>CAKXYN010000039.1:15745000-21104405 GCA_935064755.1 Tragelaphus eurycerus | reverse complement strand
TTGTATCAATAAAAGAATCCATAGATTTTTTTGACCTGCTTGAATAATCTTGAGTAACTTCTAGAAATGTCAAGAGACAAAAAAAAGTTTATCTTGAAAATAATAAAAGCATAGGATGAATCATTTTGCATTATCTTTGGTACTCCAGCAGTCAGATGGCATATAAACTGCTTTTCTTTTTTATAGCTATATTAATTCTTTTAAGCTACTATTGACTATTGTAGTGATTCAGCAAGCTAAAAAGTCAGATTAAAGAGGAAGCAATTTATTTGCTGCTGCTGGTAGGATAATAGCATACATTTAAAGACATCTTATTCTATAACTAGGATAGAAGGTAGACTTCCTATCCTTTAAAGCTTTGCCAACCAGATTTCAATTGTACTACGTATAATGCTGAAGATAAAACATTAAACTTATTAAGCACAGGCTTGTGAGTGATCATATTTATTCGTATTTATTTCTTGGCATGTATACTGTGGGGAACGTCTGATACTTGGTAAGACCAGAGGCCTTTTTTTAGGATAACATTTAAGGAATGGACATTGAATTTTGAAGAAAGCAGGGGCTCCCCAAGCACCCTGCAAAACCACACTAAAAACCGCCAGACCCGGCTCTATACTCCCTTGTGTGTGGATAGAGCTCTGGTCAAGCAAACTTCTCACCTCATGGCCTAGCTGAACAATTCTGAGTAGCTCTGATTCCCAGGAAAGTATCTGTCCTCTCCTCCACAGTCCCTGTGACACCCTGGGACTCCAAGAGTGGTGGTGAGACCTGAAATGGTGTGTGATTAAGGGCAAGGAGGTCCGTTTCCTTTATCACAATTTCAAGAAATGTCTTTGCAAGGTTAGGTTTCTCAACCCACATCCTGAACTGCTGTCATAGTTTAGAGCACATGAAATGATCATTTCTTCCACATGGCAAAACAACAGGGCAGACCAAATGCCAGAATCTGTGCAGTTTAGAATATCCCTCGTGGTATCGCTAAAGATTCAAGCACGGTCTAATGCATCTTTCGGCAATGGTGGAAATGCTTCATCTGTAATGTCTAATACATTACAAGTAGCCATATGTGCCCATTAAGCATTTGAAATGTCCCCAGTGAGCCTGAGAAACTAAATTTAGATTTTAATTAATTTTAATTTAAATAGCCACATGGTTACCATATTAGACAGTGCTGCTCTAGATTAAGATAAGATAGTTCAGTCAAAAATAAATGCTTGAACCTGTTAGCCAGATAGGACTATAACTATCTGAGAATCATTATTAAAATGAAAAAATAAGACTAGTATATGCATCTTTGAGATGGCTATATCATATATCCTTGGTAAATATGAAAAAACCTTTTGCAAGAAACTTGTAGCAAAATTTTCTATATACTTATCAGGGGCAAGTTAATCTATGAAAGATGAATCAGTTCAGTTCAGTTCAGTCGCTCATCATGTCCAACTCTTTGGAACCCATGGACTGTGACATACCAGGCTTCTCTCTGTCCATCACCAACTCCCAGAGCTTGCTCAAACTCATGTCCAATGAGTCGGTGATGCCATCCAACCTTCTCATCCTCTGTTATCCCCTTCTCCTCCTGCCTTCAATCTTCCTAGCATAAGGGTGTTTTCCAATGAGTCAGTTCTTCACATCAGGTGGCCAAAGGATTGGAGTTTCAGTTTCAACATCAGTCCTTCCAATGAACACTCAGGACTGATATCCTTTAGATGGACTGGTTGGATCTCCTTGCAGTCCAAGGGACTCTCAAGAAGAGTCTTGCAACACCACAGTTCAAAATCATCAGTGCTTCTTTGGCACTCAGCTTTGTGTATGGTCCAACTCACACATCTGTGCATTACTACTTGAAAAAACCATAGCTTTGGCTAGATGGACCTTTGTTGGCAAAGTAATGTCTCTGATTTTAATATGCTGTCTAGGTTGGTCATAGCTTTTCTTCTGAGGAACAAGCATCTTTTAATTTCATGGTTCCAGTCATCATCTGCAGAGATTTTTTGGAGCCCCAAAAAAGAAAATCTGTCACTGTTTCCATTGTTCCCCTATCTATTTGCCATGAAGTGATTGGAGTGTATGCTATGATCTTTGTTTTTGACTGTTGAGTTTTAAACCAACTTTTCACTCTCCTCTTTCACTTTCATCAAGAGGCTCTTTAGTTCCTCTTTGCTTTCTGCCACAAAGGTGGTGTCATCTGCATATCTGAGGTTACTGATATTTTGTCCTGGCAATCTTGATTCCAGCTTGTGCTTCATCCAGCCTGGCATTCCGGGCTGGTTAAATTATCAGGGTGACAATATACAGCCTTGACATATACCTTTTCCAATTTGGAACCAGTCCATTGTTCAATACCTGGTTCTAACTGTTGCTTCTTGACCTGCATTTGACATTGAGCTTTCTCAGGAGGCAGGTAAGGTGGTCTGTTATTCCCATCTCTAAGAGTTTTCCAGGGTCTGTTGTAATCCACACATAGGCTTTTGCATAGTCAGTGAAACAGAAGTAGATGTTTTTCTGGAATTCTCTGTTTTCTGTGATCCAATAGATGTTGGCAATTTAATCTCTGGTTCCTCTGTCTTTTCTAAATCCAGTTTGAACATCTGGAAGTTCTCAGTTCATGTACTGTTGAAGCCTAGCTTGAAGGATTTTGAGCATTACTTTGATAGCAGGTGAGATGAGTGCAATTGTGCGGTAGTTTGAGCATTCTTTGGCATTGCCTTACTTTGCGATTGGAATGAAAACTGACCTTTTCCAGTCCTGTGGTCACTGCTGAGTTCTCCAAATTTGCTGGCATATTGAGTGCAGCACTTTCAAAGCATCATCTTTTAGGATTTGACCTCTACTAGCTTTGTTTGTAGTGATGCTTTCTAAGGCCCACTTGACTTCACATCCCAGGATGTCTGACTCTAGTGAGCAATCACACCATTGTGGTTATCTGGATCATTAAGATCTTTTTTGTATAGTTCTTCTGTGTATTCTTGCCATCTTTTCTTAATATCTTCTGCTTCTGTTAGGTCCATACGGTTTCTGTCCTTTATTGTGCCCATCTTTGCATGAAATGTTCCCTTGGTATCTCTAATTTTCTTGGAAGAGATCTCTGGTTTTTCCATTCTGTTGTTTTCCTCTATTTCTTTGCATTGATCACTGAGGAAGGCTTTCTTAGCTCTCTTGTTCTTTGAGCTCTGCATTCAGATGGATATGTCTTTCCTTTTCTCCTTTGCCTTTCACTTCTCTCTTTTTTTCTGAGCTATTTGTTAGGCCTCATACAACCATTTTGCCTTTTGCATTTCCTTTTTCTTGGGGATGGTTTTGATCACCACCTCCTGTACAATGTCTTGAACTCCATCCATAGTTCTTCAGGCACTCTGTTTATCAGGTCTAATTCCATGAATCTATTTGTCACTTTCACTGTATAATCACAGGGGATTTAATTTAGGTCATACCTGAATGCCTTAGTGGTTTTCCTGCTTTCTTTCAATTTAAAATCATACTTCATCAACTACTTCCCCAACTGTTGGATATTATATGATTATTTCAATTTCAGAGGGCATGTAATTTCTAAATAATATTAAATGAAACACCCAGATACATAAGCCTTTGTTTCGACCTTGATTGCATCCTTAGGTTAAATTCCCTGAAGAGGAATTAGTAGGTCAAAAGTAATATTTTAAAAGCAGTCATTCCACAGAACCATATTCATCACTGGATCCTCCTTTAAAATAAAAGTCTGCTAAGGTGATGGGTTTCCTTGCGGCTTAGAGGGTAAGTGTCCACCTGGCAATATGGGAGACCTGGGTTCAATCCCTGAGTTGGGAAGATCCCCTGGAGAAGGAAATGGCAACCCACTGCAGTACTCTTGCCTGGAAAATCCCATGGACAGAGGAGCCTGGAAGGCTGCAGGCATGGGGTCGCAAAGAGTTGGAAGCGACTGAGCGACTGCACTTTCACTAAAGTGATGGGTAAAGCATCTCATTTTGTTGATTGATTATGATCGTTAAACACTTTTATATACTTAACTAATTTGCTTGCCTTTTTGAGCCTTCTTCTTAAATTGTCCGTTTTCTAGTGAAGAGTTATTCTATTTCCTATTGATTTGTTAAAAATGCATGTGTAGATTTTATCTGTCATTTTATTATCCTTTTGACATAGATAATATAAAAACAGATTCTTAAAGTTTTCATTTTTGTTTATAAGGTTTGATGACCACAATCACTTTACATCTGTCTAACCAAGGCTCACCTTTCTAATCAAACATTTCTTCCTGAGACTGTGTATCGTGTGTTTTCTCTTTACGGTCTCTAAATACATCATCAGTCTCTCTTACACTTAGTCTTAACACAAATGAAAATAAGTCTGGTTTTGGTCCCTGAGAGCTCTGCACTGTTCCACTAGCAGGAAGTCTTTAAGATGGAAAAAGAAGAGATGCAACAGAAAACTGTGTGCTGAGCTGCAGAAAATTTTGAGGTCTTCTATAAAATGGAAAGTTATAAAAAAAAATAAACTGAGTATAACAGACAGGTATAAAGCTTGTCTGAAACTGTATACCATTTCATTTCTCAGCACCTTATGTAATCTGTCCTGAACCACACATACTTTTTAGTCTTTTTAAAAGGAATCTCACTCAGTTTTTTCCTCTTAGTTTTTTTTTCAAACTTGCCTTCTTCAGTCATAGAAACTGCACAGTGGCATTGTCCTAAAATTAGCATAGCATAAGTGAGAATGGACTTTAGGTGGCCCCTCCTCTTTGCCAAAAATGCATTTCCGTCCCTGGCCTATTGGAGGTGCATAGAATTTCACCATTGAAGCATAGTTCCCTGAGGTTAATGTTATAAATTATACATTACTTGGTGATTAAAACTTGGATCATGCAACTTTGTTTTTTGATTAAAAATTAATTCATAAAGCAACATTAATTATGTAATTAAAACACACATCTTTCTGTAGTTTAATCAATGAGTTGTATGTATATTCATTTATAAAGTTTAATCCACTTTAACATTTTACTAAAGATTTTAAGCTGTTTTACAAAGGACTGTAAAATACAGAAATTTAACATATAACAGGAAGATGAGAGAAAATGAAAACCAGATAGGGACCTACAATGGAGCCAGTAACAAGGCTAATAAAAATGCCATACCCTAGATACTTCTAAGCCAGGGATTGTGTCTTTATTTCTAGCTTCTTCCTCCCCTATGCCAGTGCAGTCCCTGAAGGAGTGTCTGGCACAGAGCTGATGCCCAGCGATGTGTGTTGAATGAATATAAAACATCCGGCAACTGGTTACTGCTAAGGTCCACTTCTTAGGACACTGTTTCACGAGCTCTCGTCTCACCCTCTAGGCCTTACTCTCTTTGGTGATGACCATGTACTGAATAACTGGCACGGCCCTTTTAATTGGGGGCTAATAAAGTTTGTTTCATGGTTACTAAAATAGCCGTATTTCGAGATATTCATGAAATAGCTTAAAGAACAAACAATTAATTAGAAATTAGCCGTAGAGACCAAGTCTTCTGGTAGCAAATTAAGATAAGCACCAACAAGTTAATTTGAACACACAGTCCAGAGCTGTATGCAGCAGTTTCTGTAGGTTGAATTTTACCTTGAAAATGCTTAAATTATATGTAATGCTTTCCCAATGATCATCGATTTCTTAAATTGTAATGTAAGTTTATTTTCTTTGCAAATGACTGAAAATGTATGTTCAGTCTAAACATTCAAGTAAAGAAAATGCTGTGCATAAGATAACTGGATGCCTAAATTTTTAAAAGAGTATCTACTGATGGTGTCTGGACCGTGCCTTCAGCTCCAGGTCAGCCTCCTGGTTTTTAATACTCACATATGACTCTGTTAAGAATTTCTTTTCCAGCACATTCTCTTCTTTTTCTCAATTCTTAGAGGCATCGGTATTCATGAAACATAAACAACTCTGTCAATGTGACTGTTTTCATTGACATGACTGATCATTTCTACCAGGAAAAACATTTATTGAGTATAATTATTATTAAAATGTACACTAATTTTCTTAGAATTAAAGTCATTCCAAACCATGATAGCTCATTATCTGTAAATACAAGCACATTTTAAAGTAAATCCCACTGTGATATTGTATCTGATCCATTAACCCTCAGTGTATGGTTCTCAAAACTCTGTAATTTTGATTAATAATTAAGTCCTCTGGTGCCTTCAATTTCTTAATGTTTCAGTTTCTTCAGGATTCAAAAATTCACGCTGTATCTATTACCCCAGGCAAAATCGATATTGATCTTTAAAATCTTATAAGCAAATTTATTTGAGTTGAATAATTTGTTTACATGAAGAAAGAATGAATATATTCTTTGAATTGCCCTGGGCTTCTATGTTTTTGGATAATTGCCAAAGCTTGAGTTTGGATAACAGGCCCTAGTAGAACTTACAAGGCAAATTTTGCAAGAAAATGACAATTTACCTAATTTTTGTACAAGAAAGGCTGCTGTGTTTCTGCTATTAATTCCTCTGTGATTAATTAATAGATAGAGCTTTTTCTCAAAGTCTTGAAAAAAATAATAATCCTCCGGCAATTAAAGTGCTTTTCGGTGTTTTCTGAAGGAAGGGACTGCATACACAATTAATGCCGTCCTTTTATTTGATGTGAACTGCTCTGTCTTAAAAGTGTATGGCATGAAAATACAGCCATGTATCAGAAATAACTTTAATTTAAATTGGTTAGATGACCTCCGAAAGCTCGATGAAAGATTTTCTGCTGAATGGGCTGGTGCTCCCTGCTGCCTGTATAATTTATGTGAGAAATTAGTGCGAATGGTTCACTTTTATGGAGCAGTGCTGCTTGTAGCAAGCCTACAGAAACAATTTCCCCCCAAGCCTCCATCTGTTCTTCAAACTAGGGCATATGCCATCTCATCGAGCTTGAAAGTCAACTGATTTATAACTCCTGGAAAGTGCATAGATTGAAAAGAAAGGTCGGCAGCGGTTACGTGACAGTGATTTGGTAAGCATCGGCTAAAGACAATTCACATTACAAGGGGCCCAGGGGGAACAAGAGATGCTGTAAGTTTCATCTCAGTGGGCTGACAGCTAGAGGAAAAACAAATGGCTCCCGTTTCTCAAGTTACACAACACCCTGCTCTTGAGAAGTAGTAGTGGACTGAGCGACTTCACTTTCCCTTTTCACTTTCATGCATTGGAGAAGGAAATGGCAACCCACTTCAGTGTTCTTGCCTGGAGAATACCAGGGACAGGGGGAGCCTGGTGGGCTGCCGTCTATGGGGTCACACAGAGTCGGACACGACTGACGCGACTTAGCAGCAGCAGCAACAGCAGCCTCTGTCTATATCCCATTTGTGAATAATCATATCAATTTTAATATACATTTGAGGCAACATGGAAAAAGCAAGAGAGTTCCAAAAAAACATCTATTTCTGCTTTATTGACTATGCCTTTGACTGTGTGGATCACAATAAACTGTGGAAAATTCTGAAAGAAATGGGAATACCAGACCACCTGACCTGCCTCTTGAGAAATTTGTATGCAGGTCAGGAAGCAACAGTTAGAACTGGACGTGGAACAACAGACTGGTTCCAAATGGGAAAAGGAGTACATCAAGTCTGTATATTGTCACCCTGTGTATTTAACTTATATGCAGAGTACATCATGAGAAACACTGACTGGAAGAAAACACAAGCTGGAATCAAGATTGCCGGGAGAAATATCAATCACCTCAGATATGCTGATGACACCACCCTTATGGCAGAAAGTGAAGAGGAACTAAAGAGCCTCTTGATGAAAGTGAAAGTGGAGAGTGAAAAAGTTGGCTTAAAGCTCAACATTCAGAAAATAAAGATCATGGCATCCAGTCCCGCCACTTCATGGGAAATAGATGGGGAAACAGTGGAAACAGTGTCAGACTTTATTTTTCTGGGCTCCAAAATCACTACAGATGGTGTCTGCAGCCATGAAATTAAAAGACGCTTACTCCTTGGAAGGAAAGTTATGACCAACCTAGATAGCATGTTGAAAAGCAGAGACATTACTTTGCCAACAAAGGTCCGTCTAGTCAAGGCTATAGTTTTTCCTGTGGTCATGTATGGATGTGACAGTTGGACTTTGAAGAAGGCTGAGTGCTGAAGAATTGATGCTTTTGAACTGTAGTGTTGGATAAGACTCTTGAGAGTCCCTTGGACTGCAAGGAGATCCAGCCAGTCCATTCTGAAGGAGATCAGCCCTGGGATTTCTTTGGAAGGAATGATGCTAAAGCTGAAACTCCCGTACTTTGGCCACCTCATGCAAAGAGTTGACTGATTGGAGAAGACTCTGATGCTGGGAGGGCTTGGGGGCAGGAGGAGAAGGGGACGACAGAGGATGAGATGTCTGGATTGCATCACGGACTCAATGGACGTGAGTCTGAGTGAACTCTGGGAGTTGGTGATGGGCAAGGAGGCCTGGCATGCTGCTATTCATGGGGTCGCAAAGAGTTGGACACGACTGAGCGACTGATCTGATCTGAGGCAACAACTTCAGGGAATGTTTTACCTTTATAAAAAGAAGGTTATGCTGACTGAAGAAGATATATATATATATACAGCAAGAAGAAATAAGCAAGCCTTCTTCAGTGATCAATGCAAAGAAATAGAGGAAAACAACAGAATGGGAAAAGACTAGGGATCTCTTCAAGAAAATCAGAGATACCAAAGGAACATTTCATGCAAAGATGGGCACGATAAAGGACAGAGATGGTGTGGACCTAACAGAAGCAGAAGATATTAAGAAGAGGTGGCAAGAATACACAGAAGAACTGTACAAAAAAGAGTTTCAAGACCTAGATAATCATGATGATGTGATCACTGACCTAGAGCCAGACATCTTGGAATGTGAAGTCAAATGGGCCTTAGAAAGCATCACTACGAACAAAGCTAGTGGAGGTGATGGAATGCCAGTGGAGCTATTCCAAGTCCTGAATGATGATGCTGTGAAAGTGCTGCACTCAATATGCCAGCAAATTTGGAAAACTCAGCAGTGGCCACAAGATTGGAAAAGGTCAGTTTTCATCCCAATCCCAAAGAAAGGCAATGCCAAGGAGTGCTCAAACTACTGCACAATTGCACTCATCTCACACGCTAGTAAAGTAATGCTCAAAATTCTCCAAGCCAGGCTTCAGCAATATGTGAACCGTGAACTTCCTGATGTTCAAGCTGGTTTTAGAAAAGGCACAGGAACCAGAGATCAAATTGCCAACATCCGCTGGATCATGGAAAAAGCAAGAGAGTTCCAGAAAAACATCTATTTCTGCTTTATTGACTATGCCAAAGCCTTTGACTGTGTGGATCACAATAAACTATGGAAAATTCTGAAAGAGATGGGAATACCAGACCACCTGATCTGCCTCTTAAGAAATCTGTATGCAGGTCAGGAAGCAACCGTTAGAACTGGTCATGGAACAACAGACTGGTTCCAAATAGGAAAAGGAGTACGTCAAGGCTGCATATTGTCACCATGTTTATTTAACTTATATGCAGAGTACATCATGAGAAATGCTGGACTGGAAGAAACACAAGTTGAATCAAGATTGCCGGGAGAAATATCAATAACCTCAGATATGCAGATGACACCACTCTTATGGCAGAAAGTGAAGAGGGGCTAAAAAGCCTCTTGATGAAAGTGAAAGTGGAGAGGAAAAGGTTGGCTTAAAGCTCAACATTCAGAAAACGAAGATCATGGCATCTGGTCCCATCACTGCATGGGAAATAGATGGGGAAACAGTGGAAACAGTGTCAGACTTTGTTTTTCTGGGCTCCAAAATCACTGCAGATGGTGACTGCAGCCATGAAATTAAAAGACGCTTGCTCCTTGGAAGGAAAGTTATGACCAACCTAGATAGCATATTCAAAAGCAGAGACATTACTTTACCAACAAAGGTTCGCCTAGTCAAGGCTATGGTCTTTCCTGTGGTCATGTATGGATGTGAGAGCTGGATCAGTGAAGAAGGCTGAGCGCCGAAGAATTGATGCTTTTGAACTGTGGTGTTGGAGAAGACTCTGAGAGTCCCTTGGACTGCAAGAAGATCCAACCAGTCCATTCTGAAGGAGATCAGCCCTGGAATTTCTTTGGAAGGAATGATGCTAAAGCTGAAACTCCAGTATTTTGGCCACCTCATGCGAAGAGTTGACTCATTGGAGAAGACTCTGATGCTGGGAGGGATTGAGGGCAGGAAGAGAAGGGGACGACAGAGGATGAGATGGCTGGATGGCATCACTGACTCGATGGATGCGAGTCTGAGTGACCTCCGGGAGCTGGTGATGGACAGGGAGGCCTGGTGTGCTGCGGTTCATGGGGTCGCAAAGAGTCGGACACGACTGAGCAACTGATCTGATCTGATCTGATCTGATGCTGAGTGAAAATTCTCTGCAAAAATTAATTCTGGTAGATTAATTAGTTAAACTCATGTAAAAATGTAGGTTTTTCCAATAGTAATGTATGGATGTAAGAGTTAGACCATAAAGAAAGCTTAGTGGTGAAGAACTGATGCTTTTGATCTGTGGTATTGGAGAAGACCGTTGAGAGTCCCTTGGATTGCAAGGAGATCCAACCAGTCCATCCTAAAGGAAATCAGTCCTGAATATTCCTTGGAAGGACTGATGCTGAAGCTGAAACTCCAGTGCTTTGGTCACCTGATGTGAAGAGCTGACTCATATGAAAAGACCCTGATGCTGGGAAAGATTGAAGGCAGAAGGAGAAGGGGACGACAGAGGATGAGATGGTTGGATGCCATCACCGGCTCAATGGACAAGAGTTTGAGTAAGCTCTGGGAGTTGGTGATGGACAGGGAGGCCTAGCGTGCTGCAGTCCATGGGATTGCAAAGAGTCTGACATGATTGGGCGACTGAACTGAACTGAAAAATGTAAATTTTTATCTTTATTATTACCTATAAAGGTTTATTCTCAATAGGAAATGTATGAATTTTATCTTATAAAATAAAAGATACTGAAAAGTAGAAGGAATAAATGAATCAGTCATCTTTCCACCACCCACTGAATGCAGTTGTTAACATTTTTCAAAGGATTTCTGTCTTGTCTTCTCCTCAGTTGAGATCGTAGTATACATAATAGTTTGTAAAGAAATATTTGTCATTATATGTTATATCAAATCTGTATGCCCTTATTCTTAGATTTTCTAACTTTTCTTCTAATTTTCAACTGTCTTAAAAATGAATTTTCAGCTGTCTTCTGCACGTGTGCTTTTATGTTGCTTATTTTAGTTTGACTGTGCCAGGTCTGCAGCGCTGCCCGGGCTTCCTCTTGTGACGAGCAGGGGCTGCGTCTCGCTGTGGCGTGTGGGCTTCTCCCAGGGGCGGCTTCTCCTCTTGTGGCACTCAGGCTCTGGCGCATGTGGTACTCAGTATTCGGCACGTGCGGTACTCAGTATTTGGCACGCGGGCTCGGTGGTTGCAGCTCCCTGGCTCTGGAGCACAGGCTCCAGTAATTCTGGGAAATGGGCTTCGTCGCTCCTTGGCATGTGGGATCTTTGCAGACCACGGACTGAACCCGTGTCTCCCGCGTTGGCAGGCGTGCAGCATCTCCTTAAGCAAATCTTAAGCTGCCATGACAACCGCATAAGTGGATTCGTCATTATGAACATGCTGGTAATATAGTTTTGGAGACTAGCAAGAGATATTAAGAAAATGGTTTATTAAATATGAAACACATTTCTTGCTATTGGGTAAAATATAAAAAGTGAACAAAGATAGTTGATAGAATTATTATAAGCCAGTCTCCCCCTTCAACCTAAGACATATCCCTTATAGGAAAAAAAGTCCTGAAGAATTTCCAAGCCTGCATTCCAGCCTGAATTAGGAAAAACTCATGAAACCTTTTCAGACCTTTTCTCACCATATGCAGATACATGTATGTATACAAATTTAAAAAAGTGTTTTGTTCATACTTCATAATTTTTATTTATTTATTTTTTGGTTTGGGATTCGTTTTCTTTTTTTTTTTATTTAAATTTATTTATTTTAATTGGAGGCTAATTACAATATTGTATTGGTTTTGCCATACATCAACATGAATCCCCCATGGGTGTACACTAATTATAAGTCACAATTTGCATATGCACTTTAAAAATTATTTTGGGCAGTTCTAGACGATTCCATAATTTAACCGATTCCATGTTGTTCGATAGTAATGTTTTCCTTAGGTATTAATGCTTTTCTTCAGTGTTTTGCTATTACAAGCAATACTATTATCAGCATTATTGTACATTTCATATATATTATATCTTGCAAATATATCTGATTGTTCCCTAATGGTAAAAATCTCATTTTCTTAGCCTTTGCCTATGTTCACCATATAGATTTCTGACTTCTTGGACCTTTGAACATGTGGTTTAGACGCTAAGTTGTGTCCAACTCTTGCGACCCCACAGACTGTAGCCTGCCAGGATCTTCTGTCCATGGGATTCCCCAGGCAAGAATACTGGAGTGGGTTGTCATTTCCTTCTCCAGAGTATCTTCCTGATCCAGGGATTTGAACCCAGGTGTCCTGCATTGCAGGCAGATTCTTACCCACTTAGCTACATTTTCACCATATAGATTTCTGGCTTCTTGGACCCTTGAACGTGCTCATTTCTAAAAATCACTGATTACGAACATAGTGAATTTAAAGGGGCTTCTTCAATGTCTAAGTCTATAAGATGATATTCTGTTTTCTTTTGGGGCAAGATACTGGGCTTCCCTGGTGGCGCCAGTGGTAAAGAACCTGCCTGCCCGTGCAGGAGATGTTAAGAGACATGGGTTCAGTCCCTGGGTCAGGAAGATCCCCTGGAGAAGGAAATGGCAACGCACCTCAACATTCTTGCCTTGATAATCCCATGAACAGAGGAGCCTGGCGGGCCACAGTCTATGAGGTCACACAGAGTAAGACATGACTGAGCACGCACACACACAGACACGTGCAGTGTTTATAATACCATTATTTTCAATCCTACCTCAGTCTAGAATTGGTGTTTGCCAAGGCTTAGAACATGTCATTGTGCTTGACCTCATTCATTCTCTTCTTGGGGACAGGTGAGCTCTCCTTATCAGGTATCCTTGGGTGGACTGCCAAGCTCCTCCCCAGTCCCTGAAGACTGGTATGGATGTGCATCAGCCAGTCCTCTTCTGGTGATAAAAAGGAATTTTCCGTGACTTCTGACACTGAGATCGGCGGAGTAGGCGAATTCCAGAAATGCACACAGACTCAGCTGTGTTTTTCTCTGCCCTTACCCTTACCTTGCTTGTGCGGCACACCACTTTCCAGAATGCAGTGCAGTGTCCTACGAGGGGTCTGCGTCCCCACTTCAGTTGTTTTTTGAGAGTTGGCTGTGAATGGTTGTGGGTGTGATGGTTATGGGGATGAGAATGGAAAGCAGCACACTTTGTCTTAAAAAGCACCTACTTCACAGCCGCAGAATACTGGCCTACTCCACGCCTTCTCCTCAATGGAGTTTGTTCCAGATCTTATGTTTCTGAGGGAGCAGAAAGTGTAGGAGGGATTAAAAAAAAAAAAAAAAACCCACAACCTACCAACTTTAGAATTGGTGCCTCTGGTTGCAGCATATGAGTTGATCATGAACTGTGGTTTTGCCTGCCAGGTCCACAGGCCTCTTCATCTGTAGAAATTCCTTTTCTACCTGCGTGTGCATTCATTATTACACCTGATTTTCTCTTGCATGTTATGTTCTCATCTTTTTCTGCATCTTCATAGGAGATTTGGTAGCATGTTGGGAGACACTGTGTCAGAGACTCTTGTCCAGAAGCTGTTTAAAATTACTGAGTCTAATTCAGTTGGGTCCATTATTGGACTGTATTCTATTACAGAGAAGTTACATGATCCCATCAATACCCAGGCAGCAGTGACTCATCGACTCTTAAAGGAAGCGAATACTTACCAACTGGTGAGACAGTGGTAGCGTCTGTAGCCTGGTTGATGTCTTCCTCTGGTCTTAATAAGTTTAGTGCCACTGTCCAGCAAAGAAACAGTACATATCAAGTGCTTCCTTTTGGGTAGCTTGTATGTTCTTAATCCTTTATTCAATATGTGTTTAACATTTGCTACTTTAATTATCTGGTTCAAATAATTTTTGTAGACAAATTTAAAATGAGAGGGTCTTATGGTAGTTTTATTCCTAGTTTTTTAAGGAATCTCCATACTCTTCTCCATAGTGGCTGGATCAATTCACATGTCCACACCCTCTCTTGCATTTATTGTTTGTAGACTTTTTGATGCTGGCCATTCTGATAGGTGTGAGGTAATACCTCATTGTAGTTTTGATTTGCATTTCTCTAATAGTGAGCAATGCCGAGCATCTTTTCATGTGTCTCTTGGCCATCTGTACTTTTCTTTGGAGAAGTGTCTTTTTAGGTCTTCTGACCAGTTTTTGACTGGGCTGTTTGTCTCCTGATATTGAGCTGTATGAGCTGCTTATATGTTCTGGAGATTAATACTTTGTCAGCTGTCTCATTTGCAATTTTTTTCTCCCGTTCTGTGGGTTGTCTTTTAATCTTGTTTATCATTTGCTGTGCGAAAGCTTTTTAAGTTAAAGAGAAAACAAATATCCTATATGAACACACACACATATATGGAATCTAAAAAGATGGTACCGATGAACCTGTTTGCAGTGGAGATGCAGATACAGAGGACAGACTGTGGACACAGTGGGGGAAGGAGCGGGTGGGATGAGCTGAGAGAGGAGCATTGCAACATACACGTTATTGTGCATAAAAATAGATAGACAATGGGCATTTGCTGTATGACTGCTGCTGCTGCTAAATCGCTTCAGTCGTGTCCGACTCTGCGCGACCCCACAGACGGAAGCCCACCAGGCTCCCCTGGCCCTGGGATTCTCCAGGCAAGAACACTGGAGTGGGTTGCCATTTCCTTCTCCAATGCATGAAAGTGAAAAGTGAAAGTGAAGTCGCTCAGTCATGTCTGACTCTTAGCGACCCCATGGACTGGAACCTACCAGGATCCTCCGTCCATGGGATTTTCCAAGCAAAAGTACTGGGGTGGGGGTGCCATTGCCTTCCCCGGCTGTATGACTTAGGGAGCTCAAACCCAGGGTTTTGGGACAGCCTCAAGGGGTGGGATGGGGTGGGAGGTAGAAGGGAGGTTCGATGGAAGAGGTGTGTGTATACCTATGGCTGATTCATGTTGATGTGTGGCAGAAACCAACACAACATTGTAAAGCAATTATCCTCCAATTAAAAATAAATTTAAAAAAATGAGAGACTCTACAACATGTTTAGCAGATCATAAATTTATATATTTTCCATGAATGCAGTTGGCTGAGCCTTTTGGTTTTTCCTCATGGTTGTCTATTTATCATTATATGTTGTTGTTCACTTGCTCAGTCATGTCCAACCCCTTTGTGACCCCCATGGACTGCAGCCTGCCAGGCCTCCCTGTCCTTCACTGCCTCCCAGAGTTTTCTCAAACGTATGTCCATTGAGTCGATGATGCCATCCACCCATCTCATCCTCTGTCGCCCCTTCTCCTCCTGCCCTCAATCTTTCCCAACATGTATATTATTATGTAGACAAATAATAAATTTTACCTTTAAAATGACCTTGAGGTGATCAATCCACATACCTATATATCTAGATATTGTAGCATTCCCAAGCATCAGTGAGACACCCCCCGACTCCAAAATTCTACACTGTATTTTGAAACATATACTGTTATTCATATTTTTACCTAGATACGAATTTTTAAGACGTATCCTGTTTGATGTTCAATCTGATTTAAATTAGAAAACTCTGAAGTTCATATTAAATACAGATTGGATTTGCTCACTGTAACCTTCACATCTCTTAGCCTCTTTCCCCCCTTTTCCCTGTCTCTAATCCCCTGTGTTTCCTTCTACATGACTGCCTGAAATCTGTCTTTCAAACTAACACTTCACTTTCTTCAGTTAGATTTAATCTACTGCTTAACTTGTGTGTTAAATTTTTAAAATTCAGTTTCAGTGAACATCAATTCTAAAATTAATTTTGGTTTCTCTAAAGGATCTGCCTGTTTCTTCCAGTATGTCTTCTTGCTTTTGGGGTTTTCTTATAGTCTTTATCAAGTTATGAATTTTAGGTATATTTATTTAAAGCTTCTTTCACATCTATCTATTATGTCCAGTTCCAGGGGTATGTATGAGTTTGGACGTGTCACTTTCTCCTATTCTCAGCTGTTTTGTTTCCTCGAGTGTTTTATGGATATTTCAGTTGAACTCAGAGTTCCGCTTTTGTGGAATGTATTTTCCTCCGGAGTCGTGCTTGTGATGGGGTATGGGGGCATCCCTGTGGATGTGATTTCAAGTGTCTCTCTCCATGGGCATGGCTTCTGAAGTAATTTTTATATGAATTAGACTCCACGTTTCTGCACCAGTCTGTTGCTCACCACTCAAGATTTGAGTTTCCTCTTCATTTCTGAGAACTTGATATTTGCCTTTCTCACTTTTGAGGCCAGCTATGGATTTTCATAATCTTTAATTCAGATTTTATAGCTTGGTTTGATCATATTGATCAGAGGCCTTTCTATAGGATTGTTTTCTCAATTAGCCTAATATCTTATCTTAGAGAAAGAGCTATTTTAAGATACAACCTTTTTCTACTGTAAGATCAAATCTAAAATGTTCCCACTTAAAAAAAAAATCAATGAAAAAAAATGCTCTTTATATTTCTCATGGAAGTCTTTTATTTAAACAACTGCAATGAACTGATTTATACTGCCTGACTTTGTGTGTATGTGGCTTTTGTGTTGGCACATAACCACACATAAACAAATATTACATCTATTTTAAAACCAGTATAATTTGGACTTGGAAAAATCACAAGGAAAAAATTTATGAAGATTTTATACCAACCCAAATTCTCATATTTGTATATAATGTATGTATATACATGTATATTGGAGAAGGCAATGGCACCCCACTCCAGTACTCTTGCCTGGAGAATCCCAGGGATGGGGAAGCCTGGTGGGCTGCCGTCTATGGGGTCACACAGAGTCGGACACAACTGAAGTGACTTAGCATAGCATAGCATAGCATACATGTATATGTATGTTTATATAGATATCTTGCTTCTATTTAAGTGTTAGAGTTAGTATTTCATCTTTATTCAGTAAAATTTAACCAGAAAATTAAGGTGGTTGGGGTGAGTCTAAGAAGACTTATATCTTCTCATTGTTTATACCTGGTAATACTAAGTCTCTTGAGGCACATTAGCCCATCAAACATCTTTTAAATGCTTTCCATGTGCAGTAAGTTATATAAAATTTTACTTAACATAATTATATTTTAAAAATCGATGTAGTATAACATTGTACTAAAGAGATTTAGGGTTTTTTTTTTTTTTTTTTTAATAAATCTTCCTCCACAGAATGAATCACATTAGAGTTATTGATTTCTATTTTGAAAAATTGCTTCAGTAGTAAAGTGTTTGTATATGCACAAAGTAGAGTGTTCTTTTATGACATTTTTCTTTCTGCTTTATATTTTTTAAAATGCAACATAGCAAGTGGTAGTGTACTGGACTGGTGATATTAAAACCACAAGTCAAAAAATGCAGAAGTTAAGATTTTTATAATTCTATTTGGGAATCTAGCTTTTTCTGCCAGTGTTCATTATAATTTTAACATTTCATTATTGTAACTTATTACATTTAATAAACTAACAATTGGGACTAGCTTCAAATCTCAAACAGCAATTTAGCAGATGGTTCATTTCATGGAATAGAAATGTAAACTCTCATGATTATTTCTGCATCATTGGGGAAGTGCATTGGTTAGTTGCAGTATTACTAGTAATGTTTTCTCTGGTCAACAACGATAGAATTTAGGTCAGTTTTCAGAAATAATGATGTCTATACCCAATGAATATATCCTTTATAGACTATGCTGCTGCTGCTCCTGCTAAGTCGCTTCAGTAGTGTCTGACTCTGTGCGACCCCATAGACGGCAGCCCACCAGGCTCCCCCATCCCTGGGATTCTCCAGGCAAGAACACTGGAGTGGGTTGCCATTTCCTTCTCCAATGCATAAAAGTGAAAAGTGAAAGTGAAACCGCTCAGTCGTGTCCGACTCTTAGCGACCCCATGGACTGCAGCCCACCAGGCTCCTCCGTCCATGGGGTTTGCCAGGCAAGAGTACTAGAGTGGGGTGCCATTGCCTTCTCCAATGCATAAAAGTGAAAAGTGAAAGTGAAGTCGCTCAGTCGTGTCCGACTCTTAGCGACCCCATGGACTGCAGCCTAACAGGCTCCTCCATCCATGGGGTTTGCCAGGCAAGAGTACTGGAGTGGGGTGCCATTGCTGGTAAGAAATGTTGCATGTTATTAAGGTCAAGCATTACTGTTTGGCTTCTTAAATAATTAACTTGGGTTTTTCTCATAATTTTCTGTCTTGCACTTTAGACATCAGAAACCTTTCCTCTTGTGGATTCCCAGACATGTCATCTTGTTTCTTGCCTCTTAACCTTTACTCGTGGTTTCGAACCCAGTTCTGGGAAACCAGCATGTCCTCTTACTAGTCTCAAAGCTGAGTAAGATAGAAATCTATTTCCATGTCTCACTTCGCGATGGTGGATTTTGAAAGGACAGAGGCAGAGTATTTAACTTTCACCTACCATAAACCCCTGATATATCATAAATAAATATTTTAAAGCTGATGTTTCAAATATTTCACTAAAAATTATATTTTTACATTTTACATCTTTTGTTTATTTCAATACACTTTCAATTAAAATTTTCATCTACTCATCTCAAGAGCCAAGAGTTAAGATGGTTATCTTAGACATTTTTTTAATTTTGTTTACAAGCCACAAAGATCTTTTCATACTCTTTATTTTTGTATTTCCTTGTAGCATGTGATTTGCAGTTCTTTGGGGACTTGTTTTGGATCAGCACAATGAACATTGCTTATTTCTGAAAATAGAATTAGTTTATTAAAACTCCAATGGTCTGATCATCTCAAAGCTGTATTCTTATGTATGCATTGTTTTTAACTGTGTATCATCCAGTTCATGTCCATGCAGCTTAGTAAGAAGTATCCATTTATTCAATAGACATTACATGAACACCTACTATGTATCAGGCACTGTTCTAGACTCTGGAAATTTAGCAGTGAATAAAGCAGATAGATTATCTGTCCTCATGGAACTTGTATTATAGTAGTAAGGAAATAAACAATCAAACAAGTAAATACAGAAACTGTTAAATGGTAATATTATGAAGAAAAATAAAGCCAGGTGATACAGATAATCGTAGGAGGATAAGATACAATTTTATGGGATGGTCACAGGACACTCCTTTAAAAAGTAACATTTAAGCAGAGGCCATTTGATATTGTTTAAATCCTTCTTTAGAAAAAGAGTCCTAACTTGATGCTTTCCCCTTTTTAAAATGTAGCAATATCAAAAAAGAATGAAGTGTTAAAGAAAAACTACAGTAAAAACAACCAAATAAATTTTGTACTTTCAAGACCTATTAATTACTAAAAATCAGTGTCAAAGTTATAATCCAACACTAATGAATTAACAAATTATATTTTAATTAAGTTCTTATTCTACTTTAAGGCTAATTAAGGGATCATAAATGACTGTGTTTTGTATATTTCAGCATAAATATTTTATGAGCATATGCAAATGAGTATTTCCTTTGTGAAAAGTACTTTTCACATTTTAAATAAGAGGAAGACTAAATAACAGAGCATGTCTGTTTTTTTTTTGTCCCCTTTCACTTTTCTTTTCAAAATAAAATCAGTACTAGTCAGCAGATTTAGAAAAACAAGAAATGATTAGATACACATGAGCAGACACATCTGGCTCCAGAAATGCCCTATCCCGATTGTCTTTACATGAGTCACATAAAATAGGAGCTTCTAACAGGTGAAGACTGGACTGGGGTCCAGTCTTGCTTAGATGCCTTTGGAGATACAATCTGATGGATTCACCACATAATATACTTTTTTTTTCATATAAGCATATCAAGGTATCTACTCTGACAGTTACACAATATAATGTTTCTCAGAAATTAATACATTTGAATAAAAGTAGATTAAACTGGGTATTATACACATGTTCTCTTCATTTGTTTATTCTGAGCATTCTTTCATCCATCACACTTCGGAAGTTTGCAATTTATTAGGCGCAGTGGAAGTCGGTGATAGAGTCCTTTGTGCAGTGGGTACAATTAGTCACAAATGGAATGAAGTCAAAAGTAACTTACAATAGTGCAAAATTACCTGTATTTTTGAAGCCATAAATCTAAAGCCTGCCCCACTGTGAGCCATAAAGTAAGTAGAGAAAATGTGCTTGGGAAATCAATTGGGTAACAAACTACTTTATCAGAAGTCTAAATTTTGTGTAATTAATGCACACACTTTGTCATTTATTTTGCTTTATAAGATTATTTTATCAGCACAAAAATGTTCATCCATCTCAATCAAAATCTGATGAGAGTTTCTAGCAGATGGAGTATAAACATATTAAATCTATTTTGTATTAAAAGAGTAATGGAATATTTAATAGACATTTACATGTATAACCTCAGCCTACTTTTTAAAGAAAACAGGATGGAGTCCAAATTTTAGCTAATAGAAAGCCACCTTTGTCACTTCAGCCATAGTTTGGACCTTAGATTCTCTTAATCTTCTTTTTAATTATTTATTCAGATTGGACTTTAATACAAAATCAGTACAGTGTGGAGTGCTAAAAAGCCGGGGGTGAGTGACTATCATTTCTGTGACAAGAGTAAATGGAAGGAAGGACGCATGTGCTTTCACAAGTCCCAGTGATTCACAGCTGGGTGATTAACATTGTGGATCACTTTTTTTCCCTCTTCTCCCACTTCCTTGCCCCCAGTCCATATAGCAACCCTAATGAGTTTTCTGGTTTGATTGGATTACTTTTGATGGACTTAAACTGCAAGCAAAGTTCAAAGAGAGGAGACCAAATTCAAGTGCCTGGATGATCAGGGATTAACATTTCAAACCCCCATGGACTCCATGGGGAGATGCTTGAGCTCAGTCAGGCAGCCAGACTGGAAATCACGTGAAGTCGCTGATGGGTGTAAAGCTTCTTATTTCATTTCCTGTGACCCTGGACTCTGTTCCCATTCACCCACAGGGCTCCACCAGGAATGCTTTTCCCCTAACTCTTGTTCAAGTTCTCACCTTCAGGGGTGTGGTCTGTCTGGCTCATCAACCAGCCATCCTTGGTCATTCTCTTTAGAGCGGCGCCCCTCCCTGTCCGTGTGCTCCAGGGCTGGGGTGTTTGTCCAGAGCTCAGTACCAGGCAGCACTCCTGCCTGTCCCGGGGGAAGCGGGGGACTAACTAGGAGAGACCATTTGTCTGTGGATGCCTATGCCTTCCACATTTCTTAGACAGGAAGGATTGAAGGATGGTAATACAGATGAAAGTGTGAGAGCGATATAGGGGTTAGGGGAAAGTGGAGGTCTTACATTAAAAGAACTTTTACTTATCAAGCATGTGGTTATTTGGACTGCTTTGCTGCAGGAGGGCCATGAAGGGGATGAAGTTAGGAACAGAGGCTGATAACATGGAAAGCCCCCTATCTAGCTGCCACTGACTCCTCTCTGCTATCACTTCCAACATTTTCATTCTCCTCTCTCCTTTGTTTATTCATTAACTTACTCATTTATTTATTCAGGCAACATTCATTGACTGTTCCAGTGATCTCTCCTGCTTTATTTTTAAACCGCTTCATTTTGTCAACTCTGCTGACTACTAAAACTCACCTGTTCAGTGTTAATTTCCATAGAGGACTGCTTCTTGTTCTTCCAAACTGAATGTCATTCATTGCTCAAACCTGAAGGAGGGTCACTATAATGCACCACGAAAGACAGATAGTCTAGAGAATGAGCGAGACCTAGAGCCACAGGGTCTGTCCACTGCTGTCTTCAGAGCTGCGCTTACACTGCTGCTTCTGCCACCTAAGGTCGGCCTTCATGATTAAAGCTAATGGAGTTAACTTATGCTTTGCTTTTCACTGTTTTATTATATTTCATTCAATAAGTACTTATTGAGTGGCTACAGTTTACCTAGCGCTGATTAGGTGCTAGGCATGCCGCATTCCTGGAGAACGGCATGGCTACCCACTCCAGTATTCTTGCTTGGAGAATTCCATGGACAGAGGAGCCTGGCAGGCTACAGTCCATGGGGTCGCACAGAGTCAGACAGGACTGAACAAATAACACTTTCACTCATGCAGCATCTAAATCATTACCCTCATGGTGGTTGGGTCAATGAATATGATGAAAGCATGTTGGGTTGGTCAAAAAGTTCATTTGAGTTTTTTCTATAACATCTTACAGAAAATGTATATTTTTTAAAAACAGGCATTTTGGTTGTCTGAGATTTTAATAATACCATATGATGATATTCTTGGGCATTAAAAAAGCTGAAAATTTTATTTTTTTTCTTTGACTAAATTTTGTTTCTGCCTTATTAAGATATGGGTTTTAGAGAAAAGTAAAGCAACCTAGATAGCATATTCAAAAGCAGAGACATTACTTTGCCAACAAAGGTCCATCTAGTCAAGGCTGTGGTTTTTCCAATGGTCATGTATGGATGTGAGAGTTGGACTGTTAAGAAAGCTGAGCGCTGAAGAATTGATGCTTTTGAACTATGGTGTGTTGGAGAAGACTCTTGAGAGTCCCTAGGACTACAAGGAGATCCAACCAGTCCATTCTAAAGATCAGTTCTAGGTGTTCTTTGGAAGGACTGATGCTAAAGCTGAAACTCCAGTACTTTGGCCACCTCATTCGAAGAGCTGACTCATTGGAAAAGACCCTAATGCTGGGAGGGATTGGGGGCAGGAGGAGAAGGGGACGCCAGAGGATGAGATGGTCGGATGGCATCACCGACTCGACAGACATGAGTTTGAGTGAACTCTGGGGGTTGGTGATGGACAGGGAGGCCTGGCGTGCTGTGATTCATGGGGTTGCAGAGTCAGACACAACTGAGTGACTAAATTGAACTGAACTGAAAGCTATTTAAGAAAAGCAATTTTTTTTAGTCAATCATTTTAATAACTAATTGTAAAATCCAAATATGTCATATCAGTATTCTGACCTATGTGGGCTAGTTGCTTCTAAATTTCATTATTAATGGTCAAATGAAATTGAACAAAATTTTGCTGTATTTGGTTTAAAATTATTTTGATGGTCAACATGTTACTAGCATTTACAAATTATTTTCCCCACATCTATTACATTCTTTAGTTCCTTCTGGGACTTGCTGCTTAAAGGAAAATGAGAACAGTGTAGCTCACATTATTCTGATAATTAACATCTGTGAAGGACAAGCTTCTGCATACCTTTTTCTCATAATAGGAGCAAGTGTGTAGAATGAAGCATCATGTGCTGTGGTTTTAATATTTAACTGTTTTTCTCTTTGAGACTGCACCTCTCTCTTCTGCACATAAACACTATTTCTTAACATTTTTTAAAAATCTTTTTGCTCAAATAAATATAGGTGATTCCAAATGAACTATTTGCTTGGCAAAAGTCCTCTCCACATGAAAATCCATGATTTGTAACTCTAATAACTTTCCAAGTAATTTCTTATTTTTTAAAAGTCATTTTTGTATGATTTATGAAAGGAAGATTTAATCAACACTTGATTTTTATCCAATTCCTCTTGCTAGAGCTTTATTCAGGCTGAGGGGCGGGGTGGGGGGGTCAGACTTTTAAGTGTTTCCTGCATGGCCTACTGAAAATGTGTCGAATTTCTTGTGGCTCCCCAGAAGAATGGGTTCTGCCGCCTTCCTCTCACTAGTTTTAGTATTAATTAGCTTCCTTTGGTTGTCTAAGCAGAGCCAGGTTGTTAGCCCTCTGGGGTCTTGGAGACTGTTCCTACTTCGGTATTTGGATAAGGTGATTTCCAGTTAGCAAAGGACTTCTGGTATGGTTGGTTGTCTTTCTTCTAGTAACTGAACCATTCTTGAGGCGATTACATTGACACTTCCTCTCACTTTTGATATCTGGAACTCTTCTAGTCCCCATGGTGGTTTCAAGCTTGTTTGAAGGTTTCTGTGTGTGTTTGTTTTTAATGGAGCAATATTCTTTTTTAAAAAAAGTGCTATTCTTCTTTTTTTAAATATGTTAAAATTATTTTTAAAATATTAGTAAGTAATGAACTTTTTTTCCTAAAACAGTTTTATTTGTGCTAATTAAGCATTGATGTAGTGTTATTGCTGTATCATTGAAAAATGATAAGATACATGTAAGTTTTCCCCCTTACCATTTTGAAGTGCATAGCTCAGTAACAGGCAGTGGAGGCACATGTTACCTCTGCCCGGTTTTCTGGTTGGCTTGAAAATAAAATTGACAGACAAGTTAACAAGACGGAAGCAAAACAAGTTTACGTAAGTTTCAGGCGCTGTGGTGTGCCTCATAAGGAATCAAGACCCAAGGAAAGGGTGGCGCCTACATTCTTTTATGGTAAGTTGAACAAAGAGAGGAAAGTGTGGAAAAGCAATTAAG
The DNA here is from genome assembly GCA_935064755.1 of Tragelaphus eurycerus. Taxonomy (NCBI): domain Eukaryota; kingdom Metazoa; phylum Chordata; class Mammalia; order Artiodactyla; family Bovidae; genus Tragelaphus; species Tragelaphus eurycerus. Next base: position 21,079,894 of record CAKXYN010000039.1, on the reverse strand, counting down.
CTATGTGAGAAGGCTGAAGGAGGATATGAATTATGTTAATAAGGTCTGTTTGATTAGCATTCTCTCATTCTCAGCTTCTTCTCCTTGATGATAAGAATCTTACTTACCTGTTCTAGGAGGACCTCTTTCACATGGGAATTTCATTGCCTGCTTTTAACTAAAAGGAGGAAATTCAGAGTATTTTTCCTGCATTTGCTATTTTTCAAGTACCTTTAGCCCAAAATAATTCTTTTCCCAAAGGGCATATTTTGGCATGGCATATCCTGCCACCCTTCAAGTGTTTAAGTGCATCCCTTGTTGCACAACTCCATCTCCAGAATCGTTTCATCTTGTGAAACTAAAGCTCTGTGCCCATAACGCAGCTTTCCATCCCTTTAGCTCTTCCAGCCACTGGCAACTATCATTCAAATTTTTCTTTTCTATGGGGGAAAAAAATTGGATTTTTTAGAATAGAGTTAATAAATATGTTAAGTATATGGTTACACATGTTTTGTCATTTATATAAGTGTAAGCGAGGGAAAATACCTTCCTTCTACCCTCTTATGTTTAGTGACCAAGGAGTGCAAATTAAGGACAGATTAACAGAAGAACAGGTTTATTTTTTGCACACACAGAAAAGCCTCACAGTAAGAAGTAAAAACCTCAAAGAGTCTATTAGATTCCAGGGGGTTATATGACATTTTTAGTGGTGTCTAATTTAAAGGGTAGTAAATTGGAGAAAAGAGAATAAATAAAAAAAGGAGGAGGGGCTTCTGAGGTAGAAGGGAACAAGTTGTGGGAAGGTGACTAAAAATATGTTCATCAAATATGGGTTGCTTAGTGAGATCTGTTCTGCAGACTCAGGGTGTCTCAGGTGATAAGAGTTGTCTCCAGTCTTCTCCTCTTTTTGGTCTAGAAAGAGAACACTCTTTTATAAATGGAAATTTCCTTTACAAAAGAGAAATATATGTCCTGCAGAAATGGGGGAGCAGGAAGCTCCTCCTGTGTTTGCTGTTTCTTTCACCTTCAACTCCAAATCCTCCTTGTACCGAAGTGGCAACTGTTGGTTGGTGTGGAGTATTCTGACCTCTTTCATAGATTATTGGTATCATGGGCTCTAAATGTTTTAAAAAATAGAAGAGTTGATTTAGTTATAAAACACCTGTTTGAAAGGTTGAGCAGACATTTTCAAAGTGGTAAGAAAACCAACTGCATTACAAAATACATGTGAATTAATTAGAAATTAGGTGTTGTTTTTCCCCTGGTGTTTCAGACAGTAAAGAGTCCACCTGCAGTGGAAAAGACCCAGGTTTAATCCCTGAGTCAGGAAGATCCCCTGGAGAAGGGAATTGGGAACCCACTCCAGTATTCTTGCCTGGAGAATTCCGTGGACAGAGGAACTGGCAGCCTCCGATCCATGGGGTCTCAAAGAGCTGGACACAACCGAGCGGCCAACAGTCACTCTGTCTAAAATAGCAGGATAAAAAGGTGTTTCTAAACGTGGTATAAAGCTATGAGGTGTTACCTAATGAACGCATGCATAAAAAATGATAAAACCTTTAAAGATAAAATAAGTTGTTTTATGCCTGTTGAATTATGTACCTTCCGTTCTCCAAGTATGCTGTTTAGTAAATCTCAGACCTCTGTGCAAATGTGTATTTATGTATGTTTGTGTTCAGTTTACACTTCTACCAACAATGATCTTGTTTCTCACATCTTTACTAAATCCTGGAATTGTTTAACTTTTCAGGAAATTTTAATAATTGTGAGAAGTACCTAACTAGGCTTCAAGATTTTTGGACCTACTGTCAACCTTTGCCAAAAAGCCTTTAACTGTCCATCAGCCTGGAAGTCTGTCTCTATATGGTCATTTTACTAATGTGATTTGTGTGTTACTTTGGGACAGCCTGAAATCCAGAAGCAGTGATTTCATGTCAAGGAATATGATGACGGATTATCATACTCTAATGCTGATCCAAAATTTAACTCAGATGTAATACTTTGTAATACATTTTGAATGAAAGGAGTTTGCTTGGCTCACATAGCAGATTAAATCACCTTTATTTTTGTATATTAATTTATAATATAAATTGCTTAAATAATAACTTAAATGTATATGCTTATCCATATTTTTTTCTATATTTCTTGGTATAATTCAGCTTTGTTTCAAAAACTTTGCCTGATGTTTGTTTTCTTTTTTTTTGTTTTTCCATTTCTTTCCGTTGTTTGAGTTTTGGAATAAATTATACAGGCTAAACTTATATCATTTTTGCGTTATCCAAGCATATTTTTCTGATGATGAATATACTTTAGAAGTGGCTTATTTAATAAAACCGTGTTTCATCAGTCATTCCTATCTGATTCAATATGCAAAGTGATACATGAAATATTACAAAAAGGAATCTTTACATTAAATTTTATTCTGTTCAACATTAGTCTTCCTTTCATTATTGTTTATAAAGCAAATCCCACTTCTGAACTAAAGATACAATATAATCTGGTCTTTGCCTACTCTTTTTGTTGCTATCTGTAATTTAGTGATATAGAACTAAGCAGAGTCTTGAGTCATTAGATGAGATTTAGAAATCATTCTTTGATGTATACCTTAACACATAAGAATGTAAATGAACCACAAAGCAGTAAAATGAACACCAAGTTAAAATATTTGCAACTAACTTATTAACGGTAAAATGTATTTTATAATGTTTAATTATTTATCTTAAAATATATGTTTGACAATCAAGAAAATCGAGGATCAAAGAAATTTTCTTCTAAGCAGAGAAAATCCGAGTCTTTCTGCTTGAGGTGTGATGCTTTTTAGTCTCTGCCACCATCAAATTTAGGTGGTCAAGTTTGGATACTTGTCACTGAAGAAAATAAAGTGTGGGTCTTGGGATCTTGCACTGGACCAATTTCAACACAAATAGTAATTCACTGCTATTTTTCAGCTCTTTTAAATTCTGCCATTACAGATTTTAAAGATCGGTCTCACGCTGTTTGTAGTCTCTGGTAAAATTCCCATTTCCAGTTTGAAAAGAAAAAAGTGATTAGAAATTACACAGACATTTTCTTCCTCTTTCCCTTTTTGTTTTGGCTACTTATATATCCCACATCATGTTCTGTTTTCTTTTGCTTTATTTCTATTAAATACTTTCCTTTCCTAAATCTTTCTGACATGTTGTTTTAAGGTTACAATCCTGCATTTCTGATAATCATCCTAAAACAGTTATTTCTTATATTCTGTCCAGGTTTATAGTTAGATTTTAATGTGAAGTCTAGTTCTGTACCAATGTCTCCATTAGGCCCAGAAGCAGAAGTCTCGCATGCTATTATTATTATTTTTATACAATTTTACTACCCCCTTGTATAAGCAGTTTCTTCTACTGATATTAATCCAACCTGAGAATCTTTGTTGTTGTGGCATCATAAAGCTGATACGTTCTCTGATCAAATAACCTCATTATTTGGATACTTTAGGAAATGATATAATGAAGGCAAACTTTATGGAAAGATGTTTGTTTTTTATAACAAACACTTGAAAGCAGTCTAGTGAAGTGAAAGTCACTCAGTCGTGTCTGACTCTTTGCCATCCCATGGGAATTCTCCAGGCCAGAATCCAGGAGTGGGTAACCTTTCCCTCCTCCAAGGGATCTTCCCTACCCAGCGATTGAACCCAGGTCTCCCGCATTGCAGGCGGATTCTTTACCAGCTGACCTACAAGGGAAGCTGCAAGGAAAGCAGTCTAAATATCCACAATTGGATGGTAGTTAATTAAATCAAGTGAATAAATTCACTTGATGAGATATTATAACTTTTTGGACTAGCAATATAGTGGAAATCTTTGATATAGAGCTAAATTTAAAAAAAAAAAAACCTCTGGATATAAAATGATATATTCTAGAATTAAAACAATGGAAAACAGATTCACATATCAAATGAGTGAGCAAGAATACCTCAGTTTGCAAAACCCATTCTTTGAGTATAAGAAGAAAGTGTCATCATCTTGTGGGGGAGCAGGAAGGAGGGATTTCCATACTTTTAGGAAAAGCTCATTACTTATACAGTTAAAAATATTTTTTACTATAAAGGTAATATATGATAAAAATGTTCAAACATATACATGTTCAGATATTAGATGTATATGTTATTCTGAACCCTGCCATGATCAACATCCACTTAACTTTTCTTTTTAAGAAAATGTCCCTTTCTGTCACCTTTAACTGTCTGATATCCGATCGACCCCTGGAGACTCATGCCAGAACTCTTTCTCAGAGGCTTAGGACTTTAACCTATATGATTTGCTTAATTTCCTTCAAATTGCTTTCTTGAATTACACATTTACATTTTAACAGAAAGGTGTTAATTTACCTCCAGCTGCTAAAATTAATTGCCAGTTTGCTTCTCTCAATCTCTGTGTTTTAATTTACATGTTATCATACACTGCCTAATGTTTCATATGCCGATTTTTACTAAGTATCATATGATGATGATTTCCCAGTATCAATACTAATCCTGTCCCTGTGTCCTCGAGACATCAAATGCCAGGAGTAGGATAAGCATGCAAGAAATGTGTGAGTAGCACTCAGTGTGAGCGAGGAAGGAGCCTGGGAAGGGGAGAAGGATGTTGGATGGAAGCCCGCAGAATGCCCTGCAGCTCTCAGGAGAGCAGGGCAAGGTGGTCAGCAGTCCTTGTGCTTCAATCACCTCGTGGGCCCTGCAGCTCAGGAATGGACCCACCTGGTGTCTCTGCCTCCCTAAGACTCATCAGCAGGAGCCAGCCTGTGGGCAACTTATTCTCTACTGGAACGCAAGGTTGCCTTGCAGAGTACATCAGCTTGGTCCAGTGATCAGCCCCATTCCCTCCTAACCGACATCTGAGGCACATTCTCACACCCTCAACATCTTGCAAAATTAACTGTTCATTCTGCGTCATGTTCTGTCTTATTAAATGTACTCCTTTGGAGTAAGTCAGAAATCTAGAAACCTTCCCTGATAGTTCTTTCTTCCTTACCTCCATAGTCAGATCATCACCAAGCCATGCTAATTTTGTCTCTTAAATGTTTCTTGACTCTGACCTTTGATCTTTATCTTCAGTACCAAAACTTGAGTACCTCCACCCCCACCTTTTACCTGGGCTTCCCTGCTGGCTCAGATGGTAAAGGATCTGCCTGCAATGCAGGAGACCTGGGTTTGATCCCTGGGTTGGAAGATCCCCTGTAGAAGGGCATGGCAACCCACTCCAGTATTCTTGCCTGGAGAATCCCCATGGACAGAGGAGCCTGGCGGGCTACAGTCCATGGGGTCGCATAGAGTTGGACGCAACTGAGCAACTAAACATACATCTTTTACTCTGTCCCTCTTGAATCACTACTCCACCATGTAGCCAGAGTAACCTGGGACAAAAGGAATCTAACCCGACCAGACCCAACTGTGCCCCTTTCAAATTCACCTATTCTCCTCAGAGGGTGCAGAGTGACCTCGGTATTTCTGTAGTGCGTCAGTTCATACCACCCTCGCCATTGCTGTCTGTGCCCACTTGGCTGACCACCATGACCCCTCCTCCACCAGCCACCTTTGAGTTTGCACAGCGCTTGTGTGTCTCCCCAGCACAGCCTTCACACAGGCTCTTCCTTCTCCTGGAGTGCTCTTTATCCCCCTCTTCATCAATAAATTTTGCACAGTTCAGACCACAGCTCAAGAGTCTCTTTATTCACAGATCCCTTCCTAGACATTTCTGGTGCTGCCCAAGCCCTTGAGGATGGGCTCTTGTGGCACCACGTTCCTCATTTTATAGCATTTATTACAGCTTCAATTTCCCATATATTTTCATAATTACTGATTGCTATACTTTGTAATACTCTTGAGTACTCAACTATGCTCTATACTATGAGGGCAGGGTCTCCTGTTTATTTTTGCTCACCAGTGATTTCTGGCACCTAAGGCAATCCTTAGAACAAGTAAGCATGTGTTGTTGATTGAAATATTGGGCTTGTTGTAAAAGTCTGAGGTAAGACATTGATATGGGAATGCTTCTATAAGAGTGGATGTGGTCCCTGGCATAAGAGAAGAGAATAAAAACCACCAGAGAGAATATTTAGATGCTGCTTTCGTGTAGCCATGTTAAAGCATCTTCAGAGGCATAAAGGGGCCCACATCAGGTTGTATGTGAAGAATCACAAGTGGTTACAAAGCACGTGAGTTACAAAGATAGTTTGGAAAGGGGCTGGTGATGCGGGTAGCTATAAAGAGAAGCCTGACCATGAAGTACTTTTAAAAATTCTTAATGAAATATAGTTAATTTACAATATTGTGTTAGTTTCAAGTGTACAACAAATGATCAAGTTATCTGTATAGAAATACTATGTTTCAGTTTCGTTTCCATTGTACTGTACTTTATTACGGGATAGTGAGTGTAGTTCCCTGTGCTATACAGAAGGTCCTTGTTTACTCATTTCAGTTCAGTCACTCAGTTGTGTCCGACTCTTTGCAACCCCATGAATTAAAGCATGCCAGGCCTCCCTGTCCATCACCAACTCCTGGAGTCCACTGAAACCCATGTCCTTGAATTGGTGATGCCATCCAACTGTCTCATCCTCTGTCATCCCCTCCTCCTGCCCACAACCTTTCCCAGCATCAGGGTCTTTTCCAAAGAGCCAACACTTTGCATCAGGTGGCCAAAATATTGGCGTTTCAGCTTCAACATCAGTCCTTCCAATGAACACCCAGGACTGATCTCCTTTAGGATGGACTGGTTGGATCTCCTTGCAGTCCAACTGACTCTCAACAGTCTTCTCCAAAACCACAGTTCAAAAGCATCAATTCTTTGGCACTCACTTTCTTCACAGTCCAACTCTCACATCCATCCATGACTACTGGAAAAACCATAGCCTTGACTAGATGGACCTTTGTTGACAAAGTAGTGTCTCTGCTTTTTAATATGCTGTCTAGGTTGCTCATAACTTTCCTTCCAAGGAGTAAGCATCTTTTAATTTCATGGCTGCAATCACCATCTGCAGTGATTCTGGAGCCCCCAAAATAAAAAGGGTCACTGTTTCCACTGTTTCCGCATCTATTTGCCATGAAGTGATAGGACGGGATGCCATGATCTTCGTTTTCTGAATGTTGAGCTTTAAGCCAACTTTTTCACTCTCCTTTTTCATTTTCATCAAGAGGCCCTTTAGTTCTTCTTCACTTTCTGCCATAAGGGTGGTATCATTTGAGGTTATTGATATTTCTCCCAGCAATCTTGATTCCAGCTTGTGTTTAATCCAGTCCAGCATTTCTCATGATGTACTCTGCATATAAGTTAAATAAGCACAGTGACAATATACAGCCTTGATGTACTCTTTTTCCTATTTGGAACCAGTCTGTGGTTCCACATCCAGTTCTAACTGTTGCTTCCTGATCTGCGTACAGGTTTCTCACGAGGCAGGTCAGGTGGTCTGGTATTCCCATCTCTTTCAGAATTTTCCACAGTTTATTGTGATCCACACAGTCAAAGGCTTTGGCATAGTCAAGAAAGCAGAAATCGATGTTTTTCTGGATTTCTCTAGCTTTTTCCATGATCCAGCAGATGTTGGCAATTTGATCTCTGGTTCCTCTGCCTTTTCTAAAACCAGCTTGAACATCTGGAAGTTCACGGTTCACATATTGCTGAAGCCTGGCTTGGAGAATTTTGACCATTACTTTACTAGCGTGTGAGATGAGTGCAATTGTTCGGTAGTTTGAGCATTCTTTGGCATTGCCTTTCTTTGGGATTGGATTGAAAACTGACCTTTTCCAGTCCTGTGGCCACTGCTGAGTTTTCCAAATTTGCTGGCATATTGAGTGTAGCACTTTCACAGCATCATCTTCATCTTTCAGGATTTGAAATAGCTCAGCTGGAATTCCATCACCTCATTTACTTGTTTATGTATATGTTAATCTCATACTCCTAGTTTATCTCTCCCCCCACATCCCAGAACCCATCTTCTCTATCACCTTCAGTAATCATAATTTTATTTTCTATGTCTGTGAGTCTTTTGCTGTTTCACAAATAAGTTCATTTGTATCCTTTTTTTTTAGATTGTATGTTTAAGTGATGTATAATCTTTGTCTTTGTCTGATTTATTTCACTAAATATGATAATCTCTAGGTCCATCCATTGTTGCTGTAAATGGCATTATTTCATTCTTCTTTATGGCTCCTTAATATTCCAGTGTGTGTGTGTTTGAGTTTGTGTGTACCACATATTTATCCTTTGATTGTACAGTGACATTTAGGTTGCTCCTTTGTCTTGGCTATTGTAAACAGTGCTGCAAAGAACACTGAAGTCTGTATATCTTTTCAAATTAGAGTTTTATCCGCATGAAGTATTTTATGTAAAAGTTGAATGATTTGGACTCAACATGAAAATTTTTTGAGAAGGTTTTAAGGAGAGAGAGACCTGAGCAGGTTTTCCTTCTGGAGAGAGAGTTTCACCACTAACAGGGAGGAGAACTTAGAGGACTTAGCTCTAGCCATAAAGTCCCATTCACGTAGTTCTCAGTAAACTACAGGTGGGAAGGGGGAGAGCTTGAGTTTGAAAGGTGGCTGTAGTGAGGCTGGAAAGCAACCGGAGGTTCAGACAAAGGGCTATCAGTGAGTCAGCTTCTGTAGCACCCAGCCAGTTATTGCAGGAAGCAGGCAAGCTGTTGTCAGGTCAGGAAGGCAGGTTTTGGGGAGGTGGGTTGGTGGTGAGTCAAGGAACAGGCCCTTGGATTTAGCAAGCAGTCAGATCTCATCCCGCACTATGGCAAACACAACAGCTTCTGACTTCCCGCAAAGAGCGCTAGCAGGGAAGCACGTTTACCTCTTTACCTTCTACAGCCGTGTGTCCTGTAGCTTGGGGCAGGGCTTTGGGTCAGCAAAGGGAAGGACAACATCCATCTGGCCAGTTGGTCCAGAGAGCTGAGGCTGGGGTCAGGGACATCATGGTGCGCGCAGCGGGGCACAGACGTGCATTGAAAATATCACGAAACGCCTGGTGTTCTCCCTTGAGAGGGATACAGTGCTTCTCCAAATCTACCAAAATACATCGGTGATCAGTACTTGGCCCCGTAAAAGGATATCAAGAAAAGCACTGAAAAAATACTTCAAATATTTTCTTTCTGATTTTCATATTAAGGTAACCACCTTTATTACTACAAAGGCTTCCTTAAGCCAGTTTTTATGAAGAAATGGGGAAATTTTGAAAGTTCCTTATCCCCATTCTTTGTGACTTTACTTAAGATTCATGGATGGTAGCTATGTTGCCTTTAAGGCTAATAATTTAAGGCTAATCTGTGTCAAATCGACTGGATAATAATCACTTACTGAGTGTTTACTCTATGCCCAGCAGCATACTAGGTGCCAGAAGTACAGACACTGAACACAGAATGGTCTTTGCCTTCTAAAGTTGAGTGACATGGGGAAAAAGACACACGTGTGATGTGCAAGAAGAAGAAAAGAACAAGAAAAGAGTATACATTTTAACAGAAATGTAAAAATCCAAATGCTATGGAAACATACAGGAAAGAGCAACTTTGGGGAAATCAAATGGATGCCAAATAGGAGCTAGCAGTTTGCCAAGTTTGCAGAGAGAAAACAAGAGAGGGATTTGGGGGAGGAATCCAGGCAAATGAGACTGTGTTTATAGACACACCAGAATATCCAAGAAATTGACGTTATTGGGGAACAAGGAAACTTAATGCATCGGCAATGGGAAAAAATGAAGGGGTTGAAAAAGGATCACTTTCCATCCTAAAGATCAGTCCTGGGTGTTCATTGGAAGGACTGATGTTGAAGCTGAAACTCCAGTCCTTTGGCCGCCTGATGCGAAGAGCTGACTCATTTGAAAAGGCCCTGATGCTGGGAAAGATTGGGGGCAGGAGGAGAAGGGGACGACAGGATGAGATGGTTGGATGGCATCACCGACTCAACGGACATGGGTTTGAGTAAACTCCGGGAGTTGGTGACGGACAGGGAGCTCTGACGTGCTGTGGTCCATGGGGTCGTGAAGAGTCAGACACGGCTGAGCTAATGAACTGACTGAGAAATTGAGCTTTAGTTTAATACATACACACACACACCACATACACACACAGAGGGGTGGGCTATCTCTTGTGTAATAAGGTATGAGGACAGGGGAGAGAGAAGACTGGAAAGAGTAAACCATCTTGGAGTTCCGTTCAAAGTTCTGCGATTGTAGTCGGTCCCCAGTTCTATCCATGTATTCATGTCTATCAATCTGTGCTTATTCTTCCTGACTCAGCCCATGGATTCACTTTTATCTAAAGTGAATAGATAAAAATAAAATTTTCTAAAAATTTATTTCTAAAAATAAAAAATTTTCTAAAATTGTGGAGCCGATGGAGAACTGCATTATAGTATCTGTAATGATGAAAACACTGTAAGTTTAGAACTATAACTTATAAATGTTAGGTTAATAAAATACCTGAGTAATTAAGGTAGATTTAAGAGACATCAAAGGGAAAAGGCATACTTTCTGTTTACTGCTGCTGCTGCTAAGTCACTTCAGTCGTGTCCGACTCTGCGTGACCCCATAGACGTCAGCCCACCAGGCTCTCCTGCCCCTGGGACTCTCCAGGCAAGAACACTGGAGTGGGTTGCCATTTCCTTCTCCAATGCATGGAAGTGGAAAGTGAAAGTGATGTCGCTCAGTCGTGTCCGGCTGTTAGCGACCCCATGGACTACAGCCCACCAAGCTCCTCCATCCATGGGATTTTCCAGGCAAGAGTACTGGAGAGGGGTGCCATTGCCTTCTCCATTATGTTTACTATGGAAGAGTAAATAATAGCTGATCAATATTCTTAGTAAGAAAAAAGAGATATAAAACTATATTGTGCCTGTGTGCTCAGTCATGTCTGACTCTTTGTGACCCAGTGGCCTGTAGCCTGCCAGGTTCTTCTGTCCATGGGATTTTTCCAGGCAAAAATACTGGAGTGAGTTGCCATTTCCTTCTCCACAGGATATTCTCGACCCAGGAATTGAACCCATTGAACCCATATGTACTGCATTGGCAGAGAAGGCAGTGGCACCCCACTCCAGTACTCTTGCCTGGAAAATCCCATGGATGGAGGAGCCTGGTAGGCTGCAGTCCATGGGGTCGCTAAGAGTCGGACACGACTGAGTGACTTCACTTTCACTTTTCACTTTCATGCATTGGAGAAGGAAATGGCAACCCACTCCAGTGTTCTTGCCTGGAGAATCCCAGGGAAGGGGGAGCCTGGTGGGCTTCCGTCTATGGGGTCGCACAGAGTCGGACACGACTGAAGTGACTTAGCAGCAGCTTAGTACTGCATTGGCAGACAGAGTCTTTACCACTGATCCACCTCGGAAGCCCATAAAACTATTTTAACAGGTGTGTATGAAATCTGGGGCAAGTTACTTAACCTTGCTGTGAGCTCAGTTTCCTTAGCTGTATCTATTTGTCTACCTCATAGAGCTGTCATTTATTTTAAGGATTAAATGAAGTGATACATGTTGAATTTAGAACAGTGTTTGATCCGTGGTCTGTGGCAGCTATAAATATTAACTGCTGTTTTTATTATCATTAGTACTGTTATGTATTTAAATGCACTAACTTATTCTAATGCCCAAAGTATAAAAAGATAACATTTTTTATAAATTTTACCTCCCACATATTTTGCCTTAAGCTATAGTTATTTATTTTGTATCTGCACTTAAGTATATAATTCTCACTCATTTGTGAATTCTTGGAGTTATAGAATCATTTCTGGTTTAAAAGAACTTGGATGATCTTTATCTTATTCTTTTTTTTTTTTTTTTTGCTTTCTTGACCTCATATAGTGCCTTGCGTGTAATAAGCATTTAATAATTATGGAACTGAATTATGTAAAAGCTCATCTTTTCTTATCTGTAAATGCCTATGGGTGGCTAATAGTCTATTAAGTTGGTAACAGAAATTTCTAGCAGCATAGGTCCACAAAAGAATTACTTCTGTAATGTTTGTTTAACCAGTGGAATTGAAAGATGTTTTGACTTTGCTCCAGGCATTAGAGGTTTACGTGACCCCCAGATAAATGCCATCTGACACAAAATGAGACACCGTGGCAAAGGAATTAAAAAGCAAGCTTTCCAGATCCTACGTTAAATCTTTGTTTTTCTCTCTCTTATTTTTTTTTTTTTTTTCTGTTTGGTTTGAGACTGGCTTTGTTTTTCACCAAAGAGACAGGAAAGCAAATGTTCTTTGTGTCTGTAGTTTTATAACATATTTGTTTTGATTGATAATCTCACTGACATTAATTGCCATGAGAGCATGACTTTAAAAGCCACTGTACAGCTAGTGATTGTTTAAAGTCTTCTGGCTTTGACCAGGACCATCTCAGGATGGTATGAAATGTGTTTGATTCCGATTTCCCCTACGCAGGCCTGGTGATACGGTGGGAAGGCCCCACTCCGCAGCTGGCGTTTGGCATGGAAGCATTTTCCGTCCACCACTGTGCTGCTGTCCAGCTGCTAAGTCATGCCCAACTCTTTGTGGCCCCATGGAATAAAGCCTGCCAGGCTCCTCTGTCCATGGGATTTCCCAGGCAGGAATACTGGAGTGGGTTGCCATTTCCTTCTCCAGGGCATCTTCCTGACCCAAGGGTCGATTTGTGGTCAAATTCCACACTGGTTGCCCCTTTGCAGGTGGTGTGTGTCCAGCAAACCTGTCCTCCTTTTTACAAGATCGTATTCTGGAAGGCTTCCTGGGGAGGCAGTTGAGTCACTGCAGAGCCGTCACTCTGTGGCCAAATCCTGGGTTCTGGAGACAGGTGCAGCTGGTGTTGATACCTGGATCTTAGGGGCAAACGATCCCTGACTCAGTCTTGTGAGTGTTGCATCCGGTTCAGTTCCGTTCAGTTCAGTCGCTCAGTCGTGTCCAACTCTTTGCAGCCTCATGGACTATGGCACGCCATGCTGCTGTGAGTCTTGTGAGTGTTGCATCCAGGCCTGCTGTTTTATTAGCTGTTTGATCTTGGGCAAGTTATTGGACCTTCCTTGGTCTCTGATTCAGTTCAGTTCAGTCACTCAGTTGTGTCCAACTCTTTGCGACCTCACGGACTGCAGCATGCCAGGCTTCCTTGTCCATCACCAACTCCCAGAGCTTACTCAGACTCATGTCCGTGGAGTCAGTGATGTCATCCAACCATCCCATCCTCTGTCGTGCCTTCTCCTCCTGCCTTCAATCTTTCCCAGCATCAGACTCTCTGATTACTCATTAAATTGGGGATAATTATGTCACAACCCAGTAGGGCTCTTGTGAGGATTAGATGAATCAATGGATGTAAAACACTCAGCACCCTATCTGATACACAACTAAAATGCATTAAACGATGATCGTGTTATAATTATTCATCATTTATAACACGGAAGAAATTATTAGGAATATTGGCCTCTGGCTCCTTCAGCTCTTCAGTTCAGACCAATTTTTAATGCCATAGAGACTCTTCTTTTTGTTTTTCAAAGATGTGTAACTTTGTTTTTAATCATACATTATTCTCTGAAGAAGAAATTATGACAGGTATCTGTTTTAGGTCATTATTATTATAACTTAAAAAAATTGGAAAGGAAGAAAAACTGGTTGAGGGATTTGATTTACCAAATATTAAAATGGATTTACAAATAAAATCATTCCAAAATATGGTGCAGGAATCAATAAAGAGATGAGTGAATGAGTAACCAAGAAAAATCTCTCCTATCAACACGAATGTGATGAATGTGTTGTATGTTAAGAGAGGCTTTCCTGGTGTCTCACTGATCAAGAATCAGACTGCCAAGCAAGAGATGCTGGTTCGATCCCTGGGTGGGGAAGATGCCCTGGAGGAGGAAATGACAACCCACTCCAGTATTCTTGCCTGGAGAATCCCATGGACAGAGGAGCGTGAAGGGCTCTAGTCTGCGTGTGTGCTCAGTCACTCAGTCTTGTTGGACTCCCTGCAGCCCCACACGCTGCAGCCCGCCAGGCCCCTCTGTCCATGGAATGCTCCAGGCAGGAGTACTGAAGCAGGTTGCCATTTCCGTCTACTGTCTATGGGATCGCAAAAGAGTCGGACAGGACTTAGTGACTAAACAACAACGTGTTCCGGGGGTTTGGAAGAGCGCTCGTAATTGTTCGGGAAGCCAGTACAAGCAGGCTTTGCTGTCCGACAGGGTGACCCGTTCTTACAGCAGATCTCATAGTGTTTTCTTTCGCTTGAGGTGCCTTGGAAAGCACTTAGCACAACTCCTTGTGTGCAATAGACGTTTGGCAGGAGGCAGATAATGGAGCTGGTCTTCTGAGAGCACCAGTAACACATATTGTCAATCAAGTCCCTCTCTCACGGAGTTCACGTCTCTCAGATGTTCTTTCAGCAGCGCTCTGGGCCACCTCTCCCAAGATGAACGAAACCTTACCCGTGCTTAATCTGGAGGGCCCCTCAGCCTTGTTCAGTTCTAAAGCGGGGATTTCCGTATACCAAAATGGCAAATTGCTCTGTCATCTAGTACTTTAATAGCGATACCTTCAACTAGCTGTGTGATTTTAGCAAAGTCATCCCAGCATGAGGATGAAGGGTTTAAACCTGTGGGGTTATCAGAGAATTATCAGGTGTCACACAGCCGCCCCTGCGTGTGGTAGCACAAGAACAAGTAACGTAAGCAGGCATCTCATTAAGTATGTGTCATGTTTCCAAAAAAAAAAAAAAAAAATCTTTACACAAAAATGGCAAAGGCTTAGAAGAACCAATGAGTCTTTTGCACGTGTCCCAGCAAGCTTTTAAATACCTTTTTTGATTTGTTGAAGTAGTTAGCTGATTTAGCTTTGTAGGTCAAATGATTTTTTTTTAAAGTGATTTGAATGTCTTTTAAATTTTCCTACAACACACGTAGCACTGTAAGTGATTATTCTTCACAGCTGATGTTTAGACAGCATTTAACGAGACGGATCAGGGTTTCTGGTAACGCCTTTGTACTACCCTGGAAGCTGTTCTTCCTCTGAATTTTATTTTCCTCGTTTTTGGCCGACAAGGCATTTGAGGTGATGCCAGCTTGTTTACCTAGGTCTTCCCCAAGAGGTTAGGTGATTAGACAATAAAAAGAGGAGAAGCCCTCTTGCCAGTAGGTGGCTCACTATGAATGTGCTTGGGAGGGGAGCAGGCACGTCACCCCTCCTCCACTCGGCCTTTGTTTTCACTCCCGGCTTCTTTGAGCCTTTTTCTATAACGTCTGAGTCATTTACAAGGGAAAAGAAAAGGGGAGTTTAAAAAAAGAAGGAGAAAGAAAGCAGCAGCCTTTGAGATCTAGAATAGCAAAAGGCCCCCATCCTTACTCTGAGCGTTCAGAAAGTCCAGCCCAGTCCGACTTCTCTTTTCCACACACAACCGCTTGTTCTTTTGTTCCTGTGTCCTTGGCAAAGACTGAAAGAACTCAGCCTGTAATACTTGGGCCTCCTGTGTCACTTAAGAAATAATAAGCCATTGTCTTCATTAAGCCAGCCTTGTTTTAGCAAGTAAAATCCAGATCCTGGAAAAGGGGAGGTTTGGAAGGGGGAGAGTTAGAGTCGAGATGCTTGCAAAATTCCCTAGAGAAACTGCTTTGTTTCCCCCATTTCATCGCTCCCTCACCGAGAAGATTCATATTCAAATGGGTTGAGGCTGTGAATAGTCGCTTGCACATTCTCATGCACCCAGGAAGGCTATGATTATGGCTAATTACAATGAAGAATGAACTCCTAACAAGAGTGCTCAATCAGATTGCTGTTCGAGCATGAAGCAACCAAGGCCAGCCAGTGGAGGTGTGATTTTGGTAATCACAAACAATGTGGCTATTTGAAAAATGCTTAGTAAATCTGTTCAAGACAAAATAAGGTCTAATTAATCACTTTAGGCTCTGAATTCTCCAGATGATCCGTTTGGTCTATTTTTTTTTTCTTCCTTAGGGTCCTTTTAATAAACTAGATATAAGTTATCAAATATGTCCCCGTTGCCCACATTTCCATTTGTTGAAGGAGTGCAACTCTTGACACCTGTTAGGAAGCTTCTTTTCTGCCAATCATGCCTCAACCTGCTTTTATTTATTTATTATTTTTTTTTTTTTACTTTACAAGCAACCTGCTTTTAATGTAACTTGACAGAAGGTTTTTAAAAATAAACATGCACATATTGTTATTCAGCTGGAAAATGCATTATGAAAAGTTATTGTAAAATATTAACTATTAATTAAGCATTTTGGTATCATCAAAATGCTGATGCATGCTAACTGCTGAGTATTCTGAGTCTGTGGTATCTGGCCGTTGAGTTACATCCAACTACATTCTGCCTTAAGTAATTGGAGGCCTTTATAAAGAAACTATTATATAGGAACTGTATGATTCCCCTCATAATTTTTTTCAAAATATTTTTGAACTGAGAACGTCTTGAGCATGACTCTTTTTCCATTTTGCTATTTAGTACCTTTGCTTACTCATCTGAAAATAGGTTCATAAAATGATCAGAGTTACTGCAAGAAATTTGCAGGGATAAAAAAAATCATCTTTAGTAAAGCTTTTAAGTGCATTAATTCTCCAAAATGCCTAGTAGAATAAACTCTGCTCAATCAGTTGAGGAGTTTTATTTTCGCCTTGTTTTCTATATATGAGCCAAAAGGAGCTCCCTTTTCTTAATTGAACTGACATGGCTAAAAATTAAACTCAGCACAGATTGTAACCTAAGTATCAATGGAAAGTCATCTGACAACCTTGGCCGCTGTTCTTTATAAGTGAGAAGGAAGAGGAGGATAGGAGAGAAGGAAGACAAAAAGGGGGACAAAACGAATCTGACATTGATATCATCTTAAATAATTAACATCATATGTCATTTATACTGTTACTGTTACTGTTAAGTCGCTTCAGTCGTGTCCGACTCTGTGCGACCCCATAGACAGAAGCTCACCAGGCTCCCCCATCCCTGGGATTCTCCAGGCAAGAACACTGGAGTGGGTTGCCATTGCCTTCTCTCTCATTTATAAAGAGAAGCAAATACTAAACTTGTAAGTTTCCTCATGAGGATAAGTGAAGGAAAAAACATTCGTGTAGCAAGGGGAGAAATAATTCCCTTCTTACGTATCTATAAAGCTCTATGTTTCATCTACCTTAAGACTGTAATTTATAATTAGAAGCCTTCTTTTAGGTTTCACCAAATGAATTTTACTTATAATGAAGACAAATTAAATAACAAGCAATGCAGGGGGACAAAAATGAGTTTTAGAGCCTTGTCTTTAATTCTTTAAAAAATATGCTCTCAATACAACTCATCAACTTGATTGGCCAATGTCAATGCAAAACTGGGTCCCACTCACCATATTAAATTCTCATTGTTTCATGTTAGCTACTGATTTGAGTCTTTGACCTATAATATGTGTGTATTAAAATAATTGTGACTTTTATTTACTAAAAATACAGATATTCTGGGATTTGCCAGTTTAAAAGCATTTGTTTTAAAATACTAAGATTTAATAGTTAATGATCTATCTCAGATTCCTAATTCACTGGTAAATATATTGTTGCCGTTTTTTAAATTTTAATCAAGAAATATAAATCTGAAATGAGGCCATGTGTGTCATAGAAAAGAGGACCACAATTATGTTCTCTAAAATGAATTGTGGAGACTGTGAGTAGCTGGTGTTCTGGCTCTGCCTTTGGAGAATTTGCATTTCAAGTATAAGAAAAGGTGGTTAAAAATCTGATGAATCCTAGCAGTTGCTTGTGAGAATGAGTAAAGTCCATTTTTTCCCCCTGATTAAAATTGAATCTGTTGCTTCCCTTCCCGCTCACCAAACACATCAATACAGATGCAAATAAGGTGAGGCCACTTCCTGTAAATCAGCTGTCAGCCTGTATCAGGGAGAAAAACAATGAACAAGGAGAGCTGCTTCCTACAGAGGCTGTGCCAGTCCTCTGTTTGCAGGAAGAATATTTATGGCCCTCAGAGCTGGCAGCAGAGAACACTTAAAAATATAACTTTGTACGCATCCAGTGCACTGTGTGAATGAAATCAACTCGAAGTGCAGAATTTGAGAGGACTAATAGCATTTCCTAGTGACTGCGTGACAGCATTAACGTGTGCTGGTCTCATGTCCTGTTCGATTGCCCACTATATATTCCTAATTCTCACTCATAGGTGAGTCTTAGAAAAATTTAATAGTTTAAAGATTGCTAATTTCCTAAGAATGTGAATATAAGGAAATGTAACTAATCAAAACTTTATTTAATCTTGATTAAGGCTCTATTAAGGCAACCCACTCCAGTATTCTGGCCCCGAAAATCCCATGGACTGAGAAGCCTGGTAGGCTACAGTCCATGGGGTCGCAAAGAGTCAGACACGACTGGGCGACTTCAGTTTCACTTTCAAGATATTATAATATGTAGTATCTTACATATATGTGTAATATGTAATTACTTATTGTGCCTTATGGGGCTTTCCAGGTGGCGCTAATGGTAAAGAATCTGCCTGCCAATGCAAGAGACCTGAGATGCAAGTTCGTCCCTAGATTGGAAAGATCCCCTGGAGGAGGGCATGGCAACCCACTCCAGTATTCTTGCCTGGAGAATCCCATGGGCAGGGGAGCCTGGTGGGCTACAGTCCCTGGGGTCTCAAAGAGTTGGACACACCTGAAGCGACTGAGCATGCACGCACAGTGCCTCACGTGTGTGTTCTTGTGCTTAGTCGCTCAGTTGTATCTGACTCATTGAGACACTTTAGACTGTAGCCCACCAGGATCTTTTGTTCATGGGATTTTCCCAGGTAAGAATACTGAAGTGGGCTGCCATTTCCTTCTCCCAGGGATCTTCCTGACCCAGGGATAGAACCTGCATCTCCTGTGTCTCCTGCATTGCAGGCAGATTCTTTACCCACTGAGCCACCAGAGAAGCCCATAGTGCTTTATATGGTTCCCTAAATGTGTATTATTTCCTCTAATTTTGAAATTTAAAGAAAGAAAAAAAAAACTCCAAGAATAGTAGGGCAAGTGTTCCTAGTTATCTATCAAAGGAAACCCAACTAAGGCGTTCAGTCTTCGAAGTGATTAACCTAAGACCATTCACTGAAGAGAAGTGAAGGAGTAGCCAAAACTCAAGTCTCTCTCCCTTGTTAGACTGTCTCTTACTATAAACACAAATTTCCATCACACCATGGATATGCAGAAGTGCTGGCAGAAAGTTCTGGGTAGTTATGTGTTACAAAGCTCATTTTTTACTGAATCTTTTTAAAGTAAGCTAATTATAATTGTTCGTGAAACCACTTTACATTTCTGTTGTACAACCCTAAAGTTTTGCATTTATATCAGTTTTCCTAAGTCATGATCTGTAGAGCTGAAATGCTGCAGAGGTAGTCTGCATTATAAAGATATTTTTGTATCAGGATCTTTGGTTTTAACAAGACCCGACTCTGCCTAATTTGGGCACATGTTGTTTGGGAAGGGGCTGGGCATTCATGACCTGCAAGGGAGGCCCAAGAGCCAGGTTTGGAGGGTCTCCAGAATGAACGCCACTTCCCCCCTGAATATGCTGCACAGGACTCAGAATCACAAGAGAGACACGGGCAAAGCCTCGGCCATGTAGTTAGACCAGGAAATGAGAGGACAACGCAGGCTGAAGGAGCTTCCCAGGACTCTGTCTTAGTCAGTTCCAGCTGCCATAACAAAAATATATCATGGCCCGGGTGGGCTATAAACAAAGCAATTTGCTTCTCACAGTTGTGAAGGCTGGAAGCCTGAGATCAGGGTGCGTGCATGGCGCGGGTCCTCTTCCAGACTGTAGACCACCTGCTTCTTGTATCCTCACATGGTGGGGAATAGAGGAACAGCGAGCTCTCGTGGCTGTTAGAGGGCCACTAATACCGTTCACGAGGACTCCACCCTCATGGCCTCATCCCTAATTACCCTCCCAAGGATCCCACCTTTTCATACCATCACATCGTGGGGGTCGAGTTTCAACATGAGTTTTAGGGGGACACAGCCCATAATAGGAAAGAAGATGCTCCTTTCTTCTGGGAACAGAGTGTATCCTCCTCCCGTGAGGTTCTTATGACCTGCTTTGGGGGAAGGGGAGTGAGTCCCTCCTACACCTGACGTTTTTCAAATCCCGTCAGCTTAAAGCATTCAGTATGCCAAGGTTTGCCATATTTGGGAGTCGTGTGTCCTGAATTCCATCAACTCAAAGCAGAATTTCTATTTAATGTACCAAAGGTATCTTGGTAAACTAGAATATTCACACTTTCTAGACTCAGAGAACGAAGATCTGAGAACAGTACAAAAAGTTGCTCCACATCACTAGAAAAGGATGTTTATCTACCTTGCATGTTTCTCAACTCTCATCCGTACTTTTTGTGCACGTAAAATGAGGGTGTACAATCTAGAGCAAGACACAGAACAGGTGCAGGGCCGAGCAGAGCCTCTTTCAGGTGGGGCTGTCAGGCCTTGGAACCATTTCTCTCCTCCCCTGGTCCACGCTCTTTCCCGCCCGTTCCTTGCTTGGCTTGTGTGAAAGCTGAATCTCTTCCCGCCTCTGAGGCCAACTGTACTGGAGCCTCTGTGTCCTTTTTCCTGGCTCAGACTTCGGCTGAAAATGAATCTGAAACCCTCTTCTCTTGCTGCTCTCAGCAGGTCAGCAATTAACTGGAAGTTTAGAGCCCCATGTTGGTCTCGTTTAGTCCAAGTTTGTGTCACACGTGAAAACAGGCTTAGACACAATCAGCGTGCTCAGTGTGACGGAAAACCTGACCTGGGAGGTCCACCTGAGTCCCCTGATGAATTACACAGCCGTTCCAGGCCCGTCACCAGCCACACAGCCCTGGACAGGGCACAAGGCCCTCAGGGCCCTGAGGCGTGCTGGGTCCTGCCATCTGTGTACACTCTTGCCCACTGTCGTGCCTGGTAGGTGGTACATGCCCGACTCATATGAGGTGAATGAATAAGCAGATAAATGCGTGAACATGCATTACCTCTCTGAGCCTCAGTTTCTCCTGTTTATAAAATCAGCGAGCTGGGTTTGTTTTAGTACAAGGATCTGGGTATACCATAATCACTTACGCTGAACTTTGGAGAGAATGCAAGCCTGAGATCCTCACTGATATATTTAAAAACACTATATGATCATTTTGAAAAGTTTTGAGATTATTTGGGCCAATGGATCCATTTTTTCCCTAAAAATTCAAATAGATTCATTTCTTTCACAACCAAATAAGGGAGGATGGCCCTGCATAGAAGAGACTGAGCTACCGGCCAGGTACTTACTGAGAAACAAGTTAACCGAATGTCAAATTTGGAAACCACGTTTGTGCAATGAGCAAAAGCTTAACACCCATAGAGAGCACCTATGCTGTGGCATACCAAGCTCTTTTCATATATGTTATTTTATAAAATCCTTAAGAACGCAGTGGGGTTTGTATTATTATTTGATAAATAAGGCGATGCAAGCTCAGTTCAGTTCAGTTCAGTTCAGTTGCTCAGTCGATGCAAGCTCAGAGATGTCTTAATCTGCTCAAGGACATATAGATAATGAATGTATATAGAGAGAGTTTGAATGTAAATCTGATTGATTGTTCCTGCTTTTATGCCAGCCTATTTAATGTTTCATTTCTAAGACTTCTACCTTTTCACTTTCATTTCCTTTTATTTTTTTTTTTACTTGGCGTGATCCTTATCTCAAGGCCTTCTGTTACTTTCCTCCTCTTGATTCTTCCATTATTTCTCTTCTAATTTATCCTTTGATGCATCTGTTTTCCCTGTTGCCAAGATGCTTTTAATCCTTCCCTTTCTCCTGAGGGTACAGAAGTCCTATACTTCTTAAATCCCAGTGCCAATCTACTTATGTCTAAATCTCACTTTCAAATCATCATGTTTTTAAAGTCTGTCTTCTTTTTTTGTTTTAAATTGTGTGTTGGGCTCCCTGTTTACATTTTTTTAAGTCCTTTATACATGCTCCTTGAAATAAAACATTTACATTTAAAATTTTTGACTGTCAATTATATTTGCTGCTTGATTTTCATAATGAAATCATAGTTTGACATGCGAGATATTATTCCAAAAAAAATCATTTTATTAAAGGAGCAGAGTAGTGCTGAAAAGAAAACTCTTAAGATAAACAGATACTTTTTAATTCAACACCCGTTTGCTGATCACAAACCATGCATGATTCTGGGTGCTAATATGTATCCTGTTGATCCTAGGAATTTAAGAATCAATAAATAGATAAGTAGAAATATATTGATTTAGGTCAAACCTGAATGATCTAGTGGTTTTCCCTACTTTCTTCAATTTAAGTCTGAATTTGGCAATAAGGAGTTCATGATCTGAGCCACAGTCAGCTCCTGGTCTTGTTTTTTGCTGACTGTATCGAGCTTCTCTATCTTTGGCTGCAAAGAATATAATCAATCTGATTTTGGTATTGACCATCTGGTGATGTCCATTTGTAGAGTCTTCTCTTGTGTTGTTGGAAGAGGTTGTTTGCTATGACCAGTACCTTCTCTTGGAAAAACTCTTTTAACCTTTGACCTGCTTTATTTTGTACTCCAAGGCCAAATTTGCCTGTTACCCCAGGTACCTCTTGAATTCCTACCTTTGTATTCCAGTCCCCTATAATGAAAAGGACATCTTTTGTTAGTGTTAGTTCTAGAAGGTCTTGTAGGTCTTCATAGAACCAGTCAACTTCAGCATCTTCAGCATTACTGGTCGGGACATAGACTTGGATTACTGTGATATTTACTATCAAGATTGCCGGGAGAAATATCAATAACCTCAGATATGCAGATGACACCACTCTTATGGCAGAAAGTGAAGAGGGGCTAAAAAGCCTCTTGATGAAAGTGAAAGTGGAGAGTGAAAAGGTTGGCTTAAAGCTCAACATTCAGAAAACAAAGATCATGGCATCTGGTCCCATTACTGCATGGCAAATAGATGGGGAAACAGTGGAAACAGTGTCAGACTTTGTTTTTCTGGGCTCCAAAATCACTGCAGATGGTGACTGCAGCCATGAAATGAAAAGACGCTTACTCCTTGGAAGGAAAGTTATGACCAACCTAGATAGCATATTCAAAAGCAGAGACATTACTTTGCCAACAAAGGTTCGCCTAGTCAAGGCTATGGTCTTTCCTGTGGTCATGTATGGATGTGAGAGCTGGACTGTGAAGAAGGCTGAGCGCCGAAGAATTGATGCTTTTGAACTGTGGTGTTGGAGAAGACTCTTGAGAGTCCCTTGGACTGCAAGAAGATCCAACCAGTCCATTCTGAAGGAGATCAATCCTGGAATTTCTTTAGAAGGAATGATGCTAAAGCTCAAACTCCAGTATTTTTGCCACCTCATGCGAAGAGTTGACTCATTGGAGAAGAGTCTGATGCTGGGAGGGATTGAGGGCAGGAGGAGAAGGGGACGACAGAGGATGAGATGGCTGGATGGCATCACTGACTCGATGGATGCGAGTCTGAGTGACCTCCGGGAGCTGGTGATGGACAGGGAGGCCTGGCGTGCTGCGGTTCATGGGGTCGCAAAGAGTCGGACACGACTGAGCGACTGATCTCTGATCTCTCTCTGATCTCTCTTACTACTCAGTAAATCTTTAATCCAATTTTCTGTTCATGGGTGGAGCTGTGTTCCTTCCCTGTTGTTTGACTTGAGGCTAAACTACGGTGGAGGTAATAAAGAAAGTGAAAGTGAAGTCACTCAGTTGTGTCCGACTCTTTGCGACCCCATGGACTGTAGCCTACCAGGCTCCTCTGTCCATGGGATTTTCCAGGCAAGAATACTGGAGTGGGTTGCCATTTCCTTCTCCAGGGGATCTTCCCAACCCATGGATCGAGCCCCAGGTCTCCCGCATTGCGGGCAGACGCTTTACCATCTAGATAATGCCAAAAGGCGATGCCAAAGAATGCTCAAACTACCACACAATTACACTCATTTCACAGGTTAGCAAAGTGATCCTAAAGATTCTCCAAGCCAGGCATCAATAGTATGTGAACTGTGAACTTCCAGATGTTCAAGCTGAATTTATAAAAGGCAGAGGAACCAGAGATCAAATTGCCAGCATCCATTGGATCGTCAGTCCATTCTGAAGGAAATCAGCCCTGGGATTTCTTTGGAAGGAATGATGCTAAAGCTGAAACTCCAGTACTTTGGCCACCTCATGCGAAGAGTTGACTCATTGGAGAAGACTGATGCTGGGAGGGATTGAGGGCAAGAGGAGAAGGGGATCACAGAGGATGAGATGGCTGGATGGCATCACTGACTCGATGGATGTGAGTCTCAGTGACCTCCGGGAGTTGGTGATGGACAGGGAGGCCTGGCATGCTGCGATTCATGGGGTCACAAAGAGTCGGACACAATCGAGCGACTGATCTGATCTGATCTGATTGGATCATTGAAAAAGCAAGAAATTTCCAGAAAAACATCTACTTCTGTTTATTGACTATGACAAAGCCTTTGACTGTGTGGATCACAACAAACCATGGAAAGTTCTGAAAGGGATGGGAATACCAGACCACCTGACTGTCCTTCTGAGAAACCTGTATGCATGTTAAGAAACAACAGTTAGAATTGGACATGGAACAATAGACTAGTTGCAAATTGGGGAAGGAGTATGTCAAGGCTGTATATTGTCACCCTGCTTGTTTAACTTATATTCAGAGTATAGCATGAGAAATGCTGGACTGGATGAAGCACAAGCTGGAATCAAGATTGCTGGGAGAAATATCAATAACCTCAGATATGCAGATGACACCACCCTTATGGCAGAAAGTGAAGAAGAACTAAAGAGTCTCTTGATTAAAGTGAAAGAGGAGTGAAAAAGTTGGCTTAAAACTCAATATTCAGAAAACTAAGATCATGGCATCTGGGGAAACAATGGAAACAGCAACAGACTTTATTTTTTTGGGCTCCGAAAGCACTGCAGATGGTGATTGCAGCCATGAAATTAAAAGACCCTTGCTCCTTGGAAGAAAAGTTATGACCAACCTAGGCAGCTTATTAAAAAGCAGAGACATTACTTTGCCAGCAAAGGTCCGTCTAGTCAAACCTATGGTTTTTTTCAGTAGTCACATATGGATGTGAAAGTTGGAGTATAAAGAAAACTGAGCACTGAAGAATTTATGTTTTTGAACTATGGTGTTGGAGAAGACTCTTGAGAGTCCCTTGGACTGCAAGAAGATCCAACTAATCCATCTTAAAGGAAATCAGTCCTGAATATTCACTGAAAGGACTGATTCTGAAGCTGAAACTCCAATATTCTGGCCCCGTGATGAGAAGAACTGACTCACTGGAAAAGACCCAGATGCTGGGGAAGATTGAAGGCATGAGGACAAGGGGACAACAGTGATTGAGATGATTGGATGGCATCACCGACTTGATGGACATGAGTTAGAGTAAACTCTGGGAGTTGGTGATGGACAGGGAGGCCTGGTGTGCTGCAGTCCATGGAGTTGCAAAGAGTTGGACATGACTGAGTGACTCAACTGAACTGAACTGAGAAATATGTTAAATGAGACAGACAGATAAATGCTCTCTAACTGCCTATCTGTACATTTGTCTTTAAAAGACTCAAGAAAAAAAAACCCCAAAATTCTTTTTTTTTTTCCAGCTTGTGTTTGAAAGTTTGTATCAACCCTTAGGTCTGTATAGATTTTACATAATTTAGTTTTCACTTATATAAGCTTTCCTTGGTGGTTCAGATGGTAAAGAATCTGCCTGCAATGCAAGAGACCCAGGTTCAATCCCTGGGTCAGGAAAATCCCCTGGAGAAGGGACTGGCACCCACTCCAGCACTCTTGCCTGGAGAATTCCATGAGCAGAGGAGCCTGGTGGGCTACGGTCCACAGGGTCTCAAAGAGTTGGACACAACCGAGTGTTTAATGCACACTAAATAAGCTTTCAGTCCTTACAGATGTTGACTTTTAACTCCAAGGGGTACTCGGTTGGGAAATCTTTTCTGGTAAAGTCAGTACTACGGGTAGAAGCAGCTTCTATGCTTTAGTTATTCCCACACTTTAACTGAGTGCTGACTACATTTGTTCAACGATTCTTGGCAAGTTCCATGTATGATTCTATTATCTTCATATAGCTTATCTATCAAGTATATACAGTTATGTTTGGTTTCCTATCATATCGAAGAATCTTTCAACCAAAAAGTTGGGCAGAAATACATTTAGAGTTGCATGGTGATGACTAAGAGAAAGATCTATGGCTGCCCTGAGTTTTCAGAACCTCAAATGACTCTCTTACCAATTACTAAATGTTAACTGAGCATTTATGAGCACGTGTCATATACTCCCTCTAGGATAGTATAAAACCTCAAGAAATCTAGGAAAATGGCCAAATTCTTGCTCTGGCTGGACTGTTCTCAACAATATTTGTCATACACTGGTTGGACCATACTCTTGCCTTCAGAGTACTGTTTGACACATAAATTTGAAGGATGCCTATCCAATCCACCTTGGCTCTTACAAAATTAAGTTTTATTAAGATGCATAAATGTGTTAATAAAATAATATATTTCTACTGAATGTGCTAGTGTAACTCTTTGCCTTCTGTTTTAGAATGTGATAATAGGGATATAGCATCTTAATATACTTTACATGAAAACTTCTCATGGTAAATTAAAAGGGCTGTTGAAACAGAATTCTTTTTTTTATGTATATACCAAGTTTCAACTATATTGACTTATTTTAAACTTACTGAAGAACGTAGAAAGCTTAGCTGTCCAGATTTGTAGTTCTACTAAACCTTGTTATTTAATCCTAAACTGGTTGAAGTACATCACATATATAATTTAAGTTATTTGAAAGTGAGACTCAAAACCCCTTAAATTTATTCCACAAAAGGCCCATCTTCTGTAAGATAAATTTAACTTGCCTCATGCAATTAGTATTTAGAAAGACTCAAATTAACTAGAACATAGCTAAATAGAAGCTTTAATTAGCTAGATTTTTTTTTTCTTTTTGCTCTACTTTTAGGGAGAGAGCATAAAATCACTAGAAAACAAACAAGATAACAAGGATTTGTTTTAAAAATCAGCCTACAAGGTTGGTGCTGGGGTCAGTAAATAGCTAGCCCACTTTTCATATTATAAAACCATGAAGTTATGATTCATTTAAAATAATGAACCAGAGATACCGATGTTCTATGACTCATGGAAAAGATACTAAATTATGTTTAATATACTGTTACTTGCTAAGGCAGAAAAATGATCTAATGGATGTTGAGAATACGTTCAGCAATGAAAGACTGAATCAGAATTGGTTTTCTAGTTATCACTCCGAAAACCAAGAAATTAAATTAACTTAAACTCATTTTTACCTGAGCATTCTAATTAATCAAATGGACTAACAAATGACTGGTTGAGAGATGAAAAATACTTGTGGGAGAAAAACAGAGGAAATGCTTTTGGTGAGAGAAACTGCTCATTTAAAATAATTGTGGTGAAAGCTACACATTTATTGAGAGCAGTGTAAGCTTCTTCTAGTCTTTGCCAACTGATTTCCCTTAGGCTCTGATTTCACCTACTCACTTCTTTAGAAATCTTCTAAAGACAAGTGCAGCCCAAAGGCGCTCTAACCAGCTCTACTCTGCTCCAATTAGTCTTTGTAATAACATTTAAAATAAATAAGTATATACAATCTGACAACATGAATGTGCAAGCTACTGTCCTCAGTAATATAGAAACCCTGCTGCTCCTGCTGCTGCTGCTAATTCGCTTCAGTCATGTCCAACTCTGTGCGACCCCATAGACGGCAGCCCACCAGGCTCCCCCGTCCCTGGGATTCTCCAGGCAAGAACACTGGAATGGGTTGCCATTTCCTTCTCCAATGCATGAAAGTGAAAAGTGAAGTGACGTCGCTCAGTCGTGTCTGACTCTTAGCGACCCCATGGACTGCAGCCTACCAGACTCCTCCATCCATGGGAGTTTTCAGGCAAGAGTACTAGAGTGGGGTGCCATTGCTTTCTCCATAGAAACCTTACTTCCTACAAATCTGACACCTTTGCCATAACTTCTTACAGTTCTCTACACCTCAGAATCTGAGGTTCAGACAATTCATTTTTTCTGTTTTTTT
Organism: Tragelaphus eurycerus; assembly: GCA_935064755.1. NCBI lineage: Eukaryota > Metazoa > Chordata > Mammalia > Artiodactyla > Bovidae > Tragelaphus > Tragelaphus eurycerus. The sequence continues at coordinate 21,051,841 of CAKXYN010000039.1, read as the reverse complement.
ACAAGAGAGGCTTGGCAAATGCATAGGGGAAAAAAAATTCTGTAAACTAGAATTCTGATTTCTCAATCCCTGATTTCATCTATTCTTATTGGCGTTTCTAATTCCAAAATGAACTTGAAGGAACTATTACAATAAAAATCAATCTAGGAAAGAGAGAGAGAGAGGGGGAGGAGGATTCTGTCAGAAAAATTATACAAAGAAAATATACTTTCACCTAAACCAAAAAATGCTGCTGATATTCACAACAGGATGGGACTGTTAGGACATGAGACAAGTTCCAGTGTTCATGTTTGATTAAAGGAAGCGAATCGGTGCATCAGGAAAACCACACAAAATCTTTGGACTGCACTTCAGAGGTGTTTCCTCTCAGGAAAGACACGTGATAGGCATTTGATAAATATATGTTGAATACTAACTAGCAAAGATAAAGAAAGTTTAGCTGAGGAGCAGGGCCTGCTTGGAAAGACCAGAGGACAGGTGCAGCTTCTGTCCTCCCAGCACTGTGAAGGGCTCTTTGCAGGTGGGTCAACATTAAGAGTCCCATAGAAGAAACGGAGTAGCCCTGAGAGTCAACAAAAGAGTCTGAAATGCAGTACATGGAAAAATGACAGAATGATCTCCATTCGTTTCCAAGGCAACCCATTCAATATCACAGTAATCCAAGTCTATGCCCCAACCACTAATGCCAAAGAAGCTGAAGTTGAATGGTTCTCTGAAGACCTACAAGACCTTTTAGAACTAACACCAATAAAAGATGTCCTTTTCATCATAGGGGACTGGAATGCAGAAATAAGAAGTCATGGCATCCAGTCTCATCACTTCATGGCAACCAGATGGGAAAACAATGGAAACAATGCAGACCTTATTTTCTTAGGCTCCAAAATCACTGTGGATGGTGACTGCAGCCATGAAATTAAAAGACGCTTGCTCCTTGGAAGGAAAGTTATGACCTGCCTAGACAGTGTATTAAAAAGCAGAGACATTACTTTGCTGACAAAGGTTCATCTAGTCAAAGGTTTGGTTTTTCCAGCGGTCATGTATGGACGTGAGAGTTGGACCTTAAAAGAGACTGAGCTCTATCTAAAGAATCGATGCTTTTGAACTGTGGTGTTGGAGAAGACTTTAGAGTCCCTTAGACTGCAAGAGATCAAACCCATCAATCCTAAAAGAAATCAGTCCTGAATATTCATTGAAAGGACTGATGCTGAAGCTAAAGCTCCAATACTTTGGCCACCTGATGGGACAAGCTGACTCATTAGAAAGGACCCTGATGCTGGGAAAGATTGATGGCAGGAGAAGGGGACGACAGAGGATGAGATGGTTGGATGGCATCACCAATTCAATGGACATGAGTTTGAGCAAGATCTGGGAGATGGTGAAGGTTGGGGAAGTCTGGTGTACTGCAGTCCATATGGCGTCGCAAAGAGTCAGATACGACTGGACATCAGCAACAGCATTAAACACTCCATGTGCACCAGAGGTGTCTCACCTGAGTGCTCCCCTGTCCTCTAGCCCACCTGGGCACCCAAGCTAGATGATTTGAGACTTTCTCTCACACCCTCTCAGAAGCCTCAGTCCTTGTCCACTTGTTTTCTTGTTTTATGTTTTTATTTTCATGTATTTCTCCTGTTGTTATTTTGATTCAAATTCCTCCTGTGGGGTCGTCTTGGTTCTCCCTCCATCACCATCGCCATTTCTCCTCCAGATCTCTAGTAACAGAAACCGTAGTAGCGGACTTTTTTTCTTTTTTCCTGAAGCCCTTGGGGGTAACAATGGCAACAGAATAGGTGAGCTCTGGACAGCCCTGCAGTGAAGCCCATGGTCATCTGTCCCCAGCCCTGATTCACTGCAGAGTTACAGGGGCCTCTCTTTCTTGGTCCCTCACTGGGAAGCCCTGTAGCACCCCTCTTGGATGCACAGAGCAACTTGGCTCCCTTATCTCTTCCTTCCCATTCACATGGTTCAAAAGGCCCATCTTTGCATTATCAAAATGTACTTGAGATATTTTTCCAGACAAAAGAGGAGCTGTCCCTGAGAGGAATGTAGTCTTCGTTAGCAACTGGCACACGTTAGAACTGAACATTAAAATGGTAAACTTTCTCCTTGCTGCACCCACGTATCTCAGTGAACGGAGTCCTGGGAGTCGGGTCATGACCCTCCAGTTTCCTGGAACACCTACCAGTTCGATCTCACCCACCTCCTCCACAGGGAGAAAAGCTCTCTAAGCAGTGGAGCCCTGGCATTGGCTAAACTACAGCATAACCACTTAACCAACCTGAGGGGACTGGCTGTCACCTCCCTTTATTCTTCGTTTTTAGGTATTGTTTGTGCAAAGAAGCATGGTGAGATGAGGACCTTTTGGTCAGTACCGTTTTAGGGCATCTTTATGGAACGATGAGAAAGAGAGAGAGAATGGCCAAGAGTTGGCGTTTGCCACTGGAATAACCACGAAGGAAAACGCCCACATAATTGTGGACGTATTTTGTTATCAGTCAAATGAAGGGGTTGGGTTCTCTTGGCTTCCAGTTCTTTTTCTGGCTCAGAACATTCTTTGATACTGTGATTCAACCAATCTAACATATCCTTAAAGTCTTGGAGCATGTTTGCTGAGCACATCCCAGTAGAATACCTTGTCTGCAAAAGATTGAAAGTTATTATTTGGGAATAATAAATAAGACCAAAAAAGATGTAGAGTATGTGGTATATTATTAGTTTCGAGTTTGCTAATCCTTATTTTATGAGATTTAATTTTCATGACGTTTACTTTTCCATTCAGCCTATTGTCAGAAAAAAAGAATGCTTTTTGTGTTCATTGAAAAGATAGGCCAGAGACTAATGAATATGTGATCTGCCCTTGCTCAGATAAATGTCGTAGTTATAAGAAGTCATGGCAGGGCGTGGGGCCCTTCTGTTTACCATGATAAAATTAATACCTTACAGACTTTCTGAGTAGTTTGTAAGATGTCACAGATTTATTTTTAATATAATTGCAAAGTTGGAAAGCTAAGAACTATGAAGCCTGATTCTTGATAAATTCACTGTCAATAATGCCCTATTCAGAACAAAACTATATATTCGGCAAGAATATTGTTCCATAATATTTTATTATCACTCTGAAACTGTACCTTATAATTTGCAAATTATTGAAAACATACCTGAAGATAAGAACCCTCTTTGAAATCCTCTGGAACTTTTTGTATGATTATTTAGTGTTCTGTCTTATTTCTTGATCACTATGGTAGGGAATTGTAGTCTATGTGGTTTTATAAAAATAAAGCAAATCACAGAGTGACTGAGCTAGAAGATGCTCTGAGAGATTGTCTGTGAAACCTGGGTTCCTTTTTTAAAGGTCTCTGGGGGCGGAATTGGCTCTCCAGAGCTTCATTAGCCTGGACATAGCGGTAACCGTCACTTCCTTCACTCTAATGTGGCCCCGCATTACGGAAGTGCACGTTCGCCTGTTTAAGTTTTATATGCAGCACATGCTTGCAAAGCAGTTAGCACACTGCCTTTGTTGTTGTTTTTCAGTCACTAAGTCACTAAGAGGCACTTAGCCATACCTATCAGTTCAGTTCAGTCACTCAGTCGGGTCTGACTCTGCGACCCTATGGACTGCAGCACGCCAGGCTTCCCTGTCCATCACCAACTCCTGGAGCTTGCTCAAACTCATGTCCATCAAGTCGATGATGCCATCCAACCATCTCATCCTCGGCCAAATCCTTCTCCTCTTGCCTTCAGTCTTTCCCAGCATCAGGGTCTTAATTATTAAATGGTTAACAAAAGATATTAGTATTGTTGTCTGTACAATAATTTTAAAGAGGTTAACCAAAATCTGGTGGAATTACTGGTCACTTAATAAATGTGTTATTGGAATATCTTCATTATACAAATACAGATTTATAATTATAGGTAAATATTATTTTTAATAATTGAACACTAGAATGCTATCAGTGTTACAAACAGAAATTAATATACCAACATACCAAGAAAAATTAATCATGCTGAATTGAGAATCAAGAAGGAAGAAGATACTTAGTATACCATTGCCATTTTTGCTTATGAAGCAATTGCCCATTTCCAGAGATTTATTTCCTGGTCAGTCTTTTGGCTTTAAACAAATAATAATGTGTACATAATCTAAGTGAGATACCATGTAGCTTTCTTGTATCTACCTTTTTTTTTTTAATTTGATGGAAAAAATAGCAAACATGATTATGTTTCTGAAAAAACCAGGCCTCTGTTCACCTGTTTCTAACAGAAGCCTGGAGACAGCTTTGATAGAGTAGAAAGCAGTAGCTCTATGACTTTGCCAGGCAAAGGGGGCCACAGCATACTACTGCTGTCAAGACTGTGGCCCTGTTCCTGGGAAGTAGGACAGGGTCTTGAGGTTTCACGGTTGAAAATTGTACGTAAGGTTAGCGTTTGATGCAGTCTTGCGGTTCTTCTTTCCTCCTAGAGTCACTGAGATAATTAGGGCTGGCATCAGATGGTTCCAGAACAGGTTCTGGTGGCCTTCAAGCTTAAGATTATCACTCTATGACCTTCTTTTTGGAATGAAGAATGCTCGCAAAGAAAATGAGTGTTGGGGGTGTCGTCTTGGAAAAGTAAACCTCAGGTGCAAGTTAACCCTAGCTGGAAGCCGGCCATTTTCAGAGTGCAATTAAGCAAGAAAGGAGTGGGGAGGGAAGAGAAAAATCTGTAGGAGGCCAGTAGAATGGGAGGAAAGAATAAGGTCTTGAATAAGGGCAGCATAATGGGGATGTATCAACTAGCTTCTGCTACAGCAGTGGCATTCACAAAATTAGGTGCTTATATTTATTTACAAATATGCATATGTACAGTAATAAATTAGAAACTACTGTAAAAAATTGTAGTGAAACTTGTACAGATTATAGGAAACATTCACAGGAAAGAGGAGGCAAGCAGGTAATTTTTATTATTGAATTATTTGGAGAAAACCTTATCAAGAAAAACTGCAAATACAGCTGTCCAGATTTTCCTCGAATCTACCTTTGATTTGAGCAAACTCCAAGAGACAGGGAAGCCTGGTGTGCTGCAATCCATGGGGTTGCAAAGAGTTGGATACGACTTAGTGACTGAACAACAATCTCCAGGCTCACCTACCATGAGCCCCATTAAATATCCCCCAACCTTTATACAGAACGAAGTGTCTTCCAAGGGCAGTCTACATAAAGAGAAGTTTACAGAGATTTGGGGGAAAAGTGTCCAAATATGTTGCGGGTGCCTTAACCCTCATTGTCATACAGATTTTGGCCGCAAAGCCTGAATATCACTCGATCAGAAGCTCAATTAGTATATTTTAAAGCTAATTAGTTAATTAAGAAGTGAAAGTACAGAAACTAGTTTAATGTGTAGTAAAGTCACTTGCAGTTCAAGTATAAGCCTGACTCAGTCAGATTCCAGTAATTACTGCTAAGTCTGAGCATTCTATTTGATATGTTTTCTTCCTGATTTAAGTGTATTATTTACATGGTATGGAATTTGATTAATAAGAAATCAAAAAGAATATTAAATTCCAAGTTCAGTTCAGTTCAGTCGCTCAGTCATGTCCAGCTCTTTATGACCCCATGGGCTGCAGCACGTCAGGCTTCCCTATCCATACCATCTCCTGAGGCTTACTCAAACTCATATCCATTGAGTCAGTGATGCCATCCAACCATCTCATTCTCTGTTGTCCCCTTCTCCTTCTGCCTTCAATCTTTCCCAGCATCACAGTCTTTTCTAATAAGTCAGCTCATTCCATAAGGTGGCCAAAGTATTGGAGTTTCAGCTTCAGCATCAGTCCTTCCAATGAATATTCAGGATGACAGGTTTGATTTCCTTGCAGTCCAAGGGACTGTCAAGAGTCTTCTCCAGCACCACAGTGCAAAAGCATCCAATTCTTAGGTGCTCAGAATTCCAAGTGTAGTTTTTTGTTTTTTTTTTTAATTCCGAGAGTAGTTTTTTTTTTTTTTTCAGGTAGCAGATAAAGTTGCCTGGTGGACAGTTAATTGGTTGGACCATGTGCTCTGTGAAGGCATGTCTGGTTTCCTACTGGTTCTCCAGCACCTAGTACACTGCCCAGTGCATATAGATACTTAATAAATACTGACTGATTCATTCACAGTAGGTCACACATCATTGTTTTATAAATTTTAGTGGTAGGAAGCACTTCTTACTAGACCGTCACTTTCATTCACTCAGCAAATACATGCATGTCTTAGTTCTGAGTATGTTACTACAGGTCAGCAAGAAATTGTTTAATTGTTCTTGACATAATGCTATGAAATTATACAATCTTGTCAATAGCAGGGAAGCATAAATTTGTCAAAATGTCTAAAGCAAAGTCTATTTAGAAATCATCAGAGATCATTGCTAGATGTTGCTGGTATTTATTTTGGCATGAAACCATCAGTGAAGTGAAGCAAGGTGTCCTTCTTAGACCCCAGCTAGATCCTCAGTTCAGTTCAGTTCAATCACTCAGTCATGTCCGACTCTTTGCGATCCCATGGACTGCAGCACACCGGGCTTCCCTGTCCATTACCATCTCCAGGAGCTTACTCAAACTCATGTCCATTGAGTTGGTGGTGCGATCCAACCATCTCATCCTCTGTCGTGCCCTTCTCCTGCCTTCAATCTTTCCCAGCATCAGGGTCTTTTCCAATGAATCAGTTCTTTGCATCACGTGGCCAAAGTATTGCTATTTCAGCATCCATGCTTCCAATGAATATTCAAGACTGATTTCTTTTAGGATGGACTGGTTGGATCTCCTGGCAGTCCAAGGGACTCTCAAGAGCCTTCTCCAATATCACAGTTCAAAAGCATCAATTCTTCTGTGCTCAGCTTTCCTTACAGTCCAACTCTCACACCCATACGTGACAACGGGAAAAACCATAGCTTTGACTAGATGGACCTTTGTCAGCAAAGTAATGTCTCTGCTTTTTGTTATGCTGTCTAGGTTGGTCATAGCTTTTCTTCCAAGGACCAAGTGTCTTTTAATTTCATGGCTGCAGTCACCATCTACAGTGATTTTGGAGCCCCCTAAAATAAAGTCTCTCACTGTTTCCATTGTTTTCCGATCTATTTGCCATTAAGTGATGGGACCGAATGCCATGATCTTAGTTTTCTGAATATTGAGTTTTAAGCCAACTTTTTCACTCTCCTCTTTCACTTTCATCAATAGGCTCTTTAGTTCTTCACTTTCTGTTATTAGGCTGGTGTCATCTGTGTATCTGAGGTTATTGATATTTCTCCCGGCAATCTTGATTCCAGCTTGTGCTTCATCCAGCCCAGCATTTCACATGATGTAGTCTGAATTAAGTTAAATAAGCATGGTGACAATGTACAGCCTTGATGTACTCCTTTCCTGATTTCCTGATTTGGAACCAGTCTGTTTTTCCATACCCAGTTCTAACTGAATGCCATTAAATGCACTAAAGCCAAAACGTGCTAAATTTCATTATAATCAACTAGTGAAGAGTTAATGCTAACTTCTAACTAGCCGAATGTACTCCTAGATACTAACTGGCTTAACACCCAATTTGGCCCCAAAACTTTTGGTGATCAGATCAGATCAGATCAGATCAGTCGCTCAGTCGTGTCCAACTCTTTGCGACCCCATGAATCGCAGCACGCCAGGCCTCCCGGAGTTCACTCAGACTCACATCCATCGAATCAGTGACGCCATCCAGCCATCTCATCCTCTGTCGTCCCCTTCTCCTCTTGCCCTCAATCCCTCCCAGCATCAGAGTCTTCTCCAATGAGTCAACTCTTCGCATGAGGTGGCTGTAGTACTGGAGTTTCAGCTTTAGCATCATTCCTTCCAAAGAAATCCCAGGGCTGATCTCCTTCAAAACGGACTGGTTGGATCTCCTTGCAGTCCAAGGGACTCTCAAGAGTCTTCTCCAACACCACAGTTCAAAGGCATCAATTCTTCGGCATTCAGCCTTCTTCACAGTCCAGCTCTCACATCCATACATGACCACAGGAAAAATCAGAGCCTTGACTGGGCGAACCTTTGTTGGCAAAGTAATGTCTCTGCTTTTGAATATGCTATCTAGGTTGGTCATAACTTTCCTACCAAGGAGTAAGCGACTTTTAATTTCATGGCAGCAGTCACCATCTGTAGTGATTTTGGAGCCCAGAAAAATAAAGTCTGACACTGTTTCCACTCTTTCCCCATCTATTTCCCATGAAGTGATGGGACCAGATGCCATGATCTTCATTTTCTGAATGTTGAGCTTTAAGCCAACTTTTTCACTCTCCACTTTCACTTTCATCAAGAGGCTTTTTAGTTTCTCTTCACTTTCTGCCATGAGGGTGGTGTCATCTGCATATCTGAGGTTATTGATATTTCTCCCAGCAATCTTGATTCCAACTTGTGTTTCTTCCAGTCCAGCGTTTCTCATGATGTACTCTGCATATAAGTTAAATAAACAGGGTGACAATATACAGCCTTGACATACTCCTTTTCCTATTTGGAACCAGTCTGTTGTTCCATGTCCAGCTCTAACTGTTGCTTCTTGACCTGCATACAGATTTCTCAAGAGGCAGATCAGGTGGTCTGGTATTCCCATCTCTTTCAGAATTTTCCACAGTTGATTGTGATCCACACAGTCAAAGGCTTTGGCATAGTCAATAAAGCAGAAATAGATGTTTTTCTGGAACTCTCTTGCTTTTTCCATGATCCAGCGAATGTTGGCAATTTGATCTCTGGTTCCTCTGCCTTTTCTAAAACCAGCTTGAACATCAGGAAGTTCACGGTTCACATATTGCGGAAGCCTGGCTTGGAGAATTTTGAGCATTACTTTACTAGCGTGTGAGATGAGTGCAATTGTGCAGTAGTTTGAGCATTCTTTGGCATTGCCTTTCTTTGGGATTGTCATGAAAATTGACCTTTTCCAGTCCTGTGGCCACTGCTGAGTTTTCCAAATTCGCCGACATATTGAGTGCAGCACTTTCACAGCATCATCTTTCAGGATTTGGAATAGCTCCACTGGAATTCCATCACCTCCACTAGCTTTGTTCGTAGTGATGCTTTCTAAGGCCCACTTGACTTCACATTCCAGGATGTCTGGCTCTAGGTCAGTGATCACACCATCGTGATTATCTGGGTCGTGAAGCTCTTTTTTGTACAGTTGTTCTGTGTATTCTTGCCACCTCTTCTTAATATCTTCTGTTTCTGTTAGGTCCATACCATTTCTGTCCTTTATTGAGCCTATCTTTGCATGAAATGTTCCTTTGGTATCTCTAATTTTCTTGAAGAGATCCCTAGTCTTTCCATTCTGTTGTTTTCCTCTATTTCTTTGCATTGATCACTGAAGAAGGCTTTCTTATCTCTTCTTGTTATTCTTTGGAACTCTGCATTCAGATGCTTATATCTTTCCTTTTCTCCTTTGCTTTTCGCTTCTCTTCTTTTCACAGCTATTTGTAAGGCCTCCCCAGACAGCCATTTTGCTTTTTGCATTTCTTTTCCATGGGGATGGTCTTGGTCCCTGTCTCCTGTACAGTGTCACGAACCTCATTCCATAGTTCATCAGGCACTCTATCTATCAGATCTAGGCCCTTAAATCTATTTCTCATTTCCACTGTATAATCATAAGGGATTTGATTTAGGTCATACCTGAATGGTCTAGTGGTTTTCCCTACTTTCTTCAATTTCAGTCTGAATCTGGCAATAAGGAGTTCATGGTCTGAGCCACAGTCAGCTCCTGGTCTTGTTTTTGCTGACTGTACAGAGCTTCTCCATCTTTGGCTGCAAAGAATATAATTGATCTGATTTCAGTGTTGACCATCTGGTGATGTCCATGTATAGAGTCTTCTCTTGTGTTGTTGGAAGAGGGTGTTTGTTATGACTAGTGCATTTTCTTGGCAAAACTCTATTAGTCTTTGCCCTGCTTCATTCCGTATTCCAAGGCCAAATTTGCCTGTTACTCCAAGTGTTTCTTGACTTCCTACTTTTGCATTCCAGTCCCCTATAATGAAAAGGACATCTTTTTTTGGGTGTTAGTTCTAAAAGGTCTTGTAGGTCTTCATAGAACCGTTCAACTTCAGCTTCTTCAGCGTTACTGGTTGGGGCATAGACTTGGATTACTGTGACATTGAATGGTTTGCCTTGGAAAACGAAGAGAGATCATTCTGTCGTTTTTGAGATTGCATCCAAGTACTGCATTTCGGACTCTTTTGTTGACCATGATGGCCACTCCATTTCTTCTGAGGGATTCCTGCCTGCAGTAGTAGATATAATGGTCCTCTGAGTTAAATTCACCCATTCCAGTCCATTTGAGTTCGCTGATTCCTAGAATGTCGACATTCACTCTGGCCATCTCTTGTTTGACCACTTCCAATTTGCCTTGATTCATGGACCTAACATTCCACGTTCCTATGCAATATTGCTCTTTACAGCATCAGACCTTGCTTCTATCACCAGACATATCCACAGCTGGGTATTCTTTTTGCTTTGGCTCCATCCTTTCATTCTTTCTGGAGTTATTTCTCCACTGATCTCCAGTATTCGGTGACTAACATGTTATTCTTGATGAAAGTGAAAGTGGAGAGTGAAAAAGTTGGCTTAAAGCTCAACATTCAGAAAATGAAGATCATGGCATCTGGTCCCATCACTTCATGGGAAATAGATGGGGAAAGAGTGGAAACAGTGTCAGACTTTATTTTTCTGGGCTCCAAAATCACTGCAGATGGTGATTGCAGCCATGAAATTAAAAGATGCTTACTCCTTGGTAGGAAAGTTATGACCAACCTAGATAGCATATTCAAAAGCAGAGACATTACTTTGCCAACAAAGGTTCGCCCAGTCAAGGCTCTGGTGTTTTCTGTGGTCATGTGTGGATGTGAGAGCTGGACTGTGAAGAAGGCTGAGTGCTGAAGAATTGATGCCTTTGAACTGTGGTGTTGGAGAAGACTCTTGAGAGTCCCTTGGACTGCAAGAAGATCCAACCAGTCCATTCTGAAGGAGATCAATCCTGGAATTTCTTTAGAAGGAATGATGCTAAAGCTGAAACTCCAGTATTTTGGCCACCTCATGCGAAGAGTTGACTCACTGGAGAAGACTCTGATGCTGGGAGGGATTGAGGGCAAGAGGAGAAGGGGATGACAGAGGATGAGATGGCTGAATGGAGTCACTGACTCGATGGATGTGAGTCTGAGTGACCTCCGGGAGTTGGTGATGGACAGGGAGGCCTGGCGTGCTGCGATTCTTAGGATCGCAAAGAGTCGGACACGACTGAGTGACTGATCTGATCTGATCTGATGTGATTAGGACACATTTAAAGCACCTTGATATGTTGGCCAAACACTGTGCGTGAATAGAAAGGTTAGTCAGCATGTTATTGCCCACTATTGGGAAGATCCCCTGGATCTGGTAATGGCAACCCAGGCCAATATTATTGCCTGAGAAATCCATGGACAGAGGAGCCTGGTGGGCCACAGTCCATGGGGTGGCAACGAGCCGGACACAGCTAAGCGTGCACACAGTGGCAGCAGTCAGTCACAGGCAGCAGAGCCGGCTCACCACACTTAGACTTCTCGTAACTCGAGTTACCTTCTTTCTGATAAACAAAACCAAGCTAGAATCAGATTTTATTGCTTACAAACGAGTGGTGCTTCTGCTGGTGCACTTTCACGTTAGACCTCCTATTAGCAATATTGATTATTGTAGGGATTTGCATAAACTCAATATTGGAATGGACTGTTTCACACTTGTTTCATATTCTATATCAGACAAATCAGGCCATACATGAGGGACTGAAAGAAACGCTCAGGTGAAGGCTTGGTTGTCAAATAGTTCAGAGATTTTTTTTTTTTTTAATTTTGCTTCCACTGCCCTTGAAAATGTTGTTACCTTTAAGAATTTTTATTAATAAGATGAGCTGCTTTAATCTCTCAGACTTTATCTGCCAATTCACGTCTCATTCTGAGCTATTGGAGTATAATTTCTTATTTCCCTATATTAGTTATGGCTTTGGGCTGGGGCTTGAAGGCGTGAATTTATTACTCGTCCATCTTCCTGTTAGGGTTTTCAGCCAAAGGATCTGCACATGAGAGAGCAATAGATAAATAGTAAACGAAGTGCCAGCTAGTCATTAGAGCAACCATCGTCAAATTTCACTCCTGTCAAAACATGACCTTGGCCGGAAGCCTCCTTATTTCTTTTCCTAAGTCTCTGCCAAATGAACCTCCCACCCTGCCAAATATAGTGATCAGATTAGATTGTTTCAGTATGGAGAGAGGCCGGTCAGAACTCTCCCACAAGCATCTGGCAACCAAGGGAAGAAGTGGGGTGTGGCATCTACACAGGTTGACGCTTATGTACGCACACATGCACACCCACAGGCACAGACACAACTAAAAGTCTTTCAGTTGTAGCTCCTGGGGAGTGTGGTGTTTAAACCTCCCCGTCCTTTGTCACTGAAGATTTTTTAAACCGTTAGCCAAAAGTGACGGGGGAAATACCTTCTTTTTATTCTACGCATTCTTTTTTTTCTCATTCAGGTTCTGAATTAGCTCCTGTCCTCTTCCTCTATAAGACATAGGTCTGTGTCCAAAGCTGGTCTTCTCTGCAGAATTCTGTGTTATAATTGCTTCCTTCACTCAGGGGGCTTAATACTAAATGCAAAGGATTGCCAGTCTTAAGATCTGTTAATACTTTCTTTCTTTTTTTCTTTAATAGTCTTCAATAATTATGTATCCGGGGAGGTTTTCTCTCTCTGATGTGTGTGTGCTCAGTCGCATCTGACTCTTCGAGGCCCCATGGACTGTAGCCCGCCAGGATCCTCTAGTCCATGGAATTTTCCAGGCAAGAATATACTGGTTGTCATTTCCAGCTCCAAGGAATCTTTCCACCCCAGGAATCGAGCCCACGTCTCTTATGTCTCCTGCATGGTTAGGTGGATTCCTTACCACTGCGTCACCTGGGAAGACCGCACTGAATGCTTACTGACTGTTCAGTCTTGAAAATTTCTTTTTTCCCCCCCATTTCTCTCGAGCTTGAGCCCTGGGTCCGTCTCTAATGGTGGTACCCCGTGTTTGTTTGAGGTGAACTATGGTGATGAGAAGGACCATTTGTATGCATTCCCTTCCCAAGACAGAGCCCAAGTTTAGAAATGGTCCCCCCAGCAGTTTGCCCCTTCACCACCTCCCCTGCTTTCCTGTACAAAAAACATGCATGTCATTATGCTTCCTGGGTGTCGCGAAAATCATGTGGGACGCCGCCATCTGGGGGTAGAGTTTAAAGATCTGTGGTCACTGTCATAGGTGTTCATCACAAAAGCGAGGCTCAGGTGGAACCTCACTTAAGGTGCATTTCCAAGAGACTTTGAATCACCCTGAAATTTTCTTCTGATAAGGGGGACGTCACGTATGGGAGGGGAGACTCCAGTGAAAACTCCTGCCTTCCATTCTTTCCCTCTGGTAGTGCAGAGGAGAGCATGGGGCCAGCCACTTCCAGCAGGCAGGCACATCCTGAGTCAACACGGTGGCTGGAGTCTCATGAACTTTTCCTTTTGTCGTTCATATCGAATCACTTTAACGTTCGGGAGCCCACAGTCAGACGTGGACTGATTAGGACCGAATGTAGAGCAAATGTACTTATATCTTACAGAAATGTTTTCAGTAGCCTATTGTAGCATGTCTTTTGCTCCAGAAATGGCCTTTCCCCTTCTTGTCTAGCACAGAAATAAAATATCAGAAGGTCTTTCTGCTTTTATTTAAAAAGATCAAGATTGTTGCTCTTTTTATTTATAGAAGGAAAGATAATGATGAACAATTTCCTACCCCCAAATTATTAGATAGCAACAGTCACCATGGTAACTAAATTGAGTGCTTTAAATCATTTCATATAAAATCATTTTTAGAACTTAACCTAAGGTGGGAGGTAGGTTTATTTAACTATTTAAGTTCTAAATTTAGAATGTAATTGTGAATTATAACTAGTATGAACAGAAAGCATAAAATGTGTGGATTAGAATTCTGAGGCATTTTATATTAGAGAAATTATAAATATAATTTTGGACGTTTGTACCTATTAGTGTGGATGAGATGCGATGTCACAATTCATATATTTACAGTAAAATTGATACTTAATATTATAACATTGAAACAAGAGATTGTAATAACAATATGTGGGACTTCCCTGGTGGCCTGGTGGTTAGGATTTTCATTGTCTTGGCCCAGGTTCAGTCCCTGGTCAGGGAACTGAGATCCTGCAAGCCATGCGGCATGACCAGAAAAAGAAAAACAAATACAAATCAGAGTGATAGATTGCTTTAAAAAAGTTTTTAATTAAAAAAAAGTCATATATGTGAATAATGAAAATAAAATTATTATGATGGACTTAATTGTTAATGTTTTGTCTCTAAGTAAAGTTATACCAAGGTAACTATCTTAATGATTAGTTATTTTTTGAATACAGTAGTAACAAAAAATATTTTAATGAATAAGAGCTAAATATTTTACTTTTGTAGAGTGTTTGATACTTTTAAAAATACTTTTTTTGGTGATTTTTAAGAAGAAAAGTATAATAATATCTATCTGTGTTAGAAATCTGTTAGCTATATCTGTATATATAGATATATCAATATCTGTCTGTGTTAGGAACAGGAATTAGGGATTAGAGAGTCATATTATACATTAAGATGTTTCATGAATACTATTAGAAAAATTAGGTTTTCTGGACCTTTGAATTTGGAGAGAGAATCAGTGCATATAGGGCAAATTAAAAATGAATCCTCTAACTTCATATAGTATATCATTTTTAGCTTGTAGTTTACTGTGATCCATAGCAAGTTAAGATTAATATATATATGCCCCACATCATTCTAAATCTGAGTGGAATGAATGATTACAGTGACAAGTTTAATTAAAGATGTCTTGCTCTTCTTTGTGTTCAGAAATATTGCTATTATAAGCTGGTTTTTTGTATGTAATATTAAAATTTTAACACCTACTTAAATTTTTATTTGCTGAATATTATATTTCCTGTGATGTGTAATAGCACATGAAGGAACTTCAGACTGTTCCACCAGAGCCTACATGCCTTCCTTACCTAAAAAATTAAAAAAAATCTCTCAGTTTGCATGATGTTCCTCATAAATTAAAACCCTGATCACAATTCTCTATCGGTTCACAAAAGAACAGTATCAAACTTCATGTAAAATACATATTATAAAATAAATGCTTTATTGCCAGTTGTGCCAGAAGAGACATAGCCTATTTTTAACATTAAGAGTCTCAAGTCTTCTATAGAAATAGTCCTTTAGTGAAGGGAGAAAACAGCTCACAAGATAACACAATGAAACTATGCATTTAGTTATGCATTTAACCCCTCTTTGTACTCAGAAGCTCAAGGCTTTACAAGTTTCATTGTATCTATGTTGGGCAAAAGCGACGTTGCCACTGGGTGAATCTGGTCCTGGTTGACCTGGTATTTGAGCCTCTGTCTCGGCATCCCAGTGCTGCATTCAGGAGTCCTTGGTGGTAATGCACACGTGAGGCTGAAGATCATCAGTTCTGTTCCTTTGGATCAACCAGTACTTACATAATGTACATATTTCAGGTGAATTCAATAAAGGACATAAGTTAATCCAGTAAAGGTTTTAATCCATGGTTAGGGTACATGAGAGAGCTCGTTCGTTTGTGCGTTCATTTGACAAATACTTACTGAGCATCTGCTGTGCACCAGGCTTGGGGCTAGTCGACGTAGACGGGGCCGTGACTGAGGTGAGACAGAGGGTTGCCGTTGGCTTCTCCAGGGCAGCCTCCCACCCAGACCAGGGATCAAGCCCGCGACTCTGGCGTCTCCGGCATCGGCAGGCGGTTCTTTATCAACAGTGCCACCTGGGAGAGGACCTTTATTAGACAGATTGAAATACCAGTGTGTGTTTCTGTTAGAGAAAAAACAAAGGACTAACAAAGGAGAAAGTCTCTCACTTAACCTGCTGCCGAAGAATGAACGCCTTGTGGTGTTTTGAATGTCTGTGGCAGAGGGTGACATGCAGCCAAAGGCTCTGGGTGCTTGTGCAGAGAGTGGCGAAATACAACACTTGGCACCTTTCAGGTAACTCTAGGTTGTACACAGTAAGGTCAGTCATGATCATTAAATAAGGGTGCTTTAAAGAAGATGAAACGAAAATTTATGTTCCTTTCAGAATAAAACATCTTAAAATTTCTATAAATTGTTATGCCTCATGCATATTGCAAAAATATGCAGTAAAAATAAATTGTACCTGTCCGAATTCTTCTTCCGAGGCACCCTAAAACTACAAATCACTTTAATCTTAATGGGGCATCATATAAGCTAGTCCACGTTTTACGCCAGTCGGACCAGAGATGTGTGGAGAGCATGCATCAGGAATGCAGTGCTCAGCGCTTGCCCACAGTATTGTATCAGGTGGAGTATGTACATACACAACCTGATGCATTTATAAAAAGGTACAGCTATTCTAGATATGATTCAGATACAGATAACATTGTCCCTGTGATGGTAGCTGCTAATGAGGGTGCTGACGCTGAAAACACTGGATTCTAAACGCTGCCGTATGGACCGATCTTGACCTCTCAGCGTGTATACTATATTCTTTGGATTGTGCCTATTGACACTATACCAAAAGCTTAAAACCTGGATTTTTGCCTCAGAGCCTGGCTTCAGGGTCTGCCTAACAACTGGCTCCAAAATGAACAAATCTTCAATGATCGCTGCTCATAATGAACTTATTTTCACATGGGTTCAAATGAGATGTAGATTTCATGTCTAAGTCACACAAACACCCACACAAAAGGTAAATGCTTATGAAAAAAGTCGTATTAATGGCTCTAATCCTAAATTGTTGTTGTTCAGTCGCTGAGTCTCCGACAATCCCATGGACTGCAACATGCCAGGCTTCCCTATCCTTCTCTGTCTCCTGGGGTTTGCTCAAACTTGAGTCCATTGAGTCGGTGATTTCATCCGACCATCTTGTCCTATGCAGCCCCCTTCTCCTCCTGCCCTCAGTCTAATCCCTTAAGAAGTTTAAATTAGGAGGGCAGAGTCATGCATGTCACTGCCGCAACAACTGCATGTGAATAAAGAATTTTAAAAGTAGTATTCCAAATAATAATGTTCAAGAGGTTTCAAACGTGCACACCTGTGGACTTCCATTTGGGCTGAAGAAGGGAAGTCCAGGGCGTGCTGTCCACACACAGTAGGCCTTGTGGTCTGGTACATAAAGTGCGCCTACTGGGCATGAATCCTGAGGAGTAGATGGAGGCTTACCTCTCTGAATATCACACCTGGAGAAAACTGTCCTATTCTGCATCCAGGCCTTTGCCTAGGTCATTTCTTCTGTGTTTCCTTTGGATTTTGAGTTCACAGGACTCTTGTCTAAGAAGCCTTTCTGAGCTACCTGGTAAGGTTCCCATCAGTTCAGTCAGTTCAGTTCAGTCGCTCAGTCACGTCCGACTCTTTGCAATCCCATGAATCGCAGCACGCCAGGCCTCCCTGTCCATCACCAACTCCCGGAGTTCACTCAGACTCACGTCCATTGAGTCGGTGATGCCATCCAGCCATCTCATCCTCTGTCATCCCCTTCTCCTCCTGCCCTCAATCCCTCCCAGCATCAGAGTCTTCTCCAATGAGTCAACTCTTCTCATGAGGTGGCCAAAGCACTGGAGTTCAGCTTTAGCATCATTCTTTCCAAAGAAATCCCAGGGCTGATATCCTTTAGGATAGACTGGTTGGATCTCCTTGCAGTCCAAGGGACTCTCAAGAGTCTTCTCCAACACCACAGTTCAAAAGCATCAATTCTTTAGCACTCAGCTTTCTTCACAGTCCAACTCTCACATCCATACATGACCACTGGAAAAACCATAGCCTTGATTAGACGTTTGTTGGCAAAGTAATGTCTCTGCTTTTCAATATGCTATCTAGGTTGGTCCTAACTTTCCTCCCAAGGAGTAAGCGTCTTTTAATTTCATGGCTGAAATCACCATCTGCAGTGATTTTGGAGCCCCCCCAAAAAGTCTGACACCCACTGTTCCCGCATCTATTTCCCATGAAGTGATGGAACCAGATGCCATGATCTTCGTTTTCTGAATGTTGAGCTTTAAGCCAACATTTTCAGTCTCCTCTTTCACTTTCATCAAGAGGCTTTTAGTTCCTCTTCACTTTCTGCCATAAGGGTGGTGTCATCTGCATATCTGAAGTTATTGATATCCCCGTATAAGAGCTCACTACCCTGAACTGTTATTTTCTAAACCACAGCAACTCCGAGGCAGTCTGGTGTGGATCCCAAGCACTTTTATGAGATAAACCATCTGAGCTGTGACCCTCCTGGTCAGGGTCATCTCAGTTTCCCTCATCGTTGGGTCCTCAGCCCCTGGAACAGAGTCTGAAAATAGACATTGACTTACTATTTACTAAATGAAACAAATTTTTAAACAGTCAGAACAGGAGTTAAAGTCCTGTGTTTCATTCTACCAGACTTTTAGCTGATCACTAATTTACTTGTTAAATTTTTTAAAGCACACCTTCACATCATTTGCTGCTGTGATATTAGCCATATTTGCTGGTGTTATATAACCTGGCTGACAGACATGAAATGTCCAATAAACACGTTTTCTCTTTTCATTTCTTTCATGACGTAGATAATTGGTGCCTGCCGTCTCTTTACCTGGGCATTAATTTGTGAGAATGTTTAAAGCATGATTTCACGTAATTATGAAGACATGTTTTCTGATGATACACAAACTGGTTGGCACGTTACCCCTTTCATTCCTCTCATGTCGCAGGGTTTGTGGATCGTCTGATCATTTACATTCAGTTCAGTTTAGTTCAGTTCAGTTGCGCAGTCGTGACCGATTCTTTGCAACCCCATGAATAGCAGCACGCCAGGCCTCCCTGTCCATCACCAACTCCCGGAGTTCACTCACACTCACATCCATCGAGTCAGTGATGCCGTCCAGCCATCTCATCCTCTGTCGTCCCCTTCTCCTCCTGCCCCCAATCCCTCCCAGCATCAGAGTCTTCTCCAATGAGTCAACTCTTCGCATGAGGTGGCCAAAGTACTGGAGTTTCAGCTTTAGCATCATTCCTTCCAAAGAAATCCCAGGGCTGATATCCTTCAAAATGGACTGGCTGGATCTCCTTGCAGTCCAAGGGACTGTCAAGCGCCTTCTCCAACACCACAGTTCAAAAGCATCAATTCTTCAACACTCACCTTTCTTCACAGTCCAACTCTCACATCCGTACATGACCACAGGAAAGACCATAGCCTTGACTAGACGAACCTTTGTTGGCAAAGTAATGTCTCTGCTTTTGAATATGCTATCTAGGTTGGTCATAACTTTCCTTCCAAGGAGTAAGCATCTTTTAATTTCATGGCTGCAATCACCATCTGCAGTAATTTTGGAGCCCAGAAAAATAAAGTCTGACACTGTTCTCACTGTTTCTCCATCTATTTCCCATGAAATGATGGAACCAGATGCCATGATCTTCGTTTTCTGAATGTTGAGCTTTAGGCCAAACTTTTCACTCTCCTCTTTCACTTTCATCAAGAGGCCCTTTAGTTCTTCTTCACTTTCTGCCATAAGGGTGGTGTCATCTGCATATCTGAGGTTATTTATATTTCTCCCAGCAATCTCGATTCTAGCTTGTGCTTCTTCCAGCCCAGCGTTTCTCATGATGTACTCTGCATAGAAGTTAAATAAGCAGGGTGACAATATACAGCCTTGATGTACTCCTTTTCCTATTTGGAACCAGCCTGTTGTTTCATGTCCAGCTCTAACTGTTGCTTCCTGACCTGCATATAGGTTTCTCAGGAGGCAGATCTGATGGTCTGGTATTCCCATCTCTCTCAGAATTTTCCAGTTTCTTGTGATCCACACAGTCAAAGGCTTTGGCATATCGATAAAGCAGAAATAGATGTTTTTCTGGAACTCTCTTGCTTTTCCCATGATCCAGCAGATGTTGGCAATTTGATCTCTGGTTCCTCTGCCTTTTCTAAAACCAGCTTGAACATCTGGAAGTTCATGATTCACGTATTGCTGAAGCCTGGCTTGGAGAATTTTGAGCATTACTTTACTAGCGTGAGATGAGTACAATTGTACGGTAGTTTGAGCATTCTTTGACATTGCCTTTCTTTGGGACTGAAATGAAAACTGACCTTTTCCAATCCTGTGGCCACTGCTGAGTTTTCCAAATTTGCTGGCATATTGAGTGCCGCACTTTCACAGTATCATTTGCATTGTTTTTATAATTTAATTAGTTTTAGAATTCAATTTTATATTTCATATTTTCTTTTAAATTGTCTTAGATCTTATCAGTGCCTTAATATTTTACAGTCTCAAGGCAAATTTAGTACATTTGATATTTTAAGAAAATGATTCATTTTATTTTTGGCCGCACTGGGTCTTCACTGCTGCACACGTGCTTTCTCTGTTTGCGGTGTACGGGCTTCTCATTGCAGAGTGTGGGCTCTCGAGCGCAGGTGTGACAGTTGTGCACACGGGCTCAGTTGCCCCGTGGCATGTGGAATCTTCCCAGATTGGGGATCAAACACGTGTCCCTTGCTCTGGCAGGAAGATTCTTAACCAGTGGACCACCAGGGAAGTCTGGTACATTTAATCTTTATATCAGCAAGAGTAAACGTCAGGTCAGGGAAGGCAATGGCACCGCACCCCAGTACTTTTGCCTAGAAAATCCCATGGACGAAGGAGCCTGGTAGGCTCCAGTCCATGGAGTCGCTCAGAGTCGGACACGACTGAGCGACTTCACTTTCACTTTTCACTTTCATGCACTGGAGAAGGAAATGGCAACCCACTCCAGTGTTCTTGCCTGGAGAATCCCAGGGGCGGGGAAGCCTGGTGAGCTTCCGTCTATGGGGGTCACACAGAGTCGGACACGACTGAAGTGACTTAGCAGCAGCAGCAGCAAACGTCAGGTAGTCAGCATGCACAAAAAGACTTTCTAAAAGTGTTTGTGTTTTATACAACACTTTTACACAACATATATATATATATACACACCATATACAAAGATAAGTGATGGATGGATGGATTGATCAATAGGTAGTTTGGAAATTATAAAGCAAACAGGATAAAATATTTACAGTCTATGAATCTCAGTAAAAGGTATATGGATGTTATTTCTAATATTTTTATTTCTGCAACTTTTTATGAATTTGAAATTTGTTTCTAACAGAAACTAAATAGAAAAAAAAAAAAGCAAAGGAGCAAACTTCTTATTACTTCATAACTCTTACCAACCAGTGGTATATGGTATAAATGCTTTATACTTAATTAGAAATAGTGTTCAGGATGAGCCTAAAACACAAAAGGACGGTGTTAACATAAGTCACTTTGTCTCCATACAGAGTCGTGTGTTATGTGAAGGGGCGCTATGCTTCATATTCACATGCATTCCATCCAGTTCCCAGTGTCTGGCTTGTCTCAGCAGTGAAGATTCAAAGATTCTGGGCCTGAGACTTGTATGTTAAGCGTCACTTCAGCCTGGCTGAGACAGACTTGTTGAAACTGTGCCATGTGGTCCCACACTCCCCTTGTTCTCGAGTCACAAGAAGCACTTGTTGAGGATCTTGCTCAGCTTCAGGCGTGGAGTGGAGGCTGAAGGTTAACCGAGTCACCATGCCTGTTGAAGATGCTGCGATTGCCATATCGTTTTCTGAGTTAAACTTTGGTCTTCAAACCCTTGTTGACATTTAAGTCCCTAAACAATACACTGTACAGGGATTATAAACTGTCAAAGAGAAATGATTTTTTTCCCAATCATCTTACCATTTGAGCACACCTGTTGCTTGAAACTCTCTCTTTCCTGGTCTTTCTCGATGGCTCCTCTTTCTCCTGATTCTCCTTCAGCCTCCCTGGCCAGTCCTTGCCAGGCTAAGACCAAGATTCTTCCGTGTCCTCTGTCTTCTCACCATCCGCATCTTTCCTCCAGGGCCAGTCTTCTGCTTTCATTTATTAGGAGGTGTTGCTCTTCAAAGACCTGCCTTGTTCTTTTGTATCTTGTGAACCTGCTAAAGCCTTCTGTGACTTAAAATAAACATATGGCAGAGCTTCTCCTTCAGGTTCAGAGATCAGTTCCTTAATTCCTCAAAGTGTAACTAACTTTAATTTTTGAGGCAGCAAGAATGTGAGGAGCATAAGCAGCAGGCACTTCCCACCACTCTCCTGCTTATTTTAATTCAATAATTGTCTTACAGTTTTCAAGGGTTTGCTGCTTTGTAAAGTTTCAGCTATTGGTATGTCACAGAGAGAAAACTTATTTTCATAACACACATCTAGGGTTAAGTGTGTCAGTGTTTGTGTGTTGATCACTCAGTCGTGTCTGACTCTTTTCAGCCCCATGGACTGTAGCCCACCAGGCTCCTCTGTCCACGGGATTTCCCAGGCAAGTGTACTGGAGTGGGCAGCCATTCCCTTCTCCAGGGGATATTCCTGATCCAGGCATCGAACCCGGGTCCCCTGCATTGCAGACAGATTCTTTACTGTCTAAGCCACCAGGGAAGCCCATGTCAATGTCTACTACCTTACAATCATCAGTCACTTCCATTTGCTTTTTCCGGGAGATAAGCATGCAGGGATGAGAACGATAAACTCTAGATAGTATTAATTTTTTGTACTTTAAGTCATTTCTGAGGGGAAAAGAATACATGTTATCCATGAAATAGTTGTGCAACCTCAATTATATTTGAACAGTTGCTTTGTTCCTTAGGGTTTGGTTTAACCAGTCTTGGTGCAGAGAATCCAGTTCCTGGAGGTGGGATGGGGGTTTGGTCCTCAGTCTTGGCTGACAGAACACGCCGGCACTCAGCGCGGGACCAGGAGCTAGTCTTCACTGGTGCCCGTCTGGGTAAGCAGTGGCTGAGACAGGTGCTTGAGCCTGGGTCTGCAGCTGGCTCCCTCACACCGGTTTGGGTCCACGGACTCTTGCCGCTGTGTCCGTGCAGGTGCAAGGCATCCTGCTGGAGCTCCGGGAAACGGTCTGCATGCCTCCTCCACCCGTGGAGTCCACTGGCTGCTCTGGGGCTTAGCCGTTTTCAGAGACCGTGAGCTGATCACCGGGACATGAGGCACAGCTATTTCTACTCCAGCTGCTGCCAAGCCTGCAGGCGTGCAGAGGAACCTGGAGGTTGACGCCCTCCTGGGGCTCTCCCCAGGAGAGAGACTGCAGTCCCCTTCTGCTCTTCACTATGGGTCACCTCACTCCCGACCTCAGCTCATGGGAGCATGGGGAGTAAAGAAGGTCCAAGCACAGAGTCTCTTTCTGAGGTCTCCCCGGGGCTCCCCCAACTCAGCCCGGGGGAGATCCTCTCCTCTCAGAGAAGGACTAAGAGCATTTCCTTAATCAGTCATGTTTGTGTGGAGAGTTGGACACAACTGAAGTGACTTAATAGCAGCAGCAGGGCTGTGCCGGGAGCAAGCACAGGGGTTCCCACCCATGACAAGGTCATGCAGGAGAGCCCTAACGGGCAAGGCGAGTCAGGGCTCAAGGGCCCCTCCTGGATCTGCCTAAGCGTCTACCCCAAAATCAGAATCTGTCTGTTTTACTATTTTATGACTTTTACCAACTCCTCTGACATTACGGGGGGCTATTCCCAACCACCTTTCTCTGAAGAAAATCAATTTAGAGCTCTAGTTAATAATTCTCTTGGGCATAATAGGAGTGTTTCAATTCAAACCCCTCTGATAACTTTCTAGCTTGCCTGACAGGTTTGTTCAGAATTCACAGCCTCCCAACCATGAGATGCACGGGAAGCTTAAGATATTCTAACAGCGCAGAGCTTCTCAGAGTTAACACTGTTAGAGCAGAACTAGCAGAGGATTTCTGTGTTGAGCTGACGCTTGTGCCAAGTCTGCATGTCCCTCACCTGCTGTGTCCCTGGGAGTGTGTTGATTAATATGGTTGGTGTATAGAAATGTAAGTAGTAGCTTTAATGTTTGTAACCTTGGACCCTTGAGTTCATTCTTTTCTTGTTACAGCCCACCACACTTTTGCCCTATAGGAACGCAACTTTATCTGATGCTTTCGGAGGGTGGCGCCTGACTTTAGAATAATCACCTTTAGAGAAAAATAAGTTTTCTGAAGAAAGGGTCCTAAAATGTTAACAGGCCTCCTGGCCAGAAGATGATGTAAATCACCTAAAGCTTTTGCATATGATAAGTTTGCAGAAAGAAAGCCTGGCTTTGATAAGGATCAAGGACTGCCACCTTGCATGACTCTACCGCTTCCCCCATTATCCTCTATGCACAACTTAAGGTATAAAAACTACTTTGGAAAATAAAGTGTGGGCCTTGCTCATGGAAGCTTGGTCTCCCCCTGTCGTTCTTTCTCTTTCCTTTTCCTTTTCAGGCTGATCCCCTGGAGCGCAGGGGCCCTCTGTGTTCACTTTCCTGCCTGGGCTTCTAAGACCCACTCGAGAAGGTGCCTAAGGTGGGGCACCTTCAGCTTTCGAGAGGGCGCCTGCGGCCTGCATGAACAGAGCAAGTCCCGTGCTGGGGCTTTATTGGTTTTCTGCATAAAGCAAGGAATATCAGCCTCTCTTCTCTCCTCTATTTTCTTAACTGCAAAATTCTTTCCTTATCTCTTTCTCCTTTTATCTATCCTTTTGCCAACGCCGTCCTCCCGAGGGAATCCCTGGATCCAACTGGGGCTGGACCCCGGCAGGGGTGCCGCTGGCTTCTTTCTGCTTTGGCTACACTAACGGCCTGGAATTTAAGATAAAAACCTCTGCTTTAATTTTCTACGATGCGTGCATGCTAAGTCGCTTTAGCTGTGTCCGACTCTTTGCCACCATATTGACTATAGCCTGCCAGGCTCCTCTGTCCATGGGGGTTCTCCAGGCAAGATTACTGGAGTGGGGTGCCATGCCCTCCTCCAGGGGATGTTCCTCACCCAGGGATCAAACCCGCGTCTCTTAAGTCTTCTGCATTGGCGGGCGGGTTCTTTACCACTAGCACCACGTGGGAAGCAATTTTCTACTGTAACTTGTCTCTGATTTTCTTCCTTAAGGCAACAAGATGCAGCTGCTGTACCAGTAGGGAAGAGGGTCAGAATTTGAAAAGAGGACATAGGTATATATTTCAAAATAATATCCTTCTATGGTATCATTATTACAGTCATAGCTATCAGCTTAGAAGCTCATTTACTGGCTAATTTGGGCTTCAGTGATAAGAGAAGCATAAACTTTCAAAAGCATGTGAAAATAGCAGCATAATAATGACACTGTGAAAGTGTCAACTGGATTAAATGAAGTGTTCATCTCACCTGAAAACTGGGCTGGATAAAGTATTCATCGCACTTGATAAGCCGTTATGACCCTCAGGCTTTTGAAGTTTATTTTTAGCTGTTATTCATCAAGGTGGTTGTAGTAATGAAGAACTCTATATTGTTCCATAATATATACTCTATTTTAAGTCTGCTCAGATGATACCAAATTTTCTACACCATTGATCCATTAAAAAAAAAAAATCTTTCCTTGAATTCTGTTTGCCACTAATCAGGCTATTTTATTCAGTTTTTAGATAGGTTGACAAATTGAAAACCCAGCTTTAAATGTTGCAGTAGTTTAAAAATAGAAGTCTTTTACTTCAAACTATTCTGAGTTGCTGCTCTGAGCAATAAAAATGTACTTTGTAGCTTGTTAACCTAGATCTCCTGGATATCTTTTCTACAATGATATAAGTAGATCACTGTTTACTGCCTAAATCAGCCTTGTCAGAGTAATACTCTCTAGTGAGTTTTTAAAGTCAGAGTAAACTGATGCGTTCTGTCTTCTGTGATTATACAGCCTGGCGTGGTGTTCTCCTTGTATAGTTGTATTTTGAATATGAATAACAATCTTTAGCTGGCTTTAGCATTTTATGGAAATCATCATATGTAACTTCTACTTATATCAGCATCTGCCAAATTTGTTAACTGAGTTTTATAGCCTGGTTATTTCCTATTTCTGTTGCTTCTAAGACTTTTGAATACACACTCATGTACTTTGTATTCATTATATCAGAATATTATAGGCTACTTTGTTTTGAGGTACCACATCAAGTACTGGAAGAGTTCACTTACTATGCACACCTTTTAACACAATCTACTCAAGGTTAGTATATGTTGCAAAAAAGCAGAATGCATCAGGAGACAATGTAATGATTACATAGGATTTCTATGGCCTGAAATAAAGTATAACAAACTGGTTAGAAAGGTCTAAGTACATCTTCGAATCTGGCCGATAATTTCGGAAGAAATGATGGGTCATTAGAGTTCAGACCACTTAAATTAGGAGATTAGAATAGTCTCTTTGAGAGATCATTGCCATAAATTGTAATTTATATTGAATACAAAATCCAGTCTAGTTTGAAATCAAACGATTATCCTTTACCTTGGATTCTTACCTCCTTCTATTGGTCCTCAGGAAAAATAAACAAAGCGGAAGATATTTAAGTGATAAGCAATGTCTACTTATAATATCTATTTCATGTCTGTATCTGTATCAATATCTATGTCTCAAACAGGATGATATGTAGTAGAAAAAAGAGTCATCCTTTCTTGGTTCTAGCTGTGAAATCCTCACCAGCTGTCCAGCGTTTCTTTTCATTTCTTTTCTCCTGGCTCCTCACTGTCGACATTGATAAGCTCTAATACTTATATTTACTACAACTGAAGTTACTTCCTAACCTAACTATCTCTGGGGTTAAGTTAGGAAGCAGCGTCTTGCTCTCCAGAGTCAGCCCTGTTTAGGATTTTCCTTACACTTGGTGCGTGCACTTCTTCTCCTCAAGGTCACTCAGATAAGGGAAGACTTATGCCTCTTCGTCCTCGCTGCCCAAAAGCAGGCCCTGAGGCCTAATTACTCTTTGGATATAATTACTCTTTGGGACAGTGTGTGTCCCACTTGGGCATTCTCTCTGAACTTTATATCACATAAGTCATGAATCAGCATTGCTGGTTGGGACCCAAACCAACAGGCTGTGTCGAAAGCCACTCAGCAATCTATAGTTCCTGCTCTACTCTGGAGGCCCCGTCACCTGAGCTCCAAGCCTCTGGCACTGATGGTTTCAGAGACTGGGGCCTGGAAGTAGTGGCAGCCTCTGCCTGAAAGCACCCCTTGGAGTTTTGTCCTTACACCTCTCTGACTCAGCTGCCCCAAACACCTTTTTGCTTCAGGATGGGGAACACATGTACACCCATGGCTGATTCATGTCAATGTATGACAAAAACCACTACAATATTTTAAAATAATAAGCCTCCAATTAAAATAAATAAGTAAATTAAAACAGCAACAACAACACCTTTTTGCAAAGCAGCTGTTAGCTTACAACTGGGCTGTTGCCAAAACTGGGTGGCCTGATCCAAAGAGGTCTTGTGATTCTCTGCCCTAATGCTCACATTTTGGCATAGGTCAGCTTGGACTCAGTGACTGAGGTGCGGGAAGGGCCCAACAAGCTTGGCTCATCAAATGGAAACAGTATTTTCAGGAACACATCTAGCCTGACTCCAGTGACATCGTGGGTTTATGTGAAAAACGGACAGCTATCCAGGAGGGGAAACTTATCTCCTACTCTGCCACCTGCAGCAAAGGTAGTGGCTCAGTAGGGCCTCCAGTTAATCAAGGTTCCCCTAAATGCCTCTGTCTGGGCCTGCGTCCCCGGTGACCAGGCTAACAGGAGACCCAGCGCTGTTCACGGGTCTGCCACACTTGCTCAACACCAGCTCCAACTGGGCCGAAACAAAAAAATGAACGTGGATGCTCCTTTCTGTAGGTAGAGCTCAAGGCCAGCTCTAGTCAATGCTCCTCTTAATAACCCTTGTTATGTTTTTCATGACTTTTATTTTAGTCGGTTTCCTCATTAGTTGGTCTGCCACTGTTGGAAAACTGCACACTGTTAAATTATTTATTTAAGGGAATTGCAGAGCATGGAAACAAATCACGCCGTTCATCAACCATCTGGGTCCCTTGTATAGGTGCCCAGAGTATGGGCCTGTTCTCTGGCTAGATTGACTGGACTCGAGCTACCGATGGAGGCTATACTGCCCAGATGGCCACCATAGTTGCCTGGACCTGTCTTCACACTGGGCGAGGCAGTATGTTCACCGTCACAGACGGGGCGCAAAGTGACAAAGCGAACTCCGGTTCTGCCTCAGAGCTCCCACTGCCTGCCAGGCCTGAGTCCTGCTTGTATCTCAGGGGCTCTTTGCCCAGGGCCTTGCCCCTACCTGCTCCAGGAAGACCCACTGCATCGGACCCTTGGCCTCCTCTTGAGGCTCTTGGTGGGTGGTTCTTCATCGCTGCTGGCATGCTTTTCAGATCACCGCGTTGCTGCTTCATTCTGGTCAGCTCACTTTAGCCACACTGCTGGGCCCTTGAAATTTACTTGTCCCTACTTTCGGTTCATGTTTGCAGTCTGATAGAGTTTATGCTTTTTATGGCAAAACCACTCAAGAGTGGGCTGATGGACATTCCACTCTGCCTGCAGTCCATAGGCATTGTTAAGCATCGGTAAGCATTGGTAAGCACCGAAAAAGAAAGAAAGTGAAGTGCTCAGTTGTGTCCGACTCTGTGTGACCCTATGGACTGTAGTTTGCAACAGGCTTCACCATGCATGGGATTTTCCAGCAAAGATTACTGGAGTGGGTTGCCATCTCCTCCTCCAGGGAACCTTCCAAATCCAGGGATCAAACCTGGATCTCCCCTCATTGCAGCTGCCAGGGAAGCATTCAGATCAGACCAGTCGCTCAGTCGTGTCCGACTCTTTGCAACCCCATGAACCGCAGCACGCCAGGCCTCCCTGTCCATCACCAGCTCTCGGAGGTCACTCAGACTCACATCCATCGAGTCAGTGATGCCATCCAGCCATCTCATCCTCTGTCGTCCCCTTCTCCTCCTGCCCCCAATCCCTCCCAGCATCAGTGTCTTCTCCAATGAGTCAACTCTTCGCATGAGGTGGCCAAAATACTGGAGTTTCAGCTTTAGAATCATTCCTTCCAAAGAAATCCCAGGGCTGATCTCCTTCAGAATGGACTGGTTGGATCTCCTTGCAGTCCAAGGGACTCTCAAGAGTCTTCTCCAACACCACAGTTGAAAAGCATCAATTCTTCGGCGCTCAGCCTTCTTCACAGTCCAGCTCTCACATCCATACATGACCACAGGAAAGACCATAGCCTTGACTAGGCGAACCTTTGTTGGCAAAGTGATGTCTCTGCTTTTGAATATGCTATCTAGGTTGGTTATAACTTTCCTTCCAAGGAGTAAGCGTCTTTTAATTTCATGGCTGCAGTCACCATCTGCAGTGATTTTGGAGCCCAGAAAAATAAAGTCTGACACTGTTTCTACTGTTTCTCCATCTATTTCCCATGTAGTGATGGGACCAGATGCCATGATCTTCGTTTTCTGAATGTTGAGCTTTAAGCCAACCTTTTCACTCTCCACTTTCACTCTCATCAAGAGGCTTTTTAGCCCCTCTTCACTTTCTGCCATAAGGGTGGTGTCATCTGCATATCTGAGGTTATTGATATTTCTCCCAGCAATCTTGATTCCAACTTGTGTTTCTTCCAGTCCAGCATTTCTCATGATGTACTCTGCATATAAGTTAAATAAACATGGTGACAATATGCAGCCTTGACGTACTCCTTTTCCTATTTGGAACCAGTCTGTTGTTCCATGACCAGTTCTAACTGTTGCTTCCTGACCTGCATACAGATTTCTGAAGAGGCAGATCAGGTGGTCTGGTATTCCCATCTCTTTCAGAGTTTTCCACAGTTGATTGTGATCTACACAGTCAAAGGCTTTGGCATAGTCAATAAAGCAGAAATAGATGTTTTTCTGGAACTCTCTTGCTTTTTCCATGATCCAGCAGATGTTGGCAATTTGATCTCTGGTTCCTCTGCCTTTTCTAAAACCAGCTTGAACATCAGGAAGTTCACGATTCACATATTGCTGAAGCCTGGCTTGGAGAATTTTGAGCATTACTTTACTAGCGTGTGAGATGAATGCAATTGTGTGGTAGTTTGAGCACTCTTTGGCATTGCCTTTCTTTGGGATTGGGATGAAAACTGACCTTTTCCAATCCTGTGGCCACTGCTGAGTTTTCCAAATTAGCTGGCATATTGAGTGCAGCACTTTCAGGATTTGGAGTAGCTCCACTGGAATTCCATCACCTCCACTAGCTTTGTTCATAGTGATGCTTTCTAAGGCCCACTTGACTTCACATTCCAGGATGTCTGGCTCTAGGTCAGTGATCACATCTGGGTCGTGAAGCTCTTTTTTGTACAGTTCTTCTGTGTATTCTTGCCACCTCTTCTTAATATCTTCTGCTTCTGTTAGGTCCATACCATTTCTGTCCTTTATCGTGCCCATTTTTGCATGAAATGTTCCTTTGGTATCTCCGATTTTCTTGAATAGATCCTTAGTCTTTCCCATTCTGTTGTTTTCCTCTATTTCTTTGCATTGATCGCTGAAGAAGGCTTTCTTATCTCTTCTTGCTATTCTTTGGAACTCTGCATTGGGAGTCTTCAAAAACTGACTCCCCCAAATTCTTTTATCTCCTCCCGGTCCACATGCTTTTACACTTTAGTAAGACACTGCAGTCACCGAATGCAGTTGTCCCCAGAGAGGGGTCATCTACTGTCCACATCCTGGGTAATGATCAGAATGAAGGGTTAAAGAAATGCATAGACCTATTTTGAAAATCTGATAATCCACCCTGGTCATTCCTGGACATGGCGCTTCTTTCTTTACCCAAATGGCACCTGCAGGCCCACATGGTTGGCGCACCCTTCAGGACCCTGTGAGTGCAAATCCGACTCTGATTCAATCACCCGGTTTCTGCTGTGAGGTTGCCATCGACCCACATCGTTAGGAAGATAGCCCCAGGCTGGGGGTTCTGCTCTGCAAGCCCCACAGGATGGACCCAGCAATAGGGCTCATAGCACTCAGACAGCTAAGAAGGCTTTCTAAAACAAGGCTGTCTTTGGTTACCCTCACCCTGTTGGAAGTAATCCACAGGTTGGGAGCCACCCAGTCAGGAAAGTGGTGTGTATAATGTGTCCCTGACTTTAACTGAAATAATCAGCGGTGTGGCTCTGAAAGGTGAGCAAGTCACCTTCAACTCATTGGGCGAGAGGTGCGATGAGAGAGTTGCCTCAGACACCCTCGTCAGGGGCCACGGTGAAGTCTGCGTGATCACTCTGCAGTCACACCTCATGCAAGCAGAAGTCAGTGATTTTGTCAGCAGTCACAAAAGCACAGCAGGGCAGGTAGACCCCAGCAGGGTCCGTGATTGTACGTTCGCCTTCTGATTTTACTGAGATTGGGTGGATAGACTTTGTACTTGGAGCAGTTTGGGACCCAAGTGGGTTGAACCTCCTATCACTGATAAAAATGGATGAATATGAGGCTATTTCTGTGATAGCCTCTCTCACGCCCAGACCCATGATCTGGAAGAGCACTGCACAGAGTGACACAGTGTAGGCTTTAATCCAACAAGTATTTCTTGATTATAAGACTCTATTCTAAGCTAGGTGGATAGAAAATGTAGATGAATGTAAAGCATACGTCTTGCTCTCTAGGACATTATAGTTTGGTTGAAAAAGGAAGTCCAAATTGACTACAAAATTTAAAATAGTATTTTTGTATCATTATTTAGTTACAAAATTATATGAGACCAAAAATTATTAATGCAAAAATTCAGAAAAGGGATTGCAATCTCTAAGTTGTTAAAAGGTCAGTATGGTTTTTGAGGAAGAGATCCATTTGGGTCCATGTCAGGTCCAGCTGACTCTCAGTCCACCCGTGAAAATTAGACTGATATTTATGGTCTGCCAAGTCTTAGATGTTCTAAGTTGATGTGGGCTGCATGGTATTGCATGGTTTTTCTTAATGGTAAGGTCACCAGATAAGTGTTTTATAGTTAAATGTTTCTTTTGTTGATTTTGAATTTTTTTTTTTTCTGTTCATTGCTGTGTGAAACAAACTTTATAGAAGAGATCAGACCAGATTTGCAAAGTGTGTATTTTTAGAGAGAACATTTTTATTGAAACAGAATCAGAAATTTAACAATCGGGATAGAAATTGTTATGATTCTTGCTGGCATATATTGTTATTAAAGGAATTTATTAAACATAGTGAAAGTGTTTATTGGGTATATCAAATACAATAATATTGACAAGAAGATATCAAAAATGTCATTTCCATCATGTTGAAGATTAAAATAAAACAATATATACCAGCAAACGAAATAAAGCATGAATGATAGTCACTCAGTTATGTCTGACTCTGCGTCCCCATGGACTATAGCCTGCCAGGCTCCTCTGTCCATGGGATCGTCCAGGCAAGAATACTGACTGGAGTGGGTTGCCATTTCCTTCTCCAGGGAAATAAAGTGTACCTCCATGAATTATACAAGGTAACTCCAACTCTATTCCAAGTGATAGTTCCTGCTAATTAGAAGAAAATATTAACAACTATACAGTATACCTCTATGTCTCTGATCTTTCACCCAAAGTTCAAGGGCATAGAGATCTGTGATTGTCCAAGTTACCAATATTGAAGGAGCATTAACATCTTACATTGTAATCTTTATTAGCATCGGATAAGATTTTTACTTGGGGCTTCCCAGGTGGCTCTGGTGGTAAAGAACCCGTCTTGCCAATACAGGAGACATAAGAGACACGGGTTCGATCCCTGGGTTTGGGAAGATCCCCTGGAAGAGGGCATGACAGCCCGCTCCAGCATTCTTGCCTGGAGAATCCCTTGGACAGAAAAGCCTGGCAGGTTACAGTCCATAGGGTCAAAAAGAGCCGGACATGACTGAAGTGACTTAGCACGCATGCACAAGATTATTCCTTACTTCTTTATACATTTAAAAACTCTTATGAAAACTTACTTTCTTTGCCTAGCCTAATCTTGACAACAATGCCTAGCACTAAGCAAGTCAGTGTTTGGATTAGTTTGCTTAATCTTTCCAAATATGATGTCTTAAGACTTGTATAATCCGAAGATAAAGGCTGCAGGACTTTCTATATATGAATAACAATCTCGGTTCTTTCTGAAACCTTATAAAAATCAGCATAGATGCACAGACTGCATACCATGCGTCTAGCAGTCTTGTTTGGAGTTCTCTGATTATTACTTACAGGACACAATAAGCCTTAAACACGTTTACTTCACACAGCAGGAATGTGTTTTGGTTGCCTCCTCAGTGAATTTGTCATTGCTTTGCCCAAAGTCAAGAACGATAATTTCATTGTAGTGTTGATATTTTACGGTGAGGACAGTTGAATGTTTTAGCCAGTTCTTTTCCTTCTTTTATAGGATGATGTTGTCAGTAATCAACACAGGGAGAGTTTATCCAGGTTCTATCACCTGATTGATTTTGGTAGATTTGACCATAGCTGTGAAGAGATGGCTGTGCTGTGAAGATGACAGGGCCACTCACTGGCATGACCCTCGTCCTCAACCCTGGGAGGGCCTAGGCAGGACGTTCCCACGGCCATGTGTCTTTACAAAATTTGAGAGAGTAGGTATTTTAACCGCAGTTGGTTATGCTGTGCCTCTTTCTGCTCTGACTTCCTTCCATCACATCTCCCTTGTCCGGTGGAAGTTAGAGGGGCACTTGGCAGTCGTGGGATCTGGCTAAGAGGAAATTGATGCAGAGATACACTGAGCATGAGTTCAGTGTGACGCCTTTTGTGGTTCACTCTTCCTTCTCACTGTGCCAGCACAAGAACGGGCATCCCCTGAGGTCCGCTGGGTGTATCTCGGGACAAGCGTGCCCTGTGCTGCAGGCTGCAGACCCACGTAGGAAACACCTGAGAAATGAGAGGATGAGCAAGATTAGGAGTGTGTGGAATCACAAGTGCATGCCGGTAAATTCCTGGGTATGTAAGGATTCTATGATGTACTGGATGTGTGAGAAAAGTGCAGGGGGAGGCCTGTGTTCTCACAATAATGCAGTACATTTGTTGCTCAGTCACTTAGTCATATTTGATGCTTTGTGACCCCATGGACTGCAGCTCGCCAAGCTTCCTGTCCTTCACTATCTCTCAGAGTTTGATCAAATTCATGTCCATTAAGTCCGTGATGCTGTCCAAGCATCGTCCTCTTCTCCTCCTGCCTTTAATCTTTCCCAGTATCAAGGTCTTTTCCAGTGAGTCAGCTCTTTGCATCAGGTGGCCAAAATATTGGAGCTTCAGCCTCAGCATCAGTCTTGAGAATGAATATTCAGGGTTGATTTCCTTTAGGATGGACTGGTTTGATCTCCTTGCTGTCCAGGGGACTTTCCATAGTCTTCTCCAGCACAACAGTTGAGAAGCATCAATTCTTTGGTGCCCAGTCTTCTTTATAGTCCAACTCTCACATCCATACATGACTGCTGGAAAGGCCATGACTTTGACTATCTGGACTTTTGTTGGCAGAATGATGTCTCTGCTTTCGATACACTGTCTAGATTTGCCATAGCTTTCCTTCCAAGGAGCAAGCATCTTTTAAATTTATGGCTGCAGTCACTGTCCACAGCGATTTTGGAGCCCAAGAAAATAAAATCTGTAATGCAGTACATATTACATATTATAAATGTGTCCATATATTGATTTGTTTTTCTCATGCAAATTATGAAAAACAAAATTTGTCACCATTTCTTCTTTTGTAGGACAATGACCTGTAGTAATGCTTCATGAGCAAGTAACTGTGAGGTTGAATGCTTTCTGCCTTCCAACATATTGAACCGTGTCTTAGCATATCTGATTATCTTGTCCCAAAGCAGTCTGGGATTTCCAAATAGCAAATATGTTAAGCCAAAACCAATAATTCATTTGGAGAAAGAGATAAATTTTAAATAGCTCTCAGATTTTTTTTGATAACCCAATAATGAAGAGAAGTGATTCATATGAACCCAGAGGAAAAAGATTTGAATTTCCTGCTGTTTTTACATGAAGTTGTGACACCAGTGAAGATAACCCATAGATCTATGCCAATGAGCCACTACCACTGCTGCTGCTGCTGCTAAGTCGCTTCAGTCGTGTCCGACTCTGTGCGACCTCGTAGACCGCAGCCCACCAGGCTCCCCTGTCCCCGGGATTCTCCAAGCAGGAACACTGGAGTGGGTTGCCCATTTTCTTCTCGGAGCCACTACCACAGGGGACTGACAACAAGCTAGTTAATGATTTTCATGAATTCAGAATATTTAAGATTAGCTCCTGTTCGGGGAAAACTTGAAGAGCACTTAATTCATATAGTTCACTCGCTGAGAAATTTTGGATTTCCGAAATACGACAATTCTAAAAATGTGCATGTCATAACCAATAACTAGTTGTGAAGATGAAAGATAGTTTTTCAAACTATCAGTAAAAAAAAAAGAAAAAAATTAGATTAACCAGGAAGCTAATGAAATCCCAAATTTGACAATTCTAAAAATGTGCATGTCACAACTAATAACTAGTGGTGAAGATGAAAGATAGTTTTTCAAACTATCAGTAAAAAAAAAGAAAAAATTAGATTAACCAGGAAGCTAAATGAAAGATCGAACCATCTTTCTATTTTCTCTTTGTCTGACTCTTTGTGGCCCCATGGACTGTACCCACCAGGCTTCTCTGTTCTTGGTATTTTTCAGGCAAGAATGCTGAAGTGGGGTGACGCTTCCTCTCAGGGGATCTTCCCGACTCAGAGATTGAGGACTGAACTCATCTCTTGTGTCTCCTTTACCACATTCTTTGCCACTAGCACCATCTGTGAAGCTCTATTTTCTCTTCATAAAATAATATTCGTGTTGTTATAGTCTGTTTCTCAAACAGCACCCCCAAATTGTATAAACCCCAGGCTGCACAGAACCCAGGATCACTGCGTGGGTTTGCTCACTTGGCGTCCTTTTCAGAACTTGAGGTCTTATCATTAGACAGATAATGAGATGGCAGCTAACCCAGAGAGTCACTTCCATGGGGTAGATAACACAAGCTTATCAAGAAATAAATGTGAAGATATACAATGGAGGCTATTGTTCATGCCAAGGTTAGAACCTGTGTTCTATTAAATAGACAGTGTGGTTTCTTGGACCACAGTTCCTTCCTGGTCCCCAGTGGCAGAAATGTTATGCCGAGATGCTGAGGTTCAGATCATTTCAGACCTCCCATTTACAGACTCTGCTGATCTGTCATCAGTGAATCTCTTCACTTCATGCCAAGCGTCCGTGTGCTGGGAATGAGTATGTGTGACGTCTAGCCTGGTTGCAGCACAACATCAGGCGCTGTAAACTTCAGGGTGCAGAAAGGAGATGCCTGCAGGATGGTTCCGAGGCCCTGAGTTTGGGCTTCTACATGAGGTAGGGTGAGGGGACTTCTGTCCTGCACCTGGGTTCTAGGCTGCTCTGACCCAGTTGTTACTCTGATGTGCAGGAATCGGCAAAGGCAGGATGGGTCCTGGTGCTGAGGTTCACACCCTCACACAGCTGTGGTCACAGACACTCGCCCCTGTCCAGGAGAGGTACTGTGGAGTACTGCAGGAAGGGTTAATACCCTTCCTCTGTTAAGACTGGCTTTCTGATGAGAAGAAGGCCACCAGAAGGTAGGTGGCTGGGGGATAGGGCCCTGCCCCTCTCTCCCTTCTTAGCATGGGCATGGGGGTCCTCCCGGACCGCATGGCTGCATCCAGTGGAGCCTGCTTTTCAGCTGGAAGCCTGCTTAGTGGAAGAAGTCCTGAACAGAGTCCCAAGGTCAGGCCGAGAGCTCGGCATCCAGGACTGACAGTGTGCCTGAATATTCAGTGGAATGACTGATGCTGAAGCTGAAGCCCAGTGCTTTGGCCACCTGATGCAAAGAGCCAATTTTTGGAAAAGACCCCAGTGCTGGGAAAGATTGAGGGCAGGAAAGAAGTGGGCAACAGAGGACGAAATGCCATCATCTAATCAATGGACATGAGTTTGAGTGAACTCTGGGAGGTGATGAGGGACAGGCCTGGTGTGCTGCAGTCCATGGAGTCACATATGTGTGTGTGTGGGGGCGTGTGTGTGTGTGTACTTAACAATATTTCAAAAACTTCAACATAAAGCAGTTACTGCCTTCTGAGCACAGGTTCCAGAACTAGACTGCATGCCAATCCCAGCTCTGCCTCTCACCAGTTGTGTAATCTTTGGAAAGTTTGTCTCTTTTTCTCTCTTCCTTCACCTGCAAATAGTGATGATAGAACCAACCTCACAAGGATGTTAGGATTATATGAACTCATGCAAATATAGAACTTAAAAATAAATATTCAGTCTACTTCTAGTCGCTCTGTCGAGTCGAACTCTGTGACCCCATGAACTGCAGCATGCCAGGCTTCCCTGTCCATCACCAACTCCCCAGAGTTTACTCAAACTCATGTCCACTTAGTTGCTGATGCCATCCAACCATTTCATCCTCTGTCATCCCCTTCTCCTCCTGCCCTCAATCTTTCCCAGCATTAGGGTCTTTTCCAGTCAGTCATCTTTGCATCAGGTGGCCTGTGTATTGGAGTTTCAGCTTCAAAATCAGTTCTACCAGTGAAAACCCAGGACTGATCTTTAGGATGGATTGGCTGGATCTCCTCGGTAGTCCAAGGGACCCCTTATAGTCTTCCAACACCACAGTTCAAAAGCATCAATTCTTCTGCACTCAGCTTTTATAGTTCAACTCTCACATCCATACATGACCACTGAACATTATTTTTTTATCATTAACATTATTTTTGTTGCTTCAAAGTGATATTGAACTAAGAACCAGGATATAAAATTTCGCCTGTTTCACCATGTTTATAAATTACTAAAAATCCACCAAGTGTTGATAAAATATTAAAAGAAAATGATTTTTGCAATATCCCTGTGTTATTATTTAATATCTAAGTACATTATTTGACTGATATTCATATGCATGATCACAATTCCCCAACCAAATGAAGTGGGTTTGGAACCCCATCTGATGTTAACATGTAAATAACTCATTCCAACATTTATTATCCTTGGGGTGAGCAAGCATCAGGCTTATCTTTCTTCTGCTGCACCCCAGCTCCCGCAAGACAACCTGAGTAAGTCCCTATGGACTGTGCTGTGCAACCCATCATGTGGCTGTCACGGCTCAGGGTTAACTGAAAACGCAGGGCGGGACTAGGCAGGGTACTGCCGGGACAGGGATGAAGGAGGTTTAGAAAGAAGCCAAGATTTCAAACTGTGTCAATTTTTGTTTTCTGAATCCTTCTGATGAGTGAAGTGTGCTCTCTACTAAGGATATTTTAAAGAATAGGTCAAGACTTGAAAGCAATCTGTCCAAAAGTCTTTTGCACAACTGAATCAAAATCCAAGAGTTCCCACTGGTGATTACTCAGAGCCAGACATCTAATATGTATATTGGTCCTACTTGGAGGCTAAAGAAAAACACACAACTGTATTTCATTAATATTGTATGATATGGGTGTGTGTTTCAATGTGTACATGCACAGCAAAATACCGATACACTTTAAAAATGCTTGATTCTTTGTTTTGACAAGAAGCTCACTGCTGTATGATTTGGCGCAGTGGCATGGCTAATTATTTTATTTGCCATTGCCGTGTGCATTTATTCTGCTATTTTTTGGATTTTCTTTCATAGCATTTAAAAAATGTATTATGCGTTTCATCTGCATGTGTCCAGAAAAATGTGTAGTAAGGCTCTGTGTGTCTGTATACAAGGGCACTTACTAATAAAATAGCTGTAGGTATGAAACAATCAATTTGGGTGTTCCTATGATGACTTTGAGTGGTTTGTAAACCTTTCAATGTTTTACGTAAAATAAATGGCTGATTGTATACCTTTCAATTGTCCTGAAATACTGTAGTTGATTATGAACGACTGTGGAAATTCCAAGCATATGCTCAGTGCATAACAGATTCCAAATTGTATACTTTCCTATTTTTAACAATTGCATGCTTTTCCATGTCTAGTTCTAATTTATCATTTTGTAGTTTCCCAACAATGAACTGATAGACCATTATCCTATCTTATTAAAATATCCAAGGTTTACTATTCTGAAAATACATCAAAGAAATAGCAAAACAAGGAGATGTACACAGAATGCCTAAGTCGTTCCACCAATTATATGAGATTTTTAGGGTGAAGAGAGTATAATTCTTAGCACTAGAGGTACAGTATGGTTCGGTTTGCCTGAGTTTTCAGATCAATTTTTTAGACAAAATAATCCTAGAGTTTCACATTTGGCCAACTTATTTTCTACTGGTCTCAAGAGGAAAATAAAGCTTTTGTATCAACTTGACCCTTGTTGCAAATGTTGCCCTTGAGGTTTTGCTATTCAATTCCAAAGACATTTTAACAGCCATAATCCAAGAGAGAATATAATGTATTTATCATTTGATCATTTTCACAACATCTACATTTCTGCCATAATACCATATGGTTGGAAGTTCAATCTTCTTGGCTGTATCAGGAAGTTCTGAGATTAAACATGTCTGGTTATTTAAACATTCAAAAATGAACATTTATTTTCTGCTTTTTATTAAATAAAAACTGAAATTTAAAAGACTTAATTAAAAACTGGTGTCAGATTAACAACTTTCTAACACTATGATTTATTGTCATGTTCTAGTAGTAATATTGTTAAACTCCTGATTCCTTCACCCCTTCATATGTTAGTTAACAAAGTGTCAGTTGTGTGCAAGAAATTTAAATGGAGGATGAGAATATTGGAGAATATATCTTTTTCCCCTGGGGGAAAGGAATGATATATTAATAACCTAATTAAAAATACCTTATCTGTTTGACATTGAGTGAATATGATAGAGATGTCTTTTAGCTCTTTACCTGCCTGATTACTTTAATTTAAAAAAAAAAACAAACTATCTTTCATGTCATTATTCAAGATTTGTGATCCAGAGGTTTTATTCAACCTGCCCTCTGGTGGGAGCTAGCATCATCTCTCAAAATTCTCCAGAGAAGTAGAACCCACAGGATATTGAAATAGACCCATTTTTAAGGAACTGGCCCTAATGATTGTGGGGCTGGCAAATCCAAAATGTTCAAGTGAGGTTAGTAGTTTGACATATCTGCTAGAATAAATGTTGCAATTCTGAGTCTGAAATTTATAGGGCAGGCTGACATTCATGAAGGTCAGACAACGTTATGCCTCTGCACAATAGTCCTCAGGCCAACCATTCTGTCCCTTCTCTTGAAAAACTACTTTCTGTCTCAGGGCCTTCAATCACTCGGCTGAGGCTCACCCACTCAATAGAGGGCAGTCTGGTTTACTTGAGATCCAGGAGAACAAGGCCATAGGTGACGGAAGCAGGGACGAGAGGAGCTGGATCGTTAGGTGAGATCATTCTGACGAGGCTCAGGCCTGGATCGACAATATTAGCCCAATTGCCTTGGAAGTCTTCCTTCTGTTTGAGGAAACTGGGAACATTTCATATGAAGGAAACCTTGAAACTTGTCCTTACATGATCATGGGCAGTTGAGTTAAATGATGCTCAGAAATTCACTGTGAGTCATTTGTCACAAAAGTTTTAGTCACCATTTTTCCATCTATAGACATGCTAGGCATTGTGCTAGGCTCTGGGATAAAGCTGCTCAGACTGTTTGATTAAACAGACCAGCAGGAGCGATTGACGGTATGAAATGTATTTATAAAAGACGGTGGGAGGATTCAGTAGTAAATAATGAAGCAGGAGCTGGACTATCTTGGAGTTAAGGAACTGGACTTCCTTGAGGAGCTGCATGAGCTGGAATCAAGATTGCCAGGAGAAATATCAATAAACTCAGATATGCAGATGACACCACCCTTATGGCAGAAAGAGAAGAACTAAAGAGCTTCCTTGATGAAAATCAAAGAGGAGAGTGAGAAAGTTGGTTTAAAGCTCAAAACTCAAGGAAAAAAGATCATGGCATCCAGACCCTTCACCACGAAGGAAATAGATGGGGAAACAGTGGCTGACTTCATTTTTTGGACTTCCAAAATCACTGCAGATGGTGACTGCAGCCATGAAATTAAAAGAAGCCCACCTCTTGGGAGGAAAGCGATTACCAACTTAGTATATTCAAAAGCAGAGACATTACTTTGCCAACAAAGGTCCGTCTAGTCACAAGTTATGGCTTTTCCAGTGGTCATGTTTGGATGTGAGACTTTGACCATGGGTGAAAGCTGCATGCTAAAGAATTGATGCTTTTGAACTGTGGTATTGGAGAAGACTCTTGGGAGAGTCCCACCGATTGCAAGGAGATCCAACTTGTCCATCCTAAAGGAAATCAGTCCTGAGTGTCTAGCCGACACACCTGATAGTTTTCGTCGAAGTTGCAATACTTTGGCCACCTGATGCAAAGAGCTGACTCATTTGAAAAGACCCTTGATGCGGTTGGAAAGATTGAAGGCGGGAGGAAAAGGGGACGGCATGAGGATAAGATGAGTTGGATGGCATCACCCGACTCTATGGACATGAGTTTGAGTAAGTTCCAGGAGTTGGTGATGGACAGGGAGGCGTCAAGGGCAGCAGGTCTGTGGGGTCACAAAGAGTCTGACACTACTGAGTGACTGAACTGAACTCAACTGAGGAGGTACACATATAATGACACCTGAAGAGAGGGTTCAAGCATGTGGAAAGAGTATGAGTAAAGGTACCAGACCAAGAATTACACAAGGCACAGTGTTGCCAGAAAGACTGCCACAGAGACAAGAGGCAGAAAGAGAGGTAGAAAGGCTTCATTTGAGGGAGAGACTTTAGTATTAGCCAATTTCTTTCTGCTCCTCTTGCAGGAAGCCAAGGCCAGTATTTGAGGAACAAGATAGATGGTAGCACTCCTACATGAGACAGGTAAAAGGGGTTGAGTGGCGTATTTTAAGAAGCCAAGACAGCAGTCACCAGTCTGAGGTTTGCTACATTTGAGAGCAGAGATTTAATAGTGTTTGGAGCTCAGGAGAAATGTCTGCAGTGTGCCAGCTGGTATCTGTGTGAACCGAGTGGACAGTGCCCAAAGACAGAGACCATTCTTCCTGAAGAGAATTAAAAGAGAAAAATAGTAACAGAGACAGCACTTTAGTTTCCTGCCACTTAAACAAATTCTATCAGTTATGAAAGAAAGGAAACCTTTCGATTTTGCTAATCAGACACCAGGGACAGAGTCACAGAGTGGGCATTGAAACAAATCCCATAGCCCATTTTAATTTCGTGCTTCAATCCCAAAACTGGTGGGAATTTAAGCCAAGAGATCATCAAGACCAAAAATAAAATGACCTGCTGTCTACGCTTTGCTCTTTCTTCAGTAGTTTAGTGGAAAGGGAGAGAGGGAAGAGAGCACTTTGGTATGACAAATATTTCAGTTTTTTTCATACTGCACTCTCACTTTTATTTGAATGCCTTGTTCACCTAATTTCAGTTTCACTTAGTGTTGGGCTGTGATTGATTGGCAGTAGCTGCCCAAAGCTCTGTATCTGAAGCCACATTGGTTTGCAACGTTCATTACAAGAAGGGCATGTATTTAATATCCAACCATTCCCTCAAAAGACAGTGAAATGAAGATTGATTATCAGTTTTGCTGGTAGAACAGGCTGGAGCCAGAACTGCCTGGCAACCTGGAAATCTGTGCTTCCCCCAGCCACCAGGACTGTCTGAAGAAAAATGAGGCACAGGTGCCATCTTTTTTATCTCTGTTTCATATGCTTTGCCCATTAAAGTTAGAATTTGTTTTGATTTTGACAGGAAAAAAAAGAAGTGAAAGGAAAAGTTGATTCCCAGCTGTAGCAAGGTTTTTAAGGTTTTTTTTTTTTTTACTATTATCATCATTTATTGAACATTAGACTTG
This sequence comes from Tragelaphus eurycerus, assembly GCA_935064755.1. Lineage (NCBI taxonomy): Eukaryota > Metazoa > Chordata > Mammalia > Artiodactyla > Bovidae > Tragelaphus > Tragelaphus eurycerus. The sequence continues at coordinate 21,009,057 of CAKXYN010000039.1, read as the reverse complement.
AATGTTAATAATTTTTGGCCAAAAGAGTACTGTACACAGAATTACTTTCTATAACTCTTCCTTCATCCAAAAGAAATATCTCAAAATAGGCAATATGGGAAAGAATGGTCTCAAACAGCAGTTTGTAATTCTGCTCTCTATGGCAAATTCATCTTTCCTCCAAAAGAAAATTTTCTGTGGAGGTAATAGCTTTGTCTCTGCCTTTGATGAGCATTTTTAGCTTGTTGGAAATGATTTTGACGGGGGAGGGGAAATTCTCTTAGTATGAGTTAAATAATCAGTAGTGAACAGTGCTTCTAAAGCAATTTAAAATGCCAACGCATATTTGAAAGAAATACCCTGATCTCCTTTTGAGAATTTGCTTATACTGACGTGTAGGCAAAAAACCTGAAGAAGCGCTGGCATCACCCACACATGCAGAAGGTCAAGAGGAGACTCCCAAACAAGCACATTCACACCTCACCATTGTTACAAACATTAAATTTTCTCTCAACACGGCTGATGACTACATTTCCTAAATGTATTTAACTCTAATTACATGATTCTTTCAAATATACGTTGGCATTTTAAATTGCTTTAGAAGCACTGTTCACTACTGATTATTTAACTCATACTAAGAGAATTTCCCTCCCGTCAAAATCATTTCCAACATTCTAAAAATGCTCATCAAAGGCAGAGACAAAGCTATTACCTCCACAGAAAATTTTCTTTTGGAGGAAAGATGAATTGCCATAGAGAGCAGAATTACAAGCTGCTGTTTGAGACCAACACTTACATATTCCCTATTTTGAGATATTTCTTTTGGATGAAGGAAGAGTTATAGAAAGTAATTCTATTTTAATTACTCTTTTGGAAAAAAATTATTAACATTCAAGTCTAATGTTCAATAAATGATGATAATAGTAAAAAAAAAAAAAAACCTTAAAAACCTTGCTACAGCTGGGAATCAACTTTTCCTTTCCTTCTTTTTTTTTTCCTGTCAAAATCAAAACAAATTCTAACTTTAATGGGCAAAGCATATGAAACAGGAATGGCAAAGATGGCACCTGTGCCTCATTTTCTTCCGCCAGTCCTGGTGGCTGGGGAGACCACAGGTTCCAGGTTGCCAGACGGTTCTGGCTCCAGCCTGTTCTCCCGGCAAAACTGATAATCAATCTTCATTTCACTGTCCTTTGAGGGCAGTTTGGATGTTAAATACATGCCCTTCTTGTAGTAGACGTTGCAAACCAATGTGGCTTCAGATACAGAGCTTTGGGCAGCTACTGCCAATCAATCACAGCCCAACACTAATTGAAACTGAAATTAGGTGAACAGGCATTCAAATAAAATTGAGAGTGCAGTATGAAAAAAACTGAAATATTTGTCATACCAAAGTGCTCTCTTCCTCTCTCCCTTTCCACTAAACTACTGAAGAAAGAGCAAAGCGTAGACAGCAGGTCATTTTATTTTTGGTCTTGATGATCTCTTGGCTTAAATTTTTTTAGTTTTGGGATTAAAGCACTGAATTAAATGAGCTATGGGATTTGTTTCAATGCCCACTCTGTGACTCTGTCCCTGGTGTCTGATTAGCAAATCGAAAGGTTTCCTTTCTTTCATAACTGGTAAATTTGTTTAAGTGGCAGGAAACTAAAGTGCTGTCTCTGTTACTATTTTTCTCTTTTAATTCTCTTCAGGAAGAATTCTCTCTGTCTTTGGGCACTGTCCACTCGGTTCACACAGATGCCAGCTGACACTGCAGACACTCCTCCTGAGCTCCAAACACTATTAAATCTCTCCTCTCAAATGTACCAAACCTCAGACTGAACGACTATGTTGGCTTCTTAAAATACGCCCTCCTTCCAGCACACCTGTCTCATGTAAGGGTGTTACCATCTATCTTGTTCCTCAAATACTGGCCTTGGCTTCCTGCAAGGGCCCAGAAAGGATTTGGCTAATACTAAAGTCTCTCCCTCAAATGAAGCCTTTCCACCTCTCTTTCTGCCTCTGTCTCTGTGTGAGTCTTCCTGGCTTTTCAATGCCTTGTGTAATTCTTGGTCTGGTACCTTTACTCATACTCTTTCCTCTTTCTTGAACCCTCTCTTCAGGTGTCATTATATATGTACCTCCTCAGTTGAGTTCAGTTCAGTCACTCAGTAGTGTCCAACTCTTTGTGACCCCACAGACTGCAGCACGCCAGGCCTCCCTGTCCATCACCAACTCCTGGAGCTTACTCAAACTCATGTCCATAGAGTCGGTGATGCCATCCAACCATCTTATCCTCTGTCGTCCCCTTTTCCTCCCGCCTTCAATCTTTCCTAGCATCAGGGTCTTTTCAAATGAGTCAGCTCTTTGCATCAGGTGGCCAAAGTATTGCAGCTTCAGCTTCAACATCAGTCCTTCCAATGAACACTCAGGACTGATTTCCTTTAGGATGGACAAGTTGGATCTCCTTGCAATCCAAGGGACTCTCAAGAGTCTTCTCCAATACCACAGTTCAAAAGCATCAATTCTTTAGCATGCAGCTTTCTTTATAGTCCAAGTCTCACATCCATACATGACCACTGGAAAAACCATAACCTTGACTAGACGGACCTTTGTTGGCAAAGTAATGTCTCTGCTTTTGAATATACTAAGTTGGTGATAACTTTCCTCCCAAGGGGTAGGCATCTTTTAATTTCATGGCTGCAGTCACCATCTGCAGTGATTTTGGAGTCCAAAAAAATAAAGTCAGCCACTGTTTCCCCATCTATTTGCTATGAAGTGATGGGTCTGGATGCCATGATCTTTTTTTCCTTGAGTTTTGAGCTTTAAGCCAACTTTCTCACTCTCCTCTTTGATTTTCATCAGAGGCTCTTTAGTTCTTCTCTTTCTGCCATAAGGGTGGTGTCATCTGCATATCTGAGTTTATTGATATTTCTCCTGGCAATCTTGATTCCAGCTCATGTAGCTCCTCAAGGAAGTCCAGTTCCTTAACCCAAGATGGTCAGCTCCTCCTTCATTATTTGCTACTGAATCCTCCCCACCGTCTTTTATAAATACATTTCACTTGCCGTCAATCGCTCCCTGCTGGTCTGTTTAATCAAACAGTCCAGACAGCTTTATCCCAAGGCCTAGCACAATGCCTAGCATGTCTATAGATGGAAAAATAGGCATTAAAACTTTTGTGAACAAATGACTCAGTGAATTTCTGAGCATCATTTAACTCAACTGCACCATGATCACTGTAAGGACAGAAGGGTTTTTCAAAGGTTTCCTTCACTTGTCAAGAGTATTAGTTACTCAAACGAAGGAGAGACTTTCTGGGCAGAGTTGGACTAATGGCCCAGCTGAATCCAGGCCTCAGGGGCCCTCGTCAGAACAGTCTCACTAACGATCAGCTCCTCTCGTCCCTGCTTCCGTCACCCTATGGCCTTGTTCTCCCTGGATCCTCAAGTAAAGCAGACTGCCCTCCACAAGGTGGGTGGGCCTCAGCCAATCAGTTGAAGGCCCTGAGACAGAAAATAGGTTTTTCAGAGAGGAAAGGATGGAATTCGGCCTCAAGACTATGACACAGAAACCTTGTCTGAGCTTCCAGCCTGCCAGCCTGCCCTATAAATTTCAGACTCAGAATTGCAGCATTTATTCTTACCTGAATATCCAAACTACTAACCTGCCCTGCACATTTTGGATTTGCCAGCCCCCACAATCATTAGGGCCAGTTCCTTAAAATGAGTCTATTTCTATAAATCCTGTGGGTTCTACTTCTCTGGAGAATTTTGAGTGATGATGCCCTGGCTCACCCAGAGGCAGGTTGAATAAAACCTCTGGTTCACAAATCTTCCATAATGACATGAAAGAGAGTTGGGAAATTTCCCCAAATTAAGGGAATCAGGCAGATAAAAAACTAAAAGACATCTATATATTCCTCAATGTCAAACACTTAGGTATTTTTAATTAGGTTATTAATATATCATTCCTTTTCCCCCAGGGGAAAAAAGATATATTCTCCAATATTCCTCATCCTCCATTTAAATTTCTTGCACACAACTGACACTTTATTACTTACATACTTGGGGGTAGGGGAAGAATCAGAGTTTAACAATATTACTACCTAGAACATGACAATAAATCATAGTGTTGGGGAAATTCATGTTAATCTGACACCAGTTTTATTAAGATCTTGCCAAATTTTAGTTTTCCTTTAATAAAAAGGCAGAAATAATAAAGTATTTCAGCTTTTGGATGTTTAAATAACCAGACATATTTTAATCTCAGAGCTTTACACTGATAGCCAAGAAGGATGAACACTGACATATATTATTATGGCAGAAATGTAGATGTTGTGAAAATGATCAAATGATAAATACATTATATTCTCTCTTGGATTATGGCTGTTAAAATGTCTTTGGAATTGAATAGCAAAACCTCAAGGGCAACATTTGCAACAGGGTCAAATTGATACAAGGAAAGCTTTATTTTCCTCTTGGGAGATCCAGAAGAAAATAATTTGGTCAAATGTGAAACTCTAGGATTATTTTTGTCTAAAAAATTGATCTGAAAACTCAGGCAAAACCGAACCATGCTGTGCCTCTATTGCTAAGAATTATGCTATCTTCACCTAAAAATCTCATATAAGTGGTGGAACTGACTTAGGCATTCTGTGTACATCTCCTTGTTTTGCTCTTCTTTTGATATATTTTCAGAATAGCAAGCCTTGGATGTTTTAATAAGATAGGATAATGGTCTATCAGTTCATTGGGCGAAACTACAAAATGATAAATTAGAACTAGACATGGAAAAGCATGCAATTTCTTAAAAATAGGAAAGTATACAATTTGGAATCTGTTATGCACTGAGCATATGCTTAGAATTTCCACAGTCGTTCATAGAAAATCAACTACATTATTTCAGGACAATTGAAAGGTATACAATCAGCCATTTATTTTACGTAAAACATTGAAAGGTTTACAAACCACTCAAATTAATCTTTGGAACACCCAAATTGATTGTTTCATACTTACAGCTATTTTATTGGTAAGTGCCATACTATAAAGACACACAGAGCCTTACTACACATTTTCTGGACACATGCAGATGAAACGCATAATACATTTTTTAAATGCTATGAAAGAATCTCCAAAAAATGGCAGAATAAATGCACACGACAATGGCAAAGGCTGAAGTAATTAGCTGTGCACTGCGCCAAGTCATACAGCAGTGAGCTTCTTGTCAAAACAAAAGAATCAATATTTTTTAAAGTGTTTTGGTATTTTGCTGTGCATGTACACATTGAAACACACATATCATACAATATTAATGAAATACATTTGTGTGTTTTTCTTTAGCACTCTAAGTAGGACCAATATACATATTAGATGTCTGGCTCTGAGTAATCACCACGGTAGGAACTCTTAGGATTTTGATTCAGAAGTTGTGCAAAAGACTTTTGGACAGATTGCTTTCAGAGTCTTGACCTATTCTTTCAAATATCCTTAGTGAAGGCACACTTCACTCATCAGGGAGGGATTCAAGGCAAAAGGGTATTTGATTTGAAATCTTGGCTTCTTTCTCCCAAAGCCTCCTTCATCCCTGTCCACGCTCGGCACCCTGCCTAATACCGCCACTCGTTTTCAACAGTTAACCCTGGGCCGTGACAGCCACATGATGGGTTGCACAGCACGTCCTTAGGGACTTACTCAGGTTGTCTTACGGGGCTGGGGTGCAGCAGAAGATAAGCCTGATGCTTGCTCACCCCAAAGGATAATAAATGTTGGAATGAAAGTTATTTACATTTAACATCTGATGAGATTTTTAAACCCACTTCATTTGGGTTTGGGAATTATGAACATGCATACTAGATATCAGTCAAATAATGTATTTAGATATTAAATAATAACACAGGGATATTACCAAAATCCCATTTTCTTTTAATATTTTATCAACACTTGGTGGATTTTAGTAATAATTACAAACATTTGAAACAAGACGAAATTTTATATCCTGGTTCTTAGTTCAAAATTACTTTAGGCAACAAAAATAATGTTAATGATAATAAAAATAATGTTCCAGTGGTCATGTATGGATGTGAGAGTTGAACTATAAAGAAAGCTGAGTGCAGAAGAATTGATGCTTTTGAACTGTGGTGTTGGAGAAGACTCTTGAGAGTCCCTTGGACTGCAAGGAGATCCAGCCAGTCCATCCTAAAGATCAGTCCTGGGTTTTCACTGGTAGAACTGATTTTGAAGCTGAAACTCCAATACTTTGGCCACCTGATGCAAAGAGATGACTGACTGGAAAAGACCCTAATGCTGGGAAAGATTGAGGGCAGGAGGAGAAGGGGATGACAGAGGATGAAATGGTTGGATGGCATCACCAACTCGATGGACATGAGTTTGAGTAAACTCTGGGAGTTGGTGATGGACAGGGAGGCCTGGCATGCTGCAGTTCATGGGGTCACAGAGTTGGACACGACTGAGCGACTGAAGTGAACTGAATATTTATTTTTAAGTTCTATATTTGCATGAGTTCATATAATCCTAACATCCTTGTGAGGTTGGTTCTATCATCACTATTTGCAGGTGAAGGAAGAGAGAAAAAGAGACAAACTTTCCAAAGATTACACAACTGGTGAGAGGCAGAGCTGGGATTGGCATGCAGTCTAGTTCTGGAGCCTGTGCTCAGAAGGCAGCAGCTGCTTTTTGTTGAAGTTTTTGAAATGTTGTTATAAATACACACACACACACACACACACACACACACACACACACACATACATATGTGACTCCATGGACTGCAGCACACCAGGCTTTCCTGTCCCTCATCACCTCCCAGAGTTTGCTCAAACTCATGTCCATTGATTCGATGATGGCATTTCATCCTCTGTTGCCCACTTCTCCTCCTGCCCTCAATCTTTCCCAGCACTGGGGTCTTTTCCAAAAATTGGCTCTTTGCATCAGGTGGCCAAAGCACTGGAGCTTCAGCTTCAGCATCAGTCATTCCACTGAATATTCAGGCACACTGTAAGTCCTGGATGCAGAGCTCTCAGCCTGACCTTGGGACTCTGTTCAGGGCTTCTTCCACTAAGCGGGCTTCCAGCTAGAAAGCAGGCTCCACTGAATGCAACTGACCCTTACGATCTGGGAGGACCCCCATGCCGTGCTAAGAAAGGGAAGAGAGGGCAGGCCCTATCCCCCAGCCACCTACCTTCTGGTGGCCTTCTTCTCATCAGAAAGCCAGTCTTAGCAGAGGAAGAATTAACCCCCTTCCTACAGTACTCCCCAGTACCTCTCCTGGACAGGGGCGAGTGTCTGTGAACGCAGCTGTGGGTAAGGGAGTGTGAACCTCAGCACCAGGACCCATCCTGCCTTTGCGAGTTCCCTGCACATCAGAGTAACAACTCGTCCCGAGCGGCCTAGAACCCACGTGCAGGACAGAAGTCCCCTCACCCTACCTCATGTAGAAGCACAGGCTCAAGACCTCCAGAACCATCCTGCAGGCCATCTCCTTTCTGCACCCTGAAGTTTACAGCGCCTGATGTTGTGCTGCAACCAGGCTAGACGTCACACATACTCATTCCCAGCACACGGACGCTTGGCATGAAGTGAAGAGATTCACTGATGACAGATCAGCAGAGTCAGTAAATGGGAGATCTGAAATGATCACAGACCTCAGCATCTCGGCATAACATTTCTGCACTGGGGACCAGGAGCTATGGTCAAAGGAAACCACACAGTCTATTTAATGGAACACAGGTTTCTAACCTTGGCATGAACAATAGCCTCCATTATATCTTCACATTTATTTCTTGATAAGCTTGTGTTGTCTACCCCATGGAGGAGTGACTCTCTGGGTTAGCTGCCATCTCATTATCTAGTCTAATGATAAGACCTCAAGTTCTGAAAAGGACGCCAAGTGAGCAAACGCACAGTGATCCTAGGTTCTGTGCAGCCTGAGGTTTATACAATTTGGGGGTGCTGTTTGAGAAACAGACTATAACAACACGAATATTATTTTATGAAGAGAAAATAAGGCTTCCCAGATGGTGCTAGTGGCAAAGAATCTGGTAAAGGAGACACAAGAGATGGAGGTTCAGTCCTCAATCTCTGAGTCGGGAAGATCCCCTGGAGAGGAAGCGTCACCCCACTTCAGCATTCTTGCCTGAAAAATACCAAGAACAGAGAAGCCTGGTGGGTACAGTCCATGGGGCCACAAAGAGTCAGACAAAGAGAAAATAGAAAGATGGTTCGATCTTTCATTTAGCTTCCTGGTTAATCTAATTTTTTCTTTTTTTTACTGATAGTTTGAAAAACTATCTTTCATCTTCACCACTAGTTATTGGTTATGACATGCACATTTTTAGAATTGTCAAATTTGGGATTTCATTAGCTTCCTGGTTAATCTAATTTTTTTCTTTTTTTTTTACTGATAGTTTGAAAAACTATCTTTCATCTTCACAACTAGTTATTGGTTATGACATGCACATTTTTAGAATTGTCATATTTCGGAAATCCAAAATTTCTCTCACGAGTGAACTATATGAATTAAGTGCTCTTCAAGTTTTCCCGAACAGGAGCTAATCTTAAATATTCTGAATTCATGAAAATCATTAACTAGCTTGTTGTCAGTCCCCTGTGGTAGTGGCTCCGAGAAGAAAATGGCAACCCACTCCAGTGTTCCTGCTTGGAGAATCCCAGGGACAGGGGAGCCTGGTGGGCTGCGGTCTACGAGGTCGCACAGAGTCGGACACGACTGAAGCGACTTAGCAGCAGCAGCAGCAGTGGTAGTGGCTCATTGGCATAGATCTATGGGTTATCTTCACTGGTGTCACAACTTCATGTAAAAACAGCAGGAAATTCAAATCTTTTTCCTCTGGGTTCATATGAATCACTTCTCTTCATTATTGGGTTATCAAAAAAATCTGAGAGCTATTTAAAATTTATCTCTTTCTCCAAATGAATTATTGGTTTTGGCTTAACATATTTGCTATTTGGAAATCCCAGACTGCTTTGGGACAAGATAATCAGATATGCTAAGACACGGTTCAATATGTTGGAAGGCAGAAAGCATTCAACCTCACAGTTACTTGCTCATGAAGCATTACTACAGGTCATTGTCCTACAAAAGAAGAAATGGTGACAAATTTTGTTTTTCATAATTTGCATGAGAAAAACAAATCAATATATGGACACATTTATAATATGTAATATGTACTGCATTACAGATTTTATTTTCTTGGGCTCCAAAATCGCTGTGGACAGTGACTGCAGCCATAAATTTAAAAGATGCTTGCTCCTTGGAAGGAAAGCTATGGCAAATCTAGACAGTGTATCGAAAGCAGAGACATCATTCTGCCAACAAAAGTCCAGATAGTCAAAGTCATGGCCTTTCCAGCAGTCATGTATGGATGTGAGAGTTGGACTATAAAGAAGACTGGGCACCAAAGAATTGATGCTTCTCAACTGTTGTGCTGGAGAAGACTATGGAAAGTCCCCTGGACAGCAAGGAGATCAAACCAGTCCATCCTAAAGGAAATCAACCCTGAATATTCATTCTCAAGACTGATGCTGAGGCTGAAGCTCCAATATTTTGGCCACCTGATGCAAAGAGCTGACTCACTGGAAAAGACCTTGATACTGGGAAAGATTAAAGGCAGGAGGAGAAGAGGACGATGCTTGGACAGCATCACGGACTTAATGGACATGAATTTGATCAAACTCTGAGAGATAGTGAAGGACAGGGAAGCTTGGCGAGCTGCAGTCCATGGGGTCACAAAGCATCAAATATGACTAAGTGACTGAGCAACAAATGTACTGCATTATTGTGAGAACACAGGCCTCCCCCTGCACTTTTCTCACACATCCAGTACATCATAGAATCCTTACATACCCAGGAATTTACCGGCATGCACTTGTGATTCCACACACTCCTAATCTTGCTCATCCTCTCATTTCTCAGGTGTTTCCTACGTGGGTCTGCAGCCTGCAGCACAGGGCACGCTTGTCCCGAGATACACCCAGCGGACCTCCAGGGGATGCCCGTTCTTGTGCTGGCACAGTGAGAAGGAAGAGTGAACCACAAAAGGCGTCACACTGAACTCATGCTCAGTGTATCTCTGCATCAATTTCCTCTTAGCCAGATCCCACGACTGCCAAGTGCCCCTCTAACTTCCACCGGACAAGGGAGATGTGATGGAAGGAAGTCAGAGCAGAAAGAGGCACAGCATAACCAACTGCGGTTAAAATACCTACTCTCTCAAATTTTGTAAAGACACATGGCCGTGGGAACGTCCTGCCTAGGCCCTCCCAGGGTTGAGGACGAGGGTCATGCCAGTGAGTGGCCCTGTCATCTTCACAGCACAGCCATCTCTTCACAGCTATGGTCAAATCTACCAAAATCAATCAGGTGATAGAACCTGGATAAACTCTCCCTGTGTTGATTACTGACAACATCATCCTATAAAAGAAGGAAAAGAACTGGCTAAAACATTCAACTGTCCTCACCGTAAAATATCAACACTACAATGAAATTATCGTTCTTGACTTTGGGCAAAGCAATGACAAATTCACTGAGGAGGCAACCAAAACACATTCCTGCTGTGTGAAGTAAACGTGTTTAAGGCTTATTGTGTCCTGTAAGTAATAATCAGAGAACTCCAAACAAGACTGCTAGACGCATGGTATGCAGTCTGTGCATCTATGCTGATTTTTATAAGGTTTCAGAAAGAACCGAGATTGTTATTCATATATAGAAAGTCCTGCAGCCTTTATCTTCGGATTATACAAGTCTTAAGACATCATATTTGGAAAGATTAAGCAAACTAATCCAAACACTGACTTGCTTAGTGCTAGGCATTGTTGTCAAGATTAGGCTAGGCAAAGAAAGTAAGTTTTCATAAGAGTTTTTAAATGTATAAAGAAGTAAGGAATAATCTTGTGCATGCGTGCTAAGTCACTTCAGTCATGTCCGGCTCTTTTTGACCCTATGGACTGTAACCTGCCAGGCTTTTCTGTCCAAGGGATTCTCCAGGCAAGAATGCTGGAGCGGGCTGTCATGCCCTCTTCCAGGGGATCTTCCCAAACCCAGGGATCGAACCCGTGTCTCTTATGTCTCCTGTATTGGCAAGACGGGTTCTTTACCACCAGAGCCACCTGGGAAGCCCCAAGTAAAAATCTTATCCGATGCTAATAAAGATTACAATGTAAGATGTTAATGCTCCTTCAATATTGGTAACTTGGACAATCACAGATCTCTATGCCCTTGAACTTTGGGTGAAAGATCAGAGACATAGAGGTATACTGTATAGTTGTTAATATTTTCTTCTAATTAGCAGGAACTATCACTTGGAATAGAGTTGGAGTTACCTTGTATAATTCATGGAGGTACACTTTATTTCCCTGGAGAAGGAAATGGCAACCCACTCCAGTCAGTATTCTTGCCTGGACGATCCCATGGACAGAGGAGCCTGGCAGGCTATAGTCCATGGGGACGCAGAGTCAGACATAACTGAGTGACTATCATTCATGCTTTATTTCGTTTGCTGGTATATATTGTTTTATTTTAATCTTCAACATGATGGAAATGACATTTTTGATATCTTCTTGTCAATATTATTGTATTTGATATACCCAATAAACACTTTCACTATGTTTAATAAATTCCTTTAATAACAATATATGCCAGCAAGAATCATAACAATTTCTATCCCGATTGTTAAATTTCTGATTCTGTTTCAATAAAAATGTTCTCTCTAAAAATACACACTTTGCAAATCTGGTCTGATCTCTTCTATAAAGTTTGTTTCACACAGCAATGAACAGAAAAAAAAAAATTCAAAATCAACAAAAGAAACATTTAACTATAAAACACTTATCTGGTGACCTTACCATTAAGAAAAACCATGCAATACCATGCAGCCCACATCAACTTAGAACATCTAAGACTTGGCAGACCATAAATATCAGTCTAATTTTCACGGGTGGACTGAGAGTCAGCTGGACCTGACATGGACCCAAATGGATCTCTTCCTCAAAAACCATACTGACCTTTTAACAACTTAGAGATTGCAATCCCTTTTCTGAATTTTTGCATTAATAATTTTTGGTCTCATATAATTTTGTAACTAAATAATGATACAAAAATACTATTTTAAATTTTGTAGTCAATTTGGACTTCCTTTTTCAACCAAACTATAATGTCCTAGAGAGCAAGACGTATGCTTTACATTCATCTACATTTTCTATCCACCTAGCTTAGAATAGAGTCTTATAATCAAGAAATACTTGTTGGATTAAAGCCTACACTGTGTCACTCTGTGCAGTGCTCTTCCAGATCATGGGTCTGGGCGTGAGAGAGGCTATCACAGAAATAGCCTCATATTCATCCATTTTTATCAGTGATAGGAGGTTCAACCCACTTGGGTCCCAAACTGCTCCAAGTACAAAGTCTATCCACCCAATCTCAGTAAAATCAGAAGGCGAACGTACAATCACGGACCCTGCTGGGGTCTACCTGCCCTGCTGTGCTTTTGTGACTGCTGACAAAATCACTGACTTCTGCTTGCATGAGGTGTGACTGCAGAGTGATCACGCAGACTTCACCGTGGCCCCTGACGAGGGTGTCTGAGGCAACTCTCTCATCGCACCTCTCGCCCAATGAGTTGAAGGTGACTTGCTCACCTTTCAGAGCCACACCGCTGATTATTTCAGTTAAAGTCAGGGACACATTATACACACCACTTTCCTGACTGGGTGGCTCCCAACCTGTGGATTACTTCCAACAGGGTGAGGGTAACCAAAGACAGCCTTGTTTTAGAAAGCCTTCTTAGCTGTCTGAGTGCTATGAGCCCTATTGCTGGGTCCATCCTGTGGGGCTTGCAGAGCAGAACCCCCAGCCTGGGGCTATCTTCCTAACGATGTGGGTCGATGGCAACCTCACAGCAGAAACCGGGTGATTGAATCAGAGTCGGATTTGCACTCACAGGGTCCTGAAGGGTGCGCCAACCATGTGGGCCTGCAGGTGCCATTTGGGTAAAGAAAGAAGCGCCATGTCCAGGAATGACCAGGGTGGATTATCAGATTTTCAAAATAGGTCTATGCATTTCTTTAACCCTTCATTCTGATCATTACCCAGGATGTGGACAGTAGATGACCCCTCTCTGGGGACAACTGCATTCGGTGACTGCAGTGTCTTACTAAAGTGTAAAAGCATGTGGACCGGGAGGAGATAAAAGAATTTGGGGGAGTCAGTTTTTGAAGACTCCCAATGCAGAGTTCCAAAGAATAGCAAGAAGAGATAAGAAAGCCTTCTTCAGCGATCAATGCAAAGAAATAGAGGAAAACAACAGAATGGGAAAGACTAAGGATCTATTCAAGAAAATCGGAGATACCAAAGGAACATTTCATGCAAAAATGGGCACGATAAAGGACAGAAATGGTATGGACCTAACAGAAGCAGAAGATATTAAGAAGAGGTGGCAAGAATACACAGAAGAACTGTACAAAAAAGAGCTTCACGACCCAGATGTGATCACTGACCTAGAGCCAGACATCCTGGAATGTGAAGTCAAGTGGGCCTTAGAAAGCATCACTATGAACAAAGCTAGTGGAGGTGATGGAATTCCAGTGGAGCTACTCCAAATCCTGAAAGTGCTGCACTCAATATGCCAGCTAATTTGGAAAACTCAGCAGTGGCCACAGGATTGGAAAAGGTCAGTTTTCATCCCAATCCCAAAGAAAGGCAATGCCAAAGAGTGCTCAAACTACCACACAATTGCATTCATCTCACACGCTAGTAAAGTAATGCTCAAAATTCTCCAAGCCAGGCTTCAGCAATATGTGAATCGTGAACTTCCTGATGTTCAAGCTGGTTTTAGAAAAGGCAGAGGAACCAGAGATCAAATTGCCAACATCTGCTGGATCATGGAAAAAGCAAGAGAGTTCCAGAAAAACATCTATTTCTGCTTTATTGACTATGCCAAAGCCTTTGACTGTGTAGATCACAATCAACTGTGGAAAACTCTGAAAGAGATGGGAATACCAGACCACCTGATCTGCCTCTTCAGAAATCTGTATGCAGGTCAGGAAGCAACAGTTAGAACTGGTCATGGAACAACAGACTGGTTCCAAATAGGAAAAGGAGTACGTCAAGGCTGCATATTGTCACCATGTTTATTTAACTTATATGCAGAGTACATCATGAGAAATGCTGGACTGGAAGAAACACAAGTTGGAATCAAGATTGCTGGGAGAAATATCAATAACCTCAGATATGCAGATGACACCACCCTTATGGCAGAAAGTGAAGAGGGGCTAAAAAGCCTCTTGATGAGAGTGAAAGTGGAGAGTGAAAAGGTTGGCTTAAAGCTCAACATTCAGAAAACGAAGATCATGGCATCTGGTCCCATCACTACATGGGAAATAGATGGAGAAACAGTAGAAACAGTGTCAGACTTTATTTTTCTGGGCTCCAAAATCACTGCAGATGGTGACTGCAGCCATGAAATTAAAAGACGCTTACTCCTTGGAAGGAAAGTTATAACCAACCTAGATAGCATATTCAAAAGCAGAGACATCACTTTGCCAACAAAGGTTCGCCTAGTCAAGGCTATGGTCTTTCCTGTGGTCATGTATGGATGTGAGAGCTGGACTGTGAAGAAGGCTGAGCGCCGAAGAATTGATGCTTTTCAACTGTGGTGTTGGAGAAGACTCTTGAGAGTCCCTTGGACTGCAAGGAGATCCAACCAGTCCATTCTGAAGGAGATCAGCCCTGGGATTTCTTTGGAAGGAATGATTCTAAAGCTGAAACTCCAGTATTTTGGCCACCTCATGCGAAGAGTTGACTCATTGGAGAAGACACTGATGCTGGGAGGGATTGGGGGCAGGAGGAGAAGGGGACGACAGAGGATGAGATGGCTGGATGGCATCACTGACTCGATGGATGTGAGTCTGAGTGACCTCCGAGAGCTGGTGATGGACAGGGAGGCCTGGCGTGCTGCGGTTCATGGGGTTGCAAAGAGTCGGACACGACTGAGCGACTGGTCTGATCTGAATGCTTCCCTGGCAGCTGCAATGAGGGAGATCCAGGTTTGATCCCTGGATTTGGAAGGTTCCCTGGAGGAGGAGATGGCAACCCACTCCAGTAATCTTTGCTGGAAAATCCCATGCATGGTGAAGCCTGTTGCAAACTACAGTCCATAGGGTCACACAGAGTCGGACACAACTGAGCACTTCACTTTCTTTCTTTTTCGGTGCTTACCAATGCTTACCGATGCTTAACAATGCCTATGGACTGCAGGCAGAGTGGAATGTCCATCAGCCCACTCTTGAGTGGTTTTGCCATAAAAAGCATAAACTCTATCAGACTGCAAACATGAACCGAAAGTAGGGACAAGTAAATTTCAAGGGCCCAGCAGTGTGGCTAAAGTGAGCTGACCAGAATGAAGCAGCAACGCGGTGATCTGAAAAGTATGCCAGCAGCGATGAAGAACCACCCACCAAGAGCCTCAAGAGGAGGCCAAGGGTCCGATGCAGTGGGTCTTCCTGGAGCAGGTAGGGGCAAGGCCCTGGGCAAAGAGCCCCTGAGATACAAGCAGGACTCAGGCCTGGCAGGCAGTGGGAGCTCTGAGGCAGAACCGGAGTTCGCTTTGTCACTTTGCGCCCCGTCTGTGACGGTGAACATACTGCCTCGCCCAGTGTGAAGACAGGTCCAGGCAACTATGGTGGCCATCTGGGCAGTATAGCCTCCATCGGTAGCTCGAGTCCAGTCAATCTAGCCAGAGAACAGGCCCATACTCTGGGCACCTATACAAGGGACCCAGATGGTTGATGAACGGCGTGATTTGTTTCCATGCTCTGCAATTCCCTTAAATAAATAATTTAACAGTGTGCAGTTTTCCAACAGTGGCAGACCAACTAATGAGGAAACCGACTAAAATAAAAGTCATGAAAAACATAACAAGGGTTATTAAGAGGAGCATTGACTAGAGCTGGCCTTGAGCTCTACCTCACAGAAAGGAGCATCCACGTTCATTTTTTTGTTTCGGCCCAGTTGGAGCTGGAGTTGAGCAAGTGTGGCAGACCCGTGAACAGCGCTGGGTCTCCTGTTAGCCTGGTCACCGGGGACGCAGGCCCAGACAGAGGCATTTAGGGGAACCTTGATTAACTGGAGGCCCCACTGAGCCACTACCTTTGCTGCAGGTGGCAGAGTAGGAGATAAGTTTCCCCTCCTGGATAGCTGTCCGTTTTTCACATAAACCCACGATGTCACTGGAGTCAGGCTAGATGTGTTCCTGAAAATACTGTTTCCATTTGATGAGCCAAGCTTGTTGGGCCCTTTCCCGCACCTCAGTCACTGAGTCCAAGCTGACCTATGCCAAAATGTGAGCATTAGGGCAGAGAATCACAAGACCTCTTTGGATCAGGCCACCCAGTTTTGGCAACAGCCCAGTTGTAAGCTAACAGCTGCTTTGCAAAAAGGTGTTGTTGTTGCTGTTTTAATTTACTTATTTATTTTAATTGGAGGCTTATTATTTTAAAATATTGTAGTGGTTTTTGTCATACATTGACATGAATCAGCCATGGGTGTACATGTGTTCCCCATCCTGAAGCAAAAAGGCGCTTGGGGCAGCTGAGTCAGAGAGGTGTAGGGACAAAACTCCAAGGGGGTGCTTTCAGGCAGAGGCTGCCACTACTTCCAGGCCCCAGTCTCTGAAACCATCAG
The DNA here is from genome assembly GCA_935064755.1 of Tragelaphus eurycerus. Lineage (NCBI taxonomy): Eukaryota > Metazoa > Chordata > Mammalia > Artiodactyla > Bovidae > Tragelaphus > Tragelaphus eurycerus. Next base: position 20,992,383 of record CAKXYN010000039.1, on the reverse strand, counting down.
TGCCAGAGGCTTGGAGCTCAGGTGACGGGGCCTCCAGAGTAGAGCAGGAACCATAGATTGCTGAGTGGCTTTCTACACAGCCTGTTGGTTTGGGTCCCAACCAGCAATGCTGATTCATGACTTATGTGATATAAAGTTCAGAGAGAATGCCCAAGTGGGACACACACTGTCCCAAAGAGTAATTATATCCAAAGAGTAATTAGGCCTCAGGGCCTGCTTTTGGGCAGCGAGGACGAAGAGGCATAAGTCTTCCCTTATCTGAGTGACCTTGAGGAGAAGAAGTGCACGCACCAAGTGTAAGGAAAATCCTAAACAGGGCTGACTCTGGAGAGCAAGACGCTGCTTCCTAACTTAACCCCAGAGATAGTTAGGTTAGGAAGTAACTTCAGTTGTAGTAAATATAAGTATTAGAGTTTAACAATGCCGACAGCGAGGAGCCAGGAGAAAAGAAATGAAAAGAAACGCTGGACAGCTGGTGAGGATTTCACAGCTAGAACCAAGAAAGGATGACTCTTTTTTCTACTACATATCATCCTGTTTGAGACATAGATATTGATACAGATACAGATATGAAATAGATATTAGAATTAGACATTGCTTATCACTTAAATATCTTCCGCTTTGTTTATTTTTCCTGAGGACCAATAGAAGGAGGTAAGAATCCAAGGTAAAGGATAATCGTTTGATTTCAAACTAGACTGGATTTTGTATTCAATATAAATTACAATTTATAGCAATGATCTCTCAAAGAGACTATTCTAATCTCCCAATTTAAGTGGTCTGAACTCTAATGACCCATCATTTCTTCCGAAATTATCGTCTAGATTCGAAGATGTACTTAGACCTTTCTAACCAGTTTGCTATACTTTATTTCAGGCCATAGAAATCCTATGTAATCATTACATTGTCTCCTGATGCATTCCCCATTTTTGCAACATATACTAACCTTCAGTAGATTGAGTTAAAAGGTGTGCATAGTTAGTGAACTCTTCCAGTACTTGATGTGGTACCTCAAAACAAAGTAGCCTATAAGATTCTGATATAATGAATACAAAGTACATGAGTGTGTATTAAAAAAGTCTTAGAAGCAACAGAAATAGGAAATAACTAGTCTATAAAACTCAGTTAACAAATTTGGCAGATGCTGATATAAGCAGAAGTTACATATGATGATTTCCATAAAATGCTAAAGCCAGCTAAAGATTGTTATTCATATTCAAAATACAACTATACACGGAGAACACTACGCTGTGCTGTATAATCACAGAAGACAGAACGTATCAGTTTACTCTGACTTTAAAACTCACTAGAGAGTATTACTCTGATAAGTGCCGATTTAGGCAGTAAACAGTGATCTACTTATATCATTGTAGAAAAGAGACCTAGGAGATCTAGGTTAACAAGCTACAAAGTACATTTTTATTGCTCAGAGGCAGCAACTCAGAATAGTTTGAAGTAAAAGACTTCTATTTTTAAACTACTGCAACATTTAAAGCTGGGTTTTCAATTTGTCAACCTATCTAAAAACTGAATAAAACAGCCTGATTAGTGGAAAACACAATCGTAGCAAGGATTTTTTTTTTTAATGGATCAATGGCGAAGAAACTTGGCATCATCTGAGCAGACTTAAAATAGAGTAGAGATTATGGAACAATATAGAGTTCTTCATTACCACAACCACCTTGATGAATAACAGCTAAAAATAAACTTCAAAAGCCTGAGGGTCATAACGGCTTATCAAGTGCGATGAATACTTTATCCAGCCCAGTTTTCAGGTGAGATGAACACTTCATTTAATCCAGTTGACACTTTCACAGTGCCATTATGAGGCTATTTTTACATGCTTTTGAAAGTTTATGTTTCTCTCTTATCACTGAAGCCCAAATTAGCCAGTAAATGAGCTTCTAAGCTGATAGCTATGACTGTAATAATGATACCATAGAAGGATATTATTTTGAAATATATACCTATGTCCTCTTTTCAAATTCTGACCCTCTTCCTTACTGGTACAGCAGCTGCATCTTGTTGCCTTAAGGAAGAAAATCAGAGACAAGTTACAGTAGAAAATTGCTTCCCACGTGGTGTTAGTGGTAAAGAACCCGCCCCCGCCAATGCAGTAGACTTAAGAGACGCGGGTTTGATCCCCTGGTGAGGAACATCCCTGGAGGAGGGCATGGAACCCCACTCCAGTAATCTTGCCATGGAGAACCCCCATGGACAGAGGAGCTTGGCAGGCCATAGTCAATATGGTGGCAAAGAGTCGGATACAGCTAAAAGCGACTTAGCATGCACGCATCGTAGAAAATTAAAGCAGAGGTTTTTATCTTAAATTCCAGGCCGTTAGTGTAGCCAAAGCAGAAAGAAGCCAGCGGCACCCTGCCGGGGTCCAGCCCCAGTTGGATCCAGGGATTCCCTCGGGAGGACGGCGTTGGCAAAAGGATAGATAAAAGGAGAAAGAGATAAGGAAAGAATTTGCAGTTAAGAAAATAGAGGAGAGAAGAGAGGCTGATATTCCTTGCTTTCAGGCAGAAAACCAATAAAGCCCCAGCACGGGACTTGCTCTGTTCATGCAGGCCGCAGGCGCCCTCTCGAAAGCTGAAGGTGCCCCACCTTAGGCACCTTCTCGAGTGGTCTTAGAAGCCCAGGCAGGAAAGTGAACACAGAGGGCCCCTGCGCTCCAGGGGATCAGCCTGAAAAGGAAAAGGAAAGAGAAAGAACGACTAGGGGAGACCAAGCTTCCATGAGCAAGGCCCACACTTTATTTTCCAAAGTAGTTTTATACCTTAAGTTGTGCATAGAGGATAATGGGGGAAGCGGTAGAGTCATGCAAGGTGGCAGTCCTTGATCCTTATCAAAGCCAGGCTTTCTTTCTGCAAACTTATCATATGCAAAAGCTTTAGGTGATTTACATCATCTTCTGGCCAGGAGGCCTGTTAACATTTTAGGACCCTTTCTTCAGAAAACTTATTTTTCTCTAAAGGTGATTATTCTAAAGTCAGGCGCCACCCTCCGAAAGCATCAGATAAAGTTGCGTTCCTATAGGGCAAAAGTGTGGTGGGCTGTAACAAGAAAAGAATGAACTCAAGGGTCCAAGGTTACAAACATTAAAGCTACTACTTACATTTCTATACACCAACCATATTAATCAACACACTCCCAGGGACACAGCAGGTGAGGGACATGCAGACTTGGCACAAGCGTCAGCTCAACACAGAAATCCTCTGCTAGTTCTGCTCTAACAGTGTTAACTCTGAGAAGCTCTGCGCTGTTAGAATATCTTAAGCTTCCCGTGCATCTCATGGTTGGGAGGCTGTGAATTCTGAACAAACCTGTCAGGCAAGCTAGAAAGTTATCAGAGGGGTTTGAATTGAAACACTCCTATTATGCCCAAGAGAATTATTAACTAGAGCTCTAAATTGATTTTCTTCAGAGAAAGGTGGTTGGGAATAGCCCCCGTAATGTCAGAGGAGTTGGTAAAAGTCATAAAATAGTAAAACAGACAGATTCTGATTTTGGGGTAGACGCTTAGGCAGATCCAGGAGGGGCCCTTGAGCCCTGACTCGCCTTGCCCGTTAGGGCTCTCCTGCATGACCTTGTCATGGGTGGGAACCCCTGTGCTTGCTCCCGGCACAGCCCTGCTGCTGCTATTAAGTCACTTCAGTTGTGTCCAACTCTCCACACAAACATGACTGATTAAGGAAATGCTCTTAGTCCTTCTCTGAGAGGAGAGGATCTCCCCCGGGCTGAGTTGGGGGAGCCCCGGGGGGACCTCAGAAAGAGACTCTGTGCTTGGACCTTCTTTACTCCCCCATGCTCCCATGAGCTGAGGTCGGGAGTGAGGTGACCCATAGTGAAGAGCAGAAGGGGACTGCAGTCTCTCTCCTGGGGAGAGCCCCAGGAGGGCGTCAACCTCCAGGTTCCTCTGCACGCCTGCAGGCTTGGCAGCAGCTGGAGTAGAAATAGCTGTGCCTCATGTCCCGGTGATCAGCTCACGGTCTCTGAAAACGGCTAAGCCCCAGAGCAGCCAGTGGACTCCACGGGTGGAGGAGGCATGCAGACCGTTTCCCGGAGCTCCAGCAGGATGCCTTGCACCTGCACGGACACAGCGGCAAGAGTCCGTGGACCCAAACCGGTGTGAGGGAGCCAGCTGCAGACCCAGGCTCAAGCACCTGTCTCAGCCACTGCTTACCCAGACGGGCACCAGTGAAGACTAGCTCCTGGTCCCGCGCTGAGTGCCGGCGTGTTCTGTCAGCCAAGACTGAGGACCAAACCCCCATCCCACCTCCAGGAACTGGATTCTCTGCACCAAGACTGGTTAAACCAAACCCTAAGGAACAAAGCAACTGTTCAAATATAATTGAGGTTGCACAACTATTTCATGGATAACATGTATTCTTTTCCCCTCAGAAATGACTTAAAGTACAAAAAAATTAATACTATCTAGAGTTTATCGTTCTCATCCCTGCATGCTTATCTCCCGGAAAAAGCAAATGGAAGTGACTGATGATTGTAAGGTAGTAGACATTGACATGGGCTTCCCTGGTGGCTTAGACAGTAAAGAATCTGTCTGCAATGCAGGGGACCCGGGTTCGATGCCTGGATCAGGAATATCCCCTGGAGAAGGGAATGGCTGCCCACTCCAGTACACTTGCCTGGGAAATCCCGTGGACAGAGGAGCCTGGTGGGCTACAGTCCATGGGGCTGAAAAGAGTCAGACACGACTGAGTGATCAACACACAAACACTGACACACTTAACCCTAGATGTGTATTATGAAAATAAGTTTTCTCTCTGTGACATACCAATAGCTGAAACTTTACAAAGCAGCAAACCCTTGAAAACTGTAAGACAATTATTGAATTAAAATAAGCAGGAGAGTGGTGGGAAGTGCCTGCTGCTTATGCTCCTCACATTCTTGCTGCCTCAAAAATTAAAGTTAGTTACACTTTGAGGAATTAAGGAACTGATCTCTGAACCTGAAGGAGAAGCTCTGCCATATGTTTATTTTAAGTCACAGAAGGCTTTAGCAGGTTCACAAGATACAAAAGAACAAGGCAGGTCTTTGAAGAGCAACACCTCCTAATAAATGAAAGCAGAAGACTGGCCCTGGAGGAAAGATGCGGATGGTGAGAAGACAGAGGACACGGAAGAATCTTGGTCTTAGCCTGGCAAGGACTGGCCAGGGAGGCTGAAGGAGAATCAGGAGAAAGAGGAGCCATCGAGAAAGACCAGGAAAGAGAGAGTTTCAAGCAACAGGTGTGCTCAAATGGTAAGATGATTGGGAAAAAAATCATTTCTCTTTGACAGTTTATAATCCCTGTACAGTGTATTGTTTAGGGACTTAAATGTCAACAAGGGTTTGAAGACCAAAGTTTAACTCAGAAAACGATATGGCAATCGCAGCATCTTCAACAGGCATGGTGACTCGGTTAACCTTCAGCCTCCACTCCACGCCTGAAGCTGAGCAAGATCCTCAACAAGTGCTTCTTGTGACTCGAGAACAAGGGGAGTGTGGGACCACATGGCACAGTTTCAACAAGTCTGTCTCAGCCAGGCTGAAGTGACGCTTAACATACAAGTCTCAGGCCCAGAATCTTTGAATCTTCACTGCTGAGACAAGCCAGACACTGGGAACTGGATGGAATGCATGTGAATATGAAGCATAGCGCCCCTTCACATAACACACGACTCTGTATGGAGACAAAGTGACTTATGTTAACACCGTCCTTTTGTGTTTTAGGCTCATCCTGAACACTATTTCTAATTAAGTATAAAGCATTTATACCATATACCACTGGTTGGTAAGAGTTATGAAGTAATAAGAAGTTTGCTCCTTTGCTTTTTTTTTTTTTTTCTATTTAGTTTCTGTTAGAAACAAATTTCAAATTCATAAAAAGTTGCAGAAATAAAAATATTAGAAATAACATCCATATACCTTTTACTGAGATTCATAGACTGTAAATATTTTATCCTGTTTGCTTTATAATTTCCAAACTACCTATTGATCAATCCATCCATCCATCACTTATCTTTGTATATGGTGTGTATATATATATATATGTTGTGTAAAAGTGTTGTATAAAACACAAACACTTTTAGAAAGTCTTTGTGCATGCTGACTACCTGACGTTTGCTGCTGCTGCTGCTAAGTCACTTCAGTCGTGTCCGACTCTGTGTGACCCCCATAGACGGAAGCTCACCAGGCTTCCCCGCCCTGGGATTCTCCAGGCAAGAACACTGGAGTGGGTTGCCATTTCCTTCTCCAGTGCATGAAAGTGAAAAGTGAAAGTGAAGTCGCTCAGTCGTGTCCGACTCTGAGCGACTCCATGGACTGAGCCTACCAGGCTCCTTCGTCCATGGGATTTTCTAGGCAAAAGTACTGGGGTGCGGTGCCATTGCCTTCCCTGACCTGACGTTTACTCTTGCTGATATAAAGATTAAATGTACCAGACTTCCCTGGTGGTCCACTGGTTAAGAATCTTCCTGCCAGAGCAAGGGACACGTGTTTGATCCCCAATCTGGGAAGATTCCACATGCCACGGGGCAACTGAGCCCCGTGTGCACAACTGTCACACCTGCGCTCGAGAGCCCACACTCTGCAATGAGAAGCCCGTACACCGCAAACAGAGAAAGCACGTGTGCAGCAGTGAAGACCCAGTGCGGCCAAAAATAAAATGAATCATTTTCTTAAAATATCAAATGTACTAAATTTGCCTTGAGACTGTAAAATATTAAGGCACTGATAAGATCTAAGACAATTTAAAAGAAAATATGAAATATAAAATTGAATTCTAAAACTAATTAAATTATAAAAACAATGCAAATGATACTGTGAAAGTGCGGCACTCAATATGCCAGCAAATTTGGAAAACTCAGCAGTGGCCACAGGATTGGAAAAGGTCAGTTTTCATTTCAGTCCCAAAGAAAGGCAATGTCAAAGAATGCTCAAACTACCGTACAATTGTACTCATCTCACGCTAGTAAAGTAATGCTCAAAATTCTCCAAGCCAGGCTTCAGCAATACGTGAATCATGAACTTCCAGATGTTCAAGCTGGTTTTAGAAAAGGCAGAGGAACCAGAGATCAAATTGCCAACATCTGCTGGATCATGGGAAAAGCAAGAGAGTTCCAGAAAAACATCTATTTCTGCTTTATCGATATGCCAAAGCCTTTGACTGTGTGGATCACAAGAAACTGGAAAATTCTGAGAGAGATGGGAATACCAGACCATCAGATCTGCCTCCTGAGAAACCTATATGCAGGTCAGGAAGCAACAGTTAGAGCTGGACATGAAACAACAGGCTGGTTCCAAATAGGAGAAGGAGTACATCAAGGCTGTATATTGTCACCCTGCTTATTTAACTTCTATGCAGAGTACATCATGAGAAACGCTGGGCTGGAAGAAGCACAAGCTAGAATCGAGATTGCTGGGAGAAATATAAATAACCTCAGATATGCAGATGACACCACCCTTATGGCAGAAAGTGAAGAAGAACTAAAGGGCCTCTTGATGAAAGTGAAAGAGGAGAGTGAAAAGTTTGGCCTAAAGCTCAACATTCAGAAAACGAAGATCATGGCATCTGGTTCCATCATTTCATGGGAAATAGATGGAGAAACAGTGAGAACAGTGTCAGACTTTATTTTTTCTGGGCTCCAAAATTACTGCAGATGGTGATTGCAGCCATGAAATTAAAAGATGCTTACTCCTTGGAAGGAAAGTTATGACCAACCTAGATAGCATATTCAAAAGCAGAGACATTACTTTGCCAACAAAGGTTCGTCTAGTCAAGGCTATGGTCTTTCCTGTGGTCATGTACGGATGTGAGAGTTGGACTGTGAAGAAAGGTGAGTGTTGAAGAATTGATGCTTTTGAACTGTGGTGTTGGAGAAGGCGCTTGACAGTCCCTTGGACTGCAAAAGGAGATCCAGCCAGTCCATTTTGAAGGATATCAGCCCTGGGATTTCTTTGGAAGGAATGATGCTAAAGCTGAAACTCCAGTACTTTGGCCACCTCATGCGAAGAGTTGACTCATTGGAGAAGACTCTGATGCTGGGAGGGATTGAGGGCAGGAGGAGAAGGGGACGACAGAGGATGAGATGGCTGGACGGCATCACTGACTCGATGGATGTGAGTGTGAGTGAACTCCGGGAGTTGGTGATGGACAGGGAGGCCTGGCGTGCTGCTATTCATGGGGTTGCAAAGAATCGGTCACGACTGCGCAACTGAACTGAACTAAACTGAACTGAATGTAAATGATCAGGCGATCCACAAACCCTGCGACATGAGAGGAATGAAAGGGGTAACGTGCCAACCAGTTTGTGTATCATCAGAAAACATGTCTTCATAATTACGTGAAATCATGCTTTAAACATTCTCACAAATTAATGCCCAGGTAAAAGACGGCAGGCACCAATTATCTACGTCATGAAAGAAATGAAAAGAGAAAACGTGTTTATTGGACATTTCATGTCTGTCAGCCAGGTTATATAACACCAACAAATATGGCTAATATCACAGCAGCAAATGATGTGAAGGTGTGCTTTAAAAATTTAACAAGTAAATTAGTGATCAGCTAAAAGTCTGGTAGAATGAAACACAGGACTTTAACTCCTGTTCTGACTGTTTAAAAATTTGTTTCATTTAGTAAATAGTAAGTCAATGTCTATTTTCAGACTCTGTTCCAGGGGCTGAGGACCCAACGATGAGGGAAACTGAGATGACCCTGACCAGGAGGGTCTCAGCTCAGATGGTTTATCTCATAAAAGTGCTCGGGATCCACACCAGACTGCCTCGGAGTTGCTGTGGTTTAGAAAATAACAGTTCAGGGTAGTGAGCTCTTATACGGGGATATCAATAACTTCAGATATGCAGATGACACCACCCTTATGGCAGAAAGTGAAGAGGAACTAAAAGCCTCTTGATGAAAGTGAAAGAGGAGACTGAAAATGTTGGCTTAAAGCTCAACATTCAGAAAACGAAGATCATGGCATCTGGTTCCATCACTTCATGGGAAATAGATGCGGGAACAGTGGGTGTCAGACTTTTTTGGGGGGCTCCAAAATCACTGCAGATGGTGATTTCAGCCATGAAATTAAAAGACGCTTACTCCTTGGGAGGAAAGTTAGGACCAACCTAGATAGCATATTGAAAAGCAGAGACATTACTTTGCCAACAAACGTCTAATCAAGGCTATGGTTTTTCCAGTGGTCATGTATGGATGTGAGAGTTGGACTGTGAAGAAAGCTGAGTGCTAAGGAATTGATGCTTTTGAACTGTGGTGTTGGAGAAGACTCTTGAGAGTCCCTTGGACTGCAAGGAGATCCAACCAGTCTATCCTAAAGGATATCAGCCCTGGGATTTCTTTGGAAAGAATGATGCTAAAGCTGAACTCCAGTGCTTTGGCCACCTCATGAGAAGAGTTGACTCATTGGAGAAGACTCTGATGCTGGGAGGATTGAGGGCAGGAGGAGAAGGGGATGACAGAGGATGAGATGGCTGGATGGCATCACCGACTCAATGGACGTGAGTCTGAGTGAACTCCGGGAGTTGGTGATGGACAGGGAGGCCTGGCGTGCTGCGATTCATGGGATTGCAAAGAGTCGGACGTGACTGAGCGACTGAACTGAACTGACTGAACTGATGGGAACCTTACCAGGTAGCTCAGAAAGGCTTCTTAGACAAGAGTCCTGTGAACTCAAAATCCAAAGGAAACACAGAAGAAATGACCTAGGCAAAGGCCTGGATGCAGAATAGGACAGTTTTCTCCAGGTGTGATATTCAGAGAGGTAAGCCTCCATCTACTCCTCAGGATTCATGCCCAGTAGGCGCACTTTATGTACCAGACCACAAGGCCTACTGTGTGTGGACAGCACGCCCTGGACTTCCCTTCTTCAGCCCAAATGGAAGTCCACAGGTGTGCACGTTTGAAACCTCTTGAACATTATTATTTGGAATACTACTTTTAGAATTCTTTATTCACATGCAGTTGTTGCGGCAGTGACATGCATGACTCTGCCCTCCTAATTTAAACTTCTTAAGGGATTAGACTGAGGGCAGGAGGAGAAGGGAGCTGCATAGGACAAGATGGTCGGATGAAATCACCGACTCAATGGACTCAAGTTTGAGCAAACCCCAGGAGACAGAGAAGGATAGGGAAGCCTGGCATGTTGCAGTCCATGGGATTGTCGGAGACTCAGCGACTGAACAACAACAATTTAGGATTAGAGCCATTAATACGACTTTTTTTCATAAGCATTTACCTTTTGTGTGGGTGTTTGTGTGACTTAGACATGAAATCTACATCTCATTTGAACCCATGTGAAAATAAGTTCATTATGAGCAGCGATCATTGAAGATTTGTTCATTTTGGAGCTGGTTGTTAGGCAGACCCTGAAGCCAGGCTCTGAGGCAAAAATCCAGGTTTTAAGCTTTTGGTATAGTGTCAATAGGCACAATCCAAAGAATATAGTATACACGCTGAGAGGTCAAGATCGGTCCATACGGCAGCGTTTAGAATCCAGTGTTTCCAGCGTCAGCACCCTCATTAGCAGCTACCATCACAGGGACAATGTTATCTGTATCTGAATCATATCTAGAATAGCTGTACCTTTTTATAAATGCATCAGGTTGTGTATGTACATACTCCACCTGATACAATACTGTGGGCAAGCGCTGAGCACTGCATTCCTGATGCATGCTCTCCACACATCTCTGGTCCGACTGGCGTAAAACGTGGACTAGCTTATATGATGCCCCATTAAGATTAGAGTGATTTGTAGTTTTAGGGTGCCTCGGAAGAAGAATTCGGACAGGTACAATTTATTTTTACTGCATATTTTGCAATATGCATGAGGCATAACAATTTATAGAAATTTTAAGATGTTTTATTCTGAAAGGAACATAAATTTTCGTTTCATCTTCTTTAAAGCACCCTTATTTAATGATCATGACTGACCTTACTGTGTACAACCTAGAGTTACCTGAAAGGTGCCAAGTGTTGTATTTCGCCACTCTCTGCACAAGCACCCAGAGCCTTTGGCTGCATGTCACCCTCTGCCACAGACATTCAAAACACCACAAGGCGTTCATTCTTCGGCAGCAGGTTAAGTGAGAGAAACTTTCTCCTTTGTTAGTCCTTTGTTTTTTCTCTAACAGAAACACACACTGGTATTTCAATCTGTCTAATAAAGGTCCTCTCCCAGGTGGCACTGTTGATAAAGAACCGCCTGCCGATGCCGGAGACGCCAGAGTCGCGGGCTTGATCCCTGGTCTGGGTGGGAGGCTGCCCTGGAGAAGCCAACGGCAACCCTCTGTCTCACCTCAGTCACGGCCCCGTCTACGTCGACTAGCCCCAAGCCTGGTGCACAGCAGATGCTCAGTAAGTATTTGTCAAATGAACGCACAAACGAGCGGCTCTCTCATGTACCCTAACCATGGATTAAAACCTTTACTGGATTAACTTATGTCCTTTATTGAATTCACCTGAAATATGTACATTATGTAAGTACTGGTTGATCCAAAGGAACAGAACTGATGATCTTCAGCCTCACGTGTGCATTACCACCAAGGACTCCTGAATGCAGCACTGGGATGCCGAGACAGAGGCTCAAATACCAGGTCAACCAGGACCAGATTCACCCAGTGGCAACGACGCTTTTGCCCAACATAGATACAATGAAACTTGTAAAGCCTTGAGCTTCTGAGTACAAGAGGGGTTAAATGCATAACTAAATGCATAGTTTCATTGTGTTATCTTGTGAGCTGTTTTCTCCCTTCACTAAAGGACTATTTCTATAGAAGACTTGAGACTCTTAATGTTAAAAATAGGCTATGTCTCTTCTGGCACAACTGGCAATAAAGCATTTATTTTATAATATGTATTTTACATGAAGTTTGATACTGTTCTTTTGTGAACCGATAGAGAATTGTGATCAGGGTTTTAATTTATGAGGAACATCATGCAAACTGAGAGATTTTTTTTAATTTTTTAGGTAAGGAAGGCATGTAGGCTCTGGTGGAACAGTCTGAAGTTCCTTCATGTGCTATTACACATCACAGGAAATATAATATTCAGCAAATAAAAATTTAAGTAGGTGTTAAAATTTTAATATTACATACAAAAAACCAGCTTATAATAGCAATATTTCTGAACACAAAGAAGAGCAAGACATCTTTAATTAAACTTGTCACTGTAATCATTCATTCCACTCAGATTTAGAATGATGTGGGGCATATATATATTAATCTTAACTTGCTATGGATCACAGTAAACTACAAGCTAAAAATGATATACTATATGAAGTTAGAGGATTCATTTTTAATTTGCCCTATATGCACTGATTCTCTCTCCAAATTCAAAGGTCCAGAAAACCTAATTTTTCTAATAGTATTCATGAAACATCTTAATGTATAATATGACTCTCTAATCCCTAATTCCTGTTCCTAACACAGACAGATATTGATATATCTATATATACAGATATAGCTAACAGATTTCTAACACAGATAGATATTATTATACTTTTCTTCTTAAAAATCACCAAAAAAAGTATTTTTAAAAGTATCAAACACTCTACAAAAGTAAAATATTTAGCTCTTATTCATTAAAATATTTTTTGTTACTACTGTATTCAAAAAATAACTAATCATTAAGATAGTTACCTTGGTATAACTTTACTTAGAGACAAAACATTAACAATTAAGTCCATCATAATAATTTTATTTTCATTATTCACATATATGACTTTTTTTTAATTAAAAACTTTTTTAAAGCAATCTATCACTCTGATTTGTATTTGTTTTTCTTTTTCTGGTCATGCCGCATGGCTTGCAGGATCTCAGTTCCCTGACCAGGGACTGAACCTGGGCCAAGACAATGAAAATCCTAACCACCAGGCCACCAGGGAAGTCCCACATATTGTTATTACAATCTCTTGTTTCAATGTTATAATATTAAGTATCAATTTTACTGTAAATATATGAATTGTGACATCGCATCTCATCCACACTAATAGGTACAAACGTCCAAAATTATATTTATAATTTCTCTAATATAAAATGCCTCAGAATTCTAATCCACACATTTTATGCTTTCTGTTCATACTAGTTATAATTCACAATTACATTCTAAATTTAGAACTTAAATAGTTAAATAAACCTACCTCCCACCTTAGGTTAAGTTCTAAAAATGATTTTATATGAAATGATTTAAAGCACTCAATTTAGTTACCATGGTGACTGTTGCTATCTAATAATTTGGGGGTAGGAAATTGTTCATCATTATCTTTCCTTCTATAAATAAAAAGAGCAACAATCTTGATCTTTTTAAATAAAAGCAGAAAGACCTTCTGATATTTTATTTCTGTGCTAGACAAGAAGGGGAAAGGCCATTTCTGGAGCAAAAGACATGCTACAATAGGCTACTGAAAACATTTCTGTAAGATATAAGTACATTTGCTCTACATTCGGTCCTAATCAGTCCACGTCTGACTGTGGGCTCCCGAACGTTAAAGTGATTCGATATGAACGACAAAAGGAAAAGTTCATGAGACTCCAGCCACCGTGTTGACTCAGGATGTGCCTGCCTGCTGGAAGTGGCTGGCCCCATGCTCTCCTCTGCACTACCAGAGGGAAAGAATGGAAGGCAGGAGTTTTCACTGGAGTCTCCCTTCCCATACGTGACGTCCCCCTTATCAGAAGAAAATTTCAGGGTGATTCAAAGTCTCTTGGAAATGCACCTTAAGTGAGGTTCCACCTGAGCCTCGCTTTTGTGATGAACACCTATGACAGTGACCACAGATCTTTAAACTCTACCCCCAGATGGCGGCGTCCCACATGATTTTCGCGACACCCAGGAAGCATAATGACATGCATGTTTTTTGTACAGGAAAGCAGGGGAGGTGGTGAAGGGGCAAACTGCTGGGGGACCATTTCTAAACTTGGGCTCTGTCTTGGGAAGGGAATGCATACAAATGGTCCTTCTCATCACCATAGTTCACCTCAAACAAACACGGGGTACCACCATTAGAGACGGACCCAGGGCTCAAGCTCGAGAGAAATGGGGGGAAAAAAGAAATTTTCAAGACTGAACAGTCAGTAAGCATTCAGTGCGGTCTTCCCAGGTGACGCAGTGGTAAGGAATCCACCTAACCATGCAGGAGACATAAGAGACGTGGGCTCGATTCCTGGGGTGGAAAGATTCCTTGGAGCTGGAAATGACAACCAGTATATTCTTGCCTGGAAAATTCCATGGACTAGAGGATCCTGGCGGGCTACAGTCCATGGGGCCTCGAAGAGTCAGATGCGACTGAGCACACACACACATCAGAGAGAGAAAACCTCCCCGGATACATAATTATTGAAGACTATTAAAGAAAAAAGAAAGAAAGTATTAACAGATCTTAAGACTGGCAATCCTTTGCATTTAGTATTAAGCCCCCTGAGTGAAGGAAGCAATTATAACACAGAATTCTGCAGAGAAGACCAGCTTTGGACACAGACCTATGTCTTATAGAGGAAGAGGACAGGAGCTAATTCAGAACCTGAATGAGAAAAAAAGAATGCGTAGAATAAAAAAGAAGGTATTTCCCCCGTCACTTTTGGCTAACGGTTTAAAAAATCTTCAGTGACAAAGGACGGGGGAGGTTTAAACACCACACTCCCCAGGAGCTACAACTGAAAGACTTTTAGTTGTGTCTGTGCCTGTGGGTGTGCATGTGTGCGTACATAAGCGTCAACCTGTGTAGATGCCACACCCCACTTCTTCCCTTGGTTGCCAGATGCTTGTGGGAGAGTTCTGACCGGCCTCTCTCCATACTGAAACAATCTAATCTGATCACTATATTTGGCAGGGTGGGAGGTTCATTTGGCAGAGACTTAGGAAAAGAAATAAGGAGGCTTCCGGCCAAGGTCATGTTTTGACAGGAGTGAAATTTGACGATGGTTGCTCTAATGACTAGCTGGCACTTCGTTTACTATTTATCTATTGCTCTCTCATGTGCAGATCCTTTGGCTGAAAACCCTAACAGGAAGATGGACGAGTAATAAATTCAAGCCTTCAAGCCCCAGCCCAAAGCCATAACTAATATAGGGAAATAAGAAATTATACTCCAATAGCTCAGAATGAGACGTGAATTGGCAGATAAAGTCTGAGAGATTAAAGCAGCTCATCTTATTAATAAAAATTCTTAAAGGTAACAACATTTTCAAGGGCAGTGGAAGCAAAATTAAAAAAAAAAAAATCTCTGAACTATTTGACAACCAAGCCTTCACCTGAGCGTTTCTTTCAGTCCCTCATGTATGGCCTGATTTGTCTGATATAGAATATGAAACAAGTGTGAAACAGTCCATTCCAATATTGAGTTTATGCAAATCCCTACAATAATCAATATTGCTAATAGGAGGTCTAACGTGAAAGTGCACCAGCAGAAGCACCACTCGTTTGTAAGCAATAAAATCTGATTCTAGCTTGGTTTTGTTTATCAGAAAGAAGGTAACTCGAGTTACGAAGTCTAAGTGTGGTGAGCCGGCTCTGCTGCCTGTGACTGACTGCTGCCACTGTGTGCACGCTTAGCTGTGTCCGGCTCGTTGCCACCCCATGGACTGTGGCCCACCAGGCTCCTCTGTCCATGGATTTCTCCAGGCAATAATATTGGCCTGGGTTGCCATTACCAGATCCAGGGGATCTTCCCAATAGTGGGCAATAACATGCTGACTAACCTTTCTATTCACGCACAGTGTTTGGCCAACATATCAAGGTGCTTTAAATGTGTCCTAATCACATCAGATCAGATCAGATCAGTCACTCAGTCGTGTCCGACTCTTTGCGATCCTAAGAATCGCAGCACGCCAGGCCTCCCTGTCCATCACCAACTCCCGGAGGTCACTCAGACTCACATCCATCGAGTCAGTGACTCCATTCAGCCATCTCATCCTCTGTCATCCCCTTCTCCTCTTGCCCTCAATCCCTCCCAGCATCAGAGTCTTCTCCAGTGAGTCAACTCTTCGCATGAGGTGGCCAAAATACTGGAGTTTCAGCTTTAGCATCATTCCTTCTAAAGAAATTCCAGGATTGATCTCCTTCAGAATGGACTGGTTGGATCTTCTTGCAGTCCAAGGGACTCTCAAGAGTCTTCTCCAACACCACAGTTCAAAGGCATCAATTCTTCAGCACTCAGCCTTCTTCACAGTCCAGCTCTCACATCCACACATGACCACAGAAAACACCAGAGCCTTGACTGGGCGAACCTTTGTTGGCAAAGTAATGTCTCTGCTTTTGAATATGCTATCTAGGTTGGTCATAACTTTCCTACCAAGGAGTAAGCATCTTTTAATTTCATGGCTGCAATCACCATCTGCAGTGATTTTGGAGCCCAGAAAAATAAAGTCTGACACTGTTTCCACTCTTTCCCCATCTATTTCCCATGAAGTGATGGGACCAGATGCCATGATCTTCATTTTCTGAATGTTGAGCTTTAAGCCAACTTTTTCACTCTCCACTTTCACTTTCATCAAGAATAACATGTTAGTCACCGAATACTGGAGATCAGTGGAGAAATAACTCCAGAAAGAATGAAAGGATGGAGCCAAAGCAAAAAGAATACCCAGCTGTGGATATGTCTGGTGATAGAAGCAAGGTCTGATGCTGTAAAGAGCAATATTGCATAGGAACGTGGAATGTTAGGTCCATGAATCAAGGCAAATTGGAAGTGGTCAAACAAGAGATGGCCAGAGTGAATGTCGACATTCTAGGAATCAGCGAACTCAAATGGACTGGAATGGGTGAATTTAACTCAGAGGACCATTATATCTACTACTGCAGGCAGGAATCCCTCAGAAGAAATGGAGTGGCCATCATGGTCAACAAAAGAGTCCGAAATGCAGTACTTGGATGCAATCTCAAAAACGACAGAATGATCTCTCTTCGTTTTCCAAGGCAAACCATTCAATGTCACAGTAATCCAAGTCTATGCCCCAACCAGTAACGCTGAAGAAGCTGAAGTTGAACGGTTCTATGAAGACCTACAAGACCTTTTAGAACTAACACCCAAAAAAGATGTCCTTTTCATTATAGGGGACTGGAATGCAAAAGTAGGAAGTCAAGAAACACTTGGAGTAACAGGCAAATTTGGCCTTGGAATACGGAATGAAGCAGGGCAAAGACTAATAGAGTTTTGCCAAGAAAATGCACTAGTCATAACAAACACCCTCTTCCAACAACACAAGAGAAGACTCTATACATGGACATCACCAGATGGTCAACACTGAAATCAGATCAATTATATTCTTTGCAGCCAAAGATGGAGAAGCTCTGTACAGTCAGCAAAAACAAGACCAGGAGCTGACTGTGGCTCAGACCATGAACTCCTTATTGCCAGATTCAGACTGAAATTGAAGAAAGTAGGGAAAACCACTAGACCATTCAGGTATGACCTAAATCAAATCCCTTATGATTATACAGTGGAAATGAGAAATAGATTTAAGGGCCTAGATCTGATAGATAGAGTGCCTGATGAACTATGGAATGAGGTTCGTGACACTGTACAGGAGACAGGGACCAAGACCATCCCCATGGAAAAGAAATGCAAAAAAGCAAAATGGCTGTCTGGGGAGGCCTTACAAATAGCTGTGAAAAGAAGAGAAGCGAAAAGCAAAGGAGAAAAAGGAAAGATATAAGCATCTGAATGCAGAGTTCCAAAGAATAACAAGAAGAGATAAGAAAGCCTTCTTCAGTGATCAATGCAAAGAAATGAGGAAAACAACAGAATGGAAAGACTAGGGATCTCTTCAAGAAAATTAGAGATACCAAAGGAACATTTCATGCAAAGATAGGCTCAATAAAGGACAGAAATGGTATGGACCTAACAGAAACAGAAGATATTAAGAAGAGGTGGCAAGAATACACAGAACAACTGTACAAAAAAGAGCTTCACGACCCAGATAATCACGATGGTGTGATCACTGACCTAGAGCCAGACATCCTGGAATGTGAAGTCAAGTGGGCCTTAGAAAGCATCACTACGAACAAAGCTAGTGGAGGTGATGGAATTCCAGTGGAGCTATTCCAAATCCTGAAAGATGATGCTGTGAAAGTGCTGCACTCAATATGTCAGCGAATTTGGAAAACTCAGCAGTGGCCACAGGACTGGAAAAGGTCAATTTTCATGACAATCCCAAAGAAAGGCAATGCCAAAGAATGCTCAAACTACTGCACAATTGCACTCATCTCACACGCTAGTAAAGTAATGCTCAAAATTCTCCAAGCCAGGCTTCCGCAATATGTGAACCGTGAACTTCCTGATGTTCAAGCTGGTTTAGAAAAGGCAGAGGAACCAGAGATCAAATTGCCAACATTCGCTGGATCATGGAAAAAGCAAGAGAGTTCCAGAAAAACATCTATTTCTGCTTTATTGACTATGCCAAAGCCTTTGACTGTGTAGATCACAATCAACTGTGGAAAATTCTGAAAGAGATGGGAATACCAGACCACCTGATCTGCCTCTTGAGAAATCTGTATGCAGGTCAAGAAGCAACAGTTAGAGCTGGACATGGAACAACAGACTGGTTCCAAATAGGAAAAGGAGTATGTCAAGGCTGTATATTGTCACCCTGTTTATTTAACTTATATGCAGAGTACATCATGAGAAACGCTGGACTGGAAGAAACACAAGTTGGAATCAAGATTGCTGGGAGAAATATCAATAACCTCAGATATGCAGATGACACCACCCTCATGGCAGAGAAGTGAAGAGAAACTAAAAGCCTCTTGATGAAAGTGAAAGTGGAGAGTGAAAAAGTTGGCTTAAAGCTCAACATTCAGAAAATGAAGATCATGGCATCTGGTCCCATCACTTCATGGGAAATAGATGGGGAAAGAGTGGAAACAGTGTCAGACTTTATTTTCTGGGCTCCAAAATCACTACAGGTGGTGACTACTGCCATGAAATTAAAAGAGTCGCTTACTCCTTGGTAGGAAAGTTATGACCAACCTAGATAGCATATTCAAAAGCAGAGACATTACTTTGCCAACAAAGGTTCGCCCAGTCAAGGCTCTGATTTTTCCTGTGGTCATGTATGGATGTGAGAGCTGGACTGTGAAGAAGGCTGAATGCCGAAGGATTGATGCCTTTGAACTGTGGTGTTGGAGAAGACTCTTGAGAGTCCCTTGGACTGCAAGGAGATCCAACCAGTCCGTTTTGAAGGAGATCAGCCCTGGGATTTCTTTGGAAGGAATGATGCTAAAGCTGAAACTCCAGTACTACAGCCACCTCATGCGAAGAGTTGACTCATTGGAGAAGACTCTGATGCTGGGAGGGATTGAGGGCAAGAGGAGAAGGGGACGACAGAGGATGAGATGGCTGGATGGCGTCACTGATTCGATGGATGTGAGTCTGAGTGAACTCCGGGAGGCCTGGCGTGCTGCGATTCATGGGGTCGCAAAGAGTTGGACACGACTGAGCGACTGATCTGATCTGATCTGATCTGATCACCAAAAGTTTCAGGGCCAAATTGGGTGTTAAGCCAGTTAGTATCTAGGAGTACATTCGGCTAGTTAGAAGTTAGCATTAACTCTTCACTAGTTGATTATAATGAAATTTAGCACGTTTTGGCTTTAGTGCATTTAATGGCATTCAGTTAGAACTGGGTATGGAAAAACAGACTGGTTCCAAATCAGGAAATCAGGAAAGGAGTACATCAAGGCTGTACATTGTCACCATGCTTATTTAACTTAATTCAGACTACATCATGTGAAATGCTGGGCTGGATGAAGCACAAGCTGGAATCAAGATTGCCGGGAGAAATATCAATAACCTCAGATACACAGATGACACCAGCCTAATAACAGAAAGTGAAGAACTAAAGCCTATTGATGAAAGTGAAAGAGGAGAGTGAAAAGTTGGCTTAAAACTCAATATTCAGAAAACTAAGATCATGGCATTCGGTCCCATCCTTGATGGCAAGTAGATCGGAAAACAATGGAAACAGTGAGAGACTTTATTTTAGGGGGCTCCAAAATCACTGTAGATGGTGACTGCCACTATGAAATTAAAAGACACTTGGTCCTTGGAAGAAAAGCTATGACCAACCTAGACAGCATAACAAAAAGCAGAGACATTACTTTGCTGACAAAGGTCCATCTAGTCAAAGCTTTAGTTTTCCCGTTGTCACGTATGGGTGTGAGAGTTGGACTGTAAGGAAAGCTGAGCACAGAAGAATTGATGCTTTTGAACTGTGATATTGGAGAAGGCTCTTGAGAGTCCCTTGGACTGCCAGGAGATCAACCAGTCCATCCTAAAAGAAATCAGTCTTGAATATTCATTGGAAGCTTGGATGCTGAAGTAGCAATACTTTGGCCCCGTGATGCAAAGAACTGATTCATTGGAAAAAGACCCTGATGCTGGGAAAGATTGAAGGGCAGGAGAAGGGCGCGACAGAGGATGAGATGGTTGGATCGCACCACCACTCAATGGACATGAGTTTGAGTAAGCTCCTGGAGATGGTAATGGACAGGGAAGCCCGGTGTGCTGCAGTCCATGGGATCGCAAGTAGGACATGACTGAGTGATTGAACTGAACTGAACTGAGGATCTAGCTGGGGTCTAAGAAGGACACCTTGCTTCACTTCACTGATGGTTTCATGCCAAAATAAATACCAGCAACATCTAGCAATGATCTCTGATGATTTCTAAATAGACTTTGCTTTAGACATTTTGACAAATTTATGCTTCCCTGCTATTGACAAGATTGTATAATTTCATAGCATTATGTCAAGAACAATTAAACAATTTCTTGCTGACCTGTAGTAACATACTCAGAACTAAGACATGCATGTATTTGCTGAGTGAATGAAAGTGACGGTCTAGTAAGAAGTGCTTCCTACCACTAAAATTTATAAAACAATGATGTGTGACCTACAGTGAATGGATCAGTCAGTATTTATTAAGTATCTATATGCACTGGGCAGTGTACTGGGTGCTGGAGAACCAGTAGGAAACCAGACATGCCTTCACAGAGCATGGTCCAACCAATTAACTGTCCACCAGGCAACTTTATCTGCTACCTGAAAAAAAAAAAAAACTACTCTCGGAATTAAAAAAAAAACAAAAAACTACACTTGGAGTTCTGAGCACCTAAGGGATGGATGCTTTTGCACTGTGGTGCTGGAGAAAACTCTTGACAGTCCCTTGGACTGCAAGGAAATCAAAGCTGTCATCCTGAATATTCATTGGAAGGACTGATGCAAGCTGAAACTCCAATACTTTGGCCACCTTATGGAATGAGCTGACTTATTAGAAAAGACTGTGATGCTGGGAAAGATTGAAGGGGCAGAAGGAGAAGGGGACAACAGAGAATGAGATGGTTGGATGGCATCACTGACTCAATGGATATGAGTTTGAGTAAGCCTCAGGAGATGGTATGGATAGGGAAGCCTGACGTGCTGCAGCCCATGGGGTCATAAAGAGCTGGACATGACTGAGCGGCTGAACTGAACTGAACTTGGAATTTAATATTCTTTTTGATTTCTTATTAATCAAATTCCATACCATGTAAATAATACACACTTAAATCAGGAAGAAAACATATCAAATAGAATGCTCAGACTTAGCTGTAATTACTGGAATCTGACTGAGTCAGGCTTATACTTGAACTGCAAGTGACTTTACTACACATTAAACTAGTTTCTGTACTTTCACTTCTTAATTAACTAATTAGCTTTAAAATATACTAATTGAGCTTCTGATCGAGTCATATTCCAGGCTTTGCGGCCAAAATCTGTATGACAATGAGGGTTAAGGCACTCGCAACATATTTGGACACTTTTCCCCCAAATCTCTGTAAACTTCTCTTTATGTAGACTGCCCTTGGAAGACACTTCGTTCTGTATAAAGGTTAGGGGATATTTAATGGGGCTCATGGTAGGTGAGCCTGGAGATTGTTGTTCAGTCACTAAGTCGTATCCAACTCTTTGCAACCCCATGGATTGCAGCACACCAGGCTTCCCTGTCTCTTGGAGTTTGCTCAAATCAAAGGTAGATTCGAGGAAAATCTGGACAGCTGTATTTGCAGTTTTTCTTGATAAGGTTTCTCCAAATAATTCAATAATAAAAATTACCTGCTTGCCTCCTCTTTCCTGTGAATGTTTCCTATAATCTGTACAAGTTTCACTACAATTTTTTACAGTAGTTTCTAATTTATTACTGTACATATGCATATTTGTAAATAAATATAAGCACCTAATTTTGTGAATGCCACTGCTGTAGCAGAAGCTAGTTGATACATCCCCATTATGCTGCCCGTATTCGAGACCTTATTCTTTCCTCCCATTCTACTGGCCTCCTACAGATTTTTCTCTTCCCTCCCACTCCTTTCTTGTAATTGCACTCTGAAAATGGCCGGCTTCCAGCTAGGGTTAACTTGCACTAGAGGTTTACTTTTCCAAAGAACCAACACCCCCAACACTCATTTTCTAAGCAAGCATTCTTCATTCCAAAAGAAGGTCATAGAGTGATAATCTTAAGCTTGAAGGCCACCGGAACCTGTTCTGGAACCATCCTGATGCCAGCCCTAATTATCTCAGTGACTCTAGGAGGAAGAAGAACCGCAAGACTGCATCAAGCGCTAACCTTACGTACAATTTTCAACCGTGAAACCTCAAGACCCTGTCCTACTTCCCAGGAACAGGGCCACAGTCTTGACAGCAGTAGTATGCTGTGGCCCCCTTTGCCTGGCAAAGTCATGGAGCTACTACTTTCTACTCTATCAAAGCTGTCTCCAGGCTTCTGTTAGAAACAGGTGAACAGAGGCCTGGTTTTTTTCAGAAACATAATCATGTTTGCTATTTTTTTCCATCAAATTAAAAAAAAAAAGGTAGATACAAAGAAGCTACATGGTATCTCACTTAGATTATGTACACATTATTATTTGTTTAAAGCCAAAAGACTGACCAGGAAATAAATCTCTGGAAATGGGCAATTGCTTCATAAGCAAAAATGGCAATGGTATACTAAGTATCTTCTTCCTTCTTGATTCTCAATTCAGCATGATTAATTTTTCTTGGTATGTTGGTATATTAATTTCTGTTTGTAACACTGATAGCATTCTAGTGTTCAATTATTAAAAATAATATTTACCTATAATTATAAATCTGTATTTGTATAATGAAGATATTCCAATAACACATTTATTAAGTGACCAGTAATTCCACCAGATTTTGGTTAACCTCTTTAAAATTATTGTACAGACAACAATACTATTATCTTTTGTTAACCATTTAATAATTAAGACCCTGATGCTGGGAAAGACTGAAGGCAAGAGGAAAAGGATTTGGCCGAGGATGAGATGGTTGGATGGCATCATCGACTTGATGGACATGAGTTTGAGCAAGCTCCAGGAGTTGGTGATGGACAGGGAAACCTGGCGTGCTGCAGTCCATAGAGTCGCAGAGTCAGACTCGACTGAGTGACTGAACTGAACTGATAGGTATGGCTAAGTGCCTCTTGGTGACTTAGTGACTGAAAAACAACAACAAAGGCAGTGTGCTAACTGCTTTGCAAGCATGTGCTGCATATAAAACTTAAACAGGCGAACGTGCACTTCCGTAATGCGGGGCCACATTAGAGTGAAGGAAGTGACGGTTACCGCTATGTCAGGCTAATGAAAATCTGCAGAGCCAATTCCGCCCCAGAGACCTTTAAAAAAGGAACCCAGGTTTCACAGACAATCTCTCAGAGCATCTTCAAGCTCAGTCACTCTGTGTGATTTGCTTTATTTTGATAAAACCACATAGACTACAATTCCCTACCATAGTGATCAAGAAATAAGACAGAACACTAAATAATCATACAAAAAGTTCCAGAGGAAATTTCCAAGAGGTTCTTATCTTCAGGTATGTTTTCAATAATTTGCAAATTATAAGGTACAGTTTCAGAGTGATAATAAAATATTATGGAACAATATTCTTGCCGAATATATAGTTTTTGTTCTGAATAGGGCATTATTGACAGTGAATTTATCAAGAATCAGGCTTCATAGTTCTTAGCTTTCCAACTTTGCAATTATATTAAAAATAAATCTGTGACATCTGACAAACTACTCAGAAAGTCTGTAAGGTATTAATTTTATCATGGTAAACAGAAGGGCCCCACGCCCTGCCATGACTTCTTATAACTACGACATTTATCTGAGCAAGGGCAGATCACATATTCATTAGTCTCTGGCCTATCTTTTCAATGAACACAAAAAGCATTCTTTTTTTCTGACAATAGGCTGAATGGAAAAGTAAACGTCATGAAAATTAAATCTCATAAAATAAGGATTAACAAACTCGAAACTAATAATATACCACATACTCTACATCTTTTTTGGTCTTATTTATTATTCCCAAATAATAACTTTCAATCTTTTGCAGACAAGGTATTCTACAGGGATGTGCTCAGCAAACATGCTCAAGACTTTAAGGATATGTTAGATTGGTTGAATCACAGTATCAAAGAATGTTCTGAGCCAGAAAAAGAACTGGAAGCCAAGAGAACCCAACCCCTTCATTTGACTGATAACAAAATACGTCCACAATTATGTGGCGTTTTCCTTCGTGGTTATTCCAGTGGCAAACGCCAACTCTTGGCCATTCTCTCTCTCTTTCTCATCGTTCCATAAAGATGCCCTAAAGCAGTACTGACCAAAGGTCCTCATCTCACCATGCTTCTTTGCACAAACAATACCTAAAAACGAAGAATAAAGGGAGGTGACAGCCAGTCCCTCAGGTTGGTTAAGTGGTTATGCTGTAGTTTAGCCAATGCCAGGGCTCCACTGCTTGGAGAGCTTTTCTCCCTGTGGAGGAGGTGGGTGAGATCGAACTGGTAGGTGTTCCAGGAAACTGGAGGGTCATGACCCGACTCCCAGGACTCCGTTCACTGAGATACGTGGGTGCAGCAAGGAGAAAGTTTACCATTTTAATGTTCAGTTCTAACGTGTGCCAGTTGCTAACGAAGACTACATTCCTCTCAGGGACAGCTCCTCTTTTGTCTGGAAAAATATCTCAAGTACATTTTGATAATGCAAGATGGGCCTTTTGAACCATGTGAATGGGAAGGAAGAGATAAGGGAACCAAGTTGCTCTGTGCATCCAAGAGGGTGCTACAGGGCTTCCCAGTGAGGGACCAGAAAAGAGAGGCCCCTGTAACTCTGCAGTGAATCAGGGCTGGGGACAGATGACCATGGGCTTCACTGCAGGGCTGTCCAGAGCTCACCTATTCTGTTGCCATTGTTACCCCCAAGGGCTTCAGGAAAAAGAAAAAAAGTCAGCTACTACGGTTTCTGTTACTAGAGATCTGGAGGAGAAATGGCGATGGTGATGGAGGGAGAAACAAGACGACCCCACAGGAGGAATTTGAATCAAAATAACAACAGGAGAAATACATGAAAATAAAAACATAAAACAAGAAAACAAGTGGACAAGGACTGAGGCTTCTGAGAGGGTGTGAGAGAAAGTCTCAAATCATCTAGCTTGGGTGCCCAGGTGGGCTAGAGGACAGGGGAGCACTCAGGTGAGACACCTCTGGTGCACATGGAGTGTTTAATGCTGTTGCTGATGTCAGTCGTATCTGACTCTTTGCGACGCCATATGGACTGCAGTACACCAGACTTCCCAACCTTCACCATCTCCCAGATCTTGCTCAAACTCATGTCCATTGAATTGGTGATGCCATCCAACCATCTCATCCTCTGTCGTCCCCTTCTCCTGCCATCAATCTTTCCCAGCATCAGGGTCCTTTCTAATGAGTCAGCTTGTCCCATCAGGTGGCCAAAGTATTGGAGCTTTAGCTTCAGCATCAGTCCTTTCAATGAATATTCAGGACTGATTTCTTTTAGGATTGATGGGTTTGATCTCTTGCAGTCTAAGGGACTCTAAAGTCTTCTCCAACACCACAGTTCAAAAGCATCGATTCTTTAGATAGAGCTCAGTCTCTTTTAAGGTCCAACTCTCACGTCCATACATGACCGCTGGAAAAACCAAACCTTTGACTAGATGAACCTTTGTCAACAAAGTAATGTCTCTGCTTTTTAATACACTGTCTAGGCAGGTCATGACTTTCCTTCCAAGGAGCAAGCGTCTTTTAATTTCATGGCTGCAGTCACCATCCACAGTGATTTTGGAGCCTAAGAAAATAAGGTCTGCATTGTTTCCATTGTTTTCCCATCTGGTTGCCATGAAGTGATGAGACTGGATGCCATGACTTCTTATTTCTGCATTCCAGTCCCCTATGATGAAAAGGACATCTTTTATTGGTGTTAGTTCTAAAAGGTCTTGTAGGTCTTCAGAGAACCATTCAACTTCAGCTTCTTTGGCATTAGTGGTTGGGGCATAGACTTGGATTACTGTGATATTGAATGGGTTGCCTTGGAAGCGAATGGAGATCATTCTGTCATTTTTCCATGTACTGCATTTCAGACTCTTTTGTTGACTCTCAGGGCTACTCCGTTTCTTCTATGGGACTCTTAATGTTGACCCACCTGCAAAGAGCCCTTCACAGTGCTGGGGAGGACAGAAAGCTGCACCTGTCCTCTGGTCTTTCCAAGCAGGCCCTGCTCCTCAGCTAAACTTTCTTTATCTTTGCTAGTTAGTATTCAACATATATTTATCAAATGCCTATCACGTGTCTTTCCTGAGAGGAAACACCTCTGAAGTGCAGTCCAAAGATTTTGTGTGGTTTTCCTGATGCACCGATTCGCTTCCTTTAATCAAACATGAACACTGGAACTTGTCTCATGTCCTAACAGTCCCATCCTGTTGTGAATATCAGCAGCATTTTTTGGTTTAGGTGAAAGTATATTTTCTTTGTATAATTTTTCTGACAGAATCCTCCTCCCCCTCTTTCTCTCTCTTTCCTAGATTGATTTTTATTGTAATAGTTCCTTCAAGTTCATTTTGGGATTAGAAACGCCAATAAGAATAGATGAAATCAGGGATTGAGAAATCAGAATTCTAGTTTACAGGATTTTTTTCCCCTATGCATTTGCCAAGCCTCTCTTGTAAAAAAACAGAAAAAATGGGTTGTCTGAACCTCAGATTCTGAGGTGTAGAGAACTGTAAGAAGTTATGGCAAAGGTGTCAGATTTGTAGGAGAGTAAGGTTTCTATGGAGAAAGCAATGGCACCCCACTCTAGTACTATAGCCTGAAAACTCCCATGGATGGAGGAGTCTGGTAGGCTGCAGTCCATGGGGTCGCTAAGAGTCAGACACGATTGAGCGACCGTCACTTCACTTTTCACTTTCATGCATTGGAGAAGGAAATGGCAACCCATTCCAGTGTTCTTGCCTGGAGAATCCCAGGGACGGGGGGAGCCTGGTGGGCTGCCGTCTATGGAGTCGCACAGAGTTGGACATGACTGAAGCGAATTAGCAGCAGCAGCAGGAGCAGCAGGGTTTCTATATTACTGAGGACAGTAGCTTGCACATTCATGTTGTCAGATTGTATATACTTATTTATTTTAAATGTTATTACAAAGACTAATTGGAGCAGAGTAGAGCTGGTTAGAGCGCCTTTGGGCTGCACTTGTCTTTAGAAGATTTCTAAAGAAGTGAGTAGGTGAAATCAGAGCCTAAGGGAAATCAGTTGGCAAAGACTAGAAGAAGCTTACACTGCTCTCAATAAATGTGTAGCTTTCACCACAATTATTTTAAATGAGCAGTTTCTCTCACAAAGCATTTCCTCTGTTTTCTCCCACAAGTATTTTTCATCTCTCAACCAGTCATTTGTTAGTCCATTTGATTAATTAGAATGCTCAGGTAAAAATGAGTTTAAGTTAATTTAATTTCTTGGTTTTTCGGAGTGATAACTAGAAAACCAATTCTGATTCAGTCTTTCATTGCTGAACGTATTCTCAACATCCATTAGATCATTTTTCTGCCTTAGCAAGTAACAGTATATTAAACATAATTTAGTATCTTTTCCATGAGTCATAGAACATCGGTATCTCTGGTTCATTATTTTAAATGAATCATAACTTCATGGTTTTATAATATGAAAAGTGGGCTAGCTATTTACTGACCCCAGCACCAACCTTGTAGGCTGATTTTTAAAACAAATCCTTGTTATCTTGTTTGTTTTCTAGTGATTTTATGCTCTCTCCCTAAAAGTAGAGCAAAAAGAAAAAAAATCTAGCTAATTAAAGCTTCTATTTAGCTATGTTCTAGTTAATTTGAGTCTTTCTAAATACTAATTGCATGAGGCAAGTTAAATTTATCTTACAGAAGATGGGCCTTTTGTGGAATAAATTTAAGGGGTTTTGAGTCTCACTTTCAAATAACTTAAATTATATATGTGATGTACTTCAACCAGTTTAGGATTAAATAACAAGGTTTAGTAGAACTACAAATCTGGACAGCTAAGCTTTCTACGTTCTTCAGTAAGTTTAAAATAAGTCAATATAGTTGAAACTTGGTATATACATAAAAAAAAGAATTCTGTTTCAACAGCCCTTTTAATTTACCATGAGAAGTTTTCATGTAAAGTATATTAAGATGCTATATCCCTATTATCACATTCTAAAACAGAAGGCAAAGAGTTACACTAGCACATTCAGTAGAAATATATTATTTTATTAACACATTTATGCATCTTAATAAAACTTAATTTTGTAAGAGCCAAGGTGGATTGGATAGGCATCCTTCAAATTTATGTGTCAAACAGTACTCTGAAGGCAAGAGTATGGTCCAACCAGTGTATGACAAATATTGTTGAGAACAGTCCAGCCAGAGCAAGAATTTGGCCATTTTCCTAGATTTCTTGAGGTTTTATACTATCCTAGAGGGAGTATATGACACGTGCTCATAAATGCTCAGTTAACATTTAGTAATTGGTAAGAGAGTCATTTGAGGTTCTGAAAACTCAGGGCAGCCATAGATCTTTCTCTTAGTCATCACCATGCAACTCTAAATGTATTTCTGCCCAACTTTTTGGTTGAAAGATTCTTCGATATGATAGGAAACCAAACATAACTGTATATACTTGATAGATAAGCTATATGAAGATAATAGAATCATACATGGAACTTGCCAAGAATCGTTGAACAAATGTAGTCAGCACTCAGTTAAAGTGTGGGAATAACTAAAGCATAGAAGCTGCTTCTACCCGTAGTACTGACTTTACCAGAAAAGATTTCCCAACCGAGTACCCCTTGGAGTTAAAAGTCAACATCTGTAAGGACTGAAAGCTTATTTAGTGTGCATTAAACACTCGGTTGTGTCCAACTCTTTGAGACCCTGTGGACCGTAGCCCACCAGGCTCCTCTGCTCATGGAATTCTCCAGGCAAGAGTGCTGGAGTGGGTGCCAGTCCCTTCTCCAGGGGATTTCCTGACCCAGGGATTGAACCTGGGTCTCTTGCATTGCAGGCAGATTCTTTACCATCTGAACCACCAAGGAAAGCTTATATAAGTGAAAACTAAATTATGTAAAATCTATACAGACCTAAGGGTTGATACAAACTTTCAAACACAAGCTGGAAAAAAAAAAAAGAATTTTGGGGTTTTTTTCTTGAGTCTTTTAAAGACAAATGTACAGATAGGCAGTTAGAGAGCATTTATCTGTCTGTCTCATTTAACATATTTCTCAGTTCAGTTCAGTTGAGTCACTCAGTCATGTCCAACTCTTTGCAACTCCATGGACTGCAGCACACCAGGCCTCCCTGTCCATCACCAACTCCCAGAGTTTACTCTAACTCATGTCCATCAAGTCGGTGATGCCATCCAATCATCTCAATCACTGTTGTCCCCTTGTCCTCATGCCTTCAATCTTCCCCAGCATCTGGGTCTTTTCCAGTGAGTCAGTTCTTCTCATCACGGGGCCAGAATATTGGAGTTTCAGCTTCAGAATCAGTCCTTTCAGTGAATATTCAGGACTGATTTCCTTTAAGATGGATTAGTTGGATCTTCTTGCAGTCCAAGGGACTCTCAAGAGTCTTCTCCAACACCATAGTTCAAAAACATAAATTCTTCAGTGCTCAGTTTTCTTTATACTCCAACTTTCACATCCATATGTGACTACTGAAAAAAACCATAGGTTTGACTAGACGGACCTTTGCTGGCAAAGTAATGTCTCTGCTTTTTAATAAGCTGCCTAGGTTGGTCATAACTTTTCTTCCAAGGAGCAAGGGTCTTTTAATTTCATGGCTGCAATCACCATCTGCAGTGCTTTCGGAGCCCAAAAAAATAAAGTCTGTTGCTGTTTCCATTGTTTCCCCAGATGCCATGATCTTAGTTTTCTGAATATTGAGTTTTAAGCCAACTTTTTCACTCCTCTTTCACTTTAATCAAGAGACTCTTTAGTTCTTCTTCACTTTCTGCCATAAGGGTGGTGTCATCTGCATATCTGAGGTTATTGATATTTCTCCCAGCAATCTTGATTCCAGCTTGTGCTTCATCCAGTCCAGCATTTCTCATGCTATACTCTGAATATAAGTTAAACAAGCAGGGTGACAATATACAGCCTTGACATACTCCTTCCCCAATTTGCAACTAGTCTATTGTTCCATGTCCAATTCTAACTGTTGTTTCTTAACATGCATACAGGTTTCTCAGAAGGACAGTCAGGTGGTCTGGTATTCCCATCCCTTTCAGAACTTTCCATGGTTTGTTGTGATCCACACAGTCAAAGGCTTTGTCATAGTCAATAAACAGAAGTAGATGTTTTTCTGGAAATTTCTTGCTTTTTTCAATGATCCAATCAGATCAGATCAGATCAGTCGCTCGATTGTGTCCGACTCTTTGTGACCCCATGAATCGCAGCATGCCAGGCCTCCCTGTCCATCACCAACTCCCGGAGGTCACTGAGACTCACATCCATCGAGTCAGTGATGCCATCCAGCCATCTCATCCTCTGTGATCCCCTTCTCCTCTTGCCCTCAATCCCTCCCAGCATCAGTCTTCTCCAATGAGTCAACTCTTCGCATGAGGTGGCCAAAGTACTGAGTTTCAGCTTTAGCATCATTCCTTCCAAAGAAATCCCAGGGCTGATTTCCTTCAGAATGGACTGACGATCCAATGGATGCTGGCAATTTGATCTCTGGTTCCTCTGCCTTTTATAAATTCAGCTTGAACATCTGGAAGTTCACAGTTCACATACTATTGATGCCTGGCTTGGAGAATCTTTAGGATCACTTTGCTAACCTGTGAAATGAGTGTAATTGTGTGGTAGTTTGAGCATTCTTTGGCATCGCCTTTTGGCATTATCTAGATGGTAAAGCGTCTGCCCGCAATGCGGGAGACCTGGGGCTCGATCCATGGGTTGGGAAGATCCCCTGAGAAGGAAATGGCAACCCACTCCAGTATTCTTGCCTGGAAAATCCCATGGACAGAGGAGCCTGGTAGGCTACAGTCCATGGGGTCGCAAAGAGTCGGACACAACTGAGTGACTTCACTTTCACTTTCTTTATTACCTCCACCGTAGTTTAGCCTCAAGTCAAACAACAGGGAAGGAACACAGCTCCACCCATGAACAGAAAATTGGATTAAAGATTTACTGAGTAGTAAGAGAGATCAGAGAGAGAGATCAGAGATCAGTCGCTCAGTCGTGTCCGACTCTTTGCGACCCCATGAACCGCAGCACGCCAGGCCTCCCTGTCCATCACCAGCTCCCGGAGGTCACTCAGACTCGCATCCATCGAGTCAGTGATGCCATCCAGCCATCTCATCCTCTGTCGTCCCCTTCTCCTCCTGCCCTCAATCCCTCCCAGCATCAGACTCTTCTCCAATGAGTCAACTCTTCGCATGAGGTGGCAAAAATACTGGAGTTTGAGCTTTAGCATCATTCCTTCTAAAGAAATTCCAGGATTGATCTCCTTCAGAATGGACTGGTTGGATCTTCTTGCAGTCCAAGGGACTCTCAAGAGTCTTCTCCAACACCACAGTTCAAAAGCATCAATTCTTCGGCGCTCAGCCTTCTTCACAGTCCAGCTCTCACATCCATACATGACCACAGGAAAGACCATAGCCTTGACTAGGCGAACCTTTGTTGGCAAAGTAATGTCTCTGCTTTTGAATATGCTATCTAGGTTGGTCATAACTTTCCTTCCAAGGAGTAAGCGTCTTTTCATTTCATGGCTGCAGTCACCATCTGCAGTGATTTTGGAGCCCAGAAAAACAAAGTCTGACACTGTTTCCACTGTTTCCCCATCTATTTGCCATGCAGTAATGGGACCAGATGCCATGATCTTTGTTTTCTGAATGTTGAGCTTTAAGCCAACCTTTTCACTCTCCACTTTCACTTTCATCAAGAGGCTTTTAGCCCCTCTTCACTTTCTGCCATAAGAGTGGTGTCATCTGCATATCTGAGGTTATTGATATTTCTCCCGGCAATCTTGATAGTAAATATCACAGTAATCCAAGTCTATGTCCCGACCAGTAATGCTGAAGATGCTGAAGTTGACTGGTTCTATGAAGACCTACAAGACCTTCTAGAACTAACACTAACAAAAGATGTCCTTTTCATTATAGGGGACTGGAATACAAAGGTAGGAATTCAAGAGGTACCTGGGGTAACAGGCAAATTTGGCCTTGGAGTACAAAATAAAGCAGGTCAAAGGTTAAAAGAGTTTTTCCAAGAGAAGGTACTGGTCATAGCAAACAACCTCTTCCAACAACACAAGAGAAGACTCTACAAATGGACATCACCAGATGGTCAATACCAAAATCAGATTGATTATATTCTTTGCAGCCAAAGATAGAGAAGCTCGATACAGTCAGCAAAAAAACAAGACCAGGAGCTGACTGTGGCTCAGATCATGAACTCCTTATTGCCAAATTCAGACTTAAATTGAAGAAAGTAGGGAAAACCACTAGATCATTCAGGTTTGACCTAAATCAATATATTTCTACTTATCTATTTATTGATTCTTAAATTCCTAGGATCAACAGGATACATATTAGCACCCAGAATCATGCATGGTTTGTGATCAGCAAACGGGTGTTGAATTAAAAAGTATCTGTTTATCTTAAGAGTTTTCTTTTCAGCACTACTCTGCTCCTTTAATAAAATGATTTTTTTTGGAATAATATCTCGCATGTCAAACTATGATTTCATTATGAAAATCAAGCAGCAAATATAATTGACAGTCAAAAATTTTAAATGTAAATGTTTTATTTCAAGGAGCATGTATAAAGGACTTAAAAAATGTAAACAGGGAGCCCAACACACAATTTAAAACAAAAAAAGAAGACAGACTTTAAAAACATGATGATTTGAAAGTGAGATTTAGACATAAGTAGATTGGCACTGGGATTTAAGAAGTATAGGACTTCTGTACCCTCAGGAGAAAGGGAAGGATTAAAAGCATCTTGGCAACAGGGAAAACAGATGCATCAAAGGATAAATTAGAAGAGAAATAATGGAAGAATCAAGAGGAGGAAAGTAACAGAAGGCCTTGAGATAAGGATCACGCCAAGTAAAAAAAAAAAAATAAAAGGAAATGAAAGTGAAAAGGTAGAAGTCTTAGAAATGAAACATTAAATAGGCTGGCATAAAAGCAGGAACAATCAATCAGATTTACATTCAAACTCTCTCTATATACATTCATTATCTATATGTCCTTGAGCAGATTAAGACATCTCTGAGCTTGCATCGACTGAGCAACTGAACTGAACTGAACTGAACTGAGCTTGCATCGCCTTATTTATCAAATAATAATACAAACCCCACTGCGTTCTTAAGGATTTTATAAAATAACATATATGAAAAGAGCTTGGTATGCCACAGCATAGGTGCTCTCTATGGGTGTTAAGCTTTTGCTCATTGCACAAACGTGGTTTCCAAATTTGACATTCGGTTAACTTGTTTCTCAGTAAGTACCTGGCCGGTAGCTCAGTCTCTTCTATGCAGGGCCATCCTCCCTTATTTGGTTGTGAAAGAAATGAATCTATTTGAATTTTTAGGGAAAAAATGGATCCATTGGCCCAAATAATCTCAAAACTTTTCAAAATGATCATATAGTGTTTTTAAATATATCAGTGAGGATCTCAGGCTTGCATTCTCTCCAAAGTTCAGCGTAAGTGATTATGGTATACCCAGATCCTTGTACTAAAACAAACCCAGCTCGCTGATTTTATAAACAGGAGAAACTGAGGCTCAGAGAGGTAATGCATGTTCACGCATTTATCTGCTTATTCATTCACCTCATATGAGTCGGGCATGTACCACCTACCAGGCACGACAGTGGGCAAGAGTGTACACAGATGGCAGGACCCAGCACGCCTCAGGGCCCTGAGGGCCTTGTGCCCTGTCCAGGGCTGTGTGGCTGGTGACGGGCCTGGAACGGCTGTGTAATTCATCAGGGGACTCAGGTGGACCTCCCAGGTCAGGTTTTCCGTCACACTGAGCACGCTGATTGTGTCTAAGCCTGTTTTCACGTGTGACACAAACTTGGACTAAACGAGACCAACATGGGGCTCTAAACTTCCAGTTAATTGCTGACCTGCTGAGAGCAGCAAGAGAAGAGGGTTTCAGATTCATTTTCAGCCGAAGTCTGAGCCAGGAAAAAGGACACAGAGGCTCCAGTACAGTTGGCCTCAGAGGCGGGAAGAGATTCAGCTTTCACACAAGCCAAGCAAGGAACGGGCGGGAAAGAGCGTGGACCAGGGGAGGAGAGAAATGGTTCCAAGGCCTGACAGCCCCACCTGAAAGAGGCTCTGCTCGGCCCTGCACCTGTTCTGTGTCTTGCTCTAGATTGTACACCCTCATTTTACGTGCACAAAAAGTACGGATGAGAGTTGAGAAACATGCAAGGTAGATAAACATCCTTTTCTAGTGATGTGGAGCAACTTTTTGTACTGTTCTCAGATCTTCGTTCTCTGAGTCTAGAAAGTGTGAATATTCTAGTTTACCAAGATACCTTTGGTACATTAAATAGAAATTCTGCTTTGAGTTGATGGAATTCAGGACACACGACTCCCAAATATGGCAAACCTTGGCATACTGAATGCTTTAAGCTGACGGGATTTGAAAAACGTCAGGTGTAGGAGGGACTCACTCCCCTTCCCCCAAAGCAGGTCATAAGAACCTCACGGGAGGAGGATACACTCTGTTCCCAGAAGAAAGGAGCATCTTCTTTCCTATTATGGGCTGTGTCCCCCTAAAACTCATGTTGAAACTCGACCCCCACGATGTGATGGTATGAAAAGGTGGGATCCTTGGGAGGGTAATTAGGGATGAGGCCATGAGGGTGGAGTCCTCGTGAACGGTATTAGTGGCCCTCTAACAGCCACGAGAGCTCGCTGTTCCTCTATTCCCCACCATGTGAGGATACAAGAAGCAGGTGGTCTACAGTCTGGAAGAGGACCCGCGCCATGCACGCACCCTGATCTCAGGCTTCCAGCCTTCACAACTGTGAGAAGCAAATTGCTTTGTTTATAGCCCACCCGGGCCATGATATATTTTTGTTATGGCAGCTGGAACTGACTAAGACAGAGTCCTGGGAAGCTCCTTCAGCCTGCGTTGTCCTCTCATTTCCTGGTCTAACTACATGGCCGAGGCTTTGCCCGTGTCTCTCTTGTGATTCTGAGTCCTGTGCAGCATATTCAGGGGGAAGTGGCGTTCATTCTGGAGACCCTCCAAACCTGGCTCTTGGGCCTCCCTTGCAGGTCATGAATGCCCAGCCCCTTCCCAAACAACATGTGCCCAAATTAGGCAGAGTCGGGTCTTGTTAAAACCAAAGATCCTGATACAAAAATATCTTTATAATGCAGACTACCTCTGCAGCATTTCAGCTCTACAGATCATGACTTAGGAAAACTGATATAAATGCAAAACTTTAGGGTTGTACAACAGAAATGTAAAGTGGTTTCACGAACAATTATAATTAGCTTACTTTAAAAAGATTCAGTAAAAAATGAGCTTTGTAACACATAACTACCCAGAACTTTCTGCCAGCACTTCTGCATATCCATGGTGTGATGGAAATTTGTGTTTATAGTAAGAGACAGTCTAACAAGGGAGAGAGACTTGAGTTTTGGCTACTCCTTCACTTCTCTTCAGTGAATGGTCTTAGGTTAATCACTTCGAAGACTGAACGCCTTAGTTGGGTTTCCTTTGATAGATAACTAGAACACTTGCCCTACTATTCTTGGAGTTTTTTTTTTCTTTCTTTAAATTTCAAAATTAGAGGAAATAATACACATTTAGGGAACCATATAAAGCACTATGGGCTTCTCTGGTGGCTCAGTGGGTAAAGAATCTGCCTGCAATGCAGGAGACACAGGAGATGCAGGTTCTATCCCTGGGTCAGGAAGATCCCTGGGAGAAGGAAATGGCAGCCCACTTCAGTATTCTTACCTGGGAAAATCCCATGAACAAAAGATCCTGGTGGGCTACAGTCTAAAGTGTCTCAATGAGTCAGATACAACTGAGCGACTAAGCACAAGAACACACACGTGAGGCACTGTGCGTGCATGCTCAGTCGCTTCAGGTGTGTCCAACTCTTTGAGACCCCAGGGACTGTAGCCCACCAGGCTCCCCTGCCCATGGGATTCTCCAGGCAAGAATACTGGAGTGGGTTGCCATGCCCTCCTCCAGGGGATCTTTCCAATCTAGGGACGAACTTGCATCTCAGGTCTCTTGCATTGGCAGGCAGATTCTTTACCATTAGCGCCACCTGGAAAGCCCCATAAGGCACAATAAGTAATTACATATTACACATATATGTAAGATACTACATATTATAATATCTTGAAAGTGAAACTGAAGTCGCCCAGTCGTGTCTGACTCTTTGCGACCCCATGGACTGTAGCCTACCAGGCTTCTCAGTCCATGGGATTTTCGGGCCAGAATACTGGAGTGGGTTGCCTTAATAGAGCCTTAATCAAGATTAAATAAAGTTTTGATTAGTTACATTTCCTTATATTCACATTCTTAGGAAATTAGCAATCTTTAAACTATTAAATTTTTCTAAGACTCACCTATGAGTGAGAATTAGGAATATATAGTGGGCAATCGAACAGGACATGAGACCAGCACACGTTAATGCTGTCACGCAGTCACTAGGAAATGCTATTAGTCCTCTCAAATTCTGCACTTCGAGTTGATTTCATTCACACAGTGCACTGGATGCGTACAAAGTTATATTTTTAAGTGTTCTCTGCTGCCAGCTCTGAGGGCCATAAATATTCTTCCTGCAAACAGAGGACTGGCACAGCCTCTGTAGGAAGCAGCTCTCCTTGTTCATTGTTTTTCTCCCTGATACAGGCTGACAGCTGATTTACAGGAAGTGGCCTCACCTTATTTGCATCTGTATTGATGTGTTTGGTGAGCGGGAAGGGAAGCAACAGATTCAATTTTAATCAGGGGGAAAAAATGGACTTTACTCATTCTCACAAGCAACTGCTAGGATTCATCAGATTTTTAACACCTTTTCTTATACTTGAAATGCAAATTCTCCAAAGGCAGAGCCAGAACACCAGCTACTCACAGTCTCCACAATTCATTTTAGAGAACATAATTGTGGTCCTCTTTTCTATGACACACATGGCCTCATTTCAGATTTATATTTCTTGATTAAAATTTAAAAAAACGGCAACAATATATTTACCAGTGAATTAGGAATCTGAGATAGATCATTAACTATTAAATCTTAGTATTTTAAAACAAATGCTTTTAAACTGGCAAATCCCAGAATATCTGTATTTTTAGTAAATAAAAGTCACAATTATTTTAATACACACATATTATAGGTCAAAGACTCAAATCAGTAGCTAACATGAAACAATGAGAATTTAATATGGTGAGTGGGACCCAGTTTTGCATTGACATTAGCCAATCAAGTTGATGAGTTGTATTGAGAGCATATTTTTAAAGAATTAAAGACAAGGCTCTAAAACTCATTTTTTGTCCCCCTGCATTGCTTGTTATTTAATTTGTCTTCATTATAAGTAAAATTCATTTGGTGAAACCTAAAAGAAGGCTTCTAGTTATAAATTACAGTCTTAAGGTAGATGAAACATAGAGCTTTATAGATACGTAAGAAGGAGGAATTATTTCCCCTTGCTACACGAATGTTTTTCTTCACTTATCCTCATGAGGAAACTTACAAGTTTAGTATTTTGCTTCTCTTTATAAATGAGAGAGAAGGCAATGGCAACCCACTCCAGTGTTCTTGCCTGGAGAATCCCAGGGATGGGGAGCCTGGTGAGCTTCTGTCTATGGGGTCGCACAGAGTCGGACACGACTGCAAGCGACTTAACAGTAACAGTAACAGTATAAATGACATATGATGTTAATTATTTAAGATGATATCAATGTCAGATTCGTTTTGTCCCCCTTTTTTGTCTTCCTTCTCTCCTATCCTCCTCTTCCTTCTCACTTATAAAGAACAGCGGCCAAGGTTGTCAGATGACTTTCCATTGATACTTAAGGTTACAATCTGTGCTGAGTTTAATTTTTAGCCATGTCAGTTCAATTAAGAAAAGGGCTCCTTTTGGCTCATATATAGAAAACAAGGCGAAAATAAAACTCCTCAACTGATTGAGCAGAGTTTATTCTACTAGGCATTTTGGAGAATTAATGCACTTAAAAGCTTTACTAAAGATGATTTTTTATCCTGCAAATTTCTTGCAGTAACTCTGATCATTTTATGAACCTATTTTCAGATGAGTAAGCAAAGGTACTAAATAGCAAAATGGAAAAAGAGTCATGCTCAAGACGTTCTCAGTTCAAAAATATTTTGAAAAAAATTATGAGGGAAATCATACAGTTCCTATATAATAGTTTCTTTATAAAGGCCTCCAATTACTTAAGGCAGAATGTAGTTGGATGTAACTCAACAGCCAGATACCACAGACTCAGAATACTCAGCAGTTAGCATGCATCAGCATTTTGATGATACCAAAATGCTTAATTAATAATTAATATTTTACAATAACTTTTCATAATGCATTTTCCAGCTGAATAACAATATGTACATGTTTATTTTTAAAAACCTTCTGTCAAGTTACATTAAAAGCAGGTTGCTTGTAAAGAAAAAAAAAATAATAAATAAATAAAAGCAGGTTGAGGCATGATTGGCAGAAAAAAGCTTCCTAACAGGTGTCAAGGGTTGCACTCCTTCAACAAATGGAAATGTGGGCAAGCGGGGACATATTTGATAACTTATATCTAGTTTATTAAAAGGACCCTAAGGAAAAAAAAAAAAAATAGACCAAACGGATCATCTGGAGAATTCAGAGCCTAAAGTGATTAATTAGACCTTATTTTGTCTTGAACAGATTTACTAAGCATTTTCAAATAGCCACATTGTTTGTGATTACCAAAATCACACACTCCACTGGCTGGCCTTGGTTGCTTCATGCTCGAACAGCAATCTGATTGAGCACTCTTGTTAGGAGTTCATTCTTCATTGTAATTAGCCATAATCATAGCCTTCCTGGGTGCATGAGAATGTGCAAGCGACTATTCACAGCCTCAACCCATTTGAATATGAATCTTCTCGGTGAGGGAGCGATGAAATGGGGAAACAAAAGCAGTTTCTCTAGGGAATTTTGCAAGCATCTCGACTCTAACTCTCCCCCCTTCCAAACCTCCCCCTTTTCCAGGATCTGGATTTTACTTGCTAAAACAAGGCTGGCTTAATGAAGACAATGGCTTATTATTTCTTAAGTGACACAGGAGGCCCAAGTATTACAGGCTGAGTTCTTTCAGTCTTTGCCAAGGACACAGGAACAAAAGAACAAGCGGTTGTGTGTGGAAAAGAGAAGTCGGACTGGGCTGGACTTTCTGAACGCTCAGAGTAAGGATGGGGGCCTTTTGCTATTCTAGATCTCAAAGGCTGCTGCTTTCTTTCTCCTTCTTTTTTTAAACTCCCCTTTTCTTTTCCCTTGTAAATGACTCAGACGTTATAGAAAAAGGCTCAAAGAAGCCGGGAGTGAAAACAAAGGCCGAGTGGAGGAGGGGTGACGTGCCTGCTCCCCTCCCAAGCACATTCATAGTGAGCCACCTACTGGCAAGAGGGCTTCTCCTCTTTTTATTGTCTAATCACCTAACCTCTTGGGGAAGACCTAGGTAAACAAGCTGGCATCACCTCAAATGCCTTGTCGGCCAAAAACGGGGAAAATAAAATTCAGAGGAAGAACAGCTTCCAGGGTAGTACAAAGGCGTTACCAGAAACCTGATCCCGTCTGGTTAAATGCTGTCTAAACATCAGCTGTGAAGAATAATCACTTACAGTGCTACGTGTGTTGTAGGAAAATTTAAAAGACATTCAAATCACTTTAAAAAAAAAATCATTTGACCTACAAAGCTAAATCAGCTAACTACTTCAACAAATCAAAAAAGGTATTTAAAAGCTTGCTGGGACACGTGCAAAAGACTCATTGGTTCTTCTAAGCCTTTGCCATTTTTGTGTAAAGATTTTTTTTTTTTTGGAAACATGACACATACTTAATGAGATGCCTGCTTACGTTGCTTTTTCTTGTGCTACCACACGCAGGGGCGGCTGTGTGACACCTGATAATTCTCTGATAACCCCACAGGTTTAAACCCTTCATCCTCATGCTGGGATGACTTTGCTAAAATCACACAGCTATTGTTGAAGGTATCGCTATTAAAGTACTAGATGACAGAGCAATTTGCCATTTTGGTATACGGAAATCCCCGCTTTAGAACTGAACAAGGCTGAGGGACCCTCCAGATTAAGCACGGGTAAGGTTTCGTTCATCTTGGGAGAGGTGGCCCAGGCGCTGCTGAAAGAACATCTGAGAGACGTGAACTCCGTGAGAGAGGGACTTGATTGACAATATGTGTTACTGGTGCTCTCAGAAGACCAGCTCCATTATCTGCCTCCTGCCAAACGTCTATTGCACACAGGAGGTTGTGCTAAGTGCTTTCAAAGGCACCTCAAGCGAAAAGAAAACACTATGAGATCTGCTGTAAGAACGGGTCACCCTGTCGGACAGCAAAGCCTGCTCGTACTGGCTTCCCGAACAATTACGAGCGCTCTTCCAAACCCCCGGAACACGTTGTTGTTTAGTCACTAAGTCCTGTCCGACTCTTTTGCGATCCCATAGACAGTAGACGGAAATGGCAGCCTGCTTCAGTACTCCTGCCTGGAGCATTCCATGGACAGAGGGGCCTGGCGGGCTGCAGCGTGTGGGGCTGCAGGGAGTCCAGCAAGACTGAGTGACTGAGCACACACGCAGACTAGAGCCCTTCACGCTCCTCTGTCCATGGGATTCTCCAGGCAAGGATACTGGAGTGGGTTGTCATTTCCTCCTCCAGGGCATCTTCCCCACCCAGGGATCGAACCAGCATCTCTCTGCTTGGCAGTCTGATTCTTGATCAGTGAGACACCAGGAAAGCCTCTCTTAACATACAACACATTCATCACATTCGTGTTGATAGGAGAGATTTTCTTGGTTACTCATTCACTCATCTCTTTATTGATTCCTGCACCATATTTTGGAATGATTTTATTTGTAAATCCATTTTAATATTTGGTAAATCAAATCCCTCAACCAGTTTTTCTTCCTTTCCAATTTTTTTAAGTTATATTAATAATGACCTAAAACAGATACCTGTCATAATTTCTTCTTCAGAGAATAATGTATGATTAAAAACAAAGTTACACATCTTTGAAAAACAAAAAGAAGAGTCTCTATGGCATTAAAAATTGGTCTGAACTGAAGAGCTGAAGGAGCCAGAGGCCAATATTCCTAATAATTTCTTCCGTGTTATAAATGATGAATAATTATAACACGATCATCGTTTAATGCATTTTAGTTGTGTATCAGATAGGGTGCTGAGTGTTTTACATCCATTGATTCATCTAATCCTCACAAGAGCCCTACTGGGTTGTGACATAATTATCCCCAATTTAATGAGTAATCAGAGAGTCTGATGCTGGGAAAGATTGAAGGCAGGAGAGAGAGAGAGAGAGAGAGGCACGACAGAGGATGGGATGGTTGGATGACATCACTGACTCCACGGACATGAGTCTGAGTAAGCTCTGGGAGTTGGTGATGGACAAGGAAGCCTGGCATGCTGCAGTCCGTGAGGTCGCAAGAGTTGGACACAACTGAGTGACTGAACTGAACTGAATCAGAGACCAAGGAAGGTCCAATAACTTGCCCAAGATCAAACAGCTAATAAAACAGCAGGCCTGGATGCAACACTCACAAGACTCACAGCAGCATGGCGTGCCATAGTCCATGAGGCTGCAAAGAGTTGGACATGACTGAGCGACTGAACTGAACGGAACTGAACCGGATGCAACACTCACAAGACTGAGTCAGGGATCGTT
Source organism: Tragelaphus eurycerus (assembly GCA_935064755.1). NCBI lineage: Eukaryota > Metazoa > Chordata > Mammalia > Artiodactyla > Bovidae > Tragelaphus > Tragelaphus eurycerus. The sequence continues at coordinate 20,950,110 of CAKXYN010000039.1, read as the reverse complement.
TGCCCCTAAGATCCAGGTATCAACACCAGCTGCACCTGTCACCAGAACCCAGGATTTGGCCACAGAGTGACGGCTCTGCAGTGACTCAACTGCCTCCCCGGGAAGCCTTCCAGAATACGATCTTGTAAAAGGAGGACAGGTTTGCTGGACACACACCACCTGCAAAGGGGCAACCAGTGTGGAATTTGACCACAAATCGACCCTTGGGTCAGGAAGATGCCCTGGAGAAGGAAATGGCAACCCTCCCAGTATTCCTGCCTGGGAAATCCCATGGACAGAGGAGCCTGGCAGGCTTTATTCCATGGGGCCACAAAGGGAGTTGGGCATGACTTAGCAGCTGGACAACAGCACAGTGGTGGACGGAAAATGCTTCCATGCCAAACGCCAGCTGCGGAGTGGGGCACTTCCCACCGTATCACCAGGCCTGCGTAGGGGAAATCGGAATCAAACACATTTCATACCATCCTGAGATGGTCCTGGTCAAAGCAAGAGACTTTAAACAATCACTAGCTGTACAGTGGCTTTTAAAGTCATGCTCTCATGGCAATTAATGTCAGTGAGATTATCAATCAAAACAAATATGTTATAAAACTACAGACACAAGAAACATTTGCTTTCCTGTCTCTTTGGTGAAAAACAAAGCCAGTCTCAAACCAAACAGAAAAAAAAAAAAATAAGAGAGAAAAAACAAAGATTTAACGTAGGATCTGGAAAGCTTGCTTTTAATTCCTTTGCCACGGTGTCTCATTTTGTGTCAGATGGCATTTATCTGGGGGTCACGTAAACCTCTAATGCCTGGAGCAAAGTCAAAACATCTTTCAATTCCACTGGTTAAACAAACATTACAGAAGTAATTCTTTTGTGGACCTATGCTGCTAGAAATTTCTGTTACCAACTTAATAGACTATTAGCCACCCATAGGCATTTACAGATGAAAAGATGACTTTTCACATAATTCAGTTCCATAATTATTAAATGCTTATTACATGAGGCACTATATGAGGTCAAGAAAGCAAGAAAAAAAAAAAAAAAATAAGATAAAGATCATCCAAGTTCTTTTAAACCAGAAATGATTCTATAACTCCAAGAATTCACAAATGAGTGAAATTATATACTTAAGTGCAGATACAAAATAAATAACTATAGCTTAAGGCAAAATATGTGGAGGTAAAATTTATAAAATGTTATCTTTTTATACTTTGGGCATTAGAATAAGTTAGTGCATTTAAATACATAACAATACTAATGATAATAAAAACAACAGTTAATATTTATAGCTGCCACAGACCACGGATCAAACACTGTTCTAAATTCAACATGTATCACTTCATTTAATCCTTAAAATAAATGACAGCTCTATGAGGTAGACAAATAGATACAGCTAAGGAAACTGAGCTCACAGCAAAGGTTAAGTAAACTTGCCCCAGATTTCATACACACCTGTTAAAATAGTTTTATGGGCTTCCGAGGGGTGGATCAGTGGTAAAGACTCTGTCTGCCAATGCAGTACTAAGCTGCTGCTAAGTCACTTCAGTCGTGTCCGACTCTGTGAGACCCCATAGACGGAAGCCCACCAGGCTCCCCCTTCCTGGATTCTCCAGGCAAGAACACTGGAGTGGGTTGCCATTTCCTTCTCCAATGCATGAAAGTGAAAAGTGAAAGTGAAGTCACTCAGTCGTGTCCGACTCTTGCGACCCCATGGACTGCAGCCTACCAGGCTCCTCCATCCATGGGATTTTCCAGGCAAGAGTACTGGGTGGGGTGCCACTGCCTTCTCTGCCAATGCAGTACATATGGGTTCAATGGGTTCAATTCCTGGGTCGAGGAATATCCTGTGGAGAAGGAAATGGCAACTCACTCCAGTATTTTTGCCTGGAAAAATCCCATGGACAGAAGAACCTGGCAGGCTCCAGGCCACTGGGTCAAAGAAGTCAGACATGACTGAGCACACAGGCACAATATAGTTTTATATCTCTTTTTTCTTACTAAGAATATTGATCAGCTGTTATTTACTCTTCCATAGTAAACATAATGGAGAAGGCAATGGCACCCCTCTCCAGTACTCTTGCCTGAAAAATCCCATGAATGGAGGAGCTTGGTGGGCTGTAGTCCATGGGGTCGCTAACAACCGGACACGACTGAGCGACATCACTTTCACTTTCCACTTCCATGCATTGGAGAAGGAAATGGCAACCCACTCCAGTGTTCTTGCCTGGAGAGTCCCAGGGAGCAGGAGAGCCTGGTGGGCTGACGTCTATGGGGTCACGCAGAGTCGGACACGACTGAAGTGACTTAGCAACAGCAACAGTAAACAGAAAATATGCCTTTTCCCTTTGATGTCTCTTAAATCTACCTTAATTACTCAGGTATTTTATTAACCTAACATTTATAAGTTATAGTTCTAAACTTACAGTGTTTTCATCATTACAGATACTATAATGCAGTTCTCCATCGGCTCCACAATTTTAGAAAATTTTTTATTTTTAGAAATAAATTTTTAGAAAATTTTATTTTTATCTATTCACTTTAGATAAAAGTGAATCCATGGGCTGAGTCAGGAAGAATAAGCACAGATTGATAGACATGAATACATGGATAGAACTGGGGACCGACTACAATCGCAGAACTTTGAACGGAACTCCAAGATGGTTTACTCTTTCCAGTCTTCTCTCTCCCCTGTCCTCATACCTTATTACACAGAAAGATAGCCCACCCCTCTGTGTGTGTGTATGTGGTGTGTGTGTGTATGTATTAAACTAAAGCTCAATTTCTCAGTCAGTTCATTAGCTCAGCCGTGTCTGACTCTTCACGACCCCATGGACCACAGCACGTCAGAGCTCCTGTCCGTCACCAACTCCGGAGTTTACTCAAACCCATGTCCGTTGAGTCGGTGATGCCATCCAACCATCTCATCCTGTCGTCCCCTTCTCCTCCTGCCCCCAATCTTTCCCAGCATCAGGGCCTTTTCAAATGAGTCAGCTCTTCGCATCAGGCGGCCAAAGGACTGGAGTTTCAGCTTCAACATCAGTCCTTCCAATGAACACCCAGGACTGATCTTTAGGATGGAAAGTGATCCTTTTTCAACCCCTTCATTTTTTCCCATTGCCGATGCATTAAGTTTCCTTGTTCCCCAATAACGTCAATTTCTTGGATATTCTGGTGTGTCTATAAACACAGTCTCATTTGCCTGGATTCCTCCCCCCAAATCCCTCTCTCTTGTTTTCTCTCTGCAAACTTGGCAAACTGCTAGCTCCTATTTGGCATCCATTTGATTTCCCCAAAGTTGCTCTTTCCTGTATGTTTCCATAGCATTTGGATTTTTACATTTCTGTTAAAATGTATACTCTTTTCTTGTTCTTTTCTTCTTCTTGCACATCACACGTGTGTCTTTTTCCCCATGTCACTCAACTTTAGAAGGCAAAGACCATTCTGTGTTCAGTGTCTGTACTTCTGGCACCTAGTATGCTGCTGGGCATAGAGTAAACACTCAGTAAGTGATTATTATCCAGTCGATTTGACACAGATTAGCCTTAAATTATTAGCCTTAAAGGCAACATAGCTACCATCCATGAATCTTAAGTAAAGTCACAAAGAATGGGGATAAGGAACTTTCAAAATTTCCCCATTTCTTCATAAAAACTGGCTTAAGGAAGCCTTTGTAGTAATAAAGGTGGTTACCTTAATATGAAAATCAGAAAGAAAATATTTGAAGTATTTTTTCAGTGCTTTTCTTGATATCCTTTTACGGGGCCAAGTACTGATCACCGATGTATTTTGGTAGATTTGGAGAAGCACTGTATCCCTCTCAAGGGAGAACACCAGGCGTTTCGTGATATTTTCAATGCACGTCTGTGCCCCGCTGCGCGCACCATGATGTCCCTGACCCCAGCCTCAGCTCTCTGGACCAACTGGCCAGATGGATGTTGTCCTTCCCTTTGCTGACCCAAAGCCCTGCCCCAAGCTACAGGACACACGGCTGTAGAAGGTAAAGAGGTAACGTGCTTCCCTGCTAGCGCTCTTTGCGGGAAGTCAGAAGCTGTTGTGTTTGCCATAGTGCGGGATGAGATCTGACTGCTTGCTAAATCCAAGGGCCTGTTCCTTGACTCACCACCAACCCACCTCCCCAAAACCTGCCTTCCTGACCTGACAACAGCTTGCCTGCTTCCTGCAATAACTGGCTGGGTGCTACAGAAGCTGACTCACTGATAGCCCTTTGTCTGAACCTCCGGTTGCTTTCCAGCCTCACTACAGCCACCTTTCAAACTCAAGCTCTCCCCCCTTCCCACCTGTAGTTTACTGAGAACTACGTGAATGGGACTTTATGGCTAGAGCTAAGTCCTCTAAGTTCTCCTCCTGTTAGTGGTGAAACTCTCTCTCTCAGAAGGAAAACCTGCTCAGGTCTCTCTCTCCTTAAAACCTTCTCAAAAAATTTTCATGTTGAGTCCAAATCATTCAACTCTTACATAAAATACTTCATGCGGATAAAACTCTAATTTGAAAAGATATACAGACTTCAGTGTTCTTTGCAGCACTGTTTACAATAGCCAAGACAAAGGAGCAACCTAAATGTCACTGTACAATCAAAGGATAAATATGTGGTACACACAAACTCAAACACACACACACACTGGAATATTAAGGAGCCATAAAGAAGAATGAAATAATGCCATTTACAGCAACAATGGATGGACCTAGAGATTATCATATTTAGTGAAATAAATCAGACAAAGACAAAGATTATACATCACTTAAACATACAATCTAAAAAAAAAAGGATACAAATGAACTTATTTGTGAAACAGCAAAAGACTCACAGACATAGAAAATAAAATTATGATTACTGAAGGTGATAGAGAAGATGGGTTCTGGGATGTGGGGAGAGATAAACTAGGAGTATGAGATTAACATATACATAAACAAGTAAATGAGGTGATGGAATTCCAGCTGAGCTATTTCAAATCCTGAAAGATGAAGATGATGCTGTGAAAGTGCTACACTCAATATGCCAGCAAATTTGGAAAACTCAGCAGTGGCCACAGGACTGGAAAAGGTCAGTTTTCAATCCAATCCCAAAGAAAGGCAATGCCAAAGAATGCTCAAACTACCGAACAATTGCACTCATCTCACACGCTAGTAAAGTAATGGTCAAAATTCTCCAAGCCAGGCTTCAGCAATATGTGAACCGTGAACTTCCAGATGTTCAAGCTGGTTTTAGAAAAGGCAGAGGAACCAGAGATCAAATTGCCAACATCTGCTGGATCATGGAAAAAGCTAGAGAAATCCAGAAAAACATCGATTTCTGCTTTCTTGACTATGCCAAAGCCTTTGACTGTGTGGATCACAATAAACTGTGGAAAATTCTGAAAGAGATGGGAATACCAGACCACCTGACCTGCCTCGTGAGAAACCTGTACGCAGATCAGGAAGCAACAGTTAGAACTGGATGTGGAACCACAGACTGGTTCCAAATAGGAAAAAGAGTACATCAAGGCTGTATATTGTCACTGTGCTTATTTAACTATATGCAGAGTACATCATGAGAAATGCTGGACTGGATTAAACACAAGCTGGAATCAAGATTGCTGGGAGAAATATCAATAACCTCAAATGATACCACCCTTATGGCAGAAAGTGAAGAAGAACTAAAGGGCCTCTTGATGAAAATGAAAAAGGAGAGTGAAAAAGTTGGCTTAAAGCTCAACATTCAGAAAACGAAAGATCATGGCATCCCGTCCTATCACTTCATGGCAAATAGATGCGGAAACAGTGGAAACAGTGACCCTTTTTATTTTGGGGCTCCAGAATCACTGCAGATGGTGATTGCAGCCATGAAATTAAAAGATGCTTACTCCTTGGAAGGAAAGTTATGAGCAACCTAGACAGCATATTAAAAAGCAGAGACACTACTTTGTCAACAAAGGTCCATCTAGTCAAGGCTATGGTTTTCCAGTAGTCATGGATGGATGTGAGAGTTGGACTGTGAAGAAAGTGAGTGCCAAAGAATTGATGCTTTTGAACTGTGGTTTGGAGAAGACTGTTGAGAGTCAGTTGGACTGCAAGGAGGTCCAACCAGTCCATCCTAAAGGAGATCAGTCCTGGGTGTTCATTGGAAGGACTGATGTTGAAGCTGAAACGCCAATATTTTGGCCACCTGATGCAAAGTGTTGGCTCTTTGGAAAAGACCCTGATGCTGGGAAAGGTTGTGGGCAGGAGGAGGGGATGACAGAGGATGAGACAGTTGGATGGCATCACCAATTCAAGGACATGGGTTTCAGTGGACTCCAGGAGTTGGTGATGGACAGGGAGGCCTGGCATGCTTTAATTCATGGGGTTGCAAAGAGTCGGACACAACTGAGTGACTGAACTGAAATGAGTAAACAAGGACCTTCTGTATAGCTCAGGGAACTACACTCACTATCCCGTAATAAAGTACAGTACAATGGAAACGAAACTGAAACATAGTATTTCTATACAGATAACTTGATCATTTGTTGTACACTTGAAACTAACACAATATTGTAAATTAACTATATTTCATTAAGAATTTTTAAAGTACTTCATGGTCAGGCTTCTCTTTATAGCTACCCGCATCACCAGCCCCTTTCAAACTATCTTTGTAACTCACGTGCTTTGTAACCACTTGTGATTCTTCACATACAACCTGATGTGGGCCCCTTTATGCCTCTGAAGATGCTTTAACATGGCTACACGAAAGCAGCATCTAAATATTCTCTCTGGTGGTTTTTATTCTCTTCTCTTATGCCAGGGACCACATCACTCTTATAGAAGCATTCCCATATCAATGTCTTACCTCAGACTTTTACAACAAGCCCAATATTTCAATCAACAACACATGCTTACTTGTTCTAAGGATTGCCTTAGGTGCCAGAAATCACTGGTGAGCAAAAATAAACAGGAGACCCTGCCCTCATAGTATAGAGCATAGTTGAGTACTCAAGAGTATTACAAAGTATAGCAATCAGTAATTATGAAAATATATGGGAAATTGAAGCTGTAATAAATGCTATAAAATGAGGAACGTGGTGCCACAAGAGCCCATCCTCAAGGGCTTGGGCGGCACAGAAATGTCTAGGAAGGGATCTGTGAATAAAGAGACTCTTGAGCTGTGGTCTGAACTGTGCAAAATTTATTGATGAAGAGGGGGATAAAGAGCACTCCAGAGAAGGAAGAGCCTGTGTGAAGGCTGTGCTGGGGAGACACACAAGCGCTGTGCAAACTCAAAGGTGGCTGGTGGAGGAGGGGGGGGTCATGGTGGTCAGCCAAGTGGGCACAGACAGCAATGGCGAGGGTGGTATGAACTGACGCACTACAGAAATACCGAGGTCACTCTGCACCCTCTGAGGAGAATAGGTGAATTTGAAAGGGGCACAGTTGGGTCTGGTCGGGTTAGATTCCTTTTGTCCCAGGTTACTCTGGCTACATGGTGGAGTAGTGATTCAAGAGGGACAGAGTAAAAGATGTATGTTTAGTTGCTCAGTTGCGTCCAACTCTATGCGACCCCATGGACTGTAGCCCGCCAGGCTCCTCTGTCCATGGGGATTCTCCAGGCAAGAATACTGGAGTGGGTTGCCATGCCCTTCTACAGGGGATCTTCCAACCCAGGGATCAAACCCAGGTCTCCTGCATTGCAGGCAGATCCTTTACCATCTGAGCCAGCAGGGAAGCCCAGGTAAAAGGTGGGGGTGGAGGTACTCAAGTTTTGGTACTGAAGATAAAGATCAAAGGTCAGAGTCAAGAAACATTTAAGAGACAAAATTAGCATGGCTTGGTGATGATCTGACTATGGAGGTAAGGAAGAAAGAACTATCAGGGAAGGTTTCTAGATTTCTGACTTACTCCAAAGGAGTACATTTAATAAGACAGAACATGACGCAGAATGAACAGTTAATTTTGCAAGATGTTGAGGGTGTGAGAATGTGCCTCAGATGTCGGTTAGGAGGGAATGGGGCTGATCACTGGACCAAGCTGATGTACTCTGCAAGGCAACCTTGCGTTCCAGTAGAGAATAAGTTGCCCACAGGCTGGCTCCTGCTGATGAGTCTTAGGGGAGGCAGAGACACCAGGTGGGTCCATTCCTGAGCTGCAGGGCCCACGAGGTGATTGAAGCACAAGGACTGCTGACCACCTTGCCCTGCTCTCCTGAGAGCTGCAGGGCATTCTGCGGGCTTCCATCCAACATCCTTCTCCCCTTCCCAGGCTCCTTCCTCGCTCACACTGAGTGCTACTCACATTTCTTGCATGCTTATCCTACTCCTGGCATTTGATGTCTAGAGGACACAGGGACAGGATTAGTATTGATACTGGGAAATCATCATCATATGATACTTAGTAAAAATCGGCATATGAAACATTAGGCAGTGTATGATAACATGTAAATTAAAACACAGAGATTGAGAGAAGCAAACTGGCAATTAATTTTAGCAGCTGGAGGTAAATTAACACCTTTCTGTTAAAATGTAAATGTGTAATTCAAGAAAGCAATTTGAAGGAAATTAAGCAAATCATATAGGTTAAAGTCCTAAGCCTCTGAGAAAGAGTTCTGGCATGAGTCTCCAGGGGTCGATCGGATATCAGACAGTTAAAGGTGACAGAAAGGGACATTTTCTTAAAAAGAAAAGTTAAGTGGATGTTGATCATGGCAGGGTTCAGAATAACATATACATCTAATATCTGAACATGTATATGTTTGAACATTTTTATCATATATTACCTTTATAGTAAAAAATATTTTTAACTGTATAAGTAATGAGCTTTTCCTAAAAGTATGGAAATCCCTCCTTCCTGCTCCCCCACAAGATGATGACACTTTCTTCTTATACTCAAAGAATGGGTTTTGCAAACTGAGGTATTCTTGCTCACTCATTTGATATGTGAATCTGTTTTCCATTGTTTTAATTCTAGAATATATCATTTTATATCCAGAGGTTTTTTTTTTTTTTTAAATTTAGCTCTATATCAAAGATTTCCACTATATTGCTAGTCCAAAAAGTTATAATATCTCATCAAGTGAATTTATTCACTTGATTTAATTAACTACCATCCAATTGTGGATATTTAGACTGCTTTCCTCTTTGCAGCTTCCCTTGTAGGTCAGCTGGTAAAGAATCCGCCTGCAATGCGGGAGACCTGGGGTTCAATCGCTGGGTAGGGAAGATCCCTTGGAGGAGGGAAAGGTTACCCACTCCTGGATTCTGGCCTGGAGAATTCCCATGGGATGGCAAAGAGTCAGACACGACTGAGTGACTTTCACTTCACTAGACTGCTTTCAAGTGTTTGTTATAAAAAACAAACATCTTTCCATAAAGTTTGCCTTCATTATATCATTTCCTAAAGTATCCAAATAATGAGGTTATTTGATCAGAGAACGTATCAGCTTTATGATGCCACAACAACAAAGATTCTCAGGTTGGATTAATATCAGTAGAAGAAACTGCTTATACAAGGGGTAGTAAAATTGTATAAAAATAATAATAATAGCATGCGAGACTTCTGCTTCTGGGCCTAATGGAGACATTGGTACAGAACTAGACTTCACATTAAAATCTAACTATAAACCTGGACAGAATATAAGAAATAACTGTTTTAGGATGATTATCAGAAATGCAGGATTGTAACCTTAAAACAACATGTCAGAAAGATTTAGGAAAGGAAAGTATTTAATAGAAATAAAGCAAAAGAAAACAGAACATGATGTGGGATATATAAGTAGCCAAAACAAAAAGGGAAAGAGGAAGAAAATGTCTGTGTAATTTCTAATCACTTTTTTTTCTTTTCAAACTGGAAATGGGAATTTTACCAGAGACTACAAACAGCGTGAGGACCGATCTTTAAAATCTGTAATGGCAGAATTTAAAAGAGCTGAAAAATAGCAGTGAATTACTATTTGTGTTGAAATTGGTCCAGTGCAAGATCCCAAGACCCACACTTTATTTTTCTTCAGTGACAAGTATCCAAACTTGACCACCTAAATTTGATGGTGGCAGAGACTAAAAAGCATCACACCTCAAGCAGAAAGACTCGGATTTTCTCTGCTTAGAAGAAAATTTCTTTGATCCTCGATTTTCTTGATTGTCAAACATATATTTTAAGATAAATAATTAAACATTATAAAATACATTTTACCGTTAATAAGTTAGTTGCAAATATTTTAACTTGGTGTTCATTTTACTGCTTTGTGGTTCATTTACATTCTTATGTGTTAAGGTATACATCAAAGAATGATTTCTAAATCTCATCTAATGACTCAAGACTCTGCTTAGTTCTATATCACTAAATTACAGATAGCAACAAAAAGAGTAGGCAAAGACCAGATTATATTGTATCTTTAGTTCAGAAGTGGGATTTGCTTTATAAACAATAATGAAAGGAAGACTAATGTTGAACAGAATAAAATTTAATGTAAAGATTCCTTTTTGTAATATTTCATGTATCACTTTGCATATTGAATCAGATAGGAATGACTGATGAAACACGGTTTTATTAAATAAGCCACTTCTAAAGTATATTCATCATCAGAAAAATATGCTTGGATAACGCAAAAATGATATAAGTTTAGCCTGTATAATTTATTCCAAAACTCAAACAACGGAAAGAAATGGAAAAACAAAAAAAGAAAACAAACATCAGGCAAAGTTTTTGAAACAAAGCTGAATTATACCAAGAAATATAGAAAAAAATATGGATAAGCATATACATTTAAGTTATTATTTAAGCAATTTATATTATAAATTAATATACAAAAATAAAGGTGATTTAATCTGCTATGTGAGCCAAGCAAACTCCTTTCATTCAAAATGTATTACAAAGTATTACATCTGAGTTAAATTTTGGATCAGCATTAGAGTATGATAATCCGTCATCATATTCCTTGACATGAAATCACTGCTTCTGGATTTCAGGCTGTCCCAAAGTAACACACAAATCACATTAGTAAAATGACCATATAGAGACAGACTTCCAGGCTGATGGACAGTTAAAGGCTTTTTGGCAAAGGTTGACAGTAGGTCCAAAAATCTTGAAGCCTAGTTAGGTACTTCTCACAATTATTAAAATTTCCTGAAAAGTTAAACAATTCCAGGATTTAGTAAAGATGTGAGAAACAAGATCATTGTTGGTAGAAGTGTAAACTGAACACAAACATACATAAATACACATTTGCACAGAGGTCTGAGATTTACTAAACAGCATACTTGGAGAACGGAAGGTACATAATTCAACAGGCATAAAACAACTTATTTTATCTTTAAAGGTTTTATCATTTTTTATGCATGCGTTCATTAGGTAACACCTCATAGCTTTATACCACGTTTAGAAACACCTTTTTATCCTGCTATTTTAGACAGAGTGACTGTTGGCCGCTCGGTTGTGTCCAGCTCTTTGAGACCCCATGGATCGGAGGCTGCCAGTTCCTCTGTCCACGGAATTCTCCAGGCAAGAATACTGGAGTGGGTTCCCAATTCCCTTCTCCAGGGGATCTTCCTGACTCAGGGGATTAAACCTGGGTCTTTTCCACTGCAGGTGGACTCTTTACTGTCTGAAACACCAGGGGAAAAACAACACCTAATTTCTAATTAATTCACATGTATTTTGTAATGCAGTTGGTTTTCTTACCACTTTGAAAATGTCTGCTCAACCTTTCAAACAGGTGTTTTATAACTAAATCAACTCTTCTATTTTTTAAAACATTTAGAGCCCATGATACCAATAATCTATGAAAGAGGTCAGAATACTCCACACCAACCAACAGTTGCCACTTCGGTACAAGGAGGATTTGGAGTTGAAGGTGAAAGAAACAGCAAACACAGGAGGAGCTTCCTGCTCCCCCATTTCTGCAGGACATATATTTCTCTTTTGTAAAGGAAATTTCCATTTATAAAAGAGTGTTCTCTTTCTAGACCAAAAAAGAGGAGAAGACTGGAGACAACTCTTATCACCTGAGACACCCTGAGTCTGCAGAACAGATCTCACTAAGCAACCCATATTTGATGAACATATTTTTAGTCACCTTCCCACAACTTGTTCCCTTCTACCTCAGAAGCCCCTCCTCCTTTTTTTATTTATTCTCTTTTCTCCAATTTACTACCCTTTAAATTAGACACCACTAAAAATGTCATATAACCCCCTGGAATCTAATAGACTCTTTGAGGTTTTTACTTCTTACTGTGAGGCTTTTCTGTGTGTGCAAAAAATAAACCTGTTCTTCTGTTAATCTGTCCTTAATTTGCACTCCTTGGTCACTAAACATAAGAGGGTAGAAGGAAGGTATTTTCCCTCGCTTACACTTATATAAATGACAAAACATGTGTAACCATATACTTAACATATTTATTAACTCTATTCTAAAAAATCCAATTTTTTTCCCCCATAGAAAGAAAAAATTTGAATGATAGTTGCCAGTGGCTGGAAGAGCTAAAGGGATGGAAAGCTGCGTTATGGGCACAGAGCTTTAGTTTCACAAGATGAAACGATTCTGGAGATGGAGTTGTGCAACAAGGGATGCACTTAAACACTTGAAGGGTGGCAGGATATGCCATGCCAAAATATGCCCTTTGGGAAAAGAATTATTTTGGGCTAAAGGTACTTGAAAAATAGCAAATGCAGGAAAAATACTCTGAATTTCCTCCTTTTAGTTAAAAGCAGGCAATGAAATTCCCATGTGAAAGAGGTCCTCCTAGAACAGGTAAGTAAGATTCTTATCATCAAGGAGAAGAAGCTGAGAATGAGAGAATGCTAATCAAACAGACCTTATTAACATAATTCATATCCTCCTTCAGCCTTCTCACATAGCTTAATTGCTTTTCCACACTTTCCTCTCTTTGTTCAACTTACCATAAAAGAATGTAGGCGCCACCCTTTCCTTGGGTCTTGATTCCTTATGAGGCACACCACAGCGCCTGAAACTTACGTAAACTTGTTTTGCTTCCGTCTTGTTAACTTGTCTGTCAATTTTATTTTCAAGCCAACCAGAAAACCGGGCAGAGGTAACATGTGCCTCCACTGCCTGTTACTGAGCTATGCACTTCAAAATGGTAAGGGGGAAAACTTACATGTATCTTATCATTTTTCAATGATACAGCAATAACACTACATCAATGCTTAATTAGCACAAATAAAACTGTTTTAGGAAAAAAAGTTCATTACTTACTAATATTTTAAAAATAATTTTAACATATTTAAAAAAAGAAGAATAACACTTTTTTTAAAAAAGAATATTGCTCCATTAAAAACAAACACACACAGAAACCTTCAAACAAGCTTGAAACCACCATGGGGACTAGAAGAGTTCCAGATATCAAAAGTGAGAGGAAGTGTCAATGTAATCGCCTCAAGAATGGTTCAGTTACTAGAAGAAAGACAACCAACCATACCAGAAGTCCTTTGCTAACTGGAAATCACCTTATCCAAATACCGAAGTAGGAACAGTCTCCAAGACCCCAGAGGGCTAACAACCTGGCTCTGCTTAGACAACCAAAGGAAGCTAATTAATACTAAAACTAGTGAGAGGAAGGCGGCAGAACCCATTCTTCTGGGGAGCCACAAGAAATTCGACACATTTTCAGTAGGCCATGCAGGAAACACTTAAAAGTCTGACCCCCCCACCCCGCCCCTCAGCCTGAATAAAGCTCTAGCAAGAGGAATTGGATAAAAATCAAGTGTTGATTAAATCTTCCTTTCATAAATCATACAAAAATGACTTTTAAAAAATAAGAAATTACTTGGAAAGTTATTAGAGTTACAAATCATGGATTTTCATGTGGAGAGGACTTTTGCCAAGCAAATAGTTCATTTGGAATCACCTATATTTATTTGAGCAAAAAGATTTTTAAAAAATGTTAAGAAATAGTGTTTATGTGCAGAAGAGAGAGGTGCAGTCTCAAAGAGAAAAACAGTTAAATATTAAAACCACAGCACATGATGCTTCATTCTACACACTTGCTCCTATTATGAGAAAAAGGTATGCAGAAGCTTGTCCTTCACAGATGTTAATTATCAGAATAATGTGAGCTACACTGTTCTCATTTTCCTTTAAGCAGCAAGTCCCAGAAGGAACTAAAGAATGTAATAGATGTGGGGAAAATAATTTGTAAATGCTAGTAACATGTTGACCATCAAAATAATTTTAAACCAAATACAGCAAAATTTTGTTCAATTTCATTTGACCATTAATAATGAAATTTAGAAGCAACTAGCCCACATAGGTCAGAATACTGATATGACATATTTGGATTTTACAATTAGTTATTAAAATGATTGACTAAAAAAAATTGCTTTTCTTAAATAGCTTTCAGTTCAGTTCAATTTAGTCACTCAGTTGTGTCTGACTCTGCAACCCCATGAATCACAGCACGCCAGGCCTCCCTGTCCATCACCAACCCCCAGAGTTCACTCAAACTCCTGTCTGTCGAGTCGGTGATGCCATCCGACCATCTCATCCTCTGGCGTCCCCCTTCTCCTCCTGCCCCCAATCCCTCCCAGCATTAGGGTCTTTTCCAATGAGTCAGCTCTTCGAATGAGGTGGCCAAAGTACTGGAGTTTCAGCTTTAGCATCAGTCCTTCCAAAGAACACCTAGAACTGATCTTTAGAATGGACTGGTTGGATCTCCTTGTAGTCCTAGGGACTCTCAAGAGTCTTCTCCAACACACCATAGTTCAAAAGCATCAATTCTTCAGCGCTCAGCTTTCTTAACAGTCCAACTCTCACATCCATACATGACCATTGGAAAAACCACAGCCTTGACTAGATGGACCTTTGTTGGCAAAGTAATGTCTCTGCTTTTGAATATGCTATCTAGGTTGCTTTACTTTTCTCTAAAACCCATATCTTAATAAGGCAGAAACAAAATTTAGTCAAAGAAAAAAAATAAAATTTTCAGCTTTTTTAATGCCCAAGAATATCATCATATGGTATTATTAAAATCTCAGACAACCAAAATGCCTGTTTTTAAAAAATATACATTTTCTGTAAGATGTTATAGAAAAAACTCAAATGAACTTTTTGACCAACCCAACATGCTTTCATCATATTCATTGACCCAACCACCATGAGGGTAATGATTTAGATGCTGCATGAGTGAAAGTGTTATTTGTTCAGTCCTGTCTGACTCTGTGCGACCCCATGGACTGTAGCCTGCCAGGCTCCTCTGTCCATGGAATTCTCCAAGCAAGAATACTGGAGTGGGTAGCCATGCCGTTCTCCAGGAATGCGGCATGCCTAGCACCTAATCAGCGCTAGGTAAACTGTAGCCACTCAATAAGTACTTATTGAATGAAATATAATAAAACAGTGAAAAGCAAAGCATAAGTTAACTCCATTAGCTTTAATCATGAAGGCCGACCTTAGGTGGCAGAAGCAGCAGTGTAAGCGCAGCTCTGAAGACAGCAGTGGACAGACCCTGTGGCTCTAGGTCTCGCTCATTCTCTAGACTATCTGTCTTTCGTGGTGCATTATAGTGACCCTCCTTCAGGTTTGAGCAATGAATGACATTCAGTTTGGAAGAACAAGAAGCAGTCCTCTATGGAAATTAACACTGAACAGGTGAGTTTTAGTAGTCAGCAGAGTTGACAAAATGAAGCGGTTTAAAAATAAAGCAGGAGAGATCACTGGAACAGTCAATGAATGTTGCCTGAATAAATAAATGAGTAAGTTAATGAATAAACAAAGGAGAGAGGAGAATGAAAATGTTGGAAGTGATAGCAGAGAGAGAGTCAGTGGCAGCTAGATAGGGGGGCTTTCCATGTTATCAGCCTCTGTTCCTAACTTCATCCCCTTCATGGCCCTCCTGCAGCAAAGCAGTCCAAATAACCACATGCTTGATAAGTAAAAGTTCTTTTAATGTAAGACCTCCACTTTCCCCTAACCCCTATATCGCTCTCACACTTTCATCTGTATTACCATCCTTCAATCCTTCCTGTCTAAGAAATGTGGAAGGCATAGGCATCCACAGACAAATGGTCTCTCCTAGTTAGTCCCCCGCTTCCCCCGGGACAGGCAGGAGTGCTGCCTGGTACTGAGCTCTGGACAAACACCCCAGCCCTGGAGCACACGGACAGGGAGGGGCGCCGCTCTAAAGAGAATGACCAAGGATGGCTGGTTGATGAGCCAGACAGACCACACCCCTGAAGGTGAGAACTTGAACAAGAGTTAGGGGAAAAGCATTCCTGGTGGAGCCCTGTGGGTGAATGGGAACAGAGTCCAGGGTCACAGGAAATGAAATAAGAAGCTTTACACCCATCAGCGACTTCACGTGATTTCCAGTCTGGCTGCCTGACTGAGCTCAAGCATCTCCCCATGGAGTCCATGGGGGTTTGAAATGTTAATCCCTGATCATCCAGGCACTTGAATTTGGTCTCCTCTCTTTGAACTTTGCTTGCAGTTTAAGTCCATCAAAAGTAATCCAATCAAACCAGAAAACTCATTAGGGTTGCTATATGGACTGGGGGCAAGGAAGTGGGAGAAGAGGAAAAAAAGTGATCCACAATGTTAATCACCCAGCTGTGAATCACTGGGACTTGTGAAAGCACATGCGTCCTTCCTTCCATTTACTCTTGTCACAGAAATGATAGTCACTCACCCCCGGCTTTTTAGCACTCCACACTGTACTGATTTTGTATTAAAGTCCAATCTGAATAAATAATTAAAAAGAAGATTAAGAGAATCTAAGGTCCAAACTATGGCTGAAGTGACAAAGGTGGCTTTCTATTAGCTAAAATTTGGACTCCATCCTGTTTTCTTTAAAAAGTAGGCTGAGGTTATACATGTAAATGTCTATTAAATATTCCATTACTCTTTTAATACAAAATAGATTTAATATGTTTATACTCCATCTGCTAGAAACTCTCATCAGATTTTGATTGAGATGGATGAACATTTTTGTGCTGATAAAATAATCTTATAAAGCAAAATAAATGACAAAGTGTGTGCATTAATTACACAAAATTTAGACTTCTGATAAAGTAGTTTGTTACCCAATTGATTTCCCAAGCACATTTTCTCTACTTACTTTATGGCTCACAGTGGGGCAGGCTTTAGATTTATGGCTTCAAAAATACAGGTAATTTTGCACTATTGTAAGTTACTTTTGACTTCATTCCATTTGTGACTAATTGTACCCACTGCACAAAGGACTCTATCACCGACTTCCACTGCGCCTAATAAATTGCAAACTTCCGAAGTGTGATGGATGAAAGAATGCTCAGAATAAACAAATGAAGAGAACATGTGTATAATACCCAGTTTAATCTACTTTTATTCAAATGTATTAATTTCTGAGAAACATTATATTGTGTAACTGTCAGAGTAGATACCTTGATATGCTTATATGAAAAAAAAAGTATATTATGTGGTGAATCCATCAGATTGTATCTCCAAAGGCATCTAAGCAAGACTGGACCCCAGTCCAGTCTTCACCTGTTAGAAGCTCCTATTTTATGTGACTCATGTAAAGACAATCGGGATAGGGCATTTCTGGAGCCAGATGTGTCTGCTCATGTGTATCTAATCATTTCTTGTTTTTCTAAATCTGCTGACTAGTACTGATTTTATTTTGAAAAGAAAAGTGAAAGGGGACAAAAAAAAAAACAGACATGCTCTGTTATTTAGTCTTCCTCTTATTTAAAATGTGAAAAGTACTTTTCACAAAGGAAATACTCATTTGCATATGCTCATAAAATATTTATGCTGAAATATACAAAACACAGTCATTTATGATCCCTTAATTAGCCTTAAAGTAGAATAAGAACTTAATTAAAATATAATTTGTTAATTCATTAGTGTTGGATTATAACTTTGACACTGATTTTTAGTAATTAATAGGTCTTGAAAGTACAAAATTTATTTGGTTGTTTTTACTGTAGTTTTTCTTTAACACTTCATTCTTTTTTGATATTGCTACATTTTAAAAAGGGGAAAGCATCAAGTTAGGACTCTTTTTCTAAAGAAGGATTTAAACAATATCAAATGGCCTCTGCTTAAATGTTACTTTTTAAAGGAGTGTCCTGTGACCATCCCATAAAATTGTATCTTATCCTCCTACGATTATCTGTATCACCTGGCTTTATTTTTCTTCATAATATTACCATTTAACAGTTTCTGTATTTACTTGTTTGATTGTTTATTTCCTTACTACTATAATACAAGTTCCATGAGGACAGATAATCTATCTGCTTTATTCACTGCTAAATTTCCAGAGTCTAGAACAGTGCCTGATACATAGTAGGTGTTCATGTAATGTCTATTGAATAAATGGATACTTCTTACTAAGCTGCATGGACATGAACTGGATGATACACAGTTAAAAACAATGCATACATAAGAATACAGCTTTGAGATGATCAGACCATTGGAGTTTTAATAAACTAATTCTATTTTCAGAAATAAGCAATGTTCATTGTGCTGATCCAAAACAAGTCCCCAAAGAACTGCAAATCACATGCTACAAGGAAATACAAAAATAAAGAGTATGAAAAGATCTTTGTGGCTTGTAAACAAAATTAAAAAAATGTCTAAGATAACCATCTTAACTCTTGGCTCTTGAGATGAGTAGATGAAAATTTTAATTGAAAGTGTATTGAAATAAACAAAAGATGTAAAATGTAAAAATATAATTTTTAGTGAAATATTTGAAACATCAGCTTTAAAATATTTATTTATGATATATCAGGGGTTTATGGTAGGTGAAAGTTAAATACTCTGCCTCTGTCCTTTCAAAATCCACCATCGCGAAGTGAGACATGGAAATAGATTTCTATCTTACTCAGCTTTGAGACTAGTAAGAGGACATGCTGGTTTCCCAGAACTGGGTTCGAAACCACGAGTAAAGGTTAAGAGGCAAGAAACAAGATGACATGTCTGGGAATCCACAAGAGGAAAGGTTTCTGATGTCTAAAGTGCAAGACAGAAAATTATGAGAAAAACCCAAGTTAATTATTTAAGAAGCCAAACAGTAATGCTTGACCTTAATAACATGCAACATTTCTTACCAGCAATGGCACCCCACTCCAGTACTCTTGCCTGGCAAACCCCATGGATGGAGGAGCCTGTTAGGCTGCAGTCCATGGGGTCGCTAAGAGTCGGACACGACTGAGCGACTTCACTTTCACTTTTCACTTTTATGCATTGGAGAAGGCAATGGCACCCCACTCTAGTACTCTTGCCTGGCAAACCCCATGGACGGAGGAGCCTGGTGGGCTGCAGTCCATGGGGTCGCTAAGAGTCGGACACGACTGAGCGGTTTCACTTTCACTTTTCACTTTTATGCATTGGAGAAGGAAATGGCAACCCACTCCAGTGTTCTTGCCTGGAGAATCCCAGGGATGGGGGAGCCTGGTGGGCTGCCGTCTATGGGGTCGCACAGAGTCAGACACTACTGAAGCGACTTAGCAGGAGCAGCAGCAGCATAGTCTATAAAGGATATATTCATTGGGTATAGACATCATTATTTCTGAAAACTGACCTAAATTCTATCGTTGTTGACCAGAGAAAACATTACTAGTAATACTGCAACTAACCAATGCACTTCCCCAATGATGCAGAAATAATCATGAGAGTTTACATTTCTATTCCATGAAATGAACCATCTGCTAAATTGCTGTTTGAGATTTGAAGCTAGTCCCAATTGTTAGTTTATTAAATGTAATAAGTTACAATAATGAAATGTTAAAATTATAATGAACACTGGCAGAAAAAGCTAGATTCCCAAATAGAATTATAAAAATCTTAACTTCTGCATTTTTTGACTTGTGGTTTTAATATCACCAGTCCAGTACACTACCACTTGCTATGTTGCATTTTAAAAAATATAAAGCAGAAAGAAAAATGTCATAAAAGAACACTCTACTTTGTGCATATACAAACACTTTACTACTGAAGCAATTTTTCAAAATAGAAATCAATAACTCTAATGTGATTCATTCTGTGGAGGAAGATTTATTAAAAAAAAAAAACAAAAAAAAAACCCTAAATCTCTTTAGTACAATGTTATACTACATCGATTTTTAAAATATAATTATGTTAAGTAAAATTTTATATAACTTACTGCACATGGAAAGCATTTAAAAGATGTTTGATGGGCTAATGTGCCTCAAGAGACTTAGTATTACCAGGTATAAACAATGAGAAGATATAAGTCTTCTTAGACTCACCCCAACCACCTTAATTTTCTGGTTAAATTTTACTGAATAAAGATGAAATACTAACTCTAACACTTAAATAGAAGCAAGATATCTATATAAACATACATATACATGTATGCTATGCTATGCTATGCTAAGTCACTTCAGTTGTGTCCGACTCTGTGTGACCCCATAGACGGCAGCCCACCAGGCTTCCCCATCCCTGGGATTCTCCAGGCAAGAGTACTGGAGTGGGGTGCCATTGCCTTCTCCAATATACATGTATATACATACATTATATACAAATATGAGAATTTGGGTTGGTATAAAATCTTCATAAATTTTTTCCTTGTGATTTTTCCAAGTCCAAATTATACTGGTTTTAAAATAGATGTAATATTTGTTTATGTGTGGTTATGTGCCAACACAAAAGCCACATACACACAAAGTCAGGCAGTATAAATCAGTTCATTGCAGTTGTTTAAATAAAAGACTTCCATGAGAAATATAAAGAGCATTTTTTTTCATTGATTTTTTTTTTAAGTGGGAACATTTTAGATTTGATCTTACAGTAGAAAAAGGTTGTATCTTAAAATAGCTCTTTCTCTAAGATAAGATATTAGGCTAATTGAGAAAACAATCCTATAGAAAGGCCTCTGATCAATATGATCAAACCAAGCTATAAAATCTGAATTAAAGATTATGAAAATCCATAGCTGGCCTCAAAAGTGAGAAAGGCAAATATCAAGTTCTCAGAAATGAAGAGGAAACTCAAATCTTGAGTGGTGAGCAACAGACTGGTGCAGAAACGTGGAGTCTAATTCATATAAAAATTACTTCAGAAGCCATGCCCATGGAGAGAGACACTTGAAATCACATCCACAGGGATGCCCCCATACCCCATCACAAGCACGACTCCGGAGGAAAATACATTCCACAAAAGCGGAACTCTGAGTTCAACTGAAATATCCATAAAACACTCGAGGAAACAAAACAGCTGAGAATAGGAGAAAGTGACACGTCCAAACTCATACATACCCCTGGAACTGGACATAATAGATAGATGTGAAAGAAGCTTTAAATAAATATACCTAAAATTCATAACTTGATAAAGACTATAAGAAAACCCCAAAAGCAAGAAGACATACTGGAAGAAACAGGCAGATCCTTTAGAGAAACCAAAATTAATTTTAGAATTGATGTTCACTGAAACTGAATTTTAAAAATTTAACACACAAGTTAAGCAGTAGATTAAATCTAACTGAAGAAAGTGAAGTGTTAGTTTGAAAGACAGATTTCAGGCAGTCATGTAGAAGGAAACACAGGGGATTAGAGACAGGGAAAAAGGGGGAAAGAGGCTAAGAGATGTGAAGGTTACAGTGAGCAAATCCAATCTGTATTTAATATGAACTTCAGAGTTTTCTAATTTAAATCAGATTGAACATCAAACAGGATACGTCTTAAAAATTCGTATCTAGGTAAAAATATGAATAACAGTATATGTTTCAAAATACAGTGTAGAATTTTGGAGTCGGGGGTGTCTCACTGATGCTTGGGAATGCTACAATATCTAGATATATAGGTATGTGGATTGATCACCTCAAGGTCATTTTAAAGGTAAAATTTATTATTTGTCTACATAATAATATACATGTTGGGAAAGATTGAGGGCAGGAGGAGAAGGGGGCGACAGAGGATGAGATGGGTGGATGGCATCATCGACTCAATGGACATACGTTTGAGAAAACTCTGGGAGGCAGTGAAGGACAGGGAGGCCTGGCAGGCTGCAGTCCATGGGGGTCACAAAGGGGTTGGACATGACTGAGCAAGTGAACAACAACATATAATGATAAATAGACAACCATGAGGAAAAACCAAAAGGCTCAGCCAACTGCATTCATGGAAAATATATAAATTTATGATCTGCTAAACATGTTGTAGAGTCTCTCATTTTTTTAAATTTATTTTTAATTGGAGGATAATTGCTTTACAATGTTGTGTTGGTTTCTGCCACACATCAACATGAATCAGCCATAGGTATACACACACCTCTTCCATCGAACCTCCCTTCTACCTCCCACCCCATCCCACCCCTTGAGGCTGTCCCAAAACCCTGGGTTTGAGCTCCCTAAGTCATACAGCCGGGGAAGGCAATGGCACCCCACCCCAGTACTTTTGCTTGGAAAATCCCATGGACGGAGGATCCTGGTAGGTTCCAGTCCATGGGGTCGCTAAGAGTCAGACATGACTGAGCGACTTCACTTTCACTTTTCACTTTCATGCATTGGAGAAGGAAATGGCAACCCACTCCAGTGTTCTTGCCTGGAGAATCCCAGGGCCAGGGGAGCCTGGTGGGCTTCCGTCTGTGGGGTCGCGCAGAGTCGGACACGACTGAAGCGATTTAGCAGCAGCAGCAGTCATACAGCAAATGCCCATTGTCTATCTATTTTTATGCACAATAACGTGTATGTTGCAATGCTCCTCTCTCAGCTCATCCCACCCGCTCCTTCCCCCACTGTGTCCACAGTCTGTCCTCTGTATCTGCATCTCCACTGCAAACAGGTTCATCGGTACCATCTTTTTAGATTCCATATATGTGTGTGTGTTCATATAGGATATTTGTTTTTCTCTTTAACTTAAAAGCTTTCGCACAGCAAATGATAAACAAGATTAAAAGACAACCCACAGAACGGGAGAAAAAAATTGCAAATGAGACAGCTGACAAAGTATTAATCTCCAGAACATATAAGCAGCTCATACAGCTCAATATCAGGGAGACAAACAGCCCAGTCAAAAACTGGTCAGAAGACCTAAAAAGACACTTCTCCAAAGAAAAGTACAGATGGCCAAGAGACACATGAAAAGATGCTCGGCATTGCTCACTATTAGAGAAATGCAAATCAAAACTACAATGAGGTATTACCTCACACCTATCAGAATGGCCAGCATCAAAAAGTCTACAAACAATAAATGCAAGAGAGGGTGTGGACATGTGAATTGATCCAGCCACTATGGAGAAGAGTATGGAGATTCCTTAAAAAACTAGGAATAAAACTACCATAAGACCCTCTCATTTTAAATTTGTCTACAAAAATTATTTGAACCAGATAATTAAAGTAGCAAATGTTAAACACATATTGAATAAAGGATTAAGAACATACAAGCTACCCAAAAGGAAGCACTTGATATGTACTGTTTCTTTGCTGGACAGTGGCACTAAACTTATTAAGACCAGAGGAAGACATCAACCAGGCTACAGACGCTACCACTGTCTCACCAGTTGGTAAGTATTCGCTTCCTTTAAGAGTCGATGAGTCACTGCTGCCTGGGTATTGATGGGATCATGTAACTTCTCTGTAATAGAATACAGTCCAATAATGGACCCAACTGAATTAGACTCAGTAATTTTAAACAGCTTCTGGACAAGAGTCTCTGACACAGTGTCTCCCAACATGCTACCAAATCTCCTATGAAGATGCAGAAAAAGATGAGAACATAACATGCAAGAGAAAATCAGGTGTAATAATGAATGCACACACAGGTAGAAAAGGAATTTCTACAGATGAAGAGGCCTGTGGACCTGGCAGGCAAAACCACAGTTCATGATCAACTCATATGCTGCAACCAGAGGCACCAATTCTAAAGTTGGTAGGTTGTGGGTTTTTTTTTTTTTTTTTAATCCCTCCTACACTTTCTGCTCCCTCAGAAACATAAGATCTGGAACAAACTCCATTGAGGAGAAGGCGTGGAGTAGGCCAGTATTCTGCGGCTGTGAAGTAGGTGCTTTTTAAGACAAAGTGTGCTGCTTTCCATTCTCATCCCCATAACCATCACACCCACAACCATTCACAGCCAACTCTCAAAAAACAACTGAAGTGGGGACGCAGACCCCTCGTAGGACACTGCACTGCATTCTGGAAAGTGGTGTGCCGCACAAGCAAGGTAAGGGTAAGGGCAGAGAAAAACACAGCTGAGTCTGTGTGCATTTCTGGAATTCGCCTACTCCGCCGATCTCAGTGTCAGAAGTCACGGAAAATTCCTTTTTTATCACCAGAAGAGGACTGGCTGATGCACATCCATACCAGTCTTCAGGGACTGGGGAGGAGCTTGGCAGTCCACCCAAGGATACCTGATAAGGAGAGCTCACCTGTCCCCAAGAAGAGAATGAATGAGGTCAAGCACAATGACATGTTCTAAGCCTTGGCAAACACCAATTCTAGACTGAGGTAGGATTGAAAATAATGGTATTATAAACACTGCACGTGTCTGTGTGTGTGCGTGCTCAGTCATGTCTTACTCTGTGTGACCTCATAGACTGTGGCCCGCCAGGCTCCTCTGTTCATGGGATTATCAAGGCAAGAATGTTGAGGTGCGTTGCCATTTCCTTCTCCAGGGGATCTTCCTGACCCAGGGACTGAACCCATGTCTCTTAACATCTCCTGCACGGGCAGGCAGGTTCTTTACCACTGGCGCCACCAGGGAAGCCCAGTATCTTGCCCCAAAAGAAAACAGAATATCATCTTATAGACTTAGACATTGAAGAAGCCCCTTTAAATTCACTATGTTCGTAATCAGTGATTTTTAGAAATGAGCACGTTCAAGGGTCCAAGAAGCCAGAAATCTATATGGTGAAAATGTAGCTAAGTGGGTAAGAATCTGCCTGCAATGCAGGACACCTGGGTTCAAATCCCTGGATCAGGAAGATACTCTGGAGAAGGAAATGACAACCCACTCCAGTATTCTTGCCTGGGGAATCCCATGGACAGAAGATCCTGGCAGGCTACAGTCTGTGGGGTCGCAAGAGTTGGACACAACTTAGCGTCTAAACCACATGTTCAAAGGTCCAAGAAGTCAGAAATCTATATGGTGAACATAGGCAAAGGCTAAGAAAATGAGATTTTTACCATTAGGGAACAATCAGATATATTTGCAAGATATAATATATATGAAATGTACAATAATGCTGATAATAGTATTGCTTGTAATAGCAAAACACTGAAGAAAAGCATTAATACCTAAGGAAAACATTACTATCGAACAACATGGAATCGGTTAAATTATGGAATCGTCTAGAACTGCCCAAAATAATTTTTAAAGTGCATATGCAAATTGTGACTTATAATTAGTGTACACCCATGGGGGATTCATGTTGATGTATGGCAAAACCAATACAATATTGTAATTAGCCTCCAATTAAAATAAATAAATTTAAATAAAAAAAAAGAAAACGAATCCCAAACCAAAAAATAAATAAATAAAAATTATGAAGTATGAACAAAACACTTTTTTAAATTTGTATACATACATGTATCTGCATATGGTGAGAAAAGGTCTGAAAAGGTTTCATGAGTTTTTCCTAATTCAGGCTGGAATGCAGGCTTGGAAATTCTTCAGGACTTTTTTCCTATAAGGGATATGTCTTAGGTTGAAGGGGGAGACTGGCTTATAATAATTCTATCAACTATCTTTGTTCACTTTTTATATTTTACCCAATAGCAAGAAATGTGTTTCATATTTAATAAACCATTTTCTTAATATCTCTTGCTAGTCTCCAAAACTATATTACCAGCATGTTCATAATGACGAATCCACTTATGCGGTTGTCATGGCAGCTTAAGATTTGCTTAAGGAGATGCTGCACGCCTGCCAACGCGGGAGACACGGGTTCAGTCCGTGGTCTGCAAAGATCCCACATGCCAAGGAGCGACGAAGCCCATTTCCCAGAATTACTGAGCCTGTGCTCCAGAGCCAGGGAGCTGCAACCACCGAGCCCGCGTGCCAAATACTGAGTACCGCACGTGCCGAATACTGAGTACCACATGCGCCAGAGCCTGAGTGCCACAAGAGGAGAAGCCGCCCCTGGGAGAAGCCCACACGCCACAGCGAGACGCAGCCCCTGCTCGTCACAAGAGGAAGCCCGGGCAGCGCTGCAGACCTGGCACAGTCAAACTAAAATAAGCAACATAAAAGCACACGTGCAGAAGACAGCTGAAAATTCATTTTTAAGACAGTTGAAAATTAGAAGAAAAGTTAGAAAATCTAAGAATAAGGGCATACAGATTTGATATAACATATAATGACAAATATTTCTTTACAAACTATTATGTATACTACGATCTCAACTGAGGAGAAGACAAGACAGAAATCCTTTGAAAAATGTTAACAACTGCATTCAGTGGGTGGTGGAAAGATGACTGATTCATTTATTCCTTCTACTTTTCAGTATCTTTTATTTTATAAGATAAAATTCATACATTTCCTATTGAGAATAAACCTTTATAGGTAATAATAAAGATAAAAATTTACATTTTTCAGTTCAGTTCAGTCGCCCAATCATGTCAGACTCTTTGCAATCCCATGGACTGCAGCACGCTAGGCCTCCCTGTCCATCACCAACTCCCAGAGCTTACTCAAACTCTTGTCCATTGAGCCGGTGATGGCATCCAACCATCTCATCCTCTGTCGTCCCCTTCTCCTTCTGCCTTCAATCTTTCCCAGCATCAGGGTCTTTTCATATGAGTCAGCTCTTCACATCAGGTGACCAAAGCACTGGAGTTTCAGCTTCAGCATCAGTCCTTCCAAGGAATATTCAGGACTGATTTCCTT
The DNA here is from genome assembly GCA_935064755.1 of Tragelaphus eurycerus. Taxonomy (NCBI): domain Eukaryota; kingdom Metazoa; phylum Chordata; class Mammalia; order Artiodactyla; family Bovidae; genus Tragelaphus; species Tragelaphus eurycerus. Next base: position 20,923,374 of record CAKXYN010000039.1, on the reverse strand, counting down.
TAGGATGGACTGGTTGGATCTCCTTGCAATCCAAGGGACTCTCAACGGTCTTCTCCAATACCACAGATCAAAAGCATCAGTTCTTCACCACTAAGCTTTCTTTATGGTCTAACTCTTACATCCATACATTACTATTGGAAAAACCTACATTTTTACATGAGTTTAACTAATTAATCTACCAGAATTAATTTTTGCAGAGAATTTTCACTCAGCATCAGATCAGATCAGATCAGATCAGTTGCTCAGTCGTGTCCGACTCTTTGCGACCCCATGAACCGCAGCACACCAGGCCTCCCTGTCCATCACCAGCTCCCGGAGGTCACTCAGACTCGCATCCATCGAGTCAGTGATGCCATCCAGCCATCTCATCCTCTGTCGTCCCCTTCTCTTCCTGCCCTCAATCCCTCCCAGCATCAGAGTCTTCTCCAATGAGTCAACTCTTCGCATGAGGTGGCCAAAATACTGGAGTTTCAGCTTTAGCATCATTCCTTCCAAAGAAATTCCAGGGCTGATCTCCTTCAGAATGGACTGGTTGGATCTTCTTGCAGTCCAAGGGACTCTCAAGAGTCTTCTCCAACACCACAGTTCAAAAGCATCAATTCTTCGGCGCTCAGCCTTCTTCACAGTCCAGCTCTCACATCCATACATGACCACAGGAAAGACCATAGCCTTGACTAGGCGAACCTTTGTTGGTAAAGTAATGTCTCTGCTTTTGAATATGCTATCTAGGTTGGTCATAACTTTCCTTCCAAGGAGCAAGCGTCTTTTAATTTCATGGCTGCAGTCACCATCTGCAGTGATTTTGGAGCCCAGAAAAACAAAGTCTGACACTGTTTCCACTGTTTCCCCATCTATTTCCCATGCAGTGATGGGACCAGATGCCATGATCTTCGTTTTCTGAATGTTGAGCTTTAAGCCAACCTTTTCACTCTCCACTTTCACTTTCATCAAGAGGCTTTTTAGCCCCTCTTCACTTTCTGCCATAAGAGTGGTGTCATCTGCATATCTGAGGTTATTGATATTTCTCCCGGCAATCTTGATTCCAACTTGTGTTTCTTCCAGTCCAGCATTTCTCATGATGTACTCTGCATATAAGTTAAATAAACATGGTGACAATATGCAGCCTTGACGTACTCCTTTTCCTATTTGGAACCAGTCTGTTGTTCCATGACCAGTTCTAACGGTTGCTTCCTGACCTGCATACAGATTTCTTAAGAGGCAGATCAGGTGGTCTGGTATTCCCATCTCTTTCAGAATTTTCCATAGTTTATTGTGATCCACACAGTCAAAGGCTTTGGCATAGTCAATAAAGCAGAAATAGATGTTTTTCTGGAACTCTCTTGCTTTTTCCATGATCCAGCGGATGTTGGCAATTTGATCTCTGGTTCCTGTGCCTTTTCTAAAACCAGCTTGAACATCAGGAAGTTCACGGTTCACATATTGCTGAAGCCTGGCTTGGAGAATTTTGAGCATTACTTTACTAGCGTGTGAGATGAGTGCAATTGTGCAGTAGTTTGAGCACTCCTTGGCATTGCCTTTCTTTGGGATTGGGATGAAAACTGACCTTTTCCAATCTTGTGGCCACTGCTGAGTTTTCCAAATTTGCTGGCATATTGAGTGCAGCACTTTCACAGCATCATCATTCAGGACTTGGAATAGCTCCACTGGCATTCCATCACCTCCACTAGCTTTGTTCGTAGTGATGCTTTCTAAGGCCCATTTGACTTCACATTCCAAGATGTCTGGCTCTAGGTCAGTGATCACATCATCATGATTATCTAGGTCTTGAAACTCTTTTTTGTACAGTTCTTCTGTGTATTCTTGCCACCTCTTCTTAATATCTTCTGCTTCTGTTAGGTCCACACCATCTCTGTCCTTTATCGTGCCCATCTTTGCATGAAATGTTCCTTTGGTATCTCTGATTTTCTTGAAGAGATCCCTAGTCTTTCCCATTCTGTTGTTTTCCTCTATTTCTTTGCATTGATCACTGAAGAAGGCTTGCTTATTTCTTCTTGCTGTATATATATATATATCTTCTTCAGTCAGCATAACCTTCTTTTTATAAAGGTAAAACATTCCCTGAAGTTGTTGCCTCAGATCAGATCAGTCGCTCAGTCGTGTCCAACTCTTTGCGACCCCATGAATAGCAGCATGCCAGGCCTCCTTGCCCATCACCAACTCCCAGAGTTCACTCAGACTCACGTCCATTGAGTCCGTGATGCAATCCAGACATCTCATCCTCTGTCGTCCCCTTCTCCTCCTGCCCCCAAGCCCTCCCAGCATCAGAGTCTTCTCCAATCAGTCAACTCTTTGCATGAGGTGGCCAAAGTACTGGAGTTTCAGCTTTAGCATCATTCCTTCCAAAGAAATCCCAGGGCTGATCTCCTTCAGAATGGACTGGCTGGATCTCCTTGCAGTCCAAGGGACTCTCAAGAGTCTTATCCAACACTACAGTTCAAAAGCATCAATTCTTCAGCACTCAGCCTTCTTCAAAGTCCAACTGTCACATCCATACATGACCACAGGAAAAACTATAGCCTTGACTAGACGGACCTTTGTTGGCAAAGTAATGTCTCTGCTTTTCAACATGCTATCTAGGTTGGTCATAACTTTCCTTCCAAGGAGTAAGCGTCTTTTAATTTCATGGCTGCAGACACCATCTGTAGTGATTTTGGAGCCCAGAAAAATAAAGTCTGACACTGTTTCCACTGTTTCCCCATCTATTTCCCATGAAGTGGCGGGACTGGATGCCATGATCTTTATTTTCTGAATGTTGAGCTTTAAGCCAACTTTTTCACTCTCCACTTTCACTTTCATCAAGAGGCTCTTTAGTTCCTCTTCACTTTCTGCCATAAGGGTGGTGTCATCAGCATATCTGAGGTGATTGATATTTCTCCCGGCAATCTTGATTCCAGCTTGTGTTTCTTCCAGTCCAGTGTTTCTCATGATGTACTCTGCATATAAGTTAAATACACAGGGTGACAATATACAGACTTGATGTACTCCTTTTCCCATTTGGAACCAGTCTATTGTTCCACGTCCAGTTCTAACTGTTGCTTCCTGACCTGCATACAAATTTCTCAAGAGGCAGGTCAGGTGGTCTGGTATTCCCATTTCTTTCAGAATTTTCCACAGTTTATTGTGATCCACACAGTCAAAGGCATAGTCAATAAAGCAGAAATAGATGTTTTTTTGGAACTCTCTTGCTTTTTCCATGTTGCCTCAAATGTATATTAAAATTGATATGATTATTCACAAATGGGATATAGACAGAGGCTGCTGTTGCTGCTGCTGCTAAGTCGCGTCAGTCGTGTCCGACTCTGTGTGACCCCATAGACGGCAGCCCACCAGGCTCCCCTGTCCCTGGTATTCTCCAGGCAAGAACACTGAAGTGGGTTGCCATTTCCTTCTCCAATGCATGAAAGTGAAAAGTGAAAGTGAAGTCGCTCAGTCCACTACTACTTCTCAAGAGCAGGGTGTTGTGTAACTTGAGAAACGGGAGCCATTTGTTTTTCCTCTAGCTGTCAGCCCACTGAGATGAAACTTACAGCATCTCTTGTTCCCCCTGGGCCCCTTGTAATGTGAATTGTCTTTAGCCGATGCTTACCAAATCACTGTCACGTAACCGCGGCCGACCTTTCTTTTCAATCTATGCACTTTCCAGGAGTTATAAATCAGTTGACTTTCAAGCTCGATGAGATGGCATATGCCCTAGTTTGAAGAACAGATGGAGGCTTGGGGGGAAATTGTTTCTGTAGGCTTGCTACAAGCAGCACTGCTCCATAAAAGTGAACCATTCGCACTAATTTCTCACATAAATTATACAGGCAGCAGGGAGCACCAGCCCATTCAGCAGAAAATCTTTCATCGAGCTTTCGGAGGTCATCTAACCAATTTAAATTAAAGTTATTTCTGATACATGGCTGTATTTTCATGCCATACACTTTTAAGACAGAGCAATTCACATCAAATAAAAGGACGGCATTAATTGTGTATGCAGTCCCTTCCTTCAGAAAACACCGAAAAGCACTTTAATTGCCGGAGGATTATTATTTTTTTTCAAGACTTTGAGAAAAAGCTCTATCTATTAATTAATCACAGAGGAATTAATAGCAGAAACACAGCAGCCTTTCTTGTACAAAAATTAGGTAAATTGTCATTTTTCTTGCAAAATTTGCCTTGTAAGTTCTACTAAGGCCTGTTATCCAAACTCAAGCTTTGGCAATTATCCAAAAACATAGAAGCCCAGGGCAATTCAAAGAATATATTCATTCTTTCTTCATGTAAAACAAATTATTCAACTCAAATAAATTTGCTTATAAGATTTTAAAGATCAATATCGATTTTGCCTGGGGTAATAGATACAGCGTGAATTTTTTGAATCCTGAAGAAACTGAAACATTAAGAAATTGAAGGCACCAGAGGACTTAATTATTAATCAAAATTACAGAGTTTTGAGAACCATACACTGAGGGTTAATGGATCAGATACAATATCACAGTGGGATTTACTTTAAAATGTGCTTGTATTTACAGATAATGAGCTATCATGGTTTGGAATGACTTTAATTCTAAGAAAATTAGTGTACATTTTAATAATAATTATACTCAATAAATGTTTTTCCTGGTAGAAATGATCAGTCATGTCAATGAAAACAGTCACATTGACAGAGTTGTTTATGTTTCATGAATACCGATGCCTCTAAGAATTGAGAAAAAGAAGAGAATGTGCTGGAAAAGAAATTCTTAACAGAGTCATATGTGAGTATTAAAAACCAGGAGGCTGACCTGGAGCTGAAGGCACGGTCCAGACACCATCAGTAGATACTCTTTTAAAAATTTAGGCATCCAGTTATCTTATGCACAGCATTTTCTTTACTTGAATGTTTAGACTGAACATACATTTTCAGTCATTTGCAAAGAAAAATAAACTTACATTACAATTTAAGAAATCGATGATCATTGGGAAAGCATTACATATAATTTAAGCATTTTCAAGGTAAAATTCAACCTACAGAAACTGCTGCATACAGCTCTGGACTGTGTGTTCAAATTAACTTGTTGGTGCTTATCTTAATTTGCTACCAGAAGACTTGGTCTCTACGGCTAATTTCTAATTAATTGTTTGTTCTTTAAGCTATTTCATGAATATCTCGAAATACGGCTATTTTAGTAACCATGAAACAAACTTTATTAGCCCCCAATTAAAAAGGGCCGTGCCAGTTATTCAGTACATGGTCATCACCAAAGAGAGTAAGGCCTAGAGGGTGAGACGAGAGCTCGTGAAACAGTGTCCTAAGAAGTGGACCTTAGCAGTAACCAGTTGCCGGATGTTTTATATTCATTCAACACACATCGCTGGGCATCAGCTCTGTGCCAGACACTCCTTCAGGGACTGCACTGGCATAAGGGAGGGAAGAAGCTAGAAATAAAGACACAATCCCTGGCTTAGAAGTATCTAGGGTATGGCATTTTTATTAGCCTTGTTACTGGCTCCATTGTAGGTCCCTATCTGGTTTTCATTTTCTCTCATCTTCCCTGTTATATGTTAAATTTCTGTATTTTACAGTCCTTTGTAAAACAGCTTAAAATCTTTTAGTAAAATGTTAAAGTGGATTAAACTTTATAAATGAATATACATACAACTCATTGATTAAACTACAGAAAGATGTGTGTTTTAATTACATAATTAATGTTGCTTTATGAATTAATTTTTAATCAAAAAACAAAGTTGCATGATCCAAGTTTTAATCACCAAGTAATGTATAATTTATAACATTAACCTCAGGGAACTATGCTTCAATGGTGAAATTCTATGCACCTCCAATAGGCCAGGGACGGAAATGCATTTTTGGCAAAGAGGAGGGGCCACCTAAAGTCCATTCTCACTTTATGCTATGCTAATTTGGACAATGCCACTGTGCAGTTTCTATGACTGAAGAAGGCAAGTTTGAAAAAAAAAATTAAGAGGAAAAAACTGAGTGAGATTCCTTTTAAAAAGACTAAAAAGTATGTGTGGTTCAGGACAGATTACATAAGGTGCTGAGAAATGAAATGGTATACAGTTTCAGACAAGCTTTATACCTGTCTGTTATACTCAGTTTATTTTTTTTTATAACTTTCCATTTTGAAGAAGACCTCAAAATTTTCTGCAGCTCAGCACACAGTTTTCTGTTGCATCTCTTCTTTTTCCATCTTAAAGACTTCTACAAGTGGAACAGTGCAGAGCTCTCAGGGACCAAAACCAGACTTATTTTCATTTGTGTTAAGACTAAGTGTAAGAGAGACTGATGATGTATTTAGAGACAGCAAAGAGAAAACACACGATACACAGTCTCAGGAAGAAATGTTTGATTAGAAAGGTGAGCCTTGGTTAGACACATGTAAAGTGATTGTGGTCATCAAACCTTATAAACAAAAATGAAAACTTTAAGAATCTGTTTATATTATCTATGTCAAAAGGATAATAAAATCCTTCTGACAGATAAAATCTACACATGCATTTTTAACAAATCAATAGGAAATAGAATAACTCTTCACTAGAAAACGGACAATTTAAGAAGAAGGCTCAAAAGGCAAGCAAATTAGTTAAGCATATAAAAGTGTTTAACGATCCTAATAATCAACAAACAAAATGAGATGCTTTACCCATCACTTTAGTGAAAGTGCAGTCGCTCAGTCGCGTCCGACTCTTTGCGACCCCATGGCCTGCAGCCTTCCAGGCTCCTCTGTCCATGGGATTTTCCAGGCAAGAGTACTGCAGTGGGTTGCCATTTCCTTCTCCAGGGGATCTTCCCAACTCAGGGATTGAACCCAGGTCTCCCATATTGCAGGTGGACACTTTACCCTCTAAGCCACAAGGGAAACCCATCACCTTAGCAGACTTTTATTTTAAAGGAGGATCCAGTGATGAATATGGTTCTGTGGAATGACTGCTTTTAAAATATTACTTTTGACCTACTAATTCCTCTTCAGGGAATTTAACCTAAGGATGCAATCAGAGGTGGAAACAAAGGTTTATGTATCTGGGTGTTTCATTTAATATTATTTAGAAATTACATGCCCTCTGAAATTGAAATAATCATATAATATCCAACAGTTGGGAAGTAGTTGATGAAGTATGATTTTAAATTGAAGAAAGCAGGGAAAACCACTAAGGCATTCAGGTATGACCTAAATTAAATCCCCTGTGATTATACAGTGAAAGTGACAAATAGATTCATGGAATTAGACCTGATAGACAGAGTGCCTGAAGAACTATGGATGGAGGTTCAAGACATTGTACAGGAGGTGGTGATCAAAACCATCCCCAAGAAAAGGAAATGCAAAAAGGCAAAATGGTTGTATGAAGAGGCCTAACAAATAGCTCAGAAAAAAAGAGAAGTGAAAGGCAAAGGAGAAAAGGAAAGACATATCCATCTGAATGCAGAGCTCCAAAGAACAAGGAGAGCTAAGAAAGCCTTCCTCAGTGATCAATGCAAAGAAATAGAGGAAAACAACAGAATGGGAAAAACCAGAGATCTCTTCAAGAAAATTAGAGATACCAAGGGAACATTTCATGCAAAGATGGGCACAATAAAGGACAGAAACCGTATGGACCTAACAGAAGCAGAAGATATTAAGAAAAGATGGCAAGAATACACAGAAGAACTATACAAAAAAGATCTTAATGATCCAGATAACCACAATGGTGTGATTGCTCACCTAGAGTCAGACATCCTGGGATGTGAAGTCAAGTGGGCCTTAGAAAGCATCACTACAAACAAAGCTAGTAGAGGTCAAATCCTAAAAGATGATGCTTTGAAAGTGCTGCACTCAATATGCCAGCAAATTTGGAGAACTCAGCAGTGACCACAGGACTGGAAAAGGTCAGTTTTCATTCCAATCGCAAAGTAAGGCAATGCCAAAGAATGCTCAAACTACCGCACAATTGCACTCATCTCACCTGCTATCAAAGTAATGCTCAAAATCCTTCAAGCTAGGCTTCAACAGTACATGAACTGAGAACTTCCAGATGTTCAAACTGGATTTAGAAAAGACAGAGGAACCAGAGATTAAATTGCCAACATCTATTGGATCACAGAAGAAGCAAGAGAATTCCAGAAAAACATCTACTTCTGTTTCACTGACTATGCAAAAGCCTATGTGTGGATTACAACAGACCCTGGAAAACTCTTAGAGATGGGAATAACAGACCACCTTACCTGCCTCCTGAGAAAGCTCAATGTCAAATGCAGGTCAAGAAGCAACAGTTAGAACCAGGTATTGAACAATGGACTGGTTCCAAATTGGAAAAGGTATATGTCAAGGCTGTATATTGTCACCCTGATAATTTAACTTAGCCCGGAATGCCAGGCTGGATGAAGCACAAGCTGGAATCAAGATTGCCAGGACAAAATATCAGTAACCTCAGATATGCAGATGACACCACCTTTGTGGCAGAAAGCAAAGAGGAACTAAAGAGCCTCTTGATGAAAGTGAAAGAGGAGAGTGAAAAAGTTGGTTTAAAACTCAACAGTCAAAAAACAAAGATCATAGCATACACTCCAATCACTTCATGGCAAATAGATAGGGGAACAATGGAAACAGTGACAGATTTTCTTTTTGGGGCTCCAAAATCTCTGCAGATGATGACTGGAACCATGAAATTAAAAGATGCTTGTTCCTCAGAAGAAAAGCTATGACCAACCTAGACAGCATATTAAAAATCAGAGACATTACTTTGCCAACAAAGGTCCATCTAGCCAAAGCTATGGTTTTTCCAGTAGTAATGCACAGATGTGTGAGTTGGACCATACACAAAGCTGAGTGCCAAAGAAGCACTGATGATTTTGAACTGTGGTGTTGCAGAAGACTCTTCTTGAGAGTCCCTTGGACTGCAAGGAGATCCAACCAGTCCATCCTAAAGGATATCAGTCCTGAGTGTTCATTGGAAGGACTGATGTTGAAGCTGAAACTCCAATCCTTTGGCCACCTGATGTGAAGAACTGACTCATTGGAAAACACCCTTATGCTAGGAAAGATTGAAGGCAGGAGGAGAAGGGGATAACAGAGGATGAGAAGGTTGGATGGCATCACCGACTCATTGGACATGAGTTTGAGCAAGCTCTGGGAGTTGGTGATGGACAGAGAAGCCTGGTATGTCACAGTCCATGGGTTCCAAAGAGTTGGACATGACTGAGCGACTGAACTGAACTGAACTGATTCATCTTTCATAGATTAACTTGCCCCTGATAAGTATATAGAAAATTTTGCTACAAGTTTCTTGCAAAAGGTTTTTTCATATTTACCAAGGAATATATGATATAGCCATCTCAAAGATGCATATACTAGTCTTATTTTTTCATTTTAATAATGATTCTCAGATAGTTATAGTCTCCTATCTGGCTAACAGGTTCAAGCATTTATTTTTGACTGAACTATCTTATCTTAATCTAGAGCAGCACTGTCTAATATGGTAACCATGTGGCTATTTAAATTAAAATTAATTAAAATCTAAAATTTAGTTTCTCAGGCTCACTGGGGACATTTCAAATGCTTAATGGGCACATATGGCTACTTGTAATGTATTAGACATTACAGATGAAGCGCATTTCCACCATTGCCGAAAGATGCATTAGACCGTGCTTGAATCTTTAGCGATACCACGAGGGATATTCTAAACTGCACAGATTCTGGCATTTGGTCTGCCCTGTTGTTTTGCCATGTGGAAGAAATGATCATTTCATGTGCTCTAAACTATGACAGCAGTTCAGGATGTGGGTTGAGAAACCTAACCTTGCAAAGACATTTCTTGAAATTGTGATAAAGGAAACGGACCTCCTTGCCACTTAATCACACACCATTTCAGGTCTCACCACCACTCTTGGAGTCCCAGGGGTGTCACAGGGACTGTGGAGAGAGGACAGATACTTTCCTGGGAATCAGAGCTACTCAGAATTGTTCAGCTAGGCCATGAGGTGAGAAGTTTGCTTGACCAGAGCTCTATCCACACACAAGGGAGTATAGAGCCGGGTCTGGGGCGGTTTTTAGTGTGGTTTTTGCAGGGTGCTTGGGGAGCCCTGCTTTCTTCAAAATTCAATGTCCATTCCTTAGAAATGTTATCCTAAAAAAAGGCCTCTGGTCTTACCAAGTATCAGACGTTCCCCACAGTATACATGCCAAGAAATAAATACGAATAAATATGAGAGATCACTCACAAGCCTGTGCTTAATAAGTTTAATGTTTTATCTTCAGCATTATCGTAGTACAATTGAAATCTGGTTGGCAAAGCTTTAAAGGATAGAAGTCTACCTTCTATCCTAGTTATAGGATAAGATGTCTTTTTAAATGTATGCTATTATCCTACCAGCAGCAGCAAATAAATTGCTTCCTCTTTAATCTGACTTTTTAGCTTGCTGAATCACTACAATAGTCAATAGTAGCTTAAAAGAATTAATATAGCTATAAAAAAGAAAAGCAGTTTATATGCCATCTGACTGCTGGAGTACCAAAGATAATGCAAAATGATTCATCCTATGCTTTTATTATTTTCAAGATAAACTTTTTTTTGTCTCTTGACATTTCTAGAAGTTACTCAAGATTATTCAAGCAGGTCAAAAAAATCTATGGATTCTTTTATTGATACAATTTTTATGTGCTAAAATTATGTAAAACACCAAAATCCACTTGTTTTTCATAAAGAAATATGGCATATTCTTTTACTCGAATCAAGTTCTTAAGAATCTCTATGTTATTATGCATGAATTGGTACATTGACACAAACACTAAATCCATGTAATTAATCAAATACAAACCAATCCCTAATTAAAGTTTTTAAGATTGAAATATCTAAATTAGTTATATTGCTATATATTTTTTCTCATCATGCACATTTTCATATAACAAATGCAAATTTTAAGACAGATGATTAAAACCAAGATAATAATGTCCTTCATTTGCCTAAAATATATGACAAAACTTAATAACAAGGACAACTCCAGATTTCCCTTGTCAAATAACTTTTTAATAAGTTCAGTAACTGGATATTATGTGACTGCTCAAGATCTAGAAATGTTTGATAATTATGTGAAAACATTTAAAGACATACTAGAAATAATACAATCAAATCTTTCAGTTTTTCCAAAAAAGAAGGAAAAGGTTAATTTTAATGAATCTTTCTAAGCTGTTTACTTTGATGAATTCTTCACTTTGATCATTCTTATTTTTTAACGTAAATTTGTTACTAATTATAAGCAATCCTGACATTCGCCCTTCAGACACTACTGTGCGACTTTTTTGCTGCACAGATCAATTGCTAAATTCAAAATATTTGGCAAAACCTTTTGTGTTCCTTGACCTGATGCTATGCTCACACACGTGCAACTGCTTTCCAGTCTTCAGGCAGAGAAGCCCTTTTAGCTGATAAATATCACCCAAAGCAAAGTCCTGGATGACAAAAAATAATTAAATAGCAGAAGCTGGTTAGAGATCAGCACTCATTTTTCAAATTAAATGTAAAAGCCTTCTCCAGTTGAGGGATTGGCAAGTTTTTACAAATAACACCAGCGAGCCTTTTAGAAAGAAACACAGCCACATTAGAATGGAGTCATTAGGCAATACATTTATTTTGAAGCCAATTAACCTTTTGTCGGAAAAATGTCGGTGCTATAATGCTTTCAGCGGCGGAGGTCAGTCTCTAACAGAGCTCGTGTGACAGCCACTGCGCCCGCTGACACATGCTGCAGACAGAGAGGAGGGGGCCTCCGTCAGAGGCCGCCTGCTTTTGTATTCCACTCTGCATTTCCAGGGAGCAGACAATCTTGACCTATCCATTTAGGTAATTAAAGCTTCCATTTGGAAGTGTCCTGCAGGAAGGTGAAATTTGGGGGGAGATAAATGGCTGTTGCTCTCCGCATCCAGCCACCAGTTCCATCATTTGATGGACTGCCTGAAATGGGCTGGAATGCCAGGTTCTCATAAAAATAGAGATGAATCGGTCAGCACACAATTCTCTAAGGCAAAGCAACTCTGTCATTTTCTTTTCCTGCAGGCTGTAATTTAATTGTTAGTCAAGGTGGGCAGCTGACAGAGGGGCTTCCTCTAAGAGCTTACCCACCATCTTCCACTCACCGAGAAATCACTCCAGCTTATTTACTTATCAGTCGAGTGTGTTTGGCACTGGGAGATAGCACTTCCACATCGAGCACAGCTGCTTCTCACAGCTGTGCAAGGACTTACCTTCCACGCTATTTTGTTTCCTTTCGAATCATGTTCAAGGGCAATTGGGAAGTCTCCTCGTTCATAAAATTTTCGAAACGCTGTGGGTTTGGTGGGTCTTTCTTTGAATGCTCCTGCACTTGGAGGGCCTCTCACCTTCAAAGGAAAAAATAAAAAAATAAAAGTAGGAATCAGGTTTTAAAACACATGGGAAAATGCATGATGAAAAGACTTTGGCTTTTATAAGTTTAATTTTGTACAAAATGTTCTGGAAGACAAATCAAATTATCTTAATAATGGGCAACAAAAATCTCACAAACATTTGGAGAAAAAAAATGTATAACACTGTTAAGGATTTACTTTATTTCAAGCTATCTTACAAAGTATTCCTAGAAAGTGTCACTTTTAAAATATTACTTTGTAAGGAACAAAAGCCTGAACTTTTTTTTGTTTAAGGAAAACATTTTAATAAAAGCAATTAAGTTCAGAGTGTTAAAACTTTTAAGATTCCTAATAACTGCAAGTTCTAATCCAAGTCTGATATACTTTGTGGAATATTCTAGAAATAAATTTAAAATATCACCTTCAAATCTTTATAAATAAAATAAAAATAATATGTTCTCAAAGTATGAATATTAACCATAAAACAATAAAAGTGTGATAAAAATTTTGTTGTTGTTTAATCGCTACGTTGTGTGCACCTCTTTGGGACCCCATGGGTGGTAGCAGGCTAGGCTCCTCTGAAAATTAAGTAATGATAAATTAGAGAGTTTAAAAAGAAAAATGGTGGTCTATATTTGATAACATGAGTTTCAAAAAAATGAACATTAGAAGAGATTCTATGAGAATCCTTCAACCTGTCAAACTGTGATTTTTATCAATGAAGAAATATCTCATATTGAGCTATTCACATTGAGTACAACTTTAAATCTGCTACAACTTTAAATCTGCTACAAATATCTTGTTTACATATGAACTAATTCATTAGGTTACAAAATTCAAAGTGATTAGTGAAATGTTTAGGAAATTATATACTATTGTGTTGTTCCATACATATAGTCTAAACACTATTTTTCTTATGCCTCTTTATTTTAAAAAAGGTAAATTATTATTCATTTATTAGGTTAATAAAAATAATTATTTTGTCAATTCTTAATATAAACAAGATAGCAAATAATTTACCTACTATCTTAATATTTTAAATTATTTGACATCATGTTAATTTTTAATATCTGTGTGAAAATTTTTAATTTTAACAAATTATATATAAAAATATATCTAATATTACAGACAGATAAAGACAAACACGTTTTATCTGAAGCTCACATAAAGACTAATGTTAGAAACTAAGTGGGATATTAAGAAATATTAAGATGATTAAATGCTGAAGTGGAATTGAGGAGTGTAGTAACACGGAGGCCTTTATTAGAGTTTAAAATGATCTTCACTTCGTAGCACACTGTCCCCAGCATATGATTGCATAGGTTACTGAGAAGACACTGGGCAGTGGAGAAATAAGATTTTCTTTTGCTCATTAAAGATTTGAAATTTTGTCTGGTATTAGAATTATTAGCCGCTATTTTCAGCCAGGTTCATTCAACTGTTAAATGAGCATGTGCCTACGGCAGCTGCTTTGTTCAGAGCTCTGAGGTGGATGCCATACAGAAGGGGATATTGTCAACAATATTAGTGGGATGGGAGCTGTAGAGATGTCCTTCCCAGACTTTTGGGATTCATGGAACAATAAATTTTGAATCATATTTGTGGGAACTGATAAAGAATTGACAGATTTTTATTTTGCCAAGAAGTTACATTTACAAAAAAAATTACTATCTACCATCACGTCACCATTCTAACATACCGTCCAAAGGTGGTAGAACATAATCTAAGGAAAGAAAACGTAGCCAGCATGCATATGTATTTATAGAAAATTACAGTGCTTCCCTGGTGGCTTAGATGGTAAAGAATCTGCCTGCAATGTGGGAGACCTGGATTTGATTCCTGGGTTGGGAAGATTCCCTGAAGAAGGGAACGGCTACCCACTCCAGTATTCCAGCCTGGAGAATTCCATGGACTGTACAGTCCATGGGGTCGCAAAGAGTCGGACACGACTGAGCGACTTTCACTTTGGCTGTACTTCATAGCACAATAGTGTATATGTGTGTGCATGTGTATGTGTGTGTTTATTATACAGTACTGGTCATTTCTATGGTTTTGAAAAATTAGCTTTTTAATGGATAAAGAAAACAACTTTGTGTGTGTGTGTGTGTATAATGGATATTGTTTTCGCTGTTTAGTTGCTAAGTCCCGTCTGACTCCTTTGTGACTCCGTGGACTGTAGTTCGCCAGGCTCCTCTGTCATTGGGATTTCCCAGGCAAGAATACCAGAGTGGGTTGCCATTTCCTTCTCCAGGGACCTTCCCGACCCAGGGATCAAACCCGCGTCTCCTGCATAGGCAGGCGGATTCTTTATCACTGACCCACCAGGAAAGACCTATATTGGATATCATTCAACCATAAAAAGAAGTTAAGTCCTGCCATTTGGAACAATCAGAATATTCGCTAAAGTCTAAGTGAAATAAGTCAGAATGAAAGACAAATACTCTGTGATAATACCTTCTGGAGGAATCCAAAAGAAACTCATGGAAACAGAGTAGATGATGCCTGCCAGGGCCTGGGCGTGTGTGGCATATGTTGCTTGTCTTTTTTTATTCACTTTCCTGATTCTTGGTGTGACAACTGATTTCTTTATTGAAACCTGGACATTGGCACGTTGTGAGACTCCAGATCTTAAACATTCTGTTTCAGCTGGTTTATGCTGGTATCTCTCGAGCAGAAAGAGCTGCGGGGTAGAAGTACTGGTGTCCCAGCTGGCCTTGGTTGGGGTGGGTAGAGAGAGCGCCTCTGGGTGAGGGTGGGAGCTTCAGGGTCTCGGCCTGCACCACCACCGTCCTGGCAGAGAAGGGGAGCAGTGCCCACCATCACTCCCCACCCTGACATCACAGATGGAGCGGTCTCACTGCCAGCGCCTGTCCCTCTAACACCACCCCAGTAGGAGTGGGGAAGAGCCTCTTATTACAGCTGGCTGGGGTGGACACACATGACCGTTTCAGTGGTCATGTTTGGATGTGAGTTGGCTATAAAGAAAGCTGAGCACCGAAGAACTGATACTTTTGAACTGTGGTGCTGGAGAAGACTCTTGAGAGTCCCTTGGACTGCAAGGAGATCCAACCAGTCCATCCTAAAGGAGATCAGTCCTGAGTGTTCACTGGAAGGACTGATGTTGAAGCTGAAACTCTAATACTTTGGCCACCTGATGTGAAGAACTGACTCGTTGGAAAAGACCCTGATGCTAGGAAAGATTGAAGGCAGGAGGAGAAGGGGACAACAGAGGATGAGATGGTTGGATGCCATTACCGACTCACTGGACATGAGTTTGAGCAAGGAAGTTGGTGATGGACAGGGAGGCCTGGCGTGCTGCAGTCCATGTGGTCTCAAAGAGTCGCTATGAGTGCTAGTGAATCTTTTTTCAATTCCAGTAGAGATCCACTACAATCCCTCACTTAAAAAAATCAGCTACAACCATGATTTAGATTTATTTGTCTTATCATCATCTCCTAACCATCTTTTTCAGGGTTTTTTAGATGCCAATTTATCATTTCTGCTGTTGAGAGCATGCCTCTCATTTATCTGGCCGGAAATTTGTTTGAGATTAGGCATCTTTCTCCTTTTTCTTTGAATTTATCTTAAAATCAATTTCTCTTCCTTTTTATCTCTTATTCTAAATATACTTTATTTCTTTCTGGTTCAGAACTCACAGTTCTAAATGTCCAAACTTTTCAAATAATGAACATATTGCTAAGATGCCCAGAAGGCTTTTTATAAACTATAATAGACAACTTATACTTCCTCTTTCTGTCCATAAATATTCATGGGCTCTCTACGAAATGATTCCATACGTACAATTCCATGGAAATCTTTACTTAGTTTTACAAAAATTGTCCATGCTAATATGCAATGACTCAGCAGTGACAGGATTTTATTATGTTATCTTCTGTTTTCATATTTCTGCCATTTACTTATTTAAAAACACTAGATTCTCTGAAGTCTGCTATAGGTTCATTCCAAATTAATCCTTGGAATCTCAAGAGTTACAATTTGTAAAACTGATTAGAATATTCCTACCTAAACTTGTTAATGCAAAGGGACATTACCTAATTTTATGCAAATACTCTGTCATTATATCCTTAGATAATATTTTTCTGTTCCAAATATAAACCCACTTAAACCTTACATAAAGATATATATTTTTAATATTTCATATATAATTCATTCCAAATAATTCTAAAAATCTGTACATAAAAAAAAGAAATATAATTAATCTCTGGAAAGGTAATAAAGGTATTATTGCTGGCTATCACACAGTTGGATACAACTTGACTAAATAAAAACAAAGCAAAAAATATTGTTAAGGATCCTTATATGTCTCATACTTATACAAAAAACTACTCTAAATTTTATTTAATGTCTTAAGAATTTAATCTCGATTTATATAAATATAATATAGAGCAAATAGGGAACCATAAATCAAACTAGATTTGTGGGGAAATGCAATTAGGATTTGCCCGAATGGTGAGGGCCACCCGTAAACCAATTAGGAAGAATGGATGTTGCAGCTGAATTCTTTTAATAAAATCTAATGCACTTGGGAACCGAGATACTGAATACACTCTGAAGCGACTGCAGATGACAGCACACTTTATATGCCGACATCTACTGAATGTGCTGTAATGGGTTTAGGACTTAAATCACAGTCTCTGTCATAAGGTCACAAAACTAATAATAATTAGTAGGAAGGGACTTAAGTTACTCTAAAATTCCTCATCATATACTTCAAGTCTCTTTTCAGTAGATCTGTTTTTTAGCATAAAACAGTGTCACAATTTATTTTGGGGGCTCCAAAATCACTGCAGATGGTGACTGCAGCCACAAAATTAAGAGCCGCTTACTCCTTGGGAGGAAAGTTATGACTAACCTAGATAGCATATTCAAAAGCAGAGACATTAGTTTGCCAACAAAGGTCCAGCTAGTCAAGGCTATGTTTATCCAATAGTCATGTATGGATGTGAGAGTTGGACTGTGAAGAAAGCTGAGCGCCAAAGAATTGATGCTTTTGAACTGTGGTGTTGGAGAAGCTCTTGAGAGACCCTTGGACTGCAAGGAGATCCAACCAGTCCATTCTAAAGGACATCAGCCTTGGGATTTCTTTGGAAGGAATGATGCTAAAGCTAAAACTCTAGTACTTTGGCCACCTCATGCGAAGAGTTGACTCATTGGAAAAGACTCTGATGCTGGAGGGATTGGGGGCAGGAGGAAAAGGGGACGACAGAGGATGAGATGGTTGGATGGCATCACGGACTGGATGGATGTGAGTTTGCGTGAACTCCAGGAGTTAGTGATGGACAGGGAGGCCTGAAGTACTGCAATTCATGGGGTCGCAAAGAGCTGGACACGACTGAGCGACTGAACTGAAATGAACTGAACTTAACTGAAAAAGCTAAAAAGAAAAAAAAAAGAAGACTTTTACTTCAAGTGCAGAAGCTACATTGTGTCTCTCTAATGGTCCATTTGGCATGCAAAGACACTGATTTCCTAATTTCATTAGGAAATATTTCCACATGAAATTTTTAAAAAAATTAATTTATATCAATTGGAGGCTAATTACTTTACAATATTGTAGTGGCTTTTGCCATGCATTGACATGAATAAGCCACCAACGTGAAATCTGGATTCATAGGATCACTGTGATTAAACAGCTGGCGGGCCAGAATTACAGCTTCCGAGCTACTCAGGCAACAGGATGTTGGCCCCAGGACTGGTGAATTCGTTGCCATCGGTCTAGATTTCTGAGTAAGGAGTAATGTAATTCCATGTCTGTCCTATTTACTAGTCATAATTGTTTCAATATATCAGAAAAATGCAATGCCCCAGGTCTCCAAATAACCAGAAAAATACTTGTAAAAGATTGTGTGCAAACTAAGTCACTTCCGTCGTGTCCAGTTCTTTGCGACCCACGGACCGTTAGCCCTTCCGGCTCCTCTGTCCATGGGATTCTCCAGGCAAGAATACTGGAGTGGGTTGCCATGCCCTCCTCCAGGGGATCTCCCTGATTCAGAGATCAAACTGGCATCTCTTATATCTCCTGTATTGGCAGGCGGATTCTTTACCAATAGCAACACCCAAGAAGCCCTGCAAAAGATGAACAGTTAACACATCTGATTGTAATGGTAGATAGGGCACCATAGCATTAACAAAAGAGAGCTCTTTCACCAGGCTCATTGGTAAAAAAAAAGTTTTACCTGGTAAAGTTTTTATAAGAAGTTTTAACAATATAACAAAACACTGTAATAGTAATGCTTTTGTTAGTAAGAGCCAAGAAGGATAACAAGTGCCTTGTATTGTAAAATATACATATTTCAATTAATATTCAATATATATGGACACACTGTGGAGTCCTTTAAAGCCAGGCCCTATGGCAACAGTGCTTCCCTGATAGCTCTGTTGGTAAACAACCTGCCTGCAATGCAGGACACCCCAGTTCGATTCCTGGTTGGGAAGATGCCCTGGAGAAGCGGTAGGCTACCCACTGCAGTATTCTTGGACTTCCCTCATGGCTCAGCTGGTAAAGATTCTGCCTGTAATACAAGAGACCTGGGTTTGATCCCTGGGGTGGGAAGATCCCCTGGAGAAGGAAAAGGCTACCCACTCCAGTATTCTGACCTGGAGAATTCCATGGACTGTATAGTCCATGGGGTTGCACAAAGTCGGACGTGACTGACTGAGCAACTCTCACTTTCGCTTCCATGGCAACAGTGAGTTTTAAAGAAAACTTCCAGGTCATTTGTGTGTTTAGTTGCTCAGTCGTGTCCGACTCTTTGTGACCCCATGGACTGTAGCCTACCAGGCTCCTTTGCCCATGGGATTTTCCTGGAAACAATACTGGAGTAGGTTGCCATTTTCTCCTCCAGGGGATCTTCCCCTCCCAGGGACCAAACCCGCATTGCCTGCATCTCCTGCATTGGCAGGTGTATTCTTTACCACTGTTAGTCACTGTACTAGAAGGCTGGATTTGGGAAAAACTTAAAGGGGAATTACCTAGGGCACATCACTAATTGAATGAAGAGGTCTGGAAGCAGAGATGAGACACGCTTCTGACTACAAAGATGCAAATAGTTAATTTAAGTTACATAAATAATAAACTGCCAAATGGAGGGAAATCTTATTAAATCACTTACTGTCCTTGTTTATGCTTTCTCTCTAGACTTTTCCCAAAAACATATATGCAAATACCATTTTTTTCATTCTCATGTCCTTTCTATTTAGTGCACTTTTTCACTTAGTATGTTTTGATGTTGCTATTGATATCAAAATGTCATTTTTTCTGTGGCTAAGCAATATTCTAACTATCTGCAATTATACTTGGAGTTTATATTAATTCTATTTATTTTGCCTTTTGTAATTACATTATTATAAACTTTTCAAGTGTATCACTTAACCCATGTTTTATATTACTTCCTTCAGACAGAATCTTCAGTATGAGATGAGATCAGAATTTATATTTTATGATTTTTGATAAAATTATTTGCTAGTTAAACAGGAAAACAGGTCTTCTGTTTTAGTCTCTTTGGGATGCTATAACAAAATGCCATAGACTGGGTGACTAAAACAAGATAAAATTTATTTTCTCAGTTCTGGAGGCTGGACATCTGAGATCAGGGTGCCAGAAAGGTCAGGTTCAGAGAACAAGTAGGCTCTGGGCTCTTTTCCTCTTACAAGAGTGTAATCCCACTCTAAGGACCTGACTCTCATGAGGCCATCACCTAAACCGAGTTTTTGTTGCTAGTTGCTCAGATGTGTCTGACTGTGATCCCACGGACCATATAGCTTCGCAGGCTCCACTGTCCATGGAATTCTCTAGGTAAGAATACTGGAGTGGGTAGCCATTTCTATCTCCAGTGGATCTTCCGGACCCAGGGATCACACCCTAGTACCCGGGTTGCAGGCAGATTCTTTACCATCCAAGTCACCAGGGAAACCCCAGTTCGGTTCAGTTCAGTTGCTCAGTTGTGTCCAACTCTTTGCGACCGCATGAATTGCAGCACGCCAGGCCTCCCTGTCCATCACCAACTTCTGGAGTTCACTCAAACTCACGTCCATCAAGTCCATGATGCCATCCAGCCATCTCATCCTCTGTCGTCCCCTTCTCCTCCGGTCCCCAATCCCTCCCAGCATCAGAGTCTTTTCCAATCAGTCAACTCTTTGCGTGAGGTGGCCAAAGTACTGGAGTTTCAGCTTTAGCATCATTCTTTCCAAAGAAATCCCAAGGCTGATCTCCTTCAGAATGGACTGGTTGGATCTCCTTGCAGTCCAAGGACTCTCAAGAGTCTTCTCCAACACCACAGTTCAAAAGCATCAATTCTTCAGCGCTCAGCTTTCTTCACAGTCCAACTCTCATATCCATACATGACCACTGGAAAAACGATAGTCTTGACTAGACGGACCTTTGTTGGCAAAGTAGTCTCTGCTTTTGAATATGCTATCTAGGTTGGTCATAACTTTCCTTCCAAGGAGTAAGCGTCTTTTAATTTCATGGCTGCAGTCACCATCTGCAGTGATTTTGGAGCCCCAAAAATAAAGTCTGACACTGTTTTCAGTGTTTCCCCATCTATTTCCCATGAAGTGATGAGATCAGATGCCATGATCTTTGTTTTCTGTATGTTGAGCTTTAAGCCAACTTTTTCACTCTCCTCTTTCACCTCATCAAGACACTTTTTATGTTCCTCTTCACTTTCTGCCATAAGGGTGGTGTCATCTGCATATCTGAGGTTATCGATATTTCTTTGGGCAATCTTGATTCCAGCTTGTGCTTCTTCCAGCCCAGCGTTTCTCATGATGTACTCTGCATATAAGTTAAATAATCACAGTGACAATATACAGCCTTGACATACTCCTTTTCCTATTTGGAACCAGTCTGTTGTTCCATGTCCAGTTCAAACTGTTGCTTCCTGACCTGCATATAGGTTCCTCAAGAGGCAGGTCAGGTGGTCTGGTATTCCCATCTCTTTCAGAATTTTCCACAGTTTCTTGTGATCTACACAGTCAAAGGCTTTGGCATAGTCAATAAAGCAGAAATAGATATTTTTCTGGAACTCTCTTGCTTTTTTGACAATCCAGCGGATGTTGGCAATTTGATCTCTGGTTCCTCTGCCTTTTCTAAAACCAGCTTGAACATCTGGAAGTTCACGGTTCACATATTGCTGAAGCCTAGCTTGGAGAATTTTGAGCCATTACTTTACTAGCGTGCAAGATGTGTGCAATTGTGTGGTAGTTTGAGCATTCTTTGGCATTGCCTTTCTTTGGGACTGGAATGAAAACTGACCTTTTCCAGTCCTGTGGCCATTGCTGAGTTTTCCAAATTTGCTGGCATACTGAGTGCAGCACTTTCACAGCATCATCCTTTAGGATTAAAATAGCTCAACTGGAATTCCATCACCTGCACTAGCTTTGTTCACAGTGATGCTTTCTAAGGCCCACTTGACTTCACATTCCAGGATGTCTGGGTCTAGGTGAGTGATCATACCATCATGATTATCTTGGTCGTGAAGATCTTTTTTGTACAGTTCTTCTGTGTATTCTTGCCACCTCTTCTTAATATCTTCTGCTTCTGTTAGGTCCATACCATTTCTGTCCTTTATTGAGCCCATCTTTGCATGAAATGTTCCTTTGGTATCTCTAATTTTCTTGAAGAGATCTCTAGTCTTTCCCATTCTGTTGTTTTCCTCTACTTCTTTGCATTAGGTTTAATTGGGAAGCCCCAACTAAACCTAATTTCCTCTCAAAGGCCCCACCTACAAACACTATCACACAGGAGGTTGGGGGCTCAACATAAAAATTTGGGGGGGACACAAACATTCAGTCCATAACATCAGCTTGGATTATGATGTTTAACAGGTGAGGATGAACGTTTCACATTGTGGTACAAATGCTACATGAATATGTTTGTGAATGTATGTTCA
Organism: Tragelaphus eurycerus; assembly: GCA_935064755.1. Classification (NCBI taxonomy): domain Eukaryota; kingdom Metazoa; phylum Chordata; class Mammalia; order Artiodactyla; family Bovidae; genus Tragelaphus; species Tragelaphus eurycerus. The sequence continues at coordinate 20,901,101 of CAKXYN010000039.1, read as the reverse complement.
TGTATTTTCTATACCAAAATCAATTTGTGTGAGCATTTTATATTATAAGATATGAACCATATTTGCATTTACAATAAATATCTCCTTATCAGTTTATTTTCCATTTTTACTTATTTAGCACTAAAAGCTTAATTTTTTTTACAGGAAAGCTCTTTCTCTTTACTTGCTCTCTTACCTCCAGTTTGCCTTGTTTAGATCACTCTTTTGTCTGCTGCAAAATGAATATTTTAATTGACTAATTAAATCATATCTCTCATCTGCTTAAAATCCATAAATGATTTCCCATTGACATGCTACACAAAGACCTTTGCAAGTGGATTGTTGCTCTCCCCAGCATTCCTCTACAAGTGCCTGGGCAAAAATTATAGTAAACACTGGCAGTCCTCAGACATGCCCAGATCTCGTGGGTCTCCATCATCCTGCTTCTGATCAACCTGTATTCTCTCTCCACCCTTTACTTGTTTTTATCCTCCTTTTTCTCCTGAAACTACTAACCACCTTCATGACTAAGCACCAGCCCCATCTCTCTTAAGAAACCTTTCCAAATAAACCATATTCGACCCTGTGGTGGGAATAGGTTCTTCTTCAGTTATGGTTGAAATGCTGGGGGAACAAACCAGATATGGTCATTGAACCAATGGAACAATCTATATGGCGATTATTAGAGAAATCTAGGCTGTCAACAAAGTTGCTCTCTAATCAAGTGTTTGAGTTAAGTCGATGGAAACTGGCAAACATTTCCAAAGGGAAAGTGTGTGTGTGGGGGGCAAATATGTGTGTGCTTGCGTGTGTGTGTGCACATGTGTGTTAAGTTGCTTCAGTATAGTGAGGAAAAGGCTGGGGACCCAAAATGCTACTTGGAGATTTTAGATTCTATAGGAGAATAGAAAAAAACAGTCAAAAGGGTGGCAAGTAATTGGGGAAAGTGAGTAAATCATAGAAATCAGCGAATGAGAGGGACACATTTTGCTTTGTTTCAATGATACAGGGAGGGGAGGTGAATTAAGAAGAAGACGGAAAGACCTCTGAAAATTAAACAGCTGTAGTGACCTGGGAAGGTGGAAGCCAGAATATGTGTAATCCATTGAGAAAGCATAAGGAATATGACGTAAAATCAGGTATACGTTTTGGGAGTTTTGCTGCACTGCTGCTGCTGCTGCTGCTAAGTCGCTTCAGTCGTGTCCGACTCTGTGCGACCCCAGAGACAGCAGCCCACCAGGCTTCCCCGTCCCTGGGATTCTCCAGGCAAGAACACTGGAGTGGGTTGCCATTTCCTTCTCCAATGCATGAAAGTGAAAAGTGAAAGTGAAGTCGCTCAGTCGTGTCTGACTCTTAGCAACCCCAGGGACTGCAGCCCACCAGGCTTCTCCATACATGGGATCTTCCAGGCAAAAGTACTGGAGTGGGGTGCCATTGCCTTCTCCGACTGGCTGTCAAAATATGAGCTGCTAGCAAGGTGTTACTGTTAAATTAGGGTAAAGTTAGTGGTAATTGGAAATGAGGAAAGAAAAGAATATCAATAGACTATAATACTGGAATTCATAAACTATCCAATCACTTATGGAACCAGAATGGATTTTAAACTAGAAGATATATGTATAACTAATACACTTATCTGGGGAAGGCAGTGGCACCCCACCCCAGTACTTTTGCCTGGATAATCCTATGGACGGAGGATCCTAGTAGGCTCCAGTCCATGGGGTCGCTGGGAGTCGGACACGACTGAGCGACTTCACTTTCATTTTTCCCTTTCATGCATTGGAGAAGGAAATGGCAACCCACTCCAGTATTCTTGCCTGGAGAATCCCAGGGACAGGGGAGCCTGGTGGGCTTCTGTCTGTGGGGTCGCACAGAGTCGGACACGACTGAAGCGACTTAGCAGCAATACACTTATCTAATATGGCCAGAGGAACCTATAAAGTAACATATAGATTTTACAGTGTTAGAAACACAAATCTGAATTCAAGAACTTATGGTCATATAAACTAAAATATTAATTAGAAACAGAGTTTTAAAAATAGCTCTAAAATAGATATTAACTATATCATCCATTCACTGAAAAATGCATTGAATACATAGTGTGTCCCAGTCACTAGGATTGGTATCATTGGGGACAAAAAGATATGTCAAACATATTATCCTCAAGATATATATCATTTAGGAAATGCGCTAAGAATATCCCCTAGAATCTTCTATAGAAGTAAGAATGTAATAACTGTCACAGAAAGATACATAGAATTCTGAACACTCATAATATAAAACATTTGGGTTTTAAGGCATTGTTCCTTTTCATTAGAAAATGTTATTTAGCCTTTCTGGGTACCCATACTTTTCAAGGAACTACGCAGATATATATTGTAGTTTCCCATAAACCTGAATTTTGTACAATTTTAATTAGAAATAATTAGAGAATTATGGTTGCTGTACCACAGATCTGTCTATTCATAACCATGTAGCTAATAATTCTTAAATCAGAATTAATTTGCTTGGATTTTCTGTTTATTTTTATATATAAGTAATTATCAATTATTATCACAATTTTATAACCAAAAATTCAACATTGATTGAACCAGTATGTAACACCTCTTACATTAAAATTCACATATTCTATTTTGAAATTCATTTCCATAAATGGGAAAATTTTACTTAAAATATACCTTGTTGGTTTCTTAAAATTAAAGAACTTAGTCTAAAGTGTTTGCAGAGACTGTTTCATATATATAATTAGCATAAATAAACAGGGAAGGCAATGGCACCGCACCCCAGTACTTTTGCCTGGAAAATCCCATGGATGGAGGAGCCTGGTGGGCTCCAGTCCATGGGGTCGCTAAGAGTCAGACACGACTGAGCGACTTCACTTTCACTATTCACTTTCATGCATTGGAGAAGGAAATGGCAACCCACTCCAGTATTCTTGCCTGGAGAATCCCAGGGACAGGGGAGCCTGGTGAGCTTCTGTCTATGGGGTCGCACAGAGTCGGGCACGATTGAAGCAACTTAGCAGCAGCAGCATAAATAAAAACTAATATTAGCATTGCAAATATTAGAATAAGTTGCACTTAAATTAGCACTGTCATATGAGGATCACAAAAAAACCCAAATAACTTATAATACATTTTTTCAGATAGGTCGGTAAGAAAGATGAAGTGTCAGTGAAAAGAAAAAGGAGTAAAATGACAAGTACTTTCAATTAAGAAATTTTGAAGCCTTTGGTACTAGACTCTTCAGCTTGGCCACAAATTATATCTTGCCTTGTTCCCAAAAAGATCATGAGGACACTGAGGTAAAGAAGGAGCATAAACTTGGAGAGGGTGGGCTGTGTCACAGCCAAGGCAAGTGATCGCACTCTCCAGAGCCTCAGCTTCCTCCTGCATCAGGTTAAAATATTACATGGGCTGATCTCTAGGACCCTCCCCACACCTCTATAAACAAAGATGCATATTTATTAATTCAACAGATATTGAGGATAATATTATCAAAGAACTTACCTACTCGGAGAGCTATGAGGAATCTCAAACCACACGTGGATTCCTTGTTTTACTTTTGACAGACTGAAATTCAGAAGGGCTATGGAAACACATCCAAGTTTACCTTTCAAGGCTTATTTTTCTCAGCTCTATCATCTTAACAACAAGCTCGGTTTCATGGATTCTAGCTTTTTCATTCTAGGATCCAATAACTTGATTTTTAAAATGCTTTTGCAATAACTGTGTGGCAAAGATCAGATCAGATCAGATCAGTCGCTCAGTCGTGTCCGACTCTTTGCGACCCCATGAACTGCAGCATGCCAGGCCTCCCTGTCCCTCACCAACTCCTGGAGGTCACTCAGACTCACATCCATCGAGTCAGTGATGCCATCCAGCCATCTCATCCTCTGTCGTCCCCTTTTCCTCCTGCCCCCAATCCCTCCCAGCATCAGAGTCTTCTCCAATGAGTCAACTCTTCGCATGAGGTGGCCAAAATATTGGAGTTTCAGCTTTAGCATCATTCCTTCCAAAGAAATCCCAGGGCTGATCTCCTTCAGAATGGACTGGTTGGATCTCCTTGCAGTCCAAGGGACTCTCAAGAGTCTTCTCCAACACCACAGTTCAAAAGCATCAATTCTTCGGCGCTCAGCCTTCTTCACAGTCCAGCTCTCACATCCATACATGACCACAGGAAAGACCATAGCCTTGACTAGGTGAACCTTTGTTGGCAAAGTAATGTCTCTGCTTTTGAATATGCTATCTAGGTTGGTCATAACTTTCCTTCCAAGGAGTAAGCATCTTTTAATTTCATGGCTGCAGTCACCATCTGCAGTGATTTTGGAGCCCAGAAAAATAAAGTCTGACACTGTTTCCACTGTTTCACCATCTATTTCCCATGTAGTGATGGTCATAACTTTCCTTCCAAGGAGTAAGCGTCTTTTAATTTCATGGCTGCAGTCACCATCTGCAGTGATTTTGGAGCCCAGAAAAAGAAAGTCTGACACTGTTTCCACTGTTTCTTCATCTATTTCCCATGTAGTTATGGGGCCAGATGCCATGATCTTCGTTTTCTGAATGTTGAGCTTTAAGCCAACCTTTTCACTCTCCACTTTCACTTTCATCAAAAGGAAGTCCCAAAGATTGCTGAGCACATTATGGTTATGTTGTTTTCATTTTACAACTGAACTACAACGCACTTGGAACGAAGAGCTTATTTCAAAATATTGTCTCTGTTGTCTAAAACAGTTCTGAAAAGAGTGGTTGGACTACATGATTTCCTGTAAATTGCTTTGTTTAAAGTAATAGACACTGGTGGCTCTTTAAATTCCTTGTTGTGTGTGGGAAAATAAAAAGATTGATAGGCTTTCCTAACAAAATGAGATGCAATAATCAGATGATGAGCAAGAAATCTTGACAGTTGAAGGCTAAAAAACTTTACTCAACAGTTGCTGTCTTAACGCAGCTATGTATAGGAAAAAGCCAAATATCTAAGTGCCCAAGTGCGACTCTTGTTATCAAATTGTCTCCAGAGAGTCATCAGAGATTTCAATTTAGACTGTGCTCTTTAGTATCTGTCTCATAGAACTGATAAAATGACTGAATGACTGCGACAGCCTGGCTAATACACCGTCACACCCAACACTAAGGCCAAATAAATGAGTGAGCTAAATGTGAAAGGAGAATATAAATGGACAAGAGGTTGAAATACATTCTATTCCTCTTACCCTTAACGTTGAAAGAATAGTAAATACTTTATATCTGAACATACACCTTCAGTATCTTGCCACAGAGTTATTTCTTACTCCATAATTAGAGTAAAAATGTTATTTTTGTATAATGAAGAGGCTATAACTATTTGCATCTTACATGTCATGAATATTTTAATGGAATATTCAAAAATCCTTGTGTCTGATGATGCAAGCTGATATTCTCCAGAAAGAACTAGATATTTAATAGAAAACATTTTTAGAACTGTCTACAATAAAATTAAATTTACATTGGTTAAAAACAAACATCCCAATCAAAAAGTGGGGAAAAGACCTAATCAGACATTTCTGCAAAGAAGACATACAGATGACTAACAAACACATGAAAAGATGCTCAACATCACTCATTATTAGAGAAATGCAAATCAAAACTACAGTGAGATATCACCTCATACCAGTCAGAATGGCCATCATCAAAAAGTCTACAGACAATAAATGCTGGAGAGGGTGTGGAGAAAAGGGAACACTCTTGCATTGTTGGTGGCAATGTAAATTGATACAGCCACTGTGGAAGATGGTATAGAGATTCCTTAAAAGACTAGGAATAAAACCACTATATGACCCAGCAATCCCACTCCTAAGGAAACCAAATTGAAAAAGACCCATGTATCCCATTGTTCATTGCAGTACTATTTACAATAGTTAGAACATGGAAGCAACCTAGATGCCCACTGACAGATGAATGGATAAAGAAGTTATGGTACATACACACAATGGAATATTACTCAGCCATAAAAAGGAAGGCATTTGACTTAGCTCTAATGAGGTGCATGAACCTAGAGCCTATTATACAGAGTGAAGTAAATCAGAAAGAGAAAGATAAATATCGTATTCTAACGCATATATATGGAATCTAGAAAAATGGTACTGAAGAATTTATTTACAGGGCAGCAATGGAGAAACAGACATAGAGAATAGACTTATGGACTCGTGGAGAGGGGAGGAGAGGGTGAGACGTATGGAAAGAGTAACATGGAAACTTACATTACCATATGTAAAATAGAGAGCCAACGGGAATTTGCTGTGTGGCTCAGGAAACTCAAACGGGGGCTCTGTATCAACCTAGAGGGGTGGGATGGGGAGAGAGATGGGAGGGAGGTTCAAAAGAGAGAGGATAAATGTATATCTATGGCTGATTCATGTTGAGGTTTGACAGAAAACAACAAAAGTCTGTAAAGGAATTATCCTTCAATTAAAAAATAAATATTTTATTTTTTGAAGTTCTGCTTTCCCATCAGTCTACTGGCTTCCTCTAAAATAAAGTACTTTGGAATTTCATGCAATCTGCAGAGATATTAATCAAAGATATTGCTCTGATTATAATTTATAAACTCTAATGGTCAGATGAAGGAAGAAAGAAATGTGCAAAAAGCATGTGTGTCACCACACACAGAAAGCATGCATACTACAAATTAGCTGGAAGATAACATAATAAGAAATACAAGATTAGAACCTTAACAGTCTGAGATTTTTCCACCACGGTTTCTACCACAGTTCATTCAACATGAAAGAAGTATTAAAAATGTAAAAGGAAAACAAGAAACGAAGACCTAAGTATTATGTCATCTATCCTAGGTAAAGATACCAATGCATCATTACCTGTTTAGGTGCAATATGTTTTTCCTTTTATCTACTTTATATTTTTATTTTTTTGCTAATAAAATGCCTTTTTTTTTTCCTAAGCCAAGATCTTCATCTGTGAAAGCTAGGTGATGTTATGTCACCTTGTGGCCCAAACAGAGTCAAGTCCTTGTGAAGAATAAACTCTTAAACTCTTCTTTATTAGCAACATGCCAGTCTTAGCCATTAGTCCAACCAACCTTCACTAGACACTCAAAAATCACAAATCAGAATATTTATTGATGACTTTTCTCTACATTTCAGAAGTGTTTATTCTTCCATAGATAAAGTTTACTTTAGATAAACATATATAATTACATTTTGAATAGAATTTATAATTTGAAACACGTTAGATATTAGAATTATATATAAGCATTCCATACCCAATTGGGAAAGGAGTACGTCAAAGCTGTATATTGTCATCCTGCTTATTTAACTTCTAGGCAGAGTACATCATGCAAAATATTGGACTGGATGAAGCAGAAACTGGAATCAAGATTGTTGGGAAGAATATCAATAACCTCAGATATGCGGATGGCACCACCTCAATGGCAGAAAGCAAAGAGGAACTACAGAGCCTTTTGATAAAAGTGAAAGAGGAGAGCAAAAAAGGCTGACTTAAAACTCAACATCGACATAACTAAGATCATGAAATCCAGTCCCATCACTTTATGGCAAATAGATGGGGAAACAATGGAAATAGTGACAGACTTTATTTCTAGGGCTCCAAAATCACTGCAGATGGTGACTGCAGCCATGAAATTAAAAGATGCTTGCTCCTTGGAAGAAAAGCTATGACCAACCTAGACAGCATATTAAAAAGCAGAGACATTACTTTGCCAACAAAGGTCCATCTAGTCAAAGTTATGGTTTTTCCAATAGTCATATATGGATGTGAGAGTTGGACTATAAAAGAAAGCTGAGCACTGAAGAATTGATGCTTTTAAATTGTGATGTTGGAGAAGACTCTTGAGAATCCCTTGGACTGCAAGGGAGATCAGACCAGTCAATCCTAAAGGAAATCAGTCCTGAATATTCATTGGAAGGACTGATGATGAAGCTGAAGCTCCAATACTTTGGCCAGCTGATGCAAAGAACTGACTCATTGGAAAAGACCCTGATGCTGGAAAAGACTGAAGGTAGGAGAACGGGATGACAGAGGATGACATAATGGATGGCATCACCAACTCAATGGACAGGAGCTTGAGCAAGCTCCAGGAGATGGTGAAAGTCAGAGAAAGCTGGAGTGCAGCAGTCCATGGGGTTGCAAAGAATCAGATACAACTGAGCAACTGAACAACAGTGCCCTTGTATAAGCAATTTAGACACATACGCACACACACCATACAATGTGAGTCAGTGAGAAGTTTCCTCATCTGTGTTTCCTTTAATTTTGTCACTGTATCTTTGTTTTCATTATACAAAAAAACATGAAGTAACCTTGACTTAAAAAGAAATATAGGAGTTGAGAAAATGCTTTCTTTCCTAAACTACTTTACCTCCTTGGTATTTGTAAGTACAAGATCTTCAAAGTTAAAATAATTTCTAAAATGGTCATTTCTTCCTTCTTTTTATTCTAGAATCATACAAATACACTATGAATTCCATTTATTGTAAAACTAGGAGAAAAAAATTGCTACCAAGCTTAACAAGGTAAGGCAAAAGTCATGGGAGAAATAGACGAGATGAAATATGGTGAGTGATGCGAGATCAATGAGGGATTAAAGAAAATAACACAAAAATAATTTGGAGTGAGGAAAATCCCATGAAAAAAATTTATTATTTGTTTGCAAAACTGGAGGCAAATAGAACTCATAGCAGATCTATCATGTTCATTCGGAATCAGACAAGCAGAAGAGAAGGGCCACCTAAGTAAAAACATAAACAAATAATACTTGTAATCTTCATTCTTTTTGACAGCAGAGACGGAGAGGAATTTTAGATTAAGAATCCCAGACGAATGCTACCCTCTATATGACCCAGAAACCTCCTTCACATTACAGTCTAGGAAAAGTGAAACTTAGCACAGCCCCAAGATGAAAAATACCCTAAGAAAGGAAAGTATAAAAGAGCAAAAATAAAAACTCACAACTGAAGAAAACTCATGCAAAGGTAAACATTCTTATGAAATAGCTGGCCAAGAATTTTGAAAACCTGATGAAGCGATCAGTCCTGTGGACGATGATTAAAAAAAAAAAAATAAAAACTAGAAATGCAAGAATTATGAAAGAAAAGAGATGTGATATATACAGAGGAAATATATATCAACATAATAAGTGCCATATGTGACAACTAACATCACACCAACCTCTAAAAGCCCTAAGTTCAGGAACACAAGAAGGATGCCAAGTCTCATCACTTTTATTCAACATAGTACTGGAAATCCTAGCCACAGCAATTATGCAAGAAAAAGAAATAAAAGACATCCAAATTGGAAAGAAAAAAATAAAACACAAACTATGTGTAAATGCTATGCTATGCTAAGTCACTTCAGTCGTGTCCGACTCTGTGTGACCCCATAGACGGCAGCCCACCAGGCTTCCCCATCCCTGGGATTCTCCAGGCAAGAACACTGGAGTGGGTTGCCATTTCCTTCTCCAATGCATGAAAGTGAAAAGAGAAAGTGAAGTCTCTCAGTCGTGTCCGACTCTTAGCAACCCCATGGACTGTAGCCTACCAGGCTCCCCTGTCCGTGGGATTTTCCAGGCAGAGTACTGGAGTGGAGTGCCATATGGTACTGGCAAACAAAAAGACACTTCAGTTAATGGAATAGAATAGAGAGCACAGAAAAAAAATGCCTACATGGTCAATTATTTTAAGACAAAGAGTCAAGAATATATAATAGAGAAAGAACAGTCTTTTCAATAAATTGTAGTAGGAAAACTGGACAGCCACTTGCAAAAGAATGAAACTGGATCACTGCTGCTGCTGCTGCTAAGTCGCTTCAGTTGTGTCGGACTCTGTGCGACCCCATAGACGGTAGCCCACCAGGCTCCCCTGTCCCTGGGATTCTCCAGGCAAGAACACTGGAGTACCTGAACACTGGAATACTGGAGTAGGTTGCCATTTCCTTCTCCAATGCATGAAAGTGAAAAGTGAAAGTGAAGTCGCTCAGTCGTATCTGCCTGGATCACTATCTTAACTCAAAAATTAACTCAAGATGGATCAGACTTGAATGTAAGACCCGAAACCATAAAAGTCCCAGTAGAAAACAGGAGACAGTAGGCACTCTGAAATCGTTTTTGATGCTCAATTTTCCAATCTGATTCCAGAAGCAAAGACAAGAAAAGCAAAAATAAAGAGGTGAGACTACATCTAACTAAGAAGCTTCTGTGCACAAAAAGAAAACCATCAACAAAATGAAAGGGCAATCTAGGTAATCGCAGAAAATACCTGCAAAATCATTTATCCAATAAGGGGTTAATATCTAAAATATATAAAAAACCCAAACAACTCAACAGCAACAAACAAAAAACAAAACCAAAAAAAACCCCATAAACGATCCAATAAAAAGTGGGCAGAGGATCTCCAAAGACATTTTTTTCAAAGAAGACATTGGATAGCCAACAAAGTACGTGAAAAGATTCTCAACATCCCAAATTATGAGGGAAATGAAAATCAAAACCACAATTATACATCACCTCACACCTGTTAGAATGGCTATTATCAAAAAGACAAAAGGTAACAAGTGTTGGTGAGAAGGTGAATAAAAGGGAACCCTAGTACACTGTTGGTGAGAATGAAAATTAGTGCAGTCACCATGGAAAACAGTATGGAGACTTCCTTCCAAAATAAAAATAGAACTACTGTATGCTCAAGTAATGCCACTTCTGAGTATTTATCCAAAGAGGATGAACGACTAATTCAGAAAGATACATAACTCCGTGTTCAATGCAGCATTGTTTACAATAGCCAAGACAGGAAAACAAAATGCCCATTGGTGGATGAATGGATAAATCGTGAAATGCATATGTACATATACACTGAGCACACACGCAGGCACCTATACACACACACTGAGATTCAGCCACAAAAAGGGGGATCCCGCCGTTGACAACACCATGGATGTACCTAAGAGGTATTATAGTAAGATAAGTAAAATAGGCCAGACAGAGTAAAGACAAATACCACTGATTCCACTCAATATGTGGAGTCTGGAAAATAAAACAAACAAATAAAAGAAAATAAGTAAAAATCATAGATATAGAGAACAGATTGATTGGTGGTTCCCAGAGGGAAAGGGCATTGAGGGGTAGGCAGAATGAGTGAAGAGGGCCAACTACTTGGTGATGAATGATAACTAGACTGACTGCAGGGGTCGTACTGCATGTAAATATCAACTTAAAATGCCATACACCTGAAACTTACGTTTTATTCCAATTTTTCCTCAAAAAAGTCAAAACACATGAATATTAAGCAAAAATAACAACAAAAAATCTATTCTACTATCTCTTTAAATATATATATTTACCCTTTGAGAAATTTTCCTGGACAATATACTAATACAAGACCAGGGTTTTCTAAGTAATAAATCTTGTCCTTTTATTAAAGCTACCCAATAAAATGTAACTCAATATTTTAGAAGTGCAAAGTAATTTAAAAGACTTATTCAGATCTCTTCTGGTTTTAAGTTGTCTTTTGATACATAGCCGGATCAACACAGATCTAGATAAGACTACTCTTGGAGACATTTTAATGTTAAAGCGTCATTCCTCCGAAAAGCAATTTATATCTTCTGCCTACTTAAGAATGTATAATAAATTTTGTGCAGAGGGAAAGTCAGGCTTACAATGTATTGGGGAAAGGAATATATATGGTAAGATTCGAAAAGGGCAGTACAGATGATTAATGAGCCAGAAAGACCGATTTATGAGGAAAGATTAAAAGAATTAACTATGTATGGACTTGCTAAGTAAAAAAATATATATATAATGAAGAAAATTAGTTGACTTGTTACAAAACATTAGAACATTCCATTAGGATACCTAAAATTGGACTGAAGAAGGGAAAAAAATACAAAAATATTTAAAGTCTATGAGTATGCTTGTGGCTTCCCAGGTGGTACTAGTGGTAAAGAACCTGCCTGCCAGTTCAGGAGACGTAAGAGATGCGGGTTGGATCCCTGGGTTGGGCAGATTCCCCTGAAAAACGAAATGGCAACCCACTCCAGTATTCTTGCCTGGAGAATCCCATGGAGAGAGAAGCCTAGCAGGCTACAGTCCATACTTTTGCAAAGAGCTGGACATAACTGAAGTGACTTAGCACACACACGCTTGTGTGAATTATTTAGTTTTAATTATATAGTATATAGTCCATTCCTGTGGTAACACATCACTGCCAATTCAGGAAAATTTAGTTCATGCCAATATTATACAAAGGAAACAAATAAAATTTTTTTCTAATTGTGTAACAGCTAAAAAGACTAAAACATCATTTATATATACTTTATTCCTTAAAAATAATATGAAAGCAGAATCTCTCATACAGATAAAAAAGAATTGCCTACTACTTGAAATCTGATTCTAACATTAGTATATCAGTACTGGGAAATGATAAACTATCAATGTTAAAGGCTAATTTTATGTTGAAGTTTTTATTCCATTTACAGATAGAAATAGAGGTTTGAAGGACTTGATTCAAATTCAAATCATGCAAATTATAATCAAGCTCTCCTATGATAGTTTTAAGAATGGCCTAAATGAATATGCACTCTCTGGCTAATCTTTTTGGAACAGTTATCTCATCCTGATTTTATAGGGGGAAATAATTAATGTAAATTCACAGGAAATTATTTTCTATTGAAGAAGTCCAAGAGATTTAAGAGAATAGTCTAAATTAATATCTGATGATATACTGAAAGATAATTAAAGTAAATTTATGTAAATTAATGCATGATAGTCATATGATTTGAAATGAACTATCTAATTTTCAAATAGCTAAATATAAGAAACCTCATCCTATAACTTAACCAATAATAATTTGAAATAGTAGACATTTCTTTTTCATCTCTATAAGGAAAAATATGTTCCTTAAGTAAAATTTATACCTTGAAAAACAACATGATTATGGATTTTTGCAGTAAACTTATTTGATTTTTGCTTTCAAAAGACAACTTTTTAGTTTCCTATAAATGATGAGCATGGTCAGCATCCAACGTATCAGTGAGCACATGCACGCTCAGTCGTGTCCAACTCTTTGTGACCCCATGGACTGTAGCCCCTCAGAGTCCTCTGTCCATGGAATTTTCCAAGCAAGAATACTGGCATGGATTGCCATTTCCTCCTCCAGAGGATCATCCCGACCCAGGGATGGAAACTGTCTCTTGTGTCTCCTGCATTGGCAGATACGATCTTCACCAGCTGAGCCACCAGTGAAGCCCCTATGTACCAATACTGATATCCTATAAAATTAAACAAAGGAAATTTAAATACTCATCAATACTTTGTTACCTAATGCTATAGGAACTAGCAACTGTTTGACAGAAATATTATAAAATGATTATAGCAAAGTTCAGTCAAGTTTCAATTATTCTGAAAATTGTTCCAGGCTTTTAAGAGTCATTAAGTTACTACTAGTTGGAGAAGGAAATGGCAATCCACTCCAGTGTTCTTGCCTGGAGAATCCCAGGGACAGGGGAGCCTGGTGGGCTGCCGTCTATGGGGTCGCACAGAGTCAGACACGACTGAAGCAACTTAGCAGCAAGTTACTACTAGTAAGATCAGATCAGATCAGATCAGTCGCTCAGTCGTGTCCGACTCTTTGCGACCCCATGAACTGCAGCACGCCAGGCCTCCCTGTCCATCACCAGCTCCCGGAGGTCACTCAGACTCGCATCCATCGAGTCAGTGATGCCATCCAGCCATCTCATCCTCTGTCGTCCCCTTCTCCTCCTGCCCTCAATCCCTCCCAGCATCAGAGTCTTCTCCAATGAGTCAACTCTTCGCATGAGGTGGCCAAAATACTGGAGTTTCAGCTTTAGCATCATTCCTTCTAAAGAAATTCCAGCATTGATCTCCTTCAGAATGGACTGGTTGGATCTTCTTGCAGTCCAAGGGACTCTCAAGAGTCTTCTCCAACACCACAGTTCAAAAGCATCAATTCTTCGGCGCTCAGCCTTCTTCACAGTCCAGCTCTCACATCCATACATGACCACAGGAAAGACCATAGCCTTGACTAGGCGAACCTTTGTTGGTAAAGTAATGTCTCTGCTTTTGAATATGCTATCTAGGTTGGTCATAACTTTCCTTCCAAGGAGCAAGCGTCTTTTAATTTCATGCCTTTACTACTAGTAAAGGCGAGTGAAAAAGTTGGCTTAAAGCTCAACATTCAGAAAACTAAGATCATGGCATCTGGTCCCATCACTTCATGGCAAATAGGTGGGGAAACAGTGGAAACAGTAACTTTTTGGGGGGGGGGCTCCAAAATCACTGCAGATGGTGACTGCAGCCATGAAATTAAGACGCTTACTCCTTGGAAGGAAAGTTATGACCAATCTAGACAGCATATTCAAAAACAGAGATATTACTTTGCCAACAAAGGTCTGTCTAGTCTGTCTAGTCGAGGCTATGGTTTTTCTAATGATCATATATGGATGTGAGAGAGGGACTGTGAAGAAAGCTGAGTGCCGGAGAATTGATGCTTTTGAACTGTGGTGTTGGAATAGACTCTTGAGGGTCCCTCAGACTGCAAGGAGATCCAACCAGTTCATTCTAAAGGAGATCAGTCCTGGGTGTTCATTGGATGGACTGATGCTGAGGCTGAAACTCCAGTACTTTGGCCACCTCACGCAAAGAGTTGACTCACTGAAAAGACTCTGATGCTGGGAGGGCTTGGGGGCAGGAGGAGAAGGGGACGACAGAGGATGAGATGTCTGGATGGCACCACCGACTCGATGGACATGAGTTTGAGTAAATTCTGGGAGATGGTGATGGACAGGGAAGCCTGGCGTGCTGTGATTCGTAGGGTCTCGAAGAGTCGGACATGACTGAGCGACTGAACTGAACTGAACTGAAGTTGCTGCTGCTGCTGCTGCTAAGTCACTTCAGTCATGTCCGACTCTGTGTGACCCCATAGACAGCAGCCCACCAGGCTCAGGCGTCCCTGGGATTCTCCAGGCAAGAACACTGGAGTGGGTTGCCATTTCCTTCTCCAATGCATGAAAGTTAAAAGTGAAAGTGAAGTCGCTCAGTCGTGTCCGACCCTCAGCGACCCCATGGACCGCAGCCCTCCAGGCTCCTCCACCCATGGGATTTTCCAGGCTGAAGTACTGGAGTGGGGTGCCATTGCCTTCTCCAACTGAAGTTACTCCTTACTAACTGAAGTTACTCCTTACTAACTGAAGATCAAATGAATACTAACTGAAGTTACTCCTTACTAACTGAAGATCAAATGAAGGAAAAAAAAAATATCTTGCATTGTTTTAGATTCCTTGCAAATAAATGATCTATCTTAAAAAGTTTTACAATAAAATAAAAGATTAAATATTTACTTCAATTAATCTTTTAAAATTCTCTTCTCTAGATTTTCAAAATTCTGGATACTTGTCCAACACCTACATTAAACTAGTTTTAATTTTAAAAAATGAAAGGACAAGCATTCCTATGCCCCCCAGCTCTAGAACATTAAGATTTGTATTTCTTTCTAAATCCTGTTGTTGGTTTTAAATATATATCTTTTACAAACTTAATAACGCAGACAACAATGTGTTGATCATTTATCATCATAGACAAATATTTAATATCTGCTTCAGACAAAGGTTTGCCCAGGAGAAGAAAGTGATAGGTGAATAACACAGTGTGTGTGTGTGTTGAGGGCAGGAGGGGAAGGGAACAACAGGATGAGATGGTTGGATGGCTTCACTGATTCAATGGACATGAAACTGAGTAGACACCAGGAGACAGTGAAGGACAAGGAAGCCTGGCGTGCAGCAGTCCATGGGGTGGCAGAGTCAGACACCACTGAGCTACTGAGCACAGCCCAGCCCCCCGTGTGTGTGTGTAAAGATATATGTGTATGACTATATACATGTTAGGCCTCCGGCTAGATTTTTTACAAGCAGTTAGAGAAATTGGAACCTTAAAAAAAAAAGCTCAGTACAGTTCCATCAACCAAACGCAGACTATTAATCTAAGAAATTTGCTGACATAAGGAAACATAAAGTGCTCGTTATTAAAGACTGCCAATATTTTGTAGCTTCTCCAACAGGTAATAAAACTATAAGTGCAGAGTACATCAGCAGCCCTAATAAAATTGGTAGGTCTTCTCAGTCTGACAGGATAAGAAATAAAACACAGATGAGCTACCTATAAATGAATAACCTAATATCAATCATTTCTTTTTTGCTGTCATGCAAAGGCTAAGGGCAGGTCACATATTTATTTTTCTTCCTATTATAAACTATTTCATGGCAGAAATTTTAGCATGTCTATGTTTACAAAACCACTATAGTTTTGCATCATTTAAAGTGTTATTTGGAAATTATAACCAATATATAACTTATATGTATTATATATATAACCAATATATAACCAAATTATAACTAATACATAATTCATTCTACATTCTATTTGACTTAAAAGAACTCTGCACTAACAAAGAACTTGATTTTTTTTAAATGAAGTCTAAGTTAAACCTAAGTAATACAATGCAAGTGAAAAAAATTAATGGATTTTACTGTTTATTTTACTGCTTATACTGGATTCTTGAACAATTCACAAGAACAACCTTCAAAACATTCTTAAAAAATGGGAAGGAGAAATTTAAAAACAATATAAAAATTGGATGAGAACAAAAAACGCTTGCTACTCTA
The DNA here is from genome assembly GCA_935064755.1 of Tragelaphus eurycerus. Lineage (NCBI taxonomy): Eukaryota > Metazoa > Chordata > Mammalia > Artiodactyla > Bovidae > Tragelaphus > Tragelaphus eurycerus. The sequence goes on along the minus strand of CAKXYN010000039.1, from coordinate 20,884,440 downwards.
ACGATCAAAACCCCTAATCAATTTTTATTGTGTGTGTGCTAAGTCACTTCAGTCGTGTCTAACTCTTTGCAATCCTATGGATTATAGCCCACCAGGCTCCTTTGTCCATGAGACTCTCCAGGCAAGAATCCTGGAGTGGGTTGCCATGCCCTCCTCCAGGGGATCTTCCTGGGCCAAGGGTTGAACCCACGTCTCACATCTCCTGCATTGGCAGTCGGGTTCTTTACCACTAGCATCACCAGGGAAGCTCTTTTATTGTGTGCAATCCATTGAAATCTTGTTTATTCTGATCAAAGTTCAAAGCAGATATTCCTCTCTTCTCCTTGGTCATTCTGGGAAGCAGTTTCCTTGACAGTGTGGTTCCTATTCTTTCCCAGGTGCTGGAAGTTTTCTCCATTAAGTCAGCATGTGTGGATTTTATGGACCACACTAGGATTGGCCTACATTATTGCCACACACATTCTATTGGTTATAACTCAGTAAAATAGTTACTTCTTGCTGCAGAAGAGCATGGGAAATGTAGGTTAGCTATGTGTTCAGGAACATGAGAAAACAGGCTTTACAAGAGTCTAACTAGTCTTTGCTATGGAGAAGGCAATGGCAACCCACTCCAGTGTTCTTGCCCGGAGAATCCCAGGGATGGGGGAGCCTGGTGGGCTGCTGTCTATGGAGTCGCACAGTCGGACACGACTGAGCGACTTAGCAGCAGCAGTCTTTGCTAAAGTCTACCAGTCTCATCACCAAGTCTTCATTTTCCTTTTTTTACCCATACATTATAGTCTCCACAGACAACTGAAAGTTCCACACAGGCATCTTGTACAAAGCTCAAAGTTGAGCATCTCTGAGTGATGTGCCACGTATGAACTCAAAGGGCAGTTGACCCACCCCTTCGTTTGCCAATATACAGTGGTGGACCAGGACAAGGTAGCCATAATGAATGTTTCCATTTAAGAAAGGAAAAACTGATGTGGCTGTCCCTGCCAGGAAGGCACCATGAGAGCCCTCTCAAGGTGGTAAGTCCTTGATTAGCATCTAATCCTACTCTCCAGAAGGACCTCCCTCCTACAATGTTCTGCATAGGTTCTGGCTTCACCCTTAAGGAGTTTCCTACTTAACATTATCCTACATGAGATATTGGGTATCCACCATCAGAACTGGGGGTTTAGCAACACTGGGAAACACACACCTTCTTGCTTTTCAAGTTTAAGAATCTAAGGTTTTGTGTAAGGAATTAACAGGCAAAGGCTTTTTGAGTCTTAGCAAATGGTTTCTTCAACAATGCAATTATCCCCCCAGTATTCTGGACGTATGTGCTTCTTTCTAACTCATTTGTAAAGGAAGAGTTCTACCATGATTCAGACTATGAGATGATATCAGAAGTATGCCTTCTTAGGTTTTTTCAGGGAGCAGCAACGATCTGTTATTGTACTGTATGCTGACTTCCATAAAGGTCTAAAATAAAGTTTTTATTTAACCAATGCCAAATTGTAAGAATTGACAAATATCAAATATCTGAATTTATTCTTACATGATGTAAAACTAGCCAGAAATGTGTTAACACTGATAACACATGTGTCTGTTTTTAAAGCATACGTGTGAGTTTCTGCATGTTTGAGTGCTTTGTGGGCAATTTGTGTACTTCAAGAAGCAAGCTGGTTTCCTGCCATGATTTATAAAAAACATCATAGTGAAACTTTATACAACTTTCTAGATATTAGGATGCTCTTTAACACTCAACTGGAAAAGGCAAATAAAAACAGAATGTCCTCACTCATTCCTCTATTCTGTTTCAATGAATGAAACCTCCTCTTAAAGGCTCTGCTAACTATGATCTTTTGTTGCAAAACTCCTTGCCAGCATTATTCCTAAATTTTCTGGTTCCTCTTTTCATGTTCTCCTAACCCACTCCAACCACCTTTCACCTCCAACATTCTACCAAAACCGTTCTCTTGAAGATCATCAGAGTCCTCCCTGTTGCCAAATTCACTGTTTAGATCTCAGGTCTTCAGAGATCAATTTTCTCTGTCTTGCTCAATTATTTCTATTTGCACTTTCCATTAATATTGCAAACACAAAAGGATAACACTGATATTAGCTCTTCTGAGACTCAACGCTTTCTTTCCTTCCTGTGTCTACAGACTCAATTCTCTCCCATTCTCTAATGATTTTTTCCCCTAAATCTGTCCTCTATTCTTACTAGCACTTTTTGAACTTAGACCTTCAGTTCCTTTCACTGTATAATTTTTATCGTAACTCTCTGCCCTTTTTTTCCTTATCCCGCTCTTTGTCTTTGGTACCAGGATAATGTTCCTAAGGCAAAGCTCTTCATCCCGAGCATCACTTGCTCAAATGCTTTGGATGGTTCCTCAATACTCAGAATTCAAGGCTCTGGGAGAGGTGGACCCTGTAGGTCTCTTCATAGTAGTCTCACAGGACTGTCCATTAAAGAAAAAAATATTTCTGCATCTTCCTTTTCCTGTTTCAAGGACGATTTTTTCTTAGTTCTCTATGAATATTAAATGTTTTCCATGTTTTATTTTGTTGTTTGAGTGGAATTAAAAAGAAATCATTTGCTCTGATTTTTCCCTGTGTTAGAGGTATAAAAGATTTTCTGACCCTTTGCTATCCAGCAAGTTTTAGATTTCTTTGCTCTATTAACTCAGTTGCACCTAAACAAGACAAAATCCTGTTTGTCTTATGGTTATTCCCATCCTTTTCTGAAGTCATGCTCTTTTAAAATATTCTCTATTATTTTAGTAGGGCTATTACTTGCAACAAAGGTCTGTCTAGCTAAGGCTATGGTTTTTCCAGTGGTCATGTATGGATGTGAGAGAGGGACTGTGAAGAAAGCTTAGTGCTGAAGAATTGATGCTTTTGAATTGTGGTGTTGGAGAAGACTCTTGAGGGTTCCTTGGACTGCAAGGAGATCCAACCAGTCCATTCTAAAGGAGATCAGTCCTGGGTGTTCTTTGGAGGGAACGATGCTAAAGCTGAAACTCCAGTACTTTAGACACCTCACACGAAGAGTTGACTCATTGGAAAAGACTTTGATTCTGGGAGGGATTGGGGGCAGGAGAAAGAGGGGACGACAGAGGATGAGATGGCTGGATGGCATCACGGACTCAATGGACGTGAGTTTGAGTGAACTCTGGGAGATGGTGATAGACAGGGAGGCCTGGTGTGCTGTGATTCATGGGGTCGCAAAGAGTCAGACACAACTGAGTGACTGAACTGAACTGAACTGAAAGATGCACTGGAAATAGATACATTTGTTTCAGTCTATCACACCCCCAACAGAAGTCCCATCACATTTTAACAACATAATTTAAATTACTATTTACTGAAAACATCTTTTGTCCTTGCACCTTTGTGACTTTGCTCATACCTCCCATCTTATCTCTGTCTTTGCATCAAATTCACAACATACAAAAATCTTTCCCAAATACCTTCACCATCAGCTCACAACAGAAGCAATTTGTCCTTCTCTAATCTTCCACAGATTTTATTTTATTCTCCCCTGAAATGTAGTTATTTGCACTCTTGCTGTCATATATCCCTGCTTGACTCCTTAAACAGGAGAAGGGATTTCATTTACCTCCACCTGAGACACTGTCTCATACACAGTAATGATCAACACATATATCATTAACAACATAGTAAAGTGAATATACTTTTCATGGAAGGACTTTGCTGCCATTATATTCCTAATAATTATTCTCCTTATTCCAAGGGAAATTTCTCTATTTTTTTTTCAAATCATTACCCACTTTATCTTGCAAAGATGCCAGCAGTTATAAGTATCCTTTACATGTATTTCTCCTTTATTGTACATTTTCATGCTGATAATTATTTTAACATAATTTGAGAAAAATGCACAAGAAGAATACAAATGAAATCTAGGCTCTTTGTGAGTTCTCTAAATTACTATTAACTCTATAGGGGGTATTATAGTCTAAGATTGAAGAAGATATCACCAATCCTGATTTCTACATCTAATATCACAATAATTACAATACTCAGAACACGGTCATATGCAAATAAAAAAGCAGAAACAATAGATACTCTATAATTTGTTTGAAATCATACAGCAAGGTGGCACAGTGAAAGAATCTGCCTGCCAATGCAGGAGTCACAGAAGATGCGGGTTCTTTCCCTGGGCTGGGAAGATCCCCGTGGAGTAGAAAATGGCAACTCATACCAGTATCCTTACCTGGGAACTCTTATGGGCAGAAGAGCCTGGTGGCCTATAGTTCATGGGGTCACAGAGAGATGGACATGACTGAGCGCCTGAGCTTGCACACGCATGTTCACATAAAACAATAAAATAAGAGGGATGGTAGACCTGTGATGTAGTGTCTGTCTGAGAGGACACCCTGTCTTCCATCAAATGAAAAGAGTATCAAAGTTTATATGTCAATAGAACTTGCATATACAGATTAAAATAGTCTTTACCTGAAGTAAAGACATTCTACCCAATAATTTAACCTATAATTTAATAAAATAACCAAGATGGGAGGAACAAAGCTATTTCGCAAGGAGGAATATTCCTAATTTTACTTTCAGAATTTATAAGCTATTAAGTTTTTAAAATTGAATGCATTTCATTTTAATTTTATCTTGAGTTTTCAAGAAAATAGCAAAAGCAACACCCTGACTATAAACTTCCTGATGGTAGGAATTCTCCCATAGTCCTTATATAAAATTATGACTAGAGAAATGCTTATATTTATAAAGTCAAGCCTATGGAATTTAATCAGTATAAAATGATGCTAGTCGCCAAATATTTCCATTACCAATAGAGGGTATTCATTGAGTATCAGGTTTTTTATTAGTCCAAGAAATAGCTACTCTATTTGTTATTAAACCATTAAAACATGGATGTTTAGCAAAGAAGTTGTCTGAGTTTTCAAAGCATTCTTAGAAGCGGTATATGCAAACAAAAAAAGGGAAATAATCAGAAATGATGAACGGTGCTCTCCCATGTAGGAGACACAGGAGATCATGTAACATACGAAAAGTACTCAGTTGACCAAGTGCAAAAACAAGGAAAAAACTGAGTTGATAATATGGAAAAAAGGAAAATAAAGCACTGTATGTTGCTGGAATCATTGAATCAACTTTGAATGTATATTAGCCCAAAACCAACATAAGGGAAAACCAGAAGCTTATTTAAGAACTTAACAGTTAGTGATTGCAAAAATGCCCTAGATAAAGTTTTATCATAGCCACAGATGGATGCCATAGGTTCAAGGCTTAGTCCATTTAGTACATAAGAGCAACCAGCATGTAAATATACTAAGTAGTTGTACTAAGGAGTACCCAACTGTGGAAACTTAACAGATTTTTAAATGAAATTAAATTATTTTGGAAAAAGATACCTGGCGGAATACATAACCCTGAGGAGCACAAATATTTTTAAAGCTTGAAAGGATTACCTCCATGGAATTCAAGTTTAAAATCCCTCAGCACAATACTGTAGATTTTCTCTATTGGAAATACAGGAATAATTTAGACTTAAGGACTATTAATTGATTTGCTTTGAAGTTAAATAGATATTTAAATTATCATAGCCTTGGAGTGATTGATAGAAATTATTTGGGTGCCACTTAAACTGCTATAATCTTATCACACTGAAAAGTTGGGAGTTCTTATGTGTATAAAACAAAAATATCTGGAAAATCCAGAGGATATAATAAATACCACTATAAAACAAACAAAAAGAATCAGTTACAATATTACTAGCTACAGCTTCCACAACATATCAAGCATATGACACTTATGTAGTACTAATTTGCACACTTTTTTTGAGAATTTTTTGTAATTAACCTGTTTTTAAGAAGGCTAATTCCCTGGTCTGAATGTTTATATTCAATCAATATGTTGAAACCTAATGCCCAGTGTGATGACATCAGAAAGTAAGGCCTTCCCTTATGAATGGGATTAGTGTGCTTATATGGGCTTTCCAGGTGACTCAGTGGTAAAGAATCCACCTGCCTGTGCAGGAGACGCAGGAGATGTGGGGTCGATCCCAGGGTCGGGAAGATCCTCTGGACTAGAAAGTGGCAAGCACTCTAGTATTCTTGTCTGGAAAATTCTATGGACAGAGGAGCCTCGAGGGTGACAGTCCATGGGGTCACAAAGAGTCAGACACAATTGAATGAGCACATGTGTGCATGCAAGTGCGCGTGCACACACACACACACACACACAATGGGCGTATAAAAGAGACCTGGGTAAGTTTCCTCTCCCTTCACCCTTTGTGAGGACACAGAAAGAAGTCAGCTGTTTATGAACTTGGAAACAGGCTTTCATTACATAAAGAACTTGACTGTGTGGGCACTCTAATCTTAGACCTCCAGGCTCTAGAACTGTCAGAAATAAGTTTCTATTGTTTATAAGCCAGTCTGTGGGAGTTTGTTATAGCAGCCTAAATGGCCTAAAACAGTCATATTTACATTCATATGTATATACTTTACTGAATAATTCTTAAATAAAATCAGCCATTCAGAGCTAAGGTGAAGACTGCTACTCACAATTTATCAACATTTATATGTTACAGCAAGATCTACTTACATAAATTCTTTCTATTTACCAGTATTTTATCAATATCTTCTCCATCATCATGGTATCTCCTTTGCAGGAGACATTACTATTCCCATGGAGGAGGCCCCAAATCTATAGAGTAAGGTTTAAAGAGCAGACAACTGTGCATCCAAATATCTAGGTCTTGGTGAATACTCAATTTAGACTAAGAGTTTCCTCACTTGTAAAACAGCAAAAATAAAGTTTGTCCCCAGATTAACAGTTCTTAGTCAGGATCTTAGGTCACAGAACATAAGAAACCACTTCAAAACTACCAGTGGCTTAACAAAATAACAACTTATTCCTTAATGCTGGCTTTGTCCAGACCACTCTAGGACAACTGCCATCTTTGGAAGACTTTCATCTACTAAAAGGTTTAAGTAAAAGGTGTGAAGACCATAATTTTAGTCGTTCTGTCTCCAGGAAGATGGTCTCCTAGAGGACAAGAAGCATCCTTTTTATTTCAGTGTTTCAGAAATCTCCATTAAAAACTTTGGGCATACTCCTTCCCTCAACCTAATTTTTTGAGGCTGACGACAGTCACTGGTATAGGAAAGACACCTGAAAAAAAATGTTGAAATATCTTTTTTTTTTAAATTAAGATATGAAGCAGGGAATAAGAAAGTCTAACAGATATTTAAGTCCTGGAAGAATGCAGGAGACACAATATTTGAAAACATAATGGCTGTGATTTTTCAAATTCTCTAGATGCAATAAACAATGTTTCCAGTGTATGCTGAGCACAGTAGGACAAGAAGAAATCCATGCCATGATATCACAGCAAAAGTTCTTAAGTAAGAAGACTTCAAGAGATTCTATAAAAATATCCAGAGGGAATAAAGACAACAAATTGAGATCACTGCATAATCTTTAAACACAATCACTATTATCCTATAATTACATAGTCAGAAAAGTTATCTTTCAGGAATGAGAGTAAAGCCTGAATACAGAGAGATATAAAGAGTTTACCACCAAGAGACCTACAGAGGTAAAGCATGTTCTTTAAGAAGGAAGAACATGATTTCAGAAGAAGTGTAAGAAATGCAAAAAGGAATGATGAGCTCAATACCAGAAAAAAACAACCCAATCAAAAAGTTGGTAGAAGATCTGAACAGACATTGCTCCAAAGAAGACATACAGATGGCTAACAAACACATGAAAAGACACTGAACATCACTCATGATTAGGGAAATGCAAACCAGAATCATAGGGCTTCCCCAGGGGTTCAATGGTAAAGAACCTGCCTGCCAATGCAGGAAACATGAGATGTTCCGATCCCTGGGTTAGGAAGGTCCCCCGGAGGAGAAAATGGCTACTCACTCCAGTATTCTCACCTGGAGAATCTCACGGACCAAGAAGCCTGATGGGCTACAGTCTATGGTGTCGCAAAGAGTCGGACACGACTGAAGTGACTTGGCATGCATGCAAACCAAAACCACAATGAGGTACCATCTCACACAGGTCAGCACGGCCATCATCAAAAAGTCTATTAACAATAAATGCTGGAGAGGGTGTGGAGAAAAGGGAACCCTCTTACACTGTTAGGGTAAAGCAACCTGATACAACCACTGTGGAGAGCAGTATGGAGATTCCATGAAAAGCTAGGAATAAAACTCCATCAGCAGATGAATGGATAAGAAAGCTGTGGTACGTATACACAATGGAATGTTACTCAGCCATAAAAAAGAACACATTTGAATCAGTTCTAATGAGGTGAATGAAACTGGAGCCTATTATATAAAGTAAGTCCGAAAGAAAAACACCAATACAGTATACTAACACATATACATGGAATTTAGAAAGATGATAATGATGACCCTATATGTGAGATAGCAAAAGAGACACAGATGTATAGAACAGACTTTTGGACTCTGTGGGAGAAGGCAAGGGTGTGATGATTTGAGAGAATGGCATTGAAACATGTCTATTACCATATGTGAAATAGATCACCAGTCAAAGCTGGTGCACTGGGACAACCCAGAGGGGTGGGATAGGGAGGGAGGTGGGAGGGGGGTTCAGGATGGGGGACATGAACACCCATGGCTGAGTCATGTCGATGTATGGCAAAAAATACTACAATATTGTAATTAGCCTCCAATTAAAATAAATAAATAAATTTAAAAAAAAAAAAAAAACTACCAATACGACCTAGCAATCTCACTACTGGGCATATACCCTGAGGAAACCAGAACTGTAAAAACACAGGCACCCCGATGTTCATTGCAGCACTGTTTACAATAGCTGGGACATGGAAGCAACCTAGATGTCCATCAGCAGACGAACGGATAAGGAAGCCGTGGCACAAAAACACAATGGAGTATTACTCAGCTATTAAAAGGGCAACATTTGAGTCAGTTCCAATGAGGTGGATGAAGATAGAACCTATTGCACAGAGTGAAGTAAATCAGGGAGAGAAAGACAAATATTATATGTTAACGCGTGTGTACGGGATCTAGAAAGATGGTACTGACGATCCTACATGCAGGGCAGCAGCGGAGACGCGCATAAAGAACAGATTCTTGGACTCAGTGGGAGGAGTGGGTGGGATGATTTGAGAGAACAGCACCGAAACACAGACATTACCATATACAAAACATAGCCAGCGGGAGCTTTGTTTGACACGGGGAACCCAGAGCTGGTGCTCTATGACAGCCTGGAGGGGTGGGCTCGGGGCGGGGGCTTGGGGGTGGATTCAGGAGAGAGGGGACACAATTTAAATAAACAAATAATAAATAAGGAATGATGAGTAATTACAAAGTAAACATATAAGCATATCGAATTACCTATTTAAAATAATAAAAACAAAGTGTCTAACTTAAGGGATTTTAAAAAGGACAGAACTAAAATGCTGGAGAAAAGTAGGATGTAAGTATGAGAGTGATCACGGTTTAAGTATTCCAACATTCACTACACTCTTGGGTAGAGAGGTGAAAACAGCTTAAACTTAGATTTTGTTAAGATAAAAATTCATGGTAAATATTTGATGATAATGACTAAAAGAACTGAAATAGTATGCATGCTGCTGCTGCTGCTAAGTCGCTTCAGTCGTGTCCGACTCTGTGAGACCCCACAGACAGAAGCCCACCGGGCTCCCCTGTCCCTGGGATTCTCCAGGCAAGAATACTGGAGTGGGTTGCCATTTCCTTCTCCACCGTATGAAAGTGGAAAGCGAAAGTGAAGTCGCTCAGTCATGCCCGACTCTTAGCGACCCCATGGACTGGAGCCTACCAGGCTCCTCCGTCCATGGGGTTTTCCAGGCAAAAGTACTGGGGTGGGGTGCCATTGCATAAATCTCCCCAAAAGAGAGATTAAAAACCCATCGAATCAGTAAGACAATAACGAACTAAAAATGATAGTGAATAATAAAAATAGCCATAGAATAAGAAAAGCAAGATTCTTAAATAATAAGGTAAAAACAAATTCAAATAAATTAATAACCACGATAAATGTAAACTGGGTACATTCTTTCAAAATTGACCAAAAGGGAAAGGTAAACAAAGCCCAGTTTACATGCTGTTTTCAAAAGCCCCTGAAATAAAACACCAAAAATGAAACAAAAAAATAGGAAATAAAAATATTGAAGTAAAAGATTAAAAGTACCTTCCAGGAAAACATTAAACAGAAGAAAGTCGGAGTAGCTATGTCAGAGAATTAAAGGCAGAAAAAAAAATTTTTAGGAAAAAGACGGTCACTGTATAATGCTTAAAGTTTTAGTCATTAGGAAGGTATGATAATTCTGAATGTTAGGCACCTAATGAAATCACCTGAAAATATATAAGTAAGGAATGCATAGCAACCAAAAGAAATGGGCAAATCTATTATCAGAGTAAGAGACTACAGCTCAGCTCTCTCCCTTACTGATAAGAAGTTTAGCAGACCAAACAAAACAAATGAATAAATTCATACATATATACCTACATACACAGATGTGTATAAAATACAAAACACTTGAACAATTTGATAACATTACTCAGTTCTCTTCAGCACTCCTCAAACGTAACAGAAGTCTGTCATGTATAAAACCATAACGTATACCTTCACAATAGCACAGAGGCTGTTTTTTCCCATGTTGCAATGAAGTCAAAGATACTCCCATTGTTGGTGGGAATATAAACTGGTACAGCCACTATGGAGAAAAGAATGGAGGTTCCTTTTAAAAATTAAAAATAGCACTGGCATACGGTCTGGGCATATATCCAGAGAAAACTTTGAGAGATGCATGCACCTCAGTGTTCACTACAGCACTGTTTACAACAGCCAAGACACGGAAGCAACCTGGATATCCATTTTCAGATAAATGGATAAATAAGAAGTGGCACTTATATACGATGGAATATTACTCAGCTTAAAAAAAATGAAATAATGCCATTTGCAGCAACATGAATGGACCTAGAGATTATCATACTAAGTGAAGTCAGTCAGACAGACAAAAGGCAGATATCATATGTGGAATCTAAAAAATGATCCAATCAAACTTCTTTAGAAACAGATTTACAGACACAGAAAACAAACTCAAGGTTACCAAAGGAGATAGGTTGGGATGGGGTGGGGGGACGGGAGGGGTAAATTAGGAGGTTGGGATTAACATACACAGACTAGTATACATAAAGATAGATAATTAACAAGGGCCTAATGCACAGCACAGGGAACTCTACTCAGTATTCTGTAATAACCTATATGGGATATAATCTGGAGAAGAATAGCTATATGTATACGTATAACTAAACCACTTTGTTATACACTGAAAACTAACACAACATTGCAAATACCTCAATATAAAATAAACATTAAAACAGTGCTGAGCTTTTAATGTAAACCAACAGAAACTAAGTTATTCTAAGAATATTCTGGTGAACATCTATTGCATCAATCCTGACATCATCATCTACCTAAACATAAATCAACTTACCTAAATGTAAAAAGGAGTTAATAGTAAATCCATGATCATTAGGTCATCAGCAGTTGGAATACTGTGATGCTAACTTTCAGCAAACAGGACACATGGATATCATTAGACTTTGCTATAATTTAAAGTAATATTCAAAAAGGGTTGTGACTTTATGATATAAAGTAGTCCTTGACTTTCATAATTCTTAAGCGCTTTCGTCTATCATTTTGCTGATGTATGTTCTATTTTAAAATCAGAAGGATAATGGATGTGCTTCTTAAAACTGTAAATTAGGTTTTCGATCAGAGGCTTGTCAGCGCCATGGCAGCTGACCCGACAGTGGTCCTGCCTCCGCAGCTCTCCTTCTTGTCTGCTTCTCAAGGAGAGCGGGTCAGTCTTATGGAAAGTGCGGGAGATTGCTGAATCCCTCAGGAAACATCTCAGGACCATAATAACATTTACGGCAAGCCATAATCATTTTATGTTCTCTCGAACAGCTTAAAAGCAGAGCTATACTTTGCTGTCACGTGTATTTTTATTAATCAAGGGCGTTTAAAGTTTGAATGGATATTGTAAATTTGAAAGTCTGCATAGTCCTGATTTGTGTCAGGCTCATTTTAAAAATTTAGAGAGGAAAAAAAAAAAAAAAAAAACAACAACCTGCCAGGATCATTAATTGATTTCACGAAAACAGAACCCACCATGCACTTCAGTGGGTATTTTAATTAAATGGATTCCTAAATGTCATTCAAAAGAAAACCTGGTCTATGCAGTGTAATTACAGAGATAAAATACTGCACAGACAGGGTAAACTCTTATAAATACTTAATATCAGAATATAAATCAAGGTTACATTTTGCTGTAAAACAATATTGTACTCAAATCAATAGAGTTCCTATCAGAATGAAAAGCAAAGGTTACGCTTGAAAAATACAAAACTAATTTGCTTCCTAAACTGATGATGGTCTGTTCTGTATGTGAAATTGATTTTAAAATCTGATACATTTAGCATATGACAAAGTACAGCTGGTGACCTATTCACGTAAAGTAAGTTAGCGTCCATGATGAAAAGAGCAAAGTCCATGGGTATGACCGAAGACTGTGCAGTTTTGCAGTTACTGAAAAAGACTCCTATACATCCATGACCTTTCAACTAAAATCCACAAATGATGTAAAGAAACTGAATCCCTAGGCTCTCGTGATTCCTACTTCTTAACATCTCCAACAGCTTCTCCAAAACAGAGAGTGAAGTACTTGGAAATCAATGTCTTAAAAGTGACCCATCACAAATGAGCTTTCCAGTCTCAAGTTTCATGTCTCCACACAAAAGAAACTATGCTTCACATAGCTTTTTTCAGTGCTTTTCTTGGTTTGGAGTAAACTGATTTCCATTTCCAACCTGTCAAAATCCTTCTCAGTCTTAGAGACGCCTTAGGATAACATGTTTGCTATGGAGCTCCCAGGCAGAACTAGGTTCTCCTTCCTCCAAAATTCCAGTGCCACGTTGATAATGCCATTCAAAATAATTCATTCATTCAACAAGAAATTACTGAGAATTTACTAAATGCCAGTTAATATAACAATGAATGTAACAGTAGAGTTCCCAGACCATATAAAGCTTACTAGAACAATTTATTTCCTTGTATATTTAAAGACATTATAAAGTAGATAATTTTAGCTTCATTCAGATGGCCTTTTGAAATTCCCCTTCTTGGGTGTTTAATTTTAGGCAATTCACTTAACCTTTGCGAATCAATTTTCCCACCTTTAAATTTGAGATCTTCCATCTAAAATATGAGTCTGTTATATTAAAAGAGATATATAAAATAATTAGCAGAGTGCTTAGCACTGATAATGGGGAAAGAATATTCACAACCAAAACATGCTAAGGTTTCTAGGGGAATAAGCTACTTCATATCACTGGGAGAAGAAGTCTTGATCCTACTTCTTTCTGTTTAAAGAAAACTGTAATGAACAGAAAAAGGGAAGATAATTTAAAACTTTCTACCAGTTCACCTATATTGCTAGAGTACAAAGAAGGCATTTCGTTTAGCAGTGCAAGCCAAACGTTCGTCCTTGGATATGAAGTGGTAAAGCCAGGGACAAGCTGAAAGGGGAACCAAACGGTTCTTCTTGGGTTAAGTACAGGGATTCGAGTTTTTAGAGGTGGCATGTGGGAAGGAAGATGAACCACAAAGAAGCAGGGAGAGTGAAGTTATCCTGCGATATGGGGAGGTGGAATTCCGTGCTGGTGAGTCACCAGAAAGAAGACCATGTAGGATTTCATTCTTCTATTTCTTCATACACATTCCTACCCGCTCCTGAGTATAAAAGCCATCAGCAAATTCTGCCAGCCAGGCCACCTACCCTGAATTTACTCAGTTTTCCATAGATGTACTACAAGTACCCTCATCTGAGTCACCATCACTTCGTGCCCAACCACTGCAAAAGTCTCCTTATTTTCTGCCCACACAGCCCTAAGGCCTGCTCTGGAAGCAGCATTCAGAGTGACCCTATTACCATGACACCATTATCTTAAGCCCTTTCAAAGGTCTATACAGCCTTGCGCTTTCCAAGTGCCCACTTTCTCACCTCGTTTCAACTTTCTATCTGGTCTGACTCTCCTCCAGTCACTCTGGCCTTGCTGTGGCTCCTCACTCATAAGGGTCATGACCCACCTCCACTGGCTTTGCATGGCACTTACTCCTTCACCTCCTCCTTTGCCCACAGCGTGCTTGGTGCCCTGGTCCTTTTTGGTCTCTTCCAGCTGCTTTTGTATAACTGCTCCCCTTTCCTCACTACGGTCCTCAAGCATCCGTTCTCATTCCTGCCTCTGAAAGTGCATCCTTGCTCTTCAGTGGGTCCACACGAAACCTCCCTATTCTGATCGCCACAGTATGGGCTTCAACAGTTACTGACGTTAGAAGGGTGATAGGCTGTCGGTGCCCCGTGCAAATCCTGGGAGGCCCCATGTACTTCACAGCTGACAGCACACGCCTGACACCTTCTCGAAAGGATTGAGCTTAGGCTATTGGAGGATATCTAGGAGTACACTGAGCTTGGGATATCTCCACCCTTGCCCAGATGGACCTGTGAGTGATGCCTGTCCCAGGATTAGAGGTCAGAAGTCACGGCTGTTGGCTGCAGCGAGCATGGACAGCTCTCGTGCACAAATGCCTCACTTCTCTGCCTCAAGTGAGGACAAAATCTTTGGTGCGACCTCTTCATGAGGTCAGGCTGAGGCCAGACTATCGTTGGAGTCATAGCTTTGCTTAGCTTTCCCTCACTCTCCTGCTGCACACACTCCCTCATAGGTGTCCCCTGAATGCTCTTCCTTCACGAATTACTTGCAAACTGATCCCTACCTCAGGTTTTACTTTGGGGCAAAAAAACAAGGGAGTCCCAGAAAACCATCTACTTCTGCTTTATTGACTGTGCCAAAGCCTTTGACTGTGTGGATCACAACAAACTGTGGAAAATTCTTCAAGAGATGAGAATACCAGACCACCTGACTTGCCTCCTGAGAAATCTGTATACAGGTCAAGAAGCAACAGTTAGAACCAGACATGCAACAATGGACTGGTCCCAAATTGGGAAAGGAGTACGTCAAGGCTGTACACTGTCACCCTGCTTATTTAACTTATATGCAGAGTACATTATGTTAAGTGCCGGGCTGGATGAAGGACAAGCTGGAATAAAGATTGCCAGGAGAAGTATCAATAACATCAGATATGTTGATGACACCACCCTTATGGCAGAAAGCGAAGAGGAATTAAAGAGCTTCTTGATGACAGTGAAAGAGGAGAGTGAAAAAGTTGGCTTAAAGCTCAACATTCAAAAAACTATAATTATGGCATCCAGTTCCATCACTTCATGGCAAATAGATGGGGAAACAATGGAAACAGTAACAGACTCTTATTTTTTTGGATTCCAAAATCACTGCAGATGGTGACTGCAGTCATGAAATTAAAAGATGCTTGCTCCTTGAAGTAAAACCTTTGATCAACCTAGACAGCATAGTAAAAGCAGAGATATTACTTTGCTGACAAATGTCTATCTAGTCAAATCTATGATTTTTCCATTAGTCATGTACGGATGTGAGAGTTGGACCATAAAGCTGAGCACTGAAGAATTGATGCTTTTGAACTGTGGTGTTGGAGAAGACTCTTGAGAGTCCCTTGGACTGCTGGATGATCAACCCAGTCCATCCTAAAGGAGATCTGTCCTGAATATTCAATGGAAGGACTTGATGCTGAAGCAGAAGCTCCAATACTTTGGCCACCTGATGCGAAGAACTGACTGAGGCTGGGAAAGATTGAAGGCAGGAAGACAGGGGACAACAAGAAGATGAGATGGTTGGATGGCATCACTGACTCTATGGACATGAGTTTGAGCAAGCTCCAGGAGTTGGTGATGGACAGGGAAGCCCGGCATGCTGGAGTCCATGGGGTCACAAAGACTCAGACATGACTGAGCGACTAAACTAAACTAACCAGAGCAAAGACACATGCATAAATATTTGAAGGTTTATTTTCAAGAAAAAATAGTCCTGCTGCTGCTGCTGCTGAGTCGCTTCAGTCATGTCCGACTCTGTGCCACCCCATAGACGGCAGCCCACCAGGCTCTCCCATCCCTAGGATTCTCCAGGCAAGAACACTGGAGTGGGTTGCCATTTCCTTCTCCAATGAATGAAAGTGATAAAATAAAGTCAAGTTGCTCAGTCATGTCTGACTCTTAGCGACCTCATGGACTGCAGCCCACCAGGCCCCTCCGTCCATGGGATTTTCCAGGCAAGAGTACTGGAGTGGGGTGCCATCGCCTTCTCTGAAAAATAGTCCTAGTATTGGACTTTTAGAACATTGAGTTAAACACAATTATTACACCAGAAGCTGCATTTATAGTACTATAGGCAAAAATAATTGCTCATAATTAACCATACATTCTATTAAGTGAATCTTCAGTAATTTTATTTATCTCAGATTCTTGAGGGCTTCCCAGGTGGTGCCAGTGGTAAAGAATCCAGCCGCCAATGCAGGAGACATAAGAGACACAGGTTCCATCCCTGGGTCAGGAAGATCTCCTAGAGAAGGGAATGGCAACCCACTCCAGTACTCCTGCCTAGAGAAACCCGTAGACAGAGGAGCCTGATGGGTTACAGGTCTGTGGGGTCACAAAGAGTCGGATTTGCCTTAGCACACATGCAGATCCTTTCCTGAACACTACATTCACTGCCTCTATATAGCCAACAAATACATGCCTCTTACCTCCCAAAGTTTATTCAGACCTGGTCAACTGGTGAGAAAACATTAATTACCATCAGTTGAGTTCAGTTGCTCAGTCGTGTTTGACTCTTTGTGACCCCATGAATCGCAGCACGTCAGGCCTCCCTGTCCATCACCAACTCCCAGACTTCACTCAAACTCACATGCATCGAGTCCGTGATGCCATCCAGCCATCTCATCCTCTGTCGTCCCCTTCTCCTCCTGCCCTCAATCCCTCCCAGCATCAGAGTCTTCTCCAATGAGTCAACTCTTCACATTAGGTGGCCAAAGTACTGGAGTTTCAGTTTTAGCATTAGTCCTTCCACAGAACACCCAGGACTGATCTCCTTTAGGATGGACTGGTTGGATCTCCTTGCAGTCCAAGAGACTCTCAAGAGTCTTCTCCAACACCACAATTCAAAAGCATCAATTCTTCAGTGCTCAGCTTTCTCCACAGTCCAACTCTCACATCCATATATGACTGCTGGAAAAACCATAGCCTTGACTAGATGGACCTTTGTTGGCAAAGTAATGTCTCTGCTTTTCAATATGCTATCTAGGTTGGTCATAACTTTCCTTCCAAGGAGTAAGCGTCTTTTAATTTCATGGCTGCAGTCACCATCTGCAGTGATTTTGGAGCCCAGAAAAATAAAGTCTGATACTGTTTCCACTAGTTCCCCATCTGGGAGAATAATTTCTAAGTAAATAAAATTGTGGTGTATTGTAAGATTGACTCCAATAAATGATGGTCACAATTTCTCCTCCTGTGTCTCTCGGCTCTTACACTTGCAGATGTTGAAAGTGGATCTGGAGCGCTTGTTACTATATGTTTGCTCATTGACCAAGAATATTTTCAGAAACTTAAGGTAATATGAAAGTCCTCATGGTTCACATAACCTAGAAACCAGCACTAGATTTACTCTCAGGTGCCAAAATCCTAACCTAACAACTACACTCCTGCTCAATCACTCAGTCGTGTCTGACTCTTTGCAACCCCATGGACTGTAGCCCACCAGGCTCCTCTGTCCATGGGATTTTCCAGGCAAGAATACTGGAGTGGGTTGCCATTTCCTCCTCCAGGACACTGTTATGGAAACAATATTAAAAAGTGGATGGACATAATCCTTGCCTAACAAAAGTAGTGTTACTCCTAGCAGGACCAATTTATTGCTTTATTCAAATATGATTTTGGAAATTTATAAATAAGATCAATTTATAATCAATGGAAATTATCTGAGCATCCCTCTATTCTTGGAAGTTGCTTCTCTTATTCAATGAATATTTCTCTGCCCATTTTTCATATTAAAATTAAAAGAAATTACATGTCAATTTATGCAGAAGGAGCCTAATTGTTGTTTAATAGCTAGAAAAATGAAGGCTTTTATTTTCATTCTAAAATATGAAGTACTTCCCCTAATGCTTAGAATTGTTTGGGTCAAAAGTATGTCATCTGGAGAAGGCGATGGCACCCCACTCCAGTACTCTTGCCTGGAAAATACCATGGACAAAGGAGCCTGTTAGGCTGCAGTCCATGGGGTCATGAAGAGTCAGACACGACTAAGCAACTTCACTTTCACTTTTCACTTTCATGCATTGGAGAAGGAAATGGCAACCCACTCCAGTGTTCTTGCCTGGAGAATCCCAGGGACGGGGGAGCCTGGTGGGCTGCCGTCTATAGGGTCACACAGAGTCGGGCACGACTGACGTGACACAGCAGCAGTGGCAATGAAGGTGTGTGTTCATCATGAGGTTTATCTAAGAATGAAGAATGTTTCAAAAAACAACCTTCCTTTGGGGCAATGAAATAATGAAAATGACAGAATAATTCCACTTGCCAAAGAATGTTTGTCAAAGTATTAGCATCCAAAATATGCCATCAGATAGGCTAGAACTTTTTTATAAAACGTGAAACACATATAAACAAGGACTCTATCATTATGGGTTTTTTGTGCTGTCTGTAGTGATACTTGTTTAATGTATTGGCTATATATTATAATTTCTGTGTATTAAACTTTCATGTCTCTAAAAAAAAAAAGTATGTCATCTTCTGAGTGAAAAACAAAGACTATTCATGTTCAAGATTTCAAAAATGTGTCCTCTATTTTTCTCTTGAAAAAAGATTCTAAATTTTTCATATACATGATTTTCTATTTGTTTGAGCTAAGATAATGGAGCATTTTCAAAGTTAAGGAAATGGCTTATTTTGAAGTCATTATATGAACCTCTACATCCACATTTCTGCCCCCACCACCACTATGGCAGAAAGCAAAGAGGAACTAACGAGCCTCTTCATGAAGGTTAAAGAGGAGAGTGAAAAAGCTGGCTTAAAACTCAACATTCAAAAAACGAAGATCATGGTATCTGGTTCCGTCACTTCATGACAAATAGATGGGAAAACAATGGAAACAGTGACAGACTTTATTTTCTTGGGCTCTAAAATCACTGCAGATGGTGACTGCAGCATGAAATAGAAAGTTGCTTGCTCCTTGGAAGAAAAGTTATGACAAACCTAGACAGTGTGTTAAAAAGCAGACACATTACTTTGCCAGCAAAGGTCTGTATAGTCAAAGCTATGGTTTTTCCAGTAGTGATGTATGGATGTGAGAGCTGGACCATAAAAAAAGCTGCCAAAGAATTGATGTTTTCGTACTGTAGTGCTGGAGAAGACTCGAGAGTCCCTTGGACTGCAAGGGGACCAAACTAGTCAATCCTAAAGGAAATCAACCCTGAATATTCTTTGGAAGGAATGATGTTAAAGCTGAAGCTCCAATACTTTGTCCACCTGTTTCGAAGAGCTGACTCATTGGAAAAGACCCTGATGCTGGGAGAGACTGAAGGCAAGAGGAGAAGGAGACGACAGAGGATGAGAAGGTTGGATGGCATCACCGACTCAATGGACATGAGTTTGAACAAGCTCTGGGATTTGGTGATGAACAGGGAAGCACGGCATGCTGCAGTCCATGGGGTTGCAAAGAGTCGGAAATGAATGAGCAACTGAAAAACAACTATATCCTCATACTAATAAAAATAGCTATCATATGTTTAGCAGACAACGGTCTTAGTGATTTGAATATATTATCTTAGTTAATCCCCATATCTATATGAGGTATGCACTCTGAATACCATATTTTATAGATGGAGAGATGGCAAAAGAAAAAAATAACTCATTCAGTAAAGAGATGGTATAGCTGGAATTTCCAAGCAAAGCAGTTTGACTCTGCTGTTCATGTTCATAACATGTGCAGTGCCTTCTGATATGCTCTTAATGATTACAGTGTAGTATGAATCCCATCTATAATCATCTATGGATTAATACAAATACTATAAATAATGTACTCAGTAGTCAGTCATATGGCAACTAGTTGATAACTGGGCAATTCAAGATCAGTTTAGAAACTGACTTCAAATTCCTATATATAGGCTGAAACTATCCAATAGTCAGGAGAAAAGAAAAGAACATCAGTTTGTGTATACTTAGAGTCACGCACAAGCATTAATTGTTTGCATATCACAGGAATCAAGAGCTAGAAGAAGCTTTAAAAATAGTATATTTTTAATGCCTCATTTAAAGAAGGTGAGATATCAAGGAAATGAATGATTTGTAAAATAGTACAGAGTCTGATGATAAAACTGAAAAAAAAAAGAAAAAAAACTAGAGTACTTTTGACATTCAAGCCACTTTATCTTATTGTCCCATTTATACATAGCAAACACGTAATTGATATCTGCAACTATGTGTTTCTTAATTTTCTTAAAGACAGTTTTATTTTATTTTGGCTGTAAAGAGCAATATTGCATAGGAACCTGGAATGTCAGGTCCATGAATCAAGGCAAATTGGAAGTGGTCAAACAAGAGATGGCAAGAGTGAATGTTGACATTCTAGGAATTAGCGAACTAAAATGGACTGGAATGGGTGAATTTAACTCGGATGACCATTATATATACTACTGTGGGCAGGAATCCCTCAGAATAAATGGAGTGGCCATCATGGTCAACAAAAGAGTCCGAAATGCAGTACTTGGATGCAATCTTAAAAACGATAGAATGATCTCTGTTCGTTTCCAAGGCAAACCATTCAATGTCACAGTAATCCAAGTCTATGCCCCAACCAGTAACGCCGAAGAAGCTGAAGTTGAACAGTTCTATGAAGACCTACAAGACCTTTTAGAGCTAACACCCAAAAAAGATGTCCTTTTCATTATAGGGGACTGGAATGCAAAAGTAGGAAGTCAAGAAACACCTGGAGTAACAGGCAAATTTGGCCTTGGAATACGGAATGAAGCAGGGCAAAGACTAATAGAGTTTTGCCAAGAAAATGCACTGGTCATAGCAAATACCCTCTTCCAACAACACAAGAGAAGACTCTATACATGGACATCACCAGATGGTCAACACCAAAATCAGATCGATTATATTCTTTGCAGCCAAAGATGGAGAAGCTCTATACAATCAGCAAAAACAAGACCAGGAGCTGACTGTGGCTCGGACCATCAACTCCTTATTGCCAAATTCAGACTGAAATTGAAGAAGGTAGAGAAAACTACTAGACCATTCAGGTATGACCTAAATCAAATCCCTTATGAGTATACAGTGGAAGTGAGAAATAGATTTAAGGGCCTAGATCTGATAGATAGAGTGCCTGATGAACTATGGAATGAGGTTCATGACATTGTACAGGAGACAGGGATCAAGACCATCCCCATGGAAAAGAAATGCAAAAAAGCAAAATGGCTATCTGGGGAGGCCTTACAAATAGCTGTGAAAAGAAGAGAAGCGAAAAGCAAAGGAGAAAAGGAAAGATATAAACATTTAAATGCAGAGTTCCAAAGAATAGCAAGAAGAGATAAGAAAGCCTTCTTCAGTGATCAATGCAAAGAAATAGAGGAAAACAACAGAATGGGAAAGACTAGGGATCTCTTCAAGAAAATCAGAGATACCAAAGGAACATTTCATGCAAAGATGGGCACAATAAAGGACAGAGATGGTGTGGACCTAACAGAAGCAGAAGATATTAAGAAGAGGTGGCAAGAATACACAGAAGAACTGTACAAAAAAGAGCTTCAAGACCCAGATAATCATGATGATGTGATCACTGACCTAGAGCCAGACATCTTGGAATGTGAAGTCAAATGGGCCTTAGAAAGCATCACTACGAACAAAGCTAGTGGAGGTGATGGAATTCCAGTGGAGCTACTCCAAGTCCTGAATGATGATGCTGTGAAAGTGCTACACTCAATATGCCAGCAAATTTGGAAAACTCAACAGTGGCCACAAGATTGGAAAAGGTCAGTTTTCATCCCAATCCCAAAGAAAGGCAATGCCAAGGAGTGCTCAAACTACTGCACAATTGCACTCATCTCACACGCTAGTAAAGTAATGCTCAAAATTCTCCAAGCCAGGCTTCAGCAATATGTGAACCGTGAACTTCCTGATGTTCAAGCTGGTTTTAGAAAAGGCAGAGGAACCAGAGATCAAATTGCCAACATCCGCTGGATCATGGAAAAAGCAAGAGAGTTCCAGAAAAACATCTATTTCTGCTTTATTGACTATGCCAAAGCCTTTGACTGTGTGGATCACAATAAACTATGGAAAATTCTGAAAGAGATGGGAATACCAGACCACCTGATCTGCCTCTTAAGAAATCTGTATGCAGGTCAGGAAGCAACAGTTAGAACTGGTCATGGAACAACAGACTGGTTCCAAATAGAAAAAGGAGTACGTCAAGGCTGCATATTGTCACCATGTTTATTTAACTTATATGCAGAGTACATCATGAGAAATGCTGGACTGGAAGAAACACAAGTTGGAATCAAGATTGCCGGGAGAAATATCAATAACCTCAGATATGCAGATGACACCACTCTTATGGCAGAAAGTAAAGAGGGGCTAAAAAGCCTCTTGATGAAAGTGAAAGTGGAGAGTGAAAAGGTTGGCTTAAAGCTCAACATTCAGAAAACGAAGATCATGGCATCTGGTCCCATCACTGCATGGGAAATAGATGGGGAAACAGTGGAAACAGTGTCAGACTTTGTTTTTCTGGGCTCCAAAATCACTGCAGATGGTGACTGCAGCCATGAAATTAAAAGACGCTTACTCCTTGGAAGGAAAGTTATGACCAACCTAGATAGCATATTCAAAAGCAGAGACATTACTTTACCAACAAAGGTTCGCCTAGTCAAGGCTATGGTCTTTCCTGTGGTCATGTATGGATGTGAGAGCTGGACTGTGAAGAAGGCTGAGCGCCGAAGAATTGATGCTTTTGAACTGTGGTGTTGGAGAAGACTCTTGAGAGTCCCTTGGACTGCAAGAAGATCCAACCAGTCCATTCTGAAGGAGATCAATCCTGGAATTTCTTTGGAAGGAATGATGCTAAAGCTGAAACTCCAATATTTTGGCCACCTCATGGGAAGAGTTGACTCATTGGAGAAGACTCTGATGCTGGGTGGGATTGAGGGCAGGAGGAGAAGGGGACGACAGAGGATGAGATGGCTGGATGGCATCACTGACTCGATGGATGCGAGTCTGAGTGACCTCCGGGAGCTGGTGATGGACAGGGAGGCCTGGCGTGCTGCGGTTCATGGGGTCGCAAAGAGTCGGACACGACTGAGCGATTGATCTGATCTGATCTGATCTGATTTTATTTTCACAATATACAGATATATCCAGAAAGAATAACGTAAAAAGGAAAATTATAGGCCAATGTCACTTATGAATATAAATATAAAATTCATAAAGAAATATTTTAAAAACTTATTTCAAGCAAATGATCATCTCAATAAGGAGAAAAATTATAAAATCAATGCCTATGATAGAAACTTCAAGTAAATGCAAATAGAAGAACACTGCAATAGTCTTGGGCTTCCCAGGTGGACCTAGTGGTAAAGAACCTGCCTGCCGGTGCAGGAGACATAAGAGGTACGGGTTCAGTCCCTGGGTTGGGAAGATCTCCGGGAGAAGGGAATGGCAACCCACTCCAGTATTCTTGCTTAGAGAATCCCAAGGATGGAGGAACCTGGCAATCTACAGTTCATTGGGTTGCAAAGAGTTGGACATGATGAGACTGACTTAGCATCCAGGCATGCAATCTTAGAAATCTAAAGTAAAACTATAACAAATACTATACTTATCATGAAATATTAAAGGCTCTCCTTGTGGAATCAGGAAGAAGGCAAGGACAGCAATTATTATTTATCCATCCAACAATGAACTGGAAGGCCAGTGGCATCTAGCAGGACAAGAGAAATGTTACATGGACTGGAAAAGAAGAAATACAAATTTTCAACCACATATGATTATGTATGCAAACAGTCTTAAACTCAATACATATATTATTAAAACTAATAGGCAAGTTTTAAAAGTCTCTTACATAAAAAACTATACATGTCAAAAAGTAGAAAAAAATCTTAAAAACCATACAATAAGCATAATAAGCCTAAAGATGTACTAAGGAATAAATATCAAGAAGTATGTGTAATACCACTATAGAGAATATTACAAAACTTTATAAAGAGAAATTAAAGGAGACCTATAAAATGAGTGACATACCACATTCGTGGCTTAGAAGATTCAACATAATAAACATGCCAGTTGTCACCAGTGATACATCACTGCAATCCAAATAAGCATCCAAACTCTTTTTCTGTAACTTGACAAGCTTTATAAACAAATTTAAAGTTTATATGGAAATTCTAAGACCAAGAACATCCAAGTCAGTCCTGAAGAAGAAAAATGTTGGTGGACTTACATTTCTACATAACAACACGCAATATAAAGTTACAACGAGCAGGACATAAGCCAGTAGAACAGTGAGTCCAGAAGCAAATCCAAACATACGTGAATATTTTATCTACAATAAAGACTGAACTGCAAAGCCATGGTGAAATGGACGTGTGTTCAAAAAATGGTGATATCTCAAAGAGATATGCAGGTTGACAAAGTAAAGTCAGATCCTTCCTTACAGCTTACTCAACAACTGACCACAGGTGGATTGTAGATCTAAATGGGAAAAGCAAGGATATTTGTATAGCCTCAAGAAAGGGAACAATTTCTTAAGACAAAGAAGCACTAACCATGAAGAAAAAGATGGATAAATTTGGCAACATTAAAAGAATTGTTTTGCTTATCAGATCAGATCAGATCAGTCGCTCAGTTGTGTCCGACACTTTGCAACCCCATGAACCGCAGCACGCCAGGCCTCCCTGTCCATCACCAGCTCCCGGAGGTCACCCAGACTCACACCCATCAAGTCAGTGATGCCATCCAGCCATCTCATCCTCTGTCGTCCCCTTCTCCTCCTGCCCTCAATCCCTCCCAGCATCAGAGTCTTCTCCAATGAGTCAACTCTTCCCATGAGGTGGCCAAAATACTGAAGTTTCAGTTTTAGCATCATTCCTTCTAAAGAAATTCCAGGATTGATCTCCTTCAGAATGGACTGGTTGGATCTCCTTGCAGTCCAAGGGACTCTCAAGAGTCTTCTCCAACACCACAGTTCAAAAGCATCAATTCTTCGGCGCTCAGCCTTCTTCACAGTCCAACTCTCACATCCATACATGACCACAGGAAAGACCATAGCCTTGACTAGGCGAACCTTTGTTGGTAAAGTAATGTCTCTGCTTTTGAATATGCTATCTAGGTTGGTCATAACTTTCCTTCCAAGGAGTAAGCGTCTTTTAATTTCATGGCTGCAGTCACCATCTGCAGTGATTTTGGAGCCCAGAAAAACAAAGTCTGACACTGTTTCCACTGTTTCCCCATCTATTTCCCATGCAGTGATGGGACCAGATGCCATGATCTTCGTTTTCTGAATGTTGAGCTTTAAGCCAACCTTTTCACTCTCCACTTTCACTTTCATCAAGAGGCTTTTTAGCCCCTCTTCACTTTCTGCCATAAGAGTGGTGTCATCTGCATATCTGAGGTGATTGATATTTCTCCCAGCAATCTTGATTCCAACTTGTGTTTCTTCCAGTCCAGCATTTGTCATGATGTACTCTGCATATAAGTTAAATAAACATGGTGACAATATGCAGCCTTGATGTACTCCTTTTCCTATTTGGAACCAGTCTGTTGTTCCATGACCAGTTCTAACTGTTGCTTCCTGACCTGCATACAGATTTCTTAAGAGGCAGATCAGGTGGTCTGGTATTCCCATCTCTTTCAGAATTTTCCATAGTTTATTGTGATCTACACAGTCAAAGGCTTTGGCATAGTCAGTAAAGCAGAAATTGCTTATCAGAAGGCTCTGTTAATTGAGTGGAAGGATAAGCCACAGAGGGGAGGAGATATTTACAAAACATATAGCCAATAAAAGAGCTAAAGATCTATTATATCTAAAAAGTGAAGTGAAGTGAAGTGAAGTCGCTCAGTCGTGTCCAACTCTTTGCGACCCCATGGACTGTAGCATACCAGGCTTCTTCTTCCATCGGATTTTCCAGGCAAGGGTACTGGAGTGGGCTGCCATTTCCTTCTCCAGGAATTGTATATAAAGAACCCTCACAAATCAGTAACAAAAAGACAGACACCAAAGAGATAAAAGAGCAGGACAGCACAAAGAGCACTTCACAAAGATGACATTCAAATGGCCAACAGACAACTGAAAAACTGTTCAACCTGGTTATAAAAATGAGAGGAAAACAAAACTGTAATATCATCCTACACAGTCCTCATAGTGTGTGTGCATATGGGGCTTCCCTCATAGCTCAGCTGGGAAAGAATCTGCCTGCAACGCAGAAGACCCCAGTTCGATTCCTGGGTTGGGAAGATGCCCTGGAGAAGGAATAGGATACCCAATCCCGTATTCCTGGACTTGTGGGAACTTGTGGACACAAGGGAACTTGTGGCTCAGCTGGTAAAGAATCTGCCTGCAATGTGGGGGATCTGGGTTTGATCCCTGAGTTGGGAAGATCCCCTGGATAAGGGAAAGACTATCCATTGCAGCATTCTGGCCTGGAGAATTCCATGGACTGTATAGTCCATGGACTCACAAAGAGTCGGACATGACTGAGTGACTTTCACACAATCCTCAGATTTGCTCAAAAAAGAAGTATGACAATAATGAATGCAAACATACATATTTGATTAAAATGCATAAAGTATTTCTATAAGACACACAAATATTTGGATGCTTCTGTAAAGGAGAAATGGAGCGAGAGAAAGACTTTTAGTGTATGCTCACCTGATTTTTAAGCTCCCCTAGTGGGTAAGATGGTAAAGAATCTTCCTGCAAGGCAGGAGACACAGGTTTGATCCCTGGGCTAGGAAGATTCCCTGGAGAAGGGAATGGCAACCCACTCCAGCATTCTTGCCTGGAAAATCTCATGGACAGAGGAACCTGGCGGCCTACAGTCCATGGGATAACAAAGAGTTGGGCATGATTGAGTGACTAACACTAAACTAAGAAAAAATATACAATACAGTACATGTGTCTAGACAGACATTTTTCTTCCCTTGGTCTAACTTACTGAGCAACAAATTTAAATTGTGAAAACCATTTCCACTGTGCATCAAGGTAACTAGTATTGGAAACTTCTCTATATTTTTTCTTCGTTTTGGTTCTTAACTGGAAGACAAGAATATGCCCTAAAGATCCCGTCCATTCACTCCTATACAAAAACCATGCGGTTTCAAACCTCTTTCTGAAGAAATTGGGGGAATGAAGTACCAACACTGCAGTCAAGGTGTCTAGCATGCAAATCTCAACAGTACATAAAACAGGTAATCATCATTTAGACAATATCACATATATTGCATATTTTAATATTTTTATGCTAAAGCAGATTTCTTTGCTCAGTCTGGCACTATTTATAAAAACAAAACTAAAATAAGTACCAGAATTTTCTTTCCCCTGACACACCAGAGCTGAAGTGGGCCACCACACTGTTTTCAGCCAGGGACTTACTGTATACAGATGCTCTGTTCCATTAACCTTCTTTAGCAAGTTGGTCTCTCTTTTATGAATCCCTGGTTTCCTAAGATTTATGGCAAACTGGGGATATTTTGTTTTAAACTTTAAAGGTCACACATAACTTTCTGCATTTATTCTCACTGAAATCAGGGAACCAGTGGAAGTCTCCAGAAAAACTGCGTGTGTTAATGGAAATGTGTACCACTGGAAGATGCTGGTCTATCGTCCCTCATCCCTCATCCTTCCTGCCTCTGCTGAGGCCATTTTACTTTCCTTTTGCTTTTTCTCATTTCTTTCATTAACCTTCATTTTGTCAGCTCTCATAAGACAAACCTTTAAAGGTGATTAGAAGTCAGCTTTTCTTTCACATGGTAAAACTCATAAAATGCCTTTTTATTATATAAAATAATAAATATTTATAATAATAAATGTTGTTCAATTTTGTCTATGTTATAGACCTTCACTTCTTCCAGGCTGCATTTATTACCAGAAGTTAAAAATTCTTTCTTCTACTGAATTTTTTTGCACTAGTTCTGCATCCTCTTGGCCAGCAGTGAAAATGTTTCGCATGGCTAGCTACTCAATAACTAGTATTTTACTGAGCTTCAGACTTTTTTCTACAATGTGTATTATAGATGTGGGTAAGGTGAAAATATTTCATTTTGTGTTAGAAAAAAATAGTTCAACATGAAAATAAATTTAATATGTAACAAAGTCATTTGGGGTCAAAAAATCAATCTAGAGGGTTGAGAGTGACCACAAAGCAGTGTTCTGAAAAGAAGCATTTGGGGATTGCAGCGTGAAAATTTTATCCATGTACTGTTTGAATGATAGGCATTTAGGATGACAGACAATTATGATAACAGTACTTGTTCTACCTCGGTTTTTCTTCAACCAGCAATATGCGTTTCCAGTTTCCACAGCAACCCAATCAATTTCTGATTACAAATGCAAGCAGAGCAATTTAGGCCCAGACTAGGGAAAATGAACAGTATACTTGTAGATTTAGAGAAACTTGAAATTAGCCCATATCACTCTGAAAGCCTCTATTTGATATTCACAATTAAGATAAAGACTAAAATCTTGAAAAAAAATTCTAGCTGAAGATAAACCACATTTTATAGAGAACTCATTCCTTTTCTTATTGTATTTTTCAAAGATACAAAAGATTTCAGGACTCCAGCTAGATGAATGGCATCATTTAATTAAAGCAGCTGAACTGAGTTAAAGCAGAAACAAATGACAATGAGACACCCGTGTTTAAGCAAAATAGGGATGGGAATAATCTCTATATTCTCTATTTGTTTGGATTAATGCATTTAGTTGCAAATCACAATATGAAATACTTAGATTTGAAAATTTTTTACTTTGATTTTTATTATTTGCTTAAAATATAAGGATTATCCTAACTACAGCAGAAAACAGAAACACCAACATGGTTAGATGGTATGCTAATATTAAAGTGCTTCCTAAAAAGCAATATATATATTATATATATAGTTGTTTGAACCATATATATCATCCAAATAAAAATAACATACACGGTTTGTAACACCTTTCACTAACGGAAAAACTTCAGGAGAAGCAATCTTCCTTACTGAATTAAGTGCATTTGCAAAACAAGTCAAAGGCCAGTGAAGTGATGAGGCAAACACGAGATAGCACCTTCATGACTCATAGGCATTAACACACGTTCCTGAGCACGTAGCTCACTACCACGGGCGGCTGAAGTATCAAGGAGATTAGAATCCTATAAACTCTTAAAAAGGTCTGGTTATAGGATAGGCCAATTCCATGTTAGCAGATTTGGGGAAAATAGAAAGCCACCGTCTCCTGAGCACTTAACTACATTTGATTCCCACGTTGCTGAGCATGTGTCTGTTCCACTATTATATTTCATTCAATCTCCATGAAAACCTTCTGAAATTATAGTAGTCCTGCCATCTGCTGATGAAGCATTTGAGGATGTGCAAGTCTAAAACCAATGTCAAACCCTGAGAGAGACTACATGGAGGTAATAGCTGCAACTGTGACAAACCAGGGTATTTAACACGTGACGAGCATTACAGATGCCGCATGCAAGGTTTTCCAAGGATTTTACTCTCTTGGCTGAAGATGGGTAATCGAGCTACAGATGGCTTAGTCCAGCTTTCCAAAACAATATTTTGCTATCCTGTAGTCAGGTCAAGTCCTCTGATCAACAGAAAAGATCTTCTGATTTTTTCCCAAGGCTTAGGAATTCATGACCTAACTTATGATCCTAGAATAACCTTAATGAGTAAAATGACAGTGTGCATGTCTAAGAAATAATTTTTCTGAATGCTATAAAAATTTTTATTGGTTCATTATTCCAGTTTAATGTACTAGCGTTCAAATTTTCAAAATGCACTGACTAGATTGCATATATGCATCCAGGTCAGCATGAGAACTAGCTGTTTGCCCTAGGCTGAAATAAACTTATGGTTCCTTATAAAATGTGATGGATTCTCAAGATATCGTTAACAGAAAATAAATGAAGGTAGATATAAATTTGAGTATTATGTAAATTTACAGATAAATCTCAACAAATGAAGGAAATGTTAAAGTACTAACTACTATAGTTTTTATGAGAGATCCTAAATATTAATATCTACTGGGTAACTTTTAATGGAGACAGTGAATGGGAACATAAATATATGTAGTGGAGAAAATTATGAAAACTTTGTTTTCATAACCTAATGTAACAATACTTCAATAAAGATCATCAGATGAGATCAGATCAGATCAGTCGCTCAGTTGTGTCCGACTCTTTGCGACCCCATGACTTGCAGCACGCCAGGCCTCCCTGTCAATCACCAACTCCCTTAGGTCACTCAGACTCACATCCATCGAGTCAGTGATGCCATCCAGCCATCTCATCCTCTGTCGTCCCCTTCTCCTCCTGCCCCCAATCCCTCCTAGCATCAGACTCTTCTCCAATGAGTCAACTCTTCACATGAGGTGGCCAAAATACTGGAGTTTCAGCTTTAGCATCATTCCTTCCAAAGAAATCACAGGGCTGATCTCCTTCAAAATGGACTGGTTGGATCTCCTTGCAGTCCAAGGGACTCTCAAGAGTCTTCTCCAACACCACAGTTCAAAAGCATCAATTCTTCGGCGCTCAGCCTTCTTCACAGTCCAGCTCTCACATCCATACATGACCACAGGAAAGACCATAGCCTTGACTAGACAGACCTTTGTTGGCAAAGTAATGTCTCTGCTTTTGAATATGCTATCTCGGTTGGTCATAACTTTCCTTCCAAGGAGCAAGCGTCTCTTAATTTCATGGCTGCAGTCACCATCTGTAGTGATTTTGGAGCCCAGAAAAATAAAGTCTGACACTGTTTCCACTGTTTCCCCATCTATTTCCCATGTAGTGATGGGACCAGATGCCATGATCTTCGTTTTCTGAATGTTGAGCTTTAAGCCAACCTTTTCACTCTCCACTTTCACTTTCATCAAGAGGCTTTTTAGTTCCTCTTCACTTTCTGCCATAAGGGTGGTGTCATCTGCATATCTGAGGTTATTGATATTTCTCCCAGCAATCTTGATTCCAACTTGTGTTTCTTCCAGTCCAGCGTTTCTCATGATGTACTCTGCATAGAAGTTAAATAAACATGGTGACAATATACAGCCTTGATGTACTCCTTTTCCTATTTGGAACCAGTCTGTTGGTCCATGTCCAGTTCTAACTGCTGCTTCCTGACCTGCATACAGATTTCTCAACAGGCAGATCAGGTGGTCTGGTTTTCCCATCTCTTTCAGAATTTTCCACAGTTGATTGTGATCTACACAGTCAAAGGCTTTGGCATAGTCAATAAAGCAGAAATAGATGTTTTTCTGGAACTCTCTTGCTTTTTCCATGATCCAGCAGATGTTGGCAATTTGATCTCTGGTTCCTCTGCCTTTTCGAAAACCAGCTTGAACATCAGGAAGTTCATGGTTCACATATTGCTGAAGCCTGGCTTGGAGAATTTTGAGCATTACTTTACTAGCGTGTGAGATGAGTGCAATTGTGCGGTAGTTTGAGCATTCTTTGGCATTGCCTTTCTTTGGGATTGGAATGAAAACTGACCTTTTCCAGTCCTGTGGCCACTGCTGAGTTTTCCAAATTTGCTGGCATACTGAGTGCAGCACTTTCACAGCATCATCTTTCAGGATTTGGAATAGCTCAACTGGAATTCCATCACCTCCACTAGCTTTGTTCATAGTGATGCTTTCTAAGGCCCATTTGACTTCACATTCCAGGATGTCTGGCTCTAGGTAAGTGATCGCACCATCATGATTATCTGGGTCATGAATATCTTTTTTGTACAGTTCTTCTGTGTATTCTTGCCACCTCTTCTTAATATCTTCTGCTTCTGTTAGGTCCATACCATTTCTGTCCTTTATCAAGCCCATCTTTGCATGAAATGTTCCTTTGGTATCTCTGATTTTCTTGAAGAGATCCCTAGTCTTTCCCATTCTGTTGTTTTCCTCTATTTCTTTGCATTGATCGCTGAAGAAGGCTTTCTTATCTCTTCTTGCTATTCTTTGGAACTCTGCATTCAGATATTTATATCTTTCCTTTTCTCCTTTGCTTTTCGCTTCTCTTCTTTTCACAGCTATTTGTAAGGCCTCCCCAGACAGCCATTTTGTTTTTTTCCATTTCTTTTCCATGGGGATGGTCTTGATCCCTATAACCATATATACTTTATACCATAGATAAATCAATGATGGATATTTTCAGATCATGAAATTGTGCTGTACACAGTGATAGTTTACATTTATTAAAATAAGAAATAAACTATTTTTTGTCTATTATTCTATGTACTATAAGGCTTAAAAGAACAAGCCTCACATAATAAACAGGCTTATACATGCTCCGTGAGCTCTTTTAAATGCCTCAAAGATGACAAGGATAAACATATCATCCCATTAATAACTTCATGTACCAGCTAGGGGTAAGGCTGACATGATGTGGTTTTGATTCTCTCTACTTGACAGCTGGTGCAACCTGTCCACTGCTAAGAGAGATAAACACATATCCACACAAGCACTTGTACACCACTGTTCATAGCATCTGTTTTGAACAGCCATACACTGGACACTACTCGGATGTTCACCAACGGTGAGTGCTTAAACTGTGCTATCTTCATATGAATGTAATACTGCAAGCAATAAAACAGAAGGAAGTATCAATATATGCAACAATATGGATGCCTCTTAAAGTAATTATGTTGACTGAAAAAGAAGCCAGGAAAAAAAAAGAAGTGTATTCTGCATGAAAGCGAGAAAGTGTCAACCGTTTAGTTGTGTCCAACTCTTTGTGACCCCATGTACAGTAGCTAGCCAGGTTACTCTGTCCATGAGATTTTCCAGGCAAGAATACTGGAGTGGGTAGACATTCTCTTCTCCAGGGCATCTTTCTGATGCACAGATCAAACCCAGGTCTCTTGCATTGCTGCTGCTGCTGCTAAGTCACTTCAGTCATGTCCGACTCTGTGTGACCCCATAGACGGCAGCCCATCAGGCTCCTCCGTCCCTGGGATTTTCCAGGCAAGAACACTGGAGCGGGTTGCATTTCCTTCTCCAATGCATGAAAGTGAAAAGTGAAAGTGAAGTCAGTCAGTCGTGTCCGACTCTTAGTGACCCCATGGACTGCAGCCTACCAGGCTCCTCCATCCATGGGATGTTCCAGGCAAGAGTACTGGAGTGGGGTGCCATT
Organism: Tragelaphus eurycerus; assembly: GCA_935064755.1. Classification (NCBI taxonomy): domain Eukaryota; kingdom Metazoa; phylum Chordata; class Mammalia; order Artiodactyla; family Bovidae; genus Tragelaphus; species Tragelaphus eurycerus. The sequence continues at coordinate 20,851,083 of CAKXYN010000039.1, read as the reverse complement.
GCAGGCAGGTTTATATTCTGTATAAATAAATACAAACTCATCTATATGACAGAAAGCAAAGATAGGAAAATGAGAGAGAGGAAGTGATTGCAAAAGGATTGGGGGTAATGGACAAGTTTGCATGATTTTGATTGTTGTGATGGCTTCACAAGTTGTATATGTGTGTCAAAATGTATTCACCTTATACTTTATGTAGTTTATTGTTAGTACCACAATTACGGTCTTTTAAGAAGAAATATTGTTTACATATTTGTAATAACTGCATTAATTTAAAGTAAGAAAAAGTTAAGAGGTAGAACTGAAAGAATGTGGGCCTGTGGTCAGATGGTGGAAGCAGGCATAGGTCAGTGACTGCTAAGTCCTGATAAGCTATTCTCAACGACTTTATCAACTCTGTGCAAGGATCAAGCTGACACTTGAAGAAATGATTTTCATTTTGTAAAACAATTGACAACGGAAAGGAGATTAATGACTCTTCACCATAAACTGAATGTACGTTCTGAATTTGTTTTCCAGAATTTTAATATGTTTTATCAGATAAACTCCAATCTACTTTCATTACTGACAAAAGTCAGTTGTTATTACCTGCAGATGACTGAACAGATGGAGGTGAGATCTATGGGTTCAAAGCAGAGTAAAACAAGATAGACCAATTATTTCACAAACACAATTATTTCACTGAACTTGTCCACATGAGCCTGACAGTGGTCACAATTTTCCAGCCTGTTTAGCATCAGCACCCTAGAATGCGCTCCACCCTTTGCAGAGGGCAAGGCCGGTCTGTGCTTTTCCAAACAGGCCACTAAGGGTTTAAGCATCTTTTTGGTTTCCTTGCACCTCTGCCTCCCATTACTAACCCTTTTTTTTGCTTGGGTCTTGGTTCACTTTGGAACTGTCGGTTTGGATTTTGACTCAAACATTCAGCTCGCCTGAATCCTGTTAAGCCATCTCCTAGGTCTATCTCATCTTAAGTTCTACCCTGACTGAATCAGCCTGATGATTCTGGGTTTGCCAGTGTTATCTCAAGAAAAACGTGGTGTTTGTATTATGGAAGTCACTGCAAGTATCTCAATCCAGTCCAATATACTCAATATATTGGTGCTGATTCTGGCCTTTGAGGTTTTTGATTCCTTTGGTTTTTAAAGGTTCTAATCTGAAACACCATTCCTGTAATTTTTTTATTGAAGTACCAAGTGTTGATAAGTTTCACATCAGTTCAAGCTTCCATATCACTTCTAGCTTCCACTCATAAATAGAAGGCCAAATGTGACTGAGAGAAAGTTTTTTTTACCTATAAAAGGGAGGAGTTCTTATCAGGAAATCACTATATTCTTTCTGTAAGTGATGAATAGGAAGTAAACGTATAACAGGTGCAGATGGACATTCACAGTCAAATTACTTTTACAAAACACTTAAACACGAAATACAACTGAGCATCTCGGATATCTAGAACACTGTTCAAAGTGTCGAGAGGCACAAGGACAGAGAATTATGAGACACAGGCCACTGAAGCCTGAGACTTGTAAAAGCTATACTTGATGCACTTATTATAAAACTTTAAAAATGAAAAAAGATAATTTTGTACATGTGAATCCCTGTGAACGTGTGTATGATCTAGTATAATAATAAGTAAATATGGTATCATGCTGCTGCTGCTGCTAAGTCACTTCAGTTGTATCTGACTCTGTACGACCCCATAGATAGCAGCCCACCAGGCTTCCCCGTCCCTGGGATTCTCCAGGCAAGAACACTAGAGTGGGCTGCCATTTCCTTCCCCAATGCATGAAAGTGAAAAAATAAAGTGAAGTCGCTCAGTCGTATCTGACTCCTAGCGACCCCATGGACTGCAGCCTACCAGGCTCCTCCGTCCTTGGGATTTTCCAGGCAAGAGTACTGGAGTGGGGTGCCAATAGACTCAAGAAATTCCAAAGAGAAATAAAGTATTTACAGAGGCATCCTTCATTATTGCTTAAAAATACTAACTCTTATTTTATACAACTGTTGCTATTCTGTGTCAATAGTCACTATGTTACATAAATTTTAAAATATATAATTTTAGAATTATAAAATACATATAATTATTATTAAATTCAAATAATATTTCATGTTCATGTGAAACCACTAAATAATTCTACTTAATTTTGAAATCAAGTTGTAGTTTTACCATGTAAAATAACTTTTATCTTAAAATACAAAGTGCAAGACACATGAGATTTGGTAATGGATTTACTGCTTTTCTCAGGGACTATTTATTCATAGATAGTCTGGCTTAGAATAGACAATCTGTGAAATATCTTTCTCTGTGGATTCTGTTCTAAGTAAAAACCACAAAAGGAAGGTAGCTAGCCATGATCTATCCCATATTCATTGTTTTATTTGGCATTTATTATATAATCATATTTTTTCTATTCTGTGCTATAACAATGACTTTAATTTGAATTGGTTTAGAAATATAAATTATTTATATAAAAATTATCATTTATAATAAATCAGTTCACATCCTTTTCCCTATATGATAGTTGTGTTGTCGTGAAGTCGCTCAGTCGTGTCCGACTCTTTGTGACCCCATGGACTGTAGCCTACCAGGCTCCTCTGTCTATGGGATTTTCCAGGCAATAGTACTGGAGTGGATTGCCATTTCCTTCTTTAAGGGATCTTCCTAACCCAGGGATCGAACCCGGGTCTCCCACATTGTAGACAGACGCTTTACCATCTGAGCCACCAGCGAAGTCCTATATGATAGTAACTTTGGTAAATAAGCAAATTCATGGATAATAATACCTGAAATTTTTGTTTAGGTTATGATTCTTAAATGTATATAGAAGACTTTAAAGTAAATCTCTGACCATAGCACTTCTCTATGACAGACTAACTGAATTATCTTAAACTTGCTTCAGAGTTGTTGTATCCCAAATATTAAATCTAAATGTCTTTCGCCTCACTTTCTAGGTCCTACAAAATCACTGGTCACCCTTCGTATTAAACTCTGGTGTGCTTCGCACCCATGACATGGTCACTGTTGCTGATCAGTAATGAGTCCGCACTGCCTGCATACCTCTGTTGTCAGTGTAACAGCTGGACTTAATTCTTAAGGGAATTAAAGGGAGCAGAAGCAAAACCAATACATCTTCCTGAATCCTCTATCTAAAATCTCATTATAAGGACTTAAATACAAAATACACACAGTGAAATATAAACACATATTTTTCAGAAAATAAAATAATTAAAATACTATACACAGGTTCTGGTAGTCTAGATCCCTCAAGTAAGTAGGAGTAAAAGATGTGACCCACGGTCATGTCATTTTCAGAACTGCAAAGCAGGAACTGGCTAGGTCCTCTGGCACGATTAAGGAGCAGCAAAACAATGGATGCATTATTTTCTGGTTCTTATTTGTAACTTGTTTTCTTCTGTGTTTTTCTCCTTACTGATCAAAATTACAAGGGCCACAAACGTTTAATGATATAAATAGATTTTAGCAATTAGTTATGTTTTTAAAATCTTCAAAGAATTTAGGTAACCTAGGAAAAATAGTTGCCTCGTGGACTAGTAAGTAGGAATACAGAAACAAATAGGAACAAATACCAAAACTTACTGCCTATTTCAAATTTGTTTTAAGATGGACCTAATCCTTATCACTCATAACATAACATTAAATAGTAACCATACTTTTACACAGATGTTCTTTTTAATCTTCTGCTCTTAGTCAAATCATCTGGAATTAATAATCCAAAATAAGTATAGACAAAAAAAGTCTTCTCTCAAGTTTCCATAGAACATTTCTAGAAAGTGATCCTATTCTAGACCAATAAATATTTTTAATAAATTTCAAACAGCTAAAACTGTAGAAACCAAAGTATAGAACCATGCAGCAACAAATCTACTAATAAAAAAATAATGATCAAAACATAATTATAAAGCCCCAACCAACAGGGAAGATAATCCCTCACAAACAACAACCATATAAAAGAGGAAAGCTAAACTAAAATTATATATCATTTTAATAATAAGACCAATACAGAAAAAGAAAATGCAAGAGTGGAAATCTGTTGTCAAAACCAGAAGAATTACTATATAAATTCAGAAGACAGTATATGAAGAGAGAAACAAAGAGCATAATAAACCATAAGGAAACCTAAACAAAGAAAAAGAAGGCATAAATTAGCAAATGAGGATATAATGCAGATATTAACAATACCTGTATGATATGATGACTACAGTTTTATTTAAAAGAATGTAGTGATGCTGATTGGGAATAATTCAAGAGTGATTAAACACTAGTAAAAGGGGTTTGATATTTACTATCTGTTTTCTCTTTTAGATATTTTCTTAAAACTCTACATAATTTTTCATTTTTATAATGAAAATAATTTCTCAAATCCACACTATTAAAAGAAAAACATACTGAAATCCAATAAATTATTTTTTGCAGAATGAAAGTGTAGTTCACATAATTAATTTTCTTCCTAAAGGAAAGTTTTACTTTAATTTCTAGAAACATCATTTGTTCTAGCAGCAAAGAACTCCAGGAAGAAGGCCCCTCCTCCAGTCCCAAACAATGAGGGAAATTTACCAGTCCCACTCCCCACCTGCCAGTGACCAAGTATGGATATATCTCAAAATTCATATGTTGAAGGCCTAACCCCTAAGGTGATGGTGCTTGGAAATGAGGCCTTTAAGAGGTAATTAGGGTTAGATTACATTATGACAGTAGGGACTCTAGGGTGGGATTAGCAAGTTAATAAGAGTATTGGAGAGTCTCTCTCTGCATGCACAGAGGAGAGGACCATCTGCAAGCCAGGAGGAAGCTCTCACCAAGAACTGAAATGGCCAGCACCTTGCTCTTGGACTTCCCACCTTCCAGAACTATAAGTAAATGTCTGTTCTTAAAGTTCCTCCAGTCTGTGATATTTTTGTTATGTCAGACTGAGTTAAGACACTACCAAGGCATTAATACCTAGTTTTGGATAATAAAATATAAGAAACTTGTTATGGGTTATGAGGAAGGTATCTTTTGCTTCCTGATAAATGAAAGAAATGCCAATAGTTTATACTTGTTTTTTAAGCTGAATACTTCATAGTTATATAATTTACAAAAATATAAGAATGATTTAATATTAAAATGTCAGATGATATTAATGTTATATTAACAGTCATAGACAACAAGAAAAATCTTATGATCATCTTAAGTGCAGAAAGTATCTTTGATAAAATTCAATACTACTCACAATTTTTTCAAAACCCTTAGCAAATTAAGAGTGGATCACAATAAACTGTGGAAAATTCTGAAAGAGATGGGAAAACCAGACCACCTGATCTGCCTCTTAAGAAATCTGTATGCAGGTCAGGAAGCAACAATTAGAACTGGTCATGGAAAAACAGACTGGTTCCAAATAGGAAAAGGAGTACGTCAAGGCTGTATATTGTCACCATGTTTATTTAACTTCTATGCAGACTACATCATGAGAAACACTGGACTGGAAGAAACACAAGTTGGAATCAAGATTGCTGGGAGAAATATCAATCACCTCAGATATGCAGATGACACCACCCTTATGGCAGAAAGTGAAGAGGAACTAAAGAGCCTCTTGATGAAAGTGAAAGTGGAGAGTGAAAAGGTTGGCTTAAAGCTCAACATTCAGAAGACGAAGATCATGGCATCTGGTCCCATCACTTCATGGGAAATAGATGGGGAAACAGTGGAAACAGTGTCAGGCTTCATTTTTCCAGGCTCCAAAATCACTGCAGATGGTGACTGCAGCCATGAAATTAAAAGACGCTTACTCCTTGGAAGGAAAGTTATGACCAGCCTAGATCACATATTCAAAAGCAGAGACATTACTTTGCCAACAAAGGTCCGCCTAGTCAAGGCTATGGTTTTTCCTGTGGTCATGTATGGATGTGAGAGCTGGACTGTGAAGAAGGCTGAGCGCCAAAGAATTGATGCTTTTGAACTGTGGTGTTGGAGAAGACTCTTGAGAGTCCCTTGGACCGCAAGGAGATCCAACCAGTGCATTCTGAAGGAGATCAGTCCTGGGTGTTCTTTGGAAGGAATGATGCTAAAGCTGAAACTCCAGTACTTTGGCCACCTCATGAGAAGAGTTGACTCATTGGAGAAGACTCTGATGCTGGGAGGGATTGAGGGCAAGTGGAGAAGGGGACGACAGAGGATGAGATGGCTGGATGGCATCACTGACTCGATGAATGTGGGTCTCAGTGACCTCCGGGAGTTGGTGATGGACAGGGAGGCCTGGCGTGCTGTGATTCATGGGGTCGCAAAGAGTTGGACACGACTGAGCGACTGATCTTATCTGATGTGATGACTGCCCGCAAATTATACTGTGCATTCAACATAATTTAATCAAAATCCCCCAAACAGTTTTTCTCTTTCAATTCACTCATCTGTCATATCACACAGATTTATTTGCATATATTAAAGAATCCTAACATCTCTGGGACAAACCCCACTTCATCATGGTGCATGATCCTTTTAATGTGTTGCTGGATTCTGCTTGCTGGTATTTTCTTCAGGATTTTTGCATCTATGTTCATCAGTGATACTGGCCTGTAATGGTACTGATGAATGTATTTGTAGGGCACAGATAGAGACATAGACATAGAAAGCAGACTTTGGACACAGCTGGGGAAGGAGAGGGTGGGAAGAATTGAGAGCGTAGCACTGAAACGCATACATTATCATCATATGTCAAATAGATAGCTACTGGGAAGCTGCTGTGTAATACGGGGAGCTCAGCACAGCACTCTGTGACCATCTAGAGGGTTGGGATAGGGTGGGGGTTGGGAGGAAGTTCAAAAGGGAAAGAACACATGTTTACTTAATGGCTGATTCACATTATTATTAAACTGATTTTCATAAAACTTGACAACCAATTCTAAAATTATTATAGATGTTAAGAGACCAAGAATGCAAAAGAGAATGAAAGCAATTTGGAGAACTCACCTTACTAAATATCAATATTTATGAAGCTACAATGATTAAGACAATGTGAGTGGGATGCTGGCTTAGTAATAAATAGGACAGACCAGAGAGTTGCCAGGTACTGTTTATAAAAGGTACCGGATGGGTGTCTCACTCCATATGGAACAGATCAAATTAAAGTCTTACTTGTCATCTCAAAAAATGATCTAGTGACACAATTATAATCTGTATGTAAACATTTTATGAATAAAACATGTGCAAAAAAACAATATATCAAGATCAAAAGTACTTCTGAAGTTAGGCACAAAATATACAAACGATAATGGGAGAAACTGATAAATATAAATACTTTAAATTTACAATTTTATTCATTGAAAAAATGCAAAAAAATATATATAATGACAAGTCACAGACTAGGAGCTAATAAGCTGGGTCCATATTTAGATTATATAAAGAACATCTATATATCAGTAAGAAAAGGACAGACAACCCAATAGGAAAAGGGAGCAAGGCTAGAAACAGGCACATCACTGAGGGAAAAAAGAAAAGAGATGAACAATGAAAAGAAAATATATCAGTAGTCATCAAGGAAATGCAAAATTAAATCAAAACAAGATAGAATTTCATGCCCCTCAGATTGGCACCATTAGGACAGACTGGCACCATTAGGAGAGACTGGCTTCACCAGTTTCTAAACATATCACTGAGTTACAATACTTTAAATTGTTACATTGGTTAGAATTCTCTCTGAAATATCTGAGTATTATGTATAATTATACAACATATCAGCAGGGAATAACGCTGCTTAATAAATGTCTGGAAAAACTGAATAGTATAATACTGCTGCTAAGTCACTTCAGTCGTGTCCGACTCCGCGTGACCCCATAGATGTCAGCCCACCAGGCTCTCCTGCCCCTGGGATTCTCCAGGCAAGAAAACTGGAGTGGGTTGCCATTTCCTTCTCCAATGCATGAAAGCGCAAAAGTGAAAGTGAAGTCGCTCAGTCGTGTCCGACTCTTAGCGACCCCATGGACTGCAGCCCACCAGGCTCCTCCATCCATGGGATTTTCCAGGCAAGAGTACTAGAGTGGGGTGCCATTGCCTTCTCCGAGTATATTACTATGTCCCTGTAAGTTCTGAACCTCCGTGCGGTGCTGTGCTTAGTCGCTCAGTCATGTCTGACTCTCTGTGACCCTACACTCTGTAGCCCACCGCGGCTCCTCTCTTCATGGGGAGTCATCAGGCCAGAATACTGGAGTGGATTGCCATATCCTTCTCCAGGGCATCTTCCCAATGCAGCGATCGAACCCAGGTCTGCCACATTGCAGGTGGATTCTTTACCAGCTGAGCCACAAGGGCAGCCCAAGAATACTGCAGTGGGTAGCCTATCCCTTCTCCAGGGGATCTTCCTGACCCAGGAGTCAAACTGTGTTCTCCTGCATTGCAGGCAGATTCTTTATCAGCTGAGATACGAGGAAAGCCCTCTGAACCTCTACTCAACAATAAAACAATGCCTGACACAATTAGAACAGTTAAATTGAAAATTTGGAGGGTGGACCCAGAAATCAGGTGACTACAGGTGTGCAGTGGCTCAGTGATAAAGAATCCGCCTAATACAGAAGACAAGGGTTTGATCCCAGGGTAGGGAAGACCCCCTGGAGAAGGGAAAGGCAATCCACTCCAGTATTCTTGCCTGGAGCATCCTATGGACAGAGGAGCCTGGGGGGTCCAGTCCATGGGGTTACAAAGCGCTGGACATGACTCAGCACACACACACACAATAATTACAATTTGCAATCTGTGAACCACAGCCTTAGATGTTTCCAATCCATTTATAATATGTATTATGAATGGGTATCAGAGGTACTGAGAGATTGCTTCCCCTCAACACACTGCAGGTGGAGAAGGTGGAAGGCAGGCAGGCAGGGCTGGTGTACTTAAAAACTCCAGGCCTTTGCCTCAGGCTATAAAGAGCAGCACAGATGCAGTCAAGCCTTGCTCGAGGGGTTTACATCAACCCTTCATTAGAGTCTTCAGACTCCAGAGAACTCCGATTCAGTAATTCTACTTCAGAACTTATATTTCAAAGAGATATTTAAAAGTATGGGAAAAAAATGTTTAGAAATAATTTTGTCATCATGTATAGCAGCAAAAAACTGAAAGCAACATGAGTGGATGACTAAAGAAATGATGGCACATTCAGAGAACAGAAATTTATGAAGTCTTTGAAATGCTCAAGAGGAGTTTGTGATGACATGTAAAATATTAGCAAGTTAAAAAGAATCTTCAATGACACAAGCTCATGTAAAGTATTATATATGATATAAACTAAATATGTAAGCTATATAGACACACGTGTATTATGTATTTATACGTTCATAAAGTCATATATACTTTGCTTAGGGTTAGGGTTAGATAGTCTATAAAACATAAACAATGTAAAGAATTTTAGATATATACATAATGAATAGAATTTACGACATAATTCTTTGCGGAAAAGAAAGCATAAAATGAAGAATGAACGCTGAGTGAGCAGGAAGCCGGGCCTGACTGGTCTCAGCCTTTTCCGACTGCCCCTAACTCTTCCCCTGGGTCCCCCTCACCTTTTAAAGCTCACCAAACAAGATCCTCTTTGAGAAGCCTTTCCAGACCTAGCCTCTTTCAGGCCATTTGGCTCTTGAGGTCTTATAGCATCACACGCTTCCTCTCTGACACTTCACAAAATCAGCAGCTGTCTTGCCCCTGTCATAAAATGAACTGAGAACAACCAGAACTAAAATAAAGTCTACACTCTCCAGAAGGCACTGTGAATTCTGTTCTCGGGTCAAATCAGATCACCAAAAGTCTACACACATGTACCACATGAATTTGTGGTCTCATGCAAAACCCAGTTCCTCAAGATAGATTTTAATGTCACCTACCCAGCTCTTACTGAACTCGTCTCTGAGTGAAACTGACCAGTGTATTTCATGTAAGAAATAAAAATGTAGGTATGGTGTGTTGCATGTATTTACAATGCTACCGGGTGAATTTCCCTGAAAATTCGGTGTAGAGAAAGACAGAATGCCCTACAGGGATTGACAGGCTACTTCTTTTGTGATAACGGAAAGTGTATAAGGTTCCCCTCTAAGAAAAAGATGCCAATAAGCTCAGAAGGAAATTTGATCATCAATCAATAAATATACTGATCCTTATGAATGAAAAAATTGATCCCCCTTTTCTTAAGTTCAAGCTTTTTACTTTAATTACATTTTTTTCATTGTTTCACTATTGTTTCGTCTATTTTGTTTCTAATCACTCCAATTTACTTTCAAAGGCTTTTGTCTCAATGTATATGTATCTCATTATAAAGCTATTGAAACTGATTAGGAAAACATTATAAATAAATACATAAGAAAGCTGTTAATCATAATTTTTCTCAAAAATGTATATTTTAAAAATAGAAGAGTGAAAGTCACCAATAAGAGAATGAAAAGGAAACTCACCAATGGGGAATATATACATTAAGTATACATATATACTTAATATATATGTATTTGACAACTGCTTTATATCATGTGGATTGCCATGTCCTCCTCCAGGCATTATTATATCATTTAGAATAAAATATGAAGAATAAGAATCATTACAAATAAATACACTGAATAAAGCCAAAAGAAAAACAGGCAAAAGTATAGAAAGGCACTTCACAAAAGAGAATCAAATAGCCAATAAATAATTTAAAAGTTTTAAACTCCATTAGAGTAAAAATGAATATTAAATCATAGTAACATTATATACCCACTAAAATACCTAAAATGCAAAATAAAACAGTAATTATTGATGATATTATAGAGCAAATAGTACTCTTATACAGAGCTGGCCAGGAGTTTAAATTTGAAAAATCAATTTAGAAAATGGTTTTAATATAGTTACTAAAGCAAATATATTCATACCCTAGGATGCAGTAACCTGGACATTTATACATACACTCTCCAAAAATCTGTACTAGAAAGAAGAACAGAGCTGGAGGTATTATGCTCTCTGATTTCATACTACAGTACAAAGCTATAATAATTAAAACAGTATGATACTGGTAAAAACAAAAACACATAGATACGTGGAAAAAATAGAGTACCCAGAAAAAAACCTACACACTTATGGTCATTTAATCTACCACAAAGAAGGTAAGATGTACAATGGAAAAAAGACAGTCTCTTCAATAAGTGGTGCTTGGAAAACTGGACAGTTATATGTGAAATAAAAATGAAATTAGCATATTTTCTTCCACATATACAAAAATTTATTTAAAATGGCTTAAAGACCTAAATATAAGACTAGAAACCATAAAATTCTAGAAGAAAATATATAAAATGTAACATTTGACATAGACCTAGCATTATATTTTAGCAAATTACCCAATTTAAAAATGGGCAAAACCGAATAGAGATTTTTCTGAAGAAGACATGCATATGGATATTGAAAAGGGACATGAAAAGATGCTCAACATTGTTAATCATCTTAAAAATGCAAATCAAAACCACAGTGAGATATCATCTTATGCCTGTCAGACTGGTTATCATCTGAAAGACCATAAATAATTAGTGCTGATGAGGAAGTACAGAAAAGGAAAACTTTTATGCTGTTGGTGAGAATGTAAATTGGTACAGCCCCTGTGGAAAACTGTGCAGAGATTCATCAAAAAACGAAATCTCGAAATACCATATGACCTCGCAATCCTATCCCTGGGGGTATATCTGAAGGATATAAACACACTAACTCATGGTATATAGTGACTGCAGCCATGAAATTAAAAGATGCTTGCTCCTTGGAAGAAAAGCTATGACAAACCTAGGCAGCGTATTAAGAAGCAGAGACATCACTTTGCTGACAAACATCCATCTAGTCAAAGCTATAGTTTTTCCAGTAGTCATGTATGGATGTGAGAGTTAGACCATAAAGAAGGTTGAGTGCTGAAGAATCTATGCTTTTGAATTGTGGTGTTGTAGAAGACTCTTAAGATTCCAATCCCAAAGAAAGGCAATGCCAAAGAGTGCTCAAACTACCGCGCAATTGCACTCATCTCACACGCTAGTAAAGTAATGCTCAAAATTCTCCAAGCCAGGCTTCAGCAATACGTGAACCGTGAACTTCCAGATGTTCAAGCTGGTTTTAGAAAAGGCAGAGGAACCAGAGATCAAACTGCCAACATCCGCTGGATCATGGAAAAAGCAAGAGAGTTCCAGAAAAACATCTATTTCTGCTTTATTGACTATGCCAAAGCCTTTGACTGTGTGGATCACCACAAACTGTGGAAAATTCTGAAAGAGATGGGAATACCAGACCACCTGACCTGCCTCTTGAGAAACCTATATGCAGGTCAGGAAGCAACAGTTAGAGCTGGACATGGACCAACAGACTGGTTCCAACTAGGAAAAGGAGTATATCAAGGCTGTATATTGTCACTGTGCTTATTTAACTTATAGGCAGAGTACATCATGAGAAACACTGAGCTGGAAGAAGCACAAGCTGGGATCAAGATTGCCGGGAGAAATATCAATAACCTCAGATATGCAGATGACATCACCATTATGGCAGAAAGTGAAGAAGAACTAAAAAGCCTCTTGACGAAAGTGAAAGTGGAGAGTGAAAAAGTTGGCTTAAAGTTCAACATTCAGAAAACCAAGATCATGGCATCCAGTCCTATCACTTCATGGCAAATAGATGGGGAAACAGTGGAAACAATGGCTGACTTTATTTTGGGGGGCTCCAAAATCACTGCAGATGGTGACTACAGCTATGAAATTAAGAGACGCTTACTCCTTGGAAGGAAAGTTATGAGCAACCTAGACAGCATATTAAAAAGCAGAGATATAACTTTGCCAACAAAGGTCCGTCAAGTCAAGGCTATGGTTTTTCTAGTGGTCATGTATGGATATGAGAATTGGACTATAAAGAAAGCTGAGCGCCGAAGAATTGATGGTTTTGAACTGTGGTGTTGGAGAAGACTCTTGAGAGTCCCTTGGATAGCAAGGAGATCCAACCAGTCCATCCTAAAGGAGATCAGCCCTGGGTGTTCATTGGAAGGACTGATGTTGAAGCTGAAACTCCAATACTTTGGCCACCTGATGTGAAGAGCTGACTCATTTGCAAAGACCGTGATGCTGGGAAAGATTGAGGGCAGGAGGAGAAGGGGATGACAGAGGATGAGATGGTTGGATGGCATCACCAACTCGATGGACATGGATTTGGGTAGACTCTGGGAGTTGGTGATGGACAGGGAGGCCTGACATGCTGCAGTTCATGGGGCCGCAAACAGTCGGACACGACTGTGCGACTAACTGAACTGAACTTGAGATTCCCTTCAACAGCAAGGAGATCAAACCAGTCTAATGCTAAAGGAAATCAATTCTGAATATTCATTGGAAGGACTGATGCTGAAGCTGAAGCTCCAATAGTTTGGCCAACTGATGCAAAGAGCTGACTCATTAGAAAAGACCCTGATGCTGGGAAAGATTGAAGGCAAGAGGAGAAGCGGGAGACAGAGTAGAGATGGTTGGGTGGCATCACTGATTCAGTGGACTTATGTTTGCACAAACCCAGGGAGACAGTGAAGGACAAGGAAGCCTGGTATGCTGCAGTCCATGGGGTCTCAAAGAGGTGGACATGACTTAGTGAGTAAACAACCCCAGTGTTCATAGCTGCATTATTTACAGTTACCAAGATATGGAAGCAACCTAATTGTCCATCAATAGATGAATGGATTTTAAAAATGTGGTAGTATATACAAGAGATTACTATTTTGTTTAGTCATGTCTGACTCTTGCGACTTCATGGACTATAGAGCCCACCAGGCTCCTCTGTGCATGGAATTCTACAGGCAAGAACACCGGAGTAGGTTGCCATTTCTTTCCCCAGGGGGTTGTCCCAACCCAGGGCCTGAACCTGCTTCTCCTGCACTGGCAGGCAGACTCTTCACCACTGAGCCACCAGAGAAGCCCACGATAGACTATTACTCAGCCATAAAAAGAGGATGAAATTTTGCCACTTGAAACACCATGGATGGATCAGGATCATATTATGCTTAGCAAAATCAGCCAGACAGACAAAGACAAATACTGTCTGTTATCACATGGAATATTGTCTGTTACACATGGACTATAAAATATAAAACAAGCTAGCGAATAAAAAAAAGAAACTGATTCACAGATATGGAGAACAAACCAGTCATTACCAGCGGGGAGAAGGAAGGGGAGAATGAGCAAGATAGAGGTAGGAGATGGAGAGTCACAAGCTACTATGTATAAAGTACGTAAACTCCATGGGCTTACTGTACAGCACGGGGAATACAGCCAGTATTTTACAATTGTTATAAATGAAGTATGCTGTTGTTCAGTTGCTTTGTTAGACTCTTTGAAACCCCATGGACTATAGCATGCCAGTATAATCTTTAAAAATTGTGAATCACTGTGTTGTACATCTGAAACTTTTATAAAATGGTACATCAACTATGCTTCAATTAAAAAATACTAGAATTTTCCTAGTAGCACTATTTGTAAAAGTCTTAACCTAGAAGTCACAGAAATATTCATTGACAAATGAATGGATCCATAAATTGTTATATTCCCCCATGAAAATAATATAAAGAAATGAATAGGAAGGATCTATGATCATATGCAGTAATGTGGGTGAATTTCACAACAGTGATGCCACACACCAGACATAAAACAACTACACGCTGTGTGATTCCTTGAATATATGCACAGAGCTGTTGACAGCCGTTGGGATAAGATTAACTTGGGATGCATTTGGGCCACTAAGCCACTAGAAAGGTCCTGAAGGGGTTCTGTGGTGCTGGTAAGGCTTCTTGGTCTGGGTTCTGGCTGCACCAGTATGTTCGGTTTAATATTTATCAAGTGATGTGTGTGCATTTTCCACTTGCATGTTATGCATCTACCAAAGTCAATAAAAATGTGATCAAGAGAAGACTGGCCTGACTTAGACAAATCTAGTAATACAGCATTCATTCTTTGCTCTACCACTGAATAGATGACTCAAGACAAAAGAAAGTTAAACTGTCAGATTAATATGCTAAATGGAAAGAGAAAAGGTCTTCTCTGCCTCCTCATAGGACTGCTAGGAAAGCAAAATATAATAGAGATGTCTAGCCCTATTACATATCATAGCATGCACAAAGCCACTATGATTAATATACATATAGCAGTGACAGATCATTCAAATTAAATAGGACGATTTATATATATATATATCGGAGAAGGCAATGGCACCCCACTCCAGTACTCTTGCCTAGAAAATGCCATAGACGGAGGAGCCTGGAAGGCTGCAGTCCATGGGGTCGCTGAGGGTTGGACGTGACTGAGTGACTTCACTTTCACTTTTCACTTTCATACATTGGAGAAGGAAATGGCAACCCACTCCAGTGTTCTTGCCTGGAGAATCCCAGGGACGGGGGAGCCTTGGTGGGCTGCCGTCTATGGGGTCGCACAGAGTCGGACACGACTGAAGTGACTTAGCAGCAGTAGCATATATATATATATAAAATTCGGTTTAACTACAAGTGAAAGTAAACAACTGCTGACCAATTTGGAAAAATAAATTTATACCTTGCTTCTTAAACCAAAATGAATTAAGATGAAGCAAAGCTTTAAAATAAAACATTGAAATTTTAAGAGGACTAGTGAAAAAAAAAGTTAAAAATGTCCCCATTATCTTAAATAGGAGATACCCCAAAGTATTGTAGCCTGCCAGGCTCCTCTGTCCGTGGGATTTCCCAGGCAAAACTACTGGAGTGGGTTGCTGTTTCTTTCTCCAGGGGATCTTCCAAACCCAGGACTCCTGCATTGCAGGCAGACTCTTTCCCGGCTGAACCAGCAGGGAAGCCTCCTTTACTAAGCCAAGTCAGTTAAACATTTCACCTTGGACATGTATAATGTTAATAAGAAGCTAATAAAAAATGGCATTCTGTGATCTAACCCTATTCTATGGATTTAATTTCATGTCCCGCTATTCTTATTTGCTTCCACCGAATTAAATTGCAACTCTTCCCTGTCTTGATTTTGCTTATGTTGTTCCCTTTGTTCTAATGCCCTTCTCCCTACACATCTACACACTCATATCCCTTCAGTCCTTAGGTAACAAATGATCACTGACTGTGCTACGCAGTTTTATGTGCTTTACATGTTTATGCCATTTTAATTATCCATTCACATTCATTATTGTTTTGTAAATAATTCTGCATTCACATATTTATATTACGATTGTTTAAGCATTTGGGCTTGCACAGCCCACATGATCGTGTCTGTCTATGATCAAGCTTGTATTGCTGAAGCACCCTCAAAAGACACTGGGAGTCTTCATATACCTCCTCAGGATACAGTTCTGTAAATCTTTTGCGGAACTGCTCTGGAGTGAAGACATTTAATTAGTGAGTGCTGGAAAGAGGGAACTGATGGCTAGTCCTAACACTAGAAAAGTGATTTGTGGGTTGGCTTGTGGAACAAGGAGTTGGATTCATGAAAAGCTATGGATCAGCGTGTTATTTTCTGAACAGAAATAAACCTTAAGAAAGAAGGGTGTTTTGACTCGACGCTTCCCAGGTGGCTCAGTGGTAAGGAATCCACCTGCCAATGCAGGAGATGCAGGTTCAATCGCTGGGCTGGGAAGATTCCCTGGCCTAGGAAATGGCAATCCACTCGAGTATCCTTGCCTGGGAAATCCCGATTGACTATATAATGCAAAAAGGCCTATACTGCTGAGGACAGAAATGTTGAAATGTAAATATGGGATATGAAGAGGAAAGGTTTTATTTCTTGTGCCACTGAAGTTAGGATATATAAAGTGTCTTTTGTCAAGATCTGTCCATTGTTGTTTTAAAACTGTCCTTGGAGTTTTAAGGACTGGGGCTTTGTTTTGCTGATCACAAATCCCCAGAACTGTGCTTTGCAAGATCTTAGGTTTAGAAACAAACAAAATTATCATTGATTGAATGAATGGATGGATGGATGAACAATATTTTTATCTAACAATTACAATTCCCACTAAATGAAGTGAAAGAATGATGCATCCTCTTTAGAAGATCCCCGAGGAGACATTATTATTACACTAAGGGATTTTCCTTAAGTACATGGAGACAAGAAGATAATGTACCTCAAATAAGTTGTTTATAATTAAGGCTGCTTCATAATCAGTTTTTTGTGATGTTGTTTGAGTCTTGTTACATTTGACAAGACTGAAATATTTGATTTTCCAGAATTATGACTTTAGGTGAAAGGCTATGTTTCTAAAAAATAAACACGATTATACATATACTTTTTCTAAAAAAAAAAAAGAATCTGACCAATTTTGTACATGTCTTTGAAGAAACATAACATTGGGAAAATCAAAAGTATATATACTGAGTAGAAGGAAAAAAAAGAAATAATTAGCTTGAATGTTATGGTATTCTGTGTTGCTGATAAACTAATCATCTTGGCTCCCATGATCACCTATTTACAAGATATACTCACAGTTACAGCAAGTAGAAAGTTTTAGTCTATTTCTGGGAATAACTATTGCAACGCAGCTGACACACATTCCAATAATCAGAATTTCATTTTGTGCAGCAACATGGAAATCTGGCCTTTGGGTCTAAAGGTGATCTATTTTATTTGCATATTTTAAGGATGTAGTTTAGGAATAATGTATTCAGTTTGAAACATTTATGTGCAACAAATAATGTGACACTGGAAAGCAATGCTCTTCATTCAACATATGAGTTGCTACACAATAAGTCAGATCCTCCCAGAGTGTAAATTATACAAATTTGAAAGCTGCATTTATTATTGAATATATCATTCTCACCCAGGTGCTTAGTCAGTAGTAAAACCTGGTGTAGCACACATTTAAAACTTTTTTTTTTAACTGTCATGCATATACTGAAACCTTCCATGTGCAGTTTAAACTTTTCCCCCCTTATAGTATTGAGAATAATGGATTTTTACTACCACAAAACAATAGAAATGAAATATGAATTGTATTAATAGTCAGAAGTACTTGCATCAAATCTTGGAAATTTTAAAATTAAAAGTTTAAAAGATCTATTTGGATACAGACTTCTTATTAAGTTGCTTCTCAGTACTCTAACATGCCTTTTTGTGAGAATCTTCTTAGAAAAAAATGCTAAGATATTCTTATAATGTCTAGGTTGAATTGATAAAATTTCTTACTGTTAATGAGTTTAGGTTCCCAGCTGTACATCAGAAATGTTAAATTTCGCAAGGGAGTTCATGATTTCTAAGCCCTCTCCTTCTATTAAGGTGCTTTTCTGAGCGGGGCTAGTTTAGGAATCAATAAGTAAAGGGGATCTTTCTTTGTGTATATAGCTGAAGGATAAATTCAGGTGGTCTAGAAACCCTGAGTTATTAGGAAGGTGCTTAGAAACGGGCACAGTTGCCCGAGACCCCTTCTTAACATCCTAGCCTGGACCTCCACACTGTTGGGCACCGTCTGCTACTGGCCGAATAAATTGCCATTTTGGGAGAAGACCACCCAGGACATGGGCTCAGAATCCTTCCTAGGGCCAGCCAATCTCTGCAACCTGGGGTCCCCTGACTGGGAGCAAGTGCATTCGATTCGGGAAGATCACTTACGACTGAGTTTTTCATCATGGCTTTGACTGTGAAGCCCTCAGAAACCAGGGAGTGAGGCTGGTGCACCGGGAGCGGCTGCTGTGCCAGGAGCTTGGTCCTCGTCTGCAGCTTGGCTGGGCATTTGTTTACGCTCAGGGTCTCTTTTTCTGCCACCATCTTCCTAGAAAATGTCTTGTTCTCATACAACGTGTAGTAAAAGAGTCAGTGAGATTTATGGATATGAGGAGGTCGGGGGAAAAAATGGAAAAAGGCGCGTTAATGGTAGAAATTCAACCCCTTCGTAGCAGTGGTCGATCCAGATGTTTGGCAGCTCCTAGGTGCAGGGAGTTGAGGGGAGGGGAGGGGCGAGAAGAGGGCAGGGCCGAGGCCAGAGCTGCCACAAGCTTCCAAAGGTAACCCTCCCGGTTGCTAAGCGACGCGTCAACATTGAGGCTGGATGGCCCCGCCTCCCGGTGACGTACACATTTCCTGGGCCTCAGGCCGGAAGGGCGGGCAGCGGGTGGCGACCGACCCGAGGCAGTACTTAACGAGTGAAAACTACGACTCCCAGAAGGCTGAGGGCGGCATGCCGTTCGCGCGTGCGCGTTCCGAGGCGCCGGGGGGAGGAGGGGGAGGGGCGTCCCGGACGATTTAACCCCGGAGCGCCGCTCGTGTGAGGCGCAGGTGGGCGTCCGGGTGCGAGTGCGACCCTGCTCGCCAGGTGGGCCGAGTCCGCCTGCCCAGTGGCCATGATAGGTACGTGGGTACCTGCCAGGTACAGCGTCTCTGCGCCGCGCCGCCCCGCCCGGCGGGGACCACCCCCCGCCCCCCGGGTGCCCGCTGTCAGTGGCGGGTGGCGGTGTCCGCGCTCCTCTCAGCCCGCGCCGCCGGCTCCCCGAGAAGTGTGTGTCTCTGTCCCAAGCCCCGCCCGCGCCCGCCTTGCCAGGCTTCCCCCCGGAGACGCCTTCGCCAGGGGAGGCCCTGGAGGAGAAGGCTGCGTCCTGCGGGCCCTGGGCGAGCGCACCGCCCGCTCCAGCGCGGGCGTCCGTGGGGAAGCCCGTCTTCCCGCGCCAACTCGGGGCGCCTTGAGGGGCTGTCTTCCCTCTGAGGACGGGGAGAACCCACGCTGTCCGGGGAATTCTTGAAGGGAAACCCTGGCGAAGCGCTAAACTCTTGATAGACCCGTGCCTGGTGATGGTGCTTGAGGTCGAAAGAAATTCCAGCAGGTGGATTTGAACTTATTTCGCTCTTGAATTTTTGTCTTCTAGATAATCTCTTTGGAGGTCTGAAATGAAAGAATAATTAATAGTGAATGATAGCAAGGAGTAAAACTTCCAGCATGATGAATTTACGATTCATTGTTATCTCCCTCTCTCTCTCTCTCTATATATATATATATGTATACAGAATGACCTAGCTGCATTTTTGTGAATAAAGCTTTGGAAGTGGCTGTTAGAATTGCTTGTAAACACTGTAGTAAAAAAGACTGGAAAAGTCCCCCTTTTCCAGGATTGTTAAGCCAAAAATTAAAGGTTTATCTCTGAAAATTAGTGGAAATGTACGGTGTGATTACAAAACATTACTCCTTGGGGAGTTTATTATGACAGATTTCCTCTAGACTGTGTGTTAGTTGGTTTGGTGATTTTTGGGGGGGGGGGGGTGGGGGGAGTTACTCTTGACTGGGTGCTGCTTAAAGCACTTTTGATTGCCTCAAGTGCATGTGAAGTCAACTGTAGTTTATCCAAGAAGATGGAAGGTGATTTTTAAAAAGTATGTAAGTTTTTACATACTGATAAACTCTTCTTACATCAGTTATTTATTAGACTAATGTTAAAATCGGAAACGTTCTATCCAACACTAGGAGGAATATGCCAGCTAACTGACACTGTTTGCAACAATGTAAAACCTAAAGAGGAGAAGGAAATGGCAACCCACTCCAGTGTTCTTGCCTAGAGAATCCCAGGGACGAGGAAGCCTGGTTGGGCGGCCGTCTATAGGGTCACACAGAGTCGGACACGACTGAAGCGACTTAACAACAAAACCTAAGGATGTTGTCCAGTTTTTGTACTTTTCTAACATGATGTGGTTTCTGATGAATGGGTTATCTAAGAAAAATATATAAGTTTTTGTGAATATTTGGAGCCTTTTTAGGTGACAATTACACAAGATTCATTTTCTAACACAAATTTAAACTGAATCAGAAAAATATGAAAATTTCCAAAATTCATGCTGTCCATATTTTACAGGGAAAAAAATAGTCTACACCTTGTCTTGAAGACACTTGTACGGATTCTATTTTAATTCAACATAATCTGATACATGGATAATTCTAAAAGAAATAAATTTACAGTATACCTATATAGGGGCTTCCCCAGTGGTACTAGTGGTAAAGAACCTGACTGTCTGTGCAGAAGATACAAGAAACACAGGGAGGGCATGGAAACTCACTCCAGTATTCATGCCTGGAGAATCCCATGGACAAAGGAGCCTGGTGGGCTACAGGGCTACAGTCCATATAGTCGCAAAGAGTTGGATACACTGAAGCAACCTTTGCGTGCGCCCATGCACGCAAAGCTATGTAAAGGCAAGAGTTTAAGATCTAAAAGTCATCAGTTAATTCTGAATTGTTCTCTAACAGATGATTATATAAATAATTTTGTTAGAATGAACTATATTTAGGCATCACTGACTCGATGGACGTGAGTCTGAGTGAACTCCGGGAGTTGGTGATGGACAGGGAGGCCTGGTGTGCTGCGATTCATGGGGTCGCAAAGAGTTGGACACAACTGAGTGACTGATCTGATCTGATATTTAGGCAGTTTAGTTTGGGACTTAGGGACACAGGAAGGAAGAGTATTATCTTTAGATCTGATGATCTGACATTTATTCATAGCTGGTAGTGCCATGGAGAATATAAGGTGGTGTTCTAAAAGTGTTGTTTCTCATACTCCAGCTATTGTTTTACACAGTGCAAATAAGTATAACATAAATAATTAAATCCATGTACTCTCCTGAGAAAAATGCTTCACGTGTTAAAACCATGTGGATAGTGTACAATAAATTATTCTGTACAGCTACTCAACTAGCTGCATTGCCTAATTCTGTCAGTGGGTATATTGTAATAAAAATCTTAATTGCCAATTTTGGACTTGGTTACGTTGAATAATGCCAAAGGTAAGTGAAAGTGGGAGCAATTGAAGGAAGGTCTTGGAGTGATGAGTTTCCTATTTCTGATTAAACTTTGGAGACAGGAAAGGCATTATAGTCTATATCCAGTGATATACGGACGACTAAAAATATACACTAATATATATATGGGGATGATTTTATTTTTTGTTTAAAGACGTATGCTGCTCAGGTGGCGCTAGTGGTAAACAACCTGCCTGCCAATGCAGGAGACGTGAGAGATGCGGGCTCGATCCCTGGGTCAGGAAGAACCCCCAGAGGAGGAAATGGGGGCCCCCATGGCAATTGATTTCCTCACTACCAATAAAATGATCTTCCTTTACCTTCTCAAAACTCAAGATTCTTTCTTGTCACAGAGACTGTTTCAAAAGTACTGTGTGCCCCAGTTAGATTATAATTAATATGTTAAATGCCCTGACTCAGATAGCTACAGAAACAACTTAAGTAGGTGAAAAATTATTATTTTTTGAGAAATATGGAGAGAACTTTAAGATAATATAAACCAGAATAAAAAGCTTAAGAAAATTCAACCAAGAAAAAAATACAAATTTTGGCATTTCTCTTAAAATTATATTTCACCCTTTTAAAATTGACAGTGTTTTGTGTTTAAAACTGAGTTTTAATAGTGACATTTGTGGTATCCTATATGTATGTTGTATTGAACTAAATTTAGGTATTTCAGTAGAATCAGATGTACTCCTGTACACCCAGTACAGGAGTGTGTGCGTGCTAAGTCACTTCAGACCTATCCGACTCTTTGCGGCCCCATAGACTGTAGCCCTCCAGGCTCCTCTGTCCATGGGATTCTCCAGGCAGGAATACTGGAGTGGATTGCCCTGCTGTCCCTCCAGGGGATCTTCCTGATCCAGGGTTTGAATCCAGGTCTCCTGTGGATCCTGCACTGCAGGTGGATTCTTTACCACTGAGCCACCAGGGAAGCCCTAAAGTACATGGAAATGCATATATATAATTATGTTGCCAATATTGAAATTCAAACTCAAGGTCTAAAAAATGATTTTTAGTGATCTAAAAAAATAATTAGAACAATCTTTTTTGTACTATGTTTAACTTAACATCTCTTAGAAAACTTATGAATCTCCATGTGCAGATCGACCCTACAGTTATTCCTGTCTAGTATTTAATGGATGTACATAAATTATGTAGATAGTCTCCAATAAATGAACATGCAGTTGGTTTACAGATAGTTGCTATCATTAGTCATATCATGTGTCCATGTGACTTTATTTGCATATGTAAGGTTATATGTAAAGTAAAAATATTACAATCTCTGAGTGGATTTTCTAGTTAAAAGGTTTGTAGAGGGACTTCCAGTAGTACTCTTGCCTGGAAAATCCCATGGATGGAGGAGCCTGTTGGGCTGCAGTCCATGGGGTTGCTAAGAGTCGGACACGACTGAGCGACTTCACTTTCACTTCTCACTTTCATGCATTGGAGAAGGAAATGGCAACCCACTGCATTGTTCTTCCCTGGAGAATCCCAGGGATGGGGGAGCCTGGTGGGCTGCTGTCTATGGGGTCGCACAGAGTCGGATACGACTGAAGCGACTTAGCAGCAGCAGCAGCAGCAGCAAAGGGACTTCCCTGGTGGTCCAGTGGCTAAGACTTTGCATTCCCAGTGCAGGGGGCCTGGGTTCCATCCCTGGTCAGGGAACTGAATCTCACACGTGGCATGCCTCAGTGAAGACCGAGGATCCCACGTGCCACACTGAAACCCAGCACAGCCGAACAAATAAGTACATATTTAAAAAAAGAAAGATTCGTAGATTTTGAATCTTGCTAGGTATTTCCAAATTGTTTAAAAGAAATCACCGTGTTTTACACTTCCGTCCACCATAGCAAGGCAGCAAAGAGCTATCCTACTCCTGTGAGCTGAAGAAATGACAAAAAGACATCCTCCCCAGAACTGACCCAGCTTTCCGCAGCAAAGCACCTACTGGGTTTGCCCTCTCCCGCTGCCCCGTCCCCACCCTAAACTTACTGCAGTGCAGGAAGCGCACAGCTGTCCGTGTGTCCCTGCCCCACCAACAGCATTTGTGCATGTCCACATTCCTGCCATGTAGCGTAAAATATTTTTGCCTTTCTGATAGATGAGAAACAATATATTTTAATTTTTCAAATGAATTTAAGAAGAAAACCCCTTCACTTCTCACTTTATCGTGCTTTATTTCCATGAAAGCAGATTCAGTAATTGAGTATCTACTGTGTGCCCAGTATTGTTCTGGGTTCCAGGGATACGTGAGTTAACAAAAAATAAACAGAAAAAAGGCCATCATGAATGTATGGTCTAACTGTACTGTTTGGCCACAAGTCTGCATATTAGTTTTAAAGCTTGTATGTAGTGAATTTTAAAGCCTCAGGATTTATATTTCCGTTAAATATACTGTGTATTGTCTCTTGCTCTGCCATTTCAATAATTTTAGATGAGAAGCAACCCTACATCTCAGTCCCCAAAGTAGGCTGAAAGCTGTTGATGATGATGTACAATTGTGTCCCAAAAAAAGTTCTCCATTTTTGCATAGATTTCTTGTAATTATATACAGTTCTTCTTTGGTTCCAAAGACTCCAAAATGATGACTCTGTGCCCTTTTCAACTTTGGAACTATTTCTAAGGGTTTTTTGAAGTCTGCATGTTTTTTTTTTTTTTGTGAAACCTCCTGGCTTCATTGCTTGAAAATGATTCAGTGAAAGCACTTTGTATTAAGATATGCAAATCCATTTCTACCTCCAAACCTCTTTGAAAATTCAGAAAAAAAAGTTCTTCCTTGATAGTGTTTCATATTCATGAAAACCATTTCTGTGCAGAATACTTTATTCTGTTTTTATTTTTTTGATCAATGGAAATTGTTCCTTACCTGCTGTTTCTTCAGCTGTTAATTGTGGCCCATTGCTTATATAGTGTTTCTGTTTTAATTTGAATTTAATGAGCTCATTTTAAATGTTTCTTTGTAGTAATCTGAATGGCTTCTCTCTTTAGTTTTGTGATATTAAAGACATAGATTTATGTTGCAGCTCACCTTCCAGGCTTATTTACTTACATGCTTGGCCCATGTATTGAGACCACCTTAGGACAGTTGTATTTTTAAGGGTATTGATGAGTTCTTGATGATTTATTGAATTGACTCTTACTGTAAGATTTGAATAGGGTTCCCCATAAAGGATAACATTAGAAACCTTAGCATCAGAGAGAGAAAAATCTCTATATACAGTATATACAAACCTTCCCTGTCCCTTAAACCCCCACCCTTATCAAATTAGGAGAGGAAAATAGTAGTGATTAGGAAACTAATATTAGTGTTCCAATTGAAATGTGATCTTTATTTATCCCTGTAATTGATGAATGCGCCAGTTATCCCTACAATTAAATGTTTTTTGAAGTTTCAATGTGTAAATAACATCACCTGAGATGAACCCCTCTGCAACTATATAGTCATTTTTTAAGCTTATTGTTCAGAGTAGATTCATTTTCCAGAACATGGGAAGAAAGGAAAGAGACACCCGAGGTTCACCTTGTTATTAATAACGTGGAGAAAGAGGACGAGGTTTGGGATGTGTGTGTTTCTGAGGGAAACCTTGGCTTTTATCATCCATTTGTACTCCCCTTCGTCTCTCCCCTCATTTTCTTCTTCCCCACGTTCTTTGATTCTGTCAGAGCTCACAGAAGCAGCTGCTGTCTGACTAATTAAAGAGGTGAGCTCTTTCCTTGCTTGCCTCTGGGCTTTCCACGAGGCTTGGCTGGTTATACAAGTGTTCCTGAGGGTTGTGTCAGGAATCGTGTGACTAAAGAGACCAGCCCTGCTGTGGCTCCTACCCTGGACTCTCTCTCTCTCTCTCTCTCTCTCTCTCTCTCTCTGGAGTTGTCTGCAGTAAAACTCAACTACTCATAGGCCCAGCCTCTGCACTTTGCTTTCAGGGTGATATGGTCCTGATTATGTTTTTTTCCCTTGAGTCAGAGTTTTGGGGAGTGAAGAACCTTGAGCTGGCTTGAGGACAGGACAGGAGTTAGGCTTACCTGTCTGGAGAAATACAAAGTCTCAAGAATAATAATTCATTCTCTCGGTCTTCTCTCTGCCCTTGAACTCTGGCCTGAAGTCCTTTCCAGTTCCCTGGTGAGTCCTTATGGAGTGAGAGGTTCAGATATAAGCCCAACCGGGGCAGCTTTTTCTGAGTTGCTGCCTTTCCGGGATGCTGATCACAAGCAGATGTGGACTGCACACATCAGTTGGCATCCACTAAGTCTGGTTATACATGTGACACTATCGACAGATGTTTTTAAATGATTGCCTGAATTCACGGTGTTGGGTGGGAATTGTATGTGTTTTACTGTGCAGTTAGTTTGGACAGAGTTACATGATATAAACATGAAGTAATATATAGTATATATAGAGGAGGTCTGACATTTACTTCCTACTACTGTTCATTGAGGAACTGGTGACATGCCCAGTTAGTGGTAGGTGAGGGAATTTCTTCCTTTACTGTGGTCCTCTCTAGGATTTTCTTCTTTTTTATTTTCCGTGTGTGTGTGTGTGTGTGTGTGTGTTTGGTTTTGCTTACTGCTTGCAGAGTTTCTTATCAAGTGTGTTGATTTTCTTTTCTCCATCAGCTGGATTTCAAGAAAGGCATGAAATCATCTTATTCACAGTGTATGATGCTGGAGGTTCACGCTGGGTCTGTGTCCTTGCCATTGTACACTGGCCGTTGTTGGGCACTGTGTGAAATGTAGCACATTTCATAACTCTGCTGGAGGGGAGGGGTTGAGGGGAAGTTCTGGAATTATTTGTATTGGGGGTCTAACACATAAAGAACTTCTCTGTTAAGTCCAGTTATGGTTATCACAATTATTCATGTATAAATGTATTAGATATCTCTTCTGACTTCTGTACCCAATTCAATCGTTTTATCCTCAGTAGAATACAAGCTATGCCTGTAAAGTTAGAGGAAGGTGGAAATGCCGCTTGAGGTCTGGTTTCTGGGATAACATGATTGTTTTTTGGTTCTCAACCAATGATGATAACAGGATGATTAATATTAATGATCTAAGACTGATAAATATTTGCAAATTCTTTGATAGTTAAAAAAAGATTTTTTTGTAAATTAGTGTAAGAACTTTCTTACCATAAATGAAAACTGTAGCATTAGGTGCCATTTATATATGTAAAAATCCTGGGATGTGTACCTCAAAATTATTACCTTTGGTCTGGGATTTTTTTTTTTATTATGGTTTTCTGTGTTTTTTCAGATCTTCAGCATTAAGCATGCAAGTATTTCGGAAATAGAACAAAATGCAGTGTTATAAACCTAGGCTTAAGGACAGGATAGATGTATCATTGATTAAAATATGTATAGAACTGATTATACTTTTGTGACAAATTGTCAAATAAATTAGCTATGGTAGCGTACTTCTAGTAATTTCATGTTCTGGTCAAAAAAGTAGTGTTTCCAGAAAAACAAATATTAGTACCATAATTTCACTAGCTTTTTTCGGTAGTATTGTATACCATTGAGGCATGGCTCAATCACTGTATTAGCTTCCTGTTGCTGCTGTAACAAGTTAGCAGGAGTTTGACGGCTTAAAACAACACAGATGTATTCTCTTACAGTTCTGGAGGTCACATGTCCAAAATGAGTTTTAAAGAGCTAAACTCTAGGTGTTAGCAGGCCTCGTTCCTTCTGGAAGTTTCCGTGGTGAGTCCTCTTCCTCTTGTCCAGGCTGCTGGCTCTGCGGCTCCTGGCTGCCTCCCTTCGTCTCTGTTCTGTGGGTTGTGCCTTCTCTCTCACTGTAGTCAGATCTCCCTTTGCCTTCCTCTTATAAGAGGGCTGTGGTTACATTTAGGAGTCACTAGGATAACCTCCCATCTCAAGATCCTTACTTTAATAGACCCTTTTGCCATATAAGGTCGCCCTTACAGGTTTTAGGAATTAGCATATGGACATGCTGAGGTGGTCTGTCCAGCCTACCACAGTCACCATTAAGGCCTTCACCATTTAAAATCTGGTTTTAAAGTGTCTTCTTATGAACTAAGGATAACAGATACAGGACATTGAATTGACAGCTATGTTACTTGATCTTTCCTTTTCTGGGGTCATTTAGTGGCCATACAGTAATGTTACAATGGAGAATCCAGCATTGTGTGAGCATGTGTGTGTGTGTGTCTGTGTGGGCTAGTTGATAAAACTGGCCAAGGACATAACTCACTTTTCAAGGTGGTTTTCCCAAGTGACAAAAGAACATGTGGCCACACTCCAGGACTGAAATGGTGAATTGCATCAGAGTGATTTGCTGTACGAGGTTGCTCATTTGTATCCTGTAGAGCAAGGGAAGCTTTGTTATGCTTTTGACAGGAAATATGATTCCATGCAGCAACACATGATCAGGCAAAGTGGGAGCAAATAACCCTTTTATGTACAGTTTGACTTCTGATTCACCAGTTCACTATGAATGTTAGACACCTAATGCTTCCATGGAATCATTTAACATTATCCTGCCCTTGTAAATAATAACTAATTGGGCTAGGTTGGAAATACACAGTTAGAAGTTTTATATAAATCCCAGTAAAGTTATGAAAGGCAAGAAAAGAATTTGGTTCATTTTAAAAAAGATGTCTGTGTGGAATTTGGGTTTTATGAAGCAGTTTCAGCTGAAATATTTGGAAAGTATTCCATTATGCATTGTTAGGAGAAACTCTAAAGGAAGTATGGAATACATTTATTAAATAGATGCAGAATTTGATGTGTAAGAAAACAAGAGTTCATTTTTATTGGATAAAAGAAAAAAATAAATGTTCATGTCAACAAACATTTACTGAGACCCTAAGTTATGACCTGAGACACCTCCGAGTCTCCATAACGAAGTGAGCATGTCATGATTTCTTGAAGATGCTGTGTACACTGACAAAGTAATGATCAGCTACAGCAGAAGCTTTAATGGAAGCATGTATTTGTGTGATGAAGCTGGGGGACCTCCAGAGCAGAGGTGGTATTTGAGCTGACCTCAAACCAGAGGGCCTGGGGACTTGGAAGCAGAGTCTGGAGGAGAAGTGCTGCTCAGAGGGAGTGGAATGGACAAGGATAGAGCATAAGAAGGGGGAAGAACAATCAGGGGAGGGAGGTCAGGGCCTGTTTGGAATGTCAGGTTTTGTTTTATAAGTAATGAGGAACCATTAGGTCTTAATGCTAAGAAGGGGCCTGTTTAGGTTTATTTTTAGAAAGCTTTGGCAGCAGGGTTATGTTGTCTCCCTCATTTACTTTTGACTGACACAGGAATTACAGCAATACGAATCCGGTCTGTCCCAGTTTAATAAAGAGTAGCATGTCTGCAACAAGTGGACATTGTGTTGACTTGTAAGGCCCGTTTGGGCAGAGGAAGCAAACAGTTAAAGCTTGCCCTGGTCAGTGGCAGGCGAACGTTGTGGGTCAGGCCTCCTCGGAGACAGCAGGGAATAGCAGAACCGGTGGCTGAAAGTGAGACGTGAATTCTGATTAAAAATAAATGAATAAAATTGACATCAGCCAAATTAAATGGTGTGAGTCCATTGCCCTACGTCGGAGCTTTAAGCAATTCAGATGATTAGCTATGCCTTGTTAATAGACAGATCCTTCCAAAACTCTGTGTTTACAGGTTATTTGATGGAACCATTCTCCTGTTAAACTTTGAAGACCTAAATCTTTCCATTTTAATGTTATGTGTTTATTTACCTGCCTTATTCTTGAGGAAAGGAGGATGTTTCAATTATATTATGTATGCTTCATACATAATAAATAGTTGTTGAATGAATGAAAGTGTGAATCAGAGGAGAAATGGAGAGCAGACCATAGTCTTGTCTCTCATGTTGTCTTCTCCAGTCACCCTTCCTGTTTGCCTTGATGGTGTCACCTTATCTGATTTATCTTGTGGCCCCCAAACCCAGCATAATCCCAGTGAGTGCTGAAATGGATGAAAACATGAATAAATAGGGTAGTAACTCTTTGGTTTTTTATTTTGCTAATTACTAAGTGTATTAAAGCGTTTGAAATTCTGATACAATGGTTCATTAATTTTGAGAGAGAAATTTTAGTCACATTTTTCTGGCTAAAAAATTGGAGCTTGCACAGGACAATAATTTTTTTTTTTTTTACCTTGTCCTTTACTGTTGTTTCTCTCTATTGCTTCTCTAATGCTTGCCCTTAGAGGGAGGCCATTATATTATTTTAATTCTGGAATGAGCTAGGATTTTAAAGTGGTTACTCTACACAGGATGTTTAGAGTATAAATTACATGAATGCATTGTCTCTTTTCCAACCTTTAGCTTTTAGCTTTACAACAAATTTATTTTTGCATCACTGGGGTCTGTATTTACTTGTTTCCTTAATGCAGTTTTTCTCCATGGAATACTCTCAGTAGAAACATATGCTCGAAGCTTCAAAGTAATTACAATATCACTAAAAGCTTCATAATCACATTACTGAACCTAAATGTTAAAAAATTTGATTTTCCTTGATCCAATCATTTCAATTTAATTTTAGGCTACTGCATGATTGATTGAGGAAACCTGGCAGGCCAAAGTCAAAGAGTGTTTATAATGTCTAAAGCCTTCCACACAAAACTACAAGGCAATTTAATTTGAGTGGGAATTCATTTTAATTATTCTGAGGGATTTTTTAATAGGGAAAAATGGATTTGTTTGTAAGCTCTTTGTATTTGACTGACTCTGAGGTCATCTATACAGTCTTCTGCCTAGAGTATTCACTCACCTCCTCCTCAAGTCCACTGGACAGAGACCCTGGATGACACAAAAGTCCTAGTTCTAAAACAAAGAAGTGAAGCTGGATTTTTTTTTTTTTTCAGAATTATTCTAAAGATGTTCTTTCATCTTATTTATGAGATAGGTTTAAATTTTAACCTTTTTAAAATGGGGTAGTTCAGTTCCATTCAGTCGCTCAGTTGTGTCTGACTCTTTGTGACCTTAGGGACTATAGCCCACTAGGCTTCCCTGTCCATCACCAACTCCCGGAGCTTGCTCAAACTCATGTTCATTGAGTCGGTGATGCCATCCAACGATCTCTTCCTCTGTTGTTCCAGTCTCCTCCCACCTTCATTCTTTCCCAGCAGCAGGGTCTTTTCCAGTGAGTCAGTTCTTCCCATCAGGTGGCCAAAGTACTGGAATTTCAGCTTCAACATTAGTCCCTCCAATGAATATTCAGGACTGATTTTCCCTAGGATTGTCTGGTTTGATCTCCTTGCAGTCCAAGGGACTCTTAAGAGTTTTCTCCAACACCACAGTTCAAAAGCATCAATTCTTTGGCATTCAGCTTTCTTTATAGTCCAACTCTCACATCCATACCTGACTACTGGAAAAACCATGGCTTTGACTAGACGGACCTTTCTTGGTAAAGTAACGTGTCTGCTTTTTAATATGCTGTCTAGCTTGATCATAGCTTTTCTCCCAAGGAGCAAGCGTCTTTTAATTTCATGGCTCTAGTCACCATCTGCAATGATTTTGGAGCCCAAGAAAATAAAGTCTGTCACTGTTTCCACTGTTTCCCCATCTATTTGCCATGAAGTGATGGGACCGGATGCCATGATCTTAGTTTTTGGAATGTTGAGTTTTAAGCTGCCTTTTTAACTCTCCTCAAAATATTTGTATCTGTTTATAGTAAGCGAGCACAACTCCAGCAGTGGCTTTGCATCAGGCGTTTATTCTGCCTCTGTGTAATTAAGTAACAGCATATGCCAGCAACATCAGTTATACATGAGAATACAGAACTCTATGAATAAACATATCTTCCTTGTCCTCATGGCTCACTGTGGGTGGGCAGAGAAATGGTCATCCATCAAACTCATGTCTGTGGTTATTCTCAAAAACCATTTATTTTTATTTTTAATGAATTATGGAGAGAAGTGAATATGAAGTTACTTTCTGAAATAATGTGGATTTTCCTAATTTTAAGCACATTTTAAAAATGTATATACATTGTAAAGCAGTGAATCTAGAATATTTATTGATCGTATATGATATGCAGCCATAAGTCTAGAAATTAAACTACTTTTATAACTCTGCTTCTAAATTATTATTTCACCCTCTTTTTCAAGTTGTTCCTTTGCTTTTAACAGAAAGTAATCGATAATAGGGTGCCTGGTGCCTCAGTGATAAGGCATCCACCTGCCAGTGCAGGAGACGTGGGTTTGATCCCTGGGCTGGGAAGATCCCCTGGAGTAGGAAATGGCAACCCACCCCAGTATCCTTGCTTGGAGAATCCCATAGACAGAGGAGCCTGGCGGGCTACGGTCCATGGGGTCACAGAGTCAGATACAAGTAAGCAACTGAGCACACACACGATAATTAATGTCTTTGGCACTGTCATACACAAAGCACCAGGTGGAACTTGAATCTTTTTTTTTTTTTTTTCCTTTACATTTCTGAAGGTGAATTTTGAACCTTACACACTTTGCTTGTGTCAGACTTTTGACAACGGAAATTAAAATATTTCTCAACTCTTTTATTCCCTGACTCTTGCAACTTTTCCTGCTTTCCCTCCATTGGTAATTTATAAATTATGGTCTTAATTTTATAAATAATGGTCTTCTAGCTATTTTTCTGCCTTCATGAGTATAGGCTTATTGTTTTTAAATTGATTGATAGATTGATGGCACTTTGGAAAATCAGGCTTAGAATAAAAAAAAAATGTGTATACATATTGTTTGTGGCTAGTAACACTCGTTATTCATTTCCTTCCCCATCTTGGCCACATCTCAATTCTCCCTTCCCTCTAAACTAGACTATGACTGTCTCATATACTTAATATTTTTCTTCTTCACACTGAAGCGCAGTGTAGTGGTATTAACGGTTTCCCTTCATAGGAGTTTTGCTATGGGGAAGTGGAACTGAAGAGTAACATTTTAATGTTATGTTGAGGCCCAATAGGAGAACTCATGGGTTTAGATTCTAGAAGAGAGGGAAATGACCCTGGTTTTTACATTCTCATGTTAATAATTTTTTATTGCTTCTGTCAAAGAATCTAGGATGAGTAGCTTCAACACTAGAACATCTATGTAAGTTCATACTAGAACATTAAGTGTGGGGATGGTTGCCCTAACTGGGCTTTATATCAAGTATCATGAGTGGTTCTAGCCAGAAATAAGCATGTTGGATCTGGGAATTGATATTTAGTCTCGGTTCGGTTCAGTTCATTTCAGTCACTCAGTTGTGTCCAGTTCTTTGCAACCTCATGGACTGCAGCACACCTGGCCTCTCTGTCCATCACCAACTCCTGGAGCTTGCTCAAACTCATGTCCATTGAGTCGGTGATGCCATCCAACCATCTCATCCTCTGTTGTCCCCTTCTCCTCCTGCCTTCAATCTTTCCCAGCATCAGAGTCTTTACCAATGAGTCAGTTCTTCGCGTTGGGTGGCCAAAGTATTGGAATTTCAGCTTTAACATCAGTCCTTCCAATGAATATTCAGGACTGATTTCCCCTAGGATTGACTGGTTTGATCTCCTTGCAGTCCAAGGGACTCGCAAGAGTCTTCTCCAACACCACAGTTCAAAATCGTCAATTCTTCGGCGCTCAGCCTTCTTCACAGTCCAGCTCTCACATCCATACATGACCACAGGAAAAACCATAGCCTTGACTAGATGGACCTTTGTTGACAAAGTAATGTCTCTGCTTTTTAATACGCTGTTTAGATTGGTCATAATTTTTCTTCCAAGGAGTAAGCGTCTTTTAATTTCATGACTGCAGTCACCATCTGCAGTGATTTTGGAGCCCAAAAAATAAAGTCAGCCACTGTTCCCCATCTATTTGCCATGAAGTGATGGGACCAGACACCATGAACTTAGTTTTCTGAATGTTGAGCTTTAAGCCAACTTTTTCACTCTCCTCTTTGATTTTCATCAAGAGGCTCTTTAGTTCTTCTTCGCTTTCTGCCATAAGGGTGGTGTCATCTGCATATCTGAGGTTATTGATATTTCTCCTGGCAATCTTGATTCCAGCTTGTGCTTCATCCAGCCCAGCATTCTTTATGATGTACTCTGCATGTAAGTTAAATAAGCAGAGTGACAATACACAGCCTTGGCGTACTCCTTTTCCTATTTGGAACCAGTCTGTTGTTCCATGTCCGGTTCTAACTGTTGCTTCTTGACCTGTGTACAGATTTCTCAAGAAGCAGGTTGGGTGGTCTGATATTCCCATCTCTTTCAGAATTTTCTGCAGTTTGTGGTGATCCACACAGTCAAAGGCTTTGGCATAATCAATAAAACAGAAATAGATGTTTTTCTGGAACTGTGTTGCTTTTTCGATGATCCAGCAGATGTTGGCAATTTGATCTCTGGTTTCTCTGTCTTTTCTAAAACCAGCTTGAACATCTGGAAGTTCATGGTTCACATATTGTTGAAGCCTGGCTTTTAGAATTTTGAGCATTACTTTGCTAGCATGTGAGATGAGTGCAATTGTGTGGTAGTTTGAGCATTCTTCGGCATTTCCTTTCTTTGAGATTGGAATGAAAACTGATCTTTTCCAGTCCTGTGGCCGCTGCTGAGTTTTCCAAATTTGCTGGCATATTGAGTGCAGCACTTTCTCTACTTAAAATCTAATAAGTTAGCCAGTTAATGTATTGTGGATGCTGTCAGAAGACAAAAGCCTCATGGATCAGAGACAAAGCACCTCTTTACTCTTGGCACAGCAAGCTGCATACACGTTGTCCTATTGGCAACAGTTCCCTTTGCCCAGATATGGCCCAGAGGAATGTGATACGGCCCAGATGAATGCCAGGCATGCAGTGGATTTGCATTGCAGATAATGACCTGATGACTGTTTATAAAGCTTGACATATCCACCGCTATTACGGCAAGCATAAATGAACCTTCTCCCTTATTTTGTTTACTTGGTGCACAGCTGGATTGTCACTAAGTATACAGAAAATTAAATGCAGTAACAATTCTTGTTAGATTTTTTAGTTTTAAAATATGTGCTCTTGTATTTGTCCTATCTGAATCCATAAAATTGATCATTTCTTTGGGTTATTTTCCCCTTCAGGAGGAGAATGTATTACCAAAAAATAGTGATGCTGTTTCTTTAATATAAATAACTGAAATGGAATATTTGTGGTTTTTTCAAAATCAATCCAAAGATAACCAAGTGAAACAGTCTGTTTATTTTAGTCCTTCGTGTTGAATAATCTTTCTAAAAATGTATTCCTTTCTCCTGCCATGGTAAAAATAGTAGACTGAATGTAATTGTATATTGCATCATTCAGAAAGTATCTTAGAAATATCAGTTATCATTCCAAATCTTATAAGTATAAAAAAAGGTAGGTTAACTTGGATGCTTAGTGACTCCATAACTTAACCTGAATACTTTTAGTTTTTGCTTAATAAACAATATTTATATGTTATATATCCTGAAGATGTGGCTGTTAGATGACTTTTCCATCGCAGTAGCCATTATTTACTGCTAGATGGAGAAAACTTTGCTTTCTTGGTTAGGAAGCATCTTTTATATTTATGAGAATTCTAACACACAATTTAATGAGCTTTTTTATATTCTTTTCACAGTTGTTTTCTTAAAGAAGTAATTTTATGTAGAAAAACCCCTTTAAAATTCTTGACCCAAGGATAAAATTATCTGTATTATATTACTCTTTCCCTGTGACAGCAAAATAAAAGAGAGATTGTTTTCACATATACAGATTTCATCAAGTATGATTGGTAGGTTAATATAATATTGAGCTCTTACTATGTTCTTAAGAATATATTCACATACACATACCTGTATATACATACGTATGTGTATGATAGCTTGTTTATATTTTGTAAAAGGAAGAGATAGTGACATGGAGAAAAATAATTCCCAGTGTTTACTGAGAGCTATGTTGTGTGTTATATTTTAAGTGGTGTGCCTGCATTATGCCATTCAATCTTCACATCATCTTGTGACCAGTATGGTCCCCATGATACCCAGGAGGACACTGAGGCTCTGAGGGCTGAGATCACTGGTCCAGGGTGATAGGGAGTGGCTGGTGGAGTGAGGATGTGAGCGTGGGTGGTGTGTCTGTGAAGCTGCTGGACTTGGGTAACACCACCGCCCACATGCACACTGCGCTCTCTTTTGTTTCCCCAATTCCCATTCCAGGTCTCCTCTCTTTCTTCACTAACAGAACCCTCCCTGACGGCCTCCTGAATCTAGTGTAGAGGCTAAAATAGCAGATGAAGCTAAAAGTTTCTTTGACTTACAACAATTTCCTCCAGAATTATCTTGTTGAAAGTAAATAGCCCATCTGGCTTCCTCTTTTCACAGAGCAAAACTCCTGAGTGAGCTCTGTGACTGAAGCTGGCTGAATTCCACGCAGCGCGGCTGTGGGCCCTCGGGAGACGAGCACAATCTGTTTCCTCTATTTCTAATAAAGGAAAAGAGTTCCTTCATTTGCCTCTTTAATTCATCGCTTGGATTTTATGTCCTTCTTTCTCACAAGAGCAGTTTTCCTGCTGTGGTCTCTCTCTCTCTCTAACACAGGTAAAATGAAAACATAATAAACATGTTGGGGTACAAGGGCACTACAATGAAATATCATTAAAACTTGCATTTTAAGACCCTCGCATGAGGTTGTTAGCTGTGTGGCTCCCGTTGATTAGCAGGAGCTGGAGGGGAAGACTGAGAAAGCCGAGTTTCTGCTGCTCTATTCTGTACCTGCTCTCTAAATAAACACAAGTGTTTAGTGTTCTGCTCTAGAATCCACGGGAGGCAAACAGCTAGGCTCTGCACAGCCTGTGCGTGCCTGTCTGAGTACCTTAATTTAGCTCTCTGCGTTTACTTCTGAGAAGCCGCAGGGTCTACCCCTCTGGCCCTGGGAATTACCTTCCTAGAGGGCTGACTGAGGGTTGCAGAGTAAGGCCTTAAAAACAGAACCCGAGTTTCTCAGGCCAAGAAGATAATTTGATTCTTTTCATGTTTTCAGAGCAGATAAGAATCTTGTAAACTTTATAAGCGCTTAACTGTATTATTTTAATTTCTAATTTTCTTTTGGAATAAGGTTTCAAGAGGTCATCATACAACATTTGATGCGTTTCTGTGACTGACAGCTGTTCTCCAAACCTCATTATTTTGAGGGAAGCTTTCAAAAAAGCCAGTTCCTTGCCTCCAAGAGGCTTGATGGTGCTCATTAAATGGCAATACAGAAGAAGGGTATCTAGATTTTATACCCTGGAGCATGAGTTCTTAAAGTACTACCAGATTCGACTTGATTA
Organism: Tragelaphus eurycerus; assembly: GCA_935064755.1. Classification (NCBI taxonomy): domain Eukaryota; kingdom Metazoa; phylum Chordata; class Mammalia; order Artiodactyla; family Bovidae; genus Tragelaphus; species Tragelaphus eurycerus. The sequence continues at coordinate 20,814,115 of CAKXYN010000039.1, read as the reverse complement.
AGGGTGTTTCTGGTCAAGTCAGTGGGATCTGGGGCCCAGAATATTTGGACTGGCCCTGTAGGCTAAAGTTTCCATCTATACACCTATGAGTGCAAATGATATTGCCATATAGCTGTTTCTAAAACCATGTTCCTCGATCCTTTTGTAGTTCATGAGCGTGATGATTGGGTGTTCACGCTGCTGCATGACATGTGCCTCCCCGCAAACCTTGTTAGGACACCGGCACATTACCCGTCTGACGTAAAACAACAACAACAACAACAAAAAACTAAAACCATGTTCCTTTTAGTGAGGAAAGAGTTTTCAAGAATATCACCTAAAGGCTGGCCAGGGGAGGGGGCGGCTAAGTGAGGGCCTGACCCCTGACCCCACTTGTGCACGCAGCTGCTCCCCAGGCCCCACTACAAAAGCCCCGTCAGTGCTTGGCTGACATCAGGCTTGGATATGGCTGGTGTGGAGGGCTTCCATCACAGACACTAAAAAGCTGGAAGATAATTTCTAGAACTTGTTAAAAAAGTCCCTTTTTATTTTAACATTTTTCATTTTTGTTGTTGAAGATAACAAATAAAAAAATAAAGGAACATTACAAAGTGATAGCATGAAGTACATCTTTACCTTTGAAACGCTTCAGCTCCCAGTATGTTTTTGTTTTCCAAGATAAATCTCTATACTCTTGGTAAATACAATTATTTGATATAGTTTAAAAGTGGTTAATAAGAATACTGTTTTCTTGGTAGATTTTTGCAGTATAAAAATATGAAGTCCTTTTGTTTTGCAATTCAAATATTGTCTTTGAGTACCCACTGGTGCTAGATTCTACCAGGCCCATTCACATACAATAATTAATTTAATATTCTTCATGAAATGGCCCTTGGTGACCTCCAGTTTGCCAATGAGGAAATCAAATCTAGCTTTTTTTTTTTCCCTATTCAGAACATGTTTATACACGTTCACAAATATTTATAAAATAGCTTGACTAAAGTTTCTTGGTTGATTATCCTTGAAGACGTCATATTTGGAACTCAGAGTACATTGCTCCTAAAACATTTTCGTGTGTCGGTTTAGCAAAACTAGTCGAGTGAGCTTTGACGTAGGGTCTAGAATAGCCTGAAGCATTCGTGTATCTAATTATCTTATTGGAAACATGAGACACAAGACTGACGCTGGCTGCTTGTGATCTAGTTTGATTCCTGATACTCAGTCTCCCAGGGAGTTTGGGAGAAGAAATGGTAGGATTTGTACATGGGGAGGAATGCAGATACAGAGACTTTGGTTTCCTAAAGGATGTTAAAATAGTTCGTTTCTCCAGCGTCCCTCCCAGGGTACTGCCCCTTCTGGCCACAGCCTCTCGTGGTCCCAAGTGTCTGGTGCGCTGGGCCCCTTTTGTCCAGGTGGAGGGCACTGCCAGCTCAGGCAGTTCTGTTAGTTCTGAGAGCTTGGGTAGACACTGTCTTCACCCTTTGCTCTCACTGTTTCACTCTCAGAGTCTGTTTTTAAACTTTTCAGTCCTTTCTCTCTGATGCTAACTAAAGAGGATACCAGGTAAAGACGGTGAATTTTTGTCCCCAATTTATCCATCCCGAGGCCTTGCCGAACTCTTGAAGTATGTACGTGCTAAGTCGTTTCAGTTGTGTCTGACTCTTTATGACCCTAGGGACTGTAGCCCGCCAGGCGCCTCTGTCCATGGGGATTTCCCAGGCAAGAATACTGGAGCAGGTCGCCATGCCCACCTCCAGAGGATCTTCTGGCTCAGGGATTCTAACCCGTGTCTCTTTTGTCTCCTGCTTTGGCAGGCGGTTTCTTTACCATCAGCGCCACCTGGGAAGCCTGAACTCTTAAATTAGGGGTTTGATGACAAAGCAAACCTCTCTTTTCCCAACACTGCCTGTGGCCTCTAGGCAGAAGGGCGGCCTTGATGTTGTGGCCACTGCACTCTCGGATCCTGGTCGTCTCAGTTTATTGTGGGGCTCTGCTCATTCCCGTCTGTATGACTGTGGAACCCGAGCCTCTGGAAGCTCTGCCTTCCTCATCTGTAAAGTGGAGATAACGTTATCTACATCCATGGAGGGCTCCAGGATTAAATAGGAAGTTCTTAGCCCAGTGCCTGAAAACATTGTCAAAGTAGACAGCTGGTTTGTGGGAAAGATACAGGGAAAAAAACCCCAAAACTGTTTTATATTAGGTTCATCCGCATAGCCCTGCTGCTGGGAATGTGCTGGTTTTTCTCTTTTCCAGGTATTAGAAATGTGAATCTGTGTTGGTTTTACCCACAAGATTTAGAGTAAAGAACTGAACAGTATAATGAGTTAATGGGAATTAGGATAAGGAATGAATATAAAGTGGTAAACTTCAATGTAGTAAAAGTAACACCTTAATAAATTTTGTACATGTACTAAAAGTTTTTTTTAAAAAAGCATGAAGATTTATTTCATTGTGTTATAGTTGATCTTTCATTAGAATTCTCAAACATATCAGAAACATTCTAAATGCTACTTTTCAAATTTTTTCTTTTCAGTAATAAAGAGTCTAAATCTAAGTCTAATACTAAAGTCTGTTTTGTTGAAACTCTAGAGAAAGGTTGAACATTTCTTAGTTGACAAATAAAATGTTAAAAGAAGATTTTCCTAGTAATCCAGCATCTAGAATACTACTGAAATTTATGTAAAATCTTAAGATATGCCAAATATTAAGTGAAATTTGTATCATTTAATTTTTACCTAAATGATTTTAAAAGTTGGTTTTTAATATGCCTTTATGGTTTCAGTCAGTCCTCCTGGATATCAGTCAGCAATGTACAGGCAATTGAAGCTTTTCTCTGACACCGATTCATTAGGAAAGCTCATTTAAGGAGTTAAACATCTCTCACTTGTCAACAGTGAGATAATTATGCACTATTAATTCTCATGTCATTTCAAAAAGCGCTATTTTAAAACTATTCATTTCATCAATCCTGAGAACTAGGATAAGGTAGACAGCCTGCTGTAAACCAATTTAAGATGTGATTACATTGCTTTATTCCTGCAATGCAGGAATCAGAAAGTTGATTTAATATGAATACAGCTTTTGAAATTTCTTCTTACTTCATTTTAAGAGATGAATATGATTAGGCAACCTTCAGAGGACAAAGGAGTTGATGTAGAAGAAAGGAGCTTTCATTTATTCTGCCATTTGCAGAATCAAGGTGGTGTGTGGGGAGGGATAAGGAAGAAAATCAGGAAATGGTAGTTTTCTTTGTCGTTTTATCTAAATGAAGCTTTTGTGTGTATCTGCTCTCTGTATATTATTATCTGAGAATTAAAATTGTTTAAACTTCTTTGCAATGGCCATCTATGGAGGGACTAGAAAATGATTTTTTTTCCAAAATAGAGGACTTTTGTTGTTTACTCAACATTTCTTTCATGGGAACAATTTTAAATAAACTGAAGAATCAATATACCATAAGAGATATTTAGAAACATTAATTTCAGTATCTTGAAAAATATATGATGCTTGAAGTTCCTTAATCTGCAGACCTTACCTAAATGTTACTGTATAAAATTTTGGTTCTTTTAAGTTTTGTTTTGTTTTTTTTTTTTTTGCTTTTTTGACCTTAAAGAACAATTATCAAGGTAATATTCAGCTTTTATTTTAAAGACATCAATTTGCAGAAGATAGTTTTACGAAGACATTCTACTATGGGTTTTAAGTACTTTTTAAATAGAAGATACATGGAAATTGTTTATAAATGAAATTGTTCCCCACATACAGTCATAAGCTTCTGTTGGTTTTTATTTTGCGGTGTGTGTTTGTGTGGTATGTGAATGTGTAAGTAAAAAATGAGGCCATATAGCTATAATTTTGCTAACCCCAAAGATCAGTGCTGAAGTTATAACTGAAGTATTAAAAGTTGAGTTGTGCACAAAGACTCTTGCTTGTTGATCCTTGACTTTTCAGAATCAGCTATCTTACTACGTTGTTTCAGGTCCTAGGTAAATTGACTGGCACACTGGTGTCCTTGACTTCTATATAAATGGGTTTATTTTTGTCACATTTAAAATGATGGATAGTTTATGTAGTTTACTGCTGTAGAAGGGCTTCCCTGGTGTCTCAGATGGTAAAGAACCTGTCTGTAATGCAGGAGACCCAGGTTTGATCCCTGGGTCAAGAAGATCCCCTGGAGAAGGGAATGGCTACCCACTCCAGTATTCTTGCCTGGAGAATTCTGTGGACAGAGGCTACAGTCCATGGGGTCACGACTGACACTTTCACTTTTCACTGCTGTAATAGGTTTAATTCTAGTGCTGACCCGGTGATCTACTTTTTTAAAGAATGCATCACAAACTAACAAATTACGTCTAAGTTAGTTAAACCTCTTACTTTAGATTATATCAAGAATCTGATAACAGTCTATTTTCATTCTTAATTCTTGCCATCTGTGCATTTGCTAAATATTATGGTATAGGATCTTTTACAAAACTACCCTATTACAATATCTCATTTAAGCAATGCATTTTAGTCCAAACCAGTAGCTATTTTTCTTGTTCAATTATAATCATTGAATTTTGGTTTTCTCACCAGTTAGCACTAGTGAAAAATGACTTGTTATTTTTTAAGTTTGATGGGTATATCTGAATCAATATTAGCCCTCAGATTTTAATGGTTACCACCACTGATTGCTTTATTCAGCAAGATGTTTTACTCATCTCTGAAGAGAGCCAGAGTTCAGTGTTACAAATTAGAACAATTCTAGACACTGATTTTGTGTTTAGTTGGGGAGACAAGCCATATATATATATATATATAAAATAACTAATAGAAACATGTCATGAAACACTTTAGGAAAGGAAAAATCAATACAGATTGGAATGATTGTTTACTCATCAAAAAGATGAGCCTTGAATTGGGCTGTGAAGAATGTATAACTTTTGTAAAGAAAAGGGGTAAAGGATGTATGATTGATATGAGTATTTCATGTTGAAGGATGGTTAGCATATGAATCAATTTCAGGTTGAGACTCCTACAGAACCAAACTTGGGTTTCAGAAGAGAATAGGCAGAAGAAAGTGGTGGGGGGAGATATTAACATATAATACCTACTCTTTGCTGGTATTTTACTTTAGTTATGCCAGTTAATTCTCAAAAGATAACCCTCTAGTTGGATGTTGTGGTCACAATTTTTCTATGAAGGGAAGCAAATCGTATACTCTTGCTGGAGGCCACCAGACAAGGAAGTGAGTGAAGTTCAGATTTGAATAGTCAAAATCTTTGGGTTATCAAAATTTCTGCTATTTCACTTGTACTGAACTAAAAATGATGGGCAAAAAACAAGATTTGTCCTGCTATTTATGCATATTGAACATACTTGAAATATAAAATCTCTTTTTCTTCTTCCTAAATCAGTTTCTTCCAACTTACTTTTGTTAATGGCTTCAGTATTCTTTTAATAACTCAGACTTCAGACATGGGAGTCATTTTTATTCTTAAAATTAGCTTTTATTTCATATTTGACTTTGAAAAATATAACAAGAAATGGACAGAATAGATCACACATTAAAATATTTATTTTAAAATTATCTGTTACTATAGAAAGGCTAAGTTATTGGTGATCTCCAATGTGCTGTGTATACTAATCGTATTCCACAATTTATCAGATGTTATCTATTCAGAGTTTCAGCATAGTGTATAGAAGGAATTAATCATTCCTCTAATCCTAGCTTTGTTTATTTTGCTGTAATACAGCGGCAGGGGAGAGGCATGTATTTCTTCCTCTAGGGTTCTCCAGGTCGCTCAGGGTAAAAAGTTCACCTGCCAAGCAGGTGAATTGGGTCACGAGGATCCCCTGGAAAAGGAAATGGCAGTCTACTCCAATGTTCTTACCAGAGAAATCCTATGGACAGAGGAACCTGGTGGGCTGTAGTCCATGGGTCTGCAAAGAGTCAGACATGATTTAGTAACGAAACAGCAGCAGCAGCATTTTTTTCTCCTTATGTTAGCATTATATATTGATTTCCATTAATATATTTTTGTAATTTTTTTCTCTTCAGTAAGATTTTTAAATGGCAAGAATGATTTTATATTCTTCCCCCACATATTCCTCACACTTTGTTCATCACCTAGTAGTCTAAATATATTCATTGACTTACATTACCTGAAATGGTCTGAAAAGTTTTATTTTTCTATCCCAGTGACTATCTATAGGCTATACCAACCATCACTTAATCCTTAACCATACATAGGAGTAATTTAATGATATTTGTAAAATGGCTAACAAAAACTTTTAGTGGACAATTGAGAGCTCTTCAAAAAACGTTCAAGTAGGATTCTTTCTGTGAACTCGATCACCAGATCAGGTTTTATGAATACCACTCTCTGTTCAAGAAATGTTCATAGTAATGTGTATATTCTAGCAGTTCCTTGTCTATATTCTAGCAGTTCTAACATACCCTACTTCCAAATATAAGGAATTTGTACCCTACTGGAATCTCCTACCTCAAAGGGAAATAGCTGTAAATCTGGGACATAATACAGAACAACTGACTGAAGGTGGTAGAGGGGAAGAGAAGCAGAAAGCCGGGTGGCAAGTGCATGGCTTGAGGGGAGGGGAGGTGGGGAGCCATAGAAGGAGGCTTGGGTGTCAGTGGATTTTCCCCTGGGGCCAGGTACTTGTGGACGCATGAGGTGCAAGAGGGAAAACACAGTCTTTCTGGCCAGGGGCTGCAGAAACGTGAGGCACCTGGGCTTTGGGAGCCACGGTCATTAGGGTTTAGCTGGGATCCTCATGCTGATATGATAGTTCCCTGAGCACTAGCCAGCACATGAAGTTACCGGTAAGAAGACAAAAGGAGCAAAGGGCTAGTGGCAAAATGTAACAAAACAGTCCATCCATCCCCTTGTAAAGGACTTCACCACAGCCCACCCATGGTGTACTAACACCAGTAACAAGGACTCTGTTATATGGCCACCTCTGGTTGTGAAATTGTAGTTTTTTAAAAAATATCTAGGCCCCCTTCTACCCCTTATTATACCAGGATTCTGTTAACAAAGAGGGAGAGACAAGGCAACTAGCAGGGTTTGCCACAGTTACAGATACTCGGTCTAAGCTGATCCTCTTCTGGAACCTCTTGGCACCTCTCCTGAGATGTTCAAGCGGGGAATGAAAGCATTTCCTGTACACAAACAAGACTTTTACATAACATGTATGTACGTCTGGAGATACGGGCCAAGTCCCCAGAGTCTCCTGTAATCACCCTCTCAGGGGCAGCAAGTGAGGTGGCTTAGGACACAAAACATGTATCAGTCTGCGTTGTCCTCCTGATTCACGAGGTCTGAAAATGACTTCCCTTCCTCAACCTGTGCCATGATGTGACAGCCTCGCTTATCCTATAGAATGCGCTGTGCTGTGCTTAGTCACTCAATCGTGTCCAATGCTTTACGACCCCTACAGCCTGCCAGGTTCCTCTGTCCATGGAGATTCTCCAGCCAAGAATTGCCTGTAGTGGGTTGTCATGCCCTCCTTAAGGGGTTCTTCCCAACTCAGGGGTCAAACCCAGGTCTCCTGCATTGCAGGCGGATTCTTTACTGTCTGAACTACCAGAGAAGCTCATCCTATGAATATGTAAGATGAAATGAAATAGGATCCATGAATTTTTATTTTTAACATGGACTCCTCCCTTAAGAAATGGTACTCTTAGAGTATTGAAAATCTACTAAAAATGGATATGCAAAAATTGATTCCATAAACTTAATAGCTTTTGAAGATTTTCATTAAGTTTGCAATTTCAATAGAAGTTTTAACTATTCCTTGAATAGATGTAGCCCAGTTTTTGAGATCTCTTCAAGAAAATTAGAGATACCAAGGGAATATTTCATGTAAAGAAGGGCTCAATAAAGGACAGAAATGGTATGGACCTAACAGAAGCAGAAGATATTAAGAAGAGGTGGCAAGAATACACAGAAGAACTGTACAATAAAGATCTTCATGACCCGGGTAATCACGATGGTGTGATCACTCACCTAGAGCCAGACATCCTGGAATATGAAATCAAATGGGCCTTAGAAAGCATCACTATGAACAAAGCTAGTGGAGATGATAGAATTCCAGTTGGGCTATTTCAAATCCTAAAGGATGATACTGTGAAAGTGCTGCACTCAACATATCAGCAGATTTGGAAAACTCAGCAGTGGCCACAGGACTGGAAAAGGTCAGTTTTCATTCCAGTCCCAAAGACAATGCCAACGAATGCTCAAACTACCACACATTTGCACTCATCTCACATGCTAGTAAAGAAATGCTCAAAATTCTCCATGCCAGGCTTCAGCGATACGTGAACTGTGAACTTCAGGTTGTTCAAGCTGGTTTTAGAAAAGGCAGAGGAACGAGAGATCAAATTGCCAACATCTCCTGGATCATCGAAAAAGCAAGAGTTCCAGAAAAACATCTATTTCTGCTTTATTGACTATGCCAAAGCCTTTGACTGTGTAGATCACAAGAAATTGTGGAAAATTCTGAAAGAGATGGGAATACCAGACCATCTGCCTCTTGAGAAATCTGTATGCAGGTCAGGAAGCAACAGTTAGAACTGGACATGGAACAACAGACTGGTTCCAACTAGGAAAAGGAGTATGTCAAGGCTGTATATTGTCACCCTGCTTATTTAACTTCTATGTAGAGTACATCATGAGAAACGCTGGGCTGGATGAAGCACAAGCTGGAATTAAGATTACTGGGAGAAATATCAATAACCTCAGATACGCAGATGATACCACCCTTATGGCAGAAAGTGAAGAAGAACTAAAGATGTTTACTTTTCTTCCAAGGATTAAGCATCTTTTAATTTCATGGCTGCAATCACCATCTGCAGTGATTTTGGAAGAAAAGTTATGACCAACCTAGACAGCATATTAAAAAGCAGACACATTACTTTGTCAACAAAGGTCCGTCTAGTCAAGGCTATGGTTTTCCAGTGGTCATGTATGGATGTGAGAGTGGGACTATAATGAAAGCTGAGCACCGAAGAAATGATGCTTATGAACTGTGGTGTTGGAGAAGACTCTTGAGAGTCCCTTGGACTGCAAGGAGATCAAACCAGTCCGTCCTAAAGGAAATCAGTCCTGAGTGTTCATTGGAAGGACTGATGTTGAAGCTGAAACTCCAATACTTTGGCCACCTGATATGAATAACTGACTCATTTGCAAAGACCCGGATGCTGGGAAAGATTGAGGGCAGGAGGAGAAGGGGACAACAGAGGATGAGATGGTTGGATGGCATCACCAACCCAATGGACATGAGTTTAAGTTAACTCTGGGAGTTGGTGATGGACAGGGAGGCATGGCATGCTGTAGTCCATGAGGTTGCAAAGAGTTGGACATGACTGAGTGATTGAACTGAATTGAACTGAACTTTTTGTTGCTGTGACATATATAGAAAATAAGAAAGCTATTTTTATACTATTGATATTTGTTTCTGTTTAATTTTCTACTGTCAGATCAGATCAGATCAGTCCCTAAGTCGTGTCCAACTCTTTGCAACCCCGTGAACTGCAGCACGCCAGGCCTCCCTGTCCATCACCAACTCCCGGAGATCACTGAGACTCACATCCATCAAGTCAGTGATGCCATCCAGCCATCTCATCCTCTGTTGTCCCCTTCTCCTCTTGCCCTCAATCCCTCCCAGCATCAGAGTCTTCTCCAATGAGTCAACTCTTCGCATGAGGTGGCCAAAGTACTGGAGTTTCAGCTTTAGCATCATTCCTTCCAAAGAAATCCCAGGGCTGATCTCCTTCAGAATGGACTGGTTGGATCTCCTTGCAGTCCAAGGGACTCTCAAGAGTCTTCTCCAACACCATAGTTCAAAAGCATCAATTCTTCGGCACTCAGTCTTCTTCACAGTCCAGCTCTCACATCCATACATGACCACAGGAAAAACCATAGCCTTGACTAGGCGAACCTTTGTTGGCAAAGTAATGTCTCTGCTTTTAAATATGCTATCTAGGTTGGTCATAACTTTCCTTCCAAGGATTAAGTGTCTTTTAATTTCATGGCTGCAGTCACCATCTGCAGTGATTTTGGAGCCCAGAAAAATAAAGTCTGACACTGTTTCCACTATTTCCCCATCTATTTCCCATGAAGTAATGGGACCAGATGCCATGATTTTTGTTTTCTGAATGTTGAGCTTTAAGCCAGCTTTTTCACTCTTCTCCTTCACTTTCATCAAGAGGCTTTTGAGTTCCTCTTCACTTTCTGCCATAAGGGTGGTGTCATCTGCATACCTGAGGTTATTGATATTTCTCCCGGCAATCTTGATTCCAACTTGTGTTTCTTCCAGTCCAGCATTTGTCATGATGTACTCTGCATATAAGATAAATAAGCAGGGTGACAATATACAGCCTTGATGTACTCCTTTTCCTATTTGGAACGAGTCTGTTGTTCCATGTCCAGTTCTAACTGTTGCTTCCTGACCTGCATACAGATTTCTCAAGAGGCAGATCAGGTGGTCTGGTATTCCCATCTCTTTCAGAATTTTCCACAGTTGATTGTGATCCACACAGTCAAAGGCTTTGGCATAGTCAATAAAGCAGAAATAGATGTTTTTCTGGAACTCTCTTGCTTTTTTCCATGATCCAGCGGATGTTGGCAATTTGATCTCTGGTTCCACTGCCTTTTCTAAAACCAGCTTGAACATCAGGAAGTTCACGGTTCACATATTGCTGAAGCCTGGCTTGGAGAATTTTGAGCATTACTTGACTAGCGTGTGAGATGAGTGCAATTGTGCGGTAGTTTGAGCATTCTTTGACATTGCCTTTCTTTGGGATTGGAATGAAAACTGACCTTTTCCAGTCCTGTGGCCACTGCTGAGTTTTCCAAATTTGCTGGCATATTGAGTGTAGCACTTTCAGAGCATCATCTTTCAGGACTTGGAATAGCTCAACTGGAATTCCATGACCTCCACTAGCTTCGTTCGTAGTGATGCTTTCTAAGGCCCACTTGAGTTCTACTACAGAAAGTATAAAAGATTTTCCTTATCAACAATGTGTAGGTTATACAGAATTAGGGAGAGTAGTATAATGAACTCTCTTATACCAGTCGCCGAACTTTAATAACTGTCAGTCCATGTCTGATCTTTTTCATCTGTGCTCCCAATTAGCCACCCTCTCACCCCAGCACCTGGATGTTTGGAAGAAAACATCTGGATTCTGAGTTGAACTTTTGTTAAAAAGTTGATCTTTTGTTAAAAAATTAAGAGACAGTAGAACATAATTGAATACCAATTTGATATTAAGGAAATATTTTCAAAACTTTTAGATGTGTAATACTGGAGAAGGAAATATTTGGAAAACTCAGCAGTGGCAACAAGGTTGGAAAAGGTCAGTTTTCATCCCAATCCCAAAGAAAGGCAATGCCAAAGAATGCTCAAACTACCGCACAATTGCACTCATCTCACACGCTAGTCAAGTAATGCTCAAAATTCTCCAAGCCAGGCTTCAGCAATATGTGAACCGTGAACTTCCTAATATTAAAGCTGGTTTTAGAAAAGGCAGAGGAACCAGAGATCAAATTGCCAACATCCACTGGATCATGGAAAAAGCAAGAGAGTTCCAGAAAAACATCGATTTCTGCTTTCTTGACTATGCCAAAGCCTTTGACTGTGTGGATCACAATCAACTGTGGAAAATTCTGAAAGAGATGGGAATACCAGACCACCTGACCTGCCTCTTGAGAAATCTGTATGCAGGTCAGGAAGCAACAGTTAGAACTGGTCATGGAACAACAGACTGGTTCCAAATAGGAAAAGGAGTACATCAAGGATGTATATTGTCACCGTGTTTATTTAACTTATATGCAGAGTACATCATGACAAATGCTGGACTGGAAGAAACACAAGTTGGAATCAAGATTGCCGGGAGAAATATCAATAACCTCAGATATGCGGATGACACCACCATTATGGCAGAAAGTGAAGAGGGGCTAAAAAGCCTCTTGATGAAAGTGAAAGTGGAGAGTGAAAAGGTTGGCTTAAAGCTCAACATTCAGAAAACGAAGATCATGGCATCTGGTCCCATTACTTCATGGGAAATAGATGGGGAAACAGTGGAAACAGTGTCAGACTTTATTTTTCTGGGCTCCAAAATCACTGCAGATGGTGACTGCAGCCATGAAATTAAAAGACGCTTACTCCTTGGAAGGAAAGTTATGACCAACCTAGATAGCATATTCAAAAGCAGAGACATTACTTTACCAACAAAGGTTCGCCTAGTCAAGGCTGTGGTCTTTCCTGTGGTCATGTATGGATGTTACAGCTGGACTGTGAAGAAAGCTGAGCACTGAAGAATTGATGCTTTTGAACTGTGGTGTTGGAGAAGACTCTTGAGAGTCCCTTGGACTGCAAGGAGATCCAACCAGTTCATTCTGAAGGAGTTCAACCCTGGGATTTCTTTGGAAGGAATGATGCTAAAGCTGAAACTCCAGTATTTTGGCCACTTCATGTGAAGAGTTGACTCATTGGAGAAGACTCTGATGCTGGGAGGGCTTGGGGGCAGGAGGAGAAGGGGACGACAGAGGATGAGATGGCTGGATGGCATCACTGACTCGATGAATGTGAGTCTGAGTGACCTCTGGGAGTTGGTGATGGACAGGGAGGCCTGGCGTGCTGCGATTCATGGGGTCGCAAAGAGTCGGACACGACTGAGCAACCTATCTGATCTGATCTGATTGGAGAAGGAAATGGCAACCCACCTCAGTGTTCTTGCCTGGTGAATCCCAGGGATAGGGGAGCCTGATGGGCTGCCGTCTATGGGGTCGCACAGAGTTGGACGCAACTGAAGCAACTTAGCAGCCGCAGCAGCAAATGTGTAATGGTATTCCAGTACACTTTAGAAGAGTCCTTCCCTTGTAGAGATACATTCTGAAATATTTATGGATGAAAAAAGTGTAATCTCCAAGAAGGAGCATCTTTTTAAAAATCCTTCCTATCACAAATCATTTGAATAAACAACTCAGTGAATTCAGGGTCTAATTTCTTCACAACAAATGAATGCTCTTCCAAAAGACATTTCCATTCCCAGTCACTAAAGCTTAATCAGGGGCACAAGAAAAATCCACCAACTTCTAAATCAAAAGTTTCAAATAGAAACCCACAAGGAAAACAGGGCTTGAACTTGGTTTTCTTCTTCCTCTCATAAGCCTGGGCTTTTCTCATATAGGCAGAACCACATCTTCCTAAGGATTCAGTACTGAACTCCTTGGCCTAAAAAGCCAGGATTTTAATGATCTAGCACTGTGTTTTCCTGATTTTTTTGTCTTCATGATATTTAGCAGTCCTTACTACGGGGATATATTGTGTCCTTCATTTTTATCCTCTATCGTTTTTTTCTTTCACTGTGCCCCTTCCTCACTCTTCCCCTCACTAGAACCTGCTCTCCATTGCCCTCTATCCTTACTCCAGTCCTCATTACCTGTTGTTAGTTCATTTGTAGAAGAGAAAAAATAACATTTACTGAACACCTTATGCCAGGCACTGGTTGGGTAGGTAGATGCTCATTTAATCTTCAGAATAGCCATGTATTCTGCATATCCCAGTTGTACAAAAAGTATATCTTTGGTTCAGAGAGACCACAATTGCCCTCAAATCAGCAGTTAATTGTTAGCCATGATTTAAACTGTATTATAGTTTCTTTGACTCTAAACTCCATGAACTTCCAATTTTACCATGTTTTACTATTAATACTTTATTTTTTTCTTGCTACATTAGAGGTTCTATTTTATTAGTCATTCTATTCAAAATGTTTTTAAAATAAAATCACTTCTGAAAATTAAAAGTGGCATTGCATCTCTGACTTTAAATAATTTTCCTTTTTAAAAATATTTTTATTATGTATTGAGGTATAGCCAATTAACAGTGTTATGATAGTTTCAGGTGAACAGCGAAGGGATTCAGCAGTGCATGTACATATATCCACTCTCCCCCATTAATACTTTTTAATATTCCTAAATATCGCTTAAGGTGTTACTTGCTAAGTTGTGTCTGACTCTTTGCAGCCTCATGGACTGTAGCCCACCAAGCTCCTCTGTCCATGGCATTCCAGGTAAGAATACTGGAGTGGGTTGCCATTCCCTTCTCCAGGGTTCTTCCTGACCCAGGGATCAAACCGGGGTCTCCTGAGTTGGCAGTCAGATTGTTTACTAGTTGAGCCACCAGTGAATTCTTTGTTTAATTTGTATCGTTATAACCTGTTTTATAACTCAGGTCCACTTACAGTTTGTTCACTCAGAATTCATTTCCTAAATTATGAAAGATCATTGGGAGTCTCTCTGGCTCAGCTTTACATTGTTCTCTTTAAATGTATAATGACATGGTTAGGTAATCATTTGGAAACAAATATCCGTTTCCAAAGGTCAGAAATAATACTGAACAGTATAGTTTTAAGAAAAATTTCCTGTTGAATTGATGGGACAGTGAGTGAGGAAAATATACTGTATGAACAAAGGCATAGAATGTTTTTACAGATCTAATTTTATAAGGAAAGTCATGTCCCGGCAGCATTTTTTAATGGGGCTATAAATTTAGTAATATTTCAGTGGCAATAACAGGATGTTAAATATGACTCTTCATTCCTAAAATTTTAGGTTTTCTTAATGATAGTTGCCATTACTGAGAGCAACCAACCTTGAGAATGTATTTAACTTAGATTTTGAAGCAATGCATGCTATGACTTCAATTTCTGTGACCCAGAAATATTGACGTGCTAATTTTCTAAGTTAAAAACTTTCTTTTTTATGTTTTTGTCCTTGCTTAAATGGGCAAATGCTGGCTAAATGTCTTGGAGAATATAGTATTTTTATGAAATGACAAGAAGTATTGATTTACCTTATTCTTCTTCCCTCAAGCAGAACAGCCATAAAATATGTTCAATTTCTTCTCATTTTTGTCTGCAGATTACACTGACTTGTGGTGTAGAGGACAGGTATGGATGTGATAGGAGCATATTGACAGTTACTAGAATTTGACTTTAAAGCTTTAGAGCTAAAAAGCATACTTGACAAGTCCATCTACAATGTTATTCACTTAATTGTTGTGGTGCTAAATCTTACTTGTTCGATATAAAAAATGAATGTGGGCCTAACATAGGAAATCCAGATAAGGACCATTCCTTTTGAACTGAAACTTCACATTTAACATGAAACCTGCTTTGGAACTATTTTGGGAAACTATTCCATATGTAATGTATCATTAAATTAAAAAAAAAAGTATCATCAAATGAAATCAGTTTTTAAATCTGGTTAAAAAGTTCTGTACCATATACTCATAACTTATCCTTTTAAAGGATGAAGGTTCACATTTAACTTAAATGGACTTGTGTGTAATTTTCAGGGCTTCCCTGATGACTCAGAGGGATGTAATTTTCAACTATGCTGTTCTTAGGTTAGTCACAGGTAAACGAATTCTTCCCAGACTGTAATTTCTCTTGAGGAATGGCACATCTTAATTTTGAGTAACTTTGAGTGGGTCTCTAAGCTTAGAGGTGCCCATCTGTTCATTTGCTTCCAAGAGCATTAATGCTGGTGGGCAGGTTTCCAAACGGCTGCCGTAAAAGACTTGCATCCTGTATGCTTATTCTTTATACTTTTGATTCTAATTCTGGAGCCTCTTGTTCTGCCACTTGCCATGGTTATCACCCTCATCTCTGACCTGTAGAACGAGAGAATCATGATCAAGCTCCCGATTGCAGCTATTGACAGAAATGCCTACCAGGGCTCTGTATTTCCTCTTCTACATCTGAAAACACCAAGTTGCTCCAATATTTATCCCTGGAAGTGCGCAAGGTCAGTAGACACCTTTTTTGTATATTCAGTAATTTTTATGTGTCATATTAAAAATTCATGTGCAAGTTGAATTAGCTGATTTATCCCTGATATTTGCCTCCTATTTGACTGGTTGTTCAGTCACTAAACACCTCCTCAGACGGCTCTTCTTAAAAGGCTGCAATTAAACTTTTAGAGAGAGTACCCAAGATTTTTGAGATCTGAATTGGAGGTTTTGAATATTTGAGGAATTCGTGTTTATGTGGGGTTTCCCTGGTGGCTCAGACTATGAGGAATCTGCCTGCAATGCAAGAGACCTGCGTTCCATGCCTGGGTCAGAAAGATCCCCTAGAGAAAGGAATGGCTACCTACTCCGGTATTCTTGCCTGGAGAATCCCATGGACAGAGGAGCGTGGCAAGCTCCAGTCCATGGGGTCTCAAAGAGTCAGACACAGCTGAGAGCCTAACATTTTCACTTTGGGGCTTCCCAGGTGGCAGTAGTGGTGAAGAATCTGCTTGTCAATGAAGGAGTCATAAGAGATGTGGGTTGGATCCCTGGGTCAGAAAGATCCCCTGGAGGGAGGGCATGGCAACCCACTCCAGTATTCTTGCCTGGAGAATCTCATGGACAAAGGAGCCTGGTGGGCTCTAGTCGATACAGTCACAAAGAGTCAGACATGACTGATGGGACTTAGCAGGCATGTGTTTTAAGTAATTAAAGTTTCTTAGAAGCAAAGGAAAAAAAAAAGCTAGTTATTGGCATCTCCTATTTTGGTGACAGAAGGGTGAATTCTACTGGATGGAGAATCTCCTTTTCCAGGTTGAGTGCCTTTCATATGTTTGGGGCAGAGACCATCGTCAGAGGTGGTGATGGCTCCAGTGCTGTTCCCAGCACTTTCATTGGTCATGGACTGCTTTGGTGCACCTGTTCACTGTTGACCCAAGACCATGTTGAAAGAAAAACCTGAAGATAAACTCTAATTATCCTTTATTGCCCAAAGTAGGACTGACAACCTGCTCCTTTGATTCTTACAGCTCCATGATGAATGTTTGGGTGGCTCACCAGTTGTACCTGGCCTGGGTAAGGAGGTACCTGGAACATCCTTTCATGAGGCTACATGCGGACACAGTTGAGTCTATAAGTCTGGGACAGTAGATAACACTCATGATTGTGAAGGTCTCACTCAGATACATCTTTTCCTGGAGGCAGTGGGAACCGGAAGATGCAATGTCTCTGTTTTGAGGATCGTTACTATTTCTCTTCTGACACATCCCACTTCTGACACATCCTTTGGATTCCCTGGTAGCTCAGACAGTAAAGAGTCTTCCTGCAATGTGGGAGAACTGGGTTCAATCCCTGGGTTGGGAAGAAGGAAATGGAGAAGGAAATGGCAACCCACTCCAGTATTCGTGCCTGGAGAATCCCATGGATAGAGCTACAGTCCCTGGGGTTGCACAGAGTCGGACACGACTGAGTGACCTCACCTCACTTCCCTGTTTCTCTGCTGCTGATTCTTCTGACTCTGCTGGCTTTCGTGTCCCCTTCAGATCAGAGCTCTACAGTGTGGAATAGTGAGCTGATAGTGACTCGCAGAGTGAACTTAGCCACTTATAACTAGTTTTTATCTTTTAATGGAATAGAATAGAAAAGAGTAGAGTAGAAAGGAGAGAGTTCCTCATCTGTGAAGGTTGGTATGGTTTAGACCTATGAATGTATATGTATTTATCAGGTCTTCATGTAAATTGCACTTCTTACTGTGTTTTGTGATTTTAAAAACTAAAAGCCACTGCTTTAGGTGTACATGCTCTTTTCATTGATTTGACCAGTGTTTGGGTCCAGTCTTCCTGAACCTCCCACTGACATTTGTCCATACAGTGGGTGTATAGTCATTCTTCTGGCTGTCAGTTCTCATTACTGTGATTTCTTTATAGCATTTTTAACTGTATTTTTAGCTGGGACAAACAGAAAGAATAACTCAATGACTTTAATTTGCAAAAGTTTTTTAAGTATTTATGAAAAGATTCCTTATTTATAATCTGATGCTTTGCACATGTAGAAAATAAATAATATGCCTAGAAAAATAAATAATAGCTTACTTTCATCCTGGTGCAGTTCTTTTTGTTTTGAAGGAGGTCAGTTGCAGACATCCAAGGTAAATGATTGTAGTCCTGCTATGGAAGGCTCCATTTTTTGGAACATCATATCCTTCATGATCAACATATTCATTGCTGCATCCAGGCATAAATTCAGTGACAAGAGGGACATCTGGTAGTTATTTTCTGTAATCATTGATGAGCAGAACTTAAAATTTGAAATTATCAATAAAGACAAACCCCAGGGTTTTTGAAGATCACTTCACTGTACTTACTCTGACTTGGGGCATTCCATTGGTTTAAAAACAAAAAACTACGCCAGTCCAGGTACGATGCCTGATAACTGATGCCTGCGGCTGGTGCACTGGGACAACCCAGGGGGATGGTACGGGGAGGGAGGAGGGAGGAGGGTTCAGGATGGGGAACACATGTATACTTGTGGCAGATCCATCTTGATGTATGGCAGAAGCAGTACAGTATTGTAAAGTTAAGCAAAATAAAATTTAATTAAAAAATAAAAACAAAAAACTAAAAACCCCAAGGATGAACATCTGATTCAACATGGTTAGAATCTAGGAACCAGAGAAAGTGAGATATAGTTATAGAATCAAATTTTTCTCAGTTTCATCTGTTATCTATCATATATTATTATCAATAACTTTATGCATTTACAGATTGTCTGGAAGCCTTTTCTCTGTTAGTCATTGAAACTCTTGTGCCTAGTAACAGAGCAAGTGTCAGTGATACAGTGATTTTGGTGGTGGATTTCTATTTATTTTAGGGGATATCCTCCCCAAAGTTGATTCAGCCTTCCTAATGAGTAAAAACTATTCCTTTTCCATAATGATCCTTTCTCATGGAGTAAACGGATAGTGCCTTTAAACTAAGAGGCAGAGAGCTCAGTGTGAGACTGTGGGCTCTGAAGACGGAAGGCTTGCATGTGAATAGCAGCTTCATTATTTGCTAGCTGGGTGTCCCGGCAAATTACTTAAGCATTCTGTGTCTGCTTGATTTTCCTATCTGTGAAATGGAGGAATAATAATTCCTACTCCATAGGATTGTCATGAGCATTATAGATATATTAATACATGCAAAATGCTTAGAGAGGTACCTGGTGCATAGTAAATCCTCAGTAAAATTGAGGTATTATTTTTAGCTAGAGCAAGGGTCCTTTTTACTGATACACAGAAAGCATAAATTTTACTTGAAACTTAAGTTGTATTGGAGTACATTTTTGGAGAAGGAAATGGCAACCCACTCCAGTATTCATGCCTGGAAAATCCCATGGACCGAGGAGCCTGGTGGGCTACAGTCCACTCAGAATAAAGAGTTCTGACATATGCCATTGGTCTGGAATTGGTGACCATGATTCCATAGGCACTTTGGCCTGACAGTATCTGGTTTTGATTTGCTATTGTTTTTGAGATGCTTTTAAGAAGCAGGACATTCAGTCATGGGCATAGGCTTTACCTTGTTCTACTATCTTAAACTCTTTCCTAATTCTCCCTTTTAGACGAGGTGGGACTGCTATTATTTGAGATGAATTTTATGGAGTGGTTTCCATTTTACCCAGGAGGCCTGAGCATATTGAGAAAGACCATAAAATATAGTGTTCCTTTTCTGGGAGACTTGTTTCTTCTCAGTCATAAAGACATTGGGACCCTTCATGTATTTCCTTGATAAATAAATAATGCTGCAACCCAGAAGTTCATGTGTTATGATAGATGTCATAATCCTGCCTGAAAGGCTAGTTTGGACATTCTAATTTAGTTAAGAGAACCATGTTTATACCCAGCAGCATTGACCATTTCAATATGGAATAAAGGGAAATGATTTTAGAAGAATTTCTGTGTTAATACAACTCTTAAAACTCTAAAAATGCTCTGCTCTGACTTGGCTAGCTGTCCCTCTCTCCATCTGTGGAGTATACTGTGGCAGTAGCTGGTGGACAGCCAGATAAATGGAGGGCGTTTTAATCTCTCCATGGCTTCCCACCATGGCTTCCCATGGTGGCACAGTAGTAAAGAATCTGCCTGCAATGCGGGAAACTCGGGTTCAGTCCCTGGGTCAGGAAGAGCCCCTGGAGAAGGAAACAGCAACCTGCTCCAGTATTCTTTCCTGGAAAATTCTATGGACAGAGGAACTTGGTGGGTTACAGTCCATGGGCTTGCAGAGTTGGCCACGACTGAGCACATCAGCACAACACCAGAATAAACAGATGAAGAATGCTGAGTATTTTTATTGGGAGGGGGTGGGTGAAGAGGGGCTGTAGTAACTGGAACTCTTTAACAGGTCTTAATTGTGCATAGATTCATAGAAGTCTTCTTGTTTGACTTGTGCATTGAAGGCCCATTGCTGTTAACTTCTTTCAGTAAGAATGATGCCCTCTGAGTAATGCCCCTGTTGTGAACTAAGAAAGACCTATGAATTATTAATAACCTGCAGGGTTGCAGAGCCCTTGTAGGAATAGAGCAGTGTGCTCTGTACAACAGTTCTGCTCACCTGATCTTGACAAATTAGGAGCATCTAAAACATACTCCTGCTTGTTAATACAAGAAGTGGGGGAAAGGTGACTTGGAAATGCATCAATATTTAGCCCTTTTGTAGAATCTCAAAAGGATAATAGCAGATAGTGTTTCTCCATAAATAACTGTCTCTCCTATCTTGGTGCTTTAGTGTGGTAGGCTAATGCCTTTCTGTCAAGGCAGACTTTATGGTTCAATTTTCGGCTGTACTTCTTACGAAACAACTAGGGAAAAAAAAAAAAGGTAAAAACACAATTATAGAGATGCCTACTCCATAATCATTTATTCCTGTTTATAGAACTTGATTCTTTTCAAGAATATTTTCTGCTGTGTTCTAAGCTGATAGGCAACAAGAGCAAATAAAACTCCTTACAGGAGTAGCAATTGTTTTATCAATAACCCAGCTTATGTGGCAATCTTGACAGGAATATTAGGAGTTGTAGCCACATTGAAATGTGGAATATGTAATGCTGTGCTACACAGGATGGGTTTTACAGCCTTCTAAGGGGACCCTTGGTATTTACTAAAGTAAAGTTAAAATTGAAAACCTTGTCTTATGAAAGAAAAAGATTATTATATATTTATTAACTGGTACTATTGATCTGTTACTCATTTTTACTAGATGGTTATCTAATACTATAGACATTTTTTTTCCATTTCACTTGAGATAGCACACAAATAGTGAAATGCACAAATCTTATGTGTAAAGCTCAAGGGATTTTTCCATATGCATATACCAATATTCTCACAGCCTGTATCACAAGATACAGGATGTTTCTAACAGTTGTGAGGCCTCCCTCATGCATTCTCCCAGTCAGTCCAACACCAAAAGTAACCACCGTTGGACACCTAACACCAATGGTTGGTTCTCACTGTTCTTGAACTTCATAGAAAAGGAATCATGCATTGTGTTTCCTGTTAAGTCTGATTTCTTTCAGTCAGTATTATGTCTGTGAGATTCATCCATACATAAAGCAGTACCATTTGTAATTTAGGTATTTACATTATGACTTGATTTTTAATTCAGGCTGTTTACTCAAGTAAAATATTTCTCTGCTGTGAACAGAGTTAATTATAATAAATACCCTGTTCACAGGTATGTGTGCTTCATAACTGTTAGAATCATTACCATAATTATTGTAATCCAAATTTAGCACCCAATAATAAGTGAAGTATTAATATAAGATCCTCAAAATTTTCCTTTTCTGTTTTTCTGGCTAATCTAAGAACAATGTGCCCTCCATTGTATAAATTAATAAAACCTTAATATTCCTAGTTCCTTATTGCTGGAGGTTGTAAATTGCCATTCTTGCAGTCACGCTGAGAATCAAATTGCATTTGTGGGCCGGCAACACCCTTGTTAAGCCTTCCAACTGGTATGATAATTAGAGATTCCTGCTAGGTCTGGCCTGTATGAAAAGTAACACAGGTGGGACAATTTGCATACATGTCTTCAGTAAAAAATTGTTATCATTTCTTAGAAGACTAATTTGTGTTTTATACAGATTGTTCAAAATCAACAGTGTGATTACTCTTTTGTCATTTTAGGTAATGTCTGCAACATGATGACCATGTTAAAAAGAGGCATGGTGCTTTATGAACATTAACTTAAATTTATCCTGTTTTAGCTCATCTCTAGGAGATAGTGAAGGACAAACTCTAGGAGATAGTGAAGGACAGGGAAGCCTGGAGTGCTGATGTCCATGAGGTCACAAAGAGTCAGACATGACTGAGTGACTGAACAAGAAGCTCATCTCTTTCCCATATAGAAAAAGTAGATGGAAACTAGCTGTTCCAGAAAAAGCTCTTAAGATGTTCTCAGGAATATAGCTTAAGTCATTCTCCACTCAGCTTTAAGTCTCTTTATTTTTATCATATTTTATGAAGGTAAATTAGTCAGGGTTACAAAGCAATTCCCATGTACTGTCAAATATTCAGGACCTTCTTTCAGCATTGATTGATTGTAAGTTACTGCTATGGACTGAATTGCCCCACTCTTCTCAAATTCATATATTGAAGCCCCAACTCCTTAAGGTGATGGGACGTTGGGAGGTAGTTAGCTTTAGTTGAGGTTGTGAGGGTGGGACCCTCAACGTGGAATTAGTGCCATTATAAAAAGAGACACCAGAAAGCTGGCTTGGTCTGTTTCTTCCTATTACATGAGGACAGTGTTCATAACCAATCATCCAATCAAGATGCTAAAATTACTTCAAATGTTCACTGAAACTTTATAGTATGCATATTTTGTGAGAGAGTCTTCATGGCATCATCACTAGTTATCACAGCAGCACCATGAAGTTGGTGTCATCATCCCCATTTTACAGATGACAGCATTAGTGGTCAGATGTGCAAGCTGCCTGAGGTCCACATCTAGTCAGTGATGGGATGGATTTGAACATGGGCAGGAGGATATCAGGACCTGATGACTTAACAATATGACAGATGCAATGTATATAAATTACAGATCTTCTTTATTTTCTGTGATAAGTGTATTTAAGAAGAATGTCTAAATTCCATTTTTAAGTTACATTTGAAAAGTCCCAGGAAGTTCTGTTTAATGGGACATTTCATAAAGAAATAGTCCATTATTTACATTTTTCACAGATCTGTTTGTTCATAATACTAGGTATATTTAAAGGGAGGTTATCTTTCTGTGATCTGTCTTTTAATTGTAGCTATTTTGTTTTGGTTTTGTTTCAAGTGGTTTACCTTATTAACATTGATCAGAGTTTAAAATAAGTAACCTGCTTTTTGGATCACGCTCTGTATCATCACTACAACAACTCCCTTTAAATTATGCCTTCTTACTAGGCCCATTTTCTCCATAAAGAAACAGGTTTCAAGAATCAGCAGAATTGGTCATCAAATCCAGCCCTTCTGACTCCAAATGCTAAATGTGTTTTTCTGACTGTTTGCCTCTCTAAATAAACACATTTTTAAGCCAGTCATTAAGGTTCATACTTTTTAAGGATTATCCACTGATTTTAATTGCTATGGGAATAAAATTCCCAACTCTAAGGAACATTTTGTAAGTTTTAAAAATATACATAATTTTTGAATTGTGTAGAAAGCTGTGGGGAATTAAAACACTTTTAAATGCAACTCATCTTAATAGTTATAGTTTATGCTAGCTCAATTTCTTTGGCTAAAGAGTTGAGTTTTAAATCTCAAGGGTGAAAAGGCTGAAAAAATTAGAGTATCTTGGCATAGTTCAACAAAGATAATCAGCCTTTTGTAGTGTTCACAATATGTCAGTAAAATGCAGTCTGCATATTTGAAATGAAGTCAGCCTATTAATTTAAAATTGATTGGAACATCTTCATACAATGATGAGGGTAAATCAAGAAAATTAAATAAACATTCTACTGGGAAATGTGTAATACGTAATGGAATACCAGCTGCACAAAATATCACAGTAGATAAAACTTGCATTAATGATTCAGTGAATTGTATTCTTATTGCTTTATACTACTGCATTTTCTGAAAGATATATGTTTTTTTCACTCTTAAATATTTATCTTCTTAAGTGATTTTGATGCTAAGAAGTACTAGTTTTTCAGAAGAATTTATTTTTTGTCCCTTTTAACAGAAATTTTTAAAAGAAAAGAATTTTAAAATATTGCTAAAATTCTCTTTTGATTTCCTCTGTTTCTACCTCCCCAAGACAAGCCATTGTTACAATCAAGAATGATTTTTGTTTATTCTCTGGAAAGGCTGCTTGTTGGTGAAATTGTTCTGTTTTAGGGTGAGGTACAATTTGTTTAAGTCTGTAAACCTCTGACACATGATTTTCAAGTGAATTTATTAGACACCAGAAAAAAAAAGTATCCCAGTGAAGCTAGCAGAAATATATAAAGTGATGATCAATAGTTCATTTGTTACTGCCCCAGGAGCCAGCCATTTTATAGAGTATTTCACTCTGTAGGACAGGCTCCATCAGTAGACTGAACTTGCTAGTTTAGCATAAACTAGGCAGAGAGTCTTGCACTTTGAATCCCCACCCTCTCTCTTTGGGGTCGTGCAAATCATCTAGAGCTGCTCTTTCCCATAGAATTTTCTGAGATGACGGAAATGTTTTGTCTGCTGTATGATACAGTAACCACTGGCCATATATGACTACTAAGCAATTGAAATGTAGTTAGTGTGAGTGAGGAACTAAGTTTTGTGTTTCATTTTAAGTAATTTAAATTTAAACGGCTATCTCTCTCTAGTGACTGCATTCTTGGACAGCACAGCTAAGTTACTCAGTCATGTCCGACTCTTTGCAACTCCATGGACTGCAGGATGCCAGGCTTCCCTATCCATCACCAATTCCCAGGGCTTGCTCAAATTCATGTCCATTGCATCAGTGATGCTATCCAATCATCTCATCTTCTGTTGTCCCCTTCTCTTCCCGCCTTCAGTCTTTTCCAGCGTCAGGGTCTTTACCAATGAGTCAGTTGTTCACATCAGGTGGCCAAAGTATTAGAACTTCAGCTTCAGCATCAGTCCTTCCAATGAATATTCAGGACTGACTCCTTTAGAATTGACTGGTTTTGCAGTCCAAGGGACCTTCAAGAGTCTTCTCCAACACCACAGTTCAAAAGTATCAATTCTTCGGTGCTCAGCTTTCTTTGTAGTTCAACTCTCACATCCATGACTACTGGAAAAACTTATGTTTTACTAGACTGACCTCTGTTGGCAAAGTAATGTCTCTGCTTTTTAATATGCTGACTAGCATTGGAGAAGGCAATGGCACCCCACTCCAATACTCTTGCCTGGAAAATCCCATGGCAGAGGAGCCTGGAACGCTGCAGTCCATGGGGTCGCTAAGAGTCGAGCATGACTGAGCGACTTCACTTTCACTTTTCCCTTTCATGCACTGGAGAAGGAAATGGCAACCCACTCCAGTGTTCTTGCCTGGAGAATCGCAGGGACAGAGGACCCTAGTGGGCTGCCGTCTATGGGGTCGCACAGAGTTGGACACGACTGAAGCGACTTAGCAGCAGCAGCAGCAATAGCAGCTTGATCATAGCTTTTCTTCCAAGGAGCAATCTTTTAATTTCATGGCTGCAGTCACTAGCTACAATGATTTTGGAGCCCTAAAAAATCAAGTCTGGCACTGTGTCCCTTGTTTACCCATGTATTTGCCATGAAGTGATGGGACCGGATAGCAGGATCTTCGTTTTCTGAATGTTGAGTTGTAAGCCAACTTTTTCACTATCCTCAAGAGGCTCTTCATTTCTTCTTTGCTTTCTGCCAGAGGGGTTGTGTCATCTGTGTATCTGAGGTTATTAATATTTATCCAAGAAATCTTGATTCCAGCTTGAGCTTCATCCAGCCAGGCATTTCTCAGTGTGTACTCTGCATATTAGTTAAATAAGCAGGGTGCTAATATGCCTTGACATATTGTCTTTCCCAATTTGGAACCAGTGGTCTGTTCCATGTCCAGCTGTAACTGTTGCTTCTTGACTTGCATACAAATTTCTCAGGAGGCAGCCAGGTAAGGTGGTGTGGTATTCCCATCTCTTAAAGAATTTTCCAAGTTTGTTGTGACCCACACAGTCAAAGACTTTGGTGTAGTCAATAAAGCAGAAGTAGATATTTTTCTGGAACTCTCGTGCTTTTTCAGTGATCCAACGGGTGTTGGCAATTTGATCTCTGGTTCCTCTGCATTTTCTAAATCTGGCTTGAACACACAGAAGTTCATGGTTCACATGCTGTTGAAGCCTGGCTTAGAGAATTTTGAGCATTACTTTACTGGCATGTGAGATGAGTGCAATTGTACAGTAGTTTGCACATTCTCTGGCATTGCCTTTCATTGGGATTGGAATGAAAACTGGCCTTTTCCAGTCCTATGGGCACTGCTGAGTTTTCCAAATTTGCTGGCATACTGAGTGCAGTACTTTCACAGCATCATCTTTTAGGATTTGAAATAGCTCAATTGGAATTCCATCACCTTCAGTAGCTTTGTTCAACAGCACAGACTCCACTAGCTTTACTGGACAGCACAGGCCTGGAATAAATTAGGCTCCTCCCCTTCCCTACTGGAGAAGCATAAGTCAATTTCTTTTCCCTGGCTCTCATTAAAAATATCAAATATTTTACATTGAAAAATAATATATGGTAATTAAATGACATTTGTTAAGTATGAGAAAGTAAAATAAAGATAAAAAGTATTGTATTCTTATCACTCCAATAAAACTGTTGTTCAAGTTTTTAGTGATAGTGATTTCTTAATAGTGCATTTGATTATACGAGTCATTTTTATTGTAACTATAATGATCTTTGTACCTTTCTATATTTCATTTAAATTCATTAGGTATTATAGGGTTCATACATTGTGTTTGCAAGGAGATTTTAATACCCGTATAATGATCCACCAAGTGAACTGAATACATCGTATTTTACTTCCTTGTTGTCAAATAGCTGGGATTTTTTCAATATGTTGCTGTTATACATAACACTGCTATTGTGCATCTTTCTGTATGAAGCTTTCTCCAAGTTTAGAATTAGTTTTTGAGAACTTCTGGTTGACTCAGAGAAATGGGATTTACTGGATCAAAGGGTATGAACAACTTACAGCTGATAAACATGTGTAGCCAGATTCTTTGTCTATAATGTTGTCACATATGAGAATGCACTCAAGACCAACAGTGGACATACAGTGTAGCTTTAAATTTTCTTCATGACAATTTTATTTCATCATCAAATTTTCCAAGTTATATTTATCATATTACTAAAAGATTCAGAAGTCTTACAAGAGAATCTGTACTTGGTAAATGTCTGCATATTTTGCTGGTGTATTACTCTATGGGCCTCCCAGTACAGTGGCTGGGAAGTAAAGAATCCCAGTGGTGGCTTAGACAGTAAAGAATCTGCCTGCAGTGCAGGAGACCTGGAATCCAGGTCTTCAGTCCCTCATCAGGAAGATCTCCTGGAGGAGGAAATGACAACCCAGTCCAGTATTCTTGCCTGTAGAATTCCATGAACAGAGGATCCTGGTGGGCTACTGTCCACGAGGTTGCAAAGAGTTGAACACAACTGAGTGACTGATACTTACATATTACTTTATCTTCTGCTTTATAGTTTCTTGATAGAAGAAAAGGAAATAAGAGTCTTATGTGCTGTTAAGCAAAGAGGACTCTTCCTTGATAAATTTAGAGTTGTTGAAAAAACCTGTGAAGTTGAGAGGCTGAATAAGAGATTTCCTGTATTTTGCCTGTTTTTTGTAATAACTTTTTGTTGTATTTGTCTTTATCTCTTATGCTTTTGAATAGTATCTACTTGAATGTGAGGCTGGAATATAGTAGTACCTTTTTCAATATTTATCACATTGTGGCTGCTGTGAAAACAATAATAAAGACAATTTAGAAAACTGTTTATATTAAAAATCTCCTGTTGTACACTGTTATAAAAAATATTTCAGACATAGTGGTCAGAAAATGATTCGCTGAAGATTGCTTTAAACAAAGCCAATGGATGTAAACTTGAATTTATGAGAAGAATAAGGAGTGCTTACTGATGCTGTAAAAATATTGTCAGTTTATTACCTGTACTAGTGAACTTATAGTTCAGTTTTTTAAAAAATGTGTTATAAGCCTTTATCATATTATCTTTTGCATTAAGTGAATCTATTGAAGTAAACATTTTCCTGAAATACCCTAAGACTAGAAACAGATCTGGTGGTACCTCTAAAAGATAAGCTCCTTACATCTCTCTCATCGATTTACCAAGTTTGCTCTGTTGAGTTATAATGACAGCGGGAATCAAATTTCGCATTTGCTAGCTAGCTTTAGATTTGTATGTCAGTAATCTTGATGTAACAGCATATATGTGTATATATACTCAATATTATTTGAAGAAGAAAAGAGAAAGATGTGGCATTTGGTAATTTGGGGAAATCAGAAAAAAATATTTTAATGTGAAAGGCAATAACATCCAAAGAGAGAAAGAAAATCCTACACAGTAGTGATGAAAGTGAAAGTGTTGTTAGTCACTCCGTCATGTCCGAGTCTTTGCAACCCCATGGACTGTAGCCTGCCAGGTTCCTCTGTCCATGTGATTTCCCAGGCCAGAATACTGGAGTGAGTTGCCATTCCCTACTCCATTGAAAAAGAAATACACTCAAACAGTGATTAGGGAAGGCACCACAAGGAAGAATTTAAAATGTAGACCCTCCAAGTGCTGAGCTCCAGTCCTTAACCCATGGCTTCAACCTTACTAGCATGTCCTACTTCAGAATAATCAATTTTGAGGCTTCATGGGTCAGAGGCAAAGTAGACAGTACACCCAAGGAGTGTCTTATTGCACCATAGTTTTTGATTCCTGGATGTTGACAGTAGAGCAAAGTATTTGCCCTTTTGAAAAAGGGTAGTAATATCAAATAAGTATCAGTTAAGATTTGTCCTAAACTGTCTTTGGGGAGAGTTGAGACAAAATGCTACAGCTTCATTGGTGATGTGGTTTCTTAACCTGTGTCAGGGGAGGTATTCTTTAAAATTGCCTTCTTGATTCCAATAAACTTTTCTTTTTATTTTGTGTTACATGTGGCTTTTAAAAATATATACTTTGGAGATTATTTAATTTAAACCTGTAAAAGTAGCTTTTCAAATCAGCATGTGTTACAATTGCCAGATTTTTCTGTAACCTGGCTACACTGAGGACATGAAGGTGCATTGCAAGCTTTTGATTTAGTCTTTAGATTTGAACTTAGGTCTCAAATCTACTTTATGGGTGTACATTTTTAGACATATCATTTGTGCCACTGTCTGATAATGTGGATACCATCTACAAGTAGAAGGGTTAGATCAGACGATCTGTAAGATCACTTTCAGGTACAAAATAGTTACGACTTCAATCCATACCACACGACATACAGAAAAACTAACTAAAAATGGATCATAGATCTGTATATAAAGCTTACAATGGTAAAAATCTCAGAGAACATAGAAAACACTCAATGACCTTGAAATAGGCAAAGGTTTCTTAGATTCAACACCAAGAGCATGATCCATAAATAGGTTTTCATCAACACTAAGGACTTCTCTTCTTTAATAAACACTGTTAAGAGAATGCAAAGACAAGGCAAACTTGGGGAAAACTTGCACGCAAACCATCTTTCAGGGAGAGGAGTTGTATTTAGAATAGAGCATTCTCACAACTCGATAAATAAGAAAACAATCCAATGAAACATACAGAAATGATTTAAACAAGTGCTTGACCAAATGATGTATATGTATACATACATACATATATATGGTACATGAGTACATGAAAGACGCTTAACATGATTACTGTTGGAGAAATGCAGATTTAAGCCACAGTGAGATCCATTCTATACCTGTTAGAATGCATAAAGTTAAAAAGACTGGTTATACCCAGTGTTGGGGAGGATGTGGAACAACCAGCAGTCTCTTGCACATACACCACAGGAGGCAATGGAAAAATGCAGGAGTGGCAACGGGAAAACTGCTGTGGAGTAGTGATTTGGCCGATTCTTAAAGAGCTAAGTATGGAAGCACGACGTGACTCAGCCGTTCCACTCCTGGACATTTACCTGAGATAAACAAAAGCGAGTGTCCATACAGAGACTCCTACACAAATGTCTGTAGCAACTTTATGTGCAATGGCCAAAAGCTGAAAATAATCCATCAGCAGGTAAATGGCTAAAGACATTTTGGTATGTCTATGCAATTGAGTACTGTTCAATAATAAAAAGAAATGAAATATTTATGGGTGCAACAACATGAATGATTTCCAAAATCATCATATGGAAGGAAAGGAATCAGACAAAAGAGAGTATAGACTGTATTGTTTTATTTGTAAGAATTCCCGCAATTACAAAATTCTCTAGAGACAGAGGACAACTGAGTGATGACTAGGGATGAGGGTGGGAAGGCAAGAGTTAGTCTGGAAGGGGCAGGAGGGAGGAATTAGGAAGTAGCAGGAAGAATCTTCTGGGGGAGATTTACTTGTTAGATCGACTGTGGTAATAGGTTCATGGGTGCACGCATGTGTTAGTCACTCAGACGTGTCCGACCTCTTTGAAACCCCTTGGACTGCAGCCCGCCAAGCTTCTCTGTCCATGGGATTCTCCAGGGCAAGAATACTGGAGTGAGTTGCCATGCCCTTCTCCAAGGGATCTTCCCAACCCAGGGATTGAACCTGGGTCTCCTGCATTGTAGGCAGATTCTTCACCGTCTGAGTAATGAGGGACCAGGGTTTCATGGGTGCATCCATAGGCCCAGACATATCAAGTTGTAAAATTTTATAGTATGCCAGTATTAAAATTTTATAGTATGCCAGTTATACCTGTCAGTAAAGCTTTTTAAAAATGTAACACTTTTAATTTTTTATTTTTACCTAGATAAGCCTTTTTAAAATTTTTTTTTTCAAAGAAATCTGCAAGCTGGACAATACTTTCTAAATCGCTGCAGGTACCGATGTGGATCTGCTTGACAGCTGCATTTCACACTCTCGATCGCTACCCTGGCTTTCTAGTTTAAATCAGTCACGTAAGAGTCTGTTTCTGTCCTTGAACTGTCCTTCTCCCGCTGACCTTCCTTTTAAGCCACTGCACCTCTCCTCTTCGAGCCCCGCCTTCTTTTGGTGACGCTGCTCACCTCCCTGCGCTCCTGTGGCTGCCGCACATCCTGTTTGTCTCCTCCGCCCGTGGTCAGATTGTGGGGTTGGCTTTAGGCTCTCCAGCATTTCTTCTAGCACATCCTACAGCATCTTTTTATTGGGTGATTCTTTGACACTGCATGTGCTGTGTGTTAGACACCACGGAGAGAGAAATTACACATCTACCTCACAGTCTGGCTGTCAGAAACTTTTTACCTTAGTCACAGCTCAGAAAATATTAAGCGCAGTCGCTTCCTCTTGTTCCTCTTCATCTGTTTACCAGGAGACCAGTCCTCCACAGGAAAGGAGGACTTCATCACCTCACTCTGCATCCCCTTTCTGCTTTGATTCCTAGGCACTTCTTGTGGGAGCTTCAGACCTTACATTATTGACCTGTCAAAATCCTGGCCAGACGTTTCTACTGCTGCAGTCTGATTTATTATGCCATTTCTCAGAACTGACATCTTAGAAATCTTAAACTTGGCAGGCCCACTCCCTGACAATAAAGTTTTATTTTTTTACCTCCGCTATTTCTTCATTTCCAGTAAGCCAGATATCAAAATTCATCCAGACATCTGTTCTCCAGAGCTGTTGCTATCATCACAATCAAATAATCCTTCTTGACACGTCCCCTTCTAAAGGCTTCATTTCATTATGGCCGAGGGTGTCTTCTTTGATCCTTCCAGAATTAAACATTCACTGGAACCCACAATTCCCTCATTTCCATAACTTGCAATAAGTGAACACTCTCTTTTATGTTTCTGTCACTGAAGTGTTCCACTCTATGTATGTAAAGCTCAGACTTCTTCCATCCTCCTCAACCCATCTCAGAGGAAAAACTTTTCTTATATGTTGCTTCATATTAAGTTGTCTCTTTCCCTGCTGATTTGAAAGTCAAGGTTTGTATAATTTCCATAATTACTTGTACATGTGTCTATGGCTGTAGTTTCTAATACAGTAATCTTTCTGTATCTGAGTTGCTACTGTGTTATTGTGCTTTTATACTACTTTAATATATGTTAGGTTCTCCTTTCATTATTCCTCTTTTAAAAATAGCTACTCTCTGATGCTTATTCCAGATGAGTTTAGGATAATATTATTAAGCTTCCCAAAATTATATAGCAGTTTTTTGCTAGATTGTAATTACACATTAATTAGAGAATGAATGACTTTAACCAAATTATTTCTCGCATCCTGACACATAATCTCTTATTTCTATGATGAATGTGTTTACATTTATCTCTTAGTATAGCTTCTAGTTTACCTCTCATGGGTTCTGCCTAGTTATTATTCTAGGTATTTTATACTCTTTGTTGATAGTATAAGTGGCATTACTGGGATCTCCTTCTAACTTTCAATGCTCTCTGTGTGTGATTTCACCCAGTCCTATAAATTTGAAGACCAGCTCTGTGTAGAATGCTTCCAAATCTACAGCCTGATCTACAGTGCCATACTTCTGTTTTTCTTTTCATCACTCCTGTGTGTTGCAGAGATGTATCAATTCTCTGTATTTAAAAATGAATTCTTGGGCTCCCCTGGTAGTCCAGTGGTTCAGAACCTGCCTGGCAGTGCAAGGGACACTGGTTCAGTCCCTGGTCCTGGAGGGTCCCACGTGTCGTGGAGCACCCAAGCCCGTGCTCCTCAACTACTGAGCCAGTGCTCCGAAGCCTGTGAGCCGCAACTGAAGAAGCTCACACGTGCTAGAGCCCGTGCTCCACAGCAGGAGATGCTGCTGCAGGGAGAAGCCCTCGCAGCGCCGCTCACAGTGCTCCCTGGTCGCCGCAGCTGGAGAAAGCCCGCGCACAGCAGTGAGGACCCACCACGGCCAAAAAAATAAAAATTAGTAAATAAAATCTCAAGTTCTAAAATAAGGAAATTCTTCTTTTTCTGCCACTCTACACTGCCATCCCTCCGTATAAGCTATCTTAATTTTATCACTGCTCTAGCAAGAGAGCATCAACACTGGGAAGCCCCTTGGGTCTGTCTACCAGTTCTTCTGGTTGAGCCTCCATAGTTTTTCATGTGTCTCTTTCCTTCCTTCCAGCACCGCTGTCTTGTCGTGTTCCAGCCTGTGTTGCTTTGTTCTCTGAGGTTGCCTTGGTGGTTTCTTTATCAGTGCTTTGGCCTCTGGTCTCTGTTCCCACTCTAAACCCAATATTCTTTTCTAAAACAATTATACTATGTAAGATACTGACATCATTATTGGCCCAAGATGACTCTCCTTTGCTCCTTACCTGATGAACCCCAAATGGCTAGCCTGCTAGTGGAGGTGATGGAATTCCAGTTGAGCTATTTCCTGAAAGATGATGCTGTGAAAGTACTGCACTCAATATGCCAGCAAATTTGGAAAACTCAGCAGTGGCCACAGGACTGGAAAAGGTCAGTTTTCATTCCAATCCCAAAGAAAGGCAATGCCAAAGAATGCCCAAACTGCTGCACAATTGCACTCATCTCACACACTAGTAAAGTAATGCTCAAAATTCTCCAAGCCAGGCTTCAGCAATACGTGAACCGTGAACTTCCAGATGTTCAAGCTGATTTTAGAAAAGGCAGAGGAACCAGAGATCAAATTGCCAACATCTGCTGGATCATGGAAAAAGCAAGAGAAATCCAGAAAAACACCTATTTCGGCATTATTGACTATGCCAAAGCCTTTGACTGTGTGGATCGCAATCAACTGTGGAAAATTCTGAAAGAGATGGGAATACCAGACCACCTGATCTGCCTCTTGAGAAATTTGTATGCAGGTCAGGAAGCAACAGTTAGAACTGGACATGGAACAACAGACTAATTACAAATAGGAAAAGGAGTACATCAAGGCTGTATATTGTCACCCTGCTTATTTAACTTATATGCAGAGTACATCATGAGAAACGCTGGACTGGAAGAAGCACAAGTTGGCATCAAGATTGCCGGAAGAAATATCAATAACCTCAGATATGCAGATGACACCACCCTTATGGCAGAAAGTGAGGAGGAACACATTCACCCTTGATGAAAGTGAAAGAGGAGAGTGAAAAAGTTGGCTTAAAGCTCAACATTCAGAAAACGAAGATCATGGCATCTGGTCCCATCACTTCATGGGAAATAGATGGTGAAACAGTGGAAACAGTGTCAGAATTTATTTTTTGGGGCTCCAAAATCACTGCAGCCATGAAGTTAAAAGACTCTTACTCCTTGGAAGGAAAGTTATGACCAACCTAGGTAGCATATTGAAAAGCAGAGACGTGATTTTGCCAACAAAGGTCCATCTAGTTAAGGCTATGGTTTTTCCAGTGGTCATGATGGATGTGAGAGTTGGACTGTAAAGAAAGCTGAGTGCCGAAGAACTGATGCTTTTGAACTGTGGTGTTGGAGAAGACTCTTGAGAGTTCCTTGGACTGCAAGGAGATCCAACCAGTCCATTCTGAAGGAGATCAGCCCTGGGATTTCTTAGGAGGGAATGATGCTGAAGCTGAAACTCTAGTACTTTGACCACCTCATGCGAAGAGTTGACTCATTGGAATAGACTCTGATGCTGGGAGGAATTGGGGGCAGGAGGAGAAAGGGACGACAGAGGATGAGATGGCTGAATGGCATCACTAACTTGATGGACGTGAGTTTGAGTGAACTCTGGGAGTTGGTGATGGACAGGGAGGCCTGGCGTGCTGCAATTCATGGGGTTGCAAAGAGTTTGACACAACTGAGAGACTGAACTGAACTGAACACACAAAATCCTTCAGAAGTTGACCTCAGCACAATATTGTATTTTGTTTTAGGTCACCCTCTACCAGCATCTTATCATTCATTTTGCAGCCCCTATCTGCATGTTCATTTCCAACTCTCAGTTTCTTGACTTCTGCACTCAAATTTGCCCGAGATGGCTTTCCACCTCAATTTTCCCTGTCTTGACACACTCTGACTTCTCTTTCATATCCCAATTCCTCTTTCAATTTTATTGTGTTATCTTTTCTTTCTCCCCTACACCCCTATCCATCAAATAATTCATCAATTCCTCCTTTCATATCAAAGAACATTGTGCATCCCTCTATTATGCTACATGTCTCCTGAGTCACTGCTGCTGCTGCTGCTAAGTTGCTTCAGTTTTGTCCAACTCTGTGTGACCCCATAGATGGCAGCCCACCAGGCTCCCCCATCTCTGGGATTCTCCAGGCAAGAACACTGGAGTGGGTTGCCATTTCCTTCTCCAATGCATGAAAGTGGAAAGTGAAAGTGAAGGTGCTCAGTCGTTTCCGACTCTGCGACCCCATGGACTGCAGCCCACCAGGCTCCTCCCTCCGTGGGATTTTCCAGGCAAGAGCACTGGGGTGGGCGCCATTGCCTCCTCCGCCTGAGTTGCTAGTATATGTTAATGGTTCTGTTTTTCCATTTCCATGAGGTTTTTGAACACATTGACATGAAGGCTTCAGTATTTTTAATATAGGTCTTCATAAATATTGAACTTTGTGAAATAAATGCAACCTGGAAGAACTGAGGGGTATTTTTTGCAGATCAATAGATAGGTATAATGGAATTGATGACGCTGAGCTCTTCTTGTGTTCTAACACTGAACCATCAGTACCAAGCGTGAATTAGCTCATGTTAATCTTATAGCCCTCCTGCAATGCTATCATAAAATCTTTATTCTACAGGTAGGGAAAGGAGTCTCAGCAAGAGTGAGGTATTGATTTCCTGATGTTCCTAATACCTCTTGAAGTCAGGATTTGAGTTCTGCTGGCTTAACTCTAAGAGTTTTAACTTTAAACCACTGTCTTCTGTTGTCTCACTTACAGCATATGGTTTCCTGAAATGCAATGCAGACATAATTGATTCTTGGTATGAGCTCGTTTCTGACTCTGTGGTTTTCCTCCTTGCTCTGTATGGTTTGCAAGTCTACTCCCCGCACCCACTTACTTTTATTTATATTTATTTTTTAATATATATTTTATCAGTCTTTTTTATAAGCCTCTTCTGTTTTTGTTTTATTTTGTTTTAAAGTGTGTGACTATAACTTATAAATAGTTAACTCATTTCACTCAGTCAAATTTGTATTGACTGTCTCCTCTGTGCCAAGCATTTCTCTGGATACTAAAAGTACAAGGGCACGTGAGATGTGCATGATTTTGCCTCAGAAGGACTTAATGCTGGGGTCAGTGTGTTATGGAACCAAACTTGAATCCACTTGCCTGCATGCAGTAAAGCCAGTTTACTGACACTGGGTTGAGGTGAAGGAAGATGCAGTATTTATTGCAGGCACCAAACAAGGAGTCCAGGGCAGCTAATGCTTAAAAGATTTGGAGTCTCCGAGCAGTTTTCAGGTGAAGGTTTCTAAAGACAGGGTGAAGGAGGGGGTTTGTGGGGTATGTGATCATGTTCTTCTGATTGGTTGGTGGTGAAGTAATTGAGAGTCACCATCATCAACCTTCTAGTTCCAAAGGGTCTGTGGGCTAGTGCTTGTGGGCCAACATATAGTAAAGTTCTTCCACTTGCTGGGGGTTTCAGTATCTGCAAAACAGCTCACAGGACATGGCTCAGAATATTATCTATAGCCCCTGAGGAGGTGGCTAAATTACTGATACTATAATTTTTTCTTGCTTGATTTTTTTCCTTTCTTTCTGTGTTCCCTCACTTCTCTGATTAAATGTATTCTTTGAAGGTGTTCTACAGAGAAGAGGCAGGCATAGGTCACGGGGAGAGTCCTGTTCTGGGGAGTTCCCGTAGTGTCCTACTGAGCTACTAGTGCGGTCACATCGCTTAGTCTTTACAAGTTAATGTGTAAGCATTCTGAGAACATTTCTTCAAAAACTAGAACTATAGGAAAAATAAAAGATACACATTGACTGTATTCAATAAGTATAAAAAGAAAAATGATGACAAAATATATACATACACGTTTACAAATTACTTATTGAATGCCTTGCTCTTAATGAATCAGATTATTTCAAATTTTTCACTCTTCAACACTATTGCATTGAACATTCCTGTAGCTAGGCCATTGTCCACATCTACAATTTTTTTTTCTAGATAAATTCTAGTAAGTAGAGTTACTATGTTACTTTGATGCAGTAATTTCAAGGCAGTTGTATGCATTGCTAAATTATAGGTAAAATATTTATATCTCCACTGTTGATTATTTTAAAATCGGAAAGAGGCCAGTGCCAAACGCCACAGTAGACGTTGCTGGTGGAGGCTGTCATGTGATTATTTGTATTTCTGTGTTATATATATATATATATATTTTTTTTTTCCTTAAACTTTCTTCAATGAAAGCATAAAAGAAAAAGAATGTTGAGTTCTCTACAAAGTTTCTAAACCTAAAACTTGAAAGAAAAAACCTAAAAAAAGATATTTCTTTTAAAATTTGAATCAACTTTGATGAATAACCTAAGATACTTCATATTTTCTTAGACAGTAGGATATATCAATTTGATATATCTTCTTTAATAGGATAAAATTTAAACCTGCTTTATCAAAACTTCCAGTCTTATTTTTAATTTTTCTTTGCCAAGTGGTTAATGTCACAAAATTAAAATGAGAGATTCACAGTTTTCCCCCTTACTTTAGTTTAATGGCATTAATTTTACCAGAAAGCCAATATTATAGTCTTAGATCATTTTCTTCATAAAGCTGTGTTTTGGGTTATTTAAATTAAATCTCAAATGAACGATATTTTGGTTTAGAAAATTGTATCTTAAGTTATATTTTTTTTGACAAGTGGGCTGGTGCATTGGGATGACCCAGAGGGATAGTATGGGGAGGGAGAAGGGAGGAGGGTTCAGGATGGGGAACACATGTATACCTGTGGCAGACTCATTTTGATATATGGCA
This sequence comes from Tragelaphus eurycerus, assembly GCA_935064755.1. Taxonomy (NCBI): domain Eukaryota; kingdom Metazoa; phylum Chordata; class Mammalia; order Artiodactyla; family Bovidae; genus Tragelaphus; species Tragelaphus eurycerus. The sequence goes on along the minus strand of CAKXYN010000039.1, from coordinate 20,776,308 downwards.
AAGCCAATACTATATTGTAAAGTTAAATAAAATTAAATTTAAAATGAAAAAAAAAATCGTTTGGATTTTTTTTTTTAAGCTAAGAATGAGACAAAATAGAACTGCTGTAATTTTTCCAATATAAAATGCTTATTTCTGTATTGTTTGGAGTGTCTGCCACATCAAATTAGTCTTTCTGCTAGATTTTCAGGGCTTCCAGCATCTGGCCTTATTCTGCTTTTCCTCTTCACATCACATGTACCCACTGCTAGACCAGTCCATGCGCTCACATAGAATCCCAAACTGTCGGTGTTCATACCCTCACCTCCAGGATCTGCCTAGATGAGCAGACCTAACTCTCACTCACTCTCTGCTCCCTCTCGCTCACCTAACTCTCCTCCCCTTCTGCCCTCACTTGGCCACTATATAATTTAACATATGATTATTTTCTTTTTTTACAGTTCTTAAGCTTGTATATAGTTTTTAAGTGTGTATATATTTTCTGATCAATACACTGCAAAAGTTCAATAAATATTTCTAATATGCTTCATAAATTCTTCTATGATTTAAAAAATTGAATTACTGCAGAAAGTTTCCAAAGGGCTTGGTTTTTCTCTTAAGGAATAATTTATAATCCTGATCAGAAAGACTATCTCTTTTTTAGTATTCCTATGAATACTTTTTTATCAATAAGCATTATAATGAAAGGGGCTTTCCAAGTGGCTCAGTGGTAAAAAATCCACCTACAAGGTAGGTTCAATCCCTGGATCTGAAACATCCTCTGAAGAAGGAAATGGCAACCCACCCTAGTATTCTTCCTTGAAGAATCCATCCCATGGACAGAGGAGCCAGGCTACAGTCCATGAGGTATTTTCATGGCTGCAATCACCATGTCTGATCCACAAAGATCAGACATGACCTAGTTCAGTTCAGTTCAGCCACTCAGTCATGTCTGACTCTTTGCAGTCATGTCTGACTCTTTGCAACCCCATGGACTGTAGCACACCAGGCCTCCCTGTCCATCACTGACTCCTGGAGTTGATGCAAACTCTTGCCCATTGAGTTGGTGATGCCATCTAACCATCTCATCCTCTGTCTTCCCCTTCTCCTGCCTTCAGTCTTTCCCAGCATCAGGGTCTTTACAAATGAGTCAGCCCTTAGCATCAGGTGGTCAAAGTATTGGAGTTTCAGATTCAACATTAGTCCTTCCAATGACTATTCAAGACTGATCTCTTTTAGGATGGACTGGTTGGATGTCCTTGCAGTCCAAGGGACTCTCAAGAGTCTTCTCCAACACCACAGTTCAAAAGTTTCAATTCTTTGGAACGCAGCTTTCTTTATAGTCCAACTCTCACATCCATACATGACTACTGGAAAAACTATAACTTTGACTAGATGGACCTTTGTTGGCAAAGTAATGTCTCTGCTTTTTAATATGCTGTCTAGGTTGGTCATAACTTTCCTTCCAAGGATTAAGCATCTTTTAATTTCATGGCTGCAATCACCATCTGCAGTGATTTTGGAGCCCCCAAAATAGTCAACCACTGTTTCCACTGTTTCCCCATCTATTTGCCATGAAGTGATGGGACCGGATGCCATGGTCTTCGTTTTCTGAATGTTGAGCTTTAAGCCAATTTTTTCACTTTCCTCTTTCACTTTCATCAAGAGGCTCTTTAGTTCTTCACTTTCTGCCATAAGGGTGGTGTCACCTACACATCTGAGGTTATTGATATTTCTTCTGGCAGTCTTGATTCCAGCTTGTGCTTCTTCCAGCCCAGCATTTCTCATGATGTACTCTGCATATAAGATAAATAACCAGGGTGACAATATACAGCCTTGACGTACTCTTTTTCCTATTTGGAACCAGTCTGTTGTTCCATGTCCAGTTCTAACTGTTGCTTCCTGACCTGGATACAGATTTCTCAAGAAGCAGGTCAGGTGGTCTGGTTTTCCCGTCTCTTTCTGAATTTTCCACAGTTTGTGCTGATCCACAAAGTGAGCCACGCCGCCAAAGGTTTTGGCATAGTCAGTAAAGTAGAAATAGATGTTTTTCTGGAATTCTCTTGCTTTATCGATGATCCAGCAGATGTTGGTAATTTGATCTCTGGTTCCTCTGCTTTTCTAAAACCAGCTTGAACATTTGGAAGTTCATGGTTCATGTATTGTTGAAGCCTGACTTGGAGAATTTTGAGCATTACTTTACTAGTGTGTGAGATGAGTGCAATTGTGCAGTAGTTTGAGCATTCTTTGGCATTGCCTTTCTTTGGGATTGGAATGAGAACTGACCTTTTCCAATCTTGTGGCCACTGCTGAGTTTTCCAAATTTGCTGGCATATTGAGTGCAGCACTTTCACAGCCTCATCTTTTAGAATTTGAAATAGCTCAACTGGAATTCCATCATCTCCATGAGCTTTGTTAGTAGTGGTGCTTCCTAAGGTGCACTTGACTTCACATTCCAGGATGTCTTGTTTTAGATGATGATGGTCAAACCATCGTGATTATCTGGGTTGTGAAGATCTTTTTTGTACATTTCTTCTGTGTATTCTTACCACCTCTTCTTAATATCTTCTACTTCTGTTAGGTCCCTGCCATTTCTGTCTTTTATTGAGCCCATCTTTGCATGAAATGTTCCCTTGGTATCTCTAATTTTCTTGAAGCAATCTCTAGTCTTTCCCTTTGTATTGTTTTCTTCTATTTCTTTGCACTGATCACTGAAGAAGGCTATCTTATCTCTCCTTGCTGTTCTTTAGAACTCTACATTCAAATGGGTATATCTTTCCTTTTCTCCTTTGCTTTTTGATTGTCTCCTTTTCACAGCTATTTGTAAGCCCTCTCCAAGCAGCCATTTTGCTTTTTTGCATTTCTTTTCCGTGGGGATGGTCTTGATCCCTGTCTCCTGTACGATGTCACAAATCTTCGTCCATAGTTCATCAGGCACTCTATCAGATCTAGTCCCTTAAATCTATTTCTTACTTCCACTATATAATCGTTAGGGATTTGATTTAGGTCATACTTGAATGGTCTAGTGGTTTTCCCTACTTTTTTCAATTTAAGTCTGAATTTGGCACTAAGAAGTTCATGATCTGAGCAACAGTCAGCTCCTGGTCTTGTTTTTGCTGACTGTATAGAGCTTCTCCACCTTTGGCTGCAAAGAATATAATCAGTTTGATTTCGGTGTTGACCATCTGGTGATGTCCATGTGTAGTGTCTTCTCTTGTGTCGTTGAAAGAGAGTGTTTGCTATGACCAGTATGTTCCCTTGGCAAAACTCTGTTAGCCTTTGCCCTGCTTATTCTGTACTCTAAGGCCAAATTTGCCTGTTACTCCAGGTGTTTCTTCACTTCCTACTTTTGCATTCCAGTCCTGTTAATAAAAAGAACATCTTATTTGGGTGTTAATTCTAGAAGGTCTTGTAGGTTTTCATAGTACCATTCAACTTCAGCTTTCTCAGCATTACTTATCAGGCATAGACTTGGATTACTGTGATATTGAATGGTTTGCCTTGGAAATGAACAGAGATCATTCTGTCAGTTTTGAGATTACATCCAAGAACTGCATTTTGGACTGTTTTGTTGACCATGATGGCTACTCCATTTATTCTAAGGGATTCTTGCCCACAGTAGTGGAGATAATGGTCATCTGAGCTAAATTCACGACCTAGTGACTGAACAATAATAACAACACCACAATGCAAAGGATGTCAGAAATGTATTTGAGTCCTGCTTCTTCTATTAAGTAGCTTTCTAGTGTTAGATATGGGGCCTGATTTCCTTTATCTGCAAATCATTGGATTATACTAGATCATTCATAAGATTCCTTCTATTGCTTTGAAATACTGTTTGTCTTACATATTCCAGGGTGGATGTGGTGTCCTTCCTGATGTTGCTAGGACTTACTCTATAGAACATAATCAAGATGGAACTTTCCTTTTTAATTCTTAGTTTGCTTATAGACTAATATTTCTATCAGTCAAATGTAAATATTGATCACATGTAGGTTTTAGATGCAGAATATTACAGTTCAGCTAGTTTCTTCAGAAAGTCTGCTGATTTTATTAAATTCCATAGGAAATAATATTATAAATATGGTACATTTCATCTCATACTTTCCCCCTTAGCTTTTATAATCTTGGGAAAAAATTCTTTCTCTTTCATACAACTCACATCATTGAAACAGGAAGCTTAGGTCAGTGTCAGAATTTCTTCTTAATTCAGGCCTCATTGTTCAGTCTGGGCAAGGTATGGGAGCTTGACTTCTTTGTGTGGTTCTACTGAAGTATTTGTCCTCTTTGAAAGCCAATACAGTCGGCATTGCCGGCATAGATAAAGAGCCGCATAAGGTTGTATTTTAGTGGCAAGGCTGTTTTGTGACCATGTTCTGCAGGCAGACTGGAGGTGACAGTATTATTTACTTTTGTTGCTTGGGGTCCAAAGAGAGAATAAATTGCTATTGATTTTTGAGACATTGCAGTGAAGGGTCTGAATGCCTTCAGAAGAGCTGGGTGGCAGGACAGCCAGTGATCATACAGACTGCCTTTGAAAATGAAAATTCATTTTCTTGTTACTGTCATAAAGAATTTTTTTTTTCATTCTTAGAGCCAGTTACATGATGATGTGGCTGTGGGGCTGGTGCTATTATAAATGTTTTCTGTCCACCTAAAAGAATAGAATTCAGCGCTTTTCACAAGCAGTCTGAAATTGATAAATAGAGTTCTGTGTGTACACTTGCATACATGTGATAACCTGGACTTGGAAGTGAGATTTAATTCTGTTAGTCTATTAACCACTTTCCCAAGGACAATTGCAGGTTGTGCCAATATTTGGCAGCATAAAGGAAGGAAATTTGGTTCTTGTCTTATTTTCTTTTAACTTTTATAAGGGAAAAGTTCTTAAGGGATGTATTTGCTTTCCTTAGTGATTTGTTTATTTTTTCATCTAGGTACAGTATTAAAGTGCCCCCTTTTTTTGAATTTAAAAGATAATGAAGACATTCTAAGCATATCCGTGCCAGTGACCCAACCTCTACCCTCATATGGTTTATCACTCCTTGAAATGTGTTTGTCTTTAATCACTTGTGATAAAAGCATCCTAAATAAACCACAATCCCATCTTTGGATGGGCTTCTCAGGTGGACTAGAGATAAAGAGAAGGAAATGGCAACCCACTCCAGTGTTCTTGCCTGGAGAATCCCAGGGACGGGGGAGCCCGGTGGGCTGCCGTCTATGGGGTCGCACAGAGTCGGACAGGACTGTAGCGACTTAGCAGCAGCAGTAGCAGTGATAAAGAACCTGCTTAACAGTGCAGGAGAGGTAAGAGACACGGTTCAATCCCTGGGTCGAGAAGATCCCCTGGAGGAGGACATGGCAACCCACTCCAGTCTTCTTGCCTGAAGAATCCCATGGACAGAGGAGTTGGTGGGCCACAGTCCACAGGGTCGCAGAGTTGGACACGACTGAAGCTACTTAGCACACGTGCATGTTGATCATCTTGGAAAGACCACCTGTTTTTCTAAGAACCAACACTGAATGAATGGACTCCAAGTTATGTGTCAAATATTATTGTTAAGCAAAATCTGATAGAAAATCAACATGCTGACCATGTTTTACACATACATGCTTGCTTTAAATTTATATTAAAAAATGATAATTTTGTTCTCAGTTGATTTTCTTTAATGAACAACTTGATACAATGTATCTGTCCCTTATGTATGAAGAGGGAAGTTCCTAAATATACTCTAATAAGAGGAGTCATCGATTCAGAAAAACCTGGGTTAAAATCTGGATAAATTCATTTATATTCCAGGAAGCTAGGATCCTTCTTTATGGTGCCACATCAGGCACAGATACCAAAGCAACAGTGGCCAATTAGCTCATACCATTTACCAGTCAAGTCATTTTTCTTAAATCAGTAGCTCACTCCTAATTTAAGACTCTGGGATGGGACTTCCCGGGTGTGCAGTGGATAAGAATCTGCCTGCCAGTGCAGGGGACATGGGTTTAATCCCTGGTGCAGGCAGATTCCACATGCCCCGTGCAGCCAAGCCCCTGCACCGCAACCACTGAGCCTGCGCTCTAGAGCCGGTCCTTCACAAGCGAAGCCGCCTCAGTGAGAAGCCTGCGCACTGCCACTGGAGAGCAGCCCCTGCTTTTCGGAGCGAGAGGAAGTCCGCACACACGACCATAAATGTAAATCAATTAAGAAAAAAAACCCACAAAACTTAAAAAATAGAGGAATCTAGGGTGACTCGTGTTTTCAAGTACCTTCCAAGTACCTCACCTTGGGAAGTGAGAATTATTGGCACCTGGAAATTCCCTGGTGTACAGAAAGGAACTAAGTTTAAGGCTTATAATGTCATAGATAGGGAAAGAGGTTGCAAATGGGAGTAATTTCCTCAAATTAGGAGGTGATATTGTAATAAGCATATTGTATACGAAGGACAAAGAGTTAAATCTGAATTTCTTAATTCTAAATTTTAGCTTACTGTTCAGACTTCTAAATAAAGAGTCCTCTAAATAAATGAAGCATAATATTTTTAAATGGAGGGATTTGTAATTCAAGAAGATACAACTTTTAATGTTTTTGACTGTCTTGTTACTATATAATCATTTTATGTTTCCTGATAATTTGTTACTACTAATATATTCAGATGTGAACACATGTAAAAAATATGTTTACTTGATAATACACATTTTTTAGTTTCAGAAGTAGAAATTTCAAACTTCTAAGATAATGTAGGGTACCCTTGGCTGTGGAGAGGATGGGATAGCAGGGGGAAAAAAAGCATTAATTTTAGTGGTTTAGAGACTTGAGTGCAAAACTCATTTCTTCCAGCTACTGCTACTGCTAAGTCACTTCAGTCGTGTCCGACTCTGTGCGACCCCATAGATAGCAGCCGACTAGGCTCCTCTGTCCCTGGGGTCTCCAGGCAAGAATACTGGAGTGGGTTGCCATTTCCGTCTCCAATGCATGAAAGTGGAAAGTGAAAGTAAAGTTGCTCAGTCTTTCCCGACTCTTAGCGACCACATGGACTGCAGCCCACCAGGCTCCTCCGTCCATGGGATTTTCCAGGCAAGAGTACTGGAGTGGGTTGCCATTTCTTCCAGATACTCTTATGAATTAGGTAAATTGTTTAACCTCTTCAAGCCTTAGTGTATCAGGTTATGAAATGCTGATATGTATTAACGTCTATCTTAAAATGAAAAGGAAGTCAGTGGTGTAGGTGAAAGTACATTGTTAACATCATCATCACCATCAACCTACCCTCCTAGAATGAAGTGATTGCTTGGAAACTAAGTATTAGAGTGGGAGAAAGGCAGCTGAAAGGCTCTGTCTGTTATATTCTGGCTTCAAGTTTCAAGGGCCTATTGTATATTTCTCATTCTACAGTCTTGAGTTACCCTAAGCTGTCAATTGTGACCATCAATATTTTTCTGCAAGTCAACCAACTTTGGCAGGGTTTAAGGAGCTTAAAGAAATGTTGATTATTTAAGATAGGCTTCAGGTTGGTGGTTCAGATCAGATCAGATCAGATCAGTCGCTCAGTCCTGTCCGACTCTTCGCGACCCCATGAACCGCAGCACGCCAGGCCTCCCTGTCCATCACCAACTCCCGGAGGTCACTCAGACTCATATCCATCGAGTCAGTGATGCCATCCAGCCATCTCATCCTCTGTCATCCCCTTCTCCTCCTACCCTCAATCCCTCCCAGCATCAGAGTCTTCTCCAATGAGTCAACTCTTCGCATGAGGTGGCCAAAATACTGGAGTTTCAGCTTTAGCATCATTCCTTCCAAAGAAATTCCAGGATTGATCTCCTTCAGAATGGACTGGTTGGATCTTCTTGCAGTCCAAGGGACTCTCAAGAGTCTTCTCCAACACCACAGTTCAAAAGCATCAATTCTTCGGTGCTCAGCCTTCTTCACAGTCCAGCTCTCACATCCATACATGACCACAGGAAAGACCATAGCCTTGACTAGGCGAACCTTAGTTGGTAAAGTAATGTCTCTGCTTTTGAATATGCTATCTAGGTTGCTCATAACTTTCCTTCCAAGGAGTAAGCGTCTTTTCATTTCATGGCTGCAGTCACCATCTGCAGTGATCTTGGAGCCCAGAAAAACAAAGTCTGACACTGTTTCCACTGTTTCCCCATCTATTTCCCATGCAGTGATGGGACCAGATGCCATGATCTTCATTTTCTGAATGTTGAGCTTTAAGCCAACCTTTTCACTCTCCACTTTCACTCTCATCAAGAGGCTTTTTAGCCCCTCTTCACTTTCTGCCATAAGGGTGGTGTCATCTGCATATCTGAGGTTATTGATATTTCTCCCAGCAATCTTGATTCCAACTTGTGTTTCTTCCAGTCCAGCATTTCTCATGATGTACTCTGCATATAAGTTAAATAAACATGGTGACAATATGCAGCCTTGACGTACTCCTTTTCCTATTTGGAACCAGTCTGTTGTTCCATGACCAGTTCTAACTGTTGCTTCCTGACCTGCATACAGATTTCTCAAGAGGCAGATCAGGTGGTCTGGTATTCCCATCTCTTTCAGAATTTTCCATAGTTTATTGTGATCTACACAGTCAAAGGCTTTGGCATAGTCAATAAAGCAGAAATAAATGTTTTTCTGGGACTCTCTTGGTTTTTCCATGATCCAGCGGATGTTGGCAATTTGATCTCTGGTTCCTCTGCCTTTTCTAAAACCAGCTTGAACATCAGGAAGTTCACGGTTCACATATTGCTGAAGCCTGGCTTGGAGAATTTTGAGCATTACTTTACTAGCGTGTGAGATGAGTGCAATTGTTCGGTAGTTTGAGCATTCTTTGGCATTGCCTTTCTTTGGGATTGGGATGAAAACTGACCTTTTCCAATCTTGTGGCCACTGCTGAGTTTTCCAAATTTGCTGGCATATTGAGTGCAGCACTTTCAGAGCATCATCTTTCAGGACTTGGAATAGCTCCACTGGAATTCCATCACCTCCACTAGCTTTGTTCGTAGTGATGCTTTCTAAGGCTCACTTGACTTTACAGTCCAGGATGTCTGGCTCTAGGTCAGTGATCACACCATCATGATTATCTGGGTCGTGAAGCTCTTTTTTGAGGTTGGTGGTTATTCCTACCTTTTACCTCGACCACAGGAACCAGTGCCTCCGTTGTGCTGGGTGCAGGCCTTGAGGTCTCAGGGTGCTACAGCTTGAACCTGCACCTAGACTCCCCATCACACCGTTTGCCTCAGCGCTCAATCTCTGCAGGAACTTGTTGCGTGATGACTGCGGCCTTGGCTCTTCATCCCATGGATGGCTCTATACTTGGCAGTTAGTATTGTTGATATGGGGCTTCCCTGGTAGCTCAGACACTGTTGGTGTGTATGTTAGTTGCTCGGTCATGTCCAGCTCTTTGTGACCCTATGGACTGTATTCCATCAGGCTTCTCTGTCCATGGAATTCTTCAGGCAAGAATACTGGAGCGAGTTGCCATTTCCTTCTGCGGGGGATCTTCCCAACCCAGGGATCAAACTTGCCTGCATCCGAGCCACCAGGGAAGCCCCAAAGAATAGGATACCTATTCATTTACCACATGTAACTCTGTATATAACTTCTTGAACATTCTATAATTTTATCTGTAAAATGAAATAAGAGTAACTCACGAGACTTTCAGTGTCTCAAAAAAAGTTAATCTTTTTTCATTTTTATCACAATTCATGTACCTTAACTTGCATTTATTAAATGTATTTTTGAAAGCTTAGCTAAAAGATTCTAAACAGCACTTTGATTTTATCTACTATAGGTATAGATTATATACATTATAATTTATCCATTTTAAACTAAAAAAAATCCTAGCTGACTTGCATCATGATCTACCAAGAAGGAAAACTTATTTTTCATTCCAAACAAAGAAAAGCAAAATGTTCAAGTAGATCTGTCACACACAAAATATAATCTGTGCCAATAAAAGGAACTGTTATATTATCCACTGTTTAGGATTAGCCAGCTTTCTTAATTAGCATGGATAATTGAGGCTTGACAGTTCTTAGTGGTATTACCATGAGTGTCTTTCAGATGCTAATTTCCTTTATTGTCCTTGATTAATTTGTAAGTAATTAGATGGAGTTTAGCAGTAACCTGATGTGTTCACTCTTCTTATTAATAAAGGTTGAAATTCATAATTCTGAATACCTTGTAACCTCATTTTAATGTTCCACCTGTAAATTCAAATGCTTGTTTATTGTAGAAATGAGGATTAGTTGAATTTGGTTGGCCTCATTATATAAGTGCTTACTTGTTAAATTTTAATGTGGAGATTATAGGTACCAGATACCTCATAGTACCAAGAAACCTCTGTATTACTTCCCTGATGTAATGCTTTTAACATAGTTACTAGCTAGCTTAAAAATGAGTTTTCTGTTTTTAAAACCTGACATAATTTTGCAGTTGAGTTTGTACAAAGATTTTAGTTTTTGAAAATAATTAATCCCAAATTTATTTGTGACATAAAAACATTATAGAATGCTGCTACATGTGAACAGCCTCAATTCACCAGCTGCATTTGGTTATATTCTTATTTTCTCTGCTTCCCTCAGCTTCCAGAACATTTCACCCGACTACGAGTAATCTCCTAAGGGATGTGTGGAAATTTGGGTGCTATAACTTGCTTCCTAGAATGAATGGCAACATCATTTGTGTATACATCAGTGGCTTTTTTTTTTTTTTTTTTTTTTCAAATAATGTGGTGTGGTTCACATCTGTTTTCCAAGGAATTATAGGTACTTTGAAGATTTTATTATTTTCCTGGAATCAATGGAAAACTCAAGATATTTATTCAAGTGTTAAAATTTATATGCTGTTATGATAGTCCTTGGCTTCGCTGGTTGGCTCAGATAGTTAAGAATCCGCCTGTAATGCAGAAAACCCGGGTTCAATCTCTGGGTTGGGAAGATTCCCTGGGAAAGGGGATGGCAACCCACTCCAGTATTCTAGCGTGGAGAATCCCATGGAGAGAGGAGCCTGGCGGGCTACAGTCCAGGGGGTTGCAAAGAGTCAGACTTGGCAACTGAACACACACACACCGGGCTGTTGTGACTATTGAAAGAATAAATACACGTGAAATGTTTGAAACTATTCTGACACAGGAAAGGCTGTTTACTAAGAATTAGCTAATAAGAAATATAGACCCCCTTAGCTCCTGGGTTGCTCACAGGTGATGAGTTGTAGGGGTGGAGGCACATTTGGGAACAGCTGGATGCTGCATCACTCTGAGGTCGAGTTCTCCTGATGCAGGGTCTTCACTGTCCTTTGATCAATGAGGCCTCTGGTCCCTCCAGTCTCTCCTCTCTGGGCTAGGTTACTCCTTTACCACCGTGTTCCCCAGCCCCAGGCTTTGGAACAGAAAAACTCAGCAAGTGTACATCCGAATCTTTTCTGCTTCACATTTAACTGTTTCTCTAAGCCTCTGATTCTGCCTTTTAAAAAAAGTGCATGAGAATAGAGAACATACCTAATACACAGATATGCATAAATTGTTACTTCAGCCATAGCTAACAACCTGAATTTCCTGCATATAGGCCTCTAGGACACAGGAAGCATCAAGTGTCCCAGGGCAGAACTTAGGATCCCTTTGTTTCTAGTAAAGAAGTCTCTGTGTTCAGGTTCTCTGTGCCCAAATCATGCCACTGCTGGTTCCCCAATCAACCCAAAGTATCCCTGTCTGAGGGAGCACCACATCTCGGCACCAATGTGTTTTCCCCAGTATTACTTAGTTGTGTTTATTCTTGTCTCCACCTGATTTTATTCTGTTCAGCTGGCTGCTGTGTTTAGGCATTAGATTTTGCACAAATGTTTCATTAGAAACTTGTTCTTTGAGTTTCTGACTCAATATTATAAGAAACTGAAATCAGGACTGGTTAGTGCTAACCTTTCTCTTTTCTTAGTTGAATGTTGTTGTTCAGCACTCAGAATTTTTCAGTTTGAAAGTCAACAGGTGAAAACCAAATCCTGGAACACCAATTGGATACAATAGAAAGATACACATTTCTTAATTTAGGGCTGTACATAGTTTGAAGCTGACCACATTAAGATCAGTGAACAAATGGCAAAATTTTCATTTATTTTTATGGCTAAGTGGTATTCCATTGTTTGTGTGTATGTTTGTGTGTGTGTGTGTGTGTGTGTGTGTATATATATATATATATATCTGTACCTACATATATGTAGATGTATGTCACAACTTCCTTGTCCATTCATATATTAGTGGACACTTAGGTAATTTCCATACCTTGGCAACTACAAATAATGCTGCTATAAACATTGGACTGTGAACACAGAGGTGCTTGTATCTTTTTGAATTCATGTTTTTATTTTTTCAGCTATATAACCAGAAGTAGGATTGCTGGGTCATTTATAGTTTTATTTTTAGATTTTTTAGAAACTTCCATATGGTTTTCCACAGTGGATGCACCAATTTACATTCTCAACAATGCTGTATGAGGATTCTCTTATCTCTACATCCTCACCAACATTTGTTTTTGTTTTTGATGGTAGGTGTGAGGTGATACTTTACTGTGGTTTTGATTTGCTTTTCCTCCATGATTAGCAAAGTTGAGCATCTTTTCACGTGCCTCTTGGCCATCTGCATTTCCTCTTTGGAAAAATGTCTATTCTGTTCTTCTGTCAATTGTTTAATTGGGTTTTCTGGTTTCTTTGATTTGAGTTGTATGAGCTATTTGTTGATGTTGGGTATTAACCTCTTATCAGTCATATCGTTTGTAAATATTTTCTTCCATTCAGTAACTTGTCTTTTCATTTTGCCAATAATTTACAAACTGACCTCAGCAATCACCAGTATTATGCAAAAAACAAAGACACACACTGAGACATACATATCTTCAAATGGACAGAACATGAGATCCCATAGCTTTGTTTTCCAAGCTTAGTTATGAATCAGATATCACAGTACAAAACTCAGTGGTTGTAACCAGTGGTTGGAATAAGATTTTAAAAGGCTCTGTCACACTCCTACAAACACATTTTTTTTTTCCTTTTTGTTTCAGGAATTAGAGACGGTCTAGATAAGTGATCCAGAGAGCTCTGGTCTAAAGGTATAGAAGGAGTTATTTCTTCAGGGCAAGAATTCTTAATGACAGTTTTTTTTTCTTCAAGATTTCTCTGGAGTCTAAAGAATATTTTGACCGTATTGTCAAAAGGTGTATTTTTCTGTGGTCATAGGTTTATAGCCAAAATTTAGACCAGATAATGCTCAACTTGGCCCTGATAGCTGGGGCAGGTTACCCCAGCAGGGATTGTCCCTTTGGGGAAGTAGAGGTCTTAGTTTGATCAGCCCTAGGCTGTTGATTACAGGAGGGAGTCTTGGACATAAGGGAACTTCAGTCCATTTTCCTATCCTGTGTCAATAAAGATCTAATATTTTTAGGCCATTTTTCTTATCATTGGATCATAGCTATAGATTGACCAGTCATCTAAAAACATTTTTTTCCAAGGGGTTCCCAGGTAGGGTGTGGAACCTTAGAGTAAGCAATTCCCATATTAGCTCCATCAATTTGGACTAGATGTCTGGAAGCTCAAACCAAACCAACAAAACCAAACCAAGCCAGAACTTCACCAGCTGGGAGTCACATTCCAAATGAAACAAAAGGCAAAAAGATGCCAAGAAATCAAAAGCCAAGTGGCATAAATGCCAAACGTGACTTCCCAGTCCCACTAGACCTGCAACCTGGCAGAATCAGTGTTAGCAGCCTTTTCTAGTTCTGATATAGTTTCAAGTAATTTCTTGGTTTCCTGCAAAGAAAGTATTGTTTCCTCTTTTAGAACCTTCTAGATACCAATCAAATAAGCACTGCCGGCCTTTTCTCATTGTGTGTGCAAAAATATCAAACTTGGAATATCAAAAGAACCCCAGATCAGATCAGATCAGATCAGTCGCTCAGTCGTGTCCGACTCTTTGCAACCGCATGAATCACAGCACGCCATCACAGCACAGCATCCCTGTCCATCACCAACTCCCGGAGGTCACTGATAAGACTCCATATCCCTTACCTACTGTGTCCTTGGCAGTGTATTGATTGATATAATTGGTTTATAGAAATGTAAGTAGTAGCTTTAATGTTTGTAACCTTGGACCCTTAAGTTAATTCTTTTTCTTGTGAAAACCCACCACACCTTTGCCCTATAGAAATGCAACTCCACTGCTTTTGGAGGGTGGCGCCTGACTTTACAATAATCACCTTTAGAGAAAATCAGATCAGATCAGATCAGATCAGTAGCTCAGTCATGTCCTTTTTGCGACCCCACGAACCGCAGCACGCCAGGCCTCCCTGTCCATCACCAGCTCCCGGAGGTCACCCAGACTCACACCCATCAAGTCAGTGATGCCATCCAGCCATCTCATCCTCTGTCGTCCCCTTCTCCTCCTGCCCTCAATCCCTCCCAGCATCAGAGTCTTCTCCAATGAGTCAACTCTTCGCATGAGGTGGCCAAAATACTGGAGTTTCAGCTTTAGCATCATTCCTTCCAAAGAAATTCCAGGATTGATCTCCTTCAGAATGGACTGGTTGGATCTTCTTGCAGTCCAAGGGACTCTCAAGAGTCTTCTCCAACACCACAGTTCAAAAGCATCAATTCTTCGGCGCTCAGCCTTCTTCACAGTCCAGCTCTCACATCCATACATGACCACAGGAAAGACCATAGCCTTGACTAGGCGAACCTTTGTTGGTAAAGTGATGTCTCTGCTTTTGAATATGCTATCTAGGTTGGTCATAACTTTCCTTCCAAGGAGCAAGCGTCTTTTAATTTCATGGCTGCAGTCACCATCTGCAGTGATTTTGGAGCCCAGAAAAACAAAGTCTGACACTGTTTCCGCTGTTTCCCCATCTATTTCCCATGCAGTGATGGGACCAGATGCCATGATCTTCGTTTTCTGAATGTTGAGCTTTAAGCCAACCCTTTCACTCTCCACTTTCACTTTCATCAAGAGGCTTTTTAGCCCCTCTTCACTTTCTGCCATGAGTGGTGTCATCTGCATATCTGAGGTTATTGATATTTCTCCCGGCAATCTTGATTCCAACTTGTGTTTCTTCCAGTCCAGCATTTCTCATGATGTACTCTGCATATAAGTTAAATAAACATGGTGACAATATGCAGCCTTGACGTACTCCTTTTCCTATTTGGAACCAGTCTGTTGTTCCATGACCAGTTCTAACTGTTGCTTCCTGACCTGCATACAGATTTCTCAAGAGGCAGATCAGGTGGTCTGGTATTCCCATCTCTTTCAGAATTTTCCATAGTTTATTGCGATCCACACAGTCAAAGGCTTTGGCATAGTCAATAAAGCAGAAATAGATGTTTTTCTGGAACTCTCTTGCTTTTTCCATGATCCAGCGGATGTTGGCAATTTGATCTCTGGTTCCTCTGCCTTTTCTAAAACCAGCTTGAACATCAGGAAGTTCACGGTTCACATATTGCTGAAGCCTGGCTTGGAGAATTTTGAGCATTACTTTACTAGCGTGTGAGATGAGTGCAATTGTTCGGTAGTTTGAGCACTCCTTGGCATTGCCTTTCTTTGGGATTGGGATGAAAACTGACCTTTTCCAATCTTGTGGCCACTGCTGAGTTTTCCAAATTTGCTGGCATTTTGAGTGCAGCACTTTCACAGCATCATCATTCAGGACTTGGAATAGCTCCACTGGAATTCCATCACCTCCACTAGCTTTGTTCATAGTGATGCTTTCTAAGGCCCATTTGACTTCACATTCCAAGATGTCTGGCTCTAGGTCAGTGATCACATCATCATGATTATCTAGGTCTTGAAGCTCTTTTTTGTAAAGTTCTTCTGTGTATTCTTGCCACCTCTTCTTAATATCTTCTGCTTCTGTTAGGTCCACACCATCTCTGTCCTTTAACGTGCCCATCTTTGCATGAAATGTTCCTTTGGTATCTCTGATTTTCTTGAAGAGATCCCTAGTCTTTCCCATTCTGTTGTTTTCCTCTATTTCTTTGCATTGATCACTGAAGAAGGCTTTCTTATCTCTTCTTGCTATTCTTTGGAACTCTGCATTTAGATGTTTATATCTTTCTTTTCTCCTTTGCTTTTCGCTTCTCTTCTTTTCACAGCTATTTGTAAGGCCTCCCCAGACAGCCATTTTGCTTTTTTGCATTTCTTTTCCATGGGGATGGTCTTGATCCCTGTCTCCTGTACAATGTCACGAACCTCATTCCATAGTTCATCAGGCACTCTGTCTATCAGATCTAGGCCCTTAAATCTATTTCTCACTTTCACTGTATAATCATAAGGGATTTGATTTAGGTCATACCTGAATGGTCTAGTAGTTTTCCCTACTTTCTTCAATTTCAGTCTGAATTTGGCAATAAGGAGTTCATTCCAAGCCACAGTCAGCTCCTGGTCTTGTTTTTGCTGATTGTATAGAGCTTCTCCATCTTTGGCTGCAAAGAATATAATCGATCTGATTTTGGTGTTGACCATCTGGTGATGTCCATGTATAGAGTCTTCTCTTGTGTTGTTGGAAGAGGGTATTTGCTATGACCAGTGCATTTTCTTGGCAAAACTCTATTAGTCTTTGCCCTGCTTCATTCCGTATTCCAAGGCCAAATTTGCCTGTTACTCCAGGTGTTTCTTGACTTCCTACTTTTGCATTCCAGTCCCCTATAATGAAAAGGACATCTTTTTTGGGTGTTAGTTCTAAAAGGTCTTGTAGGTCTTCATAGAACCTTTCAACTTCAGCTTCTTCGGTGTTACTGGTTGGGGCATAGATTTGGATTACTGTGGCATTTAATGGTTTGCCTTGGAAACGAACAGAGATCATTCTGTCATTTTTGAGATTGCATCCAAGTACTGCATTTCGGACTCTTCTGTTGACCATGATGGCCACTCCATTTCTTCTGAGGGATTCCTGCCCACAGTAGTAGATATAATGGTCATCCGAGTTAAATTCACCCATTCCAGTCCATTTTAGTTCGCTAATTCCTAGAATGTCGACATTCACTCTTGCCATCTCTTGTTTGACCACTTCCAATTTGCCTTGATTCATGGACCTGACATTCCAGGTTCCTATGCAATATTGCTCTTTACAGCAATAATATTTAGAGAAAATAAGTTCCTTAAAATGTTAATAGGCCTCCGGGCCAGAAGATGATGTAACTCACCTAAACTTTTGCGTGTGATAGGTTTGAAACCCTGGCTCAGGGACTGCTGTCCTTGCATGACTCCACCCCTTTCCCCATTATCCTCTGTGCATAACTTAAGGTATAAAAACTACTTTGAAAAATAAAGTGTGGGGCCTTGTTCACCGAAACTTGGTCTCCCCATGTCGTTCTTTCTCTTACCTTCTGGCTGAATTATTCAGCCTCCTCTCTCCACAAAATGTTCTCACTGAGCTATCCTTATTTCATCCGCTTTTCTTCACTGAATTTCCTCCTCACTGAGCTATCCTCATTTCTATTATTCTTTATATCTTTAATTAATACTTAATTAAGCGATTGTTTCCTGATCGTCACCAGTGCCGTCCCCGCTTCGAATTCCCTGGATCCACTGGGGCTGGACCCCAGCAGGTATTCTTTTTGTTTTGGTTCCATCCCTTCATTCTTTCTGGAGTTATTTTTCCAGTGATCTCCAGTAGCATATTGGGCGCCTACTGACCTTGGGAGTTTTTCTTTCAGTATCCTATCATTTTGCCTTTTCACACTGTTCATGGGGTTCTCACGGCAAGAATACTGAAGTGGTTTGCCATTCCCTTCTCCAGCGGACCACATCCCCAGTTTAGCCATTTTAGGTTGAGATCTCTTTTAGTATAATTTCTCCAATTAACTAGGTACTTCCAAGGAATCCAGCGGGCATGTTAGTCAGAGGCTGGCTTTCTGACACCACTTTGTTTCTGTTTTTGAGAGATTCTGTTTCCATTTTAAGCTGAATTTGTCAGGAATAAAAATCACCAGTGAACTTGTGTAGTGGGCCCATGTGCTGCTTGTGAGCTTAACTCCTCCAGGAGTCACCCCAGAGTCGTTTCAGCTCATCCTAAATGTGTCTTGAATTCTGCCTCAGAAAATCTAAGACCACCGTGGATGCTCAGGTCGCAGAATGGCTAGTCCTTATGTGCAACCCCCAGATGAGCAAGTATTTCAATTAATGAGTGGGTTTCCCTATGGGACCACTGCACAGTATGAGGACTAGACATCCATCATTCCTGTAAATTTCTCAGTCACCTGAGAAAACCTAGACTGGCTGGGAGGAATCTTGTTCCTTTTCCTTGGAGCAAAACTCTCATAGATTCTCCTCGTTTTTAACCCTGGCAGATTCTACAATGGCAGTCAAATTGAGGAAAAGTGTGAGATCAGCCTCTTAACCACTCAGTCAAGACCATTCAGTTCCCTACAACGGCATGACCTTGGCGTATTTCAGCCACGCCCCGGGTATTCCTCAGTTTTTTCCTAATCCAGCCCCTAACCCAATACCTTTCCTCTGGGTGGGTAATTCCCCAGGCATCTTTCAGCCAACCCCTCACCCAATATCTTTTGACTAGGTGAGAATTTCTCAATATCTTTCAACCAAGTCCCACTCAGTGTTTAGATCCATGAGTGGGTATGCCTCAGATGTTTCACCTGCCCACTCTCCCCCTAGTATCTTTCCTACTGGGAGGGCGCAGGTAACCTGCTCCACTGCCAAATAAAACTCAGAATCTCGACCAATACAGGAGATTTGAGAACCAGGAGAGATTTACCCAAATTCGTCTGCACTGACTGAGGAGGCGGATGGGCGCGAGGGGCCGCTGCAGGTACCAAAGCTCTGGTTCTTTGTGCAGTCCGGTGAAGGAAGGAAGTCCACTCTGGGTTGCTTCGTCAGTCGTCATAACTGTCGACTAAAAAAAGATGCACAACTTGAGAGTTGCGAGTTAAGTTTTATTTGAGGAAAAATGAGTACTGCAGCCTGGGAGGCAGCATCTCAGATAGCTCTGAGAGACTGCTCCAAAGCAGCACTGGGGGAAGGCCCCTATGTTAGGTTTCGGTGAAGGGGGAGTTCAATACCATTAATTACTCATTTTATAAAAGGTTTTTGTTAGTCAGGAAGATCTGATGTCACCATGAAGGGATTTATTGGTTTTCTTTGTTCAGTTCAATTGCTCAGTCCTGTTTGACTGTTTGAGACCCCATAAACTGCAGCACTCCAGGCTTCCCTGTCCATCACCAACTCCCAGAGCTTGCTCAAACTCATCTCCATTGAGTCAGTGATACCATCGAACCATCTCATTCTCTGTCGTCCCCTTATCCTCCTGCCTTCAATCTTTCCCAGCGTCAGAGTGTTTTCCAATGAGTCAGTTCTTCGCCTCAGGTGGCCAAACTATTGGAGCTTCAGCATAAGCATCAGTCCTTCCAATGGATATTCAGGACTGATTTCCTTTGGGATTGACTGGTTGGATCTCCTTGCAGTCCAAGGGACTCTCAAGAGTCTTCTCCAATACCGCAGTTCAAAAGCATCAATTCTTCAGCTCTTAGCCTTCTTTATGGTCCAGCTCTCACATCAGTATATGACTACTGGAAAAATCATTCAGTTCAGTTGCTCAGTCCTGAACCTCATTTCTGTAAACCCAGTGACTTCAGCATGCCAGGCTTCCCAGTCCATCACAAACTCCAAGTGTCTTTTAATTTTATGGCTGCAGTTACCATCTGCAGTGATTTTGAAGCCCAGGAAAATAAAGTCTCTAACTGTTTCCATTATTTCCCTATCTATTTGCATGAAGTGATGGGACTGGATGCTTCTCTAGATATGAGGGGATGCAAGGATTGAGACCTAACAGAAGCAGAAGATATTAAGAAGAGATGGCAAGAATACACAGAAGAACTGTACAAAAAGATCTTCATGACCCAGATAATCATGATAGTGTGATCACTGACCTAGAGCCAGACATCCTGGAATGTGAAGTCAAGTGGGCCTTAGAAAGCATCACTACGAACAAAGCTGGTGGAGGTGATGGAATTCCAGTTGAGCTATTCCAAATCCTGAAAGATGATGCTATAAAAGTGCTGCACTCAATATGCCAGCAAATTTGGAAAACTCAGCAGTGGCCACAAGATTGGAAAAGGTCAGTTTTCAATCCAATCCCAAGAAAAGCAATGCCAAAGAATGCTCAAACTACCACACAATTGCACTCATTTCACATGCTAGTACAGAGAAGGCAATGGCACCCCACTCCAGTACTCTTGGTTGGAAAATCCCATGGATGGAGGAGCCTGGTGGGCTGCAGCCCATGGGGTCGCTAAGAGTCAGACAGGACTGAGCAACTTCACTTTCACTTTTCACTTTCATGCATTGGAGAAGGAAATGGAAACCCACTCCAGTGTTCTTGCCTGGAGAATCCCAGGGACAGGGGAGCCTGGTGGGCTGCTGTCTATGGGGTCGCACAGAGTCAGACACGACTGAAGTGACTTAGCATAGCATAGAACATGCTAGTAGAAAAATGCTCAAAATTCTCCAAGCCAGGCTTCAGCAATACGTGAATTGTGAACTTCCTGATGTTCAAGCTGGTTTTAGAAAAAACAGAGGAACCAGAGATCAAATTGCCAACATCTCCTGGATCATGGAAAAAGCAAGAGAGTTCCAGAAAAACATCTATTTCTGCTTTATTGACTATGCCAAAGCCTTTGACTGTGTGGATCACAAGAAACTGGAAAATTCTGAAAGAGATGGGAATACCAGACCACTTCAGCTGCCTCTTGAGAAACCTATATGCAGGTCAGGAAGCAACAGTTAGAACCGGACATGGAACAACAAGCTGATTCCAAATAGGAAAAGGAATACGTCAAGGCTGTATACTGTCACCCTGCTTATTTAACTTCTATGCTGAGTATATCATGAGAAACGCTGGACTGGAAGAAACACAAGCTGGAATCAAGATTGCCGGGAGAAATATCAGTAACCTCAGATATGCAGATGACACCACCCTTATGGCAGAAAGTGAAGAGGAACTAAAAAGCCTCTTGATGAAAATGAAAGTGGAGAATGAAAAAATTGGCTTAAAGTTCAACATTCAGAAAACGATGATCATGGCATTCGGTCCCATCACTGCATGGGAAATAGATGGGGAAATAGTGGAAACAATGTCAGACTTTATTTTTTGAATGTGAACGTGAAGTCGCTCAGTCGTGTCCGACTCTTTGCGACCCTATGGGCTGTAGCCTACCAGGCTCCTCTGTCCATGGGATTGCCCAGGCAATAGTACTGGAGTGGATTGCCATTTCCTTCTCCAAGGGATCTTCCCAACCCAAGGATCGAACCCGGGTCTCCTGCATCGTAACAGACGCTTTACCATCTGAGCCAGCAGGGAAGTTTGTTTTTTTTTTTTTGGTGGGGGGTGGGGGTGGGGCGCTCCAAAATCACTGCTGATGGTGACTGTAGCTATGAAATTAAAAGACACTTACTCCTTGGAAGGAAAGTTATGACCAACCTAGATAGCATATTGAAAAACAGAGACATTACTTTGCCAATGTAGTCTAGTCAAGGCTATGGTTTTTCCAGTGGTCATGATGGTTGTGAGAGTTGGACTATGAAGAAAGCTGAGTGCCGAAGAACTGATGCTTTTGAACTGTGGTGTTGGAGAAGACTCTTGAGAGTCCCTTGGACTGCAAGGAGATCCAACCAGTCCATTCTGAAGGAGATCAGCCCTGGAATTTCTTAGGAGGGAATGATGCTGAAGCTGAAACTCTAGTATTTTGGCCACCTCATACGAAGAGTTGACTCACTGGAAAAGACTCTGATGCTGGGAGGGATTGGGAGCAAGAGGAGAAGGGGACGACAGAGGATGAGATGGCTGGATGGCATCACTGACTCCATGGACGTGAGTCTGAGTGAACTCTGGGAGTTGGTGATGGACAGGGAGGCCTGGCGTGCTGCGATTCATGGGGTCCCAAAGAGTCGAACATGACTGAGCGACTGAACTGAATTGAAGGATTGAGATCATAGAATCTGTTCCTAGAAACATCCAACTATCTGAAGACCTGTCTCACCAGATTCCCTGGAGCACAGAGTGCCTCCCTCCACCCTGAACTCCCTCAGGGATTGTTTACAGTCAACAGCTATAGCAGCCCAGGGTCAATCTCCTTAAGAAAGAAAGTGAAAGTGAAGTCACTCAGTCCTGTCTGACTCTTTGCAACCCCACTGACTGTAGCCTACCAGGCTCCTCTGTCCATGGGATTTTCCAAGCAAGAGTACTGGAGTGGGTGCCATTGCCTTCTCCAGGGGATCTTCCTGACCCAGGGATCAAACCCGGGTCTCCCGCATTGTAGACAGGTGCTTTACCATCTGAGCCACCAGAGGCAGGTGGCAAATGCCTTTGTTGTTCAGTTCAGTTCAGTTACTCAGTCATGACCGACTCTTTGCAACCCCATGGACTGCAGCACGCCAGGCCTCCCTGTCCTTCACCAACTCCCAGAGTTTACTCAGACTCATGTCCATCGTGTCGGTGATGCCATCCAACCATCTCATCCTCTGTCATCCCCTTCTCCTCCCGCCTTCAATCTTTCCCAGCATCACGGTCTTTTCCAATGAGTCGGTTCTTCGCACCAGGGGGCCAAACTATTGGAGTTTCAGCTTCAGCATCAGCTCAGTTACTATCATTTAAAGCTTATGAAAGTTGTTAAGGCTTCGATATGGCCAATAATATCCTCCAAACCCAATAAAGGCACACACACACACACACACACACACAAAAAGCTTGTAAATGGTCATACCAGTAGAACAGATCTTTGACCCATTGGGATTATACCAGTGGTAGATTAGTTAGGGTTACCTCTAGTTTTTTTAACGTGTAGGGCCTTAAATTCATGGGAATCCCAAGTTACACCTTTTATCCATCCCTGTAGATGTCAAGTCCATACATTAGTGCCACAAATCCATTGAGTTCCATACAAATCACTCTAAGTGTAATAATAGGCATAGTTCATAAAGCACCCAGCCTTGTCTCATAATTACCAGGTTGATAATTTTTAGTATGATATAACTATTTCCAACATAGAAGAGTTTTTAAGCTTAAATAATTGTAGCCTTGTGTTAACTATGTATATCCTCCCCAAAGCTTAAATCTATGGCCAGCATCAGAGCAGGTATTATTAATTGGCCAGATGAGAGGATCCCATCTAGTAATATCATGAATAAATAGAATAGGTTTGGACACTCATCTAAATAAATTTCCTAGAGGGTATCCAATCAGAGCCCTAGAGATCCAATCTACCAAGCCCTACCCAATCCACCAAGGTAACCCAGAAGTAGTAGATACAGGTAATTGGCCACAACCCAACAATTGGATTGAGTTTTAAAGTAGCATAGAATCATGTCCCTGATAGAAAACATTTGATTGATAGGCACAGGACCAAGGGTTCAGGAAAACATAAATGATCCTACAAGTTAGATCAGCATCTTGGGCAGGCTGTATGCTTCTGAGGTCGTCTTCTTCTTGTCCTAGTGTAGTTTCGTCTGTTTGAACATTGTTTTAAGGTGAGTTGGAGGTCAGCAGGCCCCTCTATAGCCCGGTCCAGCTTGGGGGCCTTTGGAAGTGGGAGCTAACCCACTTGGTAGTTCAGTCATTGGCAGTGCTCTTGCTAAGTGCCCATTAGTAGTTGACAGTTCTTTGGACATTCTAATAGAGCAGGAAAAAAATAAGAGAGTTAGGAGAGGAAGAGGATAATCATAAAATATATTGTATTTTTTATACCATGCATGGATTTCATAGGATTTTTTAAAAGATTTTTTGGTATTTAGTAATGATATGATGAATTAACTTTAAGTGAAAGTGTTTTCTTTGCATATAAAATGCATGTTATCTGAGCAGTGGCATTGTATCTGGGCGTGTCATCTCTTTTGCCTGATAAACCTTTTATGATTCTGTTATTTTATGAAAGTATATTGCTTTTCATTTTCCATGATGAAAATATAATAATGTAACTTTTTATGAAATGTACTTGTGGGAAATGTGAAGTAGAGGAGAATTTGTTTTCATTTATTTTTCCAATACAGAATTTCAGAGGCAGAATAATTTCCTTTTGGTATCCAGTGGGTTAATCCTTCATGAAACTAAACCTCATTTTTATATTAAAATAAAATTGCTTTGAAAAATATGCTCTAATTGAAATCCTATCTAAGGGTAAAATTATGTTATTGATTATGATCAAAATACCACAGACAGTGATGAATTCATCAATTCCTGTTTCAGTGGTGTTATAAATCTTTTAGTAGGAGCTGGAGAACGTGAACAAGATGAATATTTTCAAATTACAGTGGCACATTACTTATTATGTGGAACTTTCTTAATCTGTATACTGTGCAGGAATGGAAATGGCTTTTAAGAAGCAATGTAGTAAAGTAGCTTACAATGTTATCTATGTCACAAATCAAACTGGAATGAAACTTGTTCCAATATAAACTTTAAAAATGTGAATCAGGAAGTTGACTGAACAGTGTATTTATGTTAAAGGAAGAAAGGCATAAAGTATATACTTTGTTCAGTTCAGTCACTCAGATCAGATCAGATCAGTCGCTCAGTCGTGTCCGACTCTTTGCGACCCCATGAACCGCAGCACGCCAGGCCTCCCTGTCCATCACCAGCTCCCGGAGGTCACCCAGACTCACACCCATCAAGTCAGTGATGCCATCCAGCCACCTCATCCTCTGTTGTCCCCTTCTCCTCCTGCCCTCAATCCCTCCCAGCATCAGAGTCTTCTCCAATGAGTCAACTCTTCGCATGAGGTGGCCAAAATACTGGAGTTTCAGCTTTAGCATCATTCCTTCCAAAGAAATTCCAGGGCTGATCTCCTTCAGAATGCACTGGTTGGATCTTCTTGCAGTCCAAGGGACTCTCAAGAGTCTTCTCCAACACCACAGTTCAAAAGCATCAATTCTTCGGCGCTCAGCCTTCTTCACAGTCCAGCTCTCACATCCATACATGACCACAGGAAAGACCATAGCCTTGACTAGGCGAACCTTTGTTGGTAAAGTAATGTCTCTGCTTTTGAATATGCTATCTAGGTTGCTCATAACTTTCCTTCCAAGGAGTAAGCGTCTTTTAATTTCATGGCTGCAGTCACCATCTGCAGTGATTTTGGAGCCCAGAAAAACAAAGTCTGACACTGTTTCCACTGTTTCTCCATCTATTTCCCATGTAGTGATGGGACCAGATGCCATGATCTTCGTTTTCTGAATGTTAAGCTTTAAGCCAATCCTTTCACTCTCCACTTTCACTTTCATCAAGAGGCTTTTTAGCCCCTCTTCACTTTCTGCCATAAGAGTGGTGTCATCTGCATATCTGAGGTTATTGATATTTCTCCCGGCAATCTTGATTCCAACTTGTGTTTCTTCCAGTCCAGCATTTCTCATGATGTACTCTGCATATAAGTTAAATAAACATGGTGACAATATGCAGCCTTGACGTACTCCTTTTCCTATTTGGAACCAGTCTGTTGGTCCATGTCCAGTTCTAACTGTTGCTTCCTGACCTGCATACAGATTTCTCAAGAGGCAGATCAGGTGGTCTGGTATTCCCATCTCTTTCAGAATTTTCCATAGTTTATTGCGATCCACACAGTCAAAGGCTTTGGCATAGTCAATAAAGCAGAAATAGATGTTTTTCTGGAACTCTCTTGCTTTTTCCATGATCCAGCGGATGTTGGCAATTTGATCTCTGGTTCCTCTGCCTTTTCTAAAACCAGCTTGAACATCAGGAAGTTCACGGTTCACATATTGCTGAAGCCTGGCTTGGAGAATTTTGAGCATTACTTTACTAGCGTGTGCTGCTACTGCTGCTAAGTCAGTACAGTCGTGCCCGACTCTGTGCGACCCCAGAGACGGAAGCCCACCAGGCTCCCCTGTCCCTGGGATTCTCCAGGCAAGAACACTGAAGTGGGTTGCCATTTCCTTCTCCAATGCGTGAAAGTGAAAAGTGAAAGGGAAGTCACTCAGTCGTGTCTGACTCTTAGCGACCCCGTGACTGCAGCCTACAAGCCTCTTCTGTCCATGGGATTTTCCAGGCAAGAGTACTGGAGTGGGGTGCCATTGCCTCGTGTGAGATGAGTGCAATTGTTCGGTAGTTTGATCGTGTCCCACTCTTTGCGACCCCATGAATCGCAGCACGCCAGGTCTCCCTGTGCATCACCAACTGCCGGAGTTCATCCAAACTCAAGTGTATCAAGTTGGTGATGCCATCCAGCCATCTGTCATCCCCTTCTCTTCCTGTCCACAATCCCTTCCAGCATCAGGGTCTTTTCCAATGAGTGAACTCTTTGCACGAGGGGGCCAAAGTATTAGAGTTTCAGCCTCAGCATCAGTCCTTCCAATGAACACCCAGGACTGATCTCCTTTAGGATGGACTGGTAGTCCAAGGGATTCTCAAGAGTCTTTTCCAACACCACAGTTCAAAAGCATCAATTCTTTGGTGCTCAGCTTTCTTCACCGTCCAACTCTCACATCCATACATGACCACTGGAAAAACCGAAGCCTTGACTAGACGGACCTTTGTTGGCAAAGTAATGTCTCTGCTTTTTAACATGCTATCTAGGTTGGTCATAACTTTCCTTCCAAGGAGTAAGTGTCTTTTAATTTCATGGCTGCAGTCACCATCTGCAGTGATTTTGGAGCCCAGAAAAATAAAGTCTGACACTGTTTCCACTGTTTCCCCATCTATTTCCCATGAAGTGATGGGACCAGATGGCATGACCTTTGTTTTCTGAATGTTGAGCTTTAAACCAACCTTTTCACTCTCCTCTTTCACTTTCATGAAGAGGCTATTTAGTTCCTCTTCACTTTCTGCCATAAGGGTGGTGTCATCTACATATCTGAGGTTATTGATATTTCTCCCAGCAATCCTGATTCCAGCTTGTGGTTCTTCCAGCCCAGTGTTTCTCATGATGTACTCTGCATATAAGTTAAATAAACAGGGTGACAATATACAGCCTTGACGTACTCCTTTTCCTATTTGGAACCATTCTGTTGTTCCATGTCCAGTTCTAACTGTTGCTTCCTGACCTGCATACAAATTTCTGAAGAGGCAGATCAGGTGGTCTGGTATTCCCATCTCTTTCAGAATTTTCCACAGTTGATTGTGATCCACACAGTCAAAGGCTTTGGCATAGTCAATAAAGCAGAAATAGATGTTTTACTGGAACTCTCTTGCTTTTTCCATGATCCATTGGATGTTGGCAATTTGATCTCTGGTTCCTCTGCCTTTTCTAAAACCAGCTTGAACATCAGGAAGCTCACAGTTCACGTATTGCTGAAGCCTGGCTTGGAGAATTTTGAGCATTACTTTGAGATCAGTGCAATTGTGTGGTAGTTTGAGCATTCTTTGGCATTGCCTTTCTTTGGGATTGGAATGAAAACTGATCTTTTCCAGTCCTGTGGCCACTGCTGAGTTTTCCAAATTTGCTGGCATATTGAGTGCAGCACTTTCACAGCATCAGCCTTCAGGATTTGGAATAGCTCAACTGGAATTCCATGACCTCCACTAGCTTTGCTCGCAGTGATGCTTTCTAAGGCCCACTTGACTTCACATTCCAGGATGTCTGGCTCTAGGTGAGTGATCACACCATCGTGATTATCTGGGTCATGAAGATCTTTTTTGTACAGTTCTGTGTATTCTTGCCACCTCTTCTTAATATCTTCTGCTTCTGTTATGTCCATACCATTTCTGTCCTTTATTGAGCCCATCTTTGCATGAAATGTTCCCTTGGTATCTCTAATTTTCTTGAAGAGATCTCTAGTCTTTCCCATTCTGTTGTTTTCCTCTATTTCTTTGCATTGATCTCTGAGGAAGGCTTTCTTATCTCTCCTTGCTGTTCTTTGGAACTCTGCATTCAGATGCTTATATCTTTCCTTTTCTCCTTTGCTTTTCACTTCTCTTCTTTTCACAGCTATTTGTAAGGCCTCCCCAGACAGCTATTTTGCTTTTTTGCATTTCTTTTCCATGGGAATGGTCTTGATCCCTGTCTCCTGTACAATGTCAGGAATGTCATTCCATAGTTTATCAGGCACTCTATCAGATCTAGTCCCTTAAGTATAGTTAAAAAGGAATATATTTTAACATTTTAACTTCCTGCTGCTCCTGCTGCTGCTAGTAAGTCACTTTAGTCATATCTGATTCTGTGCAACCCCATAGATGGCAGCCCAGCAGGGTCCCCTGTCCCTGGGATTCTCCAGGCAAGAACACCAGAGTGGGTTGCCATTTCCTTCTCCAATGCATGAAAGTGAAAAGTGAAAAGCTGCTGCTGCTGCTAAGTCGCTTCAGTCGTGTCCAACTCTAAGCACTAAGCAACCCCGTGGACTGCAGCCTACCATCCATGGGATTTTCCAGCCGATAGTACTGCAGTGGGGTGCCATTGCCTTCTCCGCTTTAACTTCCTACTATATTATAAAGATGTAAGAGATTATAAATGATTAACCCATAAAAAGTTATACCTTTTTAAAGTCACTAACCACGTATGTTGCTGCTGCTGCTGCTGCTGCTAAGTTGCTTCAGTCGTGTCCGACTCCGTGCGACCCCATAGACGGCAGCCCACCAGGCTCCCCTGTCTCTGGGATTCTCCAGGCAAGAACACTGGAGTGGGTTGCCATTTCCTTCTCCAATGCATGAAAGTAAAAAGTGAAAGTGAAGTCGCTCAGTTGTGTCCGACTCTCAGCGACCCCGTGGACTACAGCCTACCAGGCTCTTCCATCCATGGGATTTTCCAGGCAAGAGTACTGGAGTGGGGTGCCATTGCCTTCTCCAGCCATGTATGTTACTTAAAGAATTTTCAAGGTTCTTACAACTTGGTTCTTTGCATCTATATATGTAGGTATATGTTTACATCTTTATTTATCTACCTGCCTACCTATCTCCATAGAATATACTAGTTATTGCATTTTCCATCAAAAAAGTGATAAGACCTGTGTTTGTTTTAAATATTTAAAAAACTTTTAAGTGCAATTACCTATTAAAAGTTTTTTCTTAAGCTCCTTGAAGTACAATTTATCCTGAGCTATACTTGCAATCCAGGTGGTTTATGTGATTTTGGTATCTTAAACACCTGATTGTCAGTCAGTTTACTGAGAATGAAATGTGTAGAGATTTACATTCAAATCGTAAGGGTATCTCGTATAAGGTTTACATGGCAATGAGTGCTGAATGTTCAGTTTGTTGTATTATAAGTAAATATTATATTACTATCATTGGCTACAATATGGGAGACCTGGGTTCAGTCCCTGGGTTGGGACTGAATACTGGCCACTCACCAGTGTTCTTGCCTGGAGAATCCCCATGGATGGGGGCACCTGGCCGGCCACAGTCCCTGGGGTCGCATAGAGTTGCATACGACTGAGTGGCTGAGCACAGCAGAGCACAGGCTCTTCCCGAGAATTCTCTTAAAAACACCTTTGTATAAGAGCTATTCTTGACTGAAGAAAGTTGAATAGATACAGTCCCTGTCCACTAAAAAATCATTAAGATCAATATAGTATGTTGTAAGTAGTGTATAGTAATGAGTACCTATGGAACCAATGTGCAAAACAGTAATTTTAAGTGCACATGGTTAAATTTCAGCAGGATTTGAGATTGATGTACCATGCAAGTGTTTGATTTTGTCACAAGAGTTGGCAGTATGTTGCATTCTTCATGTAAGTAACTTCAAAATCTCAGAATTATTCTCATAGTATTTTATATTAGTAATTTTTTTTCTGAATTGTAAAGTTTTACTAAGTGCATCATCTCTTTCCAATAATTACGTGAGATAGAAACACACATCATTTCATATTTGGAGTGTCAGAAACCGAAATGCTCAGATGATAGTTAATAATGTTACCTAATAATTTGGCGTTTGCATTGGGCCCAGGGCTCTCTTGACCTTACCACGTCGCCACAGGTGATTGAGCTGTAACAGGAGAGCAGACTCATGTGAGAGAGCTCAGGTCTACAGACAATATCGAGAGTCCCTCACTCATTTCTGTGGGGCCTTTTTTGCCATACGTAGTTTGCAGATGTTTTCTTTCAGTCATTTTAATTTAATGAGTTTAATTTGTTTAGTTATAGTAGAGAATATGCCAAAATCTAGGTTTAAATGTGAATACATAAATAGACTGAATATCTTTCATATCTTAACTCTCTAAACACATGAAACTAGTTCTTGGGTATGGTTATGACATCACCATCCTGGAGTTCATTAAGCAGACTACTGTTACTAATTACAAGTAATAATTTATTGAACATATTTTTTTGGTCAGAGGAACTACCCTCTGAAGGCATTTCCAATTTCCCATAATCTCAACACTTTGCACCATTGATCTGACGCTATAGCCGCATGTGTGATTGATTTCACTGTAATGGTTGATGTTCCAGAACCCTGTAGAATTTTGTTTTGTTTGTTTTTTGTTTGCTGTATTCATATGGGCTAGTAACAGAGCTTCTGATTTCAGACCAGGAGTTGGACTATCAGGCAGTCAAAAATTAACTAGGTCCATTTGACCCTGATGCTGGGAAAGATTGAAGGCAGGAGAAGGGGATGACAGAGGATGAAATGGTTGGATGGCATTACCGACTCAGTGGACATGAGTTTGAGCAAGCTCTGGGAGGTGATGAGGGACAAGGAAACCTGACGTGCTGCAGTCCATGGGGTTGCAAAGAGCTGGACGCAACTAAGCGACTGAACAACAACAATTCGGAGTCAGGCCTCTGGAACATGTAGCTGTGCTAATAAGTCGCTTCAGTGGTATCTGACTCTGTGCGACCCTATGGACTGTAGACCACCAGGCTCCTCTGTCCATGGGATTTCCCAGGCAAGAATACTGGAGTGGGTTGCTGTGCCCTCTTCCAGGGGATCTTTTCTGATCCAGGGATCAAATCTGTATCTCTTATGTCTCCTACATTGACAGGCGGGTTCTTTACTACTAGCACCACCGCGGAAGCCTCCTGGGACATGTATACCCAGCACTAATTTCTGTTATATGAATGCCATAGACTTTATATATAACCTAGAAATCAAAACATAGACCTAAATATTTTAGTGAAAAAAAAAATCACATTCTGATGTTTTAACCTCATATGGTGTTTATCACTTAATATTGATATTAAGCCAAAGACATCACTGTTTTATCTCTCTACCCTAGGAAAGCATGTTATGCCTACCCTAGGACAGTTTTCAAGGATGACCATATGCATATGCCTGCATATGCCTCAATATAGACTCAGAGAAGGCAATGACACCCTACTCCAGTACTCTTGCCTGGAAAATCCCATGGATGGAGGAGCCTGGTGGGCTGCAGTCCATGGTGTCTCTAGGAGTCCGACACAACTGAGCAACTTCACTTTCACTTTTCACTTTCATGCATTGGAGAAAGAAATGGCAACCCACTCCAGTGTTCTTGCCTGGAGAATCCCAGGAATGGGGGAGCCTGGTGGGCTGCCGTCTATGGGGTCGTACAGAGTTGGACACAACTGAAGCGACTTAGCAGCAGCAGCAATATAGACTGGAATAAAAACATTCTAATTTCCTGTTGTTATGTATTTGATTTTGTTATTGTGTCTCCTTCAAAGAAATATGGTGATATATTAACTACTCTGACAAAAATGTTGCTCCAGCCTTATGTTAATGTGAAATTATGACTAAGAATTAAAGTTTTGCGGAGAAAACTCCCAAGTTTATAGTCCTCAAAGCAAGCATAATTCATGTAGACTGCATAAACAGTATATATTAAGGCATACATTTTACTGCATATCTGCTAATAAGAAGATGCTACATATCTGCGTCCAACAGGCTGAGAGTTACAGTTGCTGTGGGGGCCATAATTTTGAAGTCTTCATCTGCATGTTAAATTCTCAAACATAACATGCCAGTAACATAATATTTTTATAAGATATATTATTTGATCCTACTAGTTTGGTTGGTAAGAAAGTTTTTTTTTTTTTTTTTTTTTTTTAGGAGAAGAGAAAGTTAATAAAAATGGAATTTAAAAATACCATATTAGAAAATGTAAAAGT
Source organism: Tragelaphus eurycerus (assembly GCA_935064755.1). Lineage (NCBI taxonomy): Eukaryota > Metazoa > Chordata > Mammalia > Artiodactyla > Bovidae > Tragelaphus > Tragelaphus eurycerus. The sequence continues at coordinate 20,744,328 of CAKXYN010000039.1, read as the reverse complement.
GTGGGCATTTTTGCATCAATTAAGAAAGTAGTAATAAAACTTGCTTTACCATTCTCTGTACACTAAAGAGTGTTATTATCCTTAGACATCTTATCCAGGTAATGCTGGAATACACCATATCACAAATATCTTTAGAACCAGTAACATTGCAAGGACTGTGATATCCCACAACCCACACTCTTCACCTGCTTATTTAAAAACCAAAGTCCAAGTGGGCTCTTGTTTCATTATAGATCACACGATTAGTTCATGGCCAAGTTGGAACTCTAAATGGTATTTTATGGCTGGCTTCCTGTTCAGTGCTTGAGTTGTTTCTACTGCCCGTATTTTAACAGTAGCTGATTATTAATTATCTTTCACAGGGCTTTGATGATAACTGTTACATACAGTAGATACATATTTCATGAAATAGACTTAATAAATTTGTGACACATCCACTTTATTTCTGACTTCTAGTGACTTATATATGGAGCATTAATGTAAAAATGCTCGGGAACTCCTGGAGCACTGCAGACAGCTGTATTTAAATTCTCCTTTGAACGAAATCTTTAACATTGATCAAAAATAAATAAGTAGAAACTCTTACATTCCCTAGTGCTGTGAAGCATATGGAAATTTCTTTAAATGTATTATTTTACAAAACTAGAAAACAACCAATTAAGAAACAAAATGGAAATATGTCTTAGCATTCACTTTTCTTATTTGATGAAGAAATGGTGTATACAAGTCAGTTGAAACAACACAGGCAAAGGTTGGCTGTTATTTAAAATGAGAGAAGAGAGGAGACTCTTAAAATCCAGAGTTCTGTGCAGTGGTCCTTGGTGGTGGTTCATCAGGCGAGTTGTCTGGTTCCTGCTTAGGCAGCCTCTGCGCTGTTCCTAGTGATCCTCTCCAGTAGACTGGCTCCTTGGGTGGCTGTTCCCTTTTGCTATCCTTCTAGAGAACTGTACCCATGACAGAGGGACTCAGAGAACATCAAAGTGTTGACTTTAACGTCTTTTAAAGTTAACAGATTTTTCATAGAAGTAAAGTTGCTGTGTGGAATTTATCATTGGAATTTTGCTATATGCAGTTCTAAAGCTTTGGATAGCTTCATGCTTTTTCAGTAGATGAAGCATGTCTTCTTTGCCCTGCGAACTCCTAAAAGGACTCTTTTGGTGCTTAGTTTCTTGTGTTTTTCTAAAAATTTAGTATTAATAATTGTCGGAATAATTAAATGAGTGGAATAAAAATAGTTGTTGATTAAGAATTACCATAACTTTCATTGTTGTCGTTGAATTGCTCAGTCACATTCAGTTGTTTGCGCCCCATGGACTGCAGTATGCCAGGCTTCTCTGTCTTTCACTAGCTCCCAGAGTTTGCTCAAACTCATGTCCTTTGAGTCCATGATGCCATCCAGCCATCTCATTTACTCAAATTTGGTTTTAAGGAGCTTTGTTAGTATAGATTGGGGATTTTAAGCACACCTGTGTGTGATTATTACTGCAGCAGATTTGATTATTTACTTGCAATACTGAACAAATATACCTATCAAATGAACATAATGCCATGCACACCAAACAAATCTCTCTTGAATTAGAAACTAAATCTTCTCTAGCAGGAGTAGTCAACCTTCAGGATCTGATGATGCCTGGTGTTTGGAGGTGGAGCTCATGTAATGATACTAGAAATAAAATTCATAATAAATGCAACACACTTGAACCACACCAAAATCATACCCACCCCTCCACCACCCAGTCTGTGAAAAAGTTGTCCTCTACAAAACCAGTCCCTGGTGCCAAAAAGTTTGGGGACTCCTGTTCTATAGTACTGGCTGTGTCAAGGATGTGATAATCAACTATGGATAATTGTATCAACTTGTTCATTCTTTTATTGATATTTCTCCGAGCAATCTTGATTCTAACTTGTGTTTCTTCCAGTCCAGCGTTTCTCATGATGTACTCTGCATATAAGTTAAATAAACAGGGTGACAATATACAGCCTTGATGTACTCCTTTTCCTATTTGGAACCAGTCTCTTGTTCCATGTCCAGTTCTAACTGTTGCTTCCTGACCTGCATACAGATTTCTCAAGAGGCAGATCAGGTGGTCTGGTATTCCCATCTCTTTCAGAATTTTCCATAGTTTATTGTGATCCACACAGTCAAAGGCTTTGGCATAGTCAATAAAGCAGAAATAGATGTTTTTCTGGAACTCTCTTGCTTTTTCCATGATCCAGCAGATGTTGGCAATTTGATCTCTGGTTCCTCTGCCTTTTCTAAAACCAGCTTGAACATTAGGAAGTTCATGGTTCACATATTGCTGAAGCCTGGCTTGGAGAATTTTGAGCATTACTTTGCTAGCATGTGAGATGAGTGCAACTGTGTGGTAGTTTGAGCATTCTTTGGCATTGCCTTTCTTTGGGATTGGAATGAGAACTGACCTTTTCCAGTCCTGTGGCCACTGCTGAGTTTTCCAAATTTGCTGGCATATTGAGTGCAGCACTTTTACAGCATCATCTTTCAGGATTTGGAATAGTTCAACTGGAATTCCATCACCTCCACTAGCTTTGTTCGTAGTGATGCTTTCTAAGGCCCACTTGACTTCACATTCCAGGATGTCTGGCTCTAGGTCAGTGATCACACCATCATGATTATCTGGGTCATGAAGATCTTTTTTGTACAGTTCTTCTGTGTATTCTTGCCACCTCTTGTTAATATCTTCTGCTTCTGTTAGGTCCATACCATTTCTGTCCTTTATCGAGCCCATCTTTGCATGAAATGTTCCTTTGGTATCTCTGATTTTCTTGAAGAGATCTCTAGTCTTTCCCATTCTGTTGTTTTCCTCTATTTCTTTGCATTGATCGCTGAAGAAGGCGATGCTTTTGAACTGTGGTGTTGGAGAAGAGTCCCTTGGACTGCAAGGAGATCCAACCAGTCCATTCTGAAGGAGATCAGCCCTGGGATTTCTTTGGAAGGAATGATGCTAAAGCTGAAACTCCAGTATTTTGGCCACCTCATGTGAAGAGTTGACTCATTGGAAAAGACTCTGATGCTGGGAGGGATTGGGGGCAGGAGGAGAAGGGGATGACAGAGGATGAGATAGCTAGATGGCATCACTGACTCGATGGATGTGAGTCTGAGTGACCTCCAGGAGTTGGTGATGGACAGGGAGGCCTGACGTGCTGCGATTCATGGGGTTGCAAAGAGTCGGACATGACTGAGCGACTGATCTGATCTGATCTGATTCATTCTTTTGCTCATTCATGCATTATTGCTAATTTTCAAAAAGTATTTATTAGGCGTGTTCCATTGCTAGACACTGTACCAGGTGCTATGGGTATGATATGAATAGGAATGTCAGAAATACAGTACCTGTCTTCAAGGAGCAATAGGAGTAAACCCAAGACAAGTGTAGGCAGTGTCACAAAGGTCTATAAGGAAGTGTGAGGAAAGGAGTTCTGAGGGAGTGACAGTATAGCTGACCTCAGAACTAAGAATAATAAAAAAGAAGGGAATGTAGATGTGTGCTTCTTGAGAAACCTGTATGCAGGACAAGAGACAATAGTTAGAACCGGCTGGACATGGAACAATGGACTGGCTTCAAATTGGGAAAGGAGTATGTCAAAGCTGTACATGGCCACCCTGCTTATTTAACTTAATACATCAATTTAACTTAAATGCATCATGTGAAATGCCAGCCTCCATAAAGCTCCAGCTGGAATCAAGATTACTGGGAGAAATATCAACAACTTCAGATGTACAGATGATACCACCCTAATGGCAGAAAGTGAAGAGAAACTAAAGAGCCTCTTGATAAAGGTGAAAGAGGAGAGTGAAAATGCTGGCTTGAAACTCAACATTCGAAAAATGAAGATCATGGCATCCAGTCCCATCACTTCATGGAAAATAGATGGTGTCAAGATGGAAACAGTGACAGACTTTATTTTCTTGGGTTCCAATATCACTGTGGATAGTTACTGCAGCCATGAAATTAAAAGACATTTGCGCCTTGGCAGCATATTAAAAAGCAGAGTCATCACTTTGCCAACAAAGGTCCATCTAGTCAAAGGTATGTTTTTTTTTCCAGTAGTCATGTAAAGATGTCAGAGCTGAATGATAAAGAAGGCTGAGTGCTGAAGAACTGCTGCTTTTGAACTGTGATGCTGGAAAAGACTCTTGAGAGTCCCTTGGACAGCAAGGAGATCAAACCAGTCAATCCTAAAGGAAATCAACCCTGAATATTCATTGGAAACACTGATACTGAAGCTGAAGCTTTAATACTTTGGCTACCTGATGGGAAGAGCCAACTCATTGGAAAAGACCCTGATGCTGAGAAACACTGAAGGCAGGAGGAGAAGAGGATGACAGAGGCTGAAATGGTTGGAAGGCATCACTGACTCAATGGACATGAGTTTGAGCACTCTCCAGGAGATGGTGAAGGACAGAGAAGCTTGGCATGCTACAGTTCAGGGGGTCGCAAAGAGTCAGGCAAGACCTAGCAACTGCACAGCAACACCAAATATCAGAAGAAGTGTGGAAAGAACCTGCCCAAAGCTTGTGGTGGGAGAAATACCTGGGGATCCATGTGTGGGCCTGATAAAAGGCAGTGTGGCCAGAATGCTAAGGGGAGGAAGATTGTGTGACCTGAGGTTGGACCATGTCAGAAGGGGCTAGATAATGGAAGGACTTTGTGCTTAGTTGATCATTCCTGGCTGACTCTTTTCAACTCCATGGACTGTAGCCTGCTAGATTCCTCTGTCTATGGAATTTTCCAGGTAAGAATACTGGAGTGTGTTTCCATTTCCTACTCCAGATATCTTCCAGACCCAGGAATCAAACCCATATCTCCAACTGCTCCTGCATAGAAGGCAGATTCTTTACCACTGAGCTACCTGAATTGGAGATAAATGCCTATGAAGAGGCATGTAAACTGTTGTAGAGCTAGGTGGGGATGTTGGTGGCATTATGTGCTCTCCAGGGCAAATGCCTTGGTTGCAGTGAGAGTGCAGCGGTTAATGGGACAGGTAAGGATGAAAGGAAGCTTTTGGGAACTCATACTGGAGTGCTGAGGTGAAAATGGTGCTAACAGGTCAGGTCTGATATTTAGAAAGCAATTCAGTAGTGTTGCAGGGAAAAACCAAATTCTGACTCATTGATGAATCTGTTTCTTTGACTTGAACCTTTGTTTTTACATTACTTTTATCATTATCAGTTGTGTCCAACTCTTTGCAACTCCATGGGGGTCCATGGAATTCTCTAGGCCAGAATACTAGAGTGGGTAAACTTTCCCTTCTCCAGGGGATCGTCCCAGCCCAGGGATTGAACCCAGGTCTCCTGCATTGCAGGCAGAGCCTTTACTAGCTGAGCCACAAAGGAAGCCTTTTATTATTATAATCATACGTAATGACCCCAGCCTCAGGAAACCCTGCCCCTCTGCCTGAAAGAATATAATCGATCTGATTTCAGTGTTGACCATCTGGTGATGTCCATGTATAGAGTCTTCTCTTGTGTTGTTGGAAGAGGGTATTTGCTATGACCAATGCATTTTCTTGGCAAAACTCTGTTAGTCTCTGCCCTGCTTCATTCCGTGTTCCCAGGCCAAATTTGCCTGTTACTCCAGGTGTTTCTTGACTTCCTACTTTTGCATTCCAGTCCCCTATAATGAAAAGGACATCTTTTTTGGGTGTTAGTTCTAAAAGGTCTTGTAGGTCTTCATAGAATCGTTCAACTTCAGCTTCTTCGGCGTTACTGGTTGGGGCATAGATTTGGATCACTGTGACATTGAATGGTTTGCCTTGGAAACGAACAGAGATCATTCTGTCATTTTTGAGATTGCATCCAAGTACTGCATTTCGGACTCTTTTGTTGACCATGATGGCCACTCCATTTCTTCTGAGGGATTCCTGCCCACAGTAGTAGATATAATGGTCATCTGAGTTAAATTCACCCATTCCAGTCCATTTTAGTTCGCTAATTCCTAGAATGTCGACATTCACTCTTGCCATCTCTTGTTTGACCACTTCCAATTTGCCTTGATTCATGGATCTGACATTCCAGGTTCCTATGCAATATTGCTCTTTACAGCATTGGACTTTGCTTCTATCACCAGACACATCCACAGCTGGGTATTCTTTATGCTTTGGCTCCATCCCTTCATTCTTTCTGGAGTTATTTCTCCACTGATCTCCAGTAGCATATTGGGCCCCTACTGACCTGGGAAGTTTCTCTTTCAGTATCCTATCATTTTTGTCTTTTCATACTGTTCATGGGGTTCTGAAGGCAAGAATACTGAACTGGTTTGCCATTCCCTTCTCCAGCGGACCACACCCTGTCATCTCTCTCCACCATGACCCGCCCATGCATGGTTGCCCCTCGGGCATGGCTTAATCTCATTGAGTTAGACAAGGGTGTGGTCCTGGTGTGATTAGATTGACTCGTTTTCTGTGAGAATGGTTTCAGTGTATTTGCCCTCTGATGCCCTCTTTCAAGACCTACTGTCTTACTTGGGTTTCTCTTACCTTGGGCGTGGGGTATCTCGTCCCGGCTACTCCTGGCTGTTCCCGGCCAGCGAAGCACAGTCATCGCACCTTACCTTGGACGAGGGGTCTCTGCTCACCGCCACCCTTCCTGACCTCGGTCGTGGGGTAGCTCTTCTCCGCCATGCTTAGTGCGCTGGCCCTCACCGCCGTTCTTCCTCGGTCCTGGGGTAGCTCCTCTCCGCCGTGCTGTTAGTGTGCGGCGCAGCCGGCGGGGTGCTCTTAGTGCGCCGGTCGCGGGAAGGCGAGACGCTCTTTGGAAAACTCAGCAGTGGCCACAAGATTGGAAACGGTCAGTTTTCATCCCAATCCCAAAGAAAGGCAATGCCAAAGAATGCTCAAACTACTGCACAATTGCACTCATCTCACACGCTAGTAAAGTAATGCTCAAAATTCTCCAAGCCAGGCTTCAGCAATATTTGAACCGTGAACTTCCTGATGTTCAAGCTGGTTTTAGAAAAGGCAGAGGAACCAGAGATCAAATTGCCAACATCTGCTAGATCGTGGAAAAAGCAAGAGAGTTCCAGAAAAACATCTATTTCTGCTTTATTGACTATGCCAAAGCCTTTGACTGTGTAGATCACAATAAACTATGGAAAATTCTGAAAGAGATGGGAATACCAGACCACCTGATCTGCCTCTTGAGAAATCTGTATGCAGGTCAGGAAGCAACAGTTAGAACTGGTCATGGAACAACAGACTGGTTCCAAATAGGAAAAGGAGTACGTCAAGGCTGCATATTGTCACCATGTTTATTTAACTTATATGCAGAGTACATCATGAGAAATGCTGGACTGGAAGAAACACAAGTTGGAATCAAGATTGCTGGGAGAAATATCAATAACCTCAGATATGCAGATGACACCACTCTTATGGCAGAAAGTGAAGAGGGGCTAAAAAGCCTCTTGATGAAAGTGAAAGTGGAGAGTGAAAAGGTTGGCTTAAAGCTCAACATTCAGAAAACGAAGATCATGGCATCCGGTCCCATCACTACATGGGAAATAGATGGAGAAACAGTGGAAACAGTGTCAGAATTTATTTTTCTGGGCTCCAAGATCACTGCAGATGGTGACTGCAGCCATGAAATGAAAAGACGCTTACTCCTTGGAAGGAAAGTTATGACCAACCTAGATAGCATATTGAAAAGCAGAGACATTACTTTATCAACTAAGGTTCGCCTAGTCAAGGCTATGGTCTTTCCTGTGGTCATGTATGGATGTGAGAGCTGGACTGTGAAGAAGGCTGAGCGCCGAAGAATTGATGCTTTTGAACTGTGGTGTTGGAGAAGACTCTTGAGAGTCCCTTGGACTGCAAGAAGATCCAACCAGTCCATTCTGAAGGAGATCAATCCCGGAATTTCTTTGAAAGGAATGATGCTCAAGCTGAAACTCCAGTATTTTGGCCACCTCATGCGAAGAGTTGACTCATTGGAGAAGACTCTGATGCTGGGAGGGATTGAGGGCAGGAGGAGAAGGGGACGACAGAGGATGAGATGGCTGGATGGCATCACTGACTTGATGGGTGTGAGTCTGAGTGACCTCTGGGAGCTGGTGATGGACAGGGAGGCCTGGCGTGCTGCGATTCATGGGGTCGCAAAGAGCGACTGATCTGATCTGCCTGAAAAGATTAACACAGCTCCTCCCTAATGACCAGCCTCAGGGAATCCTGCCCCTCTGTATAAAGAGATGAATAAATCCCCTGCCTACAGGGTTTGACCTCTGGGAAGTTCCCCTGGAGAAGGGAATGGCTTGGAGAGTTCCATGGATAGAGGAGACTGGTGGGCTACATGTAGTCCATGGGGTTGCAAAGAGTAGGACACAACTGAGCGAGTAACTCTTTCACTTTCACTTACATACAATGCAGGAGACCATGATTTGGGTTCCCAGGGTTTGATCCCAGGGTGGGAAGATCCCCTGGAGAAGGGAATGACAACCCACTTCTGCATCCTTGCCTGGAAAATCCCAAGGACAGAGGAGCCTGGCAGGCAACAGTCCATGGAGTTGCTAAGGGTAGGACAGGACTGAGTGACTAACACTTCCCTGAGGTTGGCTTTTCTAGGAGATATTTGCAAAATAATCAGATCAGATCAGATCAGATCAGTCGCTCAGTCGTGTCCGACTCTTTGTGACACCATGAATCGCAGCACGCCAGGCCTCCCTGTCCATCACCAACTCCCAGAGATCACTCAGACTCACATCCATCGAGTCATTGATGCCATCCAGCCATCTCATCCTCTGTCGTCCCCTTCTCCTCCTGCCCCCAATCCCTCCCAGCATCAGAGTCTTCTCCAATGAGTCAACTCTTCGCATGAGGTGGCCAAAGTACTGGAGTTTCAGCTTTAGCATCACTCCTTCCAAAGAAATCCCAGGGTTGATCTCCTTCAGAATGGACTGGTTGGATCTTCTTGCAGTCCGAAGGACTCTCAAGAGTCTTCTCCAACACCACAGTTCAAAAGCATCAATTCTTTGGCACTCAGCCTTCTTCACAGTCCAGCTGTCACATCCATACATGACCACAGGAAAGACCATAGCCTTGACTAGGCGAACCTTTGTTGGCAAAGTGATGTCTCTGCTTTTGAATATGCTATCTAGGTTGGTCATAACTTTCCTTCCAAGGAGTAAGCATCTTTTAATTTCATGGCTGCAGTCACCATCTGCAGTGATTTTGGAGCCCAGAAAAATAAAGTCTGACACTGTTTCCACTGTTTCTCCATCTATTTCCCATGTAGTGATGGGACCAGATGGCCATGATCTTAGTTTTCTGAATGTTGAGCTTTAAGCCAACCTTTTCACTCTCCACTTTCGCTTTCATCAAGAGGCTTTTAGTTTTTCTTCACTTTCTGCCATAAGGGTGGTATCATTTGCATATCTGAGGTTATTGATATTTCTCCCGGCAATCTTCATTCCAGCTTGTGTTTCCTCCAGTCCAGCATTTCTCATGATGTACTCTGCATATAAGTTAAATAAACATGGTGACAATATACAGCCTTGACGTACTCCTTTTCCTATTTGGAACCAGTTTGTTGTTCCATGACCAGTTCTAACTGTTGCTTCCTGACCTGCATACGGATTCCTCAAGAGGCAGATCAGGTGGTCTGGTATTCCCATCTCTTTCAGAATTTTCCATAGTTTATTGTGATCTACACAGTCAAAGGCTTTGGCATAGTCAATAAAGCAGAATAATGGTCTTTATTGCAAAATGGTCTTGCAAAATAATGGTCTTTACTTTTTCAGTTTTCCCTCTTCTCTATTCTATAAAAGAACCTCGCATCCAGACTGTGACAAGATGGTTATTTTGAGACATTAGTCTGCCATTTTCTTGGCCAGCCAGCTTTCTGAGTAAAATCATATTTCTTTCCGCAACACCTCGTCTCTTGGATTTATTGGTCTGTTGTGCAGTGAGCAGACTAAGCTTGGTCTCTGAAACAGTAGTACTGATGCTGAATATGGAGGGCATGTGAAGGAGAGGTTCATAGATGACACTCACCCTTTTAGGTTAAGTAACGGGATGTAAAAATGAGGTTATGAGTTAATTCACTGGAATCTGAATTTCTGGGGGAAGACCAGGTCACAGTTCGTGAGTGAGTGAGTGAACTCTTTTCAACTCCATGGACTGTAACCTACCAGGCTTCTCATAACGTGGAATTTTCCAGGCAAGAGTACTAGAGTGGGTTGCCATTTCCTCCTCCAGGGGATCTTCCTGACCCAGGAATTGAACCTGGGTCTCCTGCATTGCAGGCAGACGCTTTACTGGTTGAGCCACCCGGGAAGCCCTCACAGGTCATAAATAGCCAATATTTTCCATCTTGTCTGCCAGCTTCATTTCATTGGTAGTCACTACCTAGGGTCTTAGACTGATAAAACATCTTAAAGTTCATAGGCTATTTCATGATCAACTAGTTTGAAAAAATACTGAGAATGAATTGTGCTTGTCTATATCCTAATTCAGTTCTTGTTTAGTCTTAAGTTAACTCTGACATTCATAGCTGAAAATCGCCAATAGGTTAAAGTTTATACAATAGCTGTTGCTGGTGAATCCTATGTTCTGGGTATTATTCTGAGGGTACAATTTACTTTATATTTTTTAACCTTGAGTGTAGATTAGCATTTAGAATGATATAGGTTGATGTTGAACTCTCTCCTGTTCAGGAAGAATTTCTATTAATTGAGCCTAACATGCTTTTTAATAATGGGATTTTTTTTTATCTATGAGGTGAATTCCTGGTATATATGGACCTTGAGGAGTACACTGTGTCATGCTACTAATATTCTAAATTACTCTTAGTGAATAAATAAAAGTCAGTTTACATTTCACTCAGTATAGTTATCTGTCATTTATGAGAGTATGTGTGTTTGTAATTATTCGTTTGCTGCTCATATTCAGTGTAAATGGATTGTAGCTGAAGCTTTGAGGAGGAAATGCCATATGGGATTACAACTTAATGATGACCCAAGTCTGCCTCTCATTTTCTTTGTATCTATCTCAAAGCACAAAAGACCTCCCAAGTTATTGAATCTATTCTTTTTGTGATTGAATTCCAAAGGGGCTTGTTGTAATTCCTTTATATATATATATATTTTCTTTTTCTGTTATAACGATAAAATTAAAACAATTTTCTCAGTGCTGTAACTTACTAAACTTTCTTTAGGAGTGAATTCCATGTGAACATTCATAAAAGCAAAGAGACAATGTGCTTTGCTTTACTTGCTAATTGGGGCTTCCACGGTGGCTCAGATGGTAAAGCACCTGCCTGAGAGACCCAGGTTCCATCCCTGGGTGGGGAAGACGCCCGGAGAACTAAATGGCGACCCACTCCAGTACTTGCCTGAAAAATTCCATGGACAGAGCAGCCTGGTGGACTGCAGTCCATGGGGTTGCCAAGAGTCAGACACAACTGAGCGACTTCAATTTCTTTCTTCCTTTCTTTGCTAATTAGTATTAATTTGTGTATTCTTTCTCTTTGTAAATACTCAAAAATAAAGAAGATATGACTATGTCTGTTTGCCTTAATATATAAGCTATTCAGTAAAGTTTCAGGAGGCAAAAAAGTCCCTACTGTTTCCTTTTTAAATGTTGGAATGCAATGCGGGAGACTCAGGTTTGATCCCTGGGTTGGGAAGATCCCCTGGAGAAAGGAATGGCCACCCGCTCCTGTATTCTTGCCTGGGAAATCCCATGGACAGAGTCTGGTGAGCTATAGTCCCTGGGGTGTCAAGAGTCTGATACAACTTAATGACTAAACCACTACCACCATCACCACATTACAACCATTAAGTAAAAATCTACTACGGAAATTTTTCAGTTCAGTTCAGTTGCTCAGTCGTGTCCAACTCTTTGCGACCCCATGAATCACAGCATGCCAGGCCTCCCTGTCCATCACCAACTCCCAGAGGTCACTCAGACTCATGTCCATTGAGTCAGTGATGCCATCCAGCCATCTCATCCTCTGTCGTCCCCTTCTCCTCCTGCCTCACCGCCCCCTTCTCCTCCTGCCCCCAATCCCTCCCAGCATCAGAGTCTTTTCCAATGAGTCAACTCTTCGGATGAGGTGGCCAAAGTACTGGAGTTTCAGCTTTAGCATCATTCCTTCCAAAGAACACCCAGGGCTGATCTCCTTCAGAATGGACTGGTTGGATCTCCTTGCAGTCCAAGGGACTCTCAAGAGTCTTCTCCAACACCACAGTTCAAAAGCATCAATTCTTTGGCACTCAGCCTTCTTCACAGTCCAGCTCTCACATCCATACATGATCACAGGAAAGACCATAGCCTTGACTAGACGAACCTTTGTTGGCAAAGTAATGTCTCTGCTTTTGAATATGCTGTCTAGGTTGGTCATAACTTTTCTTCCAAGGAGTAAGCATCTTTTAATTTTTAAATATCCATAAGTTTCTGAAGTGAGTTTCTGTTTATTAAGGAAATTTTTAAATATCCATAAATTAATCCAACTTTGACTGTACTTTTTTAGCCAAATGGATGTCAGATAGTATTCATTCAATAAAAATGAGATCAATTATTTAAGGCCTAACAACTTTGCTTTAGGTAAGAAGGCCAAAATCATTTATATAATAGTAACTTATTTATCTTTTTATTATTTTTGAAACATTTTCTGTGAAATTTTAAAAAAGCATCTTTTACATTTACTTCAATAAAAGATCAATAGCATTTTAATTAGTTAAATTGATTTTGTAATAATTATACAGAATTGGTTAGAAAATCATATTTGGATTTAGTAAAAGACTAGAACATTCTTTTAGTATGGAAGAATGTGAGTTTCTGTTTATTAAGGAAAATAATGTGAGTTTCTGTTTATTAAGAAAATTGGTTTTCTCTTTAATGAATCAGATTTGAAAGGAAATTTTGAGGGGTAAATAACACTTAGAACATTTTGCAGAATGATCTTGTATTGTCCTGATTTTCAGGAAAAGGCTAATTCTAACTCCATGTTGGATCTATTTCTTTGATTTTAACCTTTGCTTGTCTTTGCTTTTGTTGTTACAATCATACATAATGACCTGCCTGGGGGAGCCCTGCCCCTTTGTTCAGTTTACAGGAAAATAATCTGACTCTACCCACCTGTGAATGATTACAAGAAAGAAGAGATTAACAGATCCCCTCCCCTACTGGAGGTTGGCCTTTCCAGCAGAGATTTGCAAGATTGTGGCCTTTTAATTTACTCCCTCAACTCCTCCCCTTCTCTGTTTTACACTAGAACCTGACATCCTGACCTCAACAAAGTTGTTTTGAGACTTTCCTCTGCAGTCCTCTTGAGTCTGAACACAGTCTCATTGTTTGCCTGAACAGCTCGTCTCGGAGGGAGCCTGGACTCACTAACAAGGATGAAAGGTAAATCAGCCCTGCTTTCTTGTTGTTATTGCTCAGTCTCTCAGTGCTGTCCGACTCCTTGTGACCCCAGGGCCTGCAGCACGCCGGGGTTCCCTGTCCTTCACCAGCTCTCGGAGTCTGCTCAGACTCATGTCCGCTGAGTCCGTGATGCCAGTAATAGCAGTTAATGGTGTGTAGGACGAGGAAGCCCTGGACATTCCTGCCTGTGGGGAAAGGCACTGGGACTCAGATCTTCCCTCTCCTTAGATCTCCTGCTCCCCTCCACCCTAGCTACTATCTCTGCCATATGGAAGGAACTGTACACAGCTGGCATCATTTAGGACTTTGCATTCGGAAAGGACTGTCACACCTGAGCTGTCCTTACGAGTCAGCAACCTCATCCATCGTTTCTCAGAATTAGTGTATCGTTTTCATAGTAGATCGCTTTGGCTCACGCCTGTATTGAGAGGATCCCAGGGGAATGGAGTAAGCCCATGGGGCCCTGCAATAATCCAGTAGAAAAAAAACAGGAGAGAAAGGAGGGTTTTGCTTACTTTTGAGGTCATACTCAGAGTTTATATTTTTTGCAGATAGCTAGTGGGCACGGCACAGTATTCAGTCTGAGGTTTTAGCCATGGATAAAGACTTATCAAGGGCTTCCCCGCTGGCTCAGGGGTAAAGAACCCGCCTGCCAGGGTAAGAGCTGCGGGCTCGACTGACCGCTGAGTCCAGATCCCCTGGAGAAGGGAACAACAACCCACTCCAGTATTCTTGCCTGGGAAATCCCGTGGACTGAGAAGCCTGGCAAACTGCAGTCCATGGGGTCCCAAAGGGTCAGACAGGACTCTCTCAGTGACTAAACAGCAACAGCAAAGAGTTGTCAAACCAGCTTCAAAAATGCTATGACGTGTTTATAGCTGTTTTGGCTTAGGTCGCGACGCTTCAGAGAAAGCGTCCTCACCGTTGTTTCCTGGCAGCTGTTCCCAGCCAGGCTGGACAACTGGCAGCTTTCCTCTCGAGCCAGCCTCCACTTTAGTGTGTGTTGGTGTAGAATTTGGCTTCATGAATGTAGACATTTGAAACGTGAATCCAGAGTAACTTCTAGCAATATTAAAAATGATAAATGGCAGGTTGAGTCAGCCATGCACGCCTGTGCTCACAATTGTTATAAGCATGGCTGTAATTTCATTATTACTGTTGCATTTAATAAAATTATCTCCTTCCAGGGCCAAATGGTCAAGGAGAATAGAAAGACTTATAAGCAAAACTATCCCCACCCTTGCTTATTTTGGTGATCTATTTTTTAGAAAAATATTTATTTATTTTTGGCTGCCCTGGGGTCTCTGTTGCTGCCTTCGGGCTTTCTCTAGTTTCGGAGGGAAGCAGCTGCTCTTCATTGCGGTGTGTGGGCTTCTCACTGGGGTGGCTTCCTTTGTGGGGCGCAGGCTCCATCTAGGGCGTGCGGGCTTCAGGAGTTGTGCCTTGGTGGCTCCAGAGCTCGGGCTCAGCTGTTGTGGCACAACAGGCTTAGCTGCTTCGCGACAGGTGGGACCCTCCCAGACTGGGGATCGAGCTGGTTTCCCTCATGTTGCAAAAGGCAGACCGTTACCCACTGGACCACCAGGGAGACTGCTGATCTATTTTTATATACTCTGTATTGAGTGTCTGTCACGTCACAACTCCTTTCATACATGATTTACTGATTCTCATTAGTTGTCATTAATATATAGATTTCTAAATGGCATGATTAAGACTCATAAAAGTTGAATGCTTTGTATAATATGTAATTGATCTAGGCATAACTGGAATATGAACCCACTGGCACCGTGAATCTGAGATCCTTGTAGGTCTGTGACTCAACCTTGATTAATTATACACTTCTTTGGCTCTCTGTACTTATCCAAATACATTGTGCTTTGGGGAAGATGGGCCCAAAGTTTACCAAAGGTTCAGGAGATCTGTATCAGGCTGAGTTGTCCAGAATACTTATGGTTTAGGCATGCTGTCCGGGCATAATTATCACTTGTGCCCCATTTCACCCTTAAAGTGTCCTGGATTATGTGATAAATCACATGGTCACTTTACCTAAAAATTTAACTTCTTGGTCACTTTACCTAAAAATTTAACTTCTCATCTTAGTACAATTAAAGTATGAGCCCTGTGGACATAGAGACTTTTGTCAGTTCTGTTATTATATCACCATCACCTAGAAAAGTTGTTCTTTAGTTGCTAAGTCATGTCCAATTCTTGTGACACTATAGGCTGCAGCCTGCCAGGCTCCTCTGTCCATGGGATTTCCCAGGCAAGAATACTGGAGTAGGTTGGCATTTCCTTCTCCAGGGGATCTTCCTCGACCCAGAGATCAAACCCAGGTCTCCCACTTTGGCAGGTGGATTCTTTACCACTGAGCCACCTGGGAATCCCACCTAGAACAATATCTGACACATAAATGCCCTCAATAAATATGTGTTGAATATTGTGTTGATAGAGATTTGATATGTGTATCAGTTGGGGGTTCCAGAGAAGCAGAACTAAGGTTGCTGCTGCTGCTAAGTCGCTTCAGTCGTGTCCGACTCTGTGCGACCCCATAGACGGCAGCCCACTAGGCTCCCCTGTCCCTGGGATTCTCCAGGCGAGAATACTGGAGTGGGTTGCCAGTTCCTTCTCCAATGCATGAAAGTGAAAAGTGAAAGTGAAGTTGCTCAGTCATGTCCGACTGTTAGCGACCCCATGGACTGCAGCCCACCAGGCTGCACGGGCCGTCCACGGGCTTTTCCAGGCAGGAGTCCTGGAGTGGGGTGCCGTTGCCATCTCCGGAACCAAGGTTAGATAGATACAATAAGAGAGCTGTAATAAGATTTATTTTAAAGAATTGGCTCACATGGCTACGAGGCCTGGCAAGTCTGACATTTTTAGGGCAGTCCAGCAGGCTGGAAACTCAGGCAGGAATTTTATGTGACAGAATTAAGGCAGAATTCCTTTCCCAGGAAATCTCCGGTTTTTTGCTCTTTGACTGTAGGAAGTCCATTTACATTGTGGAGGATAGTTTCCTTTACTTAAAGTCAGCTGATTGCAGATGTTAATCACAACTACAAAGTCATCTTCACAGCTGCATCTAGATGAATGTTTGATCAAACTGGCCACCACCGCCTAGCCAAGTCAACAGATAAAAGTGAGCTACAGTGTGTTTGTACACACTCATAGCTACATTGTGAGCCAAGCCAAGAGATAACTGATTATTGGTAAAAAGGAGCTTCCTCACACAGTATTAATATGATTTTTTAGAGTAAAAGATAACCAAGGCTTTAATTTCCTCAGAAGAGTTACATAATGACAGAATTCTTGTAAATACAGGGAGACTGACTGTTGGAATCTCATGTAGCATAATGTGAAATCTCAGGGCAGAAAATACATGTTATGAAAATGTGGTATAAAGTATGTTCTTAAGGCAGAGCATTTTGAAGCTTTTAGGAGAAAGCTGTCCTGATCTTGCACAGGAGGCACGTGTGATGTTCCATGTTCTCATCTTGAGTTACGCAACGCTGTCCTTTTCTATCTCTAGTCTCCTTCCTACTTGTAGCCTCAAATAGTTCTTAATTTTAGGATAGACATGCTGTGACCTCTCTGAAAATAGTTGGGGGGGGGGAGTTGTATAGGAGAATATTTGGGACACTTTCTAGTGATCAACACATTTTGCTCCATAGACAATTATTTTGCGTTACAGTTGCAGAAAGTGAAAGTCGCTCAGTCGTGTCTGACTCTTTGCAACCCCATGGACTACACAGTCCATGGAGTTCTCCAGGCCAGAGTACTGGAGTGGATAGCCTTTCCTTTCTCCAGGGGATCTTTCCAACCCAGGGATCAAACCCAGGTCTCCCGCGTTGTAAAGAGGGCTGACTCTAATCCCTAGAACTGGGAACTCTAACATGGTGTTCTGTACCAGGAACTGAAAGCATTTTTCCATACAATTTGTTGGAACAGAGGCGTGATGAAATGGGTGAGAGGGGGCATTAGGCAAGAAAAGGAGTCGAAGGCCTTGAAAATTGTGAGACTGTGATTACACTGAGCATAGAAGCAAGTTTTCTATTCCCTAGGTGAGCAGCAAGAAGGCCTGCTGACCTCTGGCACACCTTAGTGAGCTGTACAACAAGAAGTGAATGTAAAATGTTAGCTTAATGCTAGCTTACAGGTCTGAGCATTTTTGTTTGTTTGAGCTATATTCACAAGTAAAGAATTCAGCCAACTTCTGTATATTATTAGTAATTCAACTTTGAAACCAAACTTTTTACATCTCATTCAGATTTCTGTATTTGAGATTTTAAGACAGGCTGCTAAAACCAATTTATATTAATAGTCTAGCTGTTCATGTGTTTGAATACAGACTTGTAATATTAAGTAATCAAATTAAACTACCTGAGTAAAATGAGTGTTAGAATTTCTTGAGTCTGCAATTGTCCTCTGTGACATTTCACTCCATAATAAGCTTTTGCTCAAAAACCGGACTCTATATTCTCCTTGGTTTATTTTCGTAAATTTAGTTAGCAAAATACTACCTTTGAGATAAATATATTTGGAAGAATGTATAAAAATTATTCTAGATGGAATGACAAGAAATTGTTAATAGTGTTATTAACCCTTGAAGACACTGCCCAGAGGGGTAGGGGAATAAGTTTGACTTTTTGTTTTAAACTTTCTATACTACTTTAGTTTCCCAATCAGTTTTGTTTTACTTGTGTACTTTCTGTTCTTGACCGTTTTTTTCTTGTCGCTCTTTACTTTTTAGGAACTTATTTATTTCACATATTTGGTATCTTCATTTTGCCTAGGAAAACTGGGATCTGCTTTAGAAAGTTTATGAACAATTGCTCTGGAAATAACAAGACTGGTTCTTTTGTGTATGTGTGTGAGAATCTTTTGATGAGACACTTAGGAGTGAGATTGATGTAATCTCTTAATTATATCTGACAGGTTACTTACTCCTTTATTATGAATGCTTTTTAAAAAAATCAATCACAATTTAGTTAACAAAAGACAACAACTATGACATCAAAAAAATTCTAGGTATCAAAGAAATAATTTAAGAACACCTGACTTAGTCTCTTTTTTATTCTGTAAAAGAGAACACTAAAAAAGAAGAGCTGTAATAGATCTCCTGTATTGCTGCTCTCAGCTGTCTTCTGTAGGGCAGGGAGGGTGCTCAGGGGCATGACTGAGCTGACTACTTGGAGATGCACAAAAGTCAATTGTAGGGAGTGCCCCGTTGGTCCAGTGGTTAAGAATCTGTGCTTGTGATGCAGTGCCTATGGGTTCATTTCCTGGTCAGGGAACTAAGGTGCTGCATGCTGCGCCGCGCAGCCAAAAGGCAAAAGACAAAAAAACAAGTATGAAGTCAATTACAGCATTGGAGATTTCATCTTTTGGATTTCCAGATAGGTGCTTCCTCCTCCAGCCTTTTCCATGAATGAGATAATAACGACTTGTCTTTATTTCTTTTTTTGTTCTTTCTTTCCTTTCTTCTCTTCATCCTCCCCTTCCCTCCCTTCCTTCCTCTTTTCCTTGATAATTCATGTGATTTGTAGTAAGAATCATAACAATTAGGGAGGTAAAAAGGACCACAGAAAGTCATGATATGAGAATAGCTGTCAATGTGCAGTGGAATAGTGGGCAATGAAGTAGGAAACAAGAAAGCAGCTCCATTGTGACGATAATGTGTATTGTAATATGATCCAATGAATGTTGGCTTTCCACTGGTGGAACCAATTTGATCTTTGGTTCCTCTGCCTTTTCTAAATCCAGCTTGTACATCTGAAAGTTTTTGGTTCATGTACTACTGAAGTCTAGCTTGAAGGATTTTGAGCATAACCTTGCTAGCATGTGAAATGAGTTCAGTTGTGAGGTAGTTTGAACATCTTTGGCATTGTTCTTCTTTGGGATTGGAATGAAAACTTACCTTTTCCAGTCCTGTGGCCACTGCTGAATTTTCCAAATTTGCTGACATGTTGAGTGTGGCGTTTTAACACCATCATCTCTTGGGATTTGAAATAGCTCAGCTGGAATTTCATCACCTATACTAGCTTTGTTCATACTAATGCTTCCTAGGCCCACTTGACTTCACAGTCCAGGATGTCTGGCACTAGGTGAGTGACCATACCACTGTAATTATCTAAGTCATTAAGACCTTTTTCGTATAGTTCTTCAGTGTATTCTTGCCTCCTCTTTAACTCTTCTGCCTCTGTTAGGTCCTTACCTTTTCTGTCCTTTATCATGCCCATTCTTGCATGAAATGTTCCCTTGATATTTGCAGTTTTCTTGAAGAGATCTCTGGTCTTTCCCATTCTGTTGTTTTCCTCTATTTCTTTGGATTGTTCATTGAAGAAGGCCTTCTTATCTCCCCTTGCTATTCTCTGACACTCTGCATTCTGTTGGGTATATTAGTTGGTTATATTCAGTTGGTAAGATAGTATACTAAAACAATTAATGCTAAAGATATTTAAATTAAAAAAATTTTTTTGACTCTTAATTTATGAATAAAAATAAACGAGTGTGTTCCTTTTTGCCACTTTTGGAAGGTATAAAAGAGAGGAATGTGGCTACAGAAAACTGTGTGGTATATGTCTGTGAGCTTTGGTGACCTGGTAAAGTGCTATGTATGACAGACTGTCTCACTACCTACCATCCTTCTCTATGAAGTAGAAGCTATTAAATTTGCTAAAAGTCATAACTAATAATTATTATCAGTAGAAGCAATAATGACAAAGGAACACAACTGAATGAGTTCTTTGGCTTATCAAGAGAAAAATGAGACCAGTGTTTCCCTAAAGGACTAGTTAACTCCCAGCATAGGAGGGTAGATGAAGGAGTGAGTATGCCAGTTAGAGAGACTGACTGGGGGGAACGGGATTTTCCCTGCCTTGCCTTGCAGTATCTGAATCTGATAAGAAATAATGGAATGTATTTAATTTTTAGTAAAATTGCTCAGTTTTGATAGGATTTATTTACAAGAGAGAATAAGGAAATGGAAGTATTCCATAAAAACGTTAACACCAAGCATTGCACAAATACAAAGCTGTAAATTAACTCACTCCCTTAAAATGATAAACTGGTCTTAGATTAACTAAGAATGGTAAAAGGTTCTTCTTTACCTGCTGAGTAATTTGCCCATGTAGCAGGGATTTTGTATCTCAAGAATAATTTTCTCAGCTTTGTGTTGACCTCATCATGTCTTTGATTGTTTACAAAGACAAAATAAAGCAAACACATGCAAACAGCAACGAAGATTGATGACCAACGATTCCTCACTTGAGAAGAACTGGTTTCCATATACTCCTGCACCTTCCTTTTTTTTATCTTGATAAATAAATAACTAAGTATTGTTTCTCATGCTCCCATGCTTCTATCTTAATTAATTAAGAAAAGCTTTTTTGTCATTTCTTGATTTTGCCTTCCTTAGATTTGGTGTGAAATTCAGAATTTTTTTTCTTTTATGCTGAAAACTGTCTTTGCATTTTTCCAGAGGACCTCTGGACAATCGCAAAGATTGTTCTTTCATTTTGTAAGTAGAAAGATAGGAAGAAAATATGAGGTTTGTTTGGTGGTTCTATGTTTCTTAATTAACTTAAGCCATCATAAGAGCTGCATAGGTTAAGTTGTCAAATATGAAAAGACGGTCAACCTTCAATAGGTTAAGATTGTAGAAGCAAAACATTATTTACTTATATACATATTTTATAGATAGTACACATTGTGAAAAGGCTCTGGATATTTGTCAGTGTTCCTGGTATGTTTTTAACTCGCAGAGGAAACGATTATGAAATAGTTATGTGTGCTATCCCAAGTGTTAATTTTACTCTTGTTCATTGTGATATTTTTGGTTACTATAATAAGTTAACGACAGTAATAAGTCTCATTATCAAACAGTTGTTCTCTCTAGTGCTTGCTTGATGGCTCTGCTATCAGCCATAGGTTAGAATTTGTACTTTCAACAAGGAAGAGTCTCAGAATCTGTGGGAGGAAGGGTACTGCACTGTGGCTTCTTCACTGCAGTGGACACGTGTGAGAGCAGCTCCCAAGCGGGCACTGTTAGAAATGCTCAGACTAGACCAGGGCCGGAGGCGGGGCTTCCAGGGCTTCCTTCAGTCCAGCAGCAGATGGAACAATGCCTGGTGGAGCAAGACTTAATCACCAAGGACTGAATGAACGGACGAGAGAAATTTATCTGGATATTGTTGGTACTGTTTGAATGGTGTATTCTTCATGGTTCTGTGAGGAAGCCCTTTCTCTTTCTTGAGATGTTTTTAAGTCTCAGTGTAATAGACTTCAGTGTGGTAAACTGAAGTGAAGTATTTTAATGGTATCTGATTTTTACTTGTCCCATAGGATTCACAAATGACAATTTTACTGATATTTGTTACTTGGCAATCTAATTATTGGTGAATAGATTCGTAAGAATCTTGCCCTCTTACCAGAATGTAGTTGGAAAAATCAATTGTGCAACTAATACAGCTTTTGAGAGTGATTGTCATTGAATCAGGTATGAATTTCTCACTATTAGAGATACTCCCTTGGAAGCCTGTATGAAGACCAACGTGGTTTAATGCCTACAGAGTCCTCCCAAGAACCTTGGCGTAGAAACTGGCTTACACGGTGCCAGCCTCCTAACTTGTGTGGTCCCCTGCCAGATCAGAGAGCTGAGAAAATTTTGGAATCCAAGAAGAGAAGAATATACCCAGATACATAGACAAAGGTGAAATCTGTTGGGGAAAGTCTCTTGGACTTGGTCTTCTAGACTCACAATAAAAACATAATTGAGGATTTAAGAATCTAATCCTATAAGAGACACTAAACAAAAAGTGCAGAGAAAAGTTAATTCTCAATCCTTCATAGTTACTCAGTATTGTAAGGCCCTAAATTTGCAGAGCAAACTCAAAAAGACTCGTATTTTTAATCAGGACCCTGGCTGCATTGGATCTCTGAATAATTAGGTTAAACCTAATGAGGCTAGACTTCCTGTTTAAAGAACAATCTGTGGGGATTATTTATGATCAAGGGTTAAGAATATCAGAAAAATCTTCTGAAGAATAGAAATGGGCAGGCGCTACTGGGCGTTTCTTCAGTGTAGGCTTTGTCCTTTGATTTTCTGTTTTCTGACCTATTTCATAACTGTAGGGGAAGAGGTCAGTATATAGATTATGATATGGTAGATATGCAGGTACTTTCTGCCTGGTGGAAAAGATGATTTAAAAAATGTATCATTTATTGCCCCATTGGACATTAACTCATTTTGTATCTATTAGAGCAATAATAGCACTACTTTTTAAAATTGATTGTAAGCACCTTGCTCTTCAAGTTTCCATTTTAACTGATTTTAACATCTTTCTGTTTTCCTCATTAATTACTGAGTATATAAAATTTTTGGCACGTGTTTATTTGACATTTACATGTAAGTCATGGTTTTACCTTTTCAACAATTGTTCTTTACTAGGCTTGAGCAACTGGGAAATGGTGGTGCCATTTCCCCAAGTAGAGCATTCTAAGGAATAAACAGGTTGGGATAAGCATGAGATTATGGAAAATATAAAATACACTGTTTTAGAATATTTAATGCAAAACAGGTCTTTGTTTCCTTGAGAATGTTTATAGTGGTGTGAAGCAAGATGACCTTGAGGCAGATGAGCAGGCTGGACCTGGTTAGCAGCAGAACCACAGAGGTGTGCAGAGAGGTGTGTACACAGTGGGGCATCTGTGGATGTAGAGAATCTATTGCCTTTCCTGTTTCCTTAATATAAAAATTTTCTTCAGTTGGTCTAAACAGTTTTTTTTTTTTTTTGTCTAGCCTATCTGTTCTTGTGCATTCTCAGTCTCTCAGATCAGATCAGATCAGTCGCTCAGTCGTGTCCAACTCTTTGCGATCCCATGAACCGCAGCACGCCAGGCCTCCCTGTCCATCACCAACTCCTGGAGTTCACTCAGACTCGTATCCATCGAGTCAGTGTTGCCATCCAGCCATCTCATCCTCTGTCGTCCCCTTCTCCTCCTGCCCCCAATCCCTCCCAGCATCAGAGTCTTCTCCAATGAGTCAACTCTTTGCATGAGGTGGCCAAAGTACTGGAGTTTCAGCTTAAGTATCACTCCTTCCAAAGAAATCCCAGGGCTGATCTCCTTCAAAACGGACTAGTTGGATCTCCTTGCAGTCCAAGGGACTCTCAAGAGTCTTCTCCAACACCACAGTTCAAAAGCATCAATTCTTCGGCGCTCAGCCTTCTTCACAGTCAAGCTCACATCTATACGTGACCATAGGAAAAACCATAGCCTTGACTAGGCGAACCTTTGTTGGCAAAGTAATGTCTCTGCTTTTGAATATGCTATCTAGGTTGGTCACAACTTTCCTTCCAAGGAGTAAGTGTCTTTTAATTTCATGGCTGCAGTCACCATCTGCAGTGATTTTGGAGCCCCCAAAATAAAGTCTGACACTGTTTCCACTGTTTCCCCATCTATTTCCCATGCAGTGATGGGACCAGATGCCATGATCTTCGTTTTCTGAATGTTGAGCTTTAAGCCAACCTTTTCACTCTCCACTTTCACTTTCATCAAGAGGCTTTTTAGTTCCTCTTCACTTTCTGCCATAAGGGTGGTATCAACTGCATAGCTGAGGTTATTGATATTTCTCCCGGCAATCTTGATTCCAACTTGTGTTTCTTGCAGTCCAGCGTTTCTCATGATGTACTTTGCATAGAAGTTAAATAAACAGGGTTACAGTATACAGCCCTGACGTACTCCTTTTCCTATTTGGAACCAATCTGTTGTTCCATGTCCAGTTCTAACTGTTGCTTCCTGACCTGCATACAGATTTCTCAAGAGGCAGATCAGGTGGTCTGGTATTCCCATCTCTTTCAGAATTTTCCACAGTTGATTGTGATCCACACAGTCAAAGGCTTTGGCATAGTCAATAAAGCAGAAATAGATGTTTTTCTGGAACTCTCTTGCTTTTTCCATGATCCAGCGGATGTTGGCAATTTGATGTCTGGTTCCTCTGCCTTTTCTAAAACCAGCTTGAACATCAGGAAGTTCACGGTTCAAATATTGCTGAAGCCTGGCTTGGAGAATTTTGAGCATTACTTTACTAGCGTGTGCTATGCTACGCTAAGTCACTTCAGTCGTGTCCGACTCTGTGTGACCCCACAGACGGCAGCCCACCAGGCTTTCCCGTCCCTGGGATTCTCCAGGCAAGAACACTGGAGTGGGTTGCCATTTCCTTCTCCAGTGCATGAAAGTGAAAGAGAAAGTGAAGTCGCTCAGTCATGTCTGACTCTTAGCGACCCCATGGACTGCAGCCCACCAGGCTCCTCTGTCCATGGGATTTTCCAGGCAAGAATACTGGAGTGAGCGTGTGAGATGAGTGCAATTGTGCGGTAGTTAGAGCATCCTTTGGCATTGCCTTTCTTTGGGAATGGAATGAAAACTGACCTTTTCCAGTCCAGTGGCCCCTGCTGAGTTTTCCAAATTTGCTGGCATATTGAGTGCAGCACTTTCACAGCATCATCTTTCAGGATTTGGAATAGCTCCACTGGAATTCCATCACCTCCACTAGCTTTGTTCGTAGTGATGCTTTCTAAGGCCCACTTGACTTCACATTCCAGGATGTCTGGCTGTAGGTGAGTGATCAAACCATCGTGATTATCTGGGTCGTGAAGATCTTTTTTGTACAGTTCTTCTGTGTATTCTTGCCGCCTCTTAATATCTTCTGCTTCTGTTAGGTCCATACCATTTCTGTCCTTTATCGAGCCCTTCTTTGCATGAAATGTTAGTTGTGTCCAATTCTTTGTGACCCCATGGATTATTGTCCGCCAGGCTTCTCTGTCAGTGGAATTTCCCAGTCAATATTACTGGAGTGGGTTGCCATTTCCTACCCCAGAATATCATCTCCACCCAGGGACTGAAATCGAGTCTTTTACATCTCCTGTCTCCTGCATTGGCAGGAGGGTTTTTTACCACTGTGTCATCTGTCTATACTTATATATTAAATCATGAAAGAGTTGTTTGAAAGCTTTTCATTCATTCTGTGCCTCGAAGAGTTGAACAGTAGTAACAACGATTTGGGATATTGTTGTTTTACTTTTATTGTTAGGCATAAAGGAAAATAAATAATGTGGAGTTCTTTACAGAGGGAAATACAGTGTCTACTGAAACAAATTACAAGTTGAGAAGGAAATTCACATTTCAGCAATTCAGAATTTGTCTTTTTTTTTTTTTAGCTGATCATGAATGAAGCTGTGAAAGAGACTATGAAAGAATCTGAAAACATCATCTGCACTGATTATATTGTAGCACTTGGAGTTGTTAGAGATGCTTTCTTCAAGCAGTTTTAGTCTTGTCATCCATTGGCTTGAAAATCCAGTTTTGTGCAGAAAAAATATTGTGTAAATTAGAAATTAATGCATAAAAATTAATACTGATGAAGTAAATTTAAGAACAAGTGACATAAGTTAGTGACTTTTAAAGAAACTAAATGAAGAAAAATGTGTTTCTCATTAACCTAACAAATGACCCAAATTTACAAGGATTTGCTAACATTTTAAGTTAAGGTACTGTTTCACTATTTAATTTTATAAATAATAGGTAGTTTCTAGGGAAGGAGAGAATACAGAAGTCAAATATGAAATTGTAGTTTTTCATTTCTTCCTAATTTCAAGCTAGAGATTCTGTGTGAATTGAATTAACTTCTCTGGGACTCAAATTAAGGCTAAGTAGAGGTGAAAGCTTAAGAGTTGGTCCAGTCCTGACAGGAAAACTGTGTGTCTATCTTTCACTCTCTTCTGTCCACTTTGCTCAGGGGTTCTTAGCAGAGGCCTCTTCTGGGTGTTAGAATTCTTGAGTTATAAGGGATGTCTGGCCCCAGTTGGAGTGTGTATGTGTGTGTGCATGTGTGTTTATTTGCAGATATGATACCCTGGGATCTCAGTCTAAGCGTCTGTGGTCTCTAGCTGTATTTTGCTTTTTCACGTCTTCTCTTCTCATTGATGTTTTGCACTACATGCGTCCTATGTCACTGTTTACAGCAGTCAAGGTCTCTTGAGAAGCTTCAGAGACAGTTAGGATCTGCATGTGTTTGCGCAATAAATCCCTTAAGATGCCTTGAACAAGGCAGCATGTTACATTTAATGATCTCTCTATCACCCTTGAACAGTTGCCTTGTTGGTAAAATAGAGGTTTGAAACCTTCTTTGTTTTTTTTTGTTTTGAAACCTTTTTTTTTTTGTTTTGTTTTGAAACCTTCTTTGGTTTTCTACATTGCTCCACAACAGATGGAGAGAGCTCAACAATTTGAAAGCCATAATTTAGCCAAAGATTTGTTGCTCTTCTTATGTATTTGTGTTGAGTATTTATTTCATGTTAGATTAGTAGAATAAATGTTTGTGGCTGAGATTTTTTTTTTTTTCTGGTGACTTGTTTCCATAGGAGATTAAAAAAAAAAAAGATGTATTGTCCAATAGTAGAATTGGAGCATATGAAAATTATAGTAATTTAACATTAACTTTTTTTGTGAGCAAATTGTGTGAATATTTAAGTAATATGGAAATGTTACTGAGGTTTAGAAAGTGTCAAATAATTGATTTTTATTATAATTTCCACTGTGTTTCAGTCACAGCACTCAAGGGTACTGAAATATTTTAATTCTTAATGGAATGCCTTGTACCCAGGACACTTTGTAGCTTGTTAATTGTTTGTTTGGGAGCCAGATTTTTCTGTGAACATCCCTGATGCCTTTCTGATTTAGAGCTGATACTGCTACTAACTGAATGAACACAAGGAATTGAGATTGGTAGAGTAGGTCTGAAGAGTAGGTCATATTTCATGAATTTCAGCTAGACACACCATACGAAATGGATCAGGTCCCCAGTCCCTGAAATCTGAAATTAGTCATGTGCTTGAGATATGTACATGTACGAGGTAACAGATCCACTGGTGTAAAACAATTAGTGAAATCATCAGAGACGATTAAGTATCATCAGATTGTTTTCCTTTGAACTTTATGTGAGAATCAGCAAACTCTTAAATCATAATGACAGTTTGAAAAATCTGTCAGCCAAATTAAGAAATAAAATTCCTTAGAAGAGCAATGCAAATTAAGAGTTATTTAAATAAAAATTTAATAACAAGGTGAGGTAATGTGACAAAGCTCTACTATTAGAGAACATTTGAGATGTAGGGTAAGAAAAGCATCATTAACAGATATGGTCTCACGCACAGTCAGGCAAAGTCAAGTCTGATGCTTTTGAGCCATCACTCATAATCATATTGATGATTTTACCCTAAAAGTCAAGTCCTTCTGTGGCACTGATTTGATTTTTATGAATGATCAAACATCAAGAAAGAGAAGGAGGCGGGGTATGAGGGGGAGAAAGAGAGTGATGGAGATGGGAATTGAATTATTACTATTACTGAATTATATATTTGGTAAATTGTGGATACATGGTTCAGAGTGCAGTTGACTGCCCTTCTCAAGACCCAAGGTTGTGTCTTTCCCACATTAAAAACATGTCTGAGGCTACTCTGTTAACCATTGTGTGTGAAACTTGGCTCTTGTGAGCACACAGGACTGGCTTGCATTAAAAGGAGAAATCAAGGTTAACTATAGAAGATGCTTTGTTCTTTGATAGATGCAAAATAGTTAAGGGAAGAGTACAGTATTTCAATTTAAAAATATCAAAGAATTATAGAAGCTGAAAGGAATAGAAAACTTCAGTATTACGAATGAGGCAGTTGGAATCTAGGAGGATTTATTTAATTGAATAAAGATTTGTCTGCCACTGTCCTTGTGTCAGCCATTGGTGGCAATACAAGCTAAATAAGACATAAAATTTTGCCATAAGAGATGTGCAGTCTGGAAGGAGAGAGTCATAAGTGTACCTTTACAGTTGCAAGTGATCCAGGCTGAAGTAGAAATTGCAGAGAGAAGACTTTCCAGAGGCCACGGTCTCAGCCCCCAGGATGTGCCCCTGGCGTTCCAGCCTTAAAGAAGAGCCAGAGCCAGGGTAAAGGCGGGAATGCACATCTGCTGTTCCAGGACTGGAAGGAAATTCAGGCTCCTCTGTGGTCTGTTTCTAAATGCCAGTTAGTTCTCTTGCCTCTATGCCTTGGAGCAGTTTCTTCATGCACGGAATTTTCTTTATAACTATCTAGTTTCTCATTGAACATTTTCCACTTTTAATTATTTAGAAGCTATTTATTAATGTTGAGTAAACCATTGTTTATATGTCTCTCCTACTTAGGGTATTTGGAGCCATGATGAAAAGTAGTTTGCTGTATTTATTCTCTTGTTTAGTTTGGCACCAGTGGTCCTCTTCCCTCTGTCACTTCATTCTGCCATCCTAGGAACATTCCAGGTGCAAGGGGGAGAGAGACCATTATAGGGCTGCTGGCACTAGCAGTGGAGTTCATTGGACACTGCATTCAGTGAGTGCGAGCAGAAACCAGGCAATCCGCAACCTCCAGTTCCATCTGCATTCATATGATTTCTGCAGTGAAGAATCAGCCAAATTGTATGAAGTTTTATAAATCTGGTTTTATTAACAATTGAACTAATCTAGAAGCTAGAATCATAGGAGTTATGATCTTTTTTTCCCAAGGAGTAAAATGGATCCATTCACTTAAGAGTTTAGGTTTAGTCACTAACTCATGGCCGACTCTTGCGACTCCATGGTCTGTAGCCTGCCAGGTTCCTCTGTCAATGGGATTTTCCAGGCAAGAATACTGGTGTGAGTTACTATTTCCTTATCCATGGGCTGTTCCCAATCTGGGGAACAAACCAGGGTTTCCTTCATTGCAGGAAGACTCTTTACTGACTGAACCACCAGGGAAGCCCCCACTTAAGGGTTTAGTTAGTCTGATTTCGAACCATGAGACCGTTGTAGTACTTACCTGGGTTGCCATAAGGAATAGCAGTGAAATGCTGAGAGATGGATATAAAAGACACATTCAAAGTTAATATGCACATAACATATAACTTAAGTATTGAAAGTTAATACTACTAATATTTTAAATAAAACAATCCTTCTCACATAGGATTACACCTACCAAATCCTTTGAATGTTAGTTTTGCATGTGTTTTCCAGAAAAATTTCTGTAAAGTATGTTCTATTATGGAGAAGTTAGCTTGATTATTTTTTTATTACATTCAGTTCAGTTCAGTTGTTCATTCATGTCTGATTCTTCAAAACCCCATGAATTGCAGCACACTAGGCCTCCCTGTCCATCACCAACTCCTGGAGTCTACCCAAACCCTTGTCCATCGAGTCAGTGATGCCATTCAGCCATCTCATCCTCTGTCGTCCCCTTCTCTTCCTGCCCCCAATCCCTCCCAGCATCAGGGTCTTTTCCAATGAGTCAACTCTTTGCATGAGGTGGCCAGAGTATTGGAGTTTCAGCTTCAACATCAGTCCTTCCATTGAACACCCAGGATTAATCTCCTTTAGGATGGACTGGTTGGATCTCCTTGCAGTCCAAGGGACTTTCAAGAGTCTTCTCCAACACCACAGTTCAAAAGCATCAATTCTTAGACGTGCAGCTTTCTTCACCATCCAACTCTCACATCCATATGTGATCACTGGAAAAACCATAGCCTTGATTAGATGGACCTTTGTTGGCAAAGTAATGTCTCTGCTTTTACATATTTATCTAGGTTGGTCATAACCTTCCTTCCAAGGAGTTAGCATCTTTTAATTTCATGGCTGCAATCACCATCTGCAGTGATTTTAGAGCCCAAAAAAATAAAGTCTGACACTGTTTCCCCATCTATTTCCCATGAAGTGATGGGACCAGATACCATGATCTTTGTTTTCTGAATGTTGAGCTTTAAGCCAGCTTTTTCACTCCCTCTTCTCCTTCACTTTCATCAAGAGGCTTTTTAGTTCCTCTTCATTTTCTGCCTTAAGGGTGGTGTCATCTGCATAGCTGAGGTTGATATTTCTCCTGGCAGTCTTGATCCCAGCTTGTGCTTCTTCCTGCTGCTGCTGCTGTCGCTTCAGTCGTGTCCGCTCTGTGCGCCCACAGACGGCAGCCCACCAGGCTCCTCTGTCCCTGGGATTCTCCAGGCAGTCTGGAGTGGATTGCCATTTCCTTCTCCAATGCATGAATTATTGATCCCCCATACTTACCACTCCTCTGTCCATGGGATTTTCCAGGCAAGAGTACTGGGATGGGCCATTGCCTTCCCCAGCTTCTTCCAGCTGGGGTGCTTCTTCCAGCCCAGCATTTCTCCAGCATTGGCAGGCAGATTCCTTACCACTAGCACCACCTAGGAAGCCCCTCAGCCCAACGTTTCTCATGATGTACTCTGCATAGAAGTTAAATAAGCATGGTGACAATATACAGCCTTGACGTACTCCTTTTCCTATTTGGAACCAGTCTGTTGTTCCATGTCCAGTTCTAACTGTTGCTTCCTGACCTGCATACAGGTTTCTCAAAAGGCAGGTCAGGTGGTCTGGTATTCCCATCTCTTCCAGAATTTTCCACAGTTGATTGTGATCCTCACAGTCAAAGGCTTTGGCATAGTCAGTAAAGCAGAAATAGATGTTTTTCTGGAGCTCTCTTGCTTTTTCTATGATCCAGTAGATGTTGGGAATTTGATCTCTGGTTACTCTGCCTTTTCTAAAACATTTATTACATTAGACTTTTATTAGAGTATTTTCTTGTATTTTTTATATTATTATGAACAAATTGAATTTTTGTTTCAGTCACGGTTTTGTCTATCATTTCAATTTTTGTGTCTATCTTATTTACACATTTCTCTTTCTTATTATAGTTACACAAAATTAATATCAATTCTTACAGTATCCTTTTAAAAGGGACCCCCACCCCCACCCCCCACTGCAGGCAGGTCACGGGGTTAACACTGCAGCTTCCTGTTGGAAGAGCTGGTTACTATAGTATAAGGACAGTTGGTCTTCCATCTGTAGGTGATTGTTGACAGTTGTAATTTAATTTTGGCATTTAACTTATTTGTTGTTGTTCAGTTGCTAAGTTGTGAACAGCTCTTTTCGACCCCATGGAGTGCAGCACAGCAGGCTTTCCTGTCCTTCACTATCTCCCAGAGTTTGCTCAAACTTAGGTCCACTGAGTCAGTGATGCTGTCTAACCATCTCATCCTATGCTGCCCCTTTCTTCTATCCGTCAATCTTTCCCAACATCAGGGTCTTTTCCAATGACTTGGCTCTTTGCATCAGGTGGCCAAAGTATTAGAGCTTCAGCTTCAGCATTAGTCCCTCCAGTGAATATTCAGGATTGATTTTCTTTAGGATTGACTGGTTTGATCTCCTTGCTCTCCAAGGGACTCTCAAGAGTCTTCTTCAACACTGCAGTTCAAAAGCATCAATTCTGTGCTCAGCCTTCTTTACAGTCCAGTTCTCACATCCATACATGACTATAGGAAAAAACATAGTTTGACTATATGGACCTTTGTTGGTAAAGTAGTGTCTCTGCTTCTTAATATGCTGTCTAGGTTTGTCATAACTTTTCTTCCAAGGAACAAGCGTCTTTTAATTTCATGGCAGCAGTCACCATCTGCAGTAATTTTTGGAGCAGCCCAAAATAAAGTCTATGACTGTTTCCATTGTTTCCCCATCTATTTGCCATGAAGTGATGGAACTGTATGCCATGATCTTTGTTTTTTGAATGTTGTTTTAAGCCAGTTTTTTCACTGTCCTCTTTCACTCTCATCAAGAGGCTCTTTAGTTCCTCTTAGCTTTCTGCCCTTAGAGTGGTATCATCTGTATGTCTGAGGTTGTTGATATTTCTCCTGACAATCTTGATTCCAGCTTGTGAGTCATTTCAGTCCAGCATTTCACATGATGTACTCTACATATAAGTTAAATAAGCAGGTGACAACATAAAGCCTTGACATATTCCTGTCAGGATTTGGAACTAGTCCGTTAAACTTACAGATTTCTTAATACAGCAGACTGGAACTTTATAAGGACAGAAGTAGGTGACCTGACATGAAGTTTGCTCTGAAAAAGCAGATGACTCTGCTCTAAAGCTTTTGTTTTTCTCTAGAAAGAAAAACTGTGCCCTTCAAATACCATAGAAGTTTTCAGACCATCACTTTGTGGCTGCAAAGTCTTGTGGCCTGTCATATTTGAATGAAGTTTTGGCAAATGATGAGAATTCTACCAAAGGACTTAAGAATCAATATCTATAATTTCCTGGTTATACTAATCAGTTTGACTAAAGTCTTTAAAATGTGGCTAAGTGGTTCTGTAAAACTTATGTTTATTCCTATTGATTTTTTTTTGCTTTATAAGTTAGCAGTTCTGAATACTATTTTATTCTGGATACATATCATCAGTTTGGGGACCTGCCTCCGAACACATTTATAAGACAGTGCACAATGTATTGATATCTTATTGCATTTGTGGTGAAAGGGAGGGAATGAACAAAGTGGCCTTTTGAAATACTGGCAGAATTCAAGGCCATTTAGCGTGAGATGGAATATTACAATAAAGAGATCTTTGCCTCTGAATGTGAAGGCTTTATACAAGATTCATGGTAGAATCAGTTATTGGAAATAGAAATATCTTAATTCCCCATTACATGTTTCTCCCCAGATAATAGTCACATCTTAGGAAAGAGATTTTAGATAATGATCACCTCTACCATGTCAAATGTATACTGAATTGTCAGTGATTGATGTTAATATTGATGACTGCTTCTAATCAGGCTAAATGGGAAGATGCTCAGATTTAGGATCATTTTAAAATAGCTTTAACTACTAAGTTCTATTAGCAGTTTGGGCAGCCTGGGAAATCAAAGTAATTGATATTAGTTTTTCTAAAAATCTGTGCAGTATTAATAAGAAGAAAACCTCTTAGGTTGGCAGGACAATGAAAAGCTTAGGGAAGAATTTACAGTTGTTTTAGTTAAAAAGGCTTTTTGGATACCTACTAATTATTTGATATATTCAGTAATTTTTTATTATTTTTATACACTATTGCTATATGATTTAAAGTGATAACAAGTCAATGTGTTTACTGTACAAGTAAGACACTTACTGGAGTTGAAAGGTATAGACGTTATATTTCAACAAATACCTTCAGACCTGCGTGGATGGCTGATGCATGTGATAAATCAGACATAATTCTGGTCCAGCAGGAATTTACACTGGCCAGTTTATCCAGTTGAACAAAGAATGGAACATATAAAAATTCCCGGGAGGGCTAGAAGTCAAGATTTTATTAGGGTTTAAATACTTGTAAAGTTTTAATTTCTTATCATTTCCTCTGCTATGCTATCCAACTGCTTGTACTTTAAAAATTAATTATAATTCTAGATTTATTATATGACAGAATTCAAATTTAATTCTATCATTGTTTAAAGTAGATGTCCCAAATTAGATATGGCTTATATAAAATAGATCATTTTTTTAAAGAGCTAATTGCTTTCTATATTAGAAACTGTTATTACAACATTTTAATGTCTGTCTGCCACATTTTGTGCTCGAGGCTGCCAGGTTTTAATAA
Source organism: Tragelaphus eurycerus (assembly GCA_935064755.1). Lineage (NCBI taxonomy): Eukaryota > Metazoa > Chordata > Mammalia > Artiodactyla > Bovidae > Tragelaphus > Tragelaphus eurycerus. The sequence goes on along the minus strand of CAKXYN010000039.1, from coordinate 20,710,478 downwards.
AGAATTTTTAAATGTTGACTAAAATAAAACTTGGAATATTTTGGTCTGCTGAAACTTTTATCAAGCAGTTAACATTAATTTAAATGTAAAGCATCATTCCTTTAAATACATATATGTCATGTTGTATATCTAGTCATCTGCCATATATACTATTAAAAAAATACAAATGCTCTTGACAATAGTTAAAACAAAAATGTGTGAAAAGAGGAATACATTTTTAGGGGAACAATATGGTTAGTCAGAAGTAGCCACTGTAAAACCTATTCAGTGGTTTATAGGTAATTAGCAAAAGGACTGCAAGACCATGTGGTCAGGCATTATATATTGGCTATTTTTTCACACCAGAAAAAGTTACAAAATTGAGTTTGACTTAATAAACTTAGTATTAAAACTTTTATTTATTTATTGCATTCTCTGATCAGCTAGAATATAATTTATAAATATGACAACATTTTGGGGTTATTTTAGGGTATGTTTTAATGTATAAATAAAAAAAAATAACAGCAGAAATGTTTTCTTGTATCTGATTTGGGACAGTAGGAAACCGGTGAAATATCAAAGTATTCTTTTTCCATTTGTTGTGGCCCATTATCTAAATTAATGCTGAAATAATTAGCTTTAAATTAGTCATTTGGTAGTGATCCCAGCATGGAGTTTTCACATGGGAAAATACTTGTGAAATAGTACATGGGATACTATTTTAGTACAACTACCTTACAGAGATGCCTTTACTGGAATTAATATTATAAAGGACTGATGCTGATAACATCAGTTAGAACTAAACTCAAGATGTTGTCGCTAAAGCATACATTGGATACTTATCCATATAAAGGGATACACTGATTGTTGAACTAAGTGCTTAAAAAAATGAAGTCATTCCAGATTTTTTGTTATTACATAATAATTGCTATATATTAGGATTATTTCTTTCCTATTTTATCTGCTATGAACTAGCTTCTCCATTCAAAACAGGAGCTCTACCATTTCCAAAACCTGATTACTAATGCTTTTTAGAACAGTTGACCTTGTCTTCTGTTTCCCAGAAAGAGACTATCACCTCTGAGATGTTCTATCTTTAATAAGACTTTCTACTCCATCATTTCTTGACTGTTAACTAGGGAGAGCAATACGCTATGAATGATGCTTGCTTAATTAAGGAAATGTGTAAGAAAGTATACAATAAAAATCTGGTACACACTGAGTACTCAATAAAGGATAGTATTTCCTCCTGCACCTTCAGCATTATTTCTGTTTGATTTTGCTTCACCATTACATCTCCTCTCTTTGCTGTCTAAAGTGTATTTATCTTCGATGTCTTCTACACAATTACACTGCAGTTTCCTGTCTCAGTTTCCAACTCCACTTTGCCCTCAAGCAGCTGTCATTTATTTCCTTTGTGTCATCGTCATGAAAACTTGCAGAAAGCATGACCTTTGTTCTCTTCCTTACACTCCCATTCATTCCTGATTTCCTGAAAATCTGGATTCTATTCCATTGTCAAATTTTTGTCACTAATGGCTTCCTTCTTGCGTATAATCAAAGACTTTTGTAGTCCTTCCATGTTCGATTATGTTTGACCTTATGACATTATGTCCACTCCCCAAAGCCCAGAGCTCAAATATCAATTCCTAGAAATTTTCCTTCGTCTTTATGACATGTTTACTTCTGCCTTGAAGTTCTCATGGCATTTTCTACAGATTTCTCCTTAGTCAGTGTCAGATGATGTAATGATGTGTTTTTGTCTCAGCCTACTGTGTTGTGAGTTCCACAGTGGGGACTTTGCCTTATCTATCCTGAAGATCCCCCTTCAGGGTATCCTGAATACCCCGTTACGACTAGTGGTAATCATCAGGTATATGACACTATTGGTAATTATCAAATATTTGAAGTTTTTTGACTTGTTCAAATTTGAAAGGTCAGTTTTTCTCTCTCTCTTTTTTAAAATGAATGTTTCCTAGAATATAATGCTGCTGGAGACATGTGTGATGGTACTATATTTTAATCATCCCAAGCTCAGATAATTTTTTAGAATATCCATAGTGTTCTAGTTTAGATTTCAGTCATCTGTGAAATAATGAGAGTAGAAATTCATAAGCAAGTATTTCTTCTCTGATTAGTTTGAGAGTTTATCTCAAAGGTATTGTGGCTTACTTTGAGGGGAAAGGTTTTTTAAAAGCAAAAACCTTTGCTTTTTTTTTTTGAAAGAAAAAAAAAAATCATGCTATCTGTGAATGGTCTTGAAAGTGAAAGTTGCTCAGTCGTGTCTGACTCTTTGTGACCCCATGGACTATAGCCGGCCAGGCTCCTCTGTCCATGGAATTCTCCAGGTCAGAATGCTGGAGTGGGTAGACGTTCCCTTCTCCAGGGGATCTTCCCAACCCAGGGATAGAATCCAGGTTTCCCACATTGCCGGAGGATTCCTGAGCCACCAGGGAATAGTGTAGTCAGTCTCTACTTTTCAAATCATAGCATTACAAAAGTACATTAAAATTGTTTTGTTTAAAACTTCACTTTTGTTTTGCCATTAAAAACAAACAAACATGAAAATGGTAACTCCTCCAATCAGCATGCAAAAAAAAAAAAAAAAAAAGCACGTAACCCGTAATGTACCAGAAATACCTCGCTCATCATGGGAAAAACGGGTTCTGCATTTTATCTTTGGTCTTAAGTAACACGGCTTTGCTTTGGCAACATGAGTGGGGCTTTTCCTAGCACCTGCTCAGCTGAAACACGTCCTTCATTAGTCAAAATCTGTCAGTCCTGCGCAGTTCAAGACTTGCTTTGAGCTGTGATATAATTTATCTGTTAGAGAAAACAGGCTCCAAGTCTTTCTTGCAAGTTGTTACTAATGAAGCAACTGGAATAAATTTCCCAGTGCTTTTGCCTTTCCTATTTTCATCTGTTAAAAAGGAAATTGTCACTTCTTCCTGGGAATATAGAGATCATGATTTTTTAGGAAGACACTGTGAAATGGATAGTAATTTTCAAGGTTTTGCAACTTTATAAGTAAACAAATAAGGTGTATATACATGTATGTATATGTATGTATATGCACATGCACACAAATGGTGGTGATGTGCTATGGAGAAAAAAGACAGCAAGGACGGAGCTTACAGAGCGTAGTAAATGACGGAGAAGCTGCTTTACAATTTTAAATCAGCCATTCAAGTCTCGCTAAGACCATGATATTTGAGCGAAGACATTTCTTTTCCTCTTTGATTTCTAGAGGGGTGGACATAAATATTGACTGTCAGGCTGCCACGTCAAGACCAGACAAAACCAAGCTCAGCATTGCCCATCCCCAGGTTAAAACCACTGAGTGAAAAGACATGTTTGGAGATGAAAACTGGTAACTTAGCATGAGGCACTTGACATCAGGTCCTCGTTTTAACATCGTCCTTAATCTGGTTGTAATCTGCCCGTCAGTCAGCCTCATCTGTGCTGCAGGAGTGATGGGCCCAGTGGCTTCACCACTGTTGATTTATTCCTTGCTCAGTTACATGTTCCTTGTGGACTGGCATAGCATTGCTCGTGCTGTCTTTGCCCTGGGATGAGCTGGTCCTATCTAGGCTACATCCAACCTACGGCAGAGAGAAGGGAATTCTTGGCCACCTCTTTTGCCCCATGTCATCAGTCAAAGCAAGCCATTTGTCGGTCTGAGTGAAGAAAGGACAGGCCCAACAGGAAGTGGAAGCAAACACTAATTTTGTTTCCCACTCTTTGCAGTTTAATTTTATTTCCCTTCAAACTCCAAAAAATGTCATTTTCCACTTCATAACACAGATGCTCTCTTGTCACCTTGATGTGTCCTTTTCTCTAAAATCGCCGGTGTTTCCCCCACTGTTGCTCCTCTTCTTCCTCAGTTTGCTTGCATACCGCTTATCCTCAAAAAATGCAGTTGAGGAAAATCTTTCCTTTTTCCTCCGTGGTGCATCCACTTAAATACTCCAACTTATATTGATCTGCTACAGAATTAAGCACTCTGCAGTTTGGCTTCAGCTTTATATAGGAATCACATTTGATCCTGGAGAGTAGAATTTGTGCCTTTTATGTCGCATGTGGCTAAGCAGTAAAGAATCTGCCTGCAATACAGGAGACGCAAGTTCAATCCTGGGTCAGGAAGATCCACTGGAGAAGGGAATGGCAACCCAATCCGGTATTGTTGCCTGGAGAATCCCATGGACAGAGGAGCCTGGGGGGCTGAAGTCCACGGGGTCGCAAAGAGTCAGACACGACTGAGCACAAGCATTGATGTCACATGTGGCTACAACAAGTGTCTCTACCATTTTCTTCAGTTAGTTCAGTCGCTCAGTTAATTTCTGTCCTTTATCGAGCCCATCTTTGCATGAAATGTTCCTTTGGTATCTCTAATTTTCTTGAAGAGATCTCTAGTCTTTCCCATTCTGTTGTTTTCCTCTATTTCTTTGCATTGATTGCTGAAGAAGGCTTTCTGATCTCTCCTTGCTATTCTTTGGAACTCTGCATTCAGATGGGTATATCTTTCCTTTTCTTTTTGCTTTTCACTTCTCTTCTTTTCATAGCTATTTGTAAGGCCTCCCCAGACAGCCATTTTGCTTTTTTGCATTTCTTTTCCATGGGGATGGTCTTGATCCCTGTCTCCTGTACAATGTCACGAACCTCCATCCATAGTTCATCAGGCACTCTATATCAGATCTAGTCCCTTAAATCTATTTCTCACTTCCACTGAATAATCATAAGGGATTTGATTTAGGTCATACCTGAATGGTCTAGTGGTTTTCCCTACTTTCTTCAATTTCAGTCTGAATTTGGCAATAAGGAATTCATGATCTGAGCCACAGTCAGCAGCTCCCGGTCTTGTTTTTGCTGACTGTATGGAGCTTCTCTATCTTTGGCTGCAAAGAATATAATCGATCTGATTTCGGTGTTGACCATCTGGTGATGTCCATGTGTAGAGTCTTCTCTTGTGTTGTTGGAAGAGGGTGTTGGCTATGACAAGTGCGTTCTCTTGGCAAAACTCTATTAGCCTTTGCCCTGCTTCATTCCGTACTCCAAGGCCAACTTTGCCTGTTACTCCAGGTGTTTCTTGACTTCCTACTTTTGCATTCCAGTCCCCTATAATGGAAAGGACATCTTTTTTGAGTGTTAGTCCTAAAAGGTCTTGTAGATCTTCATAGAACCATTCAACCTCAGCTTCTTCAGCATTACTGGTTGGGGCATAGACTTGGATTACTGTAACATTGAATGGTTTGCCTTGGAAACAAACAGATCATTCTGTTGTTTTTGAGATTGCATTCAAGTACTGCATTTCGGACACTTTTGTTGACCGTGATGGCTACTCCATTTCTTCTGAGGGATTCCTGCCCACAGTAGTAGATATAATAGTCATCTGAGTTAAATTCACCCATTCCAGTCCATTTTGTTCACTGATTCCTAGAATGTCAACGTTCACTCTTGCCATCTCCTGTTTGACCACTTCCAATTTGCCTTGATTCATGGACCTGACATTCCAGGTTCCTATGCAATATTGCTCTTTACAGCATCAGACCTTGCTTCTATCACCAGTCACGTCCGCAACTGGGTATTGTATTTGCTTTGGCTCCATCCCTTCATTCTTTCTGGAGTTATTTCTCCACTGACCTCCAGTAGCATATTAGGCACCTACCGACCTGAGGAGTTCCCCTTTCAGTATCCTATCATTTTGCCTTTTCATACTGTTCATGGGGTTCCTAAGGCAAGAATACTGAAGTGGTTTGCCATTCCCTTCTCCAATGGACCACATTCTTTCAGACCTCTCCACATGACCCGCCTGTCTTGGGTGGCCCCACAGGGAATGGCTTAGATTCATTGAGTTAGACAAGGCTGGGGTCCTAGTGTTCTTAGATTGACTAGTTTTCTGTGATTATGGTTTCAGTGTGTCTGCCCTCTGATGCCCTCTCGCAACACCCACCATTTTACTTGGGTTTCTCTTACCTTGGACGTGGGGTATCTCTTCACAGCTGGTCCAGCAAAGCACAGCTGCTGCTCCTTACCTTGGATGAGGGATATCTCCTCACCGCTGCCCCTCCTGACCTTGAACCATTTTGTTACATATTAGTTAACAAATTAGTTGCTGAAATATTTTCATTTTCAATAAGTATTTATTGAAAATATGTCTATATTAATTTCAAAACATGAAGTCATAGTTTTTTCCCCCTGCATTTATTTGGAGAGTGAATTTCAGGCTACTTTGAGGAAAAGGCATCTTTGCTGTATCTCCAGGTCATAAAACTAAGTTATGAGGCTTTTCAATCCCTTACCCCAACTTCCTTATGCAAAACAATTCCACTTTACTTCTTTGATATATGTATTTGGGGTACCTATAAGTTTTCTTTTAAAATTAGTTTCTTCTGTCACATTTTTAAAAAGTCACTATTTTAAAATAGAAATAGATTAAGCCTTGTTAGATATACATTTTTATATAAGACATAGTTCTTTTTGTTTTTTAATCACTGTAACCTCTTGGGCACCAGCCTTGAGACTGAAGACAAATCGACATATTAATACATCAAAGCTAAACCGAAGGTGGGGTGTGTTTTAAGATTAGCTTGTTCTTTGAAGGTGAGGGCTACTATTCTTCTGCCAGTTTCTAGCCTTGATGAACTCTCCTTGGAAAATGATTCATCTCTGTTGCCATTGGAAAAGAACCTTACTTTATTTTAATCTACTGCTTTTCTTTCAAGCTTATGTTGCTTTTGTAAGTTTGAAACATAAAAAAGAAATATTTAGTGTCAGGAAGCTTAAATGAACTTTAAATTCTAGAGTGTTTAGTGTAGCAATGTTTGCAAATAATAAACCATTCATCTATGTAATTGCTAATTTCAGAAGTCCCTTGGAAGGTGTTATAAGGTATATATTCCTTTGAATTTAAGAGAAAAGCCAAGTTTTCCTTATAAAATCTCTATTAGAAATTTAAATTATTCTGTACAAGTAAATTATTCCTTATATAAAAAACATTCTCAAATTGTATTCTCTCAAAGGTAAAATTTCCTGAATTCTCTTCTCAGCATCAGGCATTTATGACCCAGAGAAGCTTACATGTGAGAATTTAGAAAGAAGTTGATAGCAAAACTGATTACAGTGCTTTTGGTTTAAGCCAGCAGACTAAACACAGTAGCCTAATTCCTTTTTTCCTATGATAGCATTAAAATAAAGACACAGATTTTTTCCCCCTTACTGTGAAGTTCTACATGGAACATTGGAGAAAAAGTAGAAAAGGTGTCCAATAATGAAATTCATGAAACTTTTCACACATAAAATGCAACGTGTCTTATTTGGCAGTTGTAGGGGTCAACTGCGGAGAAGGCAATAGCACCCCACTCCAGTACTCTTGCCTGCAGAATCCCATGGATGGAGGAGCCTGGTTGGCTGCAGTCCATGGGGTCACTAAGAGTCGGACGTGACTGAGCGACTTCACTTTCACTTTTCACTTTTTATGCATTGGAGAAGGAAATGGCAACCCACTCCAGTGTTCTTGCCTGGAGAATCCCAGGGACGGGGAAGCCTGGTGGGCTGCCATCTATGGGTCGCACAGAGTCAGACACGACTGGAGCGACTTAGCAGCAGCAGCAGCTGTAGCAGCAGGGATCAACTGCCTGCTTTGCTGCTCACGAAGCCCAAGAAGAGTCTGGCAGTTGACATCCCTTTCATCCCGTGGAGAGAGCTCTGGGGATAATGTGTTTCACAGCATACATAGATGGAACAGTGCATGCTTCCTATTAATTGCTATCATGTTTTTATTTAGAACAATATACTGCCAATCAGGGAAAACTATATTTAAGAGAAAACTATATTTATATGAACAAAAGAGGAACTGGTACAAGAAGAGTTAAGTATAACTCAGAGAACACAGGAGACTTTAAAAAGAAGTCTTGATTAGTACCTCTAGTAGGATTTGAGAGGCTATTATAGCTATAACTGGCTATTATGAAGAAGAGGCAATCAGAAAACAAGAAATTTCCAGGAAATTGAAAATGGTATTACTGAATTAAATTCTTACTGGACAAACTTAGAGAAAGGATATTGTTGAAAGTTAGGCTTGTTTTTAATCTTCAAGTTAAATTAAAAATTAATCCCAACAGTTAAAACAGAAAGAAGGAAATTTAAAAATAAAAAGAAAAGTTAAGCAGACCAGGAGGTAGAGTCAATAGAGTCAAAATCTGGACTGTGGAAAATTCTTAAAGAGAGTAGCAGAGCACCTTACCTACTTCCTACAAAACTGTATGCAGGTCAAGAAGCAACAGAGCAACAGTTAGAACCAGACGTGGAGCAACAGACTGGTTCCAAGTTGGGAAAGGAGGACGTCAAGGCTGTATATTGTCGCCCTGCTCATTTAACTTCTATGCAGAGTACATCAGCGAAATGCCGGGCTGGATGAAGCTCAAACTGGAATGAAAGGCAGAGAATGCAGTTTAATGAAAGAATATTTTTATAAGCTGAATAAATACTCCGTGCTGATGAACCTTGGCCATGTAACACAGGGCTGAACAACTTACTGGCTTGAAACAGCAACCAGTCATTTAGCTTATATGCCTGTGATTTGGCTGGTTGGTCTGGGCAAGGTTGGCTCCCTCACCTGAAGTCATTCACGTGAGTCTGGGCAGCTGGAAGACTGGCTGGGGATTGGCTGATATAAAATAAACTCATTGCACAGCCAGCCGTTGGCTGTGACGAGAGAAGTAACTGAGCACGTCTCATCATCCTGCTGAACTTGGCTTGCTCTCTTAGCAGCAGGATTCCTAAGGGCAGCACGAGTGGAAGTTCTAAAATGTACTGTGTTTTCAAGGCTCCAGTTACTTCCCTTTGCCAAAGCAAAGGTCCCAAATACCAAAGCAAATTATTACACGGTCAATCCAGACAACTAAAGGGCTGGGATTTGGGCATGCAGAATCAGGGCTCTCACTGCACAGAGGCGTCAGTAGTCAGATTAAAAAGTCTAGCAAGCAAGATGGATAAAAGTGAACTATATTTACGCATATCTTGGTGAAATTTTCAGAATTCTTATGATAGAGCAGAAAATGCTACAGTCTTCTAATGTGGATAAAATAGATTATCTGCAAAGAAATGAATCACGGTTGCAGGGTTTTCATCAACAACACTGGATCCTAGAAGCCATCCAAGCAGTATCTTCAAAGACCTGAGAAATGTTAATTTAAATATAGAATTCTATATCTAATTTTTAATCATACTCCAGAGGAATGCAAATATTGATAAAGAATGTCTATGAAAATATATTGAATGATCATCAAAAAATTTTGAGTAAAAGGATAGTATGAAATTCAGGAAAAGTGATGGCTGAATTTAGCCTAGAGGGAACTGGGGAAACTAGAAGACAAAAGATAGTACACTGAAGCTTGAAACTTTGAAAATTCTCCTTTATGAAGGAAGACTTTAGTGTTAGTATGAAAAATTCCCTCTCTAAGGATCTAAACGACAGAGGGGACAGCAGAGGATGAGATGGTTGGATGGTATCACCCACTGGATGGACATGAGTTTGAAGAAGCTCTGAGAGTTAGTGATGGACAGGGAAGTCTGGCGTGCTGCAGTCCATGGGGTTGCAAAGAGTCGGACTCGACTGAGTGACTGAACTGAACTGAACTGAACTGAAAGATCTTAACATACCACCCGATTCTTCCATGAATGGTGTTTAAATGGACTTCCCTGGTGGTTCAGAAGGTAAAGTATCTAGCTGTAATGCAGGTGACCTGGCTTCCATGCTTGGGTCAGGAAGATTCTCTGGACAAGGCAACCCACTCAAGTATTTTTGCCTGGGAAATCCCATGGACAGAGGAGCCTGGCTAACTACAGTCCATGGGATGGCACAGAGTTGGACACAACTGAGCAACTAACACTTTCACTTCAGGACTAGATATGTACTTACTTTGAATTTTAATGTACTTACATTGAACTTTAGAATCAAATTGTATATAAAATATTAGAGACTAAATTATTGTCTAAAGATTTGACAAGGAGATTGTTGGAGAAAGTGTATGTGTGGCAAATTTTCATCTTTCATTGAAGCAGTAATTGATTTCAGGTTGACAGATCAACAGGAGAGTTTAGTATATATTTCAGTTGTAAGTGGAACCAGTGGAAGAGCAAAAAATAAAATATAAATGCCAAACTGAAGAGGCAGATAAGGAAAGAAGGAAGGAATGGATATAGTGCCCTTAATTCCTCATCTGCTGTAGCAGACAAGCAAAATTCACTAAGAAAAGTGCGTCGAGGGATAGTATGCTATTTAAAATCCAATATACAGTTATACTGTTATATATCGTAACACATGTGCAAATGTTACCTTTATATTTGGAAAATATATAATTTACCATAAAAATTCTCTCCTTAATTAGTATTTATTAAATTGTAGAATGTGTCAAAAAAAGTTCGTATAGTTAAAGCTATGGTTTTTCCAGTAGCCATATCTGGAGGTGAGAGTTAGACATAAAGAAAGCTGAGTGCCAAAGAAATGATGCTTTTGAGCTGTAGTGCTGAGAAAGACTCTTGAGAGGCCCTTGGACTGAAAGGAGATCCAACCAGTCCATCCTAAAGGAAATCAGTCCTGAATGTTCATTGGAAGGACTGATGCCAAAATGAAGCTCCAGTACTTTGGCCACCTGATGTGAAGAAATGACTGATGGACAAAGACCCTGACATTGGGAAACGTTGAAGGCAGGAGGAGAAGGGGACGACAGAGGATGAGATGGTTGGATGGCATCACTGACTCAATGGACACAAGTTTGAGTAAGTTCTGGGAAACAGTGAAGGACTGGGAAGCCTTGCATGCTTCAGCCCATGGGGTTGCAAAGAGTCAGACATGACTTAGCGACTGAATAGCAACAAGAGTGTGTATAAAGTGGGAACTGTACATTCACTAGAATGAATGAGGACTGTATGAAAGATGCCCATAATATATTGCTTAGTGAAACAAGGAAGCTATGGAACAACATGGGTAGAGGAACCAATTATTTTAGGCTTTCTACAGTCTGTTTGTTTATCTCACTGTCTGCCTATCTGTAGTGTGTCTGTGTGTGCTTGCGTATGTTTACATGTTCCACAACTGTGTGTGTGCTCAGTCGTGTCCAACTCTTTGCAACCCCATGGACTGTAGCCTGCTAGGCTCCTCTGTCCATGGGATTATCTTGGCAAGAGTACTATAGTGGGTTGCCATTTCCTTCTCCAGGGGATCTTCCAGACCCAGGGATCAAACCTGCATCCTGTATCGGCAGGTGTCTTCTTTATCACTGAGCCATTTGGGAAGTCCATATGGATGAAACAACTCAAAGAATGGATAACATTTCTGTGTTGTTTTTCATGTATATTGTCACCCTGGTTATTTAACTTCTATGCAGAGTACATCATGAGAAATGCTGGGCTGGAAGAAGCACAAGCTGGAAATTGCTGAGAGAAGTATCAATAACCTCAGCTATGTAGATGACACCACCCTTATGGCAGAAAGTGAAGAGGAACTAAAAAGCCTCTTGATTAAAGTAAAAGAAGAGAGTGAAAATGTTGGCTTAAAGCTCAACATTCAGAACACTAAGATCATGGCATCTGGTCCCATCACTTCATGGGAAATAGATGGGGAAACAGTGGAAACAGTGTCAGACTTTATTTTTCTGGGCTCCAAAATCACTGCAGATGGTGACTGCAGCTTGAAATTAAAAGACGCTTACTCCTTGGATGGAAAGTTATGACCAACCTAGATAGCATATTCAAAAGCAGAGACATCACTTTGCCAACAAAGGTTCGTCTAGTCAAGGCTATGGTTTTTCCAGTAGTCATGTATGGATGTGAGAGTTGGATGATGAAGAAAGCTGCGTGCCGAAGAATTGATGCTTTTGAACTGTGGTGTTGGAGAAGACTCTTGAGAGTCCCTTGGACTGCAAGGAGATCCAACCAGTCCATTCTGAAGGAGATCAGTCCTGGGATTTCTTTGGAAGGAATGATGCTAAAGCTGAAACTCCAGTATTTTGGCCACCTCATGCGAAGAGTTGACTCATTGGAGAAGACTCTGATGCTGGGAGGGATTGAGGGCAGGAGGAGAAGGGGACGACAGAGGATGAGATGGCTGGATGGCATCACTGACTCGATGGACGTGAGTCTGAGTGAATTCCGGGAGTTGGTGATGGACAGGGAGGCCTGGTGTGCTGCGATTCATGGGGTCGCAAAGAGTCAGACATGACTTAGCGACTGAATTGAACTGAAGAGTTTTAATAAGTAAAGTGAAAGTGAGTCGCTTAGTCGTGTCCGACTCTTTTCTACCCCATGGACTGCAGCCCATAAGGCTCCTCCGTCTGTGGGATTCTCCAGGCAAGAGTACTGGAGTGGGTTGCCATTTCCTTCTTCAGGGGATCTTCCTGACCCAGGGATCGAACCCTGGTCTCTTGCATTCCAGGCAGACACTTTAACCTCTGAGCCACCAGGGAAGCCCTTTATAAGTAAAATAACCTAAAAACACACAAATGTCCAGATATGGTCAGATTTATCATCTCTGCAATCTCACAGTGGCATCAAGACTCATGTTCAAGTTATAATCTTCCCTTTTAATATTAATTATTAATTAAGGAATTTCTTTTTAAACATCTTAATTCCCCTGAGTGGTATATTTTTGGTTTAAACCAGCTCTTTGGAGAATAGAATCTTCATGTTACTGTGTAATATCTAATGCAGTGTATGCATATTTTTCTAAATTTACTTTGTCTTTGTTCTTCTGAAAGAGCTTTAGTCAAGCTGCTGACACCAGAACCCACCTTAGTTGTACTTGCCCCTTTGCTTATGCTGTTCCCTCAGATTTTTAAAGTATAATTTTTTAAAGGGGCGTGTTGCAAAATTTCTGCTATGGTTATCATTAGCATGTCTCTGTGATGTTAACAGTATATAGTATTATATCCAGGGTTAAGAGTAGAATTAATATATGAAATTAGGGCATACAATTAAGGTGAAGGAGATAGATATAGATATAGAGAAATAGATATATAGTTATGCACATGTGGACCATGCATAATAAGAGATATTAATTCAGGCCCTGTTATTAATGAGTTACAACTTTAAGGGAGTCCTTTAGAGCCTGTTTTTTTCACCTGTAAAATGAAGGAGTCACTCAAGTTTAGTGTTTTCAAACTTCCGTCACTGTACTATATGCTTGTGTTTATGTTTACCTGACAAAAAAGTTTCCTAACATAATATTTACTCTTAGCATGTGTAATATTTTGATATTTTCTATTTTGCTTTCCTTATTTTATTTTTCTGAAAACCCTGCAATTCATGAATGGGTTAGGAGTCATAGTTTGGATGGAACTAGATATGTTGAAGGTGCATTTTGTCAGAATCATTATTTGATTCCAAGAGTCTAAAAGAATGTCACCTTCATTCTGAAGTTTTTTTATCATAATATTATAGTCATCATGCAGCATTAATTAAAGCTTCATTGGTACAATAAAATCTAAGTGTATCATATCTTTTAATGTTGCTGTGTGGAAAATCTTATACTTTTTAAGACCTTGGCATAATCTAACCATCCCTTCCTGGTAATTTTCTCATGTTCCAAGAGAGTTTGGCTTTCTTACTGCAGAGGAATTTTGGACACAATGTATTGCTGGAGTATTGGTTTTTCTCTCCGCATGCAATATCCCCAAAGCCTAAAACAAGATCTTTATCTTTTTGATAGACAAGCAATTAGCTTTTGGAAGGAATTTAAAGGCAGTAAAGCACATCTGTTAGGACATTGGAAATAAATAGGAATTTCTGACAGGCAAACATTATAGCCTTGCATTTGTGATACTGGAGCTAAAGCTATGTCAGCATTTTTATTATAAACCTAGGGGATTATCAGTCTGCAGTAAAACTCTTTTTGGACTGAGGCTTATTTAGATTCAGAGCTTACTCATGAAGAACCTTTGCTTTCCTGAACACAGGCGAGTAGATTTGCTTCTGCTTAACTCTCTAAGGGAGAGCTGTGTCTGGGTTGCCCAGATAATTATATAAACGTTAAAAAAATTTGATTTATTATAAGCTGACTCACTGATTATTAAAGAATATTATTTAATAGAAAGCAGGGTAGGTTCGACAGCATAGTAACTGAGTAGGGCTGATAAAGTAGTACAGTAGTGGGTTTTCGGCAACTGTCAGATAACTCACCATTATCTGTACCTTGGTGATACTGAAGGCATGCTTCATAAGATCCTCTCCTGAAGATACTGAAATTTGAGTGGCCAGTGATTTTCTGTCATCCGTATCCTGAAATGTGCTCCATACAGTTTAAAAAATGATTTCAGTTTTAGACAGAAAAAGGAATAGAATGATATTTTATTTTTATTCACATTAAAATACGAAGACACTGAAAAAAGTATAATGTTTAACATTAAGAGCATGAGTTTAAACCCTGGGTCTATCACTTACCAGTGGGTGTCCTGAGAAAATGTCTTCAAGTCTCCATGCCTAGGGTTCTTCGTGTGTGACAAATACTGGTAATGATTGTGCCTGTGCCGTTGGGCTGGTTTGACGTTTAAAGGCACTCATCCATAGAGAGCCCTCAGGATGGTGCCTGGTCATATCAAGTGCTCAATAAGTTTTAGGTAGCGTCGTTCAGTTCAGTTCAGTCGCTCAGTCATGTCCAACTCTTTGGAACCCTGTTGACTGCAGCATGCCAGGCCTCCCTGTCCATCACCAACTCCTGGAGCTTGCTCAAACTCATGTCCATCGCATTGGTGATGCCATCTGACCATCTCATCCTCTGTCATCCCCTTCTCCTCCTGCCCTCAATCTTTCCCAGCATCAGGGTCTTTTCTAAGGAGTCAGTTCTTTGCCTCTTGGCCAAAGTATTGGAATTTCAGCTTCAGCATCAGTCCTTCCAATGAATATTCAGGGTTGATTTCTTTTAGGATTGCCTGGTTTGATCTCCTTGCAGTCCAAGAGACTCTCAAGAGCCTCTCCAACACCGTAGTTCAAAAGCATTAATTCTTCAGCACTCAGCTTTCTTTATAGTCCAACTCTCACATCCATACATGACCACTGGAAAAACCATAGCTTTGACTAGATGGACCTTTATTGGCAAGATAATGTCTCTGCTTTTTAATATGCATCTAGGTTGGTCATAGCTTTTCTTCCAGGGAGTAAGCATCTTTTAATTTCATGGCCACAGTCACCACCTACAGTGATTTTGGAGCCCCCAAAATAAAGTCTGTCACTGTTTCCATTATTTCCCCATCTATTTGCCATGAAGTGATAGGACCAGATGCCATGATCTTAGTTTTCTGAATATTGAGTTTGAAGCCAACTTTTTCACTCTCTTTCAATTTCATTAAGAGGGTCTTTAGTTCTTCTTCGCTTTCTGCCATAAGGGTAGTGTCATCTGCATATGTGAGGTTATTGATATTTCTCCTGGCAGTCTTGATTCCAGCTTGTGCTTCATCCAGCCCAGCATTTCACATGATATACTCTGGATATAAGTTAAATAAGCAGGGTGACAATATACAGCCTTTGTTACGTTTTGTTATTAGTAGTGTTTATATTTTGTCATAGGATCATAAAAGCAGAAATTCATTTTTACATTTAGATTTTAACTTACAATGCCATTACATTAATTTTTTTAAAAATATCATCCAAAACTTCTGCCTAGGTCTTCCCCCATATACTCTTTTATTGTGGTTATTGCTTAATAATGTAATTGTGACCTCATCATTGCAACTTAATAATTTCAGGAAAAAAAATGTAGCCCTTATGGAATAAACTCTTGGTCTTTATGTGTGAGAATTCTATCTTCCTAGGAGATTCATTTAAAAGTCTCATTCTTGCTGATGTTGCTGACTTTAAAAAGCATTCCTCTATTATATTGTGAAGTATAGCAAAGGAAAATGCTGTTACATAATGTATATGTCAAGGTATATCAAAACAGTGGTACATTATGTAAGATTTTCTCTTGCTTCAGTTCAGAGACATGGCAATTTTGTGTTACACAAATAAATGATTGATAGAAGATAGCAGGAACAAAAAAAAGACATACCTTGGCTCAGATATGCCTGGCTATATACCATTTCACCTTTATACTATAGGAAGCACGCATTATAAAGCATGCACCTTATAATAGAAGAAGCATGCAGTCATTCTTAAAAAACTGTGTGCTGAGTATAGGAAATTCCCTGGTTGCTAAGTGGTTAGGGCTTCACTCTTCCACTGCAGGGGACATGAGTTCAATCCCTGGTCCAAGAACTAAGATCCCACAAACTGGTTGGTATAGCTAATAAATAAACAAAAAACTATGTGGTGAGTATATTACAGGGGAGAGGACAGTATGAATATATAAAGTGTGATGGAACAATTGTATATGTATCTCTGGGATGTAGAGACTTTATTTAGTATATGTGGTATATGACTAGGAAATGGTGATGGTAGCAACAGAGGTGGGGCAGAAGTTGGAAAACATTAATCAGTCCATCTTGAGCAAGTACTGATTGACTGAATGTTAGGAGACAAAGTGTCTTAGGTGTTGGAGTTATTAAAATGAGTAAAGTAAACAATCTTCCTTGTCCTCCATGGGCCCACTATCAGACAGATAAATAGTTATCCTACCACGTGCTGACTGCTGTGGGATAATCCACAGAGCAAGATCTTTAGAAGGGAGTAAGCCGGGGTGGCGTATGGAGAATGTGGGTAGATGGGCCTTTGATCAAGGAAGGAACTCCTAGCCTACTGTCACAGGAACAGAGGCCAAGAGGACAAGTTTGTGAGCAGCAGTTTGCAGGCTTGACAGCAGTAAGTGATGGTGTTCCCAGGTTATAGCTTCTGGCTTAGAATTCTAAGCACAGGAGTCAAACTGCAGGGAGTCATTTCCCTACTCGCAGTGATAGATACCGCTTCCATAAGACAGCAGCCTCTTCTTTTAGGACCAAAGGATATTTGGTCAAGTATAAACTTACACTCTGCTTATCTGGCTCATAGTTATTCCACAGCGCCTCCTGAATGAATGGATGAGTGAACAAAGAGTGTCAAGAGTGTGAATTGCAGGCATTTCATCCAGATGCCTCCTGACTAGCCAGGCATTATACAGTTCATTCTGTTCCTCTGAGTTCTTCCCCAATTTGGTTTTATATTGTGTTTTCTAGTTCCTTCAAACCCAATCTTATGCCGGAATATTTAATAATTAGTTCAGGATGGCATGCAGGGAGATGTTAGTTGCTATCCTTTCTAGATGACTTATGTGACCAACTAAAGCATGACCTGCTTTTGATTAATAAAACTCCAACCCAAAGGATGATTTCCGAGGAAACCTTTGACCTTGGCTGGGTGGGGTGTGTACTTCTCTACCTTCTACGTTCTCTCCAGCTGCCTGCCTTGGTGTATTCCTGCCAGGGGTGTTCATAGTTAAATCTATATTTGGCCTTCCATCTAATGGGAAATTGAATTAAGTAAACCAAATATCGGAAGGTGGCCTAAACTACATAACAGTATGGGATCTGAAATTCTTGGAATGTTACGTGCCCCAGTGTAAGATTAAAATTTTAATGTGGCAACTCTGACTTTTCAGATCAGGGTAGCATTAGTAAACACTCTCAAATGTATTAATATCTCAAATGTACAGATGATTCATTAAAATTGTTATTTTGTGTTTAGGTTATATAACTTTCTAAGGCATATTTTGGTTGGAGAATTTCTCTTATATGGGCTTACAAAGCACAGTAAACTTGGAGACATATTATACTATTGTTACTTGAAGAGCATGCTAATACTTTGCAAGAAGCATACTTTTTTGTTGTTTTTAATCATCTCATTAGGACATAATGATCTTTTTCCAGCTGAGGTGTCTACTAATTACCATCATATCCAATAGTTGGTTAATTGGTGAGAATAAAGCAAAAAGCCACCATGGACACATCTTGACTATATTCTCATTGCCTAGAAATGGAGTAGACACAGAATAATTGTTAATTACTTTTGTGGAGCGTTGCCTATAATCTTCACTGAGCTCATTTGCTCTTCTCTTTGTACAAACAATAGCAGAACCATCTGAAGCATCTATATGACTCTTTTATGCTGGGCATCTTTTGGTTCTTTTGAATACGGGCTTGAGATTTCATCAGTCACAGTTCCCAAACCTAAAATAGATGAATTGTCTTTGTAGACTCAAAACTTGATATTCAAAGCTCAGACACATGTTTTCTCCCAGTAAAGTTTAGTGTCTAACCTTCCCTTCAACACTGAAGGCAAAAGGAGAAGGAGGCGGCAGAGGGTGAGATGGTTGGATAGCATCACTAACTCTGTGGACATGCACTTGGGCAAACTCTGGCAGATGGTGAGGGACAGGGAGGCCTGACGTGCTGTAGTCCATGGGGTCACAAAGAGTCGGGAAAAACAGCAACTGAACAACAACGTCCCTTCATGAGCATTCAGTTGGTGTAGACAGGATTGCCCCTTCTGCTATTAAACTAGAGGTCATCCTTAAAAATATATATATTTTTAAATTCATGTACATATTTAACATTTATATATTTGATGAATGAATATAAATTTAAAGGCATAACTTAAATATATTCATGGTTCCAGAGATTTTTAAATTTTATATACTCATATTAAAGTACATATATATATAATCATGTATGATATAAAACATTTTACAAAGACCATTAAAATATTTTTAAAAGAGAAACAAAAATGGTTAGTAAAGCATAAAATGTGACCCTTGGCCTGAGTTTGCACTTACGGCTATGACAGCTAGCTTCCTCAGTCAGGAACTGCAGTCACTTTTTTGCTTTCATCATCACATTAGTTTAGAATTCCCTCATTACACTTGGAAAGGAATGCAAGAGCTACTTCGGTGTGCATCCTGGTCAGTCTTCTTTCTACCTTTTTGAGTGATATGTTTCCATGACATTCAGGTGACTCATCTTACTCTGAAATTGTCAGGCTGCTTAGTTAATTATAAAATTCAGATATATCTTAAGTGTCTGCACGTGTGCGTGCTTAGCTGCTCAGTTGTGTCTGACTCTGCGGCCCTATGGACTGCAGCCCGCCAGGTTCCTCGTCAACGGAGATTCTCCAGGCAAGAATACTGGAGTGGGTTACCTTGCCCTCCTCCTGGGGATCTTCCCAACCCAGGAATCGAACCCAAGTCTCGCATTGTGGGCAGATTCTTTACCGTCTGAGCCACCAGGGAAGCCCAAGAATAATGGAGTGGGTAGCGTATCCCCTCTCCAAGGGATCTTCCTGACCCAGGAATCAAACCGGGGTCTCCTGCATTGCAGGCAGATTCTTTACCAGCTGAGTCATCAGGGAAGCCCATCTTAGGTGTTTCAGTTCAGTTCAGTCGCTCAGATGTGTCCAGCTCTTTGCAACCTCATGAACCGCAGCACGCCAGGCCTCCCTGTCCATCACCAACTCCCGGAGTTCACTCGAACTCATGTGCATCGAGTCGGTGATGTCATCCAGCCATCTCATCCTCTGTCGTCCCCTTCTCCTCCTGCCCCCAATCCCTCCCAGCATCAGGATCTTTTCCAGTGAGTCAACTCTTCTCATGAGGTGGCCAAAGTACTGGAGTTTCAGCCTCAGCATCAGTCTTTCCTTAGGTGTTTAGGGAGTGTTAAACTGTGATTGAAATAATTACCATAGGAGAAGATGAAGAAGTAATACTGACAGGGTTTTTTGATACTCAGATGTACCATAGATATATATTGAAATGCAAAAAGTATTTTATCAAACATACAATATGAATTTTGAAATATTTTTATTTTTTACTCTTCCTGACACTGCTGAACCCAAGGACATTTTCTCTTTGTTTCTTTATATTATCTGTGCTCTCTCCTGAAACTTCACAACAATTACTATGCATTTTTTTTAAGATCTTGACCTTTCTGTTAGTGACTCTTCAATAGAACAGGCTAAATAATACACAGTGATTTTTTTTCCTCAGATAATGACTCTAATAGATGATACTTGTGGTTCTGTCACACGCAGCGTTTCTTTAATCAAATCCTCACCCTTGGTCATCTTACATTTTGATGTCTAAGGCTCTTTCTTTAGCTTTTGTTTGTTCTCAATGACATATCTTCTAAGGAAAGATTACATTTTCTCATTTTTTTCTTAGAGGAGTTCTCTTTATGTATCTTTAAAAGCTCAAGGATTCTAATTGTTGGTAGAGATATTATAGAGGCAACTGTTGTAGGAATTGGTTATTTTCATCAAGATTCAGTGATAATATCCAGTAAACAGCAACAAGCGTTTCCTAGTCTTGTGTATGTGTGACAGACCTTTTACTGATAAACTACTAACCAATCCTGTGTCTGACTATGAGGAGACTGTTTGAAACATAGTAAAAGCGATTTTCAGAATTACTATAAAAAATCTAGTTTGTCAATGATATAAGTCAAATTGAATGTAATATGATACAGGACTGAAAATGATCTCTTTGGATCTTATTCAAATTCCCTTAAATTAATAATTGAATCTTACCCTGTCTTCCCTGAAATGCAGATTTACTTATTGTTTCAATAAGTCTACGATGATTCCCTCTCTCTCTCTCTCAGTATCTCTCTTAATTTAATGTTGATGCTTGGACCTTGACTTTGGAGACAGACATTCATGAGCTTTATTTCTGACTCTGCACAGTGTCAGATCTTAGGCTAGTTTGTATTTCCAAATGGCTTTTTCTTAGTTTATAAAATGGAAATAATAATAGAGCCTCCCTCTTAGGCTGAATGCCAGGATTAAATGATGTTCTCTTAGTATTGATCCTAGTCTCTATAATCTATATTTTTATAGTAATAAACTTTCAAGGTTAGAAGGAATCTTAAACATTTTACTTTCAGGAGGTCATAGTTCAGAGGGAGGAGATTACGTGCAAACCTCAGTTTAGTTATTGAGTGATGTAAAAGTGTCTGGGGCTTCTCAGGTGGCTCGGTGATAAAGAATCTGCCGATGCAGGAGATGTGGGTTTGATCCCTGGGTTGGGAAGATTCACTGGAGGAGGAAATGGCAACCTGCTTCAGTATTCTTGCCTGGAAAATTCCATGGACAGAGGAGCATAGTGGGCTGCAGTCCATGGGGATGCAAGAGTCAGGCATGACTGAGCAGCTGAGCACACACAGACACACACACACACACACACACACATATTAAAGTGTCTTCACAGCATGCTGGTTCGTCTGTGTCCAGGAACAGGTGTGGCCCTTCTTTATCTCTCCAGGAGTTCCCTTGCCCACTCTCCCCAAAGAGCACCAGGAAGCTCATACTAATGACCCTGCAAGAACTTATACTAATGATCCATAGTCTTACATTTAGGGAGCATTTAGAAACACTAGTGCCTTGAACCAAACTGAGCTTCATCACATAAGGCAGGACTCTGGGGCCGTCCTGTGCCTCTGGGAGTCCCATGCATCAGGATGCTGCTTACCCCATTTTCAACACGTCTGAACCTGCATCTGGCTTGGTCCTTCCAGGCAGGAGAAAAACCTGGGCATCCCAATAGCACAACGGTCTTCTTTTGAGTCATAATTTGTTTTCCTGTGACTTCCAAACTCTAGTCCTGGTTCTACTCTGGAGGCCAAATAGAATAACTCATATCCTTTAAATACACTTTCAAATATTTGAGGCTTCTCAATCTTGTCTCACTCTTTTCTGCATGTTTATATACATTAGTTTGTTCACTTGTACAACGAACACTTACTCTGCACCTACTGTGTACTGGGTATTGCTGACGAAGTAAGGTAAGGTTGATCCCTGAGCTTGGGAAACTTTCCTCATTGTGACATATTCCTCATATGAAGTGATTTTAACACTTCATCATCAGCCCAGCTCTTTTTCTGTAAAAACTTTCAGTTCGTTTGCCCTTGAAATGCACACCGTAGACTCTGAGGTGCACTGTAATAGCACAGGACCAGTTGTCCACTCATTTATTCTGTGTTATACAGCACTCCTCTCCTAAGAGAAGATTTACTTTTTGGTCGTCATACACTGTGGATTTATGTGAAAGCTGTTGTAAGTTAATACATAGTCTCCTTAGTTCTCAGACGTATAAAATTGTTTTGAAACTCACACAGTTTCTATTAAACTTTGTCTTGAGAGTATTAGCACATTGTACCAAACTCTGAATTTTGTATTCTTATGCTGTTATCCAAATGTTGGAAAAGCAACAACTTGCTTTAATTTGTCATTGATGCACACTGAAGTGAACAGAGTTACACCAAATCTGTAGCTGAAGGAGAGCCTTCATTTAGTATTTTATTTCTTTCTTTATTAATTGTATATACAATACTGTGTTTGTACGTGCGTTCATCACTCAGTCGTGTATGACTCTTTGCAACCCCATGGACTGTATAGCCTGCAAGGCTCCTCTGTCCATGGGATTCTCCAGGCAAGAATCCTAGAGTGGGTAGCCATTCCTTCTCCAGGGGTTCGTCCCTACCCAGGAATTGAACCTGGGTCTCCCACATTGCCCGGGAGAAAGAATCTCCTGATTCTTTACCATGTGAGCCACCAGGGAAACACATTAATACAGTATTAGTGGTCTTTAAATGATATTTATTTACTTAAGCAACCTTATAGTTCTTTTGCCAATAGATATTAGAAAGGAATTTACCTCATTATTTCTCCAAATGATTCCTACTCTTTACAAGTTTTGATTTCTTTTTTTAAAAAATCTGTTTCTTAGGGGATACATTATGACTATACTCCACAAAATATTCATCTACCCTTTGTAAATATAGTATGCTATGGCATTATTAGAACTTTATTCTGATGGCATATTTTCCAATTGAACGTTTGTACATATCATGGTTTATATTAAAATATTACCTTATTCAATATTTAGTATAAAATCTTGAATGAATTAAGCATTCCTATTATTGAGATACAAATTGGACAGATTTTAGTACAGTCCTTTTATTTCCTTTTGAAAATAAGAATGTTAAGATATAATAGATTGTAATATAATCCACTATGAAAATGTACTGTTATTTTGCTGCTACTGGTCATGTATTGTAAATGGAGAGAAAGCTTTTCTGAGGGCATCAAATACCTTAGGATACTTTTCACTTTGCAAACCCATCTTACTCTGTTGCTATGGTTACTATTATACCACAGGACATCCTTCATTTATGTATAAATTGTTTTATAGCTTAAAGTTACTTGTTAATATTCTAAAATCTGTGAACCTGCTGAGGAATTATAGCAGGACACGATTGCTTCCATGTTTGAAATAATGATGTGTAAATAGCATAGTAGCACACTCATTATAACCTTATTAGTGAGTGAGAGTGCTAGAGCAATTTTTATTTTTAAATGGATTCCTGCATATGAGAGGACTGTGTTCCATCATGGTTAAGTACCTGGATTCCAGAGCAAGTTGCTTGCGTTCAGATCCTGCCTTAGCCACTAACCATGTCTCTGTTCGTGGATGACTTGACTTCTGTTTGTCTCAGTTGTGTGGTAACTAAGTGGAAATAGCAATAGGGCCTACGTCATAGGGTTGTTGTAAGGAATAAATAGGTTATTATTTGCAAAGTATTTATTTTATTTTTGCTCCCATTGTATTAATATTATTATTGCTATTATTATTTCATGGGCTTGTTCTTCAAGTCTAGTATGACTGGAGAAGGAAATGGGAACCCACTCCAGTATTCTTGCCTGGAGAATCCCAGGGACAGAGGAGCCTGGGGGGCTGCCGTCTATGGGGTCACACAGAGACGGACACGACTGAAGTGACTTAGCAGCAGCAGCAGCAGTAGTGTAACGATACCAGTGTAAGGCAAAGCCAGGGACAAGTGAATATCAGAAACACTTGTGATCTGGGGAGCTCTGTTTTTTTCTTTTAATGGACTTATTGGCTAATTTATTTATTTATTTACTTTTACTACTTAGAAAGTTTTTTAGAAAGAACACATCTAAGTATATTCTATTGGTGATAACAGTTGATCAATTCGTAACTAATAATTATCAAAGATTATAATTGTACACTGTTGACAAATATAGAACAAAATTATTGGAGGACAATTACTCTACAATATTGTGTTAGCTTTTGACACACACCACGAGGAATCATGACCCAGTGAAATCATAGTCCAGGAGCTTGATATTAACAAAGACTGATTAAACTAAAGGTGTTTGATTAGATTACCTTTCATATCTTCCCATTTCTCTGAGATGGTGGGTGCAGAACTAGCATCAGTTCTCAGCCTGAAATATGTCAAGATGTCCACTCTCTCAGCCTTGCTGCCGTTTCTCCACGGTATCATCACGGCCAAAGTTACATCAGGGAGAAAGCCTCACTTGAGGGACGCAAGGCCACGGCTCACCCCCTCCTAGGAAACGGTGGAACCACCTTTACTGTGTGACTGGCTTTCACCCTGCTGATCTGCATTGCCAAGGTGCTGGATACCTCCTCTTCCTGATCACCCGTGTGTTTTAAACCACTTCTCCTCGCAGACTTCGGCATAGCCAGTAGAGTCTGCTGGATTCTCAGCTTGTCCTCCTAGCCTTAACTCAGTGCTGGTGCTTCTCTGAAGTCCTTCATCCGTTGGGCGCCTTGTCAAAATGTGAATATTAACACTGCCAGGAAACTCACCCCTCGGCCAGGACTCGGCATTGGTGACTTTTTTACTCCAGATTTCTGCTTCTTTGTACTCTGGACCCATGTATCCATTTACCTTTATGACTTTCTATACTTACAACATCTCAAAGACACCTCACACCCCACGTGTCTAAATTCAAGACTCTCTCCCACCCTCCCACTTCCAAGTTGGGTTCTCTAACAGCATCTCTGTTTTATGGCTGTACTGTTCGGCTGTTTACCTGGAATCTGCCTTGCAACTTAGCTTTTCCTTAGTATCAGATCTACCATCGAGTCTTGATTTTACATTTCATCTTTGAGTCTCCATTTTACAAATAACCCCTAGTCCAGTCAACCATCTTTTTGACTGACCTACTTCAGTGAGAAGCTGATACACTGATTAATCTGCTAGTGGTTTATCCACATCAATTCTGATTCTTCTGCAAACTTTTTGGTCATTGTCATCTAATCTTTCTAAGTGCAAATCTCATCTTGGATAAAAGGTTTTGCTGGTTGGCCTTGAAATCTTAAATATTCACTATAAACTTTGAACATTTTAATTCAGTGACATTTCAATTACGTAAAATTTTTCTCACTACGTGTAATCATATTTTATGAAACAATACATTTTAGAGTCTAAGTAATTGGATTAAATATTAATATTTAAAGTAGAAGCCTTTGGCAAGTCTTGGTCAATCTTTCTGGTTTAAGAAACTTGAAGTGTCTAGACATTGCAAAATGTTTGTATGAGGCAGTGTGATATGAATATATCATTTTGACATTTTGTTTTCTTTCTAGATGCTTATTTGCTGTTTGAGTATAATAAATCATTGCTTTAGTACTCCTCATGGGTCTGTTTTTAAGTGTATTTCTTGCCCCAAAGTGTCTTTTTTTATTATCTTGTTTCTTTAAGGTACTTTCTGGCTATTATAATTCACTTTTTTTTTTTTTAAGTTTAACTTTTAAAAATTGTATTTGTTCATTTATGTATTTATTTATGGTGGTGCTGTGTCTTTGTTGATGAGCAGGCTGCTCTCGCACTGTGGTGCTCAGGCTTCTCGTTGCAGAGGCTTCTCTTGTTACGGAGCCCGCAGCCTGGGCGAGCAGGCTGCCGTAGTTGCGGCTCGTGGGCTCAGCAGTTGCGGCTCCTGGACTCGAGCGCAAAGGTTCAGTAGTTGTGGTGCGTGGACTTAGTTGCTCTGTGACATGTGGAATCTTCCTGAATCAGGGATTCAACCCCTGTCTCTGGCAGTGGCAGGCTGATTCTTTACCACTGAGCCCCCAGGGAAGCCCTATCATAATTTTTTTTTTTTCTTAATTAATTGCATCCACCTGTTGTAATCCAGTGTTCTTGCCTGGAGAATCCCAGGGATGGGGGAGCCGGGTGGGCTGCCATCTATGGGGTCGCACAGAGTTGGACACGACTGAAGCGACTTAGCAGCAGCAGCAGTTGTAATCAATTGTACCATTTACATCAGTATCTGGACTTCTTAGAATGTTTTGAATTCCTGAGGTAAGTTCTAGTTTTAACTTTATTTAATTATACCAAGGAATTGAAAGCCTAGGTTTTCTGGCTGTAAAAAACCTCCCTGATAAAATTCCATTGCTATTATATGGTGATGCAACACATTGGTCAGTCAAGTTGTCCGTAATGTTAGTAAATTCTCCTTTGGGTTTTGCTGTGAAACAGTTACTTGGGGAGGGGGAGATGTGAGAGAAGAAAAATCTATCAGGAAGTAGGGTGGAAATATGTTAGCTAATCTTGCCCTATTCCCATTCGCCTTGTTGCCATTTTGGTCTATATTTTAGCCTCCATTTTTAGAGTTAGAAAGTTTAACTGAAAAAAATAAATAACCTGTACCTCATGTATTATAAATATATTAAGCTGAAAGCGAAGGATTCTGCCTCACCTATAAGAGGATATTGGAAAGATCATTTTGGCTGGTGATGTATATTTTATGACTGTGCATCTCTGGGTGAAAAGTCAGGCTATTGTATTCGTGGAGAATGAGGTGAAATGTTGCCTAGATGCGCTGAACATGCATTCGAGAGAGAAGACATATTTCCTAACCAGTTGCAGTTTTGCCGCAGGCTGATAAATAGTGGGGTTTGCAATCGATTTCAGCATTGATCTGAAAGATAATCCTTTCTGTGACAATCTCGTCCTGGGGTTTTTGCTGTCGGAGGTGAAAATGAATCGCAGAGTCTCAGTGAATAAGGAGAGGGAGAAGCTGGGCCTGCGGGGACCGTGCTGGTACGTGTCTGTATCACAGGAGCTCACACACCGGAGACTTTGCATGTGGGGTGTGGGGGAGGCTAGAGCACGCACCCCGGAAAGGTTTTACTCCCTTAATTGCCAGAACTATGCTCCAACATTTACTGATCGATTGTATTTACTACTGTATGTGGGGAGATAAGAAAAGACAGGGCAGATGGTAATTTGACTGGCTCTTCAGGGGTCTGGAGCACCTTCCCAATCAGTATTTTGTACTTCATGCCAGCTTGGCCCTGGAAGGAAAACTGAAGAGTTGGGGCAGGGAGGGGGTGGGGGCTGCAGAAAAGCAGGGTGTTCCCCTTGGATGGGCTCTGCTCTGCACAGTCTGTGAGACAAATGAGAATTACCGCTAGTGCCTCAGGGATCGCGCAGGGAGAGCGGGCTGGGGTGCAGCTGAAACCGTGTGGGCGATTCTTCCTGAGGTGGAAATGAAGACCGATTTGCCATCTCGTGCCCCTATTTTATTAAAGAGGCACTCTCTCTGTTCAAAGAGCCACACCGAAGACGTCCTGTTAAGAGGGAAGGTTACTCCGTGCACAGGCGCAGCTGAGACAGGTTCAGAGCGGGTGGATCTCTAGTCACCTGTCACCCTAACACCTGTCTGCCGGATCTCAGGAGGAGGTGTGGATTCCTTAGTGACTCTGCAGCACAGCCTGTGGGAGCCTCTGCTTGGGATCTTCGAGGCGTTAAGGATCTGAACTTTTAAGTACCTCATGAAGCACTCCTCTGATACCTCTCTCTTAAATCCGAGCCTGTCTGTGGGGACTGGCAGATCTCCCTTAAATGCTTGTCTGACAGCTTCACCAGCCTCCCTAGGATCGCTTTCAGAAGAGTGACAGCCTTTCCATCTGCTGACGTCACGTGCGGGTGGCATCCAGTGTGCTCCGTTCTCAAGCATCTCAAGCAGCTCTTGAGTTTTGTCCCTCGAAGAGTAAAGAAGACGTGGGGTGGATGTCGCTTTGCGGTGTTTTTAAACCTTTACTCTTCTTTTGTGATTTCACTGCATGTTCATTTTTATCCTTTCAATAAAAGTTTATAAAAAAGAATATGTTAGGTGTTATTTTGCAGTTTCACTTGGAGAAGGCGTCTGCTGACTTTTCCTTTTTTTTTTTTTTTTTACCTTTTTGTATTGGAGAACAGTTGATTAATGGTGCTGTGCTGGTTTCAAGTGGACAGCAGAGGGACATAGCCATACAGTTCAGTTCAACTCAGTTCAGTCGTTCAGTCGTGTCCAGCCATCTCATCCTCTGTCGTCCCCTTCTCCTCCCGCTTTCAGTCTTTCCCAGCATCAGGGTTTTTTCCAGTGAGTCAGTTCTTCGCTGGCCAAAGTATTGGAGCTTCAGCTTCAGCATCAGTCCTTCCAGTGAATACTCAGGACTGATTTCCTTCAGGATGGACTGGTTGGATCTCCTTGCAGTCCAAGGGACTCTTAACAGTCTTCTCCAACACAATTCAAAAGCATCAATTCTTCAGCTCTCAGCTTTCTGTATGGTCCAACTGTCACATTCATACATGACTGCTGGAAAAACCATAGCTTTGACTAGACAGACCTTTTTTAGCAAAGGTAATGTCTCTGCTTTTTAATATGCAGTCTAGTTTGATCATAGCTTTTCTTCCAAGGAGCAAATGTCTTTTAATTGCAAGGCTGCAGTCACCATCCACAGTGATTTTGGAACCCAAGGAACTAAGAGTCTCTCAGTGTTTCCATAATTTCCCCATCTATTTGCCATAAAGTGATGGGACCGGATGCCATGATCTTATTTTTCTGAATGTTGAGCTTTAAGCCAGCTTGCTCACTCTCCTCTTTCACTTTCTTCAAGGGGCTCTTTAGTTCCTTCTAGCTTTCTGCCAGAAGAGTGGTGCCATTTGCATATCTGAGGTTATTGATATTTCTCGCTGCAATCTTGATTCAGCTTGTGCTTCATCCAGCCTGGCATTTCCCATGATGTACTCTGTATCTAAGTTAAATAAGCAGGGTCACAATATACAGTCTTAACATACTCCTTTCCTAATTTGAAACCAGTGTGTTGTTCCACGTCTGGTTCTGACTTGCTTCTTGACTTGCATACAGATTTTTCAGGTGGCAAGTCAGATGGTCTGGTATTCCCATCTCTTTAAGAATTTTCCAGTTTGTTGTGATTCACATAGTCAAAGGCTTTAGAATAGTCAGTGAAGCAGGAGTAGATTTTTTTCTGACATTCTCTTGCTATTGCTATGATCCAGCAGATTTAATCTCTAATTGGCAATTTAATCTCTGATTCCTCTGCCTTTTCTAAATCCAACTTGAATCCAGTAGCTTAGTTCACCTACTCCTGAACCCTAGCTTGGAGAATTTTGAGCATTAATTTGCAATCATGTGAGAGGAGTGCAATTGTGTAGTAGTTTGAACATTCTTTGACATTGCCTTTCTTTGGGATTGGAATGAAAACTGACCTTATCCAGTTCTGTGGCCACTGCTGTTTTCCAAATTTGCTGGCATATTGAGTGCAGCACTTTCACAGCATCATCTTTTAGGATTTGAAATAGCTTAGTTGGAATTCCATCACTTCCACCAGCTTTGTTCATAGTGATGCTTCCTAAGGCCCACTTGACTAAGGCCATACATAAACATGTATCCATTTTTAAACTCTGCTCAATGTTAGGAGGCATCCTGGATGGGAAGGGCATTTCCCAGAGAATGGATACAGGCCAACTCTTTCTGTAGGAGCCACCATAGTAAAATGTTTTGTGGTTTGTGAGCCAGAAGGTCTTTGCCCCAGCTATTCAGCTCAGCTGTTGGAATGTGAAAGCCATCAGAGGCAATTTGTGAACAATGGGTGGGACTGGGTTCCTGTAGAACTGTAATTGCAAAGGATTTGGTTTGCAGGCTGTAGTTTGCCAAACTCAGACCAAGAAGAAAAGCTGAGGGTAAAAAGAGTATATTCTATTCAAATTTTTCATGATTAAGGCTGGGAGACTAAATTTCCAGCTGATGTCACTTAGTAGCAAAATATCTAAAAATTCAAAGACCATCGTTTTCTGACATTTACAATGTACCTCCATAGCCTTAATAATTCACAGTTGAGGAATTCCTCACTCAACTCCCTGTTATTAGCAGGGAGAGAAAAAATTTCCAGAGTTATCCATAGTTCACGAGAAACACTGTGGTGGTCAAAAGAGCAAAGAGCAAACTCATGGAGTTTGAAAGCTGGACTAAGCCTTCGCAATGGGCATTGTTAGTTGTGAACCCCAGGAAGTAGGGGGATGACGCAACATGGTTCCAGAAGCCACGCAGCCTTTAGCTTGTCCACTGCCAGGCAGAGCACAGCAGTTTGCTTCTCCCATCACTTTCTGGAAGGCTACTGTCTGCTTTTGAGACCCATTGCTATTTTAACTTCGAGAAAAGCTTGATTTGCTTATTGTTGGGTACATACATGAAAGTGAAAGTCGCGCAGTCATGTCTGACTCTTTGGGGCCCCATGGACTCTACAGTGCGTGGCATTCTCCAGGCTAGAATACTGAAGTGGGTAGCCTTTCCCTTCTCCAGGGGATCTTCCCAATCCAGGGACCGAACCCAGGTCTCCCGCATTGCAGGTGGATTCTTTACCAGCTGAGCCACAAGAGAAGCCCATATAAGCTTGTATTTGTTCTCATATAAGTGGAAGAGATGTGAAAGAAGATGTATTGTTTCTACAATCTTTAGCCCGCTTCCACCACGTCATTTGGGACCCACAGGTCTTCTACCCTGGATGACCATAGCAGCCTTCAAATTCATCTTCTCCCTCCTGTTTTGTCTCACCGTGATCTGCATCCACTTTGCCATCCAAATGATGATTTCAAAACCCACGTGAGCCTGTCTCATCCTGGGTTCAAATCTTCAGTGGCTCCTCGGAGTCTTCACAATAAACGCCTGCTTTCTGAGACCTCTGCCCAATGGTCTCTGCTCATCTCTCTGGCCTCACCTCAAATACTCTCATCTCCGTAGGCTGAGAGAGAAATCTACTGACGCAAATGATCTAGTTGCAAAAAGGAAGCATGCCTTTACAGGTCATTTACTTTCGTTATGAGACGCTCACTAACATTTCCTGAGTTGGGATTTTAGAGAACTCTTCAGACTCACAAAGAACACTGCGTTTCTTGATGGCTGGTGTGTGTGTATGGTACCTGGAGTTAATCATTTTTCTGCACCTATACTTATGATACTGCCTGTAGGGTGGCGAGATGGGATTCCCTCTGTATTCAGCCACCTATCCTTAGGAAGTCTGGCCCTTCACTGGGCCCCTGGTGGAGATGCTTCTCCACTTAGCTTTCTCTGTTACTATTGTTCAGTCACTAAGGCGAGTCCTACTCTCTGGGACCCCATGGACTGCAGCACGCCAGGCTGCGCTGTCCTTCACCATCTCCCAGAGTTTGCTCACACTCATGTCCATTGAGTGATGGCATTGAGTGATGCCATCCAATCATCTTGTCCTCTGCTGCCCCCTTCTCCTCCTGCCTTCAATCTTTCCCAGCATCAGGGTCTTTTCCAGTGAGCTCTTTGCATAGGGTGGTCAAATTGGTATTGGACCTTCAGCTTCAGCATCAGTCCTTCCAATGAATCATCAAGGTTGATTCCGTTTAGGACTGACTGGTTGGATCTCCTTGCAGTCCAAGGGACTCTCAAGAGTCTTCTCCAACACCTGTCTGAAAGCATCAGTTCTTCAGTGCTCAGTCTTCTTCTTTATGGTCTAACTTTCACATCCAAACGTGACTACTGGAAAAGCCGTAGCTTTGACTAAGACATACCTTTGTCAGCAAAGTGATGTCTCTGCTTTTCAACATGCTGTCTACATTGGTCACAGCTTTTCTTCCAAGGAGCAAGTGTCTTTTAATTTCATGGCTGCAGTCATGTAGACATACTGAGTTTTTGAAGCCTTCTCTGCTGTCTTCATTTTAACACCATGTGTCAGGATAGGACTATAGTTAAGACGAAATGCTTGTAGGTTCTGTCAAAAGGTACATTTGCGTAGCTATTCTAGATACCTGCTTTCAGCCACTAATATAATTTAAAGTGCCTAGATTATCTTTTATTGTAGAAAATTCATGACACCAACATCAACATTGTTCATACAGTTTTGTGCTTTAGTTTGTATAAAGAATGGTTTATTCAAGAGAAGATACTTAATTGCTCTACTTTGTTGTCTAGGAAGATATTCCTTTTTTTCCCTCCTGAGTTTGTGTGTTCCACACTTTATGCAAGTATTTGGAACATTACGTTGATCTACTTCTTATGATAAATATAAAGTAGGAAGTACTGTATTTTACTAATCATTACCTTTCAATAGACATGATTAGCATGAAAAATAATAATGAAGTATTTTATATTTGCTGTCTGCCTTTGAAATATTGAAATATAATTGTGAAACATAAGTAATTGAATTACTTGTGGAAATACAAGGAAGAAGAAAAAAGGTAATTCAATCATTCTCTTGTGGCTTTGACTGTTTCCTGGGGAAGGAGTGGTTTTTATAAGTTAGAACATTTAGAATTCTATAAGTTGTTTAAAATCTTTATATGTTATTTTACCTTTTGTTGAGACCTCTTGAGTTCTTGATATCTTTGTGTTGTGGTTTAGTTTCATTATTCTGGCAGTCTTAGGCAACTCAAATCCCCCTCCTCTATGTACCTTAGTTTCTAAATAGATTTATTTATTTATTTATTTATTTATTTCTCATAAATAATGTATTTTGTATTAATTTAAAAATTACACTCAACATTAGATATATTATCACTGATGAAATGGGTATGAACTTGGGCAAACTTCAGGAGATGGTGAAGGAGAGGGAGGCCTGGCATGCTGCAGTCCATGGGGTCACAAAAATTCATACATGCCTGGGCAACTGAACAGAAACATAAGTTAATTATGGCATTACTAGGTAAACATTGATGAATGAGCCTACGTTCTTTACTATGAAATAAAAATCTAATGTGTTTTTATTTGTTAAAACTAACAGCTGTTATTCAAATCAACCTCTTCCTTAAAAGTGAGTTAATAAGTAGTATTAGAACTCTAGATATGAGCAAATGTCCAACCTTAACTCCCTCCTTTGATTTTTTTTTAGGATGACTTTTATTTACTTTTTGATTGGCATTAAAAATATCCTTTCTATTTCAAATGTAGCAATGTGTATAATAAATGGGGAAAGAACTTGAAAAAAATACGTACTTGTATATGTGTAACTGAATCACTTTACTGTATACCCGAAACTGACATAACTATCAGATCAGATCAGATCAGTCGCTCAGTCGTGTCCGACTCTTTGCGACCCCATGAACCGCAGCACGCCAGGCCTCCCTGTCCATCACCAGCTCCCGGAGGTCACTCAGACTCGCATCCATCGAGTCAGTGATGCCATCCAGCCATCTCTCCTCTGTCGTCCCCTTCTCCTCCTGCCCTCTCCCTCCCACATCAGGTCTTCTCCATGGTCAACCTCGTGGGTGGCAGTGGTTTCGCTAGCATCTTCCTTCCGTCCGGTTGATCTCCTTCGTGGACTGGTTGGATCTCGCGTCAGGGACTCTCAGGTCTTCTCAACACAAGTTCAAGCATCTCCGCCTCAGCCTTCTTCACAGTCCAGCTCTCACATCCATCATGACAGGAAAGACCATAGCCTTGACTAGGCGAACCTTAGTTGGTAAGTAATGTCTCTGCTTTTGAATATGCTATCTAGGTTGGTCATAACTTTCCTTCCAAGGAGTGCGTCTTTTAATTTCATGGCTGAGTCACCATCTGCAGTGATCTTGGCCAGAAAAACAAATCTGACACTGTTTCCACTGTTTCATCTATTTCCCTGCAGTGATGGGACCAGTGCCATGATCCTCATTTTCTGAATGTTGAGCTTTAAGCCAACCTTTTCACTCTCCACTTTCACTTTCATCGAGGCTTTTAGCCCCTCTTCACTTTCTGCCATAAGGGTGGTGTCATCTGCATACCTGAGGTTATTGATATTTCTCCCGGCAATCTTGATTCCAACTTGTGTTTCTTCCAGTCCAGCATTTCTCTGATGTACTCTGCATATAAGTTAAATAAACATGGTGACAATATACAGCCTTGATATATATATGCCAGTATAAAATAAAAACTTTAAAAATTCTTTATTTCAATTTGATGCTTTAAAATCATTCAAATATAAAAAAATAAAAATAAAATCATTCAAATAGAATAGCACTTATATAAGCATAATCCCACAATTATTAGAGTTAAAACCTAAGAGAAAAAGAAATCAAATTATTTTCTTTTTTTTTTTTAATTATTTTCATG
This sequence comes from Tragelaphus eurycerus, assembly GCA_935064755.1. Classification (NCBI taxonomy): domain Eukaryota; kingdom Metazoa; phylum Chordata; class Mammalia; order Artiodactyla; family Bovidae; genus Tragelaphus; species Tragelaphus eurycerus. The sequence continues at coordinate 20,676,377 of CAKXYN010000039.1, read as the reverse complement.
TTTTGAAAATTTTTAACATCCTAACTGGATAATTTAATTATCAGCAACTTTGTATTGTTGTTGTGGGATATATTGCAATTATATGCCATGCACTTTCCTGAGAGTCTTCAAAAATGAAGAACAATTTCTAGGACATTAAACACTCAAAAAGATCATCATAAAAGCACAGGAAAGTATTCTCATGTAATGTCTAAAATAATGTCATACTCCTAACCTCAGTAATGTTCACTTACATTTCAGGCTTGGGTCACTGTGTTCTTTAGAACAAATTTCATAGTAAACATATGAGATGTGGGCACTTTATAACTAAATAAGTGAACTTGAATGACATGTTCATTTTATGCTTACTGAATTCCCCTAACTAGTCTAGTTAGTGGATAGTCTATGGAATTTGGTTGCCATGGAAATCATTCGCTTTTTGTTGTACAGAGTATGCAGCATGATCAATAAGACTTTGAAGCATAAAAATACATTGTATTAGAATAAAAATTCAATAGCAATATCCTTTAAAGCGAAAGAGGGAGGGTATGACATTTCCAGTTGTTAACTGGAACTCTCGTTCATTTATTTTTTAAATGAATGATAGTGGGTATCATATCATTTTGGCATGCAGCTGCCCATAGGCGGCTTGGCTGGTTTAGCTGGGCTCTGGGACTTTCTGACTTGACCTCTGTATTCCTGCACTTTCTCTAGTACTTCATAATTAAGCCTCTTTTCCATTTTGTATGTTCTTGTTTTTCACGTTCAGAATTTGGTAGCTTTCCCTGTATGCTGAGATGCCGTCTAGCACACTTCCCCTTCTCAGGCTCCTTGCCATACTTCTTGGTGTCCTTCCAGACTTGGCCCTGCATCACGTGTCTCCCACGGTACAGAGAGTTTAGAGTTTATGTCCTGGGGGTTCTGTAACGGTGACATGTCAGCTACTTTCTGTACATACATTGTGGTATATCTCATTCTCTTAGAAAGCTCTTACCATTCATACATTAATATTCTTTAATACTCAAAGAAAAATTTTTATCACGTATTTTTTTCAGTGTTTTACTCACTTTGAATGTTTTTTTTTTTTCCTTTAATTTGCTTCATTTTTCAAAAACTGTTGAGATAAGGTTGAAGGGAAGCAATGTATTTGGTTGGTTTAATTTCTGTATCAAGTAACTAAATGTCCAGGACAGAAAGTAAATCATACTTTTTTTTTTTTGGTGCACCTGCTTTATTCCATGAAGATGGAAACAGGCCCATGATAAGGCAGATGATGATCAGTCCTTTAAACTTTCAGAGGCTGTCTCTATTGGGGCAAAATGATTATGGGTGGATCCCAGTAAGTCAGCATATTACCCACCTGTAAAAACCCCAGAGGAGTCGAAAAATGAACAATGAACCAAATAATCATCATGGAGCAGAATCTCACATGGTTGTCAGAAGACATATTCCTTTAACAACCACTCATAAAATGTGTTTAATGAATACATGGATAAATATGTCAGCTTTTAAACAAATATTTGCTATTTTTGCAACTTCATCTTTCTCTTATCATGCTTTTTTTTTGGCGCATCACTAAAACAATTTCTTTCTAGCAGTTCACTAGATCTAAATTAAAATGTCAATCAAAAATCACTAATTTTGATTATTACTGCAAGAGGACTTAGTACTTATGCAGTTTGCATTTGCTGTGCAATTATCAGAATTATTACCCTTCATTGAGGAAATATTTTCCAACTAAATTAGCTGAACTAAATTTTAACTTAAATCCTCAAGGTACTAAGTTCCTCAAAGCAAACCACTCGGTTCCATCTGGAAAGCGAAAGCGCAAGTCTCTCAGTCGTGTCTGACTTTTTGCGACCCCATGACCCGATGGACAGTCCATGGAATTCTTCAGGCCAGAATATGGAGTGGGTAGCCCTTCCCTTTTCCAGGGGAATCTTTCCAACCCAGGGATCAAACCCAGACCTCCTGCATTGCAGGTGTTTTCTTTACTAGCTGAGGTACCAGGGAAGCCCCACACCTATCTTACAGATTGTGAAGAAAGAAAAGCTCCTATTTCGGTGGTATTTTGTAGTTAAGATTTTAGAATACGTAGAAGAGATAAACTGGAATCCAATAAAATGTTCCCTTTGTGTCGCTTGTGTCCTTACATGAACACTTTTTAAATCGCATAATTCTACACGTATAATTCCAGCTGTGTTTACCTGTCTTTGTCTGTTGCCATTTGTGATGATTTCCCAAGAACCATTTGGATCTGGTTGGTTTACTTTTTAGCATACAGTCTAACATAAGGGCTTCATCCTTCAGAGTCTGGCCTGTGCTCAATTCAGAGCCCCCTTAGAAGCAGGTTACTGCTTCTAAAATACCGTCAAATCTGGTGACTTTGGAGCTAGTGCAGCTCCTGAGTTGAGAGGCTAGTTTGTGTGAGCTATGGGGAGGGTAATGCAAAGGGCTGACCATTCCCGTGTGGCCAGAGTGATCATCATCCATCTCCCATGTGTCCCAAGGGCACGGTGTACATGTGAGTGCGTGTGGATCTCAGCGTTGTTTTTCGTCACTGATTCACTCATCGTATTCATTTTAGAAGTTCTCAGCTGAGTGTATAGCTGAGTGTACACATACCAACAGCAGCTCAAATATCATGCAATGAAGTCATTATTCGGTTTTCTAGGTTAAATAGTAATCTATGAGAAAATATCATTTTAATGTATTCACTCACCAGTAAAATATGCACAATGAGGAGACTACCCTGAGAGTCTGTTTAGTAACAACTCAAGGTAGGTACCCAGACCTGCTGCTGCTAAGTTGCTTCAGTCGTGTTCGACTCTGTGCAACCACAGAAATGGAAGCCCACCAGGCTTCCCCGTCCCTGGGATTCTCCAGGCAAGAACACTGGAGTGGGTTGCCATTGCCTTCTCCAATGCATTAAAGTGAAACAACACTAGGTTACTAGTAATGATTGAAAGTATTAAATGCATTAAATGCAAATGCAAATGTCAGTAATAACTGTAAGTTTATGTTTACTTTCAGTATACATCCTTGCTGTTGTGGGAATCTGGGAAAACTTAGAGCTATGTTCATTATTTAATGAGCGCATGTGCACCATTAAATAAATATGGATGTATGGATGTGTGGGTATGTACTCAATCATGTCTGACTCTTTCCGAAATGATGAACTGTGGCCTGCCAGGCTCTCTGTCCATAGGATTTTCCAGGCAAGAATACTGGAGTGGGTTGCCATTTCCTATTCCAGGGGATCTTCCCGACCCAGGGATCGAGTCCATGTCTCTTGCATCTCCCTCATTGGCAGGTGGATTCTTTACCACTGCTCCACCCGGTCTTTCTGGAGAACATCCTGAAATGCCCATTTTCCTGGGAAACCTGGTTGTTTTAGCAATACCAATTTGATACTGCTTACTTTTTTTTTTTTTTGTTAGTATGGGGAGCATTACCTTTCAATCACCCTGGCTTTACTATGGAAATTTCCATCCCTTCACCTTCGGTTATTGTCTTCTTCGCTTTCCAAGTGATGGATATCACTTGGTCTTTTTGTCAGCAAAGCTCATTTAACTCAAATAAATTTATCTTGCTACATAATTTTTTTCCAGAGGAAGTATGAAAGTTTCTATTTATTTGTGGTATTGAGAACACAAGTTAAAAGAGAAATGTTTAATCTCCTTGTAACGTAGATAATTGCAATCTTCGTCCTGTTTTTTCTGCATGATAATTCAAGTTAGTAAGTGTTTCATTTTGTTCGATAGTGCTGTTTTTCTATGCTTCTCTATAAGACAGGCCCTTTTGTAGTTGTCATTGACGTTTGTTTTGAAATTGTTAAGGATAAATCAGTATAACCTGATTGATAATCATTATGCTTACATTTATTTACATATTATGCATCTATAGTAATGATTAGATTAATCTGTTCTGTTTGTGAAAATAATATTCTGTGATATTTCCTCTGATTATCAATGGTATGGCTTCCCAGGTGGCTAAGTAGTAAAGAATCCCCTGCTACTGCTGCTAAGTCGCTTCAGTCGTGTCCAACTCTGTGCAGCCCCATAGACGGAAGGTCACCAGGCTCCCCCGTCCCTGGGATTCTCCAGGCAAGAACACTGGAGTGGGTTGCCATTTCCTTCTCCAACGCATGAAAGTGAAAAGTGAAAGTGAAGTCAGTCGTGTCCGACTCTCAGCGACCCCATGGACTGCAGCCCACCAGGCTCCTCCGTCCATGGGATTTTCCAGGCAAAAGTACTGGGGTGGGGTGCCAAAGAATCCCCTAGCAGTGCACAAAATGCTAAGCTTGATCCCTGAGTTAGGAGATCGCTTGGAGAAGGAAATGGTGACCCGCTCCAGTGTTCTTGTCTGGCATATCCCACAGACAGAGGAGGCTGGAGGGCTACAGTCCATGGGGTCGCAAAAGAGTTGGACACAACTGAGCGACTGAACATTGGAGAAGGCAGTGGCAACCCACTACAGTGTTCTTGCCTGGAGAATTCTAGGGATGGGGGAGCCTGGTGGGCTGCTGTCTATGGGGTTGTGAAGTCAGATACGACTAAGCAACTTCACTTTCAACTTTTCACTTTCATGCATTGGAGAAGGAAATGGCAACCCACTCCAGTGTTCTTGCCTGGAGAATCCCAGGGACGGGGGAGCCTGGTGGGCTGCCATCTATGGGTCTCACAGAGTCAGACACGACTGGAGCGACTTAGCAGCAGCAGCAGCAGAGTGACTGCACAGCACCACCAACAGTAATAACAGTCATTGGGACGCTGCTGTTTTTCTGTAAGGGGGAAGGGCTGCCTTTTGTTTCAAAGGCTATGCTTCCTTTTCTGACAGTTGCCACCAGATCAAGAAGCAGTGCTAGTCTTTATGCTGGCGACAGGCGTAACCTCAGAGTTGAGTGGATGCTTCAAGTATGCTTGCTTTATGTTTCTATTTGAATGTACCTCTTTACTAAAATAGTGAATGACTAAGTCACATGCTTCCTCCACTTGGACGTGACTGCTGTAGTGCGTAGATCACTCTGCGAGATTTACCTTTTGTATGACTCTTAGATCCCTATAGCACTGATATCAAGGGTTGTTTCAGCACTACCAAGGTTTTTTACCACAGTGCCTGCCCTGTATATATAAGGCACTCAGCAATTGAATTGAACTGAACTCTATAAATAATCAAGAGCCATTCTTTAAATTGCAAGCTTTAACATTTCAGGTATGTTTTGCTGTATTCTTTCTCTTTCTCCTATTTACTTCCTATCAAAAACATTCACTTTTACAGAGCTTCTCTTCCTGGTTCAGGGGGAAGAAAAAGAGTCATCCATTTACTTGATTAAAAATGCTGTTTGCCTCTTGGTATTTAAGATGCAGAAGCTCTAATATTAAAACTCAGTCTCTAGCCCTTCACGGTGATTTCCAGCCCTGATGACTTTACCCCCTTTAACTCATAATCACATTGGAAAGGATTACCCAGTACATGCTTCTTTTCTGAGACACCAGGACACTCACTGACCAGCCTGAGTCAACGGGTGGTCATGTAATTCAGCAGTCAGTAGTGTCCATAGATTTAACATTCTAGAAGAAAAGTATCGTCCATCATGTATATCTTTCCCTCTCCATGGACATCTATGAACAGATTTCTTACAATCAGAACATTATAGTAGTTTCTCACAGATTACATTACTAGGTATATGTAAATTTCTTTCTGAAACAGAAACATCTTCTTTTAGCATGCTGACTGTTGGAAAAAACAATAACTTCTGAGATACTGGTGTCAGGATATTATCAAATCTGAGTTACTTATAATGCTTTTATCACCAGAGTGATAACCTGCATTACTATGAAAGTGTTAGCCATGCAGTCCTGTCTGACTCTTTGCTATCCCATGGACTGGAGCCCACCAGGCTCCTCTGACCATGGAATTCTCTGGGCAAGAATACTGGAGTGGGTTGCCCTGGCCTTCTCCAGGGGATCTTTTCAACCCAGGGATTGAACCCAGGTCTCCTGTATTGCAGGCAGATTCTTTACCATTTGAGCCACAAGGGAAGCCCTATGACATCCCCCCAATTTCACATCTTTGTATATTTTGTTTACTGAACTTATATTATGACTTTCTGTCTTGTTACTCTGCAGATAGAGAGTCAGGCTAACTGATATGAGTCTTGACTTCTGCATTTTGTATTGACAAGACATAGGGTTAGTTACTTAATCTCTCTAAACCCAGCTTCTGTCTCTGGTATTGATGTTAATATTGAGATCATAAGCTTGATGTGATAATTAAATAGTAAAGCTCATGAAATGCTCAGTGTGGGCAATGAAGCTACAAAAATAATTGCTAACATTCACTGGGCATTTGTTACATCTTATTATTATTCATATTTACACAATAAAAAACAGTTAATAGAAAAAGAGAAGAATCAAATTGTAATAAGTTTGAAAATAATTTTGTGTACACCAGTGCCAGTACTCTGCCTGATTTAGGGGGGAGACTTTGAGTAAATATTGACAGAATCAACAAATGGAGTCAGAGAATTTTCACTGTGAAGAACATAGAAGAATTAGATACATCCACCCAGTGATAGGAGAAGTGTGGTGCAGAGGGAAATGAATTCATTTGGTGTTGGGTAAGGTCAAGCAGTAGTCATGTATGGATATGAGAGTTGGATTATAAAGAAAGCTGAGCTCTGAAGAATTGATGCTTTTGAACTGTGGTGTTGAAGAAGACTCTTGGAATGCAATGAGATCAAACTGGTCATTCCTAAAATAAATCAGTCCTGAATATTCATTGGAAGGACTGATGCTGAAGCTGAACCTCCAATACTTTGGCCACCTGATGCGAAGAACTGATTCATTTGGAAAAGACCCTGATGCTGGGAAAGATTGATGGCAGGAGGAGAAGGGGACAACAGAGGATGAGATGGTTGGATGGTATCACCGACTCTATGGACATGAGTTTGAGCAAGCTCCTGGAGTTGGTGATGGACAGGGAAGCCTGTCCAGGGAAGCACACGGAATTCTGTGTTTTCTGCCCAGATAGGTATATATGCACTCAGCTTTAACCACAAAACTCCACTCAAACTTCAATAAGTGGAGGTTTCTAAAGGTTTCAGAGTATTGGTGGCAGATTATATGCTGGCATGACTTTTCTGAAGTTTGCTTCATTTTTCTTTTTTATATGCTTTATAGGATAACTTGCTTAATTGGTATCTCTTTCCATTTGGATGGTGGAAACCCTTCATTATGTTCATAGAGGTTATGGGGCTTGTGGAAAAAGAAGGATAACTCTGGGAGAGGGAAAGCATAAACAGAGAAATTCTGAGTGATAGTGAATAGTGAAAGTCGCTCAATTGTGTCTGACTCTTTATGACACCATAGATTGTAGCCCACCAGGCTCCTCTGTCCCTGGAATTTTCCAGGCAGGAATACTGAGTGGGTTGCCATTTCCCCCTCCTGGGGAATCTTCCCAATCAAGGGATCGAACCCAGCTGTCCCGCATTGCAGCCAGATTCTTTACTGTTTGAGCTGTCAGCGTATTCTGGTGGGAGGCCTCAATAACTAAGTTGGATACTGTTTATTAAAAGACAAGGAGAGATGAATTTAAGAGCTTGTGACTCTGGTATTAAGAGAGACAAAGCAATTCAGACATTGTTATGCAGATTTGAACTTGATCTTGGCCCTAGAAGTGGATTTCTATTCATAACATCTTTTCCTTCAGGGACTATCTAAATGACAGAATAAACCATGTGAAAAAAAATACAGGGATCATAATGAGGATATGTCATTCTTATGATTCTTAATTTCTGTAGATAGAATATTGACAGTGTGCTACATAAAATGTATTCAGATTTGATATGTTTGGAGTCGTAGGGACATGTGTTTTATTCTAATGTACTTTGCTTGCCATTTAAAAGTATCTAAGGCTAATTCTTACACATTTGTAGAATGACAAGACTTCCTCCAGCAAGCCCTGTTTTACAGACATAATCTCATAGTTCTGTGCTACAGTGCTCTCTTCACAGATCGTTATGTAATGTGTGAAATAATAATGTCATCAAAGAAATTTATATGTTTGTTTCTGTTTTATAGACAAGAGACTTAACCCACAAGGGATTTAAGTGACTCGACTATAGTGGTTGTATTTTGCGTTTAGAAAGAAATGATTTAAATTTTTAGCTAAGTCTTTTTAAGTTTATTCTTTAACAACTCTTTATGAGTGAGGTCTACTTAGCTCTGAGAAGACATAGCTTTCCCTCCTTTGATAATTTTTTGCCAATTTTTGCATCACAATTTTGACCAACCCTATCATAGTAATATTCCAAAAGTAAATTGAATAAAACTGTGTAGATAGTTCACGTAAACTCATTTTCATTGCCTTGCCCAACTGTGTTAGTTGGAAAAACTTTTAAAAATCTGAGTTTAATAATGAGCTTTGTATATGACGATCTCTAAGTTGTTACATAAGAAGTTCCTCAGCAAAAGTGAAAACTGGCTTCTTTTTCTTGTCTGGGTCATGATGCTGATGAGTTAGAAATCTAATATCCATTTCCACTTTTTCATTAATTAGTGTAAAACTGCCTTAAATATTTTACTCTTCATTCTAAGTAATCTCTCACAATCTCTCTTCAGAAGTAAATCACTTATAAATGAGTCTAACCATCTCTTTTGCCCTTCACTTAACCTCTTATATCTCAAATGCTTGGTATTCTTTTGGGGAAAGGAAATTTATATTAGTCTCAGCCCTCTTTTTAATACATTTAATCTTCTTATTAGCCTTTGTGACAGTATCTTAACTCAGCGGTGACACCTTCATTGAACCTGTGGCACCACTTTTGGCTCTTTCTAGGAAGAGCCATTTCTAGCATTGACTCCATCCTTGTACCCAAGGAAATGGAATAGTAATGTACTCTCAGTTCAGCAACTGTGCTTGGCATCTACTGTGTTTTTATTACCTCTGAGTGAGTAATAGGTGTCTCGGGTGTGGAGGGCGGGCAGGACCCTTTGAAGGAGCAGGAAAGGCGCTGCTCTCAGCGAGCCCTCAGCAGCTTGCTGCGGGTGCAGCACCTTCCCGAGCCTCAGCTTCATCAGCCAGCAAAGCGCTCCACCTTCCTCTTCTCCGTGTGTATCCTCTTAGGTATAAATAGTTACATGGGGCTTCCCTGATGGCTCAGCGGTAAGGAATCCACCTGCCAAGCAGGAGGCATGAGTTCAGTCCCTGGGTCAGGAAGATCCCCTGAAGAAGGACAAGGCAAACTACACCAGTCTTCTTGCCTGGAGAATTCCATAGACAGAGGAGCCTGGAAGACTACAGTCCATAGGGTCACAAAGACTCAGACACGACGTAGCAATTAAACCACCACTACTTGTGTATGCGTATATATGTATATATATATACATGTATATACATGACGGGAGCAACTGAGCACAATCGAGCACTTGCATACAGAGTTTCTATGGGCAAGTGGCCTCCCCGGTCACTTCATTTATCATCTCACACAGTGCCACGTGCCTTTTCAGTTGCCTGGAGGCAGGGCGGCTGCAAAACCTTTTCGTGCCTGTTCCTGACAGGTATTGTGGGGCATCTTATGTAATTTTTTTTCCCTTCTCCATCTCATGTTGTCACCATCTTACTATAGAGTCTTGTTTCTGTAGGCTAGGTTTGATAGTAGCTAAATTGCTCTCAATTCTCAATCCTACGCTGATGTTATTTCTAAGCTCCCCAAAGCACCATCTGATATGGTAGCTCCTGGCTTTGGAAGTGCAGTGTCTCCCAAAGACCATCATATAAACTCCAGACTCTTTAGCCTGCCTCACAAATACGTGTTAAAGGAAGATGTATTATACCAAGGAAGTTGCCTAAAAATGAAGATAAGTTTCCAGATAGGCCATATGTTAATTCATCCAACAGACCTATGGAGAATATGATTTGGGCCGTTGCCTGTCTAGGGGAAGTAATGGGTGTATATAGAACAGTAAGATATGTCAGGCCTTTATGAGCTTACAGTTTGGTAGGGAAGAAAGACATGTAAACAGATTCCAGTATAAGCTAAAAAACTCACGTCTGTGTGTGTACATGTTCACATACACACAAGTGAATGTGTGTGACGCACAGGTTTTACCTAAAGAAGGAAGTGAGCACATATTCATATATTCCACTTCAGGGATTAGAAGTTACTAGGGAAGAGATGATTAAATTGAGTGTTTACAGACAAAGGCTAAATCTCCACAATATACAAATAGCTCATATAAGTCAACAACCAGAAAAGCAAACAACGCAATCAAAAAATGGACAGAAGATCTTAATGGACAGTTATTCAAAGAAGACACACAGATTGCCAGTAGGCACATGAAAAGATGCTTAATATCACCAATTATTAAAGAAATGCAAATCCAAACCATGAGGAACCACCTTAACACCAGTCAGAATGTGTACGTGTAGTCCTTCAGTCATGTCCAATTCTTTGCAACCCTGTGGACTGTAGCCTGCTGGGTTCTTCTGTCCATGGGATTTTTTCAGGCAAGAATACTGGAGTAGATTGCTATTTCCTCCTCTAGAGGATCTTCCCGACCCAGGGATCGAACCCACATTTCTTGTATCTCCAGCATTGCAGGTGGATTCTTTATCCTTCTGATCCATTGGGGAAGCTCACCAGTCAGAATGTCCATCATTAACAAGTCTACAAAGGGCAAATACTGGAGAGGATGTGGAGAAAAGGGAGCCCTTCTACACTGTTTGTAGGAATGGAGGTTCCTCAGAAAACTGAAAACAGAATTACCATATGATACAACAGTCTCACTCCTGGACATATACCTGGAGAAAACTATAATCCAAAAAGATGCCTGCACCCCTATGTTCATAGCAGCATGTTCACAGTAGCCAAGACATGGAGACAACCTGAATGTCCATCAGTAGAAGAACAGGCAGTGAACACATGGCTTATGCGTACAGTGGAATACCACTCAGTCATGAAAAGAGTGAAATAATGCATCTGCAGCTGCAGGGATGCAACTCGAGAGTATCATCATACTGGGTGAAGTAAACCAGAGAAGGTGATACTGTATGATGTCAGTTACAGGTGGAATCTAAAATATGACACAAATGATCTCATCTACAGAACAGAAGCAGACTCATAAACATGGAGAACAGACTTGTGATTGCCAGCAGGGAGTGGCTGGGGAGAGAAGCACTGGAAATTTGGGATTAGCGGATATACAGGATGGATAAACAACAAGGTCCTACTGTATAGCACAGGCAGCTGTATTCCATATCATGTGATAAACCATACTGGAAAATAAAAGTAAAAAAAAAAAGAATGTCTGTATGTGTATAATTGAGTCACTTTGCTGCATAGCAGAGATGAGCACAATGTTGTAAATCAACTATAAATTTCAATAAAAATTGTCTTGAGTACAACTAAGTATTTGCTCATTCTGGTGAATGGTGGATTCTAAAGGATGTTTTAGGTAGAGGAATTAGTATGTTTAAAATCACAGTCTTGAAACTAGAGATTTGGTGGAATTGAAATCACAGGGCAAGAGAAAGAGAGGAATGGCAAACAGGACAGGCTGTGTTCCCAATATAAGACAGAAGGAGAGTTCTAGGACAAAGCAGTCTTCAAAGGGAGGAACGTCGATGAGAATGGTGGGTCTGCTGGTATATGCAGTTCATGGTGTAGCTCTAATGGTATTGGGAGCAAGCAAGCTCAGAATCTATTATGCAGATAACAGCAGAAGCTGAAGACTGTAGAGCAGAATCTTGATCAAGAAAGAATCTTGACGAAATCATGACCAGCACTAGACACTGAAAAATTGGGAAGAATGAAGTTGGGATCAAGGTCTAGGTCAATTAGAGGTTTATAGCAGGTTACCACCTGTTTTCTAGGAAATGGGTCACCGTTCATTGTCTGTGTTAAAGAAGAATATGGAATATGAGATTCTAGGGGAGAGGAAAGGTTCTGTAGAGTGCTAATAATATACAGGTAAATAAACTTTTTGAATAAGAATTGAAGGCCAGAGTGCTTTAAAGTCTCATGATGTTTAACTTACCTCTGTGTCAGCCTTGAACTTTTGGAGCTTAAGTTCATTTACTTTTAGTAAAATTTGTTTTGCTTTTTCTAAGAAAAATAGGGATATAAATTAGACTTAAATGTCTTTTTGGAGATAAAATAGCTCTTAAAATTTGGAATTTTGATGAGATGAGTTTAAATGAACAAAATGCAATCAGATGAACAGTCAAAATACACAGTGTGAAAAATCAAATCAAGAATGCTTAGAGCAAAGCTTTTAAGGCTTTATTATATTGAAACCATTTGAAAAAATATTCTGAATGATGAATAAACAGAACATGTGATCAGGTTTTATAATGTAAAACTGATTTCTGTTTTCCAAGAATATATTTCTTACTTACTCTACTTACAATGTTTTTAAATATATTGTTCTCAAAACAAAGTCATCATTTTAAAACGGTGTTGTAATTATGATTGTAAAAATATTTTCACTTTGTTTAAATGTGTAAAAATCTAGAAAATTAGAATAAATTAGAATAAACACTAATTCTAGAAAATTAGAATAAACACTAAAATTAATTTTCTATTCTAGAAAATTAGAATAAACACTAATATCTACATAAAAGAGATAGCTACTGTTAAATTTTGTTGCAGAAATCTCTATGTGTGTTTCTAGTTACGAAATAATCAAAATACAAAGTCAAAAAATGAAGTTAAAAAAAATAGTCAAAAAATGAAGATCATGGCATCCCGTCCCATCACTTCATGGCAAATAGATGGGGAAACAATGGAAACAGTGACAGACTTTATTTTCTTGGGCTCCAAAATCACTGCAAATGGTGACTTCAGCCATGAAATTAAAAGACGCTTGCTCCTTGGAAGAAAAGCTATGACCAACCTAGATAGCACAAATATAACACTTGTATTTTTCATTCCCTCTATAGGGAGTGTTATAGTAACAGAAACATTTTGGAGTTCAGAATGTTCATATAACTTACCACTTGCCTCTTCCAGTAGAAAAGTTTTGAACTTTGTGTTTTTCATAGGAATTTTATCAATATTTAAAAATAGGAAGATTAAAGACTGCTTAAAATCCATGAAAATATGTGAAATAGTACTCGATACCCTGGAATGTTTGAGAAAATTCAGGCTATGTCGTAAATGGCATTATCTCTGAAATTCCACATAATAAACTGTTTAGTGAAGATGATGGCATAAGAGTCACAGTGAAGAAGAGTGAACTTTAGTCCTCAGATCAGCAAGTACAACTTTTGAAATAAGGAGCAGCAGTCCAAAGAGGCTGTCGTGGTGGGTCTTGCTGTGAGGGCTTTTCTCTAGTTTCAGCGAACGGAGGCTACTGCTCATTGCAGTCTCCGGGCTTCTCGCTGCAAGTGGCTTCTTCCGTTGCAGGGCAGGAGCTCTGGGCGCATGCGCTCAGTAGTCGCGGCTCCTCCGGCTCCAGAGCACAGACTCAGTGGTTGTGGTGCGTATGCTTAGTTGCCCCATGGCGTGGGGGATCTACGTGGATCAGGGATCAAGCTGGGCTCTCCTTCCTTGGCAGGCAGATTCTTGACCACTGAGCCACCAGGGAAGCCCCACAATAGATATTTTTAAATGCTTGTGTAATGTATGTATTATTTATTGTGATTGTGCCCAAGTCAAAACTTTGGTTTTTTTGTAGAAAACTGGGCAATAATTACAAATGTTGCTGCTCTTGAAGCTCCCTTCAGGGTTTGATTCCAAATTACCTCCTAAGTTGCAACTCAGGAGACAAGAGAAAGTTTGATAAGGCTTGCGCTGTGGCAGCTTCAGGGGAGTGAGAAGAAGTGAAGTGAAGTGAAGTGAAAGTTGGTCATTCTTGTCTGACTCTTGTGACCTCATGGACTATACAGTCCCTGGAATTCTCCAGGCCAGAATACTGTAGTCAGTAACCTTTCCCTTCTCCAGGGGAATCTTCCCAACCCAGGGATCGAACCCAGGTCTCCCGCATTGTGGGATTCTTTACCAGCTGAGCCGCAAGGGGAGCCCGGAGCGAGAAGACCCATGCTGCTATTCCACAGCACCTTCTCAGCTGTGGAATCCACGCTCCTCGTTCTGTGACCTGGCTGGGTTGGGGAGGTTCTATGCCCAACATGCATAGATGGCTCAGCGAGCCTGCAGCCAGACTCAGGAGAGCTTGTGCCACACAGGTAGGACGTGAGCCCCAACGCTGGTCTGTTTGTGTATTCACCTACCGTGCTGTGATGACCGTGCGATGGTGTCCTACAGCGGCTGGTCCATTCAGAACATGCGGTTAAGTGTGACGCAGCAGCATTTTCTATTAATTTTAAATGCCATCAGAATTCTTCCACGCTGGAACCTTACGGAACTTTTTTTTTTCATTTAATTTTTATTGAGGTGGAGCTGCTTTACAATGTTGTGTTAGTTTCAGGTGTACAGCAAAGTGATTCAGTTATATGTATACGTATATCCATTCTTTTTCAGATTCTTTTCCCGTGTGGGCTATTACACACTATTGAGTAGAGTTCCCTATGCTGTCCAGCAGGTCCTTGTTGCTGATCTATTTTTGAACATTTTCACATTGGGAAAAAGGAATTTCTCAGTGTTCTGTTGTCCTGATTTCTGTCTAGGTGGTGTCAAGGGTTTTTTCACTATGAGCCATGATACATGCATTATATTATAGTTAAAGATAGTGTCCTTCTGTACAATACTACTACTACTACTACTAACTAGTACTAAGTCGCTTCAGTCGTGTCCGACTCTGTGCGACCCCATAGATGGCAGCCTACCAGGCTCCGCCGTCCCTGGGATTCTCCAGGCAAAAACCCTGGAGTGGGTTGCCAGTTCCTCCTCCAATTCATGAAATTGAAAAGTAAAAGTGAAGTCGCTCAGTCGTGTCCGACTCTTCGCGACCCCATGGACTGTAGCCCACCAGGCTCCTCTGTCCATGGGATTTTCCAGGCAAGAGTACTGGAGTGGGTTGCCATTGCCTTCTCCGTCTGTACAATATTGCTTGAATATTTGAAAGTATATATTATTGTTGTTGATCGGTTGCTAAGCCATAGGCGTCCGTGTCCTTCAGCATGTCCTGGAATTTGCTCAGATTCCTGTCCATTGAGGCAGCGATGCCGTCCAGCTCTCTCACCCTCTGCTGCCTTGTCTCCTGGTGCCCTCAGTCTTTCCCAGCACCAGGGTCTTTCCCGGTGAGTTGGCCCTTCGCATCATGTGGCCAGTGTATTGGAGCTTCAGCATCAGTTGGTTTCCTTTAGGATTGACTGGGTTGATCTCTTTGCAGTTAGATACTGTCTGAGTTTTCCTGTGCCCAGTTAATTTGTGTAAACTTCTGTCTGGCTTTCTTTAGGGCAAGGTTTGATGAATACAGTTAGTCTAAAAGCTGAGGGGGTGTGTGCGTGCGTGTGTGTGTGTGTGTGTGTGCGCGTGTGTGTGTGTGTGTGTGCGCGCACATATTAATTTTTAAATTTTGCCTCTCAGTAAAGTCTTGCTTTAGAGAATATTTTAGTGGTTTGATTAGAAATGAATTAATTTTATTTGATGTGCTTCAAAATAATACTAGAATTGATTTTAAAACATGTTTTATATTACTGTAGAGGCCATCTTAAATTCATCTTTCCATAAATATTTGTAGATATTATTGACTTTTGGAAATAATTTCCTACTGTTTGCATTCATGTCACGACATCTGAGCAGTACACCAGAGTATGTGCCTTTCCTACTTGGTTCTTGATTGCTTACGACTGAAAAACTTGTTACAAGCACAGTCCCTTGCGCATAGAAGGAGGTGAATAATTTTGAATTGGATATATAATAGTTGTAGCTAAGATTACCCCCTTACTACAAAGTCCTCCAGATAATTATATTCCGGCATCTTCCTTAATAATTTAGTCATTCTGCTTCTGGAATTCTTTTTCCGTCAACAGCAAACTCCATTGTTAAATTCCCAATTTTGTTTCAGAACATTTCTACCACCACCTGGCCTAGAGTAGGACTTCCTGTTTTCCCTGAGGCCTTTCCAGGTGAGGCTGTTTAGTCTCACAGGAACCTCCTCAGAGTCAGGTACTGAAGTCAAGATGGATCTTCTCCAGGGCACCGGCCAGACCAGTCCCCCGTCCCTCTTGTTAGAACTTTTGAGCTTTATGCCATTTGGATCTACCAGGCTCTCCTCCAGGTTGATCCTGTCATATGCTAACCTTGTCCTTCTCCCAGCCTGTATCCCTCTTGCAGAAGATTTCATTATCCCCGCCCTGTTCTCTGCTCCAGCTTCTGTCAGCTTTCTTGGGAATTCACCATTTATGTGAATTATCATGGTGGAGTGGTAAAGAATCCACCTGCCAATGCCAGAGATGAATCCTGGTATGTCCCTTGGGTCGGGAAGATCCCTTGGAGAAGGAAATGGTAACCCACTCCAGTATTCTTGTCTGGGAAATCCATGGACAGAGAAGTCTGGAGGGCTGTAGTCCCTGGGATCACAAAGAGTTGGATGTGGCAGAGTACACGCACAGAGATGCACACCCTCAGTCTTAGTTTCTTCATTTTCTCATCTCCAACGAACTTTTATTTCATTCTGTTCTAAACACAGATTATAGAATTAGACTGCAGTTTTGTCATCAGCAGAAACGTGTCTCTCTCCAGAATTACAAACACGAACATTCTTGTCATTGACAACAGCGCATATGCTCAGAAGGCTCACGAGGGTGAAGTAATTTTAACTTCACTCTTTTTCTTTCTCACTCTTCGCCAGCCCTTTACTTCTTCTACCTTTGCTACTGCTAAGTCGCTTCAGTCGTGTCCGACTCTGTGCGACCCCATAGACGGAAGCTCACCAGGCTCCCCTGTCCCTGGGATTCTCCAGGCAAGAACACTGGAGTGGGTTGCCATTTCCTTCTCCAATGCACAAAAGTGAAAAGTGAAAGTGAAGTCGCTCAGTCGTGTCCGACTCTTAGCGACCCCATGGACTGGAGCCTACCAGGATCTTCCATCCATGGGATTTTCCAGGCAAAAGTACTGGGGTGGGGTGCCATTGCCTTCCCTGTCTTCTACCTTTCAGATCAGATCAGATCAGTCGCTCAGTCGTGTCCGACTCTTTGCGACCCCATGAACCGCAGCACGCCAGGCCTCCCTGTCCATCACCAGCTCCCGGAGGTCACTCAGACTCGCATCCATCGAGTCAGTGATGCCATCCAGCCATCTCATCCTCTGTCGTCCCCTTCTCCTCCTGCCCTCAATCCCTCCCAGCATCAGAGTCTTCTCCAATGAGTCAACTCTTCGCATGAGGTGGCCAAAATACTGGAGTTTCAGCTTTAGCATCATTCCTTCCAAAGAAATTCCAGGATTGATCTCCTTCAGAATGGACTGGCTGGATCTTCTTGCAGTCCAAGGGACTCTCAAGAGTCTTCTCCAACACCACAGTTCAAAAGCATCAATTCTTCGGCGTTCAGCCTTCCTCACAGTCCAGCTCTCACATCCATACATGACCACAGGAAAGACCATAGCCTTGACTAGGCGAACCTTTGTTGGTAAAGTAATGTCTCTGCTTTTGAATATGCTATCTAGGTTGCTCATAACTTTCCTTCCAAGGAGTAAGTGTCTTTTAATTTCATGGCTGCAGTCACCATCTGCAGTGATTTTGGAGCCCAGAAAAATAAAGTCTGACACTGTTTCCACTGTTTCCCCATCTATTTCCCATGTAGTGATGGGACCAGATGCCATGATCTTCGTTTTCTGAATGTTGAGCTTTAAGCCAACCTTTTCACTCTCCACTTTCACTTTCATCAAGAGGCTTTTTAGCCCCTCTTCACTTTCTACCATAAGAGTGGTGTCATCTGCATATCTGAGGTTATTGATATTTCTCCCGGCAATCTTGATTCCAACTTCTGTTTCTTCCAGTCCAGCATTTCTCATGATGTACTCTGCATATAAGTTAAATAAACATGGTGACAATATGCAGCCTTGACGTACTCCTTTTCCTATTTGGAACCAGTCTCTTGTTCCATGACCAGTTCTAACTGTTGCTTCCTGACCTGCATACAGATTTCTTAAGAGGCAGATCAGGTGGTCTGGTATTCCCATCTCTTTCAGAATTGTCCATAGTTTATTGTGATCCACACAGTCAAAGGCTTTGGCATAGTCAATAAAGCAGAAATAGATGTTTTTCTGGAACTCTCTTGCTTTTTCCATGATCCAGCGGATGTTGGCAATTTGATCTCTGGTTCCTCTGCCTTTTCTAAAACCAGCTTGAACATCAGGAAGTTCACGGTTCACATATTGCTGAAGCCTGGCTTGGAGAATTTTGAGCATTACTTTACTAGCGTGTGAGATGAAGGTATAAACTGATGCTTATACAAAGTGTTAAGCTTTGTATAACAAAGTGTTATGCTTCTACCTTTATTCACTCTGAATTGCATAGTTCACCATTTATTCACTTTCCTTCAGCTGCTCTTCCACATGCTTTTTTTTTATGAACTTGATTTGTCCAAGCAAGTTCATGACTTTAAATGTCTTTGCTAATCCATTTTTTCACTTTATGTTCTCATGAAGTTTCGAGGATTTTGTAAGGGGAGGGGTTTGTTGGTTTTTTTTTTAGTAAGCATTTGAATAAACAGAAGACAGCATAAGGTTACAATCGGAAGATTGCTCTGTAATTCCTGTTAATAAATATTACCCGGATTTCCTAAGCAAGTAAGACTTAACACTTTGTATAAGCATCAGTTTATACCTGGATCTTGGTTATTTGGCCTGACACCACCATGCCCCCCATCCCTTCTCTACCTCTTGCCTTTTGGCTGACAACTTTGCTGAATACTTTACTGAGATTCACAGCACAGAGCACTGTCTCCTTCTCACTTGTTTCTTTAGAAACGTATCATCCTTCTTACTGTCTGATACCAAAATCACTAGACCTGCTCTGGGCCCCTACTCTTGACTTATCAAAGATGATGCTTCTTCAGCTAGTCACCACCCCCTTGAGTCATTAACCTTTGTCTTTTTCTCTATCCACAATCATTTTTTAGTAATATCCACCCTTTTAAAGATCTTACCTGAACCCCCCCACCGCCCCCTTCATAGATCACAGCCTTGTGGTGGTGAAGTCTTCATTGTGTAACTCAATGAAGAAGGGTTTAAAAAGTGAAAACAGTGTCAGATTTTATCTTCTTGGACTCCAAAATCACTGCAGAGAGTGAATGAAGCTACAAAATTAAAATATGCTTGCTCCTTGAAAGGAAAGCCATGACAAACCTAGACAGTGTATTAAAAAGCAGAGACATCACTTTGCAGATAAAGGTCCTTCTAGTCAAAGCTGTGGTTTTTCATACATTAGTCATGTATGGGTGTGAGAGTTGGACCATAAAGAAGGCTGAACACTGAAGGATTGATGCTTTTAAATTGTGGTGCTGGAGAAGACTCTTGAGAATTCCTTGGACAGCAAGGAGACCAAACCAGTCAATCCTAAAGGAAATCAACCCTGAATATTCACTCGAAGGAATGATGTTGCAACTGAATCTCCAGTTGTTTGGCCACCTGATGTGAAGAGCTGACTCACTTGAAAAGACCCTGATTCTGGGAAAGATTGAAGGCAGGAGGAGAAGGGGACAACAGGATGAGATGGTTGGATGGCATCACTGACTCAATGGACATGAATTTGAATAAGATCCGGGAGTTGGTGATGGACAAGGAGGCCTGGCGTACTGCAGTCCATGGGGTCACAAAGAGTCAGACACGACTGAGCGACTGAACTCCAACGACTGAACAGCAACCTGAACTCCACTGATTTCTCTACCTGTTGCCTCATCCTTGTTAGAGTCTCCAGTAACTTTGAATGTTGCTGAGCTCACTTAGATGTTTCTTTCGTCCTGTCTTCCTTCAGCACTTAGCAGCATTTGGCACTGGCATTGTTTATCATTCCTCTACTTGGTGAAACATATTCTTTTTTTTTCTTTTGAAAATTTGAGTTTCCTTCTATATGTGTGGTCCTTTCTGCTTAGCTGTCTTTGGCTCGAATCCGACCAAGTTCTGAATATTGAGGTTCCTCATGGTTCCACCGGGGAGGGCAGTGGCACCCCACCCCAGTGCTTTTGCCTGGAGAGTCCCATGGACGGAGGAGCCTGGTGGGCTGCAGTCCATGGGGTCGCTAGGAGTCGGACACGACTGAGCGACTTCACTTTCACTTTTCACTTTCATGCATTGGAGAAGGAAGTGGCAACCCACTCCAGTGTTCTTGCCTGGAGAATCCCAGGGACAGGGGAGCCTGGTGAGCTTCCGTCTGTGGGGTCGCACAGAGTCGGACACGACTGAAGCGACTTAGCAGCAGCAGCAGCATGGTTCCACACTGCGTTCTCTTTGTCTTCTCTTTGTTACATTCCAAGGCTTTAAAAACTATCTATATGCTAATAGCTGCCACGTTTATACATCTGGCTTGGGATCTCCCTTCAGTGCTTCTTTTTCATTTGTCCAAATTTGCTTACCTGGCAAATCCACATGGATGTTGCTCAGATGTCTCTAAGTTAATATGTTTTGTACTAAACTCTTGCTTTTCCCTGTGGAAACCTGTTTCTCCACGGATCTTCTCAGTTTCAGTAAATGATATGTCATGCTACCTGATAGCTGAAATACAAGCCTGATTGATCTTTTGTTCTGTCCCCTCCAACACTCCCATAACCAGTTATTCCACACAATGGTTGATTTACCATCAGAGTACATTTTCTATTGCTTGTGTGACTGCACTAACTCACTGGTGTTTTGCTTTCCCTCTTGCCACCTATTAATAGAGTGGTTAGAGTCAACTTATTAGAGGATAAATTGTCTCTTCACTTCCTTGCTAAAAATCTGTGTTTCCTTTACATTGCACTTAGCAATTTTGATCATTATTCTTAACCTAGATAGCCATGGCCCAGGCTCTGGCTTTGTTTTCTAACTCCTGCCTTTGATCACGGCAGCCTAGTCATCTGTTTTGTTTGTGGGACTATCCAGACTTAGGTATTTTGTTTATTCTGTTCCTTTTTTAAAAATGTTCTTTTCTTCTTTCTTCCCATGACTGGGTTCTTTTAATTCAAGTTTTCAACTCATCTCTGATTTAGTTCTTTAATCACTCTTTCTTGGTAGGGATACCCTGTTATTCTTGACTGTAACATCATTTTTATTTTTTTTTGGTAGCATTTCACATTTTATAATCATGAATTTGCATATTAGATTTTATTTTATTTGTGTCTTCCACTAAACCCTAAGGTCTATCGCCATGTACCTGCTGCTGAACACATATTAAGTGTTAAATTAATAGCTGTTAAGTGAATTAGTAACTTAGTCTGAAAGTTTTTGCATTGAAAGAAATAGTCAAGGATTGTAGAAAACACTAAGAAAAGAAATGATCCATTTCTTCAGTTTGTTCACAGATATGTGTTAAAAGGACTGGCTCAGAGCTCTCACATGAGGTTGCTTTGCCCTCAACTTAGAATCATCTGAGGGCTGTCATATAGGTGTCATAAACTTGTAAGTTGTGTACGTTTTGTATATGGTTGTACTTCAATAAAATTTTTAATTTACATAAATAATTAAAATAATAAAGAAAATGAAAAAGAAAAAGGAGGAAACGCCAAGAATTGCTCAGTTTTCTGCACTGAGTCCTCATCTATTTTATAATCAGGACTGATGATTTTTAAGAAAAAACATCATCTCTGAATGACTGTATTTAGGAAAAAAATCCATTTTCATTCATTGTCGTTCTTCTGTTCATATTCTTTTGTAGCTCTTATTTTCTGTTTCTAATGCTTTTTAAAAACTTGTCTATATTTTGCTTGTTATAGATAGGAAATAGAATATCCTTTTCAGTATTGGTTTGACCAGTGATATTTATACCCAGGAAAATTACGAACTCATTTTTGTAATTTGTATTCCCTTGTGCATATTCACTATCCTATTTTCTGCTTGGACTATTCACCTTGTAAACTTGAATATTAATAGAATCTCATTTATATGTATGTTCCAGGGACTACTCTGAAAAGGGGAACATTTATCCATGCATATTACAGGCATCACATCACTTGATCATTAAGGGAGTCCGGAGTCTTGAAATTACATATGAGCTTCCCTGACAGCTCAGTTGGTAAAGACTCCGCCTGCAATGCAGGAGACCATGGTTCGATTCCTGGGTCGGGAAGGTCCGCTGGCAATGGGATAGGCTACCCACTCCAGTATTACATCAATAGGAACACTTTTCATCACACTCGGTTCCACATACTGTTCTCTCAGTCTTAGTAGTAGTGACCTGTCCGGCGAGTATGAGTGACATCTGAGCAGAGAGCAGTCAGCCCAAGGCCTCCCCGGCAATGGTGGTCTTTTATTTGCTCTATGGTCTGAAGTTGACTCCATCATTACATGCAATTTGATTTAGCTGTTTGACACAACACTCACATCTTGATTTGTAGTGAAGTGCTTCTAATCTCTAGAAAATTTCTGAAATCCTTATCTTACACATCTTTGTGAAAACATTGAGTATGCTAATACGTTGTTACGTGTCCACCAGAGACTCGAAGCTTTCTGTTTAAGACCTGATATGTACTTAGATATTAATGAAATGGACTCTGGAAATAACTCTCCTGAAATGGATCCTGTAAGAAATGCAGGATCCTAACTCTGTTCAGAAACTTCACCGTGTGGCGGTCGACTGTCCCAGCCACGCCTGGGAATTTACACCTTCCTAGGAGAAGGCAATGGCACCCCACTCCAGTGTTCTTGCCTGGAGAGTCCCAGGGACAGAGGAGCCTAGTGGGCTGCCATCTATGGGGTCGCACAGAGTCTGACATGACTGAAGTGACTTAGCAGCAGCAGCAGCAGGGTAGTCTTTAATGAGTAACAAGGGTGGGGGCTGTGGGTTCTCTAACTCCGCTTCCCTCCCACCCCTCACGCTCTACCCCTTTGCCAACCAGGACAGTCTTAGGGCTGTCTCCATAGTTCCCCTTGGGAATGAGCCAAAGCTCCCTGCACAAGAGTCTGCCTGATGATACACCGTTTTACGGCTTAATTCCTTTCTCTGTCCCTCTTCCTGACTCCTCCTTCTTTTTTTGGCTAATACACCATTGTCTAAATAGACCACATCTTCTTTATGCGTGCATCTGTCCATGGGCATTTAGGTTGCTTCTAATAAGACAACTTTCCTTCTACCTAGAGGTTGAATTTATTGTAATGATCCTTTACAATCCTTTGACTTTTAACTGCTCATTGTATGTTACTGTACTTATTTTATCCTAAATACTATCTTGACCAATTGACTAACCTTAACCTACCTACATATTAATCTTTATTTTCTATTTGTGAAGATGTTATTGGAAACCATCAATTGAAATTGTGGAACAATTGTCACCTCTGTGGAACAGCTGAAACAGGTGAGACAGGTTTAGTCTCATCATCCTCTGTGCTCCTTCACTTTTTCTTTTGTAGTAATCCATACTAGAGAATGGAGAAGGCGATGGCACCCCACTCCAGTACTCTTGCCTGGAAAATCCCATGGACAGAGGAGCCTGGTGGGCTGCAGTCCATGGGGGTCGCTAGACTGGGACACGACTGAGCGACTTCACTTTCACTTTTCACTTTCGTACATTGGAGAAGGAAATGGCAACCCACTCCAGTGTTCTTGCCTGGAGAATCCCAGGGACGGGGGAGCCTGGGGGCTTCCGTCTCTGTGGTTGCACAGAGTCGGACATGACTGAAGCAACTTAGCAGCAGCAGCAGCAGCATACTAGAGAAAGTAACATATCACTGTTAGTTCTACCTTCTCAGCTAGGCTGTTCCATCTCTTCAATGGAAGGCTTTTTTAATCTTTAGAAGTGTGTGTAGAAACTGGTCATGTACATGCTGAGACACGCAGTCGTGTCTGACTCTTTGTGACCCCATGGACTGTAGCCCACCAGGCTCCTCCGTCAATGGGATTTTCCAGGCAAGCACACTGGAGTGGGTTCCCGTTGTAGAAACTGGTGGTTAGTAATGAAAGTTGAGTGAAAAACAAATACATACTTCTATGGATACATCTATTTGCCTCTAGAAAACATGTTAAGAGTACTATTGACATCATTTCTAAAATACCTGAGAAATAATCCAAGAGCAGGACTATCTTTTTTTTTTCTTTCACTTTCTCAAACAGACTTGAAAACCACACATGGGAAATCTTACCCACCACTTGCCAAGGAGTATCATTACCTTCCCTAGTCAGCAGGAAGATGAGAGGTGTAAGCGGGTTCATGAAATGTGTCTGAGAGCTAACTACCAAATGTCAGTTTTAAAATGTCAAATCATTTAACTTAAAATTAGTGCCACATGAAGTAACCTATGAAACAACTCTTTGTATTTCTGAAATTTTGAGTCATCATTAATTAGCCTTGTTCATAGGAAATTTACACTTGAGCTAAAGCTCATGTGACTTTCAATATCTCTTTGGTAGGAAGGACAGCCATACTTACAAAAGAAATTCACAGTTGTAATAAAATTGTCTCCATGGATTGTATTAGACTCTACCAAACAAGGATTTACTATGAAGTGAAACATTATTTGAATGTCAGTGGTTTTAGAAACCACTAGAAACCATTAGAAAATGGAATTGTATGCTTAACTAGAGGTATTCATGTTCTTGGGTCAAGATTTAAGACTGATCTTTGTGTTTGCTGTTGAAATATGATTTCCTCTCAGAGAATATAGACAGAGACCTAAAATACACAGTCATTCGTTTTGAATGTTAAAAAAAAAAAAAAAAAATCATTCAGTGAGTAGTGCTGTCTTCCAGTCATAGGAGGGAGGCTGATGATGTTTCAGTCTCTGTGAACTCTGTATCCTTGGAGACGAGCCTGATGGGGAGAGCCGTGGTTATCGAGTCAAGATGAGTTTTGATCTGGCCTTGTCCCTTTCAGTGACTAACCATGACTTTGTATATGCCACTTAATTTTTCTGGGGTCCATGCCTATTAAATGGGGAAAAAAAAATCCTTCCTACTTTCCTTAGAGGGTTTTTGCAAATATCCAGTTAGGTAATTGTTATGAACGTCCTTTGGCATAAATAGTATAAAGAACTATATGGATACAGCATATTATTTTTACCTTTGATAAAATTTGACTGTAACATGAGAAAAGTCCTGCATTGCCCTTGGTAAATACTGTCAGCATAACTAATTTTGATCTATGACATACAGATTTTAAACATGAGGGGGGTTATCATAGTTTTGCTTTAATTTGTTCTTTTGGTTTGTGCTAGTTCTTTGGAGAAGATGGGATAAAATTCTTTAATGATGTATATCAGAATCACAATAGGCAAGTCTCATTAAACCAGCAAGTTCCTGACTGAACTCTCGCATCTGGGACATTCAGCGTCTGTTAGCAGTTGAGCGTTTCGATTGGCATATGTTTGGCATTTGTCATATTGAGGCAGTGAAAGCACTGAGCAATAATGAATAGCAAGCACTTTGGCAGGAACAAATAGAAAATGTTTTATCATTAACCCACTGAAATAAAACTCCGATAAAACCTATGAATAATGCAAACAGAGGCATGTGAGAAAAAACGTCAGGATCAAGGGAAAAGTGATGTTTTCTTTATCAGTGCCTTGTTTGTTTTATTTGTTTTTATTTAAAACTTACTTTCACTGTATTTCAGTTGGCACATATTTTGCTCCTATTTGATGAAAGGTATAAGAAACAGTGTGCTTTAAATGGCTAAGTTTCCTTCCCTAATTACAGGATCAAGATAGTATATGATAATACTTTGATATGGTAATTTCTATTTGCTTAGAAGTAACTTTATATTTCAAAAAAATTCAGATAACTGAGAATCATCACTGTTAATAATATGCTATAGAAGACACTTTTGGATAAATGGACAACATAGTGATGCTTCAGTTCTGTTTAAATTTCTAATCTCTAATAAAAACCCTGAACTAACTTTACTATATATTCTAGATTCTTCAGCCTTCAAGAACCATATTCATTTGCTTATTGTCTACCCATATCTGTTGTTTTCCTAATTACCAGTTCTGAGGAGAACATTTTAGACTTCTTTTCTCTATTAATTTTTCCCCTGTTAAGTTATACTTATAAAATATATTAAAAAGTTGAAGACTTCAAAGTGAGATAATCTGTGATTAATTCAAAGTTAATGATTTCAGAGTCATCTGAAATTTATTATGTTCCCTATACATTTGAGCAATAGATGTGATTATATAAGTTTTTAAAAAGTTATCTGTATTAGAGTGACATAAATGTCATAATTCGAAACTTGAAATGGTTTCCTCATATATAAGAAACAGTTAATATGATTCCTAAATTAAACACTCTTACAATCCAAATGAAAGTGAAAGTGGGCTTCCCTTGTGTCTCACCTGGTCAAGAATCTGCCTGCAAAGCAGGAGACTTGGCTTCGACCCTGGGTTGGGAAAATCCCCTGGAGAAGGGAAAGGCTGCCCACTCCAGTGTTCTGGCCTGGAGAATTCCACAGACTGTATAGTCCACAGGGTCGCAAAGAGTCACGACTGAGCGACTTTCACAATCCAAGTATCTAATGAGAAAATGGGCAGTAACCATGGCCACTCTGGCAGACAGCTTACGCGTAAAAGCCCCAGTCCCTTTGGTTTGCCTTTTTAGGGAAATGAAGCAAAATCTGATGCTAGCAGAAAGTAGAAATCAAGACTAATATCTCTTTTAGATAACTGGCATTGGAACACCAGGAACATCCAGATTTTAAAATGAATTTGAGTTAGCATAGGAGAAAATACTTTGTGAATACATTAAAAAGAGACAAGAAAGAAGAATATTAGATCACTGCTTATTAGATGAGGAAAGCAGACAACACTGAAATGGGTGAAATTTTAATACCTACCACTTGCCTTTGTTGTCACTAAAAGTATGTGATTTCAAACAAAGCTGTTCCATCTCACTATATAATTAAGACAACTTCACTGTCAGTTAAATCACAAAACATCTCCCCTCTCTCTGCTGCCCCTTTCAAACAACTTAGAGTGACTCTAATGCTGTGCCACTGATGTTCTTAGGTCCCTAAATGAAACTGCCTCACATCGGTTTTCTTTGTGTAGGATTACTGTAGCCTGTTACACCCAGTGCAGTGACATTTACTGGCATATCTGTTTGTCCTTTGGGTTGAGTTCTTTTACACGGGTGTACTTACACGGTTGTGTATCAATTATGGACTGCCTGTTTCACATGCACTTATGTATTTATGAATATAACAGATATTTTCCCCTTGGACAATTACTTAATATTTTTGCCCATGATTCATATGAAGACCTAGAGGTCATCCCACATTTGCAGATGATAAAAATCTGGAAAGGAGAACTAATAAAGGGAAACAGAATAAGAAATGAAATGATTGTGGCAAGGCAACAGTAACGGGAAACTTAAATTGGACTTACTGGAGATGAAGTTCAAGGTTTGATTTTATCTTTTAAAAACATGATATTACATACAGTTGCAGGCTCGAGGATAAGAGCATGGCCACATGTGAAGGTGATGGAAGCTCTCCGTTCAAGCTGACCCCAAGCTCAGTGAGGCCGGCGGTGTGAAGCGCTTAGACTGGATTAGTTGAATTGTGATCACATGGACTGTAGCCTGCCAGGCTCCTCTGTCAGTGGAATTCTCCAGGCCAAAATACTAAGTGGGTAGCCGTTCCTTTCTCCAGGGGATCTTCCCAACCCAGGTCTTCAGCATTGCAGGTGGATTCTTTAGTGTCTGAGCCACCAGGGAAGCCCCCAAATTCTCTCTTCCTTTGCCTAATAAACAGTGCTGTTTTGATTGGGCTAAATTGGGGAGGGAAGAAGCTTAGAAGAGCAGGCTTTAGAAAAACTTAGAACAGAGGCTGCTTCGGTTTAAAACTGGGCTGATGCAGAGGAGGTGAGATTCTTCAGGAAATTGGGCAGGGCAGAGCAGGGCCTTGGAGGAGAAAAAAAAAAAGGGTTTGAATGGGAACTGGAAGGAAGGGGCCTTCCCCGCTGCTGAGACTGCACTGAGCCGAGGCACCAAGGGGTCCAGCAGGGCTTGAATGATGACAGAGGCTGTCCTGACCAGCAACTCCCACAGGGGCCCACCCCACTCTACTCGTTGTATCCATCGGATCTTTTCTTCCTTGCTCCAGGGCTTTGCATTTTAAAGGACACAGAAAAACGCTAGAATTTTTCTAGTAGAGGGCAATTGGAATATTGTGTTGTGTGGAGATTGCGAGGGGAAGGGCTTCTGAATTACTCTCTGAGTTATGTGCACTGTGCCCCAGGTACTGCACGTTCTGCCTCACCTACGTTTCTGAGAGGTGTTCTCTCTCCCGTTTATGAATGAAGAGGCTGAGGCTCAGGCATGTAGCTTGCTGATGCCTGTGGTCAAATGAGGATTCCGTCTCAGGTCTGTTTCCCTTCAGGGCTCACGTTCCCCAACTAATCTTGTTATTTCTGAGAACACACCATCTCAATGTTACATTCTCATGTTGAAATGCCTTATGTTAGACATTTACATCAAGCATAATTTTTAAATAATTTAAGAAGTATATTTCAGTGGTTAAGTCATGGACATTGCATTAGTCAAACAAAGGTTAAAAATCTCAATTCTGCCTGTTACTAGCCTTGTGACCTTTGGGCAGGTTTCTTACCTTCTGTGGGTTTCCGTTAACCTCTCCAGCATTTACCTCACTGGGCTGCTTTGAGGATTAAGTAAGACCATGCACAGACAAGGCACCTAATCTTAGTGGTTTCTGTTACGTAATATACCACATATATGCAAACAGCAAAGGAAGAGTGATGATGTAGTAAGTAACCTTCCTAAGGGAAGTTCCTGCCCTGATAGTGTTTAGCATCATTACACGCTTTTGTGAACCTGTCGTACCTGTCCTCTGGATCCCCTTAGCTTCCCACAAGCTGGGGGTTTGGGTCTGGTCACATGGTGCAACTTGAGTTGTCAGTTAATGCTTAACATGACCCTCACTTTAACAAACCCAGCAGACACAGCAGCCTTGTGTGTTAGCAAATCCCAGGGACACAGGGATCATTAATTAAATCAATCCCTAGGAGAGACATAGACTCTTCAGTACTCACAGAATTCATCAGTTTGCCTGTTACTTGCTACCACCTGGAGGAGGGCATGGCAGCCCTGGAGAATCCCCTTGGACAGAGGAGCCTGGTGGGCTACAGTCCATGGGGCTGCAAAGAGTCAGACACGACTGAGTGACTCAGCACAGCACAGGTGGCCGCCAGATGTCAACATACGTCAGCCGATGCTGGACTTAACTCTCTGGCTAAATGGAAACTGACTGGCCACTTCAGTTTCTAACATTTACGCCTAGGGTTTCCTTTCTTCACTTTTCTGTCCCAGTGGTTGAGCATGAACAGATGCTCCACAGATGTGGGCTGTGTTTTGTAGTAGCTAGCTGACGGAAATTATGCAAAGAAGGACTAGATGCCAGGCTGTCAGCGATTCAGGAAAGCTGTGTTTCTCAAAATGGTCTTTGGGTCACCCTCAGCTGAACTGCTGAGGATGGCTTCCCTGGTGGCTCGGTGGGGAAGAATCCACCTGCCAATGCAGGAGATACAGGCTCAGTCCCCGGGTCAGGAAGATCCCCTGGAGGAGGAAGTGGCAACCCACTCCAGTATTCTTGAATTCAGAATTCCATGGACAGTGGAGCCTGGTGGGCTACTGTCCATGGAGGCGCACGGAGTCCAACACAATTGAGCAACTAAATGTCTGCAACAACAGCTGAACTCCCTGGGGACTAAACGAAACTTCCTGGGGCTCGATCATACTGAATTTAAATTCGTCTCTTCTGAAGGGGAGACCCGAGATTTTCATTTAAAAGTTACACTCGTGTAAGATTCTCTACCTTTGAAAGCCTGCACGGCCTTCCTGTCTCCTGCAGACTCAGTCAACACCGACCATCTAAAGGTCTAGCCCTGGCAGAGCCCTCCTGGGCTCCCTCTCTGGCTCACTGCAGCCCAGCCCCACCGGCCCTTTGCTGCCCTCAAATAGGGAAGGTGCTCCTTCAGGCTGTGCCCTCCCCTGAGCTGCTCTTCTCCAGGTATCTGCACGGCTCACACACTCTCCTCTGAGCTCTTTGCTGGACTATCACCTTCTCCGGGGGCCACCCCGACCCCTCTGTATAACGGTGATGGACTTACTTCCCCAGCCCAGACACATCCTCTGCCTGTGCAGTTTGTTTAGTTTGTGTCTGTCTCACTACACGAGGGCAAAAGTTTCTGCTGTTTGTTTATTGTTTATCGGCCAGAGCCAAGATCAGCCAAGGTCTGGCACCCAGGAGGTACTCACTATTTGAAAAAAAACAAGTGGAAAAGCAGAGAAAAGAATCCTCCATCCTGCAGGGCATCATCAGAAGTTTCTGAAAATCTCTTTTGATTCTAACCCTGTGCTTCCAGTTATAATTGATAGCTATTATGACAGGTTTAAAGAGGTGAAAAATTTAGACACAGAGACACCAACAACTCCAGAGATTGCTTTTTAGATAGTTTGAGTGACATATAACAGATCTCCAGACAGTTATGCTGAAAATTTCTAAAGTCTTTTGCCTATTTTTAATGTTATAGATTATATCTTCTGTGTGGAATTTAGTATATGATTTGTTTTAAGACTCTAGTTAATTGACTTTTGTCATTAATAGATTCATATGCACCCTCCTGGGGCTTCCCTGATGGCTCAGTGAGTAAAGAATCTACCTGGAATGCAAGAGACATAGGGGATGCGGGTTCTATGCTTGGGTTGGGAAGATCCCTGGAGAAGGAATTGGCAAGCCACTCCAGTGTTCTTGCCTGGAAAACCCATGGCCAGAGGAGCCTGGTGGGCTATAGTCCAAAGAGTCCCAAAGAATCAGACGTGACTGAGTATGCGTGCATGCACCTTTTTACCTTTATAAAGAATACTAGAGGTAGGTAAAGCACTATGTTTATTTCATTTCCACAATTATTAGCTATCAGATAAGAATCTGCTATCATTAACATTAGCTCGGGAGACTGGGTTTGACCAGGATTATATCTTACTGACCTGTTTTACTGATGCTATCCTAGAGTTATGTAATTTCTCCACAACCCCCACCTCCCCGCCCACCCCTTGGAGAATTGTCTCTTTAGCTAGGTAGGAAACTATGATAGTATTTCTTCTATTTTGGTTTTAATGTACATCTTTTTGTGTGTATCCTTTATAATCTTCCATTATTTAATGTGAGAGCTAATTAATCACTATTAAAAATAGCAGAGCTGCAAAATTCAGTGTCAGCAACCCAGCACTTTCTTCACATAAATGTTGACAGGGTTTTTTCATCTTTTATTATAGGAATGTGGGAATTTAGTGCACAAGCAATTAAGCTGTGATTCAGATAGTCTGCATTTTGGGGGGCAAGTCCAATGTTCCATGCATCTCCATGAGCCTTCTAGAGTTTGTATCTGAAACAAAGGAAATGTAACCCTGTTTGTAGATATTCTGTGAGACAAATCCTCAAATCGATGCTGCTGGTCTCTTTAATATTTTCACGATTATACAGTGAAGCTGTAGGTGCAATGGAAAGTACAAAATGGACGAGGGGAATTTCAAACCTAAATCAGTTTTAGCAAGGGAAAATGCAAGGATAATTGACACATCAGTGACATGAATAATTATGAAATATCATTGGCTAGCTTTCCCAAATATTAATTTACCCATATGGGTGATTTTCTAGATGAAAAGAGAATGAAAGAATCCTATTTTTTTTTTTTTTCCTTTGAGAAATGTTTCTGTACAGAAACAAATTTATAGATCTTATTGTAAAAAATTACCTGTACATCCATTCTTGTTAACAAAAAAGTTCCTTACCTGCAGAAAGATTCAATATAAATACCTTTTCAACTCTGGTCAAAGCCACACTCTTAAGTAATTGGGCACTGTGTTAATATGTCCCCAGGCTTCTATTTTACTGACGCTCCTGTTTAGAATTATGCCGATCTATCTTCATGTTTCCTTCCCATCCCCTCTGTAATTGACCTGGCAGTCCGCCTCGCTACAGCCCAGACAGTAATCACTTGGAGATGATAGCCTGCCTTTCTAATTTGATTGATGGGACAAGCCCTGTTTTAAAATCCTTGTCATGTGCTTTTTATCAGTAAATAACACCCATGTTACTGAGCATGTGCACTGCAGTACACAGGTCTGCCTTCTTAATATGCTCACTCTCTGGTGAAGGAAAGTGGCTTCATGTGGTTATAGAGTTCCTTACCCAGCATAGGATTTTTGTTGTTGTTTTTTAACCTGTTTCTAGGACAGCCATGTCCCTACTCCGTAGGTCAGCTGATCTCAAGTTAAATAGGCAACTTCCCACACACTGTGATTACCTCTTACTTTTCCTCTAGACTCAGTATCTTTAGCGATAATAAAATACAAAACCTCAGACTTACTACTGGGTGCATTTCTATACCGTCCAGAACACCACACTTTCTGCAACTTTTTCGTTAAGACATTTGATTTTAGTTTTGTTGTATAGTGACTGTTTTTAAGTTGCATTTGCCCTAGGTATTTAGATATTTCTGGTTTTTATTTTTGATATTGTAATTTGCTGTTGCTGCTGCTGTGTCGCTTCAGTCGTGTCCGACTCTGTGCGACCCCATAGACGGAAGCTCACCAGGCTCCCCCGTCCCTGGGATTCTCCAGGCAAGAATACTGGAGTGGGTTGCCATTTCCTTCTCCAATGCATGAAAGTGAAAAAAGTGAAAGTGAAGTCGCTCAGTCGTGTCCGACTCTTAGCGACCGCATGGACTGGAGCTTACCAGGATCCTCCGTCCATGGGATTTTCCAGGCAAAAGTACTGGGGTGGGGTGCCATTGCCTTCCCCGAATTTGCTGTTACTCAATGAATTATTTCCAAAGAGCTATATTAATTTGTAAAGATGACAATATTTATAGCAGTACCAAAAGAATACTGTAGTAGCCACTCATTAGATATTTGTAAGAGATATATTTTATGAAGAATATCTGTAAATGTAGACGTTACCAAGAAAGTTAAGCAAGCCCTGGAGTACACCACACAATGATACTCGATGATTTGTTTCTTCAAGTATTACATAGGTATTTCACCTATTATGTATGTATTTCCTATAAATATTATAGCATCCCACATATATGCAAGTTGGATATGAGAATATGTGTTTACTTTTGTAGGAAGTTTTGGGGTATAGTGAGTGAGGTATTACTGAGACTTCAGATTATACGCTCTGTAGGCATTTGGGAAGTACGGAATTGGAGGTAAACTGAAGTGGACAATGTGTGCTGTGCTGTGTTCAGTCGCTTCTGTCGTGTCCAGCTCTTTGTGGCCCCATGGACTGTAGCCCACCAGGCTCCTCTGTCCGTGGCATTCTCCAGGCAAGAATACTGGAGTGGGGTGCTGTACCTTCCTCCAGGGGATCTTCCTGACCCAGGAGTCTCCTGTGTTGCAAATGGATTCTTTACCTGCTGGGCCATCAGAGAAGCCCAAAATGGATAATGGAGAAAATTATTTCCATTTATTGATAGGCTCCCATGTGTCAAATATTTTACTATTTAATAGTTTTAAAAGCTCCCAAGGTGAATCTAATGTGTGGCTAGGGTTGGAACGTGCTATAACCAAATATTTCAGCATAATTAGTTCAGGCAATTACTATTGAATCTAGACTCCTAAAACTTTTCTGGGAGATTTATGCGAATCTTTTCAAAGCAATTTTTAAATAACTGACAAAGTAGCAAACATAAATGATACAAAATAAAACAACAACAACATGGGATCCTCCTTGGCCAACAGCCATGTATTTCTTAACCTGTGTGTAAGTAATGTGCATATACACACACACACATGTGTACTATATAGAATTTCTAGAAAGAAGATTCAGTGCAGCTTTGCTGGGTATTCTTGCCCACAGCAATAGGTATAGCTGTCATCTGAATTAAATAAATATGTATATATACATGTGTACATATATGTGTATATGTTTATGAATGTACAAATTCGTGAATGTGTGTGTGGTTGCTCAGTCATGTCTGACTCTTCACAATCCTGTGGACCAATAGCCCTCCAGGCTCCTCTGTCCATGGGATTCTCCAGGCAAGAATACTGGAGTGGGTTGCCATTCCCTTCTTCAGGGGATGTTCTGGACCCAGGGATCAAACCCACGTCTCCTGCATCTCCTGCGTTGGAAGATGAATTCCTTACCACTCAGCCACCTGGGAAGCCCCTATATATATTTATATGTGTCTATATATGTATAAATATGTATCTGTTTAGTGTCTATCTAGGAACTGAATATTCAGAGAGGTATACTTTCTTTCACGAGGGCAGTATATATGTGTTTCCATATATGCATATAATGTGGAAGGCATTGGTCAAATTATTAAGTGTGGAATATAGATTAGGAACTGAGTAATCAGGAGAGAACAGTTGCCTGAAACACCAAGTGAGAACTGTTTTTCAAGGCAGATGCCATGGGCAATGGGGAGACTGAGCCCTGAAGGGACATGCTGACCCATTGGGGCTTCGAGTCCCACTGTTTTTCTCAGGCTGTAAAAAGGCTGAGCTTTGGTAACTTGGGGAACGTGCACATGGCTGGCTCTGGGTAGCACTGGCGTTACTGCAGAAACCCTGAACTTTCCCTTGCCCCATCGCCTGCTGTGAGGATTAGACCTGGGGAAGAGAGGCCATAATTTCACAAGTAATGTCCTTAAGTATAGAGGCTTCCTCGCTGATTTTTTAGGAGAATGCATAAAGAAGGTCATGAGAGATATTAAGTCTTCAGGTCAAGTCAGAATTTAAAAGTTGGGCCGTCAGCTTGTACCTGGCAGGGGTGTTCTCCTTTTCAGCTGGGAGACTGAAAAACACAGTGCAGGGCACTTCCTTGCAGAGGCCGTTCCCTGACCAGGCTCCACCTGCTGTCTGCTGGGGGCTTCCGGCAGCATAAGGAGCAGACCTGGTGGGAACCTGTGCACCAGACAACTGGCTGGGGAGATGGGTGACTCGAGCGCCAGTTGTCCAAGGCTGGAGGCAGTGTCCATTTAGTCAACGTGTATGCTTAGTACCATAGGCTAAATTTTCCTTGGCTGATTTACTCTCTTTTTATAACTACTCCCTGAAGAAAATAAAATCAAATAAACTTCAAGGAGTGTGCAATCTAATGAAGAAGATAAAACTTGTAATCAAATGATTATATTGCAAGGCAAATTATTGCCTTGCGTGTTATTATACTGCAACATATTATAACATTATATTGTTAACATATTATATATGTTATTGTATCAAGTTATTATATTGCATCATATCAGATCAGTCATTCAGTCGTGTCCGACTCTTTGCGACCCCATGAACTGCAGCACGCCAGGCCTCCCTGTCCATCACCAGCTCCCGGAGGTCACTCAGACTCGCATCCATCGAGTCAGTGATGCCATCCAGCCATCTCATCCTCTGTCGTCCCCTTCTCCTCCTGCCCTCAATCCCTCCCAGCATCAGAGTCTTCTCCAATGAGTCAACTCTTCGCATGAGGTGGCCAAAATACTGGAGTTTCAGCTTTAGCATCATTCCTTCTAAAGAAATTCCAGGATTGATCTCCTTCAGAATGGACTGGTTGGATCTTCTTGCAGTCCAAGGGACTCTCAAGAGTCTTCTCCAACACCACAGTTCAAAAGCATCAATTCTTCGGCGTTCAGCCTTCCTCACAGTCCAGCTCTCACATCCATACATGACCACAGGAAAGACCATAGCCTTGACTAGGCGAACCTTTGTTGGTAAAGTGATGTCTCTGCTTTTGAATATGCTACCTAGGTTGGTCATAACTTTCCTTCCAAGGAGTAAGCGTCTTTTAATTTCATGGCTGCAGTCACCATCTACAGTGATTTTGGAGCCCAGAAAAACAAAGTCTGACACTGTTTCCACTGTTTCCCCATCTATTTCCCATGCAGTGACGGGACCAGATGCCATGATCTTCCGTTTTCTGAATGTTGAGCTTTAAGCCAACCTTTTCACTCTCCACTTTCACTTTCATCAGGAGGCTTTTTAGCCCCTCTTCACTTTCTGCCATAAGGGTGGTATCATCTGCATATCTGAGGTTATTGATATTTCTCCCAGCAATCTTGATTCCAGCTTGTGTTTCTTCCAGTCCAGCATTTCTCATGGTGTACTCTGCATATAAGTTAAATAAACAGGGTGACAATATACAGCCTTGACGTACCCCTTTTCCTATTTGGAACCAGTCTCTTGTTCCATGACCAGTTCTAACTGTTGCTTCCTGACCTGCATACAGATTTCTTAAGAGGCAGGTCAGGTGGTCTGGTATTCCCATCTCTTTCAGAATTTTCCATAGTTTATTGTGATCCACACAGTCAAAGGCTTTGGCATAGTCAATAAAGCAGAAATAGATGTTTTTCTGGAACTCTCTTGCTTTTTCCATGATCCAGCGGATGTTGGCAATTTGATCTCTGGTTCCTCTGCCTTTTCTAAAACCAGCTTGAACGTCAGGAAGTTCACGGTTCACATATTGCTGAAGCCTGGCTTGGAGAATTTTGAGCATTACTTTACTAGCGTGTGAGATGAGTGCAATTGTTCGGTAGTTTGAGCACTCCTTGGCATTGCCTTTCTTTGGGATTGGGATGAAAACTGACCTTTTCCAATCTTGTGGCCACTGCTGAGTTTTCCAAATTTGCTGGCATATTGAGTGCAGCACTTTCACAGCATCATCATTCAGGACTTGGAATAGTTCCACTGGAATTCCATCACCTCCACTAGCTTTGTTCGTAGTGATGCTTTCTAAGGCCCATTTGACTTCACATTCCAAGATGTCTGGCTCTAGGTCAGTGATCACATCATCATGATTATCTGGGTCTTGAAGCTCTTTTTTGTACAGTTCTTCTGTGTATTCTTGCCACCTCTTCTTAATATCTTCTGCTTCTGTTAGGTTCACACCATCTTTGTCCTTTATCGTGCCCATCTTTGCATGAAATGTTCCTTTGGTATCTCTGATTTTCTTGAAGAGATCCCTAGTCTTTCCCATTCTGTTGTTTTCCTCTATTTCTTTGCATTGATCACTGAAGAATGCTTTCTTATCTCTTCTTGCTATTCTTTGGAACTCTGCATTTAGATGTTTATATCTTTCCTTTTCTCCTTTGCTTTTCGCTTCTCTTCTTTTCACAGCTATTTGTAAGGCCTCCCCAGACAGCCATTTTGCTTTTTTGCATTTCTTTTCCATGGGATGGTCTTGATCCCTGTCTCCTGTACAATGTCACGAACCTCATTCCATAGTTCATCAGGCACTCTATCTATCAGATCTAGGCCCTTAAATCTATTTCTCACTTCCACTGTATAATCATAAGGGATTTGATTTAGGTCATACCTGAACGGTCTAGTAGTTTTCCCTACTTTCTTCAATTTCAGTCTGAATTTGGCAATAAGGAGTTCATGGTCCGAGCCACAGTCAGCTCCTGGTCTTGTTTTTGCTGACTTGTATAGAGCTTCTCCATCTTTGGCTGCAAAGAATATAATCGATCTGATTTTGGTGTTGACCATCTGGTGATGTCCATGTATAGAGTCTTCTCTTGTGTTGTTGGAAGAGGGTATTTGCTATGACCAGTGCATTTTCTTGGCAAAACTCTATTAGTCTTTGCCCTGCTTCATTCCGTATTCCAAGGCCAAATTTGCCTGTTACTCCAGGTGTTTCTTGACTTCCTACTTTTGCATTCCAGTCCCCTATAATGAAAAGGACATCTTTTTTGGGTGTTAGCTCTAAAAGGTCTTGTAGGTCTTCATAGAACCTTTCAACTTCAGCTTCTTCGGCGTTACTGGTTGGGGCATAGACTTGGATTACTGTGACATTGAATGGTTTGCCTTGGATACGAACAGAGATCATTCTGTCGTTTTTGAGATTGCATCCAAGTACTGCATTTCGGACTCTTTTGTTGACCATGATGGCCACTCCATTTCTTCTGAGGGATTCCTGCCCACAGTAGTAGATATAATGGTCATCCGAGTTAAATTCACCCATTCCAGTCCATTTTAGTTCGCTAATTATATTGCATGATAAGTTGTAAAAACAAAGTGTCATAAAGGAGGCACAACATGTTTTGGAAGTTCAAAGTAGGAGAAGAGGAAAGTGGTTTCTCGGTGGCCTCGTGAAAGTTTATGGCAGAAGGAGTTCTGAGAGATGGTGGAGGAGGCCCCTGCAGGGGAGGGTGTGGGAGTGGACGGACAGAAGTGGATGGAGAACAGACAGCGTCCAAGTGACCCGGAGCGTCCCCTCAGTGAGGGCAGAACATACAGCTGCTGTGGTCCGTGGGAGAAGAGTCACGTTACAGCTTCAGAACCGAGTTTGATGAGCTTGCCTTTTGTTCAGTAGGCAACTCACTGTTTTGTTTTGTTTTGTATACCCCAAATACTCAGTTTTAAGCCGAGTGATTTTTTGATGTGGATTCATCTGCTGCTGCTGCTGCTGCTGATGCTGCTGAGTCACTTCAGTCGTGTCCGACTCTGTGCGATCCCACAGACGGTAGCCCACCAGGCTCCCCCGGCCTTGGGATTCTCCAGGCAAGAACCCTGGAGTGGGTTGCCAGTTCGTTCTCCAATGCAGGAAAGTGAAAAGTGAAAGGGAAGTCGCTCAGTCGTGTCTGACCCTTAGCCACCCCGTGGACTGCAGCCTTCAAGGCTTCTCCATCCATGGGGTTTTCCAGGCAAGAGTACTGGAGTGGGGTGCCATTGCCTTTTCCGATTCATCTGAGGACATAGTATATAACCTCTAGCGTCTTGTCTCTGAAAGTCAGATCTGGTTAAGTTGCTCATAAATTTGTTTTGGCTCTTTTTGTCAAGATCACTGTCAGTTGTTACTGCTATGTAGTGGCAGTGTTATATTCACACTTGAATTTTATTTGCTATCATTTTGGGTATTAATTTTTTTGTTCATGGGTATCCACATGTCTTTTCATACTGTTATGTGGATACCCATCAACAAAAAAATTAATACCCAAAATGATAGCAAATAAAATTCAAGTGTGAATATAACACTGCCCTGGGATTTCTTTGGAAGGAATGATGCTAAAGCTGAAACTTCAGTGTTTTGGCCACCTCATGCGAAGAGTTGACTCATTGGAGAAGACTCTGATGCTGGGAAGGATTGAGGGCAGGAGGAGAAGGGGACGACAGAGGATGAGATGGCTGGATGGCATCACTGACTCGATGAATGTGAGTCTGAGTGACCTCCGAGAGCTGGTGATGGACAGGGAGGCCTGGTGTGCTGCAGTTCATGGGGTCGCAAAGAGTCGGACACGACTGAGCGACTGATCTGATCTGATCTGATCCACATGTCCCTCTATACTTCATGTTCTTAAATGACAGAAACATATTTTATTCATCTTTCTATACCCACAGTCTAGAAATGAAGTGAAGTGAGGTGAAAGTTGCTTAGTTGTATCCTCCTCTTTGCAAACCCCATGGACTGTACAGTCCATGAAATCCTCCAGGCCAGAATCCTGGCGTGGGTAGCCTATCCCTTCTCCAGGGCATCTTCCCAACCCAGGGATTGAACCCAGGTCTCCTGCATTGCAGGCAGATTCTTCACCAGCTGAACCTCCTTGGAAGCCCAGCAAGGAAAGAGAAAACAAACAAAAACAACTGTTTCATGGGCTGCCAAGTACTTTGGATAAGATGTCTTATTATTCATCCTCCAGATCCCTTTTTACAAGAGAGGAAATGGGTACTCAGGGAGACGAAGCATTGATATTTTGTTGGGGATCATTAAACTAGTAAAGTGTAAAGCCAAGATTTAAACCCAGTATGTTTTGACTGAGTCTATTTCCAACATATCACATCACCTCTTTCTAAGATTGTTAACCAGTGCTTATTTGTTGAATGTATGAATGAATGAATGGACAAATGAGTTGTAAAATATATTTACTTTAAAATTTATAGTTCCAGAAAGCAGTAGTATTGTAAGTGGGCAAAGCTTGAGTGTCCCATCCCTGGGAGACTGCCCTTGATCTTTACTATTGTTTACAGTAGCATCAAGTTGGAATTGATAAGCTAATATGAAAATTTGAAAGCCATGAGTTTGTTCACGTACTATAGGAGCATTATAAATGTGAAGTGCATCAATGCGGCTTTAATAAGCACCCAGGGCCAGAGGAGGTAGTTGAGGTTGTCAGTGTTTGGGAACTGACATTGCCAAGACACTATTGCTTTTTTGCTTTATTAAAGGAGACTTGAAATGAACGCTTCCAATTCTAGCTTCTGGCAAAGACATAGAATGCTGGCTACCGAAAATACAGAGTCCTCCAGGGAGAGAGACACAGGGTTTTTTCAGTTATGTCTATGTAGACACATATAGTGGTTTTCTTTGTTCTGTGTACAGAATGCCATAGTGAGTTTTAATTTTGATACAGATAGGAAATGTTTGTTAAAACTACGTTTTATTCTGAATCTAGATTTATCCTGGCCTAAAAGAGAAAGTCAGAGAAGGCAATGGCACCCCACTCCAATACGCTTGCCTGGAAAGTCCCATGGACAGAGGAGCCTGGTAGGCTGCAGGGCTGCAGTCCATGGGGTCATGAAGAGTCAGACACGACTGAGCGACTTCACTTTCACTTTTATGCATTGGAGAAGGAAATGACAACCCACTCCAGTGTTCTTGCCTGGAGAATCCCAGGGACAGGGGAGCCTGGTGGGCTGCCATTTATGGGGCCGCACAGAGCTGGACACGACTGAAGTGACTTAGCAGCAGCAGCAGCAAAAGAGAAAGTATAGTATCTTTTATCACAAGTGGTTTACATCTCTTGTTAACTCAGACCAAATTATTTCACTCAACATCAGAAGAAAGCCCAGTGCCTAGCAGAGTGACTCAGGGTACAGGGACACAGAGAAAAAGTCATGCCCTGGAGGAGATCACAGTCCCGCCAGCCTAGGTCAGAAATCGTAAAGGCAGAGTTAGAAATATCAAACTTGAGCACACTGAAGATGCTACCCAAGGGATTCTTAACTGCAAGGGAGTGGAGCCAAGATAGAACCAAACCTGTCAGCCCATGGAAGGTGTGCATGTGGGACGTGTTACAAAGTGCGTGCTCAGCGTCCTTGACACAAATTCAGCCCTGGGAGGGGACAGGCATATACTGTATGTGTGCCTGCGTCATAGCTGCATGTTTCACCAATGGCAGTAAAGATGCTTGTGGAAAGCTAGGTTGCTGTTTTTATATGTCTGTAAAAACAGCTTTTGTGAGTCTAAAGACGTACTTGGCTTTGTGTTATAAAGGTTCAGTTAGGGATTGCAGCTCTTGTATAATCTGGGAAAAGAGAGAAGTTGGGGTGACAGATCTCAACAAAAATACACATCAGGGAAGGAGCTCCAGTTTGGGTAAACAAGGAGAATATATTATGCTGTAGGCCGAAGTGGATATGTGGTTGATGTAGGGAACCGGTTGTTGACTGACTTATTATAAAGAATATTAAAAGTTTTAGGACAATATGGTCAAAAAAGTAAATGTAGTATATATTTATTTTTTCCAGCAAATTCTTAGTGGCTGGACAGAAAGTCAATAGACTTAAAGCTTTTTAAAATATCCTTTTCTGTATTCTTTTGTTACCGTCTACTTGTGACTTCTCATAATAGACACTGTTACTTTTTTACTCATTATTTTTCTTTCAATTTAAGAATATCTTTGTTCTTTGAATACAGACATTAGACTCCATTAGAAATACTACCACCGATTGGTGATGCATGCATTAAACCTAAGACCCTTTCTAGTGTTTTTCTCACTGCATACTCACAGCAACCCTAAGTGATAGCTGAAGACAGTATTTTCTTCATTTCACACATGAGGAGCTGAGACTAGATACTTCAAATCTTCACCTGAAGGCAAGGCGAAGGTGTGGTGGGTCTAAGAAATTTAACCTGGAACTTCTGACTCCATATTCTTTTCCTTTTCCAAGGTCACACTGCTTTTGGCGGCCTGTGTAGTAATAATTTTAGTGAGCTGTGGTTCCCTGAAGCTAGGCTAGGACTGTCTTCTGAGGCTGACCCGAGTGTCCAGCTGCCCACAGGAAATTTCACCCAGCTCTTTCTCAGCAGAGGCAAACAAAGGTATCTCTTCACCTCACGGCACTACCATTTTACAGCAAACTGATCTATTTTAGCGTTTGGGCCATCATTCTGCACATTTTAAGAAAGTTACAGGATGACTGGAAATCAAAACCTGTTTCAGTATGCTCTCTTTAAATGTTGCCCTTGGAATGTCAGTGTTGTGCTTTTCAGGGTGGGATTTGGAGAGTGTGGAGGAGGAAAAAAGAATTTAATATATTCATACATTTTTATTTCATTCAAAAATAAGGT
This sequence comes from Tragelaphus eurycerus, assembly GCA_935064755.1. NCBI lineage: Eukaryota > Metazoa > Chordata > Mammalia > Artiodactyla > Bovidae > Tragelaphus > Tragelaphus eurycerus. The sequence goes on along the minus strand of CAKXYN010000039.1, from coordinate 20,634,062 downwards.
GACTACTGAGCAAAGTGGTATTTCTATGTATTCATTCCCAACTACTGATTTTATTTTTGTCAAGTTAGAATGGAGATGATCAGTGTAAATAAGTAGCTGAAACAGCTGATACAGTGATGCTGTTGTCTTCCAGGCACTCTGCTCCTTTACGATGCTGCCTCTGTGCATGAAAACACTAAAATTTAGTTAGTAATGTCTTGGCCACCAAACTTTATCATTTCTGTGTCATTTGCTATTGTTCGCATGATACTTTGAATTTACACTTTAAAATACCACACTACCCTTCTAGGAGAAGTTAAAATATTCTGAGTATAGAATTTACTGACCTGACTACGTCTGGGCTCAAGTAGGATCTAATCACTATTTTCTGTAAATTATTAATTTTATATTCTTTCTTCCTGATCTTTGCTTTTTTTTTTTTATAACTTGCATTGAGTCCTTCCTGCCTTTCCTGTTTGGATCAAATACTAAGTCCGTTCATTTGTTTATGACGACCAGCCTGTCACTTTGGGCCGTGCCTTGGTGTCTCGGAAGGGGTGTCAGTTTGGGCCCAGCTGGATCAGCCATGGGCACTTGTTGTCCTGCCTCGGGCAGGCCGCCTCGCTCTCATTCTACTGCCTGGGTCGCTGTGAGAGTCAGACAAGTGCACGTGTGTATGGTTGACAGGAGGGTTATGCTGCTTTGTCCCGTTATTCCTTCTCCCTCCTTTTAAAAATTCAAACACATATAGGCTCTGTCTACATATACAAACAGCTTGGTAGTGTGTTGAATTTAGTTTTTATAAGCTGATTGCAAATGAGTTCTTCTTTGTTTGATCAGTTTTAAGTGATCCCCATCAGGGGACTGGTTCTACACGGACAGGTAGCTCAGGTAGTCTAGGGAGTCACTCGTCTTAGAACTGGCTTTAATGAAAAGATCTATGTGCTGATAGTTCTGTTTTTATAAACTTTATTCATCTTATTTACCAAAAAATGCAAATTTATATCCCATTATAATGTTCAGTTAGATAAATTTTATGCCACTTTTATAATTCTTTTGTGAAAAGAAAATCACTTCATCTACTTCTTTTCAATTGTCCTGTATGTTTAAATGGTTTTTGCATACCTATCCAAAGTACATTCTATAGATTTAAAATATGTAGTTAGCGTCATTTTATACTTACTATAACCATACACCCAGGAGGACAGTCTTCCTCCGCGGTGGAATACTCAGCTGTGTCTTATCCCATTTTAGTTCAGTGTTGTTGGAACCTGTGCCCTTTGAATCAAAGCTGAAGTTCCCAGGGAGAACCCCGTCACCCTGTGTACACATATGTCACTCGTGTCTGTCCGTCCATCCATCCCGCCCCCTGCCCCAGTACTAAACAGAGAAGTGTGTCTCTAATATATGAAAATAGAAACTTTGCTGTGTAGTGTGATTTTTTTTTTTTTTAATCTAAGTTTGGGGGTTTTACTTTTTATTTGTTTGTTTTGATCTCTCCCTGAGAAAAACTCCAGTCCGGACCAGGTTATTCCCCATGGGACTTGACTTGATGTGGTCTACAGCCCACTTTCATTTCATCGTGTCATACTTAGGGAATGACCAATCTTTCAATGGGCTCGCAAGGGCTAACCTAGGAATTATTACTTATGTGCCATTCATCAACAGGGTACAGTTTGATGTACTTTTTATTGCCCAAGTCAACAGCATCTGAAAATCTAATCTTCTGTAAGTGTGTTTGCTGAGTGGTACTTAATTCTCCAGAGCTTTCTCTTTACTTGTTTTCCTCCTATCTCCAGACCTGTTAGTCTCTTATGAGGCTTCCATGCCCTTCCCCCACCCCTAAATCTGGCTTATCCTTTACCAGGCCACAGGGCAGATTTTTAGTGCTTCAGACCAGAGGTCACAGCTCTGGTTGAATTACAAACCTCGGGTATTTATGTTTTTGGTATATGTTTAAGCCTTTACTTGTTTTCTAAAACTATTTTTTAACTTATATTCTAACAAAACCAAATATTTTGTAGTTCTTACAGCTTACTTTTATGTAATTATCTTGTATTGTCTCCCATAATATATTTTGTTTCAAGAGAATGTTAAAAGGAATTAAAAATAGTGAATCGTGTTTTATAATTTGGTGAATTCGCCCTATGGCATCTCGTTTCACCATCACAGCTGCCTTTTGGGAAAGATTCAGTCATCACTGATTCCACAGATATTTTTTAAGCAACATTGCAGACAGTATCCCAAGTCCTGAGAAAAATACAGGTGTAAACAAACCTAACCAAAGTCTCTGACTCACAGAGCTTGCGTTCAAGAAAGGAAGAATATAAGCAGAAACAGTAAGTCAGCTTTATAGCATATGGGACTTAAGTCCTTATAGTTAAAACTCCATTGTGTCTGGAGTGAGAGGGAAGGTAGTTGAGGTGAAGTCAGAGAACCACGGGGTAAGGATGACACAAGGCGTCCTGTTTACGGAGGGACACAACAAACCGAGAAGACCCCGGTGGTTCTGGCAGTCTGCTCCCCCAGGGGCTTACGGCCAGTGAAGTGCTGAGCCAGGGGAACCAGGGGAGCCCAGGCGTGGGCTTCCAGACCTTCTGACACAGTTTTCGTCTTTGCTTTGAATAGTTGACATTTTCTTTCTCACTTTGCCCATCTCATCATTGGAGAGGAAACAAAAGCACATACGTCTGCTTCTGGGATTCTTTGAGGAAAAGTCAGTTCAGTTCATTTTAATCTCCATTCCCCGCCCGCTTTTTTTAAAGCAATAATTGGCATTTCAAGTTGAAAAGTCAGGGGCCAGTATCCATCATACGTATTCTTGACTCTTCAGCCTTATTATAACCTTGGGTTGGTATGAGACATGAGACTTCTTTAGAGGACACAAAAACCTTCATAAATCAATTATGCTGCTCACTTAAAGAGAATTTGTTGTACAGAAAATTTGGAAAGAAGCTTTCAATTTATTGCTTTTTGTCACTGTTTTAGGTGGTGAAATCACCTCAAACTAGTTAGCCTTGCTAAGCTAGCGCTCTGTGCCCATGGTCTAGATGTTTCGTAAATGAATTGTGTGCAGCTGAGAAAACACATCAGCTGTTTCTGCCTCTGAAAAGAATTCATATTAAAATGAAAGTAGCTCAAGAGCAGGGACTTGTTGATGAATATCCCCTGGAGTGAATTGCTCCTCTCTAAACCAAGGTCCTGGGGAAGGCAATGGCACCCCACTCCAGTACTCTTGCCTGGAAAATCCCATGGAGGGAGGAGCCTGGTGGGTTGCAGCCCATGGGGTCACAAAGAGTCGGACATGACTGAGTGACTTCACTTTCACTTTTCACTTTCCTGCATTGGAGAAGGCAATGGCAACCCACTCCACTGTTCTTGCCTGGAGAATCCCAGGGCCGGGGGAGCCTGGTGGGCTGCCATCTGATGGGGTCGCACAGAGTCGGACACGACTGAAGCGACTTAGCAGTAGCAGCAGCAAACCAAGGTCCAGGCCTTATATTTATGGAATTCACAGACTGTTCTTATCATGACAGGTCACTATTAACCCTTGAAGAGTCTGGCTAGCCCAAAATGCTACCAAATTCAGAGTTATCAACAGTCTGAAGGAATTTTAAAGTCAAAAAATAAAAAACGCTTTTAAATGACAGGAGCACCTCATCTTTCCCCTCTCAGTCACAGTGATACCTATTCAAACTAGAATTCCAGATTCTTGAATATTTATTTGGGATGTAGTTACAGAAATATGATGACTTAGATAAGTTGTAGTGTAAAATACGTAGACACTGCTGCTACTGCCAAGTCGCTTCAGCCGTGTCTGACTCTGTGCGACCCCACAGACGGCAGCCCACCAGGCTCCCCCGTCCCTAGGATTCTCCAGGCAAGAACCCTGGAGTGGGTTGCCAGTTCCTTCTCCAATGCAGGAAAATGAAAAGTGAAAGTGAAGTCGCTCAGTCGTGTCCGACTCTTAGCGACCCCATGGACTGCAGCCCACCAGGCTCCTCTGTCCGTGGGATTTTCTAGGCAAGAGTACTGGAGTGGGGTGCCATTGCCTTCCCCAAATACGTAGACCAGAGGTTTGCAATTAAACTACTATGTTGAGAATCAGATTTTAAAGCTGGAAGAGATTTTGTAATCATTGCTTTTGTTTTTAGTGCTTTGACACGCGTGTTTGTTTTCCATTGAATCCTCAGAAGAACCACAGAGCATGGCTCCTGTTAATATCCTCATTTTAGGGCTGATGTTTGTCTCAGGCACAGAAAGGCGAAGTAACTTCTTCAAGGTCACACATCAATATTCTTACAGGTTTTAACCTCACAGTTCTCTTGTCCCCATAAATAAATCTGTTGCAATAGTCAGCGGATTTTTCCTTTCTTGGGACTTTCATCTGAAGACAGAATTGGATGTTATCATGAAGAATACACCTTTACCTTTTCACAGTAGTTTGAATGGACCGTGGGAGAGAGAAGCACCCCCTAGTTTACAGGTCTTTAATTTTCAGACAGTTAAATTTAAGTGTAGTTGTGCCATTGCCTTCCCCGGTAATTTACAAGGATAGATTTGAATCGTACATCCCTGGCTCTGTTACCTAGAGTTTGCCCTCTCATGTTGATAATTCTTTGCAGAGAAGAGAAGATTTCATATGCTTGCTTATAGTTTTGGAAGATGTGATGAATTTACTGGTGTATTTTTCTTTGTGAATTGAGTATAGATCGAAATGGAGGTAATGAATAGAAAAAGCGAGTGATAGGAATGGTTCTGATGGAAATGACAGTGATGATGTAAAAATGAAATCAATTTCTTATTTAAATTATCATAGTAGTACTCATTAAACCCCTTCTTAAACAGAGCTAGATATTACAAACTGGGAAAAAAAATATTAATCATGGATTTGTCCTAGATTTTTCTGTATTAGTCTGGCATGAATGTTTATATTCAAGCTGCAAATTATAGTTTGCTAGGTATTCAGAAGTTAAGAGCAATTTAGATTAAGGATGTTTAAAGCTCATTTGTAAAATGCGCATACTATTTGAGCTGTTTTAAAAAGATTTGCTTAGCTAAAGTCATTGGATCAGACTAATTCTGACACTCTTAATCTTCCTTTTTTATTAAGAGCCTTAGACATTTTATTTCCATTTAAAAATCTGAATGACAAAATCGAGTAAGTAATTTACTAGAAATAGTGCATTAAAGAACAAATTTGTACAGAGAAGGAAAAATACAATAAATTTTAATCAGGGAACATAGCAGCAAAAATACAGTAAGTTTTAATCAGGGAACATAGCAGGAATTTTAAGACAATATGCTCTGCCACATTTGTGTCTGAACAGTTTTTAAATGCATTAGTTTAAAGTAATAGTTGACAAGAGGTGAAGCAGTTACTGAGAAGCTAGTTGTATACAGAGAATGGATTAAATAGGTTGAGTGATTATAAGTGACCGAAAGATTACCAGCACACAGGTGAGAAATCCCAGGAAGTGGGGGACAGAGAGGAGGTGAGAGGGAGATCCAAGATGGTACAAACCAATGCAGCAGAGAGATCTCTCCTTCAAGGGACCATACTACCTTAGGTCAAGTCACCTATGGCCTCTCTGAATTTCAGTACTGTATTTGAAATTAATTTGGAGGTTATAGGTACTAATATGCTCCTTCAGTTTTGATAACTGCTATAATTTTTTAGTGAAATTGGTTCTTTTAAAATTTATTTATTTTAACTGAAGGATAATTGCTTTCCATAAACTGGTTCTTACTTGTATTAAAACATCAGCTGATAAAATAGGTTTTACAGGATAGATATCTTAGAAAAATTTGAATTCTTGTTGGGAAGGCAAATGATCAATGGCTTCCTTCGATTGCTTTGTAACTCCAAAAATATGTTCTTCTGCACTCAGCCATAACTTTTAATATGATTGAGTGTGCTTTGATATCTTTGATTGTTTTATTGATTCACAGAAGTGTAATATACTTGATATATGAAGATTTCTTTCATATATCAAGTGGCAGGAAAGAACTACATAAAACATATGAACTCTTTTTCCCCAAGTGTGATGTCTATATAATTTCTCTGTGTATGTTATCACTTCGTCTAAGCATCCATGAGAAGAGGAAAAGGACATATCAGGAAAGATGAGGAAAGTTGGTGTGAAAAGAATTTATACCAAGTTGGAGGGTGCCCATTCTAGCTACACAAAACCAAAAATAAATATATACAGGACCCCCTCAGGTAGACCAATGGTAAAAATTGGCTTAGAACCATGAAAGTTTCTTTATTGGAAATGAGCCTTTTTGCAAATACTGTGTCTCTTTCTTATTCCCAGGAGGTTTTCAACATTTAGTAGCTAAAGGCCCGTGTTTTGAAGGCAGAATTTAAAATGTCAATTAAAGTAGTAATGATTTATTAAAGAACTACTGTGTATGTATTATAAATTTAAGGTGGCAGATATCATTTACAAGCTCTTTGCTTGTAATGAACTATTGTGAATTATTCAAATTATGTAGATGTGTTTTCTCAAGTACTTTATTTAATAGTGAGTTTAAAGTTAGAACAAAAACTCAAACTAAATGCAGTGTATGCATGCATGCCAAGTCAGGCTCCTCTGTCTGTGGGATTCTCCAGGCAAGAATTGGGGAAGGCAGTGGCACCCCACTCCAGTACTCTTGCCTGGAAAATCCCATGGACAGAGGAGCCTGGTAGGCTGTAGTCCATGGGGTCGCTAAGAGTCAGACACGACTGAGCGACTTCCCTTTCACTTTTCACTTTCCTGCATTGGAGAAGGAAATGGCAACCCTCTCCAGTGTTCTTGCCTGGAGAATCCCAGGGACGGGGGAGCCTGGTGGGCTGCCGTCTGAGGGGTCGCACAGAGTCGGACATGACTGAAGTGACTTAGCAGTAGCAGGCAAGAATACTGGAGTGGGTCACTATTCCCTTCTCTGGTTGATCTTCCTGACCCAGGGATTGAAACTGCGTCTCTTATATCCCCTGCACTGGCAGGCAGCTTCTATACCACTTGTGCCATCTGGGAAGCCACTACATGCTGTAGCTACTATTAAAGAGAGAATCATTACATTTCTTATTATTTAAATTTGTTAAGCTGTTGTGTAATAATTCTAAGTAATCTGCAATGAGGTTTATGTAGGCATATAAACGTGAACGTGAACGTTAAGTCGCTCAGTCGTGTCCTACTCTGCGACCCCATGGACTGTAGCCTATCAGGCTCCTCTGTCCATGGGATTTTCCAGGCAATAGTACCGGAGTGGATTGCCATTTCCTTCTCCAAGGGATCTTCCCAACCCAGGAATCAAACCTGGGTCTCCCGCATCATAGACAGACGCTTTACCGTCTGAGCCACCAGGGAAGTCCATGTAGGCATATGTGTGTATATAAATTTCTCTACATTTATGTATATATACACACTTAATTTTAATCATAAATGCCCATGTTAATGTTAACATTTTACTTTCTATATCTTATAATGAAAATTCTGGTAAGTTTTATCTAGTGAGCCTACTGGCTGATTAGCTCACCGTGAAGGCAGTATTGACCCGTGTTCTCAAGATAATGGATAGTTCATTCCACTGAGACTGCATTTGAGGCTCTAGGCATATGAAAATATGTTTTAAAAAAAACAAGTTTATACAACTGTGCATTAGCTTATATGCATTTACAACATCTAATAAATATCTCTGTTCAAAATATCAGCCTAGGAATATGGCAAGATTTAGCTATTATGATTTTTTTTTGATATACGTATCTATGCATAAATACAGTTTCTAATTTTAAAGCATTATTGGTTAATATACTATCTAAAATATGGTATAAACAATCATTCAGATAACATGAAATACTGCTTTGTGTCTTTTCCTTTAGTAAAATTATTCTTTCATTCAATTGTCTGTTCAACTGCTGAATATATACTAAGAATCTACAGTGTATACACTGTGCTGTGTGTCTAGAGTTAAAATTAGTGTGAGATTATCTTATCAAGGAAGCAATGATCTTTTTCACTGCTTTCAGACTTCTCCGCACATTGTAATTTGGGGGGAACTTAAAAATATATATTAATGCCTGGATTCTACCCCCAGAGATTCTGGTTTAATTGCTTTGGGATACAGCCTGTGCATCAGACTTTAAAGCTCCCTGCAAGATTGCAGTAGGTATAACATTTGGGAACCAGTGGTGTGACTAGGACTTACAATAGCTCTATCTATAAAGACTCTTGAGATCTTTCAGCACCTCTCCCTTCTCACCCCGCCCAGTCAGAAGGAAATTGACTCCTTTCTCCACTGTAATCATATGTATTTCCACTACATGACATTTTCTCTTATCCACTTATTTACATTTGTGGCTCACTTTTTAGATTTAAAGTCCCATACTCTTTGAGGATCCTTGTGTGTCTGACCACTATCTTCAACTCTGGTTGGAATTCCCGGTACGTGGTAGGCACCAAATAAATGGAAATTCACTGAATATGAATGAAGAATGTTCCAGTAAGTGATAATTTCAAATAATATAACCTTGAATACTGACGTTGGAGTTGGGTTGAATCCAAGGTAAAAGAGCCCTGTTCTGTCCACTGGAGATGGATGGGACCTCATCTTTGCATGGGTGTGCAGATGAGGGGCGCTGCCGCGGCTGGGCCCACAGCCAGGCACTCTCAGAGCAGGAAGTAAGAGGTGCTGGGAGCCCTGCTAGTGGGCAGGCTGACACCTGGCCGGGCTGCAGAGGTTGAAACCTCACAGAGGGTTACTTTGAGTCAAGGGAGCACAAGTCAAAGCCTGATTACTGGAAATAGTAGTTAGATGTCGAGAGCCTAGAAGGAGAGAGGACCACGTAGAGCAGACAGAGGGGAGTCACTGGCAGGGAGGGCTGGTTTCTGCCAAAGCGCTCAACCTCTTTAATGCAAAGAGGCAGCTTCCTAAGAGTAAAGCTTCCACCGTAAATTCCCGGGGAACATGTGGTATCAAATGGTGTATCTACCCAGTCCTGAGTATCCCTGGACCTCCCCTGCTGAGGACCCTTCTTGACGGTCACACGGGGCCCAGACTCTTAGCAAGCAGTGCCGTTTCATGGGACTAGGTGTTTTCTGAGTCCAGAAAGCCAAGCTCCTTATCTTCATTTACCCTCTAAAGTCAAGGCTTACAGTTTGTTGGTTTGCTTATTTAATAAGTCCATAAGAGAAAAGAGCAAAAAAACTGAAAACTTAAAATTAGAGATGCAAATAGGAGGAGAAAATGGATTCAAGTTAAAAAATAAATTATTAAAAAATTTTGGATGACTGCAACCTGTAATTTGGTCTATAACCAGTTTACTCCAAAGGTTGTTGTTTTCTCTTCACACTGAAGTTAATAATTTGCTTTATCAATACTTAGACTTTTTTTCCTAACCATATTTCTTCAAACTTTACAAGTATTATATTATTATGTCTTGGGAAATTTAAGAGGTTTTGGAGTTCTCCCAGACTATTAGAAGCAAAATTAAACTGTCAAAGCTTCCTAAATATAGTATTCATTGCTTTTCTTTTTTTCTTTTTCATTTAATATAGAAACTTTTCTAGTTGTTCAGAAGAATTCACCTTTTTTGGTCCATTTCACTCCTTCAGTTTTGCTTGGTAAATAAAATCAGACTAACAAATAGGTCTTTAATACTATATTGTAAATTGGAAATGTGTTTTATTAACTGCATGTGATTCCCAAATGGATTTAATTAAAACTTATTTTATCTAATTATTACAGCACATTTTGTATTTTGCTCTGTCCATTTAAAAATTCATTTAAATTTGGCTTGGAGGATTACTATAAATATAAGTGTTCACTTTCTGGTATTTTAATTTTTAGGTTACGTTTCAAAAGCAGAACAGCCTCACCATGTACTGCCTCAAGCCATAAGTGTTTTTGCCTTAACTCCCCGTTCATAATCGTTAACCCTGCCATCTACAGCCCTCTAGCTTCTCATCTCTCCCAGCCTTGAACTTCCACAGTCTAAAGATGAAAAGCCATCAGCTGTCTTCCCTCCCACAGTACCCCCTTTAATGCCTCCTTTCCTTGGTTGCACTGCTTCCTAGAGCACCAATTCCACTTTTCTTTCAAACTCACGTGCTGCTCTTGCTTGGCCTGAGAAACTTACTTATAAATTTAGTGACTCTGTCGCTTCTACCAGCCTATACATACATTAAAGGCAGAGACTATGACTTGCCAGTATTTCAGACCCCTGGACACAGCGCGGTGAACTGGGCTGATAGTCACCATTAGAACTGAATAATTGCAGTGGTTCCCTAGTTTTTTCAGGAAAAATAAATAAAGAGTATATCCCCAATTTAACGATCTTACCCTGTAATTTTTCTTAAACCTAGCTTTGTCTGTTATGAGAATTAGTTAGGAATAAACAGGGAAACAGATGTAAGCAAATATTGCAGGACAACATTGAGGAAATACTTTGTGCTTAAATGGATTGCTCCATGCTTTTCTTGATGTGCGTCCTTGTAATTGTGACTTGGAAATAATATTGTTGTCATTTATGTTTAGTGAAATTATTAATACCTCTGGTGGCATTAGATATAACAGTAACTGCAGAGAGCACTGAGACACAAGTGTTCTGACTCAGGCGAGTGTGAGAACCTCTGTATATTTTAAAGGAAGTTCTCTTCTGTTGTCATTTTAGCTGAAAGTGTGACTTAGCTGAAAATGTGAATCGCATGGTGCTAATTGAGACTAGCATTAATTATTTCTAGAATATGCAGTCAGCAGTGTAAAACAAGCTCTAAGAAACCTTCCAGCTAAAATGTTTCCTGCTTTTTTTTTTTTAAGTAAAAGTATACTTTGTGTAACTGAATTCTTATGCTTAAGCTTGATTTCCATCCCTCCCCAGACCATATTAACAATATTCCCATCTCCGGAAACTCGGGTGGTAATAAGAAATGACATAACGCATTTTTAGTGAGGGAAGCTGTGAGGAAAGTGATGATGGTGACATTTTCATTCTTCCACTTGAATTTGTCACATACTGCTGTGCTAGATAGATTCATCTCAGAATCCTAATCCATTTACATACTTCCTGTGATGTTTAGCATATTGACATGCAGTGAACACTTTCCCTCGGCCTTTCTGCGCGGTTTCCCTAACACAGCATAAATATAAAGTGGTCTCCTGCACATAAGGCTCCAATCAGCCTGTACATTGCCTTCGCTGAGGCTTATTTTCATTGAGAAATTGCTGTGTTCTGTGTAATCTGTTACTTTTAAATTATTGGAAATTCCATCTCTTTCTGTTACATACGATTTTCAAGAGACAGTTCTCACTTGAGGTGTGTTGTTCTTCCATCACGGCTGTGGGCCAGATATCACCAAAGGCCGGTTAGTTTCAGGCTCAGGGCCACCAATTTGGAACTTAATACCTGGAGGAAGAAATGGCAGCCCACTCCAGTCTTCCCTGGAAAACCCCATGGTTAGAGGATCCTAGAGAGCTACAGTCCGGGGCTGGAGGGTAGGATGAGGGTCCCATTAATGATGGGATTAATAACAGTCCCTACACTCAAGATGACAGGCTTTGTTGGTATGATCTCTTTAGTTATGTATATACATCAGTCTGTGAATAATCTGCAGAACCTGAACCACAGCTTGCAGTCTGATTCCCTCTTCACTCTTAATTATCTACATTTTCTATGTTTGAAGATTTTATACATAAGAGCCTTAATGTCTAAATCATTTGAAAACTGTGAGAAAGGGAAACAGATTGTGTCTTACGTAGACTTTTCTCAGTGCAGTGTGCTATAGTTGGCAAGTATGTCTGCAATCCTGGCATCACAATTTTTTCCAGCAAGTAAAATAAAGAAACTCTATTTTAAAAGACTGTGGTGAATGTATATCTAGAATATGTGTATAAGTCGGGATAGGTGCATTTCTGCTGCTATTTGTATTTGTGCTAATGTGTCTCAATAAGCCCTGGGGATACAATTAGTAAGTAATACAAACGTGGCAGCTTTCGATCCTTCAAAGAAAAGAGTGATATTAAATTAAGCAACAAAAAGAAACAGTGTGCAATTAAAATGTGAAATTTCTGTTTCTTTTGTGTTGTTGTTGTTCAGTCACTCAGTCAGTTGTGTTGGACTTTGCAGCCCCATGGACGGCAGCATGCCAGGCTGCCCAGTCTTTCAGCATCTCCCAGAGCTTGCTCAAACTCATGGCCATTGCATTGGTGATGCCATCCAACCATCTCATCCTCTGTCGTCCCCTTTTTCTCCTGCCTTCAATTTTCCCAAGCATTAGGGTCTTTTCTAATGAGTCAGCTCTTCCCATCAGGTGGCCAAAGTATTGGAGTTTCAGCTTCAACATCAGTCCTTCTAGTGAATATTCAGGACTGATTTCCTTTAGGATGGACTGGTTGGATCTCCTTGCAATCCAAGGGACTCTCAAGAGTCTTCTCCAACACCACAGTTCAAAAGCATCAATTCTTTGGTGCTCACCCTTCTTTATGGTTCAACTCTCACATCCATACATGACCACTGGAAAAACCATCAATTTCACTCTGTGGACCTTTGTCAGCAAAGTAATGTCTCTGCTTTTTAATACACTGTCTAGATTTGTCATACCTTTTTTCCCAAGGCGCAAGCATCTTTTAGTCTCATGGCTGCAGTCATCATCTGCAGTGATTTTGGAGCACAAGAAAATAAAGTCTGTCACTGTTTCTTTAATGAAAAACTTTAATGGAAAAATCATGAAAATATTATTAGTGGACCCTTGGACTGCAAGGAGATCCAACCAGTCCATCCTAAAGGAAATCAGTCCTGGGTGTTCATTGGAAGGACTGATGTCGAAGCTGAAATTCCAATATTTTGGCCACCTGATGCAAAGAGCTGACTCATTTGAAAAGACCCTGATGTTGGGAAAGGTTGAAGGCAGGAGGACAAGGGGACGAAGAGGAGAGGAGATGGTTAGATGGTATCACCGACTCAATGGACATGAGTTTGAGTAAACTCTGGAAGTTGGCGATGGACAGGGAGGCCTGGCATGCTGCGGTTCATGGTGTCACAAAGAGTCGGACACAACTGAGCCACTGAACTGAACTGAATAAACCTTTTGGTCTTCATGAAATTACTCTTCCTCTCGAATGAAGGAAAATTTCAGTGTTTGATATAAATAAGTGAAGATGAATGTGTGAGTCACTCAGTCATGTCTGACTCTTTGTGACCCCATGGACTGTTAGCCAGCCAGGCTCTTCTGTCCATGGGGATTCTCCAGGCAAGAATACTGGAGTGGGTTACCCTTCCCTTCTCCAGGAGATCTTCCTGACCCAGGGATTGAACCCAAATCTCCTGTACTGCAGGCAGATTCCTTATCATCTGAGCCACCAGGGAGGCCCTCATATAAACAAGGAGGTGAGAAAGTACTTAGCATTGGAATGGGAGCAGATGCAGCTTTTTAATCATAAACAGGAAGTCGAGAATTCAGAATTTGGATGCTCTTCCTCCACTCCCCACCTCCCCGCCGAGAGTGGTTGTCCTCGGTTCCCTAGCAAAACTTGCCTGTGAGCATTTGGTCCAGATGAGTGCCTGCTTTTAAGAAAATTTAGGAATTTGACGGTTACTAGACTTGTCCTCCCTCTTACTTAAGGGAGAGCATCTGCCATCCTCGTACGGAAAATTGCATTCCAAATTCTGAACACGTTCTGTGGCAGGAATCCATTCATAAAAAAGGCATGTTCCTATTTCTGTTCAACCGACAGAATTTCAGTTACAATTAAAATAAAAAAAGAAAATAGAATGCTTGAATGCACCTAACTGCTTGGACCTGTCTGTTTTTGGATTGAGTTAAAAAAAAAATTATATTTATTGAACATAGAATGCTGCTGAGTTTGGTACTGACTGTTGTTTTGGCAGATTTCAATCTTTACTATTACAAGGGACAAAATACTTTGTAACAGAATACTCTTTCTTGGAAAAATCAAAGCCTTTTTGGGCTGACCCCAATCCTTCTGTGTTTGTCATACCTCATTATGTCCTTTCAGTACTGCTGTAGAGATTTGTTACACATGAAATGGTATCTCCTGCATAAAAGAGTGATATGCCACGTGAGGGTTCCTGTGTGTGTGTGTACAGTGAGTGACCATTTAATTCACCTGGAGGAGGAGTCCACAGAAGCCCTGCCAGCAGGGCTTCTCATCCCCAGCTAGGTTCTAGCAGACGTGAGAAATTACCTTTCAAACTCAAAGTAATCTGATGATTAACATCACTTTTATTAAAATAAATGTAATAAAACATGTAATAAAACAACTAATGACTTTTTAAATACAGTGATGACTGTGTAAAATACTTACCCAAGGGATACCAAAGGTACGTCTTCTGTGATGTAAGGCATTTGCTATCTCAGTAACTGTTCGATCCTGGGATCATATTTTACTATTATCATTTTCAAAATAACTTATTTTTAGTGATTAAAGATATATAGATATGCATATAAAATGTTTCAAGGAAAAGAAAAAAACAACTATGTATTATGTGTGATTTCCCTGAGAGAATATCCTAAGCTTGTTTTTAAGATCAGATAATGTCAACTTGTGGACATTTTATCGGATTCTTTTCTGTCGATCTTTTATATTTAAATATTCAGGAAAAATGACAATATAAACTTGGTTGTGTATTACTGAATTGCATATAAGAAATATTCAGTAAAGAGTTTGCCAATGTGTGCAGAATAGAGTCTGTGTGCTGCACTAAACACAAGGGGTTCTTCATGGAGAGTAGGTTTCTGGTTGTAGAGAAGCAAATCAGTGATGAAGATAAATATTTAAAACTGTATTTTAAAATTGGAAGGAAACACAGGTTGACTGTATGTTTGCAGGAAGTTTAATGGATATGGGTGTACAGTTCAGTTCAGTTCAGTCACTCAGTCACGTCCGACTCTTTGCGACCCCATGAATCGCAGCACGCCAGGCCTCCCTGTCCATCACCAACTCCTGGAATTCACTCAGACTAACGTACATCGAGTCAGTGATGCCATCCAACCATCTCATCCTCTGTCGTCACCTTCTCCTCCTGCCCCCAATCCCTCCCAGCATCAGAGTATTTTCCAATGAGTCAACTCTTTGCATGAGTTGGCCAAAGTACTGGAGTTTCACCTTTAGCATCATTCCTTCCAAAGAAATCCCAAGGCTTATCTCTTTCAGAATGGACTGGTTGGATCTCCTTGCAGTCCAAGGGACTCTCAAGAGTCTTCTCCAACACCACAGTTCAAAAGCATCAATTCTTCGGTGCTCAGCCTTCTTCACAGTCCCAACTCTCACATCCATACATGACCATAGGAAAAACCATAGCCTTGACTAGATGGACCTTTGTTGACAAAGTAATGTCTCTGCTTTTGAATATGCTATCTAGGTTGGTCATAACTTTCCTTCCAAGAAGTAAGCGTCTTTTCAATTTCATGACTGCAGTCACCATCTCCAGTGATTTTGGAGCCCAGAAAAACAAAGTCTGACACTGTTTCCACTGTTTCCCCATCTATTTCCCATGAAGTGATGGGACCAGATGCCATGATCTTTGTTTTCTGAATGTTGAGCTTTAAGCCAACTTTTACACTCTCCACTTTCATTTTCATCAAGAAGCTTTTGAGTTCCTCTTCACTTTCTGCCATAAGGGTGGTGTCATCTGCATATCTGAGGTTATTGATATTTCTCCCAGCAATCTTGATTCCAGTTTGTGCTTCTTCCAGTCCAGCATTTCTCATGATGTACTCTGCATATAAATTAAATAATCAGGGTGACAATATACAGCCTTGACGTACTCCTTTTCCTATTTGGAACCAATCTGTTGTTCCATGTCCAGTTCTAACTGTTGCTTCCTGACCTGCATACATATTTCTCAAGAGGCAGGTCAGGTGGTCTGGTATTCCCATCTCTTTCAGAATTTTCCACAGTTGATTGTGATGCACACAGTCAAAGGCTTTGGCATAGTCAATAAAGCAGAAATAGATGTTTTCTGTAACTCTCTTGCTTTTTCCATGATCCAGCAGATGTTGGCAGTTTGATCTCTGGTTCCTCTGCCTTTTCTAAAACCAGCTTGAACATCTGGAAGTTCACGGTTCACGTACTACTGAAGCCTGGCTTGGAGAATTTTGAGCATTACTTTACTAGCATGTGAGATGAGTGCAATTGTGCAGTAGTTTGAGCATTCTTTGGCATTGCCTTTCTTTGGGATTGGAATGCAAACTGACCTTTTCCAGTCCTGTGGCCACTGTTTTCCAAATTTGCTGGCATATTGAGTGCAGCACTTTCACAGCATCATCTTTCAGGATTTGAAATAGCTAAACTGGAATTCCATAACCCGTACTAGCTTTATTTGTAGTGATGCTTTCTAAGGCCATTGCCATATGCTTTCCATACCATTTCTGTTCTTTATTGAGCCCATCTTTGCATGAAATGTCCTCTTGGCATCTCTAATTTTCTTGAAGACATGTCTAGTCTCCATTCTATTATTTTCCTCTATTTCTTTGCATTGATCGCTGAAGAAGGCTTTCTTATCTCTTCTTGTTATTCTTTGCAACTCTGCATTCAGATGCTTATATCTTTCCTTTTCTCCTTTGCGTTTCACTTTTCTTCTTTTCACAGCTATTTGTAAGGCCTCCCCAGACAGCCATTTTGCTTTTTTGCATTTCTTTTCCATGGGGATGGTCTTGATCCCTGTCTCCTGTACAATGTCACGAACCTCATTCCATAGTTCATCAGGCACTCTATCTATCAGACCTAGGCCCTTAAATCTATTTCTCAGTTCCACTGTATAATCATAAGGGATTTGATTTAGGTCATACCTGAATGGTCTAGTGGTTTTCCCTACTTTCTTCAATTTCAGTCTGAATTTGTTAATAAGGAGTTCATGATCTGAGCCACAGTCAGCTCCCAGTCTTGTTTTTGCTGACTGTATAGAGCTCCTCCATCTTTGGCTGCAAAGAATATAATGAATCTGATATCGGTGTTGACCATCTGGTGATGTCTATGTGTAGCGTCTTCTCTTGTGTTGTTGGAAGAGGGTGTTTGTTATGACCAGTGCATTTTCTTGGCAAAACTCTATTAGTCTTTGCCCTGCTTCATTCCGTATTCCAAGGCCAAATTTGCCTGTTACTCCAGGTGTTTCTTGACTTCCTACTTTTGCATTCCAGTCCCCTATAATGAAAAGGACATCTTTTTTGGGTGTTAGTTCTATAAGGTCTTGTAGGTCTTCATAGAACTGTTCAACTTCAGCTTCTTCAGCGTTACTGGTTGGGGCATAGACTTGGATTACTGTGACATTGAATGGTTTGCCTTGGAAACAAATAGAGATCATTCTGTCGTTTTTGAGATTTCATTCAAGTACTACATTTCAGACTCTTTTGTTGACCGTGATGGCCACTCCATTTCTTCTGAGGGATTCCTGCCCGCAGTAGTAGATGTAATCGTCGTCTGAGTTAAATTCACCCATTCCAGTCCATTTTAGTTCACTGATTCCTAGAATGTTGACATTCACTCTTGCCATCTGTTGTTTGACCACTTCCAATTTGCCTTGATTCATAAGCAGTCACTAAAAAGTAGCGCTCTGATGGTAAGGCTATCTATTTTTATAAGTGATATAATTGGGCTTCCCTGGTGGCTCAGTGGTAAAGAATCCACCTGCCAATGCAGGAGTCACAGGTTTGATCCCTGAGTCAGGAAGATCCCCTGGAGGAGGAAATGGCAACTCATTCCAGTATTCTTGCCTGGAGAATCTCATGGATTCTCTTAATCATTGCTGCTGGGTATACTTGCTTAATCACAGAGCTTGAGCTTGGACCATTCATCCTACCTGAGATATGGTATCTACTCGATGTTATGATTACTTAAATTTTTCAAAATTAATGAATAGAACTTGAGGCTTGTCTATATGGTACTGGCTAAAAGAATGCAGTGGATATTTTTAATATTTAAGGTTTTTGGGGTTTTTTGGTAATGAGTGAGATTCGCTACTGCCTTTCCTCCTTCCCAGAGTCAGTCTCTGGGTTTAATTCTCAGGACAGTGCAGAGCCATTGGACGGTTTTAAGGAGGGGAGTATAATCATGTGATTTACATTTTCAAAAGGTTACCCTGGCTCCTGCTGAGAGTGGGTCATAGCAGATAGAAGTAAATAGAGTGGTAAAAGAGACTGGGCTCCCCTCGAGGCTCAGCAGTAAAGAACCCAACTTCAATGCAGGCGACATGGGTTTGATCCCTGGTTTGGGAAGATGCTCTGGAGAAGGAAATGGTAACTCACTCCAGTATTCTTGCCTGCATATCTTTGAAACCACTTGATATTTGGATAACACAAATATTAGGGTACATTGTTAGTCTTTACTATTAGAGAAATTCTAATTTTTTTTAACCCCTCTCCTATTTTGCTATGAAACTTTTTTTTTTTTTAATCGCAGTACTCTGCTTATTGGACTCCTTATGTAACTATATATATGGGTGTATGTGTTTTCATCCTTGATGTTCTCAAAGTGCTGGATGGTGATTATTTTGATCACTTTCCTTGGTAAACTCTGTTTTCCCTTCTCCATGGCAGTTTTTCCAATCTGGTTTTCTTCTTCTCAGTCCCTTAAATCTACTTCTGGCTATTATATGATATTCCCTCCATACTTGATGGAATTTATTTTCTCCTTGAACTTTTCTGAACTTATCTGTTACCTCCTCCTAGCTTATCTGTATCTTATCTCTTCTTCATCTTCTGTTCTCAGTCAGATCAGATCAGATCAGTCGCTCAGTCGTGTCCGACTCTTTGCGACCCCGTGAACCGCAGCACGCCAGGCCTACCTGTCCATCACCAGCTCCCGGAGGTCACTCAGACTCACACCCATCAAGTCAGTGATGCCATCCAGCCATCTCATCCTCTGTCGTCCCCTTCTCCTCCTGCCCTCAATCCTTCCCAGCATCAGAGTCTTCTCCAATGAGTCAACTCTTCGCATGAGGTGGCCAAAATACTGGAGTTTCAGCTTGAGCATCATTCCTTCCAAAGAAATTCCAGGATTGATCTCCTTCAGAATGGACTGGTTGGATCTTCTTGCAGTCCAAGGGACTCTCAAGAGTCTTCTCCAATACCACAGTTCAAAAGCATCAATTCTTCAGCACTCAGCCTTCTTCACAGTCCAGCTCTCACATCCATACATGACCACAGGAAAGACGATAGCCTTGACTAGGCGAACCTTTGTTGGCAAAGTAATGTCTCTGCTTTTGAATATGCTACCTAGGTTGGTCATAACTTTCCTTCCAAGGAGTAAGCGTCTTTTAATTTCATGGCTGCAGTCACCATATCCAGTGATTTTGGAGCCCAGAAAAACAAAGTCTGACACTGTTTCCACTGTTTCCCCATCTATTTCCCATGTAGTGATGGGACCAGATGCCATGATCTTCGTTTTCTGAATGTTGAGCTTTAAGCCAACCTTTTCACTCTCCACTTTCACTTTCATCAAGAGGCTTTTTAGCCCCTCTTCACTTTCTACCATAAGAGTGGTGTCATCTGCATATCTGAGGTTATTGATATTTCTCCCGGCAATCTTGATTCCAACTTCTGTTTCTTCCAGTTCAGCATTTCTCATGATGTACTCTGCATATAAGTTAAATAAACATGGTGACAATATGCAGCCTTGACGTACTCCTTTTCCTATTTGGAACCAGTCTGTTGTTCCATGACCAGTTCTAACTGTTGCTTCCTGACCTGCATACAGATTTCTCAAGAGGCAGATCAGGTGGTCTGGTATTCCCATCTCTTTCAGAATTTTCCATAGTTTATTGTGATCCACACAGTCAAAGGCTTTGGCATAGTCAATAAAGCAGAAATAGATGTTTTTCTGGAACTCTCTTGCTTTTTCCATGATCCAGCGGATGTTGGCAATTTGATCTCTGGTTCCTCTGCCTTTTCTAAAACCAGCTTGAACATCAGGAAGTTCATGGTTCACATATTGCTGAAGCCTGGCTTGGAGAATTTTGAGCATTACTTTACTAGCGTGTGAGATGAGTGCAATTGTGCGGTAGTTTGAGCACTCTTTGGCATTGCCTTTCTTTGGGATTGGGATGAAAACTGACCTTTTCCAATGTGTGGCCACTGCTGAGTTTTCCAAATTTGCTGGCATATTGAGTGCAGCACTTTCACAGCATTGTCTTTCAGGATTTGGAATAGCTCCACTGGAATTCCATCACCTCCACTAGCTTTGTTCGTAGTGATGCTTTCTAAGGCCCATTTGACTTCACATTCCAAGATGTCTGGCTCTAGGTCAGTGATCACATCATCATGAGTATCTGGGTCGTGAAGCTCTTTTTTGTACAGTTCTTCTGTGTATTCTTGCCACCTCTTCTTAATATCTTCTGCTTCTGTTAGGTCCATACCATTTCTGTCCTTTATCGAGCCAATCTTTGCATGAAATGTTCCTTTGGTATCTCTGATTTTCTTGAAGAGATCTCTAGTCTTTCCCATTCTGTTGTTTTCCTCTATTTCTTTGCATTGATCGCTGAAGAAGGCTTTCTTATCTCTTCTTGCTATTCTTTGGAACTCTGCATTTAGATGTTTATATCTTTCCTTTTTCATTTGCTTTTCGCTTCTCTTCTTTTCACAGCTATTTGTAAGGCCTCCCCAGACAGCCATTTTGCTTTTTTGCATTTCTTTTCCTTGGGGATGGTCTTGATCCCTGTCTCCTGTACAGTGTCACGAACCTCATTCCATAGTATGAAATATTCCATAGTATATTCCATAGTATGAAATATTCTCAGTAGAGGGAATAGATCTCCCATCTTTTCCAAATCTGACCCTTTCACCAAGCTCATAATTCAGTTTTATCCCACTTCTTTCTAAACTTAAACCCATCAATTATCACTTCCCTCATATTTTTGCCTCACAGCATCTGTAAAGAAAAGTCCATGCTTGCTTGCTCTTAGAAGTCAATATTATAGGTTTGATCTTCTGGGCAGTGCAATATGACTTTTTTTTCCAAGAGCTCTAATAAAATGGATGTTTCAAGAGAGAGAAGAACTTTCAAATGATCAAATTCTCTTCTCAGATCACAATTCATATCTCAGTCTTTAGCTTTCTAGACAACTCTACCTTGTGATCATTTCCATTGTACAACTCCCTTGACCTTACTAGACATTGCTTTGCTTTTATTTCTACTGCTACCTGAAAGGCACTCCATTTTTTTTTTCTCTTTATTTTCCTCCAGATTCTGTTCTCAATACTCTTTTTTTCTTGCTTCACACACTGTTTACTATCCCTGTATCACACACTAATTGTATAATGAAGACATTTAATTTCTCTCTCGATCTAGATTTTCAATTTTATATTTGCTCAGAAGAATGTTTATTCTTTTCTGCCTCCAAGTATAGACTTACTTCTCAGTCTCTGTGCACTAGTTATTCAGCCAAACTGAACACTTTGGAAACTTCTTTGACTTTCCCCCTTTCTTTCCAGCATGTAATAGGTTATCAGTTCCTGTATATTTGACATCTGAAGTAGTTTCCTTCAGTGAGTGCCCTATTTCCCTGCTGTAGTTAAAGCTGTCTCACCTCACTGGATCACTGAATCCGTACGTCCCCTTGCTTGTCTGCTGGCCCCTACTCTTTTTCTCCAACATCGACATCTTACAAAATCACAGAACTGGCCATGTCACCATCCTTCTGCAATATGTAAAAGGACCCCAAAAGCAGAGAGAAAAATTTAAGAGACATTCCTATATATATCACCCAGGTTTGACAAATATTAACTCTTTTTTTTTTTTCCAAATTTGCTTCAAATCCTTTGGTCAAGTAAATTAAATAGGTCCATTCCTACCACTCATCCTTGCTTAAGTACATTCTTCTTGCCCATATGTGATAATTATTCTTAGGATTTATGTTATAGGCATGCCTGCAGATATTAGAGTTTTGTTTGCAGACCACTGCAGCAAGGTGGATATCACAATAACGTGGGTCCCACAGGTTTTTTGGCTTCCTCTGGGGCGGAGTCTGTGTATGTGTGTGTATAGCTGGTTCTCTCTGTTGTACAGCACAAAGTAACACAACACTGGATAGCAGTTATACTCCAATTTGAAAAAAGGCTTATTTATTCTTTTTAAATCTGGAAGCAATTTAAAGCGTGTGTGTCTGAGTGTGTGGTGTGTAGTATTTACAGTCCTCTGATTTGTTCCAGTCATGTCCTTGCCCACTTTCTCTGCCACCATCTTCCCATCCATTTTGGCTTCCCTTGGGAAGGCAATGGCACCCCACCCCAGTACTTTTGCCTGGAAAATCCCATGGACGGAGGAGCCTGGTAGGCTCCAGTCCATGGGGTCGCTAAGAGTCGGACACGACTGAGCGACTTCACTTTCATTTTTCACTTTCATGCATTGGAGAAGGAAATGGCAACCCACTCCAGTGTTCTTGCCTGGAGAATCGCAGGGACAGGGGAGCCTGGTGGGCTGCTGTCTATGGGGTCACACAAAGTCAGACACGACTGAAGCGACTTAGCAGCAGCAGCCTGAATCTATTCTCAGTATGTGACAGCTGATCAATTCCTCTGAGCTCAACTTTGTATTTCTATTTTAAATATTTTTTCACTTCATTTATTTTTAGATAATTATAAGCACATTTTTGCTATTCTCTTTTGTTCACAGTTTAAGAAAACATTTTTTAGTCAAGTGATTAAAATACTTTATCTTCTTATTGTTTGCTTATACTTCTTTAAATTATGTTTGAAGATGTGTAATCTATGTGGTCTTACATTTGGAATTCATTAAGTTTTTACTATGTGGTCAAATACACATTCTATTATTACAAATGTTTCATTCAAATGAAACAACAAGATACAGTATTCTCAGTAGGACATCAAGTTTTTCACTGAAATAATAATTTATGGTCTATAGTTATAAATATATTTAATGTTTTAAAAAGCTACCTATTAGACATTATACAGATTATTATATTTAAATTATTTTATATTAAGACAGATAATATATAAAACTATATTTCTGTATATACATTCTTTCAATTTAAATTGTTTACTATATAAATATAAAATGGTATAGCAGAATATTATGCTGGAAAAAAGATGGCTTGGGAATCCAAAAACAGATTGTATTGAATTTACCCCATGCAAGTTGGATAAAATTGAGTCATTATTTAACTTCTTCAGTATTTTGTGTTTTTATGAAATGAGGAAATTGAATTTGATCATCACCAAGCTGAGCGCCGAAGAATAGATGCTTTTGAACTGTGGTGTTGGAGAAGACTCTTGAGAGTCCCTTGGACTGCAAGGAGATCCAACCGGTCCATTCTGAAGGAGATCAGACCTGGGATTTCTTTGGAAGGAATGATGCTAAAGCTGAAACTCCAGTATTTTGGCCACCTCATGCGAAGAGTTGACTCATTGGAGAAGACTCTGATGCTGGGAGGGATTGAGGGCAGGAGAAGGGGACGACAGAGGATGAGATGGCTGGATGGCATCACTGACTCGATGGATGTGAGTCTGAGTGACCTCTGAGAGCTGGTGATGGATAGGGAGGCCTGGTGTGCTGCAGTTCACGGGGTCGCAAAGAGTCGGACATGACTGAGCGACTGATCTGATCTGATCTGATCACCAAGATATTTTCCAATTGTATAAAGTGCTATGATAATCCCTTTCCTGAACATGTATATATTGTTTTCACTTTGAAGTCAGGTTTTCATTTTTTAATCATTGCAGTTATAATTTTAAGTGAAAATATTAATGAAAATAAATGTGCCACAATTAAATCATAATTACTCAAGTAAAAGAAAATTATTAGGCATGCAATGAATATTCCTGCTCTGGAATGCTACACTTTTGAAGCTCCCCCATGACATCTGCTTCTCAAGGAGGATTGTTCATCAGTTTCAATTGTTTAAAATAAGTGCTGATGTTTGTTTAATGTGAGCATCAGTCAATGTATTTTAAGGGACCAAGTTAGACCGTTGCTTGAAAAACAAAATGGCACATTCCTCTCCCCTCCTCCGCCCCCGCAGTCTCTGTTCTTAGCATTCTTTTAAGCCTGAAAGTGAACATCGCTCATTCGTGTCAGATTCTGTGACCCAGGCCAGAATACTGGAGAATATAGAATTCTCCAGGCCAGAATACTGGAATACTGGTAGCCTTTCCCTTCTCCAGGGGATCTTCCCAACCCGGGGACTGAACCCAGGTCTCCGGCATTGCATGCGAATCCTTTACTGTCTTAGCCCCCAGGGAAGCCCAAGGATGCTGAAGTGGGTAGCGTATCCCTTCTCCACCAGATCTTCCTGACCCAGGAATCAAACTGGAGTCTCCTGTATTGCAGGCACATTCTTTACCAACAGCTATCAGGGAAGCCCTCCTTCAAGCCTGGTGGTATATAATTCCTAAAAATATTTTGTCAAATTAAAAGAATTTCTAAAATTATAATATTCCTACTTTTCCAACATTGCAACTTTTCTCACATGTTTCCAGTCCCTCGACAAGTGGCCTCTGGAGAGGGCTGCAGCATGGCTCTAGGCATTGCCTGTGGGCGAGTCTGCAGTGTCCGCTGTCTGCTCGAAAGCATGTCACTCTGACCAGACATGAACTGCCCTAGCAATTCTGTTTGAGTGTCTTGGTGTTGCCTCCTGGCATCCTTCTGAGGAGGCACTGTGTGTCCTCCATTGTGAATGTCCATGTAAACCTGTTTCCCAGTTCACAGGTAAGAGTTTTAAGAGCTTAACTGAGTTTAAAATACTGAGTTCTTGAGGTCTGGCTTGAAGTGAAGGGACTAGACTAAAGGGTTCTGCTGTACTGTGTTTAATTGTTTTTACTCCATGTAAACCTTATTAACTCAGTCTCCACTAATTTATCTTTGGAATTTAGGAGGAAAAGTATTGAATCTTTATAAAGGAATAATAGGGATGTTTATTTAATATATTTATTTAGTTAATACACGTAATATACTTATTATATTAACATTAATTAATATTAAATATAAAATTAATATAATATTTATAATCAATATATCAATATTAAATATTGTATTGAATATAATAACAATATAAAATATATTATAATAATATTTAATATAATATTCAGAAGCATAGTGTTTTAAGGCCCTTATTTTGATATTTTCAAATTCTTAGACAGTATGTTAATTGCATATTGTTTTGTTAATTAAGAAAAAGATAAGACTTTAATGGCAAATCTACCAATTAGCATACTATATTTAATATTTTCTCTATGAAAGCATTTCATAGAGAATGAAGTTTTTGAAGAAACTTCAGTTTTTTGAAGAAAACCAACTATGGACAGATTCAGTAATTCTTCCTTTATAATTCAGATTGCTAAGCTTTTTCAACATGTGAAAATCTGTTAAGAATTGTCATTCCTCACACCTTTTTGAGAGGTAGAGTGTAGCCACACCTGGTACTCAGAAGTGTGTAGCGATGACAGGGAAGCGATCTGTATCTGAAGTGAAGAGAGGGTGGACGGGAATCTCTGCCAGAACTGGAAGTGTGGCTCAGTGGATAGACTGTAGAACTGCCAGGACTAGGGCTCAGTCCTAGATAACATCTTTAACTAGGAAAGAAAAGAAGTCATTCGTTTATTAATTCAGATACTGTCTATAGATGTATTGTCAAGGGCAGTCTTTTTTTTGTAATATTTTGATTAAAACCTTTTGCAAAAAATGATACATTTGACACCTCATACATTTTATCAGAGACCTGTCATAAGCAATCTGGAATTAAGATAAAGAATGTCTCCTTAAGCAAACAAATAACCTTCTTTGAAGTTGCCAACTGTTCTCTTTGGCTAGAGAGACATTAGAACTTTGTCACTTTTAGAATATGTCACACAGCCATGGCTGACTTTTAACACTTTAGCTAACTCCAAGAGTTGGAGAAGAGGTTAAATAATTTTCCAAAGGTCTTTCAATCTTGGCAAGAGAGTCTCATCTTCAGGTCTGGGTCTTTTGAATTCCTCAGTCTCCCCGTTTTTCGGTAATCACTAGCATGTATTGCATCAATAAACATCTATAAACATGAGGTGCTGCTGCTGCTGCTAAGTCGCTTCAGTCGTGTCCGACTCTGTGCGACCCCACAGACAGAAGCCCACCAGGCTCCCCTGTCCCTGGGATTCTCCAGGCAAGAATACTGGAGTGGGTTGCCACCTCCCCTCTCCAACAGCATGAAAGTGAAAAGCGAAAGTGAAGTCGCTCAGTCGTGTCCGACTTCAGCGACCCCATGGACTGCAGCCCACCAGGCTCCTCCGTCCATGGGATTTTCCAGGCAAAAGTAGTGGGGTGGGGTGCCATTTGCCTACAATTTGCCAGCCAGTATTCTGGGAGCTGGCACACAGATATGAGTATCACATAGTCTAGATGACAAGAGAGAGAAAGAAACAAATCTGCAGAGATGTGATAAATGCTGTGACAAAGACAAGCAGAGGGTGACGAGAGTGCCTGAAGGAGGAACAACTGATCCAAAACCTAACCTAGAGCTAGGATATAGGGAGGACTTCCCAGGGCAGGGGAGTGGCATCAGGTAAGTCATGGGGTTGCAAAGAGTGGGAAAGTCCGACTCTTCATGACCCCATGGACTGTAACCTGCCAGGCTCCTCTGTTCATGGAATTTTCCAGGCGAGAATACTGGAGTGGGTTGCTTACCCCAGGGGATCCTCCAGACCCTGTGATCGAAACCCTGTCCCCTACATTGGAAAGCAGATCCCTTACCACTCTGCCACCTGGGAAGCCCGTTTTTAAGCTGGACACGTTCAAATCAAATTTCTCCTCTGCAACTATATATTTTATACACTATTAAAATGATTACAATAATTATTTTAAAAATGATTGAGTAAACAAATGAATGATCACAGTTATTTTTTCTGTCATACCTGGACAATGATCATTTTACGTAGCTCCATGTCTGTACATGAAGGAGGGTGATCAGTCACAGAATAGCAGTTAAAGGCTAATGTTCTAAACAGTAACCCAGCCTTTGTAAACGTCAGTTTTATTTTACAAAATCATGCAATTTATTTATCTCATTCATATTACATATCATTTGCGCTGATGCTTCTGTGGGTACGTGTTAGGCTTCTTGGTGTTTATTTCCAGGATTCAGTCATTTAAATGCAGTAGTTTGTGACCTGTTCTGGAAAGATTTCTGCTGGAAGAGATGGGTACACTGACTGGACATCACCTGTTGACTGTCACCTGCCTCAGTAAGGACAAGGGAAAGTTTTCATCTTCAGGGAACTTATAATTTATCGGATGTGCCATGCGGATAGGGTGTGCACACAAAAGGCTGTACACAATAGAAGAAAATGCCAGGTGGAGTTGAATAAATATTGGTAAGCACAAATCCCATGATATAAAGACTCAAAGGAGGAAGTGATCATGTGAATCAAAGGAGCAAGCTGGTATGAGGGATCTTATTAATATCAATAGAAAAGTGTGGGCACAGTCTTTTTCTGGTTTCCTTGACAATAATGGAGTATAAGAAATATTTGGATATATTTTTCAAATTGTCACCTATAAGAAATGGAAACACTCAAATTCAATTAGCTAAGAGAAGACTAAAATTGCAAAGCTTTATTTAATGCATAACTGAGACATTTATGGCTTCTTCTGCTTTAAAAAATAAGCTTCTCTAAAAAATAATTCTAAGTGTTTTGTATTAATGAAAATGCAGTACAAGGGCATTGGAGCTTAACAATGCAGAGCCACAGTTTTTTTGTAAAAACGGTACAGCAAATTTGCTGATATGAAAGGGAGTGGGCATTTATTTCTGGGCTTGTGCTTTGACAATAGAGAGTTTGGAAGATTATGTTTTCTAGATTTATGACACCTGAAACTTTGTGTCATCTAGCTTTTTACCTATATAGCTCAGTGTAGTTAGGTTTTTGAATTCACTTAAAGTCTCCTTGAGTACATGCCAAGTTTAAACTCATTGACTATTTATTGAGCATCTACTGTGTATAACCGGAGGAAGAAATGACAAGCCCCCCAGGATTCTTGCTTGGGAATCCTATGGACACAGGACCCTGGTGGGCCACAGTCCATAGTGTTGCAAAGAGTTGAACACGACTGATCAGCTGAGCAGTCTTACAGCAACACTATTATAGTATTTACTGTAGTCAAATTACATGAGGTCTGAAGGGAGATCATTGGTGATACTATAGCATATAAGTGTGATCTCCATTTGCTAAAGAGCTGATATACTGACTGAGATAAAGGGAAATATGAGGATGATTTCAAACTTGTATATAAAGTCAGCCATTATCACATCAATGAAATCAATTTGTTACCTGTGAAATAGGAACATGTGTATTTATACATATAGGATATTTCCTGTTGGATTCTGTCTACAGAAGGTATAGAAACATGTCAAAGTTCTCATTATCAGATAATATTACATAAACCAAGACAACAGCAGTTAGAAATTTAAATATAGTTATCCTAAAAATACAGCTTTGAAGGAATAAACAACATGAAAATGAGGTTAATATTCTCAAATTTTCATATACATAGTTATAGCTACAGTGTAACAATCACTTTCATTGTACTTCTAGGTACTTGTAATAATTTTGATCTTCATGGCAATCCTGTCCAATAGATACTATTTCTGTTTTACCAAAGAGAAAACTGAGGCTGAAATTGTTGAGCCAGAATTTGATCCCCTGTGTACCTGATTCTCTCGCATTGTGTGTGTGTGTGTGTGTGTGTGTGTCTGTCTGTCTTTGTGTGTGTTTGGAGAGAGAGAGATGTTTGTTTTGAGATATTCATTATCTTCGGAGGAGTAAACTCTTCTAAATGAATTTAACTCCATGTATTATTTGGTATTTTGGAAAAGTAGGTCTTTTTTCCATGTAAGAAGGAAACCAAGTTTTATTTCAGCCCTGACAGTGGTAATGAGTTAGCTGTATATCCAGCTGTTTGTGTGGGCCTATTATTGTCACAAAATACATGCTCTTCTTATGTAAAATCCATTACAAAGAATGTAGAAATTACTCAAGCAAGCAAGTATAAATTTACTTGTCCACCAGCAAAAATCTCTTCAATTTATCATTTTAATCTATACTGTTGAGACCTGATATTAGCAGTCATTTACAAAGCTTCAGATATTGAGTGAATATTCAATTAATAGTAATAATGTTATATCTGTGCCAGATGGAACAAAATAGAGCGATCAAAAACATCAGTTCAGTTCAGTTGCTCAGTTGTGTCTGACTCTTTGCGACCCCATGGTCCACAGCACGCCAGGCCTCCCTGTCCATCACCAGCTCCCGGAGTTTACCCAAACTCATGTCCATCAAGTCGGTGATGCCATCCAATCATCTCATCCTCTTTCGTCCCCTTCTCCTCATGCCTTCAATCTTTCTCAGCATCAGGGTCTTTTCCAGTGAGTCAGCTCTTTGCATCATGTGGCCAAAGTATTGGAGTTTCAGCTTCAGCATTAGTCCTTCCAATGAACACCCAGGACTGATCTCCTTTAGGATGGACTGGTTGGATCTCCTTGCAGTCCAAGGGACTCTCAAGAGTCTTCTCCAGCACCACTGCTCAAAAGCATCAATTCTTTGGCACTCACTTTCTTCACTGTCCAACTCTCACATCCATCCATAACTACTGGAAAAACCATAGCCTTGACTAGATGAACCTTTGTTGGAAGTTGTAATGGAGCGGGAAAACTGATTCCCTGATGTCTTGGCTTTTGGTTCCTAACCAGTTACCCCATATTTCACAGGCTCAGTGTGCAAACCATGGGCAAACATTTAACCTCATTTTAAAATGTATAATATTGAAATTTAAAAAATGGAAAGGTGCCTCAGATCAGAAATCCTGAGCTTCTTTAAAGGGCTTAAATTCTAATTCACTGAAGGAAAACGAATTTTATATAGTTAGGTATTTTTGGAACAAGATGTGGTATAAGTAGTTTAAATAAGTAAGAAGTATGGGTTTTATATTTGTCTATCACAAAGAATTGTTCTTTGAATAATTTTCTCATTACTAAAAGCTGAAAAACAGATTATTTCATTTGGCTTCCAGTATCCCATACACGAGAATAGCTTCATTATATAATGCCTTACAATGAACTATCTTTTAATGTGGATATTAAACTCCCCCCCATTAAAGTTATATTTTCATTAAATGACATTCAAGTGTCTTAATGTAATCCATGGTTTCTTCTTTCATACCGTTCTTTCTGATTTGCCATCATTTGCTTGAAACGAAAGTTAAATGCTTGCCTATGTTAGCTGCTCCATTCTTCTCTCATAGAAGCAGGAGGTAAGCGCTTGTATTTTCAGTGGAGCAGAGCTCTGTTATCCAGTCCCTGACTGGGCACCAGCAAGAGGTGGACTTCTCTTAGTTCTACAGCAATTGAATAATGAGAGACTGCCTCTGCAGTATAATTGGGATTTTTTTTTTTTTTTTTTAGTTGTAGTATTTTGTATTTTCCCCAAGATATTGTCTAAATTCTCTTTGACCCTTCAGTTATTAAGGAATATGTTAATTTCCACGTATTTCTAAATTTTTCAAGTTTTTCTCTTATTGATGTCTAGTTCTAGATCGGTGTAGTTGAAAAACTCTGAGATATGATTTGACTCTTAAATGTGTGAAGGTTAGTTTTGTGGCCCAGGAATGGCATAATGACATATCCTGAAGATTATTATTATTGTTAAGAATTAAGAAGCAAGACTGTCATTGGGTGTTAAAATAGTCATGATTTTATAAAACAGTTTTGCTAGCAGATTCGAGGTTGGTTGGTTGATTTTACTTTGTTTTGTTTGTTTGCTTTTATTTTTTATGTATTAAAAAAAATGGTGACCCCCCCATGTTGAATTTTGTTTTTATTTTCTGCTCCAAGAAATTCCAAAGTTTGGGAACCAGTGACCCTGAGAGTGTAAAGTCAGTGACACTTAAAGGACATCTGTGTGTGGATTTATATGGTTTTCTGTCCGTGTGTTTTTCCAGTTTTGTTTGTGCTCATTTCTGTGATAAAATGAATTAGTGAGAAAGCGTGGAAATGGCAGAGAAAGAGTGACAGGTGTGTACAAAGAGCCACTGCCCCGGGGCACCGGCTGTTGCTCGTGGCGGCGTCCTGGGCCAGACTCACCCCTGCTAGTTAGCACTGTAGTCTTTTTCCTGCAACAACAAAACAGAAATTAGTGTTTTCTTTTTCTAAGGCAAAAGAGAAACATCAGAAACACTTAACCTTTCCTTAAGAACAAAAGGAAACACCACTTTTTTCCCTTTTTTATTTTCAGCAAAAGTCTTGTCAGCCTGTATTAGAAAATGGAAATGTGACTAAAGCTCTCTGGCAAAGAGAACTAATAACCATTCTACAATGACTCATCCTTTTGTGAAACAAAGTCGATCTCCTGGAATAAAGCTTTTAAGCTGGTGGCCAAGGGATTAGCTTTCATGTGTTATTAGATGTTTAAAAATTGGGTGATTGTCGTAACTGCCGAATGCTGAGTTGGGGGCATTACCAGAGTCTATGCCATTCATTGGCTATAACCATTTCTTCCCCTTCCCATGCCCCAAAGTTGGTGTGATTTTTTTTCTAAATGTTCTTGGGGGTCATTATACAGCTTCTTCTTGAAGTGCATTTTGAAATAGGTGATGATGCAGTTTCATAAAGTGTGTTACAAGTGTGTGTTACATGTAATTAGGTTCCTAAAATAGTCTTTCTTGTTGGTAAAAGTATAAAGAAAAACAACCACTTGGAAAGGGATTTTAATAATTACAATAAAAATCTTAAATGCATTATTGGCTGACTCTGATATTCTGGCTTGTTTAAATTTTCCAATATTCTTCTTCTGCTGCTGTTAAGTCACTTCAGTTGTGTCCGACTCTTTGCGACCCCATAGACGGCAGCCCATCAGGCTCCCCCGTCCCTGGGATTCTCCAGGCAAGAACACTGGGAGTGGGTTGCTGTTTCCTTCTCCAATGTACGAAAGTGAAACGTGAAAGTGAAGTCTCTCAGTCGTGTCCGAGTCTTCGCGACCCCATGGACTGCAGCCTACCAGGCTCCTCCATCCATGGGATTTTCCAAGCAAGAGGACTGGAGTGGGGTGCCATTGCCTTCTCCCCAACATTCTTCTAATATTAAGTATATCTTCATCAAAGGATTATTTTTAACCATGAAAACCCGAGGCAATTGAAATGTCCCCTAAAGGAAGAATGTTTACATAAATTATGATGCATCCCTAGTATGGTACACCATGACACCAAAAGAAGGGATAGAGCAGAACTATAGTTACTTTAGTGGAAGGAGTGTTGTGATATTTTATTGAGCACAAAATGGAAATATAGAGCACTTAGTATGATTTCATGTTGTTTAAAAAAATATATAGGTTGATATGTGGGCTTAGTCCTTAAGTTGTGTCTGACTCTTTACGACCCCGTGGACTGATTCGTGTGTGTATATGCATATGTGCACACATATAAGTATACATGTATATGATATGTATGCATGCATATTAATGCAGCATAAAAAGGTTGCAGAAGATGCACACCAATTGCTAATCGTGGTGACCCCTGGAGAGCACAACTGGGAGGTATTGGCAGGGAGGGGAGGCACTTCCATTTAAAAAATTTGTGCAGTTAAAAAAATAAAAAGCAATTAATTTATAATTTAGAAAAATATTAAAGAGAATAAAGGCTGAATAAACCTCACTCTAATGTCAGCTATTAATTTGTTGGAGACGTGTGTCACTTCAGCTTAGCTGCTGATAATGATCTGAAGTAAGACATGCTCTGCAGATGCAATAAAAAACTGGTTCTTTTGGCTCCTCCAGCAAGCACTAGTGGGGAGATTGCCTTCGTCTCATCCAGTAACTGTGGTTCCCTCAGATATCAGTCACCACATGATTGCTCACATCTAATGAAGAGCAAACTGAGGTGAGTAACTGAGGTTGAACAGGTTATTTCAACAGGGAGTCAACCCAAATTAATGTGAATGGTTGTTGGGTCTAAAGACAAGTGCAGGGGATGCCAATACAAAGCAGCTGTTTCCTTGGCGAGTTAAACAGCCAGTGGCGTCTCTGTACCCTGCTGCTGAATCAGATTTAGTCACCAACTCCGTAGACAAAGATAAATGCCAGGTGGGAGTCAAGAGCTAATTTATTATTTTGAGAAAAGGCAATCACATTTATTTTGATTTCCTACTCTAACATTAAGTCTACTTCTGACCTCAAAGGAAATAATTGCCTCTTTTATAAAGTCATTAGTTTTACTGAGCAGCATTAAAAAAAAAATAAAGCAATCTCTCTCATACTACTCTGGTGTTTTTAAAAATAATTAAAGAAAGTCACAGTGCCAAGATGTTTTAAAAATATACTTTACAAACACAGTTGTTATCTCTAGATGAGGTTTAATGCTGTAAACAAAAATTAGACCTACCATTCCTTTAAGGACTACTTACACCCACCCCAGTACATCACCCTAGGGCGGGGGGCGGGGCTGGGTGGCGGGGACTCACTTTCAATTATTCCTGAATATCCAGTTTTGAAAGAACAAAGCCATGCTAAGGCAATGGCACCCCACGCCGCACAGAGTCAGACACGACTGAAGCGCTAGTAGCAGCAGCAGCAGCAGCACAGCAGTTCACCTTAGGCAATTATTCCTGAATATCCAGTTTTGAAAGAACAAAGGCTAAGGAATGCACCCCCCCCAGTACTCTGGCCTGGGAATCCCATGGAGGGACCTGGGCTGGTCCATGGGGTCGCTAACAGTCAGACACAACTGAGCGACTTCACTTTCACTTTTCACGTTCATACATTGGAGAAGGAAAAGGCAAGCCACTCCAGTGTTCTTGCCTGGAGAATCCCAGGGCTGGGGAAGCCTGGTGAGCTGCCATCTATGGGGTCACAGAAAGTCGGACACAACTGAAGCGACTTAGCAGCAGCAGGCAGCATAACTAAATTAACTAAAAAATAAATGTATACTCTGAAATCCTAACTTTTACAAACCCTCTGAAATTGTACAAAACATATTTTCTCTTTTGTACATTTAAGTTAATGTTAACAATTAGTAATGAGGTTTTTTTTTTTTTCCTGATTGTGAAAGGCATATATGCCAGAATGTAGAAAAAATTAGTACACTTAACTACATAAAATTAAGAATTCCTCTAAGAAAAATACTGTAAGCAATGTAAAAGTGATGAGCTGGTCTAATAAAAGAATTTTAAATGTTTTTCTTAAACATTTAATATATATGACAAAAGGGCTAATTTCTTTTAATATGCAAGCAGTTCTCACAAATTAATGAGAAAAATATGCCAAATAGGCAAACAGCAGACTGTGAACAGATAGTGACAACAAGAGAAATGAAAGCAACCAGTAATCATAAGAATGACGCCTAGAGTCAATGAGAATTTAAAAACTGAAATTAAAGGTAAATATCAGCAGACACTTTCACAAGTGTTTTAAAAAGTTTTATTGTGTCCACAATTTTTATGCCATAAAATTCACCTATTAAAAAAGTCAGTAGTGAGGCAGCCACCAACAGAATTCAGTTTTCAAACATTTCTATCACCCACAAAGGTTCTTTTTCTGGATATTTTATATATGGAATATAAAATATATGGAATATATATGGAATTACAAAACCTGTGTCTTCTGGATCTGGCTTCTTTCAATTAGTGGCTTCTTTCAATGTTTTCAACGTTCATCCACATTTTCTCATGTGTCAATAGTAAATTTACTTTTATTTCTGAATAGTATCACATTGTATAGACATACCTTGTTCTGTTTATCCATTCACCAATTGGTGGATATTTGGATTGTTCTGAATTTTGGGTTCTTGTGAACAATGTTACTGAGTCTTACGGTAAGTTTATATTTTAGTTTTTTTGAAGTATAGATGATGCACAGTATTATACAATTATAGGCATACAGTATAGTTTTATAATTTTTAAAAATTGTATTACATTTATAGCTATTATGAAATACTGGCAAAACCAAATCTAAGTGTAGAGTACCATGAAATGTCACACCACTAAAGAGTTTTATAATTTTCAACCTGGAATAATAAATGTTTTAATAACTTTAGTTTGAGGATTTTGTGTACTAGTGAATCCATATACTCCTGGAAATAATAGGAACAGCCTTTTGGCCCGTAGAAAGGACACACACACAAGAGTACGTTTGGTTTTTTGACAGAAAAAAACATAACCTGATTGGTATGCATTTCACGTTTTTTGACTTTTAACATAATGTGCTAGTCATTAGCTTATCATGCCCTCATTTGAAAAAAAAATAAAAAAACATTTTAGTGGATCAAATCTCTGATGAGTTTAGAAAATAATAAATGAGTGGAGCTGCTCTCCGCATTTTATGAAAAGTTTGGGGGCATTAAGTGGTTCCCCTGATGCTACTGCTGCTAAGTCGCTTCAGTCGTGTCCGACTCTGTGCGACCCCATAGATGGCAGCCCACCAGGCTCCCCCGGTCCTGGGACCCTCCAGGCAAGAACACTGGGGTGGGTTGCCATTTCCTTTTCCAATGCATGAAAGTGAAAAGTGAAATAAAGTCGCTCAGTCATGTCCGACTCTAGCGACCCCATGGACTGCAGCCTACTAGGCTCCTCCATCCATGGGATTTTCCAGGCAAAAGTACTGGGGTGGGGTGCCATTGCCTTCCCCAAAGTGGTCCCCAGTATCACATAATGCCCCCAGTGAGATGCCAAATGCCATGTTCATTAATTTGAGTATGATGCACACATTCTTCAGAGGCAGAGTCAGTCTACCCATGAATTTCTATTCAAAGGAAGAATTATAGGTTAAAAAAAAAAAAGATAAAATCTGTGTTTTCACTGTTTTCAACAGTGGTAGAGTTTAAAAAGGAAACCTTGAAATACATCAGTACTAGTTTTAGAATGTTGAGATAATAACATTTACAGATTTTGCAGAGGTGTAAGTTTAGCTCTCCTTGGGCATCAGAACAATGCGGTTACAAATATACCTAGGACATCTGCAGACAGGAATTTGTGGTCTCATTATAGTTTGGAAACCCATTTGCTATTATAAATCTGAAGCTGGCTAGATCAATAGAGAATCAACTATTTTTGCAAGTTTCATTTTACCAGATAGCTGTCTGCTTAGTCCTTTCAGTTGGAACTTTACGTTCTAATTCTGGCAGGCTGAGAAATCAGTTTGAATGTGCCATATCCTTGCAAATTATCTTATGCCGCATGTCCTAGATACAACGTAGTCTTTTCTTGGTGACTTGGTGTCATCATTATTTATTTGTTTTGATTATGCTGCTGCTGCTTCTGCTGCTGCTAAGTCACTTCAGTCGTGTCCGACTCTGTGTGACCCCACAGACGGCAGCCCACCAGGCTCCCCCATCCCTGGGATTCTCCAGGCAAGAACACTGGAGTGGGTTGCCATTTCCTTCTCCAGTGCATGAAAGTGAAAAGTCAAAGTGAAGTTGCTCAGTTGTGTCCGACTCCTAGTGACCCCATGGGCTGCGGAGCTTACCAGGCTCCGCAGTCCATGAGATTTTCCAGGCAACAGTACTGGAGTGGGTTGCCATTGCCATTTTGATTATGGTGATTAGTTAAAATCAAGGAAGCTCTTACATGGTGGATGGAAGGTGGGCTGACATTTGTTCTTACCCATTTGTCGCCTCACTCTCACTTCCTGCCGCTCAGGCCATGGTCCTCAGGGACGTTTGTTGCGATGCAGTGTGTGCCTTGCCAGGTGTCAGTCATTGTCTGCTGAATCCTTTTCAGTCATGTTAATCTGTGACTCCATAGCATGAAGAGTCATTTCCTCAAACATTTCTTTTTTTTTTTTTTTCTGCTTCAGAAGCAGTTTTAACATCCATACTTCTTCCTTCAGGGCTGCCATCATCTTTTTCTCTCCTTTTATTCTGGTTGTCAGTAATGGCCCGTATCATTCAAAGACTTGTCTCCTGGTTTCGTCATTGATATCTCCTGGTATCGGTACTGGTGACCACAGACACCTTTTTGCTTGCTTGTTCTGGCTCTTCTGTCTTCCCACAAGCCTGCAGGAGGACTCACTCTGCACCCGCCCGAGCTCTGAGCCAGGGTACTTTGTGAAGGTGTTATTCTAGCCTTCTAGACTATATAAGACTTCTATTGCATTGACATTCTTCTTAGTGTTTGACTTCAAGCAGAATGTTCGGCACTAGCAACACTGGAAATCACGCTTTTGACATCTTTGTCAGTCGCTTTCAATGTGAGTAATTTTACTCATTATTTAGAGAAACTTGATCCACAGGTTTAGTAGATGAGGTGATGCTCAAGAGCAGAAAAATAGTATCTAATTGAAAATCAGTATTAAGTCCTCTTTCTCAGAGTGAGCTGTGCAGTTGTTTGAAAACTAATCAGATAGGTGTCCAAGCTTTTTGCACAAGACATTGTGGTGAGTTTTATGGGAAGAGAATCTAAAAATGAATAACATATTCACCCTCTAGGATGAGGGAGTAATTTGCACTCTATTGAAAATACAGCTTCATAAGCCAGGAACCCTGAAATGAAGCTAGTAGGGTACAGTAAAGTTGTTAGGGTTACCAAACAGAGGAGCATGTGGGGAGGCTTATAAAGGGGTGTAGCTTGGAAAGAGCTCCTCAAAGTAAGCTTCTTCATGGTTAATGAAACATGGTGGGAAGATTATTCCAGACAAAATGCAGGCTTTAGAAGAAAATATTAGTTACGGCAGGAGAATATAAAGCTTAATCTGGAAACAAGCTCGTTGTGGCTGCTGTTGAGAGAGTCAGAGGGATAGGATGAGAAGAATGGACATAGAAAGGGAAAAGTCTAGTGGGAAGTGGGTTGAAAACGCATTGTGAAGGACTTTAAGTACCTAATGAAGGACTCTGAATATCATTCTCAACCTAAGAGTTTTTAAAAAGAGAAGCAGCATAGTAAAATCTATCTGGCAATTGCTTTTTCTCTAGTAAGCCAGTGGTTCCAGAAACAATCTCTTTATATTAGTGAAGGACTATAGATGCAAAACGCCTGTGAACAGGCACGCATTTGTTTGTATATCACATGCTTGAAAGGCATAGAAGGTGACACTCATCAGAGACTATGTGATTGCCTACAGTGTGAGCATGAGCAAGAAGAGACGACCTGCCCTGCTTTGTTTGAAGCCCAAAGGACCCACCTTAATTTATTGGTACCTTCTAGTATAGATGTGGCTAGGATCTGAGATACCTTAGGTCAGCCTTGTGAAAATATTGAGGAGTCACATTGAAGACATCAGATCTTCTCTGGCGTATATTCTGGCTTTACTTTAATTTTCTTAATCCCCTCAGAGAGTCAGGTGCATTTGCTCAGTAACTTACCTTTTCACTGAGCCTTTGACTGGAGGGAGAGTAACCACTATCTTTCATTCAGAGCTGTTGAAATTTCGGTCCCAGGTTAGATTCCAGGGTAGGTGAGAGGAACAGTCTCGAAATCAGACACGACTTAATCCTCCACTTCTCTGTGTTTATTTCTGTATAACCTTGGGCAAATTAGGGAGCCTCTCTACTTTCTTTCTGCTTATACACATAAGCAGGATGACAGTGCCATGTTTGCAAGCTTCTGTTGGGCAATGATGCAAAAGCAAGGGGCTGAGGACCCACCTGTGAATGGCAGAAGTGGAGCTGTGATTATCGTCATCCTTGTGATTCTCATGGCTGGGATCACCATGTTTGCTAACTTTCCCTTGCATAGTGGATTGACTGGTGGGGAGGTTAACTAGCTGCCTCTCTCTAGGCTGGACATCATGCTGACCCATCAGGTCGGCCTGGGCTTGCCGTTGCCAGATTCTGCACTGCTCTTCTGTCTTGCAGTTTGCAAGCCTGTGGTTTGTTTCACGCATTTGTTTTGCTTGAGGAAGATAACCTATTTGGAATGTGCATAATAAGACTTGCTAAACTTTTTCTTTTGTTTATATAATTTATGAGCCTACAATATTCTCGTTTGCCAGTTTAGAGAAATCTCAGGGCTAAAATCGGAGAAGGCAATGGCACCCTACTCCAGTACTTTTGCCTAGAAAATCCCATGGATGGAGGAGCCTAATAGGCTGCAGTCCATGGGGTCGCTAGAGTTGGACATGACTGAGCAACTTCATTTCACTTTTCACTTTCATGCATTGCAAAAGGAAATGGCAACCCACTCCAGTGTTCTTGCCTGGAGAATCCCAGGGCCGGGGGAGCCTGGTGGGCTGCCATCTATGGGGTCACACAGAGTCAGACACAACTGAAGTGACTTAGCAGCAGCAGCAGCAGCAAGGCTAAAATCCTAGAGGTTTATAGCTGTGAATCGTGCCCTTAAAATGTGTGACATCTTTAGCTTTCAGAGACTTCAGGCAGGCAGCCCTGTGCCTGCTCATTCCACATAGGTATTACAGACACATGGAGAAGGAAATGGCAACCCACTCCAGTGTTCTTGCCTAGAGAATCCCGTGGACAGAGGAGCCTGGTGGGCTGCTGTCCATGGGGTCGCACAGAGTCAGACACGACTGAGGTGACTTAGCATGCATGCATGCATTGGAGAAGGAATGGCAACCCACTCCAGTGTTCTTGCCTGGAGAATCCCAGGGACAGAGGAGCCTGGTGGGCTGCCATCTATGGGGTCACACAGAGTCGGGCATGACTGAAGTGACTTATCCTGTATGCATGCATACAGAACACACACACACACACGTGCCTGCACAGTTCTTACCTCTTTCTTCTGTGTCATTTCTTGGCTTCTCCACAAACAGCATGTCTCCTGCTTATTTGCTCCTGTTTTTTATTCTGATCATCTGTCTCCATATCTCTCTTTATTCCCTCTTCTGTTATTCTCCCCTTCTTCTCAACCTCGTAATTACTCGTCTAGACATTGAAGTTAGAATTCTGCTCTGCTTCAGTTGGCTTTTGACTCTTTACATTAGGTTCTGTAACCCTAGGCACCCTTGCCACCAGGGGGCCCTCAGTTTGTACTGAGTGAGTGGGAGCCTTAGCCACGTAGACCGAGACTATTTGATTTTGAGTTTTCAGAGTTATTTTTTATTTTTTAATGGTGGTAATTTTTAATTTAATCCTGCTCTTGAAGTGAAGTGAAAGTCGCTCAGTCTTGTCCGTCTGTTTGTGACCCCACGGTCTAGCCTTCCACGCTCCTCTGTCCATTCAGTTCTTCAGGTAAGAATACTGGAGTGGGTAGACGTTCCGTTCTCCAGGGAATCATCCCGACCCAGAAATCTAACCGGGGTCTCCTGATTGCAGGCAGATTCTTTACCAGCTAAGTTACCAAGGAAGCAATATTGTTCTTGGGGAGTCTATCATGAAAACTATTCCTCAGATAATTGTTTTTAATATTGTCGATAAAAAGTAGCAAATACATGTGAAGTCTGTAAGTTGGTAGACATGATTCATTCATTATCCTCAGTTTAGTTGTGTTTTTTTTTTTTTTTTGTTTTGAAGGGGAAAATGAAGAATTCTCAGAGGAGTTTTTATAATTAAAAATGCATCTCATTGACAATTCAGTTTTGACATGCTTTTCTGAATAATGACATCAGAGATCTCAAGCCCCCATCCTTTCCCTTGTTCCTTTTGCTCCCCTGGGCCTGTGGTATCAGGTCTGCCCATGCTCCAAAGCCCAGCTCTCGCCCAGGCCAGGGAATATGCTGCCTCTGGTGGTCTTACTCCTCCATTCATAGCCGATCTCTTGATATTCAGAGTTTCTAGTCAGCTGGTCATCAGCTCCTCTCATTAGAATTGGTGCTTTGAACGCTTCTGTGCAGTCCCCTTGGACAGGAGCCCTCCTGGAGCAGGCTTGTTCTCCTTGCCTTCCATGCTCTGACTGCACCCTGGTTTGCTTGTTGCATCATTATCAGTCATCACATCCTCAATCTAACAAATTTTAATCTTGGGAATCTTGTAATGTTGTTTCATGAATACCTTGTTTTAAGTTTGCCCTGAGAAGTTTCCTTGAACATAGCTTTTTGTTATTAATGTTACCATCAGCATTTAGATTTAGTAGAAAATTTGA
Source organism: Tragelaphus eurycerus (assembly GCA_935064755.1). Lineage (NCBI taxonomy): Eukaryota > Metazoa > Chordata > Mammalia > Artiodactyla > Bovidae > Tragelaphus > Tragelaphus eurycerus. Next base: position 20,593,147 of record CAKXYN010000039.1, on the reverse strand, counting down.
AAATAGAATTTATTGCCAAAAATTTATACATTGACTTCCTGTGATTTACTGAAAAGCTTTGAATTTATATTATAGGCTTAGAGATCATGCTTATACCATAAAAGTAAGTAGCCCCCCATATTCATTTTTTTTCTATTTACCATTTTTTTAATTGAAATAGGATTTTATGGTTTCTCACTAAAATTCAAATAACCTAAAAAGAAGCACAGTTGTTTCACAATTTATTCATTCACTGTGTGCAGGAGAAAATTAAATACAGATAGGCTACTACTCCTGACAGGTGAAAGAAGTTAGGTATATGAAATATCCCAGCTGTATTATTGGAAAGTGAATAAGATGTATTATGCTGGTTTGTCTCCTCTTTGTCATTCTTAACATTAGGTTTAGATGGATCTTCAACCTGCAGTATTACGTTATGTAAATATTTCTGTACTTTGTTCTTTCAAAGATATTAAATTATTTGAATAATATTTTTGCAGGCACATGAGTGGAGAAGGAAATGCCTTGCTATTTCTCGTAAAACAAACAGATGAGCAGGTTTGGAATCCTCCATATTACTTTTTAAATATCAGGTTTTAATTAAACTAATTGAAAAGATTGGGACTCTTCTTCATTATGGAAATGGTTGTTGGAGCTGAAAGGCTCTTGGGAAACCAGCTATTTTTTTCCCCCCATAATTTTATAATAATAGATTAACCTAAATTTCTGGAGGTCTATAATTGCAACATTTTTAACAGATTAGTTCATATTCAGTTTTACACGTGGAGTCTTGGAAATACAGTAACCTGAGAATGAAACTATACTGTTTCTAAGCTTTCCGTCAGCATATGGCCTGACAGCTTGGCTGTAGAATTGTGCTTTCCAATATGGTAGTCATTAGCCACACATGGCTAATTTGAAATGAATTGTACTGTAATTGAAGACACACACCAGATTTCAAAAACAGTATGAAAAGATGGAAGTTATAACATTTTCTTAATACTTAATATATTAACTAACATTCGAGTGATAATATTTTGGACATACATAGAATGTTACAATTAATGCTGGGTTTTTTAAAAATTTTATCATTATTATTATTATTTTTTACTTTACAATATTGTATTGGTTTTGCCATACATCAACATGCATCTGCCATGGGTGTACACGTGTTCCCCATCCTGAACCCCCCTTTTTCTTTTTAAAATGTTGTCACTAGAAAACTAAAAGTTACATGTGTGGCTCACATTTGTAACTTGCTTTAACCCAGGAAGATTAAGTGGGTGGTGTAGAAATGCCAAACCTTTTGCAATTAAACTTTGAAAAATTTTTATCTCTAGTGTCAAGCTTAATGTTGGCAAAAGTAAAGAAATGTGGGCTAAATGCTGGTGGCATTTAGTTTTAAAATGATGTTAATAGTATAAAGTAGGCATCTATGCTAAGTTGCCAAAAAAATGTATGCACCAATCCAGGTTAGAGATTACACATAATTCTTATATTGTTCTTACATCAAGCCCAGTGCTTGTCTGGCAGGAGCTTCTCAGCAAATATCTGCTGCACTGATTGAGGTACTGAACACGCTCCACACTTGGAGTGGAGCTCTTCCTTCAACCACCTAATCTGTTGGCAGGGATTCTATCCAACTCATATTTCTGCATTGGAAAACAAAGATACTATGAAAAATACTGTCAAATCCCTTGGTGAAATGTGTGTGTCTTACATTTGTGGGATTATACAATAATTAAGAAACGATATCCCCTGTTCTGCACGCACAACCCAAGTTACCGTATGCTCCTTGCAGCACTGAGTAAATGTCAGTCGCATGAATGCCGCGTTCTCTCAGTCCAGTTATTGTTTGCAAAGGTATTTCTGGGAGGTACTCATGATAAGCAGTGCAAGATTTAAGGTTTCTTGGTGTGCTAGGTGTTGGGATTACCAACATGAGGAATGCATGCTCTGGTGAGGAGAATGTTATATTTATTGATTCAGTTGCTATACATGGAGCAGCTCCCATATGCAGGCAGTTGATTCATCCCTGTCAGTTCAAAGTGGCCAAGTCCCTGCCCTGCTTACACTTTGATAAATAGCAGGTAAACAAGTAATCGGGCTTCGGTAGCTCAGCTGGTAAAGAATCTGCCTGCAATGCCAGAGACCCTGGGTCTGGAAGATTACCTAGAGAAGGTAGGCTACCCATTCTAGTATTCATGGTCTTCCCTGGTAGCTCAGATCGTACACAATCCACCTGCAATGTGGGAAACCTGGGTTCAAACCCTGGGTTGGGAACCCACTTCAGTATTCTTGCCTGGAAAATCCCCAAACCGGGGGCTCACCAGGGGGCACACAGTATCGGACACAGTTGAGTGAATAAGCACAGCACAGCACAAACAAGTAATCTGATCTTAAGAACCGTGGCAGTAACAAATAAGGTGATGAGAGCATGTCTGGGGAGCTCACTTAATTAGGGTGGTCATGAGAAGATCTGACATGAAGATGGCATTTGAGATACCATCCAAAGGATGAATATGGACTTTGTAAAGATTTAGGAGAGCGTCCAGGCAGAAGGAACAGCAAATTCCAAGATATAAAATTCAGAAAGAGTTTGGTTTATTTCAGAGACACAAAGAGGAAACCAGTATGGCTGCAGCATGGTGTAGTTGTCGGAGTAGCTGTGCACGAAGAGGTGAAGGTTGGAGTTTTGAGAAATGGGAACCCTGTGATGTAGCCCTACAGGTTGTAATAAGGAGTGTAGATTTTTTTCTGATAACAAAAGGATGTAATTGAGATATTTTATATAGGACACTAGATTTTATTCTTGGGTCAGAAAACTCATCTAACTGCTTTGAGGAGGTTTAGGTGAAGGCAATGGCACCCCACCCCAGTACTCTTGCCTGGAAAATCCCATGGACGGAGGAGCCTGGTAGCTCCATCCATGGGTCGCTAAGAGTCGGAGACGACTGAGCGACTTCCCTTTCACTTTTCACTTTCATGCATTGGAGAAGGAAATGGCAACCCACTACAGTATTCTTGCCTGGAGAATCCCAGGGACAGAGGAGCCTGGTGGGCTGCCGTCTATGGGATCGCACAGAGTCGGACACGACTGAAGCGACTTAGCAGCAGCAGCAGCAGCAGGTATGAATGAGATCAGATCAGATCAGTCGCTCTCGTTCCACTCTTTGCGACCCCATGAACCGCAGCACGCCAGGCCTCCCTGTCCATCACCAGCTCCCAGAGGTCACCCAGACTCACACCCATCAAGTCAGTGATGCTGTCCAGACATCTCATCCTCTGTCGTCCCCTTCTCCTCCTCCCTCAATCCATCCCAGCATCAGAGTCTTCTCCAATGAGTCAACTTTTCGCATGAGGTGGCTAAAATACTGGAGTTTCAGCTTTAGCATCATTCCTTCCAAAAAATCCCAGGGCTGATCTCCTTCAGAATGGACTGGTTGGATCTCCTTGCAGTCCAAGGGACTCTCAAGAGTCTTCTCCAACACCACAGTTCAAAAGCATCATTCTTTGCCTTAGCCTTCTTCACAGTCCAACTCTCACATCCATACATGACCACAGGAAAGACCATAGCCTTGACTAGGCGAACCTTTGTTGGTAAAGTGATGTCTCTGCTTTTGAATATGCTCTCTAGGTTGGTCATAACTTTCCTTCCAAGGAGTAAGCGTCTTTAATTTCATGGCTGCAGTCACCATCTGCAGTGATTTTGGAGCCCAGAAAAACAAAGTCTGAATGAGAAAGACTCGTTAAAAACATATTGCTCTTATTCAAGAGAGAGACAATGATGGAGACAGTGGAGACAGAAGTAGGAAAAAATCTAAGATAGGAGATAGTCTTTTCTCCTATTTTGAAGACAGGACTAAGAGCTTGATGATAAGAAAGGTAAGGGAAAGGAATAAATTTATGATGGCTGCTATGTTTTTGGTATAATATTGACACTACAGTGAAGACTAAGAGAGGGGCTCATATAGTGGGAGGAGTGTTGACGAAAAATTAGATAAATTGTGACAAGTGCTCTAATGAATACCTACCATACTTCATACATGTACACAGTATTCATTAATCCCATATGTTTTGAGCAACTAGCATGTGCCAGACACTGAATATAAACTAGTGAATAATACAGACACAGGTGTTGGTCTTCGTTATACAGTAGGTTTGATACTGATAAATACTCTGGTGGAAAAGAAAGAAGGGAGTAAGGGTGAGGTGTACCATATGAAGGGATTATTTGTCATTTTAAAGAGCATAGTTGAGAGGGCTTCCTCCCCAAGTTAACATTTTAGCAAAGACTTGTAATATTAATAAGTAAATGCAAGAAAAGAATCATGGAAATAATTGAGTCCAGTATATTTCTCTTTATTTACCATATCTACTCATTTATGTTCCCCCCTCTTCTGCTAGAATGTGAGCATGAAAATAGTAGAAGATGGCTTATTTGTTGCTAATTTCTTGAACAAGGTAACTGTTATGTGCAATACACAGGGATAGTTCTTAGTTACCTTGGTTCATTAGAAATTATCCAAATCCGTCTAGGCTTTAAATAAATTATTAGAGTCTAAAAGGGCAAAATGTGAAAAACAAGCAAACAGTGGTCTTTATTTTATTTTGCAGTTGAAGCAGATGTAGCAATGGCATTAAAGAAGTATGGTGTCAGTTTTTATTCCAAATCAACAATAGCTGGGGCATGGGTGACTATTAAGTGTCAGCACACATAGCCTATTTGCAGATTATCACTTCTACTTCCAGAGACAAGTCCAGGCACATTGCACTCCATAACGGAAGTTGGGAAGAAAGAGAAGCACAAGAGAGAAAAGCCATGAGATGCATTATTTTCTTGAAGTAATTTATCACAGCTCTTGCTTCATCAATATGTGTAAAAACTTCCACATCATCAAAAAGGGTAGTAGCTCCTTCTGCAATCAATCTAGAAATAATAAGCTAGGCCTGTTTCTTTCTTCACTTTATTATAAACATAAAAATATATGTCTGCTAGTATGTCAAGAAAAGAAAAATATTGGTGGTTCTGGTATTTTCTTTCAGTACTAGTTATTTGGAGTTGTCATCTTAAGGAATAATGTAATAAAAATGTTGATATACTGAAATACATTAAGATGTATTAGTCACCATATATCTAGAGGTTGCAGAGAGGAGGAGAGAGAAATAATAAAATTTGAGTGTGATGTTCTTGTGATAACTTTGTTACATTCTTAAATATTATCATACCTTCTTCCTAACTCAATTTTAGTGGTTTTTCTGGGACACATAAATCCTATGGGAGAGTTTATCCATGATTAAATTTTTATATCATGTGTTATATGTGACAAAATTTTCACATCAGTGAGTGCAGGTGAAATTAGCCTTCTATTTTTTACCTGCCATTAACATTTGATGTTATTTAATTAATATAACATTAATACCTCATTGTATCTGGAAAACTGTAGAGGAACACCACCATTTAGCTAAATAATACCTCCAGGAAAAAATTGTTTACATTCTGTTGTCTTTGTAACACTGAAGTCATTTGTTTAATCTGTTTCTTCTAACCTAATATTAGAATCTGTTTTGGTGATGACAATTTTTATCAATATTATTTATTTCAAACATGAAGATGCAGCAGATATATTGCAGCTTAGAAATAATATTCACTGTATTAGGTGCTGTATACCTGTGCTCTTTATATTGGAATGATAATTCCTTTATATGAAGAAAAGACCAGAAAAATATAATCCTGAAATCAAATTCCACCACTACTTCCAAGTTACCTTCAATGTAGGAATTTATAAGAACCATAAATTAGTAAGACAGGTATCAGTTCAGGTGAATTTTCATTGGAAGGACTATGCTAAAGCTGAAACTCCAATCCTTTGGCCACCTCATGCGAAGAGCTGACTCATTGGAGAAGACCCTGATGCTGGGAAAGATTGATGACAGGAGGAGAAGCAGATGACAGAGGATGAGATGGTTGGATGGCATCACCAACTCAATGGACATGGGTTTGGGTGGACTCTGGGAGTTGGTGATGGACACAGAGGCCTGGTGTGCTGCAATTCATGGGGTTGCAAAGAGTCAGACACGACTAAGCAACTGAACTGAATGTCCTTCCACTTGGCCCTGAGATCACCCTGTTTCACTGTGTGTCCAGTAACCAATGCGTGACTTGGGAGGGGGCATAAAGGGATAGATGGGGGCATGCCTTCTCACACAGGAACTGTGATTTTTTTCTTCTTCTCCATAAACATGGCTATGATGTCTCCACTTCAAACTTAATGAGAAGCTTCATCTTCTTTTTTAAAGATAGACTTTTACTTATGTTATGTAGTTCATTCTTTTTCACTCCCATAAAGTTGGCACACATTCCTTCCCAGGACTGATATTTTGTTTGTTAGTTTAAACAGAGATATAATTGATGTGAAGTGAAGTGAAGGTGAAAGTCGCTCAGTCGTTTCTGACTCTTTGTGACCCTATGGACTTAGTCCATGGAATTCTCCAGGCCAGAATATTGGAGTGGGTAGCCTTTCCCTTCTCAAGGGGATCTTCACAACCCAGGGATCAAACCCAGGTCTCCCACATTGCAGGCAAATTCTTTACCAGCTGAGCTGGAAGGGAAGCCAAAGAATACTGGAGTGGGTAGCCTATCCCTTCTCTAGCGGATCTTCCCAACCCAGGAATCGAACCAGCTTCTCCTGCATTGCAGGTGGATTTTTTACCAACTGAGCTATAAGGGAAGGCCCCATAATTGACATATCACATTGTAATTCTCTTAGATACCAAACTTAACTCTTAATCCAGATACATTTCATAGAATATTGAGTTTTGTTAGACAAACAGACTCTCATACTTTGCAATTTCAAACTATATTACACAACTGTAGTAGTCAAACTTTATGGTGTTTGTGTAAAAACTGACGTATAGACCAGTGAAACAGAGTAGAGATCCGAGATAGAAACCCACACATGTATGATCAACAGATTTCCAACAAAGGAGCCAAGAATATAAAAAGGGGAAAGAACAGTTTCTTCAATAAATGGTGTTGAATAGCTACATGCATAAGAATAAAACTGGCCCACAAACTTACATTACATGTAAACATCAACTTGAAATATAAAGACTTGAATGTAAAACCTGAAAACATAAAAAGGAATGAAATCTTGTAATCTGCAACAATGTGGATGGACCTTGAGGGCATTAAGTGAGATCAGTCAGACATTAAAATGTAAATACCATATGGTCTCACTTATATGAGGATTTACTTTTTAAAAAAGACTACCCCTTCTCAGCCCCACACACAAACTGACTTCATGGATGAAGAAGACAGATTGGAAGTTCTATGAGGGGAGAGGTTAAGATATGGGCAAAATGGATCAAAGGGGTCAAAAGGTGCAGATTTCCAGTTATAAAATAATTAAGTCATGGTAATGTAATTTACTGCATAGTGACTATAGTTAATACTATACTGTACATTAGAAAGTAACAGAGTGAATCCTAAAAGTTCTCATCAGGAGAATATAAAAGCTTAGTAAGAGTGATGGATGGATGTTAATTGTTTCACATGCAAATATTGACCAAGTACATTATACATCTGATACTAATAAAATGTTATATTAATTATACTCAGTAATTAATTGATTGATTAATCATAGTATTTTTGTTTCCATTAGTAAGTGCTTTTGGGGGGTTGTTATCAGCAAATTAAATAGTTTTAATGTTCACGTCTGGAGAAGGAAATGACAGCCCACTTCAGTATTCTTGCCTGGGTAATCCCATGGACAGAGGAGCCTGGTGGCCACAGTCCATGGGGTCACAAAGAGTCATAAATGACGTAGTGACTAAAGAACAACATCAGTGCTAGTGTGGTTTCATTTTGCATTGTGTGAATCTGGAGCTTTAAAGTAGTCACAATTTTGTGATTGTGTTTTAATTTGAGACTTCCTTTACCTTTTTAAATGTAATAATTTTTTAGTTATATTTTCAACTAGGACCCCAGATTTTTGGTTAAAAATAGGAAAGATGAAATTTATTTAATAATGCAGAATTAAATGAATTAATACAAATGCTCACTGATACTTCCCATCAAAGCAAATACATGTTCAAAGATGAGTTTTAACTTACTGGACTGTATAATGTTTCCTTGACTCCTTATTTTGAACTTTAAATGTTTAGCCTTAAAATTGTTTCTTGGATTGTAATATTTTCTGTCAGGGTTAAAGTTAGGAAAGTACTTCATCTATTAGATATCTATTATACATAGTTGCTATTACAGAAGGACCTGTTCAACGCTGTATGGTGAAAAAATAAGATACACATTGGCATCTTAACCCTTAAAGCTTATATTGGAGGACACTCTGTGTCTCTGTCTAATGTCTAAGTCACTTCAGTCGTGTCCGATTCTGTTTGACCCCATAGATGGCAGCCCACTGGGCTCTGCCATCCCTGGGATTCTTCAGCCAAGAACACTGGAGTGGGTTGCCATTTCCTTCTCCAATGCATGAAAGTGAAAAGTGAAAGTGAAGTCGCTCAGTCGTATCCGACTCTCCCCCCCGGCTCCCCATCCACGGGACTCTCCAGGCAAGAGTACTGGAGTGGGGTGCCATTGCTTTCTTCGGAGACTCTGTGTATGTCTATGTATTTATATGTACATACATAAATTTGTCATAAAAGTCAAGTTGAAGTGAAACATGCCTGATGTTTTTGATAGTTACAGTTAACCCTTGAACCACATGGATTTGAAACTAGGTGGGTCCACTTATGTGTGAATGTTTTTCAAGAGTAAATGCTTCAATGCTACATGATTTGCAGTTGATTAAGTCTGCAGATGTAAAACCTTGGATAGCAAACAGCCACAGATACTGCGGAACTACATATGTGGAGGCCGACCACAAGTTACTTGTGAATTTTCTACTGCTTAGTGGGTTGATACCCCTAACTCTTGAATTGTCAGGGGTTAACTCTGTATCCGTCTACATCGTAGAATTAGAGATCCTTTGTGAGAAGTCATGTACAGTCACACATCTGATGCCCAGTTTAATTAACAACAGACATTTGTTAACCATATATTGGCCTCGGGTATGAAGTTCATAATCGTGATACAACCTTCAGAATATCATAGAGTTCAGAATATAAGCATGTAGATATTTTGACATCTTCCTTTTTAAATGTGTGATAGTTAACATGATGTCTGAATATTAAAAGATTGTTCTTTTGTGCAATATAAAATTTAGCCTGTTAAAAGTTTGAAGGGACACCTCCAGACTTCTCAAAACTATCGAAACCCTTACTGCTCTCTCGTCACTTGCTATTGCAGATATAGTCATCCATTATAATACTGACATCCTCATGGCTAATGAAAACACTTTGCTTTTTTTCCTAAAAAAGTAATCAGTGAACTGTGACTTTCTTCTGTAATAATGAAAATATCCACTTGGAAGTCCCTTTCTTGGTTTTTCTGTGTCTGTCATTAATTTGTTTTTATCTCTGAAATATTTTGAACTCCTCCTGCCTTTAACCACTCCCTCTTCTCTGTTCTCAAGGCATTCAGTATATTTTACTTGGTGCAAGCCCATATATATCATATTTCATCATATCTGCCCCCAGGATGTTTAATTCATTTCTGTGACATCAGTGTCTAGCACTGTGCCTAGCACATAGTTACTTATTCAGTAAATATTTGTTGAAAGTATGAATGAATTTTAATGTCACTAGCAATTTGTTCTAAGTCTTACTCATACTGACTTTGGAGCATATGGAAATTAGAACAGTGTTAATAATTTGAGCAAATTAAGTTTCTATATTAACACTGAAATATATGTCTCCTTTTTTTCATACAATTAGCACTAGTCTGGGTCCTGAAAGCACTTCGAGGCTCAGCAACTGTAGGATATTTAAGAGCAAAGCTTTACCACATTGTAAAAGCAAACATCTGAATGCAAAAGATGATGTTTGTGAATTTTGTAAGTTTCTTTCCATAACTGCAGGCTTCTCTGATGAGTAAAAATAGGAAAGAAAGACATTTAAAATTAAGTGAATGCACATTCACTTGTTTGCTTGTTCCCAGAGTACTAATAGGGTTTCCCAGGTGGCGCAGGTGGTAACACACCCACCAGTTCAGGAGACATAAAAAAGAGGCAGGTTCGATCCCTGGGCCTCTGAAGGAGGCCCTGGCAATACACTCCAGTCTTCTTATCTGGAGAATCCCATGGACAGAGGAGCCTAGTGGGCTACAGTCCATAGGGTTACGAAGAGTTGGACACGACTGAAATGACTTGGCATGCATGCATGTGAGCAGAAAGTTTTCTGAGTTACAGTTTACATAATAAAAGTTTCACCCATTCAAACTATAATTCAGGGTTTGTTTTTTTTTTTTTTTTTTTAGTATTTTTTCAGAGTTCTGCAACTATCAACACAATCTGTTTCTCCCTGAATACCACCCTCAGTTCAGTTCAGTTCAGTTCAGTCACTCAGTTGTGTCCGACTCTTTGCGACCCCATGATCTTTGCGACCCCATGAATCGCAGCACGCCAGCCCTGCCTGTCCATCACCAACTCCCGGAGTTCACTCAAACTCACGTCCATTGAGTTAGTGATGCCATGCAGCCATCTCATCCTCTGTCGTCCCTTTCTCCTCCTGCCCCCAATCCCTCCCAGCATGAGAGTCTTTTCCAATGCACCAGCTCTTCGCATGAGGTGGCCAAAGTATTGGGGTTTCAGCTTTAGCATCATTCCTTCGAAAGAACACCCAGGGCTGATCTCATTTAGAATGGACTGGTTGGATCTCCTTGCAGTCCAAGGGACTCTCAAGAGTCTTCTCCAACACCACAGTTCAAAAGCATCAATTCTGAGTCAATACTAATATACTTTCTTTGTCTAAATTTGCCTGTTATGGACATTTAATATGAATGAATCATGTAACTTGTGGTCTTTTGTAATTGGCTTCTTTTACTTAGTATTTATGTTTCCTTAATGTTGTATCTATAGTTGAATCTTAGTACCAGGATACTAATTAAAAATTACTATTAAATATTTAATTGTATAAACCAATATATCCATATTTGTTTAGTCGCTAGGTTGTATCCAACTCTTTTGCAACTCAGGGACTGTAGCCCACCAGCTCCTCTGTTGAAGGGACTTCCCAGGCAAGAATACTGAGTGGGTTGCCATTGTCTTCTCGAGGGATCTTCCCAACCCGGGGATGGAACCCACATCTCCTACATTGGCAGGGGGATGCTTTGCCACTGAGCCACCAGGAAAACCCTACTACCTATATGCCTAAATTCATTATTAATTCATTTTTTGGTCATTAAAATGAGACTGATATGAACATCCATGTATAAGTTTCTACATGGAAATAAATTTTCTTTTCTCTTGAGTAGAGGTCTAGGAGTAGAATTGATGGCTTATATGGTAACCCTGCATGTTTCGTTGTTTGAAGCACTGCCTGTTTTCCAAAGTGACTGCCCTTTTACATTCACACCAGCAATGTATGAAGTTCCATTTTTTCCATGTTTATAGAGAGATTTTAAGAGAAGATGTAAATGTTCCAAAGGGAACTTAAGAATATAACATCATTTTGATGACTACCAGAAAGCCATTTTGCAATTTATTTTGGAAAATAGGGTTGCTTTTTATTGCATTAATAGCTACTATCAATAATACTCGCAGCTACAAACATTTACTGATTGTTCAAGTATACGTGTCGTCTGCCGTTTAATCCTTGCCGCAGCGCTGGACAGTAGACGCGAGTGTGGTTTCCATTGTTGAGGACACTAAAGCAGAGCAAGGTTAAATGAAGGAAGAGTGAGAAGGGAGTCCACCAAGGTGACTGGACATCAGAGCTCTATATATGAAATCACACTCTGCCCTGGCATATGTTGACTGATGCTGCCACAGGTTTTTTTTTTCTGGGAAGTTAGAAAATACACTCATGATTGGAATTTTGTATTTAAAGTTTAAGATTAAAATTATAGTATAAGTTTAGGTCCGTGGGACACAGACTCTCTTTTACTGACCATCTAAATGACATTTTGTTTAATTGGTAATTATGTTTTGTGTTCCCCGCGACCGGCGCGCCATTTAAGAGCGACCTCGCCTCCCCGCGACCGGCCGCCATTTAAGAGCGACCTCGCCTCCCCGCGACCGGCGCGCCATTTAAGAGCGACCTCGCCTTAGAAAGCATCACTACGAACAAAGCTAGTGGAGGTGATGGAATTCCAGTGGAACTATTCCAAGTCCTGAAAGATGATGCTGTGAAAGTGCTGCACTCAATATCCAGCAAATTTGGAAAACTAGCAGTGGCCACAGGACTGGAAAAGGTCAGTTTTTATTCCAATCCCAAAGAAAGGCAATGCCAAGGAGTGCTCAAACTACCGAACAATTGCACTCATCTCACACGCTAGTAAAGTATGCTCAAATTCTCCAGCCAGGCTTCAGCAATATGTGAACCGTGAACTTCCTGATGTTCAAGCTGGTTTTAGAAAAGGCAGAGGAACCAGAGATCAAATTGCCAACATCTGCTGGATCATGGAAAAAGCAAGAGAGTTCCAGAAAAACATCTATTTCTGCTTTATTGACTATGCCAAAGCCTTTGACTGTGTGGATCACAATAAACTATGGAAAATTCTGAAAGAGATGGGAATACCAGACCACCTGATCTGCCTCTTAAGAAATCTGTATGCAGGTCAGGAAGCAACAGTTAGAACTGGTCATGGAACAACAGACTGGTTCCAAATAGGAAAAGGAGTACGTCAAGGCTGCATATTGTCACCATGTTTATTTAACTTATATGCAGAGTACATCATGAGAAATGCTGGACTGGAAGAAACACAAGTTGGAATCAAGATTGCCGGGAGAAATATCAATAATCTCAGATATGCAGATGACACCACTCTTATGGCAGAAAGTGAAGAGGGGCTAAAAAGCCTCTTGATGAAAGTGAAAGTGGAGAGTGAAAAGGTTGGCTTAAAGCTCAACATTCAGAAAACGAAGATCATGGCATCTGGTCCCATCACTGCATGGGAAATAGATGGGGAAACAGTGGAAACAGTGTCAGACTTTGTTTTTCTGGGCTCCAAAATCACTGCAGATGGTGACTGCAGCCATGAAATTAAAAGACGCTTACTCCTTGGAAGAAAAGTTATGACCAACCTAGATAGCATATTCAAAAGCAGAGACATTACTTTACCAAAAAGGTTCGCCTAGTCAAGGCTATGGTCTTTCCTGTGGTCATGTATGGATGTGAGAGCTGGACTGTGAGGAAGGCTGAGCGCGAAGAATTGATGCTTTTGAACTGTGGTGTTGGAGAAGACTCTTGAGAGTCCCTTGGACTGCAAGAGATCCAACAGTCCATTCTGAGGAGATCATCCTGGAATTTCTTTGGAAGGAATGATGCTAAAGCTGAAACTCAGTATTTTGGCCACCTCATGCGAAGAGTTGACTCATTGGAGAAGACTCTGATGCTGGGAGGGATTGGGGGCAGGAGGAGAAGGGGACGACAGAGGATGAGATGGCTGGATGGCATCACTGACTCGATGGATGCGAGTCTGAGTGACCTCCGGGAGCTGGTGATGGACAGGGAGGCCTGGCGTGCTGCAGTTCATGGGGTCGCAAAGAGTCGGACATGACTGAGCGACTGATCTGATCTGATCTGATCTGATGTTTTGTGTTAAGTCAGTAGAAGACATAGGATTCTGATTTCTTTTTTTTAATTCAATTTTTTTTTAATTGATTTTATTTTTGGTGACGCAGTATGGCATGGCGGATCTTAGTTTCCCCACCAGGGATAGAGCCCACACCCCCTGCATTGGAAGCATGGAGTCTTAATCAGTGGACCACCTGGGAAGTCTAGGATGTGATTTCTCATAAACTATTAATACTATCATTTGGTGAATGTCTACTGTGTTCCAAACACTCTTCCAAGTCTGTTTCTGTATTAACTCAAAAGTAATGTGATGCTGACTTTAAAATATATTAGCTTAAATGCTTTTAATGCACAAATCAGTGAGGTATACTAGCTCACAGTAAAAACATTTACTTTTCTCAAAATTACAATTTACTTGTCTCAAACATTTCTTTTACTCAATTTAAATAATTTAATTATATTCATTTTCTTCATCTTAAAAATTAGTGGCTAATAGTCACATGAAAATATGTTACACAACAGAAATTACTGGAGAGATGCAATTAGCACGACAGTGAGGTGTCACCTCATACCTGTCAAAATGACTCTCATGAAAAAAATTTACAAGTAACATGTTGGAGAGGATGTGGAGAAAAGGGCACCTTTGTTTATTGTTGATGGGGATGTAAATTGGTGCAGTTACTTGGTGTGACATGCCTTATGGAGAAGCTATATGTGTTAAAGAAGCTTTGTTCAGATATTAGTTTGACTGCTGCTGGCCATGGTTCAGTGTTAATGAATCAGCTATGTATATTAGATGTCTTTAAAGAGAGACACACATAAAACAAAGCTATGTATTGATTGGTTGGTGAAAATTTTGTGATGAGAGGCTCACTGGAACCTAACTTTGTATTTCTCTTAGGAGCTATGGCTTCAGTTCAGTTCAGTCACTCAGTCTTGTATGACTCTTTGCAACCCCGTGAATTGCAGCACGCCAGGCCTCCCTGTCCATCACCAACTCCCAGAGTTTACCCAAACTCATGTCCATCTAGTCGGTGATGTCATCCAGCCATCTCATCCTCTATCGTCCCCTTTTCCTCCTGCCCCTAATCCCTGCCAGCATCAGAGTCTTTTCCAATGAATCAACTCTTTGCATGAGGTGGCCAAAGTACTGGAGTTTCAGCTTTAGCATCATTCCTTCCAATGAACACCCAGGACTGATCTCCTTTAGAATAGACCAGTTGGATCTCCTTGCAGTCCAAGGGACTCTCAAGAGTCTTCTCAAACACCACTGTTCGAAAGCATCAATTCTTCATCACTCAGCCTTCTTCACAGTCCAACTCTCACATCCATACATGACCACAGGAAAAACCATAGCCTTGAGTTAGTATTCTACTAATTTAGTGTTTGTGGTAACTTTATAGAACCTAAGTACCATGAAAAACAAAAATGGAATATTTTTTGTTTGAAATTTTTTTCTGTGTCACTCTGAAACATCTCTGAGATAAAAACATCTTTTAAGTATGTTTTTTATCAAAGCCTTGGGTCTGCCTATATAGTTTATTCAGTTTGAGGAAAATGCCTACCTTTTGACATGATTGACAAAACAAGTCTTATAATTGGATCAGTCAGTCAGTAAGAATTTATCAGAAAACACCAATGGCCCCCAATAGCCATTTTGTTATTATTTATTTCTTAAACCTCAGTGGGTAAGTGACTGTCTGGCTGGATGGCTGCCTGGCTGTCTTGTTAGGTGAATGAATGACTGGGTGGGTGGTTGAATGGATCTAAGATTGGATGTTAGGGAAGGAATGGAACTTGGCCAGCAGTTCATTTCCCAATTGAAATAAGGCACAATTAACTTGTATTGGGTTGACAAAAAGCATGCTTGTCGTTTTCCATCAGATCTTATGGAGAACCACCCCCCCCCCCCCCCCCTTCAGTTTTTTTGGACAATCCAATATTATAAATGATAGTCTTATGTCTACTCTCCTGAGACTCAACTCAGTCTTTTCTCTACTCTCCTGAGACTCAAGGAATTGCTTGCTGGCAAGACTGAGGGTGTGGAAGGTCTTGTCCCTCTTTGGTTTAATCTGAATTCCTAACAACCCAACCTAACCCAGATGAGAGTCTGAGATGCCTAAAATAAACCATTGTTAATGCCAACTTTCACTCTACTGTATCCAAAGTGAAGTGAAGTGAAGTCGCTCAGTTGTGTCTGACTCTTTGCCACCCCATGAACTGTAGCCTACCAAGCTACTCCATCCATGGGATTTTCCATGCAAGAGGACTGGAGTGGGTTGCTATTTCCTTCTCCAGGGGATCTTCCCAACCCAGGGATCGAACCCTGGTCTCCCGCATTGTAGGCAGACTCTTTACCGTCTGAGCCACCAGGGAAGCCTTACTGTATAAGAAGCCAAGCGCTATTGTAAGTTAATGGTTAAAAGAAGCTTTTTAATCACCAATAATTTAAGTTCACATCTTGGAATGTGAAGTCAAATGGGCCTTAGAAAGCATCACTACGAACAAAGCTAGTGGAGGTGATGGAATTCCAGTGGAGCTATTCCAAGTCCTGAATGATGATGCTGTGAAAGTGCTGCACTCAATATGCCAGCAAATTTGGAAAACTCAGCAGTGGCCACAAGATTGGAAAAGGTCAGTTTTCATCCCAATCCCAAAGAAAGGCAATGCCAAGGAGTGCTCAAACTACCGAACAATTGCACTCATCTCACGCTAGTAAAGTAATGCTCAAAATTCTCCAAGCCAGGCTTCAGCAATATGTGAACCGTGAACTTCCTGATGTTCAAGCTGGTTTTAGAAAAGGCAGAGGAACCAGAGATCAAATTGCCAACATCCGCTGGATCATGGAAAAAGCAAGAGAGTTCCAGAAAAACATCTATTTCTGCTTTATTGACTATGCCAAAGCCTTTGACTGTGTGGATCACAATAAACTATGGAAAATTCTGAAAGAGATGGGAATACCAGACCACCTGATCTGCCTCTTAAGAAATCTGTATGCAGGTCAGGAAGCAACAGTTAGAACTGGTCATGGAACAACAGACTGGTTCCAAATAGGAAAAGGAGTACGTCAAGGCTGCATATTGTCACCATGTTTATTTAACTTATATGCAGAGTACATCATGAGAAATGCTGGACTGGAAGAAACAGAAGTTGGAATCAAGATTGCTGGGAGAAATATCAATAACCTCAGGTATGCAGATGACACCACTCTTATGGCAGAAAGTGAAGAGGGGCTAAAAAGCCTCTTGATGAATGTGAAAGTGGAGAGTGAAAAGGTTGGCTTAAAGCTCAACATTCAGAAAACGAAGATCATGGCATCTGGTCCCATCACTGCATGGGAAATAGATGGGGAAACAGTGGAAACAGTTTCAGACTTTGTTTTTCTGGGCTCCAAAATCACTGCAGATGGTGACTGCAGCCATGAAATTAAAAGACGCTTACTCCTTGGAAGGAAAGTTATGACCAACCTAGATAGCATATTCAAAAGCAGAGACATTACTTTACCAACAAAGGTTCGCCTAGTCAAGGCTATGGTCTTTCCTGTGGTCATGTATGGATGTGAGAGCTGGACTGTGAGGAAGGCTGAGCGCCGAAGAATTGATGCTTTTGAACTGTGGTGTTGGAGAAGACTCTTGAGAGTCCCTTGGACTGCAAGAAGATCCAACCAGTCCATTCTGAAGGAGATCAATCCTGGAATTTCTTTAGAAGGAATGATGCTAAAGCTGAAACTCCAGTATTTTTGGCCACCTCATGCGAAGAGTTGACTCATTGGAGAAGACTCTGATGCTGGGAGGGATTGAGGGCAGGAGGAGAAGGGGACGACAGAGGATGAGATGGCTGGATGGCATCACTGACTCGATGGATGCGAGTCTGAGTGACCTCCGGGAGCTGGTGATGGACAGGGAGGCCTGGCGTGCTGTGGTTCATGGGGTCGCAAAGAGTCGGACACGACTGAGCGACTGATCTGAATTTAAGTTACCCTTTTTGTTTTGGATACCATGTGCTAATAAACCAGAGTGAAACTGGGAAACAATGAGTGGGTTGACTTTCTTTTTAAAAATGGAAAATGTTGATTTTGAAGAGAAAGTAGGGCAAGAATGATTATGAACTATTAGGAACTATTCTGACGCCTCAGCCATGGACATGTTTTCTAACATATCAGTCCTAAGTAAGCCTACATGAGGGTTCAGAGGTGCAGAGATGACCTTTCACCTCCCCGGGATAACATATAGTCTTTGTAGCGAGCGGCTCAGGGCACAGCTTCTAGTTCTGCTTCTTTCCTTTTAAATCTCAGGTAAACCACTTTTCCTTCTCATACATGTGTTTATTCACTTTAAAAGTAGGAGTGGTAAATGCTGTCACAGTCATTGTTCACAGCTGCTGTGAAGATTAACTGCGATAATGTCTGTAAAAGCATTTTGAAAACTGAAAGCTCAATCTAAGCATAAGACATCATTATCAGTATCCTAAAGTCACTTTGGATCGATTACAGTGTACTCTAAAGCACAGTGAAATACAACTCCATTGGGAATACCTTTCTTATTGAATGAAACTTTTCTAACCAACTAAACATTAATAGCTCAGTCGGTAAAGAATCCACATGCAATGCAGGAGACCCCGGTTTGATTCCTGGGTCGGGAATATCTGGAGAAGGGCTAGGCTATCCACTCCAGTATTCTTGGGCTTCCCTTGTGGTCAGCTGGTAAAGAATCCATCTGCAATGTGGGAGACTTGGGTTCCATCTCTGGGTTGGGAGGCTCCCCTGGAGAAGGGAAAGGATACCCACTCCAGTATTCTGGCCTGGAGAATTCCATGAACTGTATAGTCCATGGGGTCACAAAGAGTCAGACACGATTAAGCAACTTAAAAAAAAAATTACTATTGTGCAATTTTGATGTAGTAACTGAAATTTTTAAACCATATGGTATGCCTTAGGTAAGAGTTAATAATTGCATTTTTAAAATTGATTAACTTTCAAACTATTTCTGTCTTTGTAAAATGCAGCTCTTGTAGAGAGTGCATCATAAGGTAAACCTTGTTCTTTCCTATCTGATAGCCTTTGCCTTTTAATTATAGTATTTATTTCATTCAAATTTAATACAATTTTTGAAATGATTGAATTTGAATTTGTCATTTTATTATATTTTTCTACTTACTCTTCCGTTTTTGCTCCTCTGTTACTTCATTTCTGATTCTATCGGATTCAATAATTTTTAGAATTCCACTGTAATTTTTACTTGCTTTTTGACTCAACATTATAATTTACTCCAAGAATTTTAATGCATATTCTTAAATTTTGACAGTCAATAGTGTTAACATTGCACCAGTTTCCCCCCAAAATGTACAAAAAATGGTTGTTATCCATCCTCTGTTCTTTTTGTCATAGTTATTGTATTTATATTTTGGACCACTCGTGAAGCTTTTTAATTTTTGTGTTGAATGTTTTCTTTGCTCAGCACCATAACAGACTAACACTAGCTTGGGAAATTTAAATAGTATAAATGTAGTTTTCCACAGTTGTGGAGACTGGAAGTCTGAGATCAGGGTCCAGCATGGTTAGATTCTGGGATGGGCCTTCTTCCTGACTCAGACAACTTCCATCTCCCTGCACCCTTGTGTAGCAGAAGGAGGGGAAGCAAACATTCTGGCGCCTCTTCCTATAGGATCAGTTCAGTTTAGTCGCTCAGTTGTGTCCGACTCTTTGCGACCCCATGAATTGCAGCATGCCAGGCCTCCCTATCCATCACCAACTCCTGGACTTCACTCAGACTCACGTCCATCAAGTCAGTGATACCATCCAGCCATCTCATCCTCTGTCGTCCCCTTCTCCTTCTGCCCACAATCCCTCCCAGCATCAGAGGCTTTTCCAATGAGTCAACTCTTCGCATGAGGTGGCCAAAATACTGGAGTTTCAGCATTAGCATCATTCCTTCCAAAGAAATTCCAGGGCTGATCTCCTTTAGGATGGACTGGTTGGATCTCCTTGCAGTCCAAGGGACTCTCAAGAGTCTTCTCCAACACCACAGTTCAAAAGCATCAATTCTTTGGAGCTCAGCTTTCTTCACAGTCCAACTCTAGCATCCATACATGACCACAGGAAAAACCATAGCCTTGACTAGACGGACCTTTGTTGGTAAAGTAATGTCTCTGCTTTTGAATATGCTATCTAGGTTGGTCATAACTTTCCCACCAAGGAGTAGATCAGATCAGATCAGATCAGATCAGTTGCTCAGTCGTGTCCGACTCTTTGTGACCCCATGAATCACAGCACGCCAGGCCTCCCTGTCCATCACCAACTTCCAGAGTTCACTCAGACTCACGTCCATCGAGTCAGTGATGCCATCCAGCTATCTCATCCTCTGTCGTCCCCTTCTCCTCTTGCCCCTAATCCCTCCCAGCATCAGAGTCTTTTCCAATGAGTCAACTCTTCACATGAGGTAGGATAAGGACACTAATATCATCATGACGGCCCCATTCTCATGACCTTATTATGTAAACCAAGTACCTCCATGAGGGTCCATCTCCAAATGTCATTGTATTGGGTTATAGGGCTTTAAAATATGAATTTGGGGATGTGACTTAATTAAGTCCATATAATCTATTATTTTATTAAAGAAATTAACATGAACAATTTAAATCCCTGTATAATTGTCTTCTGTATTTACTCAGATATTTTTGCATTTCTGTTGTTCTTAAACTTTCACAAGGACCATCATTTCCCTCTGGTATCATTAACCTCTAAAATGAAGTTGTCATTCGCATTTTCTTACATCTTGAAAAGCAAAAGTCAGTGTCTGACTCTCTTCAACCCCATGGACTATACAGTCCATGGAATTCTCCAGGCTAGAATACTGGAGTGGGTAGGCTTTCCTTTCTCCAGGGGATCGTCCAACCCAGGGATTGAACCAAGGTCTCCAGGATTGTAGGCTGATTTTTTATCAGCTGAACCACAAGGGAAGCCCAAGAATACTGGAGTTGGTAGCATATTCCTTCTACAGCAGATCTTCCTGAGTAACGAATGAAACTGGGATCTCCTGTATTGCAGGCGGATTCTTTACCAACTGAGCTCTCAAGGAAGCCTTTCTTACATCTTAAAGTATTTTTATTTTGCCTTTATTCCCAAAGATTATTTTTACTGGATATAGAATTCTGTATTTAATAGTACTTTTGTTTTTAATATGAAAAACATAAAGATGTTATACTTTTACTTCTGGCCTTCCTTATTTTTAATGATGAGGTAACCATAACAAAATGTGGAAAATTTTTAAAGAGATAGGAATATCAGACCACCTTAGCTGCCTCCTGAGAAATCCGTATGCAGTTCAAAAAGCAACAGTTAGAAGCAGACATGGAACAACAGACTGGTTCCAATTTGGGAAAGAAGTACGTGAAGTCTCTATATTATCACCCTGCTTATTTAACTTATATGCAGAGTACATCATGTGAAATGCCAGGCTGGATAAAGCCAAGCTGGCATTTAGTTAAAGCTATGGTTTTTCCTGGAGGAGGAAATGGCAACCTACTCCAGTATTCTTGCCTGGAGAACCCCACGGACGGAAGAGTCCACTGGCTCACAAAGAGTTGGACACGACTGAGCAACTTCACTTTCATACTTTCATACTGTTCATGGTTTTTCCAGTACTCACGTATGGATATGAGAGGTGGATTGTAAAGAAACCTGAGTGCTGAAGAGTTGATGCTTTTGACCTGTGGTGTTGGAGAAGACCCTTGAGAGTCGCTTGGATAGCAAGGAGATCCAACCAGTCCATCCTAAAGGAGATCCGTCCTGAATATTCATTGGAAGGACTGATGCTGAAGCTGAAACTCCAGTACTTTGGCCACCTGATGTGAAGAACTGTCTTATGCTGGGAAAGATTGAAGGCAGAAGAAGAAGGGGATGACAGATGATGAGATGGTTGGAGGACATCACCAACTCTAGGATATCACATTACATTTATTTGCCATGTCTCATTAGGCCCCTCTAGATGGTGAAAATTTCTCAGACTGGTTTTTGATGACCTGGAAAGTTTTGAGGGCTAATGGTCAGGTATTTTTAAGAATCCTTCCCCAACTGGTGTATGTCCGATGCTCCTGGGGTTTTGTGTTTTTGAGAGGAAGACCGCAGAGGTAAAAAGCCCTGGTCACCCCATCAGATGAAGGGTCACAGTATCAGTGTGACTTGTCTCTGCTGGTGTTGGCCTTGGTCACCTGGCTCAAGTGCTGTTCTCGGGTTTCTCCACCAGGAGGTTTCTCTTGTTCCCTCTTCCCACACTGTGCTCTTTGGAAGAAGTCACTATTTGAAGTGCTCATTGAAAGGATGGAGAGTTATCGTCCATCTCTTTGAGTGGGTCTTTCCCTTTGCCGAGATGCTTTGAGTATGTTATGCATCTGTGTGGTTCATGAACCTGTTAGAGATGTGGGTAGACAGAGTTGGAGATTCCCTTGTTGCTTCTTTTCCTTCTGGGATTTTTCCTGCTCTTGTCTTCGAAGAGGCAAGTTTCTCCAGGTTCAGGATTTTGCTTCTTTGCACCAGAAAGAGTTTTTGCCACCAGAGTACCTGCAACCCTCCATGCCATCCAGATTGTACCTGGCTGTGAACTAATAGCTGTGACTGTGAGCCTGACTGCCTTTGCTTCTGCTGACACGTGCTCTCTACCAGTCTTTCCCTTCTCTTCACTCTTCAGTGCCTTCAGGTTCACATATTTTCTGCAGCGAATTGATCTGACATGTTCCTGAGTCATTACAAAAAGCAGAAATCCTGGCCTGTGTCTAACACTGTGATAGTGAGGATGAAGAAACTAAAAGAAGTTTCTGATCAGAAGACTTAAAATAGAGTTTAGTTCAGTTCGTTCAGTCAGGTCCGACTCTTTGTGACCCCGTGGACTGCATTTGTGACCCCGTGGACTGCATTTGTGACCCCATGGACTGCATTTGTGACCCCATGGACTGCAGCACACCAGGCCTCCCTGTTCATCACCAACTCCTGGATTTACTCAAGCTCATGTCTGTCGAGTTAGTGATGCCATCCAACCACTTCATCCTCTGTTGTCCCCTTCTCTCACCTTCAATCTTTCCCAGAATCAGGGTCTTTTCAAATGAGTCAGTTCTTTACATCAGGTGGCAAGTTTTGCAATTTCAGCTTCACCATCAGTCCTCCCAATGAATATTCAGGACTGATTTCCTTTACGATTGACTCATTGGAGCTCCTTGCAGTCCAAGGGACTCTCAAGGGTCTTCTCCAACTCCACAGTTCAAAAGCATCAATTCTTTGGTGCTCAGCTTTCTTTATAGTCCAACTCTCACATCTGTACATGACTACTGAAAAAACCATAGCTTTGACTAGACGGACCTTTGTTGGCAAAGTAATGTCTCTGCTTTTTATATGCTGTCTAGGTTGGTCATAACTTTTCTTCCAAGGTGCAAGCGTCTTTTAAATTCATGGTTGCAGTCACCATCTGCAGTGATTTTGGAGCCCAAAAAGATAAAATCTCTCAGTGTTTCCATTGTTTCCCCATCTATTTGCAATGAAGTAATGGGACCAGATGCCATGATCTTAGTTTTCTGAATGTTTTAAGTTATATGATATAAATAATAGCCTTAAAATAGTAACAATAATCTGGATCCTGTAAGAATCCAATAAAAGTTTGTGTACATAAGTCACTTAACATTGAACTGTGGTTCCAAAAATGCTATATACTTCTACAGATTTGTTCTTCACCATTATTCATTGGTTAGAGGACTAGATTACTGTAGACTAAATTATATTAGAAAAGAATAGGCCTCAAAACAGTGACATTATTTGACTTTTATTTTTTAAAGGAAATTCGAAGTCAAAATCTGTCCTCTGCAGCAAGCAGATAATTTTGCAATCGTATCATCCTGGTGGTTAATAAAACGGTTGTTTTCATGGTGCTATTTCCTAGAGCTTCTCTCTCAGAAAATCTTGTTCATTTCCCTAACGTGCAACACTTTGAATGATGGGCTACAAAATAAGGGGGCAGAGGAGGTAATCATGGCCCAAATAGGGGATTTCTGGCAGTTGAGTTTGATCCGCGATTCAAGCCTGATTGGGTTCCATAGTTAACCACAGTTCTCAGCTCTGCTTGATGCAAATTCAGCGTCACGGTTTAAGGCTGTGTCCTCAAGTGGAGGCCTGTGTTTACATTGTCAGTTGAAGTTAGGGCCTTAAGAGCCAGAGAGTAGATTCACAGTTTTTTCTTTTAGGGAAATTTAGTGCATCTATGCATGATCCTTACCTCAATACATTTGTTGTTGTTATTCTTTATATCTGTTGTATAGAAGTGGTAACTTTACTAAATGTTGCAGTTAGCTTTCTTCTAACATTTTCCTTTGAACTTAGAAGTCACCTTTATGATCAAATAGCAAGTGCTTCTTATCCCTTAATTGTTGATTTTGCATTTGTTACTTTTCCGTCCTCCCCATGTGGTCATCAGATTATAATAGTGGCTCTTTTTCAAAATAAGTGTTTACTTTTTTCTTACAATATCAACAGTTTTCAAGTACTGGTCAGACTTTCATCTCCTACTTACTTTAATCCTGCATTGTAGATGTTCTTGTTGAATCATACTTTGTGCTTGTCTCAATTTAAGAAAAAAAGTAATTAAAGTTCAAGCTTAGAGCATACAATAAAATACCCAATTTGGAAACTCATTCATCTAGGAAGTGTGTTAAATTTTTTCACTAGCAGAGTCCTGTGAAATATGCCTAATATGCTGCAACGTTTTTAAAAATATACGCTGATGGTAGTGGTCTGTCTTGGGCTGTGGTTTTATTTAATTTTCTCAACAAATAATTTAATTGACCAAATATCAGCTATGTACTTGATCAATCTATCCATGATAAATTCATTGTCTATTTCTGACTTGTTGCTCAACAATATTCATTTATATAGTACTGATATGATTTATCCAAGTTGAGTTTAAGCTCACAAACTTTAATTTTCTATTTATGAGGAAAACAAAAGGCTTTTAGATAGTAATGATTTCATTAGTGGTACAGAGTTATCTAGTATTTATTTTGCAGATTCCGCCCCCTTCCCTTTAGTTTTCTTTATAATTCTTTTCCTTAGGGTGGAATTCTCATGATTTAAACCTCTAGAGAAAATCAGCAGCTTTAGAGCTCCTTAAATATTTATTCCTTTTTTAAAATATTATATTGGGGTATATCTGATTAACAATCTTGTAAGAGTTTCAGGTGAACAGTGAAGCGACTCAGCCATATATATACATACAACATTACTTTGTTTGCTTTTTTGTACTTTATTCTCACTTGCTTTCTGTTCTTTTCCTAGCCTTTTCGTTTGGCTTTGTTTATGTTGATATAGGCATTTAAGGCTACAGGGTTTCCTCTGATTACTTCTTTAGATGAACTTTATTTATTTAACCCTTTTAAAAATAGCTTTTGTATGATTTTTCAATTGCTTCTTCCCCATTTTTACTTAAAAAAAAAAATCTTTTCACACCAGAATATCAAGTTTGGAACTCAGACCATAGCTTTTGTTCCTTGTAGTCACTCACTGGTCGCCATGTCTTATCTGATGAATTGGTTGCCTTGTGGTCTCTGATCTAAGGATACCAAGAATATACTTCAAGGGCTTCCGATATATTTTTATTTTGCCTCCTCTCACTTTCAGCAGCGTCACATGGCATCTACTTTAACGTATATCAAAAGCACCTTTCCCTCTGTAATTTTTTTTTATCAGTTTTCTTTATTTGGGACACTTTTGTCACAGTTCTTACCCTTTCTAAACATTTTCTCAGCTGGTAAAATACGTCCGGTCTTTGCGCTTGTCGTGCATCTCTGGCACTTACTCTCAGTTTGGTGTCTTTTGCATCTCCCCGTGTCTTACACCTATTGTTCATTGCTCTTTTCTCTTAGCTTGACTGCAGCTTTTACTTTTAATCTCATTTCTACTGCTAACCTGTACAAAGGCCATCTGACGTACGGTATAAGGACTTTTTGCTCTTGTGTTTTACACACACACACACATGTACAGTCATAAGGAAAAGGAATGTGGACTTTTCTTCTGAGAATAGTTTAGGCAGTGTGTTATAGTAGAAATGGAATAGGGTTTAGAGGTAGTTTGAACTGAATTTAAATAAATTGTGATTCCATTACAAAGTAACTGATGTCCTCAGAAAAGTGATTACAATTGTCAAGGCCTTCATTTACTTTTATATTAAGTAAGGATGATAATAGGACCTTACCAAATCATTAGGAAGCTTAAAAATGGCCTATGTTAGGTACAACTTCTACCACATAGTAATTTCTTGACTATTATTGGTATTGTAAATATTATTTAATTATGATTATTATTTGGTGGGCCATCTCACATATTGAGAACTACTGAGTGCTAGTGCTTCATTTAAAGAAGATATAGCAGAAAATTAACTGTAGTGCCTGGCCTTGAGGAGTTTATGATCTTTCATAGAAGGTAAGAAGACATATACAAATATCCATTTTTTAAAAGTCATTGTGGGATTGTTGTAAACACTATAAATATTATTAATGTATCATAGAACACCCTCTGTGCTTTATAAATATTTTGAAGATTAGGAAACTGAGAGTTAAGGAGTGAAGGTTAGTATGTTTACCCTAGTCCCCTAAGCTGATAAAGGACCTATAGAAATTGGCAACTAGTTCCTCTCAGTTTGGAGGATATATTTATCTCCTGTGTTGTACTGCATCCCTGAGAAATTGTAGCAAGCCTTATAAGATGTACACAGTAACAGCCCCGGAATCCTGAAGAGGTGAGCTCAGTCTTGACGCTGACAGTGAGTGGCCTCTGGGAGTAGATCACGTCTTAGATGCATCCTGGGGGTGAATGGGCTTTCAGCAGGCAGCGGTGAGGGAGTCTCATTGAATGAAGGTAAGAGGCAGGGGCAGGAGTTTTCTGTGGTCTGTGTTTTGGGGGCATTTAGTTTCAAAGTTTTAAGCCTTTAAAGTTTTTGAGGGCTGTGACATGGTAGAGCTCTAGAATAAGGTTTACTTTGCAGAACAATGTAGGACATTCTGAAAGTGAAAAGAGTATATTAAGAGTTCAGTTGCATTTCCCTGGTGGCTCAGTTGGTAAAGAATCTGCCTGCAATGTGGGCGACCTGGCTTAGATCTCTGGGCCAGGGAAGATTCCCCTGGAGATGAAAATGGCAGCCCACTCCAGTATTCGTGCCTGGAGAATTCCATGGGCAGAGGAGCCTGGTGGGTTGCTCGGGGACCTGCAGTCCATGGTTGCGCAAAGTGTTGGACACGACTGAGCAACGAACACACACCCACACACACACAGGACTTCAGTTGGGAGGCCATTGCAAGAATCAAGACGAGATTTGATAAGCACTGTGACTGGAGGAATGCAACGGAAAGGACAGATGCAAGAGACTTGGAGGAGGTGGATGGCATTGGCAGCAAGAAGACAGAAGAGGCTGCAAGGCTCCAGCCTGGGTCTTGAGGCGAATAGTGGTTCCAAGAAAAATGATATCTTTCAAAAGAAGGGGCAAGTACATGTCATGTTTCCGTAAGACCCAGTGGAGCCCTTAGGCTGGGACCACCAATGAGGGCTCAACAACCTCGTGCCTCTTCACTCTAGTTCAGAAAGTGGTTTCATTTCTTTCCACTGCTGTACCACGAGGGCCAACGTGACGCCTTTGATTTTTTATTAAGGGGGATGCAGTAGAGGCCGTGTGAGTTTGTACAGGCTGTCAGAGCTGAATTGCCTGGATAAACTCTTGGGAATCTCACAATTCCAATCAAGCAAGTGTTCTGCTTGAGTCCCCTCTGTTTTGCAGGACAGATGTCAAAGGGAGCATGCAATTTTGTTTGTGGGTCACTGACTAATATATGAAAGGGAAATCCCATAGGATAACTCCATTTTTCTCCAAATGTTGCTCCATAGCCTTAAGCTTTATAATTGAAAGAAAATGCATACTGCTTATCAAAGGGCAGGAGAGGGGCAAATCAATTCAGAAATGTTGCATTGCCATTAAGGATTGCCATTAAATGCAATTGCCATTTGAGGGTTTTGACTAAAGCTTCGTGTTTTTTTTTTTTTTTTTGGCCAGTGTTTGTCAGGTTCAACTCTAACCACGGGTTCCCAGTGGAGGTCGATTCTGACACCAGCATCTTCCAGCTCAAGGAGGTGGTTGCTAAGCGACACGGGGTTCCAGCTGACCAGTTGTGTGTGATTTTCGCAGGGAAGGAGCTTCGGAATGACTTGACAGTGCAGGTGAGTCTGCCTTGGTGGAGGGTTCCTGGGCTGCGGCCAGCCCCATTGCTTATGCAGCTTGCGCTGCCAAGCTGACATTCATGCCTGAGATCTAATAGAATAAATAGTGCCTAGGGATTCCTTGAACTTTACTCCAC
This sequence comes from Tragelaphus eurycerus, assembly GCA_935064755.1. NCBI lineage: Eukaryota > Metazoa > Chordata > Mammalia > Artiodactyla > Bovidae > Tragelaphus > Tragelaphus eurycerus. The sequence goes on along the minus strand of CAKXYN010000039.1, from coordinate 20,565,157 downwards.
ACCGCTTCATTAATTCTGACCTTCTTAATTATGCATTAAAACAGCAAGCAGGTACCGATTGGAAGAACAACTGTGACTGGGAGAGAGAGAAGAGAGCGAGAGAGAGAGAGCACAGACTAGGCTTAGTGAATAAATGTTTACTGACTACAGGAGCAGCAAGGCACCGTTTCTGGGTCTGTTCAATTTCTACCGTACTTATTCCACTTGAATCTTAATGATGGAGTCACAGAAATTGTCCCAGATCCGGCTGCTCAGTCACTGTGCCGGGAGGGATCTGTAACCCAATTGTGACCCCTGGAGGATGGTCCTGGGTCTGCCGCCGCAGCTCAGGGTGGGAGGAGGTTTTGGGGCTCAGGACCTTGGGAGCAGACTCCAGAGCTCCCTGTTCATCAGCACCCAAGCTGGTGGTGGAGGAAGACGCACGCACCGCGGACGTCCACCTGTGTGTTTAATTTCTCCAAGTTTCAGTAACATGTTCCCCAGAATGGGCTGCTGGAATGTTGGAGAGGGTGCAGCCAGTGTTTTTCTCTCCTGTCCCTGCACCGCGGGGCTCCTCATAGCATCAAAGCGCTGTATCTTTTCATGGCGGGGGTGGGGTGGGGGGCTTCATTCCCAGCAGGTATTTCTGCAGGGGGAGACGTGAACTGTGAACTGGGTGGGCGATTGGGGAGCAGTGCCTTCCTCTGGGAGTGGAGACCTGTCTTGTGTTGGGGAAGCCAGCAAACAGGCCTCCATACGGATTGAAGTCATTCTCTGAGAAACTATGAAAAACCAGTTGCTTTCTGTGGATGGTTCAGGTGATCCTGAAGAACCCCAAACACATTACCCCCTCTGTCTCCCTTTTTTTTTACCAGCACAGATGAGTTGCATTTCTGCTTGCAGCTGTCTGGGGGGCTGCTCTTGTGAACAGTGGTGGTGGTCAGGTGCTGTGTCTCTACCCGGAGTCCCTACTTTATTGACATATTATTGCTCTCTCTTTTTGGTGATGATGTTTACTGCTTTGTGAAAGGGTTTTGGATCTGGGTGTAAGATAGACGCTATGGAAATGTGAATTGCCCCCTCCTTCTCCAGCACCTCTTCTCTGACAGCAGTCTGCTCGGCTCATGTGCACACAGGGTACTGTGCTTTGCTTTTAGGCAATTTGGTTTTATAAGGCAAGTACCTGTGCTGAAAAGTGTTTTGGTGTTGCTTTTTTTTTTTTTTTACTGTACCTGCCAACCTCTAAAGCCAAGAATGTTCCCATCATAAATTATTTTAAAACAACTTCTTGAACCAAAATATTTTATGTTACCCGAAGTTTTCAGGTTCTAAAGTTTCTCACCTCTACCACTGGAGGGGATAGGTTATACCAATTACTATGGACAATTGATTTCTACAGATGGATAGATACAAATGTAGATTTCTGGATGGATTCATTAAGATTCTTGATTTTAACAAACACTTCCAGTATTCTGGGCTTCTGAGGGGATCCCAAAGAAAGGCAGTACCCACTGCTATTTTCTTAGAGACTGCTGTTTACTTAGGCCCTCTAAAATCAACAGTAATACTAAATTGAACTACATAAGTTAAGAATATCAGCGATTTCATGTGGCTCAAACTAATAGCTATAACATAAGGGTGTCAAACACGATAACTGCCATATGAAAACTGAAATATAAGTATTATGAAATGTTAAAGGTGTAGGAGAAACAGCTGAGTGAAAGTCACTGATAAAGACTTCTGGGTGAGTTGAAACTCAAGTGGGATTCTGGAGATAAGAATGAGCGTGAGAGGTGTGTGGGAGCAAGCATAGGGTCCCATTCCTGTAGAACCTAGAGGAGATGTGAAGGTGGGTGACAAGGGAATTGGGAACTGTATTTTACAAAGCTTTGCCCCATGTGACATTGAGGTTTCACGCGAGGAGATGGAGAACAAAATAGGATGCCCTGGAGGCAAATGCTGGTCTAGAGATCCCATTTCATCACTGGCAGGAGTTTCACAGATTACAAGAGTTAATGCCAGGGGGAGATAACTGGCAGGCAGTCATACGGAGGCATGGAGCTCAGGGCTTGCTTTATGTTTGAGGACTCTCTGCGTGGAGGGAAGTACTGCAGTAACTGGAACAGGTTCAGCTGCCCAGGTGCAGAGCATAGGGCACAAGCAGTTCCTTGGGTAACAGGAGAGGAGCCGGTTTAGAAGGCATTGTCCATCCAGCCGACATGTTCATAGATAATTTGGGAAAGGAAATTACTAGTAAAGAATGTATATGCTGTGAAACATGGAGGATGAGGAAGAAAAGAGCCTTTGGACTTGGTGACAGTGGTGGTGACTTAGGGACCTTCGGGCCAGGACTGTAGTTGGAGAAAGCCAGCTTGCTTGAGAAATTCAGCATGAATCACGGGCCCTTGTCACAGGCACAGCTCATCTGGTCATCGAGGGGAAGGAGAGACAGGGAGTTCATGGAGGAGCAGCAGTTCCCGCGCTGTGCTGTACCTTTCACAGCCCTTGACTGTGCGCATGGCTGACTTTGATACAGTTGTAATTGGTGTGAAAATGCAATTTTATATAGTGAATTTCTTTCCCTTAACATTATGTCATAGGCTTTTTCCATGATGTTGTGTATTCATTTCTAAGTGTCTAGATGATCCCCTGTAATGAGAGTGTTTATATTATATACAGGGAACATCTAGTTTTTAATATTACAAATTAAGGCAAATAATTTTTTAAAATCAAAAGCAGAGACATTACTTTCCCAATAAAGGTCCATCTAGTCAAGGGTATGGTTTTTCCAGAAGTCATGTATGTATGGATGTGAGAGTTGGATTGTGAAGAGAGCTGAGCGCTGAAGAATTGATGCTTTTGAAATATGGTATTGGAGAAGACTCTTGAGAGTCCCTTGGACTGCAAGGAGATCCAACCAGTCAGTCCTAAAGGAGATCAGTCCTGGGTGTTCATTGGAAGGAATGATGCTAAAGCTGAAACTCCAGTACATTGGCCACCTTATGCGAAGAGTTGACTCATTGGAACAGACTCTGATGCTGGGAGGGATTGGGGGCAGGAGGAGAAGGGGACGACAGACGATGAGATGACTGGATGGCATCACCGACTCGATGGACATGAGTTTGGGTGAACTCCCGGAGTTGGTGATGGACAGGGAGGCCTGGCGTGCTGTGATTCATGGAGTTGCAAAGTCGGATATGACTGAGCGACTGACCTGAACTGAACTGAGTATACGTAGAGAATATGGCCTCTCTCTTTCAGTTTGCATGAAGTATTCTCTTGGTGTGTCCAATTTTCTTGAAGAGATCTCTAGTCTTTCCCATTCTATTGTTTTCCTCTATTTGTTTGCTTTGATCACTGAGGAAGGCTTTGTGATCCCTGTTTGCTATTCTCTGGAGCTCTGCATTCGGATGGGTATATCTTTCCTTTTTTCCTTTGCCTTTCGCTTCTCTTCTTTTCTCAGCTATTTGTAAGGCCTCCTCAGACAACCATTTTGCCTTCTTGTATTTCTTTTTCTTTGGGATGATTTTTGTCACCACCTCCTGTATGATTTTATGAACTTCAGTCCATAGTTCTTCAGGCACTCTGTCTTGATCTATATCCTTGACTCTATTTCTCACTTCCACTGTATAATTGTAAGGGATTTGATTTAGGTCATACCTGAATGGCCTTGTGGATATCTCCACTTTCTTCAATTGAAATATGAATTTTACAATAAGGAGCTGGTGATCTGAGCCACAGTCATTTCCTGGTCTTGTTTTGCTGACTATGTAGAGCTTCTCCATCTTTGCCTGCAAAGAATGTAATAAATCTGATTTCAGTGTTGACCATCTGGTAATGTCCATGTGTAGAATCTTGTGTTGTTGGAAGAGGGTGTTTCCTATGACCAGTATATTCTCTTGACAAAACTCTATTAGCCTTTGTCCCACTTCAGTTTTCTCATTTGTAAAACTGAATTAATAATAGTACCTCTCTCATTGGGATTTTGTGAGGACTAAGGTATTTTATGTAAAACTCTTAGAGCAGAGTATGACATATAGTAAACTCTGTCTATATGCTATGCTGTGCTAAGTCACTTCAGTCGTGTCCGACTCTGTGCGACACCATAGACGGCAGCCCACCAGGCTTCCCTGTCCCTGGGATTCTCCAGGCAAGAACACTGGAGTGGGTTGCCATTTCCTTCTCCAATGCATGAAAGTGAAAAGAGAAAGTGAAGTCGCTCAGTCATGTCCGACTCTTAGCGACCCCATGGACTGCAGCCTACGAGGCTCCTCCATTTGTGGGATTTTCCAGGCAAGAGTACTGGAGTGGGGTGCCATTGCCCTCTCCAACTCTGTCTATATATTAGCATTTATTATCATCACTATCATAGTTGTTATTATTGTATTTATTACTATCAGGGTCTAAGTGATCACCTTAAATAACATGACAGCTCTCCATCATGAATTATGATGAGTATATTTGCAATAATTTAAACAGTTAAGACAATGATAATAGGATGTATATTTTACTTTGGCAGTAAAATGTGTGTATAATATTTATACATTTCAACCGAAAAGAACTTTGTGGAGTTTATAAATAGATGCTTGACTTTCACTTTTACAGGCTTTACTTAGAATAGTAGAATTTGAATTCAGAAAACTTAAAAGATGACTATTCCTCAGATATTATGGCTTTTAAAATGCATTTTTATAAAGCAGATATCTGCCACATACTATATTTGTTAGAAGTAAATTCGAAAGGCCTATACATTTTTCCTACTTCATAAACAGTGTTTGTCCATGTTATTATTATTTCCCTTATACTGACAAGTACGTAATATAAAATATTGGTGTTTGACATATTATTCACAGTGAACTGATATTTTTTTCGTATTGTAATAGAGTATTAAGGGACTATTCAAATGTCATCCTTTCTCCTATCCTCCAGTTCTAACACATTGCGTATCAAGAATCCCTGAATCACCTTTATGTAATCATCAATTTATTATTCAAAATTATACATGGAAATTAAGGTTCTAACGTAGCTGTATATGCCAAAACTGATGAAATTTGCAATTAGACTAACCATTAAAATTACAGGGACTTGAGAGATAAGATTTTTGTTTGAGCAGAATTCACTGTATTCACATGAGCTATAGTATTATTAATATTATTAATATCAGTATAGGTTATTAGCCAGGTGTATTAATTAGAGATCTCCAGAGAGACAAAATAGATAGGTAGATAGATAACAAAGAATTGATTGCACAGTTCTGAAGGCTGACAAGTCCCTAAATATGTATCTGTCAGCAAACTTAAGTTTCTGTGTCTGAGGACCTGTAAACTGGAAGAGGTGATGGAGGTGTTCCTGTGTGAAGGCTGGTAGGCCTGCAACTCAGGAAGAGCTAATGCTTCAGTTCAAGCCAAAGGCTGCCGACCACCCCACCCCCTCACCAAAAAAACCACAAAAAATGTCCCAGCTAGATGGCCGTTGAGTAAGAGGAATTCCCTCTTACTTGTGGGAGGGTCAGCTGTTTTCTTCAGACCTTAAACTGAGTGAATGGGGTCGATTTACTCAGTATACTGATTCTAGTATTAATTTCATCTGAGCACAGCTAGACTGACATCTGACCAAATGTCTGGTCACCAGTCTCCCGGGACAGTCCATGGCTCAGACAGACACACAAAATTAACCATCACAACCAGCATATGAGAAACTTCAGTATATTTAACTAGTGTTAGTGGAAACTTATTCTATTTGTAATAATGAATCTGATTTTCAAAGTAGAAAATAAAATATGACTATTTATTTTACATAGAAATGTTTGCTTTATAAAAGGATTCATTCAGATGAATGGTCAAAAACTCCTTTCAATAAATATTCAATTTAATGATGTTTACAATGTATATACACATTTGGAGACCATCATTTCATGAAATAGATCATTTTTGCAAGAAGTATTAAAAGACATCAGTTTATCACCCCTATTAAGCTTTGTAATATGACAGGGTTTATTACCTGTCATATGAGTTTGGAAGATCAGAGACATTAAGATTTTAATAGCTTGTAAATATGAAAGAAAAACAAATGACCTTAAAAAGCCAAATTATTTAATTGGCTATGTTTTAGTAGTACACAATACGTATTTCAAAATTTGTGAGTAATGAAAGGTGACTTTCACTGACAAAGTAAACTGTGTCCATTTTTAAGAATATTTACCTATTTAAAAAGTATTATGTATTGTTTTGGTCATATCTCTAATGAACCTGCTAAATTTTTAAACTTCAAAAACTTCACAAGAGCCTTGTGAATACCCTATGTGTTTTTTCAACTGCCTCTAATGTAAGTAAACATTGTTTAGCTAAAGTTTTGAAAGTTGATGTTTTCTTAATATCCTTCAGATTTTTTCCAGTATTATCATTTCCCACTTCATATACTTAGGTTGCATATTTCTGATTATAAAATTAATATGTGCTAGTTATAAAAATTCAAATGATAGGGAAAAGTGTACAAGGAGACCTCTAATTCAGCTTATATGTTTTTATATTTAATAATAATTTTTTTCTTTATTGATTAATAGGTGTATCACATTTAATCTTATAATTTTTTTCCTTCATTTATATCAAATTCTATTATATTGGAATTATAAGCTCAAGTATACCTGTGGGTTATTAAAAAGCAAACTATTTATGTTTCTACAACTTTCGTTATGTCACAGTTTAGTGACTTAGATATTGAGAAGCTGGTGAGTTGTTTCCATGCAAGTGTTTTACTGCAGACTAATGAGTTATACCGGAGAAGGTGATGGCACCCACTCCAGTGCTCCTGCCTGGAAAATCCCATGGGTGGAGGAGCCTGGTGGGCTGCAGTCCATGGGGTCGCTAGGAGTTGGACATGACTGAGCGACTTCCCTTTCACTTTTCACTTTCATGCATTGGAGAAGGAAATTGCAACCCACTCTAGTGTTCCTGCCTGGAGAATCCCATGGACAGAGGAGTCTGGTGGGCTGCCGTCTATGGGGTTGCACAGAGTCGTACATGACTGAAGCGACTTAGTAGCAGCAGCAGCAATGAGTTATACGTCTAACTGCAGGTTTGATGGTTGTGTATTATTAAGGTATGCAATTAGCCAAATATTAGTATTCCTTGATATACAGTGTTAGAACACATGTTTACAGTCATCGTGCTACTATTTACAGATGCTATTTGCGGTAGTTCAGTCGTTTCCGACTCTTTGCAACCCCAGACTGCAGCCCACCAGGCTCCTCTGTCCATGGGATTCTCCAGGCAAGAATACTGGCATGAGTTGCCATTTTCTTCTCCAGGGGTTTCTCCCAACCCAGGGATCCAACCAGAGTCTCTTAGTTCTCCTGCACTGGCAGGCAGATTCTTTACCACTAGCGCCACCTGGGAAGCCCTAAAGATGCTATGCTTTACACTGTAAGCACAGAATGTGTAATGAGAAGTTGCTGCTGAGAAAAAGAATATGAACCAGCATATGAGCTGCTTAGTGTTTCCACAGAGAAAGGCTGAATAAAAGCCTCAGTGTACTGAAGAGAAGGTGGAATGCCTGGGGGGGACACAAACACTGTTTGGGATTCTCCCACCTGTTTTTACTTTCTGTGTATTTTTTCATAATGATCATAGGTAATGTGACCTATATAGCTTGGTATACAAAATGGAGCATATCGTATGTGAAGGATGGCTCTATTAATGATTATTCCAGGAGAAAAAAAAAAGGTGGATGCTGACAGTGCCCTGGGAAGACAGAGACAAATGGTCACCCCAGGAGTCGGGCAGTATTTCTCACATTTAAGAGTCTCAATTTCTTCTAAAAAGAAATTGTTTTTGGTGCCTTTTGCCAAGCACTTGGGAATTTATAGCTTAAGACCATAATCTTATTTTGAAAATATTTAGATTTTAAAAAGTACTTTTATCTTTTCAAATGGTAAAATATATTTTTTAATGTTATAATACATCTGATATCACAACATTTTGATCAGTTTCATAGAATCATCAGTTCCTGAAGGATATGTCCACAGGCCAGTTGGAGAAGCACCGTTTGAGTATAATTATTTTCTTTGTACACTAATATGTTCTGTGTTGTTATCAATAAAATTTTAATAGCTTTAAGGGCTTCCCTTTTGGCTCAGGTGGTTGGTAAAGAATCCGCCTGCAATGTGGGAGACTTGGGTTCAATCCTTGGGTTGGGAAGATAGATCCTCTGGAGAAGGGAAAGGCTACCCACACCAGTATTCTGGCATGGAGAATCCCATGGATTGTGTAGTCCATGGGGTTGGAAAGAGTCAGACACGACTGAGCGACTTTCACTTACTTACTTAAAGAAGTAAAAAAAAAATGGCAAAAATAGAGGCATCAGCAAATATGTCATCTGGCACAGATTTTATATCTGGGAACATGGAATACACAGACTTACCTACTCTTCTTGGTAATACTGTGGACATTACACATAAAACAAACATAGGAAGATTCTGAAAGGAGGAAAAAGAAATGCAAACTAGTTTGAAACCTCAGGACCCAAGGAATAATATGGGCTTGAATTACTTCTACTTTTTTTTTTTTTTAATTAAATATGTTCAGTACTTGAAGCTGATGTAACTAGCACCTAGAAATGCGATCATGTGCAGAGAAGAAAAAAAGGAAAAAAAAAGTCTCTCAATCCAAGGAGCAGACTTTACTGAAAATATAGAAACCTTTTAGACAATTGCTGTAGTTTGCCAGATAAACACATAGTAAAACTGTGGCCTTACCCTCACCCCCCGCCCCCCACCCCAGTAGTGAGGAATGCAAGCGCAGGTCCTAGATTGCCCCCTTGTGAGACAGTTATGATGTGCTTTATATAGCTGCTGTGGTCAGAGAAGACTGTTGGAAGGTGAGACTTCCACCTGCTCCTGCCAGCAGCAAAGTTCCCCTCCCCATCACTTCCGAGGTGCTCACAGCAGGGCCCTAGTGGAGAGTCAGGCCTTCGAGCATTTTAAAGCAGCAACAAGATCACTTCGAGCACACTGACAGTGGAGACTGCGTGTGGGGCTGAAATCACCCCCATACAGCAGTGAGGAGTCCTCCTCACTTCATGGCATGTGTCAACAGATAACAAGCGGGGGACTTGGGCTTCTGTTTCTACTGGCAGGAGTAAGTGGGACTCTCCCTTTTGCAGCTGGAGCAATGTCATAGAAAACAGAAAGTTTCAATAAAAGCCTCATTATGTAAGGACACTTAAAAAGACACTTGCTTCTTAGAAGCAAAGCTATGACAAACCTAGACAGCATATTGAAAAAAGCAGAGACATTACAAAGAAGTCAATATATTTTTGCATGGAAAAATGCTAACAGAAATTGTTCACCAGCACAACTACCCTCTAAGAATGAATGAAGGAAGGAAATTCTTTAATAAGAAAGAAAATGATGCAAGAAGGAACTTTGGAACATCAGGAAGGAAGGAAGGAAGGAAGGAAGATGAACACAGTAAGCAAAAATATGATTAAAGACAACTGACTTTCCTTCTCTTCTTTAGGGTTCTAAATTATGTTTCAGGGTTGTAGGAAAATTTATAACAATGTCTTATGTAGTTCTAAATGAAGAAAAACTGTTCAAGACAACTATAAAGAGAGAGATAAAGGGACATAAATGGGGTAAGATTTCTATACTTGAACCTATAAAACGGCAACCGCAGCACAATATGGCAAGTCTTGAACATAAAAGCCCGAAGCAACCGCTAGGATAGGTGAGAGATTAAAATGCCAAGCAGTGACAACACTGAATGCTGGGGAGGATGTGGAGAAACTGGGCCGTTGACATAAAATAGTATAGCCGCTCTGGTGGAGAGTGTGATGGTTTCTTATAAAGCTAAACTTGTATTTCCTATATGACACCAAAACCAGTGTATGAATATTTAGCAGCTTCATCCATATTGGCCCAAATCTGGAACCAATCCAGATGTGTCTCAACAGGTGAAGTGATTGCAGACTGTGGTCCATCCATACCAGTGACAAAAACCTAAGGGTAAAGGAGGGTGTGGGCACAGGAGAGAGTAGTGTGTGGCAGCATCAGGCACAACTGCAGGGACCCTCCTGGTGATGAATGTTCTCTGTCTTGACTGTTACCAACAGTATTGTTGTGATGATATACTGTATTTTCTTAAGATGTTGTCATGAGGGGAACAGGGAAAGGAGAACCGGGATATTTCTATAATATTTCTGACAGTAACTTGTGAATCTATAATATCTCAATATAACGTTTAATTTTGAAAAAAATCACAGAAAAATTTAATTTCTTCCGTCTTTCGCATAGAAGATAAACAGGCTTTTTATTTACATCTGTTTTAAAGGAACAGTTTATTTATGTTAGATTTTTCAGCACAAGAAATTGGAAAATAATTTAATTGATTCTCAGAGACAATGATTAATTCACAATAAAAGTCAATAGGTCAATAAACTTATAAAATTATTAAGGCATCTTTTTTTGAATTATTAAAGAGACTCTTTAGCACCTTATAGGTCTAAATTGACATGATTAGTATTTCTTTTCAAAGGCTGTACCGATTATTTCAAATAAATGAAAATATACAGCTCTTAACGATTGGTGCTCTGGTTGTACATTTTCCAAATTGATTTGGGAGTGATACACTGTAGTCTTAGGCAGTAAATGAGCAGCTCATGTAACCGTGGTGGATATCCTGGTTAGGGAAGAACATTCATGTAAATTTATGTACTAAAAGGAACTTAGGGATGAAATGGTTTCATTTATAAGCTGAATTTTACTTTTTTTTTACTTTCTCTTTTGATTATAAGAAAAAAAAAAAAAAAGGCTACAGTGCAGTTCCACCGTGATTTTTTTGTTTTTGTATAAAAGAAACATTCTGCAAATTACAGTATAGATGGCCAATATGTTTTACGTAAAATTCCTTGTTTTATCTGACTTTAAGACAAAAGAAAGCCAGATACCATTATACCGAGAACAATCATTGTACGATTTCATTGTATTTAAGAGTACCTTATGAGATCCTCAGACACTTCAGGAAGAAAACAAGAATTTTTCCCAGAGGGTTGATGTGCGACTGGAATTGACTGTTGGCGATATTCATGTAGGTAAAAATGTAGATATCCACTTGAGTTCCTCCTGACAACCGTTGTGATATTGTGGCAGCTGATACCTACTGCAGTGTCAGGGTCTAGAATCAAAGGATAATCATCTGTACAAAGCGAGTGCTCATTTCAGAAAGACCCTTATTTTATCTGTTTGTGTCTGGTTATTTATATGTGTCAGAAAGGATCTCCAAATTACTTATCTTCTTTGCATAATTCAGAACCCTCAGAAATGTTATTTTTCTCTTGAAAGGAAGTCTTGACATTGGTGTGCCCCTGCGGACTTATGAAACACGTTTGAGGATTGCCACGGATAAATACCGACTTGAAGGGGAAAAAAAGAGAAATTCTTTTAGCTTGTAAGAGGCCGAGGATACACAGCCTGTAGATTTATTTAATGGGCTTATGTCTCACAGACGATCCCATCGCCCTTACTGTGTTCAGATTGCAAGGCAGAAAATCTGTGGGGGAGTGAAACTCCACAGCAACCCAATCCCCCTGATCTTAACCTAGGATCTATTTTATTAGTGTAAGAAAGGCAAAGCCTGACTCATCAGAAACCTAACAAAGAGGAATGATTGCACACTGTGAAATTTGATTACTCTTCACTGAAGTCCTCATTTCAAATATTCTGTTTTGTTTTCTCTGTTATTGGATTAAATTCCATCATGCAATTGACCTGTTTGTTTAAGATTTTATTTAATATAGTTATCATCCTTCCCTAGGGTGGGAGCATCCCCTGGAGAAAGGATTGGCTACCCATTCCAGTATTCTTGCCTGGAGAATCCCATAGACACAGGAGCCTGGTGGGCTACAGTCCATGGGGTTGCTAAGAATCGGACAGGAATGAGCAAGTAACACTTTCACATCCTTTACAGAGTAATTTAAGACTCAGGAATTTGTCTATACCATTCACCCTAAAGCTTCTGGACCAGAGATTGATCAGCCATATTTTGCGTTTTCCTTCTTCCCTCTTACTAAGTAATTGTCACGAACCTGAGATTATTGTCATAGTACAATGAAACTTTTACATGAAAGCACTCTTTAAAGCTTATATATCAAACTCACTTAGGACTGCTCAGTATGAGAAGATGTGTTCTCCTTTGCTTGTGGTTTGTAAATGTGCTTGAGTCACAGCTGAGTATAAGGAATAGATTCATGGTGAATATTCACACTGCTGCCTTGCATTTTCTAGATACAGAATAATGAGAGAGAAAGTCAAAAGAGTAAGAAAACTTATTTTAGTTCTAACCTTAGTGGTGCTCATAGGATAGAGAAAGCAAATTAAATAGGATAGGGAGAGCTTTATTATTTTTTTCTCCAACTGTTAGGTTTAATATTGATAAGAAAACAGTTTTCTGTAGGCATTTAGCAGCAGAAGTTAAATTACATTAACATTGGTTAAGTCAGGGTTGCCACACTAACGTTTTTAAGGCACTGAAGGATGTGGTATTAGAGTATCTTTTGGCCATATGTTAAAACAGAGGACACGCTCAGACCTGGACTCAAGCAGAGGACAGACTCAGTTAATGGAAGCAAAACCTCAAGTACTCCCGATCTGTGAGGCAAGCTCATGACTTAAACAATGTCAGTAGAGTGCTCTAGTCTTAATTACTTGCAGATTAAAAATAATTGTTTTATCCTTTCGTGCAAATGTATCTTCACATAGACAAAAACACATTCATCCATGCAATGCGATTCTTTGGAAAGAAAGTTATAAACTTTGTGAATTAATCTATGTAAACAGTGTTTCATTGAAGGTTTTATTCTGTTATTCAATTTTGTCTTGCCATGATAAATTTTCTCTTCTATAGCGGATCTTGATCTATTTGGATTCAGAGACAGCATTCTCATATGATTTAATAGGTAGACTAATTATGGCATAAAGGTCTGCTTTTTAAATTCATGGCAATATTCTGACATTAGAAGCAGAAGTGAGGAATGTGAGAACCCACTGATGTTTGTGTTTTGGAGGACATCACAAACTTTGTTTCAAATGTGTGGGCTTTTGAAACTCAATACAGGTTTTGCCAAGGATATTTTCTGTTCATTTTATATCCTTAAGTATTTCAAAGTGAATTGAATCTGTGTTTGCATTCCACATATGCATAATTCATCAAACATTGCTCTGAAAACAGAGAAAAATAAAAAGTTTATCTAAGATATCTTCAGTGTTACTTAATACTTGGTCACTAAGAACTTTGGAACCTATGAGAGTAGGTAACACCTGCTTCCTCAGTTTACCTGTTACCTCCCAGTCAGTTCTTTTCAGTAAGGTACATGCTTCTATAGAAGGCTAAATGTCTTTTATAGCTATTTTTAGTCCAAGGTTGTTTTTTTTTTATGATGTCATCTCCAACATACACCTCTGCCATATATAACAGGTGTTAAAACTTCAGGAGTGCCATATACTAGGTAAGATCATTTAGTTAGAATTCTACTTGACTTTCTTATACATGGTTATATTGGAGTGGTATGAATCACTCAAGTCAGACTTTCTAGGGTGGGCGAATCATTTACATTCTCAGATCAGATCAGATCAGTCGCTCAGTCGTGTCCGACTCTTCGCGACCCCATGAACCGCAGCACGCCAGACCTCCCTGTCCATCACCAGCTCCCAGAGGTCACCCAGACTCACACCCATCAAGTCAGTGATGCCATCCAGCCATCTCATCCTCTGTCGTCCCCCTTCTCCTCCTGCCCTCAATCCCTCCCAGCATCAGAGTCTTCTCCAATGAGTCAACTCTTCACATGAGGTGGCCAAATACTGGAGTTTCAGCTTTAGCATCATTCCTTCTAAAGAAATTCCAGGATTGATCTCCTTCAGAATGGACGGGTTGGATCTTCTTGCAGTCCAAGGGACTCTCAAGAGTCTTCTCCAACACCACAGTTCAAAAGCATCAATTCTTCGGCGCTCAGCCTTCTTCACAGTCCAGCTCTCACATCCATACATGACCACAGGAAAGACCATAGCCTTGACTAGGCGAACCTTTGTTGGTAAAGTAATGTCTCTGCTTTTGAATATGCTATCTAGGTTGGTCATAACTTTCCTTCCAAGGAGTAAGCGTCTTTTAATTTCATGGCTACAGTCACCATCTGCAGTGATTTTGGAGCCCAGAAAAACAAAGTCTGACACTGTTTCCACTGTTTCCCCATCTATTTCCCATGTAGTGATGGGACCAGATGCCATGATCTTCGTTTTCTGAATGTTGAGCTTTAAGCCAACCTTTTCACTCTCCACTTTCACTTTCATCAAGAGGCTTTTTAGCCCCTCTTCACTTTCTGCCATAAGAGTCGTGTCATAAGTCTTTGTTTTTCTCATCTATAAAATGGAGATAGTAATAGTGCTTGTATTTTTATAAGTTTTTTATGTGTATTAAGTGAAATTATACCTACAAAGGACAGACATAAGCACATTTTAGACTACTGTTAATTTACTTTAATGACTAATTCACAAAAAGAACAAATATTTTCTAATATACAATAAGTTCATGTTGAAAATTATTTTGCTTTAAAACACTCCAAAAAGGAACACGTTTGCCTCCTTCCAAATTCCTATCCTACCCTCAGGCTAACCTCAGAATGGCATCATATGCATTGTTTTGGGAGCTCTTCTGGTTTAAATCTTAATGATGAATCATTACTTTAAGAAAAGAACCTTTTATGAAATGGTAATGTAGTTTACCTTTTTCTTTAATGTGCTGGGTATTTCTGGACTATTTTATTTTAGGAACAAGTTTACAAGTAAACTTAGTGTTCAAAATCTGTTTAATGAGGGGCACCTAATAATTTGAGATTACTACTAAGAGTTTGTGAGTCACTCCAATGTAAAACAGAGGGCAAGAAGAGGAGGAGGTTTTCTGAAGAGAGAAAAACATTATTCTACCTACTTAAATGACTCATTTGTTGTCTTTGTAATGTATAAGCAGAATGGCAATACTAAATTTACATAACCTGTCATTCTGTAGTCCATTTAAAGCTAGATTAAATTTGTATATTTTTTAATCTGTTTTGAGTGCTTTAAAAGAAAAAGATTGATTTCTTATAGGTCAATCTTCATAGTTTGCTTATATTGTATATTCAGTTCAGTTCAGTCGCTCCATCATGTCTGACCCTTTGTGACTCCATGAACCGCAGCACGCCAAGCCTCACTGTCCATCACCAACTCCCGGAGACTGATGGGAGAGAGCATCAGACCACATCTCTGAATGAATATTCTATCTATAAACTGTGTTTTTATTGAAACTAGAAAATAAAAAATAACATAGAGGACAGACAGTTGTTGATATTTCACACCCTGGTCTCTCATTAAATTTATTTGTGCTTTCATGATGTATATTCTGCTTACAAGTTCCACCTCTCACCCTCCACAGCATTCTTAATCACCATCCATCCTCCACAAGGCAACCTTCTGGGTTCTTCCAGCAACTCTAATTGGGTTAAATACAGCAGTTTGCTTGCAAAGTGTTTCTCCATAATAAAAAGGCCCAACTGGAGGTTCAGTGGTATAAATCCTCTCACTGTGGTCTTTTTCAAGGTTCTGAATGCAGAGTTGGAAAAAGATGCTCACAATCCCTTCTTACAAATAGGCATGGGCTGGTTTACCACAGCACCCAGATTCTTTACCAGAGCTGTCTCGACTGTGCCTGAGCAAACACACACCCTCAGTATGATGTGCCTGTTATTGTAGCCCAATATTTTATACTGGGATTAGTGAATTGACTTATATAGTTGCATAGTGAGTTTAAACATTTAGCTCTTCTTTATACAGTCTGTGTTTTAGCCAGTTCTCACGTTCTGTATTTGTATAAGTGGTTTTTTAAACATTCACTTAATATCGTGTTATTGAGACACCATTAAGTCTCATGAGTACGATATAGATCCTGCTCCTAACAGCCTTACAACCTGGCTGAATGAATATCGTTTGCAATGTACAAAGACCGTCCAGCTGAATTTGAAGGCAGGTTTTGCTCTTCATTAGCTTTGTGAACTTCACCACATTAGTTAAGCTTTCTATGTGTCAATTTCCTTTTCTTAAATGGGAAAAGTAGTATTCCTACCTCACAGGATTGTTATGAGAGTACGAGATGTGTCACTATTAGTGAGGGATGTGTAAGCGTCCCTGGTGCATTGCAAGCACTACTTACAGTCAGTTGCTGAAATTGCAGTCACATCACTGCCCTCCCCCTCCTCACCATCACCATCATTCAAGTGCTGCCCAGAGGAGCAGGGAATGGTGTCCAAGGAGACTCAGGAGCTGAGACTTCAGGAGATAATCACGAGTTTCCTATATGAAAAGGAGTGAAGATGTTTTATGCAGAGATAATAAAATATGAAAACAATACAAAGATCTGAACAGTTTAGAAATTCAGTCTTTTTCTGTTACTGACAATGAAAGAAGGTGGCAGGCAGTATCATTAGGAGGGTGGACTGGACCAAATGCTGAGGAGCCTTGCACATAGCTTTCAGGAATTTAGATGTGATTTTCGATTCTTTTATGGAAGGTTTCCTGAGTGTCTACTCTATATACGTGGTCTGGGTTATAATCTGGGAGAACAGTGGTTAACAGGACATACAAACTCTGCCCCGCTGGTAGGGAGCTTTCTATTTTGACGCAGACAACAGTAAGACCCATAAGTTTTAGGGAGTTACAAGATTGCCTTGTGTAGAGGGTGTGATAGAATACAGGGAGAAGGAAGAAGCAGGTGGTCAGGCCACTTAGGAGACCACCTTCTTCTTGTTTGTCCCTGCATTCTGTCACACCCTCTACACAAACTGATCATGTAACTCCCTAAAGCTTTTGTTTTCACTGCAGTGTGAGCAGTGCTAAGCCCTGAACTCAGGCTGTGATGGGGAAGAAGGACATGGGGTCAAGGGGTCCAAGAGAACCTTGAAGTAGAGTCTACCAGATCAGGCATGTTGGAGGGCGTGGCTTTGTGCATGACAACTAGGGTGAAGGAGTCACCCCTAAATGAAGGACTTCTGAATTCTTGTTTCGTGGGTTTGTAATAGCTAAACAAATATGGGTTGAGCTGTTACGCAGGGACTTGTCATCTTCCAGGGGTGGGTGAGTCACCCTGGGAGCCTACATGCCATGAGTGATAAGGAGTTATTAAAGGTTTTTATCAGAATACCTGGAAAGTGAAAGGCACATGTTAAAAAGGACAACATAGAAAGACGTAAGGGCGTCCGGTGTCTGATGGGTCGTAGAGCCCCTGAACTCGCTCTGGACAGCTTTTTCCAGATCTTCTCCTTAAATGTATAAAAGAAACCCCCCATTTGGTTATGCTTCCGTAGTCAGTGTTTTGCTCCATGTACCCAAGCTCAATCATAACTGTTTAAACTGTTAATAACAACAGTGGTAAATTTCATATAATGATAAACTCTTCTAATAAAAAAGGGGGGCATAAAAGTAGGGATACAACCTCATAGTTATGGGAAAGTTAGGAAACTTCTTGGATGGTGATATCTCAGCTGAGATCTAAAGAAACCAGCCCTGGGAATATCTGGAGAAAAACTTTCCAGGGAAAGGGAATGCAGAAGACCTGGAGTGGAAATTAGTTGGGCATATTTGAGGGCCATAAAGGTCAGTGTGGCTGAACCTGGTGGAGGGACAGGGATTGATTAGGAGGCAGAGGGAGTTGTTTTGAGGAGAGATGATGGGAGCAGAGTGCTAGAGTTGGATTGAGGGATACATCTTTGGTGTTCTAGAGCTTGTTCAGTAGGGCTTACTGATGAGGCATGAGAGAAAGTGAAGATGTACACGCGGTGCTTTGCGGTGACTTGGATTGTGTGGGGGTTGGGGGGAGGTCAGAGGGAGATCTAGGTGGGAGATGATAGTCACTCAGTCGTGTCCAACTCTTTGCAACCCTGCGGACTGTAGCCCACTAGCTCCTCTGTCCGTCGGATTCTGCAGGCAACTGCTGGACAGGGTTGCCATTCTTCCTCCAGGCGATCTTCTTGACCCAGGGACTGAACTCGGTCCCCTGTGTTGCAGGCAGACTTTTTTACACTTTGAGCCACCAGGGAAGCCCGTGTATGCTTATATTAATAGTTGATTCACTTTGTTGGATAACAGAAACTAACACGACATTGTAAAGCAGGTATGAAAGTGAAAAGTGAAAGTGAACATCACTCAGTCGTGTCTGACCTCTTTGCGACCCCATGGACTACACAGTCCATGGAATTCTCCAGGCCAGAATACTGGAGTGGGTAGCCTTGTCCTTCTCCAGGGGATCTTCCCAACCTAGGGATCGCACCCAGGTCTCCTGCTTTGCAGGCGGATTCTTTACCAGCTGAGCCACAGCAGAAGCCCAAAAGCACGTATACCTGACTAAAAATAAAAATAATAAATAAATATGACCCACAGATATTTGACTGGAACTGTTAGTTGTTGACATCACCAGGAACAGGGAAGAGTAAATGAAACAGAGGGATGTTTCAGGGATAAGGGTTTCAAATAAATTTTGTTTAAAGAGTTTAAGGTTTCAAATAAATTTTAAGTGCAGGTATCTAGTAGGCATTTTGCTTATATGAGTCTGTCGCTGATGGTAAAGAATAGACCAGAAATATAAATGGAGGTCTCAGTGTTTGATAGTGCCAGCAAAAATATATAGTAAGACACATTCTTCAATTAAAGTTTATTTGAGAATATGCACATATATTCCCAGTCAAGATGAGTTTTAGATGTAGAATCTAAACAGATAACTGTAATAGAAATACATGAAAATTGTATTGGTAGCTTCAAATTTGATTAGTATTCTTGTTCTTTTGCAATCCCAGACATTAGCAATCTTGATTTTCTGCACCAGTCAGATTTCCATTACAAGTCAAAGATGAATAAATGGTTTGTGTATAAACAATTGTATACAGTTTGGAGAGGATATTCATTTGTAATTGTTATTGCGGGTACTTCTGGAGGGCGGTGGAGTACAGGGCTAATATAACATACACCAATAAGTGCACCATTCAGCTTAAGAAAAAATACAACAAAATAATACAACTAAAATTCAAGTGGGCTCCCCTCATGACTCAGCGGTCAAGAATCTGCTTGCCAAGCGGGAGACACGGCTTGGATCCCTGAGTCAGGAAGATCCCCTGGAGGAGGAAATGGCAACCCACTCCAATATTCTTGCCTGGGAAATTCCATGGACAGAAGAGCCTGGCAGGCTATAGTCCATGGGCTTGCAAGAGTTGGGACACAACTTAGCAACTAAACGGCAGCAACAACAAAATTAAAGCCCTGATGTACGTCTTTGTGATTCTGTTCCCTCCTTATTTCCCCACAGAGGTAACTGTTATCCTCAATTTGAAATTGGTTAGTGTCATCTATGTTCTTAATACCCTTTTAATGTCTGTATTTACTGCTTCCATATTACATAGTGTGCATGTTTACAAGCTTTAAATAAGTGACAATATTATGTTATACTTCTTTTCTGCAACTCAGTTTTATTTTTTTTTCTTTTTTTTTAAATAAAAAAGGGTGGGGGGAGAAAGGAGGGTTTTTTTTTTTTAAAATTTTAAAAAGACACCGGGGGGTAGAAGAAGAGATTCTAAGTGGACATAAGCTGGGGTGGTAGGACGGGGGGGGGGGGGGCCTTTTTTTTAAAAATGTCTTTGAGGGGGGGGGGGGGAGAAAAAGGAGAAAAAAATAGAGATTAGACCCGGCTGCGTCGCGCACTAAGAGCACGGCCGAGAGGAGCTACCCCCCACCACCGAGGTCAGGCAGGGCGGCGGTGAGGAGAGACCCCTCGTCCAAGGTAAGGTGCGATGGCTGTGCTTCGCTGGCCGGGAGCAGCCAGGAACAGCCGGGATGAGATACCCCACGCCCAAGGTAAAAGAAACCCAAGTAAGACAGTAGGTCTTGAAAGAGGGCATCAGAGGGCAAATACACTAAAACCATTCTCACAGATAACTAGTCAATCTAATCACACAAGGACCACACCCTTGTCTAACTCAATGAGATTAAGCCATGCCCGAGGGGCAACCTGGGATGGGCGGGTCATGGTGAAGAGATATGACAGTGTGTGGTCCGCTGGAGAAGGGAATGGCAAACCACTTCAGTATTCTTGCCTTGAGAACCCCATGAACAGTATGAAAAGACAAAATGATAGGATACTGAAAGAGAAACTCCCCAGGTCAGTAAGGGCCCAATATGCTACTGGAGATCAGTGGAGAAATAACTCCAGAAAGAATGAAAGGATGGAGCCAAAACAAAAAGAATACCCAGCTGTGGATGTGTCTGGTGATAGAAGCAAAGTCCGATGCTGTAAAGAGCAGTATTGCATAGGAACCTGGAATGTCAGGTCCATGAATCAAGGCAAATTGGAAGTGGTCAAACAAGAGATGGCAAGAGTGAATGTCGACATTCTAGGAATTAGCGAACTCAAATGGACTGGAATGGGTGAATTTAACTCGGATGACCATTATATCTACTACTGTGGGCAGGAATCCCTCAGAAGAAATGGAGTGGCCATCATGGTCAACAAAAGAGTCCGAAATGCAGTACTTGGATGCAATCTCAAAAACGATAGAATGATCTCTGTTCGTTTCCAAGGCAAACCATTCAATGTCACAGTAATCCAAGTCTATGCCCCAACCAGTAACGCTGAAGAAGCTGAAGTTGAACGGTTCTATGAAGACCTACAAGACCTTTTAGAACTAACACCCAAAAAAGATGTCCTTTTCATTATAGGGGACTGGAATGCAAAAGTAGGAAGTCAAGAAACACCTGGAGTAACAGGCAAATTTGGCCTTGGAATACGGAATGAAGCAGGGCAAAGACTAATAGAGTTTTGCCAAGAAAATGCACTGGTCATAGCAAATACCCTCTTCCAACAACACAAGAGAAGACTCTATACATGGACATCACCAGATGGTCAACACCGAAATCAGATCGATTATATTCTTTGCAGCCAAAGATGGAGAAGCTCTATACAATCAGCAAAAACAAGACCAGGAGCTGACTGTGGCTCGGACCATGAGCTCCTTATTGCCAAATTCAGACTGAAATTGAAGAAAGCAGAGAAAACTACTAGACCATTCAGGTATGACCTAAATCAAATCCCTTATGATTATACAGTGGAAGTGAGAAATAGATTTAAGGGCCTAGATCTGATAGATAGAGTGCCTGATGAACTATGGAATGAGGTTCGTGACATTGTACAGGAGACAGGGATCAAGACCATCCCCATGGAAAAGAAATGCAAAAAAGCAAAATGGCTGTCTGGGGAGGCCTTACAAATAGCTGTGAAAAGAAGAGAAGCGAAAAGCAAAGGAGAAAAGGAAAGATATAAACATTTAAATGCAGAGTTCCAAAGAATAGCAAGAAGAGATAAAGAAAGCCTTCTTCAGTGATCAATGCAAAGAAATAGAGGAAAACAACAGAATGGGAAAGACTAGGGATCTCTTCAAGAAAATCAGAGATACCAAAGGAACATTTCATGCTAAGATGGGCACGATAAAGGACAGAGATGGTATGGACCTAACAGAAGCAGAAGATATTAAGAAGAGGTGGCAAGAATACACAGAAGAACTGTACAAAAAAGAGCTTCAAGACCCAGATAATCATGATGATGTGATCACTGACCTAGAGCCAGACATCTTGGAATGTGAAGTCAAATGGGCCTTAGAAAGCATCACTATGAACAAAGCTAGTGGAGGTGATGGAATTCCAGTGGAGCTATTCCAAGTCCTGAAAGATGATGCTGTGAAAGTGCTACACTCAATGTGCCAGCAAATTTGGAAAACTCAGCAGTGGCCACAAGATTGGAAAAGGTCAGTTTTCATCCCAATCCCAAAGAAAGGCAATGCCAAGGAGTGCTCAAACTACCGAACAATTGCACTCATCTCACACGCTAGTAAAGTAATGCTCAAAATTCTCCAAGCCAGGCTTCAGCAATATGTGAACCGTGAACTTCCTGATGTTCAAGCTGGTTTTAGAAAAGGCAGAGGAACCAGAGATCAAATTGCCAACATCCGCTGGATCATGGAAAAAGCAAGAGAGTTCCAGAAAAACATCTATTTCTGCTTTATTGACTATGCCAAAGCCTTTGACTGTGTGGATCACAATAAACTGTGGAAAATTCTGAAAGAGATGGGAATACCAGACCACCTGATCTGCCTCTTAAAAAATCTGTATGCAGGTCAGGAAGCAACAGTTAGAACTGGTCATGGAACAACAGACTGGTTCCAAATAGGAAAAGGAGTACGTCAAGGCTGCATATTGTCACCATGTTTATTTAACTTATATGCAGAGTACATCATGAGAAATGCTGGACTGGAAGAAACACAAGTTGGAATCAAGATTGCCGGGAGAAATATCAATAACCTCCGATATGCGGATGACACGACTCTTATGGCAGAAAGTGAAGAGGGGCTAAAAAGCCCCTTGATGAAAGTGAAAGTGGAGAGTGAAAAGGTTGGCTTAAAGCTCAACATTCAGAAAACGAAGATCATGGCATCTGGTCCCATCACTGCATGGGAAATAGATGGGGAAACAGTGGAAACAGTGTCAGACTTTGTTTTTCTGGGCTCCAAAATCACTGCAGATGGTGACTGTAGCCATGAAATTAAAAGACGCTTGCTCCTTGGAAGGAAAGTTATGACCAACCTAGATAGCATATTCAAAAGCAAAGACATTACTTTACCAACAAAGGTTCGCCTAGTCAAGGCTATGGTCTTTCCTGTGGTCATGTATGGATGTGAGAGCTGGACTGTGAAGAAGGCTGAGCGCCGAAGAATTGATGCTTTTGAACTGTGGTGTTGGAGAAGACTCTTGAGAGTCCCTTGGACTGCAAGGAGATCCAATCAGTCCATTCTGAAGGAGATCAATCCTGGAATTTCTCTAGAAGGAATGATGCTAAAGCTGAAACTCCAGTATTTTGGCCACCTCATGCGAAGAGTTGACTCATTGGAGAAGAGTCAGAGGGAGGGAGGGGGGGGAGGGGGGGGAGGGGAAGGGGGGGAGAGAGGAGGAGGGGGGGGGAGGAGGAAAGGGAGGAGGGGGAGGTGAGTGAGGGGGGGGGGCGGGGGGGGGGGGGGGGGGGGGGGGGGGGGGGGGGCGGGGGGGGGGGGGGGGAGGGAGGAGGGAAAGGGGAGAGAAAGAGAAAGAAATGAAAGAATTGGAAGACAAGATAAAGTTAGGGGAGGTCACAGACACAGGTTTAAATAAAAATTTATTTTTTTTTTTAAATTTAAAAACAGGAAAAAAAAGTACGTAGGTGTATCACCACCAGCATTTCAGCCATGGCTGACTTTACTGGCACCAGAGAAGTGCCAAATAGTTAAAACTTCATTATTAAAGTATTCTCACTTCCCTCTGCTAGTCTCTTAGTGGGTCATAATTCTGCTTATACTTTTCATGACTCAAAGTAGAGAGGTTTATTTCCTTTCATTTTTAATTTTTTGGTATTTTCTTTTAAAAAGAGAGATACCATATCATTTCTCAAAATATTTGCTGTAGTCTCCCTGTACTAGAATTTCCTTGAATGAAGATGGGGAAGGTTGAGAGAAATGCAGTTTTTTGAGACCTGTGGAGGATGGGAGGCCCTCCAAAGTCTACCTGAATCTCTGATCTATGGTATTTACACGAAGCCGCCTGATTTAGTGATTCTAAATCACTAAAGCTGCACCATGAAGCATGTGAAAGGTACCCCAATTGAGTTTTTAATTTATTTTTAAATTGTAGAGACATTTGTTTACAGTGTTGTGTTGGTTTCTGTTGTACAATAACATGAATCAGCCATAATTATATATATATGTATATATTTATATATATTATATAATAATGTTATATATGTATATATGTGTGTGTGTATATGTGTAAATATTTATGTGTGTGTATATATATATATGTGTGTGTGTGTGTGTGTGTGTACCCTCCCTCTTACCAAATTTTTAACAGGCTCTCCAGGTGACTCTGTGGATGACAAGCACATACTCAATTAGGGACACGTGGATCTGGATTTTCCAATTCCAGTTATTCTAAGGTGGCAGATTCTCAGGACCAAAACTAATAAAAGATAAAGGATTCTATGTGATTTAAACACATGCCTAAAATTTTAATCTCACACTATGGTATTTTAACTCTAATGCTTTATACTGTGATTTCTTAAAGTTTTTCGAAATCAGGAAGGTAATAAGCCATTATTTATTATCCCGTTCTATTGTGTAAAACAGTCCCTGGTCCAGCAACAGCTTTTAAAAATGATAATTTCTCCTTCTCTCCATCACCATCTCCCCACTCTGTCTCTTTCTCTGTCTCTGTCTCTTTCTCTCTTCCTCATAGCACAGTTGGAAGGAATTAGAAAATACCAAGTAACATAAACATGAAAGTTAACATTACCTGTCACTTTGCCTTCCAAGTATGATCCATCACATGTTTTGACCTTGTGGGGAATATCTTTGCAGTGTGGAGTCTAGAGTTAAGAGCTGGACTGTGGGGCCTCACTGTGAGGTCCAAATTCCTGATTTTGCCCTGTACAGGCTATGTAGCTGAGGGATTTGCTTAAAATTTTTATTCCTTGGTTTCCTTATTTGTAGAATGAGAATAATTAATGTGTATTTATTGTACATTATTTGTACAACCTCACTGTATTTTTGTAAATCCTTGAAAAGTTCCTAATATAATTTAATCAATTTTAGCTGTTATTTGTAATTGTCATTTATTTTGACTGTTGTGAACAGTGGTGCTTTGAGTATTTGTGTGCATGCATGCTGAGTGGCTTCAGTTGTGCCCAGCTCTTTGTAACTTTATGGAGTCGTAGCCTTATAGCCTGCTAGGCTTCTTTGCCCGTGGGATTCTCCAGGCCATTATACTGGAGTGGGTTGAGATGCCCTTTTCCAGGGGATCTTCCTGACCCAGGGGATCAAACCTGCGTCTCTTGCGTCTCCTGCATTGGCGGCCAGGTCCTTTACCACTGGCACCACCAGGGAAGAATATTTGCATATATTTGTATACCAGCCTTTATATGAATATCTGTTTCTCTTCCTCCTGGGAATATGCCTGGGAGTAGGATTAGTGGGTCATACAGTGACATATGATAACACGTCTAGCTGTTTGAAGAATCGCCAGACTATGCTTGTTGATATCTGCATTTATTTTGTTTCATATCAATAACAAGAGTTCAGAGAGCTCTGAGAAATCTACCATCAATGTGATGATGTATAAAAATCTGATTGTCACTTTCATACTTGGCTTTGGATCAACTGGTGTGTGAATCCTAACTCTTGGTTTCTAAATGGAAAATCTGTAAGCATTTTCATAAACCGAGCTGGAAACCAAAAGCTGTAAAAGTAAAGGGCATAATCTGGTGGAAATGCCGGTACCATCAGGGCACTCCGAGGCTCCTGGTAGGTTCCATTTGAGAGCGCTTTTATTCCAAAGGGCACCATCTGGCTCTGCGTCTTGTGCGACATGTGTCTTTAAGTGCAGGCTCTTGCTCGTTAAAATGGGTCAAAGATGTTTTGAATTATAAACAGGACATTTACGTCACTTCTCTCCTGGACAAGCTTATCTCTTCACATTTTTGCCATTTTCCCACTCCTCCTCCTCTGCCGTTCCCCACTGCGTGTGGCAGTGTGACTGCTGTGATGGCTTTTGCACAATATGCATCTGTCAGAGAGTGCATGGCAGCTGACGGGGTAAAGGCACCCAGCACCCAGCACCATGTCAATACGTTATACCAAAAGGTGTTTTTAAAATGAAAAGATACTGAGATATGTTTTGGCTTCACTTTAGAAGTTGAAATGTGTCCTTTTAGACTCTTTCAAAGAGAGACAAAGAGAAAAAGGATCACTTCTTTATGCTATTGTAGGTAGTTTGTATACATGGATGGCAACAGTTGCCATCATTATGAAAAAACAAATAAAAAATCCCTCAGAGTCTCAATAATAGTGTTTGCATCTATTACCCTGAGATGTTTGATTTTCTTCACAGCCTGCATCTGTTTAATTCCAATTACACACATGTCTCTCTGGACTGTAATTTCTTCCAGCTGTTAAGAAAGTAGAGAGGAAGATCTGTATATTTAAAATCACTGTTTTAACTTGAAGGACTGTTCTGTGTTTAGCTGCTTAAACTGGACTGTATATTTTTGAACTGACTCCCATCCCTTTAAATAATAATTTATTTCATTGATTATTACGTTGATTCATTTAGTGTACTTTGAAGCTTTTCAGTGTTCTTTGTACATAATTTAGAGTCTGAGTAAGTTGGCAAATTGTTATGAACATACATGACGAAAAAAGTTAAGAACATTGAATATAGTAAGGAAACCTTTTACTTACCTAAAGAAAAAGTCTGGACACCAAAATTTTGGAAAACTGGAAAAAAAAAATTGATTGGTGTACTGCCCACACACAGAAAATCTTACTGCCTGGCAGCAGCTTTAATTGAATTTATCAAAATGTTTCCAAAAAAATACACTTTCTCTGCTACTTTTAAGGCATGAGAAAAGAAGAATGAAGCAAATAATGTAGGGATATTGCTTCCAACTTTAGACAGAAACATAATTTTCTTCTTGGCACAGAAAGAGTAGACTTGATCAAGTAATGAACCACCCTCACTATCTATCTGCAAAGGACCGGCTTCTTCAGAGCTGGGGCTGTCCTGCTCAGATAATCTTGAATGTCTCTGGGTTGGGGTGGGGAAGAAGCCTGGGAACATCTTGTGGTGGGAAGAATGTATAGTCCTTAAATGGATGCTTTTGGAAAATGTAGTTCAGGAGGATAGAATGCAATGTGCAGATCAAGAGTAACCCTCAGCAATTCTGTTGTCATTCTTATCCCAACACATGTTTTAAGGTGGGATTACCCTTATGTTAAAGTTTAAATATTTGTAGCCTCCTTACTTGCCTGTTTTCTGCAGGCATATGCAATGGCAACTGCATTAAATCTATTCTTCTGCAGCATGGACGACAAAATCATCCTCACCTTGATTATTCAGCTGTGTCCTCAATTTCAGAAATTCTAAGAGAAGAAAGGAGAATGCTATTATTTTTACAAAGGTGTTGTTGACCAGCATTTTTTCATCTCTCAGAAATAAGTGAATATTTTAAATTCTTCCTTAGACTCAGACATCCTTTCTCTTCTTGTATACAGTAACAGAAATATAGCCTAAGACATAGATGCGTATCAATGATAATGTTTTAAGAATGCTCACTAGATGATCTTTGCACTTTTCTATTCTGATTATTTCACTCTGTCTTACTCCATAAAATAGCATTATTATTATTATTTTTTTAATGTAAGGGTCACCAGGGACTCTAATCTTTATGACAGTCATAATGCTCTTGTTTTAACGGCAATTAAAACCTTCTTTCCCTTACCTTTGTAGAAAATTAGATTAATGAGAGACCAATAGTCATGCTTTTAAATTTTAAGTTTACCTTATGGAGCAACAAGCCCTGTTCATTTCCTGGAGCCATCAGCTACCTGTGTCTGAAATCTCAGGTTCCATCTGTCCCCTAACGTGAAGGGCCAGCACAGAAGCCCTCATGAGCACCAGCCTCTTCCTCTCCTCAGCTTGAAGCTCTGTGTTCCAACTCTGGACTTAACAAGAGCATTAAAATAGGCAAGAGCTGATGTCTAAGATCTACTCTTTTAGGCAAAAAAAAAAAAAAAAAAGGAAAGATGGCTTGAATGGGAATATTAAAATCTGAACTTAAACTCAGGGGTAAAAAGCATTAACAATGTAATGAGGCGGTAAGGTGATGGTTTAGGCAACAGTCTTTTGAATGAAATGGAAAAAGAAACTGGATAGAAGTAAAGCAAGTCAAAATACAGAATGTGTTGTCAGCCAGCTTCTGTTGCCTTTGTAGTTTTCTTCCATTGTGTCAGTGGTACCTTGCTGTCTAATTAGTTACCGTCTGAGACAGCTTATTAACTTTGGTCTGTTTTCTTCCTCTCTGTATTTCGCAGACCTTTCAGGAATCTCATTTGTCTCTTTCCCCCCAGAGCTAGATAGCTCAAATGTGTAGACTGTTCATAACTCATGCCTGTGGCTCCATAAATCATTTACTCTTGCAAGCTGTGTGTCGTGCTCTCTGAAGCCGATGGGGCTTCTTCACTTGTTCTGACTCCAGATATCAAGGAATAAAAAGAAATGACAGATAAACAAACCAAACAGATGTTTTTCATCCTTTTTTAAGCCAATTTTATAGCAAAGAAATGTTGAAATATTTATTTTGACATGAGCTAAAGACCAGACCAACTTTTTTATTCTTTGCACAAGAATCCCCAATTCTGCGTATTTAAGAAACTTGTGCTTAAGAAATAAAACTTTCTACACATACTTTCTGTGTTATCATCCAATCAGATTTTACTACATAAAAACATTAAAAACACATTGCCAGCCGGAGAAGGCAATGGCACCCCATTCCAGTACTCTTGCCTGCAAAATCCCATGGATGGAGGAGCCTGGTAGGCTGCAGTCCATAGGGTCGCGAAGAGTCAAATAATACTGAGTGACTTCACTTTCACTTTTCACTTTCATGCATTGGAGAAGGAAATGGCAGCTCACTGCAGTGTTCTTGCCTGGACAATCCCAGGGATGAGGGAGCCTGGTGGGCTGCCGTCTTTGGGGTCGCACAGAGTCGGACACGAGTGAAGCGACTTAGCAGCAGCAGCAGCAGCAGCAGCAGCAATAAATATATTAAGACCTGTTAAGAAATACCAGTTCCTTATCACCTCAGGGATTTTTTTTTTTAATTGTTCTGATCCAAAACAAGTTATCCCTTATTTCAGTTCCAAAATGTCAGCAAGTTTGTGTATTCCATTTGTACAAATATAACTCAAAAATGGATATCTATATTTCTTGCCCGATGCATTAGTCAGTTGTAAGTTTACTGTTTCCACGTTTTTCCTTCTTAGGCATAACAAAAATGTAGGCCATAAAATTTAATTTGAAACTTAGCTTTGGAAAAGGGTTCTCTATGAAGCTTGCGTCTCTGGAAACCGCAGCTGTGTCTGATATGTCATCGTGGTCACTGTGAGCATCTGTAGTGGTGGGGCAGGCTCCCTTTTAATTTTCTTGATTTAAGACGTTGAAGCCCAAGAGGGTAAATCCCCTGCTCATCAGTGGTGAGATTCTGTGGGCGACAGCAGGACAGTGAGTCAAGCCGTTTCAACCCCACTGTGTTCGTTTGATTCTTATTCACATGTGTATAGTCATCATGAAAGTATGCCTGCGTGCTCAGTCTCTCGCTCAGTCGTGTCCAGCTCTTTGCAAACCCGTGGACTGTAGCCTTGCAGGCTCCTCTGTCCATGGGATTTCCCAGGCAAGAATACTGGAGTGGATTGCTATTCCCTTCAGGGGATCGTCCCGAGCCAGCGATTGAACCCAAGTCTCCTGCTTTGCAGGCAGATTCTTTACCATCTCAGCCACCAGAGAAGCTCCTGGGAAGCACATGAAAAGTCTATTTATCTCTGTTTGACAGGGAGTTAGTGGTCTGCGGCCTCTCGGTGAGTGCCGCAATCCCCCTTCCTGTTGTAGTAATAATTTTCATTATTTCCAGAACCCTCAGCACAGGGTGTTCCACTTTGAACTGATTCCTGCCCAGACACATGCTCCTTGAACAGGAGGACAGTGCTCTGGTCAGCTGTTTGCTTCAGGAGGTTCAGCTCCAGGAATTTACCTGGAGCCTCTTAGCTTCTGATTCTTACATTTGACTATTTCTAACATTGATTTTAAGAACTGTTAAACCATTTGCAGTCACTTCTATGTGTCATTATTGGTAGATTCAGCTTACTATTCTGCTTTTAACAAAGGCAACTTCCTTTCTGTGATCTTTCCCATCCAAATCAGAAAAAAATATATGCATCTCAGCTGTGAACAACAACAGCAACAACAAAAATAACATAATTTTCTTCACAGGAAATTCTTTCTCAACAAACATTCAGTTTAATGTAAAGCAAAAGAAATTCCTTTGTCAAATGATTGTCAGTGTTAACAGATTCAAACTATCAATGTAGTAAAACAATTGTTGTGTTTTTAAAGTAATTTAAATGTTGTGGGATAAGCTGAGGAACTAGACCTGAACAGGCTGGAGGAAAAAAGCTGATGATCTTTGAAATTTGCATGATGGATTATATGTGGCCCCATTCTTCTAGCAGTGATAGAAGGGAACTTAAAAAAAGTCTGAGTCTTGCTTGTGGTTTTTTGTTTTGCTTTTCTTTGTTGTGTATTTTTATTGCCAAATGTATACCATTTTTTCTTGTAGGTGGTATTTAAATGATGGTGATATTTAAAATGGATTATTAAATAATAATGCTATGTTTTAGCTTCTATAATTTATCACACACATTGCACCATTGAGAACTGTCATCTGAAACAGTATTACAGTCCTCCTTGGGGTAGAGAAGAAAAACCTAACATCTGTTACATGATGTTAAGCTTAATTAAAAAATCCTAGTTTCTTATACAGTTCTATTTAAGCAATCTTTTGTGTAGAAAGTACCTTTGTTAGTGATTAACTAATAGTCATTCTGATATGAGTCACACACAGATCTCAAGATTTTCTATTTTGTTAATATGTTTTGTTATCCTCATTAACATAATTGTGTCTTTTAATGTAAGATTCATATTTGTTTTGAAACACATTTTAAAATACATAACAGATTTTTTTAAACTGGCATTTAAATGTTTACTTTGAAAAACACGCATGAAAATTGTGTTTTTAAAGACTAGTTTTACCATATTTCTCTTGGTATAGAAGCTTGTAATTTTATTTATTTATTTTTTTAAATTAAATTTTATTTTGCTTAACTTTACAATATTGTATTGCTTTTTCCATACATCAAGATGGATCCGCCACAAGTATACGTGTGTTCCCCATCCTGAACCCCCCTCCCACCTCCCTCCCCATACCATCCCTCTGGGGCATCCCAGTGCACCAGCCCCAGGCATACATTATCAGGCATCGTACCTGGACTGGCGACTCGTTTCAGATATGATATTATACATATTTCAATGCTATTCTCCCCAATCGTCCTACCCTCTCCCGGTCCCAGAGTCCAAAAGTCTGTTCTATACATCAGTGTCTCTTTTGCTGTCTTATAAACAGGGTTATTGTTACCATCTTTCTAAATTCCATATATATGCGTTAGTATACTGTATTTGTGTTTTTCTTTCTGGCTTACTTCACTCTGTATAATAGGCTCCAGTTCCATCCACCTCATTAGAACTGATTCAAATGTATTCTTTTTAATGGCTGAGTAATACTCCATTGTGTATATGTACCACAGCTTTCTTATCCATTCATCTGTGGATGGGCATCTAGGTTGCTTCCAAGTCCTGGCTATTGTAAACAGTGCTGCTATGAACATTGGGGTACACGTGTCTCTTTCAATTCTGGTTTTCTCAGTGTGTATGCCCAGCAGTGGGATTGCTGGATCATAATAAGGCAGTTCTATTCCCAGTTTTTTGAGGAATCTCCATACTGTTCTCCAAAGTGGCTGTACTAGTTTGCATTCCCACCAACAGTGTAAGAGGGTTCCCTTTTCTCCACACCCTCTCCAGCATTTATTGCTTGTGGACTTTTGGCTCGCAGCCATTCTGACTGGCGTGAAATGGTACCTCATAGTGGTTTTGATTTGCATTTCTCTGATAATGAGTGATGTTGAGCATCTTTTCATATGTTTGTTAGCCATCTGTATGTCTTCTTTGGAGAAATGTCTAATTTAGTTCTTTGGCCCGTTTTTTGATTGGGTCATTTATTTTTCTGGCATTGAGCTGTAGGAGTTGCTTGTATATTTTTGAGATTAGTTGTAATTTTAAATACATGGTTTCAGGTAGATCATTACAAGAAAGACCTCAGAGGGCTATATAAATCTGTTCATTTCTCTCCTTTCCATTTTTCTGTAACTTGATCTTTGTTCCCTCCCTCACAATCCCAGTTTAAGGAAATAGGTTAGAATCACTGTTTTCAGCTTTGCTTGAGAGAGGATGTCAGTTCTTCTCTCATCCCCTCTTCTATTCCCGGGTCCCTCCTCATGAGCCTTAACTTCTGCTGGTTTGAGCAGAGAGTGGGTTCCCTTGAATCTTTCCCCATCTCCCTTCTGTGGTGGAGGACAGCTGGACTCCATGGTAGTGTGCAGATCACTGAGGGTAGGTCTCCTGGCTTGGATTCTTCAAAGGGAGCGTTTGGGAGTGCCCCTTCCAGGTGGTGCTAGTGTTGAAGAACCTGCTGCCAATGCAGGAGACATAAGAGTCTCGGGTTCGATCTCTGGGTCGGGAAGATCTCCTGGAGGAGGGCATGGCCACCCACTCCAGGATTCTTGCCTGGAGAATCCCATGGACAGAGGAGCCTGGTGGGCTACAGTCCATAGTGTCGCAGAGTTCAACGCAACTGAAGAGACTTAGCACACAAGTGTTTGGGAAAGGAACCACAAATGGAGTGATCCACAGAGTGCCCTTAAAATTATAGGGGAAAGAATCTTCAGTCTTAATCACCTCTATTCTTTTTCTTCGTTGATAGGCCTTGTGCACTGCTCCAGGGCCAGCTTGCTGACAGAGGAACGGAAAACGAAAGGAGAGTTTTTGGCAGAGGGGACAGCAGCAGCCCTGATTTTCAGTCATGAAACATATTGGCAAGGGCATTCCTTCACCCCTTCCAAAATGAGGGGCATGAGGGGCGGGGGAAACACAGCCAGAATGAGGGAGTGAGTGGACTTTCCACTTGAACAGTGAGTGGCAGTTCACTTGCACCTTTTACAGACATATTTTTTTTAGTCAGTTTCTGGATTCAGCTTTGAAAGCTGTCATTGGGACAGAGTGGCCAGGGTGTGGTACTGTGGACCACTTCCAGATGATGGGGTAAAAAAATTCCTGGCAGCCTGGGTCCAGACATTCGCCACACCATGGATCTCTAGGCGGAAAGAAAGAAAGAGACTTTATTCTCAGCAATTTGTCTCTGTAGGAGCAGAAAGCTCAGCAGGAAGGTTTTCTTTCACAAGCAGCATGCATTCAGGGTTCTCTAAAGAGAGAAGTGTTAGGGAGGTTCTTTCTGAAAACAGAATGCCTTGATTGTACAGCTAATCTGTTATTTTGTTTTCAATGGTAATGTTATTTTGTTAGCTGTGCTGAGTCGATGAAAGCTGCTCTATCGAAAACTTTTCCACCGGTGAAAATAAAATCAGCTTATCTTATTTCTTCCCCTTAAAGCAGCAGGGTTGCACAGACCCTGTAAAAAGCAAATGTCACACTGTTTTTTGCTCCTGTGTGACTGAGTACTTGTGGGTAAAGTTGATGTTACTTGCTATGGGATTAATTTTAACTTCTTCTTTGAATTATCTCCTATAAGAGCTGTTGCCAGTTACTATGCTGAGCATCCTTGTTTACCTCTTACATTCACCCTACGTGTATAGTTTAAAGGAACCAAAGGTTTTCTTCTCCCACTTGAAAGACAATATGTAACTTGTGATAAAACTTTAACTTACTTGATAAAAGATTGGATTAAGTTCGTGAACTTAAAAGAGTTATATGGGTTGAGCCTCATGAATTTGCTGATTTTCCGTGATATCTTGTTTGACCTACAAACTTAGCAGTTTTATCATGTTAAAACATTGTTAATAGTCACACGAAGACAGAATGGACTGGGTGTGGGAGTGTGCTGCTGAAGACGGAAGGGCCACTGGTTTCCAGAAAAAGCAAGGAATGGCAGGCAGACCACAAATGTGATGTGGATTGCCCTCATCAGTGCAAATTATTACCTTTATCTGTGAAATAAATTTCGGGGAGAATGAGAATTTATTGCAATAATTTATCTGTGAAGCGGGGCTCAAGTAAAAGTAAAAATGAGAGATGTACAAAGCAAGAACATAGGGTTATCTACATAGCAATGATGATAAGTAATCTTCAAATGCTTCCAGACTGTTTAGATCGTGCTCAAACATAAATTGTAATATATAAGATCTTTACGAAAAAATGAGCTTTCTGCTCTGAAATATGTTTACCAACCTGTCCAGGACTTCATAGTGTAACTCTTTACTCATAAATTACTGTAAGTATTCTTGTTTCTCCTTATCCCTTTGTCTGTTCCCAAATTATGGCTAGAATAGCATTGTTTAAAGGCCAAGCATGACGTACTAATTTGAAAACTGCTTATCCCGCTTTGGAAATGTAACTTATATCTGGCTTTCACAAATACATGCCACTATCAATAATTCATACTAGTACCATCTTGAGGTTATTTTGCTGATGCCTTTCTGAAATAGTTCATATTTTTAAGATATTACGGGTATAACTTTTGACATTCTTTCAAAATTTCATTTTAAACTAAGTGTTCAATTGAACTTTGTTTTCTCAATATAGATACTTTCAGGGAGATTTGAGTATTATCTTTTGCTGAAAACAGCTGCAACTTTTCTAATTTTTTCACATAATTCCTTGACTAGTTTTAGATCATTTTCTAATGGAATGCTGACTACATTTCCATAAGATCATTATGTAACTAATTAATGAGGGAATCAGCAGGGCGACAAAACTAGTTCAAAACAGGATATGAAGAAAGAAATTTTATACAGTCCAAGGTTAAAAAGGAACACTGAAGTGATGTCAGTGACTTGGATATTGTAATGGCTAACATCCCACAGAGTAATAAAGCTAAACTTGGGATTGGCTTTTCAACCAGACAAAGATGCAAATTATATAACTTTATTTATTTTTTTTTTTAAAGGAAATAGGAACCCTAATTTTTAGAAGTATAAAATGTCTGGGCCTACTTCTAATGAATAGAAAACACAGCAACATTTTCTGTTACATAACCAAGTCGCATTTGTCAAGAGTCAGAGGGTATTTATCAGGGTTATGCTCTAGCATGACAAATCACTTGTCTCTTTTCCTTATTTTCTATTGCGAATATTTGTTTTTCTTACCAGTAATGTCATCTGTTTTTTAGTATTAGAATTATTCTCCCCAAAATAGGCACATGGTTGTCCAAGTGTTTTCAGTATATTTTATAGCCCTGACATTGCTACTAATTAGCTATTCATTCACATTCTATTAATGATCATGACTAGCAGGTGATAATAATTGAAACTTAATTCTTTGTTACATAACAGTCCTGTGACAATTACACCACAGACAGTTCTGACTGACTCCCGTGGGCATTGAAGTTGACTCATTAAATCAAATGGTAAGTTCAGGGCATGTTGGTTATTTGATTTTAATGGGTAGTGATTTTCAGTTGAAACATCTGCTGTAATGAACTTGACATTTGCAATGATAACAGTATAGTTTATCTAATGTACATTATTACGTTTGCTTCCACAATGTGGAAGGCCAAGTTTGCCATTTTATGAATTGAACCTTTTTGTACCACTTTAGGAAAGACTTAAAATGACTCAGTATGTCTCAGGAGTAACAGAAAATCTACAGCTGGAAAATGTCCCTGAACAGTGTTCCCATTTGGAGGTTAACTTGGGAGTTTTTGAAAGAGGTGTCAGAAGAATCTGTGCTTTGTCCCTTTTCTGAGTCATTTCTTAAAGCCTTCATACACTCCCAAAGACATGGTGGGTGGGTGGTCACTGACCTTTGTGCTGGGGGATGTTCAGGCACATTTATTAATACATTATTCTTTCTTTATGACATGTTGGCTCGTCGAGTCCTGAACAGATATCACTTCTTGAGTTGATAATGTAGGTCCCCAACTTTGTTTCTCTTTTATTTACATGAAGATTGATGAAGAGAAGCATGCACTGTACTCTGCTTATGAAGATATTTTATTAGTTTGTCTGTTGTGTTTTACCGCCCCCCCCACCCCCCACCCCCACCCTGCTGGCTCTGCCCAACAGACAAATGCAGCAGCGAATTGCCAAAAACCTCTGTCCATTCAGATAGTGAAAGCTATTGGAATGAATGCTAGGCAGAATCATGGAGTGGACAGTTTTGCATGATACCATGAGGAAAAAAAACAACCTTGGCAACTGGATAGAGAAAGATAGCTAGAAGTAGCAGACTACACAGATTTTAAAAGATGGTGAATGAGGGACAAAGTGGGCTCCTGTCACCAAGGGAGCCAGCAGCCTTGCTCCTGGTGGATCACTTCATGACCCCTCTCCTGTTCTTGCTGTCTTCCTAGCTCATGTCCCAGCTGTCAGCTCTGTGCAGCCTTCAGAAGCAACCTGAGCTCATCCCCTTAAATGCCCCAAAGACCTCTCCCAGTCTTCCAACAAAGCCCGATGGTTTCTCCAGCCTCATGTCACCGTCTTGCCATTTTAGCTAATCGCAGCCACCCTCCCCTTCCCCTCCAAGCTTGTGGTGCCTGTGACTCGATCCCTTTCTGTCCTCTATGCCACAGTGTACTCTAGGTGCCTGGTCCCTAAGTCTTTATAACCCTGACTCTTTGCAACCCCATGAAGTGCTGCCCACCAGTCTCCTCTGCTGATGGGATTTCTAGGCAAGAATATTGGAGTGGGTTGCCGTTTTCTTCTCTGAGGGATCTTCCTGACCCAGGGATTGAACCTGCACCTCACATGTCTCCTGCATTGGCAGGTGGTTCTTCACCACTATTTTGACCTGGGAAGTCCTCAGTGTCTTCTTGCCTCTGCATGAGTCCCCCTACCCACCCATTATTGATTCAGGCTTATGGGTAGGCAGTCAACTCTTGCTTCCCCATAAGCTTGAATCCAGTAATGGTCAGTAACAACAGATAAATACAGTGATCAATAGATACAGGTAACAATTCCCTATTCGTGCAATAGATGTTACTGAGCACCTGTTTTGTGTCAGGCACTGTTTTAGGCACTGAGCTATTCAGCTCTAATGGAGAAGGAAATGGCAACCCACTCCAGTAATCTTGCCTGGGAAATCCCATGGCCAGATGAGCTGGCGGGCTACAGTCCACGAGGTCACCAAGAGTCGGACACGACTTAGCGACTAACTAACCAAGAAAAAAATTCAACTATAAACCAATGGCGAACTGTTATCCTTGGAGCATGCTTTTAAAGGAGGAAGGTTGAAAATAAACAAGGTCATTCTGTTAAATATAATCAATGTTTCAGATGGTAACACAGAGTATAGATTTAAACATGCTGGGGGCCAGGAATTAGAGGGTTCACTTGTAAATAAGGCATCTGAATGGGCATCTGAGAGAGGTGAGGAGTCGAGGCCCATGACGGCAAGGGAGGACAGTGTCAGGTGAAAGGAGATCAAAGATCAGATCAGATCAGTCGCTCAGTCGTGTCCGACTCCTTATGACCCCATGAATCACAGCACGCCAGGCCTCCCTGTCCATCACCAACTCCCGGAGGTCACTCAGACTCACATCCATCGAGTCAGTGATGCCATCCAGCCATCTCATCCTCTGTCGTCCCCTTTTCCTCCTGCCCTCAATCCCTCCCAGCATCAGAGTCTTCTCCAATGAGTCAACTCTTCGCATGAGGTGGCCAAAATACTGGAGTTTCAGCTTTAGCATCATTCCTTCCAAAGAAATCCCAGGGTTGATCTCCTTCAGAATGGACTGGCTGGATCTCCTTGCAGTCCAAGGGACTCTCAAGAGTCTTCTCCAACACCACAGTTCAAAAGCATCAATTCTTCAGCGCTCAGCCTTCTTCACAGTCCAGCTCTCACACCCATACATGACCACAGGAAAGACCATAGCCTTGACTAGGCGAACCTTTGTTGGCAAAGTAATGTCTCTGCTTTTGAATATGCTATCTAGGTTGGTCATAACTTTCCTTCCAAGAAGTAAGCGTCTTTTAATTTCAGGCTGCAGTCACCATCTGCAATGATTTTGGAGCCCAGAAAAAGAAAGTCTGACACTGTTTCTACTGTTTCCCCGTCTATTTCCCATGAAGTGATGGGACCAGATGCCATGATCTTCGTTTTCTGAATGTTGAGCTTTAAGCCAACCTTTTCACTCTCCACTTTCACTTTCATCAAGAGGCTTTTGAGTTCCTCTTCACTTTCTGCCATAAGGGTGGTGTCATCTGCATATCTGAGGTGACTGATATTTCTCCTATCAATCTTGATTCCAACTTGTGTTTTTCCAGTCCAGCTTTTCTCATGATGTACTCTGCATATAAGTTAAATAAATAGGGTGACAATATACAGCCTTGACGTACTCCTTTTCCTATTTGGAACCAGTCTGTTGGTCCTTGTCCAGTTCTATCTGTTGCTTCCTGACCTGCATACAAATTTCTCAAGAGGCAGATCAGGTGGTCTGGTATTCCCATCTCTTTCAGAATTTTCCAGTTTATTGTGATCTACACAGTCAAAGGCTTTGGCATAGTCAATAAAGCAGAAATAGATGTTTTTCTGGAACTCTCTTGCTTTTTCCATGATCCAGCGGATGTTGGCAATTTGATCTCTGGTTCCTCTGCCTTTTTTAAAACCAGTTTGAACATCAGGAAATTCAGGGATCACATATTGCTGAAGCCTGGCTTGGAGAATTTTGAGCATTACTTGACTAGCGTGTGAGATGAGTACAATTGTGCGGTAGTTTGAGCATTCTTTGGCATTGCCTTTCTTTGGGATTGGGATGAAAACTGACCTTTTCCAATCTTGTGGCCACTGCTGAGTTTTCCAAATTTGCTGGCATATTGAGTGCAAGGAACAGCACAGCAAAGGGGATTTGTGCGCTGTGAGTAAAGAGAACTCTGAGGAGCTCTGGGAAAGGAGAGCGCAGGCAGCGTGGGGCCGGCTGAGGAGCTAACATGGTTTTACGTCTACCGACATGACCTCACTCAGTGTTCAGAAGGAGAAATCTGACTGCTTCATGGAGAATAGAGGCGCAAGGGGAAAAAACAATATCCATCTGGGAGTTTCAGTACAGATCCCTGAGACTGGATGAGATCAGCATGGGTGTTGGAATTCAGAACACCCCAGCTCCGGCCAAAATGCTCCTTATCTAACACCTTGTGAGTGAATTATACACACAATAGGGTAAGATGCTAAACTCTGCTCTGGATTTATCATGCTTTGATTCAAGGAACCTGAGTAGATATCCTGTTTTGTCTGTTTTTCTTTTTTTTTTTTTCCTTTGGTTGCCTTAGAGAGTCTTACACCCTGAGCAGGTGATTTATAGCAATGGTTCTCAAAAGTGAGAACCTTTGTTTTATCAAGAGAGTGGAGGAATGAGAGAGAGGGGAGGATAATGAGTGGGCTTGTGTTCAGGTGGATCTGTCTTGCATTTTGTGTACCCACTGGAATATGTACTGTTTGAAATACTCTGTAATGATCTGTGAAAGTGAAAGCTGCTCAGTCGTGTCCGACTCTGTGACCCAGTTTCTGGAAATTCCCAGGCCAGAATATTGGAGTGGTCAGCCTTTCCCTTCTCCAGGGGATCTTCCCAACCCAGGGACTGAACCCAGGTCTTCTACATTGCAGGCAGATTCTTTACCAGCTGAGCCACCAAGGAAGCCCGTAATAATTTTGTCTTGCTTCTTTGGAAGTTGGTCTACTTAGATTTTGTGTCTTGATTCAGTTGTGATGTATTTTATTTTCTAAAATAGATCATCCGTTTGACTCAGTACTAATTTTACATGAAAAGAATTGCATATAATAGTTGTTTGTTGCTTCTGTCTTCTTAGTAACTGTTGCTGGACCTTATTTCAATTTTATATATTTGCATTTTCTTTCTTTTTCTTGATAATAGTAGCCAAAAGTTTATTTAGCATAGATTATTCCCCGCTAGAGATCTTTTTAATTTATGTGCTGTTTCTGCTATTTTTATTCATTTCTAACTCCGTTAATTCTGATTCCCTCTTAGGATTCCTTTCTTCCACTTTTTTTTTTTTTATGAAGTGTTGTATCGTTGCATATATTTAATCATAGTTCTGTGTTCTTTTAGAGCACCTTGGTATGAATACATGATTTTCATTTTTATTTTTTATTAATACTTTTTTTTTTTGAAGCTTTGGTGCTTCCCTGGTGCTTCAGATGGTAAAGAATATGCCTGCAAAGCGGGAGACCCAGGTTCAATCCCTGGATTACGAAGATCCCCTGGAGAAGGGAATGGCAACTCACTCCAGTGTTCTTGCCTGCAGTATCCCATGGCCAAGGCTACAGTGTGTGGGTTTGCAAAGAGTTGGAAACGACTGAAGGGCTAACACTTTAACTTTTCACTTTGAAGCTTTTTTTTCCCTCTGAGTATTGCTTTACCTGCATATCATGCATTGTGATACGTAGTGTTTGCTTATCAATACTTTTAGTATATTCTGTGATTTCACTCTGAATTTTCTATTAGATACAAGATCTAATTAAAAGAATAATTTGAAAGTAACAGCCTGCAGGTTATTTTTGTATATTAATTTCTGGGTGCACTGCATTGTGAGCAGAGAATTTTATAATAGTATTTGCATCCTTGAAATTAGTTTATTTTTTTTTTAAATTATGACCTAATATGTGTTTTCTTTCATAAGAACTTGGGAAAGGAGGTTTTCCCTTTTATTTTGAAATGTGCTTCCTTTGCTGTCCACCTGTGTCTCCTGTTCCACCTCATATTTAAAGAAAGAATACCATTTTACATTGTTGGACAAAATATTTTAAACTCTTCCTTTTTCTCTCATATCCATGATCATCTTACTATTAGTTCTGTCATTAAATAATCTTCATTTCTTACCACTAGTAACAATTGCCGTTGTTTCCCCAATAATCTCTTAGGTAGAAGACTTATCTCTACCATTTTATTCAGGGAAATTTCACAGGGTCCATATATAAAGCTATGACAAACCTAGACAGCATATTAAAAAGCAGAGACATTAGTTTGCTGACAAAGGCGTTTAGTCCAAGGTATGGTATTTCCAGGAGTCATGAACAGATGTGAGAGTTGGACCATAAAGAAGACTGAGTGCTGAATAATTAATGCTTTCAAACTGTGGTGCTAGAGAAGACTCTTGAAGAGTCACTTAGACAACAAGGAGATTAAACCAGTCAATCCTAGAGGAAATCACCTCGAATATTCACGGGTAGGAGTGTTGCGGAAGCTGAAGCTCCAGTACTTTGGCTACTTGATATGAAGAGCTGACTCACTGGAAAAGACCCTGATACTGGGAAAAACTGAGGGCAGGAGGAGAGGGGGCGACAGAGAATGAGATAGTTGGATGGCATTCCCGACTCAATGGACATGGTTTTGAGCAAACTCTTGGAAATGTTCAAGGACTGGGAAGCCTGGTATGATGCAGTCCATTGGGTCGCAAAGAATCAGACACAATTTAGTGACTAAAGTACAAGAAGGACAACAATATATATAACACTATGTGTTACCTTTGTACTGAAGGCCAGTTTCGGTAAAAAGTACTCGGATCACCCTTTCCTCTAGGAAATTTTTGATGCTGCGTGTTGATGTGGAGAAGTAAGAGATCAATCTGCCATATTTCCTCCTATAAGTGACTCGATCATTCTGCTTGCCTGCCGGAGAGATACTCCTTCTGCTCTGAAACCAGTCATTTTATTAGGATACTATTTTTGTTGAGGAGTCTAAGTCATTTTTCTTTGTTTGCAAGGTGTCTTTTCAACATGCAGGTTCAAGTCTTCTTTCGTTTCTTTTCTTCCTAAAAAATGTAGGCATGTTTTGCTTCTTTCAATTATCACTGGTGTGTTTATTAATTTTTGCCTGTCTTCTCGGTTCTGCTTCCCTGGTGGCTCAGAAGATAAAGAATTCGCCTGCTATGTGGGAGATCTGGTCTTCTCTGTTTGTCCAAACCAAACCAGGTACAGGAAGGCCACCTGTGGGTTTAGCCGCATTCCTAGTTTTGACTCTCCTGTTTTCCTTACTCTCTCCAAATACCTGTGGCTCCCTCTGCACAGCTCCTTGACGCCTACTGCTTTGTGGTCTTTACATTCATTTTGGAGGCCGGGGATGCAGCTGTCCCTGAGTTTCACAAACAAAATGAGAACAAATAGTTTGTGTTTTACTTTCTCCTTCCTCCTGGGTTGTTTTAGAATGTTTGTTGGAGAGGGAAAATGCTGTTTTTATACCCTCTTCTCCCCAGAAGTTCCCTTAGATAATTTTGACTGTCACATTTTTCATGCTGCCTCCTGGTAATCATGTTTATATTGCCATGTGAAGAAATGCAGTTTGCCTAAACAGAAAATTATATTGTCTCTTTCATTTATTTTTAGTCTGTGCAATGAATTAGTTCCTTTTTTTTTTTTTTTTTTTAAAGATTGTCACAAGGAAAATCCCAGCTAAACAGAACATCTGAAGGATAAGTAAGGACCACTTGGAACAAGCAGGAGAAAGGCATTTACCTCATTATTTAATGTAGTCAGAGTCTAGGTTCATTTAATGAATGAAGAAAGCAGGTCTGAATATTGGTTTCTCTCAACACCAAGGGAAAAAAACATCTTCATGAAGTTAAAAGATCCATTTGATGCTGTTTTCCTTTAATAACAGAATATATATCAGATTAGTCACTACGTTGTGTCTGACTCTTTGCAACCCCATGAATCGCAGCACGCCAGGCCTCCCTGTCCATCACCAACTCCCGGAGGTCACTCAGACTCACATCCATCGAGTCAGTGATGCCATCCAGCCATCTCATCCTCTGTCGTCCCCTTCTCCTCCTGCCCCCAATTCCTCCCAGCATCAGAGTCTTCTCCAATGAGTCAACTCTTCGCATGAGGTGGCCAAAATACTGGAGTTTCAGCTTTAGCATCATTCCTTCCAAAGAAATCCCAGGGCTGATCTCCTTCAGAATGGACTGGCTGGATCTCCTTGCAGTCCAAAGGACTCTCAAGAGTCTTCTCCAACACCACAGTTCAAAAGCATCAATTCTTCAGTGCTCAGCCTTCTTCACAGTCCAGCTCTCACATCCATACATGACCACAGGAAAGACCATAGCTTTGACTAGGCGAACCTTTGTTGGCAAAGTAATGTCTCTGCTTTTGAATATGCTATCTAGGTTGGTCATAACTTTCCTTCCAAGGAGTAAGCGTCTTTTAATTTCATGGCTGCAGTCACCATCTGCAGTGATTTTGGAGCCCAGAAAAAGAAAGTCTGACACTGTTTCCACTGTTTCCCCATCTATTTCCCATGAAGTGATGGGACCAGATGCCATGATCTTCGTTTTCTGAATGTTGAGCTTTAAGCCAACCTTTTCACTCTCCACTTTCACTTTCATCAAGAGGCTTTTGAGTTCCTCTTCACTTTCTGCCATAAGGGTGGTGTCATCTGCATATCTGAGGTTATTGATATTTCTCCCAGCAATCTTGATTCCAACTTGTGTTTCTTCCAGTCCAGCATTTCTCATGATGTACTCTGCATGTTAAACAAACAGGGTGACAATATACAGCCTTAATGTACTCCTTTTCCTATTTGGAACCAGTCTGTTGTTCCACGTCCAGTTCTAACTGTTGCTTCCTGACCTGCATACAGATTTCTCAAGAGGCAGATCAGGTGGTCTGGTATTCCCATCTCTTTCAGAATTTTTCACAGTTGATTGTGATCTACACAGTCAAAGGCTTTGGCATAGTCAATAAAGCAGAAATAGATGTTTTTCTGGAACTCTCTTGCTTTTCCCATGATCCAGCGGATGTTGGCAATTTGATCTCTGGTTCCTCTGCCTTTTCTAAATCTAGCTTGAACATCAGGAAGTTCATGGTTCACATATTGCTGAAGCCTGGCTTGGAGAATTTTGAGCAATACTTTACTAGCGTGTGAGATGAGTGCAATTGTGGGGTAGTTTGAGCATTCTTTGGCATTGCCTTTCTTTGGGATTGGAATGAAAACTGACCTTTTCCAATCTTGTGGCCACTTCTGAGTTTTCCAAATTTACTGGCATATTGAGTGCAGCACTTTCACAGCATCGTCTTTCAGGATTTGGGATAGCTCAACTGGAATTCCATCACCTCCACTAGCTTTGTTCGTAGTGATGCTTTCTAAGGCCCACTTGACTTCACATTCCATGATGTCTGATCAGTGATCACGCCATCATGATTATCTGAGTTGTGAAGATCTTTTTTGCACAGTTCTTCTGTGTATTCTTGCCACCTCTTCTTAATATCTTCTGCTTCTGTTAGGTCCATACCATTTCTGTCCTTTATCGAGCCCATCTTTGCATGATATATGTAGGTATTCTTTTTGATTACT
Source organism: Tragelaphus eurycerus (assembly GCA_935064755.1). Lineage (NCBI taxonomy): Eukaryota > Metazoa > Chordata > Mammalia > Artiodactyla > Bovidae > Tragelaphus > Tragelaphus eurycerus. The sequence goes on along the minus strand of CAKXYN010000039.1, from coordinate 20,521,061 downwards.
ATAACTCCTTACTGTCTGATAATAAATTTTGAAAAAGTGAAATCAATGTTATGAAGCTTTAGTCACATAAAGACAAAAAGCCTCCGTGAATCAGATGTTAGGAAATTGTGTGCTCAGTCATGTCTGACTCTATGAGCCCATGGCCTGTAGCCCACCTGGCTCCTCTGCCCATGGAATTTTCCAGGCAAGAGTACAGGAGTATTTCCTTCTCTAGGGAATCTTCCCAACCCAGGGATTGAACCTGTATCCTTGTGTCTGGAGACCATTTATATGCTCTTCACATTTTTATTACATAACATTCTGGGGTCTTGATTGTATTGATGTATTGATGCAGTTAAGCATTGAATATAAGTTTTAAAATAATGTGATTCACACTGAATCACTTTCTGTTTTATTTTCCTCAAATCTGAGAAAAATTTTACTTGTCAACTGCAGAGTTTATTCTTTGCCTTAATAAATGTTAAGGGGCAGAGTTCACCAGCATGGAGGGTCAGTGATAAGATCCATATAGTAGCAGAAAGTCAGGAGCTTTTCTCGACCTCCTCAACAGCAATAGGAAGGTACCATGGATTGAAATCTTTCGATTTTTCACTGTGGTATAGCTTGTCTCTTTAATCAAAAGTTAAATTCCCAGAAGCAAGGCCCATGTATGTCTACTTGTCTTTTCCTTATTCACTTTCATCTACCTCAGAATACCCGGTACAGCCATATGCACACAGACGGTGTATTAGCCAGAGCTCTTTAAACTGCAAGAAGTAGAAATCCAACTCAAACTGGCTTAGGCAAGAAGAGAATTTAGTGGAACAAATATTTCAGAGTTACTGATGCTGACTTTGGCCTCAGACATGGTTTAGATCCTTGGTCTGTCCTTTAATCTTTCAAGTTTGCTGCTTTTCCTTGACTGTTTGAGCAGTTACTAAATGAAGATTATTCCCTGAATTATTCAACGACATTGAGGGCAAGAGGAGAACAGGGTGACAGAGGATGAGAGGATTGGATGACACTCTCAACTCAATGGACATGAGTTTGGCAAAGAAGAATGACATCACAGAAATTACTTCTGGATGCTTCCTGGCAGGACAGTTACTACAGTGATGGAGTTACACAGAGGGCTGAGGGAGAAAGTGAAAGTGTTACTGGTTCTGTAGTGTCCAACTCTTCGTGACTCCATAGACTGTAGCCCATCAGCTTCCTCTGTCCATGGAATTCTCCAGGCAAGAATCCTGGAGTGAGTTGCCATTTCCTTCTATAAGGAATCTTCCCAACCCAGGGATCGAACCCAGGTCCCCTGCGTTGCAGGAGGATTCTTCACCACCTGAGCCACCAGGGAAGCCCAGGTTGAGGAAACACATCGATTAAATGAAGGTTCAACACTCAAACCCAGATACTTCTTTTTTATCTTTCCACTGCAGACAAACATTAGGTCAAATAAATAGAGCGACTACTGACTTCAGTTCAAATGTCACAGGACCATGTATAATATAGGATGTCCAATTAGTTACCCAGAAAAATGGGACGCAAATGTTTTCTATTAAACTTTAAACATATAAATCATTTAAGTGTATGACCATAGTAACAATATAGACTACTTTGGTGTTCCTCAAGTGATTGGCTTTATTTCTTGCATATAGAATTTAAACTGAATTGGAGTGTTCTCTGTAAGTTAATTTTATGAAAGTGAAATGTATTTCTTTTGCAAAAGCAAAATGAATATGTTTCACTGAGACTTCATGAGATAAAGTTTTGGGATATATCACAAATGCCATCATTTCCACTGAGAAGCCCTTTATCTACAATGGCACTATGATGACTTATTTTGAGTTTCCCAAATGATACCTCTGAAAAGAAAAAGAGAAAGTCAAACTCTATATACATTGCACTATATAGACTCTCTTGGGCTAGTGACTAAACAAATTGTTAAAATTCCACCGAGTACACAGTTAACCTTAAACATGTTTCAGCTGGTGGTTACTCCATGATAAGGGTAATTTAGAGGGACACATTTCTGTATCTAAGCTCATGTATTTATTTTTGCCCAGGACTTTTCTAAGGGGAAGGAAGTCTCTATCTCACTTTGAAGTAACAGAGAATATTTTTGATTTGCACCATACTCATAAAACCAAATAATCTATTGTAGTTCTACAATGAGAAACAAAAAAGATTCATGAGCAAGCATATTCTCATCATTATACTTCGAGGAATTATTCCACAAATGCTTAAGCATTTTTTAATAAAATGGAATAAAAGGACATTTAAGCATCATTTCAAGTCACTACAATATTGTTAAAATTGTATCCAGGGAAAGCTCTAAATCAAAAACATACGTGGACTTCAGTGTTCATAGCAACACTATTTGCAATAGACAAGACATGAAAGCAACCTAAATGTTCATCGTCAGATGAACAGACAAAGATATGGGAGTATCCACATGGCCATAAAGAAGAATGAATTAATGCTATATGTGGCAACAGGGATGCACATAAGAGATTATCATACTAAGTGAAGTTAGAGAAAGACAAACATCATATAATATCACATATATATGGAATATAAAGAAAAGTTATAAATGAACTTGTTAACAAAAGAGACTCACAAGCATAGAAAACAAATTTAGGGTTATCAAAGGGAAAGATAAGGAGGGGTGAATTTTGGATTAACATACACAGACTGCTGCTGCTGCTGCTAAGCCGCTTCAGTCGTGTCTGACTCTGTGCGACCCCATAGACGGCAGCCCACCAGGCTCCCCCGTCCCTGGGATTCTCCAGGCAAGAACACTGGAGTGGGTTGCCATTTCCTTCTCCAGTGCATGAAAGTAAAAAGTGAAAGTGAAGTCGCTCAGTCATGTCCGACTCTTAGTGACCCCATGGACTGCAGCCCACCCGGCTCCTCCGTCCATGGGATTTTCCAAGCAAGAGTACTGGAGTGGGGTGCCATTGCCTTCTCCAAACATATACAGACTACTATACATAAAATAGATAAATAACAAGGACCTACTATAAAGCACAGAGAACTATATTCAATATCTTGTAATAATCTATCATGGAAAACAATCTGAAATATGTATATATATTTATATAACTGAATCACTTTGCTGTACACCTCATGGTGGTGGTTTAGTCACTAAGCCATTTCCTAACTCTTGTGACCCCATGGACTGCAGCCTGCCAGGCTTCTCTGCCCATGGGATTTTCCAAGCAAGAATACTGAAGTGGGTTGCTATTTCCTTCTCCACACTGTACACCTCGAATATTATAAATTAACAATGTTTCAATAAAATGATAAAACATTTTTAAAAGTTTCGTTGGATCATAGAAAAAGCAAGAGAGTTCCAGAAAAACATCTATTTCTGCTTTATTGATTATGCCAAAGCCTTTGACTGTGTAGATCACAACAAGCTGTGGAAAATTCTTCAAGAGATGGGAATACCAGACCACCTTATGTGCCTCCAGAGAAATCTGTATGCAGGTCAAGAAGTAACAGTTAGAACCGGACATGGAACAATAGACTGGTTCCCAGCTGGGAAAGGGGTACATCAAGGCTGTATATTGTCTTCCTGCATGTTTAACTTATATGCAGAGTACATCATGCAAAATTCCAAGCTGAATGAAGCACAAGCTGGAATCAAGATTGCTGGGAGAAATATCAATAACCTCAGATATGCAAATGACACCACCCTTATGGCAGAAAGCAAAGGAGAACTAAAGAGCCTCTTGATGAAAGTGAAAGCGGAGAGTAAAAAAACTGGCTTAAAACTTAGCATTCAAAAAATGAAGATCATGGCATCTAATCCTATCACTTCATCACAAATAGGTGGGGAAACAGTGGAAACAATGAAAGAGTTTATTTTCTTGGGCCCCCAAATCACTGCAGATGTTGACTGCAGCCCTGAGCAACTGAGGACACACACAAACATAAAAATACCTTTCAATATTATGTTAATAAAGACAGAAAATTTAAAAAATTCCAAGTAAAGTTTGTTTTATATCTCTAGATATGTATTAGTATCAAAATTACAGTATGCTCATATCTGAAAAATATATATGGTTTAGTATGAACTTATATTTTAAATCTGAGGTACCAGTATATTAAATTTTCTAATAGGATGCCTTTAAAAGTGTTTTTAAAGGATATTTTTCTAACTAGTGGTAAAGCTGTTCAGAAAAGAAAATATGACTTTTATGCAGTTTCCAGTATTACAAAACAATTTAAGTAACAAATGAATTTATTAGATAAAAGCTTGCTTCCTTATTTTTACCACAGTGCCATCTTGAATGCCTCTTGCTAATCTTAGAATTACAGAAATATTGTCTAGATTCTACATTATGACATTTCCAGGTTACTGGGCTGGAAGTTGATAGTATCATGTAGGAATAAAAAAAGAGTGTGCCTTAAAGTTCATCTTTATTGTCTTGTTGATAGATTCATATTTATAGATTTTATATAAATCCTGGAATATTTTTCTTCTAAGAATCTGCTGGCCCCACCAAACATCAGCACGTAAACTAAAGATCCTTCTAGAACAACCTCCTTGAAGCTGGAATCAACTTGAGTAAAAGAAGGATAATGTGAAATGTACAATCGGAGCTTCAGTCATATCAGTAGAGCTTTTACTCTTAATATGTTTAAGATTCTGGATCAAACGCAGAGTCCGAGACAGCTCAGCAGTAAGTCTGGGTCAGATATGAGCCTGACCCTTGAGGCCCAGCATGATGTTGCTTTGTGTAAGCCACTTCAAAAGCGTATTCTTAAGTAAAAAATATCTTTACTGGTAATAGAACTACAGAGCAGGTTTTCCTCAGAATTGTTCTGTTGTGTCAGTGAGGGACTGGTCTGAAATACATAACAAAGTATTGCCAAGAGCTTAGAGTGTGACATCAGTGTAGCATTACGTGTTTGACTAAACTACAGACTTAATGATGGTGACTGTATCTTCCCTGTCACGTGACTGCAAGTACCGGACTTGCTGAATTATGTGCTCTACTGGCATCAACAGTTTGCCCAGTCTGCCCGTATAGGTGGTAAAGGTTATAGTGCAATGTGTGGCTATACATGATCGTGCTCGAACACAAGTATGTGGTAGAACTTACGCTCCATGTGATCTTGTTAGGACAGTACCATGTCTCCACTAGACCAGACCTGAGAGAGATTAAGACATGAAGTCAGCTATAGCAAAGTCATTAAAGGCAGGAAACTTGGAGCAGAGGAATTGCTATGCCTGCTTGTAAAAAGTTATAGTTTACAGAGACGGGATGGTTACCAGAGATGAACAAAAATGGAAAGAACCCCAAACTGCTGAAATTAGAAGGACCTTCTTTGAGCTTCTGGAAAGGCTGTGTATGGTCTCACTGCACAGTGAGCTACGCTGCCCTGAGCTGATGTTGTTATCGATGAAAGTCAGAAATAACTAGACAGAGAAGATGCTGAGGCCGCTGAAAGTACAAACAGCAGGTGCAAGACAGTCTTGTGGTAACAGATGTTAGGCTAATACTGTGTTTCTCCCACTGGATCTGGAATGAAAAGAGATCATAGAATAAAAATAAATTTTTATTAATCTGTAGCACCTGAAACAAAATATCATGAAATAGCAGCATTAAGAAAAGTGAGAGGTGTTAAAATGCATAGAACAATATCATAAAGATACACAGAATACCTAAAATCCATATTCCTCTCCAAGTGGATGATTTCAATTATAGAATCACTCATAGTGTTATCAAATATGTAAATTAAATAATGTATGCTGTCTTATTCCTCAGAAGTTTCTTGTTTAACTTCTATATTTTATAGAATTTTATGTATCATACTGTATTCTTATACATCTCTGTCATAAAAACAGCATTAAAGTTTCACTCGGAGGAATTATTTTCATACATAGTGGGATAATGGTTAAGCTGATAGTTAATACACCCTAGCAGGGTAATTGGGAGAAGACAATGGCACCCACTCCAGTACTCTTGCCTGGAAAATCCCATGGACGGAGAAGCCTGGTGGGCTGCAGTCCATGGGGTCACTAGGAGACACGACTTAGCGACTTCCCTTTCACTTTTCACTTTTATGCATTGGAGAAGGCAATGGCAACCCACTCCAGTGTTCTTGCCTGGAGACTCCCAGGGACAGGGGAGCCTGGTGCTCTGCCATCTATGGGGTTGCACAGATTCAGACACGACTGAAGTGACTTAGCAGCAGCAGGGTAATTGTGCATTTGACATAAAAGTCAGAATGTTTAGAAGGACAAACATAAATGAGATTTAAGAAATTTAGGTACAGGTAGATTTTTGCCATTTTTCACTTTTTGATATGACAGATTTAATTTTAAAAACAGCAATTATGAAAGCAAAGAGAGTAATTAATAAGATTTCTGCAGGTTTTGTAGGCGCTCATGAAATTAAAGAAGTCTCTAGGATGTATGGGAAACACACATTTGTATGATTAGGCATGCTTCCTATTTTCCAGCTTTTGAATTAACCCAACAGTATTAGGTTAATGATAGGATTGCTTTTGTTGCAAAGCATTAATAACTCTTAATCACAAAGCTAAGAAAAATAAATAAAAACCATCACACCTTGGTCCTATGTTGTATTAAAATGCCATACAGCTAAGTTATCCTTAAAAAAAGAGAGAGAGAGGGGGGAAAGAAAAGAAAAATACCTGGACCCACCCCTTGATTACATAAAACTGCCAGTATATTTTTGGAGTGCAGGAGCCTACACAATCAGTATTTCCTTGGAGCACTGGTATTTCTTTGCAGTAGAGGCTCAGCCGTGTAGATTCCCGGCTTGTGTGTAAAGCTGCTAACTCAGGCAGCGTCCTGCACAAATCTCCATCTCACACCCAAACGCTGACTGCACGTCACTCCTGAAACTGGCTCAGAGCGGGAACCATGGGGGGAACCCACTGTGGAAAAGCATCATCAGGCCAAGAACCTGGGTCCCCAGCATGCCGTCCCATTTGATTCTTTCACCAGAACTTTGTCAACAAAAGTCAGCACGAGAAATGATGGTAATTCTCTCCTTGTCATTATCCCGGGTCATGCTACGCCCCTGTAACTTGTTGTAAGCAAACTTTGGCAGGGATTCGGCTTTTGTGGTAAATGAGAGGCACTCATGAGATGGGAGAAATGTAAGACAGAAGGCCGGATTTCAGTGCAGTTAAACGCTGTTACGAAGTCAGCCACAGGCTGCTATCCTTGCACAGCGAACTGTGCAGGAAATACATACAGTTAAGTTATTAAGTTTTATATTGGGCTTCCCTGATCGCTTAATCAGAAAAGAACCTGCCTGGAATACAGGAGACACAGATTCAATCCCTGGGCTGGGAAGATCCCCTGGAGCGAGAAATGGCAACACCTTCTAGTATTCTTGCCTGGGAAATCCCATGGGCAGAGGAGGCTACGTCTTAATGACTAAACCACCACCCAGGTTTTGTGTTGAGGAGTGAGAAAAGCTTTGGAATTAGAAGGCCTATATGTGGCTTTCCAGGTAGCGCTACTGTTAAAGAACCCTCCTGCCAATGCAAGAGACATGAAAGAGACTTGTGATTGATCCCCGGGTTGGGGAGATCCCCTGGAGGAGGGCATAGCAACCCACTCCAGGATTCTTGCCTGGAGAATCCCATGGGGAGACTGTACAGTCCATAATGTCACACAGAGTCAAGCTTATGTGTGAATTCCTCCCTTACCACTAATTAGCAGTATAATACCTGATGTCATTTAACTTCCCTGAAGTTCTGTCTCCTAATATGGAATGTTGCATATTCATATTTAGCTTATTCATTGTATGGGAACCTTTTGCTCAGAAATTACCTTTGGCCCAAGAGTCAAAGTTTCTAGTGACAAGCTCAGAGCAGTTAGTTAGCTGTCCTACACCTTGCTGTGTGGGAAGTGAAGTCCAGGATTCACATTTCATTCTTTAACTGGGACCTCCAGCATTTTCCATCATCATAGAGCCATTACTGGGGATTCATAATTGTCACTTGTGATAGAAATTAAAAATGACATCTCACCTTGTACCGGGGTCTTGATAACCTGAACAGCTGGAGAAGGAGAGTTAGGGTGCCTGGCATCTAGGGGTGCTTCAGCCAGCCTGAACCCCTGGAAGTTGCTGGCTGCACCCCTCTGCTACGCGCCTATCATACCAAAACCTGGCTTTATCACAGCTGCATTTCCCTGGGCCAGCTCAAAGAACATCTTTCTTGTAGAATTAAGCACCCTGGGCACAGTTGATCACACAAATCTACCTGAATTCTCTGCTACAGAGAATAGGATATAGAACAATAATCTCATGCTGTCGCCTCTGTCTCCTCCACTCTGGGCTGAACGTTTCACAGGGGCTTGTCTGTCCCCTTCACTGTTGTGTCCTCGCCCCCGAAAGGAGGTTTGGGGTGGAATGACCCAGACGCAGTCCTTGTTGAGGACAGACGAGTGCATCTACTAAGTCGGGGAGCAGGCTTGGTCACTTCTCCTCCCAGGCACACGTACACCTGACTCGTTATTCTGTGCGCTTCCTGGCAATCCGCTTGTGAAGCAATGTCACAAAAAATATTCAGAATGTCATTTCAGAGCTTTCATGGCAAAACATTCTATTGTTTAACTTTTAAGTCTACAGTTCATGCTGGGGCTTTGAGGTAAACACTTTGGCTCATAAACTTGGGAACTATGTGAAGACATATGTGTGCACACATGCTCCCGTGTGTGTGTATGTGTGTGTGTGCGTGTATTAGAAATCATTAGTTTCATTTTCTTCTTACCTGTGTGAATAGGAGAAAATATAGTCGTGTCTCAATTTCTCTGTATGAATCACCATAACTTCTGCAAAAGCTTTCTCACAATAAAGGTAGAGGATTTGTGTTTATAAACTGAGCTCAAGAAATATCACTAAGGAAGAAAATAAATCTTTCATCCAGAGCAATAATCTTTAGCATAAAAAAAATGATCACAACTTTCAAGTAAACACTGTGTTGGGGAAATAAGTGCATTAGAAAATGTTTATTTATTTTTCTTAGCTCAGGATTTCTGGATTTTCAATTTTTTTTTGTCTTTATTCAACAAGAATTTTTTTAATGGGTTTTATTTCACTCACACCATCCCTTTAAAACTCTTTTTATACATATTGTATAACGTGTACTTCCCTTTGCTCAGCCGATTAGCTGTGTCTGACTCTGCAGCCCCATGGAGTTTAGCCCACCAGGCTCCTCTGTCTGTGGAATTCCCAGGCAAGAATACTGTAGCAGGTTGCCGTCTCCTTCTCCTGCGGATCTTCTCGACCCAGGGATCAAACCTGGGTCTTTTGTGACTCCTGCATCGCCAGGTGACTTCTTTACCACTCTGCTACATGGGCCAACATGTAACACCTGTGTCTAACTTACTGGTAAAAGGACAGGCAGGTCTATCCTGGGGCTGCATGCCCAAATGGACTTGTTATTTATTTTCTCAATTCTGGACACAGAATAAAAGGCATGAACATCATTTAGAAAATCATGACTTCTGCCTGGGTTAGGAAGATGCCCTGGAGAGGGCACAGCAACCCACTCCAGTATTGCCTGGCGAAGCCCATGGACAGAGGAGCTTGGTAGGCTGCAGTCCATATTGTAACAGAGTTGGACACAACAGAAGCGGTGTAGCATGCACACACAACTTCTGCTTGGGGGGAAATAATTAAATATAATAGTCCTATAGTTATATAATATTTCTATATTTATCTGAGGACAGTTTCATCTAGTGGGCTTCGCTGGTGGCTCAGTGGTAATACACCAGCCAGTGCTGGAGATGGCAAGATCCCCTGGAGGAGGAAACGATAAATTCCTCCAGTATTCTTGCCTGGAAAATCCCATGGACAGAGCACCCTGGCGGGTTACAGTCCTTGGTGTCCCAAAAGGGTCGGAAACCACTTAGTGACTAAACGGTAAATTTCATCTAATATGTGTCTGCTAAAGAGCAAAGTTATCCCATTAAAAGCATTTAGCTTGAGTTGAAAATTATAAAATTATTCTGTAGAATTTTATAAGTGAAAGAGACTCACCAGAGGAATTAACAGAGTAAGAGAACCCCCTTCTCAAAACACTAGTGAAGTTTCTAATGTTTGCACATTGTGGCAGGAGCAGAGACTATGTAACATTCTGTGAAAATATTCATTTGATGTAACATTTGCAGATTAAGAAACAAGCCTGTAGAGTTTAAAAAACAAGACAAAACTAATGTTTCATTTATATAATTCAGGCAAATATTTAATGCTTGGCAGTCACTGGGAAATACTTATCTAGCAAGTACTCACCTAGTGCGTACACTGCATCCTTGCAGGCACATTTTTAAAATCAAAATGTGACTGGTGGATTAAAGTAGTAATTTATAGAAATTGCTTTCCCCCCATATGTCTATGGAACATATCATTCTTATTAGGACACAGAGAACTATTTCTTTCTTACTTATTTTTATCTATATCTAAATTTAAGATAAACCTTTGAGAAAGTTTTGAAACTTTATTTTTTTAGTGAGAGAAAATTTAGTAAAATTCATATTTATTTTTAAAAGATAATAATGTCCTCTGTTCTAAAAACGATACATTTTCACAAAAAAATCTACGGAAGAAAGCGTTTAATAAGCTTTCCTCCTTCCTCACCAGGTCTGTGTGAAGCTCAGTAATGAGCAGAGAAGGCTGTTCCCTGGACTTAGTCTTGTGAAAGTGAGGCGAGAACCTCCTGAAAAAGTGCAGAGTAGAGTTATTTAAACACTGTGTGTGTCACATTTGATGTTTGGGATAAGTTACATTTGACAGCTGTTCTCTCTGGGATAAAGAGCTTATCAAAGGGAACTGTGAAAGGTTGCTGCAATTAACTCGATAAGCTATTAATGATATTATCAGTTTGATGATTGCTAACAAGCAGTAGAAATTTTGTGTAGGCTTCTGTTTATGCCTGCCTTTTTATTAGTGGAATTACTGGCTAATATGAAAGTAGTTAAATGGTTTTCATTTTGCCTTAATAAAATACAGGACATAGATGAGATGCAGATAACTGATGTCTTTCTATAACCTCAGAGAGGTGGTATGAAAATGTTTTGTCACTGGAAGGTTAAAACATATATTGCATTGAGGGTTTAAAAAGTAGTTTCTTACTCATCCCAGAAGGGAATGTGTAGGTCATGCATGCTTCACTTGCATGTGAATTCCAAAAACGTCTCTGTGACATTTTCAGTCATTTCTCAGACCATTAACACAGTGCTGGCTGTGCTTTCTCATTACAGAAACAGGATAGGCTGAGAGAACTAGATCCCATGACAGAGGGGAAGAATACCGTATCCGGAAATATTCATAGCCTAACTCTGATATGTGCATGGGTTCCTTGATAATGGTGCTGGAGACAGAGCAGTGGTAAGGAAGGGAGGTGAAGGATGTTTCACTGGAAATAAAGACCCCCCAGCTATCCAGCAATCCTGCTTCTATTTCCTACTCTCCTTTCCTAACTGGGTCCTTTGTCCTCTCTGAACCCCATTGTCCTCATCTTTAAAATGAAGAAAGATGCATGCATATAACAAATATATTCTTGCCTCATTACCTTTCCCCAGATTACATTATTAATTATTTCTGTATTTATTTGGATTTACATTTCAGATTGTTCACTATCTGTTTATGAGACTGTTATCAGTATACCTGACTTTAAGGCTTTGTTGGTCTTGGCTGGTATTGATAGTCAGCATCTGTGGGTGTGTGTTTATCATTTAACCTGATAACCCTAAAGTGGAGGAAAACACTGCTAATTATGGGGTAAAGTTAAAACTCAGTTTGATTTTAAAAATTAAAATCAGTGAAAGTCTTCAAAATATAGCTGCTTTTTCAGAAAACTGGTATCCAGAATTTTTGTCCAGTAAGGCGCTAAACTCCAAGGAGGGCCCCACATGTGTCTTAGGTTTCTGCTGTGTTTTCAGGCAAAAAGGAAGAAGCTCTGCTAGTAGATGTCGTTCTCCTTATTCTTGTGAGTTTGAATTTGGGTTTAAATCTGAAGTCGAAGAATCTCTTGTTGAAGATAGATTTGTATATTAATTACCAGTTTAGAATATTAATAGACTCACTGTTCATTCCACTGAACTGACTTTAACAAAAGTAAAAGAGTCAGTAACGGGCATGCTTACTGGTGAACAACGTGTCATTTTTTTTTTTTTTTTTTTACAACATGTCATTTTTAACTAAGACATGCATATAGAGAGATGCAGGTGGGGCATTTGCTGTGGAGAAGCTCTGATGAAACTATTGCAGTTTGTGATATTTAAGGACAGCTTATGTACAATAGGAACGTGATAAGTGGAAACATCTTTTGTTCAACAGATGGGATTTTAAGTTACCATAATTGTAATGGTTGTATAAGTGATTGCAGTTATATTACAGACAAGTTCACTTTGGAGGTAGTAGTGAATTGCTTATGAAAAGAATCACTCAGAGAGGAAAATCTGTAAGGTAGTAGGCAGCTGCCAGTAAATCTAAAAATGGAAGTTAGGTGGGGAAAATTAGGATATGGAAGACGTGAAAAAAATTTTTTATAAATTATTGAGAGAGAGAAGGGTAACAGTAGTTACAGAGACATAGTTGTAAAGGCGGAGAAGGCAGTGGCACCCCACTCCAGTACTCTTGCCTGGAAAATCCCATGGACAGAGGAGCCTGGTAGGCTGCAATCCATGGGGTCACTAAGAGTCAGACATGACTGAGCGACTTCACTTTCACTTTTCACTTTCATGCATTGGAGAAGGAAATGGCAGCCCACTCCAGTGTTCTTGCCTGGAGAATCCCAGGGATGGGGGAGCCTGGTGGGCTGCCGTCTATGAGGTTGCACAGAGTCGGACATGACTGAAGTGACTTAGCATAGCATAGTTGTAAAGGAGGGCAATTGCCACTTATTTTTGCCTGATATGAGGAGGTTGGGTGATGAGGATGAAGGGGAAAAAAGAACAACAACAATAAAAATGAGGAAATGCTTTCCAAGGCAGACTTTCTCTTTCAAAATGAGTAGAGTAAGTGAGCCTAGGAAAGATCCAGAAGGACTTGAAGGCAAGGAATCAAAGATGCAAACAGTGTCAAAAGGGGCGGGTGGGTGGTGGTGGGGAGACAGACAGACAGAGAGAGTCTGTCCAACCTAGACATGGAGGAGGAGGCGGATCCATTCACCTGTTGCTCCAACACATGCCCCTGCATCCACGGGAGCTGTCCTCATGGGAAACGTGCATGTGTGTGCGCTCAGTCGTGTCCGACTCTGTGATGCCGTGGACTGTCGCCCACCAGGCTCCTCCGTCCGTGGGATTCTCCAGACACGAACACTGCAGTGGGTTGCCCTTGCGTTCTCCAGGGGATCTTCCCAATCCAGGGATTGAACCTGTGTCTCTTCAGTCTCCTGCCTTGGAAGGTGAATTCTTTGCTACTGGCAGAATCTAAAAAGCCCTTCCTTATGGGAACAAGGTTGGAATTCTGGGTGCTAGGGTCTCATGCTTGACTGTTTCTACTACTCTAAGAGGCTTATGAGGGTGACTCAAGCAGGCACTGGTCTGGGGATACAGACACATAAACACCTACTTACAATATCTCCTATTCATTGACAGTTGAAAACAATGCTGCAACATAGATTTTATCGTCCTTCTTTTATAGTAGAGAGAACTGAAGCTCAGAAGTATATTCCTCAATGTTCACAGCTAGCAAATGATCATGACGGGATCTGAACAGGAGTGCGTAACCCCAGAGCTGCTGTTCTTGCCTCTACACTACACTGCCCCTCCTGAGCTTCTGTGCAAGGCAAACTGGTAATTTGAAAGTGTTTTTAAGAGAGCAAAAAAATCCACCAGAGAAGGCAGTAAGCTCGGGAGCAGGTCACGAACGGCTTTTTATGCCACAGTTAGAAGTCCTGGCTTTGTAGGTAATACAGCCTGTTGATAGTGAAAGATGCATGATGCTTCAGTGACATGGCTCTGGCCGTAGGGAAACTGGTAACTCATGCGAGTAGATTGAAATGCAGAGAGTCAGCGTAGGGGGGCCAGTTATGGGGTCGTCGTGATCCCTGGAGGAGATGATGAGCTGGACCTGGGCGTTCGGTGCAGCAGAGACAAGGGGGCAGGCTCAGGAGATGTTCAGGGTTAGACTTGACCAGAGGTGGTGACTCGCAGGCGTGGCTGGAGGAAGAGGAGAGTATCAGGAAGAGGGAGATACAGAAATGAGAAGCGAGTTGTAGAGGGAGAGTTGGAGGGGGTTGTGTTGTCCGCACTTGTGTAGAGGGGTGTGTGTGTGTGTTTGTGTGCTCTGATGGGGGGGTGGGTGTGGACTGATGGAAAGGGGTGAGTGGGGGGCAGAGTTGACTGAGAAGAAGACAGGAGCCCCAGATTCTGTCTGTCCCTGAGATTTATTTGACTTGCCTTTGGTTTAAACTTGATTGCACGGGGACCCATTTCCTTCCTAAATGAATAATGAATATATACTCTATAACACCAGTACTCCTGCATTCGGAACTTTGTGCTCCTTAGAGAAATTTCTTGTGTAGACGGATGACATGTCATATTATAATGTTATCATTATACTTTGTTCTGAATTTTACTCACCCTAATAAAGCACATAAGCATTTATTCTACTATTTACCACCCAGAATGCCAAATTACACATTCTCTTAGATGACATATTAAAATGAGGGTACTCAATAAAGTGCAGAATATGGCAACCTAATTTAAAATGAGGTTGCATTCCAGTACAACATACCACTGGGTATCTTATACCCTATTTATCTTTGGATATTGAATTATTTTGACAGCTGTATGCACAAGTGAGTCCTCCAGGGTTTCTGTTTAAATTAAAGCTTCCAGACATTGTCTGGCTTGGACTGGAACAACAGGTTCACTTCAGAATTGAGCTCCTCTGCCCAGGCATGTTAATCTGCAGGTCTAACCACCTCAGAAATCTCTCTGGAATAAAAACAGCTCTCATATAAGGCTACTGCGTACAATCCAAATGTTGCATTTACTTTACACAAGCTTGTTCCTCAGATTGCCTTAAAATCCTTTATCTGCTCCTACCTTATACCGTTGGAATCATAATGGAGTGGAACTGGGTGGCTTTTCCAGGAGGCGCTGAGGGGCCTGGCCACGACCTGTCAGCAGAGCCCTTAGGAGCTCTCAGCTTCAGAAGCAGGATGTGGGCAGCCTGTGGGAAGGGCGTTCAGAGCTGCGAGGAGAGGGAAAGGATAGGGATCAGATCTGTTTTGTAGAAGACAGTAAAGGGATTAGCCTAAGCTCGAGTGGAAGATTTATTTAGGGCCTGGAAATAAGAAGATCCTTGAATTAGTATTTATTTAGCTTTGAGAGGAAGAGAGAAATCATACCAAATAGCCCTTTCTACTTAAAGCTCCCGAAAGCACACAGAACGTGGGAAATGTGATTGCCCAGTACAGGTTAACTCCCAGATCATAGCTCTGGGCCTTTCAACATACACTAGATGGGGAGTCTTGCCTGTATCCGTGGGGGCCACATTGGAAATTAAATGTTGTGAATCTTGCAGAGATAAGATGTTTGGAAGTGGTGGCATAGTTCTCTTCAGTGCTGGACCAGTAATGGCGTCCAAATTCAGAATTTTTTGGACACCACGTGGTTAAAGCCAAACTAGGCCATCCAGAGATCACCTCGTTCAGATTTCTGAAAGAAATGTAAGGCAAACATCTACTGGGTTTAAAATTTGTAAGAAAGGAAGAGGCGATTAGAGAACACATAGCCATGATTTGTTTAGATGCCTTAAATAAATGCCCTGTGCGTTTTTTTTTTCCTCCAGATAGTTCTCATGTGAATCCTTCATGTCAACTTACTATATTAGGCTTCTGTTAAAGAAATGATGCTTCGTCTGTGTTTGTCCTGCGCAGACAACTGGGCCAGGACTCTTTTTGCCCTGATTTGTGGGCACTTCTGAGGAACTGTCCAAAGTGATCACAGTGCCCTGTGGGAGGACCCTCTAGGTGTAGGACATGTAAGGTCTAAGAATCTTAAGCAACTACTTTGGTTTTTCAGATGATAAAGACTCCCTGCAATGCAGGAGACCAGGGTTCGATAGCCAGGTCGGGAAGATCCCTGAATAGGAAATGGCAACCCTCTCCAGTGTTCTTGCCTAGAAAATCCCATGGACAAGGAGGCTGGCGGGCTACAGTCAGTAGGGTCACAAAGTGCTGGACCTGACTCAGGGACTCATACTTTCACCTTTAAGCAACTATGGTTTTGTATCAAACAGACCTTTCACTCAGTTTGTTCTGTTCCTTCTTATGATCAAGTTTAAGCTCATTTAACAGTTTCTGAGCCTGCAGGTAGAACAACAACCATTTGAGCACCACGGTCCTCAGCAGCTGACAGCCAGCTCCATCAGTCGTCTTATCCTGAAAATGTGAGGCTAATTATAGCAGGTGAAAGTTCAAATAATCTGTCTTAAGCTGAGTTAATAGGGATGGGGAATTACTCTTGCTGATACCCATTTGCTGCTGTTGCAAGTAAACTTGTGTGGGGCTGTAGGTTTTCAGGCCTCTAGAGGCCCACCTCGTTGAAATCCACTCAGATCAGATCAGATCAGTCGCTCAGTCGTGTCCGACTCTTTGCGCCCCATGAACCGCAGCACGCCAGGCCTCCCTGTCCATCACCAGCTCCCGGAGGTCACTCAGACTCGCATCCATCGGTCAGTGATGCCATCCAGCCATCTCATCCTCTGTCGTCCCCTTCTCCTCCTGCCCTCATCCCTCCCAGCATCAGGTCTTCTCCAATGAGTCAACTCTTCGCATGGGTGGCCAAAATACTGGAGTTTCAGCTTTGCATCATTCCTTCCAAGAATTCCAGATTGATCTCCTTCAGAATGGACTGGTTGGATCTTCTTGCAGTCCAAGGGACTCTCAGGTCTTCTCCAACACCACAGTTCAAAAGCATCAATTCTTCGGCGTTCAGCCTTCCTCACAGTCCAGCTCTCACATCCATACTGACCACAGGAAAGACCATAGCCTTGACTAAGCGAACCTTTGTTGGTAAAGTAATGTCTCTGCTTTTGAATATGCTATCTAGGTTGGTCATAACTTTCCTTCCAAGGAGTAAGCGTCTTTTAATTTCATGGCTGCAGTCACCATCTGCAGTGATTTTGGAGCCCAGAAAAACAAAGTCTGACACTGTTTCCACTGTTTCCCCATCTATTTCCCATGCAGTGATGGGACCAGATGCCATGATCTTCGTTTTCTGAATGTTGAGCTTTAAGCCAACCCTTTCCTCTCCACTTTCACTTTCATCAAGAGGCTTTTTAGCCCCTCTTCACTTTCTGCCATAAGAGTGGTGTCATCTGCATATCTGAGGTTATTGATATTTCTCCCGGCAATCTTGATTCCAACTTGTGTTTCTTCCAGTCCAGCATTTCTCATGATGTACTCTGCATATAAGTTAAATAAACATGGTGACAATATGCAGCCTTGACGTACTCCTTTTCCTATTTGGAACCAGTCTGTTGTTCCATGACCAGTTCTAACTGTTGCTTCCTGACCTGCATACAATTTTTAAAGTCACAATAAACTATGGAAAATTCTGAAAACCCACTAAGTGCACACTAAGTTGTTGCCAGGAAGTTGAATGCAGTTCCTCTTTGATAATTATTTTTCCACCTTTATCGATGATCTTTGATGAGACTTATAATCAAGAATTCCAGAACCTGGCAACCCAAATGAATTATTCCACTCAAAAATAGCCTACCAATTTATTTCAGCATTTACTTTGTTTTTATCCTTCTAATTTTTGTCTCTTCTGTCTTTTCAGTCCATAAGTAAGTGAAAGTAGCTAAGTCACGTCTGATTCTTTTCGACCCCATAGACTATACAGTCCCTGGAATTTCCCCTGGCCAGAGTACTGGAGTGCGTAGCCTTTCCCTTCTCCAGGGGATCTTCCCACCCCAGGGATCAAACCCAGGTCTCCAAGGTGGATTCCATACCAGTTGAGACACAAGGGAAGACCCCAACATGTAGATCATGTATTACTTTCTCTTAGCTTATGTTTATAAATATAACTTGATCATTCCATTCAAAAGTGCCACATGAGTATAGATAAAGAAAAGAGTGAATTTTGTCCAAAGGGAGTAGATGATTACTGTGCTCTGCCCAGGAGAGACTGGAGATTTTCTTGGTTTACCAAGAGTTTATTTAAACACATGATACTTTGTTTCCAGTAAGCCTCATCCCCCATCTTGCCCTAGAATAATCTAGGTTTACTTTGACCTTCCACCTTGGCTCAAGGGTTGATGGTTTGGACTATTAATCACTAATAAATGTGGTATTGCAAACACCAGTTGCAGTGCATGGTGGGATTTGGGATACTTCAGGTTGGATACTTCCTCTTCTCTCAGTCTCCCTGATCCCACTGTCTAGTTGCTAGTGTAAACGTTCAGATGTGACTTAACCTGCCTTCAGGATGTCAAGGCAGGCCTGTGATGATGTTAATAGCTCTTCTCTGATAAGGAGTTTGCTGTGTCACTTTTGTTTGCCACAAGGGTGGGACCAGGGCGCCAACTTCCAACTGCCTACAAGGTGCGTTGGTGCAAGAACTCTGCCCATGGTGACTAATTGCACAAAATGTATTCTCTCTCAGGGAGAGTTTAAACTCGACTCAAAGAGAATTTCAGCCTGATCCTGGAGATGCTGAGGAAGTATCTGTGGCCCAGGTCAGCGCCTTCCATCAACTGGGTAGTGAAGAATATCCGCTTGCTGGGTGGGTTCTTCAGTCCCCAGACTGCCTTTGACTCAGGTGACTCTTAGTCTGAGCAGTGTGGCCGGGAGAGCATGGTCGTCTCTACAAGGAGTGTCTAAATATGTATCAGGCTTCCCTCATAGCTGTTGGTAAGGAATCTGTCAGCAATGCAGGAGATCCAGGTTCTATTTCTGGGTCAGGAAGAAGGAAATGGCAACCCACTCCAGTATTCTTGCCTGGAAAATCCCATGGATAGAGAAGCCTGGCAGGCTACAGTCCATGGGGTCACAAGAGTCGGACATGATGTGGTGACTAGCCCCCCACCACATGTGTATCAGGCGTACGCTGTGTCGCTTCTCTTCAGAGGGCGGGAGGCTGCCCGTGGCAGGGATGATAATGATCAGGCCGAGGCCCCCACAGTGGAAGGCTCGATGTGCATCTGTGTAGCACGGATGGCATCACAGTATTTAGTCTTCTAAATAATTGCATTATTTAGTCATCGCATGCTTTAGTTTTCCTTTCTTCCTCATGAATAGATCGCACCACTCATTTCTGCTTCTTTTATGGCTAACTTCATCATACTTTAGGACGGTTGGAGTGATGAGCAAAAACAAAATTCTTTCCTTGGCATGAGGACGGCTAGTTTTTCAGTAGGCGAATTCTTATATAGACATTGCCTCACTCAGCAGGACTTACCATGTGCGTCCAGCTGTGCTTGGCATTAAGACTAGAAATAAGTGAGAGAATATCTAGTTTGGCCAAATAATAAAATGACGTTCAGATGGATGTTTGAAGACAGTACTGTGGATGCTTAAAGGTTGGGCTTAGCAGCAGTGACGCTTCCCAGGGACGATGGTGTTTAATTGGGACATTGAAAAATAAGTACAGATTTCTAGATACACAGACTGAGGGATTAAAGAGCCAGACGCGACCTCTGAGTCCATCAGATCAGATCAGATCAGTCGCTCAGTCATGTCCGACTCTTTGCGACCCCATGAACCGCAGCACGCCAGGCCTCCCTGTCCATCACCAGCTCCCGGAGGTCACCCAGACTCACACCCATCAAGTCAGTGATGCCATCCAGCCATCTCATCCTCTGTCGTCCCCTTCTCCTCCTCCCTCAATCCCTCCCAGCATCAGAGTCTTCTCCAATGAGTCAACTCTTCGCATGAGGTGGCCAAAATACTGGAGTTTCAGCTTTAGCATCATTCCTTCTAAAGAAATTCCAGGATTGATCTCCTTCAGAATGGACTGGTTGGATCTTCTTGCAGTCCAAGGACTCTCAAGAGTCTTCTCCAACACCACAGTTCACATTTCTTCGGCGCTCAGCCTTCTTCCGTCCAGCTCTCACATCCATACATACCACAGGAAAGACCATAGCCTTGACTAGGCGAACCTTTGTTGGTAAAGTAATGTCTCTGCTTTTGAATATGCTATCTAGGTTGGTCATAACTTTCCTTCCAAGGAGTAGCGTCTTTTAATTTCATGGCTGCAGTCACCATCTGCAGTGATTTTGGAGCCCAGAAAAACAAATCTGACACTGTTTCCACTGTTTCCCCATCTATTTCCCATGCAGTGATGGGACCAGATGCCATGATCTTCGTTTTCTGATGTTGAGCTTTAAGCCAACCTTTTCACTCTCCACTTTCACTTTCATCAAGGGCTTTTTAGCCCCTCTTCACTTTCTGCCATAAGAGTCATGTCATCTGCATCTGAGGTTATTGATATTTCTCCCGGCAATCTTGATTCCAACTTGTGTTTCTTCCAGTCAGCATTTCTCATGTTACTCTGCATATAAGTTAAATAAACATGGTGACAATATGCAGCCTTGACGTACTCCTTTTCCTATTTGGAACCAGTCTGTTGTTCCATGACCAGTTCTAACTTTGCTTCCTGACCTGCATACAGATTGCTGAAGAGGCAGATCAGGTGGTCTGGTATTCCCATCTCTTTCAGAATTTTCCATAGTTTATTGTGATCCACACAGTCAAAGGCTTTGGCATAGTCAATAAAGCAGAAATAGATGTTTTTCTGGAACTCTCTTGCTTTTTCCATGATCCAGCGGATGTTGGCAATTTGATCTCTGGTTCCTCTGCCTTTTCGAAAACCAGCTTGAACATCAGGAAGTTCACGGTTCACATATTGCTGAAGCCTGGCTTGGAGAATTTTGAGCAGAGTCCATGGCCACCCATAATTAAATGCAGAATTATATTTGCCTGTGCATATGCTTGGTGTATGTATGGTACGTTATATGCTATGTGTATGTATATGCTTTGTTATATGTATGTATATTGTAGAAGGTCGATACTTTATATCAGATTTTCAATTCTTACGCTGAACATTTTTTTAAACCATTTTATAAATAGCGAGTGCCCCATTTCTTCCACTGTCACTCTAACGTAAGAAATTTATCTGTCATCATCAGAGGATAAAGCATTTGAAACAGGTCAATCTGTGGTGCTGCTGGGCCAGAGGCCCTGTATACATTCCTTGCACATAACTACTTACTAGGGGGATAAAATAAAAACTTAGCCCAGTATGTGGAAAACACTTATGAAACCATTGCAGTGCTTTTTTATAGGCACTGGATACACAGAGAAATGAAGAAAACCAGTTAGAAGTTGATCAATGGATCTTCTTTCCCCTTCATACTCCCATTCCAACTCTTCAGCATGCACAAAATTAGCCTGAATGGCTTTTTTTGGTTCGTTTTAATTGTTTGTCTTATGGCTTTGGTTCATTCTCCTAGGCCGCAAGTACTGTGTAATTTTTTTAAGATGGTCTTTCTCTTCTGTCACTGGGACAAGGGACATGTGACAAAGACGTTAAATCTTTTTAAACGCTTAATATAAAGGAATTTTTGCCTGTGTAGTCACTACCCATTCACCCTAATCTTCTCCCACCATCCTCCAAATCCCAATAACTCCTAGTAATTAACTGAAGTAAAGCTCTTTTACATTTTTGGTTCTATAGTTTTCAAATGGGAAAAAAAAAAAAATCAGCCAGTGGTCAGTATTAGAAGAGAAAGTAATTGGAATTCTGGTCAGTTTAAGGGAAGGTTCAGGAGCCATGTCAAATCTAAAAGGTCAAAACAGTGCTATTTATTAACACACAATAAGAAAATGCAGTTCTAAGAACTAGAGCTTGCTTACTCAACAAACACCAAAAATGCTTGCTACTTGTTGGATGCTAAGGTGTAATCTTTTTAAATAAGTAAATTTGTTTTCAGTTAACCAGACAAATTTTTCTCAAAAGTAAACTAATTTTGCAATGAAATTCAGTTATCAGTGAAAGCTCAGTGGAAGTAGCTATTATATCACCACTTACACATGATTTAACCATTTGAACCATTATTTGTCAAAATATACTGTTCAAAGATTTTTATATTGTTATTTCAACATATACTGTTAAAGGTATTCAAGTCTCGTTAGTTGACACTTGGTATAATTATGCCTTGTACTTGATAAGGGAATTGACATGAAAAGAAAATATTTCTGCTGAAGATAGATGACTTATGTCCAGATTATCACCTCATCTTCCAGTAGTTAGCAGCCAAATAAACAAAATTAACATATCTGGAGTCTTCAGTTTAACACAGTATTTTCTTTTTGTCTCAGATTTCTTTCTTCTTTCCAAAACGATTCTTTAAAATAGTGTGATCAAGAGGAATCAAGGCTTCGGTGTCAGTCACGCCAGATTTCACATTCTCCTTCCTAAACCTCTTTAGGAGTGTAATTTATATTTTTATAAGACAAGGATAGTAACAGTATTTCACCAGAGTTGTGAGGCTTAACCGTGTAACATATGTAAGTAAACTCGGCTCGACGAGCAAAACACAGTGGGCACTCAATAAATGTGAGTGTCCCAGAGTCTACAGGGGCACATTTCCGGGATGTTTACTGATGTCTATGGCCTGGAGGCTTGCATGCAAATAGGCAATTAAGAAATAATGAACTGCTTGCAGACTCGTAGCCTCTTGGCACTGGCTGCAGCCAAACCTTTAGCCAAAGATTTTCCCTGGCCACAGAGAGATGTGAAATCTGTCATCGTTGTTTGCTCTCATAGCCAAGCGAGGTCAATATACTGTAGGACAAAAAGGTGGAAAATAAATTAAGCACGGTAGCATGTCTTTCGTGCATGTGTTCATGCTTAGTTGCTGTCTTGTCCAACTCTTTGGACTGTAGCCCAGACTTCTTTGTCCGTGGGATTTTTCAGGCAACAGTATAGGAGCCATTTCCTCCTCCAAGGGATCTTCCCAACCCAGGGACTGAATCTTCATCTCCCACGTCTCTTGAATTGGCAGGCAGATTCTTTACCTGCTGAACCATTGGGGAAGCCCATCCTTCAGGTAGCCGGTGAAAAGAATAGAATATGTTCCGGCCTTTCCCCAGGATTCGGGAGGTGGGGAGTGAGGAGTGGATAGAAGGTATCCTACTGTTTTGGTATTCTCAAAGAGCTTTATTGACACCAGGACCAGGCCCTTGTCGAGAACGTGCTGGAGCAAAATAATCCATCAGCATTAATCATGCCCTTCTGATGTCTCCACGTCAGCAAGCTCACTTATTTAAAATGTGGAGCATCGAGATCCTGTAGCTCTTCCCCGTTGGTTGAAAGGAAAGGAATTGGTCTTAAGAAGGGAAAGGGAAGCAGTTCTAATGAGCCGCTGAAGCTGGGTTACCTCCCCTGTTGGTGGTAGAACTGGAGCTGGAGATGATGGGCAGAGCAGAGTTCAAGGTGAGGCCCTCAGTGTGGACTGACCCTGAGGAGGAGCAGTTACAGGTAATATCAGCCATGTCCTGCTGGACACTCACCGTACGCCAGAGGACTCTCTAATGGTGTGGGTTTGTTTGGCCCTCATAGCAACCTCTGAGCTTAAAAATATTATTCTCGTTTGTATAAAACAGAGACTGGAGAAAGTAAGAAACTTGTCCTGATGGTCACACTGTTAGTAATTGAGAGAGCCAAGATTCAAACCCCGCCCTCTCGATCCCAGAGTTCAGCCACGTGAACACTCTGAGGAGGAGCCCTGCGTGTGTGGCAGCCAGAGAGCACACTGCTGAGTGAGTGGGCTGTGAGTCACCCAGGGACAGGGGTGATTTACAGCACCTGGCCTTTCAAAAGAGGATGGTTCCCGTTACCTGCAGGGTGTTGGTTTGTTGAATGAGAACTTGGGTTTGGTCCCAGAACAGAACTGCTTGAAAGAATACAACAGCACTCATGGTGTCCCTTCTTCTCTCAACAGGCTCCATGACGTGCTCTGCCTCTCATAGGAGCAAATGTTGAACAAATGGGTTGAAAGCGTACCAAATTATGAGCCTGCCCTAAGCATGAAATTACTCGCCTTCCCTGGGAGGCCATCTGGTATTGATCTGGGTCAGGATGCCTGATAACTCATCATGGCCATTGGGCCAAAAGCACCAGCAGTCTGGAGGAGAATCCGATGTCTGTGATTACCCGCTGGGCTCCTAGGTTCAAAGTGGCTCTGTTTCATGCTCAGAATCACTTGGTCAATAGCACCCAGGAGCCAGGCTCGTGGTTTTTAGCATAATACACTGCACTATTTTTGTAGACACAAGTCCTACAGGACTCTATGTGAATACTGATATCCCAAAATGCTATCTGTAGTATGCCAAGACTAGTAACATCTATTCTGGAGCTGATGATGACTTGATGAGATGCTGTGATTATGTTTATTTATATGGCCTTTGATAGACCATATAGAGAAATATACTGAATAAGTAGAAGTGACTTTCACTCTAGATTTGGCACCTGCATTCCCTTTGACATGCTTATTTCTTCAGGAAATCTAAATAAATTCATCTGTCTGCCATATCCTGCCTGCCCCACTACCATGCAAAAAAAAAAAGTAACTATAATGAAATCTTAGTGGGATAAATAGTATCTTTTAGCACCTACTGTTTTGTCTATGAAATGTAGGTTCAGATCAGATCAGATCAGATCAGTCGCTCAGTCGTGTCCGACTCTTTGCGACCCCATGAACCGCAGCACACCAGGCCTCCCTGTCCATCACCAGCTCCCGGAGGTCACCCAGACTCACACCCATCAAGTCAGTGATGCCATCCAGCCATCTCATCCTCTGTTGTCCCCTTCTCCTCCTGCCCTCAATCCCTCCCAGCATCAGAGTCTTCTCCAATGAGTCAACTCTTCGCATGAGGTGGCCAAAATACTGAAATGTAGGTTAGGGAACTGAAATCTATCTGTTAGATCTGAAGTCAATAAAATAATGAAACAAAGATGGACATTCAAAAATGTCTCTAATTTCTTAATCCCATGTCCTTGTCATTTGTCTTTACTTATATTAAAATAATGTCATTTTTCATCTCACTTTATTCTTTTAAAATTATTTTCAAAGTTTTTTTTTTTTTTTGGCTACACCACACAGCTTGTAGGGTCTTGGTTCCCTGACCAGGGATTTAACCTGGGCCAGGGAAGTGAAAGTATCTAATCCTAACTAACAGACCTCCAGGGAATTTCCCCATATACTATAAAAAATTAAAAAAACAAAACAAAACAAAGAAAACGCCAACAATATGAATTTGAAGAGGTCAACAAGATCCATCTCTGGAGTGGCAGCATGCAACCTCATGCCAAGTAGCCATCTCTCGTCACAGAAGATCAGTGCTGACACCAGTTAAAGCCAAGGAGATGAACGAGAGAATTCAGTGAGGAGCTGAAGATCACATCAGAAATGAAAGAAATAAAGACAAAATGTTCCAATTCCAATGAGATTTGCTGTTAAACTTTTATAAGAAGAAAATGGCCTTCTTAATAGGAAAAAAAAGCATTTATTTTTCAAGAGTTAAACCACCAAATTGTAGATGGTCATTTGATGATAAAGAAAGGCCATGACTATGCTTATTCTTTATGAAGGTCAAGTACCAGATTTCCTTCTTAGGAAATTTTTACTTTAAAGTCCCCACAACAATTGACCTAAGTAACAGGGACATTTATGTTCTCACACAACAATGAAGAGTCCTGAGCTAGGTCACCTCCAAGGATGGGTAACTCAGAGTGTCAAGTTCTGCCATCCTCTGAGCTTTCCTTGCACAATATAGACAAGCTTTCTAGGAGAAGAGGGATTTTCTTACAGTTACTATGAAGTGGGTTTGCTGAAATTTCATCAGCTTTCTCACTGTTGGTTGCTTGGTTGGTTTAGTCACTAAGTCGTGTCTGACTCTTGCGACCACATGGACTGTAGCCCACCAGGCTCCTCTGTCCATGGGATTTTCTAGGCAAGAATACTGGAGTGGATTGCCATTTATTTCTCCAGGGATGTTCCCGACCCAGGAATTGAACCCGGGTCTCTTGCAGGCAAATTGTAGGTTTCTTAATTCCTAAACATTGATGTCCTGATGTCTCTTAGTGATGTCTACCCTGCATGGGGCAGGGAAACCTGAGATACATTTTAATTATGTACCCAATAGACTATAGATTTTTTGTAATAAATATAGTTACTATTTTTTCTCTATGAGTAATTAATACCCTTAACTCTATTGACTTTATCAGATGCTGAACTATATAAATTCTTAATGTTTTTGTGGAATGGATGCCGTTTTATTTGCTTACATCAGTTAGCATAATTCAAATATTTTAAGTTCTTCCCCGATGGTTCAGCAGGTAAAGAATGCACCTGCAATGCAGGAGAAGACCTGGGTTCAATCCCTGGGTTGGCAACCCACTCCATTCTCCTTGCCTAGAAAAGTCCATAGACTGAGGAAGCTGGCTGCTACAGTCCTTGGGGTCGCAAAGAGTCGGATCCGACTGAGCATGACACAAAATATTTTAAAAAAGTAACAGGTGGTATAATAAGAGTCACCCTTGATGTTTAAGGCTAAAATTAAGGCACTGAGAGCTTTTGATCACCCCAAAATCTGCTCAAACAGAATATTTCACAGACCTGGAATTTCCTATTCAAAGACAGTATCCAAAGCTTTTCCTTTTCTGTCTTTCCAGTGTTCTGTCTTGACCGCAGAGATAATAATAAAGTGGGATTTGCCAACTAAATATGAATGCATTAACACAAGAACATAATCCAAAAATTATTCTGTTTATTTTTTGTGTATGCGTTAAAGTTACTTTTTTGAAGCTAGAAAGTAAAAGTGTTAGTTGCTCAATAGTGTATGACTCTTTGCAACCCCATGGACTATAGCCTGCCAGGCTCTTCAGTCCATGCGATTCTTGGGCAAGAAAACTAGGGTAGCCATTCCCTTCTCCAGGGGATCTTCCTGACCCAGTGATCTAATCCATTACTCCTTCATTGCAGACAGATTCTTTACTGTCTGAGCCACCAGGGAAGCCCTTTTGAAACTAAACTGAAGTATAAAATGTCACTATTAAAGGTTGATTTAACTTACTATAAGTTATTTTGGGGATCAGAAAGCATGCCCCAATGAAGGTTTCAGCTTCTCTGGAAAACAAAGGAGTAGAATAGATCCTGTAAATATGGTTGGGTTGGATAAGAACTGGTTTCCATGCAACACCATCCCAATTGCTAATGAAAAACCTCATACTGATATTTCGTTTTTAACTGTGAAATAATTGTGCTGGTCACTGACAGAGTTAGGTCAGTATTACAGGTAGCCTGAATGAGGACCAAGTTTGGTTTTCAGTGTCTTTGAGAAACATCACTTTGTAGTTGACATAAAAAAATGGTGTTGCTATTAAATACTGAAAAGTGAAGAATGGGTTGCTACCTAACAGCTAGTTGTTCTCTGGATAAGAAGAAATACTTTTGTCTGTCTTTTGATTTTCTGTCATATAACTTCAGTTATAAGTAACCCTGCGTTTGTATAATCTCTCCTGCCTCTGCTCAACCAGTTATGAGTAGAAAATGTGAGAATATAGAATATAGTATTGTTATGACAGTTATGATTCCATCTGGGTGATTTCATTTTCTGTGCTGCTGCTGCTGTGTGTGTGTGTGTGTGTGTGTGTGTGTGTGTGTGTGTGTGTATGTATGTTCCTAAAATGTCTACCATTACTATTTTCTAATAAGAAAAAGACATCTACATATTTTAAAAGAATAATAGTCTTTTTAGTATCCTATCATTCTTGATATATTTAAGACTAAACAAACCAATCCAAAACCTTCAATGTTATAAAATAAGAAAACAAAGGTGATATTTTAATAAATCAAAAGGAAGAAAGAATAGAATTTTCAGTAATAAGTAAATTTGAAGATCAAATACAATAAACATGTAAAATAAGTAATTCTTAAGGTCAAAGTAATTTTAATTTACAAAATTAAATCCTTTTTTTTTAGCTGTCTGCTTGCTATTACAAAATCAACTCTATATTTAAGAGAAAGAACCACCCATATAATGCTGGAAAAAAATATAAATTGCAATTAAAGCTTTTTTTGGAGTACACTTGGAAGGTAACCATGAACATTTTATGTGTAGACATATTTGGACAGCAGTTTTAGTTTCAAGTCCCTCTTCTACAGACAGGCTTGTACAGATGTGCTCTTTTGCAGGTTGAAGGATATGCCCCTTTCCCAGCTTTTTAGCAGAGACTTGTTAGGAGTTCACTGTGTGGCAAGCACTTCTCTCATGAAGGAAGCCGTCTGAGGATGTCAGACAGAAGGGTCTTATTTACAGTAAGGGGAGAAAGTAAACACAGGCTAAGAAATGCATGCATGAGCCCTTTCAGAGAGTGCTGAGTACTCGAAATGAGTAAAGAAGGTATAATAGAAACTTGGCAACATCCTCTGAAGGAAAGAGCAACCCACTCCAGTGTTCTTGCCTGAGAAGTCCTACAGACAGAGAAGCCTACAGAAGCTACAGTCCATGGTGTCGCAGACGGTCAGATGCTACTGAGCGACTAAGCAACAGACAAATATGAATTAGATTGTTTATATCAAGAGTTCTAGAAAGACCTTAGGAAGGAAGTGGCCTCTGAGCTGAGAGTTGAGAAAGCAGGAGGAGCACCCTCCCAGCATCTTGGAGCAGGATGCTGCACATGGATGCAGAGACCAAGAGCCAGAGGAAAGCAGTGGCTCGGAGCTGCTATCAGAGGCTCTGGGGAACGTGGGTTCCAAGTTCCACAGAAACTGTAGGCTGCGGCAAAGACCTGAAGCTCAAGTGTATCATTAAAGTTTGGAACATTGAATGATTTGGGGGAAAATCCACATTCGTCAATAGGGGAATGGTTGAATTATTACATAAAATCACTAAAATTATCTCTAGATGTTTAATGAGTGGGGAAGCTCTGTGTTTATTGACACTGAGCACTGCTAGTTCAGTTCAGTTGCTCAGTCATGTCTGACTCTTTGTGATGCTGCTACTGCTAAGTCGCTTCAGTTGTGTCCGACTCTGTGTGACCCCATAGACGGCAGCCCACCAGGCTCCCCCGTCCCTGGGATTCTCCAGGCAAGAACAGTGGAGTGGGTTTCCATTTCCTTCTCCAATGCGTGAAAGTGAAAAGTGAGAGTGAAGTCACTTAGTTGTGCCCAACTGTTAGCGACCCCGTGGACTGTCGCCCACCAGTCTCCTCTGTCCATGGGATTTTCCTGGCAAGAGTACTGGAGTGGGCTGCCATTGCCTTCTCCGCTTTGTGATGCTAGTCATGTTATTAAAGCTGCAGAACACTGAATATAATACATCATTAAAAGTATATCAAAATGTACACAGAAAAAGATCTAGAAGCTACATAGAAATTCTATATTATATATATTCTATATTTATCTATTTCTTATATAGTCTCTCTATATATATAGAAATTCTATTTTATTTCTATATTATATATAAAAATTCTACATTAATAGTGATGGTAATGGAGAACTGAGTAGCAGTGAAAACAGACTTTGATTTTCACTTTATACTCATAATTTTTACTTGCTTTTTTTTTTTAAAATGAACATGCACTTTATTCTGTTATTGATCAAAATAAACAAACATAAAAACTACCATGACTATAAAAAAAAGAAAAGATTTAGAGAACTGGAAAAATTAGGGCAGCTTTTAGCCAAAGAAAATCCTATTCCACATACTGACCAAGTAAACAGGTTCACAGTCTTTAAAAATGCCTGAGGGCTTGTTTAGCCTTGCATGGCTACCTTGTGGACTAAAAGCTCTAGACGTGAAAGCCTTCTGCAAGCTGACAGCCAGCTGTCCTATTCCTGTTGCTTGTTTTTTCCCACAAACTGCTTCCTGTCTGAACTCGTGCTCATGTTTGGAATTTGAGCCTTTCCTCCAGCTTCCTTACCTCTTGCATCTCTGAACTGTGTCAGTCACACAGCCATTTTTTTAGCATACGTTTCAGAACACATCAGAGAGGCCGGCTCCTTCCATGTTAAGGTAATCCTTTAAAGAGTGGTCTCTAACCAAGGTGAGCTTTCAAGATAAGGTCCCAATAGTGGGCCTTTCTTCATTTGAAAGAGTATTTTGAGAACTTTCTTTGATGTTTGAAACCCCTCTTCTTCTGGCCGTCTACTTGCCAAAGTAGGTGCCGTTTTAATATTGGGAGCATTTATTCTTGGGCTAATTATAGCCACAAGGAAGTAAGATTTGGAATTTGAACATTACTGTAGAATTTGAAAATATAGATTTGTGAATATATATGTTTGTGAAAATATATGTTATGAAACTGATGGCAAGTCTAGAAATTCAGTTTAAAAACAGTCCAGTTAAAAGGTCAGTGATGAAGACAACAGAGAAAATGGCTGTGATACAGTTTTACAGAGCCAGGCTCTAGCAGGGTGTTCATTTTGATTGTTCTTGGAGACATATAACTCCAATTATTTGTATTCTTGAGTTATGCCTGTGAAAGCTTGCATATACATAGTCTCATCAGGCTGGGATTTGCATTTACCCTACTTACGAACTGATAAATTGGCCTGCTGATACTTCAGACTGCTTGAGAAGACAGGAGTTCCTCGAGTTAAAGGCAAAACCTACGTACAATCAGCACAGCCATCACTGGTCTGAGTCACTGCCTCATACACCTGCGGCCCCGGCCATGCGATAAGGGCTCGGGTGGGTGCTGCAGACGGATGCTGAAGCTCCAGGGCTTTGGCCACCTGATTCGAAGAACTGACTCATTGGAAAAGACCTGGTGCTGGGAAAGTTTGAGGGCAGGAAAAGAAGGGGATGACAGAAGATGAGATGGTTGGATGGCATCACTGATTTGATGGACATGAGTTTGAACAAGCTCTGGGAGTTGGTGATGGACAGGGAAGCCTGGCGTGCCGCAGTCCATGGGGTCACAGAGTTGGACACTACTGAGTGAATGGACTGAATTAAAGGTTTTATTAGAGCTGATTTTTACTTTTATTAAATTTTAGCTTGAATGGGATTGTATTGCAGTTATTTTAAATGATACTTATTTCTGATGGTTAGACTCCTTCCTCCGTCCAAAATATCAGTGCTTTACTATTACTTTCTTAAAGATAGGTAACTAATCATTATAATAGTTTGTATTATAGAAATGTGTTTTATATGTTCCATACAGTAAATTCTAAAATGTATAGCATGTACCTTTTAAAGCATGCAATTTTATGTAGTGGAGGGAAAAAAAAAAGAAAGAATATTCATGAGATGATTTGATTTTTCATAAATTAGACCTGTTGAGTCAACTTATAAATTGACAAATGGAAGAAATAGCATGTTCTTTGAGGCTTTATAATTTATCTACCAAACTGTAATTTTAGAAGTGAATATCTTTTTGATGCTTCCCTTTGGAACACTTCAAGATTTATTTGGCAACATGTTTTTGAATCTTTTACTTTTAAACATTTGTCACATACAATATAGAATATGAGTGATTCATCACTGAAAACTTGTGAGTTGCACAGTTCCTCTTTTTCATAATTCATATAAATGCCTTCCATGCTATCAGGTTAGAATTGTAGTCTCCAGCTCTCATTTTTTGGCCTTTATTTGTTATTAGGTCTTTAGTGGTTCCCCCTAGAATGTTGTATTTATTGGCCTCGAGGTTCAATTTGTTACCAGACTATAGTTGCTCACAGAGATTGGAAGTACATGGACTCTTGACATATTAATATGACAAATTTACCTTTTGTGTGTGTGTGTGTGAAAAAACTTAAAACTGATTCATGCAGAGTGCTGCAAAATCATACGACTTTGGATGAATAAAGAACAAGCAATTAAAAAGACAGGCAAGAGGATTTCTACATGTCTTTATTCATCTGCCTGTCTGTATTAGTCTACTCAAGCTACTATAACAAAATACCACAGGCCAGGTGTTTTAAACAACAGACATTATTTCTCAAAATTCTGAAAGTTGGGAGTCCAAGAACAAGGTGCTGTCAGACTCCGTTCTCGGTGAGAAGGTTTCCTGACTTGCACACAGCCACTTCTCACTATGTCCTCACATGGCACAGACAGAGGAGTCGCTCTTCTTAATTAAAGCCATTAATTCCATCACAAGAACTGCACACTCATGATTTCATCTAAGCCTTTGTCTATTGCCATATCCCTTTGAAGGTTTGGGCTTCAACATAGGAATTTGCAGACTATAACTTAGTTCACCACTCTCCAAAATCAATTTCTGAAGTAAAAATGTAACCATATCAACCTGTCTGATGTTTATAAGTTATACTTTCCCCCTGGTGAAGGGCACTTCTTCCCAGCTAATAAGATGGATTGCGTTGTTCTATAGTCAGCATCAAAGGCACTGGATGAGATGCCTAAGTTTCTGATGAAAATATTTGACTTAAGATGAAAGAATCTTCTAAAATGCTAGGACTTTGCTTTTATTGTCCATTCTAATTTTCATGAAATCTCAAAGCTGTCAAAAAATTTAATTGGAAAACTCATTTATCTGTGCTGTC
This sequence comes from Tragelaphus eurycerus, assembly GCA_935064755.1. Taxonomy (NCBI): domain Eukaryota; kingdom Metazoa; phylum Chordata; class Mammalia; order Artiodactyla; family Bovidae; genus Tragelaphus; species Tragelaphus eurycerus. Next base: position 20,488,551 of record CAKXYN010000039.1, on the reverse strand, counting down.
TTTCATAGAAAGACCTGTTCCTTTTCCTTTGCTTTTTTTTGTCCCCCACTAAGGTACCCCATAGCCTGCCAGTCTCCTTTGTCCATGGGGTTCTCCAGGCAAGAATACTGGAGTGGGTAGCCATTCCCTTCTCCAGGGGATCTTCCTGACCCAGGGATCAAACCCTGATGTCCCACTTTACAGGAAAATTCTTTACCATCTAAGCCACCAGGAAAGCCCTCAATATAACCCACACCCAGCAAAAACAGAGTTACTGACTTACTAAGTTTAGTAACTTTAGGCAGAGTTTCAGCATTAACCATTGGCTCATGCTTGGTGTGCTGAGGAAGCACGAAGATGAAAGAGCATCGTCAGGAGCTTTGAGAGAACCCGGTCATGGCCAGTATTTTCTTTTGGCTTCTTGGTCTCTGAAAGATACCTGGTTTACATGGTGTCATGCTACTGGATTTCTTTTAAAGAAAAAAAAATAACTTCTTTCTTTAAATGCTAGCCTTGATGGTTTAGTCACTAAGTTGAGTCGGACTCTTGCAACACCATGGACGGTAGCCCTCCAGGTTCCTCTGTCCATGGGATTCTCCAGTCAAGAATACTGCAGTGGGTTGCCATTTCCTTCTTCAGGGAATCTTCCCAATCCAGGGATCAAACCCCGGTGGTCTGTTGCACTACAGGAAGATTCTTTACCAACTGAGCTACCAGGGAAGCATTCATGCTAGCCTTAGGATTCCAAAAAGAAGAAAGGGTATCTACCTGGACCTAAGGACTGGAGAGGTACTTTATTTGAAATTATAGAACACAACTGGTATTGGAGAAGACTCTTGAGTCCCTTGGACTGCAAGGAGATCCAACCAGTCCATCCTAAAGGAAATCAGTCCTGAGTATTCATTGGAAGGACTGATGCGGAAACTCCAATACTTTAGCCACCTGATGCGAGGAACTGACTCATTTGAAAAGACCTTGATGCTGGGAAAGATTGAAGGTGGGAGAAGAAGGGGACAATAGAGGATGAGATGGGTCTATGGCATCACTGATTTAATGGACATGAGTTTGAGTAAACTCTGGAAGTTGGTGATGGACAGGGAGGCCTGGCCTGCTGCAGTCCACGGGGTCTGAAAGAGTCAGACACGACTGAGTGACTAAACTGAACTGAACTGAACTGAGCTTACAGAACACAACTACATACAGGTTAACATTATTTTGAGAGAAAATCTTTCTCCTTCAAATGCCATTAATTTATTTACCACTTACTTTCAAAGGAAACTGAATAAATGCAAACATTCGGAAATACATAATGTAAATAAGGCATTTTCCAAGTAAATAATCCACAGCAATATTAGAAATTGTCTAAGAATACCTTGTTGGAAAGCTTAAAAAATGAACATGGCAGATGAGAATAGAGAAAAAGAAATAAACTGACCATAGTTTGCACTATTGTAAATAAAACTTTTTAGTTTTGTTTTATTTTTAAAGTAATGGAGCAAAAGAAAGAGGAAATCAACCTTATTTCCTACTTACTTAAGACAGATGCCCTGTAAATACACTATGTTTAGCTAGATTTTAATAAGTGAAAATATAATTAGTGAAAATAAGGAAACTTATGAAATACTATATGACACAGAAGGAACTAGAAAGCTGACAGTTTAGAAAATATTTTGAAAAATAGTGCTTCATGATACATTTTTAATGGAGCTCTGCTGCTGCTGTTAAGTCGCTTCAGTCGTGTCCGACTCTGTGCGACCCCATAGACGGCAGCGCGCCAGGCTTCCCCGTCCCTAGGATTTTCCAGACAAGAACACTGGAGTGGGTTGCCATTTCCTTCTCCAATGCATGACAGTGAAAAGTGAAAGTGAAGTCGCTCAGTCGTGCCAGACTCTTAGCGACCCCATGGACTGCGGCCTACCAGGCTCCTCTGTCCATGGGATTTTCCAGGCAAGAGTACTGGAGTGGGGTGCCGTTGCCTTCTCCGTAATGGAGCTCTAAACATTCTTAAATCATTGCTTCCCAAAGCATGTTCTGTGGTAGTTTGTTCTGTAGGCTATTGATGGTTTCTGTGAAAAGAGAATGCCAGTGAAGTAATGTAGCAAACACTCAGTGAAGCCTGTATGTTTATTGTAGGACATTTCTGATGCTCCTAGTAGGCTAATGTCTATTTTTCACATAATAGTCAGTGCTTCTCAAACCTAATTCGTCACAGGACACTTTTTCCCTAGGGCACTTCAAGAGGTTGGTGTTGATGTGGTTTGGAAAGTACTGCTTTAGATACCTCAAAGGCAGGAAATGAGATCGTTTATAACCATGGTTTTTAAATTTTAAAATGTATGCTTAGTAATAACAAGGAAAAAACAGATATTGTACTCAAGACTTTATTCTCTCGTGAGGAAATGCTGCGGAGATTTCAGTAAATTAAGGCAGTAAAAAGATTATTGGGTTAGAAGTGACTGAATTCTGTTTTGATCCCATCACTAAGTTTCAGGACGAACAGCTGGACATCTACTGGCCTTAATTTCTAGCTCTATAAAAGGAGTTCTCTCAAATTTCCCACCAGTTCTTTTATAAAAAAGGCTGAGAGGTCATTGAACTAGAGCAAAGTATGTAACTGTACCAAACATTCTGAATGTCTTTGACAAACTAAATCTAGGAAATTTATTCAATCGGTCTGTGTTTTATTGAGTAATTTCCGTTTGCCTCGTGGTGGTCCTCTTCAGCAGAGCTTCCCCGTGACTGAATCTCTGTGTATGGGGTCCGTGGAGTGGAGAATGGGGACAGGTGATTCAGACAAAATGTACACAAATATGTGAACGAGACGATTTCTGAGAATTCATAGCCAGGTATGCTTTGGAAACATTAAATTTTTTTTCAAAGGAAAGACATGAAAACTTCAAATCTGCAAATAAGTCTAAGCATTTCCATCGGTTCAGTCACTCAGTTCTGTCCGACTCTTTGTGACCCCATGGATTGTAGCACGCCCAGCCTCCCTGTCCATCACCAACTCCCAGAGCTTGATCAAATTCATGTCCATCGAGTCGGCAATTTCATTTCAATACTGGAATACTAAGCTGGTTGAATCAGATTGTGGCTGTATTTGAGAGTCCATAGGAATAGGAAGAATCATGCTGGATGGCTTATAGTATGACAAGTGACAAGTAAACATTTTGGAAAAATATTCTGAACTATTGGATTGATGATATGATAGTGTTGGTCTAGCACCACCACTAAATAAATGCTTTTGAGAACACTTACAGTGGACATTAGTATATGAAAAACTTCTTACCCAACATGAAACTAAAAATAATAAAAATACAGACAGTATTCTAAATTATGGAGCAAGTTTAATTTTGCTCATTCATAGGGAGGGAAAAAAAAACACTTTAGTTTTAAATTAAGCATGCTGTGTTCTGTCCCCATCTATTTATCTTATCTACTTAAATTTTAAATTATGCTATTATGGTACAATTTAAATTTGGGGAAAAAAATACATACATTTTCAAGACTTGAAATCAAACCTTGAAAATGAGGAGGCCAGCATTTAATTGCTAGAATTATAATACCCCCTGTGTCCTTCTTGATGATTTTATTACTAAGCAAGTACTAATTTTAGAACAGCAATGGAAAAGGAAACAATTAGACATTCATGAGAGGGAAATGATTTTTACAGTAATTTGACTATTCTGCTTTAACCTACTTTCACCAATATCTTTTTATCCATGTCCTTCATTTTGACAGTGTTACCTCCCACGTGTGACTGGAAGTCTTTATCTTCCCGAACATAAGAGTTTTTCATGAATCAAGATGTTACCAGAATTCATACTCACACTGACCTAACAGGAATTTTTTTCCTACATGCACAGTTTTTCCCGAAACAGCAATTCAGACTCAGAGACCCTGAGCTCATTGGCTTTTCATCCGTCTACAGGACACACACGGGTCAAGGAAGCTTGAAGAGCAGTCTTTTCCATGGTCGGTTTAAGTGAAAGGGTCCACCTTGTTTACTCTGGCTGCTTCCTGTAATCTGCCTTTTCTGCTTCTTCATCTGCGGAAAGCTTGCTTATAAAGAGGAGCTCTGGTTCTCAGTGCCACCTGGATGAGTTTTCCGGATATCTCCACCCATATAATTTCAGCTGCTGCTGTTTGAGTCTGAGTCTCAGATACTTTGGAATCACTCCATAGAGATTACTGAGCTTCCACCCCCATTTGTGTGTGTCTGGCCGGGCAGGGTATGCTGCAGCAGGTTGCATTCCTGTTTCTGCAGGAGGGGCCTCGATGCCTTTTTTGGGATCTAGCTTTGTCACTGAGTGTTGAATAGTTCCAAGGTGATAGGAAAACAGTCCTGATTTTCAAATGCCTTATCTCCCTTGGTCCTTTGTTTAATTTATAAAATTGCTTGATTTAGCTCTAATGGATTTCACTACCTGGCAATGAGCATGACTAGGGGATAATACAGGAGGAAGAGGAGGAAAAGGAAGAGAAGAGGAAAATCCTATAGAAAAGATTTTTAAAAGCTCTGTTTTGGTATAATTTATATACATATACATATAAAATCACCACTTTCAAGATAACATAGCCATCACCTCTGAGTTCCTTCAGCTCCTTCATACTCCCTCTGTTTCAGCTCTCCCATGACCCCATGCTGCCCCTAACATTGACTTGCTTTCTGTCGAAAATTTTCTGGAATGTTATGTACATGGAACCACACAGCATATACATTTTGACCTAATTCTTTCATACAGTGTAATGAGTTTGAGAGTCATTTATGTTATAGTGTGTGTATTACTAGGTCCCTCATTTTGTGGCTAATATTGCACTGCAGGTATATGCTGAACTTGGTTTATCCACTTTTCTGTTGCTAAATCTTTCAGTTGTTTACAGGTCTTGGCTATTATAACATAAAGCTGTGCAGGACATTCATATATGGACACAAAGGCTTTGTGTAGTTGTGTGTTTTTCTTTCTCTTGAGCAAATGACTAGGTGTGAAGTGGCCTGACCATATGATTAAGTACATATTTAAATTATTCAGGAGCTTTCAGACAAGTCTCCACGGTAATTGTACTGTTTTTCATTTGCATTAGAGATATAGAAGAATTCTGATAGTTTTAGAATCTTATTAACACTTGGTTTGGTCTACCAAGTATTGATTTAATTTTAGCATTCTAATAAGTGTGTATGTGCATACTAAGTCACTTCAGTCGTATCTGACTCTTTCCAACCCCATGGACTATAGCCCACCAGGCCCCTCTGTCCACGGGATTCTCCAGCAAGAGTACTGGGGTGGGTTGCCATTTCATCCTCCAGGGGATCTTCCTTACCCAGGGATGGACCCCTCATTGCTGTCATCTCCTGCATTGGCATGTGGGTTCTTTACCATGAGTGCCCCCTGGGAAGCCCCTTAATAAGTTGTGCTGTCACTGAGTTGTGTCTGGCTGTTTGTGATCCAAGGACTGCAACACACTTCGCTTCCGTGGTCTTCACTATCTCCCTGAATTTGCTCAAGCTTATGTCCACCTAGTCAGTTATGCCATCCAACCATTTCATCTCTGTTCCTGCCTTCTCCTCTTGCCCTCAGTCTTTCTTAATGTCAAGGTCTTTTCCAGTGAATGTGTAGTGATATCTTATTGTGATTCTGAGTTGCATTTTCCTAATAAGATAATGGTCTTGAAAGTGTGTACTTGTATTGCTCGGTTGCTAAGTCATGGCTGACTCTTTTCCACCCCATGGACTGTAGCCCTTCAGGCTCCTCTGTCCATGGGGCTTTCCAGGCAAGAATACCGGAGTGGGTTGCCATTTTCTTCTCCAGGGGGATCATTTCAACCCAGGAATCAATCCTGGGTCTTCTGCATTGCAGGCAGATTCTTTAGTGTCTGAGCCAATATTCCAGGTCATTTGTATTGCCATATGAATTACAGAATCACTTTGTCAGTTTCTAAAAGGAAAAAAAATTAACCAGCTAATCAATCAGTCCTGCTGGGATTTGAATTGCAGTGAATTTATAGACCTACTTTGAGAGAATTGAATTAACAATACTGCATCTTCTAACCCATAAACTAAATATCCCTCTCCATTTGTTTTAGTCAACTTTATTTTCTCTCACCAGTGTTATTTGGTTTTAGTGAATTGATCCTTCACATCTTTTGTCAATGTATTCCTAGTTTAATATTTTTCATAATACCATAAATCATATTTTTTTAATTATTTTAAATTTTATTTTGCTTAACTTTACAATATTGTATTGCTTTTGCCATACATCAAAATAAATCCACCACAAGTATACATGTGCTCCCCATCCTGTACTCTCCTCCCTCTTCCCTCCCCATACCATTCCTCTGGGTCGTCCCAGTGCACCAGCCCCAGGCATCTGGTATCAGGCATCGAACTTTTTACCATAAAGCCAAAGGGTAATAATGTTTTATTTATGAGAAATACAATTATCTGATCCCATGTGCTTGGCTCATTGGTCACTGTGATGATTTTCAGTGTTTAGCAAAAAATTTTAAAGGAAAATTACAATGGTAGAGGATGCTGCTGCTGCTGCTGCTGCTAAGTCGCTTCAGTCGTGTCCAACTCTGTGCGACCCCATAGACGGAAGCTCACCAGGCTCCCCTGTCCCTGGGATTCTCCAGGCAAGATCACTGGAGTGGGTTGCCATTTCCTTCTCCAATGCATGAAAGTGAAAAGTGAAAGTGAAGTCGCTCAGTCGTGTCCGACTCTTAGCGACCCCATGGACTGGAGCCTACCAGGCTCCTCCGTCCATGGGATTTTCCAGGCAAAAGTACTGGGGTGGGGTGCCATTGCCTTCCCCGGTAGAGGATGCTAGTGTTACACAAATTGGCACAGGTGTGTGTGATGGGAGTGGACAAGGAACAGTCCCAACTGTGTCCCTGCATAGAACTGTTCTTAAACTATCGTATTTACCTGTTGCCTGGGTTGTAAGAAGATGACAGGCTGTTATGCCATCACCAATAGTTTTCTTTGTTTGTTTACCTTAAATATATACAACTTTATTTGTCTATTATATATCAGTAGAACTGGAAAAATAATATATACAGTTTGAAACACAACCCAAATTTATTTGCCTAGCAGACCTGTATGTAATTTCTAACAGAGGAGGAATTTCCCACTGTGTTAAGTTGTGAAATATATTTAAAGAGAATAAACATAAATATATATATATATATACACAGAGGAGAAAAAAATTTGCTGGCTAAAATTGCCTTTAAATTTTTAATTTCTAAGTACTTTTTCACAGTTTATAGAAAGAAGTTATTTTGTACATGGAGCTTGTATCTTACAACTTGGGCCAAACTGATTTATTGCTTCTAGTAGTTTTATTTTATTTTTTTAGATTCCATAGGATTTTTTACAGAGATGATCATGCTGTCTTTGAATAATGGTAGGTATTCTTCTTTCTTCCCAAACTGGATTTCTTTCATTTCTTTATTATGATTTACTGCATCAGCTAAAACATTCAGCACAATGAAAGTGGCAAGAGCAAGTGTTTGCACGTTTTTACTTCCATTTTTAGGATCAAAGCCTTCACTCTTTCACCACTAAGTATGATGTCAGTTGTAGGCTGTTTCACATGCCCTTATCAGGCTGAGGAAGTTCACTTCCATTCCTAACTTGCTGACAGTTTGTTTCAGAAGTGGATGTTAGCTATTTTTCAGATTCCTTTTTGTGCCAATTAATATAAACTAAAATTTTTAAATCTTTTCTTTTGTTAATATACAAAAGAAAGTGATACAGTAAAGGATTTTTAAAGTGTAAAATCAACCTAACATTGCTGTGATAAACTCTACTTGATTATAATGTATTATCTTTTTGGTTTTTTTGAGGGGTGGTTTATATATGTGGTTATGAGAAATATTGTTACTAGTCTGCAGAATTCTTTCAATGTCTTTATCTGGCTTTGGTGCTACTGCTATCCTGATTTCATTGAGATAGTTGGGAAGACATTACTACTTTTCAGCTTCCTGAGAAAGTTTGTATAGAATCCATATTATTTTTTCTCTAAATGTTTGATAGAATTTGCTAGAAATTTTTAACTGCAAACTCATTTTCTCCAATGAAGTATAATAGGCCTGTTCAGGTTATCTCTTTATTCTTGACTAAGCTTTAGTAGACTGTATCTTTCCAGGAATTTGCCATTTCATCTGAGTTATCATATTTACTGGCATAAGATTGTTCATAATATTCCTTTTTTAATCTTTTTAATATCTGTATGACTACAGTGGTGCTACTTCTGTCACTGTTGATATTGTAATTTATGTCTTCTCTCTCTGGCTAGTTTATCTACTTTATTGATCTTTAAGAATCAGCGTTCGAAGTTACAGATTTTTCTCTTCGTTATCTGCTTTTCATGTCATTGTGGAGCAAATTATAGCTGATAGACAAATCCAGCTTTATTTTCGTTAAGCCTCATGTCTGTGAATGATGTTTACATTTTAATTTACATTTATTTATTTTCTTGTTCTTTACAGGAAAAGTTGGCTGATCCCTGTTATATATCATGTAGTCTACTTACTGTTGATCACTTCATTCTTCTTTATGTAGCCTTTTCTTATGGAAAACGGCATTGATTTGAGTTCATTTTTTCTGATACAGTAATTTATTGAAACAAATTTCCACCTAGATACCATTTTCTGTTTTTCTCCTCTTTTTTGTATTCCCCGTTTCTCTGCTTTAGGTTTAATTATTTAAAAAAGAATTCATTTTATCTTTGTGGCTTTCATTCTGGAGAGTTCCTATTGCCATATCTTTGTTAATATTTTCTTCTATTATGTCTCTCCAACCCTTACTTCTATCCCATATCTACTCTCAAAGTTAGCTTTTCTATCTTCTATGTTTCTACTTCCCAGATGGCAGTGGTGGTAAGGAACTTGCCCATCAGTATAGGAGACTTAACAGATGCGGTTTCAGTCCCTGAGCCAGGAAGAACCTCTGGAGAAGGAAGTGGCAACCCACTCCAGTATCCAGTATGCTCGCATGGATAATCCCATGGCTAGAGGAGCCTGATGGGCTACAGCCCATAGGGTCGCAAAGAGTCGGACACGACTGAGGTGACTGAGCAAACGTGTGCTTCCCTGGTGGCCCAGTGGTAGAGAATGTGCCTTCCAATGCAGGAGATGTGGGTTTCCTCCCCTGTGTCAGGAAGATCCGCTGGAGCAAGGGAATGGCTATCCACCCCAGTATTCTTGCCTGGAGAATTCTGTGGAGCCTGACAGGCTACAGTCCAAGGGGTTGCAAAGTCAGAAACGACTGCGTGAGTCTCACACACACACGGATCTGCTTACATTCTGAGCATATGGAGTAAAGTTACGGTAGCTGTGTCAAAGCCTCTGCCCTGTAGCTTCTGGATCAGTTTCTCTTGATTGATTTTTCTCATTAGGGTCTTATTTATCTGCTTTTTTGATTATGAGCTAATTTTTTATTAGCTGTCAGATATTGTGATTTATGGACTCCCCAAGTGACTCAGTGGTAAAGAATCCCCTTTCTAAGCAGAAGACATGTATTTGACCCTGGGTTTGGAAGATCCCCTGGAAAAGGAAATAGCAACCCACTCCAGTGATCTTGCCTGGGAAATCCCATGAACAGAGTAGCCTGGCCGATACAGTCCATGAGGCTGCAAACAGTTGGGTATGACGTAGCGACTCAACAGCATTGTGGTTTATAGTATGTTAGGTGTTGGATCTTTTTTTCTATTGAGTTTTGATTTTGGATACAGCTACATTACGTGGGAATAGTTTGATTCTTGCGACTGCCTGTTCATTTGTTGGACAGGACTGGAACATTGCTCAGTCTCTAGTCGTATCCCATTCTGCGACCCCATGGACTGTAGAACACCAGGCTTCCCTGTTCATCACCAACTCTCAGAGGTTACTCAGACTCATGTCCATGGAGTTGGTGATGGCATCCAACCATCTCATCCTCTGTCATGCCTTGTCCTCCTGCCTTCAATCTTTCCCAGCATCAGGGTCTTTTCCAATGAGTCAGTTCTTTGCTTCAGGTGGACAAAGTATTGGAGTTTCAGCTTCAATCCTTCCAGTGAATATTCACATACTGTTGAAGCCTGGCTTGGAGAATTTTGAGCATTACCTTGGTAGCGTGTGAGATGAGTGCAATTGTGCAGTAGTTTGAACATTCTTTGGCACTGCCTTTCTGAGGGATTGGAATGAAAACTGACCTTTTCCAGTTTTGTGGCCCCTGCTGAGTTTTCCAAATTTGGTGACATATTGAGTGCAGCGCTTTCACAGCATCATCTTTTAGAATTTGAAATAGCTCAACTGGAATTCCATCCTCTCCACTAGCTTTTTTTGTAGTGATGCTTCCTAAGGCCCACTTGACTTCACATTCCAGGATGTCTTGTTTAGGTGAGTGACCACACCATCGTGGTTATCTGGGTCATTAAGATCTTTTTTGTATACTTTTTCTGTGTATTCTTGCCACCTCTTCTTAATATCTTCTGCTTCTGTTAGGTCCATATCATTTCCGTCATTTATTGTGCGCATCTTTGCATGAAATGTTCCCTTGGTGTCTCCAATTTTCTTAAAGAGAACTCTAGTCTTTCCCAATCTATTGTTTTTCTCTATTTCTTTGCATTGATCACTGAGGAAGGCTTTCTTATCTGTCCTTACTATTCTTTGGAACTCTGCATTCAAATGGGTATAGCTTTCCTTTTTTCCTTTGCTTTTCACTTCTCTTCTTTTCCCAGCTATTTGTAAGGCCTCCTCACACAACCATTTTGCCTTTTTTGCATTGCTTGTTCTTGGAGATGGTCTTGATCATTGCCTTCTGTACAACATCAGGAACCTCTGTCCATAGTTCTTCAGTCAGTCTCTCAGATCTAATCCCTTGATTCTATTTGTTACTTCCACTGTATAATCATTAGGGATTTGATTTATGTCATACCTGAATGGTCCAGTCGTTTTCCGTATGTTCTTCAATTTAAGTCTGAATTTTGCAATAAGGAGTTTATGATCTGAGTCACAGTCAGCTCCTGGTCTTGTTTTTGCTGACTGTATAGAGTTTTTCCAGCTTGGCTGCAAAAAATATAATCAGTCTGGTTTCAGTGTTGACCTTCTGTTGATGTCCTTGTGTAGAGCCTTCTCTTGCTCTTTCTAGGTCTCATTATTTGTAATACTGAAGCACTGCCGTTCTGTGTACCCTTCCCAGCAAGCTGTGTGTGAGGCAGGACGTTCTCCACCTGACTTGTGAGAGGAGGAGCCACTCCGGACTCCGTATGGGCCCTGGTCACTGAGTTCTCTAGTTCCTCCAAGTGGTGCTTTCAGTACCTTGGACAGTTTCCCCTCACATGTGTAGCTGGACAGGAAGGGGCCTCTGCAGACCTCTGTCGTGCTGTCTCTGAGCATCTCTCTAGGATTTTCCTTTGTGAATTTTATCTCTCCTTCCTCAGTTCTCAATTCTCAGTTCCATCTCCTCAGTTTAGGGAATCCTTCAAGTTTTGCCTTGATTTCTCTCTCTGTACCCCAGCCTGGAATCTCCCTAAACACAGTAAGTTGGAGTAAGTGTAGGGCTCACCTCATTTGTTTCCATTTCTTAAGGGTCACTGTTTTTTCAAAGCTTGATACCCAGTATTTTGGGAGCCATTGTTTCAAGTCAAATCATCACCAAAACTGTTAATGGGCTAAAGTTAATCACTCAGTCTTGTCGGACTCTTTGGGACTGCATGGACTGTAGACTTCCAGGTTTTTCTGTCCATGGAATCTCCAATGAAGAGACGTCTAGTTAAAAGAAGGCTGTGTAACCTGTTTCTCCCAATAAAAAGAGAGGGAACCAAAGATAAAAATTAAGTAATAAAATTAACAAATGTCATTTTGACACATAGAATCAAGAACCAAATAGTACATTTAAAACATGTTTATGACAGTTCATTACATTTGAGTCATAAAAATAGATTAAACAAAATCAAGAGTTAGTTTCCTATATACAGAATTCTCTGACCACAATGCAGGTAATTTGGAAATACAGATTTCTACAGTAAACAACACTGTATTGATGATGCAGTGACTAGTCAATCCATGCTTAGAAATTAACAAATAATACTTCTAAATAGCTACTAGATCAGGCTTCCCTTGGAGCTCAGTTGATAAAGAATCCTCCTGCAATGCAGGAGACTTGGCTTCAATTCCTGTGTCAGGAAGATCGCCTGGAGAAGGAAATGGCAACCCACTCCAGTATTCTTGCCTGAAGAATCCCATGGACAGAGGAGCCTAGCAAGTTATAGTCCCTGGGATTGCAAGAGTCACACATGACTTAGTGACTAAACCAGCACCACACAGGTGAAACAATTATTCTGAGATGTTGGCAATTTTTTTCTTTCTTAAAGATGAAATCACAAAGAAAATCAGAAGGTTAAGAATAGAACAGTTATAGAAAAAAATCCTATACATTAAGACTTGTTCCAGGTATGTGCCTATAGTGGCTCTTCAAAGAAAAATTATTTGCTTATTTTGTTTTTATTTTATTAGAAAAAGAACAGAAGATGAAAATTAGAGATAACAATTCAAGTCATCAGAAAAAAAGAAAACAGAATAAACTCAAAGAAAATAAAGATAAAATCAGAATAAGAAAATAAAGATAAAATAAAAACAAAGAAAATGGATAAAAATCTCAGACGATTGATTTCGAAAAGAATCATAAAGGCATAGTAAACAATACTAAAAAATAAAAAGTAAATATATCTAAGATAATTCTGAAATCAAAATTATATTAAAGAATATATAACCAATTGCATGCAGTAAATCTGAAAACTTAAAAATGCATCCTTTTAAGAAAAATATCTTATCAAAGCTGATTTAATAAATACTCATGAAATAAATTTATTTAGAAATATTCTCATTAAGAAATGTCCAGCCTAGATAGTTTTATTGGCCTTGGTGAATTTTTCTTAAGGGTCAGGGAACTAATTCCTAACCAAATATTTTCTGAAAAGAATACATTTTTTCCTTGGTATCAGAAAAGAAATATCCCACTCCAACCAGCATTTGGTTACCTTAATTGTTAAAATGAATAAAGTTAGTAAAGGAAACAAAATTATTGGCCAGTTTTATTTACAACCAAATCTTAAATAAAATTCTCAGAAACCAAATTTAGGAATAAATATAAGGGGTTATATATCATGACCCAGTAAAGTTAGTATTGGATATACTTGTTGTATTAACAATAATATAACTCATTGTATTTAATAGAAAATACAATTACATCATCTAAATAGATGATAACATTATTAATAAGATTAAACATGAATTTATGCTTATGAACTTATTCAACTAGTAATACATGGGGATTTCCTTAATCTCTTAAAAAGGATCTATGTTAAAAAATTGTAGCAAATATGGCAAAATAGTTTCCCTTTAAGACTTTAAAAAAAATGACAACTAGATAAGTATAAGCAGTGTAATAAAGTATAATAGAGCTGTAAAAATAAAACAAAAACTATTACATTTGGATACAAAGAAAGAAAACAATGTCTAGTCATAGTTGATGTGACTATCTATGCAAAACGCCTAAAAGAATATAAAGATATGTCATACAAGTTCATAAGAGAATAGAGAATTCATAAGTTTATAAGAGAATTTGTTCATAAGAGAAATGTTCATAGGAGAATTTCTTTGCTGGATAAAAGTTCAACGTACAGAAATCAATTGCAACAGATTGAAAATGTGATTTTTCTACGTTTCTATGTATAATTGCATATGTCAGGACAGGTGGAACCTTAAATGATCCAACAGAAGATTTGTAATGCCTTCATGAATGAAATGACAAAACTTTATTGCTACAGATTAAATAACACCTCAGTATGTGGAGAGATCCACTTTGAATCTCAGCAATCAGTCCTCTTGTTAACCATCTGAGAATGCATTCAGTAACCACAATATGCAATCAGAAAGTTGACTCATTATCTCATTACTTGGAAAGGATGCATGCCTATTGCTGTAATCAGTTTGTTTCCGCCCACTTCAGAGTGCATTGTGGTTTTCTTAATTTCTTTGCTTTGAGTAAGCCACCAAAGTTCAAGCTTCCACCGAGGCGGCTTTCTATGTGTAGCCAACATCTGCTGTGATTCTGAAAATGACTGGGTTTACTACAAGGGGGAAAAAAAAGGTGATGATTTATCTATATTCTCGATAGTGGACAGGGAAAAGAAGGAGCTGAAGGGTGAGGGATGTTTTGTTGTTTTCTGAGTCATGATGGGCTTGGGCTTTGCTCCTCAAGTCTGGAATGCACGGCTCTGGAGTCTGGGGACCATTTCGTTCAACCCAGGGGTAGAAGCACCGCAAATGAATAGCGTTTCTGAACAGTTCCCTTGGTTCTCAATGTAACTTGTTTTATTCTAGGAAAGCCATTTACTTTTCACTGCTCATTTTGTGTTTCTGTTTAAAATTTTAGCAGAACGATCTACCCAAGGACAGATTACCATGGGTTCATTTTAATACCCAGTGCAATCCATTCCCCCAGTCTCTATTATGTTTAAGCAACTGCTCAAACTAAAACCAAACCAAACTCACTTTTTTTTCCTGCTTGTGTATAAACTGACTGTCCTTGTTTCCTGAAGCTTCACCCCTTGTAGACAAACAGGTAAAACAAAATACTCTGGGCATCACCATGGATACTTTCCTTGGCTTTACTATCAGAACTAGTTTTCCTAGGAGCAGGAATGCCCAAACCAGAGTGAGCATTGTGGGAGGGAAGTCACAAAGAGGCCACTTGCCTCTTGACGCTCAAATGCTGAAATACGGCCTCCCCTTTCCCGGGGTGGAGGACAGTGACGGACAATGAGCTTGGCCCTGCTCGCTTGCGCCAGCATCTAAAAACTAGCACCCCTTAGCATAATTTCAGCTAATAACTAATAAGATGTCATTTGCTTTTATATTATTCATAGGACCACATCTGTTGAAAATAAATTTACATTAGGAATTAAGATAATGTCTCCAAATCACCAGCGTGATAATTCACTAAGTGAAAATTGACTCATAAAAGGGAGGTAGAACAGGGAACCTCTGATTGCAAAGTATCTGTAGACAATTTGAGAGAGCACATTGAAGACCATATGTTTCAACGCAAATGTGACATGTATCTGATATTGGGAGATTTCCAGAAAACGCTGTGCGAAGTGCTCTTCTAAAAAAATCAACTCTTACTTGGTGCTGATACTGAATCACAGTTATATACTGCAGTTTGCGGATTGTATGCATATGGAATGGCACCTCCAAACAAACTTTCCTCTTAGACTATTATCCTATTTGTGAGATGACAGCAGATGGCTGAACTGGCACGGAAATCCACTTCAGCACAGTCCTGATTCATGACTGTTGTAGAGCTGCCAGAAACGTGAGTGACCGAGAGACCAGGTTTCTGGTAGTTCTGTGATACAGCTTTCCTTTTCTTGTGTCGTTTATGGATGCAATCTCGACAATAGTTTTCCAAGGACATATCTCACAATTAACAATTGTGGATGTGTTGATTTCAATAGCAGAAGCTTAATGTTCCTCTTGCCACCGCTCTGCAGGTCATTTAGACTTCTTAAAATGTCAGTGGTCTATAGTTTGTGTGTGTCTCTCAATATTAATACTCAACCCCTACCATGTCTGTCATCTACACTCACACACACGCACCCTCATTCCATGAAAATGAACGCATAAAATAATTCATGCATTACACTTTCTAAGTTCATATTCATAAAATTATAGCCTATCTGCTCAAATATAAGGAAACTTTAAAAAGAAGATACCTCACCTAGTCTCAAATTTCAGTGTATATAACCAGGTCCAAAAGTAGTATGGAGGAGGAAATGGCAACCCACTCCAGTACTCTTGCCTGGAAAATTCCATGGACTGAAGAGACTGGTAGGCTACAGTGCATGGGGTCTCAAAGAGTCGGACACAACTGAGCAACTTCATTTTCACTCACTTTCAAAAGTAATATCACAGTGTTAGCTATATAAATTACTTTAAATAGATAATGTTATAAGTAGCTTGAATAAAAAAATAATGTTATAAGTAGCTTGAATGAAAAATACAGATGTGTGAGTTCCGACTTTCTTGGTTCCATGAATTACGGAAATACAAAAATCACAGAGCACTTCTTTCAGGCTTTTCCTGTTAGCCTTATTATCTCCTGTGGTGGTTATGTATGCTTCTTTGTCCTGCTAGAAGATTGCAAGAACCTCAGAGTCAGGGCCATTTATTTTTTTATTTATTTTCTTTTGTATCTTCCAGATTATTGTCTCAGTACACTGTTATTTATAACAAATAAATCTCCATCCCCTTTGCACGTTCAAAACTTCTACTAAAGTTAATTTTTAGATTTATCTTCTCCAAACCTTAAAAATGTTTAAAAATGCACTTGCATTTTATAGTATGTATGTGTATCATTGTATTCTATATATTTGTATTATATACACATGTACATTTATACATTAATATAAATATACTATGTAATATGTTAATAGTGCATTTTTGTATGGCAGTATTCTGCTACCCTACTCCAGTACTCTTGCCTGGAAAATCCCATGGACGGAAGAGCCCGGTAGGCTGCAATCCATGGGGTCACTGAAGTCGGACAAGACTGAGCGACTTCACTTTCACTTTTCACTTTCATGCATTGGAGAAGGAATTGGCAACCCACTCCAGTGTTCTTGCCTGGAGAATCCCAGGGATGCCGGAGCCTGGTGGGCTGCTGTCTATGGGGTCGCACAGAGTCAGACACGACTGAAGTGACTTAGCAGCAGCTTTCTGCTACTAGAAGTGGTTTGATGTGTATTGTAAACTTTCACTGCTGGTGGCATCAAAACCATCAGTCAATTACACATAAACATATTTTTATAATCAAAACTCCTGTAAAGACCTGAGAAGTTTGGTGGTTTTCTGTGCATGTGTGTGTGTGTGTGAACTTAATTGTGTGTTGTTTTTTTTTTAAATAGGCACCATTAAATTAAAAGATTTTCTTTTAAAAAAAAGAGAGTCTGTTAACTTTGTTGTAAAAGTTAATCCACCCACATTTCCTTAGAATATTCCATAATCCCATGCCCTTTATCTTAAATCTCTTTAATCTGGTTTTTTTTTTTTTTTTTATCCATTGTGCTCTTTTCCCTGATTTCCTTTCAGTTCCTTCGTGTTTTTTCTTATCTGAAGGCCAAGCTATTAGTTTGCTGTTCTTAGACCTGTGCGTCCCAGCAGCCAGTGTGGGGCCAAGCGGTAATGATGATGGATCAAGACCTGCTGATTCCGCAGCTGCCAGTGAGACCTGGGGCCTCCGCAGTAAATGCACTCATTTTCAGAAGCTGCCGAGCACTTTTCCTCCCTCTTTTCCTCTCAAATCCTCACAATTTACTGAAAGCCAATTAAGTCTGAAAACAACCTGGATTGTTCATTATGTGCTAATGTAACATCGTTAATAGCACATTTTTATAAGGAAGCTTATTTGTCTACGGAATGGACACAAATGTGTCAAAGAGATGACAGATCGTTTAGTTACTCGTTCTGTTGAAGATGAGACATTTTAAATATTTATGCAAACATTAATACACTTGCCTTGGGTGGAAGGGGAGAGATCAGGTGAGCTTCCCTAACTGCTATGTTCAGTCGTGATCGTAACAGAGATACTTGGTTGAATATTAGAAAGGTCCTTGCCTAATTAAGTCAGTTCGTACTAAATGGTTTGCCAGGTTGAGTTTACAGACTTGTGGCTGAAAGAGGTTATTTTCATATCAACATTTGGGTTTCCTTTTTAGAGATAAGATTTTACTCAATAAATATTTGTACTAACTAGATTTACAAGGGCAGTGTTTAAGAAGTACTTTTTGCTTTGGTAATAATCATGGTTGCCAAGAGTTGCTCTTCTAATTACAAACTTCTGACCTAGTTTTTAGCAATCTCAACCAGACAGAAAATCAGTTGATATTCTTTCTAGGTATGGATAGGGCTTCCCAGGTGGTACAGTGATAAACGCCTGCCAGTGCAGGAGACGCTGGTTCATTCCCTGGGTTGGCAAGAATCACTGGAGGAGGAAATGACAGCCCACTTCAGTATTCTTGTCTGGAGAATCCCATGTACAGAGGAGCCTGGCAGGCTACAGTCCAGGGGGTCACAGGGTCAGATAGAACTTAGTGACTAAACAAAAACATATGAATAATTTTTTTTTTTTTTAATCACTGATCGAAACAATTCATTGCCTTAGCAATGGTCAGAGCAGTGATTCTCAAACTTTGGTGTCCTTTGAAAGGGCTGCTTTCTTGAGCCATATCCATGGTTGGGGGTTCAGTATCTCTGGAATGGGCCTCGTGCCCCAAATCTTTCTAAGGCACTCGGAGGTCTTCAGGGTGAGCTTCAGGGGAAGTGTTCTGACGCAGAGACTTACTTGTTTTACCTTTGCTGAAAACACGTGTTGGGGTACTTCATCTCAAGCACCTGCCACCCGTTCCAAATGTAATCTGAAATCATCAAGTGAAATTAAGTGTGAGAGACAGTCCTGATGAGATGGCAGGCATCAATCATCTCCAGATTTTTTGACACATACTTGTTATTCCTCTTTTGTGCAAGGAATTAGCCCCGTGGTACGAATTTTTATCAGTTCAGTCATCGGCAGTTGGCACTGTCTAAGCAGCAGATGGGTGGGTTTAACTTTTAAAATTGTAAAGGCTGTTTGGACACAGTGTTCTCCATTACCCAAACATTCCCCCGAGGCATCCAGAGAGGAAGGCTCGCTGCAGCCAGAACGTATACTGAAGCTGGCAGTGAGAGGATGTGAAGACATATTTCTAGGAGGAAAAAAAAAGTTGTGGGAGACAGGGTAATATGAACATTTTATACTTTAAAAAAGTTTGGATGTATATTTTCTGTTGTCTTTCGAAAACATGAAATTCAGTTCAGTTCAGTCGCTCAGTTGTGCCCGAGTTTTTGTGACCCCACGGACTGCAGCACGCCAGGCCTCCCTGTCCATCACCAACTCCTGGAGTTCACTCAAACTCATGAAGCTTGTCCACCGCATGTGGTGCTCGCATGAGGCTTCATATGGGTTTGGAAGGGGTTTTCTGAGATCGCTGTTCAGGGGTGGGGACGTCTGCTAGGTGGGTCACGTCCTGGCAGAGTGGGATTTACAGGGCTAAGTGAAGACAGAGAAGACAGCTGGCCTCTACCCGATCTTCCTGGGACTGCAGCAAGGCTGTGCCCCGTGTCTTTGTGACACCCTTCTTCCTTTTGACCCGGAGAGAAACAAGCTATCGGAAGCTGAGTATCGATGATTTCATTCACCATCCTAGGCATTAGCATCTGTGCCTCCAACTCTCAGCTCTTGCTGTTGGTGGGGGGCCTGGTAGGGAGGAAGTAACACTGAAATTAGGGTCAGAAGATGTGGTGTGAACAACTGCTTCACAGCTTATGTTCGCAGTGATGAGGACGACATAGTCACAGGAGTATAGAGCTTTGAGTGGCTGCGGTGTTTTACTCTTGCACCAGGAGAACAAGAGCAGTCCTCTATCCCATCACCAAATAATTAGTATAGCTTATGAAAGATATTTTTTCCTTGGAAGTATTTTTGATAAATATATATATTGAATTATAGTTGATTTACAATGTTTCAGGTGCTCACCACAATGATTCTGTTATCCATATACACATATTATTTTTTGATTATTTTCCAGTGTAGATTATTATATGATATTGACTTCATGCCTGTGTTATACTGTAAACCTTTGTTTCTTGTTGAATATCTATTTTTTTAATTAGAAATCTAGCATTCTATTCATACTAAGTCAAAGAAATAGAATCAAAATGTCATAAATTTTTTATTTAGGCAAAAATTCATAAATTTTCTAAAAATATATATTATACATACTATTCTTATATAAGTATACAAAAGCTGAAGAAATTGGAGAACATAAACTAAATGAAATGGGTGAACTGAATATAGAAATAGAAAAAGTTTAAAAACCACTGGAGTATGTAATGATCCTTTACTTTTAGCTAGTTTGCTTTACTGTAAAAGTATTTTTAATATGGCATTTCATTAGCTTTATATTTTTGTAAGAAGAGAGAGAGCAGTAGAGAAAGGAAAGATTTACAGATAACAAGTAACTGGCTCATCTTCTTTTATTTCAAGAACTTGCCAGTCTCTTTCTCCACTTAAAACTGAATAAAAAGGAAAAACTGTAGCAACAGGACTCACTAATTTTTAATATGATTTTTATTTTTTAACACCAAAAGCATTTTTTATTGGGGTATAGCCAATTAAAAATGTTGTGATAGTTTCAGGGGAACAGCTAAGGGATTTAGCCATACAAATACATGTGTCCATTCTCCACCAAACCCCCTTCCATCCAGGCTGGCTCTTAACATTAAGCAGAGTTCCATGTGCTGTACAATAGGTTTTTGTTGGCTCACTATTTTTTTAAACTGCGGAATTTGATCTTAATTTTATCTCAGGATAACCAGTTGGGAGGTTAGCCAACTTTCTGCTACTGACTTTTCAGATACCCACGCACAGGGCCTTACAGAAGGTAGAATATTTACAGATCTAATCACAGCGGGAAAAAAGCTCAGAGGGATAATAGGAGGAAAAAAAAATGATCTCATGGGTGCAACAGCCTTCATGAACCTTCGTGTTGACAGTGGAAGGACTGTTGGTGGGTGAGATGTTGGATAAGCTGCGGCAGGTGGCACGGAGGTGCGTGCCGGGGCTGTGCTGGGAGTCTCGCAGACTGGAGCCTGCCCAGCAGTGTCCCACGCGAAGGGACAGCTTTCGCAGTGGACTTCACAGATCTGTGTGTTTATTATGGAAATTTTGTTTTGGAAAAAGTAGACATATATCTTGATCTAATAAAATTAGTTTCACATTTTTCCAACAGATGGATATTCGAATTTTCACAAACAGCTGTACGGGCTAGTGGTGGCCTGGGTTTACACTACAATTGAGAACCTTAAGGAAACAGAAAGCCTGGAAGATAATTTGTTAAGAGTCCTGAAGAGTGGACAAACTGAGGCAATAGTATAGGACAGGAGATACGACTTGAATGACCACAGGGCTCAGGAAGGTAAACTTATGGAGCAGGCCAGTCAGATGCTGGACATACTGTGCATGTTCAACCTGTAGCATTTTGTCCCAATAAAAGTTGTCTTTGTTTGCATAAAGCAATTAAATCACCTTTGAGGGGTGGCTCTTACTTGTCTCCAGCTGACTTTTGCCCAGCAGAGATGCAATCCCCAAACTGTCAGAATCTTTCAGTTTTTCAAGTTTATTTTTATGTGAAATCCAAGCTATTAAGGCCCTTTATTCCTCCGTCTCTTTTCTCCTCTCGATGGAGAGGTGATTCAGGGGGAAGTTGTTTTTATTCACCCATGCCTCTCTAGCCCTAATGCAAAGTAGTTGTTCAGTTAATATTTGGCACTACTTTGAAGGAAAGCCAGTGGGGACTATGTACATAAAGCCAACAGTCCCTCTCATGTGATCTAGGAGGGCTGTTTGAAAGACACATGGGCTCATTCAGGGCATTTCAGCGTGTTTACCATCGGGCCTTCCCCACTAAAATGGCAATGAGCCTTCCCAGTGATTATAAGCATCTCCACCCCATTCAGAAACTCTATGTCGGGATCTAGTAATCCTCTTCGATAGAATTCCATTCCACTTTTTGATGCTGTCTTGAGCATCAGAAAGGTGATATGTCCTTAGGGATCAAGCCTTATATTTAACATAGAATATTCCAAAACTCTTAACTGTTTCATCTTTTAAAAAATGTTTCCATTCCCATTGTACTCTCTTAGAATTTACTAAAGTCTAAACCCATCAAGGAAACCATTATTGAAGCTCTAAAACTTTAAAGCAACAGATTTACAGTAAGTCTTCTTTCCTGGAATTTTGTGAACTCTGAAGAAAATTAAATTATTCATCCCTTAAAAAAAACTTTCCTCATGAAGAAAAAAAGAACTTGTACTGTAGGATTAAGTGATTGATGTAATAAGTAATACTGAGTGAATAGAAAATCACTACTTAGAATATAACTCACACCTCATATATTTTTCTCTTCTGATCAATATTCAGCATATAAATGGCCCTAATTTTCCATGTTCAGAGGAAAAAGAAGGAGGAAAAAAAGCGTATAAAGGTTAGAACGGAAGGGCAGTGTTTCATGGTAGATGACTACAATTTAAGACCTGTGGCTTGTTAGATCATAAAACAGTAGAATACTCTAACTATGCAAAGGTTACTTATAGCAGAGAAATAATGCTATACCTAAGAGCAGGATGTGACTATGGACTGAAGTCAGAATAGAATTTTATGTAATATTATTCTGAAAATCGGGAAACTTGTAACCACTCCTCTCCTCTTTTGGCTGGGATTATATTCTCAGCCAGCCCCTGTCCTCATGGAGCCAAAGCAACTCAGGTAATTCAATCATTGGGCATTCATACAAAATTGCTTTAGTCTCCACTGATGTGAGTTTGTCCTCAAGTTCCATGAATTGGTGTGACAAACATCTGCCCACGTAGCCTTTTCATTTCTCAGGTTGGTTTTTACTCTGTGATAAGAAACGTGAGCAATTAAGGGGAATACCACTGATTTATAACAGCTCCTTTTCTGCCTCAATGTTGAACAAATCTTGTTTGATTTCTGTAGGCAAAAGAGAGCTCAAAAGGAAGATATTTCTAATCTCTTGAAGTTTTAGTGCCAGAGACCGCAGGCAAAAGCAATTCTCAAAAGCTCTCTAGGAGGTAGCTTTATATGTGATTATAGCTCATCTAATATCATGCAAATATTAAAGAGGTTTAAAACTTCTAAAATCATTGATATTTTTCCATCCTCAGGCAATTGATAAAAGCAGAAACATATTGCTTTCGGATAAGCCTTTAGGTAAATGTATTGTACAAAACATTACATAAAAACATGGCACAACTTAATTTTATCTGACTTGTAATCCCTGGGAACATTAGAATATTGTTGTTTTTTTTTTTTTTTTTTTTAAATTCATTCTACATGATGATTCATGTATTTCAGTCATTTTCTATAATAACTGTGAATTTTACCCTAACTTGTCTTTTATCCTAATTTGGCTTTTTAGTTCCTCTTCACTTTCTTCCATAAGGGTGGTGTCATCTGCATATCTGAGGTGATTGATATTTCTCCTGGCAATCTTGATTCCAGCTTGTGCTTCTTCCAGCCCAGCGTTTCTCATGATGTACTCTGCATAGAAGTTAAATACACAGGGTGACAATATACAGCTTGACGTCCTCCTTTTCCTATTTGGAACCAGTCTGTTGTTCCATGTCCAGTTCTAACTGTTGCTTCCTGACCTGCATACAGATTTCTCAAGAGGCAGGTCAGGTGTCTGGTATTCCCATCTCTTTCAGAATTTCCCACAGTTTATTGTGATCCACATAGTTAAAGGCTTTGGCATAGTCAATAAAGCAGAAATAGATGTTTTTCTGAAACTCTCTTGTTTTTTGATGATCCAGCGGATGTTGGCAATTTGATCTCTGGTTCCTCTACCTCTTCTAAAACCAACGTGAACATCTGGAGTTCATGGTTCACGTATTGCTGAAGCCTGGCTTGGAGAATTTTGAGCATTACTTTACTATCGTGTGAGATGAGTCCTGCCTACTCCCTATTAATCCTCATTCAAAAGATTCAAATGTGCTACTCTGATTTCAACTTTACAAATTGTTCATCCTGTAATAAAGGATATTTGATTTGCTACCATCAGAGGTCTCTGATTTGATGGTTTATGTCTCACCGAGTTCCATGACTGCATTCTATGTCGCTTCAATAGTGTCTGAATCTTTGTGACTCTATCTGCCAATCTCCTCTGTCCGTGAAATTTTCTAGACAAGAATAATGGGCTGGGTTGCCATGCCCTCCTTCAGGGGATCTTCCCAACCCAAGGATTGAACCTGTGTCTCTTATGTCTCCTGTATTTGTAGGTTTTTCTTTTCTTTTCTTCTTTTTAACACTAGTGCTACCTGGGAAAGCCTCCCTGAGCTCCAGATACCTATTATCTTGTACAGTCACAAGTATATATCACTGGTTTATGTATGTACCTTATTTTTATCATCGAGGATGCTTGAAAAGATGTACATAGATTTAGTGTCTCTGAGAATAAGGTTTTCGACCAACTTAAAATACGTACAGTTTGCTTGGCTTATTCTTTTCAAATATGACTCTTCCCCTAAAAATATTTTAAAATGTCAGCAAGTAACTTTGAAAGAGCTGAAGTATATAGAATAACTTTCAAAATAATTCTTTTAAAATAAATGAATACCAATAATACCTAGATTGATTTCTTCAAAATAAGCTAATATCCTTTAAAAGTAGTGCTAACATTTATATGAATAGTTGTTTAGAGTGAATACAAAATTCAGAAAACTCAGAACAACATTGCAGGCTGGTTGGCTCCTGGGCTGACCCTGCAGGGCAACTGCAGAGCAGTGTTGTTGGCCTGATCCGTGGGTGTTACCCGGGCTCCACAGGGGTTACCGAGTGGCCTTGAAATCCAGCTGGAGGTCTTGCTTAACCATGGAACATAGGAGAGAGAAGTGGGGAGCAGGGTCCCTGATCCCTTGGGAAGAGGTCACCAGGGATCCATTGCCATCTTATAGTAACCTGAGGCAGTGTCCCCTGAGATGAGTTGGAAACTGGCACAGCAGGTTTGTAATCTCACCCTGGACTAGCAGAGAGGTGCAGGGGAAGCGCAGATCCTCAATAGCCTTGAGCTCTTATTAAGAGAGTATTTGGCGACCCTAAATCCTGGAATCAAAGACTTGTGTTAACCAGCCAAATAGAGAGTTGGAGAGGAAAATCTTGTTTGTCTGGATCTCTTTACATCCAAGGAGATTAAATCGAGAGCCCAACCATTTTCAGTGGCCATGGCATGAAGGCTATGCCAGCATTTAGCTGTTACTAATAAAGTGGTTGAACACAACAGTTACTTCTGAAATCAGTCATTTACTTTTAAAATAAAGATACAGTTTTTCCATTTTAAAATATCCCAGGTCTGCTTAGATTTGCGTGCTTATTTTTTTTTAATATTAAACTACTGAGAGATCACACAATGGTTTTGTTTGTTTTTACATCAGGAAAGAATTGAATTAGTCATACTTATTTACTCAGGGTGCAGTACTGCCTTTGGTTCATGTCAGGTATTCTTCTTGTTTTATTATTCTTTCCCATCATCCCAGATCTATACTCTCATTTATATCCACATACACAAGGGACTTCGCTGGTGGTCCAGTGGCAAAGAATCCATGCTTCCAATGCAGGGGGCCTGGGTTCCATTGCTGGCTGTGGAACTAGATCCTACATGCTTCAGCTAAAAGATACTGAGCAGCACAACTAAGACCCGCTGTAGCCATATACACATACACACAAATATATATATATTTTAAGTTTTACCATATGTGTATTTTCAGGAACAGGGAAGGTGGTGAATAGATATATCACTCCCCAAATATCCTTCTGCCTCTTTGCACCTGCTTCCTTCCACTTGCCTCTTGGTTCATTCATCTCCAGGCAACTGCTGATCTGCTAGCTTTGTGTCCCTGTAGATTAGTTCTCATTTTCATGAATTGTGTATGAAAGGAATTATAATATATCTTTTAGTCTGGCTTGTTTATTAAGTAGTTATTTTGAGATCACTCATGTTGGTCATTCAATTTTGCAGCTGAGAGTATTCTATTCTATTGTGTGAGTTAACTACATTCTCTTGTTAATTGACATTTGTTTTTATCCAGTTTTTAGCTTCTATAGTGTTATAAATCGGACTTCCCTGGTGGCTCAGACAGTAAAGCGTCTGTCTACAATGCAGGAGACCCGGGTTCGATCCCTGGGTTGTGAAGATCCCTTGGAGAAGGAAATGGCAATCCACTCCAGTACTATTGCCTGGAAAATCCCATGGACAGAGGAGCCTGGTAGGCTACAGTCCATGGGGTTGCAAAGAGTCAGACACGACTGAGCGACTTCACATTCACGTGTTATAAATCAAACTACTATGAAAATTTGTGGACAAATCATAGAAGATACTTATACTTTCATTTCTAGGAGTATATTAGCTGAATCATGTAGTAGGTGTATGTGTAAATTTAAGAAATTGACAGACTTTTTTCCGAAAGTTACTATTTTATATTCCCAACAAGAGTGCATAAGATTCTAGTTATTGTAAATAGATCATTGTAAATATTTAGTATGATTAGTCTTTTTTAATTTCAGCCATTCTAATATGTTTGTAGCAGCATCTCATTGTGGTTTTAATTTGCATTTCCCTGATGAACTTATAGAATCTATGGAGCTATAGAACTTTCTATGAACATAGTCTTGTCAGTGGGGAATAAAGCAGCTTTACTTTTCCCTACTTATCTTAACATATAGCATTCTGTATGACCTCAAGTACAGTGATGGGTAGCAATGGTAAGACAGAACGTGCAGGCCTTAAGCTTAGAAGGGTAGTGCTCAGTCTTTTATGATTAAGTATGATGTTAGCTGCTTCTTTGGTGGCTCAGATGGTAAAGAATCTGCCTGCATGCGGGAGACCTGGGTTTGATCCCTGGGTTGGGAAGATCTCCTGGAGAAGGACATGGCTACCCACTCCAGTATTCTTGCCTGGAGAATTCCATGGACAGAGGAGCCTGGAGGGCTGCAGTCCATGGGGTCGCAGAGTAGGACACTACAGAGCAATTAAGCACAGTGCGTGATGTTGGCTGCAGGTTTTCATAGGTTTTCTTTATCAGGTTGAGAAATATCTATATTATTCCTAATTTGCTCTTGCGGACGGTTGTATTTTGAGGAATGGATGTTGGATTTTGTCACATGCTTTTATTTTAAATCTGTGTCATGTGCTTTGTCTTTTTTCAGTCTGTTGATGCTGTGAATTACATTAATTGGTTTTATTATACCATCTTTGTCTTTTTTAATCAGGGTAACAGTAACTGAAAATGGTTTGCAGTATTTTCATATCTTCAGTTTTCTCAAGAATTTGTGTAGAGTTGATATTATTTCTTCCTTGACTATTTGAACTCACCTGGAGCTTTCTTTGTGTGTTTTTACTACAAATTATATTTCCTTAAATAAAGAAGTGGCCGCTCAGGCTTGCTTCTTTTTGTTGTTGTTGCCTGAGATTCTGTAGTTTTTGTCTACTCTAGTAACTTGTCTGTCCATGGGGATTCTCCAGGGAAGAATACTAGAGTGGGTTGCCAAGCCCTCCTCGAAGGGATTTTCCCAACCCCGGTACTGAACCCAGGTCTCCCACATTGCAGGCAGATTCTTTACCCTCTGAGCCACCAGGGAAGCACAGATTCAGGCGCTTAAGAGCGCCTCGCCTTTCCCGCGACCGGCGCACTACTCAAGTGTTTATTGTTGTTGTTATTGCCTGAGGTTTAGTAGTTTTTCTTTGTCCTTCAAGAAATTCATCTATTTCTCCTAAGTTCATAAATTTATGGATATCAAGTTAATAATATTCGGCTACTATATTTTTTAATATCTGTAGAATCTGTCGTGTCTCTTCTCATGTAGCTGATATTGGTAAATTATATCTACTCTGTTTTTTCTTAATCAGTTTTACATGTGTAAATATATCGATCTTCTCAAAGAGCAAGCTTCTGTTTTCATTGATTTTTCCCAATTATTTTCGTATTCTCAACCATTGTTTTTAACTGATCTTTATAGTTTCCTTTTTTCTTCTGCTTTGCTTTTTTTTTTTTTTGCTCTTCATTTCCTTTTTTTTTTTTTTTTTTAAGTAGAAATTGAAGTCATTGATTTAAAACTTCTTATAAGTCCTATATTTCTTATTTATACTGCTTTAGCTGCATCTTCGGGGAAGGCAATGGCACCGCACCCCAGTACTTTTGCCTGGAAAATCCCATGGACGGAGGATCCTGGTAGGCTCCAGTCCATGGGGTCGCGAAGAGTCGGACACGACTGAGCGACTTCACTTTTACTTTTCACTTTCATGCATTGGAGGAGGAACTGGCAACCCACTCCAGGGTTTTTGCCTGGAGAATCCCAGGGACGGGGGAGCCTGGTAGGCTGCCGTCTATGGGGTCGCACAGAGTCGGACACGACTGAAGTGACTTAGCAGCAGCAGCATTATCTTGGGCATCCCAGGTGGCTCAGTAGTAAAGAATCTGCCTGCCAAGCAGGAGAAGCAGGTTCAATCCTTGGATCAGGAGAATTCACTGGAGAAGGGAATGGTTACCCACTCCAGTATTCTTGCTGGAGAATCCCATGGACAGAGGAGCCTGGTGCTACAGGAGCCTGGCCCACTCTCGGTCTGGTTGGTCTTCCCTTTCAGCAGTTTTCCTAGGTGTGCAGTGGTGTATCGTGGTTTCAGTTTGCATTTCCTTAATGGCTAGTGATGGTGTTCATTTTCGTGTATGTACTTGCCATCCATCTGTCTACTTCAGTGAAATATCTTTGCAAGCTTTTTGCATACATATTCGTGGTATTTGTGTGATAATTATTGAGTTTTTCTGAGTCCTTTATATATTCCAGGTGCAAGTTCTTTATCAGATGTGTTCTTTATAATATTTTCTGCCAATCTAGTTTATCTTTTCATTTTCTTAATAGGATCTTTCTAGTATTTTTATTTTTTATTAGTTGAAATTTATATATTTTTTATGGATAATACTTTTCATGTCATATCTCAGAACTATTTACCTATCTCAAGATTACAAATAATTTCTTCTGTATTTTCTTTTAGATATTTTACTGTTTTACATATTACATTGAGGACTGAATTAATTTTGAATTAATTTTTGTATATAGTGATCGGTGTGTATCAAAACTTGATTGGTGTTTTTAGTTTGTTTGCATACAGATGTCCAGTTGTTCAGCACCATGTTCAGCAACATAGAATTGACTATGTTTTTCTCCACATAATTGCCATTTCATCTTTGTCTGAAGTCTATTGCCCAAATACATGGAGTCCTCTATTCTATGCCATTGTTCAATTTCTGTGACACATAGTAATAGAGCTGCTGAGTCACAGGACATCTGTATGTTTAATTTATCTATGTATTGCCCTCTGCCATTCCTGATTTAATTTTTATAGTTATGCTACAAGAAATGCAAATTTTATTTGCTTTTATATTGCTTTATATGAGAATAGTTTCCACTTCTTATCTTAAAACAAATAGCTTCTCCATTGACAAATATCTTATAATGTGAGATAGAGTTACCATAATTTTTCGTAAATGAAGCAGTTTGCTCTCATTTGTGAATCATACCAGCTACCCTTTTTTGTGGATAATGAGTTCTGGTAAAGAAATAAAGAATGCTGTTATTAATGCCCCTGCTTAATTAACAGTTGCTGTTTCTAAGGCTGTTGTGTAGGTTTGGCAGATAAAATACAGGTTGTTATTCAGTTTCTCAGTCATGTCTGACTCTTTTCAACCCCATGGACTGCAGCACGCCAGGCTTGCCTGTTCTTCACCATCTCCCAGAGCTTGCTCAAGCTCATGTCCATCGAGTCAGTGATACTATCCAACCGTCTCATCCTCTGTTGTCCCCTTCTCCTCCTGCCTGCAATCTTTCTCAGCATCAGGGTCTTTTCTAATGAGTCAGCTCTTCCTATCAAGTGGCCAAAGTATTGGAGTTTTAGCTTCAACATCAGTCCTTCCAATGAACACCCAGGACTGATCTCATTTAGCATATGGACTAGTTGGACCACCTTGCAGTCCAAGGGACTCTCAACAGTCTTCTCCAACACCACAGTTCAAAAGCTTCAATTGTTCGGCGCTCAGCTTTCTTTATAGTCCAACTCTCACATCCATACATGACTACTGGAAAACCATAGTCTTGACTAGACAGACCTTTGTTGGCAAAGTAATGTCTCTGCCTTTTAATATGCTGTCTAGGTTGGTCATAACTTTAAAATAGCATATCTGAAATTCAAATTTAACTGAGTGCCTTGTATTTTTATTTGCCAAGTCTAGCTGCTCTGTTCTTGATGCTCTTGGTGCTTCCCCATAAACCATAATCATAATAACTTGTCTCAGCTACTTTGAATCACTACTCCCAACTTTCTCAATCATTAGCTGCATTTATTGAACTAGTGGAATTAAAAACTTCCCATGGACTGTTCAGGCATTTCCTAGCTAAAATAATCCACTTTTAAAAATGTATTTTTTTGTTTTGAAAAATTGTAATGTAGTGAGATCAATCTCCATTTTTCAGTTCAGTTCAGTCGCTCAGTCGTGTCCGACTGTTTGCGACCCCATGAATCATAGCATGCCAGGCCTCCCTATCCATCACCAACTCCCGGAGTTTACCTAAACTCATGTGCATTGAGTCAGTGATGCCATCCAGCCATCTCATCCTCTGTCGTCTCCTTCTCCTCTTGCCCCCAATCCTTCCCAGCATCAGACTCTTTTCCAGTGAGTCAACTTTTCTCATGAGGTGGCCAAAGTATTGGAGTTTCAGCCTCAGCATCAGTCCTTCGGATGAACACCCAGGACTGGTCTCCTTTAGGATGGCCTGGTTGGATCGCCTTATATTATAGTCCAAGGGACTCTCAAGAGTCTTCTCCAATACCACGGTTCAAAAGCATCAATTCTTCACTGCTCAGCTTTCTTTACAGTCCAGCTCTCACATCCATACATGACCACTGGAAAAACATCAATTTTAGAAGAGTATCACAGTAAAACTTAGAGATCTACTGTGAAGATAGCATAAGGATTTAGCTTCACAAAACCAATTACATAAATGCAGATGACAAAGACCTGCCTGGGCAGTCACTTCATCTGAAAACCGTCTAGGCTTCTAGTTGATACCAAGTTCAGTAGTAGACAACAGTGTGCCAAGACTAGACGAGAATAAGCCGCAGCTTTCCTGGCATTAATCAGAGTGTTAGCAGAGAAGGTGTAGTCTGGAGCAGTGGTGGATGCATCGAAAGCTCTAAATACATATTATTTGAGTGAATGAATGAATTGTTCTTTGCATCCGGATAGTGAACGTCTAAAGTACAGTGTCAGCTCTGGACAGATACTCTACAAAGTAGACTGATAGTTTAGAGAATGACCCCGAGAGGACTGGCCAGCAAGTAAAGGGTCTGATGACCCAATCTCAGTGAGGGAATCTCCAGAGAATCCCTGGGGTGAGTTTTCTTGAAGTGCTCATGTTTTTTAGCCACTTAGGTGTTCTTACGTGGGAAATACTAACATGTCTATTTAAACTACTACAGAATCAGTGGGTTGAAATTAGCATGAAGAACTTCAAAAGGTCAACAATGTGGTCATTAAACAAAGTCAGTCAGATCTCATTCCTCTGGTATAATTTTTTAAAATTTTTATATTAATAATTTGATTCTGTTTTTGGCTCTGCTGGATCTCTGTTGCATTGGGCTGGCTTTCTCTGGCTGCGGTGAGCTGGGTGTTGCTCTGTATTGTGACGGCTGCCTTGTTGGAGCTAGAGCTACAGTACCTTGTCGTAGCTCCTGGGCTTCAGAGCAAAGCCCTCAGGAGCTGTGGCACGTGCACTGAGTTTCTCCTCGACACGTGGACTCTTCTCCAGCCAGAGGTCGAACCCACTGTGATAATCCGATGACTTATTTTTGTTTAGTTTTCTTCATGTCCATTATGTTTAGCAATAAAAATAACATTG
This sequence comes from Tragelaphus eurycerus, assembly GCA_935064755.1. Taxonomy (NCBI): domain Eukaryota; kingdom Metazoa; phylum Chordata; class Mammalia; order Artiodactyla; family Bovidae; genus Tragelaphus; species Tragelaphus eurycerus. The sequence goes on along the minus strand of CAKXYN010000039.1, from coordinate 20,456,966 downwards.
TATTTTAAAAACTTAAACACAATTGAACGCAATGGCCTTTACCTAAGCAATAAGATTTCTTCGTTATACATTTAACTTTCCGTCACCCATGCTCATAGCAGCATTGTTGGCTGTAGCTAAAAAGTGGAAGCAACCCATGTGTCCACTGATGGATGAAGGGACAAACAGTGTGGTTTATGCACACAGTGGTGTGTTATCCGGCCTTTAAAAAGAATGAAATTCTGACACATTCTATAACAGGGATGAACGTAGTAGAGGTTATGCTGAGTAAAGTAAGTCAGACACAGCCAGGCAAGTACCATATGGTTCCCCTTACAGAAGGTGTCTAGAACAGCCAAATTGTAGAAAGAGAAAGTAGGATAGTGGTTGCCAGGGCTTGGAGTCAGGGGAAAGTGGGTAGTTATTGCTTAAAGGATATAGAATTTCAGATTTGCAAGATGAAAAGGTTCTCGAGATTGGTTGCACACCAATGTGAATATACTTAGCAAGAATGAACTGTGTACTTAAAAGTGCTAAGATGCTCAGTTTTATATTATGGGTTGTTTTTCAGTCACTCAGTCATGTCTGACTCTCTGCGACCCCAGGGAAGTATGTCAGGCTTCCCTGTCCTTCACTGTCTCCCAGGGTTTGCTCACACTCGTGTTCATTGAGTAAATGATGCCATCCAGCTGTCTCTATTATGTGTATTTTACTGCAACTAGGAAAATTAATTTCACTTCATTTGAAACATTGTTTTCATTTAAACACATGAATAATTCTCTCCTTTGATTGATAGTATATGTCAACCAAGAGAATTTTAAGATAGCCATGCGATCCCATCTATACTAAACAATAACCTTTAAATTGTAAATCTCCTAGCATTTGTGAAATGTAACCTTAGTTTTTGAGACAATGTCTATGCCTCAGTATTTAAAGATATCTGAATTACTATCAGTAATCTAAATATATCAGGCCTCTAGGAGCTTCAGAGGGGCACTTGAAGGGAAGTCCTTGGATGCTGTGAAATCATACTGAAAATGCTGTGTTATGTGTGTGTACATCAGGAAAGAACACCCCTGCCTTATATCTGATCCTCAAGGGCTCTGTGACAGCTTAAAGATCAAGAATTGCTTATGTAAATGAAATTCACAGATGCCCATGAGATAGTTGTCTCATCATTTGGGACTGTTAGAGGTACATTATTCCCTGTCATCCTCTACACTTCTTCTAAGGAGTAATTAATAACGGCAGGACATTAACTTGGCGGACACAGGTGGTGTGCCACCAGGGTCAGCCTGTGTGCAAGGCTGTTAGACGTTTCCATCAGTGACTCGATGATGGAATAGGTACATGCTCACCACATATGAGGATGTTGTAAAGTCAGATGTGGCACCAGATCCTGGGGGGTTAGGAGCAGAATTCCAAGTGCTGTTGACAGTTTGGAGAGAATGAGTACCAGCCAGTGACAATGAGGTCAGCAGGAAGAGAAGAGTAACAATCAGGAGGGAACATAGGCCAGCGAATCTAATGGAAAGAACCGGCCAAGGAAAAGCCGAATGACAGGAACCCAAGGCTCATGATGAATCACAGGCTGAGGGCCAAGATAAAGGCAAAACTCTTGTGATGTGAGCTGCTCCTGCAGAGGAGCCCCGAGAGAGGCAGACACTTTCCTACTCAGAGGTGATCTTGAATAATTGACATTCCCTTGTGTGGCTGAATGCTGATTATTTCTAAGTAGTTATCTGCATTCATTATTCTATTTTTTGAAGCAAAATCTTTGTGTGCAGACATGCGTGCACATATAAACATAGTGTGTGTGTTCTGTGTGTATGTGCATGTACGTGTGTGCTTGTCTGTGTTGAGGGTTTGAGAGTGTCAACTTAAAAAATATTCACAACCTAAACTTGAGTTATGTTTTATTTGCTGGGAATTTTTAGGATTTCACGCTCGGGAGACAGCATCTCAAGAAACCCTGAGAGAAGTGCTTCGAGGAGGCTAGGGAATGAGCCAGGATATATAGCAGTTTAATAGCAAAGGGCAGATAGTCTGAAGATCAAAAGATCATTTTTAATTAAAGAAAATCAGATATCCCAGTGGGCTTCCTGGCTGGCCCTAGTGGTAAAGAATCTGCCTGCCAGTGCAGGAGAACAGGAGACACATTTTCAATCGCTGAGTTGGGAAGATCCCTTCGAGTAGGATATCCCAAGTTAAGGAAGTTAGTACTTTTCTATGTATGGGAAGACACAAGAGTCTGGACTCACTGAAGTCATTCTTTTCATATGTATCTCAGCTATCCTGCAGCAGTAGCCTGTGTTTTTCACATCCTGAGCTCCTCTGGAGCTCCCTGTTGGGAGTAGCTGCAGTTTGTTGGCTATTAGAGTCCAAGTTTTCGCCTTACTGAGTGCCATTAGGACTCACCAGCTTACACTGGAGGACCAGAATCACCGATGACAGTGATATCCTTGTTTATTAATATGGCAGGAAATATTTCATGTCTCAAGGGTCTGTGACTGCCTTAGCAAGAATCTCGATTGCTCGCTTTATTGTTTGGTTCTGATGCTTAGAAAAGATGCTTGGGAAAATTTTGGAAACGTATTCAGGAAAGGAAAATAAACATTGAAAGGAGAAGGAAAATGGGAATTTGAAAATGAATTATTGGAAATCAAAAATAAATGTGTGGAGCTGTGATAAAGAGGAGAACGTGGCAGGTGGTCATGTGCCATGATCATGCTCGAGGGAACACAGCTTCCTTCCCCTACCTTGGGAGAGCCTTAGATCATATGGGGTTGTCTTACGATAAGTAATGGGCAACTTTAAAAATAACACTACATATGATACTTATCGAAACAGATTAGAATTATGCATCATTACAGTCAGTTTTATTTTCATTTGTAAAGCAGATTTTACAAGGAGGGTACACTAGATATGTTCCTGATTTTAGGGGACACTTCATAGCCCTTATGAAAGCTTCCTTTAGTGAGATCCAAAATCAATGAACTTCTTATAAGTTAACTCTCAACAGCTGCCGGGTACAAGCCATCTGCCGTGAAGCATCACTGATAATTTTCTGTGAAAGTTTCTGCAACTCGTATTTTGACAAATCTATTTTTATAAAAATTTTAAATCTCAAAGTACAAACCAACAGTCCTTCCAAGTAATATAACAAAATTTCAAATGTTATAGGAGAATTAATCACTTTTGTTAGCAAGGAGACTTCAGTAAAAGCTACCTTTATGATAAGATAGCTAAGTAAACTATAGGTACTGAATAAATGTACAGATGAAGGATGGTTTCTCACACTTCTCCTACAGTGTAAGTGAAAGAATCTTTAGAGATCTCAGTGCACCATCTAAGGAAGCTCTGTGCTTATTCAGAAAGCTGCCAAGAGGAGGCTCCCTTCCCCACATTCAGTGAGATGACTGTGTATAGATCCAGAGCAAGAGGCTCTTGATCTGTGGATCAAGAGGCCTGAATTACAGTGATCTGTGAGGAAGGAAGTATCATTATCATCGCCCCTTTTTGGTTGAAGGTTATGAGATTTAGGAGTAGGTGGTGCCCTTGAGGGAACAAGTTTACATTTGGGTTCAGTCCTTAGGACATGAGGCTCAGTCAGTGGTCTTTCAAGATCTTTGACTAAATGTCCTCATTTATTCTGATTTTTTTCTATTTATTTTCTTGATTTGAATAAAATAGAGTCAAAGTATACTTATCAAACTCAGTTCAGTTCAGTCACTCAGTCTTGTCCGACTCTTTGCAACACCATGGACTGCAGCATGCCAGGCCTCCCTGTCCATCACCAACTCCTGGAGTTTACTCAAACTTGTGTCCATTGAGTTGGTGATGCCATCCAACCATCTCATCCTCTATCGTCCCCTTCTCCTCCTGCCTTCAATCTTTCCCAGCATCAGGGTATTTTCCAGTGAGCCAGTTCTTCGCATCAGGTGGCCAAAGGATTGGAGTTTCAGCTTCAGCATCAGTCCTTCCAGTGAATATTCAGGACTGATTTCCTTTAGAATTGACGGGGTTGATCTCCTTGTAGTCCAAGGGACTCTCAAGAGTCTTGTCCCACACCACAGTTCAAAACCATCAGTTCCTTGTTGCTCAGGTTTCTTTATGGTCCAACTCTCACATCCATACATGACTACTGGGAAAACCAACAATTCTACTTAAATAAATATGCAAAAAAGAGCGAAACAACAGAATATTATTCCTTCACACTCAGTCTCCATGTTCATTAGCATTTCCAGTTCTGTCTCGTGTTGTTATGGTTCAGTCGCTATTATCTGACTCTTGTGCAACCCCATGGACTGGAAGCCGGCCAAGCTCTTCTGTTCTTATGCAAAAAAAAAAAAAAAAAAAAAGGTCTAGGAGAGTGGGCTGCCTCAGCATCAGAAAATATAATTTGATAAAGATCCACTAGGGGATTGACTTGTCTTTCATATGGTTTATAATGTAGATCCTTCACTGGCTAGAGTCAGTGTTTACTTTTAAGGAAGTTATTTTTATCTCTGCACTTAAAACAGATGGGTACCTTAATATTTTATAAAAGATGACAGGTGAATTACATTACCAAAAAAAAAAAAGAAATAGCAGATGTGCAGAGATATGTGATAGGATAGTTTATTGGGGGAAAATAGACTAATATCAAAGTAGAAAGAACAGAAGCAGAAATAATGAATTTGCTGGCATCAATCTCTTCTTCCATGACCTCATCACGCCCAAGATACTGATCAATTTCACTACAAGCAATAAATATTAAAATGAAATTTTTGAGTGTCTTATCAAAAGTTTCCTGACATCAATTGTTTTCACAATTTTTTTTTCCTGCAAGCTTTGAATACGTCTTCATCTGTCTTTGATTCCAACCAATCTTGTTCCCACAAAAAGCACTTTTTTTCCCCCGTCTTCTACTTTTGAGTTTTCTTTCTTAGCAGAGGTGCATGAATATTATTTTACACTCCACTGTGGCTGCATCTCCATCAATCAGGAAATAAAAAGTGGGTCTGAAGGATGTCATGACCCTGCGGGGCTACAAACAATGGAGATGCTGTAATGATTTCCTGGCCCCTGGCAGCAGCGGCTGAGGGAAGGCTGTGTGCACGTTTGCACAAACCAGCCTGCATCCTTTGTTGTTAGAATGGATCCAGGTGTTTCCAAGAGAAGGGAGTTTTCAAAGAGCATTTAATTCTTAAATGTCACTTGCACACAATTTCCAGCTTGACAAATATTGCAAAATATCCTAAAAACAAATGTTAGGGTCATCGTCTTGTAATCTCTTTGATCTCCTAATGCATTAACAGTAACTACATTTTGTACCTTAAAAGCTGAGGGCAACAAGCATTTCATTTTCGTAATCATCTTCAATTATTAGGAATGGAGAAATACTCCATTAGTAATATTGGATGTGATTCACAACTAAGCTTATTTGAAAAGTATTCATTGTTTCCTTTGATGTTTATGGCATTTTCTAGATTTTTCTGGTAAGGGCATGTCACCATCATTTAGGATGCATTTCCCTATAATAGAGCGCAAGTAGCTGTGACATGTCAGTAAACTTTTATTTTATGTTTCGTGTATTCTGCTGCTGCTGCTAAGTCGCTTCAGTTCAGTCCGACTCTGTGCGACCCCAGAGACAGCAGCCCCCCAGGCTCCCCTGTCCCTGGGATTGTCCAGGCAAGAACACTGGAGTGGGTTGCCATTTCCTTCTCCAATGCGTGAAAGTGAAAAGAGAAAGTGAAGTCGCTCTGTCGTGTTCGACTCTTAGCGACCCCAAGGACTGCAGCCAACCAGGCTCCTATGTCCATGGGATTTTCCAGGCAAGAGTACCGGAGTGGGGTGCCATTTCCTTCTCAGTGTATTCTAACATTTAGTATTTCCCATCAGAAATTCAGTTCAGGTCTTCCAATTTTCAGTGGCATCCTCCACTCCTAGTTTTCTATTTCTCTTAAGTTCACGTGCTATTTGTAACCTCTCTTTTATATCTAGTTGATTTTGTTGTTGTATCATATCTGATGTTTCACAATGACAACTCACCAGCTAAAGGTGATCTATAGATGGGTTTGTGGTGATCCACCAGCTGTTTAAACAATAACATCTTGAATTGGGTGCCAATATTTGAAAACTGGTTGATGACACAAAAATTGGGACTTCCAGTTTCAATGGAGTCTGGCAAGGATGGCACTCTTTTTGAGGGTAGAAGTTTGCTGGCACTGAGGCCCAGGTGTCCTGGGATGGGCAACGGGTCCCCTGGCCACCAAGGCCCCTCAAGGCATTTGACTTTTATTTCACGTTCCCTCCTAAGCTGGTAGGCATTTGAAGTTGTGGCCTGTCTGAGCATGCCTTTTCAGACTTCGGTTTCCTGAACTAGGTTATAAATTCCTTAAAGCCAGACCTCCTTTGCTATGATTCTTCTCTACCCTCGCCCTGCCTTGCGTATTACTAGTCACATAGTAGTTGTTCAGTAAATTAATTTGTTAAAAATATCTATGGTGTGCTGCTGGGCATAGACTGAGCTTCCTGAAGAGCTAGGGGAAAACAGTCTTCAAATAGTTCACACAAATGAAATGATTAATCTTCACAACTCCTTTTTTTGAGATTCACAAGGGATGTACATTATGGGGATTAATTTATGATGAGGAAAGAATAACATTTAATGAAACTATTCCCAACTGAACTTTCAGGGAAGATTTAGCTGCACAAAAAAGTAATTACCTATATTGAAAATTTGCCCTGCAGATACAAGCCCCAGAAAGTGCCATGGCCTCTCCAGAGAAGGGGGCTCTGGCTCCCCTCATTCACTGTAAGACTTTCCATGTCCCTTGAGTGCTTTGAGTAGCATCTCACACCAGCTTAATGATTTCACAGTTATCCAGATGAGGGCTCACTTTAATAACCTCTCCCAGCATTCCTTTTCTGCCTCTGTGTTTAGTTGTATAAGAATACTTCAAATAAACTGGGGGGTACAAGGGTTTAAATTTCTGTTTTTAATAAATTTCCATTGTGAAATATTTATGAATGTAAGCAAAAAGTATGATATTATGAAGAACACATTTCATTTCTGTTGTTCTGGGTACGAGTGTAAGTCCCTGTTATGTTCTTCCTTTGTGGCTTCATATCATGCCACAGACATCGTTACTGCAAATGTATCAAAGATCTTAAAGAGTCATAATATCCTTTAGTTGCTGTTCAGTCGGTCAGTAGTGTCCGACTCTGCAGCCCCATGGACTGCAGCCCTCCATGCTCCTCTCTCCATGAGATTTCCCAGGCAAGAATACATGAGTGGGTTGCCATTTCCTCCTTCAGGGAATCTTCTCAACCCAGGGGTCAAACCTATAACTCCTGGGTTGGATGGCTGGTTCATACACAAGTAAATACACATGTAAAATGAATTTGGATGTTGTTTTTTCAATAAACTTAGAATTATGAAAATAGACTTTGAAGATCTAGACATACTTAGAAAATACATCTATACTTTGTTATATGTAAGAATTGAAAATACACAAAATAAAATTTATTCAGCAATCAAATATTAATGACAGAATATAGAAATAAGTGAAAAAACTTAGAGCAGATCACGTTGTTTTTATAAAGCTTGATTAGCAAGCTAAAACCACAGATTTTTTTTTTTCCTCCTAAAAGAATGTCATATACTCCTCGTTTTCTTATATTTAGTTTACACAAAATTCCAGCTAACATGGCCATTTGGACCCCTGATTCAAAACCACTTTGAAGTAAGGGTGGAGCTTGCTTGATGCTTATATAACTGACCCAATAAGACGTGAAAACAGGTGGATGTTGAGGAAGGACCAGAAGTATTATATAAAGCAAAAACTAACAACTACAAGGAAAAATAATGTAGTGATGGAAATTTAAGAAAAAAATGGGTAGAATGTGGAGATGAAATTACAGTCATCCTGTCCTGTGTCTGCCTTGATTAACCACGTGTGTCATCACTGTACTGTCTTTCCATGGTCTGATTAACTCAGGACTCACAACCCAGCTAGCATGGTGCGTGCTGTGTACCTCTGTGTACGTGGAGAAGAATGATACTTGGGATGACTAAGACATTTTATAGGGGTGTGTTTTGGGATTAGAAGGCAATGGCACCCCAGTCCAGTACTCTTGCCTGGAAAATCCCATGGACAGAGGAGCCTGGTGGGCTGCAGTCCATGGGGCCGCTAAGAGTCAGACATGACTGAGCGACTTCACTTTCACTTTCACAAAGTAAAAATCGAAACTGACTATTTAGGCTCATTCTGAGGGCATCAAAGTCATTTAAAAAAATGACCCTAAATCATTTAAATACCAAGAACCCAGACAAAATTTAATGATAAAAGTCAATTCAAACTGGATTCCAGTTATGTAGATCACTTGGAGGACATCTCTTGTTTTTTCCCCCCGCCTTCAGTGAGTAATGACATTCATTTGAAATACAATTGTGAATATTTGCTTTAATTTGGTCTCAGTTATGGAGAAGGCAATGGCACCCCACTCCAGTACTCTTGCCTGGAGAGCCCCATGGACAGAGGAGCCTGCTGGGCTGCAGTCTATGGGGCCGCTAAGAGTTGGACATGACTGAGCGACTTCACTTTCACTTTTCACTTTCATGCATTGGAGAAGGAAATGGCAACCCACTCCAGTGTTCTTGCCTGGAGAATCCCAGGGACGGGAGAGCCTGATGGGCTGCCGTCTATGGGGTCGCACAGAGTCGGGACATGACTGAAGTGACTTAGCAGCAGCAGCAGCATAGAGTTTCCCATTTCCACATCTTTGTTGATCATTTTTTATTTGAGGAATGGGTGGAACATTAACCTATTTCTAAAACAAAAACCTATACGAAAAGGTTCCATCAGAAAAGGATGGAAAAGTTTCCATCAGAAAATGCTCCTCCTGCCCCACACTTGCTCTCCTCCTCTTGTTCCTGTAGACCCACCTCTTGTGTTAAGTCAACTCCAAGTTTCAGATGTATCCTTCTTGAGCTTGTTTTGAAAAAATAAGCCGAAATATATGTTTTTCTATCTCCTTAAGCAAAAGATAAGCATCTATACATATGTACTTTGCTTTTTAAAAACAATGTCTCCCTCATTTTGTTTATAAAGAACTTTTGTAAAAATAGAGATCACACTTGAACAGTTTCATTTCGTATTGGCCATAGCAATATTCCTTATGCATTCTTATAAAGGGTACAATACAGTTGTTGTACTTTCCTCAACCAGTTTCCTGTGGGGAAACATCACTTTTAATCTCCTTCGTCCTGCCTTTCCTAATGTACCTTGAAGGAGCTCAGTACGTGTTTGACAAGTTAGAGAAAGAATGGATAGGATGCTGAATTAGGTGCACCTTGAAGGAGATGTGTGGCTTGGTTGGGGAGGAAGTGAATGATGGTTCATAGAGGAGGCATGCTGAGCAGAGGTGCATAGCGAGAAGACCCAGCTGTCTGAACTGAAAGATTTTGTTGCCAAATGGTGGAGAATAGACCTGCCATCTCAGAGGAAACTATGGGTTTCAGTGTTACATTTCACTGAGGTTTTAAGTTTCAGTGGCATGAATGAAAATGATTTGAGAGGGGTAGAACTTAACCCTGGATGGTGTAAATGCTGCTAGATTTTCTGTGTTCTTACCTATTTCTATTAATAATATTTTTTAATAATGTAGAAGACTAAGTGGAACGAACTGACTTACCTTTTAAAGGGGGCTCCCTCAGCCCCTGGAGGCCACCTGTTACCTATAGGTGACATATCATATTCCCGATCCCTCCCCCAGTCCTTAAGAGGGAGTTAAGGATGGTGTGGGTCATTGGAGAGTCAACTTAGAATGCTGCCTACTACACCAGGGTGTAGAGATGATGTTGTTGGGAGGTCACTGAATTCACCCAGGGTCAGAGCTCTGGAAGCCTCGATTCAGGTGGGTGCAGGGGAAGGATAAGAGGAAGAGAGGCCAGCGGATTTTATATGGAGGGCCAACAAGACTTGCTCATTGACCTGGGATTGAAGAAAAAGTTGATAGTCAGAACATTTCAGACCAAATCAAGCCATTGATTGAGGCAAAGACATGAGAAAAGAAAATGCCTTTGAACCAAGAGGTCCCATTAGTTTGGTTTGGGGCAAGTGGACTCTTAGTTAACAGGGCATCAGAAAGAGAATTTTTGAGGCAGGTGTGAATAAGCGTATCTCTGTAGCGTAAGTGAGAGTTCAGGCCTGTGGAAACGTGTCGTACACACATCAGAGGTGCAGCTGAAGTTTTGTGAATATGCTTTTCAAGGAAAATAGCTTAGAAGCCTGTTATGAGTTGAACTGTAGTCTGTTTTCCCCCAAATCAGACAGTGAGGCCCCTTCCCACCACCCCGCCATGGGATTGTTTTTGGAAATGGGGCCTTTATAGGAGTAGCAAGGTTAAGGGAGATCCTGAGGGCGGGGTCCTGATCCAGTGGGCCTGAGGCCTTCTGTGAAGAGGAGGAGCCAGCAGGGCTGCGTGCAGGTAGAGGATGCGCGAGAAGTCGCTCCCAGGAGAGAGGCCTCAGGAGAAATCAGCCCTGCCGGCACTTTTATTTTAAACTCCCAGCCGCCAAAGCTCTGGGAAGATGACCACCAAGTCTGCTGTTTAAGCCACCAAGTCTGTGACATGTCATCGTGGCCGCCTGAGCTGACTCATACAATGCCCGAGTACAGTTTCTAGGAAGAGTGAGCGATAAGCAATCAGAAGTCTGAGAATACTGAGTCTTCCTTGTGGAGATTACGAGGATCAGACTCCTGGATCAAAGGGTCAAAGGCTCTAGGATCCAGCCTTCCCTCTGCAGTGGATGGCATGGTGTGACTTTGGGGAGACCTCCTACGCTTTCAAAGCCCGAGATCCATTAAGTGGGGGTGACAGCGTCCATTGCTCTGATTAGAGAGAGATTTAAATAAGACCCTGTGTCTCTGTGTGTGTGCTCAGTCCCTCAGTGGTGTCTACTCTTTGCGACCCTGTGGACTGTAGCCCACCAGGCTCCCCTGTCCATGGGATGCTCGAGGCAAGAATACTGTAGACGGTAGCCCTGCCCCTCTCTAGGGAATCTTCTCAACCCAGGGATTGAACCTATGTTACTTATGTCTCCTGCATTGGCAAAGTGGATTCTGTACCACTAGCACCACCTGGGAAGATCATATTTCTGTATAGTTATTCATACACACACACACACACACACACACACACACACACAAGTATGTATACACACACAATTAAAAGCTCTTTCCTAAGCTATAAAGCATTAGATAAATGCATGTATTAGTGCCTTCCAGAAACATAGAGCTGCAGGAGTTCTGATAACATCTGTATAAAATGATTCTCCTTCTTTTAAGCTCGTCCGTGTCTGTAGGCACACCGTCACCTCTCACTTCCTATTCTGTCCAGGTATTGTCCTCTGAGTTCAGGCATTTACTTTGCTGTATTAATGAGTAGACCAGAAACCAGATAGTTGTGGCTGTCAGAATTTTTTCCACAACAAGAATAAGCAGATTCCAAGGTGCAGCCTGAGGCGTGTCAGCCTGGATTAGAGAACCCAGTACGTGTAGCTGCCTCTGTTCATTGACCGTTTCATGAGCGGCCTAGTTGCATGGGCGGAAATTAACGTTATGGAAGTGAGGTGTTAGTCTGTGTTTAGTTTATCCCAGGGTCCCTCTATTAAAGGTACATCTGGGAAACTTGGAAAATATTCAGTTGAATGGCTTAAAGAAGTCAAATCATTTCTCTTTCAAAAGAAAACACCACTAGGAGAGCTGAACAGACTTTTTCAGTCTCTCTAGTACGGAGAGGTAACGTGCTTTTCATATGATCTTCATTCTCAGAGATCTAGATTAGCTCTAAAAAATATTTAACTGACAAAGAACGGAATGGTAACTGTCAGATTTTTTTCTCCGTTGGTCTTTAAGAATATGACAGCTTTCCACATCTTTGGATTGATTTAGATGGATTCTGATAGAATGGGAGCGTTTCTTTTTAAAAAAGGAGAAAAACTAGTGTGTACAGAAATAATTTTTTTAAGACCGACATCACATATTGAATGTAGTAGTCATCCCTATTCACGTTTGCCTTCCAAGCTTTATGAAAGGAATTGCGTATGTATAACACTATTGTGTTCTCCGGAGAAGACACTTTCATGAATCATTTACTGCCCACTGCCGTGTTTCTGTGACGCTAGTGCACATGCTCAGTTTATTTTGGTTTTAAAACGTCTGTATAATAATAAGATAAAGGACCAGCAGAGAACGCAAAGCAAGCATGTCTCTTACTCACCACCAAATGTGCTGAAGAACACCACAAGTCAAGCAAACCCCATCTCAAACAGATAAGTCAAAATCAAAGTTTAGATTTTCTGCCTAGAAACGCTGAGGCAGATTTTGTTTTGTTTTTTGCTTTGTATCCTTGAAAGGAGTGTGTGCCAGGGAGTAATCTAGTTATACCTAGGTTTATAATAAACAAGATAGAAGTATAGGTATTTATTGCATTTGTTACAGGTGACTTTTGAACATTTGTGCCCCAAGCACCAAGTGTGGCAGGAGGAATTCTCTCCAAATCACCTTCGGTCTGCTGAGCAGACTTGAGAACACAGACTTATACACATGGCTGTGCTGAAAAGAACAAATGAGGGAAGTAGTGGATCTTCTAATATATATAATTAAGAGTCAGTTTCACAATAAAGTTATACCTGATTAAATAGAAAGTAACCAATATTTTCCGGTGACTGTAGATTAATTCAAGTCATGAAGAGTTTCATGCATCTGGGGAGTTTAAAAAAAATAAAAAGATACTTTTATTTTAACTAGCTGCTCCCACAGAGAAAAAATAAAAAGAATAATTTTCTGGCACATTCATCACACCTTCCACCAATGACAAAAAGCACAGCCTTGGAACTGTGCAGACACGCTTTTCATTTCAGATATTAAGCTCTGTCACTCAGCATTTTACCCTCCGTCCGTCGCTGTCGGAGTCAGGGTGGGCTCTGGGCGCACAGGAAATGCTGCAGGTCAGCTGGTCGATCCTCTCGGCTCGGAGGGGCCGTCCGCAGGGTGTCTGACTGTACAGTCTCTTCCAGCCTAGGTCCTCACTCTAGAGCTCTGTGTCCTTTGAGACATGATCCATCAGGTCTGCCTCCAGTTTCCACGGTCGTGCTGCTTTCCCCAAGGACACGCCTTGTGTGATGGTGACCAGCAGAGCCTTTGTTCATGGCCAGCTCTATTCCCTATGCAGGAGGACGTGGTGATTCCTGCCAGGAGTGAGGCAGGGGGCTGGCATCATAGCCCCACCACCTGTGACAGCCGGAAGCCGTCTCTGCCATCCCTTATCCCAGCCCCCAGTTAGCATCACCTAGACAGAGAAGCGGGGCGGAGATGGAGTATTCCGACCTTCCCACCTCCCTCAGCGCAGCCCTCCCCCTTTTCTCCTTTCCACGAATTCAGAGGGTCTCGTGGGTGTGGGATACAACCAACCTGTGTGTCCGCTGTCCATCCTTACAGTGCTGTCCCACACCTAGACTTGGGCCATTCCCAGTTTAAAGGCTGAGATTTGCAAGTCTGTTCTCTGGTGCCTCTTGCTGGCCTCAGGGGAGGAGGATCGTGGGGTTCAAGGACACAGGTCACTGGTAGCGGCGGGGGATATTTCTGTTAATATGTCCCTTATCACATGGGGAAAATGATCCCCTCATCCCACTGCGTGTCCCCACAGGTCCCAGAGGGAGAGAAGACATCCTCAGCCCACAGCCTGGAGGGGTGGAGAGAAGGCACTGATTAAAGAGTGCTTTGAGGAAAACCAGGGAGGGCCTTTAGGGCTCCTGAATCAGGCCTGGGGAGAAACTGTTGCCCTCCTTCATTCTGCAGGAACAAGAGGAGCAAGCACTGTCCTCCAGTCCCGCTGAGAAGCGGAGCTTTGGTGGAGGAACCTCAGGAGAGATGGGTCCAGGAGGACTAAAGCCATGTGCAATCAGAGATCCCAGAGAAGGGGGCCAGGCAGGGTGGAGGAAAGCACCGCCCCCAACCCAGGCCCCTCTGAGCTCCCACTGACACCTCCCATCGTCTCAACCCAATGGGAGGTCAGGACAAGGGAGAGCCAGGGGTGTGGTCCAAGGGGAGGTCAGAGGACAAGGGCGAGCCTGGGGTGTTGTCCAAGGGGAGGTCAGAGGACGAGGGCGAGCCTGGGGTGTTGTCCAAGGGAGGTCAGAGGACGAGGGCGAGCCTGGGGTGTTGTCCAAGGGGAGGTCAGAGGACAAGGGGAGGCCTGGGGTGTGGTCCAAGGGGAGGTCAGAGGGGTGTGGTCCAAGGGGAGGTCAGAGGACAAGGGCGAGCCAGGGGTGTGGTCCAAGGGGAGGTCAGAGGACACGGGGTGGCAGGGGAGGCAGGACAAGGGGAGGGGGGGGGGGGGGGACAAGGGAGAGCCAGGGGTGTGGTCCAAGGGGAGGTCAGAGGACAAGGGAGAGCCAGGGGTGTGGTCCAAGGGGGAGGTCAGAGGACGAGGGCGAGCCAGGGGTGTGGTTCAAGGGGGGTCAGGACAAGGGTGAGCCTGGGGTGTGGTCCAAGGGGAGGTCAGAGGACAAGGGAGAGCCAGGGGTGTGGTCCAAGGGGAGGTCAGAGGACAAGGGAGAGCCAGGGGTGTGGTCCAAGGGGAGGTCAGGACAAGGGCAAGCCAGGGGTGTGGTCCAAGGGGAGGTCAGGACAAGGGTGAGCCTGCGGTGTGGTCTAAGGGGAGGTCAGAGGACAAGGGAGAGCCAGGGGTGGTGGCCAAGGGGAGGTCAGGACAAGGGCAAGCCAGGGGTGTGGTCCAAGGGGAGGTCAGAGGACGAGGGAGAGCCAGGGGTGTGGTCCAAGGGGAGGTCAGAGGACGAGGGCGAGCCAGGGGTGTGGTCCAAGGGGAGGTCAGGACAAGGGCGAGCCTGGGGTGTGGTCCAAGGGGAGGTCAGAGGACGAGGGAGAGCCAGGGGTGTGGTCCAAGGGGAGGTCAGAGGACAAGGGCGAGCCAGGGGGTGGTCGAGGCGGACAGGGCGGCCAGGGGTGTGGTCCAAGGGGAGGTCAGAGGACAAGGGAGAGCCAGGGGTGTGGTCCAAGGGGAGGTCAGAGGACAAGGGCGAGCCTGGGGTGTGGTCCAAGGGGAGGTCAGGACAAGGGCGAGCCAGGGGTGTGGTCCAAGGGGAGGTCAGAGGACAAGGGCGAGCCTGGGGTGTGGTCCAAGGGGAGGTCAGAGGACAAGGGAGAGCCAGGGGTGTGGCCCTCAAGAGTCACCCTCCCAGGGCACAGAGCAGGCTTAGGAGGATGGGGAGCGTGGGGTGGGTGAGGGGATGAGCACGGAGAGCAGTATTAGAGCTCCTGATCGCACGCCTGCTGTCCGTTGCGCCCTCTGACATACACCTGCAGCCAGAATCTGAGGCTCAGCATTCAGTGTTGAGAATGGAAATGGAATCATAGAGAGCCATAGAGTGAAACATTAATAGACTGAAGCAGGAAGGATAAAGAGCCCTCATGAGGCTCCACTATGTGGATAAACTTATTTTTAAATGATTTAATGGAACCTTGTTGTCTCTCTTTGTAATGTGTGGTTTTAAATTATATACATATATATGTATATATATTTTCTGAAAATGAACTTAAAAACCGATAAATCATTTTTCCAGCTACCCTGCAAAGAGTGGATATATTGATATGTGCATACATTGATATATGTTCCTGGTATAAAATATATGGGCACGTATTCTAATGTCCTTAGCAGGCATGAGCCTTACCCTCATCCCTTCGTGTTACTGCATTTTATGCCCCTTGATTCATTTAGTCACTCACATGCCACTCCCTGTTCTGTTCAGTTTTCAAGTAGAAGCTTTTTTCAAAATCTGTCCTATAGAATTTTACGTTTTTTTTTTTTTTTTTTTTAAACCCTTTGCTGCCAGGTGTCAAAATTATTCAAACATAGCTGGATTAATACCCCTGTGCAGATGGGTTAGTTGGTACTTTGTTACATTAATTTTATTGCCAGGATCTTGTAATGTATATTGGTGCAATTGCCACAATCGAAAAGGACTCCTATCTGTCGTATGTCTCACGCATATTCGACAGCAGAGAGTGGCCGATACAAACAGGGCCAACTGCTTATGAGAAACTTTGATGTTAAAAAAATCCTCAAAAGGGATGACTAACAGAGCTGAGGAATCGCTATTGCAACTGACATAGAGGATTAAGCTGTGGATATGAAACATATAAAACCATGAAGATGAATTCAGACTTGGCCTTTTCTAGTCAATTTATAGCAGTTAACTCATAGCTTCCTTTGCCATCAGCTTCTTCCTTGTTGAAAACATGTTTAGACAAGCCACATCAGAGGTCTGGAAATCTGCCTTTTTTTTTTTTTTAGATTAAGGTTGTTTTTTTTTTTTAAAGTATGAACACGATGGATTTGGAAAGCTTAAGCTGGATGGTAAAGGATGTTTTCTGGCTAATTACAGTAAATCCTTGGATAGTCGAAAATGCTCTGAGAATTTTCACCTTTTACTTTTCTAGTTAAGAAAGTACTAATTTTCTTCTCTTTTTTTCATTTTTGTTTTAGTTGTCAAGTTAGAAAAAGTTCTAAAGTTTACTAATGGCGTTTTTGCTTGGTGGCAGGAGGTGTACAAATAGTTGCAACTTGAACACATTTTAATCTCCTTTAAGTTAATCCATTTCACTCAGCCTTGCTGTTGTTTGCTTGTAATAACCTGGCTTGCAGAAGGAGGTATGTCTGTATATTTTCTGAAGTCAGTTGTACAATAGGAAGTAACAGGCTTGCACTGCTTCGTTAAGTCATTAAACAGAGTCTAGAGTGTGGGCTGACTTCCCTGGTGGCTCAGACGGTAAAGCATCTGCTTACGATGCGGGAGGCCAGGATTCGATCCCTGGGTCAGGAAAGTCCTCAGGAGAAGGCAGTGGCAACCCACTCCAGTACTCTTGCCTGGAAAATCCCACGGACAGAGGAGCCTGGTGGGCTGCAGTCCATGGGGCCGCAGAGAGTTGAAGAGGCCTGAGCAAGTTCACTTCACTTTCTTTCTCTTCCAGAGTGTGGGCACTCTGCAACAGCGGGAGATTTCAGAAGTGAGGGTGAAGGAGGCAGGCGGAGGTCCCAAGAGCACGCAGTGTCCGGGTGGGGGCTGTGTGGTATGACTGCCAGACTGTGGACTCAGCAGCGGGAATGAAGCCTACCTGCAGTCACCCTTGCGAGGCTCTGTTCTTGGGCTTCCTGGGAGGGTGTAGGCCACTGGCTGGAGGCAGAGGAGATGCAGGAAATGAGGGACTGGGCGCTGACAGGGTCAGGGATGCGGTGACCTGATTCTGCCTTCGTCTTCGTACACCACAGGCCGTACGTCTTCGGTCTTCTTTTCCATCTTTTCCTTTCCTTTTCTCATGTGCTCCTCTGTCTCCCCTCTTTTCTTTTTTAGCCTCTTTGTTTGTTTTGCTTTTGCTTTATTTATTTTCAATTTTATTTTTAATAAAAATTCCAGATATAAGAGGACAATTTCATTCACCTGCAACTGTAGTTTAATGGGCTGTGTCCTTTTAATCCACAATTCTGTCGAGTAGCATGGGAACATGAGGGGATCAGTGTATGAGTACTCACCCCTAATTGTAGAGCCTTCCTAGGTAATAATCTGTCACTTCAGCCCTCCACCCTGTATCATTCCTTCTTACCATGGAGCATCTCACAGGGAAGTGTAAGATAGAAGATTGCACGTCTATGCAGCGCCCCCGTATTTCAGATGCTGGCAAATGCTTTGGCATCCATCTGTGCATAGGTCGGGAATAAATCCAGGGGCAAATGTGAGGTTGGGTAAATGTCCCCGTCTTGCCCCAGGAGGGTATGGAGTTAGTGATCTGCCTTCCTGGGTCAGGAAGGGCAAGAACGGACAAGCAGGAAATGACTCGATCGCCCGGGGAGGCTAGTGTAGTATTTGCCCTTTGCACCTTGTCTTTAGCTGAAGCCGTTGGATGGTTCATTAAGAGCGTTAGAGGAAACCGGAAAAGATAAAAGTCAAGTGAGTCCTGTTCCTTGGGAGGGTCCATGAATTTGTTATTAAACTGGATCTCACTGATGGGGAAGATGATGGATGTGTTTCTCGGGTCAGATCCCAGGACCTGTTTTCTGCCATTTTGCACCTTTTGTGTCAGTATAGACTAAACAATATCAATTACTCCGTGATATCAAGGCAGTGGATTTTAAAAAGTTTAAAACTGTGCCAAACCCAGTACAAATGGTGTCTATATAACAACTGAATGGATGGGTTACTTTGGCCTGAAGCGGACATAGCCTACACCTTCGTCTGGCAGGCTTCCTGATCTGGATGCGGGATGGCCCCACAGGCACCTGCTCTGAGCAGGGTTGGTAGAGCTTTGCGGTGCCAAGAGGCCCGAGCTGGTACAGCCTCAGGACAGAGGGCAGCATGCACGTTGACCTTCATCCGGAGGGTGAAACAGACATGTCTTGTTCAAGATACTGTTTCGTCTTAACATAAACACAAGCTATGTAGGACTGTGTATTAATCAACTTGTGTTACACATTTAAGACTTCACTGGTGGCTCAGACAATAAAGCGTCTGGCTAAAATGCAGAAGACCCGGGTTCGATCCCTGGGTCAGGAAGATCCTCTGCAGAAGAAAATGGCAACTCACTCCAGTATTCTTGCCTGGATAATCCCATAGACAGAGGAACCTGGCAGGCTACAGTCTATGGGATCGTGAAGAGTTGGAGACAACTTCACTTTCACACATATAAAAGTAGGGGCAGAGGTTTTGAGGATAGTAGAGTCTGGGACAGCAAAAGGCTCCCCCAGCACTTTCCACACCCGCCATCCATCACTCTGCTTCCCCAGTCCAGGGCAGCGGTGGCAGGGTGAAACCGTTTTTCACCAGCACCTGCAGCCAGCTTCTCTCCTTCCTGTCTTCTTTTTCTTGCTCAGTTCCTTTTACAGGAAACGTAACGCAGTAACCACGCTGAACAAGCACATCTTACGATAAAATCAAATCACAACCTTGTGTTTCTTTTAACTTTGTTCAGGGAGTAAGTCATTCCCACACAACTGTATGAAATCTCAACAGATGCTATTTTTTTTTTTTTTTTTTCCTTTACTTTTCTGGTAATAGGCAGCCTGTGGGAGCTTACGTAGCCAACAGTTTAGTAGCTGTGATATTCAGGCCAAGCTTTCAGTCAAGTCCGCAGTTCTTTTCTCTTTCCCCGTTCAGGCCCGAGGCCTTGTGTGCCTGGCCCTGAAGAAGGTGCAGTTATCAGCCTCTGCCTTCCCTTTGTTCACCCTCTTTCTTCCTGCAGGTCAGCCTCCAGAGGAATCTGAGGCTCGGAGGGATCAGGAAGAAGCTGGTAGGGGGCTGGAGGGATAAGGAGATGAGGCAGAACCTGGGTCTCGGGCTCTCCAGGTGTTAAGGAAGGTATCCGCTATTCTCTGCCTCCGGGTGTTTTCTAGGTCTCCGAGAGACCCACATCTCTGGGGATCTCTCCTCTAAATGGCCCCTGGGGCCCAGAGGAAGCGGCTGGCTGCTCGGGTGGCCACACAGGATCGTGCCTACCTACCCGAAGTGTTGACACATGACTTCTGATTGCTGGGGTCCTGCCTCTGAGGTGTCCCTCATGTCGGAGGGAGGACTGGGACTGTTCATTAGTCCCTCTCTCTGGCCTGCATCTGGCCCCCGTATGCCTCCCCCGTCTCCCCCAGCCCTGGTATGTGGGTCCTCCCCATTGTGGTCCTGAATCCTGCGGACACAGCCTGGCGTAGCTTCCAGGGTGTGACTCAAGCTGGAACCCCAGCTCCCTGCACCCCAGCTTTCTGCTTGGTCCTGTACAGAGCCAGCTCCCAACAGGCTGGAGGCGGAGGCGCAGCAGGAGGAAGCAGGGTGGAGCGTCTGCACAGGACGGCAGTCTAGTCCCTCCTAAGTGAGTTTTTATGCATCACTCGTTCCCTTTACCGTAGATCTTATTCAGCTTTGACTTGGCGGAGTGGTTCGAGAGTTGTCCACAAGTTTTTGCTTCTTCAGTAAGTTATGCACGTGGAGATGTGACTTTGGAATGCCACATTTAACTTTTCTGTAACTTGGTGTCTTCCTTTAAACTTCAATTTGAAGCCTCATTCTTTTTCATCTTATTAATTTAAACTCGGGCTTCTTTGATGAAATGCTCAAATTCAGGATTCTCTCTCACTGTTTATCCTTTTCTCCTTGCTCAGTGATGGAAAGGCCAGAAAGCCTCACACACCGAGTTGACCTCAAGGAGGAAGCCTGATTTCCGGGGCTCTCCGCCGCGCTGGCCCCCACTGGCGTGCGGGTGCGCCGCCCCAATCTGTGCGTCAGTTCCCTGCCTTTCGCCTCTGCTCTGGAAGCTTATGGGCATCCCATCTGGGGTTCCAGCCACCTGGTTTCAGCATTCTTAGATTTTCCAGCTGGGGTCCGTGGGAGACCCTGGCTGACTCTCAGTCCCTTTGCCCTGCTCCTGGCTCTGGGATCGGCTCCTCCCTTGCACCCTGCGGTCTGCAGTAGCTAAAGGTGCGTAGACGCACCACCTGACCACGTCTGCCACGTTACTGCTGCCACAGTGGGAAGGCAGGTGCTCTGGAGGCTCTTCCTCCCCCGGGTTCGCAGCATCAGCTGTCACTGTAATTTCATTTATCCAAGTCTGTGTGGGCATTTCTATTCCGCCGGCCCGCCCCTTCCCTGTCTCTGTCCCTAAGTAGGGAGTGGGTCCTAGTGGTGTGTGGAGTCCGTGCTGCTACTCCTCACCTCTGCTCTGAGGTTTAGCTCTCACCAGGTATCCTCCCTGATGGGCAGTGCACATCCCAGGTGGCACTATTGGTGAAGAACCTGCCTGCAAATGTGAGAGACATAAGAGATGGGGGCTCCGTTCCTGGGTTGGGGAGATCCCCTGGGGGAGGGCATGGCAGCCCACTCCAGTATTCCTGCCTGGAGAATCCCGGGGACAGAACAGACTGGGAGGCTATCGTCTGTGGGGTCACAAAGAGTCGGACACAACTGAAGTGATGGTGCACACACAGTTATCCTCCAATTATCCACCTGGGTTGAACCCAGCAGACTGATCCTATTAAGGGTTTTGAAATTATTCTCCATTCTTTCTACCTCTGAGGTTTCTTGGAGTAAATTATGTACCAGACTCTCAAGGTTGCTCTAGATTCAACAAAGTCCAATCACTTGACTCTATCTTTTCTTGGAATTTTCTGTGTGTTCTCCATTCCAAACAGAGGCTCTAGTTTTTAAGGTAGAGTACTCCAGGGCGTGAGAAGGAAAGCAGTGAGAAAGCAATACTATCAGATAATATTTCAAAACATTCTGCCCCATTACTGCGTTGCTTCTCGGTTGAGTAGTTGAATGTCTGAATGATGGGTCAGTTGACAAATGACAAAATAACTAGCCTGATGAAATGACTTTTATCTGAGAGTGGCTGCTCGCTTATTACAAAATGAGTCATCAAGTTTGTTCAATATCAGAACATCTTGTTTATCTTCAATCTTGTTCTTTTCCTCCAAAGCCAAGCCATTTTCTCTTCTGTAACAGAAGATATGCCATTGGAGATTTTTGCCCTCTTATTGAATAACCTCAGGGAAACATAAAAGGCAAGTCTTTTTGAAGGTAAAAATGAAAAGTAGCTATCTTAAAGCAGGGTCTTTTATCTTTTTTACAGGGCATTCCTCTGTCAGTCTAAATTTCAAAAACATCTTTCATCTTTGACTCAACAGGGCTCCTTCACCTGTCTTTCAAACAGGAGATTAACTGCACAGAAATGTGTGGGGTCGTGTTTGTTTCCCAGTGATTTTCCGACACCTTCTCCATAAAGCTCAGAGGGACCCCGGTCTGGGAACAGTGGGCAGGGGTGAGCCGCGAGGGTTATGGAGTTGGAGAGCATCACAGTCCCTGTTGTACCCTCTTCCCCACCCCTCATGTGATGCTTTCTGTCTGCATCTGGACCATCAGAGATGGTTCATAGGTCTCAGTAACAGATACCAGTGGGCAAGACACGTTTGCTGAGAGGCTCTGGGCATGGCAGACAGAAGATGCTGGCACTCGGGTTAGGCAGAGGGCCTGTCAAGCAGGAGTGTGATCCTCTTGTATGCCTTCAACTGCGTTTCAGGTTTCTGAGGTCAACATGATTCTCTTGGCTCAGTTTATAACAGAATGTTTTTTCCATCCCTGGAGTCTCAGATTCATGTTTTCTGTGTCTGGAAGTGAAAGAAAAGGGAAAGTGTTAGTCTCTTGGTCCTGTCTGACTTCTGCATTCTGTTACTTCTTTGTCAGAAGTTTCCATCACCACTTTTCTTCTTCTGTTAGGGCATAGCTGAAAAAAAAAATTGAGGCAATTTGCAAGGAGGAAATTGCTTTTAATCTTTTAAGTATAATACTTTTTAAGTATTGAGTTTTTCATTTTGAAAATATGAGATCTGCTTTGATTGGAAAACCTATGGCATTAATATTGTCATAATGTTAGTGACTCATTTGAAAAATAAATATGAGGCTTTAGGCATGTGTTCAGCTGAACATGGTAGGATATGAAAGTATTATTTGAAAAATCAAACTTAAAATAGGAATGTGGTATAATGTTTTAAATCAAGGATTTAAGTTATATTCACAAGGAGAACAATCTGATACTTTATGTTGGATTTATTTCTACAAAATGATTGACTCAATGAGAACCCAGTCAACACTGAAAAAACTGATGGGCCCATCTGTTTAATAGTCCTATTCAATGAAGCCTTATTTAGTGATATGATATGCTGTGTTCGAGCAAGCAAGCAACTTTATTTGATCTGATCCAGGCTTGTTTAGACATAAGGCAACTTCTCACCATGCACGATTCTTACGTACTTAGTGAGAGAAAGTGGATTTGAGGACAAAGTGAAAGAGCCTTGGGTTCTTCCTCTGAAAGACACATGTTTCAGGTGACGTGTTTTGGGCTGAATTGAGTGCCCCAAAGAAGATCTGTTGAAAGTGTAACCACCAGTCCATGAGCAGGTGGCCTTGATTAGTGACAGGGTCTTTACAGAGGCAGTCATGTCAAAAAGGGTCATGAGGACAGGCCCTGACTCAGTATGGCCTGTTACCTTATAAAATGGGGGCTACTGAGCACAGCAGCAGACGCAGGAGGACGTTGATGGGAAGACAGAGCGAGGAGAAAGCCATCTGCAAGCCAAGGACAGAGATGGGGAACAAGATTTCCCTCCTAGCCTTCAGTAGGAACCACCCCTGCCTGCACGTTGATTTTGGATTTGACCTCCAGAGTTGTGAGATGACACATAGCTTGTCATGAAAACAACCAGTTTGTGCCGCTTTGTTACAGCTGCTCTAGCAGCCCTGGGTTCCTGGTCAGGAACTTCCGTTTGCTTTATCCTACATCTTCATAAACCTTGGGGGCTTCGCTGGTGGCTCATGGTAAAGAGTCTGCCTGCAGTGCAGGAGACCAGGGTTCGATCCCTGGGTCAGGAAGATCCCCTAGAGAAGGAAATGGACACCCACTCCAGTACTGTTGCCTGGAAAATCCCGTGGATGGAGGAGCCTGGTAGGCTGCAGTCCACAGGGCCTCAAAGAGTCAGACATGACTGAGTGACTTCACTTCACTCACTTTTGTGGGCAGCAAACCCCTTTATCCCTCCATCTAACATGGCCTTGAAAGTGAAAAAAAAATATTGGATTTCACAACGGTGCCGTGGAAATGAGCTTCCAGAGCCTGTACTGAAAGTTAAAAACAACAGCAACAAAGCATCGTTCCTTTATCTTCGGTGGGTTTCTGCTGTCCTCTAATGAGGCTGATACCATAGCCAAAGTATACAGGTACAGGCAATGGCAAGGATCCCAGGGATGATAAACACGTCAGGTGTATGTAAACCGTATCATGGTGTAAGGATATGGTTTGCTCATGGGTCCCATAAGTCTGGCATGACTCAATTGAGTCCTCTGACTAGGGTCCCACAAAGCTATGATCAAGGGGCAGTGTGGCCTCCTGTGAGGCTTGGATCCTCTTTCAAGCCCACCTGGTTGATGGAACAATTCATTTATTTGTGTCTGTTACAACTATGGTGATTGGTTCTTCAAACCCAGCAAGAGCCTCCCACCCTCTCAATCTTAGCCTCTGATCTGCAGACTCTCTTTCACAGAGCTCACCTGTAGATTTTTATTTGTAGGTCAGGCCCACCCGGGAATAATCTCCCTTTTGCTTAACAGGTCAACTGATTAGGGATTTTAATTACATCTACAGTAATTTAACTGCATTCCTTTTTCATATGACATACTAATCATGAGAGTGTTGTCTATTATGTTATATATATACTATATATCTATGATATATATAAAGTTGCTCAGTCGTGTCCGACTCTTTGCGACCCCATGGACTGTAGCCTACCAGGCTCCTCTGTCCATGGGATTTTCCAGGCAAAACTACTGGCGTGGATTGCCATTTCCTTTTCCAGGGGATTTTCCCGACCCAGGGATCGAACCCAGGTCTCCCGCATTGTAGATAGACGCTTAATCGTCGGAGCCACCAATTACTACGATATATATATATATAGTATTATATATATACGATTATATTCACAGGTCCTGTTCACAATGATAGATAAAGATTGATTAAAAATAGTGTGTGAGGACCAGGGAGTGAGAATATTGAGAGCCGTCTTAGAATTCCGCCTACCTGGCTTCCCTGGTGGCTTAGTCTGTAAAGAATCCGCCTGTAAAGCAGGAGACCTGGGTTGGATCCCTGGGTTGGCAAGATCCCCTGGAGAAGGGAATGACTAACAGTATTTTGGCCTGGAGAATTCCATGGGCTATACAGTCCATGGGGTTGCAAAGAGTCAGACATGACTGGGCAGCTTTCACTTTCTTTTTACTTTAGTGTGGCATAGTACTAGACTTTTCCCTGTTGACTTAATTTACCAGTAGGTTGACGGTAGGATGTGGTTAGCACAGTAGTTCTGTGTTGCCTGATTCGGAGTGGAGCCCACCCCCAGGCAGAGAGGGGAAGGAGACCTGAGCACAGTTCAGGGCTCTGACAAAAGCTGACATATTTGACCTGGGTAGTGTGGTGGGATAATTTTGAGTCATGGCATGCTGGGCTCAGCCTAAGCTCCTAGATTCCACCTGCTATTGGGACTGTGGCTTCTCTGAGGTCGCTTGCCTCTGAAGTAATCAGCATAAGTTTCCCCATCTCAGCTATATATTCTGCATCAACCATTTCTCTTTCATTTTTCATGATCACTAATTTTCCCATGTTCCATTCTTTCACAAAATTTCTGTTTATGATAACCAAATGTGTAGTAATTTGTGAAGAGTTGACTCATTGGAAAAGACTCTGATGCTGGGAGGGATTGGGGGCAAGAGGAGAAGGGGACGATAGAGGATGAGATGGCTGGATGGCATCACTGACTCGACGGACGTGAATCTGAGTGAACTCCGGGAGTTGGTGATGGACAGGGAGGCCTGTTGTGGTGCGATTCATGGGGTCGCAAAGAGTCGGACACGACTGAGCGACTGAACTGAACTGAACTGGTGATAAGTGATCTTTGATGCTACTCCTGTGATTTTTTTGGGGGTGCTACTAACCACACCCGTGTAAGATGGCAAGTGCTTGATAAATGTGTGTGTTCTGACTGCTCCATAAACTGGGTGTTCCCCCATGTCTCTCCCTTTCCTCAGGCCTCCCCATTCCCTGAGACACAGCAGTATCGAAATTAGGCCAGTTAATAACCCAACAATGGCCTTATTATGTCAGATTTGCAAAACACTGATTATGTTTCTGGCCTTCTTATTTTGCTGTATTAAGTAAGCCTTTATTCAGGTTCCTGTGTCATACGGTTGATAGTAGAGACTTTGTTACATTTAATGCCTCCCTTGGCCACACCTATCCTTGCTCCTCTTACAGAATGCTTCCAGATATTCTTGCACATTTATTTTTCTATATGAAATCTTAGAATCATGAATCTAGTTTCCTGGAAACAAAAATAACACATTGATATGGGAGGGAAATTGTTAGTTTGTTTTAATGACTGTTTTAGTTGCTGCTTTATAAAGAATAGTGCACAACCTGCTAAATAGCATGATCACAAAATATTTGTTGAATGAATATTACATTTCACACTTGTATTTAGTTATAGAATTATACATATTGCCCTCTTTAATCTCTTCCATGATTTTTATATTCAGTTTGTAGCCTTTGAAGTTTTAGCAAATGATTAAGAAATAGCAAATTCTCCATATTATTTTCCAGTTTAAAAGCAAACATGTCAGTTTGTGTGTGTACATGTACATACATGAAGTGAAGTGAAGTGCAAGTCACTCAGTCATGTTTGACACTTTGTGACCCCATGGATTATAGACTCAGTGGAACTCTCCAGGCCAGAATACTGGAGTGGGTGGCCTTCTACAGGGGATCGTCCCAACCCACAGATAGAACCCAGGTCTCCCCGATTGCAGGCAGATTCTTTCCCAGATGATCCCCAAGAATACAAGAGTGGGCAGCCTATTCCTTCTCCAGCAGATCTTCAAGATCCAGGAATTAAACTGGGGTATCCTGCATTGCAGGTGGAGTCTTTACCAACTCAGCTATCAGGGAAGCGCCTGATGTGCATACATATGCACATGCAAATTTATTCACACATGTGTGTATATGTATATATGTATGTATACAAATGTAGTGTCCACATATATAATTCGCCTCTGATCGGTGGATATTTATCCATTTGCTGTTTTCTTCTTGTGCATACCTTTAAAAAAAACATGTTCATCAGAAAGCCTGAGTGTCCTACACATTGTTTCGCATTGTTCTAGAGTCTGTCTTAGGCTAGGTTGAAGCATCCTTGTCTTGCTTCCTGAATCTCTGAGACACCAGGAGGCCAACTGGAGCAGAGGTGAAGGAGGGTGCAGGTCTTCAGTTCAGGGTGCCTGTGTATCCAGAATGGAAAGCTTCAAGTGGGGAAGCAAAGTTGGGACCCAGAGGCTGAAGTCCAGCTCTGGCCTTCATCAGAGATTCCCGACCTGACTGCACATACAGAGTCCGGGGAGGATGACTCGATGTGCAGCAGTCCCCAGAATCTGAACCTGCAGGTCCAAGATGCACTAGGAAAAGCTGTTCTTCTCCTTGGGACCTCAGATTGTTTTAATGCACGTTTTAACCTGGATAGAAGCTCACCTGCTTAGAAATGTCTGTGTAATCCTGGCTAATTCATTGTCTTCCTGAACTCTAAGTGGCTTTGTGAAAACACTGAACATAATACTTAAGACGGAGTTGGTGAATGTATCAGGTGAAGTTAAATGTGTTGATAACAGGGATTTGTAAGCAGTGAGTACTACGCCAAAATGAATTTTACTGATTATTCTAGCTCAGCCACTTAGTACTTACGTATAACCTTTGGCAACAACTTCATGCCTTTGTCCTTCAGTTATCTCATCTCTAAAATGAGGTTATTAATGGTTCCCATCACCATGGCATTGTACAGAGTACAATGAGAACATGCTAAGCGCAATGCCTGGCATATAGATAATTCACAAAATGGTAGACATGCTTGCTGTTGTAATTATTTTATTATGTACTACAAAATTTACTTTTGAGCATCTACTGTTTGTCATAAATAGGCAACCATGAGTAGGATGACCATATGATTTATCCTTCAGACTAGGAGACTTTGAAAGTTCAAGGAGAGCTATTATTAGTCACCCTGGGATAAGAGGTATAAACTCAATGATCCTGGGAGATCTTACCTAATCAAAGTGAAGCAAAGATGAGAAGGCTTGTGATGGGGCTGCTACCAACAGTTCTCCTCACCACTCCCTCTTAAAGATCTTAAATCTCCTCTAACTAAATGTCGAAAGAATTGTTGTTATTTGCTCAGTTGTGCCCGACTCTTTGCCACCTCATAGACTGCCAGCATGCCAGCCTTCCCTGTCCTTCACTGTCTCCAGAGTTCGATCAAATTCATCTCCACTGAGTCAGTGATGCCAGGCAACCATCTCATCCTCTGACACCCTCTTCTCCTTCTGCCCTAAATCTTTCCCTGCATCAGGGACTTTTCCAAAGAGTTGGCAGTTCGCATCAGATGACCAAAATACTGGAGCTTCAATTTCAGCATCAGTCCTTCAGTGAATATTCAGGATTGATTTCCTATAGAACTGACTTGTTTGATCACCTTGCTGTCCAAGGGACTCTCAAGAGCCTTCTCCAAAACCACAGTCCAAAAGCATCAATTTTTTGGTGCTCAGCCTTCTTTATGATCCAAGTCTCGCATCCATACATGACTGCTGGAAAAACCACAGCTTTGACGAGATGACTTTTGTTGGATGGGCCCTAAATGCAGGCTGACTTCCTCTTGAGATCCTTATGCAATTACATCTACAAACCCACTCTTTTCAAGTTAGTTCACATTTTAAAGTTCTTTATGGGCATGCATTTTAAATAGATACTATTCAATCCACTATACTTCCTTTAGTTAGAAGAAAACTGAAGTGAAAGAGAGGTTCAGTTCATTTCAGTCACTCAGTCATGTGTGACTTTGCGACCCCATGGACTGCAGCACACCAGGCTTCCCTGTCCATCACCAGCTCCCAGAGTTGACTCAAACTCATGTCCATTGAGTCAGTAATGCCATCCAACCATCTCATCCTCTGTTGTCCCCTTCTCCTCTCACCTTCAATCTTTCCCAGCATCAGGGTCTTTTCCAATGAGTTAGTTATTTGCATCATGTGCCTGCATTATTGGAGTTTCAGCTTCAGCATCCATCCTTCCAATGAATATTCAGTATTGATTACCTTTAGGATTGACTGGTTGGATCTCCTTGCGGTCCAAGGATTCTCAAGAGTCTTCTCTAACACCACAGTTCAAAAGCATCAATTCTTCAGTGCTCAGCTTTCTTTACGGTCCACCTCTCACATCCATACATGACTACTGGAAAAACCATAGCTTTGACTAAACTGACTTTTGTCAGCAAAATAGTGTCTCTGCTTTTTAATATGCTGTCTAGGTTTGTCATAGTTTTTCTTCCAAGGAGCAAGTGTCTTTTAATTTCATGCCTGCATTCACCATCTGCGTTGATTTTTGAATCCCAAGAAAATAAAGTCTCTCACTAAGGAGTCAGTTAGGACCAACTGCTGAAACAGAAAGAATGAATACCATTTATCCTTTCTTACAGTCAAATGACAGAGTCTAGGCTTTTGTCCCAATTCACTCAAGCTCTCAATGCCTTTTTAAAAAATTTATTTTTAATTGGACTGTAATTGCTTTACAATATTCTGTTGGTTCTGCCATACATCAACATGAATCAGCCATACATACACACGTTCCCTCCCTGCTGAACCTGCGTCCCATCTCCCATCTCCTCCCACCTGTTCACTCTGCTGTGCCTCCATTGCTGCCCTGCACATAGGTTCATCAGCACCATCTTTCTAGATTTCATAGGTATATGTTAATATACAATATTCATTTTCCTCTTTCTGACTTACTTCTCTGTGTACAATAGGCTCTAGCTTCATGCATCTCATTAGAACTGACTCACATGCCTTCTTACCAGCCAGTGTCTGGAGAGCAACTCAAGGAGGCATCTGCTTGGTATACAGGTGTGCAAGAGGATAGCAGTTTCATGTTTTATTTATTCTTGGTGAAAGAATTGTTGCACGTGACATAAGATATACAGATTATGAAACAGGAGCTGACATAAGTAACAATGTGTTGTATTTATATCTCAAATTTTAAACCTGAGGCTGAAAACTTAAGGAATTTATAGCAAGGTGTGAAACTATTTATCTTTGTGCCCATTGTTTAAAAAAATAAATATGAATGCCTGTCAGCTCTCGTTCCTTCCATGCTGTTGAAGAGGCTGACTAAATATTTCCTTCTGTCTGTGAAATCACTCAAGTTCAGGCCTGTGCCCAAGGGACTTGAAAGGCCCTATTTCCTGAATGAGCCCAGGTGAGGAGCTCTTGGCTACGTTGTATTACATGGCAATAGGGCGTCTCCTTGACACAGGGAGAAACCTTCAGCCCCTGATCATGTTTCTCCCCTCAAGAGTCATTTCTTACAGTTCTGCGGTAGGTGTGTGACTCTGTAAGGAAACACCTGTTGCTACTTCGCCTGCGAGAGTTTGTTCTATTTGTTTTTCAAGACTTTTTTTTTTGGGGTGGTGGGGTGGGGGGGTGGTGGCGGTTAAAGTAGTCAGTAGTTCAAAACACGACCACTCTGGCTTTCCACTGATTCCAGGTAAGCATCTTGTTTGTTGTTTAATAGGCTTTTTAAAAGCCATGAGATAAAACACACTGGTTCCGTTCCAGCTGACTACGAACTTCTTACAACCTCCAAGCAACGGATGTATTGTTTTGGTTGGTTCCTAGTTGTATAGTGGGCTGTTCTTAGTTGAACACTGGGCTGAAACCCAGCAAGGGGCACACCTGCTTCTCTTTGGTTGTGAACGAACGGTGACAGGCCTGCTTGAATTCTGTGCTGTGAGAAAGCACGGGTTAGAATGACAGCAGAGGAGAAATGGGTACAAGGGAAGGGGGCAGGAGAAAGCGGAAGAGCAAGATAAGAAAAGGGAAGGACAGAGGTGTGGCCGTCATCCAGAGGCCAACTCATTCTTTCATTCATTTATCTTTTCAGTGGAGGATAATTGCTTGACAATATTGTATTGGTTTCTGACATATATCAACATGAATCAGCCATATGTATCCCTACGGTTAGGGCTTCCTTAGTAGCTCAGATTGGAAAGCCTCTGCCTGCAATGCAGGAGATGTGGGTTCAATCCCTGAGTCAGGACGATTCCCTGGAGAAGGAAAGGGCAACCCACTCCACCATTTTTGCCTGGAGAATTTCGTGGACAGTGGAACCTGGTGAGCTACAATCCACAGGGTTGCAAAGAATCAGATAGGACTGTGCAACTCACACACACGTACACACGTACATGTGTGTGGCAGAGCAGCAGTGGAGATACAATGGTACAGAGTAGTCGTGTGGGCAGGGACTGTTGCTATTCAGTCGCTCAGTTGTACCCAACTCTTTATGACCCCAGGGAGTGCAGTCCACCAGATTTCACCACGTCCTAGAGTTTGCTCAAACTCAAGTCCATTGAGTCAGTGATGTCAGATGCAACCATCTCATCCTCTGTCATCCCCTTCTCCTCCTGCCTTCAATCTTTCCCAGCATCAAGGTCTTTTCCAGTGTTTCAGTTCTTCACATCACGTGGCCAAAGTATTGAAGTTTCAGCTTCAGCATCAGTCCTTCCAATGAGTATTCATGACTGATTTCCTTTCGGATTGACTGGTTTGGTCTCAAGGGACTCTGAAGAGTCTTCTCCAATACCACAGTTTGAAAGCATCAGTTCTTCGATGCTCAGCCTTCTCTGTGGCCCAACTCTCACATCTGTACATGACTACCGGAAATACCATAGCTTTGACTAAACAGACCTTTCTTGGCAAAGTAATGTCTCTGCTTTTTAATACACTGTTTAGGTTTGTCATAGCTTTTCTTCCAAGCAGCAAGTGTCTTGTAATTTCATGGCTGCAGTCACTGTCCACATGGATTTTGGAGCCCAAGAAAATAAAGTCTGTCTCTGTTTCTACTGTTTCCCCATCTATTTGCCATGAAGTGATGGGGCCAGATGCCATGATCTTCGTTTTTTGAAAGGATACTTGGGAGGCATTTCTTATAAAGTTTTCAATATAAAAAAATTTTAACTTAGTTTTAGGCAAATAATTGTCTAGCTTGTTGTCCTTTGTATTTAAGAAAGTGTGATCTTGGATGAGTGAAAGCCCCGAAAGAACTCAGCTGTGCAAACAGCGCCGACCTCTTCTCACAATGAACCCCTTGTTGCGCAGCTAAGGGGGGCAGTCAGCTGACTCTGTGTGTCCCCTCCCCTCCCTGCAGAGCTCCCTCTGTGCAGGTCCTGATGAGCAGTGAAATGGTCCTGGGCCTGCTGTGGGAGGCACATCCAGGGTGACAGGGCTGAGACCCACACCGCCTAATTAGTGTGAGGCTAATTGACCTTTCCCAGTAATTGTACTCCTCGGCCCTTGGCAACCAGAGAGGGGGGCCTTTCAATATCTCTGTGTAGCATCATATCTTTGATCATAATAAAAAGTAGCCGTGAGAAATGTGAAATAAATTCAAAGCATAAATCACAAAGTGCCTGTCTTTTCAGTCTTTATTTTTTTAAGCGAAAGATCAAGTTGAAGGAACAGTTTTTATTCTCATCCCATTAATATAAATTGGCGTTTGTGTTCATTCATCACTATGGAGGTCACCGAGAACACAAGAAGGCGGAATCAGTGGGAATGATTTTTGGTTCTTCTGACTCCCACTGAATGCCCTAAGCTCATGCTGTCTTTAACCACATGTATCTCATTGTTCGCAATAGCCATACAAAACATTTGTTAACCATTACATTTAAAAAAAAAAAATACCTTGAAATGCCTTCCTAAATAATTGCATTTTTGTCTTTGACAAAGAAAATACACTACAGTGAAAGTGAAGTCACTCAGTCGTGTCCGACTCTTTGTGACCCCAGGAGCCCTACCAGGCTCTGCGGTCCGTGGGATTTTCTGGGCAAGAATGCTGGAGTGGGCTGCCATTTCCTTCTCCAGGGGACCTTCCCAACCCAGGGATCGAACCCAGGTCTCCTGCCTTGCAGACAGACGCTCTACCGTCTGAGCCACTAGGGAAGCCCCTGTGAGAGTATGATAGTGACAACACAGCACTTGAGGCGGGGTAGAGGTGTTATGGTTGTTACCGGTATTGTTGTATTTTGTACAGGTGTTCTTTAAATTTCTGAAGATGAAGGAGAATGACAGTGGGGCAGGGGGCGGGGAGGGAGGTTGCGATTTGAGAGAGCAGAGTCCTTGCTCTGTGGGAGAAGTGACTGTTTCTACCTGGTAGATATTCTGAAACTGAGACTTGACTTGTTGGTCTAGCTTCTGTCTTAGATAGTTAGCTGATGTCCAGATTTAATTCTACTGAATTTTAAAGCCTTGATAACTGTAGATTTGTAGTATAATCTGAAGTCAGGGAGCCTAATTCCTCCATCTTCATTTTCTTTCCCAAGGTCGCTTGGGCTATTTGGAGTCTATTGTATTTCCATACACAGCAAACGGTAATTTGATAGCCATTGTATTGAATCTGTAGGTAGTGTAGCCATTTTCACGATATTGATTCTTCCAATCCAAGAGCATGCTGTATCTCTCCATCTGTTTCTATTGTATGTGATTGCTTCTATCAGTATCTCACAGTTTTCTGAGTACAGGTTTTTGTCTTCTTAGGTAGGTTTATCCCTACCTCCTATGCATGTTATTCTTTTTGTTGTGATATTAAACATGATTGGTCTCTCTTTCTGATCTTTTGTTGTTAGTATATCAGATTGTGAGAGATTCCCATGAGTTATTATTATCATTATTTCCCCCTGGATCTTTCCCAGATTCATTGAGGAGCTCTCGTGGTTTTCTGGTAGCATCTTTAGGATTTTCTATGTGTAGTATCATGTCATGCAAACACCAACAGTTTTACTTCTTTTCCAGTTTGGATTCTTTTTTTTTTTTTTCTTTTCTGATTGCCATGGCTAGGACGTACAAAACTATGTTGAATGAAAGTGGCAAGAATGGGCATCCTGGTTTTGTTCCTGTTCTTAGAGGGAATGCTTTAAGTTTTCCACCAGTGGAATGATGCCAGCTGTGGTTCATACAAATCAATATATAGTTGCAGAACATTTTTGTAGATGTTCACTGGTTTTAATTGTGAGATAGGATGAAATAGTGAAAGATCAGAATAGTGCTGGTACCACCCCCCCTACTTCAGGGCCTGGTGGTGGAATATTGCTAGTGATTGTGGAGTATTTGTGGGGTCTACTGGAAATTAGTGTATTGTAAATTCTAGAGAAAATTGCCCTATAATTGGTAATAACAAACTCTCTGTACTTTTTAAAACAGAAAGGGGGATAAAAAAATCAGAAAGGGGTGCTAGTATTTAAATTTGGTAATGATAAGGGCATGTCCTTTCTGGTAAGTCAGTTTTGAAACATACTGCTTTGTAGCACTGAAGACAAGTTCAGCTCCACCTGTGCTTCAATGCCTGCTCATTCTTGTTGTGATTTTGTCTCCCTCACTCAGAGCTGTGACCTGGATCAGCAGAGCATCGTTCACATTGTGCTGAGACCGCGGAGAAAAGGCCCAGAAGGGCACACCCCTCGGGGGGACCGCCCGCGGCCCGCTTGGGGGCGCGCTGACAGGGAGCCCGAGAGCCTGACTCGCGTGGACCTCAGCAGCTCAGCGCTCCCCCGCCGACTCCATGGGCCTGGCTGTTATACTGCAGGACGGCGTGGGGAGCGGCGCCTCGTCAGCCCGCAGGCCAGGTAGGTGAGGCCTCTCTCGGCGGCTCGGGCAGGGTTCTGCGTGCGGAAGTCTCCGCAGAGAGCGGCCTCACTGTGTGTGTGAATACAGAGATCACAGCACTTAGCCTAAGGAGGCATGGCTAGAAGGAGAGTCCGTTGTCACTCTAAGATTTGAGGTGACGCCTTTAACAAGAACGGCAAAGCAGAGCTCTCCAATTAAGAGTGAACCTAAGGGATGAGGAAAGTGTCGGCCGGTAGCGATCGTCCTCGTTTGGGTGTATGGAGGCTCTGGGGGCGATGGGCTCACCCGGCCAAGTGTACGCCCTGTAGGTCCCTCTCTCTGTGCCTTTCTCTCTTCTTCTGTGTTTATTTACTTACAATGCATTTTGATTGATTATGATTATTATTTTTTTAAGAAGAAAGAGAACCTGTCAGAGGTAATTTTAGTCCTTTTTCAGGTCATAAGTAAAAATGACCGTGTCAGTTATACCCTTTTGTGTTTCAAGTTTTCCTTGTCTCTTGTTGTGCAACCTATTTTAAAACTTTGCTTTGGCAAGAATGACAGTCTCTTTATTATTTTGACAATATTCTATGTTTCCGTTCGTTTTTCCTCTCCAGTCTAAATAGTCAAAGGTGTAACAGGACTGTTTTTGAGTAGGTGACAGGAAACACGAGACAGTAACAGTGACTTTCCAGGGCAGCAGTTTATTTCTCTCCCACGTGGAGTGTCTGAAGACAGCAGCAGCCCTGGGCTGGGATGACTTTCACAGGGTCAAAGACGTCTGGAACCAGCAAGACAGAGGCCTCTTGCTAAAATTGCTAAGTAAAATTTAATAAATATTTATAAAATCATAAATCAGATTTAAGAAAAAAACAAAAACAAAATTTTCCAACGATAAGTGAAGAAGTGTAAAAAACACAGCTGTCTTTGACTAAAGGAATGGATAAACCAAGAATTTAAGTGGATGAGTCACAGTTCTGCTGAGCCTGAGGTGGTGGTGTTGGGCTTTTCTTCCTTCCCATGTACTGGGCATCAAGGAGACTGAAAAAAACAAGTGGGGAACAAGGGGCAATGAGACCAGTCTAAACCTCTGCAACACCCTTGTTGTCCAGAATGAGGAATTAATATAAATACCAGACCCAAGCTCTGGGACTTGTGATGTTCCAAGCAGGATGTGGACAAAGCATTTCAGAGAGAGCTCAGAGGGCGTGGCATTGACACCTCCTGACATATCAAGCTCTGTTGAAGTAGTCCTCATGACACACATTATAAATCAAACACAGGAATACTTTACTCTGAGTGGAGGAGAGCACATAAGGTAAGCCAGAAGATTGGTTCCCCAGCAGACGTGAGAAAATAAAGGACAGTTTGAAACAATACAATACAGGTCTGTTTAATGTTAATTAAGACAGAAAATTTTTAAAAATTGGAAATCAAAACAGAAGACAGACATAGTAGAAAAAGGTAGCTATTGAATAGAATATAAATTTAACTACTAGAATTAAAAAAAAAAAAAAAAAAAAACCTCAGCAGATTGGTGAAAAGAGCAATTTATCAATGCCAAAGAGAGAATTAATGAATTGAAAGGTATATACGAAGGAATTTCCCATAGTGTGACACAGGTTAACATGTTTACAAAAAAAAAAGTTCTTAGAGATGAAGAGTTTGGAATTAGATGTCCTAACATATCTGATAGGAAATCTTTTTTTTTCCCCCTTTTTTCTTTCATAAATTTTGAAAGTATGATAATACGTTTACAGGAGACTTGAAAAATAAAGAACAAAGTTACATATAGTTTTACTATGTATTATTTTTTTAAGTAGATAAACTTTTTAGTTTGAGTTTCAATATCAATATCAAACTCCCCAAAACTGAGATAATGAATAGAAAAGGAGAAGGCTACAGTAGAACTGAAAATCAATATGAACCAATTCAAAATCTTTAGATGGAAATTAAACCTTACATGCATTACCTGAACATTAATAATAATATAAGTAGAATAATTGTCATTTGTAAGTATTCATATACTTTAGTGTTTCCTAATGTATGTGACTCTACTATCTGGTCACTGGTTATTTATCTGAAAATTTTAGATGTTCAGTCTTGTTTGTTTATTTTGTTATAAAATTGCCTTCAGTCTTCTTGAGAGTATTATTTTATGATTAATAAATTTGTAATCATTGACACCTTCTACCGGTTCTCTCTGTAGATCATACTTCTAGTGAACAAAATATTCTCTTTCTATCGTGACAGGTATACTATGGAAAGTTCAGGTATACTCAGGAAATTCTTCTACATGTGTAATAGTCTACTTATATTTTAAGCGAAATGTATAATCTTTTCAGCCAACACAATCAGTCCAAGAAACTGGTATAAATTTACGCTGTACAGTAGCAGTGTAAGAAGGGCCTAAAGGCTCCTGACTGATTCCGGTTACAGACTTTTTAACCTTGACTTTCCACACAGCCTCTTGTAGTCTGCCTCTCATCGCCCTGTTTCTCATCTGCCCACTGACCAGTGGTGCCCTGTCAGCGGCACGGATTTTGCTGGCTGGGAATGCCCTTGGCACTATTCACTGACACACCAGCTTGCCAGCATCCTCTTGTGTTTCTTCCTGCATCACCTCAGCTCAGGAGTGAGCTCTCTTCACAGGAAAGGAGTGAGCTCACACCTTTCCTGTGCTGTAGGAGAGGCAAAAGTTATGTTGCATGTGGTAAGGAATAGGCAAAATAAGGGGGGTTGTGCAGGTCAAATTAAGGACTTTACTCTGCAGGAGCTGAAAACTTCCATCTGCAAGGAGTGATCCCTTAAACTTCTCAAGTGGAATCATCTCCTTTTCCGAAGGCTCATTTCTCTCATTGTTTTTTGTTTTGCACTCTGATTCCTTATGTGTGTCTCCATGAGGCCAGGGTCAGTTCAGTTCAGTTGCTCAATAGTGTCCGACTTTTTGTGACCCCATGGACTGTAGCATGCCAGGCCTCTCTGTCCATGACCAATTCCCGGAGCTTGCTCAAACTCATGTATGGCGAGTCAGTGATGTCATATATGAAGCATCTATAGTGTATTTCCTTTGGAGAGAAAGAATAGAGAAAAAAATCTCTGGTTACAAAATGTTTGAAACCTTCTGCCTTTAGAAAGAAAGTTAAAAGAAGTAAACTCAGTTTTCTGTGCATTTCCAGAAGGTATAAATTAGGCAAGGAAGAATTGAGGTGCCCAACAAATGTGAGAGGGCTCCAAGGGGTAGAGAATTGGGCTGCAGCCACAAACATCGATGCAACAAATAACTGCAACTTGAGCATGTCTTTATAGGTGAAAAAGATAACTGGTCGTTCTTGCTGGTGGGAATGTAGCATGGTATAGCCACTCTGGAAGACGGTTTGACAGATTCTCACTAACAAGTAAACTACCACGAGATCCAGCCATTGTGCTTCATGGTGTTTACTCAGATGAGTTGAAAACATAGGTCCACACAATTATCTGCATATGGATGTTTATAGCAGCCTTATTTACAATTGCCCAAATTTGGGAGCAACTAAGATGTTCTTATCTGTGGTGTTGGAGAAGACTCTTGAGAGTCCCTTGGACTGCAAGGAGATCCAACCAGTCCATTCTGAAGGAGATCAGTCCTGGGATTTCTTTGGAAGGAATGATGCTAAAGCTGAAACTCCAGTACTTTGGCCACCTCATGCGAAGAGTTGACTCACTGGAGAAGACTCTGATGCTGGGAGGGATTGGGGGCAGGAGGAGAAGGGGACGACAGAGGATGAGATGGCTGGATGTCATCACCGACTCGATGGACGTGAGTCTGAGTAAACTCCGGGAATTGGTGATGGACAGGGAGGCCTGGCGTGCTGCGATTCATAGGGTCGCAAAGAGTCGGACACGACTGAGTGACTGAACTGAACTGAACTGAAGATATTTTTATACAAGTGAGTAAATAAAATGTATAATATCAAGGCAATATTATTTATTGCCAAAAAGAAATAAGGGTTTCCCTGATGGCTCAGATGGTAAAGAATCTTCCTGCAATGAGGAGACCTGAGTTCTGATCCCTGGATTAGGAAGGACCCTTGGAGGAGGAAATGTCAACGCACTCCAGTATTCTTGCCTGGGAAAGCCTATGGACAGAGGAGCCTGGCAGGCTACAAGCTATCAAGCCATGAAAAGACATGGAGGAGCCTTAAATGCATAGTAATAAGTGAAAGAAATCAAACTGAGAAGACTATAAAACCCATAGAATATGCAACACTAAGAGTGAACCCTAATGTAAATGTTGGAATTTGGATCATAATGATGTGTCAGTGTACGTTGATTAGTTGTAACAAACGCCCTGCTCTGGTGAGGGATTCTGAGGGTAACGCAAGCTGGTCTGTGTGGGGAAGGCGGTATATAGTAATTCTCTTTTTGATGTGCTTTTTGATCAGTTTTGCTGTGAACCTGGGCTTCGCAGGTGGTGCTCCCAGTAAAGAGTCCACTTGCCAATGGAGGAGACACAAGAGATGTGAATTCAGTCCCCCTGGAGCAAGACATGGCAACCCGCTCCAAAATTTTTGCCTGGAAAGTTCCATGGACCTAAGAGCCTGTCAGGCTACAAAGAGTTGGACATGACAGAGTGACTTAGCACAGCACATATAAACACAGCTATGAACCTAAAATTGCTCTAAGAAAGGAATTCTATTAAAAATAATTTTAATTGCTTTTAAGACTTGAACCTTGGGCCCATACTATAGATACATCATGATTATTAGAAAATATGTTCTTATTAGTAGTTTTTTGCCAGTGGTCAAATGTTGTATGAGATAAAAATTATTCTGAGATTGTGAATTAGTTAGGAGCTGCCACATACAAATCAGTTAGGGAAAACTCCTAATGAAATAAAGTGATAAACTTCAGACTTAATTCTTGTTTTATCCAAAACTCAAGTCTCAAATACTTGAGAATATGTCTTGTACATACCAGAGGCTGTGAATTCCTTGTGCATTGGGCAACCTTAAGCCTCCCTTGAAACAACAAAATTTTGGCAGTCATACTAGAGCAGCATAAAGTCACTATCACATCCAGTTATTACAAATACTTCATGATTCTGCCAGGCATTTGATTTTTTTTCTGCAGCATAGAAAATTTTACTATAATATGCTGTTTCAATATTATAAATGAAAACATAAAATGATATTGCAGTGTTGTGGGAATTTTGCCAACCCAACATTTGGGGTGGGTTTTTGAGGTAAGGAAAATAGTCCTGTGTTCCTTTCCCAGAAGTATGACCACCATTCCTAAAAGCAGAATGAGTTGCTCTTTGCTTTTTATTGTACTTTATATATACAGTTAGCCCTCCACACCTCTGGGTTCCACATCTGCAGATTCAACCAACTAGGGATGAAAAATATTTAGAAATAAAAAAGTTCCTTAAAGTCCCCAAAAGTAAAACTTGTGTATGGTAATCACCTAGCAACTATTTACATAGCATTTACATTGTATTGGCAATGATTTACATAGTATTTACATTGTGTTATAAGTAATCTGTTGTTCTTGTTCAGTTGCCAAGTAGCATCCAATTCTTAGCAACCTCATGAACACACCAGGCTTCCCTGTCCTTCACTATCTCCCAGAGTTTACTCAAACTCAGGTCTGGATATGTTTTAACATACACGGGAGAATAAGTGCAGGTTATATGCAAAAAGTACACCATTTTGTATAGGGGACCTGAGCTTCCCCGGATTTTGATGTCTGGGGGGGTTCCTGGAACCAACACCTCATGGACACTGAGGGATGACGTACTGCTGTGTAATTAATTACTTGTCACATTTTTGCAACAGATACAAATATGTCTCTTACACTTCCTACCTTCACTGCCTGGAGTATGGCTGGTCCTGGATATATTGTCTGTTATACTGCCAAAAAGTTTAACCAACATATAAAACAACTCACAGTTCTATCTAATCACATATGGTAGGTTTATATGGTGAACACATGCATGTAGACAGCATGGTTCAAGAAGGAAATAACAACCCACTCCAGTATTCTTGCCTAGATAATCCTGTGGACAGAGGAGCCTGGTGGGCTGCTGTCCATAGGGTCACATACAGTCGGACATAACTGAAGCGACTTAGCATGCGTGCATGCATTGGAGAAGGAAGTGTCAACCCAGTCCAGTATTCTTGCCTGGACAATCCCAGGGACAAAGGAGTCTGGTTGGCTGCCATCTATGGGGTTGCACAGAGTCGGGCACGACTGAAGTGACTTAGCAGCAGCAGCAGATAGCATGATGTGACCTGCCATGGAGTATTCAAAGCACCCATCACAGTCTAAGCCTCAGAAGTCAATAAAGGCAAGGTTAGATCATCAAGCATTCCAAAAGATCAGTATATGTGTCAACCAATTGGTGTTGTTCAGTTGCGTCCACCTCTTTGCAATTCATGACACATTTTTTTTTCTTTAAATACAAAAGAGATAAGTAGTCCTGTAAAGCTGGATTGGAGTGCCTAATGTCCGAGTGACAAAGAAAACGCCAAAGAGGAAACCCCAGATGCTTACATGGGTGAGCCATTGACCTCAGCATGTCTCCGTGTGGGCTTGGAGGGTTGAGCTCACTGCCTCAAATAGGGAGGACGCACGGAGGCCGGCCTTCTCAACCTGCACTTTCTTCCCACCAGCTGGGGCACACCTGAGACTGTGGAAGAGTTCGGGGTTAATGTTGTCTCTTTTAGAACATGAGTATTTAGAAATGAGCCGTGGGGGAGAGTGATGGGATATGGCGGTTTTGAAGTCGTGAAGGTTCGGCACGGTATGTGCTGGGGACCTTGGGCCACTTTCGATTTTTCTGAAGTCCTCTCTGCCGAGTAGTAGTTTGATTAAAAGTGGGAGGAGAGTTCCACCCCGGACTCAGTGAGGACTGACGTGACTGTGCTTCTTCGTGCCTGGCCTCCAGGGCGTGTGGGGCCTGGGGCCTCAATGCCCCCTTTTTGTTTTTGGAGCTCCGAGGACTTTCAGAGGACGCTGCCCAGTGCCAGGATGGTCAGATTTGCACTTGACAAGAGAGAGGGAGCCAAGGCAGCGTATTTTCAGCTGGTGAAGTCTGTCTTGGGACTCATTGGAGCATTCTAATTAATCCAGACTGTGCCAGAAATGCAGGCAGGCGGCTGGATTCATTTTGTGTGTGTGTGTGATTTGGTTAGAAAGAAGATAAAGAAAAAATTAAAAATTAAGTGATAAAAATTGACTGCTTATAATAAACTCGTTTAAAATTTACTAAATTTTGTGAAACATTTATTGAAGGTCTTGGTTTGTATGACTGGGAGCTTCCAAAAATTTTACACCTAATTCAGAAATGTTTGTTCCAACTAGGGAAATTAGCTTTTGGTTCTGTATTAGGGAATAGCAGGTTAACAAACCATATTGTGATAGTCAGGTGAACATCGAAGGGCCTCAGACATACATATACATGTATCCATTCTCCACCAAAGCCCACTCCCATCCAGGCTGCCACATAAATTGAGCAAAGTTCCCTGTGTTTTTTAATAACGGAAACGGAAACCCTCATGACAAGTAAACCATCATGACCTTCTTTTTTTCATTCACTCTTTAGGTGATACCATAGAATGAAGCCCAAACATACACTCTGTAAGTCTATTGAACGATAATTACTTTTCCAAGTGATACTCCTGAATGTCTGTACGGGCATGAAAGTTCTTCCTCAATCCCCAAAGATTAAATTGAGTTTAACACCTCTGGTTTTAGAGGTGTGTTATTACACTCTGATTCTTTGACAGTTAATGCTCTGCCTTCTCTGTGAAGGGCAATTAACTAACCAGAATATTCAGTCCATCTTCAGGAAAGAACACTCTGGTAGGTTGACCTTCTCCAGGGGATCTTTCTGACCCAGGGATCGAACCTGTGTCTTCTGCATTGCAGACAGGTTCTTTAGAACTCAGCCACGAGGGAAGCCATTCAGTCCATCAGTGGAGTTATATCAGTGGAGTTATAATTTGCTTGGGAACCAAATGGCCAATTGTTTGGCTAGTGGATTAATTGAA
The DNA here is from genome assembly GCA_935064755.1 of Tragelaphus eurycerus. NCBI lineage: Eukaryota > Metazoa > Chordata > Mammalia > Artiodactyla > Bovidae > Tragelaphus > Tragelaphus eurycerus. The sequence goes on along the minus strand of CAKXYN010000039.1, from coordinate 20,414,618 downwards.
AATCCTCTGAGCCTGGAAGGTTTTATGTATCCTGAGTGTTTACCACAGTGCCTGTTTATTGGTAGTAGGCCCTTAATAAATATTTGTTGTCGCTGAAAAATACTCTAGAAAAGGTGACGGGTGTTTGCTTCCAGTCTTTGAACCGTGCGCGGTATCCCAGGGAGCAATGTCTGTGACCCAGATACGAAGCTTCGTGGCAAAGAGCCCAGGCTCTGAAGCCAGGCTGACTGAGCCCCATCCTGGCTCTGCTTCCTACCAGCTCTGTGACCTTGCAGAGTTTACTTTTTGCTGCTCAAAGGAGGGCCTGTGAACCAGCAGCATCAGCATTGCTTGGGAGTTTGTCAAAAAGAAAGAACCTCAGGCCCCACCCCAGACCAGCTGAATCAGAATCCGCCGCTTAATAAGGTCCACAGGTCAATTCCACACATTAAAGTTTGAGACACGCTGGGCCTCGATTTCCCCATTTATAATACAGAGACTGATGTGTTACCTCCCTCACAGATTCGACCCTGGCTGGTTCATGACCGGTGCTTCCCCCAGAGCCTGGCATATACTGTGCACCTAATAACTTTTAGCCATTTTTTATTACTCTTTCCCTTCTCAGCTCACATGATCAAAAGGCCTGATATTGGCCCTGAAACTAAAATCAATCTAAATTTATAGATCCAGGGCTACCACATCAATTTATTTAAAAAAAAAAAAAAACAGAACTTAGGTCCCTCAGTCCATATTTTGGAGACTTCCTACTCATGACTACTTTCTTTCTGCTCATTCTGCTTTTGAAGTGGGGCTTTTTATTTTCCTTAGCTTATTTATTTGTGACTGTCATCACTTCTACCACAGGATTAGGAGCAAGTTACAACTGTGAGTGTTCTCGGGTAATGAGGAATCACGGAACTTCTCTGGCTGTTCTCTTAAGTGTCTGGCTTTCGTTGCCTTTCGGCTTTCAGTCATGTACAGCGTTGTTGGGTTGTCTCCTCATGTTCCAGTAGACCATGCACTACTCCTTTTAGAATATTTCATCAGAAAATGCACATAATTTCTGGCTCTTGACAATCTGTGTTTCATCATTAGGAACAACATAGACAGGAATGAAGTTTCAATAAGGGGAAAAAAGGAAAAGGATGACGCTGTTTTCACTTTTTTCTCTGGGGACTTGCTCAGAGGACCCCTTGGCTCCTTGCAGTATTTTGAAAGAGCAGATTAGCTGGGGATCAGTCACGGATGTGGACCACAGGGGACCCTGTCAACCTGGCCCTGACATCAGCAGTGGGTGAGAGCAGTGTGGGGACAGACAAGTGTTGAGCTTAATGATGCTGCAGAGCTCAGGGTCTAGGTCAGCAAGTAGACGGTGCACACGTATTCAGCTTTGATCAGATGGGGCCCCTGTTTCAGACCAGAGTCACTGTGTGAAACACAGCCCTGGGCACTGAGTGCTGTTAATATCTCTTTTTCATATTTGCACGCGTGCATGCTCATTTGCTCAGTTGTTGCCAACTCTTTGCGACCCCATGGACTGTAGTCTGCCAAGCCCCTCTGTCCATGGGATTTTTCAGGCCAGAATTCTGGAGTAGGTTGCCATTTCCTTCTCCAGGACATCCTCCCAACCCAGGGATCAAACCTTTGTCACTTAACGTCTGCTGCATTGGCAGGCAGATTCTTTAGCACTGAGCCACCTGGGAAGACTTTTGTTGTTTTTGTGAATCTAATGTGTCAATCTCTGTGCTGTGCTGTGCCTGGTCACTCAGCACTGTACGCCTCTTTGAGACCCCATGGACTGTAGCCCACCAGGTTCCTCTGTCCATGGGGATTCTCCAGGCAAGAATTCTGGACTGGGTTTTCTTGCCCTCCTCCAGGGGATCTTCCCATCCCAGGGGTAGAACCCAGGTCTCCTGCATTTCAGGCAGATTCTTTACCATCTGAGCTATCAGAGACTCCCAAGAATCCTGGAGTGGGTAGCCTCTCCCATCTCAAGGGGATCTTCCTGACCCAGAAATTGAACCAGGATCTCCTGCATTGCAGGCAGATTCTTTACCATCTGAGCTATCAGAGACTCCCAAGAACCTGGAGTGGGTAGCCTCTCACGTCTCCTGGGGATCTTCCTGACCCAGAAATTGAACCAGGATCTCCTGCATTGCAGGCAGATTCTTTACCAGCTCAGCTACCAGGGAAGCCCATGTGGAGCCTTATACGCGCCTGATAGTATTCACTCTTACATAGCTTCAAGAAAAAAAGTTGTATACATTTTCATGATGTTCTGCCTTTCAAAGACTAGACACTTTTCACTAAGCCACTGACAAACGAAGGCAAGCATTTTAACCTAGAAAGATGGTGTGGGCAAATGTGATTTGCCAGCCTTCGAGGATTGCTACTGTTTGCCAGGCAATTTCTTTATTGTCACAAAGAATAGAAAGACACAGCTTAGTAAGTGATTTTTCTGCCTGAAGAGTTATTTGTAAACCTGCTTGTTGTGTGGATTTCTGATGCCAATATGAACATTTTGGTGATAAAAGCCAGCCAGAATTCTTTGATTTGTTGCTGATGGCTGTGACGACACCTTTCCTTAAAAATTGTTGAATCATTTGAAAATATTATTTTACTGCATTAACTCCCATGGTGACATGACTGAAATTTTGGTGGTGTCTCATATGTTAAACAAATAAATGCAATCTTAGGAAAAGACGGACCAAGAGTACTAGGAACTAGAATTTTTTTCTAAAGGAGCATAATACAACTTGACCATATATGAAAGTGATAAAGATTATTGTGAAGTATTTAATACTTTCATATTGCTGGCATAGCCACTGTATCTTAGATGTGTCACCTTATTCTGGTGAAGTTATAACCATAGCTCTGGTTCCTTTGCTTAATCTAATCTCTTTGTGCCAATAAGAAATATTGCACATCTTCAATGATAGTAACTTAGGGATGCTGCATGTAGGGCACATTTCTATCACTTGCTTCATATTACATCAAATCTTCTGTTACCTTTTATTTACAGAACAATCCAGTATTTTTTCATGAATGGTATTTTTTTGTCTTATGTTTATCCTTTTCAAGGGTATCTTTTTCCTTTGGGATTCATGGCAAATCATTTTCTTGTTTGTGTGAAGAAATGTGCTCTTTTAACATAATTTGCTAGATTTACAGTATACAATTAGGACCATAAACAGCGGAGTGGCTCACACAGGTTGTACAAGCCTCACTGGAAAGTAAACTTCAAGAGACGAGATTTCATCTCTTCCATGCTGTGTGTATTCCCTAACCCGGAGCTTAGCAGGTAGTAGATGCTTAAAAATATGTTACATGAATAAAGTCAGCATTCCTTGGTTCATCTGTTGATGCACTTTGAGACTAGAGAATGTAATTCATCTGGGTCCAAGATTCTAAATTGTGGGAAACATATAGATTTCTGAAGCAAGATCCAGTTCTTCTGTCAGAGACAAACAGCTATCTTAATCATTGCAATCAACATTGCAAGGGACTCTGACTTGAAAATCCTGTACACAAGTAGTTGAATCTTATTCCCAAGTGCTCCCCCTCACGTGTGCGCACAAGCACTATGATACACCTTCTTCTACTCCATGCTGCAGTGATGTCATTTAGTGCCATCTCTAAGTCACAGTATCCAACACGTTGCTTATTTTTCCCATATATTAATATTCAAGTTACGGCAGTCCTAATTAAATGCTAAGTTTTCTTCCCCTTCATGCATTCTTGTACTGTTTACTATTATCATTTACTTTTGTATAAATTTTTCAAAGTAGCAATAAAGAAAAGCCCCTTCTAGCATTAGTGTGTGTGTGTGTGTGTGTGTGTAATGAAGAAATGTTTGAATGAGATTGCTGGATTGGATACCACACTGGGTAATAAATGTTCCTCTGTGGAGTTATCTATTACACTGGACAGCGATTTGACCATGTGAATGGGACTGTTTTCCAGGTACCAAACTCGCCTTCTCCGATGCCCTGTAGGTGCTGGCCATAAGTATAGAAGCGGTTATCATCCCTTAATTGTGTGCTATCGTGCCATAGTGTGATGAAGCAGAAATTCTTCTCAAATAACATTCTCAGTGCATACCCTTTGTTACACAATCAATTTGTGCAATTATATCCTGGTAAGTTGAGAACAAATTTTTATCAAACCTATGCAAATAACTGTGTTGCCATGGAAAGTAAAGAGGTTCAGGAAAGGTTTTTTTTTTTTTTTCTGAAACTTGTGAACCAGTGAAAATCAGACACTATTTATAAATGTTTCAGTTCAGTAAACAAAGTCATAGTCTACTAAGTTAAAAGTGAGATAAATGAAGAAGAAAAGGATCTTAATATAGTCCATTAAAAAAGAACTGTAAGAGCAACACGAGGAACATTAACAACATGTAGCCATAAGTAAGTGTTTGAAATTACAAAAATTGACACTAAATTAACATAAATCAAATATATAAGCAATATTATCATATAAAACTTAAGAACCATAAGTATATGAACTTAAAATTATACCTATGTATCAATGCTTTTGTATTCAGTCTAAATAGAAGTTATCCAACTACCTAAATATTATTCATTAAATAGTATGATTTAATATTAATCTAGGTTTTTAAGTTATATAAGGATCTAAGAACTTATATTTTGGGTGAGACACTATAAAACATAATTGTTATAAAACACTTGTCGGAATCATGACCCAACCTAGTCAAATTCAAATGCATAAAAGTATATTTTTAATAAACTTAAATATCATGTAATGTTAAATTAATTTCAATAAATCATTATGAGAAGTGTAGGGCATTCAGATTAACTACTCTCTTCATAGAAAATCAAGAGCTAACTTTTTATAAAATATAAAAATCTTATCCCATATTTCAAGCTGATATATCTAAGAATAGAGATGTTTTTCTTAAATCCAAATTATTAAAACAATTCACATGTCCACAGACTCACCTTAATTGTGTGAACTTGAATTCTTCAGAGATTCCTCAGCTAGTATTTCGTATTACTGTTGTTGTTTAGTTGCTACATTGTATCAGACACTTTGTGACCCCATGGACTGTAGCCCACCGGGCTCCTCTGTCCATGGGATTTCCCAGGCAAGGATACTGCCGTGGGTTGCCATATCCTTCTCCAGGGGATCTTCCAGACCCAGGGATAGAATCTGCATTGGCAGGTGGATTCTTTACCACTGAGCCTCCAGGGAAGCCCAGTATTTTCTATAAGAAGGATTTTTTTTCATTTTAATGTCTAGCACATTCAAAGTATTCAAAGTTCATTTTCTTTTCTTTTTGTGAATATTGTGAATATTTCATTTGTATAGGTACTTGTATCCTTAAACGAACCAGATACAAACATCTGTAATTCATGAGACATAATGATTTATTAATCACATTTGGTAGCAGGCAAACGTCCCACATCTGACAAGCGGCAGAGAGCTCTCTGAATCACAGATATTTGGACACACAGCCCTAAAGAGGATTCGTCGTTTCAATCCGACAACTTTAGTATCAGGCCAAAAGTAAACATAGAACCATGAAACTTACCAGTCCGGATTTCAGAGACCTCTTTTCTTTCCCAGCAAGTTAAAAGTTTTTAATTGATTTGAGGTCACAGGTAGGAAAATAAGCAAAAAAAAAAAAAGACCTGAGGTGGCTCAGTGGTAAAGAATCTGCCTGCAATACAAGAGCCACAGGAGATGTGGTTTTGATCCCTGGGTCGGGAAGATCCCCTGGAGGAGAAAATGGCAACCCATTCTGGTATTCATGCCTTAAAAAATTCCCATAGATAGAGGAGCTTAGTGGGCTATAGTCCATGGGGTCGCAAAGGGAACACAACTTAGAGACTAAGCAAAGTTCCTTTTCTACCTACCAAGATATATATGAAAGAAAAAAAAAGTGTAGTCGCTCAGTCGTGTCCAACTCTTTGCGACTCCATGGACTGTAGCCTACCAAGCTTCTCCGTCCATGGGATTCTCCAGGCAAGAATACTGGAGTGGATTGCCATTTCCTTCTCCAGGGGATCTTCCCAACCCAGGGATCAAACCTAGGTCTCCCGCATTGGAGGCAGACGCTTTAACCTCTGAGCCACCAGGGAAGTTCCAAGATATATATATATATGGTATTTTATATATATATATATATATATATACACACACACACACACACACACACACACACACACACATACATATATACATAATATATGAGCTTTCCAGGTGGCTCAGTGGTAAAGAACCTGCCTGCAATGCAGGAGATGCAGCTTTGATCCCTGGGTTGGGTAGATCCCCTGGAGGAGGGTATGGCAACCCACTCCAGTATTCTTGCCTGGGAAAATCCATGAAGAGAGGAATCTGGCAGTGTGCAGTCCATGGGGTCGCAGAGTCAGACACAAGTGAAGTGAGTTAGCATCAACACTAAAGAGAGGAGACTTAATTCCATCTTCATATGTTGTGAGTCAGATTGTAAAACCATTTCCCATTCACTGTGTCCTGCAAGGAGTGAGTAAACCAGCAGCATGAAATTGGCAGAAAGGGGGAAACACAGAGTAACAGGCCTGGTAGTGTTAACATTGCTCTTTACTCAAGATACTCCTTAGGAACCAAGAAAAGATGTGCCTTGGCTCTGTGGTCCATGAAGTCTCTGGTAGGGCAGTTACTTGAGTCCTCTAAAGTTGCCAAAGTTTGATTTCCAAATAGGTAAAATTATGACTGTCCTGCCAATATGAAAAGAACAGATGTCAACATTTTATTCAACTAATTATTTAATAGGGAAACAGATAACTGTATAAATTGCTTCAAAGAATTTAGAGTGGTGGTGGTTGTTCAGTCACTAAGTCGTGTCTGACTGTTTGTCACCCCCCACAGAATGCACTGTGCTTGCAAACCATTTTAGACATGTTTCTAAAACTTTTTTTTTTTTTCTGGCAAATTAGTTCCAGGTCACGAAAGAACATGTAGTATAACTCCATCTCTGTACTTTAACACAGTATGAGATTGCTCTTGCCCAGGCCTGAACCATACCTGGCTTCTTAGTCATCACGTCTTTGAGAATAGCATCACAATGTGATCAGTGATCCATTCAAATCGGCCTCCTGGATTTAAAGAACACTTTCACTTTTCACTTTCATGCATTGGAGAAGGAAATGGCAACCCACTCCAGTGTTCTTGCCTGGAGAATCCCGGGGACGGGGGAGCCTGGTGGGCTGCCATCCATGGGGTCGCACAGAGTCGGACACGACTGAAGTGACTTAGCAGCAGCATTTTATAGAATATAAACCTCTGTGGGCACACAGCGACGGAAGCAGCCATAACAGAATGCCAGTACAGCAAGCAGTTAGTGTTGTTCACAGCCTGTTTTCAGGCTTCCCTAGAACACTGGGTGCCAAATGTATACCACACAAGTATTTCTAAGAGCAGCTGTTTTTCTTCAGTGTTGCTTTGATTTACAATAATTGGTCCAAAGGGAGCTATCTGGTTATAAGTGTTTTTACTCAGCTGTTTGACAGTCATTACCCACTACAAATTATTGATGGATTGATAATGGAATATATTCATGAATTATGTTCACAGTCCTCGGTGATTGGAGGGAATCAATAATTCTTAGAAAGATGAAAACAAACATGACTCTAGGGAATGATATCAGTTTGAAATGAATAGTAGCTCATCCTACTTCTTTTCCTGAGACTCAGATATGGGATTGAGGGCTAGACAAAAACCTAAACACCCACATTATAAACACAAAGTTACACAAAAATATACATATTAATCTTGCACATATACCAGACCTTTAGAAGACTTATTTTTGAGAGTATTTGAAAATGGTAGATGAAGGTGGTTGAGAACTGAAACAGTCTAGATACTATGTAACACAGACCTATTTAATATGTGTCTGATCTACTGAAACTTCAAATTGATGGTTAAATCAAAATTTAGCTGAAGATTTTTTTTTCCAAATAGCTACCCTTACATTTGAAGCCAAGTTTTAATACCCCTATATTTATAGCAGTAGGTTTATTTTTTTTTAATGTTTAACTTAGGATATTCTCCTTTTGTTTTTCCTTTTGTTAACTAGACAAGCATCTGAGTTGCCATTGATAAGTCCTTGAGCACACTTGAATGGCTTCTTATTAACCCTTGGGGACTGCTATATAACCTCATGGTTCTCAATGTGAAAATTTATATCCCCTCGTGACCTTCCAGCAATGGCAGAGGGTGATTCTGTAAGACATTAGCATAATGAAACCTTTTCAATAAAATGATAAATTGAGCCCATCTCTGAAAACAGAACACACACTTGATAATTGATTGCAGGCATCGTCATGTGGAGGACCCCATTCATATCATATGCTTTGAACTCTGATGAGAACATCACCTTTCCCCATATCCTGGAAGTTTACAATATTTATGTGGAAAAGAAATGTTTTCTTCTAATGGATCCAGGAGCACTTTGAGGAATAGTCATCATTATATGACATAATTACCTCTCATGAAAGTGTCTACTTATGTTCCTGTTCTTAAGTCTCTTTCATGTAAATTGAAGTTGATGGTCTCATAGACAAGGTAAGGGGCAAGGATGTGAGAGCACATATGAGTTAGCTTTTGTCTGATGTAGCTCAGAGATTTTTCATGGCCAGATAGGGAGGGTATTTGTAGATGTGAATATGGTCTTTTAATTCACCACAACATTGTGAAAATATTACCAGAAAATATTTTTGCATAAGGTGATAGTTAATTGTTGTTTAAGAAGTGATTATATGTAGGAGACAACTCATTTATTTAAATAATACTTCATAAAAGGTAAATTCCTAGTGAGATTTTATACAAACGTGGACTAATTAGAAAATAAAATGATACTTCATCAAAATTAGCATATTTTACTCTGTGGCCAGGAGGTCACTTTAGACCATCTGCTTTCAGTAAGTACTAAACAACATTCTTAGTTTAACAGTTGAATTTCTCTTTTTGGTGCAAGTATATAATAAGCATTAATAGTGTGGGACTGCATTTTCATGATAAATACTAAGAAACTTGCACCTGTTGGATTCATGAGAAATGAAGAAAAACTACCCAGCAATAAGATGATGACCTGCTATGTTCGTGTATACATTTTGCTTTGAATCCTGGAATGGTCATAGATCTATTTATATCTCCTTTTGTTTTCCTTCTCTTCTATGCGAGTTCTTATTTTAAAAAATTTCTTTTGTAGCTTCTCATTTTAAATGCAGAAGTCTATTTTAGAGACGTTCAAGGGCTGTACTGTCAATAAATACATAAATGATTTTAGAGTGGAGACTGTTAAATTATACAATTACTTGTGGGGGGAAATATGCAGAAAATTCAGCCTTTTTTAAAATTCCTTCTTGAAAGAATTCTACTTTACTGAAACTAAATAAAATGTCACCTTCTAAATTGAAGAAAACCTGATGTATCTGTGTTATCTGTTAATTCATTACACTGACTCTATAGCTGTTGGAATATACATGCACACACATGCTGTAATGCTAAGTGGCATGCAGAATCATAGTTCTTCGACCAGGGATAGAACCCGTGCCCCCTGCACACAGGGATTTCCAGGGAGGTCCTTAAATTATACCTGTAGTAGTTGGTGCAATATAGTTACTAAAATTCTTATAGAATTCTTAAGTGTTCCAAACCTCTTAACAAAATCCAAATCCAGGTATATTTCCCTACATGATTGACTAAAATAGTGATCATAATGGTGACAGTAATTTTAAGGCCTAGTAAAGGACAGTTGGCAGAAATGAAGTAAAAGTACAGGGTGCAATGGAGCAAAATAATTTGTTAAGCTTTTTAACTTTAACAAGCATTATGTACTTTCAGTTTCAAACATTGCAAGGAAATTGAAGTCAACACATAAAATTCTCTGCTGAAAAGTAAAAGATGGATATCAGTCCAAGTCTTTAAAATCTCTAAGGTCAGTGATTCTATCGCCTTTTTTCAAGACATCCTTCTAGGCAGAACATATTATATTGGTTTGGTTCAGTTTAGTCACTCAGTCATGTCCGACTCTTGGTGACCCCATGAACCACAGCATGCCCAGCCTCCCTGTCCATCACCGGCTCCCGGAGTTCACTCAAACTCATATCCATTGAGTCGGTGATGCCATCCAACCATCTCATCCCCTGTCGTCCCTTTCTCCTCCTGCCCTCAACCTTTCCCAGCATCAGGGTCTTTTCAAATGAGACACATCTTTGCCAGGACAGCCTGGCGTTGGTCCCTGCCCCAGGGACCAAGGAGGTTCTTCTGGGTCTTGCACTAGGGCTGTCTACCGTGCTTCTGGCTTGACAGCTAGTACTTGCTGCTGCTGCGTCACTTCAGTCGTGTCCGACTCTGTGTGACCCCATAGACGACAGCCACCAGGCTCGCTTGTCCCTGGGATTCTCCAGGCAAGAACACTGGAGGGGGTTGCCATTTCCTTCTCCGATGCATGGAAGTGAAAAGTGAAAGTGAAGTCACTCAATCGTGTCCGACTCTCAGCGATCCCATGGACTGCAGCCTACCAGGCTCCTCCATCCATGGGATTTTCCAGGCAAGAGTACTGGAGTAGGGTGCCATTGCCTTCTCCGGCTAGTACTTGCAAGCACCTTTTAATGGAATGCCACCCTTATTACTGAAATAAAATGACTTTATGTATGTTGAAACATTATCTGAGTTTACTGGACACCTCACGTTGAGAGTGAAGGAAGATTGCATGAATTCATGACCTTTTTAAATACTTGGATCACTATTTCCTTATTATTAAAATTCTCACATATGAAGATGGAATAGGATAAGCTGTCCTTCTCCACCTGCTTCCGTGATCGAGAGCTAAGGCAGAAACCGTGTATTTCAGACAGACTAATTTCTTTCCTCTGATCTTCCCACTGCCTCTGTTATTGATAGGTAAGGCTCTTTTCATTCCTGACAAATTTTTCTTCAGAAAAGCACTGAAGCATCACAGACATTTAGCAGACTTCTGGAGATAGTGTGAACAAGGAAATTTCCATAATGTGAAGGGGTAAAACGTGTGAAATGATTATGTAAATCACTTTTTCTTTGTGGGTACCTCATTATGTTGTTGTTGTTATTGTTTCACTGACTTTTTTTTAATGTGCTGTGTCTTTCCCTATGCTTTGTATAAATTTCTTTGGTGATTTAATTTTTTGTTGTCTAATAATTTGCCAGTTTCCTTGTATATGTCTTTTCTATGCCGGGCACAATTTTCCTTCCAAATTCTAGAGGGAAACTTACACAAAACTGAGAAACAGTGAAAAAACTATTCTAACCTCTTAAGAAAGCAGTCCTTGTAATTAAAAAATGCATCCCCGTTTACTAAGGAGAGACTTTATTTGAAAGAGTTATAGATGAATCATTGCAAGAGGTCAAGAGGACTGCTACAAGACCATTCCGACCAGAAGATCTACAAGCTGCTTAGGAGTTTGGAAGAAGAGGTTTTCTTTTATAGAGAGGAGGAGACAAGGCTAGAAAGAACTGGCTGACAAAGGGTGAAAGTAAGAGTGAAGTCACTTAGTTGTGTCCCACTCTTCGCGATCCCATGGACTGTAGCCCACCAAGCTCCATCCATGGAATTTTCCAGGCAAGAGTACTGGAGTGGGTTGCCATTTCCTTCTCCAAGGGATCTTCAGGGGTAACTTTATAAGGAGAGTAGATCAGACAGTAGTCTCAGGAGAGGCTGCTGACCTGGGCTGAGTGTGGGCCAGAGTTAGGGGCTTGTTTGCTAAGCGCTGTCTCCTGCTTCATCAGTGGGGACCGGCAGTGCAGATAATCAAGTACGAGACAAAGAACAGGAAGTTGGAGGGTCCGTGTCTTTTCCTTGTCATCGATAATCAAGTGGGGACGCATCATGGCTTGTATGGGGAGGGGTGGTTCCCCACAGTAAGCTGTTCTCTGCAACAAAAAGTGGTGATGGAAGTTTCTCAAATCTTCACTGTTTGCAGGAGCATGGAGCTTGGGTAAAATTCAGCCTCATCAATGTGTGTTCCTTATACGTGTTATTCATGGGTAGTTACATCCTTTGTCCATAGTATCAGAAAGAGGAGGATGTATCATGCTTTTTTAGGTAGAGCTCTAAACCATACAGACATTCAGACAGTGTTCAACATTGCCTTCAGATAAGAATATTAACTGACTAAATAAAACCAGGCAACCTCATAGTTGAACAGCTGGGAATACATTCTGATTCCCAATTTACTCCTTGGTAATAAGGCTTTTAAAAAAGTCCTGGAGGGTAGGATGTGGCAGTATATTTTGGTATTTCTTATTTGAAAAATCAGTCAAATGTCAAATACCCCTTAAGCCTCTGATTCAGCTATTTTCTTATCACAAAATAACACTATCCTTTTATATCATTTTTTATAAGTGAAAGTGTTAGTTGCTCAGTTGTGCTCTATTCTTTGCGCCCTGTGTGCTATAGCCTGCCAGGCTCCTCTGTCCATGGAAGTCTCCAAGCAAGAATACTGGAGTGGATTGCCATTCCGTTCTCTGGGGGATCTTCCCAACCCAGGGATTGAACCCATATCTTGTGTGTTGCAGGCAGATTCTTTACTGTCTGAGCCACCAGGGAAGCCTTTTTCACACACTTGCTCTCTATTTCATTGACTTAACACCAGTAAAAAACCTAAATGTTGCAGTGGAATCCCTAAGTAAGATATCTCCAGTGCTTAAGTCTTCCATAGAACTGATCATTTGCCCAGCCCGCTCTTTTTGCAGATGAGAAAACTGAGGCCTGGGTGTGACTGGAATACTACGATTACTGCAACAGGACAGCTGGTCAATATTCTGCATCACATTAGTGATGCTATGCTATGGTATGCTAAGTCACTTCAGTCGTGTCCGACTCTGTGTGACCCCATAGACGGCAGCCCACCAGGCTCCCCCATCCCTGGGATTCTCCAGGCAAGAACACTGGAGTGGGTTGCCATTTCCTTCTCCAATGCATGAAAGTGAAAAGAGAAAGTGAAGTTGCTCAGTCATGTCCGACTCTTAACGACCCCATGGACTGCAGCCTACCAGGCTCCTGCCTCTGTGGGATTTTCCAGGCAAGAGTACTGGAGTACGGTGCCATTCCCTTCTCTGCACATTAGTGATACTTGAAGTTAATTTTAAAGTGTGACTCATGCGATTTTTCTCATGGTAAATCCTTTGAATTAATCAAAAGAGTCAGACCTTTCAATGAATCAAACGAACTCAACAAATCAAAATTCAGAATCCTAGACCTGGCAGACAAGGTTCCCTGGGACCCAGCTGGCACTTGCTGTAGGTTCCACCCTCCACCTGCTGGCCTCACTCACTCAGTCAAGCGCGAGGCCTGTGGCACATCTGTCACTGATTGATGCCTGGGGATCTCGCCCTTTGGTTTTAAAGAATACATACATACATAAATGCATACACTTAACCTTAAAAATAAGCTTAGATTTTTGTCACATACAAATATCAGCCAATATTAGTGAATAATAATTTTAATGTAGATAGTGAAGACATTAAAAACATTTCTTAGTTAATGGTGAAATAATAAGATGGTTTTCAGTATTTTTGCAGTATTTACATGACTGCCTGTATATCAGATCAGATCAGATCAGTCGCTCAGTCATGTCCTACTATTTGCGACCCCATGAACCGCAGCATGCCAGGCCTCCCTGTCCATCACCAACTCCCGGAGGTCACTCAGACTCACATTCATCGAGTCAGTGATGCCATCCAGCCATCTCATCCTCTGTCGTCCCCTTCTCCTCTTGCCCCCAGTCCCTCCCAGCATCAGTCTTCTCCAGTGAGTCAACTCTTCGCATGAGGTGGCCAAAATACTGGAGTTCCAGCTTTAGCATCATTCCTTCCAAAGAAATCCCAGGGCTGATCTCCTTCAGAATGGACTGGTTGGATCTCCTTGCAGTCCAAGGGACTCTCAAGAGTCTTCTCCAACACCACAGTTCAAAAGCATCAATTCTTCGGTGCTCAGCTTTCTTCACAGTCCAGCTGTCACATCCATACATGACCACAGGAAAGACCATAGCCTTGACTAGGCAAACCTTTGTTGGCAAAGTGATGTCTCTGCTTTTGAATATGCTGTCTAGGTTGGTCATAACTTTCCTTCCAAGGAGTAAGCGTCTTTTATGCGTCCTTTTCCAAGGAGTAAGCGTCTCCATGCAGTTGTGGGTGACAGGTGGTGACAGGTGGCACTGGACAGGGGGATGTTAGGACTGGTGTGGGTGATGTGTGCACAAAGAAATGTAAAATACACTGGATGACTAGAGAGTAAGCTGGAAATGAAGTCCTTCAAAAAGGTGGTCTCTGTAAGCAGAGCTGTAAATGTATTTAGAGAACCAGCATGCGGTGCTGAGAGGAATAACATAGACAGAGGGGATGTCAAGTGCACAGGCTGAGTGAGAGCACTGAGTGTACGATGTTGTTGTTCAGTTGCTCGGTCATGCCTGACTCCTTGTGACCCCATGGACTCTAGCCCAGCAGGCTCCCCTGTCCACGGGATTCTCCAGGCAAGAATACTGGAGTGGGTTGCCGTTTCCTTCTCCAGGGGATCTTCCCGACCCAGGGATCAAGCCCAGGTCTCCTCCACTGGCAGCTGATTTCCTCACCACTGAGTCACCAGGGAAGCCTGTGTGCAGGCAGGAGCATAGTATCGTCCAGAACTTCATTCCAGAACTTCTCAGGTTAAACTGCAGGCTGATGCGGGATATATCTTGATCTGATACCAATGTTCCACTTTCTTGATTGTTCAGGCTCCAGTCCTGTTTTGTGTCCTTGTGATCCATGGAACATTGATCCATAATCGATCAGTGATCCCTAAATACATTTACAGCTCTGCTTAGAGAGACCACCCTTTTTGAAGAAGTTCCTTTCAACCTCATTCTAGTCATCCAATGTATTTTACATTTCTTTGCGCACTCAACATCACTTCTGTGGAGGTGGATAAAGGTTGGATAAAGAACCCACCTGCCAATGCAGGAGATATAAGAGATACAGGTTTGATCGTGAGCACACGCACACACACACACACACACACACACACATGCCAGGATACTGTGGCTGGATCACGTGCTAGGCATGAGCTTGGAGCGGCAAGATAAGGTAGTATCCTGACAGGCTGTGTAAAGAATGTGGGCATGAAGCCATCAAAGCATACTGAGAAGGAATAACGGGGTCTGATTTATGTCTCTAAAAGACTGCTGTACCCTCAGATGGAGAAATGGCCTGCTCAGGGAGACATGGAAGTAGCAGAAACATTCATGAGGCTCAAGGGAAGGCATGGCAGTAGCTTAGATTAGGGTTATGCATCCTTGGATGTATAGGTGAGAACTGGTCCAGTTCTGAAGAGAGTTTGAAGATAGCATCTATCTTGGACTGAGTATGATAGAGATAGAGGAATTTAGGATGGTTCATAGGGATTTATCTTAAACACTTAGGATATGGTGGTGTCCTTTTTTTTAAGATGGGAAAGACTGGGCAGAAGTAGGCTTTGTGGTAATAATCATGAGTGCTAATTTGGATATACTAATTTTGAGATGCTAATGAATGGGACATGAGCCACAGAGGTCATTTATTGTGTGAATATGAAGCTCAAAGCAGGAAATATAAATTTGGCACAAATCCTAGAGTAGATATTCAAAACCATGGCCCTGGAGAAGATGAACTAGCCAGTGAGTATAGACAGAAAAAACAAAAGGTCCAGGGACTGGACCCTAGCGCCTCCCAATATTTACAGATTAACTAAGAATCGAACATGAAATATTGTGATGGAGCCCCTGGGGTGCACACAGAGTCCTGATGGCCGGCCTCTGTGACTGGAGGATCTTTCCCTAGTGACTGCGCCTGGCTCTGTAAAATCTAGAAGGATTTGAAAAACCAGAACCGTGCCAGTTCTTCTTTAAGAAGGCTGGAAACGATGCTTGTAAACCAACAAATAAAGTACAATACTGGGCTAGCCTAGGCAATTAAGTAGAGTTAATTTTCATGTTTTCAGCTCATTTAAAAATGATTTTCATACGCTTTGAATAGCTCTTTGAAGATATTTATAACTTCAATGAGTTCACATATTTATCAGGCATTAATTTCAAACCATTTAACTATCTTTCAGCAAAGTGAGAGATCAATGGGCTAAAAGATTTTTGCTTCAATTTCTTGTTTTCCATTTTTTAAATGAAAATTCACATTCATGCAGATACCACATTCCGTAGCCATCATTATCAATATTCCTCACTTATGAAGAGTAAAGGACCATCTCCAGCCCCCGTGGACTTGCAGATGGTCAGTTGTAATATCAGTGACTCGTTTATGGTTTTCAAATCCCAAATATAGTCTTCCAAATTCCTATTTCTATCAAAATATGTTTTATAGATTCAGTTCCACTGCCCTTATGATAAGTTTTATAGATAATTTGATTTGAGTTTGCCAGTTTTGTGATTTTTGCATTTGAAGTAGACTATGTCTATCAAAAGCTATACTTTCTCTTTTTGGCAACAGAATATGGTATTTCATTTTCACTGCATGACATCCTTAGTCATAAACAAGTTCTCAGGAACCAGTGACAGACATTAATATATCAAGGGAAATGACAAAAAAGAAAAGTCAGAACAAAATGAAATAACACAAGTGACTGTTAAGGATTAAGCATATATGAAGATGAGTGAGCCGAACAATAACAGAAGAAAAGCAATTTCTTTGTAATATCATATTGTGAAAGATTAAAAATGTGGCATTTGTACCATTTTAGGAAACATACCCACATAAACACTGGTGGATAAAATTGGTGAAGTCTTGCCTATACAATAGGCGTGCTAAGTCACTTCAGTCATGTCCTACTCTTTGTGACCCCATGGACTGTAGCCCGCCAGGCTCCCCCATCCTGGGGATGGTCCAGGCAAGAATACTGGAGTGGGTTGCCATGTCCTTCTCCAGGAGATCTCCTGACCCAAGGAGTGAACCCGCGTCTCTTTTGTCTCCTGCACGGGCAGGCAGATTCTTTACCACTAGGCCACCTGTCTAGTAGTAGAATATCTATTATAAATTTGCCTCAAAACGGTAAATTTTAGGTATCCTTACTCCTCACTGTACCAAGATACACTTTCTTCAATAGAAATAAAGACAAAAGACATCTAATATGTGAAATGATCAGTCTCTCCTGCACTGAAAGTTTGCTTCATATTCAGCTCCTTGGATGGACTCAGGAGTGAGGTTGCCGTAACTTTAATTTGGAGAATCCAATCCTGCCAACACTAATATATTTGGACTTTACTCATTCACAATCAAGTATGTGAAAATAACCCTCATAATAAATCATTTACTTACAGCCAGGTTACTAAGTACTTTGTCTGATTGAATGGAACTACTTAAAAAAAATAAATAAATAAGCTAGCTCCCTCTGAGCCTATTTTTCTGGACTTCATTAATGCAGTTCTGACATATTGATGTATTCCTGCTGTAAGTTTTCGTATAGACACACACTGCTAGTTGGTAGCTTAGTCGATAATTAGTGTGTGACTCTGTGACCCTTTGGACTTCAGCCCTCCAGGCTCCTCTGTCCATGGAGTCACCCAGGCAAAATACAGGAGCGGTTGCCATTTCCTTCTCTAAGGCATCTTCCTGACCCAGGGATCAAACCCATGTCTCCTGAATTGGCAGGTGGATTCCTTACCACCGAGCCACCAGGGAAACCATAGATATCATCTCAGGCTTTCTAAGAGGGCTTCCTGTAGGAACACCAAGGATTCTGATAATGCTCTCTCTACCTTTGACTAAGTAGGTAATTTTGCTTCCGCTTTGATATGTCATTTCGGGAATGAGAATGATGGCAGTCCAAAGTTTTTCCCCTACCGTGTTTTCAAGTTAAAGGGCAAGAAGAGATTAAGATAAAGTAATGTAAAATCTGACATCAGTCCCTTGTGCTTTAATGCAGAGGTCAAGTACAAAGTGAAAATCAACACTATGATTTCATCATTTGGGACTCACATATTTGAACCATTTGTAAAGTAAAACTGAAATGTTTGTGGATTTTAGATTTATTGGTCATTTACAGAGTGTCTTACATTATAACACTAGCTGGATGTATTTTGGGTTTTGAAAGCCCTTGATTTTCCTGAACTGGATTCTAATGGATGTAGAAAGGGTAGGAAAAAAAAAATACTGAGTTATTCCAGACAATGAAAACTTAGAGAAAATACTGAAGTGGTTTGCCATTCCCTTCTCCAGTGGACCACATTCTGTCAGACCTCTCCACCATGATCCACCCATCTTGGGTGGCCCCACACAGCATAGCTTAGTGTCATAGAGTTAGACAAGGCTGTGGTCCATGTGATTAGATTGACTAGTTTTCTGTGATTATGGTTTGTGTGTCTGCCCTCTGATGCCTCTTGCAACAATCCCAATTCCAAAGAAAGACAATGCCAAAGAATGTTCAAACTAGTGCACAATTGCACTCGTCTTACACGCTAGTAAAGTAATGCTCAAAATTCTCCAAGCCAGGCTTCAGTAATACGTGAACCGTGAACTTCCAGATGTTCAAGCTGGTTTTAGAAAAGGCAGAGGAACCAGAGATCAAATTACCAACATCCGCTGGATCATTGAAAAAGCAAGAGAGTTCCAGAAAAACATCTAATTTCTGCTTTATTGACTATGCCAAAGCCTTTGACTGTGTGGATCACAATCAACTGTGGAAAATTCTGAAAGAGATGGGAATACCAGACCACCTGACATGCCTCTTGAGAAACCTATATGCAGGTCAGGAAGCAACAGTTAGAACTGGACATAGAGCACAGACTGGTTCCAAATAGGAAAAGGAGTACGTCAAGGCTGTATATTGTCACCCTGCTTATTTAACTTATATGCAGAGCACATCATGAGAAACGCTGGGCTGGAAGAAGCACAAGCTGGAATCAAGATTGCTGGGAGAAATATCAATAACCTCAGATATGCAGATGACACCACCCTTATGGCAGAAAGTGAAGAGGAACTAAAAAGCCTCTTGGAGAAAATGAAAGTGGAGAGTGAAAAAGTTGGCTTAAAGCTCAACGTTCAGAAAATGAAGATCATGGCATCTGGTCCCATCACTTCATGGGAAATAGATGGGGAAACAGTGGAAACAGTGTCAGACTTTCTTTTCTGGGCTCCAAAATCACTGCAGATGGTGACTGCAGCCATGAAATTAAAAGACGCTTACTCCTTGGAAGGAAAGTTATGACCAACCTAGATAGCATATTCAAAAGCAGAGACATTACTTTGCCAACAAAGGTTCGCCTAATCAAGGCTATGGTCTTTCCTGTGGTCATGTATGGATGTGCGAGCTGGACTGTGAAGAAGGCTGAGCGCCGAAGAATTGATGCTTTTGAACTGTGGTGTTGGAGAAGACTCTTGAGAGTCCCTTGGACTGCAAGAAGATCCAACCAGTCCATTCTAAAGGACTCATGCTAAACCTGAAACTCCAGTACTTTGGCCACCTCATGAGAAGAGTTGACTCATTGGAAAACACTCTGATGCTGGGAGGGATTGGGGGCAGGAGAAGAAGGGGACGACAGAGGATGAGATGGCTGGATGGCATCACCAACTTGATGGACGTGAGTTTGGGTAAACTCCAGGAGTTGGTAATGGACAGGGAGGCCTGGCGTGCTGCAATTTTGGGGTTGAAAAGAGTTGGATACGACTGAGCGACTGAACTGAACTGAAGAGACAATATTCAGTGGTCTGGTTCACTGCATTAAGAGCGAAAAAAATCATATTTTCAGCAAGTTGCTATTCTAAAAGTGAACCAAGTAGTCAGTGACTGAAGACAGTGGATGCAAGCAGAACCAACATGCACCGAAATTCAGACTTTTGTATAGAGGAACTGTGCTGCCTGCTTAAATACATAGATACGTAGAAAGTTGTATATTTATATCATACATGTATTATTGCAGTGATTAAGTAACACAGATAAGAGTGGCTGTCATGGTAAAAGAATTTGCCTGCCAATGGAGGAGAAGCAAGAGATGCATATTCCATCCCTGGGTCGGGAAGATCCCATGGAGGAGGAAATGGCAATCCACCCCAGTATTCTTGCCTGGAAAATCCCATGGACAGAGGAATCTGGGGGTCTGCCCTCTATGGGGTCTCAAACAGTCAGGCACAGCTGAAATGACTAACCACACACAAACACACACACACACACAACACAGATAGGTAACATGTTCATTCACCAGTCTCCTTCTCCTGTCTGGGCTGGAAAGGCTGGGAGAGCTGGGGATGGGGATGATACAGGTAGCCGGGCCCCTCAGTCCTCTCACTGGGCACCAGGGGACTGAGTGCCGCAGCCTCAGCTCTAGGGCTTCCTCACCAGGTGTACCGTGTGCCAGCAGGGAAATGAGGCTGGGCTTGATTTTGAAGTTCTGACTTAACTAGAGCCCATGGGAGAAGTGGTGAGTCAGGCTTGCCCAGGAATTAGTAGGCTGGAGTTAATCTTATACTTGTTAGTGTCCCATCTCTTCATTTTTTTCCCCCTCCCTGTTCTATTTCCTTTATGTGTTTATTTCATTTAGCTTGCCAGGCTCCTCTGTCCATGGGATTTCCCAGGCAAGAATACTGGAGTAGGTTGCCATCTCTATGTCCAGGGGATCTTCCCAACCCAGGGATGGAACCCAGGTCTCCCGCATTGCAGGTAGATTCTTTACCATTGAACCACCAGGAGTGAAGTGAAGTGAAAGTTGCTCAGTCGTGTCCGACTTTGCGACCCCATGGACTATACAATCCATGGAATTCTCCAGGCCAGAATACTGGGAAAATACAGGGAAAGTAGGTAGCCTTTCCCTTCTCCAGGGCATCTTCCCAACCTAGGGATCCAACCCAGGTCTCCCACATTGCAGGCAAATTCTGTACCAGCTGCGCCACCAGGGAAGCCATGCAAACAAAACAAAAGAAAACAAGAACAAACAAGAAACCCTCCCCCACTCCACACTCCTTTCCTGAATTTCTCCCAAGTTCCTGTAACTTGACCTAATAACTCTGTTGCTGATGACTGCTTTCATTTGCAGAGTATTTTGTGTTATAATTCCAGTGGGGATGGTCTGGGCCCCTCACCTTCCTAAGAGGCACCCTGGAGGCTCATCAGTTTGAGAATCTGCCTGCCAGTGCAGGAGACACAAGAGATGGAATTTCGATCCCTATGTCAGGAATTCCTTCTGGAGGAGGAAGCGACAAACCTCTCCAGTATTCTTGCCTGAAAAACTCCATGGCAGGCTACAGTCCATGGGGTCGCCAAGAATCAGATGTGCCTGAGCGACAGGAAGGACTCAGCATAGCCTGGAAGCAGGCTTCTCAGGCTGCTGTCCTGCCTGTCTCTCCCCAGGGCCCTCAAATTCTTTCTCTTAGGTTTGCTGCTGACTATTTTTCCTCAAGTTCTTTCTAAGTGCCCGATTTTTCCTGATTTTATATTTTTTGCATTTCTTGATGCCATCTCCCCAATTCCTAAACAATAGATTTCCCTTAGAATCAGTGCTCCTTCCTCCCTTTATTTGTATACACATATGCCGTTTCCTAAGTATATATCTTATAAATAATACTTCAAAGCAGTATGCATCTCTGTATCTGATCCGAAGTTATGTGTATGAATATAGATGTTGCTGTTGTTCAGTCGCTCAGTTGTGTCTGACTCTTTTCAACCCCATGGGCTGCAGCCTACCAGGCTTCTCTGTCCTTCCCCAACTCCCGGAGCTTGCTCAAACTCACGTCCATTGAGTCCGTGATGCCATCTAAGAATCTTCCTCTGTTTTCCCCTTCTCCTCCTGCTTTCAGTCTTCCCCAGCATCAGAGTCTTTTCCAGTGAGTCACTTCTTCCCATCAGGTGGCCTAAGTAGTGGAACTTCAACTTCAGCATCAGTCCTTCCAATGAATATTCAGGGTTGATTTCCTTTTGAATTGACTGGTTTGATCTCCTTGCAATCCAAGGGACTCTCAAGCGTCTTCTCTAGCACCACAGTTCGAAATAATCACGGCATAAGACGCTCAGCCTTCTTTATGGTCCACCTCTCACATACATGACTACTGGAAAAACCATAGCCTTGACTAGACGTACCTTTGTCGTGTGTGTGTGTGTGTGTGTGTGTGTGTGTGTGTGTGTGATTCTTTTCCATTTTAGTCTTCACCAACCTGTGAGGTCAGTGTTTCCCCTTTAGATGAGTCATAGCTTTCTGTGATCCTCGAACAAGATTTAACTTCGAGACCAGGGACCAGGCTTGATCACCCAAGAGCTTTTTGTAGCAGAGTTTTGTTAAAGTGTGAAAAGGGACGGAGAAAGGTTCTGACACAGACACCGGAAGGGGACGGAGAGTGCCGCACGTGCCCCCCACCCCCGCTAGTGTTAGCAAGGGAGTTATGTACTTTTTAAATTAGATATTACAATAAACCTTACTAGACCCACTCTCATAATTTACATTCTAAAATAACAGGATTAGCCAGGGGTTTTCAGGAAGGAGAAACTGTCCTCAAGCAGGATACATTGTTGGTATATAATCCTTAGTACAGACTTTAAAGTGAGTTGTTTGTTTTGTAATCATCAGTTTGGGGCTTAAAGGAAGTTTTATGTGACTGAGACTAAGGACTATAGAGAAAAAAAAGATGTTTGTCCTTTCCTCTTCCTTGAGAATTCCAGCCCCCTATCTCCACTTCGAGAGCCCCAGCCCGCCTTTCTGCTCCTTTTCAGGGACCCTGGACTTCTTATCAACCTGCCTAGGAATTGACTCTTATGAAGAAATCAAGGCTCAGGGGCATGGGGTACACTTGCCACTGATCGCACAGTGACAGAGACAGAGTCTCAATATGGTTCTCTCTGCATCGAGGCTCATGCTTTTTCCACTCACGAGCTTTTATGAAGAAGGTAATGTCTTTAAAAAATATGTGAGTAGAGTATTCCCATATTCATGATTACATAATTATTTAGCATCCAATCTCCGTGTAGCATCAACCATTTTGTTCAAAGTGAGAACAGCACCCCTGGAGCCTGTGGGCATGTCCACCTGACCACATCATCCAAAATGCATGTGGCATCAACGAGGGAAAAGAAGCTGAGTTCGCCTGTCTTTATACAGAACGATCAAAGCCCTCCTGTTCATAAACAGACACTAGGAAATCGTTATGTGATTCATAACCCCTGGATCTGCTTCTCTATGATTTTCAATACAATGAAGCCTGGAAAGTGTGTAAGAGGCAGTCTTGGAACAGATCTGTAGAGAAGTCGGCGTCTCTGCTTTGGTTGCCTTTACTCGGCACTGGATTTGTGTGATTATCAGACAGAAGGGAAATTCCCAGCGTGTGGGTGCCTGAGGAGGGGTGCTCTGCAAGTCTTCTGTGGACCGTGTGAACCCTTCCGGCAGCCCCGGGATGTAGGTGGGCTCCGCATTTTGCTAGAGACTGAGGTGACCCCGTGTTTACCCCACATCATCCGTTCTGGAGAGGGGAGCAGATAGTCTAAGCGCATGTGCTTGACCCCGAAGAAGGTACACACTCCCCCAGGGAGCCTGCTTGTTTTGCTGGTGTATTATGGGTTTATTTTGTTTGAGGTTGTGGTCTATTAGTGAGGACCTCATCTGATTCCAAAAGTAGGGGTGAGGCCGTGTGAGCACACGCTCAGTAGACAGTGACAGATGGGAAGAGAGGACGTGGTGCCTGGGAGCCAGAGGGGGTGCATAGGCCCTGCCTGGAGAGAGTGCAGACCTGCGGACAGTGTCTCATTCACCCATTTCCCAGCGTCCCTGGAGAGGGGCCTAGGTGTTATGCAATCAGTAACCTGATTTTTTTTTTTTTTTTTTTTGTCTTCAAAGATTAAATGTTGTCATCTTTATTAAACATTTCAGGATTCCTAAAACTGAGCCTCCCTCCTGTAGTCAAATATAAATAGCAGGCCCGTGTTCACTGCAGGGCTGGTGTGTGTGTGTTCAGTCACTCAGTCGTGCCCGCCTCTTTATAGCCCCATGGACTATAGTGCGCTAGGCTCCTCTGTCCATGAGATTCCCCAGGCAAGAATTCTGGAGTGGGTTGCCATTTCCTACTACAGGGGATCTTCACGACCCAGGGACTGAACCCATGTCTCTTGTGTTTCCTGCACTGGCAGCCAGGTTCTTTACCGACTGCACCACCTGGGAAGCCCTCAATGGCTCTTGGTGATTTACACTCAGACTGTTGATTCTATAGGAATAAAGCAAAATGCTTACTGCCAAATCCAAGATGACTTTATAAGCAGACTTCTCCTTCAGTCCTTTTACAGTTTAGGTATGTTCTTCATCAATAATACATTTTGCTATGTATTTTTATTTTTCTCATTAAATATTGTCATAATGTTTTTTTTAATCATCTGAATTTTTATGTTGCTTATATTTATATTAAACATTCATTCTTCTACAGTCCATCTACTTTCTGATTAGATTTTCTCACTGCCTTCCAGAAGTAAGTTGTAAATGAGTTAGTGAAAAATCCCTTTGGTTCATACACTGCTGAGTGACAATTACATATGTGAATTGAGATATGACATTATATACAACCAAAAGTTAATTTTTTTCAGAAAGAAAAAAAGGCAAGAAAACATACAAGCAAAACATGAAGACTTATCATAAGTTTATTATTTCAAGACGAATTAAAAAATTTCTCGACACAGTCATTACTAGAGTGGGTTGCTATTTCCTACTTCAGGGGATTTTTTTCTGACCCAGGATCGAACCCCTGGCTCCTGTGTCTCCTGCATTAGCAGGCGGATTCTTTACCGCTGTGCCACTTGGGAACCCGCATATTACTGGTAGCATTACTAACAGTCTTCAATGAGCTCCTATCATGTTCAGTTCAGTTCAGTTGGACACTCGCTCAGTCGTG
Organism: Tragelaphus eurycerus; assembly: GCA_935064755.1. NCBI lineage: Eukaryota > Metazoa > Chordata > Mammalia > Artiodactyla > Bovidae > Tragelaphus > Tragelaphus eurycerus. The sequence continues at coordinate 20,389,778 of CAKXYN010000039.1, read as the reverse complement.
TCTGACTCTTTGTGACCCCATGAATCACAGTACCCCAGGCCTCCCTGTCCATCACCAACTCCCAGAGTTCACTCAAACTCGTGTCCATCGAGTCATTGATGCCATCCAGCCATCTCATCCTCTGTCGTCTCCTTCTCCTCCTGCCCCCAATCCCTCCCAGCATCACAGTCTTTTCCAGTGAGTCAACTCTTCGCATGAGGTTGCCAAAGTACTGGAGTTTCAGCTTCAGCATCATTCCTTCCAAAGAAATCCCAGGGCTGATCTCCTTCAGAATGGACTGGCTAGATCTCCTTGCAGTCCAAGGGACTCTCAAGAGTCTTCTCCAACACCACAGTTCAAAAGCATCAATTCTTCGGCGCTCAGCCTTCTTCATAGTCCAGCTCTCACATCCATCCATGACCACAGGAAAAACCATAGCCTTGACTAGACGAACCTTTGTTGGCAAAGTAATGTCTCTGTTTTTTAATATGCTATCTAGGTTGGTCATAACTTTCCTTCCAAGGAGTAAGCGTCTTTTAATTTCATGGCTGCTGTCACAATCTGCAGTAATTTTGGAGCCCAGAAAAATAAAGTCTGACACTGTTTCCACTGTTTCCCCATCTATTTCCCATGAAGTGATGGGACCAGATGCCATGATCTTAGTTTTCTGAATGTTGAGCTTTAAGCCAACTTTTTCACTCTCCACTTTCACTTTCATCAAGAGGCTTTTGAGTTCCTCTTCACTTTCTGCCATAAGGGTGGAGTCATCTGCATATCTGACGTGATTGATATTTCTCCCGGCAATCTTGATTCCAGCTTGTGTTTCTTCCAGCCCGGCATTTGTCATGATGTACTCTACATAGAAGTTAAATAAGCAGGATGACAATATACAGCCTTGACGTACTCCTTTCCCTATTTGGAACCAGTCTCTTGTTCCATGTCCAGTTTCTAACTGTTGCTTCCTGATGTGCATACAGGTTTCTCAAGAAGCAGGCCAGGTGGTCTGGTATTCCCATCTCTTTAAGAATTTCCACAGTTTGTGGTGATCCACACAGTTAAAGGCTTTGGTGTAGTCAATAAAGCAGAAATAGATGTTTTTCTGGAACTCTCTTGCTTTTTCCATGATCCAGCGGATGTTGGCAATTTGATCTCTGGTTCCTCTGCATTTCCTAAAACCCGCTTGAACATCTGGAAGTTCACGGTTCACATATTGCTGAAGCCTGACTTGGAGAATTTTGATCGTTACTTTACTACATTGTGAGATGAGTGCAGTTCTGTGGTGGTTTGAGCATTCTTTGGATGTCGCCTTTCTTTGGGATTGGAATGAAAACTGATCTTTTCTAGGCCTGTGGCCACTGCTGATATTTCTAAATTTGCTGGCATATTGCGTGTAGCACTTTCACAGCATCATCTTTCAGGATTTGAAATAGCTCAGCTGGAATTGCATCACCTCCACTAGCTTTGTTCGTAGTGATACCTTCAAAGGCCCACTTGACTTCACATTCCAGGATGTCTGGCTCTAGGTGTTACAGGCATGTAATCAGACTGAATTATTATAGTGACCTTCTATTATGATCTCCACTTATGTTTATGAAACCAATGTTAGGTAGGCTAAGTGAACAGCTCACCTGTATTAGTCTGTTGTGCTGCGTAACAATAGTTAGCATCACCCACTCAGTGGACATGAATTTGACAAATTCTGGGCGATTAGTGAAGGACAGGGAAGCCTGGCATGCTGCAGTCCATGGGATGGCAAAGAGTCGGACTCGAGTATGTGAGCAAAGAACTGTGTGACAAATGACCGCTCTCAGTGGCTCCAAGCCACCCCCGCTTACAGTCTCAGTTTTCTGTAGCCCACGTACATGCGCACTGTGTAACCAGCTTCTCTGTTCAGGGTCTCGCGGGCTGCTATCCAGTTGCTCTTTTCTGGGTTCTGGATCTCTTCCAGGCTTTCCTGGCTGTTGACATGATTAAGGCTCTGCAGTTGCAGGGCTGAGGTCCCTGTTCTTTCACTGGCAGGCAGCGCGTCCTTCGCTCAGCATCTCTCGGCCACGGGCCTCTTGTGGGCACTCTCACCACAGGCAGCTCGCTGCTTCAATCACCAGGAGACTGTCCTTCGTTTTTATTGTTTTGAGAGCTCACCTTGACAATGACATAACCCCTAAGAAGAAAGCATTTCCAAAAGAAAATGTTACACGTGTGGAGAATTCAGAGAGTGACGCCATCCCACATAGTCTCTGGTCTATCAGCTTCTAAGCTGAAAAGACCTGGGTCCCTTTTGTGGGACTCAGCTGATATGACCAAGCTTATCTAGACTTACCTCCTTTTTGATTAACTCAGAATGAATGGATTGGGACATTCTGTGCCTCTGCAGAATCCCTTCACATTTGCCATGTCATGTGCCCCAATAAAGGAAGGGACATTTGGTTTCTTCTCACAATGCCCACCCCCACTCCAAGAGGGGTGGTGGTGGAGGTTATACTGGACCTTGGGGACCAGCATAGAATTCTGCTTTCCAAATTGCCCAAGGTTATAAACTCAAATATCTTTGACTCTGAAACACCCCAACACAATGCACTCTTTTTGTTTCTGTCAATAGTATTTTTAATACAAAGGAAAACTTTTGCATGCTACATGGTTGTGGAAACTAGTTGTTAAAAAATTTTATGGCTTCAAAAGAGAAGAGGAAATGAAAGTATGCAGTCTACTCTTATCTTTACTAGCCTGTGTCTCTTGTCCTTAAACACAACACATATGTCGTGTTACGGGCTCAGTAGGGTTTCCCAGGCAGCACTAGCGGTAGAGAACCCTCCTGTCCATGGAGAAGACATAAGAGACTTGGGCTGGATCCTTGGGTCTGGAAGATCCCCTGGAGTAGGAAACGGCAGCCCCCTCTAGTATTCTTGCCTGGAGAATCCCATGGACAGAGGAGCCTGGCAGGCTACAGTCCATGGGGATGCAAAGAATTCAACATGACGGAAGCAACTTAGCATAACACACACGTCTCATGTTAGAAACGATTAGCACAGAGACGATGTGTAATTGAGTCACTGTCTGAATTCTCTACACCTGTAACATTTTCTTTTTAAAATGCTTTCTTCTTAGGGATTATGTCATTGTCAAGCTGAGCTCTCAAAACAATAAAGCAAAATACCTGTCATTTTACAATTTCCCCTTAATTTGCATTTGTTAAAATGGCTTTCAGATTTTTTTTTTTCATCTTCACCTGAAAGCTTACCATTCAAAACCAATGCAAAAATGTGTTGGCGTTGCTTTTCTCTCATATCCCATTAGTATTGTAATCTCCATTTATCAACATTTTTCAGAAATCTAATTATTAGTAGTGAAATAGTGCCAGTCAAGCATGCTCATTGAAACAGATCCTGATGCTGAAAAAGATTGAAGGGAAAAGGAGACGAGGGTGGCATGGTTAGAGGATGAGGTGGGTAGATGGTAAAAGAGACTCAAGGGACATGAACTGGAGATTACTCCAGGAGATAGTGGAGCACAGAGGAGCCTGATGTGCTGCAGTCCATGGGGTCGCAGGAGTCAGACAAGAATCAGTGACTGAACAACTGCAGCATTCATACTCTAAGTCAGTTATGGTTTATGAAACTAAGACATTTGACTGAAAAATTCTGAGCAGGTCTTCAAAACACCCGCCAGGCCACTGGGCCATCACACAGGTGGCGCCTTGTGCCCTGGTCCCGGCGCAGGGTCTTCACTACCTCTTCACATCTGAGTACATTCAGAACCACTGAGTCAGGTGCACCTACTTGGAAAGTTCGATGGCTTTTGCTTAAGATGGCTGTCAAGTCAGAAAGTGAGGCTTCAGGAAGGTCTTATTGTCTGTTGTACTTCAACAGATTTCCTTCATCAGCAAAGTTACTGTCAAAGAAACGCTCAGATGCAGAATGATAAACAGTCCAGCCAAAGCGGGTCTGTTTCATTTTGCTGCCAAGATCCTCAACTAAGAGGAAATTCAAGGTGCTCATCTGGGCACTGGAGAGGAGGAAGAGTGAAATAAAGTATTCCTTACTCACATCATAAATAAATATCTCGAGATCATGCATTATTTGTACCTCAGATTCTTTAAAAATAAAGTAGGCCAAGAGGAAGAAATCTTTCACACCATCATGTACAGACATGAGGAGAGATTTTTCAGATTGGTTAGGTTACCATTCTCTTCCTTAATTACTCAGTTAAGTCCTTTGAAACAAATATTATAAGAGAATGAGACAGTTAACCAATAGAACTCAGAATCATTTAGAATTAGATGCTATCTATAAATACATTCAAAAAGTATCCCTTATTCAAGACAAGGGTGAAGTAAGGCATTGGGCTTTTAACAGGACAGTATTTGCCTGTTTCTGATCCTGCAAGGAGATCCATCCAGTCCATCCTAAAGGAGTGTTCATTGGAAGGACTGATGTTGAAGCTGAAACTCCAGTACTTTGGTCAGCTGATGTGAAGAGCTGACTCTTTAGCAAAGACCCTGATGCTGGGAAAGATTGGGGCAGGAGGAAAAGGGGATGACAGAGAATGAGATGGTTGGATGATATCACTGACTTGATGGACATGAGCCTGAGTGAACTCTGGGTGTTGGTGATGGACAGGGAGGCCTGGCGTGCTGCGATTCATGGGGTCGCAAACAGTCGAACATGACTGAGCCATTGAACTGAACTGAACTAGATGGTAAGCATAAAGTAAACATACACTTAGCATATATTCCAACAATTTTATTTTTAGCCAAATATCCTAGAGAAATAGTATGTTTCAATAGTATGTTTTCGCAAAGAGTCAGACACAACTGAGCAACTGAACTGAACTGAACTGATCCTTTCATGGCGAGTACCTACTGAGGTCCATGTCTTGGAACGGACTGAGGTCTCTGGTGAGTTTGAATTTTGAAGTTTGCCTGCTGAGTTTGCCTTTTGAATTCCTCTCTCCTGAGGACTGTCTGCTGTTCCCCAGCCTTGCTACAAGTGGCCCTTCTGGGGCCACCAGGACTCTGCTCTCTCTTGTAGGTTTCCTTGTATTTGAATCTTGACTTTTTACCTTCAGTTGATTTCCTGACTCATTTATGTTTATGCAGAGACTTTTTTTTTTCTTTTTCCCTCTCCATGCATTCTGGCCCAGCTGGGCTCATCCCTGACCATTCTCAACCAGGAGATTCAGAAATATATTCCAGGCATTGACTACTGTCTTCAGCCATCATTTGAGGCATATATTGGTTTTTTATTTTTGCTGTGATTATTTTTAATTTCTGTTTTACATTGGAGTATAGAAGAATAGATGCTTTTGAACTGTGGTGTTGGAGAAGACTCTTGAGAGTCCCTTGGACTGCAAGGAGATCCAACCGGTCCATTCTGAAGGAGATCAGACCTGGGATTTCTTTGGAGGGAATGATGCTAAAGCTGAAACTCCAGTATTTTGGCCACCTCATGCGAAGAGTTGACTCATTGGAGAAGACTCTGATGCTGGGAGGGATTGGGGGCAGGAGGAGAAGGGGACGACAGAGGATGAGATGGTTGGATGGCATCACTGACTCGATGAATGTGAGTCTGAGTGACCTCCGAGAGCTGGTGATGGACAGGGAGGCCTGGCGTGCTGCAGTTCATGGGGTCCCAAAGAGTCAGACACGACTGAGCGACTGATCTGATCTGATAGTTCATTTACAATACTGTGTTAGTTTCAGGTGTACAGCAAAGTGGTGTCATGCATATACATATACATTTTCTTTTGCAGATTCTTTGCCCATATAGGTTTTACAGAATAAAGAATAGAGTTCCCTGTGCCATACAGTAGGTCCTGTACAGTTGATTACCATAAATTATGCTCCTTGGAAGGAAAACCATGGCAAACCTAGACAGCATATTAAAAAGCAGAGATACCGCTTTGCTAACAAAGGTCCATATAGTCAAAGCTATGGTTTTTCCAGTAATCATGTATAGGTGTGAGAACTGGAACATAGAGAAGGCTGTTGAGTGCTGGAGAATTGATACTTTTAAACTGTGGTGATGGAGAAGACTCTTGAGAGTTCCTTGGACAGCAAGAAGATCCAACCAGTCAATCCTAAAGGAAATCAGTCCTGAGTATTCATTGGAAGGACTGATACTGAAGCTGAAACTCCAATACTTTGGGCATCTGCTGTGACGAGCTGAGTCATTGGGAAAGGCCCTGATGCTGGGAAGAACTGAAGGCAGGAGGAAAAGGGGACGACAGAGGATGAGAAGGTTGGATGTCATCATGGACTCAATGGACTTGAGTTCTAGCAAACTCTGGGAGATAGTGAAGGACAGGGAATCTTGGCATGCTGCAATTCATGGGTCCACAAAGCGCTGGACACCACTTAGCAACCGAACAACGATATATATGCTAATCCCAAAGTTCTAATATATCTCTTCCCACACGTTTTCCCTTTGATAACCATTGGTTTGTCTTTAAAGTCTGTGAATCGGTTTCTTTTTTGTAAATGAGTTCATATGTATCATTTTTTAGATAATTTTTAATGCCATTTGCAACAACATAGATGGGCTTCAAGATTATTATACTAAGTTAAGTCAGAGAAGGGCGGATATCATACAACATCACTTGTACATGGAATCTAGAAAAAATGATACAAATGATTATTATCCCCATTTTATAAATAGAGATACTGAGGCTCAGAAAATTTTCAAGTCTTGTCTTAAATCATAAACTGTTAAGTGCCCACTAGCTATTTGAATCCGGTTATTCCTAAATCCAATATGACCTTAAATGTAACCTCTCCCTGCCCCGTTTACAGTTTTTAACCTTTGATTCTGTATCTTAGAGAAGCTACCTTTCAAGTGTCAAATTAGCTTCAAAGGCTGAGTCATTCTATACCCAAAAGAGCAAGGGCACTCAAGTCACAGTGAGCTGGGTTTAAATCCTACAAGTGACATTTAGAATGCTACACAAGTCTGGAAAGGTGACATTTCTGCAACTCAGAGGTTTCTACCTGTAAAACTCAAGAAATAGATACATAAACTTTTCAGGAATCTTAAATGGAGTCTAACATCAGGCAGGCACAATAGTAGATCCTCAGTAAATGGTATGTGATCGTAATGGAAGATGCCATAAAACTATTAGGCAGTATAGGCCAAAGAACATATGGACAGTGTGCTGTCATAGTGTCGTTACAAGCCAGGACGTCAAAGCCATACAGCTCAGAGTAAAGGTGTATAGTTAATTTTCATGCAATGAAGAACCAGTTATAAAACAGTGACCACAATAGTGTGTATTTCTTACAGGTCAGTGACATTTATTGTTGTTTTCATGGCACACCCCCAACATCTTTTTATCTCTAAAATGTAATTGCTTCCTGAACAAAGAATCAAAGCAGGGAAACACTAACAACCTAAATAAAAGCTGTTTAATTGTGGCTCTTCCTTTGTGAAATGGAGTAAAAAAGACATTATCTCCGTAAAGTGTGCTTTTTCTCTCCATGAAACGGAGGACAGTTGAGTGATACACGTGTGTTTTCATCTTTATTTTGAAACTTCAAAGCTTATTGTGTATTGCTTTGTCTTATTCATCGCTGGCAGAAGCCGAGACACCTGTCTACACAAAGATCCATTTGGCCGGGTTTTGCAATACGCACTGCAATTTAGGAAAGAGAATAAAACCAGTAATGAACAGTGGAGGAACCTGAAGAGCTACAGAGTGGATGCTTTGTCAATTTTAATTATTTTTACTTAACGGTGTGGTTGTTTTGTATACAGTTTACATGAAGACGCACTTTACAGATCTCTGAGTCTCCTAGGTTTTGGTAGGCTTTATGGACAATTTTCTATAAAGATAAGCTGAGTCTGACCAATTTTTAAAGAAGAGTTGTCTGAGTGGAGAAGCATATGTGCTGGCAGCAGGGTTGCAGACAGGAGATAAGAGGATGACCTTTCTCTAACTCACTGCCTGAGATGAGCAAACTCGGAGGCCTCTGAGCCTCGCCCGCCCACCTGCTGCACCGGGCCCCCCACCGCGCCTGTGTCCTCAGCGTCTCTGCAGCATCTCAGTGGGAATGCGTGCGGTAGGGCACTTTCTCTTCCTGGAATGACTGTTTTCTGTCCACTCAGCTGACATCCGAGTCTCATGAATGTTCCTGTGAATGGTTTCCATAGCTCATTGCGCATCTGCATTACCCAGTGAACTTCAAAAATAACAACCAACTAAAACCAGTTATTTTCCATGCCCCAACCCCAGATACGTGAATGTGCAAGCAGGCGCTCCAAAACAGGCTCATCCTTTTAGCCAGCTGCAGTCCTCTTCGGGGCTCTAGACCATCACCCTCTCCAACGCCCCTTCCCCAGCCTCCTGCCCTGCACCCCAGAACAGAGAAGCAAGTCCCAACAGTCTCCTGATATGGGTGACTCCGGGATCTGTGGCCCCTTTGAACAGGAGGACAAGACAGCCTACTCAGGAGCCCGCATCCCCTGCTTGGACAGCTTGAGTTACTCTGGCATGGTGTTCCCTGTGGTCCCCACGCACCACCTAGCTTCATGCCCCAGTGGAACCAGCTCCTCCAGTGGGTTGGCTACAGTAGCGGGGTCCTGGAGCTGCTGTGTTCTGGTAGGGCCTGCAGTCATGGTCCTGCTTCCCTCTGGGAAGGGCTATGTAAGGATTCTATGACGTTTATGGGCTGTGAGTCTTTGTCCAGGTGGCTGTGGATGTGGTGGGTCACCCCGCGGTGGGTGCTGGGTTCAGGTTGTGTGTGGATGGTGTTTGCATTTCTGTTGTTACCCTAAACCACCTGTGTCTTCTGCCAAGATGCTGTGCTGGAATTTCATTCCAACTTCCTCTGTCTCTTTCCTTCGTCGACATTTTCATACCATGATCGTACTTTTTGTTGAGCCAAAGGTGATTATTCTCTTCCATGGATATTTGAATTTCTCTGACTACACCGCATGTAAGGTAAGGGGAGGAAAGCAGAATATATGGCTATGTGAGTGTCTGCTTTTCTGCCCCCTCACCTCCCCCATGCAAAGACTTAGGGAGAGGGAGAGGCAGCCGTGGATGCAAGAGAAGAGCTGGACGGGGAGCTAGTGGTGGCCGTGGGGAGTGGTTATGCCCCATGTGGAGGGTGTGTCAAGAGGGGATAGCCCCATTGGCATTACAGTTCTGACTATATGGGGCTTCCCTGGTGACTCATATGGTACAGAATCTGCCTGCAATTCGGGAGACCTGGGTCCAGTCCCTGGGTTGGGAAGATCCCCTGGAGGAGGGCATGGCAACCCACTCCAGTATTCTTGCATGGAGAATCCCGTGGACAGAGGAGCCTGGCGGGCTACAGTCCATGGGGTCACAAAGAGTTGGACACGACTGAAGTGACTAAGCACAGTTTGAACATATGACGTGGCTCTTACACAGCAGTATCCAAGAGGTTACAGATGAGAATAGTTTTCTGTGAACCCGCTTTTTCTCTTAGTATTTGTTTTTCTTTTCCATATCTCTCTGGCTATTACTGTATGTGCTTTTTCTTCTAGATACTTTTCTTCCTTTTGCTTTATAGCTTCCTCTCTGCTACCGTTTTTGCATGTGGAAATCTTTCTGATATTCTATTTTTTATTTTTTATTCTATATTTTATTTTTTATTATTTTCTTCCTGCCACATCCTTGGCCTTTCTCCTTTTAGCAGCTAAAAAGAAATATATCTATTTTACTATCTATCTATCTATCTTTTTATCTTCTATCCATTACAGTCTTTTCCAGGTATAATTCCTAGGTCATGATAATTACTGCAATACAGATTTAACCTAATAGGTTTTGTTGATCACCGAAGCATTAATTTCTTTCAAAGCTCTTATTTCATCCTCCAGAATGATCTTCCCAAAGCTGAAATACATATCCAACAGAGGTGTTTTATTTGTAAGGAAGATTTGCTGACTCTTATAGCAATCACCTCGCTTTAATCAGGCAGTAAAGTCTAGCTTGATGTATAAGTGAGGATATTCATCAAGCTTTTCTGGCTGCTTGACAGTGAGTCTTCAAAGTTAAAGGGTGACTAAGGAGCTTCAGGAAGACTGTTTACAAAATTGCAATTAGATGACTTCCAGAGCACCAGGTGGTCTGGGCAGGTGATCACACCACGGGCCATCGCCTGGAAAGCCAGACAAACTGGGTGTAAACGGGACTGTTCTGAATTGAGATTCTTCGGATTGCAAAGTCTAGTTGGCAAATGGGCAGACCTTTCAGGCAAGCTCATTGAGCCCTGCAAAAGTGACTACAGCCACTGAGAAGAGGCCATTCTTTCCATTTGGAGTCCAGAAGGACTAGTTCATGGTCCTCAGTATTTTGTTTTTTTTTCCAGCCTCAATCATGTATTCATTGATGACCATCAACATTACCATCCTCAAATCTGTACAAATTATATACAGTAATTTCAATAGTCTTACTACTGTTAAAATAAGACTCTGTTTTCCTTATACTGATACAGACATGGCTGCTGTATTATAGTCTTTCCTACATCCTGCCCTGAAATGAAGATTTTTAATCAATTTATATTTAATCTTTTGATAACATTCCTTCAGCCTTGCCAAGTAACAGAAGCCAAGAAACATTTCATTTTAAAATCCTGGCACCGTAAAAACAATTGTCAATATGCATGTCATTTTAGTGGGTTGGGAAGAACTTTTCTCCTGTATTGTCACAGAGATTAAATTATTTCAGGGTCAGTGTATTGTGATGTTTTCTTCTGCAAGCTAGAAAACTTTATCCTACTATGGTGTTAGTTTCAAATCTAGTTATTTGACTTCCTTAATATCCGTGCAATTTTTTTGTTCATTGACATGATGACGATACAGTGAGATGTATTCTCAATCTTCAAAGTTCTAAAGTATAATAAGTTTGATAAAAATATCTATGATTTATGGTAGGTTATAAAGTGATTTAAGCATCCAGAGACAAATGTAAATTTAAAGTAATGGGGATGCAGGGGCAGAAGGTTTACATTTGACAAATGGAATCAGTAAGACTTCCTGGAGGTGGTGGTGGTAATCTGGACCCCAAAAGGCTGAAGAGGAGAATTAAGGCCTCTAGAAATAGGGACAAATGATGCATTTTTAGATGTTGTTAGCAGCAAAGGGGAAGAAATAGATGTGAGTATTTATTGAGTACATGTGAGAGATGGTCCCTGTTAGGACGTTCATAATCTTCCCTCTCGCCAAAAATATATAAGGTGTACAGGTAAAAGTTCTTCCCTGGTGGCTCAGCTGGTGAAGAACCTGCCTGTAATGCAGAAGACTTGGGTTTGATCCCTGGGTCGGGAAGATCCTCTGGAGAAGAGAAAGGCTACCCACTCCGGTATTCTGGCCTGGAGAGTTCCCTGGACTGTGTGGCTTTTGTCTCCATGATATCCAAAGGACCAGCTGTCCACATTTTTTGCCTACTTTCCAAGTTTCAGATAACTATTCTGGTAAAGGGAGGAAACAGTGTGTGTTGTGAGGCCCTGATTTAGGTTTCAGAAATGAGCAGTAGGGGAAGGTGAAGATAGACTTAGTCAGTCTCACACAAAGAATGGAGGGGCCAGATTTATTAAGCAAAGGTGTCTGAATCTCATCCAAAAGGTAATGAGAAGACATTTAGGGAGAATGATCCGGTGAAAGATTTACTTTAGGAAAATTAATATGAAAGCAGTTTGCAGAACTGATAGGTTCTGGAGATTATGACCTGCTAGGAAATCGCTTAGGTCCAGAGCAGAAGAGGGGCGGGGAGAGAGGGAGACTCACAAGGACAGTCGATGGCCGTCTGTGTTCACACACACCGGACACATGGTTATTACCCAGTGCCCACGATGACATTGCCTGTGTACCTGCATTTGAAAAGGCAGAGAAAACAAATTGTTTCTCGTATGAATAACTGTTGAAGAAAATATGGGTGTCAGGGAATCCCATAAAAAGCTGGTTTAACAGTAGTGTAAGTGAAACTGGTGCTGTATTAAAAAGATTTTATCTGCATTTATGACTCTTGGTAAATTTCATTTATAACAATAGAATGAAAAGGCTAAAACAAGTTTTTCTAATATCTAATCGAATTAATTGTAAATCAAAATATTTATCTAATTTGTGGCTGTCAGAATGCAGATGTGATTAGGGTTTGAGAGCTTTTCTGCAGAAGCAAGAAAGGGTCATGAAGTTCAGACATTTGGAATATAAAGGGGAGAGCACCTACTAATGTGGGCAAGTCAACCATCGGTGATGAGGTCGAGGGAATAAGAAAGCCTGAGAACCAGACATTTAAGGAAAATAGAAAGATTTCACCAAATGGTGATGGTGGTGGTTTAGTTGCTAAGTCTTGTCTGACTCTTGGTGACCCCATGGACTCTAGCCCGCCAGGCTTCTCTGCCCATGAGATTTCCTAGGCCAGAATACTATAGCAGATTGCCATTCCCTACTCAGGGGATCTTCCCAACCCAGGGATTGAACCCTGGTCTCCTGCTTTTCAGTCAGATTCTTTACTGACTAAGCCACCAAGGGAAGCTCTTCCACAAAGAATTTTCACTATTTAATGTTTCTTTTATGTCCGTCCCATGAACCAATCACTGAGGCTAAGCACTATCGACTCCCTCGTGGCTTGTCAAGCTCTAAGATACAAAGACGGGAAAATAAGGGTCCTCACACTTAGAAAACTCGGTTCCACAAGCAAGTAGACATATGCAGTAGTTGTGGTGTGGCTAAGTCATGTCCGACCCTTGTGATCCCATGGACTGTAGCCTGCCAGGCTCTTCTGTCCTGTAAACCCAGTTACAAATGAGCACGCCTAAGGAATCAAGTGCTGAAGCTGTAAAGGTGGTACATTCACATGGCCTCTTGTGGGCAAGGGCAGGCAAGACTGCTCAAGGACACTTGGCACAGACTTTAAAGCTAACTGGGGATTCCTTTCGAAATAAATGCATCCCAGAGCAAATGCAGATGTGGAGGCCTGAGGACTGAGGGTTTGGAAATCACAAGTGTTTTGGTTTCAGTTTACAGAAGACAGTGTAATTACGTTTGGATAACTCGGCTGGGAAAAAATCCTGAGGGACTGTGATAAAGAATTTGAGGTACGAGAACTTCCCTGGTTGGTCCAGGGGTTAAGACTCCATGCTCCCAATGCAGGGGGTCCAGGTTCAATCCCTGGTCTGGGGACTAAGATCCCACATACTGCGTGGCACAGCCTAAAGCAAAACACCATAAAAATAAAAGAAAGGTGGCAGAAAACGCAAGTACCTAAATAAACATTAAAAAAAAAAAAAAAAGAATGTCAGATGTGAATAGCAATTTTTTATGATTATTTTTAGTTTTTTAATATATATTCAAACTATATTTCAAACTATATATTCAAACTATATTTGTATATAAATATATATATTTATATATAAAATATATATTTTATATATATTTTTTATTATATTCTAGGCGTGTTGCTTTTTATAATGGTTAGTAATTCAAAATATCTCTATAGAGAATAATAGAAATGTAGTTTGTAGAAAGATATAAACCGTCAATGAATGTTTTTTTTTCAAAGATAAAACCAGTAGTTTAATTAAAGATCTTTACCTTCTGCCCTTTGGCCCTAGAGACCCTGGGTGACACGTTTCCCCCTTGGATGGAAAGCTGCTGCTGTAGGTGAACAAAAGCCAGTACCGTCCTTTGTTTTGTTTCAGTAGATGCACAATGTGTTTTTAGGGAGAATTCTCTCAGCAGTTTGGAAGTTTCTTGCTCAGGAAGAGAGGAAGATAGAGGATGGTAGAATTCCTGGGAGACTCTTGAATAGTGAAAAAGGCCTCGGTCAGCATGGGGCTCTTAGAAGGAGAAGAGAGCAAAAACTTTGGAGCATTTCTGATGGCGCCTCTTGAGAACGTTAGGAATTGGAAGGCACAGCTAAGAGGGGGCAAACCAGGTTTCAGACTTGACAAGTCTAGGGGGACCGAGATTCTGTGAATCAAGCCAGGTGACACCTAGGATTCCCCAGGTACCAAGGCTCCAGACAATGAAGTTAAAACACAGCCTGAGCAGAGTCCGAAGTCGCAGACTCTGCATGTTGATTTTTGTCCACCTCTGAACTTGCCTTGGTCATACCTGAATGGTCTAGGGGTTTCCCTACTTTCTTCAATTTCAGTCTGAATTTGGCAATAAGGAGTTCATGGTCTGAGCCACAGTCATCTCCTGGTCTTGTTTTTGCTGACTGTATAGAGCTTCTCCATCTTTGGCTGCAAAGAATATAATCAATCCATCTTTGCCCTGCTTCATTCCATATTCCAAGCCAAATTTACCTATTACTCCAGGTGTTCCTTGACTTCCTACTTTTGCATTCCAGTCCCCTATAATGAAAAGGATATCTTTTTTGGGTGTTAGTTCTAAAAGGTCTTGTAGGTCTTCATAGAACCGTTCAACTTCAGCTTCTTCAGCGTTACTGGTTGGGTCATAGACTTGGATTACTGTGACACTGAATGGTTTGCCTTGGAAATGAACAGAGATCATTCTGTGGTTTTTGAGATTGCATCCAAGTACTGCATTTCGGACTCTTTTGTTGACCATGATGGCCACTCCATTTCTTCTGAGGGACTCCTGCCCGCAGTAGTAGATATAATGGTCATCTGAGTTAAATTCACCCATTCCAGTCCATTTCAGTTCCCTGATTCCTAGAGTGTTGACATTCACTCTGGCCATCTCTTGTTTGACCACTTCCAATTTGTCTTGATTCATGAACCTGACATTACAGGTTCCTATGCAATATTGCTCTTTATAGCATCGGACCTTGCTTCTATCACCAGTCACATCCACATGAGCTATGAATGTGAACTGTGAACTATGAATGTGAACTATGAACCATGAGTGGACTATGAATGAACTATGAGTCTGAACTATGAACTATGAGTGTGAACTATGAACTATGAATGAACTAAACACATCCACATCCTGATGAACTATGGAATGAGGTTTGTGACATTGTACAGGAGACAGGAATCAAGACCATCCCCATGGAAAAGAAATGCAAAAAGAAAAATGGCTGTCTGGGGAGGCCTTACAAATAGCTGTGAAAAGAAGAGAAGCGAAAAGCAAAGGAGAAAAGGAAAGATATAAGCATCTGAATGCAGAGTTCCAAAGAATAGCAAGAAGAGATAAGAAAGCCTTCTTCAGCAATCAATGCAAAGAAATAGAGGAAAACAACAGAATGGGAAAGACTAGAGATCTCTTCAAGAAAATTAAAGATACCAAGGGAACATTTCATGCAAAGATGGGCTCGATAAATGACAGAAATGGTATGGACCTAACAGAAGCAGAAGATATTAAGAAGAGGTGGCAAGAATACACAGAAGAACTGTACAAAAAAGATCTTCATGACCCAGATAATCACAAAGGTATGATCACTCACCTAGAGCCAGACATCCTGGAATGTGAAGTCAAATGGGCCTTAGAAAGCATCACTACGAACAAAGCTAGTGGAGGTGATGGAATTCCAGTTGAGCTATTTCAAATCCTAAAAGATGATGCTGTGAAAGAGCTGCACTCAATATGTCAGCAAATTTGGAAAACTCAGCAGTGGTCACAGGACTGGAAAAGGTCACTTTTCATTCCAATCCCAAAGAAAGGCAATGCCAAAGAATGCTCAAACTACCACACAATTGCACTCATCTCACACGCTAGTAAAGTAATGCTCAAAATTCTCCAAGCCAGGCTTCAGCAATACGTGAACCGTGAACTTCCTGATGTTCAAGCTGGTTTTAGAAAAGGCAGAGGAACCAGAGATCAAACTGCCAACATCTGCTGGATCATGGAAAAAGCAACAGAGTTCCAGAAAACATCTATTTCTGCTTTATTGACTATGCCAAAGCCTTTCACTATGTGGATCACAATAAACTGTGGAAAATTCTGAAAGAGATGGGAATACCAGACCACCTGATCTGCCTCTTGAGAAATTTGTATGCAGGTCAGGAAGCAACAGTTAGAACTGGTCATGGAACAACAGACTGGTTCCAAATAGGAAAAGGAGTACATCAAGGCTGTATATTATCACCCTGCTTATTTAACTTCTATGCAGAGTACATCATGAGAAATGCTGGACTGGAAGAAACACAAGCTGGAATCTAGATTGCCGGGAGAAATATCAATAACCTCAGATATGCAGATGACACCACCTTTATGGCAGAAAGTGAAGAGGAACTAAAGAGCCTCTTGATGAAAGTGAAAGTGGAGAGTGAAAAAGTTGGCTTAAAGCTCAACATTCAGAAAACGAAGATCATGGCATCCGGTCCCATCACTTCATGGGAAATAGATGGGGAAACAGTGGAAACAGTGGCTCACTTTATTTTGGGGGGCTCCAAAATCACTACAGATGGTGACTGCAGCCATGAAATTAAAAGACGCTTACTCCTTGGGAGGAAAGTTATGACCAACCTAGACAGCATATTCAAAAGCAGAGACATTACTTTGCCAACAAAGATTCGTCTAGTCAAGGCTATCATTTTTCCTGTGGTCATGTATGGATGTGAGAGTTGGACTGTAAAGAAGGCTGAGTGCTGAAAAATTGATGCTTTTGAACTGTGGTGTTGGAGAAGACTCTTGAGAGTCCCTTGGACTGCAAGGAGATCCAACCAGTCCATTCTGAAAGAGATCAGCCCTGGAATTTCTTTGGAAGGAATGATGCTAAAGCTGAAACTCCAGTACTTTGGCCACCTCGTGCAAAGAGTTGACTCATTGGAGAAGACTCTGATGCTGGGAGGGATTGGGGGCAAGAGGAGAAGGGGACGACAGAGGATGAGATGGCTGGATGGCATCACTGACTCGATGGATGTGAGTCTGAGTGAACTCCAGGAGTTGGTGATGGACAGGCAGGCCTGGCATGCTGCAATTCATGGAGTCACAAAGATTCAGATATGACTGAGCGACTGAACTGAACTGAACTGAACTTGCCTTCTCTTAGATAATGGGCTGTTTGTTTTATCCATGCCTTTTCAAAGGGTTTCGGAGGTTTCTCCTATAACCTTGATTTCCATGAAGTGTCTCTGCTGTGATCCCTCAGACCTGAAGGAAGCTCTGGGGAGAAATGTTAGGGGCTGACTGGGGGTGGCTGCCCATCAGCACTGAGCAGGTGGCTCTGATCCGGACAGAGGTGAGAGAGTCATTTCCTAGGAAGGTTGATAAGGAGTCTAGGGGTCCCCAAGGACAGAGAGGTCTGGAATTCTCAAGGAGGAAGAAAGGACAAACTTTTTTTCCTTCTCTACATTCCTTAGGATTATATAACAATAATGTATCCTGCCCAAGGACAGTCTCTGGATTAAACCTTCTGGCTAATTCTGTTATCTTAAAATGTAAATTATGGGAGTAGACCTGGTTTTTGCAAGGATTATATAAGAATAATGTGTCCTGCCTGAGGACAGTCTCTGGATTAAACCTTCTGGCTAATTCTGCTATCTTAAAATGTAAATTATCGGAGTAGGTCTGGTGAGGTCTTTACAATCTCCAGACATTTCCTTGGATTCATTAGAGAGTATATACCTTCATTGCTAACACTAGCAAGGGGATACTCTTTCTGCCCACTTCTGATGCCTATGTCAGAAGCTTTCTCTATCTCCTTTATACTTAAAAAAAACTTTAGTACACAAAAGCTCTGAGCAATCAAGCCTCATCTCTGGCCCTGAATTGAATTCTTCTCCTCTGGGGGCCAAGAATCCCGGTATCTTCATGTGATTCAACAACCTTTCAGAGGTCCTCCTCCGTCTCCTGAGGATGTGTGAGTAGATGCACCTTGGTGGGAGACAGAATCGTGGGAGTGTGCAGTGGATCATTTCAGCAACTGAAAATCAAAGGTCTTTCAAGATAGAAGTCTCTGTGTTAGAAGTGTGTATTCTTCTCTCTACTCTTTGGGTTTATTCTTCTCTCTTCTCAGAATTCATCTGCAACACAGGAGACCCAGGCTCGATCCCTGAGTCGGGAGGATCCCCTGGAGAAGGGCATGGCAACCCACTCCAGTATTCTTGCCAGGAGATTCCATGGACAGAGGAGCCTGTCAGGCTATACACCACATAGGGTCGCAGAGTCGGACACGACTGAGCAACTAACACACACACACACACACAAACACACTCTCTCTCAGAATACTAGGGTTGTTTCCTGCTGTGTACACACTTGTTAGATACCCTTTAAGGTCTGTATAAATCCATGCAAGAGCTCTTCTTAGATTATAAAAATGTTGTTAGGGTAAAAATTGCCTTGGTTATGTTTTATGATTTTCTCTTATTACTAAAATATTTTTTTGTTTGATGTTAATATCCTTGATGGAAGGAATCTTATAGGTTTATAATATTCTTTTGATCCCTTATAACTACATTTTGCCTCTTTATCACTATTCTTCCCCTCCCCCAAGCAACCTGGTGTCTTAGACAAGGTTTAAATAAGTTCAGAAATGTCTTTAGGTCTTTTCTTAGCTCTTTCCCAAGAAATCATACAGTTATGTCTTCATTTTCTCTCTTGATAAATCTTCTAGCTTTCTCTAAGTTGAGTTTTCTTTTACAGAGGTGGTGAGAAGCCTGGGCTGGCTTCTCTGAAAGCAAGATTTGCGTCTTCTCTGGGCTGAGGCAGTTGCAGAAGGTAGCAGGCCTTTTTGTAACCTGTGGCATAAGCCCTGTGGCCCTACTGTGCGTCTCGAGTTCAAATTAGTTAAACTTATCTCACCAGTTTCTCAGGTATTTGACCATGAGTAGGATTGGTATCAGAGAAGGCAATGGCAAGCCACTCCAGTACTCTTGCCTAGAAAATCCCATGGATGGAGGAGCCTGGTGGGCTGCATTCCATGGGGTTGCTACCAGTCAGTCGCAACTGAGCAACTTCACTTTCACTTTTCACTTTCACACAATGGAGAAGGAAATGGCAACCCACTCCAGTGTTCTTGCCTGGAGAATCCCAGGGACAGCGAAGCCTGGTGGGCTGCCGTCTATGGGGTCGCACAGAGTCGGACACGACTGAAGCAATTTAGCAGCAGCAGCAGCAGGATTAATATCTCCACAGAGGACACTATTCTAGGTCGAAAGTGGAGATGGGTAGCGGAAATGAAACAGCTGTATATAACCCCTGCCCTTAGGGGCTCAGGATCTGGTTTAAACATATCCACCCCTGCAGAAGACGACTGTCTGTGCCATACAGACAGGACACTTGCAGGAGAGAAGGGGCTTTGAGCTGGGCCAGACGAGCTGCAGTTAGGTGGGTCCTCGGAGGCCTTTTGAGTTGGGAAGCCATGAATAAGCCTGAGGTGGCCCTGAGGCCCTAGAGTAGCTGTGCAGAGCGTCCCGGCCAGAATGATCACCCGTGCTCCATGAGCGCACGTGCACAGTTGCTCAGTTGTGTCTGACCCTTTGCGACCTTTTGCACTAGAGCTCCCCAGGCCCCTCTGTCCATGGAATTCTCCAGGCAAGAATACTGGAGAGGGTTGCCATTCCCTCCCCCGGGGAACCGTCCCAGCCCAGGGATGAAGCCTGTGTTTCCTGTGTCTCTTGCAGGTGGATTCTTTACCTGCTGAGACACGGACACGTAGTTCACAGTATTATCAGCCTTGATTAAGAGAAGACAGTAATTTTATATTTTTCCCTCAGCATGATGACATCATCTAATATTTCTGACTAATCACCGTGTCCCTGAAGAAAACTCATTTTTCTCATATTTTAAGGAGTATGAATTTCAATTACTGCAGAAGACCTTTTGAAATCAATGTGGAGAAAGATCAGATTTATTAACGTTATGTATTTTGTCTCATCATTTGTTAAGGTAAAGTAGGATATGTGAAACATTGGAATTTGTAAGAAGATATTTAACAGTTGTAGTGAAATTGGAAATATCCTACTTATATGAGATATTTATACCAAAATACTGATATGGCTATTGTGAATAAAATAAGATCGAAAATGTGGGAGTAGGGAGAGTCACAGCTTGCTGGTTACTCTCTAATTGATGTCATTTCTCTGGGCATTCATTTTCTTTACAGCTTTCACTAACACTTAGAACACTGAAAATCAGGAGAGTTTAAAGTCATTTTTAGAATATCAAGGGAGGCATCACTTCTATAAAAATAAGTAAGAAATTCTATTGATTCTAATGTTATGCCATGGATCACCATTTCCCGCTGTAAAGTACAGTTTTAGAGTACGTGCCGCCTCTTAAAAATGAGGTTTACCTTTCTTGGTTGATAATTTTTGTATCTGCATATTCTTGCTGAATGCCAGGGCCATAAAACGTTCATGGAAATTTCCATGAAACTTCTACTGCTGATTGCATGAGGGAAGTATGGTGGTGAGACTGATGCTGAAGCAGTTAGTGATTGCTGGCCCTGGTCCTTAATTGCCAAGCTGTGTTCAAGTGCCACTTTTTAGAGCCTTTGAATCAATCGTCTACAGTATTTACAATAATCGGCACCCTAGTCAAGGTAATTGTCACACAGTTGAGAGCAAAGTGTAGGCTTTGTAATCAGGAAAACTCATATGCAAATATCTGACTACCTTTTGGCTGTCCTGAGGGTGGCTCTCTACCTCTTTGAGCTTGTGTTTCCTCATTTCTGAAGTGGTGACCATCACGCTTACCTTTCAATGAAGAATAAGCACTAATGTAAGCAGGTCTGCCGTTGGAACGAAATCCCCTTGCATCTCCTTCAATACCCTGTTACAAACTACACATTATAAAACTGTTTTTATTTTTTGGAAATGCCTCAATTTCTTTCTAAGTGCGTTAACCAGCTTGAGAATGTTATCCACTGGATGAGATCCACATCATTGTTTACAATCGTCACTCCTGCTAATAATTTTTCTACAATCCACCCATATTGCTTGCACAGTAATAGTGATTTATGAAAGGAAGTGAAACTCTAGTAAGCTTTAAATCTATTTAAGGACTTCCCACTATGGCTTATGGTTCATATTCCATTATATTATTAAATATTTCATTGTAAAGGACTTAGTTGGTTTTGATGCAGTTTTGAAAAGAATTATCCCTCTGATATTTCTAAAAATTTAGCTGTAGGACATGATGTGTAAGAATGTAAATGGTGATTCATTTATGACAGCAGGACAGTGGTCACCGAGGAATCCAGGGTATGAAGTGCTCACAGGTAGGAGTACCTGGGAATAACTCAGGGTCCATATTTCCTGACAGCAAATGAAAATAGCTATCATGAATCAGACACTGCCCGGAGTGCTTCATCTGTTTTATTCTTTCAAACATTCTCACAAAAGCCTGTGAGTTAGGTACTATCACCATCTCCATTTTGCAGATAAGAAAACAGCAATGGGAGTCAGTTGATTTGCCAAAGGTGACAACAGAAGACCTGGCCTGCCCTGGGTGGACACGTCCTCGCGCACGGAGATTACCTTCTGAGGAGCTGCACACAGCCATCCACAGTGTCAACAGCTGCTGCTGCTGCTAAGTCACTTCAGTCATGTCCGACTCTGTGCGACCTCATAGATGGCAGTGTCAGCAGTTCCTTCCATCTAAATTTGAGTTACTGACCTTCGCTCAACGTAGTGAAGAGTTGAGACTTTTCTAGGATCCACCTTACCTGTTCTCTGGGTTTAAGCCACTTGGCTTCAATCTTGGTTATTTATTTAAAACTATTTCTTAAAGTATGCTTCACTCTACATTTTTTCTCTTGGCAGTAGAGGTTTGGTTATTACTACTAAAATGAATAATTAAAAAATAAATTGGCAGCAACAACAACAGCCACAAAATCCAGGCGGAGACATTCTCTTTAATCAGCAGATTTTGCTTCACCAGATGAAATTATGTGGCAGATACTTTAATTTAAAAACCCTAGCACAAAAATTGCGAATTAAGTTATAACTTTAAGGGTAGAGCCTCCTTAGAGATTTCTAAACATGTTTTAAAAGTACACACACTGGGTGGATGGTTATATAATTGGAAGTTGTTTATAGTATAGCATCGCCTTGGTTACTGTGCAGGAGCTAAGAAGATGGCTTGGCAAAAAAGCGTGGAATGAGGTGGTTGGATCCAGTAGGGTGTAGTAACTCAGTGGATAAGGATGGAAGTAAAATGTTTATGTGTAATAACTGTCCTCCTTTAAAGTAGTTCTACTTGTAAACTTTCAGAATGCAGTTTTTTTTCACTTAACATTTAATTATACTAAATTCTATATAAACTTTTTTGAATGATGTTTGAATCTACTCCGGTAAGTTTGGCTGGTGGAAAGTTATTCTAGATATTTGATAATCATGGCTACTTGATTTTGGGGGCTTCCTTGATGGCTCAAGCAGATAAAGAATCTGCCTGCAATGCAGGAGACATGGGTTTGATCCCTGGTTTGGAAAGATCCCAATTATACTAAATTCTATATAAACTTTTTTGAATGATGTTTGAATCTACTCTGGTAAGTTTGGCTGGTGGAAAGTTATTCTAGATATTTGATAATCATGGCTACTTGATTTTGAGGGCTTCCTTGATGGCTCAAGCAGATAAAGAATCTGCCTGCAATGCAGGAGACATGGGTTTGATCCCTGGTTTGGAAAGATCCCCTGGAGAAGGGAATGGCAACCCACTTCAGTATTCTTCCCTGGAGAATCCCATGAAAAGAGGAGCCTGGTGGGCTGCAGTCCAAAGGGTTGCAAAGAGTCAGACATGCCTGAGCAAACACACAAGCACACATTCTATTTAATATGAGTTTTACTCTGATGCCATCATACCTGCTCCAACTTTCACATCATGTAAAATATGAGACATCTGATGAATATTTATTGAATGCTGACTAAATTTAAGGCACTACCCAAGTCATTTGGAAAAGTGAAGCAGTGGATAATAATAGGAATAATTGCAATAATAGGAAAGGCGGGACAAGTACACAGAGACTGTGGGGCAACATTCTTTTTCCCCTTTTCATTAGGTTGGAGCGCACATGTCCTCCGTGTTTTTGATGATCCACAGAAGATTTCATGCAGAAGAGATGATTCCAGGAATATACATTGAATGGACTTTATA
Organism: Tragelaphus eurycerus; assembly: GCA_935064755.1. Taxonomy (NCBI): domain Eukaryota; kingdom Metazoa; phylum Chordata; class Mammalia; order Artiodactyla; family Bovidae; genus Tragelaphus; species Tragelaphus eurycerus. Next base: position 20,366,832 of record CAKXYN010000039.1, on the reverse strand, counting down.
TGGAACTGCCTTAAATTGGTTCAATATGCATTTTTCAAACTAGAACTAATGGATAGTATCAGGCCAGCATGAGGAGAAATGAATCGTGCAAAGATGGCTTGCTGGCCTTCATGACTTTTCACACAAGTCATGTGAAAAAAAAAGTGAAAGTGTTGCAATCCCATGAACTGTAGCCTGCCAGGCTCCTCTGTCCATGGGATTCTCCAGGGAAGAATACTGGAGTGGGTAGCTATTCCCTTTGCCAGGGGATCTTCCCGAGGTAGGCATCAAACCCAGGTTTCCTGTGTTGCCAGCAGAATCTTTACTGTCTGAGCCACCAGGGAATATATTCCAGCGCATTTGGTTGAGCATAGGCGGAAGGACCACCACCCAAAAATACAAGAGCAAGAATTCTGGCAAATTTGGGGGCAGGGGGGTTCTCTGTGCCCCAGATCCTTATCACAGGATCAAGGTCGTGGGTTCAGAAACTCTGGTCATGGATCTATTCCACAGTGGGGTAGTAGGAGCCAAACAGGACTGGGTTACTCCCTACGTGACTCAAGGAAAGGGTAAACTGAGGGAGTCTGGCAGGTCAGAGTTGACCGATGCAGCTAAGTGGTGCAGACAGCGATACAGTCACATCCTCAGTATTTACAAAACAGGAACCTAACTGTGGTCCAAAGGGGCAGGAGAGCAGAAGCTGAAAACACTGCTGCCAGGCTGGGTGCTGGGCAAGAACTGGATGAAGTCTGTGCAAGATGCTTCGTTCCTTCTTCTTAGATGCTGGTTTTCTGATGTTTGCACAATTCTACGGTGTGAAAGTGACAAGACTTAGCTGGATGGTCTTTCTTACTTTTCCTGATTATTTAGGGAAACATCTTTTACTTCAGGAGAAATCAAGGGAAGACTTTATGGGAAATGCCATTCCAACTGCATCTTTAATATGTGGGTCAGATTTCCAAGGTGGTGATATCGGTGGAAACGGGCAGAGGGTGAGCAGTACCCACGTGGGTGTTGGGGCCGGGGGTGTGTGGAGGAGGAGACGGCGAGAAGCCTGGTCCTGTCCCTGTCTCTGTCTCCCTCTGAGTCTCCAGTTCAGACCTCCCACTCCTGCCCTCCTCTCTCCAGCCTTCATTGTCCTCATATCGGTACCTGTAACAGCTGGCTACTGCACTTCTCAATGTGACCGAAGAATCTTCTTAGCGTTGTCATCTGTGTGTCTGAAAGGGGAGGGTGAGAGGGAACAAGACATCACTGTTATATACTCTCTTCCGCGCTGTCTGCTTTAGGGGATGTTACCCACGTATGGCTATGCTAATGTAGATCATTTATTTATTTACTTTTAAAACAGTGGTTTCTTAATTGTTCCTAGCCAGCTCCTCAATACGTCCTTGTGGCTACTGTGCGAGAGAGTTCCGGTTGGTTCACATTTTCATGCCCACAGAAAGTTCTCATCAGCAGCTTGATCTACTTGATGTTTTAATAAACTCATATGTGATAAAAATAACTTTAAGTCACGTGTGCTCCTGTGGCTTTATAGTGGATAGATACTGAACATTATCTTACCTAGGTATAAAGTAGGTGAAAACTTACTTCTCTTCTCCCCTAGAAAACAAACTATTCAGGCAATTAAACTCTTGATTTCTCTATGACAACCAGTGACCGAAACTTCTGAGGTCAATGAAACGTTTTCGTAAGAATCGGAATGAGTTTTCTCAAGCATTCATTTATCTTATAAAAACAATGTCTTCAGGCCATAAGCCCATCACCTAAAATACACTAAAACTGAAAACTGCATATTATGCTGTTTTTTTCAAAACACCAAAGCAAATAATATATCTTCTTTTTGAGTAGAGACTTTACTGGATAGGTGATGAATATTGTTAATGTATGTTTGGCATTTTTGGGACGGGAACAAGAAATCAAGAAAGGAGTATAAGAGAAAATACTTGAGGAAGCACACTGGGAAAGAAAACCTAAAGATAATGATAAAATGCCAATGCTAAGAAAGCCTTTGGAGAAGGAAATGGCAACCGATTCCAGTATTCTTGCCTGGAGTAATCTCATGGACATAGGAGCCTGGGGTTCGCAAAGTGTCCACATGACTGAGGAACTTGGCACGAGAAAGCCTTATGGATGCTTTGAATGGACACAGTGACACACTTTAACAGGGCCCTGCACAGGAAGTCCGACACGACTGAGCGACTTCACTTTCACTTTTCACTTTTATGCCTTGGAGAAGGAAATGGCAACCCACTCCAGTATTCTTGCCTGGAGAATCCCAGGGACAGGGGAGCCTGGTGAGCTTCTGTCTGTGGGGTCGCACAGAGTCGGACACGACTGAAGTGACTTAGCAGCAGCACAGGAAATAGATGGGAAAACAGTGTCAGACTTTATTTTTCTGGGCTCCAAAATCACTACAGATGGTGACTGCAGCCATGAAATTAAAAGATGGTTACTCCTTGGAAGGAAAGTTCTGACCAACCTAGATAGCATATTCAAAAGCAGAGATATTACTTTGCCGACAAAGGTTCGCCTAGTCAAGGCTATGGTTTTTCCTGTGGTCATGTATGGATGTGAGAGCTGGACTGTGAAGAAGGCTGAGCGCCGAAGAATTGATGCTTTTGAACTGTGGTGTTGGAGAAGACTCTTGAGAGTCCCTTGGGCTGCAAGGAGATCCAACCAGTGCATTCTGAAGGAGATCAGCCCTGGGATTTCTTTGGAAGGAATGATGCTAAAGCTGAGACTCCAGCACTTTGGCCACCTCATGCGAAGAGTTGACTCATTGGAGAAGACTCTGATGCTGGGAGGGATTGAGGGCAAGAGAAGGGGATGACAGAGGATGAGATGGCTGGATGCATCACTGACTCGATAGATGTGAGTCTGAGTGACCCCCGGAGTTGGTGATGGACAGGGAGGCCTGGCGTGCTGTGATTCATGGGGTTGCAAAGAGTCGGACACAACTGAGCGACTGAACTGATCTGATGTGATCTGCACATTAACTAGGGTTTCCCTGGTGGTTCAGACAGTAAAGAGTCCGCCTGCGATGCAGCGGACCTGGATTCCATCCCTGGGTTGGGAAGATCCCCTGGAGAAGGAAATGGCAACCCTCTCCAGTATTTTAGCCTGGAAAATTCCAATAACATCTATCCAGGAAAAAAAAAAAAAACATCTGAATGAAATGAGTACACTGTGAAATCATTACATCAGCAGACCCACCCCTCTAGTTCCTGACAAAATAAATATGTAAGTTTATTGATGACTTGTGGCAGAGGGGTGAGCTTAGTTGTCAGCAGGCTCTTCAGCAGTGGTATCTAATACCTCTGTGTTGATAAACTTTAGCCATTGGGCTTGCTATTGATCAAGCCCTACACAGTGGGTTGTATCCTTCCTCCATTTTTTTTTTTTTTCCCTGAGAAATACATGAACACAAGATGCTCCAGAAAATATACTCTTGTGAAGTCTGACAGAGTCAGGGATGTGCTGTGCCCAGTATGTCCTGTCTTCACACTCCGTGGAGTCCTGCAGCGAGAGGACCGCCTGAATTTGGCGGCACCTAACACGTTCTGACTACAGATTCCCTGATACTTCGGTTTGACACCTTGAAACAGCATGCACGCCACCCTCATGTTCTGTAAGGTAGACTTGAAATACACCCCATCGATCAGACAGAACAGCTGAAACAACAAAATCACTCTAGAAACTCTGTTGTTTTTAGAATGTTGGACAATTTAGGTAGAGAAGTAGCATCATGTCTACAACTTAATTATAAGTCATTCAGCCAAAAAGTATTAATGTTTATGTGTAGTATAGGTGTATATATGTATATGTATACACACACACACAGAGCACACTCAAAATATGGGAAAATATTCATAATGAGTGAATTGCAGGGAAGGTGATAGTTCATAAGATTTTTGAAATATCTCCAGGTTTGAAAACTTATTATATGTAAAGAGGGAAATCTATAACACACACACACAAGTGCTTTGATTATTTTGGACAGTGAAGAGTTTGCAATATGTCACAGTTGATTAGTAGAGGAAAAAAATTAGATTCAATAAGAAGTAAGAGAGGGGAAGATTCATGTTATTAACTGTAGGGAGCTATATACACGGAGAAATGTTTTGGGGGTCATTGTTCTCATTGCCTTGTTCCTTTAGGGGTTATGGCTCCGTTTTTAAGTCTCTACCTTATACTCTTCCATCCAGCTGATGGGGATGTTGCCCAGAAGATGGTGAGGGTGTCATTTGTGCTTATTCCTGTCCTGTGCACTCCGGACCTCAGCGTGCCACAGAGAAGCTTGCCAACTTGGAATGATGTGATGTAGCCAGCTAGGTGGGGAAGGCATCCTGAAAAAGGGCTTTCAAGGTTTACCGGAAGGCCCAGCTGCTTGACCAAGTCAAGCCAACAGCTTGAAAAGTGCCATAGCCAAGACTGGCCTGCCCTTGATCCTTCCTTCAGCTGGCTGTTAACCCCCAGCTTGTGCTGGCTCTGAGAAGTGCTGGGTAATAGATTGCATGTCATCGTATCTGCTTCTAGGGTGCCGGCCTTGGCATGCGGTATTTTCTGCCTCACTCCTCAAGGACTTTAGTGAAGGTTGTAGCGCACAGAGGTGGGTGTCCCAGTCTTCAGATTCTGCTTGGCTCTGTCATTAGCTGAAGCAATATCGCAAACGTTGCTCTTGCCCTAAGGGAGAGAGGAAAATCACTTAGTTCCCTGCAGTTTCTGAGATGCTTCATTTACTATTGTCAAGTCCTTGCTAATGTGCGCTTTCAACAATGCTGGTGTCTTTGCACCCCACTCCACCCACTTTGTAAGCATTTCTTTTTTTCATTCTTTTCTTCTTCCCTCCCCCTCCCCTATTTTTTGGTTTAACCTTTACAGTAGGTTATGAAAATTGTAAATTGATTTTGGTTATACTGCTAATACAATTTTTAACAATAAAGTCTCCTTCCTCCTTCACTACTCTTGCCATAGTACTCATGAAAATTGTCAGAGTTCTCGTGATCTTCTGTCAGTTCTTATGGTATTTTGATAACTTTAATATATGGTTCTGTTTGTTGCATTTTATGACGTACATAAAACTTTAAGAATACATGTTATGTCGTTGTTGTGTTTGCTAATAGCTATATAATACTCATAGACTTGAATATCTTGCGCAATAAGGCTTGCCTGGAAAATTCCATGGACGGAGGAGCCTGGTAGGCTGCAGTCCATAGGGTCGCGAAGAGTCAGACATGACTGCACAACTTTACTTTCACTTTTCACTTTCATTCATTGGAGAAGGACGTGGCAACCCACTCCAGTGTTCTTGCCTGGAGAATCCCAGGGACCGGGGAGCCTAGTGGGCTGCCGTCTATGGGGTAGCACAGAGTTGGACACGACTGAAGCAGCTTAGCAGCAGCAGCAGCAGCAGCAGCAAGGCACTAAAGCTGCAAAGAATCCTCAAAAATCATAATTTCATATCACTACCAATAATTCATCTTCCTTTTCACATTAAAGCTAATATTAATCTCTGTAAATTAATAATTATAAAATATATTGGTAGTAAATGATAAAATTATAAAACTTGACATCTTTATCACGCCTTATACATTTTTTCTTTTTTTTCTTTTAGAAATTACGAAAGTATGGTAGCACATTTACAAGAGACTTGGAAAATACAGAAAACGGTTATATAAAGTTCTACTACATATTAAAATTATTTTTATTAGATAAATTAAGATTTTAGTTGGAATTTCAATATCACACTCTCAAAAATTACTAGAATGAATATACAGAGTATTAGAAGGATGTAGTAGACTTGAAAACTTCCCTGACTTCTCAGTGGTGAAGAATCCTCCTGTTCATGCAGGAAATTGAGGTTTGACCCATGATTTGGGAAGATCCCTTGGAGAAGGAAATGGCAACCCACTCCTGTATTCTTGCCTGGGAAGTCCCATGGACAGAGGAGCCGGACAGGCTACAGTCCATGGGGTCACAAAGAATTGGACACAATTGAATGACTAAACAACAATAACAACAAAGTGGAGCTGAAGAGCACTGTATTTTTGAGCTGAATTTTGAACCAATTCAAAATAATTCAGATTTATATAATATTCACACAATAGTAGAATACAAATTCTATTCAAGTTCCCATAGACTAGGAGGCACTGGAACATATCCAGGGATATACAATAAGGTGCAGAATTTTCATGGCCTAAAATATTGAAATCATATAGAGTCTGTTATGTTATCATTGTGGAATTATGTTAGAAATCAGTATCAAAAGATATTTGAAAATAACCCAGTTCTAAAAATCTAGCCTCATATCACTGAGGTATAATTCATCTTCCCTTTCACATTGAAACTAAACATTAATCTCATAATTCATAATTAGTATCTTGCTGGAAAATAATTATAAAACTTTATTATTAGATCTTTATTATGCTACAGTTTACAGTGTATTTTCACCGACAGTATTAGTAGAGATGGCTACTGGACAAAGGACACTTGGATATGTCTGCAGAGCCCGTTTTTGGAAGTTAGCAAAGGAAACGGAGTTGCATAAGACTTTAGGATGGTTTCTGTTTTCTCGTTATTGTCTGTACTAATTGTTTTTAATAAACCACACATGTTTGAATGTCTCAAGGTTTTTGTTCTTAATGATCAACCATGTTTACTATTCATAATTTCTACATGTTCTTAATGCTAATAGTAAAATTTTAAACAAATCCTTATTTCATGGCGTTTTATGATATCCCACCTATCAAGAAGTAAAGTTAAGATCAAAAGGACTATGTAGTAATTTTAGAAATTTGGAAGTCGGTTATTTTACTGGTAAGTGTGTCCAGATAAAGTTAGCTTTTGTAGATGTAGAGTTAAATGATTCAAAAGAAACTTACCCTAGTTTACAGGCTGATAGTATCCTCCATGGAGTTATTTGAGAGGAATGATCAGAGATGTTTATCTTTTTCTAAATGTTTTTGCAGCTTTTGCATGTATTATTTGAATGACATTTGTTTAGACACTTAGGAAGCACAAAGCACCCATTTCCACACAGGATTGCTGAGTCTGCTAAGCCCCATAGGGCCTGTGTTTTATTTTGTGTGTGACTTTGTGTTAGAAAGTCGTCATTGGAAATTCAGCGAACTGTGATGATGCCATTCAAATCATGAGAAGTTTGGGGCTAAAAGATACAAGTTTAAGAGGAAAAATCAGAAACCTTCAAGACGGGGTAGAGATGCATGAAATAAAATTTGGGAGCAGGGGCCTCTAAATTTCAAATGGTCTTACATCATCATCCTTTTAAAAATGTCAATAGCAAAGTATGTGATTAATTTCCTTGTGTTGCAGATACTCTTAGTCAGCTCACCCAGCAGCAAGCTGGTTGCTATTTTGCTGCGTAAGTCACAGGGCTCATTTTTCCAAGAAGGAAAAATGTTTCACTCTTGAGCAAAGAACTGCATTTTCTAAATTTTAATTGTTGGCTCTCCATTGTAACATTTATTCTACTAATGTTTCCAAATGTTCAGGAGGAGTTAAGTCTCAGTGTGGATCCGCATTGACTGGCTGGTCTCTCTGCCTGTTTTCCCAGCAGGTAGACCGACCCACAACAGCTTTTATGTCTACTGCAAAGGCCCGTGTCAAGGAGTGCAGCCGGGAAAGCTCAGGGTGCGGTGCAGCACCTGCCAACAAGCAACACTCACCTTGGCCCAGGTAAGGAGATGCGGCATGGGCAGCCTGCCCAGAAAAAGGAATGTGTGTTCCCAGATTGCCTTTCAGAGTTTCTCATCAGATATCACCCGTCACCGGAAATTTGCCTTATATGTGCTTGTAATGATTAATAGTATCTGAAGTTTCATTTAAAAATAGACTGCTCTGTAAAAGTTTGTGTAATGCGGCGTCAGTACCCCCATTTCTTTAATCCAGGCCTATTGACAGGAAATAGCAGTTCATTTCAGTTCAGTCGCTCAGCCGTGTCTGACGCTCTGCGACCCTGTGGACTGCAGCACACCAGGCCTCCCTGTCCATCGCCACCTCCTGGAGTTTACCCAAACTCATGTCCGTCATGTCAGGGAGGCCGTCCAACCATCTCATCCTCTGTCGTCCCCTTCACCTCCCGCCTTCAATCTTTCCCAGCATCAGGGTCTTTCCAGTGAGTCATTTCCTCGCATCAGATGGCCAAGTATCGGAGTTTCAGCTTCAGCATCAGTCCTTCCGATGAATATTCAGGACTGATTTCCCGTAGGATGGACTGGATGGATCTCCGTTCAGGAAGTATAGAGGCTGCTTTTATAACACAAAGAGATTGGGCGTGTCTTACAGAAGCAGACAGGGAGGATACCTTTGAAGATCCTGGGAACATTTCATATCTCAACCTGTGTGATAGGAACATGGTTGTATGCTTATGTCAAAATTTATTAGACTATTTAAGGTTGGCGCACTTGAGGTAAGTCATACCTCAATAAAAAAATGAAAAGGCAGTTGTGGATCCAGGACCAGTGTGCATATAAAATATGGTTGGAGACCACGCTGCACTGTGGCCTCTGCTTGCTTTGTTCAGTCCCCAGGCTGAGAATGTTTTGTATGGTGTTAAGTGGACTTCAGTCATGTCCGACTCTGTGTGACCCCATAGACGGCAGCCCACCAGGGTCCCCCGTCCTTGGGATTCTCCAGGCTAGAACACTGGAGTGGGTTGCCATTTCCTTCTCCAATGCAGGAAAGTGAAAAGTGAAAGTCAAGTCGCTCAGTCATTTCCGACTCCTAGCAACCCCATGGACTGCAGCCTACCAGGCGCCTCCATCCATGGGTATTGCCAGGCAAGAATATTGGAGCGGGGGGCCATTGCCTTCTCCGTTAAGTGGTTGGGAAACTTCAAAAGAATAATATTGCATGACCCATGGATCATGACATGAAATTTACATTCCAGCATCATCATAAAGTTTTGACGCGTGGCTCCTCCCATATCTGTGCATATTTCTGTACCAGTGTTTTTGTGCCCTGCATCAGGGTTGAGCAGTGTCGACACAGACTGCATGGCCTGCACATCCAGACGTGTTTACTCTCTGGCCCTTTAGAGAAAAAGTTTGCTGGCCAACCTCTGATATGAAAACACTGGCACAGTGGTTCAGGGCCTCAGCATGATAACAATGTAGAATTTGGCTAAAATGACATGGATGCTGATGTCTTTAAGAGATTGAAGGGCATTCTGATCAGCTTAGTGCTGAGATAGAGCCCAGGACGCGCCAGGGCACAAAGAGCTCTGCAGCTGCCGGGGCTGACGTGCAGAGCTGCACCGCCTTACCCGTCAGGCCCCAGGGGTGGCTAGTGCCTTTAGATTTTGTTCTGCAGGCTGCGGGACCAAGGCAAAGCACCACAGGGACCGTGCGTGAAGGGAGGTTTTAAGACTGTTTCTTATCACTGGAGCTGTTTATCACCGGGACGGACTATGGTGACAGATTGCAGGCAAAGAGGTTAATTATTCAACTACACATCTAGGGTTCTTAGCTGAGGGTCTAGATCACTGCGGTGTCTTGGCAGACAGGTGGTAAAGGAGCACTGGGAAAGAACCTGAAGGATGTACTTACTAATCAGGAAATCGTGACTCGCTGACGCAAGCCTGCAAAAATGGAATTACTCACAAATGTAATTCAAAGCTCCGTCACGATATAGCATTTCAGCTCCACAGGGGGATCTGCTCAGGGAGACAGATCCACGCAGGATGCCTGGGATTGTCTGCACCCACTGGAGTAGACCTTTTTCTGGGCGTCACTGGGCAGTGCTTCTGTCTGGGAAATGGGCTGCTCTGAAGTTGGTTCTCTCCTGGGCCCCAAGCCCTTCCCAGTGCAATCCACAGCCTCTTCTGTGCCTCTGATCTGGACTCCGGTCCTGGTTGCCTCAGCTTCGAATGGCTCTTAATAAAAGACAGCAGTAAAAAATCATTACTGAATTCTAAGCTTAATTCTTTTCATGCAGCTCCTTATTTATTTCATAACACTCTGAATTAAGCACTATTAGTAACCGTACTTTAGATTTGAGTAAAATGAGGCTTAAGGAGATTAAGAAAATGGGAACTTACACCTGGTGGACAAGGGGCTGAACCAAGTCTGGTGAGCTCACTGTCTAAGCTCTGCAGTCTCCTCCTCTTTACCGCACAGACCTGCTGACCTGAGGGCCATGTGCCCAAATAGCTTCGGTGCTCAGACAGGTGAAGTACAAACTAAGTCAGATGCATGCAGTGGGCCATGGTGAGGACCGCGGAAGGTGGGAGAGTCAGGGCCCACCTGACTGGGGTCAGCAATGGTGGTGGCGGGACGGGAGGGCCACCCAAGCTTGTACTGAGTCAAGAGAAACCACAGGGCGAAAATCTCATGTGAAACTTCTCATTTAAAAATATTTTTCATTGGTGGGGAAAGACAAAGCAAAAGAGAAAGAAGCAACCTGCAACAACTGTCTAAATGTACCAAAGTAGAGAGTTGTAGGGGTTAAGTGATAGGTGGATATTGGGTGCTTATCAGAGCCTGGCCTATGGTAAGTGCTGGATTAAAGTAAGGTGTGGCTCAGTGGGAGCAAGATATGAGCTTAAACAATGAGTTTGGAGCTGGGCTGCTGGGTTCTGGTCCCAGGCACTTCCCTACTTTATATCAACTTGGGGACATCTGTTCACTTCCATAATGGTATCTCTGTCTTACTTGCTATGAAAGTTGTTTAATATATGAAAAACACTTTGAACTATAGCCTGAACACAAATACTTAGAAACCTTAAATGCTTTATAATTGTTATTTTGTTATCATTACTATTGTTATTATTTGTACATACTTAAAATACATATATACATTAGTAACATGTATACATTTATATGTATATATATAATATATATATACACACACCACATACACTTATACATACTTCACATGTGTATTCACACACACACTTATGCACACTTCATTGCGACACCAATACAGTGTCTGGCTGACTCCTCTTAGAGAAGCAGAAACACCTCCACTCGCACCCTAATGATGACGACGCTCTGTGATGAAGTCAGGTCAGCGGGCCCCTGGACCAGTGCTTCCTTGGAGGAACCATCTCATCAGGCCCACTGCATGGCAGATGCCCACTCTCATGACCGGCCCGAATTTGACCAGTTCCCAGAACTGCCCCGCATCTGATTATTAAACGCAGACTTTTATTCCTCCTACATTATACTTTACTCTGCACGTTGTTGACCACTCCTTACATTTGTCAAGAACCGCCTGCCTTTTCCTCTCATCATTTCCTTTCCTGACAGGTCAAAATTTCAACTGCATTATTACAGGTATCATTACATTTTTGTTGTACATTCTGTGCCGCCATCTATCTGTCTATATTCCAAGAGTCTGTAAGCATCATAAGATCCGATAACTGGTCGGTTTGGATCCCCATCAAGTGGATCCAACCAGCATCTCACATGGTGTGTGGCCTACCGCGTGTGGCATCTGTATTTGAACTTTCACACACTGGTTCGGTAGATCCACAACCTTTAGAAATTCTGTTTGCCGTTTTATAATTATATTAATCATAGCAAGTATGATTGTTTTGCCACAGTTTATTGCCTTCCTTCCATTTATATGCTGGTGTTTGTATGTGCGTGCTAAACCGCTTCAGACGTGTCCTACCCTTTGCGAGCCACCTGTGTTTTTCTCTAATTCTTATCAAAGACCTGAGAAGAAGGTATCATTATCCAAGGTTTTCAACAAAGAGACTCCATAAAATTAAGTAATGAGTCCAAAATTACATGGTTAACAAATGTTGGTGCCACAAGTGAAAATTATTTTCTGTGTTTTTCTCCAAAGACCTAGCCTTTTTTTTTTTTAAAGGATAGATTGCATACTGTACACATCTGCTAATAAATGCCTATTATACAACTATTTCCCTCATATTTTAAATATCATTCAGAAATGCTCTTATTAAAAATATGGCTAGAGATTTAAAGAAAATGGAATCAAAGATTCTTTACTTAATCCAGAGTTTTAGTACAGTTCTTAGATGTAGTATAAATGGTACCTGGGCTTTCCAGATGGGTCAGCTGGTAAAGTAACCACCTGCAATGTGGGAGACCTGGGTTTGATCCCTGGGTTGAGAAGATCTCCTGGAGAAGGGCATGGCAACTCACTCCAGAATTCTGACCTGGAGAATCCCATGGACAGAGGAAGCTGGCAGGCTATAGTTCATGGGGTTGCAGAGTGGAACACGGCTGAGCGACTGCTGCTGCTGCTAAGTCGCTTCAGTCGTGTCCAACTCTGTGCGACCCCATAGATGGCAGCCCACGAGGCTCCCCCGTTCCTGGGATTCTCCAGGCAAGAACACTGGAGTGGCTTGCCATTTCCTTCTCCAATGCATTAAAGTGAAAAGTGAAAGTGAAGACACTCAGTCGTGTCTGACTCTTAGTGACCCCATGGACTACAGCCTACCAGGCTCCTCCGTCCATGGGATTTTCCAGGCAAGAGTACTGGAGTGGGGTGCCATTGCCTTCTCCGGGCTGAGTGACTAGTCATGCACAATACACAGAGCTGGTTCCCAGCAAATGAATAGCATTTCCTTTACTTTTTTATTAAAACAAAAATGTCGTATTCTAACTCGCATATGTGGAATCCAGAAAAATTGTACTGAAGAATAGATTTACAGGTCAGAAATGGAGAAACAGACATAGAGAATAGACTTACGGACACGGGGAGAGGGGAGGAGAGGGGGAGATGCATGGAGGGAGTAACATAGAAACTTACAATACCATATATAAAATAGATAGCTAACGGGAATTTGCTGTATGGCTCAGGAAACTCAAACAGGGGCTCTGTATCAACCTAGAGGGGTGGGATGGGGAGAGAGATGGGAGGGAGGTCCAAAAGGGAGGGGGATGTATGTATACCTATGGCTGATTCATGTTGAGGTTTGAGAGAAAACAGCAAAATTCTGTAAAGCAATTTTATCCTTCAATAAAAAAATAAAATATATACACTTAGTAATAGCTTCACACAGTATCTCTCTGGAGCAGCTGGCTGATCACACTGGCAGGTGGTCTACAAGTTAAGTCTTGGCAATGATTTAGCAGGTGCTGAACTCGTTCAAAGGAAGGGTTTCTAAGCAGAGGATAGACAAGCGTTAGGTTTCATTCTTCCAAACTTTATAAAGATCTGCAATTTACACAATTTTATCTGGTCAGGAAAAAAAAATTACAGAAGAAATAGAATCTCATGTAGCTGACTAGTTAGGGAGCAGAGTGTGGTTTACCTGAACCTCTGCCAGGAGCTTTTTATACACAGGGAGAAAAAAATCTGCTTGGCCACTTGGGTTATTTTTTTTTTTTAATGTAGTTTAAAAAAAAAAAAACAACTGGTGAAAAGAATTCAGTTTGGAATAAGCCCCATGCTTTTCATGAGTCTTAATAGGACCCTCCTAATTATTTTTTCTAATTGTTGGTAAAGTGATAGTGTTAATTGCTCAGTCTTGTCTGACTCTTTCAGACCCTATGGACTGTAGTCTGCCAGGCTCCTCTGTCCATGGAAATTTCCAGGCAAAAATAGCGGAGTGGGTAGCCATTCCCTTCTCCAGGGGATCTTCCCCAACCAAGGGATCGAACTTGGGTCTCCTGTATTTCAGGCAAAATCTTTTTCATCTGAGCCATCAGTGATTTATTAATAATTCCAACATTTCTTCACAGTATTTAAGTGTTGAATGCAAAATAATGAGCTGTCTCGCATAGGTAGTACTCTAAGGTTGAATTGTTGAAATGTTTCATATTTAATGTGAAACTCATAATAAATTAACAAGAAAGATGAACAGTCGTTTCCATCATGATGTTAGGATGGGGAAACTGTGGTCTGAAGCTTTGCCCTGACCTTGAGGATGGCTTGAGAATCACCTTACAGAAACTCTCAAGTTTTCTCCTGTCTCCAAATCAAATGATCTTCTCTAATTTATGGTGACCTTGACCAGGGTTTCCATTAACTGAAATAGCCTTTAGAAAAATGAACACTGGCTGGAAAATAGTGAGCAATGACTGATTGGAAAGACATGGCAGGAAGCCAGTTTTCAGTCGACTGTTCAAAGATGGTCCAGGTCCATCCACACAGAAATGACATCGGGTTGAACACAGAGAGAGGTAACCTTGTCCATGTGTATACATTTCCGATTGTGATAATGAATAACAAAATTAATGATTTAAAAATAACCTATGGCTTTACTGTTTCCTTCAGTAGATAGGAAGTGCAAAAAATCAAATGAGTATATCATATGCTTGAAGCCTTTTTTTTTTAATCTAGAAAAGTGACAGGAAAAATAAGATTTTCCAAGATGTGTAGATTATATACTATTTTTAGAATTAACTAAAAATTATAGAAGAAATGCATGTTGGAAAAAGAAGCAGGATGAAGAGAAGGAAAGTTGCTTTTCCCTCTCCCTTTCTCTGGGATTCCTGCCAAATTCAAGGTTAGAATATCAGCAGGCATGGTTCCTCGTACCGTCTGTCCTGTATTTAAAGTATAAGTGTTGGTGGGGAAGAGTCAGCCTTCCCGTAAAGAAGGAAGTTATATATATGTATATAGTCATATGCAGCTCTTAGCTCCAGCTCTCAAAGGTTTCCTAGGACCAGTGTTCAAGATGGATTTAGAAAAGACATAGGAACCAGAGATCAAATATCCAACATCCATTGGATCATCGAAAAAGCAAGAGTTCCAGAAAAATACTACTTCTGCTGTATTGACTATGCCAAAGACTTTGACTGTGTGCATCACAGAAAACTGTGGAAAATTCTTAAAGGGATGGGAACACCAGTGCACTGGACCTGCCTCTTGAGAAATCTGTATGCAGGTATAGAAGCAACAGTTAGAACTGGACATGGAACAACAGACTGGTTCCAAATTGGGGAAGGAGTATGTCAAGGCTGTATATTGTCACCTGCTTATTTAATTTATATGCAGAGTGCATAATGAGAAATGGTGGGCTGGATGAAGCACAAACTGGAATGAAGATTGCTGGGAGAACTATCAATAACCTCAGACATGCTGATGACACCACCCTTATGGCAGAAAGTGAAGAAGAACTAAAGAGCCTCTTGATAAAAGTGAAAGAGGAGAGTGAAAAAGTTGGCTTGAACCTCAACATTCAGAAAACAAAGATCATGGCATCTGGTCCCATCACTTCATGGGAAATAGATGGGGAAACAGTGGAAACAGTGGCTCACTTTATTTAGAGGGACTCCAAAATCACTGCAGATGGTGATTGCAGCCATGAAATTAAAAGATGTTTACTCCTTGGAAGTAAAGTTATGACCAACCTAGACAGCATATTAAAAAGCAGAGACATTACTTTGTGAACAAAGGTCTGTCTAGTTGAGGCTATGTTTTTTTTTTTTCCCAGTAATCATGTATGGATGTGAGAGCTGGACTATAAAGAAAGCTGAGTGCCGAAGAAAGGATGCTTTTGAACTGTGGTGTTGGAGAAGACTCTTCAGAGTCCCTTGGACTGCAAGGAGATCCAATCAGTCCATCCTAAAGGAGATCAGTCCTGGGTGTTCATTGGAAGGACTGATGTTAAAGCTGAAACTCCAATACTTTGGCCACATGATGCGAAGAGTTGACTCATTGGAAAAGACCCTGATGCTGGGAAAGATTGAGGGCAGGAGGAGAAGGGGACGACAGAGGATGAGATGGTTGGATGGCATCACTGACTCGATGGACATGAGTTTGAGTGAAGTCCAGGAGATAGTGCTGGACAGGGAGGCTTGGTGTGCTGTGGTTCATGGGGTCACAAAGAGTCGGACACGACTGAGCGACTGAACTGAACTGAACTAGGATGATTGCTTTAAAACAATTATAGAAGTATTTGGGGGACTACATAGAGAACATAGAGAATATTTGGCGGAAATCACAAACTAATTACAGTCATGAAACATAAAGGAAGAGAGAAGATTTCTTTAAATAAATTTTATTGTATATTTTATGAGTTCACTGTAAGTTGCAGTTAAATGTAACATGTTCTAAAACAGGGTGGCTTTGTTTATTGGTTAACAGTGCTGTTCAGTGGTAGAACACAGGTTCATCAGAGGCTTACTGCGGAAGGACCTGTGTCATCTTAAGCACTGATGGTTTGCTGGTACCTTTAATGTCTATGATCCTTCACATCACAGAACCGGGCATCATAGTATTGAGTCTTTAGGCCAGCAGGACAATGGGGAGTAGCCAAGCCTGTCTCATTTATTTATAAAAGGAAATAATAACATTGATTCTTTAAAGAAGCCTCTTTGCAGGCTTCCCCTTACATCCCATTGTTTATAACCTGGCCACATAGCCACTAATAATTACCAAGAAAGCTTGAAAAGCAAGTGCTTCCCAAAGGCTGACAGGGTAGCCACATTTCGCTCAGGCAAATTTATTTATCTGTGGGCTTTTGTCCATTGCCTCTCCTATGGAAATCATTGTTGTTCTGATCAGGAGAGAAGATGAGGTGGACAGTGGTACGCAGTGACCGAAGGTCCCGTATTTGTAAATCCATAATTATTTTAGATCACTCTGATGGACTCATCGGTTTCCTTACTGAGTTTAAATTTTATTGGCATATACTCTGCATCACTGTGGCTGCACTAAGGGGGTTTGGCCAGCTCTGAACTTGTTTTTGAGTGTGAAATGCTTCTGCTGTTTCAGGGGTTGTTTCTGCTCATAAATGTAGCTCCCTGGTTTCCTACAGAATGAAACTGATATATTATCCATTTGACCACTTAGAAGCTTTAATAAGAATGATGGAAAGAAAAAAAAATAGATCTTTAGGGCAGTAGGCTAATTTATTTGTTCTTTGCTTAAGAAGAAACTGGCTCTAAAACCTCATTGGGGAAAGATAAATAGAATTTAGTAGCTCTGTCATACTCCACAGCAGATTCTTGGTCGATACATTATAAAGAATGACCATATTACCTGGTGCTAATAAAATGTGAGGGGGCAGAGAGTCACACTGAGAAACCTACGGAATTAGGCAAGACAGTGCAGATCATGACTGCAGTTTGTTTTATTTTTCCAGTGATTTTCCAGAAACATTGGTGCTTATGCAGGCTTCCCATCGTCCATCTGGGAATATCAAGCTACCTGCATAAATGCATCGCTGAAGCCAGATGAGAAATGGAGAGGTTAATTGACTTCACTTGGGTTCACAGTGAGAGAGGAGCCAAAGTGAGAATTAGAAATCTAGGGAAACAGAGTTTTGAGTCTTGTTGAAAGCAGCCATATTGAGTTACATTTGTTTTCTTAACTGCAGCTAAGGGAGAGTCCAGCCTTTCTCTGCAGCTTTTTCCTGAAAAGAGTCAAATTTATCAGGCTACATTTCCTAAGGCGGGAATGAAGATTTGGGAATTGGATAAAAAAGTGAAACACATATATTGTCCTTTAGTGAGTAGAAAACAGAAGAGCATTGGCTCATATGGAAAACAGGAATTTGTGAAATTAAAGGGGAGGCTCTCATGGATTATGAACGTTTTTAAGTGACTCGTTGGCTCTCCTCGTTTGTTGGAGACTTTGTTGTTCATTCGAAAAGCTGAGTCTGACTCTCTGTAACTCCATGGTCTGCAGCACGCCTCCCTGTCCTTCACCATCTCCCGGACTTAGCTCAAATTCATGTCCACTGAGTCAGTGATGCCATCCAACCATCTCTTGCTCTGTCGTCTCCTTCTCCTCTTGCCCTCAGTCTTTCCAAGTATCAGGGAGGCATACCACTGAGGGAGTTAGAGTCCTCAGCCTGAGCCCCACAAGGGTCAGTCAACTCTCTGAGCTCTGCTATAGCCCTGCAGTCTCTTGTTAGTATGAGTGAACCCAGAGTTCTCCCAGCTAGTTTCACGAGCTGGATTTCTATCATCAAAATGACTTGGAATTTTCTTTTACACTTTCAGTTGTGCGTTGGGAATTTCATCTTAATTTTCAAGGCTATCTTAATAAACATCCACTGACCTACTGCCTAGGAAATCACCTACAGTTAAAACAATCAGACATCACCATTTTTTAAAGCATCATCTCGTGGACACATGAGCATTTTCCTTCATAATCGCCTAAAAATATGCAAAAAAACTATTTTTTTCTTTTTTTCTTTCTTATTGAATGTGTGTGTGTGCTCTCAGTCATGTCTGACTCTGGGGCCCTGTGGACGTCAACCTACCAGGCTCTTCTGCCCATAGAATTTCCAAGGCAATAATCCTGGAGTGATTGTCATTTCCTGGGTTTGAATAAACAGATAAAGTACAGATGGTATATATGTGTGACCACAAAATGAACAGAGTGTGATCGAAAATATCAAAGCCTCTGTTAACTGGGTTCCCTCTACTCCAGTCCATGACAGCCTCCGTGCCCCGAGGCAGCGCCTGGAGCTTTTCCGCCTTTGTGCTTTAGCGCTACACGTGATGCATATTTGTACCTGTTTTATGGAAGAAATGAATAACTGAACAAAGGGCATCATAGTCACTGTTTGCGTTGATCCCCCTGTAGTCTTAGAACAGGAATGAACTTTGTAGTCATTTAATCTAAATCCCCTCTCAATACAGAAATTTCTCTTGTAATACAGTCTTGGTGTTTGGTCATTTGCCTTATGACTTCCCTGGTGGCTCAGACGGTAAAGCGTCTGCCTACAATGCGGGAGACCCGGTTCAATCCCTGGGTCGGGAAGATCTCCTGGAGAAGGAAATGGCAACCCACTCCAGTGTTCTTGCCTGGAAAATCCCATGGACGGAGGAGCCTGGTGGTCCAAGGGGTGGCAAAGAGTCGGACAGGACTTCAATTTCACTTTCACTTTCAACAACCTCTAGGTAGGAAGGAATGAGTGCTTTACTTTAGCTCCCTCTCTTCATTGTGTAGAACTCTAAATGACAGAGGGTTACTTGACCTGAAATCTGTCTTCACTCATAAATTATAGCTCTGCTTATTGAAAATAGAACAAAATCCAAAGAATCTTCCATCTGTCAGCTCTTAGTATGTTTAAAGCAGCTAAAATGATTCACTTCCTAGGTCTCCCTTTCTCTAGCAAATGCATTGCTTTCAGATGTAAGAAAGGCAGAAGGTGTCTCCTTGCCACAAAGAAATGCACTCTTCTTTGAACAGCTTCAGAGTCATAAGAGGTGGAGCAAGCGCCTGATCGAAGATCGTGGTTGGAACTGGGAAGTGGTGAGGGGCAGGGCCAGCAGCTGCTGGTGGAACTTGGGCAGGACTTGTGCAGACTGGCTGGGCTGATTCCAACATCCCTGAGAAGAAGCCTGACCTATGGGAAAACAAGAGCGGGAATGCACATAGGGACTTCCTGCGGACCAGTGGTGGTTAGGGTTGCGGACTCAAAAGGTGTGGTTGGAAGTGGCAGTTCTGAGAGAGCAGTGTGTGATGGCCACGAGTCAGGAGCTGAGAACCCAGGATGGTTGATGACAGCGTGTGTTGAGCCCTTGAACCTTGACGCCCAGTGGTGATTTTTTAAAATGAGCTCCGTGCAGTTGCAAGCCTTTTGCAACTTAAACGGCACCACCCGTCAAGCTGCTGCTGAGCTCCAGTGCTTCCTTTTGCTCTTGATGCTTTTGCGCCTTTTGCTCAAGGCCTGCCATAGCCTCCTAGGAGGGGAAGGTTCTGTTGTTGTTTGTTTTTGTTCTGTTGCTGTCTCTCAGTCGTGTCCGACTCTTCTTGATCCCATGGACTGTAGCCCGCCAGGCTCGTCTGTCCCTGGGATTCTCCAGGCAAGAATACTGGAGTGGGTTTCCATTACTTTCTCCAGGGGACCTTCCCGACCCAGCGATGGAACCCTTGTCTCCTGCTTGGCAGGCGGATTCTTTCCAGTGAGCCACAGGGGAAGCCCAGACATATTCTACCAAGCCAAATGGATAACTTTTAAGTTTCAGATTCAGTTTCAATTCAGTAAAGAACACCCAGTCTCATGAAGAGCAATCAAGAGAGCCAAAACCTCTCTCTGCACTCTCCTGCTCTGGCCTGTGTGAGGACGGGTCCCTTCTTACTTCCCATCCTCACTTTCACCCCTGCTCTACCGCTTTCCTCCCTTTGACTTCTCTGTCTCAGGGTTGAACCCAGATGAGAGAGCTAAAGCAAAGATAGACAGGGAAGGTTCTTGCTTGACTGGTAACTGTCCTGGCATAGCTGTGAGCTGTCAGGAGCTGGCAGGTGTAAAAGCCGACTCTGTCCAGTTGTCTAGAGGTCTCCGTGGGGACTTCCAGCTGCCTGCAAAGTGATGTGCTAATGCATTTCCTCCAGCACCGACTCCCCCCTCAGCTCCTGATTTCTCGCTGCTCATTTGCCTGGTTTTCTCCCTTGGAGTCTCTTAGGCCCTCCAGGAGGTCTTGCTGGGAAGAGTGTAAAATGGTGTTAGTGAGGCACTTTCTCGGTTTCCAAGGGGAACACTTACACATGTTTTGCTTTAATA
The DNA here is from genome assembly GCA_935064755.1 of Tragelaphus eurycerus. NCBI lineage: Eukaryota > Metazoa > Chordata > Mammalia > Artiodactyla > Bovidae > Tragelaphus > Tragelaphus eurycerus. The sequence continues at coordinate 20,346,446 of CAKXYN010000039.1, read as the reverse complement.
AAATTTGGAATCACAGGCTGAGTCCAGTGTAGCTGTATCCACAAGGAACTAGCCCCGTAGATTTTCCAAGTGGGACTCAGGCCCAGACTCACTGTCTGCCCCCAAATCTGGAAGATGTATCTCACGTCAAGCTCTCCAGAAGAGACATGTCAAGCTTTCTGAGTCGTTGCACTGAAGCCCTTTGTTCTCAATTCAAGATTAAGGGGATGTCCCACTGTGTTGGGATGGAGATGCAATGCACCTTTCAACACTGAAATCATCTTCACTCATGATCTACACTCAGTCTCCAACTCAAGCTCCGAAGGGGCTTCCCAGGTGGCACTAGTGGCAAAGAATGTGGCTGCCAGTGCAGGAGCCGTCAGAGACACAGGTTCACTCCCTGGCTTGGGAAGATCCCCTGGAGGAGGGCATGGCAACCCACTCCAGAATTCTTGCCTGGAAAGTCGCACGGACAGAGGAGCCTGGTGGGCCACAGTCCATAGGGTCGCCAAGAGTCGACTGAAGCAACTTAGCACAGCACATTATGTTGTGGCCTGAATTGACTGAAGTAACTTCACACACACACACTCTCAACCCACCACCTTTTACATGTACGATGTGGGCAGAGAATTCCAAAAAATGTATCATGTGTTGGACATGGGTGTGATGGAATTTTTGCATAAAACTCCTCCAAAATAATAAAGTTTATTAAAAGAAAATTCTACCTCTGGTTTTTGGACTTGTAACTGTGCAGTTGGATTCGGCCCCTCTCTTGGTTTACCACCTCTGTTGAATCTTGTGCTCCAGTAGAAACCTCTGCTCTACTGCTGTGTCATGGAAGCTGAATCTGTAGAGCATGTGATGCTTTAATAAGAGCACCCATGCGTGTCATCTTGATTTGTATGACAACCATGTTAACTTGGAGATGTAAGTATCTCCACCGCTTTTTATACCTGAGAAGACTCTACAAACTTCAGAGAAAAGGAGAATTACCAAAGAGCCCGTGTGAAGTCAGGCTCCTGCTTGAACCCTCATGGTGTGGACACAATCTGAATATTTTCTCATTCTGCTGCATCGCCTCCTGTCTTAGCAGACCGCTAAATATCTTTAGTTGGTACATCATTATTTTTAACATTGCTTGCTCCATGGGTTCCCTAAGGCATTTAAAAATATTTTAAGTGTGCAGGAGGATCACTGTCATCCTTTTCTTCCAAGATGTTCTTATATTTTCTTTGATTTATATTTTGGAGGTTCTGTCTTCTTTGAGGCCATGGATGCTGCTGACATGTTCTTTGGTAAATGTCATGTTAAAGATGTTCTAGCCATCTATTAAATTCCATCTCATGGATCAAGATATTAAGAACGGCAAATTAGCTGAAATGTGGGTCCTTGATAACACAAGGCCGCTGTCATTTAGACTAAGGCATTGCTCACCAGTCTTTCCTTGGGAGAAAAAGATCTTCAAATCATTTATAATGAAGGACACAGGGAATGCTGGAATTTGACACTCTTCACCTGAAATCTTGTCCTTTCTAGTGTTTTCGTAGGCAACAGGAATGACTTTCAATATGTACTTAAATTATTTTAGCTTAAACTTGGAGCATGATGTTCAGCGATACATTTTTTGTTTCTCTTATTTGAAAAACTATAATTTTGAAGGGGAATGAGGCAGAGAGAAAGTTGGTATAAGTATTTCTATACTTGATTTTATATATATATTGTATACTTGTACAAAGTTTCTATATTTGATTCTGTTCTGACATTTACAAAAAAAAAAAAACTTTGCAAACTTACTTGTTACATCTTAAAATTTAAGGCATATTTGCTTTCCAATATCTATGTATTGTGTTGAACTTGGGAAATTTCGATGAGCTTAGGGGAAAAAATATCTGTAAGATTGGAGAGTGCGCAGTGGTGTTTCGTTTAGGTGAAAAAAATACGAACCAACATCACAAATCTAGGAAAATGTCAGTTTATGTGTTCAGAAGTGCAGAGCCCAATATAAATTTCATATCCATGTCAATTTTGTTTTATTAGTTGAGGCTTTCTAAAGATTTGCCAGTAGAGAAGCCCAAGTGAAACAAAGCATAACTTTTTATTTTTTGTTTCGGATCACACTTTTACCAACAAGAGTTTCAAAATAAATTCCACATTGGTTGACTTTGAAAAGTGAAAGTGTTAGTCACTCAGTCATTTCTGACTCTTCATGGCCCCATGGACTACTGTAGCCCACCAGTCTCCTCTGTCCATGGAATTCTCCAGGCAAGAATACGGGAGTGGGTTGCTGTTCCCTATTCCAGGGGATCTTCCCGACCCAGGGATCGAACCCAGGTCTCCCTCATTGCAGGCAGATTCTTTACCAACTGAAGCGCTACGGAAGACTGTATGTGCTATAGAACACATAAAAAATATTTTTATAGTTTAATTGTATCTTCTAAAACTAAGTAGAATCAGTAGAGGATAAAAGAAAAGAGAGCAATGGTTACTTGGCTATTGCAGGAATGAATTGTGTGGTCGGGGGTCAGGGGCAGTCACCCTGGAGTGAGTCAGGGTTTTCAAAGTGAGTTAAACTTTTCTAAAGTTTGATGGCTTATGAGCTGGGGACCTAGAGACGAGGTGGCCTTGCCTTGATCACAGGCGGAAATGACAGGCTGGAAACAAGGATGACGGTGGGGGTGTGTGTCACAGTTCGCTATTTTGTCACCATGGTGATTTCCTTCAAATATGTGTACTCTGGCACGTGAATATTTGGTTTTTATGAGAGAGAGTCTTTCAGGCTTTCTCACTGCACGCTGAGGCAGGAAAGGGGGAATGCCGTTCCATACACTGCCATCGGTGAGTTCAGGGACACCCCCAGACTGGCTCAGGGAGGACCTGGGGCCAGAAGGTTAGCTGTCAGACCGGAGCCAGCCCTGGCCTGGGAGGGTCACGGGTCCTTGGGGCCAGAAGGTTAGCTGTCAGACCTGAGCCAGCCCCGGCCTGGGAGGGTCACGTATCCTTGGGAACCCCGTCTCGTGTTGCTCTTGGCCGCACACCAGGTTCCCTGCAGAAGGCCCCGCAAAGCCTGGCTCTCCCTAGAGTCTTATTAACTTCTTATCTCCTGTGTTTCCCCCTGTAGGTAGCAGCCATCTTTCAAGTGCGTGTCCTTCTCAATCTGAGGATGCCCCGTGACCCCCACATTTGGAAATTGAGTCTTGCAGAGTTGCTGGGCTGGAAATCCAATCTATTTGAGTCCACTGGGTTGTAGAAAATACAATTTTTCAATGAAATTAAAATGTGTCAATATATAGCTTCTGCATTTATAGGAATCCTTTTTTTATAATAATTTCTTCAAAATAAGCAAAAAAGCGCCAATAAGAACTTGTCAGATATGTTGTAAACGTTGGCAGAAATGACCCAATAATAATGGGCTTTAGAAGGAGGTGACAAGCAGTTTTCACAGGACTCCACTTTGAGTGTTTCAAATAATCCAATAATTATTCATTATTACAATTGTTGCAATAATTATTTATTATTACAGTAATAATAATTTCAATTTTTGCAAATTAAATTGGAGACACAAACACATGTTGAATGACAATGATTGAAGTCATCATTAAGGAAAATTATTCAGTTCACCATGACAAAAGCACAATGTTGTATGTGGTCCAGTGAAAGAGGCCCAAAGCACTTCTGCTCTTCAAGGCTCCACGTCAAGTTGGGGGACTAATAGTATCAGGAATGTTCCAGAAGCAAAGCAGTGGGGACCCTCCAATAGATGGCCTTTCCCGCAGCTGCCCAGGGAGGAGAATGCTGGCTATTCTACACCTCACATATCAAGAATCTGAAATGTCAACGAGCCATAATCTCTCACAACCTGTGTGTGTGCGTGTGCGTGTGTGTGTGTGTGTGCATGCGTGTGTGTGTGTGTATATGAGAGAGAGAGAGAGAGACCTCTCTCAGCAAACAGCGCCATGGAAAAGTGTAGCAAGTAAGTTTAGAGACAGAAAGAGAAGCTGCCCTGCACATGTATGCACCACAGATTTCTGATTTGATTAGCCTGCGATTCTGAATCTCAGCAGATACAAGTGTCTCCCCAGGGCTGCCACTGAGACGTCCCTCTGATCAAGTGTTTCCAAAACGAGTGTGCAACTTCCATAATACCCTGCACCCTGAAAAAATGGCCACAGTCTTGCTGGAAGATGAAATGATGGTGGAGCTGTCTGGTTAGAAGAAGCATCAAAAGCAATGACTCAGTGCAAGAAAGAGAAACTAAGGCAGCCAGGGGCTGTAGAGAGCGGGGAAGGTGAGAAGGCCATCCAAGAGGAAAAGGAAGTCGTTTTGTCAGAGATAACAGGGAGGCCGGCGGATGTTGATGTCTTTCATTGAGACACAGAACACTGGGAAATCAGTAGGCTTGAGTTACCACTGAGCATGAAAGTTCGGGACATTTCAAGTTTCAGCTGCAGTTTGGACATCCAGGTAGACATGCAAAGTAAGCAGTTGGATAATCAGCCTGGTGCAATCTTTGACATTTGTCCCAAGATGCACTCTTATGAGCTTTATATGTGTGTTTTAGTGAGGAAAAAGACAGTCCTTTGGGGCTTCTCACAGATCCTTGCCAGAATGTCAGTATGAGCTGTGGCAGCTGACTGAGGCACCCTAACCGGACAGCCACCCCGTGTTTGAGATTCAGGTGTTGTCTTTGCCTCGTGCGTGGGTGCCCAGACGCGCTCCTCACTTGCAGGGAGGCCCTTCCCAGGTGACCCGTCACTGTCTTCTGCCAGCTGACTCCTGCTACCCCAGCCCTTGCCGCCCTCCAGGCAGGTCTCACGGGCAGGATGGAAACCCGGGCAGCAGCCGCGGGTCCCCAGGCTGAGACCTCAGCCCCAAGTGAGACAGCTCTTCAGTTCTGTTGTCCAAATTTATATTGGACATCTCTGAATATAGCACTTCTCCTCAAGTTTACCCTATTCTAACTGTCAGCGAAGTGAAAGTCGCTCAGTCGTGTCCGACTCTTTGCTTCCCCGTGAAGTTGTCCAGGCTGGAATACTGAAGTATCCCTTCCCTCCTCCAGGGGATCTTCCCAACCCAGGGATAGAACCCTGGTGTCCTGCATTGCAGGCAGATTCTTTACCAGCTGAGCCACCAGCAAACCCAAACTGTATCTGTAAATGCACATGGAAAATCATAATGTTGAGCGTGATATTTGAACTACGAGCAACATCTGTGTTTAATAAGTGCAGTTTAGGATATTACAGCAACCAGAATACTGGCAGGCCAGGAGGAGAGCAAGGAACATGCCGATCCCTGTCCTTCTCCAGGGCGGAAACGAGAGGGTGCCCAGTAAATGCGGGAAGGTAACTAGTCTTGTCTAACAGTCCCTTTCTTTCTACACACAGTATCTGTGGGGTTTGGTTAAAATAAGAGGAGAAAAGTTGAGAACTCGAATCACTGATATTCTGTGTGTGCATATTCTGGGATTAAGGTCTTACTTTTATCTGAGGTTGCCAAATGGAGAGTGTATTTTCTGCTTTTGATAGATAACCAAATGCTTCTCCATATGTTTGTGACCTTTAGCAGGACCCTTAATCATTTTGAGTTTCTTTTCTCTCTCATTGAGGGCCCTCGACTGCATTATTTTAGCGTGCCTCCTTGTCTAAAGCTGTGTGTCTGCGCCCCTCCTGCCTGGGCCCAGGCAGTGGAGGCTGCTCAGGGAAGTGCATAAGGCAGTGTGTTCCAGGCGTGATTCCTGGCGGTTTTCTGATTGCTGTTACTATCATCATCATGCGATCTCTCGGGCGTACCAGTTTGGATTCTAGGGTCTGTTCACAGCACACCACCAACACTGGTCTCAGCTTGACCCTCCATTTATTTCTCTGTTTCTTTCTTTCTCCAATTTTTTTTTTTTTTTTTTGCTTAACTTCTCTAGCTTCTTTCATTTAAGGAACATTTAAGACCTGCTCCTGACTATGTGTGAAGCATGTTATCTGTGGTAGAACCTGTGGATGACTCAGAGATGATGTCACAGTCACCCTTCCCTCCACAATACCTGGTGAGATATTGCTCAAAGCACTATGGAAATGCATCCACTTATTTATGAGAATTATTCTTTAGTTTCGGTGTCAGAAATAACAATAACAGAAGGAAGTGGTTTCCATGTTTTTGAAGCTAGTATCATTTCCCCTGTTGTATGCTTGCATTCATCTCACATGCTAGTAAAGTCATGCTCAAAATTCTCCAAGCCAGGCTTCAGCAAGATGTGAACTGTGAACTTCCTGATGTTCAAGCTGGTTTTAGAAAAGGCAGAGGAAGCAGAGATCAAATTGCCAACATCCAACTGCACTACCAGAGAAGGTCTAATAAAGACCTAGTATTAATATTCAAAAGCAGAGACATTACTTTGCCAACAAAGGTCCGTCTAGTCAAGGCTATGGTTTTTCCTGTGGTCATGTATGGATGTGAGAGCTGGACTGTGAAGAAGGCTGAGCCCCGCAGAATTGATGATTTTGAACTGTCGTGTTGGAGAAGACTCTGGAGAGTCCCTTGGACTGCAAGGAGATCCAACCAGTACATTCTGAAGGAGATCAGCCCTGGGATTTCTTTGGAAGGAATGATGCTAAAGCTGAAACTCCAGTACTTTGGCCACCTCATGCGAAGAGTTGACTCATTGGAGAAGACTCTGATGCTGGGAGGGATTGGGGGCAAGAGGAGAAGGGGGCAAGAGGAGAAGGGGACGACAGAGGATGAGATGGCTGGATGGCATTACTGACTCGATGGACTTGAGTCTCAGTGAGCTCTGGGAGTTGTTGATGGACAGGGAGGCCTGGTGTGCTGCGATTCATGGGGTTGCAAAGATTCGGACATGACGGAGCGACTGATCTGATCTGATCTGATGCTTGCTTGAATGCGGAGAAAAATAAGTTCCTGCCTCTAGCACCCCATGAACTGTAGCCTGCCAGGCTTCTTTGTCCATGGAAATCTCTAGGCAAGAATACTGGAGTGGGTAGCCATTCCCTTCTCCAGGGGATCTTCCTGACCCAGGGATCAAACCCAGATCTCCTGAGTTGCAATTAGATTCTTCACCGTCTGAGCCACCCAGGAAGTCCATCCAAAACAGCTGTAAAGTAAGGAAATGGTTTCTGTGTTTTATGTGGCTAGTACCTTATGCCCCTGTTTAAGCTTGCCTGAAAGCTTAGAAAATAAGCCTGCATCTGGCAAACGTATAAAACTTGCCTGCTTGACTCGCCTGGGGAATGTCACCACTAGCTTTAATCAAATGTTTTCCCCCTTCTTTCTCTGGGTCAGCTCCCCACCCCAGCAGAAAAGTGTCTTCACTTTTTTATTATAGGCTGTTTTATATATTTTTTTATATATATTAGAGTGGACTATTATTAAAATGTTATTTTCATATTTTTAAAACTGCAGGTATTAAGTGTCTGAATGGTAAGTACTATGAGATAAGAATTTCTTAGTCATAAAACATAAAAATTCTATGAGAGGCCATTGCATGAAAATTAAAAGATTAAATTAGATTTGCCTCTAGTATTCAGCACCACTAAGTGTGAGACTGATTTAAACTAGTCAGATAAGAAGATGATCTCTGCCTTTAGTGATGGTATTTAATTTCTTTAGGAGATAGAGTGTTATTCTGTGTATTGTTAATTTTGTTTCTTCTTGAGTCATTTTTGGTGATTTGTGTCTTTCAAGAAATCTTCAGTTTAATCAAGGGTATTTAATTTATTGCCTAAAACATTTCCTTTTTTGTTTTTTCTCTTTTTCTTTTTTTCTGAGGGTGTCTTTCTTTTTTTTTTAAATTTTATATTGAAGTATTGTTGATTAATAATGTGTTGGTTTCAGGTGTACTGCAGAGTGATTCACTTTTCCATTTTTATATTCTTTCTTGAATCAAACCATGTGTAAATATATAAACAAGCTTCTAGATGGTTGAAGGGATTCATTTGTTTAAACTTATATTTTTACCTGAGATTGAAGCTGGTGCAATCTAAATTTGAATTAATGTATTCTAATATTATCTATCATCTGATTTCCCTCTAGGTCTGTACCTTTTCCACTTTTGTTGAGGCTGCTATGCACTCTCTATGTAGTTGACCTATGTGGAATAAATGAGTGAACTGATGCATTGAGGTTTATGATGGGGGAAGGAGTCTATGCCCTCAGTTACGTAATACATTAACTCTTCCATCCCAAAAGCTACATTAGAGATAATTTGGCCACTAATATGTTGGTTTAATTTCCTGCTATAAATTTTGAAAACTATTTGTATACCTGTGGCAGATTCATTTTGCTATATGGCAAAACCAATACAATATTGTAAAGTTAAATAAAATAAATTTTTTTTAAAAAAAGAGAGAAAAAAAAGAAAACTATTTGATTGGATGGGAAAACATTCATTTAGAATTTTCTAATTATCACATTGCACAGCTCTTTTCTCAAGCCTGTTTTGGGGCTGACCATTTCATTTGGTGCGATTTAAATAAGGCTTATAGTGTGTGACTATATTGTTTATATTATCTTCAAGATATCTGATAACTTTCAAAAGTGAAAAATATTTTTTTGGGGAAAAAAAAATGCTGATCATAGTAACAATCCTTCTCTCCTGTCACTTTCTCAGTACAGTTCCAAATTCAGAGAATCACAATAAAGAAAAATCAGGGCAAGTATGCCTGTGCAGTGAAGCTCACAGGTATCACTAAGGCTTCCAGCTGTGACATCCTATATGCATTTCAAGGAAATAGTCTGTTAAATATACACACAGAGACACACACACACACAAACGCAAACACCAGTAATTATGACAAAGAGAACTTTCTCCATAATGAAATCATTGTGTGGGGGAAAAAAAGGGCGGGGGGAGAAAAAGGGAACAAATGGTGAATGCAAAGCCATTAGTTCACCTAGTGTGAGCCTTGTGAATTTACATTCCCACCCACAGTGCAAGAAGGTTCCCTTTTCTCCACATCCTCTCCAGCATTTATTGTTTGTAGATTTTTTTGATGATGGCCATTCTGATCAGCTGAGATGATACTTGTCCTCTGTGGAAACCTAGAGGGGTGGGATGGGGTAGGCCCAGGGAGAGAGGTTTAAGGAGGGCATGGCGGGCTGATCATGGAGATGCATGGCAGAAACAAAGGCAGCATTGGGAAGGCAGCGAGATGATACTTGTCCTCTGTGGAACCTAGAGGGGTGGGATGGGGTAGGCCCAGGAGAGAGGTTTAAGGAGGGGAGGGGACATCTGTACTTCTCTGGCTGATTCATGGAGATGCATGGCAGAAACAAAGGCAGCATTGGGAAGTAATGAGCCTCCAATTAGAAATAAAAAATTTTGAAAAAAACCTTCCTATACATGTTAAATTGGTAAATCAAGACAATAGCTGTCTTAGAAATGAGCCAAATGGGCAACTAATGCTGGACTCTGGCACAGGTAATACTGTCCAGGCTTCTTGTTCATATGCAGCGAGAGGCATCGATCTTCAGTGAGATTGTTACTTATTGACTAGGATGAGCCTCATCTAGATAAAATTTTAGTCCATTTCTAGAATGTTCTCTCATGCCCCCTGCTACTCAGTTATTCTTACCCCTTAGTATCCACTCTTCTGACTTCTATCAGCAAGATTGGCTTTTTCTGCCAAGAACAACTGCAATGTGATTGGAGGGCTGGAGGCTGCACAGAGCTTGATGACACTGGAGGGGAAGACCCTTGGGCTGGGGTCTGAGGAAAGACAGTAGCTGCGGGACCACCCTGGGACCACGAGAACCTCCACTTTAAGACTTGGAGTCCAAACCGGCTGGAGACGGCTCCATCTGTCGTGGCAAAGACAGACCAAGAGGAGATATCCTGGGGAGGGGATGGCATAGTTTGGGCTAAAGACTCAAGATGTAAAAAGCACTTGTCTAGGTGGGTAAAATGTCTGGCCAGCAGAAAATATAGATTCAAATAGAGAGCATGACGGCATCCAGTCAGCTACCACTGAGCTACAGGCCAGATTTTCAAACTGCATTTAGGACTGAAGAGAAAGAGATCATGCGACTAAGTGAAATCAAACACCCGGAAAAAACATTTCATGATCAGAGGCTGATCCTTTGTCTCAGTGAGGTCCAAAACCCGAGTGATGGCCCATTTCTTGTCTTTCTGCTGATGATTGAATTAGGTAGGTGCTAGGTAGGTGTGTCCACATGCAGTACTTTGACAGACATGAAAATATTCTGCTGATTATAAAACAGCCAAATTAGTCCTCGAACAAATAGATTGATAGTTGAACTAGAGGAATATTGGGTACCTCCCAAATCCCGGGGAGTCACACGTGACACCTGCTCAGCTCTCAGGAGCACAGCCCTGATGGGGCTCAGCTGAGTCAGGACCAAGATCACTGCTGAGCACGCAGCCAGGCACACAGGGACAACTGCTTTTGTTGCTGCTGTTGTTGGTACAGGATCTTATTTCCCCAAACAGGGATTGAACCTGAGTCCTCTGCATTCATTGCACAGCAGATTCTTAACCACTAGACTCCCAGGGAAGTCCCGGGCAACTGCTGTACAGGCCAACCTGTTATCATCTTTGCCATAGATTTACCAAGCTGGGAGAGACTCACCTGCTAAAACTGGGTTATCAGAAAGAGAGTTCTTTTTATGAAATTCCTCTCTGCGCGGAGGGTTTGAGAATTCACAATTAACGTTTTGCATATGGCCTGCAAGGGGAATTGGCTTACAGGTTCTGCTCAGGCACCCCTACAGGGTAGGTGCTCTGTTTCTGAGAGTCCTTCCTGCCCACCGGCCTCCCAGACACCTTTTGATCTTGGTAAAGAGACTCGGAGGCAGGCTGTGTTCGAAAATGCCTTCTCAGCCTAGAGGGGAAAGGAGGATGTTCCAGTAGAATCGTGATGGCATTGCTTCCTGGTGTCTGATGGCTTTCAGAGCTTGGCAGGCATGCCGCCTATCGTTCTCCTTCAAGAGGCCCGGTGACGTTCAAAGAGAAATGCAGGGCACCCCCGCGCGGGTGCAGTGAGGACAGCCCGGGCCTGCGGAGCTGGCTCCATGCAGAGGGCCGCCACTGCAGCTTGATCTATGGCATTTTATTTATTTTTTTAATTTGGCAGCTGCCACTGAGATTCCAGTGTCCCAATGCAGAACACTCGCCTTTAATTTGTTTTCTTTATTAAATGTACAGCCAAACTTCTGTCTCCTTCGTTCTATTCTTGGAGTAGTTGGAAGGCACATGAAGAACATGTGCCTTACTTTCAGTTTTGCTAAATTATATCAAGTTTCTTTTAAATATTGAGCTGTAAGTAATTTTTCATTTTTCTTTGACTAGTAAGTGATGGAAGAAGTAAGTTATTTTGAAATATGTCTTGTAGGTAAGACATAGGAGAAAAATAAGGTATAGTTACTCTAGTGCCTTCCAGTATTGTAAAAAGCTTGGTTAAATTTTATTCTATAAATAATACATTTTAGTTATATAGCACTTGAAAGATATGAAAAAGTATGAGGGAGAAACCTTTATCTCACCACTGCTAACATTTTAGTGACCATTATTACTAGAATCTTTGAATATTTGAATATATTCATTTTCTCATATGTAGATGTAAGGATTTTCCCCTAGATTTGTTTTTCTTATTTGAAAATGTCTTATTCTCTCTTAGTTAATTTTTCTGGCTCTCTATTTTTATTTTCTTATAGTTGCATAATATTCTATACTTTGTTATAATGCTATAAACATTTCCCTATTGATCTACTGATAGCATATATTTTATTTACAGGTTGTACGTGTGTGTGTGTGTCTGTGTGTTTGTGTGTGTGTGTGAGGAAGAGAATAAGAGAGAAAGATAAAGAAATTACTATGATTCTGTGAATGGGAATATGCGTATATGTGCATGTGTTTATGTGGGTGTATACATAATATACATCCTTATATCCTTAAGTTCTGATATTTTTAAAGAGCTAATTCCAAAGAGGTGTATCTCTGGGTTGAAGGGTATGTATATTTTTAATTTAAATTAGTTCCAAGATTGTGTTAAAAAAGCTGTAGCAGTCATATTTGCTGTTAGTATTTGATTGCTTTTATTCCCCTAAAAAATGTTTTCATTATTTATGTTCCCAGTTTTATTAACCTAAATGAAATATTCTTATAATTTAATTTTCACTTTATCTGTTTAACATTTAAATATGATCCTCTGTATTATAATAGTTTTTAAATGGCATCATAAGTTATATACATATTTATGTGTGTGTGTATTTTTATAGCAAAGTAACCTTTTATATACTGTGCAAGTCGCGTATATATTTTCTAAACAGATTTTTTGTTGTCTATTGTTTTTATATGGTGTCTTTGTTAGACTTGAAATTCCCTGGTGGCTCAGATGGTAAAGAATCTGCCTACAATGCAGGAGATCTGGATTCAACCCTTGGGTCAGAAGATCCCCTGGAGAAGGGCATCTCAACCCACTCCAGTATTCTTGCCTGGAGAATTCCATGGACAGAGGAGCCTGATGGGCTACAGTCCATGGGGTTGCAAAGAGTCAGACACGACTGAGTGATTAACACGACACTTGTTAGACTCACTGAAATATTTTTCACATAATCACATATTTATATATTTTTCCCCCTATTTTTGGATATAAAATTCTCCTACACCTGTATATTTTACAAGCATCTCCTAAATCACTACATTTAAAATTTTTAGTTGGTCTTAAATTTCTCTTTGCATGTGGAGTAATAATGGAGCCCAAATTTATTTCTTTTGAAAGGATGGCTTTCTGTGATGTTACTATTTATTAAATATTCAATTTACCCAATGTGTAGAAATATTACCCTTGTTACAATAAATTCTCATATAAGATTGAACTGTACGCTCATTATCAGAGAAATGCAAATCAAAACCACTATGAGATACCATTACACGCCAGTCAGAATGGCTGCGATCCAAAAATCCACAAGCAATAAATGCTGCAGAGGGTGTGGAGAGAAGGGAACCCTCTTACACTGTTGGTGGGAATGCAAACTAGTACAGCCACTATGGAGAACAGTATGGAGATTCCTCAAAAAACTGGGAATAGAACTGCCTTATGACCCAGCAATCCCACTGCTGGGCATACACACTGAGAAAACCAGAATTGAAAGAGGCACGTGTACCCCAATGTTCATAGCAGCACTGTTTACAATAGCCAGGACGTGGAAGCAACCTAGATGTCCATCCACAGATGAATGGATAAACAAGCTGTGGTACATATACACGATGGAGTATTACTCAGCCATTAAAAAGAATACATTTGAATCAGTTCTAATGAGGTGGATGGAACTGGAGCCTATTATACAGAGTGAAGTAAGCCAGAAACAAAAACACAAATACAGTATACTAACGCATATATATGGAATTTAGAAAGATGGTAACAATCACCCTGCTTATGAGACAGCAAAAGAGACACTGATGTATAGAACAGACTTTTGGACTCGGGGACTGGGAGAGGGTGGGACGATTGGGGAGAATAGCATTGAAATATGTATAATATCATATCTGAAACGAGTCAGTCCAGGCACGATGCCCGATAACAGATGCCTGGGACTGGAGCACTGGGATGACCTGGAGGGATGGTGTGGGAGGGGGGAGGGAGGAGGGTTCAGGATGGGGAGCACGTGTATTCTGGTGGCGGATCCATCTCGATGTATAGTAAAAGTAATACAATATTGTAAAGTTAAGAAAAATTAAAAAAAAATAATAATAATAATAAAAAAAAAAGGAAAAATAAAATAAAATAAAGTCCGCACTCTAACTGAGAAAAAAAAAAAAAGAAAAACTAGTTTATGAGACCAATTTTAAATACTACTTTGCAGAGTTTTAAAATTAGGCTAAAAGAAGCTAAAACCTGATTTAGGATATTTGTTTTAATGTAAAAAAGATATTTCAATAAACTCAAAATACTAAACAAATGATAAAAAAAAAAAAAAAAGATTGAACTGTAGGCTTTCTCTTACTTGATATTACTTATGCAAATAGATGGCCCTTCATACTGTTTCGAGCACTGTGACTTCACCATATCTGTTAGTTTGGGAAAATGCAAGTCTAGCATCAGCTGACTCATCTTGCAGACTTTCCTTGGCTTTTCATGGGCACTTATTCTCTGGCTTGAGATTTCATATGGTTTGCCCATTTCAGCCTCCTCCAAAATAAGAGCTGTTCCCTCCCTGGAACTTTTTCAGTCTTTAAAGACTCTGCCACATACCCCACGCTCTCTTTGCTCCAGCTGTTCCTCTGCCCAGAAGACAAGTGTTGGATACTTTGATAGAACTGTGGCAAAGATGTGTTCTAACTGCCACATTCCAAGAGGATGCTTCCCACAAGTAATCACAAACAGTGTGATACCTGTTTATTGACAGATGCCTATCAATAAAGGTTGAATGAGAGACACTCGTGCAGCTCGGCTTCTGGAACAGCTTTCTTGGAAACAGAGCAGCATGGCTCTTTAGTGAGACTGGATATCAGCCCCCAGCCCTCAGGGAATTCATGATTGGAGAAGTAACATCTCCTTCCCAGGCGGAAGGAAGAAGAGGTGGGGGCCAGGCTTGCTGTTACAGCCTTGCAGCCACTACTCTGGCCCTAGGTCTCCACCCTGCCCCACCCGATAGACTTCAGTCCTAGACGCCCAGCTGCCTTGGGCTCTGGAGGCAAATCCACCCATACTGATCACATTGAATACACCTACATGCAAGTGTTTCCTACAACCACAGGATATGAGACTAATGTTCTTTAGTCTTAATTTTTACCTATGGTTGCCAAGGCCTTGTTTTGCAACAGGTACAACAGAATTGCATAACTCTATCCTATATCCACACAATATAATTTATGAAGCATTTACTATTTTCTAGTTCCTGGGAATATAGTAGAGTTTTTTGTTTTTTTTTTTAAGAAGACAGTAAGCAAAGCAACTTTCTCATGTCTTTCAAATTATTTATGTCGGGAATACAGAAAATAAAAGCCCTATAATAGCACTAAGTGGTATGAGGAAGCACTTGATAAAGAAGAAGATTGTGACGGGAGTGCTGGGTTAGATAGGATGGAAGAACTTGGTTGTTATGGGATCTGTGTTGACATAGAGTGATTAGGATTTGCCCAAGGTTAAAAGAGCGATATAAGCATGATGCTCAAGATGCATAGTTTTATAATTTATTCAATTATATATTTTGCTGGAGTAAGTAGATAGTTGTGTAGGAAGATGGGAAGAATATCAGATTTTTGTGTGTGTGTAGGGGACTGAAACATCTTTGAGCATTTACTTTACAGAAGGCTAATATATTTTTAGTTGGCTGATACACATGATGTAAATTGAGATAAATTTAAACTCATCAGCATATAGATGATTTTTAGTGTCGTTGGCCTCTATGAGATATTAAACAGGAATAATGGTTACATGCTCTCCATTTGGGGTATTTATCCCTGGTCTGGCATGTGCATCTCCCTTTGGGAATACCCTGGTTTATGTAGCCTTGAGAGGCCCTGGGCATTGCCCGTCGTGGGATTCATGGGACCAGGTTCTCCTGCTCTCGCCATCTTACATCCAGGAGCAGGAATGAAACAGGGACTCTGTTGTATGAAGGTTATTCCTGGAACTTCAGTGAGTGATAGAGCAACATGAGGGCACTGGCATTTTTTTGCCTCTGTACTGACATCAGTAGAGATACCAGACCCTTTCTGAAGCGTGGTTTGTGGTTTTCCCTTGGATCTTACTGTGTTCCCCATTCTCCAGTTTCTTAGAGGTTCTGTGGGATCTCAACATCCTTTAATGTGTTTCTTTTATGTAACAAGTAGTAGGCAGTTGCATTTCTGGGTATTTGATTCTATTACATATAAGTAAGCTTGGGCCTTCCCGAAGGCTCAGTGGGTAAAGAATCTGTATTCAGGGCAGGAGACACAGGAGATGGCGTTTCAATCCCTGGGTCGGGATGATCTGCTGAAGAAGGAAATGGCCACCCACTCCAGTGTTCTTTCCTGAAAATTCACACGGACAGAGGAGTCTGGTGGGCCCCCATCCAAAGAGTTGTAAAGAGTCCTACACAACTGATAGACGAAACATACAAGCTTGTAGTTTGTAGAACATAGGCGAAAACTTTAGGGAGTTTTCAGTAACTAGAAAGCAGAATTGATGGCGTGTGCTGAGTATATAATATGTCATTAGCGAGTGGAGCATGCGTGTGTTTGGTGGGAAGCCGAGTGAATGAACCAGGAGCTACCCAATATTCATGAGGCACCTTGGTCCTAAATATATGTGAGACAAAATATATGAGCTGCTAAATATTCAGATACACCAAAAAGACATCAGCATTTTGTAGTCAGGAAGTCAAAATTTGGTCACCCACTGCTGATGTCTATTCCGGACCCATATTTTCCCTGTCCACAGAAACCACAATCCACGGCTGTTCATCAGGCTAGTTAACAGGATAAACCTGTGTATATTCCCTGTCCCTTTGTCTCTGATGGAGCACGTGTGTGTCTTTGGCCCACAGCATCTTCTGCCTGTGGGCCCCATTCTGTTTGCATCCTATCCTAAAGGTGTGTGTGTTTATATCCTCCCCTTTTCTTCTCAAACTATATTTTAAACTGATTTTTAAAAGCCATGTGATTCAAGCATTTCAGTTTGATCTGAGAGTCTCTGCTCGGTGACCTCTGGGATAGCTTGCCTGGAGGTGGACTTGAAGGCTCCTGTTGCACCAAGGTCATTTCCCACATGACCTAAGATACCCAGAGCTAGTTTCTCTCCCTTGAACTTATAGCTCTGATTAGTACACTTGTTAGCTAAAGAATACTTGAATTTGCAATCAGTGTCCTGTGAAGTTTCTCTTGTCTCTTCAGTAGAGAGCTTCGAGCCTCACAGGTGGAGAAATTTGCCTCAAGAAGACATAATTTCCAGGTTATCAAAAAACTCTCAGCCCCTCTCCAGCTGCATCACAGTTTGGTTTTGTATCTGAAATAGTCTAAAATATTAGCCTTTAATTTCACTTCGAGTGTCTGCAGTTAGTATTTCTGAATTTGGAAGGACACAATGACTTTCTGTTTGGAAGATTCATTGATGAAACACAACAGATTGGATAAGGACTAGTTGTGTGTGAAATGAACAAGAGCAAAGAACAAGGGAATGAGCACCTGACTAGAGGTGAAAAATAAGAAACGCACACAGAACAAGGATACCGAATTGATTAGAATTCTGATGTGAAGCCAAAGCTGATAGTGATCTGGATAAATGATGAGATACCATAACCCAAGTTCTTGGTTCTATGGTTCTTGGTTCTATGGTTCTTGGCACCATAACCCAAGAAGTCGGATATCTTTAAAATACCATGTGTTTCATATTATGGGGAAAAACAGTATTTTAACGCCAGAGTTAGGGTGTCTAGAATGAAGAAACCCAAGTTAAGTGAAAGAGAATGTTGAATCCGTGGATTTTTAAAACAAATTACTGTTTAGGTGTGCAGTCAGGCCCAAGGATAAGAAGCTCATTGGTACAGAATTTGCCTGAATAGAGGTGAGGGCAGGGACTTACCATTCAGCTAACTCATATTTAATGTGTGTGGATAAATGTTATTTTCTGTATGCTGTTGGGAAGGGATCAATGTGTAAAGCAGTTCTGCATCAGTAAATTACAAAGATACAGATTTTCCCTTTATGGAAGTATTTCTTAAAAGTAAAGCACCATTTGGGACAGCCAATGCACCTTTCTCAAGTGTATTTTCAATCCTGTAACTTCAGTATTCCTAACTTTAAACTGCATGCAAAGTATACTTAAAAAGCAGATGTTATTTATTTGTTCACTGATTACTCATTATATTTTATTCCTCACTGCCCTCTTCCCCTGTAACATTTGCTCTGAGTGATAAGGGTCACACACTGAGCAGGGTATACGGTGGTGCTTAAAAAATAACACAGAAAAATCTATGAATGCGGCTTATTTCCAAGTCCTAAGCACAGCGGACGCGATCTCATGGATTGATGACACTGAAGGGAGTAGCTAATGCTGAGAAGACTAACCCCCTTACTAGGCATTTACCCTGACCAAGCACTCTGTGCTCACTACCTCATTTGTTCCCCTCAACCGTAAAGGGTAGTACTACATGTCTATCTTAGTGACGAAGGAACTGATTTCCCCACAGTCACAGCTAAGACAGGCAGAACCAGCATCTGAACTCAAGGGGTCTGCCACCAGAGGGCTTATCAGCTCGTCCCTTCTTCCTTCCTGCTGTTGAGGTTGAGATGAGGGTGACGGAGATGCGTACGTCTAGATCACACATTCTCAGGAAAAATAAACCCATGCTTCTAGGCCGGACTGCCCTGAGGCTGTGCTTAAACAATTTAGTCAGTTTTGTCTTTATTTAAAAAAAAAAATCTGCATCAAAACAGCTACCTCCAAATGTCAAGGACCCACTATACATGTAGCTGCCCACTGATGTCAAAAGTCACCAGCAGGGAAGGCATTATTGGTCTTTATTGGGTTTTCATTGCAAATCTCTGGTTATTACAAACAGTGAAGTACCTCACATTAACCATGGTGGCAAAATTCATCTCTTAGGTCTTCTAAAAAATATTACGTGTTATGGCCCAGACTTTGAGGTTGATGGGGATGTAGATTGCACAGTGCTAGGGGCAGAGAACAGGGGGCTTCTAAATTTGGGGGCAATGCTCACAGGAAAGCCTGTGCACTTGCTTATAGAGGTGAGGGGCTAGAAGGCTTGGCATTACCAAGGTAGATACCATCTAAGGCATGACGCAGGAGGAGGTCCCACCTACTGTGTTGATCCCGAGAGAGAATAGCAAGCAGCAGCCCACTGGAAGGAGGATGTACAAGCTGCCCAACCCCAACCCTCAACCCTGTCCACTCCCTGAGTGTCTGCAGGGTCCAGACTCTGTATCTCACTCCCAGTCCGCTTCTGTGTGTTCCTCCACCATCTCTGGCCTGGGTGAACCTTTCCTGTCCTGGACAATCCCTTCCTTGCTCTTCAGCCAAGATTTCAAATTTGTACTGTCTTCAGCCAGTTCAATTTCCTGAGCATGCTACCCATTCACTGGCAGGCACCCTCTTCATTTCTAGTCCTTCAGTATTTCTTCTTCTGAGTACAGACCATGGATTAATTTCCAATTCCAATAAGTTTCCATTAATTTCCTGACAATTTCAGAAAGCAACGTCCATGACTACTAGACTAGACCAAGGGACCGGAGCATTCAGAGTGATAATTTTAAGAGCCCCATTTGTGCTATGCACTGTTTTCTCATTTGGCTCTCATCACAGATCTATGACGTAGGTACTTTATAATCCCCATTTTCCAGGTGAGGTAAGGAAGTGAATAACTTGTCTAGAGTTGAATTGCTATTAAGAGCCACAATTCAAACCCAATGAATCTGTGTCTCAAATCCAGCCTTTTGACCCCCCTGGAGCAAGATTTAGGTAATTGGCCAGCCATTCATTATATATATGTGTACACACAGCACACACACACAATCTTCTTTCCAGTTATAGATAAGGATAAGATAAGATAGATAATATATATCTATTCCAGTTATAGATAAGGATAAGATAAGATAGATAATATATATTCCAGTTATATATATCTTTAGCCACTGGGGTTCCAGAAAAAAATGAGAAATTACAAGTTGTTCTTGTCTCTTAATACGGCCCCTCTCCCATCTCCTGGTAACTAGGGGCCTTTTCCGCCCTCTAGTTGGTCAACCCCCCAGGCAGTACCCTGTTCATTTCTGTCATTTGATTGTTCAGAGTCAGATAGCTTAATGACTAAGGAAATGAATTTTGAGAGTCAGATTGCTGGGTTTTCCACTCACTTCTGCTACTTCTTTTGGGACTTTGGGCAAGTTTCCTAATCTTCCTGAACTCATCTGTAAAATGGGAACAGTAGCAGCACTTACCTATGTAATAGGCATCTTGGGGTTGCTGTAAGAGTGAAGACTACTACTGTATTTAAAATTTGGAGAAGACTGGCTAGCAGAAAAAAAGGGCTATGCCATGGCAAGCTATCATCATTGTAATGGTTTAAGAAATATTTATTGAACATCTGTGTTTCAGACAACAAACACAGGCCAGTCCATATCCTCACAGGGGTTATATTATAAGGAAGGCAAATACAGAACAATCAAGTATACAAACAGGCAAGATGAGTATACATTGTATAAAGTGGGAAGAGCAGTGTTATAACTTGTGATAGACAGGGAGACCTGGCCTGCGGTCAAGAAGATCAGGTGAGGGGCACTGGAGATAGGAGCTCAGGAAATCTGATACAATGTGCAGAGGAGCAGGACAGGGATAAAAGGCAATGCCGTCTTGCTGAACACCTAGGCACTTTTCTCAGCATCCCATGTACGCATTCCTTCTTCAGTCCTTCAACACTTACAGGTTATCTTCCTGATTTACAGATGGGAAGTGGAAAGCAGAGAGAGGTTCTTGCTCAGGGCCTCCCGTCAGCTCAATAGGAAGAACAGCTTCAACCACTCAGTCCTTTGCAAGCCTCTCCCTGTCACACTCTTAAATCTTATATTATATGGTAGCCTCTAGTTCAGAATCACTCATCAAGGTAGCTCAGATGATCATATGCATCCAATGCAGGAGACTCAAGTTTGATCCCTGGGTCCAGAAGATCCCCTGTAGAAGGGCATGGCAACCCACACCAGTATTCTTGCCTGGAGAATCCCAGGGACAGAGGAGCCTGGTGGGCTACAGGCCATGGGTTCACAGACAGATGGACGCACCTGAGCGACTGAACAGCAACTCTTTCACTTCAGTCTAGATTCCTTTAGCAGTGACATTTGTCCCAGTGGACTGTCTCCCAGAGTGTTCTGCTGTGAAGATTGCATTTGTTGTTGCTGTTCAGTCGCTCAGTTGTGTCCGACTCTTTGTGACTCCATGGCCTCCAGCACACTAGGCTCCCCTGTTCTTCACCATTTCCCAGAGTTTGCTCAGACTCACATCCATTGAGTTGGTGATGCCATCCAACCATCTCACCCTCTTGCATTAGGTTGAATAAATCTTCATCCAGGTCATCCATTTCTCCCGTGCCCTCCTCCCAGCTGCTTCACACCCCTACTTGGTTTTTCTCCCTGGACCACAGTGTACACCGTGGCTGCAATGTCATCTTGAAGGCATTTCCTTTGGCATTCACAGCGCCAGCCTGTACATTCCAAACTCCTGACCAGCAAGGGATACTCATATCTTCAAGTTTACTGTCTAGATGCCATGACGTTATAAACTCCTACAGGAGTCATATTTAATGAATCATTGAATCCTTCAATAGCTTAACACTGAATCTTTCATAAATGTTCAATAATTTATTAATTGAGTAGATGAATTAATAATATTATTTTCTTAGATACCTCCTTAGTGGACCTAGTTTCTTTCTGTTTTTTTTTTTTTTTCTTCCCTATTAAACATGCTGAATATGAATTTTGTGCTAAATTTTAGCTCAGCACATGCAACCATTTAGGGCTCTTATATTCTAAAGCAGTCTGCACCCCACGGACCATTTCTTTCTTCTTTGTGACCCTGAAGTAAAGTCACGTGATAAACACAGACATGGTGTTGCTAAAACATTTCTAACTCTAATCTTGACCAGCATCTGGAAATGCTTCATAACGTCCATGGAGGTAGAGGCCAAGCTAATTTTGTAAGAGATTCCAGTAGTCTTTCCTCAGAAATACTATTATTCAGTATTTCAGGGGTCTAAAACCTGCTAGTCACTAGTGTTTTCCAAGAGTGCAGCGAGTTTAGTGATGGAAATTTTCTTTTCAAAGTTGGTTAATGTTATTCTCTGCCTTCCTTTAGTGTACTTTGGTTTGTTTTTGTTTTTGAGCAGCGATAATGTTCACATTAAAGGGACGAGGCACACATCTGGTACAGAGGAAAAGAAACAGAAGAAAACTACTACTCAAGCAAACTTACTGCTTTTTAATTAGTGCCTGTGGGAAGCTGTGTTTCTGTCGCAGTCCCATTTATATGTAAGTTCTTAAAACACTGATGTGTGAATTGCTCTCACATTTTCCACAGTCTTCTTCCCATAGCAGATATAAATAAATGCCTAATGAAAGGGTCAGGAGACAGAATCTTTCATCCCTCTTTTGCACTTGCCCTCAGAAGGACCTGGAGACAGAGAGTGAGAGAGGTAAAAGTGGAAACAAAATATTCGATAGGTTCACGGTAACAACCGTCATGGGAAACCCAGGGAGTGGCCTTCCTGTACAGCAGAAGACGAAGGCTCACACGAAAGCGTGTGGCAGTGGATTTCAGTTTGTAATGAGGTGGGCAGTCATGCGACAAAACCATTTTCCTTCCCGAGGACGTCCTGTTGGATGGTTGCTTTTTCCCCCTCACATTTCACTGCACTCTGGTATCAGAGCACCATCCCCGCCTATTTTATTGCTATTCCCCACGTGTCCTCCTCGGTACAGAAAATGTGAAAATGGTGAAGGTGCTGGAGCCTTTTTACCTAATGCAAAATGGAAAATCAAAAGGAATAGTTAGTAGAAATTTCACAGAACTTCTACTTTTCTGGAAGCAGATATAGTTATAAGAAATGAGTCATTGAAATTGGGATATGTGTTGAGGCCTCATGTCTCTGAGCAATTTTAGTCTTGAGAAGAGATTTAAAATTAAAGATATTAAACCAGCTCCTACTCCAGAATATCACTGTGTATATTTAATCTAGTGAAGCCATGCCCGTCAGCTGTACCATGTCTACGATATAAGGAAACAGTACTTGTGGTTTCTTTATGTAAAAAAGATGATAATTTAAAAATATTAATATGTGCCCTTTTTACAAAATCTTAAAATGTTTCTGATATTGCCATTTAGAATTACAATAATTTGACCTAGTTGGTAAATGAAACTTAATGATGGCTTTTCTCATGACCTTTAATTACAGAATTTTGACACAAAATGAGAACTGAAAAACAACCTGATCTGATTCAGATCTGATCTGAACAGATGATGATATTAAAGCACAGGAATGTTAAATGATTTACCTGAAGCCTGTTAGCCAAAGAAAAAGCAAAAGAAAAAGTAGGCAAAACGCAGCCTTTGTTCTAGCTTTCTGAGTCTGAAAGCAGTGTTCTTTCTCATCTATAAATTTAAATTTAGATAGTATAGAATCTGGGCAGATGAGGTTTTACCAAATTCTGAATTATCAGGTCAACAAATTGGAAAGGAAGTTATTAAATATTTAATTTTACTCCTTCTTTCTTTCATTCACTCATGCATTTGTTCCCTTTTTATAATTCTATAATTTAGAATTTTTATAATTCTAAATTAGGCACATTTATTATTAATTTGGAAATCAGGAAATCATTGAGAGGGGATATTTATGAATATAAAAATCTAAAATTCATAAAACCTTATTTTTGACCATCTAAAAAGTGTTCTTGTTAAACCACAAGTTAAACTGGCTCCTTGAACTCAAAAGAGACCTCTGATTACAGAAAATGCACTATTTTAGGTATTTTGAGATCCATGGAGAGGTAAATAAGTCACCCTTCTCCTTCAGCCTCTTCCTCATTGAGTTCAGAGTCATTTCCTTGAGGTTTCAGTTTCAAAGGCAAGTTTTTTGAAGAAACAGCATCCACTTTGAAAGAATGCTTGTTTTTGTACAAGGTTGTGAGAAAACTCCAAACTCCTCAGGGAACAAGTCAAAACCACAAAAACAAACAGCAACAAGAAAACTCCCCCAAAACAAATAATAAGCCAACAACCAAAGCAAAACAAGGAAATATGACATTTTTTGTGTGTCATCATCCTGTTTTCAAGGACCCCTATGTCTCAAGGACCCCCATCAGAACTGAGAATTCTGGGTGGCCAGAAAGCAACCTTCCCAGACAATAGAAATAATAAAAAATAAAAAAGATGAAAATAGTTATTCTTCTATAATAGCGTGAATCATGATGATGTAATATATCAAGAGATGAAGTGATAATGTTCCCAGTAGTTGATATTCTCCTGGATCTCTGAAATATCACTGTTACTGACATACTTCTACAACTTTTCTGTCATTTATTCTGTTCCCCAAATGCTGTTTTGACTTTTTTTAATAAAACAGAATGATGGCTGAAATGCCTGAATTTACCTTGCAAATGTTATATTCCCCATTTCCTTTAAAACCATGGAGAAGTTCTACACATAATGCAATGAACGTTACAAGTAAATTTTCAAGTAACTGTCAATGCCGAATGTAGTTCTTCTCTTATTAGTGATGGAATGCGTACTAGGTAGGAAAAAAATGGGGGGAAAACAGTGTATTGTTTTGGATTTTGTAGGATTACTCAACTTTAGTTGTTCTGACTCATTTTCTAAGCTTGTACATATAATAAAGCATTGTTACTTACTGATAGAATGACTTGATAGTTTATGCAGCCATTTTTCAAACCAGAATACTTCAAGAGATAGGGAGAGGAAGAAATTTGCCTTTTAAGGACATGCAGCTTTATTCCGTTGGTTCCTTTGAAAATAACAGAAATTTTATTTTCTGAATTGGTATTATAATTTTACGTCTCCGCATAATGGGCCTTGGATTTGACTAATAGCAAGAGCAGATTTCCCCTAACCTTTGAGCAATTTTGTCTTCAAAGACATGCTTTCATTTTTTATTAAATCTCAACAAATGTCAGTTGAATTAGTGAAACTATGAATTTTTTATTTAATGATCCTACTAACTGAAATGAAAAACTGTTATTAATGCTCTTTCTTTAAATACATTCTGTATCTCATGAAAGTATTCATGGCAAGATCATGGAAAATTAAATAAGCAATGAGCAGAATCGACCAGCATCACTGCTGATTGCTTCATTAGGACCTTTTACCAGCATGAAGGCCTTGGTAGAGCCTCTCCCTATGGTAGTATGCCATGACTTCCTTTTTCCAAATTGCACAAACACTGATTGAAATTCCTGTCACCTCTCTGGGAAAATGAATTTCATACTCTTCTCACTACTATGTGAAACGCTTAATCTTATTTGTCCTAATTTTATTCATTTTGGGGGAAAAAAAGTACCCTCAGCTTTATACTTCAGAATGGAGAAATAAGTCAAAATTAACTTTGTACAAGATATCGATTTTTTTTTGGTGAAAATTATTTTTTTCTCTCATCTCACACAGTCCATACATGTCAAATTGCCGAATCTCTAGTTTCCCTTCAGTTTCCCTTTCTAATCAGTCACTAGTTCCGTTGGATGTCCCTAGGTGTTTGTCAAGCAGTACTGAAACAGCAGTTAAAACTGTAGAGCATCTACTCTGGTGAAGTTACTATTTCAGTAGGCCCTTTTTCTGTTTGTGTTTTCAGTTACAGGACACCCAAGCTCAGAATGATCACCCAGAGTCACACAGAAAACACTTGTTTCAGGCCAAGAATCCACTCCAAGAATGCAGGCCAAGAATCCACCCCAGGCTCTCCTTCCCTGTCTACTGTCCATTTGCGTAACCACTGATAACAGCTTTGCAGATGTGAATATTCCAAAGCTCGGTAAAATCTTGAGGAAAACCTGAACAAACCATTTGGCCAACCCAATATCATGCAAGGGTGGCTTAATTTTTTTTTTTCCAAATTATGTATCCCAAACACTCCTGACAGTCTAGTTTTGTTTGCTACTCTGAAGTTTTTCATTCGGGACTGTTTCTTCAGACAATAATCTGTAGGAAGTTTCAGATTCCTTACCTTTCTCACAGCAGATATTTTGGAGTCTTCATTTACGTCCGTCGGTTTTTGTTTTTTAATGCCCGTAATTCTGCCTCTTGAGACTAACGAGGCTTACAGTTAGCAATACGTTTTCTTGAATTCCCTAACCTGTCACTGTACACCACTACATCGGCTTGGCTCCTCATCCTTGGCACAGTTTAATGTGTGCAGCTAGTCCCTGAGACACTTGTCTTTGTTCTGTGTCTTTGTAAACAGAGCCAGAGATGCAGTCTCCTAGTGGTTAATTTGGGAGGTGGTGCTGGGAAACAATGAAGGCTCTGGGAAAGTGGGACATGGAAGGAAGGAAGTAGAGTGGGGAGCTGAGCTTGCAGTGCAGTGGGTGACTGGGGCACAGCTTCACTGGAGATCTGAAAAGCCACGGGGAGTGCCTAGTAGGATGGTTCTACTCCCATGGTTCATCCTCCCACGGAGGATGGGAAGCTGGGACATTTATCTGCCATCCTGAGGCCCTGTGGGTTACAGGTGACATGTGGCTCTTTCGAGCTGTGCTTCCAGTCAGGCTGTGGCTTCAGAGAAAGCCCTGAAGCACTGGAGCTCTGAGACTCCCTGGAAGCTCCTGAGGTAGGATACAGGCAGTGTGCTTTTGTTCAGTCGCTCGGTCCTGTCTGACTCTTTCCGACCCCATGGACTGCGGAACGCCAGGCTTCACTGTCCTTCTTTATCTCCCGGAGCTTGCTCAAACTCATTTCCATTGAGTTGGTGATACCATCCAACCATTTCATCCCCTGTACTCCCCTTCTCCCCCTGCCTTCAAACTTTCCCAGCATCTGGGTCTTTTCTAATGAGTTGGCTCTTCACATCAGGTGGCCAAAGTAATGGAATCTCAGCTTCAGCATCAGTCCTTCCAATGAATATTCAGGACTGCTTTCCTTTAGGATTGACTGTTTTGATCTCCTTGCAGTCCAAGGGACTCTCAAGAGTCTTCTCCAACACCACAGTTCAAAAGCATAAGCTTTCTTTATACTTCAATTCTCATATCCATACATGACTACTGGAAAAAACATAGCTTTGACTATATGGATCTTTGTCAGCAAAGCAATGTCTCTGCTTTTAATATGCTGTCTTGGTTGGTCATAGCTTTTCTTTCAAGGAGCAAGTTTCTTTTAATTTCTTGGTTACAGTCACCATCTGCAGTGATTTTTGAAGCCCAAGAAAATAAAATTTCTCACTGTTTTCATTATTTCCCCATCTATTTGCTATGAAGTGATGGGACCAGATGGCATGATCTTAGTTTTTTTTAATCCAACTTTTTCACTCTCCTCTTTCATTTTCATCAAAAGGCTCTTCAGTTTCTCTTCACTTTCTGCCATAATGTGGTGTCATCTGTATATCTGAGGTTATTGTTATTCCTCCCAGCAATCTTGATTCCGGCTTGTGCTTCATCCATCCCAACATTTCTCATATAAGTTAAATAAACAGAGCGACAATATACAGCCTTGACGTACTCCTTTCCCAATTTGGAACCAGTCCATTGTTCCATATCTGGTTCTGTTGCTTCCTGACCTGCATATAGGTTTCTCAGGAAGCAGGTCAGGTGGCCTGGTATTCCCAGATACTGGCAGTGTGCTAAAGGCTGTCTATCAGAGTATGCTGAAATACACTGGACCATGCGGATGCGGCGTGGGGCACAGAAGAGTATCTGCTGAAGTCCATCCCTTAGTTGCTCTGTCTTGTTTTTGGTGACACAACATCATGTATAAGTCATTGGTTCAGTGAATATACAGTATCTTGGGAACAGCCAGCCTGTCCCTTAATGAAACTTAGAAAGACCCTTGCAGCATCCTGTTAGGTTGGCTTCATTCTTGTGACACAGCACAGAATGGAATCAATGAAATCTTTGATCTGCTTTCCCCTGTTTCACTCCCTTTGCCACTAAAGAGCTCTTTGACTCCATGTGGTGGCATATGTGATCCTGTTTTGGTAAATGAAGCATTCCTCAAGTGCTTGAATGGTGGAGCCGGCAGAGGCATTGATGTCAAGAAAAGGAAATCCTTTCCTGTAGTATGAACAGTTCTGCTGAAGACAGGTCACCAACTCTCCCATCATAGAAGCTCCTGTGTAATCAGCAATGCTTATAATTAATCCCGGGGCCTGGCTTTCAGTAAAGTGGACCCTCTGTTCCCACCAGGGACTCCACTGGAAGCTGATCTTCATTTAGGCAAGAATTTGATCAGTATTGCTCAGTCTATACCCTGTAGTTGCTATTCAGTCGCTCAGTCGTGTCTGACTCTTTGCAGCCCCATGGATTGCAGCACACCAGGCTTCCCTGTCCTTTCCCATCTCCCGGAGTTTGCTCAAACTCATATCCATTGAGTTAGTGATGCCATCCAACCATCTCATCCTCTGTCGTCCCCTTCTCCTTTTGCCTTCAATCTTCCCCAGCATCAGCATCTTTTCCAATGAGTTGGTTCTTCCCATCAAGTGGCCAATGCATTTCTATGCCCTAAGTGCTGGAAATAAATGTGATGAATAAATCTTATGCCAAGTATTCCTTTGCTCACAGCATTCCAATCTCAAATGTCCTGCTTTCTGTTCCTCCAGCTCAGATGTCCTGCTTTCTGTTCCCTCCTTGGGGTAAGCGGGGAGAGATCTCTGCATGCGCTACCCCTGTCTGGAATCTCCTCCCCCAGACCTTGGAACGGCAGCTCCTCTCACCACTCACAACTTCGGTGTCACTTTCTCAGAGACGTATTCTTGGTCCCCTCTTTTAAAGTAGCTACTCCAATAATTTGCTAATGCTTTTTATAAATTTTACATTTTGATATCATTTATTTGCTTCCCCAGTCACTCAGATGGTAAAGAATCTGCCTGCAGTGCAGAAGACCTGAGTTTGATCCCTGGGTTAAGAAGATCGCCTGGAGAAGGAAATGGCAACTCACTCCAGTATTCTTGCCTGAAGAATTCCATGGACAGAGTAGCCTGGTGGGCTATAGTCCAAGGAGTCATAGAGTCAGACATGACTTAGCGACTGAGCATGCATGCAAACTTAGCTTGTCAATTTATTTAGATTGTATGCTTCCTGCTACTGGAATATAAGGTCCATGAAAGTAGAATGTGTCTTCTATTTACAGTTGCATCCCTTGTACCTGACACTGCAAACAATGCAAGGTACTCAGTATTTTACTGAACGGTTAGAGAGCACTGTTAACTCATGGGGAAATACACTTCTTGGTGGAGGGTTTTGCATTTCTTTAAAAAGCCATGTGTTGCTCCAGCTCATTATTCTCCACTAGATGTTTGCCAAATCTACTGCAAGTGATACAGTGACCTGCTGTATAGCACAGGGATCTTCACTCCGTGATCTGCAAGGGCCTAAATGGGAAATCGAAAAAAAAACAAAAACAAAACAGTGGATATATGTATACCTATTGCTGGTTCACTTTGCTGTACAGTAGAAAGTAACATTTAACATTGTAAAGCAACTATACTGCAATAAAAATTAAAAAGTAAAAAGAAAGTGATGCACTATACTGTAATTCCCTGATCTTCCTATACATGTGTATGCTAAGTTGCTTCACTCGTGTCCGACTCTTTGCGACCCTATGGACTGTAGCCCTCCAGGCTTTTCTGTCCATGGGATTCTCTAGACAAGAATACTGGAGTGGATTGCCATTCCCACCTCCAGGGGATGTTCCCGACCTCGGGATTAAACCCAAGTCTCTTAATGTCTTCTCCTCCAGCAGGTAAGTGTTTTTTTACCACTACCACCACCTGGGATCTTCCTATATTATCTTTTAATCCCTAAGAATAATCAGATCAGATCAGATCAGTCGCTCAGTCGTGTCCGACTCTTTGCGACCCCATGAACCGCAGCACGCCAGGCCTCCCTGTCCATCACCAGCTCCCGGAGGTCACTCAGACTCGCATCCATCGAGTCAGTGATGCCATCCAGCCATCTCATCCTCTGTCGTCCCCTTCTCCTCCTGCCCTCAATCCCTCCCAGCATCAGAGTCTTCTCCAATGAGTCAACTCTTCGCATGAGGTGGCCAAAATACTGGAGTTTCAGCTTTAGCATCATTCCTTCTAAAGAAATTCCAGGATTGATCTCCTTCAGAATGGACTGGTTGGATCTTCTTGCAATCCAAGGGACTCTCAAGAGTCTTCTCCAACACCACAGTTCAAAAGCATCAATTCTTCGGCGTTCAGCCTTCCTCACAGTCCAGCTCTCACATCCATACATGACCACAGGAAAGACCATAGCCTTGACTAGGCGAACCTTTGTTGGTAAAGTAATGTCTCTGCTTTTGAATATGTTACCTAGGTTGGTCATAACTTTCCTTCCAAGGAGTAAGCGTCTTTTAATTTCATGGCTGCAGTCACCATCTGCAGTGATTTTGGAGCCCAGAAAAACAAAGTCTGACACTGTTTCCACTGTTTCCCCATCTATTTCCCATGCAGTGATGGGACCAGATGCCATGATCTTCGTTTTCTGAATGTTGAGCTTTAAGCCAACCTTTTCACTCTCCACTTTCACTTTCATCAAGAGGCTTTTAGCCCCTCTTCACTTTCTGCCATAAGAGTGGTGTCATCTGCATATCTGAGGTTATTGATATTTCTCCCGGCAATCTTGATTCCAACTTGTGTTTCTTCCAGTCCAGCATTTCTCATGATGTACTCTGCATATAAGTTAAATAAACATGGTGACAATATGCAGCCTTGACGTACTCCTTTTCCTCTTTGGAACCAGTCTGTTGTTCCATGACCAGTTCTAACTGTTGCTTCCTGACCTGCATACAGATTTCTTAAGAGGCAGATCAGGTGGTCTGGTATTCCCATCTCTTTCAGAATTTTCCATAGTTTATTGTGATCCACACAGTCAAAGGCTTTGGCATAGTCAATAAAGCAGAAATAGATGTTTTTCTGGAACTCTCTTGCTTTTTCCATGATCCAGCGGATGTTGGCAATTTGATCTCTGGTTCCTCTGCCTTTTCTAAAACCAGCTTGAACATCAGGAAGTTCACGGTTCACATATTGCTGAAGCCTGGCTTGGAGAATTTTGAGCATATGTGTACAAATTAATTCTTTAAAACAGCAGCTAGTTGTATTAAGAGGGTTGGACTTCTGGTCAGTAACTCCCTAATTTTCGTCCCATCTTTTCAGCTGTCTTGGGTGACAGTCTTTCTCCCCCAAATAGTGGCTGGACATTTAGAGTAACCATTGGTCTAGTTGGGAGGCCATGGTATTGACCAATCTGTGTAGAAACATTTCCAAATTGCACACTAGAGTTCAGGATAAAGAAGAATTAATCTCATTCTATAAACACTGAGAAGGATCTCACTCTCTCAGCCAAACTTCCCTGCTCTAGGGAGAATCCTCACCTCCATCATCACGGTGTCCTACTTGGCTGCCTTCCTCTGTTTCATAATCCTTAAACCTCTTTTTTTTTCTTCCCTTTACGTTCGGAAGCCTTTTTAAAGGAACTCTGCGGTATGGCAGGAGATGGGATTTCTCAGTTATATTTAGCTGTTCACACTGTGAAGTTCTTGCTTCACACTTGGTCTAGCTTTCCATGCACAGAAAGCTGCAATAACCTTTTTCTTCTGCCAGTTAGACAAGCAAATTATTTCTCTCCTTCATCGGTATGCACAGTTTTTTTCTGCTCTTTTGTATAAAATATATGTAGGTTTTATATATTTTTTCTTTCAGTTTATTTTTTCCTTCAGTTTATTTTTCTTAATTCATGCCTGCATGTTGTCATAATCAGCTTTTTTAAAAAATGAATAATTATGTATCTGGAGGCTTTCTGTATTCTTGCTTCAGAGGCTTGGTTTATAAATAGCTTCTCTTTTTTTGCTGGGCTTGTTGTTGGGTATCAGTTTTTTAAATGTGCTTTCCTTTTAACTGAAGTGATGAAAACTATTGAAACACAGACTTTTGTTCTCTGAAGATCTAGAATTTACTTAGCTGTCAATGCAGCTAAAGCTCAGCCCACCCGAGCAGCCTTTCACAGCACTTATTCCTCTGCATATAAACAAGGATTCATGTCCAGTTGCCTCCCCTGAGTCTTAAGACCTCACTCCTTCAGTCATTCACCGTGACGTGTGTGTCAAAGGAAATGAACCAGCCAGTTACTAAATGTGTGCAGCTCCAGAAAGAAGCATCCAGTTGTATTCGCTAAAATCATACTAGACTAAATCATACTAAACTACACACTAAAATCTTATAAAACCCATCTTTTGAGAAGAGAAGGGACTTGTTCACCTACCTACGCACACACAGATTTGTCCTGCGTGTGGCTCCAGTGAAAGCTGTTTCCTACAAATTCCAGGCTACTTGGTTAAAGTGGAAATGGCTTACCTTGTTGAAGGTGTTCCTATTCCAGGAGTACATTGCAGAGGGCAAGAGGGACATAAGAAATCGTTCATTTTAATGGATTTTTATGAGGAGATCCAGTTTGTAGATTTTCACTGGTGCAAATGATAGTGATGTAAAGCTGGTCTTTGTTTTTTCTTTAATTAAAAAAATTACTAAAATTCTCCAAGGAGAATGAAAACCAGGGCCAGTGCCTGCATGTCTGGTCTGAGGTCTGTTTGAGCACTTTCATGAATCAAATCTGCAAGTCTAAACCTGGCATTAAGGGTTAAAGGTGGTTTTATGGGTAAAGAGTACTTATAATAAAACTGCTACAGTGACCAGACATCTTTGTTTAGAATAGAAATTTCTGCTGTTGTTCCATTCAGTCTTATTTTTGTTGGGTGAAGTAGGACCGACAAAAACAATATTAATTGTATTCAAATCAAATACAAAGGCAAGGCTGTGAGGTATACTGGAAAACTGAACAAAGAGGATCTAAGTAACCGCCCTTTGAAGTGAAAATTGCTGGCATAGCAGATGCAAAGTGTAACAGGACCCTTACTCTAGTCGCTTTCAGGAAAATCAGATCAGATCAGATCAGATCAGTCGCTCAGTCGTGTCCGACTCTTTAAACAAGGAAATGGGGTCGATGCGAAAGCAATGAAAGTGTAGGATGCTGTGCTGTGGAGGATCCATGTGGACAAGAGCAAGCCATTTCCTTTGTTGGAAAAGTAGTTTGTAAGAGAATAACCGCTGAGTCCTGGTACTGGAGGTCAGATGGAGAAGGGAACGGCAACCCACTCCAGAATTCTTGCCTGGAGAATCCCATGGACAGAAGAGCCTGAGGGGTACAGGCCATGGGGCTGCAAAGAGTTGGACACGACTGAGCGACTCACACACCCACTGTTGATCAGTGGTTTTACGGCTTACTGTTTTTTTCAGTCTTGTATTTTGAAAATATGCAAATGTATGAAATAATTGTACAGCGGGCATTCCTATACACAGTACCTAGATTCTGCAAGTAATATTTTATTGTACTTTCTTTGTTACCTAAATATCCATCTAGGGGTTTCCCTGGTGACTCAGATGGTAAAAAATCCACCTGCAATGCAGGAGACCCGGGTTCAATCCCTGAGTCAGAAAGATCCCCTGGAGAAGAGAATGGCAACCCACTCCAGTATTCCTGCCTGGATAATTCCATGAACAGAGGAGGCTGATGGGCTAAAGTCTTGATGTCACAGAGAGTCGGACACGACTGAGTGTCTAACATTTTCACTTTTAAATATCCTTCTGTCCAAATCTATCCATTTACCTACCCATCGGTCTTGGTTTTGACGCATTTTAAAGTAAATTAGGGACATGAGTACCTGTCATCTGTACATATATTCCTCCATCATAAACATACTATGAAGAATTCAATGCTTGTTTATAGTTTGTTTTTTTAATGTATACTTTATATACAATGAACTGCTGTAAGTTTGAGCAAAAGTGTGCACCTATATAGCCCGAAACCAGATCAAGGTACAGAATGTCACCTTCTCCTAGAATGCTCTCCTGCCCCTTCTCTGCCAGTCCCTAACTGTCAGTCCAGAAGTGGCAATAGCTCTTCTGATTTCTCTTCCCACCATAGATTATTTTTGCCCATTCTAGAACTTCATATAAATAGAGTCATGTTCTCAGTACTCTTCAGTGTAGGATTTCTTTTCCCTCAGCCAGACGTGTTTTAGTCTCACCCCCTGTTGCTGCGTGCTTCAGTAGTCCATTCCTTTTTGTCGCTGAGCAGTATTCCGTTCTCCTGTAGGCAGACAACTGGGATGGCTCCAGCCTTTGGCTCTCCTGAGTAAGCTGCTTTACATACTCTTACGTTAATCATTTTTGGACAGATACTCTTTCACTTGCAAAAATAATGGAATTGATAGCAGTGGGATGACTGATGCATGCTCAGTTATATAACAAAGGCCAGAGATTTTTCCAGAGTGTTTGCCGTGGACACTGGCAGCAAACAGCAGGTCAGTTGCTCTACAGTCTCCAGAGGCACCACTGTAATTCTGGTGGCCATCCAGTGGCATCTCATATGGATTTCCCGAATGACTGACAATATCCTGCCTTTTCATGTCCTCCACTGTGATACTTATTTTTTTCTTTCATGGCATTCTGTCCCTATGTTTCATCCTCTTTTAAATTAGATTCATTAGAAAAGATATATATCTTTCCAGAATCTTTGGTGTATAGGTATTAGATGCCAGCACTTTGTCAGATATATGTTTTATAACTATTTTCTGACAGTCTGTAGGTTGTTAATTCATTTTTTCATATCACCTTTTGATGAACAGACATTTTAAATTTTAAATTTATTACTCTTTTAGTGATTTCTAGAGTCTGTCAAAGAAACCTTTGCATAAGCTTCCGTCATAAAATACTCCCCATGTTTTCTCCTTGACACTTTATAGTTGTGGGTTTTCCATTTAGATTTCGGATCTAGCTCATGTTAATTTTATGATGGTATTGGGTACAGAGGTCTGTATGGATACACACTCATTCCTTTCCACATTGGTTGAGTTTCTTCATCAAAATCAAATATCCATATATGTTTAGGTTTGTTTCTGGGCTCTAGAGTCAAAATAACACCATTTCTATAACACTATTTCTGTAGAGATATCAGTAGTAATATTGATACTTGGCAGCTTTGAGTTTTGATATAATATCCTCAGTAGATTTTCCAGTATCTTTGACATAAAGATATGGGATTCCCAGCATACGAGTATATTGCATAGAAAATACTTAGTTTTGAATATTATATGTAAAAATTAATGTTATTTTTTTCAAAGTAGAACTATTCTGTCGCTGTCTTAATAAATTTGGTGGAAAAGTTCACACAGTGCATAAACTTCTAACATTGTTCTATAACTCACAAACCTTTCTGCTATATTTCATTGTAATAAACATTTCAGTGTAACTATAATTTCTAAATTCCAAGTGATGGCACTTCTTAAGATTTCTTTTACTGTATAACAAAATTTCAAGGTACCAAATAGATCAGGACATTCCCACACATAACATTCACATTCTACACATAAAAAGTACAAAGATCAGCCACTAAAAAAAACTTTTTTTGATAAATACTAATTAGCAAGTTTCCTTTGGCCGTTGTAAAATAACGACTAATACATGTCTGCATGATTTGACCTAGCATTTCCACAACTAGTCTTCCGTATTTCATCAAATGTCTCCTCCATTTCTAAATGGGCATACTTTCTCAACCTCACATAACTTTTCATCTTTAAATGCCCTTTCACATAAATCATCTCCATCTCATTTTCATCTTAGTTTTTCACATGTATACATTCTTAAATATTTGTCCATCACTAAATACGGCTGTTCTTTCAGGGCGGTGGAGCTGGTTTCATTGGGATGCAAGGCCTGTGAAGCCTAATTCCTGATTTGTGGGTTCAGAGAAGATGCTGGGCATCAGGAGCGATGGTGGATTATTGTAGGGTGAATATAAATGTGCATAGCGCTCCTCTTTCGGTCTCGTTCTCCCCTTGACAGCATTATTGTATAAACTCTGCTTTTTAAAGGCATCTCACCACTCCATGGGCTGCTCACGGCAGCACAATGAGTTATGATGCTTATCTAGATTGTTGCTCTGTGTAAAACTAGTTTTTAAAAAGGTTGCTTCCTGGCTGTTTCCATGTAGTTTCCATGTAGAATTTTGTGCATACTTTTCATCACTCATACGTGGAAAGTATTACCCATTTTTCTGTGTTTGTATTTTCTCTGGCTAAAAGCTATAGTACAACTTATATGTGTGTATATATATATATATATATATATTTTTTTTTTTTTTTTTACCCATCCCCCCCACCCCTGCCCCTTTCATGGTATTGGAGAAGACTCTTGAGAGTCCCCTGGACTGCAAGGAGATCCAAGCAGTCTATTCTAAAGATCAGTCCTGGGTGTTCATTGGAAGGACTGATCCTAAAGCTGAAACTCCAGTACTTTGGCCACCTCATGTGAACAGTTGACTCATTGGAAAAGACCCTGATGCTGGGAGGGATTGGGGGGCAGGAGGAGAAGGGGACGACAGAGGATGAGATGGCTGGATGGCATCACTGACTCAATGGACATGAGTTTGAATGAACTCCGGGAGTTGGTGATGGACAGGGAGGCCTGGCGTGCTGTGATTCATGGGGTTGCAAAGAGTTGGACACAACTGGGCGAGTGACTGAACTGACTGACTGATTGACCCTGTAGTATTTGTGGAGTTCAAGAATGTCATTTTGGCTTAAAATGAAGCAGCAATGCTATCAGATGAGGAGCTGAAATTGTTGGCAGAATGCTTTAGGGATTTTTAGCAAGTTACACATCACATTTTATTAATGAGAAATAATGATGAACCACATTCTTTTTAGAGAAAATATGTTTACCATATTCTTCTCCTTAAAAATAAATGTGGTTTAGTAGGTGACAGGTCCTCTGACTCCGCTCCTTGACACAAACATGTAATTGATACCCTCTTCCGTACGGAAATGAGTGTGACATACACAGGAATCTAGTGGCATTGGCATAAGTGTCTTCAAGACAGGTTTGGCACTTTTGAGAAACGTTAAGTCAGTGTTCCCTCTGAGAAATGATAGATTATAAATAAAGAGTGATATTCCCAAGGAACTGTAGTCATATGAAGCGCTTTCTTAATGTAAGTTGCTAAGATTTAGGGAAAGTCATTTGTGTATTTGTTTGTTTTTGTTAATAAGTTTTATGTTTGCATACAATGAAGAAATGTCTAATGGAGATAATATTTAAAATTATGTTTCAGTCATGCTTGTTGATTTAGTGAATTTTTTAATTGAAATATAGTTGATTTACAATGTTGTGTTAATTTTTGCTATACAATAAAGCAGGCCAGTTATGCCTATATATATATGCATTCTTTTTTATATTCTTTCCATTACGGTTTAAATGCAATTTTTTCTCTACTTAACCTGAACTTCTCGATTGCCTTTGATGGGATAAGGCTCTGTCTCTGTTAGGCAAGTGTTCTTAGATGGCGCACACTACCTTCCCAGGGCACATTTGCTGCTGTACGTTGTCTCCCAAGTCTTCTCGTCACACCTTCCAGAGGCCTGTCCTGTAACCAGTTCTCCAAGGAGACCTGGTGTGCTCTGGCAAGGCTGGACTTCATGCTAAACCTGTGGGCTGTGGTAGAGAAGCACTTGAACCCAGCCAGTCTGCTCTCATGCTGTCTCTTCCTTGGAACCTGAGAAGGGAGCCACGTGGTGGAGCAACGTGTCCTCTCTCACAGCTGAATTGGTTGGGTTGACAGCCACCCTTGTTCTGCAGCAGAGGGATTCTGACACTCCTTGGGAGGCCTCTTCATTGCCTTGGTCCTTTTGTTGCACTGCCTGATAGAAAGTGTCATCTTAAAAGACGTTCCTTAAGTTCTAGGACGGTCAGTTAGATGCTTTAAATAAGTCTCAGTAAAGTGGATCAAATGGTAGCAATTGTCCTAAATTGGGAACTTTTAGGGACAATTGGGGCTATCTTTTGTGGTGGATTGTTCCAGATAATTAAAGATAGTTTCCTGGAGATATTTTTCTTCTTAATAATACCTTACTTTGGAAAAAATCTAATTCCTCATTCTATTATGGCTTGTTGTTCTTATTTGTAAGCCCATAAAAGTACAAATAATCACAGCAAAACTGCAGATAGCAGCAATTCTAGTCACTGCTACAATGCGGCGTCCTAATCACTATACAATCACAGCCTAGTCACTGCCAGAAAAAGTGAAAGTGAAAGTCACTCAGTCGCGTCCGACACTTCGCGACCCCATGGACTATACAGTCCGTGGAATTCTCCAGGTCAGAATACTGGAGTGGGTCGCCGTTCCCTTCTCCAGAAGATCTTCCCAACCCAGGGATGGAACCCAGGTCCTCCCGCATTGCAGGTGTATTCTACCATCTGAGCCACAGTGATATATTCCATTGAAAAAATAATGTCATGTGACGGAGAAAACCTGCAAATATCCATGGATCTTAGCAAAACCTCCTCCTCTCTCACTGGAACCTCAATATTAAGTCCAGAAACTTCCACATCACTCCAGCATCCATTTACTCCATAAGTTAACCTATTTATATTACCATTTAGTCATCCTGAGATTCTGTTTTGTCACTAATGATTAATAATTACTTTCCTAGACTAAATTGGTTTCCTAGGTTGCATTTTTATAGAGAAGATATCAGATCAGATCAGATCAGATCAGTCCTCAGTCGTGTCCCTCTTCGCCCCTCCCCCCTCCCTCCTCACCGCTCCGTCCTCCTCTCATCTGGTCATTCTCCACCATCTTCCTCTGTCGTCCCCTCTCCTCCCCCTCTCCCTCCCCTCATCTTCTCCTGTCACTCTTCCTCCTGCCCTCCTCCATTCTCCTTCAACTCCCCTCCTCCACTCCATCCCCCCCCTCTCACTCCACCCTCTCTTCTCTCTCCTCTCATCACTCTACACTTCCCCATCTCCACCCTCCCTCCCCTCCTCCCTGTCCCCCTCTCCCCTCTCTCTTGACCCCTCCGTCTCTTCCCTTCCCCACCAGTGTCCTCTCTCCTTTCACCTCACTGCTATCCAAGGTTCTCCCTTTCTCCCTTCTCTTTCCCCCCACATGGCCCTCCTGGCGTTGGCCCTAGCGGGGTGGCTCGGCACTCCCCTCTGGGTTGGGTGAACTACCTCGTGCCCTCTGAGTTCCATCTGGTTTGAGGTGCACTCCACATCATCTTCAGACTCTCCACTTCCATCCCTCCACTACTTTTTCGGACTCCCCATTGACTTCACTCCATGTCTGCTCTGGAGTGATCACATCATCATATCTGTCTGCTCTGTACAGTTCTTCTTGTTTCTCCACCTCTCTTTTCTTCTCTTCTTTTCCACACCATCTCTTCCTTTTCTCCCATCTTTCATTTCCTTTGTTCTCTATTCTTGAGATCCTATCTCCCATTCTTTTCCTCTTCTTTGCATTGATCACTAAAGAGGCTTTATATCAATCTAATAAATAGCCATTGTTCCTACTGTGTGCAAACTACTCTGCTGAGTGGGCTAGAGAATAAGAATGTAAGTAGTACCAAGTACCTGTCTTTGTGGTATTTAAAAATCTAGTGTTTGGCAACAATGCATTAATAAGGATAGCATAATGAAAAACATGGCCAGTTCCATAAGGCACACATTAAGTACTATTGCATTTTAGAAAAGCAGTGCTCACATGAGCATCTATGTAATGCTCATAAATGACTAGTAAATTTAAAAAAAAGTATTTAAGATGGACTTGAGATGATAAATAGAATTTAATGGACAGCAATGTGCAAGGCAAAGGCTTTGAGGCACAGTCATCTGATGTTTTTGGATGTAGTGCATGGTCCAGGTGGGGTCTAATGATGTGTGTGAGAGAGTACTAGAGGATACAGGCAGAGTTAGGGCTAGAGTTAGGGCTGCGTTTACTGTGGTTGCTTGGCCTTAACTGCCAGCATGGAGACTGACCTTAATCTTGCAATTAGAGGAGAGCTAACGACCACTTGTGAACAAAGGAGTGATGTGAAGCCACTGTACTCTCGCAGGAACACACTAGCTGTGGGACTGCAATATGGGCTGGGGAGAGGAGGAAGCCAAGGAGCCTGCGAATGTGGAACTACCGTGAGGAGTGTAGTAGTTCTGGCAACAGGGACCAAAGATTGCGTGGTTAGAAATGCCAGGCAGAGCAAGGGGGCAGAAGCGCAAGTCAAGGAAGCCATGGTCAAGCGCAAGTCAAGGAAGCCAAGTCAGAAGAGACTGGAATAGATATCAAATATAACCATGTTTAAGATGGTTGCTCAATATTTTAGTTCTTTCTCCACCCAAATAATACACAGTAGCATAATTTGGGATTGTATTTAATAGTTAACAGCTGGTTAACATGCATGAGCGGGCAGGCTCAAAGCAAGTTCAAATTTTATCTAGATATATAAGCTTGTATGATTTTAAACAGTATTATAAATTGCTTTGCACTGGGACACTTCTCTTGCCCAAGTAGATAGTATGGTTCTGAAATGCAAATGTTCTTTTCTTCTTCAGACAACCCAGAACAGTACTGAATGTGAGCACGTATTGAATGCTTAGCAATTCTTTTTAAATAATGTTAAGTAGTACAAGTATTTGTCTTCTTTTCTGCTTTTCTACAATCACAGTGATTTTGCTCACTTAAAACTTTGGCCTTTCACACTTGCACAAGATGAGCATCATGTCTCAATGAGCTTAGGAAGATATGAACAGCGTGTTTGCAATGTTCAGAACCACTGTGATGGGAGACAGGCTCTGCATGTAATATTTCCTGAGGAGGAAGAAGAGACCAACCATTGAGGCAGAAAATTGAATTTATTGTTTTAAACTGTATGATAGATTACCTCCGTCATCTAGAAAAAAACTCCATAAGAGTATTCCTTTTAAAATTTTTAGTTATTTAGCTCAGCCTTGTGTTATATTACCTCTATTTAATCAACTAAATAGAAATTATTAGAAAAATCTGTTATACTTGGCAGTTATATTCTGGTCCATGAGTTGGTTTTTAATAGATAGTCAAAAAGAATAGACTTCTAGCAGGACATCTCAAGGAGAAATATCCTGGAAGATTTTGAGACTAAAACACTTTAAAAAATTAATACGTTTCTACTTGCAAAACACAGGCTCTTGATAAAACATAGATCCCCACTAAAACCTCAAGTCTGTAATATGTATGACAGCAAGAATAAGAAACTGAGCATGGCTTCACTTTGAATGAATGAAAAGCCTTAACATTTTTATCATTTCTTGGTTCAAGGCATCTAAACATTTTTGCTTTATGGTCCCAGAAATATCTGATCAAATTGTTGTAGAACATCCTAAAGTTTACTGAATCCACTTTCTATGTAAAATTATATTTTTGCATTATCAAATTACAAATTATCCAGAGAGAGCATAATCTAGGCCATTGGGATGTCTTTTGAAATGCCTCTGTATTACTTACATTTTCTAAGCATTTCTGGAGAGCCTCTTCTGTGTTAAGCCATTCAATATGTTCTTATGACACGGAGATGGATCATATTTTTGTCTGTGCCCTTAGACTCCACCTTCCAGCTGGAGCAGCTGTTTGGTAAAGTGCTTGCAGAGAGTGAGATGTGCTTCTCACATGAGGCATGACCAAAATGCATTACTAGCCTTGATGAGGAAGTAGGTCATTCTGGTAGGAGGAAACGGGGAGTTAGATGAGGAGGGAGAGGAGTGAGGGGTGAGGGGTGACGGCGTGGCACTGAGCCCGAACTCGCGACTCTCCTGATGGGTGTGCGCCTTCTCGCCGCCTTTCCTTACCCTCTTCTGCTTCTTTTAGGTCTTTGCCGTTTTTCTCCTTGGTTGTCCCCATCTTTGCATGAAATGTTCCCATGGTATCTCCAATTTTCTTAAAGAGATCTCAATTCATTTCCATTCTATCCCTTTTCCTCTATTTCTTTCCATTGTTCACATAAGAAGGCTTTTTAAATCTCTCCTTGCTTTTCTCTGGAACTCTGCATTCAGTTTGGTATCTCTTTCCCTTTCTCCCTTGCCTTTTGCTTTACTTCTTAGCTATTTCAAAAGCCTCCTCAAGACAACCACCTTGCCTTCTTGAATTTCTTTTTCTTTTTTTCTAAAAACATCTTCTACTGCTTCATTGACCATGCTAAAGCCTTTGACAATGTGCATCACAACAAACTGTGGAGATGAGAATACCAGACCACGTAACCTGCCTCCTGAGAAATCCGTATGCAGCACAAGAAGCAACAGTTAGAACTGGACATGGAACAATGGACTGGTTCAAAATTGGGAAAGGAATATGTCAAGGCTGTATATTGTCACTCTGCTTATTTAACTTATATCCAGATTACATCATATGAAATGCTGGACTGGATGACTCACAAGCTGGAAGTCAGATTGTGGGGAGAATTATCAATAGCATGGTATATGCACATGATACCACTGTAATGGCAAAGTGAGAAGGAGTGATCCTGGCATCCAGTCCTATCACTTCATTGCCATGAGGTGGGTGGCGAAACAACAACACCTGTTTTTCCCCAAACAACAACATCTGTTTTTCTCCAAACAGATAGGGAAAAAGAGGAAACAGTGACAGATTGCAGCCACGAAATTAAAAGACGCTTGCTCCTTGGAAAAACAGCTATGACAAACCTAGACAGCATATTAAAAAGCAGAGACATCACTTTGCTGACAAAGGTCCTTCTAGTCAAAGCTATGGTTTTTCCAATAGTCATGTATAAATATGAGAGTTGGACCATAAAGAATGCTGAGCAGTGGTTAATTGATGCTTTAGAACTGTGGTGCTGGAGAAGACTCTTGAGAGTCCCTTGGACTGCAAGGAGATCAAAACAGTCAATCTTAAAGGAAGTCTATCCTGAATATTCTTTGGAACAACTGGTGCTGAAGCTGTAGCTTCAGTACTTTGCCCACTTGATGCAAAGAGCCACCTCACTGGAAAAGACCCAGATGCTCAGAAAGATTGACAGCAAGAGGAGAAGGGGTTGACAGAAAATGAGATGGTTGGATGACATCACTGACCTACTGGACATATGTTTGAGCAAAATCAGGGAGATAGTGAAGGACAGGGAAGCCTGGTGTGCTGCACTTCATGGGGCCACAGAGAGTCAGACACGACATAGCAGCTGAACAGCGACAACAACAAATATAACATTTGGAGCTCCACCATGTCTTCATGCTGCATGGAGTTGCTTTTGGAGATGGAGCATTGTTTGCAAAGGTTTGTGGGACAGAGCTCTGTTGGGAAAGTCAGAGAGAATGGAATAAAAAGGAGGGTAGAAAGGGAGTCGGGGGCCAAGATGCAAAAATGTAGCCCCCAAAAGACTTGGCCATCGGTCTTGAAATCAACCAGATCAAAATGTATTGTGAGATTTAAAACAATCCCTGATTGCTAACTCAACAGTGTAATATTTGCTGTTCTGCCATGAAGAAATAATTAGAAATGGCATCAAAATTTACCGCACAAAGATGTTCACAAAATGTTTTTCACAACCAGGAAATATTGGAGTCAACTTGAGCATGAGGGATGGAATGATCATGCAACTCAAGCTTCCAGATTGAGTGAGCCACATGACCTGGAATCTTTGCAGAGCACGTGATGTCCAGCTCTGTTCTGCCTGCGGGGATAGGGAGAGAAAATTCTCTGCCTGTCTTGAGTAATCTTCCTTTTGGATGATTGAGTGCAATTCCATCAAATAGTTCTTCTTTTCTGAAGTTGCCAATCAGTATAAGGATGTGAATATTCAGTGTAGCTTAAGGAAGGAAAAAGGGAAAGGAGTGTATCATGACTCATTTTACTTCTCCTGGGGCTACTCCTTGGCTTGCTTTTATTTATCATCAAGAAATTCAAAAAAACAGAGAGAGAGAGATGAAATCAAAGAATCACTGAAGTATACTGATTTCTTCCAGTACCTCGAATTCTGTAGACTTTATATATTCTTCTATGCATATTATTGAAAATCATTTTATTGTCACTTAACAGTTTATTGTTTGAGATCCTTATAAAAGTGAATTTGCATGTCCTTTGGTTCTTTTATCTTTAGTGGCACATGTCTGAGTACTTTGCCATTTCTGAAGATTTATAGAAAATGAGCTCGTGTGATGGACTTTGAAAATGTCTTCTTAGGGTGGATGAAGCAACATTTTTCCAAAAACTGTGATTGCAGTCAGTCTTAATCCTTTGAGATCATTCAGTTCTTTTTTTTTTTTTCTTTTTCTGCTTGATAGACTTTACCTT
Organism: Tragelaphus eurycerus; assembly: GCA_935064755.1. Lineage (NCBI taxonomy): Eukaryota > Metazoa > Chordata > Mammalia > Artiodactyla > Bovidae > Tragelaphus > Tragelaphus eurycerus. The sequence continues at coordinate 20,302,639 of CAKXYN010000039.1, read as the reverse complement.
GAACATTATAAGATTTCATCCTTGAAACTTGTAAGATTCGACATGGTGCCTTTTAAGTTGAAATGCAGTATTAGTTCGGTCTGTACTCCTGGTAGTTAAGCAGTGCTTGCTGAAAACCAAATTCAAATACAATCCCAAATTCTCTGATAAGAGTAGATAGGAACTTTGATACACTAGATGTGTATGAGCAGAACTAGTCCTCTAACTTACTTGGTTGTTGAAATGGATTTTCATTTGATTGTATTTTTTTTTTGGTAATTAAAATAGAAAATGAAAGTGTTAGACGCTCAGTTGTGTCCGACTCTCTGCGACCCCAAGGACTGTAGCCTGCCAGGCTCCTCTCTGTCCATGGGATTTCCCAGGCAAGAATACTGGAGTGGATTGCTATTTCCTCCTCTAGGGGATCTTCTCCCACCCAGGGATCAAACCCACATCTTCTGCTTTGCAGGCGGTTTCTTTACCATCTGAGCTACCAGGGAATCCCTTAAGAAAGTGATATGTCACAATATCAGACATTTGATGACTAAGAACTCTGTAGATGAAGAAGAGAGTATTGAAGGGAATGGTAAGCCTGTGCAAGACGATAAAGGCCACATTTTATTCATCTTGCTGATAGAAAGCAATTTTAATTATTTGCCAAAAAGTTTGTAAAGGATTTTGAAGATGACTGCATCATGTGAAATCCCAAGGTCCTTCATGTCCTTCGTTTTGATATCATACTTAGTGAAATAGGCCATACTCCTTGTAATCACTAGAGAATGTCTGCCAAAGAAATAAAAAGTGTCTACATGTCAGGTTTCCATCAATGTAAAAAATGAAATAGAAATAATTGTGCCTATTAAAAAGCCTATGTGTTTACAAGGACTATAAAATAGGTCACTTCAATTATTTTTTACTACGCTAGTCAGTTCTGGTACATAAATAGCAATTGTTTTTCTCTTCTGTTTTATATATCAATTTTTTGGACTCATCAAAATTTAATAATCATGAGGGGATAGACAAAGATCAAGCAGTCCAGCAAAAATAACAGCTGTTCAGAACAACTAGAACTTGTCCAGAGCTCTCTCCTAAAGGCAGCCTTCATCTTATTTCAGCCCTTTTACCCCTCTAGTTCTAGTATCACTAAAGGTTAGGACTTTTAGCATTTCTATAACATATTAGTATTTTTGAAACAGTGACCACTTAAAAGCAGTCCAGTTGCACAGCTGTATTGCTAGATTTGGAGGCTGATTTGAAAATAGATGGGGAAACAGTGTCAGACTTTATTTTTCTGGGCTCCAAAATCACTGCAGATGGTGACTGCAGCCATGAAGTTAAAAGATGCTTACCCCTTGGAAGGAAAGTTATGACCAACCTAGATAGCACATTCAAAAGTAGAAACGTTGCTTGGCCAACAAAGGTCCATCTAGTCAAGGCTATGGTCTTTCCAGTGGTCATGTATGGATGTGAGAGTTGGACTGTCAAGAAGGCTGAGAGCTGAAGAATTGATGCTTTTGAACTGTGGTGTTGGAGAAGAGTCTTGAGAGTCCCTTGGACTGCAAGGAGATCCAACCAGTCCATTCTGAAGGAGATCAGCCCTGGGTGTTCATTGGAAGGAATGATGCTAAAGCTGAAACTCCAGTACTTTGGCCACCTCATGCAAAGAGTTGACTCATTGGAAAAGACTCTGATGCTGGGATGGATTGGGGGCAAGAGGAGAAGGGGACGACAGAGGATGAGATGGCTGGATGACATCACTGACTCTATGGACGTGAGTCTCAGTGAAGTCCGGGAGATGGTGATGGACAGGCAGGCCTGGCGTGCTGTGATTCATGGGGTCACAAAGAGTTGGACACGACTGAGCGACTGATCTGATCTGATCTTGAAATGAATTTTTCATTCTTTATAAAAGGGCAACAAAAAAAAAAGCATTTTCTTACTTTTCTTATTTTTTTGCTTACAGGGCATCCCTGTTATAAGGAATGGGTGGTAAAGTGAAGAGTAGATAGAAGTCAGAATGTGTAGAGGAGACAGAGGCCTTGACCTGTGACCAGAGTTCTCTACACTATGATGAGAAAAAAACAGAGAGAGAGAGAGAGAGATCGAATCAAAGAATCACTTAAGTATAGTGATTTCTTACAGTCCCTCGAATTCTGTAGACTTTATACATTCTTCTATGCATATTATTGAAAATCATTTTATTGTCACTTAACAATTTATTGTTTGAGATCCTTCAGTGTATCCTCTCTAAAGGGTTAAATGGTCAAATACCTTCTTTAGAATGTGCTTTACACTGTTTCCCGGTCCTGGACATTTGCAGTCATGTTAGCATTCTTTCCTATTTTTTTATAGAGTTCATAATCCATGGATAAGTTGCAAATTGCAGTATAAACTACAGTGCCCTGGACAATATAGTGAAGTGGGTCCCAAGTGTCTCTAGCATTACCTTCTAATTCTTTTAGTGTCTTCAGCTTGTGTTTTCTCAAGTCCCAAATCTTCATTCTTCCCAAGAGGGTCACTCATTATCAAGAAATATATATTGTCTTTCTCCAATATGTAATATGTGAAAGAACTGTAAATTATTGTGCCTGATGATTTAAATCAGCTCTCTCTTCATTTCAGTGACTTTGGTTGAGGTGATGGGACTGACATGTGTAGGAGTTATAAGGGAAAAATTAAAAGCTAAGGTATCCTGCTGTCATGCTGGGGAGATTGTTGTAGGCTAGAGTAGTCATGGGGCTTCCCTGGTGGCTCAGATGGTAAAGAATCCTCCTGCAATGTGGGAGACCAGGTTCAATCCCTCGGTTGGGAAGATCTCCTGGAGGAGGGCAGGGCAACTCTTTCCATCATTCTGGCCTGGAGAATTCCATGGCCAGAGAGCCTCTCAGGCTACAGTCTCAGTTCAGTTCAGTTCAGTTCAGTCGCTCAGTCATCTCCGACTCTTGCGACCGCATGAATCACAGCACACCAGGTCTCCCTGTCCATCACCATCTCCCGGAGTTCACTCAGACTCACGTCCATCGAGTCAGTGATCCCATCCAGCCATCTCATCCTCTGTCATCTTCTTTTCCTCCTGCCCCCAATCCCTCCCAGCATCAGAGTCTTTTCCAGTGAGTCAACTCTTTGCAGGAGGTGGCCAAAGTACTGGAGTTTCAGCTTTAGCATCATTCCTTCCAAAGAAATCCCAGGGCTGATCTCCTTCAGAATGGACTGGTTGGATCTCCTTGCAGTCCAAGGGACTCTCAAGAGTCTTCTCCAACACCACAGTTCAAAAGCATCAATTCTTCAGCGCTTGGCTTTCTTCACAGTCCAATTCTTGCATTCATACGTGACCACTGGAAAAACCATAGCCTTGACTAGATGGACCTTTGTTGGCAAAGTAATGTCTCTACTTTTGAATGTGCTATCTAGGTTGGTCATAACTTTCCTTCCAAGGAGTAAGCATCTTTTAATTTCATGGCTGCAGTCACCATCTGCAGTGATTTTCGAGCCCCAAAAAATAAAGTCTGACAGTGTTTCCCCATCTATTTCCCATGAAGTGATGGGACCAGATGCCATGATCTTCGTTTTCTGAATGTTGAGCTTTAAGCCAACTTTTTCACTCTCCACTTTCACTTTCATCAAGAGGCTTTTTAGTTCCTCTTCACTTTCTGCCATAAGGGTGGTGTCATCTGCATATCTGAGGTTATTGATATTTCTCCCGGCAATCTTAATTCCAGATTGTTCTTCTTCTGAACAACAGAACCAGTCTGTTGTTCCATCTCCAGTTCTAACTGTTGCTTCCTGATCTGCATACAGGTTTCTCAAGAGGCAGGTCTGGTGGTCTGGTATTCCCATCTTTTTAGAATTTTCCATAGCTTATGGGGTTGCAAAGAGGGACTGAGTGACTAAGCACAGCACAGCATCGTTAATGCCTTGTTCCCAGGAGCTCCTAAGAAGCCTTCATTATATGAGATCCCTCGGTTGTAACGTTTATGGTTCCGCAGAATGTTAGGGTATCCCCTAAAGACAGCTGGGCACAACTGAGCAACTTCACTTTTACTTTTTGCTTTCATGCATTGGAGAAGCAAATGGGAACCTATTCCAGTGTTCTTGCCTGGAGAATCCCAGGGACAGAGGAGCCTAGTGGGCTGCTGTCTATGGGGTCACAAAGAGTAGGACACAACTGAAGTGACTTACCAGCAGTATACATGTATATACATATATTATATACAAATATGAGAATTTGGGTTTATAAAATCTTTATAAATTTTTTCCTTATGACTTTTCCAAGTTCAAATTATGCTGTTTTACAAGTCCAAATTATACTGCCCAAATTATACTGCAGCAGCAGCTAAGGATAGCCAAAGCATTACAATTATCTGCTGCTTTTCCTCAAAAAAACTTGGTGTCTTAGTAAACTAACCAGTGTAAATCAATTATGTAACTAAACATGTTGTTGTTCAGTCACTAAGTCATGTCCAACTCTTTGGAACCCCATGGACTGTAGCATGCCATGCTCCTCTGTCCTGCACTGTCTCCTGGATTTCGCCCAGATTCACGTCCATTAAGTCAGGGATGCTATCTAACCATCTTATCTTTTGCTGCTGTCTTCTCCTTTTGCCTTCAATCTTTCCCAGTGTCAGTGTCTAGCGAGTTGGCTTTTTGCATCAGGTGGCCAAAATACTGGAGCTTCAGCTTCAGTAAATATAGTCAGTATATTGTCAGTATTTATTAGGTCTTGTTAACTTTTCATCTTATAGAAATAGATTCTTGCTCTCTGTGAGGAAAAAAGTGCTTTCAAATTAAACACATTATGTCCTTTGAAGATGCTTTTATCTTCATAACATTTTTCGTCCTCTCTTTCTTTCTTGAAGTGCGATGACGAGGCACAAACCAGCCCGTGTCCATTGGTTATGGTTCGTGGTGAATTTTTTCTGGAAGATTGTGTGTTTCTAAAATGAAAATTCCTTTGTAATTCTGAAAATAGCCTCAGAATGCCACATTCAAAAATGGCATTAATTCTGTCTTCTCGTGGCTACCCAGCTTTCTTCCGCAAGATTTTTACAGGCTAGATAAAAATCCCTTTTCCACTAAACCTGCTAGCTTCCAACCAGAAGCTATTTTAAGAAAGGGCCTGGGAGGTGGAGGAATGAGAGGCTGCAAATGGAGAGAGAGAGAGACTGGCATATGTTTAAATCATATGTTTCTGAAGTTTGACCGAGCATGAAATTTCATTTCAGAAGAAGGTGCCCTTGGGAATAGAGGATTGAAATGCTGGGCACCTGTTTGTCTCACGGCAGGCCAAGCTTGAGGCAAACTCTGGGCCAGTGGGGTTGCCCGCCCTTGCCACTGAAATATCCCTGGATTGAGCTTTGTTTGTGAATGACAGGTGTTTCCTGAAGATTACTGAAGAGTCAGGAGAAAGTTCAGGTTATCTACTGCGTCTTCTATGTCCCAGTGTTCTCCAGTATCCCGCCATCTCTGCTTTCCTGCCTTTCTTTCTATTCTAACTGTAGAATCTCTGCTTCACTCAGGGCTTCAGTGGTGGCTTCTCTGCTGCGGCGCTGCTCTGCTCAGTCATGTCCGACTCTTTGCAACGCTATGAGCTGCAGCCCATGGGATTTTCCTGGCATGATTACTGGAGTGGGTTGCCATTTCCTCCTCCCAGGGATGTTGGCCACCCAGGGATCAAACCTGCGTCTCCTATGTCTCCTGAATTGCAGGCGGATTCTTTACTGCTGAGCGGCCAGGAAAGCCCAGTGGCTTTTCTACACTTTGCCCGTTTCTTTTGCACTTTTATTAGAAATTCGATTATATTATAGAGTTCACAGTCTCAGGTGACATTTGAGTTTTTTTAATAGTAGTCAGCCACCATGAATTAGAGTTCTATAACTGCCTCACTCCTTCTGATGTGGAGAAAAGCGTAAATAAATAAAACTGGACAGCCTCCTTAAAATAGATAAATCGTTCACAATTGCCAGGCTGTATCCAGCATGAGGCAACCAGAGCTTCTTGAATATTTCCAACTTTCCTGGTTTCTAAACAACAGGAAGTGTTGCCTTGAAAAAGGCTGAGGGCAAAACTCTAACTCTTTCATTCTTTTCTTCCCTCATTTGTATGATTAAGCTATGAATGAGTCTTTGGAAAGGCAGGATCCAACCATGATGATGCTGAATGTATTTTTTCCTTCTCTTGCAGAAGCCTTCCTGGGCTGCACTTTTCTGGAGTGTGTCTTTTTTTCTTTTCTTCCTCAAAATAACAGCTTGATGTTCTCTTCACCTGATACAAATACTGCCAGGGGCTGCTCCGTGCTCTAGAGCCCGCCTGCAATAACAAGGCCTTGGTGTGAGGATCCAAGGATGATTTTGCCCTCAGGAAACAGTTTACACTCTTAAGCTCTTGAGACAGCTTATAAATCAGGAGTGAAAACAGCAGAAACAGAAGAGCCCCCTGAACTCAAATATTTTCCATTCACATTAAAAGCATTTTGACAGTGTCTTCTAAGGATAAATGTGCCTATGACAGATTTACCCGTATGTGATGGGTCCTTTTCACTGTCATCACCCATCAGGTAATTTTTTAAAGAGCCTGTATTTCTGCACTTACTGACATATTTATTTTCTAAGGACATTGTCATCACAGTGGGTCTGGTTGATATTGGAAATGTTACAAGAAGCAATTTCACTGAATTCCCATGTGTTTCACTTAATTGAGGTATCTACATTTTTAGAAGGTAGAATCTATCCAAGTGCTATATACTGAAAATTAAGACGCCTGTGATGAAGCCCATGAATGGGTTTGTCACGTGTCACAAGGCATTCATTCACTTTGGGTTTATGCATTCAGAGCAATACACCCAGCGTTCCCAGAGGTTCTGTTCCTGGGCTCTTGCCCATCAGCTTCCTTCCCTGAGGACTTCCTTCCTGTTCTCTTGGGGGCCTTTGTCTTCTGCACATTAGTGCACACCACCAGATGCAGGCAGATTGTGTGTGCATCTCTGTGTCTTTCTGTGGAATAAATAAGCAGGATTTCTGTCCTGAAAGTGCCCGCCCCCTGGCTGCCTCCTCACTTGCCAACACACGTAGACCCGATGTACTCTAACATCTGATGTCAGCTTCTGTCTTGGCAGGAAGTAGGAAGGAGGCCTCATCACATGTTGTCTTTGCCTGTTAATTCATACCCATCATGGATGAAAATCTGACTAAGATCTCAGAACGTCCTAAGTTCCTGACTGCTGGTCTATATCAGACCTTCATTACCCACAGTCCTTTGGCTTTTTGTAGGAAAGAAAGAGGCATGATTGACTCAAGTGTATATTCCATGTTACAGTTTCTCTTTGGATTGTTGGTCTTTTAAAACCTCTTTCTGCATTTCACATGTGTGATAACCCATTATGTTTTCGTACCCTAGCATGTATGACTTTGCTTTTATTTGTTTTTAGTATTAACATGTTAAGATCCTTGTAAGGATTAAATAGGCAATGGCACCCCACCCCAGTACTCTTGCCTGGAAAATCCCATGGACGGAGGACCCTGGTGGGCCAAGTCCATGGGGTCGCTAAGAGTCGAACACGACTGAGCGACTTCACTTTCACTTTTCACTTTTATGCATTGCAGAAGGAAATGGCAACCCACTCCAGTGTTCTTGCCTGGAGAATCCCAGGGATGGGGGAGCCTGGTGGGCTGCCATCTATGGGGTCGCACAGAGTCGGACACGACTGAAGCGACTTAGCAGCAGCAGCAGCAAGGATTAAATAAGATAGGATGCACCAAGGCTACTATACTAGTACACGGGACCTCGAAATCACCTGGCTTCTCATTTTTTGGCAGCCCCGTTATCTGTTGGTTACTTTACACATGCAGAATCCACAAAAGTAGTCAGCTGGATCCTGTAAAGTGGTTGTCTTATCAAAACCATGGCACCATGGTGCACGTGCCTGTCCTCCCCCCCCCCCAATTTCTTCCTTTTTTGTTTTTAAAATTCTGAACGTATGATAACACATTTACACAAGATTTGGAAAATAAAGAACTAAGTTACATACAGTTCCGCTATATATTGCAATTACTTTTTAAGTGGATAAATTAAGATTTTTAGTTGGAGTTTCAACATCGAAGTCTCTGAAATTAATAGGCTAAACATATAGAATAGTAAATGATATAGACCTGAAAAGCACCATGAACCAATTCAACATATTTAAGATTTATACAGTTTTCACACAACAGTAGGATACAAATTCTATTTGTATCTGCACAGAGAAGCCTGGCAGGCTACAATCCATGGAATCGCAAAGAGTTGGATCCGAGTGAGCGACTACTTTTCACTTTCACCTGCCTGTCCTTTGACATTGGACAGTCCTCCAGGCGCTACTCACTTGGGGCTCTGTATCCTCTTTTTGGAGAAGCAAATGGCAACCCACTCCAGGGTTCTTGCCTGGAGAATCCTCTGGACAGTGGAGCCCAGTGGGCTGCCGTCTATGGGATCGCAAAGAGTCGGACACGACTGAAGTGACTTAGCAGCAGTAGCAGCCCCTTTTTAGGGTTCTGCCAGAGACATATTGCTTGACGTTGTCTCCTTGGAATTCTCTCTTATACTACTCATGCCTATCATCTCATCTTATTCATAATAAAGGATTTCTTCAGACACATAGTATACAGTTACCTTGATTAAAAGTTAGAATTATAACCTAATAACCTCCCTAGATGTCAGGTTATCTAGATGCCATGGCTTTGTATGAGATCATCCCAAATTATTTCCTGGTTTTACCCAATTCCATCCTTAAGAGTATGGATTGAAATTGGGGTTAGAAGCACCCTGTCCTTACCTTAATATACCATAATGTTTTAGTCACTGAGTCTTGTCCAACTCTTGTGACCCCATGAACCATATTCCACCATGTGCCTCTGTCCATGGGATTCTCCAGGCAAGAATACAGGAGTGGGTTGCCATGCCCTCCTTCAGGGGATTTTCCCCACCCAGGGATCAAACCCACATCTGCTTATCAAGCCCCCTTCATATATTAACTAAACCTTAAAATGGGACGGTAAGGCATTCTTGAAAGGTCTGCTTCCTTTTTTTATCAGAGAAAGATAATAATGTTTTCTAAATTTGTAAGATGTCGTAAAATCGCATTGACTCGGGCAACTCGAGTGATGATCGAGCTTATTGTGCTGGGTCTTTGCTATGATGTACTTTGAGGTGATAATCGCATTGTTCCTATATCACTGCCAGTCCCTTCTCTGTGGTGAATGCCATGTGAGTGCCCTCTGTCGGCTTTTATGAAGGGGCAGCATCAATATAAAACCATCCAAAGAAAGGAACTGGAAATAGCCAACATAGAAGTGGTCTGATCTTGTATTTTTATAGAAAAAAAATAAATAGAACACTGACTAAACATCTATTTTCAGTTTTGTTACATGATATGCAAAGAGGAGACGAGAGGGTTGTCTCTTAATATAAAATATACAACACATATAAAAAAAACCCTGACAGTTACAGAAACTAAGGACGTCGGAAGATAAACCAAGAATTTATGTATCAATTAGGATGTTTTTAGCTCCATATAACAAAATGGCAACCCACTCCAGTACTCTTGCCTGGAGAATCCCATGGAGGGAGGAACCTGGTAGGCTATAGTCCATGGGGTCGCAAAGAGTCAGTCACGACTGACCAACTTCACTTTCGCTTTCTGTCAACAACAGGCTCAGTCATATCATGAACAAGTGGAAAGACTCCAAGATTGAGTAATTTAAATTGCTCAGGGATAAGGTCAACTGCCAGTTGGACTAGCTCTATCAGTTCAGTTCAGTGGCTCAGTCATGTCTAACTCTTTGCAACCCCATGGACTGCAGCACGCCAGGCCTCCCTGTCCATCACCAACTCCCAGTTTGCTTAAACTGATGTCCATGGAGTTGGTGATGCCATCCAACCATCTCATCCTCTGTCATCCCCTTCTCCTCCCGCCTTCCATCTTTCCCACCATCAGGGTCTTTTCCATTAAGTCAGTTCTTCACATCAGGTAGCCAAAGTATTAGAGTTTCAGCTTCAGCATCAGTCCTTCCAAAGAAATCCCAGGGCTCATCTCCTTCAGAATGGAGTAGTTGGATCTCCTTGCAGTCCAAGGGACTCTCAAGAGTCTTCTCTAGCATCACAGTTCTAAAGCATCAATTCTTTGGCTCTCAGCTTTCTTTATAGTCCAACTCTCATATCCATACATGACTACTGGAAAAACCATAGCTTAGACTAGACGGACCTTTGTTGGTAAAGTAATGTCTCTGCTTTTAGTCTACAGTTAATACCTTCAGTTCATGATGGCTGAAGGTCTACATATATGCTGTATATTAAGTGGAACAGTTTATCCTTATGGGTAAATATTCCCACGCACAGTGGTCCTGGCATGGGAATCTTGGCACAAAATAGTGAGGTGGTCCCTGTTCATAGAAAAGATAGTTTCCCGGAGAACTAAATTACCATGTATTATCCCTATTGTTTTATTCCATATTTGGAATGAATAATTATCTTTATCGGTTTTAACACTGGCAGGAGCTATTGGCATCCAGGTAATTATCACACAGCTACATGCTTAGAGCAGCAAAATTCAAAACTTTCTGTTTACATCTATGAAAAGTATTTTGAAAGTTGTATTGGCCATGATCAGAAGAAGAGTTCATTTTCATTAATAAATTGCATTGAAGTGAATATCTCCACTTCAGAAGGCTGCAAGTACTTTTTTCCCTTTGGAAATTTAATCTGACTTCTCTTCTAATTAGTGATTAAGAGCAAATGACCAATGGGAGTTATAAGGAAAAACCTGAATATTTGATTAAGCTCTGAAAACTAAAACTGATGCGTCAGGACTGTGCTGACTTGTCTCATCATGTGTTGCTCCTTTGGCATTTACCCTCATAGTTTACTCCATTGTAGCCTTAATTCTTGCTTAAAGGAAAGGACTCAGTGGGTTTCTTCACCAAAGCCAGTGAAGTGTTTTTTGCCCATGATGTGTATTTATCTACAAAGCTGGCTGCCATGGATAATAGAAATATGGCCAAGTTAAAGCTAAAATCCAGGATCACTGTATAATATAGTTACCTTTGCCCTTGGAGTCAGCTAATAGAATTTTTATGAAGGGCAAAAAGCACTTCAGACTGACCTAGATGCTGTTTTTGAGATGCTGATGGTCAGGGAGGGCAAATACGTTTAAATGGCTTGGCTGATATCTATTTAATAAAAATGCTTTAACTCCAGTAACAGGAAATCCTAGGAAAATGTACTATTGAAGCAAATGTACTAAAAGTAAATGCTTGTTCTGACCATCATTGAGCAGTAAAACAAAACTTTGTAAATTTTTCAGTTTATTTTGATTTTTCCTTTGGTTTCTCCCTTCATGAAATTAAATGTGTTCATCCTTCACGGACTCAACCCAAATGCATTATTTTCCATGACACCTTTCATGATCACCATCTGCCCCAAATCAGGTTGTGTTCATTTGCTTATTCTTTCATTTATTTATTTGTTCATACGTTCATTTCCACTCTGGTTTCCCTAGTTGGGAGAACTGGGAGCAGGGTTACTAGATTTAGCAAATTAATAACACAGAACACTCAGTTAAGTTGATATTTTAGATAAATAATAATAACATTTTTAATATAAGTACATCCCATGCAATATTTGGATTGTACTTAACTAAACCATTTGTTGTTTATCTGATTTCAAACGCTGTTGAGCTCCCCATATTTTACCTGGCAACTCAACGTGGTGATGTCAAGACTAAAGGGCGGTTAAGATATGCTTGGGATATTTTAGGTCATGGTGACCACGCATAAAACAGTGAACAAAACAGATCTAAAGAGAAAAATGTAACAGGAACATAAGCTGGTAACTCATGAATGTTAATTGTGAAGGTGAATGGTTAAGGCCCCAGATCAGGTGACCAGGTAGGTTTTTGTTTCATTCATTTTACGTTTGTTTTTATCTTTCTCATGTGTATGGTCTTTCTGAGTGAGGTAGTGAGGTTTTCCACTAACTACTGTTCGTCGAACTAACAGTACGATGTGAAGTGAGACTGTCTGGAATTGCTTCTTAGCACTGCCGCTGACTGAGTGACCCAAGGTGAGCTGTTTAGTCTCTGAATCTCCAGTTGTTTACCATTATGATAGGAAAAAATAGTGGGAATACATATAGCAGAATTGACTCCCACTGCTTCTTACAGCTTCTATTTTCTACTTTTTGTTCATACGTGCTTTATAATTTTTATAATGCATATGAATTACCTTTTAATTAAAATTTTAAGAACCTACTTATATACTTTGATTTAAAATTATTTTACAGAGTAGTTTAAATGTGCTAAAAGAATTGGATATATATATGCCAAAAAAACCCAACAAGAGTAGAAGAAACAATAATAAAACAATATCAGCAACAGTAACAACTACTTTGATCCATTCCTTGCACTGTGTGCAAATATTAACTCAAAATGGATTATAAGCTTAAAAGAAAACTTAAAACTATAAAATTTCTAATAAACTATAAAACATAAGATAATATTTTTGATGACTTATGTTACACAGAGATGACACCAGAAGCACAACCCATTGAAAAATGATAAATTAGGCTCCATCAAAATTAACAACTACTGATCCTCTAAGAGATACTCAAAGCATAAAAAATAGACTGCAGACTGGGAGAAAATGTTCACAAATCACGTCTGCTAAAGGAATTTTATCCAGGATATATGAAGAACTCTGAAGAAAAAATTAGAATAAAAGTCAGCCCATTTAAAAATGAAGAAAATGTTTCCTTGGAAGAAAAGATATGACAAACCTAGACCACATATTAGAAAGCAGAGACATCACTTTGCCAAGGAAGGTCCGTAGTTTTTCTAATAGTCATGTATGGATGTTAGAGTTGGATTATAAAAAAGGATAAGCACCAAATAATTGATGATTTTGAACTGTGATGTTGGCGAAGACTCTTGGGAGTCCCTTGTACAGCAAGGCGATCAAACCAGTCAATCCTAAAGGAAATCAACCCTGAATATTCACTGGAAGGACTTGATGCTGAAGTTGAAGCTCCAATATTTTGGCTACTAGATGGGAAGAACTGACTGGTTGGAAAAGACCCTGAAGCTGGCAAGATGGTGGGCAGGAGGAGAAGCGGGTGACAGGGAATGCAATGGTTGCATGGCCTCACAGACTCAATGGATATGAGTCTGATTTGGGGACAAACATCAAGGCACCTCAGTAAGGATGCAATGATAGCAAAAGCACATAATAAGATAGTCAATGTCATTAGTTAGTAGGAAAGTACAAAGTAAAACTACAGTGAGGCACCACAGTGGATGAGATGGTTAGACGGCATCATCAGCAAGTCAATGGACATGAATTTGAGCAAACTCTAGGAGAGAGTGAAGGACACGGAAGTGCTGAAGTCCATGAGTGTCGTAAAGAGTCGGACACAACTGAGCGATTGAAAAACCACCACTGCACAGCTGTTAGAATGGCAGACATCAAACCACTCTCCAGTATGTGGAGCAATGGCAACTGCTGGTGGGAATTCAAAGTGACAGAGCCGTGTTGACATGCACTTACCAGATGACCAGCATCCTCACTCCCTAGTGTTTATCTGAGGGAAATGAAAACTTACGTTCACACAAAGCCTATTAGTTAATTTAAAGCAGCTTTATTTGTAATGGCCAACAACAGAAAATAGCCCAAATGTCCTTCACCTAGTGAAGGGGTGAACAAACCATGGTACAGCCATTCAGTGAAAGACCACATACACCTACAAAGGGGAAAAAAAAGGAGACAGAGACATAGAAAAATCAGTTATTTTAGAAGGCATGGTTCAGGATGGGGAACATATGTACACCCATGGTGGATTCATGTCAATGTATGGCAAAATCAATACAATACTGTAAAGTAAAAAAATAAATAAATAGAACTAAAAAAAGAAAAAAAAAAAAACCTCAACATGTGAAGTAGGATTTTTCTTAAACAACTGGAATCATTTGGTAAATTTGAAGGCATGTAGTATTAGTGACATCGTTACTCAGATGAAATGTATCACATTTCAATGAGAAAAAGACCAATTTTGCAAAGCAAGTAAAGAATGAAGATAGAATGAGACAGAGAATATAGGAGGTAGACTGTTTCTTGAGGAAATGATGATTTCTTTTTTCGGTCATTGTGCTTGTATTATTCTTGGAATGTTCCAATGGAGAATGGTAGTTCATTTTTAGAAGTCTCCCAGGCTTTATAACCATTCAGTATGTTTGTTTCCCCAGTGATATTATCATCTCTTGAGGGAGAGACCGAAGTTTTACTCCTATTTATTTGTGTATACAATTAAAACATTTTTTTCAACAAAGGCCATTTTTGGAATCTATCACTATTACATGATGGTTTTCAGTTCATTGACTTCCAGGGTTGATTCAATTGATCTATTTGCAAAGGCCCATTTCTTCCAACCCATGTCTCCTCCTGCAATTCCACTTATAATACTCTTGAGACTTTCACTTGTTCTAATAAAGTGATTCTTACTAGGTGAACTGTACCATTCTTTATTGGAAGTAATGTTGAGGACAGCTATGCATCAGTCACTGTGCCAGCTCCAGGTGGTATGAATTGAAAGACACCAGCTTTGTTCTCATGAAACTCAAGGAGATGACTAGGATGGCTTGGTCATTAATGTGATGAAAGAAGCATGAATGTCATTCATGGAACTAGAGAGAAAAAGCAACTACCTCAGCCTGGGTGGTGTAAGTGGAGGTTTTAAAAAAAAATCTCTACAGTGGATTGTGAAGAATGAGCTGAGATTATCTATACTAAATAGATATAAAAGCCACAAGTCACAGACAGAAGAATAGCTTTCAGCAGTCTGAAAACCTGAAATTTGTGGGATGGAAAAGTGGAAGTGATTCAGCAGGACTCAAGCTGAAGATTCATGAACGGATGTGGAGAGATTAAAGACTGGGGAAGTCAGTGGTACCTGGTTATAAAAATGTGTGGTTGAGTGTGGGAACTAATGACGAGGTAGGCTTCCAGGCTGACTGGGTTTCTGGTTTGGGTATCTGAGTGTGAGGAGTCCATTCCTTTAGGCAGGGCGGAGTGGACTCAGAGTTCCACTTGGGCTGTGGGTAGTTAGCTGGCGCTGCCCTGAAAACAGTGACATATATGCAACTGGAACTCAGGAGAGTGAGCTAAATGTGTATTTCCCAACAACTTTTACTTATTATTCAAGTCAATCTTTGCTTGAGTGATGTTTCTTCTGAAAAAACCATAAGAATATTGATCTATTCAATCAAACATTGTGATTAACTACTATGTGCTAGACAGTGTTGGGGGCATTAAATGTGCCAAATAAAGTAGATAGTATCCCCCCTGGATTTGAAGGAGGAATTCATAAAACAAATAAATTATCATGTTTAGAGCTTCCCAGGTAGTGCAGGGGTAAAGAACCCACCTGCCAATGGAGGAGATGCAAGAGACCCGAGTTTGATCCCTGGATCAGGAAGATTCCCTGGAGATGGAAATGGCAACCCACTCTAGTAGTCTTGCCTGGAAAATTCTATGGACAGAGGAACTGGATAGGTTACAGTCCATGGGATTGCAAAGAGTCCACACTGACCACAGACACACACACACACACACACACACACACACACACACATTATGCATTTCTGCATCAGTGGATCTCTGGTCTTTTTCCTGCTCTAACCCTTTCCATTTGCACTCCCAGTAGAGGACCCCCTGTCGCCCTGGCCTGTAAGCTGCCACTTTGTCTACTTCTTCTAGCGTCATTGTATTTGGTGTCTCCTCAGAGTGCCCTTCACTGGGCTCCGTATCCAAACCACCGTGTTATTCATTTTCTTTTCATCTCTACCACTTACCTGAATTTCTAAATATTCTCTGTGTGTGTGTGTGTATGTGTGTAAGGATTCATTAACCAATCTGGTGAGAAAGTGTATAAATATAAGATTCAAATTATGCAATTTGAATAAAACATTTGAAGAAAGATTATTTAAGATTAGGATTTCAAGGGACACATTTCCATCAGCTATCAGTGTATGTGGCAGTCTTCATCTAGGGGAGTTGGAGACAGGACCGATATACCACCAGTGTATCGGTATATGGGGTGAAAGAAACCACTGATTGAATCCAAACCACAGCAACATACTTTGTCATGAATCCTAAGAAAGAGAGAACCTGTTTGTGATCTAAATTATTTGTTAGGGAATAGTACTGAAATCCTGGTGTCTCAAATCAGACTGTCTGAATTTATAATCCTTTTTCGGCCCCTTGTTGACTCTGGGTCCTTGGGTAGGTTACTTAAGCATGCCTCAGTTTCCCATCTGGAAAGTCAAGTTAGTAAGTTTAATGCCAGGGGTAAATGAGTTAACTAAATTGATTGTACTGTTTAGGAAAATATCTGTCACATTGTATGTGCCAACAAGTGTTTTATTGTTGTTGTTTCTAAGTCATGTCTGACTCTTTGAGACCCCATGGACTGTAGCCCATCAGGCTTCTCTGTACATGGAATTTTCCAGGCAAGAGTATTGACATGGGTTGCCACTTCCCTCTCCAGGAGATCTTCCTGACTCAGGGATGGAACCCAGGGATGGAATCCACCTGCATTGGCAGATGGATTTCTTATTACCGAATCACCAGGGAAGCCCTGCCAACAAGTGTTTACTCTGACTATTACCATCATAAATGAATCAGTGAAATGAAATTTAGAAGATTCAAGGTGCCCAGGAGAATGGTTGCTGACCCTATTTTCCAGGTCAGGCTTCAGCAGCACAGAAGTTCCACCTCTGCAGAGCTTGAGGGTTGGCAACACAAGTGAGACATTAGCTTTTGACGTATTCCAAGATGGTAGTGTGCCGGTTTTAGTGCTTTGACTTCATGCCAGGCACATGTGAGGTCAGCTGTGTAACTGCTCTGCATTTCTGCAGCAGTGGAACTCCCTGAGTGCATGTTCAGTGTGCACTGGGGTTCTGCCTGCAACACCACATCCTCCTCTCTGAGAGCCCTTCCCCACGACCTTGTAGTAAAGCTGCATTCCATATGCCAGTTACTGAAGGCTTGGGACACCATAGTGTTAGATCAGATGACCTCTGAGAGCGTATTACAGCCCCGGTCCTGTCTGTAGTTTTTGGTGAATAATTTCTACCTCTTTTCTTTCTCACAAGAATATTATCAGAATTCATTAAGGCTGCAAAGTACTTTGAACACCTCTACAAAGTGCTTTCTTGTTATCTCATTACATTTGATATCTTGCCAACCTTTTGAAAAATGTAAGTCATGAATATTAAAAACCACCTTGCATATGTTATGCTATTTTTATCATGATAAGAGAATATTAATTTATCAGCGATTTGTACTTTTCTAAAGGTTGTTTTTAAGGTTCTCTGTAATGAAGAACCTTAAACATGTGCAATTTGTGAAAAAGATTGTGATGCCAAGATCCATGACCAGCTCCTTCTTAAGCTTAAACCTATTTTAGGCAAATTAAATGGAGAAGAATATGTAGATTTCTTTCAATGAACCAGCTAACTTTTATAATGTCTTGTCCAATCAAATATGCCATCCATTTTATACTTAAATATATATTTTTGAGCCTAGTGACTAATACCAATTTGATCAGAGTCATATAAAGTTACTCATGCCTCTGTGTGCTTTTTTCCTTGAGCCCTTTTAGCCTGGAAAGGCTTCAAACCCTCTCTTCACTCCTACTTTGTTGAACTGAATGCCTTCTCATGTTTCAAGACTCAAGCCAAGGCTTCTCCCCCTCTGAGAAACAACTTACATAAATAGAATGAGCAGTCTTCTCCTGGTCAGGCTCATTATACCCCGTGATACTTCTTGTATAACATGCACAATGCTTTACGGCATTTAATTAGTCACTTTACCATTTTTTTCACATATATCCTGTTTGCCCTTGATGTTTCGTTCACATGACTGCTTGTATCAGGAATTGCATTCAGCAGCTAAAAACAGAAGTCAAAAATTACAGTGACTTTAACATGATAAAGTATATTTTTCTCTCTAGTAGAAGTTTGCTGCTGTGTCACTTTAGTCGTTCCGACTCTGTGCGACCCCATAGACGGCAGCCCACCAGGCTTCGTGTCCCTGGGATTCTCCAGGCAAGAACACTGGAGTGGGTTGCCATTTCCTTTTCCATTGTGTGAAAGTGAAAAGTAAAAGTGAAGTCGTTCAGTCGTGTCCAACTCTTTGCAACCCCATGGACTGCAGCCTACCAGGCTCCTCTGTCCATGGGATTTTCTAGGCAAAAGTACTGGAGTGGGGTGCCATTGCCTTCTCCGAAGTTTAGTGGTAAGTAATGTAAGGCCCATATGCATAACCACTGACATCAAGTATCCAGTTTCTCTCCTTCTTTCTGCCCCATTACTCTTACATGGTTGTTTTGTACATGGTTGTTTTCTCAAGACAACCTCTGGATTGGAGATGTTTTCTAGAGCATCATCCATCAAGTCCAAATTTCAAGCAAGAATTTGACGGAAAGGGAGCAGCAGATGAAGAGCTTGCATCAGGTTCTTTATCCTTTATATTTGAAGAGTTTGTAGACATGAAACTCTAACCGGCTTACATTTCACTAGACAGAAATTAGTTGGTGATGCCTTCTAGCTGCAAGACAGGCTGGAAACTATGGTGATGTAGGTGGGTATTTTACCTCCCTCCTAAAGCATGTTATAAGTCAAGAAGGAAGGAGGAAATGTGTGCTGCCAACAGCCTCATCCACCATGTTCAGTAAGGCTCACAAGCAGAAGTAGAGAATATCTCCTAGAAACATTGCCTGGGTCTTAAGTCCTCGCAAAGGGCAGTATCTTGACCTACTCATTCACAAAATTGGGAATGGAGAAAAAAAGCTCCCCAAATAATTGGACCTATCCCCTTGGTTCATAATTACTATTTATATTCAATTTTAGTAGTTTTTGTCATGCTCAGCTCAGTTCAGTTCAGTTCCTCAGTCATGTCTGACTCTTTGTGACTCTATGGACTGCAGCACACCAGGCTTCCCTGTCCATCACCAGCTCCTGGAACTTGCTTAAACTCATGTCCATTGAGTTGGTCATGCTTTCCAACCATCTCATCCTCTATCGTCCCCTTCTCCTCCTGCCTTCAATCTTGCCCAGCCTCAGGGTCTTTTCTAATGAGTCAGTTCTTCGCATCAGGTGGCCAAAGTATTGGAGTTTCAGTCCTTTAGCATCAGTCCTTCCAATGAATATTCAGGACTGATGTACTTTACAATTGACTGTTATGATTTCCTTTCAGTCCAAGGGACTCTCAAGAGCCTTCTCCAACACATTTCAAAAACATGAACGCTTTGGCACTCAGTTTTATTTATAGTCCAACTCTCACATCCATACATGACCCATAGAAAAATCATAGCCTTGACTGGATGGACGTTTGTTGGCAAAGTAATGTCTCTGCATTTTAATGTGCTGTCTAGGTTGCTTATAACTTTCCTTCCAAGGAGCAAGTTTCTTTTAATTTCATAGCTGCAGTCACCATCTGTAGTGATTTTGGAGCCCCCCAAAAATAAAGTCTGTCACTGTTTCCATTGTTTCCCCATCTATTTGCCATGAAGTGATGGGACTGGATGTCATGATCTTAGTTTTCTGAATGTTGAGCTTTAAGCCACCTTTTTCACTCTCCTCTTTCACTTTCATCAAGAGACTCTAGTTTTTCTTTGCTTTCTGCCATAAGGATGGTGTCATCTGCATATCTTTGGTTATTGATATTTCTCCTGGCAATCTTGATTCCAGCTTGTGCTTCATCCAGTCCAGCGTTTCTCATGATGTACTCTGAATATAAGTTAAATAAGCAGGGTGACAATGTACAGCCTTGGCATACTCCTTTCCCGATTGGAACTAGTCTGTTGTTCCATGTTTGGTTCTAACTGTTGCTTGTAGACCTCCATACATATTTCTCAGCAGGCAGGTAAGATCATGCTAGAATTATTTATTATGGCTATTTACCTGTTCCTAGCTTCCCACTTATATAATGGACATAATGATAAAATCTACTTTAAATACTGTTGCTATGATAACATTGTAATGTAAAATCTTTCAGACATATGATATGGGCTTATTAAATTTCAATTCTTTACTGCAATAACAGTATTTGTAGCTGATAGCATTTATTGAAAGCTTACCCTGTCTCAGTCACTCTGGACGATGTAAGAACTCATGTAATCCTCATAACAGCCTTTTTGAGTTGGTGCTATTATGCTTGTTGCATAAATGAAAAAGCCAAGAATTCAAGTGGCCACTTAGTTAACAAGACACATAGTCACAAGACAGATGCTTAGTATGCTCACGTCACTGTTCTAAGTCCTTATGAGCATCGACTGGCTTAGTCTTTACAACAAACCTCCATTGAGGGAACCATTCTGGATTCCATTTTCGGATGTGGGAACTAAGGCACAGAAGGATGGGCTTAGTTGCCCAAGGCCATCTGTCTAGTAGCTGGCAGACCCAGAGTGGAATCCAGGAGGCCTGACTGTGGGCTTCATGCTCTTATGCATGGAACAGCTTGTGCCAGAGGTGCAGGATTAGCACCTGGGCTTGTGCTTTTAAGCACAGCTCTTCTTATACGTTCCCGTCTTTTCTGTGTGCATATCCTAATTGGCTGCTTTAATAGTTTCTACTTTGTTGCTCTCCTGCTGCTGCTGCTGCTGCTGCTGCTGCTGCTGCGTCGCTTCAGCTGTGTCTGACTGTCTGTTTCTCCATAGACAGCAGCCCACTAGGCTTCCCTGTCCCTGGGATTCTCCAGGCAAGAACACTGGAGTGGGTTGCCATTTCCTCTCCAATACAGGAAAGTGAAAAGTGAAAGTGAAGTCGCTCAGTCGTGTCTGACTCATAGTGACCCCATGGACTGCACCCTACCAGGCTCCTCCACCTATGGAATTTTCCAGGCAAGAATACTGGAGTGGGTTGCCATTGCCTTCTCCAGTTGCTGTCATAGTTATTGGAATTTTATATCAGAGCCTTGTGAACTAAAATCATTTAGGCATCTTATTTAGTAAAATGTGTACTGATGTAGAAGGGCTCGTGTTTGTGTACTCTTGGTTATAGTAACTTTAAATCAATCAAAATAGTCGAACCGACAGTTCTGCTGTGATGCGTTATAGAGTGTATTTACAAAAGCCATTTGGTAATCATCTCTTCTGGGTGAGCTGTTTTCAAGCCAGATAACACACAAATAATCCTCATAGAGTTATTCTCCTATAAGATTCTCTACTGAAAGAGTCCACTTCCATCTGATGGGGGTGATCAGCAGTAAATTCTTTATGCTTGTTATTTGTTTCTCAGTCCCACACGTGTGATCCTCTTTTGCTCCCCTTACTTCCCTACAACATATTTACATCATTTATGCAAAATATAACATCAAGTAATGTCATATAATGTCACTCTGGAGGGAACCAACACTAGAATAGCGGAGGCAGAAGACAGGATAAGTGAGGTAGAAGATAGAATGGTAGAAATAAATGAAACAGAGAGGAAAAAAGAAAAAAGAATTAAAAGAAATGAGGACAAACTCAGAGACCTCTGGGACAATGTTAAATCCCCCAACATTCGAATCACAGGAGTCCCAGAAGAAGAAAACAAAAAGAAAGATCATGAGAAGATACTAGAGGAGATAATAGTTGAAAACTTACCTAAAATTGGGAAGGAAATAATCACCCAAGTCCAAGAAAACCAGAGAGTCCCAAGCAGGATAAACCCAAGGCGAAACACCCCAGGATACATATTAATCAAATTAACAAAGATCAAACACAAAGAACAAATGTTAAAAGCAGCAAGGGAAAAAGAACAAATAACACACAAGAGGATTCCCATAAGGATAACAGCTGGTCTTTCAATAGAAACTCTTTAGGCCAGAAGGGAATGGCAAGACATACTTAAAGTGATGAAAGAAAATAACCTACAGCTCAGATTACTGTACCCAGCAAGGAGCTCATTCAAATATGAAGGAGAAATCAAAAGCTTTACAGACAAGCACAAGTTGAGAGAATTCAGCACCACCAAAGCAGCTCTCCAACAAATGCTAAAGGATCTTCTCTAGACAGGAAACACAGAAAAGGTGTATAAACTCGAGCCCAAAACAACAAAGTAAGTGGCAACGGGATCATACTTATCAATAATTACCTTAAATGTAAATGGGTTGAATGCCTCAACCAAAAGACAAAGACTGGCTGAATGGATACAAAAACAAGACCCCTATATATGTTGTCTACAAGAGACCCACCTCGAAAAAAGCGACACATATAGCCTGAAAGTGAAGGGCTGGAAAAAGATATTCCACACAAATAGAGACCATATATTTATTTTTAAATCATCTGGATGCTTTTTAATTTCCTATATTGATTGCCGTCGGCGATTCCTAAATGTGTGTGGGCTAAGTCGCTTCAGTCATGCCCAACGCTTTGCAACCCTATGGACTGTAGCCCACCAGGCTCCTCTATCCATGGGATTCTCTAGGCAGGAATACTGGAGTGGGTTGCCTTGCCCTCCTCCAGGGGATCTTTCCAACCAGGGACTGAACCCCTGTCTCTTACGTCTTCCACATTGCTAGGTGGGTTCTTTGCCAGTACTGCCACCTGGGAAGCCCAGTATTTAAGTATGGCTCCCAAATCATATGCTTTACTTATTTCACTTTATGTTATCTTGAAATAATCAATAAGACAAAATGTGTTACCGTTCAGATGGTTAGTTTGAATTTCAATTGAATAGTAAGACGTGTGACTACAGTAGGTCGAACTAGAGTATTTCTTCAAATATACTTAACTGCAGGTTCCACATTTGAAGGATTCTGAAGAGCTGACTCATTTGAAAAGACCGTGATGCTAGGAAAGATTGAGGGCAGGAGGAGAAGGGGACGACAGAGGATGAGATGGCTGGATGGCATCACCAACTCCATGGTCATGAGTTTGGGTGGACTCCGGGAGTTGGTGATGGATAGGGAGGCCTGACGTGCTGCAGTTCATGGGGTCCCAAAGAGTCAGACATGACTGAGTGACTGAACTGAAATGTATTTAAATTGATCTACCAATAATCACTGAAAAATAAAACAATAAGTAAATTAGATTTGATTTTTAAGGCACAACTGTGTGCTTTTAAAATTTGTACATGCTATAGTTTGAAGAAAACACAATACTTAATGTTTTTAAAGCATAATCTCAAGTAATTTTTTGAAAAGTTGTATAAAAGTCAGAGGTTTCATAAGTACAAATAAAGTTGTTTGATTCCAAACAGTCACAGTGTCATATACAATCTTACACTATGCTTGTACTTCTACTTTAATTAATGTAATACAGGATTTTGTTTAGAAAACCACAGCTTTTAGAACAGCAAATATTACCGACACAGCCCATCTGTGTGTTCTGAACCGCATGGCTTTGCTTTGTGAATCGGTGAGGGTGATTGTTCTGGAATGGTTTGAAGTTGTTTGGCAACCCTCTTAGATGTGACAGTTGTCTCTGTCCTCTTGCGGCATTGCTCTGATGTGAAAAAAGACAAGGAGCCAACCAAAACGACACTGTAGCCCTTTTAAAGGGAGCTGGAAAGGCAGAGAGCTTCTGTGTTCTGAGCTGCACACACGGACACACACACGCACAGTGCTTTATTTTTCAGTTGTCATGATTGTTTTTTCTTCACTGTACACCACCACACATTTCTGCAGCCAAACACGATTTATATTGCCAAGACAGATACTATAAAGAGGAGCCGAACATGGCAAGCATTGAAAGAGTTCTGTGTTTGCAAATGATTACCTGTCATAATATGCTTCTCAATTTCTTTTTTCCCTCCAAATTATCATGAAAAACACAAGGTTAGAAAGGAAATGGTGCTTCTTAGTCTTAGAAATTATAATTTTAACCTGGAAGCTAGAAGGAAGGTGATGAATTTTATAGTGCAAGAACTGAGTCATGATGAAATCCCAAACTGAAGGTTCAAAATCATATTATCAAGGACAGGCTGTTGTTGTTTAGTTGCTAAGTTGTGTCTGACTCTTTGAGACACTGAGGACTCTAGCCCATCAGGCTCCTCTGTCCCTGGAATTCTCCAGGCAAGAATACTGGAGTGGATTGCCATTTTGCTTTCCAGGGGATTTCCTAAACCAAGGATCTAAAGACAGTTCTTAAACTGTGCCTCTTAGTTAAGGACTTGCATTTTAACCAGGAAGCTAGGAAAGAGGTGATGGATTTTGCACTGCAAGAACTGAATCATAATGCAATCCCAAACTCAACATTAAAAATCTTTTATCAAGGACAAGGCTTGTATTCAAATATCTAATCCTGTTGAATTTTTTCAAAAAGATTACTCAGTGACTGAAAATCATTCAAATACTGCTTCGCCCTAAACAACCTTACAAAATTCTTTTTAGTAGGTGAAGTAACTAGTGACCTTGGCT
This sequence comes from Tragelaphus eurycerus, assembly GCA_935064755.1. Lineage (NCBI taxonomy): Eukaryota > Metazoa > Chordata > Mammalia > Artiodactyla > Bovidae > Tragelaphus > Tragelaphus eurycerus. The sequence goes on along the minus strand of CAKXYN010000039.1, from coordinate 20,278,244 downwards.
TGTTGTCAGCAGCATAATGGACACGCATGATTTGGGTGCCTTGATAAAGCCGTGTCTATTCAGAATCCTGGTAGATTCATAATGCTTAAAACAACTCACAGTGGCCTACAGACATCATCCCTTCTTCAAAGTGCGTCTTTAATAGCAATCCATATCTGGGAAAATTTCATGTTATTTGTGTGCAGGATCTTGGAATGATTTTACACCTTAATTAAGATCCTCGGAGGCAGATGCACAGGGCGTCCCATGTGGCCCATTGGTAAAGCACCCTTCTGCCAATAGAGCAGACTCCAGAGACGTGGGTTTGATCCCTGGGTGGGGAAGATCCCCTGGAGTAGGAAATGGCAACCCACTCCAGCCTGGGGAACCCCATGAGCAGAGGAGCCTTGTGGGCTACAGTTCATGGTGGTCATAAACAGACACAACTGAGCACCTGAGCATGCATGCACGAGGCAGGTAATTTATTGCTTCTTAGTTGGCTTAATTGGCCTGATCTTCTCTAAGCATGAATCAACAGCTAAGGTGGAAAAACAACTGATGATCCAAATACTGGTTTAAGGCCAGCCAATCACCGTGATTGACACAAGGTGATGTGAATGGTGTGTGGAAACGCTATGTGGTTCCACTATGGGGAACTATTTCCTGCAGTAGGTTTTCCCTGTCTCTGTTCATGTTGTTAACTGTGCCTGTATCAGACATGGACTCTGTGTCACTTCAATTCTTGGTGGATTTATGATTCTATGTGGTCACCACAAGCTTCTTATGATTGATTTACATTTTTGTTGTTTACTTTGTTGTTCAAAAGCATCTATTTATACTCAACTTTATTCCATAAAGGACTTAGGAAAGTGATAAACTGAATAGATGAGAGATATTCACGTGAAAGGCCAAGGACATGCCACTGATGATGCTAAAGCCATTATGGATTTAATTATGGTTGCTGCCCCCACCCTCCCAAAAAAATGACAGGAAAAAAAAAATACTTTTTTTTTTTAGGATGTTATCAAATTGTTTAAATACTGTAGCCTAATTTTTAGAAGGTGATGGCCCATCTCTGTGCCAAGAAAGGACTAAAAGCATCAGTTTTCTCTTCTCACATTCTTCGCCTTCACTTTCCTTTACCCTGAGTCACTTTTTAGTCATCTCCAGATTTCTAAAAATTCTCAGCTTTTGGTTTCAGTGTCTTCAGTATCTCCTTGTCTAAATGTGCAATTACAGTTTTTTCATATTGGATCACTTGATGTTGTCCAACAGATCATGATGTTCTATCTTTTTTCTCCTCTGTAAGCTCAAGTACCAATAGTTCTGACTGCTGTGTCTTTTAATCACTGCCTTTTTTTCTGTATATTCCAAGTTGTCCCTTCATTTGTAAAACTCTAAAGACACACGCAATTGCAGCCATGAAATTAAAAGACGCTTACTCCTTGGAAGAAAAGTTATGACCAACCTAGATAGCATATTCTAAAGCAGAGACATTACTTTGCCAACAAAGGTCCATCTAGTCAAGGCTATGGTTTTTCCAGGGGTCATGTATGGATGTGAGAGTTGGACTGTGAAGAAAGCTGAGCGCCAAAGAATTGATGCTTTTGAACTCTGGTGTTGGAGAAGACTCTTGAGAGTCTCTTGGACTGCAAGGAGATCCAACCAGTCCATTCTAAAGGAGATCAGCCCGGGGTGTTCTTTGGAAGAAATGATGCTAAAGCTGAAACTCCAGTACTTTGGCCACCTCATGCAAAGTGTTGATTCATTGGAGAAGACTCTGATGCTGGGAGGGATTGGGTCAGGAGGAGAAGGGGATGACAGAGGATGAGATGGCTGGATGGCATCACCAACTCGATGGACGTGAGTCTGCATAAACTCTGGGAGATGGTGATGGACAGGAAGGCCTTGCGTGCTGCGATTTATGGGGTCGCAAAGAGTCGGACATGACTGAGCGACTGAACTGAACTGATCCTTATATGCACATATTTCTTTTCAATGTGAACTTATAGATTCTTACTTTATTTATATAGATAAAATCCATAAATATCTTTATATATTTTGATGCTCAAATTGTGCCTATTTAGCTCTCTGGAACTCATTTCAGCTTTTTTTTTAGACATTTTAATAACTTATGAAGTTATCTGTGTTGTTACATGAAGTGGCCTCCACTATGTTTTATAATCAAAGAGCTATAACCAATCTATTCAAGGTCTTGCTTTGTGACTTTGAATTAATTCCCTAAAGTAACAAGTATATAAATGACTTGAGTTTTTTCACTCTGTCTTCCTCTTCAGTTTAGTTCAGTCACTCAGTCGTGTCCAATTCTTTGCGACCCCATGAACCATAGCTCGCCAGGCCTGCCTGTCCATCACCAACTCCTGGAGTTTACCCAAACTCGTGTCCATTGAGTCAGTGATGCCATCCAACCATCTCATCTTTTGCGGCCCCTTCTCCTCCTGCCCACAGTCTTTCCCAGCATCAGGGTCTTTTCAAATGAGTCAGCTCTTAGCATCAGGTGGCCAAAGTATTGGAGTTTCAACTTCAAAATCAGTCCTTCCAATGAACACCCAGGACTGATCTCCTTTAGGATGGACTGGTTGGATCTCCTTGCAGCCCAAAGGACTCTCAAGAGTCTTCTCCAACACTACAGTTCAAAAGCATCAATTCTTCTGTGCTCAGCCTTCTTTATAGTCCAACGCTCGCATCCATTCATGACTACTAGGAAAACCATAGCCTTGACTAGACTGACCTTTGTTGACAAAGTAACGTCTCTGCTTTTTATTATTATTTTTTTATTTTTTTTAATTGGCCACAATTTTATTTAACTTTACAATATTGTATTGGTTTTGCCATATATCAAAATGAATCTGCCACAGGTATACATGTGTTCCCCATCCTGAATTTGCTCTTTAGTATGCTGTCTAGGTTGGTCATAACTTTCCTTCTAAGGAGTAAGCATCTTTTAATTTCATGGCTGTGGTCATTTTGGAGCCCAAAACAATAAAGTCTGACACTGTTTCCCCATCTATTTTACCATGGAGTGACGGGACCGGATGCCATGATCTTAGTTTTCTGAACATTGAGCTTTAAGGCAACTTTTTCACTCTCCTCTTTCATTTTCATCAAGAGCCTCTTTAGTTCTTCTTCACTTTCTGCCATAAGGGTGGTGTCATCTGCATATCTGAGGTTATTGATATTTCTCCTGGCAATCTTGATTCCAGCTTGTGCTTCTTCCAGCCCAGTGTTTCTCATGATGTACTCTGCATATAAGTTAAATAAGCAGGATGACAATACACAGTCTTGACGTACTCCTTTTCCTATTTGGAACCAGTGTGTTGTTCCATGTCCAGTTCTAACTTCCTGACCTGCATACCATAGTTAAAGCTAAAACCAGGAATTCAGCTGATCATGACAGAGAGGAGGATGTAGTTGATGATGGAGGCTACCCTTTTCTTTAATCAGCACTTCACAGATGTCATCCTTTGTCATCTTCTCAACAGTCCTATGAGATGTAGTCCTCATTTTGCAAATAAAAAAACTTAAGCCAAGGAAAGTTAATTAACTTATCCTGAATTGGATAGTTGATAAATTCCGGAGTCTAAATTTAAACTCATAACTGATGGCTTAGAAACCAAAATATAGTAGTGTATTATTTTCACCCAGTAATTGAGGAGATACTCACTACTATGTGTAAAACAGATAAACAATAAGAACCTCCTGCATAGCATAAGGAACTACATTCAATATCTTATAACAACCTATATAATGGAAAAGAATCTGGAAAAGAATATATATATAGTCTTTATATTACTGATCACTTTGCAATATACCTGAAACTAACACAACCGTATAAAAAACTATATTGCAATAAAAAAGAATTGAATACTTTCAAAATGTCATCACTAAATATATAGGTTATATTTGATCAGCTAATATGCACCAACTATTTAAGTTTTCCTTACAAGTGAATTCTATTAAAGGGAATATAGAGGTTTTTTGACTGCATGTTCATGGTCTTCCATGTAATTATAGATATTTTTAAGTATACAACTGATGTGTTACATAATGTACAATATTCATTAATTATATATTTTAAATAGTTCAATTATGTTTTCATCACCTGGAAGATAGCAATATTTCTCAGTGACAGTCACTCACTAAGGACCTGACTCTATTTGCTAAGTAAATTTTATTTCATTTACTTGTCAGCTATGTTGGGTCACATTTCAGGATTTGCATACACAGCTTAAAAATTAGTTGAGGAAATCACAGTGGAATATTACCCAGCCATTAAAAAGAATATACCTGAATCAGTTCTAATGAGGTGGATAAACTGGAGCCTATTATACAGAGTGAAGTAAGTCAGAAAGAAAAACACCTATACAGTATACTAATGCCTATATATGGGATTTAGAAAGATGGTAACAATAACCCTATATGTAAGACAGCAAAAGAGACACAGATGTGTAGAACAGTCTTTTGGACTCTGTGGAAGAAGGCGAGGGTGTGATGATTTGAGAGAATAGCATTGAAACATGTATATTATCATATGTGAAACAGATCGCCAGTCCAGGTTGGATGCATGAGACAGGGTGCTCAGGGCTGGTGCACTGGGATGACCCTGAGGGATGGGATGGGGAGGGGGCGGAAGCGGGGGTTCAGGATGGGGAACACATGTATACCAGTGGCTGGTTCATGTCAATGTTTGGCAAAAACCACCACAGTATTGTAAAGTAATTAGCCTCCAATTAAAATAAAGAAATTTAAAAAGATTAAAAATGAAAAAGAAGAAATCACACAAGAACAAATCAAATGATAACAATGTAGAATAGTTTTCTTTCCTAAACACATGTAGAAAGTTCTGTGGGGATTTGGGACTGAGAGTGGACCAGGTGGGGAATTGGACAAGGCTTCATGGAGGAGACCCATCTTTGAAGTAACGGTTGGATTTGAGTTATTTTGTATACAGTGTGACTACATTAACTCCCACCTTGCAATCGGTCTTTGTTGATCCTAAAATGAGTTTTATTTCGATCTCCAAATACATTATTTTGGAGTCCCAAGTAGCTCCTTTCTTTTGTGACAAGAATGACCAGTGGCATCAGGGAAGGGGCCTAACCTCCCCTTCCGCTCCCACCTCTTGCTTCAGCCGTTCGCGTTTCAGACGTCCAGCTGGGACATCCTCTCGTCTCCGGATGCAGTACTGGGTCACGTGCGGCCTCCACTGGGGCAGATGTCAGGATAAGAGAAGAAGGCTTCTCAGCACTCCAGTGGACTTTGTTAAGAAAACGTTTGTGATTTTTATAAAAAAAAGTTTGAGCCTGAATCAATGATTGAAACGGCTTTTTTTTTCTGTTTTCTCTGTAAGTCTGTGGGCATTTATAGCAATCATATTATATATATAATTTCTATATTTCATATATTTATATGATGTATAATAATGAATAATAATTGTATAATGATGTATAATGTATAATGATTATATGTTTTACATATTTATAAAATATGTATATATAAGTTTGAGATGAAGTTTAAGTATGCCACCTCCAACTTCCTTAATATATAGGATCTAATTCAATGTCTTTTAAGTTCCTAGATTGACTTTTAAAAAATTTCCAGTTATGACAGCCAATTTAAAAAAAAAATTAAAATCACTTAGCACTTTTTATCAAGAAATTTTTGTTATTCCTAAAAAAGGAGTGTACTTTAGGAAGTAAGCAACCTGTCTTTATGCAAAATATGATGCTATTTACATGTCCTAAGGCAAGTTGGATGCGCTCTGAGTTGTTTATCCTTTTACAAAAGGTTTTTGTCATAATAGCATGTGCATATTTCTTATTACGTGTTGTAGCAATAATTGAGTTGTTACAGTGTCAGTAGGAACATTTTTTATTGAAGCAGAGTTTTTTAGGTGAAAATAGCTCTGTTGTAATAATGGGCTGTAATCTTTGGTCTTTAGCAATACTACCATAGAGTCATTATTGTAATTACTCACCAGGAAAATGAGCTGGCATCTACCCTTTCTCTTTGGCACTGCCTGCCTCCATTAAAAGCATTTTCCAATCAATTCTCAATGCTGCTGTCAACCTTTCTTTTCATTTTTGGCTTTGATCTCAAAGTTGCTTTCATTCTAAAGAGAGCAGGTCCAAATCCTCACTGTTTGCTTCAAAGCCTTTAACCGGATCATCCAAGATTTCTCAACTTCCTTCTTCCTTCCCGTGTTTATGTTCAGACATTCTAGTTAAGTACTTTCATGTCCTTTAGATGTCTAGATCCATTCACTGTACCACTTTCTTTGGAAACTTCTCCTGGCCACCCCTCTGACTCGGAAGTGTTCTGTGCATGCATCCAGCCAATACGTGAAGCTCTCTCTAATGTCTAAATTACGCAACAGTCAAGTCAACCAACCAACGAAAGCCATGCCATTGAACTAAAAGGGATTTGGAAATTTGGCCTTTAATCAATTCTCGTATTTCCTTTGTTCGTCTGAATCTAACCTTGCCTTATTTAGACATGACATAGGCATGACTCTATAGAAATGTGTATATGTATCCATATATGGGGGCTTCCCTGGTAGCTCAGCTGGTAAAGAATCTGCCTGCAATGAAGAATAGCCTAGTTCAATTCCCGAGTCAGGAAGATCTGCTGGAGAAGGGATAGGCTACCCAATAATCTTGGGCTTCCCTGGTGACTCAGATGTTAAAGAATCTGCCTGTGATGCGGGAGACCTGGGTTCTGACCCTGGGTTGGGGAGATTCCCTGGCGAAGGGAATGGCTACCCATTCCAGTATCCATATCTGGATGAATTTCCCTTTTAGAGTTCACTGGAGCAGGAATTTCTACTCAGCACTGCCAATTTAGGTTCTGTCTGGGGCAAGCCTACCTCCTTTACCAAAGTGACTCTGTAAAATGTGATAATACCCACCTTACAGAAGTTTCTTTACTTCCTAAAGAGTTTAACATATTGTTCAATCGTCTTCATTAGTACACAACTTTGCCATATCTTTCAATTAATTAATATATGGCTTCCCCGATGGTGCTAGTGATAATCCACCTGCCGGTTCAGGAGACCCAAGAGACTTGGGTTCAATCCCTTGGTCACGAAGATCCCCTGTGGATGTGACCCACCACGGTCTGTCTAAGCATACGTTCTATGCCCAACTTTCCCATGATGCTCCAGCCATGTGGGATTCCAGAGGCTGGCAGGACAAATGGACTGTTGTCTACTCTCTCCTTTTGGTCTTTCCTCAGTTCTTCTGGTTGATGGCTGCTTGTGAGTTCTGCATTCCTTACCGGGATATCCTGTTTAAGCTAGCTCATGCAAGTGGTTACTTGGTGCCCGTCCAGGGAAGGCAGTTTCAGTCAGGGGTTCCCCTAACAACTGCATACATCCTTAGCTCAGACATGGAGGTGATCAAAGATCCATGTCAATCAGGGGATGTTTGTCAAGACACACAATTAAAATGGTCCGGTCTTACCCGTCTCTTGATTGCTGCTAACAGCTTCATTATTTCTGCAGTGTATCTGCTCAGTGATCATTACATTTGAGCCTCACAAGTAACCCATATAAGATAAGATAGCTATTTCCATCTTTCAGATAGAAGCACTATGTCTCAGAAAAAAATCACACATGTATGCATTATAACTGTAGTGTGGTTTGTATAGGGTGTCTTGTTGCCTCCTATGTCCACCTGACTTCAGTTCTGAGGTGAAAGTGCTATTCATTCTGTTTATCACATTCTTTTTGCATCTGCCATACGTCAGGCAGCAGATAGATGCTGCGGATGTTAGGTATGTAAATGGTGCACTCTTCCCTCAGGAGCATCTGTGTTTAGACTCTTGGACGGGCTTTGCGCATGTTCTGAATCAGGCCAGTCCTCATTCCCTGGTGTATGAGCTCTGCATAGACTCATGCATGGGCTTTGCACATCTTCTGAATCAGGCGAGTCCTTATGACCTGGCCTGTGAGCTCTGCATAGACTCTTGGGCAGGCTTTGCACATGTTTTGAATCAGGCCGGTCCTCATGCCCTGGCATGTGAGCTCTGCATAGACTCTTGCATGGGCTTTGCACATCTTCTGAATCAGGCGAGTCCTCATGACCTGGCCTGTGAGCTCTGCATAGACTCTTGGGCGGGCTTGGCACATGTTCTGAATCAGGTGAGTCCTCATGCCCTGGCATGTGAGCTCTGCATAGACTCTTGCACGGGCTTTGCGAATCTTTTGAATCAGGCAAGTCCTCATGCCCTGGTGTGTGAGCTCTGCATAGACTCTTGGACGGGCTTTGCGCATGTTCTGAATCATGCTGGTCCTCATGCCCTGGCGTGTGAGCTCTGCAATCTGACTCTGAAGTGGTGTTTTTCAGTCTTCTCACTGTTTCACTTCAGCCACCTCTCAGCAGAATCAGTCACTTCCAGAATTATTTGGATCCCACTTACATATGTGAGTCTCTCAGTTGTGTCCAACTCTTCACAATCCCATGAACTGTAGCCTGTTATGCTCCTCTGTCCATCGAATTCTCCAGGCCAGAGTACTAGGGTGGGTTGCCAATTCCTTCTCCGGGGATCTTCCCGACCCAGAGATTGACCCCGAGTCTCATGCAATGCAGGCGTATTCTTTTCTCCCCTCTATATGTCAACTCCTCCCTATTTTCAAGCCTTAGCTCAAGTCTAATTCTTTTCTAATGTTTTATCCTGTGAGCTGTCAGAACATGTTATCTGTAAGCCTTTTGTAATCAGTTCACTTATTAGAGCTGTCAGAGAAGCTGGTGTCCATTCTTCACTCCCCTGCTGACTATGATGTCATTGGAGGAATATACCAGGGCTTAAGCATCCTTGCTAACCCCACCCCATATAGGGCCCTGCATGTATAGGGCCCTCATATTTGTTGAGTGTGTAGATGAATTAATCTGGTGTAGGAAATGGCAACTTACTCCAGTATCCTTGCCTGGAAAATTCCATGGGCAGAGAATTCTGGCGGGCTACAGTCCATGGGTTTGCAAAGAGTCAGACATGACTGAGCGACTGAGCATACACGCACATGGATAAATTAATAGCTCTTTTAAAATTAGCCTATTTCTTTAGGTCTTTATTATAAGATTAGAGTGCAAAAAATTGATATTTTTATATGCAAAACATATTAAATATCTTTAGAAAAATTGAGTCTTATTTCTAAATAACAGTATATATTTTCACCTACTGGCTCTTTAAAATTAAAATAATCATTTTCTTCTCCAGGTAACAAGAAAGTAGCTCAAGGGACTGCAGAATTTACAGACACAAAGAAAGATTTATAGACACATTATTTCATCCTTGGATCTTATTTCAACTGCTACCCAGATAGCTTTGTTAATTCAGTACCAAACCTCCTCCACATCCATAGCAGTCCAAAGGGAAATTGAGTTACTAATATTAACTAAGGTAACGAATGTTGCTTTTCACCCTGTGTAAAATTTTTACAGAAACACACAAGAAATGTTTCCTATGAAACAATATGAAAGAAGGAAAGTTTGTACAATTAAGATTCATTTGGCCGTTAGTGCATCCTCATAGGTTCTGGTTCGTATTTCAGATGTTATTTGATTTGTAACCACATTCTCTTTCTCATTCGAGGCTATGGGCTTCAGCGTGTGATAAGGTGTTGCTCATAAGGTTCCCATGTATAACCTGCCTAAGACCTCATAGAGTCTCAGTGAATGAATACTGAGGTGAAACTGTAAAAGTTTATCTAAAGGTCCCACGTGCTGAAGACAGAGTGTGCCATGATTGAGGCAGCTGCCTTGCAATTAATGAACCCTTTAAAGCGGCGGTTTTAGGGAAGAGGCGGATTTTGAAATAGAAATAATTGTGAATGAAATATAACCTTCAGGAAAAATATTATGAATTAGTCAGTCAAGAGCAAAAAGACTTTTTTTTTCCCCAGCTGATTAGAAGACTTTCTAAATAATAAGCATTTCAACATGATCATTTATCATCATCATCATCATCATTGCTTATTTGGTGAGAATCCACTGTGTATTATACACCTACAAATGCTTTTTATATAATCTTATACAACCCTATGACAAAGATATTATCATCTCCATTTTGTGGAAGAGAAAACATAAGACTTTGAGACGTTGTGTAGCTTCTGCTTTAACATTTGCTAGTTTCATAAAAACTTTTGATCAGCCACTGTATCATGCAACCCTTTAGATCATCTTGGAAAAATTAAACATCAGTTGAGTATGCATTTTAAAGCATCTATCTACCTTTCAAGCGAATTAGGGCCCATTTGAACAGGACTTCGGTTATCTTTTCCAAGTTTTCTCCAGACTCCTTTCCTCATTATGATACATTGAGCATAAAGGCACAACTGAAAAGCCCCGTGTGATCACGTAAAGTGGGAGATGACATGGTTCTCCGCTGCTGTGGCTGAGAGATGCTCTCTATGGCTGTCTTTACCCCACAGCTGTCTTACTCTTTGCCAAGCGCTAGATCTAGGTGTTATTCTTATACCATGAAAATCCATAGCCTCAGTGCATTATCTTCCATCAAGTACATTAAATCTCTGGGCTATTGGATCTTTTGAAAACAAAAACATTTGCAAAACAAGAACAATTTCAGTGGTATAGTATGATGACTTACTACCATTCACTTCATATTTTCATTTAGTAGTTCAGCATATATTGCTGTCACTGAGTCATGTCCAATTCTTTGAGACTCCATGGACTGTGACACGCCAGGCTTCCCTCTCCTTCACCGTCTCCCAGAGTTTGCTCAGACTATTGTCCATTGAGTCAGTGATGCTGTCCGTCCATCTCATCCTCTGTCGTCCCCTTCTCCTCTTGCCCTCAATCTTTCCCAGCATCAGGGTCCTTTCCAATGAGTCAGCTCTTCACATCAGGTGGTCAAAGTACTGGAACTCCAACTTCAGCATCAGTCCTTCCAATGAAAATCAGGGTTGATTTCCTTTAGGATGGACTCCTTTGCTCTCTCCGGTTTCCAAGGGACCGAGTCACGTCCAGCACCATGAATTGAATGTATGTTTGTTTGTTTTCTCCTTTCCCGGTGTGTGCTGCACCCCCTGATGGTACTGGCACTGCTATTGTGAACTAAAGGGATTTTACATTCACACTTAGCACAGGAGAGATTCAGTAACTGCTGCAGTGAAGCTGGGCGACAGAAAGGGGAGTCCTGGAGGGGTTCAGAGCAGGAGAGACTGAAGGGGTTTTGGTGGCTAGAAATCGCACTAACAATGAGACATTTCGCTCGGGTTAGATTATCTCCACAGGAGACACTGGGCTGCGGGGGAAAGAAATCATATGCCACACAGAGGAAACAGTATGAAGAAATGAGTTCTTCCATAATTGGAGCACAAAGAGTGAGGGAGGAATTACTATAAAATGGAGACAAGAATAGAGATGGATATCCAGGGGCAAATTGAGGTTGACAGACAATATTTTCATTGTTTATAGATAAACTAGTAGAGATAATTATCATGGGCAGTGGGATCCAAACAGAGACATAGGGTTGAAACAATCATCTTAATTACCTTATTTTTCTATTTTTTAGTGAAAGATTTTTAAAATGCAGTGGTTTATTCCAAGAAGTTATAAACGGTATTATAATTTGCAGATGGAGTTTTGAATGTGACTGGCTTCCCTGTGACTCTCAGTTGACAATACACGTTTTATTTTAATGTTTCTTTCCCTCTTTCCCACGCGCATTTCTTTCACCCCCGCACTTTCTGTGGCCCTGCCTCGTCTACCCTGCGATATAAAGTTATGCTCTGTGGTCCTCATTTTCCCCACTATTTCGAGGGTAGCACAGTCAAAAAGAGCAGTAATGCAATTTCGGTGTGTCTACAAATTCTGAAAGATTTGGCTCTTTAAGTTTCTATTCATTAGCCTTCTTTTAACTCATCTTCCCCCTCTTTTATTCATCTCTGCTAGAGGGTAGTCAAACGGATGAAATTTTTAAAGTAACAGTTGACTTGTGGAGTGACGCATGGCGGGTAGCAGGGTTTATGCGGCGTGGCTGTGAGAGAAGTCATTTGGCATTGACTACAGGAGGCAGGTAGTCAAAGGAGCAGCACATCTTACCTTCGCAGCTGAGTATGAACGTTGTAAAATTGATTTTGTTGCAAAGTGCACTGATATTATCTGACAGGTATTTCAATGTGTGTCTTGAAATCCTTCAAGCTCTGAACGAGTATCTATTCTAGTGGTTTTAGAAAAGGGTAATGAATAAAGAAAAAGGAACTCAGAGGTTGTAATTGAGCATGACACCAATATTGATGCAAATAATATCGGGCCTCAAATTCATTTATTAAACAAATTATGTCCAAGTATGTTTTAGAAAAAATTTGCATCTAACTGAATTAATGTGAAGTTTGGTTTAGGAAGAAAATGTAGGAAAATCTGAAATGTAATATAGAGAAAATATTAGATCAGGGAATTCTCATCCATCCTAGAAGAAACCAGAGAGATAAATTAGATTAAAAGAGGAGACTGTTGGATGAACAGATACTGGAGCACAGAAGAGAGATATTTCTTGATTGATCCAGAGAAATCAAATCTTTAATTCAAAGTGGTCAAGAATAGATGCTAACTCATGAGAGAAAGACTTAATTGGTAGATAGCCTGAGCAGAATTAAAAAAGGAACAAAGTTATATGTGAATAAATTCTTAGTATGACATAGAAACCTTGGAAGATGCACATTCTCATTCTTGCCTGTTAATGGTTATGGGGCTGCCTGTGTATGGAGAACCATTAGAAATGCTTAGGTATACCATGGTGGTGTCTATGATTCTCTATTCTTTCTGTATGTTCTTTCTGACAGTAAATCATAACCACAGGAACAGGAACCAAGTCTGTTGTGTGCACTGAATCTGCAGTACTGAGCATTGTACCTGGAAATAATAAGAGCTTAATAGACATTGGCTAGATGTCTAAAAAAAATATTGTTATAGTCACTTAAGTTTTTTTTTCATTTTTCTTTTTTTTGTTGTTTTTTAATATTTCATGAGTCAGAATGTAGGAGACAGGAAGCTAGGACTTTCCCCTAGGGTTATAGCTATGAATTACTTGGGAATATTAAAATTTAAAAATCACTGAGAGACTGAACTGAACTGAATTGAACTGGTGGCTCAGATGGTAAAGAATCTGCCTGCAATGTGAGAGACCCAGGTTTGATCCCTGGATTGAGAAGATCCATAAAATAGGTAATCAGCAAGGACCTACTGTGAGCACAGGGAACTCTACTCAATATTCTCTAATAACCTAGATGGGTAAAAAAAATCTGAAAAAGAATAGATGTGTGTATATATGTGTGGAAAGTGAAAGTTACTCGGTCGTGTCAGACTTTTTGTGACCCCAACTGGAGTGGGTAGCCTTTCCCTTCTCCAGGGGATCTTCCCAGCCCAGGGACTGAACCCAGGTCTTGCACATGGCAGGTGGATTCTTTACCTGCTGAGCTGCCAGGGAAGCCCATGAATACTGGACTGGGTAGGTTATCCCTTCTCCAGGGGATCTTCCTGACCTAGGAATTGAATCGGGGTCTCCTGCGTTGCTGGTGGATTCTTTACCAAATGAGCTATGAGGGAAGCCATGTACACATACATATATATATATATAGAGAGAGAGAGAGAGGCAGACACGACTGAAGAGACTGAGCAAGCAAGTAAGCAATATATATATATATATATATATATATATATATATATATATGGGAGAGGGCAATGGCACCCCACTCCAGTGCTCTTGCCTGGAAAATCCCACGGACTGAGGAGCCTGGTAGGCTGCAGTCCGTGGGTCGCAAAGAGTCGGACACGACTGAGCGACTTCACTTTCACTTTTCACTTTCATGCATTGGAGAAGGAAATGGCAACCCACTCCAGTGTTCTTGCCTGGAGAATCCCAGGGACGGCAGAGCCTGTTGGGCTGCCATCTATGGGGTCGCACAGAGTCGGACACGACTGAAGTGACTTAGCAGCAGCACCAGCAGCAGCATATATATATATATATAAAACTGAATCACTTTGCTATACACCTGAAACTTAATGCAATATTGTAAATCACCTCTTGTTCGGTCACTAAGTCATGACTGACTCTTGGCCACCCCATGGGCTGCAACACTCCAGGCTCCTCTGTCTTCCACTTTGTCCTGGAGTTTGCTCAAGTTCATGTCCATTAAGTTGTTGATGCTATGTAACCATCTCATCCTCTGCTGCCCCATTCTGCTTTGCCTTCGATCTTTCCCAGCATCTGGGTCTTTTCCAATGAGTCCACTCTTACACTTGTATACAATCTAACCGTTTCCCAAATAATGATAAAGTAAGTGAAAGAGTCCACTAAATCTGATCTAAACTAATTAAATGGTTTCTAGACAGCCAATGTCTAAGGATAAGTAAGAATTTTTGAAGACTTTTTAAAAAGGAATTTTATTACATTTTTACACTATTCCATGGTTTTAAAAACTCTGAGTAATCATTCAAGTATAACCAGATGCTGATGACTAAACCCTGATATGCACACAGGCAAAGAAACGCAGTCGGTACTGCTTCCAATTTCAGAAGAAGAAGAAGGCTGAAACACTGAAGCCTACGTTTTTGGCAGATAGACTTGTGATCTCTTCATATTTTCCCCTCTCAGCAGTAAGCCTTTGTCACCTTCAAGATTTTACCAAACACACAAGCTAGTAAGTTAGCCAGACGCATCCTCGTGGATGCTGGCAGAAGGCCTGAGACTCCTGGGTCGTAGCCCAGGCACTCACTCACGCGTTTCCCGGCCAGCAGTATGAGCACCAGCACCTTTTTGTGGGTTCCCCACGCGCCCCACGTCTCGTGGAGGTGACATGGCAGGCTCCTCCAAGATGGATGAGTGTGCACAGGTTTGTGTCACAGCCAGGGAGCACCGTACTTGGCAAATCTGCCACTATTATAGTAAACAGGCTGCTGTTTGTCTTGGAGGCATGTCACCTCGTCCCCCAAGGTCCATCTATGCAGACACACTCCTGATAAACAGCTGCGGTAAAGAGCACTCAGAGCCTAGTATCCTTGGCAAGCTCACTAGTACTGTGCAGAGTCCCTCGGGGCTCAGCATTGCTGCCTGTCCCAACCTTCACACTGGGACCCAGCACAGAACCTGACTGGAGGACAGTAGCAGCCAAGCCAGAAGGTCTTTTTGGAAGCACAGTAGTTTGCTGTGGTACCAGTACTCTACAGACACGACCCCCTGGGACACAGTTCAGTTCAGTTCAGTTCAGTCGCTCAGTCGCGTCCGACTCTTGGAGACCCCATGAATCGCAGTATGCGAGGCCTCCCTGTCCATCACCAAGTCCCGGAGTTTACTCAAACTCATGTCCATAGCCTTGACTAGACGGACCTTTGTTGGCAAAGTAATGTCTCTGCTTTTGAATGTGCTATCTAGGTTGGTCATAACTTTCCTTCCAAGGAGCAAGCGTCTTTTAATTTCATGGCTGCAGTCACCATCTGCAGTGATTTTGGAGCCCCCAAAATAAAGTCTGACACTGTTTCCACTGTTTCCCCATTTATTTCCCATGAAGTGATGGGACCGGATGCCATGGTCTTCGTTTTCTGAATGTTGAGCTTTAAGCCAACTTTTTACTCTCCTCTTTCACTTTCATCAAGAGGCTCCTTAGTTCCTCTTCACTTTCTGCCATAAGGGTGGTGTCATCTGCATATCTGAGGTGATTGATATTTCTCCTAGCAATCTTGATTCCAGCTTGTGTTTCTTCCAGCCCAGCATGTCTCATGATGTACTCTGCATATAAGTTAAATAAACAGGATGAGAATATACAGCCTTGACGTACTCCTTTTCCTAGTTGGAACCAGTCTGTTGTTCCATGTCCAGTTCTAACTGTTGCTTCCTGACCTGTATATAGGTTTCTCAAGAGGCAGGTCAGGTGGTCTGGTATTCCCATCTCTTTCAGAATTTTCCACAGTTTCTTGTGATCCACACAGTCAAAGGCTTTGGCTAGGTACTATTTGTGTGCTTAAAAAAGTCACAAAAAGCAAATTAATTCTGTTCACTTCAGTCACTCACTCATGTCCATCTCCTTGAGACCCTATGGACTGCAGCACGCCAGGCCTCCCTGTCCATCACCAAGTCCTGGAGCTTACTTAAACTCATGTCCATTGAGTCAGTGATGCCATCCAACCATCTCATCCTCTGTCGTCCCCTTCTCCTCCCACCTTCAATCATTCCCAGCATCAGGGTCTTTTCAAATGAGTCAGTTCTTTGCATCAGGTGGCCAAAGTATTGGAGTTTCAGCTTTAACATCAGTCCTTCCAGTAAATGTTTAGGACTGCTTTCTTTTAGGATAGACTGGTTTGATCTCCTTTTAGTCCAAGGGACTCTCAAGAGTCGTCTGCAACACCAGCGTTCAAAAACATCTGTTCTTCGGCGCTCAGCTTTCTTTGTAGTCCATCTCTCACATCCATACATGACTACTGGACAAACCAACGCTTTGACTAGATGGACATTTGTTGGCAAAGTAATGCCTCTGCTCTTTAGTATGCTATCTAGGTTGGTCACAACTTTTCTTTCAAAGAGCAAGCATCTTTTAATTTCATGACTGCAGTCACTATCTGCAGTGATTTTGGAGCCCCCGAAATAAAGTCTGTCACTGTTTCCATTGATTCCCCATCTGTTTGCCATTTGTCAGTAAATCAGATATCATGATCCATAGCACCCTGCTTCTGTTACTACTCAAAAGTGAAGCTCTTCCTAGCAGTGACAGGGCACGGATATCTACTAGGCTCCGAATTCATAGCATATGTGATCTCTGACAGTGCTCCACCTCTGTTTTAAAAACAATACTTCTCCTTTTGATTGTAAGGAGCCACATACCTAGACAAAGAAGGGTCTCAAGCCATCATCCACACCTTCATCCAGAAAATACAATTTATTGAGTGTCTGCCATGACTCCTCTTTGAATGTGCTTCTAGAGTTTACTGCTTGAAAAGTACCATCAGTTCTCCATGGTTCTGCCATCCAGTCTTTCCTGAGTCGACCATTGTGCGCTGGAGAACTGGAAGAGTTGCCTGCCTGACTCCTCTTTGAATGTACTTCTAGATTTACTGTTGAAAAGACCTCAGTTCTCCATGGTCCTGCCTCCAGTCTTTCCTGGAGTCGACCATGCCTGAACTGGAAAAATTTGCCCAGAGCCCCTCTTTTGGATGCAAACAGCAAGCCCAGATTGCTTGAGTGGAGACTGACAAGATAGCTATTAGGTCTGTTCCTCTGTTTCCCCTGCGGGTAACGGATTCCTCCTGCTTTCTTCCAATCCCCATTAGAAGGTTTCTTGAAACTGTGTTTCATCTCTTTAATCTTAGTTCTTTTGTAGGAAAAAAATATTGTCACTTAAGAAAACAGAATGCGATGATAATATTTACATGTTGCCAATGAAATAGAACAAAATACTACACCAATGAAGAATTGGGAAAAAAAATGGCCTAAAAAATTGCCTCCTTGCGAGTCCTAAGTGGAGCTATTTCTGTTGCTTGGGGCTGGGTACTCTGCGCAGACTCACATCAAGCTTATTCATAGACCTCTCGGTCCAAAGTAGGCTGCAGGCGCAGTCTTTCCGGGGCAGAGTCAGGGATGTGCAGCACGATGCTGGCAGCGTTTCCCGTTTCTCCATCTCCTGACTGTTGGTGTCATTCTTACTAAATCAGAACTGATGATAATGTGTCACATTCCCACAGGACAGCTGGCAGTTTGGTAGGTGGCATTTTGGAGGATTACTCACTTTCTATAATAATTGTACATGGTGTTGGCTGAGATCTTCTGTGAAGGGGTTGGACACAAGTGACCAGTCCTCTTCTGTCTCTACTTTCTGTGGCTCCCTGGAACCTAGGACACTCTGCTGATGGGTTTCCTCCGTTTTTCTCTGACTAGCCCTGGTTTATTTCTCTCGCTGACCTGCTGTTCTCCACTGATCTTGCAAATGGGGATGTTCCTCAAGGGTGTTTTCTTTGTCTTGTCGCTGCTGTTGTTGTTCATTCACCACATCGTGTCCCACTCTTCGCGACCCCTTGGATTTCAGCTCGCCAGGCTTCCCGGTCCCTCTCCATCTTCTGGAGTTTGCCCAAGTTCATGTCCATTGCATCAGCGACGCCATCCAACCATCTCATCCTCGGCCACCCTCTTCTCCTCACCTCTCTTGCCTCTACAATTTCCTGCTCAGTGATTTCCTCTGCTCCCTTGGAGGTAAACACAGGAACCTGCAGATTAGTCTCACGTCTTTAGTTCTAATTCTATGGCACTGTCTTGAATGCAAGAAGACGTGTGCTTACCTGTGATGAATTTTCACCCAGTTGTCCTTAAAACGCCTCAAATTCAGCATGTATCACAGCCATCCCCATTATTTGTACCCCCATACTCCATTCACTGAGCTTCAGAACCTTGGGTTTTCTTAGATTTGCCCTCTGCCTTTTCGGTTGTAGTTCAGATCCAGGTTGACAGCTTTATTAAGCCTTTCCTGTACAATAGTCATTCTATCTGTCCCAAGCATAGACTCTTTGTTACTTGCACTTAACTTGCCATAACGAACTCCCAGCCTCACAGATTTAAACACTGCTATGTCCCTTTCTCAGTCCAGGAATAGGAGCTACCACTGGGTTTTCAGAGAGTGAATTTACCGCAAGGAATTAGTTGTAAGGAGAGAGGATCCCTGCAAGAGGATGCTGCCATGCCTGGTGTTAGGGGATCAAAGGCAATAGATTGGGTTTATCAGAACTAAGAAGCTCTCAAAACTGGGGTTCAGATCTCTGAAAGGGCAAGGGTGAGGCTGGTCCCCATTGTTTCGAAGAAGCTACTCGCTGGGAAGTACAGCTGTGGTGGGTGGAAGTGCTGCCACTGGAAGAAGCTCCCCCTGGTGGCTCTGTGCTCACCGAACATCAACTGAAGAGCGTGAAGGAAGCTGCTCACCTGTGCTCCTGTGTGCCCGTCCCCTGCTGGCGCCTTCCTTTGGATAATCTAGCCAGAATCCAGCTGGTAAAGGGGTCTGATTAGCTTCGTATGTCAAACCCCAGCCAAAGCATTAGAGAATGGAGAAAGATGGCGGATTTGGAATTGAGAAATGCTAGTTCAGTCATCCCTATAGAACGCCCTGCAGCTACACATCTTGCATACGCACCCTTTTACACATACATTCGAACTATCCCACCACAGCAGTGAATACTTCATAACTACACCTAGCAAGGAACAGCCATTCGTACAAGTGTATACAAGGGCTGCCTTAGCCTCCTCTGCAAAACGGAAGACACAAGTTCCAACAATCACATTATTCATATCTGTGAGGTGCTAATCCCTTTATTAGTTTATTCCTAATTCCTAAAGATATATATTTATATATCATACATATATATATATCATGTATATATTTATATTAAAAATAAGTTGTAAGGTTAACCATAAAGATAACTACAGGGAATAAGGAAGGAGGAAAAGAAAGTTATTATTACATATACATACACATATCCATACACACACATGTGTGTGCGTGCGCACACACACACACACATGTGTATATATATATATGTATAGAGAGAGAGAGAGAGAACTTCATACAGTTCTCAATTCTGTAACTGGTGATGAGAATTTCAACATCTTTTTTATCTGTTATGCATCCTATTTATCCTTTCTTTTCCCTCAGCAATAGTCTCAGTTTGTAGGCATTTTTTTATAAAAAATTATTTTATAGAGTGACCCAAATCTGCATTCCTGATAGCTCTAAATACAGAAATCTTCATTGGATTGCCATAGGTTTTAGGAACTGTCCCTCTGGAGCATGGAAATACTGAGAGGTACCGTTAAAAACCCTCATAACATCACATCAATTTCCTGCCATCATCAGGGCGCAATAACCACCCTTGGGATGCTGCTCCAGCCAACACAATACCCCCCCCCCCTTTTTTCCCCTGTTAATTCAGTGTTTGTGTAGCATTCTTAACTGTTATTATGTGTAACTATTTTTGTGTTTTCTGGTGGAAACCCTGCTCTCTTGGGTACTTTCAAACCAGCAGAGCTGGAAGCGGGGAAGACTGAATCAGGCATTCTGAGAGCGGGTACTAGGCGCAGGTCTGAACACGGCCACACCCACTGTCCTGCCTTGGGTCTGCACCCGAGTTTTCTGGCTCTTACAGAGTATATGCAGGAGGTCTCCAGCCTTTCAGTCATTGTCACAAGCTGGGTCTAGTTACCATTCTAACAAGAGGGCTGCCTCTGGGTGATGCGCCAGTGATATGAGAGAAGTCAACGGGCACAGCTCATTGCCACACTCCCTGCACAGGGACGCGAGTTCAGTGTTCAGAAGCCAGGTGTGTGAGCACCGTGCAGCCACACTCCCCCACAGGGACGCAAGTTCAGCATTCAGAAGCTAGGTGTGTGAGCACCGTGCAGCCACACTCCCCCACAGGGACGCAAGTTCAGTGTTCAGAAGCTAGGTGTATGAGCACCGTGCAGCCACACTCCCCCACAGGGACGCAAGTTCAGTGTTCAGAAGTTAGGTGTGTGAGCACCGTGCAGTCACACTCCCCCACAGGGACGCGAGTTCAGCATTCAGAAGCTAGGTGTGTGAGCACCGTGCAGTCACACTCCCCCACAGGGACGTGAGTTCAGTATTCAGAAGCTAGGTGTGTGAGCACCATGCAGTCACACTCCCTGCACAGGAACGTGAGTTCAGCGTTCAGAAGCTAGGTGTGTGAGCACCGTGCAGTCACACTCCCTGCACAGGAACGTGAGTTCAGTGTTCAGAAGCTAGGTGTGTGAGCACCGTGCAGCCACACTTCCTGCACAGGGACGCGAGTTCAGCGTTCAGAAGCCAGGTGTGTGAGCACCGTGCAGTCCCTAGGACGTTTTTGGATGGTGGTGCTCTTAGAAACACAGTGGACAGGAAAGACATTTTGGATCTGGTAAACCAATTTGATTCAAAGGCAATAATTTTCAGCAGAGGTGTGTTTCCCTTACTCCGTTCATGCTATTAGATGGAGAAGACGCTTCAAAGAGTCTTAGAGGGATATTCACTGTGACTGATGGTAAGAAACATCTGTATCTTTCTTAGAAGCTTTATGGTGAGCGCCTTCAGTGGTCACGTCCTTGCTGTCCTTGCCTCTGATGGTAGGAATGATGACAAAGACTATGTGATCAAATGGATGGGGCACTTTGAGAAGAAGAATCACAACTTCAGGGTGTGTTCAAAAGACCAAAGAACTTCTGTGTTGATGTAAAAAACTAAAAGAAGGGTTTTTGAGATTTTTTTTTCCCCTTGAAGCTGTGGGGCTGACTTACAGAAAATCAAATCCAAAATCACATATAATTGCAACAGGTTACAGAATTACAACTAAGTTCACAGACTCTTCTCATCTTTATGTGAAAGGTAGAGCATTGATTAGAAAGACACTGGACCCTGAGACTTGAAGCAGATCAAATAGGTAGATTCAGACAAAGTCAATGGTGAACTCTCCAATCTGTCTGATGTCTCCATGCCAATGACAATAGCCCTTCTCCCTTCTCTGCCTTGCTGGCTTGAACACGTGCCTACTGTGGGTTCCTCAGTGGGGCCAAATAAACTGGTTCTAGGAGTGCCAACAGAATCCAGATGCTGGAGACAACAGCAGCCTCTGTGACAAAGGACGACTCCTGGGACACTTCTGCTCATGTCATATCGCTGACACGAACATAAGGCAAGCCAGCAGGGATGAGAAGGTCTCCATCGTTCTCTCACATGCCAGACTCCCCCACGTGTCTCTACAGACAGGATCTAGCAAAACCCAATCAGCAAAGGACCTTGGGAAATAAGTTTTCAGAGTTCCATCCCGCCCACCATCAATAGCTGAGCGTAGAAGGGTGAATAGGATGTTGAGAAAAAAAATTAAAAAATGCCCAAATGCCTGACAGGCCTGCCAGCTGTTATGGAAGACCATAGGTTGGAAGCTCATCCACAGCACTTCCCCGATGATCCCAGTCACCTTAATTAAAATCCTGTAGCTGTTGTTTAGTCCCTCAGTCATATCCAAGTATTTTGTGACCTCATGAACTGTAGCCCTCCAGGCTCTCCTGTCCATGGGATTTTCCAGGCAAAATTACTGGAGTGAGTTGCCATTTCCGCCTCCAGGGTATCTTCCTGACTCAAGGACCAAGCCCACTTTTCTGAGTTGGCAGGCAGGATTCTTTACTGCTGAGCAACTAGGGAAGCCACAAATCCTAGACTTTGTGCGATTTGAGAATCACTGGGAAAATCCCATGGACGGAAGAGCCTGGAAGGCTGCAGTCCATGGGGTCACTGAGCGTCAGACATGACTGAGGGACTTCCCTTTCACTTTTCAGTTTCATGCATGGAGGAGGAATTGGCAGCCCACTCCAGTGTTCTTGCCTGGAGAATCCCAGGGACAGGGGAGCCTGGTGAGCTGCCGTCTATGGGGTCACACAGAGTCGGACACGACTGAAGCGACTTAGCAGCAGTAGCAGCAGGTCTCATCCTGCCATGCGTTTGGATCCTGAGCACCCACGTTACATTTTCTCATAATAAATACAGCACCATCCCTTTCTTCCGGAGGAAGCAGTCTAAGAGCAAAGAGGACTTTCCCCCGGGCTCTGCCAGAATGCTTGGCAACTTTGTTAGAAGAAACAGTACTCCTTCCCATCATATAGACTGAAGTAAGAGCTGCCCTGGGCTCTACCATAATTTCTGTCTGCTTAATTTGATTCACTTTCCTTTGCTCATTCCATTACCTAGATAGACACATTTCATCTCACGTAGCATTTGTGCTCTTGGTCACCAATGCATTGGGTGAAGTGTGAGTAGAATAAAATTACGACTTTGACTGGGGAAGCAGCTCTCTGTGCACTCTAGGCTGGCAGTATGTCGGGAAGGGCATCATCCTTGTGTTCAAAGGACAGGTCCTCTCTGTGGGTGTGATGCTAATGCAAAGCACCAAGGGGTCGTAGGCTTTTTTTTTTTTTTTTTTTTTGCGCTAAAATTCATGGATTGCCTCATAAATGAAGAAAACAATTAAATATGCTTTTGGTTGTGGTTGGTTTTATTTGCTTCTAAAGGGCACATGTTAATGATGTTGTTTTTGAGTCATTTATCATGGACCAGTCCAAGGTCAGGACTCCAGAGTGCACTGCCTTCCCTTGGCATTTACTTAGGAACCACAATGCCATTTATAGCTGCCATCCATTTACAAAAGAGAAACAAACACACTTGTACATAATTAATAGTGAAAATGAGGTGAAGCGTTTAATAATAAAAAAAAAAATGCAGTATGCTCCAACCTGAAATGTTTACTACTTTCTAACGTGAACATACAGGTTTTCATAATTTGAAGTTTAAGCATTTTTGTAAAGAACTTTTGATACCAGACTCGAAAACATGGTCAGTAGCATTTTCTCTAGCAAAGTTAAATATAGTGGAATAGGTCACCCTGACTTATTGTGCTTCCAAGAAGCAGGGTAACAGGGTGATGTTGACGGGGGTGGCATTGCTCTCTTCATGCTCGGCTATGAGTTTCTGAACCTTGGATAGAGGTTTGTTGCTGTTCAGTTGCTGTTCTGTCCCATTCTTTGAGACCTCATGGACTGCAGCACCCCAAGCTCCTCTGTCCTGCACTATCTCCTGGAGTTTGCTCAAGTTCATATCCATTGAGTTGATGATAACATCCAACCATCTCATCTTCTGTCGTCCCCTTCTCCTCCTGCCCTTAGTCTTTCCCAGCATCACGGTCTTTTCCAGTGAGGTGGCTCTTCTCATCAGGTAGTCAAAGTATTGGAGCTTCAGTTTCAGCATCAGTCCTTCCAGTGAATATTCAGGACTGATTTCCTTTAGGATGGACTGGTTGGATCTCCTTGCAGTCCAAGGGACTCCCAAGAGTCCTCCAGCACCACAGTTGAGTCCAACTCTCAGATCCATACATGACTACTGGAAAAAGTACTCTTGCCTGGAGAATCCCATGAACAGAGGAGCCTGGCAAGCTACAGTCTATAGGGTTGCAAAGAGTCAGACATGACTGAAGCGACTTAGCACACAGGCAGGATAGAGGTCAATGGTACTTAAACTGGTCCCTTCACCCTGGACTCTGTGCCAGCATGGGTACAGAGAAGGGAACCTATGTTGGGATCGCTCTCCGAGGCCCTTGTTCACATTGACCAACACAAGTGCGAATGGATGAAGCTGCAAATGACAGATAAATCAGAGCGTTCCAACATAATCTCAGGTGTTCCGGGGCCAGGGTAGGGCATGGCAGGATTCTGGGTGATCTTTTTATGGGAAAAGTTTATCAATTCAACTCCATTTTCCCGTGTGTTGAGAGAGACTTGACTCAGAAGTCCTTGGACCTTTCTCACAGTCTCGGCCGAATTTTACATTTCCTGTAAGTCACGTGCCCTTGGTGAGGGGAAGGGCTGCGGTGTGCCTGTCTGTAAGACTTTGAACCCTGCGTAACGACAATGCCAACTAGAGGGCATGCTTGTAACAGGCTGCGGGGAATCTCGTCCTGAATATATGTCTTGTTTGAAGTCACATAACTTTCTACAATAGCCTGATGCAAAGCCATTTACGTGTCAATGTAGAGATTTAAAGTCACTCTTCACCATGGATTTTTAAGCCCCGCCTTCTCTCTCTCTTTCTACTCTAAGGAACATTTTCTTTGCCTGCTTTGTGCTGGTGATTTAAAGTGGTTTTTATGTCATCATGAATTACCACTGCTTTCCCTCGGTGATTTACATTTTTGTGTGTTGCTCAGAAATTATCCTGTGCGGTTTGATGAAACACACTCCATGGATCTGAAACTGCCTTCTCGTCTGTTAGGTTGTGAGCTCTAGAATGGACACTGCTCCTCAGCTTCTTACAGTGCCTCCATGCCTGCCCCTCGTGTGCAGAGTAAAAGCCCTGTGCCTTGATGTGCACTTCTTTGATCTGTGCAGCCTGTGGTCATTTTATTTTCCCGCACTGGCCACATTTCAGGTATATCGCACTACTCAGAGCTCCCCTGTATCCCCCACCCCCCAGCACTCCTTTACTGCCAGTGCACTGCTCTACAGTCTCACTTCAATCAATCAACCGCTGCTGTCTGTTTCCCGGTCTCTGCCTGAGTAGACTGTGAGCACTGTGCAGGACGTGTATTCCCAGGATTTTCAGTAATGCACGGTCCTTCAGTGGGCACAGCACACACTCAGTCTCCATGTGTAGGATAAATACACCCATGAACTAGTGAACACACTCTGCGCCCCCCTGCAGCACGGTAAACAGTTCCCAGGTTGGACTGGATCAGACTGCGGAGGGTACACCAGGGGGAACCTGTGCGACACTGACTCAAGCTCCAAGGACGTGGCGTTTTCTTCCACACGCCTCCGTGGTTGCTTCTCTTTCCTAATAAGGTCCTTCTCGCCAGAACCATGATGCAGAAATCGATCCACAATTGAAAGCCACATCTGGCAATAAGAGCGTGAGATTAGAAGCACCCCAAGTAGGAACTGTTTTCATGCTGTGATCAATGGATTCCTCACAAGCTTTTCCATGGATTCAATTAAATAAGCCACAGACTAACAGATCCTTATTTGACCAACAGTTTATTAATCAAATTATACTGCTTAGAATGGATTAAAACTGTTAAGTCAAGTACATGGGAATACTTGGTGATTGTTCTCTAGATATTTTATGTCTATTGATATAACTTGCACTCAAGCATAGTGTGTCGGTCATGAAAACTTGCTGAAGGACACATTTCATCTACTGTTCAGGACGAGTTCTAATTTTTCTAAATTCCTCTTTATAGTTTTTTAAAATATGAGGAGTGAGCAGTGGCCCTGTAAATTGTGAAGTAGTTTTTTAAAGAGACAGGAAGTAAAAATACCTCTTGAATCTCAGTGGCAAAAAGACGCTGTGGAAAGTGTATTTAACACACTAAAGAGATTTTTACTGGAATAAATCTCCTTAGCTAGTGCTGTTTATGTATGTAGTACCAAAGGACTTTTGATTAACAAGATTACCCACTGTGAAAACTGGGAATGGGGTGTACTCCTGAGTCCACTTTATCTCATCTCAGAAGCTATCTTCACGTTTGTCTCATTACAAGTATCCCTGCATTTCTATCTCTCAACATCTCTCTCAACTAACACTTAGAACATATTCAGAAATCTCATTTAAATTGTTTATAATGACTAACATGTTAGTTAACAATCCTAAGGTATTTTAAAGACTGAAATATTTAAATACAGTAAAGAAACATTTGTGATTGACATTTAGTCATAAATCAAAACTCAGTGATTAAACCGTACACAGGTCCTCACACATGCACACACATATGAATAAAATTGACATGTCTCAAATCATATTGTACACGCTCTCCATATACTAGACACACTCTCCCTCCAGTGACTGCAACGTGTGTGTTCCTTTGTAGATGGAAAATAATTGAACTGATGTGAGGTGCTTAAGAAAATTCCCTTCTCCTCTCTTGTTTAATAGCATAAATTCTGATAAATGGCATCCTGGATCATAATGTTGACTTTACAGGAAAGGAGACATTACCTTCTAATGAAAAATTGGCTGTGAATGAATCATTCATAATTTGCTTGATAATCATTTACACTTGACTGCATTTTATAATGTTGAACAGAATGTAATCACGCTTGATGACCTTAAAGCATTCTTTTGAATTGGGTATTTCTAAATGCAATTTCTGCTCAATAAATACATGATATTTCATATGGCTTAATACCTGGAAACAGTTCAGTACATATGACATAATTTCATCATCTGCTTTTATAGGAAGATGTCATATTATCATCCTCAAATTAACTCTAAGCCTGCCAGTATATTTTGCTTTTATTGTAAATCATGAAAACAGTCAGTTCTTGAGAGACATATACCAGGGATAGCATAATAAGTGCCGTGAAAGACGTACCAGCTATCCTTAAGGTGCTGAGAGTTCAGATAGGAGGGACACAGATCCAGAGCAGGCCTTATACTTTAGTGACGGCAAAGACTTCCATGGACACTGTGTTAGGCCAAGGTAAGTGAAAGTGTTGGCCACTCAGTCATGTCTGACGGAAGCCCACCAGGCTCCCGTGTCCATGGAATTCTCCAGGGAAGAATACTGACGTGGGTACCATTCCCTTCTCCAAGGGACCTTCCCGACCCAGGGATGGAACCCACGTCTCCTGCATTGCAGGTGGATTCTTTACCAAAGCGCCACGTGGGAAATCCGTTTACCTGCAAAGCATGCCTCATCTGACATTCTGCATACACCCACCAGGGAAGCGCAAAGTAAACTTAAATTCCTTTGTGGCTGAAAATGGTTCTGCCTGTTTTATATGCAGTGTTTGAATCAGATCAGATCAGATCAGTCGCTCAGTCGTGTCCGACTCTTTGAGACCCCATGAACCATAGCACGCCAGGCCTCCCTGTCCATCACCAACTCCCGGAGGTCACTCAGACTCACATCCATCGAGTCAGTGATGCCATCCCAGCCATTTCATCCTCTGTCGTCCCCTTCTCCTCTTTCCCCCAATCCCTCCCAGCATCAGAGTCTTCTCCAATGAGTCAACTCTTTGCATGAGGTGGCCAAAATACTGGAGTTTCAGCTTTAGCATCATTCCTTCCAAAGAAATCCCAGGGTTGATCTCCTTCAGAATGGACTGGTTGGATCTCCTTGCAGTCCAAGGGACTCTCAAGAGTCTTCTCCAACACCACAGTTCAAAAGCATCAATTCTTCGGCGCTCAGCCTTCTTCACAGTCTAACTCTCACATCCATACATGACCACAGGAAAGACCATAGCCTTGACTAGGCGAACCTTTGTTGGCAAAGTGATGTCTCTGCTTTTGAATATGCTATCTAGGTTGGTCATAACTTTCCTTCCAAGGAGTAAGCGTCTTTTAATTTCATGGCTGCAGTCACCATCTGCAGTGATTTTGGAGCCCAGAAAAGAAAGTCTGACACTGTTTCCACTGTTTCTCCATCTATTTCCCATGTAGTGATGGGACCAGATGCCATGATCTTCGTTTTCTGAATGTTGAGCTTTAAGCCAACCTTTTCACTCTCCACTTTCACTTTCATCAAGAGGCTTTTACTCTTAAAAAATGGCCCAAAAAAATCAGGGATTCTTTGTGGAAAGCACTCTAGTAAGTAAGGAGACATTAATACTCTTTAAATTTTCTTTGTTTCATAGTGAATCTCCTCCGCAAAGTTAGACTAGAATATCATTTTCCACATGAAACAATTTGGTCTAAAAGAATGTCACCACAATATTTAGTCTAACATTGGATATATAAATGGATTTTGAATGTTAAGTGCTGTTTGATGGACGCAAATACCATTCAAGTTTTCACATCACCTATTCAAATTTTCCAGCATAGAAATATGCTTAGTGTTAGTACAGTATAATGTAGATCAAAGTACTGAGGGTGTTAAATTGAGATAAACAATTTGGATTAAAATCAGAAAATTGGCTTAGATTCGCAGGTCTCTCATAATGTCTTGGCTACTAATGTTGTGAATGACTTTAAAAGCTCATTTTGATTCTCTATGTTGGGAACACAGTTTCTACTTTCAGACACGTTGGAAAGAACTCTGGATTCAAACATTTGGCAGTAGATTTTTATTGAGGTTATGAAAGTAAGACTGTGAGGCATCAATGGAACTGGCTAAAATGTGAAAAATCCAATTGCCCAGATGCTTTGCATATTGAAAAGTGATTTCCTTAATTCAATCAACAGAAACTTCTGGTTATTTTTCTTCGTCTTTCTATCCCACAAAAATGTTGTCTATTTTTTTTTAATTATAAAACTATTGAAAAGTTGAAGAACTAGTATAAGCACCATATTTCTGCCCCCAAGTCAACACATAGTCACGAGATAAATGGCATATTTGTAAGAGTGTACATATATATATACACACACATATATTTTATCAATTTACTTGAAATTTGCAGATGTCATACCAATTTTCTTCTAATATCTCAGCATGTATCCTCTAAAGTCTCACATCTCACATCATTACTATACTATCCAAGAAATTTAATATTGATTTAGTGATATCATTTAATATGCAGCCCATGAGCAGATGATCACATTTGTCCCCCAAGTGCCCTTTATGGCTGTTTTGTTTTCCTTTTCCTGGTTAAGGCAAGGATTGCTCTTGGTCATCTTGTCATGTCAGGCCATCTCATATTCCTTGAGTCTTCAGTGTATTATAACTTTCTGCCATTTCTTGTCTTCCACCGCCTCTGCCTGACATTTTAAAGGCTTCAGGTCAGTTGTCTTTTGGAATGTCCCACAACCTGGATTCTTCCTGAAGTTCTTCTTTGTGACCCTATCACAGTAAATGTAAATGGCAAGTTGGTGTGTACAGTGCCTAGATGGTGTGTAAGTTGCCTTACATCTCACCCATGGGCACATGTCTTATCTTCTGATACTAGTGATGCTGAGTTTCATCATCTGGGTACATGAAGTCCATCATATATCTCCCTTGTGAAGGAAACCTTTCCCTTGAATAATTAGTAAATAAAAAAGGGAGGGTGCTACTTTGAGATCACGTGAATGTCTTCTTCCCCAACAGGTTTCGAAGTATCCATTGATATTCCTGTTCAAGTCAATGTTGCATTTTGTGACTGGAAGTAGAAAGATCTTGATTTTATTATTTTTCCATTTACTCTTTCACATCATTCTTGAAAGAATAAAGTAGCCAGCAGCAGTCTGTTACGCCAGCCTCTGCATAGTTTTGATATATCCCCATCAGTCTTTGAAAACTTCCTGGTTCTGAAGCACAGGGTGTTTCAGGCTCATCTTTGATTTTCTGAGTCCTAGAATGCAGCTGTTAGCTGTCCACATTACTACAGATGTCTTTGCTTCTCGATTGTTTCAGTAAATAACACTGGCACATGTGTACACACGTGTCCTTTAACGAGCTCTTCCAGACAATGCCGATTCAAATCCAACACCGCAGAATTCTCCATCACCATTCGCGCTTCAGTATCCGTATCTATCCTTTTCCATGGGGAGAAACCCTGTTACTGGAGACATCGATATATCACATCATTTATTTTATTCCATAGTTCACACTGAAAGCTGAGCGCCAAAGAATTGATGCTTTTGAACTGTGGTGTTGGAGAAGACTCTTGAGAATCCCCTGGACTGCAAGGAGATCCAACCAGTCCATCCTAAAGGAGATCAGTCCTCAGTGTTCATTGGAAGGACTGATGCTGAGGCTGAAACTCCAATACTTTGGCCACCTCATGCGAAGAGTTGACTCATTGGAAAAGACCCTGACTGGGAGGAATTGGGGGCAGGAGAAGGGGAGGACAGAGGATGAGATGGCTGGATGGCATCACCAACTCGATGCACATGAGTTTGGGTGAACTCCAGGAGTTGGTGATAGACAGGGAGGCTTAGCGTGCTGCGATTCATGGGGTCACAAAGAGTCGGACACGACTGAGCAACTGAACTGACTGATAGTTCACACAACTGAGTTTCAAAATTACTAAACCCACAGCATTACTAACCACAAAGGTAGGAACAGATTTCAGCATATTGTTAAATAAACCTCAAGGATACATGTTAAGATTTCTAGGTTTGTTGAGTGTCTCACAGTCCATCATCAGTATGTGATCCAATTGGCTTTGACAGGGGAAAGAATACTTGATTTCGGTCCGGGGATATTGTATAAGCTTCAGGTCTTCAGCAATGTACAATCTAAAATTATAACAGCGGCACAGAGGAACACAGTTTGACTCATGAACAGCTGAGAAGGCAGTAAATAACAAAAAAGCAATCATTCTATGAGGGCTTTGGGGATATTGCAAAGTGTTTAATGGATGGCATCTGTAGAGATGAATAAACCTAGCCAAGGCAGCTCTTTGTGCTAATACTTCATACTATAAATAATAAATAGAGAGGTTCTAATTTTAACTTCTAGTTTCTCTCTAAAAGTTAGTAAAAACAACCAAACAAGGAAGCAGCCTCTTCGGTGAGTCTAATGGACTCAACTCCTTCTTTCTCCAGCCTGGAGCTTTCCCTTTGTTGTCCAGAGTCATTGGTTCCCCTGGGACCTTCCTGCCCACGTCACTCTCCCCAGGACGGCCTGTGGCCTCACTGGTGCACAATGCTGAACTTCTGCAAGTTCAGGCTTTCATCATGTGCTGTTGCTAAGGCAGGTCATGCTTCCTGACAAGTTCTGTAAAATATCTCTTTCCTGAGGATGGCTTTTACTTCTGCTTGTGTATTTTCATAGCTTTACCATGATGGTAGGTGTTTTGTCTTATGCTGGGTCAGAGCATGAAGGTGTACTACTCAGCTGTGCCTCAGTTTGATTGTTTAATTGAAGTACAGTTGATTTACAGTGTTTTGAGTGTACAGCAAAGTGATTTAGTTGTACATACGATTTTTTCAGATTCTTTTCCATTATAGGTCATTCTAAGATGTTGGATGTAATCCCCTGTTCTATGCAGTGGGTCCTGGTGGTGTATCTATTTTGTGTGCAGTCGTGCCTGTGTTTGTAAAAGTTCCCACAGTGCTGAAAAGTGCCCTCCATACCCCTTTGTCACTGCATTAACTGTCCTGCCTGGCTGCTTTGGCTTAAAATTAATCCCTTTTATACTCAGAATTTAATTACCTTTTTAATATAACATACATAGTACTTAGCAATCTGTAGACTCCATTATAAATGCATATTTTATATCCTCTGATTGGAGTTCCTGGTACATTCTGGCTTTTGTTGCTATTTTTATCTTGGTTGGTAGAAAACACTGACATTTCATGAAATGTGTGTTGGGCTAAGAAGAGGGTTAACAAACAAGTCTTGGTCTTGGAACTTAAATGCTATTGGATTTTAACTTAAATAAGGTTACAGGAAGATCCCCTGGAGGATATCATGCCAACCCACTCCAGTATTATTGCCTGGAGAATCCCATGGACAGCAGAGCCTGATGGGCTACACTCTATAGGGTTGCAAACAACTGGACACGAGTGAAGTGACTGGACACGCCCAAAGGTTATAGACCAGACTCTTCTTTGAAAACAGCTGGGCACAGAGAATGGGAACTGTTTATCTGTTGGAAAGTTGGACAGTCCCCTGAGGATCAGGGGTTTGCTGCCTTCAGTAGACACCCACAACTTCGCAGTTTTGCCAATAACCTCACACACAAATGTGCCTAAAGGCTGGTGGTTTCTAGCAACAGGAAATAAGAAAATATAAAAGGATTGAATTGGGGGCACCTTAGAAATGTAACGGCAGCTGTTCACAAAGGCTTGTGGCTCTCCCAGTCAGCATTATACTGTTGATGACTCAGTCATGCTTTTCTGTGTGACATCAGAAATTCCACTGTCCTCTCAACGTTAGCATTCCTTTATTAAAATAACCCCTTGGAGGTACAATATTTTATTTTTAAGCAAAGAATCTCCATGCCCACCATAGACCTGTGTCTGCAACACTTCTCCAATCCCCAGGTGGAACTTAGATGTATCACAAAGGTGAAAAGACAGTGGTCCCAGGCATGGAGCTACATGGAGAATGTGGGTGCTTTTCCTCTCAGTGAGCTTCTGTAATGCCAGTGCGCGGCCCAGAGTATATCTCATGCAGGTCTCCTGTGTGATTTGTGCAAAATTCTAGAAAAAATTAGGTTAGCATGCTGAACTCCTCCTAAGTAAAATGAAGAAATAAATGAGGGAAATCTATTATTAAAAATATTTTTTAAAATAGATTGTAATGGGATGGAAAATGTTTAGAGTGTTTCAAACCTTAGTCGTATTAACATTTAAAATACTTTTAGTTAATACATGCTTGCTTACTTTCTTCCAAAAAAAAAAAAAAAAAATCTGCCTCTCATGCTTCAGTTCTGTTCCCCAGAGTTAGCCGCTTATAAACATTTTACAATATATTTCCTTTGAGGAATATAATCATGAAGGAATTGTGTATTGACTTAATAGCCTTTCACTACGCCTATTTACTCACCATCTTGAATGTAAAACTCAGCATACTCACTGTGTGCCCAGCCTCTTCTCTCACCCACCTCTGTTGTTCAGCCACCTTCCACAATATTAACTGGGGTCTTCTAGGGGCAGGAGAAGCAGCATAGTCTCTGCCTTGTTGGAACTTTCCTGTGTTAAGCCAGATAACAGCCCGTCTTCAGTTATCCGATACAGTACTAAACTGCATTATTACTTTCAATAATATAATTTAACCTTTATTTATCCAGCAATCTTGTATAATATCCACCAGGTATTTTCTAGAAGGGAATGTATATGCCTCCATTTTTTGATTCTTCCCTTTTTCCCCCTCCTCCTAAATTCAGTCAACCCTATCCTTATGATTCCATTAACAGGGCTTGTAAGATTGGTATTGCATTCTCTCACCATAGTGAAGCTTTCCATGTGTTGCTGATAAGTTGATTTAAAAAAAAATCTAAAACAAATAAACCTTAATTACCTTGTACCAACTATGTCATATGATTAGATCCATGAGGAGGACATCATATTCTAATTATATTCTCAACCTGTACCAGCCAATAATGTTCCAAATGTGAAAGTCAGTAAAAGATATAAATTACTAAAAAAAAAAAAATCTGTCATATTTTAGATTGTTTTATACTTGATTCATGCCTTTATTTTATTACTTTCTATTTTTCTCAGAGAGGTTGGCTTTCATTTTTCTTATTGATGAAAGTAACATGACTTCATACTATGATTAAGAAAGTTTGTTATTAATCACAGAATTTGTTGTCATGGAAGGTACTTTCTCCTTGAGGACATTCTTCGTGAACTAATTGGATTTCCTGTTCTAATTAGTATCTCTTACTTTCTATAGACTCTTCTGTCAGTTCCACACTTTGGTTTGGTTTATTTTGTTTTCTATGGTCCTCACTTTTATGACTTTTAAAAAATGTTTTGCTTTGTACATCTTGAGGTAATTATTTACCTACTCTAATGATTAGGTTGTGAGTCAACTTCACTAGGCTGAGCGATGCCCAGAGAGATGGTAAAGCATTGTTTCTGGGTGTGTCTGGGAGGTGTTTCTGGAAAAACTAGGCTTTGAATCAGTAGACTGAGTAAAGAGGATCACCCTCACAAAGCAGGTGTGAGTATCATTCAGTCAGTTGAGGGCAGGAGAAGGTGCATGTCCCAGCTCAGAGAGTGAGGAGATCTGCCCTTTCTCTACTAATTAGAAGAATCATGTAACTTCTTAATTTAGCTTCCATTTAAAAAACAAGCGATACTTTGTTTTTATTCCTCTCTCTTCATCTTTTTCCTCTGAGTTTTGGGAATTTTCATAACTTTATCTCTTAGATCCTTATTCCTGGCAGAATGGAAATGAGCCAGCAACACCAGTGTCAGCTGGGAGCTTGTCAGAAATTCAGTCTCAGATTCCACCCCAGGCCTAATGTCTAAAACTCTGCACTTTAACCACAAGTCCTGGTCCTTCACATGCACATCAGTTTGAGAAGCACTGGTCCCTTGACTTGTTCACTCTATTGAACAATTCTTGTATTAATATAACTATTTCCATTACATAGGAACTTTTTCTCTAATTGCTTTCTTTGCACCCAAACAATCTTTTTAATGATTTATCCTTTATTGCTAAGTATGCAAATCACCTTTTTTTAAAAAAATTTTGTTCTTGCTGTTGTTTTTCATTCTCTCAGTTGTGTCCAACTCTTTGCGAACCCATGGACTGCAGCACTGCAGGCCTCTTGTCCTTCTCTGTCTCCTGGAGTTTGCTCAAACTCATGCCCATTGAGGCAGTGATGCCATCCAACCATCTCATCCTCTGTCACCCCTTCTTCTCTTGCCTTCAGTCTTTCCCAGCATCAGGGTCTTTCCCAATGAGTCAGCTCTTCGCATCAGGTGGCCAAAGTATTAGAGATTCAGTTTCATTATCAGTCCTTCCAATGAATATTCAGGGTTGATTTCCTTTAGAATTGATTGGTTTGATCTCCTGGCAATCCAAGTGACTCTCAGGAGTCTTCTCCAATACCACATTTCAAAAGCATCAGTTCTTCAGCTCCCAGCCTTCTTTAGGGTCCAACTTGCACATCTGTACATGACTACTGGAAAAAGCATAGCTTTGACTATACAGACCTTTGTCTGCAATGTAACGTCTCTGCTTTTTAATATTCTGTCTAGGTTTGAATATACACCTATAGGACAATCTTAAATCGACATTGTAAGGGTGGAAATGGAGAAAGAGTAGCCTCCTGTTATCTTAATAGGAATTCTTTGGTTTCACATTTGGGTGGGAGCCCTAGATGTTGTAGGCTCTCTTCTGATGCTGAGATGCTGAGATCTGCCTTACACTGCTGAATTGACTAAGAAAGTGAAGAAATAGAAACAGAAAACTGTGTAGCTTTAGCTGAGTCAAGAGAGTGAGCTGCCTTTAAGAGTTTTTGAAGCTTTGTGGTGTGCTCTATATTCAAGGCTACACACAGCTCCCTGTTTACCTGTTATCAACTAAAAGTGTATTTGGAGGAAAGCTGGTGCCCTGGTGAATCTAGAAATTGGCTAAATATGGAAGCTACTGGAGGATGGAAGATTGCCTTGGATACATTTCAGCATATCAAATGAAGGGAGAAAATATCTCTCAGTTACTCCTATTTAAAATGTTTTATACTGCTATCTACATGAGAGAAATGTCCAAATGTCACCCTAACCTTACATAGACTAATCTTCCTTCTGCTCTTTGCTGCCATGAATTAAGAAGCCAGCAAGACAGGAAATGAAATCTATAATGAACTAGTGGTAAATTTGTTATCTGCTGAAGATACAGGGAAGTTTTCCCTTCTCTCCTCATCAATCAGAAGCAAGCAACACAGAAAAATATAAAAATAAGCCTCCAAAAAACTTGAGCTGCTGCCTTAGGTAGAGGCTGCCAGTGCTATAATTGAGAAGGCTGACAACGTGTAAATAAGTAGTTTTCTACGTAGACAACGCTGTTTAAACATGTATTTCCATAGTGACATCCAACAGAGTTATGGTAAAATAAATAGAAGACAAATCTGATTCTAAGGAATATAATGAGATAAGCACAAAGCAGGCAAATGTGATGTGTGTTATGCTATTTTTGCTAAATAGATCATTGCTATGACTTCATATCCAAGGCCCACCAATCTTCTATTAGCCCATGCATCATCTGCCTGTGGCAAACAAGTTGTTTATCCTGAGAAAGGATATGTGTTTTGAAGTCTTTATCTGGCACTCATATGATTACTATTTCCTTTATAATTAAAAAGGAACTTCCTTATTTTATGGCCTTGATAAGTTTGTTCTTTCAATATCGGGAGTGTCTGTTGCATTTGTTTTACTCAAAAATATTAGTGCTGCACATAAAGTGGTTATATATCTTCACCACTTGGTGTAAATCTCGATTTATATTTCTCTCTTCAATCCAGAAATCTCATTAAAGCAAGCAGAATTAAATCACATCAAGCTAAATTTGAGAAGGTGTCTTCTCCAGTACTCCAGGGCATCTTCCCGACCGAGCGACTGAACCCAGGTCTCCTGCATCTCATGCATTGGCAGGCAGATTCTTTACCACTGAGTCCCATGGAAAGGTTATTTTATGACCATTAATTTTTATTGTTTGTCTATATGCAAATTTATACAGGCCCCAAACTTCTATTTTGATAATTGTCATTTCAGTTGAGGTATTTGCACTAGGAATTAGTTAGATTAGTAATGAATAAAATTATTGGATAAATAACTTTTGTACTTAATAAATAAAAATATGTTTAATTTTTAAAATTTTTAATGTACAAAATTTGTACTGAACTCTGGACCCTTCATGGTCATTTTATATTAGATGCACAGTTTGTTTCATTTCCTTTCTGAACACTTCACAGCCAGAATGAATGCTCGGTAGACATTTGTGCTGGGCACAGAGAGGGGAGCCACGTGACTCAGAGCAGTTGTTCAGGGCTGAAATAAGAGAGGAGGCGCAGGAGTAGATATGGGATGGCCCGGGGATGCTTGCAGCCTAACCACGATGACGAGGACATCAGCTCAGTTTGGCACTGCAGTGACAGGGTGTGGGGCCCGATGGAGGTGACCAGGTGTCTCTGTGTGTGTGTGTGTGGCGGGAATGAGCCTCCTGTGGGAGCTGAGAGCCCAGCAATTTGAGAAGTTCTCCTGTGAGAGGGAGGGGCGGCCTGGCTGTGGGTGTCAGAGTTCAAGTGGTGAGAGGGTTTCTGGCTGCAGGATGGGGGAACTGTAGCAAAGAGAGGAACTGACCAGATAACCAGATGCATGAAGGGGATGTTCCTGTCCATCTGAGAGCAGAGCTCCAAAAAGGGTGAGCAAAGAAAAAGGACACGTAAAGAAGTTGGACTGGAATTTGGGTTATTGGTGCGAATTCATAATGTTAATATAAAGAGATGTAGAAATAGAGTTAAAATTGCTGTTAAAGTATGTACGTGTGTGTGTGTGTGTGTGTGTGTGTGTGTTGCGCATCTATTCCCTAGCTCAGTTTGCCAAGAGGCCCTTAAAAAAATGATGCCTGAGGGGCAACAAGCATGCAGCTCAGTCTTGGCTTCTAAACCCATGTTTTTGTACAAAAAAATAAACAGGGCTGCTTCCATTACTGAGGAAGGTTTAAAAAGATCATGTTGTCAGAAGGCAAGGAGGTCCCTCAAAAATGGTGAGGCTACATGCAAAAAGTAAAGGAACTAAGTTGTCCAGCTGGCCAAACCTGGGACAATTTGAAGCATCCTGTTAATGATGGTAACTGAGTGACTATAACCCATGCAATGAAATAGGAATCTGTCAGCCTGTACTGAATATATTGAGAGTTTAATAAGGAACAGAAATTCAAAATACCTCCCCATAAAATACTCATTACAAAGAATACCTTTGCAGTGCAGCTGACGTTGGCAGGTACTGCCTTAAACATGTCCAGGGGACTGTCCTCAGTGATGGGAAGATTGGATCCACGTGCCTCCTGATGGTGCAGGGGAAGGACCCAGCATGCCTGCTGTGATGTTCCTGCCAAAGACACGTAACCGGAATCATGCAGAAACAGCAGACGAATCCAAATGACAAACATTCTATAAAATAACTGTCCTGTCATCTTCAAAAGTTCCACAGTTGTGATAGTCATGCAGAAACCCAGGAATGGTGCCAGACTAAAATATCTGAAGAGATGAGACGTGACAGCAAAACATGGTGTGTGATTTTAGCTGGGTTTTTCTGTTTTAGTATAAAGGGAATAATTGGGAAAGTTTAAATGAGGCCTGAGGATTAAATGATGGTAATGTGACCATGTTAATTCCTAATTTGGATGAGTGGATTATGATTAGACAGGAGAATGGTTGTTTGTAGAAAATATACACCATATGATAGAGCATCATGTCAGCAGCTTACTCTCAAGAAATAGATCTTTGACTCCGACTTAAATTTTAAGTTTGAGGTGTTTCAAAAAATATATGCATGTAACACACACAACCAATTAAATGTTTCAAAAAGCATTACCCCATCCTGATTTATGCCAGGAATCAAAATTAAAGACATTAGAAGTGATGTTGTAAAATTAAAAATACTCAGAGTCACTGGTGGTGTGCATTCCTGGGTCTTGAACAACTGTTTCTCCAAAGAGGAACACGTTTCTGTGAAAGACTGCCTCTGAATAAGAAGGGTTTAACTTGTTGCAGTATGCAATTTAATTAAGTTACAAAGAAATTACAAGTTTAACAAAAGTGGTCATGCAGGATAAAGCCCATATTTTTCTACGCTTTAGAATAATCTTAAATGCACTAGAGAGGTCAAGGTCACGATCGTCACCACGATGTTATGCATGACTGCCGATGGCCGCAAGTGACTCAGGGGAGACTTTGGACTGAATTTGAGGTATAGACTCAAATTTCAATTGTACCACAGTTGAAGGTGGCATGGAAAAAAAATGTATTCTACCAGCAATTTTATTTCTTTTAAGGAGGGTTCTGGACGTACTATTGTTTAATACCTCCGAAATCCAACAACCTTTTATTAAAAATATTGTACATTATAAAATGTATGAAAAAATGTGTGAACATATGAAAAAATTATAAAACGTGTGCTTGGAATCAGGCATGTTTAAAAATGTGAACTGTAAGAGAAACAAGATAAATCATGGTTTGGTTCTGCTCTCAAAGATATCCTTCCCAATGAGAAGGGTGCAAAATCAGAATTACAGAAGATTTAAAACTCATGCCTTCAGTGGTTCTCAAACTACATTTACCATAATATATTTGCTTTGACTATTTTAAATATACATTTCAGAGAGTATAGGAGAGCACAACCGACCCTTGTATTGACAGCAATATGCTTTTACATTCAGATGCACCTGTCCGTGAGGTGAAATCTGTTTGATTCAAGGTAATAGACCACGTTACATAGCTGACCTGCACCCTTCTAACTGATGGTGTCTTTCTTAGAGGGGGAAGAGGGTGCACAGAGCTTACCAGAAAGATGTTGAAGAGAAGGGAAATGTGTATCTGTATATTACCAGTAATATACAGACTCCTGCAAATTGATTCGTAAATACTCTAGAAGAAAGTTCAGGAATCGCCGCTTCTGAGTTTCTCATTCTCCGTAAGGAGAAGGTTGCTGGAACTGCTGACAGAAGCAAGAAGAGGCAGCTCAGCTCATAATTTGAAGATATTTACACCTTTGCTAGGCTCTTTCATGGCACAAAGGCATTAGTGGGAGTGACAGGAACAAGTTACGAACCGTTTACTTAGGCTATCCAGAAGGATTTAATCTCGGGGGGGTCGCGGAGTTGAGTACCCTCTGCGAATTGGAGCTCCTGTGATAGGCCCTATCTGTGGGCCTGGCGGCCAGAGATAAGAGTTTAAGTCCAGGTGAAATTAGAAGCAGCAGAATGAGCTGGAATGCAGGACTGTAAACCTTTTGGCTCAAATCATGAAATGCCTCCGGATAGCAGTTCAAATCTCTCCATGGAGTTTTGGCTTTGAGAGCCGAGCTCGAGACACCCATTAGTATCAAGGACTTGTCCCCGGTGTACACAGTAAATTCAGCTCTGTACAACGCATTCTGTACTTATTATCCATCTTGTGTTCCTAGAAACTATCTGCAGAAGCCTCATTTTCCCCCTTCATCAGCATTCATATGTTTATTTTTTTAAAAGAAGACCAGGAAAAATATTTGGAAAGTCAGTGATTTTGAAAACTGTGAGGTAAATTTCTATGTAGCTTGTATGTGTGTAGCACCTTATCAGAGACAGAAGTTGTAAAAGCGTTAAATAGCGAACAGCCTGATAATACTGTATTTTTTTATTTGCACATGCCCATTTAGTTACTGAAACTGTATTTCTTGAAAACATGGAATGTAACTACATATATGTAACTAATATATATGTTAATAGAATGGTAGAAACTTACAATAAGGATTGGAACTTAATTAGAAGCCTATATTTTTATAATAGTCATATACCATGATTGTTCCTTAATCAACACATTTTTTATTTAAACTGATAATATGTACTATACATGACTTTTTTTTTCTACCCATAAAGTTAAACAAAATATAGTATGTAGTATAAATAACCCATTTGAACATACCTACATTTTGTATTTTCAGTAAAGATGAATTCTTTATCTGACCTGGGTACTTCTAAGAAAGCAGAAAACTACAAACGTCTGCAGAGGGTTCGGACTGCATTAAACTTGCCCTGCAGTTTTCGTTTTAATGGAAAAAGTTCTTCAGTAAACAAGGAGTTCGAGCAGATCAATCACTTCGTAGGTCCCCTGACCCTAGACTTTTTCACACTTTCTACACTCTAATAATTCTAGCTTAATGGTGTTCTATGTGCATCTGATGGTGTTGATAATAATTGTTAGTTTGAAATTTTAAAAGCTTTTGTATGTCGAATGAGGAAGTATGAGCTTTATTAGTAATTTGTATCAATTCCATATGGCTGATTCTCTTTTTTTTTCTCTTTTCTCTTGTCTTATTCTAAACAGTTATGATATAAATAGCATTAAGTTGTTTTTATTTTTATTGTAAGTTTAACAACAAAGGTTCACCTAGTCAAGGCTATGGTCTTTCCTGTGGTCATGTATGGATGTGAGAGCTGGACTGTGAAGAAGGCTGAGCGCTGAAGAATTGATGCTTTTGAACTGTGGTGTTGGAGAAGACTCTTGAGAGTCCCTTGGACTGCAAGGAGATCCAACCAGTCCATTCTGAAGGAGATCAGCCCTGGGATTTCTTTGGAAGGAATGATGCTAAAGCTGAAACTCCAGTATTTTGGCCACCTCATGGGAAGAGTTGACTCATTGGAGAAGACTCTGATGCTGGGAGGGATTGGGGGCAGGAGGAGAAGGGGATGACAGAGGATGAGATGGCTGGATGGCATCACTGACTCGATGGATTTGAGTCTGAGTGACCTCAGGGAGTTGGTGATGGACAGGGAGGCCTGGCGTGCTGCAGTTCATGGGGTCGCAAAGAGTCGGACACGACTGAGCGACTGATCTGATCTGATCTGAATCTCTAATAATAATAGCAGTTTTAATGTCATATAACCTTACAAACTGGAGAAGGCAATGGCACCCCACTCCAGTGCTCTTGCCTGAAAAATCCCATGGGCGAAGGAGGCTGGTATGCTGCAGTCCATGGGGTCACAAAGAGTCAGATATGACTGAGCGACTTCCCTTTCACTTTTCACTTTCATGCATTGGAGAAGGAAATGGCAACCCACTCCAGTGTTCTTGCCTGAGAAATCCCAGGAACGGGGAGCCTGGTGGGCTGCTGTCTATGGAGTCTCACAGAGTCAGACACGACTGAAGCAACTTAGCAACCTTACAAACTAAATTAGATTCTGATTTCACCCACAATATTAGAAAATGTTTATAGTCACATAGCAGTAATGTCCCACATAGAAAGATCATTGAACAAAAGAAATAATGCAGTCTTTATTTATCAAAGTGAGATGGTATTTCTAGTAAGATCCATATTATGTTTGATATTTCAAGAGGTCCCAGAGTAGATATGGAGGCTATGAAGAGGGAAGTCACACGGTTACTTAGGAATTTCATGTTGTAAGAGCAGGTGTAACTAGCTAGAGAGCTAGAGGCACATCTCGCCCAGTAGGACAGAGGCCACGGCATGTGCGATCATCAAATTCCGTAGTAGGACGGAGGGTCTAGCCGTTCCCAAACCTCAAGTGCCAGTGAAGAATGCGTCGCCTTTCTGTTGCTCTGGGAGGAGCGTCACTCCCTGTCATGTTCTTCCTTTCTGGCTTTCTGTCATGTCACAAACATTGTCTCATGGCACTGCGGCTTTATCAGAAGGCTCACGGTCATAATATCCTTTTGTTGTTGTGGAGTCACTCAGTCATGGCCACCTCTTTGCATTCCCATGGACTTGCAGCTCGCCAGGCTTCTCTGTCCATGGGATTTCCCAGAATGGGTAGCCATTTCCTTCTCTAGGGGATCTTCCCGACCCAGTGATGGAACCCGTGTCTCCTGTGTCTTTTGGCACCACCCAGGATGCCCCATAATATCCTAGTATTTTTAATTTGTATTTTAATGCTCTCATTTTAAGACATTTGGATACTTAAATTATATAATTGTGTAAAGAGAACCTTTGTAATATCCTATATTTAGAATTGAGTGGAAAGAAAAATCACTGGATTATAAGATGAGAAAATATGTAACGTGTTATGTACCCTATCTCTAGGGGTATATGAATAATAATAAAATGAATAATTTTTCATTATTATACATCTGTCAATCAATTGGGGCTTCCCTTGTGGTTCAGCTGGTAAAGAAATCACCCACAATGCAGAAGTCCTGGGTTCAATCCCTGGTTTGGGAAGATCCCCTGGAGAAGGGAAAGGCTACCCATTCCAGTATTCTGTCCTAGAGAATTCCATGGACTTTATAGTCCATGGGATCACTAAGGGTCAGACACGATTGAGTGACTTTCACTTTCATCCACCAGTCACACATATATTTATTAATTAATATAGCCAACACATCTAAAGATATTAATAATGGTCCCTTACTATTACTAAACCATAGTAAGATTGTCAAAATATTGATATTATGTTGAAGGTAGATAATAGATACCTGCATTATACACTCTAATTTTGTGTATATGTGAATTTTTTCATAAAAACATTTTTTTTCCAAAAAATATATGATTCAGTAGTTTTTAATCTGGTCATAGAGTTGTGTAGTCATTAACACCACCTAACTTTAGAACTCCTTCATAAACTCAAGAAGAAAACCTATTCCCATTGACAGTCACTCTACATTCTTCCTCCCCACTTCACTCTTCTCCCGTCCCTAGCTGCAAGTGATTCACTTCCTGAAGACCTATTTTGGACATTTAATTTAAATGGAAACATATAATATGTGGTCTTTTGTAATTACCTTCTTTCACTTAGCATAATGTTTCAAGATTCATCGGTTTGTTGCATGTATTAGTTACCCATTCCTTTTTTGAAATTATTTTTTAATTAAAGAATATTTGCTTTACAGAATTTTGTTATCATCAAATATTCCACTATATCAATACACTGCCTTTTGTTTATCTATTTAATTGATGCGTATTTGGGTTATTTGTGACGTTTTGCTATTATGAATGATACTGCCATGAACAACCTTGTACCAGATTTTGTGTGGACATATGTTTCCTAAAGTAGCTATACCAATTTGCATTTCTGCCAACTACGAATGAGGACTACAGTTTATCCACATTTTTGCCACTCATTATTGGTTTTAATTTTAGCCATCCTTGTGGGTGAGAAGTAATGTCTCATGGTTTTAATTTGCATTTCCCAAATGAGTAATGATGTTGAGCATCTTTTCATATGCTTAGTGGCCATTTGTATATCTTCTTTGGAGAAACATCTCTTTAAGTCCTTTGTCTGTGTTTTTAATCGAGTTCCTTGTCCTCTCATTGAGTGGTAAGAGTTCTGTATATACTCTAGATATGTAGCTGCTTATGAACTGTGTGACTTACAGATATTTTCTCCCATGTGTGAACTTACCTTTTCATTGTATTCATGATGTTCTTGAAGCACAAATCTTCAAGTTCAAAGT
Source organism: Tragelaphus eurycerus (assembly GCA_935064755.1). NCBI lineage: Eukaryota > Metazoa > Chordata > Mammalia > Artiodactyla > Bovidae > Tragelaphus > Tragelaphus eurycerus. The sequence continues at coordinate 20,234,231 of CAKXYN010000039.1, read as the reverse complement.
ATCTGTATTTTCTTTGTTCACCTCTCCTTTTGATGTCATAGGTAAGAAATTATTCTCAAACCCAAGGTCATGAAGATTTACTCTTGAGTTTTCTTACAATTTTATCCCTTGTGTGCAAGTCTCTGATCCGTTTGATATAATTTTTATATACAGTGTGAAGTCAGAGTTAAACTGCATTCTTTTGCATATGGATACCCAGCTGTCCTGGTGTTATTTGTTGAGACTATTCTTTTACCATCGAATCATTTTGGTCCTTGTTTTGAACATTGATTGAATATTTGGTCAAATTTACCAGTGAATCCTTCTGGGTCTGGGATTTCTTTCTCAAAAGTTTTAAGAATACTAATTCAATAGCTTGCTTTGGATTTTTTTTGTATCTTCTTAAAGGATTTCTGGTAGTTTTTGTCTTTCTAGGTCTTATCTTTTTTATCTAGGTTGCCTAATTTGTTGGCATAATCCTATCCTGTTTTATAAATTAATTATCAACATCCAACATCTAATCTCTTTGTGCAAAGCATTTTCTTGGCTAATTAGAAAAATATTTTTACTAAGCCAGTTTTATTTTTCTTAATAAACACAGTTCTCTTAATGATTGGGTGTTGTCACAAATAGTTTGAGAAATTGATAAAATATATAATTAATTTTAAAACTAGCCATATGTTATTAGTTTGTAGTTTTCTGAGGGTTGAAATAAACAAGTTTTTCCAAGCTCCTGGTTAACTCAGAAGCTGCTAAGAGATAATGAGGTCATGGAATAGCCCTGGATCCCACATCTGTGGTTGTCAGGATGTTTCTGGAATCCTTGGAAGTTTTTTGGATATTTCCCTTCTTGGAATTATAATTGGGATGAAGAACGAACTTAACCCACAGTGCCAATGTTTTTTCTTGGTCTTTGTCCTTTTTGCATTACGAGGATGTCATAAATACTGTGATTTTTCTAACAGTTTCCCTCATTGTGGCCAGGTTACAGAATTTGGACCGATTCGGGAATGCAACCCTCATGCCCACAGTTGTGCTGTTTCGTCCCATCTCTGTGTTCTAATCCCTGCCTCTCCCCCAAGAGGAGCAATGGAGCCCCTGTCGTAGGAAGCAGACTATGACATGCTCACTCTTTTTGAGTTATTAGAATCTGGAAGTTAGTCTGTAAGCACTTTGAAGTAGATACTATGCCTTATTCAATCATGAGGCACATTGTCTAAAACAGGTAAGTGTTCATTTTTGTACTAAATTTAAACAAAAATGAAAACCCAAACCTATTTTCATGCAGTTAAAATATGTATTTGATTTCTCTTTTTAGTCCCTTTTCTTTATCATAAGGGTACACATCATCATGTTCTTATGTCTTGTATTAAAATTATTTTTAGGAAACTTTTTACTGATATTAATTTTAGTTATTATGTAACAGCCAGGGGCATTTCCATTTGAATCATTTTATAGTTTCATAAAACAATAAAATCTAGCCAAGAATTTAAAGGTAAGTAAGACTTACATTAAAACAAAATTGAAACACCTCGAAACAAGCAAAAAGCTGTCTCTTCCTTATGAATGTTTCCATACTTCCCTTGGGGTGACTTGAGCACTTTGGTATATCTGGAATATTAGAAAAGGAGATTTCTCAATGAAATAAGACCGATCAGGTAAGGTATGCAATTGGGAATCTTCTTTTTTATTTATTTTTTTTTATTTATCTATTTTGACTCTACTAGGCCTTTGTTGCTGTGCGGGCTTTTCTCTCATTGCAATGAGCAGGGACTTTTCTCTAGTCTTGGTACGTGGGCTTCTCTTGCTCCAGAGCAGGACTTTGGGGCACACCAGCTTCAGATGCTGCAACACGCCAGCTCAGTCGTTGCAGTTCCCAGGCTCTAGAGCACAGGCTCAGTAGCTGTGGTGCATGGGATTAGCGCCTCTGAAGAATGTGGAGTCTTCCCGGACTGGGGATCGAACCCGTGTCCTCTGTATTGGCAGGCAGATTCTTATCCACTGAGCCATCAGGGAAGCCCTGAAGTTGGGAATATTTATGGCATATTACTTGCTATTTACAATTCATGTTTCCTTATTGGCATTTTTCATATTTTCATCTTAATTTAGACTGGCACATCATTGAGGCATCCTCAGATATTCATCCATATCATTTAACAAATGTGAACTAAGCACATATTTTACGCCCAGCAGCCATTAATCTGTCTGAAGTTCAGAGCAAAAAGGTCCCTTCTCTCAAGGAGCTTACATTCTAGCTGGAGAGACAGATTTTCTACAGTTAATACATTAATAGTGATGCAGTTAAGATTCAGATTAAATTCTAAATAGAAGTGTCATAAAATAAGTTTTTTTAAAATCTATTTTCTGCAAAAAGTCAAGAGGGCTACAGTCACTACCACTCTGTAATCCTTAAATAAAAATTTCATTTCAGATGCAAAAAAAATAAAAGTTGCCAGTATGCTCACAGATGTGTCTGTACAGGTGTACCCTCCACCTGCTCAACTACACTTTACTTCAAAGTAGGGCAGCTCGCACCTGGCATGCTGGTCACTGTCCAGGGATTTAGTCTTAATCCTCAGTATTTGAGTTTGGTTGGCACTTGGTTTATCTGTTGATAAAAATAGAAAAAATAATGCCAACACCTTTTAAAAGATTGTGTTTTGTGCTGCTGACATGGCCACTATGGTAACAGCTAATCATTTTGCTCATCCATCTCTTTCTCTTTTTTTCCTCTCCACTTGTGATAAAGGTGCTGCCTCAGAACACTTTTTTTGTGCTATAGAGCTATGTGTACTCTGAAAAAGATTATCTGTTTATTTGCTTTTTAAAAAGACTTGTGACCCTAGGCATTGCTGATTTCAAACAGCCGGAACTGTTAACATAAAGACTCCACTTATGCACGCAGAGTCTCTGAGTTTTGAGAGGTGTCCAGACTAGTTATGAACTCATTAAAAATTGAAAATAGTTGAGTGCCAACTGGGGTGACTTCAGCGTAAACATTAGAAAGAAGCACTCGCTAAAGAGTCATTGGAAAGAAAGACAGTGAAAGAGTACAGTTTTTATTAAAAGAAAAAGGGCGCAGTAACTGTGAGCTCATTCTCTACATCTTTGTTGTTTGATGACTGAAATTCTCAACATAAGGGCTTCAGTGGAGAAATTTCTAAAGCCTCAGAAAGAAAACAGTATTAATAGAACTAGTGAGATGGACATAGCATAATGGAGATTCTCTTAAGCACTGACTTTATTTTTTTTTTAAATCTTCCATACTTCATATTCTGTTTTCATTGCATTACTTTTATTTATAATCTGTCATCTCTGAGGTCCAAAATACTTTTAAAGGACAGGTAAAATTCTGTTACAAAAATAATCTTAGACTAGAGTAGGCAGTGATGAGAGCAATAAAATGAAGCTATGGCCTGGCCTGGAGTCATCAGCCATTTATTCCAATTATCCAATTGATTTTAATAATATAACTCACATGTTCAGTTCAGTCATGTCCTACTCTTTGTGACCCCATGGACTGCAGCACGCCAGGCCTCCCTGTCCATCAGCAACTCTCAGAGCTTGCTCAAACTCAGGTCCATCAAGTCGGATCAGTTGGCCAAAATATTTGAGTTTCAGCTTCAGCATCAATTCTTCCAATATTCAGAACTGATTTCCTTTACAAATGACTGGCTTGATCTCCTTGCAGTCCAAGGGACTCTCAAGACTTCTCCAACACCACCGTTCAGAAGCATCAGTTCTTTGGCATTCAGCTTTCCTTATAGTCCAACTCTCATATCCATACATGCCTAGTATAAAAACCATAGCTTTAACTAGAAGGACCTTTGTTGGCAAACCCACATGAGTTCTTATTTTATTGGAATTTGACTGGTTTAGGTTGAGAATAAATGGAAAATATTTTGCCCACCCCGAATTGGTAAAGATGTTTTATACCATTTACCTTTTTTGTTTTTTGAGAAAGAATTGGTAAACTTTATTCAAGCCAAATTTTAGGATTTTCACTCAGGAAGAACATCTTAGAGAACTCTGAGAACTGCTCTGCCTGTTAGACGTCAAGAGACAGGTTCTATAAGGTTTTTTTTGGGGGGGGGCGGAGACTGTATATCAAATGATGTATTATTTGCGATTTACATAATCCATATCTGAGCACTCATGAAGGGTCATGTGACCCATTACAAGGTCAAGAAGGAACGTTATGTTTTTATTGGAATATAATTGTTTTACAATGTTATGTTGGTTTCTGCTGAACAACAACATAGATCAGCTGTCCGTAAACACACATTCCCTCTGTCTTGACCCCTCCTCCCGCCACACCATCCCATCCTGTAGGCCATCCTGGAGCCCTGAGCTGAGCTCCTCATGCGGTATATGCAGCAGCTTCCCGCCAGCTGTCTGTTTCACACGTTGTCGTGTATGGAGGTCAGTGCTGCTCGCTCCATTCATCCTGTCCAGTCGTTACCCTCTGTGTCAGCAAGTGCATTCTCTATTGCGTCTGCGTCTCTAGACCTGTCCTGTGTGTGTTCGTCAGTACCATATTCTAGCTTCCAGATACGTGTGGGGATTTCCCTAGTCTATGACACATTTCACTGTCAAAAGTGAAAAGTGTATCTTTATGTCCTCCCCTAAATTATGCGATATTTGAGTGTAGTACTGAATCATTTTGATCATTGACCTCTGAGTCTTTAACACCCAGCTTAACACATAGTAGATGCCTGAAAAATGTTTGAATGACTTAAAAATCAAATGTGTATTGCTTATTTGAAATTGATTATAGACCAAAGGCTGTAAATTAATGAAAATAGCTATCATTTATACTAATACCTCGGAATCAGTAGATTTTTAATATAAGCATCCCCTAATTTCAGCTCACTTGCCATTGTGTTTGGATCTGATGCCATTTTATGTGACACAATAGTGTCTAATATAAAATGATCACAATTACTTTAGTATGCTTGCACTGGTTCTCATACTCTTAGCTACTTTTTGGTCCCCAGGAGTTTTCAGTCCCTCTCTCCTTTGTCCCATCTGGACTTGCCCCCTACCATGTCAGTTTCTGTGTTCCTGCTGGCCCACCGCATGAGAAGAGTCTGTGTGCATACACACTTGCATAGGACAGTGAACAGCCAGTCTGTGCCACTATAGCAACTGTTGTTCCGTCACTAAGTCGTGTCCGACTCTTTGCCACCCCATGAACAACAGCACACCAGGCTCCCCTGTCCTTCAACATCTTTGAGTATGCTCAAACTCATGTCCCCCGAGTCAGTGATGACTTCCAACCATCTCATCCTCTGTCACAGCCGTCTCCTCCTGCCCTCAATCTTTCCCAGCATCTGGGTCTTTTCCAATGAGTCTGCCAAAAATAACATGTCCATTTAGATCTATTTTTTAAAAGTCAGACTCCAAATTAATTTATGCGTTAGCATAAATTACATTTCTAAAAACATAAAACCAGATAGATCTCAGGTCATCTACATAGCTCCTGCAACAGTGTAAGAGCTGTCAAATTCTGCTCATGAATTTCTTCATTATCATGACTTTTTGGATCTTCTTATACATTGTATTCTGAACATACAAATAACAGTGAACATTGATACCTAAAATACAGTGGTAGGACTTTAGATGCCTCTCAGATCCGTTGAGATGGATCTTCCCACTGCAACCATAATTTACAGTAGTTTTCCTTCATATGAATAAGTTATCTCCCAGAACCAAGATAAAGGAAACCAGGAACCTGAATCTATGGTATCATCCTGAACCCAAACTGTAGCTTCTTCTTCCACCATTGAGAGTACTCTGCAGATGTCAGCTTCATGTAGCTGCCCTTCCAATATGTGATTAGACATAGGATTAAACAGTGTTTAAAGGGATTCTATGATTTTTCTTTAAATATATATTATATTCTAAATTTGCAAATTGAAATGTTGATTGGACAGCATTAATGTAATGCATTTGATACTTTGATTCCTGCCGGGGCGAAACAGGTATTATTATTATTTGGAATTTTACACACATTTCATTATTTAAATTATTTTTAAATTTTCAATTATAGTAAGGCTCTTTGTATCTTGGAAAAAATAATTTTAATAGCCATTAGTTTTAACATTAAATCTCAAAGAAGTGAAGAAACATAAACTTCTCTGTTTTTAATATGCTATCATTTCATATGTAGACAACAGATCTCAGTATGTGGGTCTCGAGATGAAGGACAGTTGTTTAATCACTAAGTGGTGTCTGACTCTTTCCAACCTCATGGACCACAGCCCACCAGAGTCCTCTGTCCATGGGATTCTCCAGGCAAGAGTACTGGAGGGAGCTGCCATTTCCTCCTCCAGGGGATCTTTACAACGCAGAGATCCCGGGCAGATTCTTTACCAATGAGCCACCAGGAAAGATGAAGATGAAAGACAATAATGGCAATTTTTTGTTGTTTTATTTTTTCCTTAACATCTAATTATGGTAACAATTAAGTGGATAGTGACTATTTTTAATTCCTAAAAAGGCAAGTTGGTTATGAAGGAGATTTGATATTCAGTTACTAGGCAGAAAGATACATTTAGTTCATAATCTGAAGAAAATTAATGTTTCAATTTTGAGAAGAAAACACCTTAACTACTTTAAATTGCAATGCAAAGCATTGTTCTCACTACTCTAATAATGTATATTTTGCAAAAGAATCTAGTGGTATGGCTTAATGCAAAGAAAAATAATAACTACCATTGCACTGTGTTTTAAAGGTAGAAAAAATGCTTGTCATGTTTTTATTGTTATTGTTATATCCTCACAACAAACTTGTGTATATAAAGCTGATATTAATTCTTATATTACACCTGGAGAAATCATAACATTGTATTAAATAGAATTTAAATAACTTGCTCAAGAGTGCACCTCAATATGTAATGTCTTGAACTCAGGTACTTTTATTTTACAAACTGTATTTTTCTATTGCATTCACTTTTAGAAATCACTTGACTCACTAGATCCTAATAAACCTGTAGAATGATGGTTATTATTCTACATCTTTATTTCATGCCGAGAAAGTTTTGTTTCCACCAACCTTGGTAACTGGGGCAGAATCCTCAGGGAATATAGTTTCCAGAATACTTCAAAAGAGAGGTTTATGGACTTGCATTATTCAGTCACAGAGAGTGAGTGAAAAGTATTTGATAAAGAAATACTAGAATCTGTTGTATTTCAGTTCTGTTAATTCCAATTCACAGATTTTAAATGTTATCCTGGCTCTATAAACACAACATTCTTATTAAACATGTCCTAAGCCATGAAATTAAAAGACGCTTACTCCTTGGAAGGAAAGTTATGACCAACCTAGATAGCATATTCAAAAGCAGAGACATTACTTTGCCAACAAAGGTTCGCCTAGTCAAGGCTATGTTTTTCCTGTGGTCCTGTATGGATGTGAGAGCTGGACTGTGAAGAAGGCTGAGCACCAAAGAATTGATGCATTTGAACAGTGGTGTTGGAGAAGACTCTTGAGAGTGCCTTGGACTGCAAGGAGATCCAACCAGTCCATTCTGAAGGAGATCAGCCCTGGGATTTCTTTGAAGGGAATGATGCTGAAGCTGAAACTCCAGTACTTTGGCCACCTCATGCGAAGAGCTGACTCATTGGAAAAGACTCTGATGCTGGGAGGGATTGAGGGCAGGAGGAGAAGGGGACGACAGAGGATGAGATGGCTGGATGGCATCACTAACTCAATGGATGTGAGTCTGAGTGACTTCTGGGAGTTTGTGATGGACGGGGAGGCCTGGTGTGCTGCAATTCATGGGGTCTCAAAGAGTTGGACACGACGACTGAGCAACTGAATTGAACTGAAAACCTCTTAATTGAAACACTCAAAGGCCAAGGATTTTAACAGATTAAAGCTTCGGGAAGATTGAAAAGAATATATAACTTTATGTTTCTTTGTAAGTGCACTTTTGGGTTTCCATGAAGGGAATTGCTAGAAAATCAGCTAGGGTTGGGGGAGGAAAATGGTCAGAGCAGAAGGGATTTCCCGAGCCGTGTTAGGAAGCAGGGATCACAGGTGTCCTGAGCATGGGCTTGGGCCACTGGAGGCTTTAAGGCAGCAGCCTCGCAGATTGTCATTTGTGTCTGGAGAGATCCCGCCGCAGCTTTGTGAAGAAGGCATTTAGGGAACTGAGATGGGTACCAGGACACTAGTTAACAACGCATCGCAGTCAGCTGCAGAGAGCTTGAGGTGTCAACATAAGGTCACGGCTTTTTGTCTAGAAAGGAGGACGCAGGAGATACAGATGTAGAGAACAGAACTGTGGACTCAGGGCTCGGAAGAAGAAGGTGGGACAAATAGAGAGCATTGAAACACACACACTGCCACATGTGGAATAAGCCAGTGGGAATCTGCTGTACAACACAGGGAGCTCAAATCTGGGGCTGTTGTGTCAACCTAGAGGGTCGGGTTGGGCTGGGAGGTGGGAGGGAGCTTCAGGAGGGCAGGGACATGTGTGCCTATGGCTGATTCATGTTGATGTGTGGCAGAAACCAACACAATATTTTAAAGCAATTATCCTCCAATTAATTTTTTTTTTTTTTAGGAGGGCACAGATCCAGTAAATTTTGAGAGAATAAGACTTGGCCAATGTGAATTCATTTTTGAGATAGAAAATCTGCCTGTTGTGTAATTGTATCCCTAGTTGCTCCTGAATGCCATTCTTTCTAGCAGATTGCCATTTCCTAGAGATTTTGACTGTGCATGCGCATTGGCGTGTACCTTCTACTTGACCTTGTTCTAACAGAATGATGCCTCTAGAGGTTACTGCATCTTGAACAGTTCTTTCTGCCTTGCGAAAAAGGGCTGAAGGCTGAGCTTCGGGAATTTTATGATAACTTTTCTACTTCCTTCGTGGTCACCAGGCCATCCGCTATCAGAGCTCACAACTCACAGTTTGCCAGCCTCTGAAGATTTCAGAGGAAAGGTTGGGTCCCATCTGGTTTTGTCATTTTGTGTGAAGAAAGGGTATAAAGGAGAATTTGATTATAAATCCATCAAATCAAACCTTGGTCTACTTCTTTTAAGTCTTAATTTGGAAACTTGTGTAATCCTTTATACTCCATCTTTCCCAGTTGTAACTTCCCTATCTTATTCACATAAGCAGACCAGAAACCCTTGAAAAAGTTTATAGGGTTTTATGGACATACAATTATTTTCAAATATGTTACCAAGATGAATGCCCAAAATAGCTTTTCTATGCTTAGTCATTTTGAGGTAGACCTTGCCAAATTGTCCAGGAACGTAGCTTTATTACCAAACCTGGAAAAGTTCACTGATTTCTAACTAAAATATTACTGTTTTTCTTGGTCTTGGGTAAAGTGATAGCAGATGTGATCTGAATTAGTTTGAGAAAATATTTCCTTAAACCAGAGCATGATTTGGGGCAAGAAACATGCTGTGCATTTCCCTTTGCTTTTGATTCCTGAATAATGTCACAATTACTTCTGTGAATAAATTTCTTAATGTGGCATACGTCAAAATCAATTGTGAGCATGTCTTAGCCAGCCAACTAATTTCAAGAGGCATAGTCACTAGTTGTAAGCTATGGAATGCATTTGAACAAATCATGTAGACATACTGAACTTATGAGACTTAAAACTGTGAAAATAAGTGAATATTGAATTTTAGAAGCCAAGAACCTTTGATCCTTTGGCTGATTCATACAATTTTAAATGAAGCCAATTTGAGGTGTTAACATAAAAACCAACAGATGTCTGAGATACATTTCAAATTATTATAGACAAATATAGTCTTGTGAAAAATAACAGATATTTTAAAACAAGCCCTTATTTCCTTTTCTGATCATAAACCTAGGCTTCCCTTATGGCTCATTGGTAAAGAATCTGCTTGCAATGCAGAGGATAAGGGTTTGATCCTTTAGTTTGGATGGTTCCCTGGAAGAAGAAATGGCAACACACTTCAGTATTCTTGACTGGGAAATCCCATGGACAGAGAAACTTAGTCCTTGGAGTCACAAAGAATCAGACATGACTTAGCAACTACACACCAACAGCAGTCATAAACTCTCCAGGATTTTTTAAAATTTCTTTTTAATTGGAAGAAAGTTGCTTTATGATGTGTTGGTTTCTGCTATAGAACTTGTAGTTATTGGTAAATAGGAAGGTTGGGAGGTTATTTTGAAGGAATGTTGAGCAGATCATCACAGCTAGTTGACACAGAGGCCTTGATGAGCTGCGTCTATTTTGCTTATGTTAATTCTTTCAGTAGAATGAACAGAACACCCAGACAGCTCTCATTTGTCAAACTCACGAGGCACCCTGGAAACCTTGGAGGACTGCCCTGAAATGGAGTTTTGGTATGCTGGGAATAGAAACAGGGAGGTCAGTGAGTTTGCAGCTAGTAGGAGTAGGCTTGCATTTCAGAGGAGTGTAATTGATTAATATATAAGCCAGTGGAAGAATTAAGCAATGATGACACCCCAAACCATAAAACAGTCTGTATATGTGTCTGGCCTGAATGGGAAAAAAATCTGCTATTGTTGGTTCTCAAGGTTTTAGAACATAAATTAATTGTATCCCTCTCTTCTCTGCCTTTTGAACCAATAAGGGAATGGATGTTGGATGAGCATGTACCATGATCTGCCTGGTCCCTGATGAAGCTCGTTTGGGGAATGCAGAGCATACTTGTAGCCACAATGAGTTGCCTTCAGTCTTCCCATTGGATAAAATCACATACCCCATCACAGAAAGAGCGGGTGCATAACTGTATGGATGGACAACTGAGGGGTGCAGGGGGTCAAGTGGGCAAAGGTAGGAAGGTAGGGAGCTAAAAGCATTTCCCCAAAGTAGTATCATTTCAAAAATTAAGAATTGAAATGATTTATCACTAAGATCTAATTTGTCCTTCCCACGACAATCTTTCCCATTTTGCCTGATGAAAGAAATAGACATAAAAAGAAGAGGTTTTCATAGGAGCTGGTTTTATTAAATACTGAGCTAAAGTGGAGGAAACTATAATAAAAACAGAGGGGGGATAACGACAGAAAGATATGGAAACTTCAAAAAAGCGTTCGTGTGAACGTCAGCCACTTGAATTAATCCTGAAAAAGGTCAGATAACTACAGATTTAGTTTGTGGGGCTTCCCTGGTGGTTCAGAGAGTAAAGAATCTGCCCGCAGTGTGGGAGACTTGGGTTTGATCCCTGGGTCAGGAAGATCCCCTGGAGAAGGGAATGGCACTCCACTCCAGTATCCTTGCTGGGGGAATTCCATAGCCAGAGGAGCCTGGCGGGCTATGGGACATGATTTAGTGACTGACACTTTCACTTTTCACTTTCAATCTTGAATAGATACTTTGTCTCTACTGTCTCATTAGGGCATAAATAGGCTATTTTTTAGAGGTGATTGAACCTGGATTGTAACAGAGAGTGGAGGATCAAATGGAGAGAGAAAGAAAGGAAAAGATAGAAGGGTCTTGACATGAAAAGGTCAAAGTAAAGTTTACAGACTAGAGCAAATGTTCATTTTGCATTAAACTAATTGCTTTTTTAAAAGGTCCTTGCCAACATACATGTCCAAGGACAATCTGATGTCTTTTGGCCAAGAGTTATTTTTTTGCTTTGGGGGGGCCTCGGGGTTTTCTTAAAAAAATATGTATATATATAGTTTTTATTAAACCATTTTTGCTCTTTTCACAAAACCCAGATCAATACGGGTAATGTCCCCTGCCCCAACGCTGGCAGTCAGTGAAAATGCCTGGTCGTGGGAGTCATGCTGGCACCTTTAGGTTTATGCTCAGCCAGCTGCCCGTTCATGACAAGTGTGTCCAATGCCTGATTGGGCCCAGCCCATCCAATTTCACTGCCTTGAGCACCCTCAAGAAATGATTTTTTTTGGATAGTCTTTGTCCAGTTCTTATCAAGCTGCTTGCGCTGTTAAGTCTTAGAAGCACACATCACCTCCATTTGTACAAACTGTGTAGCTTTTGTGGACTGGCCGAGTCACTCCGTACTGCTGTTCTTCATGGCCAGTTCATTCCACTGAAGCAACAGAAAGCTGAACTAAACTGTGATCTGTTAATCATTTAAGCACGTCCTATATTATTTCTTCCTCTCCCTTTTTTGAAAAAAAAAAAGGTGGCTCATTGAGTTCAGCATCAGTAGGGGATTCAGAGTAGTATAGTAAACACCAAAATGTGTTGTTCATAAAACTGTATTTTATGATGGTGGAGGTATCTGGGCATTCACTAGAAATCTAATAAACTTCTTATCACATTTAATAAGCATGGTCCAGTCCCAGTCGTAATTATCAAGATATAAAGCCTGCTGAGATAACTAGGAAGCTTTACATGATAATAAATGGTGTTATTCAAATCGATTCACATGCCTTGAATTGAAATGAGAGCTACCATCCCAACAGTCAGAAGCCTATTATGCGGCCTGAAACTGTCTCTAATCTGAGCAGCAGCAAATTTCCCTCCATTGCAGTGGCAAGATTATTCTTAGTAAGGAGAACTTGAACAGATGAAGATAATCATATGGTTCTCCTAAATTAAATCTGTTAAGAGTGCATAAAAGTGAATCACTGTAAGCCTTTATTTGTCTCCATTGTTTCAATTCTATGAAATAGGACAAAAAGAAGTCACAGCTGTTTAAATCCTGCTATCTCTGTGATGTGCCTACAGAGCTGTCAACACTTGGTAATATAATTGAGGGCATCTTGTGATTTAGAAATAGTTTGGTAACTGGAAATTGTGAACGAATAACCATGCTGTTTAACATTTAACGCATTTAGCACAACGGCACCCTACATGAAGGACTCTCAATAAATAAGGACAGTGATCGAGTGTCAAACTCAGCAGAGCTCTAGTGCAGTGGACCAGGAGTTGTTTCACTTACAATGATGCAGATTGTTTTTAGAAATGTGATGTTTCTCTCTTGTAATAATTTCCTTGGAAGGGAAAAGTATGTTACTGAGTATTAGGTGATGAAATGCTTGCTTTTTATGATATGAAACACATTTTAGTAATGGAAGGAAATTCATTTTATACTAAATCATGCCCAATTATGTCTCATAAGCGATACAGATACCCCAGTTTTGGGGGAAAATCTTTAAGACCAGCTGAGATATTCTGTTTAAACAGCTGTCGAGTTAACTCTGCAGCATTGGGTAATCAATACAAGCCTAGACACTTGCTCTGGTTAATTGCTGATCCCAGCAGCAGCTGGGTCATTATGTATCAACCATCTCCTCTCTTTGGATGTGGCATTATGTTTGGGGCGGTAAGAAGGAGGTTACTGTGTGAGTCCACTGCTTTCTACTATTATACTGTCTAAAAATGCTCACAGCTCCAGTTGTCCCCTCACTAACAGCTGAATGCCTGTTATAGTTATAAAAGATTTTCAGATTAATTAGCTCATTCTTTATCTTCTTTGACTTTGAGCTCTTATTACTCACAATTTACAGATAGGAAATTAAGGCATAAAGATGTTTAAACTGTGTCTAAATTGATCACCCTAACTCTAGTGAAATTACATCTAGAACATAGACCTTCTGAATCTCTGCCCTTGTGGGGTTTTCTTTCCATGATCCCATTTTTATCCTATTAGAGTTATTAAGCAGTCCCTGCTATTATTTATTGAATATTAATTATTCAAGTATAAGTACTTGAATATTGAAGTGTTAATACTGAGTATTCAAGTGTATTAGTACTTTGCCTTGGCAACTAACTCAGTTGGTAAAGAATCTGCCTGCAGTGTAGGAGCTCCGGGTTTGATCCCTGTGTCAGAAACGTCACCTGGAGAAGGAAACGGCAAAGCACTCCAGTATCCTTGCTTGGAAAATCCCATGGACAGAGGAGCCTGGCGGGCTGTCGGCCATGGATTTGCAGAGTCAGGCATGGCTGAGCGACTGACACTTGACACTTTAATAAGCACTTGACCTCATACAGCCGTCAGCCCTATGACACAGGTCCGTTCAGTTCAGTCACTCATGCATGTCCAGCCCTTTGCCACTGCATATACTGGAGTATGCCAGGCTTCCCTGTCCATCACCAACTCCCTGAGCTTGCTCAAACTCATGTCCATCGCGTCAGTGATGCCATCCAACCATCTCATCCTCTGTCGTCCCCTTGTCCTCCTGCCCTCAATCTTTCCCAGCATCAGGGTCTTTTCCCGTGAGTCAGTCCTTGGCATCAGGTGGCCAAAGTAGTGGAGCTGCAGCTCCGACGTCAGTCCTTCCAGGGAATATTCAGGATTGATTTCCTTTAGGATGGACTGGTTGGATCTCCTTGCAGTTCAAAGGACTCTCAAGAGTCTTCTCCAACACCACAATTCAAAAGCATCAACTCTTTGGTGCTAAGCTTTCTTTATAGTCCATCTCACACATCCATACATGACCACTGGAAAAACTGTAGCTTTGACTAGATGGCAATGTAATGTGTCTGCTTTTTAATATGCTGTCTAGATTGGTCATAGATTTTCTTCCAAGGAGCAAGCATCTTTTAATTTCATAGCTGCAGTCATTATCTTCAGTGATTTTGGAGCCCAAGAAAATAAAGTCTGTCACTATTTCCATTGTTTGCCCATCTATTTGCCATGAAGTGATGGGACCTGATGCCATGATCTTTGTTTTTTGAATGTTGAGTTTTAAGCCAGCTTTTTCATTCTCTCACTTTCATCATGATACAGGTACAGCTGTCATTTTTTTCACGTAACGTGTAAAAAACTGGTGTTCTGATTATTTAACTTCCTTATTGTTACATGGTCTTCCTTGGTGGCTCAGACAGTATAGAATCTGACTGCAGTGCCGGAGCCCTGGGTTTGATCCCTGGGTTGGGAAGATCTCCTGGAGAAGGGAATGGCAACCCACTCCAGTATTGTTGTCTGAAGAATTCCATGGCCAGAGAAGCCTAGTGGGCTGCTTGAGGTCGTAGAGTCAGACACAGCTGAGTGACTGACACACACAGCTGTTGTTACATATCTGGTAATGATCGTTGGATGTGAAATCCAGTCGATCTCACTCAAAAGTACAAAGACACTATTTGTCATGTTGGCATCCCCATCCCTTTGAAATCAGTATTCTGCATTTCATTACGTTTAAATGTGTATTTTGAAAGTGAAAGTTGCTTAGTCATGTCCAACTCTTTGCCATCCCATGGACGATGCAGTCCATGGAATTGTCCAGGCCAGAATACTTTAGTGGGTAGTCGTTCCCTTCTCCAGGGGATCTTCCCAACCCAGGGATCAAACCCAGGTCTCCTGTATTGCAGGTGGATTCCTTACCAGCTGAGTCACCAGGGAAGTCCTCAAAATAAACATTTTAGTGGAATCTTAATTTCAAGCAATGTAGATTGAAATGTTTAGGAGTCACCAAAGTAAATGTTTATTCATGGATTGATTATTGATATCATCTCATTGAAAGTATATACAGATCCCACAACCAGTCTAGTGGTTGGTGGTGACTAGTTCTGTTTTTCCTGCTCGAAACCTTTTCTGTTGTGGATTTTTGCTTTTCATTTCTGATTCTTATTTTTTTTTCTCAGGTCTCAGCCTAAACAACATTCCTTCTAACAGTCTAGGTCAAGGGTTCTTCCTATGTACCCTAAAAAATATATGTATTATTTCTTCAATCACTTTCATCCCTTTAAATATAAAAGATTTGTTCAGTGTCTTATCCCCAGTCCAGCAAGATACCTGTCACATTATTGTTATTGTTCACTCACTCAGTCACATCCGACTCTTTGTGACCCCATGGGCTAAAATACGGTGTACATAATTTGTTGAATGAGTTAGTCATGATGTCAGTGATTTAAAATTTGCATCACATGAATGTATTTTAAGAATGATGACTGGAGATGGTAGTGTTTTAAAATTCTAGAAGAGCTGCCAAGTGCCTTTCTGAGGTCAAAAAAATTATAGTAAATAATTGGAAGCCATTGATAAGCCTACTTGTGGGTGCAGATACCTTATGCTTATGCTTGTGACCCAGTGAACACTGAGGCATTATCAGAGAGCACGTAGATTTAGTGGTACTGTGTGAGTTTTGTCTGGCATTGTTTCATTCTTTTGAATGGCTGGGTAATGTTCCATTGTATGTATGTATCACCTCTTTTTTTATCCATTTCTCTGTCAGTGGACATTTAGGCGGCTTCCATGTCTTGGCTGTTGTAAACAGTGCTGCAATGAACGTTGTAATGCATGTATCCCTCCGGACCATGTGTTTCTTCAGACACGTGCTCAGGAGTGGGATTGCAGAGTTATATGTTAGCTCTATTTTTCGTTTTTTTAAGGAACCTCCATATTGTGCTCCATAGGGGCTGCACCAATTTACCTTCTTGCCAACAGTGTAAGAGGGCTCCTTCCTCTTCACTCCTTCTCTGGCATTTCCTATTTGTAGATGTTTTGATGATAGCCATTCTGGCTGTTGTGAGGCGATCACTCATTGTAGTTTTGATTTGCATTTCTCTCATAATCAGTGAGGTTGAACATCTTTTCATGTGCCTCTTGGGCATCTGTAGGTCTTCTTTGGAGAAATGTCTGTGTAGGTCTTCTGCTTGTTTTTTGATTGGATTGTTGTTCTGATGATATAAAGCTGCACAAGCTGTAAATTTTGGAGACTAACCCCTTGCTGGTCACATCATTTGTAAATATTTTCTTCCATTTTGTGGGCTGTCTTTTCATTTTTTTTATGCTTTCCTTTGCTTTGCAAAAGGTTTTGAGTTAAAACAAACAAACAAAAAGGATATTTGTGTTTAATTAGGTCCCATTTGCTTATTTTTATTTCCATTACTCAGGGATATGGATTGACAAAGATACTGCTGTAATTATGTCAGAGAGTGTTCTGCCTATGTTTTCCTGTAAGAATTTTGTACTCTCTGGTCTCACATTTAGGGCTTTAGTCTATTTTGAGTTTATTTTTGTGTATGGTGTAAGAATGTTCTCATTTTATTTTTTTAGATGGAGCTGTTTAGTTTTCCCAGCACTTATCATTTCTTAAACTTTCTTGTTATGAAATGTCTTTCTCCTCATCTGTAAAACACCTTTGGCAGGGACAGTCAAGGAGGCGACCTCTAGTGGTCTCTCACCTCGTGGTGTCCATGTGTTTGTGAAATCCCTTCCTCTTGAATGTGGGTGGTTCTGCTGATTTCCTTCTAACCAAGAGAAGATGGAGAAAGTGATGAGATACCTGCCACTCCCCCAGTCATGCTATTAGTATGTAGATCAGATCAGATCAGATCAGTCGCTCAGTCGTGTCCGACTCTTTGCAACCCCATGAACCGCAGCACGCCAGGCCTCCCTGTCCATCACCAGCTCCCTGAGGTCACTCAGACTCACATCCGTCAAGTCAGTGATGCCATCCAGCCATCTCATCCTCTGTCGTCCCCTTCTCCTCCTGCCCTCAATCCCTCCCAGCATCAGAGTCTTCTCCAATGAGTCAACTCTTCGCATGAGGTGGCCAAAATACTGGAGTTTCAGCTTGAGCATCATTCCTTCCAAAGAAAGTCCAGGATTGATCTCCTTCAGAATGGACTGGTTGGATCTTCTTGCAGTCCAAGGGACTCTCAAGAGTCTTCTCCAACACCACAATTCAAAAGCATCAATTCTTGGGCGCTCAGCCTTCTTCACAGTCCAGCTCTCACATCCATACATGACCACAGGAAAGACCATAGCCTTGACTAGGCGAACCTTTGTTGGTAAAGTAATGTCTCTGCTTTTGAATATGCTATCTAGGTTGGTCATAACTTTCCTTCCAAGGAGTAAGCGTCTTTTAATTTCATGGCTGCAGTCACCATCTGCAGTGATCTTGGAGCCCAGAAAAATAAATTCTGACACTGTTTCCACTGTTTCCCCATCTATTTCCCATGTAGTGATGGGACCAGATGCCATGATCTTCGTTTTCTGAATGTTGAGCTTTAAGCCAACCTTTTCACCCTCCACTTTCAGTTTCATCAAGAGGCTTTTGAGTTCCTCTTCACTTTCTGCCATAAGGGTGGTGTCATCTGCATATCTGAGGTTATTGATATTTCTCCCGGCAGTCTTGATTCCAACTTGTGTTTCTTCCAGTCCAGCATTTCTCATGATGTACTCTGCATAAAAGTTAAATAAACCTGGTGACAATATGCAGCCTTGATGTCCTCCTTTTCCTATTTGGAACCAGTCTGTTGTTCCATGACCAGTTCTAACTGTTCCTTCCTGACCTGCATACAGATTTCTCAAGAGGCAGATCAGGTGGTCTGGTATTCCCATCTCTTTCAGAATTTTCCATAGTATGTAAGACTTCCTTTAATTACATTACAGGAGACTGTCTTTAGATGGTCAATGCAGATATTCTCCTGCTAACATGAAATAAACAGCCATATTCAGGAAGCCCACATGGCAAGGGACTGCAGGGGAGCTCCTACCAATAGGCATCAAGAGTTTGGGGGGCCCATCCTTTTTCTCCAAGTAGAATAGGCCTGCATTATTTGTTTTATTCTTTGGATTCCATACACAATTCATTAGGGAAAAAAAAAGTCTGCTTTAAAAGAAAACACAATTTTGAAAAACATAGATCTTTCAGTTTTTTTTATAGTATGAAAATGCGAATATAAAGAAGAGAAAAGTAAGCCCAATTCAGTAAACATGTATCTGAATATTCAGTGTGTTTACATATAGCATTTCGCTATTCACATCAAAACATGTAGATATAAGTAGGATGTGGTCCTTCACTTTAAGAATTCTGTAGCTTGATGATGAATGTTAGTAAGCAGTTCAGAGCCACAGAACTGGTCTTTGTTGATTGTCAGTGGCTTGGATTATCCTATGACAAAAGTTACAGATTATTGCCTCTAAAGTGTACACTGGGGAATTACTGAAGAAGTAAAGATACTGTTTTTTTCTTAATTTAAAATTATTTCATTACATGGATGAGTGCTCTTTAAACCATACTGGCTATGGTCCCTAATTATCCCACCTCTTCATCCCGTATGGATGCTGAATGGTAAATACAGAAATGGCTAACTTTTGTTGAGAACGTAGTGTGTGTCTGGCAGTGGCCTCACCATTTTATATTTAATCCTTGCAACACGCCTATGAGGTAAGTTAAGCTATTTTTCCATTTTCCTGGGCCAGCTGATCCCTGAATGGTCAGGAAATCTTCTAAGGTTGAAAAGCTACTGAGAGGCAGGGCGTCAGTAAGTCCTTATTGAATAAGGAGAGGTGAAAATTCAGTTCCTTGTTCTGAATTTTGGAACAGTTTATAAAATGACCCGAATTTAAGGGTTTAGTTCTATGTCCTTCGACAGTAATACATACTCATGCAAATACTACTCGAATCAAAATACAGAACTTTTCTAGAAAAATTCCTCATGCCTCCTTCTAGTCAATCCTTAGTATTATCCACCTTAAAAAAAAAAAGTTAGCCATTATGCTGGCTACGATGTGAAACCATTGAAACTGTATTTTATTTTAGCCTGCATTTTCCTTATTATTAATGATGTTGACTATGTTTTCATATGATTATTGACCATTTGTATGTCTTCTTTTGTAAGTCTTTTTCTTATTTTGTATTGGTGTGCTTGTCTGCATGCTTGTCGTCCATGAAAAAAATTGGTGCTATTTTTTGAATTTCTCTGTATAGCTTAGATATTATTTCATAGATGTATGCATTGCAAATATTTCCTCCAGTCTGTGGCTTGCATATTCACAAGTGTCTTTTGGTGATCAGAAGTTGTTTTTATAATTTTCACTGAAGTTCAGTTTATAATTTTTTTCACTGATGGTTAGACCTTTCACTGTCCTTGTAAAACTTTCTGTTTCAAGGTCGTAAAGATGTTTTCATTTGTTTTCTTCTAGAAACTGTATGGAGTGAGGAAGGGATTTAGATATTCATATTCAATTGGTCAAGCACCATTTGATGCAAAGCTTCTACTTCCCTCACAGAATTTCCTTGGCAGTTTCTCAGTTCATTTTTTCCTATTGCACATTACTGAGAAATAGTTCGTGTAAAATTGACAGTCTCCATTTGAAGGGTATAATTTGAAGAGTTCTGACAAGTATATAATCCCACAAAACCACCATCACGATGAAGCTGGAGAACATTTCCATAACCTCTGTCTTGGTTTGCTAGATGTGCCCTAATGAAGTACCACAAACTCTGTGGTTTATACAACAGAATTTCATTTACTCACAATTCTGATGGCTAGAAGTCTGAAATTAAGTTGTCAGCAAGCCTGGTACCTACTTGGACCTCTTGCCTTGGCTTCTAGATGGTTGTCTTCTTCTATGTGTTCATGGGATGTTTTCTCTGTTCTATGTCCCAGGCCCATTTGTTAGAGACACCTTTTAAGGACACCAGTCACATTGAATTAGAGTCCACCGTAATGACCTCATTTTTCCTTAATTCCCTCTTTAAAGACCAGAGGGTTAAGCCTTTAGTGTATTCAATTTGAGAGGACACACCTCAGCCTGTAATACCCCCGAAAGATTCCTCATGGCCTCACAGAGCCCATCCACCACCCGCCCCCACCTCACAGCTGCTACTCTTCAGTTTCTGCCATTCTAGATTTGTTTGCATTTTATGTAAGTGGAATCTAGTATATATCTTTTTTTAAAAATCATTTTATTTATTTCGTTTGCACTGGGTCTTCGGTTTTGCTCCAGTTTTGCTCCAGTTGCACCAAGCAGGGGCTGCTCCGTTGTGCTGTGAGGGCTTCTCCTCGCGGTGGTCCTCTCGCTGCGGAGCACAGGCTCTAGAGTGTACGAGCTCAGTGGCTGTGGCTCCTGGGCTCAGCGGTTGTGGCGTGCTGGCTTAGTTGCTCTGCAGCATGTGGGAGTCTTCCCAGATCAGGGATCGAATCCATGTTTCCTGCATTGAGAGGTGGATTCTTTATGACTGATCCCCCAGGCAAGCCCCATGCATATATTGTATTTCATATCTGGCTTCTTTCTTTCACATAATTTTGAGAATCATCCATGGTGTTGCATTTGTAAATAACAATACTGTTGATTACTGAGTGGTATTTCATTGGCCGCATATAGCACATTTTGTTTATCCATTCATATTTTGAAAGATATCTGGGTGGTCTCCAGTTCGAAGCTACGAAGAATAAAGCTGTTTTGAGCATTGGTATATGATTCTCTTCGGGGACTCATGTTTTCATTTACCTGTTAATTATCTAGGAGTGAAATGGCCAAGGCTTGTTGTTAGTTGTATGTTTAACGTTTTAAAAATTCCTAATAAATTTCTAAACTAGCTGTGTCCTTTTATATTTGAGCAGCTGTGTATTTGTTTTACATCTGACCAGCATTTTGTATTAATATCCTTTTTTAAATGTTATTCATTGAATATGTGTGCTCAGCTAATTTACAACATTAGCCTTTCTGTGTACTTAACAAAAGCTATAAGAAAAAGGATTCTTCTCTCTTTTTCATAGCTGTATTCTTGGAGTTGCTTTGTGGATATATATTGATTCAAAAGATCTTTTCCCATACTGTTTTCCCTGCTTGCTATTTAATGGTTGCATTATTAAGCCTCTAGTATAATCATAACACCGTGCTTAGCTTTATTAGAAGCAAAAGATCTTTATATCAAAGGGAGGAAAACACAGAACAAGATCTACTGTATGACAGATGGAAATACATACTTTCAGGGAGCTCAGTCACTCAGTCATTTCCAACTCTTTGCGACCCTGTGGGCTGCAGCACAACAGGCCTCCCTGTCCATCACCAACTCCTGGAGCTAACTGAAACTCGTGTCCATTGTGTCGGTGATACCATCCAACCATCTCATCTTCTGTCATCCCCTTCTCCTCCTGCTTTCAATTTTTCCCAGCATCAGGGTCTTTTCCAAGGAGTCATTTCTTTGCATCAAGTGGCCTAAGTATTAGAGTTTCAGCTTCAGCATCAGTCCTTCCAATTAATATTCAGAACTGACTTCATTTAGGATGGACTAGTTTGATCTCTCGGGGAAGGCAAATGGCACCCCACCCCAGTACTTTTGCCTGGAAAATCCCATGGATGGAGGAGCCAGTCCATGGGGTCGCTAAGAGTCGGACACGACTGAGTGACTTCACTTTCACTTTTCACTTTCATGCATTGGAGTAGGCAATGGCAACCCACTCCAGTGTTCTTGCCTGGAGAATCCCAGGGACGGGGGAGCCTGGTGAGCTTCCGTGTATGGGGTCGCACAGAGTCGGACACGACTGAAGCGACTTAGCAGCAGCAGCAGCAGTTTGATCTCTTTGTAGTCCAAGGGACTCTCCAGCGTGTTCTCCAACACCACTGTTTGAAAGCATCAATTCTTCAGCTCTCAGCTTTCTTTATGGTCCAGCTCTCACATCCATACATGACTACTGAAAAAGCACAGCTTGAACTATATTGACCTTTGTCGGCAAGGTAATGTCTCTGCTTTTCATTATGCTGTCTAGGTTTGTTATAGCTTTTCTTCCAAGGAGCAAGTGTCTTTTAATTTCATGGCTGCAGTCGCCATCTGCAGTGATTTTGGAGCCCCCAAAATAAAGTCTACCACTGTTTCCACTGTTTCGCCATCTATTTGCCATGAGGGACCAGGGATGCCATGATCTTAGTTTTCTGAATATTGAATTTAGGCCAATTTTTTCACTCTCCTCTTTCACTTTCATCAAGAGGCTTTTTACTTCCTCTTCACTTTCTGCCATAAGGCGGGTGTCATCTGTGTACCTGAGGTTATTGATATTTCTCCCGGCAATCTTGATTCCAGCTTGTGGTTCATCCAGCCCAGTATTTTGTATGATGTACTCTGCATATAAGTTAAATAAGTAGGGTGACAATATACAGCCTTGACATACTCCTTTCCCAATTCTGAACAAGTATGATTTTCAAAATAATTTTGGTCCCTAAAGTTTAATTATATGACTTAGATATTTATGGAAACATTCAAGAGGATATTTTAAATGCAACAAATTCAATGATAACTTGTGATAATTGGTAAAATTGTAGTAAAAATGTTTAAATTACCTTTTCTAAGCCTGTAAATGCAAAGACTGTCTGGAAACATTTTTTAAAACATAATGTGCAATTTTTTTAAAGTTGCATTGTTTATGTCCACTTATGAAGAACAGATTATAGAATTTACTTAGATAATCTGGGGTGGGGGATGTAAAACACTTTAACTGTCTGAGTCTTGTCAGAGTGATATTCAGTTAAGAATTTGCCACTTAAGTACTTCAGTTTCCCACTTGATGGGATATAACAAGACATAGTCAAAATGACTTGTGGGTTTGTTGTAAAATTCTTAAGAATAAATATTTGAAGACTCACATTTTATAGATTTTTGGCAGTTTTTTCATGCCACTGAGTCATTTTTCTGTGTTTCTGATTTTTTGCATCATATACATCTGTTTAAATAATATTCTGCTTCATGATTTTCAGTCAGTTGTAAGATTACACAACACAAATCCCCAGATGTTATAATTGTCTACTCTCTTCCTGATTCAAACAACTTGGATCACTGAATTCTGTCAGTGTGTTCGGATTGATCAGATTTGACAGATCAATAGCGTTAAGGTTTTAATTGAAGTAATTTCTCACTTGAGACCCAGAATGCAACTACTTCAACAAATGAATGAGATTATATGGTGGCCAAAATGATGCTACAATGTTTTTTGAATGCTTTTCATTATGAACTTGGAACATTTTATATACTGTCAAGGATTGGCAAACTTTTTCCATAAAGGGCCAGATAGTAAATATGAAGACTTTTTGAGCCACTTCCTCTGTGTTTCAGCAGCTCGATTCTGACCTTGCTGTGCAGAAGCCGCATAGATAATACAGAAATGAACTACAGCCGTGTGCCAGACATTTCATTTTGGACCTGGAGGTGTGAATATCATTTACTTTTTGTGCACCACAGAATACTCTTCTTTTTATGCTTTTAACCACTGAAAAATGTAATACCATTCTTGGGTCATGGGCTGTACAAAAACAAACCCTAGCCTGGATTTGGTCAACAAGGCCATTGTTTAATGAATCCTGATATAGATTCTTATGTAAGTTGTGTATTTTTCTTGGTTGTCACTACTGTGGGACCAAAAAGGAGAACAATTTCTGAAAAACAGGCACACAATTCTTTATTAAGACATGTATTTCACACTGTTCTGTCTGACATGGTTTTTCTGATATCTTTCTCCAGTTCTCTACCTTTGAGAGATGAAATAGATTTTCTTTTTATTCTTTCCTTGACACATTCTAATTCATTGCTCCCTTGTGGTGCCATGTGATTTCCAGTCTTTTTAAACCTTGTGGTCTGGACACCTTTCTCACTCCTGTGTGAAGACTATTAATTATAAATGCTTTAACCATGCAACTATTGTATAGTATTCAATGCAGACTTTGTATAGTATACAATGATTAAACAAGTTCTATTTTCTAAAACTAGAAATGAGAAAAGTTAAATCTGCTTTATCATGTCAGAAAGTACCTGGAACATGTGTTTCTGTTTCCAGGGTGGCTATAGCAATAGCATTCAATACTAATCGTTTGAGTAGCATGGATGAACTAGCACATGTATTTCATTATGTCTAATTCTCATATCCATCTGATTTCGGTTTTATTACTTGTATTTTTTTGTTAATGTTTGAGACCAAGAAGAAAATTTTGAATGAGCTTTCTGTAATTTCCTGGTATAACATAAGGATTTGTCAGATAAAATGGTACTTATGTAACAAAATTGCTACTTAAATATTTGCATTGCTTTCTGGACCCTGAAAAAAACAACACACGAAAAGCACGTATTTGTCATATACACAGAAAGTTTCACTGCATTCCGTGTTTCTAAGCCGAGGATCTGACAGTTCCAACAGGAAAACTTAGGATCTTAGGCTGCTTGAAAGGAAACTTTCTCCCTGTTAGCTGCTCCGGGTCTAAGTCGGCTTTCTCCCCCACCTCCGTGTCCTCTCTGGGCTCCCTGGGAGCCTGAGCAGAGAGGTCCCTCTGTCATAGCGGATGGCAGATTTCCAGAAAAGTTTGAAACTCTCATCTCACCCAGACTTCTGCCTTTTGTCTTCCTTGTTGTCCTGGATTCACATCGTGCTATTACTAACTGTAATTCTCACGGGGCCTCAGGAAGGAGAAGGGGATAATGGAGTCTGCTCAGCCTGCTGACTGCAGACGGGGTTCTTGCAGGCTTGCCGTCCCTGCTCCAATGTGCCTGCTTGCCTGCTGAGTGGCTTCAGTCGTGTCCAACTCTGTGCGACCCCGTTGACTGTAGCCCACCAGGTTTCTGTGTCCATGAGGTTCCCCAGGCAAGAATACTGGAGGGGGTTGCCATGCCCTCCTCCAGGGGATCTTCCAGACCCAGGGATGGAACCTACCTTTTTTAACCTTTCCTGCATTGGTTGGCAGGCAGGTTCTTTACCTCTAACCACCTGGGAAACCCCCATATTCACCTGCTGCCCCCCAAAGACTCCTTTTGGGTATAACTTGCAAGTGTGTTTTCATTTAAAAGTTAGCAACTGAAACGGGGATAAACTTAAAGATATCTAATTACGTTTGTAAACAATTCAATGTAACTGCGAGGGGAAAGGACTCCATGTATATGTGATACACATTTGGAGCAATATGCCGAATATTACCTTAGTGCATTGTTGAAAATAGTTTTGACCTAGCAGATCCCCTTGATTGGCCCCGAGAACTCCCCAGGTCTGTGTATCACACTTTGACAATCACTGGACTTTAGGTTACTTTCATTATCATTTTATAACAGAAACAGATTTTTTTAATGTGTTATTGAGTACATTTATTTTATAATTTGTGCACCAAGAATGTCCTGTTTTGTTTTGTTGTTTTCCCCCAAAGGGCCCTTCTTGCTGGGAAGATGTATTAATCCCAAACCGAATGAGTGGTGAATGCCAGTCTCCAAACTGCCCTGGGACCAGAGCGGTAAGTACAGGTCCAATCTGTTCTTTCATTATGGCATCTCCAGTGTTTATTGGGAAATGAGATTACAGACAGAATGCTAATTGAGTATTTTCCATCCATTTTTTTATATTTACAAAAAAATTTATCAGATTCAGAAGTGTTCACAATATTCACCAAGAATTCTAACTGTATCATTGCCTTCCAGTGTCATTTTCCTAGAGACTTAGCCATTTGGAGTCACTATGTTGAAACCAGAGAAGGCAATGGCACCCCACTCCAGTACTCTTGCCTGGAAAATCCCATGGACGTAGGAGCCTGGTTGGCTGCAGTCCATGGGGTTGGGAAGACTCGGACACCACTGAGCGACTTGATTTCACTTTTCACTTTCATGCATTGGAGAAGGAAATGGCAACCCACTCCAGTTTTCTTGCCTGGAGAATCCCAGGGATGGGGAGAGCCTGGTGGGCTGCCATCTCTGGCGTCACACAGAGTTGGACACGACTGAAGTGACTTAGCAGTAGCAGTAGCAGTAGCAGCAGCATGTTGAAACAGGACAATTTAAATTCCTCATAAGGTGATATTCATGGAATATAAAAAAGATTCCGTTCAGAGTTTGGCAAAAGAAAATAACCAAGCTATACATTCATGCTTTTCCTGATGCTGTGATATTGTACCTTTACATTCCCTGTCATTCAGAATCACTCTTTCCACATTTCTTAGTGGTTTTCGGACACAGTGGGCTTTTAGAAAATCTAAAATGGATGGCCTACTATAAATGCAATCACCATCCTCTGTTCTCTGTAATCCCATTTTCTTTGCAAACATATGGCATATCTCTCATATCGAGAAGGTATTTCTGCAATGAGACCCTAAGTACTGAAGTTATTTTAAAAATAATGTTATTATTATGGTCATGTTTGTTATTTGGATATTGTTACAATTTTTACTTTGGAAAATCCTTGGGTCCATCATCATCTGATTGTATATATTTTCCAATCTGAAATACTATTATGGCACCGACAGAAATGTCAATGTTAGTTCACAGACTGTCACAGCCAGCCAACAGCTAAGGTCTTCTCTGGTAGAGTGTTTGAGCGTGATCATCAGACATGTCTTCTCTCTCCAATCCGCTAGAGGATTGCAAGGCTGTGGAGATAACAGTGAGCAGCAGTAAAGATCATTCTCCATCAATTAGGACTGAGGACACTGAACAGCTTTTTATTAATGCAAGTCCTGGTGCAAAATAGTGACTTCTGTGTCATTGATAGCTATCCAGGCATAATGCAGTCTTGCAAGTTTGCTATTGGGATGAAATTAAAGTACATATATTTTATTTGGAATAATTAAGTATAATTGCATATGTGTGTATGTATGTGAGTGTAATATGTATATCTACATAACATGCAGATATAATTATATTTAATAATAATGTAAATCCCTTGGTGCATATAACATTATGATCCCCGTAGCATCTCTACAGCAGTGTGAAGTCCTTTGAACGTCTGCTTCAATCACTGACAGTCTGACTGCCTCCATGTACCTTCATATTAATTGGAAGGATTCAGCTTAGCAGAATAGACAGTCTTGTGTCTTTAATGATTCAGCTTCAGATCAGTCAAAGGCGGATAGAGTAGGGTTGATAATCTTACCTTTTCTTACTTGTTGAATTTTCAGCTTACTTATGTATCAATACATAATGCTTAGTATAAATTAATTTATATTGAAGTTTTATTTCTGACAGCATGGTGAGCTGATACCCTAAAAAAATCCTTGCAGTACACACTATATAAAAACACTGAATAGAAGTACAAATGCATATCTTTTAAAGAATGACTGTGCTGATGACATAGTAAAGAAAAGTTTATAGGCCAAAAATTGTAAAGTATATATTTCTGGCTGTTGTCCAGAAGGAAAATCCTGTGAGCTAAAGTCACTCACCAGTAGGGGTTAGGGCTTCAGACTGAGAAAACACTGGTGAGTTTAGTGCCTCAATGGGGTAGAAAATGAAAGCATAGAATTATATTAAAGAACCTCCTGTAAAACATGGTCTCCTGCAATCAATTGGAGAGAGGAGCGTTCTAGGGATAGTTGCCTATTTTATTTTCATTCATATATACAATCAGATATAAAAATTATAGTAATTGACAGAAAATTAGCTAAATGGGTTAAACAGTGAGTGAATATATGAAAGAGAAATATAGCTTAGCTCTGAAATTTGACCTAATAGAATATACTTAAAATAATAAAAGAGAAGTTAAACAACATAGAGGATAAAATTAGATTTTCGAAGAAAATAATAGAACAGTGGAAAGATAATGTTTTACCAAAGGTAATGAGGTACTTAGCTGGCAGTGATTAGGACTCCGTTCTTCCACTGCAAGGACACAGGTTTGATCTGTGGTCAGAGGACTAAGATCTGGCATGCCACAAGGTGCTACCAAAAATAATAATAATAATAATGAAGTAGGACTTTCCATAATTTTTAAGACCCAAGAATCCCAAGGGGTAAGAATAAAATGAAAGTCACACCTAAATCGATCAGTGAAACTGTGGAACATAGAGGTCAGAGAAAAAAATTTAAAAATCGGCAAAGTGAAGACCGGTTGCTACACAGGAGAAAGAATCGATAGTTATTTACTCAGTAGCAACATCAGAAGGCAGGCGAAATGGGAACAGTATCTTCACAACTGAATGAAAATAAATGCTAAACTGAAATTGTATTTAAGAAAAATCTTCTAAAAACAAAAGTTAAAAACAACATCCAAAAGGGTATTTTCAGGTAAATAGAAACTCAGGGAACCAACTTCCATCTAAAACTTTCAAGTAATTTCTAAGTTAAATTATTTGAGGAAAAAAAGATAATGTTCCCAGAAGAAAAGCCTGAAATGTGAGAAGAAATGGTTGGAAAAAAAAAAATGGAAAAAAATCTAAACAAAATATAACAATCAGTATGATGACATTTAATGATTGGAAATATATGTAAAGATAATATAACGTTGCTGGGCAACATTGCCTGTAAGCATGGAGCGTATGGAGCATAGAATTAAAGCAGCGTGAAAAGTTTAATTCCTTCTTCTTTGTCCTTATATTAAACCATGTTTCCGGATTGCACTTTTACTGTGCAGCTAAATATAAACCATGTCTCTTCTATTTTCTAAAGCTTTGAATGTAGAGTTTGTTTCTTAAGAAGGTGAGACGATAGGCATTTTAAGTAGTTTATTATTTTTGCATTTATGGAGTATTTTAATTTTTTGACACAGTTTTATATAAAGTATTTGTTATATTATCATAAAACCTTTAATTTCTAGCACTTGAATAAAATATCCATATACTTAACATTCAAAAGAGTAGGGTCTGTAATGTATTCTTAATGAATATTTATGCACTTAAAGATTAGCTCAATCATTTTACATAGCAGTAACTTTCACCTTAGTTTATACGACTACAAATATAAACTTGACCTTACCTACGCTTTAGGCAGAGAAATCTGAAACGAAGTCAGTTCTACACATGTCACTGCTGTCTTATAAAGAAGCATCACAGTAGTTCTGAAAGACATCTTACCTTTTTATAAAAAGAATTCTAGCCAGCTTAAAGGGTCTGCACCTGAGAATAAGTCGAACAAAAATCAATTAGCATTTTTTTCCATTAGTGAAATTAATTCAACTTTGGATATGATATGGATTTTTTTATGTGCCTCGAGGGATACATATTTTTTCTTACTTGCACAGATGTAGACTAAAGAATACCTAGAGCCTTACTCTCTAGGCATTACTCCTGAGTTCCAAATCACAACTTTTAAAAGTGAGCATCCTCTGTTTGTCAAACACTCCCCTGTGAAGATTCTGGCTTAGCAGTGCTTTTGTGGTAATGAAGGGTTTCTTATTCAACTGTGAGATTGTTGCCTTTTCCCTCACACCTGACAATTCAGCAGCGGGGTTCAGGATCAGGAATAATTGCAGGGGGAAAAAAATGAAAAAAAAAATTCAGTTATATCTTGTCTTAGTCTGTGGAGACTGCTATACCAAAGTGAAAGTCGCTCAGTCGTGTCCAACTCTTTGCGACCTCATGGACTGTACAGTCCTTGGAATTCTCCAGGCCAGAATACTGGAGTGGGTAGCTGTTCCCTTCTCCAGGGGATCTTCCTAACCCAGGGATCAAACCCAGGTCTCTCTCATTGCAGGTGAATTCTTTACCAGCTGAGCCACAAGGGAAGCAAAAGAATACTGGAGTGGGTAACCTATCCCTTCTCCGCTGATCTTCCCAATCCAGGAATCAAACTTGGGTCTCCTGCATTGCAGGCGGATTCTTTACTAACTGAGCTATAAAGGATGTCGCAAGGTATCATAAATTGAGTGACTTATGAACAACAAATACTTACTTCTGACAGTGGTGGAGGAAGGAAGTCCAAGATTAAGGCGCCAGCAGATTCAGTGACTGGGGAGAGACCACTTCCTGATTCTTAGATGGCATTAGCGCACCAGTTCTTCCTGTGGTGGCCAGGGCAGAGGAGCTCTGGGGTCTCTTTTAAGAAAGGCACCAACCCTATTCCTGAGGGTCCTGCTCTCGTGACCGTATCACATTCTAAAGGCCGCCAGTCCACATACCATCACAGTGAGGATTATGCTTCAACATACGAAGTTGAGGAAAAGACAAACATTCAGATCATAGCAAAGTAATAAATAAAGTAATAAATAACCAAGGTCATTATGTTTATGCCTATTAAAGGGTGTTGATTCTACCACTTAACAGCCTATGGGATGCATCATATTTTATGTCTTTAAGAAGTAATATTTGCTTAGATTCTTTTTTAGATTGATTTTTACCAGAGTTAAGCTCTTTTACATAGAATTTTCTTATCAGAAACAGTTGAGAAGAATCTCTTAAATAGCTCAAAGACTTATTTCAAGTGAAACTTGGTACTAAAAACTATCCTCTGAATTATAATAAATGATGTAATTATTAAACTCAGTGTAGCAAATGGAGAGTTTTCATCTTACTCAATACGTAATTTATTTCTTTCATTTCTCCCTGTTAGGCTCAGTATATGTCAACTGGAACATTTGTTTGAATATAAGTTAATACTCATAGGCTCCATCTTTGGTTTCATCTTCTGGAAAGATGTTGACCAGGAAACAATGAATATTAAATAAGTGTCACCAAATATTGAACAATTTTTACTTATAAATCATTTGCATATTTCATGTCCCCAAAGTTTCTTACTAATGTTTCAGTTTAAATCAGATTACTGCACTTGAAGAACTCTGTTTTTCTTTTGGTTTCCTTTTATGTTGTTTTAGGCTTAACCAGGATCTCATAAAATGAGTCGTAGGGTTTCTCAGGATGGTTTGCTGGTGTCGTTGATATGTTCTTATTTTTTCCAATATCTAATAATAATGGAAGGCTGGCTTTGTTTTGTTTTTAAGAAAAAATCTGAGGTTGACCAAATCTGAGGTTCACTGAGCAAGCCACAAATGAGAGCCTTTATCTACACAGTATAAGAGTCACTGGCTGCATATTCTTGTGTTGCCCAAACTTACCTGCATTATGCAGTAACCCACACATCACAAACATCTCTAAATATCTATTTAAACAATCGCAACCCTTGTGGTTCAGGGGCCTCATCAAACCTCAAGGGCCAGCTGATGGGGACAGAAGGCAAAGAGGAAGGCCACACTGGCTCCTCTCATTCTGCCCTCATCCCTGGTGGGAAAGAGATGCTCTCCCTGTCCTTACACTGTTCTCTAGTTATATTTTCGCAATTCTAAATAAAATAGAATTGCAGTCAAACTCAGATTATGATTGAATGGTATCTAAGCATGACAAAATGTTCTTTGTTGTCTGACATGCAATTTGGGTGACAAACTAGAAACTTCTTACAGCATTTTTCAAAAACCTATCAAGTATTCAGACTCAAGGACAGTTTATTTCCAAATCAAGTTTTGAGTAGTGGAAAACTTGTGGGGAAAAAAAGTGTGATTTTTTTTTTTTTTTTAAAAAATAAGGTAAAATTTAAGGATATATATAGTTTTTTGCTGCTGAGTCGCTCAGTCGCGTCTCACTCTTTGTCACCCTGTGGACTGTGTAGCCCACCAGGCTCCTCTGTCTGGGATTTTCAGGCAAGAATACTGGAGTGCATTGCCATATCCTTCTACCGGGGATCTTCCCAACCCAGGGATTGAACCTGCATCTCCTTTGTCTCCTGCATTGCCGGCAGATTCTTGAACCACTGAGCTGTAGGGGAAGCATATATCTATATCGAAGTCTATACTATTGTAGAATCAGCTGAAATTTTGTGAGTTAAAACCATTTAAATTTTATTTATAAATAAGTCCATTATGGAAAAAATGTCATTTTTTTTTGGGGGGGGGAACTGAAGAAATTGAGGTCATTTTTAAGAACTCATAGGTATTTGTGGCTCTGAAGTCTAGACTTTTTCAGTTTTCCTTTTTCTGTGAAAAAACCCTGTTTTTATTTGAGTGCTTTTACAACTTAGTGGAAAATTAGATCAACAGTCATCTTCTCCATAGTATTGCTAAAGACTCTTCTACACTGTTACATGCAACACTTGGTCACCAAGGAAAGGAAACCAGTGTATGTGTATACAGCATAACACTGACACACACGCGATAACCAGTGTGTGTATACAGCAGAACACTGACACACACGCGATAACCCGTGCCTGTGTACACAGCAGAACACTGACACACACGCGATAAGCAGTGTGTGTGTATACAGCAGAACACTGACACACACGTGATAACCAGTGTGTGTGTACAGCAAAACACTGATACACACGCGATAACCAGTGTGTGTGTACAGCAAAACACTGATACACACGCGATAACCAGTGCGTGTGTACACAACAGAACACTGACACACACGCGATAACCCGTGCCTGTGTACACAGCAGAACACTGACACACACGTGATAACCAGTGCGTGTGTATACAGCAGAACACTGACACACACAAAATAACCGGTGTATGTGTACAAGCAGAACACTGACACACACGTGATAACCAGTGTGTGTATATACAGAAACACTGACATGCATGAGATACTGGTGTATGTGTACACAGAAAACTAACGACGAGATAACCTGTGTGTTACACAGCAAACACTACACACACGCGATAAGCAGTGCGTGTGTATACAAGAACACTGACACACACAAGATAACCGTGTATGTGTACACAGAGAAACTAACGACAGATAACCTGTGTGTGTATAGAGAGAACACTACACACATTGAAACAGTGCGTGTGTACACAGCAGAACACAGACACACACATTATAACCAGTGTGTGTGTAGATAGAGAACACTGACACGCATGAGATAACGGTGTATGTGTACACAGAAACACTGACACACACGCAATAACAGTGTGTGTGTACATAGAGAGCACTGACACACACGCGATAACCAGTGCGTGTGTATACACAAACACTGACACACATGTGATAACCATGCGTGTACACAGCAAACACAAAAAACATAACATGTGTGTGTACACAGAAACACTGACACGCACGAGATAACCTGTGTGTGTTAGAGAAACACTGACACACATGTGATAACCAGTGCGTGTGTACACAGAAACACAGACACACACATGATAACAGTGTGTGTGTAGACAGAGAACACTGACACGCATGAGATAACCGGTGTATGTGTACACAGCAGAACACTGACACACACACAATAACCAGTGCGTGTGTACATAGCAGAGCACTGACACACACGCGATAACCAGTGCGTGTGTATACAGCAGAACACTGACACACACGCGATAACCCGTGCCTGTGTACACAGCAGAACACTGACACACACGTGATAACCAGTGCGTGTGTATACAGCAGAACACTGACACACACAAAATAACCGGTGTATGTGTACACAGCAGAACACTGACACACACGTGATAACCAGTGTGTGTATATACAGCAGAACACTGACATGCATGAGATACTGGTGTATGTGTACACAGCAGAACACTGACACGCACGAGATAACCTGTGTGTGTACACAGCAGAACACTGACACACACGCGATAAGCAGTGCGTGTGTATACAACAGAACACTGACACGCACAAGATAACCGGTGTATGTGTACACAGCAGAACACTGACACACACGCAATAACCAGTGCCTGTGTACATAGCAGAACACTGACACACATGTGATAACCAGTGTGTGTGGACACAGCAGAACACTGACACGCACGAGATAACCTGTGTGTGTATAGAGCAGAACACTGACACACATGTGATAACCAGTGCGTGTGTACACAGCAGAACACAGACACACACATGATAACCAGTGTGTGTGTAGATAGCAGAACACTGACACGCATGAGATAACCGGTGTATGTGTACACAGCAGAACACTGACACACACGCAATAACCAGTGTGTGTGTACATAGCAGAGCACTGACACACACGCGATAACCAGTGCGTGTGTATACAGCAGAACACTGACACACATGTGATAACCAGTGCGTGTGTACACAGCAGAACACAGACACACACACGATAACCAGTGTGTGTGTACACAGCAGAACACTGACACGCACGAGATAACCTGTGTGTGTACAGAGCAGAACACTGACACACATGTGATAACCAGTGCGTGTGTACACAGCAGAACACAGACACACACATGATAACCAGTGTGTGTGTAGACAGCAGAACACTGACACGCATGAGATAACCGGTGTATGTGTACACAGCAGAACACTGACACACACACAATAACCAGTGCGTGTGTACATAGCAGAGCACTGACACACACGCGATAACCAGTGCGTGTGTATACAGCAGAACACTGACACACATGTGATAACCAGTGCATGTGTAGACAGCAGAACACTGACACGCACATGATAACCAGTGTGTGTGTGGTGTATACAGCAGAACACTGACACGCATGAGATAACTGGTGTGTGTACACAGCAGAACACTGACACACACACGATAACCAGTGCGTGTGTACACAGCAGAACACAGACACACACACGATAACCAGTGTGTGTGTAGACAGCAGAACACTGACACACACGCGATAACCAGTGCGTGTGTATACAGCAGAATACTCACACACACGCGATAACTGGTATATGTGTACACAACAGAACACTGACACACACGTGATAACCAGTGTGTGTGTATACAGCAAAATACTGACATGCACGAGATACTGGTGTATGTGTACACAGCAGAACACTGACATGCACGAGATAACCAGTGTGTGTATACAGCAGAACACTGACACACACGTGATAACCAGTGCGTGTGTACACAGCAGAACACAGACACACACACGATAACCAGTGCGTGTGTAGACAGCAGAACACTGACACACATGCGATAACCAGTGCCTGTGTACACAGCAGAATACTGACACACACAAGATAACCAGTGTGTGTGTAGACAGCAGAACACTGACACACACGCGATAACCAGTGCCTGTGTACACAGCAGAATACTGACACACACGCGATAACCAGTGCGTGTGTACACAGCAGAACACTGACACACACGCGATAACCAGTGCTTGTGTACACAGCAGAATACTGACACACACGTGATAACCAGTGCTTGTGTACACAGCAGAACACTGACACACACGCGATAACCAGTGCGTGTATACACAGCAGAACACTGACACACACGTGATAACCAGTGCATGTGTACACAGCAGAACACTGACACACACGCGATAACCAGTGTCCACACCATAGTCCCATAAACATAACCTTGTTAGTTTATGATGCCATTTTTCAAGCAAATTTACAGTTTCTTTAATGTACATTTTAAGTATTGAAAATAATTCTTGCTTCCTCATTTCCAGGAAAACCCTGATCTGTGTGAAGTGTAAGTTGCTTTTCCACTTGATGTGCTATAATTCATATCTTATTTCATATACAGAAGAAAATCATTCATATTACCACAATGCTGTTGAGATATGAGCAATTTTAAGCATTTTTATCATCCCCAAAGGCTTCAAAAGTTACTTCTTAATTTTCATCTCTCCATGGAATGATTTCAAAGCTAAATATGTCAGTGAGAGGCTCTGTTGAAGGTTATGTTGTGGTTTTAGACACGGGCCCCAGAACACAATGACAGAGGAATTTATCATGATTAACCAAAAAAGCACTTCAAGACTGCTGGGTTTTAGATTAGGGGAGAGGGTATATCGATTTACCTGAGAAGATAGCAAGAGGT
Source organism: Tragelaphus eurycerus (assembly GCA_935064755.1). NCBI lineage: Eukaryota > Metazoa > Chordata > Mammalia > Artiodactyla > Bovidae > Tragelaphus > Tragelaphus eurycerus. The sequence goes on along the minus strand of CAKXYN010000039.1, from coordinate 20,198,160 downwards.
GTGATAAGATAATTTCAATACATTTGTAAATGAAATTCTGAGAACTGGAGCAAAGAAAGATTAAATACCTCTGTAAACATCACCAAATTTTTCAGTTGGGATGGTAGATTAGACCTAAATGGAAATACCAGGAACTGGGGACTGGAGGTCAGACTGTGATAGCCTCTGAGCAGACACACAGGAGGCTAATGGAGTGAGAAGAATAGGAGGAAGATGTAGGAGTAATGGGCCAAGAGAATGAGGCCTGCCTCTCCACCAGGAAATAGCCTTCTTGATCCTTCAAGCAGGTGATTGATGTGTCTTGGAGACCCACACTTCATCATGCCTTGATGGCAGTCATTAAGAAACCATCATCCCTCTTATTCAGGTCAAGCTAGCTCTCAGAAAGTTATCAGAGGCCATGATAAAATTTAGTTTGCAAGATATATGCTGCAAAGCACGCAGTTAAACCAGTTTATCAAACTTGAGGTGTTGTACAGAAAATATAATTATATAAATAGAAAATAGCAGTGGAGAATAAAATCAAAACTGAGAAGAATTTCATGCACTATTGACTCACATGTGGGAGAACATTTAGTTCCACTAATATTTAGAGAACATAGTTTGGGATCCTCATATCTGAATTTCCTAAAGTAGGTAATTATCAGTACTCAGTACTCAGTATGCAGAGTCTACAGTCCTCAGTACTCAGAGTTCCGGAAAATAAACTCAGTGCTGATCAGCACACATGCGTATTTCTGTGAGATGTAGAGAAAACTTTTATGTGTAAAGATGGAAAAGCAAATTATAATTTAAAGTGTGTGTTTTTCCATTGAGAGAAATATAGTTGTTTTCATACCAAGTATATTTTGGTTATGTTATTCACTGCACAGAAAACAAAGACTGACCTTCAAGCACTGGAAATCTGGTTGGGAAGATAAGACTTAACAGAAATGACTTCAATTCGGATTGAGCAGTGCAAGGAAAACGTGCACTGAACTTGTGTTCTGTGCCAGGCACTAGGGACAGAAGAGAGAAGATTCCACTTACTGCTCTCATAGTTTGGGGAAGATGTCAGGGTGGGCTCAGCCAGGGATGGTTTTTACCCTGAACTACATCTTGACGAAGATGGATATGAAGGAGAGTAGAAGACTTCACTGTGTGAGTAAGAAAGAAGAAACAAGCCGGTGTCTCCCAGAGGCCAGCAGACAGGCACACAGCATGTTTTTGCGGGGGCTCAGAGACAGGAATTCCCTCAACAGAGGTGAACAGAGAAGACTCTGGAGCGGTGGGCTGAGGCAGGGACAGTGGAAATTCCACAGATAGTGATGTCGCCAAGATCCAGAGCATTTTTGGGAGCAGAGGAAATGACAGGCGTTGTTGTTGTTGTTGTAGGCATCGAGTCGTTTCCCACTCTTTGTGCCATATGAACTGTAGCCCACCAGGCTCCTCTGTCCATGGGATTTCCCAGGCAAACATACTGGAGCAGGTAGCCATTTCATTCTCCAGGGGATCTTCCTAACCCAGAGATCAAATCCAGACCTCCTGTATTGACAGGCGGATTCTACCACTGAGCCCCAGGGAAGCCCTAATGACTTAGAAAACTAAGGGTCATCGATCCCTTATGAGCTGCCTGATTTCTGGCAGACAGGAGACTCAGCACTCCTGTGGGTGCAAAAATCAACACCCTCTGCCTTCACGGAGGTCCTGTCCGTCCTGATGAGCTTGGACTTCTCACCAGGGAGGATGACAGCAAAGCCCAGGTGTCACAAGCACGCGAACCAGGATGGCCGCCTAGAACCTGTGCGTTAGGGCACCCTTGATGGGGGCAGCGGAGGCCAGCGCTGGAGTCTGCAGGCTGAGTCAGAGTTCCTGGTGCAAAAGCCCGAGGATAACTTCCGGGTGAAAAGACCCTCTTCCAAGAGCCCTGCTATGAGAGAATGCTCTCCTGGAAAGTATCTGGAATTTTCGACATGACAAAAAGTGGAGGCAGCGCACTTTCTCCCTTTCCTGTGTGTGTTATTTTTGTTTGCGAGATTTTACATAGAGGATTAGGACTAGTTATTGAAGGAATCTCTCTACACGAAAGTTTGGATATTGTGAAGGCTGAAATAGAAGTTGAGCTGGCTGGCATGAGAGATATGATAAAGAACAAAGAAGGAAAAAGAAAATCGAAGTATACAAAAGCAAAAGATTATTTTTACACACTACTGTCCTTAAATCCCTGGTAAATGTGTGAATCAAGGTAAATGAGAATCGACATTTTGCCTTCCTTAAAGCTAGACACAACATACAGATGAGATTTTAGTTTAGAACCGAATAGAAGCACCACATTTTCTTGTATTTATTGGGTCATTAAGAACAGCCATATGGTTTCCTTGTCTCATCGGTTCACGTTTCTCCAGGATGTTCCTCAGTGGGGGTCTGTTTAGTGGTTGATTGAAATTCTGTTTTTATTAGTTAACTCTCAGTTATCTGTAATCACCAGGAGTGAATGACCCAGCATAAAGGGTTTCCTCTCCACTCCTTTATTGCCACCCTTACTGGAAAATTGGGACCTTTTTCCTTTGCCACTAACTTTTGAAAATATCAGAGAGTCGCAAAGAGTCGGACACAACTGAGCAACTGAACTGAACTGAGCTGAAAATGGGTTCCTACGTGAAGTGAAATTTGAGACTATCTGAGAGTCATCCCTTCTTCAGGATGATCCAGTTGACTGTCATTGTTTGCTGAGCAGCTGAGAAGCGAGTTAGAGTGTCTGTTGGTGACTCCTGTTTCTAAGTGCGTGTTTGTTAACATCTGTGTGCTTTCCACTTCTCCATTTGCAGAGCACGTCATGTGCGTCACTTAGGAAATTATACTGTTTGCGGAGACTGGGGACTCAATAAAGCTTCCTGAGTTTAAAAAGTAAACAATAGTCTATTGGATCATGCGACTGTTGATATCTGTAGATTTTCGCACCTTATTCAGAAATTCAGTATTTTCCTGGACCCTCGCATTGTCATTTCCCCTCACAGTTATCTCGTTTATTAGTTTTATACCTGCCTTATAAAAACAAGCCATTTCAAAGAACCATTTCTCCATGTGCTTCTACCATTCCATTAAAACTTACACTGATGTTCACAATTATGTCATTAAATGGCTTTATGTTAAGCAGTTAAAATTCATATCACTTAGTACAATGTGCAATATATGGAGAACATTCAGAGAATCAATTCTAATTTAGTATTTAACAGTGAGTACTAATAATTATTATAATGCATGCATTTCAATTTGGACATTTTCTTGATTGAATAATGAAATGCTTTAAATAAATTCATTGCCTAAGGACTGCAGTTCAGTCATGTACTTTGGTGATAAGATATTTATCTCATGTGGATAAAAGCAGATAAAATTGGAGACAACTCTACACTGCCCAGCTATGTGGTTACAGCATATGGCTGCATAAGAATAAAACCACAACAGTAGAAATAAAAAAAGTACATTTTATTGGAGTTGAGCTAAAGAAGCTCCTTGGAGATGGCTTGTGTTTACTCTTATGAAATAAGCAGAGTCAACTGAACTGTGATAAAGAAATTGCCACTGAAGAATAGGGTTTATCAGTCATGGTTATGGGACTACCTAGATGAACTCTATGACCATTGGATCCCAATAGAGCAAATAATGGAGAGATTACCGATATCAAAGGATTAGTCAGGATGCTACAAAGTCATGATTACTACAAACTAGGAATTACAATCCACTAATTCCGATTGTGATGCACTGTTTAAAGTATTTGTTGTTGTTCAGTCACTCAGTCTTGTCGGACTCTTTGCAACCCCATCGACTGCAGCACACCAGGCTTCCCTTTCCTTCATCATCTCCCAGAGTTTGCTCAAACTCATGTCCATCGAGTCGGTGATGCCATCCAACCATCTCATCCCCTTCTCTTCCTGCTTTCAATCTTTCCCAACATCAGGGTCTTTTTTCAGTGAGTCGGCACTTCACATCAGGCAGCCAAAGTACTGGAGCTTCAGCATCAGTCCTTCCAATGAATATTCAGACTTGATATCCTTTAGAATTGCCTGGTTTGATCTCCTTGCAGTCCAAGGGACACTTCAGAATTTTCTCCAGCACCACAGTTCAAAGGCGTCAGTTCTTCGCTGCTCAGCCATTTTTATTGTCCAGCTCTCGCATTCATACGTGACTACTGGAAAAACCATCAGGTCACTTCAGTTCAGTTGTTCACTCGTGCCCAACTCTTTGCGACCCCATGGACCTGATCTTCACATCAGGTGGCCAAAGTATTGGAAAAGCCATAACTTTGACTATATGCACCTTTGTAGGGAATGTAATGTCTCTGCTTTTTAATACACTGTGTAGGTTTGTCATAACTTTTCTTCCAAGGAGCAAGCATCTTTTAATCTCATGCAATTTAAAGCATAGTCCTTTAGAAATAATGGGATGCCATTGTATTGAGTACTGTGTTTTATTCTGAATTTCCCACATTTTCTTTCCAACTGTCACAACTAAAGTACTAAGCATTCTACCACAGATATCAACTCCCCCACTTATTAGGTACCAGATGTACCATGTGGTCATGCCAGAGAAATTAAAATACAGTTATATATCTGTGCTGTGCTGTGCTTAACAGCACGGTCGTGTCCAGCTCTTTGTACCCCCATGGACTGTAGCCCGCCAGGCTCTTCCGTCCATGGGAATTCTCCAGGCAAGAATACTGGAGTGGGTCACCATGCCCTCCTCCAGGGGATCTTCCCAACCCAGGGATTGAATCTAGGTCTCCCACATTGCACACAGCTTCCTGGCCATCAGGAAGCCCTATATATCTGTTAACATCTAATTTAATTCTGTCCACTTTACCTGAGGCTATTCTCTGATCTCTGATTTCTGTATATACTTCCTAAGTCATCATTAACAATATATTTCCAAATGATTTTGCCTGGTGGTTTATTCTTCCTGTGGTCATTGTGTAGCTTACCTGACAGAAGCCTGGCCAGTGAAGTAAGGGAAGCTTGATCTGAGTTTTTCCGCTTACTCTTATACTCTCATAGTCTTAGACAAAATCTTCATACTCCGGTCAGTTTTCTCATTTGTGGAACAGATATCCATGACTTTTATATAAGGCAGTTGGAATGAGTAAATGTGATAAAGGATATATAGAGTGCTTGCGTCAGAGTCTCACATTGTAAAGGGATCAATACATGGTAGTTATTATTACCATAGTTGTTCTTATTCTAATGTATTGACTTTTACTAGGTTTGATCTCTGGCTTTTTCCACCAGTACTGTGGTCAATTGACCATCATGCCACTGTAGTTGATTGCAGTTTCTACAAATTACACCAAGTATTCAAATCGATAAAAATGCTCTGACAATAACTTTGTAGCAGACTGCAACATCTGTAGTTCCTTAAATAAAAATGTACTCAATTTGAGTTTTATATAATACATGTATGATTGTGACATAGATAAAATCCTCTACCAGCTGATCTGGAGAAAAAAATAATAACTTAGTCACAATCACTTAGAAAAACATTGCCGTTGATTTTTTTCAGAACTATGCACCAGAACAATTGTCATAATATATTATTATAAATGGTATACTTGAACTGCAGTTTAAAGTTATGATGCCTCCTTTATTTTCATAATACATGTTGCTTTTTCTCATTATAAGAACATAAAGTGGGCTGAAAAAAATAGCCTTCCTATAAAGTAAAGGCTAAAACTTAGGTTTAATCAAACCACGTGGAGATCACTGTTGACATTGGGAATGTGCTTTCTTCTAGATGGTTTTCAAGTTATTCATGTATGTCTGCCCAGGAACAGACTTTTTTGTAGTGAACTCATATCTTATGTATTATTTTGTAATTTGTATCTTTTATATCATATATTGTTCTCATTTTCCTATCAACAGATAAAAGTCTACATGATTGTTTTATGATTGATGCTATTCTGATCTGTTCAGTGGTCCCCCACCAGTGAATATTTAAACTGCTCTATATTCCGTGACCTCTCTTGTGTACATTTCTGAACACGTGTCTGGTCACACACTTTTATTTATGTGTTTTTGACTGTGCTCGGTCTCTGTTGCTGCACAGGCTCTTCTCTAGCTCGAACGAGTGGGGGCTCTCTCTAGTTGCAGTGCGTGGGCTTCTCACTGTGGTGTCTTCCCTCGTTGCGGAGCAGGAATCTAGGATGCACAGGCTTCAGAAGCTGTAACCCGTGTTTGTGGCTCACAGGCTCTGGAGCACAGGCACAGTAGCTGTGGTTCACAGGCCTAGCTCCTCTGAGGCTTGTGGGATCTTCTCGTAACAGGGATCAAACGCCTGTCTCTGCAGGTGGACTCTCCCCCACTGAGCCACCAGGGAATCCTTGGTCACATTTGCAGAATATAATTTTAGAAGAAGAGGTGCTAGGTCAAAAACATTTTGCATTTAAAGTGTTATGATGCTTAATTCCAATAGGGCCTCAGGAAAGTGCACACCTGTTTTCACTCTCCCTAAAACTAACCCACTCCAGTATACTTGCATGGAAAACCCCACAGAGGAGCCTTGCAGTCTACAATCCTTGAGGTTGCAAAAGAGTTGGACACGACTTAATGACTGAACCCAACAAAACTATTAGAATACAGTTCATTCGTTTCACTTTTTATCAGTGTTTTCAGTGGAACACTGTATCTCATGTTAAATTACCTGTTCCCAATTACTAGGAAGCATGAGCAGGTTTCCATTATTTACTGCTCATTATTTTTCTGGGCTCCAAAATCACTGCAGATGGTGACTGCAGCCATGAAATTAAAAGACGCTTACTCCTTGGAAGGAAAGTTATGACCAACCTAGATAGCATATTCAAAAGCAGAGACATCACTTTGCCAACAAAGGTTCGCCTAGTCAAGGCTATGGTCTTTCCTGTGGTCATGTATGGATGTGAGAGCTGGACTGTGAAGAAGGCTGAGCGCCGGAGAATTGATGCTTTTGAAGTGTGGTGTTGGAGAAGACTCTTGAGAGTCCCTTGGACTGCAAGGAGATCCAACCAGTCCATTCTGAAGGAGATCAGCCCTGGGATTTCTTTGGAAGGAATGATGCTAAAGCTGAAACTCCAGTATTTTGGCCACCTCATGCGAAGAGTTGACTCATTGGAGAAGATGCTGATGCTGGGAGGGATTGGGGGCAGGAGGAGAAGGGGACGACAGAGGATGAGATGGCTGAATGGCATCACTGACTCGATGAATGTGAGTCTGAGTGACCTCCGGGAGCTGGTGATGGACAGGGAGGCCTGGCGTGCTGCGGTTCATGGGGTCGCAAAGAGTCGGACACAACTGAGCGACTGATCTGATCTGATCTGATTGTGGCTATTTCCTTTCCTTATAATGGCCCATTTCTTATAGTAACCCTTTATCATATATATTGCAAATATTTTTTGCCAGTAAGTAATTTAACTTGAAAGTCTTTATATGGTGTTTTAGAACTATTTAAGCCAGTTAAGGATGACGTGCTTAACTCACATAGCATTTAAGGAGTTAACTGCACTGTCTTCTTTGTAGTATTAAGTCTTTGCAGTCATTCTTAGTAGAATCTCCTTGACGTGCGAGATCATTATAGATATTTACTGAAATTTTTTCCTAGGTTTTCTTTTCCAAATCTTTCTTTTTAAAATATTTGATAAATGTAGATTTGATGTTAGTGTGAAGGATTTTATATGAATCTAATTTTACTTATTTCTCCTCCCCAAAGCTAACTTTGGGGTCTTTTCTCTAGAGTCTGTCCTGCTCCATTAACCTGTCTTTGTGCCTCCTGCATAGTTTTTATTACTGTAACATACAACCTATTAGAACATAAAGTTTGAAAATAACTCTTATGAACTTGTTTTCAATATATGAGTTCAGTATATCATCCCAGAGAAATCACAAGAGAATATTATCTAAACATAGATTATATGTGGCAATGTGTATCTTGTTTTTGAGCTCTGTGCTGTTTCCAAAAAAGCTAACACTCCCCCAGATTAACCCCTTAGAATTTTATTGGATAGAGAGTACAAGCTCTTGGCTAGTATTTCTGGTTGACCAGCAGTTCCAACCATATATACATATGGGCTTTCCTGGTGGCTCAGCTAGTAAAGAATCTGCCTGCAATGCAAGAGGCCTGGGTTTGATCCCTGGTTTGGGAAGATCCCCTGGAGAAGGGAATGACAACTCACGCCAGTATTCTGGCCTAGAGAATTCCATGGGATCACAGAGAGTTGTACACAACTGAGCGACTTTCACTTCTCTCTCTCTCTCTCTATATATATATATATTTATTATATATATATTAGAGATATATCTATATATAATATATATTTATATTTATATATTATATAAATATTTATATATTTATATATTATACATATCCATATATATCTAATATATATTATATCTATATATAATATATTATATTTATATAAATATATTATATATTTTGTTTTATATATTATATATAATATATAATTATATGTAATAATTTTATAATATTATATTATAAAATATATTATATATATTTATATATATATAAAATTAACATCTCATAGGATAATATATACTTTGTCAAGTTTTTTATTTTACTTGCCAAACTAGAGTACTCAATAAAGTTACCTGGAAGACTGCTGTTCTCTAAATCCCAGATATTCAGCATTTTTCCACCTGAATAAAGTTTGTTAAATCAGTTATCTTATAGTAGGCCTTTAAAAATTATTATTTCTATTTGGTTTGTGATATTACTTTTTAGGGAAGCTAGGTATTAATAAAACTAGCACTCCAGTGCTCTTTATCACTTTGCTTTTGTGAATCTAACATCCCATTCTGTCCATCTTCCAAGTGCCTGAGAGTGTGCTAAGTCGCTCGTCGAGCCAGCTCTCTGCAGCCCCAGGTACTGCAGCACACCAGGCTCCTCTGTCCGTGGGATTTCCCAGCAAGAATACTGCAGTCTCTTGCCATTGCCTTCTTTAGGGGATCTTCCTAACTGAGGGATCAAACCCGAGTCTCTAGCATCTCCTGCATCGGCAGGTCGGTACTTCATCACCGAGGCAACTGGTCAGCCCCATCTTTCAGGGATTACCATGTAATTTTCTTAAGTAGTATGAAATTTCCAAAAACGCAGACAAGCAGGAAGGAAAAGAATAATTTACATGAACTGTCCTTGTTTTTATCTTTTCTACCTATTTTGGCTTGATTTAGTAAAGCAGCAGAGTACAGCCTTAAAAGCACTGTGGCAAGAAAGACCTAGATTTAAGACACTAGTTCTAAGCAGGCACTGCTAGTTGTGTGACCTTGAACACAGTTTCAGTTCTTTTTTTCAATCCTTTTGAAAACTATTGAGTTTTCTAGGTGATTTGTTGTGATCTTTTAGTTGCTAAGTCATGTCCAATTCTTTTGCAGCCCCATGGACTGCAGCCCACCGGGCTGAATACTGGAGTGGGTTGCCATTTTCTTCTACATGATTGAGCTTTAAAGCATTTGGATGGCAAAGAAATCCATGAAAAAGGCAACCTACTGAATGTGAGAAAGTATGTGCAAATGATATAAGGGGTTAGTATCCAAAATATATAAATAGCACATACAGATTGATATAGTTCTTTTTTCAAAATAGGAAGTGAGAGCAGTATCTGCCATGAGGGTTGTTTTGAGGTGATAGATATACGTAAAAAGCAGTTACCACAGTACCAATACATAACAGGCATGCCCTAAGTTTTGCCTATTATCTATTATTAGGCAAATCTAATGGCAATCCAAGAAAGGCTACTATTATGTAAAGCTTTAAAAAATATAGGATGGTTGTTGATATCCTCTATTTTTCAAAATTCTTAAACAATGTAATACTATATTGTCAAAGATTATTTTTGCTACATTTTAACAATTAACTTAAAAGATCTCAAATATCCAAGGAAATCTTGATAAGTAACAGAATTAGAGGTATCTTACTCCCTGATTTCAAAAATATATTTACCAAAGCAGTGTTGTAATGGCAGAAAAATTGATACACAGATCAGTGGAACAGAATAGGGAGCCCGGCAATTAACCCATGCACTTTCAGTCAATTAATCTACAACAAAGGAGATGAAAATATACCATGAGGAGAAAGTCCCTTCAATAACCAGGTCTCAGAAAACTGGACATTTCTAGGTAAAAGAATGATATTAGAACATTTTCTCATCTGATATACAAAAATAAACTCAAAATGTATTAGATACCTAAATGTAAGACTGCAAGCCATGAAACTTCTACAAGAGTAACACCGACAGTTTCTATGTGGCACAATACTGTCAGATTAGAGTCAAAAGAAAGACCTTATTTATGTTGACCATACTAACTCATGCACTCAACAAGTGTTCATGAAGTAGTTAGGCATAATTCTAGATTATAGAAATAAAGAGGTAAACAAAATAGAAAAGATGGAAGGAAACTCTGCAATGTTCTATACAGTCAAATGAATGAGCAGCACGCTTCCAGTTGATATTAACTGATATAGGTTTCCTAAATCCATGAACTTATTTTCTGATAAATTATTAAAAGGGAAGCATTTCTAAGACAACGTTAATCAATTTTAAACAATCTACTCTGAACAAAAAGAGAACCTGTGAGAATGATCAGAACTCAAAATCTGACTTTCCATTTCCCTTCCCCTATAAACTCCTTGTAAGATGAAGTGTTGGAGCTAGATAATCTTCCAGGTTCCTGTAAACTTTAAATATCAGTGACCTTTATCTTACTGTAAAGAAGAAAGTAACATATCAGTAATGAGATAGCTAAGATACATGAATATAAAGTATATATGTCAATTGCAGATGGTAAATTATAATATTCTACCAATGTTTTATATTCCTTTGTAGCACATCTAGTCTATTTTAAAAGATTTAATACAGTTAACAATTATTTATATGAAGTGAAAAAGTTCTTTTCCAAGTGAAAAGTTCTCCTATGAGGTTTTTAACCGAAGATATTAATAAATGTTTTACATGAAGAAAAATGCTTCAGAAGGAGGAAAGCAGGTCAGATTTCGGAACCATTAACCCGTTGCCCTAGCCCCTGACGTGCTCAGATGCGATCTGTGGTCTGCACTCGTCTCGCTCATTGTCTTCTCAAGGCGTTGAGAAAAGTGATGGCGGGCAGATAATCACAGCAAATGGGATAGGCGATCCAGGAGTCAGCGTCTGGAAAGAAAGAGTCCGAGAAACTAAGCAAGAGTTCCTCTACGCCAAGAATCAACAAGTGGGTCAGGTTAAGGAAAAGCTAGGAGCTCGGAGAAGTTGGGTCAAGCTTCTTTTACATGACAGTGAAAATCAGGAATATGACAGGCACATCATGGAGAGGTCTCCCTACGTGTCCCGAGCACTGAGCTTGTTTTAAGGGAAGAATGATGAAGATTCTCTGGAATGTTCAGGGAGAGCCAGGTAATATGTATTAGAGCCGCTTGATATGAAGGTGACACAGAAGCAGGCGTCACCCTTCACGCCTGGCAGAGAGCTCAGAAAGGCTGCGTGCATGCCTGCAACTGGAGGTTGGCGTGCAGGGAGACGCCGAGTCGTGGTCCTGAGCAGAGCGTGTTCTGGAAGGATGCTGGTGTAACAGGGGGGAGATGTAGGACATGCCTGGCACCCTGAAGAATGGGGAAGAACATTTGTCTGTGTCAAAGGACAAAAGGAAGCCTTGATTCCAGGAAGGACGGGACTTCGGTAAAGGTGTACAGATGAGAATTAGTGTGCCCTGCAACGGTCAGACTGGCCTCTGGGAGCAAGAGGCAGACATGAATAATAGCAGCTTCTGAGACGTTTCCCGTAATTGGGACTGTTTTATGTGCAGAGCACACCCAATTCCCAGCAGTGATCTCTTAAATGGAGATGTACCGCCCGGAAGCATTTCCAAATGTAGAGGCAAAATCATTTGTCAAGGGGTGGGAAGGAAAAGGTATTGGTGTAAGGGGAATGGAAAAGATTTCAGACAGCTGTTCTGGGAGAGTTCCAGGAATTTTGGGGACAGTATACAACGGAGTGTGGGCTGTTGGATCAGCTGTGCCTGGGTTCCAGGTCAGTGAGCGTGGACTGGCCCTGGATTTGGTTCTGTAACGTTTGCCTGTGAAGCTTGATGGTCTGATCTGAGGATCAAGCTAGGAGTACACTGGGACATTGTGGGGTGGGGACAGGGTGGGTGGGAGCCGGTGGAGCAGTAAATCCAGGTCTGGTGTGGTGCCGACCTCGGGGACCCTACAGGTGAGGCAACCCAGCTTTGCAGGAATCTGGCAAACAGTCACACTGCTTTTGTCTTTACAGATTGAATTGATGTTGAGCCGCTTCTTTGCCTCACTTAACATTCACAGTTGCCTTACCTGAGCCAGCCAGAAAGTGGTAGTGTTCTCAGCTGTAAGGCCAGCCCACACACTAATCTCATCCCCCCATAAAGAGCAATTGGACTAGCATCCGCAGCTTTTATAAATTACTGAGATGATATAATCGAGATGACACATTTTTAGGTTAGGGTGTGTACTAGCAAATGATAGTTTTAGTCTCTCAGTCGTGTCCGACTCATGGACCCCATGGCCGTGTTTTAGATAAAACACATCAGTGAAGAGCTGTCCTAACCCCCGGCTCTTCTGTCCATGGGACTTTACTCAGGCAAGAATACGGGAGTGTTGCCATTTCCTTCTCCAGGGGAATCTTCTCAACCCAGGATTGAACGTGGCTCTCCTGTATTCTAGGCAGATTCTTTACTGCAGATGGTAAATGCCTGCAAAACGGGAGACCCTGGTGTGCTCCAAGGGTCTGGAAGATCCCCTGGAGAAGGAAATGGTGACCTGCTCCACTATCCTTGCCTGAGAGAAGTCCCAAGGACAGAGGAGCCTGGGGGGCTACAGTCCCTGTGGTCCCAAAGAGCCGGACATGACTGAATAGCTAACACTCACTTTATTGTATTAGTAAGGAGTTGTTCACAGTATCCAGGTCAAAAAATGGGGCTTCCCTGGTGGCTCAGTCGGTAAAGAATCTGCCTGCAGTGCAGGAGACCCAGGTTCAATCCCTGGTTTGGGAAAATGCCCTAGAGAAGAAAATGGCAAACCACTCCAGTATTTCTGCCTGGAAAATCCCATGGACAGAGGAGCCTGGCAGGCTACAGTCCATGGGGTCGCAAGAGTCAGAGATGACTTAGCAACTAAACCACCAAGTCAAAAAATAAATGGCATCCAATATAACCCTGGACAATTAAAGTACAAATATGATACGGCATTCAGTGGGAGCAAAATGCATATGGGCCCAAGTCAAGACTGAGAATAAGAGATGACGTGGAAGCACAACTGCGAAGGAGCCAGTTCCCAGATGCAACTTGTCGGAGAGTGCAGTCCGCTGTCCTTGATGAACAGCGCCTGGGGCCCCAGAGCTAACACTGACGGTGAGACTGGTGTGCACACACGTGCGGAGTTCCGACGCGGCAGCCATTCCTTGGGGTCCCCACCCATACATGTCAGGTTACCTCTTGTGGGAGAAGCCAGGAAGCCAAACCTTACCTTCAGGAGCTCACCTCACCAGTGAGCTGAAGACAAAAAATAACCTGAGGAAAAGACCTTCATTGGAAAGTTTAAAATGTGGAGAGGGATCCCCGCGGGATTCTGAAGCTCTCCTGTCTTGATCAGCGGACAGGCACGGAACTGGTGTGCGAGGGTTCTGATTGTCTCTGGGTAGAAATGCAGTCCTTTCGATGGTTGGTGACAAAATTACAGGGGCAGAAGTCTGCTCCTGCTGAACCTCAGGCCTGTTTTATCCTGCCATCCTGAAGCATTGCTGTAAACATGACATACTGCTTCTGGAGCTCTCCCCAGAACCAGTCGAACGTGCTGTCACAACACCGCCTTTTCTTCAGTCTCCGCATTTCTTCCACCGTGGTCTTTTCCCAGCCGGCTGCCCGGGTTACTGTCCCCTGGCCACTGTCACCCTGATGCCAGTAAAGGATCCTTCGTCCTGACTTTGGTGGAGCCCATCTTGTGAAGACAGCAGTGCCCGGATCAAGGATGCCCACTCCTGGTCCCCTAAGCTGGTGCCCCAGGGGCAAGAGTGAGGAGCTCTGCCTGGCATCAGGAGATCCCCACCTTTAGTCCACCACTGCGTGTGATGCCAGGGCCTAGAGCCAGAATGCCTGTGCATACCACCCCTCAGGGCCTGTCCAAGGCCTTCTTTCACAAGAGATGCTTTCCATGCTCAGAAGTTTCCATGAGATCTCCACAGGCATGCACAGCGTCTTCCTGAAGAAAGATGTAACCTGCCAACATGCAACCTGTAGGCTGACGTGGTCCAGAGTGCCCCAACCTCTCCATTTCAGAGCAGGGACCCTGCTTTCAGCACATTTTAAACAAGATGTCCATGTTAGATGGTTTACCAGTTGTTCTAGCTTCCTTCCATCTGCAAGGTTAGAACACAGACACACACATACTCACATACTTTAGAGCCGTATTTTACAAAAAACTCATCATTGAAGAGCTGTACTTAAGACCCGGCTCTTCTCAAAAAGCAGGTCTGTAGCCTTGCACGGTCCTTCTGGGAAGACAAACACCACTGTGTTTCTGGTATTTCTGACCACTTTCCTTTCGGTTCTTGGGAATCTGGGTCAGAGGAGTTATTCAGAGGGATGATGGTTTGTTCTTTTTCTCTAATAATATGATAAATTATAGATAAATAAGAGTATTTTGTATGTATACAAATCACATAGTATGAATATTCATTGGAAGGACTGATGCTGAAGCTGAAGCTCCAATACTTTGCCCACCTGGAGTCAGAAGAACTGACTCATTTGAAAAGACCCTGATGCCGGGAAAGATGGAAGGCAGGAGGAGAAGGGGACAATAGAGGATGAGATGGTTGGATGGCATCACTGACTCAATGGACATGAGTTTGAGTAAACTCTGGGAGTTGGCAATGGACAGGGAGGCCTGGTGTGGTGCAGTCCATGGGGTCGCAAAGAGTCAGACACAACTGAGCAACTGAACTGAACTGATACAAATCACACAGCAAGTTAATGTATTTCATTGCTTCTTCCATATTTTCTTCCCTTTTTTCCTGATTGCCTCCTCCCTCCTCTTTCTCTGTTTCTTTCTGCCACAATCATTGATTAAGCACCTACATCAGGAGCTATGCTAAGGTCCAAGAAACAGAAGTAAACGTGTCATATTTTCCTCTCTCAAGTAGTTACTGTCTTGGGAGGAAGTAAGACTTGTAAAAAAATATTATGGAGTATAAGAACATACAGTGTAGTATAAGATATATTGCAAACCCCAAGTTGGGAATGATTAACTTTACCCGAGGTCAGAAAGGCTTAATAGAAGAAGTGACATGAACTTACTCTTGGAGAAATTGCCCATATCTCTTTTTCTTTCATTATTGACACAGTGGAACGTGTTCCTTCTTTCTTCTACTCATGCTTGAGCACCGTTTTATTTACAAGAATGTATAGAAGTTTGTCATGCCAGTAGGAAGTAACTGAAAATAAGTGGAAATAAGAACAATTTTCTGGCAGGAAAAATAACCAGGAGGACCTTAAAAATGGTTACCTCCTGTGGATGTTGCAAAGCAGCAACTTAGGATGTTCTGTGATTATAAACATTAAACCATATCTAAATTAATGCAGTAGTTAAATTATATACAATTTACATTATCCAAACACACAGGAATCTTGAAGTCACATTAAATGAAGAGACTAACAATGTAGTCAGTGTCCTGACATAAAACGATTAATATTAAGAAACACAACTGGCTGGAATGGGGCGGAGAGAGAGGGTTAAGAATAAGGGCTCTGAAGTTACAAGGGCACATTTGAATGCTGGCTGTGACTAGGGGCCAAATAGTTTATCTGTTATACTTTCCTCATCTATAAATAGAAATTCAAAATGGTGGTTTATAGGTTTGTTATAAAGATTATACAAGAAAATACGTGAACTACAATCTCTTACCCATAGGAAACAGTTGCTCACTATTAACTATTACTGTCATCATTTTTACATGGAAAGGAAGCTATTAGCAGTGGCTATTAGCACCTCCGGCACCTCAATCCCGGTTGCCAGCAACACATAAATCACCTGCTTTTCACATGATCTGACACTGACCAAGATTCCTAGAATGTGCATAGTTGGCAGACATATAGCAGGGCGATTTCTTTATATCGTTGCTATTCAACTTTTCTTGAAAAATAGTCATTTACCCAAAAAATTGAGAAAGAAATGAGCAGATAAATATGCAATGGCCACGACCATTATGAAGCTTCACTTTCCTGAAGGAAAGCATTTTTCTAAGTAATATTGCTTCAGAGCATTATGGCTAAAACTCTTCTAGAATATTTACAGCAAAAATTCCCTCAGGAAATTTAAGGCAGTTGAAGGTTATCATGTCTTAAAGCATGAAGAGCCTTCCCGATGGCCTATACATGGTCAGCAGGACATATGTTTGCACACGGCCAAGGCAAAGTTAAGTGCCTGAATCCTGATTCTTCCAGCAGACTTTATGCAGAAGTGAAATGGCTTCATTTGCCTGGACTTAACAAGTAAGAAGCAAATAATTGCAGTATCTCCCAAAATACCACATTTGTGCCTCTACATCCGAAGGAAAGCCAGATAGCTTTTCAGTTGTCACATGTACATACAGATTCAGGAGTAAATCTGGCCCAGGGCTCTGTCCATGAAGAGATGAAGAAGCAAGACCCTATGAAGTTCCAGGGGCCTCGTGTATTTCACAGCAACTCCCCGGGGAACGAGAGCTGCAGGAGCTCGGACCTCTGGCTTCCCAGCCTGTTGAATGATTCTGAATCTGGCTATGCTGATGAGTAATTTTCTTGGGCAAGAAATATGATCCCACGTCCGCCCCAGAAAGACAGTGTTCACATTTGTCCAAACACAGGAAAGCAGTTGAAGGCATCCTGGTTCCCTCAACCGCCTGGCCCCAAGTCTGACCATTTGCTCCTATGTTGTAAGGCTACAGGCACATCACAGGATTCACTGAGATCTCCCTAAACATCTGCCAGTGATGGAAAGGATTAGCAACAGAAGGAAGTAACTAAATTGATGGAATGAACTGGATGGCGCTCATAGACAGATGACGATAAGATGAAAGTCACTCCTGTACTACACAGGGAGGGAGAGAATACAGTAATTTTGCAGATTTGATGGTGAAATGAGAGTATTCTTGTCTTCTTAAAAGATTTATGAATATTATGTCAGAAGTAAATACGGGGCTTCCCAGGTGGCACTGGTGGTGAAGAATCTGCCTTCCAATGCAGGAGACAGAAGAGATCCTCATTCGATCCTGAAGCCGGAAAGATCCCCTGGGGTAGGAAATGGCAACTCACTCCAGTATTCTTGCCTGAAAAAGTCCATGGACAGAGGCGCCTGGCAGGTCACAGTCCATGGGGCCACAAAGAATCAGACAAGACTGAGCATAATAAGCAAAGATACCTATATATAAATACTATATGATCCATGGAGTTCTCCAGGCCAGAATACTGGAGTGGGTAGCCTTTCCCTTCTCCAGGGGATCTTCCCAACCCAGGGACCCAACCCAGGTCTCCCGCATTACAGGCAGATTCTTTACCAGCTGAGCCACAAGGGAAGTCCAGATAAATAGATAGATCCATAATATAGAAAAATATACAGGTAAATCATACAAATAAAATATGTGATAAAAATATTTCACAGGTTAGAAATAAAGCTTTCAATGAATGCATATGTTGAGGATAAAAAATGAATGAGATGCTGGACTTATCTTTGAAGTACTCACAGCTTAGTCACTTGTTTATTGTATGATTGACCTTTCTTTAGTATAAAAGTTAGATCTTTGTTAGATACTGTACCAGAATCATCAGGGTTCAGAACTGATATATCTGTACAGCTCTGAAATTACTGAGACTAAACGATGTTTGCGGGAATGCTATGGCATCATCGCAGGGTGTGAAAGGATAGATTCTGGCCGTCAGGAGGAACAGATCCTGGATTACCTCAAATTTGCATGGAAGCAATTATTCTATAGCCTTTGTTAAAGGCATTTGATATTTAATCATTTATTTAAATGTAGTTTCAATATGATATTTTAATCACTTGCTTTTGTTGGGCAGCAGAGATGTTGAATAATATCCTCTAAACTGAGAAGGAACTTTTAAGACAGAGAACAAAGAAAGCAACTCCATAAAGTGCAATTACGAAGTTTATCGTGGGAATCTTGCACACAGGACAGAAGGATCAGGCAGACAAAGGTCCAGAGGTGGGATCAGAGCTGCACTCCTTGCCACTGAGATGGGTTCAGGGGGCTTTAGAGGGACCAAAGCTGAAAACAAACTCTTCCAGCTCAGGAGAAGCATGTCCCACCTTAGGGGACCAGGAGTTTCCCGTCCCCTGGGGGTCACATTACCATTAACCATCTATGTCTGCAAAGGCATTCTTCCAGTTTTCCTGCCAGAGGGAGGCAAAGGTAAAGGTTGATGGAGAACTTACTGGCTTGAGTGCATCCCTTGTGAGTTGGGCTAAAGCTCAGTCCAGCAGAAAACGATGGGGACAGACTGGGGACCTGAGATGGAGCTGGCAAGATGGAGTCAGTGTGGTTCAGCCACACAGATTTATCACCAATTGTATCATTTTGACAGGGAATTTAAAGGAAACTGCTCCGATTAGTCATGGATTTACAAATTTTGATATATAGCAAGATAGGCAGTCTTTATTCATCGTATATTTGAGAAAAATTCTATTTTCCTAATTATACCACATACTGTACTGTTTTACTCCGCAATTTCAAAATTTATGATTTTAGAAAAACCTTTTCTCAAGTAATTAGATTTTGGTCAGCTTAATTTTCTTTTTCTTTTATTTTTCAGTACATCATTTTAATTTTTTAAATTTTACTTTATCTTTTTAATTTAATAGGTCCCAATACAAAATGTTTTTCTGTTAAATAATTAAGAAATTAATTAAATTAATTTTCTTAATATATTTCAGTATATCTTTCCCTTATGAAATTCTTTCAAATTGTGACGTAATCAGAGAAACATCTGTTTAGACTATCAGCTACCTCCAACTTCACCATCCACTTTGTGATGTCCAAATACAATGCCTTTAATATTATCTACAAGAATATCTTTTTAAAAATTGATTTAAGAAAGGAGGATTTGGCTTATTTTTAGACTTCACTTGTATTTTCCTTTGTTTTTATCTGTACCTTTCCTTTTCCATTCACGAGACACTTAACATTCTGTCATCGTGTATTCAGAGTCTCTCCATGCTGTACGTGCATCTCGTCCTTGTTAATTGCAAATCACAAGTGCACCCAGTGTGGCAGAGTCACAGACTTCAGGGGCCCCAGACCCACCTGAGATGTGCCAGGGCAACTGTCCTCCCCACAGGGCGAGTATGCTGCCTCTATATTCAGGAGCACAGGTTGCAAATGTAAATGAACTTACGGGGGCAGATGATATTGGAGCAAAGCTGAGCAAGACCTCTGCAGTTTTTAATAAGTGGTGTTATCTAGCACGTGTGGGACCACTTAATAAGGGTGTGTTGCAGTCAGCGGTGCTAGTGTTACGCGGACTGAGGACTCCCCGACTGTCCCTTAGCGTGCCAGATCTCAGGAGCTTGGGAAGCACTCTGCAGCTCTGTCCCGTCACTGCTCAGCAGATTAATTACACCTCAGTGCAGTAAGCCTTAATGTTCTGGGGATGGTTATTGTAGTATATCATTTCAGTGATCTGTGGATAGGGAACTACTCAGAGGCTTTGTTTTGAACTGCACCTTTCAATCCATCTCAGCGCTTGGAGGATGCGCTGAGGCATACAAGAGCTGGACACACTTCAGTACCCATCAAGTACTCTTTAAGCACCTTAGCCTGTGCCTTACATGGTTCTGGTGATGCTAATGATGCCCTAACAGCGAGAGCACTTTTTACTTACTTACTGAAAGCACAGTCATCCAGGCCCCACGGAAGGGGGAACGAGGGGGAGAGTGGGGGTAAGTCTTAACACTAAGGGGTTAAGTGATGCATGAACTTGATCTCCATGTAGCTCCTTTCTTCTCTATAAAATATAAACTTAGTAATAGAATTTTAACCCTAGAGATTATGATTCTTTTTTAATATAAACTTATTTATTTTAGATGGAGGCTAATTACTTTACAATATTGTATTGGTTTTGCCATACATCAACATGAATCTGCCACGGGTGTACATGTGTTCCCCATCCTGAAACCCCCTTCCACCTCCCTCCCCAAACCATCCCTCTGGGTCATCCCAGTGCACCAGCCCTGAACATCCTGTATCATGCATTGAACCTGGACTGGCGATTTGTTTCACATAAGATAATATACATGATTCAATGCCATTCTCCCAAATCATCCCATCCTCGCCCTCTTCCACAGAGTCCAAAAGACTGTTCTATACATCTATGTCTCTTTTGCTGTCTTGCATACAGGATTATCATTACCATCTTTTTAAATTCCATATATATGCGTTAGTATGCTGTATTGGCGGGGAAGGCAATGGCACCCCACCCCAGTACTTTTGCCTGGAAAATCCCATGGACGGAGGAGCCTGGTAGGCTCCAGTCCGTGGGGTCGCTAAGAGTCAGACACAACTGAGCAACTTCACTTTGACTTTTCACTTTCATGCATTGGAGAAGGAAATGGCAACCCACTCCAGTGTTCTTGCCTAGAGAATCCCAGGGACAGGGGAGCCTGGTGAGCTTCTGTCTATGGGGTCGCACAGAGTCGGACACGACTGAAGAGACTTAGCATCAGTAGCAGCAGCATGCTATATTGGTGCTTCTTTCTGTCTTACTTCACTCTGTATAATAGGCTCCAGTTTCATCCACCTCATTAGAACTAATTCAAATGTATTCTTTTTAATGGCTAAGTAATACTCCATTGTGTATATGTTCCACAGCTTTCTTAGCCATTCATCTGCTGATGAACATCTAGGTTGCTTCCATGTCCCGGCTATTATAAACAGTGCTGCGATGCACATTGGGGTACACGTGTCTCTTTCAATTCTGGTTTCCTCGGTGTGTATGCCCAGCAGGGGGATTGCTGGGTCATAAGACAGTTCTATTTCCAGTTTTTTAAGGAATCTCCACACTGTTCTCCATAGTGGCTGTACTAGTTTGCATTCCCACCAATAGTGTAAAAGGTTCCCCTTTCTCCACACCCTCTCCAGCATTTATTGCTTGTAAACTTTTGGATCTCAGCCATTCTGACTGGCGTGAAATGGTACCTCATAGTGGCTTTGATTTGCATTTCTCTGATAATGAGTGATGTTGATCTGATAGCAGAAAGAAAATGCTTTGGTAGCTCATCCTGAAACCTTGTGTGAGCCAGTGAGTGATCCAAGTGTGGTTGTTCACCAGGGTGGCTCAGAAGGAGGTGTGGAATGCTTTGCAGAAGAATGTGTGTAGTAATATAAGTATCAGAGAGGTATGACATCCCAACGTGGGTCCAGGCTGAGTTCAGGGGAAATAATCTTATAAAGACAGATGCCTTGCTAGATGCAGTGCTTTGGATTTTATGTTTTGCTTAGAGTTTCAGATACTTTTCACAAAGTCTTTGTGTAGTTATATCATTAGAACCCATATATTTAGAATTTATTTAATGGTATAGAGCTATATGCAAGATATTTTTAGGCTCTTGGTGGGAAGAAAATGTTTTACGTACATAAGGTATATTGGAGACAGCTATGAAAAGTTGAGCAAATTTATAAATCACCTTGAAATAATCAGTGTGCATGTTAAATACAATTCTCCATAGTAATTGTAAATCATTCGTGTTGTATTTTTAAAGAGCGCCTAATTGAAATCTGTCCATATTGTATTGGAACTTAATTTGTATTACCATATAGGATTGCAAGTAGTTAGAATGCTTTCTTTTAAAATATTTTGTAATTCAGACTCTTCAACCAATCCAAAATGGCTTTCCTAACCGTTAGTGTAAATTATACTTATTTTAACCACATTTCCAAAGATTAAAATATTAGCACAGGTGCATGTGCTGTTAACTTGTTATTGAGCCTCAAGACTCAGAGCTTTGCCTCCCTCTGGAAGTTTCTGGAGCCTCTGTTCCTCAGCACTCTACAGATTTCTCCCACCGGGTTTATGGGCTTGTTGCAAGGCAACCGGCTCCCCAGCAGGGAGACCATAGTGGCTCTCGCTGGGGTTTCTTTGTCCACCCTTGTATTGGTTTATTTTAAGATGAGCACAGCTTGTCTTATAGGAAGTGAAAAAGGAATAAAAAAAAGCTAAGTGACTGAAGAGGTTAACTAGGAAATATAAAAGCCTACAGTCTCTTGCTGTGACAGGCAAAGTTTTAGAAAATGATGGATTTGATTTCCTCAAAGGGCTCTTTTAATGTGATGGAGAAAACATCTGAATTAATTAGACAAAAAAGCCAGTGCTCTGGAGCCTCTGCTGAGAAAAAAGAGGTTCCCGGTGAAGAAGTCTCACATCAATTGTTAAACCTTGTTTTTTCAAACATTCTTGAAATAGTTTCAGTTTTTTTTAACTTTCAGTTTTGTATTGAAGGTAGTGATTTTCTACCATTTGGTCTGAATTAGACATTTTTTCACAATGTTCTTGACATGACGATGATGACACGATTAATTGGGCACTATTTAAGCTTGTCAGGCACCACATCATGTGTTCTCATTTAATCCTAAAGAAACCCCATGTGACTCCGACTCCTCATTTTAAAGACAAGGAAACTAGGCCTAGATCAGCAACCGTCTTATATGAGTAATTCTTGGAGCTGGATTTCAAACCAGTTTTGGCAAACAGAACGAATAGACTCAACTACGATGTAGAGCTAACGCCATATGTTTAGATGTAGAGCTAACGCCATACGTTAGATGTAGAGCTAACGTCATACGTTAGATGTAGACAACTATTTCAAAAATTATTTTGCTTCTTCCTGAAGGTTAACAGCTAACGAAAATGAGTTTAAAATTACAAAACACGAAAGATTAATCCACATGGTATAATTTAAGTATTTGAGACTAATTGGTTAATCAGACAATGTGACAATTTCAGCACGCTTGTGAGGGCGTCAGATCTATATTGCATGGAAGTATGCACATTTGCTGGTAGAGCCTCTGAGGGTTTCAGTCATGGGTTTTGATGTATTTGGTGTAACCCGTCCTGCCCATGCCCTCTTGTTACTGAGAGGATGTATTCCTTCGGGAAACATTAATACATAAAAGCATTAACATTAATAACATAAAACATTAATATGTAATATATAAAAGCGACTCCATGAAATAAGAGGCAAAGAACCCCCTTCCTTTTATCGGGGCCTGTGCCTGAAGCTCCGTACGTCTCCATGGTGAAGGCTAGGTCGGACCTTCCTGGCCTAATGAGGCTTAAGGCCAAAGAGTAGAAGCTGTGATCTCAGGGTCTTTATTCCTCAGTGATCAGCAGACTTGGACCACCAGGAGGAGAATGCTCCTGGATTATTTGCATGACTTTCTCATACCTCACTTCCAGTTACAATAAACACAGCCCAGTTAGTAAGCTCAATTTGGTCATCAGCTTAGTGCTCTGTTCTTGGTGATGGGAGATGACAGAGGTTGGCATGAACCAGGCAGGGGTGCTCAATAGTGTTATGCCATTTATACCCATGTGGACCAGAAGGAAGAGATGTGGAACATTTTAATTCTTCAAATTTGTCATCTTGTATATAGAAAGTGGGTGGTGGTAAAAAGCTCATTGATTATTCGACCTAGCTATGTTTTGATGAGTCTGCTGTTCATTGGAATCCGATTCAAGTACACGACCTATAAATGACTCACACAGGTTACAGAAAGGCAGCTGGAAAGGCTACAGATATATTACCTTTGCTATGGATTTGCTTTTTTTTTTAAGCCAGAATTAGTCCAGCTTTTTATTCCTTTAGCAGAGAATTGCCCTATAACATGAAACTGACTTTCATGAAATACCAGTAAATCTGAAATGCCAGATGGAGACCTTCATCTTGGTGGTTGTGAACTGTTCTTTTTCATTTTAGAGGCTCAGAATGAATACTTATCTTGTCAGTTTATGCTCTGTTGTACAAAGGTTCTGTTTTGTGTAAACGAACTTAAGTCAATTTAAAACAAATTGATTTCCATCTCGAAGAGTGAAATATCCTACCCTGAAAGGAGACACTTTCCATGAATGTGTCATTTACATTTGATTTCTGACCTCAGCCTTATGTATTGATGGTAACATATAACCATTCTCATTTTAGTCCCAAGATTGGAAGGTTCTCAGCTTCCTATTTTCTCACCCAAGGACTTTGCTATATTATGTTCTTTATATTTGAATAACTCCCTGGTTCTTCTAGCTTGAGTCTTATAGAATACATTGCAATTTGCTTCTATTTCAGAAAATAGAAGGGTGAGCCGTTAAAGGTGATCGTGGAACAAGGAAAGGAATAGTAATGCTTTTTTTCTTGAAATAAGAACATAGCAGACCGTCTCCAGCTTACAAATGCCATTTTCTGTTGGAAATTAGGCTAAAGCTGAAACTGTACTTCAAAGAGGAAGACATTACAGCCCTGAATATAGTTGGTTTTGCACTTCCGACTGAAACCTGGGATTGCTGGCCTCCTCTACTTTTTGCTTTTACTTGATTTACATCTGTGTTTTTTTTTTTTTTTTCTCTTGAGCACTTGATCATCATCTTTAATCCCAAACACATGTTACTGCAACTAAAGAGAAAAAATCCTGTAATCTCAAGAAGGTCCCTGAGCAAAAGAGTACAGCCCAGCAGTGCACTTGGTGTGTGAGTTCCTTTTCTTCACTGAGGCAATGTGATGGTTTGTTAGCATAAAAATTCAAATTCATCATCATAGAAATTTTACCCACTAGTTCACTAAAGGAGCCCTTGATACCTTTGAACAGCTGCCTTCTACTATTTTAAAGGATTGATTGCAAAAGTGCTTCTAGAAATCATCTGTGAGTTTACTCAAAATGTGTTTTAACAATACATATTTTCTACAAGATAAACTTGTTATCTTCAAACAATATAAAAGTGCATCTGTATAAGGTAATTGTTTATAGTTGAAAAGTAGTGAAAACATCGTAACTGCCTAAGCCTGAGAGAGCCCAGCCATAGTGTTAGGCAGCTGGTAATCCCCTTTACAATTAGTATGGAGCAATCCACAGAGTATCTCTCTAAGTGAACGAAAGCAGATACAAAAGGTTACCTGTATTGCACTACCCTTTACCCTTACCCTCTGTGTAAGAATAAAGTGGAAACGAGACCACCTGAGCGAGGAAATAGTTCAACTGCCAGGTGTGAGTGTGTGTGCTGTGCTCAGTCAGTCACGTCCACCTCTTTGTGACCCCATGGACTGCAACTGGCCAGCCTCCTCTGTCCATGGGATTTCCCAGGCAAGAATACTGGAGTGGGTTGTCTTCCTTCTCCAGGGGATCTTCCTGACCCAGGGATCGAACCTGTGTCTCCTGCATTGGCAGGCAGATTTTTTACCACTAAGTCGCCTGGTCAGGTCTTACCATAGTACAGTGTAGCGTGGTATAATTTAAAGTAGTCCATTTATCCATATCTGTCTGTCTATCTATATCTATTATTTATTTCCTCTGAAAGGAAGTTTTTAAGACATTTCTTCATTGAAGTACGGTTTTGCTAGTCAAAAATTGGATATAGAGAAATACAATATAGTCAGTTTCTATTTTAAAAACTTTTGTGTGTCTTTAATTACTTCTTACGGTTAGAGTACACAAAATGTAAATTTTTAAAACACAGATTTTTTTTTCTTAGTAAACTAGAATCGGTTTATGAGTTAGAGTACACAAAATGTAAATTTTTAAAACACAGATTTTTTTCTTAGTGAACTAGAATCAGTTTATGATATTATATTAGTTCCAGGTATACAGCACAGTGATTTAGTATTTTTACTGATTATATTCCATTAAAAGTTATTTCAAGCTAATGGCTCTAATTTCATGTGCTATGCAATATATCTGTGTTGCTTATTTATTTTATTACATAATAGTTTGTATCAGTTCAGTTCAGTCACTCAGTCATATTTGGTTCTTTGCGACCCCATGGACTGCAGCACGCCAGGCTTCCCTGTCCATCACCAACTCCCGGAGTTCACCAAACTCATGTCCATTGAGTCGGTGATGCCATCCAACATTCTCATCCTTGCCGTCCCCTTCTTCTCCTGCCTTCAATCTTTCCCAGCATCAGGGAAACACTGACTCCTCAGCAATTATCAAAAGAAGGATCGAAAGTGGAATCATACACCTCCCACGTGTCACTGAAGGCTGTTTCTGTTTTCTATGTGCATTCATTGATTTTTATTTTTCGGGCTCCATATAGAAGTGATAAGAGTTAGAGTTATTTGTCCTTTTCTTTGTGACGTACTTCACTAAAGCATAATATTCTGTAGATCCATGCATGTTGCTGCAAATTTAGTAGCATGCAGCTGAATTTCATTCTTTAGAATACTTTAGACTTAATCAAAAGAAAGGTTATGAACCCAAACCAACCCTCAAATAGTTTTAAAATGTGTTCAGTAACACAGCTCAAGATATTACCAGTATGAGTAAGGATGGTTTTTGTAGCCACCTGTCAGTTACTGCTAGAACTGTAGAAGAAAGTAAAATGTTACATTAAAATGCCAAGGCAATCTTTAAACTTAGTTTTACTCCCCAGAGTTTCCATATCTTTGTAAATCAAAGTTTTATTCTAATAGCCAAGGATGGAATTCTAGAGAGTTTGTGTGTGCTGACAGCAGACCAGAAGAAATATCTGTTGCAGTCTCACATGGGAGGAACTAATTTATGTTTCAAAAATGTTCCTCTACTTTGTCCAAAAGACTTTTGTTTGCTTGCCTCAGGAAATAAGAACTCCAACTCTACAGGAAAGTAGCATATAGGCATTAAATTTACAAGCAGTGTTGTATGAATATGCCTTGTCATAAGCCAGAAGACTTTCATTTCACTTCACACACCCTGCTGTGCCCATAAAGAGCAATTTTATCTTCAATATGTATTATAAAAGTTTTTTAAAAAAAATAAAGCAACCGTGACTTTGTGTTCTGGGTTCAGCTTTTCTTCCTTGTGGAAACTGGCATTATTCTTTCCTCTGCTTTTTTGCCTTAAGTAATTGAAGGCTGGCGGCATCGACAGTAGTGGTTTTATTTTCATTTTGCTGAAATTTCTAGAAAGAGGTATGTTACCCTAGCTTATGAAATGTGACCAGTCTTTTACAATGTTCTTCTAGGAGTGAGTTGCTTTGATTTCCATTTTCCCAGTTTTTATTTTCAAATTTCCATTTGCTTTACAGGTCTTAAGTCTAGGCACTATAGCATGTTGCTTCTTTATGGTCCTTCTTTTCGAGTTTATTTTGTTCCTAAACTGACAGAACTGGTTTAAGGATATAGAAGTTTTTGGTTCTCAAAAATAGTTATTCCTTTTTGTACTATAGTCATGTTCCTTCATCTTTACTGATACAGTTCCCTTCAAGAGCTGTCAGGCTCTGTATGTAACATTCCTACTATAAAGCCAATATCTTTATCCCCATGGAAGGCCATGGTATCTTTTTCTTGTGTGACACATTCTTCAGATTTATTTTTCTATTCCTAAGTCTATTATACTTTAAATTGAAAGTGTTCCATACAGAATTGTATTTTAAATCCGAAGATGACTGATGACAGGAATGGAGTTTGCCCATAATTGTCTTATTGGCTCCAGTTTCTATCTGGGGGTTATTAATCCCAAGACTCTGGTCAAGTTGCTGCTGCAACTTCTATTTTACAATAAGTAATAGTATAATATCAATACTAAATAGTATGCACAAGAGGCTTATGTATATTGAAATAGCTACATTATCTATATATATACACATTAGCAATATGTATATTGAAACATAAAATTACCACGTGTAAAATAGATCCTTAGCAGAAAGTTGCTGTAAACACAGGACGCTCCACCCTGCGCTCTGTGCTGACCTAGAAGGGTGGGGTGGGCGTGATGGGAGGTTGGCTCCAGAGGGAGAGGGCGCATGCATACTTCCAGCTGATTCACAGTGTGGTGCATCAGAAAGCAACACAACAGTGTAAGGCCTTTGTCTGCCAGGTAAAAGTTTGAAAGGACGAACAGCATGCACACTGCTAGTTTTTCATTCCTTTGTCGGGGCTGTTAAACACACTCAAGTCTGAGAAATGAACGCCTCTCCAGTTTCTTCTATTGACCAAAACCGACAATGCACCCGACAAGCCCATCCGGGTCAGCTTCCTGGGACCGAGGAATGGAGAGGGTGGGAAGGGGATCTGAGAATTTTTCTGACACAGATTCTATCTCCTGTTTCTGACCTTCTACCATCTCTTGAGGGTGTACAAGGATGTCTGTGATAAATGCTGTAGTGTGGCTTTCCTCCTTTTCTGAAAATTGCCAAAAGAAGTTTAGTTTTTTCATTTTAGGCAAGTCAGTTAGACCTCATTTCTCTTGGTAAATTTTTCAGTTCAGCTTCATTTTTCATCTGAGTAACTTGCTTAAGTGTGAGATACATAATAAATATTCCCCCTAGTGATATCTGAAAATATATCCACAGCTCTAATTTTCAGACTCTGGTTGTATAGGAAAGCCTTTCATTCTGCTATATCAGAATGGCATGTAAATAGAACACCTGGTTGTTTTGAATGTATATTGATTCTGTTTTTTTTAAGGTATTCAAAATTCAGTGTTTATAGAATGAGGTTATTATGGATGACTCCGGGTAGCTATAAATTCAAATTGATCTGGGACCATAATGCTTGCCTTTGAGAGAAGCTAAGCCATCTTCCTTACTTTTTCCTCCAAATATCATACCATTAAGGTAATAATGGTGTCTGCCAGAATTTGTTGTGATGAGCAGATGGATGACTAATATTTTGTTGATTGATTTCTTACCTATTTCTGCTATAAAACTTAATTGATGATTCTTCCATCAACAGTTTAAGTGGTAGCTATTAAGTTTAGACTTGGAGATTCTGAAAAAACTCCTGCCCATTAAGTTGTTTGTTTGTTTTTTTTTTTTTTTCATTCTCTGTTGTCATTTTAAGAAATATATTCTCAAAACACCTTCTATCCCTAGCTGAAGAAACATGTGTCAAGCTGTAAAATTATTTTCTAGCAGGGGGAGTTTTGTTTTGTTTTTTTAAATAGCTTTGATATCTTGCCTAAAATTTGTGTGCTAGTATGCTTGTGAATGGTGATGTCAGTCTCGCTACTATCATTATTACTGTTAAAGAATCACTTCTGTAAGTTCTTAGCATGTACAGTGAATCCTGTGGCCTGTCTCTTTAACCTGAGACAGTTGAATTTCCATGAAACACTTCTTCCTTCATGTCAGTTCAAAATGACCACTATATTATATTCTCAGACCAATGACATTTATTTAAAGGTGCAGTCCCTTGGACTGCAAGGACATCCAACCAGTCCATTCTGAAGGAGATCAGCCCTGGGTGTCTTTGGAAGGAATGATGCTAAAGCTGAAACTCCAGTACTTTGGCCACCTCATGCGAAGAGTTGACTCATTGGAGAAGACTCTGATGCTGGGAGGGATTGGGGGCAGGAGGAGAAGGGGACGACAGAGGATGAGATGGCTGGATGGCATCACTAATTCGATGGACATGAGTCTGAGTGAACTCTGGGGGTTGGTGATGGACAGGGAGGCCTGGTGTGCTGCAGTTCATGGGGTCGCAAAGAGTCGGACACAACTGAGTGACTGAACTGAACTGGGTATTAGAACAGTGCCAAGTGGTGGGAGACAAAATGACACAAATTGAAACCACACAAATAAGTGCACAACTTTAATTGTTTAAAGCTGAACTTTTGATGCATTTGATAGTGATTCAAAGAGAAACACATTTACCTGATTTTGCTCAAACAGGATAGCTATGTTTTCATATGCTTTTTATTTTTGAGTTAAATTTAGCAATGTCACACTCAGCATCAAATGTCGTAGATGTACGATATATTTTACATTATTTCAAATTGATACATGACTTTGAATTCTGCAGTTGGGAAATCATATGATGGGATTAAGTAAACTTAGACAACAGAAATAATATACATTCTTTTTCTTTACCACCTTCTAACCCTTATGCCAGCACCAGTTTTTAAAGTTAATTTTTTTTTCCCAAAAGGTCAGATGTGTTATCTTAGCAAAGACCTTGAAGTTCTGTATCTCAAGTGCTTTAAAGCCAACTTGGAGAAGTAAACTGAGCCCAAGGAGCTTTTTATCATGAATGCAGGCTTTCTTCTCTATAACCAGAGGCATTCTTGGCAGGGCAATAGGTTCAGGCTGTCAGCACTCAGGCAAGAAAGCAATAGGAGCTCAAGAGTTTCTCTTTCTCTCTTTTTCTCTTAGCAATTTAACACTCCTGCTGAGAGCAAGAGAGAGAGAGAGAGCAAGAGAGAGCTGATTTGTGTTTCATTGAACCTAAACTCCGAGAGCCTTTCCCTTGTTTAAGGAAAATAATAGATCAACTTAATTTTTAGTAATACAGTAAAATGTATTCAGTTCAGTTCAGTTCAGTCATTCAGTCTTGTCCAACTCTTTGTGACCCCATGAACTGCAGCATGCCAGGCCTCCTTGTCCATCACCAACTCTGTCATCCCCTTCGCCTCCTGCCTTCAGCATCAGGGTCTTTTCCAGTGAGTCAGTTCTTCATATCAAGTGGCCAAAGTATTGGAGTCTCAGCTTCAGCATCAGTCCTTCCAATGAATATTCAGGACTGATTTCCTTTCAGGGATCATTTCTATAGTTTCTTACTAGAGAAGTTTCTCTGAACATAGAGAGTGCTAATATACTTCCATCTAAAAATTTAGCTCTATATTTGTATCAACTTGTTTTTCAGATTAATATCCTGATTTCAAAAGCAACTATTGTAATATCTATTCCATTTACAGTAAGTTATTATCCAAGAAACTCTTCTTTTTTATCCCTCAGTTCAGTTCAGTTGCTCATTCGTGTCTGACTCTCTGCGACCCCATGAATTTCAGCACGCCGGGCCTCCCTGTCCATCACCAACTCCCGGAGTTCACCCAGACTCACGTCCATTGACGTGATGCCATCCAGCTACTCTGTCTATGGGATTTCTCAGGAAAGGATACTGGAATGGGTAGCCCTTCCATTCTCCAGGGGATCTTCCCTATCCAGGGATCAACCCAGGGTCTCCTGCATTGCAGGTGGTGATCACACTTAGTACAATGGAATTGTTCCCAGCATAGAGGAGTTTTTAAAGTTAAATGACCATAGCCTGATGTTAACCATATAGATCCATAACAAAATTGTGGGGATTTTCCAAGAATATTTCTTAGAATATAAAAACTCAACATGGCCAAATATCAAGCCTAGCATTAAAGCAAAGATTATAAGTCATGCAAAAGAGCAGGAACACATGATAATAAAGGGTTTATAACATATGTATAAAATGCATGACAACAGCACAAAGCTGAGTATTGAAAAAATGGAAGCAGACTCTGGAGAGTTCTTCAGATCAGTCTCCCAGTCGTGTATGACTCTTTGAGACCCCATGAATCGCAGCAGCACGCCAGGCCTCCCTGTCCTTCACCAGCTCCCGGAGTTCACTCAGACTCATGTCCATTGAGTCAGTGATGCCATCCAGCCATCTCATCCTCTGTCGTCCCCTTCTCCTCCTGCCCCCAATCCCTCCCAGCATCAGAGTCTTTTCCAATGAGTCAACTCTTTGCATGAGGTGGCCAAAGTACTGGAGTTCAGCTTTAGCATCGTTCCTTCCAATGAACACCCAGGACTGATCTCCTTTAGAATGGACTGGTTGGATCTCTTTCCAGTCCAAGGGACTCTCAAGAGTCTTTTCCAACACCACAGTTCAAAAGCATCAATTCTTCGGAAAGTTCTTATACTGTGTGAAAAGTGGCATAACATAACTCTAGACTAGTCAAGACTATTGAGAGTCCCTTGGATTGCAAGGAGATCCAACTAGTCCATCCTGAAGGAGATCAGCCCTGGGTGTTCAATGGAAGGACTGATGCTGAAGCTGAAACTCCACTACTTTGGCCACCTGATGTGAAGAGCTGACTCATTGGAAAAGACCCTGATGCTGGGAAAGATTGAAGGCTAGAGGAGAAGGGGACGAAAGAGCATGAGATGGTTGGATGCCATCACTGACTCAATGGACATGAGTATGAGTAAGCTCCAGGAGTTGGTGATGGATAGGAAGGCCTGGCGTGCTGCAGTCTATGGGGTCACAAAGAGTTGCAGAGACATTACTTTGCCAACAAAGGTTCGCCTAGTCAAGGCTATGGTCTTTCCTGTGGTCATGTATGGATGTGAGAGCTGGACTGTGAAGAAGGCTGAGCGCCGAAGAATTGATGCTTTTGAACTGTGGTGTTGGAGAAGATTCTTGAGAGTCCCTTGGACTGCAAGGAGATCCAACCGGTCCATTCTGAAGGAGATCAGCCCTGGGATTTCTTTGGAATGAATGATGCTCAAGCTGAAACTCCAGTACTTTGGCCACCTCATGCGAAGAGTTGACTCATTGGAGAAGACTCTGATGCTGGGAGGGATTGGGGGCAGGCGGAGAAGGGGACGACAGAAGATGAGATGGCTGGATTGCATCACTGACTCGATGGATGTGAGTCTGAGTGACCTCCGGGAGTTGGTGATGGACAGGGAGGCCTGGCGTGCTGCAGTTCATGGGGTCGCAAAGAGTCAGACACGACTGAGTGACTGATCTGATCTGATCTGAGCGACTCAACTGAACTGAACTGAGTCAAAAATGAATAGTATAATATATAAATATTTATATATAACTGGTTGTCCTCGTGGCTCAGTGGTAAAGAATCTGCCTGCCAATGTAGGAGATGTGGGAGATGCAATCTCCGGTTCAAGAAGCTCTCCTGGAGAAAGAAATGGCAACTCACTCCAGTATTCTTGTCTGGGAAATCCCATGGACACAGGATCCTGGTGGGCTACAGTTCATGGAGTATATGAAGAGTTGGACAAGACTTAGCAACTAAACAAGACAACAGTTTATATATTATGACCAACCTAGACAGCATATTAAAAAACAGAGACATTACTTTGCCAACAAAGGTCTGTCTAGTCAAGGCTATGGTTTTTCCAGTGGTCACATATGGATGTGAGAGTTGGACTGTGAAGAAAGCTGAGCACCGAAGAATTGATGCTTTTGAACTGTGGTGTTGGAGAAGACTCTTGAGAGTCCCTTGGACTGCAAGGAGATCCAATCAGTCCATTCTGAAGGAGATCAGCCCTGGGATTTCTTTGGAAGGAATAATGCTAAAGCTGAAACTCCAGTACTTTGGCCACCTCATGCAGAGTTGACTCATTGGAAAAGACTCTGATGCTGGGAGGGATTGGGGGCAGGAGGAGAAGGGAACCCCAGAGGATGAGATGGATGGATGGCATCACCAACTCGATGGACATGAGTCTGAGTGAACTCTGGAGGTTGGTGATGGACAGGGAGGCCTGGTGTGCTGTGATTCATGGGGTTGCAAAGAGTCGGACATGACTGAGCAACTGAACTGAACTGATATATATGATTTATTATGTATAACCATATATAGATAATAATATATAAGGATATAGTGTGCAATAATCCTTAATTAGTGTCTAAAATAACAAAGAGCTATAGCTGATTAGCTAATAAAATAGACAAAAATAACAGAAGAAAAGCATAAAAGGAGAAAAGAATGGAGAACAGATGGGAAAAATAGGAAGCAAACAGTGAGATGGTAGGCTTAAATCAAACCACGTAAATAATCACATGAACCGGAACCCACAGGATCCAGCACGTCGCCTGACACACAGGAAAAGGCAAGAGGAACGTCCGTGCACGGCAGACGTGATGCGTGCTCACCCCCGCAGATAAGGGTTGGTGCTGTGTGCTCTTGCTTTGGGATCATTTTCACAATGAGTCACCTTATTTTTTTCAGGAATTGTGGCTCTGGTACATGTCAGAGACAGTCATTCTTCTTGATATCACAGACTTTTCTTTTATCCTTTCTGATATCCCTTTTCTTAATATCACTGGCCAGTAGGGTTCAGTGTGCTGAACACACAGCACACTGTGGACCCAGGAGGCATTAGCATCCTGGAGTTAACTGCAGAGGCATCCCCTTCGGGTTATTTGTCCATCTTACATCCATGCAGATGGTTTCGTTTGTAGCAGCTGATGATTTTGCTTGTATTGTTACTTTTGAGTCATGATAGTTCACTATGGTCATGATTCTGAATGGGATGAGAAGGGCCATACCGGAAAAATCTTTGTGATGGGTGTGTGTATAATTTTGTGTTGGAGGTTCTGCAACTCCCTCTTCATTCACCCTTCCTTGGTCTATTGAGAATATATATTTATTTCCAGCAAACACTTTTGTATGTTAAGAACACAAAATAAAGTAGAATGGTTTTTATTATCAAAGGACCAAAGAATGATTTCGGTATTATAAAGAAAATTACCCAACACCCATTCTCAATTCACTCTACTCTTTCTTGGAAACATAAACTGACACCATAAATCACTTATTTCCGCACTGTGATTTCCCTGAAGATCCCACTTATATTGAGACATTTTAGGGGGAGGAGATATCCTAGAAATGGACCCTTTGACGCATATACACTGCAGACATGTATAAGAGGATTGGATTTCTCATTCAGTGTCTTTCATTCACTTGATACCTTATTGGAGTCCAGAAAATTCATTTAAACTTTCTCTCTTTTAACGCATGAGTGAATGTTGTTGTTTAAGTGCTGCGGTCTCAGCATAGTGGGCAAACCGTTGCTCATGAAGCCTGGGACCAGACTGGAGAGATGTACCCAGCATAAGTGACACCAATCCCTGGCCGCGTGTGCACTGGTTGCTTGATAGTTTGGTTTATCTTCTGTCAGTCAAGCAAATAAATTTGGCAAAACTTATAAGTGTTCATTTATATTCAAACATGTGGAATTTCATAGCACAGGTATCTCAGTTTTATAAACAGAGATTACTATGTATTTTGCAAACATGAGTTCATGTCAGTGATGATTTACACATAAATGAAGAATCTCCTAGAAGCCATTCTAGCACAAATGAAGACTTCTGATAGTGTATCTAATACATGTTTACAAGGAGTTGAAGCTGATAATGGGCAAAAAATAGTCAGTTTATGATTATTGTATCCATAGATTATCCAAAAATGTTATTGGCATTACTTCCTCACTAAATCTAACCTGATAAAACTCATGCTTTCCAAACATCCCATCAATAAAAGACAAGACAATATTATATATTAAAAGTGTTCAATATAGTTATCATATAAATTTAATTTTTACTATTGTAATATATTTCATAATACGCATTTTCTTTACCTCCACCTCATTGTTTTACATGAAACATTTTTTTGCCAGCTCCCTTGCTGTCATAGTATTATGAAGGTCATCAAAGCTTATCACTGCCTGGCACCATGTTTTAAGACACAGCTCTAGCCGACCCTGAACGGGCGCTTGGCCATTTTTTGCCCAGATGGGCTTATATAGAACCAGCCAGGAAATGGTGTATTCAATGAGCACCAGGTACTCTTGATGGGGGAAAAAAAAAAAAGTGTTTGCAGCCAAAATATATTGCCAGTACTGTCCAACTTGAGGTTACTTACTTATATTTTGGTTTGGGAATGTTGTCTCAGTTAGCAGTATAAGCCTAAGTAATTGCTGGATTTCTGAAAAGAGTCTAGATTTACATGAGTGGGGGTCAGGAAGAAGAGTCCACAGCAGCAACACAATAGTAGGTGCTTCCTATAACTCAGTGTGTTCTGAGAGACTGGTTGGCCCAACGTATTTGAAAAGTACGACGGAAATGACAGCCGTCAGTCTTCTGCCGCAGTGCTTTGAGGTGTGCTGGCTAGTGGCTGATACTGCACTAGCTGATGGGGGAAAGACACTACTGTTCATGTTTCTGGGTCCCCATGAAGAAGGGACAGGCATGCTGCACAAATTCCACAAGTCGTAAATTTATAGCTGGTTAGGTCGAGTGCCTAAATAAAGCCTCTCACCATCCAGAGTCGTTAGCAACAGAACCCAGATGCCTGTTTTTATACCTCCTGTTCTAAACAGAAGATTGTAGTACATGCCCCTGAGTAACATAAAATTAATGTTTTCCTAGGCTTCCACTTGGAGAAGGCAATGCCACCCCACTCCAGTATTCTTGCCTGGAAAATCCCATGGATGGAGGAGCCTGGTAGGCTGTAGTCCATGGGGTCGCTAAGAGTCAGACACGACTGAGCGACTTCACTTTGACTTTTCACTTTCATGCATTGGAGAAGGAAATGGCAACCCACTCCAGTGTTCTTGCCTGGAAAATCCCAGGGACGGGGGAGCCTGGTGGGCTTCTGTCTATGGGGTCGCACAGAGTCGGATACGACTGAAGTGACTTAGCAGCAGCAGCAGCAGGCTTCCACTGAAGTATAGAAGTAATTTTTTTTTTTTTTTTTTTTTGCAGAAGTCACTATAATTAATGAGTACATAGATGTCTATATATAAGGGGAAGAACTTCATCTAATTTAATGTACCAACAGAGAGAAAGGGATATGGCTGTGAAATTGAATTCTATGTTATACATGCTGGTCACCTAGATTGCAGTTCAGTAGGTATTTCATTGTATGCGTTAGGTGTCACTCATGAACTAAAATTGAAGCCCACACTTTTATATGTACAGAGATAGACTAGGTTGTCAAGATTTATGGGGTCATTTCAGTTGTGAATTACCTGCTGATCTAAATACAATGTCAGGGGCACATTTTGTGGCCGAGTTGTTTTCAGTGTGACTTCCTTTTGAAGCACCATGATTTAGGTGCTTTCTCCATGATCATTATAAACAATTTTTTCCCCAGCAAATTTTATAACCTAACCATAAACACCTCCTCTAGGCTAATGCCTGATACATGAGATCCCAGGCAAAAGTCATTCTGGGGGAGGGTTGTTTTATAGACTTAAATAATTTCCCTTCAAACATACTATCTAATGCTGAATGGTATTGTTAACCATGTTAACATAAAAGCACAAAAATGGTAATATATGTGAATGTAACTTTCTTAAATTTATAACAAATTGAAAGATTTATAAGAATCTGGGGGGAAGGCAATGGCACCCCATCCCAGTACTTTTGCCTGGAAAATCCCATGGACAGAGGAGCCTGGTAGGCTCCAGTCCATGAGGTCACTAAGAGTCGGACACAACTGAGTGACTTCACTTTCACTTTTCACTTTCATGCATTGGAGAAAGAAATGGCAACCCACTCCAGTATTCTTGCCTGGAGAATCCCAGGGACGGAGCCTGGTGGGCTGCCATCTGTGGGATTGCACAGAGTCGGACACGACTGAAGTGACTTAGCAGCAGCAGCAGCATAAGGATCTGCTATCATTCATAAAATTAACCAAATATTACTTACACCAAGTGCATATAAATTTGATTATTAAGAGGAGGTATAAATCAGAGAAAGTAATTAAGAAGATATAAAGTTTAGTAAGTTTGGAGCTTCATTAGAAATTACATTATTTTTGATCTATCAACAACGTCTGGCTTATTGGTCGAAA
This sequence comes from Tragelaphus eurycerus, assembly GCA_935064755.1. Lineage (NCBI taxonomy): Eukaryota > Metazoa > Chordata > Mammalia > Artiodactyla > Bovidae > Tragelaphus > Tragelaphus eurycerus. Next base: position 20,160,605 of record CAKXYN010000039.1, on the reverse strand, counting down.
AGATAGTGTGGTCTGAAGTTATGCAGGGTCTCCTGATAAAGCAGATGGGAGCCTTTAGTTTGAATCATATACTAAAGGTTGGGTAACGGGGCTGAGATTGGCATTTCTCTTACACTCCAGGAGGTCTTTTGCAGATCACCAGCTGAGCAGGATTCCTCTACTTCTGCAGGGAGGGTCGGGAAGTGCTTTTTGTGTTTCCTCTAATTAGGCCGTGAATGCATTATTTCTACGTGATCATATCACCAACCTGCAAAAAGTCCTTCACAGGCTCTCCATTCCCCTCGGGATGCAGCCGTCTGTTCCCTGGGTGCAGCATCCTCTCTGATCTGCCCTCCAGCTCCCCAGCCCTCTTGGTCGTGGCCGCGGTCCCCTGACTTTCTACCTTCGGCGATCTCCAGAGTTCTTCCTCTCTCTAGTGCCCATCAGTTCGTCTTTCCTTTGTCACTGCTACTAACGTCACTTGTTTTTATTCTGAGTACTTTTTGTAACAAATTCAAATAACAAGAAATATATAAAGAAAATTAATAGTTTCCTCTGTTTTCCCAGTTTCATTACAAGATGATAAATATGAATTTTTTTCTGTGTATTGCTCTATACATTTCTCTATGCTCATTAAAAAAAAATAACATTTTTATGGGTGTTTTAATTTGCTTTCTTGAAATAGTAATAACACTGTATTTATTTCAGTATAGCTTTTTTTTGCATGATAGCAATTCCTACAAAGATTTTCAGATCAATATACATATATAGATCAACCACTCATTTTAATAGCTTTATAATATTCTGTAGCATAAATATTGAGCAAATATGCTTTTGATGCTTTCTTTTTTTCTGTCCTGTCAGATCAGATCAGATCAGATTAGTCGCTCAGTCGTGTCCGACTCTTTGTGACCCCATGAATCGCAGCACGCCAGGCCTCCCTGTCCATCACCAACTCCCAGAGTTCACTCAGACTCACGTCCATTGAGTCAGTGATGCCATCAGCCATCTCATCCTCTGTCGTCCCCATCTCCTCTTGCCCCCAATCCCTCCCAGCATCAGAGTCTTCTCCAGTGAGTCAACTCTTCGCATGAGGTAGCCAAAGTACTGGAGTTTCAGCTTCAGCATCATTCCTTCCAAAGAAATCCCAGGGCTGATACTCTGTGCTAAAGTAAAATCCTCATAAATAAATTTTTAAACATTGGTACTCTTATTTTTGTGAGTGAGAATAACTAGATAAAACCATCAGATCAGATCAGATCAGTCACTCAGTCGTGTCTGACTCTTTGCGACCTCATGAATCGCAGCAGCACGCCAGGCCTCCCTGTCCATCACCAACTCCCGGAGGTCACTCAGACTCACATCCATCGAGTCAGTGATGCCATCCAGCCATCTCATCCTCTGTCGTCCCCTTCTCCTCCTGCCCCCAATCCCTGCCAGCATCAGAGTCTTCTCCAATGAGTCAACTCTTCACATGAGGTGGCCAAAATACTGGAGTTTCGGCTTTAGCATCATTCCTTCCAAAGAAATCCCAGGGCTGATCTCCTTCAGAATGGACTGGTTGGATCTCCTTGCAGTCCAAGGCACTCTCAAGAGTCTTCTCCAACACCACAGTTCAAAAGCATCAATTCTTCGGCGCTCAGCCTTCTTCACAGTCCAGCTCTCACATCCATACATGACCACAGAAAAGACCATAGCCTTGACTAGGCAAACCTTTGTTGGCAAAGTAATGTCTCTGCTTTTGAATATGCTATCTAGGTTGGTCATAACTTTCCTTCCAAGGAGTAAGCGTCTTTTAATTTCATGGCTGCAGTCACCATCTGCAGTGATTTTGGAGCCCAGAAAAAGAAAGTCTGACACTGTTTCCGCTGTTTCCCCATCTATTTCCCATGTAGTGATGGGACCAGATGCCATGATCTTCGTTTTCTGAATGTTGAGCTTTAAGCCAACCTTTTCACTCTCCACTTTCACTTTCATCAAGAGGCTTTTTAGTTCCTCTTCACTTTCTGCCAAAAGGGTGGTGTCATCCACATATCTGAGGTTAGTGATATTTCTCCCAGCAATCTTGATTCCAACTTGTGTTTCTTCCAGTACAGCATTTCTCATGATGTACTCTGCATATCAGTTAAATAAACAGGGTGACAATATACAGCCTTGACGTCCTCCTTTTCCTATTTCAAACCAGTCTGTTGTTCCATGTCCAGTTCTAACTGTTGCTTCCTGACCTGCATACAGATTTCTCAAGAGGCAGGCCAGGTGGTCTGGTATTCCCATCTCTTTCAGAATTTTCCACAATTTATTGTGATCTACACAGTCAAAGGCTTTGGCATAGTCAATAAAGCAGAAATAGATGTTCTTCTGGAACTCTCTTGCTTTTTCCATGATCCAGCGGATGTTGGCAATTTGATCTCTGGTTCCTCTGCCTTTTCTAAAACCAGCTTGAACATCAGGAAGTTCACAGTTCACATATTGCTGAAGCCTGGCTTGGAGAATTTTGAGCATTACTTTACTAGCATGTGAGATGAGTGCAATTGTGCGGTAGTTTGAACACTCTTTGGCATTGCCTTTCTTTGGGATTGGGATGAAAACTGACCTTTTCCAATCTTGTGGCCACTGCTGAGTTTTCCAAATTTGCTGGCATGTTGAGTGTAGCACTTTCACAGCATCATCTTTCAGGATTTGGAATAACTCAATTGATATTCCATCACCTCCACTAGCTTTGTTTGTAGTGATGCTTTCTAAGGCCCACTTGACTTCACATTCCAGGATGTCTGGCTCTAGGTCAGTGATCACACCATCATGATTATCTGGGTTGTGAAGATCTTTTTTGTACAGTTCTTCTGTGTATTCTTGCCACCTCTTCTTAATATCTTCTGCTTCTGTTAGGTCCATACCATTTCTGTCCTTTATCGAGCCCATCTTTGCATGAAATGTTCCTTTGGTATCTCTGATTTTCTTGAAGAGATCCCTAGTCATTCCCATTCTATTGTTTTCCTCTATTTCTTTGCATTGATCGCTGAAGAAGGCTTTCTTATCTCTTTTTGCTAAAACTGATATGATGATTTTCCAAAGAGGCTGAGGCATTCCCTCCCTCTCACACAATGCTTTCCTTTAACACACTCACTAGCATCATGTCCTTGTGCTGCTGAGTGAATGTTAATGTCACGTGTGAAAGTGCTTTGTCGTTGCTTTTCTTATTCAGCATTTTCTGACCACCAGTAAAAGTAAGTATCTTTTCTCGTTACTAGCCTTTCTTCATCTTCTCTTCCTCCTGAGATAACTATTTTGCCTTTTTGTGTTTCTTATCAGGGGGGATGGTTTTGCTCACTGCCTCCTCTATGGTGTTGCCAGTCTCCACCCATAGTTCTTCAGGCACTCTGTCTACAGACCTAATCACTTGAATCTGTCATCTCCACTGTATAATCATGGGGGGTAGATGGAGAAACAGTGGAAACAGTGTCAGACTTTATTTTTCTGGGCTCCAAAATCACTGCAGATGGTGACTGCAGCCATGAAATTAAAAGACGCTTACTCCTTGGAAGGAAGGTTATGGCCAACCTAGATAGCATATTCAAAAGCAGAGACATCACTTTGCCAACAAAGGTTCGCCTAGTCAAGGCTATGGTCTTTCCTGTGGTCATGTATGGATGTGAGAGCTGGACTGTGAAGAAGGCTGAGCGCCAAAGAATTGATGCTTTTGAACTGTGGTGTTGGAGAAGACTCTTGAGAGTCCGTTGGACTGCAAGGAGATCCAACCGGTCCATTCTGAAGGAGATCAGCCCTGGGATTTCTTTGGAAGGAATGATGCTCAAGCTGAAACTCCAGTATTTTGGCCACCTCATGCGAAGAGTTGACTCATTGGAGAAGACTCTGATGCTGGGAGGGATTGAGGGCAGGAGGAGAAGGGGACGACAGAGGATGAGATGGCTGGATGGCGTCACTGACTCGATGGATGTGAGTCTGGGTGACCTCCGAGAGCTGGTGATGGATAGGGAGGCCTGGCGTGCTGCGGTTCATGGGGTCGCGAAGAGTCGGACACGACTGAGCGACTGATCTGATCTGATCTGAATAGCCTAGTGGTTTTCCCTACTTTCTTCAATCGAAGTCTGAATTTGGCAATAAGGAGCTCGTGATCTGAGCCACAGTCAGCTCCAGGTCTTGTTTTTACTGACTGTATAGAGCTTCCTCGTCTTTGGCTACAAAGAACATAATCAGTCTGATTTTAGTATTGACCATCTGGTGATGTCCATGTGTACAGTTGTCTCTTAGGTTGTTGGAAAGGATGTTTGCTGTGACCAGTGTGTTCTGTTGACAAAAGTCTGTTAGCCTTTTTCCTGTTTCATTTTATACTCCAAGGCCAAACTTGCCTGTTATTCTGAGTGTCTCTTGATTTCCTAATTTTGCATTTCAATCCTCTATGATGAAAATGACATCTATTTTTGGTGTTAGTTCTAGAAGATCTTGTAGGTCTTCATAGAACCGTTCAACTTCTGCTTCTTTGGCATCAGTGGTTGGGGCATGGACTTGGATTACTGTAATGTTGAATGGTTTGCCTTTAAAACAAACTGAGATCATTCTATTGTTCTTGAAATTACACCCAAGTGCTAATTTCCGAATCTTTTGTTGACCATGATGGCTAGTCCATTTCTTCTAAGGGCTTCTTGCCCACAATGGTCATCTGAATTAAATCCACCCATTCTCATTCATTTTATTTCACTAATTTCTAAGATGTTGATGTTTACTCTTTCCATCTCCTGATTGAACACGTCCAATTTACCTTGATTCATGGCCCTAATGTTCCAGGTTCCTATGCAATATTGTTCTTCACAGCCTTGGACTTTAGTTTCACCACCAGAATTGTGGATGTAGAGTGGTTCATGTCCATCACTGAGCACCATTTCCACTTTGGCCCAGCCACCTGTGTTTAGGGTAGTAAAAATCTGTTTAATGTTAAAAGGATGGATACATGCCATTACACGTTTGGGCAAACGTTTAGAATGTATTTTGCTGAGAGTGAACTAACTGCATTGTGAACTGTGGACTTTGGGTGATTATGTCACATATGTGAAGGTTCATCCGTGTGATAAATGCACCACTCCTCTGGGCTGGGGTGCGGGAATCAATAATAGGCAGGCTATGCCTTTGGGGGCTTGGGAGTATAGGAGAAATGTCTGTAAGTTCCATTCAATTTTTCTGTGAATCTAAAACTCTTCTCGGAGAAGGCAATGGCACCCTACTCCAGTACTCTTGCCTGGAAAATCCCAAGGTCGGAGGAGCCTGGTGGACTGCAGTCCATGGGGTCCCTAAGAGTCGGACACAACTGAGCAACTTCACTTTCAAGCTGAGTGTCAAAGAATTGATGCTTTTGAACTGTGGTGTTTAATGTGTACAGTTCATAGGTATATTTACACATTTTACTTTATTTTGTCAATCTTCTAATGAAGAAATAAAATAAGTATAGAAAATTCAAGAGACTATTAAAGTATATAAAGCCCTTGCTTTACTCAGTTTTGTCTTGAGTGGAGTTTATGGTTGCTTCTGCTGCCTGCAATAAAGAAAGCTGGAATAAAAAGAAGCTCTAAATTCTATTTGCCAAGGAAACAAGGTTTTTTGAGGGAAAAGAAAAAAAAGTTTAGATTCCAAGTCTAAAGTCATTTAAAATGTTTTAAAGCTTGGCTTTTTCTTATTGTTCAATATTTCTCTTTGCTTGTAGCCTAAACCAAGTTATCATTTTGTGAATTATTGCTCCCCGGAAGAATGTTTCTCTTGCACGTTCTGTGTCTAGACTGGACACTTTGAAGTGGCAGAGGCTACACTTCTCCACCTCTGGCTGAAGAGGAGTGACAGCGTCATTCCACCGCCACTGGGTCCAGGGGCTGGGGCTGCTTTCCTAAGGAGCAGCACAGGAGACTCAGCAGCAGGAGCACAGCGGCTCGCAAAGCTCAGAGGAAGGCCCAGGCTGCCAGAGACACAAGAAGCCACCACTTAATGCCCAGGAATACAGAAGGGTGTGATCCAGAGTTTCCTGTCCATCTCTTTCTGCAGAGCATGTTTCCAGGCCCAAGAGAGTTCTTCCACACTCTTCTTTCTTACTTTTCAGATGGGCTGGGAGAGCTTATGCTTGTGACCACTCTGACAGCTGCTGTGTGCAAGCCCTGGGCTAAGCGTGCATGTGTGCTCACTCAGTCGTGTCCAGCTCTTTGAGACCCCGTGGATGTAGCCCGCCAGGCTCCTCTGTCTATGGAATTCTCCAGACAAGAATACTGAAGTGGGTTGCCAGTTTCTCTTCCAGGTGATCCTCCAACCCAGGGGACCGAACCTGTATCTCCTGCATCAACAAGCAGATTTTTTTTTTTAAACCACTGAGCCACCTGGGAAGCCCCTGGGCCAGGCGCCAGCATAAAGTACCCTCGGTTCATTTGCCCTGTGGTGAGTCCACTAGACCAGCAGGCGCCTTCAGTCCCACAGTGCAGGGCTCCGAAGGCGCCCAGCACAGAGTACAAGAGAAACGGAAGTCCGTGTGGGAATAGCCCTCACCCAGCCCTGGGAAGTCAGGAAGGCTTTGAGGGCCAGTGACAAGTGAGTTGAGCCACGAAGGACACTTGGGAGTTTGAAACAAGTGGGAGAAGGAAGACAGACCAGGAAGCAGGAAATCTTGTGCTCAAGACCAGAACAAGAGAGAGCATAGCCTTTCAGGTGACAAGACAAAGTCCTCCTGGCAGGATGGGTGGGCAGCATGGAGGGAAAGCTGGTGAGATGGTGGGTGTCAACTTAAGGCTCCTGTGCTTAATCTGGGGGACATGGAACCCTGAACGTATGACTAACTGGTTCTTTTACTGGTTGCTTGCAGTTAAGTTTTTTGCCCATTTAGAATCACATGTGAAATAACTGCCAACTTCGAAAGGTTGTCTAGGAAATGCTGGGAACACAATTCATCTAGGGATGGTGACTCACTGTAAACGTTCAAAATGATGACCCCACTCCTCGGTTTCTTGCATATTATTACCATCTAACAGATTCGTGTTTATGTACCCTCTGTGGAAGGTCGACTCAAGTCATCAAAGTTACAAAGGAAACCTTCTGTTGAGAACAAAATATTTTAACATCTCATTTTATTTATCAGAGAACAGAAGCTGGAAAGCTTTGCTTGAGCATGAAACTAGCAAATGCTGTGACGCCCTTGTGTTCCTTCAAGCTGACACATTATGAGAGCTTATGGAACCTTAGCTTCTAAAGGAAATGAAGCACAATTAGAATAATGAATATTGTCTTTTATTGTCTGGCTGGGATATAAAACTGAAAGCAAAGACATGTTCAACTACACTGGGCAGATGACATCACATGAGTAACTGCTGATCAATTGTGGTTGGAGGAATTTACATCTCCAAACATTATTGGAATCATGATGGAAATATAGGGCAAACCAGGACCACACTGGGCTGCGGTCTATGGGGTCTCATAGAGTCAGACACGACTGAAGGACGCAGCAGCAGGACCGCACTGGAGCAACTAACTGGTCAACTGACCATCAGACCTTGGCAAAGAAGAGTAACTGTTATCATGTGTGTAAGTCATTAATCAGATTCTCCTGAAGTGGCTTGTAATTCCTGGGAACACGTTAAATTTAGATGTCAGGAAAAGCTGTGTTCTCTGGCCACTGGGGCCTCTCACAATATCCTATGGAATAAACACGACTTTGACAGCTGTCCTTAAGTTCGAGAAAGATTGGCGTCAAGGGTCATTAATAAATGTTAAGAGGAAGACAATTAAGCACATAGTAACATAGTAACAACCACAGTCAAAGCATTTGCTGTCAAAATCCTCCATTGATATGTTATCCGGGGCACAATCAATGGGGTGAAGACTTTCTCCAAGATAACAATGAAAAAAGAAAATTCTTATTTTCCCGTCTGAAAGATAACGCAGAAGTCTGTCTTGGAAATTTATATACACTGCTAACTTAAAATCAAACACCTGTTTCAAAAGGGTGGTGATTCAAAATCAGAGATGAGGAAATATCCGTGGTTTCTAATGTTGGCTGTCACACCTCCTGTGGTTGACGAATGACAGTGAAGAGTCACCTCCGCCACACATTCCAGGCTCTCAAAGCACTAGTGTGAGTTTGGTGGGTTTGGACCAATGTTTCCCTACACAGAGAATCACAGATTTCCCATCAGCCCCCTGCTGGTGTCCCAGGCCCCAGCGCGTCTGAGCCGGCGGCCCAAGGTCCACACGCCTTTACCCCCGAGCTCGCTCAACTACCATCCCCACCTGGCAGAATCTTAGCACTTCAAATCCACTTGAACTGTCCCTTCGAAGCTGAGCTTTCTCCTTCTCCCATAAGCTGCTCAGCGTCCTTACATCCCTGCTCAGGTCAGAGTCCAGGCGTCTGGAAGGTATTTACCATGTTGTCATCTGTGCAAATATTTGTTGCTGTCTCTTTCTCCTTCAGCTTTATGGACTCTTGCAGGGATTTTGTTTATGTGTGTATCCTCAGCCCCTAGCTGAGGGCTGAGCAAGGAGAAAATACACTTGTTTCTGAATGAGTAAACATCGGGGGAGAATCGCTGGAAGCATGGTTATTTCTCGAGGTGGATGTAAATAAGCTAATTAACTGGACCGCAGGCATAGCTGAGTCTGGGATACGAAGGCTCCATCCCTTGTCCCTGTTCCCTTCTGAGTGTGGGCTTCATTCTTGGACGGGTTCTCTGGCTGTGGCTGCAGTTGGGGGGATGTTTTGTTCCTACTGAGAAGCAAGAGATGCTAGTTCATCCTGGGCCAAGGAGGAGCAGGGGGAGGACAGTGTCTGAGCAGCTGCCTGAGCTGGGAATGAGGATTGTTTTTTTCCAGTCTAAACAGATATTTACATGCTCATGCTCTTGATGCTTGTCAGTAGTGACCCCAGAGCTTCAGGAATCATTTGAGATGTCTTCTTCAACAACTCCCCCCACCCCTTTTTCTTTTTCTTAAAATAATAAATAGTCAATTTCGTAACTGAGTAGTATCACAATTGAATAAACCTTGGTCAAGACACCCTGATGAATCCAGGCATAGAGGGGAAGATAATCATTGTGATATTTGTAGCTTTTGTCTTGAGGCTCAAATTCTTGAAGGTATGTGGCATTAAAATGTTTTAAATTGTTTATGTCTAACGTTAAAGGGAACTGTAGGAAGTATACATGGATTTATTTATGTGTGTATTTCAAATAGACTAAAATGGTTCCTTTGGAGTGAACTAAAGTTACCATTATAGAGATTCACATGAAGGAGTTGTGTAGAAGACTGTGTCTAGTGTCTAGAACAAGGATCATCCTGCTGAATTTGTAGGAATTTAAGACAATTTTATATTGCAGAATCATAATCACTTTATCTTCTACCCTGGGAAGCCAGAAGTGTTTTAAATTTGGAAAGTTTTAGATATCAGGCATATTATGCAATTCATACATTTTAACTCTGAAATGAATTGTCTATACCTTGTCATGTTTTTTTTTTAAATATTAATTTTGTAGTGAGATACACAAATAGTCACACTAGGTTGGATAAATATAGACTAGAAATAAAGTCTTGCCAGTTCATGTCGGATTTTGCCATAATAACATTTAATGGCAAATTTAAAGAAAATTAAAATTTTTTGTTTTAAGAGCCATTGGGATTTTAGAAATTTCATTTTTATCTTATATATTGGGCTAGGTATCCAACCTGATTTATACTTCTAACATGGGTAATAAAATTTTCAAAATACTTTTGGAATATAACAATAGCTGTATTGAAATTAAAATGACAGTGCTCTTGGGCCTGACACAGTGTGTGCTTGTTGAATTCACAGTTTTTAAAAAATATTTTTAATTGGAAGAAAATTGCTTTACAATATTGCGTTGGTTTCTGCTGTACCACAATGCAAATCAGTCATAATTTGAGTCAGTTGTAATGAGATGAACCTAGAGCTTGTTATACAGAGGGAAGTAAGAAGGAAAACAGCAAATATAGTATATTAATGTATGTATATATCGAATCTGGAAAAATGGTACTCATGAACCCGTTTGCAGAGAAGGAATGGAGACGCCGACTTCACATTTAAGACTTTGTCCTGCTTATGACAGCGTGGCGCGTCTCACGTGTGCCCTTGCACACGTGCCTACTTGTTTATACGCATCTCATCTGTTTGTTTTCACCAAAGGACACGCTGCCTTGGCGGAGGCAGAACGCCTCCATTACGGCTTTGGCAGGGGCTGTGAGTCTCATAGGCAGCACCTGACCTTCTCAGCAGAGCTCTGACACGCTCTTGCTTTTTGTGGGAGTCTATTGATTTTCTTTCCTACTGATAAACTTTACACATCATCTAGAGGTTTTGTTATCACCTTAAATTAAGAGAAAACAAACTTATCATTGAACACGATCCCTCATTAACTTTCAAGATTTTATTTGTTTAATTAGGTGTCACCTAACTTTACAACTGGCACCGTTAAATTAGTAAAATCTACAGGTCTTATCCACTCTTAACGAGTGGCAGAGTTATTTTATATCCAGGCCTATATAATTACTTCCTGGGTTTACATGATATACAGCGAGTCTAACATGTCAACATGAAAACTGAGACTCACCAGTAAAGGCACAGGCGCCCAGGTCCTGAGCTGACGCTGCCTTTCTCGTATGGGCCAGCGTGTGGTAATTAGGCTGTGTCTGTCATGTCTTAGCTTAGAGAAAATTAAAGCTATAGCATTACCATCAGTCATGAGGTTTTTAGATGGACAAGGAGACTTAAAATTAGCAGTTGCTTCTTACAAAAGAAACTGAAAATAACCCCGGGAGGAGCTGTTTGAGCCAGCAGGCTGAGAAGAGAGAGATTAGGGATAATATTTCTTTGTTGTTGGCTATAGACAGAACTTCTAGTCCTGTGAGAGACATTTAGGTTAATTCTAAGTGACGCCTTGTCTGTCGAAACTTGGTAACTGTGAAGGCCTCTTTGATGCAGATGCTTATTACTAGTTTTCTAAATGAAAATGCCCGTGTCCTCAATTCCTCTTTGTCGAAAATTTGGGAGGTCATCTTTTGACAGGTTTATCTGAGCTTGAACGCAGTGAATAGGCAGAGTAATTATTTATGTACCTTAATTTAGTACCTTTTCCAGAGCCACATCTGAATGCATCATTTTCTTTTCTGGAGGCTAATTATATGTGTCCGCACTAATGCGGAGGCAGTGTTGAGGACTTCAGACTTGGCCAACTGACTTGGCCTCCTGACGGTGCACCCACGGCCGTCGGTGGTGTTCTGGTCCACCTGCCTTCCCGCTTCTGCTGGCCCGTGGGCTGGCCAGGCGAACCCCAGCTCCCAGACCCCTGTCCCTGCTTCAGGCAGACTTTCCCCATCACAGCCTGAAGGGGAGAGAGGTGGAGAGAGGGCAGAGCTGGGAGGTGTCTCCCTTCATCTCTGGGAGGCACTGCTCTCAGGGGCTGCGTCTCAGTCGTCCTCCTAGCCCCCACCAGGCAGCCCAGCCACCGTACCTCCCCGCCCGGCCCCCGCTGCCCCATGCCCCCCACCCCAGCAGATTGGAGCACTGCCCTAACGCTGCTAATATCAAGGAACTTCCTTCCCCAGTTTAGCTCTTTGGGGAGTTTCCACCATGTTTGCAACTAGACCTCAGCTTTAAATTCTCTCTGTTGAAATACCTGGTGTGGGTCCTGCTCCCCTAACTTGACCCTGACCTGCGCACATGGCCAGTTACTTGTTTAATACAAAGTGTAGAGCTACTGCAACCTTCTAGTGAAAATTGTGTGTCCCTCTTATCAAGAGAAAGGCCTGTTGCCTTTGGACATGGTAACTAAGAAGGAGTTGGAGACTAACAAGGGATTTAACTCTTTGTAATTATTAAGCAATATCTATTAAAATTGTTAACTTTAGGAAGTTCGATAAAAGTTATTTGAAGGTTCATGAGGGAAGAAGTCAGGTCTCACTGCTGGTTTTTCAATTTTGTGAAACTGGATCATGTTTGAGACAAACAGATCTTCTCAGTGGTTAGTTATAAGCCATTTTTATAGACATTTGGAAGATATTAATTTGTGTTTGGAGTTTAAACTTTGGATTCTGTATGTTTTTATAAACTGAGTTCTTGGTTTTCACCTAATTCAGATTTTGATGGTTTATTTGTTTCATTTATTTTTCATTTTCCCGCTTGTCTGTTAGAGATACTGGTAATGTCTTGAGTCGGGTGGCAAACTGGAATGAGCAGGAAGAGGTGGCTTCTAACAGTTGAATTGAACTGTTCATGAGGTCTTTCCCTTGGTGTGTCATTGGGTTTTGTGGGTCTCATTCAGTCCGAGGCTTCGCCTCTAGGATCTGAAGGGAAGGATGGGTGGGTACTGATAAAAGGTGAGAACTCAGTGAGCGTGGAAGGCAGGGATCAGAGCCTCATCCACATTAAGGACAGAAAGGTATGTTTCTAAGAACTTAAAGAATATAACTGTTGGATTTTGAATTTTCTATTCAGTATTATTAAAGTGAAAAGCACCTTATTCATACTTACAGCATTTAACAGGGTCACATTATAAATCCAAGCACATTTTTTTAAGGTCTTATTCTGGGATTATTTTTGCCATCCTTTAAATATAGTTTACACCATCTTTTGGGAGGAAAAAAGAAAACAACCTGGCCAGTTACTGTCAGATTTTGGTTCCTTCACTAATTAGGGCTTCCCAGAATTGAATATATGGATCCAAGTGAGCCAGCCAATAGGAGCTACAGCTCCTGGTTAGGTGGAAGAATCCATTTAACAGGACTTGCTATGTTCAGCTTTCTTTCTTGTCTTTTTGTAGCTGGTTTACCTGTGAGCTGGCATTTGTGGAAGATGGATGGGTCCCTCTGAGATTCTTTATTTACCCACAGGTGTCTATGTGCTCAGTTGCTAAGTCGTGTCCAACTCTTTACAACCCCATGGACCCACCAGGCTTCTCTGTCCGTGGGATTTGCCAGGCAAGAATATTGGAGTTGTTTGCTCTTTCCTCCTCCAGGACATTGTCCCAACACAGGGATCTAACCCGCGTCTCTTTCATCTCCTGCATTGGTGGGCCAATTCTTTACCAGCGCACCACCTGGGAAGTCCTACCCACAGTTAAGGATGGTATATTGCCTTCACTAGAATGCCCTCCGCAGCTGCCCTGGCCCAATGAACAAGAATGTTTCTCTGATGCACCCACAGGGGACTGTACCCAGGGCGACATAGAAGTAACTTGGCTTGGCAAACCCACACCCACTGAAACTGGAGTATGGCCACCTCAAGCAGCCAGGCCATGGGGCATAACTACTATCCACCTGGCCCAGACTGAGCTGTTTTCTGGGTCCCCACGGGGCTCAGATGGTGACCAGATCTCACAGTGGCGTCAATGTTCTGACCACACTGCATGGACTCTGGCTAGGATGCTTTCCTGACGTTGGCATCCTTGATATTTTAATCTGAAAAATCAAGAGAAAATAAAAATCCCAGAAAAGCAGAATTACTCCAAAAGAGTCATGTAGTCATCATGTGAGATGACAGCCCTAATGAGCAAGCTGAAATACCCACGGTGGAACTTTTCAGCACGGTTCTTGGCTTCTGTTTGGTTTTGCTCTTTTCCTTGTGTGTGTTGAATACAGCCTGAAAATAGCAGAAGGATATTGAAAATGCTAATCCAATGATTGTGTAGGATGGGAAACGACCAGACCGTTCTGCTGATTAGTCTGTGGGAAAGGGGTTATTACTATTGGAAGACACTTCTCCAGGGTCTCTCAAGTTTCTGCATGTCTTGTGAAGGAAGCACTAACTACCTTCATTTTTAGACTATCTTTGCAAGGAAATTATAGAGCAAATGACCTAGAAAATGATAGTCTAGTCTCTCTCTCTAAAGTAAAATGTGGACCTGCTTGCTTTCAGTATGATAAAGACAGCGTCTCCCTTCAGAATGAGAGGAAAGGTCGGCTTACAGATCCTTCAAAAAGATCTACGTGTCCTAAGCTCAGGGTCCCCAGCTGTGTTGCAGAAACCCAGCATGCGTAGCGTGTAGCTTGGCCTGAACACTTCGTCTCCTGGGAACAGGGATGCAGAGGAACGGACAGAATCATGACGCCTGTACATCATTCTGCCGGGGCTCCGACCCAGGAGCCTTCTGTCTCCTTGCCGCATCCGTGAGACGGTGGCAGGCTAACCAGTCAACTTGCACACTGGGTGAAATCTTGGCCGCTCCACCACTTTAGCTCCTCTGGCACTGGAGAAGAACCTCCTTCCATAAAAATTGGCAGAGAAGGCACGGAAATGCATGGATACATATTTAATATACACAGTTGTTAATCTGTATTTTAATTCTGTCATGCTATATGAATTTCTGGTATTTTCTGAAATTTGTTACTTATTAAACCATTGATTGTAAAATTCCTCCCTCCAGTAAAATGGATTTTGACTTTTATCTGGCGGAGTTTTATCTAGTGTTAGAGCAGTTTGTGATTTGTAGCTTTCTGCAATCTTAGAAAAAATATAAATTCTATGTATTTATCTGTATGTGAAATACTTCCTCAATAGGCCAGCCAACTCAGCTATTCTAGAGGTATTACTTTTCATTATGAGTGAGGATTTTTTTTCAGGTCTGCAAAAGCAGTCCGTGTATTTCACAAGGATCAGTCATGTCCTCCCGACGTCTTGTTTTGATAGTCCAGTTTGGCCTTAACTCTCTTCCATAATACCCTTGAACTGACCTTTGAAGGATTCATATCATTTCCAAAAAAAAAAAAAAAAGTGAAAAGGATGGCCTTCCATGTTCAGAGAGAAAGCTGCTTCGGGGAAGCCATGCAGGACCCCGCAGACACACCTGAACGGGCTCCCAGCAGCCGCTCGTCGCATCATCACAGCGGCGCTGCTGGCACGGTTGCGTCACTGGGGCTGCGGGCTGCAGGCCGGGGCTCAGCTGCTCTGTCACTTGCCCGGGCGGGGGGTTCTGGCTGACCTAGACCACCCGAAATCGATAAGGCACTTATTCTTAAAAACATCCTGGACTCCAAATTCCTGGCTTGGGGACACTTCTCTGTATAGGGGAACACTCCAGATTTTTGAAGAGTAACCCATTTTACCTGAGACATGCCCTTATTTTCAGATGTGCTAAGCGAGCTTGTCACAGCCCTTGTTTTCTGAAAGAATAAGTCATTTACTCCCTTCCCTCTAATGCTGCTCTGACTCAGTAGTTCTCAAAAGTGTGGTCCCCGAAGCTGTGGTGACAGCAGCACCTGGAAACTTGGTGGGTTGCAGGTCCAAAGCCCGGCGTCAGAACATCTGGGGTGGGTCCCTGCAAAGCCTAGTTTAACAAGCCTCCCAGATGATTCTGATGTAAGTTGAACTTAGAGACCCACAGGTGTGGCTCACTGTGTCTGTGGTCAGAGGAGGAGGAGGTCAGTTTGGTGTGTTGTTGTTTAGCTGCAAAGTCATGTTCTACTGTTTGTGACCCCATGCATGTGACCGCCAGGCTCCTCTGTCCATGGGATTCTCTATGCAAGAATACTGGAGTGGGTTGCCGTTTCCTTCTCCAGGGAATTTTCCTGACCCAGGAATCGAACCCACATCTCCTGCATTGCAGGTGGATTTTTTACCACTGAGCCTCCAGGGGGCCCTTAGTTTGGTTACAAGTAGAGAAAAGACAGCTTAAGAGTGATGATGTCAAATTATAAAGAAACATTGGTGGCATTCATTAAATAAATCTACTGATTTTTTTTGTTGTTGTTTAAGAATCTATAATTGCTTATCCTTTGCCATCCACTGTTAGGATACAAATGTATATAAGACAGCCCATAAATATTTCAAGGTCCACTGCAGATGTGGACAATCTATGCATGCATTTTAAGTCCCTTCAGCTGTGTCTGACTCTTTGTGCCCCTATGGACCACAGCCCAGGCTCCTCTGTCCAAAGGGCTCTCCAGGCAAGAATACTGGAGTGGGTTGCTATGCCCTCCTCCAGGGGATCTTCCTGACCCAGGGGTTGAATGAACCTGGGTTTTTTATATCTCCTGCATTGGCAGATGGTATTTCTGTGTGTGTATGTGTGTGTGTGTGTGCGTGTGTGTGTGTGTGTGTATTTTTAACCACTAGTGCCATTTGGGAAGCTCAAAGTGAAAGTGTCAGTCTATGCCTGTGGGCAAAATTCAGTTTGATACATATTTTTGTAAATAAAGTTTTATTAGGATACAGATACATCCATTCATTTGCATATGTTCCATGGCTGCTTTTAGACAATAATTCGGAGTTAAGCAGTGCAACAAAGACCATATGGCCTGCAAAGCGGAATACCTTTAATATATGGTGCTTTAATAAAGTTTACTGACACCAGGTCTAATGTTTAAAGGAAAATGCCTTCTATATACAAGTAGTGATACACAAATGGAATTGAGGATTAAGTGTACATGCAAGAGTTCTTCTGTCATCCTCTGTTACATTTGTATGGAATTTTTGTAGTGGCAGAAAATTTAGTTTCATGGTATTATTACCATGGACGGTGTGCGTACTGTTTGACAAGAAGCACAGTATTTACTGGCCCAGCACCTTCGTGTGTGGGGTGCGGGGGAAGAGGGGCTATG
This sequence comes from Tragelaphus eurycerus, assembly GCA_935064755.1. Lineage (NCBI taxonomy): Eukaryota > Metazoa > Chordata > Mammalia > Artiodactyla > Bovidae > Tragelaphus > Tragelaphus eurycerus. Next base: position 20,144,042 of record CAKXYN010000039.1, on the reverse strand, counting down.
CAAACAAATAGAAAAACAGTAGGAAAAATAAGACAGTGAAAAAGAATGTGACTTGGGAATTCCCTGGTACTCCAGTGGTCAAGATTCTGCATGCTCACTGTTGATAGCTGGATTCAGTCTCTGGTCTGGTCAGGGGACTAAGACCCAATGAACTTTTGTTGTTCAGTTGCCCAGTTTTGTTTGACTGTCTGCAACCCCATGGACTGCAGCACACCAGGCATCCCTTTCCCTCACCATCTCCAGAGTTTGCCCAAGTTCTAGTCCAGTGCATCAGTGATGCCATCCAACCATCCCATCCTCTGATGCCCTCTTCTACTTCTGCCCTCAGGCTTTCCCAGAATCAGGGTGTATGCAGCCAAAAAAAAAAAAAAAAAAACAAGGATGTGACTTACATGAGCAGCTAAGATAAAGGAGTATGTGGCACGACAGGGCTGAGAAATGAACTAAGAGGAAAGAGGCCTGGGTTTAGAACATTCCTAGCTACCTGACAAAGGGAGTGGGCAGGTGAGACTCTCAGGGAGTTCTGGGATGCTGAAGGGTGCAGAACGAGGGGCAGACTCTAAGTCAGGCTGGGGAGAGGTGCACTCCGTCCCTCCCTAAGTCTGCAGTTCAGTGGCTCAGTCGTGTCCAACTCTTTGCGACCCCATGGACTGCAGCATGCCAGGCTTCCCTGTCCATCACCCACTCCTGGAGCTTGCTCAAACTCATGTCTGTTGAGTCGATGATGCCATCCAACCATCTCATCCTCTGTCTACAATACATGCATGCTTATCAATATACCCAGCACCATATTCTTGCTTCTTACTGACCAACTGTGAGGGGACCCTGTAGAAAATCACTGGATTTCCCTCTAGAAAACCTGAGTTGCTTCCTGCTTTCACCCCTGACTGACTTTGGACCAATCATTTCATGGCTCACGGTGTCCTCTTTCTCACTGTCAAGATGCTTCCTCGTTGTCGAGAGGTACTGGAGGCTTCCTCCTCCATCCACACTGTGTTATTCTCCCAGACTCACTTACCATCGAGAGGACAGCAGGGGGCCCAGAGTGCTCCCACAACTCCTTGGTTGAAAAAGAAAAAGTCAGAGAGATTAGCAGACACTTGGAACCTTCTTAAAAAGGGGCTTGTTGAACAGTTTGCCCCAAGGGCATTAGTTTCCCTCAAAAGAGTGGATGTTGTCTCATTTCAGACTCATCTATAATCTGATGATACTCTTCTCCTGAAGAGATTCTTGACTGTGAACATGTTTAGGGGGGTATTGGCTGGTCGGATTCCATGTCTGTGATCATATTTCTCATTCTTTCAGGAATTTTTCTTTAAATGTGGAGCACACCCGACCTCTGACAAGGAAACATCAGTAGCTTTGAACCTGATCACAACAAACAGTCGAGACATCAGCTGCATAACGTGTACGGACATCAGGTAAGGATCTGAAAACTCAGAACAGAAGAGATCTGCTCCATTGTATTGCCGTTGCTCTTTTACCAAGAACCAGTTGAGGGCATTCACAGGGTCTGGTTCTGGGCTTTTTATTCTGGCCCACTGATCTCTATGTTTGTTCTTTCACCAGCACGGTACTGACTTAATAAATGTAGTTTCATCGTTAAGTTGAAGTCAGATAATGTCAGTCCCCCAGCTTCGTTTTTTCATTCAGTACTATTTTGACTATTTTTGGTCATTTCATCTGCATCTAAACTTTAAAATCAGTTTGTTGATGTCCGTAAAAGAATATCGGGCTTTTGACTGAGATTGCATTGCATGTGTGCATCGATTTGGGAAGAACCCACATCTTGGTAATGTTGAATTTTTATATCCACAAACATGGAATACCTCCATTTATTTTGTTCCTCTTTGGTTTCATTCATCAGAGTTTTGTAGTTTTCCTCATGTAAGTCTTATTATCTATTTCGTTAGATTTATGCCTGAGTACTTCAGTTTTCAACTGCTAATGTAAATGGCATTGTGTTTTTATGTCAAAGTGCACATATTCGTTGTTGCTGTGTAGGATGGAAATTGACTTTTGCACGTTAACCTTGGACCTTGCAACCTTGCTATAAGTGCTTATTATTTCTAGGGTTTTTTTGGTTGATTCTCTTGGATTTTCTGCCTAGATTATCTTGTCATTTGTGAGCAAAGACAGTTTTATGTCTTCTTTCCCAAAATGTTTATTTTATGCCCTTTCCTTGCCTTGTTGCCTAATTTAGTTAGTACTTGCAGTACGATATTGAAAGAAATAGTAAGAGAGCGTGTCCTTATCTTGTACGTGATGTTAGTGGGAAAATTCAAGTTTCTTGCCATTAGATATGACATCAGTAACAGATATTTTGTTGATAGAATTTTCAAGTTGAGGAAATCCTCTTCTGATCCTCATTTACTGACATATATATATATATCATGAGCGTGTTTGAGACTTCATCAGATTTTTTTTTTTATGCATCTGTTTGTATCATCATGTGATTTCTCTTTTTTAGTCTGTTGATGTAATGGATTACATTAATTCATTTTTCAGTGTTGAATCTGCCTTGTAAACCTAGGATAAATCCCACTTGGTCACTGTGTCTGATACTTTTTTATACATTTTGGGATTCGATTTGGTATATTTTGTCAAGGATTTTTGCTTTTGTGTTCATGAGAGATATTGATCTGTAGTTTTCTCGAATTGTCTTTGTCTGGTTTTGGTATTACCCTAGAATGAATTAGGAAGCATTTATCCTGCTTCTATCCTCTGTAATAGATTGTAGAGAATTGGTAGCAAAATAATAATTTTATTTATTTTTGTGCTTATAAACATGTAATTTTGTATAAAAAGAGATTGACATCTTTCGTCTACCTTCTTAATGATAATCCCCATTTTTTAAAAAAAAAAAAGCTTTGCAAGTGTATAATAACTTATTTTCAAGGAGCTCCAATGTCACTAAGCTAACTTTTGACCTTAGCAATATAGCAATCTATTAAGTCTTCAGCTTCCTTATAAAATCCAGGAATCAAAGTAGGTAATCTATAAGGCTCTGACTGGTTCTGAAGAACTGCAAAAGGTAGGTATAATCCTTGTTCACAGCTTATAAATCCATAGTATTGTTTGAAAAAGTGCTTGTTTGTGGTCCTGTCTTCTGCCAAATGCAGAAATAAAAAATGAGGTTTTCAATGATACTGCTTTCCAGATGACACATATGTGGCTGTGATATGTAGAAAAAATATATAAGGTAAATGTGCTATTCAGTTCCAGATGTTAGGCTTAAGTTTTAATTCAGGTACCTGATATGTATCTTTTGAGTTTATAAAATAATATATGTAAAATATTTTCCTCTCTCTTAAAGAACAGAGTGAACTATTCACGGGTTAAAACATCCTGAGGTTTCATGTGAACCCGCACGTTCCCATCTGCTGTCCAGCCTTGCAGTGACCTGTACTAATTTGGAATCGTGTCTTGACCTTCCTCCACTCAAGGTCATCAGTTTTATCAGTCTTAGGCTTAGGAGTTAAAAATAGTGAATTGAACAAAAGGCAAAGACTTAAGCCAAGAACAGAAATTATAGCACTTGAAGGTAGAACAGCTCTATTGTTAAGTATCCCCTATAGCAATTACATCAGAAAGGTTCAGCACATTTCTGGATGCCTCACCTGGACTCAGAAATAACAACATTCAGCAAAATAAAAATGACACTGGCAATGCCAAAGTGAGACGTTTATTCCCTCCTAAACCAGTATGTGTTGCAGGAAGGGGGACCCCTTCCAGGGCCCAAAACTGGGCTCTTGACTAACACTCGGAAATGAATTGTCTGAGGAAACACATGTGCTGAGAAAGCAAAAGATTTTATTGGGAAAGGGCACCTGGGTGGAGAGCAGGAGGGTAAGGGAACCCAGGAGAACAGCTCTGCCACGTGGCTCACAGTCTCAGGCTTTATGCTGATGGGATTAGTTTCCGGGTTGTCTTTAGCCACTCATTCTGACTCAGAGTCCTTCCTGGTGGTGCATGTCTTGTTCAGCCAAGATGGACGCCAGAGAGAAGGATTCTGGGAGGTGGTCGGACATGTGGTGTCTCCTTTTGACCGTTCCGGAACTCTTCGGGTTGGTGGAGGCTTCTTTGTTCCCTGTTCCTTCCCAGGACCTTCTGTCGTAAAACAACTCATGCAGATGGTTACTCTGGTGCCTGGCCAGGGGGGACGGTTCCAGTCCGTGTGCTTCCCCTAACGTTGGGCCTACTGTGATACCCGGTGCCCCCAGAGGAATGCAGTATTTCTGCACCTAGAATCTTACATTATAAAAGGAGTCTTCTTAAATTTTAAAAATATAAAATTTGAAAATATACAAAATAGAAAAAAATTATTACCGTGATATCTTTTGGCAAAAAGAAAAAAAAAAAATTTACCACCCTGTTTTCTTATCTTTGCTTCTAAGACCACCTGCTGCGTCCCCGTGCTTCTTTTCACCTTTATTAGTCCTTAGTTTACAATGCTGAAGGCAAATCAAAAAAAAACCACGTATACAGTCAAAATTTAACCTTCTAGAAACATGTTCTAAAGTCCAGTTCCCAGTAGGACATTAAATCTAAGAAGCACTCTACCTTGTAATTTTCCTCAACTCTTCCCATAAAGATTTCTGTTTTTGATGCCATTGTTGTTTGATATGTTGTTGTTGTTGTTGTTGTTTAAGTTTTCTTGCTTTCAACTTTGTCTTATGGTTCATGTAGCCTATTGAAGCAATACCTTGGATTGCACACTTAAAAGATTTACTTGGGCTTGGAGATCAATACAAGTTTATCTGAAAATCTTTTTATTCTTGTTCTTGGTGTTTCTGGGGAGAGTGGTTTGACTGTCACTTGACAGTATTTTGGTGTGAATTCATTGATTCACTTAACAGAGATGAGAAATTGGTATCTTGCTTATGATATTGGTATCTTGGTATATTGGTATCTTGGTATCTTCTTATGGTCCCTTTGAATGCATATCTTGTTTAATCTCTTGTCAATTTACATTTTAATTTTGATTACACTTGGCATTTCTTTTATGATTTAGAATTAATGTCGAAGTTCCTTTTATGTTGCTGTGGACTAAGTATTAGTTGCTCAGTCATGTCCAACTCTTTGCGACCCCATGGACTGCAGCACACCAGGCTCGTCTGTCCATGGGGATTCTCCAGGCAAGAGTCCTGGAGTGGCTTGCCATGCCTTCCTCCACGGGATCTTCCCAACCCAGGGATTGAACCCAGATCTCCCACATTGCAGGCAGATTCTTTACCATCTGAGGCACCAAGGACTATATTCTACCAGCTTAACTCTTTCTTGACTTTTTGGTGTCAGACAGGAACTTATGATTTTGTCTAGTCATCAGTCTCTGAAGAGTATTATGAGCGACTACAGACTAAAATCACATGGACTTTTACTGAAATCTTTAACATGGTCTTTTTCAGTAAGTGGTTTTTGTCTCTGTAATGGAAAAATCCTTGACATTATGTGTGTGTGGTGTGTGTGTGTGTGAGAGAGAGAGAGAGAGAGATAACAGCAGTGATCTTCTCTGACCTTGCAGACATATGTATTTCTCCTATTTGACCCAAATAGTATATATACTCATAGGTAATGTAACATGCCAGGAACAAGAACTCTTTCTTTTAAGTGTGGGAGTATCTCCGAGTGCTCATTTTACGTAGCATTCTAGAGGAAGGTAAGTCAGAATACCAATATGATATTACAATAAGCAGGAGCACATTCTCTAGTAGAATGGAATATCTTAGAACTTTTTAAGATGAAAGAGAAAACTTCAAAGATGTGTCTTAAGCTCAAAACAGGCTACCTCACACTGTGCTCAGACCCCGTGGGAGTAAGATCTCTCTATATTAGGGCTGAGTCACTCTTGGCTAAAAAAGTGGGCAACCTCAGTCTGACCCAGTCTTGAGGGAGAATAAATCTTTCTACCCTGCACTGTTTCAGAAAGGAGACTCCTTTGTGTGGGCATAACCTTCCATAAAGATAATTTCATTGCCTCCTTTGAAATTCAAACATGGTGCTTAATGAACTGTAACTCTTTACTTAAATTAATTTCAAATTATTTGAACGTCTGTCTTTCTTACATATGAAGAAGTTGAGGCTAAGGCGTTTTAAAAATTGCGTGCAGTCTCACCACGAGGAACTGGGTGTAGCAGCCTACCCACCCAGACCTGTGTGGTCTGCGTGTTTCCTCTCCTCACACCTTACCTTCTTCATGTATGCAGTTCTCATGGGACAGGAGAAGGCAAGCTACCTAGTGAAGATTGGAAAGTAGGTTTGCATGTGAAAAGGGAGCTACTAGCAATAAAGCGAGATCCAAAGACAGTTTAAAAACCAGCTCTTTAAAGTGTTGAAGAAAACAGCTGTATACCTGTCTGTCTGCTCTAAGTTCTAGGCTGCGTGAAGGACCAGTCCAAGCTTGACCGACGTGCAGATGTGACCAGAGCCACAATGTCCTGCATAATTCTTTGCATTCAATAGGTTTTCATAAATATTTGCTGGTCTGAATTAAAGTAAATTCATTTTATGCAGTGCGACAGACAGAAAACAAGTTCTTTTTATATGGAACACTCTACTTTTAAAAATTCCCTAATGGAATTTTCCAAAGTTAAAAATCCCTTCTGCATCTAATGGAACTTTCCAAAACTAAATTAGATAAGTTAATCAAAAATCAATAGAGAGGTTTAAGGCACTATTAGATATAAGGGAGAAAGTCAAATTTCAAAGTCCTACTCATAGAAGAGAGATTACTCAGCCATACTGTTTGGGGTCAGTTACTTATAAAAACAGAAGAAGTATTTTATCAACATTGAGGCTTTGAAATGTGAGCCATGTCAGTTTTAATGTCAGTCAGTGACCTTCATTTCTCCCGCGGCGAACCCTGTAGATTTCAGATCCAAGCGGCTGCATCAGCGGGGTTTCCTGGAAACGTTACAGGTGCTTGGCCATGAAATTCATAAACCTCACCTTTTCATTTAACTGTCGCTGCGGGCGCACAGCAGCCCCCGCTGGCGCTAGTAGGACAATATTGCAAATCCTCCTGGACCAATTTTGTACCCTTAAGGTCAACCTTGCATGTTGTAACCGTCTGGATTTTAAGCAGTTCATTTTCTGATGGTGGATGTTAAGAAGCAGCCGTATTCCCTCAGCATCCAAGTGCCCTCACTAGGACTTTGGTGACAGCCGAGCCTTATTTTTAAGGTCTAACTCTCTTAGAAATAAATGCCCACAGAGTCTTTACAGAGCTAATTTTGCATAGAAAAATATTGTGACTTGTGCATTTGTTTTTAATTGCAACTTTATCCTCATAATTAGCAATTGATTATAAACTCGGTGAGGGAAAGAAATTATGTCTATTGCAAATAGCATCTGTATTCTGGAATATTTTTTAGTGGTAAACAGTGATACAGTCTACCTCGCTCTCTACAAACATCATGTTTCCCATGATGTTTAGAATTAGTATTTTCAGCGATCCCCTGGAGAAGGAAATGGCAACCCACTCCAGTATTCATGGAGAAATCCCATGGTCAGAGGATCCTGGTGGGCTACCGTCCATGGGGTCGCAAAGAGTTGGACATGGCTTAGTGACTAAACAATAACAATTTGCAGATTTGTCCTTGGTGGCTTCACAGGTTGTACTTGCAACCAAATAAGCAAGAGTCTCAATAACCTGGAGTTCAGACAAGCTATTTAGTAAAGTAAGTCATGATGTATTGATTCTGTCTCTTGTTAATGTGATCAGTTCTACATCAAAGAAAACATGGCCTCCAATCCTATATCTCAGGTGCACTGGGAATGGGATCTCAAGGGTTTTTAGGTCTACCTGTGGATTTTCACAACACTGAGGGCTACTTCACGTGCAATCCTGATACCTACCCATCGATGTGCAGAGGTGTGCACACAGATGCCAGCATCCTGTAATATCAGTATCACTGGCAAAACAGTTTTATTCTGGCATCTATAATCTTTAGCACCTCCTCTCTTAAAGAGAGAACTTGAAAACCCATCAAGCTGTTCATTCCACTGATAGTCATTGAGCCCGTCTGTGACTCAAGGAACTGCTTCAGGCTGAGAAAATCATGTTTTTAAGCAGGGAAGGGAGAGCAGATGCCAGGGGCACAGGGTTGCAGCTGAAGGGTGTGGTGGAGGTGGGTGCGTCCAGGAGAGGCAGAACTTGACCAAACAGGGATGGGAACTTATTTCTTTAGACCAAGATTTCCTACTCACTTTTTCACTTGACCAAGACAGCATCTTAAAAATGCTTGATACAATTTGTATGCATGTAGGTAGGGCGTGCACCAATTAACCCATTCCCTGTTGTCTAACACCCAGCCACTGCCTGCTCTGCTGAGGTGCTTCCCCCTTGCATGTCACCCTGGAAAGGACCTTGACCCCAAAGCCAAAGTCTGACACCTGGTGTTGTCCTTGCTGGTCTCCATCTGGCTCCATCTGGTTCCTCCTCCTGAGACATTTTGTTTAAAATATATGTTTGTATTTTTTTAACTGAAAAAAATTACAGCTGCCTGCAGTCTCCTTCAAAGTTGTAGTGTGAGTGAGACATTTAAAATCATTAACACCTCCAATGGATGTTTCTCTACAGATCATAATTTGTAACTGAGAAAATTACCTCTGCTTGTAGCAAGCTCCAAGAAAATTTTGATAAAGTAATCTCAATTCTAACATTTTAATTAAAATGGGCAAGTATTCCTGACAGAATATTATCTTAAGTACTGTTTTTTGCTTCACTCAGAGAACTTTCTTTGACAAGCATTTTTACAGAACAGAACTTGCCAAATATTTTTATTTGTACATATTTTGAAAGTTCTACCACATTGCAGCAGAATCAGTTTTCTCAATTCCACTTCTTTGTGATATCAATATGCTATGCTATGCTATGCTAAGTCATTTCAGTCGTGTCCGACTCTGTGTGACCCCATAGACGGCAGCCCACCAGGCTCCTCTGTCCCTGGGATTCTCCAGGCAAGAACACTGGAGTGGGTTGCCATTTCCTTCTCCAGTGCATGAAAGTGAAAAGAGAAAGTGAAGTCGCTCAGTCATGTCTGACTCTTAGCGACCCCATGGACTGCAGCCCACCAGGCTCCTCTGTCCATGGGATTTTCCAGGCAAGAGTACTGGAGTGGGGTGCCATTGCCTTCTCCGATATAAAAATCACTAATTAAAAATAGGAGTTGCCCTGACTCTTCCTACCAATAGAAATTTTCCGAAAATTTAGTTACAGATTTCAGAATGGAAATCCAGTATATCATTTGAGTTCTCAGATCGGTCCCCCACCCCACATTTACAGGGATTAGTTTCAGTGTCTTCTTGCAAACATTTTTCAGTGATTTATAGTTACTCAGCACTTCAAAAACTGAAGGTTTAGGACACTCATTAGTTCAAAACTTTGATTAAATATTGCTGACTGATTTTGAACAAAATGCAAAGAAGTTTGGAAGACTCTTCTAAAGGAATTACTGCTCAGGTAGTATGGGAGAGGAAATAAAAGTTTCCCTCTCCTCTCCTAGGTTTTCCATCTGGGTTTCTGGCAAAAGACAGAATAACAAGGAAGAAAAAAGAAAGAAATTTATTAACACGTGCAACACACAAACACAAGGGAGAATCTAGAGATGAGAAACGCACACAGATGGCTAGAACTTGGGTTTGTAGCCTCTTAACCAAAGAACAATAAATTTGTAGATTGGTGACAAGACAAAGGAAAATGACGTTGAACTTTTGCGGCAGCAGATTGTGGAAAATTAAATATAGGGTGGAACTAATGGATGATAAGAATTAGTAAAGTTTGATGTTTAGAATCCTCTGAAATGGATCCCACTTCAGTATTCTTGCCGGGGAAATCCCACGAACAGAGGAGCCTGGTGGACTACAGTCTGTGAGGTCCCGAAGAGTTAGACAGGACTCAGTACACTGCCTTCTTGGCTGGTGCCTCTGCAGATTAACTTCTGTCCTTCTTGATGAGGAGTGGGGGCAGGGGGCTGCCTTTACAAACGTATGTCCTGCTGAAGGAAATAAGGGAGAGCAGAGAGTTTTTCTCAGTGTCTGTTCCCTCTCCACTGGCTTCAGCTCAGTTATGCCAAAGTGGCATATTTGGGGTTGGCATATGCTGCCCCCCTTCAGTAGACACTGGGGTTGATTTACACAGTACTTGTTTCAAGGCTGAAACTGTCCTAAAAGGCTGACAGATAATGGGCCACAGACAGACGGCAGAGGCGCTTTGGGATCCAGGGTCAGGTTTCTCGCTCTTCTGTGGTTCACTTACTGTAATTTTGACAACTACAGCTTCTGGGTTGATTTGTCGAAGATCACAGCTTGGTTGAACAGAGTTATGAGCTAAACGCATCGCATGATTACTTTCAAGCATGCTCCACAGATTTCTAATTTTAATAAGGATGTTGTTCTTAACCATAATGGTGTATTTCACTGAAATATATCGATGTATTTATATTGTCACTGTGAAAAACAAAAAATATGTTCAACGTGGAACTTTTAAACTGAATTTGCACCAGAATTCACAATAAATTCAGGTATTTCACTATCAAGAGAATAAACTTCCAAATGCTTTACTTTGAGTCAGTGAATTAAATGAAAAGAAAAACTGAACAATTACTAGATTTAAGAGGTTTTCCATTTTTATTATATTGGATTAGCCAAAAAGTTGGTTCAGCTTTTTCTATAACATCATGCAGAAAAGCCTGAACAAACTTTTTGTCCATTCCAATACAATGACATTGACTGAACACTATTCAGTTTAATTCCATATGAAGTTCTTCTGCTAAGCAAGCGAACACTGACAGCTATCACTTTTGGTAAATGCACAGGAAAACCTGGAATCAAAACTGAGTAAATTAATTCAGAACAGTCATTTGATCTAAATGAAAAGCCACACTTCACTGGCTTACACATAAATGTACCTTCTGAGCTGCATGTGTGAAATTGAATTCTTTGTGCATAGTGTTTTTATAATAACTACAGACTTTATAGTAGACGCTGATGCTTCTTCATCGGGTTTGTGTCTCCAGTCTATGTCTGGTCAGTGATATTTTAAAAACCCCTCTGGTAGATAGAAACTCTTACTAATACCTGTGAAACTTCTGTAGTCATGATGAACTTTCTTGAGAAATAGAAATTCTATACTGTAATATTGTAATTTATAATAAGAAATTTCTATTTGTTTTCTGTTCCCCTTCAGAGCTCCTAAAACCTTTGAAATGGCTTGAGTGCTGAGAGCACCGATCACCTTTCTCTCTGTTAAGGAAGTTAGTTTGGGATGCAAGTGAGGATGGAGACTGTTTGCCAGGGGAGCCAGTCTCTGTGCGTAGAGGGTGGGAAATTTCAGTTTCACCTCTAGATCTCTGGAGAGGGGAGAGTGGCTGGAAATGGAGCTCAAACTCCAATAACTTATGATTTAATCAATGGTACCTATACAATGAAGCTTCAATAAAGACCCCAGAGAATGGGGTTCAGAGGCCTTGCATGCTGGTGAACATGTGGAGATTTGGGGAGAGTTGTGCTCAAACAACATGGAGTTTCCCACATGTCTTGCCTTTACAGCTCTTCCACCTGCCTGTTCTGAGTGCTATCCTTTCACAATTATCCACTTATTTATCAAGTAAAATATTTCTCTGAGTTCCACGAGCCATTGTAGTAAAGGATTGAAACCCAAGGAGAGGGACATGGGACTTCCGATCCATAGCGGTGGGTCAGAATCCCAGGTGACAACCTGGACTTGCATCTGGAGGCAGGAGGGAGGAGTTTTGTACACTTAACCTGTGGAATCTGATGCTCTCCCTGGTACGTGGTGTCGGAAATGAGCCGTAGGTCACTCAGCTGGTATCAGATCATTGTGTGGTGCTGGGGAAGGGCCCCACTTATTGACATTGGTATTAGAATCTTATGAACTTAACATGTACTTCTGCTTTTAATATATTACTGTTAGAAGCATTTATTCCAAAACCATAAAATAACTGATACCAACCATCACAGTAAATAATGTGGATTTGTAAGTGACAAAAAGCCTTGTAGCAGAAGTCTCCTGACTACTTTTATGAGGTCTCTATCCTGTCCGTCTTTCATCTGTACATACTTCATGTCGAGTGAACCTGTAATTTCCTACAGTTTTCATTGATCCCACCAACTGTTGGCCTGGTGGGTCCATGCATCCCTTAGACTCCAAACCATTCCCAGCACAGGTGGCCATGTGTACTTCACACTTGTACATGTGAAGAGACAGAGGCAGAGAACATAGAAGTAAGTGTATGCAAACCAGTCTCCTCATTTTGTTGTTGATTTTGAATCTCTTAACGCACGTCCAACTCTTTGTGACCCCGAGGATTGCAGTACGCCAGGCTCTCCTGTCCTTCATTATCTCCTGGAGTTTGCTTGGATTCATGTCCATTGAGTCAGTGATGCTGTCCAACCATCTGATCCTGTCGCCCCCTTCTCCTTTTACCTTGGGTCTTTCCCAGCTTCAGGGCATTTTCCAACAAGTCGGTGCTTCACCTCAGGTGACCAAAGTATTGGAGTGTCACCTTTAGCATCAGTCCTTCCAATGAATATTCAGGGCTGATTTTATTTACGATTGACTGGTTGGATCTCCTTGAAGCCACCACAATTTGAAAGCATCAGTTCTTTAGCACTCACCTTCTTTATGGTCTAACTCTCACATCCATACATGACTACTGGGAAAACCCTAGCTTTGACTAGACAAAGCTCTGTGGGCAAAGGAATGTCTCTGCTTTTTAATATGGCATCTAGGTTTGTCATAGCTTTTCTTCCAAGGAGCAAGCATCTTTTAATTTCATGGCTGCAGTCACCATCTGCGGTGATTTTGGAGCCCAAGAAATAAAGTCTGTCACTGTTTCCATTGTTTCCCTATCTATTTGCCATGAAGTGATGAGACCAGATGCCATGGTCTTCATTTTTTGAATGTTGAGTTTTCAGCCAGCTTTTTCACTCTCCTCTTTCACCTTCATCAAGAGGTTCTTTAGTTATCTTCGCTTTCTGCCATAAGGGTGGTGTTATCTCTATATCTTTATTAATGACAAGCATAATCCCATTTTAATTTTTCTGTAATTTTAATTTTTTAATTTTAATTTAATATTTAATTTTAATTTTCTGTAATTTTAATTTTTAATTTAATTTTTAATTTTCTGTAATTTTAATTTTACTGTAATATGATTATCAAGCATGTACTCCATTCAGTAGAATAATATACAGATTTGAAAGCAGAAATAGATTGAACTATCTAATCACTAATACCCTCAGACATTCTTACATAAAATTCAAGTCCTGTCACAAGATCATAGATGATCATCTATATCATAAATGATCATTTTTTAAAAACATAAGTTTACTTAAATAATGAAAATGTATCTTTAAAGTTCAGGAAATAAATGTCAAAATTTAATTTCATATTGAAAACTCCATTTGGTTTAAGAAGCATGAGGAGAGATGAACAATCCAAGTGCCTTGTAAGAAATACTTTACTTGCTCTAAAAGTTAACCCACAGTACAAATAATCAACAATGCCCTAGCAAATTGATATTAATTCACTGATTCTTAAATGCACTCATTCTGTATCTCTTTAATTGTGCCTTTTCACGGTACCAGGACTTGATATTGGTATTAACAATTGAAGCTTTATGGAATTCCATGAGCTTTTGGCATGTGGAATTACATTTCATTGTCAACTAGACTTTCTTAATTTGAATTGTTTTTATGCCCGTTTTAAAGGGCTCTATTTACAAATTTATTTTCTCAGTGATCATTGCAAAGTTAACCTTAAATTATGTCCATGATAAAACCTGTCTTGACTAAATTAAAGTAACTCTCCACAAAAGGGGAATGAGTAGCTTAATAGTTGAATTACTGCCTGGATTGAATAGGAGGCATTGGTAAGACTTCCCCACTGAGTTGAATCCTTCATCTCCTGGTTGCATGGTGGAGCAGAAAGCAAACAAAATCAAGGTCAGACCTGAAGTCAGTTATAACCTATGTGACACGGACGGTATGGACTCCTCCTGCAATGCGGGAGACCTGGGTTGGATCCCCGGGTCAGGAGGATCCCCTGGAGGAGGGCACAGCAGCCCACTCCAGTCTTCTTGGCTGGAGAATTTCCATGGATGAAGGAACGTGACAGGCTACTTTTCCACGGGGTCCCAAAGAGTCGGAGACAACTGAGCGACCAAGAACAGCACACAGAAATGCTAGTTATATAAACCTGGGCTAGTGGTAAAGAACCCGCTTGCTGATGCAGGAGATGTAAGAGACACAGGTTCGATCCCTGGGTCCGGAAGATCCCCTGGAGGAGAGCATGGCAACCCACTCTAGTATTCTTGCCTGGAGAATCCCATGGACAGAGAAGCCTGGTGGGCTGCAATCCATAGGGTCAAAAAGAGCTGGACACAACTGAAGTGACTTAGCAGGCACACACATAAACTCAAGCTAGTCATTCACCCCTCAGCTACCGTTTTATGCACCGAGACTGATAATACCCTCTGAAAAGGATCGTCAGGGTTGAGGTGATGGTTCAATACTAAAATCCATGTGAAGGTGCATCATGAACTGTAAAATTAGATCCAATGTTATCATCAGTGGGCACTTAACCCCAGATTTGACTGTCCCTCTTGAAGTCTCTGCTATGCTAGAGTTTGGCATGTTTGACCTGAGAGGAGGTGTTGTATGGTGCTATCTCACTCCAACTCAATGCTGTGATGCTGGCTGGCTGAGGGATGCGCCCACCTGGCAGGAGGCCCAGGACTCAGACCTCCTACTGTCACAGAGTCCAGTGTGCAGGTGTGTTGGGGAGCTGTGCCTGGAAGAGTTTAGCTGCCATACTAAATAAACTTTAAGTTAAGTTATCCATGGAAATTTTCTTGAGTATCCTTTCCAATCATTAAAATAATAACTAGAGGGGCCCTATCACAATTCTTTCTGCAGAATTCACGCATAATGGTACTCTAGGAAAATGATAAAATGCTGGGAACATGGTGATCCCATCACACACATCAGCTTTCTCAGAGCTGTCTGTGTTCAGCTCTAATCTGCCTTTCTGGAATGATATTTTTGGCTCTTGCCACCCCAAGTCCATATGGAAAGAGATTTTGATTCGGAAAATTAAAAACGAAAATGAATCTCAGTCTTTGCAGTGTAATTTTCGGGCATCCTTACCAAATAGGTGGAATCACCCCTTTGTTTATCTTGATCATATGGCTTAGTTGAGACAAGTTTATTTTCCCATAAGCACAACGGCATGCCTTCCTCAGCACTGCAGCATGCTTCTTGTCCATTTGCAACGTCTATTTTACTCCACGCTTGTTCTGTAACAAGACGAACAGAAGGTGCAGACTTTTCTCTCCTCCCCCAGTCTCTCACCACGTCTGATTTTCCTATTTCCCGGTTTCCACTGACTTTTTTTTCTAAGCATAGATTGATTTGCCCTAGAGCCACTCAGTGATACCAGCTGAGCCAGCCTCACATACAAAAGACGGAGGCTCTGCACACAGAATGCTGGGTTCAAACCCTAGTCCCACTTCTAATGGTCCTGTTTTCTGGGCTGGTTCCCCGGGTTCTCTGACTTCTCTGAAAGGTTCCCAAAGTTAAACGAGAAAGAGGTTGAAGACCTCCTGGCACACAGCAGCCACAGTAGATATTAGCTGAGATTTTCACTCTGGATTGCTAACTGAAAGAATGTGTTATAAGTTAGTTTTTACTGGTCTTGTCTCATTTGCATTCTGTTTTCCAAACTTGCATCAACCTTGGGTTGATGAAACATAAGTAAAGAGTATTTAATTTTTTTCTGCGACTGATATGTCTACTCCCACATCCCAGATGTCATCTGACAAAACTTCTCACAAGCAAGCCTTTCATTAGCTAGTTGAATGGGAATATCTTATTTTCCTCTCAAAAAAGTAATATTTTTAAGGCCAGTTCTATGCTTTTATGGATATAGATATGACTACATAAAATTTACTTGATAGTCTATGCGAAGTGGATTTTTCGCTTTAATGGTATGAAGTGAGGGAAAAGAACCCATAACTATAATATTCTTACATAGTTGTCGGTTCAGTTTAGTTCAGTCGCTTAGTTGTGTCTGACTCTTTGCGACCCCATGGACTGCAGCATTCCAGGCTTCCCTGTCCATCACCAACTCTCGGAGTTGACTCAGACTCATGTCCATTGAGTCAGTGATGCCATCCAACCATCCATCCTCTGTCATCCCCTTCTCCTCCCACCTTCAATCTTTCCCAGCATCAGGGTCTTTTCCAATGAGTCAGTTCTTCACATCAGGTGGCCAAAATATTGGAGTTTCAGCTTCAACATGAGTCCTTCCAATGAATATTTAGGACTGATCTCCTTTAGGATGGACTAGTTGGATCTCCTTGCTGTCCAACGGACTCTCAAGAGTCTTCTCCAACACCACAGTTCAAAAGCATCAATTCTTTGGCACTCAGCTTTCTTTACAGTCCAACTCTCGCATTCATACATGACTACTGGAAAAACCATAGTCTTGACTACATGGACCTTTGCTGGCAAAGTAATGTCTCTGCTTTTTAATATGGTGTATAGGTTGGTCATAATTTTCCTTCAAGGAGTAAGCATCCTTTAATTTCATGGCTGCAGTCACCATCTGCAGTGATTTTGGAGCCCAAAAAAATAGTCTGCCACTGTTTCCCTATCTATTTGCTGTGAAGTGATGGGACCTGATGCCATGTTCTTAGTTTTCTGAATGTTGAGCTTTAAGCCAACTTATTCACTCTCCTCTTTCACTTTCATCAAGAGGCTTTTTAGTTCTTCTTTAGCTGTAGGTTAGTGGTTCTTAAGCAGGGGTGGTTATACACCGTCTGGAGACATTTTTGGTTGTCACAATACAGAGGCGGGGGTGTGGGGGAGCTACTGCCACATGGTGTAGGGAGGCAAGAAGGTCCTGCAGTGCTGGGGCCTCAAATCATCAAGTACTGAGCTTGGGAAACCTGCTGCAGGAGGAGGAGAATGTGGAGCCCGCCCACTCTGATTGCCATGGGCAGGAAGCTCACTTCCTGTTAGACTGCTATCTCCATCCGAACTCTGAGAACATTGCTGATTCAAAACGCTACTGTTCCTGTAAATCATTTGCAAGTCTGTTCCAAACTGTAGATTGTTCACAGAATGCCTTACCCTGTCCATTCAGCCACGGGGCTGGCTCTTTTCTGCTGGGTTTTGATAAACTGGGGAAGAAACCCAAGCTTAGCGGGTATTGGAAACCATGGTTGGTGGGTCTCGGGCAATACTGTGATTCAAAAGTGTATACTATGAAGAGAGGTCGCGCCTGCTGTACAGAGATAAACAATCCTGAAATTCATTTCCCTGAGCCAACCAACTGTGATTTTTAAGTTCTGTATTTTAAATAAATTCCAAAAACTTCAATCGGGTTTAAAAGGTGTCACCCTTTGAATTTGTGAGCTGTACCCACCCCTCCACCCCCACCATGGTGGAATTGAATCCATAAATTCGTGAAGAACTAAAATGTTTGTGGTTCTCTAAAAAAAACAATTACAAAAGTCATTGAGTTTCACTCTGGAAGAAAAATACCCCATTATATATCAGTGTGAATTCAGAATTATTGCAGAATTTTTTTCATACTATTTGAGAATTAGAAAAGAAAGAGAATGGAGGAGAAAAGAAGGTCAGGCCAAAGAGATTTGTATTGAAGGAGCATCTTGCCAGCCTTGAAATTCAGTCTTGCTATGGGTCACCTGTGACAGTGGTGATGCAGAAGGCAGTGTTTTGGTTTAAAGCTGATTCTTGTTGGGATTGTAACAGGTTTCTCATCTTTAGTAGGGCTGGTAAGTGAGACAGTGCTCAGAATTGCAGCCCACGTTTGCAGAAGCCATGTGTTTCTGAGTGCTTAGCTTCTGTGGATTAGAGAAGCCACCTTTAGGCTGCACGTGAGGACAGGAGGTTCCTATCAACCCAGTCTCCTGTTCTGCTGCCACCATGCCAGACTATGGAGCAGATCTCCTCTTCCTGGTAACACTTGCTAAATGTGTTGATAGGTATCCCTCCTTTAACACTCCCAACAGTCCCCTGAAGCAGGTTATTGTCCCCAGTCCTCGCACAAGCCACCTGAGGCTTAGAGGGAGGAGTCATGGAAATGGATCCTATGTTACACAGCTGAGAAGTGAATTAGAGGGTCCCACACCCAGGCCTTCTGCTAAAATATATGCATTCCTAAGCGCACTGCGTGTTGCCTGCTGACTGCACAGTGCATGCTGGAAAGACTTTTCAGGTATCTAAAGATCCAGGTGCGGGGCTTCTGAGCGGCTCAGTGATGAAGAATCTGCCTGCCAGTGTAAAAGACACAAGAGACCCAAGTTCATTCCTTGGGTCAGGAAGATCCCCTAGAGAAAGAAATGGCAACCCACTCCAGTATTCTTGCCTGGAGAATTCCATAGACGGAGGAGCCCAGCGGGCTACAGTCCGTAGGGTCACAAAGAGCCGGACACGAAAGAAGCAGCTTAGCACATGCACAGTCTTCATCATTACGCATCAAGAATGCTGGCACTTTGCTCTACATGTAATGCATTTACCTGTTTCTCCATTTCTTATCTCTTTTACTCTGTTTTCAATGTTTTTCCATACCAAGCATTAAATTTTTATGTATTTAGTTATCTTTTTTTTTTTTTTTTTCTGACCTCTTGCCAATGCTGGCTTATTGATTCCATTTACCTGTGTTGTATTCTCATCGTTTTACAATTCCAGTGTTTTTAACAGTGGTTTTTTTTCAGCTCCCTGTCTGTGTTGAGGAATGCTAAAAGCAGAAACTTTTATATCATTATTGTTGCTCTGTTAACTATTCTAACACCTGTCATCAAGTCATCGAGTATCTTATTTGAAATCACACTAACATATTTGTATCTCTTTTGGACCTCTGTCTGGGCTTCTGCTTCTGTTCATTACTCATTTGGTGCCAAGCGCATAGTTTTATTACTGTGAGTAAAATTTAAAATACAGTTAGAAAAGACATCATTGACCATCTTTTTCATAACATTTTTGGCTAGTCTGGCACTGTTCTTCTTTTAGAAACAAATGAATTTTTACACGGACTAAAGAAGATAAGTGGAAACTGTGTGTGTGTGTGCGCGCGTGTGCTCGCGTGTGTTGTATGTGTATTAGTGACTCAGTCGTGTTTGACTCTTTGCAACCCTATGGACTTGTAGCTCACCAGGCTCCTCTGTCCACGGGATTCTCCAGGCAAAAGTATTGGAGTACGTTACCCGTCCCTTCTGGGGATCTTCCCGACCCAGGAATCGAACCTGGATTTCCCACTTTGCAGGCAGATTCTTTACTGGCTGAGCCACCAACGAAGCAGAGAGGGCAGCTCAAACACCCCCATCGCACCCCGAAGGTTCAGTGGCCCTTCCCTTGCTTAGGCTAAACTGAACTCCGTTTTCAATATAGCATCACTTTTAACTTACAAGGATCCAACTTCACATATTTTTGTTAATTGTCAGATATTGTTTTACTGTTTCTAAATATCCTGAAATTATGGATTTGTGTGTCTGAAAGCTATTTGAGAGGTGCTATCAATTATATTTCTCCCTACAGATAGGAGCACAAGTAAACTGAACCAAAGGGTGGAGGACTTAGCCTTTATTTCTAAAAAGATTTTAGCTTATCTATCCCACACCACAAGCTTGTGTCTGATTTGGCCTTGCTTGCTGCTCCTGCTAAGTCGCTTCAGTCATTCCGACTCTGTGGATCCCAAGGCGAGTGACAGTTTCTGTACTTTGGGACACACCTTTGGGCAACCAGCTGGGGATTTTTCTTTCAAATACTAATTTCCTGAATCTCTGGCTAAAGAGAGAAGGTTAATAGTTTAGGGAGTTTGTTTACAGGCCATTAGACACAATTAGCATGTTGCTGAGATTAAAAACACTTCTTCAGAACCTTGGAAGGCCTAGAAAGGAAACAGGACTTTTAGAAACATCTATTTTTAACACCTAATTAAAAGAGACCTGGAGAGTCCCCATCCTCTCTTGCCACACTATTTCATATTTTAATTATCAACAAATTCTTAATTTCCTCCAAGCTAAGTTCTGCCTGAAGTAAGGTAAGTGATAGTAACTTGGAACCCTATCAGTAGATTCTTGTGAACAAAATTGCAGTTCACCTCGGAATGTTCTCTTGGCTCATTATTTTCAACCCCGTTCTTTTCATTTTTGACAAATTTTTCCTAAAACTCTTTTTTTTTTTTTTTTAATGATTTTCCTTTTCTCCTAAAAATCACCTTTGTTCCACATAGACAGTTCTCCTTAGAGCCTGTAGAACACACGGGTCATTTGTGTTCCCATTTTAGTGCCTTAATTCTGATGCTGCTTCTCCGTCTCCCAGGACCTCTGCCTCTAGCACTTCACCCCCTTCCTTCAGTGCTTGAAGACCCAATGCAGGTTGCCACACGCTGGATGAGGTTTCTGAAGCCTCTTTATTTGGGGATTCCCACTCCATTTTGTGTCAGTACTAAAATGTTCCCCCAATAATCAAGGCCCTGGTCAACGCACCACCTCCAGCCCTGACATTCCTTGCTCTTCCATGCACTTTGCCACCTCATAAGAATTTGTCAAACCAGATTTTATCAGTGCCCCCTACGGTATTTTGGTTTGTATTATTTTTTTGTTCTCTTCACTGCTGTCAAGATAGGACCAATGTAATATAGAGTTGGATCTGTTGTGTTCTCTATGTTGTTCAGTTCAGTTCAGTCACTCAGTCGTGTCCGACTCTTTGCGACCCCATGAATTGCAGCATGCCAGGCTTCCCTGTCCATCACGTACTCCCGGAGCTTACTCAAACTCATGTCCATCGAGTCCATGGTGTCATTCAACCATCTCATCCTCCTTTGTCCCCTTCTGCCTTTTATGTTTCCCAGCATCAGGGTCTTTGCCAATGAGTCAGTTCTTCGCATCAGGTGGCCAAAGTATTGGAGTTTTAGCTTCAGCATCAGTCTTTCCAATGAATATTCAGGACCGATTTCCTTTAGGATGGACTGGTTGGATCTCCTTGCAGTCCACGGGACTCTCAAAGAGTCTTCTCCAACACCACAGTTCAAAAGCATCAATTCTTCAGTGCTCAGCTTTCTTTATGGTCCAACTCTCACATCCATACATGACTACTGGAAAAACCATAGCCTTGACTAGATTAACTTTTTTTGGCAAAGTAATGTCTCTGCTGTTTAATATGCTGTCTAGGTTGGTCATAGCTTTTCTTCCAAGGAGCAAGTGTCTTTTAATTTCACAGCTGCAGTCACCATCTGCAGTGATTTTGGAGCCCCAAAATAACTTTTTCTATGTTGTGTAGACTGCGATTCCACATGAATGTTGATTCACCACCAGTCCAGTGACATTTACTTAGAGTAAACGGTAGTTGCCGTCTTCAGAAACGTAATCCGAGGGCCCCTCTGGTGGTTTCCTCTCATCTCCTCACTCTCTGCATCCAGAACTCTCCCTCCCGGTCTTGCAGCAAACTCTGCTCTGTCTCTTCCCTCTCACCACAGCACCAAAAGCCTGCTGCTTCCTTCATATGCAGTGTTCTCCAGGTCTCCCCCACCTTAAACCCACCCCCTCCCAGACAACTTTACATAAGAGAGGAAGCTTAAAAAACAAAACAAAGGTTTTGCTGTCAGGGACACCTGGCATCAGCACCTGGACCCCGCTGACCACTGGTGACCTCAGCTCCCTGGATAACCGGACACATCCTTTGTTTCCTCAGGCCACCTTGTCGTTGTTCGGTCGCTCAGTCGTGTCCGACTCTTTGCAACCCCATGGACCACAGCTGCCAGGCTTCCCCGCCCTCTACTGTCTCCCAGGATTTGCTCAAACTCATGTCCATGGAGTCGTTGATGCCATCCAGCCATCTCTCCCTCTGCTGCGCTCTTCTCCTGCCCTCAATCTTTCTCAGCATGAGGGTCTTATCCAGTGAATCGGCTCTTTGGCCAAAGTTTAGAACTTCAGTTTCAGCATCAGTCCTTCCAATGCATATTCACTGTTGATTTCCTTTAGGATTAACTGGTTTGATCTCCTTGCAGTCCAAGGGACTCTCAAGAGTCTTCTCCAACACCACAGGTCAAAAGCATCAATTCTTCAGCTCTCAGCCTTCTTTATGGTCCAACTCTCAAATCTGTACATGACCGCCAAATAAATCATACCCTTGACTAGAAAGACTTTTGTCAACAAAGTGATGTCTCTGCTTTTTAATATGCTATCTAGTTTTCTCATAGCTTTACTTCCAAGGAATAAGCATCTTTTAATATGGCTACAGTCACCAACTGCAGTGATTTTGGAGCCCATGAAAATAAAGTCTCTCACTGTTTCCACTTTTTCCTCATCATGCCATCCTACAAAAGTTGTTACTCAGTGGAGACAGACGCAGCCTACTGTCTAATAAGATCAGTGGGAGGTCAGCATGGAAGGGTGGTGATCAGTTATCCCTAAAAGAGAGAAACACTTTTGACATCACAGAACCACGTGGGCTGGCCCAGATGGTGAGTAAAGGAAATTGGAGTTTAACTTCAGCAAAGAGATAGTAGTCAGTATGAGAAAAGAATATAGGGACCACTTGAAAAGGCCTTAAATATCCTCCAAGGAGTGGTGGTTTTATCACTGAGTCACGAGGACATCTATGGAGTTTAAGTTAGGAGATGAAATGGCCAGTTTTATGTTTTAAAGTTATGACCAACCTAGATAGCATATTCAAAAGCAGAGACATCACTTTGCCAACAAAGGTTCGTCTAGTCAAGGCTGTGGTCTTTCCTGTGGTCATGTATGGATGTGAGAGTTGGACTGTGAAGAAGGCTGAGTGCCGAAGAATTGATGCTTTTGAACTGTGGTGTTGGAGAAGACTCTTGAGAGTCCCTTGGACTGCAAGGAGATCCAACCAGTCCATTCTGAAGGAGATCAGCCCTGGGGTTTCTTTGGAAGGAGTGATGCTGAAGCTGAAACTCCATTACTTTGGACACCTGATGTGAAGAGTTGACTCATTGGAAAAGACTCTGATGCTGGGATGGATTGGGGGCAAGAGGAGAAGGGGACAACAGAGGATGAGATGGCTGGATGGCATCACTGACTCGATGGATGTGAGTCTGAGTGAACTCTGGGAGTTGGTGATGGACAGGGAGGCCTGGCATGCTGCTATTCATGGGGTCGCAAAGAGTCGGACACGACTGAACGACTGATCTGATCTGATCTGATTTGATGTTTTAAGAAGGTTATTCTGATGACTCTGGCTAGGTGTGTGGGGAGCAGGACTTCTCCATTGCACAGGTTACACTCTACACAGATGCACCCAGCTGAAAACATCCACCCCAACTGTGTTCCCCAATTATCAAGTCCTCTGCAAGCCCATGACCTCTCCTCTCTACTCTCTTCCCTTCTGTCTCTCAGCCTCCTGGGTGGAATTAAGAGAGCTGCACTACTGTTGACATCCTGGGGCAAGCTTCCAAGGAATTTGATGTGACTTTTTAATGTTACAGAAGAACATATACAGATAATTGCAGGCTGATATGATGAATGTGAAGTAACTGTCAGAAAGATCTGAGCTGAAATGCCAGCCCTACTGTGAAAGCTTCACACTGCTGCTGCTGCTAAGTCACTTCAGTCGTGTCCGACTCTGTGTGACCCCATGGACGGCAGCCCACCAGGCTCCCCCGTCCCTGGTATTCTCCAGGCAAGAACACTGGAGTGGGTTGCCATTTCCTTCTCCAATGCATGAAAGTGAAAAGTGAAAGTGAAGTCGCTCAGTCGTGTCCAACTCTTATCGACCGTATGGACTGGAGCCTACCAGGATCCTCCGTCCATGGGATTTTCCAGGCAAAAGTACTGGGGTGGGGTGCCATTGCCTTCCCCGGAAAGCTTCACACAGACATGTATTTACTGACGAGCACCTGAGCACATGTCATATCTCCTCTCCTAAGGCAGTCCTCTGCACTCCAGACACACGCAGACTTTATTTGCACTCCCAGGCATGTTCTGTGCCTCAGGGCCTTTGCACATCCCATTGCTAGAAGAACCATAGGTGACTCTTCATGCAGTTGACTCCCACCCAGCGCTCAGGTCTCTGCTTGCACATCCCTTCCACAGGGAAGACCACCGAGCCCTAATGCCTCACCCTGCCACCAGACACCTCACCTTCCTCCTCCCTCTTCCTCCGCGTATCATAATATGATTCATAGTCTACATTCCTTTATGGCACCATGGAGCTGCAGTCTGTTGCTCTCAGTAGATCTGAACTGTGTCCCTTATGTTCACACTTGTACTGCAGCACTTAACAAGAGTGAGTAGAAGGAAGGAGGAATTTAATGAATATCTCCTGAATGAATGAATGAGCCCAGAATGAAGATCAAAAATAGTTGGTAAGAGCTGTTATTGAAACTACATCCTGTGATGTATGGTAGGAAAACAGAAAATAGATATTCTCAGCCCAAAATATGCTCTAAGAGGCTGGCAGAGGAGAGTGTGCCTCCAGTTTGATTTCAAGCTCCAATTTGAGCAGAAGGTGTATGTGATGTATATTAGATATTGTTGAGTGTGTGAGTAAAAGTTAAATATTTGTAAATCAGAGTACATCTCAAAAATGTACTAAGGCAGCTCATTTAAAAAATCTAGCTATATGACACAGGGAACCCAAAGCTGGTGCTGTGATAACCTAGAGGGGTGGGAAGGGGAGGGATATGAGAGAGAGTTTAAAGAGGGAGGAAATATATGTATACCTGTGGCTGAATCACGGAGAAGGCAGTGGCAACCCACTCCAGTACTCTTGCCTGGAAAATCCCATGGACGGAAGAGCCTGATGGGCTGCAATCCATGGGGTCTCGAAGAGTCAGGAAATGGCAACCCATTCCAGTGTTCTTGCCTGGAGAATCCTAGGGACGGGGGAGCCTGGTGGGCTGCCATCTGGAGGGTCGCACAGAGTCGGACACGACTGAAGCAACTTAGCAGCAGTAGCAGCATGGCTAAATCACATTATTGTAATGTAATTATCCTCAAATTAAAAATAAAAATAAATAAAAGTTATGCAGGTCAGGAAGCAACAGTTAGAACTGTTCATGGAACAACAGACTGTTTCCAAATAGGAAAAGGAGTACATCAAGGCTGTATATTGTCACCATGTTTATTTAACTTATATGCAGACTACATCATGAGAAATGCTGGACTGGAAGAAACACAAGTTGGAATCAAGATTGCCGGGAGAAATATCAATAACCTCAGATATGCAGATGACACCACTCTTATGGCAGAAAGTGAAGAGGGGTTAAAAAGCCTCTTGATGAAAGTGAAAGTGGAGAGTGAAAAGGTTGGCTTAAAGCTCAACATTCAGAAAATGAGGATCATGGCATCTGGTCCCATCACTGCATGGGAAATAGATGGGGAAACAGTGGAAACAGTGTCAGACTTTGTTTTTCTGGGCTCCAAAATCACTGCAGATGGTGACTACAGCCATGAAATTAAAAGATGCTTACTCCTTGGAAGGATAGTTATGACCAACCTAGATAGCATATTCAAAAGCAGAGACATCACTTTGCCAACAAAGGTTCGCCTAGTCAAGGCTATGGTCTTTCCTGTGGTCATGTATGGATGTGAGAGCTGGACTGTGAAGAAGGCTGAGCGCCGGAGAATTGATGCTTTTGAACTGTGGTGTTGGAGAAGACTCTTGAGAGTCCCTTGGACTGCAAGAAGATCCAACCAGTCCATTCTGAAGGAGATCAATCCTGGAATTTCTTTGGAAGGAATGATGCTAAAGCTGAAACTCCAGTATTTTGGCCACCTCATGTGAAGAGTTGACTCATTGGAGAAGACTCTGATGCTGGGAGGGATTGAGGGCAGGAGGAGAAGGGGACGACATAGGATAAGATGGCTGGAGGGCATCACTGACTTGATGGGTGTGACTCTGGGTGACCTCCGGGAGCTGGTGATGGACAGGGAGGCCTGGCGTGCTGCAGTTCATGGGGTCGCAAAGAGTCAGACACGACTGAGCAACTGATCTGATCTGATAACTCTGTTTCACCAAAAGTGAACTTTCTTTTCATTTTGTAAGTCTCTTGTAGTGGCCAGTTTAACATTGAATATAAGGTCTGGTTCCATGGAGAGCATCTGAGTATTAGAGTATTTTATTAGTGTCCCATGCATGTCTTTTCTCCAAAGCTGGTTCAAGGAAATAAGGATGGACAAAGCTTTAGGGCACAGTGTGACTCCAGTGCTCATCACCGTGGGCCTCCAGGCCCTGACAGGTGTGATGGCAAGGTGTGAGTTGGCCGGGCACACTCCTGCTCTGCCCACCGAGATCTCAGGGGCAGTCACTTCAAAGGATTACATCACGCACCCTGATGGAGACCATTTGAAACCACAGAGTCCCAGGACCCTGTAATAAGAGTGGCCATTACTAGGAAAAGGCTTCAGCTACATTGCAAGTTTGATTCACAAGGTGGGGGTCCAGACCCCCAAATAAAAATAGATTCCACAGTTTTGAACTCATACAGCATTTTATGGTATATATTTCTAAGTGAGTAGAGTAACAATTCACACTTTCCTCCATTAAGCCCACAAGAGGTAATTATTTTAACTATTTTCTGAATCTTTCCATACTTTTAAATCTAGGATTAAATGAAGTTTTAAATTTGATATATGCAATTTATTTTCACATAGAACCCTATATATAAATACTTATATTCACATCCATATGTGTATGTATATACATGTATGAGTGCATGCAGGTACAGATGTACATTCAGATGTATGCATGTGTACATGTATGCATGTTCATAAATACAAGTAAGCTCAGGATCACTAGAAATGATACAGGCAGGATCACTCAGAAATGAGATCATACATACATAGCATTCAACAATTTGAATTTTTTCCTTCTTTCACAGCATGTTTTTTTACACTTAAAAATATAACAATACATCGTGGACAGCCTTTGAAGCTAGGACCCATTAACATACCTCACTCTTTATCAAGGCTGTAGAATATTCCATTATACTATAATTTTTTTTAACTTTGCTCTATTTATAGACATTAAGATTGCTTGCTTCTTTTTCTTCTCCAAACAACAGTGTACATGTGCGTTTTCAAGACTTGCAAGCATTTCTGAAGGACAGTTAACTAGGAATAGATTTTCTAAGCCATAGAACTAAGTTCTAGCATCACTCTAAACAGACTGGTGTGAGTTTGGGTGACTCTTAGAAGGGGCAGATGGCGTTCAAATCTGCCAGCAGACTCAGAGTAACTCACTATGTGGATGCCTTGTCAGTGTCACTATTAATGCCCTGAAATGTATACATTTTCAAATACTGTAGGGTCAAGATGGGTTTAGATCTGTTTCCTTAGTACTGAACATGTGTGTGTGTGTGTGTGTGTATGTGTGTGTGTATTTATTCTCATCTCTTTATGATTCTAGACCAGGATATAATTTTGCCTAATAAGCCACTTTGGTAACTAGATTAAACACGCCTCTGTAGGACACTTGATAAACAAGATCCCTCATTTCTACACTTCAAGAGTGTTCCATTTATGCTAAGCTGCTATCTCTTATTGAAATATTGAGATTATTTAGAAGTCTCTGAGCTAGACAAAAATCCCTACTTGTATTTTAAGGAAAAAATAAAAAACATGTGCATGGGATGTCTGGGCATCTTTGCTTACTCAGGCTATGTGATCTATTCTTGAGTAGACTACAATGCAAGGCTTTAATGATAATTCAGTTTTCTTCTCCCCATGCTAGAAAAAGCGAAAAAAAAAAAATTGAATTTCTGTATTCAAGTAATCAGATCAGATCAGATCAGATCAATCGCTCAGTCGTGTCCGACTTTTCGCGAACCCATGAACCGCAGCACGCCAGGCCTCCCTATCCATCACCAGCTCTCGGAGGTCACTCAGACTTAGATTCATCGAGTCAGTGATGCCATCCAGCCATCTCATCCTCTGTCATCCCCTTCTCCTCCTGCCCTCAATCCCTCCCAGCATCAGAGTCTTCTCCAATGAGTCAACTCTTCGCATGAGGTGGCCAAAATACTGGAGTTTCAGCTTTAGCATCATTCCTTCCAAAGAAATCCCAGGGCTGATCTCCTTCAGAATGGACCGGTTGGATCTCCTTGCAGTCCAAGGGACTCTCAAGAGTCTTCTCCAACACCACAGTTCAAAAGCATCAATTCTTCGGCGCTCAGCCTTCTTCACAGTCCAGCTCTCACATCCATACATGACCACAGGAAAGACCATAGCCTTGACTAGGCGAACCTTTGTTGGCAAAGTGATGTCTCTGCTTTTGAATATGCTATCTAGGTTGGTCATAACTTTCCTTCCAAGGAGTAAGCGTCTTTTAATTTCATGGCTGCAGTCACCATCTGCAGTGATTTTGGAGCCCAGAAAAATAATGTCTAACACTGTTTCCACTGTTTCTCCATCTATTTCCCATGTAGTGATGGGACCAGATGCCATGATCTTCGTTTTCTGAATGTTGAGCTTTAAGCCAACCTTTTCACTCTCCACTTTCACTTTCATCAAGAGGCTTTTGAGTTCCTCTTCACTTTCTGCCATAAGGGTGGTATCATCTGCATATCTGAGGTTATTGATATTTCTCCCGGCAATCTTGATTCCAGCTTGTGTTTCCTCCAGTCCAGCATTTCTCATGATGTACTCTGCATATAAGTTAAATAAACATGGTGACAATATACAGCCTTGACGTACTCCTTTTCCTATTTGGAACCAGTCTATTGTTCCATGACCAGTTCTAACTGTTGCTTCCTGACCTGCATACAGATTTCTCAAGAGGCAGATCAGGTGGTCTGGTATTCCCATCTCTCTCAGAATTTTCCACAGTTTATTGTGATCTACACAGTCAAAGGCTTTGGCGTAGTCAATAAAGCAGAAATAGATGTTTTTCTGGAACTCTCTTCCTTTTTCCATGATCCAGCGGATGTTGGCAATTTGATCTCTGGTTCCTCTGCCTTTTCTAAATCCAGCTTGAACATCAGGAAGTTCACGGTTCACATATTGCTGAAGCCTGGCTTGGAGAATTTTGAGCATTATGTTTGATTTTTATTAGAAAAACATCTTCTGATTGGACCTCTAATAACTGAGACTTCCTCTCCCCATTTTAGCTTCTTATCCAATATTTTAAAAAGTTATTTGCATTCAGTAGGCTTTAAAGTCAATCTTGATATTTTCCACTGTTATGATTCTCAACTCGAAATGGATTACATTGACAATACAGACAAATTTAATCTTCTTCATATATAACTTGAGGATAAAAGGTCAAAAAGGGAGCGTGTTTCTCTCCTCTCCTACAGATAAAAATGCAAATAACTAATTTCCTTTGAAGTTTGTAAATACAGCATGTATTCTATATTCTTTATAGCATTAAATAAATAGGTCACCGCAATCCAGCAAAAGTTAACTAATTAAAGTCTCTGCCAGGCTGAGAAAAGGGGTTATTTTCATCTAACATTAGCTTCTTAGCTATGATGAAATCAATCTTGTGACACCTTGGTTTTTGCTTTATAAGGATCCAGTTCTTAAAGTGGCTACTTTGGAGAGACTCTTTATATTCAGACAGTTCAGTGATATCCTTCTTGTGAGACTTGGCCCCAAGTTTTACTGTCCTTGGGACTGAGAAAGAGGTTCAGTCTACACTGATGAGAAGAGCTCAAGGGGAAAGGACAGTGCAAGGTGTAGGCAGCCTGGCAGAGAGAGGCAGAGAGGTGTCAGACCCAACGCTGGTGAGTCTGCGATCCCCCCAGGAAGCAGGCAGAATGGAAAGGAAATGACACGAGAGCGAAGAGAAAGACAGCAGCTGCCCTGTACTCAGCATCTAGAATGTGCCTGGCCTTGCAGGGAGGCGGGGTGGGAGGTCTGGGATCCACATAGTCCTGCTGGGTATCCTGGTAAATCCTCCCCCAACACTTTGTTAAGTTCTCTGATTCCTTAAGCCTCCAGCTTCAGAGTTTTGTCTTCCCTGATGGCTCAGAAGGTAAAGAATCTGCCTGCAGTGCAGGAGACCAGGGTTTGATCCCTGGGTTGTGAAGATCCCCTGGAGAAGGGAATGCTACCCACTCTAGTATTCTTGTCTGGGAAATCCCATGGACAAAAGAGGCTATAGGGGCTTGCAAAGAGCTGGCAACAACTGGGCAACCAAACAACAGGGATGGGATCGTGATGTTATATCACAGGAGAGATGTGGATAGTATGAAACTAGATCACAGAAGGTGTTGGAAAGGCCCAGTCATACGGCTTTCATTTCAGTGCAGTCTGAGAAATGTGGTTTGTCTCAACTTTTACCTGCTGAAAAACTCTTTAAAGGTGGAAAATGGTCATTTGTGAAATGACATGAAATTATTATATTCTTCAAAATATACTACCCAGATATAACTTGGCATATCTAAAATCAACTTATTCATTTGTGCATTTGCAAAATCAAAACTGAATAAAAATAGAATGCATGACAAATAACGTCATTTTCCTCCTCTACAAGCACAATGTTTAGCACAAAATATGTCAATAGGATTTGTTGAATGATAACAAATAGAGTTTTGTGATTCCTTCATGTCTTTTTCTAATTTGATCAAATCATCATCTACCTCCTGCCACCTTCATAAAGGAGACAAGATATTGGCAGGAGAATGGTAATATATCTAAAATAGTCTGATGGACAGCAGATTTAATGGAAAATCTTCCAAGTTCACTGTTGAGGTTAATAAGCATAAAATACCTTAAAACTAAATTAAAGTACTTTTTAGCTTAAGAAGGCATTAAAATGAAAAGTTTGATGGCATTTTAGCTGACTCTAGAGGTAAGTAGCATTCCTGTGGTTAAAAAGTACCATTTGCAACTGAGATAAGA
Organism: Tragelaphus eurycerus; assembly: GCA_935064755.1. Lineage (NCBI taxonomy): Eukaryota > Metazoa > Chordata > Mammalia > Artiodactyla > Bovidae > Tragelaphus > Tragelaphus eurycerus. The sequence continues at coordinate 20,113,182 of CAKXYN010000039.1, read as the reverse complement.
ATAAAGAGTTTTTGTCTTCCCTGAATATATCGTAGGAAAAAAAAAAAAAACCTTGCTAATCATTATCCTTGCAAATGTCTAATTTAAATTTTGCTTCAAAATGCCTATCTGTTGGTACTCCAGCTATTTTATGTGTGTATATAAAAGATATATGCTGTATTTTTTATTACTGATATTCAATATAAATTTATTTGTCCTTATTTGAGATTGTGATTTACACCTTAAAGTTTCCAAATAAATAATATCAACCATCTTTTCTCATTTACTTTGTTTTGTGAAAGTGTTCATATTTCTTGATCAAATCTCTTGAGTTTTTGCATTTTGAGTAACTACAATGAGATCAATTTGCAATTCCAATGTATTGCACTATATTTGAATTGGAACAAAAGGAAGCATCTCAGAACAAAAGCTTGTTGAATGGAGTAATTTTAAATGCCTTTGGTTCAGATGAATATTTTAGTAGAAGCAGCAGGAAAATGCTCTACCTTTCCCCAGAGATCCCTATTGTTCACCAGTGAGGAAAAATAATCTGTAATTTTAAGGACTGCAAATACGTTCCAGTAATTTTGATAGCTCCAGGGTCATATTTCAAATTGTCTGTAATTTATAAGCATATATCTTTGTTTTCTTCTCTATAAACACGAGCCCTCTCTTATGCTTTACTTAAAATATTATAAACAAAATGTTTACTAAAAACTTAGACCAAAAGTAAAATGCCTGCTGCTTTGTTCCATTAATAATAATTTCTATCTTGTCCTAAAATTGTACACTTATCTATTTTTCCATGCCCTTTCTTCCACATCTCATCTCTTCATTAGGCCCTCTATCAATGTCTATATACAGTTAATTCTGTCCTTTCAGCAGTAATACTGTGTGGTGAAACAGAATATTATGGGTGAGTTGTGTGACCTGCAAAGGGAGAATCTATTATAGCTGGGAAGAAAGAACACTGTTATCCAGCAATGCCTCTGAGAGGTAACTGTGCAGAAACTGAGCGTTTGTGAGTCTTGCATTTCAGCTGCACGGATGCAGAAAGCAGAAATTTATCTCCTTTCCTGCCACATGTAACACAGACATTCTAATTTCTGAATAGGCACTTTCTGGCTCTTCTTTCTAAGATTCTGGGATGACAATTAATTAAGTTAATGAATTTATTACTCTTCCATAAAGTGTCTGAAACAAAGGAGCATAGGAACTATAAATCACTTAAGCATCAGAGAAAGAAAAAGCATATTATCTGTTATCAAAAACATCGGTATTATTTAGGCTTTATGCTCTCTTGTTCTAAAACTTTCAGTCAGTCAATTAATTTAATGTTATTAAATTAATGAAAGGGATTTAGAATGCATTCAAACTTAAGAAATCAACTTAAAATAGTCATATATGTGTGCTGCTGCTGCTGCTAAGTCGCTTCAGTCGTGTCCGACTCTGTGCGACCCTATAGACGGAAGCTCATCAGGCTCCCCTGTCCCTGGGATTCTCCAGGCAAGAACACTGGAGTGGGTTGCCATTTCCTTCTCCAATGCATGAACGTGAAAAGTGAAAGTGAAGTCGCTCAGTCGTGTCCGACTCTTAGCGACACCTCATGGTGATCACAAACTAAAACTCGGTAATAAATACATACATAAAAAAAATGAAGGACTCTAAACGTAGCAATGACTGACTATAGCAAGAACTGACTCCTTGGAAAAGACCCTGATGCTGGGACGGATCAAAGGCAGGGGGAGAAGGGGACGACAGAGGACGAGATGGTTGGATGGCATCACTGATATGATGGACATGAGTTTGAGCAAGCTCTGAGAGTTGGTGATGGACAGGGAAGCCTGGCATGCTGCAGTCCATGGGGTTGCAAAGAGTCGGACAGGACTGAGCAACTGAACCAAAAACATAGCGATAAAACCAGTCAACAAATCACAACAGAAGAATGCCAAAGATTAACACAAGAACAAAATGAGGTACAATCCCCAAAGAATTAACACAATGACAATAAATACATACCTATCAATAATTATGTTAAATGTAAATGGACTAAATGATCCAACCAAAAGACACAGAGAAGCAAAATGGATTAAAACAAGCAAGTGAAATGCCAAGCCCACAAGAGACTCAGTTCAAATCTAAAGACACACACAGTCTACAAGGGAAAGGACGGAAGAAGGTGTTCCATGAATAAATACACAAAAATAAAGATGGCATGTCATACTTCAAAAAGATAATAAGACTTTAAAGATTGTTACAAGAGAAAAAGAAGGACATTACATTAGATAAAGGGATCGATTCACCTAGAAGACATGACAATTGTAAATATACATGCTCCCAACATAGACGCACATAAACACGTAAAGCAAATACAATAATAATTGAGGACTTTAACAACTGCTTACAAAAATGAACAGATTATCCAGACAGAAAAGCAATAGGAAACACTGGCCTCAAACAACACGTTGTGTCAGATGAGGTTAATAGATACATATATTATTCCGTCCAAATGCAGCAGAATACACAGCTTTTAAAGTACACATGTGACATTCTCCAGAATAGAGCACATGAACATGCAAGTTGCTCAGGTGTGTCTGACGCTTTGCAACCCTATGAGCTGTACAGTCCGTGGGATTCTCCAGGTCAGAATACTGGAGTGGGTACCTTTTCCTCCCCCAGGGACTCTTCCTAACTCATGGACTGTAGCCAGGCCTCCCACATTGCAAGTGGATTCTTTACCAGCTGAGCCATAAGGGAAACCCAAGAATACTGGCATGGGTAGCCTATCTCTACTCCAGCAGATCTTCCCGACCCAGGAATCGAACTGGGGTCTCCTGCATTGCAGGCGATTCTTTACCAACTGAGCTATCAAGGACATGCTGGGCTGCAAAGTAAATCTCAGAAATCTAAGAGGATAGAAACAATATTAAGTATCAATAATATTAAGAATCTCAACACTGTGAGACTAGAAATCTACAACAACAACAAAAACTAAAAACAAAACAAAAAACAAATGTGATTACTAAGCAATATGTTCTTGTACAACCAGTTAGTAACTAAAGAAATCAAAGAGGAAATTTTAAAAATACCTGGAGACAAGAGTCACAGCAAAAGTAGTTCTCAAGAAAATTTTATAGCAAGACAAGCCTCCCTCAGGAAACAAAATCTCAAACAGTCTGAACTTATATATAAAGGAACTAGAGAAAGAAAAACAAACAAAACCCAAAGTTAATAGAGAAAAAGTCATAAAGATCAGAGCAGAAATAGAGACAAAAAAATATAAAATATCAATGAAAGTAAAAAGTGGTTCTTTGAAAAGATAAACAAACTGAAAACCCTTTAGCTAGATTGATCAAGGAAAAAAAGAGAAATGTCCAAAATAAATAAAATCAGAAACCAAAAAGGAAAAGTTGCAGCTGACACCACAAAATGCAAAGGATCATAAGAAATACAAAGAATCACATGCCAGTAAAATGGACAACCTGAAAGAAATAAATTGCTAGAATCATACAATCTCCTAAGACTGAATCAGGAAGAAATACAAAATATAATCAAATCAATTACCAGTAATGAACAAAATCCAGAATCAGATGAATTCACAGGCAAAGTCTACCAAACATTTAAAGAAAAAATTAACACCTATCCTTCTCAAACTATTTTTAAATATTGAAGAGGAGCTATTTGTACGAGGCCAGCATCATGCAAACACCAAAAACAAAGACAGCACAAGAAAAGAACCAAAAAAAAAAAAAAAGAATATCACTGATGGACATAGATGGAAAAAATATTAGCAAACTAAATTCAACTATACATGAAAAGGATCATACATCATGATCAAGTGGGCTTTATCCAGTGATGCAAAGTTGTTTCATTATTTGCAAATCAGTCAGTGTGATATACCACATTTACAGATTGAAGAATAACTAAAGTGTGATCATCTCAGTAAATGCAGAAATGGTTTTGATAAAATTCAGCATTCATTTATGACAAAAACTCTCAACAAAGTAGAGATATAGGAAACATACCTCAATACGTGAAAGTCGCTCACTTGTGTCCGACCCTTTGCGACCCCATGGACTATACCATCTATGGAATCCTCCAGGCCAGAATACTGGAGTGGGTTGCCATTCCCTTCTCCAAGGGATCTTCCTAACCCAGGGATCGAACCCAGGTCTCCTGCATTGCAGGTGGATTCTTCACCAGCTGAGCTACCAGGAAAGTCCATACCTCAACATAATAAAAGTCAATTATGAGAAACCTACAGTTAACATCATACTCAATGGTGAAAAGCAAAAAGCATTTCCTCTAAGATTAGTAACAAAACAAAGATGCCCAATCTTGAAACTCTTGCTCAATATAATATTGGAAGTCCTAGCTATAGCAACCGGAAGAGAAAAAACCAGTAAAAAGGATCCAAATTGGAAAAGAATAAAAATTGTTTCTATTTGCAGATAGAATGATACCATGATAACACGATGCTATTTGTAGAAAATCCTACAGACATCCCTAAAAGCTATTAGAACTAATAATTAAATTTGGTAAAATTACAGTATACAAAATTAACATATAGAAACCTGTTGTCTTTCTTCACAAAAAACATCAAACTTTTAGAAAGAGAATTTAAGAAAACAACTCCATTTAATTGCATCAAAATAATGAAATACTTAGGAATAAATCTAACCAAGATGATGTTGGTAGAAAGACCTGTACTCAGGAAACTATAAGATGCTCATAAAGGAAAGAGAGGATGACACAATCAGGTGGAAAGATACACTGCACTCATTGATTGGAAGAATTAAAATTGTTGAAATGGCCATACTATCTAAGGCAATTCATAGATTCATTGCTATCAAAATACCAATGACATTTCCACAGAATTAGAACAAATAATTCTAAAATTTGTATGGAAACACAGAAGACCTTGAATACCCAAAACAATTCTTGAGAAAGAACAAAGCTCCTTGATAGCATGCTTTCAAACTACATTGCAAAGCTACCGCCAACAAAACAGTATGGTACTGACACAAAAAGATACGCATTTATCAATCGAACCAAATACACAGCCCAGAAATACACCCACACTTTATGGCCAGTTAATCTATGACAAAGAAGGCAACCATACAGTGAAGGAAATACTTCTTCATATAATTGTATTGGGAATCCTGGACTGCTACATGCAAAACAGAAAACTGGGCCATTTGCACTTCATCTACAAAAATAAAGTAAAATTGGATTAAAATTTTTGAGGACCTGAAATCATGAAACTCCTGGGAGAAAAATACTCTTTTACATTGGCCTTAGCAATATTTATTTTTTTAGATATACCTCCTCAGGCAGGGGAAACAAATGCAAAAGTAAACAAATAGGATTACCTCAGAATAAAAAGCTTTTGTGCAACAAAGGAAACTACCAACAAAATGAAATAGGCTGTTTACTAAATAGGAGGGGATATTTGCAAATGATATTTCTGATAGAGGGTTTTTTTTTATTTACTTTTATTTAACTTTACAATATTGGTTTTGCCATATATCAAAATGAATCTGCCACAGGTGTACATGTGTTCCCCATCCTGAACCCTCCTCCCTTCTCCCTCCCCATACCATCCCTCTGGGTCGTCCCAGTGCACCAGCCCCAAGCATCCAGTATCGTGCATTGAGCCTGGACTGGCGACTCATTTCATATATGATGTTATACATATTTCATTGCCATTCTCCTAAATAGATAGATAGAGGGTTAATATCCAAAATACACAAAGAAATCATAAAATTCAAATTTATAAAAAAATAATCAATCTGATTAAAAATTGGGCATAGTAACCTAAATAGACATTTTTCCAAAGAACACATACAAATGGCAAACAGGTCCATGTAAAGATGCTCAAAGTCAGTCATCATCAGAGAAATGCAAATCACATGCACAGTTCGATATCATCTGATAGCTGTCAGAATGGCTAGTATCCAAACAATGGCAAGTAACATGTTTTTGTAAGAATGTGGAATTAAGGGAACATTCAAACACTGTTGGAGGGCATGTAAATTGGAACAACCACTATGGAAAACAGTATGGAGTTTCCTCAAATAATTAAAAATAGAACTAATAATTAAAAATAGAAAAATAGTACGTTTTAAAAGAAACAAAAACACTGATTCAAAAGCATACATGCACCCCTATATTCATCGCAGCATTATTTACAATAGCCAAGATATAGAACCAACCGAAGGGCCTATAGTTAGATGAATGGATAAAAGATGTTATATACATATGGAGCCTGACAGGCAACAGTCCACTGGGTTGGAAAAGAATCAGATATAACTCAATGACTAAAACAACAACTATATATATATATACACATATACATACACACATACATATAAAAATAATTAAATCTTTCAATTTGTGACAACATGGATGGACCTAGAGGGTATTACTATGTAAAAAAGTCCAAGATAGATACTATGTGAGTTCACTTAGATGTGGAATCTAAAAGACAAAACAAATGAAAAAATATGCAAAACAAAAAAATCATGGATATAGAGAACAAACAGAAGGTTTCCAGAGGGAGGCTTATAGGGGTGTGAGTGACGTAGTAATGAAAATTATTAGGTACATGCTTCCAGGTACAAAATAAATGAGTTACAGGGATGAAAACTAAGATCATGGCATCTGGTCCCATCACTTCATGGGAAATAGATGAGGAAACAGTGGAAACAGTGTCAGACTTTATTTTTCTGGGCTGCAAAATCACTGCAGATGGTGATTGCAGCCATGAAATTAAAAGACGCTTACTTCTTGGAAGGAACGTTATGACCAACCTAGACAACATATTCAAAAGCAGAGACATTACTTTGGCAACTAAGGTCCGTCTTGTCAAGGCTATGGTTTTTCCTGTGGTCATGTATGGATGTGAGAGCTGAACTGTGAAGAAGTCTGAGCGCCGAAGAATTGATGCTTTTGAACTGTGGTGTTGGAGAAGAGTCTTCAGAGTCCCTTGGACTGCAAGGAGATCCAACCAATCCATTCTGAAGGAGATCAGCCCTGGGATTTCTTTGGAAGGAATGATGCTAAAGCTGAAACTCCAGTACTTTGGCCACCTCATGTGAAGAGTTGACTCATTGGAGAAGACTCTGAAGCTGGGAGGGATTGGGGGCAGGAGGAGAAGGGGATGACAGAGGATGAGATGGCTGGATGGCATCACTGACTCGATGGATGTGAGTCTGAGTGACCTCCGGGAGTTGGTGATGGACAGGGAGGCCTGGCGTGCTGCGATTCATGGGGTCGCAAAGAGTCAGACACGACTGAGCCACTGAACTGAACTGAACAGGGATGAAATGTATAGCATGAGAAATACCAATAATATTATAAAAATTTTTGGTGGCAAAGATAGGCAAAAGTTACAAACTTTCATTTACAAGGTAAATAAGTATCAAGGGTGTAATGCACATGATTAATGTAATTAACACTGCTGTATGTTATATATGAAAGTTGTTTTTTAGAAAAGAATCCTTGAAATCCTGACTTAGTCTATTGATACATCTGAAATTTGTCTAAGCACTGTCAGCTGAGAAACCTATACCCAAGAGTGATTTGAAACATCAGTTGTAGTTGAGGATACCTGGTGTAGTCCTATTCCAAAGAGCTCTGAGATTCTACTTTGTTGAAGAAACATGCTATGCTCTATACCATACAGCAGGCCTTTGGAAGGTTTCAGAGTGAAGTGAAATTCTCTGTAGATTACAAAGACTTGGAAGCTATCTTTACTGTAACCAATACTATCAAAATGGAAGCGAATGGAATCCTGATAGCGAGAACGTATTGCAGATAGAAAGGGCATTGTGAAATCTCCAGGGACTTTCCACAAAGCATACGGTTTCTATTTGCCCATAAAACTGTAATGTAGGGGCTGAATTTTTCTTCAAATCTGACAGTCCCTTTCATGCGACTGTTTATATAATAATACATTAAACAGATTTATTTCCAGCATCTATTTCTAAGAGAAAAGAATAAACTTTGGTGTTTTTCTCCCAAAACGAAAGTTTGGGGGGAACCTCAGAAATAGTTTTAGACATAAAAATACCCTAATTTTTACTTTTTAAAAATATTTGGAGCTTCCGGTTAAGATGGCGAAGGATTAGGACGGGGAATACGCTTTCTCCTCCACAAATTCATCAATGGGACATCTGGGCGCCGGTAATCCCAAACAGCTTCGGTGCTGGCGGAGGACGTCGGACACCCAGAGCAACTCACTGCCTTCTAGGAGGTAGGGATTGAAGCAGGAGAGACAAGAGGGAGGGCGGACCTCTGTCCGGGGAGGGTCTTAAAAGGAAGTTTCCAACCGGACACTCTCCCTGCGGATCTGCGCCGCCTGGGAAACACGGAGACTATCAACGGGAGGGCAGTTGGCTTGACCCCAGACTGCGGGCCCTGCGGTACTTCCGCACGGACCCACTGCAACGCCCGCATCTGCCATTGGGGAGCCGGGGCTGGGCGGGGACGCCTTGGCCGTTCCCACGCGGGACGCTCCGCTGCCGGCGCTCCCCAGGGGCGCTCCCCCGCGGACTCTCCCCCCTGGACGCTCCCCCCCGGCCACTCCTGCGCACGTGCCCCCCCCGCTGTGCCGCGGCTCCCCGGGGCCACCCCATCCCCTCCCCCCCCCCCCCCCCTTCCCGTCGCCACCCCTTCCCCTCTCGGCCTCCGCAACTTCTCCCTGATTGTCTGGGTGCTGCCTAACTGGGTGTTTGGGCCGCAATCCAGATTGTGCCGCCGACCACACGAGTGCGGCCTTGGCCGCCCGCCCCTGCAGCAGACTATACAGACCAACCACAAGGGGCCTATAGATCTTGAGAAATTTAGCCGGACAAGAACTAGCTGAAAATGACTGACCCACAACAATAATAGAACTCTTATTTGTTACTATTTTTCCTCTTATTTCCTTTTTTTTCTTTTCTTTTTTTATTTTTTTTTTTAAATTTTTATTATTTTTTAATTGGAAAAACAAAAATTTTTTTTCCTTTTAATTTTTTTTTGTTGTTGTTTGTTTTGTTTCTTTTTTTTTTTTTTTTTTTTTTTTATCCTCTGTCTTCTTTATCTCCCGTTTAGTTCTTTTCGCCCTTTTTTTTTTTTTTTTTTTTCCTTTTTTCCTTTCTTTTTTCCTTTCCTTTTTCTTTTCTTTTGTCTCTTCTTCTTTCTTCCCCTTCCTCCCTCTTCTCTCTCCTCCTTCTTTCGCTCTCTGCGTCCTTTCTTTGCTCTAACAATACTCAGGCTCTCCTATCCCCCTATCTCCCTCTCCTCTCTCTCCCTTCCCTCCTTCTCCCTCTCCCCCCCCTCATCTCTCTCACTCTCCTCCCCCATCACTCCACCCACCCTCCTCCCCTCCCCCTCCCCCCCCACCCTCTTCCTCTTTTCTCCACACACCCTCCCACAGACAGCCTCGCGTCCCATGACGGGGCCCTCCTCCTCCACCCCACCCTACCCCGCTCCCCTCCCCCCCTCTCCGCAACCCCAACCCCTCCCCCACCCCCGCCCTCTCCTCCCACCTCTACCCCACCAACCCCCCCTCATCTCTCCCACTGCATCCACTTCACTTCCACACCTGCCACACTCACCAGTCACAAAAACTGTAAAAAGCAAGGAAAAAAAATTATTAAAAAAAAAAAAAATAAAAAAAAAAAAAAATATTTGATGTCCAGTTTGGAGAATATAAAATTTAAAAAAAATTGTTAGAGGAGATGTGGTTACCAAGTTAAGGTAGGCTTATGAATGTGTGAGAAAAGTTCGGTCTTAGCAAAGTAACAACATGTTATTGAGAATACAAACAGCAGACAAGCCAGTTGTAAAGAATCTGAGCTCATAAGTGTTGAAACTTTTTTTTTTCTTAAATAATCAAACATAATAAATTCATTCTAAAGCACAAAAAACTATTTTAGTGTCTGCTAGGTAGGCTCATTAGACCAACTATAGCCCTCCAGGCTCCTCTGTCCATGGGATTCTCCCGGCAAGAATACTGGAGTGGGTTGCCATGCCCTCCTCCAGGGGGTCTTCTCAACCCAGGGATGGCACCCAGGTCTCTTATGCCTCCTGCATGGGCAAGCATGTTCTTTACCACTTTGCCACCTTAGTTGATAGTTTTATCCATGCTGTCACATGTATCAGAACTTCTTTTCATGGTTCAAGTATGAGTACACACACACGCACACACACCCAGAAACACATACCACATTTTGTTTATCCATTCCTCTGGTGACAGATCTTTGAGTTATTTAAACCTTTGGCTATTATGAATAGTGTTGTTATGAACAATTGTGTATGGTGTGTGTTTGAGTCCTGAGTTTTACTTCTTTGGAGTATATAGGAGTGGAATTGCTTGATCATATGGCAATCCGCCTGCATTGCAAGATACCCCGGTTCCATTCCTGGGTCGGGAAGATGCCCTGGATAAGGGCTAGTCTACCTACTCCAGTATTCTTGGACATTCCTTGTGGCTCAGCTGGTGAAGATTCTGCCTGCAATCTGGGAGACCTGGGTTCGATTCCTGGGTTGGGAAGATCCCCTGGGGAAGGAACGGCTACCCACTCCCGTATTCTGGCCCGGAGACTTCCATGGGGTCGCAAAGAGTCAGACATGACTGAGCAAGCCCTTCTCCATTCTCTCTCTCCATGGGAATTCTGTGTTTCACTTTTTGAAGATCTTGAGCCCATTCCTCACGATGCATCCAGGATGAGTTTTTAAGAAATACCAAAGTCCCCATCTCAACTCTAAAGGCTTGGGGGTGGTAAGATGCTTTGAAAAATAAGCAGGGTCCAGTGCTGCCCCTGGGGAACTATGTGACCTTTATCAAGTTTCTTAACTACATTTGGAGCCTTCATTTATTCGTCTGTTAAAGCTGAAATAACACCCTCCTCTGTAGACTGCTTGTTAGAATTCCAGGAAATAGTGCATAAGAAGCACTTACTATTTAACACACAGTGTACCTTTTTCCCCCATTTTCATATATATTAGCTTTTTCCCGCACAAAATATGGAAAGCTTTAATTTTCTTCCTACTAGTCATTCTAGGACAGGTCAGCTTTAGAATTAACTGTTTTCATATGTCAGAGCCTTATATATCAAAATACGAATTATTGTCTTTACAAAGGAGGCGTGAAAGGTGGGAGCGCCTCTCTCACAGACTCGATTTGTTTGCTTCTGCTGGCAGATTCCCAGGCTTTGATCCTGTGTGAACTCTTTGTAGTGCCTCAGAGCTTATCTGAACATCTGATATGGAAAGACAGCTATATTATCTTGTAGCACGCATTGGACTTAGAGTCTAAAGAAACTTGGTATGTTTCCATTTAAAGTTGGTTCTTTCACACGCACCCAGGATGAAAACGCAAAGCTCACCAACTAGTGCGCTCCCCAGTTTGCAAACAGCAGGAGATGAGCGTTGAGGGCAGCCTGGAGCGGGGTCGCATGGCCCTGGGGAGTGGCCGAGAACAAGGGCTTCGTGTGCCCGGAACTCAGTGCGGCAGCAGCCTGGACAGGGCCTGCCTCATGCACTCAGCGGATGCTCACGCACTGCTTCTTTCCGGAAACGCCTGGGAGGTTCCGGGAGTCGGTGGTGAGCAAAGCCAAAGGGGTTCCCTACCCTCCTGGAGGATAAGTCGCATGGGGAGATAGACCTCAATCCAACGCCACGAAGGGAAGGTCGAGTGAAAAGCGTGAGGCGCACACTCAGCTACAAGGACCTATAACGGGGAAATCCCCGTGGTCTTGCCCCGCACAGTCTTCGGTCTGTGAGCATAGGCCTATGTTAGGATCACTTCACAGGCTGCTGTTTGTCTTTCTAGCCAATACGTCCTCACAGGCCTGTAAGAGGAAATGGCAGCTCTTGTGTCCCTGCAGTGTTAACACGCTCATGTTCTTACCATGGATTATAAATCTGGAGAAGACACCTGAAGTTTGTCAATAACTTTAATCATGTTCTTAATGCATATTATTGCAAGTCAAACTAGACTAATGACATATAAAATAACTCTTCTTTAGATATAAATTTGGATATATATAGGAGTTTCTAGTGTAGGGCTTTCCTGGTGGCTCAGATGGGAAACAATCAGCCTGCAATGCAGGAGACCTGGGTTCAATCCCTGAGTTGCAAAGATCCCCTGGAGGAGGGCATGGCAACTCACTCCAGTAATCTTGCCTGGAGAATCCCCATGGACAGGGGAGCCTGGTGGGCTAGAATCCATGGGGTCACAAAGAGTCGGACGTGACAGTGGCTAAGCACAGCACAGGAGTTTCTAAAAAGATTTTTAAACATTTCTCTAAAGTCAAAGACATGGTTTTCTATTTGAATTTTAGAGGTATAATCTTATATTAGCCCATCGTGTAAAGTCTTATATATTTGGGTTTTGCAGAATACACGTTTATAATTTTACTATGTAAGTGGGGACTTCCCTGGCGGCTCAGTGGTAAAAGAATCTGCCTGCAAATGCAGGAGACCTGGGTTCAACCCCTGAGTCAGGCAGATCTGCTGGAGAAGGAAATGGCAACCTGCTCCAGCCTTCTGGCCTAGAAATCCCATGGAGCCTGATGGACTACAATCCATGGGGTTGCCAGAGTCAGACACGACACAACCGAGAGACTCAACCAGCACCACCACTACCACTATATAGGTAGTCTTTATGTAACGACAAATTTGAAAACCTCTCATTCTCAAACCCAGATTTGTATCATGTGACATTAGTCATTCATTAGAACCTTGATATATTTTCCCAAGAAGTCATTAGGGAAAAACAAAACAGTATTTTCCCAATGACCCTTGACCTCAAGAGTGATGCCTAGTAAATTCTACGCATGTTCTTGAACTGCCAGAGGCTGGGTTTGAGTCCCGTTTTTAGGAGCGCCCCATGGCAGTATTTGAAAGACCGATTTTCCCCTTCTAGTCACATGGCACTTTTACAGTTTACACTTTCACTGACTTCTTGCTATTTTATTTGAGTACCAAGTAGATTGTCTCAACTTCCTGCCTGTTCAGTTTGTTTAAAACACAAATCTAACATTGAATTTAATTCTGAGGAAATGGTGAGAAACCGACTGCTCAGAAGAATTAATTTCCTCGAGGTTTTTTTTAGCAGCTTGAAAATCAGCACACAAAGTTTCACACTGCATGCAAAGAACTTTCCCTGGGTGTTAGGGTATTTCTGAAGCCCTGAGGCATGACTTAGCCTATCTGGACTTTCCTTGAAAAATCAATTGCCAACCTGGTCTGGAGAAAAATTATTTTGTACATTAGGTGGTGAAATTCATTCTGAATTCTGAATTACTGGTCTTCATTCATTGATTCAAAAAGTATTTATTAAACCCTATCATGTGCCAGGCACTTTGCTAAGTACTAGGCTTATAAAGTTAAATAAGTTAGACTTAGTCACTATCACAAAGGCTTCAAATGCAGTCTAGAAATAAGTTGGGTGTCTGCATGCAATGTGAGCAATGATAGACATCGATCTTGCACACCATGGCAAACTGTCAGTTCAGTTCAGTCGCTCAGCTGTGTCCGACTCTTTGCGACCCCATGGACTGCAGCACGCCAGGCTTCCCTGTCCATTACCAATTTCCGGAGCTCACTCAAACTCATGTCCATCCAGTCATCTCATCCACTGTCATTCCCTTCTCCTCCTGCTTTCAATCTTTCCCTGCATCAGGGTCTTTTCCAGTGAGTCAGTTCTTTGCATCAGGCGGTTAGAGTGTGACAGAACTGTGGACAACATCTAGACAGACTCTGCGTGTAGAAACTGGAGGGGAGGGCACATTGACGGGGTAGGAAAAGCTTTTCTTTTTAGAACCACAGACTTAATGCGAATGGCATAAGCAGGAAATAACTAGAAAAAAAGATGAAAAATAAAGGCCTGGGAGGCAGTTGGTGTGCTGCCAGTTTCCCCTTGCTTTGACAACAGAGGGGTTTATTAGGGTCTCTTTTGTTTGAATCCTGAGTGGCAACAAAATGTTAATAATGCATGACTTGCCTTATTGTAGGTAACTGTTAATTTCCTGGGCTTTTTAAACATGAATCTGAATTAGATGTGGGATTTCTTATTGCTTATGAGAAACTCAGTCAACATTTCTCAGATTTAACCGTTTGAGGCTGACATCTGCCTTGTAGCATCCTGAAAGCCCACTTTCTCTGCTGCTGCTAAGTCGCTTCAGTCGTGTCTGACTCTGTGTGACCCCATAGACAGCAGCCCACCAGGCTCCCCCGTCCCTGGGATTCTCCAGGCAAGAACACTGGAGTGGGTTGCCATTTCCTTCTGCAATGCATGGAAGTGAAAAGTGAAAGTGAAGTCGCTCAGTCGTGTCCGACTCTAGTGACCCCATGGACTGCAGCCTACCAGGCTCCACCATCCATGGGATTGTCCAGGCAAGACTACTGGAGTGGGGTGCCATTGCCTTCTCCAGACACAAAAACTAAATCCATGCAATTAGTCAAATACAGACCATCCCCTAATTAAACCCCTAATTGAAATGCTGTTCCACAAGAAGTGGTGCAAAGGGCCTTATCTTCGTTTTCATTTCAGCTGTCAGCCCATCATGCACTACTTGTGTTCCTTCTAAGAATCGTGGGTCAGATGATGATGATTTAAGAAGCTTCTAGCAGGAGATTTTTCTGGCAGATCAATAAATGCCACCCTACAGCTGTAGGACATGTTCATAATGCTTTTCCTCAGTGGATGAAGGAGAAGATCATATTAACGATGAAAAACTCGTGCATAGATGCTTCTCTGGTGGTTCAGTGTTTAAGGCTTCGCCTTCCTATACAAGGGGTGCAGGTTCGAGCCCTTGTCGTGGAGCTAAGTTCCCCCAAACAAACAAAAACAAAAATTTGCACTTGCCACCCTTGCTATGGAAGGAAGAGAATCTCATCTCTCAACCCTTGCTTTGAGGGTTCACTCCTTACCTCACCTTCACTCCTTACAAAGCTGTTGAAATGCTGGTGCTATTCTTGAACCAAGTTGTCTGGTTCCAGGGAAAATGTTTCTGGTACTTACCAGCCTTAGCATTTGCTGAGTGAGGTCATTGGAATGGCTAATACATATTGTTGACTGGCCAACTGAGGATCTGACTGCCCCTTTTAAATTATATGCCCTGTACCCAGAGCACTTGTGAAGACTTGTCAGTGGTTTGGGAACGTGACTATGCACAGTGGTCTGACCATAGAAAGGAATCCCTGAAGCCTTTCACCATAACTGCCTATGTGTGTGCTCAGCTGTGTCTGACTCTCTGTGACCCCCGTAGACTGTAGCCCGCCAGGCTCCTCTGTCCATGGGTTTCCCAGGCAAGCCTACCGGAGTGGGTTGCCATGCCCTCCTCCAGGGGATCTTCAGGGATTGAACCCACATCTCCTGCCATTGGCAGGTGGATTTTTTTTTTAATCACTGAATCATCTGGGAAGCAAGCTATATTCTTCATTTTCTGAAGGAAAGTCTCAGGATACCCTCTCCAGGAGAAAGACATGCCATTATTAACGTGTAATTATGATAGAGTTATTTATTTATTTTTAAGGTAAGCTTTTTTTTTTTATTGTAAACATGTACAAGACTTCACAAATCTTGTTTATGCCTTGACGCATTTTGATAGCTTTACTGGAGTATAATTTACAAATCATGCCAATCACCCAGTGTAAGTGTACAGCTAGACAATAAATATGCACCAGTGTGCAGGCAGCCTCACACCCAGTTTTAGAATGCTTCCTCTGTCAGCTTCAAAAGCTTCCTCCTGTATATTTCAGACATCCCCACTCCCACCCCAAGCTCCAAGTAGTCAGTGATTTGTTCTCTGCTTGTAGAGTTTTGCCTTTCTAGACATTTCATATGAATGGAATCATGTAGTATGTAATCTTTTGTCTGGTTGATTTCCCTCCGCATAATTATTTTAAGATTTTTTCAGAGTTGTTGCATAGCATGTATTTCCTTTTCCTTTCTTTTTTTTTTTCTGCTGTGCCACCCAGCTTATGTTAGTTTCCCAACCAGGGACTGAACCTGGACCCATGGCACTGAAAGCCTGAGGCTTATCCATGGGACCACCAGGGAGACCCCTATGTCTGTCTTCATAGCAAGCGAAACTCCACTAAATGAATGGGACCCATTCGGTTTATCTGCTCACCAGTTGATGGACATTTGTGTTGCTTCCATTTGAGATTATTGTGAGTTGAGCTATGGGCATTTGTATGCAAGTGTTTGTGCAGATAAATGATTTCACTTCTCTCCGTTAGATACCCTGGAGAGGAATCACTGGGTAATGTGTATTTAACGTTTTTTTTTTAATTACTTAAATGTTTTCACTGTGTAACATTTAACATCCCCATCAGACAGGAGAGGTTCCAGTTTGTCCCTATCCTCACCAATACTTGATATTTTCAGTTTCTTTCATCTTAGTCATTCTAGTGGGTGTGTAGTAAGCTCTTGCATGTGTGCTTGGTTGCTTCAGTCGTGTCCAAGTCTGTGCAACCCTATGGACGGTAGCCCGCCAGGCTCCTCTGCCCATGGGATTCTCCAGCCAAGAACACTGGAGTGGGTTGCCATGCCCTCCTCCAGGGGACCTTCCTGAGTTAATGATCTAAGCCGCTCATCCTCTGCATCGCAGGCGGATTTTTTACCGCTGAGCCACTCAAGAAGCCCAGTGGTCTCTTATGGTTTTACTTTTGTTTTATCTAATTCCTCATCCTATTAACCATCTTTTTCATGTGCTTATTATTCAGTTATACATGCTTTTTTAGTAAAATAGCTTTTCAAATATTTTGCTTGATTATGGCATTTTTAAAATCACACAATGCATTTTTGTTATTTTTGCTAAAATGTTTGCTGCTACTGTTTGCTATATACATAGACGTTGAGATGCCCTTAGAATTCACCCCACAGAGCTTTGAAAGCATTTTATGCGATACGAAAATGGTGCACCAGGGTCATGTCACTTAAGAGATATTTGTATAAAATGCAATATGTTTGTTTCATAGCTAATGCGATGCTAAATCTAACCTTTGGCTCAAAAATCATCATTTTTCTCCCATTTGGTTTTCTGTTTTGTTATGTATTTGTTGATAATTCATGGTTAAAAAGGCATAAAAGCCGTCTGCCTCACAAGGGGCTGAGCTGCGTCTTCTCTGCAGTCTTTCCATGAGTAACTATTTATTGTTAATTATGATTGAAACAGTAACTCTTTAACAAAGCATGAGTAACTTCGATTAATCAGCTGCTTTCCAGGCAGATATACTTCCTGGGATCCCTAGGGTTTTCCTCATCAAACTGTAGAAATGACGCTGCTTTGCACAGCACTATTGTTTCCGTGGTAAATGTGTGCATTGATTACCCAGGAGCCCAGGTCATGATGTGCTGTTGTTTTGCTTTATTCTTTATTATGTTAGGAATCCTCCGCAGTAGGGGGCTGCTGTCTACTACAGGGTCACCTTGGGACTCCTCGTATGGAAATCTAAATAAATTCTTTGTTACTGTAAATTACAAACAGAACAACAGCAGCCTGCTTCCACACTTATAAATATGTATATCCTTCCCACCAATGAAATTATGGTGAAGGATAGATCCAAGTGAATTAGCACCTGTCAAGGAAATTTGATAGGTCATCCTGTGCTGGAATGTTACTCCCTTTTCTTCTCAGTGTGATATAAGCATCAAACCCTGCATCTAGCCTTCCTTCACCCATTGTGGTTAACAGGAGTTCAAATGTGAAAATGAACCAGCTGATATATTACTTCTTTGCAGTGGGAGGCAAATGGAAAACTAAATGTTTACAATCAAAATGAGTTTGATTGTGTTCAGACTCTGAGTATTGCTTAGTATTTGTAGCTACTGTAGTGTTAGGCCATTGTGTCTAAGTGTTGTAAAATCTGTTGCTATCAAACTCTTCAGATCAGATCAGATCAGATCAGTTGCTCAGTCGTGTCCGACTCTTGGCAACCCCATGAACTGCAGCATGCCAGGCCTCCCTGTCCATCACCAACTCCCGGAGGTCACTCAGACTCACATCCATCGAGTCAGTGATGCCATCCAGCCATCTCATCCTCTGTCGTCCCCTTCTCACTCTTGCCCTCAATCTCTCCCAGAATCAGAGTCTTCTCCAGTGAGTCAACTCTTCGCATGAGGTGGCCAAAGTACTGGAGTTTCAGATTTAGCATCATTCCTTCCAAAGAAATCCCAGGGCTGATCTCCTTCAGAATGGACTGGTTGGATCTCCTTGCACTCCAAGTGTTAGAAACTCTTGCTCCTGCTGCTGCTAAGTCACTTCACCCGACTCTGTGTGACCCCATGATGGCGTCCACCAGGCTCCCCCGTCCCTGGGATTCTCCAGGCAGAACACTGGAGTGGGTTGCCATTTCCTTCTCCATGCATGAAGTGAAAATGAAAGTGAAGTTGCTCAGTCGTGTCCGACTCTCCGACCCCATGGACCACAGCCCACCAGGCTCCTCCATCCATGGGATTCTAGAAACTCTTAGGTTTTCATAAAAACTTTCTGAAGCCGCCTGTCCTAAAAATGTATTCACTTGGCCATATAATTTTCCCAGACTTATTGACGGTTAAGAAATCATCATAACCTATTGTTTTCCCACCTCAAAATACTAAGAAACTATCAAATAAAAATCTCATGACTACCACAATTATTAATCGCCAAATGTTTTTTAAATTTTATGGAATTTGAAAGAGAAAATCCAAAATGCCTGGCATAAATTTGAAGTAAAAATGAGACAATTAAAAATAAAGAACATAAGCTAATGTTCATAGAATTGGTTTAATACAGAAAAGAAAGATAAAGTTGAAATTTAAAGGAAGTAAATAGAAAGGAAAATAGTGAGGAAGCGGGAATGGATAGTAAATAAGGGGCCGATTTGACTAATGAAAGAGCAGATACCAATAAAACTCAAACTACTGCAGTAGCCTCATAGCTCCTTTCTTGTTGGCTTTGTCCTGCATCCTTCTCATGACATGTTTTTAAAAATCCAAATATGATCTCATCAGCCGTTCATGATAGCATTTTTCCACCTAGAAGCTTTACATTTTATTTACTGTTTTTTTGTTTGTTTGTTTTTTTTCTAATTTGCCTGCAGCCCTCAGTTACTGAGGGACAGAGAGGCCTGGGTGCTGCAGTGGGACGCTGCTGAGCACCTGACCAGCAGTGCAGCTGCTGGCAGTGTGCACTGCACTCCTGCAGAGTGGCACTGCCATTCAGACTCCTCCCCGCTGTCTGCGTTCCACTGCATGCGGATTTTCCTGTCTCATAAATAGCCCCATCTCCTTGATATGCTCCTGAGTTTTCTTGCAATCTCCCATTTCTCTGTAATTCTTTGAGGGAACCCTTTGGCTCTCTGGAACCTGAAACACCAAAATAGACTTCAGTTTTCTTCCTGAAAAATTCCCAGACATGCATACATAATACAGCCTACAGATATTATAAAAATGTTAGTGTTCCCAACACCTTTTGTTGCATTTAGTTGCTCACAGTTCCAACTGGATGTATCCATTCTTTTCCTTTTTTTTCCTGCCTTTTATCTTTCTAACTAAATGGAATAATATTTTGTTTTCAGCAAATGTACAGCTATTTTCTTTGTTAGTGGATATAGTTGGAAATACATTTTATATGCGGTTGTTAGTCATAACTCGGGTTCCACATCTTTGATCATCCTTCCAATTTGTGCTGTGGGTTCATGCTCATTTTTCATTCAATCTAACGTGACTCTCTCTCTCTCTTCTCTCTCGATAGCTATTTTTGAGCCACAACACTGATTCTATTTGGACATTTCCCAGTTAGTAATTCACATATATCAACATGTTTTCGAAATTAAGGATGCTAAGTGGAACTACCACAGCAATCACGCATGTCTGCGTCCACCCCTCCCTGCTAGATCCGCAAGCCGATCAGCATGCCTGCTTGACACATGCCTGGCATGGGGCATGAAAATGTTCCAGTTCCACACAATTTTCAAGGTCTGCCTGCCTCCAACCATGTTTTAGATTTTGTCTGTCACACACGCCTAACAGAGATCATTCATTTCTCACATTTACAAGTGAAGACACAAAAGATATTAAGAAACACTTTGATATAAAGGCTTGTGTTTTTTCATCAGAAAATTAAAAATCTTTTTAGGTTTTCAAGCCCTTAAAAATACATCAGAGCAAGCGTATCTAAGTGAAGCTTTGAGTGGGTGTGATTCTCTTTGAACATCAAATAATAAGGTATTTTCCCACAAAACAACTTTCAGATTCAGGAAAACTCATCTGTTAAGTTAAGGAACCTGCCAGCCAATGCAGGAGATATAAGAGATGTGGGTTCAATCCCTGGGTCAGGAAGACCCTTGGAGCACAGCACCCAACTCCAGTCTTCTTGCCTGGAGAATCCCGTGGAAAGAGGAGCCTGCTGAGCTACAATCCATAGGGTCACACAGAGTTGGACACTACTGAAGTGTCTAAGCAGGCTCTCACAATTGTTAATGAAGGGCTTCCCAGGTGACGCTAGTGGTAAAGAATCCGCCTGCCAATGCAGGAGATACAAGAGACCTGGATTCAATCACTGGGTAAGGAAGACCCTCTAGAGAAGGAAATGGGAACCCACTCCAGTATTCTTGCCTAGAGAATCCCACAGGCAGAGCAGCCTGCTGGGCTACAGTTCACGAGACCGCAGAGAGTTGGACACTGTGGAGCGACTAAGCACAGCAGTTGTTAAGGACGCCTGTCCATGTCCTCCCATCGGAGTGCAGAATCTGGGCTGAGAGTGCCAAGGGTCCTTAAATGCTTCTCCACAACCTCACCAGTCCTGAGGCAGGTTGTTATTGGTGAGTCTGGGGGGCAGGGTGAGTACAGCATGCCTTGTCAGCTGGTTAGCGGAACCTGTGGTCACTCATCCACGTCTTGGCATTGGGAGTCAATGGGGGAATGTGCTTTTCTTACTATCCCAGAAAAAAATCTGCTTTTCTTACTATCCCCGAAACCCTACTAGGGTGAGTCGCCATTTCCTTCTCTAGAAGATCTTCCTTGCCCAGCGATTGAAACCAGGTCTCCTGTGTCTCCTGCATTGGCAGGCGGGTTCTTCACCACTAGCGTCACCTGGGAAGCCCTTCATTAACAATTGTGAGAGCCTGCTAAGTCACTTCAGTAGTGTCCAAGAAATTAAAAAACGCTTACTCCTTGGAAGGAAAGTTATGACCAACCTAGATAGCATATTCAAAAGCAGAGACATCACTTTGCCAACAAAGGTTCGCCTAGTCAAGGCTATGGTCTTTCCTGTGGTCATGTATGGATGTGAGAGCTGGACTGTGAAGAAGGCTGAGCGCCGAAGAATTGATGCTTTTGAACTGTGGTGTTGGAGAAGACTCTTGAGAGTCCCTTGGACTGCAAGGAGATCCAACCAGTCCATTCTGAAGGAGATCAGACCTGGGATTTCTTTGGAGGGAATGATGCTAAAGCTGAAACTCCACTATTTTGGCCACCTCATGCGAAGACTTGACTCATTGGAGAAGACTCTGATGCTGGGAGGGATTGGGGGCAGGAGGAGAAGGGGACGACAGAGGATGAGATGGCTGGATGGCATCACTGACTCGATGGATGTGAGTCTGAGTGACCTCTGGGAGTTGGTGATGGACAGGGAGGCCTGGCGTGCTGCGATTCATGAGGTCACAAAGAGTCGGACACGACTGAGCAACTGATCTGATCTGATCTGGGATAATCTGGGATAGTAAGCATCAGCATCTCATAGGCTGATGCTGCTCCAGCCGATGAGACAGGGATGGTGTTTTCATATCACCCAACACAACCCTCTGTACATGTATGAGCCCAGAGTACAGATAAAGACCAGCAGTGCTCCTGTGTTCTGACCTCGGGGGATGGCGCGGCTCTTAACACAAAGGCCTTTGGAGATTTCACTATTTTTCTTTCCTTTTTAATAAAAATTACATGTTACCAGCTAACATGTATAGGTGGGTGTTAACAGTGAAAAGTTAGTCTCTATTTCCTCTCACACCATGTTGCCAGGTCAGTACTCCCAACCCTCAGAGCTCAATAGTTTCTCGTGTCCACTTTGAAATGTTAAATAAGTATCCATGTATGCAAATGTCCAATATGTGTGTGCTTGTATTTTTTTTCATAAAAGTTGACAAATAGTATCCCACAGTCTATTCTGATCTGCAACTTGATTTTTTTTCATGTTATTACCACTTAGATTCCCTCCTAAGTCAGTATATAACATTCTACCTTATTGTAAATAGTTATGTAGTAATATATGCCATATCTATCCTATAACTTTTTAAATGAGGTACCTGTGAATGGATGTGTGAAACTGCCCAACATTTAAGATATGGTAAATGGTGCTTAATCAACATCTCTGTTCTTACCTCAGTCTGCTCTTGTTGCCGTAATAAAATACCATGAACTGGGTGGCCTGAACAACAGAAATATATTTATCACAGTTCCAGAGGCTGTCAAGTCCAAGGTGCCGGCAGGTGCAATTCTGTTGAAAGCTCGCTCAGGAATTTGTTGCAAAGGGCCACCTTCTCTCCTTGTCCTCTCGTGGCAGAGAGAGAGAGAGAAGGCAATGCTCAGGTTTCTCTTCCTCTTCTTAAAAAGACACTCATACCATCATGGGAGTCCACCATCACAACTTCATCTAATGATTGCCTCCCAAAGGCCCGCCATCCAGGTGCCATCACAGTGGAGGTGAGGGCGTCCTCTTTGGGAAGACAGACATTCATTTGGTTCATAGTACTTCGTACGTCTTTGCATCCTTGAGTAAAATGTTATCTAAAGCATCTTGTTAGAGATTGTATCGCTGTGTCAAATAATATATAAGCTGCATTTTTATAAACATTACAAATTGCTTCCAGCAGGTAGCACATGAAAATAGTAGCTCCGTATCATCCCCACTTTGTTTATTGCTAAGCCTTTAAATATGTTCCACTCCAATAGGCAAATAATGGAATTTCATTTCATTTTTTTTTTAAATTAGAATGAACTGAACATCTCTCTGAAGATTATTGACCGCTTAAATTTTGGTCCTTTGAATTGCTTCTTCAGTCCTTTTGTTTATTTCTGTATTATTTGTCATTTTTAAAATTGATTTTAAGATTTTTTTTGTATATCTAACAAATAGTCCCTTGCAGCACATACTGCTGGTACTCTGCCCTTTTTGCTATTTGACTGTTGGAGGGTCCTAGTTACTGATTGCTTTGTAACAAATAATCCCATGTCTCTCAAAAAACTAATTTCACTTCTCAGAATTCCAAGGCTCATGAATCTGGACGGGGCATAGGGAGAACGGTGCGACTCTGTGTGATGCCTGTCGGGGCTGCACTTGGGTGTCTTTTTCATCCGGATATCCAGCTCTCAGCTGTGAAGCCGGGGAGGCTGGCTGGCTGCATCGGCATGACCAGGGTCCTGGTTCTGGGGCCTTAGCTCTCGGGCCAGCTGGGTGTTTTGGTTTTCCACAAAATAGACGTAAGGGGCTCTCCTTCCCACAGGGCCCTACCACGTGATCTCTTAATCCAGTGTTTCCTGCAGAGTAGCCGGATGTCTAACTTGGCAGCCAAGAGCATCCAAAAGTGCAAAGGCAGGAGCTTTGGTCTTAAACTTCCTTCACATCCTGTTGGTTAGAACAGGTTACATACCCTGCCCGGAGTCAAGAGAAGGGAGCTAAGCTAGGGCAGCTTTCTGCAAGGCATGGGGATTTTTGGTAACCAACAGTATAGCAGACTACCAGAAGGTATTTTGGGGGTTTTGTTTCTTTGTTTTATTGCCATAGACATTTTTTAAAACATTTCTTGGCAGTCAGGTACTTTCATCTACTTCCTTATGGCTTCTGGTCTTAGTGCTGCCTGAGAAAGGATTGCACCATCCCCAAACTAGAAAACTCATCCATTGTTTCTTTTAATACTTCTACTGCTTTGATTTTTTCCCCCACATTTAGAATTTTGTCTCATCTAGATTCACTTCATTTTTCAAGAAGAAATGGAGATAGGAATTAAACTCTGTTTTGTTTTGTTTTGTTTTTTAAATCTATTCCAGTGCTGTCTGTGGGAGAATCCTTCATTTCCTACTGACTTAAACTAGCATCTTTATTGTATACTAAATTCCAATGTTGATGCATATGCATTTCCATACTGTCTATTTGCTGTTCTTCCTTTATTTCCCTGCACCAACAATAATACCTTACTGTTGTGAATAGTAGATTTGAAATACATGGAAAACAGACGTTATCCAGGGTTGGGTGACATGAGATGGATGGAGGAACCTCTTGCAAGAGGTGAGATACCTGGCTGGGTACAGCAACTCAGAAAGAGAAATGGCTAAGAAAACACAACTCCTGGTGTCACCAGTCCTTTCCTATAGAATGCAGGATGGGGATTTAAGCCTTGTTACAGGGCTTCCCCTGTGGCTCAGCTGGTAAGAATCTGTCTGCAGTGCGGGAGACCTGGGTTTGATCCCTGGGTTGGGAAAGTTCCCTGGAGAAGGGAACCCCACTTCAATATTCTTGCCTGGAGCATTCCATGGACGGAGGAGCCTGGTCAGCTACAGTCCATGGGGTCATAAAAAGTTGGACACGACTGAGCAACTTTCATGATAGATACTACAATGAAAACTGACCAAGGAGACTGGGTGACTGTGTTCGTGTGAATTACAATTGGTGGGTAGTCACGAATCACTTTGTTATGTGGTCCCAGTTTCGCTGCATTTCCCACTTGTGGACCTGGGCCCACGGTGTCATTCCCGACTCCTCCTCCTCATCACTCAGGCAGCCCAGGTAGGATGGTATGGGATGGGACAGGCCTGTGGGTAGCAGGTCCTGGCCTCTTCCCTAGGGCTGCCTGTACCTGTCTCCTCTCATCTTCTGGTTGCTTCAGAAAATGGCACAAATAAAATGTTCTCCTGAGGCACATAAATTGTATTTATGTATGTAGGTATTTATAGATAGCACACCACACCAAGTTATTATATCATTGACTCTATTTCCTCTGCTGTACAGTATATCCCTGTGGCTTAGTTATTTCATAACGGGTGTACAGCCTACAAAAATATGGAATCACTATATGGTACACCTGAAACAAATTTTATAATGTAAAGTCAACTAGAGTTCAGTAAAATTTGCTTTCAAGTATGTGATTTTCCTGCTGCATGAATATTTGTAAAATATTATTGGTAGATGGTGACTGCAGCCATGAAATTAAAAGACGCTTGCTCCTTGGAAGAAAAGTTATGACCAACCTAGACAGCATGTTAAAATGCAGAGGCATTACTTTGCCAACAAAGGTCCATCTAGTCAAAGCTATGGTTTTTCCAGTAGTCGTGTATGGATGTGAGAGTTGGAATATAAAGAAAGCTGAGCGCCAAAGAATTGATGGTTTTGAACTGTGGTATTGGAGAAGACTCTTGAGAGTCCTTTGGACTGCAAGGAGATCCTACCAGTCCATCCCAAAGGAAATCAGTCCTGAATATTCATTGGAAGGACTGATGTTGAAGCTGAAACTCCAATACTTTGGTCACCTGATGTGAAGAGCTGACTCATTGGAAAAGACCCTGATGCTGGGAAAGATTGAAGGCAGGAGGAGAAGGGGATGACAGAGGATGAGATGGTTGGATGGCATCACCGACTCAATGTACATGAGTTTGAGTAAGCTCTGGGAGTTGGTGATGGACAGGGAGGCCTGGCATGCTGCAGTTCATGGCCTTGAAAAGAGTCGTACCCAACTGAGCAAATGAACTGAACTGAACTGAACTGATTTCTTAACTGAAAATAACTCCTTATCACACTACTGATCTATATTGCTATTGTACAGAAAAAAATTATTTAAATGTCTCAATATTGCCCAGTAAATATTTGCATATATAACCATGATATGCTATGCTATGCTAAGTCACTTTAGTCATGTCCAACTCTATGTGACCCCATAGACGGCAGCCCACCAGGCTCCCCCGTCCCTGGGATTCTCCAGGCAAGAACACTGGGAGTGGGTTGCCATTTCCTTCTCCAATGCATGAAAGTGAAAAGTGAAAGTGAAGTCGCTCAGTCGTGTCCGACCCTCAGCGACCCCATGGATTGCAGCCTACCAGGCTCCTCTGTCCATGGGATTTTCCAAGCAAGAGTACTGGAGTGGGGTGCCATTGCCTTCTCCATATATAACCATGATAAAAGTCATTAAATCATTGATTCATACTTTAATTAATTCACTTACCAAGTAATTATGATTGTTGTTGTTCAGTGGCCCAGTCGTGTCTGACTCTTTGTGACCCCATGGACTGCAGTGCACCAGGCCTCCCTGTCCCTCACCATCTCCCAAAGTTTGCCCAAGTTCATGTTTATTGCATCAGTGATTCCATCTAGCCATCTCATCCTCTGATGCCCTTTTCTCCTTCTGCCTTCAATCTTTCCCATCACTAAGGACTTTTCCAATGAGTTGGCTGTTCACATTATGACCAAATTACTAGAGCTTGAGCTTCAACATCAGTCCTTCCAGTGAATATTCAGGGGTGATTTCCCTTAAGATTGACTAGTTTGATCTTCTTGATGTCCAAAGGACTTTTAGGATTCTTCTCCAGCACCAAAGTTCGAAGGCATCAACTCTTTGGCACTCTGCCTTCTTCATGGTCCAGCTCTCACAACCGTACATGACCACTGGGATAACCATCACCTGACTATACAGACCTTTGCTGGCGAAATAATGTCTCTGCTTTTCAACATACTGTCTAGGTTTGTCATAGCTTTCTTGCCAACAAGGAATCATCTTTTGATTTCATGGCTCCAGTCACCATCCGCAGTGATTTAGAGCCCAGAAAGAGGAAATCTGTCCACCATTTCCCCTTCTATTTGCCATGCAGTAATGGGGCCAGATGCCATGATCTTAGTTTTTTTTAATATTTAGTTTTAAGCCAGCTCTTTTACTCTCCTTGTTCACCCTCCTCAAGGGGCTCTTTAGTTCCTCTTCACTTTCTGCCATTAGAGTGGTATCATTCACATATCTGAATTTGTTGATGTTTTTCCTGCCTATGTGGATTTCAGCTTATAACTCATCCAGCACAACAATTCTCCTACTGTGCTCAGTATATACATTAAGCAAACAGGGTGACAGAAGACAGCCCCGCTGTACTCCTTTCTCAATCTTGAACCAATCAATTGTTCCATACAGGGTTCTATCTGTTGCTCCTTGACCCGCATAGATGTTTCTCAGGAGACACGTAAGATGGTCTGGTAGTCCCATCTCTTTAAGAGCTTTCCACAGTTTGTTATGATCCACAGAGTCAAAGGCTTTAGCCCAGTCAGTGAAACAGACTTAGATGTTTTTCTAGAATTCCCTTGCTTTCTCTATGGTCCAGCAAATGTTTGCACTTTGATCTCTGGTTCCTCTGCCTTTTCTAAACCCAGTGTGGACCACTGTAAGTTCTTGGGTCACATAATGCTGAAGCCTAGCATGCAAGACTTTAAGCATGACCTTACCAGCGTGGGACACCTTTTCCCGTCCTGTGGCCACTGCTGGGTCTTCCAGATTTGCCAACATGTTGAATGCAGCACCTTGATGGCATCACCGTCTAGGGTTTTGAATAGCTTTACTGGAATTCCATTGCATCCACTTGCTTTATTAACAGCGGTGATTCCTAAGGCCTATTTGATTTTACGCTCCAGAATGTCTGGCTGTGGGTGGCTGACCATATCATCATAGTAATCTGGCTCTTTAAGATCTTTTTTTGTACAGTTCTTCCATGTATTCTTTCCATCTCTGCTTGATCTCTTTAGCATCTACTGGGGCTCTGTCATTTCTGGCCTTTATGGCGTCCATCTTTGGGTGAAATGTTCCCTTGATCTTCCCTGTTTTCCTGAAGAGATCTCTAGTCTTTCCCCTTCTATTGTTTTCTTGTAATTTTATGAACTGTTCATTGAAGACAGCCTTCTTGTCTTTCCTTGTAGTTATGATATGTTCCCTCTTTTACAGAGTATGTATAGAAATGTGTGGGCTTCCCAGGTGTCATTATTGGTAAAGAATCCACCTGTAATGCAGGAGACATAAGAGTTGCAAGTTCGATCCCTGAGTCTGGAAGATCCTTTGGAGAATGTAGTGGCTACCCACTCCAGTATACTTGCCTTCAGACTCCCATGGACAAAGGAGCCTGGCGGACTGTAGTCCGTGGGGTCGCAAAGAGTCGGACGTGACTGAAGTGACTTTGCATATGTGCATAGAAATGTGTTACCACAGAGGCAGGATCTCTACAGGTCAGTGTAAAACCTGCTTTTAGGGAGGAAAATGTGCATCCTTTTTTCAGCAGATGAGAGTCATCCCATGTCCCGAAAGCTTAGGAAGGGTTCTGATCCAAACCACCCTGTGATCATGCTGCATTTTATATGTGCAAATTATAGACCTGCTACATCTTTCTTTGAAAAGAACTCTACTGATTTTTGTGATAATTACATAAAAATCTGGCTTTTAAATTAAAAGGTTAGATTTTTTTAAAAAATCATTTGAGATAGAAGAATGTAGTAAAACTGTAGAATGAAATATTTTTAACCCCTGTCAAAATGATTTCATACCATTTTCCTGCATTTCTGTCATCAAATAGAATTCACTCAGTCTCCAGAATATAGTTTATTTGTCAGAGAGTGGGAGGTGCTTTAGAATATTTGAAAGATAGGCTTCCACTCTAAGTAACTGACAGCGTGGGAGGAGAGAGGGAGAACACAGCAGAATTTGCAGGGGAAGACTTGGGCTGTGTCAGTAAGATGCTGACGGTGGGTCCAGAGGATTCGCTGAGACCAGGAATCCTCTAGGCACGGTCTGTCCACCAGGGATCAGTCCCTGAAACTCTCACTTGCTTGACTGCTCCTTGGTGATTCCAAGCTAAATTGATAAAATACTAATTGTCCACACATATGTCACAAGCGATGAGTTTTATGTTTCAGTTCTATAGAAAATCCTTTATATTCTTAATGTTATAGCTGTGCTAAATGAAAGCGTTATTTGGTTTTCTCAACCTCAGCAAATACACAGAACTTCACAGACCGTCCTGACTCACATTTCCCATCACTTACACGTGATTGTTGATGTTTATCCTACCATTGTCCTCTCCTGTATCTCCAGTGTACACACACAAAAAGGGCATGGTGTGTTAACCACCAAAGTAAAGATGAAAATATGAAAATAAGTTCTAGAGTCTAGAATGATTTAATAAATATAAATTGTGAGCCAAATGTCAGTATAAATGTAGACTGTGTATCTCTATTTGTAAAGATTAGGCATTTGCAACTGTGGTTATTTTGTAGAAATGACTTTTCAGTGTGTATAGTGAATATGTTAATTACCTTAACAGTGAACAGTCCATCCAATTCTTGTCTTCTGTTACCTTTTTTTTTTTTCCAAGTAGTGGAAAAGCCACTGAAACGTTTGCCCCATATTTAGTCAGAGCACAGTGAAGTTTCTGTTAAACCACTGAAATTCTTTAAGAACCAGCACAAATAATGCTCTCCAAAATGAAATAAAGGAGTTTAGTCTCTAAAGGCAAAAAAAAAAAAAAAAAAAAAGAACAAAACCAAAATTACACTCTTCAGAGAGAAACTGAATATAACTCACATTATTCCCTAGAAGGTTATAAAATCAATCACAAAATTAATAGCAAAAGAAGCTCCTGGAAATTGTATTTAGCATCTGACCAAGAGCAGTCAGAATATAGGAATAGCGTCGTGATCTGGGCTTGGGCAGCACCCAGCCTCTCTCCTGTGATCTCTCCTACCTACAGCAAAGTGAAGCCTGCTACCTCCCAAGTGCTCCCCCCACCACCGAAGTTCCCCGATGCTCAGACTAGAATCCAGGAAGTGCTGTCAACAGTTTTGGAAAGGGATATGCTTTCAACATGGAATCCTATCCAAGCTTTTATTAAGCGTATGAGTCTGCTAGTCAAGGTTCTTCAGAGAATCTCTCTTTCTCTCCTTCTCTCTCTGTGTGTGTGTGTGTGTGTGTGTGTGTGTGAATCATCACATGCAGAACTGTAGAAACGGGGGGTTTGTCATGGAACTTGAGCATCTGTAGATTTTTGAAACCACACCTGCCCTGGAACCAACTCTGTCCTCAACCAGCTCCCCATGTATACTGAAGGACAAGTATAAATGCAGTACCCGCACACACACTCATGCATGCACATATGCACACGTACACACATGCACACGCGCACACACACCAGTGAGTCTAAACCATTCTCTTCCCAAAGATACAATTATTTTGGCTGTGTAATCGATTTTATACGAAGCTCCTTTTATTCCATTTTCCCTAGTCAAAGGAGAAGGCTGCTCTCTATATATTGCCCTGAAATAGAGGTAGAAGAATTTGCCCTCTGTAATGGAAAGAAAGCAATATTCAGACAAGAATTTTCACGTGACTGAGCTGCTCGCTCTGATTCATCACTTAATGTGCCGACCTGGCTGGCTGCCGGCCCCATTACCCAGCCAGTCCCTTTCTCCCTGGCAAGCCTGAGCTTTGCAGCCTTGACCTGAAGCATCGCAAGCAGCAGCAGCAGGAGGGTCAAAAGGTCCCTTCTCAGAGTCTTCTTAGCTAACTATGTGGAGGAAATTTGCCTTCTTTTGCCGTCATGCCTACTTGTGTTTAAGTGCATGAAGTTATTGAACATTTCCTGCGGCCAAGATGAATTTACCAAATGCAGTAAAGAAAACCCTCATCATTCAGTGTATGCTTTAGGACAGATATGTTCATTTTTATGTCCTCCTCTCTGTTTAAATGAGATCCTCACCATTGATTGTAATCATTTATCTGAATGCCATTGTTCTGTATACCAGACCAAAAAAACAACATGAGTTAGTAATGGGATAGTAGAATCGGAGACTTAAAATGTGGACCTTGTCAGAAAAATCCTTAGGTGTCTTTTCACCGGACTTTTGTAATATCTTATTATGCGAGTATCGGGACATGAGAAAATTCAGACCAGAATTCATTCACTCAAGGAACAGAGCTGTGGCAGGCACCTTTATCTATCCCCCTCGGCCTTATTTCATTTATCCTTCGGTGTAACTACTGATGGGGAACATTTCTTCTCTCAGAATTCATCAGATCTGTTACGTCTCTATTCCTTGAGCTGCTGATCTGAACTGTCTTGACTTTTATTATTAAATGTATTCCGTATTATTTCTGTCTCCAATTTGTTCATACTCCCCGTGACAGCAGAATCTGGACCGGTGTTTCATGGGCATCACCCAGAAGCACCTCATCCTGCCTCCACAGCTCCTTCTAACTGGACCTACTTTTACTTCCATTTCAACAAGTTAAAATCCCATCTATTTCCAATCTCATTCCAGAAAGACTTTCTTCATAGCTTCAACTTTCAGTTGTTTCTTCTTCTGAATGCACCTAAAATATTTTGCCTATATTTTTTAGTGTATTACTTCCCTATCATATTCAATCCTACAATACACACAGAGTACAATGCCAGGGAAATAACATGTCTTAAAGGTATATTTGGAGATAACTGGAAAGAAAGCATAAACAATTAGAAAAATGGACAAAGTATGTTTAGGAAATAGTTGTTCATTCTGACTTGACTGAAGGTAACCAGGCGATGTCATGGAAAGGCTGATGAGAGGGGCAAGGCATTAAGGAGTAACTTTTTGTTTATAAAGGTACCATATGCTATGATGGCAAAACAACCAACACAACCAATATTATGGAAACACATAAATAAGATAATAAATATTGTCCCTAATCCTACTTGCTAGTGAAAAACACAGTTCTCTGTTGGTTGGATTTCTTTATTGAAAAATCAGAACATTTATGGGAAGACCCATCATGCCTGGTACTTCCCCAGGTATACTGGCAAAACAAGGACAGTTTTCTCCAGGAAGTAGTTAGTTATGAAGACTCTTAGAAAGGACCTTTCTAAGTAAATATTTGATAAAAGCACAAGACTATTATTTTTGGTTTTCCCCGAGGCTCCCTTAGAGTGGCCTGAGTTGCAGTTATGGGGGTAGAGCATTCACCATCTATTGGCGTAAGTCTTAGAGTGACTTTTATACATATGGTTTTATACAACACCAGTTTGTGGTTCTAATCATAGGATGCACTGAACGGTGTCTCCCTCTGGCCTCATTTTTGGACAGTGGGAAATATATTTATGCAAACGTTTTTCGGATGTTTCTCATTTGCGGCGGAACTGGGAGATCTGTGGCTGACTCCCCAGGGCCTCCCTGTTCACATTTATCACTGAGGCCGCACTGACACACCTGCCTGTTGAAGGCCGTCCACGCTGGCCTGGCCTGCAGGTGGCGGGGGCTGCTGCGCGGCCAGCTGCCAGTCTCCAGTAAGGGCCTCTGCAGGTGGACAGTCATAGTTTCCAGCCTCTTTGCCCTTGACTTCAGCCTGTGATTCGCCATAGATTATAACCTGAACTGTTGTAAACATTTTCCCAGTCACTGCACTAGACCCTCCTTCCTATGTAAGTTAAGAAATAGCCACAAGTATAAATCTTCAATACAAATTGGGCCACAGTTGCCACAGTGCTCTTAAAATTGTTCCAAGGTGGGGGGAATGAGAGGGCTCTCCCAAATTCTCATCCAGTTAAACCATGTTTTAACTATGGATCCAGAAACGTGAAAACTTTCTAAAAAATCACCCAATTATTTTGCAAGTCCCGTCTATCCACATGGCTTTGCTTGATTTCAAAAGATGCTGACATCCCACCGTCAGCAAAGACTCCAACAACTTTAGCCTTGAAACCACTCACTTCCTAAACATGTGCATCCCCTCCTTGAACCGCAGCACTTGTAGAGGAACAAGGACGGTGATGATTACAATGCATGTGCTCCTATTTCGTCATCCGCATGATGAAGATTATATCCATCTTGGAGAGCTGCTGTGAAGTACACACTCAGATAATGTAGATGAAATGATACTGTGAAAATGTGACACAGTCTGCAGAAGTAGCGAATAAATATTATTGACTGTGGTGCATTCATGATTTTCTAAAACCTGTAACTCATTTCCTCTCTACCTTATATCCTGACTCAGTTTCAAGAGCATCAATTTTTTTTTCAAGTAAAATACTTTTGTGGTTCAGAGGATTCACTGTACCCGAACAGCCTGATTGCTCATTGTGATTCATTTGCAGTATTTTAATTTTCCAGACTCCTTTTAACTGGAAAAGAGTCACATATAAGGGAGTTTAAAGTGTCAATTATAGGAGTTTGGCTGGACTGTGGGAAACTTGCTTTTGCTCTAGATTGTTTTGTTACATTCCGTCTTTCAAAATTCAATAGTCAAAAATCTGTTCTTGATTTTCTTGAAGATAGAATAGATGAGAAAATCTTTGCCTGTAAAATGAGAAGACATTTCATATGCCATGAACACCGTAAGTTATAACAAAGGGGGAAATGTACCCTCTCAACCAAAATGTGGTATGGAAGCAAAAGTAATTTTAAGAACTGACACATATAGTATCTAAATCTATTATTTATCATTTGTAATTGCATTTCTTTGTTAATCTAAGCATAAAACTATTTGTGTTCTCCAATATCAGTAAAAGATACTTCTCCTCTTATAGAAAGAAAATGAGCCTAAATGGAGATAATCATTCTTCACAGCAAAATCTTGGTTTAGAACTTTGGATTCTGAAGGAGACTTAACGTATACACACATACGGTGATAGCACACCTGGAAAGGAAGAAGAGAAGCTGAGTAGGAGGGATGATCAGGGAGAAGAATCACGAAGCAGCAGCTGCCCTTTAGCGCGCTGCTTCGTTTTGTTCCTCGCTTATAAATTTAAGTAAGAGACTCGGGCTTTGGGGCTCTAGGATGCTACAGGTAGGAACGAACACAGCATGCGTTAACTTCAGCCTGTACAAGAAGAGACTATGAATCCGCCACGCCGTTGGCCGTGCTAGCAGCTGTTTATCCTCTTCCTGGGTCAAAGGCTCAGGACAGTGACAATGTCAAACATCCCTGTAGAGAAGAAAAGTGGACAGACTGGGAATACTCTAAAAACAGAATCGTCTTGCCATTGACTGGACTGTTGGGATCATATCATTTTCTGCTTCAGTTGTCCTGGAGGAGGGAAGTTGCCCCCAGATACATTTCCTGGGTAGCTAGGACTATTGCCTGCTGAAGCTCCCTTCTTCAAGAACAATAACAGATTTTCAGTCAATTCTCCAAACATTATGTTGTGTGGAAACATGACCAGAAAATAGATCCAGTGGAGTGTTTTCTTCTGTTGTTCCAAATTTAATTGCAGTCTCAAAAATTGAGATATGGGGGCGGGGGGTGGGGGGGACGTGTGAACCTCAAACCAGAAAGCCAAGAGATGTAATAGTAAAAATGATTCCCATCTTATAAAAGCATATATAAAGCCTTGGCCCTATGAAAATACGAATATATTAGCCCCCTGAATAATTTGTGTATGTCACGTTGTAGTTATCTGTTGCTACATATGGAACAGTTCAGTCCAGTTCAGTCACTCAGTCGTGTCCGACTCTTTGCGAGCCCATGGACTGCAGCACGCCAGGCCTCCCTGTCGGTCACCAACTCCCAGAACTTGTTGAAATTCGTGTCCATTGAGCCAGTGATGCCCTCCAACCATCTGGTCCTGTGTGATTCCTCACCTATCACTGTATCTCATCATACCTGACCTGCTTCGTCTCCGCTGTAATCTCTTCAGGCCTGCAGAGTGGATCTTCCTCTCTACCTCTGACCCAGTGTGCTTTCCAGCCCCTTCGTGGTACTCATTCAGTTTGCATCAGTGAAGCTGCCTAAACGCCCTTCAAAGGCCTTCTAAGCACCTACGTGTGGATAGCTCTTGCTTGCCCTCTAGTACTCCGCCTCTTCAGAAAGCCTCCCCTCAGACCCTGTCCCTTGTCCCCACTGCTCTCTTATTTACTCATTTATTTGTTCAATTATTTATTCAGTTATCTGCTTATTGTTGTTCAGTCACTAAGTCGTGCCTAGCTCTTCGCGACCCCACAGACTGCAGCACACCAGGCTTCCCGGTCCTCCACTATCTCCCAGAGTTTGCTCAAGTTCATGTCCGTTGAGTCGGTAATGCTATCTAACCATCTCATCCTCTGCCACCTTATTTGCTTAACAAATATTTATTGAGACGCAAGTAGGCACCATGGCTAACTACAGCTGGGGCAGAGCGTAATGAGAGATTAGCTGGGCGATCTCATTAACCCCGGGAGCTAAATTGAGGACGCAGGTCTCCAGGTACGGTAGCAGTTTTGTGTTGCAGGCTCTCAACATTATTAATATCCTCAGAATGCAGGCAGGTCAGGCTGCAATTAGCAAGCTCCAGCTCCCTGAGACCAGCGTTACAGAGTGTATTCATTTTCTTTTGCCAGCCACTCACCTCTCTCTCTTGCTGACTCCGAATCAGTGGGGAAAAAGAGAAAAATTGCCTGGCTCGGTGATGTTGGAGGGAGGTTTGATCAAGGTGTTTAATAGCTAGGGTTGGAATTTAATTTTGAATTTTCCTGCTGTGGCTGTTAACCATGAGGGTTTATATTACCATTTCTCTCGTATTCTTTTCAGCTATATTTTTACTGAAACGTTTCCCCCTGTTCATGAAGGCAACCAGATGTAAGAAAAATCAATAAAAAATTTTTTATAAAGCACCAAGTAAGTGCTGTATAGAAACATAGAGTTAGATGTGAATCTCCAAGACAACATCTGTTTCTACCTCAGAACTTGGAGTCGCTTCAGATTCACCATGTCAGACTTGGTGTAATGAGCACATCATTAAATTGTGAGGACAGAACAAAGCAGTGTCAGCATTAAATTAATAGAGTTATAAATAATAAGACACATTTAACCAATATTCCTACCATTTTAATGCTTGTAAATAATAATTTGAAAATGATTAAGACAATGTAGCAAGTTAGACATTGACAGTGATGTGCTCATAGCACATATTAGAGATCTCTAAGAACAGTGAGAAGTTGATTGGCAAAAGGTATCATGGAAAAAGCGTCATTTCACTAGGAATGCAAAAACGAAAAGAATTTCAAGGGTGAAGGTATGGAGGAACGCGTGTTCCAGGTACAGAGAAATGCGTGAGCAAAGAAAGATTTGGAAAAAGCAAGTTTTTAAGATGGTTCCGGTCCTGGCAAGGCTTAGTCGTGTCCGACTCTTTGTGACCCTTTGGGCTGTAGCCCTCCAGGCTGCTCTATCCTTAGGATTTGTCAGGCAAGAATACAAGAGTGGGCTGCCATTTTCTCCTCCAGAAGATCGTCCTGACCCAGAAGTTGAACCTGCATCACCTGTGTCTCCTGCATTGCAGGCAGATTCTTCACCACTGGGGCCATCAGGGAAGCCCCTCCAAGCAAGGCCCAAGTAAGCAATGAGTCTTGTAAAGGAAGGCAGGTGCCATATTGAGGCTAGCTTTGAATCTATCCTGATGGGTTGGTTTCAGTTTAGAAAGAAGTGGAACTCTACTGAAATTTTTGAGAAAGTATGGTGTTCTTACAGCTATGATTGAAGAAGAATAATGTTTTATCATTTCTAGTCTGAGTTAGAGCTAAACAGGATAGTCAGAATACCACTATAGTGTTGTAGTAAAGAAGGAAGGGTCGAATGGGAGCAGCGACTGGTGGAAGGGAAGGGCCACGTGGAGAAGCCACTGAGGCAGTGGCCACCAAAAGATGTCCAACCGTCTGATGGTGAGGCCGAAGGTGGGGAGGGGGTTTTATAGTGTGAGTTGTGCAGTGGATGAATACAGTGGGTTGTGTCACAAGTATCTCCAAGGTTTGGAACTTTCCGTCTGAGAACAGAGTGAAAGCCCCTCCATTTACAACAGTCAGCTAAGGAATGTGTTGGGATTAGCTGGGATGAAAGTAGCTTACATGATGAATATAGCTTTCGACTCAATATGTTTGTTTATTCAGAAATAATGTATTGTGTTCTTTGTGCCAAGCAGTGTGCTGAAGAGTTTACCAATGCCGAGATAACTCACATGGTTCTTTCTTTGAGGAGAAAGGCATGAGGTGTCGCGAGCAAGTCTTAGAATCAGAACAGTAACAGAACCATAAAGACCCACCGGCCCCTTTGAAACTCCAAACCAGTATTTCTTACATGCCTTGTGAGCCTGGTCGGTCATGCTCGTGACCCTAATCGTACTTTTGGTTGAGTTATTATTGCTGAGCCCCAAACTCTGTGTGTTAAAGACATTTTAGTATTTAGTCCTCATAGAGCCTACTGATGGTAGCGTGTGTTCCACAAATGGAAACTGACCTTTGGGTAAGATCAGCAACTTGCCCATGGTCACACACACAGTAAACCCCCCATCCTTCCACATGAACCCATCATGTCAGGATGCAGACAGTACATGAGGTTTAAGCCCAGTATCTCTTTTAAACCATATCCTCTTTATTATCCACATAATCCATCAATGGCTGGAGTCCCCAACTCCCAGACCATGGACAGGTACTGGTCTGTGGTCTGTTCGGAACTGAACCACACAGAAGAAGGTGATAGGGAGGGTATTTACTGCCACCCCCCATCACTCTTATTACCCCCTGACCTCCTGTCAGATCAGCGATGGGATTAGATTCTCAGAGCAGCATGAACCCTACTGGGGACTGTGCTTGCAAGGGACGTGGGCTGCAGGCTCCTTATGAGAATCATCCGAAAACCATTCCCCACTTCTGCACACCCTGGGTCTGTGGAAAAACTGTCTTCCACAAACGTGTTCTCTGATGCCAAAAAATTTGGGGACCACTGATCTATATGCAATATTTTGCTTCCTAATGAGAACAAAGCCAAGTGGATGACATGGGGTTATAAACCAGTGACCAAATCTCATAGGTTCTGTGCTTTAACTAGCTAAATCAATCATTGATGTGTTCGTATAATACAATCTTATATTAGCTCTACTTTCCAATTACTCATAAAATCCTGATGCTTGGGACTCGTTCTACCTTTGCTTGGCCAGACTTACTGAAAGCAGGTTTTGATTTAACAGTATAAAAGGGGAATATAGAAGTAATTCTTTATTAAGCACATTTAAAATAAATTGTTATCTCTCATGAGATACGTTCTCTAGAGCCTTTAACAGAGGACCAATTTCACTAAACTGTTGTTCAGTCACTAAGGCGTGTCCAGCTCTTCCCACCCCCCTTGGCCTGCAGTATGCCAGGCTTCCCTGTCCTTCACTGTCTCTTGGAGTTTGCCCAAGTTCATGTCCACTGAATTGGTGAAGCCATGCAACCATCTCATCCTCTGCAGCCCCTTCTCCTTTTGTCTTCAATGTTTCCCAGCATCAGGGTTTTTTCCAATGAGTTGGCTTTTTGCATCGGTTGGCCAATGTATTGGAGCTTCAGCTTCAGCATCAGTCCTTTTAATGCATATTCAGGGTTGATTTCCTTTAGGATGAACTGGTTTGATCTCCCTGCAGTCCAAGAGACTCTCAAGAGTTGTCTCCAGCACCACAGTTTGAAAGCATTGATTTTTTTGGTGCTCAGCTTTCTTTATGGTCCAACTCTGTACATGACTACTAAAAATACCATAGCTTTGACTATGCAAGCCTTTGTCAGCAAAGTGATGTCTTTGCTTTTCACTAAATTGCCATTATTTTAATAATATGAAGATACAAGCACTTGGAAAAGATGTAGATTTGTAATAATAGCTTTGGGGATTGTTTGCCTTATTTCAAACTCTAAAATATCTGCTCTTTATAAGATAGAAAGGTCACCCAAGCGCCTGGTGTGATATACAGAAAATACATTGGGAATTTGTAAACCATCCACTTTCAAGAAGACTCTACAAGAATAGTTGTAAGTAACCTAAATAACGACTGCACAAGCGCATCACTCTCAAGAAGCCTGTGGTGGCATGAATCTCTCAGGATTTACAATGCTCTTAACCTACATGCTTGCCTTTCTCAAAGCAGCCAATTCTCTCTATTAAGAGCTATAATTAGATCTAACTGCTTTCTCTGTAGGTGGCTCACACACTTTTAAGGCTTTTACTTCTGAAAACCCCAGATGATGTCAGAGTCAAGACACCTCTGTCTGCCCCCTGCAGATACGCGTGTATGCCCCTACAGAGCCATCTTGTAGTTTCGCTGCAATTTGGGGTCCTGGAACATTCGGTAGGAATGTTTTAGTGATTAGATGTTTTGAGCAAAAGCTGAGGCTTGGAGGACGTTCTGAGAACCAACTTTCCATACTTTCTGAAGAATTGCTCCTGCTTATAAGACCTCAGAGCCTCATGTTTAGGAAAATAGATATCCAGCAAAATAACTCTAGTTCTTGTCTTTGATATCCAATTTTCATTCCTACCCAGAGCAACAGGAAATTGGAGGAAGTAAACAGAAGCTGGCAGTACCCACTGGTGTCTTAGCTTTAACCTCTCATTACAGCAAGTGCTTTTTGGTTTTAAAAGGAAAGTCGCTTTTATAGTAAGATTGTTTTGAACAGCTCAGGCTGTGCCGTGTGTCTCCTTGGGGCGTCCGTGAGCTCAGTTGGCGATACTGTCAACAAAGAGAGACTGCAGAGCCGGTGCTGACCTGTGGCGCGTGCAGGCCCACTGCCATCCCCACTGTCCCCTCGCTTTTAAACATGGTTGAGTTCTGACTCAGAGAAGCCATAAAACTCCCCCAGTAGCATTTTAGAAGCTTTTAAAAGAATGTCCCTCTAAAATGTCCTATTACAGTGGTGATTGTTATTGTTGTTATTTCCTTCTTTGTAGCATGAGTGAAATCTCCCCTGGGATATATTGAGAAATACCCACCATAGATCATAGCCATCGCTTCATTTTCTGCCGTAAAGGCACATTCTGACTGCTGTCTGCTGTCCTGGTTGTCAGTGTCCTCCTGTGGAAGACGTGATTGTTCGAAGACCTTGGAGGCTGAGAAATGGGGGATGGAGCTGAGTTTCCTGTGAAACAGCATCATGAGGAGTAAGCTCTACTGGAAACTAAAAGTTCTCATTTCCCTTTTGTCTTGTGGATCCACTTCTGGGGATTTAGAATTAGGTTCCCCGTGTGAATCAACAGAGCTTGGAACAGAGTAAGACAGACCTTTCTGGGGAAATCCCTGAGCAGGACTTAGGTTCCAGGTACAGAGACCGAGGAGGAAAGACAAGGGTTACTACCTTTGTTTGCTCATCTCTGTTAGGACCACGTTAAGTCTGAAAGGGCACCGGCCCTTCCTCACCATCTGCCCGGGCTTTGCATACACCCTCTGGACATGCTTCACCTCCACCACGTGCAACTCTGACTCGGCTTACTTTTCTCAATGTGTGATGTGTATAAGGGCTTCCCAGGTGGTGCTAGTGGTAAAGGACGGACTTGCCAATGCAGGAGACGTGGACTCGATCCCTGGGTCAAGAAGATCCCCTGGAGGAGGGCATGGCAACACACTCCAGTATTCTTGCCTGGAGAATCCCATGGACAGAGGAGCCTGGAGATGTACGGTCCATAGAGTTGCAAAGAGTCAGACACGACTGAAGTGACTTAACACACACACATATGAATCGCTGTATTTGGACCTTGTTTTCTCCTTTCTCACCCAGAACAAAACTCTCATACGATGGTATGTTGTCACTTTTAAAAATTTCACCATGTTTAAGAGTATTTAAAAAATAATATGGATGCACCCCTGTTTAATCTTGATCACCTACGCATGGCAATAGAATTAGCATGTTTCATTTTTATTCCAAGTCTCCCAAACCCAAACCTCTTGTGGGCTTGGTGGAGTCAGTGTCACAGGTTTCCAGGCTCTGCCACAGGCACATCCACAAACGGATGCATCGGGTTCTTCTGCTCCAGACGTCTCATCTTGTCATCGTGCTGGGGCCTCTGCCCTGATGACGGTAACTGCTGCTCCTCTGGGCATCGTTGTGTTTTTGCTGGTGACCAGCTCAGATGACCCCAACTTGTGCCATCTTCCCAGTTTTCTCACCTCATAGCCAAAAGAAAAAGTTCTAACTTTTACAAGACTTGACCAAATTCTTAGAGATAATAGAAGTAATACAGGAAAAATAACCAAGAGAGGAGCGTGCCGGCTACGTTCATGGAATCACAGACACGACTAAGCGACTAACACCTCCCGCTAGAAGCTGCTTGTAGCTGCCAGGTCTTGCCTGCTCTCAGAGTCCTTGCCTAACTCATGCTGGCCTCCAGGTGTGGAAGGCCTATCTACTTGGTCTCAGTGGACATATCTAAAATGTCTCACCGTCCCACAGTGTGGACCCCTGTGCTTCCCTGGTCCCAGAGGGAGAAGAATTTCTCTCTCCTCTCCTGAGGTGCAACTCACTTGGGATTAACCCATTTTTTTCCCTTTTGGTAATAAATACCAGCTTTTGCAGAAAGAAACCTAACTTCTAAAAATTGGATACAACACAGGGTCACCCTGTACAGATGTCCAAGGGGTGCACTGCACAATTGCACCCACCTCTAAAAGAACAACATTTGTGGTGCCGCCATATGGTTATTTATTTGTGAGCCAGAGGCTACACTCCCCAGGCCCCCACATCTAGATGGAAACAGGGGACAAGTTCAGGGTGAAGTCCATGCGATGTGAGTAGACATGTTCAAGTCCCTTCTTGGCCAGTGCAGCAGGAAGTATGACTTCTCCTCTCTGCCTTTTCCTTCTATTGGCTAGAAGGAGAGAACTGAAAACCCAGGGGTTGGCAAAGTCCTAAGATCCAAGGAAAGTGGGTCTCTGAACCATCTGGGGAAGGAAAGCCAGTCAGGTTACCAGAACACCTGTATGAGACAGGTAGAAAAATAAAACAAATCCATTTATACTGTCATAAGGAACTGAAAATTTTACTGTTTATTTATTAGAGTCACTATTGTGAGTAGATGAAAGTGAAAGAAGAGAGTGAAAAAGTTGGCTTAAAGCTCAACATTCAGAAAACGAAGATCATGGCATCCGGTCCCATCACTACATGGGAAATAGATGGGGAAACAGTGGAAACAGTGTCAGACTTTATTTTTCTGGGCTACAAAATCACTGCAGATGGTGACTGCAGCCATGAAATTAAAAGACGCTTACTCCTTGGAAGGAAAGTTATGACCAACCTAGATAGCATATTCAAAAGCAGAGACATCACTTTGCCAACAAAGGTTCGCCTAGTCAAGGCTATGGTCTTTCCTATGGTCGTGTATGGATGTGAGAGCTGGACTGTGAAGAAGGCTGAGCGCCGAAGAATTGATGCTTTTGAACTGTGGTGTTGGAGAAGACTCTTGAGAGTCCCTTGGACTGCAAGGAGATCCAACCAGTCCATTCTGAAGGAGATCAGCCCTGGGATTTCTTTGGAAGGAATGATGCTAAAGCTGAAACTCCAGTATTTTGGCCACCTCATGCGAAGAGTTGACTCATTGGAGAAGACTCTGATGCTGGGAGGGATTGAGGGCAGGAGGAGAAGGGGATGACAGAGGATGAGATGGCTGGATGGCATCACTGACTCGATGGATGTGAGTCTGAGTGACCTCCGGGAGTTGGTGATGGACAGGGAGGCCTGGCGTGCTGCGATTCATAGGGTCGCAAAGAGTCGGACATGACTGAGCGACTGATCTGATCTGATCTGATCTGATTGTAAGTAGAACTAGTTCAGTCTGAAATGTATTTGTTTGTAACTTTGCCTCCATTTGGGGCATTTGAAAAAGCAATATATAGGGGCTTGCCTTAATCACTATAACTTAAAAGCACCCTCTGTAGTGGTCTTTTGCAGAAATAGAAAACTGAAACAAATCCAGGAATCTTCCACAAGGACAGATTATATTCTTCATGGTAGAATGCAGAAACCCTTTATTTCAAATATTCCAGTTG
Organism: Tragelaphus eurycerus; assembly: GCA_935064755.1. NCBI lineage: Eukaryota > Metazoa > Chordata > Mammalia > Artiodactyla > Bovidae > Tragelaphus > Tragelaphus eurycerus. The sequence goes on along the minus strand of CAKXYN010000039.1, from coordinate 20,070,440 downwards.
AAAACAGAAAGTCCAGGGTCTCTTTATACATATAACCTTACTTACTCAAAATACATTTTTGCCGAATTCTACTTTGAATTAAATTATATTCTTTGTCTTTTAAAAAAATGATCCAGTTCCCAAACATTTTGAGATTTTTTTTTCTCCTAAATGTTCTAAATGCTTGACCATCATCTCAGTTAGTGAACCCCAAAGCCTGGGATGTTTGGAAGCTGTATACCATTTACCAAGGGTAAATGGCATGGGATGCCAAGACCCGAGGCTGCCGTGTCCAGAATATTGTCTGAGATGGATTCAGCTCTCCTTCATGCCAAAGGAAAGAACTGAAGTTTGCCAGCTAAGATGAGATCGGTAATGAGAAGAGGGACTCTTTCAGGAATAAATCTGGTTTTGAGAAATAGCTTCTTAGGAGGAAAGAAAGCCTTTTGAAAAAGATAGGAAGGAAGATAAGAAGTGTCTCAGAACTGTGAAATAAGAACTGACTTTCATAAGGCTCGAATGTATGAATCATTTCACTGCTCGCAAGTCACATGGGGGAGATGGCAGGATAATAGAAATGGGGTCTGGAGAGCAGGAATAAGAGCTGCTCTGACCCACAGGCCCGAGGATTGAGGGGCCCCAGGACCCCAGCTGCTCTCCAGACACATGTCACTTGGAATATACCCTGACTTATTACGTGTATTTTTTTTTTTTTGGCTTAAAAAATTTACTACATTTTTTATCCTTCTTTGCAAATAAAATATAAATCCTTTAAAAAGATTTTTAAAGACATTACAGATAACTTCCAATTTCATCAGCCCTAGATTCTCCTAAACCTTTTGCACTGTTTCCGCAAAGTTCTGAATAATGAAGTCTTACCCTTAATGAATGCATTTTCTCAGCACGATTTTTCTTAATGGTCTTGCAGTTTGACGTGTTTTTTTTTTTTTTTGACATGCAGTTGAATCTAACCCATGGGTAAATTAGTGGGCCTACCACCCTGACCAGGATTCAGAAGGCTTCCTCGCCTCATGTTCCCGGCACTCTCCCTTCATAATCAGTCCCTGCCGGGCCCCCTCTCCCCGCATCCTGCGTCTGCTGTCCATTCCTGCAGCTGCCTTTCTGACTTTGCTGCAGGAAGAGAATGGTATCGGAGGAAACTGTCAAGACTTGATTCCTGTATTCAGCACGATGCCTTTGAGATCTACCCACGGCCTTGTGCGTTTGCATAGCTGATCCCTGCCAGCGCTCAGTAGGGCTCATTGTACACAAACCCCACTGTGTGAGCATTTACTCCTTAAAGGGCACTTAGATGTCTCCAATTTCTGGCAGTTATGACTAGAACTACTGTACGAATTTACTGTACAGAGTTTTGTGTAAACATAGGTCTCCATTTCTCTCTCTCTCTCTTTTTTTTTTTTTTTTTTTTCCAGTATTTGATCATTTTGCCCATCCTTCCATTCTGAAACTCTCTACTGGGACATTTAAACATCATGCTTCTCTAAGTCTCTGACCTTGTCATTGTTGTGTTGGATTTCTTTTTACCTAGTAGTATATTTTTTAAAAAAGATTTCCACATCTCTATGTCTTTATTTTTTTTTTCCCTTGCCAGTCTTCCACGTGCAATTTTTACATAAACAAATTTGGGTTTTGGCAATTGTGTTTAAATTCAGACCAGTGGGTAAGAATGTGAATTTTTGTTTTCCCGAGATTAACTTCAGAGGCAATCAAAGAGTTCGATGTGAACTACAGTTATCCCCTTTTGGGAGTTTGCCTGTAAGCAAACTGAAGAAGAAAAATTCAGCAAATGGATTGAGGAAGCTTTAAATCTAAATTGGATAAGAAGGTAACACAAACATGAAGAGCCTCGAATAATGAAAAGTTGATAGGGTCAGTGGATTGAAGGATCTGAAGAGGCTGAAGAATTAGTCAAGTGAGATTACTAAAGGGATTGATCTGAGAGCAGAAGATGGTGATCAGAGCATGCTTGGGGCTTCTGGAGATTATGCCCAGTTACTGGTAGCGACAAGACTAAGCCAGACGCTCTCGGTGCTTCAGAATCAACTGGGAAGAAACTGTAAATACAAGTACCCATGCTTTACCTTTAGAAAGGCTAACTTAGTTGATCCTGATGGGACCACAGCAACTACTAGGGGTTGAAAACCATTGCTCTGTAACGTGACCTTGAAGAGAAGGGCAGAGGATTCCACCATTTGAGGAGAAAAAGAGACTGAGGTCAGAGTGGGTGAATGTTGTAACATACATGTTGTGGTCACAAAAATAAAGGTGTTAGTGGCAGTTGTGTCCGATTCTTTGTGACCCCATGGACTGTAACCCACCAGGCTTCTCTGTCCATGGGATTCTCTCGGCAAGAATACTGGAGTGGGTTGCCATTTCCTTCTCCAGGGATCTTTCTGACCCAGGGATCAAACCTGGGTCACGTGCATTGCAGGCAGATTTTTTTTACTGTCTGAGCTACCAGGCTGCCCATGGAGTCACAGTTTTAATGCTTGAATCACATTCACTAACTAGACAGTTTTTTTTCTTGAAATGTGAGTAGTACATTTCTTCATTGATAACAAGCAATTCTAGAAGGTGGGTCATTATTACATTTTTAACTAAATACGTTCAAAACTCACTGAAACTCTTCATGTGAATAATTTTTAAACAGAATGCATTTTAATTCTAACTATGTTTAAGTGTGCAGATATGACTGTATTTATGATACCTTTTTTTTTTTAAAGAAAGCAATAAAGAAATGAAAACACTTCCAAATCTCTGTTTTCAAAATGTTCTCTATAAAACCCAAATTGCTTCAAAAAAAAATAGGGCGAGATATTTTTGTGCCGGGTAAAAAATTGCATCACGCTAATGAAATAGAGAACTTTATTTTTTTCTAAAACATCTACTAGATTGTTTTTTCCTCTGGTAGCCACATGATACAGCAAAAGTCAAGCCAGCCACTATCCTGTGTGGCATTTTGCCTGTATATACATATATATATATTAAAATTCCCCTTTCTCAAGATTTTGCTACCAATGCAAAATTTGATGGGGAATAAAAAAATGTAAATCTACAAATTGTAAGTCATGTAAATGGTACCCTCCCCCCGAAATCGTTCAGTTCATCACCTATACCATCACACATGAAGACCTAGAAAAGATTTGCAAATTTATTAGAAGCAAAATGAGAAACTGTAAGTTTCACAGCACTTCCAAAGTTTGTACTATGAGTTAAACAATGAAACTCTGTGTTACAAATAAGTTTCATGACAACTCCATATTTCAACTAAAGTGTTTTGGAAAGCCTCCCACATTAGAGGAGTCTTGTTTTTATAGGAGGAAGTACATCAGTGACACCTTCAGTGCTTTTTACCTCTGGCTTCCACTTCTTTGCTCAACACCTTACCCATAAATCATGTGTTGAATGAATTTTCTCATTCTCTAACCATTCTGCTTGAGTCTTTTTTTTTTTTTTTAATCTAATCAAATAAGCCACCCCATTACTGGTTAAGTCATCCCACATAACCATCAAATAATATGTTCTAATTCAAGAAACTGTATATATTGAAACCATAAAACTTTACTTATTGGCTTCATAAAAATATATTTTATCATCTTAATTATTGGAAGAGAACAGAAAAAAAGCACTGTTTCTCACATGGGAGAAATGTGTATCCAACATTATAACAAATCATCTTTACAGTATGCATTCTGATACGTGCTTCCTCACGTCTTCAGTAATAATTTCTATGCATCTATCAATAATCAATTTTTAACAAATGTGTACCAATCTATTGCCATATCATTCTCTGTGTATGATTTCAACCACTTTTTAAAAGTAAGAAGAGATAAGAAAGCCTTCCTCAATGATCAATGCAAAGAAATAGAGGAAAACAACAGAATGGGAAAGACTAGAAATCTCTTCAAGAAAATTAGAGATACCAAGGGAACATTTCATGCAAAGATGGGCTCGATAAAGGACAGAAATGGTATAGACCTAACAGAAGCAGAAGATATTAAGAAGAGGTGGCAAGAATACACAGAAGAACTGTACAAAAAAGATCCTTACGACCCAGATAATCACGATGGTGTGATCACTCACCTACAGCCAGACATCCTGGAATGTGAAGTCAAGTGGGCCTTAGAAAGCATCACTACGAACAAAGCTAGTGGAGGTGATAAAATTCCAGTGGAGCTATTCCAAATCCTGAAAGATGGTGCTGTGAAAGTGCTGCACTCAATATGCCAGCAAATTTGGAAAACTCAGCAGTGGCCACAGGACTGAAAAAGGTCAGTTTTCATTCCAATCCCAAAGAAAGGCAATGCCAAAGAATGCTCAGACTACCACACAGTTGCACTCATCTCACACGCTAGTAAAGTAATGCTCAAAATTCTCCAAGCCAGGCAATATGTGAACCGTGAACTTCCTGATGTTCAAGCTGGTTTTAGAAAAGGCAGAGGAACCAGAGATCAAATTGCCAAGATTTACTGGATCAACAAAAAAGCAAGAGAGTTCCAGAAAAACATCTATTTCTGCTTTATTGACTATGCCAAAGCCTTTGACTTGTGGATCACAATAAACTGTGGAAAATTGTGAAAGAGATGGGAATACCAGACCACTCGACCTGCCTCTTGAGAAACCTATATGCAGGTCAGGAAGCAACAGGTAGAACTGGACATGAAACAATGGACTGGTTCCAAATAGGAAAAGGAGTACGTCAAGAAATATTGTCACCCTGCTTATTTAACTGATATGCAGAGTACATCATGAGAAATGCTGGACTGGAAGAAGCACAAGCTGGAATCAAGATTGCCCCGAGAAATATCAATAACCTCAGATATGCAGATGACACCACCATTATGGCAGAAAGTGAAGAAGAACTAAAAAGCCTCTTGACGAAAGTGAAAGTGGAGAGTGAAAAAGTTGGCTTAAAGCTCAACATTCAGAAAACGAAGATCATGGCATCTGGTCCCATCACTTCATGGGAAATAGATGGGGAAAGAGTGGAAACAGTGTCAGACTTTATTTTTGGGGCTCCAAAATCACTGCAGAGGGTGTCTCCAGCCATGAAATTAAAAAACGGTTACTCCTTGAAAGGAAAGTTATGACCAACCTAGATAGCATATTGAAAAGCAGAGACATTACTTTGCCAACAAAAGTCTGTCTAGTCAAAGCTATGGTTTTTCCAGTGGTCATGTATGGATGTGAGATTTGGACTATGAAGAAAGCTGAGCACCAACGAATTGATGCTTTTGAACTGTGGTGTTGGAGAAGACTCTTGAGAGTCCCTTGGACTGCAAGGAGATCCAACCAGTCCATTCTGAAGGAGATCAGCCCTGGGATTTCTTTGGAAGGAATGATGCTAAAGCTGAAACTCCAGTACTTTGGCCACCTCATGCGAAGAGTTGACTCATTGGAAAAGACTCTGATGCTGGGAGGGATTAGGGGCAGGAGGAGAAGTGAGCGACAGAGGATGAGATGGCTGGATGGCATCACTGACTGGATGAATGTGAGTCTGAGTGACCTCCGGGAATTGGTGATGGACAGGGAGGCCTGGCGTGCTGCGATTCATGGGGTCGCAAAGAGTTGGACACGACTGAGAGACAGTAAGTTCAGTTCAGAACTTACTTAGTTATTACTTATTTCTGGCTGTTCTGTGTCTTCATTGCTCTTGCACAGGGTTTTTTCTGACTGCCCTAGTGGGGCTGCTCTTGGTTGTGGTAGGGGCCTTCTCGTTGCCGTGGCTTCTCTCGTTGCAGAGAGCAGGCTGTAGGGTGTGCGGGCTGCAGTCCTTGCAGCCCGGAGGCTCAGTAGTTACTGCCCTCGGGCTGTAGAGTGGGGGTTCAGTGGTTGTGTTGTACAGGCTCAGGTGCTCCAAGGAAAATGGGATCTTCCTGAACCAGGGATCCAACCCATGTCCCCTGCATTGGCAGGCAGATTCTTACCCCAGACATCACTAGTCCTCATTTCAGCCACTTTTGTTGCCATATGAAAAATGTTCTCTTTAGGTGCAAATCTTTTAGATCATGCAGTGCTTACCTGAATACTAAAAAAATTTTGTTGAAGTTTATTTTCATGTTCTGAAGGCTTAGCTTTTAAAAGTTTTGCTAATAACAATGCCTTTATCCAATTATTATCTGAATTCACCAGATACTTTATCCCTTTAGAGAGAGATTTATCACTGATGGCAGTAAATATGAATCTGTTTTTCAGATTCATATTTTATTTATCATTTCAAGTGGAAAATGTTGACTCTTTTATTTATCATTTCAAGTGGAAAATGTCGACTCTTATTATTTTGACCTCATAATGTAGTACATGAATGGAACATACGAGATAAGGTAATAGCACTCTCGTTTCCTCGCTGTTCAGCCGTGCTTACATTATTAGTACTGTTTTAGGTTTTGCAGCTTCTGTGCAGGAAGCATTGGAAAGCCTTTGTTGTGGGAGGATTCATTCAGTTAAACCCAGAGTACACATTTTACCCCATCCTTCAGTGTAAATCAGAATTCTACACTGCAGTCATTAGGACGAAACCAGATTTGCGCTGGTGGAGGCACCACACTGCCTGCCCTCTTTGCATGGGAGCCCCGTTCTCCCATCCGGAAACCGGGCTCTCTGCACATCCGAGGGACAAGCTGCCTGAACAAGGGCACCAGCATCCACCCACCTGGCGACTAATAGTGATTCTTTTGCTTAGACAATATTCTTACATAAACACGTGGATAACCTTCCATCTAGATTCTTTTGAATACTACAGATTCAGAAAAAGTGTAGGATCCAATTTCAGTGTATAACATTATGGGCTAAACAGTTATTCTTTTTGGAGTAGATTTGCTATTTCAATGAAATCAGGAATTATAGAAACCAGGACAGTAAAAAACAAATTACCTGAAAAAATAATGGCCATTCAGATCGAATCCTTACAGTTAAAATCCAGCCCTGCACCAGAAGTTGCATATCCAGCATTTTAAGGTCACATGAAGTAATGCCACACTGAGTTGAATTATAATTAAATACACAAGAGTTGGATTTGATATCTTTCTCTAGCTAAATATGTCACAGTAGAATTTTAAAATGAAGCTAAGCTGCAAAATTAAATTCAGCTCATAGCTCTGGTCTGCTATGCATTGTCATAGGTCTTCAAATTTCATTTTCATGCTATATAAACTGATAGGGGTGCTTAACTGGTAGGATTAGTTGAAAAGACACATCTTCACAGAAACCACGACACTAAAAACAATACCAACACACCTCAGAATGTGATTATTTTCTATTATCATAATGTATTTCAGGAAGCCGTACAAGATATTAGGTGATAAGCAGTACCCTTGTGAAAGGTGTAGCCTGGAAGGAAATCCTGTAGAAATTATCAAGTAAACTAGGTTACCAGTTAATTCGGTGTTATATTTAATGTCACTTTCCTGACCCCTCCACAGATGGGATTTTCAAGAGTAACAGAAGGAAAATGATTTTATCATCTCTGCTCTTCTGCCAGTGTTTTCTTGTTGCTCCATCCCGGGTGCACGTTGGTTAGTGGTCTTCAGTGTTGTGTTTCAGACGTTAAGTGTCTAAAGCACGTGATTAAATGAAAGTTTAGAAACTTTTATTTTTATTTTATTGATTTTTTTTTACCTAAAATATGTTAAATCTATTGGATAAATGTTAAATTTTAATTGTATATTCTTCTCTCAGTGGGCCTATGGATGGATAGGTAGATATAAAGGCAAGGTCTAAAGACATAGGAATACCTACCCACAGTTATTCCTTTATTGAACCTTATTCATCATGCTTCACATAATTTTGCTTTAACACAGAAGTGAAAGAAAATAGCGAAAACATACTTGGCTCCTGTGGCTCCGTCCTTTCCATTAGTGATTCAGACCTGAGAAGCCTGAGGGTGATTTTTACTTACTTCAGTTTCCTGGAATTCCATCACCTCCACTAGCTTTGCTCGTAGTGATGCTTCTTAAGGCCCACTTGACTTCACATTCCAGGATGTCTGGCTCTAGGTGAGTGATCACACCATCGTGATTATCTGGGTCAGGAAGAAGGTTGAAAATGATAAAAGCTCTAAATGATCATTTTCAAAGTGTATATTCAGAGTATCAGGAGTATGACTTTAAGAAAGTAAACACATTGTCCTTGCTCTTAAACCCTGGCACTCCGCAAGTGCAGACAGTTTTGGAGCAATCATTCAAAGTGCTTCTGGCCTGGGTACTTCTAGTTGGCTTGTCTCTCACTTTCTTGTCTTCCTGGCAAGGAAACAATCTGGCCTCGACATTCTCAATCCTTCAGCTTGTATCTGCCTCCCATGTCGTGACAAGGACATCTCCATCATGAGATAGCCCTTTAGATGAGCAGTTGGTTTCTAACTTGGTTTAGTGAAGAATCATTTAGGAAGCTTTGAACAATACTGAATCTGGAGAAAAGCTACATTGATTCGTATTTAGTTAGGTCTGGAGTTCAGTATAGACATCTACTTAAGCACATTTCCAGGTTGAAAAAGAGGATCATTTCAGTGAGGATAGTCAGAGCTTTGGTTTTTCCAGTAGTCATGTATGGATGTGAGAGTTGGACTATGAAGAAGGCTCAGCACCGAAGAATTGATGCTTTTGAACTGTGGTGTTGGAAAAGACTCTTGAGAGTCCCTTGGACTGCAAGGAGATCCAACCAGTCCATCCTAAATGGGATCAGTCCTGAGTGTTCACTGGAAGGACTGATGCTGAAGCTGAAACTCCAATATTTTGGCTACCTGATGCAAAGAGCTAACTCATTTGAAAAGACCCTTGAAAAGCATTTCCCTACTCTGAGTCATTTGTTCCCTAGCTTCCTCTGGCCAGTGGTATGGAGGATATTTGCTCTTTGACCGGGAGGCCAGACAACACAGAGTAAATGATTGACCTCTTATTAGTAGAAAACACCTCAAGGTGCATGCCATTGGATTGATTCAGCTGTATCATTTTGGCATAAAATGAACTTTTTAACCTACTCTCTCATTAAGAACCATTCCTACCTATGTGGGACATATATAACTGTCTACTTGGGGCTATTTGATGGACATTAAAAGACCTAGCTTTAGTGCTGGAAAAATCTCTTGAGAGTCCCTTGGATAGCCAAGAAATCAGAGCAGTCAATCCTAAAGGAAATCAGCCTTTACTATTCATTGGAAGGACTGATGCTGAAGCTCTAATACTTTGGCTACCTAATGCAAAGAGCCAGCTCACTGGAAAATATCCTAATTCTTTGAAGGGTGGAGGGGAAGGGGGCAATAGAAGACGAGTTGGTTGGATGACATCACTGACTCAATGAACATGAATTTGAGCAAACTCCGGGAGATGGTGAAGGACAGGGAAGCCTGGCATACTATAGTCCATGCAGTCACAAACAGTTGGAAACAACTTAGCAACTGAACAACAATAACAAAAATGTATCTTCCTCAAATGCTATTTCTACCAGTCTACCAGGAAACTTCAAATTATCCCTTCAGTCCCCTTGCATTCAAGCTCATTGAAATGCTAAATGCTTTCTTGGTTTCATCAGCCTTCAATTCGGTTTGCAGTATCCATCATTTTGGCCATTCAATGGTAAAATTCTCAGGGGTGTTTCATAGCAAGTCAGGGGGTCGTGGTGAGGGTGTTTCAGAACCAAGGTGATCTGGAGCAGGGGCCGTGTAACAGGAGCATGAAGCCTGCCCTCCTGGAGGGAAGACAGCAGCTGTGGGCCAGAACGTGGGCACCAGTGAGATTTTGGTGGTCTCATGATTTCCTTCTGCCCTGGTTGTACTGCTGTGTACACTTAAACTGGAAATGAAGGCTCAGGAAAGTTAGATGGTTTGAGAGAGCATCTCTGTGCCAAGGAGACGGTTTGGTCCACATGAGAATTCAGACCCTGAGCCATTTGCATCCTTCGTAATAGTCAACACATACTACTATAAAAATGACCTGACCTCTTAGAATGGGGCCTTTGGATTTGAAACTAGAATATCTTGGTAGGCGATATAAAACATAAATACTTCTAAAAATCACAATGAAAATATTTTGAGAATAATTGAATTTTAATAAACTATTGAAATCTTGCCTGAGCATGAAAGATTTCAATCATTTCCAGAGGTTATTTCTTTTTTTAAGGAAGGAGAGATCTTTATCAGTGTTTGATGTAATCAATTATCTTATAAAACTTGAAACAGTTCACAGATATTAGACTTTCTGAAAATCCAACTCTTATATGAGGTAGAAAATTGATAATTATTGAAAATAAATGTTAAAAATGTTTTCAAAATCCTGAATATGTTTACAATGATCAGACCTTGACTATAGCTATAAAGGAGTCCTGAGTGTTCATTGGAAAGACTGATGTTGAAGTTGAAACTCAAAGACTTTGGCCACGTGATGCGAAGAGCTGACTCACTTGAGAAGACCCTGATCCTGGGAAAGATTAAAGGCGGGAGGAGAAGGGGATGACAGAGGATGAGATGGTTGGATGGTGTCACTGACTCAATGAAGATGAGTTTCTGTAAACTCCAGGAGTTCGTGATGGACAGGGAGGCCTGGCGTGCTGCAGTCCATGCGGTCGCAAGGAGTTGGACACAACTGAGCGACTGAACTGAGATAGCTGTACTAGATGCTATGCATTTTTGATATGAAAAGTAAAAACAAGGGACAGTTATTGACAACCTTAAATGCAAAAAAATAGGAACTCAGTAATCTGAAAATCAAGGATAATAGATATTTGGTCAATAGTAAACAGTATATTGTTATATTGTTAAGTACTCAGAAAACTAATACTCAGTATGACTTAGAACAAGGCAAGAATCTTAAACAGATTTTATTAATAATTCATTTGGCAGCCTTTAAAGAAATAAAAGCGGTACTGTAAGACAGATGTATTTAAATACGTTTTAGCTTCTCTACCTCTCTGGCAGTCTTTTCCCAAGTGTGATTGTAAGTCTCAGGTTGTACAGCTGTTGGGTGACAGCAGAAAATCACTGATTAATTAATTAGACTCAGTGACCACTTGGAAATGTCCTACCTGAGTCCGGATGTCCCCACGTGGGAAAAAACCTGGAGGCCATCACAGAACGTGAGCTTTGACATCAGACAATCTTTATATTTCATTGCCTCCACTTAGTAATGGTATAATTGTGGGCCAGTTTCCTCAAAGAAGTGTTGTCAGTGGCGGTAATAATACCATGCCACCGAGTCATTAGGGCCCCACGTGAAATACTGCAAGACCTGCTAAACATTAGTCTCTCGTCCCATCCCGTTTCACTAGGGGCTCTTTCTTGAGAAGGACCGTGATTATTGCTCAATGCATCAAGCAGAGATCCTAGTCCTGTTTAGGCAGTTAGCCAGTTGGCAGATACTGATGAAAATGTATTTGTAAAGAAAAATAGTCCAGGAAAAGAGACAAGGAGTCCTTAAAAACATCCCACATGTATCCTTTAGAAGGCTGAACTAACCACAAGCCTTTAGGGAATGTTAGAGCCTTAGAGGGAAAGGAGTGTCTCGTGCCGATGCTCCGCTGTGTCCGGCTCTTTGCAACCCCATGGATGGCAGCCTCCCAGGCTTCTCTGCCCAGGGAATTGTCCAGGCAGGAATACTGGAGTGGGCTGCCATTTCTTCCTCCACAGGATCTTCCCGACCCAGGAATCAAGGTCTCTTGCATTGGCAGGCAGAGGGATAAGCTCATCGTAGACAAAGAGGAAATTAGAGAAAGATTTCAAGCGATGCAAGGCCTTCTGACAAGTGTCGCTTTATTTATTGCAGTGACCTCACTTCTGTAATCAAACATGTCAGCCTGCGGGCTAGAGTTTTTGTTTGTTGGTTTCCATTGCTTTGATTTTTACAGTTTGGAATATGAAATAATTATTTTCTTTCTAAAAGGAGGATTTCCATTTTCTCTCAGACTATCCATGTGTCTCCTGCTTGGTGTGACGCAGCTACTAATTAAGATTTGCCTTTTGATTCCTCAGGATTTCTTAAATACAGCTGGCATTGCATTCATGATCTTATCCAGTGAAACTGGGTCTGAAAGATTCGTTCTCTGTGTTTTTTGCCCTCTCTCATGGCTGTATGCATTTCAGGCTAACATAGCCTCCACCCAGTCCACGATGCAGATTAGGGCCTTGTGATTTCTGATTTGGGATTCAGCCTGTTCCCAATAAGAAGCGAATTTCTGGGTAGAGGAGACAGTAGTTTCTGCAGAGAAGGGTAGAAAACAGCAAGTCTGGGAAAGTTTCCAGACATGAAAACCGCCAAGATTGCCGAGGTGCTTGGAAAAAAGAGACAAACCCAAGGCGATTGTAGTTGGGGTGGGGCCTTCCGGTGGTCCGCCTGGAGTCACTGAGAACTTGCTTTTATTGGATTCTGGACTTTGAGCAGACTCATTTTATCGACCAGCCTTTCTAAGTCCCACTGTACTCCCATGGCTGCATTGCTCCTAGCCCCTTTCCTACCTGATAACCAGCAGCGGCCTAGCTCATATCTAGGCCTTTTTAAAAGCAATTGCTGCATTTCTCATGGCCATCAGTTCACTATTTAACCAAAAACATTGTGATAGCTTCCTGTTAACCCTCAGGAGAATAACTCTATTTGCGACCTGAAGAGAGATGAAAAATGGAAATAGGGTATCTCTCTCCAAGAATCTGGGAGTCTAGGAGGGGGTGTCAGGGTATGGGCTGCCCAGAAATCTGAGCCTGGCTGGAGGGCTCTGTTCTGGGTGGTACTTCATGCCGGCCCATGGGCCCATGATCCAGTGCAAGGGTCAGGACCCGGGGGCGAAGAAGGGGAGCTAGGGATGCCAGTGCCTGGTTCGGGCTGATGTCAAGGGCATCTGATAGCTCCGTACAAGGGACCCCTGTTTATACATCAGGAGTACTGGAGCATCTCTGGGGCAGCATGAACGGGAAAGGCCAGCACGTGAGGCCAAGTGCTAGGATTCACCGTGTGCAGCTGGTCAGGTGCACACAGAGCCGAGCAGGGGAGCGGCTGATGTATGAGGAAGTCTATATGTGTGTGTGTTCGTTGCTTAGTCGCGTCCGACTCCCTGCAACCCCATAGACTGTAGCCCACCAGGCCCCTCTGTCCACGGGATTCTCCAGGCAAGAACACTGGAGTGGGTTGCCATTGCCTTCTCCAAAAGGAACTATAGAAAGAAAGAAAGTGAAGTCGCTCAGTCGTGTCTGACTCTTTGAGACACTATGACCTGTAGCCCTCCCGGCTCCTCTGCCCATGGAATTTTCCAGACAAGAATACTCCAGTCAGTTTTCTAGGGGATCTTCCTGACCCAGGAATCAAAACCCAGGTCTCCTGCATTGCAGGCGGATTCTTTACCATCGAGTCACAAGATAAGTTCATAAAAAGAGTTAATATTTGATGCCAGAGACAAAGTTTAAGAAATACGATATGATATGAATGCCCAACGTCGCCCCTATTAAATTATTAGTTTAGGGAAATACAGGTTATTTTCGTTTAACTTTTTATTTTGAATTGGGGTAGAGCTGGTGAACACTGTTGTGACCGTTTCAGATGAACGGTGAAGGCACTCAGCCATACATGTGCATGTAGCCATTCTCCCACAAACTCCCCAGGGGTTTAAAGGACTTCAGATGAGTTATCAGGATGACTTTGGGAAAGTTCCTTAAAGCTAGCTCATCCTCTCACTTCCACCAAGTCCACTCAATGAGGCATCTTCTGACCACTTTCTGAAAAATATCCCCCAGCCCACACCCTGCCCCCTGCAGAGGACTTCATCTCTCATCCTGCTGTAACCACCTCACATGCTTACTGTTACATGACGTAACCTTGTGCATCTGTTTGCTGCTTATTTATTTTCTCTCCCCATTGCCAGGATGTAAGCCAAATAGGACCAACGTTTGTGTATTTTGAACAATACTGAGCCCCAGTACGTAGAACAGTGCCTGGTAAACGCAAAAGTTCTGTGAATATCATTAAAATATTTCCTTACTGAGGATGTAACAATGGAGTTATCTATTTAATTATTTCTGTGGAAATTAAAGGAGAAATTTATGTATGTGGCCTGTGCAGGCTCTGCCCAGAGAAGGCCATCAGTGAATGCTAGAATTCTCTATTTCCTGATCCCACAGTGTACCCCAAAGGCAGACATGCAATTGGAGTGTCATCGCATTGGAGGAGGGAATGGAAGCCCACTCCAGGGTTCTTGCCTGAACAATCCCGGGGACGGGGAGCCTGGTGGGCTGCTGTCTATGGGTTCGCACAGAGTCGGACATGACTGAGTGACTTCACTTTGACTTTTCACTTTCATGCATTGGAGAAGGCAATGGCAACCCACTCCAGGGTTCTTGCCTGGAGAACCCCAGGGACGGCGGAGCCTGGTGGGCTGCCGTCTATGGGGTCGCACAGAGTCAGACACGACTGACGTGACTTAGCATAGCATAGCATATACACACACACACAGTTCTGCATGTGGACCAAACCAGCTGAGACTTACACACTAAGAACCCAGTGTGATTTCCTATCCTTACTCACAGAGGGAAAAATAGACACACATCTGGAAACGTATGCAACAGCCACCAAATTCCTTCAAATGTACATACATACATGTGTCTAAAATTGTACACGGAGTCCTTTGTGCTGTAAAGCCACGAGGACTCGGCTCTGGTCTAGTCCTCCTGCCCACCCACGATCCCTGGAAATATCCAGTCTCTCTTCCTAGAGTCGAACTGTAAAACGTGGCACTTTTTACTGTACTTTTAAGAGTACAGCGCAACATCAGAGCTTGACAGGAGCCTGGAGCACCCTGTGTGTTCACGGCTAAGTGCACACGTGATTGCAAAGTGTCTGAAGCAATGGTTACCTGGCTTCCTCTCTGAAGGCCCTTTCTTGATTGACGGAAATGCATGCAAACTAGGACCATTTCCCTGTGTTCTTTTAATGGTTACATCAATGATTCTGTATGCTCTCTATCAGAGACCTCTGGGGGGACATTTCACTGGAAATGAGGTGCATACCTCTACTAGAATAAAACACTCATCATTCCACCATGGCCTGTTTACTGAAAACTCTAGAAACGTTTCGTACACATTTAGAATGTCACCGTGTAAGTGACGGGAGTCAAGTTCCTGAGTGATGAGCCATCTGAAGGCTTGTTCCACTGCAGTGTCTGCTAAGTATGTGGTCACTTCCACCACCACATTTGGTTCCGAAGCATACCTGTTTTTCATTCACAGACTCTGATGGAAGTTTCCTAGCTAGTCCTGCTCATTTTCTAAAATCACAGGATGTTACTGCTTGTCCGTTTTTTGTTTCTTTTTTTTAAAGATAACTTTTCTATGTTTCCGCTTTAATCATAGTTAGAACTAAGAGATGGTCCCCTTATCTGGAAATGTTCTCCCATCCAAGTTTTGATTTTTAATTTTTTTTTTCAGTAGAATATCTCTAGAGAGACTGTGCTTTGGCATTTAGGGAACAGGACACCCTCTTCTCTTCTCGCTCCTTCGTCTGGCCTCCTCCTTCCCGCTCCAGGAGAGAGTTACCCGAGGGAGGCTGCACAGGGCACTCGGGGTCAAGCAGACCTGAAGGCCAGTCCTGCTCAGTCCCTCACCCACCTCTGAGCACTGGGGAGTGTGAGCTCGGGGTCAAGCAGACCTGAAGGCCAGTCCTGCTCCGTCCCTCACCCCCCTCTGAGCACTGGGAAGTGTGAGCCCATAGCTTCCCTGGGAAAGGCTGTAGAGTGTCTTACTGCATTTCCTGGGCAGAAATGTCCAACCTTACAGGGTTGTTGGCATGATTAAAAGTAATGTATGCAAAGTTTTCAGCTTGATCTTCAACCTACCTCCCAGGTACAGTGTAAACTTGGTGAAACCCAAGGCGGTGTGTGCCTGGTCCCCTCCAGGGCCTGTCCCCAGCCTTGAGAGCGCTGTCAGAGGTGGTGCCGAGTCACAGAGAAGGCCGCCTGAGTGCTGCCCGGCGGACAACGTCCAGAGCCTGCTCCCGGGCCCCTCACTGGAGGGTGGAGCTCTCTCTAGGGGAAATCGTTGCCTCTGACCACATACAGAAACAAGCAGCAGTTTCCATAGTCAGTGGGTCTGTCTGTCTCGCTCTCTTTCCTGTACCTTTACTCTCTCTCTCTCTCTTTTCCTTCTTTATCTTTGCTGAGTAGGTAATTAGTTTACATCTAAACTTCAGTCTCTACCCCCTATTTCTAATTTAAGCACAAGGCATATTCCATAATGTCAATTCCAGATTAACTCCCCAGAGTTCTATGGTTAGCACTAAGAACAGTCTTCAGAATGAGACTTATCAGTGCTCCTAGTGAGAACTGAAGCAGATGGAGTCCATGAAAACATTTATCACTGTTCCCAGCACAAAGTATACTATCAGTCATTAATAATTAATCACTTCTTTTTTATTGCCTTTCATTCGCAGACCAGAAGAATATTTAAATAGTGCCTCTGATATCTTTTCTCTGCAATTAATATAAAATATTGATGGTCCTCTGATCATGAGGCATATAAAATATTACTTTGGTGGAAGGGTAAGTAAACTGTGTTAAGCTGGCAATTCTGACTCATGCCAACAAAAGGAAACAGTGCCATAAACAATTTCAGAGAGAAGAATATGAGATAGTTATGTTGAGTGTATGTGAGTGGGGAGTGTGTCAGATAATTCATCTGACTTTAGTGTGGCCTAATATGTACAAAACTAGTCCACATGTCTAGTTGAGTATAAAGTTAAGGCACGTTAAAACATAGTCATCTCCTTCTCTTTGTAACCTACCCCGCTTGAAATCTGTATCACTAATTTGGCTGGTCATGTGCTAAGCTATGGGTGGGCTTCCTATATTGTCACTTTTCTTTACACTACCTGTCTTCTCAATTGTATTGTAGGCACCCCTTGGACAGGTCAAGATCTTAATATTAGATCCATTCCATAGCTGGCTGCCATTTTGTTTCATTTTGTTTGTATGCAAGAAATGCTCAAAATATATTTATTGGTTGAGTACAAAGGGAAGGAAAGAGATAAGAAAATAGGGCTGAAATCTTGGGAAATCAGTTCATAAACTAAACTGAAACTTTGTGGGTAATCTGAGTCAGTGCGGCTAGATGACCCTGGTTCCTGAACCATTTGAGACCTGCCTTCACTTCTCCCGTTCATAGACTCCTTGTCCACATCCCCAGTATGTGCCAGAACTAGGGTCTGTCCGGGGAGAAGACAGTAAGTAAGTCTGCAGGAAAATGAAAGGGAGTTGATGGATTTTGAGCATTACTTTGCTGGCATGTTGAAATGCACACACTTGTACAGTAGTTTGAAATTCTTTGGCATTGCCATTCTTTGGGACTGGTATGAAAACTGATCTTTTCTCTTTCTCAGCATCTTTTGCTTTAGAAAAATGTCAAAATGTGGTTCAGTCTCAATGAGCTCCATGTTATTTTTTATTGCCATTTATAGGGTATGTGAATACTGGACAGCAAATTTTTTTAAATGCAATTTTAATTATATTACACTATAAAAATTCCATGGACAGAGGAGCCAGGTAGGCTATTGTCCACAGAGTTGCAAAGAGTCAGACATGACTGAGCACAGTTCAGTTCAGTTCAGTCACTCAGTCGTGTCTGACTCTTTGCGACCCCATGGACTGCAGCACTCCAGGCCTCCCTGTCCGTCACCAACTTCCAGAGCTTGCTCAAACTCTTGTCCGTCGAGTTGGTGATGCCATCCAACCATCTCATCCTCTGTTGTCCCCTTCTCCTCCTGCCTTCAGTCTTGCCCAGCATCAGGGTCTTTTCCAGTGAGTCAGTTCTTCAAATCAGGTGGCCAAAATATTGGAGTTTCAGCTTGAGCATCAGTCCTTCCAACAAAAAACCTTACTGACCTTTCAACCAGTCAGAGATTGCAATCCCTTTTCTCAATTTTTGCATTAGCAAATTTTTGATTCCATATAATTTTGTAACTAAATAATAATACACAAATACTTTTTAAAATTTTGTGGTCAACGTGGACTTTTTCAACCAAACTATAATTTCCTAGAGAGCAAGACTTATGCTTTGCATTCATCTACATTTTCTATCTGCCTTACTTAGAATGCTGCTGCTGCTGCTAAGTCACTTCAGTCATGTCCGACTCCATGTGACCCCATAGACAGCAGCCCACCAGGCTCCCCTGTCCCTGGGATTCTCCAGGCAAGAACACTGGAGTGGGGTGCCATTTCCTTCTCCAATGCAGAAAAGTGAAAGTAAAGTCACTCAGTCATGTCTGACTCTTAGCAACCCCATGGACTGCAGCCTACCAGGCTCCTCCGTCCATGGAATTTTCCAGGCAAGAGTACTGGAGTAGGGTGCCATCGGCTTCTCTAACTTAGAATAGAGTCTTATAATCAGGAAATACTTGTTGGATTAAAGCCTATACTATGTCATTCTATGAAGTGCTGTTCCAGATCATGGGTCTGGGCTTGAGAGAGGCTATCACAAAAATAGCCTCATATTCATCAATTTTTATCAGGGATAAAGGAGGTTCAACCCACTTAGGTCCCAAACTGTTTCAAGTACAAAGTCTGCCCACAACATCTTGCTAAAATCAGAAACTAGAAACTAGAACCTAGTTCTCTTGGAAATAACGCATGCCTCTCTCTGCAGCATCAGACAGTTCCTTACAATGGCAAGTTGTATCCGCTATGTCATTAATCTAAGTAGCCAGCATCATCACCAGCTTTTTCTTTTACTCTCGTCACCATCTTTTCATCTGTCAAAAGTGTACTTTCTCATGACCTTCTTGTAGACCAGAGGACGGGCCAGAAGTGACTGTGACCAACTCATGAACTAAGCACAGATTTTACATACTTAAAAGGTTGTAAGTTTCTTTGTTTATTTGTTTAGTAATAACACAGTGACACCTAAAAATCACAGGCTATTATTTTGGAGATACTGCAGGTTTGGTTCCAGATCACCTCAATAAGAGCAAATATCCCGGTGAAGTGAGTCACACAGATTTATTTCGTTTTTTTTTTTTTAGTTTCTCAGTGCATATAAAAGTTATGTTCGCACCATACAGTAATCTAGTAAGTGTACCTTTGCCTTATATCTAAAAACAATGTACATATATTAAGTGAAAAGTAATTCATTGCTAAAAAAAATCCTGACCGTCAATCTGAAAATGCAAGGCTGTTGCAAAACTTCGATTTGTAGGAAAAGACACACACATACAGTTATCGGTGAAGTGCAGTAAAGCAAAGCAGGACAAAACGAGGTGTGCCTACGCAGAAAATTCAGTTTTCAGTGCCCATAAATAAGGTTTGGAAGGACGCAGCCCCACACGTTTGTTTCAGGTTTCCGCAGCTGATTTTGAGCCACAACAGTGGTTGAATAGTTGCCACAGAGACTGTAGCCTTCAAACCCTAAGATATTTGCTATCAGATCCTTTCAAGACATTTGACAGGAAAAAAAAATGAAACTACTAAGTCAAGATCAAAGACAAGTTTCCAAGGCTTTACAGTCTCAGGATGAAAGATGGTGAATCATCTCACAGTGTGGAGCAGAGACATCCATTACAGGCAGAAAGACTGACGGCTTACGTGTACACACAGAAAGACTGACGGCTGACGTGTACACACCGTGTCCACTTTCTGCCAGAACATGTGGCTCAGGGCCTGGATCAAAGTGAGGACCCACGTGGGCTGGGAAAATTTAACCAAGAGTTTCTTCAGAATCTGCGTTATTTCCAGAAGTGTATGTCAAATAGCCACGCCCACGCTCCCGGGTGGCAACTGCAGCACTCCTTTTAGAGACTGTGTGCCTTCAAGTGTCAAAGCTTCCCGTGCACTCCAAGCCCCCACCCCACCTGGCAGCACCTTCACTTGCGGGAGGAGGTGAGGCTGGTGGGGATTTCCACCCCGGCTCTGCTGCCGCTGTTCTCACGACTGGGCTATTTATCATCAGATACGAATTACCTTCACTATTACCTCCAGGAAATATCACATTCAACTGTGAGAAATCACATACTTAAGTGATACCCAAACTCATTTTTCCTGAAGAGTAGGACACACCCACAGGAAAAGGGAGGCATACTTGTTAAACATAAATTATTTTCCAGACTTTTATCAGATTCATTCATGTTTCTGAGCTCTGAGCAGTTTGTTAATGTAAAAACTTGGAGACAACAGTGCAGAACTGTTCCTTATTTTAAAAAATCAATAGAAGTTAATGGCAAACAGGAAAGTAGAAATTCGTATCATATTCATATATATATATATATATTTATAAAATCTTGTGGAACTTTTTTTTTCTTTTTTGAAACAATCTTTTATATTAGTCTTCTCTCTTAAAAATGGAAAATTCTTTTGGGATAAATGTGTTGTAGAAATGAACAGTACAAAAATAGTTGGAATAATTGCAGGCAAATAATTTCCAACTTACACTCTCAAGTCTCTTTATTTTGTCTGATGTTTTGCTTACTTTGAGACACTGCTGATAATGTTAGCCCCAAAACAGCTTGGGTTCTTTATGACCTTTACATTGAGGTCAAAATCAGTTTATCTTGTACAATAAAATAAGAGTTTGCAAAGGTCCGATTACCTACGCACGTTACTGTGTTATTACGCACATTACTGTGTTATTTGTCCATCTACCATGAATACTGCTATATAGTCATGTGCTGTTGTGTCCTTGACTGCCATACTCTTTCTCTTGAAAAAAAAATTCAAAGTTCTGCTGAGTCAATTTAAAGATCTTACCGGCCTTGTCCATTGTCCATAGATCAGGCAGTATAGCATCCGACAAGTGGAAAGCCACTCAGGGGTGTGTGTCCATGTGGTCAGTCACTCAGTCATGGTCAATTCTTTGCAACCCCATGGACTGTAGCCCGCTAGGCCCTCTGTCCATGGGCTTCTCCAGGAAAGAATACTGGTGTGGTGTGCCATTTCCTCCTCCAGGGGATCTTCCCGACCCAGGGATCGAACCCATGTTTTCTGTGTCTCCTGCACTGGCAGCCGGGTTCTTTGCCACTGAGCCACCAGTGAAGCCCTAATTGAAAGGCATGACTAAGCAATTACCCATTGGGTACAGAGCTATCTCAAGGCCAACAGCTGTCATCTTAGGACCCCTGAGAGAAGAGCGGTGTTCTTTCTCCTCTGAGGGGAACAAGGATTAGAACAGAGGGATGGCTCTCCCAGAAACCGAGAGAACATTACACCCAAGAGAATGCTGTTTCAGACTCACTCTGAAACGGAAGGTACATGGGCTCCATTAGCATCATTAAGGGAAGAGGCAAGAGGGGAACACTCAGCAAGCAGAAGTCTCTAGGTTGCTCTGAGCTTTACCACCTTGATGGACAGAAGGGTTCCCGCAGCATCAGAATCTCTCCAAACCACATGGCGTATCCATTTTTCATAGGGTGCGCAGTCAGTCAGTCAGTTCAGTCATTCAGTCATGTCCAACTCTTTGGGACTCTATAGTAATCCATGGAATTCTCCAGCCCAGAATACTGGAGTAGGTAGTCTTTCCATTCTCCAGGGGATATGATATCTAAATGATATCTTAATGATAGAATATGTTTAAAAAGACTCAATTGCTTTATCAAATATCTTTTGTAATGATGACCTTCTAGTTCTTTTGTTCTGTTATCAGTACCTTCTTTCCATGTAGAGAAACTTACGCATGAGAAGGAATGATGGTATGTTTTTTTTTTTTTTAATTCAATTGCTCCTGCTAATGCAGTAGATGTGGTTTCAATCCCTAGGTTGGGAAGATCCCCTGGAGGAGGAAATGGCAACCCACTCCAGTACTCCTGCCTGGAAAATCCCATGGACAGAGGAGCCTGGTTGGCTATCACCCAGGGGATTGCAAAGAATCAGACACGACTGCTAGACTGAACACACACCTGAGCACACGTGCGTGATTGTCCGATCCTTGGTCATGTGTTATAGGCTGTCTGCTGAGTGGCTTTTTGTCAACATGATAATTGGGTGCTACAACAAAACTCGTCTGGCTGATACCTGGTAGCCATTTAACACTTAACTCAATGTTATGGTCATGAAAAATTTGCTTCTCCATGAAGTTTTATCTTCACCTTTATAACTTCACACCTTGGCAGGACACTCGAGTTCACTTGAAGTTATGTTTTCTGAAGTTGCACTTGAACTATTATTAATGAAGCCATGAGAGACCAGGCCAGATATAGAAGTGGCAGTATTAATAACACAACACCTAGACAGTTATTTTTCGAACTGAGTTTGCTAGAACTGCTTTGAGCCGATATTCTGTTTATATGACTGTGTCTAAAAATGTTAAAATAAAAGAATGTTAAGTCAGTGTGTACCTATGTACACACACACACAAACATCCTTCTGTATCAATTGATATTGCCATTTGAAAAAAATATTCATTTGAAATAAGTAGAGAGAGACTTGCTTATGCTCATGTGAGCCCCGCTTTCAGAACAGGACACACCTGTTCAGTGTGTGAACCGTACTGAAGCCGGTGGCTGGCAAGCTAGGGTCCGTGCACCAAATCTAGTCCACAGCCTGTTTTTGCAAATCAAGTTTTATTGAAATACAGCCAAACTCACTCATCTATGGTTGCTTTCATGCACTGGAGGAGAATGAAGTAATTCTGCTAGGGAACATATGGTCCACAAAGCCAAAACATTTACTATCTGATCCTTTACAAAAATTTGTGTCAACCCCTGATCTCAGCAAATGCACATTAGTGTTAGCAGTGACCCTGAGGACAGCCTGACCTTCAAGAAGAAATCACTTCTAATGTATATAGATTCTGCTATCTTGGTGCTTGGAATCTTCCATTTTCTGTTGTCAAGTAGAGAAGGGAGAAAGGAGAAATACTGGGTAACTTTCGTATTCTGATGCACCTCAGAATAAACCAGCAAGCCAGAGTTTTAGAAACCTAAAACTTTTAGAGATCTCTTTCCCCTGTGAGTACACCCTGGAGAGAGGGCGATGTGTGTTTGTAAAAATATATTGAAAATCATGTTTTGTCAGTTCCACTCACAATTTATTATAAATGCATATATTCTAGATCGCTCCAATCATGTCTGACTCTTTGCGACCCTATGAACTGTAGCCTGCCAGGCTCCTCTGTCCATGGGATTCCCCAGGCAGGAATACTGGAGTGGATTGCCATGCCCTCCTCCAGGGAAACTTCTGACCTGGGGATCAAGCCCGTGTCTCCTGCATTGCTGGCAGATTCTTTACCACAGAGCCACCTGGGAAGACCACTTATTATAAGCAGCACCAAATTAAAAACAGAAACACTTTGAATGTATATCTTCTAATAGATTAAATCTAGTATGTTTGATAAATTTATATGGAAGATTTAAAAAAAAAAACAAACCCTTAGTCACATTACAGAAAGCATATACCAGCACTGTTGAAGTTCAGTGGAAGATAGAGCTCATCTTCTGTCTTAATATGGAGAATATTACCTAAAGAACTATGTCAGAAAGTTTAGATGAGTTGTAGGGGGTAGCGGCGGAGAGCACTCAGAGCAAAGACACGGTGAGCGTTATTAGACTTCTAAGCTAATTACAAAAAAGAACGCATTTCAAAATGTGAAGAATAGCTGCTATTGTCTAACCTCATTTTACCGGTGAAGAAAGGGAGTTTTCAGGGAAGGAATGTGATGCAGCTGGCTGACGCATCCTGTTGGCAAGAGAAGCAGAAGCACTCAGACTGCAAACCCATTGCACCTTTCATTTTGCCAACTGTTTGGTGACAGTTTATAAAAAGTATGAAGTATTGTTAGGTAGCATATGCTTTATGCTTAATTTGTGAGAAGGTAGAGAAAACTAATTAGAAAATAATCCTATATGTCAGGGCTTCCTTGGTGGCTCAGTTGGTAAAGAAACTGCCTGCAATGCAGGAGACCCAGGTTCAGTCCGTGAGTGTGGAAGATACCCTGGAGAATGGAATGGCTACCCCTTCCAGTATTCTTTCCTGGAGCGTTTCATGGACAGAGGAGCCGGGTGAGCTACAGTCCATGGGGTCTCAAAGAACCGTACATTCAGTTCAGTCGCTCAGTGGTGTCTGACTCTGAGACCCCATGGACTGCAGCACACCAGGCCTCCCTGTCCATGACCAACTCCCAGAGTTTACTCAAACTCATGTCCATTGAGTCAGTGATGCCATCCAACCATCTTGTCCTCTTTCGTCCCCTTCTCCTCCTCCCCTCAATCTTTCCCAGCATTATGGTCTTTTCATATGAGTCAACTCCTCGCATCAGGTAGCCAAAGTATTAGAGCTTCAGCTTCAACATCAGTCCTTCCAATCAATATTCATGACTGATTTCCTTTAGGATTAACTGTTGGGTTTCCTTGCAGTCAAAGGGACTCTCCAGTCTTCTCCAACATCACAGTTCAAAAACACACCCCCTCAGAAAACCACACTAATTTTATGGAGTATTTGAAGAGAAACTGGAATCCATATGATTAGGTATTCTCATTATAGAATGGAGTATATCCCTTCATTTAATCAAATCTACTTGAAGGTTCTTTAATGGAACTTTATAGTTTTTTGATAAGTTGCCTTTGGTCCCTTGCGATATATGTACATGAGCTTGTCATCTTTAAGTTAACATTTTTTTTCTGTTTCCATTCCATGATGACCTTTATACCTTATTTCTGATTCTTTTGTTGTTGTTGTTGTATTGTCCATGACATTTGGTAATATACATTAAACAGTAGGAGTGAAAATAAACATTTTTGTTTTGTTTCTGACTCTGGAAAAAACATGTCTAAAGCTTCTTCATTAAATGTGATGTTTCCTTGCAAAAGGAAAAGGATTTCTTTTGAAATACATATACTTAATCATGGTAAGGAAATTCCTTTTTCTTCCTATTTTTGCATCAGCTTCATATATCTATCAGATCAGATCAGATCAGTCGCTCAGTCGTGTCCGACTCTTTGCGACCCCATGAACCGCAGCACGCCAGGCCTCCCTGTCCATCACCAGCTCCCGGAGGTCACTCAGACTCACACCCATCAAGTCAGTGATGCCATCCAGCCATCTCATCCTCTGTTGTCCCCTTCTCCTCCTGCCCCCAATCCCTCCCAGCATCAGAGTCTTCTCCAATGAGTCAACTCTTCGCATGAGGTGGCCAAAATACTGGAGTTTCAGCTTTAGCATCATTCCTTCCAAAGAAATTCCAGGATTGATCTCCTTCAGAATGGACTGGTTGTATCTCCTTGCAGTCCAAGGGACTCTCAAGAGTCTTCTCCAACACCACAGTTCAAAAGCATCAATTCTTGGGCGCTCAGCCTTCTTCACAGTCCAGCTCTCACATCCATACATGACCACAGGAAAGACCATAGCCTTGACTAGGCGAACCTTTGTTGGCAAAGTGATGTCTCTGCTTTTGAATATCTATATATAAACTTATATGTGAGTGCATGCTCAATTATTCAGTCATGTCTGACCCTTTGCAGCCACATGTACCATAACCTTCCAGGCTTCTCTGTCCATGGAATTTTCTAGTCAAGAATACTGGAGTGGGTTGCCATTTCCTGTTTCAGGGGATCTTCCTGACACAGGATCGAATTGGTGTCTCTTAAATCTCCTCCATTGGCAGGCAGATTCCTGACCAACAGCACCACCTGGGAAGCCACATCTATAACTCTGTCTCTATCTGTCTGTCTGTCTGTTTGTGTCTCTGTCTATCTGCATTGAACTATTTCTGATGTTTTCTCAGCATCTTTCGAGGTAGCATTTCCAAGTATTTTCTCTCCCACTGTATTACATTCAGGAACCACATAAACAAATTTTCTGATTCTAAACTCTTACTGATTCCTGGGGATAAACCTTTCTTGGTTCTGTTAAGAAAAAAACGAAAATCCTTACAGTCTTCTGTAAGGATTTTCACTCTATATTCTTTTGGGAAGTTGGCCTGTGACTTTCTTATATTGTTATCCAGTTATATTAGTCTCACAATATAAGGTTGTTTTCAATATTTGAAACCAGTTATGTAAAATAAGGATTATTTGTTAAATATTATTACAATGTAAAAAAAAAATCCAGTTAAAAACTGTGTCGAAAAGGGGGGATTATATTTGAGCTTACTTTGAAGCATAAAGGTATTGTCATTATAAGAGTGAACAATTTTTAAAAAGTGGCTCCAGGCATATAAAACAAACCTATGGTTACCACGCAGGGGAAAGGGCTGGGGTGAACTGGGAGCCTGGCACTGACATGTGTACACGGTGTTTATGGGACAGATGACTCATTGGAGCCTGCTCTGTAGCACAGGTCCCTCTACTCAGTGCTCTGTGGTGACCTACACAGGAAGGAAACCCACAAAATCGTGGGTTTATGGACACACATAGCTGATTCACTTGGCTGCACAGCAGAAACCAACACAACACTGTAAAGCAACTATACTCTAATAAAAATTAATTTTAAAAAATAATACATTTTTAAAAGTTCCAAAAGAAATTTTAAGTGACTCACTCAACCAGTAGGGTTTTAGCAGTCTGTGTCTGGAGTCCTTTACTAAGTTCCGAGGTGTTGAGCTATAAATGTATGGCAGTAAATAAATGAGTTAATGGTTGTGGACATATTAAGTTAACTTTAATACTGTTGGGATCCCTATCCAAATCCTAAGGGAAGGAGAAAGTAGTAAAAATGAGGATTTGAGAATGAATGAATAAGGATGTTTCAAATTTATTCCTTGTAAACCAATGTTTATTAATTCTAGTGGCATATTAGAATCACTTGAGTAGGTCTCACAATTGTTAATGCCCAGATTCCAACCCAAACCATTGCTGAAAGAATTTCTGGCTGGGGAGTGATGGAAAACCAGCATCAGGTTTTTTTTTTTTTAAAGTTCCCCAGATAATCCTAATGTTTGATGAGGACTGAAACCCACTGTTCTAGATCTAAGGATAGGATATCAAATTTGTTGTGTAGGTTTCAAGAAAAATGGATATCAGGGCCAGGAGAAAAGCTCAAGAAATAAATTAATCCTGCTGTTGTGACTGCCTTCTAGAAGGCTGTTCATCATGGGAGCTTTCCGTTTTATTCTTTATTATTTTGAAAAAAGCATTAACCTAAGTTTATACAGGTTATATAGTAGCTCTCCAACCTACTGTGCAAATAGAACCACCTGATCACTGTGGGTTGCATAGATACAAAACTGCATAGATTCAAAACACACTTTTCACAGTTTTTGTTTGCTTGTTTTTGTCCTTCACGCTCATTCCTTGTGACTAACATTTCATGATAAATGCAGCAAGAAACATTTCTCAGTTTCAGTAAGTTTTTAGTCTTTAAAATTTTCAGTCCTTCTCTTTTCATTGTCCTAGAGCTATCTCAAATGAATTAACACTTGGAACATTTTCACTGCTTTTGCCACTGAACAGGCATGATAAGACTAATAACGTTTCTATAAAATTCTTGGAGCTGAGCATAAAAACCTGTCAACATTTTGCAGATTGACCAACAACTCAACGCTTTCATTCTTTGCCTTATTTATGAAATTGTGTGATATGAGCATTTTTGAGTGAAGACCTCCTACATAATGCAATGATATCTGGAAATCTACGAGGACAGTAAGTTCTGAAGAAAATCATTCCAGTTTCTGAGAAAAAAGTCTATGCAACTCAGCCTTTGCAAATTGGCAGTATTCCTAGCTCTATGAAATAGAGCCATATTGCACACTACAATTTCAATTTAGTGCTTGACCTAAGTCTCTGAAATATATTTGAGATAAAAGCAAAAAGCTTGCTTCCTCTAGTTTAAAAATGAAAACTGACTTTCAAAAAACATTATGTTAAAATATGTCATTGTCCATACTTATTTGGAACAAAACTTCTTTTGTTGTGTTATAATCTTCCAAAAGTTGGTTAACACTATTATCAAACTGTTGAATTTATAGACCCAATAGTCCTTGAATGACTATCTTTAAGCTATCACTTGAATAAAATAAACCGTATTCAGAGAAATACACTTCCTAAAAAGTTAGTAATATAAAGCCAGGGTTAGATCACTGGGAAAGTAAAATCATTTTCAGTAAAAGGTTATATTATCTCGAGTTCTGAAATCTCACTCCATATTTCTGTCTTCCAGTTCTCAGTTCTTGAATTCTTCCAATGATATAGTGAAGTCATTCTGCTACTGAAATGGGCATAACTTCTCCATCAAATACATATGGTTCTAGGAAAACACTAGTTTTCCTTAAAGTTGACATAAAGCGAAAATAGGCCGTGGTGCGCTTTCTCCTGTTTTCCTGGCTGTGTTCACTGCCGCGCTTTGCTCATCGTGTCTCTGCTTCCATGTTTCCCAACCTCTGATGCCCATTCAGTGCTCACTCTGAATCCTCTTAGCTGCATTTGATTAACAACCAAATCTATTCTTTCTAAAGTTTTTCAAGTAGATATTACTAAATTTACTAAATTCAGAGCTACATCTTCTGTTTTTGTATTTTTGTTGTTGTTTGTCTTTTTTCCATTCCAAGAGAATATTGGCCATATACTATCAGACATTCAAAGCTCTTACACGTATATTTAATATTTCCTCAGAAAATCTAAATTATTTTAGGACAAGAGGTTCATATTACTTTTATATTCACTATAATACCTACCAGATTGTTCGTCTTGTTGTAAATCCGTATTCAATATAGCTTGAATTGAATGTTGATCTCTATCCTCAAATCCCAGCATTCTGCTTTTCTCAGTCTTCTTGGTTGACACTGTGTGGTTTTTGCTTCCTCGTCCAATCTCCTGTTGTGATTGCAATTGTCTGTTTTTAAAATTCCCTCTGTGATTATCATCTCTGCCATGATAAGAAGAAACTGTATTTGTGCAGAATTTAATATAGGTGTTTATAGATGTTGGGGCACCAAGTGGATTTTCTCATATCATGGAAACTCCCTGGCATAAACTCAGTTGTCTTTAGAATACTGAATATTTGGAAGAGGTTGAGGGATGGAATAGGCAAGGAGATCATAAAAAAGAGTGGTGATAGGACTGAATCATCAATAGTGCGCATTGCAGAGCGCATTCGAGAGCACAGTCTTATTAGTATAACTGTTGCAAAATGGAGCATCTCTGCTAGCAAGAGGGCTAACAAATGGGGTGAAGTGTTAGTCACTCAGTTGTGTCCAACTCTGCAACCGTGGACTGTAGCCTGTCAGGCTCCTCTGTCCATGGAATTCTCCAGGCAAGAATACTGGAGTGGGTTGCCATTCCCTTCTCCGGGGGGATCTTCCCGACCCAGGGATCAAACCTGGGTCTCCTGCATTGCAGGCGGATTCTTTACCATCTGAGCCACTGAGTAAGCCACAATAAATGGGATAATCTGTTAAAATTCAAAATGAAGAAATGAGACTAGATTTGTATGGGCTTTCAAAACACCCCGGACATTCCTGACATTGTTTTAAACTTTCTACCATTGGAAGGGAAAGTATTATCTGGTGAAAACAGCCCTTATGAAGACAAGAGAAAATGTTTAGATACTTCTATTTTGTTGGAAATTTTTTTGTTGTTATTGTTCAGTCACTAAGTCGTGTCCGACTCTTTGCGACCCCATGGACTGTAGCACACCAGACTTCCCTGTCCTTCACTATCTCGTGGAGTTTGCTAAGATTCATGTCCACTGACTCAGTGATTCCATCCCACCATCTCATCCTCTGAAAGTTATTTAACCTTTCTTTTGCTTTCCACCAGTTGATTGAATATTGAGGATTCCATCCTGCTATCTCAAATTAATTTTTCCTTAGTGGATATTAGGAAAAATATTAGCAGTAAATACCCATGGTCATAAATATCCATGATCAGTTGTGAGTAATCCATTACATATGTACTCATCTAGAGGAAAGGCTGAAACAATTCATGGATTTCTCTGAGGAAATCCTTAAGAGGTCATCATCAAGTCTAAGATATATCTGTGACAAACTAAAACTATTTAATCAATTATTCTAGTTAAGAAAAGAATGCTAGCCATGGAGATTTTACTGCTTTCTGATATTTAAGACTTGTGGTACCTTAACTGTGTGGTTGAGCCAGCTTCCTGTAGCTCAGATCACAGTGAAGGTGAATAGTCTTTCACACCTTCCTATTTGCAATTCAGTCAATGAGTTTTGTCTGGATGCTTAGGACCATACTGAGGTGCTGGGTTTATGATAGTAGCTGAAGATCACACAGTTCTTTGCCTGGACCAAAATACTTTTTAAAAAAATTTTAATTGAAGTATAGCTGATTTGCAATGTTGGGTTAATTTCTGCTGTATAGCAAAGTGATTCAATTATATATATATAGATAAATATGCACAATATTATTCATATTCTTTTCCACTATGAATTACCACAGGGTATCGAATATAGTTCCCTGTGTTGTACAGGAAGACCTGATTGTTTATCCAGTCTATATATAACAGTTTGCGTCTGCGAATCCCACATTCCCAGTCCGTCCTTCTCCGTTTCCCCCTTGTCAACCTCAAGTCTGCCTCTACATCTGTGAGTCTGTCTCGATTTCGTAGACGAGTTCATTTGTGTTATATTTTAGTTTCCCTATATTAGTGATATCATATTCTTTTAGACCAGGATACCTTTGAGAGTCGTAGGGAATGCTATTAATAGCTATACTGAGATAATTGTCATAAATGTGAACTGGTCCAGGTACCTCAGGACTTACATAGAGTCTCTCACCCACCTTATTCTTGTCTTTTTCAAACCCGGTTACCCTCAGTTTCTCCAGTCTTTCTGAAATCACAAGGCTGACGGTGGATATAGTACTAATTGAGGTCTGCTCAGTGTCAAAGATGAAGCGCCCCCGACAACTAAGGAGATGATTTCATTTGGGTCATTACCGAGGAGAGAGCGCCGCTGATGAGTCTCAGATGGAAGGAGAAAGCCTGGGGTTTTTTAAAGGAGGCGGGTAAACAAGGGAGTCATCTGGGGAGTCATTTCCTTTGGGAGCCGGGCCACAGCTGTGTCAGAAACAAGTCCCCGACCTTGAGATTTGCCTGCAGCCACTGAGGACAATCAGATAAGAAGGCTGCTGGCTCCTGCTTTTGCCCAAGCAATTCCTGCAAATACCGTCAGTGAAAAACATGCAATGCACTAAAGCCGCAGTTACCTTCTCATTCCCATTTCCCTCTATTACATCTTCAGCTCGGCTTGCGTATATCACATCGAGTATCCTCTTTGGTCTGGAAAATCCGGAAACACCAAAACCATCAAAAGAGAGACCTATTTATGAATAATTTATTATAGTTCTTTGGCTTCGCAAAATGTCTTGGCTTCTATTAGCATAATCAGGGGCTAGTTCAGATCCCCCCAGGGAGGTGCTACTGGAATTTTTTCTGAAGCATTAGATGTAAGACATATCCACCTGGGGAAAAGGGAGATATATTTCTAAGAGACATACATATAGATGGAATTGATTTTATCATGCTAAATCAGATGAAGTAAGAAGGAAATGTTTGACTGTGATTTACAATATATATCATTCATGTTAAACTCAAAGTTTGAAAAACAAAAAGGATTTAAAGAGACATATTTTAATTTCCCTGGGATGGTAAGAGGATGCATTATATGATAGGACATGAAGGTAGAGAAAGCCTATTTTGATGCTTTATCTGTTTATCCAGATACTATTGACATCAGCTCATATAAATTATTGGAAATACGAGATTAATTCTCTAATAAGAACTGCTGCTGCTGCTAAGTCACTTCAGTCATGTCCGACTCTGTGCGACCCAATAGACGGCAGCCCACCAGGCGCCCCCGTCCCTGGGATTCTCCAGGCACGAACACTGGAGTGGGTTGCCAGTTCATTCTCCAATGCATGAAAGTGAAAATTGAAAGGAAAGTCGGTCAGTCGTGTCCGACTCTTCGCGACCCTGTGGACTGCAGCCTACCAGGCTCCTCTGCCCATGGGGTTTTCCAGGCAAGAATACTTGAATGGGGTGCCATTACCTTCACCCCTAACAAGAACTAATCCTACACAAATGAGGAGAGAATACCGAAAATGTGCATCTAATACAAAGCAGTAATCCAAAAGGGAAAATATAACTTTAGAAAGAGGAAAAGACCAAAATAAGGCTAACCTGCTGTTTTATCTTGACCTTCACAAGTGCCTCCTGTAGCAACCCACTCCAGTGTTCCTGCCTGGCGAATCCCAGGGACGGGGGAGCCTGGCGGGCTGCCGCCTATGGGGTCACACGGAGTCGGACACGACTGAAGCGACGCAGCAGCAGCAGCAGCTTTCCTGAGGAGGCGGTGACGGAGACCCAGTGCCTCAGGCCGCCTCCAGCCTGGGGGCCTCCGATGATGAGCTCGGTCTCTGTTGGGACTAGTTTCTTCCCTTGTACAGTACATGAGACACCCCGGTCTTCCTGCAGCCCCACCACCTGCTTCTCCTCTTGGACCCCCAGGCGCAGGGCAGTGACCTTCCTCCAGCCGGCACGCAGTGTCTGTGTTTGATGGTCTAGTCAGGGCTTCCATCTTTAGCTCCTTCCTCCTCCCAACCCTTGTGCAGTAGAATGTAAACTCCAAGAAGAGATGGCTTTGGTCCTACCTGTGTCCCCAGGGTGTCCAGCATGACCTAGCCCCTGACAGATACTCAACAAGTATCCGTTGAATCAATTAGCAGTTAATTTTGAAAATAACTTTTCGAACAGTCTGAATATTCCCTCCTTGTTTTAAACATGGAGTAAAATTCTTAGAGGGCTTCCCTGGTGGCTCAGTGGTAAACAATCCACTTGCCAAAGCAGGAGACATGGGTTTGATCCCTGGGTTGGGAAGATCTCCTGGAGAAGGAAAGGGCAACCCACTCCAGTATTCTTGCCTGGGAAATCCCATGGGCAGAGGAGCCTGGCGGGCTACAGTCCAGGGGGTCACAAAGAGTCAGACACAATCTTAGAGTCTATCTTAGAGTACTTTTATTTCCTGTTGGATGGGGAAGGTAGGGAAACTCCAATAATATGCAACAGAAGACTTAAAAGTCCACTGTTGGCCTGTTTCTCCCCTCATTCTCCTCTCTTCTCCTTCCAGTTAGTGTTAGTAACCCCACATGAAGTCTGTACACACAGACGCTTGGGAAACACCTCCTAGTGTGGGGATTGATGAAAGCTTTGGTAAGTGGGGGTCGATGCTTGCGTTTGCTTTACAAATGTTCTAATGTCCTGAAAGAACTCATATCATAGGGAGTCGAACGGAAACACCTGATTCAGCCAATAAGTCTGAGAATGAGGATCGCACAGAGTGTTTTAACTGAGCTGGGACTTCTTTCATTGTATCAGGAAGCTAAGTCCCAGTGACTGCTAGGACCTTAATTTTCTCACCCTTACTCACAAATTTAACTAAATATCAGGGTGATTTCTGACTTTGTCCCATTTATAATTCCTTTTACTGCAAACTAGATTTTCAAATCTCGGGGCACCTGAGGGAATTGCCCTGCAGTGTTCCTTGTAGGCACGCTGGAGCCCTTGCTCATTCGGGGCTGGGCCCATGGGCCTTTCCCAGAAAAGTCCTACGTGTGCCCTCCATGCGTGCCTCGTGGCACGGAAGGAAAAGGCCTCCCTAGGATGGACAGACAGCGCTGCCTCTGGACAGAGGCCGCCGGCATGGAGCTCTGAGTGTGCTGGACCCCCGCCCCCGTAGCCCCAGGGCCGCAGGTAACTGAGTCCGTGGCCAAGGGCTGAGCAGCTCAAGCCCAGTCCCATTTTAAATGTTCGGTGCTTCAGAGCCCACTGATAGTTGGAGAGAGGCCGATTTAAGCCTGATTCTAGAGGGGTCTGGCGGGCTAGGAGTCCATGGGGTTGCAAAGACTCAAGACACAACTTAGCGACTGAGCACCTACTGGTTATCAAGCTTGTTATCCTGGCTGAGCTAGTTTTAATTCCTAGGCCTGAGTTTCCTCCGACTGCTAAACTGTCCTAGGCACCCTTCAATTGCTCAGCTGCCAGGGTGGCCAGTGACCAGTGTACGGACCGAGTAGATACGGAACATTTCCATCAAAGCAGAATGTGCTGTTGGCCAGCTCGGTAAAAAGTCCCTTATGAAGGCCGTTCAGTCTTGATGTCTTAGCCCAACCATCAGTCAATGTTAGCTGTTTAGCAAACTGGATAATTATTTTCTTTAAGGGTAAAATATTCTGCCCCTATTCTGGAGACTTTTAGTTCTGCTTTTACAGCCACCTTATACTTCCAGCTATGTAAGAAATAAAGAGTTTTTGACACTGTTATCAGCAAGGAATACATTTTTGAAAGATTCCCTGTGCTCTTTCAACCTTTAAGATTTCTTTTTGTTGCTTGGCTCTGCGCTTCTTCAAGGTGATGGGTCACCTTCACCTTTATGAGGCCTTCGCCTTTATGGAACTGGAACCCGCACCTTCGCCTTTATGAAGCCTGCCAGTAGCTGAGAAGCCCAGCTCCTCAGCTCTGTTGCTCTCCACTCGCCGCCGTCTTGCTCCCTGAACCATCGAGTTCTCTTTCTGTGTCCTCATCTACACACGAAGACTTCATTTTTAAACATCCTTTTTCTCTTTTTAACTTTTTTACTGGAATTGATTTTTTATTGGAGTTGATTTACAGGGTTGTGTTAATTGCTGCTGCACGGCTCAGGAAGTCAGCTGTAACTGGACGTATATCCACTCTTTTTTAGATTCTTTCCCCATACAGGGCATTCCAGAGTACTGACTCTAGTTCCTTGTGCTATACGGTAGGTCCTCGTTAGTTATCTATTGTATACGTAGCAGCGCACGTACGTCAATCCCAGTCTCCCAGTACACCCCTCCTCCCCCTCTTGGTAGCCATAAGTTTTCTATATCCGTGGCTGTCTCTGTTTTGCAGATAAGTTCATTTGTACGGTTCTTTTAAGGCTCTACATATACGTGATTTCACCTGATATTTGTCTTTCTCTGTCTCTGCCTTCACTCAGGATGGCAATCCCTGGATCCATCCATGTTGCAGCAGATTCTTCTCCATGCTTATTCTGTGGCTGAGCAGTGTCCCATTTTATGTGTGTGCCACATCTCCTTTGTCCGTCTCTCTGAGCGTGGGCATTTGGATTGCTTCCATGTCTTGCTGTTGCAAACAGCGCTGCAGTGAACACTCGGATGCGTGTGTCTTTTCAAATTATGGTTTTGTTTTGTTTTGTTTTTCCCGGATCCTTGCCCAGGAATGAGATTGCTGGATCATATGGTAGCACAAAGACTTTAAAGTTGCATTTGCCACAGGGTGAGGACCATGCCTCAAGGCTTCCAGGCAACCGACGTCCTAGTTGGGTTCCTTGGGAGGAGAGGAGGTTCGCCCGGGATGTGACCTCATTCTGAAGCGACAACCTCACAACGATACTTTGGCATAATGAAAATATCCCAAATGGACGATGGATTCAAGCAAGGCAGAGTAAAAGGAAGAGTTTTATTCTCAATTGTCCATATGAGAATAAAAATAAAATAGAATGGTTTTGAGGAGAACCGGGGGACTAAAAATCTACTAAAAACTACTGATAACTGTCTCGGTGAAGAAGCAGACAGGGTCCTTGGCAACTTCCTGGCTTTGGGCCCACGCCACCCGGAGAACCATGGCTCCATTAGCTTGAACATAGCAAAGCCATCATGTCAAGCTGGCTTGGGAGGTATCACATTGAGTTTGATGTCAGACCTTCATGAGAGGCTTAAATTATGCAAGCCTTTTAAGCTTTCCTGAGTATAAATTATTAACCTTTTTTGACCTTCTCTGTGTATTTACTTATCTAGGTAAAGCCAATTTAAATATGGTAGCAGATCACCCCTCAGACTCCTTTCCTCTAAGGAGCCCCTGTCATAAATAGCACTCTTCAGTAGATTAAAGATGAAAGTGCATTTCACTGAAGGAAATAGCTGACAAGATCCTGAACCCATTTTGGCAGAAAACTTAACATTCAGCCTCGATCCCCGGAAACTGTCAAATGAGAATATGCATCATCATGAGGAATAAAGAGGAGGTGGGGGGGGAGTCCTCCGTGGGGCCAGAGATGGAGCCCCAGGAAATCAACAAGCAGGCTAGCTCTCCACTGAGGCTCGTGCTTTTCACTTGGATTACCTAGTGAACACTCTTCTCTTGTTTGCTTTATCGCTGCTGAAATGGGAACTTGAGCTTAGCTGCATTCACGCCATCACTTAATATGCAAGTAGGAGCATGGGGTGCTGTTTGCCTCCTGCGTTAAGGAGTAATGAAAAGAAACTCGAGCTGGGAGGTAGTAAAGTGGGCTCCTTCTCTCGTCGTCCACCCTGGTGCGGCTGCAGGGACCTTTCGCCACGCTTCACATCGCCTTCTGTTTTGTTCCTGGGTTGTATAAAGGGAAATGGGGCTTGACACCTGCGAGTCTGGTGATCTTCCAAGTAGAGTTTTTCCCAGCTCTTGGCCATCCTGAGGCGGTAGCTCCCAGGACAATCAGTTAGACATGTTTTAGCGCTGGTTCCAGTTGCTGCAATGATGCGCTAATCTGCATGTCTCCGGGACAGGCTGCTTACTCACTGTGGTGCCCCCAGTGCCAGCGTGCCTCCTGCTGCTGCTAAGTCATTTCAGTCATGTCCGAGTCTATGCTACCCCATAGACGGCAGCCCACCAGGCTCCTCTGTCCCTGGGAATCTCCAGGCAAGAACACTGGAACGGGTTGCCATGTACTCCTCCCAGCGTGCCTCCATCCCTCTGTAATTACACTGTCTGCACTTTCTGTTTGACTGTCTACCTGCTTAGCCAAGGGGTTTCTTTTGAGACACACTTGCTCTAAAGACAGAGATGCCAAGCACTGTGGGAGTGTTTCCGTTTGCAGTGGGGAGGGAGGAGGGCCCCGCTGCGCCCTCCTTTGCTCCTCAGAGAGGAGGGATGCTTTCCATTTTGGCTCTTCCAGCTGTAGACAAGCAGCACCTGGACTATGAAGGACCGGCCTGAAGATTATGGAATTTTTTTTTTTTTTTGGTATGTCATCAGATAACTTGATAAACACAAAATTGAATCTGTCAGATTTTGATGCCAGATTTTGAAATATTGCTAAAGCTCCCTTAAAACTGTCACTGTTAATAAAATTTTATAATAAGATTCATTGTATTTGCCCACTAGTATATGCCTTCTGATAAGCCCTCTGAATCATCCATTGGATGATTTTCTATGATCCCAAGAAGTCAGGATCAGTGGCCTCTGAATGCTCATTGGCCATCTCCATTTTGCATCCAGGCTGCCTCCCTGAACCACAGAAGGTTTTCAAGGGTTCAGTTCCGAAGTCAGAGGATGCCCTGGAGCATTTAGGGGTCAGGGAGTTGGTGTAAGCCTATCTTGACTGCAAACCTCATTTTTAAGTCACACCGCCTCCTTACGAATAGGGTATATGTGTGATTACTCAGCCATGTCCAACTCTTTGCAACCCCAGCCCCATGTCACCTTGAACATGGCACATTTTAACACGCATCCCATTGCTTGTTGTGTGTGTGTGTACTCAGTCGCCCAGTCGTGTCCGACCCTTTGTGACCCAATGGAGTGTATCCCACCAGGCTCCTCTGGCCATGGAGTTCTCCAGGCAAGAATACTGGAGTGGGTTGCCATTTCCTTCTTCCAGAGATCTTCCCGATCGAGGGATCGAACCCATGTCTCTGGCATCTCTTATATTAGCAGGGGGATTCTTGACCACTGCATCAGCTGGGAAGTACAATGAATAGGGTGCCCGTCTGTATATTAGGGGGTCAAGCTCCTAAGTGTCCACTGAGTATTCAGTTCAAGTCTTAGAAGAATCTAAAGTAAGGATTAAGAGCTTGGGCCATGATTTTGGACAAGTTCCCTATTTCTCTAGTGAGGATTATAATAATACTTAAATCACCGCATGCTTTAATGATGAAAGGAGTCAGTGTATAGGAAACAGCTGAAACAGTGTCTGATATACACTGTAGAGTCAGGACAGCCCCTGTTTCGGCAGTTATATAGTAATAGCAGCACCACCCCGATGCGAAGGGCTAAGAAATGCAGCAGGGACACTCCGCTCCGTCCTGAGCGTGGAGGTTAAGCCTAAAGAGATGACGCAGGCAAACCTTTCCTTCTGATGACTTTGTTTTTAGTTTCCTGTCATTGTTTTGATCAGTGTGTCAGAAATAACACAGAAAGACCCACTATTCTTGCTTCCTTAATAAGATTACCTGCAGTTCTAGTTCTGAAAACATTGAAAAAGCTTTCAGAACTATTATTTTCTAGTATTTTAATGCAGTGCAAACTATTGATGCCAATCGGAATGCAGTTTTCCTTCCTCAGACTTGTTTTCCAAACGGATGAGTTGAAATTTACCCAGGGTTTTGCCAAGCATTTTGGAAAGTCTCTTCTCTCCATGAATCTCTTCTTATCCATGGTCTAAAGTTCGAGAACACATGAACATTAACTGCTTGTGACTCTTCCTTTTAGCTTGCTCAGTATTGAGGATTTGATTTTTTTTAATTAAAAAATATTATATTTTATAAACAGACACCCAGGAAATGGAAATGCATCCATTGGAATCCTACCACAGCCTAATGCAGAGGCTGTGAATGAGGTTCACAGGACTGAAGACTTAATTACATGAGTCGAAGTTTGATTTAAATTGTAAATTCTCTGTTGATACCTAATTTCAATCTCAGTTTAAGTGAACTGAATTTTAAAGCCCACACACAGGACGCGTGCGGACAGGAGCCCCATCTAGAGGAGGAGCTGCATGGCTTTCCCTTTCGTTTTTGTTTTCCTCTTCAGCGTTTCTTCACATTGTCCCGTGAATGGGAAGAAGGGAAAACTCACAGATTCGCTGGCGAGAGCATCACTTGTCAGCCCCTCAGGGTAGCCGGAGCTGTTTTAGGGAGAGGTGGACCCTTGAGAGGGCAGGGGCCCGCCCTAGCGTGTCGCTGTCAGAGCGTACGATGTGGACTTAGCCAGGACCCCCCCTCGTTTAGCGCCCGGCTGTGTGGTCCAGCAGATGTGGATGACCTGTGTTGTGAGATCGCCCCACGGCAGGTGGGAGAGAGCAGGAGAGAGGGACATGCAGACCCCAAAGGCAAGGGGGCATCACACCTGTGCCACACGCCTGTGCCCCTCACCTGGCTCCACGCCCTCTGCAGCCTGGTTCATGTGGGCACAGGGGCGCCTGGCAGGAGTGGGGCGGTGCTTGCAGCCTGCCGTCCAACAGGACAGAGCCTTCTCATTCCCTTCCTGTTTGGTGAACTCACGCTTCGGTTTCGATCCCACGAGAAGTCCTGCGGAGGTGTACAGTAAATATAGCCATCTCTGGTTTCACGCTAAGAAAACCCCCGTTTACAACGAAAGTGCAAGTCGCTCAGTCGTGTCCGACTCTTTGCAACCCAATGGACT
This sequence comes from Tragelaphus eurycerus, assembly GCA_935064755.1. NCBI lineage: Eukaryota > Metazoa > Chordata > Mammalia > Artiodactyla > Bovidae > Tragelaphus > Tragelaphus eurycerus. The sequence continues at coordinate 20,031,176 of CAKXYN010000039.1, read as the reverse complement.
ATACAGTCCATGGAATTCTCCAGGCTAGAATACCGGAGTGAGTAGCCTTTACCTCCTCCAGGGGATCTTCCCAACCAGGGGAAGACCAGGGGTCGAACCCAGGTCTCTCGCACTGCAGGCGTATTCTTTACCAGCTGAGCCACGAAGGAAGCCCCACCCTTTAGAATAACGAGGTTTAAAAAAACCTCAGTTTCTCGCAGAGGATCCCGTCTCATCTCTGTCCTAGTTCACTGAACTCACGTTCACGCTTTGCTTACGATGAGCTGGCAAAATTGAACACTGATTGCCTACAGGAGGCCAGCTTCAATCCGGGCCGCTCAGGCTCACGATTTTAACCCAATTATGTACGGCAGCTTCCCCTCATCCGGAGCCAGCAGTCCTGAGTGACTGAGTGGAGGTGTAACCTGATTAAGGAGCCCACCGTGACCGTTGGCATGACGGAGCCCCCGTGTGCGCCCTGAGTAAGCGGCCTCCATATGGCAGGGCTCCTGGGACCCTGGAGGGAACTTCACACACACACACACACATGCACACCACACACACACACACAGCGCACACACACAGGAATAACATTACACTCAGACAGAAAACACCAGGCTTGGAGATGACCGCACAAACAGCACTGCTGAAAGTGGTTGTGAAAGGGGCCCTGTTCTCAGTGACCCCACGGGGAGCCTGGGCCCCTCTTCAGAAAAGAACCCATTTAGGGGGTAATAACCACCCACTCCCCCAGCCACTTAAAGACAAATTCCTGTTACCTTGGTGGCGAAATGCATTAAAAATACCAAGAGAGCACTTGCTGGCAAGTGATACCAAAAAAATAGATTGGGTATTTAAGACAACTGGAAACGTGTCTGTGTGGGCGGCTCAAACATCCCTCTAGACTGGAAGCCACTCGAATGACAACGCCCACCGGCAGCGAGTATAGCTGCAACATCTCCAGTCTCAGAAACACAGAGGTCACGCACGCCCCAGGGAGAGCAAATGAAAAAAGGCTTTGTAGGTTTTCGGCTTAAAAGCTTGTTCTCCTGGCTGTTAGAATCTGCCTGATGCAGACCGAGGGGACATGTTAGATTTCTGCCCGAGCCACTCCCAGGTCCCTTCACCGGGTCGACAGGGACCAGAGCCCCAGGGCTCCCCACCCAGCACACGTGGTCGCCGACTCTCGGTGTGGAAGATGCATTCTGCTGCTGATGGAGGCACACCGGGCCTTACATCACTGTCGTATTAGTCTAAGCAGAACAGAGCAGATTGTTTATTTTGATTCAGCTCTGCTTCAGGCAGTAACATCAGCTGTAACTCCTCGAACGACACATTCCAACAGCAGTGTTGCGGATCCCAGGGAGCAAGTTTCCCCGTGGAGGGGTGCGGCACCAGAAGCCTCTGGATCTATTCCCCAAATTCTCCCTGGTCCGGGCAGCCCCTCCTTCTTACTTCCCAGTCAGTTCCCTTTTCCCTGCGTTACTTAGTAACATTAATACCTTCCTGAGGGTTAAACAAGCCAGGCTCCTAATTTCTGGGAAAGTGCTAATTTGAGATGAGACCTCCCTTTTCCTTAGAGCATATTTAAGTCTTTTGATATTTCACACTTTAAAAGAATTTGCAGAATTGTTAAACATCATGAAACTCCAGAGTAAGAATCCGAGGGCTTCCCAGGTGGCACAGTGGTAAAGAATCCGCCTGCCAATGCAGGAGACGCAGGTTGGATTCTGGGCCGGGAAGATCTCCTGGAGGAGGAAATGGCAACCCACTCCAGTATTCTTGCCTGGAGATTCCCATGGACAGAGGAGCCTGGTGGGGTACAGTCCATGGGGTCGCAAAGAGTCACTGGGCGACAGTACACTCTGGGGTAAGAGAGATTTAGTACAAATCAGGAAGGGACAGACATGGCTGGAGTGCCTTGGCCAAGGGGATCTAATGACCCCAAGAGAGGCTGGACTGAGCCCTGTATCCCGAGGGAGCAGGCTCGGAGGTTGGGGTGCCCGTGTGTTTATTTGCTGCATGTTTAATGATCACGGAGCTCTGCAGGGCAGCTGGACCTGCAGCCCTACCACAAACCCAGGGGCAGACTTGGGATCGGCAGCTTGCTTGGAGTCTGCTGGGAGTCAGCTGGGTCACACACCCCAGAGGGTCGCCCTGCATGGCAGGCACCGCTCACCACCCACCCCTCAAGCATCAGCTCCACACGCATGGTCTGAAACGCCACAAACTATTCTGGGCGGGCTGTCATCATCTCATTCCCCATGAGACTCCCTCTACCCCACGTGTAGAGAGACTTGGGGAGAGATTTGGGGAACGCACGGTCTGTAACGTGCAGCTTGTTCTTAACGAGCGTGCACGTTTCTCAGATAGAAGGATGGTAAGGAATCTCGCTTCACTTGAGTTATGATTCACTCTGAGCATCAGTGTGTTACATTTTCCCAAACAGCTTGTGAGTCAGGACCACTGAAGCACCACCGTGCCTGCTTTCCACAGGCTTTTTTTTTTTTTTTTGCGAGTGTGAAGCTCAGGCCTGTGTGCTTGAGTGCTTTTGTTTTTTCCCGTAAATTAGGTGTGGCTCATCGTGAGCCCAAGAAGCTCCCTTGCATTGGTTTTCCTGTGAGGGTGTGTCCCAGCCTCCAGGCAGTGAAGGAGGGAGGCAGTCTTCTGTCATCTGGCTGTGCACTTCCAGTCAGAGGGAAGTGCTCTGACAGATCAGATCAGATCAGTCGCTCAGTCGTGTCCAATTCTTTGCGACCCCATGAACTGCAGCACACCAGGCCTCCCTATCCATCACCAGCTCTCGGAGGTCACTCAGACTCACATTCATCGAGTCAGTGATGCCATCCAGCCATCTCATCCTCTGTCGTCCCCTTCTCCTCCTGCCCTCAATCCCTCCCAGCATCAGAGTCTTCTCCAATGAGTCAACTCTTCGCATGAGGTGGCCAAAATAGTGCAGTTTCAGCTTGAGCATCATTCCTTCCAAAGAAATCCCAGGGCTGATCTCCTTCAGAATGGACCGGTTGGATCTCCTTACAGTCCAAGAGACTCTCAAGAGTCTTCTCCAACACCACAGTTCAAAAGCATCAATTCTTCGGCGCTCAGCTTTCTTCACAGTCCAGCTTTCACATCCATACCTGACCACAGGAAAGACCATAGCCTTGACTAGGCGAACCTTTGTTGGCAAAGTGATGTCTCTGCTTTTGAATATGCTCTCTAGGTTGGTCATAACTTTCCTTGCAAGGAGTAAGCGTCTTTTAATTTCATGGCTGCAGTCACCATCTGCAGTGATTTTGGAACCCAGAAAAAGAAAGTCTGACACTGTTTCCACTATTTCTCCATCTATTTCCCATGTAGTGATGGAACCAGATGCCATGATCTTCGTTTTCTGAATGTTGAGCTTTAAGCCAACCTTTTCACTCTCCACTTTCACTTTCATCAAGAGGCTTTTTAGTTCCTCTTCACTTTCTGCCATAAGGGTGGTATCATCTGCATATCTGAGGTTATTGATATTTCTCCCGGCAATCTTGATTCCAGCTTGTGTTTCTTCCAGTCCAGCATTTCTCATGATGTACTCTGCATATGGAAATAGTGTCAGACTTTATTTTTCTGGGCTCCAAAATCACTGCAGATGGTGACTGTAGCCATGAAATTAAAAGACGCTTACTCCTTGGAAGGAAAGTTATGACCAACCTAGATAGCATATTCAAAAGAAGAGACATCACTTTGCCAACAAAGGTTCGCCTAGTCAAGGCTATGGTCTTTCCTGTGGTCATGTATGGATGTGAGAGCTGGACTTGAAGAAGGTTGAGTGCCGAAGAATTGATGCTTTTGAACTGTGGTGTTGGAGAAGACTCTGGAGACTCCCTTGGACTGCAAGGAGATCCAACCGGTCCATTCTGAAGGAGACCAGCCCTGGGATTTCTTTGGAAGGAATGATGCTAAAGCTGAAACTCCAGTACTTTGGCCACCTCATGTGAAGAGTTGACTCATTGGAGAGGACTCTGATGCTGGGAGGGATTGAGGGCAGGAGGAGAAGGGGACGACAGAGGATGAGATGGCTGGATGGCATCACTGACTCGATGAATGTGAGTCTGAGTGACCTCCGAGAGCTAGTGATGGACAGGGAGGCCTGGCGTGCTGTAGTTCATGGGGTCGCAAAGAGTCGGACACGACTGAGCGACTGATTTGATCTGATCTGACTCTGCATATAAGTTAAATAAACATGGTGACAATATACAGCCTTGACGTACTCCTTTTCCTATTTGGAACCAGTCTGTTGTTCCATGAACAGTTCTAACTGTTGCTTCCTGACCTGCATACAGACTTCTCAAGAAGCAGATCAGGTGGTCTGGTACTCCCATCTCTCTCAGAATTTTCCACAGTTTATTGTGATCTACACAGTCAAAGGCTTTGGCATAGTCAATAAAGCAGAAATAGATGTTTTTCTGGAACTCTCTTGCTTTTTCCATGATCCAGAGAATGTTGGCAATTTGATCTCTGGTTCCTCTGCCTTTTCTAAATCCAGCTTGAACATCAGGAAGTTCACGGTTCACATATTGCTGAAGCCTGGCTTGGAGAATTTTGAGCATTACTTTATTAGCATGTGAGATGAGTGCAATTGTGCGGTAGTTTGAGCACTCTTTGGCATTGCCTTTCTTTGGGATTGGGATGAAAACTGACCTTTTCCAATCTTGTGGCCACTGCTGAGTTTTCCAGATTTGCTGGCATATTGAGTGCAGCACTTTCACAGCATCATCTTTCAGGATTTGGAATAGCTCCACTGGAATTCCATCACCTCCACTAGCTTTGTTCATAGTGATGCTTTCTAAGGCCCACTTGACTTCACATTCCAGGATGTCTGGCTCTAGGTCAGTGATCACACCATCATGATTATCTGGGTCGTGAAGCTCTTTTTTGTACAGTTCTTCTGTGTATTCTTGCCACCTCTTCTTAATATCTTCTGCTTCCGTTAGGTCCATACCATTTCTCTGCCTCCAAGTCAGCGCCTAAATGTGTGTGGGCGCCGGAGAAAGCTTCTCGCTTAGGCCACAGTTGGGGGGGTGGCAGGGGTGTTAGGACAGAGGACCTGAGATGCAACCCCTCCCCACCTCCCCGGCACCTTTGACCCTGAGACCCAGCTACCCCGTAGCTTGTACTCAACACTTCTTTCTTAAGCTTCTTATAACACAATTCTCTTGATTGGGACTCTTTTAAGCCACAAAATGCTTTCTTGCCCCATCCTTTAGTTTGATCACATTAGAGGCCCAGAATAGCTTGTTTTCTAATTCATTGTTTGCCCAAGAAATCAAATCCATGTCATAAGCATGGCTTCAAAAATACTGAAGTGTGAATTCCTTGATGTCGCTAGTTTAACTATAAAGTGTGTTTCTACAGTAAAAGACTCGATGTCAGGTTCTGGTTGGAGACCAGCATGCCCCAGCAGCCTGAGGGATGGGGGTTGAGCGCCGTAGTCCTTCCAGCCACTACCCGCCCCCTCACAGCCCTGCCGCACACACAGGCCTGCAAAGCCGGCAGGTGCACAGCACCCCCTGTGCTAGGTCATTGTTTGTTGCACAGTCTTGTCCAACTCTGTGGACCCCACGGACTGCAGCACACCAGGCCTCCCTGTCCATCGCCAATTCCCAGAGCTTGCTCAAACTCATGTCCATTGAGTCGGTGATGCCATCCAGCCATCTCATCCCCTGTTGTCCCCTTCTCCTCCTGCCTTCAATCTTTCCCAGCATCAGGGTCTTTTCTAATTAGTCAGTTCTTCGCATCAGGTGGGCAAAGTATTGGAGCTTCTGCTTCAGTATCAGTCCTTCCGATAAACACTCAGAGGTGACAGCCTCGTTTCTCCAGGGTGCCATAGCATAACTCCTGCCCTGAACTGCTCACGCCATCCTGCCCAGCACCCCGGGCTAGTCAGAGAAGGCTGCTTTTGGGGAAAATTTCTCACAGTATTAGAACCAAGAAAGGCAGATACAAAAATGCCAAGTGCTTAGGACAGCAATAAAGTGCTAACATTGGGTTAGAGACGAGCCATTTTAGTTCAAATCTTTTCATTTGCGTTTTTCTGGGCGAGGCGTTGTTCCTTGCATGATAAGCAGCCTAACTAATCTCAATACAGCCTCATTCTCTTTTTTTACAAGCCTTTCTGAAGATCTTAAGCATAAGGATTAGGAAATAACTCAGCCTTCAGGGCAAATGTTTCGGTACAAGGAGAGTTACTCGGCCACACAGGAGGGTGTGTCGTTTAGGGCTCGCGCAGAGACTCCGGAAATTGGGCCCCTGAGCCAGGAGTGGTCACACTTCCTGGGATTCTGGGCTTCCCTGGATTGTGAGCCATTCTTGCCAAGTCGGTCAGAAATCGGGGAGGCCTGAGTCATGGGGATGGGGGGGGTAACTCTGTCTCTTTCATCCTGAAGCCCTTACAGGATGGTGCGCTAGCACCGTCTAGAATGAGCTCGTGCATGCAGACCGTGCTGTGTGACTTCAGGCAGGTCCATTCCTCCCTCTGACCCATCAGAGAGAGGTGACACCCATGTGTCACCCATCTGTGCAGTGGAACAGCAGTAATAATACCTCTTTTGGCTTCTAGGACAGTGGCTCTTGGAGGGGCGTGTGAAAAGGCGGGGGGAGTCCTCCCGGTCTGTGCGTTCCCCGGTCCTTCCCCGAGCGAGACATCTGGCAGTGTGCTCAGGCATGCGTGCACAATGTCTGACTCTCTGCAACTCCACAGACTGTGACCCGCCAGGCTCCTCTGTGCATGGAGTTCTCCAGGCACGATCACTGGAGTGGGGAGCCATTCCCTCTCCAGGGGATCTTCTGGACCCTGAGGTCCAACCTATGTCTCCTGCACTGCAGGCAGATTCTTTCCCACTGAGCCGCCTGGGAAGCCCGTGAAGACATTTTCAGTTCAGTCGCTCAGTCATATCTGACTTTTTGCGACCCCATGAACTATAGCACGCCAGGCCTCCCTGCTGCTGCTGCTGCTGCTGCTGCTAAGTCGCTTCAGTCGTGTCCGACTCTGTGCGACCCCATAGACGGAAGCTCACCAGGCTCCCCCATCCCTGGGATTCTCCAGGCAAGAACACTGGAGTGGGTTGCCATTTCCTTCTCCAATGCATGAAAGTGAAAAGTGAAAGTGAAGTCGCTCAGTTGTGTCCGACTCTTAGTGACCCCATGGACTGGAGCCCACCAGGATCCTCCGTCCATGGGATTTTCCAGGCAAAAGTACTGGGGTAGGGTGCCATTGCCTAATTACCCTTCCCTCAAATTGACACGGAAGGTATAGTGAAAAGCAGCTTACTAAGGGGAAGTGGTACAGAATTCTAAAACAAGAAAAAATCTAGAGAATACACAGTCTCTGCTCACATTAAGATCCCATACAACAGACGTCACAAATAGACATTACAAATCTTCAGGCTGTATGTTGAGAGGGTAGTTTGGGATTAAATCAGTGATTTGCTGCTGGGAATTAAAATACTTGACAGTTTGCTGTATCCCTATCCATCACCAACTCAAGTAGTTTACCCCAACTCATGTCCATTGAGTCGGTGATGCCATCCAACCATCTCATCCTCTGTCATCGCCTTCTCCTCCTGCCTTCAATCTTTCCCAGCATCAGGGTCTTTTCAAATGAGTCAGCTCTTTGCATCAGGTGGCCAAAGTATTGGAGTTCAACATCAGTCCTTGAAGACGTTTTAGGTTGTCACAATTGTGGGGGAGGGTACGGTTGACATCTAGTGTGTGGAGACCAGACAGGGGACTGCTGAATATCCTGGGGTGCATGGACAGCCCCCCACAACAGAGAAGTACCCACCTAGCCCCACCTGGGGGCAGTGCTGAGCAGGAACCCTTTGCTGTGAGGTCAGAGGTGAACCTGTCCAAACACCCGTGGACGTGAAGCTCCAGGGAAGCCTTAGGAGTCTGCCTCTGAGATACAGCTTCTGTGTATTCTCAGCTCGGGTCTCTTAGCATCTGAAAACAGTGCTGGAATTCTCACTAACATGCTTCCATTCAGTAAAGCATTAAGATATTAAAACCCATTGTTCCTATGGGACAATAGAAAGTTATTCCTATTTTGATTTTGAAATTCAAACATCCCTAACAAACTTTTGTATTTTGTCTTTGAACCTGCACTTTCGCAACAGTGGTCACCAACTGAAAAGTTTCCCGAGTAAATAAGGTGGCCCAAGTGACTTGATAAGGAAGAGTATGTGGACACAGTAATCTGACCCCTGCTTGCCCGCTGTCCAAGGGCAACAGGCATCTCCAGTTGGCAACTAAGAAGCCAAGGAGAGCCTCCACTGGAGAAGCTTCGAATGGAGATAAACTCAAGTTTGTCACATGACTGTTGGGCCCCAGCGTGCGGAGGACATTCGGAGGGAGGTGCCCTGGGACCTTCTTGGCCACCTGGCAGGTCCCGAGTAATCACAGCTGCCGCTCTAGAGCCTTCCTGGTGCTGCAGACCAGGGACCGGCAGGCCTCATCTATGTGGGAGGGGCTGCCTCTTTTCTCCTTCCCTGTCTGCTTCCCAGACTCCCACCCCAACCCCCCGCCCCTCCACCAGGTCATCCCATCCCCCTCCCCTCCTTCCTCCATCCCCCTCCCCCTCCATCCTCCATCCCCCTCCACCTCCTTCCTCCATCCCTGTCCCCCTCCATCCTCCATCCCCCTCCACCTCCCTCCATCCCCCCTCCATCCCCCCTCCATCCCCTTCCCCACCTTCCATCCCCCTCCATCCCCCATCCCTTCCCTCCCTCCATCCCCTCCCCCTCCATCTCCCTCCATCCCCCTCCATCCTCCCCTCCCTCCATCTCCCTCCCCATCTCTACCACGCCTGTCTCCCTCTTTTAGCTTCTGTTGCTTCAGGACTATGAAGGCAGCACCAAGCTAGCTGACATTGACCTGTACACCATGATGAAAAGAATCCATGCAAATTAGATTTCGTTTCCCCTTAAGGCTAGAAGGTGAGAGCCCCCAGAACCTAAGAAAGGAACAGGGCATGCCCGCTCCTCCTCCGCACTCAGTGCTCCCTGACCAAGCTCTGGGTTCAGAGCTGATTATTTCCAAATGCATTTCCTTGAAACCCATGTACGGTGTTCCATGAAAATCAGGAACCTTGATGGGGGCCTGGGATTTTTCTGCTGTCAGTTGACACATCAAGGTGGTTTTGTGAGCGGAATGCAGGGCACGGACATTCCTTCCCTTCTGTCCCTTCATGTTGCCGCTGAGCTGGTTATGTGAGGAGGAAGCGGGTGATCTCTGAGCGGCTGACATGTCACATGAACGTAGAAATACGTCTGGACAGAAAACAGCTTCCCTTCCAATAAACCTCAGTCGGGTGATAGAGGCCTATCCTTAATACACAGCTTTTGTCTTGATTTCATTGTTTTGTCTTACTGATGCTCTCGGGGCCTCTGTGTGTCTGTCTAGTTCCCTGAGTCTCTTGGTTCAGGCCTCATCACTACCGAGATAGTGTGGGTTCAGTCGTCCTGTGGGTCAGTGAGAGGCTCTTACTTTGGACTAGCCGGACCAGAGAGCCAACGTTTGCTGTTAATCAAAAGGAAACTGGATGCAGCTGAGATAACCCAGGACTTGGATGCCGGCAGCCTTCATGTCCCCGCCCTGCGCACTGTTGGCCTGATGAGCTGGGAGCAGGCACTGCGTACCAGCTTCCCTGGTGGCTCACATGGCCAAGAATCTGCCTGCAGCCCAGGAGACACAGGCGCCATCTCTGGTCCGGAAGATCCCCTAGAGGAGGGAACGGCAACTTGCTCCAGGATTCTTGCTTGGAGAATCCCATGGACAGAGGAGCCTGGCGGGCGGGGGGGAAAAGCAGACACTGAGCGACTAACATTTTGACTTTCACTGAGTCACAGGAGACAGAAACCGTGGCTGCCTCTGTGCCAGGAGCCACCAAGGGATGCTTTCTTTGGTATCCTCGATGAGCTGGACACATTTAGAAGGAAACTGTGGACAAAGCAAAGAGAATCTAATGTGAAGACATTTGTATTCAGCTCATCAGATCAGATCAGATAAGATCAGTCGCTCAGTTGTGGCCGATTCTTTGCGACCCCATGAACCGCAGCACGCCAGGCCTCCCTGTCCATCACCAACTCCCGGAGGTCACTCAGACTCACATCCATTGAGTCAGTGATACCATCCAGCCATCTCATGCTCTGTCGTCCCCTTCTCCTCCTGCCCCCAATCCCTCCCAGCATCAGAGTCTTCTCCAGTGAGTCAACTCTTCGCATGAAGTGGCCAAAATACTGGAGTTTCAGCTTTAGCATCATTCCTTCCAAAGAAATCCCAGGGCTGATCTCCTTCAGAATGGACTGGTTGGATCTCCTTGCAGTCCAAGGGACTCTCAGGAGCCTTCTCCAACACCACAGTTCAAAAGCATCAATTCTTCGGCGCTCAGCCTTCTTCACAGTCTAGCTCTCACATCCATACATGACCACAGGAAAGACCATAGCCTTGACTAGGCAAACCTTTGTTCGCAAAGTGATGTCTCTGCTTTTGAATATGCTATCTAGGTTGGTCATAACTTTCCTTCCAAGGAGTAAGCGTCTTTTAATTTCATGGCTGCCGTCACCATCTGCAGTGATTTTGGAGCCCAGAAAAAGAAAGTCTGACACTGTTTCCACTATTTCTCCATCTATTTCCCATGTAGTGATGGGACTAGATGCCATGATCTTCATTTTCTGAATGTTGAGCTTTAAGCCAACCTTTTCACTCTCCACTTTCACTTTGATCAAGAGGCTTTTTAGTTCCTCTTCACTTTCTGCCATAAGGGTGGTGTCAACTGCATATCTGAGGTTATTGATATTTCTCCCAGCAATCTTGATTCCAGCTTGTGATTCTTCCAGTCCAGCATTTCTCATGATGTACTCTGCATATAACTTAAATAAACATGGTGACAATATACAGCCTTGACGTACTCCTTTTCCTATTTGGAACCAGTCTGTTGTTCCATGACCAGTTCTAACTGTTGCTTCCTGACCTGCATACAGATTTCTCAAGAGGCAGGTCAGGTGGTCTGGTATTCCCATCTCTTTCAGAATTTTCCACAGTTGATTGTGATCTACACAGTCAAAGGCTTTGGCATAGTCAGTAAAGCAGAAATAGATGTTTTTCTGGAACTCTCTTGCTTTTTCCATGATCCAGCAGATGTTGGCAATTGATCTCTGTTTCCTCTGCCTTTTCTAAATCCAGCTTGAACATCAGGAAGTTCACGGTTCACATATTGCTGAAGCCTGGCTTGGAGAATTTTGAGCATTACTTTACTAGCGTGTGAGATGAGTGCAATTGTGCGATAGTTTGAGCATTCTTTGGCATTGCCTTTCTTTGGGATTGGGATGAAAACTGACCTTTTCCAATCTTGTGGCCACTGCTGAGTTTTCCAAATTTGCTGGCATATTGAGTGCAGCGCTTTCACAGCATCATCTTTCAGGATTTAGAATAGCTCCACTGGAAACACCATCATGATTATCTGGGTTGTGAAGATCCTTTTTGTACAGTTCTTCTGTGCATTCTTGCCACCTCTTCTTAATATCTTCTGCTTCTGTTAGGTCCATACCATTTCTGTCCTTTATCGAGACCATCTTTGCATGAAATGTTCCCTTAGTATCTCTGATTTTCTTGAATAGATCCCTAGTCGTTCCCATTCTATTGTTTTCCTCTATTTCTTTGCATTGATTGCTGAGGAAGGCTTTCTTATCTCTTCTTGCTATTCTTTGGATCTCTGCATTCAGATGTTTATATCTTTCCTTTTCTCCTTTGCTTTTCGCTTCTCTTCTTTTCACAGCTATTTGTAAGGCCTCCCCAGACAGCCATTTTGCTTTTTTGCATTTCTTTTCCATGGGGATGGTCTTGATCCCTGTCTCCTGTACAATGTCACGAACCTCATTCCATAGTTCATCAGGCACTCTATCTATCTGATCTAGGCCCTTAAATCTATTTCTCACTTCCACTGTATAATCATAAGGGATTTGATTTATGTCATACCTGAATGTGTCAAACCTGAAAGTGGTTTTCCCTACTTTCTTCAATTTCAGTCTGAATTTGGCAATAAGGAGTTCATAGTCTGAGCCACAGTCAGCTCCTGATCTTGTTTTTGCTGATTGTATAGAGCTTCTCCATCTTTGGCTGCAAAGAATATAATCGATCTGATTTCGGTATTGACCATCTGGTGATGTCCATGTATAGAGTCTTCTCTTGTGTTGTTGGAAGAGGGTATTTGCTATGACCAGTGCATTTTCTTGGCAAACTCTGTTAGTCTTTGCCCTGCTTCCTTCCGTATTCCAAGGCCAAATTTGCCTGTTACTCCAGGTGTTTCTTGACTTCCTACTTTTGCATTCCAGTCCCCTATAATGAAAAGGACATCTTTTTTGAGTGTTAGTTCTAAAAGGTCTTGTAGGTCTTCATAAAACCGTTCAACTTCAGCTTCTTCAGTGTTACTGGTTGGGGCATAGATTTGGATTACTGTGACATTGAATGGTTTGCCTTGGAAACGAACAGAGATCATTCTGCGGTTTTTGAGATTGCATCCAAGTGAAAGTGGAGAGTGAAAAGGTTGGCTTAAAGCTCAACATTCAGAAAACGAAGAATATGGCATCTGGTCCCATCACTACATGGGAAATAGATGGAGAAACAGTGGAAACAGTGTCAGACTTTATTTTTCTGGGCTCCAAAATAACAGCAGATGGTGACTGCAGCCGTGAAATTAAAAGACGCTTACTCCTTGGAAGGAAAGTTATGACCAACCTAGATAGTATATTCAAAAGCAGAGACATCACTTTGCGAACAAAGGTTCGCCTAGTCAAGGCTATGGTCTTTCCTGTGGTCATGTATGGATGTGAAAGCTGGACTGTGAAGAAGGCTGAAGAATTGATGCTTTTGAACTGTGGTGTTGGAGAAGGCTCTTGAGAGTACCTTGGACTGCAAGGAGATCCAACCGGTCCATTCTGAAGGAGATCAGCCCTGGGATTTCTTTGGAAGGAATGATGCTAAAGCTGAAACTCCAGTATTTTGGCCACTTCATGCGAAGAGTTGACTCATTGGAGAAGACTCTGATGCTGGGAGGGATTGAGGGCAGGAGGAGAAGGGGACGACAGAGGATGAGATGGCTGGATGGCATCACTGACTCGATGAATGTGAGTCTGAGTGACCTCCGAGAGCTGGTGATGGATAGGGAGGCCTGGCGTGCTGTAGTTCATGGGGTTGCAAAGAGTCAGACACGACTGAGCGACTGATCTGATCTGATCTGACTGCATTTCGGACTCTTTTGTTGACCATGATGGCCACTCCGTTTCTTCTGAGGGATTCCTGCCCGCAGTAGTAGATATAATGGTCCTCTGAGTTAAATTCACCCATTCCAATCCATTTTAGTTCGCTAATTCCTAGAATGTTGACATTCACTCTGGCCATCTCTTGTTTGACAACTTCCAATTTGCCTTGATTCATGGACCTGACATTCCAGGTTCCTATGCAATATTGCTCTTTACAGCATCGGACTTTGCTTCTATCACCAGACACATCCACAGCTGGGTATTCTTTTTGCTTTGTCTCCATCCCTTCATTCTTTCTGGAGTTATTTCTCCACTGATCTCCAGTAGCATATTGGGCCCCTACTGACCTGGGGAGTTTCTCTTTCAGTGTCCTATCATTTTGCCTTTTCAGACTGTTCATGGGAGACAAGCTTAAGATTAAAGATGCCTCAGGTCAAGCGGCAATATTGCAGGGAAGGTTTGCCGTTAGTGAGAGGTGGCAGGGTAAGCCGCGGGGAAGTAGTTCGAGGGAGGCCTGGGGACAGATCCTGTGCGTCTTCACTGTGCCTGCTGCTGCTGCTGCTAAGTCGCTTCAGTCGTGTCCGACTCTGTGCGACCCCATAGACTGAAGCTCACCAGGCTCCCCCATCCCTGGGATTCTCCAGGCAAGAACACTGGAGTGGGTTGCAATTTCCTTCTCCAATGCATCAAAGTGAAAAGTGAAAGTAAAGTCGCTCAGTCGTGCCCGACTCTTAGCGACCCCATGGACTGAGGAGCCTCATTTAAATTACCTGCCTCACCCTGAAAATGGGCTGATGACCTGTGACTGCCCTGCAAGGTGCGTGAGAGAACCACGAAGCTTAAGTCAAGAGCAGGACGCCAGCACGTTCTCCAGCGTCTGCCCCACAGCAGAGAATAAGCAAGAGCAGTCCACGTCCACAGACCCTCAGGGACAAAATCCCCTTGTTTAAACGGGCCGCATAAGATGTGTCCCTGTCCTGAGCCCTGGTGTTCAGCGCTGAGTGGTAGGATGGCTCACATATCTGGAGGCTCTCTCTGTCTCCCTAGCAGCTTCCCTGAGCTGCGGGAGCTGAGGATCTGGGCTGCCGTTCACTGGCCTGGGGTGAGCTGCAGGCATCCTGTTCACCAAGCTCTGGGAGGGCAGGCGTCACCCAGGGCTTCCCAGGAGCGGCAGCTGCCTGAGGCTTCCGGGGCCCTGGGACCCGCCTGGCAGGGGGAGCGGAACCTGAAGGACCCAGTCGGCCCCCGAAATCGTCTCTGACTCCATATCCAGCATCACTCACTTGTCCGACTGTCAGACCACTGAGAAGGCAGCGAGCCCAAATACACCTGAAAAGCACCCAAAGCCCACGTTTATGAGAAGGTCTCTGAGGGAAAAAGAAAACAGCGACAAAAATAAGCTCTGTCAAAGCAGTTTGCTGTCTCTCGGCAGGGCCCACAGGAACCTGGAGCCTGTAAGCTCCCAGGTGTGAAAGGCACGTACCTCCTTAGGCGGCTTCTTCTTTTTTTTTTTTTCATTTATTTTTATTGGTGTGTAGTTGCTTTACAATGTTGTGCTACTTTTTGCTGTACAGCAAAGTGAATCAGCTATATGTCCGCGTATACCCCACGTTTTTTTGGATTTCCTTCCCTGGTGGCTCAGAGGGTGAAGTGTCTACCTGCCATGCGGGAGACCTGGGTTTGATCCCTGGGTCAGGAAGATCGCCTGGAGAAGGAAGTGGCCACCCACTCCGGTACCCTTGCCTGGAAAATCCCATGGATGGAGGAGCCTGGCGGGCTACAGTCCATGGGGTTGCAGAGTTAGATATGACTGAGCAACTTCCCTGGTTCCCTGGAACCTCTGCACTCTGCAGCAGGTTCTCATGAGTTACCTATTTTATACACAGTAGTGTCTACATGTTGAGCCCACACTCCCCATACCTCCCACCCTGCCTCCTCCCTTGGTGTCCATGTTTGTTCTCTACAGGTGTGTCTCCATTTCTGTTTTGTAAATAAGATCATCTGCCCCATGTTTCTAGATTCCACTATATGTGATAGTATGCAATATTCGATTTTCTCTTTCTGACTTACTTTGCTCTGTATGTCAGTCTCCAGGTCCATTCACATCTCGGCAAATGGCACGATCGCATTCTTTTTCACGGTTGAGTAATATTCCACCACATCTTCCTACTCCTTGGTTACTGCTGTTCTGCTCGGTCCCCTCGTGACTGCTCCCAGCCTAGCAGGTAGAAGCAACACCTTCAAGCCAGGGGACGAGATGCAGCATGGGGCAGTTATTACAAGGGAGGGGGCCACTGGGGGAGGGCGCTGGGCACCACAGCCGACGACCCCTTTAGGCAGAAGCACAAAGACTGGGGCAGGTTAACCCGAAGGAAGCAGAGCCCACTGAGCCACTCCCTGCGGCCTGGCTGGGCCCAAGTTCATCATGGCTCATCCTGAAGCCCTGGGACCACATGATTCTGCCTGTAATACTTCTGGCAACGGGAAGGCATGTCAGGGTGTAATTAAAGTATGTAAGGTTAAAAATGTTTGCAGGTTTAAGTCTCCTTTATGCAGGGCTCTTCTTTTTTTCAAAAAATAGCTGAAAATGAGAACGTACTAGGCTAAATCATTCTTAGCAAAGCTTTATTGTGACTTGATTCACTAATTTCACATTATTTGCAGAGAGAAACAGTGTCTGATGACTCACTGCCCACAGTATTTTGCTGGTTACTCAGAAGTCATGTAGGGCTTGGGAATGGCTATCCACTCCAATATTCTTGCCTGGAGAATTCCATGGACAGAGGAGCCTGGTGGGATACAGTCCATGGGCTCACAAAGCTTCCAACATAACTGAGCGACTAACACTTTCACTTTTCAGTTTTTCAGAGGTCATGTGGTTAATCGAGTTTGACTGAAAGGGAGCTTTTCTACCTGTTCACATCCTTACACTCAAAACACACAATGAGAGGTGATTGCTTCATTCTTAAAGGTCCGAAGCTTGCCCTTTGGTTACCTGGGGATATGTTATGGGAATAAAAGTAATTTCTAGTTAATGAGCAGGAGAATGGCATGCTAGAAAAGGAAGAGGGAGTGAATAAATGTGGTGGTGATTAGTAAGCCTGGTAAATCATTAGTAAATAATCCTGGTTGGAAATAGAATCTTGTTGTGCTTTACTGATTTGAACCAATGGGCTACAATTTAAAGTGGCAAATCAATTTAGGTGAATCCAAGATGGAGCCCTAATTTCTAGTACAAATTGATTGTATTTCTAAAATCCAACGGCACAGGTACACAGATGTGTTCATTCCCTGAATCTGAATACCTGCCTGCACTGATGATTTCTCCGTGTCAAAAAAAAAAAAAACTTGTCTTCCTACACTTTTCTGTCAATTATGTTAGAATGCAGCAGTTGGAGAACCTGGGCTCCATGGAGTGTCTGTGACCTGAGATGAGAGTGCCATTCGCAAAGGACGTCACTAGCATGGGCTCCAGATGAGCATTGCCCCTTCAGCAACTTGTACTCATTGTGATTCAGTTTGAGTGGGAACAAGTGTGCCATTGCTGAGGACCTTTGTTTTAGACGTGAAAAGACGTGCTAACTGTGGATGGTGTTTGGTCATGGAATACATGTGAGTCAGGCAGACAATTCTTTTATGCATGTGGTGGTCCTCCAAGCTTATTGGTGGTGGTGGTTTTAGTGCTCAGTTGCTAAGTCATGTCCAACTCTTTGCAACCCCGTGGACTACAGCATGCCAGGCTCCTCTGTCCTCCATTCTCTCCCAGAGTTTGCTCAAACTCATGTCCAGTGAGTCACTGATGCTATTACAATTGTATTACACACCCACAGCTGAGAATGTCCTCACCATAAAGACCACGGTTCTCAGGTCCCTGACTGGATGCAGCACGGGGCCATCTGTTGAGCTGTATTCCCACACTCCAGACAGAAGTCAAAATCATGCCCTCTGTGGAGTTTTTATTTTCAGAGGAGCACATAACTTCCTGCTTGACCAGGCCCATTTCAGTCATGCATGTCGGAGTTACTTTCTCCTCTCCAACTCAGCTCAGTGTGTTGGTTTCTACATGCCCCTGTGTTTAATTGATGCTGTCAGAAAGGCTACCAAGCAAATGTATTTAATGTCTTTGGGAAAGGAAGTTATGGGTTAAGGCTTCTGCCAGATTCAATCTTTGTTTTGGCATGATTCGAAAATGTGTGTCGGCCATCTGTCTGGAATTGACTGGGTGGAACAGGCTAGCTCGCCCTGCCTCTGAGACAGAAGTGGTCACCACTTTTCATGGGAGAAAAATGACAGCGAACAAAACCCGAGTGTGGACAGACACAAACTGAACTGTTGGAGCCGTCACTTTTTGCATTTGTCCAGTAACAGGTTTTCCGCAGGATGAACAGAAACGCTTTACTTCTGCTACATTCGCTGTAGGCGTTTGTGTGTTTAAGTATGTGCTTTATTACAACTTAACCCCCTCTCGGCTTTACCAAAAGGAAGTCTATTTGTTAAGACTTTCATTCTCCAAGTTAGTAATTCATGTTTAATCCCGTGTTCTTCTCTTCCGTAATGTATGCCTTCTACCTGTTAACCCAGTCTCATGTATGGTTTGTATTTCTCATGTAGAATTTCCGAGCAAGAATACGAAGTCACGTGACACTGCTGTGTTCTGATGTGAGTGATTATGTGGTAGTGACAGCAGCTCACTGTCATGACTGTTTCCCACAAGCTGGATTGCCACAACTTTTCCCTTTTAGCCAGAGTCTTCTACAGAGCAGAGCCTGAGGCAATACATACACACACACACACACACACACACACACACACACACATCTTATTTGGAAAGTGGAAGCTCGGAGCAGCTGAGGGTGAAAAAATGCAGGGGAATTAAACAAGACACAGTAAGCCACTTAATGAATTAGTGTGCAGTTACTTAAGAAGACCATAAAGAGATGAAGGGCTTTGGGGCAAAACTTGCAAGGAAAAAAAAAAAAATCCACAATTTAGATGCCCCTAGGAAGCAGAAACACCTGGCTGCTGCTGCTGCTAAGTCGCTCAGTCATGTCCGACTCTGTGTGACCCCATAGACGGCAGCCCATCAGGCCCCACCGTCCCTGGGATTATCCAGAAGTAACAGGCAAATTTGGCCTTGGAATATGGAATGAAGCAGGGCAAAGACTAATAGAGTTTTGTCAAGAAAATCCACTGATCATAAAAAACACCCTCTTCCAACAACACAAGAGAAGACTCTACACGTGGACATCACCAGATGATCAACACCGAAATCATTGATTATGTTCTTTGTAGCCAAAGATGGAGAAGCTCTATACAATCAGCAAAAACAAGACCAGGAGCTGACTGTGGCTCCGATCATGAACTCCTTATTGCCAAATTCAGACTGAAATTGAAGAAAGTAGGGAAAACCACTAGACCATTCAGGTATGACCTAAATCAAATCCCTTATGATTATACAGTGGAAGTGAGAAATAGATTTAAGGGCCTAGATTTGATAGATAGAGTGCCTGATGAACTATGGAATGAGGTTCGTGACATTGTCCAGGAGACAGGGATCAAGACCATCCCCATGGAAAAGAAATGCAAAAAAGCAAAATGGCTGTCTGGGGAGGCCTTACAAATAGCTGTGAAAAGAAGAGAAGTGAAAAGCAAAGGAGAAAAGGAAAGATATAGGCATCTGAATGCAAAGTTCCAAAGAATAGCAAGAAGAGATAAGAAAGCCTTCTTCAGTGATCAATGCAAAGAAATAGAGGCAAACAACAGAATGGGAAAGACTAGGGATCTCTTCAAGAAAATTAGAGATACCAAGGGAACATTTCATGCAAAGATGGTCTCGATAAAGGACAGAAATGGTATGGACCTAACAGAAGCAGAAGATATTAAGAAGAGGTGGCAAGAATACACAGAAGAACTGTACAAAAAAGATCTTCATGACCCAGATAATCATGATGGTGTGATCACTGACCTAGAGCCAGACATCCAGGAATGTGAAGTCAAGTGGGCCTTAGAAAGCATCACTACGAACAAAGCTAGTGGAGGTGATGGAATTTCAGTGGAGCTATTCCAAATCCTGAAAGATGATGCTGTGAAAGTGCTGCACTCAATATGCCAGCAAATTTGGAAAACTCAGCAGTGGCCACAGGACTGGAAAAGGTCAGTTTTCATTCCAATCCCAAAGAAAGGCAATGCCAAAGAATGCTCAAACTACCGCACAATTGCACTCATCTCACACGCTAGTAAAGTAATGCTCAAAATTCTCCAAGCCAGGCTTCAGCAATATGTGAACCGTGAACTTCCTGATGTTCAAGCTGGTTTTAGAAAAGGCAGAGGAACCAGAGATCAAATTGCCAACATCTGCTGGATCATGGAAAAGGCAAGAGAGTTCCAGAAAAACATCTATTTCTGCTTTATTGACTATGCCAAAGCCTTTGCCACTGTGTGGATCACAATCAACTGTGGAAAATTCTGAAAGAGATGGGAATACCAGACCACCTGACCTGCCTCTTGAGAAATCTGTATGCAGGTCAGGAAGCAACAGTTAGAACTGGACATGGAACAATAGGCTGGTTCCAACAGGGAAAGGACTACGTCAAGGCTATATATTCTCACCCTGCTTATTTAACTTACATGCAGAGTTCATCATGCCAAATGCCAGGCTGGATGAAGCACAAGCTGGAATCAATGTTGCTGGAAGAAATATCAATAACTTCAAAAATGCAGATGACACCACCCTTATGGCAGAAGGGAAAGAAGAATTAAAGAGCCTCTTGATGAAAGTGAAAAGAGAGTGAAAAAGTTGGCTTAAAGCTCAACATTCAGAAAGCTAAGATCATGGCATCCAGACCCATCACTTCATGGCAAATAGATGGGAAACAATGGCTGAATTTATATTCCTGGGCTCCAAAATCACTGCAGATGGTGACTGCAGCCATGAAATTAAAAGACTTTTGCTCCTTGGAAGAAAAGTTATGACCAACCTAGGCAGGATATTAAAAAGCAGAGACATTACTTTGCCAACAAAGGTCCTTCTAGTCGAAGCTATGGTTTTTCCAGTGGTCACGTATGGATGTGAGAGTTGGACTATAAAGAAACCTGAGTGCCGAAGAATTGATGCTTTTGAACTGTGGTGTTGGAGAAGACTCTTGAGAGCCTCTTGGACAGCAAGGAGATCAAACCAGTCAATCCTAAAGGAAATCAACGCTGAATATTCATTGGAAAGACTGATTCCTGAAGCTGAAGCTCCAATATTTTGGCCACCTGATGCAAAGAACCAACTCATTGGAAAAGACCCTGATGCTGGGGAAGATTGTAGGCAAAAGGAGAAGAGAGCAGAGAAGCTGAGATGGTTGGATGGCATCACTGACTTAATGGACATGAGTTTGAGCGAACTCTGGAGATAGTAAAGGACAGGGCAGCCTGGCGTGCTGCAGTCCATGGGGCTGCAAAGAACTGGACATGACTTAGTGACTGAACAAGGGCTTCCCTGATAGCTCAGCTGGTAAAGAATCTGCCTGCAGTGTGGGAGACCTGGGTTCGATCCCTGAGTTGGGACGATCCGCTGGAGAAGGGAAAGGCTACCCATTCCAGTATTCTGGCCTAGAGAATTCCACGGACTGTATAGTCCATGGGGTTGCAAAGAGTCGGACACAACTGGGCAACATTTACTTTCACACACTAGTGGCTAAACAAAAACAAAATTGAAACCGGATTGATGTCAAGTTTAGCAGAAGTCTGTGGAAAATCCCATGGACAGAGGAGCCTGGTAGGCTGCAGCCCATGGGGTCGCTAAGAGTCGGACTCGATTGAGCGACTTCACTTTCACTTTTCACACTTTCATGCATTGGAGAAGGAAATGGCAACCCACTCCAGTGTTCTTGCCTGGAGAATCCCAGGGGCAGGAGAGCCTGGTGGGCTGCCGTCTATGGAGTCGCAGAGAGTTGGACATGACTGAAGTGACTTAGCCGCAGCAGTGAATGCACAAAGCCCGGTGATTTTTTTCTTCCTATACGTTTCCTTCAAAAGTGATAGTGGTGAGGTCTCAGAACTTTTTATGTGATTCTATATTAATTCTCTTCTAATGTACTTTGAACACATTTCAGAAATGGAATTGCTCAAATCCTACGACCCAGTATCTCTTCCTGAGAAAATGAAAGCAGAAATTACAGTAACAAAACAGAGCAAAAATATTATATCTATGCATGTAAGATATAATAGATGTAATATTTTTGTTCTGTTTTGTTACTGCATGTAAGCGGAGAAGGCAATGGCACCCCACTCCAGTGCTCTTGCCTGGAAAATCCCATGGACCGGAGGAGCCTGGTAGGCTGCAGTCCATGGGGTCGCTAAGAGTCAGACACGACTGAGCAACTTCACTTTCACTTTTCACTTTCATGCATTGGAGAAGAAAATGACAACCCGCTCCAGTGTTCTTGCCTGGAGAATCCCAGGGACAGGGGAGCCTGGTGGGCTGCCGTCATGGGGTGGCACAGAGTCGGACACGACTGAAGCAACTTAGCAACAGCAGTATGCACGTAAGTGTGTATACATATATGCATGTGATATATGTGTGTGTGTTTTGAATATAACTGAAGCTTAGAGCAAGACCTATTTCTCCAGTCCCCCGTAGTAGGGAGGCCAGACGTGCATGCACCATTTGGGAGGACAGGAATCAAGATATATATCGAATTATCACAACTCTGCTCTCCTGGTGAAAAACCCAGTTGCCATTGGGGGCTTCTGAAATAGAGCATGCTTTGAAGTGAGGCGTGGTAGCCATTCTTTTACAGACTGCTCAGTTACAACAGTGGGATTAAGAAAGCGACTGTGTGTGAACGGACTCTAGCTGCTGCCTCCCTCCGACTAGATTGTGAGAAGGTAGTCAGGTATGAAAAGCCTTTTGTTAAAGAAACCATTTCATTCTGAATTCTCTTTTCTGTTCATTAAGTTTTTATTGAGGTATAATTGACATCTCATGGAACACACGCATTGAAATTGTGCAGTTGAATTAGTCATGACACACGCGCACACACGTGAAACCACTGCTGCCGTCAGAGCCGTGAGCATCTCCAGTGCCCCGAAAGTCTGCTCGTGTTACGTTCTTTGCATTTTCTCCCTCCCACCCCTCCCTGTCCCCCATCCCATCCCCTGTAAACCACCGATCTGCTCTGTCGCTGCAGACTAGTTTCTATGTTTTAGAATTTTCTATGGGATCACAGAGGATGTACTTTTTGCTCCTGTTTTTGGCTTCTTTCATGCAGCAGAATTATTTTGAGATTCATGCATGTTGTTGCATCTGTCCACACTTCATTCCTTTTTTTGTTGCTGTGTGGTATTTTGTATGGATATACCTACCACAGTTTATCACTCACCAGCTGAGGAACGTCTGGTCATTTCTGGTTTGAGGTTATTAGAAATAAAGTTGCTATGAACACACATGTACAGGTTTCTGTGTGGACATATGCTTTCCCGTCCACTGGTTGGATCTTTAGAAGAGGATTGGCTAGATCTTGAGTTGGATATGTGTTTACGTTTGTAAGAAACTGCCCAGCCGTTTTTCAAAGCGGTTGCACAATTTTATGTTTACGCTGTAAGGGTTTCCCTGCCTGCCCCACGCAGTTCTCTGATGCTCTCTGTCCTTGCCCCTCCTCATTCAGTCCTGTACACTCGAGCTGAGTGACTAAGCAACACTCGAGCGGCCTTGTCCTCCCAGGAAACCCAGGTGTGTCCCCTCGATTCTGTGAGTCCTCTGGGCTTCTCCTGCGTTCTCCGATCCAGGGCCCGGAAACCCTGTTAGGAGCGTGAGCCGTGGAGTTCATTCATGTCCCACCTCTCATGTGGTGCTGTCCTTAATCGCCACCCAGTGTCTTGAACATCATTGTTTCCAATAATCAGAAGGAAAGAGACACAGAGGCACATACACAGAGGAAGGTGACGTAAAGACAGAGGCAGAGATGGGAGCGAGGCATCTACGTACAGAGGAACTCCAAGACTTGCTGGCAAATACCAAAAGCTGGGAGGGAGGGCAGAAGGGATCCGCCCTGCAGGTGTCAGAGGGACTGTGGCCCCGAAGACTCCTTCATCTTGGACCTTTTGCCCTCAGAACTGGGAGAGGACAGGTCTGTGTTGTTTCCAGCCACCTGGTTTACGGGAACCCTAGCGAATTAGTACATCAGTGCTAATGTACCCAGCATTGCACGCGTGCCCAGCATTTGTTCTGCACCTGCTGTCTCCATCTCCCTTCACTGAGATCTCCATGTGCTGGTTGGTACTTAAAGATCCATAGTCACATCAGGATGATCTTGTTCCCATATTTTCAATGTGCTACTTGACTAAACAGAAACCTCACAAAGTTATACTGAATCAGATAGCACATTTTATATCAGTTCAGTTCAGTTGCTCAGTCATGTCTGACTCTTTGCGGCCCCATGGACTGCAGCATGCCAGGCCTCCCTGTCCGTCACCATCTCCAGGAGTTTACTCAAACTCATGTCCATTGAGTCGGTGATGGCATCCAACCATCTCATCCTCTGTCATCCCCTTCATTTTATATGAAAGAGTACAAATTATAATGAAATAATTATCAGTACCTTTTAATTCTGCTCAAGATTATACTATGTTTACCATTTAAGTAATACTTCTCAGGCAAATCAAACTAGTGAAAGAAAACTACTTGAAAATCTCTAACTCCCATCCCCAGCAAGTTCTCATAGACCTTACAGTGGAAATTGGAAAGGATTTTGAAGACAGTGGTCACAAGATTCCTTACTGTTTGTGAAAATGTTCAAATATACTCAGTTGATTCTGAGTGAGTCTCTTCCCATTTCAATATCAAGTACCGCTCCAACTCAGTTATGATCTGAGGAAAGGGCCTTTGTTTTCTACTTTTATATAAAATTCCTCCTGGCCTCCACCGCACATTTAGATGCCTGGTGGATGCTCAACAAAATTTAATTTGACATTTAGGCAAAAGCGGAGCCGTTAATCTCGCCTTTTGTTTTGTACGGAGCCATTTGTCCTCCCGAAGAGGAATGGGCGTCAGCAGCATCCTTGTCCCCCTCCAGTCTTCCTTTGTAATGACTCAGTGAGAAACCTCCCCTTTGGCGTACGATCACGTATTGCATGAGCTGTCTCTTGTTAAAGGGTTTTCATAAAATTGAGTGCCAACAGGGTAAGTTTTCCTGCCAAGCATAGGCTTAGAGGGCCTATGGCTCAGTGGCAAAGTCTCTGCCTGCCAATGAAAGAGACACAGGAGGTGTGGGTTCAATCATTGGGTTGGGAAGATCCCCTGGAGGAGGAAATGGCAACCCAGTCCAGTATTCTTGTGGGAAATCCCATGGACTGAGAAGCCTGGTGAGCTACAGTCCATGGGCTCGCAAAGATTCAGACATGACTGAGCATGTAAGCACGCACACGTGGGCTTGGGGAAGAAGAAATTGGATAGATCTTCTGGGGTCAAAAGTCTGCACACAGTCTGTCCCGTGCTGGGAAAGCCAAGAGTGAGTGTTTTCAGGAGTGGGGTATTAGGGCTTCTTTTTAGTAAGCAGTGGCTGCCTGGGGATCACCCACGTGATGAGAGCACAAGCAGGAAGCTCTGGGTGTGTGCATGTCTACACACATATGTACACATGTACATATGTGTACACAGGTGTGGGTATATGTGTACAAGTGTGTACACCTGTGTGTACATGCGTATGTGCTCAGGAAGGTCCCCAAAAGATGTTCAGAAGCATGCTCCCGGATCTGATCAAGGTGCAGGGTCTGTGAGGCTGGACACTGGAAAAGGCATTTCTCTTGTCATACAGCGTTGAACATGGGCACATGTTAAGAACAGAGTTGCCAGGAGAGAGGGGCTGCCTGAGTTGGGGAAGATGATTTGGACATACCGGCTGTGTGCTGTGATGTGTGCGTTTCTGCAGAAAATCCCTGCCTGTTCTCATGTGCCCCCCCACTGTGAAGCTTCCTCCACTTACATTCTTTTGTGGTAGCAAGAAGTGGACGTGTGGTTAAGTGGACAGCATGACGACCTGGATTCTCACAGCATGTAAGTTGAAACTTGCAGTCTGATTTATGCCAGGCCACCCTCACCTCTGATGAGTTATTTAACCTCAGTTAATACTCTCACTCTCATGTTGACATTCTAGGAATTAGCGAACTAAAATGGACTGGAATGGGTGAATTTAACTCGGATGACCATTATATCTACTACTGTGGGCAGGAATCCCTCAGAAGAAATGGAGTGGCCATCATGGTCAACAAAAGACTCCGAAATGCAGTACTTGGATGCAATCTCAAAAATGACAGAATGATTTCTGTTCGTTTCCAAGGCAAACCATTCAATGTCACAGTAATCCAAATCTATGCCCCAACCAGTAACGCCGAAGAAGCTGAAGTTGAAAGGTTCTATGAAGACCTACAAGACCTTTTAGAACTAACACCCCAAAAAGATGTCCTTTTCATTATAGGGGACTGGAATGCAAAAGTAGGAAGTCAAGAAACACCTAGAGTAACAGGCAAATTTGGCCTTGGAATACGGAATGAAGCAGGGCAAAGACTAATAGAGTTTTGCCAAGAAAATGCACTGGTCATAGCAAATACCCTCTTCCAACAACACAAGAGAAGACTCTATACATGGACATCACCAGATGGTCAACACCGAAATCACATCGATTATATTCTTTGCAGCCAAAGATGGAGAAGCTCTATACAATCAGCAAAAACAAGACCAGGAGCTGACTGTGGCTCGGACCATGAACTCCTTATTGCCAAATTCAGACTGAAATTGAAGAAAGTAGAGAAAACTACTAGACCATTCAGGTATGACCTAAATCAAATCCCTTATGATTATACAGTGGAAGTGAGAAATAGATTTAAGGGCCTACATCTGATAGATAGAGTGCCTGATGAACTATGGAATGAGGTTCGTGACATTGTACAGGAGACAGGGATCAAGACCATCCCCATGGAAAAGAAATGCAAAAAAGCAAAATGGTTGTCTGGGGAGGCCTTACAAATAGCTGTGAAAAGAAGAGAAGCGAAAAGCAAAGGAGAAAAGGAAAGATATAAACATCTAAATGCAGAGTTCCAAAGAATAGCAAGAAGAGATAAGAAAGCCTTCTTCAGTGATCAATGCAAAGAAATAGAGGAAAACAACAGAATGGGAAAGACTAGGGATCTCTTCAAGAAAATCAGAGATACCAAAGGAACATTTCATGCAAAGATGGGCACGATAAAGGACAGAGATGGTGTGGACCTAACAGAAGCAGAAGATATTAAGAAGAGGTGGCAAGAATACACAGAAGAACTGTACAAAAAAGAGCTTCACGACCTAGATAATCATGATGATGTGATCACTGACCTAGAGCCAGACATCTTGGAATGTGAAGTCAAATGGGCCTTAGAAAGCATCACTACAAACAAAGCTAGTGGAGGTGATGGAATTCCAGTGGAGCTATTCCAAGTCCTGAATGATGATGCTGTGAAAGTGCTACACTCAATATGCCAGCAAATTTGGAAAACTCAGCAGTGGCCACAAGATTGGAAAAGGTCAGTTTTCATCCCAATCCCAAAGAAAGGCAATGCCAAGGAGTGCTCAAACTACCAAACAATTGCACTCATCTCACACGCTAGTAAAGTAATGCTCAAAATTCTCCAAGCCAGGCTTCAGCAATATGTGAACCGTGAACTTCCTGATGTTCAAGCTGGTTTTAGAAAAGGCAGAGGAACCAGAGATCAAATTGCCAACATCCGCTGGATCATGGAAAAAGCAAGAGAGTTCCAGAAAAACATCTATTTCTGCTTTTTTGACTATGCCAAAGCCTTTGACTGTGTGGATCACAATAAACTATGGAAAATTCTGAAAGAGATGGGAATACCAGACCACCTGATCTGCCTCTTAAGAAATCTGTATGCAGGTCAGGAAGCAACAGTTAGAACTGGTCATGGAACAACAGACTGGTTCCAAATAGGAAAAGGAGTACGTCAAGGCTGCATATTGTCACCATGTTTATTTAACTTATATGCAGAGTACATCATGAGAAATGCTGGACTGGAAGAAACACAAGTTGGAATCAAGATTGCCGGGAGAAATATCAATAACCTCAGATATGCAGATGACACCACTCTTATGGCAGAAAGTGAAGAGGGGCTAAAAAGCCTCTTGATGAAAGTGAAAGTGGAGAGTGAAAAGGTTGGCTTAAAGCTCAACATTCAGAAAACGAAAATCATGGCATCTGGTCCCATCACTGCATGGGAAATAGATGGGGAAACAGTGGAAACAGTGTCAGACTTTGTTTTTCTGGGCTCCAAAATCACTGCAGATGGTGACTGCAGCCATGAAATTAAAAGACGCTTACTCCTTGGAAGGAAAGTTATGACCAACCTAGATAGCATATTCAAAAGCAGAGACATCACTTTGCCAACAAAGGTTCGCCTAGTCAAGGCTATGGTCTTTCCTGTGGTCATGTATGGATGTGAGAGCTGGACTGTGAAGAAGGCTGAGCGCCGAAGAATTGATGCTTTTGAACTGTGGTGTTGGAGAAGACTCTTGAGAGTCCCTTGGACTGCAAGAAGATCCAACCAGTCCATTCTGAAGGAGATCAATCCTGGAATTTCTTTAGAAGGAATGATGCTAAAGCTGAAACTCCAGTATTTTGGCCACCTCATGCGAAGAGTTGACTCATTGGAGAAGACTCTGATGCTGGGAGGGATTGAGGGCAGGAGGAGAAGGGGACGACAGAGGATGAGATGGCTGGATGGCATCACTGACTCGATGGATGCAAGTCTGAGTGACCTCCGGGAGCTGGTGATGGACAGGGAGGCCTGGCGTGCTGCGGTTCATGGGGTCGCAAAGAGTCGGACACGACTGAGCGACTGATCTGATCTGAATACTCTCACATTCTTATCTGTGAAAGTAGAAAGTCATGACGACCTGTTGACACATGGGAAACATCAGGCTTTGCAGCGTGAGTGATGGGTGTGGTCCTTCAGCTGTAGCACAGCCAAGAGACAGCCACTGTTGCGGGAAGCAGAATCTAAAAATTGTCTTTCAGATCATGGAAAACCTTTGAAACTTTATACTGTGTTTTGTTGTTTTTGTTGTTGTTGTTGCAGAACTCTAAAACCCAGTGTGGTACTGGTGCAGTGTCTAGATCCAAGAGTGCATGCTCTCAGAAGTTTCTGTAGAAAAAGAGCCTCGGGTTATTTTCCATAAATTGTTAACCTCATGCCCCAACCTCTCCAACCCCCCAAAGTTTGCTTCAGTCCTTCCAACCAATTGCCTCCTGTTCCTTGTGTATCTAACCTCACTGATGGAAGGGAGGGAGGTGGGGCAGAGGGTCTCAGGGACACACCTGAGCTCTGAGCCTGGGCTACACCCACTCCTCTTTCCTTCCTTTTAGTGAATCAGATGGGGACAGGGCCCTCCTACCTAGATTGGGATAATGTTTGGGGATGTGACTTGACCTCCACTTCCTTTTTTTGCACACCAGTGTGTTAAGCATCGTCTATGTGGCGGGCATTGAGATGCAATAATGGGCAAACATGATCCTTGTCCAGATGGCTTTACATTCTAGCAATAAGAGGCCAACAATAAACAATATCAGTTCAGTTCATTTGCTCAATCATGTCTGACTCTTTGTGATCCCATGGACTACAGCTCACCAGGCCTCCCTGTCCATCACCAACTTCTGGAGCTTGCTCAAACTCATATCCATCTAGTTGGTGATGCCATCCAACCATCTCATCCTCTGTCGTCCCCCTCTTCTCCTGCCTTCAATCTTTCCCCGCATCAGGGTCTTTTCCAGTGAGTCATTTCTTCACATAACATGGCCAGAATATTATAATTTCACCTGCAGCATCAGTCCTTCCAATGAATATTCAGGACTGATTTCCTTTAGGATGGACTGGTTTGATCTCCTTGCAGTCCAAGGGACTCTAAAGAATCTTCTCCAGCACCACAGTTGAAATGCATCAATCAATCAATAAGTAAACAGTATCTATGATAACAGTTAAAATACACAGAAGGTCACTGGTCAGTTCAGGTTGAGTAGTGAAGAACTACAAAAGTTCACTGGCACGTGAGTTTGGTCTCACCATAGACAGGAAAGACCTTTGAGTGCAGAGTGAGATGGGAATTCAGAATGGACTGCCTGGGGCTCCATCACCAGTGTTAGATTACTGGAATAACTAAAAGCCACCAGGAGCCACGGAATCTGGGATGTCGCTGGGGCACCACGGCCCAGCCTGTGTGCTCTACAGAGCCCAGTCGTGTCAGTTATTGGAAAAAAGTGAACAAGTTTCACGTCTATAGCTCAATAAGCAGGAGCCCCTTTATCAAGCCAGTCGCCATGCAAGGTCAGTGTTCTCCAGGGTTCTGACCACTCCTCTCCCCTCTCCTCGTTTTATTCACCACCCACCGGCGATCTCACCGACTGCCAGGCTGGAGTCATCCTCTCTGGCTGACGGGTCTCCAGAGCGTTTTCCAGCTGTGGTCTTTTCCGTGAGTTTAAGAACCACGTGCTGAACTGACTTCTGCATGTGGTTCTTACGTTCAGTGATAGGCCAGAGACATTCCACACGTGGCAAGTGAAGAACTGAAAGAAGTCTTCCGTCCATACTGCCGGTCTCTTCCAGCCGTCATCCTCCATCAGCGAATGTCACCGATGTCCCCGCCTGGACTAAGGCCACTTCACGTGGCACTGAGGAGGCTGAGGACAGTCGGCCCTGGTGCCTGCTTTGTCACTCACGAGCCCCCTAAGCCCGTGTCCTCGCCTGCTCCTCCTGCGCTGGGATATTTCAATGCTGTTGTTGTCATGGAAGGGATGAGGGAGTCATCCATCCATTCACTCAACACATATTTTTGAACTCCTCCTACAGACAAGTGTTAGGCGGGGATACTGCAGAAAACACAGGCGTGGGCCCTGCCCACCTGAGACTTGTCTAATTCGGTGGATTGAATAAATAATGTAGGAAAAGCACTTAGCAGGGAGTTTGGCACAGTAGAGGCATCCAGTAAATGTTTAAGAGGAGAAGCTAGACATAGCCTGAGTCTCCTTTCTGCCTCGGGATCATTAACCTCTGAGTCTTTGCAGCTTTACTTCCCATAATCTAACTCTGGTATCACCAAAATCAGCACCCTGTTTGGAGAAACTGATGCCCACAGACTCACTGATTTGGGCAGCCCTGACCTGGCCCATGGTGGCTCCTCAAACCGTCTCTGTTCCCTTGATCCGTGCCCTACACAAAGCCCAGCGCCTGGCACATTATAAGAGAGCACAGAGTAATAGAATTATAGTTTTTTAATTTCATTAACATGCTATTTTATTATCAGGCTCACCATCATTTAATTTAGGCTCTAGATGAAGATTTTGCATTACATCTGTTTATAAATCAGTAGAAAATCCCCATCTTCATGCAAAGTAATTACAAAGGTGTTAATTTCATAACAGTGGTCTCTAGGATTTGGGGATATGATCTTGAGGTTTCCTAAAAGTGGAGAAATCCACAAATGTTAGTAAAAAAGGAAAAGAGCTCAGTTGGAGACATGCCAACGCTATGTCATCCCAAACGTCCATCCGTCCACATCTCTCTGACCTCATCACTTAGTCCAAACTCTCTCTCTCCCAGGAGGATGTCACAGTGTCCATGAGAACTCTCCCTTTCTTGCCACACCCTAAGTCACTCATTCCACAAAGTTAGAGGCATTTTCTTAAACATAAATGCCATCGTGTTACACCCCCGCTGAGAACTTTGGTGGCTTCACATTGTCTAAGAGTCGAAGCCTGACTATTTAGACAAAGGCTTCCCGCATTCGTTCCCACCTCCGCTAACCTCATCTCACCTCACCCTCCCCTTGCTTGCTATGCTTCCATCACACAGGCCTTCCCCTTAATTCTTCAGACACACCCAGATGTTCCGGCCTAAAGGGACCTTTCACCAGCCACTCCTTTCCCAGAGCCTCTTGCATCATCAGATCTGTGTGTGGCAGGCCATTTAGGGATCGGTGTAACATCCTCTGCCCAGGCCTTCCCTGACCAGTCAGCCACCAGCCACCATCACACGGTTCCATCCCATTTTCCTGCCATCAGTTTCCATTAGCTAAGCAAAGTCCCTTTCCCTTTCTATCAAGGGGGTGTTGCAAGCATTGGACACCCTGGATGAGGCTGGATCAGCTTAATCCAAAGAAGTGGCCCAGTTGTAGGACGATGCTGGTTGCAGCCTAGACAACTAGTATCCATGGCTTAGCTTGAAACAGGCTACCTGCTGCACACCTCTTACTCCTGCAACGTTGTTGGCCTCTCTTTTCTTCCCGTTTGCCTTCCCCATGTGTCCTTATTCATTCATAGTCATTCTGTCATCCACTCAAACAGCTGGGGAACTCGGCCAGCTCTGGAGAGACCAAAAGATGGCCCTTGGGTTAATGGAGGCAAATGTTCAAGCAGGAAACTGTTTCTGTAAAAGCCTGGACAGCAGTTTAGGCTTTGTGGTCTGTACAGTCTCTGTCATTCCTACTCACCTCTGTATTTATAGAGCAAAAGCAGCCATCAGATCAGATCAGTCGCTCAGTCGTGTCCAACTCTTTGAGACCCCATGAACTGCAGCATGCCAGGCCTCCCTGTCCATCACCAACTCCCGGAGGTCACTCAGACTCACGTCCATCGAGTCAGTGATGCCATCCAGCCATCTCATCCTCTGAAGTCCCCTTCTCCTCCTGCCCCCAATCCCTCCCAGCATCAGAGACTTCTCCAATGAGTCAACTCTTCGCATGAGGTGGCCAAAATACTGGAGTTTTAGCTTTAACATCATTCCTTCCAAAGAAATCTCAGGGCTGATCTCCTTCAGAATGGACTGGTTGGATCTCCTTGCAGTCCAAGGGACTCTCAAGAGTCTTCTCCAACACCACAGTTCAAAAGCATCAATTCTTCGGCGCTCAGCCTTCTTCACAGTCCAGCTCTCACATCCATACATGACCACAGGAAAGACGATAGCCTTGACTAGGCGAACCTTTGTTGGCAAAGTGATGTCTCTGCTTTTGAATATGCTCTCTAGGTTGGTCATAACTTTCCTTCCAAGGAGTAAGCGTCTTTTAATTTCATGGCTGCAGTCACCATCTGCAGTGGTTTTGGAGCCCAGAAAAATAAAAGTCTGACACTGTTTCCACTGTTTCTCCATCTATTTCCCATGTAGTGATGGGACCAGATGCCATGATCTTCGTTTTCTGAATGTTGAGCTTTAAGCCAACCTTTTCACTCTCCACTTTCACTTTCATCAAGAGGCTTTTTAGTTCCTCTTCACTTTCTGCCATAAGGGTGGTGTCATCTGCATATCTGAGGTTATTGATATTTCTCCCAGCAATCTTGATTCCAACTTCTGTTTCTTCCAGTCCAGCATTTCTCATGATGTACTCTGCATATAAGTTAAATAAACTGGTGACAATATACAGTCTTGACGTACTCCTTTTCCTATTTGGAACCAGTCTGTTGTTCCATGACCAGTTCTAACTGTTGCTTCCTGACCTGCATAGATTTCTCAAGAGGCAGATCAGACGGTCTGGTATTCCCATCTCTCAGAATTTTCCATAGGTTATTGTGATCTACACAGTCAAAGGCTTTGACATAGTCAGTAAAGCAGAATAGATGTTTTTCTGGAACTCTCTTGCTTTTTTCATGATCCAGCGAATGTTGGCAATTTGATCTCTGGTTCCTCTGCCTTTTCTAAATCCAGCTTGAACATCAGGAAGTTCACGGTTCACATATTGCTGAAGCCTGGCTTGGAGAATTTTGAGCATTACTTTACTAGCGTGTGAGATGAGTGCAATTGTGCGGTAGTTTGAGCATTCTTTGGCATTGCCTTTCTTTAGGATTGGGATGAAAATTGACCTTTTCCTATCTTGTGGCCACTGCTGAGTTTTCCAGATTTGCTGGCATATTGAATGCAGCACTTTCACAGCATCATCTTTCAGGATTTGGAATAGCTCCACTGGAATTCCATCACCTCCACTAGCTTTGTTCATAGTGATGCTTTCTAAGGCCCACTTGACTTCACATTCCAGGATGTCTGGCTCTAGGTCAGTGATCACACCATCATGATTATCTGGGTCGTGAAGCTCTTTTTTGTACAGTTCTTCTGTGTATTCTTGCCACCTCTTCTTAATATCTTCTGCTTCTGTTAGGTCCATACCATTTCTGTCCTTTATCAAGACCATCTTTGCATGAAATGTTCCTTTGGTATCTCTGATTTTCTTGAAGAGATCCCTAGTCTTTCCCATTCTGTTGTTTTCCTCTATTTCTTTGCATTGATCACTGAAGAAAGCTTTCTTATCTCTTCTTGCTATTCTTTGGAACTCTGCATTTAGATGTTTATATCTTTCTTTTTCTCCTTTGCTTTTCACTTCTCTTCTTTTCACAGCTATTTGTAATGCCTCCCCAGACAGCCATTTTGCTTTTTTGCATTTCTTTTCCATGGGGATGGTCTTGATCCCTGTCTCCTGTACAATGTCACCAACCTCATTCCATAGTTCATCAGGCACTCTATCTATCAGATCTAGGCCCTAAGTTTTTTTCTCACTTCCACTGTATAATAATAAGGGATTTGATTTAGGTCATACCTGAATGGTCTAGTGGTTTTCCCTACTTTCTTCAATTTTAGTCTGAATTTGGCAATAAGGAGTTCATGGTCTGAGCCACAGTCAGCTCCTGATATTGTTTTTGCTGATTGTATAGAGCTTCTCCATCTTTGGCTGCAAAGAATATAATCGATCTGATTTTGGTGTTGACCATCTGGTGATGTCCGTGTATAGAGTCTTCTCTTGTGTTGTTGGAAGAGGGTATTTGCTATGACCAGTGCATTTTATTGGCAAAACTCTATTAGTCTTTGCCCTGCTTCATTCCATATTCCAAGGCCAAATTTGCCTGTTACTCCAGGTGTTTCTTGACTCCCTACTTTTGCATTCCAGTCCCCTATAATGAAAAGGACATCTTTTTTGGGTGTTAGTTCTAAAAGGTCTTGTAGGTCTTCATAGAACCGTTCAAGTTCAGCTTCTTCAGCGTTACTGGTTGGGGCATAGACTTGGATTACTGTGACCTTGAATGGTTTGCCTTGGAAATGAACAGAGATCATTCTGTGGTTTTTGAGATTGCATCCAAGTACTGCATTTCGGACGCTTTTGTTGACCATGATGGCCACTCCATTTCTTCTGAGGGATTCCTGCCCGCAGTAGTAGATATAATGGTCCTCTGAGTTAAATTCACCCATTCCAGTCCATTTTAGTTCGCTAATTCCTAGAATGTTGACATTCACTCTTGCCATCTCTTGTTTGACCACTTCCAATTTGCCTTGATTCATGGACCTGACATTCCAGGTTCCTATGCAATATTGCCATCGGACTTTGCTTCTATCACCAGACACATCCACAGCTGGGTATTGTTTTTGCTTTGGCTCCATCCCTTCATTCTTTCTGGAGTTATTTCTCCACTGATCTCCAGTAGCATATTGGGCCCCTACTGACCTGGGGAGTTTCTCTTTCAGTATCCTATCATTTTGCCTTTTTATACTGTTCATGGGGTTCTCAAGGCAAGAATACTCAAGTGGTTTGCCATTCCCTTCTCCAGCGGAGCCACACCCTGTCAGATCTCTCCACCATGACCTGCCCATCCCGGGTTGTCCCACGGGCATGGCTTAATTTCTCTGAGTTAGACACGGCTGTTCCCACGACGTCCCAGGTTCACTCTAACCTCCCCGACCTCTGACTTCTTGAGATGAGTCCTTGCAGGGTTCCTTTTCCAGGTTTTCGATGTGAATTCAGTTGGAAGTGTATGGCTCTATCTAGTTGAATTTTATTCTTTTTAGGAAAACATTTTATCATGGTATACACTGCTTTCCTGGCTTTGTCTGCATGTGTGTGTGCTAAGTCACTCCAGTTGTGTCCAACTCTTTGCCACCCTATGGGCTGTAGCCCCCCCAGGCTTCTCTGCCCATGGGATTCTCCAGGCAAGAATACTGGAGTGAGTTGCCATTTCCTTCTCCAGGGAATCTTTCCGACTCAGGGGTCGAACCCACATCTCTTATGTTTCCTGCATTGGCAGGTGGGTTCTTTACCGCTAGCACCACCTGGGAAGCCCCAGCTATATGTAAAATAAAAAAACTCAATTAGGAAAATAATGTTACCATGTGCAATAAGTTCTTAAATTGTTAATATTTTCATGCTGAATTCATCTAAATGATACCACAGAAATTTCATAATACCTCCTCATTTTGTGACATTTTCATGGTAGAACTGTTTTAAGCTGTCTGCAGTCTATTTAAAGGTGGGTTCTTCATTTCAAACTACTCTGCTTCCGAGGACCTCGGTTTACTGTTTCTGAAAGGAATGAAAGTCAGTATTCTCCTGCATTCATTCATCCACTCATCTTAGGGATGGGTGAAGGACCGTGGAGAGATCCTCCCAGCAAGGTTTTTGTGATCTCGTAGCAAATAAATGTATCTTTTTTAAATCATTCTGTGTCAGTAATAATTTCTTATGTTAAATACCTCCTAATATTTGGAGCCACTGGGCTGATTCTCCACGTATTAATATTTCCTATCATGAGATTTGGGGATATGCTAGAACAATTTATTTCACAGCGGGGTTCCTATCTAAACAAGATCTGTCTTATCTTTCTCAATTTAGCAGAATGTTATTGCAGCTTCTAGCTGCTCCTAGCTGTTTTTCACAAAAGAAAAACCAAAGACAAGATATTTGCATGAGTTGGTGTATGTTTCAGATGGCGTCTTCTGAGTGGTGCCACACAATAGCTCTATGCAAACGATGTGACCCAGGAAGTATTTTATGTTAAATCTGGTGTTAGCTCTCTTTAGCTGTATACACTGACAGTCTGAATACAGTATGCTCTGAGATTATAACTCAGAAATACTTAACTCATGAATATAATTTTGAGCATTCTTAGACTTTTGCAAATATAATTTTGAGAATTGAAATTAATTGTACTAGGTGGGGGGATAAGAAAGAAATATAATTTTCCATGAGATGCATTTTCCTTCCATAGGCCAATACCAATTGGAGTTTTTTTTTTTTTTTTTCTTTTCCCTGTTACACACAGCAGTTATTTTATTATAATTTTCCTGCCATTTATAGTTACTTTACAGCATTTGTTTAGTGGTATAAATACCTTCGGGGAAGGCAATGGCACCCCACCCCAGTACTTTTGCCTGGAAAACCCCATGGACGGAGGAGCCTGGTAGGCTCCAGTCCATGGGGTCGCTAAGAGTCAGACATGACTAAGCGACTTCACTTTCACTTTTCACTTTCATGCATTGGAGAAGGAAATGGCAACCCACTCCAGTGTTCTTGCCTGGAGAATCCCAGGGACAGGGGGCCTGGTGAGCTTCCGTCTATGGGGTCGCACAGAGTTGGACACGACAGAAGCGACTTAGCAGCAGCAGCAGCATAAATACCTTAGCAAAAAAAGTTGAGGTGTTGCTGATAAATCACTTTAATGAATTGCTGTAAAAGAGGGGTGACATCTTTGCTTTTAAAATTTTAACTTACTTTTTAAGAAAGAAAAGATGTTTATTTTTAAATTATATGTAATTTTATTGAAATGTTTACAATCTAAAACTTCTAGAAGTTAATGCTTTATATTTGGGTTCCACCTGTCAAAAGTAGTTATTTTTAGAAATACAATAGGTAAGCTATACTAAAATCAAATCGTGTTCTCAAAGATTGACACCATCTGGAGGAAGTTAAGAGTCCATGAATTCTTATAGCCATGCTTTATATTCTTTTTTGCATAGCTTGCTTGTTATTAATGGTTCAAAACAACCTAACTCAACTACACTTAAGGTGTCATATGAACCTAAGACACTTATATTACGTGACTTGTAGAAGTGGTAGCTTAACTTCTTCGTTTCATTTTTAATTTTTGAAGGAATTCAGAACTTTGATGGAGGCTGAGGCGTTGATAAGAAATTACAAGACGTCGTTTCCTAACCCGAGCTAATTTTACTCCGTTTTAAGTGTTTTTTCACAGGTGTCCTCACTTCCCTGTAATTTCTTGGTTTGACTAAAACTCATTCTTGCCTTTTAGGTCTTAGTTTATACTTTCCTTTTTTAAGGACAGTTTCTCTGCCTAACCGACGCTGGAGTGAGTTGTCTCTCATCTGTCCTCCAAAAAGTGTCCCAGGCTTATTATCTCACCAGCAAACAGAAGTCCTTGAGGACGAGAGCTCTGTTCCCCTCCCCCTCCTTGCACGAAAGAACCAGCACACAGTAGCTCCAAAACTGTGTGCTGAATGTGAATCAGGGATCCTGACATTGGCTCATAAAGGTGATGGAGGACGATGCGAATGGCAGGCTGTAAAATACGAGCTTAGTACAGAATGGAACTTTATCAACAGAAGGCTTGCAGGAAATCAGGCAGTGAATCCATGTTAACCAGAGTCTGGCTGATAAAAGTTTCCTGAAAGAGACTGGATTGGAGCTGAACCCTGACAGTTTTTTGGAAAGTGAAGACAAATTGAAGAATCGTACACATAGAGATAGGAGCATTAAAGAAGAGGGTGGTCCAGAAGCTACAAAGAGACTGACCTGGGAGAAAGAGAAAGATTTAAGAATGACAATACGGGAGATACATACTGCAGGGTGAAATCTAAGCCAAAGAGGGCTATGGAAGCCAGAGAAAGACCTGGGGTCTTAATACATTGGCCTTGGGTAATTAATTCATTATTTGACCAAGAACTCATGGTGAAAGCTATTTTAAAATAATCTTGCTGGACGGGGAAGCGTGGTGGGCTGCCGTCTATGGGGTCACACAGAGTCGGACACGACTGAAGTGACTTAGCATAGCATAGCATAGCAATGTATTTTGTACAATATTTTATCTAAAGTTTTTATCAACAAGAGAAGCCATTGAGTTTGTTCACTGTCATCGCTCTACAGGGGCCGAATGCTCTGAGGCTTGAGCCACCTTGCAAGCCCTTCCACAGTCGTGTCTGACTCTTTTGCGACCCCATGGACTATATATAGCCTGCCAGGTTCCTCTGTCCATGGGATTTCCCAGGCAAGAATATAGGAGAGGGTTGCCGTTTCCTTCACTAGGGGATATTCCCAACCCAGGGATCCAATTTGTGTTTCCTGCATTCTTTACCACTGGGCCACCAGGGAAACCCAGAGACAAGTTCAGATCAGATCAGATCAGTCGCTCAGTCGTGTCCGACTCTTTGTGACTCCATGAATCACAGCACCCCAGGCCTCCCTGTCCATCACCAACTCCTGGAGTTCACTCAGACTCACATCCATCCAGTCAGTGATGCCATCCAGCCATCTCATCCTCTGTCGTCCCCTTCTCCTCTTGCCCCCAATCCCTCCCAGCATCAGAGTCTTTTCCAATGAGTCAACTCTTCCCATGTGGTGGCCAAAGTACTGGAGTTTCAGCTTTAGCATCATTCCTTCTAAAGAACACCCAGGGCTAATCTCTTTCAGAATGGACTGGTTGGATCTCCTTGCAGTCCAAGGGACTCTCAAGAGTCTTCTCCAACACCACAGTTCAAAAGCATCAATTCTTCGGCACTCAGCCTTCTTCACAGTCCAACTCTCACATCCATACATGACCACAGGAAAAACCATAGCCTTGACTAGACGAACCTTTGTTGGCAAAGTAATGTCTCTGCTTTTGAATATGCTCTCTAGGTTGGTCATAACTTTCCTTCCAAGGAGTAAGCGTCTTTTAATTTCATGGCTGCAGTCACTATCTGTAGTGATTTTGGAGCCCAGCAAAATAAAGTCTGATACTGTTTCCACTGTTTCCCCATCTATGTCCCATGAAGTGATGGGACTGGATGCCATGATCTTCGTTTTCTGAATATTGAGCTTTAAGCCAACTTTTTCACTCTCCACTTTCACCTTCATCAAGAGGCTTTGTAGTTCCTCTTCACTTTCTGCCATAAAGGTGGAGTCATCTGCATATCTGAGGTTATTGATATTTCTCCCGGGAGTCTTGATTCCAGCTTGTGTTTCTTCCAGTCCAGCGTTTCTCATGACTGGAAGAGACAAGTTAGGGGTCTCTAAAGTCATCCCTATGGTAGCACTTAGCCACGGAAACCACTGGACCCTGAAGAAAGGGACCATGCCTTCTTCACATCAGCAGGACATGGCATGGAGTGATTTTTCTAAAGTTACTGGCAGGATGGATGAATAAAAGTGATTCAAAAATATAAACATAAGGAGTCTTCGTCTTACATATGGTCTGTACTCTGAAATACGGGGCCTCTGCAAGTAAGCTTACAGAGCCAGGGTCAACTTGCGTGTGTGTCCCTGTGTCTGTGTGTGCAGCAAAGCGAAGCAGATAAAGCCAGGAGGACATGAGCAGAGGAGGCAAGAAGGAATTGGAAGAAGCAGTTAATGAGCTTGTGTCAAATCTGCCAGGGCCTTAATAGGATTCTGATTCCAAGCTGACTAATGGGCAAGTGAACTTACTTCAGGATTTTGACTTGGCTGCTGGGAGGAATCTTGAAGGTCATTCAACTGTTGAAGCTCATTTTAATTTCTAAAAGTTGGCTCTATCAATTAGTACCTCGGATCAGGGGCCTCTCCAGCGATGGGGACTGCTCACTTGGCTAACTCGCATAATGAACTTGCGCGACATATGTGGGCTAAAGTGTTATCCCCAGCATGTCTGCAGGGAGGCGCAGGCTCGGGTACTTCTTTGTCGGTCATGCACTTGGGCAATTAGTAGGTAATGTGGCCAAATATAGATGCAAGGGCATTTGGTTTCAGAGATTTCGGTCATTTATTTATTGTTTATAAGCAATCTCTTAACTAAAAGGGATTTACAGTGACAGTTGCTAAGAAGATAAACGAGTTATTTAATGGTGTAGCTCTCTCCCTCTAATTATTTTTATCTAATCAAATGCTTTATCAAATTCCCAGGAGTCATCGTTGCTCATGTACAAGTAGTCTGAAGAGAGCTTAGTAAGATTGCTAACTGGAGCATAACAGCTGTGTTACTGTAGCACTAACTAAAACAGCGTGCGCATTTTCAAGGGTCAAATGTTAGCTCAATTTGAGAGCTAGTTTTCTCCTTCCAGTGAGGAAGTTGCACTTTTTAAACTCATCAATGATTTTATACTTAACATTTTTATTCTAATATTCATGTTTTTTTGTTGTATTTCAAGTTCTGCTATTGTTAAATATTTCTCTTAATTTTGCTTTTTGCTGGGGTGAAGGAAGAAACCAGCTGTACTACATAACTCAGCGGTCACCTTGCACGCTCTGTACTTTCCCTCGCTTCTCTAGACCTGGAATGTTTTCTCTAGGTCCATGTGCTGGAATCTTGATCCTCCCTTAAATGCCACTACGTTCATGAATTCTTTTCCTACCTATTGTCTGAACACGGTGTCTTCCTCCTCTGCTCCTGTGTTAGTCGTATATCACTGCATAAAAAACATACCACAAAGCCTGGCATTGTAAGACAACTGTCAGTGTTACAACTGACAGTTTCCGTGGGCCACGAACTCAGGACAATTCTTGCTCATGATTCGTGGTGTCTCATGAAGTTATAGTCAACATTCAGCCAGGTCTATAGTCTTGTGCTGGAGGATCTACTTCAGAGATGTTTGGCCTAGGTGGCTGCCAAGTCAGAGCTGGCTGTTGACAAAAGGCCTCGGTTGCTCGCCCTGTGGGACGCCTCCGCAGGCTGCTCGAGGACCCTCACAACGAGGCCATTCCCTTTGCTCAGAGCCGGTGACCCGGGGGAGAGCACAGGCGGTGTAGTGTCTTTTCCGGTCTAGTCCTGGAAAGCCCATGTTGGGATTTCTGCATTTTCCCTGCAGTTCAAGCAGGTCACTTCATATAATGTGGGGAAAAAGTACATGAAAGCATGAAGACCAGGCGGTGGGGATTCAGGGGAGCATCTTAGAGGCTGCTTACCGTTTCCTAATCTTTAGCATAACTTCCAATATTCTGCCCTGTGTTACGCTTATGTGTGTCCCTTCCCTACCTGCTCTGTTAGATTTCCGTTTTCTTTAGAGTCTAGACGTGCTGTCTTAGCTTTACATATCTTGAAAATTTTGGCACATTGCATTTAGTATATGTAGCGTTCAGTTGAGAAGTTGGAACCACAGCCTGCCTCTTAGTGGGTATACATGAAAATGTATCTGTGACAAAAAATCAGACGGAGTTGGAGAGGTTTTGGCAGAGAGAGGGAACGTAAAGGAGATCAAGTGTGCGTATGTGAAAAGAGAGAAAACGGATGAGGTAGAAAACTGTGCATTTTATCAGAAAAATAAGAAAAAAATTGGTACCATTTTGTAGATACTAGAGAACTAATTTTACACGAGTTTCAATGTTCAGATGACTGTGGAACAGTCTTCTACTTTCTGTCCTGTATGTGAATGCCTCACTGTTTTACTAGGACTCTCTCAATTAGCTTAATACTTTTATTAAAAAAAAACACCAAAAACATTTTGTATTGGGGTGTAGCCAATTAGCAGTGTTGTGGTAGTTACAGGTAAACAGATAAGGGACTCAGCCATACACTTACATGCATCCGCTCTCCCCCTCCATCCAGCTGGCACATGACACTGAGCCGAGTTCCACGTGCTGTACGGTATGTCTTTGTTGGTTATCCCTTTTAAATAAAGCAATGTTTGCATGACCTTCCCAACATCCCTGATTGTCCCCTCCCCCTGGCAACCATGAACTCATTTTCCAAGTCTGTGCGTCACTTTCTGTTTTGCAAGTAACTTCATTCGTATCATTTCTTTTAGATTCCACATAGCAGGGATGTCTGGAGAAGGA
The DNA here is from genome assembly GCA_935064755.1 of Tragelaphus eurycerus. NCBI lineage: Eukaryota > Metazoa > Chordata > Mammalia > Artiodactyla > Bovidae > Tragelaphus > Tragelaphus eurycerus. Next base: position 19,989,110 of record CAKXYN010000039.1, on the reverse strand, counting down.
AATGGCAACCCACTCCAGGATTCTTGCCTGGAGAATCCCACGGACAGAGGAGCCTGGTGGGCTACAGTCCATGCGTCACTAAGACTCAGACACGACTGAGTGACTAACACACACACAGACACACACACATAAAGATGTTATATGATAGTTCTCCTTTTTTGAATAAAGGGTCTTTGGATCACTCCTTTAATAAAAGCAGGGAAATCATTGCTTACAAATAACTCTGAAGCAATGTCAAGCGCAGCATATGATTTGTATATGATTTTTCTAATATATGCTTGGGAACTTTATTTAGCTTTTGATTAACTGCTCTGTAACCTGGCTCACTGGGGTAAAATAATTTGCTGGATTGGTCAATTAACATTTATGTGCAGTCGGAGCAAAGGGCACAGAGGAATGTCAGAAGGAAGAAAAAGACCCACGAGAATATAGGTCCTGGCAGGTTCTCCTCAGAAATGTCACTCATATCCATCTTCTCATTTCCACCCCTAGATCTGCCAGCTCAACGTGGTCCAATTCCTTAGTAACTCATGTCAGATTTATTAAAATGACCTCCAAAGACTTTTCTCAGCTGCTAAAGAGTGCTAACTTTTTTCACTCTCCTCTTTCACCTTCATCATGGGGCTCTTTAGTTCCTGCTCACTTTCTGCCATTAGCGTGGTGTCATCTGCATATCTGAGGTTGTTGATATTTCTCCCAGCAATCTTGATTCCAGCTTGTGATCATCCAGCCCAGCATTTTGCATTACGTGCTCTGCATAGGGTCTTCCCCAGTGGCGCTAAAGAACTCACCTGCCAATGCAAGAGACGTAAGAGACGCAGGTTCGATTGCTGGGTTGGGAAGATCCCCTGGACAAAGGGCACGGCAACCCACTCCTGTATTCTTGCCTGGAGAAACCCATGGACAGAGGAGCCTGCGGGGCTATAGTCCATGGGGTCACAAAGAGTCAGACAGGACTGAAGTCACTTAGCACACACTCTGCATAAAAGGTAAATAAGCAGGGTGACAATATACAGCCCTGACAATATACAGTTCCCAATTTGGAGCCAGTCCATTTTTCCATGTCCAGTTCTAGCTGTTGCTTCTTGACCTGCATACAGGTTTCACAGGCGGCAGGTAAGGTGGGCTGGTATTTCCATTACTTTAAGAATTTTCCACAGTTTGTTGTGATCCACACAATCAAAGGCTTCAGTGTAGTCAATGAAGCAGAAGTAGATGTTTTTCTGGAATTCTCATGTATAGTACAATGGATGTTGGCAATTTGATCTCTGATTCCTCTTCCTTTTCTAAATCCAGCTTGTACATCTGGTAGTTCTCAGTTCATGAACTGTTAAGTGAAGTGAAGTCGCTCAGTCATATCCAACTCTTTGCTACCCCATGGACTGTAGCCTACCAGGTTCCTCCGTCCATGGGATTTTCCAGGCAAGAATACTAGAGTGGGTTGCCATTTCCTTCTCCAGGAGATCTTCCCAACCCAGGTATTGAACCTGGGTCTCCCACATTGTAGGCAGACGCTTTACTGTCTGAGCCACTAGGGAAGTCCGTGTACTGTTAAGGCTAGCTTGAAGGGTTTTGAGCATTGCCTTGCTAGTATGTGAAATGAGTGCAATTGTGTGGTAGTTTGAACTTTCTTTGGTATTGCCCTTCTTTGGGATTGGAATGAAAACTGACCTTTCCCAGTCCTGTGGCCACTGCTGAGTTTTCCAAATTTGCTGGCATATTGAGTGCAACACTTTCACAGAATCATCTTTTAGGATTTGAAATAGCTCAACTGGAATTCCATCACCCCCACTAGCTTTGCTTGTAGTGATGCTTCCTAAGACCCACTTGATTTCACACTCCAGGATGCCTGGCTGTAAGTGAGTGACCACACCACCATGCTTATCTGGATCATTAATAGTTTTTTTGTACCCTTCTCCTGTGTATTCTTGCCACCTCCTCTTATCTCTCCTGCTTCTCTTTGGTCCTTACCATTTCTGTCCTTGATTGTGTCCATCTTTGCATGAAATGCTCCCTTGGTATCTCTAATTTTCTTGAAGAGATCTCTAAAGCAGAACAATTGATGTTCTATGAGTTGACTAAGTGGTGTAAGTTCTTTTGGACTTATTTTAACTGAAACATATTTTAACTGAAAGGCAAAACTATAAATGTGTACTGTTGTCTAGACATGAAAGAACGCTTTCTATTCTTCCTTCTATTAATAGGGATGGAAAGAATATATTTGCTAGACGAGTGGCTACATGCCACGCATCTTAACATCTCTCTGGGACCCTGGCAGAGTCCACAGTCCATACTGACTGCTTTGGCTTTTATATAAGTTTTCTTTCTATTTTTCTTCTACCTGGTAATTGCCAAGCTTTTTTTTTTAACCTTGTTATATATAGGCACATTTCTATAAATGCTCTCATAGTTTCTCCAGTGTTTCTCTGTATTGATGGCAGATCAGGGGTATATAAAGGCTGAGTCAACCACGTTGCTAAAATCAGAATGAATAACCTGTTTCACAGAACGTAGTCCTGAAAGAACGAGGTAAATATGGCAGGTACATAGGGTCATCTAGAGGGAGGAAGGTGTGTGTGCACGTGTACGTGTGTGCAAGCCTGACTCTGCTCTTAGAAACAGGCAAGCATTGTATTTCATCGTCTTAGTGGGGAGGCTGTTAGAAGGGAGGAGGCTGAAAATTCAGAACACAGTCAATACCCAATTGAAAAAGGCCCCGGGAATGGAAATGGCCCTGAGGGGCTGTCAGTGGGCTCAGAGCAGGGAAATGGAAGCACATAAAAACCTCAGGGACGCTCTCACTCAGACGGATTGACCAGCATCCTATTGGCTCGAGACACTAAAATACCAAGGTTTCCTTTCCATTTTTTGTGTGTATTATATATTGTTTTGAAATAAGTAGGAAAACAAAATTTTTTAAATCTTGTTAACTATTATGAAGTTATCTTCTGTTCTTTTATTTTTAGGAGAAGAGCTTTTTTCTGTTAAGAACTGGGTATGAAATGAAAAATATTTTGTAGTTTGTTATCATCACATAGAAAATAGGCTTATCAAGATAAAATCGAATGACTTTCTTGCTATTAAAATTGCCTTGGGGCTGATCTCAAATTAATATATTATTTTTGTCTCCTTTTTGTCATAAACTCATGCAGTTGATTTACTAGTTAAAAAAAAAAAAAATAGTGGTTACTTGGCAGATTTTTTCTGTGGTCTTTTAAGGAAGACCAAACTTTTCAGAACTTATATACATTGATTTATTAGTACTCCCCTAAGTTTAAGAAATTGAGTATTTGACTAGATGGGGGAGCATAATAGACAAAATCTTGTCATAGATGAATCTCTGTTAGATAATCTTTTATTTCTAAATTCTACTTTTCTATTTGCCAATGAGATATGAATGACTCTTTAACATGCTTTGATAATTTTTCTTTTGACTTGGGGGAAGTTTGGGTTTATATACTGTTTAATATTATAGCTAAATTCAAGGATCATTTATTTAAAATTTTACAAGGCCTGGTGCTATGAGAATATTAATATCAAGTAGACTCAGTGTCTACTTTCCCAGAGATCCTAGTCTTACAAGAGAAGAGAAACATAACAATATCATGAGGAAATAGTGAATCATTAGAAATATATGTAAGTGGATGGCATTATGAGTAGGTTAATTCGGTATTATAAGTCAAAGCCTTCTAGAAAGAGCTTGTATCTGAACTTGGATTTACATAGCTGATTGGTCAATATGGTTGTATGAAAAATAAAAGTTAAGAAAATCAATCTTCTTCATGGTTCGCAAGGTGTTTCCAGTTTTGCAGAGGTAGCGTTGATATGTGCGACCCCAGGGCTTAGCAGCGCTGTTCTCTACATGGAGCGTACCCTAAGCAGCCCTACAAGATTCCACAAAGTGTCCTAGGCCGCACGTTACATCTCCAGCCTCAGGAGGACTAGAGGAAATGTCTTTGCCTCCACAGGAGCCCCGTCCTGGTTTTCCAGTGCACACACCGCCATGTGATCTGCTTGGACTGTTTCCACCTGTACTGCGTGACCAGACTCAATGACCGGCAGTTTGTCCACGACCCGCAGCTTGGCTACTCTCTGCCTTGTGTGGGTAAGTCTACCACTGTTTCCTTCATTTCTAATTGATTAAGAACAGAAAAAGGAGAACTGTTGATATAAAACTATCTTAAATATACCCAATTCCCTAATGAGGAATTGAAAATCCAGAATCTATTTGATCATGGTTGGGCAAGAAAATTAGTGTTTGAATCACAATATAAAACCCTAGGGTTTGAAGGACCTGTGTTGAACTAGAAAATGTATAATCTACATAAAGTCATTGAAAATAAATTTTAAAATATTATTCAGCCAATGTATACAAAGTATGTCTATCAATTCAGCCTGAAAAGTAGAGATTTATTAACCTGGATTTAGAGCAATTTTTTATCATACACCTCTATTGCTAAAAATTTTGAACACCTGCATAAATATTATATGAAAGAACATGTATTTAAAAAGAAAGAATGATACAAAGCTGAAATATCTGTTTAAATGCTTTATATCTTCCAACATTGCAAAACATCCTTTACTTGCACTATATCATTATCATTACATGTATTTTTTTAATGAGGTAAAATTCACATAACATACAATTAACCATTTTAAAGTGTACAATTCAGTAGCATTATTTGCTTTAATATTGTTATGCAGTGATCACCACCTCTTTCTAGTTTCAAAACTTTTTCATCGCTCCATAATAACATTCTATATCCATTAAGTTAGTTGCTTCCCATTCTCTATTTCCCCCCTCATTTGACAAGCACTAATCTGTTTGTTTTTTTTTTTGTCTCTGTGGACTTGTCAATTCTAAATATTTCATATAAAAGGAATCACAAAATGTGTGACCTTTTGTGTCTGCCTTTTTTTCACTTGGCATGTTTTTGACATTCATCCAAGTTATGATATGGATCAGTACTTTGTTATTTTTGTGGCTGAATAATATTTCATTATATGGATATACCATGACTTATTGACCCATCCATCCACTGATGTGCATTGTTTTTGTCGTTTGGCTGTTATGAACGATGCCATTTTTGACATTTGAATACTTGTTTCTGTCTGGATGTATGTTTTCATTTCTCTTGGAGTGAGGTTTTGAGATCGTATGGTAATTCTACCTCGTAAGGAACCAACAAACTATCTTCCATAGCTGCTTCATCATTTTACATTTCTACTACCAGCTTACAAGGGTTCTTATTTCTCTACATTCTCACCAACACTTGCTATTAATATTTTTCTATTTTTTAAGTAGCCATCTTATTAAGTATAAAGTGGTACCTCATGGTTTTGATTTGCGTTTCCTTAATGACCAGTGATGTTGAATGTCTTCTCATATGCTCATTTGCCATTTGTATATCTTCTCCGGAGAAACCTCTGTTCAAGTCCTTGGCCTGTTTTTAATTGGGTGGTTTGTCTTTTAGTTGTTAAGTTGTAAGAGCTCTTTGTTTATTCTGGATACTAGAGCCTCACCGTTACATGATTTGCAAGCATTTCCCTGATTCTGTGTCTTTTTGCTTTCTTTACAATGCCCTTTGATACACAAAAGGTTTAAATTTTGATAAAGTCCAGTTTATATTTTCTTTTGTTGCTTGTGCCTTTGATGTCAAATTTTAGAATATAGTGCCAAATCCCATTTCATGAAGATTTACCCCTGTGCTTTTTCTAATAGCTTAGCTCTTATATTTAGGTCATTGATTCCTTTTAAGTTAATTTCTATATTTGGAGTGTGGCAGGGGATCTAGTTCCTTTAAAAATAGGAAATGGCTTTAGAAATCACAGCCCTAGTGTTTGGTGTGCTCACTGTTAGGAGGTTGGTCACTCTTTCTAGGCCTAGCGGAAAGAGCTAGGAGACATGCATTTTTTAAAAGGTAAAAACTGTATTTATACTGACATTTGCGCTTTATATCCAGGCTTATGGAATTCTTACTTGAAGTCACTGATCTTAAAACTGTCATTGCTTCCTCACTTAGCAAAAATCTTATTACTGAGTGATATTAACATCATTACTCATTTAATAATACATGTATAATAGTATCTGTTTCAGAATACCAACACCATCACCAAAGTGTGATTTCTGAAAACAGTGTTAATGCAGTCTGTTTTGTCATTAGGGTATATTGTTATAGGGATATAGAGTCATGTACAGTTACTGTATAATTATGTCACCAATTTCACACATATTTTTAACTATTTTAAAATGTATTTTGTTTTCATAGTTTATATTTTTATTTATACAAAATATTAACATGATTCCAAAGTCAAAGCTATGAAGTAATTATATTCAAAGAAATACAACTCCATTCTCTTGAATATTCCTCTTCTCTACGATGTATCTGTAGACCTTTATTTGAAAAAGCTCCCATTTTAAAACACATAAACAGATTATAGATGATGTAGATACTGAAGAGATTTACATCATCTTCTTAAGTAAAAAGTAGAATACTGTGCACATCTGTCTCCACCTTCCTTTTTTTTTTAACTGTACATTATATATTCTGTAGATCTCTCCCTAGTAATATGTGTATATTTTCTTCACAGAAAACTTAGCCTTACTGAATTCCATTTGTGGTTATACTTTACTGTTCCCATATTGGTAAATTCTTAGTTTTCTTCTCTTTTTTAATTACGAATATTGGTGCAATCAGTAGACTTGGATACACATGTATTTTCATAGTCTTGATCATAGTATCACTGAGATGGATTCCTAGAGTGGGATTGCTGTATTGAAGGGGAAAATATGTATTTATTTTTATGTTTCCAAACTCTTCTCCCCAAAAGGGTGCTGTCTTCCATTCTCAGCAGAGACGTGTAAGAGCAGCAGGTCCCACACCGCCTCACCAACAGGGCAGCCACAGGCCTTCGGGGGCCACTTTCCAATCTTACCTTTGCAAAAATGGCATTTCCGCATGCATATTTTTTCCTATTTTGAACGAGGCTGAGTATCTTAAGTTTAAGATCCTTTTACACTTCTTCTCCATCACTTAAAAAAATCTAACCTTTTTCTCAAGGGATAGACTAAGTGAATATATTATATATTTTTTTCTTCAAAAGTATTTTTTAAATAGGACACATTTGACAGTCCCTTACAGCAGCAGGAAAAGCTAACAAGGTTCAAGCTCTTATATTTTTATAAAGAATGTGTGTCAGCTAGCTTTTACTTCGCTATTTCTTTGCCAAAGGATAACTGACAGCTTCTAAGTGAAATAAAATATTTGCCTGGTTAAGCTGTATCTTATTGAAATGCATTGTATGAATTTACTATGCTTTAGTTATCTTTTAAGTACTATTTTTTACATTAACTGTGTTAATGACATTTTTATAACTCTATGCATTCCTGAGTTCGTCTTCTTCATTTTAACTGTGAATGAGGTAGGGAATGAATGAATTTTAAATATGCTTACTTTGCATGTTTTTTTGGGGGGAATCCTTTCAAATATTTTTGTGACTGTATCTACTTTATTACCAGTCATATAAATGTAATATTCCATAAAGTTTTGCTTTTATTTTTTTAAATGCCACTTACTATTGAGAAGGAAATGGCAACCCACTCCAGTGTTCTTGCCTGGAGAATCCCAGGGACTGGGAAGCCTGGTGGGCTGCCGTATATGGGGTCACACAGAGTCGGACACGACTGAAGTGACTGAGCATACTATTGAGAAAGAATCTTCTCTAACACATCTTTGCTTTCATGTTTAACAAGAGGCAGAAAGCTGCCTATCTGTACATTTTGTTATTAAAAGAGAATGTAGCAAATGACCACAAACTGAGACAGGCTATAAACAATGGTTCTACTGGGTAGCAAACCCCCTACACTGCACAGTCATGCCAATGGTTGCTTCTTCACATCCTCTAGGTATTTTAATACATGTCTCCCAAAGTGCTTACTCATAACAAAACACAGTTCAGCTTGTCACTGTATTACTTTCCGTGTATTATTGCAGCCTTCTTTATTTATAATTTGAGGACTCCAATTATATTATCAGTATTTAACATATTATGTGAAAACAGGTGTTCTAATGCTATTGTAGTTTCTTATTGTTGTAAACGACAACCTGAATTGTCTTGACTGTTTGCTCAGCAGAGGTGCTCCTCACATTAATTACTTGCTTAGTTTTTAAACGTCGTGCTACGTGTCATAGCTTCACACCTTCCTCAGTTTCTATCTCAGACTTATTACATTCCAAAGATGAAGTGCCCTGTTAAGAGTAATAGTTCCTCACATTGTTGAGGACTACTGTTTTCTTCTTTGGCTTCTGCTTTACTTGGTTAGTACTATCTAATTAATAGTTTCTCTGCAAGAAGCTCGAACCTTTTAAAGTCACTTAAGTATTGTAACAGAGCTGGAGGGGTGGACATGAGAGAGTTCGTCTCTGATTCTTTTAGCCAAGGGCAGATAATGCTCTCCAAAAGGGAACTGATAAAGCAGGGCTTTCTAGGAACCTGCGTTGTCGGACTCCCCTGCCCCCAGGATGTCCCCCGTACGCTTCATGACATGTGATTATTTGACTTGCAGACCAAGGTATGAGACACCAGTAGAAGCCCTAATATGAACCGCCATAAACCAGTGAGTCGCTTGCACATATCCTTGGGTGTAGACAAAACACTGGAGAAGCCAAATTCAAATTCTGACTCTGAGACTCACTCCCTGTGTAATTTAGGGCAAGTTACTTAACCTTGATTTGCCTCAGTTTCACTTTAAGGTAAAATAGGGGCAGCACAATAACGTCTAGCTTATACGTTGTTATAGAGATGAATTAAAATAAATGCTGAAGATGCTGGGCGCATGGTGAATACTGGCTTTTGTTATTTTGTTGCTACATAAGCATGTATTCCCAGAGTATATATAAAATGTATCTGTGCATATATGTGTATACTGACAAAGGAGCAAATATTTAAACATTCTTTATTTTATTTATTTATTACAATATAGTTAACTGTAGGTTGATGTTTCCTGCCATTTAATGCATAAAATCAGCCAATTATCAAGCGTTACTCACCTCTCCAGCGGCCTGGCCGTCTTTTCCCCTTGGTTTATTTGGCTTTGACTTGACTCTCCGAGCATGAACCAAGACACGTACTATAAAGTAGAAACTTAACAGAAATGGAAAATCAAAGGTTTTTGAACTATCCATAGAAACAGCAGACTATCAGAAACAAGAATTTATCAAACCCATGTTATTTCCATGGCACCCAAGGTGGGGTTAATTAAAAAGTTATGTTAATTAACATCTATGAGTCTCATAAATAAAACTTAGTATGTATGAAAAGCGAAAAATGATGGTCAATTTCCATAAGGGAACTGAGAATGTATTGAAAGGGCCGCTTTGTGGGAGCTGGATTACTCCAGCAAGGCTGAGAGTCTATACCAGATGCACACAGTAAAGTCAGTGTGTTACTGGTCCCGTGTAGCAGGGTGCCATGAAGCATCTTCTTGACTGCCCTTGGACGACCTCAACAGTTGCATGTAAAATGACTGGACCGCAAGAGTCAGACCCAGGGTTATCACTGGCTTTGGACACTTGGGAGCACATCTTGTTAGTTTCTCTGAAGAGACGTGCATTTATCTTTAGACCGTGTCAGTTTAAAACGCCTTGTCAAACAGTTTTAGGACCCTGTGACGACTACTAGCTTTCTTGCGGATTATAGTTCTTCCAAGAAAATTAAAGCAAGATTAGTTTATAGAAGCAAGGGGCATTTACTGATAAATTCATAACTTTCTAATTTTTTTATATTAAAGTATAATTGATTAACAATGTTGTGTTGGTTTCAGATGTACTGCAAAGTGATTCAGGTATGTGTGTGCATGTGTGTGTGTATATATATATATATATATATATATATATATATATATATTTCTTTTTCAAATTTTTTTCCAATTTAGGTTATTACAAGATATTGAGCAGAGTTCCCTGTGCTTATTCACTAGGTCCTTGTTGATCATCTGTTTTAGATATAGTAGTGTGTATGTGTCCGTCCCAAACTCCCAGTTTATCCCTTCCTTTTAACTACAGAGTGGAAGTGAAAGTGGCTCAGCCGTGTCCAACTCTTTGCAACCCCGCAGACTATACAGTCCCTGGAATTCTCCAAGCCAGAATACTGGAGTGGGTAGCCTTTCCCTCTTCCAGAGGATCTTCCCAACCCAGGGATCAAACCCAGGTCTTCCACATTGCAGGCGGATTCTTGACTAGCTGAGCCATCAGGGAAGCCCGTTTAACTATGAAGTTCATGTCTAACCACAGTGATGAATACTCTCACAGTGGACATGCAGCTTGAATTCACCCCTTCAGTTTTTTGGCTGTGGGTTTCGCATGAAGAGATAAATGGGAGGCTCACTGGTCAATAAAATTTGAATTTGCTTGGTGGTTGTATTCCTACTCTGATGCTCACAAAAAGCATGTGTTATTTTGTTAGAGTGACATGGCTGTGATGTCAAATAGGTGTGTGTCTCTTGCACAGCCCTGTTTGAGATTGTTCTTCCTCACTTTGTGGTAAATGCAGCTATTTAACCCTTACACCTCCCCAAATCTATACAAAACAGCCCTTTCCTTAAAATCCATTATTTAGTATATCCAGAACCTGGGAAATAAGGCATTCGTTAGTGTTTGAATAGTGACATTATGAGTAAAATGTCAGTTTTTTACTTCCCTGGTGGCTCAGATGGTAAAGAGTCTGCCTGCAATGCGGGAAACTGGATTCAATCCCTGGGTCGGGAAGATCCCCTGGGGAAGGAAATGGCAACCCACTCCAGTACTCTTGCCTGGAAAATCCCATGGATGGAGGAGCCTGGTAGGCTACAGTCCATGGGGTCACAAAGAGTCGGACATGACCCAGCAACTAAAACACACACATGTTAGTAAAAAACACAGATTAACACAGATCAGTTTTCTGGGACTATTAACTATATATCAAAAAGTAGAGATTGTAAGTAGAATTAGCAAACAAATATTTTTCAGATTGCACTGGTTTCATATATGCCACAAGAGAGCTAGATAAAGCAGTTATTTCTGTTGCTGTGTGACTCACATACCAAATGTCCAGCTAACAGTATCCATATAAATCCACCATATCTGCATAAAAGTCCAATACCCCTTACCCTCAAAATGTCTGTAATAAGATTTTCTTTTTCCAAACCTGATCTTTCAAATCTTTTCCAACCTCGTTCAGCTAAATGTCTTCAAAGCTCTCTTTTAAACAGATGCATTCTTCAAGGTGTGACCAGTCAACAGTGAACCAACTATTTCCATTGCTGTAATTTTTATGATGAACAATTAACACTGGTTCAAAATACCATTCAAGTAGAAATCCTACTTCTTTTATATGAGCTCCTCATTTGACGAGAAATTATGTTATGCTTTATAAGAGTGGAATGCTGAATTTTGTTTCCCTGATAGTTAAAACTAAGTCATGATTAGAGCCCTTAACTGAGTACTTTCCCTGTATAAGGTCCCACTGGGGTGCTTACATACATACATTTGTTTAATCCCCACAAAGCCCTATTGGGCTGGATGTTGTCATTCTTCCAGTTTAGAGACGAAGCATTTGAGGCTCACAGAAGTTAACTAGACTGCACGTGGTATTGCAGCTGGTCTGCAACAGAACCGGTATTTATCCAGCTAGCTGTGGCTCTAGAGTGTGCTCTTAATCACTAGTTCAGTTCAGTTCAGCCGCTCAGTCGTGTCCGACTCCTTGTGACCCCATGAATCCCAGCACACCACACCTCCCCGTTCACCAACTCCCAGAGTTCACCCAAACTCATGTGCATCGAGCTGGTGATGCCATCCAGCCATCTCATACTCTGTCTCTTTCTCCTCCTTATCACTGGATAGCATACTAAAAAGCAGAGACATTACTTTGCCAACAAAGATCCATCTAGTCAAAGCTGTGGTTTTTCCAATAGTCATGTATGGATGTGAGAGCTGGACTATGAAGAAAGCTGAGCACCGAAGAATTGATGCTTTTGAACTGTGGTGTTGGAGAAGACTCTTGAGAGTCCCTTGGACTGCAAGGAGATCCAACCAGTCCATTCTGAAGGAGATCAGACCTGGGTGTTCTTTGGAGGGAATGATGCTAAAGCTGAAACTCCAGTACTTTGGCCACCTCATGCAAAGAGTTGACCCATGGGAAAAGACTCTGATGCTGGGAGAGATTGAAGGCAAGAGGAGAAGGGGACGACAGAGGATGAGATGGCTGGATGGCATCACTGACTTGATGAACGTGAGTCTGAGTAAACTCCGGGAGTTGGTGATGGACAGGGAGGCCTGGTGTCTATAGGGTCTCCAAAGAGTCAGACATGACTGAGCGACTGAACTGAACAGAACTGAACTGATGTAACAGAGCCGGTATTTAGTCATCTAGCTGTGGCTTTAAAAGTGTGCTGTTAATCACTGTACAAGTCAATAAGCCTGTAAACACCAAAGTACCATACCTCTAAAAACTCTATGGGAAAGAGCATCAGGGGAAGAGTGTCTCTAATTTGGGGGCACTTTTTTCATATTTAAACCAGAAGCAAACTTGACAAGTAGGAATTCTCTGTATTTTTCAGAGGAAGAAATAAAGGCTCAGTAGGATTGAGTCGGAGAAGGCAATGGCACCCCACTCCAGTACTCTTGCCTGGAAAATCCCATGGACGAAGGAGCCTGGTATGCTGCAGTCCATGGGGTCGCTCAGAGTTGGACACGACTGAGCGACTTTCCTTTCACTTTTCACTTTCATGCACTGGAAAAGGAAATGGCAACCCACTCCAGTGTTCTTGCCTGGAAAATCCCAGGGACGGGGGAGCCTGGTGGGCTGCCGTCTATGGGATCGCACAGAGTCAGACACGACTGAAGCAACTTGGCAGCAGCAGCAGCAGGATCCCAGAGTCAGGAAGGGCTGAGCTGAGATTTCAGCCCCTGGCTGCGCCGAAGCTCTGTGTTTCTCCCCACCCCGGCCCTGCTTCTCTCTGGACTGTGCTTCTCAACCTGCCCTGCACATTTCAATAACACGGCAGTTTGCTTGTTTGTTAATTTTCTATTGGAGGATAATCGCTTTGCAATGTGGTGTCGGCTTCCTCCACGCAACAACATGAAGATGGCACCAGCCGCAGTGCCCAGGCCAGGCCCGCGGCCACCTGGATGAGGACCTCTGGGGGCGGCCTTCATATCTGATAGAGGGCCCCACATTTAAAAGTTTGAGCACTTTTTCCAGGTGAGTGTTCTATGAGTAGTGAGGTATTTTCCGTGGGAGATCGTAGCATTAATAAGCCTGAAAATACTCCCGCTGCCCTTATCTGTTTTCCCACGAGTGATAGGACTTGCTAACCAGCATAAAGTTTTTCAGTAAACATTAAGGGAGTTGAAAAAGAGGTGGACAAACACAGTCAGAATGGCCTGTTTCCAGGGCCTCTAACAAACTCTTGCATGAAGTTAAGGGCTTCGGGAAAAACTTCATAATTACTGTGAAATATTGGCTGTGTTTTTGCTGTATCTACTGTTATTACATTCCTTGCTAGGAATTAATTTGAAGTGCTAAAGCCCTTTGCGGATCTGCTCTTAGCACTGAGTGTCACTCATCCACCTTGGTGGAGTCTCAGGGGTTTAGGCAGATTTATTTTTAGAATTCAGGCTTCCCAGGTGTCACTAGTGGGAATGACCCCACTTGCCAATGAAGGAGACATAACAGACACAGGTTCAACCCCTGGGTGTGAGCGATCCCCTGGAGGAGGGCATGGCAACACACTCCAGTATTCTTGCCTAGAGAATCCCCATGGACAGAAGAGCCTGGCAGGCTGCAGTCCATGGGGTCTCAAAAGAGTCAGACATGACTGAAGTGACTTGGCATGCAGACACATTTTAAAGAGCAGCTAAAATCAAAATAGAATTTATATGATGAAGACTCTGGAAATTGTGTTTTTCTCTAGTCCACTTTGAGTCCTGGTAGCACAGATGTCCTGTAGCTTTGGGGGGTCCCAGGGCTGCTCCCACCTTCCCTATAACATGTGGGATGCGAGTGCATCCCCTCTCTGCCTTCAACAACTCACCTTTTTTTACCTTTCCCCTCTCAGTTCACTTTTCATACAGTTCCCATCTTCGTATAACATGGAATATTATCTAACACACCCATGCCCCGACCACAGTCCAGTAGTGTCCTAAGTGTCTTGGTCACTGATTTTACATACGTGCATGCTAAGCGTACAGTAGTGATGTATGGATGTGAGAGATGGACTATAAAGGAAGCTGAGCACCAAAGACTTGGTGCTTTTGAACTTGGAGAAGACTCTTGAGAGTCCCTGGGACTGCAAGAAGATCCAACCAGTCCATCCTAAAGGAAATCAGTCCTGAATATTCATTGGAAGAACTGCTGCTGAAACTGAAGCTCCAATATTTTGGCCACCTGATGCAAAGAACTGGCTCATTGGAAAAGACCCTGTTGCTGGGAAGGATTGAAGGAGGGAGGAGAAGGGGATGATAGAGGATGAGATGGTTGGATGGCATCACCAACTAGATCGACATGAGTTTGAGCAAGTTCCAGGAGTTGCTGATAGACAGGGAAGCCTGGCATGCTGTGGTCCATGGGGTCCCAATAAGTCGGATACGACTGAATGATTAAACTGAACTGATACTAAGTCTATTCAGTCATGTCCCACTCTTTGCAGCCTTATGGACTATAACCCTGCCAGACTCCTCTGTCCATGGGAATCTCCAGGCAAGAATGTTGGAGTGGGTTGCCATGCCCTCCTCCAGGGGATAGTCCCAAGGCAGGGTCAAGCCCGTGTGTCTTGTTTTTTACCACTAGCACCACCTGGGAAGCCATTGTGCATGAGACAGATAGTTCTGGCCTTTTGAGAAACAGAAATATTCATGATGTCTGGAGAGTCAAGAAGACTGGTTCCTAGACCACTTTTCAGGAGGCTAAGCATAAAATCCAACATAAATGATAGTTTTGGCTCTTGAACATTGCTTTCCCAAATACACACCAATAATCCAAGTCCATATAGTTTCTAAAACCACATTGAAAAGTAGAAAGTATATTAAAAGATAGATAAGCAAACGAGATGTGTAAATGGTCACTACATATACTGAAAACTCAGTATAATTAGTTGCTAAAGAATTGCTACTTTAAAGCAGAATATATAACACGATGGACATATATTCAAATGAGGTAAAATATGAATTTAAATATTTCTGGAAAGTGATTTGGCAAGTCATATTAGAGCTCTGAAATGTTAGCAAACTGCCTAGAAGCCTGTCCATGCACACATTCTCTAGTTGTTGCAAATATTCAAGGATGCGGGCCCATGACAAGAGCAGAGGAGGAGACAGGTGCGGGCAGGAGGGTTGAAGGGCAAAGGGGAAAATGGAAGTGAGAACAAATGACAGATTGAGGGGCCTTCCACGGGCTGGTGAGAGTGTGCTGTGCACAGAATGATCGAACACAACTTACATCTAAATCCTTTAAAAAATTAAAAGTCAAAATATGCAGCCTGTCCTCCTCCTAGCCCCTCAGTTCAGTTCAGTTCAGTGGTGTCCGACTCTTTGTGACCCCATGGACTGCAGCACGCCAGGCCTCCCTGTCCATCACCAACTCCTGGAGCGAGTTGGTGATGCCATCCAACCATCTCATCCTCTGTCATCCCCTTCTTCTCCTGCCTTCAATTTTTTCCAGCATCAGAGTCTTTTCAAATGAGTCAGTTCTTCATATCAGGAGGCCAAAGATCTTGACAAATTGTAATAGCCACTGTGAAGATGGCAGCAGAGAATCCAAGCAGCTGACGAGCTTGCCATCCAAAGCCAATGTTCTTTCTGCCTCAAAATTACCTGAAATTAAATCAAACTTCCTAATTTTCTGAGGTTAATGCTGCTAAACTTTTTGTTCTTTCTTTTGGGAGTGGTGTAGTAATTCTGGTACCTTTCCTTTGGGTTGGATGTATGAGGCAGGGGAATGTCAGGATGGTAACCTAACTTCTCTAACAAAATCGAGGCTAATCAGAATGCAGGTTGATTATCATGGTGTCATGCTCCAGGGCAGGCTGGCTGGAGGTGGGGGTGGGGGGCTGTGCCCCACACCGTCATCCAGGGAGTCAGACTCAGCCTCCTGTTACCTAGGGGTTCTGCTATTATCAGCGGCCCTGGAGTCCCCACTGCACCCTCTTCACCCAGACGGGCAGGCAGAGGAAGCCAGAGCAGAAGCACTGAAGGGAGGTGGAGGTGGGGGTGGCAGGCAGGGAGGGTTGGTTAGAGACCAGGCCTGGGAATGGCCCCCATCACTTAGTCCCATAGTCCTTATTTCAGAACTCAGCCGCATGGCCCCACCCAACCACACTGGGTGAGGTGTAGGAGACCAGGAGTGGGGGCTTTGGTCTGGCTGTGTGCACAGGAGGAAAAGAAGACAGGACTGCAAGCCCACAGGCCTCTCTCTCACTGTCAGAGAGGATGGAGAACGTAAAACTTACTGAATGGCTTTCAGCTTTCCTTTCCCCACCTGAGATCGGCACAGCACTCCATCACGGAGCTTCGTTATAAGGAGTGACTGGTACATGGACAAGGACCGCAGACAGAGCTGCAGGACGGAGCTGATGGCCTTGAGGAGCTCACTGTAGCCGGATCCACAGGCTCTGTGCAGGCGGGTGTCTGGCCTTGGAAAGGCTGCCTGTGTGGAGCCCTACTTCACTGGGGACTAGAGGCCCACACATCTGTCTGATGCTCGCACGTGTCTTTAGAGTTTTACAAATGAAGGGACTCTGCCGCTTTGAGGTGTTACCAGCAGCAGAATTGCTGTTTCTCTTCCAGAGAAGCCCCGTGTCCCAGTAAGTGAAAGGGAAAGTGTTGACCGAGTCCGACTCTTTGTGACCCCATGGACTGTCGCCTGCCAGGCTCCTCTGTCCTTGAAATTCTCCCGGCAAGAACACTGAAGTGGGTTGGGTCTCCCGTGTTGCAGGTGGATTCTTTACCTCCTGAGCTGCCAGGGAAGCCTGTGTTCCAATAAACCTCACCCCAATTCTCACTTTCTCGGGTTTCTACTTTCCAAACCGCCTTTCGCCTTTTTTTGCATCCTATTAAGTAGTTAAAAATAAAATAGCATTTTAAATAACAGAAGTAAAGTGGGAATGACTTGAATAGCTAGCAGGAGGCAAAAACAATTTCTTTCCACCTACTTCTGCCCTGAACTCTTAACAAGAGCATTCTACCTTTGTTTTATAAGGTCAAAAGCAAACCATTTTCAAGTATGAATTTATTACTTATCCAAAGAATTCTAGAAAGATGCTTATAAATCCTTAAGATAGCACCAAGAGTTGTTCAGAACAGTTGTCCTTAGTCTGTCTTCTTTTTATTAAAGTGTATATTCCCGTATTCCTCTCCCTGGCCTTCTTGGCAGCCGGCATTTTTCGAGTCTGTGCACTTGGCATTAACAGTACAGAAGGAGCTCTCTTGAGGCTGGAAGGATTATAATCAGAGTCAGTAGAATGTTAATTGACCTGTAAGTGTATCATTTTAAATGGCTTGAGGTATTTGTACCTTTATTATGAGACATACTATGCATACCAGTCCATTCTAAAGGAGATCAGTCCTGGGTGTTCATTGGAAGGACTGATGCTGAAGCTGAAATTCCAGTACTTGGGCCACATTATGCGAAGGGCTGACTCATTTGGACAGACCCTGATGCTGGGAAAGATTGAGGGCAGGAGGAGAAGGGGACGACAGAGGATGAGATGGCTGGATGGCATCACCTACTCAAAGGACATGGGTTTGAGTGAACTCTGGGAGTTGGTGATGGACAGGAAGGCCTGGCGTGCTGTGGTTCATGAGGTCACAGAGTCGGCCACGACCCAGCAACTGAACTGAACTGACTGAACTATGCATTCACAACAGTGTTTAAACACATTGATATTGCTGTGTAGATTTGTATCGTCAGAGAGAACCTCAGTAACCACCACGGAAATCAGGAAAAGCCGTACCACCAACAGTCCAGACACCCTCCATGTGCCCTCCTCAATCCCAGCCTTGATGCAACTATTATCTTTTTCTTTTTTGCCACGAGGCATGTGTGATCTTAGTTCCCGGACCAGAGATTGAACCCATGTCCCTTATATTGGAAGCATGAGTCTTAACCACTGGACCGCTAGGGAAAGTAAAAGTGAAAGTCACTCAGTCGTCTCCAACTCTTTGCAACCCCATGGACTGTAGCCCACCGGGCTCCTCTGTCCATGGACTTCTCCAGGCAAGAATACTGGAGTGGGTTGTCATTCCCTTCTCCAGGGGATCTTCTTGATCCAGTGATCAAACCTGGGTCTCCTGCATTGCAGGCAGATTCTTTACTGTCTGAGCCACCAGGGAAGTCCTGATGCAAGTATTACCTTGACTTTTGTGATATTCATTACCTTGCTTTTCCTGTAACATCACCACCTATGTCTGTACTCCCCTGCTGCTGCTGCTGCTAAATCACTTCAGTCGTGTCCGACTCTGTGCAGCCCCATAGACGGCAGCCCACCGGGCCCCGCCGTCCCTGGGATTCTCCAGGCAAGAATACTGGAGTGGGTTGCCATTTCCTTCTCCAATGCATGAAAGTGAAAAGTGAACGTGAAGTCCCTCAGTCGTGTCCGACTCTTAGCAACCCCATGGACTGCAGCCAACCAGGCTCCTCCGTCCATGGGATTTTCCAGGCAAGAGTACTGGAGTGGGGTGCCATTGCCTTCTCCCATACTCCCCTAGATAATACAAATATTTCCTTGCTTTTAACTTTCAAATGGCTGCTTGACTGGTTTTGCCAAATTTCCCTTACCAGAGGTAGCGTCAATTCCAGTTATATCTTCAGAAAGCTCTGAGCACATGAACAACGTATTCCAGTATTATTATTCCGTTATTATTTTTGTTACATATATTGTTTAATCACACTAGAGAATAGCTTTGTTTCTGATTATCTTCCTCATCTCAGGTGCTGTCCTATGTGAAAACAGTTTTTGGTTAGCTTTTTCAGCAGGTGCATTTTGAGTTTCCATTCAGAGATAAAAAAGCAAACTGTAGTAGGGGCCCTGAAGAGTTACTTGGGCAAGATCAATTTTATCACTATTTGGTTAAAATAAGTCTTACACTTAGATTATGAATTTTAAAAAGTATAGCCCACTAACTGTTAAATATGCTCCTTCATTTGTGAGTAATTCTAGGCTCCACTGTTGAGCGCTTTGCATTTCATTCTGTGGCCACTCCACGGCAGCTGTCCCACACTTTACATCAGAGCATTTCAGCCGCTGAGGACCGCCTAAGGAGAGGCTGACCTCCAGCTGCCAAAGAGGCGGTTGGCAGAGGGCAAAGGGTGGGAGACACCCGGGCCAGACCCTCTGCATCCGCTCTCCTGTGTCTCAGGAAAGAGCTTACCCTATCTTCATGAGCCACACATTTGCTGAGCTTGTCACAGTTTTACCCTGATCAAAGTGGGGCTATTTGTGGCCTCTAGGTCAAGAAAATTTAAGTTTATTTGAGACAGAAGTTGCTTTGGATTTTAAGTTCACATTCATGATTTAGACAGATGTTGCCTTTTTAAAAATAGTTCCAGTTGAAGAATTTGTTTTCCTTTATTACTTCCTCATCATCGTCCACATGCTGTGTTCACTGCCTGCTGGTGAATGGGGTTAGTTCTGTCTTTTACTTTGGTCTCTTGAAACACACACACACACACACACACACACACACACACACAGTCACCGTGACAAAACTTTATTCTTCCTTACTGTGTGATGTCTTGTATTAATGAGACTTCATGCATAGAAATTGCTAAGAGCTGGTGACCTCCAACTATCTTTGAAATAATTAATAATGTGCTTGGAGGGGTTGATTTACATATTCATGAGAGTTTATATCACTGAGTTGCTAAGGAGCACAGTGTTGGGAGCCGCCGTGAAGAGCTCCGTCCGTGGCAAAGGTCATGAGGAAGGAGGCTCGACATACGCAAAGGCGGGATTGAGCCTCAAGAGTCCCCTTAGATATTTTCGAGCATCTACCCCTAAAAACCAGAGTCTGTCTATTTTACTGTTTTGTGCTCTCACTTCTGACTTTATTGGGGGCTGTCTCCTACCACCATCTCATTCTCTCTGATAAAGAGTTAACTTACAGCTCTAGTTAATAAAGTTTTGGGGCATTGCTATTGCTATTGCTAAGTCACTTCAGTTGTGTCTGACTCTGAGCGACACCACAGAAGGCAGCCCCCCAGGCTCCCCCGTCCCTGGGATTCTCCAGGCAAGAACACTGGAGTGGGTTGCCATTTCCTTCTCCAATGCATGAAAGTGAAAAGTGAAAGTGAAGTTGCTCAGTCGTGTCCAACCCTCAGCAACCCCATGGACTGCAGCCTTCCAGGCTCCTCCATCTATGGGATTTTCCAGGCAAGAGTACTGGAGTGGGGTGCATTAGGAGTGTTTAAATTTAAACCCCTCAGATAGCTCTCTAACTCACCTGACAAGTTAATCCGGACTCTTATAGCTATGTATATGATTGTTTACAGTCTCTCAGCCTCGAGAGGCACGAGAAGCTTAAGATATTTAAATAACTTAGAGCCTCTCAGAGAGTTAAAAACTGTCAGAATAAAACTAGTAAAAGATTTTATTGATGAGCCGATGTTTGTTGTCAAGTTTTTATATCCCCTGTATTGTATTTTTAAATGTGTATTAATTAATATAGTTGGTATGTGGAAAAAATAAGTAGTAGTCTTGGTGTTAGCAACTTTAGACCCTTAAGGTAATAAATTCTTTCCTTTGTTGTAAACCCACTACACCTCTGCCCTATAGAAATGCAACTTTATCTAACACCTTTGGAAGATGGCGCCAAACCTTAAAATAATTACTCTTAGAGAAAATAAGTCTTACGGTTGACAAACCTTTGTCAAGAGTCATAAAATGTTAATAGGTCTTCTGGCCAGAAAATGATGTAAATCACCTAAACCATTTGTATATGATAAATTTGTAGGAAAGAAACCCTGGTTTCAATAAGGATCAAAGACTGCTGACTTTGCATGATTCACATCCCCTATTATCCTCTATGTGTAACTTAAGGTATAAAAGCCCCTGTTAAAAATAAAGCTACGGGCCTTGCTCACCAAAGCTTGGTCTCCCATGTCATTCTTTTCCTCAATTTCTGGCTGAGTCTCCATCTGGAACGCAGAGGTCCTCTGCGACCATTTATTTGCCTGGGCTTCTAAGACCCACTCGAGAAGGTGCCTAAGGTGGGGCACCTTCTGCTATTCAAGAGGGCACCTGTGGCCTCCGTGGTCAGAGCTAACCTGATGTCACAGGTTATATTGATTTTCCACATAAACCAAGCTACTCACCCTCTTTTCCCCGCTGAATTTTCCTACTGAGCTATCCTCATTCTATTACTCTTTATATCTTTGATAAATATTTAAATAAAGCCAGTGTAATTGCTGACACCATCTCCCCTTTGAACTCCCTGGATCAGCCGGGGCTAGACCTCGGCAGCACAGTGAAACAATTTAATGTTTTAAATGCAGATCAATTTAGCAAGAGGAGGAGTGGTTTAACATTTTAGTGTCAAGATGGAAATAAATATATGATATCTGAATCAAGTAATTATGTTATATATTCCCAGGAAAATGTGAACATGTGCCAGGCCATCTTCTATACTCTATTACTGACTTCACTTAGGAGTTTGGAAAATTAATATTTCTTATATTTTCAGCTTTTCAAGCTCTTACTAAAAGTCATCTGTCTTGGAGTTATATATTTATAGAGGGAAACACTATGAGAAAAGAGTGGAAATATTTAAAGGAGGGGGGTTAGGGATAGCATTCAAGGAAGTGGTACCATTTTGTCTGCCTTCGCTCTGAAACCGTCTTCTCTCTCCCCCTCCCACCCTGCTCCCCAGCTGCCAGTAATGGGTCTTCCTTGTGGTTCACATGAAACTGTCTTCTCTCTCCCCTCCCACCCTGCTCCCCCAGCTTCCAGTAATGGGTCTTCCTTGCGGTTCACGTGTGAAGGCTTTTGTCATTGTCCCTCTGCAACTGTCATTGTGTCTGCTCATCTCCTCTTGTATTGCATGGTTGGAGGACATAATCTGCTCAATGGACATGAGTTTGAACAAGCTCTGGGAGATAGTGAAGGACAGAGAAGCCTGGCCTGCTGCAGTCCTTGGGGTTTCAAAGAGTTGAAACGACTGAGCCGCTGAACAACAACAGCGCTGTATTAGTTTTCGAGAGCCACCATAGCAAGATACTACAGCTTCATGCTCTCACAATGAAGAAGAGGCTGGCACTCCAAGGGCAAGGTGCCAGCAGGTTTGGTTCCATGCAGGACTCTCCCCCTGGCCTGGGGACTGCTACCATCACGCTGTGTGTTCCCTCACACAGTCGTCTCACTGTGTGTACAGCTTGGGGTCTCTGTGTCTGCTCATGTCCGTTTGTAAGGACACAAGTCAGATCAGACTAGAGCCCACCCTAATGCTCTCATAGCTTCTGGTTACCTCTTAGGGCTCCATCTCCAAATACTGTCACATTCTGAGGTTGGGGCTTCAGCATATGAATTTTTGAGGGACACAATTTCATCTGTAATAGCCACCTTTGAGACTCCGAAGCAGTTTCTGAATACTTGGCCCCCCAGAGTCTGAGACTGCCCCACTGAACATGGGCCATGTGTACATGCTCTGCTCCTGAGATGTGATTTCTTCTTCACCCCTCGTCTCCCCCTCTCCCCACCACCCGGACTCAGCCGTGTCTGGTTTCCCAGGTAGCAACATCCGTATGCCTGAGGAATGCATGAAATTTTTTTGCCAATTATCTAATTTTAAAATCTGGGCTCCCTGACAAACATTTCAGGGAGGATCCTCTGAACTTTTCCATCCTTTGTGAAAATAAAAATACAGTCATCATCTCTGAGATGGAGGTGGTCAGGATAGCATTCGCAGCCCTTAGTGTTTGGTTCCCCCAAACCAAGGCCCCTGAAGAAAGCTCGGCTGGATACTGTACTCTAAAGGGCCGTAACCAACAGAACCAGAGTATCACAGCTGACTCACAAATGCAGTTCAATCCTCAGTTCAGTTCAGTCGCTCAGTCGTGTCCGACTCTTTGCGACCCCATAGACTGCAGCACACAAGGCCTCCCTGTCCATCACCAACTCCTGGAGTTTACTCAGACTCACATCCTTTGAGTCGGTGATACCATCCAGCCATCTCATCCTCCGTCGTCCCCTTGTCCTCTTGCCCCCAATGCCCCCCAGCATCAGGGTCTTTTCCAATGAGTCAACTCTTCGTATGAGGTGGCCAAAGTACTGGAGATTCAGCTTCAGCATCAGTCCTTCCATTGAACACCCAGGACTGATTTCCTTCAGGATGGACTGGTTGGATCTCCTTACAGTCCAAGGGACTCTCAAGAGTCTTCTCCAACACCACAGTTCAAAAGTATCAATTCTTCAGCACTCAGATTTCTTTGTAGTCCTATTCTCGCATCCACACATGACCACTGGAAACACCACAGCCTTGACTAGATGGACCTTTGTTGGCAAAGTAATGCCTCTGCTTTTTAATATGCTGTTTAGGTAGGTCAAAATTTTCCTTCCAAGGAGTAAGCGTCTTTGAATTTCATGGCTACAGTCACCATCTGCAATGATTTTGGAGCTCTTCTAGTCTGGGGCAAGTGGGCAGGGGGTGGGGGGTGCCTTCCTTTAAAGTGGTGCTTGTATCTTTTGTCTCTGCTATCCCATCAGGGCTTATCACTACCTCTGTGTTCGCACTGACCCCCACATGCACGGTCCAGCTGGCACAGGGGAAAGAAATGATGGAGGGGACATGCATCTTTCCTATCTCCCCAGCCTGGGCGTGGCTCACGTCTGCTCACTCATTGGCCAGCACGTCGCCATGTGGCCTTGTGGACTGCAAAGGAGCCTGGGAAATGAGGTCTAGAGAAACACCTAGGTGCAGAGAAGATGAGTGCAGTAGAACCGGGCAGTCTCTGTCAGAGACCCTCCTTTGGAGCTGGGCTCAGCTTCCAGGGTGTGACTGCTCACCCAGGACTCAGGAATCCTTGGCTGCTCCAGTTTCAGACCTGCTCTCCCAGATGCTGAGTTCCCGCATTTAAAATGAAAACAAGTCTTAACTCAAGAGAGTGAAGTCAGAGTGCATGTAAAGGTGAGGGGCACGCCTCCTGACGCCGCACAGGCGTTCTGTGGGTGACGGCTTTCCTGTCACCGCCCATTGCAGCCGGTTTTCTAGATACTTAACAATTCCAGCAGGAGAGCTGAAGCTGCAGCTCGGGTTTAGTTAAGATCTCCTGGCTAAAAAGTGAGAATATGATTTCTTTTTGATATTTTCTACATTAGCACATTAAAAACGAATGGAAATATAATTCCTGTGAGTCAAGAATTAACATTTTAAGAAATTTAAAACATTACATAAATATAATCCTGTAAAAAAAAAAAAAAAACTCTAGAAGTTATTGATACAAGACCTTATTAAAGATTCACTCTCCATAACCAGGTTTTCTAAATTAGTCTTTTATACAAGGGATATGTGTAGAAATCTAAATAGGCGCATTAACAAGGCTACCATTATTTATTATTTCACTTCTTTTAATATAGGATCAGTGCGCTATCTTAGTTGTTTGTATGACTTTTAAGTCCTCCCTCAAAAGGTTTGTATTCTGAATCGGCCACCGATGAGTAATGTGTAAATTTCCCTTAAGTGCCTTTGGACCGTTATCCAGTACAATGTTGAACACGTATGTAGTCTGAAGCTAAATTATTCTAAAGGAATTGAGAGGTGCACTGAAAGAAGTAATCTTGTGTGTGATGCAGAACGAGACTTTACGGCTGCTGTTTAATTTTTATATCTCCCTTTAATTTGTGTGTGTGTTTAAATATATATAAAATAGTAGCAATGTTTATATCAAATTAATATTGGCAATTAATATAGGTTTGAATAAAGTAGACAAAGCCATCCTTCCATTCTTCCAGTCACTTAAAAATATGTCATAAAACATGTGCAGTTTCAGCACAACTTAATTAAAAATAAAAAACCACGTTTTAGGTATACAGATATACATTTAATTTTGGGAATACTATTACCCAAGTGAGAGACAGTATGGCAGCTCTAGGAGGATATTTCTGGATGGAGCTCCCACCCCACTCCCAGTTGGGTGTTGGGGGTGACTTCCAATGATGCAAAGGTCAGACTCCCACCACCCTTCACTCCCACCCACCCCCAAGCCCCAAATCTTCATAACTCTCATTCAGTAGCTTTTAAAGAAATACACTTTAAATATTCTAATAGCCTAAAAAATAAGAGCCTCCAACTGTGTTTATTTCTCCATTGTGTTATGATTCATAAGTAAATTCTCTGCTCTGTCCTTAGAGGTTCAAAAGAAATACAGTGATTCCGGTTCACGGCTTTCTCCCCGAGTGTAATTTTTTCTGCCAGGCTAATAATTCTAAGGGAAATGGTAACAGTGGACTTAAAATGGTTTTTGGAATCTACAATGAGATGGATTCATTAGTTCGCTTGAACTTGTTTCTCAAATTAGACTACTGGCGTAGAAGCAGTGCTGAACTAAAGTGAGGCTGGTCCCGACTCTGCCATTGAGTCAACACCTTGTTAATGTGGGGTCAGACCACTTACCAGCAAGTGGGGACTAGGCAGGCCTTGGGTATATGTAACCTCATTTAAGCTTCATGATGATTCTGTGTGGTCAATATTAATAATCCCATTTGTCAAGTAAGAAAACTAAGACCCTCAGAAGGTAAATTCAAACACAAGTCTGCCTAATGCCAAGGTTAACTTTTCCTTACACTTTTTTTTTTCCTCTTTCCTTTTTTTTAATTATGAAATATGATAACACATTTACAGGAAACTTGAAAAATACAGAACAGTTACATATAGTTCTACTATATATTACAATTATTTTTTAAGTAGAGAAATCAAAGGTTTTAGTTGGAATTTCAGTGTCCAACTCTCAAAAATTAACAGAATGACTATACAGAAAAGTAGAAGATATCAGTTCAGTTCAGTCACTCAGTTGCATCTGACTCTTTGTGATCCCATGGATTGCACTACACCAGGCATCCTTGTCCATCACCAACTCCTGGAGCTTTCTCAAGCTCATGTCCATTGAGTTGGTGATGCCATTCAACCATCTCATCCTCTGTCATCCCCTTCTCCCCCTGTCTTCAGTCTTTCCCAGCATCAGGATCTTTTCCAATGAGTCAGTTCTTCACAGCAGATGGCCAAAGTATTGGAGTTTCAGCTTCAGCATCAGTCCTTCCAATGAATATTCAAGACTGATTTCCTTTAGGATTGAGTGGTTTGATCTCCTTGCAGTCCAAGGAACTCTCAACAGTCTTCTCCAACACCACAGTTCAAAAACATCAATTCTTTGATGCTCAGCTTTCTTTATGGTCCAACTCTCACAGCCATACATAACTACTGGAAAAACCATAGCCTTGACTAGATGGACCTTTGTTGGCAAAGTAATGTCTCTGCTTTTTAATATACCATCTAGGTTGGTCATAGCTTTTCTTCCAAGGAGCAAGCATCTTTGAATTTCATGACTGCAGTCACCATCTACAGTGATTTTGGAGCCCAAGAAAATGAAGTCTCTCACGTTGTTAATATTAATATTTCTCTCTGCAGTCTTGACTCCAGCTTGTGCTTCATCTGGTCCAGCATTTCTCATGATGTACCCTACATATAAGTTAAATAAGCAGGGTGACAATATTCAGCCTTGACATACTCCTTTCCCTATTTGGAACCAGTCTTTTGGTCCATGTCCATTCTAACTGTTGCTTTTTGACCAGCATACAAATTTCTCAGGAGGCAGATAAGGTGGTCTGATGTTCCCATCTCTTTAAGAATTTTCCACAGAAGGATATAGTAGACCTGAAAAGCACCATAAACCATAATAACCTTAATAATTAACATAATTAAAATTTATACAGTTTTCACACATTCAGTTCAGTCACTCAGTCATGTCCGACTCTTTGCAACCCCATGAATCGCAGCACGCCAGGCCTCCCTGTCCATCACCAACTCCGGGAGTTCACTCAGACTCACGTCCATCAAGTCAGTGATGCCATCCAGCCATCTCATCCTCTGTCGTCCCCTTCTCCTCCTGCCCCCAATCCCTCCCAGCATCAGAGGATCTCCAATGAGTCAACTCTTCGCATGAGGTGGCCAAAATATTGGAGTTTCAGCTTTAGCATCATTCCTTCCAAAGAAATCCCAGGGCTGATCTCCTTCAGAATGGACTGGTTGAATCTCCTTGCAGTCCAAGGGACTCTCAAGAGTCTTCTCCAACACCACAGTTCAAAAGCATCAATTCTTCGGTGCTCAGCTTTCTTCACAGTCCAACTCTCACATCCATACATGACCACTGGAAAAATCATAGCCTTGACTAGATGGACCTTTGTTGGCAAAGTAATGTCTCTGCTTTTCAATATGCTATCTAGGTTGGTCATAACTTTTCTTCCAAGGAGTAAGCATTTCACACATTCAGTTCAGTTCAGTTCAGTCGCTTAGTCGTGTCCGACTCTTGGCGACCCCATGAATCGCAGCACGCCAGGCCTCCCTGTCCATCATCAACTCCCAGAGTTCACTCAGACTCACGTCCATCGATTAGAGGGATACAATTCTATTCAAATTCCTATCAACTATAAACTAAATTACACTGCAGCATATCCAGGAGACATAAAGCAGGTTGCAAAAATTTCATGGTCTAAAGGTATTGAAATCAATAGGAGGGTCTGCTCTCTTATCACTGTCTTACCTTCTTTTTTTTAAATTCATGAAATTCATTTCATCTGCAGGACTTCCTCCACCTCATAAAATGCTAAGATCCTTGACTTTTGTCCCCTAAACCAAGAGTTACTTTTTACTTCTATGACATTTATCAAATTCCAGGTGAAAAACCAAATCCAATCAGTGAGTTAAAAAAGCACCTGTTAATAGATATACAAGATCCTCACATCTCACTTCTCTATGTGGTTAGATCATTGGTTATCAAACTGTGTTCTGTGGAACCACGAGAGGAGCGGTTGTCCACATAGCACATCAAGGATGATTTTATATGGAAGGAAATGGGTGAACAAAAGCAGTGTGCGTCACTTATTCCTGTTCTATTAACTTAGGTGCTATGTCGATACTTATCAGGATGACACTAGACAAAATAGAAGGTCTGTAGTCAAGTCATAGCAGAAACTTTGTTTTAAGTACTTTAGTTTTCTTTATATTAGGTTTTCTGAAGAGTAAAATAAAAAAACTATACACTTTGCACTGTGAATTAAAATTAACATAATTTAAAAGTGGCAAAATCCAAATTTTAATTGCCCTGTAGAATTGACATAGAGGGGAAACTTGAGTTTGTTACTGTTAAAATATTCTTTATAGCATATTTGTAGTAGGTCATAAAAGAATTTGAGGCACTTCACCTTCTAAAACAACTCAAAGCAATTTTTCCTTTGAATTTCTTACTCCTTGTTTTAATTTGAATGTGCTCATTTCAGTTAGAGACTGTTAACTTTCTATTATTCCCTTCCATTAAATCAGTGGTCTTGGTGAGTTTTTATTGTTCGTGCATAGCTAGGCAAATAGTAGAACATGTTGGTTCAGAGGGAGTAAGATTTCTTGTTGATGAAATACCACCACCATCATCAGAGTTTATTTACCTAATATACCACTTTAAAAGGTACTGTTTCAGGAACCGGGTGTTGCATTCAGGCTAGACATAATTTCTGTAACTACCTTCATATCAATAGGAGTAATTACCTATAAAGTATGCTTAACTGTACTTACATGCTAAGTGTAGCACACTGGGTATAAATCAACAACAGCTAAATTCAAACTTTATTTTTCAAAGAAACCTCTAGGCTGCAATTTTGCCATTCTTCTTTCTGATCCAAAAAAATAAAAGTAAATCATGGTAGGCAAACAGCCATAAAGCTGATAATGAGATTTGCAACCAGCTCAGACACAAGCTAAACCATGAGAAAGTTTAAAAGTCCTGTTATTTATTTTCCACTATGTCTAAAATCCGGAAAACCCCCATTCAGGGAAAAGGAGGCCCACTTTGCCATTTGAATAAGAGGCTGGCACAAGTACCTTTGTTTTTTATGCTGTACACCCCAACTTATATGGTGTCAGAAAGTTAGAGGAACATTGACAATTGCAGAAGCTTTTGGGAGGGGGGATAATAATCATTAACAGGAATATTCTGTTTACAAGAGAGCCTGAAATGAGACTCAAGTAAATAATAAGCATTTCAGAAAATTACCCAGTTACATGTTTAACCACTCCAAGGCATTCTCATCTCCCGGGAAAATAGCATGCATTTTAGAAAATTGCTTATAATTGTGAATTGTGTGTTTGCAAAGGAACTCAGTGTGCTGATAGGAAGCACATTTGTTAGAGCTTAGCAATGGAGTCTTTTTTTTTTATCAAGGACTTTAAATAAATATAAGAGAAACATTTGCAGTTGCTTTCCAGATGCCAATAAAATATGTTTCTGAATGTTTGACACACTATTCTAGAAAAGACTACGGATCTATTTTGATTCCTGAGGGATTTAATTCAAAGAACACTTGAAGGCATTTAGCTGTTGTTTTAAGAATGCACTTTTCCTATGAGACTCTACATTGTCAGGAGACAGAATTCTAAGTTGCAAATATTAATTATTCATATGACAGAAAGCACCCTAATGACCTTACTCTTCTTATTTCATATTCCTGTTGTGGTTCAGTCGCTCAGTGTGTCCAGCCCCATGGACTGCAGCACACCAGGCTTCCCCTGTCTTTCACCACATCGCAGAGTTTGCTCACACTCATGTCCATGGAGTCAGTGATGCCATCCAACCATCTTATCCTCTGTCATCCCCTTCTCCTGCCTTCAGTCTTTCCCAGCATCAGGGTCTGTTCCAAAGAGTTAGCTCTTAGCATCAGGTGGCCAAAGTATTGGATCTTCAGCATCAGTCCTTCCAATGAATATTCAGAATTGATTTCCTTTAGGACTGACTGGTTGGATCTCCTTGCAGTACAAGGGATTCTCAAGAGTCTTCTCCAACACCACAGTTGAAAAGCATCCATTCTTTGGCACTCAGCCTTCTTTATGGTCCAGCTCTCATATCCATACATGACTACTGGAAAAACCATAGCTTTGACTAGATGGAACTTTGTGGGCAAAATAATGTCTCTGCTTTTCAATATGCTATCTAGGTTGGTCATTGCTTTTCTTCCAAGGAGCAAGCGTCTTTGAATTTCATGGCTGAAGTTACCATCTGCAGTGATTTTGGAACCAAAAAAATAAAATCTGTCACTGTTTTCATCGTTTCCCCAACTATATGCAATGAAGTGGTGGGAACAGATGCCATGATCTTCATCTTTTGAATGCTGAGTTTTAAGCCAAGTTTTTCACTCTCCTCTTTCACCTTCATCAAGAGGCTCTTTAGTTCCTCTTCGCTTTCTGCCATAAGGGTGGTGTCATCTGCATATCTGAGGTTATTGATATTTCTCCTGGCAATCTTACTCCAGCTTGTGCTTCATCCAGCCCAGCATTTCACATGATGTACTCTGCATATAAATTAAATAAGCAGGGTGACAATATATAGCCTTCACATACCCCTTTCCCGATTTGGAACCAGTCTGTTGTTCCATGTCTTGTTCTAACTGTTGCTTCTTGACCTGCATACAGGTTTTGCAGGAGGCATGTTAGGTCTGGTATTCCCATCTCTTGAAGAATTTTCCACAGTTTGTTGTGATCCACACAATTAAAGGCTATGGCATAGTCAGTGAAATAGAGCTAAATGTTTTTCTGGAATTCTCTTGCTTTTCCTATGATCCAGTGGATGTTGGCAAATTTGATCTCTGGTTCCTCTGCCTTTTCTAAATGCAGCTTATACCTCTGGAAGTTCTCGGTTCATGTACTATTGAAGCTTAGCTTGGTGGATTTTGAGCTTACTAGCATGTGATACGGGGAAGGCAATGGCACCCCACCCCAGTACTCTTGCCTGGAAAATTCCATGGACAGAGGAGCCTGGAAGGGTGCAGTCCATGGGGTCGCTGAAGGTCTGACACGACTGAGCGACTTCACTTTCACTTTTCACTTTCATACTTTGGAGAAGGAAATGGCAACCCACTCCAGTGTTCTTGCCTGGAGAATCCTAGGGACGGGGGAGCCTGGTGGGCTGCCTTCTCTGGTGTCGCTCAGAGTCAGAAAGAACTGAAGCGACTTAGCAGCAGCAGCAGCATGTGATACCAGTGCAATTGTGTGGTAGTTTGAGAATTCTTTGGCATTGCCTTTCTTTGGAATTGAAATGAAAACTGACCTTTTCCAGTCCTGTGGCCACTGCTGAGTTTTGTAAATTTGGTGGCATACTGAGTGCAGCACTTTAGTAGCAGCATCTTTTAGGATTTGAAATAGCTCAGCTGGAATTCCATCACCTCCACTAGCTTTGTTCATAGTGATGCTTCCTAAGGCCCACTTGACCTCACATTCCAGGATGTCTGGCTCTAGGTGAGTGATCACACCATCGTGGTTATCTGGATCATTAAGATCTCTTTTGTATAATTCTCTGTATTCTTGCCATCTCTTCTTAATATCTTCTCCAGGGGATCTTCCTGACCCAGGGGTCAAACTCAGGTCTCCCGTGTTGCAGGCAGATTGTTTACCATCTGAGCCACCAGGTGAGAATGAGCCCAGTGAGAATGCTAATGACGCGGAATTCTTTGAATTCCTCTGGCTGAACTTGCTTTAAGGTTATGCTGTCACAGCCCCATGAAGGACAGTTGAACAGACAGATTCAGAATCTCTTCCTGTAGGTTCCTCGGAGTGTTGTGTCCAGTAACACAGTGGCAACTCATTGAAGAAACCTCTCCTTCAGTAACCAAGTCCCTTTTAGTTTCAGGAACAGAAGCCCCTATAGCTGACATAAAGAGAGAGAAGTGTACTGTTAGGGATGGAGTTTTTCTTGCTGCCCAGGGACAGGCAGGTGTGGGATAGACTCCTTGTCCATCCCCTCTGCCTCTGCCTCTCTGCTTCCTTCCTTTCTAGCTGTAAAGCAGGTTCCTCTGCTTCTTGGCCTCCAGAGCAGGAACACACCATCCTTCTTTCGCTCCCAAATTGAAATTGACAGTCTCATGCCTTGGTCAGCTGACTCATTTTATTCAAAGATATTCTTACCTTCAGAAACCAGGAGTGGTGCCAGACAAACGTGGCTTCTCCTGAATTCCGTGACTACTTTCTGTGATGCCGACAATGCAACCATGCAGGACACGGTGCTTCCCCTGTTCCCGCCACTAGAAAGATCAGAGCCCCCAGTGTTCCCGCCACTAGAAAGATCAGAGCCCCCAATGTTCCCGCCACTAGAAAGATCAGAGCCCCCAGTGTTCCCGCCACTAGAAAGATCAGAGCCCCCAATGTTCCCGCCACTAGAAAGATCAGAGCCCCAAGGTGTATTTTCAGCAAGTGTACTATTTTCGGGCAGGGTCTTTTTATGCCATCCTCAGTCTTTGGCCTTAATCGCCTCTTAACTGTTTTCTATTCTCTTCAATTGTCCATCTACTTTAATCTTAGTGTTTGTGTAGATTTGTACAGCAGTCTCAAATTCTTTCAAGGATGTAGCATGCATAAACTGATAAATTAAAAATCCCATTTGAAAATAGGAGACTTTCCTGGTGATCCAGTGATTGAGAACAACTGTGGCCTAGAATACAGCAAGTGTGCAGCAACTGTATACACAACATACCCCCTGCAGAATTTTATTCTTTTTCTCTAAGCATTTATTTCAAGGCTCCACAGTATACAGTGTGAATTACCTACATGACCTAATACATAGCCACCAATCGTATGCACTCCTATATCAATTAAGTTATATAAAATTAAAATTCAGGTTCTCATGATCATAAAGCAACTGAAAGATATCTACTAGCTACTGTATACAGAACAGAACTAGCTACTGTATACAGAACAACATGACCATCACAGAAATTTCTGTTGCAAATATACATCAGATTGTCTGAAATTTCTCATTAAATAGTTTGAAATTAACTTATCAAAAGACCCTAACTTAGACCTTTTAATTCTTTCTTAATCTTAATTCCAGTGCTTTTGTGTTTTTGGTTTGCTTCTATGTGAAAACAAAGTGAAAGTCCCTTTGTGACTCTTTGTGACACCATGGACCACATCCATGGAATTCTCCAGTCCAGAATTCTCCAGTGGATAGCCTTTCCCTTCTCCAGGGATCGAACCCAGGTCTCCTGCATTGCAGGTGGATTCTTTACCAGCTGAACCACAAGGGAAGCCCCAGAATACTGGAGTGGGTAGCCTTTCCCTTCTCCAGCGGATCTTCCCAACCCAGGAATCGAATCAGGGTCTCCTGTATTGCCGACGAATTCTTTACCGTCTGAGCTCTCAGGGAAGCCCTGTAGGAATCTCAGAATCCATTACCCTCTTCCTAGATCCTCTCACTACTGTCCGTTTGCTCATGTCTTTACACTAAACACAGTTCTGTGTTCACCGCATCACTGTTCAGGTCAAGCCCCCCAAGACTTCACATTGTGTCTGAAATCAAGTATCACATCAGCCTGCATTTCTCCCTTGACTGCCTGAACTGCTGTCTCATGAACTCTCAACACCCGCCCTACGAGCACTTCTCTGCTTTTGAAGCCTCACCTGGGGCAGTTCTGTTCCTGTCTCTGTCCCTGTATTTGGGGTGCCTGCCCCTTCCTCTCTGTGACTCCAGAGACCTCAGGTGTCTGCCTAGACCTCCCTCAGCCCAAGGTCATGTCCTCAAGATGCTCATCTCCTGTGCAGTTTAATTACCTGATATAAATCATTCTTGGTAACTCCGATTAGACTGTGCTTGCTTGCTTGCTAAGTCAGCACCCCCAATACAACCTTCAGGTCTTGTTCTCTGTTTGGATTCCCCATTTTGCCCAGTGCCAGCCTCCTCCTTCTTAAGTCCATAGCAGTTGAAGTGCTGAGGTTGTGTAAACCATGGGGCAAAGTCAGTACCTTGGATTTCCTGTCATCCCTCTGCTTCCAGTTCCTGACTTGTAAAGTCAGAAGGTGGGCCTAGGTGGTTTCTGTTGGTTCTATCAGTTCAAAATTCTGTAGTTTGGTAAAGTCAGTTTTCTAAGCTGTTTTACATTTAGGTGCCCTTATACATATATCATGATTTTATCAGCTGATAGATATTGCTGATTTTAACTTACACATCTGGTAAATCTCATGATTGCCATTTGGCACATGAGCATTTTGCAGCCCTCTATCAAGGTCTCCTGTTATTTTGTGCTACATGGCACAGATCCATCCATCCATCCAGTTTTTCCCAAGCTTGATTTTTCCCAACTCAGTGCACAGTGTTGATAATGGAAATGGAAAAGTTTCTTTAAGGAAAGACACTTTCTCCTCTCAGGGAGCTTCCAGTTTGTTTGGAAACAGACATGCAAAAATATGGCAATGAATAATCACAGTGAAGAGTTGAGGCAAATACCTAGTATAGGTCATTGCAGCATAGTGGTCCATTGCGTTACTTGTTATGAATAAAAATGACTGTGCTGTCTTGTGACTAGGATATTAAATCTTAGCCGTTCTCTAGAACGTCTAGTTAAGTGATGGAGTTTCTGTTGGTGGGATCTGGCCTCAATTCTAAGGGAGTCTATCCTCCTGAAATTGTTCCTAAATGCTAAAAGCGTGGCACAGGGAGAGGTGCTTTGTTTGTGGCCGCAGTGTATGCTTCGAGTGGAAACATTTGCTGCCTTAATGAACGTTTGACTGCTCACGTCATCAGTAACCGCATCCATATGTGCAGAGGCTGGACACCCACAAATGTTAGGAAACATCAGCGATATTTGGTGCTTTATACTCTTAGAGGACACACGCTTCACCTCACATACTTGTGCATTGAGTTTTGATTTTGCTGCACTGAAGGTATCAGAACTGAAATTGAAGGGAGAAACTTGGATCTTTCCCTCTTTAAAGGTATTGTTTGAATCCATTTAGTATATCTTTTTCATAAAGCTGAAATTGTAAAAATCGGTTTCAGTACACAGATGTATGCAGGGGAGGTGTGCAGTGCTCTGGCTGTGGGGTGTTGCTGTAAGACTGATGTGACCGAGTCTGACCTTGTGGCACCATTTTTAAATTCAGCTCAGTCTTACACTGTTACCAATTAGAGTGTGAATGACACTAACTAATTAAATTGAAGAAAAGGGTATTCATAAGTGGATGATGTAAACAGAAAATAGAGTTAGCACTTGACATTATGACCACAGGATTTTTTTTTTTTTTTCCAAGAATGAGCTGTGTGGTTAAAGGGTATGTTTAGAGACAAGAAAGACAAAAAGGCATTTGATCGACAAACATGATTTGTAGTTCAATCCATTATATTTATGCTGTGATGCCTTGTTCAATGAAAGTGCACCGCATCCTTCAGTCTCATCACAAAGTTTCTTTATGTTGAACTAACATGTCAACTAATTGGTTGCACTTTAGAAAACTGAACCCAGTTTTATGCTTAAATATATATATTTCTATATCCAAGGAACCCCAGAACACACTTGAAAGGTGAGATATACAGTCTGAAATGTCATGACCATTGTGTACAACCTATGACAGCAATAAAGTCACATCAACCAAACAATGGGAAAGCAACATATAGGAATTAAATGTGCCCGAGTCAGTGAACAGAAAATGATCGCTGAAGCATGATATATATTAGTAGCATAGAACATATGCAGACTGAAAAAGAAGAAATGAATGCTCCTTAAATCTGGTGATGAAAAATCTGTACTGCTATTCAGTTCAGTTCAGTTCAGTCACTCAGTCGTGTCTGACTCTTTGCGACCCCATGAATCTCAGCATGCCAGGCCTCCCTGTCCATCACCAACTCCTGGAATTCACTCAGGCTCACGTCCATCGAGTTGGTGATGCCATCCAGCCATCTCATCCTCTGTCGTCCCCTTCTCCTCCTGCCCCCAATCCCTCCCAGCATCAGAGTCTTTTCCAGTGAGTCAACTCTTCGCATGAGGTGGCCAAAGTACTGGAGTTTCAGCTTTAGCATCATTCCTTCCGATTTTTAAAATGGCTAGTGTCTTAAGTCCTGAAGGTAAAGGAGTCATAGTTATTAGAAGTGAAAATGCAACTCAATGGTTCGTTAGTCTCTCACTTTTAATGGCTTTTTGGTGCTTTTGGAAGCATTCACTTACTGACATGGCCAATCATTGCAACCAAACACACTGTAATGGTCAGGGAGCTGGCCCCATCGTCCTTTACAATGAAGGGTGTGCCAGAGGGAGTCTAGAGATCAGTCACTGAGGGAAGCAAAGCAGAGGCGCCCTCAGCTCATACTGAAATTCTCGCTGTCCTCATTGCAGGACAGCATGTGTGTCCATCCTCAGAGGTTTACATTCACCGTTTGGAGGAAATCTGGTGTCTTCTGAAATGAGAGATTTTTTAATGAATGAGATTGTACGTGAAATCAGCTTGCTTCATAAAGACCTGTGAATTTGATAGCAAACTTGGGGATTATTTTACCCACTTGGATATTATACAGATGAGGAAATAGAGACCTAGAAAGGTTAAGACAGGTGGCTATGGTATAGTCGGAAAAAGACAAGACTCTTACTTGGACAGACAGGAGATAGAATTTCAACTCTTTTAGACCTGCGTGACCTCAAGCAAGTGACTTCATTCCTCTGAGATGTGGCTACCTGATCTCTAATTGAATGGATTCTTCTCTAAGTGGGGCTGATACAAGATGCCCATGTTTTAAATAAACGATAGATTTCACGGATGTAAACTCCAGTGAAATCATCACCATGACCAGCGGAAGGCACATGCACGCTAACCTGTCCCTGCCGACCCCCCACTTCTCCATGGATGACTCTGTGTGCACTTCTTGTTTACATTTTCTAGAATTGTGTGTAAATGCTACTACACAGTATATACTCTTTTTTGTATGATTTCTTTTGTACAGCAAAATTACTGGGGAATTTTATCATTGTGCATGTATGCTAAGTCGCTTCAGTTATATCTGCCTCTTTGCGACCCCGTGGACTGCAGCCCACCAGGCTCCCCTGTCCATGGGATTCTCCAGGCAAGAATGCTGGAGTGGGGTGTCATTTCCTTCTCCAGGGGATCTTCCCAACCCGGGGATAGAACCTGTGTCTCGTAAGTCTACTGCACTGGCAGACAGATTCTTTATCACCACTGCTCCCTGGGTAGTGTTTATCAAAAATGCATTCCTTTCTATTGCTGAGCTCTGTTCTATGATTATCACCACGATCTGTTTTTCCATTCAGCTGCTGTTGATGAACATTTGGGCTGTGTCTAGTTTCTGGTTATAACAAATAGAGCTCCTGTGAAATTTTAGGCAAGTCTTTGTATGTACATAGATTTCTTTTCTGTGTGTAAATATCTAGAAGTGGAATGATTGGATCATATTTTTAAAGTTTCCTTTTTAAGAAACTGCAAAGCGGTTTTTCTGAGTTCACTGTATCATTATGCATTCCCACCAGGAGTGTATGGGGTTCTGGTTGTTCTGTATCCTTTTCAACATTTGATACAATCAGTCTTTTGAATTTTGATGTTCTCCTAAGTGGGTATTGATATTTTATTAGTGGTCTTAAGATGTATTCCCTAATGACTAATGATGTTGAGCAGCTCATCATATGTTTATTTGCCATTCTTTTATCTTCTTTGATGAAGTACCTGTCCAAATCTTTTGGCCATTAAAAAAAATTGACTTATTTTTGTATTATAAACATTTACATGTTATTTATAAATTCTGGATGCAAGTATGTTATCTGATAAAATTTGTAAATATTGTCTCCCTGTCTGAAGATTATCTCATATCATTTTCTGAACAATATCCTGCAAAAAAACAAAATTTTAATTGTGGTGAAGCCCTGTTTATCAATTTATTCTTTTGTAGATTGTACTTAGTGTATCACACCTACGAAATCTTCCCTAACAGTCACAAAGGTGTTCTCATTCATTTTCTCCTAGAAGCTTTGTTTTATGTTTTATATTATGGTCTCTGATCTGTTTTGAATCATCTTCTGCATATAGTGCAAGGTATGAACCGAAGTTCCCTTTTTGTTTGAATATCCAGTTGTTGAAACACCATTCATTGAGCAAAATGATCTAGGCTCCTAGGTTTCCATTGTGTTTTCTCTTGATTCAAAATCTCAGCAAGGAGGCTGTGACTGGTCTTCGTGTCTTTGGGTCCTTGGTTCTGTGCTAATAACCTCACTTTGCTGCTGAGACGTAGAAGTGAAGTTGCTCAGTCGTGTCCAACTCTGCAACCCTCTAGACTGTATAGCCCACCAGGATCCTCTGTCCATGGGATTCTCCCGGCAAGAATGCTGAAGTGGGTTGCCATTTCCTTCTCCAGGGGATCTTCCTGAACCAGGAATCAAACCCAGGTCTCCTGCATTGCAAGCAGACACTTTAACCTCTGAGACGTAGAGCTCAGTTTTTAAAAAGGCAGGTCTTTTGGTCTTTCATATACAAACAGTTTTAAAGAAAGAATGGGGGAATAGTCAGCAATAATAAATTAAAAGCTGATAAGTTTTCAGTAATAGAATGTTTAGTTCAACTAATGTGTGTGAACTAAATAAAAGCCATTAACTTTTTTGCGTTTGCCTTTAATCGGTCTTGTCCGTTTTTAATCAGTTGGACTCCTTCGTTTA
Source organism: Tragelaphus eurycerus (assembly GCA_935064755.1). NCBI lineage: Eukaryota > Metazoa > Chordata > Mammalia > Artiodactyla > Bovidae > Tragelaphus > Tragelaphus eurycerus. Next base: position 19,950,412 of record CAKXYN010000039.1, on the reverse strand, counting down.
TCAGTTTCAACCCCTTGGGTTATTCTTTGTCAGTTGCTGATGAGTCCTTCCTCAAGGCTCACGTGTAAACGTCCTCCACGTCTTGTCTGACAACACATGGCCACCATCTATTGGCAGCAGGGGGGTGATGGCCAGTTCCACAGGCCTCTGGGGAGAAAGTGTGTTTCAGAGTCACTTGCTTTATGAGATACTCTCCGTGGACTGGCCACCAGGAAGATAGGCAGCCTATGACACACCTAAATCCCGATTAATGAAATGCTAAATGATGACTTTTTGGATACATTGTTTTACTTCCAGTAGCTTCATTTTGAATCATTATGAATAGTATTTTTCTAGTAACCATTTTTGCAGTGTGTCTCGTGACAAAAGAAATAAACTATTTTATCCTTGTGATAATAATAGCAATGAATTAAATATTCCTTGCCATAGGTGAGACACTATTTAAAATACATGCTTCCTCCTGTGTATAAAAATATCAGTTAGGATTTTAACATATTTTTCACACAAAAGGAATCTGGATGGACAGTCCTTCTATTTTCTTATCAAGTCCCTTTTGTGGTAATGGTTATCAGACCCTTCTGATAGGACAATTGTAGACGACTTGAGTGATGGTCATTACGCTCATATGAGAGGCTGCCAAGAATGATAGAGAGTTTGTGGGGCTTTTTTTCCTCATCTTTTTTGCTAAGGTTCCCTTCTCACTTACAAGGACCTACTGAGGTCACAGGGCTCAGTGTTTTCAGAAGAATGTTTCTCCTGAGTACAGAGAGCGTAGATGATAAGGATAATATAAACTCCCTCCCTAGCGCAGGTTCCCTCGAGGGCACTCTTGTGTCCCCAGCCCCTTGAGAAAGTCCTTCTGCACTGTGGGTGCTCGATGTTATCGCTGAATAAGCCAATAAAGCATTAATTCAGGTAAAATGATCAATAAAATACTTCACATTCGAGACTTTGTTAGCTACACCTCCACCACCCGCACCCCCCCAAAAAAAAAAAAAAATTTTCCCTGCTAATTCCACTGACAGTGACACATTGGTACAATTTTCTCCCCAGAGTAGGGATTCCCACTTAGAAACCTGAGCTGGGGGACAACTTTCAACCCCGTTTTGGGAGGAAGGGTCATATAAGCTTCAGAAGATTCTCAGTGAAAGACCTTGGGACAGACCAAAGAGGTTGAACACCACGGTATAGTGTCGAGACAGCTGCACCTTAATTTAAGATAAGGCTTTGAGAGTCTAAACTAATTGAACCAGGTGTAAGGAATGCTGTGAAATTCTTGAGCACAGTATTTGTCCCCTTTGCCCAAAAGCAACGAGAGCCAAAAGGAAAAGAAAGAAAAGGAACATGGGCTAGTCCCTGCCACGGAGAGCAGGTGTGGTCTCACCATGGGCGGGCAGTGCTGGACTCTGGGTGCCCAGCTCTGCAGGGGGCCTCAGGGACCCCCCCAGCCTCCCTGCTCCCTGGGGGTCCCACTGCCCTGCACACTGTCACCCACCACTAACCCACACCCTCCAGCACCCTCACACAAGCACCCACACACTCACCTTATTGCACCCGCCCTGGGCCCTCGCCAGCCACACCCCCCCATGCCCAGTGACCTTTCCTGTACCCTCTGCCTTCCAGCCTGTGCCCCCGGCCCCACCAGGTCAGCCCCGGGACACCCGGTCCTCAGCGTCCCTCTCCATCGCCCACCCGCCATTTCTCTTCTGGGTCCCTGTCTCGCTCTTTAACCCCAGGTGCCCCCGAGGCTCACGGCATTCATCCCGACACCATGAGTCCCTCCTCGTCCCGTGACGTTGGGTCTACAGGCCATTCCTGCCTAGTCACTGAAGCGCGGCGGCCCCCACAAACCCTGCCTCCCCCCAGGAGAGCCGTCTGGCCCCACCCTTACCCTCACCCCGTGTGTCTCCCCTGCGCTGGTGCCTGCGGGGCAGCTGGGCACAGCTGGGCGTCAGCGCGTCCGCCCCGCCAGCCCTAAGTGTGCCCGTCATCCGCTCCCTGCACTTAACGTACCTGCCTTTTCTTCTCTGACTTCGGGCTGGCTTTGGGTCCCTCCTTTCCACCGGAACATCCCACTAAACTAAGAAATCGGGTTAATGACGACAGACCGGTGTGTCGAGCGCCCCCTGAGGGCTTCCCGTCGTGATGTCTCTTCTGCCCTGAGCGCAGCTCAGCCTCCCCCCATGGCTTCTTCTCTGCCTCTCCTCCAACACCCATTTGCATCACTTAAAATTTTATATCCTGAGCTCTCCTCAGACCTGCAGGATTTCACGTGCAGCTGATTCCATGAAAACCCACACACATTCTCCAAGCCATCAAAAGCCTCCTAGCCTCAGCCAATCTAAATATCAGTCTTGATTCTAACCCCTGCACCCCCCACACACACCTGCCAGACCTGTTCCCCTAACCTTCCCCGGTGTCGCCCGTCCACGCTTACTTGAGAAATCTCAGCACCATTCTCAGTTCTTCCCTTTCTGATGCCCTGATAATCCATCACTACTTCCCTTCCCCAAAGTGTGTCAAACGTTTTCACTTCCCTGCATCTCTGGGCCGTCACCTTGGTTCAAGCCTTTATCGTCTGTTTCTTCAACTACCGTGATCATCTACTAGCTGGATCTCTCTCTCTTGAGCATATGACAATCCATGGACCACACACAAGCCGGGATGTGCTTACAGCCCTGTCGCCTGAGTGGCTGCTTGTTTCATTAGGGAAAATAATGTAATTTTTTCCTAAGGTCTAGGAAGACCTGAAATTTCCCTTCCTCTCTCTCTCTCCCTCTCCTGCCCTTCTGTAGTCATACTGGCCTCCTCTCTGGTCCTTGCAGTTCAAGGTCTTTGCCCACACTCTTTTCCCTGCCTCCTACCACTCCACCCTTTGCCTTTTTCCCCCTTCAAGTCTCAGCTTTTAAAAGTCTTTAACCATATGCTGTTACTATATGAGCCAGGCACCTGGTCATGGCTCCCCGTTTGCTTTCTTTATACTCCTTGCAGTAACTTACAGTTATCTGTTGGTTTGTTTGATGGCATCTCTTTAGCAGCAGGAACACTGTCGTCTTGCTCACAATTGAATTCTCAGCGCTTTTCCCTGTGTCTGCCGGCACATAGTGGGGACAGGAACCCAAGAAATATCAGTTGCATTACTTCATGCAAATGCGTATCAGATAAAACCTAGACTTTAGTATTTATGCTGCTATAATTCTTAACTTTTTATTATGGCATGATTTTGTTTATGTTCTCACACACTTTTAAAAGCATAACATATTTTAAAACTTAGATATCAGCATGAAATTTAAAGGTGATCATAAATCTGTAATGTAATACAGACTGAGTGCTAGATAACAAACAGAGCTGTTATTTGAATTTTGAAAATGGGGAGGCTTTAATATTTGATAGGCACTGGGTGTGCCAGATTATTGAGCAAGCTAATGGAATTATGATAGATCTAAAATGCGAGGAGAGCATCATTTCTGTCTTTCCTCTTGGAGGAAACCAGAGAAGAGCTCTAACCTGAAGAGAGGTTTACTTATCTCATACGTGTAGGCGTTGATCAAGATTAGGAAAAGTTAATGACTTGAGCAAGAAAATAGACCCCTGTAAATGACAGTATTCCAACTCTGAATATTTTACATTGTTCGTAAAGTGGTTCTGCTGAACCTCTTTTCCTACACATTTCATCAACATGCATGATTTGTGACATCGATATCTCTTTGCCAGTGAAAGAAAAATAACTGGTGATGTTGAGGAACTTGTGCTCACGGGAGCTCACCCGGATCTGACGCTTTGTGACCCCAGGGACTGCAGCCCCCCAGGCTCTTCTGTCCATGGAACTTTCCAGGCAAGAATACTGGAGTGGGTTGCCATTTCCTTCTCCAGAGGATCTTCCCAACCCAGGGATCAATCCTGCATCTCTTGCATCTCCTGCGTTAGCAGGCAGATTCTTTAGCCCTGAGGCACCTGGGAAACCCCAATGTTAGGGAGATCCATGGTTACTTTTAAACCATATGTGCCTACACAGAGAGTGACAGTTCCAAATAAAGGTCATCTAAACTTCTTGCAAGTTTTTACTTTTTCCAATTGCTATTTATCTGCCTAGTGAAACACAATCCCATCACCTTTTGAGTGACTAACTCTAATATAATTACATACTTGGTGTACCTGGATCTTAATCTTCTGCTTTACGATGGTCACACTAGACTTACTGATTCATCCATTAAATCAATTCAAAGGACAGAATTTTCAATACTGACTTTTAAAATATTAACTCACTTGTGGATTGGGAGGGAAGGAAAAAAAGGTTCTGATACCTCATTTATAGCTATTTGAAATCACCAGCCCTTCCAACTTATTAGTTTCAACAATTATTCAGAAATAGAAGTCAATTAGAAGTCCCAATAGAAAGCATGAAAAGAAATTTCCCTGGGGAATAAATGTGTTACTTGCTCAGGTTGCTAAGTCAATTAAATTACAGCCCATATTTTGCTAAGATTTAAAAACTCTCAACATGTCTACGTAACAAGAAAAAAGGGGATAGTTCTTCCAGGCTTTTTTTCAGAAGATAAAACAAGTTTGTCCTATGTGTAAAAAAAAATGTATAAAATATATACTTGTGCTATTTTCATTAATGTCCTCTTATTTTAAAACATGCCAAATTATATTGCTTCAGCTAAGATATCCCTCATATTTATAGAAAGGAATTAGCTACCATGCAAACACAGAGACTATAAATTCAGCATTTATATAAATATGTAGAAACAGTGGGCTTTTAAAAAGATAAAATTAGTTGTTTCTCTCTTACTTTGTTTTCCAAAGTGTTCTAATTTTTAGTTCTTGTAGGTGAGAGATGCAGAAAAATGGCAGGGAGTGAAGGGATGGTGAAGAGGGGAGGAGATGAGGATTTATAGACCCCATCACCTGAGTTGTTCATAGTGGGAGGCTCCCCAGAGACAGCATCTGAAGGGCGTCAGCCCAGAGACCAATGGGTTACAGAAAAAACTCAACCCTTCTTTCCACAAACGTCCCACTCATCCTCTGCACCGGCTCCTCAGAAGGATCTGGAATATTCCAGAGCACTACAAGGAAGGGATTGTGTTTTTCTCTTGTTCCCTCGGGATGATAAGAGGAATAAATGAAGGACAGCAGCTTAACCACAGGTCCTGGATCAAGCTTACATTGCTGGGGTCAAAGACGTGGAGAGCGTTTTAATGCGTTAGGGTGCACCAGGAGTCACCTCTTCTTAGAAACCCATCCTGCAAGTAATTACTGTCCTTCCTCCTGGAAAGAGGTAAAATGAGGTACACTTTAACACATACAAATGATGCCTTGTTACGTGTTTGTATGTAAGTAGGACACTGCATGTACACGGGTATGCCCATGTTATATATATGCATGGCTCCTTGCTTGTCGCTGTGTAGTTAACAGACTGGCACGGCGCCTGGCCTCCCGGGTCTCACAGCAGTCAGAGATGAGCTGTGCCCCTCGAGGCTGGAGGTGCGGTTACTGCCGGCAGGTAGGCCCTGCTGGGCTAATAGGATGCAATCAGAGTTCAGGGCCCACCAGCTCCTGTTCCGCTGTGAAGAGTTGCCCTCTCCCCTCGGTCCTGCCAAGTCTCTCTGCACAAATCTTCTCAGTTCTGCCAAATCTCTGCACAGCGGACGGGTTTCCCGGCTGCCTGTTGCTTGTTGGTTTCATGCTTTCTGTCCGTCTTGTCTCGCGTGGTAGCAGTTCCCTGGGGCAGGAACGGGTTTCCCGGCTGCCTGTTGCGTGTTGGTTTCATGCTTTCTGTCCGTCTTGTCTCGCGTGGTAGCAGTTCCCTGGGGCAGGAGGGCCACAGAGCACTTTCACTGCCAGCTTGTGTCTGAAAGTCCTTCAGCAGAACAGCTGTGCCCTTCTCTGCTTGCAGGTTAGAGAGGAGGCTTTCGGCTACGGGAGCCATAGCAGAGGCTTCCCAGGGGTAAAGAATCTGCCTGCCAGTGTAGGATACCTGGATCGGAAGGATCCCCTGGAGGAAATGGCAACTCACTCCAGTATTCTTGCCTGGAAAATCCTGTGGACAGAGGAGCCTGGTGGGCTACAGTCCATGGGGTCTCAAAGAACCGGACACGACTGAAGTGACTTGAGCACGCACGCAAGCAGCTGAAGCAGATGGGGCTTATCTCTAAAGGGAGGGCCTCCAGCCAGCAGCTGCATCCAGCGCTCTGCACCCTTGGCTGCCTCCTTTCGCCTTTGCCTTGAAGGAAGGGTGGAAGAGAGCAGGCTCTTAATTAAAGCCGCCTTCAAACGCTCCAGCAGGTGCCCAGCTGGCCTGAGACACAGGCCACCACCAAGTGCCTTCCCGGTGGCCTGGTGCTGCTCCCGATCACTGGCCGGGACGGCGCACCCGCCCTTGAGAAAGGCGAGCTGCTTTCCTGAGCTCCAATCAGAGCCTGGATAGGCATGTTGTGCCAGTCTTTTCTTTAGATTACTTTTATGTTCTGTATTCTGGGAGCATAGGAACGTTTATGGTCAGAGTTTCATTTTTATGTACACAAATGTAATACACAGACCAGGAAATGCGAGAGGGTGATTCGGGGTTGGCAAAAAGTAAAGAAGAGAAAGATCTATCTCCGTCACTCAACTCATACATGTTTTTTTTAATTTATTTTTTACTGAAGCATAGCTGATTTTCAATCTTGATTTCTGCTGTCCAGCGACTCAGTTACGCATATATATATATATATTGTGTAATTTTTGTATTCTTTTCTATTATGGTTTATGACAGAATACAAAATCTAGTTCCCTGTGCTGTACCATAGGACCTTATTGTTTATCCATCCTGTGTATAATAGTTTACATCTGCTAATTCCAAACTCCCACTCCATTCTTGATATATTTTTATATTTACCAACATTTTGGAATAGATGGTGCCTATCACTGAAACACATACAGTGCCTCTCTCCACGCACGTACGGGTTGTAGGTGCTTCCTCAAAACTTAGGAAATCATGAGTCACGATGTTCTAGTTCTGCTGTAAAAGAAGACTGGCCCACAGGCGTGTCAGCCCAGGTTTGAGAGAAGCTGTGTGCTTTTTGTACATTTCCTTTCTAAAGCTGCATTCTTCCTAGCAACGTCATGATCTCAAAGCTGGGTAATACCCTCGAATAAAATGCCTTCTGAAGATGAGAGCAATAAAGCCCCCAAAGAAATCCACATTACCCTCCTCACCCAGGTTATATGCTTTCCATATATTAGCTAAGGATTACTCTTCAGCCCTTCCACGAAAACCCAGGGAACTCATATGAAGTCACGTTTTTGTTAACTACATGCACACAAGAGCCACTGGAGAATTCCACCAAATTCCATTAAATTCCGGTACTCTGCTCAGTAAATAGCCATGAAAACACCACGGTGCTTAGAGCGAGCCCTCAGTCCCCCGTGGACACCTTAGATTACAGCCATCTAATTACCATGTTTTGCAGTAACCTAGTGGGACTTCCACAGGTAATTAGAACTCCAGAGCATTTCCACAGTAATCCAGTAAGGACCTCTTAACTAGAAAGGATTATGTGCTGCTAATATCGTGCCCACGTGCTTTCAGCAGTTAATTGTCTCCATTAATTTTTGGCAGCACCACAGAATCTCAGCAGCTTCATACACTGTGACACTTTGTGCATCAACTTGAAGCAAATACATTCCCTCCACCCCCATCACATTCTCTCTCCTCTCTCTCAGCAATTCTTTTTTTCCCCAGCAATCAATACCCTGATGAGAAAAAAAGAATCTCATATCACTTCAATTACATTTTCTTTATGTGAAATCAGGATGATTTCTGTTCAGCTCCTCTCTAGGCGAGCAGGTAGACATCTAAAGTGGCTGTAGCTTTCATCGTCTCGTATGGAAATCTCAAAAGAGGGGGCCGGGAATTGACGGCAGTTTCTTCTTTTTCTTGCCTGTTCCAAGCAGCGTTTGCTTAGAGGACATGGACCTTATTTTTTACATTTGAATCTTCAGAGTCCAGAACATAGCACATGCTCAATTAATGGACTCAAAAGGCACTTATTCTGCCAGCTCTCTATCTAGAAAACCCTCAGTCAGTGTTTGATGAGTGCATCCAAATCAACTGAAAAATGCTTCTACAATATGACAAGTGAATTACTGAGCATGAAGTTTGAGGACTAGAGTTATGAGTATATTTATGGATGAGATCTTTGTTAAGGCAGTCACTTATATCAACTTTAATAGTATATGCACACACACATACACACACAGGTATGAATTCTCCTTCCCTACCAGTTACCACTTACTGATTCACTGAATTGATTTCCATCCATCCCCAGTCTTCCTGCCTTTCTCCTTGTCTTTCTCCGGATGTGTGTTTGAGCTTTAAGCTGGGGGAGGAGCTGGACGTAGACCCAGCCAGTTACCACCTAAGGACTTGCTTCTTGTGCAAGCAAGCGTCTCTTTCTGCCCCCACGACTAGGTCTCACAGGAGTGGTCAGTGGAGTATTATCAGTTCCGCTCTTGGAGAACCCCTCCCAAAGCCATCATAGCACACACAGAAGATGGTATGACATAGTGAAAACACCCTGGATTTTACTGGCAAAGAGACTCATTTTTGAACCTTGGCACCACTTTAGAAAATTACTTGGCCTCTCAGTCCACTATTTCATCCTGTTTCATCAGGAAAATCAGGACAGTAATACCCAGTTCACAGAGAGAATTGTGAAAAACAAGGAGGCGTGCCTGGATCTTTGCTGTTGCTGTTCAGTCGCTCCGTCGTGTCTGACTCTGCGAGCCCGTGGACTGCAGCTCATCAGGCTCCTCCATCCTCCACTATCTCCCGGAGTTTGCACAAATTCTTGTCCATTGAGTCATTGATGCCATCCCACCATCTTGTCCTCTGTCATCCACTTCTCGTCCTGCCTTCAGTCTTTCCCAGCATCAGGGTTTTTTCCAGTGAGTCAGCTCTTCGTATCAGATGGCCAAAGGATTGGAACTTCAGATTCAGCATCATTCCCTCTAATGAATATTCAGGACTGATTTCCTTTAGGATGAACTGGTTTGATCTCTTTGCAGTCCAAGGGACTCTCAAGAGCCTTCTCCAATACCCCGTTCAAAAGCATCAATTCTTCAGTGCTCAACCTTCTTTATGGTCCACCTCTCACATCTATACATGACTACTGGAAGAACCACAATTTTGACTAGACAGATCTCTGCCGGCAAAGTGATGTCTCTGCTTCTGAAGGCACTGTCTAGGTTTATCATAGCTTTCCTTCCAAGGATCTTGGTAGGTTCTTAGTGAACACAGGTTTCTCTGTGTGCATTCTAGCCCCAGAATGCCTTTCCTTTGGCAGGTCAGGGACCTTCTGATGAAGACCTCTGGTCTCTCCCAGGAGAGGGAAGTGATCCTGATTCTCACCTTGTGGCCGGAGAAGGGGCTCTGGTTCAGCCTTGCTGTTGAGCACAAACAGGGAGAATTTACAAAATGCCTGCCCTCAGCACAGTTGTATTACGATCCTAATTGAATACATACCAGGCTGCAGCAATCATGCTTTATGTCTAATTGACTGGAAAATAACCCTCACTTGTTCTTACCATCAGGCTTATACGGAGACAGCAGACGTCAGCTCATCCCTGAACCCACCTGCAATCTTCCCTGGCCAGGCCCCTCCCAGGATCTTCCCCTCTTACCCGGAAAGTCCACGACATTGCAGAATCTGTCTCCATATCGCACTTCTGACTGGAGTATTCCCTGTATGCTATTTTCACTGCGGTCTGGATTACTAAAGTCAAGATTTGCCCTTCCAAGATCTAAACCTGTGTTTCTCCTATGGTTTCTCTCTATTTTCATCTTACTGGCAATTCTCCTCTTTTGACTCTTGCCTTATTTGTCCCATATTTCTATATCCATGTATGTATACAATGGATATTTGTTTTTGGTGTTTTTATTGGCATGGTTTGTGGAAAGGAAAGGTAGATTGCTCTTACGTTGAGGATTTAAGTCTACTACTTCATCTAAAACTAAGGCCTTGAAAGAGAATACCTAGTCAATTTATCAAAACATAAAACTTTGAGTAAACAGTTTTTATGATCTTCAAGAGGGAAGTTTTTCTTTATTTTTTCCCCTTTTAAAATCCAAAGTGGCTTTATTTTGCAAAAATTAAAAAAAATTGACAAGCTGATCCTAAATTTCCCCTGATTATTTGTTTTAAATAATCCAGAATATCTGAAACACACTTGAAAATGATGAAAAAAGTTAGAGGACTTGAAGATTCTACCTTCAAAACTTAATACCAGCTATGGTGATGTAGCCAGCATGGTAATTGCATAAAAACAGACATATAGATCAGCGGAACAAAACTGAGAGCTCAAAAATAAATCCTCCTATTTAGGGTAAATTGGTGTTCAACAGGGGTGCTATTGGGTTCCCCTGTTAGGAAATACTTCCAGCCTTGCTCAGAACTATGTGCTTTTCCAGGACCTCCTCCATGAAGTCTGTCCTGACTTCAGATGCAGTCCGCACTGAGGGTGCCCTCTCTCAACCTCAGTCCTGCACGCAATCATTTCATTGCTTTCTGTTTCCCAGATCAAATGATCAATTCTTTTCAGGGAATAATCAGGGCTCATGTAATTTCTATATTATGAATAATATATTTTTCATGGTTCTCTGTGCTTTCAAATCAGAGCTCAGCACTAAAAATCTGAGCTCTGGAGTCAGAGTAACTATGTTCCAACACTCCTGTGTCCAAATATCGTGCAACTACCGTTCCACTGCTGCGTGAAACTAGGCACCTTCCTCAGCCATTCTGGGCCTCAATTGTCTCACCTGTCAAATGGGTACAATATTCACATCTACTGTTGGAGCTCATAGAGTCAGGATGAGTGGTTAGAGCGGTGCCTGGCACACGGTGAAGCTCTTACAAATGGGGGCTCCTGCTGCTAGCACCACTATCCTTGCAGTTGGAAGGGTGATTTCAAATGCCCTTGACTTGGCTTTTGTTAAAACCTGAGCTAGAATCACCAGTGGAAGGTACATTTTTCAGACTCATATTTCGTTTAGTCACTTGACAAACTTTATGAAACACACCTGCCCACATGGCATTTTTGAAGCTGGGATGGTGTGAGGATGGTGATGGGAAGGCCAGGGACTTTGGAGACAGAAATACCAGGACTAAACACTGTTTGGTGGATCTTTCTGCTCTGTGGCCTGGCCAGGTAAATCCTCCTCTTGGTCATCTTTCCTAATGTCAGGAATCTTAATCTTATTCCTAATTCATTAATGTATTCCCTAGTGAAAGTTAGAAATAAGGTATGCAGAGCTAGAAATAGCTACTTAATAAGTGGTAGTTTTTTAATTGTAGAAATGGGCCCCGTTGCTTCTCTTTCCTGTATCTAATATTACCTCTCACTTACTGTTTTTCTGTTTGTTTTTTTTTTCAATTTTTGTGATAATTTGGATTGTGGTTCAATCCAGGGCAAGCATTTTTTTTTTAACCCACCATTCCTATCCTTGCCCCTGGTATGGTTATTTGGAAACTTTAGCATGGAGATCTGAAAGTTTCAGATACAAAATGACTTGTGAGTATCACAGTTTCTGGCTTATTACACCCAATTTGTGGGGGAAAAAAAAAAAGATAATAAATAATAGAATAAAATTAGCCAAGTTATCGAGTGGTTTTAAAATAAATTTTTTAAAAGCTCATGCTGCTTCTGCTGCTGCTAAGTCGCTTCAGTCGTGTCCAACTCTGTGCAACCCCAGAGACGGCAGCCCACCAGGCTCCCCTGTCCCTGGGATTCTCCAGGCAAGAACACTGGAGTGGGTTGCCATTTCCTTCTCCAATGCATGAAAGTGAAAAGTGAGAGTAAAGTTGCTCAGTCGTGTCCGACCCTCAGCGACCCCATGGACTGCAGCCTTCCAGGCTCCTCCATCCATGGGATTTTCCAGGCAAGAGTACCAGAGTGGGGTGCCATCGCCTTCTCCGTAAAAAGCTCATACCTACATACAAATCAACGAAACCCATCATGTAGTGTTTTCCCATGAACTGTGAAACAGAAGCTACCCGAACCAGAGGAGATGTGCCGGAGAGTGCAAGCAGGCTTCGCAGGACCCCTCCGTGTTCTCTGCTGTCAGAGGCCTCCAAGGTCAGGAGCGAACCAGAGGGCTCTGTAGAACACTGGTGACCGCTTGTTGAGAGCAGAAAGACCGCAGTAAGAAACGTGCGTGCACCAGTGTGATATTCCTTTCCTGTGGGCACAGCTGCGGCAGGAAGTTTGTTTCTGACCAAACTTCTCAGTGGTAGAATCACTGCCAGAAGTGTACTCTGTTCCGAATGACGTTGTTGGTTACACTCTCTTACACATGCGCATAAGCCGATTTGAACAACAACACGGTTTACCTCGAGAGGAAAAAAAGTAGACAGTGAAGAGACAGGACTGTGCCATGTGTGAGCCTGCCTTCCACGCGGTGCAGCATCCCCACCAGGCTCTGTGCCACAGTCGTCACTTTGTCCAGCAAATGCTGCTGGTGTGCCCAGAGGCACCGACAAGCGGGAAAGTCTCAGAAGCAAAACTGATTTTAGACCCCAGACTCTCCTCTCACAATCCCCGTGACCTTAAGAAGGTGGGCCTGGTCTTCAGACAGAAGAGCTGAGATCTTCCAGCTGCATCTCCACCCTCTGTCTCTTCCTCTCTACAAAACGCCATGGGTGGCTTTGTCTCTGCAGGCAGGGGTGAGAAGGAAGTGGGCTGACCTGTGAGGGCGCCTCATAGAGTTCCAGAGACCACCTTGCTTTACTGCTTGGAGTTCTCATTTTTATCATCAGAAAAGTGAAGAGAGTGGGTCACAAGCAGATAACCAGGGGCCCTGGGAGCTTGAAACTCTCCTTGAACCCGTGAGGACTTTGCTGAGGGACACCTCCGCTTCTTGCTTCCAAGGTCTTGGGGGCAGTTAAAGCGCACACATGGAGATTGCTGAAATAGTGTTTTAAACACAGCTCATCCAGAACACTAGAGAAGTGAAACAGGAATTATTTAGGGGACACGTGTGTGCTAAGTCACTTCAGTCGTGTACTCCTCTTTGCGGCAATACGGACTGTAGCCTGCCAGGCTCCTGTGTCCATGGGATTCTCCAGGTAAGGATACTGGAGCAGGTTGCCCTCCTCTGGGGGATCTTCCAGAACCAGGGATTGAACCCGAGTCTCTTACATCTCCTGCCTTGGCAGGTGGGTTCTTTACCCCTAGTGGCACCTGGGAAGCCCCTATTTAGGGGAGAGTTCTTATTAACTCGGGATGGTGTAAGTCCTATTCTTCCCAAGACAAAGAGGTCAAAGTAAACAAACCCCCCTGTGTGCTCCACAGCAAGAGCTCCCCAGAGCATTCTCCCCATCACAGTGGTTCTGGCAGCTCCGGCTTCGAGCTTCCGGCTCCGTGCTGATATGGAACGAGCAGCCCTCCCAGGTGGGGGTCTTGCTGTCCCTGAGGTGAAGAGCCCAGGGCAGTAGCTCTGGAAAGACAGGAGCCCCTGGCAGTGATGTGCCAGCCACACGGGCTCTGTCTTCATGCTTTCATCCCTGCTGGCATGTCCCCCTGAGACTCCACCTTCAGCCTTTGGGGCACCTCCCTTCAGCCTGCTTACTGCGTCTCTGAGATTTTTCATTGCAAACGTCTTGTTACCTCTGGAGGTGGTTTCTGTTCTCAGACTTCACTTGTAAAGGTTTTTAATCAGGTCCTCAGAGAAACAATTCGATGTCATGACCACCGGATAAATCCCTTGAATTACCCTTACATGCATACAGGCCATTGGAGAAATTGTCTAATGATTTGACAGATGCTTTTAAGCTTCTCGGAGTAGACAGTCTTCAGAGTGATCTCAAGGATAATGTCAGAAGTCAGGAATCAAGCATGGACCCTGGGGAATTGGCTAAATTAAGAGTGAAAATACGTGGCTGTAGACCCATGAGCAAATGTACTTGGATAAATTCTGGACTTACAGGGCAGTCAACAACTGTGTGTAAATTTATCCAATTATTCTTAAGCTAGGCTTATCTGTATTTTAGAGCCCCTGAACTATCAACTCAGTTGAGATAGTGAGGTAATTTCTTTTTTTTTTTTTTGCAGATGTAAGTTCTACCTTTTTCCCAGAGATCAGAATGCAGTCTGCCTTGTCTGTTTCTTGATCATACAGGACTATCAGCTGTTTCATTGATAGGTTTTCCTGTTCGGTTTCACCGAAAGTTATTGCACTGACTGATAAATTCTTCTTTAATGATCAGCAGGTCAGAGGTCTTGAGGTGATCCTCTGCGTTTAGTCCTCTGGGAAGCTCAGGCCCTGTGACTGTTCCCCACGTTGTCTCACAATAAAGTTGCCTGCTTGAGCATCAGTCATTTGTTACAGTCCTAAAGCCTGACCTTGATTCAGCTACCACATCCAGTTTCTAAAGTGTCCATTGGTACTATGAACAGCCTGTTCAGAAGCCCCACTGGAGAACCTGGGGCTGAACCAGACCCCCTGCATGAGCAGCAGCTGGCTGGGTGGTCCTCTGGACCCAGGGATCAGGAGACTTTCCAGGATAAACCACCAGAGAAGCCCCTAGGAAGCCTGCAGATCAAAGGAGACTGAGGTTGGGCAGGTACCGGTGATGAGCCGTGTGCACAAGGGGAGGAGAAGGGCCTCACCTGGAAAGTCAGGGCTGACACAGAGCAGAACCACCAGCAGCGTGAGCGCCCTGCAGCACAAGGAGCAGAGAGCAGGGGAATAGTCCCAGCTCTGGGCCCCACAGGACAACCCTGGGCATCCAGGTGCCACCTTTCGTATTTCAAAAGGGCTTAAAGGAAAGTGTGAGTCTTCCCTGGTGGCTCAGACGGTAAAGAATCTGCCTGAAATGCAGGAGACCCCTGGGGTTGAGAAGATCCCCTGGAAAAGGGAATGGCAACCCATTCCAGTATTCTTGCCCAGAGAATTCCACGGACAGAGGAGCCTGATCGGCTACAGTTCATGGGGTTGTAAAGAGTGGGACACGACTGAACAGCTAACACTTTCACAACTTCACTTTCTAAAGGAAAGTGTACAGTTTCCTTTGAGAAGCCTGCACAGTTTAACTGAAATGTCAAGTTGCTTTGGGCAGAAATTGCATCAACTCAGTCTGATAATAGCAGTTAACTCAGGCTGACCTGAATCCTCATTAACAGTAACATGTGTCTTTGACTTAGAAAATGAGAGGAAGAAAGGAAAAAAGAAGAGGGAAAGAGAGCTAGAGAAAATTACTTATCGTTTCTTTGGCAGACAAACATCTTTCAAACACAGTACTTTGGAAAATGGTGGAAGGAAATGGAATGTTGATTTTGAAAGGACTTGAAAGAACTAGGGTATAGTTTCTCCCAGGCTAGTTCAATTCAGTTCAGTTCAGTTCAGTCATTCAGTTGTGTCCGACTCTTTGAGACCCCATGAATCTCAGCACACCAGGCCTCCCTGTCCATCACCAACTCCTGGAGTTCACTCAAACTCATGTCCATCGAGTTGGTGATGCCATCCAGCCATCTCATCCTCTGTCGTCCCCTTCTCCTCCTGCCCCCAGTCTCTCCCAGCATTTGAAATATTACAGAAGAGGTATTGTGTGCATGCATGCTAAGTCATTTCAGTCATGTCTTTGCAACCCACATGGACTGTAGCCTGACAGGCTCCTCTGTCCATGGGATTCTCCAGGCAAGAATACTGGAGTGGGTTGCCATTTCCTTCTCTATGGGAATCTTCCCAACCCAGAGATCAAATCTCTGCCTCTTACATCTTCTGCATTGGCAGGTGGCTTCTTTACCACTAGCACCTCCCGGGAAGCCATAGAACAGCTATTATGCCTCTTTAATTTTTGTGATTCAAATAAAAGCTGTAAACTTTACAAATGAAAGAAACTTAAAATAATAAGGTACCGCGTTTATTTACAACTGAAGAAATCCAGACACAGTGTGGTCAGATGAGTTCATTCACACAGAGGTCGTGGCCCATCGAGGTCACCTGATTTCCAGCAGGCACTTTACCTCAACCCAGTTGACAGTTATACACCAATTTCCTACAGTTTTCCTTACATGTTTCTTCTTTGTTAATACTTAGTCAACTTCCATCTTTAATAGTCAACTTACTAGATTCTCCTTCTAGATACTTGACAAGGTTGACCGTAGACTTTTGCAACCTGTGACATATTTATGTGGATGAGCACCCAGATTTTTTTTATTAATTAATTTATTTTAATTGGAGGCTAATTACTTTACAGTATTGTAGTGGGTTTTTCCATACATTGACATGAATCAGCCATGGGTGTACATGTGTTCCCCATCCTGAACCCCCTCCCACCTCCCTCCCCATCCCAACCTTCAGGGTCATCCCAGTGCACCACCTCTGAGCACCCTGTCTCATGCATCGAACCTGGACTGGCGATCTGTTTCACATATGATAATATACATGTTTCAGTGCTATTCCCTCAAATCATCCCACCCTCGCCTTCTCCCACAGAGTCCAAAAGATTCCTCTATACATCTGTGTCTCTTTTGCTCTCTCGCATACAGGGCTATCGTTACCTTTTTTCTAAATTCCATATATATGTGTTAGTATATATAGTATATATGTATTGTTAGTATATATGTATTGGTGTTTTTCTTTCTGGCTTACTTCACTCTGTATAATAGGCTCCAGTTTCATCCACCTCATTAGAACTGATTCAAATATATTCTTTTTAATGGCTGAGTAATACTCCATTGTGTATATGTACCACAGCGTTCTTATCCATTCGTCTGCCAATGGATATCTAGGTTGTTTCCATGTCCTGGCTATTATAAACAGGAGAACCCAGATTTATACTTTGGATCCAGATGGGTGGCTGCAAACACAGCCAGCCAGCCCGCGCACCAGGACAGCTCATCTGCAGGACGAAGGTGGATGTCGCGCTCCAGAAACAGAAAACACACATCTAACAGAAGCTGCATCCGAGGCAGTGCCAGGCGCGGCGGCCTCTGTCACTGGCAGCCTCACACCCAGCTCTCCATCAACCCTGCTTGGCGCTGGGTCCACATTTCCCCCGAGCCTCAGTATGTGTGACAGCTGGTGGCCCCATCCCATGTGGTCCTTGTGTTCATTTTTCAGGAATACTTTCCCCTTTTCCATGTTAGATTAGAGACAGTAATACTATGTCCTTTTCTTCCCTTCAATGTTAGGTCTGTGTCAGGGAATTTTCAGGTTTACAAAAGCTAAGTAAATCTCTCTCCAATAAGATAAAGGTCATAAAATGTGAATTAAGAATATGGAGCGTGGAAAGGCAGTTTGCAAAGATGAAGCAAGCTTGGCTGGTTCTTCTTAGCAGCGAGTATTATAATCATCTATTTGCTTGAGTACACCTCAAAATGATGAAGGTTCTTTTTCCCAAAATTAAACTCCTGAGAAAGACACACCTGCTTGATAATGGGTTATTCCATCTTTTTTGGGTGAAGCTTTAATGTTACTTTTCAAAGAAAGATATAAAGCTTTGTTTCCTATTCTTTATATAATAAAAGCTAAAGGGGGGATCAGCTGCATTTTAAGAAAAATCTGCTTTCTAATCTCACTTTTGAACTCACTTTTGAACAGGAGTCAAATCTCGCATCTGCTATTTCTGATGTTGAAGTCTTATCAAAGAAGGCAGGCCAGATTTAGATAGGAGGACTTGTTCAATGTATTTTTTCAAAAAAATATTTTATTTTAGAGGCATGTGAATACGGTCTATTCAAAGTATAAAAATGAGTTAATGGATTACATTTAGTATGTGCTTTATCAGATGTAACAAGCAGCGTTCTTAGATGATATAGAGCAGGGGCCCCCAACTCCTGGGCCGAGGACCAGTACTGGTCCGTGGCCTGTTAGGAAGTGGGCTACACAGCAGGAGGTGAGTGGTGAGCGAAGCTTCATCTGTATCTACAGCCGCTGTCCATCACTCGCATTACCACATCATCAAGATGCAACGATTTACAATAGAAATAAAGTGCACAAGAAATGTAATGTGCTTGAATCATCCCGAATTTTCCACAGACTCCAACCCCTGCAGTCTGTGGAAAAACTGTCTTCCACAAAATCATCCCTGGTGCCCAGAAGGCTGGGGCCCCCTAGTGTGGAGTGTTCTGACCCTTTCTTCTAGAATGACCTTGTGTATGACCAGCTAGAACCCACACCCTGCCCTGAACAGTTATCGTTTTCTCTGGGGGGATGTCACAGGGGTAGGGTGCATTCTCTCCTACGGCTCTGTGCTTTTCTGCCGTGTTAGTGGAATACTCTAATGTTGTAACAGTAAGAGTTTGGGTTCTGGACTGTCTTGGTTTATAGTCCAAGGCTGTGTAATGTTGCTAGGCTTCACTTTCCCCATCTCTGAAATGGCAGTAATAACCGAGCTTACCTCCCAGAGTCAGGGTAAGGTTTTACTGAGTTAATGCGTTTAAAGCATATATATATATATTTTCTGGTGCAATGTCAGAGCTCAAAAACATGATCAAACATTCTTATCATTCCTTTTGTACTCTTCTCTATCCATATTTTAACTCCTTTGTTAAATTAAGACTTCCTGAAGTCTTGGATATTCCCAAGAAATGAAGTGAGTCATGTCTGACTCTTTGCAACCCCAACAGCTGTAGCCTACCAGGCTTCTCCATCCATGGGATTTTCCAGGCAGGATACTGGAGTGGGTTGCCATTGCCTTCTCTATATATATATTCCTAAATAGCTTTCAAATCTTTTCTCTCCTTTCATCTTCAGCCTGTGCTCTTCATTTATTCAGATATTGCCCCTGATCGGGACCCCAGCCTTCCCTGCCCTAGTCACTGTATCCTAGTTCCCTCTTAAGGTCCCTTGTTCTGGTCAAGTAATCCCCTAGTGAAAGTCACTCTGTGGCTTTGCCTGGCCTTCATGGCAAAGTCCTTATTTCTTTCCCGGGCGCACCTGACCCTCACAATCAGCCTCTCTCTTCCCCACTGAGCTTGAACTTGGGCCTCTCACTCCACACCATGCCTCTCTTACCTCCCTTCTCTGTCTTCCATCTGCGGATGCCCTCTGAGTCTCCCTTCACCAGACTCCTTCCTCCATGAGTGCCCCCACTGAGCTATGCCCAGGCAGCTTTTTAATGGTGACTCACACACACATCTGAGCTCCTACTCACAACCAAGCTTTATAAAAAGGATGTTGAGGATGCAGGCAATAGGAAGCCTCAGATAAACAGAGAAGCCACATCCTGTAGATCCTGGGTTCTATTAGCTATAGGTAAGAAAGACCCTGATGCTGGGAAAGACAGAGGGCAAAAGGAGAAGGGAGCGACAGAGGATGAGATGGTCAGGTGGCATCACTGACTCAGCGGACATGAGTTTGAGCAAACTCTGGGAGATAGTGAGGGCAGGGAAGCCTGGCGTGCTACAGTTCATGGGTTTGCAAAGAGTTGGACACAACTGAGCGACTGAACAATGTTTTTACCCAGGGATATCTTGCTAAGGGTATTACAGAAAAAAGACTTCTCTCTCCTAGCAACTCCAGTCGACAGGGAGATTAGACCACATGCCAGCCCTGTGGGATAACTTGGAAAAGGGAGTGAGTCAAAGCAGACTGCTTTAACCCCCTCTTCTCAGAAGCACACTATCATAGAATTCACATCACAGGGCAACCAGTTAGCCGCCAGCACCTAAAGCCCCACCTTATATGCTCTACATCTGTTCGGTCTCCTAATCTCTGCTGGACTTCCTCGCTGGCTCAGTGCTAAAGAATTCACCTGCAATAAAAGAGACACAGGCAGGAGACTCAGGTTCTATCCCTGGGGCGGGAAGATCCCCTGGAGATCAGATCAGATCAGATCAGATCCGTCGCTCAGTCGTGTCCGACTCTTTGCGACCCCATGAACCGCAGCACGCCAGGCCTCCCTGTCCATCACCAGCTCCCGGAGATCACCCAGACTCATACCCGTCGAGTCAGTGATGCCATCCAGCCATCTCATCCTCTGTCGTCCCCTTCTTCTCCTGCCCTCAATCCCTCCCAGCATCAGAGTCTTCTCCAATGAGTCAACTCTTCGCATGAGGTGGTCAAAATACTGGAGTTTCAGCTTCAGCATCATTCCTTCTAAAGAAATTCCAGGATTGATCTCCTTCAGAATGGACTGGTTGGATCTTCTTGCAGTCCAAGGGACTCTCAAGAGTCTTCTCCAACACCACAGTTCAAAAGCATCAATTCTTTGGCGCTCAGCCTTCTTCACAGTCCAGCTCTCACATCCATACATGACCACAGGAAAGACCGTAGCCTTGACTAGGCGAACCTTTGTTGGTAAAGTAATGTCTCTGCTTTTGAATATGCTATCTAGGTTGATCATAACTTTCCTTCCAAGGAGTAAGCGTCTTTTAATTTCATGACTGCAGTCACCATCTGCAATGATTTTGGAGCCCAGAAAAACAAAGTCTGACACTGTTTCCACTGTTTCTCCATCTATTTCCCATGTAGTGATGGGACCAGTTGCCATGATCTTCGTTTTCTGAATGTTGAGCTTTAAGCCAACCTTTTCACTCTCCACTTTCACTTTCATCAAGAGGCTTTTTAGCCCCTCTTCACTTTCTGCCATAAGAGTCGTGTCATCTGCATATCTGAGGTTATTGATATTTCTCCCAGCAATCTTGATTCCAACTTGTGTTTCTTCCAGTCTAGCATTTCTCATGATGTACTCTGCATATAAGTTAAATAAACAGGGTGACAATATGCAGCCTTGACGTACTCCTTTTCCTATTTGGAACCAGTCTGTTGTTCCATGACCAGTTCTAACTGTTGCTTCCTGACCTGCATACAGATTTCTCAAGAGGCAGATCAGGTGGTCTGGTATTCCCATCTCTCTCAGAATTTTCCACAGTTTATTGTGATCTACACAGTCAAAGGCTTTGGCATAGTCAAAAAAGCAGAAATAGATGTTTTTCTGGAACTCTCTTGCTTTTTCGATGATCCAGCGGATGTTGGCAAGTTGATCTCTGGTTCCTCTGCCTTTTCTAAAACCAGCTTGAACATCAGGAAGTTCATGGTTCACATATTGCTGAAGCCTGGCTTGGAGAATTTTGAGCATTACTTTACTAGCGTGTGAGATGAGTGCAATTGTTCGGTAGTTTGAGCATTCTTTGGCATTGCCTTTCTTTGGGATTGGGATGAAAACTGACCTTTTCCAATCTTGTGTCCACTGCTGAGTTTTCCAAATTTGCTTGCATATTGAGTGCAGCACTTTCACAGCATCATCTTTCAGGACTTGGAATAGCTCCACTGGAATTCCATCACCTCCACTAGCTTTGTTCGTAGTGATGCTTTCTAAGGCCCATTTGACTTCACATTCCAAGATGTCTGGCTCTAGGTCAGTGATCACATCATCATGATTATCTGGGTCTTGAAACTCTTTTTTGTACAGTTCTTCTGTGTATTCCTGCCACCTCTTCTTAATATCTTCTGCTTCTGTTAGGTCCATACCATCTCTGTCCTTTATCGTGCCCATCTTTGCATGAAATGTTCCTTTGGTATCTCTGATTTTCTTGAAGAGATCCCTAGTCTTTCCCATTCTGTTGTTTTCCTCTATTTCCTTGCATTGATCACTGAAGAAGGCTTTCTTATCTCTTCTTGCTATTCTTTGGAACTCTGCATTTAGACGGGCCTTCCTTCTGCACCCACTCCAGTATCCTTACCGGGAAAATCCCAAGGACAGAGGAGCCTGGCGGGCTACAGTCCATGAGGAGGGCAAAAGAGTTGGGTGTGACTTAGCGACTAAACAACAACAACAATCTTCATTGCTGCTCAGAATTCAACACATAGTCTGAATTCAACACATAAATAAAGGTACAGAAAGAGGCATTTGCCGAGATTATAAGCCACAGACAGGAGTAGCCAGATATCAGCAGAAGTCTGTAGGATTCAACACCCCTTTCCCTCTGGTAATCATTCATTTGAGTATCAGTGTTGGCCTCAGACTGAGTTCTCTGACCAGTAGGATTCTGTCTTACCCTGTGTGTGCCGCACACATTTCCCACACATTAGACCTCAATAAATAGTGAATGAATGAATCGAGTGAGTGAAAAACGGTGAACAGATACATCGTTTTATCCCCATCACCCCAGGGAAGGATGTGTTATCTTACATTTCCAAAGCAGATGGTCAAGAGATATTTATTGAGCCAGAATTTTTTTTTGCAAAAGGAAAAATTTTAAAAAGAGGAGGTACATGATAGATTTTTATTATCTCACTTTTCAGAATTGTTATTTTTTAATTTCTTTTGTTTAATTTTTTAATTCATTTTTTAATATTTTTGAGAATTATAATTATCTTTTAATTCTTTAAAAAAATTTTTTTTATAAATTTATTTTTGATTGAAGGATAATAGCTTTCCAATGTGGAGTTGGTTTCTGCCATACACCAAGGTGAATCACCATAAGTCTACATAAGTCCCCTCCCTCTTGACCTCCTCCCGCTCCCTACCCCATCCCAGCCCTCTAGGTTGGCACAGAGCCACAGGTTGAGCTCAGTGCCCACACAGCAGCTTCCGGCTAGCTGTCTGTTTTCACATGGCGCTGTGTATATGTCAACGCTACCCTCTCAGTTCATCCCATGCTCTCCTTCCCAGGCTGTGTCCAAGTCTGTTCTCTATGTTTGCATCTCTTCCTGCCCTGCAAATAGATTCATTGGTACCATTTTTGTCTAGCTAGATACACATGCGTTATGGTTATTTTTACGGAGAATGAGAGCCAAATGACACACCATAATAAGAAAGCCACGGCCAGCTTTGGATGGTGAGTCTCCGGGTGATTCATGAGTACTTTTTGTTTATCTGTGTTTCCCAAAATTACATTGCGTTGTACAAGAAAAAAATTTTTTTTTTCTAAGAAAAGTCTGTTTGCAAGCTTGGGTTTACTTAAAACGAGTGCTCTAAAAGGAAAATAATGGTGATATCAGTGTTCGGACATCACCGTGTTCTCTGCATCACGGGGACAGAGGCAAATAGGGAAGACTTTTGTGCCAGTTTAGTGAAACAATGAAATGTGTTTATTTCCGTTGATGATGTAAGCAGTGGGATCACTTTAGCCAGTCAAGTCCCTCTTACCATTTCATCATTTGCTTGGAAGGTGTATTCAGTTCTCTGTGATTTATGAACCATCAGGGGAAAGAGCCAACTGTTTGAAAACTTCAACAGTAAAATCTCTATGCCAAGAACTTCTCCCTAAATTTGCCTGCATTCCTGGAGAAATTAGTCATTTGTAAGTCTTGCTGCCTAACAAATTACCATAAATTTGGTCGCATACATCATGCATTTTTTTTTCCAGAAGCTGGAGTTGATGTTTATTTAATTCTGTCCATCTACTGTGTGAATTTTATGATTGTGCTAAATAACACCTCGCGTGAGACCTACTCTCAACAAACTGTTGCCTGTGTGACAGTATTGGCAACTGTCAGCACAGTGTTGTACAGCAGAGTTCTAGAACTTTTCCATCTTGCCTGATGAAAACTCTGTACCCTTTGAATAGTCAGTCCCATGTCACCCTTCCCAAGGCCCATCAACCACCATTCTATTCTCTCTCTGTCTCTGACTTCCCTAGTTATTGCATGTTAGTGGACTCATGCAGAATTTGTCTTTTTGAGACTGGCTTGTGCCACTCAGCATCATGTCCTCAAGCTACTCCATGCTGTGCAGCGTGGCAGGGGGTTTCCTGTTTATGGCCGAATAGTATTCCCTTGTGTGTGTGCTGCTGCTAAGTTGCTTCAGTCGTGTCCAACTCTGCGACCCCGTAGACAGCAGCCCACCAGGCTCCCCCGTCCCTGGGATTCTCCAGGCAAGAACACTGGAGTGGGTTGCCATGTTCTTCTCCAATGCATGAAAGTGAAAAGTGAAAGTGAAGTCACTCAGTCGTGTCCAACTCTTAGTGACCCCATGGACTGCAGCCTACCAGGCTCCTCCGTCCATGGGATTTTCCAGGCAAGAGTGCTGGAGTGGGGTGCCATTGCCTTCTCCGTTACTCATTCACTCATCCATGAACATTTAGCTTGTCTCCACAGTTTGGCTATTGTGATAACCCAGAGGAAATGAAGTCAGTTCAACCATATTGCCAAGGATGGGACATTTTCTGTCTTTGGGATAATGCTGTGTTTCAATTAAGCAAACTGAATTACCTTTAGAACTAAATTCTGGACAGTTATATGAAGTTGTATGAACAAACATTAGGCTGGTAGTTGAGGGACTTTTTTTTTTAACTTCTGGGAGGTTTAGTAGTTACCCCCAAAGTTTACTACCTGTAATATTCTGGTTTATTATCCCCCCAGAATGTATATGCAGTAGCCTTTCATGTCTGAAAATTATTCTGCTTGAGTGTTACTGTGCAACACGCCTGGTACAGCAGAACTATAAAATTAGAATTCATAAGCCACAGCCATTGTAACCATAAAAAAATAAAATTTTAAACCTATAAAGGAATTTATGAAATTATTTTACTCATCTTTTTACTTTTGTTTTTGGATTTTTCCATATAAGGAGAGTCTTTAGACTTTCCCACTAGTTTTCAGACATAAATATTCATATTGCCCTAAATCAAATTAAATTTGGACACATTTTCTTATATACCTAGTAGAGGTAAAGAGTAAATTTGATATCTTTCTGTTTAATATCTTTAATAATGAGTCATATATTCAGTGGCTTATATTCACTGTCTTATTATCAAGTTGATAGAAGTCCATCTGTTTGATCCATAAGCATCATTTTCTCAAGTAGTCGGGCAGCATTAACTGGAAAGTTGCTGTGGCCTGATCATTGAGCTGTTGCTTCATAGTGGGGGACATAAGGGTGATATCAGAGATCACTGTTTGTCCTCCGGAAAATCCACATGAGGCTAATTAGATTTGCACACCACCCTCAGGTGAGGGTAGGACCACACATTGATTTTATAGGAGACCGTGCATGAGGAGGTGCAGACAGCACAGACCACCCTGAACACGTGACTGAGACTCAGATAACCCCGTGACACTCAGGCATCTTTAAATATAGTGGATGCTCCTAATGAAATACGTGCCTTTCTCCCAGATCATCATAGTTATTCATGTAAGATATGCATATACATTTGACATCTGTCTCTTCACAGTACACTCTGTGCTCAGTCTCTCTTTGATGCTAAGTTTAGCTCCTTGTTTCTTCATATTCAGTACTTTTGTTTAATTGGTCCTCCTGTCCAATTGCACTTCTTTGTCTTCGACAATCTTTGTTTATCTTTGGAAGAGTCTAATTTCTGATGACAAGCCCATTCTGTTCATCCTATAATTTTTCATTTGCATTTCTTCAGTTCAGAGTTCTTTATATGGATCAGCCACATCTGTATTTCCTAAAGCCTTTAAATCTTTTATTAGATAAAACACTCAAAATGCACACAGTGTACCCAGCACAAGGAACTATATGCTCAAAATGAATGCACTGATTTTAAAATATGTGTGCCTTATGCTTGACTTCAAAATAAGTAAATTCGCTTAATGTTACGTGTATTAGCTTAATTTCAGGGCAAAAGTACATGTTTAGAAATGCCTGCAGTTATTATAAACAGTCACGGAGATTTCAAAGTAGCAAAACAGATACCAACCATGTGGTGGGTCTTGCCAATAGTTCGCGTTCTTGTTTTCCTATTTTATCCAACAAATGGCGTTTGCCCAAGCCCAGACTATGGGAGTGCTCGTTGTCTCTGTATTATTCTTGTCACCCTGGGCACACCTCCAATGTTTAACTTCCCTAACAAGAAAACATACCAGATGCAACCGCCTTAGAGTGACATTTTTATGAGTTTTACCTGGTACATATTCTACTGTACTTTTTTAACTTGCAAATTTTAGTACCTTGCTGTTAATTGTAAGCTCATTTTGGCATTTATCACATCTGAGTTGGACATATCAGAGATTCAGGTTAAGGAAGCACTGCACTGAGTTTTTTAATTGAATTAAATGAAATAAGGAATGAAAAATGATCTCAAGATATAAGGTGGTCTACCGATATAAAACTTCAGTATAGGTCTTAAATTGGTTATTTTTCTACCTGGAGACATTTATCCAACCTAGAATAACCAAACATAATAATGGTTTTGCTTAAAAATACAACTTATCAAGCTATTACCCAAATACACAGAATAAATCTTTCACTTCTTTAATTATTAAGAGAGAAGAAATATATCCGTAAAATTTCATTGTAAGTCAGTATTTTTCTTTGTTTTAATCCTTCTTCTTCTGGTTAGTCGCTCAGTCATGTCTGATTCTTTGCAGCTGCATGGACTGTAACCTGCCAGGCACCTCTGTCCATGGGATTTCCCAGGCAAGAATACTGGAGTGGATTGTCACTTCCTTCTCCAGGTGATCTTCCCAACCCAGGGATCTAACCCACATCTCTTGCATCAGCAGGTGGATTCTTTACTACTAGCCATGACGGTTGCATGTAAAGCTTTGTTTTCCATTTGGCATTGCCTTGTAGTCCTATCCAAGCGGCTGAGTCCAAGCATACAGAAAAGTACAGAAGTCTCCATGAACAATTATCACGCCTTCTTAATTCAAGATCGGTGATACAGTTTCTCAGATTCTTGATCGATTGAGTTGAATTTGAGAATTACAATAGCCAGGTAAATCATATTTTATGGGAAGAGTTGGACAGAGGAAAAGTAATTGTGCTGTGTTAATTAACTCCTGTTTATCTCTGTCATCCTTACATTTTTTGAGTATTAGAATTATTTCAGAGGCTTTAGGTATACTTCTAGGTAAACAGCTGTATGTCTGAGTTTGACTTATTGGCATAATGCAGAATTCCAGGGTCATTTTTCCTGCAGGAGAAGGGCCAGTGAAGAGAGGAGGTGTGTGAAATAAGCATAAAGGTACATCTTTTATTGAACACAGTGCTTTCCTGCTGTTAGGTTTCTGCCTGGCTTGGCCTGATGTCCTGTGAAGAGTAGTATAGCTGGGATCACCTCCGGTTGTTTTACCTGCTTCTTCAGAAACGTGTGTATCATCACCCGCTGGGGCAAAGTCCACCCACTCCCCTTACTCATGAGGGCATTTCTTGGTTCAGATGCCTCCTCTCTAATGAATGTTCCACCAGGAGATAAGCAAATGCACACTTGGAAAAAGTCTCTTTTTTTCCCCCCATTTCTTTGTTTTTAGCCATGAGCATCTATTACTCTGTTGATAAGTTTAAATAATATTTAGAATATTTCTCTTAGAAACCTGTATAGAAAACGTGCATTCTGGTTGTCCAGACTTACGCTTTGTTTTTGGTAAGGTAGGGAGAGATGAGAAAGATTTCCTTCAGCTTATCCTCAGCAGGGAGGGAACTGGTCTGGCTGGAGCCCCTGAAACAGGGTTTAGAGAGAACAGCAAGGCCGCTGTGGACGGAGCTCCTTGAGAAAACAGGGAGGTAGATGGAAGGCTTCCCTGGTGGCTCAGCTGATAAAGAATCCGCCTGCAATGCAGGAGACCCCAGTTCAATTCCTGGATTGGGAAGATCCACTGGAGAAGGGATAGGCTACCCACTCCAGTATTCTGGGGCTTCCCTTGTGGCTCAGCTGGTAAAGAATCCGCCTGCAATGCGGGAGAGCTGGGTTCGATCCCTGGGTTGGGAAGATACCCTGGAGAAGGGAAAGGCTACCCACTCCAGTATTCTGGCCTGGAGAATTCCGTGGACTGTACAGTCCATGGGATCACAAAGAGTCGGACACAACCGAGCCACTTTCACTCACTCACAGAGATGCAAGTTTCACTAAAGAAAGAGCTGCTATCATTGGTCCCAAACCGGGAATCACAAATTTTCTGTGATTAAAATTTCTCTTTCTCTTACGTTTTGATAGGGGAGGAAAATCACTCTTAGCTCCACCTGCTGAGACCTAAGACAAGTTTAAACACATGTACATTTTCCAAATTGCCAAAAGCTCTCCCAGCATGTGCAAAGTAACTGAATGGGCATGCAGCCTCAGGCTTTAACAATGAGACAATGGCCTTATCTCTTTTAAAATTTTTTATTGATTTCTTCGGCTGCCCTGGGTCTTCACTGCTCTCTGCGCATTTGGTGTGGCTGGGGTGAGTGGCAGCTGCTCTCTGGAGGCGGCGCGTGGGCTTCTTACTGTGGTGGCTTCTCTTGTTGCGGAGCAGAAGCCCTAGCGCACACGGGCTTAGTCGCCCTGCAGCTCGTGGAATCTTCTGGACCAGGAATCGAATCTGTGTCCCCTGCACTGGTAGGTGGATTCTTAACCACTGGACCGCCAGGGAAGTACAGCCTTCACTCTTAAATCATCAGTGCAGCAAAAATGAATGGTGATGGGCATCGTCCTCTAGAATACCTGAGTCTCCAGTTCTCAATTTATTTAATCACTTAAAAAAGGTCTAAGTTTCACAAAATAGTATGTGCAGGGTCATTTTTGGAGTTGCAGAGATTCTTTTCCCCCATTAAGATCTCTTACTACACAGAGAAGAGCACTTTGTATTAATACATAATAATCCATAAACCCAATCTTAGAGCAAGAAAAGCCAAACATTCTGGGTCTTTGTAAGTTACAGAGCATCTGCCAATTTTATGGGAAGCCACTGGCTTCCCTTATCAATGTCACAAAGTCTGTTAGGGCTAAAGGCCAGTGTAGAGACCCGTGTTGCAATGCCTGTGTTTCAAAGTGTGAAAGACAGAGAAGGTCATAAGGAGACTTCAGCCTCTCCTTCCCTTTGAAAGACATCCATCCACACAGCATCTTCACCGAGGGAATCTTTAAAAGGCCCTAAAATGAAGGACCCGAGTAACAGAGCTAAGACTTTCTCTGTAATCAGTTAGATTGTGTTTATTGATCAGTAATTAAGTGTTTGCATATCTTCTTCATTGGGGTGCTTCCAGATTATCCTAGTTATCTGAAAGCAATCCCTTCTCCCGCAGGCAACCTGGTCCCTGTTGTTTATGAGAGGGATCGCCCCGTGACTGTGGTTGCTCTTCCCAAGGGGACAGAGGTCAAGGGCTTCACCGTCTATGTACATGGAGCACTGACCCCCATCTCTTTCCTCCATGGAGAAGGTGAGCCTCAGGGTAACAGCAGGGAACCAAAGCATCTACACGGCAGGGAGAGGACTCCTGAGGTGGGGGGCTGTCCCCTGGTCCTGCCTTTCTTCAGGACCAGAGCATAGGGCCCCCGATGTGGGGAGGTTGCAACTAACTGGTGACTGCGTGAGCTTTGTGGCCCCAGAACTGTCCGTGGCCTCCTCTGTGCCTCCTTCTCCTGTGCTGCCCGGGTCCATGGAAAGATCACTGAGCAGCACTCAAAATCAGGCTCACTCACGGACTCAGGTGAGGAAGAGAATCAACAAGGCAGGACTAGCCCCTGTCTACGATTCAGCAACAATATACCCAGGACAAAAGCCAGCTCTTCAGACGTGGTTTCTGGTTCTTACTAGTTTGGAGGAGCCGAACGAGGATCTAGAACTGAAAGAGCTTCACTTAACTGAAAAGAAATATAAGCCTGGCTTGTGTTTTCATCAGATCAGATCAGATCAGATCAGTCGCTCAGTCGTGTCCGACTCTTTGCGACCCCATGAATCGCAGCACGCCGGGCCTCCCTGTCCATCACCAACTCCCGGAGTTCACTGAGACTTTGTTTTCATAGTTTCAGATAAATGAGCTGTGGTTCCTGATTGGAGAGCTAGCTGAAATATTACGCTTCCATCTACCTCTTTTCCCTCCTGTGTTTCTATTTTATTACTATCATCTTTACTTTAATGTCTTATATCAAATTTCTCTGCCACAATTTTTCAATTCAATGGGATATGATCATTTTGAAAGTGTGACTGATCTAGGTCTATTGAAAAGAAGGGTCATTTGGCTGAACTGATTATTTGTGAATGGTGATTTTAGTATCTCTCTGAAAAGCTATATTGGAATGATGCTCTCAGAGAGACATTCTTGGATTCAAGGTCAAATGGCCAGCGGGCTCAGTCCTTCACTAGGAGAAGGAACAGGAAGGGGCACTCACATAGAGTAAGCACCTGCTGTGTGGCAGGTAACTTGTTAGGTGCTTTCACACGAGTTACTTTGTCAGCAGACTTTTCCCCACATGCAGTGAATGAATCATCTTTATTATTATCTGCATGTGTTCTTTTATTTATCCGTACCTTCCTTTGGACCACAGAATCCTTAAAGCAAAGTTTCCAGAGATGTCCTGAATGATATAGAGCATCTTTGAATCCACCTAGATGCTGTTTTCACATAGAATAAATGTCATTTCTATTATGTGAAGTGAGCTAGATTTTATTTCAACCCCTCTCCTCAGGAACGAGTGTCTTCAAGCAGGGACCCAGATTTACAGGTGTATAATAACGGAGGCCTCAGCCTGACTTTACACTGCCTGATTTGTGAAGCCAAAGCCCTCATCTCAGCTGCACTCAATACTACCTCCTTCTAGCATAATGGTCATTGAATGTGCTGAAATAAACCTGGAGCGTATTTCATGTGGAAGGAGAGAACTCAGGGCTACTCTTACCCTTCTGCTCTGACAGCGTGCAGTAGATCAGAACATCATGAGCAGTAGTCGAGGACTGAAGCTGAGGGACTTGTCACTGTAGATCGCAGTGGGTGCCAGGCGTGGAACTGGGATCTTTGCCAAAGTTGTCTCATATAACACTCACTTCAGCCCTTGTTCAGTCACTAAGTTGTGTCTGACTCATTGCAACGCCGTAGACTGCAGCACTACAGGCTTCCCTGTCCTTCGTTATCTCCCAGAGTTTGCTCAAACTCATGTCCATTGAGTCGTTGATGCCATCCAACCATCTCATCCTCTGTCATCCCCTTCTCCTCCCACCTTCAATCTTTTCCAGCATCAGGGTTTTTTTCAAATGAGTCAGCTCTTTGCATCAGATGGCCAAAGTATTGGAGCTTCAGCTTCAGCACCAGTCCTTCTAATGAATATCCAAAGTTGATTTCCTTTAAGATTGACTCCTTAAGGTTTGATCTCCTTGCTATCCAAGGGACTCTCAAGAGTCTTCTCCAACACAGCAGTTTGAAAGCATCAATTCTTTGGCGCTCAGCCTTCTTTATGATCCAACTCTCACATCCACACATGACTACTGGAAAAAACATAGCTTTGACTAGACGGACCTTTTTCGGCAAAGTGATGCCCCTACTTTTTAATACACTGTCTAGGTCTGTCATAGGTTTTCTTCTAGAGAGTGTCTTTCAATTTCGTGGTTGCAGTCACCATCCACAGTGATTTTGGAGCCCAAGAAAATAAAATCCGCCACTGTTTCCATTATTTTCCCCTTCTACTTCCCATTGAAGTGATGGGACCGGATGGCATCTTAGTGTTTTGAGTGTTGAGTTTTAAGCCAGGTTTTTCAACCCTGAGACAGAAGAATTCTCTCCATGGTGTGGGTGAGGAAACTAAGGGTTAGGAGTGACCAGTGTTCCTAAGCCCCAGGGCTCAGAAGTCCTAGCACTGGGCTGGGCTCCAGACTCCCCTCTGGAGCCCCTAAGGCTCCCCGCACTGTGCTCACGGCGACACAGTTGCCTGTGAAACGGGCTGTGAGTACACGGTTGGCCGTGGGAGCTACGAGGGGCCTTCTGTGAACACCCTTGTCTGTATTATCTGTGTCTCGACAGATTAAGGCTTTGCCCTGGCTGCCCTTTAGGAAACCATTTTTCCATCTGCCATCTGTGAACCCATTAAATATTTAGCTGATGCTATCTTTGCAGGTAATTGATTCCTTACTTTATCCGGCACCAGCTAATGCACTTCTTACTTGTATTTGTCCTAAGCCTGCTTCCTCCAGTCAATCTAGGATCTGGCGAACTAGTCCAAGGTTACAGTATCCCCCATTTTTTTTATTTTTAGAGACTTGGATTGCTGGATTGTTGAAATGTCTATAGTGAAAAAATGTTACCCTCTGGACATTTATTCACGATTAACCTTCCTTATTAATGTTATGATTAACATAATAGGTGATGAATTCCAGTAACCTCTAGACTTCCACCTATTTCACTGGCCCCAGAATTATAAAGGAGAGCTTATGTTTCTGCACTATGTGATAGTCGTGGAGGAATAGCAAAATCTAACCTTTCAGTTCAGGCACTATGAAAATTATTATAGTGCCCAGAAACCAAGTGATATTAGGTGACTAGACAAAGTAAGTCAGGCTTTGGGTGAGTAAAAATTTGAATAGAAATTGGAAATAGGAGTCAGTACCCAGTTGCTGCTCGAAAAGCCCAGAGGACGCAGTCGAGATTGGCCAGGCTGGCCGCAACAAGTTAGGCTGAGTCACCGTTACATAGCCCGGCGACGGAGCACGCGTGTGTGCGGACGCAGTTGCGTGAGGGGTTATTTTACCTTTTGCCGTGCCGTGGAGCAGAGCTTGTTCGTCTCCCGCTCAGCCGCGCAGGTTGAATTGACCAAAGCAATGGTTATGGAGAAGCCTAGTTCCCTGCTGGTCCGGCGGGAATTTGTGAGACAGTATTACACACTGTTGAACCAGGCCCCAGACATGCCACAGGTTTTATGGAAAGAACTCTTCTTATGTCCATGGGGGATTGGATTCAAATGGAAAGCCAGCAGATGCTGTCTATGGACAGAAAGAAATCCATAGGAAAGTGATATCACAAAACTTCACCAATTGCCACACTAAGATCCACCATGTTGATGGTCATGCTACTCTGAATGACGGTGTGGTGGTCCAGGTGATGGGCTTGCTCTCTAATAACAACCAGGCTTTGAGGAGATTCATGCAGACCTTTGTCCTTGCTCCTGAGGGCTCTGTTGCAAATAAGTTCTATGTTCACAACGATATCTTCAGATACCAAGATGAAGTCTTTGGTGGCTTTATCACTGAACCTCAGGAGGAATCTGAAGAAGAAGTAGAGGAGCCTGAAGAAAGACAGCAGACACCTGAGGTGGTACCTGATGATTCTGGAACTTTTTATGATCAAACTGTCAGCAATGACTTAGAAGAACATTTAGAAGAACCTGTTGCTGAACCAGAGCCTGAACCGGAACCAGAACCAGAGCAGGAACCTGTATCTGAAGTCCAGGAGGAAAAGTCTGAGCCAGTATTGGAAGAAACTGCTCCTGAGGATGTTCAGAAGAGTTCTTCTCCAGCACCAGCAGACATAGCCCAGACAGTTCAGGAGGACTTGAGAACCTTTTCTTGGGCATCTGTGACCAGTAAGAACCTTCCACCCAGTGGAGCTGTTCCAGTTACTGGGATACCCCCACATGTTGTTAAAGTACCAGCTTCACAGCCTCGCCCGGAGTCTAAGCCTGAATCTCAGATTCCACTTCAGAGGCCTCAGAGGGATCAGAGGGTTCGAGAACAGTGAATACATAAATGTTCCTCCCCAGAGGGGACCCAGACTAGTCCGTGAGGCTGGTGAGCAAGGCGATGTGGAACCCTGAAGAACTGTGAGACACCCTGACAGTCACCAGCTCTTCATTGGCAACCTGCCTCATGAGGTGGACAAATCAGAGCTTAAAGACTTTTTTCAAAATTATGGGAATGTGGTAGAACTGCGTATTAACAGTGGTGGGGAATTACCCAATTTGGGGTTTGTTGTGTTTGATGATTCTGAGCCTGTTCAAAAGGTGCTTAGCAACAGGCCCATCATGTTCAGAGGAGAGGTCCATCTGAATGTGGAAGAAAAGAAGACTCAAGCTGCCCGTGAAGGGGACCGCCGGGATAACCGCCTGCGGGGGCCTGGAGGCCCTCGAGGTGGGCTTGGTGGTGGCATGAGAGGCCCACCTCGTGGAGGCATGGTGCAGAAACCAGGATTTGGAGTGGGCACGAGCATTGCTCCAAGGCAGTGAATTGCTCTTCACCAGTCTCCAGGCAGCAGTACAAACTAGCTCCCACAGAATGATGAATCTCTTCAGCCAACCTTGGGGTCTTGGAATATGATCCTAGTCTATCATAAACTGCGTAAGTTTGTCCAGTTTTACTTTTTGTGTTAATGGTGTGTGCTCCTTCTCTCCTCTGCCCCCTACCTTTTAGTCCTTCACTTCCAATTTTGTGGAATATTTTAGGAAAAATGGATTTTTAAAGAAGAAAAACAGACTGAATTTCTTTGCTTTATTTGCATATACAGACTGGATTTTTTTTTTTTTTAACAGTTTCCCCAAAGGAATGTGTCTTGCTTCTTACTGACATTTGGTATGTTTCATTCATTGGACTATTTCTTACTTACTTTCTATGTATTTCAAAAACCTATGAGAATTACAGGATTTGATAAACATTTTGAAGACCGGAGAAACCCAAATTGTTTTCCTCTTAGAAAAAAAAAAAGAAATTGGAAATGTAACCAAGAGTGTAATTTTTCAGGTCTATAGCTCTCGCTATCATCAGAACCACCCTCCCTGGAACATAGGTGGTGCCCAAAAGTATGAACTCTTAGAAAACTTCTCAAGTAGGACCTTCTACAAATGTAAATATGTATCTGTTACTTGTGGTATGACTATACATATGGGCTTCCCACGTGGTGCTAGTGGTAAATATCCCAGCTGCCAATGCAGGAGATGTAAGAGATGCAGGTTCCATCCCTGGGTCGCGAGATCCGCTGGGGGAGGGCATGGGAGTCCACTCCAGTGTTCTTGTCTGGAGAATCCCATGGACAGAGGAGCCTGGCAGGCTACAGTCCATGGGGCCACAAAGAGTTGGACACGACTGAAACGATTTAGACGGCACACACATGCATGACCATAGTCTTTCGGCATCTGTGCGTATGTATCAGTTTAGAGAGCTTCTGTGTGCGTGAAAGGTAACACCCCATATTGGTTTTTTTGTTTGTTTTTATCTTTAACAATAGCTCTTATTTTTAAAAACTCTATTATTTATTTTTGGCTGCACTGGGTCTTTGTTGCTTTGTGAAGGCTTTCTCTAGTTGCAGCGAGTGGAGGCTACTCTCTGCGGTCTGTGGCCTTTTCCGTGTGGTGGCTTCTCTTGTTGTGGATCATGGGCTGTAGGGTGTGCGGGCTTCAGTAGCTGCAGCTTTCGGGTTCCTGAGTGCAAGCTCAGTAGTTGCGGCTCTCGGCATAGTTGCCTTGTGGTGTGCGGAACCTTCCTGCACCAAGGATCAAACCTGTGTCCCCCGCATTGGCAGGCAGACTTCCCGCCCCCGGGCTACCAGGGGAGTCCCCATATTGCTTTCGGTTTCACATGAAAGGGAGGTACTTGTTTGCAGCTGTTCCCTCTGTGGTCATAGCAGTAGGACCTGGCAGAGAGGCAACTGTCCCCCGAGTGCATCCTCCTTATGGGTAGTCAGTGGGCACCCATAGGGCCAGACTTCCCTCCCTCCCTAGGCAAACAGCTTCACTTCCTCCCACATCACTAAGAGAGAAATGCTGTAAAATCTGCCTCCCTGCATTTTCTGCAATGCACAGTCCCAGCGCAGGGAACACAAGGTGAAATAGACCTCGGAGCTGGGGATTTGTTGGCCAAGCCCATTTCTGCTCCCTGGTTTCCAACGCTGTGGCGGTGAGGAAGGGCAGGTCTTCGCTGAGAAGTCTGAGGGGAGCATCCACAGGAGAAAGATGAGACCCAGCACCTCAGACCAAGGCGGAGGGTGTGCCTGGGCCTTGCCCTGTGTGTTTGGAGACACGTGAGTCCGCCTCCGAGGTGACCAAAGGCCCTGGTGAAAAGTGGCAGACTCGGTGTCACTCAGGCCGTTCATCCCGTTCACATTCATGAGAAAACGTGTTCACCCTTCAATGTCTCCATCTCTGAGTCCAACTTCACAATCCAGGGCTGCCCACAGGCCATGGGTCAGTCTCCTTGCCCCCAGCTGAAGCAGTACCTAGAAAGCCAATATTTTCAAGATGATAAAGCCAGCATAAGCTATAACTCCCCTCCCAGACAGATCCCTGGACAGACATGAAGATGAAATGGCAGAATGAAAGAGACAGCACGTGGGAGCTGGCAAGGTAGGTCCATGGGTCTGGAGAGAAACCAAAGCCTAGAAAGTGAGTGCAAAGCTCTCCTAGGACCGTCGGATTAGAGTATAGTGCCCCATGTTCCCCAGGAGACCTTATGGGGAGAAGGCACAGCCGTGAATATGAAATTACAGGAGAAGAAAAAAAACAAAAAACCAAAGGCCTTAAAGCTCCGTAAAGCTGCTAAACCACACTAGCAATCAGGTGTGTGTGTGTGTGTGTGTGTGTGTGTGTGTGTGTGTTCACAAAAATTCTTGCACGCACTTTGCGTGTCACCATCTGCCTGTGGGTTCAGCACTGTGTCTGGAACCCGCTGGTTCCTCAGCAGAAGCTACTGACACAGGTGCCCAGTTTCCAGTTCTGGTCATTCAACTAGGGGGCCCTTCACGGGCCCTTATGTTGCATGTTCAGTCATTTCAGCTGTGTCCGGCTCTTTGTGACCCCATGGACTGTAGCCCACCAGGCTCCTTTGTCTGTGGGATTTTCCAGGCAAGAATACTGGAGTAGGTTGCCATTTCCTTCTCTGCGGGATATTCTCAACCCAGAACTCCAGCCCACGTCTCCTACATCTCTTGCATTGCAGGCAGATTCCTTACCGCTGAGGCATTGGGCATGGCGCCTCACAACCTTGAAATCCTCATTCTAATTGGTAGTGGGAATAGGAGACAGATAGCTAGGTTAGGGCTAAAATATAAATGTAGTACCATGCATTTAAAAATACGATGATAGAAGGACTTGTAATTGAAAGTGACCTGTTGTGTTGCTTTAATCATGTAGATACCGAATTCTCAATGCCTAAATGAGGATTGTTTATGGGAGAAAACGGAGAGCTTGGTACTGGTCGTCTGAGAGACGTTTTAAGACCTAAAAGTAGAGGAAAATCTCCCAAGGTCAGGAGAAAAGACTCATAATTTTGTAATTGAAAAACTAGAAAAATATAAGCCCAAACAATTCCTTAAACAGGAAATGTAGACAGCTTAATGCCTGATGGAAAGAATGGAACATCATTTTATCTAATTACTGGGAATGATTTTTATTACAAAGTATTTTTATAAGGCATGTAATCTTCCGTTTTGTCAAGGGTGTGTGGAATCTGGAAGACCACTGAGTGTATATAAACTTTCTGACAGAAAATTTGCTGATATATCAAAATCTTTAAATGCTCATATGTTTGGATCAGCAAATATATTGTGAGGAATTCATCCTAAGAAAATTTCAGACATGTAAGCAGAATTATGCCCATTTTTGTTATTAAGGCATTTTTGTAGGTGTGAAGAAGTTGAAGAACAGGTGTCGGACTAACTAGATTATGATACTCTATCATGATGAATATTCTGCAGCTATTATCACCTCCTTATTTTAAATAAGTATTTAATCATATGGGATACATTAACTGAATTATATTATATTGTAAAACAATATATATGTTATGAATATAATTCTGTAAAAATCTACACACAAAAATGCATTAACTATGGTATTTGTGTGCTGGTAGTATTATGAGGGTCTATGCTTTCCTGTTTTTTCAAGTTTTCTGCATAATCAGAAGAGAGTTTTGGGGGGTTTTAAGAGGGAGGGATGGATGCTAAGGGTTTATCTGGAACTAGATTGGATTCAGGAAGGTTGACCAGCCCTCTCCGTATCCCCAAGGGGTCTTAGAGGCAAGCGTCCCAAATGGAAAAGGAAGGTGTGACGTTTGGTCCTTTGAACAGATTTCCTCCCTATCTTGAGTGGAAAAGAACAGCTTCCAGACCAAGTGCTTCTAAGGTCTCTTTTTAATCTCCTTTCAAAAACTTCTCATCCTTAGCTGAGAGCTGGGGGACAGAGTTCTGCTTAATATGTAACAGCTGAGACCCACACAGAAATTGCCAGGGGGAAGAACTGTATTTGCAGACAGTGATTTTTAAGTCTTCTAACTTTTTCCTGTTCACTGAGTGAGCAGGACGACACCATGGCCCAGGGAAGCAGTGCCTGCGAAGAAGGCAACAGGTTACAGAGGAAGGAGCGACTGAGCTGGCTTCACCCAGCCTCCGGGCACGTGGGCGCCCCACTCAGCGCTCAGATACTCACGTGATAAAGCCCAAGTAAAGTCTCTAGTATCACTGCACTACACCAAGACTGGTCTTTGAAGCCTTTTAAAATTTTTCTGTTCTTTTTATTTTTTTTAACAAATAAATAATCGTTGCTTGGTCTCAGAATTTTAGTGCCCTCTGTGTGCATTTGCATCTCAATTTTTATCCGAGCGAGTAGACTATTGCTTAAATACTGGCGCTAGGAAAGATACTGGCAATGCTGTTAGGCCACCCTTGTGGAAAACACCATATCTGAATATGTATGCTAAATTCACTATAAAAGTAAAGTTTGAAAAATAAAAAAACCTAAATCTACTGTATAAATTCCAGTGAAGTAGACTTTAACACATCATACAGGTCATGCAGTGCACAAGTCTTATTTAAGGAAGATCTCCATTTTATACTTTAACAATTAAATTCTTTAACTTTATTCAGCGCATACATAGTTGGATAAAAATCTCATTTTACTGTTTTTCTTTAGTTAAAGACAGTAACAATTTACATCTAACTCTTGAATGGTCAAGTTTGAACTTTGTGTGTCCCCTTACATGGCTTTTTTCCAACAAATACATGAGCCAAGGTTTGTGGAATCGAAGGATAGAAAATCACAGATATTATACGGACCAACAAATTCTACCGAGATTTTCAACTGTACAGGGTTGGCACCTCTGACCCCTGAGTTGTTCTAGAGTGAACTATGTACCTCAAAGTGAGTTCAGTTCAGTTCAGTTCAGTCGCTCAGTCATGTCCAACTCTTTGCTACCCCATGAATTGCAGCTCGCCAGGCCTCCCTGTCCATCGCCAACTCCCGGAGTTCACTCAAACTCACGTCCATCGAGTCGGTGATGCCATCCAGCCATCTCATCCTCTGTCGGCCCCTTCTCCTCCTGCCCCCAATTCCTCCCAGCATCAGAGTCTTCTCCAATGAGTCAACTCTTCGCATGAGGTGGCCAAAGTACTGGAGTTTCAGCTTTAGCATCATTCCTTCCGAAGAAATCCCAGGGCTGATCTCCTTCAGAATGGACTGGTTGGATCTCCTTGCAGTCCATGAGACTCTCAGGAGTCTTCCCCAACACCACAGTTCAAAAGCATCAATTCTTTGGCACTCAGCTTTCTTCACAGTCCAACTCTCACATCCATACATGACTACTGCAAAAACCATAGCCAGTGAGAAATTTTACCAAATCCAAAGGATCTCTGACTATGGATCAAATGCTATCTGACATCTTCATGTTATACATATAAGTGTGATTACTGACCATAGGGGAAAATGTTTGATATGATTCCTTCTGGAAAATAACCCAAGTCCAAAAGCTTTGGTTAAAAATAGTCAGCCTGCATAACAAGTTGGTCTGAAGACAACAATGATGCGTAATTAAAACAACAGAGATTCCTGATGGGCAGTTGTGTCAGGCTTACTGATAACAGTCTTGGTTATGCGCAGAGGGCCTGAGAAGTAATTAGCCTGTCCTGGGAGGTT
Organism: Tragelaphus eurycerus; assembly: GCA_935064755.1. Classification (NCBI taxonomy): domain Eukaryota; kingdom Metazoa; phylum Chordata; class Mammalia; order Artiodactyla; family Bovidae; genus Tragelaphus; species Tragelaphus eurycerus. The sequence goes on along the minus strand of CAKXYN010000039.1, from coordinate 19,910,938 downwards.
ATCTTACATCGTGAGGTGCTGCCAGAGCCACGTCACTGCCCTTTAATCAGAAGGGTAAGAGAAGCTTCTCTTTAATCAAGAGAAGCTATTCTCAAATGCCTCCCTGGATGATAGCATCCAAGGGATAGAAGACCTTCCCTCCAACCACTGAGCAGAGATGAAGACTTGGTCTCATAAAGCATGTTGTGAGTCCCGGACTGCAGGACTGGGCATCCTCTGTCTACCTCCCAGGGTTATCATAGCTGTCACAAAGCATATTTCAAAGTTAAAATGCTGATATAAATACTAATACTGACATGCCAGCAAGAAGTGATGAGCAAGAATCAAAATATCCATTCATTCGGAACACTGAAGGCCATTCCCTCCCACCTCCCTGTGGCCTTGAGCACATCTCTCCTTCTTTACAGTCCTGCTCTGCACTGCCTTGTCACCGGATGGCTTGGGTGACCTTCTGCCAGGACTGTGACGTCAGGACCTGATGGATCCTAACACAGCATCGCTATCACATTGCTGTGCTGTTGGTCTTACAGCCCTGATGATTATCCCAAATGGTCCTGTGTTTTTATTTCCACAGTGATGACAGGTCTGTCCCCTACCAGAACAAAAGACGCCTGAGAATAGGACCTTTGCCAGGCAGGCCTGTAACACAGCCTCAGCACACAGCGTCTAGGGCTTGTTAGGGAAGTAACGCACCCTGGGTGTGTCCTTCTCTGACTATGGATAAGATTTTCAGCTTATGGTTCCCTTACTCAAAAGCCCAAAGTGATTGCCTGCTGCTTATTCTTTCTAAGCCAGATCTTCGAGCAGAAGCCCTCCACCTAGGCCAGAATTCCCGCGGGCTCTCTGCCTTCCAGACCACCTCCCAATGCCCAGCTCTGCAGTCAGAGATTCACTTTACACTGTTTTTGCTTCACTGTTGTTGGAACAATTATATTTCCTTATGATTGTTCTCAAGCCTTTTCTGCCCAACCAGAGTGAAAAGACCTTAAGTACATGGACTGTATTTGTTTTCTTCCCTCTCGAGACGCCTTGTACATAAAATCCCTTAAGCACAGTAGGTAGCAGCAAGTGCCTGTTGACAGATGGGCTCAGACACAGCATTTGGGTTTATTTGTTTGTTTGGGAGGAGGAGGTCAACAGGGTTCAGCCTCTAAGAGCATTTTCTCTTCGTACTGCAGCCGTGGTTTGGAAGCTATACCCACAGCAAATTGCTACCCACATAGGAGGAAAGAAGGGATTTCTGTACATTAAAAAAAAAAAAAAAAAAAATTGGCACTGCTGCTTTCAATGCAGCCCAGCTATATTTCATGCCAGTGGCAGGTGAGAAATAAAGAGAAACAGCAGAAGCCCAGAAAATGCCTCTAGTTCTTGGCCGTTTCTGAATCCCCGGTCAGCACTGACACCCCATCATAGGGTAATGCTCCAACAGCAGTTACATGAACAGAGCCTCAGAGGCAAGGTCACCGCTCCCACCGGATGAGCCCAGTCTCCTCTGGGTGTGTTTGTGCCTCCCCAGGGGATCAGAGGCCCCTCCAGGTGGTTAAGGAAAAGAGTTTTCATGATGAACCAAATTATTCCAGCTCCTGGTGAGCTTTTTCTTTTTCTTTTATTTATTTATTTATTTATTTATTTTAATTGGAGGCTAATTACTTTACAATATTGTAATGGTTTTACCATACATTGACATGAATCAGCCACGGGTGCACACGCATTCCCCATCCTGACCCCCCTTCCCACCTCCCTCCCCATCCCACCCCTCTGGGTCATCCCAGTGCACCAGCCCTGAGCACCCTGTCTCATGCATCGTACCTGGACTGGCGATCTAGTTCACATACGATAATATACGTGTTTCATTGCTATTCTCTCAGATTATCCCACCCTCGCCCTCTCCCACAGAGTCCAAAAGACTGTTCTGTACATCTGTGTCTCTTTTGCTGTCTCACATACATCGTTACCATCTTTCTAAATTCCATATATATGTATTAGTATACTGTATTGGTGTTTTTCTTTCTGACTTACTTCACTCTGTATAATAGGTTCCAGTTTCATCCACCTCATTAGAACTGATTCAAATGTATTCTTTTTAATGGCTGAGTAATATTCAATTGTGTATATGTACCACAGCTTTCTTATCCATTCGTCTGCTGATAGACAGCTAGATTGCTTCCATGTCCTGGCTATTATAAACAGTGCTGCGATGAACATTGGGGTACACGTGTCTCTTTTTAAAGTACAGGTCACCAGGCCTCATACCCAGATTTTTGTAATTCAGTAGGTCTAGAGAGGAGCTTTGTGATTGGTATTTCTAGGAAATTTCTAGATTATGCTGATATTCCCAAGGGGACTCCACCCTTTGAGAACCACTGCTGGAACAGATGGCAGAGTGGAATGCTTTGGTGGGTGCAGAAGGGCCTGGGAAGACTGGGGCTGTTTTCCACACCCCTTCCACACCCACCTCCACCAGCCACACCCCTATTAACAGGTGTTCTGGCTCGAAGCACTGGTCCCTGTCAGCGGGCTCTGTGTACACATCCACCTCCTCCAATGCGGGGGCAACATCCAAGTCAACTGGTGGTGGTTTAGGGCCTGGGCAACGGTGGTGACCTCTCTGCCACCTCCTTCTTAAGAAGGAATGGTGTCCACTTTCCTTTGGAACTAGCCAGCCAAGTTACCCTATTTCTGTAAAAACTTTGTGGAATACCCTTCCTTCAGTGAACAAAGCACTATCATTACTAACCAAGCTGGTTTTAGAAAAGGCAGAGGAACCAGAGATCAAATTGCCAACATCCACTGGATCATGGAAAAAGCAAGAGAGTTCCAGAAAAACATCTATTTCTACTTTATTGACTATGCCAAAGCCTTTGACTGTGTAGATCACAATAAACTATGGAAAATTCTGAAAGAGATGGGAATACCAGACCACCTGATCTGCCTCTTAAGAAATCTGTATGCAGGTCAGGAAGCAACAGTTAGAACTGGTCATGGAACAACAGACTGGTTCCAAATAGGAAAAGGAATACGTCAAGACTGCATATTGTCACCATGTTTATTTAACTTATGTGCAGAATACATCATGAGAAATGCTGGACTGGAAGAAACAGAAGTTAGAATCAAGATTGCCAGGAGAAATATCAATAACCTCAGATATGCAGATGACACCACTCTTATGGCAGAAAGTGAAGAGGGGCTAAAAAGCCTCTTGATGAAAGTGAAAGTGGAGAGTGAAAAGGTTGGCTTAAAGCTGAACATTCAGAAAACGAAGATCATGGCATCTGGTCCCATCACTGCATGGGAAATAGATGGGGAAACAGTGGAAACAGTGTCAGACTTTGTTTTTCTGGGCTCCAAAATCACTGCAGATGATGACTGCAGCCATGAAATTAAAAGACGCTTACTCCTTGGAAGGAAAGTTATGACCAACCTAGATAGCATATTCAAAAGCAGAGACATTACTTTGCCAACAAAGGTTCGCCTAGTCAAGGCTATGGTCTTTCCTGTGGTCATGTATGGATGTGAGAGCTGGACTGTGAAGAAGGCTGAGCGCCGAAGAATTGATGCTTTTGAACTGTGGTGTTGGAGAAGACTCTTGAGAGTCCCTTGGACTGCAAGGAGATCCAACCAGTCCATTCTGAAGGAGATCAATCCTGGAATTTCTTTAGAAGGAATGATGCTAAAGCTGAAACTCCAGTATTTTGGCCACCTCATGCGAAGAGTTGACTCATTGGAGAAGACTCTGATGCTGGGAGGGATTGAGGGCAGGAGGAGAAGGGGACGACAGAGGATAAGATGGCTGGATGGCATCACTGACTTGATGGGTATGAGTCTGGGTGACCTCCGGGAGCTGGTGATGGACAGGGAGGCCTGGCGTGCTGCGGTTCATGGGGTCGCAAAGAGTCGGACATGACTGAGCGACTGATCTGATCTGATCTGATTACTAACCAAATCTCATCTATGTCTAAATGAAAAAGAATTTGTATTATTCATATTAAAAAGTGATACATACTCATTGAATGGAAATACGGCTAAATCCAGAAATACTCTTAATCCCATCACCAAGAAAAGGTCACCAGGTAATTGGAGATATTTTGAATCACTCTAAAGGTTAGGAAGACAACAGAACTAATTCTGTCGAGTCTTCCAGCCCTGCAATTCTCCAATTCAAATTCTCTTTGCCTTTTGTGATCTGCTACATTGGAGTGTGTGTTGCCATGGGCAACCTCCTCCTATCAGTGAATGACAGGTCCCAGAGCTGCTCCACCTCCAAGAAGGCAAAACTAGAAAAACATCTAATGTGTGTATTTTCATAATAGGGAGCCTGTAATGTGCCTGAACAGATGCACGTCTGCTTGTAACTGTGGCATTAAAGCCTTCAGCCACGTTAAGGGCTAGAAATGTCATCATCTGTGGTTCCCAATGGTTCTATGAAGGAGCGTGAACGCATAATGCTAGACGCTAAAGTTCCTGTGTTTGAAAGACATGTGGGCACTTGGAAGTTTATGGTGGGGATTTTCCAAACCCACAAACACCAGTTTCAAAGATGGAAACTGATATGTGTCTTTGGAGTCACACCCAAAAACCAACAGAATGTCTATCTTGCTTCTGTACTGGGAATAACAGAAGTGCTCACTGCCTATGTTTTTTCATAATGTGTTCACTTATCCATGTATTTCTTTAAGAAATATCCCTTAGGTGTGAGTTAAGTGACAAGGTTGCCTTTATTTTTCTCTCCTCAGTGTTTGGAGTCTAACATTATATTAACTTGATTTTTGCCACTGTAAATGGAGTCTATGAACACTCCTCCACTTCTGAAAGTCTCCGGATGATGGCTGGGCTCTCTTTACCCACCTCTTCTCTGTGTATCTGTGATTCACCACGGTCATAGTTGCTGGTTTTCTGTTGCTAAAATCAGAACTCAGTGTATTTCACTGTGGTCAAGCCACAGATGGATCATTGCATTACAATTCAGTCTCTCCTTTTAAGATCAAAGTAAATATGAACTGGTGGCCCAGTTGGTAAAGAATCTGCCTGCAATGCAGGAGACCCAGATTCGACCCCTGGGTTGGGAAGATCCCCTGAAGAAGGCAATGGCAGCCCAGTTCAAGAATGGGTATCCTTCAAGAATGGTATCCTTGCCTGGAGAGTTGCATGGGCAGAGGAGCCTGGCATGCTGTAGTCCATGGGGTTGCAAAGAGTCTGATACGACTGAGGTACTAAGCCCACAAATATGAAGAAACAAATGCAAGCAGAATAGCGATGAACAGGAAAGCCCAAAGAAGAGGGAGAAGTTTAACCTGGAGAAGAATAAGTATGGTGGAAGCCTGCAAAGGGTAGACTTCATCTGTCATTTCTTATGTTAGAACTTGGATCCCTATGGAAATGGGGTCCAAGTTCTTCCTAAATGTAATAAGGAAGAGATTCATATTCAAAATAGGTATGAATCTTAGACTGTGCTAAAGCCTTTGACTGTGTGGATCATAACAAACTGTGGAAAGCTCTGGAAGAGATGGGAATACCCGACTATCTTACCTGTCTCCTGAGAAACTTGTACACAGGTCAATAAGCAACAGTTAGAACCTGGTACGAAGAACTGAATATTTCAGGACTGAGAAAGGAGCACAAGGCTGTTTAATGTCACTCGGTTTATTTAACTTAAACGCAGCGCACATCATGCAAAATGCCAGGCTGGATGAGTTACAAGCTGAAATCAACATTTCTGAGAGAAATATCAACAGCCTCAGATATGTGGATAATATCACTCTAATGGCAGAAAGTAAAAAGAAACTAAAGAACCTCTTCATGAGGGGATGAAGGAGGAGCGTGAAAAAGCTATCTTAAACCTCAATATTCAAAAACCTAAGATTATGGCTTCCAGTTCGATCATTTCATTGCAAATAGAAGAGGAAAAGGTGAAAAAAGTGACAGATTTCCTCTTCCTGGGCTTTGAAATCACCGTGGATGGTGACTGCAGCCAAAAAATCAGAAGACGATTGCTTCTTGGCAGGAAAGCTATGCCAAACCTAGACATTGTCTTAAAAAAGCAAAGCACCACTTTGCCCACAAAGGTCCATAGAGTCAAGGCGATGGTCTTTCTAGTAGTCATGTATAAATGTGAGAATTGGACCATAAAGGAGGCAGAGCCCTGAAGAATTGATGCTTTGAAGTGTGGTGCTGGAGAAGACTCTTGAGAGTCCCTTGGCTGCAAGGAGACCAAATCAGTCAATCCTAAAGGAAATAAGTCCTGAATATTCATTGAAGGGACTGATGCTGAAGCTGAAGTTCCAATAATTTGGCCACATGTTGCGAAGAGCCGAATGATTGGAAAAGACCCTGATGCTGGGAAAGATTGAAGGCAGGAGGAGAAGGGGACGACAGAGGATGAGATGGTTGGATGGCATCACCGATTCAGTGGACGTGAACTTGGGCAAACTCCAGAAGATGGTGATGGACAGGAAAGCCTGGCATGCTGCAGTCAGTCCATGGGGTGGCTAAGAGTCAGACATGATTTGGCGACTGATCAACACCATGAATCTTCCGACACACATACCCCACTGCGGCACTAGTGTTCACTGCGGCACTATTTACAATACCTAGGACACAAAAGCAACCTAGGTGTCCGTTAGCAGATGAATGGATAAGGAAGTTGTGGTACTTATACACAATGGATATTACTCTGCTGTAAAAGGGAATGCATTTGAGTCAGTTCTAATGAGGTGGATGAACCCAGGGCCTATCATACAGAGTGAAGTAAATCAGAAAGAGAAATATAAATATAGTATACTGACGCATATATATGGAATTTAAAAAGACAATGCTGACTATTACATGTAGAGCAGCAAAGGGAACACAGATGTAAAGATCAGACTTTTGGACTCAGTGAAAGAAGGCGTGGGTGCGATGATTTGCGAGAATAGCATTGAAACATGTACATGACCACATATGAAATAGATGGCATTAGTGGCAAAGAAGCCGCCTGCCAGTGCAGGAAATGTAAGAGACATGGGTTCTATCCCTGGGTCTGGAAGATCCGCTGGAGAAGGAAATGGTAACCCACTCCAGTATTTGTTCCTGAAGAGTTCCATGGACAGAGGAGCCTGGCAGGCTACATTCCATAGGGTCTCAAAGAGTCACACGAATTGAAGCAACTTAGCATGCACGCACGCCTCTTTTGATATGTCCTCTACTACATATGTGTGTGTGTGTGTGTGTGTGTGTGTGTGTGTGTGTTCCCTGGAGACGGAAATGGCTACCCATTCCAATATTCTTGCCTGGAGAATTTTGTGGACAGAGGAGCCTGGCAGGCTAGATGGATATATATAGAGAGGTGGTTTGACTATCTTCCCCTGTGTCTAGTTTAAAAAAGTATCCCAAAAGACAGGTTTTGCAATTTATCATGTTTGTCCTTTAAGACAATGGATATTAGAAATATCCTTTCTCCATGTCTCCTTCTGGATAAAAAAGTGAAAGAGAGAGGGAAGGATAAAGCAGGAGGGAGAGGAGCGGGAGAAAGGGAGTATGTCTATAGCCATGGAAAGCAAGACACTGCCCCATTTCTTTCTCTGCCTTGTGTAGATGGAGCCAGGTGGTCAGCCAGCTTCAGCCTCTTGGCAGTCTTGCCCAGAACAGTAACACAGAAGAGGAATATGATTAGAGCTGTTAACAGAAGCCTGTCTGATCAGTCGTTCCCAAAATGTCTGTATTCACTTAGGTCAGTGAACCATACCCTCTCCAACACACACACACACACACACCCCCCCCACACTTTGATTCTTGGCTTGACAGACAGGATATCAAAGAAAAGAAGTAAAGATATATATAGCTATTGTTTTATTTTTAAAGGTGAGACAGGACACCTAGATTTCTTTTTCCAAGGGATGGATGAATTAAACAATTGGCAAAACTTCATGGAGAAACATTTCATTTTTTCTTGCAGATATTTGATTTGAATCATCTGCACACATGGTATCTTTAGGGTAAAATATATGCAAATACTCGTCTTCTAAACTGAGTTGAGCTTAATCATGGAAGCCATTTAATCAGCAGCCCACCCAGAAAACTAATTGAAATCTAATAACCTCCACAAAGTATTGACTGCTTAGTAAGAATAATCATTTTACTTAGAAGGAATAACTTTTCTGATGTATTTGCTTTTCTACAAAATTATTTATGTTGTAATTTATCCCAGTGACAGTTAAAGTATATTGGCAATTTTTGGTTTTTAGAGTTGATTTTTATTCATCCTTAAACTTTATCACATAGAGAATTCTTGTAAAAGCTTAATACTTTAATGCATGGAAATCCTGAATGATTTTAGAAGAAAATTTGACATTTAATGGAGATAGCAAATCAAATACAATAAATTAAAAGAAATAGCCAGGGAAGCATTTGGCTTCTGAAGTAAAGGATTTTATCATCTCTGCTCTTCGTTCAAATTATTGAGTCTTGTGCTTTAATATTAATCAAACTAAATGCATGCTTTATTGACCCAAGGTGCTCTTTTTAAAATATAGCATTTGTACACTTAGAGTAAAGATTAGAACTTTACTCCAAGGCTGAATTTAGTTACAGAGTGCCCACTCAGGAGCCTTAGTTCTCATCTTGGTACAGTGGGGGATAACCATATTGAGAGAAAGGCGTCCCTGGTGGCTCAGTAGTAAGAATATGTCTGTCAGTGCAGGAGACCCAGGTTTGATCCCTGGGTCAGGAAGATTCCCTGGAGAAGGAAATGGCAACCCACTCCGGTATTCTTGCCTGGAGAATTCCATGGACAGAGGAGCCTGGTGGGCTACAGTCCATGAAGTTACAAAGAGTCAGATATGACTGAACACACACTTATTTTGAGGAAGAAACCAAGTATGTTTGGTTTCTTTATACTCTTTCTTTAAACTACAGAGCTTCCTTGCACATACAATTAAAACTAATTCAAATAACTACTTGATTCTAAAAAATTTACTTTTGAGCAGAAATAAATATATGCTGGCCAACAACTTGGATGGCAGTTATTTTTATTAAAACACTTAAAATTATATCTCCAGTTAAAGTGAGAAACTTTAAATTATTCTTGAAAAGCCAGTGTAGATACTTTACAGTCATAGCAGAGATTACCATTTCCAACAGCATTCGAATTACTGTTTGATTTTTAAAACCTATTATTACCTCTTGGAATGTTATTTTATAAATGCCACTTTATCCCTGCCTCAATCTTTATTTTAAAAAAATTTTTTTTTAATTTTAATTTTTAATTATTTTGGGGGGCATACCACGAGGCTTGTGGGATCTTAGGTCCCCAGTCGGCGATTAAACCCTGGCCCCACCAGTGAAAGTGCAGAGTCGTAAGCACTGGACCACCAAGAAATTCCCTGCCTCAACCTTTAGAATTGAGTTGTCCCATTGTGTAGCCTCTAGTCGTATTTAGCTATTGAAATTTAAATGCAGATTAATTAATTAAAATTAAATCTTGAAAGTCCCATCTCCAGTGTTCAGCAGCCACGTGTGGTGGGTGGCCGCTGGGTGGGACCTTCTACGTGTGCGGTGTCCCCCCGTTACTGAAAGTTCTTTTGGAAAGCAGAGCTTTGGATTGTTCAGTTTCTCAAGGGCAGAGACTGGACTTCACTTGGAACGTTCATCGTCCAGCCCTGCCCTTGGCCTTCCCAGTAGGCACAGCATCCTTCACAGCTGCCTGGGCTCCGTGGACTTAGAGGCAGACTTCATTTTCCCTTTTGTAATGAAGTTGATGTCTGCCTAACACAGCTGCTCTGATGGCTGAGTGAGATCTTTCATGGCTTGCAATCTAAAGGACAGGAAGGGGTCTTTGTGTACTAGGCACTATTGTTACTGCAATTGTTTGTAAAAGTTATTTGGTGAAAGAATGGACAACTCCAGGAACATCCCCAACCCCCAAATACACACAAAATCTTCCAATTTTCTGTTATTTTCTTTTTTTTATTGTATAAAAAAACAAATATTCTAAGTAATTGGGGTGGACGTACAATAGAAAAAATAGTGTTTATTTGTGATATTTTACTACCTGATTCATTTCAAAGTTACATAATTCCACTAAAGAAAAATATAAAAATACTAGAATAGTAATTATAAAATAAATGGCCCTCTTCCTCTCCCTCTCCTATCAGACACGGTCATTTTAGGTTTTTTTTTTTCCAATGTATAAGCTAAAACATAGCTTGTGTATACTCGAAGTAAAATTTCATATTCTATTCCTTTCACTAAACCATTCTATTATTCGAATTGTTCTACATTATTAGGAAAAAAATCATTTATTCACTTACAGTAGAAACGGACATTTTTGTGACAAATGCTAGGCACACTTTTAGACACTTTTAAAATATATTCTTGTATGAAGGTAAAATATTTTAAAAAATAGAATATATGGTATCTACTTAACTTTTGAAGTCTATGGGATTGCAGAGTTGGACATGACTGAGCGATTAACACTTTCACTTTTCTCACTTAATTTTTTAATGAATATATATATTATTTTTAGATTTTTTTAGAGAAGGACATTACTCTTAAAGAACTTCTAATCTACAATTGTAAGAGCAAGTAGCCAAGAGTCCTTACTAATTTATTTTCAGTTTGAATCCAATAGGAAAAGTCCTTACTTGGATAAAACAAAGCAGCAACCACGACAAAGGTGTGAAGATAAAAGATCCATCCATTATCATATTGCAGAATAACTAGATCACTGACATTCGGGTTCTGATTTCACGAAAGAGAAAAAAAAAAATCTGTTAAAATCCAAAATCACCTATAAATATATGGTTGAAGCACACTGGATATAAAAATCTCTAACCCACTAATATTTCAGGGATACTACTAAGAACAGTGAATTTTTATGCTAATTAAATTACTGCTGTTCAAAGTGTGACATTTTAAAACACCTGTTTAGTGTATTTGTTATGTTGAAAATGTAAAAATAACACTTTAATGTAGAGCATCTACGAGCCATCCATGTGCCTGAGTGTCCATATGGCATTATAAATTTTAAAAAGCATTCCTTTCATATTGGAGAAAGAGATTTTTCATTAACTCCTGAGAGACCACTTGTTTAAGTGACTGTTGTTGTTTCACCAGACCATATGACAGTCCCTTAATGCACGATTATGATATATTCTATTGATTGCAGAAGCCACGACCCACTTGGAATTAATCTCCATCTTTCTCTTATAACCGTACAGGTTTATTAATCTTAGCCACCTTCCATTTTATTGCTAACATTGAAATATGTAAATAACAAGTGACCACGTTTCCAAGGGTTCTTTTTTAAGAAGGTAGCCTAGCATCCCACTGGAAATTAACCACAGTGTTGAAGTTGATATGTATTAGGCCCAAACAATCTACTATTGTTTTGTATTGTTTGTGTTTCTACTAAACACATCTATAAGACAAGTAAACATGACTAGTTTAAAGGTTTATGAGAAATACATGGTAACCATGGTTTGGAGAGTTAAAATTTCTATAATTTTTCACTACAGTTTTTCTAAAGATATATTTTTTGTCTTTCCTAATTACTGTGAAATAACATTTAAAAGGTTTCTCTTTCTGGCTGTTTTAATATTGTTTCAGTGTAAAAGAATAGAATAAATGATCCACCTGGAATACTACAAGTGTAGATTAGAATGCACCTCTTTTCTCCTGGTGTCTTTCACTTGTTGATTTCTTCCTATGTTGTTGTCTAGTCCCGGAACACGAATAAGGTACCCTTGATGCAATTGAGAAGCAGGTGGCAGCTTAAGGAAGTTCCACTGTGTATCTAAGAAGCGTTTTGAGAGCAGTGAAGCCAGGGTTGATGGGAGCACTTTAGTGGGCACATGACCCCTGAGGCCAGAGACAGTGACCTCAAAGAGATGACTCCTGAACTAAGTCCTAAAAGAATAGGATCCTGCAGGGCAAGGGCAAGGTGAAAGAGGGGTTGGGGAGCTGCTGATCGTCCACTGGCTGAAGTCCAGAGAATGAGGCAGCTGTCATGCAGAGACCCTGGAGTAGAGAGGAATCAATCCAGGCTACCAGGCTTTCCCTGGTAACTCAGTTGGTGAAGAATCCGCCTGCAGTGCAGGAGACCAAGCTTCCATCCCTGGGTGGGGAAAATCCCCTGGAGAAGGAAATGGCAACCCACTCCAGTATTCTTGCCTGGAGAATCCCATGGACAGAGGAGCCTGGTGGGCTACAGTCCAGTGGTCGCAAAGGGAAACGACTTAGAGACTAAACCACCACCACCAGGCTTTGAAGAGCAGCCAGGTGAATGTAGGTACCAGTCTCTGGATTCGAGAAGCCTTCAGAATGTGTGCAGCAAAAGCTTCTAGTGATCGGATTTGCCCGATAGGAAAGCAGCTGGAGAATGGCCCCGAGGTGAGCCGTGACTGCTGACCCTTCCTCTCCAGTGACACACTTCTAGCCCGTGTCCATTCCGGGGAGACTGTGTTCTATGTCAGGAAGCTCATCAGTATTCAGAAATCGAAGACTGCTTTGATGGCTCGGCGGCTCACAGAAATATTTGAACTACTCAGGATTTCAATATTGTAAACCAAAGACTGAGTAAAGATGGTACCGTGTCTACCACGACAGACCAGGAGAGCTTATTTAGATGGAAAAAGCCCTTCCTGAGGGCCCTTGAACGACCTCATGAAATCTTCTCATTAAAGATTAATACGCTGAGAAAGGGTGGTTAAAAGTGGGCAAACTAGACGGGTAGGATTTAGGATGTGGATACCCAGAGGAAGACAAAAGTGTAGAGCTCTACACAGATGCAGAGAATGGACGTGTAGACACAGCAAGGGAAGGAGGGCGGGGCAAATGGAGAAAGTAGCACTGTCGTGTATACACGCTCAGGTGTGAGACAGATGGCTAGTGGGAAGCTGCTGTGTAACTCAGGGAGCCCAGCCTGGCGCTCTGTGATGGGGGAGGGCAAGGAGGCTGTATATGTATATGCTTCACATGTACACGAAGGAGTGTGTATACTTATGGCTGATCTCCATTGTTGTATGGCAGAACACATCACAGCATGTAAAGCAATGTTCCTCTAATTAAAAATAAACTTATTAAAAAAAAAAAAAAACCTTATGTGAACCACCCCCCAAGAAAAGCAGGACTTGAAATATAGAAATGTTGGTGTCTAAATTAAAATCAAATATGCACATTTAGCAATCATCATCAACATCATTACCTTGGATAAAATTGTTAGGCATATTTTGTACATACAGATAACATTGATCAACAGTAGTTAATATAGACCTATAACTGTCAAGATTTATTTAGGATATTGTTCAGTGTTTTAGAAGTTTATAATAGATTAAAAACAAGAAAAGCCATGAATGATATAATGAGGCGGAGAGGGCGGGGATCATTTCTTATAGATATTCTTTAATTTCTTTGAAAAGGCTATACTTTAAATACCTTGTTTGCCAGCATTCCACAGTTTAGGCATAAAAAACCCAGCAACTTTATTTTTGTGTTTTATTTTGTTTCTTCCAAGATATTGTGAGATCTAAAGTATTAATGACATCACCTCCCAGTTGCCTGCAAATGGCAGGGACTGCAAATAATGGAAACTGTGTTTCAAAATTGAAAAAGACAGAGACGGCTCTGCTTGAGGCTGAATAATGGTGCCGTTTAATCCACGGGAAGAACTCTTTCCCACACAGAGAGCAAATTGTAGGGACAGTTAGAATATCAAGAAGAGTTTGCTGTGATGCTTTTCTGCTTTGATTACTTCCGTTCCTGTTACCTTTCTTAACCATTTAGAGATCAACATGTGCCCTTACAGGAATGATAGACTTGTACAGGATTTGCATAATAAATCTCAAGAGTTTCTTCTCCCAAACCTATACAAGGAAAGTTGTTCTATTTTTATATACTGCATCCATACAGACAGACAGACAAACTGCCAGGCATTTAGCTCCTGCGCATTAGTCGTTCAACCAACCCCCATCATTTGAAATATTACCTTTGTTAGAATGTCTCTGGGAGTCCCAAATTGGATGAGATCTCCACTTCATCTTTGCTTGAGTAAGATACACTAATACACTAATGCCAAGCTCGAGAAGCCTACATGTATTGGCAACTTTACCTTCAACATGTCCTTATCCTAAAACTCTACAGGAAAGTGTTTCTTAAAACCAAAATGTCCTCTTTTGGTGCAAATGCTCAATAAGAGAGCTGATCACTCATTTTGAACTTTCTGTATTATTCTCAGGGGCAATAAATGAATGTTTTGTTCCATTTTAATCAGAAACATCCTTATATTTTCTCCAGGTAAATGGAGAAATTATAGACTCTAACAGTCAAATTCATTATCTCTGTTTCATACCAAGTCCCCAGTCAGAACAGATCAAGCAACTTATAATCTACAGGAATACTGGATAGGAAATGAGTAAATAAAATGCAGTGGGCCAAAGACCTGTAGAAAAGGTTCAGGGGTCAAATGTCAGAGTCACTTAAGGAAAACTTCAATGGGAGAAATACTAGACTTTCCCAAGAAAACAATATGCAAGTGAGACCCAAAAGGGTGTGCAGAAATTAGCCAGGAGGAAAGAGAACAGAAAGTTTTCTAGAAATAGAAAATTCCTAATAAAAAAAGACTTAAGTATGTAAAGTGAAAAATGGTGCACTATGGGAATTCAGAAGAGTTAGTTTCGCTGAGCATCAGATTTCAGGGGAGAGGTCAGCAGGAGCTGAACCTGCACTGTGATTATAAAAGAAGATAGGAAAGAAGTGTGTACAGGCCATAGAGAACGTGGGGTCTTAGTGATGCAACCAGCAGTGAGGTGGGAGCTTGTGATGCCCCATGAATGGAAACCAAAGGCAGAGAAAGTGGGCCACAGAAGCCTGGGAAGACCCGCGACTGCAGACCTCTCAGGCAAACCAATATGGTTTCATCCAATAACAGCTTCTAAAGCTTTCCAACTAATTCACAACTGTAGGTAATGGAGGAGATGGAAAATTGAGAGATGGTATAATGGGAAATAGATGGGGAAACAGTGGAAACAGTGTCAGACTTTGTTTTTCTGGGCTCCAAAATCACTGCAGATGGTGACTGCAGCCATGAAATTAAAAGACGCTTACTCCTTGGAAGGAAAGTTATGACCAACCTAGATAGCATATTCAAAAGCAGAGACATTACTTTACCAACAAAGGTTCGCCTAGTCAAGGCTATGGTCTTTCCTGTGTTCATGTATGGATGTGAGAGCTGGACTGTGAAGAAGGCTGAGCGCCGAAGAATTGATGCTTTTGAACTGTGGTGTTGGAGAAGACTCTTGAGAGTCCCTTGGACTGCAAGAAGATCCAACCAGTCCATTCTGAAGGAGATCAATCCTGGAATTTCTTTGGAAGGAATGATGCTAAAGCTGAAACTCCAGTATTTTGGCCACCTCATGCGAAGAGTTGACTCATTGGAGAAGACTCTGATGCTGGGAGGGATTGAGGGCAGGAGGAGAAGGGGACGACAGAGGATGAGATGGCTGGATGGCATCACTGACTTGATGGGTGTGAGTCTGGGTGACCTCCAGGAGCTGGTGATGGACAGGGAGGCCTGGCGTGCTGCGGTTCATGGGGTCGCAAAGAGTTGGACACGACTGAGCGACTGATCTGATCTGATAATTTTGAAACAATTTCATTGAGGTAACTGTGTATTAAAAAGTATACAATCTATTAAGTTTTAACATACGTGCACACCTATGAAACCACCATCACAGTCAAGATAATGAACATTTCCTTCACCTCCACATGTTTACTCATTCCCGTCCGTAATCTCTTGGTCCTAGGAGTTCCTCCCTTCTCGTAGCAACCACTGATGCTTTTTGTCAACCCTATAGATTGCTTTATGGGGTTTCCCAGGTGGCCGCCTGCCAATGCAGGAGACCTAAGATACAAGGGTTCGATCCCTGGGTCGGGAGGATCCCCTGGAGGAGGGCATGGCAACCCGCTCCAGTATTCTTACCTGGAGAATCCCATGGACAGAGAGCCTGGAGGGCTACCGGCCATAGCGTCACGCAGAGTCGGACACGACTGAGTGACAGAGCACGTGGATTGCTTTGCACTTTCTAAAATTTTAGGTAATAGTACATATATTTTTCCCCTAGATTCTTACACTCAGAATAATTATATAATTATATTGAGATATATGTTGTTTTCATTTAATTGCTCAGTCGTGTCCAACTCTTGCTACCCCATGGACTGTAGCCCATCAGGATCCTCTCTCCATGGAATTTTCCAGGCAAGAGGACTGGAGTGGGTTGCTATTTCCTCCTCCAGGGGATCTTCCCAACCCAAGGATCAAATCTGCGTCTCCTGGATTGGCAGGCATATTCTTTACCGCTGAGCCACCAGGGAAGTATATGGCGTTATTATTAAGATTATCCGTATTGTAACATGTGTCCATAGTTCATGCCTCTTTATTTATCCCATTTATATCACAGTCTGTTATCCACTTACCTGTTGGTGGACATTTAGGTCAATCCCTGTTTGAGACTATTATAAAACAATTATTACGAGTATTCATGTATAAATTTTTAGGAATATGTGCTTTAATATCTATTGAGTAAATACTTGGGAATGGAATAGCTGGTTGTACGGTAAACATTTTAACTTTTTAAGAAACTACCAAACTCTTTTCAAACATAGTTGTACTATTTTACATTGTCATCAGCAGTATATGAGATGCCAGTTCCTCTACGTCTCTGTCAACAGTATGGTGGATGTTTTAAATCTTAGCTATTCCAGTCGGTGTGTGGCTGTACCCATTGTATTTTTAATTTGCATTTACCTAATAACTAATGATGGTAAGCATCTTTTCATGTGCTTATTTTCCATCATTATATCTTCTCTAATAAAGTATCCTTTCAAATATTTTGTCATTTTTTAATGGGATTGTTTAATTCTTGACTTTTGAGTCATTTCTACATTCTAGTTACATGTTCCTTATTAGATTTATAAAAATATTTTCTCTCAGAGTATGGCTTATCTTTTTAGTTTTCTTAAGTGAAGTTTTCTTTAGTTTTAAGGGAGAAGTTGTTTTAAATCTGATGAGGTCCAATTCATTAATTTGTTCTTTTACTGTGGCTCATGCTTTTGGTGTTATAGCTAAGAAATCTTTGACCAAACCAAGATGACAAACTTTTTCTCTACTTTTTTCTTTTAGGAATTTTATAGATTAAAGTTTAACATTTAGGTCTATTATCTATTTTGTGCTCACTGGTATGGATCAAAGTTTGTTTGCATATGGATACTAAATTATTTTAGCACCATTTGTTGAATAGGCTATTCTTTCTCAACTAAATTGCCTTTATATCTTTGTCAAAAAGCAGTTTTCTACACATGTGAGTGTCCATGTGAAGTTTCTATCTTATTTCATTGATCTGTTGTCTATCTTACACCAAAACCATAGCATCTTGATTGACTTTATAGTAAGTCTTGAAGGCAGAAGTGTTTGTTATGCAAATTTGTTCTTTTATTAAAATATTTTACCTATTTTGATACTTTGCATTTTCATGTACACTTTAGAATCAATTATCAATTCTTCACCAAAAAAAAAAAAAAAGCTAGTGGAGATTTTCACTGGGATTGTGTTGAATCCATAGATTAATTTGGTTAGATCCTCACCATATCATTTCTCTTTACTCACGTAAAAGGTATATCATTCCATTTATTAAGATATTATTTAAGTAATCAAGAAATATTTTAATATCTTTGTGCACTAATTCTAATGTGTCAACTGTCGCTTCATTTATTATGGACTGTGTTTTCCTGCTTGTCTCCATGACTGGCCATCTTTGTCTGGATGGCCGATATTGTGAATTTTAAGATAGTTTTGTATTTCTATAAATATTCTTCAGATTTTTTTCCCCTGGAGTGCCATTAATTTATTTAGAAATATTTTTATCCTTCTATATCTTGAGTTTATGATTTGTTAGATGGGTTCTAGTTAGTTCTAGCTACTTGCATGGCCTAAGATCAGTTATTCCCCATTACTAAAGTTGTTCCTGTCTGGATGATGCAAACAGACACTGTTCCATCATCCTTTCAGATGGCTCTTTTCTTTGGCAGTTTCCTCACACACGTGCTGATCCACACACAGATGAATACCCAAGGGACCCTCCAGTGTTCTCTCTCAAAGCAGTTCTCCCTTCACTGGAACTCTGTTCTGAGAAATCTAGCCTCTGTGTTCTCCACAAACTTTCAGCTACATCTTGAATCAAGAAGTCATGTGGTTTCCACGTGGATTTCCCTCCCCGAGTTTCAGCCTTGTAACTCTCCACACAGCCAGCTTGGCCACCAGTAGGGTCACCTAATTGGGGATCATTTCTCAGGGGTCATGACCTTACACTACTTGACATAGTATGTCTTGAAAAACATTATTTTTAATTTATTTTGTCTTTTTTTTTTCCAAAAGGGAGGATATATCTGGTCACTGATACTCCCTCTTGACCAAGAGCAGAATTGTGAGAGCATATGATTTGATTAAATTAGTAGATATGAATAAATTGATAGCCATGGAAGTAAGCTGTTAGAAAAAGTCAAGCCTATGAAGGGAGCTTTGTAACAATCCCAAATGGACCTGGAGGCCTGGCGTGCTGCAATTCATGGGGTCCCAAAGAGTCGGACACGACTGAGCGACTGAACCAAAAGAGAAGTCAACAAAACTAGAAAGTTTCAAAGGTCTTTATCCTTGTTCTTCCTTAACCTCTCTGCTCCTTTGGGCATAATTCAACACTTTCTTCTCCTCTTGGTTCTGATTTGAATTATATTATATTTTTTAATTATAGTATTTGAATTAAGTATTTTTAAGAAGTAATGTTCAGTTAAACTCATGAAAAGTGTGAAACAAATTGATAAGAAAAATTGGAGGTTTAGAGTAAACGTCATTTCAGGGGACTTCTGGTACACTGTTGAAGAGCACAGGCTTTGGAGTCTGAGGGACCCCCTACATTTACTTTTTTGCCTGAAAGTGAAAGTGTCAGTTGTTCAGTCTTGTCCGACTCTTTGCAACCCCAAGGACTGGAGCCTGCTAGACTCCTCTGTCCACAGGATTCTCCGGGCAAGAATACTGGAATAGGTAGCCATTCCCTTCTCCAGGGAATCTTCCCCACCCAGGGATAGAACCCAGGTCACCTGCATTACAGGCAGATTCTTTACCATATAAGCCACCAGGGAAGCCCGTAAACTTACCCAAGTAACAAGTCAATCCCAATTCTGACTTCTGGAAAGTTTATTTACCTCCAAGCTCTATTATTTCCTAGCTCTGTGGCATTGTCAAGTTATTCAGCCTGTGTAAGTCCCTGGTACTTTCTGTACAGCATGTATAATCATAGAGTTGTGAGAGCTAAATGAGATACTGAAATTAAATGACTAACACACTGCCAATCACACAGTAAATGCTCAACGTAAAAAAATATACCATGTTCCTAAACTGGGATGCATGCTACCAACTGTGCTCTCTCAGATAAACTTAATCCAGTCATCCTCAATAAACACTTGTTTCATTGGATCAGTAGTGACCTCTGGTTGACTTGTATACTGTTTTTATGTGTTTGTTGTTTAATCCCTCAAAAAATTTCAAATTTGTTGATATACAAGACCCACTGCACTGTTAGACCTTTCTTTCTACATATACTTGCATCAGTGTGATTGTTTTGTTTTGGCTTTTTTTTGCGTGTTGCTGTTTAAAATTTTAGATATGTAGACCTTTAAATGTACATTTGAAATAGGGCATTCTTTTTATTTTTTTTATTGAAGTATAGCTGGTTTGCACTGTTGTGTTAGTTTACGGTGTATGGCACAGTATTCCACGTGTATATTCTTTTTTGGATTCTTTTCCCTTATAGGTCATTACAAACATCGTGTGTATTTGCCTGTGCTGTACAGTAGGTCCTTGTGGGTCATCTATTTTATATACAATGACACTCTTATTTTAATTGATTTGTTTAATTAATTCATTGGTGATTAATTTAATTTCATTTAATTAGTCTCACAGTAGAAGCTTTGGCTAGATTTTTTTTTATCTTTAAACTTTTTACTTTTTATTGGGCTATAGCCAGTTAACAGTGTTGTGGTAGTTTCAGGTAAACAGTGAAGGGATTCAGTCATACATATACATGTATTGATTCTTCCCCAGAACCTCTTACATCCAGGTTGGTGCATAACACTGAGTAGAGTTCCATGTGCTGTATGATAAGCCACTGTTGTTGATCCACTTTGAATACAGCAGTGTGTACAAGACCTTCCCACATTCCCCAGTTATCCCTTCCCCACTGGCAACCATAAGTTTGTTTTTCTAAGTCTGTGATTCATTTAATTAATTTAATTGTGATTAATCTGATTAGTCTCATGGTAGAAGCTTTGGTTGGATTTTGACCTATGTTAATATGTTTTGTGATGGACAGGGAGGCCTGGCGTGCTGCGATTCATGGGGTCGCAAAGAGTTGGACACGCCTGAGCGACTGAACTGAACTGAATATGTTTTATGATGAAACAGGTGCCTTGCTAAATTTTGGTCATGAGATTATAACGTAAGAGATGAACAGAATATACTTGAAACATCTTACAAGGGTGGTTTGTGGGGAATGAACCTATAGTTGTGGAATTTAGGGGGTAGGGAGTAATGAAAATGAAAAATAAAGATGTGAAGTAGTCTACATAAACAGGGATCCTCTCATGGAAAACTGTACTGCAGTTAGAAAATGCCAGAGATTGATTTTCAATAATTGTTCCCTTTGTTGTTTAATTAAAGTGCATTCTCAATTTAAAGGTCACCGTGGGTTGAGTTTTTCTAGATGATGGTCAGTGAGACTGTGATTGGAAACAGCTATTAAACCTATTTATGACTTCAAAGATCAGGGAAGAGAGGAGACACCATGCTGATCCTGCTACTTGGTCATGGGGGGTATGAAGTGTATTTTACGTACAGCCAGTGAAGAGGAGTAAGTTAACCAAAAGCACAGATGAAGGATGTTGAAGCTGGAGCGTAATTGGTCAGGTTCGGATTTGCAACCTTTTACTGTGGGAGGCCACATTCTACAGTGCATTCTATGATGTCATTGGCTTTCCTCTCAGAAGGGGAGCTTCAGGAAGCATGAAGAAGCTCTGATTCTTAACATTCAGGTGAGGTGTGGTACCAGCTGGAGAACTGTTCATGGTGCCGAGTTTCAAATACTGCAGTATGATTCGCTCATGCATTGTTACTTAGGAACTAACAGGCCATTTGATACTGAGCCACATGAAGGAAGAGCTCAAGATCCCTTAAGATTCTGTATAGTGTAAGTGATCCTGAGCTGCTCCCAAACCCACATTCATACTGAGGACAGGGGAGCTGCACTGTGTGCCCCTGAATACTGCCTGTGTGCTTGTCATCCAGGCACTTGCTGTTTCAAGAAGAGAATGTGGGCTGGACGTGGTGCCTTTACTTACAGACGTGTTGTCCGGGTGCACAGTTCTATCCACAAAACAGTAGCAGGTTGGGCAATTGGATGCTTAGAATTGAGACTGACCAAGCATGCAAATAGGGCTTCCCTGATAGCTCAGTTGGTAAAGAATCCACCTGCAGTGCAGGAGACCCCAGTTCAAGAAGGAATAGGCTGGCTACCCACTCCAATATTCTTGGGCTTCCCTTGTGGCTCAGCTGGTAAAGAATCTGCCTGCAATGTAGGAGACCTGGGTTTGATCCCTAGGTTGGGAAGATCCCCTGGAGAAGGGAAAGGCTACCCACTCCAGTATTCTGGCCTGGAGAATTCCATGGACTGTATGGAATGGGGTCCATGGGGTTGAAAAGAGTTGGACATTACTGAGTGACTTTCATGTTCAAGCATGCACACATGTTGTTTTTTATGGTAAAAATCACACACACACACAAAATAGTGTCTTCACATACACAGCAGTAATCAGCTAAATTTAACACACATGTTTATATCTCTGTCTTGTGTATTTGAAATACTCTTTAAAATAAATAAAAATTTCATAGCGAAGTGTAACATACTTTGAAATACACTGGTTAGGAAATCCGTTCACAATAAAGTACAAACTATACTAGAACTAGAAAGGCCAATGGTATCTTTCAAGATGACCACTGAATATGTGTTATTATCGAATACCCTCTAGAACTTTGTGTAAGGAGTTAAGAATGCCCTGAGATTTAGGTGTGGAGGTTTTTTTTTCATTGTTATATCCTTGAGAAAAGTGAAAGTTGAAAGTGAAAGTCTCTCAGTCATGTCTGACTCTTTGTGACCCCATGGACTATACAGTCCATGGAATTCTCCAGATCAGAATACTGGAGTGGGTAGCCTTTCCCTTCTCTAGAGGATCTTCCCAACCCAGGAATTGAACCCCAATCCCCCGAATTGCAAGTGGATTCTTTACTAGCTGAGTCACAAGGGAAGCCCATTATATTCTGAGGTGTATTAAACTGAACATTTGGCACATTGAAATTTGTGGTGGTAACAGAAATGGTCCACGCTACTTTTACATTTTCCTGGGGCTTTTAAATAAATTACATGAGACTCAACACGGTTCTGTCTTTTATTCACTGAACTAAGTTTAGCTCAATAGGATAGAAACTTCCCAATAGACTACTCAGATATTTAGGCCTGGAAAAATAGATAACCACCCCTAAAATATACTGAGAATCAAAGGCCCTGAAGGATGTGATATCTTCACCTTGGGGGAGAAAATGATACCCTAAAACTATACACTAATTTACTTCTTCCAAGCCCTAGTCATTCCCGTGGGACTGCCTCACGCTGTCCTCTTTCACATCTACAGATGTGAAGATGCTGCTAAGTCACTCCAGTCGTGTCCGACTCTGTGTGACCCCACAGACAGCAAGCCCACCAGGCTCACCCGTCTCTGGGATTCTCCAGGCAAGAACACTGGAGCGGGTTGCCATTTCCTTCTCCAGTGCATGAAAGTGAAAAGTGAAAGTGAAGTCGCTCAGTCGTGTCTGACTCCTAGCGACCCCATGGACTGCAGCCCACCAGGCTCCTCCATCCATGGGACTTTCCAGGCGAGAGTACTGGAGTGGGGTGCCATTGAAGATAACCTACTTTAAAATACACCCATTAAAGGAAGTTCTGCGACCTCTATCCATCACCCATTCAAGGATGTAATCAAAAAGGCATTTCTGATGAACTATTTGTTTGAAATTGATCTCTCTGTGAGTTAAACCTTCTCTTTTCTTACTTTATCTTTTATAGAAGTGAAGGAATCTAGTCACTATTTTCTATCTTGTTTTCCTAAACTCTCATGGGTGGCTGTATCGTTCCTGCTTTCCCTTCCGGAGACTAATCTCCTGTCTAGTTCTCTCCTGCCTCTCGTCTCCTCTCTAGCTGCTACGTCTATGGAAAGATTTCACAGTTGCAGGAGAAGATCTCCTATTCTACAATCCCACAATTGTTTTCAAAATTCCTTTCAAAACAGTGAAAGCTTTTTATTCCATGGAGTGTTGAGCCTCAAAATGCATGATGTGGCATTTTCCATGGTGAGGTGCGGGCCCTTCCTGAGAATGCCTTTGGATGGGGGAGGCCTTACCAAGAGGGTGGTGAGCAGGTCCACCAAGAAGTGGGCAAAGAGCAGGAAAGCATGTAGTAGGGGGAAAATAATTCTGTGTATCCCTGGACTGATCCTTATTAGATTGAAACAACGTCAGGACTGTTTCTTATTCTTTGTTTTAGAGACACGGCCCTGATTTCAGGTATTTGGACTTTCCAGCACATTCCACCACCATGTCCATGCTACCCTCTGACCTTCTCAATTCCTAATTTAGTCAATGAAGGCAGGGCCTTGCTTTTCGAATCCATCCTCCCTTGACAGAGGTGGTAGCAGTCATTAGGTGGGACAGGGGGTTGGGACACATTCAGAAGGCCACCTTGGCCTCTGATTAACCCAAGGGTTCTCAAACTTCACTGCCCATTAAAATCCTGGGGAGTGTTTTTCAAAGGCACTAATGCCTGGTCCCACCCAAGTAGAACTGAAGGTGACTTCTAGGGGTCAGGCCAGGTCATCCGTGTGGTGGGAAAACTCCCAGGAGACTCTGATGCACAGTGACATTGACCTTGAATGAGTGCGGGGTGCCTGCATTTCACAGAACAGCCAGTGCCATTTCACACTCAGGGCATGTCTGCTCGGAATGTTTCCTTAGGTTGCGCTGAAATCTGCAACTCTCCCTGATACTGGCCAACAGGGAGCCCCATAGCCATACGACACATGTGTTAAATGTAGCTCCTCTTTCTGAGAAGAATCGATCTGTGGGACACCAGAAGAGGGATTGGAAAGTTACACTTTCCTCTAGTTCTTGGCTGAAACCGAGGACTGGAATGTGATGGACATGACATGCCTTAGGAATTTCTTATTTAAGGAAAGGAAATAAGACCATTCTTTTCTACAGGTAAAATTTTTCAAAGAAAAAAACAATCCATGATGACTTCTCGAATGGAGAAGGGCCAAGTTGGTTCACAGTGTGTAGCTGCAAATAATACATTATATGCCTAATTGCCTTTGAAACAATAGAGGGCATTTATGTTACGTACATTTACCCCAATTAAACATAAAATAGGGCCAAATTATGTGAAGTGCATCTCATTATTATTTCACTGTTCTGATCTTTCTGAAGTCAGATTCATGATACAATTGATTTGCTGTGATCATGGTTCCTCCATAATTCATCCTCAAAATCTTTTTTCTTGTTGAAACTTTAATCCAGTGTTATAAACTATGGTTATGCAATGAATAAGGTGGTAGATGGAGAATATTAAAAGTTCTCTGTAATCTTTATTGCATTTTATTAAAAGCAAAGAGACTTTCTGTATCTCAGAGTGATATTCAGATACACTCTGATTGTAAGCACTGTGTTGTAGAGAAGGCTCAAGGTAGCACCATTGAGTCTGGGCATTTTCTTTCCCTTTTCTTTTCTGTCTTTTGAGGATGTCCTTCACAGACATGCAAGGATTTGTACAAGGATTTCTAGGCTTCTCCATCAGCTGTTAGTGCCTGTAGCTAATCTAACTGTGATACATGGTAAATATTTTCCCTTACAGAAGGGCTTAGAGCTATTTCTGTGTATTGATTGAGCACATTAGGCTAATATTTATCCATTTGAAACCTTGGGAATTGGCTGTACATCATTTAATTTAATATCTATGCACCAATTATAAGAAGTAATTAGGTATAAGTATTTCCAAAAAATTAAGTCTGGGATAGAAAGCCTATCATAAGTGGTTCAGTGATGATTAACTTAAGGAAAGCATGAGTTGTTCATAATACTTATTAATTTTAAAAGACATGTATTTTTTCCAATATTAGAAATAAATGGGAGGGTTTCTAAGACTTCATTTCCAGTTTATTTTGAAGGCTAGAGCTATAGCCTCCAGAATTCCTATTGTTCATCATAATTCAGTGTAACTTTTACCAAAGACAAAGAATTTTGAGTATTTTTTTCCCCTGAGAATTTAAATTCAAAAAGGTGCTTAAAACTTGCGAATTTTGTTATTTGGTCAGCCTATATTAAACTTTCACCTGGAAGAGTGCCTAAGTGACTTATATTAATATTTTCCCCTTAAAAATGAAACCTCTTCAAATAAAATATCTCCTCTGTTACAAGAAATGGAGGAAGAAATAAGCAATTATTGGTTTAGATAATGAATAAGAGAAGAAAGAAATCTATCTTTTAAAAACTGATGTTGATATTATTCTGTGAAAGACACATTTAAAATGATAATATAATTGATTTCCAAAAATCCTTAAAAATCCTTAGGCCTGGTTTTCATTCTATTTTTTTTGGTTCTTCTTTAAATCATCTTCATATGTTGATATTTATGTGTTTTTCAAATTCTAAAAACTTAGCATCTATTTTTCTTACCAGAACAATATTTTCATGTAATCAGAGATGTATAATCTTTAAAATCAAGGAAAAAAATTTACCAAGATTGCTAAAGCCAATTTCACCTGAAAACATGTAGTGATTGTACCCACTTTACTTATAGAAACTTCTCATCCTATAGTCATTAAGATGAAAAGATTTTCTTCAAAAACCATATTCACAATTTTCCCTCAAAAAGATCCCTAGGAAGACCAAATTGTCAAAACCTTCCAAATATATATATATATATATATATATTTTTTTTTTTTTAAACCATTGCCTGTTTATTGTTTTTGGCTCTTCCTTGATCTCCTTCAAGTTTTGGAGTTGAGGAGAGGAACATGTGCTGATTTTAGCAACAGAGAGTAATTATCTGTACATTGCTCATTTGATGGGTGATTATAGTCTGGAGGTTTAATTTTGCTTTTTTGAGTGTTTCTTTAGAATCTTACTCTGTAAAAGGAAATTGTTTTTGTGTTTTTACTATGTTTTCTCCTTCTCGGTGCTTATTTTAAGACTCAAGTTCCTCTAGTTATTTTTTTCCCTTAGAGCAATATTTTCATCTTAAAGTCGTACTCCCACAAGTTTGAGCATCCCCCATACGTTAGAGGCAAATCTGGCTTTAGCACTTGCCTTTCAAATCCCACACCAATACCCAAGTTCCTCTAGCATCTTTGTTTCCCTTTTCCTTTATGGGACGTTGCCTATTGACATAGAGAGAGGCAAAAACATAGAGAATAAAGGTCTAGCACAAATTCAGGATAATCCATAAACTGGCAGACTCCAGAACTCTTGTGTTCAGTGTGCAATGACAGTCAGAACTTCATTATTCATGGATTCTGCATTTGCATATTTGCCTATTCACTAATGGACTTCCCTGGTAGCTCAGACGGTATAGCGTCTGCCTATAATATGGGAGTCCCATATTCAATCCCTGGGTTGGGAAGATCCTCTGGAGAAGGAAATGGCAACCCACTCCAGTGTTTTTTTTCTGGAGAATCTCATGGACAGAGGAGCCTGGTGAGCTTCAGTTCATGGACTCACAGGAGTCGGACATGAGTTAGTGACTAAAGAGCCGTGAAGCATAGCACTGAAGGGCCTTCCAGTGTCTCTAAGCAGAGGAGGACTGTGGTGTGTTTGGGGAAGCTCCACTAGGTCTGAGTCACACTGCTGTTGACCATGCCCTCGTTATAAATCAACAACTTGAATGAAATCAGATGAGCAGAAACACACACAAACAAGGTTATGTATCAACTGGGTGATGAAAATGTAGAGAGACCAGAGGCTCACAGAACCTAACTTGCTGTTTCCCCCGGGAACAGCACTCCGATGTTTGCTCATTCAGTGATGCAATGGCTTTATGGACCATAATTGCGTGAATAGGAGAATCAACTGATACAAGAGTGTATCACATCGTGCAGCGTTTGTGTTTTGAAAGTGGGCTTTTAAATCAAAACCTAATGTCTAGATTTATAATTTAAATGTACCAGACTTCTTCTTTCAAAGGATAGTATGGTTAAAGTTTTTGCAAAATAAATATTTACTCCTAATTCTTCATACCTTTTCTGCACATGCAAATTTCCACCCATCAAGTTTCTTCAAACATAGTAGAGATGTGTTCATTGCACTCAGGTAGCCTGGAACCATTTTTAGTATAGGCTTCAGAATTACTCTACAGGACTCAAAAATCCAGACTCAGAAAAGCCCATTCCCCATGTCAAGTAATTGCTTTTCCAAAATATTGATTATATTGGTTACAGCCCCAGTCTTTCTTGACCCTCAATTTCAGAAAGAAAAAAAAAATGTGTTAGAAAACAGAATTTATGGATTAAGAGTATCTGACAGAAAGGAGAGCTGGTCCTACCACGAGGTCTGGCAGACCTGGAGGAGGCTGACCACAAAGGCCAATCCTGAAGAAAAAACTGAGGCCCAGGAGGTTGTTCGTTTAGTCACTGAGCTCAAGAGTCAGATGTGACTTAAGGACTAAACAACAAAGCAGCTGAGCTCAAAAGTGAGAGATTAGGGTCAGAGGCTACAAAGCGTCTGGCTGGTAGAGTAAACTACAGGTTTATAGGGTCCCCAGGTAAGGTAGTTAATAGTGAAGCAAGTTAGGCCTGGATCTAGAACCATGAGGTCCAAGCATTTGCCAGGTTCTTCTTATAAGGATGCTGGCGGGGGGGGGGGGAGTTGGGGTGCCCATAAAGGAGCCTGGACTCTTGACATTAGGAAAGGATAAAGGAAAGTAGAGTTGCTCAGTCATCTTGGACTCTTTGCGACCCCATGGACTGTAGCCAACCAGGCTCCTCCTTCCATGGGGTTTTCCACGCAAGGGTACTGGAGTGGGTTGCCATTTCCTTCCCCAGAGGATCTTCCCGACCCAGGAATTGAAGCCAGGTCTCCCATATTGCAGGCAGATGCTTTACCATCTGAGCCAGCAGGGAAACCTCTAGGGTGGAGCTCAAATCCCGAGTCCAGTTCCACTGTAGATCCCCTGCAAGTTCCACTGCACACCAGTGCTCTCCTTTTGACGCAGGGGTACGGGAAGCCCATGGCCATGCCTCCCATGCCAGGATAGCCCTCTCTAAGTGGACGGGCCAAGAGGTAGCAGTAGACAGTCTGCTGGAAGCAGAGGGAACCAAGTGCTACTGAGTGCATCTTTTAGGATATATTTTATAGTCTAATCATGTGGCTGTACAGGGACATTAGAACACGGAATCTCCTCTTCCACTGCAAAATGCGTTCTAATTCATCTAATTCTGAGTTAAATCTTTTATTCCTTCCTAGAATTACTTCAACATTAAAAACTCTGATGAATGTTTAAGCAGGTCATGAAAACTCTTCTGTTGCAAGAGCAGAGCTTATAGGTTAGCCCCAAGAAAGGCTTTTACTGAGGACACTGCACACGTGACCGGGTGGCAAGCTAATGGACCCACTGTCTCCCACGACCCAGTGGTGTCCTGGCATAGAAAATAATAACTTTTATTAAAAAAGGATTTTGAAAGTCCCTGTAGGAGGCTGAACAGTCCAGAAATTCATGAATTTGAACTTTTCCTTCACAATTGTTATCTAACTTAGAATGGCTAAGCGAAGGCAAAATTCTGTGTGTTAAGGTTAATCATTAGAAAATAAAAGGGTTAGCGGGGAAACGAGTTGGCGTACAGAACATTATAGAAATGGTTGATTAAAACTGATCCAAAACCAATAACTTTTAGGCCCGCCTTGAGGGAATGGGGATCTGGATTCACTTTTTTGTGGACAATTTAATTCTCTCTCTGATGCAAACAAACATCAAGGCAAACCTTAAACACACAGTGAATGCACTTCAGGGACTGCTGGGGGAGTATGAATTTAATAGGGGAAATCAGCTATATTAAATTTTGCTTTGACTGAGAAGAGATTATCTTCATAGTCTTTGCACTCAAAGAAATAAAGTTGGAAGGCAATAAGCTTCCAGTCTCCCTTGGAGATCTCAGCCCAGCTCTGCACACCCATCTCCAAATGAATTGGTAATCATGTGTAGAATTGTTTTATTGGAAGCGGAAATTCAAACTTCTGGGTCTCTCTCCATTTCTTAAGTCGAACTCTGTCACATACAGGGACTGCCATCAGTTGACATGTCTTGGCTTCAGAACTTGACATTCCTGAAAGCATGGGCCACAGCCCCTCTGAGCCCATGTGGCTTTACTGAATAGGTAAGAACAGCAAAATGGTGGATTATTCACTCACTATTTTATTATCTATTTCACCCACAAAAACATAAATTCTTTAAGTGTGGATATGTCCATCTAGGGCTTCCCAGATGACGCTAGTGGTAAAGAATCCACCTCAGAATGCCCAAGGCACAAGAGACATGGGTTTAACCCCTGGATTCGAAAGATCCCCTGGAGTAGGAAATGGCAACCTACTCCATTCTTGCCTGGGAAATTCCATGGACAGAGGAATTGGTTGGGCTGCAGTCCATGGGGTCCCAAAGAGTCAGACACAACTGAGTGACTTAAGCCCTGAGAATGAACATCTAGCTTACTGCTTTTTATTCTAGGCGGTATTTATACCACCTAGAATAGGACCTGCCTATAACAAGAACTCAGTACACACTCACTGCAAGAAAAGTACGGGGCACAGAATCAGAGAAAGTGTGTTTTTGGTGGCGGCCAACTTGAAGTTTATAAATGAGTGAAATTTATGTTTTAAAAATGTTACAGCTTTCTTATTTTAAAAGTCTTGCCTGCACTTAAAGCAGAGAGGGCAATGGCATCCCACTCCAGTACTCTTGCCTGGAAAATCCCATAGATGGAGAAGCCTGGTAGGCTGCATGCAGTCCATGGGGTTGCTAAGAGTCAGACACAACTGAGCAACTTCCCTTTCACTTTTCACTTTCATGCATTGGAGAAGGAAATGGCAACCCACTCCAGTGTTCTTGCCTGGAGAATCCCAGGGACAGGGAAGCCTGGTGGGCTGCCGTCTATGGGGTCGCACAGAGTCAGACACGACTGAAGCAACTTAGGAGCAGCAGCAGCAGCACTTAAAGGGTTTAGTAGTGGTTTCTGATGAAAACCATTTTTAGTACTGTGTAAGCATGAGCCTCTTGATGAAAGTGAAAGAGGAGAGTGAAAAGGCTGGCTTAAAACAGCATTCAAAAAACTAAGATCATGGCATCTGGTCCCATCACTTCATGGCAAATAGATGGGGAAACAATGAAACCAGTGACAGACTTTTTGTTTTCTTGGGCTCCAAAATCACTGCAGATGGTGACTGCGGCTGTGAAATTAAAAGACGCTTGCTCTTTGGAAGAAAAACTATGACCAACCTAGACAGCATATTAAAAACCAGAGACGTTACTTTCTGACAAAGACCTGTCTAGTCAAAACTGTGGTTTTTCCTGTGGTCATGTATGGATGTGAGAGTTGGGCCATAAAGAAAGCTGAGTGCTGGAGAATTGATGATTTTGAACTGTGGTATCGGAGAAGACTCTTGAGAGTCCCTCGGACTACAAGGAGATCAAACCAGTCCATCCTAAAGGAAATTAGTCCTGAATATTCAATGGAAGGACTGATGTAGAAGCTGAAACTCCAATACTTTGACCACCTGATGCAAAGAACTGGCTCATTGGAAAATACCCCAATGCTGGGAAAATTTGAAGGCTGGAGGAGAAGGGGAAAACAGAGGATGAGATAGTTGGATGGCATCACAAACTTGATGGACGTGAGTTTGAGCAAGCCCCGGGAGTTGGTGATGGACAGGGAGGCCTGGCGTGCTGCAGTCCATGGGGTCACAAAGAGTCGGACATGACTGAGTGACTGAACTGAACTGAAGCATGAGAACGTGGGCTTCCCGGTGGCGCTAGAGGTGAAGAACTCACCTGCCAATGCGGGAGACACAAGAGATGCAGGTTCAATACATGGGTCTGTAAAATCCCCTGGAGAAAGGAATAGCAACCCACTCCAGTTTTCCTGCCTGGAGAATCCTGTGGACAGAGAATCCTGGCGAGCTACAGTCCATGGGCTCTCAAAGAGTCAGACACAGTTGAAGCAACTTAGCGTATACACATGCAAGCATGAGAACACAGGCTCTTATCATACTTGTGTTTTGATACCCTCTTAATATACTTTAATGTACTTTGTCATATACTCCCTTCTCGTCCTCTTATCCTCCACACTTTTCCCTAGGGGAAGGGGAAAACTGCAGTGTCCTCACTTCCTCCAATAGGCAAATTCTCCCCTAACAAGGGAATGGCAGGCTGGATTCAGCTCCAGGGATGGAGGCTGAAAATCATCAGCAGTTCACTAAACACCCACGGATGGTGTTTACACACCAGTGCCCGTGTCTGTCTCCTTCATTAAGGAGTCAGCATAATGCACAGAAAAGCAACGCAGCTCAAACACTAAGACACGTTGTGAGTGACAGAAAGTCTGGTCAGGGGGGAGAGTAGAACAGCAGCAATAGGACTTAGGATGAAAAATTTTAGAGATTGAAGAGAAAAGGAAATAGAGTTCACTTTACGTTGATTAAAGATACAAATTTAAAAAAAAAAATGATGGAAACAAGAGATAAGGAGAAGCCAAAGGAAAATGCATTATGAAACCATCCTTGTTACAATTTTACATTTTCCGTTCCTTAGTTGGTCTTCCCCAGGTGGTGCTCATGGTACAGAGCCCACCTGCCAGAGCAGGAGCCACAAGAGATGCAAGTTCAGTCTCTGGTTTGGGAAGATCCCGGGAAAAGGAAATGGCACCTCACTGCAGTGTTCTTGCCTGGGAAATCTCATGGACAGAGAAGCCTGGCGGGCTACAGTCCTTCACGAAAAATTGGACAGGACTGAGTAACCGAGCCCACATATATTCCTTCATTAATAATTGAAATGGGATGCAGCTGTGCACAGATTTCCATTGGAAAGCAGGCCCCCAAGGGTATCTGATGGCATGACTATATGTCATCAGATCCTAAAGGTAGGAAAACATGCCTAGTATATAATTGAAAGGATGTATGTTATTGTAATACTTTTGCTTTATTCTTTTGCAAGTGGTATTGTCCATTCCATTTCTACTACCCAGACATCACTTCTTAGTTTCATTCAGTGTAACATTTTTTTCTCAATCTCTAGTTATGTGCACAGCACAGGAGGAGCTCTCAGAAACCGCTGTCTTCAGTGAGTTTACTTTGTCCTTGAGGAAATGAGTTAACAGTAGCTACGGCTCCAAGATCAGGGGCTCGGGTTCCTCCCTTCTGGGACACCCAGGTCACCCGAAGTCTCCTTGTATAAGCAGAGGAACGTGGCATTTCGTTTCCATTGCCATAAATATTTAACAAAAGAGAAGACAAGATGCAGTGAACTGACTGGAAGGTAGTCAAGTGCTCACCAGCTGGATCGTCATGGTCCAACGTGTGGCAGCCTTGACCCCGGACCGAACAAGCAGGGTGGTGGGCCTTCTCGTCCCAGAACACGTTTGTGGTCGATGAGAATCTGCATGATCCTTTGTGTGAAGATCATTCCACATGGGGAGCGGGGAGGACTAGTGGCTCTTACTGCCAGATAAAGTAAAAGTTTGCCGAGTGAAATACGAGCAAAACCATCAAAATTATACATGAATTGATAGAAAAAACAAACAAACAAGAATTTTCCCATTGTCTCCAGTAGACAATGAGATTATGTTACCACCAGCGTTGAGAATGAACTGATTTCAATTCCCAAAGGTTTCTGATTCCTAATGAAGAAATTTTAACTCAATTGCTAATCAGCTAGATGCAGATATAATAAAGGGATGCTTGGTCCTTCTGTTCTGAAAAGAAATTCATTTCTCAGTTGTTTAATGATGCCTTGAAATCTGCAAAGTGCTGCACAGGAGTAGCTGGTATTTTTCAAAAAAGTGTTTTCTATGACTCAAATCAGAAACCTTGTCGAAATAATTATGGTTTTGTCACTGAAAATTTTATTTGCCAAATTATCTCATTTTTTGGAAAATGTTTTATAGATCTAGAAATCTGCATTTGGTGTTAGAATGGTGGCTATTTCCAGGTCATTGCTATATACATTTTCCAGATATTGGACATGTTTTTCTTTAGTGATATGTAGATGATAACAGATTTTATTGGCAGTGACATAGAGAGGTATTATACAAAGCTTCGGATTTAACATTGTGACTATTATGACTTCTGTCATGTGACAGATTTCTTAGCCAATTGGGAAGAAAGTCTGACTGTTGGTCATTGATTGATAGGAGCCAATAAATGGATTTTCTCCTGAACTATTTTTCTAATGTTTTCTCCAAGTGGACATATTCTTAAACACTCTAGACCAATTTCAACGATTATCTAATATCTTATATCTAACATCTTTTTTTCCTAAGAGGAATGAGAAATTTTTAGTTATTTAAATATATAATACTTTTAAAAACTACTTTCAAATATATTCTTATTTTTATACTTATATGAGTGTCCCCATGCCAGCACTGGCAATCCAGTCTCTTCCTTTTACCATTTGTTTTTAGATGGGTAATTCAGGGATCTTAAGTTGAAATGAAGGATTTGTGTGTCTCCTTGGCACTTCCTCGTTTGAGTCCTGTATCCTTTCCCTTAAATCGTCGCCACTGTCTCCTGGCTGGTGTTCTTGCCCTGACTCTCTCCTCACACCCATCCTTCCTCTGAATTCCAGACCCCACCAGCCTAACGCCGTCATTCTAAGTCCTGGTACCTCAGTAAGTCAAAAGGTTCAAAGGTCCCCTTTCTTGCTTGGGGCTGTGTTTCCCAAGTACCTTGCTTCCTTGTGGCTCAGCTGGTAAAGAATCCGCCTGCAGTGCAAGAGTCCTGGGTTTGATCCCTGGGTTGGGAAGATCCCCTGGAGAAGGGAATGGCTACCCACTCCAGTACTCTGGCCTGGAGAGTTCCATGGACGAAGAGTCGGACACGACTGAGCAACTTTCACCTTCCCAAGTACCTGAGGACAGAGTGACCCCTCGCTAGCCCCGCAGGTTCCACTAGACTGACAAGGCCGGCTCAGTGCCCTGCCAAACACCCTCGGATGCTGGGATGTCAGAGCCACGTGGAGCGGTGGGAGAGACGGGGACAGAAGAGCCGCGTGCTGTCCACTCTGTTCAGGTTGAGTCCACAGGCCGCCTGGTTTGCAGAGTAGGATGAAACCGTTTTTCCCCACTCTCCTGTCCTGTCACCCTGCCTGGGGCACCGCGTGGAGGAGGGACTGGAGTTGTCCCCGGGCTGTTCTAAGAGTCACCGCTCCTTGCTGTTCTTTGCGCCTTTGTGGCTGAGCCACCTCGAACGCAGCACCCCTCGCAGGCTCTCCCCGGGCACAGGGGACCCCCCCCACCACCAGCACATCAGCCTCAGCTCCTCTGGGGCCAGTGCAGCCCCACCATGCTGTCCCTAGAAAGCGATGGCGCGCTGCGCCCTGTTCCTTCAGGATAAAGACGGCCATGCGGAGAGCACCTGCCCTATGCCAGGTGTGCCCGGCGAACCTTCTGGTCGTCACCTTGTCTAGACGCACAGCAGCTTTGCGGGGGACACTATTTTCCCTTCGGGCCAGCGTGGAAACCGAGGCCCCAGGTGGTGAAGGACTTCCCTGGGGGCTCC
This sequence comes from Tragelaphus eurycerus, assembly GCA_935064755.1. Taxonomy (NCBI): domain Eukaryota; kingdom Metazoa; phylum Chordata; class Mammalia; order Artiodactyla; family Bovidae; genus Tragelaphus; species Tragelaphus eurycerus. Next base: position 19,876,005 of record CAKXYN010000039.1, on the reverse strand, counting down.
GTCCCCTTCTGGCCCACGGAAGGGCAGCCCTTCACGCCGGGCTGCGTGCACTCCTCCCTGCGGGTCTCGTCAGGCCCCCTGCTGCAAAACATGCCTTTTGCTCCCTGCTATGACTCCCGGTGCTTGTAAATGAGAATTTTAAAAGCAAAAGACCCTCCACTCGCCCTGTCACATCACTCCCCTGCATTTAGTACCTGGAGCACCAGCCCCTCATCTTTCTTCCCCTCGCTTGTCCTCAGGCTTCAGCGTCCGGCTCCGTGGAGCCTTCTCTGGACCTTAGTCGAGCTCTCCCTCCTCTTTCTCTCCACCGTAGCCGTGTCCGTCCTGTGAACATGGTGCATGAGGATGACCTGGCTTGGTGTTTTGGCAGGTTCACATTTTAAACCATAATGTGCAAGAAATGTCAAAGTTCTTTATTTCCTTCCAACAAAGTGAGCTCTGACTCCCGGCTGACCCTGACACGCAGTGTCAGGACTTAAAGAGCCCCCTGCAGGTCCCCAGGAGTCCGGGAGGCTTCTGTGGCATTCCAAGCCCACATGTCCCTGGGTGGTCTGCCCTCCGCCCCCGAGCTGGCTGGAGCCACCTTTGCAGCAGCCCTTAAAACTTCCCTTGGACTCCTGCAGGGAGCCGATCATGGGACGTGACACCCTGGGCCTCTCTCACTTTGGAAGCATCTGCTGTCTATCCTGACCATTCTCTTCCCCTCAAAGTCTCTGTCTCTGTCCCTCCTGGCTCTAGGGCTCCCGGAATTAGTGAATTTGGGGTCCCACAAAGAATCGGAGAGTGATCACTGGTCACCAGCAGCTGTGTTTTGTTGGGACCCCACAGCATAAATGCCCTCCGAGGCAGGTATGGGGCTGGCCAGCACTGGAATGCAGAAAAAGAAACTCCGGTGGACAAAGCTGGCCCAGGCCATCCCCCAGCACCGGAGCACAGGTCAGGACGCGAGAGCCCAGTTCCCCAGCCTGGAGGCAGATGGCAGGCAGTGGTGACCTGAACTTCTGATTTTAAAACTGTTGTTGCTCTTGTCCAGTCTTTCGGTCGTGTCCAACTCTGTGACCCCATGGACTGCATGCAGCACGCCAGGCTTCCCTGTTCTTTAGCATCTCCTGGAGTTTGCACAAACTCATGTCCATTGAGTGGGTGATGCCATCCAACCATCTCATCCTCTGTTGCCTCCTTTGCCTCCTGCCCTCAGTCTTTCCCAGCTTCAGGTCTTTTCCAGTGAATTGCTTCTTTGCTCTTTTTGAAATAAAATTCATCAAATAGCAATTTAGGAAATTATATGCCTTTTTATATACTTAATCACCATTGAAATGAAAGTATTCCTTAAACAATAACTTTCAGAGACAGTCAGAAAAAAAATATTTATTTTGACTCTTTAAGAAGTTGCAATTAAAAGCAAAGGTAAACAGTTTTGATAACTCAGAACTTAATCTACCTTTGGGTAGTTCCTTCCAGTGATCACGAGGAAAAACTTCAAATAATGACTTGCATTCAGCGGCTGTCGGGAATCCATCTTTTGACCGCAAGCATATACCCATCTTTAAATGCCTACTGATGGACGCACACAACTTGACTGACGTCTTGACAGAGAACAGTCAGGATGAAAGATGTTTCCTCAGTGCTGTAAGAGCTGATGATTTTTTTAAAAGACACTTTTCTAAAACATCATTTTTTAATTCTGTCCTTTTTCTATTTTGTGACCTTCCCCCCACCACCTCAGTTTTATTAAAATCTCCATTTTCATTTTGTACATTTCCACAAGGAAGCTTCTCAGTAACTTTTTTTTTTTGGTGGGGGGGGAGCAGGTTCAGCATTAAAAACACATTATTTCAGGATGTTTTCAGAACCAGAGCCGGGCTTCTTGGAAACCTGAACCAGCCACCGGTCAGCCCTGCTTTGTTCTCTGTGGGAGGAAAATGCTCTTCTGAGAAGGTGACTCCCCTTTGCACTCCAGTCTAATGACAGCTGAGATGTTAAATTAGCACATGCCATTTTAATACTCACTGTAGCACTCGGCAGCATGCTCATTGCATTAATCAAAGCGTCACCTTCTGCCATCACTGAAGGGCACCCTCCTTTAGGCAGCTGCTCCAGTGATGCTGGGGACAGCGGCGGGACTCAGCTGCTCCAGGGATGTCCCAGCCACATCCCGCCCGGTGCTGTGATGATTTACAGTCGCCTTGGATAATAGTTCATATGGAGGGATTTATTTGTTTATGAAAGCATGTTAACCTAGCTAGCAATCAGAAAAGGGAACTGTTCAGCAGATTTATTTCCTGTAGTTTACTAGGCCAGCCTAATTCATCGTAAATACTGAGTGCTCTAATTAAAGCGAGAGGGAAAAGGTTCTTTTACATCCTTTTCAATGCATCACTGAATTTCTACCTCTTGATCAGAAAGCTTATCTGGAACAACAGCATGTGTCCCTATACTGGCCCCAGCAACAAGGCCAACCGTTTTGGCATCATGCCTCTTAACAATAAGTAGGTTCTCAATCGAAAACACTGAAAAACATTTTTTCCTATTTCTGAAAAGGTATGAACCTACGGAAACATATCCCCCCACCCCCTTTTGGGAGCTTTTGTATTGTCTGGTGCTCTCTAGGTTAGATTTGACTCCAGCTTGCCGATGAGGAACACAGATGGGATTCACTTCAAAAGCCACTGGGGAGGGCCCGGGAGATGGAACATTCTGACTCTAGCCTGAGAACCGGACTCCCCCTAAGGGCAGCTTGAGGGGTCGGAGCCGGGGCACAGCTCCTCTCCTGAACAGCGGCAGGGCCTTCTTCAGGCCAGTCTTGCAGGCATCGTTAGCAGCCCCAGCAGACAAGCCTCCATGGAATGTCCTCGCTTTGAAAAGATAGAACCTAGCTTCTCACTGTAGCTGTCCTGCCAGCCTTAATGCCACAGCAGCTACTTAGATTCACACCCCCCAGACCCAAACCCACCACAGGCTGGTGCACCTAGAGTCTCAGTCCTGATTCAAGCTGCAAGTGGAGCGATGGCTGTGTGCCAGGTGTCACCGCAGCACGGGACGCTGGCCTCTGGGGCCGTGTCCGCACGTGTGATAAGTTTACGTTTTCAGGATGTGTGTGTGTTACTAAGACCGTTCTTCCCTCAGTACCTCACTGATTCACATTGCAAAAACTTCTACGCAGGGTCACCCATAAGCAAGCGTATTATAAAATGGGTGTGTTTTCCTTTGTGCACTCCAAGTCTGAAAATTATTTCTTTAAATAAAATCAGGCATCAAAATGAAAATGACATTTAAAGGCTTTTTCCCCTCAATAAATGCCCTAATTGATATGAGATCTGGATTCAGAAGCTAGGACATACTGCCATCCCTAATCACTTTGAAAGCCTTGTTATTAATAGTACTGTTATTATAATTGTCCCCATTTTAGACATGAACAAACTGAACCTCAGAAATTAAGCAGTTTACTGACTCACACAGCTAGTAGTGATGAAACCGGAATTAAAACCAGACTTCTTTCTACAGCCTTTGACCTGGAGCGCTGTGATAGCCTATATTTTCTATTGAGAAATTGATTGTTTACATTCCTAACTTTCCTGTGGGCATGTAGTTCACTAAGAAAAATACAATTTAATATTGTAATAATTTCTTAAAGCAAATAATTCAAATTTCATGATAACGGTAAGGTATCCTGAGAGTTCGAAAACCAATATTTTTTACCATGACCATAAATAGCCAAGACCCTTGTGGTAAGTCTTTAAAAAAATTTGTGTGCCAAATTTCCTTTACTGCAATGGAAAAGCTTTCATTTTCTCTCAGAAATAGTTGATGAGATTCAACCCAAGCACTCAAATGTTAGTTAGGCACAAGATTCAGTAATAACATTTCACTTTCTCCTCTCACTTTCCTGAGGTTGATGGTCACCATTTAGAAGTCTTTAAATTTCAATTTTAAGAGAGTTAACATCAGGTTTAAATTTCAATAGACGTTTTCATTACACTCTTCTGGTATCAGTCATAGAAGTTTCCATTTAACAGTCTAGAAAGCACTCTTGTCTACACCATCTCATTTGAATATTGTAGGAATGCTTCCTACAGCACTTCCTGCATGCTTCCTGCAGCCACTTTGCAGGTAAGGAAACCAAGGCTGGGAGGCAGGCAGTGGTTTGTCTTGGATCAGTCACCTATGAAGTCGGGAACCTGAGACTCAGTTCTGGCTCATCACATTCCGTATGCCTGCTCTTCATTATATCAGATGGGGGTATCATCAGATATCTGGCAACTTTATGAATATCCGCATCTTCCTTAAACCCCTTCCCCCTGCCCATCGTCCCCACTCTACACTTCTCCAATGCTAAGTTTCACTGGAGAGAGTTTTGTTTTGTTTTCTCTTCTACATCGACCCACTTTTCCAGATCAGAAGAGACATAATCCAGTTGTATCCCCTCTGTTTCCTGAGTAACTCACATAGAGTTGTGCTAGTCAGGTTACATCTTTTGATCCGGGTGAAAAATACCTTAATGAAAGGAATCTGGGGCATTTTATGACTTGCAGAATTGCAACAACTGATGCAAAATAGAGCACAGGAGCCAAAGCAAATATATATTCATTAAGGGAAATTTGCAATTTTAGCGAGCAGAGAGGTTTTTGTGCCCTCTGCTCGAACATGATAAAGGACTGGAGATTAGCATCATTTCAGACAAAGCTACTTAAAATACTAATTATATCACCAAGGATCTTTTCATTCTCTGTGGTCTGACAGAGCCAATATTTTTCCTGGAATGTCCTTTCCTGGTTATGTCCCATTCCATCCGTTTGGTTACCAGATCTTCTAGTGATACCCTGAGTAAAGCCAAATCACTAAACTCTTAGAGCAGGTCAGTTTTTTTCCAAGCCTGCCACTTGAGGGCAGGGATTGGCAAACTTTGCTGTAAGGAGCCAAATAGTAAGTATTGTAGACTTTGCGGGACATGTGGTCTCCATCCCAACTTCCCAGCTGTGCTGTGGCAGTGCATAGGAACCTGAGATGATGCTGAATTAGTGGCTGCCACCGTCCCGAAAAACATGGGAAGGACACTGAAATCTGAATTTCGTACCATTTTTTACTTGTCATGAAATAGAATTCTTTTAATTTTTTTCCATAGTAGTATTGTAGACTTTGGCTGTGGTCTCCATCCCAACTTCCCAGCTGTGCTGTGGCAGTGCATAGGAACCTGAGATGATGCTGAATTAGTGGCTGCCACCGTCCCGAAAACATGGGAAGGACACTGAAATCTGAATTTCGTACCATTTTTTACTTGTCATGAAATAGAATTCTTTTAATTTTTTTCCTCAAACATTTAAAAAAATTAAAACTCTTCTTAGCTCTTGGGCTGACTTGCTGACCTCTGTAGTAAGGCATTATAGCTAGTCTTGGAAATGGCCAGTCTTAGGAACTGCTACCTAAGAACTTTCTGTATCTTCAAATATTGATTTCTTGAGCTCCAGGTTAGACCTCAAATCTATGAAGCAGTGGTCCGTGATTTCAAAGAAAATTTAAAAATCCTTGCTTGACAAATATCTTTAGATACTCTAATAGTACCTATTAGTATCTAACAGATACTAGTAGCTCATACTCTAATAGTATCTATTAATACTACTCTAATATAAGGAGCATTGGCTGCAGTTTGCTGGAGCAGCCGTGAAGAGATACCCCACGCCCAAGATAAGAGAAACCCAAGTAACACGGTAGGTGTTGCAAGAGGGCATCAGAGGGCAGACACACTGAAACCATACTCACAGAAAACTAGTCAATCTAATCACACTAGGACCACAGCCTTGTCTAACTCAATGAAACTAAGCCATGCCCGTGGGGCAACCCAAGATGGGCGGGTCATGGTGGAGAGATCTGACAGAATGTGGTCCACTGGAGAAGGGAATGGCAAACCACCTCGGTATTCTTGCCTTGAGAATCCCATGAACAGTATGAAAAGGCAAAATGATAGGATACTGAAAAAGAAACTCCCCAGGTCAGTAGGTGCCCAATGGACCCGGAGGCCTGGCGTTCTACGATTCAAGGGGTTGCAAAGAGTCGGACACGACTGAGCGACTGATCTGATCTGAATATATATTTGTGACTTCCCTGGTGGCTCAGACAGTAAAGCGTCTGCCTACAATGCGGGAGACCAGGTTTCAATCCCTGGGTGGGGAAGATCCCCTGGGGAGGGCAATGGCAGCCCACTCCAGTATTCTTGCCTGGAAAATCCCATGGACGGAGGAGCCTGGTAAGCTACAGTCCATGGGGTCGTAAAGAGTCGCACATGACTGAGCGACTTCACTTTCACTTTCACTCTAATAGTGTGTATTAATATGTACCGGGGGCTTTCCTGGTGGCTCAGACAGTAAAGAATCTGCCTGCAATGCAGGAGCCCTGGGTTTGATCCCTGGGTCGGAAAGATCCCCAGGAGAAGGGAATGGCAACCCACTCCTGTGTTCTTGCGTGGAAAATCCCATGGACAGAGGAGCCTAGTGGGCCTCAGCCCGTGGGGTTGCAAAGAGTCAGACATGACTGAGTGACTAACACTTACTTACTTACTTGAACTTAATAATGTGTTTGCAGATACTATTAGATGTTAGCCTTACTTCTGTTGGGTGACTGAGTGCCCAGATCAGATCAGATGAGTCGCTCAGTCGTGTCCGACCCTTTGCGACCCCATGAACCGCAGCACGCCAGGCCTCCCTGTCCATCACCAGCTCCCGGAGGTCACCCAGACTCATACCCATCGAGTCAGTGATGCCATCCAGCCATCTCATCCTCCGTCGTCCCCTTCTCCTCCTGCCCTCAATCCCTCCCAGCATCAGAGTCTTCTCCAATGAGTCAACTCTTCGCATGAGGTGGCCAAAATACTGGAGTTTCAGCTTTAGCATCATTCCTTCTAAAGAAATTCCAGGATTGATCTCCTTCAGAATGGACTGAGTGCCCAGCTGGGCCAATAACTCTTCTTCATATCCTGCGTCGCCTAGTGGCAACAGACCATACCCAGACTCTGCAGCCTCAGAAGGTTCTAGAGCCCAGCAGAGAAAATGAATTGTTTTGGAATCATAGTTGCTATCGAGTATTACCTATTAAGGTCTTAGAGTATTTCTCAGAAGTCACATAATTCAAGAAACCGTGCTGCTACTAAGTCGCTTCAGTCGTGTCCAACTCTGTGCGACCCCATAGACAGCAGCCCACCAGGCTCCCCCGTCCCTGGGATTCTCCAGGCAAGAACACTGGAGTGGGTTGCCATTTCCTTCTCCAGTGCATGAAAGTGAAAAGTGAAAGTGAAGTCGCTCAGTCATGTCCGACTCTTTGCGACCGTGAGCAGAGGATAATTCAAGACCTAAGCAGAGCGCTTTCGAAACGTCACTGTGCCCTAAAGCAACATCACGTGACGACCGCAAACACTATCTACATTGCAAACGTGTTTTCAAATTTACTTTTATGGCTAGTCTCCTAGGTGTTTTCAATACATGTAAAACACCATCTTCACAAAAAGGCATCTGTAGGAACTGTAAAACATTTTATGTCTTTATTTTTAAAAGTCCTTTGTAATTCCTTGAGGGCATTCTTGTAAGGAATATAGAATACAGGTCACAATGCAAGGGGAGGATTAAGTAGAATAGTAGGTTAGAATGTATGAGTTGGGAAATATAATAAGAGAGGAAAACGACAAAATGGCCTAGTAAGCAGCAAGCGAGTGTATAATGGATTGACAAGCAGATGAGGAAGATTAATTCTTGTTGCCCATTTCCACTGCCCGTGAACCTCGGACACCTCCACCACCAGGAGTAAATTACAGCTTCGCAGTTGTCTTTGCCTTTTCATCAGAGAGACCTATTAAATTGCATGTTTCATAACATGGGTTATTATCCTATCTATAAATGCTGCATTCTGTTATTATCCTAAAGTATGCATTTGTTGCTTCTGTGCAAGGATCTAAGCGCTCCTCTCTCTGTTTCCATGGAGACCATGCCAGGATCTGGTCCTCAACACTCAGATAAGGCCTCCTGTGAGCAGAGTCAGAGGGTAACCTTCAACCGTCACAGCTGGGGAGGAATTCAGTCAGACATTTCCTCCGAGACTGTGGGCCACCCCATAGTTGCGGGGCGGATGGAGGAGAGTGTTTAAGTTTTTCTTTTTAATGTATTGAGCACAGATTGCATTCAGGCATTGCACTAAACTCACCATTAAAAGGTAGCTGAGACATGGCTCCTGCTCTTCAGGAGTATCTGAATCTAGGGGAACAGCCTGGAGGATGAAGCCAGAGCAGACCTCTGTGCAAGTTTAAGACGCGTGTGCATTCTCCCTCGGGGCCAAGGTCAGTGGAGGTGTGTGCCACCTGGAGCTGCTCAAGAGTAAATTCAGGCAAAATAAGGTGACCGACAGGGGGTCCACACGTCACAGCCACCGCCTCCCTGCTTCCCGAGGCTCTTCATCGTCATCCCAGGAGACCCTCGTCCCAGACAGTAGCGGTGTGGGACCTCTTCTACATCAACTGGGGCAGCAGAAAGTAGCCTTGACTTTAAATGTTTTTTATTTAATTAAATCTAAGATGCTGTGGAGTATTTGAAGTACTTTTCTGATGTGTGCCTCTAAGGAGGAAAAAATGCCACCAATTACCATTGTAAGAGGCCATCAATTGATGACACGTTCTGATTTCAGAGAGGTTAAGATGTGGGGGGAAAAAATGTGCATCTTAGAACTAATGAAACGTGATAATTCTTGGATTAAAGCCTTGAAAATTCTTGGGTTAAACCACCTGAAATTAACAGGAAGTATAATGGCAGTAATAATGATTCTTGAGTATAGTAATATAAAATTCACAATGTAATCAGTTTATATTTTTTGAGATAACTGATTAAAAAACAGTATGACAAAGCCATTCTCTGATGGCCAGTCCAGTATGCTGACCACTAAACTCTTCAGATCACGTTCATGGTGTATCATGGTAATGTGTGACTGTCATTCCTCCCCATCTCCAAAGCCTCAGTCTAAAGGTTGTGTCCCTGGACCACTTCTCCGCAGTCTTTCTTCTTCTTTATTGACACCCCCACTCTTACTATGTCATGTACTCATCACTGATCTACTCACCTATGCCGACATTTCACTACTTTTACTTCTAGGCCCAACTTGTCCTTTGAACTCCAAAATTAACCCTCCAGCTGCCGACTTCCGGGTAGACTCCAATGACATCCATACTCTGTACTTTCATATATGAACCCTTGATCCTTCTTTTGCTTCAGGCTTTGCCATTTCCTTCTTCAGGAGATCTTCCCGACCCAGGGATCGAACCCAGGTCTCCCGCATTGTAGACAGACGCTTTACCATCTGAGCCACCAGGGAAGTCCGTGTTGTAAATGAACACCCCAGTGTGTACGTGCGTTCTGAGTCACTTCAGTCTGACTCTTTGCAATCCCATGAACTGTAGCCTGCCGCACTCCTCTGCCCATGGGATTCTCCAGGCAAGAATACTGGAATGGGTTGCTATGCCCTCCTCCAGAGGATCTTCCCAACCCAAGGATCAAACTCACATCTCTACATCTCCTGTATTGGCAGGCCGGTTCTTTACCACTAGCGCCACCTAGGAAGCCCCAAACACCCAGCGCTCAGGCCAAAAGCTTCACTTCCAAGTCACCTTGATGCCATTCAACATCACCAGTGCTGCCCATCATCAAATCCAGCAGACAGTGTGATCCGAGGCCACTGTGGCCTGGCCCCTGCTGAGCCACTGACCTCCTCCTGCCCTCTTCCCACAGCAGCCATGCCATTTCTCTAGTTGTCAAGCACGCTTGGCCCTCAGGGTCTCAGTGCCTCTGCCCCTTCTGTCTGAAATTCTTGCCCAACTTCTGAATGATTCACGCTCTGCCCCAGTGGTCTCCTGTGAGGACTTCTGATAGCCTTCACTCCACAGCATTTATCACCATAGGACTTACGTTTACTTACTTACTTGGTGGTTTCCTAGCATCCTCATCATGGTTTTTTGTCTTACCTTCTGGAATAAAAGTGCCAGGAGGGCAGACACTTGTCTGGATTTTCTCCAGTCTTGTATCACCAGTGCCCAGAAAGCCATGCCAAGTGGACAGCACCCCAGGACTATATTTCAAACAAATGAGTAATGAGTGAAGTTATATGATAGGGTTCTTTGTACAGTTCATCAATCCATTAATTTATAGTTATTAAACAGCTAATCAGTGGTAATCTAGATCCTTTTAAGCAAGGCATATCCCATTGCCATTATAACTTTATGCCTGATGGGTAGGAAATTTATTGAAAAGATTTCATTTAATAATTTTAATTTTGGATAACTCTGGAATAGGCCAGAAGCTCAAAGATCCCTGTGAAATAAATGCTACCAGATTAGTACAGGAAAGGCCTTATTTATTTTAGCATTTTTTAAATTTTCAGTTGATAATGCTCTATGATATCTTGAAGATTAACAGTAGCATTCCATGCTGCTGCTGCTGCTGCTAAGTCGCTTCAGTTGTGTTCAACTCTGTGTGACCCCACGGACTGCAGCCCACCAGGCTCCTCCACCCATGGGGTTTTCCAGGCAGGAGCACTGGAGTGGGTTGCCATTTCTTTCTCCAGTGCATGAAAGTGAAAAGGGAAAGTGAAGTCGCTCTGTCGTGCCTGACTCTTAGCGACCCCCTGGACTGCAGCCCAGCAGGCCCCTCCACCCATGGGATTCTCCAGGCAGGAGCACTGGAGTGGGCAGCATTCCATAGCATTTGTTGTTACTGTTAATTGCTGAGTTGTGTTCCAACGCTTTGTGAGCCCAAGGACTTCAGCACGCCAGCCTCCTCTGTCTCCTGGAGCATAGTTAAATGAAAAGCTTGTTAAATCTAATTACTGAGAAACAAATCAATACATTATTTACAATTGCAGTTTTGTTTAGACATTTACATGGCTGTGAAGAGTTGTTTATCACCTAGCATTAGCATTTTTAAAATGTACATATGGCTATTTAATGGTGCTGACTTTTTTAAAAATCAGAATCATAATACAACTTACACACTTGGTATATAAATCATTATCTGCCTCTATGCACGTTTCATGAGAAATCAGACTATGCTTCCTGGATGTTAGAATTGCAATTTGTTATTCGTATAAACTGCAGGTTGAATAATCTGTTGGTGCGGTTGATTTTATTTGAGTAAGTGTGAGAGCTGAACTCGGCTTGGCCTGATCCATTCATGGCTGCTCAAACAAAGGAGCTGTGTGGACAGAGCCCAGCAAAGCGGATTTCTTCAGAGCTCATGAGGTTTCACCGTAATTTTGAAAACCCATGGGTTATACTGTGGCGTAACAGGAATTTATATAAAAGTTTCTACTAAATCTGACTGAGACAAAAATGTTTCCAAAGCACAATGATTGAAGATGGTAGCAAACAGTGATCAAGGCCACTGAGGGATTGAATAAGAACATTAACTGAGAAAACAGCAGCATTGTTGATTTCGATCATTACTTCTCATCTCTCCTCTTTTCGGTTTGTGATCAGTTGCTCCAGAAAGGAAAAAACCGGGAGATATCAAAAGTATAATCCCTTAATATGGTCTCTGAACGACTGCTGGCTTTATGACTTTGCTCTTCCTACTGCTTTTTATCAGTGAGCCATCTCTCTCTGGTTTACTAAAATTACAAGCAAGGGAGGAACTGGACTGGCCAGTCAGTCATACTTGGAATATTGAAAAGGTTAAGTCCATATATAATCCACTCAAGTTATTGATATGTGAAGCATTAAAATGTTGAACAGACTGACTTACAGCGTGAACAGTGACAGAAACAGGAAGCGCCAGGACACTGTGTGGTCTTGAAAATGCTGCTGCCGGCTGGCTGGTGGGCTGCGGGCGCATGCGGTCTGAGCTCCTCTAGCTTGAGTGTGCTCATTCGTGTCCGACTCCCTGTGATCCCACGGACTGCAGCCCGCCAGGCTCCTCTGTCCATGGGATTCTCCAGGCAAGAATATGGGAGTGAACCGGTTGCCATTTGCTTCTCCAGGGATCTTCCCGACCCAGGGATAAAACCTGCGTCTCCAGCGTCTTCTGCATTGGTAGGCGGGTTGTTTACCACTGAGCCACCTGGGAAACCCTGAGCTGCTCTCATTTCAGTGCAAAGAACTGTAGCCTCTGCTCCCCGGAAAGGGATGCTATTGGGAGGCATTTTTCTTTTAGACTGGTAGTGTCAGCCTCATTACTATACTTAAAAGGGGAGTGTGCTGTTGCTCATTTTTTAGAGATTTATTGGAAATCAGCCAGGTTGTCTTGGTTTATTGTGTTTCTGAGAACAAAACACAAGCCCTTGCATGACAGCTTCCCCTTCTACTACACTCAGGCGCAGTGTAAGATATTGTGATTTGTAATAAGAAATCAATATTTGATCTTTGTCCCCTTCCGGGCACACAGCTCCTAAAGCCCTAGGGGTTTCCCAAATGATAAGAGCTTTGAGAGCATCCTTTGTTACACGATTTGATCTTTAGTCCAACATTCCTGAAATAGTTCCAGGGGATAAAGGTGGGTGAGTGTCTTTTGATATTCATAACAAGCCCTTTCAACCACACCTGATTTATGTTAATGAGATTATTTTTGGAAAGCCCCTAGAGAACCTCTGTAAGGATGCTGGTTGCCAGGGAAACCAGCCATGGGATCATGTGATTAGATGGTCAGAATTTTCTGTCCAGGGATGATAGAGGGATTCCAGGTTGTGTGACCCACCAAAGGCCAATAATTTAAGCAATTGTGCCTCCATAAAGAAGCCTCCATGAAAATCCTCAAGTATGGGGTTCTGAGAGCTTCTAGGCTGATGAGCATGTGGAGGTACTGGGAGGGCCACTTGCCCAGAAAGGACAGGAAGCTCTGAGCCCCTTACCCCAGACCTCACCCGGTGAATTTCTCCCATCCACCTGCTCCTGAATGTATAACCTACTTAGTAAACTGTGTTCCTGAGCTTTGCAAGCTGAATGATTAACCCCAAGGAGGAAGTCCTGGGAACTTCCAGTTTATAACCAGTTGGTCAGAAGTACAGGTGACTACCTGGACTTTACTATTGACACCCGAGGTTTGGGGGTTGGGGTGGGGGGCAAGGTTGATCTATGGGCTGAGCCCTGAATCTGTGGAGGGTTCAAAAATTGAATTGTGGGACACAGAGTTGGTATCAGCAGAGGACTGGAGAACCGCTTCTTGTAGGAAAAGCACCCACATATCTGGGGTAAGGAATGAAGCATTGAAAGCGGCAGTAAAGCATGGAGGATGCCGTTGTTCCTTCACACACACAGCACCCCTAGTCTACCTCGTTACACTCAGAATTAGGTCTCTGCGTCCTTAGAAACCAAAATTCCAAGATACCTTAGGAGGAAAAAAACAGTCCTGTTCTGAGTTGAATCATGCCCCTTCAAACACCTGCAAACTTGACCTTATTTGTAAACAGAGTCTTTGCAGATGTAGTCAGATTAAGATGAGGTCATCCTGGAGGAGGGCAGGCCCAGATCCATCCAGACTGACATCCTTGGAAGAGGAGACACAGACACAGAGAGGAGAGGGCCCCTGAAGATGGAGCAGAGACCAGAGCGATGCAGCTACAAGCCAAGGACTGCTGGCGACCTCCAGGAGCTAGGAGGGAGGCGTGGAGCAGGTTCTCTCTGACTCTGCAGAAGGAAAGGGCCCTGCCCACCCCTGGCTCTGGGATTTCTGTCCTCTGGAACTGAGAGAGAATGGATTTCTTTTATTGCCAGGCCCCCAGTTTGCAGTTCTCTTGTTAGAAGAACCACAGGAAACTAACCATCTCCTTTCATTTGCTACCCCCTCCCCCAGTTGTGCTTTGAGAACTGGCTTGACCAGACCAGGACATGAATTTGGGCAAGGTGACCCCAACGTGCATAAAAGTTTCATAGTGAAACCGAAGGAATAGTCATTTTTTCAAGTGGGGCTCCAAGCCCTGCTGTTGATCTGGGTGCAGGAGAGGCACTTGGGGAAGGCATGGAGCGGAGAGGCTGACAAGTGTGTGCAGAACAGGTAGCCAAGGAAGCAGACACAAGCAATCAACAGAGGGGCCACTGTGAAGCTGGGAGGGGGTCTTAGTCACAGACACCCGTCCAGGTGAGGAGAGCTGGAGAACACAGGTGAGGCGGCCAACCGATCTGCTAGTAGAGGTCACAGTCACCACCACAGCTTTCTCAAAACCTTCCTGCTTCTGCCTGCTGAGCCCTGGTTATGGAGCCACACAACTGTCAGTGATTTAATTAATCCCTGTGTCTCGTGTTCTGTGTGCCAAGCAGTTGTAAGAAGAATGTGTGTTTTCCTTACATCATGGGCCACTACAGAAGAAACCATCACAGCTCTCATTGCCATGGGCCCTCCTGCGTAGACTCTTAAAGATTTAAGAGAGAAAATTTGCTAAGAGTTGTCAGAGCCTGAGTATGTAAGCAGACAAGAATTCATGGAGCTTCATTTACTAACACATAGTCTGTCCACGTGGTTCACCTTTCTTCAGTCATCTTTATCAACCTTATAGCATGCCCTGATACAGAAACATGCAGTGACTTTATGGCATCTGTAGATCATTTTTTCTAGTACTCATGAACTTTGTTCATTGTTGTTCATATTTTTAGTAAGTGAGCAATTTTGCAGTATATTTAAAGCATGTCAGAGCTTTTATTTCTATCTTTTTTTAATCTTCAGGTTAGATTTATATCAAGTTTCATGGAACTCTGATTTTTGAAAATGAAATTGAAATTGCCAGTTGTACTGATGCCTCTTTTTGTGTAAATGACAAACCTAGTTTCTTTAAAACAAAGGGTCTTATTTCTGGGCTAAAAGTCTTGGTTGAAAGATAGGATGATATTGATGCATTTTAATAAGTGTCTGCATATGTAACACCAAAGATTTATTCCCAGCTGAATGAGCAGGACTTATAACTGTGAGATGCATGGAAAACTAAGGCTAATGAATTAGGTCAGAATAAATTAAGAAAATGTAAATCAAATTCAAAAATTTCCATAAGCAATTTGTATTACACTTACTCATACATTCATACAGGAAGCAGTAGGTGCCCATAACACTTATGAAGAAACCCTAACACCAGTACTTAACAGTATTTGATTCTCTGCACTGGGGTATAAATAAATTGTCATGGTTTTTCCTTACTCCTACATTCATTTTCTCTAATTATTGATGTAATACAAAATTTGAGAAATGAAAGAAAGTTTAAGTACATAACAAGAATTATCCATGGATTTAACTAACTATTGATATTCCTATGTCATTACTTCTCTTTTTGTTAACTAAAATAAAATTTAAAGCATATTGCTCATCCAGTCATTGATTTAGCCAACATATGTGGCACTGGAGAAGACCCTTGAGAGTCCCTTGGACTGCAAGGAGATCAAACCAGTCCATCCTAAAGGAAATAAACCCTAAGTATTCATTAGGAGTGATGTTGAAGCTGAAGCTCCCATACTTTGGCCACCTGATGGGAAGAGCCAACTCATTGAAAAAGACCCCGATGCTGGGAAAGACTGAGGGTAAAAGGAGAAAGGAGTGGCACGGGATGAGATATTTAGATGACATCACTGACTCCATGGACATGAACTTGAGCAAAGTCTGGGAGACAGTGAAGGACAGGGAAGCCTAGCGTGCCGCTGTCCATGGGATCACAAAGACTTGGACACGACTTAGCAACTGAACAACAGCCACATATACATGCCTGGGACCAGGCAAGCTATGAGGGATACCAGGATTAAGAGGACCAGCCCATGAGCACAAGGAGCTCTTAGGTGCTGCCCTTAGGAAACCATCTAGTGACGGTGGAGAGTTCAGGTAGGAAAAAAAAAAAAAAATCAACTCAAGTAAGGGAGTGGAGAAAACCTCACAAGCAGGGCTCCTGTGGGAGAGAAAAAGGGAAGAGGGGATGAGATGACTGTGCAAAGCTTGTGGGACATGCAGACGCACCCCTGTTCTGCCAGGGGGCAGCAGGGAAGCCGAGGTCAAAGTGAGCAGCCACCAGCGGTTGTATTTTGTATGGCTAACTTTTCCTGATGCTTTTCTCTGTGGCAGGTTGAGTTGGGCTTGGAAAAGCTCAGACCAGAAGCTCTCAGAAGCCTCCCAGGGGCCCCCTGAGGACTAGGAGCTGCCGTTTTTCTATGGCCAGACACTCTTTACTGATACTGACCCTAAGGAAACACGTTTCAGCACACACGACAGACGCTGGCCAACAGGGCTCATTCATTGTCTTCTCTCCCTCCCCCTAAAATGCAACACGGAGTAAATTCTGCTTGTTACCCGCCTAGCCTGCTCTCTCGTAGAAGTTGTGAGCCCTCAGATGACATGCATGGGTCACTGCCCCGTGGCTGGCTCAGTCCACAGGGTGGGGACGCGGGGCTGGTGGTATAAAGAACGCCAGTTATCTGCACCTGAGCCTCTCCCAGCAAGATCCTTGGGCCATTTCACAGTGTATCTGGTGGGATGGGAAAGAGCGTTCTAACTCCTTTAAGGCCAGAATGATTGACCCACGCTAGCATGCCATCAGGTACTCTTGTATTATTCAGAACAACGAGGGGCATGTTTTCTTCTTCTTTAAGAAAATCCCAAAATACAAAGCACAGAAAAATATAAAGGAAATTTCTGGAAAAGTCAGACTTTTTCAAAGGAAGACTGCCAACTTCACACGCAGTCTTTCTTTGTCACAATGTCACATTGATCTCCTCAGTCCCTCACTTAAATTCAGTAACGGTAGACCCCATCTGTTGTTCCTGGAAAAGGAAAAAAAAGCTCTATGGCAGTGTTGAAAGACTCAGAGACCCTATGGAGGGTCTCAAAAGAAGCATCATTGCTTGTTCCCCACTTCACAGATGAAAAGAGGTCACAAGTCTGCTGTTTGATCCCAGCTGGGCAGCTTCCTAGCCCTACAAGGATCGAACCCAAGCAGTTGGAGCCTCTCTGTGCCACAGGCTGCCCCCGCCCCTACCCCCTGAGGTGGACCCTCGCGAAGCAAGAAATTGAATCTTCTGCAAGTGGGCAAGAGTGGGCAGAAGCTGGGCCAGGGAGAGGAGATAGGGGACCATTTCCATGCAGAACCAGTGGTGATGCTGCCGGGGGGCTGGCGAAAGGGTGACGGCGAGGCTGCAGCAGCCTCTTCATTTCAGTGTTTCGCGTGATGGATGATTATGTAAGACTTGATTTGAAGGAAAGGTTCTCTCACAAGTTCTGCTATTGCTGCTGTTGTTAAGTTTATATTAACATATAATACGGCTATTGCTTGCGTGCTCAGTCGTGTCTGAGTCTTTACGATCCCGTTGACTGTAACCCGCCCGTCTCCTCTGTCCATGGGATTCTCCAGGCAAGAATACTGGAGTGGGTTGCCATGCCCTCCTCCAGGGGATCTTCTCAGCCCAGGGATTGAACCCATGTCCCCTGCTTGGCAGGCAGATTCTTTACCCCTGCACCCTCTGGGAAGTGTTTAAACATCACTGTGGTAGGTCAAATGTCCACTTTGATCTAAAGCATTGATGAGACCAAACGCCAAGAGACCATTTGCTGTAGAATGGACAGAGCTGGTAACCTGGCAGAGGCTGAGAGAAAGAGGCGTTCTAGATGAGTCTCTGTGTCCAGCCAGAATGTTGATGCTAGCATGAAGACACATTAAGGAATATCAAGGTGATCAGATTTGTGAAGGTGGAGGGTGTCAGATACCTTGTGCTTCCATATGCAAATGTCTAGATACCAAACAGTCGAGCAGTCAAGACAACATGAGAAAATCATTAGGGAAACCTTTCCTTTTGAAAAATGATGTATGTATTTATTTGTTCATGGCTGTGCTGGGTCTTCCCTGCTGTGAGGGCGTTTTTCTAGTTGCAATGAGCAGGAGTTACTAGCGTTTCTCGTTGCGGTGGCTTCTCTGGTCTCAGAGCATGGGTTCTAGAGACTCGGGCTTCAGCTGTTGCAGCTCTCGGGCACTGGAACACAGACTCCTAGTAGCTTTCTGCAGCATGTGGGATCTTTCTAGACCAGGGATTGAACCTGTGTCTCCTGCATTGATAGGTGGATTCTCAACCACTGAGCCACCAAGGAAGCCCGGGAAAGCTTTCCTTTTGAAGATCTACATATGCAGAGCTCGTGTGCTAGACACATTCAGTGCCTCCTTGCATGCCAGCCTCGGGTACCTGGTCTGTCCACCCAGAGAACCTTTTCAGCCTTTTCAGCAGCGAAGACAAGAGCTCAGACTTAGAAACATGAAGTAGTAAAGGTTTCTTTGAATATGTTCTCATTGTTTAGAAAGTACATCAGAATGTTTCATGGTTATTTAACTGAACCCGTTTTTTTTTCTTCCAGTTTATGGATTTTAAATTCATTTTTTTTTATTACAATAAGCTGAAATTTTCTTCAACCATTTTACTGAAAGTTTTATTTTAAATTAACCGACTTGTTTTAAAACCCAGAAAATTGCCTCAGTGTTTGGAAAAGATCTATCTGCCAATTTATGGACAATCCAGTTTCTCTGTAGGTTTTGACGCATGAAAGTTGTCCCAAGTGCCTTTGTTTTGACCAGTCACAATGTGATTTTCTACCCCAGGCTTTTTTTTTTTCCCCATCTAGCTTTGGTGTTAGGCTGTATCTTGAAGGATACTAGCTCTTAGAAGTGGTCGTAACTATAAATAAAGCCACAATTTCTTGAATAGCCTCACTGTACTCAGGCAATAGCCTGGCCATTTAGAAAGCCTGAAAGAAGCCACTTTACTCTCTGTTGACAATTGAAACAAATCAAACATTCTTCACTTAAATGCTGCTTCTACACCACTTTCCTTTAACTGTCAGATCCTCCATTTCTTTTGCTCTGATTGTCTCTACCTGAGAAATTTAAACCGTGGCAAGGAGCTGTATCTCTTCTCTTTCTCTGCATAGACCACATCTGTTGGAGCTGCTAGTGGCTCTGCCCCTGCTGGGCTCCTGCGGTTGCTTTAAACAGCCTGTTCAGTGGGTGATAGACCCAGGCTGAGCCAGCCACCCTCCAGCTCCTGAGTGCCATGCCCCAGAGAAGCCTCCTTTCCAGGGGGTGACTTAAAGGGGCAGGGGCAGAATTTGTAAGCTGTTTTGAGAGAGGTTTGAGGGTAATGATGGGGTGAAGATTGGGAAGAGACTCCTGTAGATGAAAAGTGTTGGCATAACTGCTATAAGCACTACTTTATTTGATTGTTAAATTTATTGGCGGCGGGGAGGGGATTAATTTCCCCCAATAAAAGATGCTTGCTCCTTGGAAGGAAAGCTATGACAAACCCAGACACCATATTAAAAAGCAGAGACAACACTTTGCTGACAAAGGCCCATATAGTCAAAGTTTTTCCAGTAATCATATACAGATGTGAGAGTTGGACCATAAAGAAGACTGAATGCTAAAGAATTGAGGTTTTAGAATTGTGATGCTGAAGAAGACAGCTAGGAGATCAAACGAGTCAATCCTAAAGGATATCAACCCTGAATATTCATTGGAAGGATTGATATTGAAGCTGAAGCTGCAATACTTTAGCCATCTGATGGGAAGAGCCAACTCACTGGAAAAGACCCTGATGCTGGGAAAGACTGAAGGCAAAAGGAGAAGAGGGTGTCAGAAGATGAGATGTTGATAGCATCACCAACTCAACGGACATGAGTCCGAGCAAACTGTGGGAGATAGTGAAGGACAGGGAAGCCTGGCGTGCTAAGTCCATGGGATCACAAAGAGTCAGACATGATGGAGGGACTGAACAACAGCAAAGATTAGTGCCCCCGGCCCTGACGGAGTTTTCGGAGCCAGTTTTCCCCATCCCCGGGCTCTGCTCTGTGCTGATGTTAACCACCCTCTTCTGAGCTGCTTCTCACTCCACGACCTGCCCTCGCCTTGCAGAGCCAGCCACTGAGAGCTTGGAGTCTCCTAGAAAGAAGGAGGCAGAGAAAGACCAATTGTAACTCCAGCTGAATACAATGAAATAGTATTACTTAAAATCATAAATGATGAGTCATTTGCATTTTCATGAAAATTATTACTTTTTAAATACATTAACCCAACTTGAAGATAAGAGCTAATATTTCTGACTCATCTGGAGACAAAACTTGTGTGGCCCAAACATTTTGATGGCAGAACCTTTCGTGCACCCATGTGATGCTATTTATACCCTTACTTTATCCCACTACAGATGGATATTCATGTATTTCAGTGCAGATACATTAATGAATTAGATTAGACCCTGCTATGTGTGGTACATAATATATGGTATATACATTGTACTGTGTTCCTAAAATTTGATAAATTCTGAAACCCAGGATTTCAAATAAGGAATTAAAAGCTCCAGTATTTTGGCCACCTGAGGTGAAGAGCCAACTCATTGGAAAAGATCCTGATGCTGGGAAAGAATGAAGGCAGGAGGTGAAGGGGACGACAGAGGATGAGATGGTTGGATGGCATCACCAACTCAGTGGACATGAGTTTGCACAGACTCTGTGAGTTGGTGATGGACAGGGAAGCCTGGGGTGCTGCAGTCCATGGGGTTACAAACAGTCGGACAAGACTGAGCTACTGAGGCACAATAACAATGAGCCTGCACAATCATCGTCCCATTACAGAAGCACGGAGTGGTTAGGGTCTTAGCCAAAGTCCACATCTCGGGGTGGAGCTGCGGTTCAGCTGCCAGAGTGCAGGGTGGCCACCCCCCCGCCCACCACTGTGTGTTCCTGTCCGCCACCAGCCAGCCCACCCCCTGTTGTTTTAAGACAAACAAAACCACCACCCATCACTTCACAAGCAACAAAACCCACCTCCATTTCAGTCACTACGGAAGCTACTAGCATGAATTAGAATTGGCAAACGGATGCACGTCCTAGTTAATGGATGAAGTAGCAATCTGCCATCTGGGGGAGCACAAGCCAAAGAGGTATTGTCAGATTAAATTTCATTGCAAAGCAGCGCATTGCTCCTCAGAACTTCTACCGTTTGCATTTGTTAAAGCTTTCTATTCCAGCTCTTTTGGCTTACTGAGGGGCTTTTTTGGCCAACATTTTCCACTTTCCCTCTGTGCAGCTCTTTCATTATGCCTTCACATGGAAATGCAATACTTCTATTTTTTAAAACTTATTTGTTTGTACCACGTAAGTATGCTCGATACTTAAACTTATCTCTCAGACTGTTCTAGATGCTGAAGATATGGCATAAACAATGCAATGTCTCTGCCCTCGTAGCACTTACACTTTGGTAGTAAAACTGGACAATAAATTAATAAAGAAGTAAATATACAGTAAGTGAGATGGTAAGTGCTGTGAGACAAGCTAAAACAGATATGGAGGCTGGGCCGTGTAGCTTCGGAGAGAGGCATTCCTGTGTTATATAGAGTCATCGCAGAAGGTGTATATGAGATGATATTTGAGCAGAGATCCAAAGGGATAAGCAGCCACGTAAATATTGGGGGAGGGGATTTCCAGGCCAAGTAAACAGCAACTGCCAGTGTCCTGAGGTAGCAGCAAGCTCTGTGAGTGCTTGCTGTGTGAGAAGATCTGAGAGTGGGTAACCACAGGTGCAGACATGAGGTTCAGAGGAGCTTATTGGACCTTATGAGGCTCTCGGCTTGTACTTTAAATGGGATGAGAAGGAACTCAGGGTTCTAAACAAGGAAGTCACATAGGCCTTAAGAGACGACTGTGTTGAGAACAGTCCGTGGATGGAATTCATATGACCACACAAATCAGCTGTTCTAATCCACGTCAAATCAGCTATTCTAATTCCACCAAGGCAGCGGTGGAGGGGCAGAGGAAGTTTCTGGATACGGTGAGATACCTGCAGTGAGATGAATATCAGAGTCACAGATGGCAACAGGGAGCCTGGCGCGAGGAGCTGGAAGGCCGGGGTGTCGGTCAGTGAGACAGGGAGGCTGTGAGGGAACCAGATTTGGGTAAAAAGAAAAATCTCTATAGTTTGAGATTCAATATTTGAGCTGAAATGAGAGGCAAGCAGGTGGATATTCTGAGATCTCTGAATGGAATCAAGCATTGCCATGAGCGGCAAACAGTGGCGGGTGCAGGTGTGAAGGATAGATGAGATCCAGAAGGGAGTGAGCCCAAAGCAAAGACGGGCGCTGAGGCCTGAGCCTGGAGTGCCAGCCATCTAGGCCTGAGGGGTGAGGGAGAGTCAGCCAAAGTCAAGGGCTGGGGCTGGAGAGAGACGGCAGGCCAGAGAAAGCGTGGCACCTGACCACGTACGATGTATGTTTTCCTCCTTCCCCAGCCAAACCCTCTTTTGGAAAACATCCCGTACCTGTCTGGATGTCCAGTCCACCACTTTTTCTTTGCAGATCCTCAGCCTTTTGTCTTTCACCTTCACAGAAATTCCTTTTAGTTTTAGTGAGTCCCATTTTTCCTTTGAAACTTTTTTTTTTAGAAGTACCCTTTCCTTTCGCGTTCCATAAAGACTGGAATAACCCCCAGCCCTCAGGAGTCCTGAGCTGTCACGGGAGCCTCTGATTCCCCATCCCACTCTGGTCCAGCACTAAGACTGTCTGGTTCACCCCAAGGTGGCAGCCGTGGCGGCCCCTGGACCAGGCGCTGGTGCAGTTTTGTGATTGCCCTGCACGAGAGCTCGGCCACAGTAACCCCTTAAATCAAGCACACTAGCTTTGTTGGCACATGGTAATGCCCTCTGTCCACTGTCCTGCTAATGAAATAAGCTGGGACTGCGGCTGTGGCGGCAGCAGCATCACTTTTTGAGACCTTGCTGTGTCCCACACACATCCATTGTCTGATGTAACTGTTGGAAGCGCTCTAACCCAGCATCATTATTACTGGCGCCCTCCCTACCCAGGTGACAGACACAGTGGAAAGAATCCACCTGCCAGTACGGGAGGCTCATCCCTGGGTCAGGAAGATCCCCCGGAGAAGGAAATGACAAGCCACTCCAGTATCCTTGCCTAGAGAATCCCATGGACAGAAGAGCCTGGCGGGCTGCAGTGCATGGGGTTGCCAAGAGTCAGATAGGACTAAGCAACTGAGCACCCTACCTGAACTTTCCTGTATGAATTCAGTTACTAAATGGATTTAGATAACAGATCGCTAACCAAACTCACCTTCTAATCTGTCATTATCCATATTTACCCCCAAGTAAATGTGGATCCTAAGCAGTGCTTGAATGATCGTAGTGCTTGAATTGTCGCTTCTTTCCAGAAGAGGAACAGAGGCTTAGAGAGACTAACTCAGAACCTGCCAAGGTCACACAGCCAGCGCTGACAGAGCTGGGATCCAGTCTCAGGCCTCAAAGACCCTGTCTTTCAGACCTTGACCTACGTGGCCTCACCTCACCTGCTCTGGCGCAGGAGTCTTCCTAGTCACTCTAGCGACACCACCCCCAATCAGGATGTCCCCCAACAAGAGTCCTCCCCTGCCCATCCTTCACACCCAGCTCAATGTCTGTCCATACTTGACCTTGTTCTGCAAGCTCCACAGGGAACTGGCCTTCCAGAAGGAACAGACAGAACTGCAGTTCCCTCACGGCAGCTTAGACAAAGTGAACAAGTCACTCGCTGCCTGGTTTACCCTTCCCCTCCCGTGACTGCTGATCCCTCCATTCTCCGGGTTTGCAATTGTCAGACAAATCTACACTGTGCTTTCAGCTACACCAAGTTCTGTATTCTCCGTAAGGTACATAAATGTTGATTCTGCTTAGAGCATTCTGCTTTATGTGGCTGTGAGTAAATGGCACTACTATTCAATGGATAAGTGAAATGAAAGTGAAAGTGTTGGTTGTTCAGTCATGTCTGACTCTTTGTGACCGCATGGACTGCAGCCCGCCAGGCTCCTCTGTCTGTGGGATTCTCCAGGCAAGAATACTGGAGTGAGTAGACATTCCTTTCTGCAGGGGATCTTCCAGACCCAAAGATTGAACCTGGGTCTCCTCCAGTGCAGGCAGATTCTTTACATCTGAGCCACCAGGGAAGCCCTATTCAAGGTGCCTGAGGTGTAACTGTACCCTCACTGATACAGCATATAACACTCAGAGCGTTTATGCTGTGTCACGTGTATCAAAAAGAATTATATAATTCCATTCCCATCATGGAGGTCCAAGTCTCCTTCTTTGAGGAATCTTACACTTTTTTTGAGCCTCGTACAGTGTGCTGCTGCTGCTGCTAAGTCGCTCCAGTCGTGTCCAACTCTATGCGACCCCATAGACGGCAGCCCACCAGGGCCCCCCGTCCCTGGGATTCTCCAGGCAAGAACACTGAAGTGGCTTGCCATTTCCCTCTCCAATGAAGGAAAGTGAAAAGTGAAAGTGAAATCGCTCAGTCGTGTCCGACTCTTCGCGACCCCATGGACTGCAGCCTACCAGGCTCCTCCATCCATGGGATTTTCCAGGCAAGAGTCCTGGAGTGAGGTGCCGTTGCCTTCTCCATCGTACAGTGTAGGTGACACTAAAGATTCATGACATGTGTCTATTGAATTCAACAAACATGGAAAGACATATACTCCAGGGCAGCTTCTGTGCTAGGCCACCCCTGGGGTTCTAGGGACTCAGCCTTGGGTCCCCTTTAGTCCTCAGTCATCTGTTTTTCCATGTCCACTGAAACATGCCTGAAATCTTCTAGACCAATGAATTTATGGATAAAGGAAGAATTGTCACACATAGATTTTTAACAGTACATAGACAACACAAGAGATTGAGATAGGGACCGCTTTAAAAACAACTCCACGCTCTTGACATTTGCATGTTTTATTTGATGATAAAATAGAGTTTTATGACTGTATTAGATCACATCACCTTCCTGGTGAGTTTTTCTTTAACTTCTGCTTCTTAATGATGAGATATTTGTAAAGTTTGAGGAACTACACAGAAACTTGTTATTAAACAGGTCCCCAAGTTCCACCTCTGGTAATTTTATGTACCCATAAAGACAGCCAGTGATTTGTAACAGTTTGTACCCAAACTAATTAAAACTATGACCTTTCTCCAAATCCTTATGCAGAGGCATTTCTGAATTTCCTGAAAGCACACTCTCCAGCTGTTATTGTTCTTGGAGACATGTTTCCTCTGATTGACTTTTCAATGATTTCTAGCCTTAAATGATTAACTTGGCTGCTGGGTTGTAAGTCACTTGACTCAGGGGTGATAATTGTGGTTGAAAGAATAGCAAAGGGAAACCATTTTCTCTTCATTGAAAGGTGATGCTATCTTATGTAGTAATTTATCAACTCTTCCAATTAATGGAATAAGGCTTGTGAATAATGCAATTATTCTTTTGATTAAAGTCATCTCAAAAAGAAATTGCATTTCTGAAAAAAGTTACAGTTTGGTATACACACTTCCTTTTGTTGATAGAGTTTATCATTCAGGATAAATGAAAATGAGAAACCTCTGGGTTGTGGCCAAAATTTGTGTGATACCCTTTTAAAATGTGAATATTTTCAACCAGTGAATGCATTTCTAATTAATGCTTCATGCTGGATGGAAAACCAATTTATTTTCAATGGCTAAGCAGGTTGTGTCAAGAAACAGTAAGAAGAGTACATACTTCCAAACCCTCAAACTGGCAGCTTGTTAGGAATTTGGAATGTCAAAAGTATCAGAATGGAGTTCTACCTCCTCAGGAAACACAACAGGTGTTTGAGAGGTTTGCAAAACATAAGCTGCTGGGGCAGAATGGCCAGCCTGTGCCCATGGGATGCTGCTGGTGAAGAGGTGCCCTCACGCAGGGCTCTGCAGGGTCTTCTGAAGATGCTTAGTGGTGCTCCAGGAGCAATGGGAAGCCACTGCTGCTGCTGCTGCTAAGTCTCCCCAGTCGTGTCTGACTCTGTGCGACCCCATAGACAGCAGCCCACCAGGCTCCCCCGTCCCTGGGATTCTCCAGGCAAGAACACTGGAGTGGGTTGCCATTTTCTTCTCCAATGGGAAGCCACTAGGGAATTTTAAAGAAGTATCTTAATCCTATTTGCCTTTTAAAAAGTGAGTATTATGTCTACTATGTGGAACCATGTCCACCCAGAGGTCAACTAGAAAGAAGTCTATCCCAAAAACCTATGTGAGAAGTGGTGGCATGGGGGTTCTAGAGCTTGGTAGCCATAAGGACAAACTGACCAGTCAATTTGTGGGGAAGGACAGAGCTGGGAGGTAAGATGGTGTTCAGGGGTGTGGATTTAGCATTTGGATAAATCAGGATGACCTTGACTGAAGATTAGGCAGAATGAAAATATGGAGAACCATCATGAACTCAACTTTCGACTGAATTTGCAGTATCCAAACTGTGCCCCCGTGCAAATGTGAAGTGGGCTTCCTTGCATATGGGTGGTGACGTGCACGTGCTTGCTCAGCAGTTAAGTCATACCTAATTCTTTGTGACCCCATGGACTGTAGCCCGCCAGGCTCTTCTGCCCATTGGATTCTGCAGGCAAGAATACTGTGGTGGGTTGCCATTTCCTCCTCCAGGGCATCTTCCTGACCCAGGGATTGGACCTGCATCTCCTGCGTTGGCAGGCAGATTCTTAACCACTGAGCCACCTGGTTAG
Organism: Tragelaphus eurycerus; assembly: GCA_935064755.1. NCBI lineage: Eukaryota > Metazoa > Chordata > Mammalia > Artiodactyla > Bovidae > Tragelaphus > Tragelaphus eurycerus. The sequence continues at coordinate 19,849,507 of CAKXYN010000039.1, read as the reverse complement.
TAACCAAATATTTATTTAGAACCTTTCTAAATACCATTCTAGGTCACAAGAACAAACCTTATGAGCCCTGACTTTCAGTTAACTTACATTCACATTTGATTCTTTAATTTGATCCTAAAACAGGATTTTAGAATTATCTTAAAATACCACATCACCGTCCTGATGAGTCTGAGACAGGAGAGGAGAAAGATACACAATGAACACATGAACAAATTAGATAATTTGAGAAGCCAGTGAGCATTTGGAGGAGCACAATTAGGGCACTTTGGCTGAGGGTAACCAAGGAGCAGGGGATGGCAAGCTGTGTGACCAGGTTCAGGAGAAGCCTCTGTGGCCCTGGCTGGGATCTGGAGTTCAGATGACTGATCACAGCTGGACATACAGCTTTGTAGCCATCGTGATGAAATCTTAATTCCAGGACTGGCCAGGTTCATCACCGGAGCAGACACTTCATGATTTTGGAGGAGGGAGGAAAATCAAAGCCAAAGCAACAGATGTATAATCAGAGCATTAGTTCAGAAGCCCTCGGGGTCTGAAACAGGGGAGGAGAGAACTGTGAGAGCTACAGTTAGGTAGCTGGAGAGTTTCTAGAGAGAACCCAGAGGCGAGGCAGGACCCACGGTGCTGGATTCCTGTTCCTCACTCCCTCCCCAAGTATTTTGCTCTTTGACACAATATTTAAACAATAGGTCTTATTTCCAAATACCTTCTGTCCACAATTTAATATTTTGAAGTTGGAAAATATTTCAAGTGGAAAAAACAGCTCCAAATTTATCTGAGCCACCACTAGCCGCTTTTGCAGACAGCGGTCTACTTCCACTCCTCTCCTCGACTAGAAAGCTGCTTCTTCGCACACCGCTTATTCCAGAGGCCACCAGGCAGGCGCTCCACTGCTTTCTGATTTATACTACACATAGGAATCCAAAGTGGGACTGAAATATTCATGTGTGTGATTGAGTGAGGGCATGTGTGTGTGTGCGCGTGCACGTGCTCGCACATATGTGTGGTTAAGTCTGAACCAGAAGGCAACCATCAAGGTGTGAAAACTCACTTTCCTCTGAGAAGCTGCCATTTTCTCTCAGTGGCAGACCTAGTCAGTCCAATTCAGTAAACTCAGTTTAATGAACTTTTAGCCACTTCAAGCTTAAAGCTTAGTCTCTTTATGATCATATCTAGTTGACTCAAGTGGTGTCACTTTCCTTGCGGTCCACAGTTTGAAGCATTTCTCTCTGGGCTGGGTAGGGCTCCGCCCCTCGGGCAGGGCTCCGCCCCTCAGGCAGGGCTCCGCCCCCTCGGGCAGGGCTCCGCCCCCTCAGGCAGGGGTCTCCACCCTGGGCAGTGTGGGTGCAGGCAGAGGGCTGGGCGCGCCAGGGTCACTCTGCGGGACTGGTGCTCGGAGGTGGCGAGTCTGCGTCGCGTCATGAGTCTGTGGGGACTTCACCTGTCTGCCCTTGGGGAGTAGAGCGCCTCCTCTTGGTCATCCTGAGCGGCTCGCGTGATGGTCTCTGCCTGCCCGACTCACAGCTCCTGTCTTCCGGGTTTCCAGCCAGGCACCCCCTCTTCTGACCGGGCCCCTGCCGGGGGGTGGTAGGATAACCCACAGCCTTCGCGGGCTTTGGGCCCTGGACACCCCCAGGCCCCAGCCGGGCCGGCCTTCGCTGTGCAACCCCTCTGGGCTTGCTGACCCTGTGTCTTCGCTACAGTTCCACGTGGAATACACACTGATCTAAATGAGCCAGGCATTTTCCTAATTTTGCATCAGAAGAAGCAACTTGCCTAAGTCCTACTCTGAGGTGTCCGAAAATGTGCCTGCTAGGAATTCTCCGAGGAGCTACCTCCTGCCAGAGTGTCCTGTGGGAGATGAAACAGGTGGCTAAGCACTGGCCTCTCCTCCCTGGCCACGTGGAAGGGACACCGCTTCCACGTGATCCGGACACTTCCCCTAATCTCCCCGCCCCCTCCAGGAAGTGCCGTCCGCCCTCCTTTTCCCTGGAGCAGTGATATCAGAAGGGCTTCAGGGGCCCAGGACTTCCTGTTTATCAGAATTCGTGCGTGCTTTGTGTTCAGTCGTGTGCAACTCTTGTGACTCCATGCACAGTAGCCCACCAGGCTCGTCCGTGGGATTCTCCAGGCAAGAATACTGGAGTGGGTTGCCATTTCTTCCTCCAGGGGTCTTCCCAGGGACCGAACCTGTGTAAACTGGTACAGGTTTGCGGATGGAACCTGCCCAAGTGCAAAGGCAAAAGAGTGCAGTCTTTGGATTTAAGAATGAAAATGACTCTTTGGATTTAAGAAAGTTGTTAAATTTTTAGTGACTTCACTTTTTTTGCTTTTGCTTTCTCTCTCCTGTTTGTTTTGACTGCATCTTATTCAATTATCTAAATAACGTCTGAAGCAGATAACAGATATTGAGTGGGTCCAGTTATGTGTCAGGCACTATGGCCCCAGTGCGTCCCTTTGGCACTTTTTATAACACTGATGACAAAGAACTTACTATAAATGTCAGTCATCCATGATCGCTGCACGTTGCTCTACCTCAGAAACCTGGATTGTAGTTTATATGTAAGGATAAAACTAGAAAAAGATTGAAAACAACATAAACCCCCAGATCTGGAGCCAAGGTGCCAAGATTTTCTTATGTTAATATCGTAGTGTATTCTATTTGATAGACCTTCATAAGTGATTGATGATTCAGTGATGATATCACGTCCCTTTTACCCAGAAGGGCATTCTGAGATAGCATTCCAAGTACCTTCGGAGGCCGGCTTTGGTTGCCATCTCTTGCCTCGAATTTTCTTCTGACATTGATACATTAGTCCTATCTGTCACCAGCCTGGCTTTCTGGGATATAAATGATCCTGTCCTTAGATATACACGTATAACAAAAGCAGCATTTCCTGCAAATCTAACGCCGCCTCTGTTTCACGCTGTAAGTGATTGAGATGCTTTGGGGTAGATGTCTGCATAAATTAAAACACTGCTCTCTGAAACCCTACCAGTCAGTCAGATTGATGGTGCCACAAGAACAAGTTGACTCGGGGTAGGATAATAAAATGAGGGATGAAAACGATTTGTAAATTGGTCAGAAAAAAGTTGCAGAGTGTCGGGAATTCTGTGCTTAAAGAAGCATCAAAATGTGCAAACGCGTGATGATGTATGTCTTCATGTATAACCCAGATGACGATGGTGTGGATTTTATTAAACCTGTATTACATGATGGAGAGACAGATTACCTTTGGCTTCTGTCTGTGGGTCAAAGCTCAGGGCTCTTGGTAAATGTGTATGATTTATACAAGAAACAGTACTTGGAGACAACACAACCTCTTTTGAGAAGAAACTTTTTGCAGTATTTAATTTAGGAATGAACTTTAAAAAGGGGCATGGACTTAGAAAGTACTATGAGATTTTTAAGTACTGAAAAGCTGCCCAGTATCATGGTTGTCCTCCGAGCAAGGCTTACCAACTATCGGTCCTTCCAGGGCATGTTCATCCTTCTCACAGCTATGGACAGAAAACGGTCACTGGGTGAACGTGTATCAGATGAACCCTGACAACGTCAAAGTGCAAATGCCTGAATGGCTGGAGAATGGTACTTCTCAAAGGAGATTCTGCTTAAGAGTCATTTCACAGTCTTGGCAAATGCAGGTCTATGGGAACCAGCCTGGGGAACTTACTCAATAGGAACTCCCTAGTTACCAACCACCTGGGTCACTGCCACACTTGGAGAAATCATTTCAGAGAGCTAGAGACATGCTGGCGCCTGGTACCTCCTGGGACCAGGACGAGCTCAGGTGATTAGTCGAGGTAGAGACAGAGACATCCCCAGAGGATCAAGTACCTTTGATTTCCCGGTGTTGACCCCACTAATTGGAAGCTAATTAGTACCTTCCAAACACAGACATTAAGTATCTACTTAAAGCAATAAATCTTAGTTGTGTAGGTCTTGATTAAACCTAAACCTCTTTTCTTAAAAGATAAGCATTAGATTTTCCTGTGATAAAGCAGTCTTGTTTATTTGTCTTAAATGTAATCTATTGGGTATAGCGCTGGTACATAGGAAAATATAACGAGAATACAGATTACAAAGGTCATGAAGGAGATTTTAATACAATGAGGATACTGTGCAATGAGTTCAGGATGTGAAACACAAAAGGTAGCAAACCCTTGAAAACAGTCCATAGTGACCACTGGAAAGAGCCGTCCGAGGATGACCTGAGAACTCAGGGAGGTGGGAGACACACGCCCCTCGGTTGTGCGTTTAGTGAACGTTCTCCAACGCAGATGGTCTGATTTCAAGGCCAGACACCGTAATAGGGCCAGTTCATGCACGGCCACTAACAGACAACGGAGTTCACAAATTACTAGGTCTATGAGGTACACCAAAATGCCATATTGGTCATATTATAAAACAAAGTGTGAATGCCTAAAGAGCCTAAGTAAAATGTCTTGAATATTCACAAGATAAATCTCCCTCACTCTCTCTCTCTCCCTCTCTGTTTCTGCAGATGACACTTTAAATTTCATGGCATGAATGTGCTTGTTACATACGTTGATTATGGGGAGTGAAGTAGGGATATGCTAAGTCACTTCAGTCGTGTCCGACTCTGTGTGACCCCATAGACGGCAGCCCACCAGGCTTCCCCGTCCCTGGGACTCTCCAGGCAAGAACAGTGGAGTGGGTTGCCATTTCCTTCTCCAAAGGAGGGATAAATGAATTGATAAAGCATGCTGGGTCATTCAGGGGCTAAATAAATAAACTCACCTTAAGTTATAAATGTCTGGAAGGTTATTCATTATCATAAAAAATTAAGAACTATATTTTTAGTCTTTCATCAGAGCCATTTAATTCTCTCCCTGGACAAAATCCTAAAGCATAGTTAGTGAAAAGTAAACCATCCCACAGGTTAGTGGCTGAAATGAGAACTACATTGTGCTCAAGGACCCTGTGGGTCAGGAACCCAAGCCGGGGACAGGGAACAGCGGGTCCCAGTTCCATGTCATTTGGTCCTTATCTGGAAAGACGTGAAGGCCGGGGGCTGGCATGGTCTAGAGGCATCGTCCTGGTGGGTCTGACTGGGGGCTGGAACACCAGCAGTGGCCCCTCTGTGTTGCCTGGGCTTCCTCACAGCACGGTGGCTGAGTTCCCAGATGGAACCTCTCAAGAGAACGAGGTAGATGTGTGTGGTATGTTCATGACCTTAGCCTTCGAAGCCCTGTTGCATCGCTGCACTGTATGTGTTGGTCAAGTCCATCACAGAGGTTCCTGTCTGGGTTCAAGGACAGAGGACATATGCCCCACCATTCAGGTGGAGTGTCAGCATGACTTCCTGAGATGAGTATTTGACATGAGAAGCACTGTAGCAGCCATCTTTGGAAAAATCTCTTCTGGTGTGATATAATCCTTCTGATCAATATTCAGAGTTCAATAGAAATACATAGATCAGATCAGATCAGATCAGTCACTCAGTCATGTCCGACTCTTTGTGACCCCATGAACTGCAGCATGCCAGGTCTCCCTGTCCATCACCAACGCCCAGAGGTCACTCAGACTCACATCCATCGAGTCAGTGATGCCATCCAGCCATCTCATCCTCTGTCGTCCCCTTCTCCTCCTGCCCCCTATCCCTCCCAGCATCAGAGTCTTCTCCAATGAGTCAACTCTTCGCATGAGGTGGCCAAAGTACTGGAGTTTCAGCTTTAGCATCATTCCTTCCAAAGAAATCCCAGGGCTGATCTCCTTCAGAATGGACCGGTTGGATCTCCTTGCAGTCCAAGAGACTCTCAAGAGTCTTCTCCAACACCACAGTTCAAAAGCATCAATTCTTCGGTGCTCAGCCTTCTTCACAGTCCAGCTCTCACACCCATACATGACCACAGGAAAGACCATAGCCTTGACTAGGCGAACCTTTGTTGGCAAAGTGATGTCTCTGCTTTTGAATATGCTATCTAGGTTGGTCATAACTTTCCTTCCAAGGAGTAAGCGTCTTTTAATTTCATGGCTGCAGTCACCATCTGCAGTGATTTTGGAGCCCAGAAAAATAAAGTCTGACACTGTTTCCACTGTTTCTCCATCTATTTCCCATGTAGTGATGGGACCAGATGCCATGATCTTCAATGCTTATCAGCCACAGGGAAAAATGAAACATGTACTTCTTTTATTTTATGTACACTCATGTCACAAACAGTTCAGTTCAGTCGCTCAGTCGTGTTTGACTCTTTGCGACCCCATGAACCGCAGCATGCCAAGCCTCTCTGTCCATCACCCACTCCCAGAGTTCACCCAAACTCATGTCTGTCACATCGGTGATGCCATCCAGCCATCTCATCCTCCGTCATCCCCTTCTCCTCCTGCCCTCAATCTTTCCCAGCATCAGGGTCTTTTCTTCCAATGAGTCAGCTCTTCGCATCAGGTGGCCAAAGTATTGGAGTTTCAGCTTCAACATCAGTCCTTCCATGAACACTGAGGACTGATCTCCTTTAAGAGTGACTGGTTGGATCTCCTTGCAGTCCAAGGGACTCTCAAGAGTCTTCTCTAGCACCACAGTTCAAAAGCATCAATTGTTCAGTGCTCAGCTTTCTTTATAGTCCAACTCTCACATCCATACATGACTACTGGAAAAACCCTAGCCTTGACTAGACAGACTGTCACAAACAGAAAGGCAGCCAATCACTCAGCCTTTTCTTTAGGCCAAAGGCACCTACTTTTTCAAGTGCTGTTTGTCGCATCAGGACAATAATGAGTCAAGTGCCATTGATGGAGGCCCCCAGAAGCACAGGGACAGCAAGCACATTGTGAATGTCCTCTCCTAGGGGACCGGGAATAAAGTCAGGATCAGTCTATGCAAACTTGAGTCAGATGGGTTCCAAACCTGACCCTCTAGTTTTGAGAAGAATTATCTTAGTATTTTTCTACCATTTTCCCAGGTTGGAACTGGTTTTGGGTAATTTGACCAACCGTGTCATGCTTTGTGCTATTACCTTATAGTAATTAAACTCATAGGTATGAATTAAGTTGCTTACAAACTCCCAGCTACTGCATTTTTAAAAATCCCTGAAGAAAATTGTATACACAGTTAAGGTTGCGCAGAAAGAGTAAAATTTAATTTCCAAACTGATTGCTTCTTTCCTGGGAGGCAAGGCTCTTGACAGTTATGTATATTTTCGAGTTCTCAGGTGGTTCTGTGGCTGTACTTTGGGCTCTAGGACATGCTGCCAGACTACCAAATGTGTTCTAGACTGAGCTCGAATGCTGGAGTTTACTACAAAGAGTCTTTGATCTGCTGCAGACACCTGAACCTGCGCTTGAAATGCAAATAATAGCTTTTCATGCGGTGAATTTCAAAGGCGAACAGAAGCCATCTCAATCCAGAGAATGAACTATACATACAGTTAGAAGACTGAAGGAGGGGTGATTTATTGTGGTTACCCTTCATAGCGGGCGCAGCCCTGCTTCTTTAAGTGGGGATACACGATAATGACGACCCACAGCCCTGACCCTGTGGACAGTGGCAGGAATGTCTACAGGCTATTCTTTGCTCCGGAAACATGAGTGTAAGTGTGTGTTCTCTCCTCCAGTGCTTCATTAACCGCTGATGGACACAGACCCTTGCCCTGTGCATTGATCGTTTGTATACTGAGATAATGGGCAGAAGTGATGCATATTCATCAATTCCTTCCTGACGGATCAAAACCGTGTCCACATCCTGCTGAGCTGCTTGACTTTGGGGCCTTTGTTACAGTTTCACAACCTGAAAATGCATTTTGGTCCCACCAGTGGTCTATGTGAGTTTAAAAATAATAATAAGGCAAAACCACAATTACCTTTGACTGCTGTCCTTGAAGCAGAACCACATGGGGATCTCAGGGTGTGATCCCGCCTTGTCTCCACCTGATAACCTCTTACATGGTGGAGGACAAGAATGCTTCAGAATTCAGCATTTCTACCCATCCTGAAATCCTAAGCATCATATGGGTAATAGAAGTCAATGTAAACAACAAATAGGAAAAAAAAAAAAAAAAAGGAATTCTTGTTGAATTGATTTTATGCCAGCAAATCACATAACATATTAGTTTCCTAGAAGCATGAAAATATCAGGATCTTTATTGCTCAAGTTAATTATGCTCTTTGCATGCTAACTCTTGCTTCTTAAAAAAAGAAATGATCCAGAAGGATTAAAATTAAAATATATATTTTTTTCCTAATGCTAAAATCATTTCTGTGACACGATGTGCTTAACACTGAGGAAAATAAAGAAAACAGAATTCTGTTCCAAGATAGAAAGTTCTAGAACATTAGCAAACGTCTTCATTTAGACGGCTAATATGTTCTTCTCAACCATATTTTGAGAATGCTTGTATCAGCACGCCCCAAATTGGAAAACCCTTCCTATTTATATTGACTGAAAATGTTGACAAGGAATATATTCTCTCTCTGGGCTTATCCCTGCTGTAGCCTTAAACACAGGCGGTTTGTGCTGGCACAAGGATTTAATTGACTGAACCATCATGTTGGCTCGTCTTGTCATCTCTGCTCACTTTGCGCTGTTCTTAAATATTCATTGATTTCACACACACGGCGACAAATGGCTGATCAAAGACCTCAGCCGTGACTGACAGCCACTGCTGCCCGGCCGGGAGCAGAAAGCCCTGTCTGCTCGTGAGGTGCTGTTAGCTGAATTTGCTCCGATGCTAGACTCATGCCCTGTCTCCTCCCCCTTCTCTTTTTTTGTGTGTTTTCTGCCTAATGTTTAGAATCTACAGTTGGAAATAATATTGAAAAGACTCAGACTGGAAATCCTTACAGGGAAGGGCATGTGTCCTAGGGAGATTAACTGAGTCATCTCATGTTACACAGCTCCCTGGCGGCAGGTCTGGGACACCAGACTCCATCGTGACCAATACCTGGCTTCTGCTACACTCCCTTAAGCAGTTGCATACCAATGTCTCATATGTATCTTGATTGTCACTGGTCTTATCATGCTTCAGAGCAAATATGATTAGCTGTTTTATCAGAGGGAAATTCGAAATTGATAAATGTACTTACTTTCTTACAAGAGCAAAACAAATTTTGTATAGATTTCAGAAGGGTGCTCGAGATTTCAGAGCAGCAATGGAATCATCAATATACATTTTAAGGGATCAGGCTGTTAGGAGTCTGAAAGTCTCAGAGTCCAGATCCTAGTCAAGTCTGAGGTTGTGGCATCTAGCGCCCAAGATCTGATTGTGCTCAGTCTGTCAGTTGTGTCCGAATCTTCGCAACGCCATGGGCTGTAGTCTGCAAAGACTTCTCTACCATGGAATTTCCCATGCAAGGATACTGGAGTGGGTTGGCATTTCCTTCTCCAGGAGTTCTTCCCGACCCAGAGTTCAAACCCACATCTCCTGCATTGGCAGGGGAATTCTTTATCCCTGAGGCACTTGGGAAGCCCAAGTTCTGCTTGCCGTCCCAGAAAGAGCCCTTTGTCAGTTGGTTCATCAGTGGCTTAGGAGGCTTTGTAAAGGACCACCCGTGTAGATACACAATGATCAGTCAAATGACCATTCCACATCCTTACTACCAACAACAACCTAGCTGAGATATTACCCTTTTATAACTTATTTTCCTTCTGAAGGCTATTCTTCATAGACATATGATTTCATCTGTATATAATAACTTTGAGTAGGGGCACAGTGTTATTCTTCTGACCTCAAACACCATGCCCATGTAATACAAAATGATAGACTGTATTGTGATGTCACTAATGAATTAAGGGAAGTTTTAATTAGGCAGCAATGTCATATGCATGTACAGTTAGGAATTAACTACCCTTATAGCATGAAAACTATTTAAATAGTTCTATGAGAATAAGCTAAAATTAATCAAGCCTCTTTATAGGATTGTGCATGACACAAGACTTTAATGAGAATTTCCATTTTATAAAGTTGTCAGTTGAATGTTTTCAAATCATTGCTGTGATGACCACAGTGATCTTCAGGAATTCAGAAACTGAGCAATGGTGTATTTATCCCAGTGAATAAATGAGAGCGGTAATTCAAGCTGACTTTGCTGCGTTTGCCCGAACATACCTTGCAAGTAAGTTTCAGATTGTGCTTGACCTGTTAAATGGTATCTGGAAGTAAAATTAAGCATCGACATCCAAAAATATTGCTTAGTATGTTTCCTTAACTACTTGAGAGGGAGGCATATTTATTGAGGAAATTAGTCCTGAGATTATTCCCTGAGCTTTACTGGTTATGCATTCTGTACAACTGTAGTGGAAAGTAGATGGAATATGCAATCAGGATGCCTGGGTTTTAGTCACTGCTTTGCCAAGTGCTAACAGCCTAATGTTGGACAGTTGGTTTCACTTCTTTGAAGATTGTTTTTTCTTATCATTACAATGACATGGTGCTGAAATTTGCCCTATCCCACTTATTTCATGGGATGGATATTTATGGGCTTTCGAGGACAGATTCTAGGTTTCACCTATCCTTCTGCTCCCAGTCAGGCTGTGTTAGTTGATTTCTCTCAAAGAAGCAGAATTCAACTAAAGTTAGCTGTAAAAAAAAGAGAGAGAGAGAGTTATCCATGCTCCTGGGTGGGTTAGGAAAGGGTTAGGCTATTGATTCAACTGGATTCACGTCCTAAAATGATGTCCTCTTGAAGCTATAGATCTTTCCAACACTCAGCTCTGCCCCCACTGTGTTGACTGTTCTCAAATAAGCTCTTTCCTCATGGGGACAAAGACGACCACAGGGGACTCTTGGTTTATGGTCCACTGGCTTAGCCAAAAGCACATGTACAGAGCAACAGCAACCACAAAGAGAGAGAGATGTGATTGACTGTGCCCACACTTGGCTTCAGGAGATGGGGCAACCCCACCTGAATCAAACTAAGGACAGGGAGAGTTATGACTGCCCAAAGAGATGCCGGGCTGGCGAAATTCACATCTACCACCTTCTTCCTATAGGCTAGTCAGAACCTGTTATCACTTTCTCCCTATTAATAATCTTTCAGAAAATACCCTTGCCTAATGTGCAGCTGTCTTACCTACGGGAGTAAAAGGCTTTTAAAATGACGAGCATTCCTTAGTCTTACCTAAAAATAGTGCTTCATGCACTGTCAATCTGTGTTCCAATGTCCTAACCCCCTGTGAAATACATTGCCTCTCTGACTTTGTCTCCAGTAACCTAAATGTGAGACAGAGAATCTGGCCTCTCCAAACATGTAAAACTCTTTATAAACTGACTCCCAGACATATCTCATTGCTCACGACAAGGAGTTAGAACCCCTCCAAGAAATGCTATATATATTTTTTCTCCTTTAGTGCTTTTAAGTAAGGCATCTTGGAAGAAAGATGGTCTTTCTCCCACAAGACCTTACCCGTTGTCACGGGAATTAGCTACAGATGTCAATAGCTCTCTATCAGTTCCTTTAGCATTAATGAAATGATCCCCTGAGAGATCTTAGACAGGCTAAAAATAATCACACATCTACCAAGCCAGAAAGTAGTAGATATTCAATTAATGCTAATTAAATAAATGATTTTGGAGAAAGTATGTAATGTATTACAAACAACTTTGTAGATATCATTGTAATTATTAGTGCCAAAAATTGAAGTTTCTTTTTTTTTCCTTCTAGATGTTTGCTTTTTATAAATAGCAGAGTACAAAGTGGGTCAGGAGAGGTATCAATCTAATGAGAATAAAGGTATGTAAAACTCAAGATTCAGACAATTTTTGAGATGAGACTGGTGTCCTTCTCTGTCTAAATTCATCATACAGATTTGAGAACTGAATCTTTTCAAGAGATGCTTGTGTGACACCTGTAAAACACTCATATAAAGTAGGCTGCAAGAGATATTTTTAATATCTATTCACTGGCCTATATTTAATATACATCTAACTTTTGGGGGTAAAGATGTCCACTTAGTCCACTTACAATATTTTGTTTCTCAAAATAGTGCAAGGAAACACTACTGAATTTGAGTCACCTAAGTTTAATAGCATAAAAAATGTTGTCCTAGCAGTGTATACAAAAGGGATTCACCAAACTAGTCAACGTCACCTAATTCCTCTGAAACACATCCCCGTGGATGCCCAGGGCCCACTGAAGAGTGGAGACTGGTGCTCGTCCACTTGTTTGCTCCCTTCAGCTTCACCGAGTGTTTCAACCACAGTCAGTTACGTTTGTTCCAGACCTGTTTTTGCTGGTTGTGCTTAATCCTAGATTTCTTAATTTAATTAAAATAAAGTAAATTGATGAATGCCAAAAGAGTTGTTTTTACTAAAAGCTAAGTTGAGGCATTTGGAAATATTTAATAAAGCATATTAGAAAACTATTGTTGCATTATTTGTAGGCAGAATGACTGTAAAAATTATAAGAAAAATTAAAAATTTAAAGCAATTCTGCTTTTAGTTGCTTTGCTAATCTCGTTACATCCTTGTTTTATTTTCAAGAAGTTGAACCTGGAATGATGACCTGACATTCCAGTATGTGGACCCCTACTTTAAAAAAAAATTTTAAGCTTTGATCCTTTATGAAAAGATTATGATATAAATGTATACTTATGTGTTTTTAAAATAATAAAATTGTGAACCACTTTTCTAATTAACCCACCAAATTTTAATCATAGTAGGGACCTCCTCCTGCTCTCTGTTCTCACCAGAACCTCTATTTTGACTTTTTCTCCCCAAATCTTCTTACTGCCCCAAATGCTTCCACTGCTTTTTGAAGTTCAGCTTCTTTCACCTGACTCCTAATGTTTTGTTTTTTTCTAAAAAGTGAGTGACTAGAAACTTAACTAAGAATCCTTTGATCTTTCTCTTTTATTTCCTGAGTGAAAGATGATTATTGAGTTCTCGTCCACATCAGAAACCCTCTATTATATTCCATAAACATCGCAATAATTCTAGACAGAGATCAAATTTTTATTAAAATAAACAAGCACTGCAATCATTTTTCTGTCACTTGCCAAAGAAATGTAATAAGCAAGATGTCCAAATATCTGTATCTAATTTACATTTGTATTGCTTCAAGTTTAAGGTACACTTTATCATGAGAACTCTGAATCTATTTTTGTAATTTGATGATTTTACATTCCATATTGATTACATTGATGGACAAAACTAATTTCTTGACAGATGAAAATACTAAAACAAAAGGAACCGACAGCTAAATAACTTCAAGGTAGATTTTCAAATCGACTTGCAAAGCTTTTCTAATTTTAAGTGAGACAGGCCCTTCAATTTCTATTCTGTTGCATGAGATAATCAAATCCAGAGTATTGGGGGGGATCGTTATTTTATGCCAGCCAGAAGTCTAAACTTTTTCTCAGATGATTAGCTCTGCAAACTCAAGAAAAAAAGTGTGTAAACTCTCTATACAGGCTGAAACTTCATCACTGTTGGAAAAATGTTTGGTAAGAAGTGTGGTTCATTGGCCAGGGTGGAATTCAAGAGGGAATGGTGGAACTCGGGCTGTCAGGGCGGCGTGGGGCACAGGAGTCTTAGAGCACCGCGTGACGCTCTCCCCTTGTTAGATTCCTGATCTTAGGCTTTGAACATATTCTGAACATAGTGCAAAATAATGGGTAGAAGGTTTGAATGGTTCCTTGGAAGGGATGTAATTCCACCAAGGACCTACTGGCCAATCTGCTCAATGAGCAAAGGTTTTTTGGAAAATCAGTTATCTCCTTCCCGTAAGTTAGTTTATTCCATGTGACACTGTTTAAACTGTATTTTCATCCCTTAAAAAAATAATTGTTTTTTTCTTTCCCAGTCAACCCTGCTTATCAAAGAAAACAATATAAAATAAGCAAAGATTTCACAGTAAGAAAAGATTTACTGTTCTTGGCAATTCTCTGAGCTAGTACTGAGGGTAATTTGAGATGCTGATTTCTGAAAAGCAATGATGGAGAAGGCAGCATAGATGCACAGCGAGGGGCTGGCTGGTACTGAAGCCGGCCCAGTCTCTGAGGCTTCACACTGAAGCCGGCTCAGTCTCTGAGGCTTCACACTGCAGGCTTCCGCTGCACACCAGGAGAAAGGATGCCCCTGCCCTGCAGACACACACACACACACAACACACAGAGACACACACACACAACACACACCCCAGACACACATAACACACACACACACAACACACATACACCCAAGATGCACAAAACACACACACACAACACACACCCCAGACACACACAACATACACATAACACACACAACACACACACACCCAAGACACACACACACAAACATACAACACACACCCCAGACACACAACACACACACACACACACCCAGACACACAACACACACACATCCACCCCCAGACACACACACAACACCCCAGACACACCTCACACAGAAACACACACCCCAAACACACACAACACACACACACCCCAGATGCACACAACACACACGCACACAAGCACACACCCCAGACACACACAACACACACATATGCACACAACACACACACACATATGCACACACATACACATGCCAGATGCACACAACACACACACCAACACACACACATATGCACACACATACACATGCCAGATGCACACAACACACACACCAACACACACACACACCCCAGGTGCACACAACACACACACACAGAAACATACACAGCCCACACACACACACACAACACACACACAGAAACACACACACCCCAGACACACACAACACACACACACCCCAGACACACACACCACACACACAACAAACACACACATACACATCCCAGACGCACAACACACACACAAACATACACAGCCCACACACGCACAACACACACACACACATACACATCCCAGACACACAACACATACACAGAAACACACACACCCCAGACGCACACAACACTACACACACACATACACAGCCCAGATGCACACAACACACACACAGAGACACACACACACACAGAAACATGCACACACCCCCACACACAACAACACACACAGAAACACACACACCCCAGACACACAACACACAGACACACATCCCAGAAGCACACAACACACACACACACAGAAACATACACACCCCAGACACACACACAACAATACACACACACACTCACAGAGACACAGAAACACAAACACAGAAACACATGCACACCCCAGACACAAATAAACACCCCCAGACACACACAGAAACACACACAACTCATAGGCACACACCTCAAACACGCACAAAACACACAGAGACACACACACACCTCATTGTCGTTTCATTTAGGAAACTAGGTGGGGTTTTTTTCATCTTCAAGAATTACTTTTCCAGGTGTCGGCACTCGATCCTCTGTTGCTTCCTAAGGTCATTTGCTGGAAGAACGGACATGAAGGAGCTCTAAATTCAGAGACTATGGGCTTCACGGCCCAATCCTAGACCTTCCAGGAATAGGGTTTTGCCAAGTCACTCTCTGAGCTTCTGTCTTATTTGTAAAATGGTGATAAATAGAGCCTGTCTAAAAGGATATAGTTGTTTAAAAAAAAATCAGAGGTGAACGTGAAGGAAGTCCACAGCTCTTATACAACAGAAAGCCCCAGCTGTGCTGGGCACTGCCTGCCTTCTGACTGACAGAAAATACATTAGCCCTATAGGGGGATGGCGAAGCATGAGTAGATGTGAAAGAAAAAGGTTGAAGAGTGTAGATAAAACCGAGTCTCCTGCTTTCACTGCTGGTGGGCCAGAAGCTGCGCTAGCCACACCCGATGCCACTCATCACGGACTGGCCGGCCTCCCCTCCATGTGCTGTCGGTCAGCAGAGATCTCCTGGAGAATAAGGTACTTTGGAAAATAGTATGCTATACAGATTCGGGGCCGTTTCTCAGAACTTGAGGCTTCACACACCCTTGCAGTTTGCTTGACATTTCTTTTTTTTAATTTGGAGAAAGAGAAAGGAGATCTATTTTAGTTTTCACCTCCAGATAAGCCGTGGCTCCCCCAGTGGCTCCGTGGTGTAGAGCTCACCTGCACCGCTGGAGACGCGGGTTCAATCCCTGGGTCAGAAAGATCCCCTGGAGAAGGGAATGGCAACCCATCCTGGTAATCTTGCCTAGGAGACAGAGGAGGCTGGAGGGCTATGTCCATGGTGTCATAAAAGAGTCAGACACGACTTAGTGACTAAACAGCAGCAATAAGTTATAAGACCTTTAGACCTGATGCCAGTGCCTGGCATGGAGAGGGGACAGTGCAGTGTTGCCCACTAACAGCACACAAGAGACAGGCGGGGACACAGCTTGGAATGAGGCACTTATCTGCTTATACATGACTAGACTTTTTATTTTTTCTGAGTTAAAAGTTGGGGACCTGTAGACATAATAGTATGTAGGTATTTTCATTACTTTTTCTTCTCTTCCTTTTTTACCATGAATATAAGGGAAAAAAATCAGTGTTCTTGCATGATTTTGTCCTTGACAGTTTAATCAGAGAAAAGGTATTGCAGCCATTTGACATTTATTTATGGTAATGAAATCAACCCAGATGACGTCACCTCCTCCATCACTAGGCCTTAATGGGGACTTGTATCACCTGGTGCATTTAGATGGCAGCACGAGGGCTTGGGCTCAGCGCAGTAAAGGGAACCCCAGAAGCATCTCATACGTGAATGAGTAACTCTCTAAAAAACTGAAAATTACCAGCTTCCAATTTCAGCCTGATTTAGTGGTTTATAAAAGCATCTCACCTCTTCCAGCAACAGAGGTTTACGTAAAGCTTCATTGCAAGCCATTTTTGAGGCTGTGCTCCATCAGCTTTCAGAGATGCTTCAGGCTGCGGCCGTGGTGAATAAATTCAGAGGAGGCATTTTATGTGATGGCATGGCCCCTTCAACAGCTTGCATTATTTTCCTGCACATCTTCATGTAAAATTAGCGTCTCCAGGTAAAGCGCTCAGGCAGCTAGTCTCAAACACCCGTCCTGTTCTTGACGTTGGCCCTGTTGCCGCTGTCACTGGGCCCTTGCACAGGTCGAGTGGAGCTTTGAAACACCTCACGTGGACTCAGAGCTTTCCTCCCATGTTCTAACACGCTTCCTTCCTAGTCTAGACTTGGCTCTTCTGCCCTTTAGCGATGCCATTGTTCACGGGGCACTCGAGGTCCAGGAAAGCAGCTTCTCCGAGGCAGACATTTTAAGTTAGGAAGAACCTTGTGTCGAAGGGATATTTCTGTCTGCCCATGAGGGACGCACTCCACTCTTTTCAGCCCTGTCTGTGCCCCCGCAGAAACAGCATTTGCCAGCAGCAGCAGCCGGAACACCAAGGCCGTTCTGTTCAAAGAGGTCTGGCCCAGTCCGTCTCCGGGGGGATGGCCACCCGGCCAGAGGTGGTGAAGGGCACCCCCTCCCAGCCCCACACTCCACCTCCAGCTCCTGTTCCCCAGCTTCCTGGCCTACAGATCCAGGCTGGGTGGCAGAGATGCCCTCCATGCATAAATGCTGTGGTTCGCCTGGACAGAGGGGGCGGGGGAGGCCTGTGTGGGGCTGTCGTGCGTCATCACAGCTGGGTTACAGCAGTATGCTGGGGCTGTCCGTCCACAGGGCCTGGGCTCCACGCCAGCCAGCACTCCGCACGCTCTGGTCTTCTCCTACCAGGCCCTGTGCCCTGCAGTCCGGGCACAGCACCTGCCCAGAGCTCTAGGTGGGTTAGAGATGGACACACGCGCTTCCTAGAGAGCTCGGGGAGGAGAACTACCAGGCGATGGATGGTGTAGGAAGGGAGGTGCCAGCCCCAGGGCCCGAGACTTAAGGGGCATCTGAGGATGAAAAGGCATCTTCATTCACTTAGCCCTTTGTGAGTGTGAACAAGCACATTCGTCCCAGAGGTTTTCTCCTGTGTACATTTGATGAAGTTCTCAAAAAAGGCATCAACACATTCATTTTATTTTTAAATAGAGTTCTTTCTGGATTGTCCAGGGCAATATGTTACTTAGTTTTGAGTAATCTTATCATTAATCATCCAGCAATTCAGCCTCCACTTACCTTCCCCTTCCCCTGTTTGACATTTGGGTACTTTCCTGGTGGCTGAGACGGTAAAGAATCTGCCTGCAACGCAGGAGACCCAGATTCGATCTCTGGGTTGACAAGATCCCCTGGAGGAGGAAATTCCAACCCACTCCAGTATTCTTGCCTAGAGAATCCCATGGACAGAGGAGCCTGATGGGCTACAGAGCATGGGGTCACAAAGAGTCAGCAACTAACACTTTGACTTCACTTTTCGCTAACCCATTTCCGCTGTTGTTCCACCTATGCAGCTATCAGCCTTCCTTCCGTTGGGCCCTCCTCCATGAAAAAGAAAAGGAAGGAAACAAAGCAAACAGCTTTGCATAAGTCCTATCATTCTTTAAAATCAAAAGCATTCTTTTACACTCAAAAGAGTTTACATGGCAAATTATTGACAAATGCCTCCACGCCCCTGTCTTCATAATAGAGATTGCCTCCCGAGTGAGCCGGGGCCCAGGAAGACACCTGACAACAGAGAGGATTTGGGTTTATTAGAATTTGTTGTAATCAGACTAGCAAAGCATTTTCACTGCGGGCCATCTGTCAGCACATGTAAATCGCCTCATTTGGTAAGACCAGATGTTCTAACAGTATTCAGTTAAACTAGAGTCTACCTGTTCTTTGATTATTGTCAGTTATGGAAAGATGTGATTCTACTATATTCCAAAATGATTTCTCTTTAGCTTTTACGTTTCTTGGTTGATGGGTCTGTGGGCATCTTATTTATCCCAGCGTGAGGGGGATAATCTCTGCATCAGAGATTTGCTTTCTCTTTTCTGTCCCACCATTAGGAATTTGGATTTTGTAAGCTGTCAACTACCATCAGCTTTAGTGTCCCCTACTGAAAATGGGATGAGTTTCAAGGTCTCCTTCAGCTGCTGTGTAATTCCTCCTTCTTGGGCATGGCTTTGAGGAGGGAGCACTGGCCAGCCCACCTGTGTCGGTCAATAGTTGTTCCTGGCCTCAGCTTCATCATGGCTGCATTAGGGATGATCCCAGACACCGCAGCATAACTCTCAGGACAATGCAGCCACTTAGCGGATCCTTAACTCTTCCTTTCTCTTCATCATGAGAAATAGTATTATCAAGGGGCAAGTACTTACATTGGTTCATCAGTTTCCCTTTTCTGAGTTCTCATTCCCTGGCCAAGGCCTAGAAATATGCAGGATAACGTATGATGAAAAAATTCTAAATTTATTAGACTCAAAATGGATATCCTCCAGATAAATCACAAAGCTCTTCTCAGACCCTAAAGGCAGTGAGTGAACCTCAGACTCCCCCCATCTTCGTTTCCAAATGGCCCCCAGGTCTGCTTGAATCCTCTGTCACTCTTGAGATGAGCTGAATAGACCCAAGGTCAGGAGTGTGTTTCACTGGTGAGGCTGTGGGCACAGACCCCTGGATTTCCAGCCTCCTCCCCGGGCTCACTAGCTGGGTGACCTGCTTGACTTTGCTGGAAGGCACTTCCCTCTGCCTTTGTGAGACCAGGCTGTGGGGGCTGGGTGGTGCATATTTGCATCCCTCTCATTGGTCATTGGAAGGATTAAATGAGCTATTCTGGATCCAGCACACCAATGAGAAGTGAGCTTAATATCTTATCCCCCTGTTGAGAGAGTCACCCAGCCTGAGGAGCCCCTCCACCGCCATGCTCCAGGTCTCCAAAGAGACAGCCGTATTTATATGTATATTTTTGCATTTTTTTAAACTTTTCATTTTGTATTGGGGACTGTGAAGAAGGCTGAGCGCCGAAGAATTGATGCTTTTGAACTGTGGTGTTGGAGAAGACTCTTGAGAGTCCCTTGGACTGCAAGAAGATCCAACCAGTCCATTCTGAAGGAGATCAATCCTGGAATTTCTTTGGAAGGAATGATGCTAAAGCTGAAACTCCAGTATTTTGGCCACCTCATGCGAAGAGTTGACTCATTGGAGAAGACTCTGATGCTGGGAGGGATTGAGGGCAGGAGGAGAAGGGGACGACAGAGGATGAGATGGCTGGATGGCATCACTGACTCGATGGATGTGAGTCTGAGTGACCACCGGGAGCTTGTGATGGACAGGGAGGCCTGGCGTGCTGCGGTTCATGGGGTCGCAAAGAGTCGGACACGACTGAGCGACTGATCTGATCTGATCTGATACCCAATTGACAATGTTGGTACAGTTTCAGGTGAACAGAGAAGGGACTCAGCCATACGTATACACGTGCCTGCTCTCCCCCAAACTCCCCTCCCCTCCTGGCTGCCACAGAACAGTGAGCAGAGCTTCCGGCGCTGCACAGTGGGTCCTGCTGGTTATCCATTTTAAGTATAGCAGCGCGTGGGCGTCCGTCCCAGACTCCCGAGTTGTCCCTTCCGGCCGGCAACCGTAAGCTCGCTCTCTACTCTCTACTCTTCGTGAGTCTCCTCCTGTTTCGTAAGCCAGTCCATTCATGTCATGTCTGTATTTAGAGCCCGCACGTAAGGGACGTCATACTGTGTCTCTCCTCCTGTGTCTGCAGAGCCAGGCTTCCCACTCCTTGGAAGCCTGCGGGCATCCTCTTTGTCCAGTCGGTCCAAACCCCAGGCCGGCAGCCGGCCCCCCAGGCGTTGCTGCGCCACACGCCTGTTCCTGCTTCCCCGGAGAGGCAGTACGCGTGCGCATCTTAACAGCGACCCAGGGACCCAGTTAGGTGGGGGCCACCTCTGTGCTTTGCTGACGTTCTCCAGGTGACTCAGCCTCTCCCCCAGCACACACACCATGTTCAGCCCCCAGCGTCTTCCCGTTGTCTGATGAGAGATTTTGGACAGCGGGACCTCCCGTCTCCCGGCGGTCCGGCTGCGTCTTTGTCCCCCCATTGGAAAAATCAACTGAAATGAGTTCTGTCGGTGGGACTGGCGGACAGAGACATGACACTGAGCACTATGGTTGAATTACGACAGTTTCAGGGAACCGATTCACCTCCCAAGTGGTGGGAAAGCACTCTTCTTTAGCAGAAGATTCATTTGGAAGCGAAGAGAAGGATGCTCCTGGCTTTGCAGTATCTCACATCATTTAACCGCACCATGCTCTTTTATTCCAGCCGGCACACTTACTCTCTGCAGTTTCCTCAGCTC
Source organism: Tragelaphus eurycerus (assembly GCA_935064755.1). Taxonomy (NCBI): domain Eukaryota; kingdom Metazoa; phylum Chordata; class Mammalia; order Artiodactyla; family Bovidae; genus Tragelaphus; species Tragelaphus eurycerus. Next base: position 19,828,419 of record CAKXYN010000039.1, on the reverse strand, counting down.
CACAGTGGGACGTGGCTTTTACAAAATGCCTGTGATATTCTTTTCAACTCTCTCCAGTGTCTGTGTGGGTGTCAGTGGTGTTAATTTGTTTGATGAACTTCCAGAGACCCCAACTCTGTTATGCTGTGAGCATTTAAAATCTATCTGACTTTAAGATATCTTAAGGATTCAATGCCACTAATGGAAATATAGCATGAATGAAAGTGGGTTCCTGGAACACTGTAGTTTTAGGTACAGCATCCTCAGTTAGAAGGAAGATAAAAATACACTATGATAAACTAGAATTGCAAGGATAGATTTACAGGCTGTTCAACAGAAAAACTTGTTTGACAATCAGAAAACAAAGAAAACCAACTAAATTAACTCCTCTGGGTATGTGTGTGTATGTGTGTGTGTGTGCACATGCATGCATGAGAAAAAGAGAGATTTTGTTCCAAAATGCTTCTCAGACCTGGAATAAATATTCCAGTTTTAATTTTTATTATACCAGATAAATGCATTATTGTTTGGACAGCCAAGCCTAGGATAGAATTTTAATTGAAGAACCATAGATTTTATAAAGGGAGATACTTAATGATCTGCAAAGCTTTAAATGGCTTATTGAATATTTAAAAACAGACACATTTTCCAGAGACAGTTGGATTTATTTTGACTTTCACTATTTCAAGGTGACTGGAAACGGAAAAGTAAAACTTTTTTTTTTTTTTTTTAAGTGAGATCTAATGAATTAAGATGCAGTTTCACCCAAATGTCGTAATGTTAAGTGTGAGGATTAATGGATGAAGTTTTGGCAGTTACTATTTGTACCATTATTACTAAGCAAAGGCAGAGTTGCCAGAAAAATTAGAGATCCTGTATCTTTATTCTCTTATTTCTCTCATGTTCACTTATTTTCATGATGGAAATCATCACTGGTCTTATGGATAAGAAAAGAAAGGCGTCTGGCAACATCCTCAGAGAAAACTTGGTCCTCCCAGAGAGACTTCAGAAGGGAAAGCCTGGCGTGCCCTGCAGGAGCTCTGCTCCTGGGTGGGGTCCTGGGTGGGGGTCTGATGTGCAGGAATGTACTCAGCCCTCAGAGGATCTCACTGAGCCACACAAGGAGCTTGGCACAGATGGTGCCTTGCCAGTGATACATGGCATCAACAGTTTTCCCACGTGTTAGAACCCACTGGGGAGCTTTAAAAAAACAAGGTTGCCCTGGTGCCACGCAGAGGCCCTAAGCTGGTTGCTGGAGAGGCCTTGGCATTTGTACTGTTTGCCAGACCTGCCACACCCAGTACCACAGCTGCTGCGCTGTGTGCTGGGCTCAGTCGTGTCCAGCCCTTTGTGGCCCCAGGCCCTGCTGCACTCCAGGCTCCTCTGTCCGTGGGATTTTCCAGGCAAGATACTAGAGTGGGTTGCCACTTCCTTCTCCAGGGGATCTTCCTGACCTGGGGATCGAACCCACACCTCTTATGTCTCCTCCACTGGCAAGCAGATTTCTCCCAGTGAACCACCTAGCAACTAGGGGCTTAAACAAACAGCAGGCAGGTCTTTTCTCAAAGTTCTGGAGGCTAGACCTCTAGGATCAAGGTGTTGGCAGGGTCAGTTCTTTCTGAGGCCTCTCTCCTAGGCTTACAGATGACAGTTTTCTTTCTTTACCTTGTCTTCCCTCTGTGTGCATCTGTGTCCTAATCTTTTCTTACAAGGACACCAGTCATAATGGATTAAGGACCATTCTAATGACCTCATTTTACCTTAAGCATCCCTTAGTCATAATCTGATGTCCTGGGTTTTAAGACTTCAACATCTGAATTTGGAGGAACGCAATCCAGCTCTCAACAGCATCCATGTTTATTAAAAGTTCCCCAGGTGTCTTCAAAGGGCAGCCAATGCCGAGAACCCTGGCACACACATAGCCGTCCCTGGGAGGCAGTGTTGCATGGTGGGTAAGGACACGGCTCTGCTGGGAGCCTAGTTGACTAGGTCCAACTTCTGTCTCTGCTCCTTTCCTGCTGTGCAGCCTGGGAGAGAGGCCTCACCTCTGTGTGCCTCCACTGCCTGGGGGATCATATTATTGAGTACCCACCACACACAGTGGTTGTCAGGAACCAAATTGGTGTGGAAAGGTGGCCACCCTGCTGTGACTTCACTTTGTGGACTTCATTTTGCGGTTTGACCCCAGTCACTCCTGTCCGCTCCGTGTATAAAGTAGAGGCAAGCAGACAAAATTCAGAGCATGCAGGTAAGAACCAAAAAACAGATGCATACGTTGTCTGTATTCCACCCTTCATTCTTATAAGATCCTCTTCCGCTTCTTCATTCTCCCAGCAGAATCAGCACTGGTGTCTGAACTGCAGGGGACTGGAGCTCAAGGCTCGAGAGGGGAGCAGGGCCAGGGCTGGGCCCATGTTCCTGGATATTGGCAGGGCATGGACCGCTCATCACTCGGGGTTCTCCGCTGGGACTTCAGGAGCACGTCTAACCAGACCCTGACCATGGTGTGCTCTCTGTCCCACTCTGTAGACGAAGAGACTGAAACTCGGGAAAGTTACCTCATCAGAGGACACACAGCCAGCAACAAAACAGAGCTGGGATTCAAATCCAGGTCCATGTGTGTCCAAAATCCATCTTTTTCCCAGCTGGGACGACTAGGCCTTGAGAAGAGAGACAGACAATTCATGGGACCAAAGATGACTCTTACTATTGTCCCAACAGTTAAATCTGTCAACTTAAGACAGTGGTCACAACCTGGAAGCTGAGAGTTACGTCTTATTGGTGGGAATAGTTAGGGCTTCACGCCCAGGAGACGGCGTCTCGAGTGATCCTGAGCAAACTGTTCCGAGGATTGGGAGGAGGTGGGGCTGGCAGAGAGGAGTTAGTTTATGCAGAAGCTTGCCACGGGGGGCAGGTAATCTGAACATCAAAAGATTATTGTTAATGAAGGAAAACCAGAAACCTTAAGTTAAGAAATTTAGCACTTTTCTGTGTATGGGAAATTACATGACATGCTCTTGCCTGGAAAATCCCATGGACAGAGGAGCCTGGTAGGCTGCAGTCCATGCTAAGGGTCGGACATGACTGAGCAACTTCACTTTCACTTTTCACTTTCATGCATTGGAGAAGGAAATGGCAACCCACTCCAGTGTTCTTGCCTGGAGAATCCCAGGGACGGGGGAGCTTGGTGGGCTGCCGTCTATGGGGTCGCACAGAGTCAGACATGACTGAAGTGACTTAGCAGCAGCAGCCGTGAAATTAAAAGACACTTACTCCTTGGAAGAAAAGTTATGACCAACCTAGACAGCATATTAAAAAGCAGAGACATTACTTTACCAACAAAGGTCCATCTAGTCAAGGCTATGGTTTTTCCAGTAGTCATGTATGGATGCGAGAGTTGGACCATAAAGAATGCTGAGCACCGAAAAATTGATGCTTTTGAACTGTGGTGTTGGAGAAGACTTTTGAAAGTCCGTTGGACTGCAAGGAGATCCAACCAGTCCATCCTAAAGATCAGTCCTGAGTGTTCATTGGAAGGACTGATGTTGAAGCTGAAACTCCAATACTTTGGCCACCTGATGCGAAGAGCTGACTCATTGGAAAAGAACCTGATGCTGGGAGGGATTGAAGGCAGGAGGAGAAGGGGACGGCAGAGGATGAGATGGTCGGTTGGCATCACTGACTCAATGGACATGAATTTGAGGAGTTGGTGATGGACAGGGAGGCCTGGCATGCTGCAGTCCATGGGGTCGCAAAGAGTCAGACATGACTGAGCGAATGAACTGACTGAACTGATGTATGGGAAGATGCAAGAGTCAGTCAGAGTTACTGACACTGTTCCTTTCATATTTACCTCAGTTGCCTGTGTCCAGTGCTCACCATGGGGCTGTGACTGATGGCTGCCAGATAAGCCGGCATTGTTATTCCTGGACACCCTCCAGGCTCAGAAATTCACATTTGGAGGGCTAAAATCACGCACATGGCTGTGACATCCTTGTTAATCCATGTGACAGGGAATACTCCATTTCATAAATTCTCCAAGTAGGCGCTCTCCCTACCATGACTTCTGATATCCCCTGCTAAGGGTTCCTTGACAGACTGACCCCCACCCATGCCCAGGAGAGCATGGGGGAGGGGGTATATAAAGCAGAGACATGCTGGGTATATGAGGAAGGCAAGGGACTTCCCTGGTGGCTCCGATGGTAAAAGAATCTGCCTGCAACGCAGGAGAACTGGGTTTGATCCCTAGGTTGGGAAGATTCCCTGGAGAAGGAAATGACAACCCACTCCAGTAATCTTGCCTGGAGAATCCCATGGACAGAGGAGCCTGCTGGGCTACAGTCCACGGGGTTGCAAGGGTCGAACACGACTGAGGGACTAACACTTTCACTTTATTTTAAAGTTCGTTGAATGGGAGTGTTTAGGTTGCCCAAAAGCAACAGATGCCCGTGTCTGGCCTGAGTGCCATTTATTCATCTCTTCTCAAATTGTAGAAGCGCTGCCTACTCAATTAAGGATGATGCTTTCTACAGCTTTTGTAACCTTAGGCCTCATCTCTGCTAATGAACAAAATGTGTGATGCTCCAACTGTTGTTAAAACTGAAGCACAAATGTAAAGACCCAGAGAAGCCCTCTCTGCCATGGCCGTCTCAGGAGCCGCCGGCCTCACTGGAGTTTCGCTTCTAATTGGCGGCAGGAGCGGCTCCCTGACATGGGCGTGCAGACGTGGTTGGGTTTATTTTCACGCTCTTTGAACGTGGACACAATCAATTTGAACAGCACGTTTTAATGTGCTGCTTGGGGAAATTAGAATTCTAACAAGAGATAGTTAACTCCTTGCATTTTTTTATTAGTTTTTCTTCCCAAATACTTTCAGCAGTCCTAAATAGGATAAATTGGGTAAAAACGTGTGTCAGGATATGTTTCTATTTCAGCAGCTGTTCACAGACACTGGACTTTGTTCCTTTTTTTTAGCTCTTGCAAATTTCCAATGGATGAAAAGCCCTGAGGAATTGTGTGTGTGTGTGTGTGTGTGTGTGTGTGTGCATGCGCACAGCTACACACACATCCTCAAGTGTGCACATCTAGCAACCAGCAGAGAGAGACAGAATAGAAATACAGAAAGAGAAGAGTATGCCTCTGACCAATCAGAGCTGCTGCTGCTGCTAAGTCACTTCAGTTGTGTCCGACTCTGTGCGACCCCATAGACGGCAGCCCACCAGGCCCCACCGTCCCTGGGATTCTCCAGGCAAGAAGACTGGAGTGGGTTGCCATTTCCTCCTCCAATGCATATAAATGAAAAGTGAAAGTGAAGTCGCTCAGTCACTCCAGTACTCTTGCCTGCAAAATCCCATGAACAGAGGAGCCTGGTAGGCTGCAGTCCGTGGGGTCCCTAAGAGTCGGACCAATCAGAGCAAAACATTTCAAAGAGCATTTTCACGCCCCCATTGAATATAAACTGTTCAGTGAATTCCTGGTAACCAAGACTCCCCCTCATGTTAACATGGACACATTTATTTTTTTAATTCAAGTGTTCTCATGCCGTAAAAAGTTCCTTTTCTAGATTATTTTATGTTCCACTTGCATCTGGTTCTTTCGGAATGCCTGTAGTCATCCATGTCTTGGATGTCCCGCACTTGGCGACGTTTGTGAGCACGCTGTAAAGCTTTTCGTATCTTGTCTGACCTTACCAGTCTGGCTGTGAGCTGTTTGGGGGGTCTGGTAGGACTTACCAGCCAGAGCTTTGCAGATGTTACATGCCACATGGTTTCATTTAAAACCACAAACTGACTTTTCAATTTATTTATTTTAACTGGAGGATAATTGCTTTACGATATTGTGATGGATTTTGCCATACGTCAGTATGAATCGGCCATAAGATGTGCACGTGCCCCCCCATCCTCAGCCCCCCTGCCACCTCCCTCCCCACCCCGTCCCTTCAGATTGTCCCAGAGCACCAGCCATGCATGCCCTGCTTCATGCATCGAACTTACACTGGTCATCTGTTTCACATAGGGTAATGCACATGTCCCAGGGCTCTTCTGTCAAGTGGTCCCGCCCTCTCCTTCTCCTGCTGAGTCCCAAAGCCTGTTCCTTAGGTCTGTGTCTCCTTTGCTGCCCTGCACGTAGGATCATCAGTACCATCTTTCTGCCGCTAAGTCACTTTAGTCGTGTTGTGACTCTTCACTACCCCATGGACTGCAGCCCACCAGGCTCCTCCATCCATGGGATTTTCCAGGCAAGAGTACTGGAGTGGGATGCCATCACCTTCTCCAACCATCTTTCTAGATTCCATATGTATGCATTAACAAGCAGTGTATGTCTTTCTCTTTCCGACTTTCTTCTTATAAGAGCAAAATCTATTGTTTAGAGGATGTTCCACTCGTGGAAGCTCAGCATTTTGAAGACATGAAGCCCTAGCTGGGGCTTAGTCCTCAGTGAGTGTTTCCAGAAGTTCTCCACACTGACTCCTGCTCCCTTTGGCAAACTCCCCACCCTCACCCACCCAGGAGGGTACAGTTGCTTGGCTTCTTCCCTCCCTCTCCCGGCCATGGCTGAGGCTGACAGCCCAGTCCTGGGGGACCGGCAATCACAAAGCCGTGTGCCCAGCAAGCAGGGCCCCAGTCCTCCAGGCAGCGCAGCCTCATGGCACCCTTGGCATACAGGACACTCCCCACGGGATTCTCGCTGTCATCTGTGACAGGTATTTGGGAGGAAAAGTTTTTGTGCTTCGACGTTTACACTTCCTGCATCTCTCCGTTCTCTTCCAAGTGGGGGGGGGGGGTTGCCTCCACCCAGGTGTCCGGTTTGGAAGGGAAACCCTTTGCTAGCAGGGAGCAAGGTGTGGTCTTTGACCCATCACTTCGAGTGCCTGGGGTGGGGCCGCAGGCACGGTGGGCAGCGAACACCTTTATTAATGAGGTTCATGAGCTGCTTTGGGTGCCTGCTGAGAGTGCCCGATGACCTCCGTGAATTCTAAACGACGGATCGGGTGGAACCAAGCTCTGTGTGTATGTGTGTTTTATTCTCGTGAAATGGCAACTTTCAGGTATGAACACTTTTGAACCTGAAAGATATCAGAACTGTGAACTTCTTGGAAGCACTGGAAGGTTTTTCAGACACTCTCTGCTTTCAGGAACCTGATAGACTTAAGTAAATGGGATTTATTTCAATAATTTTGTTCTGAAATTGATGGTGATGGTGGAAGTAAATGGGATTTATTTCAATAATTTTGTTCTGAAATTGATGGTGATGGTGGTGATATGCATAATCATGCCGACAGTTGTTTCTGTTTATCAAAGACATACCATGCGTATCACATAATGCCAGTTACTTTAAAGCGTCTCACTCAGCTCTCACTTCAGCTCAACAAAGAGGCTACTGGTCCAGTTTTCAAAAGAGGAAGTTGTTGGTGGGTGGTGGGCGGGCCAGGGGCGGCGTGGGGTGCTACCAGGCATCCAGACCCCGAGGGCTCCTCTTTTTCTTGAGATGTGACCAACCTCTCCAACAAAGGTCCGTCTAGTCAAGGCTATGGTTTTTCCAGTGGTCGTGTATGGATGTGAGAGTTGGACTGTGAAGAAGGCTGAGCGCCGAAGAATTGATGCTTTTGAACTGTGGTGTTGGAGAAGACTCTTGAGAGTCCCTTGGACTGCAAGGAGATCCAACCAGTCCATTCTGAAGAGATCAGCCCTGGGATTTCTTTGGAAGGAATGATGCTAAAGCTGAAGCTCCAGTACTTTGGCCACCTCTTTCTAAGAGTTGACTCATTGGAAAAGACTCTAATGCTGGGAGGGATTGGGGGCAGGAGGAGAAGGAGACAACAGAGGATGAGATGGCTGGATGGCATCACTGACTCAATGGATGTGAGTCTGAGTGAACTCCGGTAGTTGGTGATGGACAGGGAGGCCTGGCGTGCTGTGATTCATGGAGTCGCAAAGAGTCTGATACAACTGAGCAACTGAACTGAACTGAACTGGAAAAAAAAAAAAAAAACATGCCTTTTCAGGATAAACATCCAATCAGATCGGAAACCGAAGAGGCTTTTGTTATTGTGATAGCTTGGGGGACTAAACAGAACGATGGTTCTGTGAGCTCACTGACACAGTCCTACTCTTGAGTGCACTGGAGCTCCACGGACTCCTTCAGCTACAAGCCTGAAAGCTTTTCACAAACCCTTAAGTGGGAGATGGAAGTGAAGCCAGAGCTGGTGAAAGGGTTTGTCAACCAAGCTTTCATTAGCCAAGCTCAGGAATGTGAGTCACTAGGTAACCACTCTGGCCCCAAAGCTTTATGACTGCTCAGCTCCTGAATTAACCGACCCTTGAGTGCACAGAGCTGATTTGCAGCATCTTCCTGAAGATCAAACAGGCACTACCAGGTGGGTGGAGGGAGCAGGGCGGGGGGCGAGCCTTGAATGAACTCTTAGGTCCAGACTCAGGACAGGGGACATTGCATGGAAGCCAGTGCAGCTCAGGGCCAGGCGGGAGGGGCCACACACGAGGCTGGGAAGGTTGGCAAGGCAACTGGTAGTGGGCTTTGCGTGGCCAGCTGGGCACTTTGGCCTTCATGGGTCAGATAACAGAGCTGTTAAGCAGAAAGGTTAAATGCGGGTCTGCTTTAGAAGATGACTGTTGGAAATGTGGAGAGAGAGTTAGGAGAGGTAGACAAGAGGCAAAAGATGACCTGGCCATGGCAGGGTCTGGGAGGCTGCAGATGGCCCTCTGAAATTGCTCCTGTCTGCACTCCGGGTTTCTACACCTCGTCCCTGGTTTTCAGATGGATTCTGCTGACTGGGAGCTTTTCCCCACTCGTCTCCTGCACCCAAATAGTCCTGTTCTCATCTCTTGAAATCAATGTCCTAAAACCCTTCTCTGAACAGATCATGTCTCCAGTCAAATATCTCTGGAGGCACTCGCTGGCTTCCTGAAGAAACCCCAAACTCGGTGAGCTTCCAGAACCTTCTTTGCACCCGCCTCTCCCTTTACCTAACACCCCCGTTCCACCAGAGTCCAGGGACAACACCAGTAATTGACACGTGCTTTTCTCATGCACCCAGCTCTCTCTCCCTCCCCTTCACTTCTCTGCCTGTCCATCACATCTAAGCCTCTTAAGTTTATACGATACCACTTCTTGAAAATTTTTCTCAATGATAAATTATCCATCCTTTAAATCCTTACAAAACTGTATGTGCTGCAAACAATCACTTCATCCATTCCAGCATTCCAGTTATTTGTGTCATTGTACGCTCTCTGTTGGCTTCCCCACATCCAGGACACATGCATCTCCCATCTACAGACCTGCAGGGCCTCACACAGTCCTTCTAGATTGATGTCTGCCCCCTGAGTGCGTGGATACATTAAATATTTGGTAAACGGTCCCACAGTGAGAATCGGACAGTCAGCACCGCCAAGTCTGGAGATGCCACATCCCCTTTGCCAGGTATCATTTCTCTGACTCTCTGAAAAGCGGGGCTCACAGCTCTCACCTAGTTGGGATTTCATCCTGGGACTAGCAAACATGCAAGGGCTAAATCCTTCCTAAACAAAAGGAGATGAACAGCCAAACCACTGCAGCTCTTCACTGGACTGATGTCATACAAATGGCATTGGTTCTTACTAGTGTTTCTAGAGAGTAAGAAAGGAAAGCAGTAAATCCATCTGAGACACATCATAGACTTCCTTTGTCCATTGTTGCTCTAATTGACCCAATATGAAGCACCAACCTTTTGGTTGATCTTTTTTTAAAAAAAGAATTTTTTTTTAATTTCTGAACCATTTTAAAGTCTTTATTGAATTTGTCACACTATTGCTTCTGTCTTATGTTTTAGTTTTTTGGTCATGAGGCATGTGGGATCCTAGCTCCCTGACCGAGGACCAAACCTTATCCCTTGCTTTGGAAGGCAAACTCGCAACCACTGGACCACCAGGGAATCCCCTATAGTTGATCTTGTCAGTTTTGCTTGTCGAATACAGATCGTGTTGTTATTGTTCAGACACTAAGTCGTGTCCGAGCCTTTTCAACCCCTTGCACTGTAACACACCAGGCTCCTCTGTCTTTAATTATCTCCTGGAGTTTGCTCATGTCTATTGATTCGGTGATGCCATCCGTCCTCTCATACCATACTTACCATCTCATCCTCTGCTGTTCCCTTCCCCTTTTGCCTTCAATCTTTCCCAGCATCAGGGTCTTTCCCAATGAGTCAGCTCTTTGAATCAGGTGGCCAAAGGATTGGAGCTTCAGCTTCAACATCAGTCCTTCCAGTGAATATTCAGGGTTGATCTTCTTTAGGATTGACTGGTTGGATCTCCTTGCAGTCCAGGGGTCTCTCAAGAGTCTTCTCCAGCACCACAATTAGAAAGCATCAGTTCTTCAGTGCGCAGCCTTCTTTGTGGTCCAACTCTCACATCCGTACATGACTACTGGAAAAACCACAGCTTTGACTATTACAGACCTTTGTTGGCAAAGTGATGTCTCTGTTTTTTCATATGCTGTCTAGGTTTGTCACAGATCATGTAACTGCCCACAAAACACATAGGAAGGGTAAGTTCCCAGAGGCATTCTAGAGCTTTATAAATCCATGAAACCAAATTTTTAAAGGAAGATTTTAATTGAAAACTTCCTGCTTTGTGTCATTACTAGAAGTAGCACAAGTTAGCACAGCACAAATGTGTTGGGAGTTTCACTCACCCTGATTCACAGAAGCAGCAGTAAAGCCAGCCCATGGAAGTGCCAATCAAGTCTGCACCAGAGCTATGAGTGTTTGTGCCTGAAGCTGGAATCCACAGGCACCAGGAGCAAACGCAGGGAAGCAGCCCTCTTATTTCTTCCAGAGACTGCACATCCTGTGCTCTGAGTGATGAGTTTTCTGGGTGTATTTGCGGATGCTAGCTACACCCATCTTGTCCTTGGAGGAGGAAGAGAAACGTAGCAAGTTAAATCTCAGGCATATGTCACCTGACTCAGTGACTTGGGTACCACTTTCCATGTGGTTCCCTTTCTGGTCAACTGTATAAAGTTATTTCAGGAAATAAGACATATTTTAGTGGCCGTTTGATTCAGAAAAATAGAGCTTTGCTGAAACATTTCTCAAAGAACTGTAATCTTTAATAGACCATGTAATAGCTAAACCTTACTTCTTTGATTTGTAAGATCCTCTTAGCACTTGTGATGAAGCCATGGGAGTCGTTCATTTCCTGCACTTTGATCTGAGGCTCTGCCACCGGTGGAACCTGCTGAGAGAAGGCAAAGTGGGGCGGTGCCAGGCCTGGCTGGCAAAGTGAGAAACAGCAGATACAACCAGAGCGTAGGTCTGGCCTTTCGTCCAAGTGCGGTGGAAGCCCCCTGCTGGCGGGCAACCACAGGGACCCTAGGACTCCCCAGTAAACAAGCACCCAGTTAAATCAAAGTGTATCCGCACCTTCCCTTTGTTGGATGAAGGCTTTGTGCCCCAGAAAGGAACTTCAAGCCAGAGGCTTGTATAAATTCAAATGAGTGGTACCTCCATCTGCCCACCTTGTGATAATTCCTAGAACCATACTTTCTCTGATAAGCCTAGACCAGAGGAAAAACCACAGGAAGTCAGACTTACATACTTAGGTTATGTAAGTATTACCTGTGTATACCGCACTAGGCTAGTTATCTCATTCCATTCAGTCAACAGACAGTGAGTACTTAGACCCTGGCCTGGCCCTGAGTGCAGGCTGAGGTACAGAGGGAACCCACAGTCCTCGTTGTCTCCTTGCCAGAAATGAGCGCATCAGATTAGACACAGTCCGGATGTAGGTCTCTACAGTTTGCTCTTTGTCATGTCTGACTACGTTGAACTCTTTTGCATTTCCGACTCTTTTGCTACCCCTTGGGCTGTAGTGCCCCAGGCTCCTCTGTCCAAGCGATTTCCCAGGCAAGAATACTGGAGTGGGTTGCTATTTCCTCCTCCCAGGGATCTTCCTGACCCAGGGATCAAACCCATATTTCCTGCATTGGTAGGAGGATTCTTTACCACTGAGCCATCAGGGAAGTCCATCTCTACAATTATCTGCTCTTCATTTCACTTAGAATTATAGTCAAACCAAGTCTTCATATTGGACGTTGGGCAGGATCTGGTACAGTGGGGGCCAGACATTTGGCCTCCCACTACTATTCCGTAGTCCCTTTATAAGGGAAATTTGTGGGAAAAGTGAAGAAGATTAATAATCCCAAGAGGCCTGGTCTAAGCAGGAATGTGTCCTGGTCCATGCGCAGATTGGAAAAGAATTTCCAGACATGAGGCAGAAGAATAAAGTTTATTAGAGTGGGAGACACTGGCAGAACAGCCGGCCAGCTCAAGGCAGAGCTGAATGCTTTCGCAGGATTGCAGCCAATTTTTATAGCCTCAAGACAGAAAATTCCTACAGGAATGGTGGCATGAGGTGACTGGTTCAGATGCTATAGGGTAGATTGTAGGGTGTGTATTTTACATAATATGGGGTCAGGGAACTGGCTGGTTTAGATCTGGAGGCTCATGGCAACAGTTGCTATGAGGCTTGGTCACTTCCAGAGATTTTTATCCTGTGATCTTGGTACTGAGCTCCACACCTGTGACCTTGGTATAGGGCTCCACAGAATGTTCTGGCATTTTTCAGTACACCTGTGAGCTGAACCCAGTCAGGCACTTTATGTGTATTGCCCCACTGAAATCCTAGCACAGGGAATTCACCTCTCACTGTTACCAAGAGGTTCTACATATGGCTGGCACTTTACCTCTCTGAGCTGACCCCTCAGGGATGTGTTATATTTGGAATAAATAGATGAACAACCATCTCTTGATAAAGGGCTCTGCCCTGGGGAAGAGTTCCAATAAGAAATGCAGAGTAAGGTAACACATTCTAAGTAATGCACGTGCAGGACAGCCTGTGTTTTTACACTCACTTTGGATTTATTTCATCTTCTGTTTTCCAAATATCTGGTGTTCGTTGTTTGTAAAGGCTAATTCCTCAGCACAAGCCTATGTCACCATAGCTTCACAGCTTCTTTTTCACATAGTTTTAGGATGAAAAGGAGTTCCCCCAAAAGGCTTTTAGGAACAGTGTCATTCTTTTAGGAAACGCTGTTGAATAAACCTTCAGACCAAGTGTCTTACTAGCAACCAAATTAAAAAGGAGACCCACGTGTGCTCTGTAGGTTTCCCCAGGGGAATGAAAGTTAATTGCATTGGCCAACAAGTTCATTTGGGTTTGTCCATGAGCTTTTTGGCCGACACAGTACGTGTCCGAGGACCTAAAAACCAAAGTCCTGCAATCCCTGTGGGAAAAGCAGAAATGGATGTGTTTCTCCCAACAGTGTATGACCGCTCATGAGAACTGTCGATTTATGATAGTTTTTCTTATAACTGTTGTTGTTGCTGTCTTCTGGAACACAGCACAGCGCCAGGGGCAGGATCCCAGGTTTACTGAGCCCAGGTGTGACCTGGGAACCCCTCTTCCTAGCTCATATGCATCCGGCATCAGAGAGTGGGTTTTCGCATGAACACATCGGTTACAGCATTTTGAAAACAAATCTCTTGGCTTAAATACAACCAGGGCTGTTGCTTTAGTTACTCAAATGATCATCCCAACTTTTTTCTGTTTTCAAGGAAGTTTTGAGACTCATCTTAGAAATTGTACTTTGCCCTTTTTATTAGAATTGGATATAGCTGTTGGCTCCGCTAATGGATTTTATGTGTTTCTGCTAGTGTCCCCAAACTAAATCGCTGTAACTAATGGGGCACTGTCTCCTTTCATAACCGTTAGCTGCTGAGAGCAAAAGAGCAATTTGTTGAAAGTCAAAATATTAACAGTTTTATTTATTACAAGATGTCAAAAGGAGAGAGAATAATTTCTACCGGATTCAAAACCATAATGAGACCTTTGAAAGTGTTCTTCATAGTAGGCCTTTCTTTCTGTAATTCAAAGAAAACTGAAACTTTAAAATACTATGTTTATTATCAAATATGAGATGACCCTTTGGGTAGGCAGTTGAAACAACCATCAATCTAGCCAGGTCACCACAAGCATACAGATGTCTTGCTTCTTTTATTCATAAGCATATGTGTCCTGAATATTTACATACACGTGTAAGGAAAGATCGAACTCTTAACCAAAGACAGGTCTTCTGTTTTCTCGTGCCACCATTCTTTTCTCTTTTACCCAGTTTTGGCCGATCTGCAATGACAGTACAGTTTCATCAAGTCACTGGGGAAATAATGGGCAGCTTTTGCCCAAACTTAGAGAACACAAAAATGCATTAAAGTAATTAATAATGAAAGAATACGACTTTCAGACTAAATGCAGTGGAATAATGTAATATTGTTCACAACAGTTTTGTTGCAATTGTAGAAAAATAACAAGTATTTTATTTAGATCTGTTTCGTTGACTGAACAAAAGAGAATCACGACCTCAAAGTTAAGAGTTACGTTTTATTCTGCAGACTTCAAGTCCAGAAGACAGGACTCTCGGATAGCTCTGAGGGACCATTCCAAAAAGGCGAGAGGGGCAGGGAGGGGGTAGCCAAGATATATAGGAATTTTTGCAACAAAGGCCTGGTAGAACATCAAATGATTACAGTTACTTAAAGAAAAGCAGACATCTTGAGTTAATGAAATCAGCAGGTTTCTATGTATGGGAAGATGCAAAGTCTAGGTTCATTGAAGTCATATGCACCTCAGCTATCTAGGGCCAGTATCCTGTGCCTTTTCCTTCTAAGTCTCCTCAGGGTGTACCATCGGGGGTAGGGGGTGACCGCAGAGGCTGAATGCTTGATGGGAGGAGGCATTGGGCCCTTGGGGCTCACCATCATCAGGGCAGCTGTTATGTGATGGCTTGATGGCTGCAACACCCTTTGTTTACTGATATGGCAGGCAGCATTCTTGGCTCACAGTTTTCCCCAAAGTGCAGCTTTTAAGAAGCTATCTGTCACTCCCTTCCTGTTGTATATTTGCTTCAAGCTGAGAGTAATGGACCCGTTATCCATACATTCATCTGAAATACTTATGTCTACATGTGTACATCTCTTTTATGGGAAGATGTGTTTGAACTGATGCAGGAAAACTGTGATGTCACGAAACGAAGCAAACCCAGGAACTAGACAGGGAAGGAACAGGGGTCCTGCTCTCTCGGGGGGTGCCTGGGACATCTACGCAGATGCCACGCACATTCCCCCCACGGGCTTCCCCACAGGCTCTTGAGTGTCACCCTGGGCCTTGTATTTGTTGCATTTTTATATATATACACTTTTATATGGTGGTTTTTAGAGACAGAGCAGGACTCATGGTATGGATTGCAAATAGGTGCAGCAGATTGAATAAACAGCTAAAGAAATATAAAGCATAAAGGACAAGAGACACTGCAGCTCTGATGCACTTGCCAAAGAAGGTGCGAAGCACAGATGAGTCACGAGGGCGGGTGATTTCAAAACTGCTTAGGCTTGATTTCGGTTCTCGTTTTTTTCTTTTCTTCACTTTGCCAACGCAGAGTCACCTATAGAATTCCGAGAATGCAGTGCTTAAACAAAACAATAAGGCACGTGGAAAAATCATTTTGGAACAAACAGGAAAGCTAGTTGGCCCGTTTCTTTTGTTTATCCAGTTCTTTTTTACTCTTCACTTTTATTTCTCTTCCTCATAAATCAACTCTCCCGAAGACATAATGCTAATATAAACTCAGAGGAGGAGGTGATATAGGGGAGGTTCTTGCCAGAAAAGACACAGAAAAGGAATGTAGCATCTCTTCAGGCCCCAAGTGGACTGTGGGATGGGCGTCTCCCATCACTCACCCGGGTCCATGGTGCTGGAGGCGTGTTGGAAGCAAGGAGGCGATGACAGAGAGAGCTCCTCGCTCCACTCATTGTGAACATCTGCATCAGAGCAAGGTCAGGGGCACTGTGAGTCGGCTGGAGAGAGCCTGAGTTTAGCTCCCAGAGCCACCCAGGGGACCCACGGGCCGTGAAATGCTTGTCCAGACATCCCCAGGTGCTCTGGGGAGCCCCAAGCAGGGGTCTCATGCTGCTGGCTACAGAGCAGACCGGGTCCACAGCCAAAGGCTGCAGGTCAACCAGCAAGGCCAGGAACTACATGGGAACTGCCGCCAGATATGAGAGGACCGTAGAGCACTGCGCGAAAACACCTTTCAGGGATCACATCGTATAGAAGTGGTCACCAGCAGAGACATCCGTGACCGTAGGAGGCGAGAGGCCATGACTGTAGATCCAACACAGACCCAGGGAGCAGCCCCCTCCTCCCCGTCACCCCCACCGCATCCTGAGGACACACACCCAGACGCCCCCAGCTGCCACCTTGGAAAGGAGGGGAGAGAAGATGGATCTCAGGTCCAGCAGATGAGATGGTTGGATGGCATCACCACCTCAGCGGACGTGAATCTGAGCAAGCTACAGGAGACAGTGAAGGACAGGGAAGCCTGGCGTGCTGCAGTGCCCGGAGTCGCAGAGTCGGACATGACTGAGCGACTGAACAACAGCAGCGAATGCTGACTGTGCTTTAATCAAAATAATCTACTTTTATTTTTTAATCAGTTAACACAGATGAATTGTAACAAAAAACTCTTGTTCCATTTAGTTCTTCACGTGTCCATGCATTGGATCTGTTAGTTACTATTCAGAAAAATAAGATATGGAAGTTTGAGATTGCAGCCATAGAGTTGGGAAGTAACCCTGTCCGGGAAATGCCAGTGCACAGTGGAAACTGAGCATCTCCAGATTGTGCCGTCTGCACAGTGAGCAGTGGTAGTGGTGGTCTCTGATTTTAGCCATGAATTCTGCCCTTCTTACATTCCACACGACCCCACCCCCACACCACAGCAGACGCAATTCAATTCCGTGAAAGAAACTACCGCCATTCTCTCTGGTTCACGTTGCTGTCACTTCTGCTTAACCAGAACCACTTAGAATGAAGATTAATCTGGGTCATCATGGCAGCTCTTTGTGGTTCCCTGACCTGCAGGCAGATAAGGATGAAGAACTCTTGATAGCAGCTGAATCATCCTCAAATGGAAAAAAAAAAAAAAAAATTAATATCTTTAATTACACTTAGAGAAAGCAAGACGTGAGCAAAGTTGTAATCTGCTAGATGGTCTCACAGATTAAAATTAGATTTGTACATTTGCATAATAAAAGAAATGTTGTGAAAGAAAGCAGTTGGAGTACTTGAGAGATAATTGCATCTGTACAAGCCTTCTTGAGACAGGCAGCCCTTATTGGGTTGAGCTCAGCACTAGAGTTTATATCACTGAAGGAGTCTGCATTTTTATGCAACAGTGCAATAGAATTTAAATTTTATTCATAATCAGTTAGGTATTAGGGTATAGTTTGTAGGTAGGTTTGGGCATAAAGTAGAGAATAAGCCTTTAGTGTAATTTCTTAGGATTTTTGAGAGGAGAGGAAAGTGACAGAGTAAGGGAAAGGCTGCCAAGAAATTTAGGCAAGCAAAAAAATTGGTCTTGTTTTTTTATGGTGAAAGAGGGTCAGTGGCATTCAAAGATGTCTGTGACTTTCCAGGTGACGCACAGAGTACTTCCCTTGTGCATTTCCCCTTGAAGTTGTTCACATCCGGGGGCAATAAGGTCAGGAGAGGAAAAGGATTCTCAAACCAAATAACTTTTTTCAAAGCAGCAGTTGAAAAATGGGAGCTGTGCTCAGAGAATTAACAAGCATAGGACATAAAATAGTGTTCCACACAAAATGCTTGATACACTAATAGGAAAAAATATATGTTGCAATTTGCTGGAACAAGTGTAGTAAAACCAAAGTAACGTTTATTTAGCAAATTATCATGAATACAGATTAGCTCTTATGCCTATATATAATTCCCTGCTGAAATGTGGGCAAGTTTTCTGTGGCTTACCATCCACAGCTCCAGGGGCAAATTTTGGGAAGATTTAGGGGAGTCCTAAGGATTTCAGCTTCCTACAGTATTTTCCCTTGCTACAATTCATTTATGAATAAACCCCAGTGTCTACTAACGAACCTAGAGTCTACAGACAAACAAAAATATGAAAATTGTACCTTCTGTGGGCAGTCCTTGCAATGGCTCCCTAGGATCTTAATCATAACAAACACAAAATATGTTTATGCCTCAAAACCATTGTATGATCTGTTGATTCGTTCAGACTCCTCTATGATGAAAACATAGCTAAAAGAACAAGAAAAAAAATATACACATACCCTTTAGTTACCCTACTAAAGTCTGTAATTATATTTCTCCTTGAAGACTCTGCTCTAACTACAAAACAGGCACATTCCTGTCCCCAGAAACAGAAATGACTTTAAGATCATTTGTTCTAAAATCTTCATGAACATATTTTAAAGTTTTGAGGAAATAAAGATTGCTAATGAAGCAAGTGAATTTTAGTCTCATCAGCATCTTCCTGATTTGCCAATGAATTGCCAAAAGACTTTTGAGTACAAAAAGAGTGCCGTGAAATAGAGGTGTGCACATCGCTGGGGACATTGCTGCATGCACTAGTTTTCCCTTCAAGTTCAACTTTAGTCTAAAGTTGAAAAGGGATAAGATCAGTCCCATCCCCTCCCCTGATGGGGAGAGCCTGGCACAAACCTGATATGTCACATTGCTCTCCGACACAGAGAACCTTTTGCTCCAAGCCGCAAAGGCCACCAAGTCAAAGAAGCACACAGAGCGGGGGGTCAGCAGGGGCAACAGAAGGTAGTGAGGCAGGAAGGGAGGTCTAGACTAGTTGAGAAGCCACAAGAGAGACCCACGGTGTATCAAAGTCAATACACGAAGCCAGGGATAGACTCCGAACATGGGAGCAGAGAGGAAGAGAAAATATAAGCAAGCCAGAGGTAGTGCTGGACAGCACTGCATACATCTGCTAGGGCCATTTGGGTCTGCAGGCAATAGGAAACCCAAATCCATATGCTTCCACAGTAGAGGGTGATTTCCTCACATCCTGAGAAGATCAGGGGAAATATCAGCTATTAATATATATGTTATATGGCACCCCACTCCAGTACTTTTGCCTAGAAAATTCCATGGACAGAGGAGCCTGGTAGGCTTCAGTCACGGGGTTGCTAGAGTCGGACATGACTGAGCAATTTCGCTTTCACTTTTCACTTTCATGCGTTGGAGAGGGAAATGGCAGCCCACTCCAGTATTCTTGCCTGGAGAATCCCAGGGATGGGGGAGGCTGGTGGGCTGCCGTCTATGGGGTCGCACAGAGTCGAACACGACTGAAGCGACTTAGCAGCAGCAGCAGCATACATACATGATTAATGTTAATCTGTATTATAATTAACGTTCAGATCAGATCAGTTGCTCAGTCATGTCTGACTTTGCAACCCCATGAATCGCAGCACGCCAGGCCTCCCTGTCCATCACCAACTCCCGGAGTTCACTCAGACTCACGTCCATCGAGTCAGTGATGCCATCCAGCCATCTCATCCTCTGTCGTCCCCTTCTCCTCTTGCCCTCAATCCCTTCCAGCATCAGAGTCTTTTCCCATACGTCAACTCTTTGCATGAGGTGGCCAAAGTACTGGAGTTTCAGCTTCAGCATCATTCGTTCCAAAGAAATCCCAGGGCTGATCTCCTTCAGAATGGACTGGATGGATCTCCTTGCAGTCCAAGGGACTCTCTCTCAAGAGTCTTCTCCAACACCACAGTTCAAAAGCATCAATTCTTCGGTGCTCAGCCTTCTTCACAGTCCAACGCTCACATCCATACATGACCACAGGAAAAACCATAGCCTTGACTAGACGAACCTTTGTTGGCAAAGTAATGTCTCTGCTTTTGAATATGCTATATAGTTGGTCATAACTTTCCTTCCAAGGAGTAAGTGTTGTTTAATTTCATGGCTGCAGTCACCATCTGCAGTGATTTTGGAGCCCAGAAAAATAATTAACATTAATAGTATAATATCAATATATAATATGTATTATATAACATAATGATAATAATATTGATATGTTAGCATATATAAACCCTGGATAGCCCCCAAAGCAGGTACTTAGAACTCACTAAAATAAAAATATTTTTAGCCTCTCCAAATTTCCACCAGTGTCTCACTTGTCCTTAATAATGGCTTTGGGCTTATTTTTTTAAAGTCTAGGAAAGCAGGTTCAGCATGGGGCAACAGAAAGGCAGCCTGTAATCAGACAAAAGAAAAAAATAGCACAAAATGCATCTCATTGGTCGAAGACTCATTTCTATAGAGATACTTACCATCTCATTTACAAGAAACATTTATTTTCCCATTTTCATTCTTCTGAGGACCTAATCAGACTTTAGCCTCTTCTAGAAATGTACAGTTTCACGCAGTTACTTTTTTCTCTCTCTCTCTCTCCCTCTCCCTCTCTCTGTCTGTCTCTCTCCTTTCTCTCTGCCTTCCTTCCCCAAAAGGAAATAAGAAACTCTTGTTATTGCCAAGGAGGTGAGGAGGAGAAAATACTATAAGGTCAACATCATCTACCTCCTAATTTATCAGACTGCCTGATGGCCACTTGACATTTGGATACTGATTAAGGGTGGGGAAAAGGGAGAGTGATATTGAAGATTTTGTTTGAAATTCTGTAGATGCGATTTGATTTTTGCCAGCTAAACCTCATCTATTAGTCACATCATGTAAATTTGCTTTAGAAAACTGGACATTCTCATTGTACCTGAACGATAGTCGTTCTGACTAGAGGGAGGTGATACCTCATTGTAATTTTGATTTGCATTTCTCTAATAATTAGTGATGACCATTTTTTCGAGTGCCTATTGTCCACCTTTGTGAATTTTCACTATTGATCCCCCTTGTATATATATCAAAAATTTAAAAGCAATATGGATAAATTAGAGTGTCTAGCACGTCACACAGAGAAGGCAATGGCACCCCACTCCAGTACTTTGCCTGGAAAATCCCATGGATGAAGGAGCCTGGTGGGCTGCAGTCCATGGGGTCGCTAAGAGTCAGACACGACTGAGCGACTTCCCTTTCACTTTTCACTTTTATGCACTGGAGAAGGAAATGGCAACCCATTCCAGTGTTCTTGCCTGGAGAATCCCAGGGACAGGGGAGCCTGATGGCTGCCGTCTGTGGGATCACACAGAGTCGGACACGACTGAAGTGACTTAGCAGCAGCAGCAGCACATCAGAATCTAGGTCACTTTTTGTCTCAGAATTATAATTGACCTATGTTTTTCCAGGCAACATTTCAGTTTAGTTCAGTTGCTCAGTCATGTCCGACTCTGCAAACCCATGAACCGAAGCACACCAGGCCTCCCTGTTCACCAACTCCCAGAGTTTACCCAAATCCATGTCCATTGAGTCGGTGATGCCATCCAACCATCTTATCCTCTGTCATCCCCTTCTCCTCCTGCCCTCAATCTTTCCCAGCATCAGGGTCTTTTCAAATGAGTCAGCTCTTCACATGAGGTGGCCAAAGTATTGGAGTTTCAGCTTCAACATCAGTCCTTCCAATGAACACCCAGGACTGATCTCCCTTAGGATGGACTGGTTGGATCTCTTTGCAGTCCAAGGGACTCTCAAGAGTCTTCTCCAACACCACAGTTCAAAAGCATCAATTCTTCAGTGCTCAGTTTTCTTTATAGTCCAACTCTCACATCCATACATGACCACAGGAAAGACCATAGCCTTGACTAGACGGACCTTTACTGACAAAGTAATGTTTCTGCTTTTGAATATGCTATCTAGGTTGGTCATAACTTTCCTTCCAAGGAGTAAGCGTCTTTTAATTTCATGGCTGCAGTCACCATCTGCAGTGATTTTGGAGCCCAGGAAAATAAAGTCAGCCACTGTTTCCCCATCTATTTGCCATGAAGCTATGGGACCAGATGCCATGATCTTCGTTTTCTGAATGTTGAGCTTTAAGCCAACTTTTTCACTCTCCTCTTTCACTTTCATCAAGAGGCTCTTTAGTTCTTCTTCGCTTTCTGCCATAAGGGTGGTGTCATCTGCATATCTGAGGTTATTGATATTTCTCCCGGCAGTCTTGATTCCAGCTTGTGCTTCATCCAGCCCAGGTTTCTCACGATGTACTCACATTAAGCAGGGTGACAATATACAGCCTTGATATTCCTCCTTTCCCAATTTGGAACCAGTCTGCTGTTCCATGTCCAGTTGTAACTGTTGCTTCCTGACCTGCATACAGGTTTCTCAGGAGGCAGTTCAGGTGGTCTGGTATTCTCATCTCTTTCAGAATTTTCCACGTTTATTGTGATCTACACAGTCCAAGGCTTTGGCATAGTCAATAAAGCAGAAATAGATGTTTTTCTGGAACTCTCTTGCTTTTTTGATGATCCAGCGGATGTTGGCAATTTGATCTCTGGTTCCTCTGCCTTTGCTAAAATCAGCTTGAACTGGTTTTACCAAGCAATAGTATCCTCTGAAAAATCAAGAGGATTGAAGATGCAGCATATAAGAGTGATTGACTCTTGTCTTTGGGATTTTTCTTCTAAGCTACTGTAACCCATACTTTAGGTTTTGATGAGCATGTGAAATGATAACAATCATAACAAAATTGCCACCTGATGGCAATCATTTAAGGGACATCCTAATTTTAGAAATCTTTTTAAAAAATCAATGAACAATCCTAAAGTGAAACTGTTAGTTGCTCAGTCCTACTCTTTGCGACCCCGTGGACTGACTGTAGCCCACCAGGCTCCTTTACCCATGGAATTCTCCAGGCAAGAATACTGGAGCAGGTAGCCATAAATCTCCAGGAGATCTTCTTGACCCAGAGATCAAACCCGGGTCTCCCGCATTGCAGGTGGATTCTTTACTGTCTGAGCCACCAGGGAATGATCCTAAGATGAATTTTAAAAGATTCCACATAGCAGGGTTATACTGCTATTTCTTCTTTCATTTTGATGATTATCTACTCAATTCTTACTATGAAAAATGAAGGATTCAAGTTGGAGGAAACAGGGTCGTGGCCCTAGATAGGTAAGGTGCATATCAGAGGGATGATTTTAATGAGCCCCAACTCTTGCATCTTACATACATAGAAAAGTGCTAAGTTTACTAACTAGAGATATCTGTTGACTCTTTAACAGTAATCCTTTGATGCTCTGACTATCTGGTTTTTGTTGCAAAAACTCCTATGTATCCTTGCTCCTCCCTCACAGAGAGCAGCCCCTCAATGATTCCAGAGATGGTCTTCCAGGCTTAAGTCCTCAGTATGTCCACCGACTAAAACACAATTCTCACCTTTTTTAGGCTGTGCATGTTTCTTTAGTCAACAGTTGTGCTATGCTATGCTATGCTATGCTATGCTAAGTCACTTCAGTCGTGTCCGACTCTGTGTGACCACATAGACAGCAGCCCACCAGGCTCCCCCGTCCCTGGGATTCTCCAGGCAAGAACACTGGAGTGGGTTGCCATTTCCTTCTCCAATGCATGAAAGTGAAAAGAGAAAGTGAAGTCGTTCAGTCATGTCCGACCCCCAGCAACCCCATGGACCGCAGCCCACCAGGCTCCTCCATCCTTGGGATTTTCCAGGCAAGAGTACTGGAGTGGGGTGCCATTGCCTTCTCCATCAACAGTTGTGCTGGGTCCACTGGGTCCACTTATACGCTGGGCTCTTTGGATCTAGAGTCTTATGTCCTTCTATTCTGGGAAATGCTTTTGTAATTAATTCTTTGAAAACGTTCTCTTCTGCATTCTTAACATTTTCTTTCTGTAATTGTAATTGCCATTTGCTGGACATTAAGCCTCTAAAGTTAATCCTTTGGTGGTTTTCTCTTTTCTCCCTTTAAATCTTCCATCTCCTACTTCCCACCCCTTTACTCACTTTATAAGAGACTTCCCCAAACTTGTCTTCCAAACCTTTTACGTTTTTCTGCCATCACCACTGCTGGGCTTCCCTGGTAGCTCAGACAGCAAAGCATCTGCCCGTGACGCAGGATACCTGCCATTGTAACACTCAAGACCTCTGCTTTGTCCTTTAAATACCTTTTTTTTTTCTTTAAAGCATCCTCTTATCTCTTCAAGGCTATTAATCATAGTTCGGTGTTTGTTTCCTACTCTTCTCTAAACTTTTTTCTATGTTTCGTGTTCATTTTCTTTTGGTCTCATTTTTCACATGGAAGACTTTCTTCAGATATCTTGACTTCCTTTGCTTTCCATTTTTTAAGTATTAAAAAACCTAATAGAAACTCTGTGTGCCGGGTTGAGGCTTATTAAATGCTGGATTTCACTATAGGGTTGAAGATCAGCAAATGCAATGGGAGCATACCAAATATCAGAATACTTTAGAGGTGAGAGGACTCATCTCCTTGTGGTTCTTCAGGGCTCTTGGTTCGGGGTCTTCACACAGGTGTCCACACCTGCCTGACCCCGTGGGGCCCTTTCCCTGCACCAGACTCCTCATGAGAAGGTTGGCATTTCCATCTGGTGATCTTCTCCCCTATTCAGTACTGCCCTGGAAAATCTGTCTGACAGGGGACCACTCATGTATAGCGTGTATGTATGTGTGTATATATATACACACATACACACACACACATACATGTATCCACACATACATATATCTTTTTTTTTTCCACAGAAGAAAATGAACTTTTGAATTGTAATACATTTTTCTATACATGTTTAATCATCCACTGTGAAATTCTCACCTTTAAAGGGGGTGGTTGGTACACTAACCTGCCTCTCACAGCTAAATCTGAAAATTTGCTTCACAGAAATAGTGAGAATGCAGGAATGATTTTGAAGAACTCAAATATGGAACTTTAGAATGCAAAAATGCAGTGGGATATCAACTTAAGTCTCAGGTTTATTCTAATTTAAGTATATTTGTATTAGACAAAGAGAAAACACCTGGCCTGAGTCCTGGTTTTAGGGTCAGATCAGTGACTCCCACTGTCTGTTGTGCATGTGGTCAGTGTACTGACCCACACTCTGCATTCAGAAACACATCTAATCCCCGTAAGACAGGTTTGTGTTTGTGGAGTATGAGCAGACGCATGGCAATTTCTTCCTTCTGTTGGATGAACTCCATTTGACTTCAATTCTGTCCACCCATTCTGCCCCTAGATATGGACGTCAGCCTGGGGAGGTGTCGGTGGGATAAACTGGAGGCTGGCCTGTTCCCCAGCCCCATCCATGATGCTTTGATGGAGCTTTCTATGTGTGTTATGTAAATATTGCCTCTTTCAGGATGTGTTAATAGCTTTATAAATCCTACCTCGAAAATCTGCTCAAGTTACAAGCTGAAAGTACATCTCTGACAAAATAGTCTTGATTGTGTGTTTTGAAAGCTTTTTTTGATTTGTAAGAACTCGTATAGTTTTTAAAACTGGGCTTCTGTTGAGTTTCAACACTCTGAAAAAGAGAAAGGCAGTGATCGCTAATGTTAACCTAGCTCATTGTGCAGGTTTAAAAGTCTCTCCTGTTACCTCCCTCCCTTGGGCATTCCTTTCAGCTCAGTGACACACCCTGTCCTACTCATTCTTAAAAGCCCAGGTCAAATGTGGTCTCCCCTATTAGGCTTTCCCAGAGCTTATGGCTAGAAATAATTCAATTTCACGCTGATTCTTAGAGAAGTTCCATGGGCGTATATATCCGCTCCCTCCCCAAGCCCCAGCAAAATGACACTGAAGGAATAACAAGAATATAAATACACAAGAACCAAGAGTTTGAGAAAGGAGAAACATTGGATGAGAGAGCTCAACAAAATTCTAGAACACAGAGAGAGGAGTGAATAGAAGTCAGTCAATATGATGTCAAGGAAGGAATCAACGATTCAGCACTGCTGGTACTGCCTTATCAATGAGGATACACCCCTTAACGCTCTGATTCTTATTTTCCTCACTTCTAAACGAGGAATGATTCAGTCTGCCTGGTGTCCCTCCAGTGTTTCTTGTACAGATCAAGAGAAGTAATACGTGTAGGGAAACCTGGAAACTGTAGCTCTTTTTCAGAATCATTATCATTATACCTTTTATTATATTATTTATTTATCTATTTTATCAGCTAAGCTATGGGCTCTTGGAGGGACGGATTATATCTAGTTTATATTTCTTGGAGTCCCTAGTTTGCTCACAATAAACATTCATTTGTTAAGTCATCAACCTAGACATAATTTTACAATATATTCTTAGAGTGCTCTGAAAATGTAGATTTAAATGTTACCTGAAGAAAATAAAGATTATGCTGAATTCGTAAGCATAGAGAAAGAATCCTCTTTTGAGCAATAACTTGATGCTGGAGTGTACGTGTACTCGGTTGTGTCCGACCTTTTGTGACCTCATGGACTGTAGCCCACCTGGCTCCTCTGTCCTTGGGATTTCCCAGGCGAGAATACTGAAGTGGGTTGTCATGCCCTCCTTCAGGGGATCTTCCTGATCCAGGGATCAAACCCGTGTCTCTGATGTCTCCTGCATTAGCAGGCAGATTATTTACCACTAGCACCACCTAGGAAGCCCATTTCATTTCCGTTGGACCCAGTTTTATTCTAGCAAATTATTTCTATGGGAGATCTTTTCTATAACTTGAACAATTGATGTGAAAATCCATTGTTTTAATACTTGGGAAATAGCATGGATTTTAAATGCATCTGGATAGTTATTTTCAAGGTAGATAGATAGATCTCACCCCAAATTAGATCAAAATATGGTAATTAGATAACAGATTTAGGCAGCCACTTAGAGGTGGCAAGCAATGTGAATTATTTGACTTCTTCATATTGAATTAGTTTCTTTTAATGGAAGAAAAGCTATGACAAACCTAGGCAGTGTATTAAAAAGCAGTGACCTTTGTCACTTTGCTGACAAAGGTCCATATATCAAAGCTATGATTTTTCCAGTAGTCATGTACGGCTGTGAGAGTTGGACCGTAAAGAAGGCTGAGCACTGAAGAATTGATGCTTTCAAACTGTGGTGCTGGAGAAGACTCTTGAGAGTCCCTTGGACAACAGTGAGATCAAACCAGTCAATCCTAAAGGAAATTAACCCTGAATATTCATTGGAAGGACTGATGCTAAAGTTGAAGCTCCAATACTTTGGCCACCTGATGTGAAGAGCCAACTCGTTGAAAAAGACCCTGATGCTGGGAAAGACTGAGGGCAGGAGGAGAAGAGGGTTATAGAGGATAAGATGGTTGGATGGCATCACCAACTCAATGGACATGAGTTTGAGCAAATGTGGGAGATAGTGAAGGACAGGGAAACCTGGTGTGCTACAGTCCATGGGATCGCAAAGAGTCAGACATAACTGAGCAACCGAACAACAATAATGCTTAAACATTGTAAAGCACTTTATTAGAAAAGCCATAGCTTTTAGTTTTGCCAAACACATTGTGTTTTAAATAATAATGACCTTAAAATCCATTATACTTTTCATTTCTGTTTCATTTTGTTCCTTAAACTAAATAGAAAAACAGATATATTCAATATGAAATCAAACAACAAATCTTAAATGTGTGATATTGAGTAATTTGAGACACTGTGTAACTCATTATGCCTTTTAAAAAATTTTATATAGTAAAGGAAGATTTTTCTGTAAATTGCCGCTCAGGAATTCTCATTGAGAAACACACTACTGAATTATGAATGAATGAATGAAATACTGATTCCCAAGGGAAATTACTATTAATTTTTAATAGGATTTTGATTTGGTTTTTTATCTAGGGATTGGAAAACAGTGGTTATGAATTATTCTAAGTTTTGCACTGACCTGTAAAATTATGACTTAGCTGTTTTAATAATATATACCAGGAAGAGGGAAAGGGAAGAGTAAGAAGTACGAAAGGAAAGAAGGAGATGTAGTTTTCCTAACTAGGAGAGCTTTATTTTTGAAAACACATTAGCTTTTTCAGGAATATAAATTATTGTTGTCTAAGTTATAACTTTTAATTTTGACTGTTGATTTTTGGTGACTAGTTCAGCATCAGTATCTTGTATATAACAGGAAATAAATTCAGAAATTAAAAATACCGTTCATTATTATGATTAAAATGTTTATCATCTCGTAACACAAAAGATTAATGTATTGTAATAGTATCTGGATTAGCTAACTTGGAGTGTGTGTGTATCTGTGTGTGTGTTAATATTATCTTCACTGTGGTAGTTTGTTGTGATTTGTTGTTCATATAAACCTTATTATCATATTGGAGACATAATATCATATTGGAGATAAATATTGGACATTTGTATTTCTTCTACAGTAAATTACTTGTTCTTGTCCCTAACCCTTATTCCCATTGGGTATTCTTTATTTTGTTGATTTATGGAAATTCTCTGTATACTTAGGATAGCAAGTCTTAGTTGAATATTTGAAAAAAAATGTTTTTACTCCTTCCTTTTAATATGGTCAACTTGGGTTTATACTTTCTCTTTTTTATATAAAATTTTTAGACTTTTTCTTAGACAATTCCTTATCAGTTTTTACCTTGGATCCATTTTACCCAGTTTCCAAAGTAAGACTATTGCAATTTGGTGAAAAATTATATTACAAATATGAAACATTTTTCAGAAGAATAAAATCTTTACAGAATTGTTCTTCAATTCAGGAATATAATGTATTATCATATATTTCATCTTTTACTGTTCAGGAAATCTTTTTGTGTTGGCCAGTTATCACTGTTGTAATTAAGTTAAAATGTGCCCATTCCATGTTAAAGTTTTCTGAGGCACTTTGTGTTCTTGTGTATCTACAGTGTCCACTTGATTGCACAGACTGGAAGACAGGAGGGCGGGGGATGGGTGGAGAGCAGCAATTCCTCGCTTTGTGGACCAGCCCCACGTGGACTGAGACTCCTTGACCAACATACGACGGAGGGATCAGAAAAGCGACCCAATAGGAACGTCTCTCCCTTTGTTTTTAGAAGTAGTATTTGCTAGGTTGATCTGAAAAAAGGTTTTTCAATTTAGAGTGTTTCAAGTTTTAGTCAAATGATTTCTCCCAAAAGGTGCGGAAATCTATCTGTGTGTGTCTTTGTCTTGTCTTCATGTCAAAACTAGAGTGATCTTTGTCTTGTCGTGATCGTGTCTTATCGCTTTATCATTCCGGTTTTATGTATGGCACTCATCTCCGTCTGGTTTATGCTTCTGTTGTTGCTGTGGTTGTTGCTCTGTTTCCTCCTCTCCCTAGAACATAAGTCTCACAAGCTTGTTTCTTCTATCACTTTGCCCCCAGCCCTGAGAACAAAGCTACGAATGCATTAACCTCTTCAACACACTTGAATTTCACTTTCCCAGCCAAATAATGTTGCACAAAGAGTTCCACTTTCAGATGTGACATGATTGTAACGCTTTGAGGAGCCATTTCCCACTTAACTGGTTGACAGACTTCATTAACTCTCTTCCATAAGCTATCTTAGACCGTCTGTGTCCTAACATGGTAGGCAGAAAAATCATGTGAAGGAGTTCTGTATTTCTTGGGCCAACTTTTTTGTAAAAGTATGTATTCATAGTACAGATGCATCTAACAGGTGAGAATATTTTCTTCCTTTGTGCGCACACATGCAGAAAATATTCCTTGTCTTGGATAATGAGTCCAAGTGCGATTAGTGTTAGAGATATGATATCA
Source organism: Tragelaphus eurycerus (assembly GCA_935064755.1). Classification (NCBI taxonomy): domain Eukaryota; kingdom Metazoa; phylum Chordata; class Mammalia; order Artiodactyla; family Bovidae; genus Tragelaphus; species Tragelaphus eurycerus. The sequence goes on along the minus strand of CAKXYN010000039.1, from coordinate 19,798,925 downwards.
GTCCACATTAACATGAACACGCCAATTCAACAGAATCGCAGTTGTCCAGAGTATCCTCTACATGTTGTTGTTATTTATTGTTTAGTCCCTAAGCCATGTCCAACTCTTGTGACTCCATGGACTGTAGCCCGCCAGACTCCTCTGTCCACAGGATTTCCCAGGCAAGAATGCAGGAATGGGTTGCCATTTCCTTCTCCAGGGGAACTTCCCAACCCAGGGGTCAGACTCATGTCTTCTGCATTGGCAGGTGGATTCTTTACCAGCAAGCCACCAGGAAATTACATGGAGTACCGATATTGATTGATTAGTACTGTCTGTATTGATAAATTCACCAATAAAGACACACCTAGATGGTAGACGGGGGAAGGCAATGGCACCCCACCTCAGTACTTTTGCCTGGAGAATCCCATGGACAGAGGATCCTGGTGGGCTCCAGTCCATGGGGTCGCTAAGAGTCAGACACGACTGAGCGACTTCAGTTTCACTTTTCACTTTCATGCATTGGAGAAGGAAATGGCAACCCACTCCAGTGTTCTTGCCTGGAGAATCCCAGGGACGGGGGAGCCTGGTGGGCTTCCGTCTATGGGGTCGCACAGAGTCGGACACGACTGAAGCGACTTAGCATTAGCATTAGCATTAGATGGTAGACACTGTGCCTAACTTATCTCTGTATCCCTGTGATCTAGGACATGGCCCAGAGCAGGATCAGCAGATGCTTGTAGGGGATTAACCACTGAATCACTGGGTCAGGGTGCTCCCTGGCAAGCTGAGGTTTGGAACAGGGGGTTCATCTGGAAGAACACATCCACCTAGATCAATGAAAAAAGAATATTTCAGAAGATGATGAAATGTGATGGTTCCCTTAGGTGTGGCGTCATATAGTGACAGATTTAGCCTTGGATATTAATCAGGGTCTTAATCACCAGAGCTGTCCTGTCCCAGGCCTGTCTCTTAGCTTCTGGTGTTGCCAGCAATCCTTGACCTTCTGTGGCTCTCAGAGGCATCCGTCCAATCACTGCCTCTGACATCACGTGGTCTTCCTCCGGTGTGTTTCTCTGTATCTCTTTTCTTCTTAAATGGACAAGAGCCACCCTGGATTAGAACTCACCCAACGAGCTCATCTAAGTAACATTTTCAAAGACCCTATTTCAAATAAGGCAACCTTCATAGGTACTTGGGGTTAGGATTTGGATATATTGGGGGAGGCATAAAACTCAACCAACAATACCATTGTTACCCAACCACCAAACAAAAAGGCTACTCGGAAGGATTGTGTCACAGGAAGAGTATGCAAATCTACATGCTATATATCATTGGAGAACATACATTCTAAGGTGCCCTGTATTTTAGGCTTTGACATTCTATGAGGTGGAGGCTGATGATTTAGCTAAATGACATAATGAATTAAAGAAGAATAATCATATTTAACACAGAATTCATGTAATGAAAAAACCTTAAACACGTTCATGTCTTGGGGTTTTACTCCAGCTTCTCATCACTGAAAAGACAGATTAAAATTCTTAGAACTAGAAATACCTGACTGCAACATCAGTGTTGAATGTGAATAAGCCTGTGTGTTAGGCTCGCTCATGGTGGTTTCCCCTCTCTCTCCACCTGTGGTTCTTGTCTCCCCGCAACCATCACATGTATCTCTAAAGCAGAACATTATGAGAACTGAATACTAATAAGTAAAATCTTGTCTTGTACACACATCTGCTTCTTTGCCTGTACAGCCTACGAGTTCATGTTTAGAAGCTGTATACGTGTTCTCTCCACACAAAGCAGTAGGCCTAGAGCAAGGCTGAAGAACAAAGCAACTGTCTGTTCCTTTAATTTTCCAACCTCTATTGTGCATATACTTTTTGACAGACACTGCGATAGGCCTTACAGACATTAAGACATTTAAGACTATATTTTTTTTTCCTCAGAAGATTTATACTCTGGGAATTTATACAACATGAATTTGTTTTTCTATTATTTTGCTTTGATTTCTGATTCCTTTGAGAATCTGATGAAAACTATAGGATCTTTCTCCTTTTGCGCTAAGAGAAACATACACACAAAATTTTGTGTGCATTTAGTAGGTACATGATCTACTTTAACCATATGCGTTTGTCTGTGTGTGTGTGTGTGTGTGTGTGTGTGTGTGTGTGGAGAGAGATATCTTTGTCTGGCCATGTAGACAATTAGTCTCTGAATGGAAGAGAGCAAGGCCCCAGGTATTTCCCCGCTTTGAGTGTGAGCGAATGGCTCCAAAGGATTTAAGCCTTCATCTGTCTCAGGAACAACTTGTTCTCCCTAATTTTCAAGGCATGTTTACCATTCAGTCATCCTGTAACTCTGGTTGCCAGTAATCTTTTCTCATAAGCTCTAATTGTGCAGAAATGTGAAATGTGAAGTTATTCATGGAGCTTGGTCTCCTCCCAAAAGAAATGCCTTCAGCTACAATAACAGAAAACCTGACCAAGTGAGACTTAAACACATGCGCACATTCACGTGTTCCTTTTGAGGAATCCAGAGGGAGGCAGGCTTCCAGTTAGGAACTCAGTAATGCTGCCCAGGGCGGGAGCGCTTTCTGCCTTCAGGGTGTACTCGTCACCTCATGACCACAGCTGCCACAGATCAGGACATCACATCATCATGCCTAAATTCAAGCATGAAGACAGCATCTTTGTCTTTTGGAATTTCTGTCTCGGAATCAGAAAGAAAATATATCCAAGAAGCCTTACCAGCCTTCCTAGTAGTTCTCGTTGTCCAGGGCTGGGTTACATGAACATGGCTAAGCCAGTCACTGTGAATGGGAGTAGATCCCTGTGACACGGTGAGACTGGTCAAAATAAATTATTTGAGTCAGCTGAGCCAACTGCCAGGAGATGAAAAGCTTTCAACCAGGATCCTCGGCCAAACTGTCAGTAGAGGTGGGGAGCAGGTGGGTGGGGGTAGATAACAATTGTGTAGCAAAAGCAACGACTGCCAAAATTTCCATAATAATATGAACATTGTTATAATGAAGGGTTGTGTGTGTATGCTTAGTCATTCAGTCATGTCTCACTCTTGTGACCGCATGAACGGTAGCCTGCCAGACACCTCTGTCTGTGGGATTTTTCAGGAAAGAATACTGGAGTGGTTTGCCATTTCCTCCTCCAGCGGATCCTCCCAACCCACAAAAAAAAAACCCCACATCTCCTGCGTCTCCTGCATTGCAGGTGGATTCTTTACCTGCTGGGCCATCGGGAAAGCCCTATAATAAAGGGTTGAGTGAGTGAGTGCAAGTCGCTCAGTCGTGTCCGACTCTTTGCGACCCCGTAGACTGTACAGTCCATGGAATTCTCCAGGCCAGAATACTGGAGAGGGTAGCCTTTCCCTTCTCCAGGGGATCTTCTCAACCCAGGGATTGAATCCAGGTCTCCTGCATTGCAGGTGGATTCTTTACCAGCTAAGTTATCAGGGAAGCCCATAATAAAGGGTTGCTAGCTCTCAAATGATCAAGAAAATAATCTGATACAAGACTTGCTTCCAGACCAGAAAGAAAAACAAAATGCCACACCTCGTGAGGGTAGAAATCACTAGGAAAGTATTCAGCAGTGATTTTGTGCCAAGCCTTCCTCATGGTGGCCTGTGGGCGTTGCCAGGAACCTCTGGTAGGTGTAAGGCAAGGCAGATATGAAAGACAACTGAGCAGAAGCGAAATAAGTCAGTGAAGAAGAAGGAAACATAAAGCAAAAGATGAAAGACAAAGCCAGAAACAGAAATGTGCACACGGAAGAGTGGAGCACCGTTTGAGCAGCTGCTTTCTGAGCCGGAGAACTATTCAAGACAAAAACCGTCAGGACACACGACTCTCTGACTCTCAGAGGGAAACTCTTTTAGTGTTGAAAACTTTTGTTTCCAGAAAGTTCTTTTTTACTTCCAATCATAGTAGCACTTTCCCCTCCTCTTGTTCTGCCTTCTCCAGAGGTAAACCATTCTGTAGATAATACAACAGGACTTAGTTCCTATGCCACCTCATGGTCGCAGTGAATGTGCCAAGAATGTGTGGAAGGATAAAGCTGGGGTTTTGATCCTCTAGGTATAACGAGATTTGTGCAAATGGCAATTCTGATAGCTGTGAGGGGCTCTTCACAGACTGAGCCTGTCTCAATCCCTGGAGACCCCAGATCAACAGATCTCTGTCGTTCTGCATGGGCCTCTCAGCTGTCCCTACCAGTGACCACAACAGCATTGCTTGCAAGTGTTTCGTGGTGCCCTCTTTGAGATGCAGCCATTTATGTGGGTGCAAAGTTATCATTGGATTTAGTCACAGGTGGTCTATAAAAGCGATCCAAGAATGTTCTTTCTTCTACTTTCCCTCTGCGAGTCAGAGCACCACCTCCTTCCTGTTTTCATGATAAATATCTGACCTGTCATGTAGGAAGTCAGCCTTGTGGTATTTTAAAGCTGACCACAAATTTTCTGATACTCTTTTCATTAAGTGGTGGAATCTGGGTTGTCCTGTGTCTGCTTTGACCAGTGTAGAGCACACCGTGCCAGGCCTCCACCTTTTTTTAAATTTATGTATTGTAATTGGAGGCTAATTACTTTACAATATTGTTGTGGCTTTTGCCATACATTGACATGAATCAGCCACAGGTATACATGTGTTCCCCATCCTGAACTCCCTTCCACCTCCCTCCCCACCCCACCCCTCTGGGTTGTCCCAGAGCACCAGCTTTGAGTGCCCTGCTTCGTGCATCAAACTTGCACTGGTCATCTGTTTTACATATGGTAATATACATGCTTCAATATTATTCTCTCAAATCATCCCATCTTTGCCTTCCCCCACACGGTCCAAATGTCTGTTCTTTACATCTGTATCTCTTCTGCTATCTTGCATATAAGGTCATCATTACCATCTTTCTAAATTCCATATATATGTGTTAATATACTCTATTGGTCATAACTTTCCTTCCAAGGAGCAAGCGTCTTTTAATTTCATGGCTGCAGTCACCATCTGCAGTGATTTTGAAGCCCAGAAAAACAAAGTCTGAAACTGTTTCCACTGTTTCCCCATCTATTTCCCATGCAGTGATGGGAGCTGGTGATGGACAGGGAGGCCTGGCGTGCTGCGATTCATGGGGTCGCAAAGAGTCGGACACGACTGAGCGACTGATCTGATCTGATCTGATCTGATACTCTATTGGTGTTTCTCTTTCTGACTTACTTCATTCTGTATAATAGGCTCCAGTTTCATCCACCTCATTAGAACTGACTCAAATGCATTCTTTTTTACAGCTGAGTAATATTCCACCGTGTATATATGTACCACAATGTCTTTATCCATTTGTCTGCCGAAGGACATCTAGGTTGCTTCCACGTCCTAGCTATTGTAAATAGTGCTGTGATGAACATTGGGGTACACATGTCTCTTTCAGTTCTGGTTTCCTCAGTGTGTATGCCCAGCAGTGGGATCGCTGGGTCATATGGCAGTTCTATTTCCAGCCTTTTAAGGAATCTCCGTACTGTTCTCCATAGTGGCTGTCCTAGTTTGCATTCCCACCAACAGTGTAACAGGGTTCCCTTTTCTCCACACCCTCTCTAGCATTTATTGCTTGTAGACTTTTTGATGACAGCCATTCTGACCACCATGAGATGGTACCTCATTGTGGTTTTGATTTGCATTTCTCTGATGATGAGTGATGTTGAGCATCTTTTCATGTGTTTGTTAGACATGTGTATGTCTTATTTAGAGAAATGTCTGTTTAGTTCTTTGGCCCATTTTTTGACTGGGTCAGAATTTATTTTCCTGGTATTGAGCTGCATGTGCTGCTTGCCTATTTTGGAGATTAATTCTTTGTCACTTTCATTTGCTATTATTTTCCCTCATTCTGAAGGCTGCGTTTTCACCTTGCTTATAGTTTCCTTCATTGTGCAAAAGCTTTTAAGTTTAATTAGGTCCCATTTGTTTATTTTTGTTTTTATTTCCATTACTTTGGGAGGTGGGTCATAGAGGATCTTGATTTATGTCAGAGAGTGTTCTGCCTACATTTTTCTCTATGGGTTTTATAGTTTCTGGTCTTACATTTAGATCTGTAACCCATTTTGCGTTTATTTTTTTGTATGGTGTTAGAAAGTGTTCTAGTTTCATTCTTTTACAGGTGGTTGACCAGTTTTTCCAGCACCACTTGTTAAACAGACTGTCTTTTCTCCATTGTATATTCTTGCCTCCTTTGTCAAAGATAAAGTGTCCATAGGTGCATGGATTTATTTCTGGGCTTTCTGTTTTGTTCGATTTATCTATATTTCTGTCTTTGTGCCAGTACCATACTGTCTTGATGTCTGTAGCTTTGTAGTATAGTCTGAAGTCAGACAGGTTGATTTCTCCAGGCCTCCACTGTTGACCAATGTAGAGGACAGTGTGCCAGGCTTCCAGTCTTAACCAATATTTAGAGGACAGCATGCCAGGCCTCCACTCCTAAGAGGACTGGCATCTTCCATCTCCACCTTTGGGAGGCATCCTGGGCTGTCATGTTAGAAATCTAGATGCCTGAGGTCACTGAGTTGTGAGGAAGTCCAGGTTAACCACACAGAGTGACTTTGTGGAAAAAGAGAATGAGAAAGAATAAAAGAAACAGGGAAGGGGGTAGTTTGCTACACAATAAAAAGCCAAACCAAAACCCATGATATGACACGACTTCTCCTTTCCTGTTTTTCGTGAGCTCATATAGCATAGCTTCTCTGAATATGTGAAGTTCATAGATCTCTCGCCACATGGGAGCTTCCTTGGGAGTATCCTTGAGTATGTTGCTGGTCGAATGAGAGAGATTACCATGACCTTCTCCCTAAAGTTTTTACAGTATCTGAAAACTCATCCTTTGATGCTCATGTAGTATGCAAGTGCAAGGATTTGTGCTATTTTAGCGGACACAGTATAGAAATACGTGTATAATTGTTTTGTCTCTGCTTTATGGCTAAAGTTACAACAGGGAGTCAATAATTATAAGGTAAATTTAGAGTTCTAATTGTACTGTTTGTCCTTTTGAACAGTGCAAAGGATATCGACTCAATGGCATTACACTTTCCCTTCACTGTTAGGTCCCCTGGGACCTTTCTGTTCCAATTTACTCATGTAGATAAATCACTCATATTGATCCACATTCATTTAGGTATCTTCCTACTTCTGATAAACTGTTTTTGACCACTTCCTCTCTGGAATTTATAATTTTATAATCCATTTATTTATTACCTTTATTTTCTTATCTCCTATAGTTGTTCTCGTCACTAACTATAATTTTATTACATTTAGTTTGCTTAGACAGCCACTCACACTTCCAAAATATTAAGTTATTCAGTAAATTTGAAATCTCATAGCTTCCATGCAAAAATATCCATGTATTTCAGCTTGGTAAAGGTTATGCTGGAAATAGCTTAATTGGTCATGTTGCAAATCAAATATGAAATAAAATGCCTGGGCAGATAATAAATTCTGAAGCAGACAGCTTGACTGAGTTCTAATAAAAAAAGAAACTGAGAGAAAATGTGTTATCATCCTTCATGGGTATCTTGATATTGGAAAGAAATGAGCCAGAACCACTTGCTAGAAGGGCAATGAAGAGGGTGACGTGTGGTTCTGGTGGAAGAGCCCTCATTTCTGTGCCTTTGGGTCCCTTACTGTCTTCTCTCACTGCCCCTCCACTTTCCCCTCTCTCCTCCTCGCCCATGCTCTTCCTTTGGGCTGGAAAGGAAATCTGGGAGGAGGCAGGCTGAGAACATAAGAATCATGAGTCAATGCCCATTGCTTTTCACATTCTTGAAAAGTTTTCTGAAGTAGTAGTGAAAATCGCTCAGTCGTGTCCGACTCTTTGCAACCCTGTGGACTGTAGCCCGCCAGGCTCCTCTGTCCATGGAATTCTCCAGGCCAGAATACTAGAGTGGGTTGTCATTCTCTTCTCCGGGGGATCTTCTCAACCCAGGGATCGAACCCAGGTCTCCTACGTTGCAGGCAGACTCCTTACCAACTGAGCCACTAGGGAAGCCCAAAATATATTTGGAGTGGGAGCTAATGGTCGATTCCACCCCATGCTCTCCTCTTCACATATTGCCTTTGCTTGACCACAACTGGATGCTTCATAGACTTGTCCGACTTAGCATGTCCAAGCCAAATACTTCACCCCCCCCACCTGCTCTTCCCCAATCCTTTGCCCTCAGCAAAAGGTACCAGCCATCAGCCAGCTGCTGGGAATGAAAATGTAGGCATCATCCATGATTCTGTATCTCTTACTCCTCAGCATGCAGTCCATCCGCAAGTCCTGCTAACCTGCCTTCCACCTCCCTGGATTGGTGAGGTCACCTCTCACCAACCTAACCAGTTGCTGCCTAACTGGTGTCCCTGCTTCCAGTTTTGCTTCTCATTCTCTTCCACCAGTTGGGCTTTGGAGCCAGAGAGAGTGAGTTTGTAAACCAAGCTCATCACTTACTCATTGAGTGACTCTGGGTAAGCCAAGACCTTTCTTATTGCCTCAGAACCCTCATCTGTGAAGTGGGTGTAACAACAAGAATACTGCTCACGCACTCCTAGTGATTGTGAGAGGCCTAGTGAGCTACGACGGGTAAAGCACTCGGAGTAGTATCTGGGACACCAGCTGATACCTGTTGGCCGATATTGTGGGTTCATAATTCTTTCCTACCCAATAAGAAGACGGCCCTTTAACACTTAAAGGATAATGAGAAATGTACCCAAGTTACATAAAATGTTAACACAGAGGGAAGCTGGGTGAAAGGTATGTGAGACTTCTCCGTACCATCTTTGCAACTCTTTCGTAAATCCAAAATGATTGCCAAGAAAAGTGCTGAGTAAATATATATGTATATATAAGGACACCACGTCACCACCACGTGTGAGAGCCTCCATGCCTCTCCTCACTCCTGGAGCTAAAGAGGAGCCTTTATCCTGGCCTCGAGGACCATCGTGACCTGGGCTCCTGGCCAATCCATCCCGCCTGTCTCCCCGCTCCCTCCTGCTGCTCCCCTCCGGCCAGAGCCTGGTCCATGGAGGCTGTGTCCACTCTGCTCACCCCACGTCTCCACGGTCTCCTGTGACTCTGCTCAGGACGTCCACATTGAACATGGCCTTTGCTGACATGCTGGCTCCTACCTTCTCTCCAGAACCTGCTTTCTCTCTCTCCAGAGCACTTAGCATTTATTTGCAAGGTTTTTTTCCCCCTTTAATTTGTTTACTTGAGTATTAACTGACCACCTGCTGCTGCTGCTAAGTCAATTCAGTTGTGTCCAACTCTGTGCAACCCTATAGACAGCAGCCCACCAGGCTCCTCTGTCCACAGGATTCTCCAGGCAAGAACACTGGAGTGGGTTGCCATTTCTTTCTCCAAACTGACCACCTAGGAGGATGTAAATTTCACAAAAACAGGGACTTCATCCTAAGCATCTCTGGTTCTCGTATCTAGACCGGTTTCTGGCATGTGTTTGTTGTTCTATATTTGTTGAAGGAAAAAATAGATAACCAGTATTAAATAATATTGACATTTTTTTCCCACATCCATTTTCTTCTATTACTGGTTCCACATTATATGGGCATTGTTTTTGTTCAGTCACTAAGTCATGTCCAACTCTTTGCAACCCCATGGACTGTAGTATACCAGACTCCTCTGTCCTCCACTATCTCCCAGAGTTTGCTCAAATTCATGTCCATGAGTTGGTGATGCCATCCAACAATCTCATCCTCTGTCATCCCCTTCTCCTCCTGCCCTCAATCTTTCCTAGCATCAGGGTCTTTTCCAATGAGTCAGCTCTTCACAACAGGTGATCATAAGAGAACATTAAAGCTAATCAAATTAACAAGTTAGATTATTCAATGAAAATTAATGTATGGTTTCTTTATATTTTATTCCTCAATCTTAAAGGTAAAAATTAGTTTCTACATATCCAAAATACTCCTATATACAACAATAACAGAACATTACTTCAATAGAAAGGCAAGGCTTTGATTCTTTTTTTTTTTTTTAATGTATGTGCAATTGGAAAAGACGGGGTTACCTTGTCTTATAAAGAGTCAGGTAAAAATTGCCTTATTCCTTTCTTTGTTCTCTGTTAGAATATTTTATAGTTAGAGAAAAACAACGTGGAATAGAATGTACAGAGTTACTGGCGATTCAGTTGATTTAGCATGCCATTTGAGTCAATTCATAACACTATTCAATTAGATTCAGTAGCAATCAAAAAAAGAAAGAGAACTGGCCTTACCATTAGATGTTTGAAACATTGCTTTATACTGCACTGACTTGATTAGATATAGTCCAAATTATCTGTGAATGTTATAGAAACTCAAACCTTCTCAGCCATAAAAGGGAAGAAAACACTGACATATCCAGTTAGCATCCCAAGAAGTGCAGGCTCTGGGGAGCCATCCCGTGAACCACTCTGGGGAGTTGAGGGGACAGCTTAACGTGTCATCGCTGCTGTTACATCTGAATGTCATTGTCTTCAGGCCCAGTAAACTTCAAAACAAAGCAGACTTCTCCCCTAATGGCATTGCCATGCTTTTTATTAAAGGAAATGCTTTTTGTTTTGATATAATTTCAGTCTTGGAGAAAAGTTGCATTACTAAGAGAAAGAATTTCCATACACCCTGCAGCTAGATACCCAAGTGTTAGTGGCACTTTCGTTTCTCTCTCTCCATATACATACAAATGTACACATGAGTAAGTCGCTGACATGGTATTCCTTTACCTGTCAGGACTTCAGAATGTGTTCCCTGAATATCAGGATAATCTGTTACATGACCAGAGTGCGTGTGTGCAGGCTCAGTTGCTCAGTCATGTCCAACTCTTTGCGACCTCATGGACTGGAGCCCACCAGTCTCCTCTGTCCATGGAATTTTCTAGGCAAGAATACTGGGGTGGGTTGCCATTCCCTCCTCCAGGGGATCTTCCTGACACAGGGATTGAATGCAAGTCTCTTGCGTCTCCTGCATTGGCAGGTGGCTTCTTGACCAATGAGCCACCTGGAAAGCCCTACGTAAACACAGGACAATGATCAAAATCAGAAAGTTAGCTCTGATCCCATACTCTTATCTAATATAAAGTCCTCATTCAGATTTCACAAATTCATCCCAAGTCTGAACCTTCCAACTCACGTGTTGCATTTAGTCACCACATCTCTAATGCCCTTGAATCTCATCCCTTCCTGGCCTTTTGTAACAATATGCAATATGCATAATGTGCATATCATTAGCAATATGCACAGGCCAGCTATTTGTAGAATGTCGCTCAATGTGAGTTTGTCTGATGTTTCCTCATGTTCAGACTCAAGCTGTCCATTTCTAGCAAGAGTTCCATGGAAACGATGTGTATTCTCAGTACATCACCGTACACCCAGTGGCAGGTGGTCCCACTGCTGGCGGTGGTACCTTGGGCCACTTGGTCAAAGCGCTGGCTGCCAGGTTTCTCCACCACAAAGCTAATCTTAGGATGCTTATTGAATTAGACATAAAATGGAGCCTACATAAATCACAGTTGCTTTTCAGAAATCAATCCTCTGCCATAGAGCTGTACATTAAAGGAGATTTCAGCAGAAACATATGCATGGATAAAGAAGATAATGGCCTTATCAGTATCAGATAATTAAACAAAAGTATCAGCTTTCCCATGTTCTTTGCAACACTGTTCACAATAGCTGGATATGGAAACAACCCAGGTGTCTGTAGACGGCAGAGTGGATACAGCTGTGGTGCAGAACACAGGGCTTCCCAGGTGACGCTAGTGGTAAAGAACCTGCCGGCCAATGCAGGAAAACATAAGAGAGGCAGGTTCGATCCCTAGGCCAGGAAGACCTCTTGGAGGAGGGCATAGCAACCCACTCCAGCATTCTTGCCTGGAGAATCCCATGGACAGAGGAGCCTGGTGGGGTACCGTTCATGGAGTCAGAAAGAGCCAGACACAACTGAAGTGACTTAGCGTGCACCCATAGGTACATACAGTGGAATATTATTCAGCCATGGGAAAGAAAGAATCCTGCCATTGTGACAATACAAATGAACCTGAGGACATTGTGCTAAGTGAAATAAGTCAGACATAGAAAGAAAAATACTGTATGATCTCACTTTGATGTGGGATCTTAAAATTGAAAAAAAAAAAAGTTGAACTCACAGAAGCAGAGTAGAACCATGGTTACCAAGGCCAGAGAAGATGAGGGAAAGGGAATGGGGAGATGTTGGCCAAGGGTATAAGACTGTAATTCTGTAGGATGAATTGTTCTACAGTATGATGACTGCAGTTCATAATACTGAATTGAATACTGGAAATATGCTGTGAGAGTAGATTTCAGGTACTCTCATCACACACACAAAGAAAAAACAGTTAATTATGTGAGAAGATAATTGCTTGATTGGAGTAGCCATTTCATCATGTGTATCAAATAATCATCTTGTACAATCTTCATTTTAAAATACTTAAATAAAAGATAAAAGACTTTTAAAATCTTCAGGCAGTTATATCTAAGAAGGAAAATATTTAGCAATTATGTATACAGATTTGATTAATTTTTACATGTGCTGTAAAGAGCAGTATTGCATAGGAACCTGGAATGTTAGGTCCATGAATCAAGGCAAATCGGAAGTGGTCAAACAGGAGATGGCAAGCGTGAACGTCAACATTTAGGAGTCAGCGAACTAAAATGGACTGGAATGGATGAATTTAACTCAGATGACCATTATATCTACTACTACCGGCAGGAATGCCTTAGAAGAAATGGAAAAGCAGTCAACAGAAGAGTCCAAAATGCAGTACTTGCATTCAATCTCAAAAATGACAGAATGATCTCTGTTCGTTTCCAAGTAAAACCATTCAATATCACAGCAATCCAAGTCTATACCCCAACCAGTAATGCTGAAAAAGCTGAAGTTGAACAGTTCTCTGAAGATCTACAAGGCCCTCTAGAACTAACACCCAAAAAAGGTGTCATTTTCATTATAGGGGACTGGAATGCAAAAGTAGGAAGTCAGGAAACACATGTAGTAACAGGCAAATTTGGCCTTGGAGTACAGAATGAAGGAGGGCAAAGGCTAATAGAGTTTTGCCAAGATAACGCACTGGTCATAGCAAACACCCTCTTCCAGCAACACAAGAGAAGACTACATGTGAACATCACCAGATAGTCAATACTGAAATAAGATTGATTATATTCTTTGCAGCCAAAGATGGAGAAGCTCTATTCAGTCAGCAAAAACAAGACCAGGAGCTGACTGTGGCTCAGATCATGAACTCCTTATTGCCAAATTCAGACTTAAATTGAAGAAAGTAGGGAAAACCACTAGACCATTCAGGTATGACCTAAATCAAATCCCTTATGAGTATACAGTGGAAGTGAGAAATAGATTTAAGGGCCTAGATCTGATAGATAGAGTGCCTGATGAACTATGGAATGAGGTTCGTGACATTGTACAGGAGACAGGGATCAAGACCATCCCCATGGAAAAGAAATGCAAAAAAGCAAAATGGCTGTCTGGGGAGGCCTTACAAATAGCTGTGAAAAGAAGAGAAGTGAAAAGCAAAGGAGAAAAGGAAAGGTATAGGCATCTGAATGCAAAGTTCCAAAGAATAGCAAGAAGAGATAAGAAAGCCTTCCTCAGTGATCAATGCAAATATATAGAGGAAAATAATAGAATGGGAAAAACTAGAGATCTCTTCAAGAAAATTAGAAATACCAAGGGAACATTTTATGTAAAAATGGGCTCGATAAAGGACAGAAATGGTATGGACCTAACAGAAGCAGAAGATATTAAGAAGAGGTGGCAAGAATACACGGAAGAACTAGACAAAAAAGATCTTCATGACCCAGATAAACATGGTGCTGTGATCACTCACATAGAACTAGACATCCTGGTATGTAAAGTCAAGTGGGCCTCAGGAAACATCACTACAAACAAAGCTAGTGGAGGTGTAGAATTCCAGTTGAACTATTTCAAATCCTAAAATATGATGCTGTGAAAGTGCTACACTCAACATGCCAGCAAATTCAGAAACCTCGCCAGTGGCCACAGGACTGGAGAAGATCAGTTTTCATTCCAATCCCAAAGAAAGACAATGCCAAAAAAATGTTCAAACTGTTGCACGATTGCATTCAGATGAATGCAATTGTGCTAGCAAAGTAATGCTCAAATTTTTCCAAGCCCAGCTTCAACAGTACGTGAACTGTGAACTACCAGATGTTCAAGCTGGATTTAGAAAAGGCAGAAGAAGTAGAGATTAAATTGCCAACATTCGTTGGATCATCAAAAAAAGCAAGAGAATTCCAGAAAAGCAGCTACTTCTGCTTTATTGACTGTGCCAAAGCCTTTGACTGTATGGATCACAATAAACTGGAAATTCTGAAGGAGATGGGAATACCAGACCACCTGACCTGCCTTCTGAGAAATCTGTATGCAGATCAAGAAGCAGCAGTTAGAACTGGACATGGAACAGCAGACTGGTTCCAAATTGGAAAAGAAGGAATATCAAGGCTGTATATTGTCACCCTGCTTATATGTGAGTACATTGTGAGAAACCTGGGCTGGATGAAGCACAAGCTGGAATCAAGATTGCCAGGAGAAATATCAATAACTTCAGATATGCATATGACACCACCCTTATGGCAGAAAGCGAAGAAGAACTAAAGAGCCTCTTGATGAAAGTGAAAGAGGAGAGTGAAAAAGTTGGCTTAAAACTCAACATTCAGAAAATGAAGATCATGGCATCTGGTCCCATCACTTCAAGGCAGTAGATGGGGAAACAATGGAAACAGTGTCAGACTGTATTTGGGGGGGCTCCAAATCACTGCAGATGGTGACTGCAGCCATGAAATTAAAAGACGCTTACTCCTTGGAAGGAAAGTTATGACCAACCTAGACAGCATATTAAAAAGCAGAGACATTACTTTGCCAACAAAAGTCCAGCTAGTCAAGGCTATGGTCTTTCCTGTGGTCATGTATGGATGTGAGAGCTGGACTGTGAAGAAGGCTGAGCACCGAAGAATTGATGCTTTTGAACTGTGGTGTTGGAGAAGACTCTTGAGAGTCCCTTGGACTGCAAGGAGATCCAACCAGTCCATTCTGAAGGAGATCAGCCCTGGGATTTCTTTGGAAGGAATGATGCTGAAGCTGAAACTCCAGTTCTTTGGCCACCTCATGCGAAGAGTTCTGATCTGATCTGATCTGAATCACTGCAGATGGTGACTGCAGCCATGAAATTAAAAGACAGTTTCTTCTTGGAAGAAAAGCTATGATCAACCAAGACAACATATTAAAAACCAGAAACATTACTCTGCTGAGAAGGTCCGTCTAGTCAAAGTTATACTTTTTCCAGTAGTCATGTGTGGATGTGAGAGTTGGAGTGTAAAGAAAGCTGAGTGCCACAGAATTGATGCTTTTGAACTGTGGTGTTGGAGAAGACTCTTGAGAGTCCCTTGGACCGCAAGGCAATCCAACCAGTGAATCCTAAAGGAAATCCATCCTCAATATTCATTGGAAGGACTGATGCTGAAGCTGAAACTCCAATACTTTGGCCACCTGATGTGAAGAACTGACTCATTGGAAAAGACCCTGATGCTGGGAAAGATTGAAGGTGGGAGGAAAAAGGGATGACAGAGGATGAGATGATTGGGTGGCATCACTGACTCGAGGGAGATGAGTTTGAGTGAACTCCGGGAGTTGGTGATGGACAGGGAGGCCTGGCGTGCTGCAGTCCATGGGATCGCAAAGAGCTGGACATGACTTGAGTATCTGAACTGAACTGAACTGAACGTGTGCTTTATTTTCCTCTTTCCTACATGTCAAAACTTTTGAAAAATGAGGGCTTAAATTTTCCTGCCTACAGAGTGGAAGATCCGTAGTAGTAAGGTTTTTGAAAGAAAATAAAATCCGTATTTCCTTTTAAAATGTCTAGTATTGAAATAGGTATAATCCTCACTGCCTTGAATGGGTCTATTTTAAAATGTTTGATTGCGCATTGAGTTTATCTGGAATAAACTTTGTTTTCCTACCGACTGCATCGTCAGAGTAGAGTGAGGTGAAAGCCTGCAGGCCGAAAGGAGTTAAAGGTGTTCTGCCGTGGACCATCTTCAGAGCGCTGCCGCTTGCAGGGTGCCAGAAGGCGTTCCTCCAGCAAGACATCACCACCCTCTTTACCCAGCTTTCTTTCACACTTACTTCTGCAAAACTCTTGTTATACATCAAAGGTAGGGTTTTTGATGGCGTTCAGTATACTCTATCTGGATGTTGTTGAAATTAGAAGCTTTAGTTTCTAGGAAATATACTCATATTATTTTGAGTTAAAAAATAACTCATTTTATTCATATGAGTTTTTTGTTTTGTTTTTTTACAAAATCAGGATGTAAAACTGTATACCACACATGATCTCCTGTTACAAATGCTGTATCTAAATTATGGCCTGTTAGGTTTGACAGTAAAATCTAGAATGCCCAGTTAAATTCGAATTTCAGATAAATAAAAATATCTGAGACATGCTTATATATTAAAAGGTACTTTCTGTTTATCTGAAATTCAAATCTAAGCAGGTCCCTGTATTTTTATTTGCTAATCTGGGAACCCTAGGCTTGTGTACAAAGAACATTCTGTGCTTCTTCCAGAAGCTTCTTTGGTTTCATTTTGTGGGGATTACGATGCTCTTCTGTTTGACCTGACCACGGCAAACACAACCCGCAGACTCCTCTGTCCATGGGATTTCCCAGCCAAGAATACTGAAGTGGGTTGCCTTTTCCTTCTCCAGGGCAAATAAACCCAACCTAGGGATGGAACCCAGATCTCCTGCATTGGCAGGCAGATTCTTTACCACTGAGCCACCAGGAAGCCCATAGGAGTCACAGAGAAAGTGAAAGTCGCTCAGTCATGTCCAACGCTTTGCGAGCCCATGGACTGTTCATGGAATTCTCCAGGCCAGTGTACTGGAGTGGGTAGCTGTTCCCTTCTCCAGAGGATCTTCCCAACCCAGGGATCAAACCCAGGTCTCCCACATTGCAGGCGGATTCTTTTCCAACTGAGCTATCTGGGAAGCTAGGAGTCTTAAGATGGGTTTAAATAACTAAATGCATACTTATTATTGACGGTCATGGGATAAATAAACTTTTAATCCTAATAATTATTGTCTTTCTATTAATGCAGCCTTGTTAATGCTTATAGACTATTTCTGTATCAGTCCCAAGAACTGAAATTTTACATTGAGTTTTTAAGGAGAAATCCAAAGTTCAGGCTACATTATACATTTCTAGAAATATTAGGAGTAATTCTCACCAAAGACTGAAGCAAAGCAATTGTAAGAGCTTAATGGATTCTACTGCCAGAATCAAACCCTCAGAAAGTATATATTATGTACAGTCAGTTTCATGGATTCAAAACATCTTTTAAAAAAGAGGAACAAGTATGATCTTTGAATAGCATGCATTTTACCATAAGAAGGGCCAATTTGTCTTAACCGTTCTTAACCTCAAGTTAGCATTTAAAGTATTCAGTAATTTTTATTTGAAACAAGTTTTATTCTGTTTTATTTTAAAATTGAAAAAGTAAAAAAGTTTTATCCCTGTTTCTGAAGTGATCTCCATCACACACACGTAATGGCACCTGGGTTTTTAAGTAAATTACTAGCGTCCTGGTAATGCCTCCTTAAAGTTTTCTAAACTCTCTTTTAGTGGAAATTTAGGAATTGATCGATTGTAGTCTCATTGCTTGTTCTTTACAGCTTTTAAACACAGGCTGCCATACGTCAGTAATGAAGAATCACTCTCCTTTCTGGCCCACGCTGCTGGGAGCAGACAGCAGACATGCCTCTTGCTTGTCTCCCATCTAAATTACATGAGGGTGGGATTTATGCAGGCGATAAATCTGGTCGGAATAAAGCCTTTAAGTGGTAACCAATTTCGTGGTGTGTAAGTATCATTGATTCGTTAATCTGAGGGTGTTTTTATAAACTGATTTGGATTAGTGAGTGCTGATAGCAGAGCTATCTGAAGGCCTTCGAATAATGGTAAATGTAGTGAATAAGGCAGTGAAAATTAACGCATTGGCCCCATGTGTAAATTTAAATCACAGCCTTTGAAATAAGACAGCGATCTCATTACACATAGTTTGCTAGTGTGTATACTTTACAGTGGTTTCCCAGGTCGCTCAATGGTAAAGAATCCCCTGCCAATTCAGGAGACGTGGGCTTTCAAACCCTGGGTTGGGAAGATCCCCTGGAGTAAGAAACGGCAATCCACTCCAGTATTCTTGCCTGGAGAATGCCGTAGACAGAGCAGCCTGGTGGGCTACAGTCCATGGGGTCTCAAAGAGTCAGACATGACTGCGTGACTTAACCACCATCACCATACTTTAGTATACCAGCCATAGAGGCCATTTCTTCATGGCTGATCACTGTTGCTCTAGGTCCTGGAGACAAGGCACCATGAAAAGCTACTGAGACTTCAGGCTGTGTGAGGATAAATCCTCTAGAACGTACGAGGCACTTTTCAGAGAGGCCAACTGAAGTAATTCTCCAGACACATCTTGTATAAAGCACTGAATTTACATTTAATTTAGGGGCTTATATTTCTCTGTGATAAAATGTAATGCTGAAGATTTTTTTTTCCTCTAAAATTTCTTATTTGGGAATACTGGGACCATGCTGTTTCGACAGAAAGGGTATAAGGATATTCTACTCAGAGATGCAAAATGAGAACTTTTTTTCAATGGAAATAGCAAAGTGAGGGGGATGGATTTCAGTCCTTAGATTTTTTTTTCTTTTTTAAGCAAGAGCTCCTTTAGAAATGAATTAAGTTATTAGCACAGAATTAACACTTGCACCTCAATGTGTGTGTGTGTGTGTTAGTCACTCAGTCATGTCCAACTCTTTGTGACCCCATGGACTGTAGCCCACCAGGCTTCTCTGGGCATGAATACTGGATTGGATTGCCATCGCCTTCTCCAGAGGAACCTCCCAACCCAGGGACTGAACCACAGTCTCCTGCATCACAGGCAGATTCTTTACCATTTGAGCTACAGGGAAGTCCTGTTTGTACCTCAAGGATGAGGGTAGTTGCATTTCTCCATAAAGGATAACATCAAGATAACAAGCAAACATGGGCAAGAGCATGGCATCCAGAGCAGAAAACCAAACTCAGTTTCCCTTCCAGGAATATTGTGGCAAAAACCAAAGTTGTAGTTTCAGCATGGAATTATGCATGAGAGAAACGATTGAAGGGCTGCTTCCTAATAAATTTGCCCTCATAGAAGATAAGAGCATAATTTGAAAAACGAGGAGAGTCATCCAGCCAAATGGAGATTTTGGATGTGTGTTGAATCTGCTGCCTGGATTGAGTGACTTGTACTCTGTTTAAATCTGAAGTAATAAGGTAGTGGCATGAAGCCACTCCCCTAATCTGGCTTCAGGATTGCTGGAGAAGGGCCAGACATCTGCCTATCTCCTGCAGGAAACCCTGAAATGTCACCACCCCTCTGTGTCTTGAAATGCCGCTGGTATACGTATGTCTATGTCGGGAGACAGGGAATTCTTAGCTGGTCTGTGCTACAGTTTCATATCTCTTTAACTGACAACCAACTGGGATGAAGTTTCTATTCCACTTTAGATATATGGACTTCAAAAGTAACAAGCAATGGTTTGGATGAATTTTAAAACCTCATTGATACATTCACGAAATTCCAGAGGCAAATGTAGCAGATTCTATTTTGCCTTCAGCTTAGAATCTTGAGCTTTAATTTCTCTTTTTGGAAAGTGCACGTTGATCTGCAAAAGGGAAATGACTTCTGATTCCTAAGACCTCATCTGCTGATACTGATTATTCTCTTTTTGAAATTATTCTGATATAGTCATAATCACTTGCAAAGGAAGACTCCATCGCCTGTCACAAAAAAACTTGGGTGCACCGCTGAGGCATGAGACTGACATTTTTCACAAATCCAAGAAAGCCAAGGCTTATATATGGATCTTATTTATCAACAAAACCCTCTTTCACAATGTGTATCTTGGAGCTGTGATTTGTCTGAGCTGTCAGTAAGCATTTGATGGTGCCTGTGTGCTTCAGAAAGCCTTAGTGTTCAACTCACACCTTGAAACTTCCCCCCAAAATGCCAGCCAGACTACAGGGAATCCAGACTATAGATAATCCAGACTACTGGGAAGATTCCACCAGGTTTTTTCCTCCTGCTTTAAATGTTGGGAAGAAAAGCAGTCGGATTCTGAAGTGTTCTCCTTTGTTTCTTCCCCAGATAACAAATGGGGCTTCACACAAGTGGGGAAGCCGTTGTTGACATTAGGTGACAGATCCGAAGCGATGCATCCTTTACAAAATAACACTGCACTGCTAATAAAGCAATCCCAGCAGCCAGGCTTGTGCTGTGTAATTTGTTTCCATGGCGTGATGGTATAACCCTGACATGCTGAAAAATGGCTGCACAGAGTCTCATCTGGCGATTGTTGCTCCGTGCGTTTTCGACATAACGTTTGTTATCGCCGTGCTTGGCGTGTCTTCTGAGAAGCAATATCCTAAATGAAGCTGGATATAGAATCCCTCTCGTGCAGAATAGCATGATTTCTCCACCATCAGCTTATCTCAAGTCTTTTCAAATAGATATTCGTTGCACATTTCCTATTGGACGGGATGGTTGTTCTCTTATAATAAAATAAGAGAATCCTCTACATAATTTTTTTTTAAAAAAACCTTTGGATGGCACAGTGTAAGGGAGATATGTTAAAAGATTTTCTTGTAATAAATAGGCCTGTCATAGGGTTTTGGTGTCTTTATCTGGCATATAACAATTGTAATAGATGAACTATTATCATACTAAATTAGCTAATCTTATAAAACAGATTTTCATGCCTTTTAGACTATATTTAATCTCAGCTTTCTCAGCACCATTATATCCAGAGCGTGTGGGTGACTCCCTTGAGTCACCAGCTCAAAGTAGAAAGGTGGGAAGCTGGCGTCCCGTTTGGCTGGGAAGCTGAAAGGAGGGCCTGTGTCGAGCACACACATTTTTCCTAATTATGTTGCCTGCAGGGTTGCCACCTGTCCTAATTTGATCTGATTAAGGTGAAATGCGAAAACTGTCCTCATTTCTCTCTGAGTGGAGTGGTGCCAAGCTTCATCTCAGGAAGGAAGAAGAGATGAATTCGTACAGAACCGAGGAGAGGAGGGGCGGGATGTTAAAGCCGCGGCCAGCTCTCTGTACTCTGGGAAGGGGAGAAATGGCCTGCCTGCTCTCAGGGGCGTAGGTCTATACACAGGTCCGGAAGAGGGGTTCAGCAGCAGCTCACCAAACATTAGATGCAGTAATACCTGACCGTGTTGGGAGCTGCACTTGGAGAGCGTGTCTTCGCTCAGCCATCTCAGCACTTCACAAACAGACGTGTGTGGATGACTCCCGGACACGAACGTTACCATTCGGGGTTTGGTTGCAGGATGTAGTGCACGTTACAGAAAGGGGAGCAGCCATGAAAAATGATGACGTATGGCCACAAAGAGACGCCATTCATATCACTGGGTAGAAAGAGCAAGAGAGAGAATTTCATGTACACTCTAAGGCCACGTATTTTATGTGTTTCTGTGTAAGTGTGTGTGTACACTAAGAGAATTATCTAGAAAAATATTCACGAAAATAGCAGAGGTGACTGTCTCTGAGTGGTGAAATTGCTGGATTTCATTTTCTCTATGATGTTAATGTTTTACAGTGAGCATGGACAAAAACTCAGAAAACTTTTTTTAAGAGAACACAGAATTGTAAACATTAAAGGTTTCCTTAACTTCTCCTAGATAAGGAGAAAAAAAAAAAAAACCTCGTAAGAAAAGAAAAATATGTCTTTGCTAAGTTGCTTCAGTTGTGTCCAACTCTGTGACCTTATGGACTATAGTCCGCAAGGCTCCTCTGTCCATGGGATTCTCCAGTCAAGAATACTGGAGTGGGTTGCCACTTCCTCCTCCAGGGGATCTTCCTGACCCAGGGATTGAACCCATGTCTTTTATATCTCCTGCATTGGCAAGCAGGTTCTTTACCACTAACACCACCTTGGAAGCCTAAGAAATGAAAAATATGTATGCCTTTTTGCAGTATCCTCCCCATGGTGCTGAGCCATCGTGGTGGTGGTTTGGTGCCTAAGTCGTGTCTGACTCTTGTGACCCCATGGACAGTACCCTGTCAGGCTCCTCTGTCTATGGGATTTTTCAGGCAAGAATACTGGACTGGGTCACCATTTCCTTCTCCAGGGGATCTTCTAGACCCAGGAATCGAACCCATATCTCCTGTATTGCAGGCAGATTCCTGCATTCCAGATGGATTCTTTACCGAATGAGCTACAAGAGGGCCCTTAAGCCATCACAAAACCCAATTTTCTTCATTTCTTTTTTTTTTCTTAATTTCTTGTTCCAAAATGGGCTTTGTCTTAAACATGTTCTTTTCAGAATAGCAGATCAAGTGTACTAACAGCTGTCTAGCCATATATCTGTATAAATATCTCTCTTATTTGTCCTGAAAAATTTAAAGATGGTAAATAGTGCTGTATATATTGAGGGAACTAGATATAATCTGTGCTCTGTGCACTCAGCATGATATCATTATCAACAACAACCAAAAAAAAAAAAAGTGAGAACTGAGAGTCAAACAGAAAAGCTTCAGGTTTTCTGGAACACTCTACAGTTTAATCATCACAGAATTCGCCAGCAAATCATGAATCTATTTTTGGTTTAAGGTTTTATGGATCTTGCAGAATTACTTTTTTGCGTTTTGAGGTGAGGCATATAAATGGAGAGATGTTAGTTGAAACTGAGTAGCTGTCCTCTGACTGGTTTCATAGTCTGATCCTCGCTCCAGGCCTGTGCTAGGGCCACCGCCCCGGAGAGGGGCTCATCTGCATCAGGGCCACGGGGGAGTGTGGATCTGAGTCGTAAGATGCAGCTCTGAACTCAGCTTCTGTGTTCATGACACTTACATCCTTATTGTGAGATTAATAATAGTATACTAATGCAGACTTCCCCAATTCTGAGTGTGGGTGGTATACCCAACATTTTAATGTGTCGTTCTTCAAAGGAGTGCTTCCAGCTTAGAGATCATAAATTTTTCTGTAATAATCTAAAGATTTTAACCCAAGACATGATTTTCTCCTATAGGAATATTTCTGCTATTATCAAATAAAATGAATTATCAAAAGAATTCAGTTCAGTTCAGTCGCTCAGTCGTGTCCAACGCTTTGCGATCCCATGAATCGCAGCACGCCAGGCCTGCCTGTCCATCACCAACTCCCGGAGTTCACTCAGACTCTCGTCCGTCAAGTCAGTGATGCCACCCAGCCATCTCATCCTCTGGCATCCCCTTCTCCTCCTGCCCCCAATCCCTCCCAGCCTCAGGGTCTTTTCCAATGAGTCAACTCTTCTCATGAGGTGGCCAAAGTACTGGAGTTTCAGCTTCAGCATCATTCCTTCCAAAGAAATCCCAGGGCTGATCTCCTTCAGAATGGACTGGTTGGATCTCCTTGAAGTCCAAGGGACTCTCAAGAGTCTTCTCCAACAACACAGTTCAAAAGCATCAATTCTTCGATGCTCAGCTTTCTTCACAGTTCAACTCTCACATCCATACATGTTAGGTTGTCATTAGCTATGTGCCTTTTAAAATATCTCCTTTAAGTCTATTTTTTCTGAGTCAGTGCTTTTAGTAAAAGGACTTTGTACTTGGGCAAAAAACAGTGGATTTGGAGCAAGATATAATGATCAACTGAATTCAGTTTGCCCATTCCAGTCTGTCTTAGTTCACTGATTCCTAAAATGTCGATGTTCCCTCTTGCCATCTCCTGTTTGACCACTTCCAATTTACCCTGATTCATGGACCTAACATTCCAGGTTCCTATGCAATATTGTTCTTTACAGCATCAGACTTTACTTCTATCACTAGTCACATCCACAACTGGGCATTGTTTTAATTTGACTCAATCTCTTCTTTCTTTCTGGAGTTATTTCTCCACTCTTCTCCAGTAGCATATTGGGCGCCTACCAACCTGGGGAGTTCATCTTTCAATGTCCTATCTTTTTGCCTTTTCATACTGTTCATGGGGTTCTCAAGGCAAGAATACTGAGGTGGTTTGCCATTCCCTTCTCCAGTGGACCATGTTTTGTCAGAACTTCCCGTCTGTCTTGGGTGTCTCTACACAGCATGGCTCATAGTTTCATTGAGTTAGACAAGGCTGTAGCCTATTTAAAGGGGAGACTGGGGGAAAAAAAAAAAAAAACTGGCTTAAAACTCAACATTCAGAAAACTAAGATCATGGCATCTGGTCCCATCACTTCATGGCAAATAGATGGGAAACAGTGGCTGACTTTATTTTGGGAAGCTCCAAATCACTGCAGATGGTGACTGCAGCCATGAAATTAAAAGACGCTTGTTCCTTGGAAGAAAAGCTATGACCAACCTACACAGCATATTAAAAAACAGAGACATTACTTTGCTGACAAAGGTCCATCTAGTCAAAGCTATGCTTTTTAGTCATGTATGGATGTGAGAGTTGGACTATAAAGAAAGCTGAGCGCTGAAGAATTGATGCTTTTGAACTGTGGTGTTGGAGAAGACTCTTGAGAGTCCCTTGGACTGCAAGATCAAACCAATCCATCATAAAAGAAATAAGTCCTGAATATTCATTGGAAGGACTGATGCTAAAGCTAAAGCTCCAAAACATTGGCCACCTCATGTGAAGAACTGACTCCTTAGAAAAGACCCTGAATCTGGGAAAGATTGATGGTGAGAGAAGGGGACAACAGAGGATGAGATGGCTGGATGGCATCACTGACTCAGTGGCATCACATTTGAGTTTGACCTAGCTCCAGGCATTGCTGATGGACAGGGAAGCCTGGCATGCTGCAGTCCATGGAGTAGCAAAGAGTTAGACATGACTGAGCGACTTAACTGGACTGAACTAGGGGCAAGATGCTATGTGAGCTAATCCCCTTTTCAGCAGTGTGAGGAGCACTGTACACAGGGAGTCTGGAGGTTATACACACATAAAATCCAAACCTCCTTCCCTGGGTTTGAGGGAGTGCATGGCTTCAGCAATACGTGAACCGTGAACTTCCAGATGTTCAAGCTGGATTTAGAAAAGGCAGAGGAACCAGAGATCAAATTGCCAACATTCACTGGATCATCAAAAAAGCAAGAGAGTTCCAGAAAAACATCTATTTCTGCTTTATTGACTATGCCAAACCCTTGGACTGTGTGGATCACAATAAACTGTGGAAAATTCTGAAAGAGAAGGGAATACCAGACCACCTGACCTGCCTCTTGAGAAACCTATATGCAGGTCAGGAAGCAACAGTTAGAACTAGACATGGAACAACAGACTGGTTCCAAATAGGAAAAGGAGTACGTCAAGGCTGTATATTGTCACCCTGTTTATTTAACTTATATGCAGAGTACATCATGAGAAACGCTGGGCTAGAAGAAGCACAAGCTGAAATCAAGATTGCTGGGAGAAATATCAATAACCTCAGATATGCAGATGACACCACCCTTATGGCAGACAGTGAAGAGGAACTCAAAAGCCTCTTGATGAAAGTGAAAGTGGAGAGTGAAAGGGTTGGCTTAAAGCTCAACATTCAGAAAACGAAGATCATGGCATCTGGTCCCATCACTAGATGGGAAATAGATGGGGAAACAGTGGAAACAGTGTCAGACTTTCTTTTTCTGGGCTCCAAAATCACTGCAGATGGTGACTGCAGCCATGAAATTAAAAGACGCTTACTCCTTGGAAGGAAAGTTATGACCAACCTAGATAGCATATTCAAAAGCAGAGACATTACTTTGCCAACAAAGGTTCACCTAGTCAAGGCTATGGTCTTTCCTGTGGTCATGTATGGATGTGAGAGCTGCACTGTGAAGAAAGCTGAGCACCGAAGAATTGATGCTTTTGAACTGTGGTGTTGGAGAAGACTCTTGAGAGTCCCTTGGACTTCAAGGAGATCCAACCAGTCCATTCTGAAGGAGATCAGCCCTGGGATTTCTTTGAAAGGCCTGATGCTGAACCTGAAAGTCCAGTACTTTGGCCACCTCATGCGAAGAGCTGACTCATTGGAGAAGACTCTGATGCTGGGAGGGATTGGGGCAGGAAGAGAAGGGGACGACAGAGGATGAGATGGCTGGATGGCATCACCGACTCGATGGACGTGAGTCTGAGTGAACTCCGGGAGTTGGTGATGGACAGGGAGGCCTGGCGTGCTGCGATTCATGGTTGCAACGAGTCAGACATGACTGAGCGACTGAACTGAACTGATGGTATAAAATAGAAAGAAGATACACTGAAATGTGAGTGAGCAAAGCCTACTGAGGGCAGCAGTGGCAGGAGAGGAGTTCATGAATGTGTGTGTTCTCGGCTCTGAGCAGGAGCTATAGAAGGATGGAGCTATAGAGGGATGGACAAGTGAGTGCTCACAGCTATGGAGGGATAAACAGGACTGGCAGGCCCTCCTCTGACCCAGCCCTGGACACATAAGATGCAGGGAGGACCCCTGGAGAATGTGAGTCGGGGAAGGCCTACAACATTTCCTCTGGGCCTTTTTAGTGCACCGCACCTTCCCCTCAAAGC
The DNA here is from genome assembly GCA_935064755.1 of Tragelaphus eurycerus. Lineage (NCBI taxonomy): Eukaryota > Metazoa > Chordata > Mammalia > Artiodactyla > Bovidae > Tragelaphus > Tragelaphus eurycerus. The sequence continues at coordinate 19,772,334 of CAKXYN010000039.1, read as the reverse complement.
CCCTGCCCTTGTCCCCACCACCAAGGCAGCATCACAGCCCCAGAAGGTGGAAGCCCATTGAGTCCCACCTGTGATGCTCCAGTGTCCCCTCACCTATGTTTCACATCACTCACCCCCCAACTGTATCCTTACCCTTGGATTTTGGAGAACCACTAAATAACAGAGAGTGTAGAGTTTGCAGAGATGTGTAGCTGTCAGCATGGAAATCAAAGACTAGGTACAAGGCCTAAGTACAAGGAAATATCAGTTATAGTTTCCTAGTTTTTGAATCCAACCATGGTCAGTGAGATGGAAGAGCATGGGAGGCCTGAGCACCTGGCCCTGGGTGCTGGATAATGCACAAGGCTTGAGGAACAAAGGCAAAAGGAGATGGGGGCAGCAGAGGATGAGATGGGTAGATAGCAACACCCACTCAACGGACACGAACTGAGCAAACTCCAGGAGACAGTGAAGGACAGGGAAGCCTGGTGTGCTGCGGTCTGTGGGGTCGCAGAGTCAGCAACTTAGCAAGGAGCGGCAACTGTATATATATAAAATTAGAGGATATCTCTATGTCTGTATCTAGAGGATATCTGTATAACTATACCTATATCCATATACACATACACACACATATATACACATATCTATACCATACATGTAGTTCAAAAGATAGATCTTCCTATGTGTCTTTTTACAGCCTTCTCATAGAAGTTTTTCAACATAGAAAGGAAAGGGAATAATAGTACAATGAGTCTCCACATACATGCCACTCAGCTACAATGGTCATCAATTTACAGCCAGTCCTGTTTCCATCAGACTTCACTTGGTGGATTATTTTGAAGCAAATTCTAGAGGTTGTATTGTCTCATTTAGAGCTACCAAATGATAAGGACATTTCCTGAACATAACCACACTACCTCTAGCATATCTAAAATACAGATTATAATCCCTAATGTCACCAAAGATAGCAAGTTATTGTTTAAATTTTGCTTATTGTCTCAACAAATTTTTGCAGTGGGCTTTTTTTCCAAACCAGGAACCAGAAACAGCCCACACAGTGCAGCTGGCACCATGTTTCATATTTCTTCAGTCTCCCTGACTCTCTATTGTAAAATTTTTGTGATGCTTGTTGAGGAAGTTGGGACATTTACTGTAGAGCATCTTGAACTTTGCTGCACTCCTGTGAGGGCTGCATACGGAGGTGTGTTTCTCAGATGTAGCATGCAACTAATGTCTCTGAAGAGGGCTCGGTGGAATGCAGTTGCTGAGCCCCGTCCCATAGTTCCTGATGCAGTAGGCTAGGGTGAGCCTGAGAATCTGCGTATCTAACAAGCTCCTTGATAACCACGATGATGCTGGTCTGTGATGACACCACACTCTGAGAACCGCTGGTATGAGTCGTCCTCTGCATGCTGCGTCACCTTTAAATGGGCGTTTCTAACCAAAGGTTTGATCTGAATGAAGGCTTTAATTTCTCACAGGAATCTTCAAAAACAGCCTTATGTATTTTTATCAAGTGGCACAAAATGTCCTTTGTCCACCTTTGTGGGCCTAGCAACCATTGATGATTATTACTTAATTTCATTTGGTTTTATATATTCTGATAATTCTATCATTTCTTATTAATTTATTCCTGGAGTGCTTTTATTGAAAGAAATCTTTAACTGACTATTTAGTTACTCAGAGATGCAATTCTTATGTTAAAGGCAATTTAAATCTTGCTTCCAACACCCTACCTTTTATTTATCAGTTTTAACAATAATGAATTGTCTTCCTAGTAGCCTCTAAAACTGACAAATGAGGTGTTTTTTAAACAAATCTTAAGAACTCATGACTTTCAACATATCCAATGCATTTGAATATACTGCAGTTCTTATCTTTATCAGTGCTCAAGTTATCCTGTCTTGTACTAGTGTGAACCCTTCTGTGTGGGTTCTTGAGTCCTTTGGAGTCCTCTGGAGTTTTTTATTTGCTTCATTTTAATTGAGCTATAATTGACATATAACTTTATATTAGTTTCAGATGCACAACATAATGATTTGATATTTGTATGTATTGCAAAGTGATCACAGTAAGTCTAGTTAACATCTGTCACCATACATAGTTTTTTCCCTCATGATGAGATTTTTTTTAAGATCTCTCATAGCAACTCTCAGATATCTAATTAAGTATAGGCATACCTGATTTTATTGCACTTAATTATGATCACTGACTCGATGGACGTGAGTCTGAGTGACCTCCGGGAGTTGGTGATGGACAGGGAGGCCTGGCGTGCTGCGATTCATGGGGTCGCAAAGAGTCGGACACGACTGAGCGACTGATCTGATCTGATCTGATGATTCACAGATACTGCATTTTTTCCTTTTAAAAATTGAAGGTTTGTGGCAACACTGAATTGGAAACGACAAGCAATGCCTTATTTCCAGCAATATTTGCTCACTTTGTCTTTTTCATATTTTAGTAATTCTCACATTATGATAAACTTTTTCAATATTAGTATATTTGTTGTGGTGGAAAAGACCCTGAAACTGGGAAAGATTGAAGGCAAAAGGGGAAGGGAGCAGCAGAGGATGAGATGGTTGGATAGCATCACTGACTCAATGGACATGAACTTCAGCAAACTCTAGGAGATGGTGAAGGACAGGGAAGCTGGTGTGCTGTAGTCCATGGGGCCACAGAGTCAGACAGGACTTAGCGATGGAACAGCAACAATGGTGATCTGTGATCAATGGTTTTTGATGTGACAATTGCATTTGTAACATTTGTTATTTTCTCGCCGTCTTCCATTCTGACACATCATCTCTGTTTCACGTGTCACCTGTGGTCCACTCTGTGGACCTCCTCTCTTTCCAGTTCCAAAAGGAACCCTTCTGTACTTCATCAGACAGGATTGTCAGCTGGCATTTGTTAAAGTCACCAAATAATAAAAATGCAAACACTGCAAATACAAGGAACACCAATAGTTTAGACCACAACTTAGACCAAAGTGACAGCATAAAAATATTAAAATCACCTCTTGGATGAAGCTAGAATTGACAGGTTTCCTCGCTAAAATAACTTGACTCAAATCCATGAAAGTTCTGAAAGTTAAAGTTGGCATATATACGAACTTCTAAAAGGACAGTTGCAGACTGATGAAGGTTTTTAGTAAGATAATCATCAGTTTTGAAATGCTGAATATATCAGAAACTATTAATTTTCATTTTCTAGTTGACAAATGCATAAAGCGAAGAGTCTGTAAAACATTTCTTGTGGAGATGCACAGGCAGAATGGCTGGATTTACTGCCTGAAGTGACCTGTCCCCAGGCACTGTTACCTGGGCCAGGCATGAGCGGTGAGGGGACCCCAGTCTGGCCAGATGATGGTGTGGTAACCAGAAACCTGGTAAACCTGTTGGCTAAGCTTCACCATCTCTGTGTTTTAAAGGGGCCTCGCTGATGTTTGTGAATGCTGTCTTCAGAATATGAACGACAAACATGAACTCATTGGAGTAACTCTGCCAACAACTGAAGACTACTCATATTTAGTTATTTTAGCTAAGTAAAGAATGATTACTAATTTTCATGTGGGAAGATATAAAGGTCTAGGGGAATCATAGTATAAATAATGATATAGCTGAAGCTGTATAGGTGGGTTTTCCTTTTTTTTTTCTCCCATCATTAAGGCTGTTATTTGTCCTTTAAATTGGATTCTTGGTTTTATTTTTTTATCTCATCTCTTTCAACTGTATCTTACATCAGTATACAAATTTTAAACCTCTGAACTATGGGAAAACAGTGATGAATCTAAGCAGCAGCAGCAGCAGTACTTGGAGTACTTAAAAACTTATTGTTCTGTTTTGTTTGAAATATGCCTGTCAGGAATGATGCAATTATGCCCACACTAAGATGAATAAAAGAAACAAAATGCATAGCACTAAAGTAGCAAGGGAAATTACTGAAATAAATTAAAATACAAAAACTCAGAAACAAAATACCATAAAGACTTTGTAAAAATAAAGTTTTTTATGTTCCTCTGCCGTCCCCCTCTATTCTCTAAATGATCTCTTCATCTCATTTTTAAGCCCTCTTTAGAGTGTGCCAAATCTTAAAATCCAATTATATTTATTTCTTTAATATTGTCTTGGATATTATTTTCTCAAACTTAGTAGGGCCTGAATTATGTCCCAAGGAAGTTCATTTGAAAGAACCATTCTTTTTTTTTTTTAATTAAAAATATTGTATTGCTAATAAAGGCTGGCCATTGTCTGAGCCTTTAGAGAGCTGTAACCTTTTTATTTGTGGAGAGTTTCACCTCAGTGTTGATGGTTGCTCACTGATTAGGGTGGTGATTGGTGAAGGTCCAGGTGGTTATAGCAATTTGAAAGAACCATTCTAAGGCAAAGTGTAGGGTATAAAAATGAAAAGCAAAAATTTCCAGTTCTTAAACAAGGAATGTTCCATAAACTTGTACATATATATATATATACACACACACACACATATATATAGTTTGGAACTCACAATGCTTATCAGATCAGATCAGTCACTCAGTCGTGTCCGACTCTTCGTGACCCCATGAACCGCAGCACGCCAGGCCTCCCTGTCCATCACCAGTTCCCGGAGGTCACCCAGACTCACACCCATCAAGTCAGTGATGCCATCCAGCCATCTCATCCTCTGTCGTCCCCTTCTCCTCCTGCCCTCAATCCCTCCCAGCATCAGAGTCTTCTCCAATGAGTCAACTCTTCGCATGAGGTGGCCAAAGTACTGGAGTTTCAGCTTTAGCATCATTCCTTCCAAAGAAATTCCAGGGCTGATCTCCTTCAGAATGGACTGGTTGGATCTTCTTGCAGTCCAAGGGACTCTCAAGAGTCTTCTCCAACACCACAGTTCAAAAGCATCAATTCTTCGGTGCTCAGCCTTCTTCACAGTCCAGCTCTCACATCCATACATGACCACAGGAAAGACCATAGCCTTGACTAGGCGAACCTTTGTTGGTAAAGTAATGTCTCTGCTTTTGAATATGCTATCTAGGTTGGTCATAACTTTCCTTCCAAGGAGTAAGCGTCTTTTAATTTCATGGCTGCAGTCACCATCTGCAGTGATTTTGGAGCCCAGAAAAAGAAAGTCTGACACTGTTTCCACTGTTTCCCCATCTATTTCCCATGTAGTGATGGGACCAGATGCCATGATCTTCGTTTTCTGAATGTTGAGCTTTAAGCCAACCCTTTCACTCTCCACTTTCACTTTCATCAAGAGGCTTTTTAGCCCCTCTTCACTTTCTGCCATAAGAGTGGTGTCATCTGCATATCTGAGGTTATTGATATTTCTCCCAGCAATCTTGATTCCAACTTCTGTTTCTTCCAGTCCAGCATTTCTCATGATGTACTCTGCATATAAGTTAAATAAACATGGTGACAATATGCAGCCTTGACGTACTCCTTTTCCTATTTGGAACCAGTCTGTTGTTCCATGACCAGTTCTAACTGTTGCTTCCTGATTTGCATACAGATTTCTTAAGAGGCAGATCAGGTGGTCTGGTATTCCCATCTCTTTCAGAATTTTCCACAGTTTATTGTGATCTACACAGTCAAAGGCTTTGGCATAGTCAATAAAGCTGAAATTGAAGAAAGTAGGGAAAACTACTAGACCATTCAGGTATGACCTAAATCAAATCCCTTATGATTATACAGTGTAAGTGAGAAATAGATTTAAGGGCCTAGATCTGATAGATAGAGTGCCTGATGAACTATGAAATGAGGTTCGTGACATTGTACAGAAGACAGGGATCAAGACCATCCCCATGGAAAAGAAATGCAAAAAAGCAAAATGGCTGTCTGGGGAGGCCTTACAAATAGCTGTGAAAAGAAGAGAAGCGAAAAACAAAGGAGAAAAGGAAAGATATAAACATCTAAATGCAGAGTTCCAAAGAATAGCAAGAAGAGATAAGAAAGCCTTCTTCAGTGATCAATGCAAAGAAACAGAGGAAAACAACAGAATGGGAAAGACTAGGGATCTCTTCAAGAAAATCAGAGATACCAAAGGAACATTTCATGCAAAGATGGGCACAATGCTTATACCCTGAATAAATCTCATTACTATAACCATGGTAGTCGGTCGCCCACATGACCCATTGAACCTACTGGATCATGCTTTATCTCACTGGGTCTCCTTTCTGATTGGATCCACTCAGGTATTCTAATCCCATGAGTTCTCTTTCCCCCATAAAGTTAATTAGACATTGATGTGCTTGCTTGGGTAAACCAACCACCACAATCTATGGAAAAACATATTAAAGGCAACAGGAAGCTATTTCTCCATAGCTTCCCCCTCTGCCAGGCTTCTGTGGTGGCTCAGATGGTAAAAGAATCCACCTGCAATGTAGGAGAGGCAAGAGACTCAGGTTCGGTCCATCCCTGGGTGTGGAAGATCCTCTGGAGACCCACTCCAGTATTCTTGCCTGGAGAATTCCATGGACAGAGGAGCCTGACGGGCTACAGTCCTTGGGGTCACAAGACACGACTGAGTGACTAACACTTCACCTTTCTTTCCCCCTTTGCCTTTGCTCATTTCAGGCACAAACAACCTTCTGAGACCAGCAGGAGAAAGAGAGCAATGGATTGAGAGCCTTGCACCCCAGTGGTCACTCTTAAGTACTGACCTTCCCAATTAAGCTAGGACTGCCAGATGATGAAAATACCTGCCCTCTTGAAATTTTAAGTCAAAACCTCAGAAATATAGGTCAATACCAAAAGAAGAGTTTTATGAACTACAGAGGTGTAGGCAGAGTACCAATAACACACATGGAGGACGACTTTCTAACGTTTAAAACTGTTTTGACATCATAACATAACAATGAGAAAAATTTTGTGATTTTAATGTTTCTACTCTATTTCCTGTCTTGACTTCCATGTATACTGTGTCAGTTTCCCCAAATGACCATCAGAAAGTCTATTAAACAAGCAGAACAGCGTTTATTAGGTCTACTGTAGGGAGAAACCCCGCCATGTTGACTGTTGCGGGCTTTTACCGAAAGGAGAGGTCAGGACTTCTACGGTGTGGGAATCTGGGCTCATGCAGTTACGCAGATCTTTCTGGTAGGGAGCTGACTGGCACTGGGCGACATTCATGACGTAATAGTTAGAGCTTGGGAGACACAATGGACAGGATTGCAAAAGGATCCTTGATACAAAAACTGTGGTCTGATATGTGAGCTGTTGCCAGGTGAGCACACTATGGTTCTGTTCAAGGAGATGGCTACTCAGATGAGCAAACTGGCTTAATTATTTGCAGAAACGTGTTGAGGCAAACAGTAAGATACAGGCCTATCTTCAAAAAGCGGGTTTTGTGGGGTTTTTCGGTTTCTTTTTTGAGGGGGCGGGGGGGCAAGCAATTAGGTCTCAGTGGTCTTATCTTGGGTTGGTTCTGAACCCAAATAGTTATGCCCTGTAGACTCAGGCACTTTCAGTGCTCGTCTGCACCCAAAAAGCTGCTTGGCTTCCCTAAATACGCTTGGTGCTTCCAGCTCCAGGCCTTTGATCCCATCCCTCATCTTTTTTTCTTTTCTGAACACCTCTCTGTTGGTTGTTCTCAGCACACCTGACTGTTTCTCCATGTGTGTGGTTGGTTGATGTGCATATTATTTTGTCTGCAAGTTCCATGGAGGCAAAGCCCCAGCCTGACTTACCTTTGCCGTCTCTATTAGAATCTGGCCTCATATATAGTAGACATGTGCAGAAGAGTTGCTCAATAAAGAATCAACGAATGCTGGGTTGGACCATCTCCTGCCCATCATAACATTTATTACTACTGTTGTTCTGTCGTGTCTGACTCTTTGTGACCCCATGAACTGCAACACACCAGGCTTCCCTGTCCTTCACTATCTTCCAGAGTTTGCTCAAACTCATGTCCATTGCATCAGTGATGCCATCCAACCATCTCGTCCTCTGTCGCCCCTTCTCCTCTTGCACTCAATCTTTCCCAGCATCAGGGTCTTTTCTAATGACTTGGCTCTTTGCATCAGGTGTGCAGAGTATTGGAACTTCAGCATCAGCCCTTCCAATGAATATTCAGGGTTGATTTCCCTTAGAGTTGCCGGGTTTGATCTTGCTGTCCAAGGGACTCTCAAGAGTCTTCTCCAGGATCACAGTTTGAAAGCATCGACTCTTCAGCGCTCAGCCTTCTTTACTATTACTGTTAGTGAAATGAAAAAACATGGAACTTCTAATTGCGTCTCATTATGAGTGAGATTTATTCTTCAGCAGCACCTCCAGGGAAAATAAGGCGTTTCGTAGGCACTGAGAACTGACTCAAAAAGATATTTGTATTAATATGGCAGCTACCGTGGGCCAGAAAATGTCGTGTGTGCATCTGCATTATGAACTCACAGACATCTAAACGTAACCCACCTATTCTGAGCTTTAAGAAGAGTAATTTGTGTGCTTTGGGGGGCAGTAACTCCCTCATTTATAAGTGAGAAAATGAATAAATAATATTTGTGGCTTCTTTCGGTTTATTCTTAAAGCTTCAAAATCTACAAATGTTCGTGCTCTCCTACTCAGATAAGCTATGCTTACTGATAAAGTGATTATATTAGAAGGTATTGCTTCTTCAAACTACATACATGCTCATATATGTTCATGATAAATATAAACTCAGGTCTGTAAATTCTTGAATTTTTTATTTGCATAAACAATGGGGGCTTCCCAGTTTGGCTCAGTGGGTAGAAAATCCACCTGCAGTGCAGGAGATGCAGGAGATGTGGATTTGATCCCCAGGTCGTATCCCTTGGTGGAGGGCATGGCACCCCACTCCAGTATTCTTGCCTGGAGAATCCCATGGACAGAGGAGCCTGGCGGGCTACAGTCCATGGGGTCACAAAGAGTCAGACACGGCTGAACTGACTGAGCGTGCATGCACATACTCCTAAACAATCCTTTATTGACATCAGTAAAAACTTGTCAGCAGGAAGGAACTAGTAATATAAACTTGGTTTTGTTTATTAAAGTCGTAATGCTTATTAAAGGTAGCTGTCCGGTGTTTTGCCGCTTCACCTTTGATCACATTGAATCATCATTGATTTTTAATGCTATTTCATTAGCCATTTCCTTTTTCGAACTTGTACTTAAGGGGAAAATAGAAGGTAACTGTCATTGTTGAGCCTATATTTGGGATTCTAAGCAATAGCCAAGAGAGAAATTAATCCTCAAAGCATTTCACAGTGAACAGCGGCGATCTGCAAACTGCAGATTACTCGTGTCACGTGGCCAGAGCCAGCAGTACATCAGAGAGCTGAAGTCCATTTCAATTTTTATCCAACGCCCGGGTGCTCACAGTTTTCCATTGAACCCAAAGGATATCACAATTGCCCCTGTGATGATTTGCAAGGAAATTAAAAAGAAAAATAGTGATTGAAGACTCATGTGGTTTTTAATGCTTTTCAAGGGAATGTATTTTCCAAATGCGTTTTCCCTACTTCGCAGCACGATTATTGAGGAAAGTCAGCAAAAGCTTTCTTAAAAAGTTGTAGTTCGGTTAATTCCCCCAAAGGTTTTGGTTTTTGTTTTTTATTAGCTATCAGTGACTTTGTGGAAATGATCCACGACTTTGTAATGCATTTTCCTGAGGAGATTCACAATTAGATTGTCAAATAATCTTTGTGTTATGGGAACAGAAAGAAAGTAGATGTTGAAATAAAAATCCCAGTCTCAAAATTATCCTTTAAAAGGTTGAGATTCAATTCTGCCTTCATATGCTTTTTATATAAATTTTCTAATTAATTCGAATACTCAAAACGCAACTTATTTACAGTAAGATCAGACTTTTAGAAAGCAGGTGCACATGACGAGTGAGGATTTTCCTGGCTGGGAAAAAATGATCAAAAAACACAAACCTGAGAGCTGATCATTAGGATAAACTCAGAAGGAGATGAAATTCTAATTTCAGTGACCAAAGACAGCAAAACAGCATTTTAGAGTTGGGTCAAGAACAAGAAAAACGATAGGGAAATGACAGAGAAAAAGATAACACAATGTTGAGAAGTTGGAAAAGCCACCCCATTTCTGTTTTTCCTGTTTTATTGAGCAAAGAGAATGTTTCCCGTGTTGGAAAGGACAGGGAAAATAACTGAAGGAGAAACATGTGCTTAAGGAAACTGAGAACAGAGCAAGGAACAGACACAATTTTAAGTGTCTTTCCTGCTGCTGCTGCTGCTGCTGCTAAGTCGCTTCAGTCGTGTCCGACTCTGTGCGACCCCATAGACGACAGCCCACCAGGCTCCCCGATCCCTGGGAAATATAATGTCAGAATCTCTGCCAGGAATCTTCAAAATACTATAAAGAAAGAACACAGTTCAAAGTCCTAGAGATGGACTAGGACTGAATCTCAAAAACCAGCAAACAATGAGTTTCATCGCAGTTTCAGTCATCAACAACAACAAAAAAGAGAAACACAGAAGTGTGCGCACTTACAGGGTGTGTATATATATATATATATAAAATCATTAAGAGCCAACTCAGTCACCAAAGCCAAAATGTGGAAGCAGTCATATGAACTCACTGTGAAACTTCTTGACTTTGAAGTGAGAGCTGGAGCCTGGGGTGCAGAGGTTGAGCAGGCAACTGGAGACACGTGGGAGACACACCCAGGGTGCTGCCACACATCTGTGGAGGTGAGAATCAGAACAGTGGGATGAAGATGACCGAAGGACAAAGGGACAACAAAGAAATGGAGATGGAAGAGTGGGGACAAGAATAGTAAAGTGAATCTCAAAACTTAAGGAAGAATTGTTTTAAAAATGGTGGGTTGACCTAATGTCAGAAACTAGAGAGAGATGGAAGGGAGCAGGAACTGGGCAAGGGCCGTTGGTGGTGGTGAGTCCTGAACTGAGCAAAGGGGTCCTGCCCTAGGGACCTCTCTGCACCCCCAACCGTTTCCCCAGAGGAGTCCACAGACCCTGAGCCCTGTCTAGGTTCCTTGGCTTCAGAATTCCCTGCATAAACAGTCCTGAGACCTTTACTGGCTCTGTCTTCCTGAAAGCAGTGGCCAGGGGAGAAGTCTTGGTGGGGCCTGGGCTATAGAACTTGAACCTGGGTTCCACCACGTAGGCATGTGAGGGGGTCTTCAGAATAAAAGAACCTGGGAGTCGGAGTGGGGGGAAGGGGCATGGTTGGGGCTTGGCTGTGCCAGTCCAGCCAGGTTCAGGAGCAGACCTCCAAGGCGTCTGAGGGTTCTAAGTTATCACCTCCCAGATTCTCACATAGGGGTATCACGCAAAGTAAAAAAAAAAAAAAACATATTTTAACAGTTTTTTAGTGTGGTTTATAACTTTTAAATATTCAGGCAAATAATCGGCCAACAAATTAGGGGTCTATTCTAGGGGTGGATTTAGTTATTAGGTCTCCAAACCACAGTGGGCATTATAGAAGGCGTTATCAGTAGGGTGGAAGGAAACCCACCCGTAAGATGTCAGAAGTAAAATGAAGAAATGAATGTTGCCAATATGAGAACTCTCATCTAAAAAGCCTGACCTTGCAAGCAAAGAGAATATGCTTCTCGAAGCCTCTTGTTGTTGTTGTTATGGTAGGTCCTTGTTGGTTATCTATTTTAAATATAGCATTGTATACATGCCCCTTCCCCACGCCCTCCCTCACCTTAGTAACCGTAAGTTCCTTCTCTGTGGGTCTGTTTCTGTTTTGTAAGTAAGTTCATTTCTATCCGACTCTGAGCTTTACTGCTGAGGATCTGAGTTCAATCCCTGGCTGGGAAACTAAGATCCCACTAGTGGCCAAAGTGGTGGGGCCAAAAAAAATCAAAGCCTTTTTGGAAGAAAGTACCAAAATGTCCCGGTTCGGTCTGTCCAACCTCAGGGTCCCCAGCATCTGGTCAATTGTCTGACACTTAGTCTGACACTAAGTTCATGAATGAGTGTGGTAGTAACAAATGAACTGGAGACTTCCTGCATAGCACATTTGAACAGCAATGTTGCTAACTACAAGGTCAAGTCTAAAAATAGAGGGAAGGGAATGAAATCTGGATGCTTCCTATAAATTTTTACATATATTACAGATGGCTGTTGCTGCTATTTGCTGTTTAGTTGCTAAGTCATGTCCAATTGTTGCAACCCCATGGACTGTAGCCGGTCAGGCTCCTCTGTGGGATTTTCCAAGAAAGAATATTGGAGTGGGCTGCCATTTTCTTCTCCAGGGAATCTTCCTGACCTAGGAATCAAACTCAAGTCTCCTGCTTAGCAGGTGGATTCTTTACCGTCTGAACCACCAGGAAAGCCCATATTCCAGGTTACTTAGGCATTTGCCCCAGGAAAGAAAGGGATTCAATATGATCTCTATCACAAATCTAGAACTATTATCTAGAAAGATTCTTCCAACAAGAATGTTTCATATTATTAGAATGGAATTCTTTCGCTGATTCCCTGACCCTCTTATCCCTGTCATTGGAAATCTTGAGTCAGAGTTTATAACGTAGCTGTCAAAGTGTCACAGAAGGGAATTCTGTACTGAGAGAGGTTGGTCTAGAGAGAGTAATCACTAATAGCTCTTTAAAAACTAAGATAATTTTGTTCTTTAATATATGACTATGTTTTACATAATCTGTTTTAATCATTAAAGAAATTAAATGCCAGCAAGTCCATAAAATCTAAGAATTAGATCTGACTGTCATTGGTATAAACAAAATATAATCAGATTGTATTTGCCAATTGCATGACTGTCTTAAGGAAAATATTCTGACATTCCCACAACGGTCTGAGTAACTGCCTATCAGAGTGGCCCCAACCTGAACCAACTCAGCAGACCTGGCCTCTGTCTCCCATGGAAAGCAAAGCTCAACTCTTGCTGAAAATCACTTTTATTTTGACAAGACCATTAGGAAATGAAACTTAAAAAAAAAAAAAAAAAAAACTGTCTTGTTTGAGTAGTGGTATACTAATATTTTGTGTTTAATTCAACCTTGTGCCTGGAGCAAATAGACTTTCACTCAAAGGCCCTTAAATTATGTTATACAATAAGCTCGTATAGTCACTATACAGTAAGCTCGTATAGTCACTATACAGTAGGCTCGTATAGTCACTTATTTCCCAATGCTCTTCTTCATGAAAACCAAAGGCAATGACTTTCCCCCTTAATTCAGAGATATTAACAAATATTTACAATTATAGTGAGTGGAACTTGTGTCAGGTGCTGTACCTATCGGCCCCCCAAACTGCTTTTTAAATCAACTTAATTATTTGTCGTCCACACAAGCTTTGTATGTGCACCAGCACACTTAAGTTGAATGTACTACCTTTTTTCAAGAGTATGATGATAGACAGTAAAACTATACCAACTGGCTCTACCACCAAAGAGAGCCCATGGTTGTTACCAAGTTCAAGCTGTACTGCTCACCACTCAACAGGCCAATAAATCAAGGAACAATGTTCTGGGGCAAGGAATAGCAACTTTATTAAGAAAGTCAGCAGATTGAGGAGATGGTGGACTCGTGTCCCAAAGAACCGTGTTACTCAAGTTAGAATTCAGGCTTCTTTTATCCTGAAAGGATTGGGAGTGTGACTGGTGGTTGCAAACTTCTCGGTGCCGTAATTCTTTGCCCTTGCAGTTGTCCACATTGGTCTGGTCACAGTGCTGTTATATACCACCAGCAAGACAAAGGTTCTGTAACTTTTTATCTCTATACGAAATGGAAAAGTATTATACCTTTGAAGGTCAGAGCCTTGAAAATGGACTGTGTATTTCAGGCTGTAGGCAACATTCTTTAACAAAAGTTGCAGAGTCAGCACAGGCAACAGAGCACAAAAAATAGATTCAATATGGAGGCAGGTTTGTTCTTTTCTGTTTCATATTCATAGTATCTTCTTTTTGTTGTTGTTTTTTCCCTTAAGTCACTACAGACTTCCCTGATAAGTCAGTTGGTAAAGAATCTGCCTGCAATGTAGGAGACCCTGGTTTGATTCCTGGGTCAGGAAGATCCCCTGGAGAAGGGACAGGCTACCCACGCCAGAATTCTTGGGCTTCCCTTGTGGGTCAGCTGGTAAACAATCCACCTGCAATGCAGGAGACTTGGGTTAGATCCCTGGGTTGGAAAGATCCCCTGGAGAAGGGAAAGGCTATTCACTGCAGTATTCTGGCCTGGAGAATTCCATGGACTGTATAAGTCCTTGGGGTTACAAAGAGTTGGACACGACTGAGTGACTTTCACTTTCATGAGGAGCACATTTAACCTCTGAAATTCGGTTTTGCTTTTGTACTTTGTTGCTTAGATTTGTGATGCCTCTAAAGTAGTATATTTCCTCCGCCAAACCCAAGAAGTGCACTCAAGTTGATCAGACTAATCTTATTAGTTTGAGGGTTAAAATGATGTAGTCTATAAAATCCTGAACATGTGGCATTTCTATGTACAAGTCTAACATCTGTTTTTGTTCAACCACCCTCACAGGGCAGAAGGTAGTTTGCAGTGCATAGCCTGGGGATTGGAACTATCTGTTACTCAGCTCTGTCATTTACTTCACTTACAACCTGGGTTATGAAAGGCAGGTAACCTTGAATACTACAAAAGAGCTACAAGGAGAAGACAGAGCCCCCCTCCACACACACACAATAAAAAACAGATTCAGCTCTGGTTAAGCAGAATTAGGAGTCGTCGGTTCTCTTCTTTGACATCTTTGTGGAATATTTGTTTTGAAGCCACAGCTTGTTTGCCATAATCATCCATCTGTTGACTGTATACTCAAGTGATGCCCTCACTATGTGTTATGGCTGACTCAGGAAGCCAAACAGAAGGTAGATTAAGCAGTTGCTAAGTGTCCCTTTTGTCGGAAATGTGAGTTAGTTTCCCTTTTGCATGTTTGGATAAGTGGAGGTGCTTGGGGATCTGTGGTTTAAGTTATGTGCATTATTGACTCTATTAATTCACCTTATAAGTATAGATATGTAAAGCATGCACTCTGAAATGACTGGTGAGGATTTTTTTTTTAATTTCCAGTTAGTTCAAAGGTAAAAATTTGTCATAAAGCTTTATGATATCAAATAAAAATATCAGTTCAGTTCCTCATGGTGTCCAACTCTTTGCCACCCCATGGACTGCAGCACACCAGGCCTCCCCATCCATCACCAACCCCTGGAGGTTGCTCAGACTCATGTCCATCGGGTTGGTGATGTCATCCAACCATCTGATCTTCTGTCGTCCCCTTCTCCTGCCTTCAATCTTTCCCAGCATCAGGGTCTTTTCCAAGTAGTCAGTTCTTCACATCAGGTGGCCAAAGTACTGGAATTTCAGCTTCAGCATCAATCCTTCCAATGAATATTCAGGACTGATTTGCTTTAGGATTGACTGGTTCGATCTCCTTGCAGGCCAAGGGACTCTGAAGAGTCTTCTCCAACACCACAGTTCAAAAGCGTCAATTCTTTGGCGCTCAGCTTTCTTCACAGTCCAACTCTCACATACATACGTGACTACTGGAAAAATCATAGCTTTGACTCGATGGACTTTTGTCATCAAAGTAGTATCTCTGCTTTTTAATATGCTGTCTATGTTGGTCATAGCTTTGCTTCCAAGAAGTTGCTGCTGCTGCTGCTAAGTCGCTTCAGTCATGTCCTACTCTGTGCGACCCCAGAGATGGCAGCCCACCAGGCTTCCCCATTCCTGGGATTCTCCAGGCAAGAACACTGGAGTGGGTTGCCATTTCCTTCTCCAATGCATGAAAGTGAAAAGTGAAAGTGAAGTTGCTCAGTCGTTCCCAACTCTTAGCTACCCCATGGACTGCAGCCCACCAGGCTCTTCTGTCCATGGATTTTCCAGACAAGAGTACTGGAGTGGGGTGCCATTGCCTTCTCCGGCTTCCAGGGAGTAAGCATCTTTAAATTTCATGGCTGCAGTAACCATCTGCAGTGATTTGGAGCCTAAGAAAATAAAGTCTGTCACTGTTTCCATTGTTTCCACATCTATTTGCCATGAAGTGAATGAAGATGTCAAGTTGCTTATTAATCATTTTAGATGATTGTAGTGAATCAAGGAAAATAATGACTTAATAAAAAGGCCACACACTTAAAGTCTTAAATGTATACTTGCCATAGTTTTCTAAGCATATATGATCTGGTCATATGCACCTATACATATATGTAGATGATCAAGGATGTATGCCTATATATATATATATATATATATATATATATCCTTGCTCATCTATTGTCTTTCAGTACATTGTCATAATAAACCTTAATTAGCAATTAGATATTGGACTCATTTAGCAAGATCTGCCTCCAAATATTGAAGATTTGATTAAAAAGGTATCTCTGGGACAGCAGCAACAACCTTTCAAGTACAGTCTCATGCGTTCCTTGTATTCCAGAGACTCTCAAAACTGCAACTGCCATTCATTAACAGCCTACTATGTACAATGAACTGTACTAGATAATACATATAGTTACAAACATACAGATACACACACACATCATCCACAACA
This sequence comes from Tragelaphus eurycerus, assembly GCA_935064755.1. NCBI lineage: Eukaryota > Metazoa > Chordata > Mammalia > Artiodactyla > Bovidae > Tragelaphus > Tragelaphus eurycerus. The sequence continues at coordinate 19,755,896 of CAKXYN010000039.1, read as the reverse complement.
ACCCCGTAAGTTATGTATTCTTACTCTCCTTTCTTCAAATAGAAAATGAAGGCTTTAGAGCTAACACAGCATCTTGGACCCAAGATAATGCAGCTGGTTAGTGGTAGAGAAGAGAGGCCCCTTCTTTTCCTTCTCCTCTTCTTGCTTCACCGCTATTTCTCACCTCCTGCTGGGCCAGGCACCTGGGGTGGGGGTGGCAAGCCCTGCTGGAACTGAGAGCAGCCCCACGGTCACAGGCAGGCAAAGCGAGGGTGGAGTCCACCACTGAGGGAGAGAGAGAGTGGAGGGTAACCAGGAAAGTGAACACAGCTCCGCTGGCTGATGGTCACCTTTCTCCAGGCATGTGGGGAAGGACTCTGTGTCCTGATGTATGTGTCTGTTCTTCACATATTCTTGATTTTGTACGCACTCTTCACTCACAGTAATGTTACCATGTAGTACATTCTTTGAATCCAGCTAGATTTGTGAAGTCTTCACAGACAATAGTATACTTCTTCTCCCTTTTGTAGGGGCTTCCCTGGTGGCTCAGATGGTAAAGAGTCCTTTTTGTAGCATACCAAAGACAGCGGTGGATGTATCCCTGGTGCTTAGTTCACTTCTGGAGCCTTTTTTTTTTTTTTTTTTTTCCCCAAGGAAAGACTTCACTAACAAATAAAAATGCCTAGGTTCCTTGTTACTGACCCTAAAACCATCTTTAGTGTGTTTTCCAAGTAAATTAGAGCTTCACATTTGTCCTCCCATGGGAAGCCGTGGTTTTTACTTTCTAATCCATACAAGATTAGAAGAAGTGATCATAACCCCATCATCAACTGCAAACCTCCCTGACTGAGACAGTCTCAGGCTTTTACTTGGGAAATCACCTGCTAATGTCAACAGATTGTTGAATTTCTTCTTATAGCAGAAACGACGTAGTGTCTACCTTTATTTCTTGTCTTGTTTAACCACTTGGGTAATCCGTCTCATCGTTAGATTTAGATAATTCAGTTTTCTAATAGTTGCCTTAAAGTTTACAACACATATGTTACCTAATCTAAGTCCACTTTGAGAGGTCACTAGAACAAGGAATGTGTTCTTAATTAAGATTAATAACCTTATAATAGAGTATCCAGGTCTCCCACATTGCAGGCAGATTCGTTACCAGCTAAGCCACAAGGGAAGCCCAAGAATACTGGAGTGGGTAGCCTATCCCTTCTCCAGTGGATCTTCCTGACCCAGAAATCGAACCAGGGTCTCCTGCATTGCAGGCGGATTCTTTACCAGCTGAACTATCAGGGAAGCCCATTCTAATGAGAAGTTTTCTGTAATTCTTATTCTTCTTTATCACTATTTTTTTTCCTCTGACTTCTTTCACAATTCTCTGTCTTTGGTTTTCTGCCAAAATAAATATTTAATTATATTTAGGTGTGAATTGGAGATATTTATCCTGCTTGGGCTTCCCTTATGGCTGGTAAAGAATCTGCAATGTGGGAGATATGGGTTCTATTCCTGGGTTGGGACGATCCCCTGGAGAAGGGAAAGGCTACCCACTCCAGTATTCTGGCCTGGAGAATTTTATGGACTGTGTAGTCCATGGGATTGCAAAGAGTCGAGACGACTGAGCAACTTTCTCTTTCACTTTGATAGTCTATGAGTTTCCTGCATCAGTGGTTTGGTATCTGTCCTTAATCTTGGAAAGTTCTCAGTCTGTATTACTTTGAATATTTCTTCTGCTCTGTTCTCTTTCTTCCCTTTCTTCAAATTATGTGTATGTGATTTTTGTCCTACACTTTTTGAATATTCTCTTCTTTTTTTCGTTCTTTCTAATTTTAGCTTGAGTTTCAATCTTTCTTCAAGCTTACTTATTCTTTCTTGTCCTGTCGTTTGTTGACAGCCCATCAAAGAAATTCTTCATTTCTGTTACACCTTTTCATTTCGTGCATGTCCTTTTAACACCTTAAGGGATTTTTTTTGACTCCCCTGGTGGCTTAGATGGTAAAGCGTCTGCCTACAATGCGAGAGACCTGGGTTCAATCCCTGGGTGGGGATGATCTCCTGGAGAAGGAAATGGCAACCCACTCCAGTACTCTTGCCTAGAAAATCCCATGGACAGAGGAGCCTGGTAGGCTACAGTCCATGGGATCACAAAGAGACACAACTGAGCGACTTCACTTTCTTTCTATAAGAGATTTTGCCTTTCTGCCTGCATTATCCATCTGTGTGTTGTCCGCCTCTTCCATTAGAGTCCTTAACATCTTAATCATAGTTGCTTTCAACTCCCTATTTGATAACTCCAACATCTATATCATACCTGAGTCAGTCTGACACTTGCTTTATCTCTTCAGAGTGTGTTTTTCTTGCCTTTTGACATGACTAGTAATTATGTGCTGAAAGTTGGACATGTTCTACACGTAATAGGAGCTGAGGTAGGCCTTTAACGTGAGGATATATGTTGATCTGACAAGGAGTTGGGCTTGCATTTAAGTGTTTAATGTTTGCTGTAGCTGAAGATGCCAGACATTCCAGATTCCTCTAGTTTTCCTGATTTTTGTCTGCATTCCTGACTGTGAGTGAACCACTCCTTCTCAGAGAGAATCCATGTCTTAAAACTCTTTTAGCTACCACCCACCATTATGCTATTAAAGGCTAGCTGCTATGGTGGTGAGGTTCATGTGTTGTGGGGGTGACAGCGATCTTCTGATCAAACCTCAGTCTTCCTGTGGGCCTGATTCTTGCGTCTGTAGCCTCACACGTGCTTCTCCAGTGGTACAGGGTTCTTTTTTCTTTTTTTCCCTTGCTTCCTACTCCCTCCCCCTTAGGTAGCATTCTAAGTCTATATCTTTGAAGCCCTGATTCCTGTTGACTGTTCTTTCCCTATTCAGTGAGACAGACTCGAGTTAGAGGAGTGCCGCCTCTCTCATAGCAGCAGGGTAAGGTGCTAGTAAAGTCCTTCCCTTGGAGGGCAGACTTTTGCTATGGAGAAAGCTCTGGACAGTCTTCACAATGCTTACTCTTCCCCTCCCTCTACCAGAGCCACAGGGGATCCTCACCTTGAGGACCTGGTCAGTATTTTTCTTAAAGATAAATATCAGGAAGATCTGTAAGATTTCCTGCCTCTGGAGTTTCTGAATTTCACACTAGTCTGCTGCTGCTGCTGCTGCTGCTAAGTCACTTCAGTCGTATCTGACTCTGTGCGACCCTATAGACAGCAGCCGATCAGGCTCCTCTGTCCCTGGGATTCTCCAGACAAGAGCACTGGAGTGGGTTGCCATTTCCTTTTCCAATGCATGAAAGTGAAAAGTGAAATTGAAGTCACTCAGTCGTGTCCGACTCTTAGCGACCCCATGGACTGCAGCCCACCAGGTTCCTCTGTCCATGGGATTTTCCAGGCAAGAGTACTGGAGTGGGGTGCCATTGCCTTCTCCTCACACTAGTCTACACCCCATTTATATAATAGCAAATTCATCAAAAGCACTTCCCAGGTGGCACTAGTGGTAAAGAATATGCCTGCCAATGTAGGTAGATGAAAGAGATGCAGATTTGATCCCTGGGTGGGGAAGATCCCCTGGAGGAGGACACGGCAACCCACTCCAGTATTCTTGCCTGGAGAACCCATGGACAGAGAAGCCTGGTGGGCTAAAGGCCATAGCGTCGCACAGAATCGAACACAACTGAAGCGACTTAGCACACACAGTATGCATTGAAATTGCTGTCTCCATATTCCTACTGGTTTATTGTTCCAGCAGCTTCTACTCCAGGTAAGCAGATTGGATTGTGACTTCTGGACTTGCCAGATATCAAGGCGGTTCTTTGACCTGTGACATCCGTTCTCTGATGGAGCCAAGAAAATGCGTTGACTTTCAGTTTGCCCAGATTTTTCTTATTGCAAGAATGGGAGTCATAACTTTCAAGCCCTTTACGTGTTTGAACTGAAAAAAAAAAAAAAAAAGTCTTGACCTTTATATCTTAAAACAATAAATTATGTAGCAATTATTTCAATTAGTTACTTTCCTTTTAAATAGATAAAAGTGTTTAAAGAATTAGCAGCAACAAGCAATAGATATGGATATGCCATTAATATCATCAGCAATAAATTCACTTTCTAATTCCTTAGGTCATTTCATCCTGCTTTCACATACATTCAAAACTAGAAGTAGAAGCTGTGATTATTCCTGATAAAGGAACTGGCCTTTAGAGTAACCGAGTGATCCAAGAGCATATAGCTAGTTAGCTGTTGCAGAACCAGAGCTTCAGCCTAGGCCATGATGACAAGAATTTATTTTAAAAGGCATGAAGCCCCCATTTTGATATTTCCCTTCTATAGTCCATACCTCCAACTGCTATATTTTCAAATGATGACAATGGCTGTAGGCTATTCTTTTGAGAAAATTGGATGGAAGGAGAAGGAAAGAAAAAGGGTGGTAACTGTATGCTCAAGGCTGGATTTTTGCTGAATTCTTAAAGGGGTCGATTAGAATAACACATATGGTTTGAAGTGAACAAGCTTCAGAGCAGTAGAGTTTGAGGAGACTGAGTGAGTGATGAGTTAAACCAGAAGGAGCTGAAGGGGACAGGTTAGGATGGGTGACAAATGACTCTCGTTTTGAGGAGGAGGAACCAGAGGGGGAGGAGGCAGAGGAGTTGTAACTTGGAGAGGATGGCAACGGACTCCAGCATTCTTGCCTAGAAAATCCCGTGGTCAGAGGAGCCTGGCGGGCTACGGTCCATAGGGTCACAAAGAGTCGGACGTGACTTAGCGACGAAACAACATGAAGTTCAGGGATGGTGGCGCTAGTGGTAAAGAACCTGCCTGCGAAGGCAGGAGACCTAAGAGATGCGGGTTCAATCCCTGGGTCGGGAAGATCCCCTGGAGGAGGGCATGGCAGCCCACTCCAGTATTCTTGCCTGGAGAATCCCGTGGACAGAAGAGCCTGACAGGCTGTAGTGTCCATGGGGTCGCACAGAGTTGGACACGACTGAGGCGACTTAGCGTGCACGCTTGCTGGTGACCACAAGGCAGGTTCTCTGGCAACCAGGTCAGAAGTAGAGGACAGAGTACAAGATGTTCATGGAGATGTGCCTCTGAGAAAGGAGGAGCAGAGACCCAGATTGGGCCGAGTGAGAAAGTGAACTGCCACGTGAGCAGAGACTTGGGAGCCAGTGTCGACTGACAGCAGCTCGTATTAGGACAAAGTGGTTGGGCAGGTCCACCTCCCCCTCACCCAGACAGCAGATTCGGGGGTCCTGGGGAAGATGTGACCTCAGGCAGGACGGCTCTGTACAGCTGAGGAAGACTGGAGACAGGGCACAGCATCTCTCATGTCCTCCTGCAGCGTGGCCACTAGCCTTTGTTGCAGGGGCCCGGGTCCCATATCTCCATGTTCACCACTGGAGCTTTACATTTCTGGACCTGTATCAGGTGAGGTCCTATTCTGAGAATGAAGTTTTAAAGGTTAATTGAGAAGGATAGTGATTATTTGGAAGAATCCCCAAGGGAGATGGGAGAGGGGTGCTGGCCAAAGGCAAGTCATAGGAACAAGTTGCACCAAGGGCTTGACGGTGAGTGGACCCTGAACTGCAGCAGCACCATTCTCAACAAGAATGCAGCTTCAGGCAGATAGTGTGAATCTCTGTTGGAAGGTATTCTAGCCCCTTTTTGCTACACCAACTGTGATTGGCAGAACTGGAACAGGAGAAGGCAAAACAGATGGTAGTGTTAACACAGAACTGGATACAGTGAGTGAGTGAAAGTCACTCAGTCGTGTCCGACTCTAAGTGACCCCATGGACCATACAGTCCATGGAATTCTCCAGGCTGGAATACTGGAGTGGGTAGCCTTTCCCTTCTGCAGGAATCTTCCCAACCCAGGGATAGAACCCAGGTCTCCTGCATTGCAGACAGATTCTTTACCAGCTGAGCCACAAGGCAAGCCCAGAACTGGATATAGGATATTGGCAAAGAAGGTACAGTAAAAGTACAAAGGAGTCATGACATCCAAGCATCACTGACATCTTCCCATGTGGGGTCCAGGCTGGAGAGAGAGGTTAGAGGTTAGATAAAGTCCACTTAACTGATAAGCAAAGCACACAGAGGCTGGAGGTCAGAGCCGAGGCCTCCATGGTGAAAAGAGAGGAGGAGTGGATAGGAGACCCTCCTAAGAGTCATGGTCACTGAGCTGGGTGGGCAGTGACCTCTGGGATGACTCATTCATGGGGCAGCTGCTATTGAACAGTTCATCCAGCCAGGCAGTGGTTTAGACACAGCTGATAGAGCAGTGACGAAAAAGCAATGGTCCTGCACTTGTCACCTTTGCCTTTCAGCAGCAGGAGACAGAAAATAAAATGCTGTATCAGAAAAGTAGTTTAGAAGGTGATGAGGGCCATGGAGCAAATGCAGCAGTAACGGCGGATTGGGGGGATGAAGATAGGCTGCAGTCTCACCCGGGGTGGTCCTGGAAAGCCTCACTGAGAATGTGACATTTGAGCAAGGACTTGAAAGAGTCGGGGACCGCTCCATGCAGATAGCAGGGTGAAGAGCTTTCTGGACAGAAGGAGGAGCAAATCCAGTACCCTGCAGACAGCAGCCTGTCTGGGGTGGTCAGAACTGAGAGCAGGCTGGCGGAACCCACAGCGGGAAAGAGATAAGGAGCTACACAGCAGGCCAGGCAGCCAAGCACCCTACACAGGCCACTGAGACCCTTGGCCTTGACTCGGTGAGATGGAAAACCTGTGGCCGATGCCATGATGTACATATTTTAACAGAGGCCTCTTAGCTGTTATCTCAAGAAAAGACTGAATGACGGGGCCATGAAGGCAGCTGACGGCTGCACACTCTTAAGACATAATGTGGTCTAAGTAGAGAGCGGGGGCTTCCAAAGGCGATGCACTGTCGTGTGTGTGGACCCTGTGTGAAGCGCTTGGAAGAATTCCGACTGCGCCGTGGACGCCTGTCCTCACGTCTTCCTCTGCTCTCCGTGCCCCCTGCACCCTTTCTCCCTGCACCGCTGCTTTCCCCGTGCAGCTCTCCCGTTTCTTGTTTGAAGCCGCGCCGTCACACTGGCTCTGCATCGGTCCATCTCCTGCACTGACGTTCCTGTGACGTGCACAGTGACAGGTGCCCTTCCGTGGTCTTAAACAGCTTGACCCCTTGCAACTCTCCTCTTCTCACTCGATGCCACGTCTCTCCTTGTTTATCATATTTGGTTGCATCGACCAGGTGTTTCAGGTAATTAGCAAGTCGTCTGTTCAAGATGTTTACATTTGAGCTATCACTGACATCAATCCTTTTAGTTACATCTTCGGAGAAAGTTAGAATACAAATTCTGAAGGTAGGTTCATTTTAAATTCTGTTTCTTATTTTACCTGCCATTAAAATAAGTCAAATCAGTTTTTCTCAAGTCGGAGGGATGCGAAAGAAAAAAGAATCCTCTGAAACTTCGAAGCCTGAATGAAACTGTTTTTAATGATGTTTCTTAACTATGTCCAGGTATAATTTAGGTAGAAACTTTTTACGCTATACAGCTAGAAGACCCAAATTAAAATGTATAAATTAAATACAAATGAAAGCACAAAACCAAAAGGATTCAAATTGAATATCATATGGAAGGCGCTGCCGTCTTATCACACTAAGCCGGTCCTTAGTGTGCAGAGGGGGCCCCGAGTGCCTGCGACCCCACGCCTGGCAGACCTCAATTCTGTCACCCCTCCTCCCGGCGACAGGCTGGGTGACCCTTCCCCTCATAAACTTAGCACCAAACCACACGGCCCTCACTTGTTGGGAATTTGTCCTGAGAATTCTTTCCACCTCTGTTCTCTCCTCATGACTTTCACAAAACAAAAATATGACCCCTTGTTCCCAAGAACTGACAGGAGGCTGAATTTCTTCAACAGTTGTTGGTTGAATGGCAGCCAACCAAATGACCCAGAATAGACTTTTACTAATTGCTTAGATCAGAATAGCAACTCTGAAATGACCAACTTCTAAAAAGGAACTCAGGCTATAAGCCTTCACGGCCTCCAGTGGGAGAAACACAGCTCAAGGGTTTCTTCCGGCGTCAGGGTCTAGCTTTCCTTCCTTGTAGGTAGGAAGTGCCTATGACAGTTGATTGACTAGATTTTCCACCAAAATATCCACCTTGGGGTTTCCAGTTATTTTTCTTGCCTACTTTCAGGTGATGACATCACCTGTTTATATATTTTGTTCATTTTTTTAATGTATTGCCTTAGTGAACATTTATGAACCACTTTCTCAAGAGTATGAAATGCAATAACATCAAAGACGAATATATATTGAATATAGTAACAAAGACTAAATCTCTGTTCCAGCATTTCATGTGACCACAGTTTCAGAATTGGAACTAACTCACGTCAAATTCATCTCTAAAATATTCTGCATAAATAGTTATTTAGCCTCTGTCTGAAAGCCTCCAGTTACCGGCTGGTAAGGAAATAAATTCCATTTTAAATTAGAAATGTATTCGTAGTGAACCCAAGCATACCTGCTGTCATTTAACCTATTTGCTCTAATCCTGCCTTCTAGAATAGCACACACATCTAGCCCCTCTCGCGGAGGATAACTCCTTCAGCCCCTGCAGACAGCGCCTCCCCGGCCTCCCGCCCTCCTCAGGCCGGCGTTCCTGGTGCCTCCCACCGTCTCGTGTCACGACTCCCAGAGACAGCTCAGCCTCAGCTGTCGCTTAGGTGCATTTTCACAGAACCCATTTTCCTTAACAGTAAAGCCAACATAGCACATCATCCATAGATCTGATCCCAAAGAAACAGGTTTCTATCTCAATTCTGTTTCCAGAGTTTATGTTATTAATGATGGCAAATTAATACTGTGGAATAATTCTATTTAAAAGACAGGGACAGGATACATTTTTAAACAGGAACTGGCATGCCATGGCATAGATAGAGAGACAGATAGACATATATACTCATACACATATGTGTATATATATGGATATGCTTTATTTGGGCTTCCCAGGTGGTGCAGTGGTAAAGAGTTCACCTGCCAATGCAGGAGATGCAACAGACACAGGTTCAATCCTTGGATCAGGAAGATGCCCTGGAGGAGGAAATGGCAACCCACTCCAGTATCCTTGCCTAGAAAATTCCAAAGACAGAGGAGCCTGGTGGGCTACAGTACATTGGGTCACAGAGAGTCAGACTTGACTGAGCAACTGAATATACAACACACGTGATTTATTTATTTACTTATTTCTTTTTACAACTGAAGAAAGAAACTCTGAATCAAGCTTGAGTAGGCTCTCACTGAGCAGAACTAGAAGGTAGTGGGCACAAGACTCCATAATAGACCCTTTCCAAACTAAATGCAGCATCTTCAGGGTCTTGACAAAGCCTCCTGGAAGAACCAGGCACAGTTCTAAACTCTAGCCCCATCCCATGAAGACAGGGCGTCCGGCTGCCCCATCTTCATCCTTCACCCTCAGTGTGCAGAAGCCGCGCCTGGAGGTGGTAAATGAGTGAAATAAACCAACACCTGCCAACACACCCTGTCTGGCCCCTCGAAACCCTGGCTCTGTATTAGTGATAAGTGACATGCTGGGCAGAAATGGCATGGTGTCCTCGGGCCCCACAACGTCCAGATCACAATCGGGAGGGGAGAAAAAGCTGGTCAGGGTCACGTGCAATTCCTTCCTACAGAGTCACAGTGAGGGGCTGGCAGCAGCCGGAGCACCCTGGATGGGGGGGGGGGGGGGCGGTGTTATCTGGTCATTGGTTAGACCATGTTTTACAGGTAAGTGAGCATTTGTGTCCTTCCCAACAGCGATACTGGTCACCGGCAGTCGTGACTGCAGTGAGAACACATTACTGCACTGAGTGGGAATAACTTATCAGTGATTAATTCTTCTTCTTCCCAACAGCTGGCTGTCCCAACTCCTTGATTAAAGAGCTCCATCACTTCAGGATTCTTGGAGAAGAGCAGGTGAGTTGGCCTCTCACAGGCTACCCCGAGCGTCATGGAAGACAGACAGTAATGAGACCACGTAGACTCTCTCCTGGGAAGCAGGGGTGTCTCCTGACCGCTCCCCCTCCCCATGCCTGAAATGGGGAAGGGAGCCACGCAGGCGCTGTGTGTGGGAACCCGCTTTCCCTCTCTTATCCATCAGACCCGACAGGTTATTAATTGGTACATCTGCTACCTGCCAGAGCATTTCATCTCAGGACGCGGCAGTGAGCAGGTATGGCATAGTGGCCGATAAGCAAACAAATAAGTGCCGAGAGGAATTATGCCTAAGGGGGTCGATCGGCACAGACAGGCCAGGTTGGTGTCTGTGCGGGGATGTGCAAGCTCTTTTCTCCAGAATTTTCTATTTTGCGTGCTATCTATACTTCTCTGCCACTGCATTCTCAATGGATGTGGACATGTGACTGATATAAATGGCTGGCCCATTTAAAGCTGATTATTTAAATGCTGTGTTGTGCTCAGTGAGATATGTCAGATTCTAAATAGATGTGCTCATAATTCAGAGTGCTACATATTAACCTATGTATACGTACACACACACACATTTTTGACCACTTAGCAATAAATCTCTTAATCCTCATATGTAATTACAGGCTCCATATTTTTATGTTAAATCTGATGTCAAGTTGTCCTTGAACACTTACGCCCGGACTTCCCTGGAAGTCTAGTGGCTAAGACTCCCCACTTCCAATGCAGGGACACAGGTTCAATCCCTGACCAGAGAACTAAGATCCCACATGCCGCACAGTGCAGCCAAAAACTAAAGTCAAAGTTTAAAAAAATAAATACTTAAGCCATATGATTTATGGGCTTCCCAGGTGGCTCAGTGGTGAAGAATCCTCCTGCCAATCAGGAGCCATGGGTCCCGTCCATGGGTTGGGAAGATCCCCTGGAGAAGGAAATGGCTACCTACTCCGGTATTCTTGCCTGGAGAATCCCATGGGCAGAGGAGCCTGGCGGGCTGTAGTCCACGGGGTCGCAGAAAAGTTGGACACAACTCAGCGGCTAAACAACAACAAATGTCGTGTAGTTTACGGCATGGTGGTTGACCTATTTTACACTCTCTTATTGATTTTCACTCCCGAAGGCAGTCTTTGCCCCACTCTGATCAGAGAACATGTGGTTAGAGGTGTAGTCGCTCAGTTTTTTTCCAACAGGTTTTTGGTTTGTGAGTTTTTCTTTGGTGTGTGTATGTCAGAAAGTGGGACTTTCCATCTCTAGCATGAGATTTCAAAAGGGAATTAACTCGGGGAGGAAGAAAAGCCAGAATCGTTTCCAGCTCCTTGAATTAGCAGGTTACAATATGCCTCGTTCATGTTTTCAGACTGTAAATTTCCAGAATAACAAACAGGGATGTTTATTCAAATAGAAACAAAATCACAGATATTGCAGTTCCAAGAGCTAGATAACAGGCCCCAAACATACCTACTTATGAAAACACCATTCCCTCACAGCTATTTTCCTGTGAAAGCCGTGAGATTTCTTAAAGCAAAAACCACTGATTGTTACCCTGAGATTTCTGCTCAGATAATAGAACCTTCTCTTCCAACTTGAACCAATATTTGCAGATTGTTCCCATATTTGTTTTAGAGTCATTGGGTGATTAGCAGGGAAAGAAGCCAACTATAATCATCTCCTGAGATCTACATAAAATTCAAGCCATTTTGCATTTTCCCAGGCATTTAATCAAGCCATAATCAAAGTCACTATTTCTCTGATCACTTGTGCTAATGGCCACATACTGCATCACAGCAATACTGATCTTTATCTCCTAAGAAAACCACAAGTCCTTCCTTCTTTGCTTTCATTCGACAGATACTTAAAAAGCACATACTCATATGATGTATATGATTCTTACAGGGCTATGCTATGCTATGCTAAGTCACTTCAGTCGTGTCCGACTCTGTGTGACCCCATAGACGGTAGCCTACCAGGCTCCCCTGTCCCTGGGACTCTCCAGGCTAGAATACTGGAGTGGGTTGCCATTTCCTTCTCCAGTGCATGAAAGTGAAAAGTGAAAGGGAAGTTGCTCAGTCGTGTCCGACTCTTAGCGACCCCATGGACTTCAGCCTACCAGGCTCCTCCATCCATGGGATTTTCCAGGCAAGAGTACTAGAGTGGGGTGCCATTGCCTTCTCCATCATACAGGTCTAGAGAAGTGAAAAAGAGAGCCCTCTCAGGCTTACATTCCAGTTGGGGAAAGCTATCACGTTATATATACACACACATGTGTTCAGTATATGATATGTTAACAGAGCCGCCATGTTTCCGTGGCACAGTTAGCATGGTCAGCTACTCACCAAAAGGTTGGTGGTTCAAAATCACCTTTTGGTTGGGCTTCCCTGGTGGCTCAGATGGTGAACCTGCCTGCAATGCAGGAGACCCGGGTTCAATCCTAGGTCAGAACGATCCCCTGGAGAAGGAAATGCCTACCCACTCCAGTATTCTTGCCTGGAGAATCCCATGGACAGAAGAGCCTGGTGAGCTATAGTCCACAGCTACAGTCTGATTCTTTGGGATTGCAAAGAATCAGATAAGACTGAGCAACTGACACTTTCATATCATATGTTAGACGGTTTTCATTGCCATGGAGGAAAAATAAAACCAAAAACAAGGACAATCCGTGCTGGGGGGAGCTGAGATTTTACACAAGGTGGTCAAGAAAAGTCTCGCTGAGGCAGGTGCTATGCACACGAGGACCTGAAAGATGTGAAGGAAAGCGTCATGGTGAGGCCTGGGAAGAGATCCCTGGTAGAGAGTAAAGTGAGCACAGGCTCTGAAGCCGCCATATCTAAGGCTTATTTTATGTAAAAAGTGTTTTAACATATGAAATACAAGGTGTGGTCAGAATAAAGTGGGAAGAAATCCAGGAACACGTAAACTGGGAGCCAAAGGAACACAGTGTGTCTAGGAGAAGCCTGATTATCCATGCCGTGAACTTATCAGGCGTGACAAGGATGGGAAGTGAGCCCTGGAATTTGGAACTTGGAGGTCATGGTGACCTTGACCAGTGGACTGGTGAGGGTGAAAGTCTGCCTGGATTGGGTTCAGTGGAAAAGGGAGAAGAATGGGAAAGAGGGAATATAGATACTTTTTTTTTTTTTTTTTAAGGAATTTAGCTATAAATTAAAACAAAGAAATGAGGTAACTGGAGATAGGGAATGTGGCATCACAATTTTTTCTTTTTTATAGGCAAAAAAAATGCCATGCTTATGCGCTGATGCGAATGACTACAGGGCAGCAGGGGGATAATGCAGAGGAAAGAGGAGCATGTCAGGAGCAACGCCCTTGATCTGACAGCTCGCAGAGTGTAGGTTTGGCCAGAGACAAAAGTGGGGGCAGCTGGACCTGGTGGCAGCGGGGAGGCCAGAGACACAGGAAGGACTTTGCTGGGTGTTTCACAGGAAACAGGCATCTCTTGAGAGTTAAGTGAGGGAAGAGTTTTACAGAGAGTGGAAAGGATGGTGAAAGTGTCATTTGGGAGGGTAGGAAGTGAATAAGGGTAGAAAATGAGTGAATTTGGAGTGAGATCCATCAACCTGGGGGGTTTCCTGTCACGCTGATTGATGTGGGCACAGACGTAGAAAAGGCAGAGGGTCGGGTCTAACCAGCCACCCCAGTGAAACAAAAGCAGGAGAGAGAACGGAGAGCAGGGCAGACATTCGGGTGTGAGTGTAGTAGCTGGGCCTGGGATTTCAGCTTGGTGAGGAGAAAAAGGGGGAGAAAAAGGAGTGGGGAAAAGCAATAGGGTCCGCTGGCTACGGATCCCGGTGGGTTCAAGGACTCTTTGGATTCGGGGTTTTGTGGAGGTGGTGTGGAGATTGGCAGTGACAAGGTCAGGAGGCAGAGGGCCCAAGGGTGGCTGAGTTAAGGGAGTGGACAAGATGACTGGAGAAGCTGAGGGCACAGACTTGGAAAGGATGGCCCATGTGGACCCTGGGACCCCCAGAATTATCATCAGGACAGACTTGGAGGGCATGCTGGTGAGTCAAGAACTGGGGTTTCTAGAAATGGGTCAGGGAGGGAAAGAGAGATGAGGGAGCTGGGGGTATCTGACTGTAAAAGAGAAACAAGAGCCTGATGGTTTGAAAAATCACAACTGAGGGGGAGGTCAGAAGGAGAAAGGAAAGCTGTTGTGTTTGGGGATGTTGAAAACCCATGCGATAACGCAAAAGGGAGCAGTGGGAAAAACTTGAGGGCCGGAAGGGGAAGTAAAGTGGAAGGAAGGGTAAGCCGTGTCCTGGGGCGGAAGCCGAGGTCAGTGGGGGAAGGACGTGAGAAGAACATTGAGAGAGTAGGTAGGCTGGGGTTACAGGGCAGATCCTGCTGACTCAGGCTGAGTTCCCCCAGCTCGGGGGTGGGAGGGCAGCTGGGGGACGTGAGAGGGAAAGGGGATGGACGGAGCCATGTGTGGGGTCAGGCGTCAGACGGGAGAACTGACAAGGGAGCCAGGAATCTCTTTGGTGACTGATATAAGCAGGTCACTGCAGCCGGGGTATTTCTATCCTGATGACACATAGACAAGATCTAGTGGCCTCAGGGCAGACGGTGGCATGAAGTCCGCTGAGCAGCGGAGAGTTCTAGCAACACCACCACCCCTGCCTGTGGGGGTGGGCAGCCTCACCCAGGAGCTGCTGAAACCCTCAGCCTCTCTCTGGATGCTTGAGGCAACTTACATAGGACAGGACGAAATTAAATTTTTACATCTGCGTGTTACAAGTTCCCTTGGACGGATCATTTTAGTCTCTAAGTTGGCTTTTCAGTTTGTAGAAAAAGGAAAAGTAATGTTCAGTCATCTCTTAGAATTTTTGTAAATAAATAAGATGGTGAAGTAAGTTGCAGATATTAAGTGCTACACTAAAATATTTCTGATTTAAGTACTATTTACAGTCCATCAATAGACTGAACTAGCAGCATCAAAGTAGACACTAAAATCAGCATAACAAGGAACTACAGTCAATATCCTATTAAAAAGAAAGCATAATGGAAAAGAAAAAAATTAAAAAATAATCAGTGTAATGTTCACTTAAAAGTTGATAAAACTGAGTTGATAAAACCTGTACAGATACTAGTTAATTACTGAATTCATTACCGGAAGGTAGAGATGCTCACCAGCTATCTGATTGCTTTGTATATGGTTCCTTTTCAATTTCATTCAATAAGCACTTGATTTTTGAGATCTGAATTAAAAATAAATCATTAAACACTGTAAATCATTACCTTCCTAAAGTAAAAGTGCAATCAAAACCCCTTGGAATTTAACACAATGCATGTACTTTAGCTTCTTCGTCCTGTCTCTGATTTGTGTTTACAATTTTCATTCATAAAGCCCCTTTCAGCCCCCCACCCTCACCCACCAAGTCCAAGCTACTTAGCAAAGATATTACACTGTACATAAGTAGAGTGACTCCAAAATTCTAGATGGGCCCTAAAGAAAGCAGATTGTGAAAAAGTGAAAGTGTTAGTCATTCAGTCGTGTCTGACTCTTTTCAACCCCATGGACAGTAGCCCTCCAGGCTCCTCTGTCCGTGGCATTCCCCAGGCAAGAATACTGGAGTGGGTGGCCATTTCCTTCTGCAGGGGATCTTCCCAACCCAGGGATTGAACTCAAGTCTCCTGCATTGCAGGCAGATTCTTCACTATCTCAGCCACCAGGGAAGCCCAAAGGAAACAGATGTGATATCTGTAAGTTCAGAGGGTTTGGAGAGTCTTCAGAAGCACTGCCTACTTCCATTCTTACCAGCTACCTCCTCTTTGAGTTGAATCACCAGAATCTTAAGGAAATAACCTTCACCTGTTCAACAAATATTTTTAATATTTTTTTTTAACTATTGGTGTGCTTGTTGTTACGCAATTGCTCGGTCGTGTCCGACTCTTGCAACCCCGTGGATTATTGTGCTAGTGGCGTATAAAATGATAAGCAAGGGAGTCACAGGCACAAATCACGATGAAAGCTAAGATGTAACCTACTTAGAAAAGGAGTCAGGACCTCTGAAATATGAAAGTTGAGAGGATACCCATGGATTGAACTAGGATCACTGGGCTGGGGAGAAGAGCCTTCCAAGCAAAGGAAAACACATGTCAGTGGCCCCAGAGGAGCTGGAGAGCCTGCTTTCTTCAAGCCACTAAGTAAAGTCAATGTGACTGGAAAATAATGAGCAAGAGGGACAGTGATGCAAGATAAAAACTATCCAAACCATGTGAGCCGTGGTTAAGAGTCTGGATTTTATTCTAAACTCAAGGGGGAATCCTAAGCAGGGGGTAGAAAGTGAAAGTGAAGTTGCTCAGTTGTGTTCAACTCTGCAACCCATGGACTATAGCCTGCCAGGCTCCTCCGTCCATGGGATTTTCCAGGCAAGAATACTGGAGTGGGTTGCCATTTCCTTCTCCAGAGGATCATCCCATCCCAGGGATTGAACCCAGGTCTCCCGCATTGTAGGCAGACACTTTACCGTCTGAGCCACCAGGGAAGATCATATCCAATGGGGGATGGATATGGATGTCCAGGGGATGGACATATCCAAATCACGGTCTAAGAAAGTCAGTCTTGTTGCAATATAGACATGGTCCAGATGAGGTTTGGCAGAAGAAACAGAAAGTGAATACTGAGAGATAGAATTAAAGGTCACGGTGATTGAGTAGCTGTGAGTCAGGGAGATGAAGGAATCCTACAGTAATATTCACTGAGATGGGTTTGATGGCAGTAGGTAAGGATGAAAGCATGGAATCAGGGTTCAATTCAGAATATGTTAATATGTTTGATGTGCCTGAAGCATTGAGAAGGAGATAAGTCGAGATCTGGCTGTGTGCACTGGTGCTCAGAGAAGGAGGTCAGGGGTCAGAGACTGGTACATTTGAAGTTGTTAGCATGTAGGTGGCATCGTACATCCATGACAGTTGCCAAAAGGAAGTAAGAGAGGAGGGACCCCGGCTGAACCCTAAGGAGCACCAATGTTTGGAAACTTGGTAAAAGAGTAGCAGTCAGCAAAGGAGACCATACAGGAGCCTCAAGTAAAGTAGAAGAAAATACAGAGCTGTGCCATGTTGATGGAGCCAAGAAAGGAAGTGTTCCCCAGAGGGAGATTCATGTTCCTGCTAAGGAGACGCTGAGTGAGAGGAAGTCAGTCTGTTGTTCTTTGCACATGGCAACACGGAGATCACAGTCAATGTAATGACTGGTTTTGATGGAGAGCTGGAGACAAGAGCCATATATTTATGGAATTAAGAGTCCACCAAAGAGAATCAACTTCTTGTAGAATTTTTTGTTATGAAAAGGAAAAAAAGAACTGCAGAAATAACAGGAGGGTTCTTTAAAGACTGAAGAGGCTAGAGCTTGTTTTATGCTCATTGAAATGATCCAGCAGAGATGGATTACTTGGTAATTCAAGAGCTGGATGAGCTAGCTGAAGAAAGGAAGTACTTTAGAAGATGATAAGTATTTGCATACATGACACAGAGAGAGGAATTGACCCTTAACAGGGAAAAAGCCACTTTCTTTGTTGTAAGAAGACAGAAAGCCACAGCTGAGTGGGGTGGGAAGGGGAAGGAGTGTTTGCTGTTGTAGTGGAAGAGGGGGCGGGGAGAAGTTGGTGTTTGATGGCTCCGTGAAAACAGATACATTTTTCACTTCTGTATCTTCTCCACATAGAGTGCTTGACACACAGAAGATGCTTAGTAAATATCTGCCCAGTAAATGCATACCTCATTCATAACTTCTGTCTTCTTAATGAAATATGAAGTAAATTGTCCAGAGAGGAAATGGGCGAGGGGGGTGGGGGATATGAGCAGTTTGGGAAGAAACAAGAGAAGCCATGCTTCCTCATAACACAGTCACGAGGAAGTTAAAAATGGTCATTTAACATTTGTGATGAGTGATTTAAGAGCCAACAAACAGTGGCCTGGGAGAAACTGTCAGGGCAGCTCATGAGAAGCCTCAATGATGCTGAGGAATTTAAGCAGTGTCCATACTTCAGTAAGAATATCAGGAAAGACAGGAGATGATGGTTGGAAAGAGACACAATTGGAATTCAGGTTTCAGAGGTGGTGCAAGTTCTCAGGATGACAAGGCCCAGAAAGGGATTGGAACCGTAGAAGAATTTTCTTTGAAAGGTTCCCAGAAATGAGAAGGTATAAAGGAACTGAAAGAACAGGTTGATGGATGGATGGTTCGATCCCCAGAAAGAGGACAAGAATAAGGGCAGAGGTGAAAATCATGAGCTGGGAGCTAAAGTCTCCCAAGAATGAGGGACTTCTCCACCTATGACCACTACAGGCAGAGGCAGTGGGGAGAAGGTGAGGATGTGTAGTCAGACGGCATAACTTTAAAGGAGCAGCGGGGTGTGGTTTTGCAAGCGAGGAGAGTCTGACAGTTTAGGAACCTCGCTGAAGAACCAGGAGACAACCAGCTCCACCTCTGGCTTGCAGCTCTGTACACCTGAAACAAAAAGCAGCCTTCATTTCAGAGGCTTGCAAGGAGATGGGCCAGTTTCCATTAAATCAGGAAGGAGAGAGATATGTTTGAAAAGCTGATTATCTGGGAGAGCTTGTTCATTGTGGAGCAGGAATCCCAGGGGCACAGAGAGAGGATGTAGGAGGGAGGGGAGGCTCATAGTGGAGACTACCGAGACCTTTATGGCAATGAGAACAGTGGGGGATGCCTAAGTCTCAGAAGTCAAGTATGATGTGAGGCATGATGGAAGGCATAATGATGACCTTTGGAGGGAAGGGGGTACACAGCCAGACCACCTGGCTCTCATTATCTTACCTGGCTGTTGTTATCTCAAGTGCGTCTCTTGGGCACTAAAGCAGCTTACTTAGCCTTCACTCCAAAAAAAACTTGCTTGGTATCATAGACTTGTTGACACCAAGGAAAGATAAGTGTAATGCCATCTAACACAATCCAGAAAATCATGTTTTAAATTATGTGGGTCATGGAAGTTCTAATCTGTTCATTAAACGTGCAATGGAAACTAACCCATTGCATTGCCTCAAACCAAAGGCTTACACAAAACTTCCAGATAATGAAATGTCACTCTTCCCCTCCTCCCAGCCTCAGATTCACCTTGGAACCAACGTAGTTACCTCCAGACTGGAGAGGGGAGAGGTGTGAAAATTCTGTTTTAGAGAAAAGCATAGCCCAGGAAGAGATGGGCAGGGCAGAGGGTGCAGTGGTGAGTACCACACCTTCTTGGGGAAGTTCCATTGCCCTGAGTGTGAGGCTCTCATGTTTGGAGATAAACAGCACTGCTCAAAAGCATATTTCTCAGGGGCTGTAGTAAAGGAGAAGGAAATGGCAACCCACTCCAGTGTTCTTGCTTGGAGAGTCCCAGGGACGGGGGAGCCTGGTGGGCTACCGTCTCTGGGGTTGCACAGAGTTGGACACAACTGAAGTGACTTAGCAGTAGCAGTAGTAAAGGGTAAAATAATTTGTGCCCACAGACAGCCTGCCCTCAGAAGGTGTGCCTAGCAGATCTATTTGCAGAACAGAAGCTTCCAGAAGTCTGTGAAGTCACACCCTCAGTGGAAACTCCTGCAATGAAAGTGGTTTGCAGCTATCTGTTTTCAAAGCCTCACCCTTCCTGTGGGGCACTACATGGCCCACGGCTTGGACAAGGGACAAACAAGCCAATAGTTTTGACCTCCTTTCCAGAAGATTCCATGACTACTAGAAGTTGAGTTACTTTTTGGCATCATGTTATCCGAAACATCTGAAAAAGTAAAAAAAAAAAAAAAAAAAAAAAAGATTAAAAAAAAAACCTTGTAAATTGCGATCCAGGATGCAGTCTGTTTCTCTAATTATATTTCAGGTGTTCTTTGATCTGTTTTCTCCTTACATTTACTTTCAGCCATCCTAATGATGTTTTTTTTTCCTAAGCAATGAACAAGGTCTAGCCCTTTCTCTAGCCAATTTACTACATCAGTCAATGACAGATGTCCAGGGATGAAAAGAACATTATTAGCAATAAAACTGAGAATACAAACAGCAATGTGACAGGCACCCCCAGAGAGGCTGTCACCAACTCCCCAGCGCTAACTACCTGCAAATGAAGAAAAATAAGACTAAGATTACTGAGAATTGAAGAAGCGTTTTTGTTTTTGTTTTAATTCTAATACATATAGAAAATAGGGCATTCTCTACATAGCATGGGGAAATGGATTAATCATAAATTCATGTTCCTCTATAAAGTTATTTTAGTTTTTTTTTTTTTTATCCAAAGAGGAAGCATATACCCTGCTTTTTTTGTGAGTCTCTAAATGATGAAGGAATAGTGAGCTGAATTTTTTTTTAATAAAAGAGAAGAAAGGAAGGAAAATGGAGGCAACTTGGTATCAAGAAAGGGTGGCCTTCAAGAGCCAAAGCCCCGAGTTCTGATGAGGGGTGTAGGTTTCCTGCCGGGTGAACTTCAGTGAGGGACTGAATGTCTTCACGACCCAGCGGTCTCACCTGTCACTTTCCAGGGTAGACAGAGCGTGAACCGAGCAGGCAAAGTGTCGGTACAGGCCTTGGCATTTGGGTGTGCAAAGAGAGGCATTCTAGCAGAAAAATCTAGCTATGTTAGTTGCTCAGTCATGTCCAACTCTTTGCAACCCCATGGACTGTAGCTCAGCCAGACTCCTCTGTCCATGGGATTTTCCAGGCAAGAACACTGCAGTGGGTTGCCATTTCTTCCCCTAGGGGATCTTCCTGACCCAGGGATCGAACCTGTGTTTCCAGGGTCTCCTACCTTGGCAGGCAGATTTTTCAATACTGAGCACCTGGGAAGCCCACAGTCCTCGGCACAGGGTGGTAATTCAGAGAATGGTGTCTTTTGTAAGGATTTCTCGCTTCCAGGGGGGCTAGGAGACAGAGCTGTGGGGGCATTTCCCAGGTTCTTGTGGTCAGGAGTTGACAGAGGCCAGAATTCAGCAGGGGAAAAGCTGGACAGCCCCTGTAGAGGTTGCTTTTATAGCTGTACCTGAGTGCCCCCAAAAGGCCACTCTGGGAAATTCCACGGCCGAACAAAAACAGCCACCTCTCCTGCTCAGATCTGAAAGTCTACAGCAGCTCCTGGACGGCTGACAAGCTCTGACTCATTTTAACAGAACATTCACCAGTTTCCCCAGATTTTACCTTTACCTAGCATCCCTGTGCTTTTAATTTCTCTCACAAAATTTAGCTTCCCTCTCGCTGTCCTTTCTGAAGAAAGCATGGGAATTATACCTTGTAAGGAGCGTGTGTGCCCTCCTCCAGAGGACAGGCCTTTGAGGGGCTGTCCAGTGGTGGGAGGGTTTGAACCCCCATGACCTGACCCTCAGGTGACCACCTGCACGTAGCATGGAGCCAGTGGCCGGCAAGAGCCGTGAAACTAACTGGCCCATGTGGGACTTGAAACTGGGACCCTGGCTTCATTATAGGACATTCTCCTACCCAATCCAGCTCTTCCTGCAGCAGACCACCAAAGCACCTCCTCTATTTGATTGTCCTCTCCCCTGATTCATTATTTAGAATCTTAAAATATGAGTTTACTGAAACTTCTATGCATTTTATACTTAATACTTTAAAACGAGTATTTCCTGTGCTTAAGAGAACCCTTGAGCATACACATAAAGACTGAATAATTGACTCCCCAATATATAAACCATACCGATGAGTTGCGATATTACCTAGATAGGTCATCTAACAGGATGTATTGTGACTATAGTCTGATGCAATGTAGAAAGAACTTTTTTTTTTTCTCCTTAGGTATAGAATAGTATAATGAGCATCTGATGGCTCAGACAGTACAGAATCTGCCTGTGATGCAGGAGACACAGGCTCAATCCCTGGGTTGGGAAGATCCCCTAGAGCAGGAAATGGCAAGCCGCTCCAGTATTCTTGTCTGGAGAAATCCATGGACAGAGGAGCCTGGTGGACTATAGTCCATGGGGTCGCAAAGAGTCGGACACCACTGAACAGCTAACACTTTCACTTTCACAGGGAATAGTATACTTTGTTAACACTAAAATGTTCTTAATGTTTGCAAATGTTATTCTGTCAGGGCAAAATTATGTTAGGTATCTGTAGATTATCCACTTTATGAAAGTATATCTAGAAATTTTCAAACTTGTTTAATACCTTAAACAGTATAAGTTGACAAATAAGTGTTAATATGTATATGTACACAAGTACACACAAAGACCCTCGCTGTGATTCCAAAGGCAGACAATGCAGAAGTGATTTTTAGAGAATTTGCTACTTTTGAGCTCAGCCGAGAATGGACTCCTTCTCCCTGCAGAACTAGTTCATGTTACAAATTAATCCCATTCATCCAAGTTAGTTCTATGTATAAATGCTATTCAACAGTGATAAGTAAAAGAAGCCCTAGAAAATAACACAAGTCATTTCAAAGGGTCAGTGACTGACCTCTCCACCCTGTGCAGCCCATTCACCACTATTACATGTGTTTTACACTCAGGTGAGTACGAACATTCCGCTCTGTTTCGTGCTAACTTGTCGTGCTCTCCAATAAGTATACAGTAGGTTTCTATCTGTGCACTCTCAACTTTGTGCCAGTAAGTGGTTGAAAGGAATCTATGTAAATGTGGGTCCTGCCTTGAAAAGAACTGCGCGGTGACCTCTGCTAATGCATACCCAGGGCTTCCCAGAGGTGGCGCAATGGTAAAGAACCTGCCTGCAGAGGCAGGAGACAGGGCTTCAGTTCCTGGGTCCAGAAGAGCCTGGGGGAGGAAATGGCCACAGGCTCCAGTGTTCTTGCCTGGAAAATTCCATGGACAAAGAAGCCTGGATGGGCTACATACTATGGGGCCGCAGAGTCAGATTAATTGTTTCCTTAGGACATTGAACTTTCTTGAATGCTAGAACATTCTTGGTCCAGGTCAAATGTTTTTCTTATAAATTTCACAATGTTGAAAAAAAAATGCATTCAGTAAATGTAGGTAAATTCAATGTAAATATAGTAAATTCAAACACTGTGTGTGCTTTTTAACCAGAAATTACCAGATATACAAGCTAAAATATTTGTCTTCCTTTAGAAAAGGAATTGTTTGCCCAAATGCTCCTAGATCAGATCAGATCAGTCGCTCAGTCATGTCCAACTCTTTGCGACCCCATGAATCGCAGCACGCCAGGCCTCCCTGTCCATCACCAACTCCTGGAGTTCACTGAGACTCACATCCATCGAGTCAGTGATGCCATCCAGCCATCTCATCCTCTGTCGTCCCCTTCTCCTCTTGCCCTCAATCCCTCCCAGCATCAGAGTCTTTTTCAGTGAGTCAACTCTTCGCATGAGGTGGCCAAAATACTGGAGTTTCAGCTTTAGCATCATTCCTTCCAAAGAAATCCCAGGGCTGATCTCCTTTAGAATGGACTGGTTGGATCTCCTTGCAGTCCAAGGGACTCTCAAGAGTCTTCTCCAACACCACAGTTCAAAAGCATCAATTCTTCGGCGCTCAGCCTTCTTCACAGTCCAGCTCTCACATCTATACATGACCACTGGAAAAACCATAGCCTTGACTAGACGGACCTTTGTTGGCCAAGCAATGTCTCTGCTTTTGAATATGCTATCTAGGTTGGTCATAACTTTCCTTCCAAGGGGTAAGCGTCTTTTAATTTCATGGCTGCAGTCACCATCTGCAGTGATTTTGGAGCCCAGAAAAATAAAGTCTGACACTGTTTCCACTGTTTCCCCATCTATTTCCCATGAAGTGATGGGACCAGATGCCATGATCTTCGTTTTCTGAATGTTGAGCTTTAAGCCAACTTTTTCACTCTCCACTTTCACCTTCATCAAGAGGCTTTTTAATTCCTCTTCACTTTCTGCCATAAGGGTGGTGTCATCTGCATATCTGAGGTTATTGCTATTTCTCCTGGCAATCTTGATTCCAGCTTGTGCTTCATCTAGTCCAGTGTTTCTCATGATATACTCTGCATATAAGTTAAATAAACAGGGTGACAGTATACAGCCTTGACATACCCCCTTTCCCTAGTTGGAACCAGCCTATTGTTCCATGTCCACTTCTAACTGTTGCTTCTTGACCTGCATATAGATTTCTCAGAAGGCAGATCAGGTGGTCTGGTATTCTCATCTCTAAGAATTTTCTACAGTTTGTTTGTATTAAGAAATTACAGAAATGCAGATAAATAACAGGAAATATTGTCTTAAGAGAAATAGAAAGTGAAAAGAAAGAAAATTCTTTAAAATGAAAATAAAGTAAGATGAACTTTATTTGGGCTTCCCAGGTAGGTTAGTGGTAAAGAATCTGCCTGCCGATGTAGGGTATGCTGGAGATGGGGGTTCAGTCCCTAGGTGGGGAACATCCTCAGGAGGAGAAAATGGCAACCCACTCCAGTGTTCTTGCCTGGACAGTCCCATGGCCAGGGGGAGCCTGGCGAGTCCATAGCGTTGCAGAGGAGACAAAACTGAGCACGTATATGAACTTTATTTACCAACTTCTAAATCAGTTTCGGAGAAGGCAATGGCACCCCACTCCAGTACTCTTGCCTGGAAAATCCCACAGACGGAGGAGCCTAGAGGGCTGCAGTCCATGGGATCGCTGAGGGTCGGACACGACTGAGCAACTTCATTTTCACTTTTCACTTTCCTGCATTGGAGAAGGAAAGGGCAACCCACTCCAGTGTTCTTGCCTGGAGAATCCCAGGGACGGGGAAGCCTGGTGGGCTTCCATCTAATGGGGTCACACAGAGTCGGACACGACTGAAGCGACTTAGCAGCAGCAGCAGCAAATCAGTTTAGAGAGGTTGACCAACTTAGAAGTTGGATAAAGAAAATCTAATATATGTATGCTAGAAAGCCCATGAGAAAAACATCAAAGCAAGAGAATGGAGCAAATACTAAAAAATTAAATTCAATACAACTTTCCTGACATAGAATGTGTGTGAAAACTGACCAGAAAATGACCAGCACCGAGACATGTGCTGTGCTCTGCTAAGTCCCGTCAGTCGAGTCCGACTCCATGTGACCCCGTGGAGTATAGCCCACCAGGCTCCTCTGTCCGTGGATTCTCCAGGCAAGAATACTGGAGTGGGTTGCCAAGCCTTCCTCCAGGGGATCTTCCCGACCCAGGGACTGAACCCACTCCTTCTGTGACTCCTGCACAGCAGGCGATTTCTTTACTGCTGAGGCACTGGAGAAGCCTCACCAAGACATATTCTAATAAAATTACTAGATTCTAAAGAAAAAGAAATCCTTTGGGCATCTGGGCAAAAACAATCAATTCACTCATAAAGGAAAAAAAAATCAGATCATCATCAGGCTTGCCCATAACACTTTACATCAGAACACAGAGTAAGACATTTAAGATACTTAAATGTCGGGGGGAAAAGGTGAACCCGGGACTCAGCCAGCCAAACTCATGCTCAAGAACAAAGGCCCCGAAACATTTGTCACTGAGCAAGAATTCAGTGAATATTTTTCCAGTGACATATTCCTGAGGAATTAGAGAACCAACTTAAAACCACCAGAATTGCTGGTCAGACATCAACATGAGGCCTGGCAGTGAGCATTAAGTGTGCAGAGTTACTATAACATGACAATTAGAAAGAAACCATAGTATGAGATGGCCCTGTGTTTCAACAGTGTAGACACACTATTATTGTTAGAAAAATTCAGCAGGAGAATGGGTAGAGCACATGAAAATATATTGGAGGTTTTTAGTAATCATATTCGTGGTGATAATATTATTACTGTTGTGAAATCACAGTGCATAAAATGTAAGCTGAAGCTAATGTGCTATTGTGAATGTAATAACCCTACCATCTCTTTTTCTTTTTTAAACTTTTTATTTTGTGCTGAGGTATAGCCAATTAACAATTTTGTGATGGTTTCAGGTGAACAGCAAAGGGACTCAGTCATACATACACACATATCCATTCTCCCCAAACTCCCCTCCCATCCAGGCAGTCACGTAACATTGAGAAGAGTTCCCTGTGCTACAAAGTAGGTCCTTGTTCATTATCCGTTTTAAATACAGCAGTGTGTACATGTCCATCCCAGACTCCCTAGCTGTCCCTTCTCCCCAGCAACCATAAGTTCATTCTCTAAGTCTGTGAGTCTCTTTCCGTTCTGTAAGTCCATTTCCATGATTTCTTTTCAGATTCTACATATAAGGGATGTCATGATATTTCTCCCTCTCTGACTTCACTCAATATGACAATTCCTAGGTCCATCCACGTTGCTGCACATGGTATTATTTCATTCTTTTTTGTAGCTGAGTAATATTCCATTGTATGTATGTATCACAAATCTATCATTCTCTGTGTTCTTGATAGCCAGTTGGGGGAGGGGGGTGGAAAGGAAGATATAGATGGAAAATTGAAAATGTTAAGTAAAAACTCTATATAGTTTGGAAATAGCTACCATTTTAGCAAATTCAAGTCTGCTGCTGCTGCTGCTGCTGCGTCACTTCAGTCGTGTCCGACTCTGTGCGACCCCATGGACGGCAGCCCACCAGGCTCCCCCGTCCCTGGGATTCTCCAGGCAAGAACACTGGAGTGGGTGCCATCGCCTTCTCTGAAATTCACATCTACAAAATAAAATCATTAGCTGTACTCCCCCAGGGTGTAACCATTTTGTAAAACTGAAATTTTGTACCCATTTTGCATAGGCCAAGACAGAAAGTTTCACAGTCCAGTGGTACAGAGCTGAGCGGAGGGATTCAATAAATACTTACTGGACTCATTCACAGTGATATGAAGGGATGTCATGTGCCAAAGCCAAAGAGGGGTGGGAGATTTCCTCATACGAGTCTGACCAAACCCCCACCTGGCTTAAAGCCAACTTCGTGTCTGCTCTGCACTTGCCACTGAGTGTTGGTGCAGAAAAGCAGGCACTCTACTGACCAGCCTGCTCTAGATTCACAGTCTCTGACCCAGATTCACAATCTCTAACCCCAGATTCACAATCTCTGACCCTAGATGGGCTGTTGTTCAGTCACTAAGTCGTGTCTGATTCTTTGTGACTCCATGGACTGCAGCACACCAGGCTCCCATGTCCTTCACTATTTTCCAGAATTGGCTCAGATTCACGTCCACTGAGTCAGTGATGCTATCTAACCGTCTCATCCTCTGTTGCCCACTTCTCCTTTGGCCTTCAATCTTTCCCAAAGAGTCAGCTCTTTGCATTAGGTTCAGCTTCAGCATCAGTCCTTCCAATGAATATCGAGGGTTGATCTCCTTTAAGATTGACTGGTTTGACCTCCTTGCAGCCCAAGGGACTCTCAAGAGTCTTTTCCAGCACCACAATTTGAAAGCATCAATTCTTTAGTGCTCAGCTTTTCTTTAAGGTTCAACACTCACATCATGGGCTGTTAGTGCCCAGCAACAGTCCTGACTATCCCTTCCTTCCCCTTTCTCATTCACACCTTTCCTTCTCTTCTCAAATTCCCCAAGCCTCTCTTGTCCACACCTGGGCCCCAGCACGCAGCCTTCCTCCCCTCCAAGATCACTCCTCTCCTCATCCTTCAGCTCCCATTGGGTCACCTGCTCATGGGCACCACCAAGTGCCTCCTCTTCCCACTCACTCCCTTCAGCATGCTAGTATCTTGCCATTACAGAGATCTCCCATTTTCAAAAAACTCTTTACAGTCCCACAGCCCCTCCAGCTGCTCTCCCTCGTCTCTGCTACCCTTTTGGCCAAACTCCTAGAAAGAAGTGTCCGTGCTCACCCCTTGGAATCTGTCTCCTCCAATTCTCTCTTGACTCCACCCCCACAAGGCTTTTGGCTCCATGCCTCCAATAAGTCATGGCTCCTGTCAAGATTGCAATGGCATCTCCATTTCTAAGTCCAGCCAGCTTCCAGATAAAGTGGTTTATCTGCAGCCTTTGACACAATTTGTCATGACACATACACCCTCCTCGAAAAAGCAAGAGAGTTCCAGAAAAACATCTATTTCTGCTTTATTGACTATGCCAAAGCCTTTGACTGTGTAGATCACAATAAACTGTGGAAAATTCTGAGAGAGATGGGAATACCAGACCACCTGATCTGCCTCTTGAGAAATCTGTATGCAGGTCAGGAAGCAACAGTTAGAACTGGTCATGGAACAACAGACTGGTTCCAAATAGGAAAAGGAGTACGTCAAGGCTGTATATTGTCACCATGTTTATTTAACTTATATGCAGACTACATCATGAGAAATGCTGGACTGGAAGAAACACAAGCTGGAATCAAGATTGCCGGGAGAAATATCAATAACCTCAGATATGCAGATGATACCACCCTTATGGCAGAAAGTGAAGAGGAACTCAAAAGCCTCTTGATGAAAGTGAAAGTGGAGAGTGAAAAGGTTGGCTTAAAGCTCAACATTCAGAAAACGAAGATCATGGCATCTGGTCCCATCACTACATGGGAAATAGATGGAGAAACAGTAGAAACAGTGTCAGACTTTATTTTTCTGGGCTCCAAAATCACTGCAGATGGTGACTGCAGCCATGAAATTAAAAGATGCTTGCTCCTTGGAAGGAAGGTTATGACCAACCTAGATAGCATATTCAAAAGCAGAGACATCACTTTGCCAACAAAGGTTCGCCTAGTCAAGGCTATGGTCTTTCCTGTGGTCATGTATGGATGTGAGAGCTGGACTGTGAAGAAGGCTGAGCGCCGAAGAATTGATGCTTTTGAACTGTGGTGTTGGAGAAGACTCTTGAGAGTCCCTTGGACTGCAAGGAGATCCAACCGGTCCATTCTGAAGGAGATCAGACCTGGGATTTCTTTGGAGGGAATGATGCTAAAGCTGAAACTCCAGTACTTTGGCCACCTCATGCGAAGAGTTGACTCACTGAAAAAGACTCTGATGCTGGGAGGGAATTGAGGGCAGGAGGAGAAGGGGACGACAGAGGATGAGATGGCTGGATGGCATCACTGACTCGATGAATGTGAGTCTGAGTGACCTCCAAGAGCTTGTGATGGATAGGGAGGCCTGGCGTGCTGCAGTTCATGGGGTCTCAAAGAGTTGGACATGACTGAGCGACTGATCTGATCTGATCTGATACACCCTCCTTGAAACACTGTATTCCCTTGACTTCCGGGACTCGCTCATTCTTCTCATTTTCCACCTGCCTAGTAGACTGCTTCATCTCAGTCTCCTTTAGTGGCTCCATCTCAGCCTCCACAAAGGGCAGAGTCTCTTCCAGTCTTCGGGCTGCTGAGATGACACAGAGCCTGAGTGTCAAACCAGACGTACAGGAATCATAGATGGAGCCCAGTGTCACGCTTTACTAATAACTTCAAGGATGCTTGTAATGTTGAAACACAGACAAAATAAAGGAAGCCCACATCATTTAACACAGCTACTGTGTTTAACAAAGCCCAGGTCCTTTCTCAGCATATTGGGACATACTCTAGGCAAGAGTCAACGCATCAGGTCTCCAGGAAGCTCACGGAATGATCTCTAACCTAAAACCTCTCAAGTATACAAACTGTCTCATCATTCACCACTTGATGAAATGTCTTCATTTACCCCTTAATAACTGCATAGCTTATGACATTTTCAGAGAGCCTTACTTTATGCATTCACATATTCTAGTTTGTTCACTGTAAGTAAACTTAGATCAAGTGTTTCCGCTAAATGCATTCTATAGATGAGAACTCTTTTCTAGCTAATGCCATTGTATATAAGTAATATTAGCATATTTACAAGGGGACTTGACCAATCCATCTTTCTTCTTCTGATAAGGTCAGAAATATGAGAAAATGGATAGTTGCCTTGATGCTAATCCTCTCCTTTTCAGCTCTGTGTGCACCCATGACTTCAAAACTGGTGTCTACAACCTACATTTTTCTCCTAAATTCCAAAGCCATCCGTTCAGTTGGGCACTCAACATTTTGACCTAGCTGTGTCAGAGGTTAACAAACTGAATAGATCACAACAGAAATAATGATTCCTTTTCTCAACTCTCTAAACACACACACACACACACACACACACACACACACACACACACACACCCCTTTCTCCCATGTCCCCCCATCGCAGTAAGTCTCCCCCATGGTCCCCCGTCCTCTCTCCTTGGGGGACAAGCATTATATCCTACTTGATTCCTTTTCCTCTCACATTACATATCCAACCCGCCTAAAAATATCTACCATTTCTACCTTCACAGTACACGCAGAGCTTAACCACTGATCCATCGTCACCCCCACGGCTGCCTCCCTGGTTCAGGCCACCACCATCTCTCCATGGACCTCACTGAAACCACCTCCGACCTGCATCTCTTCTTCCTACCTCCATCCTTGTCCCCGAGAGAGTCTATGCTGAGCACATCAGCCAGGTGGCTATCTTTAAGAGATTAGTCAAATTGTGTCATCCACAGCTCCACAGTCTCCAGTGGTTCCCGTATCTCTCAGAATAAAAGCCACAGTTCTTCTGGCGGCCTTCGGGGATCTATACATCCTGGACCCCCATGAACTCTCTGGCTCGCCTACTATTATCTGCCCCCCTGCGCACACACACCCATTCACTACTTCAGATGCACTGGCCTCTCTGTGGGACCTCCAACGATCTGAGCACACTGAAGCCCTTGCATCTTTATCATGCTCTGCATTCAGCCTGGAAACTCGTTTCCCCCGGGTGGCACCTGGCTTGCCTTTCTAATCTCCTTCAGATGTTGGCTTAAACGAACCTTTTTTTTAATAAGGGATTCCCTGATCACCTCTCTCAAACTGTCATTCACGTCTTCCCCTGAATCTGTCTCTGGTTTTTTATTCTCCTCCCCACTTATCACCATCTGACATGCTAGACTGTTTGACCTTTCTGTATTTCTTGTTCTAGTCTTCTGGATGAGAGTAAAGTTGCCCTTTTGTTCAGGGCGTTATCCCAGCAGTCACAGTGGTGTCTGGCACATAGTAGGTGCTCAATAAATGTTGCACAAATTAATTCATTGTGGAGCAGATCGATCTGAGTTGAGCTGAGTTTAGAGGAGCATATGATCAAATAATGCAAGGAGAACAGTAACTTGGGGCTGTGATAAGGAAGGCTTTGGACGATGGCCTGTGCCGTTTGAATCTTACTCTGCAGCCTGGAGGGATCGTTAAAGCGAGCTGAGCCAAGCAACAGCACAAAGAAATGAAGTCAGGGATAAAAGAAATCATGCTTTAAGAATAAGAATAATGCGAAAGGAAAATTTTGTTCTTGAACATTAGTCTTTCTTCGTCAAAGTGAATATGATCACTGATATTGTGTGGGCTGCTAACAATTACCAGAGGTGGAACACTGACGCCTTTTTTCAAAATGGTTTTAAAAACCGATAAATCCCTGCATAGAGGCATGATGACATACTATCTGATGAGATTGAGAGTGATTCCTTATGAGGGTCCATAACTTGAAGTATGGATGCGGTCCCTAAAATTTGTATGAAAAAGTCTATTAAATGCTGCTGGTAACAGTATTAAATGAGGTAACTGGATAGCATCACTGACTCAGTCAATGGACATGCACTTAGGCAAACTCCAAGAGATGGTAAGGGACAGGGAGGCCTGGCGAGCTGCTGTCCATGGGGTCGCAAAGAGCCGGACGCGACTGAGCGACTGAACAACGAAGTCGTATTCCAAAAATCCGAGCTTCGAAAAAACAGATTGCTGGAGGACAGATTTCTAGAAACACAAAGAATAAATGCCTCATCTGTCTCTTTTGTAAGTTGGGACTGGGAGACTTTCTCTAGGTTGGACCATACCTTATCCACCCCACCCACACCTCCCTTTTTATGGAAGTGGATCGACAAGAAAACGCCCCCAAACCACCAAAGATTAGAGTTTGGGTAAAATGTGAGTGCCTGTACTTCTTCGTATCTATGCTGTCTCTTTGAAAAGCTGGTTTTCTTTTTGCAGTACAACCGGTACCAGCAGTACGGGGCGGAAGAGTGCGTGCTGCAGCTGGGGGGCGTGCTCTGCCCCGGCCCGGGCTGCGGGGCGGGGCTGCTGCCTGAGCCGGGCCAGCGGAAGGTCACCTGCGAGCCGGGCCACGGCCTGGGCTGCGGGGTGAGTACCAGCCACACCCCAGGTGTGGACTGTGTGTGTGTGTTTGCTTTGGGAAATTGGCTCAGTTCGTGCTTTATTTTCATTTTCCATCTGGACTCAGATAGCTTTGACCTGATTTTTTAATTTTCATTTTATGTATTTTCATTTTATATTTGGACTCAGATGTCTTTGACCTGATGTAAAAACTAAAAATATATGTGTATATATATATACATATATATATATATATATTCAGTTCTTAACAGAATCCCATATATAATGAGGGAAGGTAAGATTTTCTGCTTTGATAGCTATCAGTGTTTACGACGTGAAATCACTCGGTCAGCCTTGTAAACTTTTCTTCCGGTGCTCAGATAATTCAGAGTAAAAAATGATTTCTTCAGAGGTAGCATCGAGTCAACAGGAGTGAGGGAGAAAGAGAATTCCACCTCTTAGCGTGATTGTCTTAGCGACGTTGCTGGCCTAAGTATTTCAAGAAATAAAAATGAAGATTAATATGGAAAACTTGAAATGTTATCAGGTGGTAAAAATCATTTTAAATCGAGATGCGCAAAACTTAATGGGGCCTCTTAGGGAAGCAGAAAGAGAAGCATGGAAAATGTTTGTTCTAAGAGGTCAAACCAATATGACCTAGACGGCTTCTTGAACGGGTCTACTGCTGCGAGCTGACGGTGAAGGGGTGAAGGAAGCATAACTCAAACGCAAATAGGCTGGCTAAATTATAGGCTGAAATGACAAATGGATAATAATCCTGGTATTAAATTTAATGCTGGCCCGAAAAGGAAGAAGTGTATGTGCTTATAAAATGCTATTGAATTGTGATGGGAGAGCATTCCTTTTAAAATTGCAGCTTCGTGAGGAGGTTTGTTGGAAGGAGGAGTATGGATGGATGGCAGAGGCGTATTAACCAGGCCTAATTTGGGGCTGAGCCTCCTGAATTACCTATGCATAAATTGGCATCTGTCATCCTGGGTAGAGCTCCCCATCGGTCATGCTAGTGGGGCTTACCAAGCTCTGGGCTGAGTGATAAAGCAGAGCAAGTGGAAGTTGAAAAATAATGAGATACCATGATGCGTAAGCAGAAAGAAATACTTCTGGGCTAATGGCGATTTCATTAGGATGAAAACTCACATCATGTCTGCTAGCCTTAGAAATTATGGAAATCAAACCCTGCTTCCCAGCCTTAGTCATCATCATTTACTGTATAATCTGCACTGGTTGCATGTGGCCCAAGCAAGCTGCCAAATTCTGGGATCAGAGTTTCCAGCAAATGTTTTCTTTCAGATGGAGTTACAATAGCCATTAACTAACGGCCCAGTTCTGTCTATGCTTCTACCTAATGTTCCATTGTCTAAAGCTGGGGAGTTCTTTTGGCCTGTCTTCTGCATTCATTGTTCATTTTGAACAGTTTTGAAGGTTTATGTAATTTTAAGATTTGAAGATCTTTCTCTTCCCTTTTTTACACAATGTGATATTATAAGTAACACACATTTGAACTCCAACAAATTATGGAAAATTACCTTGGAAATGAATTGAATTGCTTTAATACCTTTGGGTTAAGAGAGTTTAGGGGCAAACCTTACCTAAAGGAGAATGACTATCTTCAGGATATTTCTTTGAAACATCTAGGTAATGTGTTTTATGTTTATTTATTCTGTTTTGTTATGGGGAAGGGGCATGCTTGTTGGTTTGTGTATTACTTATCTGTTGCTACATAAAAAATAACCCCAGATTTTAGCCTTTTCATTAATAAACATCTTTTATCTCACAGCTTCTGAGGGTCAGGAATCCCTAAGTAGCTTAGCTGTGTGGTTCTGGCTCAGGGTCTCATGAGGTTGGAGTCAAGCTCAGTTATAGTTAACCCAAGACTTGACTGGGGCTGGAAGACCCACTGCAAAAATGGCTTGACCCATGATTCTTAGCCAGAAATGCCTCAGTTCCTCACTGGCTATTGGCCACAGTTCTCATTACACACCCCTTTTCTTAGGCTACTTGTCCCCAGAATGGTAGCTGGCTTACCCAGAGCGAATGAGCCAAGTGACAGAGCAAAAACAAAGCCACGGTGAGTTGCTCTCCGAGGCTGTGCTCCATCACGGCTGCTTTTTTCCTTGGTTAGCACTGAGTAGAAGTTCCAGCCCACCCACAAAGAGAAGGGAAAACTAAGCTCTGTCCTAAAGGAAAGGTGTCAGGGAATTCAGGGATATATCTTGAACCACCACTGTCTACAATCTGGAGAAATTGAGTAAAGAGCAAAGAGAAATGATCCTCGAAAACATCTAACTGGATGCTTTCTTTGTCCCCCCACCTTTTTTGCCCCAGTCCCTGTAAGCTTTTTCGGGCTGATATCAATTCCCATTGCTTTGGCTTTTCAGAAGAGATAAATTGACATCATCATTGCTCTTTTTTTCTTCAAATCCTCAACTTTCACAAAAGAATGTTAACCCAACTTACATGCCTTAGGGATTCTGTAGTAGTTAAAAAAGGAGATTAGGTTGTGTGACTTAGGCCCAAATCTTGGCTTCCTCAACTACCAGTGGTCTTAATCCTTCTGTGCCTCAGTCTCCTCACTTTAAAACAGTGTATTTGTATAATGCTCCTCTGTCCATGGAATTCTCCAGGCAAGAGTACTGGAGTGGGTTGCCATTCCCTTCTCCAGAGGATTCTTCCCAACCCAGGGATCAAACCAGTGTCTTCTACGTCTCCTGCATTGAGAGGCGGGTTCTTTACCACCAGCACCACCTGGAAAGCCCTTATAAGGCCATTATGAATGTTAAAGGAGCTGATGGATATAACAGCACATGGCATAAAGTATGTATTTATTTAATATTTAATCAAAAGCTTAATCAGTATTTATCAGAAGCTCACCTAAAAGACCTAATTAAATATTCAAGGAAAATTAACAACAGGGTGTTTGTTTGATCCTCTCTTCCAGATATTCTAGAATATTCCCCTCCTAATTAAGCTAGATGCAACAGGGAATTAGGTACCCAGGCCTCACTGTTTTAGCCCTTCAAAGAATTGCTTTTGCTTTTCTTGCACAGTAATTTGGTGTCGCTTGTTTATACTGCGGTCATTATACAGATGACTCAACGCTTGTGGCTCCGGACGTCCGAGTGGGCTTTTCTGTGAGGACCATGGTGCCCATTCCAGGTTCATTATGCTTGTCCTGGGAAAAGTTGACCCTGCTAATGGTCCCCCCTGAAAGCTGACTGCTGGAAAACCTAGAGCCACATTTGTGGGGTATCTACAGCAGAGAAATGGGCCACTAATAGAATGGGTTTGGCAACTTATTTCTTGGCTTGACTTCGTTCTCTTCCCTTTTCCCTGGTATATGCTGTTTGGCTGTGACTTGTGTGCCCTTATGAGCTGCTAGTCTTCTCTGGATGTAAGGGTGGTGATGGAGAGCTGTTGTGTCAAAGAACCATGGCTAGTTTATGTTGCCTGTTATATTGTCTGTCTGTTATGAGACAGAGCAGGGCCCAATAAGGAGAAGTTACAAGAAGCGGAATCAGACGGGTCTGCTCAGGGTTTGCTGTAGCACCATGGACAGTGGCCACAAAGCCGACTGCCCCCAGAGCAGGGGGTGCCTCACGCTACACGGTGCTCAAGGAAAGGAGCTGACAGCAAGCGGTGCAAGCCTCAGAGTCTCCGGCGTGCTTCTAGGGCTGCAGCTGCGAAGTTTATCGTAAGGTATCCGCGAATCCACCACCTGTACTTAACTTGTCCTCAACTGTCAACTCTTATTATGTGGGACTTGATGTTACAAAAAGGATCTCATGCATAAAAAAAGGTTGAAAACCAAATTCCTTGTCATTCACAGAAATGAAAAATTCTGCCTTCCGGGTACATAGTGAGGCGGACCCACATGGACTCACATTTTTAGAGCTGAGACACACCTCTGTGCTGATCTCCAGACAGGACAGTTCTAATCTTCCCATCAGTCAGTCCACCACCACATGCCTACCTAGATGGTCCCTGCTACCTCCCTGATCGCTGTTGTACATAGCTTCCATCCGAAGGCACAAGCTTCAGTATTGTGATTGTCTTTGACTTCTTTAAATGAGTGCTCAGGCTAGTACTTATGACTTCTGTATGCAAGCATATAGTACTGCTGCTGCTGCTAAGTCGCTTCAGTCGTGTCCGACTCTGTGCGACCCCATAGACAGAAGCCCACCAGGCTCCCCCGTCCCTGAGAGTCTCCAGGCAAGAACACTGGAGTGGGTTGCCATTTCCTTCTCCAGTGCATGAAAGTGAAAAGTGAAAGTGAAGTCGCTCAGTCATGTCCAACTCTTAGCGACCCCATGGACTGCAGCCCACCAGGCTCCTCTGTCCATGGGATTTTCCAGGCAAGAGTACTGGAGTGGGGTGCCATTGCCTTCTCCGGCATATAGTACTACTCACTGGAAAATCAGATTAGTTGATCCTTGGCTCTCCTAAATCACTGCCTTAACTGTTACCCAGAGAGCAGTGAACATTAGCTAATGAATATAAGGATTTCCATTTAAATGATAATGTCAGTCCATCCAGGAAAGGCCTGATAGACGTGTGATGGTTATAGCAAAATTTTTACCATTATTAAAGAATGATTTGAACTTAAGTACTCCCTCTCAGGGTCCAAGTTGAAGTGTTATACTTGCTTCGTGCTTTCATATTCCTGTCCTCAGCCTTGATATTGTTCTCTGTAAGAACATGTATTTAGAGCTCAACATTCATTGAGTGAATGAATGAATCTTAACAATGTAGAAGTAATATGAATACACTTTTATTTTCAAATACTAATCATTATGTACCCCAATATTAGAATTGCTTACCTTGCCTCAACAAGAATCTCTTCAAAAAACATAAAATATGCAGTGTTTTACTTATACATGTAATACATCATTTAGAACACCAAAGTATACTAACTTCAGAGATCCACAAAAAGTCAATTAGAAACCTGAAAATCCTCCAAAAATTGCAGTTTATATGCCCTATCCAAGGCCTCACCGCCGAATGAAGAATTCAGTGCGTTCTGATAAAGAAAATGTCTTGGTCTTGGGAGCACTGTTATTTTCCTTTTGACAAGCACAAAATATTTTTACATGGATAGACAGAACTCAACAAGGATATGTTTGGGGATCAAATAGCCTGACCTCACTCTCTGCCAACGCTTGATCATATTTTCACTACTGCTCATAAAAATATTAATTGATTTCCTGAGGAATTCGTGTAATGCATTATTCTTTCTCTGGCCTTATTGCTGTTCATCAGAACTATCTCACTAACTTTGATGGCTCCGATGTAAAATATTGACACTAGAAAACAGCAACAAAATATGGAATACAGTATACTCACTGACCTGGGGATACAAAAAGCTATGGCAATCAAACCTTGCAAATTTTCTATCAGCAAAACATCTTTATCTTATTTGATGGTATTTTGGGATATTATACATCTGAGAGATAATTTCCTAAAATAATACTATGAATTTAATGAAGAGTTTTCTGTTTTGAATTAGAAATACAGGGACAGGATTTAACAATGGCGGGGGGAACTCTTATGCATTTAAATGTAAACCAGAGATCTTTAAAAAAAAAAAAGTCATTACGCCGACCATTAGTTAAGGAAATTAAATAGAATTTCTTAAGGCGTCCGAGAGACTCTCCCTCCTTTGATGAGTAACGTGTGGCTTTGAGGTGGATTGCCCTAGGAAGCGGAGCATCCGTCTCAGGCTCTTCACTTGCACAGATACCCCCCACGCCCTCTTACCCAAGTTTACATTCTTGCACTGTCTTCCTTGACGAGAGTCTCAAAAATTGTAGAACCTTAAGTTACGAAGGCTTCATCAAAACTGAATCTAGACTTCAATGAGGACAGGGTAGACTTGCTGTGTGCCCAGAAGTCCTTGCAGAAGCTACTTACAACAATAGCATTCATATATTGATGAAGATTTTAGAGTCCAAGCCTCCTATTTTAGCCTTTATATAGGAAACGAGTCTGTGTAGACAAATGGGGGTGACTATTCCTTCATTCAGAGATCTAATTATTGATTTTAAAAGTAACTAGATGGAGAGCCCTTTTTTTCGATATGTGGGACTCAGAAATAGAAAGTCAAGAGATGGCCAATATTTAATAAAGAAAATGGTTACTTTTTCCATTCTTTAAAGAATTTTATAAAAATACAAAATTTAATTAAATTA
The DNA here is from genome assembly GCA_935064755.1 of Tragelaphus eurycerus. Lineage (NCBI taxonomy): Eukaryota > Metazoa > Chordata > Mammalia > Artiodactyla > Bovidae > Tragelaphus > Tragelaphus eurycerus. The sequence continues at coordinate 19,717,780 of CAKXYN010000039.1, read as the reverse complement.
CCTCAAGTATTTTGAAAACTGTATAGAAGATCTCCCTTTTTCCGAAGGAGAATAGAGGTTAAAATCTAGATTCCATATATGTGTGGTTTATGTCATAATGCTTTCCAGGAGACACCAAAAAGCACAGGTATTTTTCATTCACCTAAATGTGGGTTTGTTGGGGTTAAGCTCAAGGCTATCATCTCGCCTTGCTAGCCTCAACTCTATGGCCTCTTCAACCTGTAGAGCATGGAATCAAATCTTTTTGACACATTATTTTTGATATGCGGGATGGTCTTTATCAGAGAGTATTTTCAAAAGAAAACCAACATTATGAAATGTCAGAAATATGCCTGCCATGTTTATTTGACAGGTGTCCAAAAATCTAATTTAAGCTCTAAGATTGGCTCGTTTGCAGAGTGGAAATTAGTCTTGCTAGACTTTCTGCTTGCGAGCCAGCTTGAAGTGCAAAGACAGAAAGCTCTAGAGAGTATTTATTTTAATTAAAGAAACTGTTCATAAACATACAAACAAGTTCTGCATACCATTCCTCTGGAAAACATTTAGCAATTGGCAAATGTTCCTAGAACGTATTCTGCAGTCTGAAATAGAAATATATATTTTCTAATCCAACATAGATCAGTGACCTTTCCACGTGTCTTTGGCTATTTTTGTTTAAAATAAGGGAAGTGTGAAATAATTATACTCTTTCAAAACAGTAAGCACTATCTGTTTGAATAATGTGTTGCGCGTGCACATGTGTGTGTGTGTGTGTGTGTGTGTGTGTGTGTGTGTGTGTGCGGGCAGTCATGTCTGTCTCTTTGGGACCCCCTGGACTGTAGCCACCAGGCTCCTCTAGCCATAGAATTCTCCAGGCAAGAATACTGGAGTGGGTTTCCATTTCCTTCTCCAGGAGATTTTCTTGACTCAGAGATCAAACCTGTGTCTCTTGCGTCTCTTGCATTGGCAGGCGGATTGTTTATCAGTTTGCCACCTGGGAAGCCTAGGAAATCAATTTTGTGGCAAATTGAATAGAAAAGCCCTCTTTAGCTCTACCAGCTACAGGAGAGCTCAGAACATTCCAGAAAACAGGCTTCTGTGAAGATAACATAGTTTCTGTGTTATTTATTTTGATCCTGCTCTCACTTCAGTCTAGGGCAAGGCTGTCTAATATGGTAACCACAGGCCACAAGTGACTGTTTAAATTAAAATTAAATCAAATTTAAAATTAGGTTTCTCAGTCACAGCAGCTTACATTTTAAGTATTCAATGGCCACATACAGCCTCCGGCTACTGGACTAGACCTAGGCCATGCAGACAGAGCGTGTTTTCATCAATATCACAGAAAGTTCAGTGGGGTGGAGAAAATAGCTGTAAGATATGACCCTAGAAGAAGCATTCACAAGCTCAAAGATGCCTGTGTCTCAAACAAATTGAAGTTTGACCCCTTTAATTCTATTTAAGAGGAAAAATCTTTCTAGAAATTAAAGCAGTTTCCTAAGTTAAAAAAAAAAAAATGTACAGCAGTGTTTTCCAAAGTCATCCTTAGTCAGTGCAGGTCCAGGGGATATTGTGTACCAGGAGGATGGTTGGAACCCGGGACAGAGAGCCTGGGCCAAGATGAGTGATCAGAGAGCTTGGATGCCCATGGTTGTCGTTGCTGTTGTTCAGTAACTCAGTCGTGTCTGACTCTGCAGTCCCATGCGCTGCAGCACCCCAGGTTTCCCTGTCCTTCATATCTCCTGGAGTGTGTTCAAGTTCACATCCATTGAGTTGGTAATGCTGTCTAACCATCTCATCCTCTGCTGCCCTCTTCTCCTTTGGCCTTCAATCTTTCCCAGCATCAGGGTCTTTCCCAATGAGTCTGCTCTTCACATCCAGTGGCCAAAGTATTGGAGCTTCAGCTTCAGCATCAGTCCTTCCGATGCATGCAGTAAACTCCATTAAACGGGGCTTTTTTCTGTTGGACTTAAAGCTTTCATTATGCAAACATGCCTATGCCTGAACAAGGGGAATACCACAGCAGCCTTCCCTAAGTTCTTTCAAGCAAGAACTGCCTTTTGAGTGGTCCATCTTGTACGACAGGTGTCTCATAGAGCAGCTTGACAATCAAATCCCTTGGTTCATCTGAATAGCAAGCTTACCACAGTACTCTTGGGAAGGAGCTAGTGAAACCCAAGGATCAGAACATTAAGTCTACAACATTTTCCTCTTTACAGAGGACTAAAAAGCATGATTTTTTTAGATGATATACCATATTTGTATTGAGGTATTTTTGAGACTACATATCATATAGTGAAACCTCTTTATTCTTAAACTGCTATTGATGTATAATTTTATGGATTTAACATACATAGAGAAGATAGGGTGAAATTTTATGACTGTGTGTGATTAGCAGCATATTTTCAAATGATTCCTATTAAATGAACAAGGGAGATTTTTGAGCTTCATAGAATAAAGGATATTATGATAAAATATATATATGTATTTCTATAGTGGATATCAGTTTATATCAATCTCATAAAACATTAACTGCATAGGACACTGTGGTCATGACAAAGGAGTCACAGGGGTTTTTAAATTTTATTTTACTGAAGTGTAGTTGATTTACAGTGTTGTCCTGGTTTCTAGTATACAGCAAAGTGATTCTGTTACATACATGTATTTTTTTTCATATTCTTTTCCATAATGGTTTCTGTGGTTGTCATTCCGGCTTTCTACACAGTCAGGAATCGCTACACAAGTGGTCACACCAGTGTGAGCCTGGGCCACGCACCGCTGTAACTGCCCTGGTGGGGCTCCCCTTACAAGGGGGCACGCTGGAGCTCCCTGTCGGCATCCCGAGGGGTGGTCCTGTCTTCCCTGTCCTTCCCAGAGCCCACCAGGGTTTTCTGGGGGATGGAGAGCTCTGCTCCATCTCACTATGCTCATTATTTTTCACATCCTCTCCCCACTATCTCAGGCCTTCTCTCATCGGGGAGTAGAAGCCTCCCAGAGGCACATTCTGTCCCGCTCTTTCAGACTTGCCTCCAGCCCTCCTTTCTCATTAGGGTCTCTGCTGAACACTCTCGAAACAGCTAGTTCCTCCTGTATATTCATGCAGCCCAGCTCTCCCTGTGCGATGGTTTTTCTCAATTTCCCTCCATGCTACCTTTAGAAAATGGCCTCACAGATCTGACACTGTTCATCAGCCCATGGTTACCCTCTGTGGTTCGCGTCTCATCTTTCATGCTGTTACATACACTGCAGATTATGGAATGCGATTATCACAGCAGCTTTCTTTGTTCTCTCGTCGTTCCTTTTTTAATACTATTTTTGATTGTGGTAAAATATACACAATATAAAATTTGCCTTTGATAACCATTTTAAAGTATACAGTTCAGCAACATCAACTATTCATAATATTGGATAACCATCTCCACTATCTATTTCCAAAGTTTTGTATCACCCCAAACAGAAGCTCTGTTCCTATTCAGTTTGGTTGCTCAGTTGTGTCCAACTCTTTGCAACCCCATGAACCACAGCACGCCAGGCTTCCCTGTCCATCACCAACTCCTGAGTCTGATACTCAGACTCATGTCCATCGAGTCGGTGATGCCATCCAGCCATCTCATCCTCTGTCGGCCCCTTCTCCTCCTGCCCCCCAGTCCCTCCCAGCATCAGGGTCTTTTCCTATGAGTCAACTCTTCGCATGAGGTGGCCAAAGTACTGGAGTTTTAGCTTTAGCATCAGTCCTTCCAAGGAACATCCAGGACTGATCTGCTTTAGGATGGACTGGTTGGATCTCCTTGCAGTCCAAGGGACTCTCAAGAGTCTTCTCCAACACCACAGTTCTGTTCCTATTAGGCAATAATTAATTCCCCACCTCTCCCAGCCCCTGGTCACCTCTAAACCTCTTGCTGTCTCTGTGAACCTGACTATCCTAGATACTTCATGTAAGTGGAGTCGTAGAAATTTTTTTTGTCCTTTGGCATCTGGCTTAGCATAATGTTTGTCACTTAGCATCATGTTTTCAAGCCTCATGCAGCGTGTGTCAGAATTTCACTCCTTCCCATAGCTGAGTAATAGCTCATTGTATACGTATACCCTGTTTTGTTCCTCCCGTTCCTTTTTAGAATTTATTCAGCCACAGCAGTCCTTCATCTCCCTGGAGCAAAAGTCAGGCAGGTTCTCTGACTCTTGGTCACATATAAGTGAAAGAAAGTCTTAGAGACACTTTATGTTGTATATTCATACTGTCAATTCACTAAAAGTGGCTTTTGTCAAAAAAAAATATACTCAATGTAACACTAACTCTTCTACCCTGGCTCCCAAGGCCCAGCCTTTGCCCCATGCCTGTGTGCGCTTGGCCGGCAAGTCCAAATGGGCTGACGTGACTCATCTGGTTGCTCTGAGTGTTCATCAGCTTCTACCTGTTCCACTGACTTTTTATTCATCTCCGGTTAAGGTTGACAGGACACGATAATAGCTGATTATTCACTTTATTCCTCTGAAAAATGTCTACGTCATCAGTCTGCAGGTCCAGGGTTTTTAATTCCAGTGCTTAAAATTGTTTGCCTTGAATAATTGCCTATGTTAGCGCCTGTAGGGTTTCAGCCCCTTTACAGAATCATCTGTCCAGACCAAAGTCCCCCATCCTGACTTGAGTAGCAAAACCCTATCCCTGTTCTGTTGGTATAACAGAAATGTGTTTCTGCCAGAAATATAGCTCATGAACATAACTGCAAAGATTTGTCAAGATAAGTGTGGAGGATATTCCTTATAGGACTGTTTTGTAGTAGATAGGAGCTTGGAAGCAGTCAAATTGTCAATAGTATCATAGTGGTTAAGCACATTTTTGATCTACGGATACAGTAAAGTACAATATCTTGTTTAAAAGGGGCTTCCTTGGTGGCTAAGTGGTAAAGAATCTGCCTATAATGCAGGAGACCCAAGTTCAATCCCTGGGTTGGGAAGATTCCCTGGAGAAGGAATGGCAACCCACTCCAGTATTCTTGCTTACAGAATTCCATGGACAGAGGAGCTGCCGGGCCACAGTCCATGAGGTCATAAAGAGTCAGACACAACTGAGGGACCACTCCCACCACCTGTTTAAAAAAATAAGGTCATTCTGCATGCTGATATGAAACAGTTTTTAATATTCAGAATTAAGAGGAAAGAGCAGGGAAAAGAAGATCAATACTCATAAACATATAAAATATTTCCTGAAAAGAGTTCAAGAGACCATTAAAGTAGTTGCCTTTGGATAGAAAAAGTGGGGATATAGAGAAGGAAGCTTTTATTAATACTTTTCAGTTTATAACTTTCTGTAATGTTTGTGGTTTCTAAACATGTAGATATGTTACTTTTTATAACATAAGGAATTTTTTAGTTTATTAGCTACTTTTTTATTAATCAAGCTTTTATTTTTAAAAAGCTAGCCATGTTATGTGTTAAAAATAAAAGCAAAGCAAAGTGAACTGTAATTAAATTGGTTAGAATTTTACACCATTTCAGACCTAGTGTTTCTCTGGGGTTAGACTGAGGAAGAAGGAAATAGATCTGCCACTGCCAGAGGCCAAGGGCGTGCCGAATGGTGAGGTCCGGCTACTGTTCACTCTGAGGGGCTGGCAAGGCAGGTGGTCCATTCTTTCAGACATTTACTTGGCACGGAGCATGCTGTCCTGTCATACTGATTTAATTGAATGACATGTTTAAGAAAAATGCAAGTAAAGTCTGCTGGGAAATTTAATTTGCAGTCTCAAAATTAGTTCTAAGAAGCATGTCCCCTGAAGCTTTGAACAGCCAAATGCAAATAAGTGAATTTCAATTTTTGTGTAGTTTTAAATAGTTTGAGTAGTTCCTTCAGTATAGGAAAATACATTCCAATTGCCTTTTGCACATACCTGTATTCTAGGAATTCTATTCTTGCAGCGTGTTTTATTGCTGACTTTTGTTTATCTTCTCTTTTTTATTTACACCTATTTTCAGTACAATTTAGACAGAGTTCAAGGTGGCCCAAGCAAAACAAGGACTCGGCACCGAGGTATCACGCATTTTCCCCTGCTTGTCAAACATTCCGTTGTAAAGACTGTCTGTAAATTATTAGGTCGGTTCCCTACAAACTCCTGGAAGGGAACCGGGCTTTTCCTGATTAAAGACAAGTCAGCCCTGTTGTCAGTAGTCCGCAAGCGTCTGTAACAAACCCAGAAACCAAGTGCTGCTTGGATCCCAAGAAAGGCACTCAGCCTTCCTCCTCACCTGCCTTGCCTTTCAGTCGGCCCGGGATGCCGGCAGGGGAGGGCCTCAGTATTTCACCTTTTTAGCACTGAATGATTGAGGCTAACAGTAAATCCCTGAAGGCTCCCCCAGGACAAACTTGACCTGGCCCCCTGGGAAGGCAATGGCACCCCACTCCAGTACTCTTGCCTGGAGAATCCCAGGGATGGGGGAGCCTGGTGGGCTACCATCTATGGGGTTGCACAGAGTCGGACACGACTGAAGTGACTTAGCAGCAGCAGCAGCAGCAGGAGTAGGAAATGGCAACCCACTCCAGTGTTCTTGCCTGGAGAATCCCAGGGACGGGGGACCCTGGTGGGCTACCATCTATGGAGTTGCACAGAGTCGGACACGACTGAAGCGACTTAGCAGCAGCAGCAGCAGGATGGATGTACCTGGCAGAACCACCTGAGCCTGTGACGCAGGCCGTGTCCCGCGGTCCGTCTACGAGTTTCTAGTGTATGATCCCTGGTGGTCCCGTGGCTAAGGCTGTGCTTTCACGGCAGGAGCCACGGATTCCATCCCTGGTTGGGGAACTAAGACCCCCAAATGCCGAATGGTCAAAAAATTTAAAAAGTTTATAATGTGAACAAAGTATTTTTTTTTTGACATTAATTTTATTTAAGGATTTTTTTTCCCCCAAGGAGAAGAAAAGAAACCATTTAAGACCTCAAGCCTACGGGTAAGGTCCAGGCCAAATGTGGAACCTTCACCCCATCTATCTGCTCTTGAACCAGGGGTAGGAGAATAGTAGAAACAAGAAGGAAGGCTTTCCGAGGGCGAGCACGCTCTCTGCTGCACTCTAGGAAGTAATTTGTCAAGTGGACCTGTTACGTGCTTCTAAAAAAAAAGCAATTTTCTTCCTCCTTTCTTTAGAAGCAGGCCCACAAAGCCTGTTTCCTTCCCCAGCCCATGCTGCCCACCACTCTCTTTTAGAAAGAAATCATATGGTTTCTTCACAAAGCCTTGTTGGTTATTGTCCAGAGTGCAGTGACTGTCTGGAAATTTAATGTCCAGTGAGGTTTTTTTTTTCCCCAGCTCCTCTCAAGGTGTTAGTACTAAAGTGACAGTATAAAGGAAGACTGAATTAGCTATTCCTGAGGTCACCTCCACACACAGAGCCTAGTCCTCATCACCTATTTCTAAGCAATCCTTAAGTGAATTACTGGATTTGAACATTTTATATCACCTCTTTTCTCTCTACGAACTCGAGGCATTGTTCTTTACGTATGCAAGCCTGCCTAGTGGCATACCTGATGATTTGGAGGAAGTTAGTCTGTAGCAGAAATAAGATGGAATTTTACCTGCTTGATTTTTAACAAATGTGAAATGATTGGAATGGATGCCTTCTAGAAAAGAAATCCCAAGAAAAAAGTCATTTATCAACCTTCTTTAGACCATTCGGGTAAATGTTTTACATGTAAACAGAGCATAGAAAGCCAAGCTCTATTCAGAAGATGGCTGCTATTTGGAAAGAAAGAAATCCAATCTGACCCAGCTTCTGAGAGTCTCCTTTATGTGAGGACAAGGCTGGGCTTTTGTATGAGCCGTATTGTATTATTTTAAAGTGCAGGAGCCGCTTAATCAATAAGAAAAGTTGGGGTAGAATGTTCGGATTAAAGAGATAAGATCTTTGTTAGACTAAATCAATTGAGCCAGAACCTCCCATAGTGAGCTGAATGGAAATAGCTTCATGTTACAAATGTACCAGAGATTTTTAAAAGGTCTCAAATCAGTGTTTGGAGACTATGTAGCTATGTGTATTTTCAGTTTGCCGTTCTGGAGAAACCGAAGATTGTTTTTGTAAGAGTTTGGAAAAGCGCTAAACTTCCGTAATATGCATGGTTTTGATGAACATTTACTGGAGTATGCTTTTAATATTCTGAGCTCCATTTTAAAAGTCATTGGTACTAGAATCAATGGACAGGGACACAGATTATCCCAGAAAGTTAAGAAAATAAGCAGCCTGAAACCTACTCTAAAGGCTGTTCTCCTTCACTCTGTAACCAGGACTGCTTGCTGCTGCAGCTGGACCCTGGGCACCCAGCTTCCCACCCACCGAGCTGGGTGACCTGTCCGGTGACTGTTAGAATCCGTGTGGGTGTCCACAGGCTATTGACAGCCTTGACTTCCCTCCTGATTTTCATCGTCCCCCTTTCCTGCTAATTTGATTTTTTTTTCAAGCATTCTCCTTTTGGGGAGGTGACTCCATTCCTGGTCAGAAGGGACTCCCAAGTTGTCTAAGCCTGTCCTGCTACTGCTGTGAGCCTTATGAGGCAGGGTCTGGGAAGAAAACCACATCCTTCCTGTGTGCTTGACTGCACGGCTCAGTTGATCAGCTCAAAAGCCAGTCTGTTGTTGGACTGAGCGTTATGTGAAAGGATCTGTTTCCTTTTTGTTTAAGCTGATTGGATTGGACTTTCTGACTCTCCAGCCAAAATCTGTTAACTGGTGCATGAAAACTGGTTCATTTGTCTAAAGTGACTAAAGGAATTCATCCACTAACAGACTCTGGGCAGATGACCCCAAAAAAGGCTCTTGATAAGGACTTTCCAGTAGCAGACCAAGTCACCTCCAGGTTACATCCCATGGTTACCTCCCGAAGTCTTCAGTTGGCCTCATTCCTGTGGCACTGGCGGCCCAGCATGGTGGCCACATTTCAACCAGGCTAAGGGGGATGGGGAAGGGGAGGGCATGTTATTCCTAAGGCCAGGTCCAGAGGAGGCACGCGGCGCATGCCGACCCACATCCCAAGGAGAGGAGTTAGCTGTACGGCCATGTGGCCCGCCCCAAAGGTACATGGCCGGCCCCATGTGGCCAGCTGAAGTTATTATCAATCCTAAGAAGGAAAACAGCAGATAGGTGGTGGAGGATAATGCTTGGTCTCTGCCACAACTACCACACGTCCTGTCTCTCCCGTAATCCTTACCCAAACACTGTCCACTTCTTTCCATTCACAAATCTCTGAGTTTTCATGCAGGAAAAGAAAAACTGAGTGGAACACTGCAGCCTCTTTATTTCTAATAGGACTGAATACCCACTTCGTGATCTTTTCTTTCAACAGTGTATCTTTCACTCTCTGAATTCCAAAGCATGAAAATTAGACCTCTAGCTCTCAATAAGACCCACTAAATTGCATTCACCCCCTGACTTTGAAAGGTGTGGCCACCATAACCTTCTGAATTTGTGCAGATGAATAGAGTTAGCATCGGTAGGGCCACAAGCTGAGAGTAGAGGAGCACCGTTCTAGAAAATTCTCTCGTTGGACCGAAGCTTTCACCTGCTGATCTTTTTGTTCTAATTTTACATACAAATGCACTGCTTAACCATGTAGAACCAAACAGACCGCAGATGAAAGCGTTTGGAGTTACAAATTGAATATGAGATTTCACGTAGCACTTGGAGTAATGACAGCTTCTGATTTACATTTCTAACAGCCGTCCTAGGAGTTTTAGCTTTTGTTCTTCTCCTGCAATCACTAGAAATCATGCTGTTTTCAGCAACTAAGCTATGCTAATAAGAAACGTTCACCAGGGGGAAAAGAAAATCAATATATCCTTCTTTATATTTAAAATAAGTCAGCAATACTTACACGGGAAAGTTCTTTATTTATTGCAAATGAGTGAATTGATTGTCTGCTGTGTCTGTGGCATGGCCTTGGGCACTCAGCACAGGGAGGCAAGGACAGTACAGTGCTGAGAAGCCGGTTATCTGGCGCGAAGACGAGACGCCCAGTGGGAAGTGGCACACCCACACGGCAGTGCAGGTTCGTGCCAAGTAAGGTGCCACAGAAATCCAGAAAAGTCAAGGGTTTCTAACCCAGCCCCATGTCACCTTGAACATCGCGCGTTTTAACATGTGTCCCATTGCTTGCCTGCGTGTGCCTGCTCGGTCACTCAGTCGTGTCTGACCCTTTGTGACCCCATGGAATGTAGCCCGCCAGGCTCCTCTGTCCATGGGATTCTCCAGGCAAGAGTACTGGCCTGGATTGCCATGCCCTCCTCCAGGGGATCTTCTCAAGTCAGGGATCGAGCCTGTGTGTCGCGTCTCCAGCGTTGGCAGGCAGGTTCTTTACCACTGTGCCACCTGGGAGGCCCCACTACCTGTTTCCTTCCCACCTGTTTACCCCTCGTTTTCTATAGGGCCCTGGTTGGGGAGCAGGGCTGCAGTCTGCTGATTGTTGTGTCCTCAGCATCCAGCAGGGTGTCTAACACCCGCGTAGTAGTTCACTGCATTAAACAATGCGAGAGGGAGGCTTTCAACTGTTGAGGGCAGGGCGCTTAATCAAGGACCTGAGAGGGTGGAGAGACTTTGCCTAATGGAGACCGGGAAGTATTCTAGGCTTAAGGCTCTGACCCAGAGTGGAGGTAGGGAAGGGGCCAGGAGTACTGAGCTGGTGACCAGGAGGCACCAGGGATCACGGTTTTCACGGAGAACATGCAGAAGCAAAGCGAGGAAAACGCTCGATTGGCCACAACTGCCGCGCTGGCCTTGGGAGAACCAACTGGTTGCATGTGGTGGACTGTCCTCAGGCTTCTGTTCTCTGATTCCAGCGCCTGGAGTCTTCGCTTCGGGTTTGTTTACGTAGCTTGGAGAGGCGTTAGCGCCCCCTCAGTCTGTCAGACACCCTCCTTGTTTAATTCCCTTCATGTCACCAAGTTCATTTTGACGATTAACCCTCCGAAACACCTTGTGAAACAGATATTACCACTTATGTTTGTTTTTTTACCCATACAGATTTTTCAAGAATTATCTTAGGGATTCTAATTTTGCAATATTAACTTCATTTGAGGTCGGACTGAGGAAGAACTAGGTCACTCTTTTAATTGAGAGATTATTTAGAACTTGGTTGAATCACAGCCACTCTCTATGTAACATTGAATAGGTAATGTGTAATAATAATTGCGATGCAATGTGCATGCCATAATATTTACTCATCTGTCTTATGCCGTAGCATAGTTTGCTGCCCTTTATCTACAAATAAGCGCTTAATGTTTACTAATCTCTACTATGAACTATTCTTTGTCTCCTGGCCATCACCATGGTATACACGTACGAGAGCCTTTCATACTTAGGTCCCTCAAGTGGAAACACTGCCAGCTGGGAATCGTGAAAGATTGTTAACATTTGAGAAATGGAGCAAGTGGCAAGGGGTGGAGCATGCCAGGCCCCCTTTCTACTCAGATATCTCAGCATCTACACACTTAGTGAACAGAAGAAAGTCAGATGCATAGCAGGAAGCTTTCTAAGACCCTGGAGCTGGAGAAGAACCTTGACATGAGATGTCAGGCATATTACCATGTGATCATGTCCCTTCTGTAATCCCCATTTGTTTCCATTTAGCAAGAGTATGTTTTCCTAAACAAATTTATTTTGAAAATACAAAAGTAAGTGAAAAGCTCAAATTCATTTAAAACAATCCTAGGTATTTTCAATGTCTCAGAACTGTTTGGTGTTAGTGTATTGGGGGTCATGGCCCATCTTGGACGTCATCTTTCTATTCCCTGAGCAGATTAGGTGCACACACACATTCACACACACACACACACCACACAGTCACATCCATACCACACACACACACATACACCACACAGTCATATCCACACCACACACACACACACACACACACTCACATACACACCACACACACAGATATACACCCATGTTTCACAAAGTGGATCCAGAAGTAAATTTCCTACCATTTCACTAATGGGAAATTTATTTGTCCACTTACATGAACCCTGAGTCTTTTGAGTTCTAACTTTAATGCTATTATTTCCCTAGATGTTTGCACACAACCCAGTGTCTCAAAGCCAGATTTCCTGTAAGTGGAAGAATTTTGCACGTATATTTTTTAAAATAGATCTAATCAGAGTGAAAACTTCTCATTAAAACTAGTTTTTATCTCAGAGAAAGATGTGAAGTGAACTTTGGAAACATTTTACCAAACTCCCTTCTTTATTAACAGCGTTTGGAAGCTATTTGACCCCTTAGTTGCATTTTCCGTGTCTCTGGTCACAGAGTCTCCCCTGACACAGGTCTTCTCCCAGAGTCACCTGCCTGGGGCCCTGTGGGCTCACACAGCTGATTTCTCCATCACCACGTGCTTAGAACGCAGGGGTGTGTTGATTTCCTCAGCAACCTGGTTGGGGGCTTGTGGGATACTTTCTAAGGCTAAGGGTGAATGATATCACCTGTGGAATTTACGTTCCACTAAAATAAACAATATATCAAATAGTGAAGAGCACTGTGTTCTGTTTGAAGTAATAATATATCCTGCAGATAGTTGGAAATATGAAATTGAAATCCACCATATTAGGCTCATTGTCAAGGTTTGAGAGTTATCGTTAGAAAGGTAATAATTGAAGCTCTTCAAGAACTGGTCTGCTCTCTGCAGAAGAGTGACTTGGTCTTTTCTCTGCCAAGATATGAGAAGACTTGTAGGTCTTATTATACACCAGCTGAGGCTGCTCCAGCGCCTCCTGGTTTGGTGAGGGGAGAGAGAGGTTAAGAAACTAGAAAGGAAACTCCAGGTGTGTCCTTCTCAAACCAGGGTATCCGATATGGAGGATAACACGGAGTCATAGGATGAATGAACAAGCAGTTCTCCGGACCATCTAGGGCAGACCCGGGTGGAGAATGATGCTTTCATACTGAACTGAATCCGTGAATGTTCAAATTATGTCTCGATTTACCACCTCTCTTTGGGGCCATGACCCTAAGATTCTTCAGAGCAGACCTGCTCCTCCCAGAGCTGACCTACACCTCCCTTTGCTATCAGGAACATCTCTCTGAAGAATTTGGAGTGCTAATGTAAGTGGTGGCAAGAAACTCACCCACACTGTCAAAATCTAATTAAAAATCTTTGGATAAAATATCAAGATAGTGTGAAATGAATAGATGTTTTTTTTTAATGCATCTTATACAAAATGGTTTTTGCCACTCTTTCATTTTTATTATGTGCTTAATAAGCTTTCACTGCTCTAAGAAACAGGTTCATGTTCCCGTATTATTTTGTTTGTATACCATGTAAATGGAAATGGTCCCAGGAGGAATGACATTATTATCAAGTGATCTTTTCCTTCATCATCAAAATGTAAGCAATTAAATCTCTGCTTCCCAAATGTGACAAATGAATTAAAGAATATTTAACTCTTGCAAAGGTTTCTAGCTAGAGGTAAAAATCAGTTGCTGATTTATAAAAATCTGTAATTATTATAAAAATCAGTAGTTTTTATAAATGTGTCTTGACTTAGAAAGTACAATTGATGCTTGTTTGTCTCCGTGTAGGACAGCCTTTCAAAGTCACCTCACTTAAACTGCTGCTGCTGCTGCTGCTAAGTCGCATCAGTCGTGTCTGACTCTGTGTGACCCCATAGACAGCAGCCCAGCAGGCTTCCCCGTCCCTGGGATTCTCCAGGCAAGAACACTGGAGTGGGTTGCCATTTCCTTCTCCAATGCATGAAAGTGAAAAGTGAAAGGGAAGTCGCTCAGTCGTGTCCAACCCTCAGCGACCCCATGGACTGAGCCGCCTTAATTTTACAAGTGGAAGTTGGTGGTGGTAGTTGCTCAGTCGTGATGGACTCTTTGCAACCCCACAGACTGTAGCTCACCAGGTTCCTCCCTCCATAGGATTTTCCAGGCAAGAATACTGGAGCAGGTTGCCATTTCCTTCTCCAGAGGATCTTCCCAACCCAGGAATCAAACCTGTGTCTCCTGGACTGCAGGCAGACTCTTTACCGCCGAGCCAGGGAAGCCAGCCTCCTGTCTGTGTGCAGAACTTCACCTACTCATTCAAGGCAAAGAGCCGCCTCTCCTTAGGAGATCGTTATGCCAACTCCTGAGGCAGCCTTTAATTACCGTTACCAACAGGAAGTCACTCAGTGTCGAACCTCGGACCTTTCTTATGAAAGTCTAAATCTATTCATGTGGCAGCCACTGCTCTTGAAGATGACCTGACCTAAAGACACCGACGTTCTGGTGTGGACCGAAGTCAGCTGTGTGTTTACGTGTGACCCCATGTGCACTTGACCCCAAATCCACGTGGGGCCTCTGTTGAGAGAAGTCCTGCTGCTATGGGCCCCAAGGTCTGTCCCCACTGGGAGTTCTGGGGATGCCCTGCTTATTTCTCATTAACTCTGGGGCGCTGCTGGAAACTCCCGGGGTCTCCAGGAATGCTTCCCTCTCTGGAGGGTTGGAGAAACGCCCCACCCTTTCCTGACTAGAGTGGAAGAGCAGGAGTTCCTGGAGGACCTGAGAGGTCATAAGATATTCCCACAGCCGCATGCACACTAGCGCTCCAGAGAAGTCTGCTCCTTCACACCTCAAGACACTTTGCCAGTATATGTAAATAAACATAAAGGGCAAGCTCGAAAACATCCATCAAAATAAAATCTCATCTCAAAATTAAATGCTCCGCTAAGTCACAGATGAAGAACCTTGCCCCTGTGTTGTTGTTCAGTCGCTAAGTTGTGCCCTGACTCTTTGTGACCCATGGACTGCAGCCCACCAGCCTCCTCTGTCCTCCGTCTCCCAGAGTCAAACTCATATGACTTTGCTGAATCACAAGTGAAAACTCTTGATGCTAAGGATTACTGTAATACTTAATGTATCTTATGCATATGAAGTCTTCCATCCCACAAATGTATGTTAAGCCTTCAGCATGTGCAAAGTACTCTGAGGGATAAAAAGATTTCTAAAACACTGTCTCAGATTAGGAGAACTTGTTTAAGTTAATTCTAAATCTTTGGGGACTAAATAAGAGAAAAGATACATTAAGAAGCAGTATTGTGGTAGAGGGGCAGTCTTGCTGGTGGCCTTCCCAGGACCTGAGCCGACCTCACAGCTGAGAAATGGCCTTCTGTAGGAAAGCCTTCCAACCTCAGGCAAGGGCTCATCAGCCAGTTGGTTCAGTGGAGCAGATGGAAAATGAAACCTAGCTCCCTGGAGGCAAGTTTCCTAAAAAAAAAAAAAAAAGATTGGAGAGCTTAGCCTAACTAGAAATGTTAAGAGTCTAAATGAAAGAGGAAACTCTCATCATGGATAAGAAAGTGGGGTCCAGCTGTTCACCACTCAGAAGCCAATTAGGAGGCCAGGTCAGTGGAAAGGAAAGTTTGCTTTATTCCAGGTGCTGGCAGCTGGCGGGGAGGGCAGATGCCTGTCCAAAGACCGACTGCCCCATCCCACGCCTGACAATGGGGGGAAAGAGCTTTTATAGGCTAGAGGGGGCTACATGCAGAAACAGCATAGTCAGTTCTAACAGTCATCTTGAAATTGGGCATCGGTGACCTGACGAGCACCATCTTGGTTGTTTGAGGTGCAGTTAATTTCAGTTCCAGTTTGTCCCCATTTGTTTGAGGCCAACTCTCAGAATTGTAGTAGCCAGACTTTATTTTCTTGGGCTCCAAAATCCCTGCAGATAATAACTTTAGCCATGAAATAAGGACACTTGCTCCTTGGAAGAAAAGCTATGACAAATCTAGACAGCATATTAGAAAGTGGAGATGTCACTTTGCCGACAAAGGTCCATAGAGTCAAGGCTATGGTTTTTCCAGTAGTTGTGCATGGATGTTGTGACCCCATGGACTGCAGCACCCCAGGCTTCCCTGTGCATCGCCAGCTCCCAGAGTCAGACGCGACTGAGCAACTGAATTAAACTGATGTATGAACGTGAGAGTTGGACCGTAAAGAAAGCTGAGTACTGAAGAGTTGATGCTTTTGAACTATTGTGCTGGTGAAGATTCTTGAGTCCTTAGGATTGCAAGGAGATCAAACCAGTCACTCCTGAAAGAAATCAACCCTGAATATTCTTTGGAAGGACTGATGCTGAAGCTGAAACGCCAATACTTTGGCCACCTGATGTGAAGAGCTGACTCATTGGAAAAGATGGGAAAGATTGAAGGAGCAGGAGGTGACAGAGGATGAAATGGTTGGATGGCATCACCAATTCAATGGACATGAGTTTGAGCAAACTCAGGGAGATAGTGAAGGACAGGGAAGTCTGGAGTGCTGCAGTCCATGGGGTCACAAAGAGTCAGACAAGACTTAGTGATTGAACAGCAACAACATCATGGCTACAGTCTGGTCATCATTAGTTAAATTCTTGCACTTGGTGAGGGTCTCAGTATCTCTAAAACATCTCCCAGGATATGGCTCAGAATATTATCTGTAGCCACTGAGGCGGAAGTAAACGTCCTTGAGTGCATTGCTATTGTTTGGTCTCCTTCAACCGTTTTCCTTTGTTTCTTCAATTTCTCACTTCTCTGGTTAAACATGTTTTTTGTCTAAAGCTTGCCACAGGCAGAAGCAGGCAAGGGACATGGGGGACACAAACCGTAGGACCCTGTTCTGTTTCGATCACAGTAATAAACGGGAGCTTGCATTATTCACAGTGTGACGTGTGATTGCATGTCATCTTGGCCTCCTCAAAGTAAATTTTAAAAGACGCTCCCCGGGTCTTTTGTAAACGAATTACAAAAAGTACTTCCCACCCTACCTCTCGGGCAGACACAGGCCACAGGACTGACCACCCCTCACCCAGATAGCATCTTGCCACGAATCCCCGTGTGGGCACAGCCACTTCCAGGGTGCAAGGTCCAGGGAGGCAGATGCCCTCTCTTTCCAAGCCCATCTGGCCCAACCCTTTGCACAGCACACAGACTATACCACCGTACACCAGCCCCTGGCTCCAAGCTCAAGTATGGTGCTTAATAAATATTTGTGAAATGTATTTGGGAGAAGGGGATGGCACCCCACTCCAGTACTCTTGCCTGAAAAATCCCATGGACAGAGGAGCCTGGTAGGCAGTCCATGGGGTTGCACAGAGTTGGACATGACTGAGCGACTTCACTTTCACTTTTCCTTCCATGCATTGGAGAAGGAAATGGCAACCCACTCCAGTGTTCTTGCCTGGAGAATCCCAGGGACGGGGGAGCCTGATGGGCTGCTGTCTATGGGGTCACATGGAGTCGGACACGACTGAAGCGACTTAGCAGCAGTAGCAGTGAAACGTGTTTGAAAGAAAACAGCAAAATTCTGTAAAGCAATTAAAAAATAATTTTAAAATATTAAAAAATAAATTTAAAAATAATTGAAAATTTAAAATAAATTTTAAATTATTAAGAAATAATTTGTTAAAAAGACAAAAAATAATCATAATACTATCTGTGAAATGAATGTTTCATAATGTAAAATTACACCAGAGCACCCTGTTATTCCCTTGTAGCAATTACTGCCACAGTGTATTTTATTCAAGGATGTTAGTAGACTTTCTAATGGTCAACAGCAGATGGAGAAGAGAGTACTGGGACAGAGCTGAAACAAGAAGGAGAGGAACAAGGACAGGGAGAAGTATACAGCAACAGGAATGATCTCTTCATAGTTTGAATAGTTTTGTATTTAAGAAAATCTGAGCCCGTTTCTTTGCAAAGTAAATTAGATAATAAGCATCCAAGCCACGTACGATACTAAAAGCAACTGAAACATATTGAACAAACGTGTGTGTGTGTGTGTGTGTGTGTGTGTGTGTGGTACCAACTGGAAGCGGGAGCCAGGAGCCAATTGTGTACATCTTTTTCCAACTCCGTGTTCATTAACTTCATGCCGCTAACTTGAAATAGACCATGATGAGAGAGAGAAGAGTAAAGTAATGCTCAAAATTCTCCAAGCCAGGCTTCAGCAATATGTGAACCGTGAGCTTCCTGATGTTCAAGCTGGATTTAGAAAAGGCAGAGGAACCAGAGATCAAATTGCCAACATCCGCTGGATCATCGAAAAAGCAAGAGAGTTCCAGAAAAACATCTATTTCTGCTTTATTGACTATGCCAAAGCCTTTGACTGTGTAGATCACAATAAACTGTGGAAAATTCTGAGAGTGATGGGAATACCAGACCACTTGATCTGCCTCTTGAGAAATCTGTATGCAGGTCAGGAAGCAACAGTTAGAACTGGTCATGGAACAACAGACTGGTTCCAAATAGGAAAAGGAGTACGTCAAGGCTGTATATTGTCACCATGTTTATTTAACTTCTATGCAGAGTACATCATGAGAAATGCTGGACTGGAGGAAACACAAGCTGGAATCAAGATTGCCGGGAGAAATATCAATAACCTCAGATATGCAGATGATACCACCCTTATGGCAGAAAGTGAAGAGGAACTCAAAAGCCTCTTGATGAAGGTGAAGGTGGAGAGTGAAAAGGTTGGCTTAAAGCTCAACATTCAGAAAACGAAGATCATGGCATCTGGTCCCATCACTACATGGGAAATAGATGGGGAAACAGTGGAAACAGTGTCAGACTTTATTTTTCTGGGCTCCAAAATCACTGCAGATGGTGACTGCAGCCATGAAATTAAAAGACGCTTACTCCTTGGAAGGAAAGTTATGACCAACCTAGATAGTATATTCAAAAGCAGAGACATCACTTTGCCAACAAAGGTTCGCCTAGTCAAGGCTATGGTCTTTCCTGTGGTCATATATGGATGTGAAAGCTGGACTGTGAAGAAGGCTGAGTGCCGAAGAATTGATGCTTTTGAACTGTGGTGTTGGAGAAGACTCTTGAGGGTCCCTTGGACTGCAAGGATATCCAACTGGTCCATTCTGAAGGAGATCAGCCCTGGGATTTCTTTGTAAGGACTGATGCTAAAGCTGAAACTCCAGTATTTTGGCCACCTCATGCGAAGAGTTGACTCATTGGAGAAGACTCTGATGCTGGGAGGGATTGAGGGCAGGAGGAGAAGGGGACGACAGAGGATGAGATGGCTGGATGGCATCACTGACTCGATGAATGTGAGTCTGAGTGACCTCCGAGAGCTTGTGATGGATAGGGAGGCCTGGCGTGCTGCAGTTCATGGGGTCACAAAGAGTCGGACACGACTGAGCGACTGATCTGATCTGAGAGAGAGAATATTACAGGACTGAATTTTTTTCAGAATGGCTGGGGAGAAGCTGTTTACTAGCACACCACTCTGTGTGTGTGATCCATTCAGTTATATTTAAGTACAAGGGTCTTTAGAACTTACATAATACAAAGTTGTAAATAGAGACAGCTTTGGTAACAGGTAACTTAAACTGATCTTTAGTTAACATTCTATGTGGTCCATGTTGTATATTTGGGCCGCCAATGTAATTAGATTAAAAATTTTGGTACACATATTAATATCATCATCTAGGATATCATATTGCTTGCTGCTAAGTTGCTTCAGTCATGTCCAACTCTGTGCGACCCCATAGATAGGCAGCCCACCAGGCTCCCCCGTCCCTGGGATTCTCCAGGCAAGAACACTGTGGTGGGTTGCCATTTCCTTCTCCAATGCATGAAAGTGTAAAGTGAAAGTGAAGTTGCTCAGTCGAGTCCGACTCTTCGCGATCCCATGGACTGCAGCCTACCAGGCTCCTCCATCTGTGGGATTTTCCAGGCAAGAGTACTGGAGTGGGGTGCCATCACCTTCTCCGATATTGCTTGCTTAGATTATTTTATTAATTTAATCCATTGACTATTCTATAGCCAAATCAAATACAAAGCATTTGCAATTAGAACATATATTTCCAGGTTAACACAGAAATTTTTCTGATACAATGCATTGAATGTAATAGATTAATTAAATAATATAGCTTCATAAGTTGCAGATAGAGATACCAAGTCCAGGTAAACAACTTTGTTTCTGCCCATATTTTAATGTTCAGAGTTTAGAGATTGTAGTTAGGCTTCTTACTGCCTCCTGATAATTTATTTTTCTCTTTGTTTTCTGATCATTTCCCTTTTCTGGTTTTATAACAGAGCGTCTCTCAAATCCATTGTCTAGTTGGGACACTATTATTGCAGTATTTCCACACTGTTCCCTTTCAAGAGCATTCCTACATGAAAGAATTCTTTAATCTTTATTGCATCTCTGTTTAATCTTTCAGAGACACATTCAGGTAATTTAAATTGCAATGACTGTAAGACGAAAATATATACAAAGTTTTGAAGAATGGAAGCAATTAGTGAGGTTCACAGGGCTGGAATTCATGAAGAAGCCTTCAAAGAACGCAGGTCCCCCATTGATTTTACCTTGTGGTACCATCCTTGGTTTTATTGTCTATGAAGATGGTTCGAGTGGTTGAGGAGGCACACTCCACTGGAGACACCAGCACACTACCCCTTGACGGTTCTTTTATAAATCCAACGCAGTTTACGTTGCGGTAGATTCGTGTTGAGTTACGAAGGCAATAAAGTGTTCCATTCTATATGAAACAGATACAGAATATTTGCAAAAACAAGGCTCGAGAGGAAATTTTTTAATACCTTAGGCATCCAACTTGCCTGCTCACTTTCAGGATGAAATTAGAGAGGCATTCTAGCAGAAAAATGTAGGCCTGTGTTTGTTAGTTGCTCAGGCATGTCTGACTCTTTGCGCTCCTGTGGACTGTACCTTGCCAGGCTCCTCTGTCTATGGAATTTCCCAGGCAAGAATACTAAAGTGGGTTGCCATTTCCTTTCCCCAAATTTAGGCCTAAATCATGCAAAAGCTCAATTTAAGATGAACTTCAATAATAATAGTATGATATCAGTGGCAACCAAAACAGGTAATAATAGTTGATGTTTGCCCAGCGATTCACATTTCACTGAGGCATAGTTCAACCAATACATGGTAAAAAAAAAAAAAAAGGTAACAAAGATACTATAAACTAAATAACATCTAAGTTTTATTAGATATAGGAGACATGGACTGTGCTACCAGAGCCACTCAGGATGACTGAAGTCACTTGTTTATGAATCCATTCATTGAATATTATAATGAAAGATATTTATCCTTTTCAGTTGCTGAACAATGTCAAGTTCTTGTTCCCTCAGAGTCTGAGATTTTTCATGACCAGGCCATGCAAAGCCTCCTGATGGGGAGTTCCAAGCAGTGGTGTGTGTCATTACTGAATCAGGGCACTTCATGTTGAATCCGCGAACATTATGGCCCACACCACGATCCACTGATCAAGAGCTGGTGATAGAAGTACCTGTCCTTAGTCAGCTACATAGCACCTTGTGAAAGCAAGTTCTTACCAGATAATAGAACCTTAGATTCTTCTGCCCACGTTCAGTCAAAACTCAAGTTGTCAAAAATAATATTTTTATTACTTTTCTTTTTCTTCCGTTTTTTTAATTGAAGTATAGTTGATTTCCAATGTTGTGTTAGTTTCACACGAAACTATTCAGTTTCAGCGAAATGATTCAGTTTTATAACTGTATATATGTATTCTTTTTTTAGATTCTTTTCCACTAAAGTTTGTTACAAGATGTTGAGTGTTCCATGCTATGTAGTAGGTCCCTGTTGATGATCTGTTTTATGTATAGTGGTGTGTATTTTTTAATCCCAAACTCTTAGTTTATCCCTCCCTCATCCCCTTCCCCCTTTGGCAACTATAAGTTTGTTTTCTGAGTCTGTTTCTGTTTTGTAAATAAGTTCATTTGTATCATTTTGTTAGACTCCACTTATAAGTGATACTAAGTGGTATTTGTCTTCCTCTGTCTGAGTTACTTCAGACAGAGAAAGACCTGGATAATCTCTAGGTCCATCTATGTTGGGGCAAATGGCATTATTTCCATTTTTTAATGGCTGAGTAGTGTTCCATTGTGTATATATATACCGTATCTTTTTTATCCATTCATCTGTTGATAGACATTTAGGTTGCCTTCATGTCTTAGCTATTGTAAATAATACTGCCTTGAACACTAGGATGTGTGTATCTTTTCAGATTAGTTTTCATTTTTTCTGGGCTATCTGCCCAGGTTTTTCTGGATCATATGGTAGCATATGTTTTTAGCATAGGGGCTGCACCAATTTACTTTCCTACAAGCAGTATAGGAGGGTTCCTTTTTCTCCACACCCTCTCCAACATTTATTATTTATAAAGTTTTGATAATGGCCATTCTGATTGGTTTGTAGTAATACCTTCTTGTGGTTTTGGTTTTAATTTCCCTAATAATTAGCAATGTTGAGCATCGTTCCATGTGCCTGTTGACCGTCTGTATGTCTTTTTTTTTTTTTTTTTTTTTTGCAAAATTGTCTATTTAGACCTTCTCCCCTTGTATTAGGGCTTCCGTGGTGGCTCAGACAGTAAAGCGTCTGCCTGCAATGCAGGAGACCTGGGTTCGACCCTTGGGTCAAGAAGATCCCCAGGAGAAGGAAATGGCAACCCACTCCAGTACTCTTGCCTGGAAAATCCCATGGACAGAGGAGCCTGGTAGGCTGCAGTCTGTGGGGTCGCAAAGAGTTGGACATGACTGAGCAACTTCACTTTCCTTTCCCATTGTGCTGGTTTTCTATTGCTGCTGTAACACACATTATCACAAACTTGGTGGATTGAAACAACATCAGCTCAGTTCAGTTCAGTCCAGTCGCTCAGTCGTGTCCTACTCTCTGCGACCCCATGGACTGCAGCACGCCAGGCCTTCCTGTCCATCACCAATTCCTGGAGTTTACTCAAACTCATGTCCGTTGAGTCGGTGATGCCAACCAACCATCTCATCCTCTGTCATCTCCTTCTCCTCCATAGATTTATTATTTTATATATGTAGAGATCATTAATCTGATATCAGCTTCAGGGGGCTAAAATCAAGGTATCAGCAGGGTTGTCTGCCTGTCTGGAGGGTTCAAGGAGACTTTAGTCCCTGCCTTCTCAGGGCACCTGTGTTCCTCAGCCCACGGCCCTCCCCTTCCTCCCTTTCCAGGTCAGCAGTGTTGTATCTCCCTTACCTTTCTTTCAAATCACATCTCCATCAAACTACAGGCAGGAAAGTTGTTCTGATTTTGAGGATTTGGGAATTACATGGATCCACCCAGGTAGTCCAGGACAGTCTCGCCATCACAGGGTCCTTAACCCTAGTCACATGGTCACATCCCATGTAAGGTTAGCATATTCTCAAAGTTCTGGGGATTGGAGCCACAGACAGCTTTTTGAGCAGCCAGTATTCTGCCTCCCATAATATTCATTAAAAAAAAAAAATGATGTAAAGAATATCCATTTCTGTAGGCATTTTATCATTTATCCTGAATCAAGCTCCCCAGACAAATTGAAGGGAAGCTGGTGTCATACCCAAAATATTATACTGATTATCTATTGCCACAGTAATTCCATGTAATAATCAGCTACAGTGCTTCAGTGGCATGCAAAAATAAAAATATAATTTTGCCGCTAAGTCTCCGGTTCGGCTGGGTGGTTCTGCTGGGCCTGCTCAGTGTCTGCAGTCAGTTGGCCGGTCGTGGAGGGGCCTGGCTGGGACAGCAGGTCTGGCTCCCAAACGCTTCCACATGGTTCCTCATCCTCCAGCCAGCCTGCCTCTCAGGGTGGAGGCCGTGGTTTCAGAACGAGAGCAGAGCGGGCAAGGCCTCCAAGGCCTGGGCTCAGAAACATACGTTTTACCTTTCACCCCATCCTGTTGGCTGAAACCAGTCACAAGGAGTGAGGAAAGAGATGGGAACCCAGAGGTGGTAAGGATGTGGGTCTGTGGAAGTGGGGAGAACAGGACCGTTTTTGCAGTTACTCTGCCTCACAGGCACTTAGCAGCTTGGTATCAATTTGGGTCACTTTCTGAGATGCTGAGTAGAAATTTATCTCAGATCTTGATGCAAGGACAAACTCTTCTGAGTCCCTGCTGTGGTTGTGGACACAAGATGATCACACTTCATGACACATGACTGAAGAAGGATAGGCCAGCCTGGTCCTTGGAAGAGAGAGTCCCTGGTAATATTGATATATGGTGACCTCAGCATAGGGCCAGGCACCAAGGTATATTAACAGATTACTCGACTGAGTTGTTTTATCTGATGAACAACGCAAATATTACAATTCACTGCTTTGCTTTAGCAGCTGGGAGTCTCCATTACAGGGTGGCATTTCTAGGTGCAGACTTTAAATATGGCTTCATTTGATTATTCTGATTGATTTTTCCATTAGCCTGATTTAACTTTCTGTTTACTGTTATAAGTGTAGGTAATCTGACCATCTCAAATCCTTCTTCGAGTGAGATAAGCTGGAAATAAAATTTCCAACCTATAAAGCTGGTAAAGAAGTAGCTCGTCATTGGTGAAGCCCTAAAGCAATGGAGACCAAAATGGGGCCCGTTTCATTGATTTTCTTGGTTTGATAGCATTGTGTGTGAAAAAAAAAATGCACAAAATTAACAGCTCAGCTGTTTTCTATCTGTGTATACTTGGGCAAGTCACTTAGCTCATGTGAGCCCATTTGTAAAATAGCAAGAATAATAACAACAACAGGCTTCCCTGGTAGCTCAGCAGGTAAAGGATCTGCCTGCTGATGCAAAAGCCGCAGGAGATGCGGGTTTGATCCCTAGCTTGGGAAGTTCCCTTGGAGGAGGGCATGGCAACCCAACCCAGTATTCCTGCCCAGAGAATTCCATGGACGGGATGCTATCCGTGGGTCTGCAAAAAAGTCTGACATGAAGTGACTGAGTACGCACTCACACACACATGCCACAATAATAATGATTTTGGCAAAATCGGGTGATGCCAAGGCACAAAGGGTACAAAGGAATGGAAACCCTCTCAGCACAGTGCCTGGGACCTTAGTAAACACTTGATCAGTAGTCAGCTGGGGGATGGGAAGCCCTCAGACATGGTTCCTTTCTTCCACCCATCCTGTTAACGTGGCTGTTTGTTTGTGTCCCTGGCGTGCGGAGGACAAACGCAGCTGCTGCGGACTCCAAGGCACCAAAGGTGGCAAGTTTCAGTCTGTGATCAGTGGTGTAGCTTCCCTTTCACTTGCCATTTCTCATAGAAGAGAACACTTCCAAGGGATCCGATTTCCTACACAGGAATTTGATGGAGGAAGTAACTCATCAGCATGAGCTGAAAATGCGCACGTGCCTTGGGTTCCCAGTCAGAAGGCCGTGGAATGGGGTGTATCTCCTGCTGTACCTATAAACAAGGATGACACAGTCACCTACGATTTCAGGCCTCCAGATGTGAATTTCTGAGCCCAGAGGGTGTCCAGAAGGGAGTGCCTTCCAGCCAGAAGCTGTCGGCTTCCATCTGAAAAATAAAAAACAAGAAGCAGGGTGCTGGCCCCAGATAGCTGAGACGCGTATGAAAGGAATGACTTCAGTGAGCCCAGATGCTTGCATCACAGGAGAGCCCTAAATTCCTCAGTTTGAGATATCTGGTTTTCCTTAGCTGGCAATCATCTTTGATGTTCAGACTACCTTCCCCTATTGTGGCAAACTTCTACATACCCTGACTCCCCTCCCTCCTGGGAGCAGTTTCTCAGGGCTCTCTTGAGATGCTGCCTCCCTAGCTTGAAGTACTAAAGGTTCCCATTGAACAAAACAGCTCTCAGCTTTCAGGCTGTGGCTAATGTTTTTTAAGTTGATAAGGCCAAGGCAAGAGTCTTGCCTCATTTGCTTTCTGACTTTTTCATCGTCTCATCAGCCTGCCCTGAGCAGGCCGAGACTCCCTTGACAATGATTATTTAACCTGATTTCCTTCTTGGAAAGGAACTGGAATCAGGAGTTGGAATCAGGAAGAGAGGAATGGGATTCTGGGGACGACCGGCCCTCCCAATGGACCGGCCCTGGAAAGGCAGCTGCCAGCTGAGCCTTGCCTTTCTCTGTGTCTGAACCTGGGGGGCTGTGTCCTCCTCCCGCCCCCTGCCTGTCTCACACAAAAGCCCACCCACAGGCACACAAGACTGTAGTAAATGGATGGTTGTTATGAATCCGAAGTCTCATTTTCACATTCAGCGATTGAAATACCATTTGCTTGGGCAGAGTGGAGGTAGAAACAAGCTAAAACGAACATATTTGATGTTTTGAAATGTGTTTAAAAAAAAAAAAAAAAAAGCCAGCCGGGCTTCAGAATTTCCCATCAGCCTTCTGTGATCCCACCCCCATGGGAGAACTGTGGGTACCACAGCCAACTGCATCCCGGCGGCTCTGTCCTTCTGCACCTCCTTATCTGAGGGGAAAGCAGGTGAACGTCCTAACAGGGACACACTTCTCATGCTCTGCATTGATAATAAGCAAAGTGTCATTCTTAAAAAATTTAGTCTCTTCAAAAAGTCCTCTGAAGGGGTGTTTTTTCTCCTCCACAGAGTGGACCCTGCTTCACTGAGTATTCAATAAACACAACATTCTGTGCAAACAGTTTGGTTCTGAAGGTCATAATCCTTCTGGAACTCAAAACCTTCAGCTTAGCCTAATTTTGGTTCTAACCACTGTTGAGTCGAAGATAGTTTTGAAACACTTTCCTGTTGGTACACAGAACAGTTCTTTTTTTTTTCCTTGTTGTTGTTCAGTCACTCAGTCACATCCAAGTCTTTGCGACCCCATGAACTACAGCACACCAGGTCCCCTGTCCTTCACCATCTCCCAGAGTTTGCTCAAACTCATGACCGTTGAGTCAATGATGCTGTCTAACCATCTCATTCTCTGTCAGCCCCTTCTCCTCCTGCCTTCAGTCTTTCCCAGCATCAGGCTCTTTTCTGATGAGTCAGTTCTTCTCATCAGGTGGCCAGAGTATTGGAGCTTCAGCTTCAGCATCAGTCCTTCCAATGAATATTCAAGGTTGATTTCCTTTAGGAGTGATTGGTTTGATCTCCTTGCAGTCTGTTTGGGAACAATTAGGTTCTGATCACGTCTGACCACAGTGAATGGAGCCTCAATTATGGGCTAGACATTTTGGTAGATGCTGGAAACACAGGACCAGACCACCCTGCCTGCCCTCAGATGATCCAACAGATAAGTCCAAACAGCCTTCTGCAAGTGCTGTGATTGAGCTCTGCCTAGAAAGCTGTGTTATTATAGTCTTGCCTTTTCACTAAGATGGGCAATAACAAGAATAAGTAAAGAGTCATTTACATTAAAGATATTTGATTTTAAAATATTGAAAACTTACGCAACAGGTTTTTTTCCCAAAAAATTTCCAAAGTGATACTGGAAGTCTTCCTTCCTGACCTCAGTTTTCTATGAGGGTCCACTCGGCTCCCAGGCCCTGTGCACATGGAGTGATTTTTCTCAGATGGTGTTTTGGAGCAGACTGAGGTCTATCTGTGTACAGAGGTCTGCAAGGATGAGGAGGAGGAGGAGGGGAGCAGCACCCTTTAAAATAAATATTTTAATCCTTATTGATTTTTGATACCATGTTACCTTGTTGACACACAGAACTCAGACAGGCCTTTTCCACTGAACAGTACATGTTAGCCACAGGGACATTTACACCATAATGCTCATGACCTCAGGACCTCAGCTCGTTCCATGGTGAAGCAGTCATGGTAATGACCGACTGAGTTATCACATGATTTGCTAATACAGAATGACACCGTGGAAAGCATTGCAATGTATGTGACTCCATTCTCTGTGAATGAACTCAAGTTGAATCTACCATGTCATTTTCTCTGTCTCTATTGAGATGTTCTGTCAAGGAGACATATTTTTATTTTTGTTACATGTCCATATATTTTCTCAATTTATGTATGAATCTGTCTCAATATCATTAGTAAAATAAATGATACTGACCCACTATAAACTGGTGTGTCAGTCAGTTCAGTTCAGTCACTCAGTCGAGTCTGACTCTTTGCGACTCCATGGACTGCAGCACGCCAGGCCTCCCTGTCCATCACCAACTTCTGGAGCTTGCTCAAACTCGTGTCCATCGAGTAGTCAGTGATGGCTATTGCTAAAAGAATTCATAAAAATCTCATTATATCCAGATTTTGAAAACCGTACATGAAACTGGTTTATTACGCAAATTGTGTCAAAAATATAATCTTAGCATATTAACAGTGGGATTTAGCCATATTATAGAGAAAACAAAAACTATTATTAAAGCATGTACCTATACATAATGTGTTTAAAGTTGAAAACAGAAAAATATTTTTTTCTTACCTACCAATCGGAAGGACTTCCATTCGTGTTTGCCTTGCACAGGGCTGAGGTCAGTGTGGCCATTAGAAAATGAAGTTACTCTAGCTTCAAAATGCCCTTCGACCTGATTATACAACATCTGCCCTCTGGTGTCACCCACCCCTTTGCATCCTTGGGATCTCTGGGCTCTTTGTTCAGGTATGTGTGATGGGATTGGGGCGGAGGGGAGATCCCGCAGACTTGGCCCGGGTCCTCTGCAGAAGTGAGAGCCTCAGAGCGTCGAAGCTGATGTTCGGAGGTAGTCAAGTGCCGCTGTCAGCTTCGCATTACATCTTCCGTTATCCTTGCTCTGACTGTTTACTGGAAATACCAGCTTTCTGTAGCCTGAAGACAGTGAGACGATCTTCTGTCGTGTACTTCCAGAAGCTGTCGCAATGCCCTATAGGGCATCCTAGCTGTTGTCCTAAATTGAGATGACAGTGTTGCTCATATTAAATTGCCTTCTCGCTTGGCTCGGCATGCTGGGATCCATATCTATTAATGCAAGAGTGTCCACATGTCCTGCCAGGAAAGCAATTTGTTCCTCAGTAGGGCGTCGGGGAAGCAGCTGGTCTAAGAAGCCATCAGAGGTGAGGTTAGGGGCAAGTTGTGTTTTTCTTGATTTAATGGAAAATCTTACTGATCCATCGCCTCACTTGTCCTCACCACTTGCCAAATGAGGTCACACAAATCCATCTTCAGCCCTCTCCTCTTCCTCCCCACAGGCCTGGCATCACTCTCTCGAGGGGAGTCAGCCCTCCACACAGCCTGAGCTTCATAATAGACATTGTGACAACACCGAACACATTGTTCATGGATTTTTTTTAATGCCCTGGAGAGGCAGTGCAACTTGGAAACATTCCATTAAATGTCACACTTCAACCAGCTCAGTTTTTTTTTTCACAAAGTCCTCTCCAAGGAGAACTCTGTACACACACCATATCAGTATTTGCTTCCTGCAACTCTCCCCAACCTCAGCTTTCTCTTGAACACAGTTCACGGGCTCCAAGTGGCCTGGCCTCCATAGCTATTCTGCTGGTGCGCATATTCAGTGACTGATGCTCAACCAGTCATTCGAGAGTGAAGACTGGATACCAAGTCCATATTCACAATGTGCCATGGAAGCTTATCCTCAGATGTCTAGTGAACAAGAAACGCGCACCTCAGCTCTGATAGGAAGGGTGTTTATGGCCCCAGTAATTGAACTGAGGTGCCTAATAGTCCAAAGATGAAGTGAAGTGAAGTGAAGTGAAGTGAAGCCGCTCAGTCATGTCTGACTCTGCGACCCCATGGACTGTAGCCTACCAGGCTCCTCCGTCTATGGGATTTTCCAGGCAAGAATACTGGAGTGGGTTGCCATTTCCTTCCCCAGGGATCTTCCCGACCCAGGGATTGAACCCAGGTCTCCCACATTGTAGGCAGACGCTTTTACCGTCTGAGCCACCAGGGAGGCAGACCTCCAAAATGGACCACGCCAGAAAGTCCCTGCCCTCAGAGTGTGCGTGTTAGAAACATGTATAATAAAGTGTCATGCGTGGAAAACTCTAGCACACTTTAAAATATGGCAGCGATGCTTGTACCAAGTGTACAGCTAGAGGTAACATCTCATTTCTCTGAGGGAGGGGTTTTTGCAGGTTTTTGTTCAAATATAAAAACAGCATGTTCTATAATCAGAAAGCAAGAGGGCTTCCTCAGGACAACCACTGTGTCTGTAATGTGCTCTTCTGTGCGCTTGAATTTCTTGGTGATTTTTATGGGACTCTATTATAAGGATGGAGACGGAAATAGCAACCCACTCCAGTGTTCTTGCCTGGAGAATCCCAGGGACGGGGGAGCCTGGTGGGCTGCCGTCTATGGGGTCGCACAGAGTCGCACACGACTGAAGCGACTTAGCAGCAGCAGCAGCAGCATTATAAGGAGGTTTCTATCCCAGTTTCACCTTGGTTTTAATAATTTGTCAGACCTGTAAAGGTGGCTCAGAAACAGATCATCTGAAATGGAAAGTATGTTCTTCTGTGGAACAAAACAAAGATGTTTAGACAAGTGAATAATATGAATAATAATTTAGGCAGTTGCTCACATGCGATCATTCTCTCTCTCTCTCTCTCTCTCTCTCTCTCTCTCTCTCTCTCATATTCATCACTGTGTCTGGAACCAGAGGCTTCCTGTTTCATCACCCTTCCCCAGAACTCACCCCAGCTCCAACTCTGTCTAGTTGAGTGTTGGTGCTGATAGCTGTCTTATCCCTTTGAGATCCTGCAGAGGACTAACTCTCGGTCCAGGGTTTCATAAATGGTTGCACATATAGGAAAAGATCAGTAAATGCTGCTTGATTAGTAATAATGCTCCATCACCACCTTTGTATCTGACTGTGGCTCATCATTGATGTCAGCAAACATTTATTTACTCTATCAGATCACAGTGAAGGCTAGGCTTCACGTCAGCAACACAGAGGTGACTAGGAAGAGTTTATCTAGTCTTTATGTCAAGTGTCTTCACTACCTTTTCATTTTGGAAGACTAGTTTTCTCACAGGTCAAATTTACATTAAACATCGGATTCCTCTTTTGATGGTAATCAAGATATTTTGCAGAGCCACCTGTAAATTCTTGAGTGTACTTTAATGTTTTCCAACTTCCCAGTTAAATAAGACCCAGAATTACAAACTTTAGGGCACCTTTGGCCATAATCATCTCAGTTTATCTTTAACTAGTAACTGCTTACCTTTGGGTCTGGCCAGATTTTTTTTTTTCCTCCAAGAATATGTTGGAATAAAGAAATGATTCTTCTTTTAGATTTGAGCTTATAGAAAAACCAAACAGTGAGTAAGCTCACAAGAGTCATTAAAAATGTAAAAAAATAGTCTTTTTGACATACATTTAGACTTTATTATAGTACATATGGAAGAACCAAATTTTAGCATCCTTTATCCATATTTTCGAAAAATCTTACAAAGCCCGTCACGAGCAAAGAATAATTTCTAAAATATTTTAACCCACTAACATTTAATTTAACCAAATTCTCTTTTATAGCAAATGAGAATAATTAGCAAGTGTGATGATGCCATCATTAAAAATGTATCACTGGAGGCCCTTACGTCTGGCCCATTAGCCATGCACCTGCCAATAGCAGCTCATGCTGCCAATAGCAATGGCAAGCATCTCATGACCTGCCTTCCCAGGTGAGATTATAACTTGACAAAGCTTGCGCTCAGACTGCCCCTCCTGACCCCTGATTCCATTCTCTTCCCCCTTTTTATCTTGCCTGTCACTCCTTCTTAGAAAGAAATTAAATTAGCGTACTCGAACTTTCTCTTTACTAAATCCCCTCTAGTTGCTACCAAACCCTGCTCTCCTCAGGGTGGTTTCACACTGGTTGACAGTATACTCTTATCTGGGCTGCCCAGGTGGTGCTAGTGGTAAAGAACCCGCCTGCCAATGCAAGAGACTCGGGCTTGATCCCTGGGCCAGGAGATCCCCTGGAGGGGGGCATGGCAACCTACGACAGTATTCTTGCCTGGAGAATCCCCTGGACAGAGGAGCCTGACGGGCTATGGTCCATGGGGTCACACAGAGTCAGACATGACTGAAGTGACTTGGCAGCAACAGCATACGCCTACCCAGTCCTGGGGGTGGGCAACAGACTGAAGCCAAGAAACTCTCTGAAGGCCACTGCTCATTCTGTCTGGATTCTCCGAGGTGCTGTAAGAATGAGATCAAGGTTGAAAGTGAAAGCTACGTTTAAAAATTCTTACCCTTCCCTGAGTGGAATCTGAGTATACCATGAAGGCTCACTTCATGTAAAACTGCAAAGGAAAACATAAAAGATAAGCACCTATGTTTTTTCACCTCTGTCCTCTTAAGTACCTCCTCACTCCTGGCTCTTCCCGATCTACAGCCCTCAAGGGTCTTGTTGGGATCAGCCCACCTGGCCAACCCACCTCTGATCATACTGAGTCCACCCAGCGTGTGATCGCATCCCTCCATTGTGTGTGCATTCCACAGTTCCTAAGGAAATATGTGAATATTCTCCTAATCCATCTATACTACTAGACTAGCATGAGAAGTCTGGAGGCAGACTTAGTGCCCTTCCTTCTGAATTTTCCCTGGGTCTTCCCTGGGTCGGGAAGATCCCCTGGAGGAGGAAATGGCAACCCACTCTGGTCTACCTTGCCTGGAGAATCCTATGGACAGAGGAGCCTGGCGGGCTACAGTCCATGGGGTCGCAGAGTCAGACATGACTGAACACAGAATGTACATTATTGATGAACAACGTTGTATTAGCTTCAGGGGCACAGTAAAGGCATTCAGTTAGCCGTATACATGTATCTATCCTTTTTTTCAAGTTATTTTCCCATTTGGGTTATTTCAGAGTCTTTTCAACACTCCACTTTGCTCACTCACAGCGCCACCCCCTCAGTTAGCTTACACTCTCGGAGCAAACTCTTGTCCTGGGGCCAACTCTTGTCCCACGAGGCGGGAGGCCGCAGGGAACCTGGCTGTGGGCATCGGGGCTGGGGGCGCCTCCCTGGCACTCGCGCCCCTGGCACCTCAGGGCAGCTTGACCGGGCTGCCTCTGGGCTGGTGACGTTGTGAGGCTGGAGTGCTGGCCGGGAACCAGCACAGCAGGTGGGGGGCGCCGGGCAGCGGCAGCTGAGAGTCCGGGGCTCTGAGGCTTGAGTTCCTCTCTCCTCCAGATCTCTGTGCCAGCCCAAGCATGGCCTCTCAGTCCAGCCTTTGTGGGGGGCACCGGGGAAATGCCAGCTGTTTCTGGGCCCTGGTCCTGCTCTCTTTGCGGAGGGCACGTCATTCCTTCAGTATCCAGCTGTACTAGATGGTTACGCCTAAACAGTGGTGATTCCATTGGCTAAAACCCCACTTCAAGGTGAAAGTTAACCAATCAGTCAGTAGGTGCCATGAGTTTTATAAGCAGTTGATGAGCATGTAGAAATCTAGAAACTCAGAAAATCACCATGTAATCTTTTAAATTCATCTTTATTTATTCAGTATTCAAATCAGTGCTAGAGAAAGCGTGCTTTCTTCATCATGGTAGAGAATGAAATATTGCTTCAAATGAAGCACAGATGAAATAATACAACTCACTCCTCATTTTAAATGATCCTCTTTTCAAGATGGGAACCCTGATTCTCATGGTGCAGATGTTCCACAGCAGAATGCCTGAAAAATAAAAATCTAAAGGCAAATAGCCATATAAGAAGCAGCCCCACAAAATTATTTTGACTGTGACTGGAACTGTATAAAGCACACGCATGTGGATAAAAACCCACAGGGCATCCAGAATAAAGGGAATTATGGGGGAAACGTGGTGATATTGTAACAGGGGGAGGAAGGGGCAGGATGTGCAGTTTTTTTTTTTTTGACATGCAGCTTTTGAAAGAATGACATGGACGAAGGACACAACATAAAACCGATTAGAATCAAATGGGACCAAGATGGCAGACAAGACTAGACCTTGATCCTCAATCAGCAAGTGAAATGACACACCCAGAGGTGCCTTGACAGTTCCAAGGCACGGTTCAAAGACTAAGGAGTGGGCGGTGGCCCAAATCCTAGAAATCCCACCCCCTTCCCAAAAATAGTTGGAATAACCCTCCCACTCATTAGCATATGAAATTGCCCAGCCTATAAAAACTCAGTTCAGTTCAGTTCAGTCACTCAGTTGTGTTCGACTCTATGACCCTATGGACTGCAGCACATTAGGCCTCCCTGTCCATCACCAGCTCCTAGAATTTACCCAAACTCATGTCCATTGAGTCGGTGATGTCATCCAACCGTCTCATCCTCTGTCCTCCCCTTCTTCTTCCGCCTTCAATCTTTCCCAGCATCAAGGTCTTTTCAAATGAGTCAGTTCTTCACATCAGGTGGCCAAAATATTAGAGTTTCAGCTTCAGGATTAGTCCTTCCAATGAATATTCAGGACTGATTTCCTTTAGGATGAACTGGTTGAATCTGCTTGCAGTCCAAGGGACTCTCAAGAGTCTTCTCCAACACCGAAGTTGAAAAGCATCAATGCTTCAGCACTCAGCCTTCTTTGTGGTCCAACTCTCACATCCATACATGACTAGTGGAAAAACCGTAGCTTTGACTAGATGGACTTTTGTTGGCAAAGTTATGTCTCTGCTTTTTAACATGCTGTCTAGGCTGGTCATAACTTTAGGGACCACCAAATTTCAGGGCGGCCGCACTCACTTTCTGCGATGGCCCACACTCTGGAGTGTGCTTCTCGCTGTATCTGAATAAATCCACTTCTTACCTGTCACTTTGTCTCTCGCTGAATTCTTTCTGTGATGAGACATTCACCTAATGAGCTTCATTAGGTTCTGAAACCAGGTACCGTGCGTTTTGGCTGGGTCCGAGTCCCAGCATGTGGTGAATGGTTTCAATATGACAGGCATTTCTGCTCCTTTGGTTTTTAACAGTCTGCAGTGCTGTTCGGCATTTCCTTACAACGCAGAGGAGGAGTCAGAGGTGTGTGTTGATTTCTCTCCTCAGTACCGGGTATACAATAGATGTTCCATAAATGAAGTTGGATAACAATAAAAGTTATCCAATAAAAAGTTAACAATAAAAGTATAACAATAAAGTGGGACTTATGAGGAAAGTCAATTTGCACGTTAATGGCACAGTTTAGAAAAGAGCCTGGAGACAGCGCACGTTTGCCTAGTACCTTCTTAAGGAAGCAAGACACGGATGGAATTGCTTCCTTGCATCCCGAGATAGGGATGTTCCCCCTAGTCCATCTTTAACGGGTGGTTGGTTCGGGCTCTTCACTCTGACCTCAGAGCTGAGTCCTGCCCGAGACCCTGGGACTCCCTTGGCCTCAGATGCAAGGAAGCCTAAAGTAAGCCATGTGGCCACCCCCAGGGCAGCAGCGCTTTCAGCGTGGGCATGGGGAGCTTCAAGCATGTATGCCAAGAGGCGCATTCCGGTCCTTATTCTCCCAGTGACAGAGGTTTCTTCTAGTCTCTAGTAGCTGAGTCCTCTTCCCCTGAACCCAGTCTCTGCAAAACAGGGCCGCCAGACCAGCTCTGAGGATTGCAGAGACCATCACCCACCAGCTCTGACTTCCTCCTTTCCCATCACCCCTCCTCCCAGTTTGAGTCAAAGCCGCCGATGCCGACAACCTAGGTTCACTTCGCTCATCTCAGTCCCTTACGTTCAGATCTGCTCAAGTCCATCCCCCAGGTAACATCCCCTGGTACTCTTCTGCCTCAGGCTTTCCCTCCTCATTCCTTATGTCCATAATCCCCCCATGCCCCCATAAACTTTGCCACTCAAGAACTGTTCTCAGTCCCATTCCTAGCTTTACATGGTCTGACCCTGCTCACATCGTTTCCAGAATTATGGGCCCATTCAGCATACCTGCCCGTGCCATCCAGGGTCTGGGCCCAATGGGCAGAGTCTCTCTAGTTTGCAGAAACTTGAGAAAGGAAGTCTCTGGGCTTTTACTCTCTACAGTCCTTTCTCATTGGTCCATTTACTGATTCTTCCACTCATTCATTCCTTCAGTGGATCACACATTCACAGTTCCTGAGATCCCAACCATGCTAAGAAATAGTCTTGATGATAGGGTTACAGAGACACAAGTGTCTGCTTTCTGATCACAGTGTTTGGAGAGCTCTCCTTCCAGAGAGAGGATAAACGTTTATTTCAGGTGGAACCAAAGTAAACCAAGGGCTTCCCAAGGGGTTCAGCAGTTAAGAATCCTCCTGCAATGCAGGAGACACAGAATAAGAAGGTTCGATCCCTGGGTTGGGAAGATCCCCTAGAGGAGGAAACGGCAGCCCACTCTAGTATTCTTGCCTGGAGAATCCCATGGACGGAGGAGCCTGGCGGGCTACAGTCCACAGGGTTGCAGAGAATCAGACACAACTGAAGCAACTTAGCACGCATGTGTGCAAAGTAAACCAAGGTGGCTGAAACGATTAGCCAAGCTCCATGGGCACTAACACAGGCCCTGTCGGGGGCAGGGGTCAGAGCCTGGCTCAGCTGCTCCCAGGAGAAGCAAGGCCTGCAGCCTCCAAGAAGCATGAGGGCCTCAGGACCGGCCTGGGGCCGACAGGCGGACAGTAGGGCTCCTGGTTGCCAGGGAGTCAGATCCTTGTTCTTTGGGTGATAACTACTGAACTAACTAACTCTTCATAGACCTTTATGGTTTACAAAATGTTGGCACATCTGTTGTCTCGATTGGTGTGGATTAGCCGCTCAGTAGTGTCCAACTCTCTGTGGCCCTGTGGACTGTAGCCCACCAGGCTCCTCTGTCCATGGGATTCTCCAGGCAAGAATACTGGAGTGGATTGCCATTTCCTACTCCAGGGGATCTTCCTGACCCAAGAATCAAACCTGTGTCTCCTGCGTCTCCTGCTTTGCAGACTGAAGCCACCAGTGAAAGTGAAGTGAGACTGAAAGTCGCTCAGTCGTGTCTGACTCTTTGTAACCCCGTGGACTGTACACTCCATGGAATTCTCCAGGCCAGAATACTGGAGTAGGTAGCCATTCCCTTCTCCAGGGGATCTTCCCAACACAGGGATCGAACCCAGGTCTCCCACATTGGAGGCGGGTTGTTTACCAGCTGAACCACCAGGGAACCCCAGAACACTGGCCTTCCCTTCTCCACAGACCTTCCCAACCCAGGAATCAAACCCAGGTCTCCTGCACTGGGAGCGTTCCTTACCAGCTGAGCAAGCCCTCAATAAGTGCCTCCACAAGTCTCTCGATGAGGCATTCTCTTTGTCACCATTTTGTAGAAGAGGCAGCAAAGGGTCAGAAAAGGTAACTAATTTGCCTAATGACATGGCTTCCAGAGAGAGAAATGGTCGCTGACCCGACTCCCGTGCTCTGTGTAACACGTTGTTTCCACGGCCCTCGTCAGGGGACGTCCGTGGGGGGAGCTGTACTTACCTTCACAACTGCAGCGGCACCAAGACAGCGGCCCTGTGTGGAAATGCACGGCCCAGGAGCTCGGCTGGCTTCCCTCCTCACCGCATTTACCTTAGAAAATGCGTCTTATGAAAAAGAAAAAGCAAAAGGGCCCCTTCCAAGAAAATACGTAATTTTGAGCTCAAGTGGAAATATTCTGTCACAGTCTGAAAATGTCACGGTTTCTGAGGCAGCCAAGTTGCTTTTTCTATAAATCAGCTTCCTCATCCTCACGAGGACGTGCGTGTGTGCTAAGTCGCTTCAGCTGTTTCTGACTCTTCGCGACCCCATGCGCTGTAGCCCTCGGCTCCTCTGTGAATTTAAGTCTCCTCAAATCCACATTCCTAATGAGTGGAATCTGTTCTGGTCCTGAGCAGAGAAATCATGGCAGGAATGATTATGTGGAGGCCCAAGTGATCAGGAGACTGATGTCTAACGTTCCCCAAATTCCCATGCCTAGTGGTGGTCCTTAAACCCTGTCCAATCTTAGGGGATATTATTAGCAGGAATACTGTTTTGAAAGCCTGCTGCTGCTACTGCTGCTAAGTCGCTTCAGTCGTGTTCAACTTTGTGTGACCCCATAGATGGCAACCCACCAGGCTCCTCTGTCCCCGGAATTCTCCAGGCAAGAATACTGGAGTGGGTTGCCATTTCCTTCTCGAATGCGTGAAAGTGAAAAATGAAAGTGAAGTCGCTCAGTCATGACTGACTCTTAGCGACCCCATGGACTGCAGCCTACCAGGCTCCTCCGTCCATGGGATTTTCCAGTTTTGAAAGCCTAGAGATACTCAAAGAGAAAGGGGAAGAAAGCTCTGTCCTCTCTTTTTGGCTGTAAGTAAAGCACTCACTTCCAACCTCCAACACCACGTGTACCAAAGAGTCGTCAGTAAGAGTCAGGTTGACCCTCCCTTCAGTCACACGTCATTGTTTTTTGTGTAGGAAGAATGATCACCCCACCGCCCAGCCAGGCTCTCTGGCCGTTTGGGTGAGTGCGCATTATTTGCGTAGTATTTCACCAGGCCCCAAGGCAGCCTGTCCCGAGGACCCCGAGAACCGTGCAGCTGTTCGCATTTAAAGGTGCCCTCCTAACCCGCAGTTGCCCTTCCGGTGGCTTGTCAGGTGCCTGTCTTTCCTGGCATGAAGTGGCTGACATGTCAGTAGCGGCTCATTTTGTCATAATCATCTTTCCCTATATTGTCTCACTGGGCCCATCCCCTCAGAGCCTTCCTTCTGGATAGAGCGTCTTTCCTCATTCATCTGACTTTCACGGAGGTTCCTTTTGATGCCTGAACAGTTGTTTTGCTTCCAGTTGTTTTAAATCATTTTTAAATCATTTGCTTTCTGTGCTAGGTTGTAATGTTTTCAAAATTCAGAGGCCTTTCCGTCAAGAGTATTTTTTACTAATAAAATTGATTTAACTGCTCCTGTGGCCATTTAGTAAGATTGTCTTTTGTGAAGCTCTTTTCCATGTTTAGACTGATGTTGGGTAAGGCAGTGAAAGTCGCTCAGTCATGTCCAACTCTTTGCGACCCCGTGGACTATCCAGCCCATGGAATTCTCCAGGCCAGAATACTGGAGTGGGCAGCTTTTCCCTTCTCCAGGGGATCGTCCCAACACAGGGATTGAACCCAGCTCTCCCATATTGCAGGCGAATATTTTACCAGCTGAGCCACCAAGAAAGCCCAAGAATGTTGGAGTGGGTAGCCTATCCCTTTTCCAGGGGATCTTCCTGACCCAGAAATCGAGCCAGGGTCTCCTGCATTGCAGGCAGATTCTTTACCAACTAAGCTACCAGGGAAGCCCCTGAGTAAACCAAGTACACTTGTTTTCTTATTTCCATCAAACTCGACCTGATGTTGGTACACCCACCTTGACAGGAGAGCTTGTGTGCACTGACCCATGATGTAGGCTTGTGTGCAGTGACCACAATGCAGGCGTGTGTGTGCATACGTCGGGGAAATGGAGACATGAGTTTCAGCTGAGTCCTTGCAGCCAGGCCCAGTGTTTCCAGGGACGTAATGAATGGCACCGCGGGAGCCGTCTTCACTAAAGTGAGACATTCTTCTCCCAGACTAATGTTTTCCATGCCAGTTGGCAGGTTTTCTAAGATCAAACCCATCTGCCACTTGCATCCCACAGCAACCTGGCAACTTGCTGCGTGGCTGTTCTTTTTCATCTTGACCCCTGGCCTGGGAGAGATGCAATTTAGTGATATGCCTTTAAAGAATTTTCTGGGCACTCGGGCAAGTGTGTACTGTTATTTGTTCACATCATGAGGGTCTGGTGTCCCTGAATGGATGGGTGGCAGTACGACCGTGATTCCTTATGTGTCTGGTCAGCTGTCAGGGACCGAGACCCCTCACAGGGACAGCAGGCATGTGAGAGATGACTACAAAGTCCATGAAATGTGCGTTATTTTTCTACTCATCCTTCAGAAGCTTTACTTTCCTTGGCCTCACTGCCAGTTGCCCAGATCTCTCAAAATAAACCCTGGACTAGGAAATGGCAACCTACTCCATTATTATTGCCCGGAAAATCCCATGGACAGAGGAGCCTGGTGGGGTTTGCAAGCCCACGGGGTTGCAAAAGGTTTGGACACAACGGAGCAACTGAGTGCTGGAAATGAAGGGACCCGTCTCTAGTTTCCATCCACAGTCCTAAACCTCATGGAGCTTCTGTTCCACTGGAAGGGCAAGTTGGTCCGTAGCAGGGGTGATCTTGTGGCTAACGTTTAAATCATATGAACTATACATATGCAGATTATTATATCTTTCTTTTTCTCCTTTTTTTTTCTTTCTTTCTTTTTCACTATTTTTAAGGCCTCCCCAAACCATTTCCTTTTTTCATTTCTTTTCCATAACCCAAGTTCAATCCCTGGGTCGGGAAGATCCCCTGGAGAAGGAAATGGCAACCCACTCCAGTATTCTTGCCTGGAAAATTTCATGGACAGAAGAGCCTGGCAGGCTACAGTCCATGGGGTCACAAAGAGTCAGACATGACTGAGCGACTAACACACACATACATATGCAGAAAAAAGGAATCTGGTTTGTATTCTCTTCCTTTATTTTTTAAACTTCCAGCATACTTTTTATCTGGCAAATTGAACTACTCCTGCCCTGTAAAATGATTCAAACTTTATTGGCCAGTCTCTTAGGGGGTTGTCTCATCTAGTTTTAAAAAGCTCTACAAAGAACATTTGTTTTCCTTTCTGGGAAACAGTGTCACAGTTTATCACTATGTGAGAAATGTCTTATCAAATCTTAAGATCAACTGTCCTTTGATATAGTTGGAATCCATTATCCTGAGCGAGAACTTCATTTTCTACAGCAAACAAAAGATTGGTGCCCTCTTTAGAAATAGCATTTTCCATATTGACAGAGGAAAATTACATCTGGACCGGCTTCTCTGATGTAACAACAGCTCTTTTCCGAACCTGACACTCCCAACACCCTCTCCTGCAGCCGTGGCCCGAAACAGAAGAGGCCTCATTTCCACTGACTTCCTGTGGAGAGGAATCTC
This sequence comes from Tragelaphus eurycerus, assembly GCA_935064755.1. Classification (NCBI taxonomy): domain Eukaryota; kingdom Metazoa; phylum Chordata; class Mammalia; order Artiodactyla; family Bovidae; genus Tragelaphus; species Tragelaphus eurycerus. The sequence continues at coordinate 19,677,193 of CAKXYN010000039.1, read as the reverse complement.
TGCGAGACATTCAACCCAAATGACACAGGATTATACCTTCTGTCATTTCCTTTTAGAGAGAGAGGGGAAAAAAAGAAAATTCAAAGTCTTGACTTGCTATTATTTTCTTAAAAGTTTTCCAAAACATAACTTGGTCTTTAATAGTGTTGACTCTCTTGGGTCCCTGAGTACCCAGGCTGGTTACTTATGCAAATTGCTGTGCTTTGTAATTAGGGTAAAGCATTTTGGTTAAATTGCCTTTCTACACAGACGTCTCCATCTTAGACCAACCTTGGTAAATAAATTGAACCTGCTGGGTTTGAAAATTAGAAAACCAAGCACAAGCGGGTACATTCCTTCAACCGGCTTTGCCTGGGTTTCACTGGTCTCGGATTCGATTAACTCAAAATGACAATGTAGAGACGTCGAGCCCGAGCCGTGCTCTGCGATGCCTTGACGTGCGCGATGGCTGACTTGTTACAAAGCACAGAGAGCGTCCTTCTCCACTGCTTCTTGTCATCGTTAGCTGCCCCTCCCCTCCGCATCTGGAATTTTTTCAAGTTCCTTTTCTTTAAAATCGCCTTTTAAAACACAATTTTAGGAAAGTATTTATGTAGGATGAATGTGTCTTTTGGTGGTGCAAATGTCTTCAAAAACATATTACAGAAATAATGAGGATGGTAAAGGATTATTCCCCTGAGAAGAGAATGAATACAGGAGCCCAGGCAAGACTAGCCTGCAGATGCAAGTCTTAGGCCCCGCCCACAGCTGAGCTGTGCAGTGGCTTAAATTATTCAAATTAATTGCCATGTTTAATTGGAATATTTAGCTTGAAAATATAGATTTATAGCTTCTCTGTAAAAACACAAAGCAAAAAACAGAGGGGCTCTTGTTCTACAGAATGGACATTCTCACGTGTGAAATAAGAGCAGCAAAAGGTGACACACACCCCCTCCTTAAACACAGCTTGCCATCACCCCCTGCTGCCCACCCCCTCCCCAGCTCCCTACCAGGCTCCAGACCCCAACTCCGTGTCCTCTCTTCTTGAGCCTCTCCCATTCTGTCTAGTCTCCTAACAGATCACTTTCTTTCCGAATAGACAAGTAAACAGCTCATGTTAAGACAGAATACTCCTTCTCGAGCACTGCTAAGAAAGATCCAGAATATAGAGTTGCCAAGGAACGGCTGCTGAGCCTGTGCTCTCACCAAAAAAGAAAAAACCCCGTGTCTCTGTGATGTTGTCCCAGAGTTATTCATACAAGAGCCAAGAGTCAGGAAATTGCTCTCCCCCGATTCCTAGCTCCGCTCACTCCCGCCCGCCTCACCCTGGTGTTTAATTGGGGGCAAAAATGTTTAAGTGGGATGTGGATGAATTGCAAAGGATTCAACGGAGAGTGACAAACCTGATTAAAATGACTATGAGATTGCAAAATCGATCTGTGAGGAGAGAGGCTTGAGGAATTGGACTTATTAAGTCTGAGGGAAAGAAAGCCCTGGGTGGACATACTCAGAGTATTAAAGGACATGACAGGGTGATGCTGACCAGCCTTCTCTTGCTCTGCTGAGGACGGAGCAAATGGAAACTCGTCTTCCGAGACAGGGGAGAATTTTTAATCATGTATAATGGAGAACATCAGAACCACAAGGGCTGTCCCTTAGGAGAAGCATTTCTGAGGTTGAAAGGGCACTCACATCCATTCTCCTTGAGACAGGTTTTGTAAGGGTAGAGAGTTGACAAGTCAGTGTATATCCTGTTCTGCCTGGAGGCAGGAGTTTGTGTAGGATGACCTTTGAGGGCATCATCTATTCCTTTGAGTCTGCAGAATTATGGAAGGTCTTGAATCTGATTCGAGTGTGTTCGAAAGCAAGTACTCATCAGCTCCTGGCCATCACAAGCTGGATGACCAGAGCACACACTTTTTGCTATTGAATTAACACCTGGGATCTCAGCTATTCAAGCAATCATTTCTTTTGTAGTCCGTGATTGCAAACTAACAGTCATTAGTCTGCTGTGACACATAAAAACAGCGCTGCTTTTATGCCTCACATACGGACCACTTCTCTTAGTGAAATGTTTCCATGGATACGTCACATCAGAAACGTCACCACCAAACATAAGAACATAACAAGCCATTCTCATGTGTCAGAAAAGGCAGTTCACTCATTTTGTCTATTATGTATTGAGCACCTATTTACCTGCCAGGATCAGTGTTTTGTACAGAGAATATGAAGCCAAAAAGTGAGTCAGGCTCGCACTCCCCAGGGCGGTTGGCAGGGGCAGGGAGCAATTCCAGCCCAAGGTGAAAATCTCTTATTAGAATACAGGTCACTGAGTGGTCTAAGGAGGCTGCCATGAGTACTCAATGGATGTATGAAAAGATGAAATCCCACCTGAAGTGGGATGAAATGGTCAGAAAGCTTCAACTGTGCATCATGCCAGTGGGAGTAGGAAAAAAAGAGGAAAGATGAAGAGCAGGCAGAGAGAAGACGGCATGGTGGGAGAAAGGAGTTTGAAAGAAGAGAGAGTCTCTTCCTAGCAGCTGTGTGCACCCTGGGAGGGTTTTGGGTCACAACAGAAGCTGGGCTACACCCAGCAGCTCCCTGGAACTTGCCCTCGTGACCCGACCGGTGGGATGCTAGTTTGCAGGAGAGATCAGTTCAGTTCAGTTCAGTTCAGTCGCTCAGTCATGTCTGACTCTTTGCGACCCCATGGGCTGCAGCACGCCAGACTTCCCTGTCCATCACCAACTCCGGAGCTTACTTATACTCATGTCCGTTGAGTCAGTGATGCCATCCAACCATCTCATCTTGTCATCCCCTTCTCCTCCTGCCTTCAGTCTTTCCCAGCATCAGGGTCTTTTCAAAAAAGTCAGTTCTTCTCATCAGGTGGCCAAAGTATTGGAGTTTCAGCTTCAACATCAGTCCTTCCAATGAATATTCAGGACAGATTTCCTTTAGGATGGTCTGGTTGGATCTCCTTGCAGTCCAAGGGACCCTCAAGAGTCTTCTCCAACACCACTGTTCAAAAGCATTGATTCTTCAGCGCTCAGCTTTCTTTACAGTCCAACTCTCATATCCATACATGACTACTGGAAAAACCATAGCTTTGACTAGACGGACCTTTGTTGGCAAAGTAATGTCTCTGCTCTTTATTACACTGTCTAGGTTGGCCATAACTTTTCTTCCAAAGAGCAGGCATCTTTTTAATTTCATGACTGCAGTGATTTTGGAGCCCCAAAAATAAAGTCTCTCACTGTTTCTATTCTTTCCCCATCTATTTGCCATGAAGTGATGGGACTGAATGCCATGATCTTAGTTTTCTGAATGTTAGGTTTTAAGCCAACTTTTTCACTCTCCTCTTTCACTTTCATCTAGAGGCTCTTTAGTTCTTCTTCACTTTCTGCCACAAGGGTGGTGTCATCTGCATATCTGAGGTGATTGATATTTCTCCTGGCCATCTTGGTTCCAGCTTGTGCTTCATCCAGTCCAGGATTTCTCATGATGTACTCTGCATAGAAGTTAAATAAGCAGGGTGACAATATACAGCCTTTATGTACTCCTTTCCCAATTTGGCAGATTGTAAGTGGTGACGGGCACCCTCCAGTGCATTTACAGGATGCAGTCAGGTTACGCAGGGGCAGACGCTGCCTCACGTGATTGAGTGGTCCACCAAGTCACTGTGTCAGGACTGAGGGCTAACGCCTGAATGCATTGGTGAGAAGCATCACTCCATCTCATGGAGATGAACAGGCTCAGCGCCAAGGGCAGCAGAAACCTTGACAGTACTCACTTTACACCTAAACAGGACCTGCTCAGCCCCATGGAATCTTAGATGGAAAGGGAACCGAAGGTTAGCCCCCAAACCTCCCACACATGACTGGCTCTGCTCCACACACCTTTCCTTTGCAGGCAGACATCCAACTAAGTGGCAAGAAATTCAGATCACTGAGCAAGAACAGCGATTTTTAACGGAGGATTTTTTTTTTTTTAAGTTCTTCCTTACAACTCGGTCAACACTCCCCCCACCCAGAGCTCCCACTCATCTGCCCGAGATCCACTCCTTGGAGCTTCCCGAGGTGGCTGAGCCACCCCGGCTCTGAAATCCTTCTCCTGGGAGCTTCGCCCTGCCCTCAGGACTCTGTGCCCTCGCCCCTGGCTCCTCTGGGCCATCCTACCTCAGTGGGCTATGCTCTGTTATTGTGGCTCCCACGCTGACCTTGCTCTGCACCACACACCTTTGGCACAACTTACCACTCATTTGCAGAAAGACATCGGGGCCCCAGAGGATGAAATGGTTGGATGCCATCACCGACTCAATGGACATGAGTTTAAGCAAGCTCCGGGAGCTGGTGATGGGCAGGGAGGCCTGGCGTGCTGCAGCCCATGGGGTCACAAAGAGTCAAGCGTGACCGAGCGACTGAGCCACACCCACTCAGCCTTTCCATCAGTCTCATTGTGCCCGTCTAACAATATTCAGACTCAGAAGAGTCCACGCTGCACGCACCCAGTCTCATTCAGCACCAGCTGGGCCAGGTGTCCCCCAGCAAGACTGGGCTCCAGCCCCTCAGGCTGCGTTACCTGCACCCTTGACTGTCCCACCTACCACCCCATCAGATTCACTGATTCCTGCACAGTGGCCAGCACAGAGCAGCTGTTTGATAGGGATTTGTTGATGAATCCATGAACTGGGCAGCTATCTTTTAGCTTCTAGGAAGTGTTCAGCTGATGGAAATAATGACATTCATCCTTCACCCTGTTCACTCCTGCATCAACTCCTGATTTATGATAGCAACTCAGTCAATGTGTGTAGAATGAATGGAGGGTCCTCTCAGTCAGTTCAGGTGCTCAGTCGTGTCCAACTCTTTGTGACCCCATGGACCACAGCACACCAGGCTTCCGTGTCCATCGCCAACTCCCGGAGCTTGCTCAAACTCATGTCCATCGAGTTGGTGATGCCATCCACCCATCTCATCCCTTCTCCTCCCGCCTTCAATCTTTCCCAGCATCAGAGTCTTTTCAAATGAGTCAGCTCTTCACGTTAAGTGGCCAAAGTACTGGAGATTCAGCTTCAGCATCAATCCTTCCAATGAACATTCAGGACTGATTTCCTTTAGGACGGACTGGTTGGATCTCCTTGCAGTCCAAGGGACTCTCAAGAGTCTTCTCCAACACCACAGGTCAAAATCATCAATTCTTCGGTGCTCAGTGGTCCTCTAGCCTTTATCTTATCCTGGACCCCTGGGGCCTGTGACCCACTCCTCCCTCGCTCTCCACTCATTCTAGTGATGCTCAGGGTTGGGTGGAAGTTGTGCCAGACAGGGGCTGTCCTGTGGGCAAAGCCCTGACGGGTCCCATAGCGCTTCTGCTCTCTCCCTGCCCCTGGACTCTGCCTCGGGAGTCAGAGTCAGACTTGCCACAGCTCTGACTGTGGATAACTTGGTGTTCATGGTCTTAATCATGCTCATTTAATTTATATAATAATAGTTAGCTTCAGCCCATTCTTCCAGCCTTTTGAGAGCCTTTGGATCTTTCTTCAAATATCTTAATTTATTGACCATCTTGAGCTTTCTGGCATCTTAAAAGATGGAAAAGATCACATCCTTTTTGTCTAATCCATATCATTGATGCGGCCTTAAAGTGTATTAGTATCTTTTCTCATGCTGCAGGAATAAATGTGATAAAATAGTGATACAGCATAAGTCAAGGTTGAAAATCCCAACTATGGATCCAGCAAAACTTATGCCTACCACAAAGTCCCCCCTATCCCCACCCCACCTTGATGCTATCGCTAAGCCTAGGGCATCTTGATAATTAAGGCAGAAGGGAGGCAGGGTCAGTGTCTTAATTACCATTATCAGATGAGAAGCATATCAACACCTTAGGGGAAGCAAGCTTTTCCTAGCAGTGGATTCTAAAAGATTTCCACATTTGGTTTTGTATTATGGCTACCGTGCAGTGCCGTGAATAACATTTACCATCTTTCTTTAAAAAATAGCAACTGCAGTACTTGGTCCCGTCAGGCTGGACTGCTTCTGATGGGACCTTCAGTAAAAGCTCGGGGCCCAGGAGGCAGAGTGCTGCCTTGGAAGCCAACTCAACTGCAAGGTAGCTCCCAAAGTTGGCCCGTGAGCTCACTGCCATAACGTGCCTTAAATGGAGGTCACTGTACCCATTAAATGAGTTAAGACTCTTAAAAAGCTTAGTTCAATGATGGCAAAGTTTATTTGGGGTAAGAATGGTACTTACCCTATGTGTTATGAAAATGAAGTTGCTCAGTCATGTCTGACTCTTTGCGACCCCATAGACTGTAGCCTACTAGGCTCCTCTGTCCATGGGATTTTCCAGGCAATAGTACTGCAGTGGATTGCCATTTCCTTCTCCAGGGATAAAGAACACAGTGTCCTGCAAAGATAAAATTTCACAAGTCCCTATGAGAGCCTTTCTAATAACATGTTCCAAAAAGATAAAAAATCTCCAGAATGACATCCATGTATTACTCAATACTGTATGCCATGCATTTGTATCTGATCTAATATTGCAAATCATGTCCAATTTTCCTCCATCCCCTTTCCTTCCTCTAGCATGCATGTTAAGTCATTTCAGTCATGTCCAACGCTGTGCAACCCTATGGACTGTAGCCTGCAGGCTCCTCTGTCCATGGGATTGTTAAGGAGGTAGACTAGGGAAAAGGAGTCCAAAATGGCAGTGGCTAAAAGACAAGGAAGGTCAAAGGAAGGTCCGAGGACCAGAGTGAAGACTTCAGGCAGAACAAACAGCACTCCTGGCTAAGCCCAGTTTGCACAGGGCAGGCCCAGGTGGAGGAAAAACATAGGAAAGGAGGAGCCAAGTGCTTTCTAACGGACTCTCTCGCGCGTGCACTCTTTCTCTCTCTCTCTTGCTCACTCTCTCTCGCTCACTCTCTCTCCTGCTATCTTCTAAATAAAATAGAGCTGTAACACTGATTCGCCTAAGAGCTGTAGCACGGTTTGTCCAAGACCCTAGAGCTGTGACACTCTGGGGGCTTTAATGTCCATTGCTCCAAATCTTTGTTGTGACGAGACAAAGAACCGAGGAACATACACTCGCGTGATAGGATTCTCCAGGCAAGAATACTGGAGTGGGTTGCCATTTCCTACTACAAGGGATCTTCCTGACCCAGGGATCAAACCTGTGTCTCTTATGTCTCCTGCATTGGCAGGCAGGTTCTTTACCACTAGCGCCTCCTGGGAAGCCCTCCTTTCTCTGGAAGGGAGATCAATTTACGAGTTACAATACATAACCAGTGTTTACCTCAATCAGGAAGACACACTCTGAAAGCCACCAGAATAGTTTCTTCAACATCCAAAAAATAATTGGATTCTCCATAGATGGAGATGTTTGCTACCTATTACTTCATTTAATCCTCACCACAGACTTGTGAAGGAACAAGTAATATTCTTCTCCTAACAAAAATGAAGGAAATGTGGCTTAAAGCAATGGAGTGGCAACCACAGTGTCACAGTGCAAGTAAGTAGTGGGGTCAGGTTTTGAACTGGCGTCCATCTGCTCCAAAGAACCTGCCCGTAAGCCTGACATGCCACCCTCCTGCCACTCCACGTGGACGGACCACCTAAGCCCCTTACCAACGCTTTTCCATCTTAGTTACTGGTAGTCAGCACGCGCTATGCCGTAACTATTCCTTCCTGTAAATGCACAATTTCCTTCCCAACCCCTCTTCTCTCCTCCCAGTTTGCTGCTGGCTTCTTCTGTAAAGGCACTCTCACCACTCCCTGCATGTAAATAACAGATTAGATTATCCCGTGTTTTATAATGTCAGAAAAGATTCTAGAGCCAAGGAATGCTGTTTTGAAAGAGAAGGGGCAGGGACGAAGGGAGCTTAGGTTACTGAGGAGCTTTGCTTTTCCTTCCTAAGTTTGACTGGAACTGGCGCTTTACTATCAATGATGTAGACTGCAGAAATTGTTCTTTCATCGTTGTTGATGTTCTTTTTTTCTTTTTTAACCACAAAAACCGTCTTTCTTGCCCCTACATATTATTCTTCTTGTAATCACTCATTTCTCTGCTCTCTTTCGTGACATCTTCAAAATTATTTTATTAGTAAAGAATTTTTTACGTGGACCACTTTTAAAATCTTCACTTCATTTGTTACCATAGTGCTCTGTTTTATGTTTTGTTTTGTTTTGTTTTGTTTGGCCAGGAGGCATGTAGGATCTTAGCTCCCTGACCAGGGATTGAACCCTCAGCCCCTGCACTGGAAGCTGAAATCTTAACCTCTAGACTGCCAGGGAAGTCCCCTCCTATTTTAATTTTGATGGAGTGTAGTTGACTTACAGTTCTGTTAGTTTCAGGTGTACAGCGAAGTGATCCAGTTATACATATGCATGTGGTCATTCTTTCTTAGATTCTTTCCTCATACAGGTTATCACAGAATATTGAGTAGAGTTTCCTGTACTGTACAAAAATCCTTGTTGATTATCTATCTTATCTGTATGTATGTGTGTGTGCATTCATTTCAAGCTCCTGATTTATCTATCCCCACCCCCAACATTTCCCTTTTGTTAACCATAAGTTTGTTTTTGATATCTGTAACTCTGGTTTTTTTATGTAAGAAGTTCGTATGTATTTTTTAATTAGATTCCATATATGACTGATCAGACCAGATCAGGTCAGATCAGTCGATCAGTTGTGTCCAGCTCTTTGCGACCCCATGAATCGCAGCGGGCCAGGCCTCCCTGTCCATCACCAACTCCCACAGTTCACTCATACTCACGTCCATCGAGTCCCTGATGCCATCCAGCCATCTCATCCTCTGTTGTCCCCTTCTCCTCCTGCCCCCAATCCCTCCCAGCATCAGACTCTTTTCCAACAAGTCAACTCTTTGCATGAGGTGGCCAAAGTACTGGAGTTTCAGCTTTGGCATCATTCCTTCCAAAGAAATCCCAGGGCTGACCTCCTTCCGAATGGACTGGTTGGATCTCCTTGCAGTCAAAGAGACTCTCAAACGTCTTCTCCAACACCACAGTTCAAAAGCATCAATTCTTCAGCGCTCAGCCTTCTTCACAGTCCAACTCTCACATCCATACATGACCACAGGAAAGACCATAGCCTTGACTAGACAGACCTTTGTTGGCAAAGTCATGTCTCTGATATTTGTGTTTGTCTGCCTTGTTTCACTTAGTATAATCTCTAGGTCCATCCGTATTGCTGCATATGGCATTGTCTCATTTCATGGCTAAGTGATGTTCCACTGCATGTCGCGACCACATGTTCTCTGTCCATTCATCTGACCACGAACATTTAGATTGCTTCCATGTCTTAGCCATTCTAAATGGTGCTGACATGAGTGTTGGGGTGCGTGTATTCTTTGGGATTGGAGTTTCCTCCGCATATGTGCCCAGATGTGGGACTGCAGGGTCGTGTGCTGTCTCTATTCTTAGTTTGTTAAGGAGCCTCTATCCGTTTCCCATAGTGTTAGATCAGTTCACATTCCCACCAACAGTGTGGGAGGGCTCCCTTTCGCCACACCTCCTCTGGCATTTATTGTTTTTAGACTTTTTGATGATGGCCATTCTGACAGGTTTGAGGTGATACCTCAGTGTAGTTTTGATTTGGGTTTCTCTGATGAAAGAAATCAGAGATGACAGGAACCATGTTCTTGGATTGGAATAATCAATATCATCAAAATGATTATACTACCCAAGGCAATCCACAGATTCAATGCAGTCCGTATCAAATTACCAATGGCATTTTTCAAAGTACTAGAGCAAAAAAATTTTAATTTATATGGAAACATAAAAGACCTGGAATAGCCAAAACAATCTTGAGAAAGAAAAATGGAGCTGAGGGAATGAGACTCTCTGGCTTGAGACCATATACTACAAAGCTACAGAAAGCAAAACAGTATGGTGGTTGCTGTTTAGTCTCTAAGTCATGTCTACCTCTTTGTGACCCCACAGACAAGCCAGGCTTCCCTGTCCTTTGCTATCTCCCAGAGTTTGCTCAAACTCATGTCCATTAACTCGACAATGCCATCCAACCCTCTCATCCTCTGTCGTCCCCTTCTCCTCCTGCCCTCAGTCTTTCCCAGCATCAGGGTCTTCTCCAATGAGTCAGCTCTTGGCATCAGGTGGTCAAAGGACTGGAGTTTCAGCTTCAGCATCAGTCCTTCCAAAAGGGTTGATTTTCTTTAGGATTGACTGGTTTGATCTCCTTGCTGTCCAAAAGGCTGTCAAGAATCCTCTCCAGCACCACAGTTCAAAAGCATCAGTTCTTCAGTGCTCAGCCTTTTTTATGGTCCAACTCTCATATCTGTGTGTGACTACTGGAAAAACCATAGCTTTTACTATATGGACCTTTGTTGGAAAACTGATGTCTCTGCTTTCTAATACACTGTCTAGTTTTCTCATAACTTTCCTTCCAAGAAACAAGCATCTTTTAGCAGTATGGTACTGGCACAAAAACTGAAATATAGATCTATCTTAATTGTGCCTGAAAGTTGTCTTGGGCAAGGGGATACTTATGAAAATGCAGACTCCTGGGTTCCACCACCACCAACTCTAATTCAGCAGGTCTGAAGTGGTCCTAACAACCTGCATTCCTCACACACATCCCAGCTGAGTTGGGTCCAGGTGGTTCAGGGACTGTGTTTTCAGAAGTCAAGGCGTAGAACAATATACGTAAGGGACTAGCAGAGATGTCACAAATTCTAAAGCAAGTAATTCCAGAACAAGTAACAGGAAGGAGTAAAATGCATAAAATATTGATGAGCTTACTTTTCACTTCCACACTTAATCATGCACTCCATGTGACTTTTAGAAAAGCACAGCCCACTTGGTCTATATTTTCCCTCTTTTGATAGGGACACAGGATGGAGAAACATTTCTGTAAGTGAAACAGATTTGTAAGTGTACATTCAAATGGCAGCTGAGACCCTTGTGATAGGAAAGCAAAAAGGATGCAGCTTCCTAATCCTGTACCTTATCTAGGGAAGTTCAGAATTGTACGTACAGTCTCCTAACTTTTAAACGTTGGCTCGTGTAAAAAATAAAACCCAGTGGGCCAAAATAAAACAACATATGGGTGCAAGTCCAGATCCAGTTGTGACTTTGGGACTAAAACTTTAGTTGAAAAGACATGTTGGGACTGGATCATTGGTTTTCCGATCTTGAATTCCAACAGATGGCAGGAGGGTGGGCTGCCATGGAAGGGGCGGCAGAAGCCAGACCCTTCTCTCTCCCCACACCCGGCCCACCTCGCCCCTCTCTAGACTGTCTCTGTTTTTATTACACAGTGGTGTCTTTGGTCAGATTTTCCTCAAAAATTGAGTTTGGCTGCTAAAATTCGAAAAGCAAGAAAGCCCTTGATGTCTTAGACATCAAGTCTGTCTAAGGCAACAGACAACCCCAAACTTTCAGGGGCTTAGAACAAACAGCACAGGTTCTCACTCATGAGACACAGCCACGTGGGTTGGCAGGAGTCCCCCCTCATTCCAGCCGGGGTCAGCAGTGGCATCCAGAGCATCTTGCCTGTCATGACCACCGCAGTGGGGGTGACGAGAGGGTGGAGAGCTGAACAACGGCAGTTAGAGGCTTTGGCCTGGAAGTTACGAGTGTCGGCTCCACTCAGCATTTCATTGACCAAACAGCTCGTTTGGCTCCATCTGACTTAAAAGAGGCAGCTCAATGCCACTGTCTGTGAGCTCAGGGCAGGGAGCTAAAAATGCCAGTGAGCAGCATCACCGGCCCCCAGGCTGGCCTCCATGCTGGCGAGGGAACTAGGCTTGAATTCAAGCCACACGTGGTACCCTATCTACTATGGAGTGAGGAATTCTGGAATTTTTGAAGAAAGGAGCAACATAGCCAATATGATAAATGCAAGTGTTAATTTTACAACGTCGAGTGTTCCATTTCTCAATTAACGTCATAAGTCACATGACCATGATTTGCAGTCTGATTCCAAATCCCCTTGGTGATCATAGCTTTCTACCAACTAAGAAATGGATGGATTAGATTAGAAATTGATCAACACTAACTTACCTTTTTTCTTCTGTGTGATTTTTAACCAGTCTTATAAGAGCCTCATAAATAACTAATGAAAGAAGCCAGTCTCAGTGCTTATAGTATGAATTCTCCTCCTACAGAAAATTAGACCCATCTATGGAGCAATAAATATCCCTTCATGGAATGAAAGGATCGTTCCATGACGTCAGTTAATCGGATTCAGAAGCATAATTACCATCATGCAATTTGAACTCAATGTATTAAAGTATTTCTTTTAAGTGAACAATAATTGGAAGACATCGGGAACAGCATTTATATCTGAGGCTCCTTTGGGGGGTTCACCTTGGCCAGGGTTGGACCGTCACAGCAACTGTCACAGCCACTGTCTCCCCTCCCACCTTGGCACCAGGGAAAGCAGAATCCTGGCCTCCCATCATTTGCATTTGATGTGAATTCTGTCAAAGAGAAAAGGGTCATTGAGTTAGCCTTCCAGATTGAAAGAAAGAGGAGAGCGGGAGCAGCCAGAAATGCTTTGTGGTGTGAAGTATTCAGCCTGTGAGGGCAAAATATTTTTTAAAAGAAAGAAAAGATAATCTTTGCAGACAAATGCAGACTTTGGAAGCACAGCCTTGCCTCTTTTCAGTGGGAACACGGAGCTTCAAAGAAGAGTAATACACACCCATTACTTCTCCTACTTCCTCCTCAGTTCAAGACTGAAAGCAAGAATTGGTTTCCTCAAGAGCACAGCCTTTTCTAAAAGAATCTGTTGTGAAGCAGAAGTCTTTGTGCCTCTGAGTAAGGTGAATGGTTCTGTCCCTCCTGCTTCCTGTGGTAGGGACACCCTATGCTCTGCACCCTGTCTTCTTCACAGAGCAGGCCCTTAAAATGTACAAATACCTATAACTTCTCAGCAAAGGTTCCTATACCTCCCTACCTGTCTTTAGGACCTTCGTTGGCAGGGACAGCGCTGACAAATGTCCATCAGTAGCCACCAGCCGGGAGTGCCACCTCAGCCCTGCATGTGGGCCAGTTTTGGGCAGAGGGTGTAGACCTGTGTCCAGGAGGAGGTACATGCAGAGTGGGGAGAAAAGCCCACACAGCAACGGAGACCCAGCACCGCCTCAATAAATGAATTAAATTGTATTTAAAAAAGAAAATCTCAGGCATCTCATGCATGTTCCTGAAATCTTTCTCACCCATTTCCTCGCCCAGAAGACAAGAATGAGCATGCCCACGTCAGAGCATTGTCCCGTCGATTAAATGGATAATGTGAGCAAAGCCTTAACTCAGTACCAGCACACGAGATGATTCCGTTTTGTTATTGGATAAATGACCCAGTAGATGAAGAGACTGGAAGTTCAGATCAGTCTGGTGCCTCCTTGTGCAAACAGATTTCAAGTGGTTAGACACAGCTTTGAAATTTTAAAAGGCATTGATCGTCAAATTCCACAGAAACGGCTTCTCAAGTGCAGAGCTAAGGGCACAAGGTCTCAAACCTTTCCCAAAGACTCCGTCCCTTTCATAGAGGGCATGGAGAGGGCCAGCCAAGCCTTCTGAGCTCACGTGGACCCCTGGCAATATGGTGACATTTTTCTTAAGATTTTAAAGAAAGCGAGACCATTTCCCCTGACCTAGCTGGGTGGGAGGCAAGGAGAAGAGTGAAGATGAGAACTGACAGGTTAGCCCAGCGTCCCGGAAGAGGACTTTCACCTCTAAGGCATCTTCTGAGAATCTCTGCGCTGCATCTTTTTGTAACCTGGATGGCTTTTGACTTTTTTTTTTTGTAATGCAAACTGCCAAGTGGTTGGGAAAGTTTAAGGCATTCTATTAAATCGAGTATAAAACAGTATAGGCTGTGTCTGCACACATCCACTAAAGCAGACGCTGCTGTCAAAAATTACCTCTCAGTCTCTGTCTCCATGGTGTCGGGGTTTGGGGGGACATTTGTTTGGTTTTGTGGGCGGACCCTTCCACGCGCTACAAAGCCTCCCCAGGCTCTCATCTTCCGAGCAGGCCCTGTGTTCTTACCTTCAGGCTGTCAGTTCATTAGTCACTTACATATGGCATTTTGAAGGCATGCTAATTGAGGGACTTTACTTCTAACTAATCATTCTGACAGAAAAATGAGTCCTCTGTACAGGAGGCGTCCACGAGCTTTTGCTTCTCTGTGCTGACACGCGTCACTCTATTTCGCCCCGAGATGGGCCATGCAGAGTCAACCCAAAAGAGACAAGTAACAAAGTTGCTGGGCTTCCCTGGTGGCTCCGTGGTTTAAAGAATCATCCTGGCAATGCAGGAGACGCAGTTTCTATCCCTGGTCTGGAAAGATGCCCCAGAGGAGGAAATGGCAACCCACTCCAGTATTGTTGCCTGGGAAGTCCCACGGGCAGAGGAGCCTGGTGGGCTACAGTCCATGGGGCGGCAGACCAAGTGACTGAATACAGGCCAATGGCTGGGAGTTCTTGGAGCCAGGAAACCACACCCACGGGTGCCCTCCACGACCTGGTAACAGTGTGGCCGTGTCTGTGGCCAGGAACACTCGGGCCTTGCTTCTGTCAGCTTCTCCTCTCCCTTCAGCCCAGCTGGGGGAGGCGAATGTTTCCATCCCCGCAGAGGAGCTGACTGCCAGCCTCCAGTTCTCTTGATGCTGCATTAACTTGGAGTTTCCTAATAGCGACCTCCTTGCTGGGGCTTAATGCCGCCGCGCTGACAGATGGGCGAGCAGTACCGTGGCGGTTCTGAGGGAGTCGGATGCCCAGCTTAGAGTAATTGGAAGCGGTGTGGCAGGAGCCATTGGAACTCAAATGAATCCAGAACTTGGTGTTTGCATAGTCAGCCTCAAGCCAAGGCTCCAGGAGTTCCCGTGGGGCCTGGAGGGGAGCCTGCATGCAGTGCTTTGATTTTTAAACGTGTTTCTTCCCCTTGAAAGCACCATCATCCTCGGGCTAATAAACCAAATCCTGACGATTCAAATAAAGAAATATACCAAAAATGCCATCATAATAAGACAACTAGGAGTCCCTACGTCAGTAATTCATAGATTTGATCCCTAAGAGGATAAAAAGAAATTTATAAGCATAATAAATATAGTTATAAAGCCCATGTAAAGATACAGACATTTATATTTTTTGTGATTATACTTCCCTGATTTTTTTATTCAGTACTTTATTGGCAAATTAAGATACAAAAAATGTAAATAAATGACATAGGTTCCACTGGAGAAGGAAGGAAGGAAAGAGGGAGGTGGGGGAGTGGAAGAAAGGAGACAATAAAATCTATAGTGAGAATGAGTGTGCCAGAACTGTTTTATTTTTGAGATCCTTTTTGAATTGTATTGCGATTATTTTGAAAATCCTTAACCCCTCTTTCCTTTCACTTTTCTCTTCCCTACACTACAAGTAAGTTATATCTGCTATCATAGATACAGTCAATACTTAATGTTACTCAGCCTTTTGCCTGTTATCTGTACAACTACAACTATTTTACTTAATTCACCATCAAAACCTGAGTAACATCTTACAAAATTATATAGCTTTAGGCTGCATGCAAGCGTGCTCAGTTGTGGCCAGCTCTTTACAACACTATGGACTCTTGCAATCCCAGGGACTGTAGCCCACCAGGCTCCTCTATCCATGGAATTTTCCAAGCAATAATAATGGAGTGGGTTGCCATTTCCTCAGGGGTTGAACCCACGCCTCCTGCAGCTCTTGCATTGGCAGGCGAATTCTTTACCACTGCGCCACCCGGGATGCCCTATGTCACTGCAGAATAGAATCTGAAAGCCTTTTTCCTCTCACCTTCTAGTTCTGTCTTAGTATCTTCCCAGCATCACCCTTTGCTGTGGAAGGTTCTTGTCCGACAAGCTCCTGACTGCCCTCTTTGCTTGGACCACACAGACAAGCAAGGAGGCAGAAGGGTAGAATGGGGGGATGTGGGGTCTGAAGTCTGATAAGCTGGGCTGGAGTCCCAGTCCCTTCACTTAGGGTTTGTGTGACTGAAGCTCTGCACCTCGACGTCTTCCTAAGGAGGAAGGGTTGAGTCATGATACTCAACCCAGAATTGCTTTCAGAATGAGACATTATCTGCGCACAGCCCTTGGCACTGCTTGTCATGGTCACCAGTCCATGAATGTCAGCCATTCTGACCCCCCGGAATGCCCTTCTCCTTCTCTTCTCGCTGAATCATCCCTTATCTCAAGTGCTCCGTGAAGCTGACCCACATCTTCTCTGGATTATTACCCACACACTGACATCTATTCTTTCACGTATGAGCTCCCCTTGATTCAACTGTAAGCTCCTTGAGGGGAAAATCAGGTCATCCTAGCACACAGCAGGTTCCTGAAAAATCTCTGCTAGGTTAGAAGCACATCTTCTAGTGTTGAAAGATTTGAATCACAACTCATGCTGCTCTGGTTCTTTAAATTCATATTAAATATGTCCGTGATATTGTATGAATTCCAGACTTCTGCATTTAATCAGAGTCTTAATCATAATGAGCAGCATTTATGAAAGGGCAATTAACAGATTCCCCAAAGAACTAGAAATAGTAAATTGCTAATAGCATCCCTGAGGTTTTGCTTTTTGCTCAGATAAATTAAGTAATTTAATAATAGAGGCAGCCTGAGCTGAAAAGAGCACAAGTTTAAAAGACCGAAGCCCTAGGTTTTATCTTTGCCCTGCTGACATGTGACCCCGGACCAGTAACTTCTCTACTCTGTGTCTTTAACTCATATGTGAAAAGTTGTATTAACTTGGTGATGGTCATAAATGCGCTCCTAAAATCCTTGAAAGAAAGTGAAAATGTTAATCGCTCATTCGTGTCCAACTCTTTGCGACTCCATAGACTGTATCCTCTGTCCATGGAATTCTCCAGGCAAGAATACTGGAGTGGGTTGCCATTCCCTTCTCCAGGGGATCTTCCCAACCTGGGGATCGAACCCTGATCTCCCACATTACAGGCAGATTCTTTACCATCTGAGCCACCAGTAAAGTGCTGGGATTCTTAGGGTCACATGAATGAAGTTTGACTTCAGCTTCATTTTTAAACTGTAAACTGTCTCATAGTGGGGTTACCAGCGGGAACAGGGCTGGAGGACAAATCAGACAGGGAAGGGGGATGAAGAGTACAAACTACTAGGTGTACAATACAAGAATGTGATGTAAGCACAAGGAATATAATCAATATTTTATAATAACCTTAAACAGAATATGATCTATAGAAGCACCAAATTACAAGGCCATATACCTGAAACATGGAACATTGTAAATCAACTGTACATCAATCATAAATAACATGAAATCTCTGTAAAAGAAAAAAAGCCGTAGCAGAAGCTACGTATACAAACTTATGATAGAAACCAAAAATACATAATGTTGTATTAATGTAAACTTGAGCTCAAGTTTTTGCTTAATTAAAACATCCTAAAATTGTAAAGTTAGCTATTAAAAAAGCTTAACCTGTGTGCTGCTGCTTACCTGGGTGTACAAATCTTTGCTTGATCTAGACAACAAAATACAGTAGTCCTAAAGAAGGGCTTCCCTGGTGGCTCAGACGGTGAAGGATCTGCCTGCAATGCGGGAGACCTAGGTTTGATCCCTGGGTTAGGAAGATCCCCTGGAGGAGGGCATGCAACCCACTCCAGTATTCCTGCCTGGAGAATCCCCCTGGACAGAGGAGCCTGGTGGGCTACAGTTCATGGGGTCGCAAAGAATTGGACACAACTAAGTCACTAAGCACAACAACAATAAGATGTGGTTACATCTGCTTTTCATGACACTGAATTTCAAAAGCTTGCGCTGACTGAAAATAGGCTGTATGCAGATAGAGAGATAGATAATATATATATATTAATTTAGTTTGTTTTTTAAAGAACTGAGTCTCCAGGTAGTATTTCGTTTGATAAAATGTTGACATCTCTTTAGATCATCTTCAAGGTACTTCCTAGCTCTCACATTCCATAAAATCATGGTTTAAAGCCTAACCAGATTTCACAGTATAAGCTGAGTAAGTTTATGTTTTAAGTTCTCAATAAATTAATCAGTGTTTCTGCTCTAACCTGATTTTCCTATACTTTCAAAGTTAAAAGAAAAACTTCATGCAATTTCAATACAAATTAGTTTTTATTCATCGTATAAGGCAGTATGATTGCTGGGAAAGATTGAGGGCAAAAGAAGAGGGCGTCAGAGAATGAGATGGCTAGACGGCATCACTGATGCAATGAACATGAACTTGGGCGAACTCCGGGAGATGTTGAGGGACAGGGAGTCCTGGCGTGCTGCAGTCCACGGGGTCACAAAGAGTCGGACACGACGGGGCGGCCGAGCAACAACAACAATTGTTCTGAGTCAGCAGATGGCTCAAGTTCAGTACACGGTGTTGTTTTTCTCAGGGTGCTTCTCTCCACTTGAACCTTCTGACCCTCTAAAATGAGTCTGCCAAACAATGAAAGTATTGATTTCTAACTAGTTCGTTACCAATAAGAATTCCTCTCTCATATATGCTGCGTCTACGATTCAGAGAGACCCTGTTGTCGTCCTCAAAACTTTGACCCCCACCCCGTACCCTGTATAAATCACAGTGGTTTGGAGAAGACACAGCTGGCCCGTGAATTTTAAACAAGTAGATTTAAATTATCATAATGAAAAGTCTTATTACTATTTGCAATCTTTGTATTAGAAAACCAGCCTGTTTGAGTGTTCACGGTGTCCGTCACAGAACACACACACGAGCAACAATGAATGAGCAGAAATGGGAAACCAGTGGCAGGTTTTATTTTAAAGAAAAAAATTAACAGGGATATGGTAAGAGTTAGCTGATGGAGATAAGCTTTTTCACCCACCAAGCACCGGTATAACCAGAAAATAAAAGCTGCTCTCCACCTACTTTTCCTGGCCACCCTAAGTAAATCAAATCTATTTCAGAAAAGACCTGAGGCTGTAGTCACCTGAATGGCAGACTTGGTACATAATAGACTCCTGAAGATATGAATAGATTTGTTAGAGCCTGAATATTGATTTATTGACAATCTCATGCCAGCCTATGCAAATTTATTCTTAAAGCTCATGTGTGACAAATATGCTTGGTCTGTCAAAGTTGCATATGAGCTGGTGCCAAGATTTTCCCCTCAAGGTTTATGGGGAAAGGAGCCAGTCAGACTCGGGGTCGGGCGGTGGGCAGGCAGTGGGCGGAGACTGGTCCACTGCAGAGCCAGGTGATGGAGAGCAGGGATCTATGAGTCAAACCCGTGGCTGTACAGAGGATGAGATGGCTGGATGGCATCACCGACTCAATGTACATGAGTTTGAGTAAACTCCGGGAGTTGGTGATGGACAGGGAGGCCTGGCGTGCTGCGGTCCATGGGGTCACAAAGAGTCAGACACGACTGAGCGACCACACACAGCAGTGTTTCTCAACTGTGGGTGATTTTGTCTTCTTGGGGACACTGGGCAGTGTCTGGAGAGAGTTCTGATGGTCACACCTGGGAGATGGATGCTGCTAGCGAAGTATCCGGAGAAGGCAGTGGCACTCCACTCCAGTACTCTTGCCTGGAAAATCCCATGGATGGAGGAGCCTGGTGGGCTGCAGTCCATGGAGTCACTAAGAGTCGGACACGACTGAGCAACTTCACTTTCACTTTCTCGCTTTCATGCATTGGAGAAGGAAATGGCAACCCACTCCAGTTTTCTTGCCTGGAGAATCCTAGGGGCAGGAGAGCCTGGTGGGCTGACGTCTATGGGGTCACATGGAGTCGGACACGACTGAAGTGACTTAGCAGCAGCAGCAGCAGCAGTAGCGAAGTATCAGGGAAGGGTCACAGACGCTCTGACTGTCCTGCAATGCACGTGCCAGCCCTTACAACAAGAGGTTGTCTGGCCCCAGACATCAGTAGTTGCCAAAGCTGAGAAACCCCAAGTCAGGTCCCCACATTTAGCTCTGACTCTGTCCGTACAAAAAGCAGCTCATTTGGGGAAAACGGCCAAACTCATTCATCTGTAAAAGAAGCAGATCCCAAGACCTGTCTCACAGGGTCAGGATCATTGTGAAAAGGAGATTGATTGATGCCTACTGAGCGTCCTAGCATGGCTGACACAGAATGTGCTCCGCGCCTCGTGGTTGTTGTTGGTAATGATAATATGATAGAGGTAAAAACAATAGCCAAGGCTTTCTGCAGACTTGCTGACCCACATGGACGTTGACAGCATTTCTCAGCCTTGCAACAGGATTGTGGCTTGAAAGCCAATTATAGGCATTCAGAAAAGAGCCACTTGCTAGAAGGAGAAAAGTTTTCTTTACACTGAAATCCTGCTGTGACCTTAATACGCCACTCCCATGCCCTAGAGGGTATGTAAAAGAGGTCACAATGAGTAATAGCCTGTTTGAACTACTAATGTGCTATCTAAGGGAGGGGAAAACATTAATATGGATGGCACCTTCAGAGGTGGGCTGTTGGAAGGGAGGACAGAATTACAGCTTGTTAAAGTTTCGTGGATTCCCTGGACGTTCCATGGGTTTCTGTGCTGAAAATTAATGCAGGTCCATATGCTATTGGCTATTACCCCTTCCCTAACCTTCTGGAAGAAGCCTGACAGGCTGCTGAGGCCAGCACCCTGGGGCTAATGAGCACTTAGCAGGACAAATTTTTCAACCACCCTCAGTCTTTAATCCCGGGTTTTCAGGGGAAGACAAAATGGAGTCCTTGGAAACATTTGTGTGATGATCAAGGGCTTTGGAGCCGATCTTAAAACAAAGCCAGTTCATTCAATTAATCTGAAGCTATGTACACGGTTACCTCTTCGTGTACCTCCCAGCGTCTCAGAGTTAACAATATGCAAATATTGAGGGGGAATCAAAGAGTTAGGTGTCGCAAGTCAGAAATAACATTTATCTGCTGAACACAGAGAAACTACGGAGAAGTACTATGAATTTTGTCTGCACTATTCACTCACAAAACCATATTCACTTTCAAACTTAAAAAGAAGCTGAAAGAGAAGGAACAGTTCAGAAATGCCAGACCTCATGATTAAATTCAGTGAAGATGCTAAGAAGTCTGTGGAAATTCTCGAAAACTATAAAATGTTAAATACATCACACAGTTCCTGAAAAATCTAAAGCTAAGATACTTAAGGTACTTACGGATGTCATATTGTAACTCTATTATAAGATGGTCTTTGTTTTAATACTAAGTTTTGGAAGTCCTCTATGAAACCCTTATAAAAATTCAATTAACCTTGTACACACACACACGCAAAGAGCTAGAAACTCTGCCGATATTGGGGTCATTAACCATGTACTGGCCTCGTGGTCAAGGAGAACCAGCTACTCAAACTCAGTCAAATACTCTGAATGTCTGACTAACTCGCAGGAAATCAGAAGCACTAGGGAAAGCATTCTTCATGCATCCCTGCCCATCCAATATGCAGCTGTACTTTGTCCCAATTTTTTTCTAAAATATTCAAAATTATATAGTGAAAATGGGGTATTTAAATGCCAGTTTCAAGCTAACTATGATGGCTGTCTTCCTCTTTTAAAACACTTGTCTGTATTATTCATGTTATCTACTCACATTCACATTGCTGACAACTGTTTTCTTGCTTTAATAGTAGGAACAAGGTCAAATTTCTCCATCAGCTCCTTGAGGGAGAAGATTATGTTGATCCTGTCATAGCCTAATTTACCACCTACTGACGAATATTCTTTAACTCGTCAGTAAGTATAAGGAAGCAGTTAGTAAATGTTACATCACACACTTCCTGAAATGGCTCTTTGAGCCATGAAACTTTAAATTTGTCGTTTGATGTAAAATCCAGTTGAGTAAGCGATTTAACATGAGTCAAGTTCTTGTTTTTGTCTGATGTTACCATCTCTTTGAACGTACAGATTTTGGAAATGAACATATTCATTAACAATTTTAATTGGGGTAAAATATTTCTTTGAAAATCATCTACCTTTTTCAAATCACAGTATTGTTGCACTTTCTTCCAACAGTGATCATACTTATTTAGCAGTGTCGCACTAACTTTCTAAGGCAACTGGAGCAAACTGGATTCTCTTTTCTTTTTATTTTCTCTTCCTTCCTTTTCCTTTCTCCTTTTCTTTCAACAGTTACCCAAACATAGTTTTTATGAAAAGAGAAGAAAATGACCCAAGAGTTGGCTATTTCACAAATGTGTTTTAGGTTGTAACCAATGAAGAAGAAGAGTATGTAAATCAAATAGAACAATAAGATTTCAGATCTTAAAACTCATAATTAAATAACAAGTGCCTTTTTTTATTACCAAATTAACTTCCTCTTTTTGAGCCAAATTTCCTTTTCTTTACCTTTCCTGAAGCCTCTGTACCTGTGACTGCTTCCTTACAAGGGGTGACGAAGTAGGAAACACTTCCGTAGGAAGAGTGATGGGAATTCTGCAAGAAAAACCGTGTGATTTTAATCGAATGAGCTTTTCCTAACAGTAGCTTCTATATGTTTTTGAGTAGCTTTTAGGGATACACACAACATTTTTCAGTGTATGAATGTATGTGGTATGAATGTATTTAATGCAGACCACCTTCCCTTAAATATTTTGATATTCTCTGTGCCTGTAACATGGAAGGGCAGCCGTGACCCACTTCTTCACACGGGCGCTCAGAGCAAGCGGCCTCTGTTCCTCCCCGCAGGACTCCCACTCATGGCTCCGGGTTGCTCTTTCCCACGTCTGGTTACCATGGAGAAAGCCGCACCATCGGCTTTTGTTTTCGGGTACCAAGTGGTTGTTAGCACATTGCTTATGAAAATGGTTTCTCTAATGCTAATTAGTTATAGCAACGAAATGAAAAGCTGTGCCTGCTCTGCTTTATTGGTGCTCTTCAGCATGTGCTAAAGGCAGGTATTCAGACAAAGGACTGAAATCACTAATTACGCTTTCTGGCAAAAGACCATGTTAGCCTGGCATGTAATGAGTTCAACTTTTAACTCTTTTCTTACCTTCTGCAGAGGGTCTGGGTGGGTGGTTTTCTGCAAAGGACTGGATTGCTCCTTGGTCTTCCTGTGATGATCTGCTTGGTTCCTTATGCCCTAGAGTCCAACTCCGTCCACCCATTATAGCAATGTTAATGATACCATAGAATCCAGTTCTATTTCTGACATTTACCAGCTCTGTAGTTGTCAGCAAGCTGCTTAAGCTCTCAGTTTTCCTCATATGTGAAATAAGGGGGTTAAGACCCATTTTCCAAGACTGTGATGGTGAAATGGGAAAATCAGGCCCTCTCTGGACATGTGCCCTGCCCTCAAAGGGCCCCCACATGGTTTAATTCTCTGTTGTCACCATCTTGAAATGCTGAATAATTGTTTTTTTAACAAGGGGCTCTGTATTTTCATTTTGCACTGGACTACACGAATTACATAGTCAGGATAAGCTAGGCTGTGTTGCAGTAATAATAAATTCCTGAAACTCTTGGTGGGTTTACATAGCCAGTTTATTTCTTGCTCGTGCTACTCGTCCACAAGCATATTCCGTGCATCCTGGTCACTCAGGATCCAGGTTGAAGGTCACTCATTTTGACCTGAACTGTCACAGTCCCCACACCAAGGGAAGAAAGCAAGTAGAACTGTGCACTTGTCACTTCCGTTCACCCTTCTTTGTCCAGAGCAAGTTATGTGGCCTTGTGTGACGTCAAGGGGAGGGGAAGTATGTTCCTTCCTGTACCTGGAAACCTGAGGGCCAGGGCCGCTGGTGAACCCAACCAACACCATCACAAAATGCAAAGTGCCTACTGGCACCTGCTGTTTGCAAGCCACCCTTTCAGATCAGATCAGTCGCTTAGTCGTGTCCGACTCTTCGCGACCCCATGAACCGCAGCACGCCAGGCCTCCCTGTCCATCACCAGCTCCCGGAGGTCACCCAGACCCACACCCATCAAGTCAGTGATGCCATCCAGCCATCTCATCCTCTGTCGTCCCCTTCTCCTCCTGCCCTCAATCCCTCCCAGCATCAGAGTCTTCAATGAGTCAACTCTTCGCATGAGGTGGCCAAAATACTGGAGTTTCAGCTTTAGCATCATTCCCTTAAAAAAAAAAAAAGAGAGATATTTCTCAAAGAAAGGAGGGGTTGGAGATTGTAAAAAAAAAAAATAAAAAATTTTAAATTTTAAAAAAAAAAAAAAAAAATATAAAAAAAAAAAAAATCCTTTTTTTTAAAAAGACTTTCTTTTTTTTTTTTTTTTCCAACTCCCCCCCCCCCTTCCCCCCCCCCCCCCCGGGGGTGGGGCCCGGGCTAAGAAAGTGGATGCTGCAGCAGCAGGATTAAACCCTTCCTCGCCAAATGGAGACACTCCAGCCACCGTTGCTGACTCTTTCATTCCACTCTCTCAAAATTGAAGTACTGCTCCTTCATTTTTCTGATTGCAAAATACAAGTGCAATCGTTATAACATATCCCAAAAAGATGAAAAAATATAAAGGTAACATGCAAAGTAGTAAAATCAGTAGCAATCCCACTTCTCACTGTTAAGATTTTATCTTTGTAGGCATCTTAGGATACATAACCCACACTTGAAAAATTTTAAGTATTAATATTATTATATATATATATCACACATCACATCAGTCGCTCAGTCGTGTCCGACTCTTTGCGACCCCATGAACCGCAGCACGCCAGGCCTCCCTGTCCATCACCAGCTCCCGGAGGTCACCCAGACTCGCATCCATCGAGTCAGTGATGCCATCCAGCCATCTCATCCTCTGTCGTCCCCTTCTCCTCCTACCCTCAATCCCTCCCAGCATCAGAGTCTTCTCCAATGAGTCAACTCTTCGCATGAGGTGGCCAAAATACTGGAGTTTCAGCTTTAGCATCATTCCTTCCAAAGAAATTCCAGGATTGATCTCCTTCAGAATGGACTGGTTGGATCTTCTTGCAGTCCAAGGGACTCTCAAGAGTCTTCTCCAACACCACAGTTCAAAAGCATCAATTCTTCAGCGTTCAGCCTTCCTCACAGTCCAGCTCTCACATCCATACATGACCACAGGAAAGACCATAGCCTTGACTAGGCGAACCTTTGTTGGTAAAGTAATGTCTCTGCTTTTGAATATACTATCTAGGTTGCTCATAACTTTCCTTCCAAGGAGTAAGCGTCTTTTAATTTCATGGCTATATATATATATATATTCATTAGTAAATATTATTAATTAAATGCTATATCATGGGAATGTGTATAATAAATATACTTAGAATAATATATTAGAATTGTATCAGGGGATAATCATCTGATGGTTGTTGGTTAGTTGCTCAGTAGTATCCAACTCTTTTGCAACCCCATGGACTAGCCTGCCAGGCCCTCTGTTCATGAGGTTTTCCAGGCAAGAATACTGGACTGGGTTGCCATTTCCTTCTCCAGGGGATCTTCCCAATCCAGGAATCAAACCTACATCTCCTGCACTGGCAGAAAGTTTGTCTACCACTGAGCCACAGGGAAGCCCAGTCATCTGCTGCGCCCTCACGCACATCTGGAAGGATTCATTATCGGTGTTCTCCAGTTCCCAGCCACAGGTCCTAGAGGAATCACTTAGCAGTTGTTACCATTCCAGAAATACTCTGTGCATATATAAGCAAACACATGTACTATTTTTTCCCCCAAATTGTTGCATTCTGTGTTTATATATTGTTTTAATTGCTGTGTAGTGTTTCTCTTGCGTCTCCTGCATTGGCAGGCAGATTCTTTACCACGAGCACCACCTGGGAAGCTCTCCAGTGTACGAATGAATCATAATTTGTTGAATTCGGTTGGTAGAGAACCCACCTGCCAATGCAGGAGACTCAAGAGACTTGAGTTTGATCCCTGGGTTGAGAAGATCCCCTGGAGGGGGGACATGGCAACCCACTCCAGTATTCTTGCCTGGGAAATCCCATGGACAGAGGAGCCTGGCAGGCTACAGTCCATGGCGTCACAAAGAGTCGAACACAACTGAGAACACACACATTAAGACCTACAGATGAGGTTTTAATTTTTAAATTAACTTTTTATTGCTTCAATATTGCTTTATGGTGGTGGTGGTGGTGGTGGTTTAGTTGCTAAGTCATCTCCAACTCTTGCGACCCCATGGACTGTACGCCACCAGGCTCCTCTGTCCATGGGATATTCCAGGCAAGAATACTGGAGTGGGTTGCCCTTTCCTTCTCCAATTGCTTTATAATATAAGTTTCACATGTACATTATATTTCTTTTTTTAATATAAATTTATTTATTTTAATTGGAGGCTAATTACTTTACAATGGAGAAGGCAGTGGCACCCCACTCCAGTACTCTTGCCTGGAAAATCCCATGGATGGAGGAGCCTGGTAGGCTGCAGTCCATGGGGTCACTGAGAGTCGGACACGACTGAGTGACTTCACTTGCACTTTTCACTTTCCTGCATTGGAGAAGGAAATGGCAACCCACTCCAGTGTTCTTGCCTGGAGAATCCCAGGGACGGGGGAGCAAAGTGGGCTGCTGTCTATGGGGTCACACAGAGTCAGACACGAATGAAGTGACTTAGCAGCAGTAGCAGTACTTTACAATATTGTATTGGTTTTGCCGTACATTGACATGAATCCGCCACGGGTGTACATCACATGTACATTATATTTCTACCTCTCTGTCTACTGCAGCATATGCTCATTGCTACAATTTTTGCCCCACCCCCACCCCCTGCCCCTTCTCCTCTGGTTTAACATCTATTCTGTTTCTATATCTGCAGCTTGTTTTTGTTTCATTCAGTTCGTTTATTTATGTTTTGTTTGTTTGTTCTTTATATTCCACATATGAGTGAAATTACATGATACTTGTCTTTGTCAGCCTCCTTGATTTCCCTTAGCATAATACCCTCAATATTATTCGTGTTTTAACAAATGGCAAGATTTCAACTTTTTGTAACTGAGTAGTAATTCTACTGGATACGAGTATATGTGTGTATATATGTACTCCACGTTTTCTTTATCCATTCATCCATCGATGGGCACTTAGGGTTTTCGGACCTTGGCTACTGTAGATAATGCTGCAGCGAATATAGGAGTGCGTCTATCTTTTCAAATTACTGTTTTTGTGTTCTTTTGAGAAAGACCCAGCAGTGGGCTGGCTGGCTCATACGGTAGCTCTACTCTTAAGTTTTTGAGGAATCTGCATACTGTTTTCCCTGAGGCCGCCCCAGTTTACATTCCCACCAACAAGGTATAAGGGTTCCCTTTTGTACAACTTCCTTCACAACTCTTGTTAGCTTTTGCCTTTTGGATAACAGCCATTCTCACAGGCATGAGGTGATGTCTCACTGTGATTTTAATTTCCGTTTTCCTAATAACTGCTCTGTTGAACATCTTTCCATGTGCCAGTCCCCCATCTGTATGTCTTCTTTGGGAAAATATCTACTCAGCTCCCCTGTTCATGTTTTAATCCACTCATTTGCTTTATTTTGCTTTGTTTTCGTGTTGTATGAGTTCTTTATATATTGTGGATATTAGTCCCATATGACATACACGATTTGCAGATATTTTCTCCCATTCAGTAGGTGGTCTGCTCATTTTGTCGAAGGTTTCCTTTGCTGTGCAAAGACGTTTTAGTTTGGTGTAGTCCCACTTGTTTATTTTTGCTTTTGTTTCCTTTGCCTGAGGAGACATACCTAGAAAGACATTGCTAAGACTAATGTCAAAGAACGTATGCCCTATGTTTTCTTCTAGGAGTTTTATGGCTTCAGGTCTTATATTCAGTTCTTTAATCCATTTTGAGCTGATTTTGTGTATGGTGTGAGATAATGGGTTGGTTTGTTGTTGTTGTTTTTTTTTCCTGCGTGTAACTATACGGTTTTCCAAGCACCATTTACTGAAGAGACTGTCCTTTCTCCACTGTATGTGCTTTGCTTCTTCGTCATAAATTATTGTCCTTACACATGTGGGCTTATTTCTTAAATCTGTTCCATTGATTCATGTATCTGTTTTTCTGCCAAAACCGTGCTATTTTGATGACTATGCTTTATAATGTAGTTTAAAATCAGGGCATGTGATACCTCCAGCTTTGTTCTTTTTTTCTCAGAATGGATTTGGCTGTCTGGGGTCTTCTGTGGGTCCATATGAATTTTAGACTTTTTTGTTCTTTTTCTGTGAAAAATGTCCTTGGGATTTTAGTAGGGATTGCAGTGAATCTGTAGATTGCTTTAGGCAATATGGACATTAACTATCTTAATTCTTTTGATCCTTGAACTCAGACTATCTTTCCATTTATTTGTCTTCTTCAATTTCCTTCAATAATGTCTTAGAGTTTTCAGTGTACAAGTCTTTCACTGCCTTGCTTAAATTTATTCCTAGGTTTTTAATTCTTCTTGTTGCTGTTGTAAATGAGACTGTTTTCTTAATTTCTCTTTCTAAAAGCTCATTGTTATTGTATATAAATACAACAGATTTCTGTATGTTGACTTTGTACCCTGCAACACTGCTGAATTTGTTTATTATTTCTAATAGCTTTTTGGTGGAATCCTTAGGGTTTTCTATATATAAAATCACGTAATCCACCAATAGTGACAGTTGTACGTCCTCCTTTCCAATTTGGAGGTCTTTAGTTTCTTTTTCTTGCCTGACTGCTCTGGCTAGGACTTCCAATACTATGCTGAATAAGAGAAGTAAGAGTGTGTCTCTTTGTCTTGTTCCTGATTTTAGAGGAACAGCTTTCAGTTTCTCACCATTGAATGTGATGTTAGCTCTGGGTTTGTCATGTATGGCCGTAATCATGATAAGGTACATACTGTCTGAACCCACTTTATTGAGAATTTTTTTCATGAATAGGTGTTGAATCTCATCTCCTGTCTTTTTCTGCGCCTATTGAGATGATCATACGTTTTGTAATCTCCCATTTTATTAACGTGGTGTATCACACTTATTTGAAGATGTTGAACCATTCTTGGACCCCTGAAATAAATTCCAGTTGATCATCGTGCATGATACTTTTAATGTGTTGTTGCTACTATTTTGTTGAGAATTTTTGCATCTATATTCATTGGAAATACTGGCCTGTAATTTTTGTGTGTTGTCTTTATCTGGTTTTGGTATCAGAGTGATGTTGATCTCCTAAAATTAGTTAAAAGTGTTCACTCGTCTTCAATTCTCTGAAAAAGTGTGAAAAAAATAGGTATTAAATGTGCTTTGAAAGATTGGTAGAATTTACTTGTGGAGCTAAGTAAATTCTGGTCCTGGATGTTTCTTTTAGGGGGAAGTTTTGGACTATAGTTTCCATCTCAATCCTGCTTATTAGTCTGTTCAAATTTCCTGTTTTTTTATGATTCAGTCTTCAAAGGTTGTATGGTTCTAAGAATTTGTCCTAGAAGAAATGGACAAATTTGTGCTTCCTCTGTTTTTCTTTTTTTTAAGTTACTTTAGGTGTAAGGTTGTATTGTTTATTTGAGATGTTTTTTCTTCCTTGAGGTAGGCTTTTATTGCTACAAAAGGTCTTAATACTACTTTTCCTGCATCTCAGAGATTTTGGTATGTTGTATTTTCATTTGTCTTCAGGTAATATTTCATTTCCCCTTTGATTTCTTCGTTGACCCAAAAGTTGTTCAGTAGACTGTGGTTCAGTCACCACCTGTTTGTTCCATGTGCACTTGGGAAGAATATATACTCTGCTTGGCAGGCAGATTCCTTCCCACTGCACCACCTGGGAAGCCTCTACACCAGCTTTCTTTGGGCTGCCATTTGCTTGGAGTATCATCTTCCACCTCTTCACTTTCAGTCTACGTCTGTCTTTAGAGCAGAGGTGTGTCTCCTGGAGGCAAGCACATAGTCGGGTCTTGTTTTTTAATCCAGCCAGCCACTCTGTGTCTGTTAACGGATGAATTCAATCTGTTTTAAGGGTGATCATTGATAGATGAGGACCTAGTACTACAGTTTTATCTTTTTTTTTTTTTTCTGGTTGCTCTATAGCTCCATTATTTCTCTTCCTTGTTTTTATGTCCTCCATTCTGGATTGGTGGTTTTCTATGATGTCTTTCTCCATTTCCTCTTTTTTATGTTTTGTTTCTGTGCTCTGGATTTATGTTTTGTGGTAACCATGAGGCTTGTATAAAACTTCTCATAGGTAAAATAGTTATTTTTCTGCTCATGGCATCTTATTTTCACTTACCTTTATGAGTTCTGCTCTTTTCATCTTCCCCTGTTGTGTTTTTGCTATCTCAAATTATTTTTTTTATACTGTGAATTTTTTTTTCCAAACTGAAGTAGCTGTAGTTATTTTTTCTGCTTTTTTTCTGCATTAATCTTTATATGATAATAAAGTGTGTTAAAAACCTACTCTGATAAAGAGTTGCAATTTTCTGATTTCTTCCTATTTATCACCTTACTCAGAATTTTCTGTATTTTGCCTCTTTGTTTCTGCTAAAAGAGGCCCTTTCAACATTTTTTGTAAGACAGTCTATTGTTGATGAACTCCTTCAACTTTTTTTGTCTGAGAAAGTCTTTATTTCTCCATCACATCAGAATGCTATGACTTTGCTATGGAGAATTCTTGGCTGATCATTTTTATCTTTTAGCTTTTGAGTATGTCATTCCATTCTCTCTTTACTCATAGAGTTTCTGCTGAGAAATCTGCTGATAGTCTAATAGGGGTTCCTTTGTAACTTACTACCTTTTTTGTCCCAACTGCCTTTAAAATTCTTTTTCTCACTGACTTATACTGTGTCTTAGAGGTCTTTTGTGTTGATGTAATTAATTGTCTCTTAGCTTCATGCACTTATATATCCAGTTCCTTCCCTAGATTTTGGAAGTTCTCAGCTATTATTTCTTTAAATAAACTCTGCTCTTTTCCTTCCTTCTCCTTCTGGAATGCCCATTTTTCTCATCTTCCCCTTTTTTAGAAGAATCAAATAACTCTCATAGAATTTCTTCATCTTTTTATATTTTATTTCTTTTCCCCCTTCTGTTGTTGTTCAGTCACTTAGTGAACAAGTGACTTTGAGACCTCTTGGACTGCAGCATGCCAGGCTT
Organism: Tragelaphus eurycerus; assembly: GCA_935064755.1. Taxonomy (NCBI): domain Eukaryota; kingdom Metazoa; phylum Chordata; class Mammalia; order Artiodactyla; family Bovidae; genus Tragelaphus; species Tragelaphus eurycerus. The sequence continues at coordinate 19,646,242 of CAKXYN010000039.1, read as the reverse complement.
CCCTGTCCTTCACTATCTCCCTGACTTTGCTCAAACTCATGTCCATTGAGTCAATGATGCCATCCAGCTGTCTCATCCTCTGTCACTCCCTTCTCCTCCTGCCCTCAATTTTTCACAGCATCAGGGTCTTTTCCAGTGCACTGGCTCTTCACATAAGGTAACCAAAGTCTTAGGACTTCAGCTTCAGCATCAGTCCTTCCAATGAATATTCAGATTTGATTTCCTTTAGGATGAACTGGTTTGATTTCCTGGCTGTCCAAAGGACTCTCAAGAGTCTTCTCCAGCACCACAGTTCAGAAGCATCAATTCTTCAGCTCAGCCTTCCTTATGGTCCAACCCTCACATCCATACATGACTACTGGAAAAACCATAGCTTTGACTAGGTGAACCTTTGTTGACAAAGTGCCGTCTCTGCTTAAACACTATCTGAGTTTGTCATAGCTTTCCTTCCAAGGAGCAAGCATCTTTTAATTTCATGACTGCAGTCACTTTCCACAGTGATTTTGGAGGCCAAGAAAATAAAGTCTATCACTGTTTCCACTTTTTCCCCATCTCTTTGCCATGGAGTGATGGAACTGGATGCCACAATCTTAGTTTTTTTAATGTTGAGTTTAAGCCAGCTTTATCACTCTCCTCTTTCACCTTCATCAAGAGGCTCTTTACTTCCTCTTCGATTTCTGCCATTAGGATAGTGTCATCTACATACCTGAGGTTATGGATATTTCTCCTGGCAATCTTGATTCCAGTTTGTGATTCATCCAACCTGGCGTTTCACATGATGTACTCTGCACTGCATTTAAATTAAATAAGCAGAGTGACAATATATAGCCTTGACGCAGTCCTTTCCCAATTTTGAGTCAGTCCATTGTTCCATGTCTGGTTGTAAGTGTTGCTTCTTGACCCGCATGCAGGTTTCTCAGGAGGCAGGTAAGATGGTCTGGTATTCCCATCTCTTTAAGGATTTTGCAGTTTGTTGTGATCCACACAGTCAAAGGCTTAAGCATAGTCAACTTGTATCATTTCTAGGTTTCTATCTTCAAGCTCACTAATTCTCTCTTTCATCTGGTCTGATCTATTTCCAAAGCTTTCTAATGCATTCTTCACAGCATTTATAGTCATCTTCAGCTCCAGAATTTCTGCTTAGTTCTTTTTTAGAGTTCCAGTCTCTTTGGTAAAGTATTCCTTCCATCCACCAGTTTTATTCCTGCCTTTCTCAGTTTTCTGGTAGCTCATTGAGTTTCTTTGTAACAGTTATTTTAAATTCTCCATCAGGTTGCAATATTCTGTGATTTTTAAGTTGGTTTCTAAAAAAGTACCATTTCTCCTTGTTGTCCAGTGTAACTGTGGTTCTTGTAACTGTGGTTCTTCATTGTATTTGGTAAGTCAGCGCAGGTGAAGTAGTAAACACCTTTCTGCTCCATTGTAACTATTCAACGTATCAAAAATTGGAGACCGTTCTTTCTCTTGTCTTCCAGCAGGTGGCACTGTGACATAGGTGTTTAGTTTCTCTCCCCCAAGCTGCGTCTGGATATATTGAAAGTCATATGTTTAGATCTTTAATCCATTTTGAGTTTATTTTTGTGTATGGTGTTAGAAAGTGTTCTAGTTTCATTCTTTTACAAGTGGTTGACCAGTTTTCAAGAGATTGTCTTTTCTCCATTGTATATTCTTGCCTCCTTTTTCATTCTTTTACAAGTGGTTGACCAGTTTTCAAGAGATTGTCTTTTCTCCATTGTATATTCTTGCCTCCTTTGTCAAAGATAAGGTGTCCATAGGTACGTGGGTTTATCTCTGGGCTTTCTATTTTGTTCCACTGATCTATATTTCTGTCTTTGTGCCAGTACCATACTGTCTTGATGACTGTGGCTTTGTAGTAGAGCCTGAAGTCAGGCAGGTTGATTCCTCCAGTTCCATTCTTCTTTCTCAAGATTGCTTTGACTATTTGAGTTTTTTTGAATTTCCATACAAATTGGGAAATTATTTGTTCTAGCTCTGTGAAAAATACTGTTGGTAGCTTGATAGGGATTGCATTGAATCTATAGATTGCCTTGGGTAGTATACTTATTTTCACTATATTGATTCTTCCGATCCATGAACATGGTATATTTCTCCATCTATTAGTGTCCTTTTTGATTTCTTTCATCATTTCCACCCTTCATTGCCTCTGTCAGAGGTTTCACCACCCCACCCCCCCATACACACACACACACACACACACACACACACACACTGTCGTTATTCCCCAGGGTCATTGATGCCTTACTGCTATCAGTGTCAGTGGTGTTGCTGCTGGAGCACTGAATGGCAGGCTCTACCACCCTGAGCAGGACCTCCTGAGATGCGTCAGGAGCGGGCGGGGCAGCCGGGATCACACAGGCACTTCTGCCGTGTCTGGTGTTTTGAGGTTTGTGGGCTCCCCCCGCTACAGGTGGGGTACAGGGAGTTAGCATTGTGGGTACCTCCATAGCTGGAGGGACGGGGGTCCCAGGTTCCCCTGCTGCTACCTGGTTACCTGCAGCCGTGGGCTCCACTCGGTCAGGAGGCTGGGGTTGTGTGTGCTACCTACTCTGTTGATGCTGAGTCCTCTGGGGCTGTGGGCTCTGCTGTCCCCCAGGACCACATCCTCTCTGTATTCCAGTCCAGCCACCTTTGAATGTGCAGAAAGATGGGATCGTCTGGCATCCTGGTGTGTTTGGCAGAGGCACTTTTGTTGCCTTGTGGACATCTGCTAGGTGTAGATGGAAAGAGAGAGACAGGGAGTATCTCACTGCACCCTGGAGGCTATCACTCCCTCCACGCCCCCAGAACTATGGGGGTTTTTTTGCTATTATAAGCAATGTTACAAAAATATTCTCATGCATAAAGCTCTTTGTATTTATCTGCTTATTTCCTTGGAACACATGAACAGAAGTGAAAATATATTGTTGCTTATTAAAGATTATTGCAAATATGTGTTATTTTAATCACTATATAATATTGAGTTGATGTACCTATATAAAGCGATTTTACTTGCGTATTTTATAAATTTTTCATAATTTTTTGGAGAGGTCACTTACTAGCTATTTTGAAGAGTAACTGAAATAATCCTTTCAAAAATATTTTGTAAGTTCATTATAAGTAGAAGTATTTATTTGTGTTATTTTATTAAGAAACAATAATAATAAAGTGATACAACTGCCATATGTTAATTTCACATCCCAGTGAGCATGGTACTATAAGGAGAGGCATGTGCACGCATGCTAAGTCCCTTCAGTCGTGTCTGACTTTGTGAGACTCTATGGATTGTAGCCTGCCAGATTCCTCTGTCCATGGGATTCTCCAGAGAAGAATACTAGAGTGGGTTGCCGTGCCCTCCTCCAGGGATCAAACCCATGTCTCATATGTCTCCTGCATTGGCAGGCAGATTCTTTACCTCCAGCACCACCTAGGAAGCCCAAGGAGAAGCATAATGCATTTGAATAAGCAACATGCAACTGTGGAACTATAGGGTGAGATGTGGTGACAGCCACATGTCTTATTTTGCCCAAGACAGGCCGGTGTTTATGCCTGTTTATTCTGGAGTCTTTGCTGTCATGCTCCCTTTCATTCTCAGAATCGGGCTATTAAACAAAAAGTCATGTGGCCATCGTGCACTCAGTTACCCATATCCTACTCTTTGCAGCCCCATGAACCGTAGCCCACCAGAGTCCTCTGTCCATGGGATTTCCCAGGAAAGAATACTGGAGTGGGTTGCCATTTCCTACTCTAGGGGATCTTCCCCACTCAGGGATCAAACATGAGTCTCTTGCATCTCCTGCATTGGCAGGTAGATTCTTTACCACTGGGCCACCCAGAAAGCCCCATGGCCGCCCTGCTGCTGCTGCTACTGCTGCTAAGTCGCTTCAGTCGTGTCTGACTCTGTGCGACCCCATAGACGGAAGCTCACCAGGCTCCCCTGTCCCTGGGATTCTCCAGGCAAAAACACTGGAGTGGGTTGCCATTTCCTTCTCTAATGCATGAAAGTGAAAAGTCAAAGTGAAGTCGCTCAGTCGTGTCCGACTCTTAGCGACCCCACGGACTGGAGCCTACCAGGCTCCTCTGTCCATGGGATTTTCCAGGCAAAAGTACTGGGGTGGGGTGCCATTGCCTCCCTACTTGTGAGTAAATGAACCATGTCCCAAATCTTGGAAAAGGCGTCCTTAATCTGTCCACTGATGCTGTCTTTCCTTTGTCTTCAGAAGAGCTAAGATAGGATACATTCATTGCAAGTTATCTTTGTTAATGCACTTTGCTGTGATATAATCCAGGTACCATCAATTATTCCTTCATACCTTATACAACTTTGTCAGTTTAAGGCTGCTTTTCATATAATTATTCTTGCTTCACAAACTAGTTACCATATTCTGCCTCTCCATTTGATCCAGGCTCAAGGACCACAGTGTGTGCCCTTCTATCCCAGATTGCAAAGGTTCAGAAACATTCTTCAGAAAACCAGAACCATTATCAGGATAGTGCTGATATTAGTGATGGGCAATGGCACCCCATTCCAGTACTGTTGCCTGGAAAATTCCATGGATGGAGGAGCCTGGTAGGCTGCAGTCCATGGGGTCGCTGAGGGTCGGACACGACTGAGCGACTTCACTTTCACTTTTCACTTTCATGCATTGGAGAAGGAAATGGCAACCCACTCCAGTGTTCTTGCCTGGAGAATCCCAGGGATGGGGGAGCCTGGTGGGCTGCTGTCTATGGGGTCGCACAGAGTCAGACACGACTGAAGCGACTTAGCAGCAGCAGCATGCATTCTAACAATGACTCATATTTTCTCATTTGTCATACAGAAGATAAAAATCACTCTTTAAAGCATTCTACATAAAAACACCAAACACTGTATCCTTTCACATATTCTATAATCACTCCCAAAATGGAGTTAGATAAGGTGATAATTTGTTCTTCTCTGCCGCAGACACATGAAAGGGGAACCATCTCCGTAACCTTTGCTCATTAACCTCGGACTAAATAAAACTCCCAGCCACTTTTTCATCACTAGTACAAGCTGCCGTTAGCCTGCAAGGAGTGTCACTTGACGTGTTTTACATTTCTGAAAGCAAAATAATGTCATTTTGAAATGCCTGGTAGGAAATTCCACGAGAACAACCTTCTCTGATAATTAACCACACTGGTGAGTCAAAGGCTGTTGGCTTTTCCTCAGGATACCTCACTATCCAACAGCATCCAAGTTAATTAACAGACATAATGCCCACTTCCTTGCTGGTCTCACTGCCTAATTAGAACCGCATGTGTTGGTTCGCATCAAAGCCATTCTACCTCGGCCCACCCCCCAGTTACTCTGTTAGCGGTTCCCATAGGCGGGCTCTGGGTTTCGATTCCCTTCCTTTTCATGCCAGATAACTTCTTCACAGAGGGTGTGAGACGGTGAGGCATGGTCTCATTTCATTGTCATTATGGAATGGCCCAGTCAGAGCCAGAGAGTGGAAATCACACGCTAATTTCGGCACATATCTGGTGTTCTCGGAAATTGATCGCTGTGTGACTAAATTACAAGTGCCAAGGAAACAATCAGCGAGACCTTCTGCCTCCTGGCAGCCCTGACGTCCCCCACAACTGTCCTTTCCCCGGCAGCCACTTCTAATGGCCCTTTTAATCACAGTCATCAACAGCGGGGGGACCCTCAGTAACATCTCATGCTTTTAGAAAACAATGTGAACATGCGTTGGAGACATAAGTATTTGGATTTTCTCAGGATAAAGCATTTGAAGTGTTTGGGTTCTACATTTGAGCTGGTTTCTCTGAAAACATATCCCAGTGCTACTTGTAAATTAGTGATCTCACAAATAAGCCTTAAAGGCTGTTTGCAGCTGAATTCTTTAAATTAGGATTTTTTTCCAAAGATGTGTCCGAAGCAGTGACTTTCTTCTTTAGAATCTCATCTTTTAATATAAAATATCAAACACCAGGGCTTCCCTGGTGGTGACTCAGATGGTAAAGAATCTGCCTGCAACGAAGGAGACCTGGGTTCGATACCTGGGTTGGGAAGACCCCCTGGAGGAGGGCATGGCAACCCACTCTAGTATTCTTGCCTGGAGAATCCCATGGACAGAGGAGCCTGGCAGGCCTCAGTCCATGGGGTCGCAGAGAGTCCGACATGACTGAGCAACTAACACACACATCAAACTCCTAGTAATGAATTTGTTAACTATTTTGTTCTATGGACCCCTTTGGCAGCTTGATAAAAACTTCAGACATTATCTTTGAATGTGCTCAGTCCCTCAGTGGTGTCTGACTCTTTGCGGCCCCATGGACTGTAGCCCACCAGGCTCTGCTGTCCGAGGAAATTTTTAGGCAAAAATACTGAAGTGGGATTCCACTTCCTACTCCAGGGAATCTTCCTGACCCAGGGATAGTACTCATGTCTCCTGCATCTCCTGCATTGGCACACAGATTCTTTACCACTAACGCCACCTGGGGATTATCCTTGAATAACATGTCCTAAAGGCACAGAATTAAATATATCAAATTCAAAAGAAATCTAGCCTTCAAGACTCATCTCAGGTATCCTCACCGCCCAAAAACCTTACCTGAGTCCCCAGATAAGGCTCAGTACCTCCCATCTGCATCCCATAGCCACCTGCATTTAAAAACATTGTACTGAAATTATTTTTACGTCTTCCCCATTGGACTATCAGCTTATGGAAAGAAGCCTGTCTGATTAATCATCATGCCATATGCCCCGCACACGGGGAAAGTTGGGAAATATATGTTCAACTGAACTCATCTGAAGTTAATAATTTATGTGCTCTCTGTGGGCTGGAACTGTGTCTGTATTACATTATTATATACAGTATTTATATCACAGACCACGCTTCATAATATTTATTGATGAATAAATAAATACGTTGCAGTCAAGACTGAGGGCATAGATGGAAGGAGGCTCTCAAAATGCCTCTCGGTACATTTACAAAGACAACTATTTATCAGCACAGATGTTTCCCTCAGCAGCGGGACACTGATGAGCAGTAATGAAAGAGGCTGCCTGATCCATAGGCGACACTAAGAGGGAAAAAATGAAGTCAGCACCTAACAAGTGTCATTTCCGGGACACAGCACACTCCGCAGAGAGAAAGTCAGCTTATATATGAGGTTTCTGGTCCAGACAAGAGCTCCAGATGTCTGTCTCTTCCCTGGATTCTGTTCCTAGACTCTAAGAAGAATGCTTTACTTCTGCAACCAGGAAAAGAAGAATAAGGATCCAGCATTGTCTAACTTTGAGTGTCACAGAAAGGCAGCCGCTTATACATAAGACTGAAAACCACATTTTCACTGAGAGGACCCTGAGGCTCTTCTCTGTTTTGTGCAGTACTGATAGTTCATGGGGTCGCAAAGAGTCGGACACGACTGAGCAACTGATCTGATCTGATCTGATAGTTGATAGCTTTGAAATGCATCCATCACTCCCGTGTCAGAAAGCCTCTCTTCGGTGTCTTGGTATTTCTGTGTTTATGTGTAAATGTCTGCTGTAGCAACATGACTGCCTGCTGCTTTAACGTTAGGGCTCATCTTTCTCTGGGGGTCTCCCAGGTGGTTCAGTGGTAAAGAATCCGCCTGCCAATGCAGGAGATGGCGGAGACACAAGTTCGATTCCTGGATCAGGAAGATCCCCTGGAGGAGTAAGTGGCAACCTGCTTCAGTGTTCTTGCCTGGGAAATCTCATGGACAGAGGAGCCTGGCGGGCTGCAGTCCATGGGGTCGCAAGAGTCAGATGCGACTGAGCACGCATGCAGTCATGGTGGCATCTTACTCTGCGAGTGTTCCTCACTGGAAAGAATAGCACATCTCAGAGATGCGCTGACTTATCTTTTAATATGCAAACTGCACTTTCAAATCCCAATATACACAGCCTCTGGGTTAGCCAAGTGAAGTAGAACTGTTTAAACTTCTGCCTAAACAGATTACAGTGGATGAGTGCAAAAATGCAAACTAAAGATAAAACTTTAAAATATTTTCTATACTCCCACAATAACAAAAAGAACAAGTCAAACAGGATATATATTTCTAGGAATTTTTAAAACCCATCCATGATCTGAACTAAATGAACAAAATTACTAAAAGAAGATAAAAGATCCGTAGATGCTTTTAACGCTGGCAGGGCAATAGGAAAAGAAGAAATCTGCCACAGAGGAGGGAGAAGGTGGCCGAACTCTTAAAGGACATTGAATAGATACACCTCGTCTGAAGAGATAAAGTAGAATCTGAAGATGCCCCAGTCAAAAAATGAATCTGAACCCATCAGGGATGACTTTGCCAGAGACTAGGATCCAAGCCGGAGAACAAGAGACGTCTCTAGCAGGCATTCCAGGCCAACACAGAGTACACAGCAGCAGCTTCCGAAGGTCAGGGGCAGAGCAGGAGAGCTAAGAGAAATACCAGTGTGCAACCCGGGCCTTCACTTGGTGCCCCAGAATGGCCCTTGAGGGGCTGCGCCAGGGCGCCAAGGTGTCTGTGGATCTTCTGTGGCACAGAAAGTCAAGCACAGCTCATGGGAGGAAAGAGATTCTCTACAGTGGTTATAAAAGTTCTGGCATCAGGGCCTAAAGCAGAACGAGATCTCCTATGATTAGAAAAGCTGGAGGGACTTCCCTGAGAGTGGTTAAGACGCCAGTGGTTAAGACTCTGCTTCCAATGCAAGGGACGTGGGTTCGATCCCTCATCAGGAAACTGAGATCTCATGTGCTGTTGTGGCCCAACCCCTCCAAAAAGAAAAGCTAGACTCTAGGCTGCAAAGAACAGAGAGATTTCTAGAGGTTCACCATGCTCAGATTCAAAGCCCTTCCTTTGGAAGAGACCTGATCCTTCCCCTCAGGACATTTGAAATGAATCCTGCTAAAAACTGCAGCAAAGCACAGCCCCACCTCAGTTACAGATTAATTTGACTCAACTCTCCACACGATCTGAAAGGAAAAGAGGCATTCCCTCTTCTGGGAGTAAGTGTTATTTAATTTGGTCTCTTCTTTTATACACAGATGTCTGGCATACAATTTTGAAAATTATGCAAAATTCAAGGAATCATGAAGATGTGCTCCATAGTCAAGGGAGGAAACGGTCAGAAAAAGTAGAACCAACCACAGAAATGAAGAGTCCTGGGCACAGACTTAAGAACAATTGTAATCATTGTAAAACATATTCAAATCATGGAAACAAGGCATTGTTTAAACAGGGAATTTAAACAGGGATGAAAGCCATGAAAAAGTACCAGTCAGAAGTGCTAGGGGAAAAAAAATGTTATCAGAATTGACTAAGTGTTGGAGAAGGCAGTGGCACCCCACTCCAGTACTCTTGCCTGGAGAATCCCGCAGATGGAGGAGCCTGGTGGGCTGCAGTCCATGGGGTCACTAAGAGTCAGACACGACTGAGCGACTTCACTTTCTCTTTTCACTTTCATGCATTGGAGAAGGAAATGGCAACCCACTCCAGTGTTCTTGTCTGGAGAATCCCAGGGGTGGGGGAGCCTGGTGGGCTGCCGTCTATGGGGTCACACAGAGTCGGACACGACTGAAGTGACTTAGCATAGCATAGCATAGCATAGCATAGCATTCAATGGGTTAATAAAAGACTAAACAGCAGAGAAAAGTATTAGTGATCTTGAAAGGACATCAGTGTAAACTGTTCAAACAGAAACACAAAGTGTGAGAAAGTGAAGATTAAATAGAGCATCCAGGATCTGCAGGACAACATCAGACAGTTTGACACACGTAATTGGAATCCAAGCAGGAAGCAAAAGAAAGAATGGGGTTCAGTTCAGTTCAGTTCAGTCGCTCAGTCATGTCCGACTCTTTGCGACTCCATGAATTGCAGCACGCCAGGCCTCCCTGTCCATCACCAACTCCCGCAGTTCACTCAGACTCACATCCATTGAGTCAGTGATGCCATCCAGCCATCTCATCCTCTGTTGTCCCCTTCTCCTCCTGCCCCCAATCCCTCCCAGCATCAGGGTCTTCTCCAATGAGTCAACTCTTCTCATGAGGTGGCCAAAGTACTGGAGTTTCAGCTTTAGCATCAGTCCTTCCAAAGAAATCCCAGGGCTGATTTCCTTCAGAATGGACTGGTTGGATCTCCTTGCACTCCAAGGGACTCTCAAGAGTCTTCTCCAACACCACAGTTCAAAAGCATCAATTCTTCGGCACTCAGCCCTCTTCACAGTCCAACTCTTACATCCGTACATGACCACAGGAAAACCATAGCCTTGACTAGATGGACCTTTGTTGGCAAAGTGATGTCTCTGCATTTGAATATGCTGTCTAGGTTGGTCATGACTTTCCTTCCAAGGAGTAAGCGTCTTTTAATTTCATGGCTGCAGTCACCATCTGCAGTGATTTTGGAGCCCCCAAAAATAAAGTCTGACACTGTTTCCCCAACTATTTCCCATGAAGTGATGGGACTGGATGCCATGATCTTCATTTTCTGAATGCTGAGCTTTAAGCCAACTTTTTCACTCTCCACTTTCACTTTCGTCAAGAGGCTTTTAAGTTCCTCTTCACTTTCTGCCATGAGGGTGGTGTCATCTGCATATCTGAAGTTATTGAGATTTCTCCCAGCAATCTTGATTCCAGCTTGTGCTTCTTCCAGCCCAGAGTTTCTCATGATATACTCTGCATAGAAGTTAAATAAGCAGGGTGACAATATACAGCCTTGATGTACTCCTTTTCCTGTTTGGAACCAGTCTGTTGTTCCATGTCCAGTTCCAAGAATGGGGTAGAAGAGATATTTGAAGACATAACAGTTGAAATTTTTCCAAAATCGATGAAAAATATCAAACCACATGGGGAAGGCAATGGCACCCCACCCCAGTACTTTTGCCTGGAAAATCCCATGGATGGAGGAGCCTGGTAGGCTCCAGTCCGTGGGGTCGCTAAGAGTCGGACACGACTGAGCGACTTCACTTTCACTTTTCACTTTCATGCATTGGAGAAGGAAATGGCAACCCACTCCAATGTTCTTGCCTGGAGAATCCCAGGGACAGGGGAGCCTGGTGAGCTTCCGTCTATGGGGTCGCACAGAGTCGGACACGACTGAAGCGACTTAGCAGTAGTATCAAACCACAAATTCAAAAAGCACAGTGAATTCCAAGTAGGATCAGTACAAAGAAAACCATACATAAGCAAATCATAGTCAAAGTGCTGAAATTCAAGATGAGGTAATTTTAACATCTGACAGAGGAAAAAAGATTCATCGCATGCAGGAGAACAATGATGAGAATGAGTCTGACTTCTCCTTCAAAAATAATGGAGGCCAGGAAATAAGGGAATGACGCCTGTAAGATACTGAAAGAAAAACAGAGGCATAGTCATATTCTGTATCTAGCAAATTATTGGATAGCATCACCGACTCAATGAACAAGAGCCTGAGCAAGCTCCAGGAGACAGTGAAGGATGGGGGCCTGGTGGGCTGCAGTCCACGGGGTCCCAGAGAGTCAGATACGACTCAGCAACACAACAGCAAAAATAATAATAAGGGCAAAAAAAATGACATTTTCAGGCAGATGAAAGCCTGATAATTCATCTCCAGCAAACTAGCAGCAGGAGCTGTGAAATGAAGATCAGCTGTGAGATGATTTAAAAAGAAAATGCAAACATTAAGAAGTTGTCATTACCAAGACAAGCCAGAAAACTTGTCACCCCTCAAATCAAGCTGTGGCAGGAAGCGAGCCACTCCCCAAGGGTAGTCAGTGGTGCCTTGAGGTACCACAGCCTGAAGCAGACTGCATTCCAGCAGGTCCTGACTGCATGAATAAGGACTAGGCAGGGCTGTGGTCAGCAAGAATAAGCCAGGTAGAACCGAAGAACAATCCTGAAAGCTGAGAAAGTTCGGGCATCCCTGGTCATGGGGACAGGAAAGGAGGGGGCTGTAGAAGCCCCAGCTGGAAGTAGCACTGACTGGAAGTCACCTTCAGAGATGGTACTGAAGCTGGATGCCTCAAGAGTTCTGCTGGGTGCAACATGCCCCCTCTCCAATAATTCATGGACCATCCCTGCTGGCGTGCTCACCCTGACTGTGAAACTCTTCAGTGCTCAGTTACTGATAACTTTAATTAGGCATCTTTTTAATATGTCTGGTATCATGTTCAGTCGTATCCCACTCTTTGTGACCCCCTGGACTGTAGCCACCAGGATCCTCTGTCCTTGGGATTCTCCAGGCAAGAATACTGGAGTGGGTTGCCATGCCCTCCTCCAGGGGATCTTCCCGACCCAGGGACTGAACTCATGTCTCCTGCTTTGCAGGTGAATTCTTTACCACTGAGCCACCTCAGAAGCCCCCAGTAGCATTTAGATAAGTCCTTACCTCTATGCCTTTCCCGGTACTTCTAATCTATTGTCACCTAATCTACACAGAACTTCTAACATCTGTGTATCCCCTCATTTACATCAAGTGCTCCACCTAACAAATAAACAAATTGAGCAAAAGATTTCTGAGGCAACAGAACATATTATCTGCCTCGGGCTACATGTGGCTAATGTGTACAAGAGACATTAGGCCTCTTTGGAACAAAAATCATTGATTATTTCAAGAATGCCAAGTTTGGGATGCAAAACATATTCTACATGTTTTATTGCTACCGTTCTCCAGCTCTAGAATGTTTTAGCACCAATTCTCAACTAATTCAGCTTATTTTTCAGCAAGCCAACCTCTACTAACGACATATTAAATTTTGATTCTTTTTTTTTATAATTACCCCAGGGAGACATTCAAAGTAGACCTTTTAATAAGGGTTAGCTATACTGCTGCTAGAACACCATGAGATGTCATTTCACTTGAGAGGATATTTTTCCAGAAAGACACACTTTAATGACCGGTCAAACATACTAACCACCTTATCTTTGCTTTGGGCCATGTAACTAATTTAGATAGTCATTAGCTTCTAGGTAATGGAAGAGCATGTGCTGCGATATTAACTGAATACCAAATCAGGCCCCAAAATGCCTTCCCCTGTGGTTACCTCCGAGAAAAACACCAGCTTACAAACCAGAGAGAGCTGGAAACTGGGTCTTTTACCAGGCATTGTAATTCAAATTTAAAGGAGGTTGTATAAGTAAATTGTTAAATATAAGTAACTTCAGGCTCACTTTTGATCTGATCACTCTAGAGCAGGAGTCCCCAACCTTCAGGATCCAACGCTTGATGATCTGAGGTGGAGCTGGCTTAATCATAGAAATAAAATGGACAATAAATATAATGCACTTGGATCATCCTGAAACCATCCCCCCCCCCGCCCCCTCCAACCAGTCCGTGGAAAAACTGTCTTCCACGAAACAATACCCTGGTGCCAAAAAAGGTTGGGGACCTCTGCTCTAGATAGACTCAGATGCTAACGCTCTGCATCGATGAAGACAGGGTTTAGGTCCTTACTGTAGGCGTCCCCACCTCACCACAGCCTTGATGCTGGTGACTGCCCCTTCCTCCACCATCTTCCCTGGTACCCTTCTTGGTGCCCTGTCCAGCCCTGTTTCGATCCCATCTTCACAGTCCACATCACAGGCTCATTTTCTACCCACCTTTTACTTCTGGTGTTTGCAAGGGGACCATTCCTGGTCCTTGTCTCTTCTGAGATCAACTCCTTCTTTGGGCTGCCTCATTTATTCCTGTGGTTCTGTGCCCTGTCTATGGTGGATGTACCCAAGTCTAGTGAGGCCATTCTTTGGAGCCCCAGGCTGGCACTCACATTTCCCACTGGGTGCCTCCACTTGGAATTCTCATAAGCATGTTAAGTCAGAATATCCATTTGTTGCCCAGTTGCTCAGTCGTGTCCAACTCTTTTCGACCCTATGGACTGAAGCACATCAGGCTTCCCTGTCCTTCACCATCTTTGAGTTCACTCAGACTCATGCCCATTGAGTCAGTGATGCCATCCAGCCATCCGAATATCCGCACTGGAACTCATTTCTCCATCTGTCCCCTCACATACCTTCAGCCTTGCCCCTGCCTCCTCTTTTCTCAGTCTCTGCAGTAAGCAGCACGTGTGATCATCCATAGGCTTGTTCCAGACTCATCCCTCGTAGCGGATTGACCGCTGATTGATTCCGCATCTGCTCTTTCCTGTTTACTCAGGATTCCCCATCCTTTGCCTCAACTTCTGTAACAACCTACTGTCTTCCTCCCTACAACGTGTTCCCCACTAATCAGTCCTTTATATCCAGAGCTCTGCTCCTTCCCTCTGAGCCAGTGGTCAACGAAACTCTTTGTCCTTCCCTGAGGACAAATTTGACCTTCAGCTCTGCTCTCAGGAGAGACCTGATGAAGATGGAATGTTTATTGAGCTAGTAGTCAGCAAGTGCTGATGATAAAAAATGACTCGTGATTGGTACATTGCATCTTGACAGCTGAGACTGTGAATGAACCGTAAGTGCCCAGCGGAGAAGCCACATGCTGTGGACTTCTCCGGATGTCATGTTTGTTGAGGTAGAGGCTACACCTTCTATATCTTGGAGAACGTCCATGAATCTCTTACCGACACAGTTGGGGCTTAAGGCTTCTATCCCGATTGGCAAGCTCACTCACCATCCTGGTCTTGCTCCCTTACCTGAGGTCACTGAGGTTCAGGGAAATATCCTCTGATCCTCCCCTCTAGCATGCGCTTTCCTGTCCTGTATCCTTCTAAGTGGATCTGGTGACGAAGGTAGTGGTGGTGGTTGTTCAGTTGCTCAGTTGTATCTGACTCTTTGTGACCTCATGGACTGTAGCACACCAAGCTCCCCTGTTCTTCACCATCTCCTGGAGTTTGCTCAAACTCATGTCCATTGACCAGTGATTCCATCCAGCCATCTCATCCTCTGTCGCCCCTTTCTCCTCCTGCCCTCAATCTTTCCCAGCATCAAAGTCTTTTCCAATGAGTTGGCTCTTCGCATCAAGTGGCCAAAGGATTAGAGCTTCAGCTTCAGCATCAGTCCTTCCAAAGACTATTCAGAGTTGACTTGCTTTAGGATTGACTGGTTTGATCTCCCTTCAGTCCAGGGGATCCTCAAGAGTCTTTTCCAACACCACAATTTGAAAGCATCAATTCTTTGGTGCTCAGTCTTCTTTGTGGCCCAACTCTCACATCTGTACATGACTTTTGGGAAAACCATGATCACAGTCACTCTCCCCTGAAGACACATGGTGCCCATGAAGCCCTCCTCACCCGACATAAATAATTCTTTCATTGCAACCACTGTAACTTCACAAAATAGTACAGATCACAGTTTTATCATCAACTTTGGTTGTATTACCTTCAAATTTGTATCCCACTCTAAGCAGAAAACTTCTTGAGGACAGAATCGATTGCTCTTCACATTTGTCCCTACAGTCCCCTCCGTGCCTGCTTCCTCCTGGGGGTACACAGTGAACGCTGAGGACTGGGTGGATGTATGCTTGAATTGAGGAGAGTGGGATCTATGATTTGATGGATAAATGTACCCCTCACAAAAAGTCAACAGCCATTCTCCTACCTAAACAGGACAGTGTCGGCAGCACCAAGAAACTGCTTTCAATGTAGTAGCTACCCGCTTCTGCACCTCCCATTAGGGGGTAAGTCGCTGAAAGCCCTTGTTCAGTTGTGAAGGGAAAAGAAGCAAGGAGAAAACGAAACGTATCGGGGAAGGCAATGGCACCCCACCCCAGTACTTTTGCCTGGAAAATCCCATGGACGGAGGAGCCTGGTAGGCTCCAGTCCGTGGGGTCGCTAAGAGTCGGACACGACTGAGCGACTTCACTTTGACTTTTCACTTTCATTCATTGGAGAAGGAAATGGCAACCCACTCCAGTGTTCTTGCCTGGAGAATCCCAGGGACAGGGGAGCCTGGTGAGCTTCCGTCTATGGGGTCGCACAGAGTCGGACACGACTGAAGCGACTTAGCAGCAGCAGCAGCAACCATCATAACTGTAGCGAAACATACCACGTTAGCCCGTTTCCTAGAACCCTGGAGAAATCTATTCATCAGTAGAAAGTTCCAAACAGAAGTGAGAAAGTTGGGGAAACTGGGTTTTCGAGGGAGTCCCAGGGCAGACGGGCAAGAGTGGATCTCTGAGAGTCTGGACCCTGGCAGTTCCTGGACCCTGCAGGCTGGAAGTTCCAGGCATTCCTATAAACAGATCAGAGATACAGGAAATTCCCTTTCTCACAATTTCCCTTCAAATCAGCACCCTGCCCTCCATCCATGAGAAATGTTGGCTATATTTGCAGTCAGACCCCTGGTTTATTCTAACAAGTACATAGCTTGAATCTTCTCCAAAAAAACCCCACTAAAACCAAATAGGTCATTTATTTTGCACCGTGTGTGTGCATGCAAAGTCATTTCGTTCATATCTGACGCTTTGCAACCCCATGGACTATAGCCCACCAGGCTCCTCTGTCCAGGGATTGAACCCAAGGATTTTATATCTGCTGCATTGGCAGGCAGGCTCTTTAGCACTAGCACCACTATATGCCAAAATTACTAGTCACTTCACGTGCACTTCTGAGGATGTTCTCATGATTAAGAGAGAGAGTTCGCCATTTCCTGTAGGTTGTGGACTGGCAGGAAGAGAGCCCCATGGACACATCTACCATCATTGGGTCTCCAGTGTTATTAGCCAGGGGCTCAATCTTGCTTGCGATGCTCGAATCACCAGGGCTGGAGGGGGGTCTCGCCATCTCATGTTTAGACGCATCACCTCTGAAAGTAGCCTCCCTGGGCTCCCAGGTCCCCACCAGGGTGCTGGACTGCAGGTGACTCTATCTGAGCAGGGGAGATGCTTGCCGGCTCTAGAAAGCTGGTGGCTGGTGTTTTTTCAGTCCTGCCCCTGCTGCAGACAGATGAATAGGTTTGAGGTTATCCAAATAAGGATATTTACTGTGGCTTAAAAAGACACCACACGGGCTTTTAGTGATTATAAGGTTGAGACCAAAGCTGTAGTGAGTCACACTAACCACGTGCTCCATCCTTTCCCCCAAATGTACGGATTTCTGGCAGCCTTCCTCCTTTGACGAGCCTGCCTGCCCACAGTCTGCCGCACGTACAGACAGTGCAGAACCCAGCAGACATGGAGTTGCTGTCACAGTAAACACAAAGCTAATAAATTTAGTGCCCGTGGCTCTGCAGAAGAAAAAAACAAATAAACAAACATATATTTTCAGCATAACCTTTGTGTTTAATGGTGGAAATGTTTTTGTGCCTTGAAAATGCTCTTTTGCTATTAAATCAAGGGTAATCATACTTCATTTCAGTAGAGGAAGGAAATAATTGATGTTTTTACATTACTGAGCGTTCGGTCTAAACAGCAGCTCTGCAGTAAACAGCATGCAGACATTTTAGGAGACAGGGAGCCGGTGGGAGGTGGACAGACCGCTGCCTCGGCCTCGGCAGGGGTCTCAGCCCTGGAATCACGCTCTCCCGACTTCTCATCAGCCGCGCTGATGTCTCATCACTCGGGGCACACCAGATGCCCGATGAAAGTGCCTGACAATCCTTTCTACTTAATAATTAAAATTTCAATCATACCCTCCAATAATGACCATGATTAGAGAATGACGCGTTTTTAAAATCTGTAAGTGGCATAAGAGACACCTGACCTTCTTTAGCTAGAAAGGCAGCCTCCCTGAGATTTATTTCTGTCCTGTCCCCAAAGCTTTCCTTAAAGGGGACGGCCTTATTTTAAGCCAAGGAAATCTGAATGTCGGGCAAGCTGTATTTCTCTCTCTCTCTTCTTCTCAGTGTTCTTATAACAGGCTATAGGATTCTATTTTTCTCTCCGGAGTTTCAAGCATCCCAGGTAATTCAGAAGGTAGTCATTTTCTGCATGATAGTTCAGCTTGGGTCCCGTAATAGCCCGCAACCTTTGAAATACCGAATCTCATTTTTTGCAGATCTTCTGATTATTATTATTGTCTCTCCAAATAGCTACAAAGGAAGGACAGAAGAAGACTGTCTTTTTTTAAAAAAATAAATAAAATAAACTTTTGTATGTGGTTGTCTACAAGATGCTAGCCTCCTCATCATGTAGGTTTAAGTAGTATGATAAAGCACATATGGAATTGGTTGGTAGTTTTCAGTCTCTGTATTTTCAGAATCTCTCTATCCTCTAGAAACACATTTGTATAAAAACCAGTAGGTTTTTATATTTCTTGATTGTGCCCTCTGCCCTTTCAGGAGCTTTATGTAACACACCTTGGGCCCTCAGATTACAGAGCGTTTGTTAATTCACCCATCGCTCCATTTACCCATCCATCCCTCATCCCATACGTACACTGCGCAATCAAGCAGGACCAGGGTTCTGCGCACTCGATATAAACAGGAATCTTGAATTATTTGTGAAACCCATGTGCCCTTTAAGAATATAGTTGCATCATCAAAGAGTAATTAGAAGAGAGGAATCCTATTTGAATACTAACACTGTTGACTCCGTTGACATTTTTGGTAGAAATTATTAGAGTTCTGTGTTCAGTGGGGATGCTTTGAGAGTTGGTGTTAGTAAAGGATCTTACAGATGTACCCACATTCTTTCACTCTGTAACACCTTATAAGGCAGGTCTAGGTGGGTTTACTCAAATCCGAATGTTTTTTCTCTTTGGGCAGTACACTGTCTTGCCCTTGATCCTGTTCCTTTTCAGGCAGGATTAAAGCTGATGAAGTAGGAGAATGGAGGAGACTTTTACTTCCCCTAGAGGTCAACGTTTTCCTTAGAGAGATGTTTTTGAAATATTCATGTTGAAATTAAAGAAACTATGGGGTCGCACAGAGTCGGACACAACTGAGCGACTTAGCAGCAGCAGCAGCAGCGTGAACACACATTGCCGAAAATTTTCAGTGTTTGTTCCTCTGCTGTATATTATAATGAGTTAAATTACATGTGTTTATCTATTTCTATTCATCTACTATTTCTGGAACTTCTGTAAGGGACCCAATGTGACTTATTTAGCTAGAATAGTGACTACACATGTAGATCTCTATATAAAAAGGGATGATTAAGAATTTTTCATTTGAAAGATTTTCATTTGAAATTTTTCTACTCATTAGGTGGTAATTAGTGGGCAGACGTAAATAGCGAATTATTCATTCAGCAAATAAATTGATGTCTGCTATGTGCCCAACTCCTTTGAGTTGGAATCACCACCATGGCAACTATAAATAAGATTCAGTTGGTCCCGCATGGGTTGCCATGAAGAACCTAGTCAATGCCCCAGCTAAAATTTCTGTTTACAATGCAATTACAAGCAAGCTGAGAAGACAGTCCCCCAAATTATATGGAGCCTAACCTAAAATAATTGTTTGGGGTGATACAATAGTTTCCTTAGTAGCTAATCATCTTTCGCCTTTGAAAAGATTTAGAATTAAGTAGAGAAATGCTTGGCTGCCCTCTTCACTGGGTGTGATTACCGACCAGATTCTTCATTTTCATTTTGATGCAGATTCCTATGAGACTCCTTGTCAAGCACTGGCCACTGTGAATGCCACAGCCCAGGATGTTTTCTGAGCTGTATAGTTTAGTTGCCAAGTTATGTCTGACTCTTTGCGACAGGCTCCTGTCTATGGGATTTCCCATGCAAGAATACTAGAGTGTATTGCCACTTCCTTCTCCAGGGGATCTTCCCAACCCAGGGATCGAACCTGTGTCTCCTGCATCGGCAGGTGGATTCTTTACTACTGGGCCACCAGGGAAGCATTTTTTGAGTTACCTCCTTCCAATAAAATAAGCTTTCTGTGGGGCACCTAATGAGCAGTGATAGAATACATAAGGATGGATGAAAAAGTCTTCTTTTACTTTTGTAAACCTTGAAACCTGATTTGCGTCGTTTCATGTTTGTTTGGTTGGCTTTTTCCCTGATTACTTGTGTTTCAAGTTCTCTTTGACAGCAAATGACTCAGGCTGACACTGACTTTGCTTAGAGGACACACTAAATCTTGGGACAAAATCCAAACGTCAGAATTTGAAACTAGAGTGTTGCTTTTTTATATTGACAGAATTGACTAAGCATACAAATTCTAAATTGCAAGTATACATCAAGTAATTGTAGCAATAATACATGGAGCTTCTTTTCTGTCAGGTTGGTCCAAATCGATAACCACAAACCATTTATCCAAGATAACACTCCTACCTGAGCCCTGATAGCCTCATTCATAACGCCCATAAGTAAGCCGTCCGCCCCGGGATAGTGACTGTCCTCTCTGTGTTGACCCTTTATCACTTTATTTTGAACAGACAAGGTCTCAGACCCACTGCCGTTTTAGTGTGACCTGGGGGAGAAAACACTGGTCTTCCTGAATCGCACAAGACCCAGAACCACCCTCTGGTTTGGATGCCTTTATTTTATCTGCATTTTATTTTTTTATTTTTTTTTTTTTGATCAAGAATCTCTTTTATTGATTATCAGAAACACTACAAACATCTAGTATGAACAAATTGTAACATGATAGTGTTTAGTTTGAACAATTAATACATTTCAGATATAATATTATACATATTTCAATGCTATTCTCCCCAATCATCTCACCCTCTCCTGGTCCCAGAGTCCAAAAGTCTGGTCTATACATCAGTGTCTCTTTTGTTGTCTCGTAAATAGGGTTATTTTTTACCATCTTTCTAAATTCCATATATATGCGTTAGTATACTGTATTTGTGTTTTTGTTTCTGGCTTACTTCACTCTGTATAATAGGCTCCAGTTCCATCCACCTCCTTAGAACTGATTCAAATGTATTCTTTTTAATGGCTGAGTAATATTCCATTGTGTATATGTACCACAGCTTGCTTATCCATTCATCTGTGGATGGACATCTAGGTTGCTTCCACATTCTGGCTATTGCAAACAGTGCTGCTATGAACATTGGGGTACAGGTGTCTCTTTCAATTCTGGTTTTCTCAGTGTATATGCCCAGCAGTGGGATATATTTTAAAACAATAAACCCATTCATTGGGAAGATTATCTTGGACTCCGGCTTATCAGGACTGTCAGGCACATAGATGAAAGGAACAGCTAAAGGTCCCAGGACTGTCAGCTACCCAGACTTCCAGGGTCGCCTCAGCAGCCAGAGATGCCTTGGCTCCTCCCCCCGCCAATTATGAGAAAGCCGATCAAAAAATTTTTGCACATAAATGTGTAACAAAAGTGCCAAGACTTGGATAGAGAAGATACACACGAACCTCAGAAGAGATGCTGGCAGTACCACTACATCTGTGACCTTTTACTTCTTGTAAATCTGAGCCACTAAATGCCCCACCCCTACCAGCAAATCCCTGGGGCTCAGATGGTAAAGAATCTGCCCGCAGTGCAGGAAACCCAGGTTCGATCCCTGGGTCAGGAAGATCCCCTGGAGAAGGGCATGGCAACCCACTCCAGTATTCTTGCCTAGAGAATCGCCATGGACAGAGGAGCCTGGCCAGCTACAGTCTATGGGGCCGCAAAGAGTCAGACATGACTGAGCGACTAACCTTTTCACTTTGCCAACAAATCAGCATTTGTTAAACCTGAGTCCAAGAGGACTTGCAACCTTAGGCTCTGTATTTTCTGTATATTGAAAATATTTCATTATACACACACACACACACACACACACATATATATTTAGAGAGAGAGATGTGAAGAAGTAAAGAAGGAATGGTAGAGGAGTATTGAAGATTTTCCCCAAATTGTTTTCCTTACAGGGGCCTTTTCTAAACTTAAGCCAGTGGAGAGAAGTTATTCTTATTGAAAACAAAATGTAAATTTATTTCTACTGAGTTCAGGTCTTGTAGGATTACGTGATTGGGAGTTTCAAAGTGAATTTTAGGTTTTAGCCACAGGACACCCTAGATGGAGCAAGTCATAGAAAGCTGACAAATTTAGACACCCAGGGAACACTGGTCAATGAACAGCGGTCCCTTCTCAGAGTGAAAGAGCTGCACTCCCTTACCTTCTGCAGGGACCCTGAGCTGTCCTGGGAGCAGGTAAGAGGTTGCTATAGCAACAGCTCAGTGTGAGGTGAAAAGGGAAATGGGATTAAGGAAGGATATTTTCCTTCTCTCGGTTCTTTCCATGAAGATCGTTAAGAAGTCACCTGACCTGCGCTGGAAGAAAAGAAATCCTATGTAGCCTGCTGCTACTGCTGCTAAGTCGCTTCAGCCGTGTCAGACTGTGCGACCCCATAGACTAGCATGAAGAGGGGGAAAAAAAGCCCACCTTGGCATCTAGGGAGGGGAGATGTCCGGCAGAGCCATCTCCACACGCAGTCAGAAATCGACCATAGTGGGCTGGTTACTGTAGTCGGGGGGCGGGGGTAGGGCGGGAATTGATGGCGGGAGGATGGATGGACGGATGGATGGAATGAAGTGGGGATTCAGAGAACGGGAAGCACCGCCTGCTGTGCATACTTTGCCTCCCACACGTTTCCCCCCTCCCCCATTTCTGGCTCCCAATTCCCATCATAGGAGGAGGGTGTAAATGAGATAAGGATAAATTGTTTCATCTGTGAAGAGCTTTAATTTGATAGAAGGAGGAGGCTCATAAATCAGAGACAGACAAGAGGCTCCCTTTACTTTAAAGTGCAGTTTGGGTTAACAAGGTTAAAAATAGGCTGCTCCAGGAACAGGTATGAATTCCTTCCTGACACCCAAATGCACATAATGTCCTAGTCCTGTACACTTCTAAACGATGTCCAGGCTGGCTCAGCCACCGGGCTCCAGGGTCACCAAAATCGGGGTTCTTGTGGGGCGTTCCCCTCCTAGGGACGGTCAGCGTCCCAAGCCTGGCCCCTCTGGGTCACTGTGGCTTGGTGGGCATCTTGCACCTCCTCCAAGTCACCCCTGGACTCCAAAAGCTCACCCAAAACCCATGACCAAGGAAGGGGCTTTGTGTTCACCCCGGGCAGCCTCTAGTCCTGTCCCAGCTCCTGCAGCCCCCAGAGTACTAAGTAACAACAAGGGGAGAGCTGGAAGCTGCCATCCCCAAGCCGCCCTTTGAGTGGCTGCCCTCCGGCTCTCCTTGAGAAGAGTGGGTGCCTGCTTCCAGCTCTCCTTGAGAAGAGCTGCCTTCCTCTGGCCTCTGACCTCTCCCCCAGGCAGAGGAGCACACCCCAGGGTGAGGGTTGCTCTCGAGAGGGTCAGGGAAGTTAATGGGCTGATGGCGGGAAGTTGGCTTGGCTAGCTTCTCACTGACTGACGGTGCTACACTCCCGCCTGGAAGCAGGCTCCTGGGCTTTGGGCTGCAAGCATGTGATTCACTGGGCCTCAGGATGCTGTGCTCATCAGACGTTGGAGACAGGCAGGCTGGGCAGCGCTGGGGGCCCTGCTCTGCTGTTAGCCACTGGGATCGCAGCCAGTGCACTCTAAGATGCTTTCAAGTCCAGGAAATGGGTACAGGAGCCTTTGATCCTGGAGGAAAGGTCATCTGCTTTTATTCCTATTCAGAAGTGTCCTCTTGTAGGAGACGGGACGGTGGCCCTAGGCTCTCAGCTCGCCCTTCAGAAAGCCTGTGTCTGCCCCCTTGACCTGGCAGCCCGTTGTCCTTGGGCCTCTAGTAACTTCAGGCGTGTGTGCTCAGTCCCTCACCGTGTCTGACTCCTTGTGACCCCACAGACTGTAACCCACCAGGCTCCTCTGTCCATGGTATTCTCCAGGGAAGAATACTGGAGTGGGTTGCCATTCCCTTCTCCAGGGTCTCTTCCTGACCCAGGGTTGGAACCCAAGTCTCCTGCATTGCAGGCAGATTCTTTACCACTGAGCCACCTGGGAAGCCCCTGGTAACTTCACTCCAGGCCAGATGCCCTCCCTGCCCCTGTCTGTTCTGAGCAGCAAGGCTGCCGCTCCGTTTGAGTTTCATTGTCCTCTGATTACAAGGCCAGGCAGCCCCCAAATGGAATCAGAGTTTGGTTTCTGTCTCCCTCCACCCTGTCTGCTCAGGGTGAGGATGGTGCTGGTGGACATGTGCAGGCCTGTGGGGCTGAGAACAGCGACTCTCCAGGATCATAGGTGAATGTAAGCACTAGCTCTGGTTTTTCCAGTGGTCATGGACAGATATGAGAGGTGGACCATAAAGAAAGCTGAGCACTAAAGAATTGATGTTTTTGAACTGTGGTGTTGGAGAAGACTCTTGAGAGTCCCTTGGACTGCAAGGAGATCCAACCAGTCCATCCTAAAGGAAATCAGTTCTGAATATTCATTGGAAGGACTGATGCTGAAGCTCCAATACTTTGGCCACCTGATGGGAAGAACTGAGACATTGGAAAAGACCCTGATTCTGGGAAAGATTGAAGGCAGGAGGAGAAGGGGACGACAGAGGATGAGATGGCTGGATGGCATCACTGACTCAATGCACATGAGTTTGAGCAAGCTCGGGGAGACAATGAAGGACAGGGAAGCCTGGCGTGCTGCAGTCCATGGGGCACAAAGAGTCAGACACGACTTACTGGCTGAACAGCAACAACCTAGAAATAAAATACAGTATTCCAAAGAACCTCATTAGCAAAGATCCTGCCAAGAATAAATGGAAATGCCAAGTGGAGAGTTTTGTTTTCAGGCTTTTTAAAAAATAAAATAAATAACCATTACTTACCTTAGCAAAGCAAGAATAAATCCATTAAACTGATAACTTACACACACCTCTGGCCAAAGCCCCAGAAGCCTTTTTCTAAAGCAATTGAAATGCAAAATAAATTACACGTAAAGACTCTGCTCATACAGCATGCTAAGAGCGCTATTTCATCCATCATTGGAACAAACATCCCCGCCTCCACCACTACAGAGCAGCTCTCGCCCAGGGCTCGCCTGGGATCAGGAGCCCCACTACCCGCAGACAGGCAGAGCGCTCTGAATTAGCCTCTCAGGAGGATCTTGGCTTTTCAGAGCACAGCCTCACCACATCAATTAATATTTGTTGATTGAATGCCTGCTGTACCTGTCCCACCAGCCAGGGTGCCGCAAGGACTTTGCAGAGCATGGCGAGCGCTCAGCGAGCTGCTGGTTTATAGTCGAAATAGAAAAGCAATGGGCCGAAGCAGAACGCTGTTCGCAAGCCCACTGGGTCTGATGAACTTGAGGGTTTGTGCACAGAAAAGTGCGTTGCTGGGGGCAGGTGGCTTTGTTGGTTCAGCTGAACACATTCTAGATCTTGGTCCTATTAATCAGAGAATATGTCTTTGTAGCAGAGAGTCTTGTATGAGTCACTCAATTGTGTCCCACTCTCTGCAACCCCGTGTACTGTAATCTGCCTGGCTCCTCTGTCCTTGGGATTTTCCAGGAAATAATCCTGGAGTGGGTTGCCATGGCCTCCTCCAAGGAATCTTGTTGATCCAGGGATCAAACCTGGGTTCCTGCACTGGCAGGCAGGTTCTTTACTGCGGAGCCACCAGGGAAGCCCTTGGAGGGAGTCTTACACGTCTCTTAAAATGATGTGACAAGTTGGCAGGCATAAGAGTTTCCTGTGAAAACTCAGTGACGGGAGGTGTCTGGAGCTGGAGCTCTGGCCTCCTGCAACCTTGGTGGTGGTAGGGGGGAGCAGATAAGGTAGTAACAGCCCCCTGATGCCCTAACCACCCCATCAACACAGGCATCATCCTTGGCCACCTAACAGGCGCCTGTAGGTGATGATTATACATTGGCTTGAACTCCACTGGTCTATGCCCTGACCAGTAACGCTGAAGAAGCTGGAGCTCAACAGTTCTATGAAGACCTACAAGACCTTCTAGAACTAATACCCAAAACGATGTCCTTTTCATTATAGGGGACTGGAATGCAAAAGTAGAAGTCAAGAAACACCTGGAGTAACAGGCAAATTTGGCCTTGGAGTACAGAATGAAGCAGGGCAAAGGCTAATAGAGTTTTGCCAAGAGAATGCACTGGTCAGAGCAAACACCCTCTTCCAACAACACAAGAGAAGGCGCTACACATGGACATCACCAGATGGTCAATACGGAAATCAGATTGATTATAGTCTTTGCAGCCAAAGATGGAGACGCTCTATACAGTCAGCAAAAACAAGACCAGGAGCTGACTGTGGCTCAGATTATGAACTCCTTATTGCCAGATTCAGACTTAAGTTGAAGAAATTAGGGAAAACCACTAGACCATTCAGGTATGACCTAAATCAAATCCCTTATGATTATACAGTAGAAGTGAGAAATAGATTTAAGGGCCTAGATCTGATATATAGAGTGCTTGATGAACTATGGACTGAGGTTTGTGACATTGTACAGGACACAGGGAGCAAGACCATCCCCAAGAAAAAGAAATACAAAAAAGCAAAATGGCTGTCTGAGGAGGCCTTACAAATAGCTGTGAAAAGAAGGGAAGCGAAAAGCAAAGATATACCCACTTGAATGCAGAGTTCCAAAGAATAGCAAGGAGAGGTAAGAAAGCCTTCCTCAGTGATCAGTGCAAAGAAACAGAGTAAAATAATAGAATGGGAAAGACTAGAGATCTCTTCAAGAAAATTAGAGATACCAACGGAACATTTCATGCAAAGATGGGCTCAGTAAAGGACAGAAATGGTATGGATCTATCAGAAGCAGAAGCTATTAAGAAAATGTGGCAAGAATACACAGAAGAACTGTACAAAAAAGAGCTTCACGACCCAGATAATCACGACGGTGTGATCACTGACCTAGAGCCAGACATCCTGGAATGTGAAGTCAAGTGGGCCTTAGGAAACATCACTATGAACAAAGCTAGTGGAGGTGATGGAATTCCAGTTGAGCTATTCCAAATCCTAAAAGATGATTCTGTGAAAGTGCTGCACTCAATATGCCAGCAAATTTGGAAAACTCAGCAGTGGCCACAGGACTGGAAAAGGTCAGTTTTCATTCCAATCCCAAAGAAAGGAAATGCCAAAGAACGCTCAAACTACCGCACAATTGCACTCATCTCACATGCTAGCAAAGTAGTGCTCAAAATTCTCCAATTCAGGCTTCAACAGTATATGAACCGTGAACTTCCAGATGTTCAAGCTAGATTTAGAAAAGGCAGAGGAACCATAGATCAAATTGCCAACATCCGTTGAATCATTGAAAAAGCAAGAGTGTTCCAGAAAAAGCATCTACTTCTGCTTTATTGACTATGCCAAAGCCTTTGACTGTGTGGCTCACCACAAACTGGAAAATTCTTCAAGAGATGGGAATACCAGACCACCTGACCTGCCTCCTGAGAAATCTGTATGCAGTTCAAGAAGTAACAGTTAGAACTGGACATGGATTAAAGATCTAAATGTAAGACCAGAAACCATAAATCTCCTAGAGGAAAACATGGGCAAAACACTCTCTGACATACATCACAGCAGGATCCTCTATGACCCATCTCCCAGAATACTGGAAATAAAATCAAAAATAAACAAATGGGACCTAATTAAACTTAAAAGCTTCTGCACAACAAAGGAAACTATAAGCAAGGTGAAAAGACAGCCTTCAGAATGGGAGAAAATAATAGCAAATGAAGCAACAGACAAACAACTAATCTCAAAAATATATAAGCAACTCCTACAGCTCAATTCCAGAAAAATAAATGACCCAATCAAAAAATGGGCCAAAAAACTAAATAGACATTTCTCCAAAGAAGACATACAGATGGCTAACAAACACATGAAAAGATGCTCAACATCACTCATTATCAGAGAAATGCAAATCAAAACCACTATGAGGTACCATTTCACGCCAGTCAGAATGGCTGCAATCCAAAAGTCTACAAGCAATAAATGCTAGAAAGGGTGTGGAGAAAAGGGAACCCTCTTACACTGTTGGTGGGAATGCAAACTAGTACAGCCACTATGGAGAACAGTATGGAGATTCCTCAAAAAACTGGGAATAGAACTGCCTTATGATCCAGCAATCCCATTGCTGGGCACACACACTAAGAAAACCAGAATTGAAAGAGACACGTGTACCCCAATGTTCATCGCAACACTGTTTATAAATAGCCAGGACTTGGAAGCAACCTAGATGTCCATCAGCAGATGAATGGATAAGAAAGCTGTGGTACATATACACAATGGAGTATTACTCAGCCATTAAAAAGAATACATTTGAATCAGTTCTAATGAGGTGGATGAAACTGGAGCCTATTATACAGAGTGAAGTAAGCCAGAAAGAAAAACACAAATACAGTATACCAATGCATATATATATGGAATTTAGAAAGAGGGTAACAATAACCCTGTATACGAGACAGCAAAAGAGACACCGATGTATAGAACAGTCTTTTGGACTCTGGGAGAGGGAGAGGGTGGGATGATTTGGGAGAATTGCATTGAAATATGTATAATATCATGTTTGAAATGGGTCACCAGTCCAGGTTCGATGCCTGATACCGGATGCCTGGGGCTGGTGCATTGGGACGACCCAGAGGGATGGTATGGGGAGGGAGGAGGGAGGAGGGTTCAGGATGGGGAACACATGTATACCTGTGGTGGATTCATTTTGATGTATGGCAAAACCAATACAATATTGTAAAGTTAAATAAAATAAAATTAAAAAAAAAAAAAAAGAACTGGACATGGAACAACAGACTAGTTCCAAATACGGAAAGGAGTACATCAAGGCTGTATATTGTCACCCTGTTTATTTAACTTTTATGCAGAGTACATCATGAGAAATGCTGGAATCAAGATTGCTGGGAGGAATATCAATAACCTCAGATATGCAGATGACACCACCCTTATGACAGAAAATGAAGAAGAACTAAAGAGCCTCTAGATGAAAGTGAAAGAGGAGAGTGAAAAAGTTGGCTTAAAACCCAACATTCAGAAAACGAAGATCATGGCATCCAGCCCCATCACTTCATGGCAAATAGATGGGGAAACAATGGAAACAATGACAGAATTTATTTGGGTGGGGGGGGCTCCAAAATCATTGAAGATGGTGGCTTCAGCCATGAAATTAAAAGACGCTTGGTCATTGGAAGAAAATTTATGACCAAACTATACAGCATATTCAAAAGCAGAGACATTACTTTGCCAACAAAGGTCTGT
Source organism: Tragelaphus eurycerus (assembly GCA_935064755.1). NCBI lineage: Eukaryota > Metazoa > Chordata > Mammalia > Artiodactyla > Bovidae > Tragelaphus > Tragelaphus eurycerus. The sequence continues at coordinate 19,617,314 of CAKXYN010000039.1, read as the reverse complement.
CTAGTGAAAGCTATCGTTTTTCCAGTAGTCATGTATGGATGTGTGAGTTGGACCATAAAGAAAGCTGAGGGCTAAAGAATTGATGCTTTTGAACTGTGGTGTTGGAGAAGACTCTTGAGAGTCCCTTGGACAGCAAGGAGATCCAACTAGTCCATCCTAAAGGAGATCGGTTCTGAATATTCATTGGAAGGCCTGATGCTGAAGCTGAAACTTCAGTACTTTGGCCACCTGATGCAAAGAAATGACTCATTGGAAAAAACCCAGATGCTGGGAAAGATTGAAGGCAGGAAGAGAAGGGGATGACAAAGGATGAGATGGTTGGATGGCATCACCGACTCAATGGACATGAGTTTTAGTAAGCTCCGGAACTGGTGATGGACAGGGAGGCCTGGCGTGTTACAGTCCGCAGGGTCTCAAAAGAGTCGGACATGACTGAGTGACTGAACTGAAGTGAACTCCGTACAAATCAAACATCAGCAGATCATGAATACCAGCATCTTTACATTTGTCATGGAAAGCCCAGGATCTTTAGTGACACAATTAGTGCCTTCATTACTCCAGCTGAAGACCACTGAGAAAGGCATGAAAGTGAAAGTTGCTCAGTCGTGTCCGACTCTCTGCAATCCCACGGACTATCCAGTCCATGGAGTTCTCCAGGCCAGAATACTGGAATGGGTGGCCTTTCCCTTCTCCAGGGGATCTTCCTGACCCAGGGCTCAAACCCAGGTCTCCCACACTGCAGGCGGATTCTCTACCAGCTGAGCCACAGGGGAAGCCAGTGCCTAATAGCAAATGCTCAGCTTGCTCCACTCTTTCCATTAATCCTTGACTCAGCCTCCCCAGAATTTCAGCTTGGTTGTGAGTCATTTTAGTAGCCAAAGCACTGTTTTGTTTTGTTTTTTCCCACTTCAAAAGTAATGCCAATGGAACATCACTCTGCCGATTGTGAAGGATTTTTTTTTCTTTTTGGTTATGACCGTTTTTTAAAGCTGATCAGATCAGATCAGTCACTCAGTCATGTCCAACTCTTTGCGACCCCATGAACCGCAGCACGCCAGGCCTCCCCGTCCATCACCAACTCCCGGAGGTCACCCAGACTCACATCCATCGAGTCAGTGATGCCATCCAGCCATCTCATCCTCTGTTGTCCCCTTCTCCTCCTGCCCCCAATCCCCCCCAGCATCAGAGTCTTCTCCAATGAGTCAACTCTTCGCATGAGGTGGCCAAAGTACTGGAGTTTCAGCTTCAGCATCATTCCTTCCAAAGAAATCCCAGGGCTGATCTCCTTCAGAATGGACTGGTTGGATCTCCTTGCAGTCCAAGGGACTCTCAAGAGTCTTCTCCAACACCACAGTTCAAAAGCATCAATTCTTCGGTGCTCAGCCTTCTTCACAGTCCAGCTCTCACATCCATACATGACCACAGGAAAGACCATAGCCTTGACTAGGCGAACCTTTAGTTCACCTAAATAGCAGTGTTTACCCACCACTCTCCGCACTGATTTCTTATGATTAATAACCTATCTAGTGAGACTTCTGGACCTGCTGCCAGGTTTCCTTTATTAGGACGTTAGGAAGTCGAGTACGATACTGAGCTTTATCTACAAGGGGTCTTTCAGAGGTTCCCTCACCCAGACACAGTTGTTAGTGACATTAAACTCTGCAGCTGTAATTTATCCATTGTCTAGCCAGGTCTCTGCCCTCTACCTTGAGGAGGCACATCACCCAAATAGAAAACCCCAGGTTTTGAGACCTCAGCCCCCTGATTCTAACCATCCCTCATCTTAACCTTTGGCAGGCCAGTGAACCTTCTTAAGCCCAATTTCCTTCTCTCAAAAACAGAGATAGGGGCTTCCCAGGTGGTGCTCGTGGTAAAGAACCCACCTGCCAATACAGGAGACGCAAGAGACTCGGGTTTGATCCCTGGGTCAGGAAGATTCCCTGGAATAGGAAGTGGCAACCCACTCCAGTATTTTTGCCTGGAAGATTCCATGCACAGAGGAGCCTGGTGGGCTACAGAGTTGCAAGAAGTCAGACCCGACTGAGTGAGTGGGCACAGCACAAAATAGAGATAATAATAACTAATTAGCCTCATTCCATTTGCCGTCAACAGCAAATGAGTTTCTATTCAATGATAACAGAGAAGTCCACAAATGTCAGCTTCAGGGACTGTCGTCTCCAGAATTCAAGTAGGAGAGCCTTCCTATCCCACTCTCCCAGATCCTCTCTCTAAGCATCCATCCCTGCTGTCACCATTTCAGCAAATTTGTCTCTAGGCCTAAGTGGCTGTTTGTACGTATGTGGGACTAAAGGATGAACAGCTATATCCCAGGCCACATCCAAGCCAGCAAAAGCCACCCAGCTCCTGGCCAGCACTGGGCGACCAGGCGGTGCCTACGCAGCTCCTTTCAGCAGGAAAGCCAGTCCTCCCCTCCCCCAGCAAGCCCTGGCCCTTGAGCTTGACGAGAAAGTCAGGGCCTTATTGCCTCATCTGCTGGGGTAGAAGTGAGTGGATGGATTTTCCAAAAGATTAAGCCTAGGACCTTTTAAATCATACTGATGAATGGTTTTGAATAAAGGCTATTTGTTATTATCACTAAAGTAAACCTTTTAAGGGATGGTTAGTAATAGTGTCTTAAATCTAGCCTTCAAGGGAAAGGACTTTAAACTCATTTCATGGTGTATTTTTTTTTTTTTTTTGGCACTAATCATTTCATGTTTTCACTTGTGGTAGGAGATAGAAAGACCCTTCAATGGATCTGAATTTTAAAGTGGAAAAAATAATTCCCCTTCAGTTTCAGGGATATTGAAGTTTACTTAAAGATGATTAAAAATCCTTCTGACAAGACTTTGAGAAGGTCTCTCTTCTGACTGCTGTAATTTTAAATAATTCAGAGCTAGTGTGGCACATGTATGTTTATTAAAGTAGGCATGAAAATGAAGCCGATCAGTGTAGCTGTATTATCTCGCTGAATTGTGTCTTACATTGTTTCATAGGCTTTGTAGCGAGAATGGGAGACTCGGGGACTATGGTCTCCCATTTGAGATGCTCCCAGGGATGTCTTTAGCAGACTCGCACCAGCCGAAGTCGCTGTTCATCCACTTCCATGGGAGGTCACTCCTCCCTGGGAGCATCGTTCCCAGAGTCGGGGCCAGAGGCCAGGAAGCAAGGCGGGAGATCCAGGGCTACGTGCTCAACATCTCCCGGGCCCTGGAGGCCCCTGCGGTTCTCAGGCAGCAGAGCTTGCCCTGGCCGATGCAGCCCACGAAACTGTGGGAAAGTGTCAGAGCCCTCAAGACCCTAGACCCTTTCTGGAGTTCACACATCAATAAAATTGGGGGAAAGGTTAACTGCTAAGCAAGGTTTCCCACCAAAGCCTAAAACAGAGATAAGTGCGTGCTTCCTTTGAAATCGGGTTGATGATACCACAGGCCACTGCTTCTCTAGGACTTAGCTCACTTCCATTTTCCTCACTGGGCCCCATCCAGCCCCTTTCCCAAGCATTTCACAGTGTTCCACGCCCTCGCTGATCCATCGGTTTTGTGTGGCAGACAGGTCCTTTCTGACTTTGCTTGACTAACCCCCAAAACCCTTGAGGATGTTTAGCTGCTTTCAATTCAAAACCCCTCTGAGATGCTGTTAGTTCAGGACACTTTGGTTAGGAAAACCCTGTACACCTGTATCAATGAGATTTTTCAAAAGCGGCCCCATCTTTCTTTTTGTCATTCAACTGACATTTCGGTCTTAAATTTTCCAGAGACACCATCAGTTCAACCTCTTATTACATTAGCCTCTGATTTGTATTTGGCAAGGTGTCAGTCCTTCATATTCCGGAAGACAGAGAACCCAGGGAAAGCCCAGGGCCATTCCCCTTGCTGTCCCGCGGGGTGGAGCAAGGTTGGGGAGCCATCGGGAGCTCAGGCAGCAGGGCAAACGCGTCTCGGGTTCTAAAAGGGCAGCAGAGACCCAGGCGGCCTCAGAATGTGCTTCCGACAAATCAGCTGTGAGAGCTCAGCCTCACCGCCGACCGCCTCCCTGTCTGTGGGGTGGACACGGGAATTCCTTAGTCCCGTCCAGCGACTCGGAGGCCCTCGTAAGGACCCTTAGGTCTGCAACTGTCTCTTTCCTAAGCGACTGTTTGTCTCCAGGTGGAGCCTACGTGGTGGCAGCGATGGGGTAACTTCCCAAGCACAGCGTCAGGCCTGAGTGACCTTCAGGGCCAGACAGTTCTTTGTTTAGGGGACTGTCCTGCACACCAAGGGATGTTTATTAGCATCCCTGGCCACTGCCCACTGGATGCCGGGAGCACCCCTAGTTGTGAACTGAAACTGTCCCCCAGGCATTTGTCAAGTGTCCCCTGGGGGTGGGGGGACATAATCACCTCCAGTTGGAAGCTTGCAGGGTAGCGCTTCCAGGCCCAAGATACATCCTGATACTCAGATATCCATTTGACTGTCTCTTGACCCAGTGACCTTGACCGAGTCTCTCAGAACCCCTAACATCGGCTTCAGGAGATGCCTGTGAGGAGAGACCTAACGGTGTGCGTGGGTTTCCGTGCTTGTCTACTGAAGCCGGATTCCCACCATCTGTTTTTCAGTTAGTGCTAAGAATTCTGTTACAATGTGCAGTAAATACTGAAAATCCAGCTTTTGTATCTGACCAGCGGTACACTCCAACCCTTTGGCACAAACTGGCTTAGTTCAGGGTAGATTCCATGCTCTTGGAGATCTCACTCTGCCACTGGGAGGGGAAGATGTCTAACTTCAGGTGGTGTCTTTTATGTGCTCCTTGCTGGCTGCTCCCACGCAGCTAACAGCACCCAGATAATTACATACGGAGCTGCCCCGGGGTTGTCAACAGCTCCAGGTGGCTGCACACTCCCCTGTATCCGTCCTGTTTGCCTCCCCTCTATTTGCGTGTCGACGTCTCCCACAGCTAACACTTGCTCCCTAATTTTGTGATTCCCAAGCACTTTTCCAATTGCTCCACGCCTACTAGAAAGACTCATCAGGCGAGACTCGAGCAGTGTCCTCCGCCTCTGCCCTCTTTAGTTCCTCCCTGTTTTTGGAGGGAAGCCAGTGGCTGGGGACTCACATCTGTTGTGGAGCCGTGAGTAATGAGTTATTGTTCTTCTGAGAAGCTCGCTGGCATCAGCTTCCACTTCAGCTGCGACATTACACAGGACCTCGTTTCCTTTTTCTCCCCATTACTCCTGGGGCCCAGTTACATTATGTCACAATGACAAGGGTCACCTTTTCTTCTGTCTCATAAGGTGAGACTGACCTTCCTTCCGTCTCTGAAAGAAATACAACTTCCAAAAAAAAAAAGTCTGTAGCAGTCAACTGCTACAGCCTAATCGGAAATCATAAAACTAAAGAGCAGTTTCCATTTAAGAATTTAGTCTTAGTGCTGAGAGGATGCAGTATGTACATTTTCATGCCTTTCGTGTGCTTATATTTCTCAAAATAAACAAGATGGCTGTGTCTATCCTGGTTTCTGCAAAATGTGTATTAGCTGAATAAAATGTACACAGTTAATTTTGCTTTGCTAATATACAGGCAACATTGCTCAAAATAGCGATATTTATGATAACCCTCTAGATAGCTGATATTTCTACATCACTTTACAGTGGGGCTTCCCTGGTGGCTCAGATGGCAAAGAATCTACCTGCAATACAGGAGACTGGGGTTCAATCCCTGGGTTGGAAAGATCCCGTTGGAGAAGGGAATTTGGTGGGCTACAGTCCGTGGAATCCCAAAGAGTTGGACACGACTGACTAACACTTTACAATTTAGCAATCCTTTAAAAACATCCATCATTTGTTTTTTTCTATGATCTTTCTTTCTCGGTTTCTATACCAACCTGCATTTAAACGTACCCTATTCTGCATTTTTCCCTTCCTGGGAGAATGACAGTAAGAACTTCTACATGTATAAAGTGTGCCTTCTACCCTACGTGCTGTATATTAGGTTTAATGTGTTTTTCCACGTTAGTGAGTTTGTAAGAAAGTAGAAACACTGCCTGTTCTGTTCAGGGGTGAAATTCCAAGCACAGCCCACCTCCCTGTGTGGCTGTTTAAGTGATGCGTTGCATGCTCTGCTGCACCCTGACTCAAAGAGTATTACATCCCTGCCTTAGACATCGCCACCCTGACTTCATGCATCTTCATAGTTCTGTATTTAGAAGTATCTGGACAGACTGAGGCCCGTGAAATAACTTCACCCATTACAGGAGGAATGAACCCACGTTTATTGACCAAGTACTCACAGCGACCAGCATGGGTAGTTATACTAGTGTTCCTTTGGGAGGGAAAGCATCTTTTATTTAATATTCATGTAACAACCACTTCCAGACCACGCTGTCAGATACAGACGATGCTTATTTCTGACCTACAGATGAGCTTAATTTAGATGAGGCTAGTAGACATATGGCAACCCACTCCAGTATCCTTGCCTGGAAAATCTCACGGACAGAGGAGCCTGGTGGGCTGCAGCCCATGGGGTCGCAAAGATTCGGGCATGACTGAGCGACTAACACTTACTTACTTTGTAGACATAGCGTTAATATTTTGAGGAAATCATTATTTTAGTTTTCATCTTGTTGACACATTAATATATGATGTCAGAATTACAATGCTTGTTTTTCACAGACAATCCCAACGCAGGTGTGTTACAGTCTTTGATGTTGCTAATGTAAAAAGCCAAAGGAAGACCCTTCCCCAGGCGCCCCCTACTTCAGTCCCCAGACCGTCCACTTGGCCAGTGTGCCTGCCTCAGCCGCTGTCAGTGGCATCAACACCCCGGCCGTCACTGCCCTGAAGCTCACAGGCCTCCGCCATGTGCCTGCCTAGCCCGAGGGCCCTGGAGACCGCAGGCCCTGCCAAGGCTGACTCCAGGGGGGCCCAAGTCCCCTCTCTCCCCGACGCCTCTCCACGGCTAGGTTAGACAGAGAGGCAAGGCCATTTCAGATGGTGAAATTTGTTTTTACAGAGACAGACATTTTCATGAGCAGAAGGCCTGAGGAACTGCTCCTGATCCAGGTGCCCTGGGCACAGAGATACCCACAGGTGGTCATCAGGGGATCAGGGACACTGAGAACCAGCCAGGGGTCAGGTTAGAGCAACTGTGGGCCTGACCCACTTTCCCACATATCTTGATTCCTCCCATCTCCCTCACTCCCAAATCACAGCCGTTCACCTAAACATCTCATGGACGCTTCCTACCAAGAAGTCTACTACTGCTGCTGCTAAGTCACTCAGTTGTGTCCGACTCTCTACGACCCCATGGACTGTAGCCCACCAGGCTCCTCTGTCCTTGGGATTCTCCAGGAAAGAATACTGTAGTGGGTCCTCACCAGGAAGTCACTGATCACCAAAAATGCAACCCTTCTAAGGAATGCTTATAACCCTGAAAAGGCATTTCCTGCCCTTAAAAGAATCTCCACTTTGTATAGAGAGGGGTTAGGAAGCTTCTAGAACATCATGGCTCTATGGATGCTCCTTCCTCTCCACTTCAGAGGACAAAACCTATGGATGCTGGGCTACACAGAACCCATCCTGCCCCCTCCCCTGCTCTCCTCCATCCGCACAGGCACTGCAGAGAGGAGGGGCCAGCGCCCCCCACCCCCCGGCACACCTCCACACACCAGCAATGGGAAGGCGATGCCTGGAGTTTTCATGGAGAGATGGGTTTCCTTTAAAAATAAATAAATCCAGAAACACATTCATCTGCCTGGAAAAGTAACTATATTTTACAATCCAGATTAATTTAAATATTGTTCCTGATACAGGAAGTGTAATACAGGAAAAAAAAAAAAAAGAACTCTGAAGCCAGAGAAATCTAGAAGGGTGTTCAGATTTCTGGAAGGGTTTTGAACACCCTGAGACTTTGCTGCTCTCAACATCCCTGAAACTCCCTTTCCTCAATGAAAGGATGGGAATAACAGTGAGGCCCATACTATTATCTAAAAGCAACACATCTCAGGATAAAGAAGGTGCTTTATGTCACATTGCAATGTAATACTATTCAGCCATAAAGAATGAAATCGCACCATTTTGCTGCAACATGGATAGACTTGGAGGGCATTATGCAAAGTGAAGTAAGTCAGAGAAAGACAAATACTGTATGATATCACTTATATGTGGAGTCTAGAAACTGCAGCAAACAATGAAAATAACAAAGAAAAAGCAGGCTCACAGATACGGAGGACGAAGTAGTGGTTACCAGCAGGGAGAGGGAAGGGGGAGGGTCTATAAAGAGGTAGAGGATTAAGAGGTATAAACTCTCCTTTGTAAGCCACAGGGATATACTGTACAATCCAAGAATATAGCCAATATTTTATAGAACTGTAAAGGGAATATAATCTTTAAAAATTGTGAATTGCTATATTATTCCCCTGTAACTTAAACAGTATTTTACATCCACTGCTTCAATTTTTAAAAACTCAAGAAAATAAAAGCAACACTTTATTTTAAAAATTAATTTTTAGAAACAGTATTTCTAAACCTCTTTGTACAAAGTGGGAACTCAGCGCTCTTTATAAACCTACATGAACAAAATTGTTTCCTTTACTTGCCCGCTAATCGCTGGTGTTAGGGATTCTCACAAATCAGGCAGTGTGCCTGAAAAGCAGGGAGGGGGGATGAACAAGCACAGCCACTCTGGGAATGTTCAGGTCAGTGGGGACGCAACCACAGAGACCATATATCCAGAAGGTGGCTAGTAAGATACTATCCCGCAACATCTTTTACTGGTGAAATAATCCCTCTTTTTCCCAAACCTTTGTATTCTACTCAGTTCCCCTCTGTCACATGGAGCTGCACAGAAGTACAGAAATTATTTCTTCTAGTTCCGACTCATCCAGCCCTGTCAGGTCACATTAACCTAGTTACCAGTGGAACAAAAAAAATGCAATTGGCCAAAGGTTATATTTCTTTGTCACAAGCGCAGGGGAGCGAAAGAATATTCCGGATGGAAGAATGGAAAGAGGAGGGCTGTCTGCACATCGCCCCCGGGAAGCCGGGCCTCGTCCCAGGATCGCCCCCCGACCCTCCTCCCCCTCCCAGAAACAGAGACCGCGCTACCGCGGCGGGTTTTTGCCAGGCTCGTGGTTCTCTCTGTTTGTGTATTTTTTATTGTTAAAGATGCATCTGTCAATGGAAAGCAAAATGCTGCTGAATTTATTTCCACATGCCAAGCAAGCTAAGAAGTGCTTGGAGATTTTGTGTCTAATAATGGGTTCGCATGTTCAAAGAGCTCTCTGTTCCCGGGTCAGCAGGAGCCCTCTAGAGACAGGCTGAAGGTCGGCAAAGCCTCACTTGCCAGATGAGAATGCTAAGGTTCAGGGAGAGGTGACTTGCTCAGCAGTTACACGGACAGCAAAATACAGGCCCCACTGTGTGCGTTCTAGAACAGTCTATGTTACAGTTGTGTGCGAGCGCACACCCCAGCCCCAGAGAGGCCGTGCCCCTAACAGATGGAGCCCACTTCCTGTGGCTTCAGAGGCTCTGACACCAGAGGAAAGTGGGGGAGAAGCAGAAAAGCAGGGAGGTGGGTACCAAGCGGCAGGCAGGGGCCAGCCCCCTGCCCTGCACAGCAGACACTGCCCGGGATAACAGCAGAGGGAGAAGAGGACACAGGAAATCTCAGGAAAACTGAGGAGAGCCTCTTGATGAAAGTGAAAGAGGAGAGTGAAAAAGCTGGCTTAAAGCTCAACATTCAGAAAACTAAGATCGTGGCATCCAGTCCCATCGCTTCATTGTAAATAGATGGGAAAACAATGGAAACAGTGACAGACTTTATTTCTGGGGGCTCCAAAATCACTGCAGATGATGACTGCAGCCATGAAATTAAAAGACCCTTGCTCCTTGGAAGAAAAGCTATGACCAACATAGACAGAATATTAAAAAGCAGAGACATTACTTTGCCAACAAAGGTCCACCTGGAGAAGGCAATGGCAACCCACTCCAGTACTCTTGCCTGGAAAATCCCATGGATGGAGGAGCCTGGTAGGCTACAGTCCATGGGGTCACGAAGAGTCGGACACGACTGAGCGACTTCACTTTCACTTTTCACTTTCATGCATTGGAGAAGGAAATGGCAACCCACTCCAGTGTTCTTGCCTGGAGAATCCCAGGGATGGGGGAGCCTGGTGGGCTGCCGTCTGTGGGATCACAGAGTTGGACACAACTGAAGCAACTTACCAGCAGCAGCAGTCAAATCTATGGTTTTTCCAGTGGTCATGTATGGATTTGTGAGTTGGACCATAAAGAAAGCTGAGCACCGAAGAATTGATGCTTTTGAACTGTGGTGTTGGACAGCAAGGAGATCCAACCAGTCCATCCTAAAGGAAATCAGTCCTGAATATTCATTGGAAGGACTGATGCTTAAGCTAATGCTCCAATACTTTGGCCACCTGATGCAAAGAACTGACTCATTGGGAAAAAACCCAGATGCTGGGAAAGATTGAAGGCAGGAGGAGAAGGGGACAACAGAGGATGAGATGGTTGGATGGCATCACCGACTCAATGGACATGAGTTTGAGTAAGCTCCAGGAGTTGGTGATGGACAGGGAGGCCTGGTGTGCTACAGTCCATGGGGTCGCAAAGAGTCAAATACGACTGAGCTACTGAACTGAACTGAAGTCATCTTTCAATGATATATGGCCATGCTCAGCTGAAATAGCAGACTAGCACCATCCCTTGAGTAAAACAGTAAGTGGAGAGAAGGTTTATTTACAAAATAGTACAAAATGGTGACGTCCAAATTGCTTTCCCTGTATACCCCCAAAGCAGCTTTCTCTGGTGGCTCAGACAGTGAAGAATCCGCCTGCAATATAGGAGACCTGCGTTCAATCCCTGGGTCGGGAAGACCCCCTGGAGGAGGACATGGCTACCCACTCCTATATTTTCGCTGCAGAATCCCATGAACAGAGGAGCCTGGCAGTGTCACAAAGAGTCGGATATACCTCCAAACCACATTTTAAAAACCATATACCTCCTCACAAGTATTTTAATTGATCTATAAAATTGTTCCTAAGTATAAATATGTGCAAAAAGTGAAACTGCTAGTTTTTTTTTTTTTTAAGTGAAATAGGACTCTTAAATGAATGAAGTAGATGCCATAGGTATAGGGATTTGATATTTATTTACATCATTCATTTTCTTTTTTTAAATTAATTTGTTTATTTTAATTGGAGGCTAATTGTTTTACAATATTGTAGTGGTTTTTGCCATACATTGACATGAATCAGCCACTGGTGTACAACATCATTCATTTTCTAAATACACGAGCAGCTTTCTTTACCAATGGGGCGTTTGTGTCCTGTCTTTTACTCCTGGTATTTTCATTCCATTTCCCTCAGTCTCTGATGCAATTTGCTTTCATGTTTAAAAATCCTTTGTTGATCACCTAGTATGTATCTCTGTTACAAAATATGTAATTTTTTTGAATATTTAATTTATTAACAGACATGAGTTTCTAAGTATTAATGTTTTCCAGTTATCATTAAAATGATTGATCTTATACAATTAATCAAAAGCAAAAACATATTACAAATTTTGTTGAATATTTGTTAAACAAGAAGTAAAATGTTGATGGTAATGCATGCCTAAATGAGATGTTATGAATGTATTTTACTGGCTACTAGAATGAGGAGGGGTTCAATATGGATTCTTTCTCTTTAATTTTTATTAATATAAGCCTTAAAAACTTTGTCTCTATAACTAGGTTATAATGGAGGGCATCTTTTTCTAAGAATATAATTTCATTTTTAAAAAGTTCCTTTGCAGTTATATGCCCAGAAATCACATAGTGGTCTATCATCAGAAGCTATTTTAATTTTCAGAATTTTGGGAAGCAAGGAAGTAGGCAAAAAAGGATTTATTTGTTGCCCAGTCAGCGTGGTAATTTTTTTTTTCTGTTTCTGGGAAGTACACCAAAAAGGCTTTATGAAGCTCTTGCAAGTAACTATCAATTATACCTTTACTTTGTAAGTGAAGAAACCCTTTGTTTAATATATTTTAAAAGTATTTTTAAAAATTTAAATATCATTATTCCAATACATCTTGGCCAATAAAATATCTCTTAATAAAAGTAATTAGCCAGCTCAGTCCTCATTGTCAAACCAGTCAACAAAATCAGAAAACCAGATTTATTTTTCAGTGCAAGTAAATGTATGAATCTCAACAAATACTGTAAATGTCACTGAAAAACAGATATGCACCTTGCAAGATAACCATCTTAAAATGATACAGAATCCACTTCATAATATTTAAAAACAAAAATAAATTTCTCTCCTTGTGCTTAATGTGTAATAAAATAATACGATATGTAGCTGAAATTATGTTATTTGGGAAGCAAGGATGGCCTGGAGACTTGCTGGTGCCTATGTGTGCATTTTTATATATTAAATGCATTCTAGCGTTAGGTGTCTGTGAATAACTAAGCAAGCATCATATGCAATAATTCAGAAATGATTTTTATTAATGGTCAAAAGTTTTCTGCATAGTTAAAGTAGAAGTATGTAAGTATATGTGTGAGAGAGAAAGATGTCTGACTCAGCAGCCAGCATATAATTTTAATTTTTGTTAATAGGAGGTGGAAATAGTAAACACTTTATAATATGAAATATGATGAGTATTGACTTTACTTGGAGTAAATATTTCATTAGGTGATTTAAAATAATGTGGGCTTTAACTACCTTGTTAAATAATGCACACCAAACCTAAAAGGAACCGCATAAAATTTTTATAGGCAGATTTGACCTAACACTCCATGTAAAAATTTGGTAGTCCCTGAAAATATGTGTTATGTTCAAGGGAATGAGCTACTTCAGTTGTTCAAAATGTCTTTCGGGTTAATTCTGCCCTAGGAGCAAGTGTGGAGACTTGTTGTTCAATCGCTCAGTCATATCCAGTTCTTTAGGACCCCGTGGACTGCAGCACACCAGGCCTCTCTGTCCTTTATATCTCCCGGAGTTTGCTCAAATTCTTGTCCACTGAGCCAATGATGCTATCCAACCATCTCATCCTCTGTCACCCCCCTCTCCTCCTGCCCTCAATCAGCATCATGGTCTTTTCCAGTGAGTTGGATCTTCCCATCAGGTGGCCAAGTATTGGAGCTTCAGCTTCAGCATCAGTCCTTCCAATGAATATTTAGGACTGATTTCCTTTAGGATAGACTGGTTTGATCTTCTTGCTGTTCAAGGGACTGTCAAGAGTCTTCTCCAGCACCACAATTCGAAAGCATCGATTCTTCGGTACTCAGCTTTCTTTATGGTCCAACTCTCACATCCATACACAACTACTGGAAAAACCATAGCCTTGACTAGACAGATCTTTGTTGGCAAGGTGATGTCTCTGCTTTTTAATACACTGTCTGAGTTTGTCGTAGCTTTCTTTCCAAGGAGCAAGTGTCTCCACCTTTGTTGTTTGTTCAGTCCTTCAGTCACGTCCGACTCTTTGCAACCCCATGGACTGCAGCACACCAGGCTTCCCTGTCCTTCACCATCTCCTGGAGCTTTCTCAAACTCATGTCCATTGTATCCGTGATGCCATCCAACCATCTCGTCCTCTGTCATCCCCTTCTCCTCCTGCCCTCAATCTTTCCCAGCATCAGGGTGTTTTCCAGTGAAATTGTGTTGGTAAAGGATGAGTCTTGCTTTTGTAAAATAGGAGGGCAGGGATGTCAGCCCTGCGTCTCCGCATTGGCTTGATCCCTCCCTCATCACCATCACCACTGCCTCCCGCGCCCCCCTCACCCACGTGATAGCACCAAGCACAGTTTCAGTACAGTGACCTGCTTGCTTGTCCACACCTTACCATCAGCTCCTGAGAGCAGGAACTCACCTGTCCTGTGTCCCACTGCCTCCCAGCAGCCAGCCCTGCACCTGGCACATACCACACACTTGACGAGTATTTGTTGGGTGAGTTAATAAGAGAATAAATCTTAAAATGTATTCATTAAAGGAGCAAGAGTATGAATGCTTTCTCTTACAGCCTATTCAGTGTAACCTGGTGATTAGAGCATGCTCATTAAAAGAAAGGTGCCTAACTCAAGGCACGTTCAAGGTCAGCCAGGATGCCATCTGCTGGTCTTCTAAGAGGAGTATCACTTAAGGTACACCTTAGTGACATCTTGAGCACGAACAATGCTTCCTCCTTCTCGACCCAGCTCCTCTGAGTGGGTCTGCTGGTCTTCCAGTCTTGAGGCAAAAGTGTATACCTAGCCCTCAGGAAGAAGGCACCGCAGCTGTGTGTCAGCAGCGCTAGGGACGTGGTCAGCAATACCCACAGAATAACCATGTGGGGCTCACACAGTCATCGACCCAGGAGGACCTGGCTTTAAACACTCATGTGCGCACACACACTCACACACACACCCATGCACACAAGAATATGGAGATTTTTCAAAGGTAGAAGAGCTCAGGCAGGAAAATAAAGAAGAAAAACTATGAATATATGCTTTTTGTCGTGAACCTAATTAGACTATGTGAATTGCTGATTCTTGAGCCAGGCAGTAACCATTGAAAAAGGATCACCCTGAGACACGTGAAAAAGCACCCGCAGAGCAGAGCAAACCCTCCAAACGATCACAGGCCACGGGGCAACACGCTCAGAAACACAGGAAGCGTCAGCGGGGTTTCTGGCTGTTGCCCTGAGAGTGGTCGCCTGCAGTGGCTCCCTGTGACACCTGGGGCTGACAAAGGCACAGAGCCCAGGGATGCCCCCTCCTCTGAGCCCAGCGCCCAGCCAACCCCGCCCCCTGCCCTCCATCACACCAGGAACTGACACATCTACCCTTCTCAGAGCCGGGTGCCATCCAGGCAGTGCCGTCTGTCAGGGGAAGAGTTGGAGTCCTTGGAGAAAAGGGTGGCTTCTTTTAGGTCAGTTATCAATGTACCTCATTCAGCATGTGAGTAAAAAAGAGAGCCCGGCGTGTGTTGCACCGGGACTGAGGTCTGCGGCTTTTAGGAAATGCTCCCCACAGTGAACGTGCCCTCGTAAACAGTGCGATGTAATGCAAAGCATCACCCCCAGGTGGGCCTGCGTCCAGACACCCAGCGTGCAAGCCGCACTGGGGCCGCCAGCACACCTGCTTTTGCAGGACACTCCAAGCTCATCCCTCAAAGCAAGACTTCTCTCCAGCGGGGGGAATCTCTGTTTTTTAGATGTACTCACAAGATTTATTTTGATCTCAGATCGTGCCTAAACAGAAATGGTCTGCTCGAAATGTCAGAGAAACGAAAACAAGTCACTGACACAAAGTGTGTGTAAATCTGTGCTTTGGGCGTGAAACGGGGAATCCGACAAGAGTGTGGTAGTTTATCCTTCTTCCTTGATACTCCTTAAATGCGGCTATTATGGAGGACTTGCTTTGAATACCTCCAGTCCCACCAAATGCCTAAATGGAGAAGGCAATGGCACCCCACTCCAGTACTCTTGCCTGGAAAATCCCATGGATGGAGGAGCATGGTGGGCTGCAGTCCATGGGGTCGTTGGGGGTCGGACACGACTGAGCGACTTCACTTTCACTTTTCACTTTCATGCACTGGAGAAGGAAATGGCAACCCACTCCAGTGTTCTTGCCTGGAGAATCCCAGGGACGGGGGAGCCTGGTGGGCTGCCGTCTATGGGGTCACACAGAGTTGGACACGACTGAGGCGACTTAGCAGCAGCAGCAGAAAACAGCAGAAGCAAAGAAACTTTATCCTGAGACAGAGAAGAGATGATGAATAGATGACAGATAGGTAGAGTCATACGTATTTTAATGGTATGTCCATGGTTCAAAGCATCTCGAAGCTGTGTTTCACTCTTGCGTGTCAGATATTACATAATAATTGCTGATTATTAGTGACTCAGACAAGAGATAGACTTATGATGTTGCTGAATGAATTTAGTGGCTTGTCAGTAACTCAGAAGAATAGTAAAATTCTAGAGTCAGTTCTATCTGAATTCTCATCCCAAATTCTATAAACTGTGATCTTGGATGAACTATCCAACTTCTATATTCCTCAGTTTCCTCAACTGGAAATGCAGATGATACTAGTTTTAATACCAGTTAGGGGGTTTTGTTGTTCAGTCATTAAGTCATGCACAACTCTATATGACCCCATGGACTGCAGCACACCAAGCTTCCCTGTCCTTCACTATCTCCCGGAGTTTGCTCAAACTCATTTCCATTGAGTCGATGATGCTATCCAATCACCTCATCCTCTGTTATCCCCTTTTCCCCCTGCCTTCAATCTTTCCCAGCCTCACCTCACTGGAGAGCTGAGAGCTGCCTTTGGCGTGTTTGGTGGGGGCAGCCTTGGGCCTTGGGCCTGGATCTGGGGCATCAAAGATGAAAAGTGAATCGGCTGAGGGCTCTGATCTCAAGAGAGGAGCGTGATGAGAAACTGTGAGACCAGCCATGGATACACATAGAACACAGGCCTAAGCCGCCTCTCCCCACAGCTCACCCGATGCATCTTCCATCAGCCTCCTCAGGCAGAACTGTGGTGGACAGGGCCAACAAGTGTTGTAAACTTTCATCTTGGGTGTAAACGTGTGCAGTGATACCGTTTTAACGTAGTGGTCACATTGCAGAGGCCACACTTTGATGTGGGGGAGAGCGAAGTCATGGAACACAGAGCCTCAGCCTCTGTTCTCTGACACAGTTCAGTGGGAAGACTCTGGCTTCTATAGTCAGAGCAGCTGATGTCTGAATCCCAGCTGCTCTGCCACCTACTAGTGATGTAAAGTAGTTATACTAACCGCTCTGCGATGCAGTTTCCTCCATGTTAAAGTGTGTGTGTGTGTGTGTGTGTGTGTGTGCTTGCCAGAGAGAGAGAGAGAAGTGCCCAGCTCAGTACTTAAGTGCTTGATAAACATTGGTTTCTCTATAGAAATTCACAGAAACAGAAGAAATCCCCAGGCATCACTTACTTAACACTTGCCTATGATGAAGCTGCAAATTCACTATTACTTTTTCCATTTGTTGTTTAGTCACTAAGTTGTGTCCGACTCTTTGCAACCCTATGGACTGTACAGGATCCTCTGTCCATGGAATTTCCCAGGCAAGAATACTGGAGTGGATGGCCATTTCCTTCTCCAGGGGATCTTCCCGACCCAGGGACCGAACCCTGGTCTCCTGCACTGCAGGCAAGATTCTTTACCATCTGAGCCACCAGGGAAGCCCAATATCCATTCATCGATACCTTAATTCCTCCCACACTTGATTGTTCTCAGCGGACCCGTCTAAATCCTCTCCAAACTCTCCCCCGCCTTGTTGGGACAAGTGTGACCTCGGGCTGCAACTGCTGCCTGAAGCTGAGTGAATAACTGGAGGCTGGTCCCACTCAAGGGACCCCAGTCCACATACTCTCTTCATGTTTTCTCAAAAACACCTTTGGCTTGTGCACATCTAGTCTGTAGACTCTTTTTTAAAAACCTCAGAAACTTAATAATGAAAATTGAATTCATGCATTCAGCTGATATTGATTCAGCACTGCCTATCTATGTAATTTTCTAGCCAATAGATATACAATTATAAAGCCCAGACAGAGTGCCTGCCCTCCTGCAGACAAATGGTGGCAGGTAAAGTCCTCTGAGGGGTCAAACAGGATGCAGCAAGAGAGACTGTGGGCGGCAGGGAGGCGGGGCAGGGTCTGCTCCA
This sequence comes from Tragelaphus eurycerus, assembly GCA_935064755.1. NCBI lineage: Eukaryota > Metazoa > Chordata > Mammalia > Artiodactyla > Bovidae > Tragelaphus > Tragelaphus eurycerus. Next base: position 19,599,660 of record CAKXYN010000039.1, on the reverse strand, counting down.
ATGAGAGTGCTCAGAGAAGGCATCTCTAAAGAGGCAACTTTAAAATGAGGCCAGGGAACTTGAAAAACCTCAGCCTGGGATTGACAAGGAATCTAAATCTATCAATGTTTTATTTGTCATTGGCCCCAAATCAAGGCCTTTTGAGATGTACTTTGTCATCCTCATTCCAGAGCTTGACAAACACAGCCTATCCCCATTCAGGTTGAGTATTCTTCACACATGGACAAGCATACGTGCCTGTGTGCCAACTTGCTTCAGTCGTGTCCAACTCTGTGTATGGAATGTAGCCTGCCAGGCTCCTCTGTCCATGGGATTCTCCAGGCAAGAATACTGGAGTGGGTTGCCATGCCCTCCTCCAGGGGATCTTCCTGATCCAGGGATTGAAATCGTGTCTCTTACATATCCTGCATTAGCATGTGAGGGCTTCCCTGGTGGCTTAGCTGGTGAAGAATCCGCCTGCAATGTGGGAGACCTGGGTTCCATCCCTGGGTTGGGAAGATCCCCTGGAGAAGGGAAAGGCTAACCACTCCAGTATCCTGGCCTAGAGAATTCCATGGACGGTACAGTCCATGGGGTTGCGAAGAGTCAGACACAACTGAGCAACTTTCACTTTCTTTACCACTAGCACCACCTAGGAAGCCCAGATCAGTGTACAAAGTCTCCCAAGTGAAACTCAGAGGTTACGCTGCGTCACTAAAGGCGAGTCCTCCCCTCCCTGCTCACTAGGGAGCTGGGAGTCCCACAGCATCTGTCAGCTCTCCCCACTCGATGCTGACACCCTGCACGTGGGACAGTGAGGTAAGGGCGCGAGCATGGCCCTTCAGGTGCTGGACGAGAAAGACGGACTCTGAGGCCCACTGTGCATTCGGTGGCCACACCTTCCCAGGTGAGGAAGGCAAGCCAGACCCGTGCCCGCATGTGATGAAGTGAGGATGCTCCTGTCCCCAAGCCCATTGCAGCCGTCAGGGCCGTCCTGAGAGTGCCGCTGCTCTTAGTGGATCAAGGTCTTCCGTCGTCAGTGCGTTTTTCACTTAACACGATACTGAGAAGTGAGTGGATTTATAGGAAATATAAACACTTTCTAAAAGCCACAAATAAAATGTATGATCGCAAGCCCAGCTTGTCTCATATTTTGGTCCACGGGCTGTGAGTGATGTGGCAGCTGATGCCTGCTACCCTGAAAGAGGGCCGTCGCTGGCATCATTCCCATTTATTTATGGGTGTCTGGAACACAAGGCCAGAGCATGACTCCTCATTTGGAAATTACCAGCCTAGAGGAAGAAGCCGATTTAAAAATATGTCATTTGCCTCCAGGACATTTTTTTTTCCTTCTGTCTTCCTTTCTTCTCCTTAAATTTCTTCCTTTGCTTTAATTCTTTGAATGTAGAGAAAGGAATAAAGAAACAAGGAAATGGAGTATAAGCAGAAGAACTACATAGAAGAATACAGATATTAGTCCACTAAAGAAAGGAGAAAGGCATAAAGTTTCTTGGAATTTTACTTTTATTTTTGTTTTCCTGTTTTTTGTTTTTGTTTGTTTTGAGTTGCTATTGTTTTTGCCTTCAACTGCTGAAATAAGTTGGAATCGTTGCTTGTTATCTTTGCTGTGGATACCTCACTAGCTATCACACATGATTTCATGTAGTTAAACCTAAAGGTATTTTTCTTCACTGTATATGTTTCCATATACTCTTATACTAAGAGTCCAGAGAATCTTTCATTCTTTTTTATCAAAACTCTTTACTTCTAAAATTCACTAAATTCTAATTCTTTGCCCATTATCATATCCACTCTTTTGGCTGAGAATATAACAAAAATCTTTTCACCACCACTGATATTACATCTGACTCATGTACTGAATCCAGAATAAACCAGATCATCTATAATTTCAAAAAGCATATTTCAAAATGTTAGCTCACTTCTCCGCTCTTTGTGTGATTTGTTCTGTGTAGACCCTGCAGGTAAATTCTTCTTAGGTTAATTTCATACACCTTTCACTTTTTTTCTGAATATCTAACACGGTTCCTGTAGAACAGTGAACAACAACCAGCTTTGGAAACAGGGCCGAGAGATACATGTAGCCTTCTCCTGTGATCTCAAAGGTTTCCGTGCTCCTTTGTTAAGGAAAAGGGAATGTCATCTCTAGAACTTACCAAGTACTCTAAGCACCCTTATGAATTCTGAATTCTGAGTGAACGTAATTACTGCATGGGCTCAGGGCATTGGTTATGACCCAGAAAGTGGTTAAACTCCAGGCATAACTGCCAATACCTGACTGTCTTCTGACCACTTTTCTGCAAGTTTTGGATAGAAATTCTATACCTACTAGTTCGTTCTTTAGAAAAGATTGGTTCTTTTTGCTATTTGAAGTATCTTCATATATGTCGAGAATTCAGTGTGTTTAAGTGAGCGTTTAAGTGAACACTTAAGTGTTCATGTGAGTATTGATTCCAAATCGCAGTGAGTAATGCCTTGACATTCCTGCTTGTGGTGTAAGAGAGCCGTCACCTTCCCCAGGGCTGCCTGCTGAGTAAAGGCTCATCTGGATGGATTTCCAGCTATTTCGTCTCATCATCACCCAAAGCAAAGGAGGCCCTTCTTTCTCTATGCGCGTTGCTTTTCTCCAGTCTTCCGTGGCTCAGGCACAAAATGAAAGCTAGCAAAGAACAGGCATTTCAGAGAAGCAAACTCAACAAGGTTGAGGAAAATCACAAATATTATTGCACGTTACTTAGTGTGGCAAGATAGAAATAACGCAGGCCCAGCACCCAGCACAGTGTGCATCGGTGGTGGCTGCCCTCAAGGTTCAGTGCAGGGGTGAAACCCCACTCCCTTCCAGACTCTTCTATCGCTCTCCCTCTGGTGGTGCAAGGGGAGAGAACTCTGTTGTCCTTGGACTCAGACAAATATTGCTAATCCACCCTCACTTCCCAAGGGAAGGCCATTTGGCCATCTCTTCAGCCACCTTTTCTGCCTAAGACTTCAGGTTTCTGAAAGGCCCCTTCCTGTTGTTTAGTCGCCAAGTCGTGTCTGACCCTTTGCGACCCCGTGGACTGTAGCCCTCAGGCTCCTCTGTCCATGGGATTTTCCAGGCGAAAGTACTGGAGTGGGTGCCATTTCCTTCTGCAGGGGATCTTCTCAACCCAGGGATCAAACTCACATCCCTTGTGTCTGGGGCATTGGTAGGTGGATTCTTTACCACTGCACCACCTGGGAAGCCCAAAAATAGGTCTCTAAAGAGGGGACTAAGTGAGACATGGGTACAAAGCATCTGACTCCGTATCTAATGCATTATGCTCATGAAGGATCACTGTTATTCTTTTTCATTACAAACGTATTTATTGAGCCCTGACTGTGTGAATATATAAGTCTATACCCCTGGTGTAAATAATGTGTTAGCATTTAAGATTTTTTTAGAGACTTGCCTTAATGTTTCATTTCTAAGTTACTGTTGTTATGTTGCTAAGTCGTGTCCAACTCTTTGCAGCCCCATGAACTGCAACATGCCAAGATTCCCTGTTCACTATTTCCCAGAGCTGCTCAAAATCATGTCTGTTGAGTCAATGATGCCATCCAGCAATCTCATCTCTGTCATCCCTCTTCTCTTTCTGCCTTCAGTCTTTCCCAGCATCAGAGTCTTTCCCAATGAGTCTGCCCTTTGCATTATGTGGCCAAAGTATTCTAAGCACCTGTGATTGTTTTCGTGTGTTTCTAAGTAGGCAACAGTAAGTCTCATTTTCTGATTCAGGCTGAAATACTAGAAAACTCCATTGCCTGTATCTGAAAATGCCAATGTACTTTATAAGCAGAATCAAGCACTAAATGTTTACGGGGTCAGGCAGTTAGAGCTGAGGTACAGACATGGCTTAGAAGGAATTCTTACAACGGCGCTAAAGTTTTAGAAGAAAATACTACGTGGAAGGCCATACAAAGAGTGAATTGTTGTTCATGCTTCAGCTTTGATTTGGAGACACCTGTGAAAGAAAATAACCCTTTCCCAGCTCTTACTGGTTATTTTATTTCCAGAAAACATGCTTGTTATTTTAGCAATTGCCTTGGCTCGCCAGTAGGGTCTATGATAAGTGAACAGTGCCACCTACTGGTTAGTGGTGAGAGTACTTCTTTACTGAGAAGAGCTACCGCTTGCTCTTGCCTGTTGGTGTGCACGCGTGCTCAGTTGCTTCGGTCGTGTCTTTGTGACTCTATGGACTGTCGCCTCCCAGGTTCCTCTGTCCATGGGATTCTCCAGGCAGGCATCCAGGAGTGGGTTGCCATGCCCTCCTCCAGGGGATCTTCCCAACCCAGGTGCTAAACTCGAATCCGTCTGTGTCTCCCGCACTGCAGGCAGATTCTTTACCCACTGAGCCTCCTGGGAAGCCCACTTGCCTGTATATGAACCCCAAAATAATGTTGAATATTTTGATTTCAGGAACCAAAAAGCCAACACTGGAGTTTAAAAGCAAAAATCAAACCACGTACAGTTCCATGAATATAGACAAATTTACTCTCTGGTATAAAGAGTTCCCTTTTTCTCCTCCAAAATTGTTGTTTTTTCCCCATAAAAATAGGCTGACAAGAGCTGCTCCAAGTGATTTAGTTCAAGTGCCAAGTAACAACGTCTGGCTTGAGTCACCTGTTTCTCTGCACTACGGGGATATGACAGACTGGCAGAGACGCTCCAAACACACTATTTGTCTGGCTCACTGCATATTAACATTTCCAAAGTAAACTTCCCCTTTCTGTAACTTTGCTATGTAAATATTTTTATTGAGATGCAATGATGCCTTTTCTAGATGGTGCTGTCCGCTTAGCATGCAGCCCAGCTCATCCTGGAAGCTTTGGTTAGAATAAGTCCAGGGATGATGACACTGAGCTCACAGGAGGAGAGCCAGGCTGTGGCAGCATCCCAGGGGGCATGGAGCAGGGGAAGAACACGGCTGGACCAGGGGTCTGCGCCCACCTGGGTCCTGAAGCCGGCCTGCTGCTCCCCAGTGTCACTGTTGCGGGGCGCGGGTCACTGGCTCAGGGACTAAGGAGGGAACGAGCGAGTAGTTGACAACCCCCATCCCCCGCGCACTGTGAGAGTCGCTGAGTCCAGATTTTTCTCACCTGGAAGCTACATGAGGTGCGGGACTCAGGCTGAGTATAGGAAGCAGCAGGCGTGTCGCTCCAGCCCAAGTGCTGGTGAGGAACAGACGTGGATCCTGCTTCTCTTCCCTTACTCACTGACGTGGCTGCACCAGGTCTTAGGAGCAGATCTTGTTCCCCGATCAAGCAGGGGTCAAACCCAGGCCCCGTGCTTTGGGAGCGGGGGAGTCTGAGCCACTAGACCACCAGGGAGTTCCTCTCTTCCCCTTTTTAAGAACTAATCTCATTTTGAGTGGTCTGGGCAGGTAAGTTTACACACTTTGAAGCAAAGAGTAAAATCCATGCAATCTGGCCGTAAAGACACTAGATGGCTGTTTCAGGCGATCAAGAAGCAGACGCCTAACCTCTGGATACACAGGCAAGTCCTGTCCTTGCTCTAGACCAGGGTCTGGAGGTAAGCAATGGGCCGTCTGCCCTCTAGCTCACAGTGAGAGCGTGACCACACCTCACACCCCTTCCCCAACACCATCTCCCCCAATTTCTTCCTCCGTCTCCCTTCTCCTCTTCCTTGGTGACCTCATCCCAGAGCCTTGGCTACTTCTTCTGTGGAGCTGGTTTCTAGCACTTGCAGGACATCTTGGGAGTCGGGGGAGGGAGTGGTCTTCAAAGAGGAAAGGCCCCATGCAGGAGGTGATGGCCGGGCATGACGGTCACAACATAAAGAAATAAAAGCTTGGTCCAAACCCTCAGCCAGACCCTGTGAAGCCTTTGATGTCTTCCAGTAAGATGACGAGAAGAGCTGTTTCCAGGATGTGTCTAGAAGCAATTTGTCCACCTTATAGTCAGAAACAGAAGTCATTCTTCCTTTTTTAAAGATGTGTTTATTTTTGGCCACTCTGGGTCATGGTTGCTGCACGCAGGCTTTCTCTAGTTGCAGCAAGCAGGCTTCTCCCTACGGTGGCTTCTCCTATGGCAGAACACGGGCTCTAGGGCGCGGACTCGGTAGTTGTGGCTTAGTTGCTCTGAGACATGTGAGGATCTTCTCCAACCAGGGATCAAACCAGCGTCCTCTGCACTGGCAGGCAGATTCTTCACCGCTGGACCATGGGGGAAGTCCAAATCGTTCTTTCTTGCTGATTTTTAATAAGATTAAGAGCTGATAGCACAGATTTTTTTCCTATCTGAATGTTAAGAGCTAACAGAGAGCGCCTGTCTCCTGTGAAGCAGCAGGCAATGGAGAGGGGTAGAGACACGGGAGGGGAGGTCGGGGGAGTGGGGTTGGCGGTTGCTGATTAGGAGTAGGGCTCAATTTCCGTCATCCCTCTGCATTTGAATGTGGACTCCACAGACGACTGGCTGCTTGCTAGGGTGATCTGCAAGTGTCTAATGACCTGGCCCCATTCATACACGGATGGACAAATGTATACTGGGTGCCGTTCACCTTCTAGGTCTGATCAAAAGGGAAAAGATCCCTGCCTTCAGGAGTTTACATTCTACCCGGGGAAACAGTTCAAGAAAAAAACTAACAATTAAATTATCCAGATGTGAGAGCAGACTTTTTCTGTTAGCACTAGACAGGAGATTTTTTTTTATTGAAGTATAGTTGGTATACAGTATTGTGTTTGTCTCGGGTGTGCAGCATGGCAATTCAGCATCTTTGCCGATTTTATCCCATTATAGCCTATTACAAGATATTTCGTACAATTCCTTGTATTATTCGGTATGTCCTTGTTGCTTACGTGTCTTACATATGGTAGTCTGTGTCTGTCAATCCCACACCCCTAATCTGCGCCCCCAGCTCCCCTTTGGTGATCACATTCGTTTTCTATGTCTGGGAGTCTGTTCCTGTTTTGTGTATGCTATAACTGTATTATTTTTTAGATCCCACATATAAGCGATAGTGTGTGTGTGCGTGCATGCTAAGCCACTTCAGTCATGTCCAACTCTATGTGACCCTATGGACTATAGCCTGCCAGGCCCCTCTGTCCCTGGGATTCTCCAGGCAAGAATACTGGAGTGGGTTGCCATGCCCTCCTCCAGGGGATCTTCCTGACCCAGGGATGGAAACTGTGACTCCTGCAACTCCCGCACTGCAGGCAGATTGTTTACCAGTGAGCCACCAGGGAAGCCGAAGTGACAGCATGTAGTATTTTTCTTTTTTCTGTCTCACTTATTTCACTAAGCATAATATTCTCTAGGCCCATCCACGTTGCTACAAATGGCAGTATTTCATTATTTTTAATGGCTGAGTAATACTGCATTGAGTCTATGTTCCACATCTTCTTATTCCAGTCATCTGTTGATGGACACTTAGGTTGCTTCCATATCTTGGCGATTGTAAATAACTGCTGTGAACATAGGACCATGTGTCTCTTTTCAAATGAGTGTTTTTCTTTTTTCCCAATATATGAAGTGAAAGTCGCTCAGTCGTGTCCAACTCTTTGCCACCCCATGAACTATACAGTCCATGGAATTCTCCAGGTCAGAATACCGGAGTGGGTAGCCTTTCCCTTCTCCAGGGGATGTTCCCAACCCAGGGATGGAACCCAGGTTTCGCACCTGGGTTCTTTACTAGCAGATTCTTTACCAGCTGAGCCACAAGGGAAGCCCTTCCCAATATATACCCAGTCTCAAAGAGTCAGACAAGACTGAGCGACTGAACTGAGCTGACCCAGGAGTGGAGGTGCCGGGTCACATGGTAGTTCTCTTCCTCATTTTTTTAAGGACCCTCCCCGTTGTTTTCCACAGTGGCTGCACCAGTTCACATCAGACAGGACACACTGTGGACTTTGAAGGCCAGGGGTCTCCGAGGCTGCAGTGTGAAAGTGGCCCTGGACAAAATACAAGTGACCGGGTGTGCCTGCGGCCCAATTAGATGCCATGGGGTAGCATGCTGCCCCTGAATGAGAGCCTGCTGATCACTGTGGGAAAGGAAACGGGGCAGGAGGGGGAGGGAGAGCCCCCCTTGGGGTGGGACGTTTCTGGGAAGGTGAGTTTCAGCACAGAGCAGGTGGCAATGGTGGCTGTCATGAGAGGTGGGTTTGATCAGGGACACAGGGAGGTGAGCAGAGACGAGGCAGGGAGGGCGTTCCATGCATGGGTCTCTGAGGACTCCAGGGGGCTCCAAGCCCAAGGAACAGCTGGACCATGTCCTGCGGCATGTTCTGGAAGAGCCAGAGCAGTGTGAATCAATCAGACAAGGAGGGAGGAGGGAAATGGGCAGGGGAAATCAGTCCTGAATATTCATTGGAAGGACTGATGCTGAAGCTGAAAGTCCCAATACTTTGGCCACCTGATACAAAGAGCTGACTCATTTATTTGAAAAGACCCTGATGCTGGGGAAGATTGAAGGCGGGAGGAGAAAGGGAGGACAGAGAACGAGATGGTTGGATGGCATCACCGACTGGATGGACATGAGTTTGAGTAAGCTTCAGGAGTTCGTGATGGACAAGGAGGCCTGGCATGCTGCAGTCCATTGGGTTGCAAAGAGTCGGACATGACTGAGCAACTGAACTGAATTGAACTGAACTGACCTTCTCAGGATGTTTGGCTTTTCCTAGGATAAATACGGAGTCATGGGGAAGTCAGCAAAAGTGGTGTCAGGTAGCATTTGGGAGGTCCCGTCTGGAGCACTGGGTTCACGTCCACGGGCAGCAGCAGGCTCTAGGAGATACTGCCCCAGGGTTCACATTTGAAGGGAGGCAGGGACTTCCAAGGGATTAAGTGAGGCTGTGAGAGGAGAGTGAAAGCACCTCCAGGCTCCCGAGGTTCCCCAGCGGGGCATCTGAATGGAATCAGAGCCTGGGTTTCCGAATGCGTTCTGACTGCTCATGCGCAGAGCCAGGCACAGTGAGTGCTTAGTCATTACCACGCAGTAAGCATGAAGACGGTCGCCATCGTTTCGACAGAGCCATTCAAACCTGGATGCATGCCTGAGCTAGAGCAGTTACCAGTGGTACCATCTTCCAAAGGTTCTGAATCTTGGAGTCTCAGTTCCCTACATCTATAAAATGAGTTTAAGGAAAAAACAAGCAAACCCACCAAAGGAACAGTTACGGTGAGAGTCCAGGAGGGTGGTTCTGACGCTGAGTGGGTCTCACTTAGGACTCCTTTCCTGGACCCTTCGGGGCGTGTGCTAGCGAGCTGGTTAGTCTCAGTCCCCCAGGTTTTTACGGAGGCCCAGTGTCCCACAGTTCGACCACAGGTCTTGCCTTCTGACCCCAGCGTGTCACACCTTTACATACAGTCAGTCGAGCGGCACCTGCCAGGATGTGAAGCAGGTGACACGGTGCCAGCAGCTCGCTGGCCACAGGAAGGCTCAGAGGAGCTCCAGCCATGTTCTGCAGAAGAGAGGGAATTGCTCATGTGCCCAGCACCTTTTGAAAGAGAGTTTAATTTCCTGTGGATGACAAGATAATGGAAGCCCATCCATTCATAGCCCAAGTATAACAGTCTCAGACAACTGAAGACTCTTCCGTGAGCTGGACCCCCCACCCGGTCCTGGTCTGCAGACACCGCCCTCCTGGGCCAAGGGTGATCTCCTCTCAAGGGCTGTGGGCCTCCTGCTTCACTAGGAAGACCGATCCGAGGTGATGAGGAGAGGGCCACTCAGCAGGAGAATTAAACCCAAATGGCCTGACTTTTTCTAGTTTTGAAACACGTTTCAGCCAAAAACCCAGAAGTTGATAAATAATTATTTAGCTAGCCTTCTAAATGAGAAAGTGGAGGTGTTAATCGCTCAATCGTGTCTGACTCTTTGTGACCCCACAGACTGTAGCCCACCAGGCTCCTCTGTCCATGGGATTCTCCAGGCGAGAATACTGGAGTGGGTTGCCATGCCCTCCTCAAGGGGATCTTCCCGATCCAGGAATCGAACCCAAGTCTCCACAGGCAGATTCTTGACCATCTTGAGCCACCAGTGAAGTCTCTAAATGAGATTTTCATATGAAGGTTATGCTTCCAGTGAGAGACAGGAGGATGTTCCAGAGTGGTTTTGTCTCCCACTGTGTTGGGAGTAGAAGCTGTGGACAGCTGTCCAGGAAGACCGCAGGCACTGAGCTCACTCCAGTGGGCGTCGGGTCAGTTTAAGCAGAAGCTGGGAATATCAGGACCTAGGGTCGAGCTCCAGAGATGAAAGAGACTAGCTGCTCACCCAGACGAACAGAACCCTGAGTGCAGCAGGCAGGGCGTCTCAGCCTCCTGGAGAAAGGGCTCCCAGGGTTCGCAGCTGTGATGTGTGATGTGTGATGAGAGAGGCTGAAAGGAACCTCTTGCACTAACTGCACACAGAGACCTAGAACTTACTACCGGGTCTCCACCGGTTCTCACAGCATTTGGAGGCAAAACGAACAGCTTGTGCGCCAGGGAGGCACTCAAAGTGGAGAAGGAGTGAAGTACAAACTAAAATTCCATCCATAGCCTGTCCTCACTTGCCCTCCTCACCCTGTCCTGGGGAGATTGCAGTAAAGGAGTCCTCCTTTTGGGTGATTTTGAGATTTATCTGTTGTTTGTTCGTGTTGTTGTTTTTTTTTTTCAAATATGATTCCTTGCAAATGAAAGTTGAATTAGCTCCAGAATCTGTTTGTGAATGACAGTGGGCACACATTTGTGGCTGTTTATCATATCTAAGAGTAAGGGTTTCACAGTTTTGCAGAGCAAATTAAGAAGCCCCCATCTTTCCTGTGATCTGTGACAAGGAGCATCTCTTCGCCTCCTTTTTCCTTTGTTGCCCATGGCTCTGTCCCCACCTGGACCCCCAACTGGCCACGTCCCTGGGCCGCCTGTCATTCATTCGCTTCACCTGTGTTGATGTGCTAATGCATTGCTGAAACAGTCATTTCCCTTTTCTGTAATATATTTATATGAATTGTAAATGGCCTTTCTTCTAGAGGAAATGAACTTGGGCAGGGGAAAGAGGAAGGAGGTCAGGGACCCTGGCCGGGAGACATGTGTGATGGAGAGTCTGGCACAAATGTACCAGACCACGCTTCTGAGGTCACCGTCCAAGGTTCTCAGCCTGATAAACAGTCCTCCTCCCTGCAGGCTCCTCAGTAGCTGCTGTGCTTTTGGGTGTTTGGAAAGGCCATGCCATTTCCACAGCAGCCTAATTAACTGCTGCCAGAATGAAACGTAATCCTGCGATATGCTAGTCCAGTGGAGAGTAGGATTGAGCACTGACGGATTGAGTATTGACTGCTGCAGCCCAGAGGGCGGGCTCTTAGCATGTCTTTGTGTACCCGTTACAAACCACCGAAATGGACACAAGAATTGATGCTCAGTAAGCATGCACTGAGGGCTTCCCAGGTGGCACTAGTGGTAAAGAACCTGCCTGCCAGTGCTGGAGACATAAGATACACAGGTTCGATCCCTGGGTCAGGAAGATCCCCTGGAGGAGGGGATGGCAACCCACTCCAGTATTCTTGCCTGGATAATCCCACAGACAGAGGAACCTGAAGGGCTACAGTCCATGAGGATGCAAAGAGTCGGACATGACTGAAGCGACTTAGCACGCACGCACACGCAAGCATGCATTGAATGAATGAATGGGTGCACGTATTCCGAGGCCACAAGCTTATGCCGTGTAAGGCTTACCACACAGCCCCTGTATTTAACTCTGTAGTCATGCCTGTCATCATGGTGTCCAGACTCTGACACAGGGTCTCTGGGGTCCCATCAGAAAAACAGAGGTAATAAATCTTGCCTCATAATGAACGAGAGCTTACAAGCATCCTGCAATGGTTTATATCTTGCAAGAACTGCAAGGGCTTATATTATTGCTTACAGGATTAATGTATTGATTTGAACAATAAAATCAGCTAAGGGGAGGCAGTATGTAGACGCCCTTCTTTCTGTTTGAAGGAATGGCTTCAGATGAGAACCCTACCTGCTGGACCCCAGGGTCTGTAAACATCATCAGGCCATCCATGGCCTTTCCTCTTATCCATATGGGTGGCAGATAACTTGGTTTGTCTGTGTGTCTTAAGGAATCTCAAATCCTTCTGTTGTTGTTGTTCAGTCGCTCAGTCATGTCCAATTCTTCGCAGCCCCATGGACTGCAGCATGCCAGGCTTCCCTGTCCATCACCAACTCCCAGAGCTTACTCAAACCCATGTCCTTTGAGTCAGTGATGTCATCCAACCATCTCATCCTCTGTTGTCCCCTTCTCCTCCTGCCTTCGATCTTTCCCAGCATCAGGGTCTTTTCCAATGAGTCAGCTCTTCCCTTCAGGTGGCCAAAGTATTGGAGTTTCAGCTTCAGCATCAGTCCTTCCAGTGAACACCCAGGACTGGTCTCCTTTAGGATGGACTAGTTGGATCTCCTTGCAGTCCAAGGGACTCTCAAGACTCTTTTCCAGCACCACAGTTCAAAAGTATCAATTCTTCGGCACTCAGCTTTCTTTATAGTCCATCTCACATCCATCCATGACTACTGGACAAACCAGAGCTTTTACTAGACAGATCTTTTTTGGCAAAGTGATGTCTCTGCTTTTTAATACACTGTCTAGGTATGTCATAGCTTTCTTCCAAGGAGCAAGCAAAATCCTCCTGGGGGTTAAGCATTCTGTCAGTCCTCTGATTAATTTTCTGTTCTTGGTGCCACTGACCTCTAGACTCTTCATATACCGTTGTCATGAGAACTGATGATGTCTTTCACACGTCAGTCCTTCTGTCCCTCACGTGACTCCACATCCTCCCGCCCTCCCATGGAGTGGTCCTCCCCCAGTTCCGTCTGCTTCCGCGTAACAGTCCGTGTGGCCCGTGGTGGATGAGAGCCAGGGGGTAGGGAATGCTCACCCTGCCTCTTTGCTGTTGGAGGAGCATCAGCCCAGAAACAGGGCCTTAGGTAGCTGGCAGGGTTGAGGGAGATCTGTGCGGGCCTGAAAGCTCAGACTAGCAGCCCATCATAATCAGTCCATGGACCCCAGTCTTGGTGAAAGACCGCGTGTGGTGCTCATGGCTGAGGGCAGGTACGGGCCTCCTCCCATCAGCAAAGGGCTGGCAGAGACCCAGGTCCAGTGGATGAAATGGGTCTCAGAGCAGCAGCACCAACACCTGCCTCCAGACGCAGGCCGTGGGGTACACAGAGGCCACCTAATGCAATAGGAGGGCCATGCTTGACTTGTGCTGCTTACGCGGACGTTTGAAGCAGGCACGTCTCTGTACATGTGCACACACCACACCTCTTGAGACACGCCCACTCTTACTTACCTGCTCTCAGGCTCCCCTCACACACCTGCCCTGTCCTGCTCACACTCACTTTCAGATCCCCGCTGTGCCCCGGGCCTGCCTCCCCTCCTAATGCAGCTGGCCCTGGAGACGCCAAGGTGCTGACCCAGCAGATGCCCGCTGTGCCCAGGGCCTGCACCCTCGACCTTTATCATCCTGACACCGAGACTAAAAAGGACATCAGTGCCAACTTAGCACTTTTGTTCACGATACACATAGGACAGAATTTAATCTTCCTGTTTCACGTGCTCTCCGAAATCCTTTTCAATTCTGCTTCTCAGCTGAAAAGCAAGATCGGGTAAACCTGATGTGTGAATGGACCTGCCTCTCAGATTTATGTAGATACGTAGCAGTTCTATTGATCTAAGGGAGCCTCAAGGACGTTGGTAATGAGAGAACAGCAAGCTGTTGTGGAGAACGCATGTTTTGTGAGGGTGGTCCCAAACCCTGCCAGCTGATGGGGGTCGGACTTTGAAAGGGACCTGGGTTTGCAGCACGTGATTTCAAATAAGGCTTTAAATTCTTATTCCGCAGTTTGCTGTTTATCACAGAACTATCATATACCAAGGTTGGGGCTTGCTTTCATTTTTATAGTGACAGCCTTACGTGATTCCTTTGAATCTTCTGGCAATCAAAAAATATCCAGCAAGCACACAACTTTCCTCTGAAATGAGCAGTGCTTTCAGTACAAAAGTTGCTATCTGTGTCCTTGGAGAGGAGCCACCCCAAACACACTGGGTCTCTGCCCCTTCAGCACATCTGTCTGTGTTTCAGCACATCACGTGTTCATGCACAGCGTCATCGTTTATTCTTAAAGATCCTACTCTGGGAGCCACATGGCCATTATGGCGTGACACATCAGAGAACATGTAATGGCTTCAGAGTCTGAGAAATAGCTTCTGTCCAAAATGCTTGTAGTTCTGAAGCATGTTCTCAACATAACCACAGTGTTTGACAAACTGTCTTTTCTCATGCTGCATCTGCAAGACGGGCTGTGGGCTTGTGGATGGTGTGGGGGCAGTCTGGAAGTGGGCAGAGTGTGCCATTTTGGACACAGTTTCCTTCCCCATTTCCTGGGCTTCCCATGTGCTGGGTTAGCAGTTTTCTCCCCTTAAAAGGTGTGTCGCAAGCAACGTTCCATTTCTCTAAGGCTGAGTTTAATGGTGTCCAAACATCCGTTTGGGCTTTCCAGGTGGCACAATGGTAAAGAATCCACCTGCCCATGCAGGAGACACGGGAGATGCAGGTTCGATTCCTGGGTCAGGAATATCCCCTGGAGGAGGAAATGGCAACCCACAACAGTATTCTTGCCTGGAGAATCCCATGGACAGAGGAACCTGGCAGGCTAGAGTCCGTGGAGTTGCAAAGAGTCAAATACAACTTTGCAGCTGAGCACTCATGCAAACATCCATTCACAAGGCTGCGCCATGCTTTACTTATATTTATCTTAATTTATCTTTCAGAATGGCGACCTTTTTCCCGTGGATTACTTTTTGCTATGTTTCTGAGTTTTCTTTAGGAAAAATTCCTCGAAGAGGAAGTTTGAGGGTGGAACTACATGCATGTTTCTTAAACTCTGCACACAGCATTTCCTCACTGCTACAAATCACATTTTTATATACCTTAACATTTATGAATTTAAAGGAAATCAGGGAAATGTTTTAAATGAATGTGGACATATATGATGGCAGTGCTTTTTCCTTCTGTAGTCAAGCTATTATTAACTTGAAGGTACTCTTTACAATGAAGGTCATCTCAGAATTAAGCCAGCCGGCACTGTGGCCTCACCTCCTGAAAGACCACTGCACACAGTGTGTGGTCCCTCCTCCGGCAGAGTGGAGCTGGCCCACCGCCCCCCTCCCCAGCTCCTCTTTCTACCTTTGCCAAATGATAATCAGTTATTTTTTGTTCATGGCACCACATTTCTATATTTGTGATGCACTAAAATTAATTACTACTAGCATACTTCTTAGAAATTGGAATGTTGGTATGACTCTGACTCTCCTTGGTGTTAAAAATTATGAGAATGTGTTAACACAGATATTAAGACATTTTAATGACGGATATAGTGTACTTGGGCTTCCCAGGTGGCGCTAGTGGTAAAGAATCCTCCTGCCAAGGCAGGAGACATAGGAGACGCGGGTTGGATCCCTGGGTTGGGAAGATCCCCTAGAGGAGAAAATGACAACCCACTCCAGTGTTCTCACCTGGAGGATCTCAGGGACAGAGGAGCCTGGTGAGCTCCATAGGGTCGCAAAGAGTTGGACACGACTTAGCAACTGAGCACGCATGCGTATAGTGTACTTATAGAGGTTTTAATGTAAATCTGATTTACATTAAATTAATCTTAAAATTACACCTCAAAGTCCTCTGAAGTTCCATTTATTTGAAATACCAAATGAACCTAAAGCCTGGGCTGGCCGAAGCGCCTCTTGTCCCTCACAGAGCAGGCCGTGTCCCACCTGCCCCGCTAGCACACAAGCATTCTTTTTCAGTTCTGGCTGCATTTCCCTGCTCTTCAAGGTTGGCATAATTGTGTTGACATCGTAACTTGTCGTCTGAAAACCGATTACAGATTTGCACATTCCAGGACTGGGTGATGACGCCGAGTGTGACTCGGCAGGAGTGCAGATTGACAGAAACACGTTGTACTTGCCTTGCAACAGTGCTGATCGCTGAGCGTGGAAAGAGAAGGATCTACCTCGCCTGAGTGGGATGGAAATTACTGGTGGAGAAAGGAGTCTAGAAATTGCTTGTTGCGAGTCAGTTTACTGTCATTAGCCTGAAAGGCATTTCCTTAGAGCCGATACTAAGAAACCACTTTGTCGTGGTTCATGAGGCATTGCACTCAAACCCCATAGTTAGTGATGTTTCAAAGCCAGACATGGTCACAGATCAGAGGTGCGGAGTGAGGAGGTCCTGTCACTCACCGTAATGTGAACACTGAGAGGTTTCTACAAGGACTTCCCCGGCGGTCTAGTGGCTAGACTCCACGCTTTCACCATTAAGGGCAACAGTTCAATCCCAGGTTGGGGAATTGAGATCCCACGAGCCACGACATGATCACACACAAAAAAAGAAAAACAACTTTAAAAGGTTTATATACACTGAGCTGACTTTTCCCTCCAAAAAGTAGAGCTTGGACAGCTTACTCGTTTGATAGATTTGAGAAATAGCAAAAATAGGCCCATGGTGGTAGCATCAGCTTTCTTTCAGAAAGCATCAAATCAAACTTTACAACTTAAAAAAAAAATAATGGGAAGATTTCATTGCAAATGCCAGAATCAGGTCAAATCAAACTGCAAGCATTTGTGAGGGGAAAAAACCTAGAGGTCATGAGGGTCATTCCTGTCCAGACTGTTGACTGGCATCCCTAGTTCACGGTTTATTACCAGCGTGGACCTGTATCAGACACATATTTATATATGATCCCTGAGACCGACTAACTTCACTTCAGCAGAGTGTATCTTTCAAAACTGACATGAGCAAGCATCCACTTTTTAAAAATCCACTGTTTACCTGCCACCTGACAACCTCAGGTGTAGATTTGCAGGTTACCCTCCTAATCCCCTATTGCTACTTCCTGACTCAACCAGGGGTGTGAAGTTCCACCAGGAGCCTGCCTGGACGAGAGTCCATGAGGACCCTTGGTGCCCGTTCATGTTCCCTGGAAAACAGCCAGGAATACTGCACACAGTGGGCCCGCATCTAAGGAAAGGCCCTCGGTGGCACCTGCAGCCACCACGAGTGACAGTTAACGGGCTTCCCCCCCAGATCCTGCTGTAAGTCTCGTCACTCATTGTGTGACACAGCTGGTTTCACACCAGGCCATCTGCTGCCGGTCTGCACTGATCTGAAGGCCTGTGAGACACATGAGGACCAGACCAGCATTCAGGGTGGAGTCCCAGAGCTGAAGGAGGTGGAGAGAGCAACTTTGTCATTTTGTCTATCCTCCTGCCTCCAATGAAACCTAAAAAAAAAAAACAACCTATGTCCAGGCCACCCCAATAGGAGAATTCATCCCATTCTTCATTCTTTCATTCATTCATTCCTCTTTTTTTAAGATTGTTTTGTGTTTTAAGATTCATTTTTTGGCCATGCTGAGTCTTCTTTGCTGCACACCGGCTTCCTCTGGTTTCGGCGAGCAGGGGCGACTCCTCATTGTTGTGTGCAGGCTTCGTGGTAGCTCCTCTTGTTGCAGAGCCTGAGCTGTGGGGCACGTGGGCTCGGTAGTTGCAGTGCATGGGCTTAGTTGCTCCACCACATGTGGGATCTTCCCGGACCAGGAGAAGTCCTTGCATTACAAGGCGGATTCTTAACCACTGAGCCACTCGGGGAGCCCCACGGCTATGGTCTTAATATATAGAGGAGTGATCCATTCCACTTTTCTCTGAGACTCCAAAGGAGATGATAGCTTTCTGCTGGAAACCCAACCAAGGTGGTACAGTTTTACACCGTTAGGTTGTTTAGAAGCTGTTGTTGCTGCTTTGAAACAGGAAGTTGTCAGGTTCTCTATAGACGTAAAGCGGAAGTCATGGCGTCTACAGGGTTCCGGTGACTTCCTTCGAATGAGCGCTTCCCTCCTTAGATGCAGCCTCCCCACGGCGAGTATTTCAGGGTGAGTGAAGTCATTGTGCAAGAGGGAGACACCACAACACATTTTCCTACGACACTGCAACACGGAGTCATAGACGTGGAAGATCACAGGCGA
The DNA here is from genome assembly GCA_935064755.1 of Tragelaphus eurycerus. Classification (NCBI taxonomy): domain Eukaryota; kingdom Metazoa; phylum Chordata; class Mammalia; order Artiodactyla; family Bovidae; genus Tragelaphus; species Tragelaphus eurycerus. The sequence goes on along the minus strand of CAKXYN010000039.1, from coordinate 19,581,636 downwards.
TGTAAGCAGAGGGGATTCTGGCCAGTTTTGTTACCTGAAGTGTGTGGATCTTAACTAACTGGAACTTGCTGACCCACGTCAGCAAGTCACTAAGTCACGGCACGTCAGGGTCACTAAGACAGGAAGCCATGCTCAGGCTCTATCTGGGACTGTGGATACAGACAACATTGCCTCCGTTTGTGGGACTGTCCTGTTCAAATCTCAGTTCATAGGTTCACAAATGAACCATCGACAAAAGGGAAACAGACACAGCAGCGAGCACACTCGTGGTGCCCGGGTCAGAGGGAGGGCAGTGACGGGCTGGGAGTGGGGCTTCCCAGGTGGCTCAGTGGTGAAGAGTCCCCCTGCACTGCAGGAGACGCAAGAGACAAGGCTTTGATCCCTGGGTTGGGAAGATCCCCTGGAGAAGGAAATGGCAACCCACTCCAGTTCATTTGCCTGGGAAATCCCATGGACAGAGGGGCCTGCTGACTGAAGTCCATTGCCTTGCAAAGAGTCAGTCAGGACTGAGCGACTGATATACACAGATGCAAACTCTTATATATAGAATGCATAAACAAGGTGCTACTGTATAGCACAGAGAACTATATTCAATATCCTGAGATAAACCATAAGGAAAAATAATATAAAAAATATTTATGTATATGTACAATAAACAGTGGAAAATTCTGAAAGAGATGGGAATACCAGACCACCTGATCTGCCTCTTGAGAAATCTATGTGCAGGTCAAGAAGTAACAGTTAGAACTGGACATGGAACAACAGACTGGTTCCAAATAGGAAAAGGAGTCCGTCAAGGCTGTATATTGTCACCATGTTTATTTAACTTATATGCAGAGTACATCATGAGAAACGCTGGACTGGAAGAAACACAAGTTGGAATCAAGATTGCCGGGAGAAATATCAATAACCTCAGATATGCAGATGACACCACCCTTATGGCAGAAAGTGAAGAGGAACTCAAAAGCCTCTTGATGAAAGTGAAAGAGGAGAGTGAAAAAGTTGGCTCAAAGCTCAACATTCAGAAAACGAAGATCATGGCATCCGGTCCCATCACTTCATGGGAAATAAATGGGGAAACAGTGGAAACAGTGTCAGACTTTATTTTTCTGGGCTCCAAAATCACTGCAGATGGTGACTGCAGCCATGAAATTAAAAGACGCTTACTCCTTGGAAGGAAAGTTATGACCAACCTAGATAGCATATTCAAAAGCAGAGACATTACTTTGCCAACAAAGGTTTGCCTAGTCAAGGCTATGGTCTTTCCTGTGGTCATGTATGGATGTAAGAGTTGGACTGTGAAGAAGGCTGAGCGCCGAAGAATTGATGCTTTTGAACTGTGGTGTTGGAGAAGACTCGTGAGAGTCCCTTGGACTGCAAGGAGATCCAACCTGTCCATTCTGAAGGAGATCAGCCCTGGGATTTCTTTGGAAGGACTGATGCTAAAGCTGAAACTCCAGTATTTTGGCCACCTCATGCGAAGAGTTGACTCATTGGAGAAGACTCTGATGCTGGGAGGGATTGAGGGCAAGAGGAGAAGGGGATGACAGAGAATGAGATGGCTGGATGGCATCACTGACTCGATGGACGTGAGTCTCAGTGAACTCCAGGAGTTGGTGATGGACAGGGAGGCCTGGCGTGCTGCGATTCATGGGGTTGCAAAGAGTCTGACACAATTAAGCGACTGAACTGAACTTAGTAAGACTCTGCAAGGTGCGTGTTTTTGGGAGATAAGGGTTTTCGGGCCACTGGAGGCACTGGCCTTCCGGCACTCCTCATCCCCAGCTAGGCATTGTCTTGCGCTCACAAGTGCCTGAAGAGGCCCGGCCAGGCCCTGAGGGAAGGCCTCAGGGGAAGGAGCTCTCTCAGTGAAGGGCTTTGACCACCGCCTGCTCATCAGGGCACGGAGGCCCATCAAGGAGGTTAAGGGGACCTCCTCCCGCCGCTATTGAGAGCTGGAACTTTCCTAAGGAAGTGTCACCGTCATCTACAGAAGCCTCCAATGGCTCACCGTGGAGACTGGTGTGTGTATGTGAACCTCAGACCCCACCTCTCAGTTCTTCTCTTTCTTTTTGAGCGGGAAACTTCATCAGTAATAATTGAGGTCACAGGTCCCGGGGCAGAGAACACCAGAGGTTCAGGAAAACCTTGAACTGGAAGTAACAAGCCTCCCACTCCTAAATGCCCCGTGCCCATGAGAACTTTGTGTCATGACGGGAAGTTTTGGAGATTTGTTTCAGCGTCCGTCATGACTTCAAGGATGAAATCCAGTCGGGGTTCTCACTTCCTTTTTATTTATGTATTTTCAGTTGTGCTGTGTCTTCGTTGCTCATGGGCTTTCCCTAGTGACAGTGAGTGGGGCATGCTCTCTAGTCGAGATGTGCAGACTTCTCACTGCGGTGGCTTCGCTTGCTGGGGAGCACGGGCTCTCAATGTAACGAGCTCAGTAGTTATAGCTTGAGGACAAGCGGGCTTTAGTAGCTGTGGTGCAGGAGCTTAGTTTAGCTCACAGCATGTGAGAACTTCCTGGACCAGGGATGGAACCCATGTCCTCTTCACTAGACAGGTGGATTCTTATCCACTCTGCCACCAGGGAAGTCCTGATTCTAAGTTTCAACATCAATTCAACATCAACATCAATTGCCGTAGTGTGACCTGTCTGTGGTAAGGTGACCTTTACCTAACTCGCCAGGGTCTACTTAAACCACCTCAAATGAAAGTCCTCGTCTAAAATCATGTAGACCGAGGCTTCCAAACTCAGGGAGCCAGCCTGATGTGTGCAGTCGCTAAGTCTTGTCGGACTCTTTGCAACGCCATGGAGTATAGCCCGCCAGGCTCCTCTGGCCATAGAATTATCCCCACAAGAATACAGGAGTAGGTTGCCGTTTCCTCCTCACCATCCTGATACTTCACATCTAAAAAGCAGAAGTCCCTAACCTAAACCTCTGGGTTGACTAAATTAAGAGACCGTAGTGATAGTGGGTCCAACTAATATGACTGGAATTGTAGATCTCGCAATGGCACCCCACTCTAGTACTTCTGCCAGGAAAAATCCCACGGACAGAGGAGCCTGGTAGGCTGCAGTCCATGGGGTCGCTGAGGGTCGGACACGACTGAGCAACTTCACTTTCACTTTTCACTTTCATGCATTGGAGAAGGAAATGGCAACCCACTCCAGCGTTCTTGCCTGGAGAATCCCAGGGACAGGGGAGCCTGGTGGGCTGCCGTCTATGGGGTCGCACAGAGTCGTACACGACTGAAGTGACTTAGCAGCAACAGCAGCAGCAGCATGGCTACACATTTATTACATCCATCCTATATCACCATTTAAAGGAAGGATAAGATTGCAGACATCAGAAACAGGTACTTATTTGCAACAGTTCGGATCAACAGTCTACTCTGTGATTAATGGTCTGGACACTATCTGTCCTTGCTACAAGGCTTGACAGTGAGCAAGCGGGTAAACCCGGCACCCAGAGACAGCAGGAGAGTTAGAGATAACGCAGGTCACATCTGTGTGTGGCGGGAAAATTCATACACTCTCTTGGCAGACAATTACACCACATTTTCTTATTTCAGATTTTCTGTTTCTACACATCTCTTCTACATCATAGCACAAAATAAGTCTTTCAAAGGCTAAAAGTGAAGAACATCCTTTATTAGAAAAAAATCTAAATTTTTTTCTATTAACATGGCTGATTTTTTATCTCCTCTTGTCCGCCACCTCACCTTGTCCTACTCACTGCACCGTATGCAAGGTGCTCTGCTTCTTTTTGTCCTGGTACTCAACCTAGAGAGTTCTAGAACCACTCTGTCGCACACGGAAGCCACCAGCCCTGTCAGGCAGCTGAGTGACTGGAAGCATGGAAGTCACTAGCCCCATGAGGTAGGTAGTTGAGTGACAGGAAGGCAGCTGTCTAAATTGAGATGATGTGAGCCTTAATTACACATGAGACTTCAAAGACTCAGTGAGAAAAATGTAAAGTAACAATACCTTTTATGTTGGCCACATATTGAAAACGCGCTTTGGCTATATTGGGGTGAAAGTGAAAGTCACTCAGTCGTGTCTGACTCTTTGTGACCCCATGGGCTATACAGTCCATGGAATTCTCCAGATCAGAATACTGAAGTGGGTAGCTAGCTGTTCCCTTCTCCAGGGGATCTTCCCAACCCAGGAATCAAACCCAGCTCTTCCAAATTGCAGGCAGATTCTTTACCAGTTGAGTCACCAGGGAACCTGATATGTCCATATTGGGTTAAATAAGATATTAAAATTTATTTCACCTGTTTCTTTTTTATTTTGGGCTTCCCAGGTAAAAAACCCACCTGCCAGTGCAGGAGACATAAGAGACATGGGTTTGATCCCTGGGTGGGGAAGATCCCCTGGAGGAGGGCATAGCAACCCATTGTAGTATTGTTGTCTGGAGAATCCCATGGGCAGAGGAGCCTAGTAGGCTACAGGCCATAGTGTTGCAAAGAGTTGGACATGACTGAAGCGACTCCCAGTAGTCATGCATGGATGTGAGAACTGGACTATAAAGAAAGCTGAGCACTGAAGAATTGATGCTTTTGCACTGTGGTGTTGGAGAAGACTCTTGAGAGTCCCTTGGACTGCAAGGAGATCCAACCAGTCCATCCTAAAGGAAATCAATCCTGAATATTCATTGGAAGGACTGATGTTGAAGCTGAAACTCCAATACTTTGGCCACCTGATATGAGGAACTGACTCATTGGAAAAGACCCTGATGCTGGGAGAGAGTGAGGGCAGGAGGAGAAGGGGACGACAGAGGATGAGGTGGTTGGATGGCATCACCGACTCAATGGACATTAGTTTGAGCAAGCTTCAGGAGTTGGTGATGGACAAGGAGGCCTGGCATGCTGCAGTCCATGGGGTCACAAGGAGTCGGACATGAATGAGCGACTGAACTGAACTGCAGCAACTCAGCACGCGTGCAGTGCCGCTATGAGGACACTTCAAGTTGCTCCTGTGTCGGCTCTGTTCTAGACCTGGTCCTTTTGCCAATGGTTTCCAAATCAGAAAGACTGAAATGCTGCAGAATTACACCAGCAGAGTCTGTTCCTGCTGCGTTCGATTAGCAATGCCATCCCACTGGCCAAAAGTGATTTTCTGCGTGATGGTTTTCTCCCACCCCGTGTCTGACTCTAATTAGCGGGCTGTGGGTGCTGAGGCTTTCCGGCTCCCTGGGGCTCCCAGCCTGACTCAGTTTGCCTGCTATAGCCCCTGCTCCTACCCCAGCCATTCATCCAGAACCCACAGCCTCCGCAGAGCCTCGCCTCCCACACTGAGCCTCCCTCTACCTCCAGTCCTCACCCCCACCTCTCCTCCTCACTTCAGCACCTCCTACTCAGTGGTCCAGAGTGAAAGGATCCACCTTCCTCCCCGGAAGCCCCCAGAACTTGCACTGTCCCAAACCTGGAGCAAGCACCGTTCAGGGACCCAGCATTTGACCAAACTCAACTGGGTCTCAATTTACTCTCCACTTCCTCCTGGAGACCTAGCCTCACTGCCCAGGCTAGTGGGTGCTCATATCTTATGCTTCTCCCAAACCTTGTCCTCTGTGACAGTTAGGGTACAGCTAAGCATAAAGTCAGTGAGGTCAAGCAGAAGGCCCTGCATGGCACCAGGCACATAATACGTTCTCAATAAATACTCATTGGCTGGAGGGAGGGCTGGGTAGAGAGACGAAGTAAAGGAGGGAGGAGTGATCTGTGATTCATGTGAGACTGGAAATTTATCCATCTTTGTATGCCCTCAGGATGCCTGGCTCACAGTGTGTGTGCTCAGTACTTCTGATTGAATGAATGAGCTCGAGCAGGGCTTCTAACCTACAGTGTGCACACAGGTCATCAGGGATCTTGGTAAATAAAATGCAGGTTCTTCTTCAGCACATCTGTGTGGGACCTGAGATTCTGCCTTGGGCTTCCAGGTGATACTGATGCCTCTGGTCTGGGGCCACAGTTTAAGTCCCAGAGAACCAAAGGCTGGGGCTGTGACATCAGCTGGGTCCTCAGCATGTCTGGGTTTCCTTTGCTTCGTGTGTCATCTCTTGACTGACAATGGCTATTCCAGCCTCCTCCATCCTTACCTCTCCTCTTCCTCTTGCCTCTAGAAGAGTAACTAATTATCTGGCATCACACTAATCAGACGTAACCTCCTTCAAACAACCTTCTCATCAGCAAGTTGTCACCCCTGGAGTCTGCCTTCCCACAAGCTGCAATTCTGCTGTATCCCATGAAGCCACAACTCTGGAGTGTTTAGGTCTTCCTGGCCTTGACTTTCTCCAGGGTCTTCCTCCCACCCTTATTCCCCTTCATTCTAGCATCTTCATTCTTTTTCCTTTTCTTTTTCTGGTTTCAAACCAATCCAAACCCCTCTGTGATGAAACCTTCCCCTCTCCCTCAGCCCTGTGATCTTAGCTTCTGAACTCAGCTACAGATTGCATAATTGGACTAAAAAATAAGTCTTGGTCCCATCCTCCTGCTCCTTGGGCCGACCTCCAGTGGCTGGATCCTGCTGACCCTGGGCTCTCCCCGTGCTTCTCAGGAGTTTGGAGTTTCCCAGCTCCTACCACTCATTCATTTTACAAATGTCTGTCCAACCTGCCTACGTGACAACTGCTGTGTTAGCCCTGGCATTAACGAATAGTTCTGGGAGGAGGTGAGGTCAGTGCTTAGCGTTTCAGGATAAGTGGGTGTTCTCTGAGTGAAGAAAGCAGGGAAGGAGGAGGGCTGGACCCAGGATCCCCTACTCTGCCCCTCAGTTTAACTCTTTGAACTTCTGCTCTTTCATCCTAGTCTTCTTTTCCATAATAATCACATGGGACTTGAGTTGGTGTGAATTTGAAGTAACGGCATCCAAACCAGCTGGGAACGCGCAGCAGGCAGCACCATAACTTAGAAGGGAGGTTGAGAGTGGGGAGATGGGGAAAGTGGAAGCAGTGACAGATTTTATTCTCCTGGGTGCCAAAATCACTACAGATGGTGACTGCAGCCATGAAATTAAAAGACACTTGCTCCTCGGAAGAAAAGCTATTGCAAACCTAGACAGTGTATAAAAAGCAGAGACATCACTTTGCCAACAAAGATCCGTCTAGTCAAAGCTATGGTTTTTCTAGTAGTCATGTACAGATGTGAGAGCTGGACCATAGAGAAAGCTAAACACCAAAGAACTGATGCTTTTGAACTATGGTGTTGGAGAAGACTCTTGAGAGTCCCTTGGACTGCAAGGAGATCAAACCCATCCTAAAGGAAATCCTCCCTGAATATTTACTGTTGCTGAAGCTGAAACTCCAAACTTTGGCCACCAGATGCCAAGAGCCGACTCACTGGAAAAGACCATGATGCCAGGAATGATTTAAGGCAAAAGAAGGGGGCGGCAGAGGATGAGATGGTTAGATAGCGTCACTGACTCAGTGGACATGAATTTGGTCAAACTCTGAGAGAGAGTGCAAGACAGAGGAGCCTGGCATGCGGCAGCCCACGGAGACACAACTTGGTAACTGAACAACAGCAGCTAAGCAGAGAGGAATTAGCCTGGTGTTAGAACCACTGCCTAAGGAGGGAATGGAATGTGAAGGACAGAAAAGTAAATGCCACTGCTGCCAAACACCAGCCCAGCCAGGGCTCAGCTCTGGCCGTTTCTGCAGACTTGCATCCCCCGGACACTCCAGCACACAATCCTGAGTGTTGTCCTCCACCTCTTGTTCTCCACGGTCTCTCCAGCCTTGAGCTGGGAGCCTGGTATGCGCCAGACAGACAGAGATCACCTACTACATTCCAGATACGTTCCAGACATTGAATCTGGGGAAACACGGATGAGTAAGATCCAAGTCCTCTTCGTTTGGGTTTCCCTGGTGGCTCATCGGTAAAGAATCTGCCTGCGGTGCAGGAGATGCACATTCGACCCCTGGATCAGAAGATCTTCTGGAGGAGGACATAGTAACCCACGCCAGTGTTGTTGCCTGGAGGATCCCCACAGACAGAGGAGTCTGGCGGGCTGTAGTCCATGGGGCTACCAAGAGTCGGACACAACTGAAGTGATTGAGCAACTCTTTAAGATAAATATTCCATATTTATTAGAGGACTATAAGAAAGAGACAGTCCTAGAGAGAAAATACCCTGCCCTTTTTTTGGCTGAGGCTATGGGGAGTGGGCGGAAGTGGATATACTCTCAGGGCACCTATAAAACTGCCCAACACACAGGCAAGGATTGCTATATAATTTTGATTGATTTATCTATCACTGACAAGCTGCAAAACCTCCCGAGACAAGCGTCTCTAAGATGTGCCGGTAGGAATGCCGCCAACACTGCCGGCCCCTTTCCGAGGCTGACCCTGCCCAGAGCTGCCCAGGGTCGGGCCCAGGTGTTCAAGGGAAATATCTGGCTCCCCTGCCACACCAGTGAGCAGAAGGATGCCCACGGGCACATGGGACAAATTGGACTCAAGCTGCCATATGGCCTGGATTTCACATTTTGACTGGCAGAGTATAATCGTTTTTACAGAGTCTAGTGTCTTGCTACAGATTGTAAATGATAAGGTCAAAGGATTAGAGAGCAGTTAAAAAATTATAGAAGACATATGCTGTGCATTTTGCTAATGAATGGCCATATTCAAGCGTGTTCACTAATTAATGGCAATATTTGAATGGGCCCCACTAATGAATGGCAATATTTGAAAGTGGTGCTGAATGTGATACTCTGAGACCAGTGCTCCATCTCTGGAAGGAGCCAAATGCTCCATAAGGCCTGGGAAATGCTGATTGGAAAGCAAAATTGAGCCGGCCTTGCAAGATGTTAGAGGGAGTTTCCAGTTAGATGCAGAAATTCGCCCACCAACAAGTTTGTTGGGAGGAGCACGGATGCTGTGAACGTCATCAGCAAAGACTCACAAAGGGTCCCAGTTGGCAGGCCAATCCGACCTTAGCCTTCGGAAACAAGGGGAGCCGTGAAGGGAGGGAGGGAGTTGGGGAGGATGATGGTGGGGCGGGCACCACGGGAATGCTTCTTTGAAATGGTTACAGCAAGAGAGGGTGAGGCGGGAAGTGTGAGGCTCGGGGAGAGGGGTCACTGCCATCAGTCGCACCTGTCACACTGCCCCAGGGCCCCTGCCCTGTCCTGGCTGACGTCCTGGCCGCGGCGCTGAGTCTGTCCAGCTCAGGGTTAAGGCCCAGGACACAGCAGGGGTATCTGAACCTGCCGCTCCCGCGTCTCCTGTTTCTTCCTCCCTCAGCTGGACCTCCAGTTTGTTGGCCATCAGTTGTTTAAAACCACCAAAGCGAAAATTCACTTAGAATCCTTTCCTCGCCAGCAGGATAGAATCAGGCCAGTCTGAACAAGTTGGTGACAGGCTCCGAGCACCTTGTTTCAGAGCCCAGGTTTGGGGGGAGACAGGGAAACAAGCGATGGAGGGCCGGCCGCAGGTCACGCCTGACCCTGGTTCAGCCGCCTGGACAAGGCTCAGGAGTGACTCGAAGCTATTTCTCCATCCAGGAAGGTGTCTTTGCAGAAATCCAACCTAGGTGAAGCAGGTTTTAGAGTTAGAGATTCTCTTGTGGCCTTGTTGGGTTTGATGCAGGCCCCGATGGCTGACACGGCACCCTGGAGAGGACCGGGGCAAGCCCTCCCTCGCACACCTTGCTGTTGGACCCGGGACCAGCACACCCTCCACGGAGATCAGGCTCGCAAAAGCAATCAAAATATGAACGTCGCACACCCTTTGATCCAGCTCTGTCACTTCTGGAAGTTCACCCTGCAGGTCTCCCCTCACATGTGCAAAATGACCTGTGGAGAAGGACGCGTCCCATGGCTTTGCTTATCATGGCAAAATACTGGAAAGGACCTAAATGCTCATCCGTGGGGGCTGCTTGAATTCATTCGTAAATGTGTGAGTTAAGATACTTCTGTCGACTTGACTATCGTGCGGCCGTTGAGGAAGATTGCAGCTGTTCAGGGATGCTCGGCAGGCGCTGATACAGGACAGGCTGTGAGTGTATGACATGGAGAGAGAGGGGCAGAGCGCATCGCCTAAAGCAATACTCTGTGCTGCTTTTAGTCTAAAGTGCCGTCTATGGGATCACACAGAGTCAGACACGACTGAAGCGACTTAGCAGCAGCAGCAGCAGCGTTTATTTATCCAGGTGACAGCGACTGTCCCTGGGGAGTTTGGTAAGCTAACCAAGGAAGGAGGGAGACATTTTTGTTTACTATTTGCCTTTTGCATCTTTAAATTTGTGCTGTGTGCATGTATTATCCACTCAAAAAATACATAAACTACTTTTTAAAACTCAGACTATGAATTATCTCCCAATGAAGCTGTTTTTGAAAACATTTTTAAGTTTGAAAAACTAGAATATCTTTTTACAATTTTTTCTTTTTTTTAAATTATGGAACTATGATAACACATTTACAAGAGGCTTGGAAAATACTGAACAAAGTTATATACATTTATAAATATATAAATTATGCATTTATAAATATATAAAGTTATATATTACATTTATTTTTTAAGTGGATAAATGAAGACTTTTAGTTGGAGATTCAATATCAAACTGTCAAAAATTAATAGAATGAATATACAGAGAAGTAGAAGGATATAATAGACCTGAAAAGCACTGTGAACCAATTAAGCATAACTATTCATACAATTTTCAACATATGATTTATCCAATATTCACACAACAGTAAGGAAAAACTATAAATAGCTTAAAGAAGAAACTAAGTTCAGATCTTTTGTCTACAGTCATACCGTGGAGGCCTCAGTTCCCGGCAGTGTCATCCCCAGGAGCCCCACCCCCACCATTGGAAGCATTTATCAGGCTCCCCTCTTAATTTAAGGTTCCAAGGTCAGTCCTGTTGAAAGTAGCCTGGAAGATATGGTCTCTTATAGTGTGAGCTCATCTTCTCTAATAGGTTCTGAGACAGATGGTGATAAAGTTTCCCATTAGATGGTACTCAGGGTAAGGGTATAAATTAAGACTCTGTACAACCCAAAGACTGAATGGATACATACTTGTACTTGATGACCTCATGATGCTACTGGAAAAAAAAAAAATAAGAATTTTCAGGGTTCTTTTAAGAGCTCCCACGAATAGAAATTAAACCAAGGAAAGTAAGGGCTTTTCATGGTAGCAAACCTAAAACAAAAATAATTCAAGGGACGGGGCGAGGGGAGAGGGCATAGAAGTGACAGCACGTGGTGGGAATCGAGATGGCATCGTTGACCCTTGAGGATCTGGACAGAACTTGAAAAAGACAAAAGAATTCAGCTACTGAGCTATATTCAGTTTCCTTGAAGTTATTTATTTTTAGCCGTTTGGAGATGGAATGTAAAGGATCGTCTTAGTCTGTTTGCATTTAGAGCGTGGCCCAGTTTACAGTTGCTTCCCACCATGAAATTCTGTGATTTTAAAATGTTGTGGACTTGAAAGGAAATAACCTGACATTCTTCCTTTCAAAATTGTGCTTTAGCAAGTTAGACTCTTAACACCATTTCCGTTCTGTGGCTCCGTCTTGTCAGAACCAGTTTTGCATATATGGGCGGCTAGTCACCCCACAGGGAGCCTGGCTCTTTCGATGGACTATTTTTAACACACGGGGGCTGAATCTCATATACCACTGCTGCCATCTTCTGGAAAGTCAGAGACCCAGAAGAACAATATTTTATCTATTCCCAGAGAAGGACAAAGGTGCGCTTCATAGTTTTGATGTTTCCCTTGACTACAGTAAGGGGTCCTGCGATGGCATTTGATGTTCTCCCGCTCTTTTAACACAGAACTTCAGAGCTGTGGAAGACAAATAAATGGCACATAATAAAATGCTTTTATAATAGATGATGTCATGAGAGAAAACACGCGCAAAGAACTTTGGGCATTCATATAGAGACATTTCAACCTGGAGAATCAAACCCTTATTTCGAGGGTCATCACTTATAGGTATCGACTGGCTCTCAACTTTATTGATCAGCAGCCACTTGAAAATTCTGATAGCACTGGAGGCTGTTCATTTGATTCCTTTTTATGCTTCCAAAGAGAAAATATACATACATCTCCTTTTGAATGTCTCCATTATGAGCGTATGGGAAATCAAGCTCAAAGCATCAATCAAATGACTTGTCTACTGACATGATACTGAAAGATAAAGTGATGGGCTGTTCATTTAGCTGTAAGATACTACGGGATTTCCTGAGAGGACTGGCAGTGACGATACCTCTGCATGTACAGGAAGAACAAGAGGTCAGTATCCCTCTCTGCCGCAGTTATGGTGAGTTGACAAGCTTGGCACTTCCCAGGAGGTCCTCAGTTTCACTCGGGGCCTCACAGAACCACAGCAGTTATTAGTAAATTAGGAATTACTTTAATTAACAAGGTGCTTAATTATCACCTTACTTTTCTGTAGAATATTTTTGTGTATAAAACATCTTAACTCCATGAGGAAACCATTTCTCATGTTTACTGTATGCCAGAAACTGGATGAGGTCTTCGTTATCTATTATTTCTTCTTTACAGATGCAAAAATACTAAAGTAAAGAGATGTTAGGATCACATAGATAATAAATGGTAGAGAAGAGTCTCTGACTCAAAGTCTCTCAGGCTTCAAAGGCTTTAGTTTTAAACACTAAATTGTATCTGATTTTTTTAAATATATAAATATCACTATATGATTTCATGAATTACAATATGCTATTCTCTTATATATTGTCCAGGTCCAAGATTTTATTCATTTCAAAAGTAAATAACACATATTAATTGCAAGACAGATATATGACTTGAATGTTAAGAACAGTTCGGCTATTTCTTATTAGGAAAAAAAAGTTTATCTCATTGGACTTATCCCTAATTGAATAGTTGTTTTAAAATTGTATATTTGAGGACACCCCTGGCAGTCTAGTGGTTAAGACTCCATGCTCCACTGCAGGGGGCACAGGTTCGATTCCTGGTCAGGGAACTAGGATCCTGTTAAGCTGCGTGGCATGACCAAAAAACTTAAAAAAAAAAAAATTTGTATGCTTCATTTTAGGCATCTAGGATGAGCTAATTACTATAGCTACGTGAGAAACTTGCCCTCAACTTCCCAGGCAGCTACTCCAAAGAGAAAAATGTATTGGATCACCATGTTCATTGTCAAATAAAGGGACGCCATCATGTTGTTGGGTGTGATTAACTTGTTCCTGGTGTTATATTCTAAGATGCATCATCATCCGTGGGTAGCAAACTCTGGGAGATAGTGAAGGACAGAGAAGCCAGGCATACTGCAGCCTGTGGGGTCGAAAAGAGTGGGACATAACTTGGCGACTGAACAGCAACAAAAAACAACAAAAGGAGATCTCTAGGATATATTTATATGTGAGTGAAGTGGAAGTCACTCAGTCATGTCAGACTCTTTGTGACCCCATGGACTATACAGTCCATAGAATTCACCAGGCCAGAATACTGGAGCAGACAGCCTTTCCCTTCTCCAGGGGATCTCCTCAACCCAGGGATCAAACCCAGGTCTCCCACGTTGCAGGCGGATTCTTTACCAGCTGAGCCACAAGGGAAGCCCTATGTATATGTAGATATCTATATATCTAATACACCTGTATCTATATAGACAGAGAGCTTGATCACAAGGAATTGGCTCATGTGGTTATGGGGCTGGCCAGGCAAGTCCTAAATCCATAGAGCAGGCTGCAAGGAAGGGCAGGCTGGAACTCAGTTGTCCACAGGTGTACTCTCTTCTTGGGGAAGCTTCAGTTCTGCTCCTAAAAACTTTCAACTGATGGAATCTGTCCCACCCAGATTACCTAGGACCATCTCCCTTCTTTAAGGTAAAGTGACTATTGGTCTCACCTACAAAATACCTACACTGAGAAACCTAGATTAGTGCTTGACCAAATAACTGGGCACTAGAAATGGCAAACCACTCCAGTGTTATTGCCTGGAAAATCGCATGGACAGAGGAGCTTAGCAGGCTACAGTCCATGGGACTGCAAGAGTCGGACACGGCTCAGCAACTAAACCACCACCACCATAGTCTAGCCGAGTTGACACATGACCCTAACATCACAGGCACTAAGATAATACAGCCCATATATATCGGGTTTTAATCAAATTTCATAAGGGGATAGAGTTTAGAAAATCAATAGAGTAAGTATTATTACTGTTAAGATTTTTTTAAAGCTTTAAAGATTCTTTTTTTAAAAAACTGCAGAAACTGTTGGCATGTGTCAGATCTATCTCAAAAGAAAATAACCCAGGAAAAATACACAACAAAAGAAAATAACCCAGGAAAAATACACAATGTAAATGGGTGATAGTCGATTCTATTAGTGTTTACTCATAAGGCATCTTAAAAGAGCCTCAGCAAAAGTGAGCCCACAGTTAATGACTAATAAGCCCCTGGGGAAATTGTGGCCTTCAACACTATTGGTTAAAGCCAGACCCACGTGCCCCAGGAAGGAGACAGGCAAGTCGGCAGAAAGACTGTGAAAATGTTACAGTCAGATTTGCTTCCTCCTCAAGCTCTTTGGAAATACCTGTGCTCTGGGAGTTTTTGCAAACAAACCCAAAATATGATTTCAAGGAATCCTATATCTGCCTAAGCCAGAATTCCCCAAACTTCCTCTGTTTACCTTGCCCTTTGTGGCTGCTTCTCCTGGTGCTTCTAGGCCATAAGAAATGCCTAACAGTTCTGTTTATTAAATATTTAGGTCCAAATAACATAGTAAGAATTAATATCTTAACAACTTAATAGCCATTTGAAAAAACTGTTCTTGTAAATTGAAAGAAAAAAATATATTTATTTCATTCTCAAATAACTACATCTCCTGGTCCAAAGAAATGTTCACCTGTCTTTCATAGTAACCTCCAAAAATCCTGCTTTGCAAAAACATGATGTCATCAAAAGAAGAACAGTACAATGTACATTAACACCATGAGTTAGTAATTCAGAGTCCCACAGATGCCAAGTATCACTGTGCTTTTCCTGAAAAATGTAAATAATCCCACCACACCTCTGTGAATTTGTTGTGGCATGCCAGGGCTCCTTGCTACACAGTTTGAGAACCAAAGGCCTAAGCATTTGTTCAAACACCTGGTTGACAGTCTTAAGTTCTAGATAATTAAATTAAAAACCTGAACATATTTTTTAGATCAAACCAGACCTTCTAATTATGTCCCCATTTTGTATGAGACAGATTTGAGTTATTTAACTAGAAAGCCAAAGGCACGATGTATCTAAACTTAAGTTATACTCTCTGAATAGGAGCAAATTAGCAAGTACATTCATGCTAAATTATCACCAGCACATTCTTCAAGCTTTTGCTTGCCTTTTGCCATACTGAAGTGGTGAGGGTTTAATTTTTATGTGCGCTGTCTTTTCTGTTTTTTTTTTTTTATATACTCTATTCTTTGTAGCACTGGTATGAAAGGGAATTTAATGTCTTTGTGTCAGGAAAGCCCTATTTATTCTGACAAAATGATCAACCTCCAGGGTGTTCCTCTACCATGAAACTGGTTTTATATCTCATCCACAAGCTAATAAGATGTGAAGCGTTTTCCCTGTCACGCCAAGAGATCAGACTTGGCTTCCATGGAAAACGCTGGGTTGAGATCATACAGTGAGCTCTTCTCAATGAGTGAACCCTACAGTTCACAGTTTTTCTACACGAGAGCAGGGTGATGGGTCTGAGGCAAACCCAGATGAGTAGATACATTAAAAAAAAATAAAAGAAAAACCTTAAGAAGGAACTCTAGGATCCAACCTGTTCACTGTTTGCTGGATTAGCTTTCAATTCAGGGAAAATTAAAATGTCAGAAATGAAAGCCTGGTGGTCTTGGTGCTCTGTGTAAACACGTGCTGACACACACCCCCTCTCGCACCCAGATGAACCTTTGAGGAAAGTTTACGTCCCACAAAAGGCGGGCTCAGTCTCTTTGCTGTGAGAAGAAATAAGAAGGCTAAAAGACTGTGAAAGTGTTGGCTCAGAAGCCGGATGGTGACATCTTTAGAGGAGGCCTTTTCCTTATAAAATACTTGTTCTTCTTGTTTGTTATGCCCTGAGATTAAAATGATTTTCAGATGAGTTGTTGTAACAAGAAAGTGACCGTGGGGAGAGTGGGGGGGTGGGGGGCGGGCAGGGAACCTGTTTCTGGTAAGATCAGATCAGATCAGATCAGTCGCTCAGTCATGTCCGACTCTTTGCGACCCCATGAACCGCAGCACGCCAGGCCTCCCTGTCCATCACCAGCTCCCGGAGGTCACTCAGACTCGCATCCATCGAGTCAGTGATGCCATCCAGCCATCTCATCCTCTGTCGTCCCCTTCTCCTCCTGCCCTCAATCCCTCCCAGCATCAGAGTCTTCTCCAATGAGTCAACTCTTCGCATGAGGTGGCCAAAGTACTGGAGTTTCAGCTTTAGCATCATTCCTTCCAAAGAAATTCCAGGATTGATCTCCTTCAGAATGGACTGGTTGGATCTTCTTGCAGTCCAAGGGACTCTCAAGAGTCTTCTCCAACACCACAGTTCAAAAGCATCAATTCTTCGGCGCTCAGCCTTCTTCACAGTCCAGCTCTCACATCCATACATGACCACAGGAAAGACCATAGCCTTGACTAGGCGAACCTTTGTTGGTAAAGTAATGTCTCTGCTTTTGAATATGCTATCTAGCTTGGTCATAACTTTCCTTCCAAGGAGCAAGCGTCTTTTAATTTCATGGCTGCAGTCACCATCTGCAGTGATTTTGGAGCCCAGAAAAACAAAGTCTGACACTGTTTCCACTGTTTCCCCATCTATTTCCCATGCAGTGATGGGACCAGATGCCATGATCTTCGTTTTCTGAATGTTGAGCTTTAAGCCAGCCTTTTCACTCTCCACTTTCACTTTCATCAAGAGGCTTTTTAGCCCCTCTTCACTTTCTGCCATAAGAGTGGTGTCATCTGCATATCTGAGGTTATTGATATTTCTCCCGGCAATCTTGATTCCAACTTGTGTTTCTTCCAGTCCAGCATTTCTCATGATGTACTCTGCATATAAGTTAAATAAACATGGTGACAATATGCAGCCTTGACGTACTCCTTTTTCTATTTGGAACCAGTCTGTTGTTCCATGACTGGTTCCAAATAGAAAAAGGAGTACGTCAAGGTAAAGACAACATGAAAAAAAAAAAGTCCTGGAAAGGCTGTTATTTTGAGGTGAGGCAGAGTGGTGATGTGTTTGGGATGAAGCTAGGTTTTTCTAGATCCTGTTTGTTTGGGGGGTTATCAGTTCAACCTTTTTTTTTTTTTGGCTGCGTCGGGTCTTGGCCACAGCTCAAGGACCTCTCTCTAGGTGTGGCAAGTGGGCTTAGCTGCCCCACAGCATGTGGAGTCTTACTTCCCCAACCAGGATCGACCCCGTGTCCCCTGCATTAGAAAGAGATTCTGAACCACTGGACCACCGAAATCCCCAAATCAGGCTTATCTCAAGCAAAATTGAGTTAAATTTCTGGTTTATGCTCTAGTATATGAATTTGGGAGCTTTCCAGCCTCTGGAAATTCTTCAAGGCTTCCAGGAATACAGCGTCATTGCTGTATGGGCTTATCGATTGCTGTGTAAAAAGCATCCCCAAACTTAGGATTTAGAACAGTGACAATCTGGTTCCTGCTTCACTTTGTTTTGCCTTTGCACACAAGCCTGTAATTTGGACAGAGCCCTGTGAAAGCATTTTTCTCTGTTCCACGCGGTGTGAGCGGGGGGCAGGTCACCCAGACACTGGAAGACCCAGGTGAAACATGGCGGCGCAGACACCTGGCCGGCAAGAGTGCTGTTGGCTGGGGGCCTCAGTTCCTCTCCACATGCGCCTCTCCATTGTGACTGGGCTTCAAGAGCAAATGTCCCAGGAGACAGAGAGTGGAAGCTGCCAGCTTCTTGCGAGTTCAGTTGTGTCTGATGCCTTGCAACCCCAAGGACTGCAGCATGCCAGGGCCCCAATAGTGGCCGGCTGTCACTTCTACCAACGCTGGTCGAGGGGTCAGCACGTCCAGATTTAGGCAGGAGGGGTATAGGGCCTGCCTCTCAAACAGAAGAGTATCAGATCACACTGGGCCTGTTCTCTAAAGCCACCACCATCGCCCACACGCCATACTCATTGACCAGGCTCTTTTCTGCTGGAACATCTTCCCTGAATACAGCTTCTGCTGGGAGAGATGTTACTCCCCACGGAGTACAATGAGTGGTTGTTGAAGGGAACCAGTTTTCTAGTGAAGGAACTCATCTCCCAGGTGGCATTAGTGGTAAGGGACCCCTCTGCCAATGCGGGACACACAGGAGATGCAGGTTTGATCCCTGGGTTGGGAAGATCCCCTGGAGAAGGAAATGGCAACCAGCTCCAGTGTTCTAGCCTGGAGAATCCCATGGACAGAGGAGCCCAGTGGGCATAGAGTGGGACATGACTGAACAGCCAACACTAACTAACTCCTTCTCCAGCCGTGAAATAAGGACAGGGCCTGGCTGGCATCTCCTCAGAAAACACCATGTGCTAGGCCTGCTTGTAGCCACTGAGCCTGTGTTTTGTCTCATCTACCTCTCGCGGCGCTCGTGTGAGACAGTTCTCACTGTCACCCTGTCTTCTCAGAGGAGGGAACAGAGGCCCATGCTCTTCCAAGGCGGTCTTGGTCGTCAAGGGGCAGGGCCACGGAGCCCGCGCCCTCAGCCGCCCTCAGCCGCCCTCAGCCGCCCTCAGCCGCCCTCAGCCGCCCGCGGCGCCTCCAAGCGGGGCCGCGGAAGGGAAGCAGGCCGCCTCGGCCGAGCCCGTCCAACCGGCGTAGGCCAGCTTCCTTGCGCAGCATTCACGTCTCCAGCCTCCTCCTCAGTCAGTGAAAGGGGAGGACCGTCGACTCCTGGGTCTCCTCCATCCTGAAGGGAGCGCTGAACGCTGTCAGGAGCGCCGTCTCCGGGTGACAGGCTTCACTTCAGGCTTAGCTTCCTGGGGCACCACAGCCAGGGGCTAAGACCACAGGAACGTATGTTCTCACAGTTCCGGAGGCCGGGGGTCCGAGAACGGGGACCAGGGGCAGTTTCTCCTGAGACCTCTCTCCTCGGCTCACACATGGCCACCTTCTCCCTCGACGTCCCTGGGGCAGGAGACGCCGGTTCGAGCCCTGGGTCGGGAAGATGCCCTGGAGGAGGGAATGGCAACCCACTCTGGTACTCTTGCCTGGAGAATCCCAGGGACAGAGGAGCCTGGCGGGCTACAGTCCCGTCAGACACATTGGAGTGACTCACACTTCACCTTCCCTCACCCACACACGTGGTTGTCTCTCAATCCCAGTGCCTGTCCTGATCGCCTTCTGTAAGGACACCAGTCCTATTGCTCAACCCCACCCAAGGACCTCATTTTACCTTGCATGCATATGTGCTAAGCCGCTTCAGTCATGTCTGACTCTTTGCGACCCATCAGGCTCCTCTGTCCGTGGGATTCTCCAGGCAAGAATACTGGAGTGGGTTGCCATTTCCTTCTCCAGGGGATCTTCCCCAACCAGGCATTGAACCCGCATCTCTGATGTCACCAGCATTGGCAGGCACATTCTTTAGCACTAGCACCACCTGGGAAACCCCATTTTACATTGCTTACCTCTTCAAAGGTCTTATCTCCAAACACAGTCACATTCTGAGGTGTGGGGGTTAGGACTTCCACATATGAGTTTGTGGGGCACAGAATTCAACTCATGATGACCCGTTCTTCTTTCCATAGTAGGCTTTCAATATAAAAGTAAGACCGTTAACATGGATATATAAATCCTTTATGCAAGAAAACACATGCAGTGTACATCATGCAAAATGCCAGGCTGGATGAAGCACAAGCTGGAAGATACCCTGCACAAGATTGCAGGGAAAAATATCAATCACCTCAGATATGCAGATGACACCACCTTTATGGCAGAGAGTGAAGAGGAAGTAAAGAGCCTCTTAATGAAAGTGAAAGAGGAGAATGAAAAAGCTGGCTTAAAATGCAACATTCCAAAAGCTAAGATCATGGCATCAGGTTCCATCACTTCATGGCAAATAGATGGAGAAACAATGGAAACAGAGACTTTATTTTCTTGAGCTCTAGAGTCACTGCAGATGGTGACTGTAGCCATGAAATTAAAAGACGCTTGCTCCTTGGAAGGAAGGCTATAACCAACCTAGACAATGGCACCCCACCCCAGTACTTTTGCCTGGAAAATCCCATGGACGGAGGATCCTGGTAGGCTCCAGTCCTTGGGGTCGCACAGAGTCGGACACGACTGAAGCGACTTAGCAGCAGCAGCAGCAGCAGACACCATATTAAAAAGCAGAGACATTACTTTGCCAACAAACATCTGTTTAGTCAAAGCTATGGTTTTTCCAGTAGTCACATATGGGTGTGAGAGTTGGACTATAAAGAAAACTGAGCACCAAAGAATTGATACTTTTGAACTGTGGTGTTGGAGAAGACTCTTTAGAGTCCCTTGGACTGCAAGGAGATCCAACCAGTCCATCCTAAAGGAAATCAGTCCTGAATGTTCATTGAAAGGACTGATGTTGAAGCTGAAACTCCAATACCTTGGCCACCTGGTGTGAAGAACTGACTCGTTGGAAAAGACCCTGATGCTGAGAAAGATTGAAGGCAGGAGGAGAAGGGGATGACAGAGGATGAGATGGTTGGATGGCATCACCAACTCAATGGACATGAGTTTGAGCAAGCTCCAGGAGTTAGTGATGGACAGGGAAGCCTGGAATACTACAGTCCATGAGGTTGCAAAGAGTCAGACATGACTGAGGGACTGAACTGAACTGATGCAAGTAAATAAATATCAGATGTGAAATTCTTGGCTGAGGTTGTTTTCCTCATATGCTAACACCAGTAACACTTAACCATAGATATTTCTTTGCATTGCTATCTCTTCTGCTAGGCTAGAAACATTTCGAAGAGAGGAAATGTGACTCATTTTCGAAATGCTTCTGCAATGCTTGGAACATTTTTTAGTAAAGAGTGAACAGTGTCATCAAAATAGGACTGTTTTTCCTCTTTGCGAAAGGTAGTTTGGCACGGAAAGCATCACCAAGTCAGGGGCGGGAGTAGAACGAGCTTGGGAAAGGAAAGCAGGCTGTGACCAAACAGGGCCCACAAGCCCGCCTCTAACCTGCGTATGTTCTCCCACAGTTCGTCTTCTGCCGGGACTGTAAGGAACCGTACCATGAAGGTGACTGCGGCGCCGTGACTGAAGCCTCAGGAACAGTCACTCAGGTAATGCGCCCTCTTCCTTCCCCAGATCAGGGCTCAGGCTCTCGTTGGGGACAGGAACTGGTTTCTGTCTGTCAAAGGTTCCAATCTGAAAAAGAAAGGACCAGACTAGCAGCCTACAGCCATGGTAATGGGGCTCTGGCTCCCCAGTCATCGGTCCCTCCAAATGACCCCTGTCCTCAGAGTCCCACTGCAGACTTCCCAACGGTCATGTGTGGTATCTTGGTTCTTCCACGGGAGTTCTTCCCCCGGGGTAAGTGGAGTAGGGATAAGGAGTCTAGTATGATCGGAAGAGTCTTTCGAAAAGAGATCAAGCAATTTAACAACCTCTGAATCAGGGAAATCAATACTAACTTCACATTATTTTTTTTTAAGTGCCCTGGTTTAAAGTCTTTGGTGAGAACTCTCTCCATGAATGACGTGATAGAAGTATTATATGATGCAAGAATATCGTTGTTTCTTTAGCAATATTCTTACCAAACTCAGGTCCAGCTCCTCACTGCTGGAAAATCAATACCTGAGAGGCAGCTGTTGGTAGAAAGGAAAATTGCTTTTGATCAGAAAGCCGTCAATCTGAGGAGATGGTGGACTCAGTGTCCCCCAGAAACCCTCTCTGAAGAGTCTGCTCAGCCATGAAGGTTTTTAAGGGGAAAAAGGGAAGTAGTATCGGTGAATCGCTGAGATGGGAGCTCAGAGTCGCCATCATCCCCCACTGCGTGCAGGCCTGTTGACGTCCTGTGAGCTTTCTTTGGATGCTCTCTTGTTCACATAGCTTGTTCGAGAGATTACTGAAAGGTAAACTTTGAGGAGCTCTGGTCATATGCTAATTGCTTATTCATCATTCCCACTTCTTTGATCTATGGAAAGAACCAACAGATTAGACAAGCTATTGTACGATCAAAAGATCTGATAGGTGTGCTCCACCCTGAATGAACAGAGCTTAGGGGCACCTGGTTTAAGAGTTACAGTGTAGCTTTGCTGCAGCTGCTGCTGCTAAGTCACTTCAGTCGTGTCCAACTCTGTGTGACCCCATAGACGGCAGCCCAGCAGGCTGCCCCATCCCTGGGATTCTTCAGGCAAGAACACTGGAGTGGGTTGCCATTTCTTTCTAAACTGACAAGAAAAGGGGTTTCCTGCTGAGGGTGTTATCCTGCAAAGAGCTGTGCTATCCCGCACTTCAGTCTTGATGAGGTAAAGCACGTGTTTACTGAGC
Organism: Tragelaphus eurycerus; assembly: GCA_935064755.1. NCBI lineage: Eukaryota > Metazoa > Chordata > Mammalia > Artiodactyla > Bovidae > Tragelaphus > Tragelaphus eurycerus. The sequence goes on along the minus strand of CAKXYN010000039.1, from coordinate 19,559,177 downwards.
CTGACTCTCTGAAGTGCTGTATCAGGCTTAAGGAAATGCAAATGTATTTTATTTATTGATTATCACTCACTAGAAAAGACCCTGATGCTGGGAAAACTTGAGGGCGGGAAGAGAAGTGGGCGACAGAGGATGAGATGGTGGGATGGCATAACCTCAATGGATATGAGTTTGAGCAAACTCCAGGAGATAGTGAAGGACAGGGAAACTGCAGTCCATGGAGTCACAAAGAGTCAGACATGACTGTTTAGTGGTTGAACACCAACAACAGTGATCGGCCAGACCTTAGGGGAAAGGAGTAAAAAAAAAATTTTTTTTTAATTTTATTTTGCTTAACTGTACAATATTGTATTGCTTTTGCCATTCATCAAAATGAATCCGCCACAAGTATACATGTGTTCCCCATCCTGACCCCTCCTCCCTCCTCCCTCCCCATACCATCCCTCTGGGTTGTCCCAGTGCACCAGCCCCAGGCATCCGTTATGGAGCATCGTATCTGGACTGGCGACTCATTTCAGATATGATATTATACATATTTCAATGTTATTCTCCCAAATAATCCCACCCTCTCCCTCTCCCAGAGTCCAAAAGACTGTTCTATACATCAGTGTCTCTTTTGCTGTCTCGTAAACAGGGTTATTGTTACCATCTTTCTAAATTCCATATATTTGTGTCAGACTGAAATTGAAGAGAGTAGAGAAAACTACTGGACCATTCAGGTATGACCTAAATCAAATCCCTTATGATTATACAGTGGAAGTGAGAAATAGATTTAAGGGCCTAGATCTGATAGATAGAGTGCCTGATGAACTATGGAATGAGGTTCGTGACATTGTACAGGAGACAGGGATCAAGACCATCCCCATGGAAAAGAAATGCAAAAAAGCAAAATGGCTGTCTGGGGAGGCCTTACAAATAGCTGTGAAAAGAAGAGAAGCGAAAAGCAAAGGAGAAAAGGAAAGATATAAACATCTAAATGCGGAGTTCCAAAGAATAGCAAGAAGAGATAAGAAAGCCTTCTTCAGTGATCAATGCAAAGAAATAGAGGAAAACAACAGAATGGGAAAGACTAAGGATCTCTTCAAGAAAATCAGAGATACCAAAGGAACATTTCATGCAAAGATGGGCACAATAAAGGACAGAGATGGTGTGGATCTAACAGAAGCAGAAGATATTAAGAAGAGGTGGCAAGAATACACAGAAGAACTGTACAAAAAAGAGCTTCAAGACCCAGATAATCATGATGGTGTGATCACTGACCTAGAGCCAGACATCTTGGAATGTGAAGTCAAATGGGCCTTAGAAAGCATCACTATGAACAAAGCTAGTGGAAGTGATGGAATTCCAGTGGAGCTATTCCAAATCCTGAATGATGATGCTGTGAAAGTGCTGCACTCAATATGCCAGCAAATTTGGAAGACTCAGCAGTGGCCACAAGATTGGAAAAGGTCAGTTTTCATCCCAATCCCAAAGAAAGGCAATGCCAAGGAGTGCTCAAACTACCGAACAATTGCACTCATCTCACACGCTAGTAAAGTAATGCTCAAAATTCTCCAAGCCAGGCTTCAGCAATATGTGAACCGTGAACTTCCTGATGTTCAAGCTGGTTTTAGAAAAGGCAGAGGAACCAGAGATCAAATTGCCAACATCCGCTGGATCATGGAAAAAGCAAGAGAGTTCCAGAAAAACATCTATTTCTGCTTCATTGACTATGCCAAAGCCTTTGACTGTGTGGATCACAATAAACTATGGAAAATTCTGAAAGAGATGGGAATACCAGACCACCTGATCTGCCTCTTAAGAAATCTGTATGCAGGTCAGGAAGCAACAGTTAGAACTGGTCATGGAACAACAGACTGGTTCCAAATAGGAAAAGGAGTACGTCAAGGCTGCATATTGTCACCATGTTTATTTAACTTATATGCAGAGTACATCATGAGAAATGCTGGACTGGAAGAAACACAAGTTGGAATCAAGATTGCCGGGAGAAATATCAATAACCTCAGATATGCAGATGACACCACCCTTATGGCAGAAAGTGAAGAGGGGCTAAAAAGCCTCTTGATGAAAGTGAAAATGGAGAGTGAAAAGGTTGGCTTAAAGCTCAACATTCAGAAAACGAAGATCATGGCATCTGGTCCCATCACTGCATGGGAAATAGATGGGGAAACAGTGGAAACAGTGTCAGACTTTGTTTTTCTGGGCTCCAAAATCACTGCAGATGGTGACTGCAGCCATGAAATTAAAAGACGCTTACTCCTTGGAAGGAAAGTTATGACCAAGCTAGATAGCATATTCAAAAGCAGAGACATTACTTTACCAACAAAGGTTCGCCTAGTCAAGGCTATGGTCTTTCCTGTGGTCATGTATGGATGTGAGAGCTGGACTGTGAAGAAGGCTGAGCGCCGAAGAATTGATGCTTTTGAACTGTGGTGTTGGAGAAGACTCTTGAGAGTCCCTTGGACTGCAAGAAGATCCAACCAGTCCATTCTGAAGGAGATCAATCCTGGAATTTCTTTAGAAGGAATGATGCTAAAGCTGAAACTCCAGTATTTTGGCCACCTCATGCGAAGAGTTGACTCATTGGAGAAGACTCTGATGCTGGGAGGGATTGAGGGCAGGAGGAGAAGGGGACGACAGAGGATAACATGGCTGGATGGCATCACTGACTCGATGGATGCGAGTCTGAGTGACCTCCGGGAGCTGGTGATGGACAGGGAGGCCTGGCGTGCTGCGGTTCATGGGGTCGCAAAGAGTCGGACACGACTGAGCGACTGATCTGATCTGATACTGTATTTGTGTTTTTCTTTCTGGCTTACTTCACTCTATATAATAGGCTCCAGTTCCATCCACCTCATTAGAACTGATTCAAATGTATTCTTTTTAATGGCTGAGTAATACTCCATTGTGTATATATACCACAGCTTTCTTATCCATTCATCTGCGGATGGACATGGGAGTAAAAATTTCAACACACTTAATGAATTTGCTCATTATTTTTCTCCTGATAGAGACATTAAGAGGAGTATAAACATGAAATCTACTCAGATAAATCCTTTAGCCATTCTATTGACAGGAACCTCATCAATAGGCATAGAAGTTCCAGAACATTTTAATTTCACAAGTTGAGAATGGTAAATATCAGAATGTTCTAAAGGGCTTCCCTGTGGCTCAGTGATAATCCACCTGCCAATGCAGGTGACACGGATTCAATCCCTGATCTTTGAAGATCCCCATGCCTCAGGGCAGCTAAGTCTGTGCACACAGGTTCTGAGCCTGAGTCCGCAAGCTGCACCTTCTGAAACCACGCACCCTAAAGCCCCAGCTCTGCAACAAGAGAAGCCCCTGCAATGAGAAACCCTCGCATCACACCTTAGAAAGGAGCCCGCACAGCAAAGAAACAGCACAGCCAAAAAGAAATGAATTTTAACATTCTAAAAACAAAAAAAATAAAATAAAGCCTGTTTAAAAAAAATGCCGTAAAATTAGAGCATAAAGAAGTGAATCCCTATGAGGTTCTGCAGAGGTTTCTACTCAATTTAAAGTAACCAAGGAAGCACAGTACATGAGCTCAGGGCTTCTCAGCAGCTCCTACTATGCTGGCCTGACCATGTTGGGAGCTTTAGGACTGGGAGGCTGTTTCTACAGCAGAGGCAGCACATGCCCTTTCGTTGACGTATTTTAGCTCCAGGGCATTCGAATGCAAGCTCACTGGGTCCAGAGGTCAGGAATAATGATGTCCCTGAGACCCCCACCACCCCCACCCACCCCCACCACCGCCTCAGGAGCAGAAGGGCTAGACCGGAAGATGAGCTGATGCTCTTGGAAATGGGTGTCGTCCATCAGTTCACACCCCTCTGTTCATATGATAACAGCATGGACAAGGCCTTCCGAGAAGGGATACCCTAACATCTGTCTATCTCCCAGCAATAGCAGTGAAATGAAGAAGAGCACTGCTTAACCCAAAGCTGTCCAGCGCCTGACCCACTCCATCAACCCCTTCATTCAGGAGGAACCAACCAACCTTGGTGTTGACCACTAAGGTTGTTGTTGTTAATAAATCTCTCAGTCATGTCTGACTCATTTGTGACCCCATGGCCTGTAGCCTGCCAGGCTCCTCTGTCCCTGGAGTTCTCCATCCAGGAATACTGGAGTGGGTAGCCGTTTCCTTCTCCAGGGGGTCTTCCCAGACCAGAGAGTGAACCCACGTCTCCTGCATTGACAGGTGAGTTGTTTACCACTGAGCCACCAGGGAAGCCCCAATGGTTAAGGTAGCCCAAATTAAAAAAAAGAGAAAGGAACTCCAAAATATGAGAGAAAGAAAGTTATAGCTGGCCTTACAGACAGATGGCCAGTATCAAGGGGCCTGTGTCTGCAGACACCATCTATTAGCCGGTATTAAACAGGAATGTGAGAGTTGGACTGTGAAGAAAACTGAGCGCCAAAAATTGATGCTTTTGAACTGTGGTGTTGGAGAAGACTCTTGAGAGTACCTTGCACTACAAGGAGATCCAACCAGTCCATTCTGAAGGAGATCAGCCCTGGAATTTCTTTGGAAGGAATGATGCTAAAGCTGAAACTCCAGTACTTTGGCCACCTCATGAGAAGAGTTGACTCACTGGAAAAGACTCTGATGCTGGGAGGGATTGGGGGCAGAAGGAGAAGGGGACGACATAGGATGAAATGGCTGGATGGTATCACTGACTCAATGGGCGTGAGTGTCAGTGAACTCCGGGAGATGGTGATGGACAGGGAGGCCTGGCGTGCTGCGATTCATGGGGTCGCAAAGAGTAGGACACGACTGAGCGACTGAACTGAACTGAACTGAAACAGCATTTCTACGGGACAGTCATCCTGCTAGATTCTCTGAAAAAATTCAGAGAAGTACATTTATTTTCAGAGGCTCACCAGGGAGCTATAGGGGAGGCATATGGGAAAGTAGATAATGGTAATAATATGCTAAAACAACATGTAGCTAATCCTATTTCGTATAACACTTCCCTAAGAAAGTCATGAAGAGCGGATCAGAGCTTGTCGAGAGGACAAGAGGAATAAGGTGACATAGAACGTTCCAGCAGAGGGCACCAAATGGACAAAGTACAGAAGCAGCGTTCTCTCCAGCTAGACTTCTGTTCATCCCTGCATCCTGAGGCTCAAGACAGTACTTGGTGCATTGACATCTAATAGGTGTTTGTTGAGTGATGATAGTGTCAACTGAAGAAAAATGCACACCCTAAAGTTGTGAATTAAGTTTTTATCTAGGGACGTTACTGTGGACTATAGCCAGGAGACAGACTCTCAGACAGATCTGAAGAACCACTCTGACGATGTAATAAGGGAGGAGCAGAATAATAGGTGTTTTTGTTTTTGTTCTTTTCTGATAATAGTTTGTGCTAAAAAAAAAAATGGAGTCAAACATCAAAGTTAAGTTAATCACTCAGTCGAGTCCAACTCTGTGATCCCACGGACTGTAGCCTGCCCCAGCTCCTCTGTCCATAGAATTCTCCAGGCAAGATACTGGAGTGAGTTGCCATTTCCTTCTCCAGGGGATCTTGCCCACCCAGAGCTCGAAGCCCGGTCTCCTGCACTGCAGGCAGATTCTTTACCAACTGAGCCGCTGGGGAAGCAAAGATTACTGCTAATCACACAAAACAGACCTCTCACGTTAATGATTTTAGGGCTTTTCTTTGTGTGGGAAGGTGCAAGGGTCTGGACTCTGAAATTATCCCTTCGATGTACATCTTGACTACCTCGGCCAGTACCCAGGGCACAGAGCAGTTCCTGGTTTTCTGCACTCTGAACTCCCCTCAGGGGAGGGGCCGCTGCCATGGTGATGGCCTGATTTCAGGCAATGTTCCCTTTCCACCGTGGCATCTATCAAGGAAAAGAGGTTCTTTCATTTCTTCAATAGTATTAAACACCTCTAACAGGTTAGGCTTTGTTCTCGTCTGTGGGGATAAAGTGCCTGCTCTCATGGAGTTTGTGTTACTTTATTAGATGTTACAGGCTCCCCAGGTGGCTCTGTGGCTAAAAAAAAAAAAAATCCACCTGCAATGCAGGAGACATAGGAAATGTGGATTCCGTCCTGGGTCAGGAAAGTCCTCTGGAGGAGGAAATGGCAACCCATTCCAGTGTTCCTGCCTGAAAAATCCCATGGACAGAGGAGCCTAGTGGGCTACAGTCAGTCCATGGGGTTGCAAAGGGTCGGATATGACTTAGCAACTGAGCACACACACAGTGGATGCCACAGGGTCGCACAGTCAATATGACCGGAATTCCAACAAGGAATCTTCAATCCTAGACAGGGATATCCAAGAGAGGTTTCAGGAAGAAACAGCTCTGGAATAAGACCTCTCTAAAGTGAGCCTCCTTCCTGCCTGGTGCCCCTGGTAACTGAACCAGGCCTCATATTTCTCTTATTTCAAAATGAAGCTAATGGCCCAACCAAACTGGAACATTCTGCTGGTTCATGACTGCCTGAGAACAGAAGGCAACTGGAGTTTGGGGGGTTTGCTGCCATTTCTTCCTAAGTCGCTAACCCATTGAGGGTCCTCCTCAGATGCACATGTGAAGAGACTGTAATTGAAGGATCACAGTGACCTGCAGTGGGGGGGGGGGGGGGAAGGGTCGCCAGAACCAAAATTGATGGGGGAGGTCTAAGAGTCCAACATCGGGGGGAGCCGTGACTGCCCCAGGCCTGAAGGGAGAGGAGGCGGAAAGGGTGTTTCACAGGGACCCGCTTCAAGGGCTGGAGCCACAGAGGAGCTCTGAAAAGAGATGCAATTGGGGGGCAGGGAGTCTACATTGCCAGGAGTGGACCCAAAGCTGGAGAGGAGTGACAACCACACCTGGCTTCTCCCACCCATCCTCTCGGCCCTTGCTAACATCTCCCCCTGGCCACACCCAGCTGAAAGCCAGCCACAAAGGATTCAGCCTTCCATATACAAGGCAGAGAGAGAAGAGAACCCAGGATAACCAGTATATTCTCCACGTCTCCGGTTTCCTCATTTCACCCAGAACTACTCTTGGACATGGAGAAGGATAAACCCAACAATCTATTTCATCAAACTGAAAGAGCCAATTCCATTTGGCAAGAGAATGAAGGGTTTTTATTTTCCTAAAGCCAGTTTATTTTCTGTTTCCTTCATTTCTCTCAGACCACAGTGATCTTCAAATGGGTGACCTCTGCAATCCCATTGACCTGAAACCTTTGAAAAGATGGCACTCCACACACCTGACAATAAAAATCTCATCGCAGCCTCCCCTCCTGGGACGGAAGGCTTCAGATGAATCCTCATGTCTGAATGTTGCTAATACAACAAAATACCATCATTAGCCTTCTTCAAATTTCCTTTCCATTCAATTCACTTCTAAGGCTTTTCCTTTCAGCCGTCCGTGGCTATGCTCCACTGTTCTCTCTTGAAAGCTGAGCGGTTTCTGGGTTTTGATATGACATTATCCAACCAGACAAGCCTGTGTCTCCTGGGGCCCAATCGGGCTTTTCCCATCAACTAAGTTATTTGACCCTACCCTTAATGCATTTTTTGATTAATGCAATATTTAAAAAAAAAAAACAACTCAAAAATTGGTTTTAAATTGGTTTTAAAATATTGAATGAGCTTGAAGTCGAAACTGCTGGGGGTCTGGGGAATCAGTGACAGAAGATCAATCCTTCTTGGGCTAATGAGAGTCCAGCCCCATTTGCTGCTGCTTGTTTGAGCGGGGTGTTCTCCTCCATGTGTTCCCCTGGAGGCTTTCTAATAAGTAAACACTTGCTCTTGTAAACCACATAAATTGATTCATTCTCCCAGGGGTTCTAAGTAGTTGACATTCCTCCTCCTATTCAACAAGAAGGCAAACTGAGACTTCCAGAGTTGTAGCGGTGTTGTCCAAAGCCACAGAGGAGATCATTTTCGTTGGCTGTACCTGCTCAAAGGAGTCTGGGAACAGCGACCCCTCTCTCTGATGCATAAATCTACTGTGTCTAATGGGAGTGTGCACCCCTGCCTGCCAAGCTCCTACTCGACCTGCAAGACCCAGAGCATGTGTTACCTCCTCCATGAAGCCATGTGCCCAGCCCACGACTCCCTCCAAGCTCTCAGACTACTACAAAGACCTCTGTGATCCATTCATCACATTGAAATGCTGTTTCCTTGGATCTTCCCTAAGATTCTGAGCTTTCTTGGTGCAAGATTTGTACCTGTTTTGTCTTTATAACCCCAGTGTCCAGCTTAGGCAGTACCCATTAAATGTTAGTGAATGAATGATGACACCGCCCCCTTTCATCCTCACATGTCCAACCTCATTGAGAGGCTGGGAAAGCATGCTGCAGGAACGTGGAGGGGGACAGAGGCCAAGATGGTGACACAGGAGCCCCTGAGCCCCCCGCTTCTCATGGCCACACAAAACCCACTGGCACACCTCAGAGATAGTAATACAGGTTCAGTTCCAGACCATCACAACAAGGCAATATCACAGTAAAGCAAGTCTCACAAATGTTTCTGTTTCCCAGTGCATATAAAAGTTATGTTTGCACTCTATTGTAGTCTATTAAGTATTACAATATCATTGTGTTCCAAAAATGCAAACCTTAATAAGAAGCTATTGTTCATTCACTAAGTTGGGTGTGCCTTCTTGTGACCCTGTGAACTGCAGCACACAAGGCTTCCCTGTCCTTCACTATCTCCCTGAGTTTGCTGAAACTCATGTCCATTGAGTCGATGATGCCATCCAACCCTCATCCTCTGTCACCACCTTCTTCTCTTGCCCTCAATGTTTCCCAGCATCAGGCAGGGTTTTCTCCAATGAGTCGGCTCTTCACATCAGGTGGCCAAAGTATTGGAGCTTCAGCATCAGTCCTTTCAAAGTATACTCAGGGTTGGTTTCCTTTAGGATGGTCTGGTTGGATCTCCTTGCAGTCCAAGAGACTCAAGAGTCTTCTCCAACACCACAGTTCAAAAGCATCAATTCTTCAGTGCTCAGTCTTCTTTATGGTCCAACTCTCACATCCATACACGACCACTGGAAAAACCATAGCTTTGACTACATGGAGCTTTATCGGCCAAGTTATGTCTTTGTTTTTTAAAATGCTGTCTGGGTCTGTCATAGCTAGGTCTGTCTGAGGCTTCTGAGTGATCAGGGTGGTGGTTGCTGAACATTGGGGTGGCTATGGAAATCTCTCAAAATAAGACAGCAATGAAATCTGCCACATGGATTGACTCTTCCTTTCATGAACAATGTCTCTATAACATTTCTCCCATAGTAGAACTGCCTTTACAATTGAGGTGAATCTTCTCAAATCCTGCCACTGCTTTTTCAAGACAGTTTAGGTAATATTCTAAATCATTTGTTGTTGTTTCACCCATCGTCACAGCATCTGGCCCAGGAGTCAATTCCATCTCAGGAAACAACCTTACTTGTTCATCCACAAGAAGCAGCTCCTTATCCATAAAGTTCACCGTGAGAGTGCAGCAACTGAGTCACATCTTCAGGCTGCAATTCTAGTTCTCTCACCGTTTCCCCCACATCTGCCGTTCCTTCCTCCACGGAGAACTTAAAGCCCTCAAAATCACTGTTGAGGATTGGAATCAGTTTCTTTCAAACTCCCGTGAATGTTCACATTTTGACCTCTTCCCATGAATCATGAATGTTCTTCGTGGCATCTCAAATGTTGAGTCCTTTCCAGGGGTATTCAATTTACTTTGCCAAAATCAACCAGAGGAATCACGGTCTGTGGCAGGTGTAGCATTATGAAGTGTGTTTCTTAAATCATAAGACTTGAGTGTTGAAGTGGCCCTGATGCTTGGCCGGCAGAATGGATGTTGTCTCAACAGGCATGAAAACAATGCGAGTCTCATTGTGCGTCTCCATCAGGGCTCTGTGGTCACCAAGTGCCTTGTCCATGAGAAGTAACACCTTGAAAGGAACCCTTTTTTCTGAGCAGTAGGTCTCAACCACGGGCTGGAAACACTCAGTAAACCGTGTTGTGAGCAGGGGTGCTGTCATCCAGGCTTTGCTGCTGCTTCTATTGAGCACAGGCAGAGAAGACAGAGCATGGTTCTTAAGGGCCCTGGGGTTTGGGGGATGGTAGGTGTGCGTTGGCTTCAACTAATCACTGGCTCCATGGACATGAGTTTGAGCAAGCTCCGGGAGTTGGTGATGGACAGGGAACCCTGGCGTGCTGCAGTCCATGTATGCAAAGAGTCGGACACGACTGAGTGGCTGAACTGAACTGAAGTCAGCAGCTGCATTCACCCCTAACAAGAGGATGAGCCTGTCCTTTGAAGCTTTGAAGCCAAGTGTTGACTTCTCCTCTCTATCAGAGTGCTGGATGGCATCTTCTTCTAAGATAACGCTGTTTCTTCTGTTGTTTAGTGTAACCATCTTCGTGAATTAGCTGGATCTTCTCAATAACTTGCTGCAGCTTCTACATCAGCCCTTGCTGCTTCACCCCGCACTTTTATGTTGTGGAAGTGATGTCTTTCCTTAAACCTCATAGGCCAACCTCTGCCAGCCTCAGACCTCTCTTATGTGGCTTCCTCACCACACTCAGCCTTCATAGAATTGAAGAGAGAGCCCTGCTCAGGGCTTTCCCGGTGGCTCACTGGTAAAGAATCGCCTGCAATGCAGGAGACACGGGAGACACAGGTTCAATTCCTCGTTCAGGAAGAGCCCCTGGAGGAGGGCATGGCAACCCACTCCAGTGTTCTTGCCAGGAAAATCCCATGGACAGAGAAGCCTGTTGACTACAGTCCATGCGGTCGCAAAGAGTCAGACATAGCTGAAGTGACTGAGCAGAGTCTGGATCTGGCTTTGGTTTAAGGGAGTATTGTGATTGGCTTGGTCTTCTCTCCAGATCACACAGCTTTCTCCACATCCACAGTAAGGCTGTCTTCACTCTCTTATCGTTTGTGTGTTCACTGGAGTAGCACTTTCAATTTCCTTCAAGAACTTTTCTCTTGCATTCAGAACTTAACAGTTTGGTGCAGGAGGTCTGGCTTTCAGCCTGTTGAGGCTTTGGACATGCCTTCCTCACTTAGCTTAGTCACTTCTAGCTTTTGATGTAAAGTCGGAGACTTGCAACTCTTCCTTTCACTTAGAGACCATTGAGGGTTATTGATTAGCCTAATTTCCATCCTGTTGTGTCTCAGGGAATAAGGAGGCCTGAGAAGAGGGAGAAATGCAGGGGAACTTGTGGGCTCCAGGGCAGTCACAACACACACAACATTTCTCAGCTAAGTTCCAAGTCTTATACGGGCATGATTCATGGTGCCTCAGAACAACTGCAACAGTAACATCAAGGGTCACTGGTCACAGATCACCATAACCTATATAATAATAATGGAAAATTTGAAATATCACAAGAATTACCAAAATGTGACACAAAAACTCAAAGTGAGCAAATGCGATCGGAACAGTGAATACCTGTGAAGTGCAGCAACGTGAGTCATAATAGAACCAGCTCTGACTGTACAGTGTCCACCGTACAGTGACAGGGATCCAGGGGCCAGACACTAGACAAAGGAGAAGACGCCCACATGGGAACAGGCAGGAAAGGCTGACACACTCTTGCGCTAAAACCCACCCCCCAGGATCTCCATGGCCATCCAGCAGCTAAGACTTGGCACTTCTACTTCGAGGAGCACAGGTTTGATCTTGCATGCCATACAGTGCCCCAGGTGGCAAAGAATCCGCCTGCCAATGCAGGAGCCACAGGAAACATGGGTTCGATCCCTGGATCCCTGGGTCAGGAAGATCCCCTGGAGTGGGAACGGAGGAGCCTGGCAGGCTACAGTCCACAGGGTCACAAAGAGCCGGATACGACTGAGTGACTGACTGAGCATGATCCGTGCAGCACAGCAAAAAACACCCCCACCCCAGCGCTGACCCTTGGAACTGCAAGGGAGCCCCCAACATGCAGCTTCTCCCCGAGGACCAAAGGGTTTGGACCCCACATCTTGTGCACCAACTGTTAGGATTCCCGCTGGAGGGACTGACTCTCAAAGCAGCTAGCTCTAAAAACCAATTGGGCTTGTGTCCATGAGACCCACAAGACTGTAGCAAACCAAGAAGTGATTCTCAACAAGATGCGCAGCACTCGCCATGGCTCTCCCCACAGGGCTTAGTGCAGAGGGCGCAGGCAAAATCTCGTGGTCTTTCCATCAGAGAGGTGATCTGCATACTTTGGCAGTATTTAGTAGGCACTTGGGGCAGGCTGTGACACCTGAAGACCAGGGAAGCCAGAGCACAATTCCCCTGCCTTCTCTCTGCAGTCCACAACAAGTCACCAGTACCCCCCTGGAAGGAGCCCGTGCACAAGTCTGCACCGCAGCTGTTAAGGCTGCTGCCCTCAGAACGGATCGCATACCGCTCTGATGGACAACGAGGCTTCCATTCATGAGTCCCGCGGGACTGGAGCAAACAAAGAAGCAATTCTGAGCTGGCTATCCCTCCAGGACTCAGCACAGAGGGAGCAGACCAAGAAAAAAAAAAAAAAAATGCCTATCTTCCATCCTGAAAGGGGTATTTTAAAAGTGTCACCTGGGGCCCAGGCTTCTAGTTTAGTGGCCTCCAGGGGCTGACTGCAGCTCTTCCCAGAGGCCAGGGAAGCAGGCAGACACATCTCCCCACTTTCTCCCCTCAGCCTGCTCCGATAATGTAACCGAGGCCTCAGCATCTGGCAGGAAGGCATTTGCACACACGCAGCTTTTGCAGCTTCCGCTTGAGGTGACGCCACCCACCTGGGGTCACCTGGCCCTCATAGCCAAAGGGGCTTGCATCCATGAGTCCTGCAGGACTGGAGCAAACAAAGAAGCAGCCTTTTTAGGTTTTTTTTTTTTTTGGTTACACTGGATCTTCGGTGTAGCGAGAGGGCTTTCTCTAGTTGCAGAGAGTGGGGCTACTCTCGAGTTGCGGTCCACGGGCGTCTCACTGTGGTGGCTTCCCCTGTGGCAGAGCCTGGGCTCTAGAGCACACGGGCTTCAGTAGTTGCAGTATGCGGGCTCAGTAGTTGTGGTGCTAGGTTTAGTTGCTCCTTGGCGTGTGGCATCTTCCTGGACCAGGGATCAAGCCCGTGTCCCTTGGATTGGCAGGTGGAGTCTTATTTATCCACTGCACCCCCTGGGAAGTCCCAAAGAAACAGTTCTTAGTGGGCACAGGAACACCGCCACCATCCCCTGCAAGTACCCGCTCATACCCAGCAGAGAGGGAACAGGTGCTCCCTGGAAAGGACCTAATGACATGTTTTCCCAGCTGCTGCCTGAGAATCCACTTCTAATCATCCCAAGTGCAACTGGGCTGAGTGCCATCCTCCCCTTTGGGACAGTGTCAGGTCTTGGCACATGCCCACCTGCCGGGAGCCACTAAGAACAAAGGAGAAGGCTTGGACAATCACAGAAGGCAGAGAGATAACCAGTAGCCCAGGCCAGTCCGATTGATAATATTCAGCCCCTGCACTAGGCCGTCCTGTCAAAGCTGAGAGCTGTGTCTATTTCATCTAAGGCACAGAAAAGCACACGGAGTCAGAAAAACGAAGAAACAGGAAAATGTTCCAAACAAAAGAACAAGATAAATCTCCAGAAACAGATCTTATTTTCATGGAGATAAGTGATTTTCCTGATAGGATAACAGTCATACAGATGTTCACGGAGGTCAGTAGACCAATGCGTATACAAGGTGCATATATAAGCAAAGCATATATATATATATGTAATGCAGGAGACCTGAACCCAGGTCTCCTGCATTACAGGCAGATTATTTATAGTCTGACCCACCAGGGAGGCCCAAATGAAATATTGACATATAACATTTTATAAGTTTAAAGGGCACAATATATTGATGATAAAAGAGATAGTTCATCACGAAGATATAACATTAGGAAATATTTTTAATGCTAGTAAATATTTATTCACCCCACACAGGAGCACCTAAATATTTAAAACAAATATTTATGGACCTGAAGGAAGAAACAGATAACCATATGATAACAGCGGGGAATTTCAGCACCTCACTTAAAACAATAGATGTATCACCAGACAGAAAATCAATTAGGAAATGTTAGGCCTAAACTCCATGTCATGTTTTCAGGAAGCAAGCGCTGAGCCCCTAGAGATGTGAGTGCAGGCTTGGGGAGGGGGTGCACTTGGGGGTCTCGCTGTGCAGAGTGAAAGCCACAGGACGACAGACAAAGGAGCTTCCGTTGCAGCAGGGGGCTCAGCCCGTCCTATGAGGAGCTCTGGAGCCAGGATGGGCCCTCAGATCTCCTCTGCATCAAGGAGGGCCGGCAGCAGGAATCCACTCCCCCACGCATAGACCCATCTTTGTCCGTGAAACCCCAACCCAGCAGGGATCGTGATACAGGGGAGGAAGCCACTTCTTCAGCTGAGGGCAGTTCTTGGTTGGAGTCTGTCGCCGAGAGCTGTGCGGCCAACACACCTCGTGGCCAGGGAAATAGTTGTTCTGGCCAGGGTCTCAGCACGACTACAATCCACCCTTGGGGTAACAGTCATGTAGACGTTCACTGAGGTCGGTAGAACAATACAAGGTGCATATACAAGCAAAGCATATATGATTTCAACAAAGAAAAACTATTAAAAAGTACCAACCAGAAATCACAGAGCTGGAGAATACAGTAACTGAACAGAAATTTGCGATCGAAAGTTTCAAATGCAGAATAGATCAAGCGGGAGAAGGGATAAAGCAAACTCAAAGACCGGTCAGTGGAATTCATCCAGTCAGAGGTGTATTGGAAGGGCGAAGGGTGAAACAGAGTAAAGACCCTCCCTGACCGTCAGGAAGAGGCAGGGCTGCAGCCGTAACGGAGGGAAGAGGAGCAGGTGGGTGCCCAAGTGATTCACCATGCCATCTGTTGGTGCCCTCCTGCCCAGCCTGGAGAGCAGATGGTCAAGCTCAGTAGCCATGGCTTTAGAATGGCAGGTGGCCAGGGGCTTGGACCCATCAGGGATGACCTAGAGGTGCCTGGCTGAGGGTGAGTGTGGGTGAAGCAGACGCCACCTCCAGACCAGCTGCATTGCGGTGAGCTGCGGTCCCCCCACTTACCTTCCTCCTGTGAACCTTCCTGACAGTCCGTTATGCTGCCAGAGTGGCAGCTCCTCCCCTTGCCCTCCAGTCTCTGGGCAAACGACATAAAGACGGCTTCAAGTTGAACAGAATTCTTTATATATATATCCTGGGCTCAGGAGTTGCAGCTCCCAGGCTCCAGAGCACAGGCTCAATAGTTGCTGCACTTGGGCTCGGTTGCTCTGCGACACGTGGGATCTTCCCAGACCAGGGAGTGAACCTGTGTCTCCTGCACCGGCAGGCTAATTCTGTACCACTGAGCCACCAGGGCAGCCCTTTGTCTTTTTAAACCCTAATTCTTAAAAAAAAAAAATAAATTATTTATTTGGCTGCACCAGATTTTAGTTACAGCACGCAGGATCTTTCAGTTGCAGCATATAAGATCTAGTCCTCTGACCAGGGATTGAACCCACGCCACCCCCTGCATTGGGAGTAAGGAGTCTTAGCCACTGGACTGCCAGGCAAGTCCCTTTTATTTAAAAAATGTATTTATTTGACTGCGCTGGCTCTTAGTTTCGGCATGTGGGATCTAGTTCCCTGACCAGGAATTGAACCCTGGCCCCCTGCATGGGGAGCAGGGAGTCTTAGCCACTGGACTGCCAGGGAAGCACTCCAAGTTTAACAGAATTTGTGATGTATTTCGTGGTAGAAGCACTTTTCCCTGTGGAAACCAGAGCCTTTGTACCTGTGAGGCTCAGAGCTGCGCAGACAGAGCACAGATTCCCAGGTGAGTCCCTGGGAGTCAAGGCAAGAGGGGCCGGTCCTCCTCCCACCTTTGACCCCCAGCCACCGGATTCTACCTGGTGGAGGCACAGTATCGGGTGTGGTGCACAGTATCGGGTGTGGTTGTCAATTTATGTGGAAACAACAGACAGAAGCAAGGTGTTCAGGGAGGGATGACGGGTTTCCTCCGGGCAGCTCAGCAGAGGTGCTCCGCGGGTAAAGGAAGAGAAGCGTAGACCACCTCAGAGGGATGCTTGGCTGATAAAGACACCGATTAGATTTATCATCTCAGGACCCTGCACTTCAACCCCCAGTTCTATAACCAGAGGCTGAGAGACGTGCCTGCCCTGGAGAAGGAGCTGAGAACAGCCACAGCTCAGAAGGCTGGATTCTCGGGCGCCCTTTGCCATCTCACTGTGGGCTTTCCTCCCAGCCGTCCACTGCGGTTCACGTAACGGCAGCCCGGGAATTGGGAGACCAGGGCGGGAGGTGGGGGTAGATTACTCCTGGAGGTCTGGGTCCACAGTTCTCTGGGAGTGTAGCTCCTGAATCACTTGTTGGTTTATGTAAAGCAGCTTTGTCAATACTACTTCATTCAAGTCCTTGACTCTGGATGCAAAGGTTGGCAGACTGTTAGCACAAGTCTCTGTGCCTGACGCACAGTGAGGCCTAGCGGGAGCCGGGAGCAGGGAGCAGTTTATTGCAGGGCCCTGTCCCAATGGTTTAGCGGGTAAAGAATCCACCTGCAGTGCAGGAGACACAGCAGATGCGGGTTCCATCCCTGGGTCAGGAAGATCCCCCGGAGAAGGAAATGGCAACGCACCCCAGGATTCTGGCCTGGAGAATGCTATGGACAAAGGAGCCTGCGGGGCTGGAGTCCACGGGGTCGCAAACAGCTGGACACAACTAAGCCTGCAGGCACAGCGTGCAAGGAGACGGGTGGCTCTTGGCCTAGCAGAGACGAGTTGAGCTCCTGCAAGGATTCCAGCAAAGCACTTTTTTTAAAAAAGGAGGAGAGGGTCCTGGGGTCTGTGATCAGTTCATGCCCAGTTCTCTGACTGGCTGATGGCGAGAGAACAGGGTGAGGAGCAGGGGTTACCATCAGTCCTCAGGCTCCAGGGGACCCGGGGCTGTGCACTCAGGGTCGCCAAAAATAGTTAACTTCTTCCCTTGGGTGGGGCATCTCACATCTGCACGGATCAGCTGGGAAAGAATCCACCTGCAATGCGGGAGACCTGGGTTCAATCCCTGGATTGGAAAGATCCCCTGGAGAAGGGAAAGCCTACCCACTCCAGTATTCTGGCCTGAAGAATTCCATGGACTGTATAGTCAATGGGGATCTCAAAGAGTCGGACACAACTGAGCGACTTTCACTTTCACATCTGGGAAACAACTCAAGAAACTTGCATCAGATACTGTTATCTACTTCAGAGAGGAGTTAGAGTAGAGGATATGGGGGCCTGTCTAAGAAAGGGCCCCTGGGGTCCTGCTCGGTTACAATCCCCTCCTTTCCTTTGATTCTCCTTAATCTTGAGGAGAAAAAGGTTTGAACAAGAAAAGAAATAAAGATTCAGATAAGGAGGTTAATCAGAAACTTGGCAGGGATACCTACAGGGTCCTGCTTGGTTACAAGATGAGCAGACGCCTAATGACACCTAATGATGATGATAGAACCCCTGAAACGCAGCTGCGTGGTCCATCTGCACCGTTATTCGACAGACATGTGCAACACAGGTGCTGCAGACAACCCCGAGCTTCTGTGGTGCATCTCCCACGCACTTCACTTGTTGGCTCTGGGGAGCAGAAATGGTCCTGGGCTGGGGCTCAGAGCGGCTGTGGGTTCCCCAATTTCCAGGCCTGGCACTCACATTCTTCCAGGGGTTCTCCTCCCCTGCCCCTCAGCAAGGCCTGCTGAGCTATAAATAATGGAAAGAGCATGTATGGGAAGTATTTTATGCCTTGTACTATAAAATGGTACAACTTTGAGGTTTGAGTTTTTTAAGGCTGAATGCTAAAAAAAAAAAAGGTCAGGCATGAGAGAGAGAGAATGGAGTAGGAAATGGCAACCCACTCCAGTACTCTTGCCTGGAAAAATCCCATGGACAGAGGAGACTGGTGGGCTACAGTCTGTGGGGTCGCAAAGAGTTGGACATGACTGAGCAACAAGGAAATAAGTCCTGAATATTCAGTGGAAGGACTGATGCTGATGCTGAAGCTCCCAACATTTTGGCCGCCTAATGTGAAGAACTGGCTCATTTGAAAAGACCCTGATGCTGGGAAAGATTGAGGGCAGGAGGAGAAGGGGACAACAGAGGATGAGATGGCTGGATGGCATCACCAACTCAATGGACACGAGTTTGAACGAGCTCCGGGTGTTGGTGATGGACAGGGAGGGCTGGCGTGCTGCACTCCCTGGAGTTGCAGAGTCGGGCACGACTGAGCGACTGAACACAGAGAGAGAAAAAATGAAACACAACATTGAAGAGCAAATGGTGGCACACCTGAACGTGTGCGCACATACACACACACACACATCCCTCACATACACATTCACTACACACACTACACATACCACTCACACACACCATCTCCGCCTGACAATTCCCTGGGTTTCCAATTAGAAGGGAAATAGCTGCAGAGCTCC
Organism: Tragelaphus eurycerus; assembly: GCA_935064755.1. NCBI lineage: Eukaryota > Metazoa > Chordata > Mammalia > Artiodactyla > Bovidae > Tragelaphus > Tragelaphus eurycerus. Next base: position 19,540,735 of record CAKXYN010000039.1, on the reverse strand, counting down.
TCTCAGTCACCAGGTGGCGCCAAAGCCTTAAGGGAAATCATACTTTGCAAGATCAGATCAGATCAGTCGCTCAGTCGTGTCCGACTCTTCTCGACCCCATGAACCGCAGCATGCCAGGCCTCCCTGTCCATCACCAGCTCCCGGAGGTCACCCAGACTCACACCCATCAAGTCAGTGATGCCATCCAGCCATCTCATCCTCTGTCGTCCCCTTCTCCTCCTGCCCTCAATCCCTCCCAGCATCAGAGTCTTCTCCAATGAGTCAACTCTTCGCATGAGGTGGCCAAAATACTGGAGTTTCAGCTTTAGCATCATTCCTTCTAAAGAAAGGGTAGCCAAAGTGACGGGGGCCGGGGGGTGGAACCAAGGGTTCACCCCTTTCAACTGACAACAAGGGCAGGAGAATCAAGACACAGAAGCAGCATTTCTGGGTGAAGTGCAGACTTGAAAGACTGAGACCCAGGTCCTACCTACAATGTAATAAACCCTTTATTCACTGATGGGTTAAAGATGGAGGCGTGGGGGGTGTACATATTGTCCGCAGGACAGGAGATGGATCACCTGCTCTGTCTGATCACCTCTTATCAAATGAAGCAGCTTCCAAAGGTGCCTGAAGTGTCAGCATGTTGGAGGTGCTTTTTAAAAAATATTCATTTGTTTGGCTGTGTCGGGTCTTAGGACACTCGGGACCTGTCATTGCAGAGCGTGGACTCTCTTGTTTCGGCGTATGGGCTTAGCTGCTCTGGCATGTGGGATCTTAGTCCCCCACCAGGGACTGAACCCATGTCCCCCGCATTGCAAGGTGGATTCTTAACCACTGGACGGCCAGAGAAGTCCCGTATCAGCACATTCAAACTGATGGCTGTTGTTTTCCAAGTTCACGTTGAATTTTCTTTCTGCAGAAATTAAGTGTACATCTCTTATCTGATCAGCCCTGTCCTGTGAGGAGTCCAAGGCCAAGCAGAATGGCTTTGAAGTCAGTGGGCCTGATCTTAAGAGTGAGCGTCGACTGGGACTAGCTGCAGGGGTTGATGGGGGTCAGCTTGGCTCATGCTTCACAGCTGTTCTGTTAGACGCTAGTCTCCATGCTGCTGAAAAGTCAGTTTGTAGGTGTGGTTAACCTCTACCACCAGTTTGCTGACTCATGTCAAATAGATGACCCACAATGTGGGTGGGCCTCATCTAATCACCTGAAGGCCTTATAATCAGCCCTGTCATAAGGTTCATGAAGCAAAGACTGAGATTTTCCAGATAAGAAGGAATTCGGCCTTGTGATTATAACTTGGAAACTCCTCCTGCATTTCCAGCTTCCCCTACAGATTTTGAACTAACAAGCTCCCACAATCCCATGAGCCAATTCCTTAAAGTAATTCCTCCATATTTTATACATATATATGTACATGTGAGCGACTGATCTGATCTGATGTACATGTGTACATATATATATATATATAAGTTTAGTTCAGTCTCTCAGTCATGTCCAACTCTTTGCAGCCCCATGAACCACAGCACGCCAGGCCTCCCTGTCCATCACCAACTCCCGGAGTCCACCCAAACCCATGTCCATCGAGTCGGTGAGGCCATCCAGCCATCTCATCCTCTATCATCCCCTTCTCCTTCTGCCCTCAATCTTTCCCAGCGTCAGGGTCTTTTTCAAATGAGTCAGCTCTTCCCATCAGGTGGCCAAAGTACTGGAGTTTCAGTTTCAACATCAGTCCTTCCAGTGAACACCCAGGACTGATTCCCTTTAGGATGGACTGGTTGGATCTCCTTGCAGTCATATATATGAACATATATGTGTGTGTGTGTGTGTGTATATATATCTCCTATTGTTTTGTGTGTTTAGAGAATGAACCCTCACTGACACATGAGCTGTAGTCATCAGTAAGTGAATTATATGACCTCTCTAAGAGATGCTTTCCTCATCTGTAACGTGATGTTGTAAAACCCAAAGGATTTAATGAATAACGCATGCACCGTGCCTAGCGTGGATCCTGATCAATCACAGTGTACACTAAGTACGGTATTCTTCCCTCATCCATCCTCATCCCGGCACACACACACCCCCACAAGTTTACATCAGGCTGCAGAGATGAGATGCACACCTCCAAGACAGTCTGTGCTAGAGCACACACGCGCGCACACGCACACACACAATTCCTTGTCTCTGTGCTGACTGCAGTGTATGCAGATGTCCTGTCTCAAAGGGTCGTCCACAGACCAGCTACTAGGGCATCACTCAGGAACACGGTGAGACCTACTAATGCAGGGACTTTCCTGATGGTCCAGTGACGGGGCTCTGATCTCCCAACACAAGGGGCTCAGATTCAGTCTTGTTTTTAAAAATAAATAAATAAATGAATTGTAAAAACCCTGGTGATCCAGAAACTGGGAGGAGACTGCTGGCTTTGGGGGTGGGAGTTAAGGGGGGGGGGGTCTACAGCAACCAGTGTTTGAACAAGCCCTCCAGGTGCCCCCACGGGCTGAGAGCCACTGCTATGCTGACTTGTCAGCGCTACAGGGCAGGGACTTCTTTTGTCTGTTTTCTGCGTATTCTCTTTTGTTTACATATTCCCAGTACCTAGAACAGTGCCTGGCACATCGCAGGCATCCACCACATGTTTGCTGAATGAAGGGGTTTCTGTGCCAGCTCGACAAAAAAAAAAAAAAAAAGTCGGCTTTGTACCAGAATATCTGCACTTTACACAAAGGACAGGCTTGTTCTCTGCTCCAACTCCCTCTTTGCATCAGGGATGCCTCCACATTCCAGCTTCTGTCTGCCTTGATTATTTTAGTTTTGACCGGCCTGAGCGATCCGTGGACTCGAGACCTCCATCATCCAACATCCAGCTCAGGTTACCTTCCCCACCCGACTGCAGATTTCCCCCATTTGCCAATTCGTGAGACTAGTGAAACACAAAGAACTTTAAAATTCCCATTAAGTGATACCCTCATTAATTATCTCACAGCTTAGTATTTAGGCTGTCCTCTTTCCCCACCCATCTCAAAGCATGCTCACAGACATTATTTACCTTCCTTCCACTCCATGAAGCAGACCGAGGTCCCTTGGGGCAGGCAGGGCTGTATAAGATCTAATCCCACAGTGGTGCCTCGTACTAATCGTGCTAAGAGCAGAAATCACCTCTGGTACTGTCATCGTCAAGAGTATCCTTCCAGACCGAATCTGACGGCATGGCCTGGGAAGTCCGGAGCTCAGCGCTGGGAGGGTAGCCTGGCACCTCTCCCTGTCCACTGCCTGATGCTCCATTACATCCTAGAACTTAAGTGATTTCCTTCTACATACATGTGGAGATAGATTTATTCGCAGTATTTACTGATTAAATATATTTATTATATAAACTAATGCTATGTAAATACACAGCTGCTGTGCTCTGCTCAGTGACATCAGTCGTGTCTGACTCTTTGCTACCCCATGAATCATAGCCCAGCAGGCTCCTCTGTCCATGGAATCTCCAGATAAGAATACTGGAGTGAGTTGCCATTTCTTCCTCCAAGGGATCTTCCCGACCCAAGGATCGAACCCCTGTCTTCTGCCTCTCCTGTATTGTAGGCAAATTCTTCACCAGTGAGCCACCAGGGAAGCCCATAAATACATAGATTCCACCCCCCAAAAATGTTCAGTTCAGTCGCTCAGTCGTGTCGGACTCTTCGACCCCATGGACTGCAGCATGCCAGGCCTCCCTGTCCATCACCAACTCCCGGAGTTTACTCAAACTCATGTCCATTGAGTCAGTGATGCCACCCAACCATCTCATACTCTGTCATCCCCTTCTCCTCCTGCCCCCAGTCTTTCCCAGCATCAGGGTCTTTTCAGATGAGTCAGCTCTTCATATCAGGTGGCCAAAGTATTGGAATTTCAGCCTCAACATCAGTCCTTCCAATGAACACTCAGGACTGATATTCTTTAGGATGGACTGGTTGGATCTCCTTGCAGTCCAAGGGACTCCCAAGAGTCTTCTCCAGCACCACAGTTCAAAAAGAGAGAGTAATCAATATTAATAGTTCCAAGAATCTTTGTGCCTGAAAGAGAACCGCAGTGTTCCAACTCACCGGCAGGGGGCGCGCTGCTCACAAGCAGTGCTCTCAGACTAGAACATTTGTCTGCTGGAAACTCCACTCTCTGCAGAGGCAGCAGTTTTCAGTTAAAGATGTGGCAAGTGGGTGCTATCTGGGCATTCATTTTGATCATAAAGGCGACACTTCATAGTTGGCGTTCACCTGAAAACACTCTCATCTGATTTCAGCTAACTAATTTCAGAAATTAATGCCAATCAGATCCTTTTTGGAAAATAGATTTAAGTTGACTTTTAGAAGCAGGGTATTTGTTGTTGTTTAGTCACTAAGTTGTGTCCAACTCTTAGTGACTTCATGGACTGTAGCCTGCCAAGTTCCTCCGTCCATGGGATACTCCAGGCAAGAGTACCGGGGTAGGTTGCCATGCTCTCCTCCAGGGGTTCTTCCTGAGCCAGGGATCAAACCCTCAGCTCCTGCATTGGCAGGTGGACCCTTTACTGCTGAGCCACCAGGAAGCCCCAGGGTAAACAGATGTCACAAATAAGTTTCCTAAAGCTGGAAAGATGACATGCATGTGAACAGTCTCCCAAGTTGTTCTGTTGTTCAGCCACTTGGTCGTGTCCAACTCTTTGCAACCTCATAGACTGCAGCACACCAGGCTTCCCTGTCCATCACTGTCTCCCAGAGATTGCTCAAATTCATGTCCATTGAGTCAGTGATGCCATCCAGCATCTGTCGTCCCCTTCTCCTCCTGCTCTCAGTCTTTCCCAGCATCAGGGTCTTTTCCAATGAGTCAGCTCTTCACATCAGGTGGCCAAAGTACTGGAGTTTCAGCTTCAGCATCAGTCCTTCCAATAAATATTCAGGACTGATTTCCTTTAGGATTGACTGGTTGGATCTCCTTGCTGTCTAAGAGACTCTCAAGAATCTTCTCCAGCACCAAAGTTTGAAAGCATCATTTCTTCAGCACTCAGCTTTCTTTATGGTCCAAATCTCATATCCATACATGACTACTGGAAAAACCATAGGTTTGACTACATAGACCTTTGTCAGCAAAGTGATGTCTCTGCTTTTTAATACACCCAGGGACGGGAAGCCTGGTGGGCTGCCGTCTATGGGTCGCACAGAGTCAGACACGACTGAAGCGACTTAGCAGCAGCAGCAGCAGGTTTGTCATAGCTGTTCTTCCAAGGAGTAAGTGTCTTTTAATTTCGTGGCTGCAGTCGCCATCCGCAGTGGTTTTGGAGCCCTAGACAATGCAATCTAACACTGCTTCTGCATTTTCAAGTAGCTCTAACTTGCATCTATATCAACAGTGTCTCCTAGGCACAAATTTTAAAATCTCTCTGAGGGCACTTGATTTACCTGCATTTTTCAAAGGAGATTCCATTGGTCTTTTCAGTTTATACAAACCCCACAATCTGATAGTGTCACCTCTATAAACACAAGATGAGGCTGGTGATGTTGATAGCTTCGGGTTGCCCCAGGCTCTGTGCTAAGAGCCTGCATGCTTATATTCTTGACTCACCATAGCCACCGTTGTGAGGTGTGAACTGTGTCCATCACACCGGTGACCAGAGACTGGGCCTTGTTGTCTGTCCATGGTTACACGGCAAGAGAAGAAGGAAGCTGGCATTTGAGCCCAGGGATCGATGCCTCTAAAGCCCTGCTCTGAACCACTTCTCAGGATGCAGGCAGCTCTAAGCGTTCACTTAACCATTACCACCTACAAACAAAACCATGGTCACTGCTTGGGCCACAGGTTGTCTATCATGCCAATAGTTGACCTTGCCAAGATGGATTTTGAAGGTATATAGGAATTAGAAGAAACTGCTGATTTTTTAGATACTGACTATGTAAAAAAGGGGTTTCCCTGATAGCTTAGTTGGTAAAGAATCCGCGTGCAGTGCAGGAGGCCCTGGTTTGATTCCTGGGTGGGCAAGATCCACTGGAGAAGGGATAGGCTACCCACTCCAGTATTCTTGGGCTTCCCTGGTGGCTCAGTTGGTAAAGGATCCGCCTACAAGGCGGGCGACCTGGGTTCAATCCCTGGATTGGGAAGATCCCCTGGAGGAGGGAAAGGCTGCCCACTCCAGTATTCTGGCCTGGAGAATTCCAAGGACTATATAGTCTATGGGGTCAAAAAGAGTCGGACACAACTGAGCCACTTTCACTTTCATGTAAGAAGAGTGTTTTTTTTTTTTTTTTTTTTTTTCGGGCCCGTCCCATCCCACCCCCACACGTCCTGCCCCCCACGTGCACTCATGCACGGTCCCCCTGCATGCTGGATGAACACGAAGCAGGCACAGGGGTCTGGGCGGTGCGCCTGACTGTCACACTGCCCTGTGGGAGCCACAGTCAAGCTCACGTAGGATACTGGTGCTGAGTCACCTTCTGGCACACACTGCCAAGTCCCTGCTTTACAGCTTGATGCCTAAAAGCATGATGGAGGGTGAGTTCATCCAACTAGACAGGCTCTTAGTCTCAAGTGAGGTGCTTCTTCTTTTTTCAAGCCTACCTGTGCCCCCACGAACCCCCAGGGCATTTTTATAAATGTTTATTTGAAAGAAATGCAAAAAAAAAAAAAAAAAAAAAAAACTGGGATCTCTTAAAATTGGGCTGCCTCGCCCCGGGCACACTCGTGTTATCTCACTCCAGCTTCTCGGCGGCCCCCTGGCACAAAACTTGGCGTCTTGATCTGCCTCTGCGTCAGGTCAGGGATTGAACTGCACCCCTGCATTGCAGGACAGATTTTCCTTTCTCTACTGAGAGAGTCCCACCCGACCCCAATAGTCACATTTCTGGGACTCCCTAGAGCTAGTGAATGGAGATGTAAAGGTTGGAGCACAAGCAAAACGAAGAGCATGGTCTGGTCCCATCCTGCAGTGATATAGCAGTGGAAACACCCGACTATGCTTGCAATCACTCCAGAAGGTGTGGACATGGTAAAGGATGCTCATTAAAGGATGCTAAAAGATAGCAGTGGAAGAGAGACTTTACCAACAAAGGTGACTAGTCAAGCTTGGTCCTCCTGTGGTCATGTCTGGATATAGAGAGCCGACTGGAAGAAGGATGACCCAGCGATTGGTGCTTTTCAACTGTGGGGCAGGCCCGCAGCAGTGAGGTGGGCCCTTGGACTGCAAGAAGGTCCAGCCCGTGGATCCTGAGGAGATCAATCGGGGACGGCATTAGAAGGATGAGGAAAACAATTGCTTAATTAAACGTTAATTAAGGATATAAAGAGTGGTTAAATAAGGATAGGTCAGTGAGGAAATTCAGTGAAGAAAAGAGGATGAATAGATTCAGCCAGAAGGTGAGAGTAAGAACGACATGGGGAGATCAAGATGGACGGTGAACAAGGCCCACACTTTATTGGGTCCAAAGAGTCTTTATACCTTGAGCGATGCTCAGAGGATCATGGGGGAAGTTGTGGTATGTGAGACCTTCCGCTGCAGCACCTGAGCCCTCTAGTCGTGGCACACGGGCTCCAAGGCACACAGGCTCAGTAGATGGGACACTCAGGCTTACTGGCCCCATGGCACATGGGATCTTAGTCCCCCGCCCATCCCCACAGGGATTGAACCCGCATCTCCTGCATTGCAGGACAGATTCTTAACTACTGGACCACCACAGAAGTCCCCACCCCGACCCCCAACCAGTCACATTTCTGGACTCCACCCTAGAGCTACTGAATCCACATCTCCAGGTTGTGAGCACAAGCAAAGGTGTGCATGTGTGTTTTTAAATCCTTCAGTGATCCCATAGCAGTGGGTACACCCAACCACTGCTTGCAATCATTCCAGAAGGATTTGGACATCGGTACCAAGGATGCTCATAAAGGATGCTGAGAAAGATGTCAGTGGAGAGGCTTGGTGACAGCACTTTTCCTCCTGTTTCGCCTGGACACACAGAACCCACTAGAAGGATGACCCAGCGCTTGGTTCTTGGTTCCCCAACGTCAGGCAGGCCCGCAGCAGTGAGGTGGGCCCCTGACTGCCAGGGTCCAGCCCCGGTGGATCCAGGGAATTCGAAGCGGGGACGGCGTTGGCGAGGATCAGGAAACAATTGCTTAATTAAACGTTAATTAAGGATATAAAGAGTGGTTAAATAAGGATAGCTCAGTGAGGAAATTCAGTGGAGAAAAGAGGCTGAATAATTCAGCCAGAAGGTGAGAGAAAGAACAACATGGGGAGACCAAGTTTCGGTGAACAAGGCCCACACTTTATTTTCCAAAGTAGTTTTTATACCTTAAGTTATGCTTAGAGGATAATGGGGGAAGGGGGAGAGTCATGCAGTAAGCCAGGCTTTCTTCCTGCAAACTTATCATATGCAAAAGGCTTAGGTGATTTGCATCATCTTCTGGTCCCGAGGCCTGTTAACATTTTAAGACCCTTTCTTCAGAAAACTTATTTTTCTCTAAAGGTGATTTGTCAGGCGCCACCCTCCAAAAACATTAGATAAAGTTGCATTCCTACAGGGCAAAGGTGTGGTGGGCTATAACAAGAAAAAGTATTAACTCAAGGGTCCAAGGTTAAAACATTAAAGCTACTACTTACACCAATTATATTAATCACTACACTGCCAGGGACACAGCAGGTAAGGGATATGGAGACTTAGCAGCACACATTGGCCCAGCAAGTGAAAAACCCTTCACCAATACAATTTCTAATCAATCTTTTAACTGCTCAAAGGTATCTGTATTTAGACAGTTTAGAACATCTCATGCCTCTCACAGTTGGGAGGCTCTGAACAATCACATCTGGCCAGAAAAACCTATTCAGGCAGGCTAGAGGACTTCCAAAGGAGTTTGTAGGTTGAAACACTATCACACCCAGGAACTTTATTAACTGGAGATGTAAGTTAACTCTTTTTCCAGAGAGAAGTAGTGGGGGACAGCCCCCCGTAAAGTCAGAGGTGTAGGTGAGAGCACAAAGCAGAAAGTAGGCAGACTCTGGTTTGGGGGGTAGATGCTCAGGGGGACTCCTGAGGCTAGATCCCGCCTTTGCGTATGCCAAGCCTCCTTCCTCATGACCTTTGCCATGGGCAGATCTAGCTTCCGGCATCTCTCCCTTTTTTATTTCTTAAAACAACCAGATGCAGCTCAGTCTCGAGCTTCTGAATGTTCTGCCGAAGAAGCCTGACAATACAAGGAAGAATGATTATGAGAAGATTAGACAGAATGTTTTTACCAGAAATAAAGTTAGAGAAGGTGTGAAAAAAATCATTAGCTGCTCCAACAACGGTAAAATCCAGTCGAGAGTGTTCCAGGGTCTGTATTTGATTATGAAGTTTCCCTAAGTCCAGGCCAATGTCAGAGCTGTTCCAAACACCTGAGATATGATTTTTTATTTTTTCCCATTCATAATCTGTCTTGTTTACCTTTAAAGATGTCACACATATCCACTGGTAATCAGTGTGGCAAGACAGAGCCATTTTCACGTTTAAAGCCTGTAACTCAGTCCCAATATGCATTATTGCCTCTTCTAAGGCATCTACTCTCATCTCTAATTTCCTATCTATAGCTTCCTGTGTTGTTAGAGTTAAAGAAACATTTTTAGACATGGTATCAACATATTGGGCAGTATGCACTTGCTGAGTCAATGATATTGCTGCCACAGTAACAGAACTAATTGCTGCTATTAAAGCTGATATTCCTAAAATAAGTAAGCCCACAAACCATCGCGATCGCATTAAATCCTGTAGTTGTTGTAATACAGCAAGACCAAAATTATCATATCAATAAGTGGTTACAGCATAAGATAAGGTGGACGTTGTAACACTGCTGCTAAGTCACTTCAGTCGTGTCCGACTCTGTGCAACCCCACAGATGGCAGCCCACCAGGCTCCACCATCCCTGGGATTCTCCAGGCAAGAACGCTGGACTGGGTTGCCAGTTCCTTCTCCAATGCATGAAAGTGAAAAATGAAAGGGAAGTTGCTCAGCCGTGTCCGACTCTTAGCGACCCCATGGACTGCAGCCTACCCGGCTCCTCCATATATGGGATTTTCCAGGCAAGAGTACTGGAGTGGGGTGCCACTGCCTTCTCCGGTTGTAACACTACAAAGAAGCAAACATATCGAGGATTTAAACAAGATGAGAACATACATTGTTCACAAGTTACTACATCGGGTCCACCAGTGAAAGTCATAAGTACATTAAGTTTTCCAGAGTTGTTGGTAAAGAGAAAAACATAAGGAGAGGGTAGACAAGCCAAAACAGAATAAGTAGAATTATTTTCTGGCCGGAGTTTGTGCTGCAACAGCCCCATCAATCTCCCCAGGATCTCAATGTTTATCTTGCTTTCCCTGCCGGCGGGCGCCACCCCCGCTCCCTCGCTGAACTGGCCTCGGGCTCAGTGGTGGCCAAGCCAGAGCAGACAGACGCTGGTGGAGCTACTGTGCGCTGGGCCCCGGCAGCCAGGCTGGTCCGGCCCGTGGCTCCCAACGCGCGGCTGTTCCGTGCTACAGAGGCAGGGACAGAGGAGTACCCCTCCTCTTTTGTGGTCGAAGCAATGGGGGAACCAAATGTCTAGGGGACTGCAACTTGGCAAATCAGCCTGTCCGGGATCTAAATTGGAGAATCTACGTCCTGTGGAAAAATACAAGCACATCCTCCACCACTAGTTAATAATGGGTCAGGATCCTTCCATTGTCCTGAGAGGAGGTCCTTCTATTTGACTAATGGTTTTGCATTCAATTGCTCCGGGCACCAATGGCTAAGCATTGCAGTAGTTCCAGCTGAATCAGTATTTATTTATTACAAAAAGAGCATGTTGCAAGATTTGATGGGGAGAACTATACTTAAATATATGTCCTGCTTCCAGTGGATCCAGTTGGGTGAAGTGAAAGAAGCAAGAATGTTGACGCGGGCGTGGAGGCCCCAAGGGGATTGTGATGCTCTCAGGGACTCTGTTCTCCCAATGAGGAAGGCAGCCAGCAGCGGGGGAAGCGGGCTGGGCAGTGAGACAAGCAGAGATGAAAAGGACAAGGAAAAACTAGCCTCGGCTCTGACAGTCGTGGCCTCATCCACATCCCCTTGAGATCAGTTGCAGCAGGTCAGGAAGAAGCGAGGGGTGGGGGACGCCGCTGGGCTCCGAGGAGCTGACGTCCACCCCTCAGCTTCAGCCTGTAGAACCGCTCTGTGACCTTGCCACGGCCTTCAGCCCTGAGTCCTCTGCTATTTGTCACATCACAGGAAAGGGCTTCTCTGATGGCTCAGTTGTTAAAGAATCTGCCTGCAATGCAAGAGACCCAGGTTCAATCCCTGAGTCAGGAAGATACCTGGAGAAGGAAATGGTAAAACCCACTCCAGTATTCCTGCCTGGAGAATCCCATGGACAGAGGAGCCTGGCGGCTACAGCCCACGGGGTCACAAAGAGTCAGAAACGACTGAGCATCTGAGCACATAGCAAATGCAAACTATTATACAGAGAATAATAATTTATCTGACCTTGTTGGATAAATAGCAACGTTCTACTTCAACTACCCTGGTGGTCCAGTGGTTTAGAATCTGCCTTCCGATGCTGGGAACCTGGGTTCAATCCCTGGTGCAGGAACTAAGATCCCACCTGCCACAGGGCAACCAAGCCCGCAAAAAGCGATGAAGACCCAGTGCAGCCAAAATAAAAATAATAAATGAAATTTTAAAAGCACTGGCCGCATCAGATCAGATCAGATCAGATCAGTCGCTCAGTCGTGTCCGACTCTTTGCGACCCCATGAACCGCAGCACGCCAGGCCTCCCTGTCCATCACCAGCTCCCGGAGGTCACTCAGACTCGCATCCATCGAGTCAGTGCTGGCCGCATACCAGGTCTAAATATTAAAAAGCAAAAGCAACAAGCTTCTACTGTTTAGCACAGGGAACTATATTCAATATCTGGTGATAAACCATAATGGGAAAGAATATATATGTATATCTGAGCCCAGCTTTCTTTATGGTCCAACTCTCACATTCATACACAACCACTGGAAAAACCATAGCTTTGACTAGGTGGACCTTTGTTGGCCAAGTAATGGCTCTGCTTTTTAACATGCTGTCTAGGTCGGTCATAACTTTTCTTCCAGAGAGTAAGCATCTTTTACTTTCATGGCTGCAGTCACCATCTGCAGTGATTTTTAAACTACAGTTGATTTATAACATTGTGTTAGTTTCAGGTGTACAGCAGAATGATTGAGTTATGCGTATATCAACTGTGTGGTCAGTCTCTCAGCCACGTCTGATTCTTGTGACTCCAGCCCTGCAGGCTCCTCTGTCCATGGGCTTTCCCAGACAAGAATACTGGAGTGGGTTGCTGTGCCCTCTTCAGGGGATCTTCCCGACCCAGGGATAAAGCCTGTCTCCTGCATGTCCTGCACTGGCAGGTGGATTTTTTACCACTGAGTCACGGGAGAATCCTTCAGTACGTGTGTGTGTGTGTGTGTGTGTGTGTGTGTGTGTGTGTGTGTGTATAGATACATATTCTTTTTCAGATTCTTTTCCATTATAGGTTATAAGAGATTAAATATAGTTCTCTGTGTTACACAGTAAATCTCTGTTATCTATTTTATGTACGGTAGGCGTATCTGTCAGTCCCTCCCCGCCCCTCTCTCCCCACTGGTAACCTTAGGTCTGTTTTGTGTCGCTGAGTCTGCTTCTCCTTTGTAAGTCAGCTCACTCGTCTTGCTGAGGGTCTGTATTCTGCGCCCCGGCCGGCTGTCCCGGCGCCCACGGCCTTTGCAGTTCGGAGTCTGCAGTGTTGCGTCTCTGCCACTTTGTCTCACGGCAGCCTGTTTTCTCCTGTATTTGCTGACTTTAAAAATTGTGGTCCCAGGTTTCTTGGAATGTTATTTGTGTTTTTTGTTTGTTTGTTTTTGAGGTTTGGCTTTTTTAAGAGCATTACTCTACAGAAAATATTTTTGCTTCGGCTAGGTTCTTGGCTATACTGTGTCAAATCAACTTTTTGGCATGAGGCTTTTTTAAGGCTTAATCAGGTGGTATGAATTCTTTCCACAGATTTCTGTGCATGAGGCGTGTAGGCATGTGTGTGAGCCAAGTAATGGGAAGATCCACCTTCCACCTTGGCTCTGGCCCAGGTTCCACCTCTGCTTGTAAAGACCAAGCCCTGGGCACCCTGGGATTAGGAAAACGGCCCCACTGCTAACATCAGATTCCTCCCTCCCTAAACCAGCAGAATTTTCTCTTTCTCATCCTGAGCGTCAGGGATTTTCCTGACGTTCCCATCAAATCAACCATTTACTTAGCAAAGACATCTGTTGCGTTCCTATTTATTCATCCAGCATCTTCAGGTATATACACCTGGGAGCAATTGCCTTTAGCATGCAGTGCACCAGATTGCTGAAAAGCGGCATTTTCAAATTAGTCTTTGGTCAGTAACATAAATTTCTCTGATCTTTATGTCCCTAGTAAGCAATTTTAAACCATCACTACAGTATTACAAGCTCCTGGACCTTAACAGAAAAAAAAAAAACTAGGGACATAGGGTCAAGGAAGACATATGCTTGAGATACAAACCTACTTACTAAATCTTGTGACATTCTCATTCATCACAGCTTTATCACTGGGCTGTTGGCCAGGAGTAGTCTTTACATTGTCCCAGAGCCAAAGGAAGTCCTCTGTGTCCCGCGGTTGCTTCTTTGTGTTATACTGAGTCCACTTTATTCTAACTAAGTGTTCGAAAATCACGTGACACCCTCTGAGTTATAAAGGACGTTTACCTTTGTAAAGAGAAGAGCCGATTAAGAGGAAGGAATTGGTTTCACCTCGATGACCACCATCGGAGAGATGCCCTTCTTGGTTCACAGGGTTCGATTCCAGATGACTGCTAGGTTGGCACCTTCATGGGGTGTGTCATTTGTCCGTTGACTCAGCTAAAATGTAGAGTGCCCACTGGGTGCAGGCCACCATGCAAGACAGACACTGGAGAGATGAGGGAGACACAACCCTGACTTTGGCCTTGGATGAACTCACTTTCTGTTGGAAGTAACAGAAACATAAACTCAATACCATGAAACCATGGAATGCTGCATCTGAGACGTAAAGACAGTTATTTCCCTCCTAAGTGTGGTTCTTGTTGCTGAGTCATATCCGACTCTTTACAACCCCACGGGCTGTAGCCCACCAGGCTCCTCTGTACATGGGATTCTCCAGGCAAGAGTACTGGAGCAGGTTGCCAATTCCTTCTCCAGGGGATTTTCCTAATCCAGGAAATAAATCTGTGACTCCTGCTTGGCAGCTGATTCTTTACTACTGAGCCACCAGGGAAGCCCATTTGCTTCCCCATACTTCATTCTTAAACGACTGAAAACTCAAATATTTCAAAAATATGTAGACTGATGATGACACGATACCAGTTGGATTGGTATCTGGGATGAAGGATCCACCTGCCGGGTTCCGTGCCTGACCTAGGTCCCTCCCCGCATGGTGGTTTCAGGGGACGGCTGCTGTTCTCACTGAGGCAGACCCTGCTGAGCACAGCCCTCCCCAGCTCTGGCCTTCACTGTCTTCACTCTCACCGTGTGGAAAACCCGCTACGAGGCAGCGGTGCTGGGCGGAGTTTGATCCTCAAAGCGCAAGGCTCTGGGCCAGAGAATCTCTGGTTTGGGTTTCCGTCCTCCAGGTTTCCCAAATCCTTGCATTCGGTCCACCCTGGTACTGTTTTATACAAGGTGAGCATCCCGACACCTGGGCCCTGGCTTTTTTACTGCTCAGAAGCTTCCTTGGCTTGATATCTGCCTGTCTTCTCCAGGTTACCATGAGGATCCACTGAAATAAGGGAAATCAAAGTGCAAAAAAATAATGTGCTGTAAATTTATAAAGCTTTATCAATGTTATTATTAGAGTAATATCAGAGCGTTAGAGCATTTTCTATCATACGGTTTCTTTACTAACTTATATTTAAGTCATTTTTAGTAGTGTCTTAACCTAAAAATGGGCTTCCCACCTCCCAGTGCAGGAGATATAAGAGACACGGGTTCCATCCCTGGATCGGGAGGATCCCCTGGAGGAGGGCATAGCAACCCACTCCAGTATTCTTGCCTGGGGAATCCTGTGGACAGAGGAGCCCGACAGGCTTCAGTCCACAGGGCTGCAAAGAGTCAGATGCCCCTAAAGCAACTGAGCACCCAAGCAACCTAAAAATAGGCCTGGGAATGTTTTAAGAGTCATCACAGATTAATAAAATGACTTGCATGTTTGTATTAATTTTAAAGCATAGAAGAAAATTTTTAAATTCCCTAGAGGCCAAGATGGAGGGGTTCTGTATGGATTACCATTTGAAATATATTTCTAGGCCACAGAGTTCTTGTACTGAATCCAAAAGTGTCCCAACTCTTTCGTTGCACATGTCACTCAACACTGAAGCAAGTGAAGCGATTGTAGTGTCTGAACAGAATATCTGCAGTGGCGCCTTTGAAATCCCTCCTCCTTTCTGTGGTCTGAATCAGGGATAAGTCATTCCTCTGACGTGAATGACATTAGCAAATACTTCTGAGAGCTTATTGTAGATGCCCAGGTCATTCATAGCATCACTTAATGGGTGTCACTTTTTTTTTGCTTCTTTAAAGACATTGACCCACTCGATCCTCAGTACAGTGCATTGGACAGGTCGATTTCCATCTGAGATGGGAACTTTCAGGGAGTTATGCAGTGTTCCCAAACCCGCCTACCCACATAGGGATTTGAACCCAGGCATCTGGCTCCAAGGCCCCGTCTTGACCTCTGGCTGTTCCTGGCTCCTGCTGCCATCTCCTCTGTCACATCAGCTTCACCTCCCTCTTCCAGCCCCATCTCATCGGCGACCACATTCCTGTCCGGGTGCAGGAATGCAAGATAGTAAGACGTTGAAGAAAGCTGAAAAGTGAAGATCTTGGAGTCACAAAGACTCTCCTACTTATCAGCTTTAGGCAGTGGTTTAACTTGTCTAATCCTCGATGTAAAATTAAACCTAGTGCACGTACCTGATGAAACATCTAACAAGAAGGCTTTCAGAGCCTGTCTCACCCTGCTCACGTATTCAGCACCCGAGAGATGTTATTTATCACTAGTAGTCAAAACAGCACAAAGGAGGAGCTCAAACCACAAAGCCACACAGTCTTTTTTTGGCTTGTAAGCACGGGCCACATGCCAAGAAAACCATGTCGGGGCCTGTCTACCACTTGTCAAGAGAGTTTCCCTCTGAGCTTCTTGCCCGAAGGCACCTCCATATCTAAGAATTTCCAGGACAGCATTTCAATGAACCCGTGTCCAGCCCACTATGCAGATCTGACTGTCTCTTCCCTCTGTCTTCTCTCCCCAGGCCTACAGAGTCGATGAGAAGGCGGCAGAGCAGGCCCGGTGGGAGGAAGCCTCCAAAGAAACAATCAAGAAGACCACCAAGCCCTGTCCCCGCTGCCATGTGCCAGTAGAAAAAAACGGTGAGTCTGGGCTGGCCGAATAGTGCGGCTGCAATGGGCTCTCCTCGGAGGGCGGCAGAGAAGTCGGGATCTAGAAGGGCTTGCTAGCTGGGGAGCTCAGCGCTGGGGCTTTGGGGCCATCTGCCAGAGTTTGAATCTCAGCACCCACGTCAAGCTTCTTAACCTCCTGAAACCCAAGTCCTCGTCTGTAAAATAAAGATGCTAAACAGAAGCTGCACAACCACTGTAGGATCAGGTGGCAGGACGGATGGCAAATGCTTCCCCGGTGCCTGGTATAGAGAGAGCGCTCAAGAAACACGAACCGCCCTTATGTTACTTATTATTAACATACTGAACTCTCCTGGAGAAGGGAATGGCAACCACTCCAGTATCCTGGCCTGGAGAATCCTGTGGACAGAAGAGCCTGGTGGAATACAGCCCACAGGGTCACAGAGAGCGGGACGTGACTAAGTGACTGACACTCACAGGAAACTCCCCAGTCTGCCGTCTCCCCAGAGCGCTCTGATACTGAGATACTTACTCATCAGCTGGGGCTGAGAGCTGGCCTGCGGTGAGTGAAACCCGGCTCGCAGCCCCCGGGTGGGCCCTGCAGCCGCTCTTTCCTCTGCTAAGGACTGTGTGGAAAGTCTTTTGTGGGGCTGGAGGAGACTCTTGAGAGTCCCTCGAACTGCGAAGAGATCCAACCAGTCCATTCTGAAGGAGATCAGTCCTGAATGTTCACTGAAAAGACTGGTGCTGAAACTGAAGCTCCAATCCTTTGGCCACCTGATGTGAAGAGCTGACTCACTGGAAGAGACCCTGATGCTGGTTAAGATTGAGGGCAGGAGGAGAAGGGGACGACAGAGGATGAGATGGTTGGATGGCATCGCCAGTGTGATGGATATGAATCTGAGCACACTCTGGGAGATGGTGAGGGACGGGGAAGCCTGGTGTGCTGACGTCCATGGGGTGGCAGAGGGTCAACTGAACAGCACCAACCGCAGACAAATGTGAGAGCACCACAGGTTAAGTCCCTAGAAAGTATCCACTGAGTCATCATTATGCCTTCATGATCTGGAATGTTCTTGGGCCTGCAGCGGCCTGGCCCAGACCTGTAAAGAGAAGACAGCACCAGAATCAGAGTCCGTGAGGACCAAGAGCCTCCCTGGTCCTCACGGACTGAGCAGGGTTAAGAAAGCAGCCCAGGCCCTTTCACCAGAGAGGGGGCACAGTGCTGAGAAGCACGGGCCAGTTTTCTATCTCGTGGGTCCCCATAGACAGAAGCTCACCAGGCTCCCCCGTCCCTGGGATTCTCCAGGCAAGAATACTGGAGTGGGTTGCCATTTCCTTCTCCAATGCATGAAAGTGAAAAGTGAAAGGGAAGTCGCTCAGTCGTGTCCGACTCTTACCGACCCCATGGACTGGAGCCTACCAGGATCCTCCGTCCATGGGATTTTCCAGGCAAAAGTACTGGGGTGGGGTGCCATTGCCTTCCCCTGGTGAATGTTAAATGAGCTAGGAAAGGAGAGAGACACATACCTAGATACTTTTCTAAAATACGGTAGAGAAAATGAGCTGGAGAAAGACCCTGGGGTTAAGAGACGGCTTCCTGGTGGAGATAATGCCTGAGCCCAGAATGAGAATTGGTGTCACCAGGCAGGCAAGCCTCCAGGCAGCTAGCAGGTGCAAAGGCAGCAAGTGTGAACCGTCCACACAGAGCGTGCAAGAAGCCCAGCTTGTTCCTGAATGAGGACAAGGAGCCTCGGCTGAAGTGGCTGAAGGGTGCGATGTAGGGCCCTGCGTGACCCGAGGGGCTTGGACTCAATTCTCTAAGGCAGGCCGCCACTCGAGGGCCGGAGGCCAGAAACCCACGGGCTCAGATCCGCCTTGAGTCAGACCACACCTGCACCCCCAGAAGATGGCATTGAAGGCGTCAAGTGCTTCCTGACTGTAGCAACGTTTCCTAATCTAGTTCTTTCTACAAAATATCGTGACGTACTATATACATGGAAAGCACTGATGTTTCACCTATAGGCTTTTTTTTTTTTTTAATGTTCTACAGCCGCTTTTAACGTTCACAGAATGTGTGTTCACTTTACCGTCTCCAGCACAGCGTATCCAGGACCCTCACCGTACACACAATCTGTCTTTTGGAATCCTGATCGCTGGCACAAGGTCCAGGGCCACGTGTTACCGAGTATTCTCAGAATCAATAACAGAGTGAAAACCTGGGGCGCGTGCGAGTGTTCTTTAGCACCGCAGGGACAGGCAAGCTTTCAAAGAACAAGGTAGAGCTAAATATATTTGAAAAACAAAAAGTGCACAGAATGTATCATTGAGCGAAAAATGCTTCTTTGCAATTTTGTGTAGAGTGTGATCCTGAAGGATGAAGGGAGAGGTTTATGTCTTCTCAAAATTCTGTTTGAATCAACTGGAGAGGCATGACTCGTGTTTAGAAAGAGTCAGATCCAGGCAGAAAATCTAAGAGACTGAGATTAAACAGAACTGGATTTAATTTCCAGGAAACCTGGTTCTCCCAGTGGCTTAGAAGTCACACCTATAGATTTGTAACCTATGAACTGAAAAGCTGAACCTTTCAGCTAGTTCATGATGGTCTAAACTGTTCTAAAGGCCATCACTACAGCCTAAACAAACCTAGGCTCTATTAGAAAAGCTAGTTTCCTTTGGAAAATTGTAAAGCTCTATAGAATGTAAAGAATCTTTCATTCAAGTTTTAAAAATTAAAGAAAAGAGAGAAAACATTTCATATAACAGTGGAAAGGGAGAGACAATCTGTAATATTCTAAGTACTCACCCTAATCAGTGGGATAAATGATCACGTGTTTCTAACACTGAAAGTTACATAAAACTATATTTGAAATTTTTTTAAAAGCTAGTATCATGATAGTTTTCCACCTAAATGTTTCATATTTAACTGAATTCCTGAAGAGTAGTTCTTCCTTCAGCAAAGCTGTCATGATCATGAGAATTCTCACCATTTTAAACACAGGCTAAACCTTGCACTTGCCCCTGTAACACTCTTCAACCTCCAGAAGTTCTTTCTTCACTTCTACCAGTTCCATCTCAAACCAGTGAGATCCTGGTTCCATTCCCTGATCAATAAGTGTCTGTTGCCCTATTTAAATCTGCCTTCAGCTTGTTCCAGAACTTCAGCTCTCTCATTAAATCTGATGGCAGAGTGGCCAGCCCAGGCCATGGTGTTGGCTCTGCACAGTCTGGGCTTTCCATGGTTTGAGCATCAGTCAGGAGACAGAGTTCTCTAAGAAGAAAGCCAGATTTTCTCCATCCAGATATCCACAAATCAGTGTGACATCAGAAACTTCCTCAGTGGCTCAGACAGTAAAGTGTCTGCCTACAATGCGGGAGACTTGGGTTCAATCCCTGGGTTGGGAAGATCTCCTGGAGAAGGAAATGGCAACCCACTCCAGTATTCTTCCCTGGAAAGTCCCATGGACGGAGGAACCTGGGAGGCTACAGTCCATGGGGTCGCAAAGAGTTGGACACGACTGAGCGACGTTTACTTTTAAGCTGGTGAGATTTTTAGAGTTGGAGTCCCTGACATTTCTCCATTTTATGGGGTCTAAAATATTCCTTCTGTATTACATACCAGGAAGAAAAGAGAGTTAACAAAATGATTGTCTTCTCTCCTGCTATTTCCTTTTTTCTTCTTCTGCTGTGCCCCTGTGAGTCCAGTTTCTATAATAAAATCTCACTTGTTAATGCTAGTGCTCAAGTTCCATTAAGATTTTAGTGTAATAGGAAAAATTCTCGAGCTTTCATTCAGCCTCCCTTTAATATTCAGCTAATTTGAATGCATTGCCTAAGCATTCTTTATGATATTCCAGAAAAATTTAAGTGATTATACACTATTACACTATTATATTATTGAAATCCTAAGTGCACAGTCAGTAAGTATGTGTTGACAATACTCAACCCTGTAATTGTGTAATCCTAATTGGAAAATATTAAAGGTATCACAGAGTTTTTCCCTTTATTTTCTGCACATGTAGATGCTTAAATGCCCTTTAAAGCAAATCAAAAAGAAGTAGAAAGGTATGGGATTTTAAACACCCTTCAGTTAGCCTGAAACAAATGCCTTTAGTTACATATTCATAAATATTTTATATTAATGCAAGTTCTCATGCCAAGCTTTTAATATAAAAATGAGACAGCCCTGAAGCAATTATTTGGAAAATCTGGCAAGGAGAAAAAACGGCTTAACAAGATAATTGGTAAAATTGAATAATGGAGCGCATTCGATGGTAAGTGAGATTCAAGCAAAGAAACCACATCTGCCTGGATTGTCTGGGAGATTCGCTCACAAACAGTTCTCTACATACAATTTTATACAAATAACTTTCCCTTCACGTCACAGCAGACTTGCTGTCTGACCCCAGAAGCAAATAGAGAATGCAGTTAACAAATTGGGGAGGCGGGGAAATCCCAAAATAAGTCCCCGAATAAGGGACTTTTCATTTCGTACTGCAAAGGCCCTGCTTCCTGAATAAAAGAACGTTGAAGTCACACAGATCTTGGCTGAACCTCTGGCTTCACACTGTTTGTTTATTTTTGGCTATGTTGCGTCTTCCTTGCTGCAGCCGTTCTTTTCTCTAGTTGCCGAGAGCGGCAGCTCCTCTCTAGTTGAGGGGCTTCTCACCACAGTGGCTTTCCCTGTTGCAGAGCCCCCGCTCCAGGACACATGGGCTTCACGTGTCGCGGCTCGTGAACCACAGAGCATAGGCTCAGTCAGTGGTGTGTCACACAGGCTTAGTTGCTCCGTGGCATGTGGGGTCTTCCTGGATCAGGAATCGAAACCACGTCTTCTGCACTGGCAGGCGGATTCTTTACCAGGGAAGCCCTGCCTATACACTTAAAAGTACTCAACCTTGAGAACGTTCTGCACTCGGGCAATCCCCTTAGTCTCACAAGGTGCTTTGAGGAGTAAATGACGTAACAGATGCAGAGCACCTGCCGTTACTCACTGGTTTCTCACTGCCCTCATCCTGGGGTTTCCCTGGTGACTCAGGTGGTAACGACTCCGCCTGCAATGCAGAGTACATCATGCGAAATGCTGGGCTGCAGGAAGCACAAGCTGGAATCAAGATTGCCGGGAGAAGTAGCAACAACCTCAGATATGCAGCTGATACCACTCTAATGGCAGAAAATGAAGAAGAACTAAAGAGCCTTTTGATGAAGGTGAAAAAGGAGAGTAAAAAAAACTGACTTAAAACTCAGCATTCAAAAAGCTAAGATCATTGCATCTGGTCCCATCACTTCATGGCAAATAGATGGGGGAAAGTGAAAACTGACAGATTTTGTTTTCTTGAGCTCCTAAATCACTGCAGATGGTGACTGCAGCCATGAAATTAAAAGATGCTTGCTCCTTGGAAGAAAAGCTATGACCAACCTAGACAGCATATTAAAAAGCAGAGACATCACTTTCCTGATAAAAGTTCATATAGTCAAAACTATGGTTTTTCCAGTAGTCATGTATGGATGTGAGAGCTGGACTATAAAGAAGGCTGGGTGCCAAAGAATCGATGCTTTCAAACTGTGGGGTTAGAGAAGACTCTTGAGAGTCCCTTAGACTGCAAGGAGATCAAACCAGTCAATCCTAAGGGAAATCAACCCTGAATATTCATTGGAAGGACTGATGCTGAAGCTGAAGCTCCAATACTTTGGCCACCTGATGGGAAGAGCCAACTCATTGGAAAAGACCCTGATGCTGGGAAAGATTGAGGGCAGCAGGAGAAGGGGATGATAAAGGATGAGGTGGTAGGATGGCATCACTGACTCAATGGGCATGACATTGAGCAAACTCTGGGAGATAGTGAAGGACAGGGAAGCCTGGCGTGCTGCAGTCTATGGGGTCAGAGAGAGTCAGACATGACTTAGTGACTGAACAACACCAATCTTCATCTTAAATAAAATTCTGAATAGCACAAAGGATCGTATTCAATATTAAATGCTTTTAAAACAACTGTCCCAACTCCTGTATTATGAATTTTTTCAAGCCAAGTAACACTGAAGAAGTGATAAAAATTACTCGTGGTATATATTATTAAATATTAAATTGCTAAATACATTATTGTATACTTAAAATATTAAATTTACTATATATTTAATTAAGGAATTGACCCCTGGCTGTGAAACACAAAGCATTTGTCTTTAAAACCCATCTCAAAAGAAGTCAGTAAACTCAAATTTACAAATGAAGTTTGTCCTCGATGAAAGTGGCATGCTTCAATCGCAATCATTTCTTTAAAAACATTCATTTATCTTTATTTTGGCTGTGCTGGGTCTCAGTTGCAACACATGGGGATTTTAGTCGTGGCATGTGGGATCTGGTTCCCTGACCAAGGATAGAACCCAGGCTCCCTCCATTGGGAAGCGTGGACTCTTAGCCCCTGGACAACCAGCGACGTCCTCATTTAAAACAAACTGAATTGGCGTATAATTGATTTACAATGTTGGGTTAGTTTCAGGGGCTCAGTGAACCCATCTTCTCCAGATTCTTCTCCCATATAGGTTATTCACTCTGTTCTTCATGAAGGTCGTAACTTCAGCATTTGTTCTCTCTGATCTGTTTTCTTCCGTTCACACTCTGCCCTTCCGTCGCTTGCGGTAATTCCACAGGAAAGTCGTCTGTGGGCACGCGGGCGGGTGTGGGAGTGTCGCCCGGGCGCTCATCCGTGTCCCCGCTCTGCCCGCAGGAGGATGCATGCATATGAAGTGTCCGCAGCCCCGGTGCCAGTTCCAGTGGTGCTGGAACTGCGGCTGCGAGTGGAACCGCGCCTGCATGGGGGACCACTGGTTCGACGTGTAGCTGGAGCAGCGGCCGCGCAGGCGCACTCAGCCGCCATCCTGCTGGGAAGTACAGGGCGCCCTACTGTCTTCTGCTTTTTCCTCTCTCTAAACACACACACACATGCACACACACACACACATAAACACGCACATTTCCAGTTCTTTCCAAAACCACCAAAGCAAAGTTATTGGAGAAGCTCCCAGGATCCCCATCTCCGGACCCCTGATAAACCACCGAGCTAGTGATAAGTCCAGCGGGAAGTATTCTCAAGCCCCGAAGATACACTAACAGTCAGCACAGATGACGGTGCGGTTCCCCGTCTGTGTGCGCTGTCGATCTTGAATGAATTCAAGTCAGGCTGGATAAATACATAGAGACGGATTTCTCAATTACCTTTTACCTTCAGCAAATATTGGGAAGAAGCCCTTGGTGGGGTGGGGAATGATTTCGAGGGACGATTACCTGTGGTTCTCTGTACGACTGCAGTGGATTCTGAGAACGTCATGCATGGCTTAAATAGCAACGGACTTAATTAAATCTTCAGGAAGCATGTATTCCCAAAGAGCCACAGGCAGTAGTCAAAACTATGTGTTTATCCCCAAGAATTCTATATTTATATCTTGCATTAATGAAACATCAACTCTGAATGAATCAGCTTGTCAACTAAGTGAGAAATTATGAAAGTTAATCTGAACATTGAATGCTCAAAATGTATGTATTTGAACATTCACTCCATTTAACTCTCTGCAACTTTAGAAGTTGTTTTTCTGAAACATTACAAAATCTAGAATTTGATTTTAAGCACTCATTTTGAGCACGAAAAATAAGCTCATATGTCTGGCTTCACTGTACATGTAATGAACAAGGTGCCTCTAAAGGAGACACTGTTAGAAATGAGTTCGGTAATGATTCTCAGTGTTAACAAACATGCAGTTTATTAAAGCAGAATCTCTAAAGAAGTAACCTTTCCAGCCTGTCAGAATGAAACCAGGCAGATCAGAAGGGTAATGTTCTTTCTGTCTGCCTGGACAACGTTAATTACACTTTTTTTATATCAGAGTATATTTTCTTCTGGATCTCTTTCAGATCTGATTCAAATTGCAGTTGTCAAAGCAATAAGATGCAAAGGGAAACTGCAGTAGCAACAAAAGTGCCTAGAAAGGATAAAGGGGTCACTGCGGATGAATTGTGATGTGGAATCAAAATACAATATAAATGTAATTAACCAGGTTCAGGGCAACCCACACAGGGGCTCTGCCCACCCAGTGGGTTACTCAGAGTTCTTTTTTCTACGATTGTAAACTCACAGGAGAATGTTTCCTCACGTTAGCACAGCTTGAATTGGATTGCTGATCAAGTTTTCATCCTTGTTTTATGAGTCGTTCGCAGTGCATCAAAGAGAGACTTGTTTACACTGAATGCCACCAACCTCCTTCTCCATGGCACAGTGTGTGGGTAGAACAGTCTAACCGCTGACTTTTGTTCTCATCATCCGCCTTCTCGGGAAGGTGGTGACGGTCCCTGAGGGTGTGACGACTCTCCTGCGAGCACAGGGCTTCTTTTGGATGGATGTGGAGACCAGTAGCCAGCCTCATCTTTGTAGACATAGCAGAAATCCTTGCTGGAGTCAGGGGTGAGGGGGAACCTCAGCAAGCTCCCGCAAATGTCCTGGGCCCCCTGTCCCTAAGCGTCCATCCAGGGACTGTCCCACTCTGCTCCCTCCCTCTGAGGTCCTGAACCTGGAATGTGATGGGCAGGAGACAGCCCCATCAGTGGGAAAGGAGCCACGTGGCTTCACTCTGTTGAAGATCCAGCCTCCCCATCATGGCCCCAAGGCTGCCGGCTCCTGTCGGGACGCCTATGGGTGGTACAGAGATGATGCAGAGCTGGTGTCTCTAGTCAGAAAAAGGCAGGGCACCGGGCTTGAGCCACCCTTGCGGCTGGCTGGTGTCAGGGCTCGGCCTAGAACCCACTGGGGGCTCTCCTGCACGTCACTAGTGGTCCCATCGGCTTCTTACTCCCGACCCCGCAGGACAGTCAGATGGCTCCCTCTGTCGTGGGGCGCTGCCAGCGTTTCATACCCTCCACGGGTCTGAGGTTTAATGATGCTGCTATTATTGCCTCCTCCCCGATTTGCACGGTTGTTGGGGCAAAGTTGGTTCCCACTTGTCCCGGCAGTAGAAGCCCTAGGTCTCTGCTCTTTTCCTGATGGTAGCCTTCTTTTTTTCTTTTTCTCCAAAATAGCATAAATTAATTCTTAAAAACAAGTTAAAGGACAAACAGTCGCTGTAAATGAGGCTGAATCACAAACCACTGTAAATGAACATATCTGAGCACTGAATGGTGTCACAAAAATCTGAATCTAGCAAAAGAAAAGAAATAAAGTCTTTGCAGAAGAGTCTTTATTTTTTCCTAAGTTGTATAAGTAAATACTCGGCAACAATTGTCTAAGGTCGTACCCAAATTGTCAATAAAAGAATTGAAAGAGCGTCTGAGTCCATCTTCGAAGATACGTTGTCCGTAAATGCTTAAGGCAGGGGAGGGTAGCCCAGGGTGTGTCTCTCGTGGCTGGAAAGGGTTGCCGAGTGAGCCCGTGGCCATCCTGGTCCCCATTCCGAGCTCCTGATTCATTCTGGTGGTTTATGTTTTTTCTAAAGATTTACTCCTTTGTTTCCCTTTGTGCAGTGACGCATCATTGTCGCTGCGCTCTGGCTTTCTCCAGCTGCGGCGAGGGAGGGCCACTCTTCCTTGCGGTGGGTAGGCTGCTGCTTGCGGTGGCTTCTGTTGCAAAGGGTTTCAGTCGCTGTGGCACACGTGTTCAGCAGTTGCAGTTTCCGGGCTCCAGAGCACGCGCCCAGCGGCTGCGGCGCACAGATTGAGTTGCTCCATGGCATGCAGGTCTTCCCAGACCGGGGATCCACCCCGTGTCTCTTGCACTGCAAGGCGGATTCTTAAACCAAGCCGGACCCCCAGGGAAGCCTCCTGGTTGTTTTTAAAGCTAGGCACTAGCTTCAGTGCCATCAAAATGTAAAAGGTCTCTTCAGGGAGGAGGGGGAGGGAAGGATTGGGAGTCCGGGGTTAGCAGATGCAGACTAGCATGCGTAGCGTGGATAAACAAGGGCCTACCGTAGAGCACAAGGAACTATATTCAACATCCTGGAACATACTGGAAAGGAACATGAAAAAGAATATGTATGTATAACTGAGTCGCTTTTCTGTACAGCAGAAGTTACCGCTATGTGCTGAGTGCTAGTCGCTCAGTTGTGTCCGACTCTTTGCGACCCCTCCAGGCTCCTCTGTCCATGAAATTCTCTGGGCAAGAATACTGGAGTTCACTGCCATCAGCAGCTGGTAGATTTTTTAAGTTATGGTTTGCTTTTTAGAGCCCTGGTAAAAAAAAATTTTTTTAGTGTATTGAAATACAGTTTATTTACACAATAAATCAACTGTATTTCAATACATTTTTAAATAACCCAACTCTATTTCAATAAATCTTTAAGTAAATCAACTAAATTTCAATAAGTTTTAAAAAATTTTGACTGGACTCTTAAAAGCAAACTATAACTTTAAAAAATCTACCAGTTGCTTTCCTGCCTTCTCAGCACACTTTTCTAAGTAAATGTTTAAGGCAAGTTTGAGTTGGAAAGGCCCGCACACTCTGTCTGGCCCTCCAGGAGCGCTGGGGCTTGGCGTTGCCCTCGCGTGGGTGTGCGGTGTGGCATTTCTTGGATGCTGTGTCAGTGGCTGCCCATTGTTCACTTCACAAGGGGTCCGTGTCTGAGTGAGGCCAACATTCCTGGGGCTCTCCTACATAGTTGGGGCAAGCGGCAGACCTCGAGGGCCCCTGAGGGCCAAACCCCGCAGGAAATGCCCTGAGGAAATACTGCCTTTCTAGGAAGGAAGGCAGGAAAAGCAGGGGGAGGGGGAGCGACCCCACCGCCTCCCTGTGCATGAGCTTTGGGCTAACAGCAGCCACCTTGAGAGGCTGGTATGAGGACTGCATGAACTGATGCACATAAAGCCCTCAGGACGGGACCTCAAACCCGGGGGACACTCAGTACGTGTTCCTTGTTATTATTAATAATAGACGAATCAGTCAGTGGAGCCCTCTGGCCCCACCCCCAACAAACACGCAAAAAGCACAGAACGAACGCAAGCCAGTTGCAGATGCGATCAAGGTAGGGGTGTGTGTCCAGTCCCAGAGCTTGGGATTTTGCAGTGACAGACAGGCAGTGGGTTTCAGTGTCGGATTAGCCAAGGCCCCAGAAATGTCCCTACAGAGGTAAGTTGTCAGCTGTGTCTGAAAAGGCTTGAAGGGACAGGACCCGGCTCTGGTGCAGAGCCTCCAGCGTGGACAGTAGAGAGCCGACACTGAGTGGAAGTGAGCCCGCGTAGATGTGAGTGTGAGCCAGCAGATGCAGTGTGCGGGTGCGTGCGTTCCGCCCCCAGTCACCCTCGCCAGGCCACTTCTGCACCACGGAGAAGATCCATGTCAGCTTCGAAAAGAAAACCCTATCTCAAAACAACGCTGGGCCTGTCTTCAAAGCACCCACTGTGAGTAAACTGCCCAACCACAAATATTTAAGAACTTTCACTGCAGTCTGAACAGTCATGCAAAACAAGGCAGCGAGTGTTTTCTGGGAAGATCCATTTGGCACTCAGATTAGTGGCTCTGTCTCGATGGGAACTCGCTGTTCCCTGATCTCATCCTCTAATCAGTAGGCTGAGAATCAACTTTGTCACTGGGGGACATGTCTGGACCCCAGAAGACAGACTCATAGTAACCCAACTTATGAGAGAATGAGGTACAGAAGCTAGAGTGTCCATTTACAATTTACGTCTGCAATGAGAACTCAGCTCTTGATTTTCCACCTGCCTGGAATAATTTCATTACAGCCCTGCCCTCCCAGCTTTGCCTGGTCAACCTTAGGTCTCCATGTAATCCGCTTCTCCAGGAACCCTTCTCCTGGTCTGCATGAAGGGCCGTTTCTCTGCATTTTCAGAGCTTCGCTGCTTCCTGAGTCACAGCTGTGTGGTACTTTTGCCAACACAAACAAATCCCCCAGTTCTTCAGACACCGCTGGGTGTCCGACAAGTCAGTTAAATTCTGACACTAACCACCCAGATTACATGTCAGAATCCACAGGTTAAGGGCTCAGCCTCCCAAGACCACCCCCGATTCTGACCCCAGTCACTCGTCGTAGGTTGCCACTTTTACTTCGACCAATTGGCTACAAATCAGAGGTTTCTAGGACCCACCCCTTAAGTTCAATAACTCCCTGGAATGGCTCCTAGAAGCAAGGAAGGTGCTTCACCCACTATTTGCTGTTGTTGTCTGGTCACTCTGTCGTGTCCGACTCTTTGCTACCCCGTGGAGTGCAGCCCATCTGGGCCCTCTGTCCGTGGGGTTTTCCAGGCAAGAATACTGGAGTGGGTTGCCATTTCCTTTTCCAGGGGGATGGAACCAGGTCTCCTGCATCGGCAGGCAGATTCTTTACTGCTGAGCCAGCAGAGGAGCCCCCACTACTGGTTTGTTAGAAAGAATTCAAATCCAAGAACAGCCACTGGAAGAGCCGCATCGGGCAGGGATGGGATAGGGTGTGCAGAGCATCCATGCCCTCTGTGGATACATCACCCTCCTCATTCCTCAGAGTGTTTGTTAACTGGGAAGCTCTCTGAACCCACTTCTTTAGGGGTTTTTAGTGGAAGGTTCCTTCAGTAGACACGATTGGTTAGATCATTGGCCATTAGTAATTTACCCAACCTCCCGACTCCCTCCCATCCTTAGAAATCTCAGGTTGGGGCTTAAAGTTCCAACCCTCTAAGGTGCCCTGACTTTCCTCCTAGGCAAGCCCCCACCCTGAAACTGTCTAGGCCCAACCATGGTCATCTCATTAGCATACACATCACTTTGGAGATGCCAAAGGTTTTAGGAGTCATGTGCCAGAAACCCAAGATTTACTATTTTAAATATTAATTCATATTTATTATTGTTTATTCATATTCATGGATTTCCCAGGTGGCTCAGTGGTAAAGAACCTGCCTGCCAAGCAGAAGACGTGGATTCTATCCAGGGGAAGATCCCCTGGAGGAAGAAATAGCAACAGAGGAGGAGGAAATGACAACCCACTCCAGCATTCTTGCCTAGGAAATCCCAAGAGGAGCCAGGCAGGTCCTGGTGTCACAGACTGAGCAACTGAACAAATTCATATGCGTGTTTCACAGTAGCATTTACTGTGTAAAACTTCACTCACCTGTTTATTTCTCTCTGTCCCCCTAGGAGCAGATAAGGAGAGTGTAACTATTGTACCTGGCTTTGTATCCACAGTACCCAGTGCAGGCCTGCCGCATTCCTGGCTCCACAAGTAGATAGTTGCATATTGAAGTTCTCAGCAAATCTACTTAGGAAATCAAACATCAATGAAAAGCTTACTAGTTGAGCCTAGATTCAGAGCTAAGTGACTGAGCTGCGTCTCACTGAATCAGTGACCCCTGGGCAGACGATCAATTTCCATTACAAAGGTGTGCATCAGGCAGGCCGGAAAACCCGGGTCTCAGATCAGGTAACCTTAGCTGGAGTCCCTGAGACTTGCATTCACAGGGTTCTCCCCTTGAGCCCCCCTCCTCCCCAGTGACCGGGTGACCTCACCTGTACCTTGGGTGATCTTGAAAACTCTCCAACTGTACTAGCAGAGACAAGCGCTGTGGGTTTTCCTTCCTATCCTTTGTTTTATTCATGAATTTTGGCTTCTTAATTCCAAACTCAGGGTGACTTCAGTGGCATTTTTGAGAGATGCTGTTTACTTATTCATTCAGTTTTGGCTGCGCTGGGTCTTTCTTTCTGCCCACGGGCTTTCTCCAGTTGCAAGAAGCGGGGGCTTCTCTGCAGTAGCTTCGGCCGTTGTGGCTGTTCTGCAGCACATGGAGTCTTCCCCAACCAGGGATCAAGCCTGTGAGCCCGGCACTGGCAAGTGGATTCTTAAACACTGGACCCACTAGGGAAGTCTAAAGAATGCTGCTTAGCATCAAATCTCCACTCAGCAATTTTTTTTCCCTGTAAAGTGTTCCTTGTGTCTTTATTACAGACTATTTTATTATCACATTCTAGAAAGTAAAAAAGGCAAAAAGGGAAAATTAAAACCACCATCCAGAAATAATTATCTTACTTATTAATACTTAAAAACATGTGACAAGCATCTTCCCGTCTCAACAGATTTCTAAGATGACAGTTTTTCAGGACTTAGTATGATCGACTGCATGCTAATTAAGTTAATAAGTATTTCTTTTAAATGTCCTGATCTAATTCAAAATTGTTATTTCTCATGGAGTCATTAAACAGTTTGGGTATGAAAGCAGTGCAGCTGTGAAAAAATGTTTATGATGTAATGGTGAGTGAAAAGAGAGCTTACCAAGATGGTACGCATGCTGTAATTGCAAGTGATTTTTTAAAATTAAGTTTAAAACAAGTGACTGAAATGCAGCTTGCTATGGTGACAAAATTATCTGTGAACTTTCACTTGTCTCTACTACCCACACTTCCTGGCAGTGTGAGAATATCACTTTATAATGAAAAACAATTTTTAATTTCCCAGGACAGTTTAAGCCGCCCAGATTGCATGCAGTCAAGAAATGAAGATTTTTCTAATCAGTAATTCAATTCTTGCATTATCTTGTGCCGTGCTTAGTCGCTCAGTCATGTCCAACTCTTTGCAACCCCGTGGACTGCAGCCCGCCAGGTTCCTCTTGACTCAGATGGTGATGAAATACGTAAAGACACTCTGCTGCTTCTTGCAAAGGACTTTTGCCAGGTGGATTTGAACAAGGTAGAGTGGAGGAAAAATGAGTGGGATGGAACCTCTGGGAAGACGAGATTCAGCTTGCAGCCCCCTGGAAGGGTTGGCGTCCAGACCCTCCTGACTTTCTCATGAACATCTTCTCTGCCCACGGGGTGCTGACCACCCTTCCCCCTGAGCCTAAGACCCGGAGGTTCCCGCACAGAAACTGGGTCCATCCTGGGCAAAGAGGATGAGTCGGTCTCCCTGCTGTGGACCACTTCTCGGGGAGCCAGGCTCGGGGAGCAGCATAGCCCCGGGGACCAGCCGCTCGCAGGCCCAGCAGGCTTGGCTAATGTCACTGCTCTGGCCCTGCCTGAAATTCCCCCCGATCCTCCCTCAAGCCAAACCAGTCAACACGGATACCTCCCAAGGACTTTGTCCCACCCAGAAGTGTTAGTCGCTCAGTCATGTCCAACTCTTTGTGGCCCCATGGAGTGGGTACCCATTCCCTCCTCCAGGGGACCTTCCTGACCCCGGAATCAAACCCAGGTCTCCTGCATTGCAGGCAGATTCTTTCCTGTCTGAGCCACCTTCTCTGGAGGATCAGCTAAACCCATAGAAAGCCCTGGACTCTTACCACATGGTACTTGAGAATCCCTGAATTCTGAAATGCCTCTCTGCATTAGCAGCTGACGTTATTTTCAGGTCCGTTTGTCACGGAGATGTTCCGATTTCGGGATTTCACATGAGTCCTGTGCATCGACCACCCTTGAGTCAGCACTGCCTCTTTCCCTGATGACATCTGAGTCCCCATCAGCTGTTCCCTCCAATCCAGCGGGCCTCACTCAGGGTCCCTGTCTCAGCCAAGCCTTTCCCAGCCAATCCATCCCCGACTGTCCAGACCACTGCCCCCGCCCCAACCCCGCCCCCCCCAGCTTGCTTTTTCTCCATCTCACTCCTTTGTATCTGACATCAATTCAGTTCAGTTGCTCAGTCACGTCAGACTCTGCGACCCCATGAATCGCAGCTCACCAGGCCTCCTTGTCCATCACCAACTCCCGGAGGTCACTCAGACTCACGTCCATCGAGTCAGTAATGCCATCCAGCCATCTCATCCTCTGTCGTCCCCTTCTCCTCCTGCCCCCAATCCCTCCCAGCATCAGAGTCTTTTCCAATGAGTCAGCTCTTCTCATGAGGTGGCCAAAGTACTGGAGTTTGAGCTTTAGCATCATTCCTTCCAAAGAAATCCCAGGACTGATCTCCTTCAGAATGAACTGATTGGATCTCCTTGCAGTCCAAGGGACTCTCAAGAGTCTTCTCCAACACCACAGTTCAAAAGCATCAATTCTTCAGCACTCAGCCTTCTTCACAGTCTCCAACTCTCACATCCATACATGACCACTGGAAAAACCATAGCCTTGACTAAACGGACTTTTGTTGGCAAAGTAATGTTTCTGCTTTTGAATATGCTGTCTAGGTTGGTCATAACTTTCCTTCCAAGGAGTAAGCGTCTTTTAATTTCATGGCTGCAGTCACCATTTACTGGTGGATTGGGTTTTTGCCTGCTTCGGGATTCTTCAGGACAAGGTAAAGACACTCGGAGCTCTAGTTCTTTGTTCTCCTAGTGAACATGTTTGCTGCTGTGCTTTACTAAGTCTACAGTGTGTTGGTGTGAATGAATGACACGCCCTGTGCAAAGCAAGTGAGGAGCCCTGCTCTGTGGTTCTGCAGTGACCTCATACGGCTTTTGGCAGAAACCTTGTTGAGGGTTTATACCGCCCTGCCAATGGACTTCTCGAGTGGCTCAGACAGTAAAGCCTCTACCTACAATGCGGGAAACCCACGTTCAATCCCTGGGTCAGGAAGATCTCCTGAAGAAGGCAATGGCGCCCCACTCCAGTACTCTTGTCTGGAAAATCCCATGGATGGGGGAGCCTGGTGGGCTGCAGTCCATGGGGTCGCACAGAGTTGGATCCGGCTAAGCGACATCACTTTCTTTCAGTTTCACTTTCGTACCAGGATGAGAGCTCCATGAGGGTGGTTCTTGCTGTGTTCCACCACCACTCAATGCCCTATGGTGACCTATGCTATGCTAAGTCACTTCAGTCGTGTCCGACTCTGTGTGACCCCACAGACGGTAGCCTACCAGGCTCCCCCGTCCCTGGGATTCTCCAGGCAAGAACACTGGAGTGGGTTGCCATTTCCTTCTCCAATGCATGAAAGTGAAACCTAGACATGCCTTTTTGTGGTTCTTTGTGCTACCGAGAAGTCATTTTTAATAAATAGACTCCCTCAAAATAATAACTTCAGATGATACCTTAAGATGGTAAAGAAATGACTAAAGAGAGTCCGTGTCATGTTAACCTGTCTGTACAAAGTGAGATGTGCATCTCTGTTACACAGTATTTGAGACTAAACTTTCTCCTTCTGAATCAGTAATCTGATCAGAAGCAGCAAAGTGATTTAAGTGATAAGGAAGGCGCTATCGCTGAAGGCCACGGGAAGAGGAAGAAAAAGCAAACAAGCAGGCCCCGAGGTATCATACTTAAACAGATAAGGAATGAGGAGGTGGGCAGGGAGATGGGAAGATAGGCAAGAGCTTCTCACCTGGCTTTTCAGAGCAAAGTCAATCCACACTGTTCAACATTGAAAACTGCCAGAAAGTAGTCTTGAGCTCTCCATTGTTGTTGCTCATTCGCCAAGTCGTGTCCGACTCTTTGTGACCCCATGGACGCCAGCACACCAGACCTCCCTGTCCTTCACTATCTCCCGGAGTTTGCTCAAATTCATGCCACTGAGTCAGTGATGCCATCCAACCATCTCATCCTCTGTCACCCCCTTCTCCTCTTGCCTTCAATCTTTCCCAGCATCAGGGTCTTTTCCAATGAGTCAGTTCTTCCCATCAGGTGGCCAAAGTATTAGAGCTTCAGCTTTAGCATCAGTCCTTCCAATGAATATTCAGGACTGATCTCCTTTAGGATGGACTGGTTTGATCCCCTTGCAGTCCAAGGGACTCTCAAGAGTCTTTTCCAGCACCACAATTCAAAAGCATGAATTCTTTGGTGCCCAGCTTTCATTATAGTTCAACTCTCACATCTGTACATGACCACTGGAAAAACCATAGCTTTGACTAGATGGGCTTTGTCAGCAAAGTGATGTCTGCTTTTTAATAGACTGTCTAGGTTTGTTATAGCTTGTCATCCAGGAAGCAAGCATCTTTATATTTCATGGCTGCAGTCACCATCCATGGGGATTTTGAAGCCCAAGAAAATGAAGTTTGTCACTGTTTGCATTGTTTCCCCATCTATTTGTCATGAAGTGATGGGACTGGAGCAATATTGCATAGGAACCTGGAATGTCAGGTCCATAAATCAAGGCAAATTGGAAGTGGTCAAACAAGAGATGGCAAGAGTGAATGTCGACATTCTAGGAATTAGCGAACTAAAATGGACTGGAATGGGTGAATTTAACTCGGATGACCATTATATCTACTACTGTGGGCAGGAATCCCTCAGAAGAAATGGAGTGGCCATCATGGTCAACAAAAGAGTCCGAAATGCAGTACTTGGATGCAGTCTCAAAAATGACAGAATGATCTCTGTTCGTTTCCAAGGCAAACCATTCAATGTCACAGTAATCCAAATCTATGCCCCAACCAGTAACGCCGAAGAAGCTGAAGTTGAACGGTTCTATGAAGACCTACAAGACCTTTTAGAACTAACATCCCCAAAAAAGATGTCCTTTTCATTATAGGGGACTGGAATGCAAAAGTAGGAAGTCAAGAAACACCTGGAGTAACAGACAAATTTGGCCTTGGAACACGGAATGAAGCAGGGCAAAGACTAACAGAGTTTTGCCAAGAAAATGCACTGGTCATAGCAAATACCCTCTTCCAACAACACAAGAGAAGACTCTATACATGGACATCACCAGATGGTCAACACAGAAATCAGATCGATTATATTCTTTGCAGCCAAAGATGGAGAAGCTCTATACAATCAGCAAAAACAAGACCAGGAGCTGACTGTGGCTCAGACCATGAACTCCTTATTGCCAAATTCAGACTGAAATTGAAGAAAGTAGGGAAAACTACTAGACCATTCAGGTATGACCTAAATCAAATCCCTTATGATTATACAGTGGAAGTGAGAAATAGATTTAAGGGCCTAGATCTGATAGATAGAGTGCCTGATGAACTATGGAATGAGGTTCGTGACATTGTACAGGAGACAGGGATCAAGACCATCCCCATGGAAAAGAAATGCAAAAAAGCAAAATGGCTGTCTGGGGAGGCCTTACAAATAGCTGTGAAAAGAAGAGAAGCGAAAAGCAAAGGAGAAAAGGAAAGATATAAACATCTAAATGCAGAGTTCCAAAGAACAGGAAGAAGAGATAAGAAGGCCTTCTTCAGTGATCAATGCAAAGAAATAGAGGCAAACAACAGAATGGGAAAGACTAGGGATCTCTTCAAGAAAATCAGAGATACCAAAGGAACATTTCATGCAAAGATGGGCACGATAAAGGACAGAAATGGTATGGACCTAACAGAAGCAGAAGATATTAAGAAGAGGTGGCAAGAATACACAGAAGAACTGTACCAAAAAGAGCTTCACGACCCAGATAATCATGATGATGTGATCACTGACCTAGAGCCAGACATCTTGGAATGTGAAGTCAAATGGGCCTTAGAAATCATCACTACGAACAAAGCTAGTGGAGGCGATGGAATCCCAGTGGAGCTATTCCAAATCCTGAAAGATGATGCTGTGAAAGTGCTGCACTCAATATGCCAGCAAATTTGGAAAACTCAGCAGTGGCCACAAGATTGGAAAAGGTCAGTTTTCATCCCAATCCCAAAGAAAGGCAATGCCAAAGAATGCTCAAACTACCGAACAATTGCACTCATTTCACACGCTAGTAAAGTAATGCTCAAAATTCTCCAAGCCAGGCTTCAGCAATATGTGAACCGTGAACTTCCTGATGTTCAAGCTGGTTTTAGAAAAGGGAGAGGAACCAGAGATCAAATTGCCAACATCCGCTGGATCATGGAAAAAGCAAGAGAGTTCCAGAAAAACATCTATTTCTGCTTTATTGACTATGCCAAAGCCTTTGACTGTGTGGATCACAATAAACTATGGAAAATTCTGAAAGAGATGGGAATACCAGACCACCTGATCTGCCTCTTAAGAAATCTGTATGCAGGTCAGGAAGCAACAGTTAGAACTGGTCATGGAACAAGAGACTGGTTCCAAATAGGAAAAGGAGTACGTCAAGGCTGCATATTGTCACCATGTTTATTTAACTTATATGCAGAGTACATCATGAGAAATGCTGGACTGTAAGAAACACAAGTTGGAATCAAGATTGCTGGGAGAAATCTCAATAACCTCAGATATGCAGATGACACGACTCTTATGGCAGAAAGTGAAGAGGGGCTAAAAAGCCTCTTGATGCAAGTGAAAGTGGAGAGTGAAAAGGTTGGCTTAAAGCTCAACATTCAGAAAATGAAGATCATGGCATCTGGTCCCATCACTACATGGGAAATAGATGGAGAAACAGTGGAAACAGTGTCAGACTTTCTTTTTCTGGGCTCCAAAATCACTACAGATGGTGACTGCAGCCATGAAATTAAAAGACGCTTACTCCTTGGAAGGAAAGTTATGACCAACCTAGATAGCATATTCAAAAGCAGAGACATCACTTTGCCAACAAAGGTTCGCCTAGTCAAGGCTATGGTCTTTCCTGTGGTCATGTATGGATGTGAGAGCTGGACTGTGAAGAAGGCTGAGCGCCAAAGAATTGATGCTTTTGAACTGTGGTGTTGGAGAAGACTCTTGAGAGTCCCTTGGACTGCAAGAAGATCCAACCAGTCCATTCTGAAGGAGATCAATCCTGGAATTTCTTTGGAAGGAATGATGCTAAAGCTGAAACTCCAGTATTTTGGCCACCTCATGCAAAGAGTTGACTCATTGGAGAAGACTCTGATGCTGGGAGGGATTGAGGGCAGAAGGAGAAGGGGATGACAGAGGATGAGATGGCTGGATGGCATCACTGACTTGATGGATGTGAGTCTGAGTGACCTCCGGGAGCTGGTGACGGACAGGGAGGCCTGGCGTGCTGCGGTTCATGGGGTTGCAAAGAGTCGGACACGACTGAGCGACTGATCTGATCTGATCTGATCTGATGGGACTGGATGCCATGATCTTCATTTTTTAAATATTGAGTTTCACTCTCCTCTTTCACTTTCATCAAGAGGCTCTTTAGTTCCTCTTGGCCTTCTCCCATTAATGTAGTATTATCTGCATATCTGAGGTTGTTGATATTTCTCTCGGCAATCTTGATTCCAGCTTGTGCTTCTTCTAGCCCAGCATTTCCCATGATGTACTCTGTATATAAGTGAAATGAGCAGGGTGGCAATATACAGCCTTAATATACTCCTTTCCCAATTTAAACCAGTTCTGTGTCCACTTCTAACTGTTGACCTTCATATAGGTTTCTCAGGAGGCAAGTAAGGTGGCCTGAACTCTCCATAGTTACTGTAATTCCTCAACACTAGAGGCAACTTTGGGACTTAATGTATCTTCTGAAGGAGTGATTATATAGAAATTCAAAGCCCATTCATTTTCACTGCATTTTCTTCTCTCAACTTCATATGAAATGAAAATTGATATTTAACCAGAAAAGAGCATGTCTAGTGTGACTCACTTTTTATACAATAAAGTTTTATGTATTTGCGTTTATATCCACATCCGAGGATCCTTCCATCTGTAAGTTTCACAGAGACTGATGTCTGGAATGAGGTGTACACCCGAAGTGATGCTGGCATTTGTGGGTGGTGAGATGCAGGGTGATTTTTCTCTTCTTCTTTGTGCTTTTCTCTAGTAGTTGAATGTTTTATAACAAGGAAACATCGTGTTCACCGAAAAAACAAAGTCTTTACTTAGAGAGAAAGTCAAAGTGTTAGTCGCAGTCGGGTCCTACTCTTTGTGACCCCGAGGACTCTAGCCTGCCAGGCTCCTCTGTCCATGGAATTTTCCAGGCAAGAATACTGGAGTGGGTAGCGATTCCCTTCTCCAGGGCATCTTCCCAACCCAGGGTCTCCTGCATCATGGGCAGATTCTTTACCATCTGAGCCACCAGCGTGAAGAGAGAAGCCCACCAGAAACCTTTGGCCAGAGGCCAGCCTCATGCAGAGGTCCTGGGGCTCTTGTGAAGGGCGGGTGGCCACAGTGCTGCCCACGTGAGGAGACCCCGGCAGTAGAGAAGCTGACCTGTTCAAGATTCCGTTACAACAGAATGTTCTTCTGGTCCCTTGAAGGTATCTAAACGGGTCTGATTGGTGAGTTAACCATGACCTGGACAGAGGAGGGGTAGTGCTCCGTGCAGACCAGGTAATAGTACCTGAGGGCTTCCTGCATTCCCCTCTGAGTGGACAAGTCTCTGCAGGATCTCAGGCCACGGAACCTCCTTCCATTGCTGAATTTCCTTTCCTGGTTGCCTTGCTCATTAATATTCATTAGATATAGTTACTAGTGGTTTATCTTACTATGGGAACATGAGCTACATTATCTGCATGTGATCCAGAGAACGGAATCCCTTCGCACCTATTACAGCTTAGATGTGAACATTTTAAATAAAGAATCATAAATACCATTTTAACCACAAATTGAAACATATCCACTACAACCAATCAGTTATTAATATCATTAATTTGATGCTCTATTAGTACTGAGAAATCTGTAAGTTTAGCATATTACAGTATAGCAAAATTGATAACATAAATCACATTTGATGTCAAAGGACATTCGATAAAATAAATGTTCGTTATGATTGAATGGCATTTAACTAGAAATTGAAGGATGCTTTCTAAACCTGGTAAAGAGCCTGACTCATGAGTGAAACGTAACAAGCATGTCCGTGAAGTTAAATCCTTTTTAAAAGAAGAAACTTTGCAGTGACCACTATCAGCTATTCGCCAGCATCCACAATCCCTCCTTTGCCCAAGAGACTTCAATTTTCTTGGGTTATCCACTCTCCTTTTCAGCCACACACCTCAAGGGAATATGACCAACCACATTACAAAGAAAAGCATGTATCCAGACAAATGGAGCAGGAAATGGCAACCCACTCCAGTATTCTTGCCTGGAAAGCCCCATGGACAGAGGAGCCTGGTGGGCTGCAATCCATGGGGTTGCAAAGAGACGGACACGACTGAGCTACTTACGCTTTCAAGGAGCAGAGGAGACGGCAGGACGCACAGTTCGGGCCACTGCATCTGTCTCTGCATTCAGGGGGTGTGGGTGTGATGAGAGCCCAGTGACTGCCCTCCTGCTATTTCGGGCTCCACGTGTGTGTGTGTGAGAGAGAGTGTGTGTGTGGTTATATTGTATTATTTTTAAAAAACAAAGCCCGAAAAACCCACATCAGCTACTCAGCTGGTCCTCAGCCTGATAAGCAGTCTTTTATTTCAGCCCTGGAAGAAACATCGTTGTATTGGACTTAATTGAGAAATCCGCTGGTCTCCAGAATGGCCGTCCCCTCATAGGGGATTTTAAAGGGGTAGTATCAGTGATACCCACTCCAGTACTCTTGCCTGGAAAATCCTATGGACGGAGGGGCGTGGTGGGCTGCAGTCCATGTGGTCGCTAGGAATTGGACACGACTGAGTGCCTTTACTTTCACTTTTCACTTTCATGCATTGCAGAAGGAAATGGCAACCCACTCCAGTGTTCTTGCCTGGAGAATCCCAGGGACAGGGGAGCTTGGTGGGCTTCCGTCTATGGGGTCCCACGGAGTCGGACACGACTGAAGTGACTTAGCAGCAGCAGCAGCAGTGACATAGTCCCCTTTGCCGAGTTCTCAGGACTGGAAATGAACCAGGTGCCAGCAGCGATGCCTCAGTCGCTCCCCTATCTCCTGGTGGACAGTGTCACTCTCCACCATCTTCTTGGAAGAGGCCCTGAGGGCTTCTTTCTAGACACACACATGTTCGCCCCCATGCCCCTTCTGACTTGGGCACCTCTGACCTGTTCTTTTGGACGTCTTCTGTTTCTGGAATCCAGGAAAAGGAGAAACATCCTTCACTTGTATTGCAACAATTTGTTGCATCTCTAATGTAACAGTTTGATCAACAGTTAGACATGAGGGTGAAATTCTTGCCCTCCTCCTTTTGTTACCCATCTCTCTGTTCCCGTCTCGCTTTTCCTTCTTTTTTATTTCTTTAATTTCAGCTTTGCTTCAAGCCATTCTCTACCGGTCACTGTAAAGGAGCCTCAAATGTATAGGAGAGTCCTTTGTAGCCCAGAGCCCAGGAGCACAAACCCAAGGGAACAGACAAGATGTGACAAGATGCACAAATCCACAGAAGCCAGGATCAGAGGTAAACATTTTGGGAATTCTCCACCCTGAAGAAATCAGTTGCTCCAGTTGCTCACAACTGAATGAGTTCTGGTACTCCACTTGCCAACATGTGACCCTTTTAAAGACATTCACAGACAGCAGGTGTGCTATGATTCTGACTTGACATAAAAATTAACTCAGCGACATAGCGTTTGCTTTCAGATACGAGTACATTCGCTAGCACATGGAACTCTGCTCAATGCTATGTGGCAGCTTGGATGGGAAGGGAGTTTGGGGAGAGAATGGATACATGTATATATATGACTGAGTCCCTTCACTGCTCACCTGAAACCATCACAACATTGTTAATCAGCTAAACTCCAATACAAGAGTAAAAGGTTTTGGTTTTTTTTTTTTAATAGTATTTTCATACCTGTCACCGATCAGGTGTTAATAAATGTGTCTTGAGTGACTGCTTGAGTCATTCAGTACCTTTTCCCCAGAGGAAAATAAATACCTATATCTCATAAGTCTTGTCTTGTATTCTAATGTAGGCAAGCCAGAAACAGAAGAAAATGTATAAACTGTAAGACCCTGCTAGTAAAGTAATGCTCAAAATTCTCCAAGCCAGGCTTCAGCAATATGTGAACCATGAACTTCCTGATGTTCAAGCTAGTTTTAGAAAAGGCAGAGGAACCAGAGATCAAATTGCCAACATCCGCTGGATCATGGAAAAAGCAAGAGAGTTCCAGAAAAACATCTATTTCTGCTTTATTGACTATGCCAAAGCCTTTGACTATGTGGATCACAATAAACTGTGGAAAATTCTGAAAGAGATGGGAATACCAGATCACCTGATCTGCCTCTTGAGAAATTTGTATGCAGGTCAGGAAGCAATAGTTAGAACTGAACATGGAATAACAGACTGGTTCCAAATAGGAAAAGGAGTTCGTCAAGGCTGTGTATTGTCACCCTGTTTATTTAACTTATATGCAGAGTATATCATGAGAAACGCTGGACTGGAAGAAACACAAGTTGGAATCAAGATTGGCGGGAGAAATCTCAATAACCTCAGATATGCAGATGACACCACCCTTATGGCAGAAAGTGAAGAGGAACTCAAAAGCCTCTTGATGAAAGTGAAAGTAGAGAGTGAAAAAGTTGGCTTAAAGCTCAACATTCAGAAAACAAAGATCATGGCATCCAGTCCCATTCCTTCATGGGAAATAGATGGGGAAACAGTGGAAACAGTGTCAGACTTTATTTTTCTGGGCTCCAAAATCACTGCAGATGGCGACTGCAGCCATGAAATTAAAAGACGCTTACTCTTTGGAAGGAAAGTTATGACCAACCTAGATAGCATATTCAAAGGCAGAGACATTACTTT
Source organism: Tragelaphus eurycerus (assembly GCA_935064755.1). Taxonomy (NCBI): domain Eukaryota; kingdom Metazoa; phylum Chordata; class Mammalia; order Artiodactyla; family Bovidae; genus Tragelaphus; species Tragelaphus eurycerus. Next base: position 19,498,981 of record CAKXYN010000039.1, on the reverse strand, counting down.
GCCAACAAAGGTTCGTCTAGTCAAGGCTATGGTTTTTCCTGTGGTCATGTATGGATGTGAGAGTTGGAGACTGTGAAGAAGGCTGAGCACCAAAGAATTGATGCTTTTGAACTGTGGTGTTGGAGAAGACTCTTGAGAGTGCCTTGGGCTGCAAGGAGATCCAACCAGTCCATTCTGAAGGAGATCAGCCCTGGGATTTCTTTGGAAGGACTGACGCTAAAGCTGAAACTCCAGTACTTTGGCCACCTCATGAGAAGAGTTGACTCATTGGAAAAGACTCTAATGCTGGGAGGGATTGGGGGCAAGAGGAGAAGGGGACGACAGAGGATGAGATGGCTGGATGGCATCACTGACTCGATGGACGTGAGTCTAAGTGAAGTCTGGGAATTGGTGATGGACAGGGAGGCCTGGTGTGCTGCGATTCATGGGGTCGCAAAGGTCAGACATGACTGAGCGACTAATATGATCTGATCTGATCTGATCTGTAAGAGCCTGCTCTCAAAACTGCACAGAGATCACAGAACAAGGAAATGGGTCTTCTCTTCACTTTGAGGAAGCAGATATTGAGACCTTCCTGGTTCTTTCTTGCTTTTTTTAATGGAAAGACACACATGTACCTTTGTGAATGTTCCTCTTACTTTAAAACAGCAACAACATCTGCTTACAGTTAGTAGTACTAGTAGCAATCATGTATATTCCCCGGGTACACTGCTAAGGATATCACAGGCACAATCTCATTTTGCTTTTCTCTTCTAGCCTCCTGAATAAGTTCCCTTCATCTGACCCAGGAAGAGAGAGACCCTTAAGACACTGACCTGCTCAAGGTTGCCCAGCTGGCAGGTGGCCTTCCAGGAGCCTGGGCTTGGGGTTTTAGACCTCTTTTCTGAACTGCCCTTTCTTCAGTGATGCAAAAATTTATTTCATCTGTATCCTTAACCTCAACATGAGCAGAGCATTCCAGGTAGAGAACAGTTTATGCTGCAGGATTATTTGCTCATCCAATTAATCAAGTTCAGTCCATTGACTCTAACTCAGATTTTAAAAAATACATCAGAATCCAACATTGTCACCCCACTATGGGTGCACTAAAGCAAACACGTGAAGGACATCAGTGACCAAGAGACTGAGCTTCAAAGACACCAGCTGATGTTATCAACAATTTCCCTTCCCTAACTTATCTTGACTTCCCTGGTGGTTCAGTAGTAAAGAATCCACCTGCAATGCAGGAGACATGGGTTTGATCCCTGGGTTGGGAAGATCCCCTGGAGTAGGAAATGGCAACCCGCTCCAGTATTCTTGCCTAGGAAATCCAAGGACAGAGGAGCCTAGTGGGCTACAGTCCATGGGGATCAACAGAGTCAGACTCGGCTTAACAACTGAATAGCAAAGCTTTTATCTAATTTCAGTGTTGTCCCTCCACACTGGGGGCAACGCAATACGCCTTTCATCCAAGTAGTTGACAGTTTTACTGGTTGTCATCTTACTTATCCAAGGTTATGATAGTTCTAACTAACGTTTTGTCACTTCCTTTAAGAAATCTATCAATGGGCTTCATAGGTAAAGGCAGAGTAATGCAGTTTATAAAATCACCAAAATATGTCCCTAAATTCCACCATTTTAACAATAGCTCTACAGCCAAACTAATAGATACTAATATTCATGTCATCCATGTCTTTTATATCCTGTAGGAAATTATTCACTGATATAATAAGGAAGAACTATTTGGGTGTTTCTCTGTGACCCCACCACCACCATTGTTTTTCAGGGTGGTATTTGAAGGACAATTGAGCAAGAGGTAATACTGTGAATTTAGACAAAGAGAATCTGTGTAAAGGAAACACATAGCAAAGAAAATCTATAGTTTGCAAACCAAATACAATTGGAGCACCTGCCCAGAGCTAGCAGATCACCTCCCCTGATGTAATGGACAATGATCTCTTCACATCAGATGTCCTCTGGAAGGAACACAGCCCCTGCCTGGACACTAGGCAATTGTCTGGGAGCCAGCTCGTTCCTGGAAGAGAGCAAGGGACTTGGGTCCCTGAGCCGAGCACCAAGAGCCAGTCCAGATGTGAAATAGTGAGGCTTTCTTTCATCATGCCACGTGGGCGGTGCTGGGTAGATGGCAAAGCATGGAGAAGCTAGGCGCAGGGTGGAAGAGTACTGGGAGCCGGAGAAGGATTCCCAGATTTATCCTCCACCCTCAAGAGTCAAGTTTCAGTCTTTCAAACAAATTGGTCAGGAGAGGAGACCAAAATAAAAAAGAGAATTTCCTCCATGGCTTTGTGTTTCCGAAGTGCAGCAATATTCATGTAAAGTCTATCAGATGCAATTAGAACCCAGCTACCCTTGTTTATGACTTCCCTGGTGGCTTGGATGTTAAAGTGTCTGCCCACAGTGTGGAAGACCCAGGTTTGATCCCTGGGTTGGGAAGATACCCTGGAGGAGGGCATGGCAACCCACTCCAGTATTCTTGCCTGGAGAATCCCACAGAGGAGCCTGGCGGGCTACAGTCCATGGGGTCACAAAGAATTGGACACGACTGGAGCGACTTCAATTTCACTTTCTCTTTTCACCCTTGTTTAGAGCACGCAGTAGGGTAATCGCTTTGATGCACCCATGGAACATATTTAACGATAACTCACTGCTGAGATTTTATGTAGAACTTGGGATGCCTACAGGCTTAAAAGGACACATAGGAAATGTGAGGAGCGGGAAGCAAAATTATTAACTGTCAGAATGGAGAGAGAGAGACCGAAGCTCAGCTCCCTTAAGTTCTGATGAAGAGTAGGCGTAATTCTGAACTCTGTCTACCTGCTGCCCTCGAGAGGATGTCCCTGCCACAGATGCCAGCAAGGCGGGACAACCAGAAGGGGGGCACCTGTCACCATGTCACTGCCCCCCACCCCGCACCCATTCCCCTGTGGAAAGGGCACTGTTTACGTAGTGTTTCATGCTGGGCCTATTTGATACCAAACACGAGTAGACAGTGTCCCTCAAATGTGAGAGAGGAAAGCCTGCCGCATGGAATGCTTGTGCCATGGGCCAATGAATGTGCTGTCGATGTCCACAAAAGCCTCTTTGTGGCCGATCACCGCCGACACCACGCATGCCATCACAGCCGAAGCTCTGCCCTGTTCTGCTGCCGAATATGAAACCCTGCAACGCGAAACTGCATCCTCCTTCTGCTTTCTATCTGATGGTGCTCATTTGCATTCTCATGCTGGTAGGATGTATGAGGGGCGATTAACAAAGATGCTGGTATGTTTGAACAAGTTTGCCAACTTCCAGATCCTCCCTCTAAGCATCAGCAACTTAAATATCATCCAGCTAATGACAAAAATGACAGAATGGAAAAGACTAGGGATCTCTTCAAGAAAATCAGAGACACCAAAGGGACGTTTCATGCAAAGATAGGCTAGATAAAGGACAGAATGGTATGGACCTAACAGAAACAGAAGATATTAAGAAGAGGTGGCAAGAATACACAGAAGAACTGTACAAAAAAGATCTTCATGACCGAGATAATCACGATGGTGTGATCACTGACCTAGAGCCAGACATCCTGGAATGTGAAGTCAAGCGGGCCTTAGAAAGCATCACTACGAACAAAGCTAGTGGAGGTGATGGAATTCCAGTGGAGCTATTCCAAATCCTGACAGATGATGCTGTGAAAGTGCTGCACTCAATATGCCAGCAAATTTGGAAAACTCAGCAGTGGCCACAGAACTGGAAAAGGTCAGTTTTCATTCCAATCCCAAAGAAAGGCAATGCCAAAGAATTGCTCAAAGGCAATGCTCAAACTACCACACAATTGCACTCATCTCACACACTAGTAAAGTAATGCTCAAAATTTTCCAAGCCAGGCTTCAGCAATATGTGAACCATGAACTTCCTGATGTTCAAGCTGGTTTTAGAAAAGGCAGAGGAACCAGTGATCAAATTGCCAACCTCTGCTGGATCATGGAAAAAGCAAGAGAGTTCCAGAAAAACATCCATTTCTGCTTTATTGACTATGCCAAAGCCTTTGACTATGTGGGTCACAATAAACTATGGAAAATTCTGAATATCAGACCACCTGATCTGCCTCTTGAGAAATCTGTATGCAGGTCAGGAAGCAACAGTTAGAACTGAACATGGAACAACAGACTGGTTCCAAACAGGAAAAAAGTACATCAAGGCTGTATATTGTCACCCTGTTTATTTAACTTATATGCAGAGTACATCATGAGAAACGTTGGACTGGAAGAAACACAAGCTGGAATCAAGATTGCTGGGAGAAATATCAGTAACCTCAGATATGCAGATGACACCACCCTTATGGCAGAAAGTGAAGAGGAACTCAAAAGCCTCTTGATGAAAGTGAAAGAGGAGAGTGAAAAAGTTGGCTTAAAGCTCAACATTCAGAAAATGAAGATCATGGCATCTGGTCCCATCACTTCATGGGAAATAGATGGGGAAAGAGTGGAAATAGTGTCAGACTTTCTTTTTCTGGGCTCCAAAATCACTGCAGATGGTGACTGCAGCCATGAAATGAAAAGACGCTTACTCCTTGGAAGGAAAGTTATGACCAACCTAGATAGCATATTCAAAGGCAGAGACATTACTTTGCCAACAAAGGTTCGCCTAGTCAAGGCTATGGTTTTTCCTGTGGTCATGTATGGATGTGAGAGCTGGACTGTGAAGAAGGCTGAGCACCAAAGAATTGATGCTTTTGAACTGTGGTGTTGGAGAAGACTCTTGAGAGTGCCTTGGACTGCAAGGAGATCCAACCAGTCCATTCTGAAGGAGATCAGCCCTGGGATTTCTTTGGAAGGACTGATGCTAAAGCTGAAACTGCAGTATTTTGGCCACCTCATGCGAAGAGTTGACTCATTGGAGAAGACTCTAATGCTGGGAGGGATTGGGGGCAAGAGGAGAAGGGGACAACAGAGGATGAGATGGCTGGATGGCATCACTGACTCGATGGATGTGAGTCTGGGTGACCTCTGGGAGTTGGTGATGGACAGGGAGGCCTGGCGTGCTGTGATTCATGGGGTTGCAAAGAGTCGGATACGACTGAGCAACTGATCTGATCTGATCTGAATGACAAAAAAAAAAAAAAACCCATTGCAAAATATGTATCCGTTCAGGTGTAGGGTTTTTGCCAAGATCAATAAGAAGAGCTTTGAAGGTCGTGTAATTCCCACAGGGAGTTCATGCACTGTGCTCAGTCACACCCTTTTTCAAGTCTGAAGACACATTGAAAGGACTTTTCATTTATTCACCCCTGTCTTCATTCATTCAACTAACATTTATTTAGGGACCCCTGCGTGTGTCATCTTGTGCTAGATCCTGAATGGTGCTGATTAAGAGGGGTAAAAGAGTGGATTCAAGGTGTAAAATTTCATCATCTCTTAAAAAAAAAAAAAAAGATAGAAACATTGTATTAGATCATAACATTGAAATAATGTTAAATTCCTGAATATTGTCATTATATTGCAATGCAGAAAAAGACAAAATATTGCAAAATAGTAACAAGTGGTGAATTTAGGTGAAGAGTATAGGAATGTTCATTACATTTATCTTTTACCTTTTCAATAGCTTTAAATTTTTTCACAATACAAATTTAGAGGAAAGGTTTTCATCTCTAATTTTAAGGAGCTCGCAATCTAGAGATAAATTATTTTTTCTAATAAAAGAGAAAAGAGGAGAAGATTACATTTAAAACATAGGATCAGAAGCCACTTGAAGGATGTTGAAACTATGAAGTCAAGGCTGGAAGTCTTTGGGGAAGAGGTCTTGGGGACCCGTGTCGGCCACACCCAGGGACTCAGCTGCAGAGAAGGAAGCCCCGTGGCAGAGGAGGTTGGGTGCAGTTGGGCCCCAGCCGACACACAGGAGTCCAGCCAGGCTGCAGCCCAGACTGCGTTTCATCAAAGGATCAAATACTGCAGGGCTCCATGGAGACCCCCAGCACTCCAAGAGAGGCCCCAGCTGAAGACTCAATTCCTTGGAGAAGATGACAGCAACCAAGAATCTGGGACCAGTCTGCCCTTCACACCCCAGGTGCTTTGGTCACTGGAGTGATGACCAAACAACACCTGAACAGAGAGTTCAGTTCACTCGCTCAGTCCTGTCTAAGTCTTGGCAACCCCATGGACTGCAGCACACCAGGCTTCCCTGTCCATCACCAGTTACTGGAGTTTGCTCAAAGTCCTGTCCATCAAGTCGGTGATGGCATCAAACCTACTCACCCTCTGTCATCCCCTTCACCTCTTGCCATCAGTCTTTCCCAGCATCAGAGTCTTTTCCAATGAGTCAAGTCTTCCCATCAGGTGGTCAAAGTATTGGAGCTTCAGCATCAGTCCTTCCAGTGAACATTCAGGACTGATTTCCTTTAGAATGGACTGGTTGGATCTCCTTGCAGTCCAAGGGACTCTCTTAGGAATGAGGAAAGCAGAGGGGATGTTTATGAAGGTAAGTCAGAAAGAAGATGGAACACCCTGGCTCTGTCCTTGTTCAGAAGGACTTCACAGAAGGCTTTAGAAATGGACCCGGGGATGCAGTGGGCATCCAGACCTGCCTGGACCAGGGGCCCTGGGGCTCTTCCCAGCTGCTGTGCAAGGTTCTGCTCTCCTTGACTCATTGGAGAAGACTGTGATGTGATGCTGGGAGGGATTTGGGGCAGGAGGAGAAGGGGATGACAGAGGATGAGATGGCTGGATGGCATCACTGACTTGATGGATGTGAGTCTGAGTGACCTCCGGGAGTTGGTGATGGACAGGGAGGCCTGGCGTACTGCAGTTCGTGGGGTCGCAAAGAGTCTGACATGACTGAGCAACTGATCTGATCTGATCTGACACCAATTATTTTAATCAATACACTGCCAGGGACACAGCAGGTAAGGGATATGGAGACTTAGCAGCAAACACTGGCCAAGTGAAAAACCCTTCACCAATACAATTTCTAATCAATCTTTTAACTGCTCAAAGGAATCTGTATTTAGACAGTTTAGAACATCCTCTCACAGTTGGGAGGCTCTGAACAATCACATGTGGCCGGAAAAACCTATTCAGGCAGGCTAGAGGACTTCCAAAGGAGTTTGTAGGTTGAAACACTATCACACCCAGGAACTTTGTTAACTGGAGCTATAAGTTAACTCTTTTTTCAGAGGAAGGTAGTGGGGGACAGCCCCCTGTAAAGTCAGAGGTGTAGGTGAGAGCACAAAGCAGAAAGTAGGCAGACTCTGATTTTGGGGGTAGATGCTTGAGAATTTCCAGGGGGGATCCTGAGGCTAGATCTCGCCTTTGCGTATGCCGAGCCTCCTTTCTCATGACCTTTGCCACGGGCGGAGCTCGCTTTGGGCAGGAACCGCTGCTCTAATGTAAATAAAAAGCTGAGCCGGCAGGTTATGTGCCCATTGGGCACATCACTTCATTGTGGGGAAGATGATAACGAGTGAAGCACGTATTCAAAAATCATTAGATGTTAGAAATGGAGGAGGTCATGGCAACCCACTCTAGTATTCCTGCCCAGAGAATCCCGTGGACAGAGGAGAGCCTGGCAGGGCTACAGTCCATGAGGTTGCAAAGAGTCGGACATGACTTAGCAACTAAATCACCAAACCACCAGCAGCAGATGTCAGAAAGAATAGATTAGACACATTAGATTTCGGAACCAGGCTGCACCAAAATAAGTATATTTTCACAGTATATAAGTACGAAGTGCTTCTCATCGATTTTACTGAAATCTTTATTTCTTCGCGTCTATTATTTGTTTCATTTTGCTTGCTCTGGGTCTCCGTCACTGTGTGCAGGCTTTCTCTGGCTGCAGAGCGTGGCTATGCTCTAGTTGTGGCACGTGGGCTTCTCTTTGTGGCAGCTTCTGTTGTGGCAGAGCACAGGCTGTAGGCGTGTGGGCTTCAGTGGTTGTGGCACAACTCATTTTTATTTATTTAAAATTAATTTCCACTGGAGTCTAGTTGCTTTATTGTCTTGATTAATTTTGAAAGGAACAGCAGTGCAATTAAGCAGACTTCCCTATCTGATTAAATGTACAATACACGAAAAGCTTTCAGAGATAGTCACACAATAACTTACAGAGATCTGTGCAAGTTATTTTTCAAAGCTGTGTCACTGAGTTTCTTGGGGGAGATTACTTATAAAAACAAAATGAATTTAGATTTAAGTAGATAGATTATATACTCAGTCACAATGTTGTGAGAGTAAATACTGTCTTTTTAATTTAATTTTTTAAATTGAAGTACAGTTGACATAATATTTCAGGTGTACAGCAAAGTGATTCATATATACATACACACACACTCACATACACACACACACACACATATATATACTTCTTCAGATTCTTGTCTATTATAGGTTATTATAGGGTTTCCCAGATGGCACTAGTGGTAAAGAATCCACCTGCAATACAGGAGACATCCAAGACTTGGATTTGATCTTTGGATCTGGAAGATCCCCTGGAGAAGGAAATGGCAACACACTCCAGTATTCTTGCCTGGAGAATCCCATGAACAAAGGAGCCTGGCAGGCTACAGTCCATGGGGTCACGAAGAGTCAGATACAACCGAAGCATCTTAGCACACACTTAGGTTATTACAAGATATTGAATATAGTTCCCTTTGCTATACAGCAGGACCATGTCACATACAGCAGCGTGTATCCTTTGATCCCAAATCCCTAATTTATCCCCCCTTTCCCTTTCAGTAACCAGAAATTGTTTTCTATGCCTGTGAGTGTATTTCTGTTTTGTAAATAATTTCCTTTGTGTCTTTTTTTTTTAAGATTCCACATAGAAGTGACATCGTGTGATACTTGTCTCTCTCTGACTTCACTTAGTACGATAACCTCTAGGTCCATTGTCATCTCTGCACACGGCGCCATTTCATTCTTTTTTATGGCTGACTAAATATTATCTTTAAAGAAAACAATCAAGTAGAACACCGCTAACTGTAGGCGGTCATGAGCAATCATATTCTGTAGCTCATTTCCTGATACCAAAGGCTGACTGGGGTTCCCAGTCATGATGTCATTTGGATGGAGATGAGCTCTGGGCTGTGAAAAGGGAGGAGGGTGTTCCTCTGAGCTGCAGCCCTGGGTTCTGTTGAAGCTGGAGATGCCTTGTGTCCGGGCGACACTGGATGAAAATCCTCTTGCCTCCCACTTTCAGGGCTATTTTCAGGTTTCAGCTCAGTGATGGTCAAGCTGTATATTGAATGTTTGTCTTTGTCTGTTTCTTTTGGATTTTGACTCTAAGAAATAAGTCCTGCTCCAGGAATGTGACCCAGTGCCCACACCTCATTGCTTTCAGTTGGGAAAAAAAAAAAAAAAAAAAAATGCTGGCTTTTTCTTCAGTGAAGGGGCTCAGAAAAAGTGGTAACAACCCCATTGTAAAAGAAGTCAAGTGGTACTACTGGTGCTTTTTTTCCAAGGGGGAAAAAAAGAGTCTGAACTTTGAGCTTTGGAAAGTGACTCCGTGTGCGGTGGGTACCCAGCTACCCTCTCTCATGGATCGTCCTGAGTCCCCGCTGAGTTGATGTCTGGCTTCCCTGAGCTCCTTCGAAACGAAGCTGGGTGGGACAGGTCAGCCCTGGGGTCCTTTCCCCGGGCAGGCAGCCTCTCTGATCTCACAGCACACATCCCTGCTCATCACTAGCGATTCCATGTCTGCAGACAGGTTACCTTTGCCAAGGGAGGTGTCCAGTGAGGCTGCCGAAAACCCCACTCTGTGGTCCTCAAGGGCATCTTCCGGGTAGGAGGAGTCTCCTGCGCACAAAGGTCAATGTCATCAGCCCACTGCCCTGACCTCGTGGCCAGCATTCAGGCCCCATCGGAGGAACAGCCCTAATCTGTAACCACTGGTCACACAGTGTCACAAAATGCTTGTGAGCTTGGAGGAGGCTGCTGTCAGGCCACCCGCAGCCTCCTGATCCAGCGCCCCGTCCTTGTCTTCCTGGAGGGCAGCGGAGCCTCCAGGCTCCAGGACCCCGCACCCTCGGGTGGTTCCCTTCCTGCCTTGCCCCTCTCTCTTTGTCCTGTTCCCTGTCCCTTCCCTTCTCCCAGCCTCTTACAGCTTCAGGCCCAGAGCTCAGTCCCTGCCCCACCCCTACCCTCCCTGCTATCACTCCCCGTGAAGCACAGCTGGACTCAGCAAAGCACAGGAAGAACTCCCAGTTCAATTTGAATCTGATAAACAGCTCATAATTCTAGAATAAATATGTCCCAAATATTGCGTGGTGCCAAAAATTTACTTTACTTGGTCAACAAGTAAATGGTGCACGAAGCATATGCTCAAAGCTCTTTGAAAGTGAAGGTGAAAGTAGTTCTTTGTGACCCCAGTGACTACACAGTCCATGGGATTCTCCAGGCCAGAACACGAGTGGGCAGCCTTTCCGTTCCCCCGGGGGATCTTCCAAACCAGGGATCGAACCCAGGTCTCCCGCATTGCACGCAGGTTCTTTACCCACTGAGCCACAAGGGAAGCCCCAAAGCTCTTTAGATAAGATCAGTCGCTCAGTCGTGTCGACTCTTTGCGACCCCATGAATCGCAGCGCGCCAGGCCTCCCTGTCCATCACCAACTCCCGGAGGTCACTCAGACTCACATCCATCGAGTCAGTGATGCCATCCAGCCATCTCATCCTCTGTCGTCCCCTTCTCCTCCTGCCCCCAATCCCTCCCAGCATCACAGTCTTCTCCAATGAGTCAACTCTTCGCATGAAGTGGCCAAAATACTGGAGTTTCAGCTTTAGCATCATTCCTTCCAAAGAAATCCCAGGGCTGGTCTCCTTCAGAGTGGACTGGTTGGATCTCCTTGCAGTCTAAGGGACTCTCAGGAGTCTTCTCCAACACCACAGTTCAAAAGCATCAATTCTTTGGCGCTCAGCCTTCTTCACAGTCCAGCTCTCACATCCATACATGACCACAGGAAAGACCATAGCCTTGACTAGGCGAACCTTTGTTGGCAAAGTAATGTCTCTGCTTTTGAATATGCTATCTAGGTTGGTCATAACTTTCCTTCCAAGGAGTAAGCGTCTTTTAATTTCATGGCTGCAGTCACCATCTGCAGTGATTTTGGAGCCCAGAAAAAGAAAGTCTGGCACTGTTTCCACTGTTTCTCCATCTATTTCCCATGTAGTGATGGGACCAGATGCCATGATCTTTGTTTTCTGAATGTTGAGCTTTAAGCCAACCTTTTCACTCTCCACTTTCACTTTCATCAAGAGGCTTTTGAGTTCCTCTTCACTTTCTGCCATAAGGGTGGTGTCATCTGCATATCTGAGCTTATTGATATTTCTCCCAGCAATCTTGATTCCAGCTTGTGTTTCTTCCAGTCCAGCATTTCTCATGATGTACTCTGCATATAAGTTAAATAATCATGGTGACAATATGCAGCCTTGACGTACTCCTTTTCCTATTTGGAACCAGTCTGTTGTTCCATGTTCGGTACTAACTGTTGCTTCCTGACCTGCATACAGATTTCTCAAGAGGCAGATCAGGTGGTCTGCCAAAGCTCTTTACCTGCATTCAAATTTAATTAGGCCTCCCATGTTCCATAGGACTTCCCTGGTGGTGCAGATGGTCAAGCATCTTGCTTACAATGCAGGAGACTTGGGTTTGATCCCTGGGTTGGGAAGATTCTCTGGAGAAGGAAATGACAACCCACTCCAGTACTCTTGCCTAGAAAAATCCCATGGACGGAAGAGCCTGGTAGTCTACAGTCCATGGGGTTGCAAGGAGTCAGACACGACTGAGCGACTTCACTTTTACTTTCCTTTTCCCGTGTTCCATGGGCTTCCCAGGTGGCGCACTGGTAAAGGATCAGCCTGCCTAGGCAGGAGACGTGGGTTAGATTCCAGGGTTGGGAAGATCCTCTGGTGTAGGAAATGGCAGCTCGCTCCAGTATTCTTGCCCAAGAATTCTTGCCCACGTCTAAGGGGTAACAACCCACGAGGTGACCCAGGACAGCAACAGAATGTGTCAAAACGAGTCTCACTGCAAATGGGGCTGTAAGTATCACCACTGGGAGCCCAATAATTACTTTCCTGGGTGAGGCTGTCAATGTTAGTTCAGGAATGTTTTAGGGGATGAGATCAAGGAAGAAATGAAGGCAGTTGCTTGCTCAAGTGACTTACTCATCCTGACGAAAATCACAGGCAAGGGACCCAGGTTGGGACTGGCCCTTGCCACCCTCCCATAACAGTCTCTGGGAATGATCCTAGGCAGAACGATAGGGTGGCAAGCCCAGGCTTCCCTCCAGCTGACAGATGACAGTCCAGCTGGGCTTCCCTCTGGGAAATTCTCCACTTCCCTGAGTCTCAGTCTCCTTTTCTATAAAATAGGCATGCTTTGCCAAAGGGGTGTTGAAAACATACATGAAATACAAGTGTGTACGCAGAATGGTGCCCTGAGTGTAGTGAGTACACAATCAATTGTAGGTACTTTCATCCTTCGGGAAGAAAGTGACTGAAGCAGGCTGCTGGGTCTTAAGAAAACAGTTCAGCTGGAACTAGATTTCCCGGGCAAGGTGGAGGTCATTTGCCTTGGGAGCAGTTTTGCTTCAGTAAAAGTTTAGGAATCAGACAGGAGTTTACTTGTGAAACATCACTACCTTGGCTAGGTACCGCTGTTCTCACAATGACAACGCAGGAGCAGCCTGTAATCTTAAAGTGACAAACACTTTGTGCAACTTACTGTTTAGTCCAGGTTGTGTGAATGGAAGACACAACCTCTTCCCAGAACCAGACTAGATTCCGCAATTGGCCTTCAAAGTGGAGAAAGTGAAAGTGAAGTCGCTCAGTCGTGTCCTACTCTTTGTGACCCCGTGGACTGTAGCCCACAAGGCTCCTCCGTCCATGGGGTTCTCCAGGCAAGAGTACTGGAGTGGGTTGCCATTTCCTTTTCCAGGGGATCTTCCCTACCCAGGGATCGAACCCAGGTTTCCTGCATTGCAGGCAAACGCTTTAACCTCTGAGCCACCAGGGAAGCCAAGGAAATAGCAACTCACTCTAGTATTCTGGCCTGGGAAATCTCAGGGGCACAGGAGCCTGGTGGGCTATAGTCCATGGTGTTGCCAAGAGTTGGACTCAACTAAGTACGCAAGTACACACACCTTCAAAGTGTTGGTATTTAGTAGCAGAGACATGATAATACATATATTTCTGTTGTTGCTATAAATATTAAACTATTGTACACATCCTTACAATAAAGGAAGAAGTCAAAACATGAGAAAAACAACTGAATAATTACAAGGCATCTCCCAACAAAGACAAACTACTATAGTTTGTAGAGATGATATTCAGCCCTGCTTACCTATGATACTTTTGCTGAAGCCCTTTTCATAAACCAAATTAAGAATCAGTTCCTTTCCTGGGTACCTTGAACAGATTAATATGGGGCTGCGAGAGCATAAACTCTGTGGCTTTTGAGTTTTCTCTTGGATAACAGATGGACAAATTGGGGTGAACGGTTTTTCTTCTTGGCTTTTTAAAAAATCTCCCTACATATGGAGAAGGGCATCAAATCTAAGCATATACGCGTCAGTGAACTTTTTTTTTTTTAAGGCTTGAAATGTATTTTAATAAGTTCATGTTGCATTATTTCTCAGAAAAACTTCAAAGGTATTAGGGACAAATCAAACATGGTACACCAATAAAAAATGCATAACTACCTAAGATAGGCAAAGCTAAGAGCTACCGTGTGACATTCAGCATACAGCAACCCTGTTCTCAAGACTGTACTAGGCCTATCAAGAAAGCTGTGAATGGCAACATCACAGACACAAAAGGGCCATTTCTGGGTTGTCCTTACCCAAGAAAAAGATGGAGGCAAGTTTAACACAAGATTTTTTAAAGATACACTAAATGAAAATCTCTAAGAGAAAATGTCTTCCTTGGGACATGAAAGGGTAATATATGGGACATAACAGAACCGTATGTATGTTGTCTGTGACCTCTGTGGACATGTGCCTGAATTCCCACCTGGGAGTGATTGGAACAGTGGGGCCGAGGTCACTGGGGGATGTTTGGTTTTTGTGGCATATGTGGCAGGATCTCTGGGGCGAGACAGTGCACTACGGCGTGTCCGACTCTTGCGACCCTGTGGACTGTAGCCTGCCAGGCTCCTCTGTCTATGGGATTCTCTGGGAAGAATACTGGAGTGGATTGCCATTTCCTTCTCCAGTGAACTTTTCCTAAGTGAATCCACCCATATGACTACAGAACAAGAAACAGCATTACCAGCACTCAGGAGCCCCCTTCTCATTCCCCCCTTACTCCAGAGGTCCCCCTCCCACAGCTCCAAAGAAACCACATAGGCTCAGAACACATCTTGACCTATAGCATGGAGGCTAGTTTTCCCCGGTTTTGAACTTATCAGTGAAATTACAGAGTGGGTCATCTTTGGTTTCTGGCTTCTGTGGTCAGATTGTATTTGTGATATCTTTTCACGTGGTTGCATTTGGGAGAGGGAAGATTCTCCTAAACAGGATGCAAAAAGGAAAAGACTAAGAAACTGGATGACCCCCAAAGCTCTGTTTATCAAAGTTAGGATTCAGAGAGTCAAAAGACAAGCTACAAAACAAGAAGGTGTTCATTATATAAATGATTAACAAAGGGCCCTTATTCAGAATGGGCTAAAATATTCTTCTTCAAACCAGGAACAAAAAGTCAACATGAGTTCCATTCATGTCCTTTGCTGAACGGTATCTTAGAGTCTGAGCGTGCCACACTTCCTATGCATGTTCTCCATATGTTCAGTTCTGCTGTGCATCAGGTTGTTGCTCACTATCACACATAAAGCCGCCATGAAGACTATTGAATGTTGTGTGTGCATTTCCACCGAGAGTTCCTCTAAGGGTAGAATTGCTGGATCGTGGGGGCTGAACATCTTCGACTTTATTAGGACCCGTGACACCACTTGCCAAAGTGGCTGTGTCTCTTTACCTCCCTCCAGGAGTGTTTGTGCCCTGGCTTCATAGTCTTGTCAATAACAGGTAGATTTCACCTTTTGTTTGGTAGTCATTCTGATGGGTGTGTAGTAGCGAGGTTGATCATCTTTTCAAGTTTGTGTTGATTTGAACATTCTCTTTTGTGAAGTGCCGATTCATATTCTTCACACTTTTTCTATGAGGTTGACTTTTTGTTCCTGGTTTGAAGAAGAATATTTTAGCCCATTCTGAATAAGGGCCCTTTGTTAATCATTTATATAATGAACACCTTCTTGTTTTGTAGCTTGTCTTTTGACTCTCTGAATCCTAACTTTGATAAACAGAGCTTTGGGGGTCATCCAGTTTCTTAGTCTTTTCCTTTTTGCATCCTGTTTAGGAGAATCTTCCCTCTCCCAAAGTCCTAAAGATAGTTTCCTATTTTGCCTTACTGGTTTGTCTTTCACTTTTAAAGCTCGATGCACCCGGGAATGACTTCTGTGTATAGTATGAAGAAAGAGTCGAGTTTTATTTTTTGTGCGGTTTTTCTAATTGACTCAGCAAATTAATACTTTATTAATTTCTTACAGACTATTCTTTCCCTGCTGCCCCGTGATGCTGCCATCATCATAAATCAAGTGCCTAGAAATGCAGAGGTCTATTTCTGGACTTTCTGTTTGGTTTCATGGGTCAGTTTTCTATTCTTGCACTGCCTCAATCAATGTGGCTATATATGTGCCCCAAGCTCTGGGGTCTGAAGAGTGGGCCCTCTCTCCTTGTTCTTGACTCTTTGCATTTCCATACAAGGGTTAGAAACACCCTCACATCTGCTGACTTTGAAAGGATTGCATCAAACTACAGATCAGGTTAGAGAAAATTTGCAACTTTTATATGAATACTTGAATCTGTGTCTATGGTACAGTCCTTGATTCACTAAAACCTTCTCTAGTTTCTCTATGTAGTTCAAGCTGGTTTTAGAAAAGGCAGAGGAACCAGAGATCAAATTGCCAACATCTGCTGGATCATGGAAAAAGCAAGAGAGTTCCAGAAAAACATCTATTTCTGCTTTATTGACTATGCCAAAGCCTTTGACTGTGTAGATCACAATCAACTGTGGAAAATTCTGAAAGAGATGGGAATACCAGACCACCTGATCTGCCTCTTGAGAAATCTGTATGCAGGTCAGGAAGCAACAGTTAGAACTGGTCATGGAACAACAGACTGGTTCCAAATAGGAAAAGGAGTACGTCAAGGCTGCATATTGTCACCATGATTATTTAACTTATATGCAGAGTACATCATGAGAAATGCTGGACTGGAAGAAACACAAGCTGGAATCAAGATTGCTGGGAGAAATATCAATAAGCTCAGATATGCAGATGACACCACCCTTATGGCAGAAAGTGAAGAGGAACTCAAAAGCCTCTTGATGAAAGTGAAAGTGGAGAGTGAAAAGGTTGGCTTAAAGCTCAACATTCAGAAAACAAAGATCATGGCATCTGGTCCCATCACTACATGGGAAATAGATGGAGAAACAGTGGAAACAGTGTCAGACTTTCTTTTTCTGGGCTCCAAAATCACTGCAGATGGTGACTGCAGCCATGAAATTAAAAGACGCTTACTCCTTGGAAGGAAAGTTATGACCAACCTAGATAGCATATTCAAAAGCAGAGACATCACTTTGCCAACAAAGGTTCGCCTAGTCAAGGCTATGGTCTTTCCTGTGGTCATGTATGGATGTGAGAGCTGGACTGTGAAGAAGGCTGAGCACCGAAGAATTGATGCTTTTGAACTGTGGTGTTGGAGAAGACTCTTGAGAGTCCCTTAGACTGCAAGGAGATCCAACCAGTCCATTCTGAAGGAGATCAGCCCTGGAATTTCTTTGGAAGGAATGATGCTAAAGCTGAAACTCCAGTACTTTGGCCACCTCATGCGAAGAGTTGACTCATTGGAGAAGACTGTGATGCTGGGAGGGATTGGGGGCAGGAGGAGAAGGGGACGACAGAGGATGAGATGGCTGGATGGCATCACTGACTCGATGGATGTGAGTCTGGGTGACCTCCGGGAGTTTGTGATGGACAGGGAGGCCTGGCGCGCTGCGATTCATGGGGTCGCAAAGAGTCGGACACGACTGAGCGACTGATCTGATCTGATCTGATGTAGAGTTTTATGAGGCTTCCCTGGTAGCTCAGTTGGGAAAGAATTGCCTGCAAAGCAGGAGACCTGTGTTGGATCTCTGGATAGGGAAGATCCCCTGGAGAAGGAAATGGCAATCCACTCCAGTATTCTTACCTGGAGAATCCCATGGACAGAGGAGCCTGGTGGGCTACAGTCCACGGAGCTGCAATTCAGACACAACTTAGCAACTAAACTTCCCATGTAAAATCATACACATCTTTCATTAGATTCATCCTTAATTATTTAAGTTTTTAAAGCTATTGTAGATACTTTTGTTTTGAGCATCATTTTTTAATGGTTCACGATTAGGGTGTGTTTTGATCCTCCTGGGCTGTGTGACAAACCACCTAAGCTTCAAGTTGTGAAATGACAGCACTTCTGTGATGCCCGTGGTGTCTGTGAATGAGCAAGTGGGACAAGGCACCAGGAGAATGTCACCCCCCTGTCCCTGGGTGTGAAAGTGGAGGTGGCTCAAATGGCTGGGGGAAGCATCTGGAAGCTTCTCTGCTCACATGTGGGGTGCTGGCCCACCTTGGGGACCGGTCATAGATCCCTTCACGAGCTGCCTCACAGCTCAGCGTCAGTTCTAAGAGGGAGAGGCCCGAGGGCCACCTTGCAGAGCCAGCGCTTCCAGAAGCTCTCCTCCTTCCCCCACTGAAGCTTGGAGGCAGGCAGCACCACTTCTGCGTACCCTTTTTCAGTCACTCAGATTTGAGGGGGAGGGGAAGGAAGCCCCATCCCTTGAGAGGGGAGGGGGTAAGGTCACACTGCAGAGGACTGTGTGGGTAGAAGAGGTTGCTGTGGGCACCTTTGGAAAATACCTCTGTCACATGACACGCAGTCACCCCCGGTGTCAGCAAGGTGACCTTGCCAAACTCATTAATTCGAATGTTATATTAGACCCTTCTGGAATTTGATTTGATTTCTACATGTTGCCAGAGGAGAAAGGTGAGCAGATGACTCTGGGCTCCAGGAGCTCCGAAGATATCAGACTCCCAAGATGCCCAAGGCTCTTACATAGGATGGTGAAGTGCAGTCAACCCTCTGCTTGGCTGAGTCTGAGGATATGGAAGGTGCACCCACCAGGGCCAACGCTTTGCAGATTTAATTTCTCCTTTGTGGCTCAGACAATAAAGAATCTGCCTGCAATGCAGGAGACCTGGGTTCTATCCCCACCTTGGGAAGATCCCCTGGAGAAGGGAATGGCAACCCATTCCAGTGTTGTTCTCTGGAAAGAATTTTCTCATGGAAAATGCTATGAACAGAGGAGCCTGGAGGGCTACAGTCCATGGGGGTCACAAAGAGTCGGATGTGACTGAAGCGACTGACACTTTTCCAATCCTCATACTTTCTGCTCCTTGTTCAGTATTTGGTCTCTTCGTCGACCCATTAGTGAATCTGTTATGTTGCTGAGTTTGCTCTCTTTCCATTCACAGGATGCAATTGTTTTGAAAAATATTCTATAAAAAGACAGACAGTGCTAAGTTCACAAAGAAAAGCTGGGAGGGAGTGGATAGTGACAGGTGTGCGGACAGGGAAGGATACAGCTTCTTCCTAAACAGAATTTTTGCGGCCCTGGATTCATTTTTTAGGCCCCAAACTATACTATGGTTTGAAAAAGTTTATCTCAAAATTTAACTAAACCTTGGTTAAGATCCCCACTCAGAGGTTGCTCTTAGAAACAAATAACTCAGACCCTCCATTTCATCTCAGCAAAGAATTGGTTTTCAAAGCCTTTGGGATATTCCTCTTGTCCTTGCTGCTGGGACCAGCTCAGGGTGGGGTCATGAGAAAACCCACCTCCTACACAGTCAGCGCTTGGAGCCTGGAGGTTCACGCAGAAGAAATGCATGAAGGTAATTGAACACCAGCTCGTGGAAAATACAACACGAGTAAACCACAGGCCGCAGACTTCAGGGAAGGAATGTGAGCACTCGGAGACCTGCTCTCACACTATTCACGTGCCGGTCAAAGGCGAAACCTGGCTCTCTCCAAGGGCAAGGACTAAGCTCTTTGGTCACTCAGTGGGGACCCAGCATCGCTGAGTGAGTCGGTCCCAAGAACTCCAGGGCTGGCAGTGCAGGCACCCAGAGCCGGAATGAGGGATAAAGCCATTCTGCCCGAGTCAACAGAGCAACCTCCTGAGTAGGATTTGGAAAATCTGAGGCAAAGCACAGCAACTGGAGGAAAACATCCCCAAGGCCTGCTTCTCGGTGGCCAGCCAGGAAAAACACAGTTGGTGGGAGCGGAGCCAAGACTACTGAGGAAAGAAGCAGCAGCTGCGGGTTTAGGGGCAGGTGTTGCCAATGCCTGGGTCACTGCGGGAGGTGCCTGGGTCCCTCACAGCAAGGGGTGCGGGGGGTCGCTCACAGCAAACCCCGGGGGATCAACGCAGCTCAGCTAGAAGCATAGCACTGTCGGAGCGGCGGGCAGACACGCAGGGCGGTCAGCCCCATGCGGGCATCGCTCTCTTCCCTGAGGCATGCCCGTTTCTCTTCCACTTTGGCTGTGTTGAGTCCCCTGCCCTCCTCCTCCCCTTTTTCCTCTGGCAAAGGTCCCTGCTCAGCCAGCTGCCCCAGATCTGCCTCTGGGCACCAGCCACGTACACTGCCCTGGGCCACAGGGTCCTTTGGGAGCCGTCTGGCTGGCATGCCTGGAAGCTTCAACCTGGAGCAAGGCTCAAGTCCTCCAGACTGGCTCGCCTTGGTGTGGGACGTGGGTTGGTCTGTGGGGTAGGGCAGGCAGGGGGTGCTTCCGTCTTCCTGATTGTCTAGAGGGGTCCCCTACCTCTCAGCTCTTCTCCTTGGGAAAGGCTGCACACAGCTGCAACAGGATTGAATCTCCTCCGCCAGGGTCCTGACCCAGTTGTGTTTTCTCCAAAAGCCCACCCTCTTTCCATGTCAGCACACTCAGAACATGGAGAAGGAAATGGCAACCCACTCCAGTATTCTTGTCTAAAGAATTCCGTTGACAGAGGAGCCTGGTGGGCTGCTGTCCATGGGGTTGCACAGAGTTGGACACGACTGAAGTGACTTAGCATGCACTGGAGAAGGAGATGGCAACCCACTGCAGTGTTCTTGCCTAGAGAATCCCAGGGACGGGGGAGCCTGGTGGGCTGCTGTCTATGGGGTCGCACAGAGTCCGATAGGACTGAAGTGACTTAGCAGCAGCAGTAGCAGCAGCACACTCAGAACAAGGGGAGACATGTTCAATTACATGGCAGGAGAAAGTGGGTGGGCTTCCCAGGTGGCTCAGTGGTAAAGAATCCACCTGCTGATACAGGAGACACGGGTTTGATCCCTGACCCAGGAAGATCTCTTGTGCCTTGGAACAGCTAAGCCCTTGTGCCCCAACTCCTGAGCCTGTCCTCTAGAGCCCGGGAATTGCAACTGCTGAGCTCCTGGGTTACAACTCCTGAAGCCTGTGGGTCCGAGACCCCATGCTCTGCAACAAGAGAAACCACTGCCGTGAGAAGTCCTGGTGTTGCAGTGATAGCCGCTGCTTGCTGCTAGAGAAGTCTGCACAGCAATGAAGACCTAGGATGGCCACAAAATAATACAAATAAATATAGAATTTTCTAAAAAAGAAATCTGTTTAGGATGTGTGAAACAAAAATATGATGGAAGTTTCTACACTAGTACGATCAAAGGGAAATAAACTATGCCTACCCTGATAGCTCAGTTGATAAAGAATCCGCCTGCAGTGCAGGAGACCTGGGTTCAATCCCTCGGTTGGGAAGATTCCCTGGAGAAGACAAAGGTTACCCACTCCAGTATTCTGGCCTGGAGAATTCCATGGACTGTATAGTCCATGGGGTCCCAAAGAGTTGGACACGACCGAGCAACTTTTCACTTTCAAACTATGCCTGCGTATGAACAAAGGCTGAAAAAGAGCACAATATGTGAAAATGAGGGAGGTGACCTCGTAGAGTTAAAGCTTTTTCTTGAATGTATTTTTAACATATGAAAATAAGGATAAAAAGGATTGCTCAAAAGAAACTACTTTGAGTTACAGAAGTAGAAACAGAGAGTCCCAGCTATCCCTTGGAAAAAGGACACCTAGTGATGATGTCTCCGATGCAGTTAGTATTTACAAAGGCCTTTGACCTGTCAGATCTTTGAAAACAAAGATCCTAACCTCACAAGCTAGGCGAGAATAAACCTATAGAAACAACAGCCAACTGGATGTCATTGCGTAAAGTGCATTAATACACTCAGATTGGTTTTCCTTTTAAAGAGTTGAGGGCTTCATGGAAGAGGTGGTCAGTAAGTCTTGGAGGCTTGAGAGAATGAAGTCAGCTGGTGAACTGTGAAAGAAGGGTGATCCTTGGAGAGGTATAGAAAGAGAGGAGATTGAAGGGAGGCATGAAATTCGAGGGAGAGTAGGGCCGGTTCATAAAGGGCGTTGCATGTAACCCAAAGGAGTTTAAGTTTTTACACGGTAAGTCCCCTACTACGAATTAGTTTCATTTCAAGACTGTGTTCGTTAAGTCCAACAAAGTTAGCCAAGGTGCCCAGCTAACACAATTGGCTGTATAGTAATGCACTGTGATAGGTTTATAATACTTTTCACACAAACAATATGTAAAAAAACACACACAAAAAAATAGAGAAAACATTTCTAATCTTACAGTACAGACCTTGAAAAGTACAGTGGTACCAGCTACACCGCTGCTGCTTTTATGCTTGCTTCCAAACATTCTGGGCTTGAACTAAAGATACTGCACTAATGTACGCTATACAGTGTGTGTGCGTGTGTGTGTGCGTGTGTGCGTGTGTGTGCGTGTGTGTACGCTCAGTCATTCAGTCGTGTCCAGCTCTTTGCAACCCCCGAGAACTGTAGTCCGCCAGGTTGCTTTGTCCATGGAATTCTCCAGGCAAGAATTCAGGAGTGGGTTGCCATCTCCTCCTCCAGGGGATCTTCCTGACTGGGGATTGAACCCAAGTCTTCTGCAACTGCTGCCTTGGGAGGTGGATTCTTTCCCACTGTGCTGAACAGCGAAGTGCAGCCCCTTGCAGAGGATGTGTGCATGTGACTATGTGCACCAGACACGTGAAGAAACATGTGACTGGATGTGCAAACGCATGTTTGCATCTTTGAAAGTTTGCAACTTGAATGTTCCTGTGTGGGGACTTGGTGTACCGAAAAAATCTGAAACGGGTTTTTTTTTTTTTTTTTTTTTGGCAGACAACCAGGAGGGAAGTCCTGAGCAGCACCAGGGGAGAGGGCTATTGGTAAACGTCTTTGAGAAGTGGATTAACAAGATGGTGTGGGCATGGTGTGGGGAAAAGATTGCAAGAAGAATTGGAAAGAATCAGGTAACTCTGGCATCACCTTTCACCACAAGAGAGAACCAGAAACTTGCCGAAAGGACTGCAGGACGCTGGCTAGCTTGGGGTCAAAAGTTTTCCCAAGTGTTCAATTGCAGAAGCCTTTAGGATGGCTAGCTTCCCTGAGGTGTCTCAGTGTGAAAGAATCTGCCTGCCAATGCAGGAGACGTCAGAGACATGTGTTCAATCCCTGGGTCAGAAAGACGCCCCTGGAGAAGAAACAGCAACTCACTCTAGTAATTTTTGCCTGGAGACTCCCATGGAACCTGGTGGGCTGCCGTCTAAGGGGTTGAAAGGAGTCGGACTCAACTCAGCGACTGAGCGCTTGGCATTTTAGTATGTCTTCCTGGAGATATTCATCAGCTAATTAGGTAACTGGGTCTGAGGTTTAGAGGACAGAGGCCAACCAAATATATGGATCTGAAAGTCATCTGTATTTTAATGAATGAGGTGTGTGCATGCCTGCTAAGTTATTTCAGTCATGTCCGACTCTTTGTGACTCTATGGACTGTAGCCCACCAGGCTCCTCTGTTCATGGGATTCTCCAGGCCAGAATACTGCAGTAGGTTGCCATGCCCTCCTCCAGGGGATCTTCCCAACCCAGGGATCCAACTCCTGTCTCTTATGTCTCTTGCACGGGCAGGCGGGTTCTTTACCATTAGCGCCACCTGGGAAGTCCAGTGAATCGGGTAGGACAGAGAAAAGCACGGCAGTGGTTTTGGAGGTTCTACTCTATTTTAGGTGCTCCACATACACTGTCTCATGTAAACATCACAGTCACCCCATGAATTGGAGGTAGGAGGAAGCTGAGACTCCAAAAAGTTAGATGAAGAATTAGGAGTCTGTTGTAAGTAACTCAAAGGAAAACTTATAAACATATGGGGAATGCTCATGCACCCAAGGACAGAGATGAGAGAGGGGAGAGCCACATTCTCTTATTTTTATTTGCAAAGCTCTCTTTGGCAAAGGTAGCTGGATGAGGAACAAGCAGACTGGAAAGTGGCGAAGCAGAAACAAGGGGACCTGTGGAGCCATCTTCCTTCCTGTCGTCTCTTAAAAATCAGTCGTGGAGCTAGGTTTTATTCAACTAGACTTGGCTTTGGCCTGAAACCAAGATGAAATGAGTGATCTTGGAGAAAAGATGTCACTTGCTCTTTTGCCAAGTTTCCTCTGATAGTTGCCAAATTCCAAGATTAATTTTCTTTGGGTAAAACTAAGCACAAACTCAAATGTATGGAGTATAGATGGACTTTTAATAACTACACTTAGAATAATGAACATGAGTTCAAGTCGAAATTCTCTTTGTAACATTTTGATGCCAATAGGTTTTCTTTCAGACCTGCTTTTCATCTGAAAGCCGGAGGAATATGGCGGAAAGAATCCCGAGGTGGGGAATCACTAAAAACTGCGGCTTTGTTTCAGTTCTGTTTCCTGTTTGCTGAGGAGCCCAGGGCAAGCAGACTCAGCCTTCCTGGACCTGACGTGTCTTCTGTAAAATGAGAGATTGGGACTCAGACGGGTACTTCTCAAGCTCTCATGTACACGTGTGTTTCCTGGGGATGCTGTGACAACGCAGTTGTTGATTTACTGGGTCTGAGGTGGGGCCCTGGACTCTGCATTTCTAAAAAGCTCCCATCCTCATGGTCCAAGATCAGGCCATACTTTAATTAGATCACCCTCCAAGGTGCCCCTGGGCTTCCCTGGTGGCTCAGAGGGTAAAGAATCTGCCTGCCATGCAGGAGACCCAGGTTCAATCCCTGGGTCGGGAATATCCCCTAGAGAAGGGTATGGCAACCCACTGCAGTATTCTTGCCTGGAGAATCCCATGGACAGAGGAGCCTGGTGGTCTATAGTCCATGGAGTCATAAGGAGTCAGACACTACTCAGCGACTAACACACACCAAGGTGCCACTAGGCTGCTGCTGTTGCTGCTAAGTCGCTTCAGTCGTGTCCGACTCTGTGCGACCCCATAGACGGCAGCCCACCAGGCTCCGCCGTCCCTGGGATTCTCCAGGCAAGAACACTGGAGTGGGTTGCCATTTCCTTCTCCAATGCATCAAAGTGAAAAGAGAAGAGTGAAGTCGCTCAGTCGTGTCCGACCCTCAGCAATCCCATGGACTGCAGCCTTCCAGGCTCCTCCACCCATGGGATTTTCCAGGCAGAAGTATTGGAGTGGGGGTGCCATTGCCTTCTCCAGCCACTAGGCTATAACTTGCCAAATAAAGAAAAGCATTATCGAGGGACTTGCGTGGTAGTCCAGGGGCTAAGACTCTGCACTTCCAATGCAGGGGCCCAGGTTCAATCCCTGGCTGGGGAACTAGATCCCACATGCGGCAACTGAGTTCGAATGCTACAGCTAAAAAATCCAACCCAAATAAATAAATAAAAATAAATATTAAAAAAAGAAAAGCATTATGTCACCAGGTGAGAACAATATTTATTTTAAAAAAATGCTTCAGTTCTCTGTTTATAAAGGTAACCCATACTTATCAAAATTTTTTAAAAATCACACAGTATGGGGACATCCCTGGTGGTTCAGTGACTTAAGAAACCGCTGGGCTATGCAGCACACGTGGCCTCGATTTCTGGCCAGGAAACTAAGATCCCACATTCCTCAGAGCAAGCATGGGAACTGTAGACTTCACAGGCCACAACGGAAGATCCTATGTGACGCAATGACTATCAGGAAGCAGACAAAAAATTAATGAATTAAAAAAAAAAAATCACACAACATATACAATACAAGGGCTGAAAACCACCCAGAGTGAAACACCGCTTGAAGTGGTGTGCTTGCTTTCTGCTCAGTTGCAAAGAATGGGAGGGCTAAGTCTTAATATTCTTTTGTTTGACATCCTTTAAAACTGGGCTTCCCTGGTGGCTCAAACAGTAAAACATCTGCCTGCAATGCAGGAAAACTGGGTTCAATCCCTTTTCGGGAAGATCCCCTGAGAAGGAAATGGCAACCTACTCCAGTAGTCTAGTCTGGAGAATCCCACGGGCAGAGGAGCCTGGCGGGCTACAGTCCACGGGATTGCAAAAAGTCCACTAACTGAGTGACTAACACTTCCTTCCTTTAAAATCAGACTGTGAAGCTGGGATCTTTTTCCATTTGCTGCCTGTGAATTGAGCATTAACTGATCTGAATTTAGGTCCTCCTGTTGTGGTAGATGTGCTCCCGCATCATTTGATTTCCAGTCGCTCAGGGCCTGGATACAGGAGGAGGGAACGAATGACTTCCCAGGATCGTCTCTGCCAGGCTGAACAGACCCTGAGCGATCCAAAGAGAAAGGAGCTGAGACCAATTTGTAAGAGATTTCAAGAAAAATTCTGAGTTAAGATACAGTGACAGCTGGTCAATGGACCTCAGTGTCTGAGGAATGCCTTAGGTTGTAATCATTACTGATCAGGAAGGAATCCTGCCTAATTCTCCATGCTTTCCTCACGCATGCGTGCTCAGTCACTCAGTCATGTCCAACTCTTTGCAACCCCGAGGACTGTAGCCCGCCAGGCTCCTCTCTCTGTCCAAGGGGATTCTCCAGGCAAGAATACTGGAGTGGGTTGCCATCCCCTCCTCCAGGGGATCTTCCCGAGCCAGTGATTGAACCCATGTCTCTTATGTCTCCTGCATCAGCAGGCAGGTTCTTTATTTACCACTCACGCCACCAGTGATAGGCAAAGTTAGAGTTATTTAAATGTACTTAAAATGACTGTCATAATAGCAACATAACCATAAGAGATTGATGGTTGGTTGTGACATATGTGACATATTTGTAAGACTCAATTAGAAATGCTTGAAATATGCAACTATAAATGTAAGATTAAAGACCCCAATTTCAAATTGAATTTATTATTTACATCTTTTCTTTGTTGCGTCAAAACGGTAGCAATTCCTAATACAGCATACAATAAGGTCATTATAATCACAAGTCTGTAATGCGTTTGTATTTTATAACTGGAAATTTTCAAACTGTGTATACAGATTTATATGGATATAGCTACTATATTCATGTTTATAGCATAAGCCAAATGAAAAGAAAGAAAAACATTGTCAGTGTGTTAAGAGAAAAGGCTGTTTGAAATAATGTCATTGATAACCATCTAGCATGACAGCTAAATAGGTAAGTTAACACTTTATATACATGATATTTATCATTCTAAGTACCAGAATTTAGGTTAAAAGAAACTTTTCTAAAACACATGATATTCAACCTTTAACAGAGGGCTCTGAAGATAACTTCTTTTGGGGGATTAAACATGTTATAATCATCATCGATTATTCTTTGCTTCTGTCCTAAATTGTTCTAGAACACTAAGACTTTAGAAACCTTGAGTCTTCTGTTTTTTAATCATGATCACTTTTAATATAAAAGTTGTAAATACTTATTGTAGAAAAATTTCAAAATGCAATAAAATACAAAAAAGCAAATAAAAATGACCCTCAATCTCACAGTTCAGAAAAGAATAATTAGCAGTTCAGTGACCTTTTTGCACAGTGTGTGTTTCCTAGGACATCAGTCATTGGATTTAGGTCTCATCCTCATCCAGCACAACACAGCTTAGCTAATTACATTACCGAATAAGGTCACATTCTGAGGTCTTGTGTAGATGTAAATTTACGGAGGAGGGGGAATGCTATTCAACTCAGTACACACCGAGGAGAATGTATTTGCTTGTTGTTTTGGTCACTCAGTCATGTCTGACTCTATAACCTGCCAGGCTCCTCTGTCCATGGAATTCTCCAGCGGATCTTCCCCATACAGGGATCGAACCCAGGTCTCCCTCATTGTAGGCAGATGCTTTACCGTCTAAGCCACGAGGGAAGTCCTTGTCACATCATATCTTAACTGTTTACAGTCCTTTCTTTCCTAAGACTGAGCCCCTTGGGGCAATGCCCATGTCTCATCTGTGTTTTTGTATTTTCAGCAACTAGCACAGATACTCAAAAAGTATTTGTTGAACTGAATTGTTAGATTGTGATCTGGAAATTTTCACAATTCTTTGTTCAGATAGAAATAGCTAAATCAGGATGTCTAAAATAAGGAGAGTCTCTAAAAGGGACCCTGAGTAAAGCTTATAGGATTTAATTCTAGAAGGTTGTATTTCCACTTTAAATTTTTAGATGTAGTCTTTTTTCTCCCATATTTTCCAGCTATATCTACTGAGACTATTGTGAGTAACATCATCTAAATAGGCAGCGTGAAAGTAGCAAAAATAATCATAATAATAATGATGATCTTAAGGGACTAAAGACATAAAAGTATTATGATCAGAATAAGACTTGCAACTGTCAAAAACTTTAATTTCAAATGGTTTCTATTGAAATCACTGGCTGTACTGGTAGTTGTGTGTATAGATTGTGTGTACTCACATTCAAGCACATTCAGCTGTGTCTGATTCTTTGTGACCCCATGGACTGTAGCCCACCAGTCTCCTCTGTCCATGGATTCTCCAGGCAAGAATACCGGAGTGGGCTGCCATTTCCTATTTCAAGGGATCTTCCCCACTCAGGGATCAAACCCACCTCTCTTGCCTCTCCTACATTAGCAGGTGGGTTCTTTACGAGCTGAGCCACTTAATATAGCACAGATTTTGAAATATATCCCCATTCAGAATTCGAATACGGAAAGCCATCACTCTAATTCTGCTTGAGAAGGGCTTTGAAAAACTGGAAACAAATGGATTTTAAAACATAATTTGAAAAGTCACGAGAACTCTTTAAATTGCATTGGCTGCAAGAACTTCTTGCAAACATCTTTTATAAACATGTTTACATGGTGAAATTTATTTACACATAAATATTAAAATAAACCATTGACACAAATGGGTTTCCTGTTCTGGTCCTTGTTTATGCCTCAGATGGCCTTCATCCCTCTCAATCTTCCTCTTCATCCCCATTCATTTCTTTCCCTCTTTCAATCACAGACTATCAAAATACGCACACCCTGTAGGACCCAGTCCAAACCACGGTTTGCTGAATTATGAATGCTTTTTTTTTTCCCCTCAGCATAACCAAAAAGAGCTCTTTCCCTTTCTGTTTTCTCATAGCACGCTGTTTTTAGCACTTTGTTAGCTCTTAGTAATTCTGCAATATGGTCTAGTTATTTGTGAACATTTTATTTTCTTCCCCTGTGGATTGTAAACATCTAAAGAACGGGGGTGAGCACAGGAATCGTACTTTAATACCCAATTATTATTTGTGTCCATGGTTCTAATAGAGAGCATTTGAAGGGCACACACCTTAACTCTTTGGAGGCTGAAAGAGTTTTTAAGACACGTTGGGGACCTGGCATTTCCGGGGATCCAACAGCCCCGCCTTCTTTCAAAGTTAGGAGGGCACTATTTTCTTGTTAAGGTCTGCCCAGACCCTAACACTGGGTGCAAATGCCACGTGCATGTGTTCCGGTGTGCGCGCGCGCGCAGGCAATCAACCCTGGCGGCTGCTTTGCTGGGAGAAAATCCATGGACCTCGGAGCCTCTTTTCCCCAGTTCTTAACACCTCAGATCGCTGGAGTTTTCAGTATAATTTGGTCGAAGGTGCTTTGGGGCTCCTCCGAGTGGAAGGCAATGTCCTTCCCGCACCGCGTATCAGTGAGAGGTGAGGGGAGCATTACGGAGTGCGGGTCTTTTACCAAACACAAGAGGAGGCAGTTTCCAGGTCTCAGCCCAGCCAAGGCCGGCTCGGTTTGAGCTGAGGTTGGAAGAGCCATGTCGGCGCAAGGATGCAACAGGATTTGCGAGGCGCGGGCGAGAAAGAAAAAGGCCACCTAGCGGGCTTTGTTTCCGATTCTGGCAGGTTCTCCGGCCAGAGATTGAAAACGTGAAGCCTACCGAAGCACTTCCTTACATTAATTGCAAGGGGAGGGGGAGGGACTCATGTTACAGCAGCTCGTCTCTCCCTCCCCGTAACTGCTAAATTGTAGCTTTAAAAGGAAGTGACATGGGGTGGGGAGAGACGTCAGCTGAGGACCACTTTTTTTTTTTTTTTCTTTCCCGAAGGGTCCACCCCATGGGTGGAGTCTCGCTTTTTTCTTTCCAGTGTTGGCTGTCTTACAGCGCCTGTAAACTAGTGGCAATTTCTGCACCCCAGCCTGCTCCCTTTCAGTGTCCGATCTCTAAGTCCATGTGTCCAGGGCTGCCAGAAAGGAGGTATCTGCGGTTCGTGCTGTTTGCTGGCGGCTTCACCTCTGGGCGTGGCGGATGTGTGCGCCCCTCTGTCTCTCGCTCGTTATTTCTCTCCTTGGCTGGATTTCCCTAAAACCTCTGGAAGGGGTAGGTAAGCGAGAGGAGGCGAGGAAGGCGGAGAAGGAAGTGAGGCGACCGGGGGAACGTGGAGGGGCTTTGCCGCCGCACAAGGACCATCTCTTTGTGCTCAGCCGGGGGGAGCGTGTCTGTGCGCCTCGGGATGCCGAGCTGCTGCGCTGGGGTTCATCTCCCCACCCTTGTCCAGCCATCCCCCCCCCCCCCCTCCACCTCCCCGCCTCGGGTGAAAGAATTTTCTCTGCAATAGATGAAGCCGGGGCGAAGGTTCCTGTTACCGATCGGTCTCTTTTTGTGTCAGGCAACATGTTCTTCCGTCTCTGGCGTTTCTATGGCAACCACAAAAAGACTACACCAAATGCATCCCCTCTGCCCATCGCTTTATTTGTGTTTGCTCCGCGTCGGTGGCTCTCCGCGCGCGGGTTCTCGCCCGGGGCTGCTCAGAGGCAGCCTGGCTTCGTGGCTACCCCTCCTCACCCCCCCGTTTTGGTTTTCCCTATTACGGGCGGGCTGGGGGAGGGGAGTTGTCAAGGAAACAGGCTTTTATACTTACGTCTCTATTTACTTAATTTTCAGCCTATGAAATTTTTTTCATCATATCTAGGAATTAGAAAAACAGTGATTTGATGTTTATGTAAGTCTTCCGTTTCTGGTCTTTCTGGAAAACCTAAACTGTTCTCAAGACGTGATGTTAAATCCGTGATCTAACTAAAGAGGTTGGGGTGGGTGGGTAGCACTTACTTCTTTAGAGGAGATGAGATCCTGGAGAAAAGTTTTAGAGGGTTTGAGAATCCACTGACAAATGTGTTATTTTCTGCCCAGGTTTGCTTAAGAGTCTAAATGTTTAAAAGAGGGGTCTTTGTTCTAGTCTGAACTTACTTAGCACATAATCTAAGTTCAACAAGTATAAGTAACAATCAGGTAACTACCAGCAGGGTTCTCAGTTTTTTTGATATCCTTCTAATAGGGATCAGGGGCTGTCCCCTCCCCTTAAGGTGAGGGTCCTCTTTTTCAAAACTGGGAAAGAATGAACTCATCTGTGACTGTTAGTTAAGCATTCTCAGTTGGGAAAAAAAAAAGTATCTATCATGAGTTAAGGGAGAAAGTGTCTGTGATTGTGTGTGGAGGGGGTAGCAAGGCAGGGACATCAGGGGCAAGTCAAGCCCTAAGTTAAAATTAGTAAATCTTCTTAATGTCCTCTATGGAGGAAAAAAGAGTTGATTTTCAAGAAAAATATAAAACAGTGAAAAAAGTATCATTTACCTAGTAACAGGCTAAGTTAAATATAATTAAAATCAAGTGACCCATCTGTTGAACAGACATAGTCCAAATCGGCTTATTAACAGGTAGGAGTCAAGTTGACAGTTTTCATTCAGTGCATCTGAGATGTTTGATAATGGACACCATTCTTTTAAGGGGTGTCCTGAGTTACCAAATTAGGATTTATAGAATGGATCAACAGTAATATCACCCTTGAATCTTAAAATTATCTGTAGTTTTGGATAAAGATGTGTGAAGGTGGCTTAGCCCTCACAATGCCTTCCCGCTTTCGAAAGCATCACTTGGAAACCTCCCAGTGGGCTCCCCCTCCCCTCCCCCCTCCCTAGGGGAAGCAGGAAGAAGAGGTGGTTTAATGAGGTTCTGCTTGCCAAGATCCCTATCTCAACGTGCTCTTTTCTATGACTTATAAAACTTATAGGGCAAGAGGTCTTAAGTATTACAGATACAAAAGTTATCTCAAGAATAGCATGGCACAAAACTTGCCGGAACTAAATAAAGAGAACTAGTTTAAAGACATAAAGCACACAAAAGTGTCGTTAAAAAATTAGATGATCGTTTTGAAAAACCCAGGCTAATAGATATAAATAGTTGGAGTGTAGGTTTGCAAAGACTGTGGGAAGCAGTCAGGCTCGGTTACTGTTTGCCAGCCTGAAGATGTCCTCGCTAGACTGACCACATCAGGTGGACCACATGACCCTGCAGGATAGATGGACAGTGTGCAAGCCATGTGTGATGCGGGCACTCCTGAGCTTCCAAATCTAGGAGTTGCACAGCAAAAAGCCTTGTAGGATGGGGTTCAAAGGAAAAGTAGCAAGAATTGTTTGTCACTTCAGCCAAAAAAAGAGAAAGAATCACTGTCCTATAATTGGACTGAGTAGAACTTAAAAATTTGATTAACACTTTAGACCTGGGTAGGGTCAACGAAGGATCAGTGGAGTGGGTCCATGGAGCAAACACTCTTGACCTGGGGAAGGTCAATAGAGCTATGGATGCAAAGCAAATTCTGGGTCCCCTGAAAGGCTGGATGGAGGCAATGCCGAGGAAATAACTGGTGAAGTTGGAGTTAGTCATTCACCATTGTTGGGATTGCATGGCTCTGAACTAGACGATATCAAGTTTGTGAAGAAAATAGAAGTGGTGGTCTGTGGTCTCAAGTTTAAAATTTGTCAAACCGGTGACAACGTGCGTAGGTGGGCACACAGTTGGAAAAAAGGAGGCGGGGCAAGAGAAGTGGATGCAATAAGTCTGGGAAGAATATTACGAAGATGTTGATGTTGAAGGTTTGAAGGAGAAGAGACAGATGATTCTAGGGGAAGAGGCAAAGGTGTCCCAGGTAACAAGGACGGTGGTGGGTGATGGGTCCCGGGTCAAGGTTCTTGTCCGAAGCAGGGAGAAGTCCATCTTTAGTCTGGAAATGGGCCAAGTGGAGAGAACTGGTGTGGAGAGAACTAGTAGTGATTCAGGGATAGGATTTTGTTTAATTCAGAATAGGACTGGTAGAAAAAGTGAAAAAGTGTTAATCACTCAGTTGTGTCCAACTCTTTGTGACACTATAAACTATAACCTGCCAGGCTCCTCTGTCCATGGATTTCTCCAGGCAAGAATACTGGAGAGGGTAGTCATTCCCTTCTACAGGGGATCTTCCTGGCCAAGAGATTGAACCTGGGTCTACAGCATTGCAGGCAGATTCTTTACCATCTGAGTCCCTGTAAGTAGAATGCAGAATCCTTCCTAATCCAGTTATTGTTGAGTTGAAACTCCAAGAAGTGAAGGCTAAACTTAAATCAGACTTAAAAGAAGTGAGAAATTTGGGAAAGGAAGCCCCCACACACCCACAACGTCATTCTAATAATACTAACCATTGCTGTTGCTTTCAATTGTGGGGTGCTCACGTGAGCATTGGGCAGACTTAACTATATTTTGTTCAATCTGCTGTATTCTGAAAAAGAGGTCTCATGGGTATGGGAATACACTGTATTCATAGTTCTGAATGGTTTTGGACACCTCAGTGTTTAAATGTAGTCAAGCCTGGCTTAAAAACCGTCTACATCCCATAGAGTTTGTGCAATGCTAATTCAAGAAGCTTCATCCCAGGGCAGAATCCATTTGTGAAGCTTCGTAACTTGGACATTTGGTTTCATGTAGGAACCAGGGAGGATCACCGCTAAGCTGGTGGGAAAGAGGAAGCATAAATCATGAACTTGCTCTTTTCACAATATCTATGTGCGTTTATTATGCGTAAATAGCTTGTTGTTCAGACACTGTATCAGACTCTTTGCAACTCCACGGACTGTAGCACGCCAGGCTTCCCTTTCACTATCTCCCAGAGCTTGCTCAAATTCATGTCCATCGAGTCGGTGGTGCCATCCAACCATCTCATCCTCTGTCGTCCCCTTCTCCTCCTGCCTTCAATCTTTCCCAGCATCAGGGTCTTCTCTAATGAGTCAGCTCTTCGCATCAGGTGACCAAAGTATTGGAGTTTCAGCTTTAACATCAGTCCTTCCAATGAATATTCAGGACTGATTTCCTTTATGATGGACTGGTTGGATCTCCTTGCAGTCCAAGGAATTCTCAAGAGTCTTCTCCAACACAACAGTTCAAAAGCATCAATTCTTTGGTGCTCAGCTTTCTTACAGTCCAACTCTCACATCCATACATGACTACTGGAAAAACCGTAGCCTTGACTAGACGGACCTTTGTCCACAAAGTCATGTCTCTGCTTTTGAATATGTTGTCTAGGTAGATCGTAACTTTCTTTCCGAGGAGTAAGCATCTTTTAATTTAGTGGTTGCAGTCACCGTCCACAGGGATTTTGGAGCCCAAGATGGTGACTCTGTTTTCTTTGAGTGCCTGAATATCTTAAAATAAGCACAATTTTTGGTGAAAGCTATGATGGAGCAGTCTCTCTAACCTGTTTTCCTTTGCTTTTAAAGGCTTTCTCCACGAAGATTTTCTCCTTGTGTGTGTTTGTGTTCCTCCTCTGATTTGCTTTATTTCTTCCTGTAACCTTTGGTTCTGCCTTTCAGTCATCACTCATTCATTCCTATATCCTCCATCCATTTATCCATTCACTAAAAAATGATATTAGTATCGTGTCAGACACTATATATTACGGATGTGGCAATAAATAGGCAACTATTTCTTCCTTGAAGAAACTCAGAACCTAGCAGGGGGAAAGATGGAGAAACAGTCCCTTCAACCAGTGAGTATTCGTTCTATTACTATTATTAAACCATCACTGATTTGCAATATTGTGTTAGTTTCAAGTGTACAACTTCAGATTCTTTTCCATTACAGATTATTGTAAATTGAACTTATTATTATTGAAAACAGTTCCACAGGCTATACAGCAAATCCTTACTCTTTGTCTATTTTATGGAGAGTAGTGTATGTCTATGAATCTCAGGTTCCTAGTTTATCCCCCTCTTCCCCTTTCCCTTTTGGTAGCTGTAAGTGTTTTCTATGCCCGTGAGTCTTGTTTCTGTTTTGTAAATAAATTGATTTGTATGATTCCGTTTTTAGATTCCAGATATAAGTGATGTGATACAATATTTGTCTTTCTCTACCTGATTTAGTTCATTATGCTGATCTCTAGGTCTGTCGTGTTGCTGCAAATGGCAACATTTCATTCTTTTGAAAGGCTGAGTAATATTCTGTTTTTCTTCTCTGATAGCTCAGTTGATAAAGGATCCATCTGCAATGCAGGAGACCCCGGTTCAATTCCTGGGTCAGGAAGATCCGCTGGAAAAGGGATAGGCTACCCACTCCAGTATTCTTGGGCTTCCCTTGTGGCTCAGCTGGTAAAGAGTCCACCTGCAGTGCTGGAGACCTGGGTTTGATCCCCGGTTGGGAAGATCCCCTGGAGAAGGGAAAAGCTACCCACTCCAGTATCCTGGCCTGGAGAATTCCATTGACTGTATAGGCCTTGGGGTTGCAAAGAGTTGGACACGACTGAGCAACTTTCAGTTCACATATATATACACACACATACATACAGGTCCAGGGACTGGGATAGATTGAAGGCAGGAGGAGAAGGGAATGACAGAGGATGAGATGGTTGGATGGCATCACTGACTTGATGGATATGAGTTTGAGCAGGCTCTGGGAGTTGGTGGTGGACAGGGAAACCTGGCGTGCTGCAGTCCATGGGGTAGCAAAGAGTTGGATACGACTGAGCGACTGAACTGATACATACAGGGGGTATTGTTTTTGATTTAAGCATTTATTGGCTAATGGCACCAGATGCTTCTTTCATTGAACAGTTCTATACATAGATTGTTCTGGGCAGAGAGGTAGAGTGCTTAGCAGTTGACTGTTCATCTTATAATTTTCTTGTGTCTTCCTCACTGGTTGGGCGTATGTCTGACGTCAGTAAACATTTGTTGGCTAATTGAACGGGAGAAGTGAGGTTTCGACCCTGCAGACAGAGACAGTGTGCAGCAGGCTTGTAAATTCTTTCTGAAAAGCACAAGCTGAGTGAGATCATCTTTCAAAGTTCCCTCAGAGTGAGTTCCTTGTAGACTTCCGTGGGACTATGGCTCCCTCCAGATGCTCTCAAAATAGGACATTTTTAAAGGACAAGCTCCCAACTGCATTGAAATTATATGCCCATCACTTGACTAGATAATCCCTGGTCATTAGATTCCCCATAAGGCGTTGCAAGCCTGTCTCATTCTACAAAAGAAAGTGGGTTTCAACACCTTAAATCCAAATATCCCCAATACATTATGTTATATAAGTATTTAAACTTGTTGCAGCGCTTCCTGTTTGTATTTCCTGCTGTCATGGAGCTCGTCTCAGCAGGATTGTTTGGCCCCTTGTAATTTCTACCATCAGCAGGAAATTATATGGGCAACCTAACAAAGTTCATCCGGAACACCCCCTCCAGTGCCCGCCTGACCTTCAGAGCAAACACTTAGCAGATTCCTCTTCTTTGTTATTCTGATTGCAGATGAGGTCAGCTTCTCCCTTTGGCAGGAAGTTGTTCCAGATAACTGGTCGGCAGAGGTCTCTTCCCTCTGACCTTGGGTCATACCGAATGGCTGTTTCATGGTTATTTCTACGTAGGATCCTCAGGAGAAGAGGCACATTGTGACCTTTGCGGTCGGAAGGACACTTCCTGACACTGAACTTCCTGCAGGAGATTATTCCTTAGTCTGGGGGCTGAAGGGTAACCTACAGAAGTGGTCAGAGACGCTGAGGTTACGTGCCAACCTGTAGGGTGTACGTGAGGATCATAGCAGCCCATCTGGCTGAGGGCACCTCGTGGGCTCGTCAGTTACACAGACGTCACCCTTCTTCATTCCCTTTATCCTCGTAACAAACAGAGCAGGTCAAAACTGTCACCGCGCTCTGCTTTACAGAGAGAGAAAGTAAAGATGAGAGTATGTTACTCACCTAACATCATAAGTAACCTAAACAGAACTGAGATTGGACTCAAGACTATGGTACCGCTCCCCACCGCCAGTCCCCCATTTCAATGGCATCATGTTCTTGCATCTGTGTGCAGGGCCAGCCCAGGGCCTGGGATGTAGACACACAGTGTTTCTGCAGTTCTCAACAGCTCTCTACCATGTGGACCTTCCCTTGCATGCCTTTCATCCTAGGTTTTAGAAGCGTCAGAAATTCTGGAAGAGAAAGTAGTTACTTAGAACTTGAGGCAGGAGGGAACTTATAGCAGTACTTCTAAGACAAGCTACTTTAATAGTTTTCAGGGAGCTCTGTTGTTTTGTTGTGGTTTAGCCATCAGATCAGATAAGTCGCTCAGTCGTGTCCGACTCTTTGCGACCCCATGAACTGCAGCATGCCAGGCCTCCCTGTCCATCACCAGCTCCCGGAGGTCACTCAGACTCACAGCCATCGAGTCAGTGATGCCATCCAGCCATCTCATCCTCTGTAGTCCCCTTCTCCTCCTGCCCCCAATCCCTCCCAGCATCAGAGTCTTCTCCAATGAGTCAACTTTTCGCATGAGGTGGCAAAAATACTGGAGTTTCAGCTTTAGCATCATTCCTTCCAAAGAAATCCCAGGGCTGGTCTCCTTCAGAATGGACTGGTTGGATCTCCTTGCAGTCCAAGGGACTCTCAAGAGTCTTCTCCAACACCACAGTTCAAAAGCATCAATTCTTCGGTGCTCAGCCTTCTTCACAGTCCAGCTCTCACATCCATACATGACCACAGAAAAGACCATAGCCTTGACTAGGTGAACCTTGGTTGGCAAAGTAATGTCTCTGCTTTTGAATATGCTATCTAGGTTGGTCATAACTTTCCTTCCAAGGAGTAAGCGTCTTTTAATTTCATGGCTGCAGTCACCACCTGCAGTGATTTTGGAGCCCAGAAATATAAAGTCTGACACTGTTTCCACTGTTTCTCCATCTATTTCCCATGTAGTGATGGGACCAGATGCCATGATCTTTGTTTTCTGAATGTTGAGCTTTAAGCCAACCTTTTCACTCTCCACTTTCACTTTCATCAAGAGGCTTTTGAGTTCCTCTTCACTTTCTGCCCTAAGGGTGGTATCATCTGCATATCTGAGGTTATTGATATTTCTCCCAGCAATCTTGATTCCTACTTGTGTTTCTTCCAGTCCAGCATTTCTCATGATGTACTCTGCATATAAGTTAAATAAACATGGTGACAATATACAGCCTTGACGTACTCCTTTTCCTATTTGGAACCAGTCTGTTGTTCCATGACCAGTTTTAACTGTTGCTTCCTGATCTGCATACAGATTTCTCAAGAGGCAGATCAGGTGGTCTGGTATTCCCATCTCTTTCAGAATTTTCCAGAGTTTATTGTGATCTACACAGTCAAAGGCTTTGGTATAGTCAATAAAGCAGAAATAGATGTTTTTCTGGAACTCTCTTGCTTTTTCCATGATCCAGCAGATGTTGGCAATTTGATCTCTGGTTCCTCTGCCTTTTCTAAAACCAGCTTGAACATCAGGAAGTTCATGGTTCACATATTGCTGAAGCCTGGCTTGGAGAATTTTGAGCATTACTTTACTAGCGTGTGAGATGAGTGCAATTGTGCCGTAGTTTGAGCATTCTTTGGCATTGCCTTTCTTTGGGATTGGGATGAAAACTGACCTTTTCCAATCTTGTGGCCACTGCTGAGTTTTCCAAATTTGCTGGCATATTGAGTGCAGCACTTTCACAGCATCATCTTTCAGGATTTGGAATAGCTCCACTGGAATTCCATCACCTCCACTAGCTTTGTTCGTCGTGATGCTTTCTAAGGCCCACTTGACTTCACATTCCAGGATGTCTGGCTGTAGGTCAGTGATTACACCATCGTGATTATCTGGGTCATGAATCTCTTTTTTGTACAGTTCTTCTGTGTATTCTTGCCACCTCTTCTTAATATCTTCTGCTTCTGTTAGGTCCATACCATTTCTGTCCTTTATCGTGCCCATCTTTGCATGAAATGTTCCTTTGGTATCTCTGATTTTCTTGAAGAGATCCCTAGTCTTTCCCATTCTGTTGTTTTCCTCTATTTCTTTGCATTGATCGCTGAAGAAGGCTTTCTTATCTCTTCTTGCTATTCTTAGGAACTCTGCATTCAGATGTTTATATCTTTCTTTTTCTCCTTTGCTTTTCGCTTCTCTTCTTTTCATAGCTCTTTGGTTTAGCCATACAGGTGGTTAAAGGAGGAAAGGAAAGATACACCCATCTGAATGCAGAGTTCCAAAGAATAGCAAGGAGAGATAAGAAAGCCTTCCTCAGTGATCAATGCAAGAAATAGACGAAAACAATAGAATGGGAAAGACTAGAGATCTCTTTAAGAAAATTAGAGGTACCAAGGGAACATTTCATGCAAAGATGGGTACAATGAAGGACAGAAATGGTATGGACCTAACAGAAGCAAAAGATACTAAGAAGAGGTGGTAGGAATACACAGAAAGTGAAAGTGAAGTCGCTCAGTCGTGTCCGACTCTTTGCGACCCCATAGACTGTAGCCTACCAGGCTCCTCTGTCCATGAGATTTTCCAGGCAATAGTACTGGAGTGGGTTGCCATTTCCTTCTCCAGGGGATCTTCCCAACCCAGGGCTCAAACCCCGGTCTCCCGCATGGTAGACAGACGCTTTACCATCTGAGCCACCAGGAAGTCAGAAGAACTAGACAAAAAAGATCTTCATATCCCATATAACCACGATGGTGTGATCACTGACCTAGAGCCAGACATCCTGGAATGTGAAGTCAAGTGGGCCTTAGGAAGCATCACTACGAACAAAGCTAGTGAAGGTGATGGAATCCAGTTGAGCTATTTCAAATCCTAAAAGATGATGCTGTGAAAGTACAGCACTCAATATGCCAGCAAATTTGGAAAACTCAGCAGTGGCCACAGGACTGGAAAAGGTCCATTTTCATTCCAATCCCTAAGAAAGGCAATGCCAAAGAATGTTCAAACTGTTGCACAATTGCACTTATCTCACCCAATAGCAAAAAAAATTTATTTATTTTTAATTGAAGGATAATTGCTTTATAGTAGCTCACAATAGCTCAAAATTCTCCAAGCAAGGTTTCAATAGTATGTGAACCAAGAACTTCCAGATGTTCAAGCTGGATGTAGAAAAGGCAGAGGAACCAGAGACCAAATTGCC
Source organism: Tragelaphus eurycerus (assembly GCA_935064755.1). Classification (NCBI taxonomy): domain Eukaryota; kingdom Metazoa; phylum Chordata; class Mammalia; order Artiodactyla; family Bovidae; genus Tragelaphus; species Tragelaphus eurycerus. The sequence continues at coordinate 19,459,409 of CAKXYN010000039.1, read as the reverse complement.
AACATCAGTTGGATCATTGAAAAAGCAAGAGAGTTCCAGAAAAACATCTACTTCTGCTTTATTGACTATGCTAAAGCCTTTGACTGTATGGATCACAACAAACTGGAAAATTCTTCAAGAGATGGGAATATCAGACCACCTGACTTGCCTCCTGAGAAATCTGTATGCAGGTCAGGAAACAACAGTTACAATTGGCCATGGAACAACAGACTGGTTCCAAATAGGAAAAGGAGTACATCAAGGCTGTATATTTTCACCCTGCTTATTTAACTGATATGCAGAATACATCATGAGAAACACTGGGCTGGAAGAAGCACAAGCTGGAATCAAGATTGCTGGGAGAAATGTCGATAATCTCACATATGCAGATGACACCACCCTTAGGGCAGAAAGCCAAGAGGAACTAAGAGCCTCTTGATGAAAGTCAAAGAGGAGAGTGAAAAACTGGCTTAAAACTCAGCATTAAAAAAACTGAGATCATGGCATCTGGTCCCATCACTTCATGGCAAATAGATGGGGAAACAATGGAAACAGTGTCAGACTTTATTTTGGGGGGCTCCAAAATCACTGCAGATGGTGATCGCAGCCATGAAATTAAAAGATGCTTGCTCCTTGGACGAAAAGCTATAACCAACCTAGACAGCATATTAAAAAGCAGAGATTTTATTTACTTTGCCAACAAAAGTCTGTTTAGTCAAAGCTATGGTTTTTCCAGTAGTCATGTATGGGTGTGAAGGTTGGACTATAAAGAAAGTTGAGCACCAAAGAATTGATGCTTCTGAACTGTGGTGTTGGAGAAGACTCTTGAGAGTCCCTTGAACTGCAAGGAGATCAAACCAGTCCATCATAAAGGAAACCAGTCCATCATAAAGGAAATCAGTCCTGATTATTCATTGGAAGTACTGATGCTGAAACTGACACTGCAATCCTTTGGCCACCTCATGGGAAGAGTTGACTCATTGGAAAAGACCCTGATGCTGGGAGGGATTGAGGTCAAGAGGAGAAGGGGACGACAGAGGATGAGATGGTTGAATGGCATCGCCGACTGGATGGACATGTGTTCAAGTAAGCTCTGGGAATTGGTGATGGACAGGGAAGCCTGGCGTGCTGCAGTCCATGAGGTCGCAAAGAGTCAGACATGACTGAGCAACTGAACTGACTGACTGAGGGAGCTTTATCGTTTTGTTGTGGTTTAGCCACAGAGGTGATACAGTGGAGGAAGAGAACAGGCCATATGATTAAAATATCTGAGTGACAGTGCAGTTCATATTTTAAATTAAATATGAACTGTGCTCAGAACCAGTTTAAAAATTTTTTTATACGTGACTGAACTGAACTCAATATATAATCAGCTTAAGTATTATTATTATTATAAATGTGTTTATTTAGTTGTGGCTAGCAGGATCTTTTAATTGTGGCATATGGTATCTAGTTTCCTGACCAGGGATGGAACCTGGGTCCCTGCATTGGGAGAGGTGAGTCTGAACCAGTGGACCATCAAGGAAGTCTAAATATTATTATTTTTTAATTTATTCATTTTTAATGGAAGGATAATTGCTTTCTAATATACTGTTGGTTTCTGCCATACATCAACATGAATCAGCCATACAACTCCACTGTTCTTGCCTGGAGAATCCCAGGGATGGGAGAGCCTGGTGGGCTGCAGTCTGTGGGGTCGCACTGAGTCAGACACGACTGAAGCAACTTAGCAGCAGCAGCATACATATGTTTCCTCCCTCTTGAACCTCCCTCCCAACTCCCATCCCATTCCACCCTCTATATTGTCACAGAGCCCTGGTCTGAGCTCCTGGCATTATTCTCAATGGTGAATAACTGAGAGCATCTTCTCTAAGACGAGGAACAAAGACAAGGGCGCCCACTTTCACCACTATCATTCAATGTAATTCTGGAAGTCATCAGATCAGATCAGATCAGTCGCTCAGTCATGTCCGACTCTTTGCGACCCCATGAATCGCAGCACGCCAGGCCTCCCTGTCCATCACCAACTCCCGGAGGTCACTAAGACTCACATCCATCGAGTCAGTGACGCCATCCAACCTTCTCATCCTCTGTCGTCCCCTTCTCTTGCCCTCAATCCCTCCCAGCATCAGAGTCTTCTCCATTGAGTCAACTCTTTGCATGAGGTGGCCAAAGTACTGGAGTTTCAGCTTTAGCATCATTCCTTCCAAAGAAATCCCAGGGCTGATCTCCTTCAGAATGGACTGGTTGGATCTCCTTGCAGTCCAAAGGACTCTCAAGAGTCTTCTCCAGCACCACAGTTCAGAAGCATCAATTCTTCAGCACTCAGCCTTCTTCACAGTCCAACTTCCGCATCCATACATGACCACAGGAAAGACCATAGCCCTGACTAGGCGAACCTTTGTTGGCAAAGTAGTGTCTCTGCTTTTGAATATGTGATCTAGGTTGGTCATAACTTCCCTTCCAAGGAATAAGCGTCTTTTAATTTCATGGCTGCAGTCACCATCTGTAGTGATTTTGGAGCCCAGAAAAATAAAGTCTGACACTGTTTCCACTGTTTCCCCATCTATTTCCCATGAAGTGATGGGACTGGATGCCATGATCTTTGTTTTCTGAACGTTGAGCTTTAAGCCAACCTTTTCAGTCTCCACTTTCACCTTCATCAAGAGGCTTTTTAGTTCCTCTTCACTTTCTGCCATAAGGGTGGTGTCATCTGCATATCTGAGGTTATTGATATTTCTCCCAGCAATCTTGATTTCAACTTGTGTTTCTTCCAGTCCAGCATTTCTCATGATGTACTCTGCATATAAGTTAAATAAACATGGTGACAATATACAGCCTTGATGTACTCCTTTTCCTATTTGGAACCAGTCTGTTGTTCCATGTCCAGTTCTAACTGTTGCTTCCTGACCTGAATACAAATTTCTCAAGAAGGATCAGGTGATCTGGTATTCCCATCTCTTTCAGAATTTCCCACAGTTTATTGTGATCCACACAGTCAAAGGCTTTGGCATAGTCAATAAAGCAGAAATAGATGTTTTTCTGGAACTCTCTTGCTTTTTCCATGATCCAGCGTCATGATCTGTAAGTCATAGGTACGGCATTCAGAGAAGAAAAAGAAATAAAAGGAATCCTGATTGGAAAAGAAGTAAATCTCTCTTTGCAGGTGACATGACACTATACATAGAAAACCCTAAAGATGCTATCAGAATCAATTTTTAATCAAGGATTGAACTTTGCCACGAAGTTGCTCTTAAAATACCTGTTATGCCTGCCCTCAGTGATTGCCAAGGCTGTGAGTAGATGGAATCGGCTTTTCTTATCTGTTTTTGATTGTCAACAAATCTTTAGCAAGTCTAAAGGCAGAGAATTATCTGCAAAGATACCGCCAGAGCTTATCTTGGACAAACTTTGATGAGAGAATGAGAGAAATGAATTGCGTGAAGGTTGGTCTTTTTTCCATCTCCCTCCTGAGCCGTCCCCTCTCTGTGGGCATAGGTTAACCCAGGCTGATGAAATTTTAAAGAGTCTGTCCTTCGCTAGCGCTTCCTCCCAGGAAGCAGAAGCTGTCCACACACCAGCAAAAGCAACATCTGAAACCTCCTACTGGGCACCTGGTTGTTCTCCCCTCCCGTCTCTCTTACTGGAAAGATTGATGGGAAAGACTGATGCTGGGAAAGCTTGAAGCAGGAAGAGAAGGGGGCAACAGGAGATGAGATGGTGGGATGGCATCACCAACTTAATGGACATGAGTTTGAGTAAACTTCAGGAGATGGTGATGGACAGGGAGGCCTGGCGTGCTGCAGTCCATGGGGTCGCAGAGTTGGACACGATTGAGCAACTAGATTGTCATAGAGCACTGGTCTGAGCTCCCTGTCATTATTCTCCATGGTGAATGACAGAGCATCTCCTCATGGTTGAGGTTGAAAACAAAAAAACAACCTCTCCTGCTGTGGGGAGGAGTAAGTTGAAAGGAGGTGTGGTGAGCAGCCGCCTTCCCAAACGTTATCACTCTTTGAGGCCCATCTCCAGAATCTCTTGCTCTGTTATCCTGACCTTCGTCCTTAATCCCTTTACTGCTTCATAGCAGTCACTCTTTTCTTCAGTTCAGTTGAGTCACTCAGTCGTGTTCAACTCTTTGAGACCCCATGAATCGCAGCACGCCAGGCCTCCCTGTCCATCACCAAATCCAGGAGTTCATTCAAACGCATGTCCATCCAGTTGGTGATGCCATCCAGCCATCTCATCCTCTGTTGTCCCCTTTACCTCCTGCCCCCAATCCCTCCCAGCATCAGGGTCTTTTCCAATGAGTCAATTCTTTGCATGAGGTGGCCAAAGTACTGGAGTTTCAGCTTTAGCATCATTCCTTCCAAAGAACACCCAGAGCTGATGTCCTTTAAGATGAACTGGTTGGACCTCCTTGCAGTCCAAGGGACTCTCAAGAGTCTTCTCCAACACCACAGTTCAAGAGCATCAATTCTTCGGTGCTCAGCTTTCTTCACAGTCCAACTCTCACATCCATACATGACCACTGGAAAAACCATAGCCTTGCCTAGACGGACCTTTGTTGGAAAAGTAATGTCTCTGTTTTTTATATACTATCTAGATTGGTCATAACTTTCCTTCCAAGGAGTAAGCGTCTTTTAATTTCATGGCTGCAGTCACCATCTGCAGTGATTTTGGAGCCCCAAAAAATAAAGTCTGACACTGTTTCCACTGTTTCCCCAACTATTTGCCATGAAGTGATGGGACCAGATGCCATGATCTTCGTTTTCTGAACGTTGAGTTTTAAGCCAACCTTTTCAGTCTCCACTTTCACCTTCATCAAGAGGCTTTTTAGTTCCTCTTCACTTTCTGCCATAAGGGTGGTGTCATATGCATATCTGAGGTGATTGATATTTCTCCTGGCAATCTTGATTCCAGCTTGTGCTTCTTCCAGCCCAGCGTTTCTCATGATGTACTCTGCATATCAGTTAAATAAGCAGGGTGACAATATAAAGCCTTGATGTACTTCTTTTCCTATTTGCAACCAGTCTGTTGTTCCATGTCCAGTTCTAACTGTTGCTTCCTGATCTGTATACAGGTTTCTCAAGAAGCAGGTCAGGTGGTCTGGTATTCCCATCTCTTTCAGAATTTTCCACAGTTTGTGATCCACACAGGCAAAGGCTTTGGCTTAGTCAATAAAGCAGAAATAGATGTTTTTCTGGAATTCTCTTGCTTTTTCGATGATCCAACTGATGTTGGCAATTTGATCACTGGTTCCTCTGCCTTTTCTAAAACCAGCTTGAACATCAGGAAGTTGACGGTTCACATATTGCTGAAGCCTGGCTTGGAGAATTTTGAGCATTACTTTACTAGCGTGTGAGATGAGTGCAATTGTGCGGTAGTTTGAGCATTTTTTGGCATTGCCTTTCTTTGGTCTGTTTAGTCAAGGCTATGGTTTTTCCAGTGGTCATGTATGGATGTGAGAGTTGGACTGTGAAGAAAGCTGAGCGCCGAAGAATTGATGCTCTTGAACTGTGGTGTTGGAGAAGACTCTTTAGAGTCCCTTGGACTGCAAGGAGATCCAACCAGTCCATTCTAAAGGAGATCAGCTGTGGATGTTCTTTGGAAAGAATGATGCTAAAGCTGAAACTCCAGTACTTTGGCCACCTCATGCAAAGAGTTGACTCATTGGAAAAGACTCTGATCCTGGGAGGGATTGGGGGCAGGAAGTAAAGGGGACAACAGAGGATGAGATGTCTTGATGGCATCACCAGCTCGATGGAAATGAGTCTGAGTGAAGTCCGGGAAATGGTGATGGACAGGGAGGCCTAGCGTGCTGCGATTCATGGGGTCGCAAAGAGTTGGACATGACTGAATGTTTGAACTGAACTGAACTGATACCTGAATGGTCTACTGGTTTTCCCTACTTTCTTCAATTTCAGTCTGAATTTGGCAATAAGGAGTTCATGATCTGAGCCACAGTCAGCTCCCAGTTTTGTTTTTGCTGACTGTATAGAGCTTCTCCACCTTTGGCTGCAAAGAATATAATCAGTCTGAATTCGGTACTGACCATCTGGTGATGTCCATGTGTAGAGTCTTCTCTTGTGTTGTTGGAAGACATTGTTTGCTATGACCAGGGCATTGTCTTGGCAAAACTCTATTAGCTTTTGCCCTGCTTTATTCTGTACTCCTGTATTCTTGCACTCATCTCACACGATAGTAAAGTAATGCTCAAAATTCTCCAAGCCAGGCTTCAGCAATATGTGAACCGTGAACTTCCTGATGTTCAAGCTGGATTTAGAAAAGGCAGAGGAACCAGAGATCAAATTGCCAACGTCCGCTGGATCATCGAAAAAGCAAGAGAGTTCCAGAAAAACATCTATTTCTGCTTTATTGACTATGCCGAAGCCTTTCACTGTGTAGATCACAATAAACTGTGGAAAATTCTGAGAGAGATGGGAATACCAGACCACCTGATCTGCCTCTTGAGAAATCTGTATGCAGGTCAGGAAGCAACAGTTAGAACTGGTCATGGAACAACAGACTGGTTCCAAATAGGAAAAGGAGTACGTCAAGGCTGCATATTGTCACCATGTTTATTTAACTTATATGCAGAGTACATCATGAGAAATGCTGGACTGGAGGAAACACAAGCTGGAATCAAAATTGCCGGGAGAAATATCAATCACCTCAGATATGCAGATGATACCACCCTTATGGCAGAAAGTGAAGAGGAACTCAAAAGCCTCTTGATGAAAGTGAAAGTGGAGAGTGAAAAGGTTGGCTTAAAGCTCAGCATTCAGAAAACGAAGATCATGGCATCTGGTCCCATCACTACATGGGAAATAGATGGAGAAACAGTGGAAACAGTGTCAGACTTTCTTTTTCTGGGCTCCAAAATCACTGCAGATGGTGACTGCAGCCATGAAATTAAAAGACGCTTACTCCTTGGAAGGAAGGTTATGACCAACCTAGATAGCATATTCAAAAGCAGAGACATCACTTTGCCAACAAAGGTTCGCCTAGTCAAGGCTATGGTCTTTCCTGTGGTCATGTATGGATGTGAAAGCTGGACTGTGAAAGAGTTGACTCATTGGAGAAGACTCTGATGCTGGGAGGGATTGAGGGCAGGAGGAGAAGGGGACGACAGAGGATGAGATGGCTGGATGGCATCACTGACTCGATGAATGTGAGTCTGGGTGACCTCCGAGAGCTGGTGATGGATAGGGAGGCCTGGCGTGCTGCAGTTCATGGGGTCGCAAAGAGTCGGACACGACTGAGCGACTGATCTGATCTGATCTGATCTGATTCTGTACTCCAAGGCCAAATTTGCCTGTTACTCCAGGTGTTTCTTGACTTCTTACTTTTACATTCCAGTCCCCTATAATGAAAAGGACATCTTTTTTGGGTGTTAGTTCTAAAAGGTCTTGTAGGTCTTCGTAGAACCGTTCAACTTCAGCTTCTTCAGCGTTACTGGTTGGGGCATAGGCTTGGATTATTGTGATAGTAAATGGTTTGCCTTGGAAACGAACAGAGATCATTCTGTCGTTTTTGAGATTGCATCCAAGTACTGCATTTCGGACTCTTTTGTCGACCATGATGGCTACTCCATTTCTTCTAATGGATTCCTGCCCGTAGTAGTAGATATAATTGTCATCTGAGTTAAACTCACCCATTCCAGTCCATTTCAGTTCGCTGATTCCTAGAATGTCGACATTCACTCTTGCCATCTCCTATTTGACGACTTCCAATTTGCCTTGATTCATGGACCTGACATTCCAGGTTCCTATGCAATATTGCTCTTCACAGCATCGGACCTTGCTTCTATCACCAGTCACATCCACAACTGGGTATTGTTTTTGCTTTGGCTCCATCCCTTAATTCTTTCTGGAGTTATTTCTCCACTGATCTCCAGTAGCATATTGGGCCCCTACTGACCTGGGGAGTTCCTCTTTCAGTATCCTATCATTTTGCCTTTTCATACTGTTCATGGGGTTCTCAAGGCAAGAATACTGAAGTGGTTTGCCATTCCCTTCTCCAGTGGACCACATTCTGTCAGACCTCTCCACCATGACCTGCCCATCTTGGGTGGCCCCACACGGCATGGCTTAGTTTCATTGAGTTAGACAAGGCTGTGGTCCGTGTGATTAGGTTGACTAGTTTTCTGTGATTATGGTTTCAGTGTGTCTGACCTCTGATGGCCCTCTCGCACCGTCTACCGTCTTACCTGGCTTTCTCTTACCTCTTTTCAGATGCTGTAATATTATAGGCAATTTATTGCAGTTCCATTGCTGGTGAATTTGAGGCTCTTTCTTTGTTGTGAAAGAATTCAGAGACAAAGCAGGGAGGTTAAGAGAGGAAAGGGAGAGTTTATTTTAAGGAGGATCTGCTCTCCCTCTGAGAGCTGACCTGTGAGGATCTGCTACACCAGGTGTCTTTGGGAAGCGGCTTATGAGGGGTGTTCACATGAAAGGGTGGAAGTCACTGGGGAGAGAGTTAGGGGCCAACTGCCTTGCTTTTTCATCCTAGCTCCATTTTCCAGAGGGGAGGAGGGATTTTATTCCCATGTGATCAGAAGTGTCGTGGCGTTGGTGTTCGACTAGTTCTTCTTATCGAAAGGCTCTCTTACTATCATATCACACTGAACAAAAAGTTTTTGGACTCAAGATATTCTGGCCTCTCCCCACCTTTCTTTGCCTGCTACTGGGACCCTTATCACCGAAAATGTGTGGTTTCTTATCAGTGTGAAGGTTTCTGCTTTCCTCTGTCTGCTTATGGACCGCTGCTGTTTACAAGATGTGTGATTTCCTGCCACCTGGCCCCTGCCCATGTTTCTCTGCTCATAGCTAGCTCCCTGCCTGCGGTAGCAGTTCTAGCCTTGTGACTGCACTGGGGACTTCTCATCAAAGTTTCTAGCACCGACTGAGTGGATGCCGTAGCCTAGAGAAAGAGGTGGGCACAAGAGACCTGGGATTAGACTTGCCTAATCTGATGCCTTCCAGCCAGGTCCTCCCAGGTTGAGTTCTTCATCGCAGCAAAAAGAGGCAAAAGTCACCAACTCAACGGACATGAGTTTGAGCAAAGTCTGGGAGACAAAGAAGGACGGGGAGGCCTGGCCCGCTGCAGTCGTGGGGTCACAAAGAGTTGGACATGACTTAATAACTGAACACATACACTCAGCATTGTTGACGTTTTGGGCCAACTTGTGCCTTGTAGGATGTTCAGCAGCGTTCCTGGCCTCCACCCTCTAGCTGCTGCCCCTTCCCTAGTTGTGACAGCCGGAGATGCCCCAGACTTTGCCAGATGTCCCTTGGAGGGGTGAAGGCACCTGCAGTTAAGAACCACTGCTTTAGGAAATTCCCACATTTGGCCCACATGGTTGACTTCCCAGTCCAAGCATTCTTGTCCCTCTGGGCTAACCTGTACTTCCCAGGTTTACCAAGATGAGTCCAAACAAAGGTGCAATTCATTCACTGAAATTAACAGATATGAATTGGAAAATAATAGTAGAGTGGTGAAAGGCTTCCCTGGTGGCTCAGTGGTAAAGAATTTGCCTGCCAATGCAGGAGACATGGGTTTCATCCCTTGGTTGGGAAGGTCCCCTGGAGGAGGAAATGGCAACCCGCTCTAGTATTCTTGCCTGGAGAATCCCATGGGCGGAGGAGCCTGGCGGGCTACAGTCCTTGGGGTCACAAGAGTCATACATGCCTGAGCGCACATGCACGCCAAGTAAAAGGCAGCCGTGTAGCTGGAAGTATTCCAGGTTTACTGTCTTTGCTCTGACACACCTGAGCAGAGTCACCTTGTAACCCCAGGCTGCCGGGAGGCAGCTGGGCGGGGCTGGGCCGGCTCAGAACTCTGTGTAGGGAGACCCTAGGCTTTCCCTGGTGGTTCGGAAGATAAAGAATCTGCCCGCAATACAGGAGACTGGGGTTCAATCTCTGTTTCAGGAAGATCCCCTAGAGAAGGAAATGGCAACCTCTATGCCAGTATATGCCAGTGAAGTCAAGTGGGCCTTAGAAAGCTTCACTATGAACAAAGCTAGTGGAGGTGATAGAATTCCAGTGGAGCTATTCCAAATCCTGAAAGATGATGCTGTGAAAGTGCTGCACTCAATATGCCAGCAAATCTGGAAAACTCAACAGTGGCCACAAGATTGGAAAAGGTCAGTTTTCATCCCAATCCCAAAGAGAGGCAATGCCAAAGAATACTCAAACTACCACACAATTGCACTCATCTCACACGCTAGTCAAGTAATGCTCAAAATTCTCCAAGCCAGGCTTCAGCAATATGTGAACCGTCAACTTCCTGATGTTCAAGCTGGATTTAGAAAAGGCAGAGGAACCAGAGATCAAATTGCCAACATCCGCTGGATCATGGAAAAAGCAAGAGAGTTCCAGAAAAACATCTATTTCTGCTTTATTGACTATGCCAAAGCCTTTGACTGTGTGGATCACAATAAACTGTGGAAAATTCTGAAAGAGATGGGAATACCAGACCACCTGATCTGCCTCTTGAGAAGTCTGTATGCAGGTCAGGAAGCAACAGTTAGAACTGGTCATGGAACAACAGACTGGTTCCAAATAGGAAAAGGAGTACGTCAAGGTTGTATATTGTCACCATGTTTATTTAACTTATATGCAGAGTACGTCATGAGAAATGCTGGACTGGAAGAAACACAAGTTGGAATCAAGATTGCCGGGAGAAATATCAATCACCTCAGATATGCAGATGATACCACCCTTATGGCAGAAAGTGAAGAGGAACTCAAAAGCCTCTTGATGAAAGTGAAAGTGGAGAGTGAAAAGGTTGGCTTAAAGCTCAACATTCAGAAAACAAAGATCATGGCATCTGGTCCCATCACTACATGGGAAATAGATGGAGAAACAGTGGAAACAGTGTCAGACTTTATTTTTCTGGGCTCCAAAATCACTGCAGATGGTGACTGCAGCCATGAAATTAAAAGACGCTTACTCCTTGCAAGGAAAGTTATAACCAACCTAGATCACACATTCAAAAGCAGAGACATTACTTTGCCAACAAAGGTTCGCCTAGTCAAGGCTATGGTCTTTCCTGTGGTCATGTATGGATGTGAGAGCTGGACTGTGAAGAAGGCTGAGCGCTGAAGAATTGATGCTTTTGAACTGTGGTGTTGGAGAAGACTCTTGAGAGTCCCTTGGACTGCAAGGAGATCCAATCAGTCCATTCTGAAGGAGATCAGCCCTGGGATTTCTTTGGAAGGAATGATGCTAAAGCTGAAACTCCAGTATTTTGGCTACCTCATGCGAAGAGTTGACTCATTGGAGAAGACTGTGATGCTGGGAGGGATTGAGGGCAGGAGGAGAAGGGGATGACAGAGGATGAGATGGCTGGATGGCATCACTGACTTGATGGATGTGAGTCTGAGTGACCTCCGGGAGTTGGTGATGGACAGGGAGGCCTGGCGTGCTGCGGTTCATGGGGTCGCAAAGAGTCGGACACGACTGAGCGACTGATCTGATCTGATCTTATGCCAATATTGGGAAATCACACAGACAGAGCTGCCTGGTGAGTGACAGTCCATGGGCTTGCAAATAGCGACCTGAGTGACTAACACAGCCCTGGGCCGGGTGGCCTGAACTCTGTGTGGGGTGGATTAACGTATCTGTAGAAAGAATTTTGAGCTGCTCAGCATAAGTGAGCTCACCTCTGCTGGGATCTGCCCTTTTGCCTCATTTCCTGGGCCTTCAGATGCTCCACGCCCTGGTCTCTCGAGCGATCCCTGCTCTCTGAGCACCGGTTGCTGTTCAAACCCCTTCCACCCTTCCAGTCTTTGGTCTCTGGCCTCCCCCTGGATTGGAGACCACCGTCCCTGCCCTTCCCAGACCTGCCCTGCTTCAAGTAAGGCCCACTCCCCAGCCCCACGCCTGGGGCTCACGAGTGTCCAGTCACTGCCCTGTCCCTTGTGTCTGCCCTTCTCCCTCCTCCCCTCCGCGACCAAGAAAGATGGACGGGAGTTGGGGGGTGGTCTTACTCCCGCACCCCAGGCAATTCCAGAATCGTCCTTCGGAATCCATGTGTCCAGCCTGCTGTGGGCGGGGCGCTGTGGGTGCACAGAGGTGCCATACAGGGTCACTGCCTGGAGGACAAGATAGAAAGCCAAGTGGGTCGTTGTTAACACACTGGTGGGAGGGTGGGAACAGAGAAAGGGGGAGCCCCTGACCACCCTTACCACTGCCCCCCCCCCCACCACAGCCTGGTGCCTCAGGAATGCTTCCTGGAGAATTCTAGAACCCCTCCATCAGGTCTGGGGAGTGGGGTGCTAGTGCTTGGGTGCTCCACTTGCAGGAGACAGGTTGTGAATCAGAAGTGACCTGTCACGAGAGGAGCGTTCCGTATGGGGTAGCGTGCGGACTGCAAGGTGGGGTCACCACGTCCCTCGGACCCTGTGAACTGATCTGGGTGGGAGCAGGCAGGGAGGGCCCGCTCAGGCCTGAGGTGGAGGCCAGGCCTGGGTGGGGGATACAGAAGGAGCTGGGCTCGGAATGGTGGGGCATGGAGCCCCAGGGTTTTGCAAAGGGTTGTGCAGAGAGCTGTTGCTATGGGGCTTTGTCAGTTCCAGAGAGTTTTGTCCTCTGATCTTGGTGTGGGGCTCCACCCCGTGGGTATAGGGCTCCACAAGGGCCTTTGACACTCTGAGATAGCAAACGCAGTAGGAAACCTTTCCTAGAATGCTCTTCTCGAAGGCCTCTTCTATTTTGCCTTCTAATGTAGTCATTTATGTGACTTAATAATATCGACGTCCTTGGTTGAGTGCTGTGTGCTCCGCCCGCCTGATCCCATTTCATCCTTTATCCAGTCTCATGGGTTGTGAACCCGCCTCTGGTCCGACTTGAAATCGAGTCACAGATTGGGTAACCCGTTTTCCTGAGTCACAGATCCAGGAATGCCTGTTGGTAGAGCAAACACTGTGACTTTTGATCAACAAATAATTATAAAAGCATCGTGTTTACCTGTGTAATGGATTCCTTCCCCCCAAGTTTCCTGTATCTTTTTTGTGGAGAAAGGGTTTTCATAGCATCATGATGTGCAGAAATTCCTCTTCACCTCCCAAATCATGAGGACATTTAAGAAGTTACTAGAGACTGGACAATATAGTGAAGACAATATAATCTCAGGTCACTGAGATCCTTATCTGACCTCCATTTCTAGAGGAATTAGAGGGCTAACATTTAAGGGAAATGTTTCTAGGGGCATAAGAGGGCTAATGTTTAGTGGAAACAGAGCCAGGAGCACAGAGAGATTTCAGATGTGCCTGATTATTTTAATTATTTATATTAGTTCCAATTTTAGCCAGGTTGGCACTTTCTTCCCTCTTTCTTCCACTCCTTCTGTGTTCTGAAAAGGCTGAAACTGTGATTTGTCTTTTAGGACAGTCTGGTTTCAACAGCTTCCCTCCAGCTGACTCCCCAAAGGAGATGGACCTTCTCGAGTGTGTGCTTTGCAAAGCGAGGAGTTTGCTGTGTCCTGTGGGTGCTGGGCAGGCCTTGAGCCGTCCTAATTTTTTCTAATAGCCTAATTTTTCCCCCTAATAACCACGTGACCTAACCCTGCCTGCCTCTGGGCAGGGAGAGGATTATCCTGGCAGTCAAGGTGCCCTGCCCTTGTCAAAGGCCCCAGGAACGTTTCATTAGTGAGAGTCTGGAAACCGTCTGCCCCCTTCTCTAGGTGCTCTCTGCTGGGTCCTGGGGGCTCTTTAGGATCACGGGGGGTGGCATGGCATAAGCAGGGGGCAGGGCTAGGTCACAGAGCCCAGGTCTGGCCCCAGCTGCAGTTACCTCCTTACTCTCTGTGGGACCCTGGGCTCCTTGAAACCAGGGGCTGTCTGGGTCTCTGCTGTGCCCTGGCACTGGGAAGTGGGCTGGCACACCCTGGGCTCCCATTTCTTGGTCTCGTCTTGGAAAAGTCCAGGGTAGATGCAGATTCTTCAGCCGCCACATCCTGGCCATCTGCGTCCTGTGCTAGCTGCCGGGCAAACGCGGCCCAACTCACTCAATCATCCGCGTTGCCAGAAGGTCCCAGGGAACGGAGCTTTAAGAAAGGAAACAAACGCGGACATGCCATGATCTAACGCAAAATTTACATAAACTTTTTAAAGACAAAATGAAGACTTTTCAGGCTGGGTTGTTTGGATGGCGTTAGGCCATTGCTCCAGACCCTTCAGAGTTAGTTTCCTCTGCTGAATGGAGTATTTCTGTGGACATATTTTTGTTTTTTGTAAAGAAGATAGAGATGGGGTATTTTTTTCGTTGTTATTTACGTATTTCCAACCAGTCCACCCTAAAGGAAATCAGTCCTGAATATTCGTTGGAAGAACTGATGCTGAAGCTGAAGCTGAAACTCCAATACTTTGGCCACCTGACGCGAAGAACTAACTCATTGGAAAAGACCCTGATGCTGGGAAAGATTGAAGGCGAGAGGAGAAGGGGACGACAGAGGATGAGATGGTTTGATGGCATCACCGACTCTATGGACATGAGTTTGAGTGAACTCCGGGAGCTGGTAATGGACAGGGAGGCCTGGCGTGCTGCGGTTCATGGGGTCGCAAAGAGTCGGACACGACTGGGCAACTGAACTGACTGCTGTGGCTGCTCTGGGTCTTCGTTGTTTCTCTGGTTATGGGTGAGTGGGGGCTGCTCTTTGTTGCGGTGCTCGAGCTTCTCACTGTGCTGGCTTCTGTTGTTGAGAGCACAGGCTCTAGGCACATGGGCATCAGTAGTCGTGGAACACAGGCTTAGTTGCCCCGTGGCACGTGGGATCTTCCCAGACAGGGATTGAACCTATGTCCCCTGGATTGGCAGGCAGACTCTTATCCACTGCACACCAGGGAAGCCTTGTGGACATTTTTGAGAGGAAAGCTGAGCTGGATGAGTTGGCTGTGGGAAGGCACAGGCCTTTCTTCCCCTCCCTCCCGCCCCCAATGCTGAGTCTTGGGGACGGGGTGGGATGTGGCCGGCCTGAGTCCTTCCTGCCCGAGAAGTTGCCCTCCTGACTGTTTTCTCCTCTGTGTCTGTCTGCTGCAGACAGGCGGGCTGATGGAAGGGTGCTAGGGTCTTTCCCTTTGTCTCTGATCACCCTGTGGCGCCTCCCTCCCTTGTTATTGGAGTAATCTCTTCTCTGGGGGAGCCCAGCCCTACTTCTTTCTTTCAGATCTCTCTTCTTCTCCCAATACTTCAGCTATCTCTTGGATAAGGAATCAGCTCTTACTGCTGGCTAGTATCTGTTATCTTATCACCATTTTGTGGTATTATAGTAAGTTATGGGTCTTCCCTGCTGACTCAGTGATAAAGAATCCTCCTGCCATTGCAGGAGAAGCAGGAGACATGTGTTCAATCCTGGATCAGGAAGATCCCCTGGAGAAGGAAATGGCAACCCACTCTAGTATTCTTGTCTGGGAAATGGACAGAGGAGCCTGGTGGGTACTGTTCATAGCACCACCAAGAGTCAGACATGATGGAACACACATACACACATACATACACACAATAAATTATCCTCCTATTCTCATCAAGCCTTTTTCACAGAATTATATTTTAAAATCTCAGCAGTCGGGCAGGTGAAATTTGCCAGTTCAGATACTAACAGTTCAGCTCAGTCGTGTCTGACTCTTTAGCTGTCATAAAGGTACCTGCCACTCAAATGGTCTCATATTCTCCAGGGAGTTTGGAGAATAACCTCACCCAAACCTGCTGTGTGAAATGAGCACCCTGGGTAGACCTCATTGTAAGACATGGAAAGAACCCAGTACCTACCTCACCACCTCCAGTATAGAACTCTTTTTTTTTTCCCCCTTTACAATAAGACATTGGAGGAGAAAAATCTAAGCAGCTGTGGATGGACTTTTTGCCCAGGCATAAAGTGTTTTTTTTTTTTTAATGTATTAGAAAATAATAAGGAAGAAGGGTGGACTTCTTTTATATGTGTGTGTGTGTGTGTGTGTACCCTTTTTACTTTTTCATTTTTTAAAATATTTATTTATTTGGTTGTGCCAAATAGTTGAGGTATGTGAACTCTTAGCTGTGGCATTAGGAATCTAGTTCCCTGACCGGGGTTGGAACCTGGGCCCCCTGCACTGAGAGTGTGGAGTCTTAGCTTCTGGACCACCAGGGAAGTCCCACCACGCCCTCTTTAAAACCAGGTTATTAAGCACACACATGAAGTGTCACTTAACCCAACATTTCATAGTCATCATTTGAAAATAGAAATAAAGCTGTCAAATTATCGAGATGCTTTGGGCTTCCCGAGTGGCTCAGACAGTAAAAAACTACCTGCAATGTGGGAGACCTGGGTTCAGTCTCTAGGTCGGGAAGATCCCCTAGAGAAGGGCATGGCAACCCACGCCAGTATTCTCGCCTGGAGAATTCCCTGGATACAGTCCATGGGGTGGCAAAGAGACAGGACTGATTCACTTACACACACACACACACACACACACACACACACACAAACCCCCAAAGAGACAGGACTGATTGACTAATACACATACGCCAGTATTCTCTCCTGGAGAATTCCCTGGATACAGTCCATGGGGTGGCAAAGAGACAGGACTGATTGACTTACACACACACACACACACACACACACACACACACACACCAAAGAGGACTGATTGACTAACACACATACACACACACACACACACACACACACAGGGTCTTTGGCTTAGAAGTACTATCATCTGCTGGAATGTTTGTGTGACACAGATGACGGGATTGGCATTCTGGGGGGAATGTGGAGAAAAGCAACTTTCTGAGCATAGGGAGTTTATCTAATTCAAATTAAACCGATAAGTCTGCTGAATTACATTCCGTTGAAGAGATGGGTACATATCCAGTTGGGGACAGACTCTACCACGAGGAAAGCACAGAGTGAGAAACGTTGTTGTCAAAAGCCTGTGCACTTCATTAGGCTTAGTCTGATTTTACCCAGAACCTACTTAACACGCAAATGCCGAAATGACTGGCTTAACAAGCTTGGTTGTCTGTTTTCCTGGGTAAATGATGGAAAAGCAGTAACCGGCAGGGTAGGGAAAGAAACGAAGAATGAGCTAAAGAGATGACTGCCAGTTGAGACTCGCTGATGAACAGCAGCCCACGGTCTGCGCTGTCCCCCATGTATTTCACTTACGAAGCCTGGAGAGTCCTGGTGATGCTGGAAAGACCGTCACCAAAACAAAAGCTCTGTCACGCATGCACGCTAAGTTGCTTCAGTTGGGTCTGAGTCTCTGCGACCCCATGGACCATAGCCATAGGCCGCCAGGCTCCTCTGTCCATTGGATTCGCTGGGCAAGAGTACTGGAGCGGGTGGCCGTGCCCTCCTCCAGGGGGTCTTCCTGATGCAGGGATCAGTTTTATCTTTTGGCAATTTTAGTTGGACATCTTTGCTTTCCAGAAAGTTCTTACACTGAGAACAGGTCTCTGGCTGATCTGGGTGAGGGGATTGCTGTGTGGGGCAGGGGTGGGAGGTCCAGTGGCCTGCTCCTGGCCTGGCCCTCCTTCCTGAAGCGGCACTCTGAGCCAGTCTTCCAAGCGTGACGTTAAGACAGAAGGAGGAGGGGGCTGATCAAAGGCGGGGGGCGGGGGGTAAGCTGATGTGGAGCTGTGGACGGAGGCCTTGGCGATCTGCGCCGACGCTGGGGCTTCGCTGCAGAGTCAGAGGTCCAGCTGTGGATCCTGTGAAAGGAGAACGTGGCTGCCTTGGCCAAAGGGCTGCAGACTCAGGTCTCAGTGGCAGAGTCTCAGCTGTGGGCTCCACCTCAGCCCACGTGGATCAGATGATCAACCTTCTGCCTCCTCACTTTTGTTCTTAAGTTTTCTAGATGTTTCTAGAAATACCTGGGGAGAACTGGGCCACTGATGAGAGAAGCGTGACCACCAGGAAAGTGATGGGGCAGAAAGGAAGCTGGAACCTGCACACAGGCCGTGGCTATGGTGACGATGACAGTAATCGTGACGATGGCAGTGGTGGTGGTGATGGTGACGACGGTCATGAAGAGGGTGATGATGATGGTGATGTGGATGATAGTGACGACGATGATGGTGATGAAGGCAATGATGATGATGACGGTGACGATGGATGAAGGCGATGATGGTGATGATGGTGACGATGGATGATGGTGATGTTGATGATGTTGATGAAGGCGATGATGGTGACGAAGGCAATGATGATGATGATGTATGATGGTGATGAAGTCGATGATGGTGATGAAGGCGATGATGGTGATGATGGATGATGATGATGGTGATGAAGGCAATTATGGTGATGACGATGATGATGGATGATGGTGACGTTGATGATGATGGTGATGATGATAATGATGATGATGGTGTTCTTGATGATGATGGTGTTCTTGATGATGATGGTGATGATGATGGTGATGTTGATGATGGTGATGATGCCGGTGATGGTGATTGATGCTGATGGTGGTGGTGATGATGGTGATGGTGGTGATGATGACGGAAATGTTGATGACAACAGTAGCTACCTTTAGGGTTACCATGTACCAATCAGGGTTCTAGAAATAGCTAATCCTCACCACAACCCTATGAGGTAGGAAATATTGTCTCCATTTTACAGGTGAAGACACTGAGGTTAAGTAATTTGCCCAGGGTTGAATGGCCTGTGAAGGCACACTAGCTCTTGGCTCGTAAACCGCTGCTCAGGTGTGCAGACTGCTGCCTTTATACTGTGGAGCCCCTCGGATGCTCAGTGGGTTCAAGGCCACCTGTTATAACAGGGCAGTGTGAAGCTGCCGGCCTCCTTCACAATTATAGACAAAGGACATAAAGAAGATAAAGCCAATGGCAGAGAACCTCCTTATCCCTCATTTTGTTTTTCCTGACATTCTTGGATTTTACTTTAATGGTGTGGTGGAAAGTTATGGTAGAAAGAGTCTAGAAGTTTCTGTTATCTCTGACCAACGTATATTTCTAGAGGAGGTGGAGTTAAATTACTGAGTTTTCCCACATCAAATATAGCTTGGTCCTGTTGCATTATTAGCTGGATTTAGGGAGAGTAAACTATCCCACCTGCCTGCTTGCTTTGCTGATGATGATCTGGGTGTAGGACAGCAGCTGTAGCCCCCTGACACTGTAGTCAGGTCACAAATACGCCCTAAGCTGAGCATTTTTATTCAGCAGTGTGCTGGGTGTGACTGACCGTGCAAGCCGTTCATATTAAGAATATTTATTAAACACCTGTCATGGCCAGGTCCCTGCCAGACTCTGTGGATACCAAATGAGAGTTGCTTTAGTGCCTAAGGAATTCAGGCTTGTGTGAAGGCAGACACACCAGGAGGGAAGTGTCGTTTGCTGATGTTGTATAGTGGCCTCGGTACCGTGCTGAGCCTTTCACTTCGTTAACTCAAGCCATTGAGTACTCACTAGCCCACCATGGTTTTAAGTTCTCTAATGGTGAACCTAGCAGCGAGTGTAGAAGGGACGGTCGGATGCATCCAACCAGTTGTGTGAGAGAAGCAGGATGGTACAGGCTAGGGCAGATTTTGAAGGATGCACGCACACTTGTCCAGGAGCAGTGGGAGGGGAGGCGGGGGGAGGGCATCAAGCAGATGGGATGGAAGACGCAGGAACTCAGAAGCATGAATGGGAACTGTCCGGAAAGTTCCATGAGCTGGGTATGGTGCACACTCACCGAAGCGGGCCCTTCTGTGCAAAGGCTGTCCTGACCCAGCCTCCCCTCCCCGCCCCTGCCCCAGGCACCAGGTACCCTCATCTGGCTTTCTATCCTGAAGACACACGGTGCCTCCCGGGAGAGTAGCTGCTGCCCTTCAACCTTACAGTTTAAATTTTCTTGTTGCTTTTTCCCATGGCATAGAAAGTTCCTGAGGCTACTTTGCGTCTCCACTCCTGGAGGATGGTACCTCAGTAAATATTTGTTCTTGGAGCGAGAGGCACCCTCTGAGAAAGGGGCTAAGAGACGTGGACACTTCGTGGGGAGTGGCTGCCATCCCCGAGCTTAGTGCTTTGAGGTCTGTCCTCACATTTCGCCAGTCAGTGGCACACCTTTGCTCCACTGATCGCTGTTCTGTTGTATGGATAGACCGTGTCTTGTTCGTTTGCTCACCTGGAATTGTTCACTTGTCCACCTGGTAATGGGCATTTGGGTGGTTTTCAGCCTTCATCTAAATTTAAGTTTACTATTTTTATTCCTGATCCAAAGCAGGAGTTAGAAATAAGTTCCATTTTCCATTGGGGGACGGGGGTGGGGGGTGGAATACACAAATTTCCTTAGCAAGGGCTTAGAAATGTTGACTTAGAAAACAATCACAACCTAAAAGTTGAGAAAGTGTAGACAGTGTTAGTTGCTCCGTCTTGTCCGATTCTTTGCGACCGCATGGACTGTAGCCTGCCAGGCTCCTCTGTCCATGGAATTTTCCAGGTAAGACTCCTGGAGTGGGTTGCCATTCCCTTCTCCAGGGGATCTTCCTGACCCAGGGGTCAAACCGGATCTCCCACATGGCAGGCAGATTCTTTACCGTCCGAGCCACCAGGGAAGCCTCTGGTTGGCATTGCAGGGCAGCTGATCTGTGGTTCGAGTGGTATTTCTTCTGCATATCGGAACCCTGAAATTTCATCTGAATTTCCTCGCAATGAGTCTGCTAGAGCATATATCGTCTACTCCCGACTTGAGTGTAGGCTTCTCTGGTGGGCTCAATGGCAAAAAATCTGCCTGCCAATGTAGGAGACAACAGGTTGGATCCCTGGCTTGGGACAATCTCCTGGAGAAGGAAATGGCAGTATTTCCTTCAGTATTTCAGTATTTCCCGCTCTAGTATTCGTGCCTGGAGAATTCCATGGACAGAGGAGCCTGGGGGGCTGCAGTCCATGGGGTAGCAAAGAGTCAGATACAATGAGCACGAGCTTGAGTCTAGTTGAGCCCGACTTGAGTGGGTAGCATCGGTAGTAATGAATAGAGGCAGTCTTCAACCTCAGGTATTCAGAGCAGCCCTGCCTGAAGGGGAAAACACCTTTGCTGCACTGCAGATTTCCTCTTGCTCTTAAGCCAAAGCCTCAGTTGTGGCAGTAGTTGACTGTGTGTGTCTGGGAGTGCATTCCTTCTGCTCTTTGGGGTTCCTGGACAATGCTGGGCTGATAAACATCTTCCAGTCTTTCCCACAGACTACACTCAGGATCTCAGGTGAGGTCCCACCTCCCTCATTTGTAGCCCAGGCTCACAAATATCACTCGAGTGTTGGAGGACCCCCTTTACACCCCAGCAGTGCTCGGACTGGCACTGTGGCATCAGCCAACAGGGCCATCTTTCCCTACTGAGGGGGCAGTGCCTTTTTCCTGCAGGCTAGACCTTCCCCCGGCCCCATTTGGTCCTTCATTCAAACAGTGCTGGGACATGTGTGGGTACATCGCATGTGGACTGAAAGCTGACTGTGCTTAGGTGTTGTCTTCTGTTGGGCCAGGGGTTTGTTTTGTGTTTTTAAACAATGGTAAGGTGGTAATTCACATGCCATAAAAGTTACCATTTTAAGCATATGATTCAGTGGCTTGTAATATATTGTAAGATACTCAGAGTTGTGCAACCCTCACCATCATCTACTTTGAGAACATTTTCATCATCTCAAAAAGAAACCCTTTGCCATGGGAGTTCCTATGCCCCTGTGCCCTCCAGCCCTGGACAATCATTAGGCTACTTTTTGTCTCTGTAAATTTGCCTTTTCTGGATATTTCATATAAACAGACTCACACAATGTGTAAGGCCTTCTCTTTCATTTAGTGTAATGGTTTTGAAGTTCATCCATTTTGTAGCATGTATCAATAGTTACTCTTTTTTCTGTAAGTGAATAATATTGTGGACTTCCCAGTGGCTCAGTGGTGAAGAATCCTCATACCAATGCAGGAGACACAGGTTTTGATCCATGGGTCGGGAAGATCCTCTGGAGGAGGAAATGGCAACCCACTCCAGTGTTCTTGCCTGGAGAATCCCATGGACAGAGGAGCCTGGTGGGCCACAGTCCACAGGGTCACAAAGAGTCGGACACGACTGAGTGACTAACACACACACAGTGAAGCTAAAGGACGTCAGTCGCATCAGAATGATGCAGTGATTCCAATTCCACTGCTCGTTCGTGGGCTGCCTGTATTAGAGAAAAAAACTGGAAAGACTTGAATGTCTATCTATATGGTAATAGATTAATTTTCCATGTGTAGGTGTACAAAGGAATGTTCTTGCACAATTAAAATGACTAAATTGGATGCATAACATTTTAAAAACTGGAGTGTTGAGTATAGAAAGGAAATCCCATACATCTTTCAGTTCAGTTCAGTTGTCGCTCAGTTTTGTCCGACTCTTTGAGACCCCATGAATTGCAGCACGCCAGGCCTCCCTGTCCATCACCAACTCCCGGAGTTCACTCAGACTTATGTCCATCCAGTCAGTGATGCCATCCAGCCATCTCATTCTCTGTTGGCCCCTTCTCCTCCTGCCCTCAATCCCTCCCAGCATCAGAGTCTTTTTCAATGAGTCAACTCTTCGCATGAGGTGGCCGAAGTACTGGAGTTTCAGCTTTAGCATCATTCCTTCCAAAGAAATTCCAGGACTGATCTCCTTTAAGATGGACTGGTTGGACCTCCTTGCAGTCCAAGGGACTCTCAAAAGTCTTCTTCAACACCACAGTTCAAAAGCATCAATTCTTCAGCACTCAGCCTTCTTCACAGTCCAACTCTCACATCCATACATGACCACAGGAAAAACCATAGCCTTGACTAGACAGACCTTTGTTGGCAAAGCAATGTCTCTGCTTTTGAATATGCTATCTAGGTTGGTCATAACTTTGCTTCCAAGGAGTAAGCATCTTTTAATTTCATGGCTGCAGTCACCACCTGCAGTGATTTTGGAGCCCAAAAAAATAAAGTCTGACACTATTTCTACTGTTTCCCCGTCTATTTGCCATGAAGTGATGGGACTGGATGCCATGATCTTCGTTTTCTGAATGTTGAGCTTTAAGCCAACTTTTCCTCTCCACTTTCACTTTCATCATACATCTTTACAACACAAAATTTATATGTTGTAATTCATATACAGTAAAAGAATAAGAACACTGATGGAAACACTCATTTCAAGCTCAAATGGCAGAGGTGGCTTCAATAGCTATGCCTTATTTCCTAAAAAAGTGAACCAAATATGGCTAAATATCAATGTGGTAAAAATGTTTTGTATATTTGAAATATTTCTGGTATTAAAAAAATGTTTGTTTTATCAACAAACTACTATACTTCTGAAGTACAGAGATGCACTGGGGGTTTTGGCTTTACAATTTATTTCATAGGGTACATGTTTTAACTGACTTTGTATATTGTAAAAACCTTTTCGTCATTAAATATACTTCCTTCATTGTTTGTCCTGACCCTCCCAAGACTTCCTGTTCCAATTAATTTTTTTCAGAAATAATTTTTGGAAGTAGTAACTGCTGGGGCTTCCTGTTAATATCTTATAATTATTTTCTATTATTCATTAGTAATTGTTCATAATTATTTCTGAGCTTCCCTTGTGGCTCAGCTGGTGAAGAATCCGCCTGCAGTGTGGGAGACCCGGGTTCGATCCCTGGGTTGGGAAGATCCCCTTGAGAAGGGAAAGGCTGCCCACTCCAGTGTTCTGGCCTGGAGAATTACATGGACTGTATAGTCCATGGGGTCGCAATTATTTCTAGTTCACTTATGATATATTTGGTCTGTGATACTGGAGGCACTCAGAACCTAAAAGCAGAGGAGAAGTTCAAGTCTGGTTTAGTGAGCACACAAACAATCCATTGAGGAGTTAGGGAATTCACAACTGGAGCTTTTATATACTATTGTCCAAAATACCAAACATACCTCTGGGTTGGAAAGGATTCTCTTCATCCCTGTTTTCAGAACTCAGTCCCCACTGTGTCCTGGGCTTCCTGCCGTATCCCTGTGTTCTAGGCTGTTGGTCCCTTAGCAGAAAGTGTTTCAGGGGCCTCGTGAGGCTTTGCCATCCTCTCCATTCCTATGGAATTCTTTTTATTTTTTATACTTTTTATTTTGTATTGGGGTAGAGCCGTTAGCAAACAGTGTTGTCACAGTTTCAGGTGAAGAGCGAAGGGACTCAGCCATACATGTACCTCATCCGCTCTCCCCCAAACTCCCTCCCTACCACTTAACATTGAGCAGAGTTCTCTGTGCCACACAGTAGGTCCTTGTTGTTGATCTATTTTAAATAGAGCAATGTGTACACGTCCATCCCAAGTTTCCTAACTGTACCGTTGTCCATCCTTCCCTTGAGCAACCATAAGCTCCTTCTCTAAGTCTGTGAATCCATTTCTGTTTTCTTGTGGAATTCTTGCTCTGGGTTCCTGAGATGCACCATGAAAGTGAAGTGTTAAGTTATTCGTCGTGTCTGACTCTTTGCAGCCCCATGGATTGTAGCCTGCCAGGCTCCTCTGTCCATGGGATTCTCCAGGCAAGGATACTGGATTTGAGTTGCCATGCCCTCCTCCAGGGGATCTTCCTGACCAAGGGTTGAACCCGAGTCTCCAGCATTGCAGGCAGAGTTTTTACTGTCTGAGCCACCAGGGAAGCCCCAAGATGCACAATGAAGACAGCCTAAGCTTCCTCCCTGCTCTGACGTCCATTCCCCAATCACTTGTTGGTGAGGAACCCCTTTTAAAACTCTGAAGTACTTTTCCTGTCTGCTTTTCTTTTTTCTCCTGCACAAACCCTCCCATGGGTAGACTGGTACAGCATCAGAGCTAGTAGTCCTCTTAGAAGTATCAAGAATCATTCTGGTCTTCGAATGGGAAGAGTACAGCCCAGGAAGTGGCTTCCATGTCCAGGTTCGTTTCCCTCATTCCTATTTGAGATTACGTTGGCACGAATGGAGTGCTAAGGTCCGGCTTCCTGATTTCCTACAGATATTTAA
The DNA here is from genome assembly GCA_935064755.1 of Tragelaphus eurycerus. Classification (NCBI taxonomy): domain Eukaryota; kingdom Metazoa; phylum Chordata; class Mammalia; order Artiodactyla; family Bovidae; genus Tragelaphus; species Tragelaphus eurycerus. Next base: position 19,434,497 of record CAKXYN010000039.1, on the reverse strand, counting down.
CCAGTGCTTGGGGTACTCTGATCTGTCATGCAACGTAATGTTTTACTGGCTCTAAGAGATGAAGTGATGGAAATGGCAACCCACTCCAGTATTCTTACCTGGGAAATCCCTTGGACAGAGGAGCCTGCCGGGCTACAGTTGATGGGGCCACAAAGAGTTGGACACGACTGAGTGGCTAAGTGATACGAACAAAGGGAGGAACTGTTAGGTGGGCAGGAACTCAAGCCGCAAGGGGAGGAAGAACGCACAGAGCTTCGTCCCTCCTTCCCAAGGAGTGGGACTGGTCACTGCCAGTGTTTCATCTGTTAAACGAACGGTTAGTGTATTGATCCCTATGGTTCATTTCTTCTGTTTATGGTATTTAATGTGTGAAATTGTAGTGTGAATTAATGAAGGAGGGAAGGATCTTTCAGTAAATGCCTCGGATACAGCTCACTGAAGATTTGAAAATAAGCCCATTTAGATTCTAACGGAGCATCATAGCCAAAAATAAATGTCAGATCTAAGAGTTAAAATATATAAAATGAATCATGGAAAAATGAGGTGAAACAAGGAAATGTGTATCAGTTCTCTGCCGGACAACAATTAAGGGTGGAAGGAAGGCCTTTCTAAGCTTAAACTTTCTGAAAGAAATCACAGTTCCTACTCCATAATAATTTAAGGCTCTAATAAGCCAAAGTACCGGGCTTCCCTGGTGACTCAGATGGTAAAGAATCTGTCTGCCATGTGGGAGACACAGGTTCAGTCCCTGGGTTGATACGATCCCCTGGAGAAGGGAATGCCAACCGCTCCAGTATTCTTGCCTGGAGAACTCCATGGACAGAGGAGCCTGGTCCTCCTACGGAGCCTGGGATCTCAAAGAGTCAGTGAATTGCTTTGACCTTTGACCTTTTGGACTGGAAAATTGGTCACTCTACATGAAAGGGGTAAGATGTGTGTTCTGTTTAATATATGACGAGCTCGTGCAAGTCAACAGGCAAGAGATAGATGAACAAAAATCCACTTCACTTGTGGCCCCCAAAATACACATTAAAACAGTGAGACACAACTTTTAAAGCATGAAATGTTCGTCTGGTTTTTGTTGCTTTTAAATGAGAATTCTTATTTTTGACAAACATGGTGGAATGGGTACTTCTGTAAACTGTCGGTAAGAACATAAATAACTATAAACTTTCTGGAAATCAATTTGGCAAAATTCACCAGGTGCCATTAGATGTTTGTTCCTTGAGCCCAGAAATCCTGTGTCTAGGAGTTTATTCTAAAGAAATGATCCAAAATTCAGGGGGAAAAAACTTTGTAACTGGACTTGCTATTAAATAATTGGTATGTTCATTCAGTTCAGTTCTGTCACTCAGTCGAGTTCGACTCTTTGCGACCCCATGGACTGCAGCACGGCAGGCTTCCCTGTCCATCACCAGCTCCCGGAGCTTGCTCAGACTCATGTCCACTGAAGCCGTGATGCCATCCAACCTTCTCATCCTCTGTCATCTCCTTCTCCTCCCGCCTTCAGTCTTTCCCAGCTACAGGGTCTTTTCCAGTGAGTCAGTTCTTTGCATCAAGTGGCCAAAGTATTGGAGCGTCAGCTTCAGTATCAGTCCTTCCAATGAATACTCAGGACTGATTTTTTTTAGGATTGACTGGTTTGATCTCCTTGTCCGAGGGACCCTCAAGAGTCTTCTCCAACACCGTTCAAAAGCATCAATTCTTTGATGCCCAACTTTCTTTGTTACTTACTAATAGACAAAAGAACAGTAAATAAAACGAGATGATAAATTAATAATAATGATATGTCCAGTGCAGCTACTAGATTATTTGCATTGTGATAAGGACATTGAAAATGATCTCATTGAAGGTTAATAAAAGGGCATATAAAATTGATTTAATGTTAAGACCTCAGCTATATTTAAAAACTAAAAGACTAAGCAATGGTTTTATCTAGCAGAGAAAAAAAAAAGCCAGTGCATTCACCAAGGACTAGAAGAAAGTAAACCCAGAATATCAATAGCTGTTATAGGTGGGAAAGTTTTTACATTTTAGAACTACAGATTTTTTTATAATGAATGTGAATTACTATTATAATGGGAGAAATTGCCTTTAAAAAATTTCCTGACTTAAGTGGCTTACTCAGTGAGAGTAATTTCCTTTACTTTTACCAGATTTTATTTTAATAGAAGATTCTTTGCTTAAAAAGAGTCAACTTTTCCTCAACCAACATCTGAACTCCCCTACTGGGGTTTAAGTAGGTAATTTGCTTTCATTTTAGTTATTTTCATGTCAGTTTGGTACATTGCTTCATGCAATTTCAGTGTTGTAGAAGAAGAGGATTCTCTGCTTGGTTACAGGATAAATGGTTTAGAAAGAAATTCTGTGGGTTTATCTGCATGGCTTCTGTAAGGAGAATAAATTGCTGGGTCATCTGCTCTATTCTTATGGCAGTGGGAAAGAAACATAGGACTTTCTCAGTTCCTGCTATCCTTTGGTACATTGTTTTTGACAATTCAGGATTATTGGTATGGAGACTAAATCAAATTAGAGCGTCTGGAGATTTTGGTTGAACCAACATCTACTAAGCATCTATTTATTTTGTAAGAAGTGCAAGAGTGGGGATTCATCCCAGGCCTAGAAATAATTACTCAGTAAGTGCTTTAGTTTATTCAACCTGATCAGTCAGTCAGTTTAATTGCTCAGTCATGTCCGACTCTTTGTGACCCCATGGATTGCAGCACACCAGGCCTGCCTGTCCATCACCAACTCCTGGAGCCTACTCAAACTCATGTCCATCAAGTCAGTGAAGCCATCCAACCATCTCATCCTCTCTCATCCCCTTCTCCTGCCTTCAGTCTTTCCCAGCATCGGTGTCATTTCCAGTGAGTCAGTTCTTCCCATGAGGTGGCCAAAGTTTTGGAGTTTCAGCTTCAGCATCAGTCCTTCCAAAGAATATCCAGGACTGATCTCCTTTAGAATGGACTGGTTGGATTTCCTTGCAGTCCAAGGGACTCTCAAGAGTCTCTCTCCTCCAACACCACAGTTCAAAAGCATCAATTCTTCGGTGCTCAGCTTTCTTTATAGTCCAACTCATATCCATACATGACTACTGGAAAAACCATAGCTGTGACTAGACGGACCTTTGTTGGCAAAGTAATGTCTCTGCTTTTTAATATGCTGTCTAGGTTGGTCATAGCTTTTCTTCCAAGGAGCAAGCGTCTTTTAATCTCATGGCTGCAGTCACCATGATACTGACCCACATAAAACATGGAGCAGGGCTCTGTAAGAATCTGCTGTGCTTGCTTTCAGAAGTCTAATGCAGTGATGTAAACAAAGCCATAACAATAAATATGAAGCAGTGAATTTTTAATGTATGAATGAATGGGTAGCTTGGTGGACAGATGATCTAATGAATGAATTAAGTTGTTAGTGGATGAATCAATGCTCGCCTGAATCCCAGAAAACCTGTCCAGATGCTGCTTAACAGACGCTGGAAAGAAAGACACTGCTTTCACTGCTCATCCTCTGCTCCTGAGCTTTGTGACTCAGGAACACAGAAAAAGAAGAGGAGAGAGACAGGGCCCTGCTCTGTGTTCTACCACTGCTGTTATTAATGAAACTTTTCGAGGAACAGCCAGACCATAATGACCCCAAAAGCATCGTTCACTGCTGAGTACTTCAGTATTCTGTGGTCATATTTCAGATCTATCGAGAAACAAGGATACTGTAAGTCAACTTATTTTGGGCGCTCACAGCCAGCAATTCTGACTTCAATAAATGATTCATGTCAGGAAAGCGTCTAAGTGCATTTGTTTTCTAGTAAGTCTCACTTCGGGTCCATTATGCATGAATCAAGTCAGAGGACTTGCCTGGGCTCATTGACATCCGTCTATGAAAATCAGAGAAATGGAAGATTTAAATTCAGCCTTTTCAATCACCCACCACCCCACCCTCCCTATCAGAGCATGAGGGTGGGCAACAACACGGTCTCCCAAGAATTCGAGGGTCAAGTGTGCTTAACAACAGTGAAGAGGGGCCCGCCGAGAGAAAGAGCCTGTTTGCTAGTGTCTATGATGCAGAAGAAAAAGAAGGCCAAGATTTCTTTTCTTTCTTCTTGTTGACTTCCCTTCCCTCAATTTAGCTCTTCTGAGGCCCCACCTACAGAGAGCTCTGCTGATCACGACGGAGTCAGCAGGGTGCTTCTTCCCAACCCTACTCCCTGGTAAGGACCCAGGGTATGAAGGCTGTGTGGACCTCCATAAATCAGAAGCGTTCCAGTTGAGGGCACCTGGCTGAGTGGCCCTGTTTCCCATTTTCTGAGCCATAAAATCAAGAGTGGCTGCAGGTACCTAAGCACCCGCCAGGAGGACCCCTGCGTGTCCTTGTGTCTTTGAAGTCTCCCACCACCCACGTGGGCTCAGTGTGTCTGCCAGGTTCTCCCGTTAACAGAGGAGGGAGGTGAGATTTCTAGAGGCCAAGTCACCGAGGTGATATGGACGCAGAGATAGATGCTCAGGTGTCAGACTCAGCCCCCGACTCAATCCTGCTGCCCCCACTTCTGCATTTGTTTCTTTGACCACTAACAGAGTTACCATTTCTGGATTCCCAAGGAGAGCCCTAGTCCAGTCGTCATGTCCCAGTGCAGAGTACCTTCCCGGACATCTAATACCCCTTGACTTGCATTTGCATCTTTAACTGCCATGCATAGCTTCCCATGGGCTTCCCTGGTGGTTCAACAGTCAAGAGGCCACCTGCAATGCAGGAGACATGGGTTCCATCCCTAGGTCAGGAAGATTCCCCTGGAGAAGGAAATGGCAACTCACTCCAGTATTGCCTGGAGAATCCCATGGACAGAGGAGCCTGATGGGTTACAGTCCATGGGGTCCCACGAGTCAGACACAATTCAGCGACTGCACCATAGCTTCCCATGCCCTCGTGGTTTTGTGACCTGGTTTTCAAGCTTTGGCTACTGTCACGTCACATCTGCTTGGCTTTCTGAGATGGCCTGTCTCTGGTGCTTGGGGCTTCCCTGGAGCTGGCAGTTTGGCTGTGTATCTGAGACTGGGGACCTCTGCTGGTAGCTAGCCCTGCTCATGTGGCCGTGGGCAGTGTTTCAACCTGTGTGTGATGATGAAGAGTTACTGCTCCTTCTGAAGCTGGTGACCCAGACAGACCAGGTGGGCTAGGCCAGGTGGAGTGGAGGGATTTGGGCTCTTTCCTTTCATCTTTCCTGGAAAACGATACCAGAGGCTGTGCTTGGTTGTCTCTGTTTGGTGGCATCTCCATGGTGTCCTGACCTGGCCACCCACAGACCACATGCAATTGCGTGTCCATATGGGGGCCTGCTTAAAGGTTAGAGCTTCTCAGTACTGGAAAGGTTAAAGTTGTAACCCTTCCTGCAATACATATTGAACATGAAAATTGTAAGTATAAGGATATTTCCAACAAAGTTTGGAACTTGCTGTAAGCCTTTATTTCATTTCATTTTTATTTTTATAAATATTTTACTGATTAATTTATTTGGCTGCACTGGGTCTTAGTTGTGGCATGTGGGATCTTTTAGTTCTGGAATGGGGGATCTGGTTTCCAGACCAGGAATCAAACCTGGGCCCCCAGCTTTGGGAGCTTGAAGTCTTACCCAGTGGACCACCAAGGAAGTCTCACAAGTCTTTAATTTTAAAGGCTTTTATTTTTATTGGTTTTCAGTTTATTCTGAAATACTGAAGAGCAGTTTTTATGGAAAAAAAAAATGTAGGTGGTATGATTTGCTGGGGACCCAAGGACGTGTCTGTCTGCGATAGTCACCAGCTCCCGGTTCACATTGCCCACCCCAGTCTGCTCCCTTGATGATGCAGACACAGCTTGTATCTGCTTATCCTTTACATAGTCCATCTTGTCTGGCCAGAGCTGCGTCCTCAGCTCTTTATGGTAAGGCTTTCTGAGGTCAGGGAAATAACTGGTTTATTCACAGGGCACCAAAGTGATGAGGGTCTGGGTCTTGTCAATGTCGGTTTTTATTTCTCCTCCACGAGGTTAGAAAAAGGTTCATCTTTACTGTATGTTCAGTTCATTTCTTTTCAATTTATTTTACGGCAGTATAGTTGATTCACAATGCTGTGTTCGTTTCTACTGCAGCGTGAAGTGATTCAGTTTTGCATATACATATGTGCTTTTTTATGTTCTTTTCCATTTTGGTTTATCACAGGATATTGAATCTAGTTCCCTGTGCTGTACAGGAGGACCTCATTTATCCATCCTATACAAGAGAGTTTGCATCTGCCACCCCAAACTCCCAACCCATCCTTCCCCACTCCCACCTCCTCCCAGCCTCCTGGCAATCCCAAGTCTGTTTTCCGTGCGTCTGTTTCTGTTTCCCAGAGAAGTTCTTCTGTGTTACAGTTTAGATTCCACATACAGGCCATAGCATCTGGTATGTGTCTTTTTCTCTCTGACATAATCTCTAGGTACATCCGTGTTGTTGCAAATGGCATTATTTCACACCTTTTTATGGCTGAGTAGTATTCCATTACATCAGTTCAGTTCAGTTGCTCAGTCATGTCTGACTCTTTTCAACCCCATGGACTGCAGCATGTCAGGCTTCCCTGTCCATCACCAGCCCCCAAGGCTTGCACAAACTCATGTCCATTGAGTCGGTGATGCCATCCAACCATCTCATCCTCTGTCATCCCCTTCTCCTGCCTTCAGTCTTTCCCAACATCAGGGTCTTGTCTAGTGAGTCAGTTCTTCACATCAAGTGGCCAAATATTCGAGCTTCAGCATCAGTTGTTCCAATGAATATTCAGGACTGATTTCCTTTAGGATGGACTGGTTGGATCTCCTTGCAGTCCAAGGGACTCTCAAAAGTCTTCTCCAACACCACAGTTCAGAAGTATCAATTCTTTGGTCCTCAGCTTGCTTTATGGTCCAACTCTCACATCCATTCGTGACTACTGGAAAAACCATACCTTTGACTATATGGACCTTTGTCAGCAAAGTAACATCTCTGCTTTTCAGTGTGCTATCTAGGTTTGTCATAGCTTTTCTTCCAAGGAGCAAGGATCTTTTGATTTCATGGCTGCAGTCATCATCTGTACTGATTTTGGAGCCCCCCAAAATAAAGTCTGTCACTGTTTCCATTGTTTCCCCATCTAATTGCCATGAAGTGATGAGACCGGTTGCCATGATCTTAGTTTTTTGAATATTGAGTTTTAAGCCAGCTTTTTCACTTTACTCTTTCACTTTCATCAAGAGGCTCTTAGTTCCTCTTCACTTTCTGCCTCAGTGTGGTGTCATCTGCATATCTGAGGTTATTGACATTTCTCCCAGCAATCATGATTCCAACTGTGCTTTATCCAGCCCAGCATTTTGGATGATGTACTCTGCATATAAGTTAAATAAGCAGGGTGACAATATACAGCCTTGACGTACTCCTTTCCCAATATGGAACCAGTCCTTTGTTCCATGTCTGGTTCTAACTGTTGCTTCTTGACCTGCATACAGATTTCTCAGGAGGCAGGTAAGGTGCTCTGGTATTCCCGTCTCTTTAAGAATTTTCCAGTTTGTTGTGATCCACACAGTCAAAGGCTTTGGCATAGTCAATAAAGCAGAGGCTGGTGGGCTGCCGTCTATGGGGTCACACAGAGTTGGACACGACTGAAGCAACTTAGCAGCAGCAGTAGCAGTAGCAGATGTTTTTTTCTGGAACTCTCTTGCTTTTCCGATGATCCAGTGGATGTTGGCAATTTAATCTCTGGTTTCTCCCTTTTCTAAATTCAGCTTGAACATCTGGAAATTCTCGGCTCAAGTATTGTTGAAGGCTGGCTTGAAGAATTTTGAGCATTACTTTGATAGTGTGTGAGATGAGTGCAATTGTGCGGTAGTTTGAACATTCTTTGTCATTGCCTTTCTTTGGGATTGGAATGAAAACTCACCTTTTCTAGTCCTGTGGCCACTGCTGAGTTTTCCAAATTTGCTGGCATATTAAGTGCAGCACTTTCACAGCATCATTATTTAGGATTTGAAATAGCTCAGCTGGAATTCCATCACCTCCACTAGCTTTCTTCATAGTGATGCTTCTTAAGAGCGACTTGACTTCACACTTCAGGATGTCTGGTTCTAGGTAAGTGATCACACATTGTGGTTATCTGGATAATCAAGATATTTATGTACAGTTCTTCTGTGTATTCTTGCCACCTCTTCTTGATATCTTCTGCTTCTGTTAGGTCCATACGGTATCTGTCTTTATTGTGCCCGTCTTTGCATGAAATATACCCTTGGTATCTTCAATTTTCTTGAAGAGATCTCTAGTCTTTCCCATTCTGTTGTTTTCCACTGTTTCTTTGCATTGATCACTGAGGAAGGCTTTCCTATCTCTCCTTGCTATTCTTTGAAACTCTGCATTCAGATGGATATATCTTTCCTTTTATCATTTGCCTTTCCCTTCTGTTCTTTTCTCAGCTATTTGTAAGGCCTCCTCAGACAGCCATTTTGCCCTCCTTTTGGGGGGGATGATTTTGATCACCACCTCCTGTACAACGTTACGAACCTCTGACCATAGTCTTCAGGCACTCTGCCTGTCAGATCTAATCCCCTGAATCTATTTCTCACTTCCACTGTGTAATCATAAGGGATTTGATTTAGGTCATATCTGAATGGTCTAGTGGTTTTCCCTACTCTCTTCAATTTAAGTCTGAACTTGGCAATAAGGAGCTTATGGTCTGAGCTACAGTCAGCTCCCGGTCTTGCTTTCCCGTTGTATATATGTACACATCTCTAGCCATCATCTGCTGACTGACATTAGGTGAACAATGCTTCTGTGAACAGTGCCGCCGTGAGCATAAGCGTGCACATCTTTTCAAACTGTAGTTTCTCTGGTTATATGCCCAGGGGTGGGATTGCTGGATCAGATAGCAACTCTACCTATAGTTTTTTTGAGGCGCCTCCATACTGTTTTCCTCAACTCATTTCTTTAATTCAATCTCTATGGGAACTGACAGGTATTATCAGTCATTATGGGCTTCCCAGGCAGTGTATTGTTGCAGAACCTGCCTGCCAATGCAGGCGACATGAGAGACGCGGGTTTGATCTCTGGGTTGGGGAGATCCCCTGGAGGAGGGCATGGCAACCCACCCCGGTATTCTTTCCTGGGGAATCCCATGGATAGAGGAGCCTGGTGGGCTACAGACCAGAGGGTTGCAAAGAGAAGGACATGACTGAAGCAAGTTAGCACGCATCCATCATCGTGAAGACAGCCTCAGAACTGACGGCTCTGAAACCACCTTCCTTCGGTCAGGAACAGAGACACAATAACTTCATTAAAACTGGTGAATGGACTTCGGTGGGATCTTACATGCCTACTTTTGGCTCAGAGTCATTATGGATTGCTTGGATGTCTGAAAAAGAAGTTCAAACAAGGAAAATCTCATGAAAACAAGCAAAAGGAATGACTCGTGAGAGCCACAAGCAGAAAGTTGCATAAGAAAAGGTGGTAGCTGGTTTGGGGCTGGGGGGCGGGGAAGCGGCTGAAGGAGGGGGCGTGTGGCCAGCAGCCTGGTTACACAGGGGACACCGGCTCGCAGAAGCCCCTCTGCGGCCTGAGCTGGCTGCTGCATCTTCTGGGGCAGCGATCCTGGAGGCGGGATTATTGCCTCCATTAAACAGATACAGAGAGGCTCAGAGGTGACAAGTTCGTTTCCCAAGGTCACCACAGTGGGTGGATGGAGTCAACACCAGCAGCTGCCTGCTGAGGGTCCCCTTGGGCTGGGTTCCTTGGCCCAGCGGCTCACGGCTGGAGTGGGAGAGAAAGAGGTGGGCAGGGTGGTGAGACCGCTGTCCTGACCAGGTTGCCGTGGTGACGGTAGGACTCAGAAGGAGGTGGTTTCTAAACTGAACGAAGCTCTCCTTTTTGTGTGTCTGGTGCCAACTGGTGATGCACGTCCCTCACACCCGCTCCCAGGGGCCCAGAGCTGGTCCCTGGCCATCTCCCCGCCCTTCCTCTCCTTCCGTTTCCATACATTTTCAGCCTTCACAGGTGTGTGACTGAGCAGATAGCCATGCCATGTGGCAGCAATATGGCTGTGAAGATCACAAGCATCTCCGTTCAGTCTCCACCCATCCTCCATTTCTGAAAAGCTTTCGTGATTGATTGGCATAGACTCAGGGCAGAAAGGTGGCTGTTTCTCCACTTAGAAGATTAATTTTTCTCATCTCCTTTCAGTTTTGGGTTTCGTGATATGGGAGTTGTATCAGGACTTCATAAAATTTTTTGGGAACTTCCAGGGATTGAGCATAATTTAGAAATGTGTTTTAGACTGAGTGTCTTATAAAGTAGTTCTCGTGCTCTCGGTTGTTGGAGACACAGTTAGGTGCCAGCCCCCTCCAGCTGCCGCATTGCCGCAATGTCAGAGCTCTTGGCTCCCAGGAACAGTGGAAGAGCCAGATGGGGTTTGGAGACGGTGGGCATGCCACCTGGAAGGAAGGTGCGAACGGGGCCTCTGCAGGACTGACTGGTGGGACAGTGGCTCAGAAACTCGGGATCAGCCCAACTGTCAGATGGGACCAGAAGCTGAAATATGGAACCAAGTCCATGAAATAAGGCCAAGTGCAGGTGGAATGCAGCGGCCTTGGACTTCCTGTGTTAAAAGCAGCCTAACCTGAGCTGGGGTTTCAGACCTTTACCCCCCATTTGACCTTTGCACATTACCGAGTCTCACTAAGGGCTTCCTTGGTGGCTCAGATGGTAAGGAATCTGCTTACAAAGTAGAAGCCCCGGGTTTGATCCCTGGGTTGGGAAGATGCCCTAGAGAAAGGGAAGGCTACCCACTCCAGTATTCTTTCCTGGAGAATTCCATGGACAGAGGAGCCTGGTCGGCCATAGCCCACGGGGTCACAAAGAGTAGACACGACTGAGTGACTAACACTGTCTTTCACTAGTCTCACTAAACCTCAGCTTCTTTATCTGTAAAATGGGGAGAACAATGCCTTCCAGAGTAGGTTTTGGTGACAGTTATTGGGATAATGTGTGTGTAAAACTTTCAGTAGACTTACCCTGCTGCCCTGGTTACTGTTCAGGAAGCCTGAAATTTCACTCCTAATACTTCAGTCTTGTAGATGCCAGAGCTACGAAAGGCCTTAAAGAATGCTTCATTTAATTCCTTTTATGTTTGCCTTTTCTCATGACAGAAAAAGTTACCTAGGTTATCCATCTGGGTTTAGCTGAGCCCTGGTTTCCTTAGATTAGAGTTAAAACTCTTTAGAATTTGTTTTTCTCTTATAAGCTGTTCAGAAACAACTATTAAACTTAGAAACTTCAGTTTTCTGCAGACTTATGTTTTTATTATCCTAAAATTAGATTCTGGAAAGAGACTGAGGGTTATTTATTATCGGATGTAATGAAAAAGTTGAGTATGATTATGACTTCTCCGGAGTTTGGTTTGTTTTAATGGACTTCATGGAAAGTACAGGAATATTAGACAAAGGACTGATCCATCAAATTTTAAATAAGCTAATTTTATAGAGGCTTCTGCCAGCCCATTAGACGGTGATCATTTTTTAATTGGGGAATATTTTAGTTAGAGATGGTCCCCGAGACAGTTGGATTCAGGGTAGAACACCTTCTCTTCGGTTTTGTTTGGGGCCGTGGGCCAGTGTAACTCCCAGGAATCCAAAAACTAAATTTATCCTTGCTTCTCAGGAGGAGGTGCTGAGTGGCGGCCTCAGGCCACCACAGGTCAGTTGCTGCCCTCTTGGAGATTTTTGCTAAATGGGTTTAACCTAAAGTAGAACTTGAGGTCTGAAAACTGGATGACGGGAACACCCTACCCCTCATCTCACCTGGGTCGGAACCTGCCTCCCTTGCCCTCTGGGCACCCTGTCCCTGGACATTTTCTGCCTTCCAGACCCCAGGTACTGGTCTAGAAACACACCTACAAAGATAAATGCTGGTGCTGTTTTCAGAGGGCTTTCCTGGTGGCTCAGGCGGTAGGGAATCTGCCTGCAGTGCAGGAGATGTGGGTTCTACCCCTGAGTTGGGAAGATCCTTTGAAGAAGGGAATGGCTACCCACTCCAGTATTCCTGCCTGGAGAATCCCATGGACAGAGGAGCCTGGCAGGCTGCAGTCCATGGGGTCTCAAAGCATCGGTCACAACTGAGGGACTAACACACAGTGTTTTTTTAGAGTTGTGATTATTCTTTCTATATATGATTTGGTGACCTTTATCTCTTAATATCATAACAAAAATCTATCCATGTTGGTGTTCAGTCACCCAGTCAGGTCCAGTTCTTTGCGACCCCATGGACTGCAGCACTCCAGGCCTCCCTGTCCCTCCCCATCTGCTGAAGTTTGCCCAAGTTCATGTCCGTTGCATCGGTGATACCATCCGGCCATCTCACCCTCTGCCGCCCTCTTCTGCGTCTTACTACAAACCTATTATACTGCAACATTCTTCTTTTGATTGTGTGGGTTTCCCATAACTCACTTGATTGTTTCCTCCTGTCAGAAATGTAAGTGGTTTCTATTTTTGGGTGCCTCTAAATAATACCGGTTGACTATCTTGGTGCAGAGAGAGTTTTCTGAAAGCTAATTTTATCCTTGAGAGAGGTTGTCAAAGGTTGGTTTACGACCTCAGGTGGTGAAGACACTGAGCTCGTCCTGTGCGTGTCACATCGCCTTCTGAAAGCCGCAGTGGTTGTCCTCACACCCAGAATGGGTCCCGATTGACCTCGTCTCATTTAAAGTGCTGTATTATCCATTTTAGTTTGGAATGTAAAAAAGATAGTATTTTCCAATTAACATCTCTTCAGTTTCTTTTCTGTTTTGTGAACAGCGTTCTAGTGTTTGGGATTAAAAGAGCCTAAATAAGGGGTTAAGATTTCAGTGAAGACACTCCATTGATCACAGGCATCAAAGCAATTCCCCTTGGAGTGGTTTCTTTGGAAGGAAGCTTTGGCTTCTTCAGAAACCCTGACCTGGTTTAGTTCTGTCATGTACAGGTACAAAAAAGCCAAACAACGTCTTTAAAACCAAGCTAGTTTCCAGTCTAGTCTCTTCCTGAATGTGTCTGAAGTTCATGCTTACTTAATAGTTGCAGAGTATTGATGAGGGCAGACACTCAAATCTTAACTCGAGCTTAACTCAGGTCCTCCTATTCGTTGTCAAACTCGATGCTTCTTGCTGAAGCTCGATGTGCATCTTTATTATTTTTTTGATGAGATTATAGTTTTTTTTTAATTAAACTTTATTTTGCTTAACTTTACAATATTGTATTGCTTTTGCCATACATCAAGATGGATCCGCCACAAGTATACACGTGCTCCCCATCCTGAACCCTCCTCCCTCCCCATACCATCCCCTTGGGTTGTCCCAGTGCACCAGTCCTAGGCATCCGTTATCAGGCATCGTACCTGGACTGGCAACTCGTTTCAGATATGATATTACACATATTTCAATGCTATTCTCCCAAATCATCCCACCCTCTCCCATTCCCAGAGTCCAAAAGACTGTTCTATACATCAGTGTCTCTTTTGCTGTCTCGTAAACAGGGTTATTGTTACCATCTTTCTAAATTCCATATATATGTGTTAGTATACTGTATTTGTGTTTTTCTTTCTGACTTACTTCACTCTGTATAATAGGCTCCAGTTCCATCCACCTGATTAGAACTGATTCAAATGCATTCTTTTTAATGGCTGAGTAATACTCCACTGTGTATATGTACCACAGCTTTCTTATCCATTCATCTGTGGATGGACATCTAGGTTGCTTCCAAGTCCTGGCTATTGTAAACAGTGCTGCTATGAACATTGGAGTACACTAATCTCAAAAATATACAAGCTACTCCTACAGCTCAGTTCCAGAAAAATAAATGACCCAATCAAAAAATGGGCCAAAGAACTAGGTAGACATTTCTCCAAAGAAGACATACAGATGGCTAACAAACACATGAAAAGATGCTCAACATCACTCATTATCAGAGAAATGCAAATCAAAACCACTATGAGGTACCATTTCACGCCAGTCAGAATGGCTGTGAGCCAAAAGTCCACAAGCAATAAATGCTGGAGAGGGTGTGGAGAAAAGGGAACCCTCTTACACTGTTGGTGGGAATGCAGACTAGTACAGCCACTTTGGAGAACAGTATGGAGATGGCACCCCACCCCAGTACTTTTGCCTGGAAAATCCCATGGATGGAGGAGCCTGGTGGGCTGCAGTCCATGGGGTCGCTAAGAGTCGGACACGACTGAGCGACTTCACTTTCACTTTTCACTTTCACCCATTGGAGAAGGAAATGGCAACCCACTCCAGTGTTCTTGCCTGGAGAATCCCAGGGACAGGGGAGCCTGGTGAGCTTCCGTCTATGGGGTCGCACAGAGTCGGACACGACTGAAGCGACTTAGCAGCAGTAGCAGCATGGAGATTCCTCAAAAAACTGGGAATAGAACTGCCTTATGATCCAGCAATCCCACTGCTGGGCATACACACTGAGAAATCCAGAATTGAAAGAGACACGTGTACCCCAGTGTTCGATGTGCATCTTTAGAGAAGGGTGCAGCTTGAGTTCTCTGGTGGCGAGATTCTGAGCTGCTTTTATAGATGCTTCCACGGATGGCAGGCGGGCAGCACATGATGCTGTCTGTACTCCCGCCCCTCAGGCTGCAGGAGTCCCAGGAAGCAAACTCAGCTGTGCTTACATGCCTGCTTCTCTGTGCTGTACAGTTTCAGGGTGGAAATCTGCGTGGGAAACACAAGGCTAATGAAAGCATCCTGCTGGCTGGCACTTCTTATTCTGAAATCCACTTCATCATCCCCACGCTGTGCCAAGACTTTGCCTAGTTAAGAGGGCACCGTCCACATGAGTTTTGGTGAACATATTACTCCCCATTTCAGAGTCACTAGCAGTAAAGGATAGATTAGAGTGAAAACAAGTGGGGGAGGAAATGTTCTAACATACTTCACGGAAAATGAAAGACAACATCAGGATCTAGATATGGAGTGAAAAAAAAAACTGATTTAAATCTCCTTGGGTTTCCCAAGGATTCCAAAGCAGAACATCTTAGCTGCTCCCTCTTTGCCGCTTTTCTCTTTTTTTTAAAAAAAAAAAGAATTATTCACTTATTTAATGTATTTTTGGCTGCACTGGGTCTTCATTGCTTTGTGCAGGCTTTCTCTAGTTGCAGCGAGTGGAGGTTTCTCTTCGTTACGGCGCTCAGGCTTCTCATCGTGATGTCTTCTCTTATTGAGGAGCACAGGCTCTAGGGTGTGTGGGCTTCAGTAGTTACGGCTCCCAGCCTCCCAGGCTTTATTATACTTGAGCTTTACAGCAACCTCATGTTGGCGATATTGTTCTGATTTCACAGAGGAGGAAGCCGGGGGCTGTGGAAGTTCAGTAGCAGATGGAGCTAGAAGGTGGCTGAGCCCGGGTTTTCGGCCAGAGCTGCCTGATTCAAATGTTTCTGCACAGATCCTTCCCCTCTAGCTGCTGGGGAAGCTGTACCACCCTCACCATGACAGTGCTTGGAGTCCAGGTGGTCTCAGATAGCCTGCACGTTCCAGAGCTTCTCTGGTTGATGGGTTGGATTTCCACCTTTCCACTCACCTGATGGGCGAGCCCACACTGTAGCCCTTCCTCTTGCCGGCAGATACCAGCTCCATCAGCCTGGGAGCTCTATCCACTGGCTGCATCTAACCATCAGCAGGGATGCTGGGAAATGCGCCCATCGGGCTCTGTGCCCTGGAAAGGGGAGGATCTCATTGTAGGAAAGAACAATAAACACCAGGAAGAAAAGAGAAACCACCCATAACCCTTGCACTGAAAATCAGGGGAAATGGTAAAGAACTTTAAAATGTTTTCTCTTTACCTGTTTTCATCAGATCTTTATACCATCTAGTCTCAACTGTTAGTTGCTCTGTCGTGTCTCTGACTCTTTCCAACCCTGGGAATGTAGTCCGCCAGGCTCCTCTGTGCATGAAATTTTCCAGGCAAGAATCCTGGAGCGGGTTGCCATTCCTTTCTCCAGGGAATCTTCCTGACCCAGGGGTGGAACCGGGGTCTCCTGCATTGCGAGCAGATTCTTTACCATCCTCAGCATGCCACTAAATTGGTAAATTACAGTAGAGAGAAAGCTCGCCTTCAGTGAAGAAGGGTAGGAGGGTCCCCTCCCTCCAAATTCAAACTGGAATAAGCTTAAGACATACAACACATATTCACCCACTTACACCCCCTGCCCCCAGCCCAAGTAATTTAGCCTTGCCTCTCTCCCCATGGGGTCGCTGAGGGTCGGACACGACTGAGCGACTTCACTTTCACTTTTCACTTTCATGCATTAGAGAAGGCAATGGCAACCCACTCCAGTGTTCTTGCCTGGAGAATCCCAGGGACGTCTGAGCCTGGTGGGCTGCTGTCTATGGGGTCACACAGAGTCGGACACGACTGAAGTGACTTAGCAGCAGCTCTTTTATTAATGAGCCCTGAGACTGAAGTCAAATTAAATTGTTTTACAAACTCACAGCGCTTCTTTGTTGTTTTTTTTTTTAATAATAATTTTGTTTATTTACTTTGTATTTCTGGCTGTGCTGGGTCTTTATTGCTGCACAGGCTTTTTTCTAGTTGGAGTGAGCGTGGGTTTGTGCTCTTGTCGCAGCGTGTGGGCTTTGCGTTGTGGTGGCTTCTCTGGTTGTGGAGCACAGACTAGGGCACTTGGGCGCAGTAGTTGTGGCCCGCCAGCTTAGGTGCCCCACGGCATGTGGGATCTTCCCAGACCAGGGGTCGAACCTGTGTCCACCTGTCTCCAGGTGGATTCTTAACCACTGGACCACCAGGAAAGTTCTCATAGCACGACTTACCTTACTCTTCATCATAAAATGCCTTTGTGGGTTTTGCTCCTGAGTATAAATCTGAGAATCAACCGAAGTTTACAAAAATCAATAGACTCCTTGGAGTTTTGGGTGCGATTTACTGTTGTTTTTTTGTAGCACGTAAAGCTGAGATTCAGAAAAGTTAATTCACCTGAGGATACATGACCAGTAAGAAGTATAACAGAGCTTCAGACCCGAAGCCCACACCAGTCTAGGAAAGGAATTGGGGCAGAGCCACGCCATCCAAGGTCTGTCTGTCTGTGACCCCCTCATGCCTTGTTCATGATTCCTAAGCATCACCGACATTGTGTTAGACCCCCTGGTTCCTGCAGGGCTAGCAAGGATTTTACTAAAGGGCATGCTGGTCCTTGGACTTTTATGAAGAAAAACAATCTTACTTTTTCTTCGTAATGCCCTACTCTGCCTGGAAACTGAGGAAGGCAGCATTTAATCCCTTGCATTTCCAGTGTCAGCTGACTTCCCTTTCTAAGTGTTAAATCAACAAAGCGAAGGATTTGTCAAATACTCTCCAAACACTAGGTCCCAGAAACTCGGTGAAGAATCAGACTTCTTTTGGCGAAGGCTGTCTTGGAGCTTTTAGTGGCTAATCCAAGGGCATTGAATAAAGCAGGAGGATATGCAACCTCGAATAGTAGCTGCTTCCAAACTGTAACCCACGTCCATCACTCCTGTCCATGAGCTCCTGAAAGTCAAGTGCATTGAGAGGGAGCTGGCAGCACACTGGGTGTGTTGTAACCAAGTGAAGAGTTTGACAGCTTGGAGGTGTCTCTGGGCCAAGCTGTCTGAAAAAGGTCAAAGGTGGGCTTTTCCAGGCCCTGCGGGGTCCTGGCTTTGTGCCAGAGAGCAGGGCTTCTGGGGAGATGGAGGCCTCAGCTGAGCTGAGCTGAGCTGACTTCAGGGAAGTCAGGCCAACAGTGCTTTCGATTTCCCTCCTCTCAGAAACATACAGGAATCAGAGCTTGCCTTCCAAATAGTCTAAGCAAGGGTAATGTTTTATCGGAAAGCACTGTGACTGTCCTTCTGCCCAATACTGTCCTTAGAACCAGCACAAGGGGGCTTCCTTGGTGGGCCAGTGGTTTAGAATCTGCCTGCCAGTGCAGGGGACGTGGGTCAGTCCCTGGTCTGAGAGGATCCCACATGTCTTGGGGCTACACAAGCCCATGCACCACAATTACTGAGCCTGCACCCTAGAACCCATGCTCTGCAACGAGAAGCCAGCTCAGTGAGAAGCTAGTGGACTGCAACTAGAGTAGCCTCCGCGTGCTGCAATTAAAGAATGCCAGAGCAACGCAGTGAAGCCAAAAATTAAAAAAAAAAAAAAAAGCCTAGGAGACCCGGAAGTGAGCCCCATGCCCCCACCCTGTGCATAGTTTGGGATTGAGAACCTCTCTCAAGGTTGCACTGGTTTTGCCCCGGGCTCATTTCTGGGCTGCTCTGCAGAGGGGAGTTCTGAGCCCAAGAGAAGCCCCCACCTCACTCCCCAAGGAACAAAACTGCCTGGAGTGCTGGAAGCAAAAGAGCTTGAAGTTCCACTTGAATCTGAAGATTCATTACTGACTGTGGCAACTTCAGGCAAATCGCCCAAACTATGGGGCGTCTCAGTTTCCTCCAAAAAATGGGATGATAATACTATTCATGGGATTCATCTGAGGCTTAAATTGAGATCATATATGTGATACTGTCAAACGGATTTTGGGGAGGAGTATTATTAGTAAAGATTGTAATGAAGTCTAGGCTTTCCCAGCTCTTACTTTTAGAAAGTAACCTGTAATCTCAGCGCTTCTTGTGGGGGGTTTGCGTCCTGTCCTGATCCCAGAAGGAGCGAGTCTGCTGCGGGCGATGCTGTCAGCTGCCCTCAGCTTAGTTTTTCTTTGTCAGAGTATTTCAACCTCCTGTCTTTAGGCTGTTTCTCAAAGACTTTATTTGCTTCAGTTCAGTTCAGTTACTCAGTTGTGTCCAACTCTTTGCGACCCCATGAATCACAGCATGCCAGGCTTCCCTGTCCATCACCAAGTCCCAGAGTTCACCCAAACTCATGTCCATCGAGTTGGTGATGCCATCCAACCATCTCATCCTCTGTCGTCCCCTTCTCCTCCTGCCTTCAATCTTTCCCAGCATCAGGGTCTTTTCCAATGAGTCAGCTCTTCACATCAGGTGGCCAAAGTATTGGAGTTTCAGCTTCAACATCAGTCCTTCCAATGAACACCCAAGACTGATCTCCTTTAGGATGGACTGGTTGGATCTCCTTGCAGTCCAAGGGACTCTCAAGAGTCTTCTCCAACACCACAGTTCAAAAGCATCAATTCTTCGGCACTCAGCTTTCTTTATAGTCCAACTCTCACATCCATACATGACCACTGGAAAAACCATAGCCTTGACTAGACGGAACATTACTGTAAAGTAATGGCTCTGCTTTTTAGTATGCTGTCTAGGTGGGTCACAACTTTACCTGCACAGTTATTTCATTTTTCTCTTCAGGGGTTGGAGACTGATGACAGGACTGTGAGTCTGGCTGTTGTGCGTGTTTTGAGTTTCTGTTCGATTTTAGAACTCTTAAGCGTGCGTGTGTGTATGTGTGTGTGTGCACATCAGGAGTGCAGTAGGGTGGTTTTCTTGCCTTCTTAGCTGGTTATTTGTATTTACCAACATCCCAAAGGTGATCTCTGTTTAACCTTCATTAAGTCATTCCACAGATATATATGTATATTTCATAATTTTTAAGCTATACATTGTATTTCATTTTTATTCAAGAAATTATTTTTCTTTTTCCTTTTTTTTTTTTTTTTGGCTGTTTGGCATAAGGGATCTTAATTCCCTGACCAGGGCTCTAACCTGCTCCCCCTGCAGTGGAAGCTCAGAGTCTTAACCAATGGACCACCACAGAAAGTGAAAGTCACTCAGTCGTGTCCAGCTCTCTGCGACTCCATGGAATTCTCCAGGCCAGAATACTGGAGTAGGTAGCCTTTCCTTTCTCCAGAGGATCTTCACCCCCAGGGATCAAACCCAGGTCTCCCGCATTGCAGGCAGATTCTTTACCAGCTGAGCCACCAGGGAAGCCCAAGAATATTGGAGTGGGTAGCCTATCCCTTCTCCAGTGGATCTTCCCGACGAAGAATCAAACTGGGGTCTCCTGCATTGCAGGCAGATTCTTTACCAACTGAGCTATCAGGGAAGCCCCATGGACCACCAGAGACGTCTCTATATTTATTTTTAAAATTAAACTCCAGTTCTGTGCCAGTGACTGCTCCAAGGGCTGGAGAGACGGTGACGATCTTCAGGATAGTTGTGTGCCCCAGAGAAGGGACAGTCCAGGGTCAGAAGGCCAGCAGTTGAACTAGTAACACCGTAACTGCAGGGGGTGCCACCCGCTCCGCCCGCACCCCCAGCAGCACCCCAGGAGTGGCCCCCACTCTCCCCAGGGCAGGTGTGCATGCAGGGAGGTCTCACCAGAAGAAGGGATGTTTGGACTGAGATCTGGAGATGAGGACTGGAGGGAAGGTGAGTCTCTGGGGGGCAGTATTCAGACAGACAGGAAGTCCTGGAGATGCAGACTCTGGTCCTCAGGTTCTCCTTGGTGATGGGCGCTGCTGCTTAACTTCTCTGGACCTCATTTCCTTCTCTGTAACAATAGTACCTGCCTAACATGTGTTAATGAGATGGCTGGATGGCATCACTGACTCGATGGTCGTGAGTCTCAGTGAACTCCTGGAGTTGGTGTTGGACAGGGAGGCCTGGCATGCTGCGATTCATGGGGTTGCAAAGAGTCGGACATGACTGATCTGATCTGATCTGAACATGTGTTAGGACAATCAGAGGAACTATTCTTTTTAAGACTGATGCTGAGAAAGATTGAAGGCAGGAGGAGAAGGGGATGACAGAGGATGAGATGGTTAGATAGCATCACCGACTCAATGGACCTGAATTTGAGCAAACTCCAGGAGTTGGTGATGGACAGGGAAGCCTGGCGCGCTGCAGTCCATGGGATCATAGAGTCGGACACGACTGAGCGACTCAACAACAACGATATTCTTTTAGAGGGTTGAAACTGCCCGAGGTAAAGGAAGCGCTATATAAATGTTTGCAAAATAAAAAAGAAATCCACGCCTGTACAGTGTAATCTGGAGAGTGTATTTGTCTTCTGAGTGTTTCCCCCCTGCCTCCAAGAGCGCAGTAATGCTTTTTCTAACGTTTGCCCTCCGTGTGTGTTTCAGGCGCTTTCCCGAGTCCCAGCCTCCTGCCCCGCTGGCCGTGTTCTGCAGTGGGTGTTCACTGTCTGGGCGAGGAGCACGCCCCCAGCATGGACCTCGTCGCCTTGCTGAAGTCTCACTTCCTCTGCCACCTCATCTTCTGCTACGTCTTCATTGCTTCGGGGCTCATCATCAACACCATTCAGCTCTGCACGCTCCTTCTCTGGCCCGTGAACAAGCAGCTCTTCCGGAAGATCAACTGCCGGCTGTCCTACTGCGTCTCCAGCCGTAAGAGGCTTCCCTCCTGCTCTCTGTTTGCATGGGTGTTACTGTTAGGACTTCCTATGTAGGTTACTAGGCTTGCAGTGTATGCTTGGATATGTTGTTTGTTTGTTTCCGTTTATTTGCGTTTTTGACAAAATGCAAGATGTCTATTTTTGTCCTCATTCCCAAGCTATTTTTTAAATGAGTAATGCCAACAGCACCACCAAATGCCAAAATTCAGCAGACATGGAGGGTGATCCTAGGATAAGCAAATAAACATTCCGTCTCTGTTTCTTTAGGTTTCCTCCTCGGAAACAATCATTGTTTGTTGTTCAGTCGCTCAGTTGTGTCCGACTCTTTGCGACCCCATGGAATGCATCACGCCAGGTTTCCCTGTCCGTCACCATTTCCCCGGAGTTTGCTCAAATTCATGTCAATTGAGTCGATGATACAATCCAACCATCTCATCCTCTGTCATCTCGTTCTCCTGCCCTCAGTCTTTCCCAGCATCGGGGTCTTTTCCAATGAGTTGGTGTCAGTGATTTCTTAGTTATCCTTACAGAAATAGCATATATGGGTGCATATATATGTTATTTCGGGGAAGGCAATGGCACCCCACCCCAGTACTTTTGCCTGAAAAATCCCATGGACAGAGGATCCTGGTAGGCTCCAGTCCATGGGGTCGCTAAGAGTCGGACATGACTGAGCGACTTCACTTTCACTTTTCACTTTCATTCATTGGAAAAGGAAATGGCAACCCACTCCAGTATTCTTGCCTGGAGAATCCCAGGGACGGGGGAGCCTGGTGAGCTTCTGTCTATGGGGTCGCACAGAGTCGGACACGACTGAAGTGACTTAGCAGCAGCATATGTTATTTCTATAAGGAAAGACATATGTATGTATGGCTCTTACGTTTGCACATGTAAGCAGGTGGGTCTGTATATGTATAGATACATAAGACATACACATACCTCAGATCATGAACTCCTTATTGCCAAATTCAGACTTAAATTGAAGAAAGTAGGGAAAAACCACTAGACCATACAGGTATGACCTAAATCAAATCCCTTACGATTATGCATTGGAAGTGAGAAATAGATTTAAGGGACTAGCTCTGATAGACAGAGTGCCTGATGAACTATGGATGGAGGTTTGTACAGGAGACAAGGAGCAAGACCATCCCCATGGAAAAGAAATGCAAAAAGGCAAAATGGCTGTCTGAGGAGACCTTACAAATAGCTGTGAAAAGAAGAGAAGTGAAAAGCAAAAGAGGGAAGGAAAGATATACCCGCTTGAATGCAGAGTTCCAAAGAATAGCAAGGAGAAATAAGAAAGCCTTCCTCAGTGATCAATGTGAAAAAATAGATGAAAACAATAGAATGGGAAAGACTAGAGATTTCTTCAAGAAAATCAGAGATACCAAGGGAACATTTCATGCAAACATGGGCTCAATAAAGGACAGAAATGGTATGGACCTAACAGAAGCAGAAGATATTAAGAAGAGGTAGCAAGAATACACAGAAGATCTTCATGATTCAAATAATCATGATGGTGTGATCACTCACCTAGAGCCAAACATCCTGGAATGCGAAGTCAAGTGGGCCTTAGGAAGCATCACTGCTAACAAAGCTAGTGGAGGTGATAGAATTCCAACTGAGCTATTTCAAATCCTAAAAGATGAGGCTGTGAAAGTGCTGCACTCAGTATGCCAGCAAATTTGGAAAACTCAGCACAGGACTGGAAAAGGTCAGTTTTCATTCCAATCCCAAAGAAAGGCAATGCCAAAGAATGCTCAAACTACTGCACAATTGTGCTCATCTCACACGCTAGTAAAATAATGCTTAAAATTCTCCAAGCCAGGCTTCAGCAATACATGAACTGATAACTTCCGGATGTTCAAGCCAGTTTTAGAAAAGGCAGAGGAACCAGAGATCAAATTGCCAACATCCGCTGGATCATGGAAAAAGCAAGAGAGTTTCAGAAAAACATCTTATTTCTGCTTTCTTGACTATGCCAAAGCCTTTGACTGTGTGGATCACAATAAACTGTGGAAAATTTTGAAAGAGATGAGAATACCAGACCACCTGATCTGCCTCTTGAGAAATTTGTATGCAGGTCAGGAAGCAACAGTTAGAACTGGACATGGAACAACAAACAGCCTGGTTCTAAGTAGGAAAAGGAGTACATCAAGGCTGTATATTGTCACCCTGCTTATTTAACTTCTATGCAGAGTACATCATGAGAAACGCTGGATTGGAAGAAGCACAAGCTGGAATCAAGATTGCTGGTTATATCAATAACCTCAGATATTCAGATGATACCACCCTTATGGCAGAAAGTAAAGAAGAACTAAAGAGCCTCTTGATGAAAGTAAAAGAGGAGAGTGAAAAAGTTGACTTAAAGCTCAACATTCAGAAAACGAAGATCATGGCATCCGGTCCTATCACTTCCTGGCAAATAGATGGGGAAACAGTAGAAACAGTGGCTGACTTTATGTTTTTGGGCTCCAAAATAACTGCAGATGGTGATTGCAGCCATGAAATTAAAAGATGCTTGTTCCTTGGAAGGGAAGTTATGACCAGCCTAGACAGCATATTCAAAAGCAGAGACATTACTTTGTCAGTAAAGGTCTGTCTAGTCAAGGCTGTGGTTTTTCCAGTGGTCATGTATGGATGTGAGAGTTGGACTATAAAGAAAGCTGAGCACTGAAGAATTGATGCTTTTGAACTATGGTGTTGGAGAAGACTCGTGAGAGTCCCTTGGACTGCAAGGAGATCCAACCAGTCCATCCTAAAGGAGATCAGTTCTGGGTGTTCATTGGAAGGACTGATCCTAAAGCTGAAACTCCAATACTTTGGCCACCTCATGCAAAGAGTTGACTCATTAGAAAAGACCCTGATGCTGGGAAAGATTGAGGGCAGGAGGAGAAGGGGATGACAGAGGATGAAATGATTGGATGGCATCACCGACTCGATGGACATGAGTTTGTGTGGACTCCCAGAGTTGGTGATGGACAGGGAGGCCTGGCGTACTGTGGTCCATGGGATCGCAAAGAAGCGGACACGACTGAGCGACTGAACTGACTGAACACATACTTTTTAAAACTAAATGTTATTATACTATATTGTTTGTCCTTCTTGGTTCTTTTCTTTAACTCTTTGAGATAATTGGTGCACATATGATTGTAGGAAACAATACAAATAGATCCCATACACTCTTCAGCCAGTTTCCCCTGATGTTGACATCTTGCACATCTAACGTGTAACGTGCCAATAAGAAAACTGACGTTGACACAGTCCACCAACCTTATTTGGATTTTTGTTTTATTTACATTCATGTCTGTGTGTGTGTGTGTGTGTGTGTGTGTGTGTGTGTGATTATACTAGACTATTTTAAACATGACTAATTCAACTGGCCAGAATTTTAAAAATGAAAGTAATACAAGGTGAATCCGGGGATGTCTAGAGATGAGTTTGGTGTTGATTGACCAGAAATCTATACCTGTTCTCAATAGCACAGAATGCTGTGTGTATCATTACCAATTACACATATGAGTGTGAATATATTTTTTTAAATGGACTTTTTCAAATGAGGCAATTAAAAAAATCTCAGCTACCTTCGATTATGCCAAGAATTTCAAAATTATGGATATCGTTTTGGAATTGTTTCAACGAAGCAATCAGATTTTAATTTGAATCAAAATAATACAAGCTGCATACAGTTATCCAGATGGATTACTACTGATTCAATGAGCTATTTTTGATACTTCAAGATACGATCTTATGAGAAAAAGAATAATAGCTACATCCTCATTTGTAATGTTGCACTGCTTCAGAACTGGCAGATACGTCTGCCACTATTTCTAATGTGGCTTGTGGGCTAGAGCTACTGTGTCTTGGGTTGGAATATTTTACATAAATGTCTTGAGCATGTTCACAAGATCATAAAGTTACAGTTGCAAAAAGTGTATC
Organism: Tragelaphus eurycerus; assembly: GCA_935064755.1. Classification (NCBI taxonomy): domain Eukaryota; kingdom Metazoa; phylum Chordata; class Mammalia; order Artiodactyla; family Bovidae; genus Tragelaphus; species Tragelaphus eurycerus. The sequence continues at coordinate 19,409,216 of CAKXYN010000039.1, read as the reverse complement.
TTTAATCCTCCTGTCTATGGCCCACTGGTTGCCACCACCCACTCAGTGCAGTCATGCAAATTTGTTAGTCATGCATTTCACTCTGATACTGTTTATAGTATTGAAGCACCTACCATGGTACAGAAAAGGGAACAGCCTTTCAGGCAGGACAGAGGCAGCAGGAGAGGTCAGAAACTGACTTGTAACTGTTTGAAGAGAAAAGAGTTTGCATAGTCAGAGAAGGAGATAATTGCTTCCGATTTACTTTATAATTTTAAATGTCTTTTTCCACTTAAGTGTCTATTTAACAAAACTTGTTTAACAATGTTAATTGCACTTTTCATCAAAGCCTGCATTTATATGATTTGCACACACCTACAGAGATTCCACAATCTGTCAGCTTGCAATTGGGAATCATGTGTATTTGTATTGTTGTGACCTCTGTTGAAATCTCAGGTGGATGCTTAAGCATTGAATTTTCATTTGGAGTTGAGAAATAAGAGATAGGCTTTGGAACGAGAGTTCCTAAGAGTTCTGCTTTGCTTTTGGGAGGAGTGGAGACATGCCAAGTGAATATTCTTTATAAAATATTTATTATTTATTTAATTTATGTATTTGGCTGCTCTGGGCGGGTCTTCAATGCAACACGTGAGATCTGATGGAAATTAAGTTGGGGAGCACTTTCAGAAAGCAAGGTGGATTTCTCAACATGACAAATAATTACTTAGCATAATTCCAAATGAAACGTAACCATCCAGGACCACTGGTGTTTCCCCACCCAGGGTGTCGTGAATGGTCAACAGTCTAATTTCACAGCAGGGTCAGAAGTACATGGCCAGGTCCCTGCCATCCCGGGATGTCTCCCCATGCTATTTGCCGGCTGTCCCAGAGGAGAGCTTCCACGGGTTTGGATTGAGCAGATGCAGAAGTCACCTGAAAAGGGATGGGGGGGCATCTCTCTGGAGGAGCAGGTCTAGCTTTGGGGAAAGGAGAATGTGGTAGCAGTTGGAGAGGGTGATGCCTCCTGGGTTTGGCTGTGGGCACTCACCATGGTGAGGAATCTGCCTCCCATCGCCCCGGCCTCCGTCGTCTCCAGCATCTCCATTCCTGGTATCCCAGCATGTCTTAGATATAAAGCTGTTCTCTCTCTCTGAACTCGTCCTCTGTAGGTGATAGATCCTTGGAGTGTTTTGCAGCAACAACCAAGGACGTGTAAGAGACAGCCTGTTTGGGAAGCCTCATCAGAGGCTATAGTTCGTGAGCTATTGAATAGCTCAGAATAGAGGTGATCAGGCCTTCTCGGCTGTCACTCTCCTCCTCTCCAGGTTAAGACAAAAACTCTTCATGGGGTTTAGCGAACCACTCTAAAGCTTAGAAAATCAGCCGCATTCACCATTCTCGCAGCTGACTTCTTAAAGAAAAACAGCAGATAAATAGTTTCCTAGACATTCGAGACCCCTCCGTTGCCTGCTCGCTCTTTACTGATGCAGCTGTGTCTGTATGCGTCTTTATTTTTTTTAATGTTTGTCAAGAGCTTGGTGGCGCACTAGGTGAGTCCAGAGTAGTCACCAGCAGTGGCACGCAAAAGGCCACTGATGTAAATGTCAGAGTCGGTTTCCAGTGTGACACAGGCAGAGGATCTTAGTCTAGTGGCCGGGGCTGCCGTGAGGAGCAACAGTTTGAGAGTTTGTTTGACTTGGATGGCTGCTTTGGGAGGGCTGTTTCAGTTCCTTTTCGCCTAGCTTTGTAGGCCCCTAAGCCTGAGAGGCTGAGATAGACTGGCTTAGCATGCTGAATGGTGGAGGTTGGGGGTGAGGTATGGAGCTGACCTCTGCAAGGTGAGGAGAGGGAAGGAAGTTACAAGAAGTGGGCTGCCACACGGAATTGTATATTACCTTCCCTTGTACAGCATGTGCCCTTTAGTCTCTAGGGAAAGGTGACCAAGACCAGCTGGCTCGCTTTCCTTCCCCCGACTCTGTGTGTTTCAAAAAAAGCAGAGAAGAATTAGGAGAACCTATTAATGGCAGAGGTTTTAAAAGGAGGGGTGGGTGGGGAGAGTGGAGGACGACAGCTGACCTTAATGTTCCATGAAGGGCTGGAGACACAGAACTGCCATCGAGACACCACACCCCACCCACATCCAGCCCCGGCGCCTGGCTTCCAAATTCCCTGCTGTAGCTCCCCTCCTCTGTGCCTTGAGCCTGTCTCTTACTTTTTCTGGAGCGTGATGCTCCTGGATTCCACGGCTGTCCGATGCACGGATCCACTAGGTGCCTCTGACTGCCAAGGGCTGGTGACGCTGAGGAGGGGTCAGGATCTGGGGCGCAGAGATGAAACAAGAACATCCTGCCCTCCCGCTTGGAGGCTGTCACCTTGGGTGAGCCCCACAAACGCTCTGAGTTCAGCGTAGAGCAGCAGGATGGATCACAGTGGCTGGGCAAAGAAACAGAATGATATGCTACGTTCAAAAGTGCTTCGTGAGCTGTTTAATGCACATCAGTTTAGGATGAAAACTGAAATTTGTGTCTGCGGAGGGAAGGAGAATTGCAGAGGGGAGGGTGGTTGGGGGGACAGGTAAGGCTTGCTTCTCATTATGGCAGTTTACTTGGTTGGGTACCTTCAAAAAATGAACTACATTTGAGTTAAGGGGAGGGAGTGGAATTGACCAAATTCCAATATTTTTCTAATAAAGAATTTTTTTTTTCTTTTTGCACTTGGGAAGATAGTTACTTCTCTTCTTAGCACCTCCCTTCTGCGTTCCCACCCCGCCTCCTTGAAGGTTATTGGCTGCTTGATTTGCAGCAGACGGTGGCTGAGCATGAGGAGAGAAGCAAGCTCTATTTCTTCAACTGTAACACCGCACACAGTTCCTTCCTTGAAACAGACATTAGTCTTCCTGCTGTTAACAATAAAGGACCCTAGGATGTAGCAGTCCCTTCCCAGCTGTGACCCCAGGGTGGGGCTCAGTATCTCAGATGGATAGGTGCCCTCCCTGGAGCCCCGGGGGGAACCAGGCTTCACTGAAGATGCTCCCCTGACCCACTTTTAGGGTGACATCCCTCTTGTGGGGTGATGAACCTAGAGTTCTTGGGGCAACTCCCCACCCCCGCCCCCCGCAACAACTTTGGGCATACGATCAGTCTGATTCTCCTGGGTGCCAGGCTGGTCCCTGGAGCTGGTCTGGTGTGCTTTTTTTTTTCTTGTTAAAAGTAATTTATTTATTTTTGGCTGTTCTGGGTCTTCATTGCTGCATGGGCTCTTCTCTGGTTGTGCCGAGCGGGGGCTGCTATCTAGTTGTGGTGGAGGGCTTCTCATCGAGGTGGCTTCTCCTATTGCGGAGCACAAGCTCTTAGTTGCAAGTCACAGGCTTTCAAGCCCTGGATCAATAACTGTGGTGCGTGGTCTCAGTCGCTCTGCAGCATGTGGGATCTTCCTGGACCAGGGATCGAACCCGTGTCTCCTCCATTGACAGGCAGATTCTTTACCACCGAGCTACCAAGGAAGCCTTAATTTTTTCTTTTTTTAAAAAGTTTGCTGGTTTTAGGCCACACCGTTCAGCATATGGGATTAGCTCCCCAAACCAGGGGTCGAACCTGTGCCCTCTGCATTGTGAGCGTGGAGTCTTAACCACGGGAGCACCAGGCAAGTACCTGGCCAGGTTCGCTTTAATATGAGGCCATCACCCATAGTGTGAACTTGGCTGTTTTCCTTTCTTTTATCTCTCACTGGAATTGAAGAACCTGCCTCCTGCCACAGCCCCTCCTGAATCAGGATAAGAATTGTTCTTTTTTAAAATGTCCTGGTTTGAGTTCCAGATTCTTGGGCACGTATTAGTTTCCTTGCTTTGAGATGAGTTGGTGGGGGTGTAGCCGGGAGACAGCAGCTGTTAGGGGGCAGAGGGACCAGGGCCAGGAGCCCTGGATGGGAGGGGGAGGGGAGTGGGAGGGGCAGGGGCAGGTGCTCCAGATGAGCGAGCACGCCCAGGGAGCCACCCAAGATCTGTTCCTGGATTTCCTCTAGACGGGAGTTGTTACAGATCCTTTTGGTAGGAGGTTTCTCGGAGGCACGTGGATCCCTGGGAGCAGGCCCTGGGGAAGTGGTCCTCCCCTTTGACCCAGTGGGTATTTATAGCATCACGGTGGATCCTGGGGGCAGGGTGGGGTAGGAGCATAGCTGGAGATCCTGGGGCAGAGTTGGGGGGCTGTCTAAGGGAAGCGGGGTCAGCCTTCCTGAGGTTTCTATTTCTGAGTAGGGCCAGGAGAAGCAGGGCTTAGACACATTCCTGTGTGTGTCGTGAGGTGGGGGCCGCAATTGTGTGCCCCCTTGTTTTGCATGAGAGAACAGGGCCAGACTGGAGTGTCTTTGATAAAAGGTGATCCAGCAAAGAAGGGGTGCTGTGGCATTTTCCACGGTGACCTTGGGAGAAATAACACGTGCCGTTCACTTGGCAGCTGGCTTGCTCCGTGTCTCTTCCCAGCCTGATGAATGGCAGGACTACCTCGCTCATTTTCGTCCAAGCGGATTCTTCACTCTTTCCCGTCCGGCTCAGGTTTGGCTCTTTCCCTTGGGGCAATAGTTTATCACCCGCAAGATGTTGGGAAAGGTCTTTGCTAGGTTGGCCCCAGAGCCCTGGTCCTGACCCTTCCTGTCACTGATTCTGCCGAATCATGGACTCCTGGTGCCTCTGTGGTTCTGAGCCAGAGGTGAAGGGCTCTCCCTGGACCGAGCAGAGGGCACCCGGATTCCTCTTCCAGGACAGTCCTTTGCTCATCTCACTCTCTCTCCTGTGCTTGTACCATTTTCTGCTCCTGCCGTGTGTCGGTCTCCACGCCCTCTCACAAGCAAGCTCCGCTTCGTCTGGGGTTACAGCTCTGACGGCCGGGCCTGGGAGGTTCGGCAGCTCTACAGGCGCCGTCTAGTCCGTGCCCTCGGGCTGATGAGGAGCCCTGGAGGGTGTGTGTGTCTCCCTGGAGACCCCAGGCTTGGGCAGCGGCCTCCGTAACTGAAATAAGACGCCACCGCATCAAACGGCAGAGATCTTGCTCTAAGTGGTTTCCTGGTGCTTCATTCAGCAAGCATTGAGCGCCTGGTGTGTGCCGGGCGCGGTGTTGGGTGCTAGCACCTGGTGGTGAGAAAGATAGCGACGAGCCCGCCCCCAGGGAGCTTGCGGTCTGCTTTCTGAAAGTCTCATAATCATTTCCTGCAAGGGCACCTTGGCTAAGTCGTTGTGAGGAACAGACCCAAACCATCCTGTTTGCCCCGTGTTTGGGCAAAATGAACCTTGTTTTCTCCTGTCCTCACTTTGAGGCTTTTCAAGTAGCACAGCAACCAACCAACCAACCAAACGAAGGAAAAACCATACCTGGTTAGCAATTCAGCATTCTGAACGGAAGTAGCAGAAGCAATGCAGAAGTGGACTTGAGGGAGATCTTATTTACAGTGTGTTATAGAGTCAAAGAGCTTGCGTATCTGCACTTAAATGGCACCAGAATGATAGGTAGGAGAAAAAGAAGAGAATCAGAGTATGTATAAGCTAAGCGGGGTCAGGCTTCTCAATTCTGCTGCTTTATTCCGTAGACTTCCAGCCAGCTAATACTTAGCAGGCACCTGCCGTTCTAACTGCTGTTTTGAGTACTAGGCACAGAGAGGTTACGCAACTTGCCCAGGGTCACACAGAAAGTTGGAGGAGCTGAGACTGGGGCCATCTGAGCGCAAACTTCTCTCTGCAGCACCGCCCAGCATGGCCTGGTGGTGGAGGAGCCAGGCTCTGGAGCCGAGGCCACGTGTCTACTGGTGGTTGTAGTAGGCGGCGTTCCACAGGGTGGCGGAGATTGTGAAGTCACAGCACACAGCTATTGCCATTGCTGATCCGTGTAATCACTGCAGTCTGTGGCGTGCAGTATGTGTTAGGCCTCACGTTAGACCTTTCATGTCCTTACCTTGTTTAAACACATACCCACCCTGAATAGGCAGTCTCCCACTTCATGCTAAGTGAAAGTCATTCAGTTGTGTCTGACTCTTTGCAACCCCATGGACTGTATAGTCCATGGAATTCTCCAGGCCATCATATTGGAGTGGATAGCCTTTCGCTTCTCCAGGGGATCTTCCCAACCCAGGGATTGAACCGAGGTCTCTCGAATTGCGGGCAGATTCTTTACCAACTGAGCCACAAGGGAAGCCCAAGAATACTGCAGTGGGTAGCCTTTCCCTTCTCCAGGGCATCTTCCCAACCCAGGAATTGAACCCAGGTCTGCCGCATTGCAGGCGGATTCTTTACCAACTGAACTGTCAGGGAAGCCCTGTCACGCCAACCCACTCCAGTATTCTTGCCTGGAAAATCCCATGGACAGAAGAGCCTGGCGGACTACACTCCATGGGGGTCACAAAGAGTCGAACATGACTGAGTGACTAGGCAGAGAGAGGGCATTTCATGGATCAGTTGTCTGAGGCTCAGAGAGGTCAGGTGACTTGTCTAAGGTCGCACAGGAAGTCGGAGAGCTGAGATTCCCAAATCCATTCTCCTCCTACCTTTTTAAAAAATGTATCTTTGGGTCTTTCTCTAGTTGCGGTGGGTGGGGGCTACTCCCCAGCTGCAATGCTCCAGCTTCTCTGACTGCTGAGCAAGGGCTTTGGAGCCTGTGGGCTTCAGCAGCGGTGGTGCCTGGCTTTAGCTGCCCCACAGCATGTGGAATCTTCCCAGACCAGAGATCGAACCCAAGTTCCCTGCCTTGGCAGGTGGATTCTTAACCACTGGACCACCAGAGAAGTCCCATTTTTCTCCTACATTTTGAAAAATGAAGAAGACAGTGTGCGTAAGAGTTTTTATTTTATCACCCACGGTTGGTGTGAAGCAGACATCTGTTCGGATCAGCCCTGCGCGTGTCCACGCCCTGTCTCAGCCCCAGGGGGCTGTGCAGGGTGTCTGTCACTTCCTTAAGAAGCGTGCATTAGGGTTCTTCCTGGGGGCCTGACCCTGGGTCAGCACCTGGAGCTCAGAGGTAAAGGGGATGTAGCCGCTGCCTTCGGAGGGGTCCAGGCTATTGGGGAAAGCATGTGAGCCAGCCACTGCCGAGGAGCCAGACTGAGGCCAGGCTAGAGGTATGCAGGGAACGTGGAGCAAGTCCATCCTGGGGAGGGATGGAGGCTGGTCCATGGAAGCAGCATCCTACCAGGAGTTACTGAATGAGTGGGAGGTGTGATATATCGGCAAGAAGGGGAGAGGTGGTCTGAGCTGAAGAAAAAGCATATTCCAGCATCGCCAGGTGTGGTACTGGTTTATCTGCACCCATTTGTTCAGGGAGCTGGTTTGTTCAGCTGCAGGACCTACCGCATGTCATCACGACCTTGCTGAGTCAGGAGGCGGGAGCCGGGTGCCCTCCACCCAGGGCCTGGAGGACAGTGGTGTCCAGTGGCACCCAGCGTGGCTGGTCCACCTCGGGCTTGGTCCATGGATGCACCCACATAGCCATCTCTGGAAATTCCAAGCCGTGTAAACCATCTGTTTCCTTCAAGGTTTATTTTTGTCTTGCCCTGAGCAGCTCTGTTTGAAATGTGCCTTGAGAAACTGTTATTTTTTTTTTTTTTTTTTTTAAGATCTGTTCACACATAATCTTTTATAGGAAGATACCCGGCTGGGTCATTATTTCCTTGAACCATGTTGCACCCTAAGTATAATACATAAAAATAGCATGAGGCAAAACGGTGCCGTGTAATACCAATTTTATAAATACAGACTGTAAGTAAGTTGATCAGAGTGCTGCTTTAAGGCATTAGAATTAGAGATGAGTTTTTTAATTGCCTTTATACCAAGTATTTTATTAACTGAGAGAAAAAAAAACACCCAAACAAAATAAAAGCCCAGACAACAAAAAGAATTAGCTAGGAAAGGGGTTAGAAAAGGGAGATATAAAGTGGGCCCTTCATGCACTGTGTGCGTGAGCATGTGTGTGTTTGTGAGAAAGCCCCCTGCGTGCTGGTGGGGGCTCCCCATTCCTGGACCCAGGAGTGATGCGATGCTCAGGCCTTGCCTTCAGGGCCTGCCTTGAACATATTCGACTCTCATCGCCTCAGTGACCGAGGACAGTGGAGGCAAGAGAAAGTGCCCAGAGCTGCGTCTCTGGGTCCCCAGGGTCCCCTCCACCCTCGACCCGCACCAGAAGATGTATATGTTCTTACTCTGCGCCTGTCAATAGGGCTTTATTCAGAAGCAGAGTCTTTGCTCATCGTCAAATTGAGATGCAGTCCTGTGGGTAGGCCAACAGCGGTGTCTTTGTAAAAGAGGAGATCACGAAAGCAGATCAGACCAGTCCATCCTAAAGGAAATCAACCCTGAATATTCATTGGAAGGACTGATGTTGAAGCTGAAGCTCCAATACTTGGGCCACCAGATATGAAGAGCCAACTCACTGGAAAAGACCCTGATGCTGGGAAAGGTTGAAAGCAGGAGGAGAAGGGGATGACAGAGGATGAGATGGTTGGATGGCATCACTGACTCAATGGACATGAGTTTCAGCAGGCTCTGGGAGATGGTGAAGGACAGGGAGGCCTGGCATGATGCAGTCCATGGGGTCGCAAAAAGTCGGACAACACTGAGCGACTGAACAGCAACTGCAAATAGATGTAGAGGCGACAGGCCCAGAGGAGGACGGTGTGAAAACACTGCGACTGGAAGCCAGGAGAGCGGATGCCCCAAAGCCTCCAGGGAGGCAGCCCTGGCCACACCGTGTGTTTAAGAAGAGAAATTCTAGTGTACTAAAACCCTATGTATTTCTTGTTTTAAGGCCCCAGTTGGGGAACTTTAGAGCTTCCCTGATGGTTCAGTTGGTAAAGAATCTGCCTGCAACGTGGGAGACCTGGGCTTGATCCCTGGGTGGTGAAGATCCCCTGGAGAAAGGAATGGCAACCCACTCCAGTATTCTTGCTGCAGAATCCCATGCACAGCGGAGCCTGGCGGGTTACAGTCCATGGGGTCGCACAGAGTCGAACACAGGTGAGCGACTAACACTTTGGGGTACTTTACGGCAGCCCCAGAAAACCGTCACTCCGTGATCCGGGTCTTTTTCCCTCTCACTGTGCGTGTGAAGTGCTAAGTGAAGGCCGTTCTCTGGCGCTGGCAGGGGTGGCGCTCTTTATTTCCCTTTTCCTCCCACCTCACCTGGCTTCCCCCACTCACACTTGTTTCACTGGCAGTTCAGGGAATGAGAGCTTACACAGACTGAAGGCCTTGTTTGTGTTTAAGGGCCGAGCCACAGAAGCCCTCCTTCCTGCTTCTTAAAGTCAGTGAGTGAAGTGGAGCTGGCGACTGTGTGCAGCCAGGCTGGCCCGTGCAGAGGAGCTTTGATGATGGAGATGAAGTCTTGCTGGGTTTCTTTCCCCCTGTTTTCCTTGTATTTTTAACTGGTGTTTACATTTATCTCTCTGAGTACTCTGAAGTCCAGAACTGCTTTGGCCAATCCCCAAAGCAGTCTGCCTTGGAGAACCAGAATGAAACCCTCCTTCAAAGTTGGAGGGCGTTCTCCGAGGCGAATGGATCAAGTGTGGAAGCCTGTCTGTACAGCAATGCTCAGGTCTGTCCTAGTAACAGCCTTTCTGGCCATTAAAGGAACAACAAATCTTTTCTTCCTCTCCCTGCTTTGTGCAAAGAAGTAACAGGAATGAAGTCATCTGACCCAGGAAGTCTGTTCTGGTGGCTTGCACACGCCTGTGTCTTTCTTTAGGAAGCATCCAGAAAGCTGTCTTCCTAGCTTCGTTCAGATCCAGTGTCTTTTCTTCCTAATCAGTGTTACACTCCAGCCTGATTCCTAGTGGAACGATTTTATCTAGAATGGGACATTTATTTTGCTCCCCTTTCCAGCACAAAGCTTGTTATAAAATTAGCCTTTTGTGCCAACACTTCTTTGTCTGCATAGGGGAAAAAATACTGGCCTTAAGAACTGATGATTACATCAGTGTGTTATCAGATCAATCCATCGATAAATATCGCAGCTAAGTAGTTGATACACCTGGCAATTGGAAGCATAGTAAATATACAGCCGGTCTCACGCAATTAATCCACTGAAAGGAGATGTGAAGGGCCCTGGATTTTTTAAAAAGTTTTAAAATAGAGTAATGTAACTATGCTATAGCATTTATTATGAGTAACAATCCATTTCCTCATCTTAAATATGTGTGTGTGTGTGCATGTGTGCTCACTCAGGCATGTCCAACTCTTTTGTAACCCCATGGACTGTAGCCTGCCACACTCTGTTCATGGAATTCCCCAAGGCAAGAATACTGGAGTGGGTTGCCGTTTCCTTCTCCAGGGGATCTTCCCAACCCAGGGTTGGGACCAGAGTCTCCTGCGTCTCCTGCCTTGGCAGGTGGGTTCTTTGCCACTGCACCACCTGGGAAGCCCTGTATATGTGTATACACATGTAAATATATATGTTTTACTCATAGTGCAGAATGTATGTGTGATTGTTCCTACAAAAAAATGACCTGATATTTTAAATAGAAAGCTTAATCACTCACAACTTCAAATAGACATGTTAAGGCGTGTTAAAGAAACAGCAGATTCAGGAATACAACTGTGATAGTGAGTTGTGTGAGCAGATGCTTGCCTTGGAGCCAGGTGTCTTAGCTGTTGAAGTGGTTTATAAATAAATGAATTCTCAGCCAAGGTGCCCGTTTGTTTTTGCAAGCATTAAATTTCCCTTGTGACTTGGGTTACGGCTTTCAAATTAGGTTATAAGTTTGACTTTGGTGCCTTGTAACTTGATAAGACAATTGGGTGTGTTCTTCAGAGTGGGCTGGGTATTCCCCGGGGGTGGGAAACAAGACGAGCCATAGATTATAGAAAGAAAATCTTAGAGCTTCTAATTTATATTCCATTTATCATACATAGAGGGCTTCCCATGTAGCTCAGTGGTAAGGAATCTGCCTGCAATGCAGGAGACAAGCGGGTTCCATTCCTGGGTCAAGGAGATTCCCTGGAAGAAGAAATGGCAACCCACTCCAGTGTTCTTGCCTGGAGAGTCCCATGGACAGAGGAGCCTGGTGGGCTACAGTCCCTGGGGTCACAAAAGAGTTGGACACAACTTAGCGACTGAACAACAGCAACAATGGTATATATGGATAAGATTTAAAAATTGCATATATTTTATAAATTATACAAAGCAAAATTTTATGTGTATAAAGTTTGTATATGCTAATGGTGCCTATTTAATTTTTCAACTTAAATGATCAAAATTATTTGAAGATTACTGCCTTAGCCTGTGGGTTTGGATGTCAGCACACTGGAGACAGTGGAAACAGTGTCAGACTTTATTTTGGGGGGCTCCAAAATCACTGCAGATGGTAATTGCAGCCATGAAATTAAAAGACACTTACTCCTTGGAAGGAAAGTTAGGACCAACCTAGACAGCATATATTGGAGAAGGAAATGGCAACCCACTCCAGTGTTCTTGCCTGGAGAATCCCAGGGATGGGGGAGCCTGATGGGCTGCCGTCTATGGGGTCACACAGAGTCGGACACGACTGAAGTGACTTAGCATAGCATAGCATAGACAGCATATTCAAAAGCAGAGACATGACTTTGTGGACAAAGGTCCATCTAGTCAAGGCTATGGTTTTTCCAGTAGTCATATATGGATGTGAGAGTTGGACTATAAAGAAAGCTGAGCGCCGAAGAATTGATGCTTTTGAACTGTGGTGTTCGAGAAGACTCTTGAGGGTTCCTTGGACTGCAAGGAGGTCCAACCAGTCCATCTTAAAGGAGATCAGCCCTGGGTGTTCTTTGGAAGGAATGATGCTGAAGCTGAAACTCCAATACTTTGTCCGCCTGATGCAAAGAGCTGACTCATTTGAAAAGACCGTGATGCTGGGAAAAATTGAAGGCAGGAGGAGAAGGGGACTCCAGAGGATGAAATGGTTGGATGGCATCACTGACTCAACAGACATGGGTTTGAGTAGACTCCGGGAGTTGGTGGTAGACAGGGAAGCCTGGCATGCTGCAGTCCATGGGGTCGCAAAGTGTCGGACACGACTGTGCGACTGAACTGAACTGAACCACTTCATATGCACTTCAGCTTGGATGGAGTAGACAAAAGCAAGTTAAATCTATGTCCACAGGTAAAACTTTTCTAACTTCATCCTTCTATGAAGGGTGTCAACCTTCCTCTGCCCCCAGAAATGGAAGGCTGTTCTGTGTTCTGGTTCAGACCCACTTTCTTCTCTCCTGCTCTGTGGCCTGTTGACAGGGGGTGGTTTCAGAAGACTAACAAAAGAAGGCATTGAACTAAAGCTGAACTTGCGAGGCTGCGGAGGGTTCGCATCACTGCAGATCTGACAAGGCTCCTTCATAGTCTGACAAAGGAGACTGGGACGCATCTGGACCAGAGACAATGTTGGTGCTGCCTCTGTTGGAGAAAGAGCTGTGACTCCATGCTGGGGGTGTGGGCTGGGCTGGGCGTAAATGAGCAGATCTCGGGAGCCAGGGCGATGCTGTCAGGGCCTGGGAGGAAAGCTGAGTGGAGGTGGGGCACTGGGGCCCCAGTCCCCCCTGCCCTGGGGCGGACAGCTCTCAGCCACCTCCCTGTATCCTCCGGCTGTTTCATCTGCCAGTGAAGTGGCCTTCATACCACCCTCCCCTCCCCTGTGCTGGGCTGCACTCGTGAAAACTCCAGAGATGCTCAGACAGCGTCTGGTCCCTCAGCTCTCTTTTTTTAAGATGCTGTTCCTCCCGGATTCCACCTGAGTCTTCACCTCCTACCTGACTCCCTAGCGCCGGCTGGGTTGGATCCTCTCCTCCACCTGCTGAAGGTGCTGTTCTCACGGCGTGCTTTCCTTGACTTCAGGCTTTCCCGTCATCAGTTCCTTGTCAGTTTCCTTTTGGGTGTCTCATGGCTCTGGCCTAATTCATGGCATTTCAGTCGTGAAAGATGGGCAGAGTATATTTAGGAGAAAGAAAGGGAGGTAAGCAGAAAAGAGAGAGGGAAGGGAGGAGGGAGAGAGGGCAGGGAAGAAGGGAGGAGGGGAGGAGGGAAGGGAGGAGGGGGAGGAGGAGGAGGGAGGGAGGGGGGAGGGAGGGAAGGGAGGAGGGGAGGAGGAGGGAGGGGAGGGGAGGGAGGAAGATGACGAGCAGAGAGAACGAGTAGACACAGGGATTAAGTCCCTGAGGAGCACGTGGTCCTGGCACCTGGAAGTTGGGAGGCGTGGAGCTGGGGGTGGGAAGTGCAGCTAAGGAGAGATGTGGGGGCACCAGTGCCTGAGGTCAGAAGCTGGGGCCCCTCATCCCTGTGCGCCCAGCCCTGCGAGCACAGTGCCTGGGCCGTGCTCAACAGAAGGTGCTCGATAATTGCTGATGGAATTGAATTCAGGGGCATTCTGCTGCTTGTGTGTGCTTGCAGAACTGTCTCGGTGTCAGATGGAGGGTGCGCTGGGGGAGGGCTGAGGTGGAGACCTGTGATGAAAGCTTCCTGCCACCCTCCAGACCGCATCCAGGTCCCAGGGTGGAGGCTTTTCCTGCCTCGATGAGAGGGTCCAGCCAGGCCGATGCTAGGGCTGGGTTTCCTCTCTGATTTCTCCCGCTCGTCCTGCCTCTAGTGGGAGAAACAGGAATTTAATCTGTTCAAAGAAGTTGTAGTCACATGTTTGTAAGCATCCTAATTATCTGGAGGAAGTGACTGGAAGGGACAGCTACTCAGTTCGGGACATGAAGGTCTTTTGCGAGACATAGCTCAGCCCTGGAAGAGGATCAAAGAGCCAGAGACCTCTGGTCCAGCCCGTGCTGGCTGCGCTCTGGCCAGGGGCCATGCTGCCCACATGGACCCATCCCGGTGGCCAGGTGACAGTCAGCACTGCCTGCGCCCCGTGTGACCCGAACTCCCACCACATGCCTCCTTCCTGTTGCCACTCACACCGTCCCTCTCCCACTAGGGTGCCGTTGTGTTTCAGGACAGTTCAGTTCAGTTCAGTCGCCAGTCGTGTCCGACTCCTTGCCATCCCATGAACCGCAGCACGCCAGGCCTCCCTGTCCATCACCAACTCCTGGAGTCCACCCAAATTCATGTCCATTGAGCCGGTGATGCCATTCAACCATCTCATCCTCTGTCGTCCTCCTCCTTTTGTCTTCAATCTTTCCCAGCATCACGGTCTTTTCCAATGAGTCAGCTCTTCACATCAGGTGGTCAAAGTATTGGAGTTTCAGCTTCAGCATCAGTCCTTCCAATGAACACCCAGGACTGGTCTCCTTTAGGATGGACTGGTTGGATCTCCTTGCAGTCCAAGGGACTCTCAAGAATCTTCTCCAACGCCACAGTTCAAAAGCATCAATTCTTTGGTGCTCAGCTTTCTTTATAGTCCAACTCTCACATCCATACATGACCACTGGAAAAACCATAGCCTTGACTAGACCTTTGTTGACAAAGTCATGTCTCTGCTTTCTAATATACTGTCTAGGTTGGTCATAACTTTCCTTCCAAGGAGTAAGCGTCTTTTAATTTCATGGCCTGCAGTCACCATCTGCAGTGATTTTGGAGCCCAGAAAAATAAAGTCAGACACTGTTTCCACTGTTTTCCCATCTATTTTCCATGAAGTGATGGGACCAGATACCATGATCTTAGTTTTCTGAATGCTGAGCTTTAAGCCAACTTTTTCATAGGACTCAGCTAATAATGAGTATTACAATTATTGCTTAGGTCTGTAGAAACGAGGAGCCTCTAGATCTTCCCTTTGGGAGATTTAAATCAGTATTTAAAATATTATATAAAGAGGATGGTTATAACCTTACTAAGGGAACACTTGTTGGCTTCAAGCTGTGCGTGGCTGCTGCTGCTGCTTCTAAGTTGCTTCAGTCATGTCCGACTCTGCGACCCCATAGACGGCAGCCCACCAGGCTCCTCCACCCATGGGATTTTCCAGGCAAGAGTACTGGAGTGGGTCGCCAGTGCCTTCTCCGAGCTGTGTGTGGACTCTTATAGAACTGCCCTGCAGATCTGCTGCCTGTGTTTTGGCTGTGCTGGGTCTGCACTGAGGCACGAGAGCTTCTCTGGTTGTGGCCTGAGGGCTTCTTTGCCCTGTGGCACTTGAGATCTTAGTTTCCCGACCAGGGACCAGACCGGCGTCCCCTGCATTGGAAGGCAGGTTCTGAAACACTGGGCCATCAGGGAAGTCCAGGTCCTGTTGCCTTTTCCTCAGCTCTGTCTAAGGAAAGCTGGCAGAATAGGCTTGGGAGGTGGCAAGGGCATACTTTTCTCCCCCGAAGCACAGCACTGGATGCTTTGAAACATTGTCATTCTCGCAGGCACTACCCCAGGAGGGATGCTGATGGCAGAGTGCAGGCGCCAGGCACATCACTGCTGGCCCTGAGGACTAAACATGCCCTTGGCAGCTCCTGCGAGGCCAGAAGTGATGCCAGTGGACTTCTTCCAGCGCACAGATAGGGAAGCACAGAGTAGACCAAAGAAGTGACTTACCCCCGAATTCAGCTCAGCTTAGGCAGATGGGAGGCTGGGATTGGTTTCTGCCTCCCCGGGATCGCTCAGATGCCCCAGCCCCTCGGGCCCTGTCTAGTTCAAAGTGTTGTTCTCGGTCTCACCTGGCCAGTGCCTCAGAGGCCCCTGTTCTGGCCCCAGTGCCTCACTGTGTGTGACGTTGGGTGCAGGCTGTCAAGATGAGTAACAGCAGACAGCAGAAACCTCCTCCTCTTCCTGCCTCTGTCACGATCACAAACATAGTTTACAGTTAAATTTGCAAAAATTCTTTCTAATGGCTGGGCAGCACTCCTCACAAGGGAGTGCTCACGAAAGCCTTTTATGCAGCCCCGTGGCACACCCTGTATCACAGGCTGTTGGAGAAATTGATGTGAGCGCGCGGATCAGTTCCAGCAGGAGACGAAGGGTCTGTGTATCACCTTCGAGCCAGGCTCTGGGATTTCCCGCTGCATCTGTCTGTCCCCTGGAGGAAGAGACCCATTTCCCAGCTCAGGTTTCCACTTCTGATGAGGGGTCTTTCTCATACTATCACCAGGTTTCAGGCTGATTCATGGGTGACCCAGCTTTTCCTCTTTGGTCTGCATTTCTGCTTCCTTGGCAGGGCCAGTCTTCTTGCTGGATGTGATGTGTTTTTTCCAGGAACTGACCCCCAAGATCATGGTGATAGTTGCAGGGATTTCTTCTGTGAACTCACCCTCTTTGCTTCCGTTCACGGCGGTGGTTCTGATTATATGGCTCCATCTTATTGTTTGCAATTCTTTCCTGTTGGGCAGCTAGCATTTCATCCAGGCTTGTGTTTGAATGTTACCAATTGTGAATTGATGGAATTCAGATTAAGTATTTTTGTGCCTAATGTAAATAGTTGGGAAAGATTCTTTACTTAAATCCATCAGTGCTCGATAGTGTTTTTGCGAGCACATCTAATTTTCTATTTCTTCTAAATTTTTTCTGTGCCTATGAATCTTGAAAATCTGAATGATGAATGATGGTTACTTTTTATTGCAAGCCCATTTTTGTTGTTGTTGTTGTTATTGTTGTTTTGAGGTGAATGCATATTTGACCTCCAGAGATAGAAGTTGTTTATTCCTTTATTGGATTCTGTCTTAAATTTTGAGTGTTGTGGGGGTGAAAAGCCTGCAGATCTGCAGATGTTAATATCATCGGGAGTGTGTATGTATGTGTTGCGTTGAGCTGTTAAGAACAAAGGACTTTAAATGAAATAATGCCGTTTGTAGCAACATGGACGAACCCAGAGATTATCACATTAAGTAAGTCAGAAAGAGAAAGACAAATACCTTATGATATCACTTGTATGTGGAATCTAAAAAGTACTACAAATGAACTTATTTACAAAAGGGAAACAGATGCACAGACATAGAAAACAGGTTTCTGTTTATCAGAGGGGAAGGAAGGGGAAGGAAGGGGGAGGGATAAATCAGGAGTGTGGAATGAGCAGATACACACTGCTGTGTATAAAATACACAACAAGATTCTACTGTACAGTGCAGGAAACTATATACAGTATCTTATAATAATAGTGGGAAAGAGTATGAACAAGAATAAATATTAATAATAATAATAATAACTGAATCACTTTTGCTGTACACCAGAAACTAGCACAGCATTGTAAATCAACTCTACTTCAAGTGAAAAATACGGAAAAAAGAACAAAGGACTTTAAGGTGAGAATAAAAAGGGAACATGGCCAACACTGCAGAGACAGGCATACAAACACCTGCTGGGGGCTAATTCCCTGTAGAAACATCTTGCGAGACCTATCTGAATATTGCATAGCTTCCTTTTAGTACCACAGTGCTTTTCTTGGTAGTTAATTTCATATTTTAAAAAGACTGAAATGTAAAGTTGGTTTTCAGAAAAACCTTCTTTAAACTGACTGACAGTGTCCTTCCTACTAGAATTGAAACCCAACCCAGCCTCGCTTTGAGCAAGGCCGGCAGGGTTGCAACTGGGGGAGGGTAAGAAAGCCTCAGTTCTCGTGGTTCTGCCTCTTCTAAGAACACGAAGGATACGGATCCTCGAGGCCCTGCCTGGACGACTCTGAATCCATGTGTCTGTCATGAGCTCCCACTCAAGCTGCAAGCTGTTTGCCCGCTCCCGGAGGGCTATGGCCCGAGAGTTCACCACTGCGCCCTGAAGCCCTTCTCACACTTTCCCTGCTCTGCCAGTGGGTCACCGCTCTCGTTCCCTGTGACGTTTTCCATCTCTTGCCCCATCAACCCTGACTCCCACCCACATTCCCTTTACACTAAGGGGAAAGGGGAAGTTGCTCAGTCGTATCTGACTCGTAGCGACCCCATGGACTGCAGCCCACAAGGCTCCTCTGTCCATGGGATTTTCCAGGCAAGAGTACTGGAGTGGGGTGTCATCGCCTTCTCTGTATTTAAACCACCTTTTTTTTTTTAAAAGCAGAGGAATGTCACTTTGTACTGCACTAATTCATTTATTATTTCGATTGCTCATCATCATTTCTCTCCCTCCCTCCCTGCCCCGACACCACCAGAATTTGAGCGTATTTCAGGGATTTCTGTCCCTAGGTCCTATCTGTATCCCTGCTGTGTAGAACAGTGCTTGACATCGAGCAGCACGAATAAATATTTGTTGAAAGAATGAATCCATTGTGATATACTTGTTTTATCAAATATGGTTACCCTTGGAGAAGGCAGTGGCACCCCACTCCAGTACTCTTGCCTGGAAAATCCCATGGACAGAGGAGCCTGGTGGGCTCCAGTCCATGGGGTCACTAAGAGTCGGGCATGACTGAGCGACTTCACTTTTACTTTTCACTTTCATGCATTGGAGAAGGAAATGGCAACCCACTCCGGTGTTCTTGCCTGGAGAATTCCAGGGGCAGGGGAGCCTGGTGGGCTGCCGTCTATGGGATCGCACAGAGTCAGACATGACTGAAGAGACTTAGCAGCAGCATGGTTACCCAGCTGTATGGGGTTCCCATGTGGCACAGTGGTAAAGAGTCTGCCTGCCAATGCAGGAGACATGGGTTTGATCCCTGGGTTGGGAAGATCTCCTGGAGTGGGGGTGCCATTTCCCACTCCAGTGGCACCCCACTCCAGTGTTTTTGCCTGGAAAATTCCATGGACAGAGAAGCCTGGCGGGCTACAGTCCATGGGGCTGTGAAGAGTTGAACACGACTGAGAGACTGAACTGAACTGAACTGAGCATGCAACCATGCAAGCATCTCATGACTCAGCTTTATAGTATCTCATAGCATAGCCTGGTGCCCTGAATGCCAGCTGGTACCCCAAAAAGGCCTGGACAACGATCATGTTGTGACCTGGGAGGTTTGTTTCCCTCAGACTTGCTTCATTGTTGGGGGAGGGGAGAAGTCCTGGTGCTCACCAGAGGACAGGAGGGTACAAACCAGTGCACTAGATAAGAAGTGCTCTTATCCTTTCAGATTCCATGCTGCTGCTGCTAAGTCGCTTCAGTCGTGTCCGACTCTGTGCGACCCCATAGATGGAAGCCCACCAGGCTCCCCCGCCCCTGGGATTCTCCAGGCAAGAACACTGGAGTGGGTTGCCATTTCCTTCTCCAATGCATGAAAGTGAAAAGTGAAAGTGAAGTCGCTCAGTCGTGTCCGACTCTTAGCGACCCCACGGACTGGAGCCTACCAGGATCCTCCGTCCATGGGATTTTCCAGGCAAAAGTACTATTCCATTGCTACTTTCAAAGCAGCAAAAGAGGTTTTAGCAAATTTACTTCCAGAGGGTTTGTAGAATTGCTGATTGCATGCCCACTGTTTTTCACAGGAGAAAATCTAAGACTCTTAAATTCACATCTGTATGGGAAATAGTGGGATAATAGCGTTATACTTTCTAGGAACCATGGGATTCTTTGGAATAGCCCATCAAGGAACTAGAAGGACTATCTTGCTCTACCCTTTCAGCCTCTTTTCTTTGTTATTCAGATTGGCTAACTTTTTCTGTTCTGTCTTCAAGTTCACTGATTTTTTCCTCTTTTGAGTCCATCAGTTGCGTATCTTCCCTTAGTTTTTGCTTTCTCAGTTCCAGAATTGCCATCTGGCTCTACTTTATATCTTCTGTTTATTTGCCAAGACTGTCTACTCTTTGTTTACTTCAAGTGTGTTCTTAATTGCTGTTGAAGCATTTTTATGATGGCCTCTTTAAAATTCCTGTTAGATAATTCCAACGTCTGTGTTGTCTCAATATCCAGTTCAGTTCAGTTCAGTTCCTCAGTCACTTCTGACTCTTTGTGACCCCATGGACTGAAGCACGCCAGGCCTCCCTGTCTGTCCATCACCAACTTTTGGAGCTTGCTCAATCTCATGCCCATTGAGTCGGTGATGCCATCCAACCATCTCATCCTCTGTCGTCCCTTTCTCCTCCTGCCTTCAATCTTTCCCAGCATCAGGGTCTTTTCTAATGAGTAAGTTCTTAGCATCAGGTGGCCAAAGTATTGGCATTTCAGCTTCAGCGTCAGTCCTTGCAATGAATATTTGGAACTGATTTCTTTTAGGATTGACTGGTTGGATCTCCTTGCAGTCCAAGGGACTCTCAAGAGTCTTCTCCAACACCGCGGTTCAAAACATACCAGTCTCAGTGTTGGTCTGTGTCAATTGTCTTTTCTCATTAAGGTTGAGACTTCCCTGGCTCTTGCTTGTACAGTGTTTCCATCGTATCCTGGATATTTGGGGCATTATGGTTTGAGATTCTGGATATCATGTCAGCCTATTTCAGCAGGCTTTCTCTGACATGGAGTTAGTAGGGAGAAGGGATTATTGCCTTGCTTACTGCCTGGCAGGGGTGGAAGGACATGTTCCCTACTGTACCTCCATGGACACCGTGGATGGGTGAAGGGTGCCTCCTTATTGCTGGGCAAAGTGGGTATCTGGACTCCCTGCAGGCCTCCGCTGATACCACCCTAAAGGGGTGCCTTGTTATGTCCAAGGCAGGGGGACTGGTTCCCATTGGAGGGTGGTGAAAGTTCCAGCTCCCCAGTCAGTCATCTCTGACACCACGCAGCAGGTAGAGGAATTGAGGGAGACGCCTTGTTAAAGCCTGAAGAAAAAGTGAAGTGAAGTCACCCAGTCGTGCACTATGGACGCCTACAGCTCCTCTTCCGGTCCGACTATGGTCCTCCTCTCCAAGCCTAAAAGGTGCCAACTTGCTTCTTTGCTAATGAGGATCAGAGCGGTGGTGTTGTTCACTCACTCAGTCATGTCCAACTCTTTGTGACCTCATGGACTGCAGCATGCCAGGCTTCCCTGTCCATCACCGTCTCCTGGAGTTTGCTCAGGAGCTGTGATGTGAGTCAGTGACGCCATCCAACCATCTCGTCCTTGTAGAAGTAGCTGGATTCGTTCTCAGTTGAGATGCGCTCCGGAGCCTCTGCCCTCTCTCTCCAGAGAGTGTTGTTCTTACAGACTTTTAACCTTAAAGTGTCCCTATGGGTCACCCTTCATATTACCTGAGTTACTGCCCAGAGTCAACGCAGAAAAAGACTGCTCAAGCCTCAGCATCGGGAGATGGAGGTGAAAGGAGACTTGGGCTTAGTGCTGGCCGTTTGTCCACGGCCTCTGTTCCCCAGCTGAGCTTGGAGAGCAGCTTGTCTGGGACCTTGCGGCCAGGAGGGGGTGGACCTGCCCACTGTGTGTGGTGGGGCAGCCTGGAAGGGAGGCGGGATGGATAAGGGGTGGAAGGGATGTGTTTTGGGGTCAGTCATGGCAGTGAGTCATTTGTCTGTTTCGCCCTGGGCAAGCTGGCATTTCTTTGCAACATCGAGTGCCTGTAGATGGACCATGAGGTCCCCCTGCCCGGTCTCCAGCGGTGAGGCTGAAGCTGAGCCATCTCTGGTTTCTCCCCAGGGCTCTTTAATCAACAGTATTATGTAGGCGTTCACAGCAGGTTTATTTTTAAGCTTGGTTATCTTTCAGATTTGGGGGTGATTGTGAACTAACTGTAACTGAAATTATTCTTTTAGCTGACTCTCATAGTTACAAGGTAGTATAGTGGGGAGAAAGGGATGAAAAACCATTCAAAGCTTTGATTCACTGCAAATACACATTTAATTCTGGGGGGCGGTGGGGAGAGAAATCCCTGTCTCTTTCGTCAACCCCATCATAGCATGTATCTACTATGCTTGACAGCAAAGCATCTACATTTTTTGAGTCTGAGAAAACACTTTTTTTTTTTTTAAACAGCTGCTGATGACAAACAACTGTAGATCAGTTTTGATTGACATTTTGTTTGCTTTTTTAGATTTAATTAGCATTTGTAAAATTTGGGAGAGTTAAACTTAATCATGAGAAAATGAGGTAATGAAGGCAGAGTGCAGTTTCTAGATAATTGTCTGTGGCTTCCGGGTAAATATAGAAAGAAAGGGAGACTTGGTGGGGGGATTAGTAATAACTGGAGTATTTACCTTCAAGGCTGGAGCTGGTTATAAAATGGGTTGCGTGAATACTAATTTGGAGGTATTCATTATTAAATCCAACAAAATAGACAAAACAAAATCCAAAAAAAGGCACTGGAGCAACTGAAGAGCATTTTGAAAATGTAGTGGTTGAAACTTCCATGCAGACTAATTAGATGCCATTTTCTTAAATTTAAGACTTGTTTAAAATAAACTCCCCATTTCCGGAAAGATAATACAAAATGTTAACCAACGCACTATTAATCCCGTTTGCACTGTAATCCCCTTTGTACGTTTATTAATATGAAGGTCAAATGCATTCAACTCCTGAATGCAACTAAGAAAAAATTTTTAAACACAACTTCCATCCTGTATATCTAAATATCTAAAATTAAGAAGGTAAAATCAACTCAAGAGTTGGAAATTGCTTTCCAGACGTTTAACAACCTAGAATCAAAGCTAACATAAATATCTTTTTGGCTTTGTGGTCTCAACCACGGTTATAATCGTAGTTTGTTTACTTGTGTTAATGGTGTACATCTTTGCAGGGTAGCAGAGAGTCCCTGATTAAATGCTTTCAGGGTGAATTTGGAAGGTCACAAGAAGGGCGGGATGAAAGTGCAACGAACACCTCTCCAGCGGGCAGGGAGATGGGTATCCTAGCTGGACAGGCGAAGTTCTCTTCTAACCATGAAAGTGAAAGTGTTAATAGATCAGCTGTGTCTGACTCTTTGTGACTCCATGGACTGTAGCCCACCAGGCTCCTCTGTCCATGGAATTCCTCAGGCAAGAATACTGGAGTGGGTAGCCATTCCTTTCTCCAGGGGATCTTCTGGACCCAGTGATGAAACTCAGGTCTGCTGCATTGCAGGCAGATTCTTTACCATCTGAGCCACCATCATGGTTCTTATGAATTCCAGCCAAAAACAACTATCCTAGCAAAACTGTATGAACTCTTACTTATTATTCACTTAACAAACGTTGGCTTAACACATATTACATTCCAGGCTCTATTCTGAGTGCTGGTCTTATAAGAAGGATGAAGACACAAGCCTGAGAAGAGCTTGCAGGCCAAAGATCTTCGGGGAGAGAGAGAATAGACAGTCATAATGCAGTGTGTGTTCCACTTATCACTTGCTGTGTAACAAGTCAAACCCCCCAAATCTAGTGGCTTCAGGCAACCATTTCATGCTAATGGACTCCTTGGGTCAGGAATCTGAACAGGGGCCCGTGGGAACAGTTAGACTCTACTCCAGGAGGTCTGGTTCTCAGTGGGAAGATTCCAGAGCTGGGGGCAGGAACCCTGAAGGTGTCATTCCTCACAGGTCTGGGCTGTTGGCCCGGATGTCAGCTGAGACTGTTAATTGAACACTCTCTCCGTGTGGCCTGGGTGTCCTCACGGTGCGGCAGGCTTGAGGTAGCAGGATTTCCTAGCTGCCAGTGCCCGGCTTTCCAAAGCAAGGGTCCTAGCTCAGGGCGATGTGCTCTGCTTTTTATAACCTGGCCTCAAGAGCCGACCCTTGCTGCCACCACGTCCTGTTGGTTACAAGCATGTTCGTGGCCCTCCCAGAATTGAGGGGCGGGGAATTTGATTCTGCTTCTCAGTGGGGCAACCACTTCCTTCCAGAGGAGCACAAGCACAGCCGTCTTTAGAAGGCACGGTCTGCTACAGGACAGAAATTTTAAATGCCTGACCATCCTCCCTGCAGAGAGCGGGACCTGATTCCTCTCACTCTAGGAGTGGGCAGGACTTCAGTGACTCTTCTAGAAAACTGAGCCTGGAGAGCAGTCTGTGACTTCTAAGGCGAGACCGTGAAAGGTGCAGCCTGACTTCTCCCCTACCTCCCTCTCCCTTGCTGGGGCAGCCCACCACTGCAGGGAAGGACCTTCAAGGTGCCCCGAGAGAGACGCTGAGAAGAGGATCGGAGGAACCCACTGCAGCACCCGCCCTGTGAGTGGCCACCTCAGAGCCAGATCCTCCACCCCAGTCAACTCTAAATATATCTTTCTTTCTTTTTAAATTGAATTGTAATGTACAGTGCTGTGTTACTTTCAAGTGTGCAGCCAAGCGATTCACTCAATTTTATATATATATATATATAAAATCTGGGAAAGATTGAAGGCGACAGGAGAAGGGAGGGCAGAGGATGACATGGTTGGATGGCATCACTGATTCAATGGACATGAATCTGAGCAAACTCTGGGAGATAGTGATGGACAGGGAAGCCTGGAGTGCTGCAGTCCATGGGGTCGCAAAGAGCCGGACACAACTTAGTGACTGAACAACAACAAATCGTTGTTATATTCTTTTGCATTATAAGTTATTACAAGACACTGAGTGTAGTTCCTTGTGCTATAGGCCCTTGCTGTTTACTCATCTTATATTTAGCAGTGGTTATATGTTAATCCCAACCTCCCAGTTTATCTCTCCATCCATCCCTCCATCTCTTTCGGTAACATAAGTTTGTTTTCTATGTGTGGGAGTCTGGTTCTATCTTGTAAACAAGTTCCCCTGTATCATTTTTTCTTAGATTCCTCACATCAGCAGTATCCTGTGATATTTGTCTTTATCTAGCTGACTTACTTCTCTTAGTATGATAATGTCTAGGGCCATCTATGTTGCATTTCATTCTTTCATTCTAAATGGCATTTCATTCTTTTGCTATGGCTGAGTAATATTCCATTTCCTCTGTGTGTGTTGTGTTTATATATATGTATCATATCTCTGAAACCAGTTATCTGTTGATGGGCATACCGCTCAAGAGTCTCCAGGCCATGGAACTGTTGAGTCACATCTCTCCTGAATTCTTGACTCCAGAAATCATCAGAGATAATATATGTATATTGTTGTTTTTGAGGCATTAAGTTTTGGGACACTTGTTAGAAAGTTATAGATAACCATGCATCCAGAGCAAATATGTAGCAGTGTGTATTGGGCATAAATAGGAAAGCCACCTTGTCCAGGCTTCCCAGGCCGGGAAAGCTTCCTGGAGGAGGAGACACATGAGATGCACCTTCAAAGGCTCAGATGAATGGCGGGCTGAGGCATGTGCACTTGTACCACTTAAGAACATTGGAAGTAAGGCATGAGTTGGGGTGAATGGTGACCGAAGTCTAACTGATTATCTTTAAAATGGGAACTTCCCCTTTGGCTGTTCAGAGACTTAGTAGAGCTAATTTATTTACAGAGCTGAGAGCAGGACCAGTTAGCTGGGGTGCGTTAATTCACCTACCCCTGCACCCCAAGGCAGCCTCAGCATCACCTGGAGCAGTTAAAACAGGTTCCCGGCACTCAGACCTCACGGTAACAGCATGGCTGGAAGTGGCCAGTGCCTGTGGGATTTGCGGAAGCTCTGCTCCAGAAGCCAGAGGCTGGGCGCCTGCTGGGGATTCCTCACACCTCATAGATGGGTAGGGCTTGTGGTGGAGAATTCAGGTAAGTAAGTAAAGTAGGTAAGTGTTAATCACTCAGTTGTGCCCGACTCTTTGCAACCCCATGGACTGCAACCCCCAGGCTCCTCTGTCCGTGAGATTATCCAGGCAAGGATACTGGAGTGGGTCACCATTTCCTTCTCTAGGGGATCTTCCCAACCCAGGGACCGAACCCGGTTGTCCTGCACTGCGGGCAGATTGTCTACCGACTGAGCTACAAGGGAAGCCTGGAATTCAGATGACAGTCTTGAAAACAGAGTGACTAATACAAGACACGAAACCATCTTCCCTGGTTGTTACAAATGACTTTCTTACCCCGTCTTCTATTTTTAACCCAAAGTACTCTTTGAATAAGAAATAAGATGTTAAAAACAAACAAAAAAGTAAATTAATTCCTGTACTTTCCTTTTCTTTTAGTACTTTGACATCTCCCTCGGGACCGTGGTGAATGTTCATCTCATTCCACGGAAATTGTCCCTTTTCCTGAATGACTGCTTAACCTTCGCCTTATCTGATTAGGTGCAGAATTAAGTCTCCCTTGAAAAGCCTCCAGTCCCCACTTCCCTGAAAGCTCATTTTCCCTGGGAAGGACTTGGAAGATCAGTGTGACTGAGGAAGTGGAGCTGATCAATGGGACAGGACTTCCTTTGTAACACCGCTGGGTGGATGATGACTTCCTTGCCCTGCAGTTATGTTGCAGCAGGCTGGAGGGCAGGATGCGTCTGCAGGCAGCTGCAGTTCACCTCCCAGTCTCCGGAGGGGGTGGTGGGCTGGCTCGGCCTTGCCCAGGTCAGACCCCAGGCTGGGGTTCTCACAGCTAGAGCGGTGACCCAAACAGTGACCGGGACCCACTACGCTGAAACCAGGTGGCAGAGGAGCTCCCTGTTGATGAGTTTGGGTGGATCAGCAAGTGAGGCTGGTTCTAGAAGAGTCTTCCCAGGGGCTTCCTAGGTGGCGCTAGTGGTAGAGAATCCATCTGCCAATGCAGGAGATGCAAGAGACGTGGGTTTGATTCCTGGGTTGGGAAGATCCCCAGGAGTAGGAAGCGGCAACCTGTTCCAGTATTCTTGCTGGAGAATTCCATGGACAGAGGAGCCTGGCGGGCTACAGTCCAGGGGGCCGCAGAGTCGGACACGACTGAGCTACAGGGCAATGAGTTAATAAGAGTAGATGGTCTTAGAGACTAGAGCCGAGTGATGCCCACATACGGAGGGGCCCAAGACAGGTCTTCATTTGAATGCAGAGCAGCAACTTGCTTGTCCCTGATTCCTTACGGAGGGTGAAGAAGAGGCTCCCAGTGTACCTGGTCAGAATAAAGGATGTGATTATAAATAAGAGGGCAAGTGGCCCATGCAGTTCCCTCCGAAGCATTCCTGAGCTTTCAGAAAATAAGCTTACTCTGCACTGTGACTTATGCCCAAGGACACTTACTTTTTTTCTCCTTGTCCAGCCCAGCTGAGGGGAGGGTCTGGGCAGAGGCGGCCAGAGAGGACAGCTCTTCCCACAGGTCATGAGGGTGTTACTTCTGTCGTTCGGGGATGAGATGGCATGTTATTTAAGATAAAGCGCTCTGAATTTAACATAGAGCCCACACCATTACTCACTGGTCTGTAAGTCCTTTACTCTCATGCTTGGCTCATAGGCTTCAATGTAAAGCATTAATAACACTTATCGAATGCCTTGTAGGTGAACAGTAAATATTCTGGTGTTAACGGTCGTTAGCATTCTGCTACGGTGATTTTTTTCATGGATGTGATGCACAGTTTTGCGTTTCCCTCGCTGGAGTCGTTAGACTAGGACTGAATGGAAGATTTTCCTTCTTTCCTCGTATCTTCCTTCAGTAGTTGCAGTGCATGGGCTTGGTTGCCCCACAGCCTGTGGGGTCTTAGTTCCCCAACCAGGGATCGATCCCATATCCCCTGCATCGGAAGGCACATTCTTAACCACTGGACTGCCCGGGACGTCCTAAGAGGCATAAACTCTTTATGCAGGAGTTCACACTGTGCAGTGGGCATGACCCCAGGTGACGTCACTAGTGACATGATGAGTGTGGCCACCACTCTCTTGTCCTTGGCTGATCGCCATCATCAAGGGGGCTGGTGGCCAGCGGTATTAATCAGGTTCCCAAGAGGAACAGGATATGGTTATATACTCAAACACACACCACATCTACAAAGTACCTTCATGGCCAGCAACCCTTAGGTTAGTGTTTGATGAAACAATTGCTATCTCCCGGCCCACTTACACCTAAAACTCCGTTACCCCAGCCATGGCTGGAACCAGCCCCTGCTTGGAACCCTTAACTTTGGCCTCCTTGACGCAGAGCTTTGAACAGTGAATGAGTTGTAGAAGCGGTGAGTATGACAAGAAGCTGAGTGTGATAAGAAGGTCCACGGAGGAAATGGTACCCAGATGCCCGCCCAAGATGTCTGCAGTCCTGAGGCCAAGTTTTTATAGGTTTCTGCAAGTCTGATGCACTATTGAAGCATATTATTTATGCAGAAGAGTCGAAGAGGTCAGTGAATGGCTTTTGTAATTGCTCTATAATTACTAAGCTAGAATCCTTTAAAATTCACATTGGTAGGCATGTCGTATCCAGATGTTCTATACCAGGCCAGGGGAAGATGGTTAGAATACAGACAGTCTATTCTCAAGGCTTCTTGCATCACGGATTGCAGAAATAAACCCTACAACTTCAGAGAATGAATCCGTATTAGCAATAATCCTGGTATAGATTGGTTGGAGGGTTTTCTAGTGTTTTAAATATAGAATCTTGGATAATATAAACAAGGTATTTTCCCCCCAGGGGCTTCCCTGCTGGCTCAGATGGTGAGAATCCACCTGCAGTGCAGAAGACACGAGTTCCATCCCTGGGTGATGAAGATCCCCTGGAGAAGGGAACGGCAGTCTACTCCGGTATTCTTGTCTGGTGAATTCCATGGACAGAGGAGCCTGGTGGGCTACAGTCCATGGAGTTGCAGAGTCGGACACAACTGAGCCACTGACACACACATATTTTCCCCTTAACAGGCTCTGTAACCTTGTATTCAATGAAAACACATACAAGTTGGAGGTCAGTTTCTCTGTTGGTGTTGACATTTACACACAGAGCTAAAGGAAAGGGGAAAAGAGCAGCGATGCGTAAAGTGTTCCTGGCACTCTCGCGTGTTGGCTCAGAGCGACCACTGCAGACAAGGAGGACGGGCACAGGGAGGTCGAGTACATGGCCCGAAGACTCACGACCAGCGAGAAAGGAGCCAGACTCAGCAAGTCTGCATCCAATCCAGCCCTAAAACTGTAGGCAAACCTGGCTTATCTTTCTCAGTGTTGGAGGCTATAAAGCAGGTTTCTCAGCCTCAGCACTAGTGACATTGTGGGCTGGAAAGTTCTATGTCCTGGGGCTCTTCCATGCTCTGTAGAATATTTAGTCACATCCCTGGCTCCTACTCTCTGATGCCAGGAGCAGCCCTCCCCCAAGCTGCTGCTGCTAAGTTGCTTCAGTCATGTCCGACTCTGTGCGACCCCATAGACGGCAGCCCACCAGGCTCCTCCGTCCCTGTTAGTCTCCAGGCAAGAACACTGGAGTGGGTTACCATTTCCTTCTCCAATGCATGAAAGTGAGAAGTCATAGTGAAGTCACTCAGTCGTGTCCAACTCTTAGCGATCCCATGGACTGCAGCCCACCAGGCTCCTCCGTCCATGGGATTTTCCAAGCAAGAGTACTGGAGTGGGGTGCAATTGCCTTCTCCTTTCCCCCAAGAGGTATCCATAAAAAATGTCTCCAGACTTGCAATAAAGTTCCCAGGGATGGGGGAGGGGACACAGAACCACTCAGCTGAGAACCATGGTCCTGGAGGGAAAAATGATTTAAAGATTACAATTAGATATAAAATAAGCAGTGTAAGTTAGAGGCTTTCATTATATTTTGGAAAGAATATATAAATCATTTTACCTATCCACTTTAAAAATTAAGAAGCACGGAACTTGGGAATTCCCTGACTCTCCTATTCCACACTCTCCAGCGTGGTTAGGACTCCACGCTTCCACTGCTCAGGGCATGGGTTCGATCCCTGGTCAGGGAACAAAGATCCTGCGTGCCAATAATAATAATAAAATGTAAAATAAATAAATGAATTAAAAGGAAGAAAGAAAGATGCACAAAACTCTTCCATAAGCATGTCAGCAAGTCCAATAGAAGTATACGCACATTCCGCAGTGGCTCAGACAGTAGTGTCCGCCCGCAATGCAGGAGACCTGGGTTCAATCCCTGGAGAAGGCAATGGCAACCCACTCCAGTACTCTTGCCTGGAAAATCCCATGGATGGAGGAGCCTGGTGGGCTATACTCCACAGGATCACAAAGAGTCCCACACAACTGAGCGACTTCACTTTCACTTTCTAAGGGAAAGATGTTCAAGTGTAAAAGAAGAGTGAAGAATGAAATCTGGACATTGAGGAAGAGGGGGTAAAAGCAGAAGTGACAATTACATACATGACAAAAAGAGCAGCTATTAAGGGAGAATGTACAAGTTGCTAGGTCTGAGCAGTTTGCGTAAACTGTGTGGTTTTTCATTTCTGTGGACCATGAGGCCAAGACGATATTTCAGTCAATTAGCGGTGACTATTGATTAGGACGTTACCTCTAGGGCTGAAGTAATTTTGTTCCCAGAACCCAAATGCCCGCAGGCACTTGACCCTCCTGGCCAGTGGCCTCTGCTGCGACCTCGCTGCAAGGAGGGGTCTGGGTCCGCAGACTTCCTGTGGAGACTCTCCACTCTCCCCCTCAGCCTTCCACGAGCTTCCATGCAAGGACGGTTCTGCTCTGCCCCAGAGGCAGGAGGGGCACCAGCCTGGGGCTGACTGCCTGGCTCGGACCTTGGGTGCCTTGGGAGCTGGAGAAGGGAGCGAGTGCTATGAAGGTTTCCCAAAGAGGGGCGGACTAGGCTTACACTTTGAGAAGGTATACCGCGATTACATGGAGGGGAAAATGTCAAGAATGAAGAGAAGCTTGTGCACTTCCTCAGGAACCACCCAGGGTCTCCTGGAAGGCTAGATCCTTAACATCTCTGGTGGTAAGGCAGGGATGGAGAGTGGGGTGGAGGGCAGGGCTCAGTGCTCTGACCCCTCTTTAAAAAAAAAAAAAAGTCTCATCAGCACATTAAACGTTCTGAGAAGTCCAGAGGTGGAGAGATGGGTTTGTCTTGTTTTTTTCAAAAGACCCATATCCCACAACACTTGTGTGGTCGTGTTAGTGGTTCATTCGTGTCCGACTCTTTGCGACCCCATGGACTGTGCCCCCCAGGCTCCTCTGTCCATGGGATTCTCCAGGCAAGAACACTGGAGTGGGTTACCATGCCCTTCTCTAGGGGATCTTCCTGAACCAGGGGTTGAACCTAGGTCTCCTGCATTGCAGGCTGATTCTTTACCATTTGAACACTTGTTAGCATCACTTCAATAGCTTGTTACTGAATTGGGGTTCCGTGGAACAGAGTTTGGGAAGGTGGTTTAGGGGGTTGTAAAGTCTGCATCTGTTTGACCAGCTTGGACTTATTGCCCTTCCCAGCTCTGATGCTTTCCTCACTCCCATTTAGAGTCACACAGACTTCTCTACGATTTTCCAGTTCCCACCAGTGCACACCACTGCCTGCTTTTCTGTCCTGTCTCCTCCGATCGTCTACAGGTTCTACAAGAGCAGAGATTTCTCTCTCTTGATCAGTGAGTTCCCAGTGGGACAGAGCTGGCCACCAGCGAGTGCCCCCCGAGGATCTGTCCAGATGTAACTCTCCCAGGCATCCCACTGCTGCTCAGTCTTCAACACTTTCTTCTCTTTGCTTCTAGGATTAAACACATTACATTGAACTGTGACCCCTCTGTCCAGCCTTCACCCTGACCTTGTGGCTTCAGACCTGTTTGAGGGGTGAGGTGGCCCTCACCGAGCCCCACTCCTCGCTGAGTTACCCAATCACACGTTACCCATGTGATTTCTCTGTTGCATTTGGCACTGACTGCCTCCTTTCTTCCTAAAACATTTTCTCGTAGTTTCAAGACCCTTTTTCTTGATTTTCCCCAGCCTCCCAGACTCTCCAGTTCCTGAATTTTTCTCACCATTACTTTAAATGTTGGTAAAAGTTGAACACTCAGGGTTCGATCTGTAACTTCCCATGCTCCCAGCTGCTGCGTTGATTGAGCCCCGTGATTCAGGGAGGAGGTCAGCCTGATCTTTCTCTTTTGTGGTATCTGTAAGGTCCATCAAGTCTCGTTTGTCCTAAACTTCTGACATCTTCAAGACTTCTGGAATATCAAGACGTACAGCAACATAGGAATCATGAAATCTATGAGACTGAGATGCTTGGGTCAGTGAGAAGAGTCTGGGAGCTTTAACGAGGTCAGAATGCTTCGGAAAAAAATAAGATCAAAGCGGACCTGGAGAACGTCCACATTCAAGACTGGCTTTAAAACGCCTCAGCCTGGGGAGTTGATCTGCCCACTGGCCACCACAACTGCCAGAGAGACTTGGGATAAAAATAGCACGTGTCGCACGAGCCCCGGGGAGTGTTAAGCTGCCCTGTGTAGAGTTTCTATGTGTGTAGTTTTAGATCTGAGATAAGGGATGACTTTCCTAGAATTCTTCCCCTTTTAGAGTAGGTGAGGATGAGCGGTGTCCGGCATGACCTGATGCCTCAGATGGCCGCCGCAAGGCTTCTTTTCTCCTGTGTCTCGACTCCTTGATGAGGTCTGCTAGGTATGCTTTTACTGCATACACCGTAGACATGCTGAGGGGCGTTAAATGCCTTCTGGGAACCTACTTGGGGCTTTTAAAGATAACTGGCTGCTGCATCAGTTGCGGATTCTAAGGATGAGGAAATCCCTCGGTGGCGTTATTCGTTGGATGACTCTATTCATTGCAGGACGCACTGCACAATGAACGTTCACTTAAACTATGTCTATAACCCTAAGACATATACATAGCATCTAGAGAGACAGTACTGATGATGCTCCCTGCAGGACAGCAAAGGAGACAGAGACATTTTGGACACAGTGGGGGAAGGAGATGGTTGGATGACATGAGAGAGTAGCATTGAAACATTATACGGAACTGTATGTAAAAGAGATAACCAGTGGGAATTCAAAGCCAGTGCTCTGGGACAACCTTGAGGGGTGGGATGGGAAGGAAGGTGGGAGGGGGTGTTCAAGAGGGACGGGGCATATGTATACCTAATGCTGATTCATGTTGATGTATGGCAAAAACCATCACAAAATTGTAAAATAATTATTCTCTAATTAAAAAAAGAAGATTAGAAAATGTCTATAATCAGACAGAGGCAGGCTATAGTCCATGGGATCTCATAGAGTCGGACATGACTGAGCAACTAACACACACATATTTTTCCCTTAACAGTCTGTGCAACCTCGTATTCCATTGAAAACACGTACAGTTCTAGGTCAGTTTGTCTGTTGGTGTTGACATTTACAGAGATGCCTGGCGGACTACGGTGCTTGTGGTTGCAAGGAGCCGGACGTGACTTAGGACTTACGACTGGACAACAGCAACAATGATCCAGTTTGTTTTCCATGATAATCCTACCATGCTTATCTCTGAACAATTGCTTTTTCCCTGTTCTTTGGGAAGACTACCATTGGAAAGGGAAAGCAAGAACCTCCTTCTGAAAATCGTAGCCAATTTCTTGTCTTGGGTTACCCTTCAATTGGAGTTTGAGTTCAATGAGACCGTTGCTTCAGATTCTGAATAATGTTTCTGAAGTGGTTAAATAAAATTGTGTGCTTTTTTTTTTTTTTAAAGAAAACAGTATATGGAATTTTAGATAATAAGCTTGGACTTGGATAAAGTTGAGAGCTCCAAGAGGGCCCTAAAGAACAGTACCCTTCTCAGTTATTTGTCTGAACAATTCAATAAATTAAGCAAAGGCATGAATGATGAAAGACAGACTATTTTCTTGATGGATGATAAGAGTCCATCTTGGAAGTTATAACTGCATGTGAAGTTACTTAAATAGACGAACCCTCAAATTGGGCAGATTTGCCCAGAGAGGGCTGGCGCAGGGCAGACTCCTAAGGTCCAAGAGGGAGGGTTAGAGTGCTTACCTGAGGAGGAGGGGCAAAGCCAAGCCAGGAATGTCCTTTTAACCTTCCCAAACTAGCTAGTTGTGTAAACTACTCTTCCTCCTCGGGCAGGTGAGTAAAGGCGTGCTGGGAGGGCAGGCATCTCCCTGGAGAAAGATCTCTACTCGTTCACCAAACCGGAAGTACGGAGAGGTGCCCACAGTTGAAAAGGTTGATATATCAGACCATCTCTGGAAAAGTATTTCAGGGTAACTACTTAGAAGATAGTAAGACTTTACACATTCTAAACTGATTTAAAATACTCATGGAAAATGACTTAAAATACTGATTCCGGTGACTTTTCCTGGGGGTCCAGTGGTCAGGACTCCACGCTTCCACTACAGGGATAGCGGGTTCCATCTCTGGTCAGGGAACTTAAGATCCTGCGTGCCACACAGTACAGCCAGGAAAAGAAAACAATGTGTTCCAAAAGAAGGCAAGAAGGAGAAAGTGTGGGTCGCCTAGAGTGCACGAGATTGGACAGTGACTATGCATCCAGGAAGGGGAACAGTCCCTGCTGTCATACACTGCACAGTTCTGTTCAAAAGGGGGTGGGGAGGTGTGAGTTCAGAGTCGAAAGCACCAGTTCTGTCTTCAAGATTGAAAGAGAAACAATTAAACAATTTGTCAAAGGCCATCGCCTAGAAAAAGTAGAGTCATTAATTGGACGGCCTTGACTCCAGAGTTTCCACGGGCAGAGGCCACGGTAACCTCCCTATAGTTGATGCCCACACTAACTGTCTGTTCTGCAACTTTATCTTTACCAGCTGGACGGACGGCAATGCCATCTCTCAGCTCATAGAATCTATTTCTGACAAAATCTTTGTTACTGATGTTTTAAATGTCAATCTACAGAAGTCAAATGGCTGCAACTTAGCCTTGACCGTGTTCTTAATTACTCAAGTCAGTGTCTCCAGGACTGTGACAGATGCAGATGGAGGAAAAAAAAAAATACACATCTATTCTTGTCTGACTGTAGCTTCATCAACTATCAGAACTTCTGGAAGTGGAAAATCCCTTCACTTTTATCTAAATGTTTGGTTCATTTTCTTTCTGTTGCTTGGCATCCTTGTCTGCAAATGTTGTCACTATGCAGAGCACATAATAAGCACTTAGTCAGTGGGTCACTATATTTGGAATCCAGTTGCTAGCCTTCTTAGCATTATATTCTTAAAGGATTCAGAAACCAGCGGAGTGATGCTGGAGAGATGTGAACACTCAAGGGTGGCAGTGAATCTTTTCGTGGAAATCTGGTCTGGGGAACTGTTCTCGAGGTTTATTTGTCTAAAACAAAGAAAAAACTGTGTTTTGTTTGTTATCCTTAAAGAACCCGCCTGCCAATGCAGGAGACATAAGAGATGCGGGTTTGAACCCTGGGTCAGGAAGATTTCCTGGAGAAGGAAATGGCAGCCCACTCCAGAATTACTTACTGCCTGGGAAATCCCATGGACAGAGGAGCCTGGTGGGCTACAGTCCTCGGGGTTGCAGAGCTGGACACGACTGAAGCGACTTAGCAGGCACGTAGTCTGTTGGCCAAGTGGACTTAATTATGACCCAAGGGCCAACCATTGGCTTTTCTAATGATTTCCTTCTGACTGTCTTTCCTCTGCTGCTGCTGCTACTGCTGCTAAGTCGCTTCAGTCATGTCCGACTCTGTGCGACCCCATAGACGGCAGCCCACCAGGCTCCTCCGTCCCTGGGATTCTCCAGGCAAGAACACTGGAGTGGGTTGCCATTTCCTTCTCCAATGCATGAAGGTGAAAAGTGAAAGTGAAGTCGCTCAGTCGTGTCTGACTCTTTGCGACCCCATGGACTGCAGCCCACCAGGCTCCTCCACTCATGGGATTTTCCAGGCAAGAGTATTGGAGTGGGGTGCCATTGCCTTCTCCATCTTTCCTCTAGAGCGGGTATTTCATTCCACTTCCCTCAGACCTGCTGGGGCCTGTCACATTGCTCATCTTCCTTTACCATCTGTATGACTGGAGAGCGAGTTGGTGTTCAGAGGCTGAGGTGGAGGTGGGATCTTTCTACTCCTTTGATCACGATCTTCAGTTAAGTTCAGTTCAGTTGCTCAGTTGGGTCTCACTCTGCAACCCCATGAATCGCAGCACGCCAGGCCTCCCTGTCCATCACCAACTCCTGGAGTTCACTCAGACTCACGTCCATCGAGTCAGTGATGCCATCCAGCCATCTCATCCTCTGTCGTCCCCTTCTCCTCCTGCCCCCAATCCCTCCCAGCATCAGAGTCTTATGAACTAAGAATCTGATAGCATTTCATTTTCTTTTCTTCTGGGTGAAACGCCTGTCGCTCCTGTATTGATCTGTCATAGGTAATTGAAACTAGCTGAAACTCTGGCAAAGACAGAAACAGAAAGCAAAATTTTGTGTGTTTTCTGTAACATTTTTTCGGAGGGAGGAGATATAAAAGGATCAATTCACCTTGTGTTTTCTTAAAACTAATAGACTTTATTTTTTTTTTAACCAGCAGTTTTTAGTTTCCAGGAGAATTGTGCAAAAGTACAGTTTCCATACACTGCCTGCCCCTTGATCCAACACACAGATACACACACTCACACACACAGTTTTCCCTAGCTTATTATCTTTCATTAATGTGATTCCTTTTTTACACCTGACAAACCTGTGTCGATACACTGAGATTCCTAAAGTCCATAATGTACCTTAGGGGTCTCTGTGTCATACTGCCTGTGGGTCTCAATAAAATCATGTTGCTGTTCATTTGCTAGGTCATATCTGACTCTTTGTGACCCCATGGACTACAGCACGCCAGACTTCGCTGTCCTTTACTCTCTCCCAGAGTCATTCTCCAGAGGC
Source organism: Tragelaphus eurycerus (assembly GCA_935064755.1). Taxonomy (NCBI): domain Eukaryota; kingdom Metazoa; phylum Chordata; class Mammalia; order Artiodactyla; family Bovidae; genus Tragelaphus; species Tragelaphus eurycerus. Next base: position 19,372,974 of record CAKXYN010000039.1, on the reverse strand, counting down.
TCTTCATAATAACATCATAGCAATATGATAGTAATACCATGATCGCATGGTAGTGTCACATATTCACCTGACATTGTCAAGCGGGATCATCGCCTGCCTTGCACACGCTCTGTGCTCCACCTGCTCACCCTGCCTTCCCAACCCCCAGCGCCTGGCACTTTCCAAACACACGGCCACAGACAAGATGCAGCCTGTCGAAGGGCCACCTTGCTGAGGTCACCCTGTTTTTAAAATTTCTGTATTTCATAGAATCTAAGACATTGTTAATTGTAAGGTACCTCCTTATTTTATATACTTCTTAAGAAGAAGACATGAAACTACGCACATCGTGGGTGCCCTTGATCTCAGGCATACTAAAAAATGAGAGAACATAGGCATCTCAGAATTAATAAGATGTTACCCAGAGTGCAGGGCCAGCACAAATACAGTGCTTTATTGAAACTAAAATAAATATTTGAAAGAACTGCACCCTGATTCCAGTTTGGCCTCTTTGGGGTGTCGGTGAGGACTTTGTAGGGGGAGAGGGTGGGAGGGTGATGCAGAAAGTAAAGCAGCAGGAAGTTGAGGGACAGTGTGAGTCTGGGCCTCCTCCCCTGGACAGCCTGGGTCCTGGGGGTGCACAAACCAGAGAGAAATCTTCACTCTCTCGGTGGCCCTTGCCAGGTTACTAGACCTTTCTGAGCCTCAGTCTCTGTATCTGTGTGAAGTAATGCTAACCCTGCCGGGTGACTCTGGGGCCAGAGAAATAGTGGTTTGTGTGTGACAGGCTCACTGCCTGCATCTAGTGTGTGCTCAGTAAGGAACTCTAGCCCTTCCTCCCTCCATCCTTGGCTTCTCCACCTTTACTTCCTCCTCCGTCTCATGTTTGTCCTTCCACTGTCCACTGGTAAAGAATCAGCAGTGCAGGAGACCCAGGTTTGATCCCTGGATGGGGGAGACTCCCCTGGAGGAGGGCACGGCAACCTACTCCCGCACTGTTGCCTGGAAAATTCCACGGACAGAGGAGCCTGGTGGCCTACAGTCCATGGGGTTGCAAAGAGTCGGACACAACTGAGCAGTTAACACACACACACACTCTGTCCCTCCAGCGGTCAGCCTGGGCTGGGTCACCTCACTTTCTTTCTCATTGCCTTGCAAGCCCTCTGGGTGCTGGAGATTTTTCATCAGCCTTGGACTCAGCCAGCATTAACGACGGCTGGATGGGGATTACCTCGGGCTATTCACAGATGGCAGAGCCTCGTAATTCTTAGCCTTGGTCTTCCCAGGGCTGCCAAGCAATTAGGGTTTAGTAGCTGGTTGTGGTGCCCACCCCCTGGCTTCAGGACTTGATTAGATAAAGCTCAGACAAGCCCTAGGGAAAAGATTTGTCAGGGACCTTTGGGAGTGAAATTGAGATATAATTGAAGTACAGGTTTATTGTTTGAAAATTGCAAAGATTCTCAGAACACGAGTTCTGCATATTCATGAGGCCAGCAGGGTGACAGAACCCTGCCATCCCCTGGGGAATTCCAGGTGGCATCCCCCGAGCGCGGTGGTCCTGCTTCCCCAAATCTGTGTGACCTTGGGAAAGCCATGTGCGTTCTATTTTGTCATCTGTGAAATGGGGAATAAATGTCCATCTTGTCTGCATATGGCCATTCGGGGTGCTTGAGGTGGTGCTGGTAGGAGCCCCATGGGGCCGTGGGTGCCAGTCAACCCTGACTGTTTGTTTCTAGCTCATTCCTAGAGCCACATCAGTGCTTGTTGCCATGGTTACTGCTAGCTTGATAAGGACTCTGATTGCCAGATTTAGCCAATAAAAATTCAGGACTCCCCGTTAAATTTGAATATCAGATAAACATCGAGTAATTGTTATTATGAGTATCTCCCAGACATGGCATGGCAGATACATTAGTACATCTTTCATCTGGTATTGCAGGAGACATACGTATGCTAAAGAATCATTTGAAGCTTATCTGATACTCAGATTTCATTGGGCACTTTGCATTCCGTCTGGTAACCTTAACAGGGACAGAATATTACCTTGCTGAAAGCGCAAGAAGTTTTGTATGAAATAACTGATGTTAGGATCGGTCCAGAGCTCTCTGGTGGTGTCATTTATCACAAGTCAGAGAAGAGCAATCTGTATGCTATTCTCAGCAGTTACAAGCGACTCTGACAGGGTTTTCCTGGGCAGTGGGATCCGCCTGGCAATGCAGGAGACACAGCCTCGATCCCTGGTTTGCGAAGATTCCACAAGCCGAGGAACAGCCGAGTGCACCTGCCACAGCTACCGAGTCCACGCTCTCTGAAGCCCGTGCACACCAACTAGAGAGTAGCCTCTGTTGGTCACAGCTAGAGAAAACCCAAGGAAGACCCAGCACACCCAAAACCAAATTAATGAAGCCGATGACCGCTTTAAAATAAGTTACTCTGATCGAGAAATCATTTCTGCCTTAGAAAAGACAAAACCAAGAACCTGTGGCCTCCTAGGCTGAGAGAAGGAAATGATTTCTTATGGAGAAAACCTTTTTTTAGTAAATAATTGCAGTGTAGTTTCTGCCTCACATTTCTGGCCCTAAAATTTAGTTTGGGAATTGTGTACATTTCAGCATCTCAATTTTTTATAATCCTTTTCAACAATCACAATATATGTATTTCTCTCAGTAATGAATCTCATTTATGAATGTAAGGCTCACTATATTTTGATGAGGGAAGATGAGAGGAAATATTAAATGGATGACAATTGAGTAGATATTTATCTTCAGTAGATTTTACACTTTAAGTGTTCCTAAAGAGATTAGTGGACTTCCCTGGTGGTTCAGACAGTAAAGCGTCTGCCTACAATGTGGGAGACCCGGTTTCAATCCCTGGGTGGGGAAGATCCCCTGGAGAAGGCAATGGCACCCCACTCCAGTATTCTTGCCTGGAAAATCCCATGGATGGAGGAGCCTGGTGGGCTGCAGTCCATGGGGTCTCAAAGAGTCGGACACGACTGAGCGACTTCACTTTCACTTTCTTTCACTTTCAAAGAGATTAGTAACTTCTTAATGTTGCTTAAAATTTTTCTAATTCTTTTCTGTGGCTGAGTAATATTCCATTGCATGTATGTATTACATCTTCTTTGTGTGTCATTGTCCCATTCCTCTGTTGATGGACATTTAGTTACTTCCATGTCCTGGCTGTTGTAAATAGCACTGCAGTGAACACTGGGTGGGGTTCATGTGTCTTTTTGAATTATGGTTTTCTCCAGATTTATGCCCAGGAGTGGGATTAAATGGGCCCAAGAACTCTGCCACCCTTAACGGATTTGTGACATGACCTGGATCCTTGTGAATTTTCTCTTAGCTGCACATCATGCCATCAGCAGCTTGTGAAGTGATGGAAATTCGTATATATTTATCTGTGCAAGCCCTGTTCTGTGTGCTGCGGGCAGCAGGTCAACAGAGTGGATGAGACAAACCCTCCCTGAGGGACTGCATGGTCCACGTGGAAGGAGAACCAACCCAGACCCAACAGAACCGGACTCGTGGGGAGGAACATGAGATCCGAGGGAGGAAGCTCATTACCACTGCTGCCTGTAGCTCCTTTTCAAATGCTTCTGTTCAGTCGCTCAGTCACATGTGACTCCCTGGACAGCAGCACGCCAGGCTTCCCTGACCTTCACCATCTCCCAGAGCTTGCTCAAACTCCTGTCCACTGAGTCGGTGATGCCATCCAACCATCTCATTCTCTGTCACCTCCTTCTCCTTTTGCCTTCAGTCTTTCCCAGCATCAGGGTCTTTTCCAATGAGTCAGTTCTTCCCATAAGTTCTTGGCCAAAGTATTGGAGTTTCAGCTTCAGCATCAGTCCTTCCAGTGAATATTCAAGGTTGATTTCCTTGAAGATTGACTGGTTTGATCTCCTTGTAGTCAAGGGTCTTCAAGAGTTTTCTCCAGCCCCACTGTATGAAAGCATCAGTTCTTCGGTGCTCAGCCTTTAGTCAAACATTAGTCTTTTAAAAAACTATTTATTTATCTGTGGCTGCATCAGGGGAGGGCGGTCTTAGCTGCGGTGCTAGAGCTCTGGTTGCGGCACTCTGGTTCAGTGCTCGCAGTGCATAGGCTTAGCTGCTCTGTGGCATGTGGGGTCTTAGTTCCCTTCCAAGGGATCAAACCCACATCCCCTGCATCGAAAGGTGGATTCTTAATCACTAGACCACCAGGGAGGTCCCAAGCATTAGTCTTATTCAGTGTTCATAACAGTTTTGTGACTGGTATTTTATTATTCCTTTTTCACATCTAAAACTGAAGGCTAGAGAGCTTCAGTAATGTGCCCATGTCAGGGGCTGGGGGTTAGTAAATGACAGAGCGGGAATTCAGATCAGGTCTGCCTGACTTCAGAGGAGCATCGACACAGTGTCCCTGAGGGGGATTTAGAAGAGACACAGATTACTTCTCATAGAAGGTGGGGGTGGTCTAAAATTCATGGACAAGATCTCATTGGAGCTGAAGCTTGGAACTTGGAGAAGGTTTGGGGATTCTATGGAAGGGAAAGGCTTTTCTGGCCAAGAGAACAACTTGGACAAGAGGCCAGGGGTAGGTATGGTGAATTCTAGGTGGTTCAAGGAGCAGTGTGTAGTTCAAGTTGATCTAAGCTCAAGGGATGCAGAAGAAAGAGGGTGGACCCAGCAGTAAAGGCTGGTCAAGGAGTCTCACTTCCTCTGTGGATGGTGAGGACTCAATGAGGGTGTTAAGCTGGTGTTGGGCACAGGCTAGATGAGATCCATGGGGTTTTTCCAGACAAGAATACTGGAGTGGCTTGCCATACCCTGCTCCCAGGGATTGAACCCTGGTCTCCTGCACTGCAGACAGATTCTTTACCATCTGAGCCACCAGGGAAGCCAGGAGCAAATCCTGCACAGAAACAGGCATGTCCCCAGGGCTGGGAGGATCCGATGGAGATGTGGTGTGGTCCGGGGCTGGGAGGACGCGATGGAGATGCTGTGCGGTCCGGGGCTGGGAGGACGCGATGGAGATGCCGTGCGGTCCGGGGCTGGGAGGACGCGATGGAGATGCCGTGCGGTCCGGGGCTGGGAGGACGTGATGGAGATGCCGTGCGGTCCGGGGCTGGGAGACGATGGAGATGCCGTGTGGTCTGGGGCTGGGGGGGTGCCGTGTGTGGGGCGGGAGGGCATGATGGAGATGCGATGTGGTCCGGGGCTGGGAGGACTCGATGGAGATGCGGTGTGGTCCAGGTCTGGGAGGTCGTGATGGAGATGTGGTGTGGTCCAAGGTTGGGAGTATGTGATGGAGATGCTGTGTGGTCCAGGAGAACTGACTTCTGATGTTGCCATCTCTATCAGAGACGTTGGGAAGCAGGGCTTCCCAACCTTCCCCTCATTCTAAGGAGCTTTTTTAGACATTGTTTTTCTAATCATCCTGTGAAATGTTAAGTAGCACAGATACACTGTGTATCTGTTTATGGGCTTCGTGCCTCAGCATCGTTTAGTGACCTGGGCACTTAAGTGGGAAAAGCAGTGCCTGGGTGACTGGGGTGTGGATGGAAATGTTTCAGGTACAACTGGGCCCCCAGTTTGGTGTCATGGAAAGAAAGTACTGAAATCTGGTTATGGTGGAAAGGTATATGCTGGGGGATTAACTAGAAATAGTTCAAAATAAGGGGCACCCGAATTGGCTTTAGTGGTAAAGAACCTGCCTGCCAAAGCAGGAGATGTAAGAGATGTGGGTTTGATCTCTGGGTCAGGAAGATCCCCTGGAGGAGGGTTTAACAACTCACTCCAGTATTCTTCCCTGGAGAATTCCATGGACAGAGGAGCCTGGTGGGTTATAGTCCATGGGGTTGCAAAGTCAGACACGACTGAAGCGACTTGGCACCCAACACAGTTCAAACTAAAATGTAAGTAAATCTGCGACAGGGAGCGGTTTCACATCACACTCCAGAAGCTTCTTCCATTCTGCATTTGGGAAAATCCTGTGGCTGAGAGGTTTCATTTTTAACCTAAATTATTATCAGCCAAATTATTAAAAAAACATTATAAGTGCATAATTACATACACTTAGTTTATAGATTACATATAAATTATGTATGTGATTGTATAATTATTAAGATTGGATGAAGTTAATTATAAAAATACCATTTTCCTCAATCTTGATGACATCTCCCCACATCCCCGACATGGGGGTTCTGGCTGCTGGTACATTTGAACAGTGAACTCTAATGAACAGTCAAGATTTCGAAGTCTTTTCTGCAGGAACTTTGCCTCCCTGTCTTATTAGCGTTCTCGACACTGCTTCCAGAAAGGGCTGCAGAGAGAAGTGAAATGTCATTCATGGCAGGTGCAAATGGGCACCCTGGGAGAGGTTTGGTGGGGAAGGAGGGGGTCCCCCACAACCACCTGGGCTTGCAGAAGGGGTCGGCTGTGGGTCTGGAGGATTGCTGGGGTTCCTGGGTGCGTGTGGATCCCTGGAATCTGGCACAGTAGGAGCCGGGACTGGGATGACCAGCATCAGGGCTGAAGGCAGGGAGGTCACCTGCTGTTTATTTTTCCTGGCTGTTCCCTCTGTCTGTTCATTTCTTTTGCCATCATTGCAGTGTTTTCCATGGTGGTCATAGCATTCAGGAGGAGAAAAACCCTGTTTCCAGGGCGGGCGAGTGTGAAATTATCATCACTTTAGTGCATGTACCCTTCCCGGCAGCCTTGAGGTGGGCATCTTCATCTCACAAAGAGGGCTTCCCAAGGTCAGAGGTGCCAGCTTTCTTCTCTAAACTCTGACCTCTTCCCTCCCTCAACGCGCTTTCTCTTCCTGTCACCTGATACTCATGGCTTTAGTGTCCTCACGGACTCTCGTAAGTCTCCCTGTCTGGGTTCAAGGCCCAGCACGCTGGCCTCCGGGCGCTGGGAGCTGGCCCAGCTGCTCGGCCTCAGTGTTTTCGTGTCCTCAGCTGTGAAAGGGGAACAGTGACGTGTGCGCTGACTCAGGGGATGTTGGTTGTTACTGTTTTCCTCCTTCTTTGCAAATATGACCAGGTGCTTCTCCCCCCACTGCACTCTCCTTTTTGTTCATCTACGTCCTATTTCCTATTTGTGATCGAGCTATGCAGCACAGATATGTCCCTCCATCAGTGTGTCCTTGCAGCCAGAGTCTGGCCCCCCTACCCTGATCCGCCTCTGAAATCCGAGGCAGCAGGTTGCAATTTGCCAGCGATGGTCACTTCCTCTCCCTCCCACCCCGCCCTGGCCATTACCTTGAAGAGCTCAGAGCTGGCCTCACCCACCTCCACACGGAGTTTGCCAAGCAGATGGCAATGACTGGCCAGGGCCGGGTGTGGCCCCGCAATCACAGGATCCAGAGGTGCCCGAGCTCCCGGAAGACGCCTGTGTGGGCCTTCTGCAGTGTCTCTGGCCACCCTGCCCTCGGGACATGGCTGCCAAAAAAAAAAAAAATAGTAATAATAAAGACTGCAAAATTGAGCAAAGTGAACATTTTTAAATGGGACAGGAAGCTTCAAAATTGCTGCATTACACTGAAGAAACAGCTGCACATCTTGTCTGTCACCAGTGTCTGACACCCCCCCCCACCACACACACACACACACCGGGGCCCTGTGGGCCCAGTCCACACCTCTCCACCAGGGGAGAATGGGCAGACCGGGGTGTCCCCTCCCTCCTACGAGGCCCAGGAATTAATACACAGGCTGAGATTGCAGTGGGCAGAAGGACCATGACGATATTAAGTGTTGCCTCCTTTCAGGGCTGTGGGAGGGAGGGGAGGCAGGAGGATGGAGGAGCTGATTCCGCTGATGAGGCCCTGGGCGAGCCGGCCACCCGCTTGACCACGGATCTCACATCTTTGTGAGGCGGATTCTCCCTTCCTGTCTCCCCTGCATCCACTCCAGCTTCTGCTTTAAACAAATACTGACATTTCCGTTTATAGCTTTCCTTTTACGTCTGGCTCAGTGGTAATGAACCCGCCCGCCAATGCAGAAGACATAAGTTCGGGTCTCCTGGATCGGGAAGATCCCCCCGAGTAAGAAGTGGCAGCCCACTCCAGTGTTCTTGCCCTGGAAACCACATGGACAGAGGAGCCTGGTGGGGTCCATGGGGTCACAAAGAGTCAGACCTAGCGACTGAGCACACATATACTCTTCAATCCATAATTCTGCTTGTTGGTATACCTGTGTTGGAGAAATCCTTACACAGTTTTCTAAAAAGCATGCATTTTCAAGGATGTTTACGACAATATTTGTAACAATAGGAAACAGGGTTGGGGAGGGATGCTAATCGATGGTGGAATGGCTGAATAAATAGTAGTATGTCCGAAGCAGGAACTGCCATGCAGCTGGTTATCCCATGTGGAATTGCCATTCTGACTAGTTTTGACCTGAAAAATGGCCATTTCCTGAATTGAACAAAGGATGAGGGTTATCCCTGTGCCTCTGTTTCTTCATCTTTAAAATGGGGACAATCGTATTTCCTCCCACAGGGCTCTGTTCTGTGCCTGTGCTCAGTCGTGTCCGACTCTGCAACCCCATGGACCGTAGCCCACCAGGCTCCTCTGTCCGTAGGATCCTCCAGGCAAGAACACTGGAGTGGGTGGCCATGCCTTCCTCCACGGGTTCCTCCTGACCCAGGGGTTGAACCTGCATCTCTTATATTGGCAGGCAGGTTCTTTACCACTAAACGTGAGGATTTAATGCAATTGCACATGGCCTTGGAACATGGCCCAGCCCACATCCAGAGCCCAGTCCATAATTGCTGATACCTCTGTGTATCTATCTATATTAACATGGAAATAACCCCAGATACACTGTCTAGAGAAAATAACTGCATGTGTGTGTTTACAAAGGTCAGTCAAGTTTGAACCCATTCAAGGGGGAAAAACTGTGTGTGCGCGTGCGTGCACATGCGTGTGTAACCCCCTAAGGACAGGCCTGGAAGGCCACCCCCTAGGCTGTTCCTTGTGTTTAACCCTGAGGGAGGGAGCAGGACTGTGGTTGTTGGTGAGGAAGTGCCCAGCATTCAACCAGAGAGGCACAGCTGCGGGCAGATACCCGCCCCTGGAAGGGAGTGGTTGGGGCTGACCAGCCCTGGAGGGCTATGGTCTATGCAGCTAACGGTGGAGCTGGAAGGCCCAGGCCCAGCCCTCGGGAAGGGGCGATGGATGTGGACGGAGAGGACTCAGAGGTCAGGCTCCCCCTCCGAAGCCAGACTGAGATGGGTTCTTACTGCACCTGGCGTGGGGCAGGGGCGGATGACGTGGGCGGTGTCGGGACAGAAGCAGAGCCCCCCAACAGGAGCAGATCCAGCCGGGCCAGGGAGTTAGGAGCCAAGGGGATGGAGAGGACGTAGCCGTTGCAGTGTGGCTGCCGCTTCTCCCCGGGAGGTCAATCAGCACGTCAGCCACCACGCACGTGACCTGCGGAGCCCGCCCAGCCTCCTGAGACCTTCCCGAGTGGGCCTTTGAAGTGAGAGTGAAAGTCACTCAATTGTGTCTGACTCTTTGCGACCCCAGGGACTATACAGTCCGTGGAATCCTCCAGGCCAGAACACTGGGGTGGGTAGCCTTTCCCTTCTCCAGGGGATCTTCCCAACCCAGGGATTGAACCCAGGTCTCCCACATTGCAGGTGGCTTCTTTACCAGCTGAGCCACAACTGGAAACAAACCAGAAAGGGGATTTGCATAGACGTGCCTTAGGGCCCTCAAGGGGGAATGGCACAGTTTCCTCTAAATTCTTCTGGATTAATTGAATTATTTTTCATTATGACTATAAATACATTTCTTGTTAATTAAGAAAAAAAATGAAATCCCCTAGGAGGAAAACGGGAGACTCTTTTATCCGGTGAGACTTCAGTGTTGAGTAACTCCAGCCTGTCGAGGCGAGGGGGGGATCCTGGCCTCCCCTGGTCCCCACCTGGCCCGGCTGTCATCGCCTCTCCCTGGGCCTCTGTAGCCGCCCCTCGCGGGCCCCCCTGCTTCTCCTCTGCACCCACTCGAGCCTGAATGCTCTTTTCAGAACGCAGATTCGGTGCTGCGGCCTCTGTAAAGAAATGCTCCGGTGACACCTCCCGGCCTCTGGTGCAACCACAAATCACCACTGCCCACCCTGGTGCGGAAGCCGCTGTGACTCCGTCCCCCTCTCTACTCCTTCCCGCTTCCCCTTGGTGGTCACGCAGCCATGCCTGCTGTCCAGGGGGCCGTGTGTGTAACAGTCACGGGAGCTGGCTGCTCACCATCCCCTGTGTGTGCAGAATCACGCTGAGCGCCTTGACCACAGAATCTGCTTCATAGCCATCGCACCTCCAGCAGCTTTTCCCATCTGGATTCACAAAGATGCTGAGGCTTCTGGGACATTGCGAAACAGACCGGGAAGTCTTACAGCCGTCGAGTGGTGCCCCCAGCACAGGAGCCTGGCCCCCAGATCCACGCACAGCATCCATCCCAGGCAGCGCCTCTGCCCTCTAGGTCTCGCCGCCTCTTATTTTTTTTTTTTTTTTTTTTTTGGTTAAATAATTAATAAGATTACCAACAGGGTGCTAATTACAAATAACGAGAGAGGAGCTAGAGGTGATGAGTTTTCCAAATGAGGAACCAGGATCCGAGGCCCAGGGGTCCGGCCACCCAGGCAGGGCAGCTCCGAAATAAATAATGGAGTGGGGGGCAAGGGGTCAGGGCTGCTCCTGCTTCTTCTTGACTGAAATCCGCTACTTCCTTGCTGCCAGCATCTTGTAGAATGGGTCCACGCTCACAGCGGCCTGGATGGACTTGATTCACTTGTCCTTCTCCTCCTGCGTGGGGGCCGAGATCCGGTACACCATGTAGTTCCCCTCAACCACCCAGCCGTCGGCCTCTGTTTTGCAGGCTTTGATGAGCTGCCCCTTGTTGTTGGGGATGTACAGCTCGAAGCAGTTTGGTTTCCGGGGGTCGTCCACCTTGCGGATGCTCAGATTCTCCAGTGGGATGATTCCTCGGGGCTCCTTGTCCGTAGAGTACTCAAAATAGTAGAGGCAGTTGTCTGTGAGGATGAACCAGCGCCGCTTCCACGTCTTCACCCGGCCCCCTCCCAGCTTAAGGAGCCAGCCCTCCCGGTCCGGGTTGAAAAAGGTGTGGGTCAGATCATTGCCGTCATCCTCGGGGATCTTGAAGGGCTCGTTTCGGATGCTGTCATACAGATTCCTGAGCAGCTCCTCAGGCAAGTTCCCGCCCTCGTTGATGCCCCGGTTCATGGCCACGAAGCGCTCCAGTCCCGGCTTGTCCCAGACGTTGGGGTTGTGGAGGCTGGTGTTCAGCATGATCACGGCAAAGGACAATACGTAGCACGTGTCTGTGGACTGGAAAACCTCAGGGTTGCACAAGCAGTAGCGCTGGGCAAAGGCCTCCATCATGCGGTCGATCTTCTGGGCTTCTCCAGGGAGGCGGAAGCTCCAGAGGAACTGCCTGAGGGCCTGCACCAGATTGAGGTCAGTGAACTCGTGCAGATCCACGAAGGCATGAAGCACTGCCAGATTCAGCTCTTCCCTCTCCCCCAGGTAGTCCCCAACGGCCGTCTTGTTCAGGCCCTCGCCCTTGTACAGGAAGCGGGCAATCTCCTCAGGTGTGTTCTGCAAAAGTTCATTCTCCACCAGGAACTGGATCCCCTTTTGGGGTCCATATTGAACTTCTTCCTGCCCATTGCCATCTTCCGGTTCCGTTGCAAGGTTTTGCTCCCCTCATTGGCCTCCAGACCCTCCACCTCGCTCATGGCTTCGCTGAGCTCCTCCCGCAGGTGCTGGATCTCCACCAGCAGCTCCTGCTTCCGCCGCCGAATATTCTCCAGCTCCATCCGCTCCTCCGGAGTCAGGTCCGGGGGTTCATAGACACCGTCCTCCATGGCGGCTAGGAAGGCCTGCGGGGAGTCCGGGGCGGTCCCGCTGGTTGGCCCGGATCCGCGTTGGCCCGCAGGCTCGGATGAGCCCGCTCAAATGCCCCGGGAGCCACCGCCGCCTCCTCAGTGCCAGTCCTCAGCGCTGAAAAGTTCGCCACCTCTTGGTATGAGGCTGTCTGCTCTCTGGGTCACAGGCTCTGAGGGTGGGATCCTGGGAGCCACCCAGGCATGTGGCCACACCTCCAGCCCCCCCCGGCACATCCTGCCTACACACGTCTGGCCACCAGACGGTGTTTGCTGGAAGCAGACATGTGCCCGCACTGTGCTGGGTCTTGGGGCGAAAGGCTGAGGTTAGGGTCTGTGCCTCGCAGGACCTGTGGCCTGTAAGGGGGTAGGGGGTCATCGCACCATGTCTCAGGGTGCGATGAGTGCCCTGAAAGTGACTGGAGCAAGTGGAAGCCGGCCAGGCCTGCCCTGGACTGGGAGCAGCAGGGGCCAGGGAGGCCTTCAGGAGGTGACGGCCGGACGCGTCCCGGGAGCCGTCCTGCTTGACCTGGCTGCCTCCTGGATGCGGCTCTGCCCTGGGCTTGTCCAGCCCCCATGAACGGTACCGGGAGGGGTTGGACCTGCCCCCTCCCTCCCCCAATGGCTCCCCCGGGCTTGGTGCCCCCAGAGGACAGCTGCCTGGGGGCTCGGCATTTTCTCAGCTCTAGGAACAGGCAGACTCTATGGTATTCAGTAGGGGGTGTGTTCTGGTTTGTTCCTGATGACATGGGTGGGCAGTGAAGCCTGGGTCTGCTGGGGGCCCGGCACGTGCTCTGCACCTGTTGTATGTGACACCTGTCGCTTCTCACAAAAGCCCCTGAGGCCACCCCTTCCAAGATTAGGAGGCCGGGGTGCCTCCGGGTTTACCTGTCCAAAGCCCCAGAGGGCTTGGGCTTAGAAACTAGACTGTAGTGCCTTCCAGAGAGTTCTGGCTCCAGCACCTCATCGCTGGTCTCCAGCCTCAAGCAGAGAGAGACTTCCAAGGGCAGCAAGTCCAGCCTTTTATTCGTGAGGCTTGGCTGGGCTTTGTCTGTGTATGTGTGTGTGTGTGTGTGTGTGTGTGTTTGTGCATGCAGGGTGCGTGTGTGGGCGTGCATGTGTGCGTGTGTTGGGGCAGGTGATGAGTGAGTGAGTGCCTGACGTATACCTCTCTAAGTGGTGATAAAAAGGGGCATGTCCTTCACAGGGCTTCCCCAGTGGCTCAGTGGGTACAAGAATCCAGCTGCAATGCAGCAGACACAAGAGATGCCCTGGACTGGGAATATCCCCTGGAGGAAGAAATAGCAACCCATTCTGGCATTCTTGATGAAAAACCCCATTGCAAGTGGAGTCTGTTCATGGGGTTCTCAAGGCAAGAATACTGAAATGGTTTGCTAGTCCCTTCTCCAAGGAGATCCAACTAGTCCCTCCTAAAGGAGATCAGTCCTGGGTGTTCACTGGAAGGACTGATGCTGAAGCTGATGCTCTAATACTTTGGCCACCTGATGCAAAGATCTGACTCATTTGAAAAGACCCTGATGCTGGGAAAGATTGAAGGTGGGAGGAGAAGGGGACGACAGAGGATGAGACAGTTGGATGACATCACTGACTCGATGGACACGAGTTTGAGTAAACTCTGGGAGTTGGTGATGGACAGGGAGGCCTGGCATGCCGCAGTTCATGGGGTCACAAAAAGTTGGACACGACTGAGCAACTGAACTGAATTGAACTGAGAGGACCCTGGTGGGCTACAGTCCACGGGATCACAAGGAATGTGACATGACTTGGAGACTAAGCGTGTGCGCAGAACCCTTTATTATAAGTGTTCGCATCACTATGAAAATGTTGGCAGTCAGCTGAGCGACTAAGCCCATCCTTCCCAGAGGGCTCCCTCAGGCACCCACCTACCCACCTGCTGAACACACTCAGCTAACATTACAATGCAAAGCTGCTCTATAGCTGTAGTTTGAATTGCCAAGGTTCCACTGTTCTTCTGGACAATTTCTACAATAAAGGTTTGTCCTCAGGGCACCAGGTGGGGAGGTGGTCACCTGCTTTAGAGGTATCACTGAAGAAAAAAATGGCAAGTTGGCCATTATTGCCCGAAAAAGGACTTTTCCATTTTCATAAGCTCCTTTAAAAATGTTTTCATAGTTTCATTGAGACCCACGAGGGAATGACCCTCATTCATCCTGGCCCTTCAGGTGCTGGTATTTCCCCGCAGGGCTTCATCATTCCTAGTACACTCCAGCATCGTTCATGGGAGAGAAAAATTGGGTATTTAGTGTTCTTTGATGGAGTTTATAAGTGTCCCAATTAGTCATTTCGCAGGACATTAATAATTTTGTATCTCGCCTCCTGCTGCCTTTCAGAGCTCTGTAAACACCAGGGCATAGATTCAGGCTTTCAGATTTACTTTTCCCCAAGGTACTTAATCAAGGAATGCAAGTTATTTGCCTTCTCAAAGCTTCCTCTTCTCCCCTGGAGACTTGTGGAGTTTTCTCTTCTTTTTTTTTTTATCCCTTCTCTTTCTAAACCCTTTCAAGGATTGGGATCTTGGCTAAAACGATCCTGCACTTGACCCCTCGAAGTTGCTTTCCCTTCCAGCTAGGAAGTTTTGCTGTGCCAACCTGTCCCAGGGGCCCAGAGCCCTGGTCGCAGAGGTGCATGAAATAAAGGCCTGTCTGTCTCTCTGTTCCAGAGCTGGTGATGCTGCTGGAGTGGTGGTCGGGTACGGAGTGCGTCATCTACACGGACCCCCGAGCCTACCCCAAGTACGGGAAGGAAAACGCCATTGTCGTTCTGAACCACAAGTTTGAAATCGACTTTCTCTGTGGCTGGAGCCTGGCTGAGCGCTTTGGGGTCTTAGGGGTAAGTCAGACCCGCACACCTCTTTTTGTCCAACACCATAACTGGCCTTTTACTTCCCGTCGTTCAGCGCTTGCAGCAGCATTAATAGGCTTGTTGAAATGTTAACTGACTGCTTTTCCTTCTTGCTCAGAATCAAGATGAACATCTGCTGTGAGTAAGGATCATATTTATTCATCAGTGACGGTGTGCTGGGCATTTTACCAACAATTAATTTATTTAATCCTTGCGGAAACATTTGGGAGTCAGGAACCTGCCCTTATGTAAACTCTACACTTCACTACCCTGCTTTAGATCACACAACTGTTAAGTTGATTTGAATTTGATCTCGTCCACCTTCGTATTCTTTTTTTCCCCCTTTTTATTTATTTCAATTTATTTACTTTTAATTGGGGGATAATTACAATATTATGTTGGTTTCTGCCCCACATCAGCATGAATCAGCCAGGGGGGCACATCCATCTCCTCCCTCCTGAACCTCGCTCCCCAGCCTGGTATACAGAGTGAAGGAAGTCAGAAAGAGAAGAACGAATATGCTATATTAATGCATATATGTGGGATCTAGAAAGACGGTACGGGTGAACCTATCTGAAGGGCAGGAGTAGAGACGCAGAGAGCAGACTTGTGGGCACAGTGGGGGAAGGAGAGGGGGGACGAATCGAGAGAGGAGCTCTGAAGCATAGACATACCGTTCCCGAAATCGCCAGTGGGAATTTGCGGGAGACCGCAGGGAGCTCAGACCCGGTGCCCTGTGACAGTTTCGTTTTTTCATCTCTGTGCGCTGCTGGCTCCCTGAGTCACGGGCAGCATTTGCCTCTGAAATGCCCACCTTCATGGGCCTGAGAAAGCTGAATACCAGCACCAGGGCGTGTGCCCGTCAGCATTCTGAATGAATACGAAATCCTGCCTTTCTCCAACTCGTTTGCCCTCTTGCCTGCCTTCGGGACTGGGCCTTCCCGTTGACTCCTGTCGTGCTGAATGCAGTGAGGAGTGAAGGTTCAGCTCCGAGCAGGTACCAGGCCGTCGGGCTCAGGTGTCCCTACAGGAAGGGCGGCAGGTACTGCCCGGGGCTGGGAGAGGCTCACAGCAGAACTTGGGGGTCCCGTTTTGCACCCGGAGCAGCCCCCGCAGACTCGGGGGGGACAGGGTGCTTGTTTTTGGTGGCCCATGTAGACAGAACCACAGTGCGGAGAAGGTAGGAGTCTGAAGACCATGCAGAGTGGAGCGGACCAAGAATCGGATCCCCCAGGGACGGTCTCCGTGTGTCCAGTCCCTGGCGGCCTGTGGGTCCAGAGTCACTTTGGAACCTTGGGTCTTATTGGTCTCTGCCTGCTGGGAAGACCCTTGGCTAACAGGGACTCAGTAACCCTATTTATTTTTTAAATAAAATATTTATTTTTTATATTTATTTTTTAGGGACATATTTATTTTCTTAAAAAAAAAAAAAAAAAAGAAAACATTGGGCAAAAGGAGAGAGAAGGAAATATACTTGGAAACAGGTTCCAATAATGTCTTTGGGACAAATAATGGTTGTCATGCCATTAAACTAAAGTCGTTAGCCGTTTTTCAAGAGGTGGAAATAGTGTTGAGTGTGCTGCTACCTGAAGACTTCTAGAAAACTGGATTGCCTGGTGCTGAGTGTGCTGAACGGGTTTCTAGGAATGGACAGGCCTGCTTGCCAGCTGTTTTCTGTTTTCTGGTACGTTCTGACATGATGTCTGTGCAGACCTGTGTGTGTGTGCGTGCGTGTGCATTTTGTTTCCAGGAACAAAACCAGACATCCGAGTATCTACCTTTTTCTGCTGTGGAGGCCTTGGGCAGAGCTCTTAGCTGCAGTTCTGTGGCTTTATTCTCTCTGACAGGAGAGAAAAGCCACCCTAACCCGAACCCCATCATGGACACAGACCCTCCTGCCTTACAGGAGCGGGTCCGGGGTGTCTTCGCATCCTGACTGGAACTAGTGGTGCAAGCCTTCAAGCTAGGCTTCCCCCGGACACCGGTTCTTCAAGTGAAGTTTGGGGGCAGCTGCTGACTTTCTGGGCTCCGCAGGCGGCTTGGGTGTGTCCATGCTTAGGATGTGAGGTGTGTAATATGAGGCAACAGGCACTTTCCCGTACTTGTGGTCCCCCTGGAGGCTTTATGACCTTGGGCTTCTCCTGTGAGTTGCTGGATTTGTGCTTCTTCCAATCCACATGGTATCATTACTGTTTATCATTCACTTTTTATACATAGACGGCCAGGGCCTCAGTTTGGGTAAAGAATGTGCCCCAGGATGGGAATTAGTAACTCTTGATTTCTGAGTTGCTTCTCTTTCCTCTTGGATGGTATTAAGAGGAAAAGCTGGTGGGTGGTGAGGGGTGGCTGGTGGTGGTGGGAGGTCCCCTCTGTGTCAGAAAACGACCAGGGCAACCTGGGGAGGGAACGTTTCTAGTCTTGTCTCCTCCCCCACCTCCAACTCCTGGTCAGTTCAGGGCTCCTTCTGAGGAGAGAAATCCCTCAGTACCTTCACGGGGTCAGGGATGGGAAAGGACTAAGGAGGCAGGAACACAGAGATGCTCAGGGAGACAGAATCAGCAGCCACGGGGAGGGGGCGCCACACAGCGAAGGGGGTGGGCCCCATGGGGTGCCTGGAGGGGAAGTTAGCCATCGAGAGCGGACCTGGGACTACAGGCGGCCCAGGACTGAGAAGGGGAGAGCGGACTCAGGACTGAGAAGGGGAGGCTTTCGTGGAGTGGTGACTCTCAGCGCCCTTGAGCGTTTTTCTAGCAGAGACTCTGAAATCCTGATCAGCACAGCTCAGCACGTAGGGTGCAGATGCCACAGAAAGTTTCCCCAGCAGAGTGACCGTCCAGTCCATGACACAGGGACCTCTCATCTCCAGCCCTGACTTCCTGAACGAATACTGCTGCGATTGGATTGCTTTTCTCTCTTAGAAACCAAACAGCTAAGGTTGCATGCACGTTACGCACAAGCCTTGCTCCTTGATCTGGAGACTGTTCAGGAGTTTTAGGAGTCCCACCCAGAGTTGGGTAGGCAGGTCTCAGGACCTTAGCTGGGACGATGCGGTTTCCATCCTCATGGGAGCCCGGGTAACCCTGCTCTGGGGGCTGGCAGGTTGTCTGGATTCTTGCTGAGATGTTCTCTGGGGCCCTGGAGTTGGCACCAGAAGTGGAGGGTTGGGGAGAGGCAGCAAGTAACCACGTCTCCCCACCGCCCAACCCTGGGGAAACAGCGGGTACTGTGGCCACCACAGCTGTCTGTACAAATGCTGATGAAGCCACGTGCTGGCAGAGGCGCTGCGAGGGGATGAGACAGGATGCCCATGACCTTGTGGGGCTGGGCCAGCTCAGGTGGAAGTCAGCAGACTGTTCTCCCAGTGGGGCGAGGGCGGGGATGGAGAATGTTCTCTCTCCCAAGCAGGGAACAGTTACCATCCAGTCTCCCAGAGCAGCTGAGGTCTGCCTGGAGGGCGTGAGACTGGAGGAGGAGCTACCTGGCTCCTTTCCAAAGAGGCCCGTTCACTCCTTCTACCCTGGACAGGAACCAGGCAGCATCTCATTATATGGATCATGCAGCGGTGCTTCTCTTATTGACCTTCAGAAACACTCACCTGATTCATCCCCTTTTTTTTAAGTAACACATGATGTTGAGATCCTTCTGGAGTCCAAGAAGTTTGCATTTTAGAAGAGAAGGGACATAATAAGGAAGGTTCCTGATGAGGCATTTTTCATCTTCACACGTAACAGCCCAAGAGGAAGTGAGTTGAAATTGAAGCGAGTGAAATTCGAAGAAATTCTTGCATGCAGCCTCAGTCGCTTCAGTCGTGTCTCTTTGCGACCCTGTGGACTGTAGCCCACCAGGCTTCTCTGTCCATGGGATTCTTCAGGCAAGAATACTGGAGTGGGTTGCCATTTCCTCCTCCAGGGGATCTTCCCAACCCAGGATCAAACCCACGTCTCTTGCATCTTCTGCATTGGCAGGCGGGTTCTTCACCAACAGTGTCACCTGAGGAGTCCTGAAATTCTTGAGAGGAGGATTAGTAAATATGAAATTAGATTTGGGGAGAAAGCAATGGGATTCTTTTAAAAAAAGAAAACAGGGTAAGCCTTCATTTTATGACCTTTTCCCCTATTTGGTCATTCTGGGGTCCTGTCCCTGCGACTCTGGTTCCCTTAGAGCTGGAGGGCTGGCATGGGCCCTGGTCGTGGTCTTAAGGAATTCGCTGACTTGTTCCTCCCTGAGTGAGTGTGGTGTGTGAACAGGCCAGGGTGTGCGACGCAAGAGTCATGACTTCTGAAGCTTCGGGTCTGTTTACTTATCTTTCTGCTGCAGTAAAAATACGCGCTGGCTCCTTCACAGTGGCCCTGAAGGTTGCCTAAGATGGTGTTTGTAGGGACTTTGAGCAGCTCCAGGGCCTGGGAAGCTCTCCGTAAAGGCAGCTGTTTGTGTCCATTTTTATCTGCTGGGGTCATCGTGGCTTGGCGGTTACCCCAGAGGCCAACTGGGATGTTGTGTTCGGGTCTTTAGAGAAGCCCTGGGTGTTAGTCATGTACAGCAGGTGACAAGCCCCGAATGTAGTGGCTCAAAACAAACTCTCAAAGTGTCCCAGTTTGAGTGGCCCAAGATTCTGGCTCAGCTCCTTGGGGGTCGTGGCGGGGTCCCTCCGGGGCTGGGTGGTGGTTGCATCTGAAGGCTTGCTGTGCAGGGACCGGTGTCCAGGTTTGCCCATTTGTGTCCAGGGTGACCCTCCCGCCTGAGTCTCTGCTCAGGCACCCCTGATCCCCAAGGGAGCAATGCGAGCTGGGTGGGAGAAAACACCCGAGTGAGGGAGAAGCCTCAGCCTTCTTGTAACGCAAACTTCTGCTCGATAGGGGAGTCCACGAGCCCCACTCCCTCCAGGAAGCAGGCGGGGCTGCGAGGAGGTGCCCGGAAGTACCCGAGACAAGGATCAGAGGGGCCATCGTGGAGGCCGCCTGCCACCCCTTTCAGCCTCCAGCCTCGCGTTTCCATCTGTCGCTGTTGTCTGCCTCTTTTGTGACCCCATGGACTGCAGCCCGCCAGGCTCCTCTAACATGATCTGTTACAGCTCCACCTGAAAATAGATTGAATTCCTGTCGCGTGTCTACGTGCAGAAGGAGGAGAAGGGAACTCTGATTCCCAGGCAGCGGGCCCTCTCGAAGCTCCCCAGCGCCTTCCAGACATGAGGATGCAGATGACAATGAGGGCAACCGATGCGTCTTCCAAATGTTTACCCAACAAGCAGATCGCGTCGGTTTTCTGCGGAAGTCACTGTGCTGGGTAGGATGGCGGGTCAGGGATGTGTGGAAAGCTCTCAGTGACTTCAGATCATACAGAGAGGCAATGGGGTGTCATATAAGACCATGCGACGCAGGCATTGAACCGTAATGAGGGGGATCATGTCCACGTGGGGTGCCCTGTGCGTGTGTGATATTTGACCACTTGGCCATCTAGCGGCTTCAGGGACTCATTCTGAGTGTCACCCCTTTGTCTGCTAGGAAACAGAGGTCCCGGGGAGGAGCTGGGTCACGGTGGTAAAGGTGGACTCTGTCTGAGGGGCGAGTTTGGGGGCAGCTCTGTTTACCAACCTGTGGGGAAGGACTTCAGTGTTTTAACAACTGGAAAATAACATTTCGGCAGTACCAGCACATGACTGCTGTGCCCAGGGATGGAGAAACGTCCCAGAAGGTGATGACACCGGGCCCAGGCCTTGAAGGAGGCGGGTGGTTTTAGGAGGAGATGAGAGATGGAGGTAATGGGAGAAACAAGAGGCAGGAGATGGAGGTAGCTGGAGGGAGACCCTGGGGAGGGTGTGGCCAGCTGCCGTGGTCCTAGGCTCTGCTGACCGACTCTTCCCACTGTGGCCAAGCGTCCAGATCAGCATTACTGCTGCCTGCTCAAGGTCACTGCAAGGTGATTTTGAACCTATTCAGTTCAGCTCAGTCGCTCAGTCATGTCCGACTCTTTGTGACCCCATGGACTGCAGCAAGCCAGGCCTCCCCGTCCATCACCAACTCCTGGAGTTTATGCAAACTCATGTCCATTGAGTTGGTGATGTCATCCAACCATCTCATCCTCTGTTGTCCCCTTCTCCTCCTGCCCTCAATCTTTCCCAGCATCAGGGTCTTTTCAAATGAGTCAGCTCTTCACATTAGGTGGCCAAAGTATTGGAGTTTCACCTTCAGCATCAGTCCTTCCAATGAACACCCAGGACTGATCTCCTTTAGGATGGACTGGTTGGATCTCCTTGCAGTCCAAGGGACTCTCAAGAGTCTTCTCCAACACCACAGTTCAAAAGCATCAATTCTTCGGCACTCAACTTTGTTTATAGTCCACCTTTCATAACCTATTAACCCAAATCAGAAAAGAGATGCCATAAAATGTGAGAAAATCAAGAACTGGACCCAGACTGTCAGTATTGTGGTGTAATTCGCCAGGATGCTTCTGACCACTAGCAGGAAACGTGGTTTTTCCTGTGTCAGATCACACGCATCTGAAAACCCACATTTCTTGGGGTTTGATTTCAAAATGGCCACTTTTCTAACCATGAATTTCTGGAAGAAGAATGTCGATGCCAATTTGCTCAGAAAGGCTACACGGATGTTACTTCCCATAAACCTCCATCAACGATCACATTCCCCCCAGTTGTAGGTTTCCTGCATTTTATTTTTCAAACTAAGTGTAAAACTAAGTAAGAAAGGAGACGCCCTAAGAGATGAATATGGGCCCAGGTGTCCAGAACAGACACTTCCGTTTACGTCTGCTTGCTCCAGTTCTCTGATAAGGGTGGCAGGGCAGAGACAGAGGTGTATGCAAAACCTGCCCACGTCACTGGCACCCTGGCCCTTACGTTTACCAGCTCCAGGACCTTGGGGAGGTTATCTGACTTTTCCCATGAAATGGTGAACCCTTCCCATTTCATGCTATTTAAGAGTTTCATGAATATATGTAATATATATATATATATATATATATATATATTTTTAAATGGCTTCCCGGGTGGCTCAGTGGTTAAGAATCTGCCTGCCAGTATAGGAGATGCAAAGATGCGGGTTCCATCCCTGGGTTGGGAAGATCCCCTGGAGGAGGAAATAGCAACCCACTCCAGTCTTTTCGCCTGGAGAATCCCATGGACAGAGGAGCCTGGTGGGCTACAGTCTGCGGGGTTGCAAAGGCTCAGACACGGCTGAGCCCACGCACTGCTACACTCCCATATGTCAAATCCCTCGTCAGGCGCGTAGCACACAGTAGGTACACCATTATTACTCGTGTCTTTGACCCTAATCCGTTTCCCTTCATTGAAAGTTTCCTTATGAAAGTAGGGTAAGGCGTGGAGGATGCAGGAGAGACGGAGTGTCCTCTGAGTGGGGTTTAACCAGTTCTCCCGGCCCTGCGTCCTGTGCAGCTGCAGTCTCCCATCACTGTTATGGATCACAAGGTCCCTTTGCATTTGCCTTCATCCCGGCTTCTTCATGGGCGCTGGGTTCCAGAGAGGGCAGAAGTTTCTCGATGTGGAGAAGTTTTGTTTCCCTCTCCAGGGGCTCCCCTTGCAGCCGTGGCTCTGTCAGCCCTGTTAGGGTGGATTTGGGCGCCCGCAGGTGGGTCTGTGGGAGACTCCTCCCCTCCTGCTCCCACCTGGTTAATCAGTTAATCCGAAGCTTTGCCCCCTTTGCTTCCGGGCACCTGCACCTCTGGGAGGAGGCAGGGGGCCACCTTCTGTCTCTTCGTGTTCTCCAGCTGGGCCAGGCTGGCTGGGGTCCGGATGACACAGATAAGGACCCCGAGAGAATCCGGGCGAGGCGAAATCCCTTCCAATCCTGGGCACTGGGAGAATCGTTGCCACGGAAAGGAGTCCCTGGGCAGGGCCGATGCATCTTGAGGTCATAAAAAAATAGCGTTAGTTGCTCGGTCCTGTCTGACTCCGTGCAACCCCATGGACTGTAGCCTGCCAGGCTCTTCTGTCCATGGGATTCTCCAGGCAAGAACACTGGAGCGGGTAGCCATTCCCTTCTCCAGGGGATCTTCCTGACCCAGGAATCGAACCCAGGTCTCCTGCATTGCAGGTGGATTTTTTACCACTTGAGCCACTTGGGAAACCTTTTTTCTTTTTTTTTTTTCTTGAGCTCATAACCAAGTGTATTCCTGGAAGTGGTAGCACGCCTTTTATTTTTCAAGTATAGTCTTGAGTTAGACACTCCAAATTTTCTTTTTTATTAAACAAAATCCTCTGGCTTTTCTTTAAGGAGTCAAAGTCGGATATATATTTTCTCGTACCTTCTTTCCTAAAGGCACAGAAACCTTTGCTTGGCCTGGGGGAGTCATGTCACTGGTAGCGTATCAAGTGTCCTGGAGGACTGTAAGCATATTTAAATAGTATACATTTCAAGTCTTTTGGTCATAAATGAGTTGGCTCCTGTGAATCTCCTGGCCCAGAGCCTATCGCTGAGTGCTCTACTGAGTATAATTATTGTTATTACTGCATTCCAAACCTGGCTTAAGAAATGGGTTGAGTTAAAAGGGACGTTCAGCCGCCGTGCCTGCTTGGTGGTGACGATGATAGCTACACGTTATTGAACACCTGTGTGTCTTGTTCTCAGTGAGGAGCTTTTTGTATGTGTCTCCATGTGACATTAGATCTTTACAGCCACGCTTTCCGGTAAGCATGACTTTGCTCTTAATACAGCCAGGAAAGTTGAGGCCCGCCAAGTGAACGTGATCCACATCAAGGCCTAGGCCTAACGATAGCATCCGGAGTTTTAAGGCTGAAGGATGGACTAATTCAGCATAACCGGAAATGGCTCCTCTGTTCTGTTTCTCATGAAAAATAACCAGACTGTTTTTGATCTGGAGCCTCGTGCTCCAGAAGCAAATGGCTAAAGATGGGCTGATGTCAACCATTTCCTAAAAAGGGCATTGTTAGGGGACCCTGCCAAGTAGTTTTCCGATTGAGAAGCAGGAAAATCTAACAAAATTTAAAAATCACTTCTAGTCCCACCATCCAGCAATAGTTACTATTATTTTTCTCTGCTTTTACCATTCTCCAAATAGACTGTTAACTCAGCTTTGAGTCTACATTAAAAAAAAAGAGTTAGTCTTCATTTTCCCAGCCATTAAATATTCATAGAAAACAAATTTCATCGGCTGTAAATCAAGAGTGTTGATGAACTGAGTGTGTAATTATTCAAGCTGAATATTTTAGGCTTTGTGGCCCTCCGTCGTGACTTTTCAGCTCTGCTGCAGCATGGAAGCAGCCATTTTCCTAGCAGTAGGCAACGTGTATGTGAGAGCAACTGTGTCCCAATAAAACTTTATTTATAAAGCCAGGTGGCAGAGCAGATTTGGCCCACCGGCTACCTTTGTTTGGTATATCATATACAACATGATTCATGCTGCTGCTGCTGCTGCTAAGTCACTTCAGTCATGTCCGACTCTGTGCAACCCCAGAGATGGCAGCCCACTGGGGTCCCCCGTCCCTGGGATTCTCCAGGTAAGAACACTGGAGTGGGTTGCCATTTCCTTCTCCAATGCATGAAAGTGAAAAGTGAAAGTGAAGTTGCTCAGTCGTGTCCGACTGGTTCATAGAAGTCTTTAATTTTTAAAAATTGAGGTATGGTTAATTTCCACTAATAGGAAATCCCCCCGAGGGTACCCATCCCCAGCAGATAGCTGTGATCTACTGCACAGGATCTTTCTCCAGACCTCATGGCTGCTACTCTGGAGGTTATGATCCCTCTTGGCTGTGGGCTTCCCCGGTGGCTCAGTGGTAAAGAATCCGCCCGCAATGCAGGAGCCACAGTCAACCCCTGGGTTGAAAGGTCCCCTGGAGGAGGGCATGGCAACCCACTCCAGTGTTCTTACCTGGAGAACCCCACGGACAGAGAACCATGGCGGGCTGCAGTCCATGGGGTGGCAGAGTCAGACGCGACTGAAGCAACTAAGCACACACACACACTCTTGGCTGTAGGATAGATCACGCTTGTAAGTCCTTCAAGTCGCCACAGATTATTTTTGGAAAGAGTTCAGGAACATGTAATTTTCTAAATAATCCTGACCTGCCAAGAAGTTGTGTTCAGTTCATCGTGAAGATGTTTTGTTTTCATCCTCTAGGCTGTGCGCAGGGGTCGTGAGAACAATTGTGCTGATGGTGGGGTGTGGGGGTGGGGGGCCTTCCACAGCCTGAGACCCACCCCTGGACACAAGGGCTGGGCTTTAGCTGGCCTCCACGAGGGCCGTGGTGAGCCGGAGAGAGTGACCTGTGTGCCTGGCACCCCGTGGCCCTCAGCCTCTGTCAGCGAGTGCTCCCACCTGCGGGGACCTGCCTCTGGTCCTCTGGGGCAGGCCTTCAGATTCTATGGCATGGTTCCTCCCTTTCTTCCACTTTTTGCTTGATTTGACTGCTCTGATTGGCATGCAGGATCTTGGTAACCCAGCCAGGGATTGAACACTTGCCCCTTGCATTTGGAGCTTAGAGTCCTAACCCCTGGACCACCAAGGAATTCCTCAGGCTTGGTTCTTTTCGAGGGGATTTGCAGATGTGGAAATCTGTGTGTGGGAACCAGAGTCAAAACATAGCGAGGCTCCACCTGAAAGGTAGCTTTGCTTTTTCTTCTCCCAAAGGGGAAATTCAGTTCCGTTCAGTTGCTCAGTTGTGTCTGACTCTTTGCGACCCCATGAACTATAGCATGCCAGGCTTCCCTGTCCATCACCAACTCCTGGAGTTTACTCAGACTCATGTCCATTGAGTCGGTGATGCCATCCAACCCTCTCATCCTCTGTCATCCCCTTCTCCTCCTGCCTTCAATCTTTCCCAGCATCAGGGTCTTTTCCAATGAGTCAGTTCTTTGCATCAGGTGACCAAAGATTTGGAGCTTCAACTTCAGCATCAGTCCTTCCAATGATTATTCAGGACTGATTTCCTTTAGAATATTTGCTGTTTTTCTAAGGTCGAGGGAGCAGGTGGCTGTTTACACCTCTCTTCTGGCTCTCGTGGGTGGGTCGGGGGATTGCCTCTCTGCTGAGCTTTGTAGTTGTCATGGGAGTGTTGAGGAAAAGAGAGTGGAGTATCGTTTTGGAGTGTTGTGGTGGAGTATCGTTCTTTATTCCAGGCCTCACAGGAGGGGCAGAGCCAGACACTCGTCACAGCTAAGGCCACCACTGGTCCACGTCACTGCCTCCGTCAGCTCTGCCAGTGGTGGATCACGGCTGTTTCTAGGAGCATCTTGGTTAATTCCAACTTTAGAGGCAAAAACGCAGAACGCAGTCTGTCAGATCCAAAGCTGTCTTGTGTCTCCCCTGCCCCTTCCACCCCACCGCATCCCTGCACACCTGCAGCCTTGGCGAGGCTCTGGCCAGGGCACAGGTGGAGCGCGCCCAGTGCCCCTACGGATCTGAGTTTACCTCCTGGTTTCCTAGCGTCCGACCCAGAGACCCCGCTGGGCCGCCGTCCCTGGTCTGTAAGGAGAGTGGTGTCCCCCCACCCACAGAGCCAGCAAAGGCACTGAGGAGCGGGGAGGAGTGTGAGACAGAGCACACCTGGGGGCAGGCACCTGCGTGAGCTGGTGAAGGATTACGTGGCACCCCACGACCCTAGGGGTTCCCGACCGCTCCGGGTGCCTCTCCCCGCCCCCGGAGAGCCTGTCCTCCACACGGAGAGCCTGGCTGCCCCCGGAGAGCCTGTCTTCCACATGGAGAGCCTGTCCCCACCTAGAGAGCCTGTCCTCCCCATAGAGAGCCTGTCCTCCCCACAGAGAGCCTCCCCTCCCCACAGAGAGACTGTCCCCACTCCCAGAGAGCCTGTCCGCCCCCCAGAGAGCCTGTCCTCCCCATAGAGAGCCTGTCCGCCCCCCAGAGAGCCTGTCCTCCCCATAGAGAGCCTGTCCTCCCCAGAGAGCCTGTCCTCCCCATAGAGAGCCTGTCCTCCCCATAGAGAGCCTGTCCCCCTCCCCACAGAGAGCCTGCCTCCCCATCCCCCAGAGAGCCTGTCCCCCTACCCCCCCCCCCCCCCCTCCCCACAGAGAGCCTGTCCGCCCCCCAGAGAGCCTGTCCTCCCCATAGAGAACCTGTCCCCCCTCCCAGAGAGCCTGTCCGCCCCCTGGAGAGCCTGTCCCCCCTCCCAGAGAGCCTGTCCGCCCCCCCCAGAGAGCCTGTCCTCCCCATAGAGAGCCTGTCCGCCCCCCCCTGCCCCCGAGAGCCTGTCCTCTCCATAGAGAGCCTGTCCGCGCCCTGGAGAGCCTCCCCCATGCCTCCCCCCTAGAGAGCCTCCCCTCCCCGTAGAGCGCCTGTCCTCCCCCAAAGAGGACCTGTCTGTCCCCCAGAGAGCCTGTCCCCCCCAATAGAGAGACTCCCCCGCCACATAGAGAGCCTGGCCGCCCCCTGGAGAGCCTGTCCTCCCCATAGAGAGCCTGTCCTCTCCCAGTAGAGCCTCGCCTCCCCAGACAGAGCCTGTCTTCCCCACAGAGACCCTGTCCCCCCGCCAGAGAGCCTCCCCTCCCCATAGAGAGCCTGTCCTCCCCATAGAGAGCCTGGCCGCCCCCGGGAGAGCCTGGCCATCCCCTGGAGAGCCTCCCTTCCCCATGGAGAGCTTGTCCTCCCCATAGAGAGCCTGTACCCCCTCCGGAGAGCACCCCCCCAACATAGAGAGCCTGACTGCCCCCTGGAGAGCCTCCCCTCCCCATACAGAGCCTGTCCTCCCCATACAGAGCCTGTCCACCCACTGGAGAGCCTCCCCACAGAGCGCCTGTCCGCCTCCCAGAGAGCCTGGCCCTTTACCCCTCACTTGTGGGGCAAGGCTGGCATGGCCTTGACCTCCAGCTGACTGGTAGGCGGTCGGCCAGGTCAGTGGCTCCTTGCCTCCATGTCTTGGGGAGCTGTCTCTGTGGGCCTGGAGTGCATGGTCACTCTTATTTCTAGGGAGCTTCCTGGCAGTCCCAGGGGAGGGCCTCACGCCCCCTTTCACGGACGCCTGGGCCTCCCCCTCTCTGTTTCAGGGCTCCAAGGTCCTGGCCAAGAAGGAGCTGGCCTACGTCCCCATCATCGGCTGGATGTGGTACTTCACCGAGATGGTCTTCTGCACGCGCAAGTGGGAGCAGGACCGCAAGACTGTCTCCGAGAGCCTCCTGCGCCTGCGGGACTACCCTGAGCAGTACTTCGTACGTGCGCGGCCCGCGGGGCGTCCGGTCACACTCGCACACATTCGCGCGATCGTCACACACACACCCCCAGGGTGCCCCGGCCACACTCACACACACTCAGGCTGCCTAGGTCACACTTACACTCACTCGGGCTGCCTGGGTCACACTTACACTTACTCGGGCGATCGTCACACATACACTCAGGATGCCAGGTCACACACACACACACACTCGGGGCGATCATCACATACACGACTGGGGAGCCCCGGTCACACCACACACTCAGGCTGCCTAGGTCACACTTACACTCACTCGGGCGATTGTCACACATACACTTAGGATGCCAGGTCACACACACACACACTCGGGGCGATCATCACACACACACTCGGGCTGCCTAGGTCACACACACACTTGGGGCGATTGTCACACACACGCCTGGGGAGCCCTAGTAACACTCACATACGTTCAGGTGATAGTCACACACACGCCCAGGGAGCCCCGGTCACACTCACACACACTCGGGGCGATTGTCACACACATGCCCGGGGTGCCCCAGCCATACTCACACACACTCGGGGTGATTGTCACACACACACACTCAGGGTGCTTAGGTCACACACTCACTCAGAGTGATCATCACACACACCCCTGGGGAGCCCCGGTCACACTCACACACACTCGGGCATTGTCTGTCACACACATGCCTGGGGTGCCCAGGTCACACTCACATATGCTCGAGGCGCCCAGGTCACACATATACTCGCGGTAATTGTCACGTACACACTTGGGGTGCCCAGGTCACACTCACACATACTCAGGGTGCCTAGGTCACCTTCACACACACTCAGAGACCCTGGTCACACTCACACGCACTTGGGGTGCCCTGAATACACTCACACACTCTTAGAGCAGTCACACTCACACTCAGGATGCTTGATCACATCACACATCCTCTTGCCATCCAATCACACTCACACACATTTGGGGTG
Source organism: Tragelaphus eurycerus (assembly GCA_935064755.1). Taxonomy (NCBI): domain Eukaryota; kingdom Metazoa; phylum Chordata; class Mammalia; order Artiodactyla; family Bovidae; genus Tragelaphus; species Tragelaphus eurycerus. The sequence continues at coordinate 19,344,097 of CAKXYN010000039.1, read as the reverse complement.
ATCATCAAACACGCGATCAGGGTGCCCAGGTCACACTCACACACACTCAGGGTGCCTAGGTCACACACACACACACTTGGGGTGCCCAGTTCATGTTCACACACATTCGGGGGTGCCTGATCACACTGTCACACTCTCGGAGAGATTAGTCACACTCACACACACATGGGGGGCCTTGGTCACACACAGGGCGATTGGTCACACACAGTCTGGGCACCCGAAAAACTCAGGGCCTTGGTCACACACACTCTCAGGGTGCCTGACCACACTCACACACTCTTGGGGCGATCAGTCACGCTCACACACACTCGGGGGCCTTGATCTCACACACACACACTTGGGTGCCCCAGTCACACTCACACACACTTGGGGTGCCCCAGTCACACACACACTCAAGGGCCCTGGTCCCACTCACACACACTCACCCCTCTGCTTCCTGAGCCTCCTCAGACACAGACCCTCTCTCTGAAGCTCACAGACTCTTGAACACTGTAGATGTGGGGGCCAGAGGTCATGCCCGGAGGGGAGGCCGGCTCAGCCGTCAGGCCGTCACTGCCCTGGTCACTTCCTCAGGCTCCTGTGGGGCTGTGTGTGACTGCGGCGTGTGCTGGGGGATGGTGCATGTGAGGGCTGCGTGTGCGACCTCAGGGCTGAGCGTGTGACCTCGGGGCTGAGCATGTGACCTCGGGGCTGAGCGTGTGACCTCGGGGCTGAGCGTGTGACCTCGGGGCTGAGCATGTGACCTCAGGGCTGAGCGTGGGCTGAGCATGTGACCTCAGGGCTGAGCGTGTGACCTCGGGGCTGAGCATGTGACCTCGGGGCTGAACGTGTGACCTCGGGGCTGAGCGTGGGCTGAGCATGTGACCTCGGGGCTGAGCATGTGACCTCGGGGCTGAGCGTGTGACCTTGGGGCTGAGCGTGTGACCTCACAGCTACGTGAGCGGCCGCAGGGACGTGTGTGACGGCCGTCCTGTCCCCTTCAGTTCCTGATTCACTGCGAGGGCACGCGGTTCACGGAGAAGAAGCACCAGATCAGCATGCAGGTGGCCCAGGCCAAGGGGCTGCCCAGCCTCAAGCACCACCTGCTGCCCCGCACCAAGGGCTTCGCGGTGACCGTGAGGAGTTTGAGAAATGTAGGTAAGGATGACCCCGCGGGGCCCCCTGCAGCCAGGGAAAGGGACCCCCAGCACCCAGAGGGGAGCCAGGGACGGAGGCTGGCCGGTCACCCCTGGTTAGCCTGGGTCCAGGCTCCCGGCGTCGCACGAGTGGCCACAGCCCTTCACGACTGCACACACACCACTGTGAACGCCCATCACGTGCCTAGACACCACGCACCACATGCACACGCGTGCACGCCAGGCCAACCCTGCCCTCTACTGTTCGGCGCCGGTACTGCAGGCTGCGGGCGGCACTGGTTCCCGCGCCAAGTCAGCCCAGGTTTCTGGGGTGGTTTTGCTTTGTGTGGCATTTCTTGCCCATCTGTGGCACCAGCTGTACCCCCCTCCCACCCCCAGACAATGATCTCTGTGGCCTTGTCGTCCGAGCCCTGGATTACTGTAGGTAAAGACGAGTCGCGAGTAGCCCTTGCTCCAGTCTCTGGTCTCCAGTTGAACCCTCCTCCCTTTGGGTTTGGAAACAGGAGTTTTTACCCTTTCCTGCCCTGCGGCTGTTCTGGAGGCCCCACTGCCTATCCTTCATCGCTCAGGAGGCAGGAGCTGGGGGATGTCCTCCCCTCCTTCACCCTAGTCCCCAACCCCCACCCCACCCCAGTGCCCCCCTGCACCATCTCTGCACCCCTGGAATCCCAGCCACATCGCCTGGTGAGGCCAAGGCCCCCACCTCCTCCCAGGCCTGCATTGGGGATGGGTGTAGGGGGATGTAGGTGTGGAAACTGCGGTGTTTCTCTGCCATCCCCATGCCTGGGAGCAGGGGGACCCGCTGGAGCTCTGTGATCACGCTGACCTGTCCCACGGGGGGAACAATGGCAACACTGACTCCAACACGTACGAGTCCTAAAGGTCTCTGACTCTGCTCCCAGCGACCCTGGGCCCCTCTGCTGAGTTTTCCCTCGCTCCCGTCCTACCCGCGGTCCCCACATTGCTCCTCACTGGCCCCCTGCTACCTGCATCACCGCCTCTAATCCTCACATCACCCAGGCAACCCGCTGTCACTCTGGGGAGAGGAAGGGACCGCTGGTCCGGGACTCAGTAGCTCCCAGCACCGAGGACCTGCTGGGGGTGGCCTGTCTCCCCTTCCCTCTGGGAGCTGGGCCTCAGAGGGGCCCCAGCTGTCTGCCAGCACACTTTGTTTGCTCTGGTATCACCCAAAGGCTAGAACCTCCCTGTCAGCTAGCTCCCTGCCGCTCCCTGGTGAAGTCCAGCAACCAGCACAGGAACGCCTGGGGCTGCTCCATCTCACAGACATACCTCCTGGCACCTGCTCCATCCAGCAGGGTCAGGAGGCCTGGGGATGGGGGTTGGCTCCTCCCCTCACCAGCTGTGGACCCCGGGGACAGGTCACCCCACCCCTCGGATCCTCCATTTGCTCTTCTGTAAAACTTGTTGAGTTATGAGCAGGCTTAAAGGAGAGAATACATGTGGGTGACTCAGCATCAGGGCTGGCACGTGGTAAACATCTCTGAAAGTTGGCTCTGACTTGGAGCCCTCTGCAGCCTGCTTCACCCCTCGCCGTCTCTTCCAGGTGGGGGTGTCGAGCTTCTGGTTCTGATTTTCCCCGCCTGGGGTGACCCGTGAGACTCCCAGAGCTTTGCCTACAGGCGGAAGGGGCCAGGTTGCCCAGAGGCTGCCCCACTTCCCTGCATGGTATAATGACGATGGGTGATGGCAGGGCACTTTTGACACCCCAGCAACACAAGCATCTCACACTTGCAGCGTGGCCAGAGTGTGTGCCCGCCAGATGCAGCGAAGGAAACACGTTTTGACTTCCAATTCTCAGATGGGGAAGTTGGGGGCTGAAGGATGGGGGAACTTATCCCAAGCGGTTCCACCCTTACGCGCAGTGGGCCGGGGTCACACCCAGGCAGCCTGGTGCGCCAGGCCAGACCCTCCTTCTCCTGGGTTCTGCAGGCACGTGCGTCTAGTGCCCGGCCCAGTTCTGTCACTTTAAGACCTAGGGTTTCTTTTCTGGAAAAGGAGGGAACCCTGCAGATTTAGGCTGTTCTCTGGGGGACTCCCTGGGGGCTGTCCCCCATGCTTGATTAATCCAAGGGACCCCCACCTCTATGGCAAGCGTCAGGCTCCTTTGTCAGAGCGGCCTGAAGAAAGGAGGTGTGTTTTGAAACCCTTGACCCAGCATGAACCCTCACACCCTGGGCTCTGCAGCCTGAAGGGTTTTCGTTCTGGGTCATTCTGTGCTTACAATGGCTGGGCGATGTACTCAACTGAAGTTATTCTCCACCAGCCTTTCTCTTCCTGGGACCACCTCTCCCCGCCAGGGAGGACAGGGCAGTGGTCTTCTTGCTTGGGTTGGGGGTGGGGGGTGGGGAGCTGCCTGCCCGCACCCCTTCAGGTCAGCGGGAGGGCCCTTGGCTAAGACGTGGTCCAGCTGCCGGAGCGCCCAGCTGTGGCCCCACGTGGTGGTCGGGCAGCCAATCAGAAGCAAACAGGCAGACCACGTGACTTTCTACCCGCCCATCAGCTGCTCACTCTGTTGGTGGTAATGCGGCTGTGCAGGGCTCTGGCTAAAGTCTACTGAGCACAGGGCGCAGGGCCCTTTGGGAGGCGCTGACTTTCGTCGTCCTGAGTCACTTCCGTTCTCCAGGAGAACGAGGCTCAGGGAGCCGAGTGGACTGTCCAGGAGGTGATCCCACAGCTGGGAACAGGTGGTCCTGGGGCTCACACCCAGGCTGACTGTAAAACTCCTGCTCTCTTCACTGTCCCGTCCTGTCTTAGCTGCTGTGTAGGAAGGGCCATCTGTTTGCACTCTGTGTTTGCACCCTGCTCGCCCCTCGCTGTTCCTTCGGGCGTCCTCCCACCCAAGAAGCATTCATGAAGCCTGGGCCAAGCCCTGGGGCTGCAGCGGTGGGTGTCAACATAACTTCCATATTTGTCATTCATTGTTCAGTTGCTTAGCCGTGTGTCTCTCTCTTTACGACCCCATGGACGGCAGCAGGCCAGGCTTCCCTGTCCTTCACCATCGCCTGGAGTTTGCTCAGACTCAAGTGCACTGAGTCTGTGATGCCATCCAACCATCTCATCCTCTGTTGTCCCCGTTCAGTATGTTGACAGGTTAACTCACCATTGGGTGGACATTAAAATCACACAATCTTGTTTGTTGCCATGTGTCAACTGACTACACCATATTTCAACTCCTTAGGAAGTCTCCAGTATCTTATTCTCATTTTATAACAATCATATTTTTCTAGGGGAAAAATGCCCATAGAATGGTTACATTGCCATGACTCAGACTTCCTTAGACAGTATTCTTTGGATTGCTTTATCTATTAATATCTGTTTACATACCTGTTGCAGTGCACCTAGATAGGTCATTATAGCATTGCTTTAAATTGATATGACCTCAATAATAAGTGTTTTCTATTACTAAGTTATAGTGTGCTTTTCTGATGATGGAATGTGATGTGTGTTCAAATGTAGAGTATTTGGACAGTATAACAAAATGTGAAAGTCCCTTCATTCCCAGATAATCAGCCAGCAGTTTGATTCTTATTTTCCAGTATGTATATTACAGAACGGAATTGGCTTCACACGCTATATACTGCTTTGTATTTGTCTTATCTTTTATAGTTTCAGCTGTATATGACTGTACACTCAATTTCAGAAACAATGAAAACCCAACCCTGCTGGGAGTCCTCAATGGCAAGAAGTATCACGCCGATCTATACGTTAGGTAAGTCGGCTCCATTTCCTTTCCAGCAAATGGAATGCCCATCCCAAAGCAAATAAGTCACAAATGACCCACAGACCTTCTCCCAGGGGAGTGTGCCAAGAATTTCGTGTCTGCAGTCGGCATTGAACGAAATGTGTTCACAGTCCTGTTTATATCGAGAGACTCATGCTCTGTTGTAAATAATTAGGTTAAACCTCTCTTCTCCCCAGCCACTCTCTGACTCACTCTCATCAAAGAGCTTGGGTCTGAACAAATGAGAGACAGTATTTTACAGTCATTTTTGAGGCTGAGTGTGAGAGTTTATTTTATTGAACCCTTTTCTTGGAGGATATATCTGCTCCATAGAAATGGACACAGATACAAGCATTCTAGAACTTACAAAGGGGCCTAGAAGCAAATGGAGACCACTTTAGCAGCATCTCACTTACGTGTTATAGTCCACGCTAGGGAGTGTGGAGAGGCAGGCGTCCTCCTGGACGGGTCTGAGTTGTTGAATGGGCCCTGGCCCATCCCCTGGTGAGCCCTGACCGCATCGGGCCTAAATTTCTCCAGTCCAAGGAGGGTGTGGGTTTCCCCTCCTTTGATCAATTGCTTTACCCTCTCACTGCCACACTATCCAGGCTGCCGAAATAGAAGCTGAAAGGTGTTAGTTTGAACTAACACTTTTAGTTATGTTAGTTTGAACATTGCTAGTTTGAACCGGTGTTTGGGGCACTTGTCGTGGGCCTCCCCTTTGCTATAGCCACTCTCTGCCTTGCAGGCGGATTCCTCTAGAAGAAGTCCCGGAGGAGGAGGACAAGTGTGCGGCCTGGCTGCACACACTCTACCAGGAGAAGGTCAGTGCTGGGGGCCGGCTCCGCGCCGTCCAAAGCTCCCTTCCAAGCAGCAGCTGTGGGTGCTAGGGCCTTTGGGAGTTTATAGAGGCGGCTGAACCTTTCTCGTGGGGGAGACCTCATGCTACAGATAACAACCACCCCAGATAATAATAGTCAGTAGGGGCTAACACTCTACTTGGCAACAGGGAGAAGTGAAAAAGCGAAAGCGAAGTCGCTCAGTTGTGTCTGACTCTTTGCCACCCCATGGACTGTAGACTACGAGGTTCTTCCGTCCATGGGATTCTCCAGGCAAGAACCTTGGAGTGGGTTACTGTTTCCTTCTCCAGGGGATCTTCCCAACCCAGGGATCGAACCCAGGTCTCCAGCGTTGCAAACAGATGATTTTACCGTCTGAGCCACCAGGGAAGCTCAGGCAACAGGGAAAAGAACTTGCAAAATATTTTTAAAGAGGGGCTTCAGAGAAAGAATGGAGCTATGTTACGGGTATAGTGGACAAAAAAAAAAAGGGTCCCAGGAGCCCTTGTCCGTTTTCCTGTCACTGGTCCCAGGGCAGAATATTCTTGAGGGTACGGGTGTTCTCTACGGCAGCGATGGCTGAGTCCACAGTTAGGTAGCGTGTCTGGTCCCAAAACATCCCCAGCATAAGCAGGACGAAGGCCCACAAGGTTTAGCCGGGCCAGGTTTGGTCTGTGCCGTGCCCACCCCATCACCCTTGCCCAGCCCCCGGCGGCCTGTCTGTGTCCAGCCCGCCGCCCCCCACCCCCGACAGCATCTCCGATCCCCCCATTCTCTCTCTGTCCTCTTAGCAAGGCCTCATCTTTCAGTGGTTTCCCCCGACACAGACGTGCACAGGGCAGAGGGAAACTTAATCATCATTACACTGACTGCTCGCTCTTACGCAGGAGAAGTTTAGCCTCCACCTGGTGAGGGAAGCATTTTCAGGCACATTTTCAGACGGATTTGAATCCCTCATCCATTTGGAACCCAAACCAGCTAGTTATCTAGAATCAGATGCATTCCATAGGCCTCTGATTTCCTTTCACCATAGCCCATGAATATGGGCTGGCTAACGTTTGCGTCTTTTCCGCCCCATGGCTCAAGAGAAGATGGTCATACAGAACTTTAAGGGGACCTGCACTTCACTGAACAAGAATTTTAATCCTACCTTTGAGAAGGTGTTAGGATTTCGGTCTAAAAGACTCCCAAATCTCCACCATCAGATGAAAGAGATGCTCTTAGAAATGTGCTTGGTTTTTGGAATCCAGATCCTGGCGCTATATTCTCATGGCAGGAAGTCGTGTCTGTGTTCCTAAGGACGAGCTTTTCCAGCAATGACTGTAGACCCTTCTCTCCAAGCTGCCTTTAGCCTCATTTCAGGGGCATTTACAGCAGACCTGTCTATTCTCCTCTCACGAACACTCAGGAGAGACTGGTTTGTCTGCCCCCAGAGCAGGGAATTGCAGACTCCTGGGCCTCAGCCTCGGGGTCTTAGGGGGTTTGATGGGGAACCAGAAACGTGTGTTTCTGGAACACTGCTGTCGATGTTGATGGGCTGAGGGCCCGAGGGTGGAAACGCACTGCCAGCGAGATGCTGCTTTTCCAACGTGCTGGCGCCAGGCCTGGGCCCGGACTGAGGAACACAGGACAGCAGAAGCCCCTTCCTGCGGGTCTCCTGCACAAGGCAGCATTTTCCTTGTGCCGTTTTCTGGTTTAGTCATTTCAGTTCAGTTCAGTCGCTCAGTCGTGTCCAACTCTTTGCGACCCCATGAATCGCAGCAAGCCAGGCCTCCCTGTCCATCACCAACTCCCAGAGTTCACTCAGACTCAAGTCCATCGAGTAGGTGATGCCATCCAACCATCTCATCCTCTGTCGTCCCCTTCTCCTCCTGCCCTCAATCTTTCCCAGCATCAGGGTCTTTTCCAGTGAGTCAGCTCTTTGCATCACGTGGCCAAAGTATTGGAGTTTCAGCTTCAACATCAGTCCTTCCAATGAACACTGAGGACTGATCTCCTTTAGGAGTGACTGGTTGGATCTCCTTGCAATCCAAGGGACTCTCAAGAGTTCTCCAACACCACAATTTGAAAGCATCAGTTCTTCGGCACTCAGCTTTCTTCACAGTCCAACTCTCACATCCATACATGACCACTGGAAAAACCATAGCCTTGACTAGACGGACTTTCGTTGGCAAAGTAATGTCTCTGCTTTTTAATATGCTGTCTAGGTTGGTCATAACTTTCCTTCCAAAGAGTGTCTTTTAATTTCATGGCTGCAATCACCATCTGCAGTGATTTTGGAGCCCCCAGAAATAAAATCAGCCGCTGTTTCCCCATCTATTTGCCATGAAGTGATGGGACCAGATTCCATGATCTTAGTTTTCTGAATGTTCAGCTTTAAGCCAGCTTTTTCACTCTCCTCTTTCACTTTCATCAAGAGGCTCTTAAGTTGTTCCTCACTTTCTGTCATAAGGGTGGTGTCATTTAGTGGTAGAAAAAACCCTGAAATTTGTGCTAAGAAAAGGCCTCAGAGCTGAATCCTTTCATAAAGAGCCACATACACAAACCTACAAACGTGGCCTCCAAACCCCATCAAAGCAAAGCAGGTGTTTCTCCACCGGCAACAGACGTTTGCCTGTCTTTGTGCAAAGCGAGTCCCCCGGGGTTTCCTCGGAGGCCCCCTTTCTTCTTACAGTCTTGGATTCCCCTCTAAACTGTTTCAGCATAAAGTGACGGTGCTCAGTTTGAAGGAGTTCTCGAAAGGAGCATCTAGGTCAGAGCTCTCGAGCTCGTGATGCGGAAACTAAGGTCCAGAAGACGGGAACAGCAAGCATCTACCAGCTCATTCATCAAAGCCGGAGGCTGGGGGACTGGGGCCTGCCTCCACAAAGGCCTGGGACTGCAGCCCGTCTCCGGGGCGGTGAGCAGACCTTTGAGGCTGCCCTTTTCCCTTGAGGGCCAACCACTGACCAGTGAGAGAAGGTGGTCAGTGGTGCCTCCACGAGGAAACATGATCGAAGTTCTGTGGTTTCCGTGTCAGCCCCGTTTTCTCAGGAGCCTGTGTGGGCCTGGGGCTGCTGCTGCTGCTGCTAAGTTGCTTCAGTCGTGTCCGACTCTGTGTGACCCCATAGACGGCAGCCCACCAGGCTCCGCTGTCCCTGGGATTCTCCAGGCAAGAACACTGGAGTGGGTTGCCATTTCCTTCTCCAGTGCATGAAAGTGAAAAGTGAAAGCGAAGTCGCTCAGTCGTGTCCGACTCTTAGCGACCCCATGGACTGGAGCCTACCAGGATCCTCCGTCCATGGGATTTTCCAGGCAAAAGTACTGGGGTGGGGTGCCATTGCCTTCCCCGGGGTCTGGAGCTTGGCATGCTTAAAATCCTGGTGGCCCACCACGTGGGGCCAAGAGGTGGGGGACTTCTTTTTACCCTCACATTTCCAGTGGACGGTGTCAAAAGACAATTCTGTTGACTCCAGGCTTGGGATTTTAGGGGTGCAGCTCTCAGACTTAACAAAAAACGAAGGGGTGGGCAGCCACAGACTCTGGGCCAACACTTTGTTCCAGCAGGGACATCAATAAAAAGGAAGCTGCTTCTGCCATTTCAACATTCTCTAAAACAGGAAGGGTATCAGCTGTGAAAACAGGGCCATCCTTTAAATGGGATAAATCTCACAGTTAGAAAACGTACAACGTGTATTACATGTCAGCATTTGGGACACCCCACCCCGGCTGGGGGGTTGGGGGTGGTACCAGCTTTGAGAAGCATTAACCACCCTGGAGCACTCTCCTTGGCGACCCACGGCTGGATCCCAAGTGAACTCCACCATCTACCTGTGATCCTAGACCCTTCGCTCCCCAGAGCCTTCATGGTTTCTCAGTTGTGTGGTTTGTAACATTTCATCTCTAATTGAAAGTGCTTCTCTGGGTTATAGTTTGAAGTTTGTGGAATCGACTAGCAGTTTGCCATTCATGGTGCTTCCCGGGTGGTTCAGTGGTAAAGAATTTGCCTGCAATGCAGGAGCCATGGGTTCGATCCCTGGGTCTAGGAAGATCCCCTAGAGGAGGGAATAGCTACCCACTCCAGTATTCTAGCCTGGGAGATCCCATGGACAGAGGAGCCCGGTGGGCTAGAGTCTCTGGGGATGCAAAGAGTGGGCCACGACTGAGCGCCTAAACAACAGTTGTGCCAATTAGGGCACGGGTGAAGGAAGCAACGCAGTGAGGGGCTCTGTGGGTGTTCCCCGGGTCCCCGAGGCCAAGGGCGGTCTGAGTCAGTGCAGAGCTGGGGGCACAGGGCAGGGAGCCAGCGGGAGGGGCTGTATCTGGCCTTCGGGAATTGGAACTACGTGGTTTTCAAGCTGCTGCTGGGTGTTCCACTGTCACAGAGGGCGTCACTCCTTGGAAGGGTGGCAGGCCTGGCCCCACAGCACCATCCCCTGCAAACGCCACTTTCCCCGGCCTGAGCCCTGGCTGGCGCCTGGGGGAGCTGTTCCCAGAAGCCTCCCCCTGCCCACCCCCCAGCTCTCTGTGTCCCACTTTCTTTTTCCTCCCCTTTTCCTCCCTTTCTACTCCAGGGTCATAAGAGAAAATTTCTTTTGCCAAGTGAGCGCTGGCAAGGCCCGCTTAGTCCAACTGTACGTGGGCACCCAGCCTCCACGCCCTCCTGGCTGGTGCGTTGGTGGCAGCTGCTCTCAGTGTAGCTTCGGGGCACTTGTCCTCTGCCAGCAGGCTCTCCTGCTCCTACAGACTTTGGGGTTGATGTTTCTTTCTAGGAATCAGCTCCCACTGGCGGTGTATAACGTGCCAGAGGGTGATAAGACGCAGAGACCAAAAATGGAGGCATGGTTAACGGTCTCCTCCCTGCTGGGTGGACTTTATTACAAAAGAAATAACACAGCCCAGAGAGAGCTGTGGAGCTTACGTCTGGCCCCAAGCCAGGCATCCACGTCCCACCTGACACGGTCACAGGGACACAGCCCAGGAGGCTGGCGGGAGTCACAGGGACACTGGGGAACAGTGGGGGTCTTGGGTGAGGTTTGGTTTTCTAATCGAACCAGAGGAAAAAAACTCTGAATATGAATTCTGAATCCTGCTGACTCCTAGGAAAGTGAGTGCCTTCTCCTCTTGTTAGAGGTACACAGGAAAACATCCTGGCTTAGCAGATGTCTTAGTGGAAATGAGAAACAAAATGCATCCCCGGTTCCCCACTGTAGCATCACAGTGCATGCTAAGTCACTCATTCGTGTCTGACTCTTTGCCACCCCACGGACCGTGGCCTGCCAGGCTCCTGTGTCCATGGGATTCTCCAGGCAAGAGTGGGTTGCCATGCCCTTTTCCAGGGGATCTTCCCAACCCAGGGATCTTACCCAATGCTCTTACATCTCCTGCATGGGCAGGCGAGTTCTTTACCATTAATGCCACCAGGGAAGCCCAACATTATTACAATAGAAAAGCACTGTCAAGGCTATTGAAGGAAAAAATTCAAGAAAAGGAAACTCGCCCATTTTTTAAAAGGGTGAATTTTGTGATGTGTAAATGCACCCCAGTAAAGCTTTTGCTTTTTTTTTTTTTTAAGGCACAAAAGTGTCATCTCCTGTCTTAGTCCAGGCAGGCTTCTAAAACAAAGTGCCACAGGCTGGGTGGCTTATAAACAGCAGAAACTTCTTCCCCACAGTTCTGGAGGTTGGATGTTGAGGAGTTCAGGATGAGGGTGCCAGCGTGGGCAGATTCTGGTCCCAGCTGTCGTCCACGTTGCTGCGTCCTTACGGTCGAGGGGCGAGATGGCTCTCTGGGGGTCTCTTTCATAAGGGCACTAATCGCATTCATGGGGATTCCACTCATAATCTGTAACACCCTGCAAGGCCCCTCCTTCTCATACCTTCATCTTTGGGGTTAAGATTTCAGCATAGGAATTCAGGGAGGCAGGTGCAGACTTGCAGTCCACTGTACCCTTGTTACCAGGCTTCACTGCGATGAGAAAAATCACCCAAGTTCTGGCAGGAGTTGGAACCGGAGGCACTGGCAAGTTAGGTACCATCCTGTGGGGCATCCACACATCACTGTCACTTCCAAGGAAGTCCTGTGCTTAGCGGACTGGCTGTGGCTCCCTCACCTCCTTTTTTTTTTTGGTTTGTTGGTGCTGGGTCTTCCTTGCTGTGCTACTGCACACGGCCTCTCTTGCTGCCGCAAGCCAGAGAGCTGCTCTTCATTGTGATGCGTGGGCTTCTCACCGCGTGGCTTCTCCTGTGAGCCAGGGGCCTTAGGGCACACAGGCTTCAGGAGTAGCTGCACACGGGCTTGGTTGCTCTGTGGCATCTTCCCAGGCCAGGGGTCAAATCCATGCATTGGCAGGGAGGCCCCTATCCGCTGTGCCACCAGGGAAGCCCTCCTTTACCTCTTAAGGGTGGGACACTCCACACACACGGTCCAGTCTGTTTACAATTGCTTGATCATGTGCTTTTCTTGAGGTCCTCCTGACTTCCCCCCACCCTCCAGGAGACCCAGGAGGGAAGTTGAGGAGGGGCAGGAGTTTGGGGGGGCCGGGCGGGAGACGCCGTGCAGAGCCCCTAAACTGCCCAAGAAGGGCCAGAGGCTCTCCTTCCAAAGCGGCCCATCTGAGGATTCATTCTAATCACGACCTTGGGAGGTCGGAACATGGTATCGTCCAGGACATCTTGGTCAGGGAAGAAGACGAGTATGGCCGACTTTAGACATCTCTTTTTCAAGTGGATAAAAGTTTAGCACTTAATTTTGGTTTAGCATCAAAATTCAGCACTTAAGGTAGAAGGTTCGGGTGCATGGAAGCTCGTTTCTCCAGAAAACTCAACTGCTTGGAGAACTGGGCCATAATGCGTATGCCGGCTGTCTGGACCACTGATGGGCTTTGGTGGGCGAGCGCCCTATCGGCCCTGGGATGTTGTTAGGGTATTTGGGTTGAGCTGGGGAGACTCCCGTGGCCTTGCCTGGGCTGGGGAGGGTGGGACCCAGAGGGCCTGGGTTGGGGTGGCCGGGTGGCAGGCGGTCAGCGGCTCTGTGCCCACAGGACGCCTTCCAGGAGGAGTACTCCCGCACGGGCACCTTCCCCGAGACACCCATGGTGCCCCCGCGGCGGCCCTGGACCCTCGTCAACTGGCTCTTCTGGGCCTCGATGCTCCTCTACCCCTTCTTTCGCTTCGTCGTCAACATGATCAGCAGCGGCTCCTCCCTGACGCTTGCCAGCTTTGTTTTCGTCTTCTTCGTGGGTGAGTCCGGGCTGCCAGGGCTGGGTGAGAGCCTCGGGGCAGGGGAGGACAAGGCCCTGGAAGAGGGGAGCACCCTGATCAGAGTGCTGAGTCCCGGGGCTGGAGGACCGCCTCGCCCCCTCCCAGTGTGTGTACGGGGCCCTGTGCACACGGGGAGCCAGCCCCTCCAGGGATGAGTTCCTGGCCTCTGCAGAGGGCTCTTGTCACAATTGCTTCCTCCTCACCTGCAAAACCATTTCCTGGGTCCCAGCAGGAAGCGACAGAGGCTCTTTGCCATTCAGAGCAGGTCAGGACCTTTTGGGGGGGAAGTCATCGTGGGTGCTTCTCCTTGGCTGGCTGCCGCATGGAGATGGTGGTCAGCTCAGTCCTCTGGCTCACCGCTACAGGCTTTGACTGGGCGTCGTTTCAAAGGACCGCCGTTTCTCCATGGCCCATGCTTTCCTGGATACTGCTGCTTTTTAATGGCGGGGGCAGCCAGTTCCCGCTACACAGGTCGGGTCTGGCCTGGCTGGCCGTGTGTTCAGGGGAGGGCTGTGGTCTGCAGGCCCAGCTGGAGGGGATGGATCCCGCCTTGCGCAGCAGCAGCAGGAAGGCAGCGCCCTCTGGAGGAGGCTGGGGCTCCCCGCAGGTGACGGCTGGAGACAGAGCACCTCCAGCTTTGGAGGAACGACTGCTCTCTCCGCAGGACCTTATCACCCCTGAGCCCGCACCTTGCCTCCCCTTTCCCTGAATCACTGTGTATTGGTCCTCTCACAAAGCCTTTTCACCGCTGGAGTCAGGTTTGCTCCACAACGCCATCAACTCCGCGGCACAAAGCTCTAATACTGGGGCGGGGGCTGATGTTCGGAGCTGGCCCCAGGCTGAAGGCAGCCCGTAATAATGGACCCACGGGCTCCATGAGCCTCGTGGGCTTGGTGGACCCCTGTCCTTGTCGGGTCCCTGGTCTGACAGTTAACAGACAGGATGCTGAGGCTCTGGAAACTCAGGCTTCGCGACTTGGGAGATTTCAGCCACTCCCCTTCTATCCACTTTTTCATGTGTACTGCAAACAGACTGTGCGGTCAGGCTGTAATGGGTGTCGGGCTCATCAAGGGGACTGAGGTAGACGTGGGCCCTGCACCCAAGGAGCTTACCATGTCTGTCCTCTCTAGAGGGAGCATGTAAACCACAGCTCCTGCCTCCATATCCTGTTTTTTAGCCTCTTGGTGGTTAAACTGGGCTCTCGCGTACATCCTACGCTTCTTATCTCTTTGGGCCAAATCCCACTGTCGGAGAAAAGGCAGGCAGGGACACGGCTTGTCTGCTGCTCTGAAACTTGCACAAGAAGCTGTGTTGAGACATGCTGGAAACTAAACTAGCTCTTTGAGCCCCTGCATCGTCCAGGAACGCGCTTCCTTACGCTTTGCTGAAGGGTGCCTATAAGTTGCTGCACTGCATTCACCAAAGAACCATTTGTCCTAGGGATGGGCACCAGAAGATACAGCTTACCACATTCCGCTCACCTCCACTGTCCAAGGACTGAAATTTACCACAGAACAGCCTGGCTCTATTCTAACGTCCCTCAGGCCAGTTAGAACCCCAGCCCCATGCTCAAGGGTAACTGAGGCAGGGATGGTGAAAAGCACCCCAGATCACCCAGCTCTCAGCTGATGCTTGAGATTCACAGAGCTCCCCCACTTTATTCCATCAGGCAGGGCCCACTGGAGTCCCCACAGTCCTCTGACTTGCCCTTCCTGTTTCCGCAGCTTCCATGGGGGTCCGATGGATGATAGGCGTCACGGAAATTGACAAGGGCTCTGCCTACGGCAACATGGACAGCAAGCAGAAACATAGCGACTGACCCGGGATGTGTCACAACCTGAAGGGGACCTTGGGGGAACTGGTGGACGCCGCCATCACCCTGGGCGGGACCCAGTGATGAAGCTAGGGGACCCCCTGCCGTGGAGGCAGGGGCTGCGGTCTCAGCGTCAGGTGGGGAGGAGGATGTACTTAAATCTTTCCCCCAGCACGCTTTAGTGGGCTTCGGGTCTCGTTCTTTCTGTGTGTGAGTCTGTGTGAGTGCGTGTATGTGTGTGTTAAGAACATACGTGAGAATGAGGTGTGCTGAGTGGAATCATTGCGAGGGTATCTGAGGTGCGGGGGGGAGGGCAGAAATGGGGACCTCCGAGGGTGGGGGGGCGGTTCCCTGCCATCCTTTGGTGCTGAGTTTTCTGTTAACCCTGGCTCGCTACAGAGTGAAAGACACTTTGGTAAGATGACTAAATTATGCCTCCAAAAAAACAAAAATTAAACTGTTTGGCTTCTCTCTGGTGTGTGCACACAGCGCTGCCCTCCTTCCTTCAGAGCCCCTTCCTGCACTTTGGAGTTCAGGACCGCAGAGCGCTCCCAAGCTGGGAGCTGGGGGTGCGGAGGGCAGGCCGGGTGGCTGGAGGAGGTGGGTTCTTGGTGGCGGGAGCCTGTGAGACTGTGGAGACGGCAGGTGCCAGACCGCGGGGGGGAGCCAGGGGCACCCCGGAGGCAGCCCTGGTTCCCCGGGCCACCCTGTGGTACAGTCCGTCCAGCCCGAGTCGTAACGACGCGCCCACTCCCTGAAGACCCTACTTGAGGAGCAGACTCGTCTTGAACACTGAGATGATGGCTGGCAGTCCTGCAGGGATGTGAGAGGCGGCTTGGCGTCCTCTGTTTATCCCCGTAGCAAGCAGAAATTGGGTCCCCTAAACCAGTGCGGGCTCATTTTTACTAGAGGGCCGTACACAGGAGCCCAGATGCCCCTCTGCGCAAGCTCGGACTGAGCGGACGTGGGCGCCCGGTCCCCCCCGCCTCCTCCTTCCTTCTGGAAGTGCAGACTCCCCTGACTCAGAGGAGCTCCCCTCTGTGGCACCTAAGACCGCATTTGGAGTAACAGTCCGCGTACAGGGCTCTGGCAAACTGCTGCCAGCCTTCAGATGCCAGGTGCAAAAGAAGAGGAAAAAAGCAGTGGTATTTCCGGAGGAGGATGATGCGAAACCTGACGCTACGTGACCTCAAGCTGAGACGCCGCCCCCCGCACCGGCTCTCCCAGGTGCGTGCACGGAGAGGGGTGAGGGCCGCTCCATGCCGCCCGGTCCTTCCTGCTGGTCTGTTGAAGCTCTGTAACGGGATGAGCTGTCCTGTATAGACGGTGGCCAGATGCTATGTAAAGGCTTACTCTGTTCTGAATCCCGTCCTGGGTTCGCTCTTAAGTCACAGAGTGCTCACCGGGCACAAGGGATGTTGCGAGAGGATTTAAGAGGTGCTTTCTGCTTAAGGGACGGCGGGGCACCGTTGAGACAAGACCGCAGAGGGTGAAAAGGGGACACTGGTGTGGTCGTAGGAGGGGAGGGTCCATGAGGCCCCCATAAGGGTTTGCTCTTCCTGCTGTCCCCAAGGGGGGCAGGAGACCCCCGTGCCTTTCCCGCCCTGCGTCAGGCCACGTGCGGGGGTCGCAAGTGCGGCCTCCTCCACGAGCGGAGATGCTCAGGCATGCACCTGCCATCCCCCACCTTGACGGGGCCGTCCTGCCCCAGGCCCTCCCAGCACCCTGGGAGACAAAGGAGAGCCATAAGGAGCACCAGCCACCCTCCAGGCTGCACAGCTCAAACCCTGCAGCTCATTTGCTCCAAAACTCTGTTTTCCCAACTGGCAAATGGGGGTGATAACACCCACCTCTTGGGTCGCCTCAAGGGTGAAATGAGGCCGTACATGTGAACACACTTTAAGAACCCCACAGCACTAAACAAATAAGGATTAGAACGATTAGAAAGTTGCCTCCATGCTGCTGTGTCTCAACAAAACGCTCAGAAATTACCTTGGGGTGTCCAAAAATATGTCTTTTCTCTGTCCTCTTCCCGTCCAGTAGCAGTAATCTGAGTCCTAACAGCATTCACCCACGCCTTCTGCCTGGAATGTGAAAGGGACCCACAGGCACTTAATGTTCTTCTGAACTTGTCTCTGGGACCAAATACAAAACAACGAGCAAACAAACAAGGCTGCGGACAGTGCAGACCTCAGGGTCCGGGTTAGGGGAGGGCGGCAGAACATCCTCCCAGGGAAGGACTGACGGGTGCTCCTGACACTGCCATAGGGCCAGAGTGTGCAGAGCCAGCAGGGACCCCGAACCGGGTTTCAGAGGCTCACTCTTCCGTGAGAGAACATTCGGGCGCTCCTGACACTGCCGTAGGGCCAGAGTGTGCGGAGCCGGCAGGGACCCCGAACAGCGCTTCAGAGGCTCACTCTTCCGTGAGAGGGCATTCTGTCTGGCAGGACAGGGACCTGGCTATTCCTCCTCTCCGGTCCCATGATGGCAGACACAGCCACGGGGAAACGCATTACCTCTCCCCCAGTCCCTTAACCTGTGTTCAGGGCCTCCCAGGTGCCACGGCCTCTTCAGCAGGGAGCAGTGCTTGTTCCCAGGGCGTCACTTTTCTAAGAATTAAAAACCTGTGGGTATGAAGCTGCCCCTCTGTCCCTGAGCAATGGAGGACGGAGTGCAGGGTCACGTCCCGTCTGACGTCTCCGTGGCGGCTGAGGTCGGCCTTGCTCAGAGCCTGCTCTGAGACCCGACGTGGAAGAGAAAACGCCAAGTTCGCGTCACACTGGAGGTCGGCGCAGGGTCCTCCCGGGTGCTAGGAGCCACGTCCTAGGCCTGCAAGCTTTGAGGCAGGGGGCACTGAATGCCCTTCTTCCAGGAAACCAAGCCCACAAAGGAACTTGATTTAAAAAGCGCCAAGCTTGTGAGATGAGTTTAAGGGAAGTGGACCATTCTGTGACTGACGTGGAGAAAGCGTGGATGCATGTTCTGAGCTGGCCGACTACCTCTTTACCGTTCATCAAGGAAACAGTTTGCCTTTTTCGTACGATTACATGGCAGTCCTGGAATGTTCTTCTCTAAAGAGAGCCAAGTAAAAGCGGCTAAGGATGTTTAAAGATTTTTAGATGTGCTTTTCTAATAGACACTAAATGGATCTGAAAGACAGTGCTTGAGATGTACAATCCAGCAACTGTCCAGCCACAACGTAGAAACAGCTGTGAGAGACACAAACAGGGCCCCGGCGGTTTCTGGTTTGCCTCCTGGAGAAGAGGAGCAGCCTCCTGGCTGGTCCCCAAGCCAAACAGATGAGGCTTTTCAGAGACTTTAAGAACTCATTTGTAACTGTGGACGGACATGGGAAGGCAGACTGGAGGGACCCGTTCCCCACTCATAAGAGGAGGTTCCGTCCAGCGTTTGTCCAACGCACTGCTGGGTCTGAGTGGGAGGAGTGCGTCCTCTGGGGCACGTGGGGGCTGCGGTTCCACCTGCAACCTCCCCTCCTGCCCCGAGGATGCTCAGGAGGGCGGCTGCTGGCGTGACTGTCCTGCTGACTGTGTGCCAGTCACTCAGGCTTACCTCTTCTTTGTCAGCATCACCTCCTTCAGCAGCTGTGCTCCCGATGCCTTAACTGTGTAGCCCCTCCTGCTGTTTACAGAGCATCAGATTAAGCAGCTGGGACACGTCTTCCCTGACTTGCGGGCCCTACCTCCAGGAGCCTCAGGTTACACACAGCTGGTCTTCCTCCACACACACAGGTGGGCAAGCCTCCCAGGGCTGGTCCCTCTGCCCTCTGAGACGACCCCCGCCCTGCACAGAAAGCCGGGAGGCTCGGCTCTCAGCCAATCACCTGAGCCGTAGCGCAGACCCAGTGATGACGCAAGAGCAGGCACCCTAAGCTCCCAGGCTGCGTCTCGGCCGCCTACATCCTTGGCGTTGGTGTCTCAGAGCTTCTGACCACATTACACGGAGACTGAGTGCTGCAGATGCCCCCGGGCTTCCTGTCCCGCCTGCCACTCGCGCATCCGGGGCAGCAGGCACCCCCCAGAGAGCAGGCTCGGTGCACAGTCCTGGATCTCTTGACCTGGGACAGCTGAGACCCATTCACAGCACCTGCCACCACCTGGCGTCTGTTTATGATACTCGGCTGTTGAAGATGACCATTCTTCTGGGCAGAAACAGCAGAATACCCAGCTTCACCTCAACAGCTAGCGTGCTGTCCCCTCTGCAGGGGGCAGGCCGGCTCCTGCCTCCTCCCTATCCACCCCCACGCCCCGCAGTGCCACAGCAGGCAGCCAGTCACGAAGGGACACTGATGTAGAGGCTTTAATAACTGAATTTCAATTGTCTTCTTTTGATACCTTTTTCTAAAGTAAAAATAGAAACCTTTCTGGAGCACAGTGAGGCCAAAGTGAAATGGGTCACCACTGTGAATGTCGGTTATCAGTGGGGGGAAAAAAACCAAAGGATTTCTCCAGTCAAGGATAAGTAGCTACAAACGAGGCATTACCCAATCCCTGTAGCCTTGTCCTATTTTAATATTAGGGTTATGGATTAATTAAAAAATAATAATAAGCACTTACTTAAGACCTTTTTAGTATCTAGAAAATACCTCCTAGGACTGTTGGTGACTAGAGCTTTTCACCCAGCAAGACTTGCACAATTTTTACCTTTATTATTTTGTTACACGGTCTCGTTTCACATGTTGCAGTGACTAGAGAGTTTTGAAATGTCTAGCATCTATGTTCCCTTGAGTTTTAATAAAGTAAGTGGTATGGATACAAAGTTTGGGATGCTGAAAAACAATCCATTCAGAAGGTGGGTCAGAAACCACTAAGGCTGCACACGTGTGAGGAAGTCACTCAAACAGGAACGATCTGAATGGACCAAAGAAAAAAAAAATCACCTAATGTAGGAAAAGAATGGTGCTTCTAAAATTTACAATAGTTGACTCAAGAAGAGAGCAAGTGGAGGATGAGATGGCAGGTCTCTGCCGCATGTGACTAGAGGACCACCCTAGAACAGAGGGCTGGTGACCCTCTAACAGTAAGTCAGGATGAGGCTGCACTTAGGAGGCTGCTGGGCTACAGGGAGGGCGAAGTAGTCCAAACACCACAGACGTTTCCATCACAAAAACCATCTGATCATCTCAGTAGATGTAGAAAGAATATCAGGCAAAGTCAGACATCTAGTCATGATAGCAACTCAGTAAACCAGGAAAACAAGGAAACATCTTCAACCTCATACACGGCATTTATGAAAAGCCCACAAGGAACACCATAAGTTAAAAGAACGACTGTTGCCAGCTAAGGTCAAAATCATGACAGAAGCACGATTCTAACCAGCAGATCTGTTTTCTGGCCGGGGGGCGGTGGGGGCCACAATTTAACAAGCTGCTCCTAAAATTCTTAGGGAAACACAGACGACCCAGAATAACCAAAACAATCTTGAGAAAGCAGAACAAAGTTGAAGAGCTCACACTTTCCAACTTCAAAACTTCCTTTACAAAGCTACATTAATCCAGACAGTGGGGTTCTACATAAGACAGCTGTGCAGATCAATGGAACAGAACTAAGAATCCAGAGATAAACCCCTAGATTTGTGTTCAAGTGATTTCAACAAGGATGCCAAAACAATTCAACAGAAAAAAAGAGTCTTCTTAACAAATGAATGCAAGATCTAATAAATATTGACATGTAGAAGGGTGAACTTGGACCTTTATCTGATATGATATATAAACATTAAAAATAGATGATCGAGCTAAATATGAGAGCTAAAACTATACAACTCTTAGAAGAAAATATAGATATAAATACTTCATGACCTTGAGTCAAGTCATGATATCAAGAGCACATGCAATAAAGAAGCAGCTTGTACACCAGACTTCAAAATTTAAGATTTCTATACTTTAAAAGAAACTATTAAAATGTGAAGAGATAAGCCAGACTGTGGGATAAAACATTTGCAAATCAAGTATCTGGGAAAGCATTTGTATCCAGAATGTATAAAAATCTCTCACAACTTAGTAAGAAGACAAGTAACCCAATACAAAATTGGGCAAAAATTCACATAGACACCTCACTAAAGAAGACAGATGAACAGCCAACACACACAAGAAATGCTCACCATGGTCAGAGAAATGCAGACCAGAACCATAATGAGACACCACTTGACATATACTGGGATGGCTACTATAAAAAGACAGTATCAAGAGCTGGCAAGGGCTGGAAAAAGCTAGAACCTTCTGTGTTGCTGGTTGGGAATTTAAGCCAACGCAGCAGCCACTTTGTCAGTTTGACAGATTGTTAGAAAAGTGAACATGGATTTACCCTCTGAGCCAGCAGTTCCACTCTCAAGAGAAATGAAAATACAGATCCACACAAAGACCTGTACGCAAATGTTCAGAGCAGCAGCATTTACTGCAGAAAGTGAAAGCAGTCAATGAATAAATCACGTGGTATATCCATACAGTGGATCAGTACTCAGCAATAAAGAGGGATGGTGCAATTAACACAATGCTACAACGTGCACAGACCTTAGGATCGGGCCGAGTGACAGAGGCCGACACAGAGGCGCGCGTCTGAAATCCCACTTACACTGAATGCCTAGCACAGGCTCATCTACAGAACCAGCTGGTGCTCAGGGGCTGCCCGCGGCTGGGGAGGGCTGGCTGCAAATGGACATGAGCTTTCTTTCAGGGAAAAAGAATTATTCTAAGATGGATTATAATGATGGCTGTACAACTACATACCTATGTTAAAAATCACTGAACTGTACACTTTAAATGTTATATAAATCATCCCTCCGATAGCTATTTTTAAAAAATGAAGTTACAAATCATTCTGTTAGGCCAACTTTCTCAAGGACATTAATTTCTGTGCTGAGGGGATCAGCGCCCTGGAGGGAAGGTGAACACAAACAGAACGTGCTTGAGTCAGCACTCACCCGGAGTCAGCTGCCACATGTCAGCAGTGCGTCAGATACCCTCTAGAAACATTTCAGGAAGCTTTAAGGTCAATCTTTTAAAAAATTTAATAGCAAAAAGAAATAAAAGAATACCATCAACAACAGATAATTTGGGCTATTTTAGAAAACGAACTACTGAAATATTTACATTCTGAAAAAAGACGCTTTCTTGTTAAGATATTATTCAGCAGGATGTACACTGACCTGGCACCTATACATCTTGATTTAAAAAATAAAACTGAGCCCCCAACATGTGATAACAAGGCTTGAACTTGTATCTACTCTGAACTTGCAGGGAACCCAGAGCCTTGAAAGGGCCTCCGACATCCTTAGCACTGTTTCGTTTCTCTCCTGCTCTGCCGCGAGGCGACTCTAGAGCCTGAGGCCTGACGGTGCCCGTTCTGTTGAGGGACACGGCAGTGACAAGGGCAGACCTCTGTATGGATAACGTGTTGGCTCTGAAGCTGAAAACCACTGAAAGACAATATAACAGCTTTCCTAAAATAAACCATTTATTGAAAAAAGAACCTTTTTTTCTTAAAATTTCATTAATCAGCCTTTTGCAGAACAAACCTGTGGCTTGCCAACAACAAAAAAGGTAAGGTTTCACAGTCAGTGCACTCGACAAACAAGAGATTAACAACAAGGCCCGGGACGCCTGATAACACTACGACTGCTTTTGGACCTAGAGAGGTCGACGGTGTTATCCTGATGCCACGGTTCTCCGTCGGCCGGGACATGGCGGGCACAGAGGCGGGGGTCCGTGTACAGTAGTAATGGCACTTGGCACGCAGCTTCTCCACCTCGTGGACGCCAGCTCTCAGGGGGGCCCCGGGGCGTGGACGGGAGCAGCAGGAGGTGGACGTTCGTCACCGGGCAGCCGGCCGTCTCGGAGGGTCAGCGAGGGCGACGCCGCTTCTCGGCGCGGTCTTCGTGGAAACGTTACATACAGTAGTGATCAAGGGGACTCTCCAAGTACAGGCACTCTGCCAGGCCCCAGGCCTGTCAGCTTCACTCTTCATCCGTGCAGACCTGTGAGGAAGGCAGGACAGCGCTGAGCCCCCTCGTGCGTGCGGCACGCCAGGTTTACGGGTGAGTCCTCACCGGTGCCCCCTGATGCTCCGGCGTGAGCCTGGCCCAGGGCAAAGGTGTGATGGAGGCAGTGGGACGTCACCGCCAAGCTCTCGCTTTACGAACTGACTACTGACAGGATCTGCCAGGATGTATCTGTACATGTCACCAAAATTTGTCTATATACCTTACAAATGACAAACACATTTTTATTTAGTTACAAATCCCTAGTATCTGTGCAGCAAACCAAGCTGCTGGCTCCTTGATTTCACTCCCCGAGGAATAATGTCACCATCCCCCCAGCCTCATCTCCCCTAATCACGACCTGTAAATGTTTTCTCCAGGGTTCCGCTCTCTTTCCATTTCGTCTCCAAATACTGTCCCAGCAGTATTTCTGTCTCCAAGCCTATTTCCTACCCCAAGTTTCTCCTGAGTGTCAGTCCAAAGTATTCACATGCTCCAGCAGGTGTCCTAAACACACCTCAAAGTGCATCTACCAAAGAGAACACCATCACTCCCAGACCCACCCCTCAGCCAGGGGCCCTCCTGACCTGTCCTGGTGAGCGGAACCCGATACTTGGTGACGCGAGCAGGGCCCGGCGCTGTCCTGGGCTCCTGCCCCCACACACCTCCTTCCACAGCCCGTCAGTCACACACTCGCGGCCACCTTAACCTCTCAGTTCAGTTCAGTCACTCAGTCGTGTCCGACTCTTTGCGATCCCATGAATTGCAGCATGCCAGGCCTCCCTGTCCATCACCAACTCCTGAAGTTTACCCAAACTCATGTCCACTGAGTCGGTGATGCCATCCAACCATCTCATCCTCTGTCGTCCCCCTTCTCCTCCCGCCCTCAATCTTTCCCAGCATCAGGGTCTTTTCCAATGAATCAGCTCTTCGCATCAGGTGACCAAAGTATTGGAGATTCAGTTTCAACATCAGTCCTTCCAATGAACATCCAGACTGACCTCCTTTAGGATGGACTGTGTGGCTGGTCCTTCACCCCAACCTCCCTGCCCAGCCTATCGGCCGTGTTACCAGCTTCTTACCTAGCCTCCTGCCTCCACAGTCATCACTCAGCAGCACAATCATCGTGTCGTGCTTGACAATAAAACTGACATCCCTTCTCACGGCTCCTGCCCACCCTCGGGTGCTATTGCTGGCTGCCATCCTCACCCCCTCGGGAGGCGGACTCCCTTCAACTCTGTCCCCCCAACCCCTGCCTCTGCTCCCTGAGCTGACTAATCCCTCCCCAATGGCTCTGGCATCTCACTCGGAAGGAAGCAGGAGCTGGGGTCACCTGATGGGGTGAAAGTCCTCTCCTCGGTGACGCTGCAACATGGCACACGTCCCACCGTCACGGCTCTAACATGACCCTTCCTTGGTACTCGGTCTGTCTCTGCTCCCTCAGTAGACTGGCTGCTGCCAACCCTGACTCAAGCAGACTGCATACTCTGAAGGGAAACTGCCTCTCACCCCATCCCCTGGAAAATCCCATTTCACGGTCCCAAGTGCCCCTCCAAGCACCAACACGGGTCAAGGAGAACCGCAACGAACATCTGCCCAAAGGGAAAAAAAAATATACAAAATTCCCCAGCACTGTTCATTTTAGCTCCTTTCCATTTCAGGTACAGGTATTTTCTATTTAAGCTTCCAAGTTTCATTCACGTGCCAGATGCGTACAGAACACACACGCTTATTCATCACTCTGCCAAACCTTGACGAAGGAGTGGTCGAGGAGCTGGCTGGCTGTCCACCGCATCCGGGGCTCGCTCTCCAGGCAGTGAGACAGGAAGTCCTTCCCTTCGGGGCTTAATCGCTCAGGGATCGGCGGCTTGTGCCCCATTCCCACTTTGTACATAATCTGAAAGTTGTGTTCATATTCATGCCAAGGTCTCTGAAAACAGGAAAAAAATCAGGTTTCGACACTATGTGACCATAAAGAAAGAGCAGCTGCTCACCTCTTTTTAGGCGTCTCAGTATCAATACGTACCAAGGCCGGCAAACTTTCACACAAGCTTGCAAGCCAGGTGGTCTCTGTCACAGCTATTCAATTTTCCCATTATTAACATAAAAGCAGGCGTAGGCTACAATGTATAAATGAATGGGTAGAGCCAGGCGGTGGGCATAGTCTGCCTACCCCCTGAGGTGTCCTATCGTCCAGCATTACCTAGATGTCATCGTCATCTAATACATAAAATGATATTAACGTCAGTAAAACAAAACCCAACGGTTATCTTACTGGGATGTTTAATATGCTACCTTGTTGAATAATCAACATTAAATTCTACTAGTGCCAAGCTTATTTTATTACAGTTACAGGGAAATGAGATTCATGGGGAAAGAACATAGCCTCCCAATTGATGCACCACTGTTTAGCTATTGAGATGTATAGTTTTCAGTGTGACAACTCGCTCTCTTCCCAATGTATGGCTTGAATGAAAAAACAGGTACTGTGGGCATCTATGTTAATGCTAACAGAAATAATACTAGCTAATACTTATTGAGCACTTACTCTCAGCGGCTGCAAATCGAGCTGTATAATAATTTAATTTCTTACTAATAATACTTAAGAGGTTTGTAACTTTCTTGCTTTACAACTAATGCTATAAACCTCCCCCGCCAAACACACGACCTTTATACATTTGTACAATTGTTCATCGGCAGTATCTACATCAGAAGACCAATTTTGAGGATTTTCAAATATTACGTCACATGTGACAGTTTCACTGCCCTTAAAATCGATATGGTCTGTCTGTCCTTCCGTCCATCTCCCAGTGCTAAGTCGCTTGAGTCGTGTCTGACTCTTTGTGGCCCCTGGACTGTAGCCCGCCAGGTTCCTCTGTCCATGGGATTCTCCAGGCAAGAACACTGGAGTGGGCTGTGATGCCCTCCTCCAGGGGATCTTCCCGACTCGGGGATCGAACCTGCGATTCCTGCACTGGCAGGCGGGCTCTCTACCACGAGCACCACCTAGGAAGCCCTGGCAACCTCTGAACTTCTCTGAGTTGCCTGTTCTGCGTCTTCCAGAACGCCAGAAGGCAGAGAATCATACAGGATGTGGGGTTCTCAGACCAGGTTCGTTCACTCAGCAACGAATACGCGTTTTCAGGTTTCTCCCTGTGGTTTCAGGGCCAATTTCTTTCTGTAACTGTGCAATATTCTGTCGTGTGGATTATCACAGTTTATCCATTTATTCAATTATGAATGAAACAGATATAGCCATTCACACACCAGTCTTTGTGTGGACAGAAGGTTTCAACTTCTGTTTCTTCTCGTATCTGCTTACTTTTCTGTTTTAACTGGAGTTTTGTGCTTTTTCTTTTCCTTGGAGGAGTCCTCCAAGTCATGCATCTGGTAAACATTTGGTTCCTAGTTTGTCGCTTGTTTTAACTTACCTTATCTTTTGACAGGTCATGTTCTCTATTTTGCAAGAAAGGTGTTCCCAGTATTCATAATGGGAGTGAAGCCACAGGACTGCTCTGTTAATGCACAGTGCCCCCCTCAAGGCTTTGCACTGGGCCTGGGCTCTGCTCACCTTGCCAGTCACCATCTCTATGACGACACACCCCAGGCTCCAGATGTCGGCCGCGCGCCCGTGGCCTTCTCCTTTGGCGCGAGTGATGACTTCCGGAGCCATGTACGCTTTAAAAGCCACAGATACGAGAGGAACGGGTTACAAATACAGCGTCATGAATTAACAGAGCCAAGCAAAACATTAATGTCTAATATTCCACAGAGAAGAAACAACTGATTTGTTCAGGGGAAACTTTCTCTCAATTACATAATAAAAAATATCAAGACTTCAAAATAAATATCTCAAAATAATTTCCTGAATGGATATTTTAGGATCCAAATTAATCTCCTAAAAGACAATTTTGAATGTGCAAATATTCAGATAAATTCTATTTGTGATGAAAAATATGAAATTTAACCTGCAAAAGAGAATGTGAAGTTTTATGACATGTTTCTAAATGATCAAAACAAATAATCACCATTTAAACATAATGCTGTTTTGACTAGAATAGTTTTAATAAACCCTGTGTGAAACACAAGGTTTTTCTGGGAAGGAAAGGAGGCTTTTCTGATGAACACTTTCAGGCGTGGCGCCTCCCTGCCTGGCAAGAAGCCCTGACCACTCCCCATGTCTGCCAACCAGGAGGAGGCGGAGAGGCAGGGTCCCAGCATGCTGGAGGGAGCCCCAGGGCAGAGCCGAACCTTGCCGGACCCACCTGCTGTCCCCAGCGTGCTGTTCACTTCACCAGGCATGGTCTGCGCATTGTTCTTAAGCTTTACTGAGCATCCGAAATCCCCCAGCTTGATTAGTCCAGACGAGGTCAGGAAGATGTTGGCACCTAGTGAGAAATGAGCAGTGGTGAGCCTCTGAAACACAACGCAGGCATTTCGAAGCTTACGTGGTGACCTGAACTATCAGGAACTTGATTCGCAACATTATAAAGATTGATGAGACTTGACTTGCAAAGTGTTATCATTAGAAAGATTTTAAGCCTCATTCACAAATGGTAATACAAAGTAAAGAAATTTTAATAACAATGCAGACAGCTTTGACAAACTCTGAACGGAAATTCTGAACGGAAACACACGCATAAATTCCAACATTAAAAACGCAGGGAGAGGGACTTCCCTAGTGGCACAGTGGGTAAGAATCCACCTGCCAATGCAGGGGACGTGGGTAGGATCCCTGGTCTGGGAAGGTTCCACCTGTCGCAGGGCAGCTGAGCACAACTGCTGGGTCCGAGCGCTGCCACTGCTGAAGCCCGTGCACCCGGAGCCTGCGCTCTGCAAAGAAAGAAGCCACATCCACGAGGAGCCCGCGCACCGCCAGGACGGGCAGCCCCTGCTCACCACCACCAGAGAAAGTCCGTGAGCAGCTACGAAGACCCACTATAGCCAAAAATAAAATAATTAATTTTTTAAAAACCCAGGGAGATACTTAAAAGAGAAATTACCTATAAATTACAAATGCCTGTGGCAGCAGTTCTGAAGGTGAGAGCTGGTGCACACTCAGCAGCGGCTGTAGCAGGAAGCAAGTGTAATCGAGACCACACACACACACACTCACTCTCTCACATGCACACACATGCTCTCACACACACGTGCTCACACACATGCGCACACACTCTCACACCCACTCACACACACACACACACTCTCTCTCTCTCTCTGCTGGTCTGCAGAGATGCATCCGAAGCCGCCATCAGACTGAGTCCAGGCTGACGGAAAGAATGTTCTGCGCGTGTCTCCTATCTTAGGAGCAGTGCACACACCTAGCTTGTACTCCAGTTGGAACCTGGGGTCACTGCTCATCTCCCGGGGCGGCTCTGCCTCCTGCAGGCTACAAGGCCTGAACCCCTCTAACAGAGCCACACGGCTTAGCCTTCTGTCCAAGGTACCTCCCTCCAAAGGCCATTCAGAGCCCTCACGTTAGATAGGCAGCTGCACAATGAGCTGCTGACCCTCCCCACGCCCAGGGCAGGCGGTCCCCCAGAGCACACTGCGCTAATGCATGGTTCTGGAGCTGACTCACAGGCCCTTTCTCTCAGCCACACTGAGTTCTAAAGATTATCACACCGATGCACAGGGATGGACTTGATTCAAGGACTCTGAGGGATTCTCTTTACGGCCATGGACAACGACACGAAGGTACCACTTCCTGAGTGTGGTGTTTGTGTTAGAACAACTGGAAATGGGCTACGCCATGGCTTCACCCAGAGCCGATGAAGCAAACACCCAGACAACAAAGCAATGTGGTGGACAGGGTGGGCGGGCAGCGGGACTGGGGTACGCCGGGCATGCAGCAGCCATTACAGAGTGTGGGCAGTTCTTCCACCAGCGAAGCAGGCCCTGGGGTGGCCCAGCCCCACGGAGGCTAATGCCTGGTTGCAAGTCTGGCCATCTACAGTGAACCTGTGTAGGCTGGCCTCAGGTTAAGGCAGAGAATGAAATCCTTCAGTCTGGGATCAGTTAGAGACCAACCTAATTTGTCATTCTAATTATCCCCGAGACTCCCAAATACTCAGATCAGGGGCATGGTGTGGGTGAGGTAAACACAACGGGGGCAGTTCTGGGATAAGCATGGCTGCTCCCCTCACACGAGAAGGGCCAGCACTTCCCTTGAGTCAGTGTGACCAAGCTGACCTCGAGCAGAACTGGAGGAGGGTGGTGTAAATAAACCTTGAAGTCAAAGTGTTCGTCACCAGGTCATGTACCACAGTTTGCGACCCCATGGACCACAGCCCACCAGGCTCCTCTGTCCATGGAATTCTCCAGGCAAGAACACTGGAGTGGGCTGCCACGCCCTCCTCCAACGGATCTTCCCAACCCAGGGATCGAACCCGGGTCTCCTGCATTGCAGGCGTATTCTTTGCCATCTGAGCCACCAGGGAAGCCCCAATAAACTGTCCTCTCCCCAAACTCAGCTGCAAATTGTAACTTACACCAGCACTCCTGATTCACCATCACTTTACATGTTCACAACATTCACATTCAAATTCAGAAGGGAAAGAAAGGATGTGCTGATCACAAGCCAAATCAGCCTATACAGCAGCAGATTTCATTTTGGGGCACAGATCTGGCTAAGCGTAGGGCTACGTGCTCCTGGAAGGAGATGTGTGTCCTGTACAGTTTCTCAATGTTAGGTTCTTTACAGAAGAATATTCAAAGTAAAGCTGTTTCTGGAGAAGTGAGGGCAGCCACCCTGTGCTGGGCACGGCTGATGCCCTGGTGGGCAGGGGAGTGCGGGATCACCTTTAACGTCACGGTGAACTATGCCATGCTCGTGGAGGACGTTGATGGCCACGGTGATCTGCTTCGAATACAGCCTGATGACGTGCTCCTGGAGTCCCAGCCGCGACACCTCTTCCAACGTGCCCTCGTCACAGTACTCCATGAAAATGTACATCTCCTCCTGTGGGAGGAACCACACAGGGCCCCATGTCCACCTGGGCGCTGGGTGCAGAGCCTGGAACGCTCCACTGGCCACGCCCCTGAGGACGCTTCCTTCTAAGGGTCAGCTACACTGGTCATCCTCAAGTCTGAATTCATCTCAAAATGGTCATTTCTAACTCCTCTACAAAGAACGGTGTCTCTGCCTGCCTCCTCTGTCTGGAATTATACAGCTCGTTGGGATAAGACCATCGCCGAATCACAGGTGATAAATGTCTGTAACCCTCTGAAATCAGTCTGCTATATAATCTCAGACAGGGACCAAGAGGACTGTCCCTATAAATGTATTATTAAGTACTGAAACACATCCTTTTCAGATATAAATTTATCTGTGAAAAACATTAACAATCGCCAGTATCCAACTTCCCCAGAAGCTCATATTCCACCAAGAAGCTCCAGGTGATCCTCTTTCCCTCCAAGTGTTTACTGCTAAACACACGGGGGAAAATAAGCCGAGGTCTTCACTTTCTCTCATTTTACAATGGTTCTTTAAATACAAACAAAACAAAACAAAAAAATTACTGAATAGTGTGTTCAACAGTGGCTCGGCTAAAAACGAAGGGGGAGCAAAAAAGCAACCAACAGCAGTGTTGGGGGGCACTAGAGAAATCTTTTGATTGGCAGGATGGGTTTCAGTGCTTTATAATGTCAGGTTAATGACTACCGTCTACAACTTACATTTCAGGAAGGACTCCTCTAGTTTCAGAGAGAAGGCAGAAATGGTGTAACTCATGGAGATTTCCTGATAATTAGGCAAAGTTACTGTGCTCTGAAATGAGAAGACCTGTGATGTAGGACAGGACTCCATCTGCGCCCTCACTGACCGCTCACACCGCACAGTGTGATCAAAGTTGGCTTACTCTATGTAGCTCCACACCAAAATACCGAACCAGATTGGGGTGCTTGATGCCTTCAAAGATTTTCAGCTCGTCTGCAGTTTCCTTGATGGTTTTATGGTCGTTGGGTTGAAATCGAATCTGGAAAAGGAAACCGGCTGGTCACTGTTGGCACCGGCAACAGTGAAACGCGCCCCCGACTTCCGGGCGGGCTCTCTTCCCCTTGCTGAGGAGTTAAGCTCGCCTGCTTTAGAGGACATGCTCAGACAGTAGCCAGCGGGATCACTTTCGTAACTGCAGACTGAATTAACCAACCTAAGTGCCCCTTGGCGAGGATGAGGAGACGCTGCAGGGGTTGACGGGCGGGGCCGAACGTGCCCGCTGCCCACGACGGCTCGGGGCACTGGCCTCGCCCGCCAAGGCCCTCGGTGTCTCCCGGGGGCCTTCCTCGGGCGTTCCTGGCTCCTGCCATCCTACCTCCAGCAGCTAACAGGCTGCCCATTTCTGAACCTTACCACAAATGTCCCCCAAGCCCCCCGACCAAGTGCACCGTGGTCCCAAACGTGTAAATATCTAGACTATGGGAAACGTCAGTGTTTCAGACATCTGAAACGGTGTGCTGGGGGAGCACTCGGGCCAGCGCTCAGCTCGTGAACACGTCTCGGCCAAGTGTCCAGCACGCAGAGGCCGCAGGGCCGGGCACCCACCTCCTTCATGGCCATCAGCTCGCCGGTGTCAACGTTGATGCAGGTGTACACCTTCCCGTACTGCCCTTCCCCTGTGGACAGGGACAGACGCGCTGCTCTCAGCCACCAAAGCCAGGCCACGCCAACTCACTCAAACGTATAATGACGTCGTCCCATCCCGACTCCACATTCACACATCCAGAACCGTGCTTACCACAGTCTACTACTGCAAGAGCCAAGCTATTTCTGAATGTTCCCTGATAACCTAAGTCTTGGGCAATCTTTTCACTGTGTCTTACCTGTAAATACCTGTAAACAGAAAAGAACTGACCGGCAAATCCCAGAAGGGGCCTGAAGGTGAGCGCTGAGCCCCTGGTGCATACTCCAGAGCCCCTTATGGCCCTGGGGGAGGTCTGGGCTGGGGCAGGGGCGTGGCCAGGGTAAGCCTGGCTGCCATCCCAATGGGCCTCCCTGCTGTCTGTCCAGGCATGTGGGATGTGGGTGGGGTATTCTACTGAGACACCTTCTGAAACATTAAACTAAGGGGCTATATGTCTACATAAGACTGACAATGAGAATTCACACCACTTATAAAGGATCTGATTCTGTTCAGTGTCTTTTGTCCTGACAGCTCTACAAAAACTTCCTGAGGCTCACGGAGTCCTATGTTACAACTGCGTTTGCATCTCCAGACCTAAATGCTCAACAGATAAACGCGTTTGAAAGGGGGAAAGGTCTGAAACTTAATCAGCTCCTTCTCCACAATCTATCTCTAGTTATTTAACAGGAAACTGTTTCATCTAGAAATTAATTAATGTTTTTGAAGACACCATCCCATTGGCATTTGCATTCAGTCTTGCTTCAATAAGGATCATGTGGGAATAAGATGTAAACAATACAGACTAGAACAAAGGAGTAAGATTTATGGAGTTCTCCACTGGCAACTTCTGGAGTTATCAAGCAGAACTATTCCATTTAATGAATCATTTAAAAATCTCTTTTACATTGTTCTTAGAACATATCTTACAAGTGAAACCAAAAAATCAGAACCCTGCGCAAAAGAGAGGATGTGTATTTGCCACGCCTGTCAGAGCAAAAGACCAACCATGGGAGACTTAACCTAAAAAGTGTGACTGTTGTTATTTCTAACAGGGACCATCTTTGTGTGTCATGTTCTTGAGTTTCCTTACCGATTTTGTTTCCTCTTTGCCACTTAAAGGTCACCTTCCTCAAGCCAACGTGCATGACGTTGTCATAAGACTTGGGGGTGTCACAGACTTGACCAATGATGTTTTTCCTCCTCATTTCTCGATACCGCTTTTCTTCAAACAGTCGGACTGACTTCTGAATGGCTTCTATGGGTCCTTGCTTAGAAGCGGTATCTGCAGGGAGAAGTGTAAACTCAGTCCTCCCAACAACCATCATCAAGTCAACTTCCAGCAAATAATCATAAAAACAGAGCAAGAGACATGAGCCCTCCATCAAGCATCATCTATTCAGCCACACAGCACCTGAATTAAAGTCCCCAAAACCTAACATCTTAAGAGCATACAATCTGCTATAAGGAAGTACACACACACAGAGAAGCTACTTAGACGGAATCGATGGCTTCCTCTCCCAAGGCTGGTTAGACTCTGCAGTAACCACCTGTCTGCCTCTAGTCTCTCCCCTCCACTTGCTCTCATTGCTCAGAATTTTTCTATTGTTTAGCAGCTCAGTCGTGTCTGACTTTCCGACCCCATGGACTGTAGCCCACCAGGTTCCTCTGTTTGTGGGATTTCTCAGGAGGGAATACTGGAGTGGGCTGTAACTTCCTTCTCCAGGGAATCTTCCCCACCAAGGGATCGAACTCACATGTCCTTTGTCTCCTGTGTTCTGGGCGGATTCTTTACCACCGAGCCATAAGGGAGTCCCCCAGAATTCTCTTACTCAAACATAAAATCTGATCACATTGTTTATCCACATCATTTATTTCATGGTTTATCCCAAGTTGCTGATCAACAGTCCAAGGCCATCACGCAGGGTCTTTCCAGTCTTGCTTCTCCTGGCCACTGCCCCTAGCCCCGCTGCAGTCTCTGGACCAGCCTGACTGAAGAGCCTCCACGGAGCACACCACACTGCGCCTCACTCCTCATCCGTGCTCACACCTCCCTGTCTTCCAGCTGTCAGAGCTCTACTCCCCTCTAGGAAGCTGTCTCTGCTCTCTGCTGGGAAGGGAGTAAAGCTTTCCTTTCTCTGGAGTCAGAATGGCTGGAACAAAACCCGGGCTTCATCTTTCTCTAGGTGTTTGAAAATAGACAAGCGAATTACCTTCTTTAGCCATCAAATCCCAAAACAAAAATACCTCATTCAGAGATACTATGAGAACTTAATGAAATCACACACATAAAGCTTTTAGCCCAGTGCCTGGAACATGAAAATACTGGGTAAATTTTAGCTTTTGTTATTATCTTTCCTTATTTTTCCATCTAGCCACCTCTATTTCTCCAACTTACTTTATCATGATTTATAGAAAGAAGTATCTTTTACACAGATACCTAAAACAACTGTTTCATGAAACACTATTACTCTTTCTACATGTGACTGGGTCTCCACTCAATTTGTGTGTGTGTGCTGATTTTACAACAACCCACTAACAGGTCACAATCCATAACGTGAAAAGCTCTTGACCTCTGCGGTTCTCACATGCAGTACCCTGAGGAGGCCTCTAAGAGCCTGAATGTTCTATCAAAGCGATCACTGAGGACTGGGATGACTGAAAGGTTACTGTGAGAAGAGAAATTCCCAGAGATTTATAAAGTTCCAACTACAATCATCTCCTACAAACAGGGATCCCTGCTTCCCTCACCTCACCACATGACACAGCGAGTCTACTTGGCAGTGACCGAGGTTTCACGGCTGTCGGGCCGTGGGCTCCATTGTTAAATGCTTCTGGGAAAGAGTCTTTTCTTTTACAGTAAACATTTCTCAAGATTTCCTAGTCTTTTAAGATGTCTGTGCAAACTGTAACTCTTCCAAGAGTTCCCAAGTTTACTTGACCACAAAGTATTTGTTTTGAAAATTATCACAAAGACCTGGTATCCATGGGAACTGCTGATAACGTGAGAGGCCCTGGGAGACCCCCTTCCCCGCCACCGGGCTCGAGCTGACGAACGCCCCAGGACCCCCAAACCCTACAGGCGCCTCATCTGCCTGGCCTGGCGAATGCGGCTTCACGGCCGCTCCCGCCTCCTGAACACCCCATGGCCAGTCTCTTCGTTCACACTGCCCGTGAAGGTGCTCAGGCCCGCTCCCCACCTCCCTCACGACCAGGCCTGCCCCGCCGTCCTCCTCACCCGCCGCCCCCCACTCCCTGAACACAGGAGGCTTGCACGCTGCAGAGGCTCAGGGGCTGCCCGTGGTCTGCACGCAGGGCCTGGACCACAGAGTCTACCGCTGAAGACTGGCTGCGCGGAGACCGCCCCACACCCAAGTCCACCTCCACTTACACCCGCGCTCGCCAGGCTGGGCCGGGCCCGCTGGTCTGCTCTTTAGCCACTGGGCCTCCAGATACGTTTCTCTTTCTGTACTTGCCCTCCTGGCTGGACACAGACCTCCTTCTCCTTCAGGGGCCAGCCCAAGCCTCAACCTTCCCTTAAGCCCCTCGTGACCGCTCCGGGCCTGGTGGTGACCCTCCTGCTCAGTCACACATGTTCCAGAGGGCACTGTGGGGGCAAGCACGGGCGACCTTGGCCAAACATCTGGGCTCTCAAAAACTTTGATCATTTAGGAAAAGAGAACAGGATCCATTCTGCCTAGGTATGGCTCAAGACTGTTGTGAGGAAGAATACGCGAAAGCATTTTGTGCTAGACCAGGGCCCTTTCTGCTATTTATTCTGGTTCATATGGACTGATCACCTGCTGTGTATGACAAATGCTTTCTCTGAGCTTCTTAACATAATAAATAAGTGGTTATTCGTTTCACAAGTATTTATTATACAAAGGGCTTCCTAGGTGGCACTAGTAGTAAAGAACCCATCTGCCAACGCTGGAGACATTAGAGACGCGGGTCGATCCCTGGATCAGGAAGATCCCCTGGAGGAGGGCATGGCAGCCCACTCCAATATTCTTGCCTGGAGAATCCCACAGACAGAGGAGCCTGGTGGGCTACAGTCCATACGGTCGCAAAGAGTTGGACATGATTAAAGCGACTTAACACACACACCATGTACAAAGGATTATGCGAAGGGCCCACCCACGTGACACATAAAATGAACATCAACCTGTTTAAAGAATACAAAACTGAGAAAAACACATTCCTGCTCCAAAGGAACATATAATGATAAGAAACAGGAATTGAACACACACAGCAGAGAGGAAGTGATGCCAGAGGCACAAAAGTGACCATAAAATGTTAATGTAGAAGGTCGAGTTTAAGTCATAAGCTGAAGCATATTTTAGCTGAAACTGTTTGCTTTATGCTTAAACATTCAACATTCTTTCTCTTACCTTTGGTCTGACTGATAAGCGTCCGAAGTTCCCAACTTCTTCGAGTGGATCCACTTGAATCACCTTTTGGATATGCTGGTTCTGCAGAAAGTATTTTTTCATACAAACTAATAAGACTTATAAAACAAACAGGCATATTTGATTCAGAGCCAGAATGAAGTGCAGGTGACGGTGATGATTAGTGAACCATCAGCCTGTTGCTCCTGGTGATTGATCTGTTTGCTGTGAGTGTAAAAAGCTGTCTCTACAATCATTCAGAGCAAATGGCACCAAACTAAGGAGCTGTTCATGGGTTACAGGACTTTTAACTACATTAAGCTTCCACAAGTAACAGACAACAGAGTACTGATCAGAAACTGAATTTTGTGGGCGGGTCGGGGGTGGGTGGGAGGGGTCCCCCCTTCCCAAGGTCACAGTAGGGCTACAGGAGCAACGATGTGGTTTCTGGGCAAAGACCCCTAGCTCTGCATCCTCATAAAACCTGTCACCCACAAGCACAGCGCCACTTTACATTTTTAAAGTGAGTTAAGAGTACTCAACAGTTAAAATATCAGGAACAATAATTTTCAAAAATTATTTAGCAACAGAGGGAGAAAGCGCACATGTAGAAAGGCACCTATATGAAAGGGCCGACGTGCCCAGCATTAAACCTCGCCCAGGGCTCTGCGAGTCTGTGCTCTCAGCGGGAGAGCGGAGAGGCCCGCGGGGGTGGGGCGCGGGGGGCGCGGGCGGGAGCCAGTGGTCCCGCATGAGCGCTGAGGCCCGCGGGGGGCGCGGGCGACGCCTCACACTCACCCTCGCGCTCCTCCGTGGGGCTGGAGTGGCGGCTCAGCGACCTGAACTGCAGTTCAGCTGCGATGGAAGCCAGGCGGTCGTTTTCAGGGACGCTGGAACCCCTGTTTGAACGTTTCAAAAATTAAGCTATCAATCTGATAGAACTTGAAAGATCTGTCAGTCTTCTACAGCAGCGATTCTCAACTGGGGTTGCCTCTGCCCCCAGGCACATCCGGCATCCGTGGGCAAAGGACTACACGAAGGACAGCCCCCAAACCAAGACCGATTCACCCGGAGTGGAGCGCCCCCACCGAGACCCCTGTCTCTGGGCTTTGGAAGGAAAACACAGGACAACTGGCTGCACGATACATGACTTTATGTTAAAGACAGCAACAAAAGTAAAAACAAAACAGTAGTTACTGAAGTACTGCTGACCCGTGTGGAAAGCTCTCTAACTTAGGCCCGGGATGGATTAAAATTAGGAGCCAAATCTGGCTGTTATTTAAGATGATCATCATATTATATTAAAGTACTTAATTCTATTTAAAGTGCTAAAATCGTTACATGATTCACAAGAGCTCAAGACTCTTCAGGAGCAAGTGAAGGGATGCCTAACCATTTCTTAAGCAGTAGCCAAGCAAAAGGGCAGAAGAGCAGGAAGCTTAACATGTAAAGGGCAAAGCTAAGTTGTGACTTTTCCAGAAGTGTTCAGCAATCCAGAATGAGTCCACAAAAGGGTAAATCAAGCCCAGAATTAAATAAGGGCAAGCGT
Organism: Tragelaphus eurycerus; assembly: GCA_935064755.1. Classification (NCBI taxonomy): domain Eukaryota; kingdom Metazoa; phylum Chordata; class Mammalia; order Artiodactyla; family Bovidae; genus Tragelaphus; species Tragelaphus eurycerus. The sequence continues at coordinate 19,306,779 of CAKXYN010000039.1, read as the reverse complement.
TAAATTATAATTCAAATCATCGAAAATAAATACAGTGTTAGTTTATTAACCAGTTTAGTGTATATTTTTTTAAACGAATGATATAATCAAGTATGGTAGCTTTTAGGCTCTTTTTTATTACAGACTGAGTAGGTTTAAAGCAACGTCTACTGGACAGACATTCACAAATTATGAAGTGTGCAAGGCTTTTTTTTTTTTTTTTAATCTCCCTACACTCTCAAATCTAGTGCAGTCCGTGTTAAGTCTGGAGTGAGGAGGACATCTCCTGCTATGTAGTTCATCAAGAAGTCTTAGGATCGTTTCACGGAAAAAAATCACCGATGCTGTGAAGTGAGGAAAAAACACCCTCCTCCTAAGCTGTGCCAATCCTGGGACCACGGAGAAGCCACCAACATCCCTATCTTCCTGCTTTCCCAGAGAGGAGGTTAGCCAACTCCACATCCTCAGATTTCTCCTGGGGCAACAGGCGAGAACACACACTTCAAACAAACGGTATATGAGTGAACGCCTAACGGCTCGCTGCAGGGGTAGCAGGAGTCTATAGACTTCAACAGCTTTCGTGGTCTAACAACCGACTTGCACAATTCCTGAAAAATAAACAACCGGGCCTTGGAAATCAGTTAAGAGACGCTCCAGCAAGCAGAATGCTGCAAGATTATTTTCTTGACAATGCTAAGATCACGGAAGCCCATTTCCTAAGTCAGGCCATATCGAATCAAAGTGTTGATCGGATGCCGTCGGGCAAAGTAAACATTTCCCTGTGGCTGACATCTCTCTAAGGCAGGCTGCCGAGGTCAGGGAGCCCGGAAACCACCCTGCTTCCCCAAGCCCATCCCGGCCCCGGGTAGCGCGGAGAGCCCATCTGGGGGCACCGTGTGGCCCCTGCACGGAAGCCTGGGCGGCTGCAGCAGAGGTTCAGGTTGGAGGGCTGCAGGGGGCTGGCCCCGCGGCCCCCTACCTCCCGTCACATACACCGCCAGGAAGTACAGACCACTCCACTCCTCGGTGAGGAAAGGCCTTCGGGATGGCGTGTTATGAGTAGTAAAATGTCTACGTGTCAAGGACTGTCCTACAGGATAAACGAAGAACACTTCCGAAATGCTGCTCAAAACATGCTTGAGAAACCACCTGGGCAGGGCCCGAGACTAAGGGTGGGCACAGGCCGCCTGCACAACAATCTGCTTCAAGGTACGCACCCCTGACTGACAAAGGCCTGAACCAGGAGTTCAGGAAACCTTCAGTTCTGGAGACATCACGTGGGAAGCACAGCGCTGGCTGAGTGTTCTCAACTATGACTGTGTTTCGGGGCTCATCACGTCCCTAACTGAACTAACAAAAAAGAAAGGCAACCCCCGACTCGGCCATGAAGCACACGTGGAAATCTGCCGTGAAATGTTCTAAACATGAAAAAGAGAGGGTCAATGGGAATTTGTTCAATGTTAATTGTTAATTTTTTTTTTAGTTTACTGCTTAAGCTGTAAAATACTTGGGCGTTTTTTTTTTTAGGTTATAGACAAACATTTGTTACTAAAAATTAGGAAATATTAATTATTTTAATGCATGAGAAAATGGGAAATATCTGTACACATTTTAGACTGCTATAAACTAAGTGTAAAAATATCTTGGTCTTCATGTTGATGTATGGCAGAAACCAACACAATATTGTAAAACAATTATCCTTCAATTAAAAATACCTTAGTCTATTTTAAATTCTAAAACCACGTGTTACCTTTCTGCCAACATGCTAATATTTCTTCTTGGGAGCAGGATAAAGAGCACCGAGTTCTTTCCCATCATTTTTGTTCAGTCCTGTCTGACTCTGTCAACATCCTTACGGGAAGATGAGAAGATTGCCTGTCCGTTCTGTCACCAGGCACAAGGGCTGATTAAGAGCCACCAAATGTCCTTTCTCCTTTAAGCATCTGAGGCCTTGAGGAGATCCCCTACATGCCGACCCCCCTGCCCCACCACCAAATAACTCGGCCAAAATGGGAAAAGCTGCCATGGCCTCAGTACTGACACACAGGCCAGAGGCTCCTCTGTCTGGAGCTTGCCAAGTCTGACAGCTCTCTCTAGTAGTGATCTAGTCTCCATACGAGATGCAAAACAAACCTCAAGAAGTGGTTTTCCACACCACTATAAACTACTTCTAATAGACAACTGTGTAAATTAGGAAAGTGGATTTGAAAGTGATTTTTAAAAAAAGATTAAAAAAAAAAAAACAAATCACCACCACCGCTTCTAGGTATAACCTAGATAGAAGTCACCTTTGAGTGACCCCTGAGAAACTCCACAGGAAAGGCAGTGCATTGCCAGAATTCTCCTACCATTGGACCAGGTTCTTTTCACTGATACTCCCTGCACGGTTATTATCGGCACAAACTCGAGTCATTTGGGTTAATGTTTGTGCCAAAGAAGTATAAAACTTGGGCAGATGATCTACTTGTACTGGAGCTTTGGGGCCACAACATCCCACGGAGGGCCCCTAAGCATCGCCCGACCACAAGAAAGCAGCCCCACGAGCCCTGGGACACACCCCAGAGCCAAGGTCACCGCCAGAGTACAGGGTCAGGGGGTGGGGAGTGGAGGCCACCCGGTCTCATGGGCACTGCATCGGGGCAAGGGCTGGGGCAGACTACCTGGTCTCATGGGCACCGCTGATGGGCTTGGGCGGTGCCGGGTCGCTGCCCAAGGGGCCAGGACGAGCGGCGGCGGGCGCGGGCGCGGGGCTGCCGAGGCTCCGCACATCCGCGGGCACGCTCCGGGCACTGGGAGGAGAAGAAGAGCTTCAGGAACACAGGCGAGGAAGGGGATGGGCTCTCACGTGATTTCAGGAAAAGATAACACAGGGTGAGGAAGCAAAAAATCATCTTCAGACAGAAAATGCAAATTGCTCTTTGAGATTCAGGTCAGGTAGCTCAGTGGTAAAGAATCGGCCTGCCAACGCAGGGAACACAGGTTCCGTCCCTGGGTCGGGAAGGCACGGCACCCCACTCCAGTCTTCTTGCCTGGAGAATCCCACGGACAGAAGAGCCTGGTGGGCTCAGAGTTGCACACAACCGAGGCAACTGAGCACACACGCGCGTGAAAAAAAGTAACTGATTTCAAGCTAGCTATTTTTAACAATAATTGTCCTTTCCTAGCCAAGCACTATAAAAAATAAAACTAACTTAAAAACTGCTTGACTCAGGGGAGAGCCACGCTCACCACTTCCACATGCAGAAACGCCACCACGTTCAAGGGAAGTGTTTTGAATGTACGAGAGTTTCCAACTCACTCAAAATTTAAGTTGCTTCATAGTTACATAAACACATAGAAGTCAAGACTGGAAGGGTCGCTCCAGTTTTTATCTCCAGCTTTTAAAATGACATTTAGTTCTGTTTTTCAAATATTTACCATGCTATGCACACTCAAATTTGTTTTCCTAAAGTTATTTTTCAAAGAAAGGAAAAGAAAGAATTATTCCAAAGCTAGAAAGCATTTAGTAGCTGGCAGTTAAAAATAAGCTGAGAAACAAAGTTATCTTGAAAGGTACAAGTGTGCTTTAAATTTGCAAGTCTTCTTCTTTTGTAACTAAGGCAGAGTGGTGTGTCTTCAAGACAAGGAAAATAAGAGCTTTTAAAAATGTATAAACAACACAGAAAACAGTATTTGGTATCAGAGCAAGCATCAGCAGCTCTCAGATCAGTATGCACATCAGAGAAGAATCTGTAAAGCAAACAACTACACAGGCACCAAATACCTGAATCCCTCTGGAGTTGGGATAATCAGATGAGGGTTAGGAGGGTCACTATGGCATCGAGGTACCTTCACGGGACGGGGGCTGTTCCGATGAATGGCTGTCAGTGAAAAGAGTGACAAAAACAACTTGTTAAAGGAACCAGCAGAAAACTGTCAGAGCAGGCAATCAGTGGAGACAGGAGGCGGCTTACTTTTCCTGGTGACCAAAATAAAACCATTTAAGTAAGTAGGAAAATCATATTATATATACAAATGGTGGGAAATGTCACCCTTTGGAAGCTAATAAAGTTATATTACACATTCAAACTTTTCTCCACCAAAAACATTTTTTAAATCCTGGAGTGAAATATATGTAATGTATGACATGCGACCCACTGAGGAGACAGATGAAAATGTGGTTTATGCAGCATTTCTTTACTAAAGAGGAGTCACGTCGTCCCCACTTTTAAAGAGAGTCTGGTCAGGGGTGACTCCTCAATAGGCTCTGAGCTGAAGACGGGTCACTGTCATTTTCCTGAATACAGGGGTTTAATTCCTTTAAATCAAACCAGGAGGATGGGCACTTGTTTAAGACTATTCTTTTCTTCTTTTAAACATTCTGGTAGAGGGTAAATGGGGATAAAATTTTAAACACAATTTAAAACACACCTTACCTAGTAACTACAAAAATGCTGGCAATCCTATTTTCCCAATAGCTAAATGTAACTAGTCATGAATATGATATATTTTGTCTGCTTGTCCCTAACAGGTTTTCTTCTGACTTTTAACTTTGTTTTAACCTTCCTTAGTTTTTAAGTGTAAGTGTGTTAGCCGCTCAGTCGTGCCCGACTCTTTGCGACCTCATGGACTGCAGCCCACCAGGCTCCTCTGTCCATGAGATTTTCCAGGCAAGGATACTGGAATGGGTCACCATTTCCTTCTCCATTAGTTTTTAAAAACATCGTATTTTCTCTTCATATGCTAACGATTTTAGTCTACATATGTTTTATTCCAGTAGTCACATACAGATGTACGAATTGGATCATAAAGAAGGCTGAGTGCTAAAATATTGATGTTTTTGAATTGTAGTGCTAGAGAAGACTATCGAGAGTCCCTTGGACAGCAAGGAGATCAAACTCGTCAATCCTAAAGGACATCAATCCTAAATATTCACTGGAAAGACTGCTGCTGAGCTCCAATACTTTGGCCACCTGATGTGAAGAGCTGATTCACTGGAAAAGACTTTGATGCTGGGAAAGACTGAGGGCTGGAAGAGAAGACAAGAGGAGACAGAGGATGAGATGGCATCACCAACTCCATGGACATGAGTCTGAGCAAACCCTGGGAGACAGTGAAGGACAGAGAAGCCTGGAGCGCTGCAGTCCAAAGAGTCAGACACGACTTAGTGATGGAACAACAATGTTTTATTCTAAATATGTTTTACCCTAAATGACACGACTTCCTTTTTCATGGTTTCTGTTTACTTTTAATAACATTACACAGGAAAGAGAAGTACCCAAATTGGAGACATCTAAAGGGAAAATCTGAGAAACAAAAATCAAGGAAATGTTCAGAAGCAATTTGTATCTATGGCTCATTATCTCAACTATTATAACCCTAGATGGAAGAAACTCTAGGCAAATTCAAAGATGAAAAAAAAAAAAAAAAAACCAGATCTGGTAAGAATGGTGATGTCTTTAATTCAGCAGACATACTGAGAACCACTGAGTCAAAAATTACTACAAAAATTTCCCATGACATCGTTAAAACACAGACAAGATTAACATTCTTCGTGCATGAAACAGAACATTTCTTTTAAGAGTATGTGTACCTAACTGCTATAAAGCTGCTATTTCATTGAAAAGAAAATTCAAATGGCTAATAAACATAAAAGAGATGCTCAGATTTCACAAGTGGTGAACATTTATGATAGAGATGCTCTTCATGGCAAAACTAACAAAACATGTAAGGAAATGATGGAAAGACTTGTAGTAGTCTTTCCTTGATGGATACAAGGCCACTGAACAGAGTGAGCTGGACCTGCACGTGCTGACATGAAGGGATGTCTATAACTCTCAGAGATTAATGTTCAAAGTGATCCAACTTTTATACAGTAAGCGGGAAGGGGAAGAAAGCAACAGTGTATACGCTCATGTGACTACATGAGCGACAAAGAAAGGTGCGGTAGAATGCATCTGTGTACTTACATGAGGACAGAGAGAAAAACAGAAGGCTCTACACCAGACTGCTATCAGCTGGCTGCGAGGACAGAGCATCCGGCCATTCTCAGAGTCGAGGGGGAAGAGAGAGCAAGGCTGACGGCAGTGATGCGCTCTCACGTCCAGTCACTTCTCGTGAGGACAGAGCGCACGACCAAAGGGCGAGAGTCCCACCGTGTGCAGAACAACACCGTTCACAGAACGTCCTCACCTCACGGAACCCTCCTCAGCAACCAATTTTAAGCACTAGAAGGGAGGCTCAAAGATGTTCAATAAGCAGCCCCAGGTCACTTGACTCCCATGACCCCTGGGGCAACCTGGCCCTCAGGCCAGTGCAGGGTAAGGAGGACAAAGAACAGCTTGTGTCCACAGACAGAGCCACGACCTGACTGTCCCACCAGCAGCGCAGGGAGCAGCGCGGCAGTGGATCACGCCGACAGCCCCTGCTCCACGGGGACGAGCTCTCCTCTCTTGTAACGTTCTTCTACACGTTCCTTTTCTATGTGCTTTTTTTGCACTGCAGTTTTCTTCTTCTATAAATAAAATGATTCCTCATGCAATAAAATATTTTGAAGAAGTAATTTTTACTTTAATAAATCTGATAAAAATATTTTAGAGAGGTAATTTTTACTTTTGAGCAAACTCTGGGAGATAGTGAAGGACAGGGAAGTCTGGCATGCTGCAGACCACAGGGTCACAAAGAGTTGGACACGTCTGAGTGACTGAACAACAACAATTTTTACTGAATTACTGATCATGTATTCTTATGGAAATGTTTTAGGAAATCAGAAACTCAAAGTATTTATGATAATATGCTTAATGAAAATTTTGATGATAATATGGAATGTTTTATATAAAATGTTCAAATGGTTTTACAAATGATAATTCATTTCATAGAAATGAGAAAAAGCAGTACAAATTGGGTGAATTTTAAAGATACAGAAATCAAGCATTAAAACCTAGTCTACTAACTTTTAGTAGCTAGCAAGCACCCTTCAAGATAATGCTGTTGCTGAATAAATTTACCATTTATGAAGTACTTTATTTTGTGTAATCGAAATTGTTAAAAATGTCTTAAGTTTTCTTTTCTGGTTATTACACATAAAATATAGTTTTGCTTTTGTTTACTATCTCAAGAATGGGGTAAGATAGCTTTTTACTGATATTCTGCTTTAAAGTTTTAACATACACTGCAAGACTATATATTAACTATAACTGAAAACTGTAATTTGAGTATATTATTGCATGACAATTTTTTTTCTTTTTTAAAATAAAACCAAATAGGAGTGGGGTGGGGGGTGGGGCAGCAATTAGGAATCTTCTAGTTGGGAAGATGGGTGAAGAATGCGGGTACCTGGGAAAGTTGTTAAGAAAATAAACTCATCCTCCTTCCAAAGGTGAGGAAGAAGGGGTAGAACGATCACACTCACCACCTGAGGAAAAAAATGCCTTGCTTCTTAACAGAAAGTGTTTCTCCAAGTCTCTCCTCCCCAGAAGGAAAGAGTTTAAGGGGGAGAACAGAATGAATGGTGATGTGGAAAAAAAAAAAAAAGTATTTAATACTGCTGCAAGCACGGACCACCTTGGGTTCATATTTTAATTTTCTTGTTAAATTCAGAAGCTACTGTGGAGTTCTATATGTATACATCTCATTCCTGTAACTTTCATTGTCCTTTTCCTGAATGTTCTTAGTCTCCAAAGCACTGTAAATGGCTGCCGCATCGGGACAACGTGCCCGTCCCAGGAGAGGTGCTTCTCCTGCTTCTTACCAGAGTACAAACCTGTGACGGGGCTGTGCGGCTTTCCTATCACATGGCCAATGCACTCGTTCATCAGGGCTTGCAAACTCTAGAACCAAAGGAAATGGGGAAGAAGAAGAGGAGAAAACGTACACTTTCTCAGTCATGTAAGTATAGAGCACAGACTAAGCATTCAGCATATTTAAAAGAAACATGCTTTCCTCAAGTCAATATTTTCAAAGTTAGTTTAAGAGAAAACAGGTATGAACACAAATTAAACACACACTGAACATAATTTAAGATAACACAATATACAATTCCATTTTTATAAGTGAAAGCAAACTGGCATTCAACTCCCTACAGTGCAATGACGTGCACAAGCAAAGGACTTCTCCTGTGATCATTCTATTTGGAGGTTGGAATGAACAAATCTGAACAACATCTTCTTGATCTGATAGAATTTATTTGAATACTGGTGATAACATTTAACATTTGGCGTGATGCTCTAGAACACCCCACACTGGACTCTCCTGGTGGTCCAGTGGTTGAGAATCTGCACGTCCACTGCACGGGGTGTGGGTTAGAGCCCTGGGCAGGGAAGCAGTGGGCAGCCTGATGGCTCAGACGGTAAACAATCTGCCTGCAATGCAGGCGAACTGGGTTCGACCCCTGGGTCAGAAAGATCCCCTGGAGAAGGAAATGGCAACCCACTCCAGTATTCTTGCCTGGAGAATTCCATGGACAGAGCCTGGCGGGTTATAGTCCATGGGGCCACAAAGAGTTGGACGAGACTGGGCAACTAACACTTTCACTTTCAGGGAACTAAGCTCTCACAGTAATGCATGGCAGTCAAAATATAAAAAAAAGACACACACTGAACTGAAACAGCTATTCCTCGCTCTTCATTAAGCTGCTAAAAAACAGCACTTTATAAAATACAAAACTGACACATATTTTGTAGGTGCCAGGCTGCATAAACAACTGTATACTGATTTGGTCAGCTCAACAACACTGTTATAAAAAGAGCAGGGAACGACCTTCTCTGCTATTAGAGTGCAGTAACGTCTCAGCATTAATATTACAATTAGGTGAAAATATTGAAGAACCACTTCCTATATAATAAAAAAACGACACAATCAGAAATAGAGAACAACTGACTTGCTTTTTAAGGAAAAACACTTTAGAATATCCCGTACCAGGAAGTCGTCTTCGGGCAGAGCAGAGATGAACGAAGGCTCAATGGCTTGCAGGAAGTCGAAACCTTGAGTTGCCCACCTGTCACGCAGAAAAGTTCAACAGTCACAAACCAACCAAGCAAGCGCCACAGCCTTTAGTCTACTCAAGGCTGAAAAGCAATCCAATTGGAAAATTACTACCTAGGACAAAACACACTTGTCTCTATCTGCCTCGTGTTCAGTATGATTAGAGGGCGTTTTGAGAAAGATGAATGGCTTCTTAGTAAAGGCTACTGATTTCTTTTCCATTTAACACTAAATAATGGGTGTAAACTTTATGAGGAAAAAGAAGATTAGCAATTAAAAAGACCTGTCCAGGAAGAATGTGAACTGCTTAAAGATAACTCATTTAGGAACGATTACAAAAGAAAAAGTATTTCAAGAGTTATCGGAGTTTTTATGTGGATAGGTTCATTAAAAAAAAAAAAAAACCTGATTGTCAAAGAGTTCCAAATGCTTTCCCGTCATCTGCTCAGAAACCCCCACAAACATCAGAATGGTGCGTCTCCAGCTAATACAGGGCTTAGGAAGGAGCTGTCTTGCGTGGTCATTACCTGGGTCTCGTCCCTCTGCCGCTCTCACACTTAGTCAGGACATAATTCATCCATTTCCGGGCAAAGCTTATATACTTGTCTCCTATCTTCTGTTTAAACTCGCCAGACATCAAACGAACAACTTCTTTATGATACTGTAAAAAGATTTCATGTATATCAAAATTAAGAAGAAAACAATTACACAAATACTTAACACACTGTAAATGCTGTTTAAATTTTTTTTTTCTAAAAACAAAAAGCAAAAGCCAGTGAACTTTACATATGGTAAAAAGAGTATGAAGAGTTACAGAGAAAATAATGTCTTCAAGTGCAATTTCACAAAGGTCTTACTCATAAGCTTAAATCTAAAAACTGGGTAACTATCTGACAGTTTAAAGTAACCCCACATTTCTGACATCCAGCAGGGGCGTAAAACGACATTCTGGACTAAGGTGCGATCACAATCATGGGATCATGCGGCATGCCCTGCAAGCTTCCCAGTGCTTTCTGTCAGGAAGTTACAAAGCTGTGGCAAACCTGCCCCGTGCTTTGCCTCTTATTTTGTACCTACCTCGAACCCGAAATTGTACCCTTGGATCATGGCTTCTCGGTAATACTGCTGCAGTGTAGCAGACTCAGATTCATCAACTTCAGCATCAAATTCTGAAGTGAACATGTGGTCCACTCGGTCAATGGCATCACTTATGCGGTTGCAGAGCTCTAAGGCATCATTCTAAAGAATCCCAAACCATGATTAATCCGAAACGGAACAGATCACACGTCTATCCTATTTTAGAGGAAGGTTCCTTTCATCATCACACAGACATTGTCCACTGTGATACAGTACAGTCATATTTATTTTGGTTATTCAGAAGTAATGACGAAAGAAGAAAAAAGTTTGGTATTTTTACTTGTATTAGGTATTCTTAAGACTTGATGAAATACAAGAGGAAAACAACCCATTTGAAATACCACGCCTGATTACATGGTAGTCTTTGAATAGATGCTTACAGCCTCAACATTTCTGCACATCAACCACGGTTGTGTCTCCCCTTGGTGCCTGCTCAAGTGTTAGCAGGATTTCAGCGCCACAGAGTAAACTACTGACATGTTTCTGAGACCTCTACAGTGTTACGAGTCACACTGTCCTTCTTGTCCCCCTCAGAGCGGTTCTCAGCTGGGGCCAATTTTGCCACCCCAGGGGACACGGGCGATGCTGGAGATAGTTCTGGCTGTCCAGTGTGGGGAGGGGTAGGCAGAGACTTGTGAAACCTACTGGCATCCACTGTGCAGAGGTCTGGGATGCTGCCAGACACCTTACAACACACAGGTGTGTGCTGTGCTTCGTCACTTAGTCGTGCCTTACTCTTTGTGACCCTGTGTACTATAGCCCACCAGGCTCCTCTGTGCATGCGGATTCTCCAGCAAAAAAATACTGGAGCGGGTGGCCCTGTCCTCCTCCAGAGGATCTTCCCAACCCAGGGATCGAACCCAGGTCTCCCGCATTGCAGGTGGATTCTTTATCAGAATGGACTGCTTGGATCTCGTTGCAGTCCAAGGGACTTTCAAGAGTCTTCTCCAACACCACAGTTCAGAAGCATCAATTCTTCGGCGCTCAGCCTTCTTCACAATCCAACTCTCACATCCATACGTGACCACAGGAAAAACCACTCACCCTTAAACACACACAAATGTAATGACCCTTTCCCAACTGGGACTCCAGATGTGCTATGACACGGGATTTCCCAGTGCTGTTTAAGTCTGGATGTTGGTGAAAACCCAATTTGGTGATGTACTCTCTGCTCTTTCTCTTTCCTTTTAATGTTAGCATATTGAAAATAATATGTGTGATATGTGAAACGTGAACTTCAGCAATATGTGAACCGTGAACTTCCTGATGTTCAAGCTGATTTTAGAAAAGGCAGAGGAACCAGAGATCAAATTGCCAACATCCGCTGGATCATGGAAAAAGCAAGAGAGTTTCAGAAAAACATCTATTTCTGCTTTATTGACTATGCCAAAGCCTTTGACTGTGTACATCACAATAAACTGTGGAAAATTCTGAAAGAGATGGGAATACCAGACCATCTGATCTGCTTCTTGAGAAATCTATATGCAGGTCAGGAAGCAACAGTTAGAACTGGACATGGAACAACAGACTGGTTCCAAATAGGAAAAGGAGGACGTCAAGGCTGTATATTGTCACCCAGTTTATTTAACTGATATGCAGAGTACATCATGATAAACGCTGGACTGGAAGAAACACAAGTTGGAATCAAGATTGCTGGGAGAAATATCAATAACCTCAGATATGCAGATGACACCACCCTTATGGCAGAAAGTGAAGAGGAACTCAAAAGCCTCTTGATGAAAGTGAAAGTGGAGAGTGAAAAGGTTGGCTTAAAGCTCAACATTCAGAAAACGAAGATCATGGCATCCAGTCCCATCACTTCATGGGAAATAGATGGGGAAACAGTGTCAGACTTTATCTTTTTGGGCTTCAAAATCACTGCAGATGGTGACTGCAGCCATGAAATTAAAAGACGCTTACTCCTTGGAAGGAAAGTTATGACCAACCTAGATAGCATATTCAAAAGCAGAGACATTACTTTGCCAACAAAGGTTCACCTAGTTAAGGCTATGGTCTTTCCTGTGGTCATGTATGGATGTGAGAGCTGGACTGTGAAGAAGGCTGAGCACCGAAGAATTGATGCTTTTGAACTGTGGTGTTGGAGAAGACTCTTGAGAGTCCTTGGACTGCAAGGAGATCCAAGCAGTCCATTCTGAAGGAGATCAGCCCTGGGATTTCTTTGGAAGGAATGATGCTAAAGCTGAAACTCCAGTACTTTGGCCACCTCATGCGAAGAGTTGACTCATTTGAGAAGACTCTGATGCTGGGAGGGATTAGGGGCAGGAGAAGGGGACAACAGAGGATGAGATGGCTGGATGGCATCACTGACTCGATGGATGTGAGTCTGAGTGACCTCCGGGAGTGGGTGATGGACAGGGAGGCCTGGTGTGCTGTAGTTCATGGGGTCGCAAAGAGTCGGACACGACTGAGCGACTGATCTGATCTGATCTGATTGAAAATAAGCTAGATAACTCTCTAATGAATATCTGTATTATTTATTTGTACATAATGAGCAGCTTATTTTGTTAACAAATCCTTTGAACTTGAGATGAAAAGGGAAAGCTTTCGGCAAAATGTTAATTGGCGCTGTGAGCAGGATTTGTGAGACAAAATGCCACTCTTTAAGAAAAAAGAGATTAAGCTTGATGAAGTTTTTATTCCCAGTTGGGATGATTCACCTTACTACTCATTAGCTAGGGAATGGGATGTATTCACTAGATTATGTGAGAACTGGAACCTTAAATTAAAGTGGGCCAAACTTTTAGAGGGCTTCCCTGGTAGCTCAGCTGGTAAAGAATCCGCCTGCAATGCAGGAGACCTGGGTTCAATCCCTGGGCTGGGAAGATCCACTGGAGAAGGGAAAGTCTGCCCACTCCAGTATTCTGGCCTAGAGAATCCATGGACTGTATGATCCATGGGGTCGCAGAGAGTCGGACACGACTGAGCAACTTTCACTTTTCAAGCGAGGCCCCTATACTGTATTCCAAAATCTTCGATGACTCTCTGGGGCTTAGAATATGAAATTCAGAATCTCCCAACAGTCTGATTTTTGCCCACCTGGTTTTTTACCAGCCGCATCCCCCACTCCTTCCCACTATATATACCAGGATCCAACCAAACCAGACTGATGCTCTGAGTGTTCCCATGACCCTGATCCATGGAAACCACGCCCCATTGTTTCTCTCACTGGTCCCTTCCCAACCTACACCTTCAGAAATCCTCCCCAGCTGCAGTGCCTCCATGGCAGCAATCCCCAGCTGCTACTGGGAGGACCTAGTCGCCCCTCCTCTGTGCTGCAGTGTGACAGGTCAGATCCTTAAGGCTACACACTTTTCAAGCCCAAGAATAATGAACATCATATACAATTCTGTACTCTCCAGAATTCATTAACTCAAACTAAAAGAAAAAACAAAAGTCCCCTGCCCTGGAATTAGAATGGGGTGATAACCTATAAAGGGGCCTTCCCTTGTGGCTCAGCTGGTAAAGAATCTGGCTGCAATGCGGGAGACCTGAGTTCAATCCCTGAGTTGGGAAGATCCCCTGGAGAAGGGAACGGCTGCCCACTACTATCCTGGCCTGGAGAACACCAGGCACTGTACGGTCCACGGGGTCGCAGAGTCAGACACGACTGAGCGACTTTCACTTCACAATGTATAAGGGAGAATGTTTACACCTAAATAAGGCAAACCAGACCGGCAGAACAAAAGCAAGCGTTTATCAAACTACTTGTAATTTCAAGAAGTGCTTCTTCAGGAAGCAAAGCCATGATGTGACAGAAAACTGATGGCTTGTGGGACAGTGATGAATGGAGCACAAAATAAAAAGTGGGGGAAAATGGGAAATAATGGGAAGAAAAGGCAAGGCTCTAGCTTGTCATGAACTCTGACAGCCTTTCTGCCTGTCCACAGCCACAGCTGGCTTTCTCTATTATCATCGATTTAAGTGAATCATCTATTAAGTGAAACAATAAATATTTTTTTAAAATTACACATTTTTGACTGACGGTACCTCTAATAAATACTGGTAACTGCTAAAGGAGAAATAAACTGGGTTAGGAAGGAAGAGACCAGGTCCAATACTAACCAAACATGTGAACTTAAGAAGTCACATAACTTTCAAATTTTCACCCTTTCCGATTCTACTGTTCCACTGTTCCAAGGAAGATGTAGGAAAAATTTTAACTTAGACATGGGAAAAGTGGGAAGAGGTAGAGAATGGAGAGGACAATTTAAGAGTTCAAGTCCCTGGAATACTTAGGTTATAACACACCAACTCCTCCCTTGCATTGTACCAAATACAAATAAATTACAGCTAAGATAGAGGTGACGATGAAATACCTTCAACTGCTGCAAAGCTTTGGCGATGATGGGCTGACTGGAAGTCTGCTCCTGGCGTAGAGTCATGAGTCCTTCAATGGACTGCTGGAAAGCTTTTCTATGGATTATGAGCTGTGCAGAGTGCATGACAACTAGTAAAAGATTGTCCACCTGGGAAGAAAAGCAAGCACAGGGCTTAAACACAGACCCAGTCAGTTGTCCACTCTAGTTCAACCCCCAGTCCCCAAACACCACCAACCCCAGGGCCCCCCAGCCAGCAAGCACCTGATGAGAAAGTACATCTTTGGACTATAGCTGTTCCCCTGGAGCAATGCAGCGGGCACCAAAGGCTACACTCTCTGGCACAACAGGGAGAAATCCCATGGGACGGTGGGCAGGCAGTGTCTGAAGTATGCTAGAAGGCCAAGACACAACCCTCCTGGAGCAGAGACTGAGAGTGTGTGTATGCACTGGAGCAGTGTGTGAAGATGGGAAATGCAGGAGTAAGAATGGGATGAGATGAGGGGCCTTGTATAAAACAGAAACCAGGACTGTACTGCTTGTGCTCTTTAAGCGACGGTCACCACAGTATTCTGAGTAGACCTGTGATGAGACCTATGAGTTGTGAGGACCACTCTGGAAGTACCAAAACGAGCGCCGGATGACAGCGGGGGAAGGCGAGGCTTGCAGCAGGGAAACCAGAAGTGGGGCCCCATGCAGGGCAGGAAAGGGGCAGTCAGCTCCGACCCAGGAGCGGCTCCAGCCCTGCACAGTGCAGGAAAGGGGGGGTCAGCTCCTACCCGGGAGTGGCTCCAGGGAGGCAGAGGGAGTTCACTGACTGGAAAGGCTTCGGGCCAGGGGGAGTCGCCAAAGTGAAGGAGGGCGGAGGCTGGACATTTACGAATGGCCACATCCTTGCTTAAACACCAGAGTGGACAGAGTGCCAGTCACTGAGACAGGCGGATGCGTGGCGCTGGGGGCAGTTGGCCGGGCTGTCCAGGATGAGCTCAAAGCGCAGGTGCGTACTCACCGCCGCTCCAGAGCTGAGCACAGAGGTGGGAAGAGGCTTCTTACAGTTTGTGTGTGTTTGTTACCTGGAGAAGAACTGCTGTCCAATGCTGGACGGCAAGGTTCCGCTGCCCGACAGTGTGAACAGCTATGCGTATGCACGCATCCCCCACTCTGGGACCTCCGTGCCCCACCCCACCCTCTAGGCCATCACGGAGCACCGAGCTCAGCTCTGCCTGACAGTGTGAACAGCTGTGTGTATGCACACATCCCCCACCTTGGACCTCCGTGCCCCACCCCTCCCTCTAGGCCGTCACGGAGCACCGAGCTCAGCTCTGCCCAAGTGTGAACAGCTATGTGTATGCACACATCCCCCACCTTGGACCTCCGTGCCCCACCCCTCCCTCTAGGCCGTCACGGGCACCGGCTCAGTTCTGCCCAGTGTGACAGCTATGTGTTGCCGTCCCCGCTCTGGGACCTCCGTGCCCCTATCCCCCCTCTGGCCATCACGGAGCACTGAGCTCAGCTCTGCCCAAGTGTGAACAGCTATGTGTATGCACGCATCCCCCCTCTCCGGTGCCCCACCCCACCCTCTAGGCCATCACGGAACAACGAGCTCAGCCCCCTGGGCTACACAGCAGCTCCCCACCAGCTGTCTGTCTTACACACGGTAGAGTATGTATATCAGCGTGATGCTCTCTGAACACAGCGGCCTGAGAGGCTTCTTACAGTTTTAGTTACTGAGGCACACAGACTGTCCTAGGATCACTGCCAGGCAGAAGAAGGGAGTCAAGTAGCCAGTGAGAAGGTAAAAAGTTTGTCTTGTTTAGAGTGATTAGCTGCTAAATCAACACTTGGAGAGCTGAGATGTCTGCAACGACAAACTAAACGAAGGAGACAATTCCTTCTGGGTCACGGGTGGGTGCCTCTAACTTACGTATGTGGCTGAAGTGAGGAAAGATATAAAACATTTCAAATACTTCAGTACAACTAAAGAATTTCCCAGAATATCTTAGTACAGTAAAGAAACAAAATCAGCAAAACATCAAAGCCTAAGCAATACGTGTTTCTGGGGCTTCCCCAGCGGCTCAGGGGGAAAGAATCCGCCTGCAGTGCGGGAGACCTGGCTTCAGTCTCTGGGTCGGGAAGATCCCCTGGAGAAGGGAGTGGAAATCCACTCCAGTATTCTGGCCTGGAAAATCCCACGGACAGAGGAGCCTGGGGGGCTACAATCCACGGGGTCAAAAAGCGTCTCGGACGTGACTGAGCAACTTAACAACAGTAACAATAACGACACTGCCTCGAGGCAGGGCAGGGAACGGTGCGGCAGTGAGACGGACCTGCATGCTTCTCAGGGTGTCAACCGTCTCCACCGGAGGCACGATCTTGACAGGCTGCGCCTCCCAGGCGGCCCAGCTGTCCTCCGAGTCTGGAGTGCGGTCACCATGTTTGGTCAAAAGCAGATAGTCGTCAATTAGTGCTTCATCTGAATCTTTGGAGCAGTCCTTCCCTGCAGCTGCATTGAGTAACTGCAAAATGATGCTCTTCTCCTCAGCAAGAGAGTCTGGAACAAACACCTGCAAGTTTTCTAAGCCAGGAATCTGTACCTGGAAAAGAAACAATCCAAAATCCTGAATTAAAGAACACCATCTATTAGAGAAATGTCACTGTATGTTTCAGGTTTTTCATCTGCATGCTTAAAACAAGTTAGTAAGCGTGAGGAACTCTGCTTCTCTAAGTATAGTACTGGGAAACTATGGGGCAGTCTTAAAACAGGGGTCCACATTATCGACTGCAAAGCCTAAAATGTTTACTGCCTACATCTTTAAGTCAAATTTCTGTTTAGAGTAAGAAAGGTAAAATAACTCTGCCGCCTTAACTACGCACCTTAACGTACTGCTTTGCTTTCAGAACATCCAGAAGGTCTCTAACTGGGGCCGAGAGTATGAACTCTGCAGCTATTTCCAGGTCCTAGGATCACAGTTACAGAGAAACTTCTTTAGGGTTAGCTTTTAAAAAAATAAACAGAGTTTGATGGAAAACAACAAAATTCTTAAAGCAATTACCCTTCAATTAAAAATTAATTAATTATAAAGAAGATAAAAGAAAAAAATAAGCAACAGCTCGTCAGGACTGTGAACACACCTTTCTCAGCATCTTGGCAAACCCCAGTGCCTTGGAGGCTCGTTCCCTGGCCTCGTGGAAGAGCTCCTTCAGTGCTCGGCTGACCTCTATAACCGACCTCCTGCCAGGCGGACAGAAACCCAGTTAGAATGCACGAGGGCATGCCAAGAAATACACAATAAAGACAGAGCAAATTTCAACTCACATTAATAAAGACTGAAGATTTTAGAAACAAGCAATTATTACGAATGCACCTGAAATATGCTGCAGCCTGCGCCCACAGTTTTCTAGAAAGCACTCCTGATATAAGGTATACTGAACAACCTTCAAAGGGCAGTGTGCTCCATTTTCTAAAAGTTTCACTCAGTTCAGTTCAGTCACTCAGTCGTGTCTGACTCTTTGCGACTCCATGGACTGCAGCATGCCAAGCTTTCCTGTCCATCACCAACTCCTGGAGCTTGCTCAAACTCATGTCCATCGAGTCAGTGATGCCATCCAACTATGTCATCCTCTGTCATCCCCCCGTCTCCTCCTGCTTTCAATCTTTCCCAGCATCAGGGTCTTTTCCAATGAGTCATTTCTTCGCATCAGGTGGTCAAAGTATTGGAGTTTCAGCTTTAGCATCAGTCCTTCCAATGAACTCCCAGGACTGACTTTAGGATGGACTGGTTGGATCTCCTGCAGTCCAAGGGACTCACAAGAGTCTTCTCCAACACCACAGTTCAAGATTAACAATTCTTTGGTGCTCAGCTTTCTTTATAGTCCAACTCTCACATCCATACATGACCACTGGAAAAGCTATAGCTTTGACTAGATGGACCTTTGCTGGCATTTCATTAGGATTTCATTAGGATACATGAAATACTTTTGCCACCTGATGCAACTGAGAGCTGACTCACTGGAAAAGACCCTGATGCTGAGAAAGACTGAGAGGAGGAGAAGGGGATGACAGAGGATGAGATGGTTGGATGGCATCACCGACTCAATGAACATCAATTTGAGCAAAGTCTGAGAGATAGTGAAGGACAGGGAAGCCTGGCGTGCTGAAGTCCATGGGGTCGCAAAGAGTCAGACACGACTTAGCGAGTGAACAACAACATTAGGTAACTCGTGGAGCAGGAATTAGGTACTTGACTCTCGGCTCATAATCTAACTAAAAAGGAGCAGTGAGCCAGGAAATGTTTAACACCAGCTCCCCCTAAACTATTACCTTGTGTGGTGGTTGCCAATTTTCTCAGTGTGGATACATCCATCATAGCAGTTTTCAATCCAGCCACAGGACGCCACTGAGCTGGGACTCTGGGGGTGTGCATGACCCACAGGGGTGCCCTGGAGCCGAGACAGTCAGCCCCACACATCACTGCGCGTGAACCCCCTTTCTCAATCCATCCCCAGTAAACGATCAGAGCACTGTAAGAGCCATTCTCTAGTTCACCACCCCAGTGACTGAGCTCGCTCATTCTGAGTCTACCATGTCAGTGCCCAAAACTGCAAGACCTTCTATGAACTGATTCATTCCATTTCTCAATAGTTCAGTATTTTCCCAGGTGAGAGCCTATGTAGTAACTTCTTTCTTTAATCCTGGTATAAAGACATTCCGGTGTTCTGAAACCTCCAAATGTGTTTTTTATCAAATTCTGGAAGGTGAGAGAAAACACCTCTAGAGAAGTTAGTTCCGCCTTAGCACTTCTTAACGTTGACTCACAGGATACCGTTGATAACTGGCCGCAAACAGCTCTGTGAGTGGCACGTAAGCCACAAAAGCAGCACTTTAACACGGTTCACCCTCAGTGCTGTGAGCACACAACTGAAGAAAACACAGCAGACGAGCCAGCCATGGCTTCACACACTTGAGCTTCAAGCTCAACAGGAGGGGCAAGGTAAGTACAAAACAACAAAAATGCACCAAATGTCAATTAAGGCATTCATGGACAACTACAGAGGCTTTGAAGGACAGAAACTAGCTAACTAGAGACAGTCCGGAACATGTGAATGAGTTCTGCCCTTCCAGCTCTTAGTCAATGTAAACCACACCGTCTCTAAGGATTAAACAGTCACCTTCAAGGACAATTTCACATAAAACCGTAACTAACAGATCACACAAAAAGACAATACAGCAGTCACACATAAAGCCCTTTAGATCTACAACCCACATTCTTCGAGCCCAACATGATTTGGCTTCAACAAGGGGCATATTATAGGCTCACTGCCAAGAGTAAAACTACACGAAATCAGCAATGGGAGAGGAAAGGAGACACACTCCAACCTTATTTCATCCGAGGCGCTGCCGTCGTCGGCACTGGTCCAGAACTCTGCACAGCTCTCCTGTAAGCCAGACTCTAGAAAACTTCCTGTCGACTTCAGCAGCATCCCTGCAATGTCACTGAGGGGACAGAAGCAACAGACGTAAAGCGGAGAAGAAAGGCCGTCCCCACTCGGTCTAACTCTGGAAGGAGAAACTGGGAGAGTGAGCTGTTACGTCAACAGTTCAGAACCAATGACAGTGAGACTTCTCTTTTAACATAAAATCATGACTAACATGAAAAAGTAGAAATCGCGACTGTGGATGTATCTATCTTTGTTCAACTACCAGATTTTCATTATAAACTGTAAAGTCTTAAATTACATTCACAGTAGCTATGTAATTATCATGTTACTTTCATCTTAAATGTTCGAAATGGTATAAAAGTGGGCTCAAATATATATCTATGACAAAATATTTTTAAAGGCTCAATAAACTAAAAGATAGCATAAGAAACACAGTCAATTCCTTAAATGCAATTGCTTTTAAAACTTTCCATCACAATTTTCATAGTCAACGAACAGGAACTACTGTAATCCCTGATGCTTCTCATCAAGAGTACAGTCTAAATACTAGGGTTAACATGCAAACCCAAATGTATAAAATAAACCTAAATGAGTTCACTGAAAATTCAATAACAGCTTACTGACTTCTATGATGAAAGGAGCTTCTAACCTAGTGAAACAGAGCAGGTAAGTCCACAACCAACATCAGATGAGGCAAAAAGTAACTACTGGGGGAGCTGTCTGAGGGTGTGGGTTCAACAGGCCCTGCAGGCAGTGCACAACTGTAGGAACTAGAACAGCAGAGGGAAGAGGGGTTCTGTCAGGAGGAGCACGGACGAGGGAGGAGGGGGAAGGCAAGTCGAGGAAGAAAAGGAAGGATGATCAAAGGGCACGAGGGTATGTTAAGCAGGAGGCGTGTTTGTGAAGAGAAACTGCAGAGCTGGAAAGAGGGGAGTGAAGACCAGGACTAACCCAGCCATGGCGGGGGAGGCCTCGGACGTACTGAGACTGTGTGACCGTCCGCTGGTGGCAGAGAGGGTGGGCTGTAACAGTGACCAAGTGGGAAAATGGCCTGATTAAAAACATGCCTGTAAAGAGCAGGAGTGTACAAGGATACTCAGGATACATTATTCAACAACTAATCAGTATCTGTTATGGAGTAATGAGCAGGGAACAAAAGAGATACAATTTCTTCAGTAAATGGAGGGGAAAAAGAAGCAATAAATCAAATAAAAAAGAAAAATAGAGTATTTCAACTATTGATACATGCTCTGGAGGGGAAAAATTAAGGAAGAACACTAAGTTGCTCTTGCAGGTAGGAGTTTCAACTTTAAACGTGGAGAAGATAACATCTGGCCAAAGACCTACAGGAAGTGGGGAATAAGTCGTAGAAAACAGTCCAAGAACAGGGATGAGCAAGCGCATAGAGCCTGAGGCAGGAGCAGACCGGGCCTGTGAAGAAAAGGCAGGAAGCCGCTGTGGCCGCAGAGGACGTGCAGGAGAGCCCAGGAAACGAAGATACAGAGCTTGTGAAAAGCCAGACTGTGCCTGGTCTCACAGGCCACTGTTCAGGTGCTCTCACTTTTACTTAACTAAGGAGAACCACTGGCGTATTTCGAATAGAGGTAAAAATGGTCTGCAAGGAGATCAAATCAGTCAATCCTAAAGGAAATCAATTCTGAATATTCACTGGAAGGACTGATATTGAAGCTGAAGCTCCAATACCCTGACCACCTGATGTGAAGGGCACACTCACTGGAAAAAGACCCTGATACTGGGAAAGAGAGAAGGCAGGAAGAGAAGGGGACAACAGAGGATGAGATGGTTGGATGGCATCACTGACTCAATGGACGTGAATTTGAGCGAGCTCCGGGAGATAGTGAAGGACAGGGAAGCCTGGCAAGCTGCAGTCCATGGGGTCACAAAGAGTCAGACACGACTGGGCAACTGAACACAGGAACAAAAAGTGGTCTGATGCACAGTTTACAGGATCACTGAGAATGAGCCTCAGAGGACACAGGGCAGAAGCAGACTCCAGAGGGAGCCGCCACAGCAACACAAGGGAGAAATAACAGGCTGGGAAGAGGGGAGGTGGGCAGTGGTGAACAGAGGTCAGATGCTGGTTACACCCCAGAGGGGCAGCCACGGGGAATTAGAGACGGCGCATGAGAGAAAGAACGGGGGCAGGGTTAACACCAAGACGGCTCCAACCCGGGAGAAACAGCGTACTACGAAGCGGAACACCGCGGCAACCCGACCAACACCCAGAACGAGAACCGTGCAGGCGAGCAGCCCCTCAGCACAGGCAGTGATGTGGCCCCGGAGCTTCCCGGAGCACAGGACGTGAGGCTGGAGGCCAGACTGCGCCGAAAAGGAATCTGAAGGACAAGCCAAAGATGAAAATGAACACTGACACTGACAGGTACATGATGACCATACAAAGACATTAAACGACGAGAATTGGTAGTGAAATGAAACAGTAACCTTTTCACACATCTTTTTTTTTTTTTTTTTCAGCAAAGCTTGACAGACTGAGAACAGAAGATGCAAACAGAAGAAGAAACAGATGAAACAGAACAATGGAAAACTAAGAGGGGCAAGAGACTTTGAAAATGGCAGTGAATACGTGTTTCCATAAGGCTGACTGTGGAAACCAACCTGAATAGGAAACCAGGACAGACTGGGAAACCTGGCCTGAAGCTGGCTGAGCTCTGAGACAAGACCAAGTTCACTGCTCACTCAGAGATGGCAGAAAGCGTAAAGACCAGGTGGTCAGGGCAGAAGAGTCAACACAACATCCTGAGATACAAAGAGACCTGCGGGGTGAGGACAGTGACTTTCTGCAGGGAGAAGAGAACAGCCGAAGTCCTGAAGGGTGCACACAGAGCCGGGCGGGGGCGGGGGAAGGAGACGTGAGCTGAACTGGGTATAAAAGAGCTCCTAAAAAAGGCAACCGGAGAAGGCAATGGCACCCCACTCCAGTATTCTTGCCTGGAAAATCCCATGGATGGAGGAGCCTGGTAGGCTGCAGTCCATGGGGTTGCTAAGAGTTGGACACGACTGAGCGACTTCACTTTCACTTTTCACTTTCCTGCATTGGAGAAGGAAATGGCAACCCACTCCAGTGTTCTTGCCTGGAGAATCCCAGGGACGGGGGAGCCTGGTGGGCTGCCGTCTATGGGGTCACACAGAGTTGGACACGACTGAAGTGACTTAGCATAGCATAGCAAAAAGGCAACAGACGCGGCAGGCGAGAGAAGGCTGCACCATGGGGCGGCCGAGTCCCTCAGCAGGGGAGCAGCCCCCCGCAAAGACCACACACCTTACACCTCGCTCTCAACACTCAGGTGTCTGCACCCGAGAAGACACATTCATGTCCTAGAGCAGACAGACCAGTGAGCACTCCCCCTTGCTTCATGCTTGCCCTCTGTGTACGGTTCGATTCCTTCACCATATATAAACACCCAGTTTATAAAGAGCTTCTGTGATTAGCATAACGTTCCCAAAACAGTGTCGGTGAAAACACCTACTTGGTAGGCTGCACAAGTGCCCACCAAGACGGACATAAAGACTGATACTTGCAGGCCTACTCCACTCATCAAGAAGCTTTAAATTCTCCTCCTTTTATATAATCAAGAGGGTGCACCCCATGGCAGGATTTCTCTACTTCAAAACTGCCACGTTGGGTGGACAGTTTTTTTCGGGGGGCAGGGGGTGCACTGTCCTGTGCATCGTGGGATGTCTACCAGCGTCCCTGGCCTCCACCCGGTGAATACAATCCGAACCGTTTCCTGACACCGCCACACGTCCTGGGGGCAAGTCACCCCCGGCAGAGAACCACTGCTCTAAGGATGACAAAGCCCAGGAGAGGGGCACACGAGAGGTACGAGTGTTTGTCGTTTCCATGTAATTAGACGCTCACACGTGTAGAACAGACCCGGGGAGCAAACCAGGAGCGAGAAAGGAAAGCAGCCACGCAAGGATTCCTACCAGAAAAGCTTTCCAGCCTGTGCTTCTCCTCCCCGGATGTAATGGGTTATTTCTTTGGTGAAATTCCATTCTTCTTCTAACAGATTTTTTAAACTATGAGATGCTTGAGGTAACTGCTGTAGCATTTGGATCCAGCTTCTCATGTAATCAAAATATACCTTAAGATACAAAAAACGCAAAAGGAGATATTTGAGAACAGGATTCAACAACTCACAACTTTCATCCCTGTTAACATGAAAATTGTTACGTCGGACAAGAGGAAGAGGGACCACTGAGGTATGAAGCTCTGAGAGAAGCGAGATTCTCCATCACTATTAACTGAGGTCTAAATAGGATTTTTCTTTAATTGTATAACTCAACTCCTCAGCAACTGAATATATTATTCACAACTGCTGCAAGTTACCAGAGAAGGCAATGGCACCCCACTCCAGTACTCTTGCCTGGAAAATCCCATGGATGGAGGAGCCTGGTGGGCTGTAGTCCATGGGGTCGCTGAGGGTTGGACATGACTGAGCAACTTCACTTTCACTTTTTACTTTCATGCATTTGAGAAGGAAATGGCAACCCACTCCAGTGTTCTTGCCTAGAGAATCCGAGGGACAGGGCATCCTGGTGCGCTGCCGTCTGTGGGGCTGCACAGAGTCGGACACGACTGAAGTGACTCAGCAGCAGTTTCAAGTTACTAAGAAAATAAAACATTCACACTGTACAGAAAAATACAATGAAGTTAAAAAAATCAAAATAATAAGAGAAATTTTCATGTTTAATATACTGTGAATAATATTCCTTTAAGAGCGTGGGACCTTTATTTCTTTAATTACTTAAGCTTTAGATGGTTTCTTACATGCTGCTGCTGCTGCTAAGTCACTCAGTCCTGTCCGACTCTCAACGACCCCATGGACTGCAGCCCACCAGGCTCCTCCGTCCATGGGATTTTCCAGGCAAGAGTACTGGAGTGGGGTGCCACTGACTTCTCCGTCTTACATGTTACGAGGAGGCACTGAGCACACTTCTTCCCACTATTATGTTCCAAGCACCCACATTCTCATGACATAATTTTTCAAGGTTTATGACATATAGATTATGATCTATAACCAAAATACTTGATTGTTCTAAGGAGGAGTTTATGTCCACCAGTTCATCTTCCAACAGCTTTCACAGTGCTAAAATTCTTGTTTTATCTGCTGCTTAGCAGGGTTTTACTATGATGTACTTTTTCTCAAGACAGGCTCACAATTGTTATTTTATAAAACACTGTCTGTGGATTCTTTTACTGAAAGGATATCTTGACTGGGTATAAAATGTTTGAATTACACATCCTCTCCCTCAGAGCCTTGAAGACCTTACTGCGGTAGCTTCTAACACTGTGAGTCATGTTAGAATAAACGAAACTGCTGACAGACTGACCACCACCCTCCCCACCCCCTAAAGGGGGCTTCCTTTCCCTGCCTGGAGGTTTACAGGCTCCCTTCTCCAGGCCTGGATCCCAAGGACCTTAGCAGGCTACACCTTAGGGTTCTCTGAAATGAGGGTTTTCTGAGATCCAATAATAATTTTCAGTAGGCAAAAACTCTGGAGTTTTTCACTTAAAGAAAACTATCTTACGTTGTATCTTTGGAGTTTCTGGGTCCTCCTCCACCCAGGCATGCGATGTGAATCTCCAGTCACAGGTCCATTATGAACACAGCTGTGTAGTGGAACCTGCGACTTAACAGGTCTATGCCCATCTCATCCCTACGAAACAGGTCTTTTGCACATCAGGCTCGGGACCTCCCTTTCCACTCCCGGAGGGCAGCTTCATCTCCCTGGCTTCCCTGAAACCGTGCTGCCCTGAGAGCCCTCTCAAGGGGCAGCTGCCTTACAGTGCACCACAAGGGCTGCCAAGAGTCGCATCTTTGTGTATCCCATTGCTACTTTCAAACCATCATCCTCACACAGCCTTATTTAAAAACAAAAGCAACACTCTGCCCCTTTAAGGTTTCCGTGACCAGGAATGCCCTGGACGCCCCGTCTCCGCACCATCATCTACTGATTTTCCATGGCCCAGAGGCAGTCATCACACAGCAGCCTGCGCCTCGCCTTCTCTCCATCCCAGGCTCAGCTGTGTGACGTAAATAACATCTGGTGCACCCCACACACACACCGATTCAGTTCCATTCTCCGACTGCCTCCGGTTCCAAGCACCTTTCCTCCTCTCTGACAAGGTTTCCTTTCTGATCCTGGTATTTACCAGAACCGCCCCAAACCCCATTCAAACATTCTGATGCTAAAACCTCCTCTCCTCCCTGCAGTCTGCTTGCCCAGCTCCCCCCCCCCCCCGACATTGCTCCCCTGACTTCATCAGGAGCCCCGGCGCCCTGGCTCCTCCTCTTCTTCAGACTCACTCCTCTCCTCCTTGGTTCCATCCTCCTCCTGCAGCACCCCTGTCGACACAGCTGTGTCCCTGCCACCCCTCAATGCCTTTTCATGTGCCTGTCACAACCCCAGGGCGAGACAAGCCCAGCGCCCTTCCCCATGTCCACTGTCCTCCAGAGGCTGAGGTCTCCAAGAGCCACACCACGGGGAGGGGCCGCTCTTCTACACAGTCACATCTGCCAAGCACACAGCACACGTTCCCAGTGATAACCGAACCTCTGCTCAGCCCATTCGCCTTCTCTCTACAAACACAAGTTTGAAATTTCTCCATTTTCCTCACATGGCTAAAATCCATCACAACCCATTCTCACAGGTGATGTCACCTCTCTTCATTAAAAAAAAAAAAAAAAAAACACTCTGTTATTAGATATAAAAGCTCTCATCATCCTGAGATAAATAGCACGAACGTACATACTGTTAAATTACCAGTCTTCCCTTTTCAACAGTAGAGGCACTGGGTTTCCTGCTAAGCCCAACACTTGTGTTTTGAGACCCATTTCCTTATGGAACCCGAGGAACCTTGCACTCTAAGTCTTCCCTTTCCTCTCATGTACATGAGATTTTTTTTTTTTTTTCATTTCTTTCATTCAACAAAATCAATCCCAAAGGCCTTCAAATGGTCTCAGGTATCTTCAATTTAAAAAACTCACTGGACCCATCATCTCCAGTACTCATCCAGCCACACGAACTGGATACCCAGCAACCTCTCTCTGTACCCGCTCCATACCCAACCCATCCCTGAATCCTGCCAATTTCACTTCCTTCCTTTCGAAGGATTCAAACAGTCCCCGTGCCTTTCCCTAAATCTGTTATTCCTCTGTAACCCAGGGACTAGCGTGCACACCACTAGACGAGACCCTGCGTGGTCTTTCTGCAGGCTCGCAGGACAGGACACGCCGCAGACAACACGACGGTCTCTGCATACCACACGCCTTCTGTCCTCCTCGGGGCCACGCCCTGAGGCCCTCTGGCCCGGTCACAGCCCACGATGCCACAGCTCTAATTCATCGCTGTACGAGCCCTCCGCGTGGAAAGGAGGACGGGATGGTGCACTAAATGCCGTGCCTGCCTCTCCGAAGGCCATGGTCTCCTTCCTTCTTGATGCAACACTGGTTTTCTTTGGGTTCCGCCAGTTCTCAGGTTATGCCCCTGCACTACTTCATCTAGGACACTCTGGGACACCACTTTTAAAATCACTGATAACTTCTAGTCCTTCATCTGTGGAATTATGGCGATGAGCTAAGGGACATGATGACTCACACAGAAAACTAGAAGCAAAGTCAAAACCAACTCCTCAGCTCTGCGAAGGTCCTCTAAGCAGCTGAGGGTCTCCGGACTTGCCTGCACCTAGACTGTCGACCTCCCAGGCACACGAGGGCGCTGCGGGCGGATGACCGGGACGGCACAGCTCACCTGACCTGCCCCATGCACACCCTCCCGGCCTCAGTGAACATCCCATGAAAGATGCAGGATATCCTATAAGAAACGAGTCCCCAGTCCAGGTTCGATGCAGGATACAGGAAGCTTGGGGCTGGTGCACTGGGATGACCCAGAGGGATGGTATGGGGAGGGGAGGTGGGAGGGGGGTTCAGGATGGGGAACACGTGTACACCCATGGCGGATGCATGCTGAGGTATGGCAAAACCAATATTATAAAGCAAAAAAAAAAAATTATAAAAAAATTTTTAAAAAAAAGATGCAGCGAGTGCCTTTGTAAGGCCATCAAAGACAGTTTGGAAAGAAAGGCACTTTTTGTCTTTTTAAACTTCTGGTTTAACTACTCACAGAAAGAAAAACTAATTTGCTTGCTGGTTTTTTTTTTTATCATAACTATTCAATGATAGGCTTTTCTGACACAGGCATATATACAGTAAAACGTAGCCACATTTCATACATTTTCTGTGTTCTCCCAAACAATTAAAAAAGTCACTTTATAGTCAAAATTATTTCTCACAAGATGCCAGATGTAATAAGTCCTCCCCAGCCACACCCTTTCTTTTCTCCTTTTGCTAGAGGCTGAAAAACTAAATCCTTGAGGCCCAGCCTCCCCTAGAGCGAAGCAGCCACCCAGCCAGTTCGTCAGAAGCCATGTAGGTCTCGAGGGCACCCAGGTCTTGTCAGAAGGATGTAGGGGACTTCTGCTGGCTGGGGCTTCCAGGGGAGCTTTTGCTCTTCTGGACCTAGCTGACAGAGACTTGTCCCTCTGCCCCCTTCTCGTCTCTTCCAGCCTAGAAAGTGAGGGTGGTGTGTCTGGAGGTGCTGCAGCCAGCCTGAGGCAGGATACAGGGAGACGTCAAGCAAGGGTGACGGCTCTCCAAAAACAATATGACGACAAGCCTTGCCGTCTACTACACTGTTTCATCAACCTGCCACGTCACGTAACCATCGGCGCACCTACTCGAGCGGCGCCAACAGGGGCTTACTATATGCTAACACTCCAGCAAACACTGCGGAAGGCAGAAGAACCCCAGTCAGCCCCTGGCTCGTGTAGCTTTCACCCTGAGCCGGGGAGACCCGAGGACAGACGAGCAGCGCATCACTAACCATTGGACAGTTATGATCGGAACCACCGGAGGAGTCCAGAGAAGACATGCACAGATGCACACCCGAGGTGGAAACTATGAATCTTGAATGGAAGGGTGAGGAGGAGAGGAGACACTCAGAGCAGGAAGGGATAACAGGAGCACAAGCAGAGCGCTTAGAAAAGCCAGGGGAAGACACACAAGTCAGACCCCGCCTGCCCCCCGGCCGCCCTGACCATCAGCATCTTGTGCAGGTCCTCCTCGAAGGCGTCGATGTTGCAGTCGGTCTTCTCCAGCTGGTCCAGGACCTCGTGCAGCATGAACTGGTAGTACTGCTTCATCAGGAGGCCGCCCTTCAGCACCTCCTTACACTCTCTCACCAGCTGCAAGAGAGCAGGCACAGTTCCCCCGTCACACACGTGCTACCTGACGACCGGCTGGTTGCCGCGCAAATCCTCAAAAAAACTCAGGAAAAGTGAGCGGTGCCTCTGAGAACCCTAAAATACTTTCCAGATTCTTTATCCGTTCGTTCACATAAATAACTGAGTAATCTCAACTGAGTAATTAAAACAAATCAGTGAAAATAAAAGTATTTAATATCACAGCATGAGTACACAAAGAAAATATATACGCAGGAAACTGATATGCTAAAATATATTCTTCCACAAATAAAAGCTTTACAGAAAATAAATTCTACAGAAAAAGATCTATTTTTCTTCTCGCTCATATTATAAGACAAGGAATATAAGACAAAAAAAATTTCCTCATGAGACTGGTCCTTTTTAACAACAACAACAACAACAACAACAACAAAAAAAAAAACATTAATAAAGATTCAAATGTACTCACATACCAGAGAGCCTGGGGGCCTTTGTAATCATTTAGCACAGTTAACTACTGTGATTTGTGGCTTTTACCATCAAAAAAACTTTATCATCATAAAAACAAACAAAAAACACCTAAGATAAATCTGATGGAATTAAATAGAAGTTGGGGGTGGGGGCAGTGGAGCGTTTTAAAGAAAACAAAAGAATGAGTAAAACCCGCCGCCGCCGTGTGCAGGCCCCGGGAGGCACTGTGAGAACGGAGGTGAGACGGAAGGATAGGACCTGTACAGTCCCTCCTTTAATAACACGCTGGTCACGTTCCCTCAAATTCTAACCAGCGGGGGCTGTGGGACTAGATCCCAGTTACATTAGCCTTGAGATACATTAATCAAGACACAAAGGGAACCACAGCGATGCTACAAGGGATAGTAAACTGGTGCAAACTTACCAGAATCCAAAAATGTGTGACTCACTAGTTAATTTTCACATTTTATACTCAAACAGTAATCAGAGATTCAGGCTAAAACTGATGCACAAATATATTTACCACAATATTATTCAAAACAATGAGAATCAGATAAACTGTGATGCACTGAAGCAGTAAAGCACCAGTGCAGTCATTTAAACCTTATTTCTGAAAAACATTTACGGTGAAAACTCATACTCTTTTCTTTTTAAAATCAACACATGTGTAGAAAGCATGTACATATAGAAAAACAAATGGGGAGAAATATACCAAAATGTTACAGCAGTTATCTCTAAATAGAATAAGAGGTAGCTTTCATTTTTCTCTGTACTTTTGAAATTTTCTGTACTTTTCAGATTTCCTAAAATAAACATAGATTGCTTTATAACAAGATCCCCTTAAAAATGTTTTTAAAATAATTACAATAGGAGAGCCACGGTTAGAATTAAATCTATTAAAAAGTATTAACATAAATTTCTGTTAAGGATGTCACTTAGGTGCTTACAACTCAATCTGAATACATTATAGTCAAAATTTCTATTTTATTTTTACTCTAATAATGTTACACTGGGCTTCCCAGGTGGTTCAGCAGTAAAGAACCCGCCTGCCAGTGCAGGAGACACAGGTTTGATCCATGGATTGGGAAGATCCCCTGGAGGAGGAAAGGGCAATCCACTCCAGTATTCTTGCCTGGGAAATCCCAGGGACAGAGAGCCTGGCGGCTACAGTCCATAGGGTTGCAAAAGACCTGCCGTGACCCAGCAACTAAGTAGCAACAACAAAGCTACATCAATCCAAGTCCTGGTTTTTTACTTTCCAAAATGTTTTTACATAAATGCCTGTTTAATCCCCACAACAGCTCCACTAGGAAAAGGTCAACTCCCCCTTGTTTCACCTGGTTACATTCCCTAAGTATGTATTTGTTCCGTGGGGAGGGGAGGAAAGGTATTTTTACCAAACGTCCTAAGTAACTGCTGTGATATGGAGGACAAGTGAAAAGTACGGCCCACGTGGACCGTAGCCAGCAACCAGAACCAAGATGGTGAGAAGGAAATACCGTGAAGGTGGACACAGAGGTCGGTCCGGTGCTGGGCGGGAAGAGAGGTGATGAGGTGCAGGGCCGGCCTCCAGTCCTATCAGCCGCGGGGAACAGACCATGCCAGGGCCTGTTCTGTACGTCCCGCCCCGCCTGTCCTTCAACTGGCACTCGTCCCCGCTGCCCGTCTGACATTCAGGGCCAGTGAGCTCCCAGACCTAACTCCTGGGGATGGACCATGGCAGGCCACACACACACAGAATCAAAATCCAATGCGGCTATTTCATATAATGAATGTCAATACGGGAACATCGTGAGGCATCAATATAAACGCTCAGTCTGGTAGACACAACTGCTTCCAGCCATTCCTCTATTACCTGTGGAGCAGTAAACTCCCTGTAAATCCCACCCACATTAATAGTAACGGAGAAAGCAGAAGCTGCCATTACTGCTTTAATTGTACCAGTGCCTAAGCAAGCAAAATGTCCACACTCCCCCTCCCTGCATATCTCACACCTTCACCTGTCCACACAAAGCTTCAAAAAGAACAAAATGAGAAATTAAAGAACTGAAAGTCTCTCCTATGAATGAATTTTAAGTTTCCAGTCTTCAAAGACTGATGGTAACAGGACACAGAGGGTCATACCAGTACCTTTTGAATGAGGAAGTGGAGGACAGAAAGGGTGGAACCACCACCTCATTTTTAAAGACCGCATGGAAAAAGAACATTTTAAATTACCCAACAGAGAGCAGCTTAGAAACACTAACATACACTGATTTTCACTATCTGCAACAATTAGAGGGGGAAAATCCTAAAAAGAAAAATTCGAGTCTACAGAAAAAATATAAGAAGAACTCGGCTTTTTCTGAGAGTCCTTGAGACAAACCTGCTTAATACTCAAGAGGGATGGCTCTCCAGCGGGCCTCTGCTCCAGCCTTAACTTGAGACATTCGTGAATGACGTTCAGAAGGACTCGACAGAGGACTAGGAAGGCAGGCTCGAAGGAGGGTAAGTCCATGGACCTCAGCTCCTCCCAGGACACGGTGCTGCACTTCTGCTCCGAGGAAGGTGGCGTCCTGGACAACTGTACATAATCTGAACCCCACATGGGATCTGAAAATCCAGAAAACTGCAACACAAATGCAACAAAGCATGAAAGAGCATCCAGAACTTCCCAACACTGTAGTTACAAACTACTGTTCTCTAAAATTTGCTGACAAACCAATAAAAATCGTAATTTTACAGGAGAAATAATCTTTAGAATAATTCACCATTTTCAACACAGAGCTAAAAAGCTCTAGGAGTATTAGAAAACGATAATAAGAACTAATGCAGGGGACCTAAGAGGCACGAGTTCGACCCCAGGATCCCTGGAGGAGAGCAGGGCAATCCAGTATTCTTGCCTGGAGGATCCCATGGGCAGAGGAGCCTGGTCCATAGGGTTGCAAAGAGTCAGATACGACTGAAGAAACTTAGCGCGCGCGCGCGCGCACACACACACACACACACACACACACACACACAAGAACTAAAAATAAAATTGTGCAATACCTTTATCAAAAAAGCACAGTATAAAAAGAATTAAGCTCATTTTTTTCATCATATGTTTTTTATCATACTAAACTGGAGCATTTACTTCTTAGGTTATACACAGTATCATCTACAACTATCTCTAGACTCAGAAAACCAGAGAATTATTAAATTTGAGAGAGGATTACAAAACCAGATAGCCATTTGTGAAACATAAAAACTGTGGGTTCGATCAAGTCTTTTGTCCATCTGTTCTGAGTTACATCAAACAAAGGCTAAAAAAAAATCAAAAATGAACCTGGTCGGTCCCACTCAGAATCTGTCTGTCTGATGTTTCCTAGGAATCCTGCTGTTGCTCACAGTTCATACAGTTACCCATCAGAGTCCTCATGCTCTTCCCCTGAAACTGCAGATCTGAAGCTCTCCCAGTGTTCTTAAACCTCTGGCAATACCATCCTGACCAGTCACTCCAAGACTTTATCTTCTCCTTTTATTGAGAAAACTGAAGCCATCAAAATTTGAAAATCTCAACTTTTCTTCAACTTGTAACATCACTAATTACAACTACTCCTCTTAACTGGTCTCCCAACACACATTCTTTTATTGTCCACGCATATTTTTGCATTTAAATTAATACATACTTTTAGTTTCCCGTAACAGGCAACGATTTCTAAAATAGCTGCATAATTTAAAAAAATGATTACTTGTGATAAATGTGGTCAGGGTTAAGACATGTCTGTGTGAACACTTTTGGCGGTATAAATGCTCATTTCTTCTGGTGTGGACAATGACATCAGATAAAATGTTTATTTAGAGCTCTACAAAACTCGGCAAACTTTCTAGGATAAAATTCTGAAGAACAGTTTTGGCGCTCTCTGTAGTTCCAGCCTGCTGATTCATCTGCTTCAGGCTCCCTGGGAAGGGACAATCCCTCCTTCTCAAAACTGTAAGACAACCCGGAGATCCAGCGGCCAGGCCCACCCAGCTCGAGGGGAACCCATCCAGAGAGGAAGAGATGTTACAAAGCTCCTGATCACGTAAGAGGGAACAGCAGTTTTAACGAGGGAGACCGAGGTGAAGAATCAGAAAAGCTGACACTGAGAGCAGGACACAGGAGAGAAGGGCAAAAATACTCCTAATGCAAATCTCACTAAACTCCTCTGGGGTGGGGGGGGGGGGGGGAACCCAACCAAGATTCCTTAAATAAAATCCATGAAGGCAGTGAAAACAGAAGGAATGATGTTAAAATCTGAATATGCAAATTAGAAATAATTTAGAAATTAACTGCAGAAATGACTACTACAACCTAGGGCAAAAGGAAAGGAGCAGAAATTTTGAGTGACAAATAAGACACCCGGAGGGCAGATCTAGAAGCTGTAACACAAGAAAAAGGGGAGTTCCAGAAAGAACGAAAGGAAGAGGTGGATGAGAGATTTCTGCAGAGTCAAGCTATCCCTGATTTGTGAGAAAAAAGGAAAACACCCTCTGCATAGGGAAGAACTCAAGTATAACTCATTTACCTTCTCTAAAAAACTACCTGAGGAAGAACAGGAGATTGGAGTCAAATCAGAATTGGTAAGAATGGATGCCCAAGGAAATGAGAAGCCGTGGATCCAGAAGAAAAGAATGGTATGGAAGCAGATACAACTCCATGAAGGTAACTTGGCTAAGGACTCCAATTCAAGTATTAGCAAGGAATATTGGAAACTGCAAAAAATTTTTAAAGCATATATATATATATAGGGAAAACTTGGATCTTAAATTCCCAATTGTAATAGAACACAGGGAAGGGAAAGGGCAGCAAGGTGCAAGAACAGCCTAAACCGTCTCCTATTTCTCTTTCCCGAAAGTTCATAAAACAAACATCATGTTTAAAAATGAACAACAGAAAAGGATCATGTTGGAATCCAACGCACGGTTACTGTCAGCTGAGAGAAAAGGGGCAGAAGAACCCTACAGGCCAGAGAGACAAGCCCACCAAACACGTGAGACAGGCCCGACTCCCAAACAATGGGTGTGTGCAAAGCGGGGACGAGCACGCCACACAGACAGGGCCGGTGCTGACACACCTCCCGGGATTTCAAGGAAAACAAAAAATCCAGATTTTCACGTGAAATTTTTTTTTTTTTAAAACACTGGCCACTAAGTCAAAAAAACATTTAAAGGGACTTCCCTGGTGGTCCAGGAGTTAAGAATCTGCCTTGCAATCCAAGGGATGCAGGTTTGATTCCTAGTCGGAGAACTAATCCCACATCCCACGGGGCAACTAAGCCTGAGTGCTGCAACCTCGGGCCAGCGCCCTCCGGAGCCTGCAGGCCGCGGCCAGAGGGCCTGTGCGCCACAAGGACCGGTCCCATAGCAAACAGCGAAGACTCCCCGTGCAGCAGCGAAGACCCGAATGCGCCAGGTACACAAGCATTAGGAAGAACATTTAAGGCACTGTGTGGGACCAAGCATAACTTGGGGAGGGAGTACACCGTAATGGTGAGGAGCAGGGAGTTCTGGTTTTACAGCTTGACTCTACCGCTTACCTGTCTTGCAACCTTGACCAAGTTACTTGACCAACCCCCCTCCATTCGAGACCAGCTACTAGTCTAGTCACTGTCAGCACAGATTCAGTTCTCACTGCAAGCTGATGGGTTCTGTTCTTTCATCTTACATCAAGTTTGATTCAGCTGGCTCATGACAGTCAAAAATAATACATCTCAACTTCCTATTCTGTCTCATGTAAGTGTGCTTCCTTTAAGAAAACAAAACAAAAACCTATAAGAGGAACTAAAAAGCCTCTTGATGAAGGTGAAAGTGGAGAGTGAAAAGGTTGGCTTAAAGCTCAACATTCAGAAAACGAAGATCATGGCATCCGGTCCCATCACTTCATGGGAAATAGATGGGGAAACAGTGGAAACAGTGTCAGACTTTATTTTTCTGGGCTCCAAAATCACTGCAGATGGTGACTGCAGCCATGATATTAAAAGACGCTTACTCCTTGGAAGCAAAGTTATTACCAACCTAGATAGCATATTCAAAGGCAGAGACATTACTTTGCCAACAAAGGTTCGCCTAGTCAAGGCTATGGTCTTTCCTGTGGTCATGTATGGATGTGAGAGCTGGACTGTGAAGAAGGCTGAGCGCCGAAGAATTGATGCTTTTGAACTGTGGTGTTGGAGAAGACTCTTGAGAGTCCCTTGGACTGCAAGGAGATCCAAGCAGTCCATTCTGAAGGAGATCAGCCCTGGGATTTCTTTGGAAGGAATGATGCTAAAGCTGAAACTCCAGTACTTTGGCCACCTCATGCGAAGAGTTGACTCATTGGAGAAGACTCTGATGCTGGGAGGGATTGGGGGCAAGAGGAGAAGGGGCCGACAGAGGATGAGATGGCTGGATGGCATCACTGACTCGATGGACATGAGTCTGAGTGAACTCCGGGAGTTGGTGATGGATAGGGAGGCCTGGCGTGCTGTGATTCATGGGGTCGCAAAGAGTCAGACACGAATGAGCGACTGATCTGATCTGACAGGCAAATAAGCAAGCATGTGCTTATTATCTTTCCAGTTATTCAATTAGAAAATTCATGTATGTGGGTGGAAATTGGTACAGCCACCATGGAAAACAGAATGGAGGTTTCTCAAAAAAACTACAACAGAACCACCTTACAACCCAGAAATCCCACTCCTGGGTATATATCCAGAAACAAAAACACTAATTTAAAAAGATGTTTCTTTTCTGTTCTTTAGTCACTAAGTCATGTTTGACTCTTTTGCTACCCCATGGACAGTAGCTTGCCAGATTCCTCTGCCCATGGGATTTTTTAAGCAAGAATACTGGAGTGGGTTGCCACTTCCTTCTCCAGGGTATCTTCCTGACTCAGGGATCTAACCCACATCTCCTATATTGGCAGGTGGATTCTTTACTGCTAAGCTACCAGGAAAGCAATTTGAAAAGACACACACGCTCCAATGTTCATAGCAGCATTATTTACAATTGCCGAGCCACAAAAGCAATCTAAGTGTCCATCAACAGGTGAATGGATAAAGCAGATGTGCTACATATATACAAGAGAATACTCGTTGCTGTTGTTCAGTCACGAAGTCGTGTCTGATTCTGCGACCCCATGGACTGCAGCCCACCAGGCTCCCCTGTCCTCCCAGAATAGCATCCAGCCATAAAAAGAGAATGAAATCTTGCCATTTGCAGCAACATGAATGGACATGGAGGGTATTATTCTTAGTTAAAGAGTCAAGACAGAGAAAGACACATACCATATGATGTCACATAAAAGAATCTAAAACATACAAGAAACTAGTGAATGTAACAAAAAAAGCAGACTTAGAGATACAGAAGACCACCTGCACAGCGGTCACCATTGGGGAGGAGGAAGCGGGGAGGGGCGGCGTGGGGGAAGGGGGTGGAGAGATGTAAATTACTCTGTGTGAAATAAATAAGCTGCAAGGCAAGGTTGTACAACACAGGGAATATAGACAGTATTTTATAACTATAAATGGAGCATAACCTTCAAACACTGAAAACCACTCCACTGTACCTGTGCAACAGATAATATATACATCAGCTATTCTGCAATAAAAAACAATCTCCTCCACATACTGTAAAAAAATACATAATAAAAGTCAGAAAAGGTAAGACTAAAAAACTTTTTTTCAAAGCAAGTATACTCCAATAAAAATTATTTTAAAAATGGGTTAGGGCAGCTTTTCTTCAAAAGTTCCTATAACTTTACTAACAAAGTCAGACAGGTGATGATTACAACAAATAAAAAATTAGCTATGACAACAGTTTCACTGAACACTGACCTTGGAGATGGGGTACGGGAGTACTGCAGTCTACTTAGGGTGTTTCGAAAGGGCTGACTCTCAGCTGCACTGGTGCTGGTCTGGATTCATATAAAGTCCACTCGAGGTTGAGAATATCAGTGCGTATATTCTACCATGAGAGAGTCTGACCTGCCCTCTAGCCCAGAGGGGCAAAGGCAAGTGTTTTTAAAAGCTCCTGAGGTAATGCTGCTGTGTAGCCAGGCTTAGAAACCATCGGCACAGTTTAAAGTCCGATATCCCCAAATCCTGGGTGTGAAGCCCTCCCACAATCTACAGCTTCTGTGCTTTGGAGCAACTTATGCCCTGCTCTCCTCTGAAAAATAACAACGCCACTTCATTTGGTTGTTGTATCTAGCACATGGTAAGACTCAATAAATGATAACAGCTTATATATATCCTAGTTTCTAGTTAAAGAGTTGGACTTTCCTGCTGGCTCAGAATCTGCCTGCAATGCAGAAGACCCAGCTTCGATCCTTGGGTCAGGAAGATCCCCTGGAGGAGGAAGTGGCAACCCATTCCAGTACTCTTGCCTGCAGAATCCCATGGACAGAGGAGCCTGGCGGGCTATAGACCATGGGGTTGCAGAGAGTTGAACACGACTGAGTGACTAACACTTCCCTAGTTTCTACAGTCTTCTGCCCATTCTGAATATAAAAGAAAACCTCTTCAGGGTTTCTTGTGCTTATAGGAAAAAAAAGAGCATAATTATAGCCAGATCCAAAGACAAACAATATTTCATTGGTCACTAAGCTTATAATAATTACATGATCCATTCCTAATACAAAAAAGTAATAAAGTAACCAAAAATCTTCCTGGAATTTGGAGTAATACGCATGGTTATACATAGTCAAAGTCAGCTAATTTTTTTTTTGTACATTACATTAAAATATAGTTTTTCATTTTATCTTAAGTTTCATATGGTAGAGCAAAAACAGAGGAACATAAAATAACTGTATCACAGTCTAGAGCTTAGACATTTTATAGGTGTTCAACAAATTAAATGCACAGAACCCAGAGAGTTACATAACACAACGAATGACCTTTATAGTATGCAACTTAAAACAATGAGCTAGGACACCAGGGGACCCCAGGACAGACTGAGATCACGATTACAAATGCTGTGACCGCACCGAAGAACGCGGAGGGCAAGGTGCTCACCTAACTAGAAAACCTCGTTCCAACTACATGCTCTGAGGTCGAAGACACAGCAAACTGTGCTTACAGCTAAACACTACTCTAGTCAGTAAATTCAGTCCTTGGAGGGGTCCTGGTTAGCAATTCTAAGACTGCCTTACATGTCACTTAGGCTTGCACAAATATAATAAATCCACTGCAGTGACGGGAGCCAGGCTTGTCACGACAAGAGCAAGTTAACAACAAGGCAAGGGTAGGAGCAGAGGAGCTGGATCAGCACCTGAGACATCAGTATGAACTCATGCTCACTTTTAACAGATAAGACAGGCAGAAAGACACATATGGAAGTAACTACAGATCTGTGTGTGTGTACATGGATTAGAAGACAGATCTATATTTTTTAACTCTATCACTGAGAGCACCTAGGAGCAATGATACCCCAGTAGTAATGAACACATCTGGGGCCCAGGGCTCCATTCCTAAATCCCATTCTCCAATAAAAGGAACAAGAGCTCCTTAGAGAAAAGACTGATTTCAGGACTGGAACAGGGAAAATACAAGATGATGCCAAAAAGCAAGAAACTGCTCAAAAAGCAAAACCACACACACAAAGAGGAGGAGCGCGTATGACAAGGATACAGACGCCGCCTGAAGGAGCTCCAATGGCCAAAGCAGGAACAACTTGAGCAAGAAAGTAAGCAACAATACCACTGAACTACAATCCAAAGGAGAAAACAAAGATTATGAGTCCATACTGAGATAAATAAATAACTGAAAAAATGGAACAGAAGAGGCAAACCTTCTTTACAGAAGATTTCCAAGTATACGTGCCTATACTCCCCACTCCTGGAGGTAGAGCTCAATTCCCGTGCCCTTGAGTGTGGCTTGCACTTAGTGACTTACTTCCAAAGAACAGAGCATGGAAAGGGAAAACTGGTCACTTGTGGAAGAACCCTGCAGACACCACGTGAACCAAGAGGTCAAGGTCAACATCAGCATGAGGGCACTTCACCTTTGTGATGCTCACACAGAAGCCCGTTACATACAGAACCTCATCCAGTCTAATCATGAGAAAACATCAGACAGACCCAAATTCGAGAGTATCCTACAAGCCATCCAGGTCATGAAAAATAAGGAACGTCGAGAAACTGCCACAGATCAGAAGAGACTAAGAAGATGCATTGACTAAAATGCAGTGGGGTGGCCTTGACTGGATCCTGGAACAAGGAACATTAGCAGAAGAACGGAAACACGGATAATGTCTGTAACTTAGTTAATGGTATTTTGCACCAATGTTAGTATATTAATTTTGACAAGTGGACCAGAGTTGATGACAATGTCAATATCAGAGGAAACTGGATGAAGAGCATATGAAAATTGTGTACTATCTTTGTAAGTTCCCTAAAAATCTGAAAGCATTCATGATTACAAGTGTACTAAAAAAAAAAAGAAAAATGCAATTGCATGTGGGCAGTTTTGAAATGAAGGATCAATCTTTTATATATGTTTACATAGTTTCTTGTTTTACTCTTTAAGCTAAAACTGAATTATAAACAACATAACAAAACCTACAGCTAGAGTAACTGTAGGAAAGGCTACCTAGGAACTGGTAGCCTAGGTGCCTGGACTGAGATGATGCCTATTAATTTTTAAGGAAAGCTGGGAGCATCTGACGAAGAAGGAGCAGAAATCGGAGGCTAAAAAATCTCTATCGTGAAAGGACATCAGCACACACTGCGATGAAATGGCCATCAGGACATTATTCCTAAGACTCGAGATCAACCACACTTAGATTAGAGGAGCTTCCACTGCGGCAAAGTGGGGGAATTAAGTAGGACTGAGATCCTTGGATGGGCTAAATATCAAGAAAAAAGGAAAACCAGGAAACAAATGTGTAAGCGTGAGGAAGAACTAGGTTCACCTCTAGGTCCACAAACAAAGTGGGGGGCGGGGACGTGTTCTCTCATTTTTGACTCTGATGTTATGTTGTCCTTGCTGCCAGGAATAAAATTTTAGCTGGCCTTGTTAGGTCAGTTACTTAGATTTTCCTAGGTTTTATTTGAAGGCCTGAAGCTCATTTACGGCAGTTTCTCTGAATAATTATTTTCGAGATCGAAACAACTGTCTTAAAACTGAACTTCAGAAATAAACTCATTTGTTAACCAGAGACTGCATATATAATTACAAACATGTCCTGAGAAAATGAATTTATGGAACTGGGGAGCTACAGGGGCTTCCCGGGTGGCTGAGCGATAAAGAATCTGTCTGACAATGCAGGAGATGCAAGAGATGCAGCTTCAATCTCTGGGTGGGGAAGGGCCCCTGGAGTAGGAAACGGCAACCCACTCCGGCATTCTTGCCTGGGAAGTCCTGTGGACAGAAGGGCCTGGTGGGCTACAGTCCCTGGGATCGCCAAAGAGTCAGACAGGACTGAGCGACTGAGCCCCAATAGCACAACAACAGGGAGCTGCAATGTTACTTGATTTTTAACAAACCATTAAGGCTATTTATGATATCCGTATCATTAAAACAATTTGCAAATAGATTTTTTTAGTATCACTAGTTATATTTTTTAAACTTAAGGATACTGATGCATGTTTCTTTTTAGGGAAAGCTGTTTTATAAATAAAGCATGTTTACAAGCCAATGAGAATTAAATATTAGATGCTATTTACAAACACAAGTTGTAAGTAACTTAATCATGAGAAATAAAAATACAGTCATATATGAGAACAATCAAATATCATAATTCTTTTCTACAAAATCCTTCAGCTGTATTCATCGCTATTATCACATCAGCCATAGAAACTGTGCAGAACAGAAGAAACGCACTGGGCGCAGCCTGCAGTACCAGTCGGGCAAGACGCTTCTAACAATTAGCAATGAAAACAAAACTGTCCCCAAACCTAAAAGGTTATCCATTGCTTAAAACGTATGCCCTTAAAAATGTACGATTACTTGAAAGAGATTAAAAGCAAAAATTAAGACACTTACTCCTTGGAAGGAAAGTTATGACCAACCTACATAGCATATTAAAAAGCAGAGACATTACTTTGCCAACAAAAGTCCATCTAGTTAAAGCTATGGTTTTTCCAGTAGTTATGTATGGATGTGAGCGTTGGACTATAAAGAAAGCTGAGCACCAAAGAATTGATGCTTTTGAACTGTGGTGTTGGAGAAGACTCTTGAGAGTCCCTCTGACTGCAAGGAGATCCAACCAGTCCATCCTAAAGGAGATCAGTCCTGGGTGTTCATTGGAAGGACTGACGTTGAAGCTGAAACTCCAAGACTTTGGCCACCTCATGTGAAGAGCTGACTCATTTGAAAAGACTCTGATGCTAGGAAAGATTGAGGGCAGGAGGAGAACGGGACGACAGAGGATGAGATGGTTAGATGGCATCACCAACTCAATGGACATGAGTTTGGGTAAACTCTGGGAGTTGGTGATGGACAGGGAGGCGTGGCATGCTCAGATTCATGGGGTTGCAAAGAGTGGGACATGACTGAGCAACTGAACTGAACTTAACTGAAAAGCTAAAAATACACTTAAAAAGTAAAAATATAGACTTGTTTAGCCCCTACTACTACTGTACAGTCAGCTTCAAGAGGGAAAAATGTTAACAAAATTTCTAAAAAACAATAGTTTATATTTCATTTCTATAGCATTTTACTATTTATACAAATATCTTTTTAAGCCTCACAACAACCGTGTGAGGTAGGAAAGTATTATTATATCCATTTTACAGATGTGAAGACTTGGGATCAGGAAGATTAAGTCATTTACAAAGTTGTGTAGCGAGAAAGCGTTGCATCAAGAAATGGAATCCAGTTATTTTAAAACTGTGGCTCTTTCCCAAACATACTTAGTAAAAAAACTAAAACAAATCCAGAAGGGGAGTGTACATATTCATATATATAACATAAATGTACAGTTCCTTTATGAAAATTATGTCCCTGAAATAGGAATAAAAATAAAGTTCTACTTTCCCATTGAGTTAATGATCATTTTGGAGACTTATCTTTTATCAGTTTGGATTAATCTCCAACAGAATTTTAGCTCTTGGTTATTTCCTCTTTCATTATTTGACAAACACAACATTTTATAAACCAAAATTTAAAACAAGCGGTGTTTCTGTACTTCACTTCTTTTTGAAAGCAAACGATCCCAAATAATTCTATTAAACATCTTTAATTCATACACTTTGAATTTGTATGTATCTCTTTTCTATAATAAAGATAACCTTTTCATTCAGTTAAATCTGAACTGGTCACACCAAAGGCATACAACTTAGAATTCAAAACTATAAGCTACCCACTACTGTCTTTTTTCAATAAGTGTTCTAACAGAAAATGCACTCATTCACAATCTTTCTCTTGTTCCAACACAACTAAGTGATGCAAAGCTGTGCCAGACGCAGCAGGGATTCAATGCCACAGAGGTTCCAGGGCAGGGAGGAAGACAGTCTGCAGGAGGGAACGCAAAGCAGTTTTAAGAAGCCCCAACACGCCGCCCTGAGCCCCACACCATGAACCCTTCTCTCCTATGAGCGCTAATGAATCAAAGGTGAGGTAATAATGCCAGGACTTTTTCACTGGTATCACTTCAAAAACAGCGCTTCATGAAAAAACATTAATCGGGCTTCCCTGGTGGCCCA
Source organism: Tragelaphus eurycerus (assembly GCA_935064755.1). Lineage (NCBI taxonomy): Eukaryota > Metazoa > Chordata > Mammalia > Artiodactyla > Bovidae > Tragelaphus > Tragelaphus eurycerus. The sequence goes on along the minus strand of CAKXYN010000039.1, from coordinate 19,263,542 downwards.
ATGGCGAGGAAATCGCTTGCCGACGCAGAAGACATGGGTTTCATCCATAGTCTGGGAAGATGGCACAGGCTGCAGGGCAACTGACCCCATGTGCCACGGTTACTGAGCCTGTGCTCTAGACCCTGGGAGCCACAGCCGACGGAGCCAACACGCTGCAACTACTGAGGCCACGGGCCCCAGAGTCTGCCTCTGCAACGGGAGGAGCCACCGGGACGAGAAGCCCGCTCACCACAACCAGAGAGGACCTTACTTGCCGCAACTAAAGAAAAGCCCAGAGAGCAAAAAAAAAAAAAAAAAAACAACAAATTAATCAACCCCATCCCGTAGGTGTCCTCGCTGGAACTGAACTCCAGCCAAAAAACCAAACCAAAATAAGCTGCTCACTAGTTGAAGCATATGCCAAATCTTTATTATGGATCTAGTTTTGCTCTACTGACTTTGAAACTTCTACTATAATAAATTATTATTATAAAACAGTTATTCATGGACTAAAAGGGAAAAGCATCATTTGCCCTAATAAAAAGACATACATAAAAAGTCATTCACAGAGTCAAAATACTGCTCAAAGAAAATTCATTTTTGAGATTTCTAATCAAAATAATCCCTGGAGAAGGAAATGGCAACCCACTCCAGTATTCTGGCCCTGGAAATCCCATGGATGGAGGAGTCTGACAGACTGCAGTCCATGGGGTGGCAAAGAGTCGGACACGACTGAGCGACTTCACTTAATCAAAATAATACTCAAAGTAAACTAACCTCTTACAGCTACAAAATTGATTCATTCCGCAAACATCTTGCTATATTATGTGACTGCCTGAGCCCTTCTCCTCTGCTGCTCTCTAAGGGCTCATAATTTGGCCATCAGATTAAAACTTAGAATTCTGCAAATTGGAGTTCTCTTCCAATACTTCCCATCTTAACAAATAAAGAATATCTTCTGTTTTATCATCTCTGACTCCAAAGCAAGCCAGATGGTGTAATTAAGCTTTTTAAAAAAGTAGATGTATACACACACACACACACATATATATATGTATATAGCTATTAAAATTCAGAATCACAGCCTAACTCTGATAATTAGGGATCTCAAAGAGCTGGGTGCTTTTGCTTTTAGCCAGACGAACATGCAAACTCACCACAACAGAAGAATTCCTTATACTCTTATACTCTCAAGAACAATATCCAACAATATATACCCCCTGCTAGTTTTGCCTCTTTTTAACTGTAAAGAATTTCTGAGATATCAAGCTAATAAAACCAAATCTGTACCATTTTCAAGCCACTTCCTCTAGTAGACATTTTTCTCTCTCAAAAATCTTCACATGCCAAAACATATATTTGATAATACTTTCAATAAACTTCTACCATCTATGCTGACCACCTATGCTTAAGCTTACCCAACAGCGTATACTGTTTCTCTATGACCATTCTTAGCCTTCCCTATAATTCATCTCTCTTTATAATCCAGTGATCAAAATGGGACATGCAACTCAAAAGGAAGTAAGCTATTGCAAAGAATAGACAAGGAACTACATCTGTGACCTTGGATGCCATACTCATTTAAAAATATTTCAACATCATGTTGACTCCTTTACTGACTCATATTCAGCCTGTGGTCACCCATGATTGTGGCTTTCTTCCCTCTTTATTTATACCTAGTCTGTCCTTCTCCGTCCTATATTTAAATCGTTGAATTTTTTTTCCCCTCCCCACACTTAATTTCACTCAGTTTCATACAGTTTTCATAGACCCATTTTCTGATTTATCACAACACTTTATAAAAATGTTTACATCTGCAGTTTATAATAACTACCGTTTTATGCCTTAAAAATATCAAGACTGTGAACACAATACTGTAAATCCACTATACTTCAATTATCAACAACAAAAAATCCAGGCTATGAAAGAACATATATAATACAATGTACACTGTAATTTACAAGTAACAGCGGAACAAAGGCTAAGCTCATTGCCTTCTGGAAACCTACCTCCACTGGACCGTCGCTCTTAACTAGTGCTGTACGTGCCCGCTGCAAGGAACCGTCCATCAGCTTGTGAAGCCTTAAAATCAACTTCCTTAACCCCATCTGCTTCAGTGCTTTGTCTACAAAGGGTCTATAAATAGAAGTCAGACAGTGTCTACTAAAGCCTGCCTCGGCGCTGCAGTCTGGGGCTCCCCAGCCCACAGCCTCGTCCTCGGACTCCAGCCTCTCAAGCCTCTTCGGGACACCATCCGGGGGCAACTGGACGTGGTGGCTGTGGTGGGCGGCCGGCCTGGGCTCCGGTGCCCGCGGGCCGCAGCCCTGCTCCTCCTCGCTCTCTTCTGTGCTGCTGTCCAGCTCCTTCAGCTCTCCTTCTGTGTCCTCCGCCTCGTCCTCGGGCTCGTTGCCCCTGGACGACCGCGGGGAGGGGATTTCAAACACCGGCCAGCCAATGTCTGATAAATTCTTGATGCCCAACACGGTGCCCATAATCCTTAATTTCTGATTTAAGTCCTTTGTGATGTTCAACCACAAACAGAGCGCCTGCACCCTGTCCTGGAAGTCCTTTGCAGCATACTTCTCATAATCCTTTTGAAGAGCCTGCAGCGATGGATAAAGTGCCTCTATGTACTCCAGCAGCTCCATGATCCGTTTGACCTGCTCAAAGGACACCCTCTGGCGTTGGAGGTGCTCGTGATAGGTTGAGTAACCCGCAGGCTGCGTCCCGTGAGGGGCTCCGAACTGCCCTTCTACTGAAGTACCGTTAAGACTAGCTCCGTTTCTAACGAAGGCAAAGCTCCCATAGTTAACTTTGAAGGTAAGGATTTCATTGATAATGTCTGGGATGGCCTGGCGGGCTGTGTATAAAAAGAGGTCCTGGTCGTTAATGGTCCGGCCAGCATGCCAGGCTTGCAGCTCTAACCAGATCAGTTCGTTAGATCGGTTAAACCAGAACGCGGACGTGCTTTCCTGTCCTCTTTGCTCCCTGTCCTTCTTCTTTGAGACTGAGGTAAGCTTTAGCAGAAGTCGGAGAGTTTCAAAAAATTTTAAGCGATCTGCGGGACAGTCAGTCCTGGAAGTCTGGCGGGCGGTTCTGGCTATCGGCATGGGCACAGAGACCGGAAGCTTAGCGTTGCTGCAGCCGAGACTGAGGTAAGGCTTATTGAGATCCACGTCCGGGATGGACTTTTTGGGCAGAGAGCCCCCCACTGAGTCCAGCATGAACGAGCACTGCACGTTCTTCTTGTGATCCCGCTCCGTGGACCTGAGAGCAGCTCGCATCTTCTTCTCCTGCTTATAGCTGTGTTCTTCCACATTCTCCACAGTTTTTCCAGTGTCTTTGTGTGGAGGTTGGTTTGATAAATTCATTTTTTCTATTAAAAAAAAAAAAAGAAGAACATTACCGTTACTCCAAAAGATCAAGCTGTTCTCAATATTTTCAGTAAGACTGATATCCACATGCATTTATAGTTGCAGGCTGCCACCAGAGAAAATAATCATACCGTGCGCTGAAAATTAAGAGAATACAACACACAAAATATTTCTCTGTAAACTTTTAAAAAGGTTTTACCCATTTTTCCTGTTACATAATACTTGCTATATTCTCTATATTAGTTAGTCCTCCACTACTAACCTAAAAGCAGCTGTTTACCTGTCTACTACAAAGTGTGGTCATCCAGGTAAACCAAACCTTCACGAGTTATCACCCCGGACTTAAACGGAGAAACAGCACGGCCGATCCGACAGCACCCGGCTGGAGAACACATCGTCTCCTGCCTTGGCCACGAACCGAAGCTTCACCTTAGAGCAAATCGGTTAAGTTTTCTGGGTTTTGCCTGTCATTTGTAAAATCAAGCAGATGGCGGAAAGAACCCTTAAGGCACCTTAAGATTATTCTCATGAAACACTGAAAGACACGTAAGCAAAAATGCTTACCTTAATTTCTGTTCCTTGATTTCTTCTTTGCCACAAACAAGTGAGCAGTAACATTTCTTAATTTAACATTAAGGAAACTGAAGACATACAGCCTAATTTAGTAAAATCTGCCTCATCTATTATACTGGCACGTAAAAATCACTCAAAATTAATGCAAAGAAAGCAAACATCACACTTCTCCTTCAAAGAACTGTGAATAGTTCTCTTAACTGAGTTTCCAAGCTTTGAAACGAACACACGTCTTCTTTCCCGTTGGGCATCTCTGACTCTCTGAACCAACCACTCAGATGAGAGAAACCCCTCCATTCTCTCATCTTCTAGACGCAGCAGTCTCAGGGCTGTCTTCTGTTTCTGAAGTCACCCCTTTCCAAAGTCGGTCCTGGGACCTCGGCTCGCTCCATGAAAAGTACGTGTTTCTCCAAGTCCTCCGCTCTCGAGTCTCTCCTGCCTCACCTGCCTTCTCCCTGGGTGACCTTCACATGCCCTTCACACACTGATGACGCCCAAGCCTACAGCACAACTCCCATGTCCTCTCTACTCTCAAGGTACAGTTTGTCTCCTTGAATCTAGCACACACATTTTGTATTTCAACTTCTTTGAAATTAGAATATGCTTTATAATTAATGGTAATATAAACAACTTTTAGGAAGATATTCACTAATATATTTCATTTACATTTTCCTTTATATACATATGCACAAAAGTAATAAATGGTTTTTAAAAATTTATATCTAAATATCAGAAAGTATAAAAGAGTTCTTTAGATAATTAAAAATTCTAAGTGTAAGAATATACTGTGACTCAATTATAAGTATTTTTTTCTTAGTATATAATAGCACAGTATGCCTTTAGATTTTATGAAATAGGGTGTATTTATGATTACAGACTAACATACCCAAAATCAATTTACCAACTAATACACCCAGACTAATATAACTTTGTTAAAGTTAATTTAACAAAGAAAATTTGTTCAAAATCAATATATCTCCAAATCAATTTAACTTAGTTTTAAAGTAAGGATTTTTCAAACTAGTATTTCTAAAAGCACTTCCAATTTGATTTACTTATATTCAATTTATTTTACAATCCATCAAAAAGGATTTTATCTGTCTATAAGGATTTGTTATATTTTAACATAAAACTATTATTACTATATTTTAAATCAGCAATACTTTTAAACAATGGAAATTTTATCTGTTATTTTAATCTACTTTACTCTACATGTCTTAAAACTTTTTATACACTCCATTCAAGAAATTTCTTTACTCAGAATGGCTATCATCCAAAAACAACACGAATAACCAATGTCGGCAAGGACGTGGAGAAAAAGGAATCCTCGCACACTACTGGTGAGATCTGAACTCGTGCAGTCACTGCAGACGTGGTCTCAAAAACTAAAATCAGAACTGCCACTCGGCTCAGTAATTCCACAGGAAGTACAGATGTTCTTCTAATCCATGATTTAAGGATTCTAAGGGAAACAAAGAGTTAACTGGGAGTTGTTGCTGTTTAATCGCCAAGTCCTCTGTCCATGAGATTTCCCAGGTAAGAATCCTGGAGCAATGCCATCCCTTCTCCCAGGGACCTTCCCAACCCAGGGACTGAACCCACGGCTCCCGCACTGCAGGCGGATTTACCACGGAGCCACCTGGGAGTGCAATAATCTAACAACACAGAAGACTGCATTATGCACTTTAAGCAAAAATCTGTGCTGAACTTACCACAGAGCTAACAATCGAAGCATGAAAACACCAAGAGAGGAAGCTTCTCAGCCTTGATCTTTATTCTAACAATTAAAGGACTTGAGAAATGCTATAATCCCACTTTTCTGTAAATACAGAATCAAATTTTAGCAAGCCCAGAGACCTAAGTTTTGCAGATCATATACACATCTTGTGAAGCCTATCTTACAGCACAGAAATGGCATATTAAACATTTTTTTTTAAATTTTGTACTTACAAAAAGCAATGAATGGTTCAGTATTTGGATCTACAATGTGTATGCTGCTACTGCTGCTGCTGCTAAGTCACTTCAGTCGTGTCCGACTCTGCGTGACCCCATAGACGTCAGCCCACCAGGCTCTCCTGCCCCTGGGATTCTCCAGGCAAGAAAACTGGAGTGGGTTGCCATTTCCTTCTCAAATGCATGAAAGCAAAAAGTGAAAGTGAAGTCGCTCAGTCGTGTCCGACTCTTAGCGACCCCATGGACTGCAGCCCACCAGGCTCCTCCATCCATGGGATTTTCCAGGCAAGAGTACTGGAGTGGGGTGCCATTGCCTTCTCCGCTACAATGTGTATCAGATCAGATCAGATCAGTCGCTCAGTCGTGTCCGACTCTTTGCGACCCCATGAACCGCAGCACGCCAGGCCTCCCTATCCATCACCAGCTCCCGGAAGTCACTCAGACTCGCATCCATCGAGTCAGTGATGCCATCCAGCCATCTCATCCTCTGTCGTCCCCTTCTCCTCCTGCCCTCAATCCCTCCCAGCATCAGAGTCTTCTCCAATGAGTCAACTCTTCGCATGAGGTGGCCAAAATACTGGAGTTTCAGCTTTAGCATCATTCCTTCCAAAGAAATTCCAGGATTGATCTCCTTCAGAATGGACTGGTTGGATCTTCTTGCAGTCCAAGGGACTCTCAAGAGTCTTCTCCAACACCACAGTTCAAAAGCATCAATTCTTCGGCGCTCAGCCTTCTTCACAGTCCAGCTCTCACATCCATACATGACCACAGGAAAGACCATAGCCTTGACTAGGCGAACCTTTGTTGGTAAAGTAATGTCTCTGCTTTTGAATATGCTATCTAGGTTGGTCATAACTTTCCTTCCATGGAGCAAGCGTCTTTTAATTTCATGGCTGCAGTCACCATCTGCAGTGATTTTGGAGCCCAGAAAGACAAAGTCTGACACTGTTTCCACTGTTTCCCCATCTTGTCTAACTCAATGAGATTAAGCCATGCCCGAGGGGCAACAATGTGTATAAAGGAAAGTAAATTGGGAAAAGAGGAAGATAAGACAAAGAAGCTATATTTTTTTCCAAAATAAAAAGCCAAATTGGTTTAAAAAAAAAAACCACAAATGGAAACTGATATACCATTAAAATGACATAATTTAAACTGAAAATAGATTCAAGCTCTAGTCTAGCTACCGTGCAAAAAGAAAATACCAATCTTTGCTTGTTTAGTTTTCTGCTCATGCTAAATCCCTCTGCAATGAACAGAAAGTCAAACAGAGTTTCTGGAACAGAGAATGGATCACAAGTATACAGAATGCTTTATACAAGTTCTAATTGCAGTACTACAGAACTAATTCATAATGACTTAAATAAGACTAATGAATATCGATCTCCCAAGTGGCTATAAATTGAGTGGTGATTCTGCAGTACTGTTAAAACAAACCTTCCAACAAGTTTCTGCTTCCTTTGGCCAATTACCAGTAACTCCTGCCAAATCAGAAAAACATGAAAGGAAAAGAACAAAAAAAAATTGTGTAATAAAACCGAACACAAACAAATGACAAGCAATATGAATCACTGGTTTCAACAGATCTAAGACAATCAACTGAATTCCTTGCAATTCACACCTAAAAATGACTCTTTAGAACATGCATACAATGTAAGTTTTATCAAGCCCCTGCAATTCTTATGTTCTTTCATCTACATATGTCAAATTCAAAACACCGGCCCTCTGCAATCTCTCAAATGAGAACATAGAAACAGATGCCAGCTCTTTAACTGAGACATGATATTTATGGCAATGATGTACTAGACTGTCAATATCAGCAATCCGAAGGGACTTAAAGAGATCCCCTAATCCAAGGTTCTCAAACTTCAGTCAACATTAAACAATCACTCAGATTCTTGCTACAACGCAGATTCCCGGGCCCACTGCCAGGGCCTCTGATTCAGCCTGGCTAGAACGACACCACATTTGGGAAAACACTGCTTTATTCAATCTCTCCATTTCCGAGGTAAGGGCTCTATAGAAATTGTCTTCATCTTCACAACAACACGTGCTGGAGAGGACCGCATCACACAGATGATCACACAGATAAGAAGGTCCTGACAGGGATCCTACTATAACTCATGTTTGTGCCATCAACCACCTTTACACCTGTCAGAGCTGCTCCCAGGGCAGGACCGTGTGACCAAGCAAAGGCTAAGATGCTGAGTGAAATAAAAGACAGACTGCAGAGGGCTACAGGACTCCTCTGTAGAAGAGTTAAGAAGACCAGGTACTTACCTGGCTGACGGCCTTGAAGAATGGGGTCACCTTAAATAAGGGCAGAAAGGAAGGCAAGAGAATATTTTCAGCCAGACAACAAACATGCAAAATGACATGAAGGCAAAGAAGAGAGTGTGTCTACAACAGTGAGCCTCCAAGTGGAGGGCAGACTGTAAAATTAAACCAGAACTTTGACGTTGGGCTAGATTTGGATTAAAGAGCTGAAATACAGATGTAAATCCTCTCTGGTTCACAGTGAACATTCCTCTATCGACTGAATCTCATTTATAACCATTTTAGCAGATCAATTTTAGAGCAATATGATTTTTTTAAAAAAACTTGCTAATCTCACTATGTTAGCAAAAAATCACACATACACAGACACACACACCCTGAGATACTTGCTAATGGCAAGGAGATCAATGTGTGCACGTGTATGTGCACACGTGTGTACAGTATGTACAAATTCTGATACACGGGTCTCTGTAACCTGGCTCTCACAGTGTTACATCACTGCTGCAAAATGGAGCCCGTGATGGTCACAGGGCAGGCTCGCCGTGAAAAGCACTCTGACCTGGTGTCTTCATTCTCATCGAGCCCACTGACACTACGGGACCAACTCGACTTACTTCCTTTGCCATACTGAGAGATGTAGTAAACAGTGGGTATGATTCAGGCCTGGGATGGAATTTCTAGTTATAAAAAAATCAGTCTGTAACAGCAGTAGTTATTCTGAGCAGACGATAAGAATATTTAAACAATCAAATCCATATAATCAGCACGTGACAACGGTTACTGTCTAAAGAAAACAGTGTCCGTGGTTCCTCTCACCTGCTTCCAGCACAAAGGGGCCTCAGTCACCTCTGGGTGACCTTACACTCCTCCGAGGATGCTCCTGACAGCACTTCCATTTATAAGGGAGAGGGGACGGAAGATGCAAAGACAGCGGGACTGAGCAGACAGGAAGGCCCAGAGCCTCACATGCAGGGAGGAGCGGGTCTCCCAGGACAGCCACAGAACCACAGCTCTGGGTGCGGCCCAACCTGCTCTGGGTGCTGGCTGGCCCCATGGGGCAAAAGGCAGCAGCCATGATGCTCTGGGGCCTCCCAGGCCTTTCAAATTCCACCTGGACCTCTTGAACTAGCTGAAGGAAGCTAGCTGTCACTTAAGAAGTCCAATTATCTGGGACCAGGGTGCTGTGAAGAAGACCAGGCCAGCCAGATAGAAGGTCACGCGGAAAAAAGGACAGTGCCAACCAGCTCTCTGTCCAGGTGGCTGAGTCAGAGCAGCAGTCATCCCGGACATCGGAGACGCTGCAGACACCACGTGGAGAAGATGCGGGGGTCCAGCCGGGCTATGATGGCACCTCCAGCCATCTGTGCTGTGCCAGCTAAGGCCTGAGACATCAGCCAGTAGAAGAGCTGCACGCTGCCCGGACACCTGCCCACAGGGCCGTGGGCACAAGAAAATGGGGGCTCCTTCAGGACACCACGCTTTGGCGCAGTCTATCACATGGCGACAGGTGACCAGAAATGTGAAAGGACCATTGGTGATGTTCTTTAAAGAGATGAGCTCCACTTTCACACAGTTCTGAAGTGAAGGGTATGATTCATGCAGCCTTTGCTTGTCAGAGAGAAAGAAAGAAGGCATCCGTTCCTATTTCTTTGGGAAGCTTTGAAAATAAGTCTGGCCAATCTAATTTACTTTAAAAAGCCCTTGAAAACACTGAGAGACCAATATACTCTGATGAATGACAAATGCATCTGAAATCCTGGTCTCCCGAGCTCAGCCTTTGGGTCACAGCACGAATGCCGCTTGTTCCTGAAGCCTTCCCAGGCCCAGGTCTGCTCAGTCTCTCCTGTGGGGGCCCGCAGGAGCCCCTCACTCGCGTGCACCCCAGCTCGATCACACAAGGTGGGGCAGCCTGCTCATCTCCATGGCTGCGACTGGAGATCAGCAAGGGCTTATCCATCGTCCAGCATAGCACCTGCCTACGAAGTCACCGAAGTTCTGAGTCAAAGAAAGGAGGAGGGAGAAATAAGGGGGGACGGAAGTCGGGGCGGGGAGAGAAGGGGGCTGAAAGAAAGAGAGAGAGGCAAAGGCAAGAGGAAAGGGAGCGAAGGGAGGAGAGAAGGAGAAAACATACCTATGATGGCAACACACACAGTCAGAGAAGGCAAGGGGGCTGGGAGGGGCTACGGGAGACAGGCAATCCAGACAGACGCCCAGCTCCACGCCGCAGCAGCTGTGACTCGAGACTTGTCCTGAAAGTGGGAGCACCGGCTAATGAGGAAACGCTCAGTGTTACAATTATTCAATTCTACCTTAAAATTTTAAAGCAAACAGTGAGAAGGAAATCTTCAGCTCCCAGTAATAATAATGACAGCCAGTGCCTACTGAACACACAATCGTCACCACACTGGAAGGCATTTACTTCTCAGATGAGACATGGAGGTTGGAGGCTGAGAGAGCTAAGGTGAGAACCCAGGCAGTCCGGGAACCGAGTCTGTGTTCCTGTCCACTAAGCTCTGCTACTGCAAGTTCACGAAGCGGCCAAGGTCTCGAAGCAAGCGAGCACTCAAGTGCTGTTCTACTGCTCAACACGAACACCTCATCACCATAAGGCAACACGGCCCACCTGCCCAACGTGGGTGCTTCCTATCCGTTTTTCTTCGGTTTTCATGACCAAAACAGTTCACCAGATGGCAAACTAACTACTTTCTAATGTATGCATGATGGGACAGTTAAAACTCCACACCGTAGAAACTGTGTCATTTCCTCAACCGTAAGCTGAATAGTAATATAGAGAACCTACATCTCGTTGGGTTATTATGATATTTAAAAGGTAACTCCTTTGAGGAGCCAAGCACAGTGCTGAGAACTGTCAGTGATAACTGGGCAGATGCTTGCACAGATGATTCAGCAGCCATTTAAATGGGTTACTCAGCATGGGTTACTCTGACACAGAAAGTTCACAACATAGGAAATGCAAACATAAGCCAGCTATAAAACAATACAGCACAACAACACGGATATTACTATATGTGGCAAAGAGACTGTGTTATACAAGGAGAAACAGCGGAAACAGTGACAGACTTTCTTTTCTTGGGCTCCAAAATCACTGCAGATGGTGACTGCAGCCATGAAATTAAAAGACACTTGCCCCTTGGAAGAAAAGCTATGACCAACCTAGACAGCATATTAAAAAGCAGAGACATTACTTTGCTGACAAAGGTCCATCTAGTCAAGGCTGTGGTTTTTCCAGGAGTCATGTATGGATGTGAGAGCTGGACCATAAAGAGAGCTGAGCGTCAAAGAATTGATGCTTTTGAACTGTGGTGTTGGAAAAGACTCTTGAGAGTCCCTTGGACTGCAAGGAGATCCAACCAGTCCATTCCAAAGGAGATCAGTCCTGAATATTCATTGGAAGGACTAATGAAGGACTGTAATCCTTGGTGAAGCACGATGCGAAGAACTAACTCCTGGGAAAAGACCCTGATGCTAGGAAAGACTGAAGGCGGAAGGAGAAGGGGACGACAGAAGAAGATGAGATGGTTGGATGACATCACTGACTCAATGGACGTGAGTTTGAACAAGCTCCAGGAGTTGGTGATGGACAGGGAGGCCTGGTGTGCTGCAGTCCATGAGGCTGCAGAATCGGACACAACTGAGCGACTGAACTGAAGCAAAAAGAGACTACAGGGCAAAGATGGCAAAAGTTATGTTTACATGTTGGGTTTACGGCTATTTTTATTTTCTTTTTGTCCGCATTTTCTAAACTCCCTAAACATGTCATCTTTTGCAACAAGAAAAAATATTAAGTTGATGCCTGAGGTCTGCTTTCAGGTAGCTACAAGTCAAAGGTTCATGAGCATTCCCTCTTCACCTGCAAAATGGCAAGAATTAAAGTGGTCTCTGACATCTTCCAGACCTAAAATTCTGTCATCTCATGAAATAAACAATTGAAAGAAGCTGAGGAGGAAGACAGACAATCTCTCCTCTACCTTCTATCTCTGGCACAGCCCAGAACAACAGCAGGAGCTCAACAAGTATCCAGTGACTGACTGGTTTTCTGACTGATAAGGGACGATGCACAGTCATCTCAGTGGGCTTCCCAGGTGACTGTGTGGTCAAGAATCTACCTGCCCAGGTAAGAGATGCAAAAGATGTGGGTTCAATTCCTGCGTCGGGAAGAGCCCCTGGAAGAGGAAATGGCAACCCACTCCAATATTCTTGCCTGGAGAATCCCGTGGACAGAGGAGCCTGGTGGGTCACAGTCCATGGGGTGGCAAGGAGCTGGACACGACTGAGTGTCTGAGCACACAGAGCCATCTCAAGCAGCACGTTCAGAGCTCAGCCCCTGCTGCTCGAACTGAGGCCCAGGAGAACTAGCGCTGCAATCAGTCCTGGAGAGTCCTTGGCGCCAGTGGGTTATTGCTGCCGAAGACCTGGGTTCAATACCTCATCAGGGAACGAAGATCCCACAAGCTGCACAGAGTGGTCAAAAAAAAAGTACCTACAATCAGTCCTGCTGCTCTCTCAAGCCTTCTGGCGGCTAAGAAGTTGCTTTAAAACCCTGGGCCCGGGACTTCCCTGGTGGCCCAGTGGTTGAGACTGTGCTTCCAATGCAAGGGGCGGAGGTTCAGTCCTTGTTCAGGGAACTAACATCCCACATGCCCCGATATGCGGCCAAAAAACTATTAAAAAAAAAAAAAGAGTTCTAAAATCCTGGGCCCCACTTTCTTAATCTGTACAGGGGGGAGCTGTGCTCTCAGCTCCTGTTCCAAAACTGGTGCTGCTGTTTAGTCACTCGGTCATGTCCAACTCTTTTGAGACCCTACCAATCCATGAGATTCTCCAGGCAAGAACACTGGAGCGGGCTGCCATTTCCTCGTCCAGGGGAACCGTCCCCGCTCAGGGACAGCACTCGTGTCTCCTGCACCGCAGGCGGACTCTGTACTGCTGAGCCACCGGGGCAATGCCTCCAGAACTGTATGAACCAACCAGTAAATAAAAAGCAGATGTCCTGTTGGCATCGTCACACTTCAGCACCACAAAGCAAGTAAGTCATTAACAATACTGATTCAGGAGACGCTCCTTCTCTGATACTACTTTAGATAAGGCACTTCTGTAGGCATCTGAGAAATTCTTTTGAGAAAATGGATAAGGACTGATTTTAAAGATACTATACTGCAATAGAAAGCTATTACTTTCCAAACGGGGTAAATACAGGCCATAGGTTAACATCCTACTACAAATAAAGTTTTAAAACAAAGTAAAAAAAAAAAAAACCTTCCCTCATAGGAAAGAAAGGGTATTTACTACCTAGGAATTCCTCCTTGGGTAAGAAGTCATTCAAGCACACAAATACAATAAAGTCCACCTCTCCTGCCTCTCTTTCTGGGAGAAGTTATATATGACAGGGACCCAGAATGGACTTGCTGACATCAATCGTGAGAAATCAGAGTACGGAAGACAGGTGTGGTACAGGGAAGCTGACCAGAAAGAGCAGAAGAAGGAAGGGAGACCCGGGAAGGAGGCTTTCCAGTAAGGAGAACACGTGACAAGCCGAAATTTCTCAGAGGACACAAGGAACGAAATCTCGACCTTGCATAGTAATAGGTGGATGAATTCTAGGAAGCTAAGAGATCAGCTTTAGGACCGTGGTTTTCTGAAATCAAGACAGTTTCTAAAACCGTAAGGCCCTGGTGACCCGAGATTCCGCGTTACAAAGTATACACAGGGCAGCCAGGTCTGCACGCCTCAATTCTTCCACCTCAGAAATGAATAGCGGTGACGCGCTCCGAGGAAGGAAGAAATGAAGGCAGAGAACAGTCTCCGTCTCCAGGAGCAGGACACTACCTGGGCTTTGGGATTCCAAACACAGAGAAAGGCGAGACGGAGGTTCTGAGCCTGGTGACGAGGCACCACGTGGCGCTGCGCTTAGGGCGCAGGAGGGCCCCGCACACAAGGGAAGAGCGCGCGGGGCTCAGGCCGCCCAGAGAACCCTGAGGAGAGGGCCGGGCCCTGCCTCTCCCCACCTGCCCAGGACGTCACGCCCGGGAGACAGAATCTAGGCGGTCCCGCCAGAGATACGAAGAAGGAAAGAAGGCCACAGTTCCGCACACCCGCAGCCAGCCGTCCGGGACGCGCACCCTACGGCATCCCCACGGCCTCCTCCGCATCCTAGAAGGAACGCGAATGCCTCACACGCTGACCTCAACGAACACTCAGGACAAGCCTTTCCACCTCTGGAGAGTCAGTTTCTCCTTTACTAACAACGTTGCTAATGACAGTAACTCAAAAGTGCCAAAACAAAACTTTAAGGCAGTGTAAAATCAAACCTGAAGGGGAGTAACCACCGTTATTGTAGAAGGCGTGCATCACAGCGCCCTGCAGCACAGAGATGCTGAACCCGCCACGCCCGCGCACGTGTATCCTCTCCAGTGCAAAACTGACCTTTCAGATTTGCGCGGCCGGCGGGCCTCCCGACACTATTCCTCTGGTGCTTGGAGGACATGCGTTTCATCTGCCGAGGAGTGCTGGGAGGAGAGGTGCCATAAAGGTTCTCTGTGTTGGCTTCATCTGAAAAGTCCTCAGGATCGGATTCGGAATTCTTGCAAGCTGAGTCTCCCAATGCGCACTCTTGCCTGATAAAGACAACAAGCAGAGAAAACACTCAGTGACAGAGGAAGCGAATTCAAACTTAAACCACTCCAAGCTCCTTTTAAGAACTCTCTGTAACACTTTTCCATGGCTCTCTCATCTCCTTAAGCCTGGTATTGTAGCTGCAGAAACTCACAAGAAGAACGCAGCCACTGTGTCCTGTTCTCAGCACGCACAGAAACAGACCTGCAGTTTCTGTTGTTTCGAGAATTCTTTCCAACATAAACGAAGTTTAAAGCTAAATACTTGACAATTGCGGGGGGCAGAGCAAAGAACTGAAAGATACAAATCCGACAGAACTGAGCATCACTCACGTCCTAGGCGCGGACAAGCTAAACCTGAGTGGGCAAGTCCTGCCCGGACTTCAGAGGCCCGCTCCTTCCTTTATGAAGCACACACAGACAGAACAGAGAGCAGGAGCCGAGCAGAGGGCGCTGATGACATGTGGTAGGGACTGCAGTGCAGCCGCCGGGGAGGGGCATGCGGGGAAGATGCTGTGCAGGAGAAAAGGGAACGACTTTCTCCTGACCTCCAAATGGCAGTTCCTCCTTAACCTGGTCTCTGGATACTTCCTGCCAATTCTCTGTCCCCAGGAGACTTCCTCAACAATACCACTACTTGGATAAAGTTCTATTTTTTGCAATGCTAACAAAAATAAAATTTAATATATGAACTGAGAACAGATACAGTTCCCAAACAGCAAACTGGAAAGACGCAATCATGAAGTTCCTTTCAAATAGGGACCCTTATAATCTAACCTATTCTGAATCTTCTTTATAAAATATACCTCATACTTTAAAAATAGAACTCTAAACTGAATTCAAGATACAACCAGTTTTCTCCCTGGAGATTTACACATCCTGTTAGAAAATCAAAGCTATTTCAAAATCATGAGGGGGAAAAAAAATCCCACCCTAAAATGTATGATAACATTATTATTGAACAGACTGACAAAAGATCCTTATCTTTCAAAAATAAAAATGCTGCAGAATTACTCAAATTTACAGCACTGAAATATTTAAAGAATCCCTGGGATAGGTCAAAAACTGATTTTTAAACCAGACAAGACCACTCTAGATACTGTGAGCGCACACGCCCTCCACACACACAGGCCCACACGATCAGACACACAAGCAGAATATTCCAAAAGCTAACTGAATCAAATTAAACCCATAAGCAAATTTAGACGTAAGTTTTAAATGTACCTATTCCCTCAGGCTAGCTACCTTTTTTATTTAAGACTCATAAAGTCACACAGCAAATAACAATGTGGGCTTCCCAGGTGGCACTAGGGGCAAAGAATCTGTGTCCCAGGGCAGGAGACATAAGAGATGCGAGATCCATCCCTGGGTCAGGAAGATCCCCCCGGAGGAGGGCATGGCAACCCACCCCAGGATTCACGCCTGGAGAATCCCATGGACAGAGGAGCCTGGCGGGCTAGTTCATACAGCTGCAAAGAGTCGGATACAACTTAAGTGATTCACATGGACATAAATTATTTTGAAATTTCCTATATTCATTTCTTCCACACTCACTGCAAAAGAGTTGATTCAACTGATAAAAACAAACACGGCTATCAATGACAAGGTTGCTGATTTCATTCCCATCTGGTGGTGTGGTTACTAGCACAAGCTTTCGAATGAATAACATAGGCTTCCTCACAAAAGGGACTTAGGTTCAAATCCTGACTCTGCCAGTTACTAGCTATGTGGGCCTGAGTCAAATTATTTAAAATCTCCGCAATGCACATATATAAAATAAGGATAATAAGTATTTAAACTCCATACCTGTAAGGGCTAAACCCCATAAAGCGCGCTCAACAGGAGCAGTGTGAGAAGTATCGCTAAATGATTGACATTACTCAGCATGCATCTGCTCGACTTGGAAACAGAATCTGCCTTTGACTTCAGCATGAACACGACCAGAAACAACTTTAACATTTTAACATCTGAAACTGAAAGTGAATTCGCTCAGCCATGTCCAAATCTTTGCAACTCCATGGACTGTGGCTCTCCAGGCTCCTCTGTCCATGGGATTCTCCAGACAAGAATACTAGAGTGAGTTGCCATTTCCTTCTCCAGGGAATCTTCCCAACCCAGGGATCGAATCCAGGCCTCCCCCACTGCAGGCGATGCTTTAACCTCTGAGCCACCAGGGAAGCCCCTTTAACATCCTCTAACTCCCTTTTTTTTTTTTTTTTTTTTTTTTTTTTTTTAAATTTTATTATTATTATTATTATTATTTTAATTTTTCTTAACTTTACAATATTGTATTACTTTTACTATACATCAAGATGGATCCGCCACCAGAATACACGTGCTCCCCATCCTGAACCCTCCTCCCTCCCCGCCCCCCACACCATCCCTCCAGGTCATCCCAGTGCTCCAGTCCCAGGCATCTGTTATAGGGCATCGTACCTGGACTGACTCGTTTCAGATATGATATTATACATATTTCAATGCTATTCTCCCCAATCGTCCCACCCTCTCCCAGTCCCAGAGTCCAAAAGTCTGTTCTATACATCAGTGTCTGTTTTGCTGTCTCATAAGCAGGGTGATTGTTACCATCTTTCTAAATTCCATATATATGTGTTAGTATACTGTATTTGTGTTTTTCTTTCTGGCTTACTTCACTCTGTATAATAGGCTCCAGTTCCATCCACCTCATTAGAACTGATTCAAATGTATTCTTTTTAATGGCTGAGTAATACTCCATCGTGTATATGTACCACAGCTTGCTTATCCATTCATCTGTGGATGGACATCTAGGTTGCTTCCACGTCCTGGCTATTGTAAACAGTGCTGCTATGAACATTGGGGTACACGTGCCTCTTTCAATTCTGGTTTTCTCAGTGTGTATGCCCAGCAGTGGGATTGCTGGGTCATAAGGCAGTTCTATTCCCAGTTTTTTGAGGAATCTCCATACTGTTCTCCATAGTGGCTGTACTAGTTTGCATTCCCACCAACAGTGTAAGAGGGTTCCCTTCTCTCCGCACCCTCTCCAGCATTTATTGCTTGTGGATTTTTGGATTGCAGCCATTCTGACTGGCGTGTAATGGTATCTCATAGTGGTTTTGATTTGCATTTCTCTGATAATGAGCGATGTTGAGCATCTTTTCATGTGTTTGTTAGCCATCTGTATGTCTTCTTTGGAGAAATGTCTATTAAGTTCTTTGGCCCATTTTTTGATCGGGTCGTTTATTTTTCTGGAATTGAGCTGTAGAAGTTGCTTGTATATTTTTGAGATTAGTTGTTTGTCTAACTCCTTTCAAATGCAATATTATGACTCTATTTTTCCCCCATTAGATAAAGTCAGTGGTAAGGAAGGACTCTGTATTTTACTACTTCTGTATCTCCAATAGTTTTCAGGACAATGTTCAAAACCATTCATTGTTTTTCCACGATAATACATCTCATATATTACTGAACAGAGTCAGGTATGAAAGAGCAAATCAGACCAGGCTCAGAACACCCCCTCTGCGGTGGAAAGCATGAACCTGGGAGGCAAAAGACCCAAGGCTGAGTCCCAGCCTTACTGGATGGGTGACTACACACAACTTAATCCCAGACTAAGAAACAGAGTAATTCCAAATTTGTAAGGTCAGTATTCTAAAATATTTCAGGAAATTCAGTTGTGAAGACTCAAAAAACAAAACAAAATAATGGTAATAAAAGGATAGGCAGAAAATACTAAAGCATCAGACAGGCATAAGGACATGGAATGTTTCACGTGCATCCAGCAGTATCGTGTGAATGAATGAACTAAGGCAATTTAACGTGCAGGCAGAAGAGGAAATTTGAAGAGGGACTAACAATGTCCACACTAAGTCAAGTCTCCAACGGCAAGGCCCCAGCCCTGAGGACAGAGTCAAACTCAAGACAGGAGAGGTCATTGTTTTATCTACAAGATCCAGTGCTTTTAACAGATAAAAACAATCTAAGAAAGGGCTGCTGCTGCTAAGTCACTTCAGTCGTGTCCAACTCTGTGTGACCCCACAGACAGCAGCCCACCAGGCTCCTCTGTCCACAGGATTCTCTAGGCAAGAATACTGGAGTGGGTTGCCATTTCCTCCTCCACTAAGAAAGCACATATTTTGAAAATGTTAACTTTTATTAAAAATTTAATTTGGGGAAACAGAAAAAGGTATCTGTGTTGTACTGTTCTCCAACTGTATTTCTCTACACATGGAAAAATTCATTTGGCTGCACTTTCCAAATCAGAGTAGAAGACTAAGTCCCTGTAATAATTCTACAGAAGCTGAATATGTCTTGTTTTCAAATGTACATCTATTACAAAACAAAAGGTCACAATAAACTACTGATTTCAAAGCATTTCCAAACTTTAATTATTCTAGCAGCAAACGTACAGAATGACAAGGAAGTGGATGAATACTGTCATAAACACTATATTAAAATCAATCAAACACAGTACAGTTTATCCCTTATTCATCATGCACCATAGAAAATGAGGTAGGAAAAACGCCATGTGCTGCCAGATACTCTATTTATTCATAATTAAAATAAATCTTAGGAGAAGCATTATACAAAGATGAAGATATGCATTTAATACTTTCTGAAGGTTTACTTAACTCTGTTAAGATGGTGGTCACACCTGTCAGAAATGTTATTGATTTACATTCCATCTAAGTAACTTTGAAATTTAATTAAATGTTAGAACAAAGTCCAACATTACCTAAAAGAATTTTAAGTCTAACACCCAATAAATAAAACTCACAAATCTGCAATCCTATGCAAATTTACAAAGAAACAGGAAGATGCAACCCAAACCAGGAGAAAAATCAATAGAGACAGACCAGAAATGACTCAAGTGGATCTTGCAGAGATGAAACACACATGAAATGAAAAATACTCTAGAAAAGATAAAAGCACATTAGCTACAACAGAAAAAAAGATCAATAAACTTGAAGATACAGCACTAGAAACTATTCAAAGTTAATCAGAGTGAAAAAGATTGAGAGAAAAAAAGAGAAGAAAAAGAGAAAGACCAGAGCATCAGTAATCTGCAGGATAAACATCAAGCAGGGTAACACACGGGCTTCCCTGGGGATTCAGCTGGTGAAGAACCACCTGCAGTGCAGGAGACCCGGCTTGAATCCCTGGGTAGGGAAGATCCCCTGGAGAAGGAAACCACTCCAGTATTCTTGCCTGGAAAATCCCACGGACAGGGGAGCCTGGTGGGCTACAGTCCATGGGGCTACAGAGTCAGACATGACTGAGTGACTGACCCTTTCACTTTAAAATTGATATAAGTACAGTAAAATTAATACTCTAAAACTAGCTAATGTGGTCTAAAACTAGCTAATCAGAAAAAAAATCCAATTTCTAAAAATTCTATTCCATTTAGTAAGAGTTGGACACAACTTAGTAACTAAACCTCCACCAGTGTAACATATGTGTTACTGGGGCTCAAAACAAGAAAAGCGAGGAACAGAAAAAATCCTCTGCAGAAATAAGGCCTGAAAATTTTCCAAATCTGAGGGGAAAAAACAACAAATGCAGCAGCTCAAAGATATAAGAATATCGGAAAACTACCAGTTTTTGATTATGAGTATCATAATTATATTGTTAAAAAACAAACAGTGATGAAGAGAAAAATCTGAAAAGCAGTCAGAGAAAAACAACTTAGTTTGGAAGTTTTAGCTAAGAATACAATGGGAGGTGGGGTAGGAGGGGAAATTGAGCAAAAGTTCATTCTTTTTTTCTTTTTAAAATAAATCATGTAGACACAGAATCTAGGAAAATAAATACTAGTGGTAAGTTCAAAAGAACTTGCATCACTTCAAGTTGCTGACCAAAAGCATCCAAAAGCCCACTTGGTATTAGCTCATGTGAGATGAGCTCATGCGGCCAGCAGACTGGTTTAGAACGTTTCCATGGATACCAATTATTTTGGATGAGGAAAGTAGTACAAGGTCTACATCAGCTGCCCTGAAACATTTTTTTTCCTTGTGTTTAAAACATACAAATGTGAAAGGTCTTTCTGGTACTAAACCTCTGACAGTCACATAAAACAATGTTGCATTCTTTTAACATGAAACCTTGCTCAAGGACCATTCAGGTTGACTTGGAATCCGGTCTAAGAAAGGCACTGCTTAAACTCAACCCAAAGGGGTTTGGTATAGTTTTTAAATGAAGTATGTGAAAGACAAAAATTCAAATAACTTGGGGTTAAAGAGTTCTGCTCTGACATCATAGGTGAAACCACATGGTGCCTGAAATAGCTCATCTATAAAATGATAGAGCTGGATTAGATGAGCTTGAAAACATCTGTGGTTTTGCAAAAGCCCTTAAAAAAAAAAATTAACTTCATTGAAAGTTCTTTAGGGAAGTCCTTAAACATAAAATATTTTATTCCATATTAGTACAGTTCTCACCTGTGTGAGTTTCTCTCCACATCTTCACTGACCTATTCTCTATGAAATAATAATTAAAGGAGGGCTTTTACTACTGTTGGCAAAGGGGCTAGATTTTCTAGGTTTCTTTTTTACATACCTTACATAGTTTGCTTGGCCTGCACTATAAATTAAAAGGAGCTAAGTTTGAGGTGGCATGGTTGGCTTGTACTATAAGCGCCAATTAAAAGTTAGCTGACCAATCAATCACCTTGTAGTTGAATGTCTATCGTCAGCTTACATACAGGTAAGCTGTTATCAAATCTCAAGTTTGTCCAACATTCATGACTTTACTTTTGCATTGACTCAGAGTGTAGCTCTGTGCAAAACCAGCAAGCCTTCATTATTTTTCAGTATAGATATTCGAATTCTTTTAACTATAATTCATTTTTTAAACACAAGCAGACATTGTAAAACAAGATTTTCTATGGAAATGAGTAAGAAACTATCCCCCCAACAAGACTCAAAGCTTCATGAGGGCAGGGACCTCATCTGTCCACTGTTTGTCCAGGGTGGAGAACAGTGCCCAGGGCAGATCACGTGGCCACTACTAACTGCTGAATAAATGGATTTGCAAGGTTAATAATTTTATCTTTTGATACTTTAGACTTAATTATCTAAATTCTATTTTAATGAAATCACAAATTTAATAATTTGAAGAATGCACATTTTTAAAGGTGTTAAGAATTAAAGATTGTTGACTTCTGACAAGGTTGTTTGAGTGATCATGTGACCCCAAGTGCCAAGATGACTATCGCTGACCAAAGCAATGGCAATGGAGTATGGGATAAGGAATAATGGTTCTGAAGTCAGAATAACATGGGCTGGAATCCCTATGTCCCCACACTCATTAGGAAGAATACAAGTTTTAAACAAATTATTATGCTTGCTTACACTTTCATTTATTTGAAGTCTTATATCCAATATCACTGGGTAAGTGATACTGGTGAGTCAGTTAATTTTTAAATATATATTAAAAGCATTAAAAATGAGATATGCAGGTAAAAACCCTGCAACGCCTGTGGTGGCTGCTGCTCTGTGGCCTCCCAGTATCACATCCTTGAATAATCACCTCCTCCTGATGAAGGTCAAAGAGGAAAGTGGAAAAGCTGGCTTAAAACTCAACATGCAAAAAACTTAAGATCATGGCCTCCAGCCCCATCACTTCATGGCAAATAGATGGGGAAACAGTGGAAACAGTGGCAGATTTTATTTCCTTGGGCTCCAAAAGTCACCGCGGACAGTGACTGCAGCCATGAAATTAAAAGACTCTTGCTCCTTGGAAGAATAGCCATGACAAACCTAGACAGTGTATTAAAAAGCAGAGATAGCACTTTGCTCACAAATGTCCACAGTCAAAGCTATGGTTTTTTCCAGTAGTCATGTCTGGATGTGAGAGCTGGACTATAATGAAGGCTGAGCGCTGAAGAATTGATGCGTTTGAACTGTGGTGCTAGAGAAGTCTCTTGAGAGTCCCTTGGACTGCAAGGAAATCAAACCAGTCTATCCTAAAGGAAATCAACCCCAAATATTCACTGGAAGGACTGATGCTGAAGTTCCACCACTTTGACCACTTGATATGAAGCGCCGATTCATTGTAAAAGACCCTGATGCTGGGAAAGATTGAAGGCAGGACGAAAAGGGGGTGACAGAGGATGAGATGGTTGGATGGCATCACCGACTCAATGGACGTGAGTCTGAGCAAGCTGCAGGAGATAGTGAAGGACAGGGAAGCCTGGTGTGATGCAGCCCATGGGGGTCACAAAGAGTTGGACATGACTTAGCAAACTGAACAACGACACCCTGAACGTGGGCTGAGCCTGTGATCTTTTTAGTCATCGGAATGTAGCAGAAGTGACTCTGGGCCAGTTCCGGGCCTCAGCCTTACGAACACCACTCTTGTATCCAGGGCAAGCTAGCCACCAGGTAAGAAGTCCAGCCACCCTGAGACTGCCAGGGTCTTCAAAGCCTCATAAGCCAGATGGAAGGGCCGCATGAAGGAGAAGCCAGCCAGGCCAGAGGCCTCTGAGGTCCCACCCCAGCTGACGGCCGGTGCCAACTTACCAGCCTGTGTGTGAGGCTATTTCAGACCTGCCAGCTGTCCCTTAGACCAAGCCAACACCATGAAAAGCAGAAGAAACATTCAATACCACAACAGATAATAAATGGCTTTAAGTCATTGAGCTTTGGTATGGTTTAAGTTACAATAGAGAATCGATACACATACAATACTTAAACACTTTATTTTTGCTTGAAGCCCAATAATGGGTTTAAATTAGTTAAGACTTTGATGAGGCCACAGCCTCGTCTTTAGTGTGGGTCCCCGAGAGAAGCCAGGAGTCCAGTTCATCAAATACACCACAACCAAAGCACAGCATCTGCCATCTCCACTCTCTGGTCCTTTAAAATGCAACAAAATTTAAAGGTTTTCATAGGGTAATTTTTCTGGATTATCTAAACCTCAACAGTGCTTTCCTATCCCTAACTTAATGCTTATTTTCTTTTGGATGACCTATCTTCAGACTTTCCCAGGCAGTCCAAATCAGTTTATACAGAAACTGCAATTCCCTTTTGCAGTCACATCTCATATATTTATATAATTGTTTACTAAATTCTGCAATTACAATTAAAATGTACAAGAGACCTTAAGAAGATTTAGGAAGAGATGAGGAACTCTTGATAAATATACAGGTACAACCGGTGGGAACAGAAAACCACAGGCATTTCAGAGAGCAGTCTATCGTCACGATCACTCCTGATGCTATGAGCATTGGCTGGTATGTTTTACAGAAGAAATGGGGAGGGGGAGGTCTTGGGAAGGGTTAGGCAGATGATTGTGCAGGTCTAGCCGGCTTAGATCTTCTAGAAGTCTTACTTCACTCATGAAAAAAGTAAACTGTTAGTTGCTCAGTTGTGTCTGACTCTTTGCAAGTCCAGGGACTGTCCCCCACCAGGCTCCTCTGTCCATGAAATTCTCCAGGCAAGAATGTTGGAGTGGGTAGTCATTCCCTTCTCCAGGGGATCTTCCCGACCCATGGATTAAACCCAGGTCTCTTGCACTGCAAGCAGATTCTTCACTGTGTGAGCCACCAGGGAATTAAATTTCTGCAAAGTATACTTTATCAGTCCTGAAGTACATAGAATTTAAAAAAAAAAACACAAGGATAAAATACAAATATATGAAGAAAAATTACCCCATATGGATAAAGTTTATTCATCATTAGAAATAAACATAATTATAAGCTATTTTAAAAATACTGTCATATGAAGGCTTTCAGAAAAAAATCATACAATCATATAACAAAATGCTTTAAAGATTTCATGTTATTATTCTTCACTTCTGGTTAACCAGAAGACTATCCAAAAAGAACCAGACCCCCCAAAAAGAGAGGTTTTAGGTAGTTAAAAACACATGAGTTGTGATACAGGTAAAAGATAAATGTGATTATTTCTATAATTTCGGCAATTTTACTGCAAACAGGTGAGTACTTTAAAACAATGGGACAAAGAAAAAGACATTTTCAAGTGTGCTTTCTTATTTTTGCCAGTTCTAATCCCTCCAAAAAAATGTAAGCGTATCTATATCTTTATCCCAAGCTTTGCAAATCGATCCCTGACTCCATGTGTACAGATTAACAAGCAAACAATCAAAAGGGAAGAAAACCTTTTCTGAGGTGCACCCACTTGTGCCGGGGTGGTGGTATCAGTAGGGAGCACGTCTGTAAACACGAGAGGTGAGAATAAGCAGCCTGTCCTTCTCCTTACAGGTGCAATTTACAATGAATGCCAACCACAGATGTATCTAAAGAAAAGCAACGTAAAACCAATGATTCCTGCAAAGGCTGCTTCAGGAAAGAGAACTCTGGGGCTAAGGCAGGGAAATTGGAAAGAAGAAAGCTGTGCCAAAGCTGGGAGGAAAAGGCAAGTGGCCCACACCGTACCAAGAGCACACAACACATTTAAGAGTTCAAAGAGAAACAAGACCAATGTTTAAAACTTTAAAGATAACAACAAAGAACTGTGACCTTCTTCTACTTACTCTCTTCCTTACAAGTGAGAACATTTTCAAAATCCCCTTATTCTAATCCAGATTTATATGTGGAAAAAGTGTTGTATATCATGAATTACTTCCCATGTAATTCTCAGAAATCAAGTAACTAAAGAGCTGCTTTCTGTAGCAAACAGATGAGCTGTCTCAAATCGCCTTAACTCAAATTATCATTTTTCTAAGTTAAATTTTAAAAACTGTTAACTATAAATATGCTCTATGACACACATATACTTTCAAAAGATGAACTCCAACTGTTGAGGGGATGAATTGAGGAAATACAGACATACGAGATGCTCTCCCAGGGTTTTCAGTGGAGGAAAATGGACAGACAAGTGGGAAGTGGAATAAGGACAATTTGGACACTAACCCTCTGACCTTGGCTTTGACGTCAGCACAGAGAGAGCTCACTGACTTGGGGACCAGACCCTGGTTTCCAACCCCACACTCCAACAGAAGAGCCAGGGCTTCTTGGCGAAACGGCCAATTCCTGGACTGACGGGAGTGAGGAAGACATAATATGAGCTGGGCGTATCTTGTACATGCAGCACGCTGAGCGAGTGTTGAAACAACAAAAAACCAACAGGAGCATCTTAAAATGATCACAGGAGCAACTGAAAGAATCCCCACTGGCCAAAGCTGGAAAAATCTGAGCAACAAAATAAATGACAAAGCATTGGATTTTACTGATATAAATAATTACTATATAAATAAACAAGAGAAGGGACAAACTTTTACGGAAAAAAATCCAAGTAATTTACATAGACAAATGATCAAATAAATCAACATTATCAGTAATAAGTCAGGTTGAGACCATGAGCTTTCAAATGACAAGGGCACTTCACCTCTGTGGTCACAGTCCCAGACTCCAGTCAAAACATGAAAAAAAAGTCCAGACAAACCCAAACTGAGGGACAGTGTACAGAATACGTGACTGGC
The DNA here is from genome assembly GCA_935064755.1 of Tragelaphus eurycerus. Taxonomy (NCBI): domain Eukaryota; kingdom Metazoa; phylum Chordata; class Mammalia; order Artiodactyla; family Bovidae; genus Tragelaphus; species Tragelaphus eurycerus. Next base: position 19,237,339 of record CAKXYN010000039.1, on the reverse strand, counting down.
CCTCCCTAAAACTATGAGAGTCATCAAAAACAGAGTCTGAGGAACAGTAACAGCCAAGACACGGATGGGGAGACATGATAGCTAAACATAACGGGGTGTCCTGGCTGGGATCTGGGACATGACGTGCCATGCCATGGGATTCCATGACAACGCTTAAGAAATTTACTGTACAGGTATAAAAGACTACAAGCCAGGACAAAATGAAAAATGTTAACATTAATTATAAAATTAAACCATTCTGTCTCACTATAATTGATGATTGTAGTTATAGAGCAATTTTTAAACAGTAGATGAGGAAATTCCACTTAAAACAGTAAATTCCAAAACTGGGACATGCATCAGATTTCTATGTTTTGCATCAGCTACAGAATGCATCACACAGTAATAAACAAGTTACACTGTAACAAGCATCTGTCGGGCACTATGGTAAACACCCCACAGGAGCTCATTTAATCCTCCACAGAGGCTTTCTGGCGCCATTTTCGGAAAGGATACCTTGCCCACAAGGCCCATTCTTGTTGATTATGGAAATTATCATACTCTCGTTACCAAATACCTATCACAGAGCAGGGAACTCAGTTGGGCAATCAACAGATGCTGTGCCATCTCGTCCTCCCAACACCCCTCTCCCAATCCCTATTCTGCAGAAGAGGAAAAGCAGACGTAAAGGTAACTGGCCTGCTCCCTGGAATGTGTCTGGGCAGAACTGGAGCCCTGGTCCGACCTCAAAGCCGAGGACTCTCCAACCTTGGGCCCACCTCTCTGTCCCAGGTCCCTGGGGTGTCCACCTCCTCCCAAAGGCAGACACAGAGCCCTGCACCCCTTGGGGAAGGAGGTCCCTGTCGGCTGGAGAAAGCGCCTGCGGGGAGAGTTCAGGGACCGAGCTCTCTGGCCAGCGCTGGGGTTCCCTGCTTTGGTGAAGCCTCTTAGCTATTCTAGGTCTACATTCCTCACCTACTGGCATGGGTAAGAGTCTGAACTCTGCCCTGGGGAGACACAGTGTGGCTAGGATATAGATGGGGGGAAACATGAGAATTTCATCTTATTTCTGCATGTCAAAACCAAGGTGTAACTCAACTCCATTCTCCTTCAGGTAGCTGCCTACCTCCTTGAGTATTATTAACTCCACCCTGGGTAGACACTGTGTGGCTACAATATAAACGGAAGGCAGAGGTGGGGACGGGGAGATGAGAATTTCATCTTATTTCTGCATGTCAAATATAAGGTGTAACTCAACTCCACTCTCCTTCAGGTAGCTGCCTATCCCCCCTACCAAGTAGAGGAGTCACACTCCACCTTCTCTGCACACGGTCAGGGGAACCGCAAGCACTCAACAGATCAGGCTGGGGTTTCACTTTCATGTAAATCTGTGTGTTTATGTCTAAAAAAGAGTGTAAAACCATCCCCTGGAGGGACAGGAAATACAGGCCTTTTAAATTAGAGACCAGTTATTTGAAATCAACAATTACGAGAATGGGATTCTGTGTAAGAGCTGAGATAGAAGAAATAAAATTTTAAATGTATGTTATTTCATTCCCTTTAGGTTTTTTGTTTCTTAGGTCTCTATTTCAATGATTTCTTTATTTACAGTTGAAAATTGCACATTAACTGTTTCATACTGTAGTATGTTAACTACACCATCAGACCCTCAGTTCACTCAACTTCAGCTCAACCGGACTTGGGCTGTGCTAGCAGTTGAGGAAACACACATTACTGAACAAGAGACTCACCATGCCTGCCCTCCTAAACTTTTCAATCTACACAGAGACCTAGGTATTTAGCAGGTCAGTTCACTTGCTCAGTCGTGTCCGACTCTTTGCAACCCCATGGACTGCAGCACACCAGGCTTCTCTGCTTCACCAACTCCCGGAGCTTGCTCAAACTCATGTTCATCAAATCAGTGATGCCATCCAACCATCTCATCCTTTGTCGTCCCCTTCTCCTGCCTTCAATCTTTCCCAGTGTCAGGGTCTTTTCCAATGAGTCAGTTCTTCTCATCAGGTGGCCAAAGTATTGGAGCTTCCGCTTCAGCATCAGTCCTTCCAATGAATTTTCAGGACTGATTTCCTTTAGGATTGACTGGATTGATCTCCTTGCAGTCCAAGCGACTCTCAAGACTCTTCAGCACCACAGTTCAAAAGCATCAACTCTTCAGCACTCAGCTTTCTTTATAGTCCAACTCTCACATCCATATATGACTACTAGAAAAACCATAGCTTTGACTAGACAGACCTTTGTTGGCAAAGTAATGTCTCTACTTTTTAACATGCTATCTAGGTTTGTCATAGATTTTCTTCCAAGGAGCAAGCATCTTTTAATTTCATCACTGCAGTTACCATCTGCAGTGATTTTGGAGCCCAAGAAAATAAAGTCTCTCACTGGTTCCATCATTTGCCCATCTATTTGCCATGAAGTGATGGGACCAGATGCCATGATCTTCGTTTTTTGCATGTTGAGTTTTAAGGCAGTTTTTTCATTCTCCTCTTTCACTTTCATCAAGAGGCTCTTTAGCTCCTCTTTACTTTCTGCCATTAGGGTGGTGTCAGCTGCATATCTGAGGTTACTGATATTTCTCCTGGCAATCCTGATTGCAGCCTGTGCTTCATCCAGCCCAGCGTTTCTCATGATGTACTCTGCATAGAAGTTAAATAAGCAAGGTGACAATATACAGCCTTGACGTACTCCTTTCCCAATTTGGAACCAGTCTGTTGTTCCATGTTCAGTTCTAACTGTTGCTTCTTGACCTGCATACAGATTTCTCAGGAGGTAGGTAAGGTAATCTGGTATTCCCATCTCTTTCAGAATTTTCCACAGTTTATTGTGATCCACACAGTCAAAGGCTTTGGTGTAGTCAATAAAGCAGAAGTAGATGTTTTTCTGGAACTCTCCTGCTTTTTCAATGATTCAATGCATGTTGGCAATTTGATCTCTGGTTCCTCTGCCTTTTCTAAATCCAGCTTGAACATGTGGAAGTTCTCAGTTTGTGTACTGTTGAAGCCTTGCTTGGAGAATTTTGAGCATTACTTTGCTAGCATGTAAGATGAGTGCAATTGTGCAGCAGTTTCAATATTCTTTGGTATTACCTTAGGGACTGGAATGAAAACTGATCTTTTCCAGTCCTGTGGCCACTGCTGAGTTTTCCAAATTTGCTGGCATATTGAGTGCAGCACTTTCACAGCATCATCTTCCGGGATTTGAAATAGCTCAGCTGGGATTCCATCACCTCCACTAGCTGTTTGTAGTGATGCTTCCTAAGGCCCACTTGACTTTGCATTCCAGGATGTCTGGCTCTAGGTGAATGATCACACCATCATGGTTATCTGGGTCATGAAGATCTTTTTGTACAGCTCTGTATATTCTTGCCACCTCTTCTTAATATCTTCTGCTTCTGTTAGGTCCATCCCATTTCTGTCCTTTACTGTGCTCATCTTTGCATGAAATGTTCCCTTGGATTCTCTGATTTCTTGAAGAGATCTCTAGTCTTTCCCTTTCTACTGTTTTCCTCTATTTCTTTGCATTGATCACTGAGGAAGGCTTTTTTATCTCTCCTTGCTATTCTTCGGAACTCTGCATTCAGATAGGTGTATCTTTCCTTTTCTCCTTTGCCTTTAGCTTAACTACACACGAAGTCCTTCAAGCACAGTTCCTCATTATGTAGTGAAGGAAAACTACAAAGCATACCGGCGGACAGGATCGAGCCTGGAGATCCCTTAGGGTGATAACAAGGAAGACATCTCCAAAGAAGGACGGCCGAAGGCACTGACCAGGAGAGGGAGGGGGAAGGCGGCCGAGACAGAAGAGCCCACAGCTCCTCCGAGAACCACAGGCCATGTGAGCCTGGGCTGAAGACAGAGCAAAGCAGAGCACACAGAGGCGCCGGCAGGCATCAGATCTAACAGAAAGGTGCGGCTGCAGAGGGCGCTAAGCAGAGGCGAGGCAGGGGTGAACCTACCTTTTTCTTCAAAATATTTCCCACGTCTCCTTACACAAGCAGACCGGTACAAAGATACACCCATTTTTCTAACACTACTTTGACTTTTTCACACATAAAGCTCAACTATTCAGTCTTAAAATCAACCTAAACAGCTATTCTGTCTACACTAGGCCAACAAACAAGACCAGTTCACCTGCAAGGAATCAGCAGAGAAAAAAATAACTGTTCTCTTGAGAGGCACAATGCCTGTAGGAGTTGTGAAATTCTTAAAAATGGCAAGTTAACATCTGAGAAATAAAACACTATGCAACATCCAAGCACTTAGAGATAAACAAAAAGTCTATCTTGTGAAAAATATCAGATCAGTGAAAAATATAACTATCTTCTAATTAAGAACAATGTAAACCGGGAGAAAACTTTTATTGGATCTAAAAACTTTTAGAAAAAAGCTATTTCTAATTTTATAGCTCTCTTCACTAAGGAGAACATAATTGGTAACTGTGGTTGAATACGTAGGCTAATGTGAAATTTGCTGGAAATGTGAGGCCCGAAGTCCAGTGTATTCCAAAGATAAACACCACTCACAGTTTCAGAAAGGAAACCGATCTCAAAGTATGTAATTACATGCGACATGTACAAAATATAGGGAATGTAAAAAATAAAGTATCAGAACTATGTTATTATACTTTGTGTCTCAGTCATGGGGACTACCAGTCCCCTGAAACTGAATGTAGATTTTAATTTACATGCATTTTTGGAGTCAAGAGTCCATAGTTTTATCAGATTGTCAGATGGAGTCTCTTACCCAAAAGGGTGAAGATGCACTGACCTAGACAATATTTACCCAACATTTAGCAGGGTTCTTCTTTCAAAATGTCTCATTCTGACATATATTAGACAGACACTCAAAGGATAAAGGTATCAGATGCATAACAAATTCAAATCAGTATCTGAGCTACAAGGTTGCTTCCACATTAGGTAAGAACAATGCCTTCCCAACCACACAGGGCTGCTTTGCACAAAGCTGACTTTTAAATCACATACATGTCAAGAAGTTAACCAAATAAGGCAGCGCTTTTCAATCTTTTGTGACGCTCTGTTGTTTTCCGTTTAGAAGGACACTATACTCCTTGCAAAAGTGGTCAATTAAAATAAATTAACATTTAATTGAATAGCACAGTTAATTTAGGAATAATTAGAGAAATCCTTAAACGGTTCATAATCAAGGCTACAATTAAATACAATAAAGGCAAAGCCTTTGGAGGGTAAAATTAAGCAAATATGGAACACCATGGTTTGGTGAATGAGATAAAAGGAGAATGTTCCACATAATACAGTAACAGAAATGTGAAAGCGGAAGAAAAAAATATTACAAGAATAAATAAGACTGACACACAAGAGTAGAAACCATGGAAGAACAAGAGGTTTAATAAGTGATTTTCCAGTGATAACTTTGTGTTTATCTTTCTTGGGGTTCAATGAACTGTTTGAATCTATAGGCTTACCGTGTCTGTTCATTTTAAGACATATTTCTTAAAATCTTTTTTCTGGTTTTCCTCTTCCGAGAACTGCTATCACAGGCGTGCTGAGCGCTGGGCAGGGCCTCGCCTGTCACCGCTGCTCTGCACACCTGTGTGCTCCCCGTGCGGCATTGTGCACGCTTGCTCCTGCTATGCTCACAAATCCAGTTTTTTTTTTTCTCAGTGCCTGTGTGTAATGTGATCAGTTCCTCAGCCGTGTCCTCTTTGCAACCCCATGGACTATAGCCTGCCAGGCTCCTCTGTCCATGGGATTTTCCAAGCAAGAATACTGGAGTGGGTTGCCCTTTCCTTCTCCAGGGGATCTTCCCGACCCAGGGACTGAGCTCGCATCCCTGGCATCCTCTGCATCGGCAGGCTGTTTCTTTACAGCCATATTTTTCTTGTGTCTACTCTGTTGATAATCCCACCCAATATATCTGTCATTTCAGACACTGTATTTTTCATCTTCAGACAGTCCATTTAAGTTTTTTTTTTTTAATGTCTTCTATTTTTTCTTCAATGTTCATGTTCTCATTTAAATACCTGAACATAGTTCAATAATAAAAAGACAAACCAATTAAAAATGGAGAAAGGATCTGAATACACAGTTCTTCAAAGAAGACATACAAAGGGCCAACAAGCATCTGAAAAGATGCTTACCATCACTAGGAAAATACAAATCCAAACCATAAGACAGGACTTTACATCCATAAGGATGACTATCCTCAAAAAGTCAGATAATAAGAAGCATGGGCAAGGAGGTGAAGAAACCAGAACTCTCACACACAGCTGGTGGGAGTGTCAAATGGTACAGCCAAGTTGAAAAATCTACGATCCAGCAATTAGACTAAGTATATATGCAAGAAAAATGAACACGTACCTCTATACATATTTTAACACTTACAGCATCACTACTTATAATAGTCAAAAGTGGAAACAAGCCGATTTCTATCAAGTAACAAGTGGATAAGCAGAGCATAGTACTGACACGCATTCAGTGGACCGCCATTCAGCCAAAGAAAGGAATGAAGGACTCATACGTCGTACCAGAGGACTGAAACTTGCTAACATCAGGTTATGTGAAAGAAGTCAGTCCTAGCAGACCACATATCACATGATTCGATTCGTATAACATGCTCAGAACAGAAACAAAAGTAGATTGATGGTCACTTAGGACTGGGAGGGATGAGGTTGGCAAACAGCAGCAGCAAACGGGCACAGGGGACCTTCCTGAGGTGGTCAGTGTTCTAAAACTGACCTGGTGATGGCTACACATACCTTTGAGCACACTAAAACAATTGATTTGGATATCTTAACTGGGTGAATTGTATGATACATGAATTGTATCTCAATAAGGGGAAAACTGGGCTTCCCTGGTGGCTCAGCTGGTAAAGAATCCACCTGCAATGTGGGAGACCTAGGTTCAATCCATGAGTTGGGAAGATCCCCTGGAGAAGGGAAAGGCTACCCACTCCAGTATTCTGGCCTGGGGAATTCCATAGACTGTAGAGTCCATGGGGTCGCAAAGAGTTGAACACAACTGAGAGACTTTCACTTTCAAGGGGAGAAATATCAATAACCTCAGATATGCAGGTGATACCACACTAGTGGCAGAGAGAAACTAAAAAGCCTCTTGAAGGTGAAAGAAGAGAGTGAAAAAGCTGGCTTAAAACTCAACATACAAAAAAAGGAAGATCATGGCATCCAGATCCATCACTACATTGGCAAAAAATGGGGAAACAATGGAAACAGTGACAGACTTTATTTCCTTGGGCTCCAAAATCACTGTAGATGGTGACTGCAGCCATGAAATTAAAAGACGCTTGCTCCTTGGAAGAAAATCTATGATGATCCTAGACATCATACTAAAAAGCAGAAACATCAATTTGCCGACAAAGGTCCACAGAGTCAAAGCTATGCTTTTTCCAGTAGTCACGTACAACTGTGAGAGATGGACCATAAAGAAGGCAGAGCACCCAAGGAGTGATGCTTTCAAACGTGGTGCTAGAGAGGACTCTGGGCAGTCCCCTGGGGTACCAGGAGATGAACCAGTCCATCCCGAAGGAAATCAGTCCTGAACACTCACTGGAGATGGAACCAGTCCATCCCAAAGGAGATCAGTCCTGAACATTCACTGGAAGGACTGAGGCTGAAGCCGAAGCTCCACTACTTTGACCACCTGATGTGAAGAGCCGACTCATTGGAAAAGACCCTGATGCTGGGCAAGATTTGACGGCAGGAGGTGAAGGGGGCAACAGAGGATGAGATGGCTGGATGGCACCACCGATTCGATGGACATGAGTTTGAGCAAACTCGGAGCTGGTGAAACACAGCAAAGTCTGATGTGCTGCAGTCTACAGGCATTGCAAAGTTCAGATACGACTGAGCGACTGAACCATAAAGGTTATTTTATTTTTTTTTTCAAAGGGACACCTCAATATGAACCAGGGATAAGCAGGATTAAACAGAACGCAAGCTTACTTTTACTAAAACAAGGGAATGGGGATCTTAGGATAGGTTCTAGGTCAGCTCTCACTCAAAGAGCAATTCCAAGAGGAGCGCTCTTACCAGGCCTGTAAGATGCAGAACCTAGCGATGCAGAAAGGACTCAACATCTTGCATAGGAGTCTAAAAGAAAAGACACGCCTTTGTCTGTTATTCACAAGTTCTCAGGAAACAAGAACACAGAGTACAAAGGAAGAGGTGCCAAGAACCAGTAAAATTATTAAAGTCTTGCCGGTGATAATTCATTGAATTAACTCTTATTTATTCCATCAACAGATATTTATTCAGTATCTACTAGGTGCATGGCTATTAGAAAAAGATTTACAGTGATGTAAAAATACAGAAACCAGTATTATAAGCTTTTCTATAGCTTACATTTCATGTAAGCTATGGAATTTTTTTTTTCCCACAAAATATCACAGAAAATGGTACATACTGCATTTTTCCAGAAAAATGGGTCTGAAATTATTTTTTCCCTTAATTAATGTGTTGGTCTTCCTAGCTTTAAAGAAATGGAAGGAAACTGGAAAATATTAAACTATGTGAACATTTTAAAAAAATATAAAAAATAATAACACTCATTTTAAAAGTTAAACCGGAGGAAAAAAACACTGTCCTTAATTTATAAAAGATTCATTAAAACTGGAAAGAAAAATCCTGATACCAACAGGAAAATAATAACCGAAAAATAAAAAAAAAAAGATAATTCACAAAATAAACTTAAATACCAATAAAACATGAAAGTAGTTCCACCTATTATTAGTTACCAGACACTCTAAACAAGATAGCTCTTTCTGGGCTATTAAATTAGCAAAGGCTTTAAAAAATCCTCAAAACTAGAAAGCTCATAAAGTAAGCACTATTTGTGGCCTGTACATTTTTATAATCTTTCCAGAAGCAAATGTTTAGCGATAGATATTACAACTTTTAAATGTGTTCAAACTCCTTTCTAATTCTGCATTCAGAAAATGATTTCACAAAAGCCCCCAGAAGAGTCAACAGAGCTGTGTTATCAGGGGGTTCACTGTAGTGCTAACTGGACCAGAAAGAAACTGGTAATAATTTAAATGGTTTAGGGCAGAACCATAACATGGAATGAGAGAGCCAGTTTTAAATGATGGTTTAATATTGTTACTAAGATGGCAAACACTCACAGGATGTTCGGACAATGCATTGCGCCCACCTCTGTCGAGAGGGACCTCCTATCTCCCCTGTATAATTTACTTGGAAATTATTCATTTTTGTGAGATCTCTTATTGCTACAGCAAACCATTATTTAAATCATTCATCACATCCTTTCACATTTATGACTAAAAAGACAGTATATAAAACAAAGGACCACAGACTCCAAAGTATAACAAAGCTGAATGAGCCCTGAGTCCAGGTACTCTGAACTAACACTGGTACATCTCTCAAAGACTCACTTTCTCCATCTGAAAAATGTGCACCCAGTTTGCAGGCTCATTACAGAGAACACGTGACACCATTTGAATGACGGCACACAGGTGACAGGCGAAATTCATTACCATTTCCACAGCAGATCACAAATTATAAAGTTTCCATTTACCTTATCTCTTTTCAACTAGATTATAAATTCCCTGAAGACTGGGGATGTTTTATGTTACACTCCTACAGAATACAAATATTACCAGCCTAGGGGAGTGAGAGAATATTCAGAAGGTAAGTGCTGTCTCAAACACTGCAGGAGAAAAAGAAAGGAAAAGGGCAGCTGATGCCCAGAAACCAATCCACTCTCAGGCGAGAGGCTCCCAGAAACCAATCCAGTCGTAGGCGAGAGGCTCCCAGAAACCAATCCACTCTCAGGCGAGAAGCTCCCAGCAACCAATCCACTCGCAGGCGAGAGGCTGAGAAAGACGTCATGTTCGGGAACGGGAAAATGTTCACCGTGAGTGGAGACTAAATTCTAAGATGCAAGTGTCTCCTGGGGTCTGTTCGGCCTGGTAGTAGTTGTTTAGTCACTAAGTCGTCTCTGACTCTTTGCAATCCCATGGACTGTAGCCCACCAGGCTCCTCTGACCATGGGATTCTCCAGGCAAGAATATTGAAGTGGGTTGCCATTTCCTTCTGCAGGGGATCTTCCCGACCCAAGGACTGAACCCCAGTCTCCTCCATTAGCAGACAGGTTCTCTATCACTGACCCACCAGGGAAGCCTGCACCTTAAGCTGAAAGGAGTCTCACATTTAGCCATCCCTGAGCGGCACCTTTGTGCAGGGATATATTGACAGGTCTTCTCACAAAGTGACTTGAATTGAAATCCAAGGCCTCTGTCATTCTAGCCAAATCTGAGTCTGGGGAGTTTTTCACCTCAGAAAGCTTCCTGCATCAGGGCTTGGGGTAGAGGAGATGGGAGTTGTTAATTACTGGGCACAGAGTCTCCTATCCCAAGATGAAGAGTTCTAGAGACTTGGCACACAACAGCCTGAATGAATATACTTAAACACTACTGAGCTGAACACTTAAAAATGATTACAATGGTGGGAAAAAAAAAAGCAAAAGCAAAAACAACCCTCCCCAAAACCCTGAGTGAATAAAATACACTATGACACATTTACACAATGAAATACTTTAAAGCGACAAAAACACAGTAGCTCAGAATCCACCTGCAATGCAGGAGACCCCGGTTCCATCCCTGTGTCGGGAAGATCCCCTGGAGAAGGGACAGGCTACCCAATCCAGTATTCTTGGGCTTCCTTGATGGCTCAGACAGTAAAGAATCTGTCTGCAATGTGGGAGACCTGGGTTCAATCCCTGGGTTGGAAAGATCCCCTGGGGAAGGAAATGGCAACCCACTCGGGTATTCTTGCCTGGCGGATCCCACAGACAGAGGAGTTGGCAGGTTACAGTCAGACACGACGTCGCAAAGTCAGACACGACTGAGTGACTGAGCACAGCACAACACTCAGAAAACAGATGAATCTCGTGAACATCACGTCTTGTGAAAGATATAAAATGTCACTAGGTGTCAGGGCGACGAGGAGAGGAGGGGCAGTGGCCGTGCAGAAAGATCTGTAGGGTGCTGCTCTCTTCACAAAGCTCATCTCCACAAGAGCACATTCACTTCTAGATGCCAAATCCCGCTACACGTGTCATATGTGTCAAATGTCTGCCTTACACAATATAAAAGCAAACACTGCACAAAAATCTAAAACTAAAAAAAACAAACCTGAAGGAATCTACCAGGTCCCACCTAATTGATCACTAGCCTCCCCTTCTCTTTTATCTTTGTATTATCAAATTCTGCCAACAGTCTATATAGTTGCCTCTATTTATATATATAATTCAATATGTAAAATTCTGTACTTAGGAACAGATTATACGTAACATAAATATATGCATACTCTTTAATAATGCGATTCCATTTCCAGGATTTTATTCTAATAAAATATCTTGGGTATACACAAAGACTGAGCCAAAAAGAGCGCTCATAATATTGCTGCTTATAACAGCAAAAGAAACGGAAACACCTCAAAAAGCCAGACAAAAGACTGGTTAGATTAACTGAGATCAGAAGCACTTCCGGGAACAGAACCGTGACAGAACCCTCGAGGGGAGTCAGGAGGCACAACAGGGGTTGCCCCTGGCAGACCAAGACCACGCCAAGCATCCTGTCGGAAGCAGCGCCACGTCCTTCTCTCACGTTTCCCATCACCCACAGACAGGGGCTTCTTTCACTGAGCTGCTTCCTCGAGAGCACAGGGCATCAGCTCCAGGCCAGGGTGCCTGTCTCCAGCAAAGAAGGGCCACCTCTGGGCCTGAGGAGAAGGACTCTCCCATGTACTTTCAGGGACAGGCTCGCGACGGCCTGTTTAAACCACTCTGAGATCATACCAGTGGGTTGAGTCAGGACTGACAGAACTGTTGTGAAAGTAATTCAAACGCAATTAAATTACAGCATACTGATAATGAGGAATAGTGCTTGTCATTAAATATGTTTATAACACGGGAAAGTGTTCATGATATGCTAGCTATTAATGGGGCTCAGACGGTAAAGAATCTACCTGCAATCCAGGAGACCTGGGTTTGATCCCTAGGTTGGGAAGATCCCCTGGAAAAGGGAAGGGCAACCCACTCCAGTATTCTTGCCTGGAGAATCCCACGGACAGAGGAGCCTGGCGGGCCACATACAGTCCACAGAGTCGCAGAGAGTCATACACGCCTAAGCAACTAAGCGCACCAAGCTAAACCGCATGGAGGAAGGACTTACACACATGAACTTACACGTGTGAACCTCTCTCTCACACACACGGATGAGAGAGAAAGCCCAGGAGAGAAACACGCCAAAATGTGAGCGGTGACTGTTTCTAGACCGTAGGATTATGATTATGTTCTTCTTTCTACTTCTCAGACTTTTCTACAATTGACGTGTTGCTTTTATAATCAGAGATTTCTAACTAATTAAGAAAAGTAATCTCATTCACTTTTCTAAGGCAATAATAGCTAGATCAAGTTGGAAAACAATACTTTTCAACATAATGCACAACATTTTAAAAAATGAAAACAGTACTAACCTAAGTCGTAAAGACATGTCAAGTTAAACCAAAAACCTAAAAAGAAGTTCTAGAGAAAAAAGACTGAGCTATACCTAATGACCTGAAGGAGTCATTCAACCTATAGTATTACACTTCTGATTTCAGTAGCATAATTTATGATCCTTGGGTCAGAATTCCAAGTACCTTTAGGAGTAATATGCAAAATTATTATAGCTGAAGCAAAAGAGGGAATCTGGAAAAGCCAGGTCCCCAAATCCTCGTTTATGACTTCCATAGACACAGAAAAACAAATGTTTCCTGGATAAAGATTATTGCAACTGTTTTAAAATATGTGTAGCCTCAAAGCATACTTGATGGCCTTTTATTAAAATTAATTACGATGGACTTCCCCCTTATCACTTTAAAAGAAAAAAATTAAAAGAAGAAAAAAAATGTAATAATGATAGCTAAAAATTACCGGGTACTTTTTGTAAAAGGTGATTGGCTCATCTAATTTAATAACAACCTAGGAAGTAGGTGTTATTATTATTTGCTTTTCAAATAAGGAAACTGAGTCGCAAAGAGGTTAAATAATTCCCCAGTATTTAACAGGCTGGTAATCAGAAGGTAAGGCTCAAAGCCTGTCTGGCTGGACTCACACGCACGCACTCTAGTACCAACACCCATGTGCTCGCCCCACTACATCCCCTGCCTCCTCCACCCGACAAGAGGGCCAACTGATCACCACGACGCTACGCCAGGAGCTGGGACCCAAGAGCGAGCCAAACAACCATGCCTCTGCCCTTCTGGAGTCTGATGTCTACTGAGGCCAACAGACAATAAAAAAACAACCACAAATGCTGAGACACGAGAGTATGGTGGAAAACCGTGGGGACCAGGAAGACTTTTAACAGAAGAACTTAATCTAACCAATGCCTCAAGAGGTCAAGAATCCTGTCTGCAATGCAGGAGACAGAGGAGACCTAGGTTCGATCCCTGGGTTGGGAAGATCCCCTGGAGAAAGAAATGCAACCCACTCCAGTTTTCTTGCCTGGAAAATCTCAAAGAGACAGAGGAGCCCAGCGGGCTACACTTCAAAGGGTCACAAACAGTCGGACAGGCCTGGGCAGGCACACAGGCACGGGTGAAAGGGTAAAGGTCAAGGAAAGGCTGACCCTGTGGTGAGCAACGCCTCAGAGAAGACCAGGGACAGGAGGGAGAGGTGACCGCGGAGAGATAGCACCCCAGGTCGCCATTTTCTTAAAAATACACTTCACTGCAGTGAAACACACACACACAGCAGGAGACAATGAGTTTCTTTTTTACAAAAATAAATAAATAAATAAATAAATATCAGTGTTTCCGAGAAAAATGAACAAATTATCTAAAGTATTCATATATTCCAATCCCAATATTACTCCAAAATTTATACTAAATTTTAAACTCATCTTTACAAGTCTTATGTTTAAGGATAAGCAACCAAGAGAACGACCTTGGGAGACAGAGATTAAGATGCATTTTTATTCTTGCCTATGGGAAACAACGCTGTTTTCAAGGAACAAAACAGCCAGATCCTAACATGCCTGGCTTCTTCTAAATGCCTTGAGATCACTTAGTGGCAAACACTGTGCTGCTCTCCTGACTCAGTCTCAAGGGACAAGGTATAATAGCAGCTTTCCTTAATTTCGGTGGAGCCATGCTTTTCAAAGTGAGGGTCACAACTCACTTGTGGATGATAACATCAATTTAATGAGTCATGATGAACAATCTTTTTAATAAAAGAGAACAAAAACGAGAATTACTAGAGTATATTGTATAAGGTCAAACGCTGTTCCGTAAATTTTTATTTCAGTTACACAGCATCCACACGCTGTTGTAAAATATATTTCCTCCCACAGGTCACAAATGCAGCCAGAATCACACCACCCCAGGACAGAAATTACAATCTTACTGCCGCCTTGGCCTAAAGACGGAGTACTGGAAAGAAGAATGAGATCTCTAAAAAGGTCTGAGCACTGGCTCCTCTTTATTCTGGGGCCTGAAAGACTGAAGTCAAGTTTCATGGGGAAAAAAGTGGTGTACCATGAGTTTGGGGGAGATTTCAGGATAGGGTTTTTTTTTTTTTTTTTTGCCTTTTTTCCCCCTAAAAATCCTTCATCACTGTTCCATCCTGTAAAGTCCAGTTAATCCAGAAAACACAGTATTCCGCTGTGTTTGGTGTGCAGGTCTGAGCTGAACAGCACCTTGAGCTTTGGACCTTAAAGGGAGCACAGTCTGACAGAAGGAAAGGGGAGCAAGAGCAGGGAGACCTCGGGGAAGCCGCAGCCTCTCCGGGCTGGCCTTCTCACCTCTAAGACAAGGGGCACCCCCAGATGATCCTCAAGCTCCCTCTGGGCTCTAACCTCCGGCAAGTCTACAAGCAATGCAAAGCGGGACTCGACGCACACCAAAAGTCCCTCCATCTGTAAGACTTGCAATAAAACAGTAAGTGCTCAATTCCGTATTGGAGGAAGAACTAAATACTTAAACATTCAAAATACTAACTCTAACCACTTAGTGAGAAAACCAAGTTATACCTACATTTTTATGTTCCCACATAAAGACTTCAGAATGTTTAATGGTACAATAAAAATAATGCATGTATTCAATTTTCTTCCAAAATATTTCTGAAAGACTAAAAAGGTTGACGATTTGTTAATTTTATATCTCTAAACTAGCTGTCCTCTAATAAGCCCTGTTCAGAACATTCTACAGTTCAGCAGTATCCTCAAATAGCCTGCTCATGTACAAAAAGGAAAAAAAAAAAGAAAGTCCCACTGAAAACAAAGCTTAGTATCCACTTTTTCCACAGAAGGTTTATTTCTTCTGAAATTACGCTGAAATGAACTCCACTTATAAAATGCTTTTAAAAGAATGCCTAATATATTCTGAATAGCTTTCCCTGCTACCTTATAAACATTTGGCATCCACATGATCCGTAAGACTAGTAAGTCTATCAATGTCTGCAAAATACAACAGATGATCTTAGAGGTCAAAAACAAATTTAATACTGCCTATGCCATGAGTACTTAAAGAAAATCAACTGGATACAGTCCTCAGAGAATTCATATATTCAAAATTCTTACAAAGAAAATTTAAATTAATTTAAAATTTGGCCACCGCACTCCCTTTGTATAGCATATAGAATCTCATCAATTTCTATTTTAGGAACAATGCAAAGTAGAGAGACTTAAAATTATAAATGTATAATAAGTTAGGTTCTCTTTTTATTGTGAAATAAAAGCATGCAACATTCCTTATGAAAAATTTTAGGAAAAAAGTAGCATGTATCCCTTTGACCTATTTTCTAAACACATATACACTTTTTCTTTTAATAGGATCACGCTAAGTATAATAGAGAAGGCAATGGCACCTCACTCCAGTGCTTTTGCCTGGAAAATCCCATGGATGGAAGAGCCTGGTGGGCTGCAGTCCATAGAGTCGCTGAGAGTCAGAAACGACTGAGCAACTTCACTTTCACTTTTCACTTTCATGCACTGGAGAAGGAAATGGCAACCCACTCCAGTGTTCTTGCCTGGAGAATCCCAGGGACGGGGGAGGCTGGTGGGCTGCCGTCTATGGGGTCGCACAGAGTCGGACAGGACTGAAGCGACTTAGCAGCAGCAGCAGCAGCACTAAGTATAAGGGTTTTAATTCAAATTTATATTAACAGTTTAAACAAAAATAAAGGGATTTATTAATTCACATGTTGAATCAAGAGAAAAATGGGAATGAATGTAGCAGAAGAGGACAGCGGCCGACAACTTCTCTTGGTTACTCTGAAACCAGACTACTACTCTCTAAGACGGTGACCAGAGACTGCACAGGATACGTTCAGTTACCATAAAGAGCTTTTCTGTCCTCCAGCTCCCATCTGACAGATCCTAGGAAAGAGCTCCAGGGGCCTAGCTCTCATCAAGTGCCATCCCTACAGCCAGGCAAGTGGAGGACAAGGGCAGCTCTGTCTCTGCCACGGGGTCATGAGAGGGGCGGCCACGCGGGGAGGCAGGACAGGGCGCACAGGCCTCGCTGGTGGGAAGCGCGTGTGTGCTGGAGCCGCAGCCCGCTCGTGCGGCTGTGTGCCCTGCCCCACTGAGCACGGCGGTGGGCATAAACCACGAGTGCCCAGGGAACCTTCTTAACAAGGGTAACAGGTCCCACTGGCGTGAAGACTTATCTGGAGGAATTAGATCAGGAGCATTTCCCCGTGTCACTGAATACACCTTAAAAACATGGCTTTTTAGTAATAGCTGCACAGAATTTTTTTATGTGGGTCTAAGGTTTTTACACTTAATTTTATGACTTAAATCCAGAAAAACCACATACCATCATGATCTTTTTGAACACAACACTCACAAGAGACAAAAAGCATTTTAGGAAAGCACCAACAATCACCGACATCTTTGCCACACCTTTTCCAGAAACTAGCCAAAGGGCTCTTGGGGGGGCGGGGGGGGGGCGGTGTCAGAGGAGTGGATTAGGGGGAGGGTGGAGAAGGTAGTGATCCTCTGAGGCTTACCATTAGCAAAAATCTACCACTGACAGTTTTTTAAAACCCTTGTCTTTAAGGGACAAGGATACAATATACCCCAAAGTAAAGCAGGAAAAGCAAAGTTTGTCATAATCTAATTAAAGGAAGACTAAAAGTTAAAACCTCAGATATGCAGATGACACCACCTTTATGGCAGAAAGTGAAGAGGAACTAAAAAACCTCTTGATGAAGGTCAAAGGGGAGAGTGAAAAACTTGGCTTAAAACTCAACATTCAGCAAACGAAGATCATGGCATCTGGTCCCATCACTTCATGGGAAATAGATGGGGAAACAGTGGAAACAGTGTCAAACTCAGATTCTATTTTGGGGGGCTCCAAAATCACTGCAGATGGTGATTGCAGCCATGAAATTAAAAGACACTTACTCCTTGGAAGGAAAGTTATGACCAACCTAGATAGCATATTCAAAAGCAGAGACATCACTTTGCCAACAAAGGTCCGTCTTATCAAGGCTATGGTTCTTCCAATGGTCATGTATGGATGTGAGAGTTGGACTGTGAAGAAGGCTGAGCGCCGAAGAATTGATGCTTCTGAACTGTGGTGTTGGAGAAGACTCTTGAGAGTTCGTTGGACTGCAAGGAGATCCAACCAGTCCATTCTGAAGGAGATCAGCCCTGGGATTTCTTTGGAAGGAATGATGCTGAAGCTGAAACTCCAGTACTTTGGCCACCTGACGCGAAGAGTTGACTCATTGGAGAAGACCCTGATGCTGGGAGGGATTGGGGTCAGGAGGAGAAGGGGCTGACAGAGGATGAGATGGCTGGATGGCATCACTGACTCGATGGACATGAGTCTGAGTGAACTCTGGGAGTTGGTGATGGACAGGGAGGCTTGGTGTGCTGTGATTCATGGAGTTGTAAAGAGTCAGACACAACTGAGCGACTGAACTGAACTGAAAAGTTAAAAACAAACACACTATAACTTAACCAACTGAGGGAAGTTAGTGATCAATGAGTCCCCTGGACTGCAATGAGATCAAACCAGTCAATTCTAAAGGAAATCAACCCTGAATATTCATTGGAAGAACCAATGCTGATGCTGAAGCTCCAATACTTTGGTCCCCTGATGTGAAGGGCCGACTCACTGGAAAACACCCTGATGCTGGGAAAGACTGAAGGCAGGAGGAGAAGGGGACAAGAGAGGATGAGGTGGTCGGATAACATCACCGATGTAATGGACATGAGTTTAGCAAACTGCAGGAGACAGTGGAGCACAGACGAGCCCGGCAAGCTGCAGTCCATAGGGTCGCAGAGTCGGACACAACTTATTGACTGAATAACGAGTGATCAACGGGGGAAAAAGCAGCGTGTGTGAAGTCTAGGGCGATGACAGCCGAAGAGTCAGACTCTGCCGCATGCCTCTCACCCTGAGAGCAGGGGTACGCCCGACAGGGCTGCAAGCCAACTTGGTGTGGTAACATCAGTCGCTAAGATCATTCCACTAATTTCCCTTGCTGACATCATGCTGACCAATCTCTTAATTATACTTTGGCAAGAGAGTACACTGAGCCACCAGGCACAGCCGAAGCTCCATGCCTGGACCTTGCTTACCTTATCCTGCCTAGGGAATGCCAGCTTTTAAAGACCCACCGCAGTCCCCGGCCAAACTCCCTTTCTAACGTCTCCTCCACTCCTTAAAGAAATCATTTCCAATGGCCTGCCCGCTGGTGGCATCAAAGTGTCTTTAAAAAGAACACACACCACCTGGTCAAACGAGAAGGCTGAAACAACAGACGGCTACAAGTGAAAACGATCATCTCTGAGGAATGAGGAATTATGACGTAACGGGAAGTTATTAAGGCAAACGCATGCAGTAAGCAATCAAGCCTTTCTATCCCCGTATTTCAGCAGGGCTCAGAACCAGATCTACAAGACACCCAGAGAACACAGATGGAGGAAGCAGAAGCAGCTTCTGACGACATGACAATCAAAGGGAACCACATAGTCCTTCCCAAGAGACAGATGTCCCCATTTCAGAACATGAAGGGGGAGCTTCTGCATCGCTGGAGCCCTCTGTTAACTGCTCGTGGTCACTGCTTCTCTGCCCAAAGCCACCCCAGTCAGTGGTTAGCGCCCCTGTAAGGGTCTCCCGTCACGCCCGTCACTGATGTGGCCGGGAGAGCCTGCAGCTAAACAAGGTGGGTTCCCCCCAGGCAGAGTACATCGGGAGGGACATCCCATGTCAGGGCTGAGACAAGCAGCCTCCAAGGGCGCACTGAGGTGGAGAGACAGGGTCAAATCACCTAGGGGTGATGGGACAGCCAAGTCCTTCTTTTTTAGCAGCGAGACTTATTTTCTTCAAATAAACTTAGGAGAACTATATTACAGTAAATAATAAGGTCACTGGATTCAAAAAGTTATTTCAAGTAACCTGCACTTTACACAGTCAATAAACAAGAATAATGGGGCTATTTTTAACATAAATATTTTTATGAAAGCTTACAGAATGTAGGAGCAGTCTCCAATCAGCTTTTAGTAGCTAAGATCAGAGCTTTTTAAAGTGCTGATTCAAGAAATCACAAAAGTAAACCATTTCAGATCAGTTTTAATAGCTCTCCTGATAATATCGGGATCTTCCTACAACTGACCCAGAAGCTTAAAAAAGAAATTGTTAAGAAACGCTTATTTACTCCTAAGTTCAATCACTAACAATAACAACTGCTCTATCCTTACCATGAATTACTTATCAAAAACAAGGACAAGAGGTGTCACGAATGACAACAGGCAGTAACACTGTGAGTGCCCGATCACCTCTCAACCTGTCTTGTGTTCCCCGGTCATTGCACAACTCTCACGACAGCAGGCGCGGAGCAGATGTGCTGGGCTGGCACGTGCCACACTGCAGCCCTGGCCAACGTGTGCAGGCCTGCTTTCCACCAAAGACCTGTGCGTTAGATCAGCCTTCCTGATCAATGACGCACCGCCATGAAGGACGTGAACAGAGACGGCAGACGGAGAGCTTCACTCTGGTCTGTCCCCAAACCAGTTAACCTAGTAGCACAAGGCACGATACTGGTCCCCAGGGTGGCCAAGTGTGGCACCCAGCATTATTTGAAAATGCACACCAAGGTTCTTTGAAATGGCTAAAAACACAAACAGCAGAGATTCAAACAAACAACTGCAGAAGCCCTGAAACATTTACTAATGATCCACAGTAAACTGGTCAGAGGTCAGCTCTGCACTGAGGAGGTGGTGGTAACAATGAGCATGTACAGAAGAGAAAGTAACAGCTCTGTCAAGTAATGCTGTACAGATTTGCTACTGTAAAATTAAGTGCAATGTTGCTAAGAAAAATATTTCTAGGATCTGCTTGCTCCGTACACTGCTGCTCACTTGAAGTTGGATGAAGCCCATTATCCTGACCTATTTGTACTATAACAAAGACAGAGGCCTGGCTGAAAACTCAAGGTTTCTTTTCATCATTAGAGAAAGTCATTTTTAACAGCACATTTTCAATTCTCTCTGTTCCTTTTACTTTTACCTAAGAATGCTCACATCCATTTTTTCCCGGAGTACAGCTGCACAGAATTACAACTTCTGATCTGCTCATTTGTATCATGAAATCACATCTCCTTTTTATGGGGATCAGACACAGGGAAAGTGCAGCCAGACCTGAGCTCAGCACTAGCTGTGAAAGCCTGGACAAAACAATTAACACTGTGCCTCAGTTTCCTCATCTTGAAAAGAGACACTAATAGGGCATACCTCATAAGGCTATTGGTCAAGATTAAACGGTTAACATAAGCAAAAGAAACGGCATGTTTTAAGGGATAACTGCTCGCTACTATTATTTTTAAAGAGAACCTTACAGGGGTCAAAATACTCAAGAATGACTCTACTAACAAATGCACAAACTTCCGGACAAAAGCTCTAAAAATGTTAGATACATTCCAAAGGACCAAAACGAATTCTCATTGCACCACGTACCATGACTTGGAGAAGCTGTTCCCTAAAAGTTGACCAGAGTATCTCAGGAGTTTGGAATGAAGGAAAATGAAGAACGACTTTCTTCACAGCTTATTAAAAAACACATCTGTTTGGGCCGACTGGATCATAACAGGCACGAATGTGGTTCCTGTATTCGGTTCAAACTACAGCTACGGACTTTTAAAACTTCTTTAAGGAGGAAAAAGGACACTTAACTCCCTTATTCCTGCAACTACACAGCAAGACAGTTAAGATGCAGGAGCAGATGTGTAAGTTATTTTCCTTACGGGGACAGGGGGCAGCAGTCTCCAAGTTTATACGGGGCGATGCAGAGGACAGGGGGTAAGAGGGCATTTGAATGGACAAACAGGCACGCAAGAGGAGCGGAGTGCTCCTGGGTTATGGTGCGTTTCCGTCTCCCAGTCACTAAAACGGCATAATCATTGCGGAACAGAGTCTCTAGGGGAACCGAACGCCACATGCACGCTTTGGGTACCAAAGTTCCATCTTAGAACTTTCCCGCGGGGGTGGTGGCGGGGGAGCCAAGTTGTGCACAAATCGGTCTTTACTTGATATGCACGTGCGAGCAACCGTCTGCACCGGGCTCCTACCGACGGCGGGGAAAGGGGGAGGGGGGGGTGCCCTCGGAAAAAGAAAGCAACCTGTTTGCAGAGCTTAAATGCAGTTTCTCAGCAGGCACCCTCGGGGATGGGGGGTGGGAGGTGGACAAAAACGGACGGCAGGAGGAGAACGGACACGACCAGCGTGTATCTGCTTCGCGAGCGTCCACCCTGCCTCGGGGAGGGGCGCAGGGGAGGCAGCGTTTTCGCTGGAGACGAGGATCGCCGCTGCAGGGGCAGGGGCAGGGGGTGGGGGGTCTCCCAGCGCGCACCCCGCGAGCTTGGGAAGCCGCAGCGAGGCCGGCGGGATGGGCGCTCCCGCGGACCCCGCGGCGCCCCGGCCGCGCGACTCGGCCGCCCTGCCCGCCCGCCCCGGGTACCGCCCCGGGCTGCGCCCCGGCGGCCCCCTGGATGCTCCCGCAGCACCTGGCGGGAAGCGGAGGGGCCCCCAAAACACCCCGACACCCCACGCCCTCCTCGGGCCAGGGCGCGCCCCGCTCTGGGCGCCGGGCCCGCCGCGCTCACCTCGCCGCCCGGCAGCGCTCGGGCTCGGGCTCTGGCGGCGGAGGCGGCGGCGGCTCCTCCATGGCGGCGGAGGTGACGGCGCAGGCGAGCGGCGGCACCGGCGCGGCGGCGGCTTCTCTCATCCGTGCGCGGGGCCCCGCATGGCCGCGGCGGGCAGCGAGCGGCAGGCGGGCGCGGGGGGCCCGGGGCGCCCCGGGGGTGCGGGAGGGGCTCGGCTCCGCCCCCCGCCGCGCTAGCCCGCCGCGGGAGCCGCTCGCGCCGCGGCCATCTTGGAGACGGCGGCCGGCCAGCGCCGGGCTACGGCGGTCGGCGAGGGACACGCTTCCGCGGGCGGCGGATGGCGAGGGACACGCTTCCCCGGGCGGCGGGCGCGGCGACGGCGGCGAGAGCAGCCCGGCGCGGGAGGGCGGGAAGGCGGGAACCCGGGGCAGGGCTGCGGGCGCGGGCCGGCCGGTCGGGGTCGCGGCGCCGCCGTCGGCTTCGCGCAGCTGGGCAGTGTGCGGCGGGCGGTGCGCGCCTGTGCGCCCAGGTGGTCGGGCAGCGTTGGGCGTGCACCCCGCGCACGGCGGCGCGGCCTAGGCGAGACGTTCCAGCGCTTTGTAAACTTCAGCAAGGCGATCGTAGCCAGACAGGTGGTCGTCCAGAGACAGGGATGGATGGATGCAACGCTGGTCATTCATGCACGGGCGCCGGCGCTTTGGGGGTTCTGGGGGTCCTGGGAGGGGTCTAGGGGAGCGCTATGCTTTTGAAAGCGCCGTCTTTAGCACAAGACTCTGGAAACGCAGCACCTTCAAGTCGCCCCGCTCTCTACAGGGCGGGAAAGAATGCTTATCTAACCTCCTGACCGCAGGATCCCAAGAAGGGAGTATGGATCTTGCAGACACTAGGGTTGCAGTGCTCCTACACCGGGGGAGAAAGCGATGGTCCAAAGATTATTTCAGAGTCAAAGAAACAACTGTTGAAATTCCACCGCATCTTTTACTCACACAGCATGTCAGGGTTCACGGTTTTAAGTTGCAAGGCTTGCCAAAATAAATGTCCCTAAAGGTGACGTTCAGACTTAACTCAAAAAAAGCATCATTGAAAATTAAGTGCATGTCTATTCATTCAAAGTGTTCAGAAGCTCATTCGGTGGAGCTTGACTATGTAAGATACACTTATTGATTAAATGTTGGTAAGAAGAGTGGCCAAGATGAAAAATTTTAGATACAATTAAAGGCCAGTTAGCTGTATCACATTCAAAACGTTCAAAAGTTCATTATACTATATATACATATTCGTGAACTTCACATATATATGTGAAATTAGCTATTGTGCACTCAGTACTTTACAGAAATTTCTCTGTAGTTTAACAACTTTTTCAGTCTATATCCTCTGTTTTGTTGTTGTTCAGTCACTCAGTTGTGTCCGACTCTGTGACCCCATGGGCTGCAGCACGCCAGGCTCCTCTGTCCTTCACCATCTCCCAGAGTTTGCTCAAACCCATGTCCATTGAGTCAGTGATGCCATCCAACCATCTCATCCTCTGTCGTCCTCTTCTCCTCCTGCCCTCAGTCTTTCCCAATATCAGGGTCTTTTCCAGTGAGTTGGCTCTTTGCATCAGGTGGCCAAATTATTGGAGCTTCAGCTTCAGCCTCAGGCCTTACAATGAATATTCAGGGTTGATTTCCTTTAGGACTGACTGGTTTGATCTCGCAGTCCAAGGGATTCTCAAGAGTCTTCTCTAAACCACAGTTCAAAAGCATCAGTTCTTGGGCACTCAGCCTTCTTTATGGTCCAACTCAAATTCATGAGAGTTGGACCATAGCTTTGGAAAAACCATAGCTTTGACTATACGGACTTTTGTGGGCAAAGTGATGACTCTGCTTTTTAATAATTTTAATTTTAAAATTATTAATGTTCTCTATTAAGATATAGTCTATTATTCTATGACCTGATAGTGCTGAATTTCCAAATTGAAATTCATTGTATTTATTCAACACCATTCATTCAACAAGTACTTATTAAATGCATGTGTGCCAGGAACTAAGCTACACGCTGGGGGTATAGGGGTAAGCAAAACAAAGTCTTTTCCTGGTAGAGTTCACTTCCTAGTTGAGTAAGGGGATGGGAACAAGAGACAGAAAACAAACAAACAAGTAAATACTTAACGTATCAGTGACAAGTGGCATGCAGAAAAGTAAACTGGGAGGAGCTTGAAGGGGGCGTTGTTGTTTTACACAGATGAGCCTAAATAAAATGACGTGGCCATACCACTATTTCAAAAGAAAACTGTGATACATTCTTACTTACTGAATTTCAGATTTTCTTTTGAAATAGTGATATGACCAAATCACTGCACTTTATTCTCACTAATGAACCTTTTAAGTATTTTAATATTTTGAGGGGCTACCCTGTTGGTCCAGTGGTAAGGCTCTGTGCTCCCAATGCAGGGGATTCAGGTTCGATCCCTGGTCAGAGAAGTAGAGCCCACGTGCTGCAACTAAAGATCCTGCATGCTTCGGGCTACAACTGTTTATTTGGTGCAGCCAAATAATATTTTTAAAGGTATTTTAATATTTTGCATCAGTCATGGTTCACAAATAATTCCTGAAGACAGTCAGCCTGAGGCCTGTCCTCGGGTCTCCCAGCTTGTAAATCTATAATATTCGATATACAGCCCAGCACTTGAGAGATGTGTGCTTTATTGTTTTAATTTCCACTTGAGGGTACTCTTTTAGCAGACATCAAACAAATTTACACTTATCATGGAAGGTATGTAGAAACCTAAGTGAACTAAGATACTACGTGTTCAATTTAAGTGCTGTGTATTTTTTCTTCAAGTTCATTTTGTATCCTGTATCAGCCCTTGAGATGGTTGGATGGCATCACCGACTCCATGGACATGAGTCTGAGTAAGCTCCGGGAGTTGGTGATGGACAGGGAGGCCTGGCGTGCTGCAGTCCATGGGGTCACAAAGAGTCAGACACAACTGAACTGATCAGCCCTTGGTGTTACTCGTGTTCTCTTCCCATCCTGTGTCACTTCATTTCTGCAGTTCAAGGATCCAGATTTCAGGATCTGAGTTCATCTCCTTCTTCCCCGCCCCAGCCTCACCCCCACTCCTTGCCTGGGCTCTCTGACTTGATGATCTGCAGCACCCTTCTCCTGGTCAGCATCTGAACCACCACCCACGCAGCCCCTGACTCATGGGTCCAGTCCCATCACACTGCCCCCGCTCTGGAATCCATTCGCTTCTCTCCAGCCTCACTATCTCAGACCGCGGCGGCATCCTCCCTAGATAACCATGACAGTCCTCCCGCTGTCAGTGTGCTCACTCCCCAGCCCATCTGTTCTCACACTGCAGCCACCAAAACCTTTCTGAATCTCAGTCAAAGCACATCACTCTTTGTCGTTGTTTAATCAGTAAGTCACATCCGACTCTTTGCAACCCCATGAACTGTGGCCCACCAGGCTCCTCTCTGTCCATGGGATCTCCTAGGCAAGGACACGGGCAGGTTGCCATTTCCTTCTCCAGGGGATCTTCCCGACCAGGGATCGAACCCGAGTCTCCTGCATTTGCAGGCAAGGTCTTTGCCATCTGAGCCACTAGGGAAGCCCTATCACTCTTATCAGATTCATTTTATTGACATCTCGTTGCTGTACCAATAAAGTCCTTGCCTGGCCCTTTTGAGTTCTTCAAATGCTAGAGACGTGGTCCTGCTATTCAGATTGTGCAAACAGAGATTCCCGTTCCATCACCCTTTCACCTGCCCGGCCCTTTCCAGTCGTCCCCTTCCAGCATTTCTTCTTAGGAGGCCACCTCTCCCTTGGTGACATGCTCTCCCTAGGGCAGGAATGAGACGAGGGCCTTCCTACAGGCTGAGAATCAGCATCCATCCAAATGGTGATTTTAAAATATTTGTTCCAAGAGGGTAAACTGACTTTATCTTCATAAAAGCTAGTATTTTCACACTAATTCAAGGCCAGTGTGTAGAAGGAAGCTCGGAAAAGTACTGCCCAGCTTTCTATAATTCTAGTTTTCCTAATTTTCCTTTACAATCTTCCAAGCCAGAATCTTTTTTTGCAAGACAAAAGTTTTACATATTATATAGTCAAACAGACCCTCTCCTTTTCTCTATTGATTTCCCTTTTTTTTTTCTTTGCCAGTGGAGCCTGAGGGTACTATTTCAGCAGGAACCAAACAAATTTACGTTTAGCTGATTAGGTTAAGGCTTCACTTGTGTGAGCCTTACTTAATTTGTACTACATGCTTAATTAAAGCACATGATTTTCTGTCCATATCCAGACCCTCACAGCCCTCCTTTCCTGCTGGAGTGTCCATTCCTTCAGGACAGACCCCTTCTGTCATCCATCACTGACCCCTGAGGGAGGGCACCGAGGCTTTGTTTGGCACCCCAAACATTGGAGAAACTCAGGAAATATTCTTGCCTTTGGGAAGTAGGGTTTCTTTAGCATTAATGAACTGTGATCATCGTTAGATTTTTGTTTCTAAATTGTTTAGCACATAGCTGATCTCATGCCTTTAACCATGTTCTTAAAAACAGTGACAATAAAATCTTGAGAGAATTGTGTCTCACTCTGTCCTCAAGACTAAATTCACAGAACCCTTATTAAGTTTCTTTACTTTAAAGTGAGCTGGAACAACCCAGATTAAAGCTCTACCAAAGGTCCAATTTAGGTTAAGCTACAGAACACTGTGGGAGAAGTCAATGGCACCCCACTCCAGTACTCTTTTGCCTGGAAAATCCCATGGACGGAGGATCCTGGTAGGCTGCAGTCCATGGAGTCGCTAAGAGTCAGACACAACTGAGTGACTTCACTTTCACTTTCCACTTTCATGCAATGGAGAAGGAAATGGCAACCCACTCCAGTGTTCTTGCCTGGAGAATCCCATGGATGGAGAAGCCTGGTAGGCTGCAGTCCATGGGGTCGCACAGAGTCGGACACGACTGAAGTGACTTAGCAGCACAGAACACTGTGAACTTTGCTCACCACTAGTTTCAGGCCCTGCTCTGACACATGGTACCACTACAATGAACTTGGAACCAACGTCAGTTCAGTTCAGTCGCTCATTCTTGTCTGACTCTTTGCGACCCCATGGACTGCAGCACGCCAGGCTTCCCTGTCCATCACCAACTCCCAGAGCTTGCCCTAACTCATGTCCATCAAGTCAGTGATGCCATCCAACCATCTCATCCTCTGTTGTCCTCACCAACATAGAGATAGGTATCTATCTGTCTGTGTATCTAGTATGTATCAGTGTTAAGGGCATCATTATAATGCCTTAGCATCTTACCTGGAGAAGACAATGGCACCCCACTCCAGTACTCTTGCCTGGAGAATCCCACGGACGGAGGAGCCTGGTGGACTACAGTCCATGGGGTCACTAAGAGTTGGACACGACTGAGCGACTTCCCTTTCACTTTTTACTTTCATGCATTGGGAAAGGAAATGGCAACCCACTCCAGTGTTCTTGCCTGGAGAATCCCAGGGATGGAGGAGCCTGGTGAGCTGCCGTCTATGGAGTCACACAGTTGGACACAACTGAAGTGACTTAGCAGCAGCAGCAGCAGCAACATCTTATCAAGGCTAACGTATTAGCAGAAAGTAAATTTTATGGTTTTGTGGCAAGATAATAAAAAAAATTATGTTTGTGCCAAGCTATACTGTAAATGTACAGATGTGAAAGTTAGACCATAAAGAAGGCTGAATGCTGAAGAACTGTTGCTTTTGAACTATGGTGCTGGAGAAGACTTGAGAGTCCCTTGGACTGCAAGGAGATCAAACCAGTCAATCCTAAAGGAAATTAACCCTGAATATTCATTGGAAGGACTGATGCTAAAGCTGAAGCTCCAATAGTTTGACCACCTGATACAAAGAGCTGACTCATTTGAAAAGATCCTGATGCTGGTAAAGATGGAAGGCAGAAGGAGAAGGGGAGGACAGAGGATGAGATGGTTGGATGGCATCACCGATTCAATGAACATGAGTCGGCGCAAACTCTGGGAGATGGTGAAGGACAGGGAGGCCTGTCTTGCTGCAGCCCATGGGGTGGCAAAGAATCAGACACAACTGAGCAACTGAAAAACAACAACAAATGCTATAAATAGGGTTACATCTTTCTTTTAAAAACAACAACAGCAAAACCTCTAAGACTATTGTTTTTTAATTATTATGAACATGGGACCACATTTTCTTGGCGTAAGTTTCTCCTGTCCCTATGGTTTTCGTGAGCTTTCCACCTGACTTCTTCAGCACCCCTGCCCTCACCTCTCCAGTGGCTTGTTGGTAGCTCTGCGGAGGCAGGAAGACCAGAGTACAAGCCTCCTGATCTTCTCATGACCAGAGGGGTAGATTCCTGTTCACTCTGGCACACAGGGAGAAAGGCTGACTCAGTGACAGGGCGATGAGAACCTCACGCCTAGCAAGGAAAAACTAAAGGAGGCCTTTCATAGGTGGATTTTTTTCCCCCGAAAGATACTCTGTTTCTACTGACTAGTAAAGCACTGCTGCTGCTGCTAAGTCACTTCTGTCGTGTCCAACTCTGTGCGACCCCATAGACGGCAGCCCACCAGGCTCATCCGTCCCTGAGATTCTCCAGACAAGAACACTGGAGTGGGTTGCCATTTCCTTCTCCAATGCATGAAAGTGAAAAGTGAAAGGGAAGTCGTTCAGTCGTGTCCGACTCTTTGCGACCCCATGGACTGCAGCCCACCAGGCTCCTCCATCCGTGGGATTTTCCAGGCAAGAGTACTAGAGTGGGGTGCCATCGCTTTCTCTGAGTAAAGCACTAATAAAGCATTAGTAAATGCTGAAGCTGAAGCTCCAATCCTTTGGCCACCTGATGTGAAGAGCTGACTCATTGCAAAAGACCCTGATGCTGGAAAGGATCGAAGGCAGGAGGAGAAGGGGGAGACAGAGGGTGAGATGGTTGGATGGTATCACCGACTCCATGGACATGCGTCTGAGAAAACTCAGGGAGATGATGATGGACAGGGAAGCCTGGTGTGCTGCTGTCCATGGGATTGTGAAGAGTCGGACAGAACAACTGAACAGCAACAGTAAAGCACACAAAAATTGAATGCCACACCTTTTAAGCAGTTCTTGTAATATTTACCTTTGGTCTTTCTCTTTTGAATATTGCCAAGTTAAACAAAATCTCCCTCAGTTTTTTTTTTTCCTGAGAGGTAATTTGACCGTTTTTCTTATTTCTCCACCAGGATCCAAACCATCCCTTATTTCAGAGATGCTTCTTGGTGCAAACAACAGATATAAAGAGAGTCCCCTCCCCCGCCCACAGGCTCTGAATCATTAAACAAAGGACAAAAAATTACTCTCGCTCTTCTTTTCAATGGTTGGATTGTTATGAGTGAAACTAATAAAGGATAAGGAAGAGGGCGCCAACCTAGAACAAGCTGGACTCCAGAGGGTGGGAGATGTGTTAGAGGAAACCCGCAGTGAAGGGCCTCCTCCAGAAACACAAGCAGCAAACGTCAGAGGAGCCCACGCCCCGTCTTTGACTCCTTCACCCCCTTCTTCAGGATCCTGTTGATGCGAGGAATGGGAGACGTGGCAGGGGGAACTTTGAAAAATGAAATCTCTGAGACAGTTTACTTTTTCTTGCTGGCCAAAAATTTCAGTCATTTCCCCACCAAAAGGGCCACAGAACTTGCCTGATCCTCATCCTTTCGCTTCTCTTTCAGACATCCAGGTGGGACTTTTAGAGAACTGTGAAACTGCAGTTTCTAAATCAGTTTCAGGTCCCTTCAAACCAAAAAGCGTAGACTGCGCACAGCCCGGAGCCAGGCACAGAGAACCACTGAGGAGCCAATGCCGGGCCCCTCCGCCCTCCGCCGGGGGCTTCTGCCCCCTTTCCCACGTGACAGTGTCACCCCTCCTTCTACATGCGGTTTCAGGGGCTACCACCTCCTCTGGGAAGACTTCATACACCTGCCCTACCCTGACAGTGAAGTGCTCCCCCTAAGGCTCCCGTAACATCTCAGGCAAACCCTTCAGTTCAGTTCAGTGTCTGAGTCTTTGGGACCCCATGAACTGCAGCACACCAGGCCTCCCTGTCCATCACCAACTCCCGGAGTCCACCCAAACCCATGTTCATCAAGTCGGTGATGCCATCCAACCATCTCATCCTCTGTCGTCCTCTTCTCCTCCTGCCCTCAGTCTTTCCCAATGAGTCAGCTCTTCACATCAGGTGGCCAAAGTACTGGAGCTGCAGCTTCAGCATCAGTCCTTCCAATGAATATTCAGGTCTAATTTCCTGTAGCACTGACTAGTTGGATCTCCTTGCAATCCAAGGGACTCTCAAGAGTCTTCTCCAACACCACAGTTCAAAAGCATCAGTTCTTTGGCGCTCAGCAAACTCTTAGTTTAGCACTATCTACATCTCTCATCTGGTTGATGACAGACATATTTCTTACCCTGTGACCTTCTCAAGAGCAGGCAATATTTTTTGCTATCACTATCTTTAGCACCTTGGATAAGATCCTATACATAACACATGTTCAGTAAAATGTCTTGAAAAAATAAACTCATGGATGAATGGATGGATCTAACTGGGGAAATAACCCTAAGGTAACAATTGTTTATTGTTGTTTAGGTGCTAAGATGTATCTGACTCTTTTGCCACCTATGGACTGTAACCCGCGAGGCTCCTCTGTCCAGGGGGTTTCTCAGGCAACAATACTGGAGTGGGTTGCCATTTCCTCCTCCAGGGGATCCTTCCCAGATCTGTGATTGAACCTACACCGCCTGCACTGGCAGGAGGATTCTTCACCACTGAGCCACCTGAGAAGCTACAAGGTAATAATCACTGTGGTATAAGTAGACCCTAAAAAGCATCAAAAGGCAGATTTTCTAAAAAATGTTCTAAAAAGAGACAACCAAAGTGGATACAAGTAAGGAAAAAAAAAAAAACTATATAAAATAGACATTCACTATGAGGCATAATGGAGAAGGCAATGGCACCCCACTCCAGCACTCTTGCCTGGAAAATCCCATGGACGGAGGAGCCTGGTGGGCTGCAGTCCATGGGGTCGCGAAGAGTCGGACAGACTGAGCGAATTCACTTTCACTTTTCACTTTCATGCATTGGAGAAGGAAATGGCAACCCACTCCAGTGTTCTTGCCTGGAGAACCCCAGGGATGGGGAAGCCTGGTGGGCTGCCGTCTATGGGGTTGCACAGAGTCGGACACAACTGAAGCAACTTAGCAGCAGCATGAGGCATAAGGACTTCCCTAGTGGTTCAGTGGTAAAGAATCCGCCTGCAATGCAGGAGCCGCAGAAGACATAGGTTCAATCCCTCCATTGATAAGATCCCCTGGAGGAGGGCATGGCAACCCACTCCAGTATTCTTGCCTGGAGAATCCCATGGACAGAGGAGCCTGGTGGGCTACAGTTCATAAAGGTGCAGAGAGTCAGATACCACTGCAGTGAGTTGGCACGCACAGGCACATGAGGCATACTGCTGCTACTGATAAGTCACTTCAGTCGTGTCCGACTCTGTGCGACCCCATAGACGGCAGACCACCAGGCTCTGCCGCCCCTGGGATTCTCCAGGCAAGACTAGTGGAGTGGGCTGCCATTTCCTTCTCCAATGCATGAAAGTGAAAAGTGAAAGTAAAGTCACTCAGTCGTGTCTGACTCTTAGCGACCCCATGGACTGCAACCTACCAGGCTCCTCCGTCCATGGGATTTTCCAGGCAAGAGTACTGGAGTGGGGTGCCATTGCCTTCTCCACATGAGGCATAAAAGCAGTGTTAACTCCCAGCATGTGAGGCTAGAAGGGATGAAAAGTATTAGACAGAAAAAAAATAACCTGGATTCGAATACTGACAGTAGAGAATCCTAATGGCTCTTTGGGCTGTCTGTGTCTCTATACTTACATACTAGCAAATAAAAGGCTCTTTATTTGCAGCCCAGCCAAGTTAACACATAAAATTAACCATCATACAGGGTTTCCAGCGCTGAGAGAGAGCTAAATAAGAGGGGAACGGGAGGAAGGAGGGAAGTCATAGCAGCTCAGCCTTGCCTAGGTTTGTATTCCTCCAAACAGGATCCTCAGGCCACAGGCATTGCAAGCTCTATGTGGAAATGCAGATCACTAGGCCCCACCAAGGAATCAGTGAATCAGAACCCCTGGGTTAGGACTCAGGCATGTTTCAGACAAATTCCTGGGTTATATTTGTTAATAAATATAAGTACTAGATCAGATCAGATCAAATCAGTCGCTCGTGTGTCCGACTCTTTGCAACCCCATGAATCCCAGCACGCCGGGCCTCCCTGTCCATCACCAACTCCAGGAGGTCACTCAGACTCACATCCATCGAGTCAGTGATGCCATCCAGCCATCTCATCCTCTGTCGTCCCCTTCTCCTCCTGCCCCCAATCCCTCCCAGCATCAGAGTCTTCTCCAATGAGTCAACTCTTTGCATGAGGTGGCCAAAATACTGGAGTTTCAGCTTTAGCATCATTCCTTCCAAAGAACTCCTAGGGCTGATCTCCTTCAGAATGGACTGGCTGGATCTCCTTGCAGTCCAAGGGACTCAAGAATCTTCTCCAACACCACAGTTCAAAAGCATCAATTCTTCAGCACTCAGCCTTCTTCACAGTCCAGCTCTCACATCCATACATGACCACAGGAAAGATGATAGCCTTGATTAGGCGAACCTTTGTTGGCAAAGTAATGTCTCTGCTTTTGAATATGCTATCTAGGTTGGTCATAACTTTCCTTCCAAGGAGTAAGCGTCTTTTAATTTCATGGCTGCAGTCACCATCTGCAGTGATTTTGGAGCCCAGAAAAATAAAGTCTGACACTGTTTCCACTGTTTCCCCATCTATTTCCCATGAAGTCATGGGACCAGATGCCATGATCTTCGTTTTCTGAATGTTGAGCTTTAAGCCAACCTTTTCACTTTCAACTCTCCACTTTCACTTTCATCAAGAGGCTTTTTAGTTCCTCTTCACTTTCTGCCATAAGGGTGGTGTCATCTGCATATCTGAGGTTATTGATATTTCTCCTGGCAATCTTGATTCCAACTTGTGTTTCTTCCAGTCCAGCGTTTCTCATGATGTACTCTGCATATAAGTTAAATAAACAGGGTGACAATATACAACCTTGATGTAGACCTTTTCCTATTTGGAACCAGTCTGTTGTTCCATGTCCAGTTCTAACTGTTGCTTCCTGACCTGCATACAAATTTCTCAAGAGGCAGATCAGGTGGTCTGGTATTCCCATCTCTTTCAGAATTTTCCACAGTTTATTGTGACCCACATAGTCAAAGGCTTTGGCATAGTCAATAAAGCAGAAATAGATGTTTTTTTGGAACTCTCTTGCTTTTTCCATGATCCAGCGGATACTGGCAATTTGATTAAAACCAGCTTGAACATGAGGAAGTTCATGGTTCACATATTGCTGAAGCCTGGCTTGGAGAATTTTGAGCATTACTTTACCAGCGTGTGAGATAAGTGCAATTGTGCAGTAGTTTGAGCATTCTTTGGCATTGCCTTTATCATAAATATTATAAAATATACTGTGTATCTATTATACATCATAGAATTAACATTTACATATAAATATGATATAAACCTATTACGTAAATATTATATAACATTTTTATTAGGAATCATATATATCTGGTGTGAGACCCAGAGCCAGTTGTCACATTAGATCTTTGGTTCTCTTTGTATCTTTGCTCTAATTCTGCACCTGGTGCAGCAGAGGAAGTTGAAAACGTTGTATTGACCAACTGACCACAGAGCTAGAATCGTCAAAGTGTCCAAAACATGACTGTCATAAAGCAACACATGTGGGCCCTTCTGGAAGGAGGCTGATGAGAGTCAACTTCAGGCAGGAGGTGGCATTTGAGCAGGGCCTTGAGAGACCCTCACAGCTCGATTGGTAATGAATCCGCCTGCAATGTAGGAGACCTCAGCTCAATTCCCGGGTTGGGAAGATCCCCTGGAGAAGGGATAGGCTACCCACTCCAATATTCTTGGGCTTCCCTGGTGGCTCAGCTGTTAAAGAATCTGCCTGCAATGCGAGAGACCTGGTTTCAATCCCTGGGTTGGGAAGATCCCCTGGAGAAGGGAAAGGCTACCCACTCCAGTATTCTGGCCTGGAGAATTCCATGGACTATATAGTCTGTGGGGTTGCAAAGAGTCAGACAGGCCTGAGTGACTCTCACTTGAGAGACCAGTGGGATGTCACAGCTTGGGCGTCGCTGCAGGAGGGAGGAGGAGAAGAAAGACACATGCAGTTTGTGGGGACAGATGGACAGACAGAGCTCACTGTGGCGCGGTGACGAGGACGGGACGACCTCGGGATCAGGAAGAGAGGCATTTCAAATGTCATTCTCTGTGTGCAAACCAGAGGCTCCTGGATGGCCAAGTTATTCCTCTCAGTTTAGAGCCTTTTTTTTTTCCTTACTCTGATTTTTTATTGCTTTTGGAATGTTTCTCTATTTGATGTATTACACTTTATATTTTATATGTGTTTATTGTTAGCATGGGCTCCCAAAGTGGCAGTAGTGGCAAAGAATTCGCCTGCAATGCAGAAGATGTTAAGAGACACAGGTTCGATCCCTGGGTCAGGAAGATCCCCTGGAGGTGGGTATGGCAACCCACTCCAGTATTCTTGCCTGGAGAATCCCATGGACAGACGAGCCTGGAGGGCTACAGTCCATGGGGTCATGGAGAGTCAGATATGACTGAGGTGAGTTAGCACACAGGCATTCTTAGCATGCTTTAAATTTTAATTTTTGTGCAATTTGGGGGTTTGGGGAGGAGTTGTGGTTTTTAAGATTAAAAAATTTTGTTTTTAAACAATTTTATTTCTTGGCTGTGCTGGGTCTTCACTGCGGCACAGGCTTTTCTCCAGTTGTGGTGAGCACGGGCTTCTCACCGCCATGGCTTCTCTTGTGAAGCACAGGCTCTAGAGTGTGGGATTCAGGGTGCTAGAGCACAGGTGCAGTTGTTCCGAGGCACGTGGGATCTTCTTGCATCAGGGATCAAACCTGTGTCTCCTGCATTGGCCGGAGGATTCTTTACCACTGAGCCACCAGGCAGAGAAGGCAGTGGCACCCCACTCCAGGACTCTTGCCTGGAAAATCCCATGGACGGAGGAGCCTGGTGGGCTGCAGTCCATGGGGTCGCTAGGATCCGGACACAACTGAGTGACTTCACTTTCACTTTTCACTTTCATGCATTGGAGAAGGAAATGGCAACCCACTCCAATATTCTTGCCTGGAGAACCCCAGGGGCGGGGGAGCCTGGTGGGCTGCCGTCTATGGGGTCACACAGAATCAGACATGACTGAAGCGACTTAGCAGCAGCAGCAGCAGAGCCACCAGGGGAGCCCCTTAACTGTTTATACAATTTTTAAAGGTTACTACAAAATCTTGGCTGATTGCCTGTGTTTCACTTTACAGCCTGGAGCCCATCTTGCACCCGATGGTTCGTACCTCCCCCACCCCTATATCGCCTCCTCCCCTCTCTCCACTGGCAACTAGTGTGTTCTCTGTGTATCTGTATGGGCTTCCCAGGTGGTACTAGTGGTAAAGAACCCACCTGCCAATGCAGGAGACCTAAGAGACGTGGGTTCGATTCCTGGGTGGGGAAGATCCCCTGGAGGAGGGCATGGCAACCCACTCCAGCATTCTTGCTCGGAGACTCCCACGGACAGAAGGGCCTGGCGGGTCACAAAGAGTCAGACACACAACTGAGCAACCAAGCACACACACATGTATCAGCTTAGAGTCTCCATTTTTGATTCTTTGTATAATACCAACAAGAGGGTGAATTAAAATGCACCTCAGAGTGGCCGTGGTTCCCCAGCAGCAGCACCTTGGCATGAGCCCAAGGTGCTTGGGCCAGGTTCCGAGAGTTTTAGCCCCGGTCCCTGAGTAAATCCAAGGAGGACTGAGACCCAGGGACTGGAACGCTTCCTCTCAGTTGGCAGCCTGGTGCGACTCATCCATCCCGGATCCCTGGGCCGTGAGAGCCTCCCCAGGTCCCGTTTCGCTGGGCGCTGGGGGCCATTGTGAAAGCAGAAGCCCTGCAGCTGGCTGGGATGCATCAGAAGCCAAACTTCTGTGCCCTCGGGTGGCCAGCCCTCCCCTTCTGCTAGGATGAGGCCATCAGGGACGTGTGCAAAGGAGCCGCACACCTCGGCCACACGGGGCCAGGTGTGTGGGAGGGCACTCTGCTTACTTCATCTGGGTTCTGGGTGTGGTCCCCTTTCCTCTTTGAGCGTGAAAAAGCAGCCATCACGCCTGCACATGGAGACAGCCCTTGTCCTCCGGACACAGGCCGGTCCTCACCCTCGTCTGTTCCCACACACTCCTCGCTTGAATGGCACGCGGTGTGCCTGGTGCAACCCCATCCCAGGGGGCTTCCTTACATCTGGGGTCTGTAATCCATTGCCCACAGCTCTCAGATTTCCAAATTCAATAATCTCTTCTCCTGATTATTGGGGCTTCCCAGGTGTCGCCATGGTAAAGAATCTGCCTGCCGATGCTAGAGACTTGGGAGACACGAGTTCAGTCCCTGGGTGGGGAAGATCCCCTAGAGGAGGAAATGGCAACCCACTCCAGTATTCTTGCCTGGAGAATCTCATGGACACAGGAGCCTGGCGGGATAGAGTCCATGGGGTCACAGAGTCAGACACAACTGAGCGACTGAGCACGCACCAAATTATTAGCATTTAAAAAAGAAAGATTCTTCCTCAGCCAGTTTCTCTTGCAAATCAGCCTCCCTTTCTTAGAGGTGGCTCTTAGGCATTTTAGATTGTGATAAAGGTTGGTTTTTAAAACTCACGCGTGTTGAGTTTAAGAAAGAACACCGTCAATGCTGCTGCTAAGTCATTTCAGTCATGTCCAACTTTGTGCGACCCCATAGACGGTAACTTTACCACCAGGCTCCCCCGTCCCTGGGGTTCTCCAGGCAAGAACACTGGAGTGGGTTGACATTTCCTTCTCCAATGCATGAAAGTGAAAAGTGAAAGTGAAGTCGCTCAGTCGTTGTCTGATCCTCAGCGACCCCATGGACTGCAGCCTTCCAGGCTCCTCCATCCACAGGATTTTCCAGGCAAGAGTCCTGGAGTGGGTGCTGTCGCCTTCTCCGCACACTGTCCATAGTAGAGCACAAAACAAGTATCTAAGCCAGGCATGCGAGACCTCTGGCTCTTTCATGCTGATAGGCATTGAAAAGTTTAGAGGAGAAAAACAAGAGATCTTAAAAGATGTTTGATTATCAACATTAACAGTTCAATAATTGCAAATTAAGTCCCCCCTCTCCTTATTTTTCAGCACTTGCAGGACACCCTCATTCCAGGGGAGCTTATTATTCACCGACTGTGTGCAGGCTCTGGGCTGGCGACGGAGGAAAAGGTCAGTTTCGCCCAGGCATGTGGGATCTGGTTGGGAGATTAGATAACACTGAAGTATGTCAGGCCGTGCCTGCCCTGCTCTCTGCCCATCCTTTTGGATCCAGCCCATCAGCTCCTCTGTGACAAAGTCCTCAGCCTCTCCAGATCTCTCCCTGCCTGGGCCTGGCATTCTCAGCCCCTCTGGCCACTTTGGGGAGCCCAAGCCTTCACTTAATGATTGCTTGTCCTGTGTGGGCTGCGTCTGTTCCCGAGCTGGTTGGCAATCTCTGGGGGGAGGACAGAGATCTATGTCTCTTCCGCGTTCTCCTCAGCAACGAGCACGTGGACAAGGCTCACTAAACAGCCAGGGATAAAGCAACAGTGCTCAGAATTCACGAGGCGCCACTCCCCGCGTCTCAGAGAGAACGACGACCAGGAAGTCATCAAGGCCAGTAATTGTCATCAGTTATGAGCTGGAGGTTCCAAAGGCCAGGATCAGTAGATTATCTGTTTTCACATCAAAACCAATCATAACCAGCCTTGCGCGTGTGCTGAACTAATTTCTGATAAACAAATAAAC
Organism: Tragelaphus eurycerus; assembly: GCA_935064755.1. Taxonomy (NCBI): domain Eukaryota; kingdom Metazoa; phylum Chordata; class Mammalia; order Artiodactyla; family Bovidae; genus Tragelaphus; species Tragelaphus eurycerus. Next base: position 19,199,265 of record CAKXYN010000039.1, on the reverse strand, counting down.
AAAAAAACATCCTGATGACTCATCTCGGGGCACCCAGACTATCCTGGGGAGCAATGCCGGAAGGAGACGTGAGGGGTGTTTGAAATCTTTGTGATTCTCCATGAAACTTTCCAGTAAATATAATTATGACAAGGTCAGGTCTCTAACGCTTACCTTTTTAAAGATGTTATCTTTTAAACTTAAGTAATCTGTTTTATTTTGGGCTATGCTGTGTCCTTTGTCGCTGCGAGGGTTGCTGTCTAGGTGGGTGGGCTTCGCGTTCCGGTGGCTTCCCTTGTTGCAGAGCAGGGGCTTCGGCAGTTGTGGCTCCCAGGCTCCAGAAAACAGGCTCGGTAGTTGTCGCACAGGGCGTATTTGCTCCTCGGCACGTGGGCTCTTCCCTCACCAGGGATGAAACCTGCATCTCCTGCACTGGCAGGCGGATTCTGCACCACTGAGCCATCACGGAAATCCTCTAAGGCTTATTTTTAATCATTATTTAATCATTATTTGTTCTATGCTCTGATTCTTTCCTTAACTCAACACGTGTGTTTTTTTAAAAAATAAACTTCTATCTCAGTTTAAAGCACCAGAGAGCCATGCCTACATTCATGAGTTAAAGTGAGTCATGGACATGAGGTGTTAGTAGCAGCTCATTGTATCTGCTGGAAATGGATTTCAGATTCTACCTGTCTTTCACATAAGCAGCTGTTAAAAACAACCAACGTCTGAGTGGCAAGTGCTTCAATTCCTTATCATTTAACAATTTTAAGCAGTAGTGGCTTTACTGAGATATGGGTAGTGGAATAAGATATTTTAGTTTGTTGAAATGAATTAATTATGGAGATTTTTTTCCTGCCTACTAGTAAAGCAGTAGTAAATCTACTAGTAAATGCTGAAGCTGAAGCTCCAATACTTTGGCCACCTGATGCAAAAAGCCAACTTACTGGAAAAGACCCTGATGCCAGGAAAAACTGAAGGCAAAAGGAAAAGGGGGTGACAGAGGATGAGATGGTTAGCTGGCATCACCGACTCAGTGGACATGAATTTGAGCAAACTCCGGAGGTAACAAGGGATGGGTGTGCTGCAGACCAGGCGGTAGCAGAGTCCGACGCAGCTTCAATGGAAGTTTTTAGGCTGTAGAAACTTGTCTCTGTGATCAGAAGCATTTGCATTATGGTGCAGGTGGCCCTGAAGACCTTGTGACCCCACACCATGCATTTCTTTTTCTTTTTTTAAGTACAAAATAATTTATTACAGTGTTATATAGTTAGGCATTATTTTACAGTGAATTCTTTTCTCTCAACAATTATGAATCTAAATATACACTTAGCCTGAAGGAAAGCAATTTTAATTAGAACAGTTTCTCTAAATAAAATTTCTTTTGAATTTATATTTGTCTTAAAAGGAAGTATTAATGTTACAGACATATTTATATGGTTCTGAAAAAAACATATTCAATGATACTATTACTGTTTTCTGTACAAGATAGAACAAAAGCTGCTGCTGCTGCTAAGTCACTTCATTCGTGTCCGACTCTGTGCGACCCCATAGATGGCAGCTCACCAGGCTCCCCCGTCCCTGGGATTCTCCAGGCAAGAACACTGGAGTGGGTTGCCATTTCCTTCTCCACACACCATGCATTTCTGAACCGCCATCAGTTGCTGAAAAGTGGCCACGTGGACCTTTGAAAGCACCTCATCACTACAGGTGCTTTTATACTTGTTAAGTGCAAGGAGTTTTGAATTAGAATATAAACATCGCAATTCAGAAAGCTTGACATTCAAAACAGAGTTCTACAATTAGTCTCATGGTCTGAAGGAAAAGCATTGGAGTTAATGTGAGAGGTTACTTCTATATCTCGTATTCTCAGTGACTGGGCTTCTTTGAGAATGACAAAGCAATGGATGAAGTGTCTGATTTGAGAAAGCTGTTGTCTACATATCTGGTTTTGTTGTTGTTTTAGTTGCTAAATCGTGTCTCTTTGCGACTACATGACCTGTAGCCCGCCAGGCCCCTCTGTCTATGTGATTCTCCAAGCGAGATTACTGCAGTGGGTTGTCACTTCCTTCTCCAGGGGATCTTTCTGAGCCAGAGATCGAACTTGAGTCTCCCTCATTGCAGGGGGTTCTTTCCCATCTGCGTCATATTTAAATATCTGGGCAGATCACTTTTTCTAGGGACAGCAACGATGTTCCATCACAATCAGCAAGTCCAGGACACCCCAAACTATCACAGGTAGCCAAGAGATCGGCCTGCTGAGGGGCTTCCAGAACGATTCTTTCCTTCCCCTGCTGGCCAGAGCATTGGCTCACAGATCTGATTGTGAAGAGATGCTAGCTTTAAACTGAAATCCACACTCATGCCATGATGCATCTGGGATCCTGCCGTGAACCGGTGCCTGTACAATGCTGTCCCTGGATTCTCAGTCACTACCAGCCTCCTCTCTATTCCTCGGAAAAAAATAACACCACCTACTCTATTCTTTGTTTGTTAGACTTATTTTCCAAACCTGTCATCACCTCTGAAACTCTTCTGAATGTTTTCTGTTTCCTGTCTCAGCAGGTTGTGAAACCATAAAGTATTTTCCTGACCCTTCTTGCAATTCTCATGCAGAACTGGGCACATCTTTCTGGTTTTGATTGCAGTTACATTGTAAATCCTAAATTCCAGTTTACTTCTGCTGGTCTCAGTGGGGTATACAGGGCTGGAGATAAGAAATCAGATCCATTGACTCTTTTTTTTTTTTTTTTAAACACCTTTGCCTGTAGTGAAAACCATATATCCTTTGAAATACTTGTTTGTTTTTTTAACAGACTCAGATTCCAAACAAGCTGAGTAAGTTTCTCCAAAATATACAAGCATTTCAGAAAATTTAGAGATGCTTTTTACCTGCCTGCAGGGGAAAGCTAATTCTTTAGTTATTGTAACTCAGTTTATCTCCAGGCTCTGATCAGAGCACAGTTGAGTCCGGGAGTCTCTCAACAGACTCACCTCATTTCTGGTGCCAAGTTCTTCCTGTAGACTTCAAGCCACAACATAATTTCGGGTGACAGTTTATTCCCAAGTTTTATAGAGTTTTAAATGTCCTGTTGTTACTGAGATTTAAAAGAACTAGAGCTCACATATGATACAGGAGAGAAGAGGCATCATTTAGTTGTTTATTTACACACCAATTTGTTGAACACCATTTGTTGCCTAGCACCTGTCTGCAGCTGTGAGAGACACCAAAGAGGAAGGAAAAAAGAGAAGACGGATGTCTTTATAGCTTATACCAGTTTCTAAGGGTTCCTGGTGTAACACAAGAATAATCCTACCACTTATGAATTTTTAAGTGATTGATATCTGGAAAGAAACTAGGACTGTGCCCAGCATGTAAGCAAACATTCAAGAAGCTGCTATTGATATAATTGTTCTTATCTCTCTCCTTCATTAAGATACTTGTCAAACTCTTTTTAAAACTGTAAGTGAAGATATTACCTATTTGGCAGGGGGTGCAGGCTCGATCGCTGGTCAGGGAACTAAAATCCCACATGCCACATGGCCAAAAAAAGGTTTTTTAATTTTAATAAAAATTAAAAATAATACAACACACAAAAGAAGATATTAACTATTTGGACATCAAAAGCCTGTTTTATAAATAATATAAAATACATGATAATATATGAAAATATAACATTATTTATATTGCTATTACTATTTTATTAATAATTACAGTGTATGCAATTGTATATTTATAACACCTTATTACATTTTTATTGTATTTGGTGTTATATCATAATTTTATAATTACATTATATAATTACATTAATATTTTGCATATAAAATGTAAGTACTATAAATTCCATTTAGAATAATGAGAGTTTTAAAGAGTTGTATCCTCCAGTAGGGATATAACCATGAGCCACGTATGGAACATTTTTTGGAGGTGGGGTCTGGACCCGTGGCACATAGGATCTTATTTCCCGCACCAGGCGTTACCCCTACAACGGAAGTATGGAGTTTTGAGCACTGGACCGCCAGACAGGTCCCGTGGAATTTTTAATTTTCTAATAGCCACACTGAGAAAACAAAAAGAAGTAGGTAGAATTAATTTTAACGGTGTATTTTATTTAATCTCAATAACCAAAATACCATAATTTTGACATGCAGGCAATACAAAACTTTTTCGATGAGATATTTCACTTTTCCACACTAAGTCTCCAAAACCCAGGGCATCCTTCCTCTCACAGTGCATCTCAGCGCAGATGAGTGACATTTCAGAGACTCAGGAAGAGCCACGTGTAGCAAGCATACTGGACCCAGCGCTCTAGCTGACTAACTATAGCTGATAATAATAATTATACAAACCGTTGTGTTCTTTGTATTTATTGCCCTGGTTTCCAGGAAACCCAGAGCCAAATCTGGTGCTTAATTATAGAGATTTTCTCATCCAGAGTGCCTCTAAAAGTTATTTCTCTCCCTCCTAAATGGATTTGAATCTCTCTGTTTTGTGTGTCCTTTTAGAGGAATTAATTTAATATTAACACAACCAGATGGATAACTACCTCTTATTGTTAATAATAATGATAATTTATCACTCACATTGTGCCAGGCAGGGGGCCATGAAATTTACATGCATCACAGGGTAAAACAATGCTACCACTCAGACCACAACCCAGGTCTGATTCTAAAGCCTTCCTTCTCCGACCGTTTAACTCTCATGGTGCCTACGGCAATGACTACAGCACCCTGTGCCAGGAACCGCATACACGCTTCTTCTTCGATACTCAGAAGACACCTGTGGAGCAGTTAGGTCACTCCTATTGTACAGGTGAGGATCCAGGCTCAACGGTCAGGAGCCCAAATGCAGGCCCAGCTAATAAATCTCAGAACCAGCATATGACCTCAGGCTCTAAGTCCATTCACTTTCCAACTGCTCTCTATTCTACCTCAAGTATGTCAAACCATAATTTTTAAGGGATCCAGTCCTTCTGAAGATCAACACATCACAAAGCGATTCACACAAAAGCTATATTCTGAGCTCCTTTCCTGAGCCAGTCACTGTCTCCCTCCCCAACCCCAAGGCCGAGGATTCACAAAGAGGAACAGACGAAATCTCTGACCTTTTGAAGTTTGTCACGGAAGAAATTCTAAGTGAAGACAATGTCACAAAATTATAAATTCTCTACTGAATTTTGCATGGCAAGCGCTAAGCAAATATTTGCAAATAAACACATCTAGTTAAGGCTAAATGAGTAAAATAAATAAGAAAATACAGTTCAGAGCACTTGAAACTCTGAGTGGATGCATGCATGGGTCACCGCTGACCGCCACCCACCCAGCTTTCCTAAAATGCCCTGGACACCCTGCTTAGTCTTAAAGTGTATCCAAAGGGCAAAATGCCCACGAGAGGAGATAGTCTACACTGTCTCAGCATAGGCGGATACTCAGAGCCATCAGCTAAATTGCTTTGGTGGTTTGTAGGGTTCACAGGATGAGAACTCACAGCTGCTTTCTTTAACGTCTGGCGGGGGCTTGTGAATGCATTTCATCCACTTGGACACACACGGGCCATTAGCAAACACACCAGCATAAGATACTCTGGTTTGGTTTGGTGTTGCTGTTTTCACTTTCTCCCCAACATCGGGCCTGACTCGACACAGGCTTCGCTAGGAAATGAGTGTGTGAGGCTTGGTGCCAGTTAAAATCATGAAACTTTTCTGAAGGCAGCATCTTTCAGCCCAGGTTCTTAAAGCTCTCCTCCTGTGGCCACACAAGCAGACTACTCAGAGGAATGATTTACTAAAGCTCATGACTCACGAATCGATGGAGTGTTACTGGCACGCCATTGCCCTATTCTCCGTTGTTCGGAGATTACATCTAATTCTATAAATACCCCAGTCTTAAGCCTAACCTTTACATCACTGGTCCCCAACCTTTTTGGCACCAGGAACTGGTTTCATGGAAGATATTTTTTCCAAGGACCAGTGGTGGGGTGAGGGTGGGTGGAGGAAACAGTGGCTTCAGGATAATTCAAGCACAGTATATTTACTGTGCACTTTGTTATTGCTGTTGTTCAGTCACTAAGTCCTGTCTCTGACTCTTTGAGACCCCATGAACTGCAGCATGCCAGGCTTCCCTGTCCTTCATTTTTGCTCAGAGTTCTCTCTCAAAGTCATGTCCATTGAGCCAGTGATGCCATCCAACCATCTCATCCTCTGTTGTCCCCTTCTTCTCCCACCTTCAATCTTTCCCAGCATCAGGGTCTTTTCCAATGAGTCAGCTCTGTGCATCGGGTGGCCAAAGCATTGGAGTTTCAGCTTCAACATGAGTCCTTCTAATGAATATTCAGGACTGATTTCCTTTAGGAAATCCTTTAGGACTGGTTAGGTCTCCTTGCAGTCCAGGGGACTCTCGAGAGTCTTCTCCAGCACCACAATTAGAAAGCATCAATTCTTTGGCACTCAGCCTTCTTTATGGTCCAATGCACTTTATTTCTAATCTAATGCCACCTCTGGTCTATCAGGAGGTACCAGTCCACCGCCCGGAAGTTGGCGATCCCTGTGTTAAATGACGTAGCAGTTTGCATGCTAAAGTGTCCTTAGGTATCTCTCCAAAGCCAATGATTTTGAAGGCATTCATCCCATGAGACTTTGGCATGAATAAGTCATGGTTTTCACGGGATGGTTACATGCTTTCTGTTCGCCTAAGTAACAGTAGTTGCTCTTTAGGCCGTTTGGGCTGCAAGGAACAGAAGCCATCTCTAAACAATTCAGTGTCATCAGGACGCAAGAGACCTGCACCTGGACCCTGCCACGGAAGGCAGGTCTGAGAGCTGACGCACGGCTTCTCCCCGCGTTGCCTTCTGCCCTTCCTTAGCTCGTCCCTCCCAGCCGGTTCTCTGAGCTGGGGTGTTGAGGTGTGGGTGGGGTTTCCACCAGGTTTTCTTTCTTTCTTTTTCTTCTTTTTTGAGATGTGTTTGCTGTGGATAGGTTTTAAAGTCTTTATTGAATTTGTTACAGTTTTGCTTCTGTTCTGTGTTTTGGTTTTTTGGCCACAAGGCACGAAGGACCCCTGCTCCCCAAGCAGGGATCGAACCTGCACCCCCCGCACTGCCTTAACCGCTGGATGGCCAGGGACGATCTAGGTTCTGTTTCCTGATATGAGTCCTAATCAGGCTGGGTTCCCTCTACGCAGATGAATTGAACTAAACTCTTAGGATCCTGTGCAGTGCAATTATTTGTCTTCCAATAAACAATTTTGCGAAAAGAACTCTGTATAGCTCCAGTCATACTGCTAGGAGGCCTGGAGAACCAGGCTCGGGGCCTCAGGGAACAAAGTATGCTGCAGAACAGGTTGGCCCAGGCCACTGCGGACAGAGCTGCACGGCCAGGCAGCAGACCCCACGGCATGCCGGCCCCTTCCACCAGTCCTGAGTCGTCCCCCGACTCTCCCAACACAATGCTGCTCCATGAAGCTTCCCCAACTCCTTGCCTCCTGGTCCTCAGGCTGGTGTGGGTGCAATTGACGAGCGCAGTAGAGGACGCGCTCTTGGGGCCAACGTCTGCCACTTTCAGCTTCTGTAGTGAGAAGCCACGTGCATGCGTGCTGAGTCACTTCAGTCGTGTCTGACTTGTGCGACTTCAGGGACTGTAGCCCGCCAGGCTCCTCAGTCCATGGGATTCTCCAGGCAAGGATACTGGAGTGGGTTGCCATTTCCTCCTCCAGGGGATCTTCCCATGCCAGGGATGGAACTCACATCTCTTCTGTCTCCTGCACTGGCAGGCAAGTTCTTTACCACTGGTGCCGCCGAGGAAGCCACACAGATACTCAAAAAGCAGGGTGTTGTTGGGTGGCTAACAACATGTTATTACATCTATCGTGTGTCTTCTACCACATCTGCGAGGGACCCCATTTGGGGGCACATCCTAATTCAAACAACTCCAGGAAAATTGGTCCTGGTGACAGATAAGTGGGCTTCCCAGGTGACGCTAGTCGTAAAGAATCTGCCTGCCAATGCAGGAGACGTAAGAGACGTGGGTTCAATCCCCGGGTCGGGAAGATCCCCTGGAGGCGGGCACAGCCTCCACTTTAGTATTCTTGCCTGGGGAATCCGATCACGGACAGAGGAGCCTGGTGGGCTACAGTCCATGGGGTCGCGCAGAGTCAGACACTTTTGAAGTGACTCAGCGACAGATACATGGAATGACTTAGAAGATGTTTTAGGAGATGCTTTGGTGCTAAAGGAAGTCAGATACAAGTCACCAGGCAGGGGGCTCAGAGCATGGAAGCAGGCGTGTCCTGAAATCAGGCTGCACGGCAAGATGAACACCTCTTACCAGATTTAACACTGCGAGGGAGAAATAAGTATAAGAGACAACTTTTTGGCGGGAGGCAGGCAGGGAAGAGGTTGGAGGGGATTATGTTCCTTTGAAAAAATTTACAGGTTTGTAATGTCTGTATTTTTCCAGCTTCCAGTCAATTTGAAATCTGGGCTGTTTGCTATAGAAAACAAACAAACATTCTATGCAAGGGCCACTGTCATTTTATTCTGTTATTATTTGCACATATCTTGCATTTGAATGAAAAGGTTACTAACTGCTTCTGAATGAATTTCAGTTGTTTTTTTTTTTTACTTGAAACTATGCTTTTATTGATGTATGCAAGCCAGGTTCAATCAAATCATATCAAAAATATTGTGTCTGGATTTTCTTGGCAATGTATCTGAGTGACAGGAGCAAGCCTTTTAAGCCCAAGCTGCACAGTTCTGCAGAGCCTGACCAAGGAACAGGGGCTGGGGGCCTGAGGATAGAAGGGTCAGAAATGGGAAATGGGGAACAAAGCTACAGTCATGAAGAGTCTAACCTATAAATCTGGAGGCCAAGGAAATATTATAGGAGCTAAATATTAATAGGAACTAAAACTGCAGCCAAAAGAAGGGGCTAAAAATTAAGCTCCAGTAAGGACCAAGCAACCACAGGCTAAGCCCCAAACTGAGGGGATGTGCATGGAAACTTCTTTCTCCTCTGGGCTTCACAAGTGTTCCCGGTGGCTTGACTGTGATGCCGGGTGAAACAAATACCCGACACTGGGGTTAAAAACGTGACTTTTACTCTCTCAATCCCTAACCTCTAGCCATCGTGGTTAACTCTACAGATAGCAGGAGGCGTCCTCTGGGCGCAACAGAATTAAGCATGAATTCTTACTTACTCCTAAACATGAGCCAATTCTTAGGAAAGACTGAAAAGAAGGTTAATACAGTCTTCTGGCCATTTTCCAGGCCTGAAGTTGTAAAATCAACACAGCTTAACGTGAAAACAAGAGCTCCCTTTCTTTTACACGCTACCATCTCTGGGCACTAACCTTTGATATTTCAGACTTGGCTGGAAATTAGTTAATTGTGAGGCCTACTCACATTACTTGGAACAAGAACGTGTTTTGGAAATAATGTCTGAAAATATCTTTAGGGTAGCACATGGAATCATCAGGTTATTAAGATGTGTTTATCGTGCATTTAATGAGTGGCAGTTTGACGTGACTCTGACCCTGTGTTATTCTCACTCCAGAAAAACAGACTTCTAGTATTCAATCCGGAGAAGGCAATGGCACCCCACTCCAGTACTCTTGCCTGGAAAATCCCATGGACGGAGGAGCCTGGTAGGCTGCAGTCCATGGGGTCGCTAAGAGTCAAACATGACTGAGCGACTTCACTTTCTCTTTTCACTTTCATGCATTGGAGAAGGAAATGGCAACCCACTCCAGTGTTCTTGCCTGGAGAATCCCAGGGACGGTGGAGCCTCGTGGGCTGCCGTCTGTGGGGTCACACAGAGTCGGACACGACTGAAGTGACTTAGCATAGCATAGCATAGCATAGTTTGACGTGACTCTGACCCTGTGTTATTCTCACTCCAGAAAAACAGACTCCTAGTATTCAATCCGGAGAAGGCAATGGCACCCCACTCCAGTGTTCTTGCCTGGAGAATCCCAGAGACGGGGGAGCCTGGTGGGCTGCCGTCTATGGGGTCGCACAGAGTCGGACACTACTGGAGTGACTTAGCATACTGTACAGAGGTATATTGTGTGTGTGTGTGTGTGTGTGTGTTCAGTTGCGTCCGACTCTTTGCGACCCCGTGGACTGTAGCCCGCCGGGCTCCTCTGTTCGTGCGATTTTTCCAGACAAGAATACTGGAGTGGGTTGCCATGCCCTCCTCCAGGGGATCCTCTCGATCCAGGGATGGAACTGGTGTCTTCTGCATTGGCAGGCAGAGTCTTTACCACCATGCCACCTGGGAAGCCACATTTTGCATATATGTGTGTGTATGTATATACATGTGTGTATACACATGGCATCACCGGACAGAGGGGATCTCACCCTCTACTTTATTCCCCGGCTTCCTGGACCGAATCTCTTTCCTCTCCCCTCCCCGTGGGCCACCCCTTCCCAGCCCCCTTTTCTGGCTCCTTGGCATCCCCTAGCTGGCAAATGTTGGAGTGCTACAGGTCTGCCCTCAGATGCATCCTTGTTTACACCCACTTTCCAGATGATTCCATCCACTTGCATGGGTTTAAACAGCATCTCTGCACTGATATAGTATCCAAATACATGTCTCCACACCTGGGCGCCTATCAGACTCACGCCTGTCAACATGTCCATAAGAGCATCTTCGCTTGGCTATCTGACAAACTTCACATGCCCAAAATGGAACCTTTGGCTCAGACGGTAAAGCGTCTGCCTACAATGCGGGAGACCCACGTTCGATCCCTGGGTTGGGAAGATCCCCTGGAGAAGGAAATGGCACCCCACTCCAGTATTCTTGCCTGGAAAATCCCATGGATGGAGGAGCCTGGTAGGCTACAGTCCACGGGGCCACAAAGAGTTGGACATGACTGAGCGACTTCACTTAAAGAAAAGTTAGATACAATGAAACCAGTGAAAGCTTGCTCTACCTGTAATCTCTTCTTTTTGGGGAAACAGCAACCCTATTCTTCCAGTCATTTGAGCCAAAAGATTGGCATTCACTGTCAACACCGCTGTTTTCCTCAACCCCCACTTCCAAGCTTTAAGCAAAATCTCCCAGTTCTGCCTGCAGGATAATATCCATCATCGAACTACTTCTCAATGCCTCCACTGCTACCACGCTGGTGCCAGCACCTCGAAGTTGGATCTATTGCAAGATTATCTCTGCCGGGCTCCTTGGGTCCTTCCAACTCCACACAACAAGATTACTCCTCTCCTCAAAACCCTCAGCTCTTCCTATCTCGCTTGGAGGGAGATCCAAGTCCCACGATGCCCTGGACCGCCAGCCAGGGTCTGGGCCCTGCCCACGCTCTCCGACTATGCCTCCCACACTCTCCCGCCTGCTCAGCACGCTCCAGCCACTCCAGCCTCCTTGTCAGGCCTCCAACAGCCACACACAGTCCTGCCCCAGGGGCTCGGTCCTGTCTGTTCCCTCGTTGCAACACTCTCCGGTATCTTTGAGGCTTGCTCCAGTCTGCCCAAATGCAGCCTTCTCAGGGAGGTTTTACCTGGCTTTCTGATATCTAATAGCAACACCCTATGCCTCTTACCCTGCTTCGAGTTTCTGGGCAGCAAAAGTCTCTCCCTGTCATACTGCATAATCACTTGCCGTCTGTTTACCATCTTCTTTCCTCCACTGGAATGTATGATCCATGAAGTCAGAGATACTGTATTCCCGGTGCCGGAAACAGTATCTGGCATATAAAAGGAGCAGTCCAATATTCCTTGCATACATTTTAAAAAGCTTTCAAGTGGTAAAAAGAACCCTTACTTTTTTTTAAAAAAAAAAAAAAAGGTTATTACAAATCAATGTAAAACAAATGGGTTTCCTATCCTTGCTTGAAAGTAAAAGTGAAGTTGCTCAGTCATGTACAACTCTTCGTGACCCCACAGACTGTAGCCTACCAGGCTCCTCAGTCCATGGAATTTTCCAGGCAAGAGTACTGGAGTGGGTTGCCATTTCCTTCTCCAGGGGACCTTCCAGACCCAGGGATCGAACCCCGGTCTCCCGCATTGCAGGCAGATGCTTTACCGTCTGAGCCACCAGGGAAGCCCCATCCTTGCTTAAAAACCAAGCAAAAGTTTTGCTGTTCAGTCGCTCGGTTGTGTCTGACTCTTTGCAATCCTGTGGACTGCAGCCCACCAGGCTTCCTTGTCCTTCGCTGTCTCCCGGAGTTTGCTCAAACTCATGTCCATTGAGTCAGTGATACCATCCAGCCATCTCATCCTCAGTGGCCCTCTTCTCCAGTCTTCCATCTTTCCCAGCATCAGCAAGAGCAATACATCTTTCCCTTTCAAGTTAAATTTCCAAGAGTGAAATGTCCCCAGGAAGTCGCAGTGAACAGAGCTGTGGAAAACATGTCAAAGGTTCCTGACAGAGTTAAATGCGTGCACCCACGAGGAATGGAGCTACTGTCTGTTGAATGTCTCAGAAGTTCAAGGAATTTGCCTTCAAAGTTTTGTTTTGGACAAAGAAGCCTCTGAGCTCACATTCTTTTCTATGGGGGATAATGATGCTTTGCAAGAAGGGAAACTCATTTAGATGCAGCAATCAATGCAGGGCTTCTTGGGGACAGAAAGACATTGGCGGCAAACAAGAGCCTGAGCACACAGGGAGCTGCTGTGGGGAAAGGAAGGCACATTCTGAGCCGGCTGAGGATAAGGACGTTGTCTCACTTAACCTATTTCTTATCCTGATGGTCAACCCTCGGAACCGTCAGACCTCAGGACAGTGGCGACACCACACAGCCCCAGGCAGCAGGTAACACTTGAGCTGATTTCTCTTTAATTTCATAAACCTATACTGTCAGGAAGATCCCCTGGAGAAGGAAAGGGCAACCCACTCCAGTCTTCTCGCCTGGGAAATCCCATGAACAGAGGAGCCTGGTGGGCTACAGTCCGTGAGGTTGCAAGAGTCAGACACGACTGAAGGACTAACTATACTGTCAAAAAGGCTGGACAACATTGAAAGGCTTAATGGCAAGTACACTGAAGAGTCTGGGCTTTCTGGCTTCCTGAGGGTTTCTTTTTTTCTCCTGCTTAATAAAGTATTTAATGTATTGTTATGCTATTTTTCTCCTTCTGGTTTGTCCTATAAGATTTCTCCCTTTCTTGTAAAACATCAGAGTCGGGCAGGACCCCAGCGATCAGACCTGTCCCTGTTCCTAAGTATACCCAGGGAGAAACGATACCCAGGAAGGGAGTAAACTCCTTGTCTAATGACACAGATCTGACCAAGGTCAGGACTGGGACTAGAAGCCAGTCGCTGGTGTGACACCTCCAGTTCTTCATCCAGTAACTTCAGCAGAGCTGTCATTCAAAACACAGCAAACCAACAACAGCAACAAAAATCCACATAGAAAACTAAGTGAAAATGTATGGCTGACTCCTAATTATGATCTGAAAACTACACTCATCCCCTTTATACATATTTATCGCTGCCTATTTCGCAGAGTCGGACACGACTGAGCGATCTGATCTGATCTGATCGCTGCCTATTATGTGCCAGGCAAACTGCTGACATGAGAATGAATAGTGAGGAAGGCAAACACAGTCCTTGTTCCAAGGAGCTTACGGTTGAGTGAGGAAGACAGACAACTAAACATGCAATTAAAATGAATTCCAACGGTGTTCCTGTAAGGCAACCATGGGGCACAACAGGAGTGAGACAGAGTGACTGAAATAGTGTGTGCAAACAAAAGAACACAATATTGTAAATCAGCTATACTTCAATAAAAATTGGAAAAAACGATTTAGATAGCACGTGTGGGGTCAACAATCAGGTGATGGGAGGTACCCAGACTTCGGGGGTCATCAGTGAAGACAGATGTCAAACTATCATGCTGTACTCCTAAAACGTACATAACAGAAACTTGTATGCGTGAGGGAAAGAGAGAGGGGCGTGTGTGTGCGTGTGTGTGTTTGTGTGTGTGTGTAAGGGCAGCAGGCGAAGGAAAAACCTTACTCCAAGCAGACACTGCTTTCCCCTCTGACTGCTGTGTCTTCATCCTTCCGGTCTCCTGAGCTAAGACACGGCCCGTCACCCTTGACCCCTCCAGCTCCTTCACCTCTCATACCCGATCACGCATCCCTTTCCGGCCCTCTGATGCTTATGGTCCTCGAGGCTGCCTCCCCTCTCCATCCCTAACACCCTCTTGCCCAGCTTACCCCGACTCCTGGCGGAGTCTCACAGCGCTTCTGCCTGGATTCAGCCTTGCCCTCTTCAGTTCTCTTTCTCTGCCGATTGACCTGCCTAAAAAGCAACTCTGACCATGTGAGTCCTCTGCTGAAAACCCGTGAAAGCCCGTGGCTCCCCATGGGCTAAGTGAAATTGAAAGTCAATCAGTCCAGTCCGACTCTCTGCGACCCCATGGACTATCCAGTCCATGGAATTCTCCAGGCCAGAATACGAGAGTGGGTAGCCTTTCCCTTCTCCAGGGGGTCTTCCCAACCCAGGGATCGAACCCAGGTCTCCCACATTGCAGGTGGATTCTTTTCCAGCTGAGCCACAAGGGAAGCCCCCATGGACTAAGGGTACATTTCAAGTTCACCAACAGGACCCCAAAGCCTCCATGAGTTGGCCCAGCCTGCATTTCCAATGTCTTCCCTTGCCTCTGCAGTCCATGCAAAAGTGAAAGTGAAGTCACTCAGTCGTGTCTGACTCTTTGTGACCCCATGGACTATAGCTTACCAGGCTCCTCTGTCCATAGGATTTTCCTGGCAAGAATACTGGAGTGGGTTGCCATTTTCTTCTCCAGAGGATCTTCCCCACCCAGGGATGGAACCCGGGTCTCCTGCATTGTAGTCAGACACTTTACTGTGTGAGCCACCAGGGGAGTCACAGTCCACGGGGTCACGAAGAGTCAGACACGACCGAGCAACTGGACAGCCCTTGCCTCTGCCTCTCCCACACTGTACACACCCACAGCTCCTGCTTCCTGGGAGTGCAGCAGGCTCTCTAAGGCATCTCGTCGTCCTGCAGGTGTCTCTGGGACTGTCACCCCGCCGCACAGCCTTCCCCCTTGCCGAGGCGCCTCTCCTCTGACTGCCTTCAGGCATTCTCTCATAGGAAACCTTCCCCAGTGCTCCTCCGCACACCCCTTGAGTGAGCGAAGCTTCTCCAGGTGTACATGGTACCCTGAGTGTGCGCCCTCCCAGGCTAATAATGGCTTCAGTCGTGTCTGACTGCACGCAACCCTATAGACTGTATCCCACCAGGCTCCTCTGTCCATGGGATTCTCCAGGCAAGAATACTGGAGTGGGTTGCGATGCCCTCCTCCAGGGGATCTTCCCGACCTGTGTCTCTTACCTTTCCTGCATTGGCAGGTGGGTTCTTTATTACTAGTGCCACCTGGGAAGACCCACGGGACCTCGGGCACCTCCTAAAAGTTACACACATACTCCATGTTAAATTATAAGCATTTGTCTATGGCTCTGTTCCCCTTCCCAGCAGGTGACAAGGATTGCTTCACTCATCTTTGCAAGCTTAGCACCTTGCGCAGTCCTAATCCATAACAAGACGTCAATGCATGCTTGTTTAATCAAAGAGCAGTCATTGCAGAACTTACATTGGGTAATTCTCAACCCAGCAATTGAAAGTGGCATTATTATATGTGGAAATAAAATAACGGGGTTCTGCTTTCCCACCAAAGTGGACTCCCCAAAAAGAATAATTGAGCTGAGCTTCCTGAAAATTACTGGTTTGGGTTTTGACCGATAACACTAATATCTAAACGTCTCTGTATTTTCAAAATACAATGGTCCACACTGTTTGGTTCCTAAAGCAATATAAAATCATTGCATCTTCTGGTGACTTATTTTAAGTGTTACAAAATACCACAGCACTAGTCCTGAGTCATAGGACTAGTTTGTTTCTAGAATAGTCTGGAGTAAACATACTGGGAGGAGACCAGCACCTGGGCAGGGTTCTGTGGATGGCATGGCCTGGTGAGGTCACCATTCAAAATAGCAGATTACCACAATGGCACGCATTTACCTTCAAATACCTATGCTCCTTTCTCCTGAAAGATTGGCCTATCTTCAAAATTAGTCACTATTTTGCAAACAGAGATGGGAGATTTAAGGAGGTATTTGGAAGGAGAGAAGCCTCAGGAGTGTTGGGATAGAAAAGAGAGGTGAGCCAGATTTTATCAACGATTACCACCTATGGATAATCTACCTGCCTGCAGGCAAGCTCAGTTGTGCCTGACTCTCTGCGACCCCATGGACTGTAGCCCGACAGGCTCCTCTTGTCCACGGAACTTTCCATTCAAGAATACTGGAGTGGGTGGCCATTTGCTCCTCCAGGGGATCTTCCCAACCCAGGGATCAAACACCCTGTCTCCTGCATCTCCTGCACTGGCTGGCAGACTCTTTACCGCTGGCGCCACCTATAAATGAAAACAGACTGTCCTTCTCTAATTGCTTATAATCCTAACTCTGAATTTCAAATTACAAACGACTGTGACAAAGTTTGTGGAGTCTTTCTTTCCTTTTTTTTTTTTTTTTTTTTTTGAGGGCGGGTAAAGGAAAGCAAGCATTTTGTCATGAAAACCACCAGCCCATCCCTACAAATGCAAACATATATCCCACTTCTCTTAATATAGCACACGGGCTTTAGTTTTAGCACAGAGAGTGTTGGGAGGATTTTCTTTCCCAGTTGTGTTTATTTATAATATGGGTGTGGAGTAAAATATCAGATCACAACAGGTTATATACTTCCATGGAAGCCTTTCTTTTCTGCCCAGAGCTGTTCCTACATTCCTTCTTAACCTCAAATGTAAAAAGTGTATCTTGCCAAATTGTGATAAATCGTTACCTGCGTGGCAAAGAACTTGCTAACTAGAAGTAACTCCAGTCTTCCCAAAGTACATCCTTTATGTAACAAAGTGAATCTACTCTTGGTACATGTGCAACCTTGAAAAAAAATAAAAGGGAGAGGGCTCAGCAAAACAGCTGGATTATTCCCCCAAAGGCTTGAACATACCTTTAGAAACATTTTAAAATGAAATTTTGCTCTTAAAAAAATGAAATGGTATAGTTTGATGCAGAAGTCATCTAAAAATAGGCATTTGGTAAAAAAGCTGTCTGCCCATAACACCAGGGCTGTGTGTTTGTGTGTTGTGTTTTTTTTGTGTGTACTTGCCCACGTGTTGTACTGCATGGGCGAAAAATGGTAACTTAGGCGCTAAGAGTCGGGCACGACTGAGCGGCTTCACTTTCACTTTCCACTTTCATGCATTGGAGAAGGAAATGGCAACCCACTCCAGTGTTCTTGCCTGGAGAATCTCAGGGATGGGGGAGCCTGGTGGGCTGCCATCTCTGGGGTCACACAGAGTCGGACACGACTGAAGTGACTTAGCAGCAGCAGCAGCAGCAGCAGGCTCAAAAAAAATTTTTTTTTGTTTGTTTTTAATTAAAAAAAAAGGCCTTTGGTAAAGTTCTTCCACAAAGAACTAAAATCTTAATGTTTGTTGAAATGCTTTCCAGAACTTATATACACAGTAAAATAATCATTTTGTTTCATAAATGTGATACTTCAGAAAGTATGCAAAATGTAACCAAAATGAATCTGACCTTTTACATCCAGAATAAAAGCATTTAAAAATATTTTGTGAAACCATAATATGTATTTTCTTGCACTTACTGATTGTCTTGTGCTTTGGACCTAACTGTGATTTCTGGGTTTTCCCTTGCTGTTTTCTTCCTACCTACCTAGAGTCTTTCTTTGTGGTGGGATGGTCCTTTTGTTTTAAGCACAGGAGGTAAACACCAAGGTAAACACTTGTGTTGTCATAATAGTATGAGGTGAGTGAGTGAAGAGGCATTTCCAGTGGAATTTTAACTATCATGAACTTATTTCTTAGTTCAGATCAGTCACTCAGTCGTGTCCGAATCTTTGTGACCCCGTGAATCACAGCACACCAGGCCTCCCTGTCCATCACCAACTCCCGGAGTTCACTCAGAGTCATGTCCATCCAGTCAGTGATGCCATCCTGCCATCTCATCCTCTGTCGGCCCCTTCGCCTCTTGCCCCCAATCCCTCCCAGCATCAGACTCTTTTCCAATGAGTCAACTCTTCGCATGAGGTGGTCAAAGTACTGGAGTTTCAGCTTTAGCATCATTCCTTCCAAAGAAATCCCAGGGCTGATCTCTTTCAGAATGGACTGCTTGGATCTCCTTGCAGTCCAAGGGACTCTCAGGAGTCTTCTCCAACACCACAGTTCAAAAGCATCAATTCTTCGGCGCTCAGCCTTCTTCACAGTCCAGCTCTCACATCCATACATGACCACAGGAAAGACCATAGCCTTGACTAGACGAATCTTTGTTGACAAAGTAACGTCTCTGCTTTTGAATATGCTATCTAGGTTGGTCATAACTTTCCTTCCGAGGAGTATGCATCTTTTAATTTCATGGCTGCAGTCACCATCTGCAGTGATTTTGGAGCCCAGAAAAATAAAGTCTAACACTGTTTTCACTGTTTCCCCATCTATTTCCCATGAAGTGATGGGACTGGATGCCATGATCTTCGTTTTCTGAATGTTGAGCTTGAAGCCAACTTTTTCACTCTCCTCTTTCACTTTCATCAAGAGGCTTTTGAGTTCCTCTTCACTTTCTGCCATAAGGATGGTGTCATCTGCATATCTGAGGTTATTGATATTTCTCCCGGCAATCTTGATTCCAACTTGTGTTTCTTCCAGTCCAGCGTTTCTCATGATGTACTCTGCATATCAGTTAAATAAACAGGGTGACAATATACAGCCTTGACGTACTCCTTTTCCTATTTGGAACCAGTCCCTGGGATTTCTTTGGAAGGAATGATGCTAAAGCTGAAACTCCAGTATTTTGGCCACCTCATGCGAAGAGTTGACTCATTGGAGAAGACTCTGATGCTGGGAGGGATTGAGGGCAGGAGGAGAAGGGGACGACAGAGGATGAGATGGCTGGATGGCATCACTGACTCGATGAATGTGAGTCTGAGTGACCTCTGAGAGCTGGTGATGGATAGGGAGGCCTGGCATGCTGCAGTTCATGGGGTCGCAGAGAGTCGGACACGACTGAGCAACTGATCTCTCTCTCTCTCTGTTGTTCCATGTCTAGTTCTAACTGTTGCTTCCTGACCTGCATACAGATTTCTCAAGAGGCAGATCAGGTGGTCTGGTATTCCCATCTCTTTCAGAATTTTCCACAGTTTATTGTGATCCACACAGTCAAAGGCTTTGGCATAGTCAATAAAGCAGAAATAGATGTTTTTCTGGAACTCTCTTGCTTTTTCCATGATCCAGCGGATGTTGGCAATTTGATCTCTGGTTCCTCTGCCTTTTCTAAAACCAGCTTGAACATCAGGAAGTTCATGGTTCACATATTGCTGAAGCCTGGCTTGGAGAATTTTCAACGTTACTTTACTAGCGTGTGAGATGAGTGCAATTGTGCGGTAGTTTGAGCATTCTTTGGCATTGCCTTTCTTTGGGATTGGGATGAAAACTGACCTTTTCCAATCTTGTGGCCACTGCTGAGTTTTCCAGATTTGCTGGCATATTGAGTGCAGCACTTTCACAGCATCATCTTTCAGGATTTGGAATAGCTCCACTGGAATTCCGTCACCTCCACTAGCTTTGTTCATAGTGATGCTTTCTAAGGCCCACTTGACTTCACATTCCAGGATGTCTGGCTCTAGGTCAGTGATCACACCATCATGATTATCTGGGTTGTGAAGATCTTTTTTGTACAGTTCTTCTGTGTATTCTTGCCACCTCTTCTTAATATCTTCTGCTTCTGTTAGGCTCATACCATTTCTGTCCTTTATCGAGCCCATATTTGCATGAAATGTTCCTTTGGTATCTCTGATTTTCTTGAAGAGATCCCTAGTCTTTCCCATTCTATTGTTTTCCTCTATTTCTTTGCATCGATCGCTGAAGAAGGCTTTCTTATCTCTTCTTGCTATTCTTTAGAACTCTGCATTCAGATGTTTATATCTTTCTTTTTCTCCTTTGCTTTTCGTTTCTCTTCTTTTCACAGCTATTTGTAAGGTTCCCCCAGACAGCCATTTTGCTTTTTTGCATTTCTTTTCCATGGCGATGGTCTTGATCCCTGTCTCCTGTACAAAATCATGAACCTCTGTCCATAGTTCATCAGGCACTCTATCTATCAGATCTAGGCCCTTAAATCTATTTCTCACTTCCACTGTATAATCATAAGGGATTTGATTTAGGTCATACCTGAATGGTCTAGTGGTTTCCCCTACTTTCTTCAATTTCAGTCTGAATTTGGCAATAAGGAGTTCATGGTCTGAGCAATAGTCAGCTCCTGGTCTTGTTTTTGTTGACTGTATAGAGCTTCTCAATCTTTGGCTACAAAGAATGTAATCAATCTGATTTCAGTGTTGACCATCTGGTGATGTCCATGTATAGAGTCTTCTCTTGTGTTGTTGGAAGAGGGTGTTTGTTATGACCAGTGCATTTTCTTGGCAAAACTCTATTTCTTAGTTACTTTGGCCTCGATCATTAAATTACAAAAATAAGTATTTCATGTGATTTTGTTAGTATATTTCTTAGAGACAAAATACACAAATAACTAAAGGGCAAAAGATGGAGGGGTTATGGATATACCACTGTAGGTACCATTACCATGTGACTGGAAACTCTACTTGCCTCACAGAAAGAATAGACTGTGATGACCCATAACATGCCTCCCCTGTTTACTTAGTCCTGTATCTGTGAATCAACTTCCTTCCTTAAATAATGGCTAGAATTTCATCACCAGAAGCAATTGTAAATGTATCTCTTAGATTTAACTCTTCACTTTCGCAATCTGGAAAACATAAATAAACTGCACTTATTTATTCTCAAAGAATGGCACCCCACTCCAGTACTTCTGCCTGGAAAACCTCATGGGTGGAGGAGCCCAGAAGGCTGCAGTCCATGGGGTCGCTGAGAGTCGGGCACGACTGAGTGACTTCACTTTCACTTTTCACTTTCATGCATTGGAGAAGGAAATGGCAACCCACTCCAGTGTTCTTGCCTGGAGAATCCCAGGGACGGGTCAGCCTGGTGGGCTGCCATCTATGGGGTCACACAGAGTCGGACACGACTGAAGTGACTTAGCAGTCGCAGCAGTATTAGGCAATAACTATTCAACCCATTAAGGTAAAAGACTGGGAATAATATGAAATTTTAACAGGTCTGGATTCCTAACAAGTAAGAAGGTAAATGAAACTTTGAGGTAGTTTCAACATGTGACATTGAACCCTCTCTCTTACTGACTAGAAAAAAAATTGGTGATGGAAGCCAATCGGTTTCTACCCAATATTCTGTAATGACCTCTATGGGAAATGAACCTAAAAAAGAGGAGATATTTGTATAACTGATTGACTTTGCGGTACAGCCGGAACTAACACAACACTGTAAATCACTTGTCCTACAATAAAAATTAAAAACAAAACAAAAAAGAAGTGGTTTAATTAAGACATGAACGAAAATTTTAATTTCCTGTTATCTGATCTATGGGCTTTTCCGGTGGCTCAGATGGTAAAGAATCTGCCTGCAATGCGGGGGACCTGGATTTGATCCCTGAGTTGGAAGATACCCTGGAGGAGGGCATGGCAACCCACTCCAGTATTCTTGCCTGGAGAATCCCCATGGACAGAGGAGCCTGGCAGGCTACAGTCCATGGGGTCAATAACATTCATGTATTAGAAATACTGACACTTTATTGCCTTCTCCATAGATCCTGATCAGTATGTTGATCCAGGTGTAAGAAATCTTTCACCTACTTTGTAGGTTTCACAAAGTAAGACACGGTTTGAATATAAACCAGTCCAATAAAATTCTTCCTTCCCTTTGGGAAACGTATTTCTGAGACATCTGATAGTACATATAATTTTAATTATTGCTCATACGCATACTTAAGGTCACAGAAAGTTCTGATATTCAAAACATACTGATAGTTATATTGACCCAAACAGGCAAAGTGGTCAATAGCAAATAGTTCATGCCAGTAATGCCTCAAATCTCGCTAATCAGGAGAACAGCAGTTCCCCAGTGGCAGTTTTTATGCAACAAAGATAATTAGCTGTCTTCAATTCTCTTACCAAACTGGGGTAGAAGGCCAACTCATTGTCAAATATATTTTAAAAAGCCATTTTTATTTATGAGCAAAACCTTCCCTTTAATAACACAGGGGCAAAATGTGTCAAAATAGAGGTATTAAAACAAAAATCTACAAAGAAACAGGAGTGAGCACACATTGGGAGAAAATCTTGACAATACTACCATCAAAAAGTCACATGGAGGAGTGGTCTAGTGAAGATGATGTCTTAACAAGCAATCCCCATGGGCAGCATCACGGGTGTGATGGTAAAAGAAGGAAAGAACAGCATGCGAGGGTGTCAGGGGAGCAGAACAAAGCAACCACTGGTAAACGGCTTCAAAGAAGCGAACGGGAGGCTTTCTAAAGAAACAGGAAACGGAAAAACAAGCTATTACAATTTGTTACCCCTTCTAATTCTAATCAAATGTCTTTCTGTAGACATTTCATTAAAAAAAAAAAGTCTTTTTCTGTAGAGAAGAGGTATATCCGAAGCAGGGCTGGAAGATGAGAAGGAAGCGGAGGAAATAAATTATGACTGGGGAAAAAGACTTAGTCAAGATGGGGTGGCCTCTGACTTGACTCCTCACAAAGCCTCTTTTAGATGGCTGGGGGCAATGTGATGCTAATTAATACAACATGACAAATAATTAGAGATATATCAGATTTCAAAACTAAACTAGCACAAAGGGAAACAAAAGTTAGGGTCAATACCGACCCAGCAAACTGACCGTATCTTAGGTGGATGTCCTTTCTCAATATCAAGAGCCGATTATAAAGCAAACGGGGGCTTTCCTGGTGGTCCAGTGGTTATGAAGCTGCCTTGCAATGCCGGGGACACATGTTCCATCCACGGTTGGGGAAGATCCTACATGCTGCGGACCAGCCAAGCCCGGGCGCCACAGCTACTGAAGTTGCTAAGCTCCAGAGCCCGGGCGCCACCAGGAAGAGCAGCCCCCGCGGGCTGCAACCAGAGAAAGCCCGTGCACAGCCGTCAAGACCCAGTGCAGCCAAAGATAAAGAAATAATGTATCTTTAGAAACCTAACATATTTAAAAAATAAGGACAGTTGGCGAGTCGCTTCAGCATTGGCTCAGTCTGTTCTTTTCTACCTAGCTCACATTTCTCGAATAACGTAACGTGATGAACTAACTACACTTAACTCAGTGACACAGTGGAGGATGTGGAGAGCTAGATTCAGGGAAGCTTGCACACAGGACAGTTGAGCTACTAGTTTAAAATGAATAGGCTTTTAACAACCATTTGCAGAATGAATAGAAACGGCCTCTTGATTAAGGGATACTCTTGATTAAGGGATTCGTGATAACGAACCAGGGCTTTGTCTTCCTTCCCTGGACCATACCCGGAGACACAGTAGGGTCTTCTCTAAGATGTCCCATTTTCTTGGGTTGCTGAGGGACTTGGGAAGTCCTGAAGCACCAGGAGATGCTGGATCTGGGAACAGGGGCGCTGGCTGCAGAAATCTGGAGGACTGTCATCTAGAGGAGGGGGGAGTGCTGACCAGTCCAGCATAAGTGATTGTCATTGAAATCACTTGTTGATCACCTTTAAGAGTAGGGCACTGCGACTGATTAAATGTCCACTTTTCTAATCCAGTTTTGTATACTTGTTTCTGGGCTTCCCCGGTGGCTCAGTGGTAAAGAATCTACCTATCAACGAAGGAGAACCGAGTTCGATCCCTGGGTCAGGACGATTCCCTTGAGAAGGAAATGGCAACTCACGCCAGTTATCCTTGCCTGGGAAATCCCATGCATACAGGAGCCTGGCGGGCTACAGTCCATGGGGTCACAGAAGAGTTGGAGACAACTTAGTGACTAAACAGCATACTTGTTTCTACTTTTGTAAGAAAGACGAACAACAACTACCAGTAATCTATTCAAAAGAGAAATCTCCAAGGTCTGACCTTCTGGGAATTCAGCTCCAGTCTTCACCATTTATCAGCACTTAAATTGACAATCTCTGATAAGGACAACTTAATGCTTGACCAGCAGTATAAAGTGTTACTTTCAGTCTTTTGTTTATGTAACCACAAAAGCACACAGCGTTTTTGTTCTCATTGCTTATTTCATGGATCTATATAATCCACTTTTTAAAATTAAAAGACATCTTAGTGATGTGCAGAAAACATAAACTCAGTACAATGTATAATACAACTTTTTGTTATAAAGCTACCCATACACACACACATACATACATATATATGTCATATGGGTCAAATTACTAAATGGGATAGAATTTTTAGAAATTGGATTTTTTTCTGGTTAATAAGCGTATTAGCTAGTTTTAGAGTATTAATTTTACTGTACTTATATCAATTTGAAAGTGAAAGTAAAAAGGTTATTCACTCAGTTCAGTTCAGTTCAATTCAGTCGTTCAGTTGTGTCCGACTCCTTGCGACCCCATGAATTGCAGCACGCCAGGCCTCCCTGTCCATCACCAACTCCCGGAGGTCACTGAGACTCGCATCCATCGAGTCAGTGATGTCATCCAGCCATCTCATCCTCTGTCGGCCCCTTCTCCTCTTGCCCCCAATCCTTCCCAGTATCAGAGTCTTCTCCAATGAGTCAACTCTTCACATGAGGTGGCCAAAGTACTAGAGTTTCAGCTTTAGCATCAGACTTTCCAAAGAAATCCCCGGGCTGATCTCCTTCAGAATGGACTGGTTGGATCTCCTTGCAGTTCAAGGGACTCTCGAGAGTCTTCTCCAACACCACAGTTCAAAAGCATCAATTCTTTGGCACTCAGCTTTCTTTACAGTCCAACTCTCACATCCATGCATGATCACTGGAACAACCATAGCCTTGACTAGACGGACCTTTGTTGGCAAAGTAATGTCTCTGCTTTTCAATATACTGTCTAGGTTGGCCCTAACTTTTCTTCCAAGGAGTAAGCGTCTTTTAATTTCATGGCTACAGTCACCATCTGCAGTGATTTTGGAGCCCCCAAAATAAAGTCTGACACTGTTTCCATTGTTTCCCCATCTATTTCCCAGTCATGCCCAACTCTTTGCAACACCATGGACTGTAGTCCACCACACTCCTCTGTCCATGGAATTCTCCAGGCAAGAATACTGGCATGGGTTACCATTTCCTTCTCCAGGGGATTATCTCACCTGTAGTTCTACGTAACATGAAGCATACAGAGCACATGAATACTCATAGCTAAGGGCATATAAATGTCCTTTTAACCTGCAATCAATATACCCTATGGTAAGCTACTTCTTGCCATTTAAATCAGAGTTAATAACAAAAATGTTTTTCATGGCTTTCAAAATAGACGGGGAAAAACAGACACTGTGGCAGATTTTATTTTCTTGGGCTCCAAAATCACTGCAGATGGTGACCGCAGTCATGAAATTAAAAGCTGCTTGCTCCTTGGAAGTTATGGCAAAGCTACGGCAAACCTAGACAGCATATTAAAAAGCAAAGATATTGCCTTGCTGACAAAGGTCCGTCTAGTCAAAGCTATGGTTTTTCCAGTAGTCATGTATGTTGGATGTGAGAGTTGGACCATAAAGAAGGCTGAGCGCCGAATAATTGATGCTTTCAAAATGTGGTGCTAGAGAAAACTCTCGAGAGTCCCTTAGATAGCAAGGAGAGAAAACCAGTCCATTCTAAAGGAAACCAACTCTGAATACTCATTGGAAGGACTGATGCTAAAGCTGAAGCTCCAATACTTTGGCCACCTGATGCAAAGAGCCAGCTCACTGGAAAACATCCTGATGCTGGAAAGATTGAGGGCAGGAGGAGAAGGGTCAGCAGAGGATGAGATGGTTGGATGGCATCATTGACTCAACACATGTTAGTTTGAGCAAACTCGGGAAGACGGTGAAGGACAGGGAAGTCTGGCGTGCTGCAGTCCGTAGAGTTGCAAAGAGTTGGACACGATTGAGGGACAACAATATGTCTTTCTAGGAACACAGGTACAGCATAAAACAAGGTGAATTTGTAGCAGGAAGATGACATGCCCACAGGGGCATGTTAAGGCAGAACTGATTATATTGGTTTTTCCTGGCTGTGAAACGTCTCTGCTCGGAAATACAGGCATTGGAGCTCGTTGCCCATCTCTTCCCACCCAGCCCGTCACAGTCTCTTCACACGCCCTCAGCAAAAGGATGTAAAAATGGGGAGACGTAGGGGGCTGCCCTCCTCCGAAACATGGCCTACTCTGGCCAGTTTCGAAACTGGACTTCTGGGTCTGGCCACCAGGGCCAAGCATCAGCGTTCCTGGAAAGGGAAAAACCCACTCACTGAAAATTCCATTCCTCCGCATTCACACAGATTGTCAACCCAGCCACCGGGTTGTGTTCCGACGCTGAGCCAGCTGCTCGGCGGAGGGACCTGACCGGCTCCCCCACCTCCACCCCGGGAGGGCAGCCCACGAGCCGACAGACCTGAGCCCAGCTTGGAGGAGGAGGGGTCCCCTACCTTGGCTCCGCGCATCCTTCCCCGGGGCGGGTCCCGGCTCCCGCCGCGCGGGCAGTGGCCGCGAGGCCGCCGCCGCCGCCGCCCCGTGACTTTGCCGGAATGCAGGCAGCTGCCGACTTGGCCAGCATCTCCAGTTTTCCTATCAGAGGCATAAATCGTCCACAGCAATTGGCCAGGCGCCCGCACCAGCTCCCATCCCCGCCTTGGAATCCTCTCCCTTGCAGCCCGAGCCTGCAGCCTGAGAAGGGAATGAGCTGGGCTGGTGGAACCACTGAGCAGAAAACCTGCGACAGGTTTGGTGGACCTGGGGACCCCAACCTGGGGGCGCGGGCGGCGGCTGAAAAGGCCGGGGGTCTGCCGTCCCCTGCCGGCCGCTGTCGGTCGGAGTCCGCTTCTGTTTGGCTCCGAAGTGTTTTCCAGCCGAGTAGAGCGCTTCAAAAGCCCGGCTGAGAAAGGTTGTTTGCGCTGTTGTGGCTTGGAGTGAAGTCTGAACTGCGTCAGAGCTATTGCCCCCGAGGCAATAGCTGGGATCGCCCAAGGGGAGGCAGTTTCGGCTGGGATCGCCCAAGGGGAGGCAGTTTCGGTGTTTCTGGAAACTCCAAGCTCTTGCAGGAGGCCAGCGCTCCACATTTAAGCATGTAACATAATCTGTTTTTATCTCCTATGGCTTGCCCGTCTCTCCAGATAAGCAAGACTCTGCAGAATGGGGCTCAAAAAGGAGCTCTGAGGAGAAGAAAGACTTCGATGCCTGAGTTCTTGCCTGCCTAGTGTTCATTGCAACAGAAGCTGACCCCCTTAAAGGCCTTTATAGATCAATGATGAAGAGAGAAGCCTTCATTCAATTTCATTTATTGGAGCACCAACACACTCTCTGCTGGTTTGGGGACAGGGAAATGCAATGTGCAGTGCGTGTCCTGGAGTTTACCCTCTGCTTGGCGACGTTCATTCTAAAAACAGAAAGCAAACAGAACTCTGCACAATTAAGCGGCAAGCTCAGCACAAGAAACTGAAAAGTGCACACCCAGCAGATGCCCTTGGGCAGCACGGCAGAGATAAGCAGTGCCCGCCCCCAGCCCCACTAGGTCCAGGCAACAGACTTCTGCTCTTTCTACCAGCGCTCGGCTTGGCCTCAGTGCTGGGATGTGTAGGGTGATACAGTTCCACAAAAGCAATAGGTGCTCAGTCAGTGCTCGTTCTGAGCATTGGAGTGAATGACTGTGGCAATGATAGTGAGCTGGAGGGCTGAAGGGCTTGGCCCTGGCATTCGATACCCCATCCAGCCTCACCAGTTGTGTGACCCTGGGTCAGTTAACTGAACCTCTCCATCTGTGTCAGTAAAATGTGAACGATAACACATTCCTCTTAGGGTCAGGAGGGGGAGTAAATGAAATAATCCATGTACAGTGCTAGGGGCTCCCCAGGGGGGCTCAGTGGTAAAGAATCTGCTGCCAATGCAGGAGATGCTGGTTCGATCCCTGGGCTGGGAAGATCCCCTGGAGAAGGACATGGCAACCCACTCCAGTATCCTTGCCTGGGTAATTCCACAGACAGAGGAGCCTGGTGGGCTACAGTGCAAGGGATTGCAAAGAATTTGACACACCGAGCGACTGAGCACGCATTTCTCAATCCAGTGTAGCTAATACCATTGTTGCTGCCAATGCTGTTGCTTCTTCCAGAAGAAGTCTGCAAGGCAGTGGTTAAAAGCAGTCACTTGGGACCCAGATACTTAGGATTCTTTCCGTTGGCATAACTTTGGGCAGGTGAGTTTCAATGTCCTGACCTATAAGACGGTAATAATAGTAATAAAGGAAAAGCTGCTAATCATAGCATGATTTACAGTACTTCATCCATCATGGCGTTTGTGCTCAGCAGAGAGCGGACAAGTCTACAGTAAATGGTAGGTGGAAGTAAAAAGTTGCTCCTAAGGTCATAATGTCTGTCTCTTATTTCACTTGTCCACTCCTCTGCTCATCAGCAGATCAGTTCTTAGTGAACTGCCCGCCCATGTCTGAACCCAGTGCTTCCTTCCCAAGAAGGCGTGACTGACGGCAGCCCTTGGTTTCAGACAGAGTGGGTCTCCTGCAATGTCTGATGTGCAGTAATTTCCACAGAAGGGCCCTCAGGACTTTTCATGAGATTACTGCTAAGTTTGGCCAGGGCAGGTGGAAAGGTGTCTTGAGGATCCAAATGCAATAACCCTGTAGCTCCCATAGTTATTTAGATGGTGGGACTTGGTTTTGCAAAGTAGGTCAAATAAAGCTGAACGATGTTTGCAGTAATCCCTCACTCCATGGGCGACAGGGGAGGACTCTGGAAGGAACCGGGGTACAGAACCCCTCAGGGGGCTTGCAGTGACATATAGGGTAGCTGTCCCTTGCCCACGGAGCCTTTCCGAACTATCAACTGTCCTTTAGTTGCTAAGTCATCTTCAACTCTTTTGTGACCCCATGGACAGTAGCTTGATAGCCTCCTCTGTCCATGAGATTTCCCAGGCAAGAATACTGGAGAGGGTTGAAGAAGCCATTTCCTTCTTCAGGGAGTCTTCTGGAACCAGGGATCAAACCCTCATCTCCCGCTTGGCAGGTGGATTTTTTACTATCGAGTCCCCAGGGAAACCTATGCAAATAGGTTCATTTAAAAAAAAGAAAGAAAGAAAAAAACTGATCACTGGGGAGTTCACAGTGTGTTTTGTGTCACCTGCTCAGAATGGAATGTCACCAGCCCCACGGGGTTCACGAGGGAGCCATCCCGCGCGATCATTACCTGCGTCTTGTCCCTTTACCACCCTCACACTTAGGACATAATTCACCCATTTCCAGGCAAAGTTTATATACTTGTCTCCCATCTTCTGCCTAAGCTCTCCAGACATCAAACAAACAACTTCTTTATGATCCTTGAACCCAAAATCAATATATCCATCCCACTCATTGAACTAGGAGGCTTCCCCGATGGTTTCCACTGAGATAAGAGTCCACCGAGTCTTGACCTAGCAGATTTCTTTTTCTCTCGCTAATGTGATACGATACATGGATTTGAAAGGCATCAAGCTAGAAGAAAGTCCTGGAAAGTATTCCAAATCTTACAGCTTATACATAAAAGTAATTTCATGGTGGCCTCCCTAAATTTTACAACAATCCTTAAAAGCTGTCTTTCATTACCAATAATGTTATGAACTTAAAAGTTTTTAAATCTACCGACAAAAAAATGCTCGAGAAAGAAAGAATGACTTTTCTATTCTCTCATAAAATGTGATGTTACAAAACATTGTTAAATGGAGATTCAGTCAAAGAACACTCATGTTGGGGCAAAAGCATTACAGAGGTGGGTCAGGAATTTGTTGAATAAAATGTGTTATTTTCCTGTGTGCTGTGCTCAGTCACCCAGTCATGTCCAGCTCTTTGTGACCCCATGGACTACAGCGCATCAGGCTCCTCTGTGGAATTCCTCAGGCAGGAATCCTGGAGTGGGTTGCCATTTCCTCCTCCAGGGGATCTTCCTGACCCAGGGATTGAACCTGAGTCCTCTGCACCTCCTGGATTGGCAGGCAGATTATCAGTGTGCCACCTGGGGTCTGTATATATTTAGTGAGAGTGGTGAGCAGAGTGGATTTTGTCTGGAGCCTTGGCCATTGAGATTTGGCTGCGTAAGGTGTTGTGACCCATATGTTCTTACCTGCTGGGACACACAAGTACATCTCACTTGATTCTAGGAAGCATCTGTGACTGCTGGCCACTCCCACCATCAACAAAGTCTCACTCTCCTTGGTTTCTCAGCACCCCACCGTTACTGCTCTCCAGCTGACTGTTCATCCCCTCAAAAGACCTCCCTTGGGCACTCCCTCGCACGGTACACAAACATAAACCCAAAATGGCTTAACGACTTACAGGTAAGACCCGACACCATAAAGCTCCTAGAGGAGAACACGGACCAAAATTTCTCTGACATGTCACAGCAATGTTTTCTTAGGTCAGTCTCCCAAGGCAAAGGAAGCAAAAGCAAAAGTAAACAAATGGGATCTAATTAAACTTAACAGCTTTTGCACAGCAAAGTAAACCATAAACAAAATGAAAAGATTACCTACAGATTGGGAAAAAATACTTGCAATTTCCAAAACATACAAGCAGCTCGTACAATTCAATACCAACAACAGCAAAAAAGAGAAACAAAAAAACAAACGACCCCATCAAAAAATGGGCAGAAGACCCAAACAGACATTTTCTCCAAAGACTTGCAGGTGGCCAATAAGCATATGAAAAGATGCTCAACATCACTAATTGTTAGAGAAATACAGGTCAAAACCACAAAGAGGAACCACCCTACATGAGTCAAAATAGCCATTCTTAAAAAAATCTACAAACAATAAATGCTGGAGAGGGTGTGGAGAAAAGGGAACCCTACTACACTGTTGAAGAAATGTAAATTCTCCAGCCACAATGGAGAAGAGTATTTTATTCCTTAAAAATAAATTTTTAAAAGTTTTTCTTTAAAAAAAACAGGAATAAAATTGCTATACGACCCAGCAATCCCACTACTGCGCATATACTGGGATAAAACTCTAATTCAAAAAGATACTTGCACCTCTATGTTCAGAGCAGCACTGTTTACACTAGCTGGGATATGGAAGCACCCAGATGTCTATCTACAGCTGAATGGATAACGAAGATGTGGAAAATACCTTATTCCATCCCAGGTCCTCTTTTCTTCTCCCGGAGTGACCTAATCCACTTCTCTTGTTTCAGTGTTATATACTCGATTCTGTATCTCCAGCCCACACCGCTTCCCTGGGCAAACATTTCCTGCAAAAAGGCAGGTATTAAATATTTTATAGGCCTCCCTCTGGCCAACATACAGCTTCAGTCGCATCTACTCAGTGTCAAACACATGCAGCCAGTGGCCAGCAGTAAATGAACAGGCTGGGCTGAGCGCCCGTAAAATTTTATTTACAAAACCAGGAGGCTGCCCCACGGCCTACGGTTTGCCAAAGCCTGCTCTAGACCCAAATATCCAATTGCCTTCTGGGCAACTGCAACGGGGGCTTTCATACACTCCCAGAGGTGACATGTTTCCAAGCAAGCCCATCTCATTCTTCGCTGGGTTCCTTCTCAATGAAGACATCCCTCTCTACCAAGATAGACACCCTGGCACCAGCCTTGATTTCAGCCCCCAGATCCAATCAATCACAAAACCTAGTCAGTTCTACCCTCTAGCCACCTCCCTGATCCCATGCCCTGTCTGCTTTCGGACTCTGCTACTCTGTCACCTCCTTCCTTTCTGGGCTTCCCTTGAGACTCAGCTGGTAAAGAATCCTCCCGCGTTGTTGGATTCCTGGGTCGGGAAGATCCCCTGGAGAAAGGAAGGGCTACCGACTCCAGTATTCTGGCCTGGAGAATTCCATGGACTGTACATTCTATGCGCTGGCAAAGAGTCAGACACAACTGTGCGACTTTCCGTTTCAGTTTCCTTCCTTCTCTGCTCACCACACTTGAGGCAGGAGGATGCGGCCACTCCTCCATTTTAAGACCCTTCAAGGGTCCCTGTCGTTGTTGCCTGGGTGTAGATGCAATTCCGGCTCATCTCCGTCATTCCTGACTTCCAGCCTGAAGGACTTTGGATCTCTTGGATGGGACCCTTGCCTCTGCGACTTTGCCCCTTCATTTTCTCTGCTCAGAACAAGCTTCTCCTGTTTCTCACTCCTCCCGCTCATCCTCTACAGTCCGGGTCGCTTCCCCGGGAAGCGGGGTCTCGCTCGTCCCGCCGAGCGTCCTTCTCGCTGCGGCCGGCCTCGCAGCCCCAGCCGCGGACGCGCACCGCCCCCTCCCGGTCAGGTGGGGGATCACGCGGGGCCGCGTGGTCAGTACATACTTAATGAATTTGCACTCCACTATAATCGACATCTCAGAATTTATTTGACCTGCTACACTGTACTAAGATGATCTTTTTCTTTTTCTTTACCTCTTCCCTCAGCTTCTGCCATTCTTTCAAATAGAAAATGACTGATGGAGAGTTAATTGTCTTTACGGTCTTGGGCAAAAAGCACGGTCCAGCATTCCTCCCAGAGAGTCGGTGTGGGATTTCTACGCACAATCTAGGGGAGTCCTTCTCTTTGTGTCTGCCCTGTGCCTGTGAAGCTGAGCCCGGAGGAACCGATCCTTAAGGGGAGCCTGCATCCAGTTACACCATCTACACCTCAGCAACACACGCCTCTGTCCTCTTCTTTTTCCAATGCAGGGAATGAGGCCAGAAGCCACACTCTGCTTGCTGTTTGCCTGTGTTCTTGCAGTGCTGCTGTATTGCAAAGGTGACGAAAAATCTGTAGTCAGAAGGACATGGAGGGCAACCTCATTCAGACAATAACAGTTGTAGAACCAAATGTATTCTTGCAGCTAACAATTGAAAGGGGGCAAAAAGCATACTACCACCATCCATAGCAGAGGAAAAAAAAGGCAGGAAATGGACATTTATGCCTTTCAATAGACTGTGTCCACTGGCTTCATCCCCTGTGAGCCAAGTGACCGTGGGAAGTTAAACTTGCTCAGCCTGTCGCCTTAAGTGGGAATGATAGTAATATTGCTTGTGTTTTTAATATATATTTTTTGTTTATTGCTGACTGTGCCGGGTCTCTGCTGCACCTGCTGTGCAGGTTTGTTCTCTAGTTGCAGCACACCGGGTCTCCTCTCCAGGGGCAGTGCATGAGTGTCTCATTGCCGTGGCGTCTCGTGTGCAGCGCAGGCTCTAAGGTACGTGGGCTTCGGTAGTTACAGCTCCCGGGCTCTGGAGCACAGGCTCAGGAGTGGCACATGGGCTTAGTTGCTCCGTGGCGTGTGGGATCTTCCCGGATCAGGGGTCGAACCCACGTCTCCTGCACTGGATTGTAACCATACATAATGGCCTGCCTCAGGGAGGTAACTGAGCCACTCACCTGCAAAGGACTGTAAGGAACTGAGAGACAGAGGAAAGGGATGAGAGGATGAGATGGTTGGATGGCATCACCGACTCGATGGACATGAGTTTGAGCAAGCTCCAGGAGTTGGTGATGGACAAGGAAGCCTGGCGTGCTACAGTCCATGGGGTCACAGAGTCAGACACGACTGAGCGACCGAACTGAACTGAACAGAGGATGAGATGTTTGGATGGCATCTCTGACTCCATGGACTTGAGTCTGAGCAAACTCCGGGAGTTGCTGATGGACAGGGAAGCCTGGCGTGCTGCAGTCCGTGGGGTCGCAAAGAGTCAGACACGACTGAGCGACTGAACTGAATCAAAGGAAGTAAAATGAACACATTCTCCTGCTTGAGGCTTGCCATTCTAGGGGACATTTGCAAGGACTGAATAGTCTTTCTACCTTTCTTCCTCACCTCTCTGGAGGTGATCCATCATTTATGGATCTGGCAACCAGGCCCTGACAAGACGGCTATTTTGAGGTGCTAGCTTGCCATCTTCTCAGTCAGCCAGGCCCCCCTGATTAAAGTCTTTCCTTTCCTCAACCCCTCATCTCTCTGTTTCATTGGCCTGTCGTGCGGCTGGCAGAGCGAGCTTAAACTCAGTAACAGGTGAACTCCCTACCACTGAGCCACCAGGGAAGGCCCAATATCACTGTTTTGAAGCTTGAATGAAACTATGCGGGAGGTCTGGCATAGGAAAGTTCTTAGCACATGTTAGCTATTGTCGTAATTTTTGTTTTACCCACAATAAAGCGAAAGAAGGAAGAGGGAAGGAAAGAAGAGTAAGTGGCAAAGATGGGCTGGGGGGTGCGTTGCGCAGGGAGGCAGAGCAGCCTGGGGCAGCCGGGGTGGGGGTGGGCAGTCTCCACCACTTCCCAGCATCTATTGCAGACTCCACTGTCAACATTTTGTAAGATCCTCCCGTCCAGGTAACGTTTGAACCCTCAGAGCACAGTGGCAGTGGGCCTCCAGGAGAATGATTAACTCTGTGTGATTATCTTGTTTGTGGGCGCGCTTCCTCTTGTGTAAGTCAATAACATCTTGGGATTGGGACACAGTGTTCTCGGGACGCTGCCGGCCAGTCCCAAAATGGAACATAAGGAGGTGGTGTTCCTACTTCTTTTATTTCTGAAATCAGGTAAGACTTAAAGATTTTTTTTTCATTTGAATCAATATTTTTTTTTTCCTAGTAGTATGTTAAAAATAAAGCCATCATAATTTTAAGGGCAACTTGCCGAATTTAGCTTTTGATTCATCAGATTCCCAGTTCAACATCTAAGATGGAGGAATTCTTCAAGAGATAAGGTCCGTCTCCCTTATGTGAATACTGGAGACAAGCGGACAGAGAAAATAATGAATGACGCTTTCAATATAAAAGATGGAGCTCAAGTGATGGCTATTTTAGTTGAAAAAAATAGCCCAGAGTGCTAACAGCTCCAAAAGTTGTTGGTCTCTTTGCCTGGTTCTCAGTTTGGTTAAGCTACACCATTTTTGTTAAGGTTTCATATTCTCCTGATTTTCAAATGTGAGCAATGAAATATCTCTGACCACAATCTTTGACCACTGTGGTTGTGTTGACCTATTCCCTACGTCTCAGCTTGCTTCTTATGCTGAAGAGACCACTGCTGCTGCTAAGTTGCTTCAGTCGTGTCCGACTCTGTGCGACCCCACAGACAGAAGCTCACCAGGCTCCCCCGTCCCTGGGATTCTCCAGGCAAGAACACCAGAGTGGGTTGCCATTTCCTTCTCCAATGCATGAAAGTGAAAAGTGAAAGTGAAGTCGCTCAGTTGTGTCTGACTCTTAGCGACCCCATGGACTGGAGCCTACCAGGCTCCTCCGTCCATGGGATTTTCCAGGCAAAAGTACTGGGGTGGGGTGGGGTGCCATTGCCTTCCCCGGGAGAGACCACAGGCATTGCTTAATTCAGGCGATGTACATACAGTAATTCAACAAATCTCTATTGAGTGCCCGAGGTAGAGTGGTACTTTTTTATCCATCCATACACATATGCATCCTTTAGCATCAACAGCTTATTTAGCTGATACAATGGGTATTGTAGTAGATTTATCCCCGTTTTATAGATAAGGTAATCTGTAGTTAGGAAAATCACATTATTTGCCTATAGACCAAATTCCCAAAGCCAGGAAGTGAAGAAACCAGGACTTCAGTCAGGGTTTTTCCGAGAAGGAATCTCATGGTTCTCACTTTTTCAACTTTGTTTAAACCTTCTTTAAAATATTCTAAGCATGTCTTTGTGGAGAAGGAAATGGCAACCCACTCCAGTGTTCTTGCCTGGAGAATCCCAGGGACGGGGAAACCTGGTGGGCTGCCGTCTATGGGGTCGTACAGAGTCAGACACGACTGAAGCGACCTAGCAGCAGCAGTAAGCATATCTTTGAGGCTCCTTTTTTTTTTTTTTTTTTTTGACAGTTTTATTGAGATGTAATTCACATACTATACAATTCACACATTCGAAGCATATGATCTAATGGATTTCAGCATTTAGAGTTGTGCAACTATCACAGTACCTTTTAGAACATTTTTTTAACCCCAAACTTTAAAATGGATGGCATCACCGACTCTGTGGACATGAGTTTGAGCAAGCTCCAGGAGTTGGTGATGGACAGGGAAGCCTGGTGTGCTGCAGTCCATGGGGTTAGCAAAGAGTTGGACATGACTGAGCAACTGAACTGAACTGGAACTTTAAACATAAACATAAGGGATGGTTCATGTTGATGTATGACAGAAACCAATACAATATTGTAAAGCAATTATCCTTCAATGAAAAATAAATATATTTTGAAAAAGCAAACACAAGAGCTCTATAAAATATATCCTATAAAGACTGAAATTAGATCTTTGAAGGGTTCTTTGAAAGTAGAGCACGCCAGGGTATAAATGAAATCAAAACAAGAAACTTTACATTTTTATTATTCTTTAATTATTTTACCTTTAATTATGTTATTATGTTTCATAGCATATACCTACTGAGACCTACCTTAGGAGCTGATATGACAAAGAAATATCCCCAAAAGGAATAAATTTTTTATTTCTAGGTTGAAAGGTTGAAAATGCCCATATTTTCTTTCTTTAATTCTAGGGCTCATTTGACAGTGGGTTGTAATAGTTTATTTATTGACCAAGAAATATTAGAGAAATCTTTTCAGTAAGAAAATTATTTTTATATTCTAGACCGAATGTAGATGTATATTGTGATTAAAACAAGTATAGTTTATTAATAAAGTTTAAAAAAAAATCACAGTAGTATATGTATGTGCCCCCATGCTTTTGTGTTTGAAAGAAAAGACTTGGCTGTTTGTGAAATGCAAACTGCTTATCTGCCTCTCACTGAGAACAGCTGTAAAAGGAGATTTTTTTCCCCTTTCCTATAAGGGTGGGATGATTTGAGAGAACAGCATTGAAACATGTATATTCCTGTATGTAAAATAG
The DNA here is from genome assembly GCA_935064755.1 of Tragelaphus eurycerus. NCBI lineage: Eukaryota > Metazoa > Chordata > Mammalia > Artiodactyla > Bovidae > Tragelaphus > Tragelaphus eurycerus. The sequence goes on along the minus strand of CAKXYN010000039.1, from coordinate 19,162,362 downwards.
ATGACCACTGCAAGTTTGATACATGAAGCAGGGCACTCAAATCTGGTGCTCTGGGACAAGCCAGAGGGATAGGATAGGGAGGGAGGTGGGAGAAGGGTTCAGGATGGGGAAGGACACGTGTACCTGTGGCCGATTCATGCTGATGTATGGCAAAACTCACCACGATATTGTAATTATCCTCCAATTAAAAGAAATTAATTTTAAAAAAAGAAAGGAAAAAAAAAGTTACACCCTGATCTATAGAAATGACCCAAGCACAAATGTTTCTGGAAAGGAGAGTTCCAACTGGGAGAAAAATGCAGGATGAAGACCTGAGCATGGGTCTAAATATGCATTTCTCTATAATCTTGATACATGTGTTGAATGACTTTTGGTGTATTAAACTACATCAGTCAACTCCTATTCAGGGGTGGAAGGATCCATCCTTCCAGTTTGGAGAATCTGAGGTTGAGGAAGGAAAAGCAGAGGCAGGGAGAACGTGGGCTCTGGGAATGGCTTTGTCTCAGTCTGGGACAAGGCATCACCCCTGAGCAAAGCATGTGTCCAAGATGGTCAGGGATGGCCCTTCTGAGAAAGAGCATCTGGTCCTTAATGATCCTTCCTGCTGGATCATTTTCATCAGTATCCAAACACGCTCCTGAATGTCTCTTCTTAAAAAATTTCCCGGAGGACCTAGAGATGATCTGTACTCATTGAAGTAAGTCAGACAGAGAAAGATAGATATCATATGATATCACCTATACGTATAATCTACAAAAAAATGATGCAAATGATGTGATTTGCAAAACATATATAGACTCACAGACATAGAAAACAAACTTCTGGTTACCAAAGCAGAAAGAAGGTGGAGGTATAAATTAGGAGTCAGGGATTAGTATATATAAAATATATGTTATATGTTGGGATATAACACCATGGAATACTAACCCAGGTCTCCCACATTGCAGGCGGATTCTTTACCAGCTGAGCCACAAGGGAAGCCCTATGTTGGATACTATACATAAAATAGATAAATGGGGACCTACTTCTGTGGCTCAGGGAACAATACTCAATAGCTTGCAGTAACTTATCATGGAAAAGAATCTAAAAAAGAATATGCATGTACAACTGAATCATTTTTCTGTACACCTGAAACAAACACAGCATTGTAAATCAATGATATTTTAAATAAAAACATTAAAAGTATTAAAACATTCCTGAGACTTCATGTGGCCTCTAGGAGATGCTCCTTTCACAGCCAGGCTTCTGAAAAGACTTGTCCTCCCAAGATGTTCCCAGCGCCTGTCCTGGTCACTCTTCAAACCACTCCCTTGGGCTTTGGTCTCCACTCCGCCCCCTAAAGTGGTCAAGGTTGCCAGGTTGCCTAATCCCATTTAGGCAAACTTTAGGAAACTGCCGTCTCCAGTGCATTAACCTCTTTTTAGCCCCTCATGCTATAAGCATGGCTGGTGTTTCATTCCAAAGGGTGGAGGGGAGCACCTCGAGGCGTGGAACAGAGCCACAGCTGTCTCAGGGCCCATGTTGGCCCTGGACCACTGAGTTCTCTTTGCAGCCCTGTGGTGGGACCACGGCTGGGCACCCGCTGGCCACCCTCTGCAGTAGCCAGGGGCAGAGTGAGCTTCAGACAGACTCTGTGACTCAGATTCTATCTCAGAAGAAAGTTGAGACCATTGTTTGTACCAGACTCTTGTGCAATTCCCTCAGAAATACCAGATCAAAGAGCCCAAAATGGGTTCTTTTTTTAATTGTGAGGGGTCACTGTACTAAGCCCAGTATAAAAATTACCAAATATTATGGTCAAGATTTAGTCCAGATCTTATTTCTTCTCAACATCATCAGCTCAACAAAGTTTTTGTATCTGGTGGTGGAACCATTCAGAGAATGCCTGTCACATTAGTTTAAGCAACACTGTCACAACTGAAATTTGTACTTTTGGAAATCAAATAATGGCCTCTAAGTTCTATTTAAAAAGTTATGACCAACCTAGACAGCATATTAAAAAACAGAGACGTTACTTTGCCAAAAAAGGTCCGTCTAGTCAGAGCTATGGTTTTTCCAGTGGTCGTGTATGGATGTGAGAGGTGGACCATAAAGAAAGCTGAGCGCCAAAGAATTGATGCTTTTGAACTGTGGTATTGGAGAAGACTCTTGAGAGTCCCTTGGACTGCAAGGAGATCCAACCAATCCATCCTAAAGGAAATCAGTCCTGAATATTCATTGGAAGGACTGATGTTGAAGCTGAAGCTCCAATACTTTGGCCACCTGATGCGAAGAACTGACTCATTGGAAAAGATCCTGATGCTGGGAAAGCTTGAAGGCAGGAGGAAAAGGGGATGACAGAGGATGAGATGGTTGGATGGCATCACCAACGCAATGGACATGAGTCTGAGTAAACTCTGGAAGTTGGTGATGGACAAGGAAGCCTGGTGCGCTGCAGTCCATAGGGTCGCAAAGAGTCGAACACGACTGAGTGACTGAACTGAAGGGAAGGGAAGTCGCTCAGTTGTGTCCGACTCTTTGCGACCCCATGGACTGTAGCCCACCAGGCTCCTCCGTCCATGGGATTTTCCAGGCAAGAGTACTGGAGTGGGTTGCTATTTCCTTCTCCAGGGGATCTTCCCCACCCAGGAATCGAACCCAGGTCTCATGCATCGTAGGCAGATGCTTTACCGTCTGAGCCACGAGAGAAGTCCTGAGATTCTATTTAGACCCAGGGATGGACAAATCAGCATCAAAATTGCCCCAGGGTGATCTCCTGGTACTCCATCATGACACGCAATTACTGGCAAACAGATCAAATTGTTTCTTATTTAAGGTTTCATACCCATTAACATAGTAATGTGGAAATTGTTAAATAGTTCTAATCTGTTAATTTAGCAATCCAGTCAGCCTTGTACCATAGTGCCATCTATTCATGGAATTGTTTTCCTAGTTAGTCATTTGTATTCACATCCACCTAGTTGCTTCCAATAGAGCAGAAAACTTGACTTGGTTGATGCAAAGCGAATAATTTACAAATTCATGATAATTATCAGCTGTGTTGATGCATTAATGCATCATAAAATGCTCCATTTTAATTTTACTTTTGTAGGTCTCGGAGACCTCCTGGATGACTATGTAAATACCCAGGGGGCTTCCTTGCTTAGTTTGAGTCGGAAGAACCTGGTGGGAAGAAGCATAGAGGATTGTGCAGCAAAGTGTGAGGAGGAGACGGACTTCGTTTGCAGGTATGTCCCTGGTAACTGCACCTACACAGAACTCCTGATGATTGAGGCACATTATGTTGATCACAAGATATTTGCTCAGGGATTTATGAATGGAAATAGGATTTCATAGTAATTTCATGAGGTTAGAGTTTGGAATCTGTATTTGGTCCATGTATCTGAAACCATACAGTTTCTTATGAAAGATCATTAGTGTCCCTTTTAGAAAAATGCCCCAAAAGGAAATTATGTAACACTTGACATCAGCAGCTATTGTTACGAGCTGTAGCTTTTTCACATCATTGTTGGTAAATATTTATTGAGGATCATGTGACTGGAAGTGTCCTAGACCTTAAGGGGCGCTGAAACACAGATACAGTGATCTGGTGTGTGTATATGTATTTATATGATAGATTTTATATGTGATATATAAAATCAGTATATATGATAGATTTTTGTGTAGACCCAAAAGCAGTACTTGCCCTTTTGTATTTATGGTATAGTCACAGAAACTGGATAAAATGTAAAAAAAAAATACAGCCAATTTCAGATATTGATAAAATCAGTGTGTGCTCTATTAAGATTTAGAAGAAAGAACAATCCTAAGAGTTGAGACAACCAGGAAAGGCCTGGGGTAGAGTTGGGGGGAACTGAGCTGGGCTTTGAAGGGTGAAATCTTGGTAAATAATGACCAAGCCGGAAGGAGTCTAGGCAGAGGGCAGCCTGGCTGGGCACCTGTGAGAGGGACCGGGTCAGCTGATGCAAAGGTTCATGGAGGAGATGGGGCTGGAAAGGAAGCCTCAGACGGCTTTGATGGCGGGCTCAATATCCACACAGGACGATGAGTGCAGGGCTCGGGGGAGTGAGGGAAGGGGCTAGAATCAGAGGTATTGTCAAGGGGGAAGTTAGAGGCATCCATGTGGACCGTCTTGGGGATGGGTTCAGAGAAGCTCACTTGCTCCTTTCCCACACAAAGCAGATATTCTGGTGCTTCATTAAGAAAAATGGGTGAAGAAAGAATAAAGCAGTTACAAAGAAAATGGGGAGGGGAAGAAGGTAAAGGTAGAAGAGAAAGAACATCTACCATGTTGCTGAACCTTTTCATTATGGTGCCAGGTTGAACTGAAAGTGAGTTCTGAGCTCTTTGATTTATTGAAAGCTGTCTTTAGAGTGTCTTCCTTATTAATTGCTTTACACAAAGGAAATAAGAGTGATGTTTACATTCCTTTAAAGGGAGGACTAGAATGGTGTTTTCTGTTTCTCCTCTGCAGGGCGTTCCAGTATCACAGTAAAGAGCAACAATGTGTCGTAATGGCCGAAAATAGCAAGACCACCCCAGTCTTTAGGATGAGGGATGTCATTCTATATGAGAAGAGAAGTATGTACCATGTTTTCTTCCTCCTTTTTCTTTCTCTTTTTTCTTTTCCTTCCCCTCTCTCTTCCCTCCCCACCAGCCCAGTTACTATCTGTAATTTATCAGACTGGCAAATGGAGGAGCTATGGTGAACTGAAAATGAACTTGGACTCAGAAGGTTCGGCCACTAACCCACAATGCCAACCCGAATGTAGTATTTCACCTTTTAGGTTTCATTTCTCTTGATTTCAAAATGCAGGGATTGGATTTACAAAATTACTTCCGCTTCTGTGACCCTGAAAATAAGATACTAAACAATATCTTACTTAAAGATATTAAAATATTAAGATATTTTAACTGATTGTTTTAATATTTTATTTTAAGATATTAAGATTTAAATATTAAGATATTTAAATAATAATCTTATTTAAAGATATTAAATAATATTTTCTTCTTATTTTTAAGAAGAGTCCACAAGTTCCTTATGATCTTGGTTTTTTTTCTTTTCTTCAGAGACCACCGTCTGTGGTCTGAAAAGCTCGAAGCAATAGCAAAACCGAGGTGTTTTCAATCTGCAGTAACATTTGAATAGAGACAGTATCCTAAGTGCTACACGTTCTGCTTTTCTTTCCGTCATGGCCCATATTTCCCGTAGTCTCTGAAATGGTGCAGAACTTTGAAAATGTGCAGAAGTTGCAGCTCATTTTTGAGAGTTCCTTAAAAACTCTGGATCCTTCGTTGTTTAGGATCACAGATGGCCTAGATTCCTTCAGAACTTGTGTGTCTTCTTAGACGTGCACAAGTTCATTAAGTCTGTACGAAGATCCAAGTGACTTATGATGCTTTACTGCTACTTCCTATTCTCTGTCGTTGGTGAGGTGTCAGGACTATTTTGATATCAGTTTTACTCTCCAAATATTCTGCTTCACAAGTGTTGAAGACAACAAGAAACATCCTATTTCACGTATTCTTGACAACAGCTTGCAATGTTGTCTGGAGTTTCCCCGCCAAACTCTTAAGATTTTGAGAGGTGTTTTTTAGGTTAGGATTATATCTATGTGCTGGTTCATCTTAGCCTTAAGTAGCTGTGCATCTGTTAACCTCACTTCGGGTCCACTGTTGAGCTTAGAGTCTAAAGTGCAGATTAAATCTGAAGTTCATCTGTGGACATTATTAGTTCTTGCAGTTACTGGGTAAAGAGATACATGGGCTTACCCAGTCTATTAGACATTTAAAAAATGCTGGAGGGATTCTGTGTGCAAATGCTACCATTTAAACATGTCCTCTGTAAATGGTTAACCAGAAGGATCAAGGGGGTGACCTCTAGGCTTCATTTGGCTAGTTGAAGAGTTGCCTGTTTTCAGGGTGACGGAAAGGAGCCAAAGGTTATACAAACTGTGGCGGGTACAGACAAACAAAAGAGAGGGAAAGAGTCAAAAGTCAGTCGCTTTTGGGTGCTTGTGTCTTTACTGTGGAATATTGACCCACTGCAAAATTACCTGCCAGGGTGTTTCTGGGAATAGTCAGTGTCAGATCAGTTTCATCTCCACTGGCCACCAGGGCCACGGCCGCCACTTGGGTCTAAAGCTGCCCTCATCACTGCAGGGGCTGGTCCGGAGCTGCCCTGCTTCCAGCCCTCAGTGCCCTTAGAAGAAAGTCCACATACTCACCAGGTGCTACCGGGCGCTGTGTTACTCAGCTGACCTCGCGTGCGGGGCTGATGTCTGTGCCTCCTGCAGCAGGCGGAGCACAGGCTTGCTCATCCCGACCCTCCTCTGTTCTTCTGGCTCCTCACTGCTCAAGTTGCAGCTCAAGCATCCCCTCTCCTGACCCCTTGGCCTCTGGAATACCTTGTTTACCCTTTTGATAAGTGTAACATATCAACTGGCATCATATATCTCAATGAAGATATATCTGCAATCTTTATACAGAGTGTTGAGTTTAAAGCAGTAGTTACTATAGGTGTGTTAGAAGTATTCTACCCAGAAAATTGATCGATGAATTTAAAGCATTGACATGTATATACTGGGTGCTAAGCTGCCTCAGTCGTGTCTGACTCTTTGCTATCCTATGGACTGTAGCCCACCAGGCTCCTCTGTCCATGGAATTTTCAGGCAAGAATATTGGAATGGGTTGCCATTTCCTATTCCAGGGAATCTTCTCAACTCAGGGATTAAACCTGCATCTCCATGTCTCCTGCATTGTCAGGCGGGTTCTTCACTACTAATGCCACCTGGGAAGCCCAAGATCACCGAGCTGAGGTCCCAGTGAAATATAGCAGCTTCCCACTATTTGTTTTACACATAAAACACTATCATGTGTAAAATCAATGGCTCGTGGGAAGCTGCTGTATCACCCAGGGAGGTGGGCTGGGGGGCTGGGAGACAGACTCAAGCGGGAGGAGATATATATATATACACATACATATATATATATATACATATAAACATACTTCTGGCTGATTCACATTGTTGAATGGTAGAAACCAACACAACATTGGAAAACAAATATCCTCTATTCAAAAACATTGAGTGGGGAATCATAAAAGATGATACAAATATACTTCAAATATTTTAGATTTTATTTGAAAATACAAGCTTATGCTGGTACCTTTGGACGTAAAGCAGAGGCGTTTTTTCTTTGAATCTGGAGCCACCAACAGAAGTTATCTAGAGCATTTCTTGTATAAACCACACTCATGAATTATCTACCATAATCTGTCCTTCTCTTTGAACTTGAGCAAGTCTAGAGACACCCATTAACAATCTGACTGTAAAATTCCTTTATATTTTCACGATTCCCCTCCTCTCAAACTCGTATCAACAACACGAATGAACTGCTCTCAGTGGATCTGGTAACAATTTGTTTTGGCTGCGCCCTGTAGCATGGGGGATCTTAGTTCCTAGACCAGGGAAGGACCCTATGTTCCCTGGCGGTGAGAGCACAGAGTCTTCACCACTGAACCACCAGGAAAGCCCCTTGATAACAATTTAAAGAACTACTCTACTCTTTCAACTACTTGAAACTATTTATCTTAGTTTATTAAAAAGAAGCTCCTTCCCCTCTCCCTTTCGTTTCTCAGTTTAGATCATCCGTAATCAAATAGAGCTGTATAAAAAGTTTTGGAAATAAAAACAACTGACTCTTGGTAAGCGTATGACAGAATGGGTCAGAATGGGAACAGAATGGGTCAGCACTCCTGAAAGTGGCTTGCCAGCCACAGATGCCCATCCTGTCACATGCGGGCTGGCAGTATGTTTTAAAGGCAGGAAGGGGCCCACTGGGTAACTAGCAAGTTGTTAAAATGGAGGCTGGTTGAGGGCAACTTCTGTAAACATTGAGAGTAGACCACAACTGTATTACCCTCTTTGGTACTTTTTTCACACTTAAAATACCACCATGAGCCTAGAAATGGCTTGCATATCTTTCAGCCTCTGCGGGTCTGCCCATTCCATGAAGAAGCCCTCGCCCACTTCCCATCCACTCCCTCACGATGTTATTTATTTTCTCTGTTACACATGCTGCCATGAGGTTGTCTATTTCACAATCTGTGTCCTTGATTACCTTGGGGCCCCAGACTCCACTGAGATGTAAGCTCCACTCGGGCAGGACCTGTGCGGTTCCTACTCCAAGTGTCCCCAGTACCTCCAGCACACAGCATCTGCCTGGCATACGGGAGGGCTGGCGCTCTGGAGAAAGGAATCAATCCCACACGTAACTGTAATTCCTCCTTGCTGTTGTTTAGTCGCTAAGTCGTGTCCGACCCTTCTGCGACTCCATGGACCGTAGCCCATCAGGCTCCTCTGTTCATGGGAACTGTCCAGGAAAGAACACTGGAGAGGGTTGCCATTTCTTTCCCTGGGGATCTTCCCAGCCCAGGGATTGAACCCACATCTCCTGCACTGGGAGGCGGCTTCTTTACCACTGAGCCACCAGGAAAGCCAAGCCTGCAATAACGCTCACACAGACTGTCTTTGTAGATAGTGGGTAACGGTGTCCTTTCTCACGATATGACCGAGCAGCGCAGGGCTTCCTCGTGATTTTTTGTTGTGGTGGTGAAAGGATTTGACCACTGTTTGGGCTTCCTTGCAGTCTACCTTTTGGAGTGCAAGACCGGAAACGGGAAGACCTATAGAGGGACCACAGCCAAAACGAAAAGTGGGGTCACCTGTCAAAAGTGGAGCGCCGCTTCTCCACACGTGCCCAAGTAAGACTCTCTTTTGTCTCCGTGTTCACCTCTTATCCTAGGAATGATTCCGTTATTTCTGACTCAAATCAGAACATGTGACTAGACTAGCAGCTATGGGGAGAATCTTACTGATGCTGGTGCAGAGCTGTTCAATAATTGATGGTATAAAAGCAGAAAAGGCTGCTTTCAATTCATTCTTGTGTATATGCTTTTTCTTTTTTTGGAAGATTTAAAACAATAAAAAAGAACAATAAATTCTAGAACATGAATTCTAGGCTGAGACTGAGAAAAGGAAAAGATGATGATGTTTACAATTGAATCAGTCTAAACCAAATGTGTTCACATCAACACTGCAAAAAACAGATTATCTTGCAACTTGCCTATTATTTATTTTAATGTCATTTTTTATACTTTGCCCAGTATGGTATTCAGTTCAGTTCAGTCACTCAGTAGTGTCCGACTCTTTGTGACCCCATGAATCACAACACGCCAGGCCTCCCTGTTCATCACCAACTCCCTGAGTTCACCCAAACTCATGTGAATCGAGTCAGTGATGCCATCCAGCCATCTCATCCTCTCTTGTCCCCTTCTTCTCCTGCTCTCAATCCCTCCCAGCATCAGGGTCTTTTCCAATGAGTCAACTCTTTGCATGAGGTGGCCAAAGTATTGGAGTTTCAGCCTCAGCATCAGTCCTTCCGATGAACACCCAGGACTGGTCTTCTTTAGGATGGACTGGTTGGATCTCTTTGCAGTCCAAGGGACTCTCAAGAGTCTTCTCCAACACCACAGTTCAAAAGCATCAATTCTTCGGTGCTCAGCTTTCTTCACAGTCCAACTCTCACATCCATACATGACCACTGGAAAAACCATATTAGGTGGTATTAAATTCTCATCAACAATGCTTATCAAGTGGGAATTTAGTGTCTATGATCCTCCCCACTCCCAAATTGTCTTTAGCCATCCTTATGAGTTGGGCTTCCCTGGTGGCTCAGTGGTAAAGAATCCGCCTGCCAATGCAGGAAATGTGGGTTCGATCTCAGGGTCAAGAAGATCCCCTGGAGAAAGAAATGGCAACCCACTCCATTATTCTTGTCTGAAAAATCCCATGAACAGAAGAACCTGTTGGGCTACAGCCCATGGGGTCACACAACTGAGAGACTAAGCCACAACAACAAGATGAAGTCTTATATTCCCAGCACACTAAGGCTTATTGAGATTAAAAAGATAAACCAAATGGCCAAGCCATAGAATGGCAAGGGTCTGAGAGAGAATCTTGGTCATCTATACCCCAACTGGCGAGGAAACTGAAGTCCCAAGAGCACCAAATCTACCAAAAACAGGTACACAGAAGAACCGGAAACAAAATCTGCCATTTTAGATTCAAAGTCAGGTTTTTAATCCAATTTCTTATTGCAACACAGCAGCTCATCTCTGAAAACGAGCTTCACTCCATTCTCCCACTTTCCCATTAATTCTAGACATACCTCAGAGAGGATGTGGAGTTTGGCATCAGACAGATCTGACTTTAAACTCTTGAGATGCTATTTACTAACTGCTCAAGCTTAGGTGAGATTTGATCTGTTTCACATGGCTGTGCCTCAGTTTTCTGATCTGGGAAGTGGGAATATAATAACACCTTCCTGATAAGCATTTTTATTGACTACATTAGAGAATGTATGGAGACTTTAGCGTAATGCCTCATGCAGAGTTCACACAGACAAAATGGTATCAACTTCTATTATTTTTACAGAGAGAAGGGCAACTGACAAAAGCAGGTGTTTGGCATGTCTCATGAATTTGGCAGGCTTTGAGGGCTTTAAATTTCTACTGTGCCTAAGACACTTTGACTCTACTTCTAAGACTTGGCTGTTCACACAGTAATAACAGTGATATTAGCTACTCTACTGAACAGGCTATCAATAGAGACTCTGAAAACTGGATACAAATGCTATTGGACACAGCAGAAATACAGTTGGATGACACAGTCTCAAACCACAGTTGGGAAAGAGTCGGGGGCGGGGGGCGGGGGGTCTTATCCTGCCCTGCTGATAACACGTTGATTTTTAAAATATAGTCAAAGTGATTCTTTTCCATCCTCTGCAGGTTTTCGCCTGAAAAATTTCCTCTAGAGGGACTGGAGGAGAACTATTGCAGGAATCCAGACAATGATGAAAATGGGCCCTGGTGTTATACCACAGATCCAGACAAGAGATTTGACTACTGTGACATTCCCGAATGTGAAGGTCAGGGATGGCTCTGGAAAAAGTTTTCCTATTCTGCCCTTTATGTGTGGAGTAATTTGCTATAAATTGATTACCTATGGGGATATTAATAATCAATTAGTGCTGTGTTTGACGTCATCAAGTAATACATGACCTCTGGGAAAAGACCAAAGTTTTGCACAATTTCCATTATGGATCTAAATTATCTTTATTAACATGTAGTTCAACAGGGACAAATATAAAACTAGATGTAATCTCTAGATGCACACTTCTTATGCTTAAAGCTCTGACACAGTTTAAGCCAGAAACATATTTGCAATTAAACTGCTAGCATAAAACCACAAAATCAGTACAATTCAAATACACAACATTAAGTTAATGGGGTAGACGTTGTCATGTTGTTGAAATCAAGCCATGAACCAGTTTTTAAGTCAGCCATCTATTGTTTTAATGGAACAATCAATTTAAGAGCGCACTTCAAAAGTCAATGTCAAAAGAATGTAAAATATCCCATGGGAAAATGTTCTTTACTTCATATTTCCTGCTACATTTATTGATGCAATAGGGGGATGAATGAAGGTGGGGTTTGCATAACCACATGGTTGAGTCCATACTGGCCCAGTTTCCCATCACTTCCTCTAGTCCAACCATTGGCATTCTTTATTTATTTGTACACTATGTTATGAAGTCATCTGGCCCTTTACTGACATGAGAGTATCCTTTTTATATCAGGTCTGCTTCTGTTTTCCTTATTGCCACATAAAAATTCAAGTCATATATTCTTCTGCTATACCACATTATATTAAGCATTGCAACATTTCCATTTTACAGGGATGCAAGAAAGAAAAACAACCAGTCATGCTTCTCAATAATAATGATAAAAAGAGAAGCATTGTCCCTTTAGGTGAATATTGTTTCTCTCTCGAGGCACGAAAACCCTGGCACTAAAATTCTGAGAGGCTGCCGGCTTCTTCGGCAGTTATCCAGACAATCAGAGAGAGCTTCCTGATGGCTTGATGGGAAAGAATTTGCCTGCCAATGCAGGAGACACAAGAGATTCGGGTTCCATGCCTGGGTTGGGAAGATCCCCTGGAGGAGGAAATGGCAACTCACTCCAGTATTCTCGCCTGGAAAATTCCATGGACAGAGGAGCCTGGCAGGCTGCAGTTTACGAGGTCACAAAGAGTAGGACGTGACTGAACAAGCATGCATTCAATCAATTCCATAGGAATTTTTTGGAAGACAGACCTCAAATATTAAAAAATTCTAGTAGAGAATTTACAGATTCCTGAGATTATATGCAATCTCTCCCCACAACCGCCAAGGACCAACACATGTAGCCAACCTTGAAGACAAAGTATTATGGAGTTTCTGGATTTGGTCATAACTGCCATAGTAGAGAAGGTATTGACCACATCTGCTAATTCTACCATTTGAAAAAGAGAATGACGTTTTAGATTGTATTAGAAAATTAAGCCTTTATTGCCAATTTTGTTGCTAGGGAATTGGTGGAAAATTACCAACAAACAAGTGGCGAAGGTATTTGAGACATTTGTAGTGCTAGTCTAGTCTTTGCCCTCTTTTGTTTCACTCATTTCAGTTTCTTCCTTCCTTTCTTTCCATTCTTCCCAGATGAATGTATGCATTGCAGCGGAGAAAACTATGAGGGCAAGATTGCCAAGACCATGTCTGGAATTGACTGCCAGGCTTGGGACTCTCAGAGACCACATGCCCACGGATACATTCCTTCCAAGTAAGTCTCCCTGGCAGTGAAATTGGATGTTTAAGCCTCTGCAATGCTATGGGTAATTTAATATTAACTAGGTTTTTTAGCATTCCTCCAAAAGCGAACACACCCGACGTTTTTGAATTTCAAAGTTTGCATTTTCCTACGTGACTGCAAAAGAAGTATACATTATTTTTTTTAAATTTATTTTTATTGAAGGAGAATTGCTTTGCAGAATTTTGCTGTTTTCTGTCAAACCTCAACATGAATCAGCCATAGGTATACATATATCCCCTCCCTTAGAAGTATACATTCTTACTAGTTAAAATGTGGTCCATGGAAGAGTGCTGTCACCTAAGCGTTTGTTAGAAATGCAGAATCTCATCCCCACTGAGTCTGGATTCGCACTGTAACCAGATTCCTGGCTAATTTGTAGGTTAAATATAAGAAATATAGATATATGCATCTAGACACATACAATATACACATCTCACCTGTGTGTTTTCCATATATTGCCCTCCTCTTTGTATTCCTTTCTTTTTCTTCATGCTGATGAGATTCAGAGCTTCCTACTCTGTGATCTGTGGGTGGACTTGAGGGCTTTGTGAATCCCTCAATATTTTATGTGTGTTTATATCGGTGTATTTTTATGGGACAGAGGATCCCTAACTTTCACTAGCTACTCAAAGAGGGTCATGAATCTATAGTAGAAAAAAGAGTCCCTGATCTAGAAAGTAATGGTGGGGATAAATTTCTGCATCTCCTATTTCATATTAATTGTACTTAAAACACCTCCCTCTCTATAGCTGCTTCTGGTCATTCTTTTCATTTTTTGATGACTACAGGATTATAATGGGGGTTGTAAAAACTTACAGGAAAAGAGACTAAGTCACAGATTCCAGTGTGGAAAACAGCTCCCCCGTGTGACTGTACCTCCTGCTTCAAATGGCTGTCTTAGATCACCGCTGCTGTTATTTTCTTTTCCCTACTGTATTCCAAAGAAGAAACACAGTGAAGGCCTCCAGCCTCAGAATTGGTTAAATTTACTTCCCAGAAACTGGAAGAAGATTGCCTAAGCCACTGCAGGTTGCTCTGCCCATCCTGACAAAGCATTTACAGTCTCAGGAAGGGGTGTGAAATGAGCCCAGAGGGACACAAGGCGTGGCCTTCACCTCACAGGCTCCGTCACTCGGTCCCTGCTGCCGGGGCACTCCCTGGCCTGCACATAGGGACGTAGCTTCTTTGTCCCCATTTCTACAAGTTTAAAGATTAGCAGGATCGGAGCCGGGTAGACTAGAAGGACCATTCCTTTAACCTATGAAGACACCAACTTCTAGGCTGCACTGTTTACTAAAGAACTATCTCTAGCCAGTAAGTACTTTGTGTTTTAAAAATTGCTATTAATTGCCGCTGACTCATTGAAGTTGGCTGACATAAGTTTTCCAGATGGCCCAAATGATAAAGTTGATCCTGTTCCATGATTGTGGCACATGTAGACTGTTAAAAAATCAATCCTTGGAACACTCAGCTGATCTTTCTTATGAGATGGTCATCACATTGAGGATAACCTTCATCCGGTCATCTCCTTGGGTGCCTGACTGTGCCTAGCACACAGCAGGTGCTCAGTATTTGCTCATTTGACATGATTCTCATCTGTGAAGGTAAATGTTCAGTGCTGTTAAAGTCCTTCTTGCACCTTCAGATTTCCAAGCAAGAATCTGAAGATGAACTACTGCCGTAATCCTGATGGGGAGCCCCGCCCGTGGTGTTTCACCACCAACCCCGAAAAGCGCTGGGAATTCTGTGACATCCCGAGATGTAGTAAGTATGGTTCCAACCCAGTCCTCAGGGACCTTCACCTGTTCTCTCGGAATCAAGAGCGCTGTGCTTGGAAAGTGCCCCACAAGTCCTATGGGATGTGATTACTCTTTTAAAACAGTTTATTGGTTACTATATGTAATTGATCAGAGCATCTATTTTTTATGTTGTTTTTTGGGGGGTCCTCTTTTGCCTCTTCTGAGTACAGATGAATGTAGGCTTTTGGGTGTGATCTCTGGTACCCTCCCATTCTCTAGTGCTAAAGGCAAATCAGACCCACACCTTCTGGTACCTGGATTTCATTATCAACCAGTGAAGTGAAACTCAGTAGTGTCCGACTCTGGATGGTAGCCTACCAGGCTCCTCCATCCATGGGATTTTCCAGGCAAGTGTACTGGATTGGGCTGCTGTTTCCTTCTTTAGGGGATCTTCCCAAACCAGGGATTGAACCCAGGTCTCCTGTATTGCAGACAGACACTTTACCGAGTTCTTTCTAATTGTAAGCAAAGTGCTATCTCAGGACGTACAGTTTTTCCGTGTGGCCAACTTGGGAGGCAGCGGCAGGAGAAGAGAGGTCTGGGGGAGAAGATGAAATGGCAGACCTGGCGGGAACGACTTGGAAAAAAGCAGTTTTATCATATTTTCCTTCTATAAGGATTTGAAGCAAGGAACTGAACAAGGACAGTTGAGACTGTTAACAGGACTCAGTGGGTCCTGAGGTCTGGCTTCCTAGTCTTCACTCAGACGGTCATGCTAAAGTGACTTAACGGGACTCAGTACCCCCCTTATGAACGTCAGTTTCTCTTTCAGTCTTCTTTTTCCCTTGAGTCTTTCCTTCTTTAAATTGACGTGTAGTTGATTTCCAATATTGTCTTAGTTTCAGGTGTATAGCAAAGTGATTTGGTTATACACATGTATGCATATACCTGTATTCTCTTCCCCTTGATGCTTCTCCATTATAGCTTATTACATGATATTGAATATAATTCCGTGTGCTATACAGTAAATCTTTGTTTATCTGTTTTATGTATGACAGTGTGTCTTAAGAATTTCTTGATTTCTCACTGCATACCCTTTTCCTTGGAGACACTATTTTCTTTCTTCCCATGGACACTCTCTGTTGTTTGTGGAATACTCAGAGTCAGTCAGTTATGTGTACTTAATGAATAATTTATTCTTCAGAAAGGAAGCTGGTTCATTGGCACATGTGCAGATTTGGGGTAGGATACAACACATGTTGAGCCTCACCGTGTGTGTTGAACTGAGACTGTAGAAAACAGAGAATAAAGAAAGAAGCATTTACTCCAAGGGTCTTGTCCCTGGAGGGGTTTTTCATAAGCTGCTGCTGCTGCTAAGTCACTTCAGTCGTGTCCGACTCTGTGCGACCCCACAGACGGCAGCCCACCAGGCTCCGCCGTCCCTGGGATTCTCCAGGCAAGAACACTGGAGTGGGTTGCCATTTCCTTCTCCAACGCGTGAAAGTGAAAAGGGAAAGTGAAGTCGCTCAGTTGTGTCCGACTCTTTGCGACCGCATGGACTGCAGCCTACCAGGCTCCTCTGTCCATGGGATTTGCCAGGCAAGAGTACTGGAGTGGGGTGCTATCGCCTTCTCTGTTTTCATAAGAGGGTCTCATAAACTTTGATTCTACCACATCAGCTTCTTCTGAAAAATGGTAAACAACATTCAAATGCAGGATTCTGGAAGGATGAGAGGAAAAGAAGACAGACTGACGCTCTCTGCCTCCATCTCCCGTAACTTCCACCTGTGCCTTCTTTACATAGAAGCACTCACTGTAACATATCTTCCCCATTTAAGCCACACCCCCGCCATCTTCTGGGCCGAAGTATCAGTGTCTGAAGGGAACCGGCAGAAACTATGGAGGGACGGTGGCCGTCACCAAGTCCGGGCACACATGTCAGCGTTGGAGCGAGCAGACGCCCCACAAACACAACAGGACCCCAGAAAACTTTCCCTGCAAGTGAGTCCGCTCTGGTTTCATTTCCTTGTCAAGGAAAGGAATGAAACATTCCATCCTTGTCATGGGATGGACAGTAAGATCCCACCGATGTGCCTTGGTTTTAGTGACAATAGGAACCTCTGCTTAAAGCTTTTGGGAATGAAAACCGGTCAAGTCACCTGCAAGGGAAGTGACATTTAGCGCTGGTTTCCCTAGAAAACTGGTTCTCAAAGTGTGGTTTCCTGGGCCTGCAGCATTAATAGCATCAGTAAATTTGTTAGAAATGCAAATTCTGGGAGACCTTCTTGTCCATCTACTCAATCAGTGACCTTGGAGTGTATTTCAGCAAGGTTTTGCATGAAATGTACAGTAAGGTTTGAGAACACAAATTTGAGGGCTATGATATATGATTTAGGAGGCAGGAACAGTGTAGAAAACACCCATTGTGTTTCCAGCATGTAGCACAGTGCCTGATGCACAGTGAAAGATCTATTTTGCTTCATGATACACAGTCAAGGAAATATATTTGAATCATTCACCCAAGAGAAGCATCCTGCCATAATTCTATGGACTCCCACTCATCTTAAGTTTCCACCCATTATTCAGTTGGTATAGTTCTAGAGAATTAGCTGGACACACTGCCAGTATCACCATTAAGAAATATGTGTGTACTTTGTTATTTCTTAAGCCTTTTGGAAAGTCAAACTCACAGTCCCTTCTTTTTCAGAAACTTGGAGGAAAACTACTGTCGTAACCCTGATGGGGAGAAGGGCCCATGGTGCTATACAACCAACAGCGAAGTGAGGTGGGAATACTGCACAATCCCGTCCTGCGAGTCCTCTCCGTTATCCACGGAACGTATGGATGTCCCAGGTAAGAAGGGCCATGGGAGCTTACTTAGGGCGCCATTGCTCTGTACTTTTGTATTCCAGAAGCATCACAGTAGCTTTGGAAATGGTTTCATTGTGTTGTGGTCAGAGAACATGCCTTATGATTTCATTTATTCTATTTTTTAAAATTTATTTTTAATTGGAGGATAATTGCTTTACGATATTGTGTTGGCTTCTGCCATACAACAATGTGAATAAACCATGAGTATACCCATGTCCCCTCTGTCTTGAACCTCCTCCCTGACTCCTCTAGGTTGTCACAGAGTACTGCGTTGAGCAACCTGTGTTATATAGCAGCTTCCCATTAGCTATGTATGTTACATTCACTTTAAATTTGTGGAGGCTCATTTTATGGTTCAGAATAAAGTCGTCTTGGTGACTGTTTTACATACTCTTGAAAAGAATCTGGCTTCTGTTGTTGTGCAGTATTCTACAAACGCCGACAAGATCAAGCTGGTTAGTCTTGTTTGGCTTTCCTGAATCCTTGTTAATTTTCTATCTCCTTTTCTGTTGATTACTGAGAGGTGATCGGTGATGTTCGGTGTGCATTCGTCTATCTCTTTTCAGTTTTGTGTTTGCTTTATCTATTCTGGAACTCCTTGTCAGGCACAGACACACTTTGGATCCTTGTCTTTGCAAACAAATGACCCCTTTATCATTCTGTAATATCTCTCCATGTCTCTAGAAATAGTCCTTGTCCTAAAGGCTACTTTTGCTGATATGAGTCCTAAACTTTTGCTGATTAAAGTCCTAAAGGCTACTTTTGCTAGAGTTTGGATGATGTCTTTTTTCCTCAGTCTTTTGAGATGTTTAGACCATTTGCATTTAATGTCATAATTGTTAATATGGTTGGATTTAAATCTACCATCAATTTAGTTATTTCTACTTGTTATTTCGATTAGTTATTTCTACTCGAATTTTGTTCCTTTTATCTTTCTCTGCCTCTGATTTAATTGAGTTTTTCGTATTTCCTTTTATTATCTCATTTTACTATCTATTTAATGTTTACATATATACATTTAACTTACATTTTACCTACAAATAATATTATTTTACTTGATGTATAATGTAAGAAACTTACAACATTGCAATATTTACTCTGTCCCCAAATATCATGCTATTGTTCTGAGTTTACATCTATTATTTTAGAAATCTCACAATAAATTGATACTATTTTTGCCCTGAAGAATCAGTCATTTTTTAAAGCAATTAGAAAGAAAAAAGTATTATATTTATTTTTATTTATTTCTACCATTTCTTCTATGCTTCATCTCTTTGTGTTGGTTCTCCAATTTCCAGGTGATGGCATGTTCTTCCTGTAAAAAACTTAACCTTTTCCATCTTTTATAGTACAAGTCTGTTGATGGTGAAGTCTTTTAGCGTTTGTATGTCAAGAAGAGTCTTTACACGGCCTTTAGTTTTAAAAAACAATTTTTGTTGGGTATAGAATTCTGGGTGGACGATTTTCCCCCTTTACCACTTTAAAGATGTTACCCCATTGCCTTCTGTTTTGAATAGTTTCTGATGGAAATCTGTGTTTCTCTGTATTTAATATTTATTTTTTCTCTGGTTGCCTTTAAGACTTCCTCTCATTTTCAGTTTTCAGCAGTTGATTACAGTGCATCTAAGTAAGTCTATCTGTTTACTTATATATTTATAATACTTATCCTACTTGAAGCTCTCTGAGCTTCTGTGTTTGTGGATTATTGATTTTCATTACTTTTGTAAAATTCTCAGCCATTGCTGCTCAAATACTTCCTTTCCCCTGCTCTCTCTCTCTGTTTTCCTTTTTGGGACTTCAATCACCCAAACGTTAGACCGTCTCACGTCTCTCATATGCTTGTTCGATTTCTTTCCCCACTCTTTTCTTCCCTTTGTGTGTCAGTTCAGATAATATTTATTAATCTGTTTTCAAGTTCACTGATTATTTACCCAGTTCTGTTCAGTCTGTTAATCAGCCTATCAAAGGAATTTTTCATCTCTGATAACATGGTTTTTATTTCTAGTGTTTACATTTGATCATTTTATTCTTTCTTTTTTTAAATAGTTTCCATCTTTGCTGACATTCTTCATCTATCCATGCATATTGTTGGCCAGTATGGTACTTACGACAAAATCCACCAACATATTAATCATAATTACCTTATAATCTCAATCTGATAATCCCACATCTCTGGGTGGCTCTGATAGCCATGAAATTAAAAGATGCTTACTCCTTGGAAGGAAAGTTATGACCAACCTAGATAGCATATTAAAAAGCAGAGACATTACTTTGTCAGCAAAGGTCTGTCTAGTTAAGGCTATGATTTTTCCAGTAGTCATGTATGGATGTGAGAGTTGGACTATAAAGAAAGCTGAGCGCCGAAGAATTGATGCTTTTGAATTGTGATGTTGGAGAAGACTCTTGAGAGCCCCTTGGACTGCAAGGAGATCCAACCAGTCCATCCTAAAGGATACCAGTCCTAAATATTCATTGGAAGGATTGATGTTGAAGCTTAAACTCCAATACTTTGGCCACCTGATGTGAAGAGTTGACTCATTTGAACAGACCCTGATGCTGGGAAAGATAGAGGGCAGGAGGAGAAGGGGACGACAGAGGATGAGATGGTTGGATGGCATCACTGACTCAATGGACATGAGTTTGGATAGACTCTAGTAGTTGGTGATGGACAGGGAGGCCTGGTGTGCTGCTGTTCTTGGGGTCCCAAAGAGTTAGACATGACTGAGTGACAAAACTGAATTGAACTGAACTTATAATCTCAATCTGATAATCCCACATCTCTAGGTGGCTCTGAGTCTGGGTCTGCTGATTGTTTCACTCAACAGTGGCTTTTCCCCCCTGTTTTTGTGTGTGTTTGTGTGTGTGTCTTGTAATTTTTAATCAGTGCTTGGACTTACTTGTAGAGAAACAATAGCTATTGAAGCAAATGTTATTTACACTTTGAAATGGGCAGCCTTCTTTTATCAATATGCTATGTGGGTAATTGAATTAATATAATGAGCAGATAAAAGGAATTTAGGTTTTGTTGCTGCTTTTCCCCATGTGAACTGTAGGTTTCAAATCCCCCTGGTGGTGAGGTGCAGTCACCTTGTATCGAGAGTTGGGTCTGGGGTGCTGAAGAGCTTTCTCAGTATTCTTAATCCCTTCTCAACTTTTAGTAATCAGTAATGCCTGCACCACAGAGGTGGGGAGCACGCCACACTTTTAACCTGACCGTATTGATAGACTCCGTTTCTTGTTACTCAGTGCTAAGCTTTTGCTGGGGGTAGGCATTCTCTGTCTTCTTGGTCTGCTCTCAGCCTTAGACTCTAGGCACCTGGTACTGTGCTGTTCTTAGTCGCTCAGTCATGTCCGACTCTTGGCGACCCTGTGGACTGCAGCCCACCAGGCTCCTCTGTCCATGGGGCTTCTCCAGGCAAGAATACTGGAGTGGGTTGCCATGGCTTCCTCCAGGGGATGTTCCCAACCCAGGGATCAAACCCAGGTCTCCCGCACTGCAAGTGGATTCTTTACCATCTGAGCACCTGGCAATATTTCTCAATATTCTTGCCCCTTCTTCCCATGGAACTAAACTCTAAGTTGTATCTGTGTTGAGTCCTGAGTGGAAGAATAGGAGACTTCTGCTTTGTGTTGGTGAAGTATCCTGGCACAGTAGAATTTTCTGCCCCTATTCCAGGGCCCTGCCCCTCCCTGAGATACAACGGGTCTTTGCCTGAGTCCTGGATGTAGGACCATTTCCCCCAGCAGCTGAAGGCTTTGGCTTTGTATAAGCAAAGAGTCTAGGGAAAATGCAGAAGGTTTCCATGTCTTGCTCCCTGGCACGCAGTCACCACGTGCAGCCTCTACCAAATGAAGTGTGTCTTTCTGAAGACCTGCCCAGTTTTCATGAATACCCAGTGGAGATCCATAAAAGAGAGCTTGCACATGAGCGCAAGGTCCAATTACAAGCAGTCTGCCCTGCTTACTTTCCCCCCAAGTTTTAATTTAACTATTTACCCAAAAGTTAGGTCATTAAAGTCTTAGAATGTTCTGGATCTATTGTTTTCTTTGCATGTCCATCTGCCTCCCAATATGTAAAAAGAGGGCGGTGTTCACTCCAGAGAGGATATTCTGTTTGTGTAATAAGTTATTTCACACGTTTCTCTGTTCCAGTCATTATTTACTGATTTCTTCTCTTTCCATTTCAGTACCACCCGAACAAACTCCGGTGCCCCAGGACTGCTACCATGGTAACGGGCAGAGTTATCGAGGCACGTCATCCACTACTATCACAGGAAGGAAATGCCAGTCGTGGTCATCGATGACACCACACAGGCATCAGAAGACCCCAGAAAACTACCCAAACGCGTATGTCTTTGATTTTCAACCGGTAGAGGAGAACTGCCAGCTTCAGTTTCCGTTTAAAGGGTTGTGCTCAAAACTAAGAAGGAAATGGCAACCCACTCCAGTATTCTTGCCTGGAGAATCCTGTGGACAGGGGAGCCTGGTGGGCTGCTATCTATGGGATTGCAGAGTCGGACACGACTGAAGTGACTTAGCATGCATGCATGCATTGGAGAAGGAAATGGCAACCCACTCCAGTACCCTTGCCTGGAGAATCCCCGGGACAGAGGAGCCTGGTGGGCTGCCGTCTATGGGGTTGCAGAGAGTCGGATATGACTGACCCAACTTAGCAGCAGCAGCAGCTAGAAACTAATGTTTTAGGACCAAATTTCCTTTCGCTCCAGAGAATGAGACAAAATGTCTCAGGCAACTTGCTTTTGTGCAAAATTTCTGAAAGAAGAGACGCTGAAGGCTGGCTCTCTTTCCTGAGTAGTGTTTCAGAAGCAGGGTGGGATAGACAGAGGGGCTGAGGTCCTACTAGTAGAAAGCTCAAAAGCACAGATGATTGAAGGCTTAGAAATAGGATCATCCCATAGCTCTTGCTTACAGATCAGTGTCGTCTTTCAGCCGTGGAATTTTATCATTTTGTCCTCCAACTCCTGAAGTGGTTTGTTTTTGCCATTGGGTAATAAATGTAAATATTTATCACCACTGGGTGATATCTATGTATCACCCGACCTGTATAGACATACTGGGTCCCGAGCACTAGTGGTCTCAAGGAATGTGAATTACCAGAGCATTAAGAGCAAAAGCAGGAAGGCAGATTAGAGTCAGAAAGTACTCAGATACTGATAGGCAAAATGGACATCAGTGGACAAGTCAGTGAGCAAAATAGTGGACAAGACTCAGACTGATCAGACCAGTTTTTCTGTGACACATGGCTGTAAAAATATGGAAAAATTTCACATGATGGACAACAGGCAGCATAGGACTGTGACTTTTCAGAAAGGAAAATAAATTAGATTGAATTTACAATGACCCTAGTTTTCTTCCTGGAGATACTTAGGGAAAGTATCTCCTTGGACTG
This sequence comes from Tragelaphus eurycerus, assembly GCA_935064755.1. Lineage (NCBI taxonomy): Eukaryota > Metazoa > Chordata > Mammalia > Artiodactyla > Bovidae > Tragelaphus > Tragelaphus eurycerus. The sequence goes on along the minus strand of CAKXYN010000039.1, from coordinate 19,139,591 downwards.
CAGTGCAAGGAAATGGAACCAGGGCAGACCACAGCAGTCTTGCTGATCTGAGGAGACAGAGACAAGAGTTGGGGCATAGTGAGGCAGCTTGGATTGAGTAGGCTGGGTAATCTTGAGAAAGGGTCTGTGAAGAGAAGGCGCTTTGGAAATACGTATGGAGTTCTCCTAAAGTCTTTGGCTGAATGCAAAGCTACACAAGTTGCAGGGAGAGATTCTGCAGTGAATAAAGAACAGGGAACCATGAGATAAATGAAGACTATAGAACTCCCAGGGCACTAGAAGACTCTGTGTTTGCAGAGTTGAGATTCTTACGAGTCAGAGAGGAGAAACCTCAGGGGACACCTTGACCATTCAGTAAGGAATCCATAAAAGTCCCGTTTATCAGTTGTTGCTGAGTCATGTCCAACTCTCTGCCATCCCAAGGACTGCAGCCCACCAGGCTCCTCTGTCCATGTATCGGTCGGGTTAGTGTATTCCTTGGATAAAGGCTATTCTAAAAACATCTGAGCAAAGATCAAAAGTAATCCTAAAAGGATCAAAATGATCTCCAGGTAAATTAACTGCCTGCCAGAGGAAAACGCAGGGTCTTGAGAGGACAATAACAAATGATTCTAGTAAGAAGACAAGCTAATAAAAATGGACAAAAGACTTCAACCATTTAAAAGATGTCCCATAGGGAAAGATATGCAAATGGTCAGTAACCTGAAAAAATGTTCAACATTTTAGCCATCACAGAAGCAAGAATTATAATCACAGAGCTGCTGCTGCTCAATCGCTCAGTCGTGTCCGACTCTTTGTGACCCCGTGGACTGTAGCCAGCAGGCTCCTCTGTCCATGGGGTTTTCCCAGCAAGGATGCTGGAGTGGGTTGCCATGCCCTCTTCCAGGGGATCTTCCCAAAGCTGGGATGGAACTTGTGTCTCCTGCATTGCAGGTGCCTTCTTTTACCACTGAGCCACCAGGGAAGCCCCTATAACCTCAATGAGATACGACCAAATACCCAGTGGCAATGACTGTTACTGAGGATGGAGCAGGGACAGCTGTCATACCTGGTGTGTTTCCGTTTGTGTGTGCCGAGTCACGTCCCACTCTTTGGGACCCCATGGACTGTAGCCTGTCCAGTTCCTCCGTTCATGGAATTTCCCAGGCAAGAATACTGGAGTGAGTTGCCTTTCCTTCTTCAGGGGATCTTCCCAACCCAGGGATCAAATCCACATCTCTTACATCTACAAAAAGATCTACCAGAAAGTTCTTATCAGCTTTATTCCTAAAATAACCCCAAACTGGAAGCCACTTCAGTGGTCACCAATAAGAACATGAATAACCAGGAAGATACTCATACCATGGAATACTATTCAGAAATAAAAAGGAACAAGCTACCCATACCCTCAAATTGCATGGGTAAAAGCTCAAAAACACTGAAAGAAGGGTATATCCTTGCATGAGTCCATTCATATGAAGTTCTGGAGTAGAACTCAATAGTATTTGCCTCCAGGAGAAGGGCAGCCAAGACTGAGCAGTGACCCAAGGGAGGTTTCTGGGGGTGATAGACGTATTCTCTGTCACCACAGGAGTGTGGGTTATGCAGGTGTGTGTGTTCATCAAAACTCGTCCATCAAAGTACCTTTATAGAAAAAAGAAAGCAGGAGCCTGTTTCCTAGGATAAGCCTTTCTAACACATCCAGTTGCTTGGAAACCTGCTGACAGGCTTCCTCAAATTGTGGACCCGGGTCTGAGATGGTCACTTGTCTATAGTCCCCATAGATACACCATTGGATTCCCATAGAACATTGGCTGTTCCAAGTGATCTCATGAGTCAGAGTGCGGGTCTGAGTTCCAAAGGGGAGTCTAAGGCTGAGACTTCTGAGAGGCTGGGGCAGAGTCCTTGGGAGGCCCCAGGGGTCCAAGCTGCCCAGTGAGCCCCAGGTCCCTCCTCTGCTATGTCCTTAGCCAGCTGCTTCTGACTCAGCTCCTGCAGAAGCCCTGGTCTACCCAGACCTCCCCTTCCTCCCTTTGGCCCCACTCTCCTTTAGGCACATCCCTCTTCCCTCCATCCCTGAGCGGCTGCAGGTAGACAAGCCGAGGGCTTCTTTCTGCGTGCCCCAGAATGCATCCTCTAGAAACCTCATCCAGCTAGTTTTCCAAGAGGCTGCCACAAGCCTTCCGAACCCCCAACCCACTTGATCTGCCTATGCTATTTACAGCAATATTACTGCCGTGAGTTTTTGTTTCATTGTAAAATACAGTAGGGCTTTCCAGGTGGCTCTGGTGGGAAAGAATCTGCCTGCCATTGCAAGAGACTGGAGTTCGATCCCTGGGTCAGGAAGATCCCTGGAGTAGGAAATGGTACCCCACTCCAGTATTTTTGCCTAGAAAATTCCACGGACAGAGGAGCCTGGTGGGCTACAGTCCATAGGGCTCCAAAAAGTGGGACCACAACTGAACACACACACACACACACAAAATACACTATGAGAAAACAGACTAAGAGGGTTGACCTGGGAATATCATCCTCTTGTATGTCTTTTCTGCCTTGGATAAATATGTTTTAGTTCCAACTTCCATAGCCCTACTCACACAGAAGAGAAAGCCAGAGGTATAGATATATTTGTTTGTACACAAAAAATGTAAAATATGTGCTTTAAAATCTATATTGGTTATCCCTCGGGAATTTATTTAACACTTCCAGGGAAAGGAAAACATTCTGATACTTTCTCTTATACATCTGTTTTTATGTGCAGCATGTATTACTTTTGATTATTTTTAAATAAAAATTATAACCTACTTTAAAAAACTCACCCATTTCTTTAGAAATCGAGGACCATCTGTGCCTGTAACATTATAATAATAATTGGCACCTTGGGTAACTTGGGCTTCCCTTGTGGCTCAGCTAGTAAAGAACCCGCCTGCAATGCAAGAGACCTGGGTTTGATCCTTAGGTTGGAAAGATCCCCTGGAGAAGGGAAAGGCTACCCACTCCAGTATTCTGGCCTGGAGAATTCCGTGGACTGTGTAGTCCATGGGGTCACGAAGAGTTGGACACGACTGAGCGACTTTCACTTTCACTTTGGTACCTTAATGGAAATATTCCAGCCACTTCATTGTAACAAAATTCAGAGGGTGCTGGGGTGCCCCTGAAGATTCGCTCACCTCTCATGACCTCTATTACTGTGGAATTTACAGCGACTTGATAATGAACTACTGCAGAAATCCAGATGCCGACAAGAGCCCCTGGTGTTACACCACCGACCCGAGAGTCAGATGGGAGTTCTGCAACCTGAAGAAATGTTCAGGAACGCCAGAGCAGGTGCCAAACGCTCCTGCAGCTCCCCAAACCCCAAGCGTAGAGAATCCTCCTGAAGCAGGTGAGAAGTCTGTAGCCAGACATCTGTGTACTCGGGTAGAGAGATGATAAGAGGTGGAGAGTCTTCCCAAGGCAGAGGCTTCATTGCTGCGGGGGGACTGGAGTGCTGGCTGAGTCCGTGATGGGGAAGGCTGCTTCAGGGTATCATCTGGGGAAGCCAGAGCTGCTCTTGCTGGCCTGATGGGGGTGGGCGTGTCTTTAGGAGTTGAAAACTAATGGAATGAACTTGTGGACTGGCGGGAGAAGGAGAGGGCAGGACGAATTGAGCAAGTAGCATTGGCGTATACACACTATTACATGTAAAATAGACGGCTAGTGGGGAGATGCTTACAATATAACGTATGCATAGAACACAGGGAGCACCCCCCGGTGTTCTGTGATGACCTCGGGAGATGGGATGGGAGCAGGGGTGTTGTTTGTTCTTTCAGTTGCTCAGTCATGTCCAACTCTTTGTGACCCCATAGACTGTAGCCCGCCAGGCTCCTATGTCTGTGGGATTCTCCAGGCAAGAATACTGGAGTGGGTTGCCATTTCCTTCTCCAAGGGAGTGGGGAGGAAGGCTCAAAAGGGACGATATATATATAATTATTATTATATATATTATATATAAAATTATGATTGATTCACATTGTTACATGGCAGAAATCAACACAACATTGAAAAGTAATTATCCTTCAATTAAAATAAAAAAGAAAAGTAATTGGCTATGAGGGATGGATACAGTTTTGAGCCTGGATGGAGGCTTGAGAGGTTGAGAGGTTGGTTATGGTGGCCAAGGTGGGACATTCTAGAAAAGCGAATCTCTGCCTTTTGCGTGGAGGGGTAGAAAGGACTGATTTGGTTTTGGATGTACAGAGTTAGGAGGGCTAGGAAGACTGTCAATGATCATCTCCAACAAAGGCTTGGAGAGAAGCGGACATGCAGCTCCAAGGGTCTGGGGGCCTGCGGATAAGCATGTCATCCGAGGTGGGAGGCAAAGGATAACCAGGCTTTTCTCCACCTCCCCGGCCCTTTGCCCACGTGTCGCCCCGCGTGCTGAGCCTCTGGTCCTGTGGCTGTCAGGTGGCAGGAGTGCTTGGTCCTCTGACAGGGTGAGGTCACAGAGGGGACCGACTCCTCCCCTGCCCTGGCATGAAAGCTCAGTGGTCTCGTGGCTTGTCTGACCGCTTTTGGGTAATCCAAGATCAGACAGAAACGATTACAGTGAGGACTTGGTTTCAAGTTGAGACCCCCTCTCCTTCCGGAGGGGGACTTGGCCCCTCTGAGATGCTGGAGAACCTTACCGGCTGCTCCCTACTGTTCCCCTGTACACCTGCTGTACGCATAGGACCAGCTCATCTCTGGCCCCCTTTCCTGGTGAGACTTTGGGCGCCATGGCCCAGCTGGGGATCCCTCTGATGAGACTCAGGTGGGATGGACCTGAGTCCCACATCACATGGCCTCAGGTAGTCCTCCCACGTGACGCCCCACATGTGGTCATGGGTAACTCACACAGCCTGGTCCTGGCACACACTGGAGGTGGCCCAGCACTGCCCTGCTCCTTGGCCAAGGGGCCAGCTGGCCCAGCTTTTGCTGTCTGGATTTTCCAAGTGCCCATCAGAGCAGTGTGCACTGGGTCCCCGTATGTAACACTTAACAAGGGCTCAAGCCTCATCCCCAAGGCGCGAGGTGAGGGAGGAATTTGGGGAAGGGACCTCTAGCCACCTCTTACCTCTCATCCCAGAAGGTGGCAGAGCTCTGGTCAAAATAATATACTTTTATGAAATCCTTTTCCATCTGCTCTCTTCGTCGAGAGTGAGTTGTTCAAGGATCATCTCACATTTCGTAGAGGCATCTGTTACCCCTCAGTCTGTTATAAAACTGAGTATCTAAGTGTCCCGGCCAAAGTTCCCATTCCAACACCCGGACTTGTTATTCCTTCTGAGACAAGAGCATCTCTGGCGACTTGTTAAAAAAGTCGTCAGGGCTCACTGAAGCCTCCAGGGCTCCTGTGTTCCAAAGGATGTGACCACAGCCTGTCCTGAGAGACACCGAGCGCTGCCACATTTGGTCTTTGTCGCTGGGTCAGTGTGGGACAGGTGACACCGTTCCCTCTCCCTCCAGACTGCATGATCGGGACGGGTAAAGACTACCGCGGCAAGAAGGCCACCACGGCGGCCGGAATCCCCTGCCAGGAGTGGACGGCCCAGGAGCCCCACCGACACAACATCTTCACTCCAGAGACGAACCCACGGGCAGGGCTGGAGAAAAACGTAAGCCACTTTGATTTGGAATGTGTGTTGCCTTTTTTTTTTGACCAGCCTTCGCAAACCGAACTGAACCTCTGTTTCAGAGAGACTGCCCGACTGAGCGTTGGTGTGGGGTGGGGAGGGGAACGCCGGAGGGTTCAGGGGACCGAACCTGTGGTCCAACAGCCTCAGCGTGGGGGGTATAGTTAGCACGGCCCGCCAACCCGCTAGCTTCTTATCTCTTTCATTTGCGACTCCTGCCTGCTTTCGTGTTTCCAGTGTTTGTCCTCTAGGTCCCCGTGATCAAAGATGACCTTCATGATACTGTAGTTGGATGTTCCTAGAAAAAAAAAAATTGGATAGGCCATCAGGACTCTGCTAGGATTTCCCCTACACTCACACAGTCTCTGAAGGGTTTCCTTTGGGGGGCGGTCTTGCCATGGCTGACCCACGGAGGGTGCCCGGGCTAGGGGAATAAACAGGTCCGAAGCAACGGTGAACAAGTCATCGGGCAGAAGACTGACCTGAATGAGGGCCTGTCCCACGACCACAGTCCTCTCTTGCTGGGTGGCTATGGGCCCCGCAGACAAAGGCTGCAGGGGAGGCCCCTTTATATAATCTCCATCCCAAGAGCCCTCAGGGTCTACACCCCTTCTCCAAGCTCCTTTTGAACAAGGAGACGTGATCGATGGCATTCTATGAGTCAGAGGCTTCGTAAGCACCCTGAAAAGTGACTCTGCCCACTTCTCTGCCAAAGAAATATGACCTTTCATCTTCTAAGGACAGAAGTGAAACCGATGTCTGTGCCTCCTGTCACCTTCTCTGCCGTGCCCTGCCCCAGCATGTGCCCTCTCCGAGACACTTGCCTCTTTTTCCAGTACTGCCGTAATCCTGACGGTGATGTCAACGGGCCCTGGTGCTACACCACGAACCCAAGGAAGCTTTTTGACTACTGTGATGTCCCTCAGTGTGGTAAGCTGCTGTCTCCTTTGGAAGGAAATGGGTTTTAAATAAATGCGGTGTCACTTGGTCTCTGATCTGCAAGACACAAATGTGGGTCGAGCACTTCTGGGCAGGAGAGGGTCCCCTCTCCCCCAGAGCCCTCTTTTCATCCTGGGCCTCTTGAATCAGTCCTACTCGTGGCCCCCATTTTTAGGCACTCCCCTCCTCCAATACGTTAAATAAAATACATACAAAATCCTCTCCAAGAGCAAGTTCAGAGGTGATCTCTTTAGCCTCCAGGGGGTTCCACTGACCTCTCCAATGTCTGGGGCAGGATACCTGAAAAACAAATTCAGAGTCACCTAGACGGGAAACTCTCTCCCTCAGCAGCTGAGAACTAAGAAAGAAAACAGAGACAGCAGGAAATAGCTAAACATATAGCGTCTATTGTAAACTTATATACTGTCATCCTAAGAATTTAATGAACATAGCTCCTTACTAAGGCCCGACATTCCTTATCCTAAGATGACTATTAGCCATGCATTAGCCAGAGAACGTAGAGGAAGCTTGCTTGAGTTCTTTCCTTGTTTCTCAGACTTTTCTGGGGAGTGAGAAGCTTGGATCACAGAAAGGGGAGTTGACCTTTGTTCTGAAGAGTCTGGGCTAACAAGTCCAGGGGTAGGTCTGGAGAATACTGCAAAGGGCTTTGATTCGGACCCTGTTTTACTCTCCGCTGACCCTCTGTCTTTGCAGAGGGATTCTGTCCTGATTCTTGATAATCATCCTGGACTCTGCACAGTTTGATGGCTTGTGTTTGTGTCTGCCACGTGGGGGGACAGGCTGGAAGGGAGAAGGTGCGTCTGCAAGGTCACTGAAGTCCATGTCCAGAGGTGGTTTGGGAGGCAGCTTGGGCAAGGGGATGAGAGCACAGAGGCACTGTCAGACTTTGCTTCGGGGCCGCTCGTGCCTAGAGCAGAGCGAGGAGGGCGAGGCCAGGGTGAAGGAAAGATTCTCCTTGGCCACTGTGACCGTGCTCCCTGGGCTGAGGGGGAGCATGTAGCTGACTGCTTCTCCACTGTGTTTTTTCTCAGTTTTCCAGACGCTGCCTCGGTGGACCCCCTACCTGAGGGTCCCCAGTGGGGTTCGTGCCTCCCTTCCTGCTCCTCCTTCCCACTTGGAACCCCCACTGCCTCTTGGGGCACGGGCTCGCTGACTTGGAGAGGGTACCTATCTGTCACAGTTGCCTTTAAGTTGTTGTATATCACACCATTCCTGCCCTGGCTCTATAGCTGTGCCAGGGAGTCATGGACCTCTGATGCCCACAGAAAGGGACCTATAGTAATATCCCAGGGGCAGCCCTCGGCCACCAGCAGATGCTACCGGCTTCTTGAGTGTCAGGAGGCTTGGGCATCCTTCTGCAGGAAATGAGTGTCAGCAAACAGACCACGTGCTCTGATCACATGGCCACATCATGATGAAGTTGGGGACTGCACACTGGGACAGTCCTTTCTCCATCCTTTCCTCTTTTGTCCATCTCTGAGAACCTAGTTCTTTTCCATCCTTGACTTGGGTGAGGGTACCAGAATTGTTCAGTTCAGTTCAGTCACTCAGTCGTGTCTGACTCCTTGCAACCCCATGGACAGCAGCATACCAGGCTTCCCTGTCCATCACCTACTCCTGGAGCTTACTCAAACGTGCCTGTTTAGTCCGTGATGCCATTCAACCATCTCATCCTCTGTCGTCCCCACCTCATCCTGCCTTCTATCTTTCCCAGCATGAGTGTCTTTTCTAATGAGGCAGTGTTTCACATCAGGTGACTGAAGTGTTGGAGCTTCAGCTTCAGCATCAGTCCTTCCAATGAATATTCAGGGTTAATTTCCTTTAGGATTGACTGGTTTGATCTCCTTGCCGTCTGGTTTGATCTCAAGAGTCTTCTCCAACACCGTAGTTCAAAAGCATCAATTGCAGAAGAGGCCATTTCTTTCTTTCTTTTCTGTGTTTGTCTGCACCAGGCCTTAGCGGCAGGCATATAGGACCTAGTTCCCTGACCAGGGGTCGAATCTGGGCTCCTGCATTGGGAGTGTGGAGTCTTAGATGCTGGGCCACCTGGGAAACTCCAGGAGGCCATTTCTAGGAGTCTGCACATGGAGGTTTATCTTACACCCCACTCGGAGCATCTTTGGGGCCTCTGTTGAACCCTCCAATGTAACATCTTCCTACACACCCACCCATCAGAATGTAAAGATTACAAACCTCAGCTATTAATATTTCCTTTTTCCTGGTGCTTAGAGCAAAGCCTGGCACTACATATATATATATTTGAACACATTTGCTCAATGAGTAAATAAATGAATGAAATCTCAAATGACAGCTCCTCCAGTGTGACAGGTCAGTGCTTAAAAGGGTGGCTCTCTAGGTTAAGGGGACTTTTTGTGTGTACTTGTATGTTTCTTTTTTTGCTAGTTTTATTCAATTTTTCAGAATGTGAAATCTCTTTGAGCTATGACTTTTTAAAAAGGTTATTTTCATTTTTTTCTCTTTTTAAAAAAGGATTTTTATTGCTCATTCCCTGGGAGATTTCCAAACTTTAGTTAAAATTTCCAAACTTTACATTGTTTGTAACTCACATGGAAAACATCTTTAAAAAGTACCATTGATTTAACTTTTTAGGCTACACATAAACTTCTTTAAGCAACTCACTTGAAAATGTTGTGTAAATATTCTGTGTTATTAAAACAAATGGTACCATGCAAACTGCACAGAATAGCATAAGTAAAACAATTTGAAATCAGAACTACATTCTATTCAGCCCAGTATTCTGCTTCTCAATTTTACCAAGGGTTGAATATCAACCTCAAAAATTGAAAGCTGCCCATTTAAAATATAACTTTATTTATTTATATTCATTTTTTTAATTGCAAATTTTTGTTCGTTGGGTTAACAACTCATTTCAATTCCACCAACACAAACAGTAAAAATAATAAGTATTGTAATTAAAAATAAGTAGAACTTAAGTTTTATTTTGAATAGTGAGACCAGGGTTACCATAATATCTGTGGTTGTTCTTTCCTTAGTCCATTTCCGTAAGTCTGCTCTGTGTAAGGCACAGTAGGAGAAATTAAGGTCAGTATTAGAAAGTAGGATTTGATTATATTGCATCCTTCTTTAAAAAAAAATTTCTATATATAGATTCTCAGAATAGGCCAAGAAAATTGGAAAGGTATTAGGAAAATTCAGGTTCCAGCTTCACGAGAGGATAAAAATCTCTTGGTTGATTAAGATTAAAACTTTTCTCCTTATAATATTTATTATTAACTATGACTTACGCTTCTATTTTTGAAGATCCTAAAGGGCTCCAGACAATGGAGAAGCATTTTATGAATACCTATGTACCCCTTGAACTGTTTTAGACATTAGTGAGTGATACCAACCAGAGGTGGAGCACTAACCCCAGTCTCCGGGAACCCTGCAGGCCAGGTGGAGACATAAGGCAGGTGGGAGATGAATAGAGAGGCAAGTGAATGGAAGTCATCCCTGAGGCGCTGGGTTACTTGGGAGGCTTCCTGGAAGAGCTGTCCTGAAACTGGCCAAGAGAAAGCATTAGTTTAGGATAGTTATCCTTGTGAAACACATGCACACACACCCACACATACATGCACACACAGAGATTCATAATTAAAAAATACTCTTATTGCCTTCCAATGGGGATGACAATTATGGTTTTCAGCAAACTTTACGTGGCTCAGATGATGGTGGTGGTTCTGATGGGAGTTAACGATACAGTTGCTAGATAGATCACCTCAAGTCAGAATAACAACTTCTGTCAGTCAAGCTCTTCTCCACAAAACTCTCATTCTAATGCCTAACTCTTCCCAATTAATCACTTCCTTAAGAAAACAGTAAAATAGAAAAGCACTTATATTTTCTAGAAAGGAGAAGGTTCTGTGTTGTCCACTACGACTTCTTGCAACTTAGAAAAAAATATTCCAAGAGATGTTTATGAGTTTACTATTTCGTTTGAGTTTGGGGATGTGAAAAGTTCAGTGCGTCGACGAGTCATGACTTCATCATGAGTTGCTGTCTTTCATGTCTTCAAATGCAAATCTTCCCACATTGTGCCACAGAGTCCTCATTCGACTGTGGGAAGCCCAAAGTGGAGCCGAAGAAATGTTCTGGAAGGATTGTAGGTGGGTGTGTGTCCAACCCACATTCTTGGCCCTGGCAAGTCAGCCTTCGAAGAAGGTAACACCATTTCCAGAAATGACTTATTCCATCCTTCTGGGTACGCTCTGCAAAACCTTGGGGTTGACATATATACATATGTACATATATACGTATACATGTACATATCCATGACATATATACACTACTGTATATAAAACAGATAACTGATGAGAACTACCGTACAGCTCAGGGAACTCTACTCCATGCTCTGTGGTGACCTAAATGGCAAGGAAACCCAAACAGGAGGGCCTATCTGTACATGTATTGATAGATATGTGTGTGTATAAACATACGTCTATGTATAACTGGTTCACTTTGCTGCATAGCACAAACCAACACAACACTGCAAAGGAACTCTACTCCAGTGAAAATTAAACAAACAGAAAACCTTTCTGCATTCAACTAAATCCACATACCTCCAGTATCAGAACCTGCCTCTAAATTCAACAAAGGAGTAAGGAAAACTATAAAAAAATTTTTTTCCTGTGTTTGTAAATTGAAGTATAGTTGCTGTACAATATTATATAGGTTTCAGGTTTGCGATATGGTGATTCACCATTTTTAAAGGTTATACTCCATTTATCGTTATAAAATATAATGTAATAAAATATTGGCTGTGGCCCCTATGTTGTACAATATACCCTTGTGGCTTATTTTATAACTAATAGTTTCTACCTCCTAATCCCCTACCCCTGTATGGCCCCTCCCCTCTCCCTTATCCCCTCTCCCCACTGGTAACCAAAAGCTCCTTCTCTGTATCTGTGACTCTGCTTCTTTTTTTAAATGTTCTTTTCTATGTTATTTAATTTGAAAATAATTTGAAATTAGAAATTTGTTTTTTGATCTGGGTAGCTGTCATCAGAATTGTTAAATGTAGCAATTTACACTAAGTTCCAATACTGCTGGAAAAGTATGAAAGATGCTTTGAGGCTTTATATAGATACTGTGGCTTTGTAAAATGAAGAGAAAGGGATATTTTTAGAAATGAGACACCTCGTGGGGGAGGGTAAAGATAAAATTGTCTATAATATTAAATCACAGATGCAGTCTTTTTCCCTTCCTTCAACAGTTTTGTGAACTACTGAATTTAATCAAAAGATGCTCACCCATATCAAAAACACCCCTTCTTCAGTGGAGGGTAGCCATAACTGAAGCCTGATCATCCCCATCCTCCAGGACCCAGACGGTTCTGGTGATCTTTGATTGGTGTTTGCCTTTGATCACTCCCTTTTCCTGGGTGTCCCATTCAAAGCACACACGGAAAACAGGCTAACCCACCTGTCGATGCTTCCTCGCTGCAAGGCTGCACCAGTGCGCATGCGCCCAAACGCGGCGCTCTGTGGTCTCTCTTCCGTTCGCTGGTGAGATGCTGCTCCGGTCCATTTCCTTCTGTGGCTGTGTTGGCTGTTCTTTTCTTTGACTTATCACGTAGTAACTGCTTGCGATACCTGATCCTGTGATACTGCTTTCCCGTATTTTCTGGTCTCTCTTTCCCGAGCTGTGCTGGGGTCTGTTTCCTGATTGATAATTGCCTTGCTGGCTCCCATTCACTTGCATCTGTGTCTCTTCCATTATGATGGTCTTCAGAGCGGCTTATGTGAGTTTTATGAGCTCTGTCGCACCCCAGCAGTTCTACAACGTGAATGATTTAGGGGACGCTTCCCCCGCCCCAAAGCGAACTTTTTCAAATAGCATGAGCAGATGGCCCGGAATCACGGGCCACTCAGGATCCCATTTGGTGCCCTGAAGATGACTGCTCAGGCCTTATACAGATCTCCTCCAAAAGAAACAGAGGAGACCTCAGTGGGCTGGAGCCCAGGGCCACAGGGCCCCCTGTTGGTGCCATGCTGCTTTGCTGCCCTGTGGACAGGCCTGGCCTGAGCCCCAGCCCCACCCCACCCCACACCCCGAGTGGTGGGGTGGCCTCCGGAGGACCCACTCACTGCAGGAAGCTCAAAACTCCCTCCCTCCTTGCTGCGCCTCATCCTTTGGGAACATTAATGACCTGGAAGCAGAGTGAGCACCACTTTCGGACTTGCTGTAGAATTAAATCATCAGATTTAACTAAAATCCTGGCACATTTTCCTTCCAGTTTGAGACAGCACTTCTGCGGAGGAACTCTGATATCCCCAGAGTGGGTGCTGACGGCTAAGCACTGCCTGGACAAGTATGTGTTAGGGGATCCCAGACATGAAGACTTCCTTGTCTTCAAGACTCCCTGCCTCCTTTACTTCATCTTCTCCCTCTCCCCTCTCTCCTCCCTTGTCTCCTTCCCTTTCCTCCTTCCTTCCAGGGTGGTGATGCTGGGGACAGGGGGTGGGAGGCGGCGGGTGGATGTGAAGGGCAGAATTGCCAGGGCCTCTGGATGGGAGAAGAGGGGGTGTTTCTGGAGAGGAATGAAGAAGGCAGACCGGGTCCAGCAGGTTGCAGCAGGATCGAAAGCAAAACAGAGCCGTTTCCCACGAGGGGCGTTGGCCTCCCCAGGCTCCCCGACCCTGTGCCAACCTCAGCGTTGGTTTCATTCTCCCTCTGTTGTCTGAGAACCTTCCTTAACTGCCAGGTTCAGGAAGACCGTGAACTTGTTTCTTGACATTCAGAGGCCTCCAATTGTAGGTAGCTGAGCGGGGAGGAGACACTGTATTTATGGCTCCAAAGGGCACCTGACGCAGGGCTGGCAACTATTTTGCTGCTAATGCAGATGTCTTCTCTAGCATTTTCGGGCCGTCATTCTACAAGGTTATCCTGGGTGCACACCACGAGAGCGCCCGGGAACGGAGTGTCCAGGAAATACCAGTGTCCAGGCTGTTCCTGGGGCCCTCTCAGGCGGACATTGCCTTACTCAAGCTGAGCAGGTAACTGGCTTGCCCACGACGTTCCCCTTGTAAGCCCTGAGAACTTTTGCTCATGGCTGGGTTTACGAGCCGTAACAGAGTTGTGTGGGGCTGGCACCAGCTAGGACCCCAAAGGCATCAGGTTTTGGGAAGAGCATTGACCTTCAATGAGGAAACCTGGGCTCAGCGCTGCTCGCCGGCTACAGGGGCTGGGTGAGGATGGAGGTGGGTGGAGGGGAGAATACAGGTGACGATGACAGCTAAGGGGTGTTCTTCCCACGTGGTCATGACAGAGGCATCAGGACTCAGTTTCTTCATGTGGAAAAAGTGTGTGTTGAAACATGAGGTACAGGTTATCCCTACAATTCTCTCACTTACTAAGTTCCCCTGGGGCTTCCCTGGTGGCTTAGATGGTAAAGTGTCTGCCTGGGTTCAGTCCCTGGGTTGGGAAGATCCCCTGGAGAAGGAAATGGCAACCCATTCCAGTACCCCTGCCTGGAAAATCCCATGGGCAGAGGAGCCTGGTGGGTCGCAAGGAGCCTGGTGGGTCGCAAAGAGTCGAACACGACTGAACGCCTTCACTTTCAATAAGTTCCCCAGTCAGCTAGTATACATTCATAGAGAATTATTCAGTTATTCCAGGTTGACATTCTCTTTTCAACATAATAATATGCTCAGGGGAATCAATCGCGATTATGTATGTCAAAGCACTTTAAAAAAGAAAGGCAGTGCGCGCACACACTCACAATTCACAAGAGCACATTCGTCTTCCCATCTCTGGTTTTATGTTTCCTGTTGAATGGGTGTTTTAAGTCTGACAAAATGATCCATTTTTTTTTTTTTCTGTCACTTAAAAGTTAGCGGTATTTGGAAACAGATCTCAAGAGAGTGAGCTAAATAAAGAGACAGCTATTTCGAGAATAGTCACAAGATGGACAGCCAAAATGGCGGGCTGATGGGTCCCAGGTGACAGGAGGCGGTAGTGACCGTGAGGAGGACGGCCAGGCCAGTGTGAGGCCAGCGGTCAAGGGTCTGAGGGGGGCTCTCTGGGTCCGGGCAGAAACACGTCATGCGTTTCCTGGGTCAGTCCACTGAGGAGTGACTCCCTCCTAGAAAGGGAAGACAGGGCCTCCTCAGCTTAGCCAGCTTCTTCTCCTTTCTTCACGGTCTCCTGGGCCATCAGGAAGCTCTGCTCCTCCAACAGGTGATTTAGTAAACCTGGGGTTCTGGACGTGTTCTCTGATAGACTGGTATGTTTGCGCTTCTGGGGACCCACCCTCAGGCCGCCCCACACCCCAGGAGTCTCAGTCTTCGGCGTTCCATGAGAGCAACCCATACATGAGCGTGGGCCGCTCCTTGTGAGAGGCGGGGGCGCTCTTCTGGTGACCCCAAGAGGATGGTGGTGATTCAGTCGCTCAGTCGTGTCTGACTCTTTGAAACCCTGTGGACTGTAGCCCGCCAGGCTCCTCTGTCCATGGGTTTTCCTAGGCAAGAACACTGGAGTGGGTAGCCATTTCCCTTTTCAGGGGATCTTGCCCACCCAGGGATCAAACCTGCATCTCTTGCAGTGGCAACTGAATTCTTGACCACTGAGCCACCTGGGAAGCCCTACTAAGGTAGAATCAAGTCTAAAAAAACCAAAGTTTGATGTTTGATTCTCTGGAATTCTAAGGCATGCAAAAGTTTATTTAAAAAAAAAAATACTACTTTGTTTTTGCAAGGTGATTACTTCTAATCCTCTTTCATTTGGTGTCTTGCATTGTATCGGATTCTTGTAGCCATGGTGTTGTGACATTTATGGGTGAGGAAACTGAGGACCCCAAAAATGGGACAGCTTGTTCCTCATGACACAAGGCACTTGCTATTTTTAAAGCCCTGTATTTCAGCTGGATGGTTCACCTACTGATTGAAGCCCTATTAACTTGAGGTAAAAGCGTGCATGGTATAAAGTTCCCATGGTGCCAGAAGAGAGAAGAAAAGTCATTGTCATCTCTGCTCCCACCTCCGGTTTCTTGTCCACAACTGGTACCTTTTAAATAAGACGTTCTATTTAACTTGTAAGATACTATAGGCAAATGTGAGGGTGAAAAGTTGTTTTCAGCTGTCAGTGAAGCAAGGAAATACCAGCTGGGAGGGCTCTGGGGCTGAGGCAGGTGGCATCCTATTGTGGGTAACCAACCAGTGACTTCCCAGGTGGCTCAGATGGTAAAGAATCTGCCTGCAATGCAGGAGACCTGGGTTCGATCCCTGGGTCAGAAAGATCCCCTGGAGAAGGAAATGGCAACCCACTCCAGTATTCTTGCCTGGAGAATCCCAAGGACGGAGGAGCCTGGTGGGCTACAGTCCATGGGGTCGCAAAGAGTCAGACAGGACTGAGCGACTAACACTTTTACATTTTCATCCAGTAAATGGCAGAAGCCTCCAGCCCAGCAGTCAAATGCAACTTTCGATGTTTTCCTTTCAGGCCTGCCACCATCACGGATGAGGTAATCCCAGCTTGCCTGCCACCCCCGTATTACATGGTTGCAGACCGGACAGAATGTTACATCACTGGCTGGGGAGAAACCAAAGGTAAGATAAATTTCGTGACTCACATGATGAACTGCTTCTGACCTGCAGCCTACATGAGAAAATGGGCCTGTGTACCAATTTCTACCGGTGAATGAGGTCCACTCCCTTCCTGACTGTCTGGGCACCTGCCCGGTCTCCATAATTGGCCATCCGTGGACACGGACAAGGGGAGGGGTAGTGCTTCCTTGAGACTCTCAGCCCATAAATCCAATGCTAATACTGTCTCCTCAGCTAAGTAGGGTTTTGACACAGCTGCAGATTAAGGGTGTTAGATTATTTACGTGAGGTTAACCACACGGAGTTCTTAAACATAGCGTGCATCAGCAACAAAATGATAGCTCAACCCGTCTCCCCAAATACCCGCACAGTCCGTGTCTGTGTGGAGAGGCTGCTGGGGGTGGGCAGACTGACAGCTGGGGGCAGAAAGAAAGGTCCCAGTTCTAGGAAGGCATTTGGCCTTGGTGGACAGGGTGAGGACCAAGAGGGGATGTTCCTGCAAAATCCTGGATCAGCACTCAAACTATAATTTGGGGATCCCGGCTTCCCTTTGCAGTTTGTCCTGCATTATATTATAATACAAATTATTATTATATCCTTCAGAATTGGGCCTAGGAACATTATAAGGATGTCTTAGATCTCTGCCTCACTTTTTGGAAGTGCTGGTGGAGGACATCAGAGCGGAAGTCAGGAGCCCTGGAACGTAGTTCTGCCTCTGCCACTGGCTAGAGAGAAGGGACCAGTCACCTTACCTCTTAGATACCATGTGGCATCTAAACCCTCATCCATAAAATCCATGTTTTCAAATGATGTTCTGCATGTTCGCCTCAGTTTTCTCACCTGTATAAGGTCATTGTGTGGATAAAGAAAACATATATGAAGAGCTCAGTGCTTTGCAGATGTATTTTAGCAGCTCCTGTGCTTCTTGTACAACCACAACCACCATCACCATCTCACATCATCACTGTCGTTATCGCCACCGTCGCCATGGACACCACCTTCACCATCAGCATCACAGTCAACCCCCAACCCTCCCCATCATCCCCATGGTCACGGTCATCAGGAGACATCACCTAAGCCTTGTGCGGCTGAGCCCTCTCGGTCACCCTTAGTCTCATAGCCTCAGCCTCTCAGACGTGTCATCTCTATCGTGACCACAGGATGGCAGCACCTCTGCACACTACAACTTTTGGTCAATTAGAGAATTTGTCCCTCGTATCATGATGTCTGTCTTGCTCAGAAAGCAGATGTCAGAGCAGGACACTTTTAATTTTCAGCAAAATTTTTTTGAGAAGGCTTCACCATCCACAAATCTACTCAATTCAAACAATACATCAATGCTCCTGTGGTCAGGACCTTCCTCCCCTGCTGTGCCAGCACTGGGACTCACCCCTCTTTGTCAAACAGTGGTCCTCTTAGGAGCTCCTGTCAACTCCAGGGTGAGTTTTCTGAACAAGACAATTTCCCAAGTTTCTTCAAAGCCTTTGGAGAGGTAGTACCTTATGTCTTGGCTGTTTCATGCTGGCAAAGAAAGCAAAGACTTTGTAAAACTTGTGAAAGCTGGGCTTGCAAAGTTAGAAAACTGGATTATTTGTGAAAACACTGAGACATATCTGGGTGTGTCTATCTGGAGAAACATCATTTCTTTTTGTGATTGTGCAAGGGTTCTATTTCTACTTGCCAAAGTAAAACAGTAGTTTTTCTTACACACAAAAAAGAAATACAGTGGGGAAGACAAGCACATGGAAGAGTCTTTACCCAATTGGAAAAGGAATGTAAATTTTACTTTTTAAACTATTTTGACGAGTACAATTCAGAGGCATTTAGTATATTCACACTGTTGAATAACCATCACCACTATTTACAGAAATCTTCAGTTCATTTCATTTCAGTTCAGTCGCTCAGTCGTGTCCGACTCTTTGCGACCCCATGAATTGCAGCACACCAGGTCTCTCTGTCCATCACCGACTCCCAGAGTTTACTCAAACTCATGTCCATTGAGTCAGTGATACCATCCAACGATTTAATCCTCTGTCGTCCCCTTCTCCTCCTGCCATCAATCTTTCCCAGCACCAGGGTCTTTTCAAATGAGTCAGATCTTCGCATCAGGTGGCCAAAGGATTGGAGCTTAAGCTTCAGCATCAGTCCTTCCAGTGGATATTCAGGACTGATTTCCTTTAGGATGGACTGGTTGGATCTCCTTGGAGTCCGAGGGACAGAAATCTGCTTCAGCCCAAAAGGACTCCCCACTCAAATATTAATTATAAAGATGAATTATAAAATACTCACTATAAAGATGATTCACATCCTTACTATGTAATGTTGTGTGAAAAAAAATGTGCAAAATGATGTAAGGTAAAAGAAACATGCAAATCCTGTAAGAGAATATGTAAAATATGTACGGTGGCACCAGTATTTCTCAGTCTCTCATATATTAAAAATAAATTTCTCTATAGTTTGGAAAAAGAAGCGGAAGATAACCACACAAACAAACCTCAAAAATCCCATAAAGAAGCCCAGATTAACTAGGTCGTGGGAACATGAAACCTTATGTAATATTTATACTTTCAAGAGTCAAAAAAAAAAAAAAAAGAATTCCAGTAGTTTTGGGAACTGACTCCTTGTCTTATGCAACCTCATGGATAAGCCAGAGACCTATCGTTCCTGCTCTGCCGTTCTGGAAGTTCCCGTGTGGACGGGGTTCGGATCCAGTAACCCTTTCTTTCATCTCTTCTCAATGCAGGCACTTCAGGTGCGGGCCGCCTGAAGGAAGCGCGCCTACCCGTGATCGAGAACAAGGTCTGTAATCGCCAGGAGTATCTCCGCGGGAGGGTCCGGCCCACGGAGCTGTGTGCCGGCCATCTGACTGGAGGGACGGACAGCTGCCAGGTAAGAAAAGACAAGAGAGATCAGCGCTCATCTTGCGCCGGCCTCCCTCGGCTCCTTGGAGGTTTCAGCCCCATAGCAGCAAATTTGAGAGCAGCAGGATTTGAGAGTCTGAGGCCACCGTCTAAACCTGCCCAGAAACCTTTAATGCCTGTCTCTGATGATTGACTCAGATCATCACGGGTGATTTCTCCGCCCTCGAGTTCCAGGCTGGTTGTAAGGGTGCAGCCACATCACGGTCATGGCCCCCACCCTTCTGGGACGATGCTGGCGGGTAGGACCTTTCCAGGAGGGAAGGGAGGTCGGTATAAGACAAAGGCCCCCTGCACCCTCTTTACAATTGTTCTTGGGGTTACCCTCCCTAAGAGAAACCCCCAAAATTTGAAGGGATGAGTACAGTTCTCATAAAGGATTTCCCGCCCCCAGGAAACACTAAATGGTATGGTTTTGTTGAATATACTTTGCTAAGTACTGAAGCACAGCAGATGTTCAAATAGTATGTTAGTAAGGAGAGTGAAAGTCGCTCAGTCGTGCCCAACTCTTTGCGACCCCGTGGACTATATAGTCCATGAATTCTCTAGGCCAGAATACTGGAGTGGGTAGCCTTTCCCTTCTCCAGGGGATCTTCCCAACCCAGGGATTGAACCCAGGTCTGCCGCATTGCAGGCAGATTCTTTACCAGCTGAGCCACAGGGGAAGCCTGTTAATAAGGAAAGTGAAGTGAAGTCGCTCAGTTGTGTCTGACTCTTTGCGACCCTGTGGATTGTAGCCCACCAGGCTCCTCCATCCATGGGATTCTCCAGGCAAGAATACCGGAGTGGGTTGCCATTTCCTTCTCCAGGGGATCTTCCCGACCGGGGGATCGAAACCGGGTCTCCCGCATTGCGCTTTACCCGCTGAGCCAGCCCCTGGTTAGTAAGGAAAGGAATATGCAAATACTGGGGAAACGTACTTTTAGGTAATGGAAGGACGATATCCCATAAAGAAAGGAGGGATGCTTAGTCCTCTCACCGCTTCCTCTCCCTCTGTACAGGGTGACAGCGGCGGGCCTCTGGTCTGCTTTGAGAAGGACAAATACATTCTGCAAGGAGTCACTTCTTGGGGTCTTGGCTGTGCAGAACCCAATAAGCCTGGTGTGTATGTCCGTGTTTCCCCCTATGTTCCTTGGATTGAAGAAACTATGAGAAGGAATTAATTAGATGGGAGACAGTGACGCATCAATGGTTCTAGAAGCTGGAACACGGTAGGGAATCTAGCATGCTCAGAAATAATTGACAGTAATCCAACCAAGTAAGACACTGTCCTTAGCTGCCATCTTCTGCCAAACCTCAACATTTTTTTGTGATGTTGTGAATAACATGTTCCTGACTGTGGACTGCTGGATTCTGTAGTAACAAGGCAACACAGCTATGACATTTGTTGAAAATAAACTTGGTACTTCTTTTGATTTAACTCTTTGATTTTCTTTCTTTTTGAAAGAAATTTTTTTTTGATTTTCTATTCTTCGTTCATCCTATCAATTGTAAATAATACAGCTCTTACAGACCTGAAAGGTTTTGTTCTTCCTCATAAGGAACAGAGTACCAAGAAGCCTGTAAGATCAATAGAGAAATCCTAGTAAGTCACCCGTATATTCACCCTGACAATGAAGGATGCCTTGACATATATCTTTAATGTCTTTATTTTTGGCCCTGGGATGAATGTGTTCAAAGCTGCAACGTGGGGAATCATGAGAACAAATTCTACTCTTGGGAATAAAATCTGTTACTGACAGCTTGGCTTGAGCCTGGCACAGAAGACCCTGGGTAGAGCGTTGGAAACCAGGCAATGGAAATGCCATAACACCAGACCAGAGAAGAGTCTGAATGTTATTTTGGGTCACACGTGGGTCAGGGAATGGTGCCAAGATCCTGGAAAGGAGCAGCAGACACATATTGAAGGTGGACCACCTAATTTGCATCAGTAATTGGCTGCCTGGATACGTGGTGTACTCTGTCACGTGGGAAGTGTGTTTTACAGCGACGCATGTTCAGAAATAAGAGAGCAGGTGAAAACTGATTTCTCTTGACAATTTAATTTTACTTTTTATTGTTATCAGAATTCAAATGTCAACTTGAAATACAATTCCAAGGTGATAATACAAGGAACAACAGTCATCTTGTAGCAAAGAGATGGAAAGGAAGCAAAAACACCAGTGTGTATGAACAAAAGGTGGATGTAGGTAGCATCGTGTTCTTAGAGAATGGTGTTTATTTCACTGAAAAACACAACACTCACGTTCAATGCTGATGTGCTTTAAGGCTTAAAAACTTATTTTACAATCAGCACATACACCGTACATGTTCATATAGAAAATTTTCTTCCTCACTGGCAAAATTACCCTTTGGCTCCACTTTTACCAGCCCACCCAAAATAACTCATTGAACAATTTTTGCATGAGATACATACTGAATCTGAAAATATAACAAATGTAACACATAAAGCAGAACATCATAAAGACAGCATTTTTTGTGTTTAAACTCCACATATTGAAAGTCTCAGAAACAAAAAAGAAAGATCAAATTGCTTTTTAGTACTTCTAAAGTCATCTTTAAGACTTCTACTAATTCTTCTAAACATGGCTAGAATTGACCTTTCGTTTACACTAAAATGTAAGCTTCTCCCCAAGACAGGTTAAAATTGTCAAGATGAATGAAATCTGCCCATAATTTTCACTCTTGACCGTGGGCACCATTATAGAACTGAACTTATATATAAGACAAGTATCCCTTTATGATTAAAATTGTAGGACCCATGAAATCACAATCCATGGGTTTCATCAGTAAAAAACTGAATAGGTGGCTCTCAGTGTCTGCTAAAGGAGAATCAAGATTATCCTGACTCATCTCCCAGACCAAATCTGATTTTATAAACAATACAGCCGAATCCTCAGCTTGCACAGATTTGTTCTTCTGGAACGAGACCTGAACGTGGCTGCAAACCCAGATGCTCCAGGAGCTTATGGAGCTCCAGGTGCTAAGAGAGAAAGGCTCAGAGTCATATGACCTGAGGTCCTTGATTCAGCTTCTTTATCAGCCTTTCCAAATCTTCCTCCACCCTGGAATCTTCAGAACACTTAGTTCAGAGCCTCAGTTTCTGCATCAGATTTGATGAGCCCATTTCTGTACACTTTTCCCCAGATCCTTCCGTCATGAGAACAAAGTGGGGCTTCTCTTGTCTCACTGTAACTCAGTGGGTCAGACACTTTGCCCCAGCGTGAGAAAAAGACCTCAGGAGAAGCTGTGCACACGATGGGCTCTTGGCTCTCCCAGCCACATGTTACATGTTCCCAGAAACTTTGACAGCACGACATGTCCTGATTCATCCAACATTATATAAAAATACTCTGAATAGTTTGTCTTTATAAAGTATTAAACACACTTGAAGCTGCAGCACTGAAATGGATACACACGACGTCTCTGCAAGGCACATCAGCTCCTTGGCGGGGACCAGCCTGAACGGCTCCTTCCTTGCATCTTTGGCAGGAGCGTCAAAGGTGTGAGCTCGAAACCTGGTGTTTCTTTTTCCTGCTACACTTACAGGAATGTGGACTAACAAAGGAGAAAAGAGACTCAGTGAAAGATTATACAACTAGTGATGAGGAAGTCTTTATTACTATTCAATATCATAGTTGGTTTTGATCTAATACACTCAAGCATAACTGCTCATAAAAACCTGCCTTGAAAGGAACAATGAACTATTTCCAACCTCATTTTTTACCTGCTCTCAGACCCTAGGCAGGAGTTAATTAGCATATATAAATTCTTTATGACATTCTACCCTGTAACAGATGGTTTGGAAATGAGCTGCTGATGTGAACAAAAGAAAGGAGAAATTAAAAAATGATTAAGCGCTGTTTTAGAGGGGAAAATGATAACAAATTTCAGTAGCTTGGGCTAAGTAGTTTTCTTTTTTCCCCACAAGTAACTACAGAATGCAATCAATGTGCTTAACTTATAGAACTGTAGATCAGACTTTGATTAGGTGTTTTTTCAAGGGTAGAGACTAGGCATAATTAACTTACCCAAAGAAATTCATGTAAGTTGAATTTTTGTTGGCCTAATTCTTCCTGTTTATATATCGGTTGAATATTAATTTTCCCTGCACACCATCCAGATGGCCTTCTCATCTCCAAAGCTCCATCTCTTCAAATTGTTTAATTCTATTTTTAACATGATTGAATTGGCAGAACTGTGTGTGTGTGTGTGTGTGTGTGTGTGTACGCGTTCAATCACATCCAACTCTTTGCAGCCCCATTGACTGTAGCTCACCTGACTCTTCTGTCCATGGATTTCCCAGGCAAGAATACTGGAGTGGGTTGCCATTTCCTACTCCAGGGGATCTTCCCAACCCAGGGATCGAACTTGAGTCTCTCATGTCTCCTGCACTGGCAGGGGGGTTCCTGATCACTAGTGCCACCTCACATGACTCCCCCTCTCCCTCCACGCTATTCCTGATGTGTTTGAAAATCTGACCTCTGGCTGGTTTGGGGATCAAGAACGGGTATGTCACTCTCACTGTGGAAATGAGCGGCAGTAAGTGGGAGTGGAGTCAGAAGGGAGAATGCAGTCCCTCTGGTTGGAGTGTTTGCACAGAGGGCCTTCACCACGAGGATAGCAGGTGTGCAGAAGGGACACCACAGCACCGGGACTCGGATGTCCTAAAACTCCAGCGGCACATCACAGGCTTGTGCATCCAGCAGTCCGCGCTGAACTCCTCCGTACATCCGACCCTGTGATCCTGGCTGGGACACCCTCCTGGGTGACCCAGCCCTGAACAGACCCTTGAGGGCCTGAGAAGTTGCCTTTAAAGTCTGGATGTCTCATTCGAAGGTGATCCCGTTCCCTTTCTCACCATTTCACCCGCTTCATCTAACCTTCAATATTCTCCTCTCCTTCCGGCTTCTCGCATGACTGCAATTGGAGGGAGAGGATTGGATAACCGCCACACTCATCTAGCCCCAGTACCTCGACACAAACCAAATAATTGTCTGTGATGCCACAGCCAGCAGAACGTTTATCCTTTCTGGATACAGCAAGACCTTCCCATGGTGTAATTCTCAAAAGGACAGTTTTATTAATAATACCTTTTATATATTTCTTAATGTTGGTTTATAAAATGGCAGTATCTTAAGAAAATCTCCTACCTCACCTCAACCTTCAAATAGCATTAGTACCACTGTTAGTTGCTCAGTCACGTCCGACTCTGTGCGACCCCATGGACTGCAGCCCACCAGACTCCTCTGTCCATAGAATTCTCCAGGCAAGAATACTGGACTGGGTAGCCATTCCCTTCTCCAGGGGATCTTCCTGACCTAGGGATCGAATCTGGGTCTCCCGCATTGCAGGCAGATTCTTTACCATCTGAGTCATCACGGAAGCCCCAAGTAGCATTATTTTGGGGTAAAACCTAGGTAGAGCTTTGGTTGAGGCTATCAGTTTACTTACAGACAAGCATAAGCATCTGATTGAGTTACGTCATGGGACAAATGTCTACCTGTCCTCTGATTGGCTGGTCCTGTTAGAAGTCAGCTGGTGTGTTGATTTCAGTACACTGCTAAGGTTTTCTTAGGAAAGTTCTGAGATTATTTGTCAGTGTGGTTCTTCAGAATAACATCAGGAAATAGGACAATGAAATCGATGTATATGTTTTAAAGTCTGGTTGAAATACTTGTAAGACACTTAGCAATGGTTGCCTATCTCCAGAGAGGGTAATGCTGCTGCTGCTGCTGCTAAGTCATGTCAGTTGTGTCCGACTCTGTGCGACCCCACAGACGGCAGCCCACCAGGCTCCCCCGTCCCTGGGATTCTCCAGGCAAGAACACTGAGTGGGTTGCCATTTCCCTCTCCAATGCATGAAAGTGAAAAGGGAAAGTGAAGTCGCTCAGTCGTGTCCGACTCTTTGCGGCCCCATACACGGCAGCCCACTAGGATCCTCTGTCCATGGGATTCTCCAGGCAAGAGTACTGGAAACGGTTGCCATTGCCTTCTCTGGAGAGGGCAATGGTACCTCGTTAAAGAGGATATGAAGAGAGAAATCTCCAATCCTACCGGGAGATTCTTGTTACGAAGCTACTCATAATCAAGTAGGATAAGCCTCAAGATAATGAAACTCCCCCAGGGCTTCCTTGGGGCTCAGTGGTAAAGAATCCACCTTCCAGATATGCAGATGACACCACTCTTATGGCAGAAAGTGAAGAGGGGCTAAAAAGCCTCTTGATGAAAGTGAAAGTGGAGAGTGAAAAGGTTGGCTTAAAGCTCAACATTCAGAAAACGAAGATCATGGCATCTGGTCCCATCACTGCATGGGAAATAGATGGGGAAACAGTGGAAACAGTGTCAGACTTTGTTTTTCTGGGCTCCAAAATCACTGCAGATGGTGACTGCAGCCATGAAATTAAAAGACGCTTACTCCTTGGAAGGAAAGTTATGACCAACCTAGATAGCATATTCAAAAGCAGAGACATCACTTTGCCAACAAAGGTTCGCCTAGTCAAGGCTATGGTCTTTCCTGTGGTCATGTATGGATGTGAGAGCTGGACTGTGAAGAAGGCTGAGCGACGAAGAATTGATGCTTTTGAACTGTGGTGTTGGAGAAGACTCTTGAGAGTCCCTTGGGACTGCAAGAAGATCCAACCAGTCCATTCTGAAGGAGATCAATCCTGGAATTTCTTTGGAGGGAATGATGCTAAAGCTGAAACTCCAGTATTTTAGCCACCTCATGCGAAGAGTTGACTCATTGGAGAAGACTCTGATGCTGGGAGGGATTGAGGGCAGGAGGAGAAGGGGACGACAGAGGATGAGATGGCTGGATGGCATCACTGACTCGATGGATGTGGGTCTGAGTGACCTCTGGGAGCTGGTGATGGACAGGGAGGCCTGGCGTTCTGTGGTTCATGGGGTCGCAAAGAGTCGGACACGACTGAGCGACTGATCTGATCTGATCCAGGGCAGAAGACGTGGGTCTGAGCCCTGGTCTGGAAAGATCCCATGTGCCTCAGGGCATCTGAGCCCATCCACGCACCATAACTACTGAAGCCCGAGAGTCCTACATACAGACTGTGCTCGGCAACAAGAGAAGCCCCTGCAAGGGGAAGCCAACACACCGCAACCAGACAGTAGCCCCCACGTGCCACAGCTAGAGAAGAGCCCACGCAGCCACCAAGACCCAACACAGCAAAAATGAGGAACAAACAACAGTCACACCTGTTCACTAGGCAATGTCAACCGCAGTTCTAGCACATAGACGTTGTCAAGTCTTCTGAGCATAAAAAAGTGAGGACAAGAACTTCTGTTGCACACCACCACTTTGAGTATGAAGTGACATATGTGAAGCCACTGATCACTTACACAGGATCCTAAAAGTTGTCACTTTCTAATCTTTACCCAATCTGCCAAGTGACGAAGAAAACTGCCATGAGGTTACTAACATCTCCATTTTCCCATAAATATATCTGATAAAATGTAGAGATCCCTATCCTTAATTTCTAGGTCATTGTTTAGAAGAAGACTGATTTTTATTTTTCAAATTAGCTGTTAAATTATTTGTTTAAATTCACAAATAAGGACTTCCCTGGTGGCTCAGTGGTTAAGACTCTGAGCTTCCAATGCTAGGGGTGTGGGTTCAATCTCTGGTCAAGGAACTAAGATCCCACATGCCCCCCAAAAAAAAAAAAAAAAAATTCAAATAAAATAAAATTCACAAATGATACAATACCATGTTGTCATAATTTTAAAAAACTGATGATTCAGAAGTCTATGGGGTATAAAATAAATGTTATCTTCTGCATCCCTTTTCCCAACACATTTCTACCCCAGAGGGTATATTTTATCATTTTAGGTCTTTCCCTATACATTTCCACTTTCATAATCTCTCTTATTTTTATTATGAAAAATTTCAGAGAAAATTAGAATGTATGTAATGTGATTTTTTAATATAAAATACATTTTATGTTTAAATGTTGGTTGGATATTAACTTTCTCTGCACACTAGACACCCTCCCCCTAAACTCAATCTCTTTCTCCTTCTTCTATTTTCTTTCTGCTATCATCTATCTATCATCACCTGACTATCATTTATTTTCCCATCTAGCTATAGAGAGGGGAATAAAATAAAATAAAATAAAACTCTTGGTTTTATTTTTTAATAAATACTATAACAGGGAGGCCTGGCGTGCTGCAGTTCATGGGGTCGCAAAGAGTCGGACACGACTGAGCGACTGATCTGATCTGATCTGATCTGATAACACATTGTTCAGCGACTTTTCATTTTGTAATCCACCTTGAAAATCTCTGCATGTCTTTCATATGTCTATATTTCTACTATTTAAATACCTGTGAAGCAGTCCATTTTATGGATATATTATCATCGTCACCATTGGCTGCCCACGGATGCACATTTAAATTATTTCTGTTTCGTCCAGTCATCAATCCTTTTCCTTTAGATTCCGAGTTTTCACACCTTATTTGGAAATATTTCTCTCTTCATAACCACATTTAAAAAATAAAACATGTTCATTTCCAGATTTTACGTTAACCTTTTAAATCTGCTTTGAATTTTTTGCTTAAGATGCAAGACAGGGATTTAATATTGTACCCCCTCCCACACATTCAGTGTTCTCAGCCCCGTCCTTTCCCAGTGGGTTTGAAATGCTGCTTTCAATTAGGGTGTGCTGAATTTCGTATCGTACCTGCTAAGCTTTTCTACGTCATCCACTGTTTCTGGCAGGGCGATGCCCTTGGTTTCAGGCAGGAGCATCACAAGAGCACCGCAGACGGATGCCAGGGTACCTGTGGGACAGGGAAACGGCGTTATGGTCCCCAGATGGCACAGCCACCCTCATCGCCCCCTGTGCCCTCTGGAAGCCGCTGTGCTCCCCACCCTAACTCCTCCGCCCCCCGCAGCAGTGCTCCGCTGAGGTCACCCTGCCCAGCTCCGCAGCGATCCTGTCACAATCTCACAGTTCCTCAGCGTCCTCAGACCCTTGACAGTCCCACTGCCCCCTGTGCTGCCCCTCGTCCCTGCCCTCCTCCCCTAGAGTGACCCGGCAAGGCTGGTCCCCACGTCTGCCCAAGAGCAGCTGTTGGAGTCATTTGGGCTCCTCGCTGTAGGGGTTCATCCTCTCTCTCCAGCAGCTTTACCCCACTGGTGACGCCTTGAAATGTATTCAAATCTCTCCTCTCTACAGAGCCTTCTCTCAGCCTCACACGATCCTCCAGCCACCATCCTCCTTTCTGTCTTAGAACCCAAATCCTTGAAACACCATCCTTTCTTACTTTCTGTGAAAATCGCTCAGTCGTGTCCAATTCTTTGCGACCCCATCGACTATCCAGCCCGTGGAATTCTTTAGGCCAGAATACTGAGTAGGTAGCCTTTCCCTTCTCCAGGAGATCTTCCCAACCCAGGGATCAAACTCAGGTCTCCCACATTGCAGGCAGATTCTTTACCAGCTGAGCCACCAGGGAAGCCCAAGAATACTGGCATGGGTAGCCCTTCCCTTCTCCAGAGGATCTTCCCAACCCAGGAATCGAACTGGGGTCTCCTGCTTTGCAGGCGGATTCTTTACCAACTGAGCTATCAGGAACATATCTTCATAGCCTAGTGCTGTGCTGGTAAATACCTAACAACTGGTTCTCCAGAAAACAAAGTCCTGATTTTCAGCATTTGTCTATTTCCATGGTGTAAATATGCCCGTTGTGGATGTGCGTCATTCACACCAGCAACGCAGCCTCGCGGGTGAGGCCCTGGGAGGATGGGCAGCAGTATCTCCACCATGGACGCCAGTGGACACTCCAGCCTCAAGGTCAGACACAGCAAAGCTCAATGAATTGGGAACTGAGCAGATGTATTTATTACCTCTGTTTTTCATCTCGTATACTCAATTTTTAATGATAACCGTTAGTCATTCAGTCACGTCCAACTCTTTAGTGACCCCATGGACTGTAGCCCACCAAGCTATTCCATCCATGGGATTCTCCAGGCAAGAACACTGGAGTGGGTTGCCATTTCCTTCTCCACGGGATCTCTCCGACTCAGGAACTGAACTCGGGTCTCCTGCATTGCAGGCAGATTCTTTACCATCTCAGCCACTGGGGTGGCTCCAAGATTCTTGAAAATTTGCCAGCTGACCTTGGTGAGCCAGAGTCACATCCCACCCCCATCTGCTCGAGTCTGGGCTCTTCAGTGTTTTGTCGGTCTGGTTCCCTCCAGATGAACAGGGGCCGCCACCACTAGGCCCAGCGGCCCTGCTTCTGGCCCCTGCTGCCCGGCCTCACAGCAGCTCTGGCAGCTGATGGCCTCACCCACCACCCCCTGGCGTCCCCGCCCCTCGAGCTCCTGGTCTCTCAGCTGCTCCCCTCATGTCCCTCGCATCCTCTGCCTGGCACCTCTCACTCTGCTGACACTGGCGCTTGTGGCTCCTCGGGGCTCTATATTGGGTCCCTTCTTTCCTCTCACTCTGCCCTGTTTGCTGTGTGTGGAGGGTTTCAATTACTCCCATGGTTTCAGGGGTTCTCTTCATCCAGGTGGCTTCCAAACCTTCATTTCGAGGCCACTTTACTCCTGACTCAGCTCGTCAAACCTACTGCCTCCTCACCATTTCAGCCTGGATTTCTTAGAGGCACCTCATCCTACAAGCAGCCCAGATAGAATCCCTGCACGTCTTCCCTCAGACAGGCACCTCTAATGTGCTAAACCCTTCCATGGTTCCCCCAGTCAGCAGTGGCCCCTCTCCCTCCTCGCTCTGGTCCCTCACCCAGTCAGTCAGTCCCTCTTGGCCAGTTCAACCTCCAGTGTATTTCTTCAGACCAATCCACTCCTCAAGCCTTCGTGCCATCACCTCAGATCCAGTCCTGACCTGATTACAACATTCTTTTAATTGTCTCCCTACTAGCGCTGTCCCCTCTAAGTCCCGAGCATATCTGCCATCAGAGTCAAGTTTCTAAAAGGCAGACCTGACCTTGTCAACCCCAGCTTAAAACTCCACATGGCTTCCCACTGCTGTTTGGATACAGAGCAGACCCTTTGCACGTCCGGTGGTCGGGCCCCCGTTGTTCTCCCCTTGTCTCTCTTCAGGCCTCGCCTCACACACAGCACTCTGTGGAGAAGGTCGCCATTTCCTCCTCTGGGGGATCTTCCCAACTCAGGGATCGAACGTGGGAAGAACCTGTTCTTCACCATCTGAGTCACCTGGGAGGCCCCAGCTTCCTCTTACTGTAGGTCTTTCCACTGCCTGGAGCACCAGCCTGCACCTCTCACGTGAATAATCTCTTCTCACCTTACCATCTCAACAAGGGCCTTGTCACTCCCTGACTCTCTCTCCCCTTGACTCCACTGGATGGGTTAGCGATCCTGTGATGTGCTCTCATGCACCCTTCTTTCTTTTAATATTTGTTTATTTATTTACTGCCCATGCCGGGGGTCTTAGTTGTGGCGTGAGGGGTCAAGTTCCCTGACCGGGGATCGACCCCCTGAATTGGGAGAGCAGTCTTAGCCACTGGACCACCAAGGAAGTCCAAAAGTAAAGTCGCTCAGTCATGTCCAACTCTTTGCGACCCTGCCAGGCTCCCCTGTTCGTGGAATTTTCCAGGCAAGAATACTGGAGTGGGTTGCCATTTCCTACTCCAAGGGAAGTCCAAAGGCACCCTTCTTTATCACACGCTCTTGTGAGTGGTGGTTTGGAAAGACAGCCCCTCTGCAAAGCAAGGGGCTGCCCCACAGTACCAGCGCCCAGCTCAGCCAGCCCGCCTCGCGGCCAGCCCCCCATCTTGAGGGACTGGGCTCTTAGACAGCTCTGTCTTAGCTGAACAATGCCTTCTCTTTGCTTTTTCATGCTGGCCCAGAATCAATGCTGAGCTTGTTTATCGATCCCATGAAATAGTCTGAAATGAACTGGTGAGACACTGACTCTGTGGTCCCAGTCCTGCTGAAGGACTACTGCATTCCTCTGGGTTTATTTCCTCATGGATGCGATATTTTCATTGGAGTTTATAACTGCTGAGCAGTAAGTGACCAGCCTTCTTTACCAGGAGCAAGCAGGTGGAGGTGGAGGAAAGGAGGTGAGCAAGGAGCCAGCCAGCATCCTCTCTTGCTGATAAGGAGAGGGGAGGTGGGTGTGAGACCCAGGAAGGAAAGTTGGACCAGCAATGGAGAGGCACCGGCCGGAATTACCCTGGGCCCCTCCCCGCTCTATGGTTCCATCCCGTCATGAGTTTCAAGACGTCCAAGGGCAGGAAGGAGGGTATGAACCTGACGGTCATCACAGAGCTCATGGCAGGTGTGCAAGGGCTTCCGTGTCCTCTATTCTTTTGGCATGGTGCGCTCAGCGTCAAAGCAAATGAAGATACGGTATTGAAAGACACGGAACTTTCAACAACACAGTTCATTTTTGGGCTTCTTTTTAAACACACAAAAGGTCCTATTACGTCCCCTCAAAACTACTGGTTGTGTCCCACAATATCATAAAAGAGTTTCACAGTATTTGATTTTAACTCAGAACCTCAAAAAAGAAAGTTAAATCGAACACTTTAAAAAGTGTATTTTGTCCCCACGCTGCCAAACCCTGCCTTTCAGATTTTTTTTTTTTTTTGCAGGAGGGGAAGTGTGGGTTATGCCTTGGGGCATGTGGGATCTTAGTTCCTCAATGAGGGATCATACCCATGACCCCTGCAATGAGAATGTGGAGTCTTAACCACTGGATTGCAAGGAAAGTGCTTAAGTTGAACACTTTTTTATTGCAACTCTTTAATGTAAAACAAATTTAAATGATTTAGGGCCCACATTTCACTGTTGTTCCTCAAAACCTGTAAGAGTTATGGGAAGAGCAAATGAATATCATGAATATTGAACCTGGTCATCATTGTAAGTTCTATTAATACAAAAAATGCAAATGAAAGCATTTAAGAATAGTGCATGCAGTGAATATTTACCAAAGATGATAAGAGGTAGTTCCAGCCAAATGGCAGCTAGCCGGAAGAGCAGAAATGGGGCTATAATCCCCCCAAAATCACATAAACCGGAACACAGTGAAACTCCAAAGTTTCTGCAGAATAAAAATGTTGTTTGAAATAAAAATATTTAAATAACTTCAGGATGAATAATATTTTCAGATTTCTAAGTAACAGGAATGGTAACAATATTTCCCATTTCTCTAGTGCTTGACATTGAAAACGTCTCCTCCCTCATACTCTATGCAAATCATTTCCTACGCAATTCATTTCCAAGCTGCACCAGTTCACACCTGTCACTGTGACTCAGAGTCACAGTGAGGCTAATTGGAGCCAGAGGGTGGAGTCTACAGTATTGGTGGAGGAATTAATCATCCTAATTAGCGGCTTACTATCCAGCCCGCTCTGTGGCACTCATGTGCCCTCGTGGCGCCTAGACTGACAGTAAGGCGTGCTCATGAATATTCCCCCCAGGAAGGAGGCCAGTTTGCACTAGCTGCGCACACTGGTTGATTTCGTCCTTCAGGAACTGGCTGTGGAGTGTGGTCAGAGCAGAGGCTGGAGCCTTTACCCAGAGTGGAGGTGATGATGCGAAATGTAACTCATGCTGCAAGCACACTCACCAGATTTTCTGATTTCAAGTCTAATGAGTGCATGTGTGCATGCTCAGTTGCTTCAGTCATGTCTGACTCTTTGCAACCCTATGGACTGTAGCCCACCAGGCTCCTCTGTCCATGGGATTCTCCAGGCAAGAATAGTGGAATGGGTTACTGTTTCCTTCTCCAGGGGGATCATCCCGACCCAGGGATCAAACCCGTGTCTCCTGCGTCTCCTGCATTGCAGGTGGTCAACTTAAAACATGTAGCTGCAGAATTACTTAGGAGAAACCATGGTACAGATGTTGGAATTACCGTAATGTTGTTGGGTACAATTCTGAATTTACCAAATAGACAATTTCAAAGGCCATGGTTATGCCTAGTCTTCCCAGGGTAGCAACAGTGGTCCTCAACCAAGGTATTCCTGCAAACACACAAAGTTTGGGAGGAAGAGTTAGGGGTCTACTTTACTTTCAGTACAATTTTACAAAACAACAAAAGACATTTGCTTAGTGTTCTCCCAGCCTAATTAAGTGCAAATGATGTGTGTGTGTGCTTAGTCATGTCTGACTCTTTTCGACCCCATGGACTATAGCCCAGCAGGCTCCTCTGTCCATGGGATTCTCCAGGCAAGAATACTGGAGTGGGCTTGCCATTTCCTCCTTGAGGGGATCTTCCTGACCCAGGGATCCAACCCACGTCTCCTGGGTCCTTTCCTTTTTCCTCCATGGTAATGAGTGGGAAATGCCAAATGTTTGACATTAAATATTTTCTTTCTTTGGGGCATTAAGAGAAGAAAGAGTACCATGTCTGCCCTAAAAAGTCAGTACTTTAAATTTGTTAAGAATGGGGCAGTTGATGACATCCCTTTTAAGGATGCTGGTAGGCTACAGTCCATGGGGTCTCAAAGAGTCGGACACAACTGAGCAACTTCACTTTCTTTCTTTCTTTCAGTTCAGTTCAATCGCTCAGTTGTGTCTGACTCTTTGCCACCCCATGAATAACAGCACACCAGGCTTCCCTGTCCATCACCAACTCCCAGAGTTCACTCAAACTCCTGTTCATCAACTCAGTGATGCCATCCAGCCATCTCATCCTCTGTCGTCCCCTTCTCCTCCTGCCCCCAATCCCTCCCAGCATCAGAGTCTTCTCCAATGAGTTAACTCTTCGCATGATGTGGCCAGAGTATTGGAGTTTCAGCTTCAGCAACAGTCCTTCCAATGAACACCCAGGACTGATCTCCTTTAGGATGGACTGGTTGGATCTCCTTGCAGACCAAGCGACTCAAGAGTCTTCTCCAACACCACAGTTCAAAAGCATCAATTCTTCGGTGCTTAGCTTTCTTCACAGTCCAACTCTCACATCCATACATGACCACAGGAAAAACCATAGCCTTGACTAGACAGACCTCTGTTGGCAAAGTAATATCTCTGCTTTTCAATATGCTATCTAGGTTGGTCATAACTTTCTTCCAAGGAGTAAGCGTCTTTTAATTTCTTGGCTGCAATCACCATCTAGAGTGATTTTGGAGCCCGCAAAATAAAGTCTGACACTGTTTCCATTTTTTCCCCATCTATTTCCCATCAAGTGATGGGACCAGATGCCATGATCTTAGTTTTCTGAATGTTGAGCTTTAAGCCAACTTTTTCACTCTCCTCTTTCACTTTCATCAAGAGGCTTTTGAGTTCCTCTTCACTTTCTGCCATAAGGGTGGTGTCATCTGCATATCTGCAGTTACTGATATTTCTCCCGGCAATCTTGATTCCAGCTTGTGCTTCTTCCAGCCCAGTGTTTCTTTTTGTAGCTGTATAAAATGTTGTGTTCATTTCTGCTGGAGAGCTAAGTGATTCAGTGATACACATACATTCTTTTTCATATTCTTTTCCATGATGACTTATCACAAGAAACTGAATCTAGTTCCCTGGGCTATGCTTTGTCGTTTAGTCATTCTCTATATCGTCGTTGGTATCTGCTAACCCCAAGCTCTCTCTCCGTCCCTCTCCTGTGCCCTCTGCCCTTGGCAACCACAAGCCTGTTCTCTGTGCCTGTGAGTCTCTTCCTGTTTCATAGATAAGCTCGTTTGTGCCATATTTTAGATTCCTTGTGTAAGTAATATCATATGATGTTTCTCCTTCTGTTGGACTTACTTCTCTTAGAATGATCATCTCTAGGTCCACTCACATTGCTACAAATGGCATTATTTCATTCTTTTCTGTGGCTGAATCGCATTCTGTTGTATATATGTACTACATCTTCTTTATTCGTTCATCTGATGATGGACATTTAAGCTGTTTCCATGTCTTGGCTATTGTGAATAGTGCTGCTATGAACATAGAGGGGCATGTATGTTTTGAATTATAGTTTTGTTCAGACATCCGCTCAGGAGTAGGATTGCTGGGTCAGACGGCAACTCTATTTTTAGTTTTTTGAAGAACCTCCATACTCTTCTCTTTTTAGTGGTTATACCAGATACATTTCCACAATAGTGTAGGAGGGTTCCCTTTTCTCCACAGCCTTTCCAGAACTTGCTATCTGTAGGCTTTCTAACTATGACCTTTCTGACTGGTGTGAGTTGGTGCCTCGTTGTAGTTTTGATTTGATGGCACCCTTTCTTGGTAGATGTGGCGTGAGCACGTATGACTGCATGATCAGGAGCTTGTCTGCTCTCCAAAGCCAAGGGTGTTCAGCATGTGCCTGACTTTCATCTTTGAAAAGGAAACCTTCCCCCTTTATGAAATGGAGCAGGACCCCATGGTCCTTGCCCCTGCCACGAACCATGGCCTCTGCCTGCCTTTTGCCTGTGGAAAACTTTGGTCAAAGAATAAGTTTAATCGGAGAAGTGAGAATTGTGGAAAACAAAGGAAAACAGTTAAAGGAGATTAAATAATAATAATGTCATCATTAAGCATAGTCAAGGACCTTTACTTCTTTCTCATGGGCTATAGATACTATTCTGAGCCATATCCTGTGAGCTGTCTTATACATACAAAACACCAGGCGGAGAAGTTAACTACAAGATGATCAGACCGCACCCAGGACATGAGCTGCCACAGTTTCAAGAACTGGCCTCAGAGAAATGGGGACAAATGGACCCTGGAAATGAAGATCAACTGTACCTAAAGCAACCACGATGATGCTGGTCAGACCACCGATGACCAATTTGAAGATGACTGTCAGAGCTCACCGTGCCATTTCTGCATGTAGCCCTCCTCCCGTACTCTGTCTATTAAATCTCTCACCCCCGAGCTTGTCGTGGTGGTGGTGGTGGGTGGGCATCGACCTTTGCACAGACAATAGCCACCCTCCCCCGAGTTGCCAGCATCTGAAATAAAGCAAAGTTTCCTTTCCGCCAACCGGGCTGCTTATTGGCTTTTTAGCTGTGAACAGCCGGGCCCACCACACAGCTTTCTGTAACATTTATACTCATACTTGTTTATGCTCACTCAGCATTAAATGGTCCTCCTGCCTTCCAGAATTATTGCACTCTCCTGAATGTATAATTTTTTAGTAGAAAAGTAGGCACGAATGAGGAAGATGAGAGAAGAGGCTGGAGTTCGGTAGATTTATGTGTGTTCTCTTCAGAGAATCAGTTCTGTTCAGTTCAGTCGCTCAGTCGTGTCTGACTCTGTGTGACCCCATGGACTGCAGCATGCCAGGCTTCCCTGTCCATCACCAACTCCCGGAGCCTACTCAAACTCATGTCCATCGAGTCAGTGATGCCATCCAACCATCTCATCCTCTGTTGTCCCCTTCTCCTCCCACTTTCAATCTTTCCCAGCATCAGGGTCTTTTCCAATGACTCAGCTCTTCGCATCAGGTGGCCAAAGTATTGGAGTTTCAGCTTCAGCGTCAGTCCTTCCAGTGAATATTCAGGACTGATTTCCTTTAGGATGGACTGGTTGGATCTCCTTGCAGTCCAAGGGACTCTCAAGAGTCTTCTTCAGCATCACAGTTCAAAATCATCAATTCTGTGGTGCTCAGCTTTCTTTATGGTCCAACTCTCACATCCATACATGGCATCTGGAAAAACCATAGCTTTGACTAGACGAACTTTTGTTGGCAAAGTAATGGATATTCAGAGAATATCCAACTACTAAAGAAAGCTAAAACTCATTAAACAAAACAACTGCCAAGGAGGGAGAGAGAGAATAACAGGGCTCTGGCTGGAGCCTCCACCTTGTCACATGCTGGTGCTCGCTGGCCAGGACATCCTGGTGTCCTTGACGTTGCTCTAGCTGAGGACACCCACAGTGCCCATGTTACTGTCACATCTGAAGGAAGGAGCAGCAGAGATGCGCTGGGCCACCGTCCGGTCTGGCACAGTTGTAAACACGTGTTGTATTTAGCTTTACTTTTCCATTAAGGCCAGGGAAGGGGACCAGGAAATGCATTCCACCCCTTCCTCCAGTGAGCAGGTGGGGCAGTGCCAGGTGCTGGGGAACGGAAAGTGGCAGCTGGTGCCCAGATTCCCTGGGTCCTGGTCCGACCAGGTGACCTCTTGCTGCTCTGTGGCTGCAGAGGAGAATGCCTGCGGCTCCAATGGAAATAACTTTATTGTCCATGTTAGGTTCTTAAGCTACAGCTTCTTCTACTGAATCAAGATTGCTCTACGAGTGAGTCCCACTGACAACTTCAATGACAATTTAATCTTATAACTGGTCATTCACAGGGAAAACAACAAAAACCAAGAAAGAAAATTAAAACACACACACACACACACAGCATGAGAGATGTATGTGGTTAGCTCAGCGAAGACAGATCAATAACTAGTCAATTCAGTAAAAGGTTAAGAAAATGCTTTCAGGTTTTCTTAAGAATCTCAACTCTTTCTAAGCAGTAAAGGCCAGTATCTAACTACACTGGACAGAGATTCTGTTGAAATGTGTGACAAAAGAGAAGTTCGAGAAGCGTCACACTGTTTCAACAAAACGGTAAAATGAAAACAATTTATAGGAGGTGTAAGGGATGTGTGAATATTAAGAGTGCACATAAAAACTTCCGACCAAACCAGTAATATTCTAAGTTCCCCCTGGAGTGATGATAGATATCTTTTGATAACAATGGCAAGAAACAAGACAATTTAAGATTGAGGACTAAAGCTGAAACTACCTCCCATGATCTCCTGAGGATACAGAGAAAGAGAGTCCCTCTGAAGGGGATTTGGTCAAACTGCTAGAGATTATTGAGAATAATTCCTCAGTTTTTGAAGAAGGGATGTAGGGTTTTAAACAAACACAATTTTATAGCTCCTCTGAATGCCCCATCTGCAACAGACTCATTAATACTTTTTACTTAAAGAGGAAAGTCCATGACAACTTTTTCATTTCAAAAAGACTTACCCAAACGGTCAGGTTTATAGCCATCTTGAATAAACTCAAATTAAAAATGGCAGATGAGTATGGGTCTTAAAAAGCTCTTTTAAACACAGGCAGAACACTCTCTGATATAAATCACAGCAACGTCTTTTTCAATCCGGCTCCCAGAATAATGGAAATAAAAGCAAAAATAAACAAATGGGTCCTTAAGCTCAAAAGCTTTTGCAGAGCAAAGGAAACAATAAACAAAATGATAAGACAGCCCACAGTTGGGAGAAAATATTTGCAAATGATGTGACTGATAAGGAACTAGTTTCCAAAATTTACAAACAGCTTATGATGCTTAGTAGCAACAAAACAAACAACCCACTCAAAAAATGGGCAGAAGACCTAAGCAGACATTTCTCCAAAGAGGAAATACAGATGGCCAATAGGCACATGAAAAGATCGTCAACATCGCTAGTCACTCAGATCAGATCAGATCAGTCGCTCAGTCGTGTCCGACTCTTTGCGACCCCATGAACTGCAGCACGCCAGGCCTCCCTGTCCATCACCAACTCCCGGAGGTCACTCAGACTCACATCCATCGAGTCAGTGATGCCATCCAGCCATCTCATCCTCTGTTGTCCCCTTCTCCTCCTGCCCCCAATCCCTCCCAGCATCAGAGTCTTCTCCAATGAGTCAACTCTTCACATGAGGTGGCCAAAGTACTGGAGTTTCAGCTTTAGCATCATTCCTTCCAAAGAAATCCCAGGGCTGATCTCCTTCAGAATGGACTGGTTGGATGTCCTTGCAGTCCAAGGGACTCTCAAGAGTCTTCTCCAACATCACAGTTCAAAAGCATCAATTCTTCGGTGCTCAGCCTTCTTCACAGTCCAGCTCTCACATCCATACATGACCACAGGAAAGACCATAGCCTTGACTAGGCGAACCTTTGTTGGCAAAGTAATGTCTCTGCTTTTGAATATGCTATCTAGGTTGGTCATAACTTTCCTTCCAAGGAGTAAGCATCTTTTAATTTCATGGCTGCAGTCACCATCTGCAGTGATTTTGGAGCCCAGAAAAATAAACACTGTTTCCACTGTTTCTCCATCTATTTCCCATGTAGTGATGGGACCAGATGCCATGATCTTAGTTTCCTGAATGTTGAGCTTTAAGCCAACCTTTTCACTCTCCACTTTCACTTTCATCAAGAGGCTTTTGAGTTCCTCTTCACTTTCTGCCATAAGGGTGGTATCATCTGCATATCTGAGGTTATTGATATTTCTCCCAGAAATCTTGATTCCAGCTTGTGTTTCTTCCAGTCCAGCATTTTTCATGATGTACTCTGCATAGAAGTTAAATAAACATGGTGACAATATACAGCCTTGATGTATTCCTTTTCCTATTTGGAACCAGTCTGTTGTTCCATGACCAGTTCTAACTGTTGCTTCCTGACCTGCATACAAAGTTCTCAAGAGGCAGATCAGGTGGTCTGGTATTCCCATCTCTCTCAGAATTGTCCACAGTTTATTGTTATCTACACAGTCAAAGGCTTTGGCATAGTCAATAAAGCAGAAATAGATGTTTTTCTGGAACTCTCTTGCTTTTTCTATGATCCAGCGGATGTTGGCAATTTGATCTCTGGTTCCTCTGCCTTTTCTAAAACCAGCTTGAACATCAGGAAGTTCACGGATCACATATTGCTAAAGCCTGGCTTGGAGAATTTTGAGCATTACTTTACTAGCGTGTGAGATGAGTGCAACTGTGCGGTAGTTTGAGCACTCTTTGGCATTGCCTTTCTTTGGGATTGGGATGAAAACTGACCTTTTCCAATCTTGTGGCCACTGCTGAGTTTTCCAAATTTGCTGGCATATTGAGTGCAGCACTTTCACAGCATCATCTTTCAGGATTTGGAATAGCTCCACTGGAATTCCATCACCTCCACTAGCTTTGTTCGTAGTGATGCTTTCTAAGGCCCACTTGACTTCACATTCCAGGATGTCTGGCTCTAGGTCAGTGATCACACCATCATGATAATCTGAGTCGTGAAGATCTTTTTTGTATAGTTCTTCTGTGTATTCTTGCCACCTCTTCTTAATATCTTCTGCTTCTGTTAGGTCCATACCATTCCTGTCCTTTATCGAGCCCATCTTTGCATGAAATGTTCCTTTGGTATCTCTGATTTTCTTGAATAGATCCTTAGTCTTTCCCATTCTGTTGTTTTCCTCTATTTCTTTGCATTGATCGCTGAAGAAGGCTTTCTTATCTCTTCTTGCTATTCTTTGGATCTCTGCATTCAGATGTTTATATCTTTCCTTTTCTCCTTTGCTTTTTGCTTCTCTTCTTTTCACAGCTACTTGCAAGGCCTCCCCAGACAGCCATTTTGCTTTGTTGCATTTCTTTTCCATGGGGATGGTCTTGGTCCCTGTCTCCTGTACAATGTCACAAACCTCATTCCATAGTTCATCAGGCACTCTATCTATCAGATCTAGGCCCTTAAATCTATTTCTCACTTCCACTGTATAATCATAAGGGATTTGATTTAGGTCATACCTGAATGGTCTAGTGGTTTCCCCTACTTTCTTCAATTTCAGTTTGAATTTGGCAATAAGGAGTTCATGGTCTGAGCCACAGTCAGCTCCTGGTCTTGTTTTTGCTGATTGTATAGAGCTTCTCCATCTTTGGCTGCAAAGGATATAATCGATCTGGTTTTGGTGTTGACCATCTGGTGATGTCCATGTATAGAGTCTTCTCTTGTGTTGTTGGAAGAGGGTATTTGCTATGACCAGTGCATTTTCTTGGCAAAACTCTGTTAGTCTTTGCCCTGCTTCATTCCGTATTCCAAGGCCAAATTTGCCTGTTACTCCAGGTGTTTCTTGACTTCCTACTTTTGCATTCCAAAATGCCAAAAACTTTTGCACTGAGAGTGCCTGGCCTACTCGCGAGCGGCACACTGAGAGTGCGGCCGAGAGGAGCTACCCCACGACCGCTAGTCATTAGAGAAATGCAAATCAAAAGTACAATGAGATGTCACCTCACACTGGTCAGAATGGCTATCATCAAAAAAAAAAAAAATCCACAAACAACAAAAGCTGGAGAGGGTATGACAAGAAGGGAACCCTCCTGCACTGTTGTTGGGAATGTAAGTTGGTACAGCCACTGTGCAGAACAGTTTGGAGATTCCTAAAAAAACCAAAAATAGAACTACCACATGACCCTACAATCCCACTCTTGGGCATACATTCGGAGAAAACCATGGCCCGAATAGATACATGCTCCCCAGTGTTCACTGCAGAAGTTTACAATAGCTAAGACATGAAAGCAACCTACATGTCCATCAACAGGGGAATGGATAAAGAAGATGTGGCGCGCACACACACACACACACACACACACACACACACACACACACACACTGGAATATTACTCAGCCATTAAAAAGAATGAAACAATGCCATCTGTAACAACACGGATGGACTTAGAGAGTGTACCGAGTGAAGTAAGACAGAGAGAAGGAGGAGAAATACCATGACTTTCCTTATATGTGGGATCTAACAAGAAATGATACAGATGAACTTACTTACAAAACAGAGGCTCAAAGACTTAGAAAACGAACTTACGGTTGCCAAAGGGAAGGAATAGTTAGGGACTTTGGGAAGGTCATGTTTACACTGCTATATTAAAACGGATAACCAGCAAAGACCTATTGTGCAGCACGTGGAACTCTGCTCAGTGTTATGTGGCAGCCTGGATGGGCACGTGGAACTCTGCTCAGTGTTATGTGGCAGCCTGGATGGGAGGGAAGTCTGGGGGAGAAAGGATACTTGCATATGTATGGCTGAGTCCCTTTGCTGTACACACACACACAACAGTATTAATCGGCTATACTCCAACACAAAATAAATTAAAAAAAAAAAAAGCTCTTTTATTTTTCAGGCTTTAATTAGAATTCAAAAATTTGGGTCAGAAACAGTGGGTCTTAGATGTGGATACAGCCTGAACGATTGTTCTCAAGTTGTTTTCCAGAATTTCATTCTCCAGTCGGGCTTCGTGGGGGGAACACTGGTTAAACAGTTTTCTCTGAGATAATTTTAGAGCTGATTTCCCTAAAAGGCTGCTCAGTATTCTTCTCAGGGGCAGTCATCCTGGTGATGACGTCAAGAATGGCTGAGAGGAAAAGTCTTTCTAATGTTAATTCAACAGCCCAAGGAACCAAGTCCAAAAGTTTCCTTAAGTGGAAGTGAGGACTCTCAGCTCAGGCAAGCAAGCCCTGCTAACATTGGGCATTCACACACAGCACTACGAATTTGCACTTATTCTTGGCAGTCAGTTACGACGAGCATGAGACTATGAAAGCAGCCGTATCTGCAGAACACACAAATAAAATGCGTCCAGAATAGGAGCAAGTCGTTTCCACTGCTGCTAAGAACAACTCTAAGACTTGGGAAATTCAGTCTACAAAATAAAATTGACCAGGTCAAACAGAAAAGTCTATTCTTTGACTTCTGTTTTCCAATATATGAGCATGTTCTCTGTAAGACAGCTTGATTCCCACCCACTTAGTTACTTCAATATGGATTTGGACATTTGATCTTCAATGCTTTCTGGGATCGTGCTGGAGGCAACATACATTAAAACCATCCCAATCTGTCTGGGGCCAGAGAAAATCTTCTGGGGAGAGTTCTATCATGAAAAGATGGGCCACACTTGAGTCATTTTTTTCCCTTTACTTTCCTAATTTCATATGCAATGAATATGTAATTAATATTTGATTCCTATTCCATATGGGATGAGAACAGATGACCTTGTCTTAGGAAACTACATTTAAAAATCAGACCTAAAACTATACAGTGCCAAAGTAAAATGGAAAGATGAGTGAAGTGTCCAGTGGTCCTCATTTGTCAGCTTCGACTAAACTGTGCATAATGCCCAACGATAGAAATTGTCTGTCTGCTTTGAAAACGAACTTATGGTTGCCAGGGTGAAGGGATAGCTAGGGAGGTTGGGGTGGTCATGTACAAACTGCTGTATTTAAAATGGACAACCAACAAAGACCTACTGTGCAGCACAGGGGACTCTGCTCAGTGTCATGTGGCAGCCTGGACGGGAGGAGGGTTTGGGGGAGACTGGACACACGTGTATGTGTGGCTGAGCCCCTCTGCTGTTCACCTGAAACCATCACAGTGTTGTTAATCGGCTATATGAGATAAAAGTTAAAAAGAAATTATGTCTATCTTGTTTATAGCTCTATCCTTACTTCTAGTTTAGTGGCAGCAATTAATAGATACTAAGTAGATGTGCATTGGCCTATATCTTCTCCAAGTCTTTTTTTTTTGGCCGCACAGGGAGGCTTGCAGAATCTTAGTTCCCTGACCAGGGGGTCAAACCTGGGCTCTGGCAGTGGAAGCACCAAGCTGCAACCACTGGACCGCCAGGGAATCCCCTTCTCCAACTCTTATAATGCGTTAGCTCAGTGTGGTAGGTTGAACCATGTTCCCCAAAGTTCAGGTTCACCACCTCAGAGTGTGGCCTTATTTCAAAACAGGGTCTTTGCAGATGTCGTGGTTAAGTTAAGGCCCAGAGATGCAGAGAAGGTCATGTGAAGATGGAGGCAGAGATGGGAATGCTGTCCGGGAATGCCAGGGATGGCTGGCAACCAGCGGAAGCCCAGAAGAGGCAGGCAAGTATCCTTACTGAGAGCCTTCAGGGAAAGCGAGGCCCTGCCTACACCTGGAGTTCAGACTCCAGCCTCCAGGATATGAAAGAACAAATCTGTGTTGCAAGCCATGCAGTTTATGGTACTTTGATACAGCAGCTCTAGGAAACTCATATGCTCAAGAAAAATGAGATAAATGTAAACAGTTCTGTTTATTATCAACCATTCCAATATGATAGGATTTCTCCCCCTTCTCATTCTGAAGATGGGCATTCCTGTAATGGTATTTAAATAGGGTTATTTGATGTTTTAGGATTTCGTAAGAATATTATTCATGAATTTATCTATTAATGTCTGACTGTTTTGACATTACAAAGAGCCAACTCATCGGAAAAGACCCTCATGCTGGGAAAGGTCAAAGGCAAAGGGAGAAAGGGGTGACAGAGGCTGAGATGGTTGGGTTGCACCATCGACTCAACGGACATGAGTTTGAGCAAACTTCGGGAAATAGTGGGGGACAGAGGAGCCTGGCGTGCTGCAGTCCATGAATCAGCACAGGCACTTCATACTTCTGAGAACCGTGCTTTACCTTATCCATACTCTTCACTAGGT
This sequence comes from Tragelaphus eurycerus, assembly GCA_935064755.1. Classification (NCBI taxonomy): domain Eukaryota; kingdom Metazoa; phylum Chordata; class Mammalia; order Artiodactyla; family Bovidae; genus Tragelaphus; species Tragelaphus eurycerus. The sequence continues at coordinate 19,095,405 of CAKXYN010000039.1, read as the reverse complement.
TGTCAACCTCTCCAAGTCAAGAAATGTATTTTTCTTCCCTTTGTAACCTTCGTGTTTTGCAGGGAATTAGTGATATGAAAGAAATGTGAAACAGGGTCAATGATATCACAAAGTTAAGTCAGATAAAGGTGATCAAAAGCAAACTACATGAATTCCATTTCTGGGTGTATATATGAGAAAAAAACCAAAGCCACTTACTGGAAAAGATACACACACCCCAATGTCACAGCAGCATGTTTACAATAACTAAGAAGCAAGCTAAGTGGCCATCAGCAGAATGAATGGATAAAGATGTGGTGCGTGTTATCCCCTATATAGAGACTGAACAACAACAATCTGTGGAATCCAAACTAGGAAACGAATTTATCTACAAAATAGAAACAGACTCTAGAGAACACACTTGTAGTTAACAAGGGGGAGGGTGTAGGGAAGGGATGGACCGGGAGTTTGGGGTTAGCAGATACAAACTATTCTATAGAGAATGGATAAACAACAAGGTCCACTGTCCCACACGGGGAACTGTACACACTATCTTGTAATAAACCTTATGGAAAAAAAAATTCCTCAAACTGAAAAAAAAAAAAAAAATGCTTCTCTTGTGCTGACATAGAGTACTACAAAAGGCTCCAGCTATCCCAGCAACCTCCCCTCAACACCTCCTGGAATGTGGAAATAATGAACTTGATTTAAAACACACATTCCCTGGGAGTTTGAAAGGCCTCCACCGTCCAGGCGCTGCTGTGTTCCAGGACAGGGATAATTGGCGGTGGGTTAGCCATGCACTTGGAGTTACCGACAACCTCTGTATGGCACAGCAGTCACCAAGCCCTCTGCTCCCCAGTTTAACTCTGAAGTGTCTCTGAAATCGCCATCTCCCATGCAGGCCTGAGTGCCACCACCTTGATCCCTGCTCTCGGCATCTCTCCCTCCCCACTGCCTTTGTCCCAGCTGCCGCAGTCACTTGGAGGCGCTTCTCCGCCATCCGAAGGTCACAAGACCGCACCTGAGCTCTTGGCCTGACTGTGAGGCTATCATTGCTGGACAGGGATGATCCCTCAGCCTCCTTGCCAGGATATTCCCGTGATAACGAAGAAGGTTCCAGGATATTCCGTGATAATAAACAACGTTTGGTTCCCAAACCAGCACAGGTGGTTCATACTTCTGAGAACCGTGCTTTACTTTGTCCACACTCTTCACTAGGTTGTCAACCTCTCCAAGTCAAGAAATGTGTTTTTCTTTCCTTTGTAACCTTAGTGTTTTGCAGGGAATTAGTGATATGAAAGAAATGTGAAACAGGGTCAAAGATATCACAAAATTAAGTCATACAAAGGTGATCAAAAGCAAACTGCATTAATTCCATTCCTGGGTGTGTATATGAGAAAAAAATCAAAGCCACTAATTGGAAAAGATACACGCACCCCAGTGTTATAGCAGCATTTCTACGATAACTAAGAAGCAACCTAAGAGGCTATAGACGTGTGAGTGGGTAAAGAAGATGTGGTCTCCTACACTGCAGGCACATTCTTTACCAACTGAGTTATGAGGGAAGCCTATATACATATGGAATACTACTCAGCCATAAAAAGAATGTAATTTGCCATTTGCAGCAACATGGATAGACTTGGAGGGCATTATGCTAAGTGAATTAAGTCAGACATAGAAAGACAAATACTATATCACCTATATGCGGAATCTAAAAAATTACAGCAAGCTAGTGAATATAACAACACAAAAAGCAAAGTCACAGATACAGAGAACAAACTAGTGGTTACCACTGGGGAGAAGGAAAGGAGGGGTAAGGTAGGGGACTAAGAGGTACAACTATTAGGTATACAGTGAGCTACAAGAATCTGTTGTACCACATGGAGAATGTAGCCAGTACTTTATAATAACTATAAATGGAATACAACCTTTATATATCATGAATCATCATATTGTACATCTGTAACCTAGGTAATATTGTACATAAAGCAAATTTCAATTAAATTTTTTTAAAAAAAGTAAACTATGACTACAATCTAGGTTTTACACATCTATTTCATCCACAAATGACCCTAAACCTGGGGAAAACGGAAAAATCTATAGAATCAGTCTTCTACACTCAAAGTTGTTATGCTGATTTGGCCGAAACAGAGAGACATCACGAGAGAGTGCCTGGCACTATGATGTTGATGCTAGGGGACATTTGCTAAAGATGAGAAGTCCCCCGTTCTTGATTATTTTAAGATTTTTTTCAAGATCTTGGCTGCCAAGCAGACTTGAGGGACAGTTACCTTCTGGTAAGAATGCAGTGACAAGGCACGCCACCCCTGCCACGACATTGCTGGCCGCAAAGGGTAGGCGCCGACCAAAACGCTCAATGGTTAGTAAGATCAAGAGGGCTCCTGGCAGCTCCACAACTCCTGAGATGAAAAAGTCGATATAGAGGTTGCCTCCTATAATTCCCAGGCGCATGACGAGTCCTTGATAAACCACAGCACTTGTGAACCTGGAGTAACATCGAAAGACAACAGAGAGCAAGTAAGAGAGAACTTCCACCTGATCTGGAGAGAGGGGTAAGAGAGGGATGAGTTGTAAATTTGACACAAGCTTTGGAATCCATCACAAACCAAACTTACCAAGCAAACATAAGTATAAGTGTGCACTTCCTCATTTGGGGAGTTCTCACCAGATCTACAAAGGATGGATTACTAACTTCCTCATCCGTAACAGTGATCTATACAAGAGAAGCAGATTTTCAGTAGGAATACACAGCAAGAGACATCTGCATATTATAGATTCGTCATTGACCAGATTCAAAGCTATCGAATTATCTTACTGAACCAATCAGGGTCTTTCATTATAACATCTTAGCACCTGAGTACAAAAAGTTTGGTTCTCTAGCCTTTGTCCTAGGTCAGATTCTCAAAGGTGTGCTTGCTGGGCTGAGAATCAGCAGTACTACATGCTTGGAATAAACAAAGATAAAGGGTGTGTTCTAAAGTAAACTACATTTGTGCATTGTCAAATTGGAGAAAACAAGCATAAAGGTGGTGAAAGCAGGCACTAAACAAGCTCCTTTATCTATTAACTCCTCAAATCTTATGTTAACTAATAAGCTAGAGCCATGATAAGTTCTAGAGCAAAGCTGGCATCAATGGTGTCCTTTTGTTTCTTTCCGTGTACTGGAATCCAGCATCTTTTTGATAACAGGAAAATTCAGCTCATCCTTATTTGGCCATTCAAGAAGCTGATCTTTCTCTAATTCAATTAAACAAGTATTACTCTTTGCCTCCTATGAGTAGAGTACTAAAAAGGAAACAGCTGAACATACCCACTGCTTCTGGTCTTTTTTTTTTTTTTACAAATTTTTTTTTTGCATTAAGTTTCGTGTATTTAAATATTGTACTAGAATAGTATTTATCTTGATTACTGAGCTTTTAAAATTTTTCTTCCTTTTTTGGCTGCATGAAGCGGCATGTTGGATCTTAAGTACCTTGACCAGGGATTGAACCCACACCCCATGCAGTGGAAGCATGAAGCCGAAACCACTGGAATGCCAGGGAAGTCCCTCTGCTTCTAATTCTGTGTGCTGAAGAGACAGTAACTCAGTCTCCTGCAGTAACCACTGTGTCACACTTCCATGCACTTGCATAGTGTTACTTCTGCCTGAAGAACTCTTACTCTCCCTAGTTCTGCAGGTCTTCCCTAACCTCAGGTAGAATTGATGATCTCCACTCTGCGCCTCCACTTTCTAGACTTCTATTGCAGGCTCTACACAATTGCGTGCCTTTACAGGTCTACATATTCTTCTCTCTGCATGAGCTCTGGACTTCTTGTGGGGCAGAGACTGTATTGTAGCACCAAGCAAAGTGTCTGGTGTCCAACCAATATTTGGGTGATGACTGAGTGCTGAAACAGGAAGTCAGTGCCTTGGCCATGACTCTGTGCTGAGTGTAGTCCTTGGTCTTCGTCCTTCTGCTAAGGGAGAACCCTGGTTAGTGAAAACAGGACCCTCATTGTCTGTTTTGGAGAAGGCAATGGCAACCCACTCCAGTACTCTTGCCTGGAAAATCCCATGGATGGAGAGGCCTGGTAGGCTGCAGTCCATGGGGTCGCTAGGAGTCAGATACGACTGAGCGACTTCACTTTCACTTTTCACTTTCATGCATTGGAGAAGGAAATGGCAACCCACTCCAGTGTTCTTGCCTGGAGAATCCCAGGGACGGGGGAGCCTGGTGGGCTGCTGTCTATGGGGTCACACAGAGTCGGATACGACTGAAGTGACTTAGCAGCATGGTCTGTTTACTCAACTCCAGATCTGTTCCAGACTGAGTGGAAAGCTTGGCAAATTTTCCCCAAGCCTTTGTGTTGGAATTTGACTTAAATTCTCTTGGATAGTATCTTGTCAGTCACCTGTTCTAAACGTTACACTCAATGGATCAACCAAATCTTGACATCGTTGCCTATGCTTGCTCCGAGGAAAGTCACGCACACAAAAAGAAGACTGCAAAATGAATATCTTTACATCATTTTATCTTCCTAAGTCTTTCTGACCCTGTATTTCTTCTCTCATTGTTGTTTAGTCACCAAGTCATGTTAGACTCTTTTGTGACCCCGTGGACTTTAGTCCACTAGGTTCCCTCTGTCCATGGGATTTCCCAGGCAAGAATATGGGAGTGGGTTGCCATTTCCTTCTCTAAGGGATCTTCCCAACCCAGGAATCAAACCTGCCTCTCCAGCACTGCAGGCAGATTCTTCACCACTGAGCCATCAGGAAAGCTTGTATTTCTTCTATAATAAGACACAAAGTTTTCACACTTCAAAATCTCAAAATTAGGATGTGTCCTGTAACTCAGCTGATAAGAAAGTAATGAGCCACAGCTTCAATAGCATGGCTTTTCTCACTGAGCAGTACATAAAATGATGATGCGTCTCCAAATTAACAGTATCCTAGGATCAATGAAATAATAGCAGTTTCCATAACAACACTAATGGAAGACTGCTAATAGATTCAACCATGCATTCTTTCCATCCTGCTTTGGATAATAGAACCCACAGAATTTTAGTTAGACTCATGGCTGCCTAGTTAAAGTCATATTTTCTAGCCTCTCTTTCAGTTGTGGGTGGTCCAGTGACCAAGATCTCAGCAACGGCGTGGGAGTAGAAGCCATGTGTATAAGTTCTGGGTCCCATTCTTTAAAAGGAAATGGTTGGCTCTTCATTTCACGGTTTCCCCCTTCCTAAGGGATGGAGGAAGAAGACACTGGTGAAATGGCTTCGATTATACAACCTACTGCAGGTGATAATGGAGAAATGAGATAAATGGAACCCAGGTCCTGGGTGACCTCATGGGGCAGAGCTACCTTCAGGGCTGGGCTACTCACCTCTGCGTGGGCACGTAATAGAAAAGGACACTTTTCTCTTTTTTGTCACTGTATTTTTGGAGATCTCTGTTATAGCAGCAAGTTGACCTGTACTATAACTAATACAATCCTTATTTTTTTAAAAAATACAATCCTTATTAAAATGTTCCCTGAGCTAATCTTCAAAATTCTAAGACCCCCTACCATCACCTCTGCTGTTCCAAAAACAAATCAGGAATACCAGAAGCAAAAGAATTTAGTATGTCCCAACAATACAGTTGGCTCTTCACATCCACAGGTTCTGCCTCTGTGGATTCAACCAATAGCGGGGCCTGTGATTGATTGAACCCATGGATGCAGAACTTGGGGATACAGAGCATCGCTGAGACCCATTCTGTACAAGGGTCTTGACCGTTTGAGGATTTTGGTATCTGCAAAGGGTCTTTGAACCAATATTCCACAGATACTAGGGGAAAACTGTATATTTTTCCATGGTTGGTTATCAAAATATTTTTCACAATTAGTTTCTATATATTGCCAATATTAAAATGGCTAACCCCTACAAAGTAGGTAATATTTCTTAGATTCTAGGCTAATGAATTGATGAATTGAAATGTAGCATGAAATATAAGACTCCAAGCCATTTAATTCTCATCAAGACTCTCCAAAGTTAGTACTCCTCAGGGTTCTATTGTATAAATAAGTAAAACAAGGCTTAGCACACAAGGATTCAATAGAAGAAGGGTGGCTAAGCTAGGACGTGAAGTCCAGGCAGTTGATGAGAGCTTCTGTTCTTCATCGTCTCACCGTACTACTGAACATATTAAAACTTTTTATTCTAGAAAGCTTCTCTGTGGCTTATGGTAACTTCTATATAATTTTAGAGAAGGACATTATGACCAAAAAGCTAATCTTTAGTTAAAACACTATTTTATGGAAAAGGTGGCCTTGATGAAAATGATTTAGATTTTGAGGATCTTTAAATTCCAGATTAAAACCACTCATTATATGAGGGCAGCTTTCCTCCACGGATGGATGACTTACTCCAGCGGTTCTTTTCTTTTCACTTAGGGTTTTTTCCACAACTCAGACTTGGGGTCGTGTTTATGTCAGACTGTTCTCTTCTCTCCAGGAAGTTCCTGACAGCATTGCTTATCTGCACATGGGCACCACAACTACCCAGAGCACAGAGGGGGACAGGCTTTCCTTTTCAACAGCAATATTCACAACGATTTATTCAGTTCAGTCAGTTCAGTTCAGTCACTCAGTCATGTCCGACTCTTTGCGACCCCATGGACCACAGCATGCCAGGCCTCCCTGTCCATCACCAACTCCCAGAGTTTACTCAAACTCATGTCATGAGTCGGTGATGCCATCCAACCATCTCATCTTCTGTCATCCCCTTCTCCTCCCACCTTCAATCTTTCCCAGCATCAGAGTCTTTTCCAATGAGTCAGTTCCAATGAGCATCAGGTAGCCCAAGTATTGGAGTTTCAGCTTCAACATCCGTCCTTCTGATGAAAACTCAGGACTGATCTTCTTTAGGATGGACTGGTTGCATCTCCTTGCAGTCCAAGGGACTCTCAAGAGTCTTCTCCAACACCACAGTTCAAAAGCATCAGTTCTTCGGCGCTCAGCTTTCTTTATAGTCCAACTGTCACATCCATACATGACCACTGGAAAAACCACAGCCTTGACTAGACAGACAGAACTTTGTTGGCAAAGTAATGTCTCTGCGTTTTAATATGCTGTCTAGGTTGGTCATAACTTTCCTTCCAAGGAGTAAGTGTCTTTTAATTTCATGGCTGCAGTCACCATCTGCAGTGATTTTGGAGCCCAAAAATAAAGTCAGCCACTGTTTCCCCATCTATTTGCCACGAAGTGATGGGACTGGATGCCATGATCTTTGTTTTCTGAATGTTGAGCCTTAATCCAATTTTTTCACTCTCCTCTTTCACTTTCATCAAGAGGCTCTTTACTTCTTCAATTTCTGCCATAAGGGTGGTGTCATCTCCATATCTGAGGTTATTGATATTTCTTCCGGCAGTCTTGATTCCAGCTTCTGCTTCATCCAGCCTGGAATTTCACATGATGTACTCTGCATGTAAGTTAAATAAGCAGGGTTACAATATACGGCCTTGACGTACTCCTTTTCTGATTTGGAACCAGACTGTTGTTCCATGTCCAATTCTAACTGCTGCTTCTTGACCTGCATACAGATTTCTCAGGAGGCAGGTCGGGTGGTCTGGTAAACCCATCTCTTTAAGAATTTTCCACAGTTTATTGTGATCCACATGTCTAAACAAACTTGGATGCTGTTTTAAGTCTAGAATTCCAGATCCAGGAGCCTGGAATTGCGCTTACTGTCTGAAGCCCATTTAGATTGATTTTCTGTTATTTGTTGCCAAAAGCAGAATTATCTCAAGAATTCAGTCCAGAACAATGCTTTTGCCTAATAACAGAGTATTTGAAAATAATTTTGCATTAAAGAATGAAAATAATTGCTTCACTACTCCAATTTACTCTGTAAGAATATTTAGTATTGGTCTTAATTTCAAACTTTTCATATTTAGAATCAAGCAGTCACATGATCTCTGCTTTTCCAAAGCACATGTTTAATGCCTAATATATATCCTACAGCAAAAGAATATGCAGCGCTGATAATAACTGAAGGTAATCAAGACCAATTTTCCCCATTCAGTAAATGAAAGGATTAATAGTGCTTCCAAGCAAGTGAGTATTTTGCCAATTTGAGAACAAATCCAGCTGGTCTTTGATTTACTAACACACTGTCCACAGTGACGCAGATATTCTGAAAGATGACCCACTTTCTGGGTGTCCAAAGACCTCGGGAGACTAAAAGCCATATCTTGGATGGAATTCATCCAGGAAAGTCTTGGCAACCCGTGCACAGTGACTGGTGCAGCGCCTACCCTTTTACAACAACTTCTAGCTCTGTATTTTGAAATGAAATTGTGCTTATTTTCTATCTCCAAAGTGTTTGCATAGTCTTAGATGTAAAAGAATATAAATGCTGTATTAGATTATTATAGATAGATGGACTTTAAACTTTGTTTTATGGAAATATAATTTACATCCAGTAGTATTTAGCAACTTTAAGCTATATTTCACGAAATTTTGACAAATGCGTCAAGTCACATAATCATCACTGCCATCATGATGTGGAATAGTTCTACCACCCCCAAAAGTTTCCTCCTGTCTCTTTGCAATCAATTCTCTCCCCTGATGTTCAGCCCCTGGTAAACCCTCATCTGCTTTCTGTCATTAGTTTGTCTTTCTAGAATTTCATGTAAGTGGAACCATACAGTATGTTATCTTGAGTATCTAACTTGGGCTTTAGAGTTTGTCATACATTTATCCATCTAAGAGGTGTCTGCCTGCTCCCATTTGGAGCAAAGGAAGATGGGAAACACTCTTGGAAATGTCTGTCTGTTTGGATCCTTGTTGCCTAGTAACGCCACTCGTTGAAAAACGGGCTTCTCACAGGTAAACTGTACAGGTTGGTTTCCTGGTATTCATTTATTGAACTGATGGCTATTTGTTCTATTTGTTTCTTAACTGTCTTTTAATTCTGCCAAGACTTTTGCTTTACATCAACAACGATGTACCCTGTGTTAAAAGCATATTTTATTCCTCTTTCTTTGATTAATCAAGTTCTATTTATAATTCTTTCTGGTGCCTTTTGGAAACATTTCTTGAAGTTGACATTTTAATTTAAATTGCCAAGGAAGAGAAAGACACTATAAATAACAATCTATTATAAATATGGTGTTCAGAGCTCTCCTGACAAGGGATTGGTTTCTGGGCAAGAAACACAGTTACCAAATGGGAAAGGATGGGAGGGATAAATTAGGAGTTTAGAATTAACATATACACATTATTATATATAAAATAACCAACAACGATCTCTGAATATCACAGGGAACTAAACTCAATATATTTTAATAATATATGAGGGAGAAGAGTCTGAAAAAATAGATATATGTATATGCAAAACTCAGAGAAGGCAATGGCACCCCACTCAAGTACTCTTGCCTGGAAAATCCCATGGACGGAGGAGCCTGGTAGGCTGCAGTCCATGGGGTCGCTAAGAGTCGGGCACGACTGAGCGACTTCATTTTGACTTTTCACGTTCATGCATTGGAGAAGGAAATGGCAACCCACTCCACTGTTCTTGCCTGGAGAATCCCAGGGACGGGGGAGCCTGGTGGGCTGCTGTCTATGGGGTCACACAGAGTCGGACACGACTGAAGTGACTTAGCAGCAGCAGCATATGCAAAACTGAATCACTTTTCTGTACACTTGAAACTAGTATGACACTGTAAATCAACTATACTTCAACAAAAAAAAATTTAAGAGATAAACAGCCAGGATCAGGCTAGAGATGTTTTATTTTAGAACATTTTCTTACCAGCACGTTATTTAAATAACCCCAAACTTTCATTCTCCTCCAATGAACTTTTGTTCAAAACAACTCTCCCCAATTTCTTCCCTGCTGCTGCTGCTAAGTCGCTGCAGTCGTGTCCAACTCTGTGCAACCCCATAGACGGCAGCCCACCAGGCTCCGCCATCGCTGGGATTCTCCAGGCAAGAACACTGGAGTGGGTTGCCTATGCCTTCTCCATTGTGTGAAAGTGAAAAGTGAAAGTGAAGTTGCTCAGTCGTGTCCAACTCTTAGCGACCCCATGGACTGCAGCCTACCAGGCTGCTCCATCCCAGAACCTAATAAAAGCTAATCTTCCCTTTGTATCCTCAGACTGGGCTATGGTTCTCCTTAGCTCATATGTTGCAATTTGTAATGCCTCTGCTATTCCCAAATAAACTCATCTTTCAGGTCAGTTCAGTTCAGTCACAGTTGTGTCCGACTCTTCGCGACCCCATGAATCGTAGCACGCCAGGCCTCCCTGTCCATCACCAACTCCCGGAGGTCACTCAGACTCACGTCCATCGAGTCGGTGATGCCATCCAGCCATCTTATCCTCTGTCATCCCCTTCTCCTCTTGCCCCTAATCCCTCCCAGCATCAGACTCTTTTCCAATGAGCCAACTCTTCTCATGAGGTGGCCAAAGTACTGGAGTTGCAGCTTCAGCATCATTCCCTCCAAAGAAATCCCAGGGCAGGTCTCCTTCAGAATGGACTGGTTGGATCTCCTTGGAGTCCAAGGGACTCTCAAGAGTCTTCTCCAACACCACAGTTCAAAAGCATCAATTCTTCGGCGCTCAGCCTTCTTCACAGTCCAGCTCTCACATCCATACATGACCACAGGAAAGACCATAGCCTTGACTAGACGAACCTTTGTTGGCAAAGTAATGTCTTTGCTTTTGAATATGCTATCTAGGTTGGTCATAACTTTCCTTCCAAGGAGTAAGCGTCTTTTAATTTCATGGCTGCAGTCACCATCTGCAGTGATTTTGGAGCCCAGAAAAACAAAGTCTGACACTGTTTCCACTGTTTCCCTATCTATTTGCCATGAAGTGATGGGACCAGATGCCATGATCTTCGTTTTCTGAATGTTGAGCTTTAAGCCAACTTTGTCACTCTCCACTTTCACTTTCATCAAGAGGCTTTTTAGTTCCTCTTCACTTTCTGCCATAAGGGTGGTGTCATCTGCATATCTGAGGTTATTGATATTTCTCCCAGCAATCTTGATTCCAGTTTGTGTTTCTTCCAGTCCAGCGTTTCTCATGATGTACTCTGCATAGAAGTTAAATAAGCAGAGTGACAATATTCAGCCTTGACGTACTCCTTTTCCTATTTGGAACCAGTCTGTTGTTCCATGTCCAGTTCTAACTATTGCTTCCTGACCTGCATACAGATTTCTCAAGAGGCAGGTCAGGTGGTCTGGTATTCCCATCTCTTTCAGAATTTTCCACAGTTTATTGTGATCTACACAGTCAAAGGCTTTGGCATAGTCAATAAAGCAGAAATAGATGTTTTTCTGGAACTCTCTTGCTCTTTCCATGATCCAGCAGATGTTGGCAATTTGATCTCTGGTTCCTCTGCCTTTTCTAAAACCAGCTTGAATATCTGGAAGTTCACAGTTCACATATTGCTGAAGCCTGGCTTGGAGAATTTTGAGCATTACTTTACTAGCATGTGAGATGAGTGCAATTGTGCGGTAGTTTGAGCATTCTTTGGCATTGCCTTTCTTTGGGATTGGAATGAAAACTGACCTTTTCCAATCCTGTGGCCACTGCTGAGTTTTCCAAATCTGCTGGCATATTGAGTGCAGCACTTTTCATAGCATCATCTTTCAGGATTTGAAAGAGCTCCACTGGAATTCCATCACCTCCACTAGCTTTGTTCATAGTGATGCTTTCTAAGGCCCACTTGACTTCACATTCCAGGATGTCTGGCTCTAGGTCAGTGATCATCCCATCGTGATTATCTGGGTCGTGAAGCTCTTTTTTGTACAGTTCTTCTGTGTATTCTTGCCACCTCTTCTTAATATCTTCTGCTTCTGTTAGGTCCATACCATTTCTGTCCTTTATCAAGTCCATCTTTGCATGAACTGACCCTTGGTATGTCTAATTTTCTTGAAGAGATCTCTAGTCTTTCCCATTCTGCTGTTTTCCTTTATATCTTTGCATTGATCGCTGAAGAAGGCTTTCTTATCTCTTCTTGCTATTCTTTGGAACTCTGCATTCAGATGCTTATATCTTTCCTTTTCTCCTTTGCTTTTTGCTTCTTTTCTTTTCACAGCTATTTGTAAGGCCTCCCTAGACAGCCATTTTGCTTTTTTGCATTTCTTTTCCATGGGGATGGTCTTGATCCCTGTCTCTTGTAAATGTCATGGACCTCATTCCATAGTTCATCAGGCACTCTGTCTATCAGATCTAGGCCCTTAAATCTATTTCTCACTTCAATTGCTGTTTATTTTGTCCAAGGTCAGCAGTATACACACTTGGTACCAGTGAGTGTTCAAAAATGGAGCCAATCTACTCTATATTAATATTATTTTTATAACTTTTTGGAGATACTCTGCTTCCAGATGATAACTCAGTTGGCATTAAAAAAAAATCTTTTCTGTTAGTAAACTGTAGTTTATACTACAATGCACAAGTTATGGAGATTCTTTTTAAAGGTACTCCTTTTTTAAAGACAACTGTCATTGTGCCTTCTGCAAAAAAGGAGTAGATTTCTTTTATTATTAGATTTTCTTATGTTTACCAGGCATATTTAAAGTTCATCTGGCACTGATGATCTCCGAGGCAGGGTTAAGGCAGGGTAATTTTTCAAGAATGTACAAAGAGCAAAAGATGCTTGGGGAACCTTCCTACTCAAAGCGTGGTGCGTGAATCCACAGCGTTTTTGCCAGGGAACTTGTTAAAGATGCTCTCCCTTGGATGAAAAAAATCAGAATCTGCATTTTTTTCTTTTAAGAGGAGATTTGTAATTTTTCACTTTAGGCTGTGCTGGGTCTTAATTGCTGCAAGGGCTTTTCTCTAGTTGTGGCGAGTGGATGCTCCTCTGTAGCTGTGGTGCGTGGGCTTCTCATCGTGGTGGCTTCTCTTGCTGCAGAGGATGGGCTCTGGGACGTGCAGGCTTCAGTAGCTGCAGCTCCTGGGCTCCAGAGCACAGGCTCAGTAGTTGGGGTGCTCAGGTTTAGTTACCCCACGGCATGTAGGATCTTCCCAGATCAGAGACTGAACCCACGTCTCCTTCATTGGCAGGTGGATTCTTTACCACTGAGTGTCCAGGGAAGCTCCAGAATCTGCATTTTAACAACCTCTCCGGAGACTCATGTGAGACACCCAGGTGGTCCCTGAAGTCCTGCCTCACCTGCTGCCTCCTAGTATTATTCTTACTGGCCAGGAAGGAACTTGAGCCCCTTGAGTTGAAAGGGAAGAACCCAGCTGAGCAGCAGGGTCTGGCACGGGCGGTGGGGGGAGACGGTGTCGAGTGGTTGCATTTCCAGCCTTGCAATTTCACCTGGTGGATCTCAGTGGGTGGAGATTTTAACAGTTGTCATTTGTCGCAAGGAAACGTGAAGCCACTGATGAGCAGGGGAATTTATCACTTCTTGAATCTAATGCCAACTTCGTGTCATCACAAATTCCCCACAGGCTCTAGAAACGTTTTATAAGAAGTCTGTGTGAGCAAAATAGCACGTGAGGATTTGGGGTTCACTGATTTGGAAGTCACCCTCAAAGTTAATCACCCTATAGGTCTTTCAGAGAAGCCCCAGGAGCTGAGGGGCTTGGGTGAGGCCAGGAGGGGGTGCAGAGTGACTGTGCTGGTACCATGTCCCCCGGCCCACCTCCTCACAGTGGTCCCCTTTAGTCCAGTGGAGGCTAGAGCCAGCAGGTCCAGGAATAGATGTTTAACATCACAGAACCCTGGCCAGCTGCTAGGTGGAAGCAAGGCTGCCTGGCATGCATAAAAGCGAATTTGCCAAATTGCCCACGGCACTCTGGGAATTTTTTCATTTCAGTTCAGTTCAGTTGCTCAGTTGTGTCCGACTCTTTGCCACCCCATGAATCGCAGCATGCCAGGCCTCCCTGTCCATCACCAACTCCCAGAGTTCACTCAGACTCACGTCCATCGCATCAGTGATGCCATCCAGCCATCTCATCCTCTGTTGTCCCCTTCTCATCCTGCCCCCAATACCTCCCAGCATCAGAGTCTTTTCTAATGAGTCAATTCTTCACATGAGGTGGCCAAAGTATTGGAGTTTCAGCTTTAGCATCAGTCCTTCCAAAGAAATCCCAGGGCTGATCTCCTTCAGAATGGACTGGTTGGATCTCCTTGCAGTCCAAGGGACTCTCAAGAGTCTTCTCCAACACCACAGTTCAAAGCATCAATTCTTTGGTGCTCAGCTTTCTTCACAGTCCAACCCTCATATCCATACATGACCACTGGAAAAACCATACAGGAATTTTTTTAAAACCTCAATATACTTTTAAACGAGAGGAGAGGGCTCCCCTGGTGGCTCATTGGTAGAGCCTGCCTGTCAAAGCAGGAGGCATGGTTTCAGTCCCTGGTGTGGGAATATCTCATGTGCTGTGATGCCAGGAGCCAGCGTGAGGAGCTCTGCCCGTGGCAAAGGTCATGAGGAAGGAGGCTAGACATATGCAAATGCGGGATCTAGCCTTAGGAGTCCCCCTGGAAATTCTCGAGCATCTACCCCCCAAACCAGAGCCTGCCTACTTTACTACTTTGTGCTCTCACCTACTCTTCTGACTTTAGGGGAGGTTGTTCCCCACCACCTCTTTCGGAAAAGGAGTTAACTTAGAGCTCCAGTTAATAATTCCTGGGCGTGACAGGAGTGTTTTAACCTACAAACTCCTCTGAAGGTTCTCTAGCCTGCCTGACAGGCTTGTCTGGCCACATGTGATTACTCACAGCCTCCCAACCGTGAGAGGCACGAGATGCTTTAAACCTTCTAAAAACACGTTCTTCAGAGAAGTTATAAAACTGTTAGTATAAGTATAGTGGGCTGATTAGAAATTGTATTGGTGAAGGGTTTTTCATTTGTTGAGCCAATGTTTGCTGCTAAGTCTCCACATCCCCTGCCCTTATACACATTAATGAATATATAGAAGAAATAAGTATTAACCTTTGATATTAATCTCGTTAGACCTTAGGCTAAGTAAATTCTTTCCTTAATTAAAACCCACTACACCCTCACCCTATAGAAATGTAACTTTATCTGGTACCTTCAGAAGGTGGCATCTGTTTTAAGAATAATCACTCCTGGAGAAATAAGTGTTCTGGTTGACTGACCGCTGTCACAAGGAGAGGGTCATAAATTATCAGCAGGCCCCCTGGCCAGAAGATGATGTAACACCCCTAAGACCTCTGTATACATCTGTATGAAGCACCTGACTTTAATAAAAGTCAGGACTGCTGACCCCGCATGACTTTTGTATAACATCTCAGTGTATAAAAACAGACCCTGGAAAAATAAAAAATGGGATCAGTTCCTTGAAATACTGGTCTCCTCATGTCACTCTTTCTCTCAATCTCTGGCTGAGTTTCCATCTGGAGCGCAGAGGCCTGCCAAGCTTACTAATTTTGCCTGGGCTTCTAAGATCCGACCGGGGAGGCCTCAGTGTCTCCTCTCCTTCAGGAGAATGGAAGGACGCCTGCAGCCTACAAAAGTGGTGCAAACTTCTTGGCTTGAAGTTTTATTGGTTTTCCACGTAAACCAAGCTGCTCAGCCTCTTCTCCACTGAATTTTCCTGCTGAGCTATCCTCATTCTATTACTCTTTATATCTCTAATTAATATCTAATTAAAGCCAGTGTATTTGCTGATGCCATCTCTCCTTCAAATTTCCCTGAATCCACCGGGGCTGGACCCTGGCACCGTGAGCAAGTAGCCCCACCCGGCACGACTACTGAGCCTGTGCTGTAAAGCCCAGGAATGGCAGCTACTGAGCCCATGAGCCTCAGCTACTGAAGCCTGCATGCCTAGAACCTGTGCTCTGCAACAAGGGAGGCCTGCACAATGAGGAGTCCCCACACCACATCCAGAGAAACGCCTATGCAGCAACGAGGACTCAAAACAGCCTAAATAAATAAAAAAAAATTTTTTTAACTTCCCTTAAAAAAAAGATCATAGAGAAGATATTTACCATGACAATTCATATGATAAAGCAAAGTTCATAATTAAAATGATCATGAGTATTTGACCCTTATTTGATGCGTATTAAAGTAGTTAATTTTCCATGGAGAAGGAAATGGCAACCCACTCCAGTATTCTTGCCTGGAAAAGTCCATGGACAGAGAAGCCTGGCAGGCTGCAGTCCATGGGGTTACATGACTGAGCATATGTGCATGAAGGTGGAGGGTGACGGGTTGGTAGCAATAAACTGGTAGAACTAAAAAAATAAATAAATAAATAAAGTAGTTAATTTTCCAGTAGTCATGTACAGATGTGAGAGTTGGACTATAAAGAAAGCTGAGCACCAAAGAATTGATGCTTTTGAACTGTGGTGTTGGAGAAGACTCTTGAGAGTCCCTTGGACTGCAAGGAGATCCAACCAGTCCATCCTAAAGGAGATCAGTCCTGGGTGTTCATTGGAAGGACTGATGTTGAAGCTGAAACTCCAATACTTTGGCCACCTGATGTGAAGAGCTGATTCATTTGAAAAGACCCTGATGCTGGGAAAGATTGAAGGTGGGAGGAGAAGGGAATGACAGAGGATGAGATGGTTGGATGGCATCACCAACTCAATGGACATGAGTCTGAGTAAACTCCGGGTGTTGGAGATAGACAGGGAGGCCTGGCATGCTGCGATCCATCCAGTCAGACACGACTGAGCGAATGAACTGAGCTGAACTGAAAGTAGTTAAAGGGATTCCCTGGTGGCTCAGTGGTTAAAGAGCCTGCCTGCCAATGAAGGAGACACAGGAGATGCAGGTGTGACCGCTGGGTCGGGAAGATCCCCTGGAGAAGGGCAGGGCATCCCACTCCAGTACTCTAGCCTGGAGAATCCCATAGACAGAGGAGCCTGGCAGGCCACAGTCCATGAAGTCACAAAGAGTCAGCCACGACTGAAGAGATTTAGCATGCACACAAAAGTAGTTAAAAACAAATTCCAAGTTCCTAGACCAGCTTTGTCCAGTAAAAACATAGTGTCACCCACATCAGTTTAAATTTTCTAGTACTAACATCAAAAATGTAAGAAGAAATAGGCAAAATTAACCTAAGAATATGTTGCATTTAATCTTGTCTATCCCCAATACAATCATTTTAACAGGCGATCAATGTGAAACTCCTGAAGAGATGGCTCATGTGCTTTATGTCAGACTGAATATTTGTGGTCCACTGTGCAGCTTACTCTGACATCACGTTCGGATCAGCCACACTTCAGGGCTCCATGGCCATATACGGCTGGTGGCCCTGTACTTACTGGACCTTGGGCTCAGCCAGTTCTTTGGTGAGGATGCTCTG
Source organism: Tragelaphus eurycerus (assembly GCA_935064755.1). Taxonomy (NCBI): domain Eukaryota; kingdom Metazoa; phylum Chordata; class Mammalia; order Artiodactyla; family Bovidae; genus Tragelaphus; species Tragelaphus eurycerus. Next base: position 19,078,139 of record CAKXYN010000039.1, on the reverse strand, counting down.
TAGCAGAGATATTATTCTGAGCATTTCCATCTGGCCCGAGAGAGTTCTACCCCTCTACTCCAACCCCTCACGACTGGGCTTGCTGCCTGAAACAGCAAAAAGTGCAACTTTCTAGAGGTTCCATGGGATCCACAGTGCGGCCTTAATATCAGCAAAGGTTGATGGGCTGCAGCTGTAGGTCACATGGGAACACTTCTTCATTTCTTAAATCTGTGAGGGTTCCGAGGGAGGTAAGGTGTTACAGTAACTGAGAGAGAGAAGGGAAAAAGAAGAGCTTGCACTCTCAGTTCTAAAACTCTAACCTTGGGCTTCCCTGGTGGCTCGGGTATACAGCATCTGCCGGCCAAAGCAGGAGACACAGGTTCAGTCCCGGATCTGAGAAGATCCCACGTGCCACAGAGCCATGAAGCCCGTGTGCTACAACTATTGAGCCTGAGCTCTAGAGCCTGGGAGCCGCGACTACTGAGCCCACACACCACAACTATGAAACCTGCACAATAGAGCCCGTGCTCTGCAACAAGAGAAGTCACACCAACCAGAAGTCCAGGCAGTGCAACAGAGAGTAACCTCTGCTCCTCGCAACTAGAGAAAAGCCCTCTCAGCAATGAAGATCCAGCACAGCCCCAAATAAACAAATAAAAAAAATATATTTTAAGACTCTAACCTTAAGCTCCATTACTTTGGCCAACTGATGCAAAGAGCTGACTCTTTGGAAAAGATCCTGATGCCGGGAAAGATTGAAGGCAAAAGGATAGAGCGGGGCGGCGGAAGATGAGATGGTCAGATAGCATCACTGACTCAATGGACATAAATTTGAGTGAACTCCGGGAAACAGAGAAGGACAGGGGAGGCTGGTGTGCGGCAAAGAGCTGGGCACAGCTTAGTGAGTAAACAACAATCACAAAGACTCAGAACATGGGGTGGGGGCGGGGGACACCAGAATCTGATGTGAGTGGATGGGATTAAACACATCGTTGATCTTCCCAATGGCACCGATAAATGTTACTGATCGTTGCTGAAACAGAAAAGTTCTAAACATCAAATGATAAGGAAAGTCCAAAAAAAAAATCAAGCAGTTATGATATACTGCCTGATGACTATAGTTAATTATACTTTACTGCATATTTGAAAGTGGTTACATGAACAAATCTTAGAAGCTCTCATCACAAGAAAAAAAATTGCAATATAGATGATAGATGTTAACTAGACTTATTGTGGTGATCACTTTGCAATACACACAAATACTGAATTATTATGTTTAAGTATACTCATTATTATACCTAAAACTAATATTATGTCAATTTTATCTCAATAACCCCCCCAAAGAATTATATATTTAAAAAAAGAATGTCCAGTGTCTTAAACCATAGGACTAGGTCTAGATACACAAAGTTCTAGTTCTAAATCGGCAAATTAAGTATCTGTAAGTCACTAGTTAGCCAATGATTATTCCAAAGAGGAGAAAGTTACAGTGAAATAAACCACCTGCTATGTCACAAATAAAAGCCAAACCACATACTCCACCCATTCATATTCTTATCATCATCTCTTTTCAGGTTTCTGAATGCTTCAGAAACTATTTTAATAAGAACATGTAAAAATAGACTATAAATTCACGTGATGGCCTTTTTCCTCACTAGTTGAGGGATTATTTTCCCCTAGGCTCCTTTAGCTTTTACACACACCCAGCTCTAGCTTTTCTAGGGCTTCAGGTGTTTGCAGGATTCCAGCAAGATTGCAACTTTGCCCAGTAGGATTCCTAGCAGGTATATTTCTGTCATGGCCTAGAGCATAGGGTAGCAGTCCCCAACATTTTCCTCACCAGGGGCTCGTTTCATGGAAGACAATTTTTCCCCAAACCAGGACGGGTACAGGGGATGGTTTCAGGATGATTCAAGCACATTACATTTATGGTGCACTTTATTTATCTATTGTTATTCAGATCAGTTCAGTTCAGTAACTCAGTCGTGTCCCATTCTTTGCGACCCCATGGACTGCAGCATGCCAGGCTTCCCTGTCTATCACCAACTCCCAGAGCTTGCTCAAACTCATGTCCATTGAGTTGATGATGCCATCCAACTATCTCATCCTCTGTCATCCCTTTCTCTTTCTGCCTTCAATCTTTCCCAGCATCAGGGTCTTTTCTAAGGAGTCAGCTCTTTGCATCAGGTGGCCAAAGTAGTGGAGCTTCAGCTTCAGCTTCAGCATCAGTCCTTCCAATGAATATTCAGCACTGATTTCCTTTGGGATGGACTGGTTGGATCTCCTTGCTGTCCAAGGGACTCTCTAGAGTCTTCTCCAACACCACAGTTCAAAAGCATCAATTCTTCGGTGCTCAGCTTTCTTTATGGTTCAACTCTCACATCCATACATGACTACTGGAAAAACCATAGTGGTGAATAGACAGACCCTAGTTGGTAAAGTAATGTCTCTGCTTTTTAATATGCTATCTAAGTTGGTCAGAGCTTTTCCTTCAAGGAGCAAGTGTCTTTTAATTTCATGGCTGCAGTCACCATTTGCAGTGATTTTGGAGCCCCCCAAAATAAGGCTTGCTTAGTAGTTGGCTAATCAACTCAACTAGATCATTAACTCATGCTTTTAAAAAAAGATAAGCATATCGATCTGTTTCAGAGTTCATTAATTCTGAAGTATAATTTATAAAATAAAACCCTCTTACTATAATTTAAGCTATGGTTGGTCTTTACGTTCCCAAACTGACATATGGAAAGATTTTAAAATTTCAATGTGATTTTGGAGCCCAAGAAATTAAAGTCTGTCACTGTTTCTGTTGTTTCCCCATCTATTTGCCATGAAGTGATGGGACCAGATGCCATGATCTTAGTTTTCTGAATGTTGAGCTTTGAGCCAACTTTGTCACTCTCCTCTTTCACTTTCATCAAGAAGCTCTTTAGTTCCTCTTCACTTTCTGCCATAAGGGTGGTATCATTTGCATATCTGAGGTTATTGATATTTCTCCCGGCAATCTTGATTTCAGCTTGTGCTTCATCCAGCCCAGCATTTCTCATGATGTACTCTGCATACAAGTTAAATAAGCAGGGTGACAATATACAGTCTTGACATACTCTTTTCCCGATTTGGAACCAGTCCATTGTTCCCTGTCTGGTTTTAACTGCTGCTTCTTGACCTGCATACAGATTTTTCAGGAGGCAGGTAAGGTGATCTGGTATTCCCATCTCCTGAAGAATTTTCCACAGTTTATTGTGATCCACACAATCAAAGGCTTTGGTGTAGTCAATAAAGCAAAAGTAAATGTTTTTCTGGAATTCTCCTGCTTTTCCTATGATCCAAATGTTGGCAATTTGATCTCTGATTCCTCTGCCTTTTCTAAATTCGGTTTGAACATCTGGAAGTTCTCAGTTCACATACTATTGAAGCCTCCTTTAGAGAATTTTGAGCATTACTTTACTGGCATGTAAAATGAGTGCAATTGTGCCGTAGTTTGGACACTCTTTGGCATTGCCTTTCTTTGAGATTGGAATGAAAACTGACCCTTTCCAGTCCTGTGGCCACTGCTGAGTTTTCCAAATTTGCTGGCATATTGAGTGCAGCATTTTCACAGCATCATCTTTTAAGATTTGAAATAGCTCAACTGGAATTTCATCACCTCCAGTAGCTTTGTTCGTAGCGATGCTTCCTAAGGCCCACTTGACTTCACATTCCAGGATGTCTGGCTCTAGGTGAGTGATCGCGCCATCATGGTTATCTGGATCATTAAGATCTTTTTGGTATAGTTCTTCAGTGTATCCTTGCCACCTCTTGTTACCTCATGTTAAGAACCTCCACCCATAGTTCTTCAGGCACTCTATCAGATCTAATCCCTTGAATCTATTTCTCACTTCCACTGTATAAATGTAAGGGATTTGATTTAGGTCATACCTGAATGGTCTAGTGGTTTTCCCTACTTTCTTCAATTTATGTCTGAATTTGGCAATAAGGAGTTCATGATCTGAGCCACAGTCAGCTCCCGGTCTTGTTTCTGCTGACTGTATAGAGCTTCTCCATCTTTGGCTCCAAAGAATATAATCAACCTGATTTCAATGGACCATCTGGTGATGTCCATGTGTAGAGTTGTCTCTTGTGTTGCTGGAAGAGCATGTTTGCTGTGACCAGTGTGTTCTCTTGACAAAACTCTGTTAACCTTTGCCCTGTTTCATTTTGTACTCCAAGGCCAAATTTGCCTGTTACTCCAGGTATCTCTTGACTTCTACTTTTGTATTGCAGTGCCCGGACATCTTTTTTTGGTGTTAATTCTAGAAGGTCTTGTAGGTCATCATATAACCATTCAACTTCAGCTTCCTCGGCATTAGTGGTTGGGGCATAGACTTGGATTACTGTGATATTGAGTGGTTTGCCTTGGAAATGAACAGAGATAATTCTGTCATTTTTGAGACTGCACCCAACTACTGCATTTTGAACCCTCTTGTTGACTATGAGGGCTACTCCATTTCTTCTAAGGGATTCTTGGCCACAGTTGTAGATATAATGGTCATCTGAATTAAATTTGCCCGTTTTGGTCCATTTTAGTTCACTGATTCCTAAAATGTCGGTGTTCACTCCTGCCATCTCCTGTTTGATTCCAATTTACCTTGATTCATGGACCTGACATTCCAGGTTCCTATGCAATACTGCTCTTTACAGCATCAGACTTTACTTCTATCACCAGTCACATCCACAACTGGGCATTGTTTTTGCTTTGGCTCTGTCTCTTCATTCTTTCAGGAGTTATTTCTCCACTACTCTCCAGAAGCATATTGGGCACCTACTGACCTAGGGAATTCATCTTTCAGTGTCATATCTTTTTGCCTTTTCATACAGTTCATGGCAAGGCAAGAATACTGAAGTGGTTTGCCATTCCCTTCTCCAGGGGACCACGTTTTGTCAGAACTCTCCACCATGACCCAACTGTCTTGGGTGGCCCTACATGGCGTGGCTCATTGTTCCATTGAGTTAGACAAGGCTGTGATCCATGTGACCAGATCTATTATTATTACATTGTGATATATAATGAAATAATTAAACAGCTCATCATAATGCAGAATCAGTGGCAGCTCTGAGCTTGTTTTCCTGAGCTCAGGTGGTAAATACAGATGAAGCTTCGCTCACTCCCCCTCCACTCACCTCCTGCTGTGCGGCCTGGCTCCTAACAGGCTGTGGACCTGCACCAGTCTGTGGTCCAGGGTTTGGGGACCGTTGGCATAGGGCACTCGCCGTCTGTCTCTGGGTGGGTAGCCCTTTCTGTGTAGGCTGATGACAGCCGGGGCATCATCAGCTCCGCCACACCAGTGCTCTCGGCCATGGTGAGGGGGGCATCCAGGACAGTGTTCTCAGAGTGCCCTCAGGTGGGCTCACCCGCCTCCCGTATCCCTGCGGGTCTTCCTCTTGGGGCTGGGCCCCTCTCTACTTTTCCTCCATCCAGCTCTCACCAGCCTCTCAGCAAGCAGCAGCGGTCCTGGCGCCCTCTCCAGTGCTCCCCATCCTCTAGGTTCACACACATCTTCTCAGGGTGTTTTGTCTGAATCTGACTGCCAGAGGAGAGGCCTGGCTGCCCTTCAGTTCAGTTCAGTTGCTTGGTTGTGTCCAACTCTCTGCAATCCCATGGACTGCAGCGCGCCAGGCTTCCCTGTCCATCACCAACTCCTGGAGCTTGCTCAGACTCATGTCCATGGAGTTGGTGATGGCATCTGACCATCTCATCTTCTGTCATCCCCTTCTCCTCCTGCCTTCAATCTTTCCCAGCATCAGGGTCTTTTCCAGTGAGTTGACTCTTTGCATCAGGTGGCCAAAGAATTGGAGTTTCAGCTTCAACATCAGTCCTTCTAATGACTATTTAGGGATGATTTCCTTTAGGATGGACTGGGCTGTCCCCGCTCACCCTCTATTTAGCATGTGCTCCTAGAAGGTCAGTCCCCTGGATACCGTGTTCTTTCTGCTCTCAGAATGCCGAAAAGCTGGGGCTTCTCTGACTGGGAAATGGATCATCACAGTTCCTATTGCATTTTTCCATCAGAACTTTTGAAATTGTGTTTATACTTTGACCAAATTATCTTTTTTCTACCACTTATAAAGACACTATGTATAAAACCTACTCTATAGTAATCATCTGAATTCAAATCTACTCATCTCCCTAAGTTAATATTTCTCAAACTGAATTCTTTATCCTTTTTTAAAATTAAAAAAAAATTTAAATTTCTTTTTATTTACTTATTTGGCTGTGCCGGGTCTTAGTAGAGGCACATGAGGTCTTTGATCTTTGTTGTGGCATTCGAACTCTTAGTTGCAGAATGTGAGACCTAGCTTCCTGACCCGGGATGAAACCCTGGATCCCTGCATTGGGAGCATGGAATCTTATCCTCTGGACAATCAGAGAAGTCTCCTAAGTTCTGTATTCTTAATCATTTTTTTTTTAATAGAGGAAAACAACAGAATGGGAAAGACTAGGGATCTCTTCAAGAAAATCAGAGCTACCAGAGGAACATTTCATGCAAATATGGGCTCGATAAAGGACAGAAATGGTATGAGCCTAACAGAAGCAGAAGATATTAAGAAGAGGTGGCAAGAATACACAGAAGAACTGTACAAAAAAGATCTTCATGACCCAGATAATCATGATGGTGTGATCACTGACCTAGAGCCAGACATCCTGGAATGTGAAGTCAAGTGGGCCTTAGAAAGCATCACTATGAACAAAGCTAGTAGAGGTGATGGAATTCCAGTTGAGCTATTCCAAATCCTGAAAGATGATGCTGTGAAAGTGCTGCACTCAATATGCCAGCAAATTTGGAAAACTCAGCAGTGGCCACAAGATTGGAAAAGGTCAGTTTTCATCCCAATCCCAAAGAAAGGCAATGCCAAAGAATGCTCAAACTACCGCACAATTGCACTCATCTCACATGCTAGTAAAGTAATGCTCAAAATTCTCCAAGCCAGGCTTTAGCAATATGTGAACCGTGAACTTCCTGATGTTCAAGCTGGATTCAGAAAAGGCAGAGGAACCAGAGATCAAATTGCCAACATCCGCTGGATCATGGAAAAAGCAAGAGAGTTCCAGAAAAACATCTATTTCTGCTTTATTGACTATGCCAAAGCCTTTGACTGTGTGGATCACAATAAACTGTGGAAAATTCTGAAAGAGATGGGAATACCAGACCACCTGATCTGCCTCTTGAGAAATTTGTATGCAGGTCAGGAAGCAATAGTTAGAACTGGACATGGAACAACAGACTGGTTCCAAATAGGAAAAGGAGTACGTCAAGGCTGTATATTGTCACCATGTTTGTTTAACTTATATGCAGAGTACATCATGAGAAATGCTGGACTGGAAGAAACACAAGTTGGAATCAAGATTGCCAGGAGAAATATCAATAACCTCAGATATGCAGATGACACCACCCTTATGGCAGAAAGTGAAGAGGAACTCAAAAGCCTCTTGATGAAAGTGAAAGTGGAGAGTGAAAAGGTTGGTTTAAGGCTCAACATTCAGAAAACTAAGATCATGGCATCCGGTCCCATCACTACATGGGAAATAGATGGGGAAACAGTGGAAACAGTGTCAGACTTCCTTTTTCTGGGCTCCAAAATCATTGCAGATGATGACTGCAGCCATGAAATTAAAAGACGCTTACTCCTTGGAAGGAAAGTTATGACCAACCTAGATAGCATATTCAAAAGCAGAGACATTACTTTGCCAACAAAGGTTCGCCTAGTCAAGGCTATGGTCTTTCTTGTGGTCATGTATGGATGTGAGAGCTGGACTGTGAAGTAAGCTGAGCGCCGAAGAATTGATGCTTTTGAACTGTGGTGTTGGAGAAGACTCTTGAGAGTCCCTTGGACTGCAAGGAGATCCAGCCAGTCCATTCTGAAGGAGATCAGCCCTGGGATTTCTTTGGAAGGAATGATGCTAAAGCTGAAGCTCCAGTATTTTGGCCACCTCATGCAAAGAGTTAACTCATTGGAGAAGATTCTGATGCTGGGAGGGATAGGGGGCAGGAGGAGAAGTGGACGACAGAGGATGAGATGGCTGGATGGCATTACTGACTCGATGAATGTGAGTCTGAGTGACCTCCGGGAGTTGGTGATGGATAGGGAGGCCTGGCGTGCTGCCATTCATGGGGTCGCAAAGATTCGGACACGACTGAGCAACTTATCTGATCTGATCTGATGCGAAGAGTTGACTCATTGGAAAAGACCCTGATGCTGGGAGGGATTGGGGGCAGGAGGAGAAGGGGATGACAGAGGATGAGATGGTTGGATGGGACCACCGACTCAATGCACATGAGTTTGGGTGAACTCCTGGAGTTGGTGATGGATAGGAAGACCTGGAGTGCTGCGATTCATGGGGTTGCAAAGAGTCAGACACGACTGAGTGACTGAACTGAACTGACGGTGGTACTCATTTCAGAAGTACAGTTTGTCAAATATTTGGGGTTCCCATCCTCCTTCCCCAGCCCATCACAGGGATAGGATTGCAGTGATTGGCCTGCATGATTGATCCCTCTCCTTGGATCTGCCAAGGACTTGTCAGCATTTACTTGCTGAAGAAGGACCCTCAAGAACTTTGTCTTTTCTGCACTGGTCCAGGCAGTGATTGCTAGGACAGCCTGGATTGGAGAGTGAGAACCTTATGACAAGGTCACAACCCCATATTCGTCAATGAAGAGTAGGACCCGCTCACTGCAACTAGAGAAAGCCTGCATACAGGAACAAAGACCCAGCATAACCAAAAATGAATAAATAAGTAATACAAAAACTAAATGATGCATCTGCTTATTAACTGGTACTCAGAAAACTGGCTCAATGTTGAGACCAATAAAGGTGGATCCCTACTTTACAGAGGCAGTGGGGCTACAGGGCAGATGAAGTCAAGTCTGAATGTGGCAGATGGAGCAGTAAGCTTATAGGAGAATAGCTGTGGCCTTTGGGTGCAGAAGGTTTCTTAAACAAAACCCATAAAACAATCAAAAGCAAAAATATGCTGATCTGACTGTGTGAAAACATTTAAGAATTTTTGTTCAATTGAAAAAAAAAAAACAGGCAAAGTTACTGGGTAACTAAAACAGTGAGGGAAAGATACTTGCAATGTCTAAAACCAACAACAGGGTAAAATTGAAGATAGAAAGGTGATCCTATAAATCGAAGGGGACAATCCAATCCATTAAGTCTAAAAATCCCAGAAAACTCAGTATACGTGGGCCAGGATACAGTGAGGCCGTCCACAGAGGGGAAACACAAATAGCAAAGCACAAAGTGAGCTGAGCCTCACTGGTAACCAGAGACATGCAACCTCAAACACTCTGGAGGCTGGCCAGAGTGAGAAAATAGGAGAGTACCAGATGTGTGTGGGGGACACTCAGTGGGTACACACAGAAAGCAAGCTGGCGTTACTGACTCCTGGGCAAATGTCCAGACAAAACTATAATTCAAAAAGATACATGCACCCCCATCTTGACTGCAGCACTGTTCACCACAGTCAAGATCATGGAGAAAATCTAAATGTCCATCGACAGATGAAAGGATAAAACAGACGTGGCACATATATACTGTGGAATACTACTCAGCCATAAAACAGATAGAAAAAAATGCCATTTGCAGCAACATGGATGAACTTAGAGACTGTGACACTCAGTGAAGTAAGTCAGAGAGAGAAGGACAAATATATCATCACTTACACGCAGAAGCTTAAAAAAGTGATACATGCGGACTTATTTACAAACAAACAGATCCACAGATTTAGAGACCTAACTTGTGGTTGCCAGAGGGGAAAGGGGAAATATTTTCACTGCGATAGATAATAATCGACTTGAACTTTAGAGGCTGGTTGTTTTTAGACAACCAAGTGTACCATATAGTTTATAGAACTGTGGGATGAAATACTTCATGAACTGGAGCCCATGTTTCACTCAGTTGTCATCAAAGTCTGTTCCCCACTAATTTTAGATCAGCCTGTATAAACACAGCATGTTCACGGTTATGAATCACAGAGTGGATACTTGAGTTGTCTTTAGTGAAATTTGTCCATGCCAGGCTTCAGAGGGAAGAATTTCAGCCTGGAAACTCTACTAGTGATCAACATGCACAGCAAATACTCAATCTCTATTGTATTTGGTGGCATAGAAATAATCATGTTGAGCATTCATCCAATAAACCTTTTTCATTCTCAAGATCTAAACTGTTAGTGGTGTGTGGGCTCTGATACATAGACAGGAAAGAAAACAAGGATTCACCTTTGAGAAATGGTACAACAACTGTACACCACCCAAGTTGTTCAACCCTTACAACTGCACAAGTGTAACTTGTGCTTAACGTCAGTGAAAGAGCAGAATATAGAAAAGTGGGTCTATTTTATTGAATCAAAAAAGTGAATGAATCTTGGAAGTTTTTTTTTTTTTAATCAAGAATATTGTTTATCAAGTTTTATGGAGTGAGGGCTTTCCTGAGAACCACATACAACTTGAACTCTGAGAGCTCAGGAAACGATTGTTCAACAGATGGGAACTAATGCTATTTCTGCTTCCTGATCGGTGACTCTCATCCTAATTGAGTATGAGAACTTCTTGTTAATGTCAAAGAATTTAATGGTTGCCCAATGATAGGAAAGTGAAAAAGTGTTAGTTGCTCAGTCATGTCCGACTCTTTGAGACCCCATTGACTATAGCCTGCCAGACTCCTCTGTCCATGGAATTCTCTAGGCAAGAATACTGGAGTAGGTTGCCATTTCCTTCTCAAGGGGATCTTCCCCACCCAGGTATCAAACCTGTGTCTCTTGCATTGCAAGAAGATTATTTACCATCTGAGCCACCAGGGAAGCAACTGTGGTTTTACTTCTGTTCACTGAGAATTCAACATAACACAGATTTACTATGAATTTAATAATGCCTTTCAATTCGTTAGTATCCATCACAACAGCTTCTGTTTTCATCTGAGAAAATAGTATACATTTATACAAGATGTACTCTGCATATAAGTTAAATAAGCAGGGTTACAATATACAGCCTTGACATACTCCTTTCCCAATTTGGAACCAGTCCATTGTTCCATGTCTGGTTCTAACTGCTGCTTCCTGACCTGCATACATATTTCTCAGGAGGCGGGTAAGGGGGTCTGGTATTCCCATTTCTTGAAGAATTTTCCACAGTTTGTTGTGATTCACATAGTCAAAGGCTTTAGCATAGTCAATGAAGCAGAAGTAGATGTTTTATAACTTATATGCAGAATACATCATGTGAAATGTTGGACTGATGAAGCACAAGCTGGAATCAAGATCGTCAGGAGAAATCTCAATAACCTCAGATATGCTGATGACACCACCCTTATGGACGAAAGTAAAGAGGAACTAAAGAGCCTCTTGATGAAACTGAAAGGAGAGTGAAAAAGTTGGCTTAAAACTCAACATTCAAAAAACTAAGATCATTGCATCTGGTCCCATCACTTCATGGCAAATAGATGGGGAAACAATGGAAACAGTGAGAGACTTTATTTTCTTGAGCTCCAAAATCACTTCAGATGGTAACTCCAGCCATGAAATTAAAAGATACTTGCTCCTTAGAAGGAAAGCTATGACAAACCTAGACAGCATATTAAAAAGCAGAGACATTACTTTACCAACAGATCAGATCAGATCAGATCAGTCGCTCAGTTGTGTCCGACTCTTTGCGACCCCATGAACCGCAGCATGCCAGGCCTCCCTGTCCATCACCAGCTCCCGGAGGTCACTCAGACTCGCATCCATCGAGTCAGTGATGCCATCCAGCCATCTCATCCTCTGTCGTCCCCTTCTCCTCCTGCCCTCAATCCCTCCCAGCATCAGAGTCTTCTCCAATGAGTCAACTCTTCGCATGAGCTGGCCAAAATACTGGAGTTTCAGCTTTAGCATCATTCCTTCTAAAGAAATTCCAGGATTGATCTCCTTCAGAATGGATTGGTTGGATCTTCTTGCAGTCCAAGGGACTCTCAAGAGTCTTCTCCAACACCACAGTTCAAAAGCATCAATTCTTCGGCGCTCAGCCTTCTTCACAGTCCAGCTCTCACATCCATACATGACCACAGGAAAGACCATAGCCTTGACTAGGCGAACCTTTGTTGGTAAAGTAATGTCTCTGCTTTTGAATATGCTATCTAGGTTGGTCATAACTTTCCTTCCAAGGAGTAAGCGTGTTTTAATTTCATGGCTGCAGTCACCATCTGCAGTGATTTTGGAGCCCAGAAAAACAAAGTCTGACACTGTTTCCACTGTTTGCCCATCTATTTCCCATGTAGTGATGGGACCAGATGCCATGATCTTCGTTTTCTGAATGTTGAGCTTTAAGCCAACCTTTTCACTCTCCACTTTCACTTTCATCAAGAGCCTTTTTAGCCCCTCTTCACTTTCTGCCATAAGAGTCGTGTCATCTGCATATCTGAGGTTATTGATATTTCTCCCGGCAATCTTGATTCCAACTTCTGTTTCTTCCAGTCCAGCATTTCTCATGATGTACTCTGCATATAAGTTAAATAAACATGGTGACAATATGCAGCCTTGACGTACTCCTTTTCCTATTTGGAACCAGTCTGTTGTTCCATGACCAGTTCTAACTGTTGCTTCCTGACCTGCATACAGATTTCTTAAGAGGCAGATCAGGTGGTCTGGTATTCCCATCTCTTTCAGAATTTTCCACAGTTTATTGTGATCCACACAGTCAAAGGCTTTGGCATAGTCAATAAAGCAGAAATAGATGTTTTTCTGGCACTCTCTTGCTTTTTCCATGATCCAGCGGATGTTGGCAATTTGATCTCTGGTTCCTCTGCCTTTTCTAAAACCAGCTTGAACATCAGGAAGTTCACGGTTCACATATTGCTGAAGCCTGGCTTGGAGAATTTTGAGCATTACTTTACTAGCGTGTGAGATGAGTGCAATTGTTCGGTAGTTTGAGCACTCCTTGGCATTGCCTTTTTTTGGGACTGGGATGAAAACTTTACCAACAAAGGTCCAACTAATCAAAGCAATGGTTTTCCCAGTAGTCATGAATGGATGTGAGAGTTGGACCATAAAGAAAGATGAGCACTGAAGAATTGATTTCCATTTGTAGTGTTAGAGAAGACTCTTGAAAGTCCCTTGGACAGCAAGGAGATCAAACCAGACAATCCTAAAAGAAATCAATACTGAATATTCATTGGAAGGACTGATGCTGAAGCTGAAGCTCCAATACTTTGGCCACCTGATGCAAAGAGCTGACTCACTGGAAAAGACTCTAATACTGGGAAAGACTGAAGGCAGGAGGAGAAGGGGATGACAGAGGATGAGATGGTTGGATGGCATCACTGACTTGATGGACATGAGTTTGAGCAAGCTCCGGAAGTTGGTGATGGACAGAGAAGACTGGTGTGCTGCAGTCCATGAGGTCGCAAAGAGTCAGACACAACTGAGCGACTGAACTGAACTGAACTGATCCAAGATGTATTCATTCCTTCTACAGACAAGACTTGGTTGTAAAGGGTTTTTGGACTTTGTCAATTACTTGATGGTCCCCAAGAATCAGTGGCCCACTGGGCAGACTGCCATAGATTCTTCCATTAGCGCTGGGCTGAGATCACATCTGCTGGGAGGCAGGAGTGTGTTAGCAAGACTGCTCCTCTCTAGTCACCCTCCATGCTCAGTCCTTTGTTGTTGTTCAGTCGTTAAGTTGTGTCTAACTCTTTGCAACCCCATGAACTGCAGCACGCCATGCTTCTCTGACCTTCACCATCTGGAGCTTGCTCAAACTCATGTTCCTTGAGTCAGTGATGCCATCCAACCATCTCACCCCCTGTTGTCCCCTTCTCCTCCTGCCTTCAATCTTTCCCAGCATCAGGGTCTTTTCTAATGAGTCAGTTCTTCGTATCAGGTGGCCAAAGTATTAGAGCTTCAGCTTCAGCATCAGTCCTTCCAACGAATATTCAGTGTTGATTTCCTCTAGGATTGTCTGGTTTGATCTCCTTGCTGTCCAAGAGACTGTCAAGAGTCTTCTCCAGCACAATTCGAAAGTATCAATTCTTTGGTGCTCAGCCTTCCTTATGGTCCAGCTGTCACATCCATACATGACTACTGAAAAAAATCATAGCTTTGAGTAGACAGACCTTTGCTGGCAAAGTGACAACTCTGCTTTTTAATACACTGTCTAGAGTCATCATCGCTTTTCTTCCAAGTAGCAAATATATTCCTAGGGATGGTAACAAAGATCTACTCTTTTAGCATAAAAGTGTCCTTGGTTCAGGCCATTTCCACCAACATTCCCTAAGTTCTTTTCCTGGGAAGGATATAAGGACATCTTCACTCTTTAAAGCTTCTTTTATTCAGCCACCTTAAGAAACATACATCCACTATTTGGAGAAGGAAGGCTTGCTCTCAATCAGGTCCTCTTTTTGTACATGAAATTATACTTCCTTCCCTCCAACAGCACCAAATTCAAAGAAAAATGAAGACAGCAGAGATCCGTATTATTTGTTCTAAACAAGAAGTATAGCCATCTCCAGATTGCATGGGCTTTGTCCCTTCTGTATCTGTACCCACATGAAGAAGCATTGCTATGCCAACACAATCTGGATGTTCTTCATCCAGCCGCCTGCTTTTGTTGATGATGTTGTTGTTCAGTCGCTACATGTGTCCAGCTCTTTGTGACCCCATGGACTGCAGCACGCCAGGCTCCTCTGTCCTCCACTGTCTTCCAGAGTGTGCTCAAACTCATGTCTTTGAGTCAGTGATACCATCCAACCATCTCAGTCTTTTGCCTTCAGTCTTTCCCAGCATCAGAGTCTTTTCCACTGAGTTGGCTCTTCCCATTACGTGGCCAAAGTAGATGGATATTAATTTTTATTTTCTCCAGGGAAGGGAAGATTTAGCCCCTAAAAACCTAGCACCTGATACCTTTTATACCATCCACCTGAAGGGATCTCTAGGGATGGAAACAAATGGATCCCAGTGTGTTTCCTCCCTTAGGATTTAGCACAGTATTCTCATGGTTATCTACATCAAAGAAGCATGTCTGTGCACACCAACAATCTGTGTGCACCAACGACCAACTGAGCCCCGGAGAATTTAAATGATCTCACTCAGACTGCATCGCTCTTCTTAGGATTAGTTCTTGAAGAAAGGCAGTTTTCCTAGTGAGTTGAAGAACTGTCATGGCAACAGCAGCTCTGGATTAAGAGTTAACGCCCAGAAACTCCTGCCAGGGCGTGGGTGTGTAGGGTTCTGGAAGCTGTGCCCATCACGGCCTCCACAGCAAAGAACACTTTCACAAAGAACTAGGATTTTCTCATTTATTCCCAGTAGGGAAGCACAGTAATTTGGATTGCAGAGACTGATTTTGCCAAAAACATAGGGGTGGGCCAAATGGCACAGGAACAAAACACTTGAAAAAGCTGCCATCTTCCTCTCTCACACACAGAATGGGAAGATTTCAAAGACGGTATTAGAGGACCACTCTCCTGGCAAGTGTTCAGAAAAGCAGGAACAGGCGCACACTCACTCTCTATTCCATCAGAGAGAGAAAGACCCAGAATGAAAGTAATTGAATCAGGCATTTTCACAATTCTCACAAAAAAGAGCAAGCAATACGAACAGAATAAAAGAAGCCTGTGTGGCTTATTCATTTCGTTTTGTATTTTAATTAATTTTGTTTGTGATGCCACCAGGGCCTGAGCTACGCCAGGAAAAAGCAAATGCTTCTCTGTGTTACCACAGGGGTGCTGGGGCTGGAAGACAGGGTCTGTCGTTTCCAAGGGCAAGGATCAGCTTTTGAGAAGGAAAAAGGGAGGGGTCCCTGGTTCCCAGATTACATAACGAATGAATGAGGAGCTGACAGGCCTCTGTCACGATGATGTAAAGCCTGGAACTCTCCCTCTACTGTTGTAATCTGCATCATTTTGCCTGGAGAGTTTGCTGGTATTTCAGCTTTAGGGAGAGCGGACCAGCTGAACACAAGTGCTTTGGTTCTGTGTCTGGATCTAGAATGTTCCTCCAGGTGGAGAGGCTAGTGGCTGGAAGGGGACACTTGGGTCTCTGGCATTGCTGTCTTGTGTGGGACCCACCTGGAACAGGTGTTCAGCCACTGCTGTCTCTAGAAAGAACAGGGGGGCCAGTGATCAGGAGGGCTGGCGTCTGACTCCCTGACAATGGATGGATGAGTAAAGACACAAGAAGCGATCCTGCTTTCAAAAGAAAGTAAATGGGGGCCAGGGCCTCAGTGGAACAAGCTACAGTTCAAGTCCAGATGAAGAACTAGAGGAGAAACTGGGGACTGGTTTGTACACGTGAAATATGTACCGCGTTCTGCATGTCAACCAGTAAGGTGTGTGTGAAGGGACATCACTTCATGCCCGACCTTCAGATCAAGGCTGGAAAAGTTAGTGTTTTAAAAGGAAACTAGGGATTGAGGAAGAAAGAGAAAGCCCGTAGGCACCTGGTGGAAAGGGGGTGCCCTGCAGCTTGCATCTGACACCGGGAAATCCTAGGTCCCATTCTCTAGACAGGCCAGGTATCCCGTGTCTTCTTGTAGGCATCAGGGTCTGTGGTGGGCTGGAAGAGACGGTGAAGCCAGAAACTGAAGACCTTTGGCATCCACCTCTGGGCATAGCTGGGAAGGTGAAGACCAGCCTAGTAACAGGGTGACCAACTCACCCTGTTCGCTTGAGACTGTCTCTGAGTTTAGCTTTGAAACTTCAGTTTCCTATAGATCTCCCGATCCTAGACACTCAAGGACAACTGAGCACCCTACTGGTCACCAACTGAGTCCATTAGTTGTCCTGGCTCCTGCAGATCTCATTACTAGTTAGAAAGACGTCTTCAGACACTGGGACTGACTGATGTCACTGTATGTACATATATATTGATATATATTTGTATTTTTATCTGGGTATCTTCCCACGTGGCACAGTGGTAAAGAATCTGCCTGCTAATGCAGGAGATGCAAGAAATGTGGGCTTGATCCCTGGCTCAAGAAGATCCCCTGGAGAGGGAAATGGCAACCCACTCCAGTATTATTGCCTGGGAAATCCCACGGACAGAGGAGCCTGGTGGGCTACAGTCCATAAGGTTGCACACAGTTGGACACGACTGAACAAGTGAGTGCACACACACGTGTTTATATTTACATGACACCGATGCTGAGTGCTTTTCTCTCACAGTTCTGATGGACATTATACTTCTCACGCCTTCAGAGCAAGAAGCATACAGCCTGGTTATTTCACGAGGGCCTTTGGCAGGTGAGTGTCAGGGAGGGAAGATGCCTATCTCCTACGATTCCTCACACAGAACACTGCTCTCCAGGATGGTGCCCTGAAAATCTGCCTTGCGCGCTCCAGGGCGGAAATCTCATTCATCAAAGGATATGTGACTTGGATTTCTCGCTCAGTTAAAGCCATGGGATACTCTGGAACAGTCTCCCTAGAGATCTGTACCAGTTAATGAGAGTCTTCAGACCTGGAAGATTTTTAGGTCCAGTTTCCTTTAGTGGAAGAAATTTACTGTTTCATCACTCAACTTGGGAAAGGAACTCACTCTGGACTCAACAGTCCTTCAGCGCTGCATTTATGGCTTTTTAAGGATTGCAACAAACATTTTCCCGATGTTATCTAATATCTTCTTATTTTCAAAACATTAAAGACACGGGAATGAATTAGAACAATCCATTAAAATATACACCATTTATAGACCTCAGGCTATTTTCAAAGATATGTTTAAGTAGGGACATGGTTAAATTAATTCTCAGCATCAAAGGTGCATTTTATCTTTGGTATACGAAGTGTTTTGACATTTTTTATGCATTCAAGAATATTCTAAATTAAAGCTAACATGGTAATATCATATTACAGTAATCACTTTTTTCTCTTTCTTATTTTTTAAACTATGGAAGTATAAGACATTTACAGGAGACTTAGAAAATACTGAACAAGGTTACAGAACAAAGTTAGCTACAGCTCCACTATATATGAGTACAGTAATCATTTTATCGTGTCATGTTAAAGATGACGGCTTTGCTGGTAGAATGGAATCATTTATTATGTACGAAGTCAAAGAGCTCACATGGGCGTCTTGACAGCTGGAATCACAGTGTGGTTTGTCTTTTAGAAAAACCAAAATTACATTTATAAAAACCCCCTTTTGAAAGGAAATGTCAGAAACAGACATTACCAAAGCCGGAAAGTCCCTCTCTGCAGCACTATTGATGCTTCTGTGATGGTTCATTAAAATGTAGGTAACATG
The DNA here is from genome assembly GCA_935064755.1 of Tragelaphus eurycerus. Taxonomy (NCBI): domain Eukaryota; kingdom Metazoa; phylum Chordata; class Mammalia; order Artiodactyla; family Bovidae; genus Tragelaphus; species Tragelaphus eurycerus. The sequence goes on along the minus strand of CAKXYN010000039.1, from coordinate 19,059,904 downwards.
GCAGCTATTAAGTGTTCAAAGTCTCTCTGGTAACCAAGGTAATTGAAAAACTAGCCTGACCCTTTCTAATGAGGTTTTAATAAATTCCATTTTGGAAATATATCAGAGTGGGATTGTTTACACCGATGATGGTCCCTCTGTGGTCAGAAAGCTCAAGTATCAGTTCTTAAAGCTACCCAAACATGTCACCATGGGAACTGCCCATGAGTGTGTTTCTGCATGGATGAGCATCAGTGTAACATCTGATACTTACATTTCAACAAGCTGTGATTAGCTATGAGCAATGAACTATATGCTGCTGCTGCTGCTAAGTCGCTTCAGTCGTGTCCGACTCTGTACGACCCCATAGACGGCAGCCCACCAGGCTCCCCCGTCCCTGGGATTCTCCAGGCAAGAACACTGGAGTGGGTTGCCATTTCCTTCTCCAATGCAAGAAAATAAAACGTGAAAGTGAAGTTGCTCAGTCATGTACGACTCTTAGCAACCCCGTGGTCTGCAGCCTACCAGGCTCCTCCGTCCATGGGATTTTCCAGGCAAGAGTACCGGAGTGGGGTTGTTGTCTTCTCCATTGCCTTCTCTGAATGAACTATATAGGCACATCATAAAAATAAGAACATTATAATCAAGCCTTACAGGTTTTTGAGTCAATAGAGGCACGACTATATTGCCAACAAATGTGGACATATTCAGTTCTGTAGTATTAGCTCTTTGTTAACCTACAAAGAGATGTAACCTACTATTTTCCATCAGCATAGCCCATTAAGAAATAAGAGGAGGAGGAGGGGGGAAGAGAGGGATCTTTAGGAAAAGGATTTTTTAAAAAAATCCTTTAAAAAAAATGAAACCAAAACTGCTGCCAGAGTTACTACTGATGTCGTTGTATAATCCAGGTCAGTAGGTGACAATGGCTATTTCATCAGGGTATCCATTGACTATTGATAGATGATGCTGTGCAACAAGTGTCGTGATATAAAACGAAAAGCATTCATTGAGCTCACTCATCTGTGGGCTGCCTGGGAGATTGCTGATTCCAATTTTGGGAGACTTCTCTAGAGCAGCTTTCCTCCAAATGTCCCTTAGTTTTCTGCATGCTCAGGAGATCCTGGAATGTTCTTCTCACAGTGATGGCTGAAGCCCAGAGACAAAGCCCAAGCATGCAAGCATGTTTCCTGACTCTACCACATCACATCTGGTCACCTATCATTGACCAAAGCAATCTGAGTGACCAGTCCCCAAAATCGAAGGGCAGGCTATACACCCCACCCAGCTGAGACCAAAGCAGGTTACATTGCTGTGACCACCATCAGTGGAGCCAGGAAGTACTTCCATTCACCGGAAATGAGGGGGACGATGTTACTATGTCAAACAGCAATCTAATCTACCACAATCCAGTGTCACCTAGATAGCCAAAAATTGTGTTGGATCACCAAACTCCACTCTGGCAGTTGAACCAGTACCGTTATCATCAGCTACATTAGTTAGCTTTGATGGCAGAAACAAACACCCTCAAATCTCTGTAGCATACTGAGACACACTTAGCCGACAACAGTTTTTACTGAGGAAACAATGATTTCTTGGCCACATTCCATATCTTGGCCTAGGTCAGCTGTTCTACCTTGTAGCCCTTCTCATTCTGGACCCACGCTGAAGGAACAGCTCCAGTTTGGGATGTGCTGATCTTGCAGCAGATGGAAAGAGCAAGAGAGAGGTCAGAAACTCACGATGTCTTTACAGCTTCTGCTCTGAACTGGTCCCCTACCACTTCTGCTTCTCAGGCCTGTGAGAAGTGATGAACAGGCTAGGGTTGGGAGGTGGCTGAAGCCCTTGTGATGACAGGAAGGTACAGCTGCTAGCTTTGCATCCCAGAAGATTCTTTCTAATTCATTCTAGCTTCATTGCAGCCTAGAATGTCTACCCCTAGGATGAGGCGGGACTTGGACAGGTCTTGGAGGATAGGGTCATTTACACGGTAATAACTTCTTCCAAAAGTCAGGATTTACCGAAGAAGAGAGGTTCTCTGAAAAGTGGGCATGGGTGCCTTGATGGTTTTATACCCATGGAGCAGGGATATCAGCTAAAGCAATGAAATGTTTCTGAAGGTGTGAAGTGATTGTGTGAACATAAGGTTTCAAGGTGACCCTAACATTGACATGGACAACAATCATTTGAGTCACCAAAATGTGAGTAACTGACAGCGTTCTCCCCTACTCAGAAAATATAATGGGACCCTGCTTTGATGCTGGTGTTGGAGTTCAAATCAAATGTCTGCACTATTATCCAGTATTTTTGAGTAATGAAAGAGACATTTTGCGTATTACCATGCTTTGTGGAAACATTAAGATCTCTGAAATTTAAAAAAAAAGATGGTTTGTCCTATAATTTGACTGAATTCAGCTATAGTAAGGTATTTCAAACTGAAATGTAAAATTCCTTTTCTTTTTAAAGATAATACTTTGCCTTCTGGCTTATGTTGTAAAATTTTTAATGGTTGGAGATGGACAGGATCAGTTTGAAGACATTTGTTTAAAAAATTGAAGCGCCCTTTGACAAGCACCGAGGAATTGATGCTTTTGAACTGTGGTGTTGGAGAAGACTCTTGAGAGTCCCTTGGACTGCAAGGAGCTCCAACCAGTCCATTCTGAAGGAGATCAGCCCTGGGATTTCTTTGGAAGGAATGATGCTAAAGCTGAAACTCCAGTATTTTGGCCACCTCATGCGGAGTTAACTCATTGGAGAAGACTCTGATGCTGGGAGGGATTGGGGGCAGGAGGAGAAGGAGACGACAGAGGATGAGATGGCTGGATGGCATCACCGACTCGATGGATGTGAGTCTGAGTAACCTCCGGGAGTTGGTGATGGACAGGGAGGTCCTGGCGTGCTGCGATTCATGGGGTTGCAAAGAGTCAGACACGACTGAGTGACTGATCTGATCTGATCTTGACAAGCAGGTGATTACAAGCATGAGACTGGAGCTTATAAGACAAGCTTGGAAAATCTCATGATGCTCACGAGCAAGGAAGCGTTCAGAAACTACTAAAGGTGTGGCAGACAGACTCAGGAACCAAGGAAGATGAACCTTATCTGTCTGAAGACAGGGATGATTTGAGCATCAATAAGGATAATAACAACAACAAAAAAAGATCAAACATACACAGTATGTATGAATTCAGGAGGTCACAAGCAGGCTTAAAAAACTCATAATCCACAATGTATTGATTACTTTTTGAGAATGTAGGCAATCAATTCAGCAATGTGAAAAGAACAAGGGTCTTCCCTGGTGGTCCAGTGGTTAAGAATCTGCCTTCCAAGGCAGTGGTCTTGGGTTCAGTCCCTGGTCTGTAAACGAAGATCTCAACCCTAGCATCCTCCACCCCTAAATCTGCTAGAAAAACAAAAGTGAACCTACAAATTAAAAAGACCAGAGAGGCTTATCAACCAGAATGATTAGTAACTAGGATCCTAAGCCTACATTGGTAGCCAGGATTCTGGAGTAAATTCCCCAGAGAAACTGAAGTTTAATTTAAATCTGACTTTTAAATGGAAATCATCTAACTGAAAAACTAGAGTTCCAATGTTTTGGAAGTCACCAAACCCATAGTTCATGATCTTTCACAATCAAAACCATGTAGCGTGTTTAAGTATCTCCCTGCTGAAATGATTGCTAGCTTGCTCATGAAGTCAAAGCGAGTCAGTGAGCACTGGGCTGGACACTCACAGGGCATGGAACAGCAGCTGTTCTTGTGAACCATCCCTGGTCCTCTCAGAAAGACTCACGTAACACGTGACGTGACTGGTTAATGCGGCATCCTTTCATAAGCCGTGAGGACATATCATTTCTCTATAGTCTTAAAACCTTGCTTTAGACCTTACACTCTGGGACGACATGTGCGGTGCCTTCGTTGTACTCATTGCATGAATAGCAAAAATACTCATTTGGCCACTAAAACTGAGCACAAAGTACCATACATTTGATCCAGCTGTGGAGCCCGACAGCTTGCGTGACCACTACAAACCGAGAGGCAGTGGGATGGCTTTTCCCCTAAACGCATAGCTGAAACGTGCTCCAACAACGACAAGCATCAGCTTGTCTTCATGGTCAACTGACATGTTTTCTCTTTACCGTTTATTTTATGATCTGCAAACCTCAAGGTGAGTGTCTCAGGTGGCTCAGTGGTAGAGAACCCACCTGCCCAGGCAGGAGACGCAAGGCAGATCCCTGGGTCAGGAAGATCCCCTGGAGAAGGAAATGGCAACCCCTCCAGTATTGGTGCTTGGAAAATCCCACGGACGGAGGAGCCTGGTGGGTTACAGTCCATAAGGTCTCAGAGAGTCTGGCATGACTGAGCAGCTGAACAACAAACCTCAAGGCACTGGGTTGGCCAGCAAGTTCACTGGGGATTTGTAAGGTGAACTTTTTGACCAATCCAGTTCGTCACGAATCTGCTTTCAACAGTGACAACTGGTCTGTTGAAACCTTTGTAAACACAGAGCCCACTGCTTGCCACTTAACGTAAGAGTGAAAGAAGGCAGAAATCCAAGTATACCTGACCAGGCTCTAGGGAGCTACAAAGCTAAGGAGTTGACCATAAAACCCACAAAACCCATTTTTATCAGAACTTTTCTAACTAAACAAACTGAATGCTACAAAAGAAAACAATGTTAGCAATATTAATATTAAAAATTCTTCTTAAATATTCTCTCATAGTAATCCTTCTGTTATTCTGCATCCACTTAGTCTTCGCAGCTAAAGCAAAATCTTTTTTTTTAGATGCTACTCTCTAATTATTCAGGCATTGCTTAATATATATATATATATATCAACTGCATATTGAGAATCTTCCAAGAATGAGATTTTAATACATCACCTCTCTTTTTTCTCAGTGCCGTGATACGGAGGAATCCAAAATGCCTTTGCTGAGGGAAGGGATGACGGAAGGATGGAAAGAAAGATGGGAGGGAGAGAGACTGCCTAGCATATGTATGTCTAAAGGCTGAAGCATTACATCTTTGTCCAAGTTCTGCTTGACATAGATAATATTTGCAAGACTAAATTTAAAAACAAAACTTTAGACTAAAATTGAATGTTAAGAAAAGATTTATGGTTTGTGCAGTTAAGTTGAATGAATGGTTAATTACTATGAGATCTAGTCATTTGGTACAACTATTAAAATATGGACTAAATGACCAATTCACTTCAGCTATAACACTATTACTACTCTGCAATTACTTCTGTCATTCCTCCCAAGGTTTTTTTTTTTTTTTTTTTTTTTACGTCCAACTATCAATGATTAGTCAGATGTTTGATGATATGTGTGTGAGAAATTAATTCACACACTTTAACAATACTTGTTACCAGTAATATGTAAAATTACCTCTGAGTAATTTGGCGAGAGGTATTTCCCATTGCATTTGGCAATGCTCCTCAGAATTTTTAAGGCTTTATCTCCTTTCTTCCGAGTAATCAGCCAGCGGGGAGATTCAGGAACAACCCTAATGAGAAGAAGTCTTTTTTGAGTTACACTTGTGAATTTCAAAAGTTTATGACTTGAGTTTCATTCAAAATGGGTCTTACAATTAGACACATACTTAGAAGATTCTGAGAGCTTAGAATTAGCTCTCTGAAATGTAGATTACCTTTGCAAACTTATAGTGGAAGGGAAAAAATGCTCACTTGACAACTGAATCATTGCTCATGACAAAATAAATCAATGTTACATTGCTCTTGCAAGAAAGCTATATTAGAATACACGTCCTCAATTACATGAAAGAAAAGAACTGGGATTTAATGAGCATTTAGGAAAAGGTTGAGAACTTAATTTATGTAAACTGATTTGCTCATACATTAAAATTAAATTAGAGGAATAATTAAAATATGTTCACGCTAACAAGAATCAAATGACTACACCTCTAATTTTCTGATAATTTAATTTTCTGAGGCTCTTAACATTTTCTCATTCCCCTGAGAATTCCTGAGTAACATTAGTTTGTTTAGTAAAATATACAGAGAAGCAAACTTGTTCACTGCATTTAAATTGCATGTTGAAATACTGGCAGGTACAGTCCGTTGCCTTGTGGTTTTCCTAAAAATGCTACAAAATAACAAAACATAATTAATACTCTACTTTAAATGTATTTCAGAATTTTATAATTTAATAATAAGAATTAGTCAAAAATCAATTAATAAATAACCTCTGAAAATTCTCTAGAAATTCTCAAAGCCCATTTCTGGAGATGTTAGAGATCTCCGTAATCGCCTTCATGTCCATGTTTGTTTAGAAGCATACATTCTAAGTGTCTGTTGAGTAAGAATAAATTTGATAATTATTTTCAAAATCAAATTACCAGTAATAAAGGAGGAAGAGAAAGTTGGGCAGTGTGATGGCTAGCTGGATCCCCTGCCAGTTGGGGATAAAGTAGGCAATTCCCGGAAGAATTATGATTCCAAGGGTGAAGAACATTTGAATCACTATTCCCACAATCCTTCTTTGCTTCGAACCTACTATTTCAGTCACTGAAGGAAAATAAACACAGAGGTTAGGGAAGCTCAATATCAGTTCTAAAACAAAGAAAGAAACAAAGGCATTACACCTGTTACATCCACCCGTCAGTATCCCCAGGATACTGTGCAGTGTTCACTGTGCTCCCAAGCCCTCTGGTCAAACCCAGTGCACGCTGAGTCACACAGTCGTGTCTGACTCTTTGCACCCCCATGGACTGTGGCCCACCAGGCTCCTCAGTGCATGGGATTTCCCAGGCAAGAGTACTGAAGTGGGTTGTCCTATCCTTCTCCAGGGGATCTTCCCAATCCAGGGATTGAATCCGCGTCTCCTGCGGCTCCTGCTTTGCACGTGGAATCTATTGGTTTCTGTCTGCCCCTAATTCCATTCCGACCATCCTGGGGTATGCTCCCCTACTGCTGTCCTAAGAGCACACCTAGGAAAACTCACCGAGACTGAGGTTTCCTTAAAAACACTTCATAGAAGTTACCCCGCCTATGCCAGCCATCAACCATTAGGGCCCCCAGCTCTCTCTCTTCTTCCCCACCCACAAAAAAAGATCCGAAAGATCCCCAAAGTGGGCACCCCAAAGAGGCAGTAACAGAAGAGAGAGGAAGCCCACAGGTCTGGAGTGATATTCCAAGGAAAGGCTTCGCATTTCCCTGGTCACAAATCCACTGTGACTCTGAGAAGGTGCCCATCCCAGACACGACTGGAAAGAGAACAGCCAGGACCTCCTCCAGTAACAGGAGCAAGGAGCAAAGAGAAGTTTTTCTTCAAAAGCCCATCTTTCTGGGTATAGAAGATAGCAAAGGTTTACAAATGAAGCTCTCGTGTTCAGGTCGTATCTCCTGTGTGGTAAAAAGTGCTCCACTTGTGTGAAAGGAATAGAATCAAAGGAATAATATTTGAGAGCACAGCAAAGTTAGCTCACACTGTGTCATAGAAATATATGGAAAATGCTTTTAAAACGTTTCAAGGAACTAAAATTAATCTCTGAGAAAGCAAAGCAAGGGCTTCCCTGGTGGTCCAGTGGTTAAGAATCTGCCTGCTAATACAGGGGACACCTGTTCGATCCCTGATCTGGAAAGATCCCCCGCGCCATGGATCAACTAAATCCAGGTGCCACAACTTCTCAGCTTGCACCCTGCAACCCACGAGCTGTAACTACTGAGTCCACGTGCTGTGACTACTGAAGCCCAAGCTCCCCGGAGCCGACGCTCTGCAACAAGAGAAGCCGCCATGAACAGAAGCTGTGCACCGCAACTCCAGAGTGGCCTGTGCACAGCAACGCAAACCCAGTGCAGCCAAAATAAATGAAAAAAAAAAGAAAGAAGAAAGCAAAGCAAGAAAGCATGTGACACAGTATGACTAGAAAGTGCTAGAAAGTGGTTCACCCCCGTTTTTTGTGATATTTCATATTTGATTTTCGAATATATACATAATATACATCAAATACAAAGGTGGGAATTTTAATTTCTAAAGACTCGGTGGCTTGTCCCTCACCCTCCTTTGCTGCAGGAGTAACCACTGCGGGAGGAGTGAAGCGGCACCAGACTTGCCAGAGGAAGGCTGAGCAGCGGCACTTCTCACCCCCAAACCCTGATTCTCAAACGCACCAGGAGACGAAGCCAGGTCTTACCGATCACGTAGCAGGTCATCCATGTCCCCTTTCCAAACACGCCTTGGAGGAAGCGGAAGATCACAAACACGGGGAAATTGGGAGCAAACGCCACCACGACACCAGTGACTCCAACCCCGAAACACGATAGCAAGTAAATGACTATTCGGCCGTACCTTTTTGAGAATCAGAGAGGAAGAGATTACCTTAAACGTTTTTTTCAACACATTGAGAAGACTATCATTGTAAGTGTTGTCAAAAGAACTTCAAGAGCAGAACTTTTGTCCCCTTGAAGTTCCTGATCACCATGTCAAGGATTACGGAAAGTGCTACGTTTTGCTTTATACCAAAACCAGGGCACATAAAAACATGCCTCTGAAATGACCTTATGAAATTTAAAGCACAGAATGCATCCTTTGGGACTGAAGTTTCCAAAAGAGATAAGCTTCTCCTTCTCTCCATGCCCTCATCCACAACATTTTCTCACATACGATCTCCCTGGTGGCAGTTTGGACGCTTCCTAGCATTTCTGTGGGTGGAGTCAGAAGGAGAGGCACAGAAAGAAGTGGAAATGGTCCTGGTGGCCAAGAGGCCTGGCCTTCCATCTTGGCTCAACCATAAACCAGTCATGCAACTTGGGGTGAATTTCTTGAGAAATTTCCACCAAATTCACAGTTTCTTGCTTCACAATGGAGATAAAAGTGGTCTCGGTTTACCTAGGGTTTTAAATTCATTCTCTGCCTTTCCTACTGTCCTCCCACAGATATGATGTTGTTTAGTTGATAAGTTGTGTCTGACTCCTTTGTGGCCCTGTGGGTGGTAGCCCTCCGGGCTCCTCCATCCATGGGATTTCCCAGGCAAGAATACTGCAGATCAGAAAGGGAGGCAGGGAAAAGGAAGACAGAGTCCTGCGTGTCGAACATCCAGGTATCCGCCATTAGTGTATGCATTGCTTTTTCATTTAAGCTGCACCATTTTCAAACCTTGGATTAGAAATGTTCTGTGGGGAGTGAGCTCTGCCCGTTGCAAAGGTCATGAGGAAGGAGGCTCGGCACACGCAAATGTGAGATCAAGCCTCAGGAGTCCCCATGGAAATTCTCAAGCATCTACCCCCAAAACCAGAGTCTGCTTACTTTCTGCTTTGTGCTCTCACCTACACCTCTGACTTTATGGGGGCTGTCCCCTACTACCTCTCTCTGACAAAAAAAGAGCTAACTTACAGCTCCAGTTAATAAAGTTCCTGGGTGTGATAGTGTTTCAACCTACAAACTCCTTTGGAAGTCCTCTAGCCTGCCTGAATAGGTTTTTCCAGCCACATGTGATTGCTCAGAGCCTCCCAACTGTGAGAGGCATGAGATGTTCTAAACTGTCTAAATACAGATTCCTTTGAGCAGTTAAAAGATTGATTAGAAATTGTATTGGTGAAGGGTTTTTCACTTGTTGGGCCAATGTTTGCTGCTAAGTCTCCATATCCCTTACCTGCCGTGTCCCTGGCAGTGTATTGATTAATATGATTGGTGTAAGTAGTAGCTTTAATGTTTGTAACCTTGGACCCTTGAGTTAATTCTTTTTCTTGTTATAGCCCACCACACCTTTGCCCTGTAGGAATGCAACTTTATCTAATGCTTTTGGAGGGTGGCCCCTGACTAATCACCTTTAGAGAAAAATAAGTTTTCTGAAGAAAGGGTCTTAAAATGTTAACAGGCCTCTGGGCCAGAAGATGATGCAAATCACCTAAACTTTTGCATATGAAAAGTTTTCAGGAAGAAAGCCTGGCTTACTGCATGACTCTACCCCTTCCCCCATTATCCTCTATGTATAACTTAAGGTATAAAAACTACTTTGGAAAATAAAGTGCGGGCCTTGTTCACTGAAACTTGGTCTCCCCATGTTGTTCTTTCTCTCACCTTCTGGCTGAATTATTCAGCCTCTTTTCTCCACTGAATTTCCTCACTGAGCTATCCTTATTTAATCACTCTTTATGTCCTTAATAACGTTTAATCAAGCAATTGTTTCCTGATCCTTGCTGACGCCGTCCCCGCTTCAAATTCCCTGGATCCACCGGGGCTGGACCCCGGCAATGCCCTTGATATATAATAATATTTCCATAAATATAAGAGGTACCTATGCTGGGCCAGGAATTTGGATGTGTGCTTGCTCAGTCACTAAGTCATGTCTGACTCTTTGAAACTCCATGGACTGTAGCCCACCAGGCTCCTCTGTCCATGGGATTTCCTAGGCAGGAATACTGGAGTGGGTTGCCTCCTCCAGGGGATCTTCTTGAACAGGGGTCAAACCTGCATCTCTTGCATTGGCAGGCAGATTCTTGATCACTGAGCCACCTGGGAAGCCCCTCACAGATAGGTGACCTACTCCATTGTTTCTTGTCCTTTCCTTCAAGAATATGAGATTGAAGGAGTTGAAAGATGGTCAGCCCTTAGGCAGGGCAAAGGAATATGCACGACTCTGTCTTCCTCCCCAGAGCACCAGGTCATCTCCGAGGTCAGGTGCCCAGCCCCTCCTGGAATGTGAGTAGGAAAAGCCCACCTCCCCTCAGTACCTGATTTACTGTAGTTTGAAGATACCTTTACTGACTGTAAAAGAGAAACACACAGAAGCAAAACCTAATGTTTAAATCAGAAAGAGAAACAACAAAATGAACGAAACACATATTGAAATCCTATAAGGCAAACCCAAATGGAAGCCACCTAGGAGAGAGAGTGATGTGGGGGATGGGAGAGGATTAAGGAAGCAAAGATGAATCGAAAAGGCTGGAAGCAGAAAGTAGGAAAGACACAGATAAGAGAGGGGGAAACAGCACCAGGCCGAGAGGATTAGGGAGATATCTCCTGTTGAGGAGGGCTGGGGGACAGCTCGAGAAAAAGAAGAGGAAGGAGCAGAAACCAAAGGTTCTACCCATTTTGAAGTCCTGGTCTGGTCAAACAAGGACCAATTGCCTACAGGATTTGGGGTGTTTTGTTGGAATTTGCTAATTAATTGCTGTCGGCAGCTCTGTAAGAGACCCTCCTGAGCTGGGGTGACCATTTTGGCTTCTTTCTGTCCCTTTCTCCTGATTCCACCTACAGACAGGCTAGCAAGTGTTGGATAGTAAGCCAGATAAGGTCAAGGGCTAGAGCTTTCCTGTCCCTGTCCTAAGCACCACAAGAATTTTCATAGTTAGAATTGAGATAAATGAGTAGTTACACGGGAATACAATAACCAACAATAATGTCTGAAACATTTTGAACAGAGAATGACTGTCTTGATTAAGTGTGTCTGCCATTAACTGGCTTATACTGATGTATGTTCAATAAGAGATAAAATTCTTTTCATGGTTTTTGGAAAACTTTTTGCAAAGTATTTCAACTGGAAGACTGAAATGCAATTTTTTTTTAATTGAATGAAACAAATTTGTAAGGGGCTGACTTTATGACTAAATCAATTGAACCACAGCTAGGGAATTACTGAAGTGCGTGGAATCATCTCCAGAGCATCCAGCCAAGCCAGCCCTCGGCCTAGACACAAAGTCACTGCCTTGCTGGTCTTTGTTCGCTCTCAGCTGTGTTCAGACCCAAGTGGAGCAGCCCCAGTGGGTTGTACAGTTCAAGGGGTAAGGAGATGCAGTTTAAGAAGAAGGAAAGAATTAGTCCAACCAAACAGGTGTTCAGCATCATGAGTGGGGGCATGAAGACTCTTTTCCAAATGTAGAAAGCATAGCTTCCTAATGGTTAACACGAAACATCTCCCTCTGCACAGGTATACATGATCTTCTAGACGTGAAGTGGCTGTCTTACCCATGCCTACCTGTCCGCTGCATAGCCCAAGATGAACGCCCCGGCCAGGAAGCCCAGGTTCAGGATGGCTTGTGTGAGATCCAGCATCCAAGCGTTTACACACACGAGGTCAAACTGGGAAGACAAAGAAAACCCACGAGAGACCCATGACAATGCTTCTCCTCAAGACACCTGATCTTTTGTAGTCTTAAACATTTTTGCTCTCACACTCCTTAAATAAAAACTCTTAAGTGTATCACATAGGTGCTTTAACAGCGATATGTGTCTTCTTTATCAGTTTCACTATCTGCCATCGATGTAATTTTCAGTACACTATAAATGCTGACATTTTAAAATCATTCTCCCAACTGTACCAAGTATAGTACTGTAGCCGTATGACACCTACCATCATCCAGCGAAAACAAGTTCTGCAATAGTTTAAAATTTGACCCCAATCTTTTTCCTCTTTGAATTCTTAGTTTCATTCACACATGGATATATCCTAATATTTTATATGTAAAATATTGTGTTATGTATATAAATTGACATTTGACTAACTTTTGTCCTGAGACAATGTTTCTAAATATTAGAATCTTTTCTGATTGGGTTATATTCTAGTTACTTTTAGAACATGATATAAACACATAAGATAAGATGAATCTTGAAAAACAAGTACTATCAGGAGTAAAATTTTGTTGGAAATGCACCTCTCCGTTTCTAGAATAAGGTTAAGAAAGCTTGGGGTTTTCCAGCTAACTCAAGTAATCTGTGGTTGAAGTTTGTTTATTACTAGAATGAGTTAGGGCTCAACATCAATTCTATTACTGAATTTTCATTTTAAAAATTTATATGCCAAGAAAATGTACCTGTATAAATAAATTAATGGGAACGGAGAGAGTTTTGTTACAGGATTGTTACCCGATTCTTATTGCTTCTTTCTCAATGCCAAGATTCACAGAACAATCCATCAATAAAATCATTTCTAACTTTCCCGTTAACCAACTTGCCATTTAAGACTCCCACAGTCTTGCTGTCAGAAAAGAAATGGAAATCACCAGGCTTATAAAAAGGTGTTCAATCACATCATTCAGGTCATTTGCTTTCTTTTCTAGTTACTTCCTTACCAGTATTCCAAATTGCCCCACTGGTTCCCCACAGGTTTTAAAACCCCAGGTCAGTACAATATAGTAAGATGGGAGAGAGGTAGGAGTCCTTTCGCAAAGGGGAAGGACATTAAGAAAAGACCTTTATCCTCATCAGCGACATATCCTCAGACATCCATTTTGGACGTGTGTGAGCTGAGGCTCTGAAAGCTGATTCCTTTTGAAGAATCCAGACCCCCCACCGCATGACCATCTCTGCACACCCAGGGCAAATGGCATGCTTGCCCCAACATGAAGAGCACTGCTCTAGACTGCAGTGCGACACGCAAATTAATGTTATTGGGGTAAGAATTGTGAGTGGTCTTATAGACACATATTCATAAGCAAACAGCAATATTTACTGATAGAACCTGAATTCTTGTCTTGGTCCCATAGCAAAATGTATGACCTGTTGACTAATATAGCTGGAAAAAAAGAAGCTGGAAGCTGAGATTTGTAGCTTGCACTCCTCCAACACGTGAAATATGGAACAAGGCATAGAAGATGTTCAATATGTGGTCCAGGCGGCATCATAGTGCTTTAGACACTAAGTTATCACAACACTTTAACCACTTAAACTGGTTAAGTTTGGCTGGAAAAAAAGAAGCTGGAAAAAAGAAGACTCGGGGCAGTAGCAGCTGGCCCACTTCATAGAGCTACTGAAAAGGTTTATGGAGACTAAAGCAGTAAGATTCTCGTGTCTGACTCTTTGTGACCTCATGGGCTATAGCCCGCCAGGCTCCTCTGTCCCTGGAATTCTCCAGGCAAGAATACTGGAGTGGAGTGCCATTCCCTTTTCCAGGGGATCTTCCCACCCCAGGGATTGAACCCAGGTCTCCTGCATTGCAGGTGGATTCTTTACCATCTGAGCCACCAGGGAGGCCCCCAAAGAAGTAAGAAAATACACATATAGGCATAGTAGTTGTAACTTAAAAGGGATTTATCATTAACATAGGTGCTGGCTTTTCAAGGCACAACAATTTCATTTTAAGTAAACTTGCAGGTGATTATTCATCTGAAATAATTTCTCATTGGAATTAAGCATGTAAAGAATGCAACTAGAATTAAAGTATGTAAAATCTCAGAAATCAAACAGGAGATTTAACTGCCAGAGAAAACATTCTGACTCAGAAAATATGCTGATATCAGCCAATGTCAAATACAAACTCCCAAACAGTAGAAGCTGCTTCCTCCAGCTGAGCTTCAGACACCTGGATTAGCCATATAGACCGTCCCTGTTAGCTCAGACAGTAAAGCGTCTGCCTACAATGCAGGAGACCTGGGTTCGAGTCAGGAAGATCCCCTGGAGAAGGAAATGGCAACCCACTCCACGACTCATGCCTGGAAAATCCCATGGACTGAAGAGCCTGGTGGGCTACAGTCCATGGGGTCGCAAAGAGTTGGACACGACTGAGCGACTTCACTTCATAGGAATGTTTCTCCAGTAGGACCCAGCAAGGCCCAGCAAGAGTAAGCCTTTTATGAACATATTTAGTTCCTTTTGAATTGTGTGAATTAAGATGCCCCTGAACACTTTTTAAATACACAAAAAATATTCTTTAATATAAAATTGATGACATTTTAAACTTTCCCATAAGTGAAAGTGAAGTCGAGCCCATAAGAGGAGCTACCAAAAAAAAGTTTTTTCCATATTTCTGATGACAATAAAATTAATTTAAATGTTTAAGTGGTTAATGTGCTATCACATTAACCTAAGTTATCACATTAAGCTAAGTTATCATAACTTAGTTTCTAAGGCACTATGATCCATCTGCATCACATATGGAGCATCTTCTATGCTTCGCTCTGTATTACAGATGTTCAGTTCAGTTCAGTAGCTCAGTTGTGTCTGACTCTTAGCGACCCCAAGGACTGCAGCACCCCAGGCTTCCCGGTCCATCACCAACTCCCAGAGCTTGCTCAGACTCGTGTCCATGGAGTCGGTGATCCGACCATCTCATCCTCTGTTGCTGCGGCTGCTGCTAAGTCGCTTCAGTCGTGTCCGACTCTGCGCGATCCCATAGACGGCAGCCCACCAGGTTCTGACGTCCCTGGGATTCTCCAGGCAAGAACACTGGAGTGGGTTGCCATTTCCTCCTCCAATGCATGAAAGTGAAAAGTGAAAGTGAAGTCGCTCAGTCGTGTCCGACTCTTAGCGACCCCATGGACTGCAGCCCACCAGGCTCCTCCATCCATGGGATTTTCCAGGCAAGAGTACTGGGGTGGGGTGCCATTGCCTTCCCCAGAATACTCTGTTGGGGGAGTGCAAACTACCATTCTCAGAGTCCTGGGCCAGCAGGGCCCGGTTAGGTTCTGCCAGTAGGGGGCGCTGGTGCAGGATGAGAAGGAGGAGGGAGGCAGCTGTGGCGGCAGCCTGGGCTTCAACTGTAGCAAGGACCACGAGCAGTACTAGATCCCCTGGAGGAGGGTATACAACCCACTGCAGCATTCTTGCCTGGAGACTCCCGTGGACAGAGGAGCCTGGTGGGCTACAGTCCATGGGGTCGCAAAGAGTCAGACGCAGCTGAGTGACTGCACGCCCAGTGCTTCTAATCCCTCCCTGGCTCCATGGGGGTGAAGGGACAGGACCCCCAGGCTCTGAGATGCTGTGGAGCAGGGCAGGGGGTCTGCAGGAGCTGTCTCCTCCTTATTTTTCTGGCTTTTCCAAAACAGCTAAAATCTACATCTTTTTTTCCCAACCTTTCCTGCTTTATATACGTGGTCTCTCTCTTTTTTTTAATTTTATGACTGGGAGCCTGCTATCTTTCAAAAGCATGTGTGTGTGTATTAGTCGCTCAGTCGTGGCCAACTCTTTGTGACCCCATGGACCGCAGACCACCAGGCTTCTCTGTCCATGAGATTTTCCAGACAAGGATACTGGAGTGGGTTGCCATTTCCTTCTCCAGGGGATCTTCCCGACCCAGGGATTGAACCCAGGTCTCGTGCATTGCAGGCAGATTCTTTAACAACTGAGCTACAGGGGAAGCTCTCCAAAAACATAAAGAAGATTAATTTAAACAAATTACATACCTGGAAAGAAATGCATGTGCGTGAGAGCGCACGCGTACACACACACACAAGCACACACTCAGGTTTCCAGAACAGACGCTGCAGTCACAAGACTGAAGGGCTTGGTTTTGACTCTTGCTCGCGCAGTTGGGGGGCAGACCCCTGCCTCCTGGGGTGTGTGTGTCATAATCAGTTCTAAGCTCACTGTCTGCTGCCCAAACAGCTCTGGGTCTGAGATGTTTTTGTGCCTAAAGAGAGGTTGGCAGGCACTGACGCCAATGCATGTTATAGGCTAAGGACTTTTTCCTGAAAAAAAAAAAAAAAAAAAGTACTAAAATTTTGTTGTAGTTTCCAGGGAGACCTAAAACCCATCTCTTGTCAGAACTACCTGAATCAAAGACACAAACGTTTATGTCCGTCCTAAGGCAATCTACCAAAAATAGGTGAAGCATCTCCTTGTTTATAAGTGTACACGTTTAAAATTGTTTTTAAATGCTCATAAATCCATTGTACCCATCCTGTTAATTTTCCTTTAAAGTAACTTTTATTTAAATTTCAACTCATCTCTACATAAGGAAAATTACTCCCCTTGGCACGAGCAGAATAGCCAGTCAGATAAGGATTCAAGCAACTGTTTATGGAATTCTGGAAGGATCTCATCATTTCATTTGCAGAAAGCACAACTCTAGCCTAATTAGTGGGGAAGGCAATGGCACCCCACCCCAGTACTTTTGCCTGGAAAATCCCATGGACGGAGGAGCCTGGTAGGCTCCAGTCCGTGGGGTTGCTAAGAGTCGGACAGGACTGAGCGACTTCACTTTGACTTTTCATTTTCATGCATTGGAGAAGGAAATGGCAACCCACTCCAGTGTTCTTGCCTGGAGAATCCCAGGGACAGGGGAGCCTGGTGAGCTTCCGTCTATGGGGTCGCACAGAGTCGGACACGACTGAAGTGACTTAGCAGTAGCAGCCTAATTAGATCATTTCAAAGAGCTTCCAACCAAGTGCTTTTCTTAGCTTTTCCTAGATGTTAAAATCCAAACAGACATTATGTCAACTTGAGTTGTAACGATAAAATGCTGAATCAGGTCATCGTCAGATACGTGCTCAAGTTTTGATGTCTAAATTATCCTTAGAACCAGGGCAACAGAATATCTTCAATACACAAAGGTCAAAGGGAGGAAGTAAGGTGAAAATATTGCAAGGATGCAAAAGGCAGGAGTTCAGGAGGGGGCTCGCCAGCTCCTGAAGCCACAGGGAGTGACCCCTGCCTTCTTCCTAGGGTGAGAGGAGCGCCCCCCTCCATCCTCCACCAAGCAAGCATTTCAAAGTCTCAATCAGTTTCAAAGACTCACTCCCTGGGGAAGAAACTGAAATATGTGGGTGGCGAGGGCCTGGACTTGTCCACAACACATCATGCTTTCTTCTGCCCAATGTCTGGCAACCAGATAAGGCTGAGATTCAGACACTGGAAAAGTCTGTGCTGAGGACCTTCAATGTAGGTGAAAAATCCACTGCATCGCCTAGATCAGGATAAACAGGAGGGGGAGCTGGACTTTTCCATAGACCTGCTGTTTAGTCCTCTTGAACAAACTCCCACATAAGAAAGTATAAGTTGAGAGGACATCGCGGTATTTGACTCCAGCCACGGCCATGAAAAACAGTGCTCACTCTCTGTATTGTTGTGGGAGAAAGAGAAGTCGCTGGAATTGAACGATAAGCTCCAAGTGCCTCTGCTCTGATTTTCTCAGGATGTGTTGTGAATGGAGCCATTCCTCATCAGCTCTCAGTTAGAAATCAACAGCCAACAAACGTTTCATCAGTGTTATCAACATCACATGCACCCTTTGTTTGACCACCAGGTGTGGGGTGCCTCTGGCTACATTTAGCACCAGCCAATCACACATTGATCCCATGGATGGATTCCATTTCCAATTAACAAGCTGCCATCACAGAGCCCATTAATGGTTTAAAATACTGTAATCATAGGGACTTCCCTGGTGATCCAGTGGTTAAGACTCCACACTCCCAACATAGAAGTCCTGGGTTTGACCCCTGGTTGAGGAACTAGATCCCACACGCTGCAAATAAGAGCTTGCACATGGCAACTAAAAAGATCCTGCATGCTGCAACAAAGACCAAGGATTCCATATGATGCAACGAAGACCTGGAGCAGCCAAACAAATAAATATTTTTAAAACACTGCAATCACAAAGAAAATTATTTGGGTTGGATCTCCACGAGGGGGAAGCATGTCATTATTAATTCTAGTTTTAACGAAAATTTCTTTAAATGATCTGATAGCATTGCTACTGCTGCT
This sequence comes from Tragelaphus eurycerus, assembly GCA_935064755.1. Lineage (NCBI taxonomy): Eukaryota > Metazoa > Chordata > Mammalia > Artiodactyla > Bovidae > Tragelaphus > Tragelaphus eurycerus. The sequence goes on along the minus strand of CAKXYN010000039.1, from coordinate 19,041,542 downwards.
GCTAAGTTGCTTCAGTCGTGTCCGACTCTGTGCGACCCCATACACGGCAGCCCATCAGGCTCCCCCGTCCCTGGGATTCTCCAGGCAGGAACACTGGAGTGGGTTGCCATTTCCTTCTCCAATGCATGAAAGTGAAAAGTGAAAGTGAAGTCGCTCAGTCGTGTCCGACTCTTAGCGACCCCATGGACTGGAACCTACCAGGCTCCTCCGTCCATGGAATTTTCCAGGCAAAAGTACTGGGGTGGGGTGCCATTGCCTTCCCCTCTGATAGCATTATTTGGGTATTATTTGGGTATACCAAAATTTTCCTGCTTTTCTGATCTATGTGAGCCGTCATGATGAACTGCAGGTATGGAAACTGATCATAAGTATTTAAAGCTTCCACTGCTGTGCTGGCATCCCACAGATGAGGCCAGGAGGAACACCAGCTCAGGCTTCATTTCTGCCTCCATGGGGAGCTTATCACATGGCTCAGAGCTGTTGTTTAGTCGCTAAGTTATGTTCGACTCTTTTGAGAGCCCATGGACTGTAGCCCACCAGGCTCCTCTGTCCATGGGATTTCCCAGCAAGAATACTAGAGTGGGTTGCCATTACCCTCTCCAGGGGATCTTCCCTACCCAGGGATCGAACCTGGGTCTCCTGAATTGGCAGGCAGATTCTTTACCACTGAGTCACCAGGAGTCAGGGTAGCTTATGGGAAGCAAACACAGGGCAATTGAGATTTAAACTGAATGGGGCCAGCTCAATGCAGGAGGGCCTCGGTGAAAGACATGACTGGTGGGAATCCAGAGCAATCAGATTCGTGGAGAAAGTGGGACATAAACAAAGCCTTCAACAATGAGCTGCATTTAGAAGGGAAACAAAGGGGAAAGAAGGGTGTTTGAGCAGGGCGATGGGCAACCTAGGCACAGGGACCGAAGCACAGGTGCCAATGAGGTCCACATCTGCCTGCCGCAGAGAGGGTGGCAGGCTCAGACTTAAAGCTGAATGGCCACCTGTGTCTATGCCCCCAGTGGGGCAGTGGGCAGTGGGACAGAGTTTCTTACTCAGCAAATCAGAGGCATCAAGAGCGCTCATAACAAAGGAGGAGAAAGATCTAAAGGATAGAAGAAGAGTCTGGAAGGTTGCAAATGGAAAGGCCCAGAGCAGAAGCTCTAACCCCAGGACAGAAGAAGGGAGAGGAGAGCAAGACCCAGAGACAAGAAACCCAAGAATCTGCAACAGTCGCCTAGAACAGGCGATCACTGGTGTAAAGTGGCACCGCCATGTGACGCAAGCTTTACAGGGTGTCACTTGCCCTACGCGGCCACTCTCCAAGGTCAGTAACAGTCACACTTTCATATACATATAGAAGCTTCCCCGTTAACTCAGCTGCTAAAGAATTCACCTGCAATGCAGGAAACCCTGGTTCGATTCCTGGGTCAGGAAGATGCCCTGGAGAAGGAAAAGGCTACCCACTCTAGTATTCTGGCCTAGAGAATTCCATGGACTGTGTAGTCCATGGGGTCACAAAGAGTCAGACACGACTGAGCGACTTTCACTTTTCACATATAGTCAAGCAAACAGACTTGGAAATAGGATGGAGAGATGGCCTTTAAAAGCACAGCTTTCTGTCTGAGCTTGCGAAACTGGAAGAAAGGAGAAAGCTAAATTTACTCGGATAATAATAATGCCTCATTATTTATTAAGACCTTCATGACTCACCTTCAAACCTTAGACGTTCAACCTGTTTTATTTCTTTGTAGCGAAGACAAGCAATTACTCATCCAAAAATGTTTACGATTTCTCTAAAGAACTGAGACTATCTGAGGACAAGAGAGAGCTGACTGACTGAATCTGTACAGACCCAAGAACAGAGGCGCCGTGGCTCTGGAGTCAGCCCAGGCATCTTGATCGAACCTCTCCTAACTTTGTACCCCTTGGCAATTTTCTTAATGTCTTTTTTTAAAATATAAATTTATTTATTTTTGGCTGTGTTGGGTCTCTGTTGCCGCATGGGCTGTCCTCTAGTTGTGGGGAGCAGGGGCTGATCTTGAGTTGTGGCAAGTGGGCTTCTCATTGCAGTGGCTTCTTTTGTTGTGGAGCACCGCTCTAGGGCTTGCAAGCTTCTGTAGTTGCTGCACGTGAGCTCAGAGTTGAGGCTCCAGGGGTCTAAAGCACAGGCTCAATGGTTGTCATGCGTGGGCTTCATTTGTTCTGTGGCACATGGGATCTTCCTGGATCCAGGATCAAGCCTGTGGGTCCTGCATTGGCAGGTGGATCCTCCACCACCGAGCCACCAGGAAAACCCTTCTTAATGTCTTTAACCCCTCTGGGTCCCTATCAATAAAATGAGCACGAGAACTGGACCGATGCTGTCACTATCAGATAATATATGTAAAGTACTTAGTATAACGCTTGAGACATTAAATACCCAATAAATGTTCCCAACTACCTTATGGTTAGCGATCTAATGCCAATGATGTTGTTGTTGTTCAGTTTACTAAGTTGTGCCCAACTCTTTGTGATCCCATCGACTGCAGCACATCAGGCTTCCCTGTCCTTCACTATCTCTTGGAGTTTGCTCAAACTCATGTTCATAGAGTCGGTGATGCCATCAAACCATTTCATTCTCTGTCTCTCCCTTCTCTTCTTGCTCTCAGTCTTTCCCAGCATCGGACTCTTTTCCAATGTCAGTTCTTTGCATTAGGTGGCCAAAGTATTGGAGGTTAAGCTTCAGCATCAGTCCTTCCAATGAATATTCAGGACTGATCTCCTTTAGGATGGACTGGTTGGATCTCCTTGCAGTCCAAGGGACTCTCAAGAGTCTTCTCCAACACCACAGTTTGAAAGCATCAATTCTTCAGTGCTCAGCTTTCTTTATGTTCCAACTCTCACATCCATACATGACTACTGGAAAAACCATAGCTTTGACTGGAAGGACCTTTGTTGGCAAAGTGATGATTCTGCTTTTTATTATGCTGTCTAGGTTTGTCATAGCTTTTCTTCCAAGGAACAAGTGTCTTTTAATTTCATGATGATGATAATAAATACCATAATGAATGGTTTTAAAATGTAGTTTTCAACACTGACTGCTTGTTAAAATGACTTGGAATAAGTGAAAACAAGCCTAAGCTCTGCTCCAGACCAATTAAGTCAGAATCCAGTCTAACAAGCAGGTGAGTTTGAAAACCCTGGGTAGCCATAGAGGTTATAAGTATACAAGTTACATGCCTGCTGAGGGGTAGTTAATTTTCACATAGTATGCTGGGTTGGCTAGCGTCCCCCAGCCCTCACCCAGTTGATGTCAATCTGGAACCTCAGAAAATGACTTTATTTGGAAATAGGGTCTTCAGTTCAGTTAGTTCAGTTCAGTTGCTCAGTTGTGTCCGACTCTTTGCGACCCCACGAATCGCAGCACGCCAGGCCTCCCTGTCCATCACCAACTCCCGGAGTTCACCCAGACTCACGTCCATCAGGTCGGTGATGCCATCCAACCATCTCATCCTCTGTCGTCCCCTTCTCCTCCTGCCCCCAATCCCTCCCAGCCTCAGAGTCTTTTCCAACTCTTTGCATAAGCAGATGTAATTAGTTAAGATGAGGTCATACTGGCTCAGGGTGGGCCCTAGTGTAATGACTGGTGTCCTTATAAGAAGAGGAGGCAGAGACACAGACATACACATTGCGGTGAGGGGCCACACCTTGGGAAGACATGGGGAGAGACTGGAATGATGCATCGACGGGCTAAAGACCACCAGGGATGGCCAGTGTATCTGTTTGCTAGGGTTGTCATGACAAAGTATGGCTTTAAGCAACAGAATATATTTTCTTACAGTTTGGAGGCCAGACGTCTGTGACTAAGGTGTCAACAGAGTTGGTTTCTTCTGAGGTTTCTTGGCTTGAAGACGGGCGTCTTCTCACTCTGTCTTTACGTGGCCTTCGTCTGTGTGTGTCTGTGTCCTGATCTCCATCTAACAAGGTCATCAGTCATCTGAATCAGGGCCCACTGAAATTACTTCATTTCAATTTAATCTCCCCTTTTGTTATTGTTGTTTAGTCACTAAGTCGTGTCCAACTCTTTTGGGACGCCATGTACTATAGCCCACCAGGCTCCTCGGCCCACGGGGATTTTCCAGGCAAGAATACTGGAGTGGGTTGCCATTCCCTTCTCCAGGGGACTTTTCTGACCCAAGGATCAAACTCTCATCTCTTGCATCTCCTGCATTGGCAGGTGGGTTCTTTACCACTAGTGCCACCTGGGAAGCCCTTGAGGATCACAGACCTGCTGAAACCAGAAGGTTGATGATCACGACTCCAGAAATACGAGCTTATGACCTCACCATCAATCAGAAGAATGTCCATGAGCATGTCATGCACACTGTGACCCCCTTTCTCATCTTGCCTTTCAAGACCCTTCTCTGAAAGCCATCAGGGGATTTGGATCTTTCGAACACAAGCTACAATAGACATCATTCTTTCCTTCACCACAACCCTGTGTGAATAGACTGGCTTTATTGTCGGTTCAAGTTTGGTTTGGTAACAGGATAACTTTTAACTAAGTGTCTGAGATACTATACTCATCTACATTTCCTAAAACAGTGTTCATTTAAAGTGGCACACAATATCTGACTCATATTTTTGCCCGTATTCTCTGTTCTGGAGAATACTAGAGGGGGTTGCCATTCCCTTCACGGACATTCTTCTGATTGATGGTTAGGTCATAAGGTGGTATTTCTGGACTCATGATCAGGTTGAAACCTTCTGGTTTCAACAGGTCTGTGGTCTTAAAGGGCTTCCCAGGTGGCACTAGTGGTAAAGAACCCACCTGCCAATGCAGGAGATGCAAGAGATGAGGGTTTGATCCTTGGCTCAGGAAGATCTCCTGGAGAAGGGAATGGCAACCCACTCCAGTATGTATTAGGGGCTTCCCTGGTGGCTCAGAAGTTAAAGCATCTGCCTCCAATGCGGGAGACCTGGGTTCAATCCCTGGGTTGGGAAGATCCCCTGGAGAAGGAAATGGCAACCCACTCCAGTACTCTTGCCTGGAGAATCCCATGGACGGAGGAGCCTGGTAGGCTACAGTCCGCAGGGTCACAAAGAGTCAGACAGGACTGAGCGACTTCACTTTCACTTTCTGCCCTGGAGACCAAAATCAGCCTTGAGTGTTGGTGATGAGTTGACTTCTCAGATACCCTGTTCTATGATATTAACCATGTTCACGTGTGTTCAGTTGCTCAGTCATGTCTTGACTCTTTGGGATCCCATGGACAGTAGCCCGCCAGGCTCCTCTGTCCATGGATTCTTCAGGCAAGAATACTGGAGTGGGTTGCCATTTCCTCCTCCAGGGGATTGTCCCGACCCAGGGACTGAACCGCATCTCCTGCATTGGCAGGTGGGTTTTTTTAACACTGTGCCACCTGGGAAGCACCGATATTAACCATACATAGCACCAATACTTGATGTTCAAGCTTTAAGGCAGAGGCCTCCCAAAATGGGTCTGCTCAGCATGTATCTATGAGATATCACAAAAATAATAATCTACCTTAGAATAATGACAGGTCCTACATGTGGTATTAGGGAGGAGTGCCTTGGAAATGAGATGATCCTTCCTTTGATTAAAATCTGTAATAGCTGCTCACTTTTTAGAGAAGAAAGTGCAGGCTTTTTACCACAGCTTTCAAAGCTCTTCCCATAGTGCCTCAACACATTTCCCAATCTTACCACCCATTGCTGCACTGGCCTGTACACCCACATTTGAGTTATTTTTACCTTTGTGTACTTCCAGCTGTTTTCTCTGTCTGGAACACCATTTTCCCATCTCTTCTCTGTCAGATAAAAATCCCACTCCTTCCTTCTTCAAGACCTAGACAAAACACCTCCCCCTGGATTGGAGACACCCTACCTACCAGATCCTTCATGAAAATCTATTTCAGTGAGCTCCAGAGGTCACATACCTTAACTGTGACCACATAGCCTGAATTTTCTAGAAAAGTCATAATACCATAATTTTCTTTGTCTCTAAGGTGAACTTGTCACTTCTTCTACTAGAGGTCCCTGTTTTGGAATTGATAAACTCAGTTAGTACAACACTATCATTCTGTATTGTCAAATAAAAAAATCTGAAAAATAAAATGACTTTTTTTAAAAAAGCATTGCCCATACTTTTTAAAAACTATTTTTTATTTGAGCAACATGGTGAATGTATATAAATTAGAAGTAAAACAACCAGTTATTGTGGGTTTTGTCCAGCTGCTAAGTTGTGTCAGAATCTTTGCCCCCCCCCCCCACCCCCATGAACTGCAGGACACCAGGATTCCCTGCACTTCACTATCTCCCGTAATCACCTGCAATTCCACTCTATTATGAATATTTTTCTATACTTCTACCCATGCAAATATATATACACACACGTGTGTGTTTTTAAAAGATAAAGTTATGTTCATCTACTATAGTTTTTTTTTTTTTTTCTATTCTACATAGTCTGCATGGGATTTGTGAGTTTGTGACTCTCTTTTCCATACCATCACTATAAACGGCTACATTTAGTCCATTGCATATGAGATCATAATTATTGAACCTATTATTAGACCGTAAATATTAAACTTATTCTTTATACTGGAAAAGAGAGTAGGTAGTTTTAAGTTTTTCACCATTATAGAAATACACTTAAAGCCTTATTCTAAAAAAAGAAATGAAAAATCTGAGTTTTGAAATATAATCAAGTCATAGCAAGCAAAATATAAACATTTGGGGATGAAAGATTAAATTATAATTTAAAAAAAAATTCCAGTTGCTTTGTTAACCTTCTTATATGCCAACTTATTATAAAACAAGTTTCGAAAAATATTATGTAAAGCAGCCTGCTAATTTATGTAGGTTGCAGTTTCTTTTAGAAAACTCTTATGCAGACCCCTAAAATAAACATACATGAGCACATTCCATAGAAATCCATTTTTTCCAACAAGGTTTTTCAATCCCAGTTTTTAAGAAAATAAAATGTAGGATCTGTTTATATTAGCCTCATTGTTAATTAGAGTGATCAGAGGTTCTTCTTGGAGTTGATTTTGTATCCCTAACATGATAATAGTTCTCTGTAATAATTAGGAAATGTAGAGGCATTTAAAAGGACATAGCAAATACTAAAATGACTCAACATTTTGGAGACAGAGCTGTCCAGATTGCACAATGGGAAAAATAAAAACAGATGACATAGTCTGCATGTATAGGTCAGATATATTTGTGAGCATAAACAATGAGATACAAATCAGAAACAAGAAGTTCAGAACTCCTTGATTCTTATTAGACTGTAACTGCAGTTATTCATGGGGGTTGATTTGTATTTGAAACATACAACAATTAGTACCAAAAATGAGCCCACTGTTTGACCATTATAAGTACCAGAGGGCCAAACAAAACACACAGAACTTATCCTTAGAAACATGACAATTTTTAAAACTAATAACAAACATGTACATGCCTTTTTGTGATTCTTTGGTTTGGGGAAAGGAAGGTGTCAAATTAACTTATCATGAAGCAAGATGTGGAGACTTTTACAGGTGCAAAGAGTGGTTCTATCTTATGTAGCTGGCATTTTGAAAATGGTACCAGGAGATATTTTGCTACTAAAAATTGTCCTCAAATACAGACAAAGATATTTGGCAGTTTTCTGGGCTGTAGGACGTTATGGGAACCTACAGGACGGATTTATAAGCCATCTGATTGTAGGTTGGGAGAAACAAATAGAGGAAAGCTACTAAAAATAATAACAATAATAAATCCCACAATGAGTTTAACCATCCCTTATATGAAAATAAACACATGACCTTCTCTGAAAGACAGACTCCCCTGGACCCACCTCCCATGTAAAGATTTGACACAGAAATTTTCAAAATCTGCCATCTTGAGATGTCAAGGACTTCCTGATATATATTACTGTCCATCAGGCATGCCTTGAAGAGGAATTCTAGGATCAAGAAGACCCATCACATCTTACGAGATTTCAGGTTGTGTGTTTCAAACACTGTTTCTCCTTTTGGAAACCACCATTACCAAAGATTTTCATACTCTAGTCAGAACATGGAGTACCACACCCACCTTTTAATGTCTGCCAAAGCCCGTATTTTCTAATAGAACTCACCCTTATGACACAGGCAGCCAAGCTAAAGAAACATCAGCAATAGTGCCACATAAAAATCTGTTTCTCCAGAATATAAAAACTGGCCTTCAGGATGTAAATCTTTGGTATTTTCCCACTTATGTTTATCTTTTTTAATCTTCTAAAAAAATCATTGATTTTTCTATGAATATTAAAAAGCCATGTTCTCTGGAAAGCAATTCAATAAAAAACCCTTCAGTAAAAAATAAATTAATTAAAAAAAAAAAACATGTTCTAATCCTATCACTTCTTTTTGACTTTGACACATCATTCTAGAATTTTCGGAACCTTAGTTTTGTGCTCACATCAAAACCCAGGACACTGAACAGATAGTTTGGAAGGTCTGTGCTTCCCTGTTCTGATATTTTCTGTCCTGTGAACACGGAATGAGTGTCAGAGACACCAGGTGACTCATAATAGCAAAGTAATTCCTATTAGATTAGGAAAGAATCAAGGTACAGTGAGAAGTTTTAGAGGAGAAACAGAACATGATATAAATCAATAAGAAAAGCAGAAGTTACTGTCAGCAAAAGTTAATAAATGACCACACAGTTTAAAAATGATAAACTGACTCAAACAAAAAAAGCTTTGTGCCAAAGAATATACAATGGGGGAAAGGCAGTCTCTTCAGCAGATGGTATTGGGAAAGTTGGACAGCTACACATAAATCATGGAAGATATAACACATCCTCACAGCATACACAGAAATAAACTTGAAATGGCTTAAAGACTTAAGTGTAAGATAAGACACCATAAATCTCCTAGAAGAGAATATATGCAAACTTTCTCTGACATAAATCATATCAGTGCTTTCCTAGGTCAGTCTCCCAAGGCAATAGAAATAATAGCAAAAGGTTTGCACATCAAAGGAAACCATAAGCAAAAGGAAAAGACATCTTATGTATAGCCTGGGATAAAATATTTGCAAAAGATGCAACAGATAAGGGATTACTTTCCAAAATATGCAAACAGCTCCTACAATCCAATAACAAAAACCCAAACAACCCAATCGAAAAATAGGCACAAGATCTAAATAGACATTTCTCCAAAGAATGCAGACAGATGGCCAATAGGCACATGAAAAGATGCTCATCATTGCTAAGTATTAAAAAGCACGAATCAAAACTACGATGAGGTACCACCTCACATCGGTCAGACTGGCCATCATTAAAAAGCCTACAAATGACAAATGCCGGAGAGGGTGTGGGGCAAAGGGAACCCTCCTACACTGTTGGTAAGAACATAAATGGATGCAGCCACTGTGAAGAACAGTATGGAGGTTCCTCAAAAAAGTAAAAATAGAGCTATCATATGACCCAGCAACTCCACTCCTGGATGTATCTAATTGAAAACTCTAATTCAAAAAGAATCTGCACCCCTATGTTCATAGTAACACCATTTACAGTAGCCAAGCCATGGAAACAAGCTAAATATCCATCAACAGATGAATGGCTAAAGACGTGTGTGTGTGTGTGTGTGTGTGTGTGTGTGTGTGTGTAATAGAATATTAGCCATAAAAAAACAACAATGCCATTTGCAGCAACATGGGTGGACCTAGAGATTAGCTAGATTAGATTAGCATACTTACACACTAAGTGAAGTATGTGAGACAGAGAAAGACAAATACCATATGATATCACTGGTTCCAAATAGGAAAAGGAGTACGTCAAGGCTGTATATTGTCACCCTGTTTATTTAACTGATATGCAGAGTACATCATGAGAAACGCTGGACTGGAAGAAACACAAGCTGGAATCAAGATTGCTGGAAGAAATATCAATAACCTCAGATATGCAGATGACATTACCCTTATGGCAGAAAGTGAAGAGGAACTCAAAAGCCTCTTGATGAAAGTGAAAGTGGAGAGTGACAAAGTTGGCTTAAAGCTCAACATTCAGAAAACGAAGATCATGGCATCTGGTCCCATCACTTCATGGGAAATAGATGGGGAAACAGTGGAAACAGTGTCAGACTTTATTTTTCTGGGCTCCAAAATCACTGCAGATGGTGACTGCAGCCATGAAATTAAAAGACGCTTACTCCTTGGAAGGAAAGTTATGACCAACCTAGAGAGCATATTCAAAACAGAGATGTTACTTTGCCAACAAAGCTTCATCTAGTCAAGGCTATGGTTTTTCCTGTGGTCATGTATGGATGTGAGAGCTGGACTGTGAAGAAGGCTGAGCGCCGAAGAATTGATGCTTTTGAACTGTGGTGTTGGAGAAGACTCTTGAGAGTCCCTTGGACTGCAAGGAGCTCCAACCAGTCCATCCTGAAGGAGATCAGCCCTGGGATTTCATTGGAAGGAATGATGCTAAAGCTGAAACTCCAGTACTTTGGCCACCTCATGCGAAGAGTTGACTCATTGGAGAAGACTCTGATGCTGGGAGGGATTGGGGGCAAGAGGAGAAGGGGACGACAGAGGATGCGATGGCTGGATGGCATCACTGACTCGATGGATGTGAGTCTGAGTGACCTCCAGGAGTTGGTGATGGACAGGGAGGCCTGGTGTGCTTCGGTCGCAAAGAGTCAGACACGACTGAGCGACTGATCTGATCTGATCACTTATATCATATGGAATCTATGAAAGTAGACACAAATGAACATATCTATGAAATAGAAACAAACTGACAGATATAGAGAGCAGATCTGTGGTTGCCAGAAGAGGAGGAGGGAAGGACTGGGAGTTGGGGATTAGCAGGTGCAAACATACATTCAGAATAGACAAACAGCAAGGTCCTACTGCACAGCACAAGGAATTATATTTAATATTCTGTAGCATAATGGCAAAGAATAGGAAAAAAATATGGATATGGACAACCGAGTCACTTTGTTGTACAGCAGAAATTAAGCACAACTTCATCAATCAACTATACTTCAATAAAATTTGAAAAAATATCTTTGCACCAAAACTAAGCATTCTCAGTAGCATCTGCAGATGGCTTCTTCCTCCATCTGTGTCTTGTGCTTTGTTTTTTTTTTTTATTGTTGTTGTTCTCTTGGTGGTTTATATTTGAGATCAAGAATCAGTGGGATTTGACAATAGAATTATTTTCATAACATTTCCAATTGTTTAGAATCAGGAAAAGAGGCTTGAGAAAACGCTTCATGTCAGGAGAGTCTGGGCCAGGATTTTTGGTAGAGCACTTCAGGCAAGTTGGAAAACAATAGGATTATTCATTAAACTTCACCTGGACAGCACTGCTTTGCAAGTGTTATTCTGTTGTGACTGCAGAGCTTGTAATTATTTGACCCTAAGCGTGGAATAAACTTTGTAATCTGTACTACTCTGAACAGTATGTCTAGTGTGTGTGTGCACACTATTTTGGGAAATACACACATACAACCATGTATTTCCCAAAGTCTTTAAGATGCCTGGAGCTGCCAAGTGTCAGACAGTCTTGCCTGGGAAATCTCATGAACAGAGGAGCCTGGTGGGCTACAGTCTATGGGGTCGCAAAGAGTCAGACATGATTTAGGGTCTAAACAACAATAAGACTTCATTAAGCTATCTCTCTTCAGTAAGAGAGCTATTTCCATCATATTTTTACCAAATGAAAATTGCCTCATGCTTGCAATAAAATTTTCTGCTACTGGAATAACATTAAAAAAAAAAAGTTGGCATTGTACCAATGTATTTTTTTTTCCTCTTCAAGCATTACTCTAGCAGTCTCATACTGCTCTTAGAACTAATTGCTTCGCAGTGGGAAAGGGGGAGCAGGGAGTACAAGCTGTTGAGTTTAAGAACTGTGCATCTTGGTTTTACAATTTCAGATGGTAAAGCATATACCCACAATGCGGAAGACCTGGGTTTGGTCCCTGGGTCAGGAAGATGCCCTGGAGAAGAAAATGGCAGTCCACTCCAGTACCCTTGCCTGGAAAATCCCATAGACAGAGGAGCCTGGTAGGCTACAGTCCATGGGGTCGCAGACAGTAGGACACAACTGAATGACTTCACTTGTGTTCTTTTCTTTTTGTTTTACAAAGGAAGGAAGGTTCTAGAATGTCACCGTGACAGTTTGTCTTTTTATGGGCTCAGACTAGGCCAAATCACAGGAAAATAGACCCTTGCTAGGATTGCACTTCTTCTGTTGAAATGACAGGGCATTTCCAAGGGGCCGTGTGCTGGTTGGCAGCTCTAACGCGGGTCTGGTTGCTTGGGAATCCCTGCTTCACGCCACGTCAAAGGTCCAGGTCTGGTCTGATCAGTTTCCAGAGAGAGACACTGCCGCCAAGTGTAAGGCAACCACTCGGGCTTCTCGAGGTGCCTTCCACCTACCCACTTGGAACCGCAGTAGGTACCAGGCTTCCAAAGGGAGCCACTCATAAAACAGTGTGCACCCACTCGGCCTGTCTCTTCCAGTGCCCCCGGGAGGCATTGATGTTCCCGTCACTGTCACTGCAGAGCTTTCAAGTGAAGCTGGAGACAAGACACCCTTTCATATACTTTAATTACCTCACGCTTAAACCGGAGGCTGGCACCCATCCCGGAAAAGCCCTGAATGACCCTGCTTCTGCCAAGTCTTTCCTCTTCCTTGTGTCTCTTCTCGATCCACAGCTGCTCCAAACTGGAAAGCGCAACCCCTACGGATGAGCCCCACAGTCCCAGGATGGGGAGAGTCCCAGGCAACACCCTTCTCAGAGGCCAGCATCTTCTTGCTGAACTGGGGGACTGGGGGTGACTTTGGACAAGACGGGGGACAGTCCCCTGCCCTGCCAGATATGGCCACACTGAAGGCACGGACAGAACCTGGACTCTGGCAGCCTGAGAGCTGCCCAAGCACGGTGAGAAGTTTTGTCCGGGAGGCTGCCGGTGCCAGGCGTGCTGTCTTGTAAGTGAGAAGGGAGCGGGGCTTGGGCTCCGGTTTGCTCGAAGCTTCCAGCTGAGCACTGGTGATGCAGCATGTGAAACAGAACACAAGGTGGAATGTATTGAAATCCCACAAGAGAAGCACAGAGCGCAATGCAAGCACAGAGCCGGGAAAGAAACAGTCTGGGCTGGGGTACGTGCCAGCCTGGGGTTTTGGCCGAGGCAGGGCTGGAGCCGGGCCTCGAAGATCTGGTTGTACTTGGACACACAGAGACGAGGCGGAAGCAAAAGCAGAGTCACCAAAGAGATACAGGATGAAGCATGGGGCAGGGTTGCAATATGAAACGAGCTCACTGAGAAATTGGACCGTGGGTCTCAATAGCAATGGGCATCTTAATAGCTCTCTACGGCTTCTAAAGCATTTTATCATTGAGTACTCTATTGGATTCATACAAAATATGAAGGTAAGTCTTAAGGTTCTTATCAGGTTTTATTTTCATGAAGTTTCACCTCAGGGAATAAATGTGAATATAATTTAAACACTGTGATATTAAGTAGCATATAAGTACTTATTAGGTTCTATCCCTGGGTTGGGAAGATACTCTGGAGGGGTAAATGGCCATCCACTCTAGTATTCTTGCCTGGAGAATCCCACGGACAGAGGAGTCTGGCAGGCTACAGTCCATAGGCGTGCAAAGAGTTGGACATAACTGAGGGACTTAGCACACACTTATTACTAATGATGAGAAAGTATTAGAGAGTGTAGTATAACTAAATGGAGTACACATGCTGCTTTATTAATGCCGGCTCCATTCTAACCCAGCTTGATGAATAATAATGAGAACACTGACAACACTTTGTCCTAAAGCTGCATCTGCACGGCTTCCTGTGATTAGGTTTTAGAAAGATAGGAAAAAAAGGGGACATTCACATGGATGTCCAGATATAGGTCAACTGTGAAGAATGGACTAGGAAGCCGCGGAGCCTCCCACTTGGAGGCCATGCCGTGGAGCAGGGATAACCATTTCCTGCTGTGTCTGCTCTGACTCCCTGACTCACAAAATCTGCAAGTATAAAAAAGTGTTTTTTAAAATAAAGAGCAAGGATTTACTGTATGACGCAAAAAGCTATATTAAATATCTTGTAATAAACTATAACCAAAAGAATTGAAAAATAGAAATATATATAACTGAATCATTTTGCTGTATACCTGAAACTAACACGTCATTGCAAATCAATTATACTCCAATTTTAATAAGTCAAGCTGAGGATTATTTATAGGTAAGCTGCAGATCTGGGTTTCCCAGGTGACAGTAGCAGTAAAGAATCTGGATGCAATGCAGGAGACCTGGGTTCGATCCCTGGGTCAGGAAGATCCTCTGGAGAAGGACATGGCTACCCTCTCCAGTATTTTGGGGGAAATTCCATGGACAGAGGAGCCTGGAGGGCTATGGTCCATGGGGTCACAAAGAGTCAGACACGACTAAAGCCACTTAGCACACAAGCTGCAGCTTTCCCTTCTTAATATTTATAACACAAAAGTGCTGGTCTAAAGTCATTAAGTTTTGTTGTAATTTCTTCCACAGCAATAGTAAGTGGAATTTCCACTTGATCTACAATGGTTTCTTTCTTTTTTAAAAGATAATCTAAAGGAACTATGACAAAATGCTAACATTTGTTCATTTGGGTGGTGGGAATGTGAATATTTGTTACATTTTTCTTTGAAAAAGTTATTTTTTTAATTTAAAACTTAACATGAAATCCATTTGTATTTCTAATATAAAACACACTGTTGACATTTCCAGTAAATCTCTAAGTGCTGATGTTAAAAAGAAGAGAAAAAAAGCATTTCGAAAGACTCACCGGGAAAGCCATTGTATTTTACTACGTTCATTTAAGGATTCAAAGAGGTTGGTGAAAATACTATAAAAGTAACCAATGTAAAAGCAGAGACATAGCTTTGCTGACAAAGTCCCTATGGTCTAAAGCTATGGTTTTTCGAGTAGTCATGTACAGATGTGAGAGTGGGACCATAAAGAAGGCTGAGCACCAAAGAACTGATGCTTTCAAACTGTGGCATTGGAGAAGACTTTTGAGAGTCTTGGACTGCAAGGAGATCAAACCAGTCAATCATAAAGGAAATCAACCCTGAATATTCACTGGAAGGACTGACGCTAAAGCTGAAGCTCTGATACTTTGGCCACCTACTGTGAAGAGCTGACTCACTGGTAAAGACCCTCATCCTGGGAAAGACTGAGGGCAGGAGGAAAAGGGGGTGACAGAGATGAGATGGTTGGATGGCATCACCAACTCAATGGACATGAGTTTGAGCAAACTCCAGGAGATGGTGAACGACAGGAAGCCTGGCATGCTGCAGTCCATGGGGGTCACAAAGAGATGGACTTGACTTAGTGACTGAACAACAACCAACCAATGAACATCACCAGCACATCATGGGAATCACTCTGATAGTGAGCTGACGAGGTGGAAAAGTCTTGTACTGTTTTCCATTACAGATACACCTCGTCATACTGCACTTTGCAGACACTGTCTTTTTTAACAAATTGAAGGTCTGTGATAAACTTGTATCAAGCAACTCCGTTGGCACTATTTTTCCAACAGCATCATTTATTAAGTAAGGTATGTACACTGTTTTTTAGACATAATGCTGCTGCTGCTGCTAAGTCGCTTTAGTCGCATCCGACTCTGTGCGACCCCATAGACGGAAGCTCACCAGGCTCCCCTGTCCCTGGGATTCTCCAGGCAAGAACACTGGAGTGGGTTGCCATTTCCTTCTCCAATGCATGAAAGTGAAAAGTGAAAGTGAAGTCGCTCAGTCGTGTCCGACTCTTAGCGACCCCAGGGACTGGAGCCTACCAGGATCCTCCGTCCGTGGGATTTTCCAGGCAAAAGTACTGGGGTGGGGTGCCATTGCCTTCCCCGACATAATGCTATTGTACACTTAATAAACTACAGTGTACTGTAAACATAACTTTTCTATGCAACTGCGAAACCAAAAAAACTGTGTTTCTGACTTGACTGCATTATTTGATTAATTTTGGTGGTCTGGAATGGAACCCACATTGTCTCCAAGGTGTGTGTGTCCTTATGAGTTACATTTTTTCATAATAGTCTGGAAAATACTAGCATGTGTTATTCACATGATGCTTTGAAGCATTCATGGATTCTGACCTGATTGGGAAGGTTTAACAATAAACACAGGCATTCAGGGATGGTTTATCAATACACTCTATCAGGCTCTGAGGGCTGGGTGGTTAATGGATGGAGTCATCGCTGTTAAAGTCAAGAAGCAAGGCAGGATGAAGTCTTCAGGCTGAACATCTCCTGAGAGCATCTGCTTTCCAAGTAGGCACTTGGTAATCAGAGCAATGGTGGGGATAACATACGACCTGACAGTTCAGTTACTTCAGCATTTTACTAAATAGAAGACTTTCTGCAGACCTTCTCCAGATTTGGGATCCAGGGTTCCTGGAAGCATGCAGGAGCCCAGCGGTGCCCATCCGTTTAAATGTGCTTGGCTTCTGAACACGTTGGACGGAACAGCCGGAGTGAAACGGGAGACGGATTGGGACGCACAAAATGAGCAGAACGGTGAAATGTGAACTGGAGACTCTGGCAGCAGATCCCTAAGGAGGATGACCCCTGCTCCCCCCGGGGGCACAGGTGGCACTCCGGGCTCCAAGCGAGAGCAGGAGCGAGGTGGGGGTGAGCAGCGGCCTGGGGTCTCCAGAGGCCGCAGTGGGGACAGAGGGGACAGGCGGCGGGGGGAGAGAGTGAAAGCTGAGAACCTGGAGGCCATCGGACCGACAACCCTGCGAAGTGTACTGACGCGGGGGAATGCGAGTCCTCAGCTGGGGGAGCTAACAGGCACCGGGAGGGTGCTGTGTAGACCAGACATACTGCAGCGTATTTGTGCACGCATGTGTGTGTGTGCGCGTGTGCACTGAGCCATGTTCAACTCTTTGTGACCCCACGGACTGTAGCCCGCCAGGCTCCTCTGTCCATGGGATTCTCCAGGCAAGAATACTGGAGTGGGTTCCCATGCCTTCCTCCAGGGCATCTTCCCCACCCAGGGATCGAACCTGCCTCTCTGGCGTCTCCGGCACTGGCAGGCGGATTCTTCAGCACTGAGCCACCTGGGGCGTCCTGCAGGGTGTTTAAGTGCAGCAGCCAGGCTCGTGGAGGGACAGGGTGGGAGTGGAGGGTAGCAATGCCTGGGACGGGGGCAGGACTCTGCACAAGGGGGAGCGAGACGCCTTCTTCCCGAAGGGATGCGGTGACTCCGTCGTAATGCGTCATCAGGAGGAAAGGGTGGGAGCCGCCGCGGGTGCCTTCCTTATTCTGGTGGCAGCACACGGAATGAAGACTTTCGCTTCCGGGAAATGTAACCCGAGGGTCTTAGCCGAGCGTGAGCGGCCAGGGTGGGGGCGAGGAGGGGGCAGGCTGGCAGTTCGAGGGGAACAGAGGAACGGGGTGAGGGAGGCGGAGGGTTTGGCGGGCGGGCCAGAAGGAGCAGAGGCCTGAAGGCGAGCAGGGTGGAACCCCGAGATGTGCAGTGCGGGTCCCCCATGGCCCTGGCGGCAGAACTGGATCTGGAATGGAGTCCAGAGAACAGGAAGGGGCGGATGGGGGCTGGAGAGGGAGGGATCCGGCCTGCGGCCTGCAAGCTGGAGGAGCTGGAGGAGGGAGCCCCACCTCCTGGAAGGGGGGACTCCGCACACAGGCCGCTCCGCAGACTCCGCATCCTGAAGGCAGGAGTGGGCATCCCAGGTGAGGTGTGGCTTCCGGGAGGACTGGCGGGAGGGGTACGGGGAGCGGCGGCCTGGCAGGCAGAGGAGCCTGGTGCCGGGCAGAGGAAGGAAGCTTCCATCTCATTCGAACGTCCCCCAGGGACATGAGATTGACACGGGATGGAGGTGCCTGAACTGTGTCTCATTTGCAAGAGTCTCGATAGCTTCCTACGTAGAAAGTGCTGTGACCCGCATGACGTGTCCCTAAGACCCACCTCGAGATGCGCAAGCGGGACGGGAAGGAGAAACACGGCTGGCTGTGAGAGAAACATGGCCAGTGAGCAGCAGCGCAATTTCAAGAATAATCGAACTTCCCGTGAATTCGACCTGAAGAGGGCCAGGTTTTCCCTTCAGTGGGAGGCCAGTCAGTCATCATCACAGTGGAAAAATCATTAGCTAAAGGGACCCTTCTTCTAGACCAGGCGGTTCTCACGGTGGGGTCCCGGGACCTGGAGATGTTCGTTCTCAGGCCTGACCCCACACCTACTGATTCTAAACACTGGGTGGGGCCCAGCCATCTGAAGTCTCACAAGCCCTTTGAGAGCAGCTGGGCTGGAGGCGGATGGCAGAGACAGGACACTGGTTTGGGGTGAGGTTGGCCTCAAGACAGAACCAGCCCTCACACAGTCCTGTCTTCAGCAAATCACACAAATGTTCCCAGCCTCAGCTCCCTCCTTGGAAAAATGGGAAAATAACTACTTCCCTCATAAGGCTATTTTGATACTAATGGTAATATATTTAAGGGGCTTGGAATACATATATAAACTACTATGATTTTATCACTGAAAATAAATTTGATATTCAAAATAGTCCCCAATAGCACATAATCTCAGACAGCCAAAAAAATTAATGGTTCATGAATCAGGTATCTTGTGTGCTAAGTCGCTTCAGTTGTGTCCAACGTGACCCCATAGACGGCAGCCTACCAGGACCTGCCATCCCTGGGATTCTCCAGGCAAGAACACTGGAGTGGGTTGCCATTTCCTCCTCCAATGCATGAAAGTGAAAAGTGAAAGGGAAGTCGCTCAGTCGTGTCCAATTCTTCAGACCCCATGGACTGCAGCCTACCAGGCTTCTCCGTCCATGGGATTTTCCAGGCAAGAGTACTGGAGTGGGTTGCCATTGCCTTCTCCGTATTAAAAGCTAGGTCAGATGAAATCTTAGTTCCTATAAATGGAGCAATAGCCCTTTTGATGATTCAGATCAAGGAAGGCAATTATAGGTTTCCCATATCCATTTCACCTGCTTTGTGTTCTGACCCTGCATTGGGTGAAGCAAAGTCCTTTTATGGGAAGACTTTCCAGTCTGGGTGCATGTGATGCCTGAGGTTTTTATTCCCCCCAGACTGTCTTCTCTGAACAAGGTCCCCTTATTTTCTGAGAGTCTTGGCATTCACGTACACAACTAGTAAAGCAACTTTAGGTAAGAGATCATCAATAAAGTTCTTTCAGGGGCTTCCCTGGTGGTCCAGTGGTTAAGAATCTGCCTTGAAATGCAGGGGACATGGGTTCCATCCCTATTCAGGGAACTAAGACCCGGAACAGCCAAAAAGAGAAAATAAAATAAAAACTTGCTGGTTCAGACATCAAAAATACCTTTTCCAGCTCTCTTATCCTGTAGCTCATGACTGGGGGTGAGTTACTTAATCTCTCTGCACCTGCCTTCCCCACTCTACAACACAGGGATAACAAACCATGGCTGACAGTGTGTGCAAGGATTAAATGAGCTGACCATTTACTGTATTTTAATATCATCTGGTCATTTTCTTCTTAGAAGAAAGTTTCTAAGCAGGAAAGTTGTGTCAATAACTCTACGGTTATACATAGTACAGTGTTAGTCGCTCAGTCATGTCCAGCTCTTTGGGATCCCATGGACTGTAGCCCTCCAGCCTCCTCTGTCCATGGGATTCTCCAGGCAAGAATACTGGACTGGGTTGCCATTTTCTCCTCCAGGCGATCTTCCCGATCCAGGGATCGAACCTGAGTCTCCCACATTGCAGGCAGATTCTTTACTGTCTGAGCCACCTGGGAAGCCCATGTAGTACGTTACAGTCTGACTTTTTGTCCTTCCTGGGTGTTCAGTTACGTTCATGGTTTACATTTTAGTGTCTATTCAATGTTAAGACAACTGGGTCGCTTAATTTATAGAGCAGCTTAGCCCAAATGTACCTCAACCCCAATCGGAACCTCAATAGTCACAATTCCTGGCCCACCGTCACGGCTCTGCTCTCATTGCATAGATTTCAGGGGCCAAGGGGAGTCATTCGGTCTTTTCTCTGAGGCCAGGTTCTCTTGATGGGACAAGCGAACTGTGACAGGATGAGGCCACTGCAAACTGTCCCAAAATATGAAGCACATTTGTCTCCTTGACCCAACAGAACAGAAGCACGAGCCACACTGGTGGCCTTCTACCCAGAGCCTTTCTAGGCAGATGTTTTCTGTCCAGGTTTATTGAAGGATTTCTGGTACTTGTGAAGATAATGTGCAATGGGGTGAGTTTCATATTAGAATGGTACTGTAGTTCTTTTCCAAATCTCTCACACAAGCTGGGGCTGGAGAAGAGGAAGTGGGTAGAGCTGTGGCCCTGCCAGGGAGTGCCAGGGGACCATAACCTGCTCAGACCCACACGGGCCCCAGGGAGCTGGAGACGGCTCAGACGTCTCGCCAAAGCGTGTAGCTCCAAGGAGTCTACTGTGAGTCGTGTCTTAGTTTTTATAACTGAGCTCCAGCTATACCAGGTCCAGGGAGTAGATACCCTGGGGCTGGAATCTCACTGTTCTGCCCACCAAAGTCCTCCCTCAGCCATTCCCAGGCCAAAGCTGCCTCTCTGAGTGGACAGAGAGGCCCACGCTCAATATCTGTAACCAGCGAGGGTCAGACAGTGGATGTGCATGTGTTCTGTGCATAACCTCCCATCAGAACTCCATAAATGCAATCATTCCCTTTTTTTGTGAGAACCCGAGCTCAGAAAAGTCTCAAACTAGGAAATCCGCCCATGCTCACACACATAGCGAGCCTGTGTTCTTAGCCACTCACTTGCTTTAGAGAAAGGCCACACTGAACCAGTTGTGGTCTAAAATTTGATCATTTATTCAGTTTTGCAACAATAAATGGTCATTAGCTAACTTTCTACAGCTGATAAATACAAAGGTAGTTTTATTTCATTTTGTAATGCACTTGGTTTAGTTTAAAAATCAAAATTCTTCTGGAAGTGCCCTTTTTGTGGTTGTTCAGTTGCTCAGACATGTCCAACTCTTTGCAACCCCATGGGCTATAGCCTGCCAGGCTCCTCAGTCCATGGGATTCTCAAGGCAAGAATATTGGAGGGGGTTGCCTTGCCCTCCTGCAGGGGATCTTCCAGATCCAAGGATCGAACTCACATCTCTTACATCTCCTGCACTGGCAGGTAGGTTCTTTACCACTAGTGCCAGCTGGGAAGCCCAAAGTGTTCAGTTCAGTCATGTCCAACTCTTTGTGACCCTATGGACTGTAGCCCCCCAGGCTCCTCTGTCCTTGGGATTCTCCAGACAAGAATACTGGTGTGGGTAACCATTTCCTTCTCCAGGGGGAAGAGCCCTGTATATATACATGCTGGACAGGGGATCACAGTCATCCTATGGCAACGCTGGCTGGTAGACAATAGGCGCCTCAGGTGAATGTGTTACTGCCATTATTACCAAGTAGTTGAGACAGACACAGAAAGAGCAAGCTTCTCTGTGGGAATGGTTCTTGAACAATTTCCTTTACACTCCAGAACCTCTAAAACTTCTCTAC
The DNA here is from genome assembly GCA_935064755.1 of Tragelaphus eurycerus. Classification (NCBI taxonomy): domain Eukaryota; kingdom Metazoa; phylum Chordata; class Mammalia; order Artiodactyla; family Bovidae; genus Tragelaphus; species Tragelaphus eurycerus. Next base: position 19,020,014 of record CAKXYN010000039.1, on the reverse strand, counting down.
TTGGTTTTTTAAAAATCAATGCCAAATTAAATGCGATTACTTTCCATTTTAGTGTTCTCCTCTCCCCTGGATATTTAATACAATTTAATTAACTGTCTACCATGACTTCCCCATGAGGGTTTGCTTTGAAATCCTTGCTGGAGGACAATGTAAGGGTACTCGTTTCTCAATAAATGTCTCCAAAACGTTTCTCTTATTAAAGAACTAGCCGTATTAAAAGCACACACTGTCTTCTCCGTGATCCTGGAACTCCATAAATGTGCTACCATTGAGCTCAAGAGGTTCTGGGGCCTGGCCTTTCTGCTGGTGTCTGAGAGGCATCAGCTTACAGCATCCGTCCCAGGAGCAAGAGACACACATGTTGTCTTTCATCTTGTGCTGTCGGCCACATGCTGGGTCCAGCTGGCAGAAGCCCCGTGACATCAGATCCACCCTGTGCGTCCGAGGGGCATACGCCACCACTGGGAAAGGCGGCCGAGACATGACGCTCTCGAGCAGAGAGAATGATGAGAGGGCGTGCGCTGTGCTCAAGGTGGGGAGCCTTGATCGCAATTGGAAGGGGGCCCACCGACTTCATGTGAGCACCATCCAGACAATGGATGCTCTGGTACCTCCAAGGTTAGGGGGCCGGGGAGCAGTACCCTCAGGCTCCTGGGGAGGTGGGCTCTAATTCCAGAATCTTCATAACACGAAGAGCAAAAGCTTTCAAAGAGCTTGGGAGTCACCAACACCAAACTGTCTCATGGGTCTCCCTGTCGTAAGAATCAGGACAATATTCTGCAGCAGGACCTGCCGAGGCCCTGGCTCCATCTAAGACTTTACTCGGGCTTCCCTGGTAGATCAGTTGGCAAAGAATCTGCCTGCAAAGCAGGAGACCCCAGTTTGATTCCTAGGCCAGGAAGATCTGCTGGAGAAGGGACAGGCTACTCACTCCAGTATTTTTAGGCTTCCCTTGTGGTTCAGCTGGTAGAGAATCCACTTGCAATGCGGGAGACCTGGGTTCAATCCCTGGGTTGGAAAGATCCCCTGGAGAAGGGAAAGGCTACCCACTCTAGTATTCTGGTCTGGAGAATTCCATGGACTGTATAGTCTATGGGGTCGCAGAGTCAGATACAACTGAGCAGCTTTAACTTTCACTACTTGGGTCTCTCACTCTGGATACCACTGAGCTACTGGCTTTTCACTGAAAACTGCCATTTAACCAAATCTGTCTCTGTATTACACAAGCAGTCATAAAATAAGCTTTTCACTTCATAAAAAATAAAATCGAGTTCTATACTATGATACACTACCAACCTGTCTTACAAGAAAAATCAAACTATTCTATTTTGATAACTGCTAAAATGCAACTCCCTCCAGTATTCTTGCCTGGAGAGTTCCATGGGCAGAGCAGCCTGGCATGCCACAGTCCATGGGGTCACAAAAGAGTTGTGACCCCCAGGACGTGACTGAGCAACTGAACAGCCACGCCAATGCAGCTGACACCAACCCAAGAAGCAAATGTCCCCTGCCCTTTGGAGGAGGAGGACAAGGCGGATGGTCTGCTGCTTCCTGCGCAGGAACCGGAAACGCCCAGCAAGAGGCGCCTCTCTCACTCCTCACCTTATTTGAAGTCTCCAAATTTCGTCCCTGAACCATTTTCTAAGAAATAAGAAAACATAGTCTGTCACACTTATTTTCTAGTTTTATTACAAATAAATACAAGTTAACCACAAAACCCATAAAAGAAGGCTACTCCCAGTAACCTGTGCCAGGGTTCCCATGTCTGGGATCAGAGCCCTTTGTACAACACCCACTTCACTGATTTAATCAGAGACTAGTATTCAAGCCTGTAGAAAATATTCTACAGGAATCACCACACGCATCTGAGGACTTTTATTTTTCATTTCCCTGATCATAGTTTTTAAGATAAGTTCTGAATCAGTCATGCACTTTGAGGGATGTTCTTGGTGGGGCCCATGCTAGTCATACCATTGAAATGCAAGATTTTTTTGAAAAAAAAAATCACATTTATTTGTTCACCTTCGTATGGGTCCCTCAACTGCATCCCTCACTGTTTTTCTCTAGTATTATACAAGCATCCACCCCCAAAATTATTAATACTTGGTTTATTACAAGCACAGAACAGTCAGAGCGCAGTAATCCTTCAAAAGCCATGTTACCGAACTCTCACTTGGATAAAAAGTCACACCAACCATCACTTACTGTGCTTGTGTTACTGTCCTTCTAGAGGGCTACACCAGGAACCTTAAGAAACTTGACTTTTTCCTTACAGAATAGAAGTAAGTTTCCTTTCTTGGTTATAGTTGAAGACAAAAAAAATGAGGAAAAATGAAAGGGGTTTTATTTTGTTCTGACAGGTGGGCAGTGTTCCCACACCCCACCCCCGAATGCCTTGGAGAGCTCAGCTCTGCGCCCTTGAACTGCTGGGAGCCGGCCCCCGGCCCCCTTGCTGACCTGCACCCTGCACCTGTGCCCAGCTTGGCTGACGACACAGACGTGCCTGAAAGCGCCAGGACAGCTGAGAAAAGCCTACTCTGCACAATGGACGTCAGCACCTAAAATTATGGCCCCCGAGAGCCAGCGGTCCTCCTGCTGCTGCATCCCCCAGTTAAGACTCTGAGGATGACAGAGACCCTGGCAGACAGGGGTCAGCGGTTGGGCTGCTGTCCCCCTGCTCCAGGAAGCTGGGGGGACTTCCTACAGGACCCCAGCCACCCCGTGATTCACCAGATCCCGTGGGCGTGAGGGAGAGGGAGACACAAGCCCTGGAGGGTTAAGCTGTGAAGCAGCAGCACTGTACTTAATTAATTATTAATTAAGTTATTAATAAAGTAAGGACCCTAGGAACAAACCCAGGGAATTTGTGTAAGTGCTTCCTACTGAAAAGTATAAAACATCGTGAGTGATGTTCAATCACACATAAGAAAGTTCAGCAACACATCATGTTCAAATGACACCAAATACACCAAGTTCAAAAATCAAAATTGTTAAAATGTCCATTTTTCTCTAAATTAATATACAGGATTAGTGCAAAAGTGAAGCAGCACTGTTGCAGGAAAGAGCTTATTATAATCCATGAAGGTCAAGTTCAGGGCTGGCTGAGCCAAAGTTCTAAAAGGGGGCACATTTGTCACTCAATTCCTTCCTCATTTACTTCTTACTTTAACCAAGATTTCATTAAATGCCATTTGTGATTTTATCACAAATGTTTATTAAATAGTCTCCTCCCTCAAGAAATCTGCAGTCTGATTCAGCACACAGAGAGGGTGGTTGGGCAGAGGAAGGGGACCAGACCCCCAGGGTTGGGCAGGAGGAGGAGGGGAGGGGGTAAGGAGGTATATTTCTGGGACAGATAACTCTTCGCTGCATCTTTGGGCTTCCAGGTGGCTCAGACAGTAAAGAATCTGCCTGCCAATGCAGGAGATGCAACGGGCACAGGTTCGATCCCTGGGTTGGGAAGATCCCCTGGAGGAGGGCATAGCAACCCATTCTAGTATTCTTGATGGAGAATCCCATGGACAGAGGAGCCTGGAGGGCTACAGTCCATGGGGTAGCAAAGAGTCGGACACGATTGAACACACACAGCACAGATGCATCTTTACATTGAAAAAAAAAAAAAAATGGACCAGCCTCAAAAAGAAAGAGGAAAGGTATTTGGAGAAAAGGAAGCGGCACGCTCCAGCCCAGGAAGGACAACGAGGCATGTCCTGGAGGGGCTGCAGGAGGGAAGCCTGCAGAGGACGGGGCCTGCAGGGCCCTTGGACAAGGTCATGGTGACCTTGTATACAGACCAAGGCGGGGACCGTCCTGAAGGAACCAGCTTCCCTACCACTGCAGCAGGTGCCAGCAGCCTCTAAGAAACACAACAAAATGTGTATTTATCAGGGGAGGCTCAAACCACCCCCCAAATCTCGGTGGCTTCACATAAGACATTTTACATTCCACATTCTCCCGAAGAAGAGATAAAGGGGAGGAAGATAGGGGCTCCCCTTCCTGCAGGCTTCAAGATCTGAGCCCCATCCCGTTAAGGACCTGGCCCTCTCTGGGGGCCCCAGGATTCTCTGCTTGCAGATGAGGGGAGGAAGGAAGAGGGGAGACTGCGAGGAGAAAGGTTTTCCTGCCTCCAGGTGTGTGTTTCTCTCAACATCACTGACCAGAACTCCATCATGGGAACTGCCCTCACCCTGAGCTGCAAGGGGAGCTGGGAAATACAGCCTTGCTGTGTGTCTTAGCGGAAAAGGACACGGTACTCTCGGCCTCAGTGGAAATCAGTGCCCGTTAACAAAGAAGGTAAGTTTATTAGTGATGTATTGTGCTTGACCAGAGGCCAGCAAGCTACAGCTCCAGGGCCAAGTCTGAACCAGCACCTATCTCCTCTCTCCCTCCCCGAACCCCATCCAGCTCAAGACTCAATATGTTAACAGGATCCCATTTTTTGAGCATCCCTTAGGGCCAGGCACGGTGATAGGTACTCTACATGCATATGGCGGAGCAATCACTAAGGAAAGTGTTACCATGTGTGTCTTAGTCGCTTAGTCATGTCTGACTCTGTGCGACCCCATAAACTGTAACCTGCCAGGCTCCTCTGTCCTTGGAATTCTCCAGGCAAGAATACTGGAGTGGATTGCCATTTCCTTCTCCAGGGGATCTTCCTGATCCAGGGATTGAACCTAGATCTCCTCCATTGCAGGCAGATTCCTTACCATCTGAGCTACAGGGAAATTTCTTGTGTGTGTGTGGCACTGGGCAGCTTACAGGATATTATTTCCCCAACCAGGGACTGAAGCTGGACTAAGGCAGTGAAAGCGCCAGGTTCTAACCACTGGACTGCAGGGGAATTCCTAATTACGTCCATTCTAGAGCTGAGGAAACTGAGGCTCAGGCAGGTTCCGCGACTTGTCCTTGTCCTTAAAGTGGAGGAAGGTCATGGAGCAGCTGGGCTTTAGGCTGAGATCTCTCTGACCCCAAAGGACAGGGATATTCTTTCCATTATATCAGGGTGGCCAAAAAGTTCACTTGGGTTTTTTCATGCGATGTTACAGAAAACCGCCTTATGCCAAGGGTCTTTAACCCATATATAAAAAAGTACAGACATCCATGCCTTATCTGTTGGACATGCCCTGTGGTTGCATCCCTGCCTGTGCCCAAAGCCCCACCCCATGGTGCGCCAAGATTCCCAGGGAGTGTGGTGCAGCTGTGGGCACCTTGTTCCAATCAATTATAGGGTTTTACTGTCAGCTGCCTGTCTCTGGAGACCCCCAAGCTTTCTGCAAGTACACCGCAGCACTTCATCAGATAAAGCGTGGGACTCCTGGTTGAGGAAAGGTGTGCAGAGTGTCTGGGGGAGCTGGCACTTGTTTCAACCACACATAGGCTGTCCCACCCACGAGGATCTTGTCACGGTCCTCATGTGGTCTCAGGGCCACCTGCAAGGGCCTTACACGTGTGTGAACAATGAAGATTCCCGAACACCACTCCCGTCTTTTGAGTCCACATCTGTGGGTGGGTCCCAGGAATACCCATCAGTCACTGCTCCGGGGACATTTGAATGGCTACAAATAAATAAGGATGAAGATGAGAGTGTGTGCATGGGCAACATTTTTCTCCTCATATATTCTTCTCTGGCTCCTCCTTGTCCCCCGAGGCTGTGGTCAAGGTCAGTGCTTTGATTCAGCCCCAGTCAATCAGAAGAAGGCATCCCTTCACCACACCTGTCACCACTTGCGGCCTTTTGCTATCTCGGGGCAAGTCTCTCTGCCAGGCCCTGAGCTCATGGGAGAAAGACTTAGCCATCTTCGTACACCAGCCTAGCTCAGCGCTTAGCATATGTTGTTGTTTAGTTGCTAAGTCATGTCCGACTCTTTTGCAACCCCATGGACTGCAGCTCTCCAAGCTCCTCTGTCCATGGGATTCTCCAGGCAAGAATACTGAAGTGGGTTGCCTTTTTCTCCTCCAGGGGATCTTCCCGACTCAGGGACTGAACCTGCGTTTATTATGTCTCCTGCATTGGCAAGGCGGGTTCTTTACCACTGTGCCACCAGGGAGGCCCGCCCAGCATATAGTAAATGCTAAATAAATTTCAATTATGCTGTCATTGGTAATATAATAAATAAGTTGCCAGAAAAGAAGCAGGAGATGCGCTTTTGTGTTCTCATCTCTTTTGGCTCTGGGTTCACACACACATCACTGCATGGACCTGCTTGGCCATTCTGTGGCCGACACCAAGCTGCAGACACAGACAGGGATGACTGCTCACTCATTATGCTCAACCAACACACACAAATGCCAAACACATAACAAACAACAAGTGAGACATTTGGAACATCAAAGGCTTCAGGGAGTGTAATTACCAGATATAAAATATAGAGCTGGGCTTCCTTGGTGGCTCAGATGGTAAAGAATCTGCCTGCCAATGCAGGAGACCCAGGTTTGATCCCTGGGTCGGGAAGATCCCCTGGAGAAGGGAATGGGTACCCACTCCAGTATTCTAGTTATATGTAAAACATTTAAGGAAACTGAAAAATGGAAACACAAAAATGAGCAAATAAGATACTAGCAATACATGACCAGAGATATTTGAAAGATAAAAAATATGACTTTGATAAATGAAAAAGATAAGGGCTGAAATAAAAAACTTCAATGAATGCATTAAACAGCAGATGTGATAGTGCTAAATAGAAACATTGTGATGTGGAAGATAAGTCTGAAAAGCTACCTGAACCATCATACAGATACTGAAACGGGAAATATGAGAGAAAGGTTAAGAGTCATGAAGGACAGATAAAGAAGGTTCAACTTAAGTTTAATTAGAATTTCAGAAAGAAAGAGTAGAAACTAAGAAATGAAGAGATAATGGTTGAGAATATTCCAGAACCCGCCAAAGAACTAAAATTTGCAGTTAAAGAAAATACAATGGGTTCGTTCAACAGCTATTTACTGAATGCCTACTATACGCCAGGGACCTTTTAGAAGCAATGCATACTAAACTGGATAAATACAAAAAATACCCACCTAGACACAACCCAAGAGAAAAGGACAATTAGACTAACAACAAGCTTTTTAAAAGCAAAATGAGAGCTAAGAGGCAGAGCTCAGATCCTGAAAGGGCTGCTGCTGCTGTTGCTGCTGCTGCTAAGTTGTTTCAGTCGTGTCTGACTCTGTGCGACCCCATAGATGGCAGCCCACCAGGCGCCCCCGTCCCTGGGATTCTTCAGGCAAGAACACTGGAGTGGGCTGCCATTTCCTTCTCCAATGCATGAAAGTGAAAAGGGAAAGTGAAGCTGCTCAGTCGTGTCCAACTCTTCTTGACCCCATGGACTGCAGCCCACCAGGCTCCTCCATCCATGGGATTTTCCAGGCAAGAGTACTGGAGTGGGGTGCCACTGCCTTCTCTGCCTGAAAGGGCTAAGGAAAAATACTGGCAAAATAAAACTATTTACCTGGCAGAACTATCTTTCAAGAATGATGGTGAAATGACATTTCCACAGAAACAAAAGTGGAGAACATTCACCATGGAGCTATATAAACTAAATAAAAACATTTTAAAGATGTACATGAAAAAGAAGCAGAGAAAGTGAAACGGCATGGAATGATGAGTAGACGAAGGGCAAATGTGAACCAAACATACATGATTTGCACAAAATCCATAAATTAACAATGAAAGAACAAACCTAGAGTATTGGCTACTAATGCCTGTGATACAGGAGGGATTGAATCAAAGTGTTTAAGATCCCAGGTTGTTTAGGAGAAGGCTGCAGTATTCAAGTCAGACTCAGTTAAGTAAACTTGGTAAAATTTCAGGGGTAACCACTGAAAGAATTGAAATGAAGAATCTAAATTCTACAACAAAGACCTACCATACAGCACAGGGAACTATATTCAATATCCTGTGGTAGACTACAATGGAAAAGAATATGAAAAAGAATGTAAGTGCTTCCCTGGTGGTTCAGATGGTAAAGCGTCTGCCTGCAATGCGGGAGACCCGGGTTCGATCCCTGGGTCGGGAAGATCCCCTGGAGAAGGCAATGGCGATCCACTCCAGCACTCCTGCCTGGAAAATCCCACGGACGGAGGAGCCTGATAGGCTACCAGGCTACAGTCCATGGGGTTGCAAAGAGTTGGACACGACTGAGTGACTTCATTTCACTTCACATGTATAACTGAATTACTTTGCCGTACAGTAGAAATTCATTGCAAATTAAGTATATGCCAATAAAATAATTTTTTATTTATATTAAAAAATATAATGAAACTAAAAAGGAATAAAAGAGGAGAAATAGAAAATGAACAGTGCCACAGTTGATCCTTTAAAGTAGTAACAAAATAGATGCTCCGGTGAGGTTGATTCAGCGAAAAAATAGGGAAGGCACATGTCATGTTAAAAATAAAAACAATAGAAAAGTAAGATCTTTCCCAAGTGCCCAGAGCAAATCAGAAACTCAGCTCAGAATAAACCGGGAGCCTGGCTAACCTCCACTCTCCGATACAGTATTCACAGCAGTGCACCTCCACACTGGTGGGACAGCAAGAACCAGATGCTCATGGCTCTGATCTCTGAGGTTGGGCGCCTGTCCTGGGATGGATGTGCAAGAAGCAGAGCAGAGACAGAGAAACACCAGGGCAGCCCCCAAGATCAAAGCAGTCTCTGCTTTCTTCATTGGGGCAGCCATTGCCCTCAAACTGACTTTCATGTTTTATGTGTGGGAGAAAGAATAATCTAGAAAGGGCAATTCAATCTATTTTAATGGTGCTCTGAAGCCTTGTTCCTAGTGCGAGAGGAGTGCCCTTCTCCATCCTCCACCAAGCAAGTATTTCAAAGTCTCCACATCAGTTGCAAAGACTCACTCCCTGGGGAAGAAACTGAAATATCTGGGTGGCGAGGGCCTGGACTTGTCTGCAACACATCATACTTTCTTCCGCCCAATGTCTGGCAACCAGATAAGGCTGAGATTCAGATACTGGAAAAGTTTGTGCTGAGGACCTTCAATGTAGGTGAAAAACCCACTGCATCGCCTAGAGCAGGATAAACAGGAGGGAAAGCTGGACTAAAAGAGCCCTGCACTTGGCACTGACCCCTGACTTCACTCCTTGGCACCTGTTTCACTTTGGAAGATGAAGAAAGGGATGGCTGAAGTTGAAGTGCCCATTCTGCAGCGTTCACGCCGGGAGCACAGACAGCCATTCCCACGACAGGGAAGAGAGCCGCCCCATCTGCATCGTATCATATTCCCGACACCGTTAAATGAAACAAAATGACACGCTGGTCAGTGGAGACCAGGATAGTAACTAAGTAAACAGGGACGTTCAACAAGATTTCTTGCAGGTTCTGAGGTGTGAGCGATCCAGGATCGTGTTGCGTGGACCTGTTCCAAGGACTCCCAGCACTGCCTGGCCCAAAGGAGACCGATCCACAATCAAGACCCCCTGGGTCCAGACCCAACTTGGCTACGTGGAAGGTCTGAGACGCTGGGAGGTCCCTTCACATTCTCTTGCCTCAGGCTCCCCTTCTGCAAAGCTGGGACAACGCTATCTTTCCCGCAATGGTGCAAGGATTAAATATGACAGCCATAGGGAGTCATTCTGGAATCTGAGCTCCCCTTCCACCTTCTGAGCGCTCCCAATTCACACTCCCTTTCCATGATTAATACAATAGATTTTTAAGTCCTTGAAAACACACTGTGTACACAGTGTGAGTCAGAGATAGAACTATAGTTCCTTTCATCACTCCCCAACCTCTACCACAGGGAAGCCATCACTCTGATAGAATATGAAAAATAAACCCTAATTGGACCACATGCAAAACCAAAGATAGCTGTGTATTAGCAGTGAAGAGCTCTAAGAAGGAAGGAATTGTTCTAGATGCTGAATCTCCTGAACAGACAGAGGGCTTCCTCTCAAGAATCAAAACACTAAAAACAAACTAGAAGAAGCAAACAGTTTTGGACCAAAAGAAAAGGAAAAATAATCTCTAATATATTTCCAAAACTTGTCAGAGGCCTTAAGAGAGGATTCTGGATAACATTTTCGTTTTCCTTGAAGATTTTTGTCATTGTGCCGATCACACTGAGAATAGCCAACCAGTGATGTCACTGATGGCGCTGGTAGGACTACAAAGGGCTGAATCCAACCCCTGATACTACAGACGAGAATGCTACGCCCAGGGAGGTCAAGCAATCCACCCAAGCCACACAGCCACCTGGAGGCAGTCCCAGGTCCTGATGTGCGGTGCTCTCCTCTTCCACAGTGCCTTTTTGAGCATTGTAAGACTTCATAACCTCTTTTGAAATAACCCTGGAAGGCTTGAGACAAGCCTGGACGTCCAGAATAAGGCATCTGAGGTTAGATATCGCAACGTCTCTCTTCTCTGAGGTGCATGGGTCATGTGTTCAGGGAACCCCCCTGCAGTGTGTGTGCCTTTTGCTTTTAAGGCTTATTTTTCATTCATTTGAGATTCACGTCTTCAAGAATCAGGTGTCTACTCTCCAAGGGGCATCTGCTGGTTTGCTTGGAAAGTAGCATTAAGCAGTCATGCTGGATGGAACAGAAGCAGCCACTTTGGATGCAACTCGAAGGAGGTACTGCTGATAATACCCTTTCCCACACCCATTCATTTCAAGAGTGAAATCCCTAACACCATCAGTCTATAAAGCAAGTCCTGATGGTGACCCACAAATTAGGTAGAAATTAAAGTATCCCAGACACACACTGATATGGCCTGACCGGGGTTTGATCTCTAGAGCTCTTAGCAGAGGACTTTACACAGTGTGTTCACACATAGAGCATGCATAACCTCAAAGATCGACAACCCCAACACCAGAGAGATGTGGTCACCAGACCAAAGAACACTGTTAACAGGCAGAAGAGGCACTGCAAACCCTGAAGCCAGTGTTTTCCCGCATTATTCAAGGCAGTCCTTAAACACTCCTCGTGACAATCAATTAAAGACATTTTCCCCCCAAATTGCCTGGGCACATTCAATCATTTGTTAGAAATTCAATTGATCTGTGATTGCAATCAAAGTTCAGTAAAACTGCCCATCCCATCCACCCAAGCTCAGTGGGTCCCTGAGGTTAATGCCAACCAAGATAAAGATGCAAACTGCCAGACCAGGGCAGAGACAGTCCTGCTGCCAAGGGAGAGGGCATCTAACCTGCAATGCCCTGCTTCCTGGTGAAAATGAAGTCGCTCAGTCGTGTCCAACTCTTTGTGACCCAGACGTAGCCAAAGAGCCTGTGGGGACTGCCAGCACCAGCTACCCCAACCGTGAGCAGTGCCCCCACCCGGCCCCCAGCAGCCACCCACAGTAAGTGGGGTGTTCACTCTGCATGCTTGGGGGGCGGGGGTTTTTTTAAATTCAAAACCTCAGCTTTCCCAACTTCTCTCAAATGTTGCTCTTTGCCCCAAAGGAGTTTTACCAAAATCATGCTCCCAGGATAGCCTCGACCTTTGTCCTTTTGCATTTCAGATAATCACGTGGGTGGCTCTGCCTTCAAACTTAGATTTCTCCTTTCTTTTTTTGCCGGCTGGAGACCACCAGCCGGCTCTGTGTCTCTCGCTCCAGACTCCGCGGTTCTCTATCCGCACGTCCACACGTCCCTTCCAACTACTTGCTCACACACAGCTCAGAGATAACGCGCATCCCATTGGATGCTCGGATCCCCAAAAAGGCTTGAGCCAAGTATCTTAGCCCTCGGCTTCTATGGCAGTTTTCATTCATCCCTGCAACCAAAGCTGCTGCTGCTGCTAAGTCGCTTCAGTCGTGTCCGATTCTGTGCGACCCTATAGACGGCAGCCCACCAGGCTCCGCCGTTCCTGGGATTCTCCAGGCAAGAACACTGGAGTGGGTTCCCATTTCCTTCTCCAATGCATGAAAGCACCTCTCCATTAACACGGAATTCTCCAGGCCAGAATACTGGAGTGAGTAGCCTTTCCCTTCTCCAGAGATTCTTCCCAACTCAGGGATTGAACCCAGGTGGTCCCAAATTGCAGGCGGATTCTTTACCTGCTGAACCACAAGGGAAGCCCCGTTAACTCCCTAGCAGGCGGGGAGGGGAAGAAAAGCCACAACCCCGGGGCGGGCAGTTGCGACGCAGCCCTTCCAAGTGCAGGATGAAGCAGGCGGGGGCCCGGAGGTAACCGACTGGTCTCAGCCTCGGCGCACCGTCCTGGCGGCCGGCTTGCTGGGCTCCCGGCCTCCGTGGGGATCCGCGCGCCGCCCGCCGCCGCCGGGCCCCTTACCTCGCTGATGATGGTCGAGTGGGCCTGGGCGTACCGCCAGCCGTCCCGGCACTGCACGAGCGGCGCAGAGCGGTTGGGGAAGGCGGCGAGCGGGTCGGCGCAGCTCAGCGCGCCGGGCACGGCGCTGGCGTTGGCCGCCTCCAGGAGGTAGCGCTGGCAGCGGCCGTCGCCGCGGCTCTCGGGGGGCGCGGGGCCCGGGGGCGCGGGTGCCGTGCGGTTCCACTCCTCCTCGGGGCTCCAGCCGCAGCGCTCGGCCAGCGCGGCGGCGCCCGGCCCGCGGCACCAGTAGTGGTCGGGCCGGCTGCCCAGGAAGACCACGCCGACGAAGAGAAAGGCGAAGGTGACGCCCGTTAGGCACAGCAGCAGGAACACGCGCCGCTGAAAGCGCCCGAACTCGCCGGCCCGCTGCAGCGCCTCGTCGAAGGACGGCATGGTGCGCCCGCCCGCCTCCCCCGAGCGCGTCTGCCGCCCGCCGCCCGGGGCCGCCGAGTGACCCGCCGGCGGGCCGGCCGCCTCCTCCGCCCCGGCCGCCTCCCCCGCGCTCCCCGCCTCACGCCCCTGGGCGCTGCGCCAGCGGACGGCGCTCCTCGGGCCCCGGGGCCCCCGCCTCCCGGCCCTGGGGGCGTAGGGAGTAGGGGGCCGTCCGCGGAGGTCCCGGCCGAGCTCCCCCGGGGGACGCCGCCGCGGGGCGGGGGTGGGCGCGCGGCCGGGCCCGGGTGGCGCGGCCTGGCGGAGCGCCACCGCGCGCCGGGGACCCGGCCCAGGACTGCGAGTGACGCGCGCAGCCTTCCCGGGCTGGCGCGCGGCTCCATTCGGTGTCTGCCAGTAGCCCGGTCCGCGGGCGGGCCTGGGTCGGGCTTCCAGACAAGGAGGTTCCAGGGCCACCTAACGACTCCCGGGCTCCTGGAACTCGTTTCTCGAGGGTCCCGGCTGCACCCTGGTGGGGGGACCGAGGACGCCCGCGCTCCGGGTCCCACTCCTGTGACCCGGGGAGTCCCCCACCCTCCGGGCCTCGTCCCCTCGGTGCAGAGCCGCCTCGCGCGACCCCGAGGCCGGGCAGCCAAGTCCCAGAACAGTGAACCGACTGCAGAACTTGGACTCCGCGAGGTTAGATTTTTGGCGACATCTCAGATATTGTCCAACTTTCAAAAGGAGCAGCTGGGCAGCCCACAGAGGCTGAGCGTCTTGTGCAGAGTCCTGGAGTTCCAAGTGAGAAGGGACCTCAGACGCTTACAGGTTGCTTTAACCAAGGCCTCTTATCTGCCTGAAACCGCCTGGAAAGCGTGCTTGCTGACTGCTTTGAAAGGCTGTTTTTAGCTTCCTGACTTTTCTCGCAAGGGTTGGCAGAGCTGCGTCCGGTCTGGGGTCCGGGCCTCTGCTAGGCGCCCAAGCTGCTGTGTCCGTGTCCGCGCTCCGATGAGCGGAGAAGCCCCTTCTAGGCTGCAGCCTTCGCGTGTGCAGACCACACTGCGATGTTAGCAGCCCCCGGCCTGCCCTGGCCTAGCCTCCCCCTTCTTGAGAATTTTCCAGCTCTCTCCCCAGACCCCCACCCCAGCTGTCCAAAAAGCTTCTACCCTTAGGTTTCCTTACTCGGAGGGCAGAGAAGCTGGTAGAGGAGTGCAGGCTGACTTTTTTTTTTTTTTTTTAATCCAGAGCCAGGACGGGAGCCAGGCTGTCTGGTTTACCAGCTTGTGACCTTGAGCACCTTACTTGGCCAGTCCAGTCTTCTCATGTCAAATGAGACATCCCCTCCTGGGCTGGCTGTGACAGTTGAACAAATTATTACATGTGAAGTGCCAAAAAAGTGGTGGACCCCTACTGTACCCTTTCACAAATTAGCTCTTAATCCTATTGTTCTTTGTTGCAGAGTTAATCCAGTCCACCCCTCAGGGATGCCCTAAGGCTTCCTGGTACTGGGAAGGATAAAATGCTTTGTAGGGGCACATAGTCGGGGCTGAGTGAATGATCCCTCTGGCTCTCTTGATTGTTCTCGCATCCTTGTTCCCAGCTGCTGAAGCAGGTTTCTCACCAAGTTAGCAGTGACTTCTGTGCGTGCATGTCTCACACTTGAGGGTGTAGTCCCTGTTACTGACTGCCCCGACCCCCAGGACCCCAGACTCAGTCTCTCCTCCCACCCGGCTCCACCTCCCAGCTTGCCTTTTGGTGTAACCGTAACCCTGTCCTAGACTCCTAGATATCATCTCAACACCCCTCACTCCCCAGGCCTTTACTCCAATGTGCCTTCCCCTCATCCCTGCTTATCATCCCTCTGCCCTTAAACACACTTGTGTACGTATACAGACAAGCCCACAGCTCCCTTCCTTGCTTCATCTGTCTCTAAAGTGCTTATCACCATCTAACATATGCATCTTTTAATTCCTTTGCTTTATTTATTTACTTTTGGCTGTGTCTTCCTTGATACATACAGGCTTTCTGCAGTTGCAGAGAGAGATGGGGGCTGCTCTCTAGTTGCAGTGGCTTGTCTTGTTGTGGAGCCCAGCTCTAGGGCGCAAGGGCTTCAGGAGATGCGGCTCGTGGGCTCAGCTCAGCAGTCGGTTGCATACAGGCTCAGTTGCCCCAGGGCATGTGGAATCTTCCTGGACCAGGGATTGAACCTGTGTCTCCTGCGTTGGCAGGTAGATTCTTAATCCCTGGACCACCAAGGAAGTCCTGCTGTATTTACTTCTTTTTCTGGTGTCCCCTGCTTAGGATGCAGGTTTCATGAGGGCAGAAAGTTCTGCTTTGTTCATTTCTATCTTGTGACCCCCTAGATTATTGCTTGGTTATAGTAGTTGCTCTGTAAACATTTGTGGAATAAATGGATGCTTCCTGACACCATGCCTTACACACACACACACACACACACACACACACACACACACACACGTATGGCTTCTTCTCTTCTACTCCACCACTGTCTTTGTCTGCAGTGCTGTGGGGGCTCCTCACCCACAGCAGTGTTTCTGGGGTCAGCCCGCCCTCCTCACTGCCTTCCCACAGAGCAGCTCTGAGGTACTTCCTTGAAGGGCTTTGCCTTGTTTCCAAATTAAACACTCATTTCTCACACTCCCTTTCAAGATCCCAACCTATATCCATCACCAAATTGTCCCCCCATGTGACAGCCAAACATAACACAATTTGGTAATCCTCAAATCCTTCCTTAACTTCCCTAAATCTGAGCCTGTCACACAAAGTTTCTTCTTCCTGGCATTTTGCCCTCCCATCCTCACAGCTACGGCCCAGCAAGGCCTGGGCAGAATGTCAACACCCCCTCTGCTGAGTCCTCTGCAACTACCACAACTGCCTTCTTCTCTAAGTCACGTCTGTGCTCCGAACACGTCTAAGAACCATCTTAAGGAATTTCACTACATTTTTCTTTGTATTGCTGTTGTCATGCTATTTTAATTTAATTATTTAACTTACATATTTATTTTATTTTATTTATTTTATTTTTTTTGCAGGGGAAAATGGTCAAAGGAAAGGATCAATGAGGGTGGGAGGGAAATGGGAAGAAAGAAGGGGAGTGATGGTGGGGAGGAGTATATGTAATTTCTTAACCAATGGCTTTCTGTTTTTAATCACAAAGAACACTTTAAAAAAATCATGTTGAATTCATCCTATATTAGGAGGTTTGTTCTCGAAATGAAAAGTTCAGGAAACAAAAAGTCCAGTTTGGGTGTCCTCATCTTTAGGCACATCTTGGTATTTTGTATTGGTAGGTCTATCTTTACCACAATATATTATTTAGGACAGGATCACATTTGTCACCTCTTCCTCCCTACTACCCAAAGTGGTACCAAACCCATAAAATAGTCAATAAACCTTTACAGAGTGAACAAATAAGTCTTTTTTTTTTTTTTAAACTCTCCTGAGTGAACTGAATTTTTTGAGGCTCATAAGTAAATATGTTTTGCTCTTTACTTTGTCTATTACAGCCAGATTATATGAGTGGGGTATTAAAGTCTCCCACTATTATTGTATTGCTGCATATTTCTTCTATCATATTAATTAATGTTTGTCGTAGATATATCAACGCTCCAATGTTGGGTGCATATATATTTATAATTGTTATAACTTCTTTTTGGATTGTTCCTTTAAGTCGTTATGTGTAACCTTCATTGTCTCCTTTTCAAGATCTTTAAAGTCAATTTTATCTGATATAAGTATTGCTACTCCTGTTTTCTTATGGTCCATATTTGCATAGAAAATCTTTTTCCAGGCCTTCATTTTCAGTCAGTATATATCCCCTATTTTAAGGTGGTTCTCTTGTAGACAACATATATAGGGGTCTAGTTTTTGTATCCATTTGACCCATTTTAGTCTTTTGGTTGTCTCTTGTAGACAAGGTATGTAGGGGTCTTGTTTTTGTATCGATTCGGCCAGTCTTTGTCTGTTGATTAGGGCATTCAGCCCATAAACGTTTAAAGCAATTATTGATAAATAAGATTTACTTTATTGTTTTGGGTTCGAATTTATATACCCTTTTAGTGATTCCTATCTAGAGAATGTCCTTTAGTTTTTGTTGGAGAAATGGTTTAGTGGTGCAAAGTTCTCTCAACTTTTGCTTATCTGTGAAGCTTTTGATTTCTCCTTCATATTTGAATGAGATCCTTGCTGGATACAATAATCTAGGCTGTAAGTTATTTTCTTTCATCACTTGCCATTCCCTCCTGGCTTGGAGAGTTTCTATTGAAAGATCAGCTGTTATCCTTATGGGAATTCCCTTGTGAGTTATTTGATGTTTTTCCCTGCTGCTGCTGCTAAGTCACTTCAGTCGTGTCCGACTCTGTGTGACCCCATAGACGGCAGCCCACCAGGCTCCCTCGTCCCTGGGATTCTCCAGGCAAGAACACTGGAGTGGGTTGCCATTTCCTTCTCCAATGGATGAATGTGAAAAGTGAAAGGTAAGTCGCTCAGTCGTGTCCGACTCTCAGCGACCCCATGGACTGCAGCCTACCAGGCTCCTCAGTCCACAGGATTTTCCAGGCAAGAGTACTGGAGTGGGGTGCCATCGCCTTCTCCGGATGTTTTTCCCTAGCTGCTTTTAATATTTGTTCTTTATATTTAATCTTTGTTAATTTGATTAATATGTGTCTTGGGGTGTTTCGCCTTGGGTTTATCCTGTTAGGGACTCTCTGGATTTCTTGAACTTGAGTGGTAATTTCCTTCTCCATTTTAGGGAAGTTTTCAACTATTATCTTCTCAAGTATTTCCTCATGATCTTTCTTTTTATCTTCTTCTTCTGGAACTCCTATGATTCGAATGTTGTAGCGTTTGATGTTATCCTGGAGGTTTCTGAAATTGTCCTCATTTCTTTTGATACGTTTTTCTTTTTTCTCGTCTGATTCATTTATTTCTAGGATTCTATCTTCTAATTCACTAATCCTATCTTCTGCCTCTGTTATTCTACTATTTGTTGCCTCCAGGGAGTTTTGGATCTCATTTACTGCATTATTCATTATGTGTTGACTCTTTTTTATTTCTTCTAGGTCCTTGTTAAACCTTTCTTGCATCTTCTCAATCCTTGTCTCCAGACTCTTTAACTGTGATTCTATTTTGATTTCGAGTGAATTAATTTCGCTATCATTATTCGGAATTCTTTATCAGGTAGATTCCCTATCTCTTCCTCTTTGGTTTGGTTTGGTGGGCATCTATCCTGTTCCTTTAGCTGCTGGGTATTCTTTTGTCTCTTCATTTTGTTAAAATTGCCAAGTTTAGAGTGTCCTTACTATATTCTGGTAGTTTGTTGAATTCTCTTTATTGAGGCGGTTTACAGGTCTTTTCAATATCTGATCTCTGCCCTGTTACAGATTGGGCAGAGATGAACACCCAAATCTAAACCGGCCAGGTTCAGGCACTCGGATAATCCTCAGAAGCACAGACTTGGTTGAGTCTGCGTTTTATGCCCTTCCCAGATCCGAGTAGCGCAGGTGATGAAATGTTCAGCGAGCGCAGCTTCTGCGACTTATCGCTTCTCCGACGCTCAGTTTTCTGGGTATACAAACAGCACACTTTCTCAGGCAGATCTTGACCATCCAGAGCCCTAAGAAGCGTGAGTCAGCACAGGAACCTACTCACAGTTCCGTTAGACAGTGTCTCTCTAGGGCTGTAATTGCCCGCCTCCGGCCCTGGCTGCCTGTCACCGGAGTGGCCAACTCTGTGCAGCCCTTTGTTCTGTAGGTAGTCCTGGTGGTGTCTTAAGTTAGGGCTGGCTTTTGATGTAGTAGATAACCGACAGTCTGGTTATTTCGCTCAGATAGCGCCCGAGATAGCCAGGCCAAATCCTTTCTCAAAGCGATGCAGGCCTCGCCGTTCCTCCTAGCCCAGCCCCCACTTGCCAATAGCAAATGCTGGTGTCCGCACCACTTCTCCGCAAAAGGAGTTACCGCAGGGCTCATTTTCTCGTTTTGAAGACAATGAGTTGTCTTTCTAAGTGCCTGATGTCCTCTGCCGGCATTCAGAAGTTGTTTTATCGAATTTATTCAGCATTCAAATGTTCTTTTAATGGATTTGTGGAGGAGAAAGTATTCTCCCCATCTTACTCGTCGGCCATCTTAGCTCCTCCTCTAACTTACATATTTATTTTAAATAAAGTAATCTGAACATTTGGACAAGTAGACCTAGAGCAGTTGCTAAGATCATGGACTTTGGAGTGTTTGAATCTCACTTCTACTGAGTTGAGTGACCTTGGGCAAGATATTTAGCCTTTTCTGTAAAATCGAGTAGTATGGAACCTTTCCATTTTTAATACAAATTACTTAGAACATGGTAAAGAATCTGCTTGCAAGGCAGGAGACACAGGAGACTCAGTTTCGATCCCTGGGTTGGGAAGATCCCCTGGAGAAAGAAATGGCAACCCACTCCAGTATTCTTGCCTGAAAAATCCCATGGATGGAGGAGCCTGGTGGGCTGCAGTCCATGGAGTTGCAAAGAGTCGGACATGACGGAGCGACTAAAGCATGCTTAGCACTCGAGGGGTGCTATTAATATGTATAAGTCAGCTCTTAATAAAGAGAGTAATAAAACCCCCCACCATCCCCAGAATTTGCAAATGTCCTGTGATTATGTCTTGTTCCTCTTCTTCTTATTGTTCAGTCACCCAGTCGTGTCCGAATCTTTGCGAACCCCTGGACTGCAGCACACCAGGCCTCCCCGTCCCTCCCCGTTTCCCAAAGTTTGCCCAGTTTCACGTCCATCCAGCCATCTCACCATCTGATGCCATCTTCTCCTTCTTCCCTCAATCTTTCCCAGCATCAGGGACTTTTCTAATGAGTCATTTGTTCACATCAGATGACCAAAATACTGGAGCTTCAGCTTCAGCATCAGTCCTTCCAGTGAATAGTCAGAGTTGATCTCCTTAAGATTGACCAGTTTTATCTCCTTGCAGTTCAAGGGACCTACTTCTCCAGGACCACAGTTCGACTGCATCAATTGTTTGGCCTTCTGCCTTCTTTTGTTATATCTTAGATGTGCGGCTACGAAGAACTAAGACTCCTAGACGCAGATGAAGTCTTCATCACGTGCCTTCATGTCCCGTCCTTATCCCCGCATCATCCCGGGGCAGCTACCAGGCCCTTTCTCTGGAAGGTGGGCCTGGGGGAGAGTCGTGCAGGCCCAAGAAGAGGACTCAGGACCACCAGCAGGGAATCCTGGGATCTCAGGTCCCAGTGGGGGGTGGGGGTGGGAGTGTGGGAGGTGAGGGGCAGGAAGATGGGAGGGGGGATGGGCTTCTGGTGGGTACACCCACTTGGCCCTAGGGGAGAGGAAGGCCAGAGTGTGGCTCCCTTTGGTAAAGGCTCAGGCCCTCCCTTGTCCAGGTACAGCTGTTATGAAGCTGTTACTCATATCATCCATATTTTAACCCTTTTGATACCTAGGTACTACAAACAACTACACAGGGGTCCCCTGCTCTTCAAAAGTTGGTTTTATGACACTTCGCTTTTATGAAAAATGACATCAGCACCTGTTTTCTCCCTAACCAAAAGAAATCAAAGAGGATTTTCACTTTTATAATGAAAGATGAAAATTGAAAATAGCGTTCGGCATTTGTTTTGCAGCGAGTCGTTCAAGAAGCAGTGTGCACCCCAGCAGGGAGAGTGGCCCTGCCTAGCAGCGCCTAGCCCAGAAACTGCATGGAGTATCTCACCTTCAAGGCGGCATAGGTTTGAACTGCCCGTGAGCATCTGTGCTTCATCTCTGTTTATTTTCTGCATCTGTTAGCAAGGTGTGTCCTAAGGTGACTGCTTCTTTGCTTTTCCACATTTCAGCTTCAGAAAGGTTTCATAGGAAAGCTCTACTTTCGGAGAATGGGGGGAACCTGCATAGTACTTGGGGCACTTTGAAATTTACACAAATGGTACCATACTCTGTATTTTTCTGTCACTTCCTTTTTTACTCCACATTATATTTTTGAGACGTGTAAGTCTTTATAAATGCGAATCTAGCTCGTTTACTGCTATGTATCATTCAATTGAATGGCTGTACTACAATTTATTCCAGAGATATTCAGCTCATTTTCCACTTTTCTTAATTATAAATGATATGGCAGTGAACCTGTAGTGCACGTTCCCTTGGCAAGAACTGATCTAAAGTAAATGCCTACAAATAGACTGTCAGGACCATCAGTTCAGTTCAGTCATGTCTGACTCTTTGCGACCCCATGGACTACAGCACGCCATGCCTCCCTGTCCATCACCAACTCCTGGAGTTTACTCAAACTCATGTCCATGGTGTTGGTGATGCCATCCAACCATCTCATCCTCTGTCGTCCCCTTCTCTCACCTTCAATCTTTCCCAGCATCGGGGTCTTTTCCTGTGAGTCTGTTCTTCGCAACAGGTGGCCAAAGTATTGGAGTTTCAGCTTCAACATCAGTCTTTCCAATCATTATTCAAGACTGATTTCCTGTAGGATTGACTGGTTGGATCTCCTTGCAGTCCAAGGGACTCTCAAGAGTCTTCTCCAACACCACAGTTCAAAAGCATCAATTCTTCGGCACTCAGCTTTCATTATAATCCAACTCTCACATCCATACGTGACTACTGGAGAAACCATAGCTTTGACTGTCAGGAAGCATTTAACAGGAGGCTTCCTATGTGCTGTTTTGGATCTGTCAGGAATTCTCTGTTCCTTATTAATACCTGAATATTCAGGAATTAAGAGGAGAGGCGAGCCTCTCCCGGGGGCTGAGGAATCCAGGCATTTCCTTCGTTAGTGTTTCTATATGGTGATAAGTACCCTCTTCCTTCTTGTGAACCATACGGTAAAAGTGATTGTTTACAAATCTCTCTCTTTAATATGGATTGCCTATGTTTTGTAAGTCTGGA
Organism: Tragelaphus eurycerus; assembly: GCA_935064755.1. NCBI lineage: Eukaryota > Metazoa > Chordata > Mammalia > Artiodactyla > Bovidae > Tragelaphus > Tragelaphus eurycerus. Next base: position 18,998,450 of record CAKXYN010000039.1, on the reverse strand, counting down.
ATTTTAATCTTTATCTTTGCTGAGAATAACTACTTTGTAAGATGGTATATATGCCCACACCATGTTGATTAAAACATCTTTGCTCCATCAGAGCTCTGGTCCCTGTCTCTCTCTCTCTCTCTCTCTCTCTCTCTCTCTCTCTCTCTCTCTTTTTCAGGCTGATCCCCTGGAGCACAGAGGCTCTCTGAGTTCACTTTCCTGCCCGGGCTTCTAAGACCCTCTCAAGAAGGTGCTCTGCACCTTCACCCCATTGAGAGGATGCCTGAGGCCTCCGTGAACAGAGCAAGCCCCTTGCAGGGGCTTTATTGGATTTCTGTGTAAACCAAGAAATATCAGCCTCTTTCTCTCCTGTACTTTCTTACCATCAACTCCGGACAACCAGGTTCCAGTCCATTAAAGGACCTCAACATTTGACTATATGGATCTTTGTTGGCAAAGTAATGTCTCTGTTTTTTAATAGTCTATCTAGGTTGGTCATAGCTTTTCTTCCAAGGAGCAAGCATGTTTTAATTTCATGGCTGCAGTCACCATCTGCAGTGATTTTGGAGTGCCAAAAAAAAAAAATAAATTCTCTCATTATTTCCATCGTTTCCCCATCTATTTGCCATGAAGTGATGGGACCAGATGCCATGATCTTAGTTTTCTGAATGTTGACTTTTAAGCCAACTTTTTCACTCTCCTCTTTCACTTTCATCAAGAGGCTCTTTAGTTCTTCTTCAATTTCTGCCATAAGGGTGATATCATCTGCATATCTAAGGTTATTGATATTTTTCCCGGCAATCTTGATTCCAGCTTGTGCTTTATCCAGCCCAGCATTTAGCATGATGTACTCTGCATATAAGTTAAATAAGCAGGGTGACAAGATACAGCCTTGGCGTACTCCTTTCCTGATTTGGAACCAGACTGTTGTTCCATGTCCAGCTCTAACTGTTGCGTCAGGACCATAGTATGTACCTATTTTGAGCTTCACCAGATGTCGCCAAATTGCTTTCAGTAGGTGGCCCCAATTCATGTCTCATCAGCAACCTGTGAGATCATCCCCATCCACACTAACTCATGTGCTTGTTACCCTCAAGTGCAGTAGCAGACACTACGGGTTTGAAACGCAGTGCCATTGTTCTGATTTACACACTACTGATTTGGTCAGACTGAGCACGTTTGCATGGAATCCCATGGACAGAGGAGCATAGTAGGCTACAGTCCATGGGGTTGTAAAGAGTTGCACAGGACTGAAAGCAACTTAGCACTTAGCGTTCATCGTTCAGGTTTGCTTCTGCGAGTCACTTCTCATATCCTCTGCCTGTGTTCTTTTTGTTACTTGTTTTTTTCTTACTGAAGTTTTTGAAAATTACTTGTTTATTTGTTTACTTTGCTTTTTTGTCAGCTATGTATGTTCTATCTGTTCAATCTGTGGCTTGTCTTTTTTGTTTAAATTGGTATAATTGGAAGAAAAGCGATGACAAACCTAGATAGCAAATAAAAAGCAGAGACATCACTTTGCTGACAAAGGGCCCTGTAGTCAAAGCTTTTTTTCCCCCAGTACTCATGTATAGATGTGAGATTTGGACCATAAACAAGACTGAGTGCTGAAGGACTGATGGTTTTGAATTGTGGTGTTGGAGAAAACTCTTGAGAGTTTTGGACCACACCAAGATCAAACCAGTCCATCCTAAAGAAAATCAATCCAGAATATTCATTGGAAGGACTGATGCTAAAGCTAAAACTCCACTACTTTGACCACCTGATGTGATGAACCAACTCATTGGAAATGACCCTGATGCTGGGAAAGATTGAGGACAGGAGGAGAAGGGGACGACAGATGATGAGGTGGTTGGATGGCATCACCGACTCAATGGACATGAGTCTGAGCAAGCTCTGGGAGACAGTGAACGACAGGGAAGCCTGGCGTGCTGCCATTCATGGGGTCGCAAAGAGTCAGACACGACTTAGCGACTCAACAAAAAATAATTGCCCTACAATTTTGTGTTAGGTTCTGCTGTGCAATGAGTGAGTCAGATATATGTATATATATATCCCCTTCCTCTTGGACTGTGGTTTGCCCTTTCACTGTTTGTGATGTCTTTGGTGACTACAAGCTTAAATTCTGATGTAGTACCATGTGTCAATTTGTTTTACAGCTTCTGCTTTTTGCAACTTCCAAAAAGGAAAAAAAACGCACGAAAGGGTTTCTGGACTCTTTGTTCTCTTTTACCACTCTACATGTCTATTTCCAGGACAGTATTTTACCATTAATCACAATAATTCTGTAACAATTCTTAGTATTTGGGAGGATAAGTCTTATCCCTTCTCTCCCCTTTCTTTGTTCTTTTTCAGAGTCATCTTGGCAATTTGGGATTATTTTCCCCTTCTGTATAAATTTTATCCTTTGTTAAGTTCCATAGAAATTCAATTGGGATTTTGATGTAAAATTATGTGTGCATTTTATTTCTCCCATTACTCTGTAGATTTTTGAGAGAAAAGCCAAATCATGTTTCTCTTTCTATATTTAAACGGTGATATCTGTTTGATATCTGTACTGTCCAATAAGGTACCATTAGCCGTATGTGGCTATTTGCATTTAAATTAAAATTAAGTGAAATGAAAGGCTCTGTTCTTAATGAGTCACAATTCAAGTACTTGATACATGTGCGGTTGGTGACTGCCATATTGGACTATGATGATAAAGAACATTTCCAGCAACACTGGAAGTTCTGTTGAACAGAGCTGGTCCAGACGTGTGCATGCATGCCAAGTGGCTTCGGTTATATCCGACTCTTTTCGACCCTTTGGACTGTAGCCCACCAGGCTCCTTTGTCTGTGGGATTCTCCAGGCAAGAATACTCGAGTGGGTTGCCATTTCCTTCTCCAGGAGATCTTACCAACCCAGAGATCGACCCAGTGTCTCTTCGGTCTCCTGCATTGGCAGACGGGTTCTAGGGCCACCTGGGAAGCCTGTTCCAGACACAGTGACCAATAAATGATTGCAGAATAAGACCAATAATAATCTATTGGCCCACAACTCTCAGCTTTTGTTAAACATACAGACTTTAATTCTTTTTGAAAAGGTTGGGGTTTATTTACCTAAAATTTTATAGTAGGTATTTTTAAAATCACATTTAGGAATGGATATACCAGATTATTAGTGTTTATTCGCCGCATATTGAGTTACCAAAATACGTCATAATGACATTTGTGCCTTTTGTAGAGCACAAAAAAAGATTGGTTTCCTTGGGAATGTTGCAATAAATCTTGAAATAAAACTTTTGAAAATAATCCACTGACAGAAACTTTGGCAAGTGGCTTGGGGCGCATGCTCAAGCCTAAAGGGGAAAAACGAGAAATCATGTTTTCTTTTTGTTTTTTAACAAATGGGTACGAATATTTAAAACACTCTCATTCTTACCTTATTTGGAATGGAGTTGCTATTTGTTGGGCTTTGCAGATGGCATGGTGGTAAAAAATCCTCCTGCTAATGCAGGAGATGCAAGAGACATGGGTTTGATCCCTGGGTGGGGAAAATCCCATGGAATAGGAAATGGCAACCCACTCCAATATTCTTTTTTTTTAAATTTTTATTTTTTTACACTATAAAAGTATGATAACACATTTACAGGAGATTTGGAAAATATAGAACAAAGTTACATATAGTTCCACTATATATTATAATTATTTTTTTAGGTAGATCAATTAAGAATTTTTAGTTGGACTTTCAATATCAAACTCTCAAGAATTAATAGAATGAATATACAGAGAGGTATAAGAATAAAGTAGGCCTGGAAAGCATTGTGAACCAATTCAACATAATTAAGATTTATATAATTTTCACACAACAGTAGGATACAAATTCTATTCAAGTTCCCACAGACTGTAAACTAGGAGACACTGGAACATATCCAGGGGCATAAAACAAGGAACAAAAATTTCATGGTCTGAAGGTATTGAAATCATGCAGAGTCTGTCCTCACCACTGTGAAATTATGTTAGAAATCAATATCAAAAGATATTTTCAAATAGCCCACATATTTTCAAATACAATGTGATATTTACCAAGAGAGATCTTAGCTATCAACAGCCTCAACAAAGTTAGAAAACTGAAAAAACAGAGCAGGTGATTGCAGAGGAGAAAGCATTTAAATTAGAATCTAAATGATAAATTAATATTAAAGATACTTTAAACAATATCCCATGTATTTGGAAATTAAATGTTCACTTTTAAGTGATGAATGTTTCTAAGAAACCATAACAAGGAAAATTAGAAATATTGGTTATAGAATAAAAATGAGAAGAGAATATACCAGAATTTGTTGCATGTAGCTGAAGCTGCTCAATGCAATTAAATACAATGTCCACTCCATTATTCTTGCCTGGAAAATTCCATGGCCAAAAGAGCCTGGCAGGCTATAGTCCATGGGGTTGCAAAGAGTCAGACACAATTGAGCGATTAAGCACACACACACACACACACACACACACACACACACACACACACGGGCTATTTGTTACTTTAGTGTGTGAAAGTAGTAAAAACCACAGGGCACTTCCATTGCTGTATGGCAGAATACTGGAGCCTAATGTTGATTTAGACTGACCAATATTCATTTCTTTCCCTGGCCCATTCTCTCACTCAGAGATCAGATCAGATCAGATCAGTCGCTCAGTTGTGTCCGACTCTTTGCGACCCCATGAATCGCAGCACACCAAGCCTCCCTGTCCATCACCAACTCCCGGAGGTCACTCAAACTCACGTCCATCGAGTCAGTGATGCCATCCAGCCATCTCATCCTCTGCCGTCCCCTTCTCCTCCTGCCCCCAATCCCTCCCAGCATCAGAGTCTTTTCCAATGAGTCAGCTCTTCACATGAGGTGGCCAAAGTACTGGATTGCAGCTTTAGCATCATTCCTTCCAAAGAAATCCCAGGGCTGATCTCCTTCAGAATGGACTGGTTGGATCTCCTAGCAGTCCAAGGGACTCTCAAGAGTCTTCTCCAACACCACAGTTCAAAGCATCAATTGACTATAATTTGGACTTCCCTAGAGGAAAGCTTCTGGTTTGGGAGACAGTATCACAGATACTGTTTCTTCCAGTCCAGCATTTCTCATGATGTACTCTGCATATAAGTTAAATAAACATGGTGACAATATGCAGCCTTGACGTACTCCTTTTCCTATTTGGAACCAGTCTGTTGTTCCATGACCAGTTCTAACTGTTGCTTCCTGACCTGCATACAGATTTCTCAAGAGGCAGATCAGGTGGTCTGGTATTCCCATCTCTTTCAGAATTGTCCACAGTTGATTGTGATCCACACAGTCAAAGGCTTTGGCATAGTCAATAAAGCGGAAATAGATGTTTTTCTGGAACTCTTGCTTTTTCCATGATCCAGCAGATGTTGGCAATTTGATCTCTGGTTCCTCTGCCTTTTCTAAAACCAGCTTGAACATCAGGAAGTTCACGGTTCACATATTGCTGAAGCCTGGCTTGGAGAATTTTGAGCATTACTTTACTAGCGTGTGAGATGAGTGCGATTGTTCGGTAGTTTGAGCACTCCTTGGCATTGCCTTTCTTTGGGATTGGGATGAAAACTGACCTTTTCCAATCTTGTGGCCACTGCTGAGTTTTCCAAATTTGCTGGCATATTGAGTGTAGCACTTTCACAGCATCATCATTCAGGACTTGGAATAGCTCCACTGGAATTCCATCACCTCCGCTAGCTTTGTTCGTAGTGATGCTTTCTAAGGCCCATTTGACCGGGAGAAATATCAATAACCTCAGATATGCAGATGACACCACTCTTATGGCAGAAAGTGAAGAGGGGCTAAAAAGCCTCTTGATGAAAGTGAAAGTGGAGAGTGAAAAGGTTGGCTTAAAGCTCAACATTCAGAAAACGAAGATCATGGCATCTGGTCCCATCACTGCATGGGAAATAGATGGGGAAACAGTGGAAACAGTGTCAGACTTTGTTTTTCTGGGCTCCAAAATCACTGCAGATGGTGACTGCAGCCATGAAATTAAAAGACGCTTGCTCCTTGGAAGGAAAGTTATGACCAACCTAGATAGCATATTCAAAAGCAGAGACATTACTTTACCAACAAAGGTTCGCCTAGTCAAGGCTATGGTCTTTCCTGTGGTCATGTATGGATGTGAGAGCTGGACTGTGAAGAAGGCTGAGCGCCGAAGAATTGATGCTTTTGAACTGTGGTGTTGGAGAAGACTGTTGAGAGTCCCTTGGACTGCAAGAAGATCCAACCAGTCCATTCTGTAGGAGATCAATCCTGGAATTTCTTTAGAAGGAATGATGCTAAAGCTGAAACTCCAGTATTTTGGCCACTTCATGCGAAGAGTTGACTCATTGGAGAAGACTCTGATGCTGGGAGGGATTGAGGGCAGGAGGAGAAGGGGACGACAGAGGATGAGATAGCTGGATGGCATCACTGACTCGATGGATGCGAGTCTGAGTGAACTCCGGGAGCTGGTGATGGACAGGGAGGCCTGGCGTGCTGCGGTTCATGGGGTCGCAAAGAGTCGGACACGACTGAGCGACTGATCTGATCTGATCTGATCTGATCACGGATACTATTGTCCTTTGGCAATAGATCCTCCCTGTACTTGAAGTATCTAGGATCTTGGACTTCTCCAAAGTCATCTTTGGAGAAGATGGTAGCCATGAAGAAAATGCTAAATAGAGCTGAAAATATTCCAGAGTTGAATTTTGGCAAGGTAGAAAAACCCGACCCAGCCTAAGAGATTGGAGAGTTCATATTTACTCTCCAAATAGATATAAAAGCAAGTCCTTTGCCCCATTCCTTCCAACACTTGTTTTGTGTCATTTAACAAGCACAAGGTGAAGCATGTTATCTCTCTTGAAAACCTTTCCATCACACTCAGTTTAGGCCAGTAATGGTAAGTGGGTTTCTTCTGTCCCACGCCTGTCATTGGGCAGGAGCCATTCGGAGCGCCATGTTGAGGGTACCTCTGAGGTGGGGAGGAGGTCAGCTCATGACTGACTAGGAATAGAGGTGGAGGAAAGGGGAAATGAACATGAGGGCAAAAGATGGGTCAGCTTCTGCCATCCGTGTAGCTCGGGAAGTGCCAGGCTGACAAGATATTCTCCATGGGTCTCCAGAACTCTTAGGACATCTATTACTTTGGGGATTTGGCCACTATGCTATTAAGTGCTAAAATATTGCCCAGATGTTTCTGCAATTGGACCTCATTCTGGATGAAACTGTCTTTCAGGGAGGACCCTTCAACTGTGTGGTGGTGGTCCCCCTGGGCACAGCATTCAGAAGCCATCCACCGTTTCCGACTCAGTACCACTGTCCACAAATCACAGTAATGCCGTCCTCACTTGGGAGAAGGCAGTTTCAGGAGATGCGCAGGCACCAATTAAAATCTGAGTGACATTTAATTTAAATTGAACATAAATGTCCCTGGTGGCTCATACAGTAAATAATTCACCTGTACTGCAGGAGACCTGAGTTCAAACCCTGGGTCAGGAAGATCCCCTGGAGAAGAGAATGGCAACCCACTCCAGTATTCTTGCCTGGAGAAACCCCATGGATGGAGAAGCGTGGCGGGATTACAAAGACTCAGACAGGACTGAATGACTAAGTGCACTCGCGCACACACACACACAAACACACACACAAATTGAATTTAGAAACTGGAGAATAATACATTCACTGAAAATAATATTATATTGCCATAGTTACTGAAATGGAGTGACGCTCACATGTTCTGTAAAAGAAACAGCTTTCAAAGACTTCGTTTGACATCAATGCCTCCCATAAATGATAAAGGAGGCCTGTTTATTTGTTTGTCAACCTGTTTCTGATTTACTGCAGACCAATGTGTGGTCTTACTGGGCATGAATCGTCTGCTTCTCAAGACACGGACACCCCCAAGGTGAATTCAACAATATTGGAACTGGTCTACATCCCATTCAAGGAGACCTGTCCACCAGTCACACATTGGATGTCATTGCAATGCCAGATTGATAGAAAAGTTTCTAAATGCTTACTTTCAACTTTTGTACTTATCGGATTGCAGGCAGGGGACAACAATTCATATACCAGCTTTAATAGTGCATTCTATGCAATCTTATTTTTTGTACAATAACATACAACTCCAGAAGAATTCTTTATTGTACCCTAGGCACAAAGAGATGCTGTAACACTATAGGCAATGAATGATTTCCAGAGTCTAGGCATGAAAGATGGTCTGGAGACATGGGCTCTATGTTAGCAGAGTCTCAGAAAGGGGCTTTGAATGCTTAGCTGATTTTGTGTCTGAGAGGTTTTCTATTTGTGGGTTCCTTTCCTTTTGGAATTACTTTTTGTTCGTCTTTTTCAAGTTACAGATGTCTACTTTCCCAGTGTATACTGGAGTCAAAGTGTTCTGGTTGGGCCAATAAATAATTTATTTCTAAAAGTACAATGAAATTAAGATAATTAGACTATTTCCTGGCTGTAAAGTACAATGAGTTCAAGCTCTCTTTTCCTTTAAATACAAAAATAAAATACAGTAATCCAGGTCATATTTAGTACAATTATATATATATATATATATATATATATATATGTATTGTTGTTGGCATTTATTTGCTAAGTCACGTCTGACTCTTTTGCAACCCCATAGACTGTAGCTCACCAGGCTCCGCTGTCCATGGGCTTCCCCAGGCAAGAATAATGCAGTGGGTTGCCATTTCACTCTCCAAGGTATCTTCCTGACCCAGGGATTGAACTCGCATCCCTTACGTCTCTTGCATTGGCAGGTGGGTTCTTTACCAGTGAGCCACCTGGGAAGCCACATATATGTATACATGTGTGTGCATGCGAAGTTGTTTCAGTCGTGTCCAACTCTGTGTGACCCATGGACTGTAGCCCATCAGACTCCTCTGTCCATGGGATTCTCCAGGCAAGAATATTGGAGTGGATTGCCATGCCCTTCTGCAGGGGATCTTCCCGACCTGGGGATTGAACTCGTGTCCCTTACATCTCTTGTATTGATAGGCTGGTTCTTTACCACTGATTACCAGGAAAGCCACATATATGTACATATGTACACTGGTTTTCTTTTTTTTTTAATGGTCTGCTTAAATTATTTTATTTCTATTAAATCACAGACAGACTCTTATCTTATCTATAGACTCCTCTGTCTGTGGAATTCTCCAGCCAAGAATACTGGAATGGGTACACATTGGTTTTCTAATGCAAGTTGTAGAATGCTGGTAGAATATTCATTGTCATGAGATTTTAAAACTATGTCTTAAACATGAAAAGGTGAAAGCTCCCTGAAAAATTCAAAATGGACACTTTCTAAAATGTGGCTCAAAGGAATAGTATAAAGAGAACAAGAATACCTACTAGGAAATGTTGATGTAAATAGCTGTGTTATATGGGCTGCTAGACAGGAGCACATAGAAACATTTGCATTCTTATTAATTAATTTTTCTGTCTTTTTTATTGAATTAATTGTGGTCTAGATGATTTTACCATTTATGTTGGGTATTGTGTTTGGAAGGCTATAGTTTAGACATGCTATAAATAGTAGCAGAAAAGGCCAGGCAGAAGAGAAGGCATTTGTAGATAAGAAATGAATACAAGCAGCAAAATGGGGAGAGAATATTAACTCTGTGTTCCATTTTCATATTTAGATGTCCTAGGCTGTGGAATTCAGAGTCTAAATTCTAATCCCAAATTTACAGTGAGATAAAAGTATGAGGGACTTATCTATTTTTCCTAAAAACAGAATAGAATGCTCTAGTGTTTCCCATTTCTGGCAGTTCACATCCCCCTGCTGAGAACGGGGGTCTCTCTGTGTGTCCACAGGGGCAACCCCATCACGTTTCTCGGTTCTCAAGAGCCTAGGGTGATGACAACCACACCTAAGCCCTGTAACGTCTCCTCCTCCAGAAGTGGAAGCTCCCTACTTAAGCTCCTGGGAGGCAGGCGGATCCCTCATCCCATTCACACCATCTAGCTCCACATCCGCTCCATGCTCGCCCTTGACACTCAGGGTCTCTGTTAACATTCACAGAACAGGACTCCACTTTGTGTTTTCCTGTTATATCCCTTTTACTCCTCAGAACCACGCTAACAGGATCCATCATCCTTTACAGATGGGAAAACGGAGACTTGGAATGGTTAACATCACTCGTCCAAATGCCCCACAAGTTTAAGTGGTTTATGGGAAATTCAGATCATATCTCCTCTCTGGACCATCTGCAGGCAGGAGTCCTCGTCCTCACAGGGATGCTGTCCTTGAATTTTCTTTTGTCCTCTTCCTGTGACTTTTCTGAGTTCAAGATACGTCTCCTTTTTGTGCTAGGGTTTGGTTTTTGTTTTGTCTGTTTTTAATAAAACCATCTTATGCCTTCTATGACAATCTCTCTTTTGACATAGGGGTCCCATAGGGGTTTTTTTTAACTCAAAAAATTTCAGAAGTCATATAGTCTAATTTCCTTATTTTGCAATCAAGTAATTAAGAACCAAGGAGATCAAGTAACTCATCTAAAATGAGTTCACTCAGTTTATAACACAAGTAGGTCCAGGAGCCAGGCTGAAACACTGTTATTAAACACTGACCCAGATTAATTTTTGAAGTTGTCATTTCATATATTATTCTTTTGACTACAAGTATTGTATAGACTAGAAATTTAAAAGAAAATCTTTACCTTTTGATATCAAAATTAAAGGGATTTGTGTAAATATAAAACCTATTCAGTCTTCAGTCAAATAACAATATAAGTTAAGTATTTATAGTAAAGAATGAAAGATTTTGTTGCAAAAACTGAGATTTGCAAAGCACAGAGACAAAGTACAGTGGTCAGTATTTGGCCAGTCGGTCCTCACCCGAATCTCAGCTCCAGACCAGCCTGGCACATGCTAACTCCAATCCACCCTCTGGGATCTCCCATGACCCATTCCCCTGTCTCTTACCCCCTCCCAAGTTATGCTCCTCTTTCCAGTTATCTTCACTGACCCCCTCAAATCCATGCCAGTTCCTCCTTTCATACTTAACTGTCTTCTCACACTGACGTGCTGTCTCATAAAACCATCTTCTGCTTTCATCACATCTAATACCTACGTGTACATTTATATTCAGATTCCTATCTATCCGCATGTCTTCTATGACAACGGAGCTAGCTTTGGAGCAAGGTGGTAAGTGGCCTGCCAGCTGCTCTGTATTTCTACCTCTGTCATTGATTTGCTGTGTGGCTTAGACACATCACTTACCCCTGCTGAGTCTCAGTGTCCTCATTAGGAAAATGAGGATAAATAGCAGTATTAAACCCACAGGATTGTATGGGAAAATAAATGAGACACTGTAAGTTGATTGCCTAGCATCGCATTGGACGAAAAGAATTCCATCGATGGTGGTTGTGGTGGTTTAGTTACCAAGTCGTGTCCAATTCTTTGCAACCCCATGGACTCTAGCCAGCCAGGCTCCTCTGTCCATGGGATTCTCCAGGCAAGAATACTGGAATGGGTTGTCATTTCCTCCTCCAGGGGACCTTCCTGAGCCAGGGATCAAACCCATGTCTCCTGCACTGACAGGCGGATTCTTTACTGCTGAGCTACCAGGGAAGCCCCGAGCAGTGTTAACTATTTTCAGAATTCCTTCCAAGTGGCATTCCATCCCTGCTCCTGCCTCTTTTCCAAACTCTCCTTGTTTCTCTTAACTCCTAAGTACTGATGCTTGGGTCAAATCACTTTGTGCTCAATAACACCCCCCTTAGCAGGAGATACTCTTTTCCAGTCATGTCCTACAAGTTATTGTCTTCTTCTTAGCCTTCTTATTGCCAACCAGGACTGCACCGTGTGTTTCTCTCACGTGTATTTCTCAGCGTAATTTTTCTCGGTCGTCTACAGTGTCCTCCGGTTCTCTGAGTCATTTTAGGGCAGCTCAGCGACTCATCTGGTTATCTGTGTTGAATATTAGTATCTTCTGAGCCTCTTTTTTCTTAATGCTTTGGTTTAAAGATACCTTCCCCCACATACAAGTGGAAAAATTATTTAGGTGCTCTGAGGCTTCCAGAAACTGTTCTTTCCTGCTCATCCAAGAGCAAGAAAGCCATGAGCTCACCTTATCAAAATGGGCCCAGGCGCCTGACGCAGTTGCTAATTATTGCTCCACTGACGTTTTCTGATGTGCTTCTGATGTACTTGTCATGAGCTGGTGATGCCAACACAACAAGTTTACAAAGGAAACTTGGCAGGGCAATGGGTAACTTACGCCTTCTTGCCCTTACGGGTATTATATAGACACAATCTAAAACATACTCAGGTCGTGTTGTTGGCAAACACTTATTCCATTTTATTAACCAGATACAGTGAGAGACAAACCAGTTCTTTGTACTCGGCTATCTCAGGACTGTGAAATCTTCATTAGGAACATCAAACAGTGTTTTGCAGATGTGATGTCCGAAGATATTAGCATAACCCTCGCCCGGACATGAAATGATGCAAATTCCCGAGAATCATCATTTCTAGGCACTGTTTTTCAGTTTTCAGATGGCAAGTCCCTTTTCAGAGTACTAATGAACCCAGATACTTAGGGAATTTGGCTTGGAAAAAAATGTGAAATTGAGCTTGTAAATACCAGCTCTGCAATAAGATTTGAGATTACTATTATCCTTTCGGGAAAAGCAACTCTACTGAGCGTGAGTAATAGAAACCGTTTCAGATGTCATGTGGGTGAACTCTACTTACACTGCAGTCCCTTAAACTTGCCGAAGTGCTACCAGAGAAAGAAATATCATCTCACTCTGTACAAGCCCAGGTACAGAAGTCAACTGGGCAGATAGGTTTCTTTTCATGATGAAGTATCTTTTCACTTTTAAACAAGAAGTTTGGACTTTAATCTAAGATGTAAGTAGAGATACACCATAAGTTTCTGTAAGAATCATAAAATCTTCAGGTTGGAAGCTCACCATCTAGATTGGAAATTAGTATTGCTTTTTCCCTCAAGGAGCCTGGAGTGAAGCCTGAAAGGAAGCAAGACTCTAACTCACTTACATTTCAATTAAGAAATCAAAATGGTAACTTTTGTATGTCTATATTCTGGTTAGGAAAAACAAAAAATATTTCTTAAAAAAAACACAAAATCTCATAAGATAGATGGAATCTTTCAGATAATCAGAGATTTTCTTAATTAAGGGAAAATCATTAATTTCTAAAACATGTAATCAACTCAAAATAATTGCTTATTTGGAAAACAGATGTTGCAAACACTATACTTTGCTTGTTTGTGGCAAAAAATGCCACTTCGCCTGCAAAGATCAGATCAGATCAGATCGCTCAGTGGTGTCCAACTCTTTGCGACCCCATGAATTGCAGCATGCCAGGCCTCCCTGTCGTCTGCAAAAGATGGCCCCAAAAGTCACTTCTCAGTCATGTGTGACTGTTTGCGACCTCATATGCTGTAGCCCACCTTTGTGGGCTCCTCCGTCCATGGGGTTCTCCAGGCAACAATACTGAAGTGGGTTGCCATGCCCTCCTAAGGGAGTCTTCCCAACCCAGGGATCAAACCCAGGTCCCCCTCATTGCAGGTGGCTTCTTTACCATCTGAGTCACCAGGGAAGTCTCCCAAAAGTCACTGCCTAGAAACCAGATAGGATTCCAGTGTCGTTCATCACTAAAATAACCTCACTGTGGGTAAAACGAAAAACTGCACAGGCCAGCTTTAAGAAATGGTAAAGCTTCCAAGTGTCACTTGAGGAGAGAAAGGGTTCAAATAAGTTTGGGAAGCCTTGACAACCAAATTAAATGTTTTTCTGTTAAACTTCTCAAAGTCCTTAAGCTGCATGGTATATCCCCCAAAGGAGAATGGTTTGCACTGCGTCCAGAACTTACTGTGACCTTGAAATCCTTTTCTGCCAGAACATCTTGAAATACTGGCATTTCTTGGTGCTGTATTCTGAGAAACAGGCAACTCAGCAAAGCACAGTATGAGTCTGTGACAGTATCCTGTGGGTAGATGAGAGGAGTAGGCTGACCTGGACATGGATAATGTGATTTGGTGTTTTGTTATGAGTTGGAGGACTGAACCAAAAAAGTGTAATGAGGAAGCAGTTCCACAAAGTAGCATTGAGCCCTGTCTGCTTCATTGTCATTCAAGCAAGCGTTCATTCAGTCAGTCCCTGCAATGGCATCAGGTCCCAGAAGTGCAGAGATGAATAAAACACTGTCCCTGCCTTTAAGGAGCTTACTGTCTAGGGAGAGACTATGAAAACATGTCAGAGGTGTCAGGCTGAAACACTGGAGACACAAGCTCTGTCTGTGAGTCAGACAGAAACAAAGGGCATTCCAGAGTGAGGAGGATGAGTGTACGGAGGTCAAGACAAGCCAAATGTCACAGTGCAAAGCTGTAAGACTTCTACAGAATTAAAAGAATTCCTCTGAAGGCGAGGTTGCATAATGGAGGAAAGATGCTTCAAAGATAGGAGACTAGAGGCAAGGTGGCTGTTCGGGAGGTGTTTTCCCTCCCCTTTCTCACAGGAGAGAAAGGGAGCGGCTCCATAAGGAGGGACAGTGGGGACGGAAGGGCCTGATGGATGCAAAGGATGTGGAGGAGACAGCAGGTCCTGAGGAGGAGGCACAGAGCAAAAGTGGAATCCATGGTGCCCCCGGGTCCTCGCTCACACGCTTGTCATGGAAACAGCCTTCCTGATCAGTCTATTACTAGCGGCACTGCCAGGAATCTTGAATCAATGTGCTCAAGGACATAAAAAATGGAATTTCCACCCCAGAAGTGTTGAATGATGGATTACCCCCTTGAATATCTGAGTACAGGCTTCTCCAGTACCTAGTGAAAAGGCTCACTGATTTCTGTCTGTGATAAGCACAGCCTCCAAGTCCTGAAATAATTAAAAGTATCTCCAAAATCCACCTTTGAAATGAATTCTATATGGAGGTGGGAGAGAGGAAGAGAAAACTGGATGGAACTGACTCCTTTACTCTGACCCTTTGCTAAATAAGTGTAAAAGCACCCCCACCCAGCTTCAAGATGACCCAGAATTTTCCGTGAGTGCTGGTGACATGTGCTGCTACTTGCCACAGGTATTAAAGCTCGTGGTACCTTCCATGTGACATCGGGGCAGTGATCCATCACCAGCAGAGCGGTTCCCGGAGAAGAGGCATCTCAGATGAGTTCAGAGCTGCTTTCTCCCATCTTTTAATTGCCCTGCTCTTCCCTGTCTCCATGGATTTGTGACCCCAGCCCAGGCATGTCACAGAGGCACAGAGGCACCCTGGTGCTCCCAAAGGTGACTTTATGAATTGAGGACCCTCGCATCTAAGTATATAAAACCAGGGTGTCTGACACTGTAACCTTCCAAGAACTCTAGAGCTCATGATAAGTGGTGCTTTCTCAGGCACCTGACGCCCTGGGCTGGAGAAAGGGCCACAGGGACTTGCCTGGCTGTCCTACCCTCTCTGTCGTCCCTCTTCACTGGCCCCAACTTCTACTTCAAAATACACTTCCCTGTTGGATGACCCTGAGGGATGGGATGGGGAGGGATGTGGGAGGGGAGTTCAGGATGGGGAACACTTGTACACCCATGGCTGATTCATGTCAATGTATGACAAAACCACTACAATACTGTAAAGCAATTAGCCTCCAATTAAAGTAAATTAATTAATTTTTTAAAAATTAATTAAAAATAATATATGCATGTGAAAAAAAAAGAAACAGAAGGCAATGTGGGCAAACAGCAATCTCCCTATGAACTTCCCATGTCCCTGGGGCCACTTCCTAGAGCTGGTAGATTTTTAATGATTTCCATCCTCAGGACTTCCTGGAGCTGACTACTGTTTAATGATTTCCATTTTCAGTCTTACGGGATATTACTTCCATTCCTTTCTTTCTTTTTTTTTTTTTTTTCCAACTGCCTTTTGTCTTTCTGGCCGTGCTGCACACCTTAGGGTATCTCAGTTGCCTGAGTAGAGGTTGTGACAGTGAAAGCATGGAGCCTCAACCACCCGACCACCAAGGAAATCCCTCCACTGCTCATTTAGCAATTCTTGATAGGATCTACTGACTCTTCTACAAAAATAAGCATGCCTTTCCCTTTTTGTTGTTGTTGCTCAGTTGCTAAGTCATGTCAAGCTTTTGTGACTCCATGGACATCAATACACCAGGCTTCCCAGTCCTACACCATCTTCCAGAGTTTGCTCAAACTCATGTCCATTGAGTCGGTGATGCCATCGAACCATCTCATCCTCTATCGTCCTCTTTTCCTCCTGCCATCAATCTTCCCCAGCATCAGGGTCTTTTCCAATGAGTCAGCTTTTCGCATCAGGTGCCAAAGAACTTCCCATAATCCTCTACATATTTTATGATGATAGAACAAATTTTAGTTCTTCTTTGTAAAAATGAAGCTATTAATCCTTCGTTTCTTATTCTAAAACCTTAGAAAGTATCTCCTTACTCAACCATATAAGAATCCTGGCAAGCTTCATCCTTCACTTTCCACCCTTTTTACTTCCCTCTGTCAAAGTTGATAAGACCTCCAGGATGCTGACATTGAAAAAGATCTTTCCCAAGTCATGTAATAAATTCCTCGGAAGCCTGGCATCCCCCCTCAAAGTTCATTGTTCATCAAGTCTTCCTAGTGTTGGCTTTCAAAACAGTGAGCGTGCTCACATTATACCACATCCCTTCAATTACTGTGATTTCAATGTTCAACTTTTGTACTGATTCTTTCTGAGGCACAGTCATGAGTAAAACATCAGAAGGTTCTTAGCTGCCTCCTGACCAGAACTGAAAGTGATATAAGAGGAAGATGTTGACTTAAAAAAAGTGCACAACACCAAAGTTGTGAGTCAAATTCTATTTGAGGCAAAATGAGGACTATAGCCTGGGAGACAGCATTTCGAATAGCTCTGAGAGACAGTTCCAAAGAAGTAAGGGCTGTGGGTGGTCAGTATAAGTGTGATTTTGGTGAAGGGAGACTACATGCCATCAAGCACATATTTTTTGCAGAAGATTTCTGCTAGTCACAAGGAGCAGTCATCACCACCAAGGATTTTCATGCTTTTCTAGACACAAAGAGATACAAGGATCAGGCTCATGAACTCGACTCCCGAAAATATCTATCTGAAGACCTGTCCTGCCAGTTTCCCCAGAGGATGGAGTGCCTCATTTCTGCTCTCCACCCTGAACTCCTTTCAGGAAGCTATTGGAAGCCAGCAGGTGCAGCAGAACATGATTTAATCCTCGTAAAAGACGGCAAGGGCCAATTGGTAGCTGGCAAAGGAGTGGAGAGTGTTGGCTAAACTGTACAGACCCAGTTCCTGTAATCATGTGTATCCATTTCCTGTGGCTATAGTAATGTGCCGGGCCCCCCCCCGGCCCCCCCCCCCGTACTTTTGCCTGGAAATCCCATGGATGGAGGAGCCTGGTAGGCTCCAGTCCGTGGGGTCGCTAAAGTCGGACATGACCGGGCGACTTCACTTTACTTTTCACTTCACATTGGAGAGAATGGCAACCCACTCCAGTGTTCTTGCCTGGAGAATCCCAGGGACAGGGGAGCCTGGTGGCTCCGTCTATGGGGTCGCACAGGTCGGACACGACTGGCGACGCGCAGCAGCAGCAGCAGCAGCAGCAGCAGCAGCAGCAGCATAGTAATGTGCTTGTGTGCTAAGTCACTTCAGTCATGTCTGACTCTTTGCAACCCTCTGACTGTGGCCCGCCAGGCTCCTCTGTTCATGGGATTCTCTAGACAAGAACACTGGAGTGGGTTGCCATGCCCTCCTCCAGGGGATCTTCCTGACCCAGGGATGGAACCTGATGGGACCTGCGTCTCTTATGTCTCCTGTATTGGCAGGCATGTTCTTTACTACTAGTGCCACCTGGGAAGCCCAGCTACTGTGACAAATTACCACAAACTGAGTGGTCCAAAACAATAGGAATTTGTTCTCTGGTGGTTCTGGAGCCCACAAGTCCAAAGTCTGGTTGTGGGCAGGGCTGCGCTCTCTCCTGAGGCTCTAGGGGAGAATTCGTTCCTTGCCTCTTCCATCTTCTGTCTCGCACCCTCGGGCATCCCTCGGCTTGTGGCGGCATCACTCTGACCTCTCCCTCTGTCTCCTCTGCTCCGTCTCTGTCTTCCACGTGTCTCTTGTAAGGACACTTGTCATCCATTGGATTTAGGGGCCATCCAGATAAACCAGGATGATCACATGTCAAGATTCTTTCCTTAATTACATCTGTAAAGGCCTTTCTTCTGAATACAATCACATTCACAACTTCCAGGGCTTAGGACATATTTTTTGGCCGTAGGATGATGATTCAACCCACCACACTGTACCTAGAAAAACAAGTTTTGATATAAAAATGAAGGAAGCATCCTTCCCCCTCCTTTGTTCTCTAAAAATAGGCCAAGGAACTTTACCTTCTTGTGGCAAACTCAGGTTTTCTTGCCCAAACCAGGGCTCAGCTGACCCATCATTATTAATTTTCTGTGTTTAGAATTTTTTTTGAGGTTGTGGCTTGGAAGGAGGCTATGGGTGTGGAGAATGGCCTCATGGAATTCTGCTTTCTTGGACCTGGGGGAGATTCTTGAAGGATTTGCAGGGGCCAGAGGGAGGCCTGATTAGAAGAAACTCCGATACTCCACCTTGACGCGAGTTTCATTTAAGGTCTATTTTTTTTAATTTTTATTTACTTTTGACTGTGCTGGTTCTTTGTTGCTGTGAAGGCTTTTCTCTAGTTGTGGCGAGCAGGGGCTACTTTCCAGCTGCAGTGCACTGTGGTGGCTTCTCTTGTAGTAGAGCACAGGCTCTGGGGCCCGGAGGCTCTGGGGCCCGCAGGCTCAGTAGATGCAGCTCCTGGGTTCTAGAGCACAGGCTTAGTAGTTGTGGCGTGTGGGCTCAGTTGCTCTGTGGTATGTGGGATCAGGGATCAAACCTGCGTCTCCGGCATTGGCAAGAGGATTCTTTACCACTGAGCCACCAGGGAAGTCCTTTAAAATATATTCTGTTCCTGATGTTGCTTTTTTTTTTTTTTTTTGAAAATTGTTGTCTTCCATCTTGGCAGAATCTCTTAAACGAGCCCACACACTGTTTCTGGCATGAGGGTGCAGACTGAAGGCCTCACCAACGTTTGGAAGCAAATGACATCATTTGGCATTTCCAGCTAAACTGAGGGCTCTCAGGCCATGTAACCTACCTGCTAAGTCAGGCCCCCCGGTGCTGCCTCGCCCATCCCAGAGGCTCACCCTCACCCTCGGAACTGAGCGTGCTCTGGCTCAGCGGGCGTTTCTCCATCACCTCCGCTGGCACCCCCATGAGCAGAGGCCTCCGTTCACCTTCCTGCTGCCCACTCTGCTCTAGGAACAGACGGCTGGTCTCAGGCTCTAGGGTGGAGAAAGGGCAAGGCTGGCCTCTGAGTTGCTGTTGGGTGTTCTCGACCGCAAGGTTTCTGCTCAGAGTTTCTGAGTTTTTCCAAGTGGGGGTCCTTTAGCCTTTGCTCTGCCCCTGTCTTTCTGGGGCTCCAAATCTCAGGTCTCCATTCATAACCCTGGTGTTGGTCACTTCTTCCTGCCCCTTTGGTGGTGGTTTGTTCTCTAAGTCGTGATCAACTCTTGTGAACGCGTGGACTGCAGCCCGCCAGGCTCCTCTGTCCATGAGATTCTCCAGGCAAGAATACTGGAGTGGGTAGCTATTTCCTTCTCCAGGGGATCTTCCCGATCCGGGAATCGAACCCAATCTCCTGCACTGTAGGAAAATTCATTACCAACTGACCTCCTATCCCTTTAGGAGTCACTCAGATCAGATCAGTCGCTCAGTCGTGTCCGACTCTTTGCGACCCCATGAACCGCAGCACGCCAGAACACTCAAAATCCATCTGCAGTGGCCCCATAAACTCCACAAGTAGAAACCCCTTCTGGGCTCTGCTGGGCCCTCCTGCCCGATTGAGGATTGGGAGCTCTGCCTCCCAACCACACCTGGGATCCCAAATCAAGGACCCAAACGACTTCCCAGAGCCCTTCTCTCTGTTTTTAAAAATGTTAAACCTGAGATCGTTTCTTCTTTCTCCTTTCCAGCTCCAGGAAGATTAGTGGGTTGTTTTCTCCTGATAGTCTTTCCGGTTCCATGTGGGCCTGCATTTCTCATTTCTCACTGGGAATATAATTCCCAAAATACCCTGAAAAAGATTGTTTTTGCGGTATTACCAACCTGCACGGGAAGAGGGTTAATTATAAATTCCACAATTGGGGATTCCTAGGCCCATGTGATGAAGCAGGATGATCTTGACCTTCAGTTAAGGATATCAGTTGCTTTATCATTTATTGTGATTTTTAAAAACCTCATTAAAGACGTCCCTGGTGGTCCAGTGGGAAGACACTGTGCTTCCAATGTAGGGGGCCTGGGTTCCTTCCCTGGTCAGGAGACTAGATCCCATGTGCCACAGCTGAAAAATCTCCCATGTCACAACAAAGATAGAAGTTTCCTCATGCTGCAACTCAGGCTCAGCACAGTCAAATAAATAAAATTTCATGTGTGAAACAGATCGCCAGTCCAGGTTAGATGCGTGAGACAGGGTGCTCAGGGCTGGTGCACTGGGATGACCCTGAGGGATGGGATGGGGAAGGAGGTGGGAGGGGGTTCAGGATGGGGAACACATGTATACCCGTGGCTGATTCATGTCAATGTATGGCAAAAACCACTATAATATTGTAAAGTAATTAGCTTCCAATTAAAAAATATATATTCTCTGGACCAAAAAAAATAATAAAAATAAATTTAAAAATTAAAAACCTCATTAATGTGCATATACAGTCTATACATACATAAAGAGTTCCCAAGGAGAGACTGGAATGCTTGACCAAAATTCTGTTTTTCCTTTTCTTTTTCTCTTTGTTTCCTATACAATCAATAGACATGAACCAAATGGTAGAAAGGGCAGCCTCAGGCCTTGGAGTGCATTGGATTCCCGAGGTGGTACAGATGTACCTCAGACAACAGTCATATTAGTTTTCTATTGCTGCAGTAATATATACCAAAAACAGAATGACTAAAGACCCACCTATTAGGTCACAGTGTCTGTGGGCCAGAAATCTGGGCACAGTGTGATTCAGTTGACTTCTCTGCTTAGGGTGTCATAGGTGAATGTCAAGGAGTTGGCTGGCCTGGAATCTTATCTGGAGAATTCACTTCTGGGCTCATCTGGGTTGTTGGCCAAATTCAGTCCCCCGGGGTTGCAGAACTGAGGTCCCTGTTTCCTCGCTGACTGTCAGCTGAGAGTCGTTCTCAGCTTCCTGAGGCTGCCCACATTTCTGGGCTTGGGGCCCTTCCATCTTCAAAGCCAGAAATCGTGCCTTGACTCCTTCTTCTGCTTGGAATTTCTCTTCCTTCCCCTTTTGCCTTCTTCTGCTGCTTCTAAAGGACTCATGTGATTATACTGGGCTCAAATGGTAATGCAGGATAATCTTATCTAAAAGTTAAGTGATTTCTAAACTTCATTGCACCTGCAAAGTCCGTTCAAAATCCTTATCTAAATTAGTGTCAAACATTAATTAATATGATAGAAGAAATATGCAGCAATACAATAATAGTGGGAGACTTTAATACCCCACTCATATAATCTGGCTGTAATAGACAAAGTAAAGAGCAAAACATATTCACTTATGAGCCTCAAAAAATCCAGTTCACTCAGGAGAGTTTAAAAAAAAAAAAAAAAAAGACTTATTTGTTCACTCTGTAAAGGTTTATTGACTATTTTATGGGTTTGGTACTACTTTGGGTAGTAGGGAGGAAGAGGTGACAAATGTGATCCTGTCCTAAATAATATATTGTGGTAAAGATAGACCTACCAATACAAAATACCAAGATGTGCCTAAGATGAAGACACCCAAACTGGACTTTTTGTTTCCTGAACTTTTCATTTCGAGAACAAACCTCCTAATATAGGATGAATTCAACATGATTTTTTTTAAGTGTTCTTTGTGATTAAAAACAGAAAGCCATTGGTTAAGAAATTACATATACTCCTCCCCACCATCACTCCCCTTCTTTCTTCCCATTTCCCTCCCACCCTCATTGATCGTTTCCTTTGTCCATTTTCCCCTGCAAAAAAAAAAAAATAAATTAAAATAAATAAATTAGTGTCAGATCAAACATCCAGGGGATAGAAAGCTTCTTATGGCATCCTTACCATAGCAACACTGAACCTGAAGACTTCCTGAATTTCTGGCACAGCAACCTTACAGCTCTGTCTTAATCACACCACCTGGGTTCATTGTTTTGTTTGTTGGTTTTGATGGGTTGGGTTTGATGGGTTACAATGAATTAAAATTAAATTTAATTAAATTTAAACCTTTTTTCTATTTGGAAAAGGCAGAGGAAATTACAGATCAAATTGCCAACATCCATTGGATCATAGAAAAAGTAAGAGAATTCCAAAAAATATCTACTTCTGCTTCACTGACTATGCTAAAGCCTTTGACTGTGTGTATCACAAGAAACTGTGGGAAATTCTTCAAGAGATGGGAATACTTTACCTACCTCCTGAGAAACTTGTATGCAGGTCAAGAAGCAACAGTTAGAACCGGACATGGAACAATGGACTAGTTCCAAATTGGGAAAGCAGTATGTCAATGCTGTATGTTGTCACTTTGCTTATTTAACTTATATGCAGAGTGAAACATCTGGATGAAACACAAGCTGGAATCAAGATTGCTGGGAGAAATATCAATCACCTCAGATATGCAGACAACACCACCCTTATGGCAGAAAGTGAAGAGGAACTAGAGAGCCTCTTGGTGAAAGTGAAAGAGGAGAGTGAAAAAGCTGGCTTAAAACTCAACATTTAAAAAACTAAGATCATGCCATCCAGTCCCATCACTTCATGGCAAATAGTTGGGGAAACAACAGAAGCAATGACAGATTTTATTTTCCTGGGCTCCAAAATTACTGCAGATGGTGACTGCAGCCATGAAATTAAAAGACACTTGCTCCTTGGAAGAAAAGTTATGACCAACCTATACAGCATATTAAAAAGCAGAGACATTACTTTGCCAACAAAGATACATATAGTCAAAGCTATGCTTTTTCCAGTAGTCATGTATGGTTGTGAGAACTGGACCACAAGGAAGGCTGAACGCTGAAGAACTGATGCTATTGAACTGTAGTGTTGGAGAAGACTCTTGAGAACCCTTGGACTGAAAGGAGAGCAAACCAGTCAATCCTAAAGGAAATCAGTCCTGAATATTCACTGGAAGGATACTGAAGAATACTAAAGCTGAAACTCCAACACTTTGGCCACCTGATGCAAAGAGCTGACTCATTAGAAAAGATCCTGATGCTTTGAAAGACGGCATCACAGACTCAACAGACTTGAGTTTGAGCAAGCTCTGGGAGATGATGAAGGACAGGGAAGCCTGGCGTGCTGCAGTCCATGGGGTTGCAAAGAGTTGGACATAACTGAGCGACTGAACAACAACAACACATCATAAAACTGTTGGCTACAAAGCTCAGATTATTATTGGTGCTAAGTAATGGAAACCAACTCAGAGATTATTGGTTCTATGTAATAGATTATTTTGTTTATACAAACAGAAGCTCACTTAAATTAGCTGGAGCTGAAAGGAGATTTTATCAGAAAAAAAGAGGAACAGCTCATGGAGATGGAGACGTAGGGCAGGTAAAATACTGGAGCCAAATGCAAGATTGGAACTGAGCACTGAAAAGCCTGGAACTGGACATAAGCTACCAGCCACCAGAGCATCTATTCATTCTGTCTTTCTTCCTCGAAGATGCAGAGTTACTGCAAATCATTGTATGTCACTTTTCACAGACCTGCTTTGTTCGCTTCTTGATCTGCGGAGCAAATGTATCTGCCTAATCTCTAAGGCCTAGTAAACCGAGAAATCAAAGAAAGTTTGATGTCTCCGAGTTCTAATTCTGAGTTCACAGAAAAGAGAATCTGTGAGTCATTAGTTGGGTATGGACACCTGGTTCAGTTATCTGTGGTCAGGTGGACAGGGCAGCAAGAGGATGTATGTGACCCGTAACTGGGAAGGAAGGTGGCAGGGTCAACAATAAAAGCATGCTCCCGGATGGCTGCACTCTTTAATCCCCGTCATCCTCTGCAGGAAGGTCAAAGTGTGTGCAGCTGCCTGGGGCCAAGCCATATTTGCGGAGTGTAACAAGGCCTGTCATGTTGGCTCCGAGGCAATTATGGAAATTTGGGACTGCTTTCTCTACACAACACACTGTTCTCTGCACTTTCCCTGAGTGCGCAGACAACCCGTGAATCGAGATATGTCTTAATTCTGGATCTGCGAGGACCTTCCGTCTTCCGCCTTCTTTCCCCAGCTGCCTTGGATCTTTACATCACTTCATTCTTTCCTGGTCCCCAAGGCCTCCTCTCTTTTTGTGTGGCCTCCTGTGTGGGTGGACACTTGTTCTCTCTCCACTCGGCTCTGCTGCCGGAAAGGTGTGTGAGGTGCAGACCCCTGAGGCTGAGACGGAGGAGGAAACACCCCTCACCACGGCTCCATCTCCGGGGGTGGTGGTGGTTTAGTGGCTCAGTCGTGTCTGACTCCTGTGACTCCAAAGGCTGTAGCCACCAGGCTCCTCTCTTCACGGGATTTCCCGGGCAGGAATACTACAGTAGGTTGCCATTTCCTTCTCCAGGGGATCTTCCTGACCCAGGGATCAAACCTACATCTCCTGCATTGCAGGCGGATTCTTTACTGACTAAAGCATCTGCAAACCAGTCGGATCCCCGAGCTGTGGAGATCAGCTCGCCTTTAGCACATCTCCTCTACTTTACCAGGTGCAAACACTGTCCATCTCTTTTCTGACCTGGAATTTCAAAAAGGCCCCTCTCTTAAAAAAAAAAAAAAAAGTACTTATTTGGCTGCACTGGGTCTTCATTGCAGCACATGGAAACTTCAGTCTTCATTGTGGCTCGTGGGATCTTTGGTTGAGGCGCGTGAACTCTGAGTGGCATCATGTGGGATCCAATTTCCTGTCCAGGTATCAAACCTGGGCCCCCTGCATTGGGAGAGGGGCGTCTTAGCCCCTGAACACCAGGAAAGTCCCACCCTTCTCTTGTTTTAAAATGTACAAGGTACCAGGCTCCGGAAAGACGAGAGAGAGGAAGGCAAACTCATCTCTTCACTGGTATGATAATGAAATCCTGCCTAAGTAGACAGGGCAGGAAAGAATTCAGAAGGAAATGCCCTGAGAACTGAGAGGTCAGGACAGGATGAGCTGTTGGGCGAGGGGAACAAGGGTGCTTCCTGGGAAGGGAAGTTGAATGATGAGTCTCCCACAGGGACACACAGGCTCATAGGAGTTGGAAGGAGTCAGTGAGGCTGGACTCTGGAGCAGAAGGGGAAATTTCATGGTTCAGGATGAGACTGTAGAGGCAGTGGGACTATAGGGACCACCCCAGGCTTTGAAGCCAGGTTCAGGATTTTGGCTTTTGCCTTAAAGACAATGGGGAACCATCCAATGCTTTTAACTGGGGGAGTAAGAAGATCCGGTTTTCATTTGGATGAAATGAAATGAAGCTACTATTACTGCATGGACTGGAGAGGGCCAATCATGGAAGAAGGAAAAATGATTAGGAGGTTATTTCAGGAGTCCTGGTGAGACATGTGTTCTAGCTGGAGAGTCTTAGAGATGGATATGGACAAAATAGATGACCCCAGGAATACTACAATAAAGTTAGCTGGTGCTGGTAGGTGAGTTAGGGAAAGAGAGGAAGGCATAAAGATGGTTCCTGGGCTTCTGGTTTGTGGAACTAGGTGCAAGGTGATGTTATTAACTGAGATGGGAAATTTTTAGGGAAAGGCAATAAACTTGGTGTTAGACATTGTGGGGTAGACTGTGTCTCCTAATTCATATGGTGAAGCCCTAACTTCCAGCACCTCAGATTGTGATTGTGTTTGGAGATGGTCCTTTAAAGAGGTAAATAAGTTAAAAGGAGATCATATAAGTAGACCCTAATCCAGCATAACTAGTGTCCTTATAAGAGGAGGAGATTAGGACGCAGACACACAGAGGAAGGACCATGTGAGAACACAGAAAGGAGGCCCGTCTACACACCAAGGAGAGAGGTCTCAAAAGAAACCATTCCTGCCAACACCTTGATCTCAGATGTCTTGCTGTTGTTCAGTAGCTCAGTTGTGTCTGACTCTTTGTGACCCCATGGACTGCAGCACACTAGGCTTCCTTATCCTTCACCATCTCCCAGAGTTTGCTCAAACTCACGTCCATTGAATCAGTGATGCCATCCAACCATCTCATCCTCTGGCATCCCCCTCTCCTCCTACCTTCAAGCTTTCCCAGCATCAGGGTCTTTGGCAATGAGTCATCTTCACATCAGGTGGCCAAAGTATTGGAAGTTTCAGCTTCATCATCAGTCTGTCCACTGAATATTCAGGGTTGGTTTTTTTTAGGATTGACTGGTTTGATCTCCTTGCAGTCCAAGGAACTCTCAAAAGTCTTTCCCAACACCACAGTTCAAAAGCATTAATTCTTTGGCACTCAGCCTTCTTTATGGTCCAAGTATGAGAAAATAAATTTGTTTAAACCACGCAGTCTGTGGCAGTTTGTTTTAGCACCTGTAGCCGACTGATAGACACATGTTGTGTTGAGGTGCCTTTAAGACATCTTACTGGAGATGTAAGATAGGCAGTCAAGGTGGTCTGGAGCTCTAAGTCAAAGGTCAGGCTGAGGAAGTTTGAGGCATTTACTTAAAGATGCTAACTGAGGTCACAAACAATGATGAGATTACAGAGAAGCAAGTGTTACGTGCAAAGAGAAAGAGCCTAGAATTGAGGAACTCCCTCGTGTAATGTCTGAGTGGAGAGGAAAGAGCCTCAAAAGAAACCGGTAAACAAAGGATGAAACCCAGGAGTGTAGTGTCTGAGAATCCAAAATAAGACAGTGTTTTCAGAAGAAAAAGTGCTCAAGAGTGTTCGGAAGTGCTGAAAGGTCACATAAGACAAGGTCTGGAAACTGTCCATCAGAGTGGGTGACATGGATGTCATCATAGCGATTGATGGAGAGAGAGAAAGAAGACTGAAGGGCAGAAAGCTTTATTTTAAGATGAAACACTCGAACGTGTTTAATCTTAAGAGAAAAGATACAGTTTAAGGAAAAGACTGAACATAAACTAAATCTAGAAAAGAAGGAATGTGGATTGACAGTTCCTAAGAGGACTAGAGAGGTTGGAATCTATGGCACAGAAGGACTCAGAGTTGGGAGATCTTGGCGCTTGATTTCCTGGGGGTATTAGGAAAATCTTCTTTTTCAGCTTAGCCTACCACCTTCTCTATTGGGGGACCAATCTTTGATTTCCATGTGCCTCATTAATCGAGGGAGACCCCGTAGAGCTAGGAAGTCTTCCTACAAATTAAATCCTCCAAGCACAGGAACAGCGGTCATTCTGTTCATAATAAATCTACTGAGTGTTGGGTACTTTGGTAAGTACCAGGCAAGCTTAAAAGTTGTGTTACACTTTGATAACCCCGCCAAGGAGCACAAAGGTTGGAAGAGGAAGTAAGGAAAGCGTACAAATAACCATTGTATGAAAGTGAAATAATTAAGTTCTGTGTGACACATTTGGTCACAGCCCTAGAAGGAAGACAAACAAAAGAACTAATCTAGAGTAAAGGAGACCAGAAGTGCAATAACTAAGGGCAGGGCATGGTCCTGGACTGGAAAAGTATCTATGAAGGACATCATCACAACGATTGGTGATGCTGGAATAAAGACTTTGGGTTAGGTAGTAGTATAGCATCAGTGTTGAACGTTCTGACTTTGATAATTGCACCATGGTCATATATAAGAAAATGTCCTTGTTCACAGGAAATACATGCAGAAGTATTTAAGGGACAGGAGGCAGCACGTCTCCAATTTATTTTCAAATGGTTCATAAACAGTGTGTGGGGGGAGCGAGAGAAAATAGAACAAAATATAAATAATTGGTAAATCTGAGAAATCGTACACAGACTTTTTTGTCATTCTTACAACTTTTCTGTACGTCTGAGACTATATCAAAATAAAACATACACAAAATTGCTGTAAGTATCAAGTGAAAGAAGTCTAATTTTCAAGTTGAAGACTTGATAGAAATAGTGCGGTTTTGCTGGGTGATATTTGGGTTCTCTGAGAAGAAAATTAGAGGGAGAAGCATCAGCGAAATTGTGGAGGCTGGAAATCTCCAGGATGAATTTGGAGAATAGAGAGTATTTTAATGGACATAGAGAAAACAGAGGTGAAAAGAAATAATCGGTTCCAGAGCAAGAAGGTCTTGGGATGCCAGGGTCATGGTGGAAGACTTCTCTTGCAGGCCAGCAGCATGTGAAGAGCACAGTGGAGGCGGGATGGAGGAGGGCTGGGTAGGTCCGGGCAGGGCAACAGCTTAGATGCGATAATGAAGACCCAGACAAAGGGGGCTATGGGTAGAGGGGAGGGCACACGTATGGCTGATGTTAGGAGTTTAACGGGGCAGTTTAACAGGAAGCAGAGAGACTGCATCTCCAAGGCAGGAGGAAATTCCACCCCAGCATCTGTCATTCTGTCCCCCTTTTCACCAACTCTATTTTTCTTCATTAATCTAACCAAAGTTTTGAACATTTTGCTTCCCTGATGGCTGAAACAGTAAAGAATCTGTCTGCAATGCAAGAGACCTGGGTTCAATCTTCCTGGATCAGGAAGATCCCCTGGAGAAGGGAACAGCACCCTACTTCAATACTCTTGCCTGGAGAATTCCATGGACAGAGGAGTCTGGTGAGCTACAGTCCACGGGGTCGCAAAGAGTTAAACACAGCTGAGCAACTAACACTTATTAGAGTCTTGAAAGAATTTGTTTTAGTGAGGTTGATCATCTCTATTACATACATGTTTTATATTTAATTAATATCTTTCTTTTATGTTTATTGAGGAGTTATAAATTTATATGAATCTATCAATGGCTCCTAATAAATGCAGCATATGAATGAAAAATTAAAATTTGCAGTGAGTTCTAACAACTGGAGTAATGACCACATCCCCCCAGTCTCCTCTGCAGAAATGTACAGCCATGGACCCAGTTCTGTCCAAGGAGATGCTAGTTGATTGGGTAGGACCTCAGGAAGTCTTCTTGAAAGAGAGTTGATGTGACTTTCTTCCTTCTTTTCTTCTTCTTGCCGTCTGGAGTGCAGACATGGGTGATAGCAACTGGGACAATGAAGTGATCATCTATGGATAATGAATTTTTGTCAAGGGTGCCAAGACCATTCAGTGGAGAAAGCCTTTCTTACAAATGATGCTGGAACAACTGAATGGTCACAGGCAAAAGCATACCTTTGGATCCCTATTTCATATCCCATACAAAATTTAACTCAAAATGAATCAAAGACCTAAACGTGAGTTAGGCTATAAATTTCTCAGAAGAAACATAGGTGTAAGTCTTAGTGCCCTGACACATGGGCGACCTGTAAAACTTTATGCTAAGTGACAGAAGCCAGATACAAAACGCCAAATTTTGTAAGATTCCAAATATATGAAATGTTCAGAAGAGGCATATTTGTAGAGACAGAAAGTAAATTAGTGGCTTCCAGGATGAGGGAATTGGGAGGTACACGGTTTCTTTAGAGGATAATGGCAATATTCTGGAATTGGACAATGGGTGATGTTTACACAACATTTTGAATACACTAAAAGCCACAGAATTGCAGACTTGAACATCATTATGATGGTGAGTTTATCTCAAACAAATTAAAAATATATATAGAGGGTCATTGACCCTGTTGACCCCATTCCACGAGTCCTGGTCATATTCTTTCCCGTAAGGGAAACCAGAGTGCAGCCTTGGGGGAGGGTCCTAGTTCCACCTCAATGGATACACATAACAATGTCTTTAAGTTCTTCAAGATGTCAGCATTCTTCATACAAGAGAATGACCACTTGAGGCAACATTCAAGGAACCAGAGAAGCTCATCAAAGTTACCTGGGACCAGATTAGAGGTAGCTCAGCTAGTAAAGAATCTGCCTGCAGTGCAGAATACCCAGGTTTGATTCCTGGGTCAGGAAGATCCTCTGGAGAAGGGATGGGCTACCCACTCCAATATTCATGGGCTTCCCTGGTGACTCAGATGGTAAAGAACTCACCTGCAATGTGGGAGACCTGAGTTCCATTCCTGGGTTGGGAAGATCCCCTGGAGGACGGCATGCAACTCTCTCCAGTATTCTGAGCTGGAGCATCCCCATGGGCAAAGGAGCCTGGTGGGTGACAGCCCAGCGGTTGCAAGGAGTCAGACACAAGAAAGTTTGCAAAGAGTCAACTAAGTCTGTATGAGCAACTAAGCACATACACACAGGCCCTGCACACACACTAATCTTTTCAGCAATCCCACCCGTGAACCATTGCTATAAAGCTCCTCATCAAATCCTCCTGGGTTGGGACACATCATTTTTAAAGAGCAGGATCCCTCTGTGTCCTGCATTGCCTGGCAAACCTATAAGGCTATTCTTCTCTGCTTCACCCAAAACTACCCAAAACTCTGTCTCTGAGATTTGATTAGGCCCTGCACTTGTGCACAGAAGTCAAGTTTTCAGCATCAAAGCCAAGACACAACCAAGTTAAAGAACAGAAGGAAGGATTCATTACCTGCAGCAAGTAAGGAGAACACCAAGATCTTTCCCAAAGCAGTGTCTCTCGGAACAGCAAAATTGGGAAAGTTTTAAGCTAAGGGTACGTGCATATCCATAAATTATCTTAGGTGGTTGACAAAACTTCAGTTAACGAAAGTCATGAGCATCAGAAAAGGTCAGCATCGTCATCCACAAGGTTCCAGTTGACCTGGTGGCTGAGCACTTCAGTTACTCTTCATTATTGAAACAGAACTGGGAAACTTTACAACAGATCTATTATCTTTGCTACTGTTATTTCTCCTGCTTGATGACAATTGTATTTTTCTACATTCTTTTGTTCCCTGAAGATCACTAATCACCGAGACCTGTTCAAGGACAAGCATTATCACCATGCTTAGACCCCAAAATGGCTTGAGTCAAAAATGGCTTCTCTTATGTCAAGAAAGCCACACTTGGTTCTCTTTCTCCACAGATCCCCTATAATCTCTGCTTACACATACATCTTTTTTATTTTCAGAGATCTTGCTAAAGTGATTTGTTAACTGAAGAACTCATGGAAATTAACATATGCTGTGATTAGTCCTAGAGTTCAGCTTCTCTGTCTGTAAGTGGGTCAGTTAAATGACGGTGCTGGTCCATGACAGCTTTTGCTGATTTGTGTCAAAATAGGGAAGGGATGTGAGAAAAATGCCATTCAACTATTTTAAAGCTACCTTTGTTCTATGTCTAAACCCTGAGATGATTCCAACAATTTCTGGTAGCTACCTTTTCCTTTTACAAGTTAGACTAATAGAAGATTATTTTATTCTTGTTTCTTTGGTTCATTTTTTTTTTTTTTTTTGCTTTTGAGTATCTTGCTGGCTATACTATGACGGTCTTCATAGTTCTGAATTTTATTTTCCTGTTTTGTGATGTACAATCAACTGGAATGGACAGACCAGCAGATTTCTTGCTCAAGTCCACTGTTCTTATTTGCAAAATGTCTGTGTGCATCTATTTTAGTAAGAGAAGCATTTTTACCATGGCCTTAGCTTCTCAGTCTTTGTCTTGTTCCCCAAACCCCAGCGCCCACTCTCCCTCCCACTCACTGCTCCTCCAAGGCACCACATGAGCTAATCTCTGCCTGGAAAACCCCTCCCATTTCAGGTCAGGCTCCTCCCTTCCTTCTAAAGTCAGGAACTTGCCTATTTCACAAACCTTTCCTGAATGGCTCCACTCTGTTCCAGTCACGTAATCTAAGTGATTACAGTCTGATAGCATGAATGCAGGGAAATAATTCAAATGCATGTTAGAAAGTCTAGACTGTTGAATGTGTGTTTTTATTTTTCTCATCAGCAAAACCTCTCCTACCTAATACTCATAACTATCTTCCCAAGGTTAATACATCAGAGCATTTAGGACTGGAATGTTCCTTGGAAGAAAAGTTATGACAAAACTAGATAGCATGTTAAAAAGCAGAGACATCACTTAGCTGACAAAGGTCCATCTAGTCAAAGCTATGGATGTGAGAGTTGGACCATAAAGAAGGCTGAGTGCCTTGAAAGAATTGGTACTTTCCAACTGTGGTGCTGGAGAAGACTCTTGAGAGTCCCTTGGACTGCAAGGAGTTCAAACCAGTCAATCATAAAGGAAATCAGTCCTGAATATTGATTGAAAAAATTGATGCTGAAGCTGAAGCTCCAATACTTTGGCCACCTGATGCAAAGAGCTGACTCATTGGAAAAGACCCTGATGCTGGGAAAGATTGAAGGCAGGAGGAGAAGGGGACAATAGAGGATGAGATGGTTGGATGGCATCACTGACTCAATGGACACGAGTTTGAGCAAACTCTGGGAGATTGGGAAGGATGGGAGGCCTGGTGTGCTGTGGTCCCTGGGGTCACAAAGAGTCAGACATGACTTAGTGACTAAACAACAACAGGACTTGGAGAAGTCTTGGAGGTAAGTGACTTGCTCAAGGTCACAAAACTGGTTCCAGGAAGAACAGCCTCCTGCCTCTTCCTACCAGGGTTGTTGACATGGGCCATGCCGCTGTCCCATCACACATTCCTGGGAGAACCACCACTGGCTTTAATACCAACTTAATCCTTACTCGCTGACTTCAGAATCTAGCCAGGAGATCCTTAGCACTCAGATAAGAGTTCTCTTAGATATTGGCTACCAAGTATGGGAATTTCTTAGAAATCATTCCACCCAGAATTAATCAACTCTCTCTGAGCCAGCCATTTCTAAGGCAGATTCTTGGCTGGGACCTTGAAATCACCATTCTGCCAATGTCGCAGCTGCTAATGGCCTGCCTTATAGACAGAATAGAACTTTGACAACTAGTAACTTCAGAAACTACATTAATCCATTTGAGCACAGTTACTTTGAACCACAGTGCACATAATTCTCACTGTAAACATCTTATTCCCTAATACACTGTGACTTCCCCACCAAACATGGATTTTATTAGTTAGTTCAATTTAAGGTAAAGTGCAACTTTATTTAGACTGTAAAATAATGATCCCCTAAAAAATGGCTTTTAGAGATTACCTTTTTTTTTTTTGGTGGTGGTGGTTGTCAAACTTTTTTTTTCCCCAGTAGATATCAGCTTTAATGCTGAATTTAGTAACTCTTTCAAAGGAAAGACCTCAAATATGCCCTAGAAAATCTGTCTCAGCAGGGTGAGTGGGTCTCAGCTGTACTTATCTATTGTTGGAAGGGTGTGGTCAGCAGCTGGTCGGATTCTGGGAACTCAGCTACCATCCCCACACCACAGGGAAGGTAGGAACCCAGCCAGGGGGTTGCTCATGACCCCTTTTCCCCCAGTCACAAGTCCAGATTCTGTGCATTTCCACCAGCCGTGTTCATCAGGGCTCCACCCCCACTTGAGGACTTGCTGAGTCAAACTTTTAAATTAAATCCTTGCGTGCATGCTCCGTCGCTTCAGTCATGTCCAACTCTTCCCAACACTATGGACTGTAGCTCACCAGGCTGCTCTATCCATGGGATTCTCCAGGCAAGAATACTGGAGTGGGCTGCCATGCCCTCCTCCAGAGAATCTTCCCAACCTGGGGATCGAACTCGCCTGTGCCTGGGTCTCCTGCATTGCAGTCAGAGTCTTTACGCACTGAGCCACCTGGGAAGCCCAGCTAAATCCTTACGAGCCCACAAGACACGGGGGCTACTCAGCTGGCCAACATGTAGTCACCTTGTGCCTTGACAGGAAGAGAAAACACAAAGGAAGCCTCCTCCCCCTCTTCCCGAGGGTGCAATATTGCTCACCCCACCCACGTGATGGGAAAGCTTGATTGGATGACTTTGCAAATACCAAAATTAGGAGGAGGATTTTGCTTGAGCACTCACATTCCCTGAAGAGCCCCAGGATGGTGTGAAGGAGTTCCAGGAGATGAGGCCCTTGTGATGTCCAAAAACAATGAAACAAAGCCGCTCCTCCTCTGCACCCACCAGCTGGGCTCCATCCATGAACAGTGTGGTCTGACCCCTAGGGAGCACCATCTGGTAGGAATAGCAGGAAACCCCAAGCCCTCTTCCCAGCCTGAGATCAGATGCTGAGACGTGTGATAGGTTTCTGGCACTTAGAGCTGCAGGGACTTGACAAATATGACCCCTTTTCCCCCAGTCACAAGTCCAGATTCTGGACTGGTTGTTCCAAGCACCTGGCTGGTTGTTCCAAGGGCAGGAGATAAGTGTGGCTGTAGCTGGGGAAGGCTTCACACCGCAGGCAGAAGCTGCTCTTCAAAATGTGGCTTTTCCACAGGAGAGAGAGCATAAGCAGGGCAGTCTGCTGCGTTTGGTGGGGCTGGGAGGAACCGGGCCGGCAGGATGAGCTACAGGAGGAGGTGGGGCCCCTGGATCCCCAGTGGAGAGGGTGTACTCTGGGTACTCTCCTGCTCACCTGTTTCCTTCGTGGGACCCACCCTGGCTCTCCTCTGCCCAACTGGCACCTGTCTGATCTCCGAGACTAGGGTCACTCTCCTGGGAAGCCCTCACTGCCCTCCTTGACCTCCTCTGTGTCTGAGCTGCCTGTCCCATGTCACCAGGGCCCTCAGTGCAGGGGGGTGACAAGGACTGGCTTTCTGGTCAACCTCCCCAATGCACAGCCAGCAGAGCCAGGCTGCACCCCAGTGTCCAGCAGAGAGTCAGCTTTCAAGTCTGCAGAACATGGAGCTGGGTGAGGAGGGAAAGGTGTGGGCAGTCTGGCAGCTGGGGGGGATGGGGGTTCACTCGACCCTTGATGGGGACCCACAGGATTGAAAGGGAGTTTCTCGGCTGGCACGGCTACTGGAGAATGTGACACTGTCTCCCCGCTTATGCGACTGCAGGCAGGCGCAGCTGAACCCGCTGGGGCTCAAGGGCTACCAAGGATGCCAGAGAGCACGTGCAGAGACAGACACTCAGCCTCTCAGCCACAATTACATAATCAAAATTCAATTACTCAATATACACAATTATATATAATCTAAATTATTAATACATTTAAAATTATTCAATAGATTATTTATTTATTTTAAATTTATTTATTTAATAAATTTATCAATTTAATAAATTCAATGGTTTATGTATTCAAATGTTTAAAGAATAGTATGTGTCCAGTGATAAATGCAAAATATTTTAAGCTTTTCTGGGCACTTAAACTTGTGCTATAAGCAAACAAGGGGAAAAGCCTACCTAAATGAAGTACAGTAAATGTGTATTTAAAAAAAAAAATCCCCCATTTCCTATCTCAGTGACATCACCTACTATTTTATTCTTTAAGGAACCATAGTATGTTTCTTCCTTGAGTTATTTGATATGTTTTTCACTGCTGTCTGAAGATTTTGTAATTGAGTAGCAGTGAATATACACAATGTTTTAACTGCAGACCATGAATGGCTGATTGTGTAAAACTGCTTAATAAAATTTGTTTTTCAAATACAAAAAAAAAAAAAATGTCAGATATAATTAAAACCTTTACCTTTGACCCAGTAATCCCACCCTTGGGAATCTGTCCCATAGAAATAAAAGTAAAACCCAGTGTATATGCAAGAATGTTTACTGCAGCTTTGTTGGTGACAGCAAAATATCAAAGAAGGAAATGGCAACCCACTCCAGTACTCTTGCCTGGAAAATCCCATGGACAGAGGAGCCTGGCCGGCTACAGTTTATGGGTTCACAAAGAGCTGGACACAACTGAGTGACTAAGCCACTGATCAACTGAGCATATACCCTGAGAAAACCATGATTTGAAAAGACAAATGGATCCTGATGTTCACTGCAGCACTGCTTACAACTGCCAGAACATGGCAGCAACCTACATGGCCATCGACAGATGGGTGGATAAAGAAGATATAGTACAAATACACAGTGGAATATTACTTAGCCATAAAGAGGAGTGAATTTGAGTCAAGTGAACTGAGGTGGATGAACCTAGAACCTGTAACATGGAGTGAAGTAAGTCACAAAGAGAAAAATACTGTATATTAACACATATATATGGGATCTAGATGCATATACATGGAATCTAGAAAAATGATATGGACTAATGTCACCCTGCTTATTTAACTTGTATGCAGAGTACATCATGAGAAATGCTGGACTGGAAGAAACACAAGCTGGAATCAAGATTGCTGGGAGAAATATCAATAACCTCAGATATGCAGATGACAACACCCTTATGGCAAAAACTGAAGAGGAACTAAAAAGCCTCTTGATGAAGGTGAAAGTGGAGAGTGAAAAAGTTGGCTTAAAGCTCAACATTCAGAAAACTAAGATCATGGCATCTGGTCCCATCACTTCATGGGAAATAGATGGGGAAATAGTGGAAACAGTGTCAGACTTTATTTTTGGGCTCCAAAATCACTGCAGATGGTGACTGCAGCCATGAAATTAAAAGACGCTTACTCCTTGGAAGCAAAGTTATGACCAACCTAGATAGCATATTCAAAAGCAGAGACATTACTTTGCCAACAAAGATTCATCTAGTCAAGGCTATGGTTTTTCCTGTGGTCATGTACGGATGTGAGAGTTGGACTGTGAAGAAGGCTGAGCGCCGAAGAGTTGATGCTTTTGAACTGTGGTGTTGGAGAAGACTCTTGAGAGTCCCTTGGACTGCAAGGAGATCCAACCAGTCCATTCTGAAGGAGATCAGCCCTGGGATTTCTTTGGAAGGAATGATGCTAAAGCTGAAACTCCAGTACTTTGGCCACCTCATGCGAAGAGTTGACTCATTGGAGAAGACTCTGATGCTGGGAGGGATTGAGGGCAGGAGGAGAAGGGGACGGCAGAGGATGAGATGGCTGGATGGCATCACTGACTCGATGGACGTGAGTCTGAGTGACCTCCGGGAGCTGGTGATGGACAGGGAGGCCTGGCATGCTGCGATTCATGGGGTCTCAAAGAGTCGGACATGACTGAGTGACTGAACTGAACTGAATTGAATCTATTTGTAGGGCAGGAATAGAAACACAGATGTGGAGAACAGATTTGTGACACATCGGGAAACAGAGAGGGTGGGACGAGTTGAGAAAGTGCCACTGACATATACACATGGCCATGCATGAAACAGAGAGCTCGTGGGAAGCTGCTGTGCAGCAAAGGGGCTGGCCTGGTGCTCTGTGACAACGCAGAGGGGTGGGATGGTGTGGTGAGGAGAGGTGAGGAGGCTCAAAAGGGAGGGAATATATGCACACGTATGGCTGATTCACACTGTACAGCAGACATCAACATAACATGGTATTAAAAATAAATAAAGTTAAAAATTGAATTATTAAAGTTAAAAATAAATAAAGGTTTTTGCTGCATGGCTCAGGAAATTCAAACAGTGACTCCAATTAAAAATAAATAAAGGTATTTGCTGCATGGCTCAGGAAACTCAAACAGGGGCTCTGTATCAACCTAGAGCGGTGGGATGGGTGGGAGATGGGAGGAGGGTTCAAAAGGGAGGGGATATATGTAAATCCCATGGGCGGAGGAGCCTGGTAGGCTGCCGTCTCTGGGGTCGCACAGAGTCAGACACGACTAAAGTGACTTAGCAGCACCAGCAGCAGCATATGTATACCTACGGTTGATTCATGTTGAGGTTTGACAGAAAACAACAAAATTCTGGAAAGCAATTATCCTTCAACAACAACAAAAAAGAATCAAAAATAAATAAATAAAGGTAAATTTAAAAAAAAATTGAAACAAACGGACGCCAACGAGGGGCCCGTGGGCTGATACAACACACGCACGGTGCAAAGCAAAATGCCCACCTCCACGAAGAGACGTGGAGTGATTTGCTGGGGGTCCTGCCCGTGAGGGTAGCAGAGGTGGTCCTCCCTTCCCTCACCCCTTCTCTTCCTTTCCAGAAAACTTCCTGCGCAGGGCAGGCAGCCATACCCGGCTGCCAGGGCTGGTCAGGGTGAGGAGGGGACCTTGCTGGCCAAGTCAGGCTCCAAGCAGAGCATGGATGGGAGGCGTAAGAGGAGGCCTAGGGGAGGCACAGGGCCTGGGGGAGTGAGGAGGGTGGTTGTTGACGGGGGCTGCCCGACAAGGGGTGCTGGACGCCCTGTGGAAAGGAGGATCCATTGAGGGGCCTTGGCTTGGGGCTCAGAGCCCCAAAGGGTGAGACGAGAAGTCCCAGAGAATTAAAGGGAACTCTGCCCTGGGATCAGCCCAGGCGGCTCACTGTCAGAGACGGGAGATGCTGATAAGGACGATTCAAACTTGAGTAGAACCCTGTGTCATTAAATGGAAGCGGAGGTATGGGTGTGAATCACGGTTGTCAGTAAACCTATGAAGTATAATTCAGATGTGGGATGCATGGATGCATGTGTACATGTGTGTGAATGTGTGTGTGTGTGTGTGTGTGTGTGTGTTCAGCCACTCAGTTGTATTCCACTCTTTGCAACCCCATGGCCTGTAACCCACAAGGCTCCTCTCTCCATGGAATTTTCCAGGCAAGAATACTGGAGTGGGTTGCCATTTCCTACTCCAGGGGATCTTCCTGACCCAAGGAAGTGTCTCTTGCATCTCTGCATTGGTAGGTGGATTCTTTACCACCACACCACCTACACAGGTGTGTATATATATATATGTGTGTGCATGTGTGAGTACATAGACAGATATATGTATATGTCTATATATGCTACTGGAGATCAGTGGAGAAATAACTCCAGAAAGAATGAAAGGATGGAGCCAAAACAAAAAGAATACCCAGCTGTGGATGTGTCTGGTGATAGAAGCAAAGTCCGATGCTGTAAAGAGCAATATTGCATAGGAACCTGGAATGTCAGGTCCATGAATCAAGGCAAATTAGAAGTGGTCAAACAAGAGATGGCAAGAGTGAATGTTGACATTCTAGGAATTAGCGAACTAAAATGGACTGGAATGGGTGAATTTAACTCGGATGACCATTATATCTACTACTGTGGGCAGGAATCCCTCAGAAGAAATGGAGTGGCCATCATGGTCAACAAAAGAGTCTGAAATGCAGTACTTGGATGCAATCTCAAAAATGACAGAATGATTTCTGTTCGTTTCCAAGGCAAACCATTCAATGTCACAGTAATCCAAATCTATGCCCCAACCAGTAACGCCGAAGAAGCTGAAGTTGAAAGGTTCTATGAAGACCTACAAGACCTTTTAGAACTAACACCCAAAAAAGATGTCCTTTTCATTATAGGGGACTGGAATGCAAAAGTAGGAAGTCAAGAAACACCTGGAGTAACAGGCAAATTTGGCCTTGGAATACGGAATGAAGCAGGGCAAAGACTAATAGAGTTTTGCCAAGAAAATGCACTGGTCATAGCAAATACCCTCTTCCAACAACACAAGAGAAGACTCTATACATGGACATCACCAGATGGTCAACACCGAAATCAGATCGATTATATTCTTTGCAGCCAAAGATGGAGAAGCTCTATCCAATCAGCAAAAACAAGACCAGGAGCTGACTGTGGCTCGGACCATGAACTCCTTATTGCCAAATTCAGACTGAAATTGAAGAAAGTAGAGAAAACTACTAGACCATTCAGGTATGACCTAAATCAAATCCCTTATGATTATACAGTGGAAGTGAGAAATAGATTTAAGGGCCTCGATCTGATAGATAGAGTGCCTGATGAACTATGGAATGAGGTTCGTGACATTGTACAGGAGACAGGGATCAAGACCATCCCCATGGAAAAGAAATGCAAAAAAGCAAAATGGCTGTCTGGGGAGGCCTTACAAATAGCTGTGAAAAGAAGAGAAGCGAAAAGCAAAGGAGAAAAGGAAAGATATAAACATCTAAATGCAGAGTTCCAAAGAATAGCAAGAAGAGATAAGAAAGCCTTCTTCAGTGATCAATGCAAAGAAATAGAGGAAAACAACAGAATGGGAAAGACTAGGGATCTCTTCAAGAAAATCAGAGATACCAAAGGAACATTTCATGCAAAGATGGGCATGATAAAGGACAGAGATGGTGTGGACCTAACAGAAGCAGAAGATATTAAGAAGAGGTGGCAAGAATACACAGAAGAACTGTACAAAAAAGAGCTTCAAGACCTAGATAATCATGATGATGTGATCACTGACCTAGAGCCAGACATCTTGGAATGTGAAGTCAAATGGGCCTTAGAAAGCATCACTATGAACAAAGCTAGTGGAAGTGATGGAATTCCAGTGGAGCTATTCCAAGTCCTGAATGATGATGCTGTGAAAGTGCTGCACTCAATATGCCAGCAAATTTGGAAAACTCAGCAGTGGCCACAAGATTGGAAAAGGTCAGTTTTCATCCCAATCCCAAAGAAAGGCAATGCCAAGGAGTGCTCAAACTACCGCACAATTGCACTCATCTCACACGCTAGTAAAGTAATGCTCAAAATTCTCCAAGCCAGGCTTCAGCAATATGTGAACCGTGAACTTCCTGATGTTCAAGCTGGTTTTAGAAAAGGCAGAGGAACTAGAGATCAAATTGCCAACATCCGCTGGATCATGGAAAAAGCAAGAGAGTTCCAGAAAAACATCTATTTCTGCTTTATTGACTATGCCAAAGCTTTTGACTGTGTGGATCACAATAAACTATGGAAAATTCTGAAAGAGATGGGAATACCAGACCACCTGATCTGCCTCTTAAGAAATCTGTATGCAGGTCAGGAAGCAACAGTTAGAACTGGTCATGGAACAACAGACTGGTTCCAAATAGGAAAAGGAGTACGTCAAGGCTGCATATTGTCACCATGTTTATTTAACTTATATGCAGAGTACATCATGAGAAATGCTGGACTGGAAGAAACACAAGTTGGAATCAAGATTGCCGGGAGAAATATCAATAACCTCAGATATGCAGATGACACCACTCTTATGGCAGAAAGTGAGGAGGGGCTAAAAAGCCTCTTGATGAAAGTGAAAGTGGAGAGTGAAAAGGTTGGCTTAAAGCTCAACATTCAGAAAACGAAGATCATGGCATCTGGTCCCATCACTGCATGGGAAATAGATGGGGAAACAGTGGAAACAGTGTCAGACTTTGTTTTTCTGGGCTCCAAAATCACTGCAGATGGTGACTGCAGCCATGAAATTAAAAGACGCTTGCTCCTTGGAAGGAAAGTTATGACCAACCTAGATAGCATATTCAAAAGCAGAGACATTACTTTACCAACAAAGGTTCGCCTAGTCAAGGCTATGGTCTTTCCTGTGGTCATGTATGGATGTGAGAGCTGGACTGTGAAGAAGGCTGAGCGCCGAAGAATTGATGCTTTTGAACTGTGGTGTTGGAGAAGACTCTTGAGAGTCCCTTGGACTGCAAGAAGATCCAACCAGTCCATTCTGAAGGAGATCAATCCTGGAATTTCTTTAGAAGGAATGATGCTAAAGCTGAAACTCCAATATTTTGGCCACCTCATGCGAAGAGTTGACTCATTGGAGAAGACTCTGATGCTGGGAGGGATTGAGGGCAGGAGGAGAAGGGGACGACAGAGGATGAGATGGCTGGATGGCATCACTGACTCGATGGATGCGAGTCTGAGTGACCTCCGGGAGCTGGTGATGGACAGGGAGGCCTGGCGTGCTGCGGTTCATGGGGTCGCAAAGAGTCGGACATGACTGAGCGACTGATCTGATCTGATCTGATATGGACTTCCCTGGTGCTTCAGTTGATACAGAATATGCCTGCGATGCTGGAGACCTGGGTTCGATCCCTGGGTTGGGAAAATCCCTGCAGAAGGGAATGGCTACACACTCTGGTCCTCTTGTCTGGAGAATTCCATGCATAGAGGAGCCTGGCGGGCTATAGTTCATGCGGTCTAAAGAGTTGGATACAACTGAGTGACTAACACATTCACTTTTCATATGTTTAAATAATGTCTAACTCTATTAACTGGGAGCTGTGCCCCTCATAGTGATGAGTCCTTCACTTCTGGGGGTCCAATTTAGAAGGCCAAAATCAAGGCATGGGCAGGGGTGATTTCACTCTGACAGAACTGTGGTGTTGGAGAAGACTCTTGAGAGTCCCTTGGACTAGAAAGAGATGAAACCAGTCAATCCTAAAAGAAATCAGTCCTGAATACTCATTGGAAGGACTGATGCTGAAGCTGAAGCTCCAGTACTTGGGCCACCTGATGCAAAGAGCTAGCTGACTCATTGGAAAAGACCCTGATGCTGGGAAAGATTGAAGGCAGGAGGAGAAGGGGGTGACAGAGAATGAGATGGTTGGATGGTATCACTGACTCAATGGACATGAGTTTGAGCAACCTCTGGGAGTTGGTGAAGGACAGGGAGGCCTGACGTGCTGCAGTCCATGGGGTTGCAAAGAGCTGGACACGACTGAGCGGCATAACTGGACTGAGCTGAACTTCTCCCTGGGCCCTCCCTTGGTGGTCTTCCTTCAGTGCACACACATGCATATCCCTGGAGCCTCTTTGTCCAGATTTCCTCTTCTCTGGTCACACTGGATTAGGGACCCCGCAAACAGCCTCATTTTAGCTTAATTCCTTCTCTACAGGCTCCATCTCTAAACACAGTCACATTCTGAGGGACTAAGGCTTAGGAACTGGGAGGGACATGATCCAGCCTGTATCAGTGTGAAAATACGTGTGTACACATATGTAGGTGTATGTATATGTGTGTGTATGTTTGTGGATGTAAATGTAAAAGCCTTGACTGATCATCCCGTGTCGTCCCAGTTGTAGCAAACATCCGCTGTGACTTGTTCTGCGCTTCTTGTTGAAGGACTTTTGGTGACTTTTGCTCTTTAAGAAAATATTTTTATAGGATTGTGTTTCCTGAGTTCTTTTAACTCCCAATGCAGCAGCAATTCTGTTGCTTCATTTTAGGTTAACCCAGTTTGGGGACATGACGTGGGTTCGGGTAATCCTCTCTGATAACAGGATGTTGATGAAACATTATATACAGTCCTTTTCCACTATGGGTCAAATGATCAGAGATCATACTGGCTTCTCGTGACAGCGCCACTTCTCAGGAAGTGTCTACATTTGTCCCTATGGTTTATCTCATATGGCTCTCCGTGGCCTTGTCAAGACACTTTGTTCCCCTCTCCCCAGTTTAATTTTCTTTCCCCTATGCTGTTTGGTTTCAGCTAATTCAGTCTGTGCATTTGGAATTGTCTTCTCCCGTAAAAGAAAGTCCCAGATACCCATACTGAATGGACAGTCCAACACGACCTCAAAAAAGGAAAGACATACCAGCTCCAATGCCTGATTTAGAAAAAGAAGAGTGTGTGTTTTCTTTGGAACACCCATTGCACATTTGCTGCTGCGGCTTCTCAATTCCTGTGTGGTCAGGCCCACAGAGATGTGGGAAGTGTTTTGCTTGCTCTAGAAATGCCTCACATAAACCTTCAGATCTCTTCTTTTTCTAATCGCTCTAAATAAGCTGCCAAACCACGCCATGGCCCTGCGTGGTCTGCCAGGTGGAGCAAGCTGTGCCAGTTACGTGCCGTCGTTGTTGTTACTTAGTCACTAAGTCGTGTCTGACTCTTTGCTATCCCCAAAGACTGTAGCCCCCAAGGCTCCTCTGTCCATGGGATTCTCCAGACAGGAATACTGGAGTGGGCTGCCATTTCCTTCTCCAGGGGATCTTCCTGACCCAGGGATCAAACTCGTGTCTCATGTCTTCTGCATTGGCAGGCAAGTTCTTTACCACTAGCACCACCCCGGAAGCCCCAGTTACATGCATACATCAGTCCTCAAATCAAACACTGAGGTTACAAGAACAGCAGGGATGATGGATTCTGAGAGTTTAGCCTCTGTTGGGGGTGCAGCGCACACTGCCTTGGGCTGGTCCCACTCCACTGGTCACTCCCTGGGTCAACTCACCTGTCTGCCTTCCCACTGCCTGCCTTCCCATGGATGAGGGCACTCCTCATCTGTCCTCACTGGGTGGCCAGTTATGTTCCAGTTCACACACGAGTGTGCCCCATAAGTGATAGAGCCCTGTGTACACGGGGGTAGAGCCCCGTGTACAAGGCAGCATGGGCATAGCAGAGATGCGAGGTTAGCTGGGAGGTGGGAGACCAAGGTAAGATGTCTCCCTCGAAAGTTCCCTCTGCACATTCCCTCGGACCACCCACTGGGAAAACAGAGGTCCAAGAGCCAACTCCACAGCCGGCTAGTCACAGCTGGACCATTGAGGGGCATGTGGACAGCATTTTCCCAGAACGCTTTATTACCGTGTTTCAGGGAGTAAGACGGCTGTCTCCCTTGGGATGCCACTCTCTGGGGTGGGATCAGGGGACCAGAGCCCACCTCCCCTGGGAGTTTTGGAGCCCACAGATGCTCCCGGGAGTCACCTAGCCCCCAGCCTCTCTTTGTAAGTCTTCCTCCTCACGAGACCCAAACCTGAGTGGCCAGCCATGGGCGCTGGCTTCTCCTGGCTTCGATCAGGTAGGTGAGGTCTCTGCAGACACCACCAGGTGGAGTCCACGACTCAGTCTCCCTCAGGGAGAGGCTCGCTCCAGAGCTCTGCCCCTGAGCTGAGTGCCATCTCCCTGCCAAGTGTGATTCTCTGGCTCCAGCACACTCCAGAAAGCAGGGGCAGGGAGCCCTGTCCCACCAGCCCATCAGCGCCGATCCAAGTGAGCAAAGTTACGGTAGCCAGCAGGACACTGTCTTCATGAGCTCCCAGGGGACAGGGCGGGAGCTGTGACTTTCTTCAATGTCCTTCTCGTGCTGGGGATTCGCTCACTCAGTCATTCAGACTTTGACTGAGACCTGTCCTCGTCCCAGAGCAGCACTGGGGACTGAGCTACAAATTAGACACCGGCCTTGCCCTCAGGGTATCTGTGGTCTAGTGAGAGGTGAGCAC
The DNA here is from genome assembly GCA_935064755.1 of Tragelaphus eurycerus. Taxonomy (NCBI): domain Eukaryota; kingdom Metazoa; phylum Chordata; class Mammalia; order Artiodactyla; family Bovidae; genus Tragelaphus; species Tragelaphus eurycerus. The sequence continues at coordinate 18,953,590 of CAKXYN010000039.1, read as the reverse complement.
ACAGAAGACAGGGCACTGAATACACACTTGATTGCTATGCGAATATAAGATCACACTTTGCATACGCCTCCCTCTTAGTATGAAATATTGACCTATTCACTAAAAAAAATTAGAGGTTACAAACTGTAGCTATAGAATAGTCCATTCCAATGGACCTAAATGAGGAGTTGATCCTTGACCTTGATCCTTTGAGTCCAAGGATTCTGATCATCCATGAGACAAATTACTAAAATTTTAAAACTTGTAGGTAGAAGGGCTGAATATTGATTGTGACTAAAAAAATCACACTTCGAGTTCATTTTTCTTATTGGAAAGTATTCCCTCCTCCCCCATTCTACAGTTGAAGCCAGTGATGGCACAGGAGACCATACATCTGTGTAACTTTACGGGGCATCTGTATGTTTGATGCCTATGTATGAAATCCATTACCAGGACACCAACTCGACCTTGGAGGGCCGAGGGCTTGCTCTGCTACCCAAAAAGGAGACGGAAAGGCTCCCGGTAAGAGTCTATGTCTCAGGGTTCCTACAGTCTCTGTCCCCTTTCGGCTATCCCAACAACCACTTCTTCCAGGAAGTCTTCCTGGGTCATTGTACTTATATAACCCATCAGGGCCTTGTGGCATGCATGTACCTGGTTTATGAGTGTCATGAGTGTTCAAAATCACATGAGTGGTAAGAACAGAGATTCCAGGTGTTCTGGAATATCCCATTCTTGGTGTTTTGATATATCCCATTATTTTTTGCCTCTTTATAACTTCATGATATATACAAAAGCTACTATACGCATTCTAATATACTCCTCTCAATCTACATACTTCATATCTAGCACAGGGCTTCATGCTTGTGAGTGAAAATAGCAAAGGCTGTCATTGAAGTGAGTCTCTCCCAACCTGCTGTCCACATTTAGATGATGAACGCCCCCCTACCCTGAAGCTGAGACCTTCTGCAACCTTGTAACTCGAAGTCTTGGACACACAACTTACTCATTTTGCATTTGTTGAATGAGTTCATGAGTGTTTTCTATGAAGGTGAAGATATGGTCCCCATCCCCTTTTATGTGAGCTTTGGAGATGATGCTGCAAAAAATGGGTTGTCCTCAGCCGTCTTGGGAACGTGGCTGCACTTGACCTTGGTGTCAGGCTCATTTCTTCCCCCACCCAGGAATTGCTCTCAGGGGGCTTTTGAGCCACAAGAGAGAAGATGGCAGGAAGAGGGGCAGGAGTATTCCAGGCTGGTGGCAAATGATGAGAAAGGTCTGTTATCTGTCTCTGATCTGGTTTGCTTGAGCCACTTTGCAAGGCTGGCTCCTCCAGGAGATTTGGATAAGGGCCCATCTTCCAAGGCAAATAAATGGGATGTGCTTGCCGAGTTCTTTAAAGCATTTATTGGTGGCTTTAAGCTTACAAGGTCCCACCAGGGTCCATCTCCATGGAGCTGCTCTGAGTTCCAGGCACCCACTGCGTCCCCCTTCACACACGTGACTCTAGAGCAGCAGGTTGCCTCTTGGAGGCTCAGGGTTTGTTTGTACTGTCCATTCAGACCTCCTGCGATGCGGCCAGTTCAAGGGCTCTCCCCACCGCTTGTTGTGTGCTTAGAAACCAGCTTCGAAAAACAGCCTGGGGGAGCAGGTGGAACCTTCTTTTCTGCCTCTGCTCTGATACAAAATGTGCCATTTTATACAAAAGGGGGCAATGCTGATAGCCTTTATGAGGAAAATTACAGGTAATGTAATTACCTGAGAGCCCCTCGCCGGCCGCGCGGCGCACTGAGAGCCCCTCGCCGGCCGCGCGGCGCACTGAGAGCACGCCTGAGAGGAGCTACCCATCGACCGAGGAAGGACGGCGGTGAGGACTGGCGCACTAAGCACGGCTGAGAGGAGCTACCCCACGACCGAGGTCAGGAAGGGCGCGGGTGAGGAGAGACCCCTCATCCAAGGTAAGGTGCGATGGCTGTGCTTTGCTGGAGCAGCCGGGAAGAGATACCCCACGCCCAAGGTAAGAGAAACCCAAGTAAGACGGTAGGTCTTGCAAGAGGGCATCAGAGGGCAAATACACTGAAACCATACTCACAGAAAACTAGTCAATCTAATCACATCAGGACCACAGCCTTGTCTAACTCAATGAAATTAAGCCATGCCCGTGGGGCAACCCAGGATGGGCGGGTCATGGTGGAGAGATCGGACAGGGTGTGGTCCGCTGGAGAAGGGAATGGCAAACCACTTCAGTATTCTTGCCTTGAGAACCCCATGAACAGTATGAAAAGGCAAAATGATAGGATACTGAAAGAGAAACTCCCCAGGTCAGTAAGGGCCCAATATGCTACTGGAGATCAGTGGAGAAATAACTCCAGAAAGAATGAAGGGATGGAACCAAAGCAGAAAGAATACCCAGCTGTAGATGTGTCTGGTGATAGAAGTAAAGTCCGATGCTGTAAAGAACAATATTGCATAGGAACCTGGAATGTCAGGTCCATAAATCAAGGCAAATTGGAAGTGGTCAAACAAGAGATGGCAAGAGTGAATGTTGACATTCTAGGAATTAGCGAACTAAAATGGACTGGAATGGGTGAATTTAACTCAGAGGACCATTATATCTACTACTGTGGGCAGGAATCCCTCAGAAGAAACGGTGTGGCCATCATGGTCAACAAAAGAGTCCGAAATGCAGTACTTGGATGCAATCTCAAAAACGACAGAATGATCTCTGTTCGTTTCCAAGGCAAACCATTCAATGTCACAGTAATCCAAGTCTATGCCCCAACCAGTAATGCTGAAGAAACTGAAGTTGAACGGTTCTATGAAGACCTACAAGACCTTTTAGAACTAACACCCAAAAAAGATGTCCTTTTCATTATAGGGGACTGGAATGCAAAAGTAGGAAGTCAAGAAACACCTGGAGTAACAGGCAAATTTGGCCTTGGAACACGGAATGAAGCAGGGCAAAGACTAACAGAGTTTTGCCAAGAAAATGCACTGGTCATAGCAAATACCCTCTTCCAACAACACAAGAGAAGACTCTATACATGGACATCACCAGATGGTCAACACCGAAATCAGATCGATTATATTCTTTGCAGCCAAAGATGGAGAAGCTCTATCCAATCAGCAAAAACAAGACCAGGAGCTGACTGTGGCTCAGACCATGAACTCCTTATTGCCAAATTCAGACTGAAATTGAAGAAAGTAGGGAAGACTACTAGACCATTCAGGTATGACCTAAATCAAATCCCTTATGATTATACAGTGGAAGTGAGAAATAGATTTAAGGGCCTAGATCTGATAGATAGAGTGCCTGATGAACTATGGAATGAGGTTCGTGACATTGTACAGGAGACAGGGATCAAGACCATCCCCATGGAAAAGAAATGCAAAAAAGCAAAATGGCTGTCTGGGGAGGCCTTGCAAATAGCTGCAAAAAGAAGAGAAGCGAAAAGCAAAGGAGAAAAAGAAAGATATAAACATCTGAATGCAGAGTTCCAAAGAATAGCAAGAAGAGATAAGAAAGCCTTCTTCAGCAAACAATGCAAAGAAATAGAGGAAAACAGCAGAATGGGAAAGACTAGGGATCTCTTCAAGAAAATCAGAGATACCAAAGGAGCATTTCATGCAAAGATGGGCTCGATAAAGGACAGAAATGGTGTGGACCTAACGGAAGCAGAAGATATTAAGAAGAGGTGGGAAGAATACACAGAAGAACTGTACAAAAAAGAGCTTCACGACCCAGATAATCATGATGGTGTGATCACTGACCTAGAGCCAGACATCCTGGAATGTGAAGTCAAGTGGGCCTTAGAAAGCATCACTAGGAACAAAGCTAGTGGAGGTGGCGGAATTCCAGTGGAGCTGTTCCAAATCCTGAAAGATGATGCTGTGAAAGTGCTGCACTCAATATGCCAGCAAATTTGGAAAACTCAGCAGTGGCCACAAGATTGGAAAAGGTCAGTATTCATCCCAATCCCAAAGAAAGGAAATGCCAAAGAGTGCTCAAACTACCGCACAATTGCACTCATCTCACACGCTAGTAAAGTAATGCTCAAAATTCTCCAAGCCAGGCTTCAGCAATATGTGAACCGTGAACTTCCTGCTGTTCAAGCTGGATTTAGAAAAGGCAGAGGAACCAGAGATCAAATTGCCAACATCCGCTGGATCATGGAAAAAGCAAGAGAGTTCCAGAAAAACATCTATTTCTGCTTTATTGACTATGCCAAAGCCTTTGACTGTGTAGATCACAATAAACTGTGGAAAATTCTGAGAGAGATGGGAATACCAGACCACCTGATCTGCCTCTTGAGAAATCTATATGCAGGTCAGGAAGCAACAGTTAGAACTGGTCATGGAACAACAGACTGGTTCCAAATAGGAAAAGGAGTACGTCAAGGCTGCATATTGTCACCATGTTTATTTAACTTATATGCAGAGTACATCATGAGAAATGCTGGACTGGAGGAAACACAAGCTGGAATCAAGATTGCTGGGAGAAATATCAATAACCTCAGATATGCAGATGACACCACCCTTATGGCAGAAAGTGAAGAGGAACTAAAAAGCCTCTTGATGAAAGTGAAAGTGGAGAGTGAAAAGGTTGGCTTAAAGCTCAACATTCAGAAAACGAAGATCATGGCATCTGGTCCCATCACTACATGGGAAATAGATGGGGAAACAGTGGAAACAGTGTCAGACTTTATTTTTCTGGGCTCCAAAATCACTGCAGATGGTGACTGCAGCCATGAAATTAAAAGACGCTTACTCCTTGGTAGGAAGGTTATGGCCAACCTAGATAGCATATTCAAAAGCAGAGACATCACTTTGCCAACAAAGGTTCGCCTAGTCAAGGCTATGGTCTTTCCTGTGGTCATGTATGGATGTGAGAGCTGGACTGTGAAGAAGGCTGAGCGCCGAAGAATTGATGCTTTTGAACTGTGGTGTTGGAGAAGACTCTTGAGAGTCCCTTGGACTGCAAGGAGATCCAACCGGTCCATTCTGAAGGAGATCAGCCCTGGGATTTCTTTGGAAGGAATTATGCTAAAGCTGAAACTCCAGTATTTTGGCCACCTCATGCGAAGAGTTGACTCATTGGAGAAGACTCTGATGCTGGGAGGGATTGAGGGCAGGAGGAGAAGGGGACGACAGAGGATGAGATGGCTGGATGGCATCACTGACTCGATGAATGTGAGTCTGGGTGACCTCTGAGAGCTGGTGATGGATAGGGAGGCCTGGCGTGCTGCGGTTCATGGGGTCGCGAAGAGTCGGACACGACTGAGCGACTGATCTGATCTGATCTGATCTGACAGGTAATGAAAGTGTCACGTTACCAGAATGCTGAAACTGATGAAGGCTCCTTATAATACGGTCACGAATGTTTCTTTCCCCTCTCTGCCAGTATCTAACATCACAACAGCAACAGAGCAGACACTGTTTTATTCTCCGTAAGTGAAAGAATTAGATTGATTATACCTAAAGATTTACTCATCTCTAAGGATTTCTAGAATTTTGTAACAAAACACATCACATAGTGAGGATATTCTAAAAGTCTAGGGTTAGTATTCTCTCCTCTCCAGCTCAGCATTTCCTAGAGCTTCCTGGTATTCATTAAATAGAATTATAATCAAGAGAATATTAAGAGTTTCAAGTGACCCATTGATTCAAAAAAATGCAAAACCCACTGAAAACTACAGGATATATTTAAAGGAGACCAATGGAAAATGTAGAGACATCAATATCTTTTCTATCAACCAGCAAAAATTGGTTATAAGGTCCAGTGTTCCCACCCACAATAGCAATAATGCTATGCTATGCTATGCTAAGTCACTTCAGTCGTGTCCGACTCTGTGTGACCCCATAGACAGCAGCCCACCAGGCTTCCCCATCCTTGGGATTCTCCAGGCAAGAACACTGGAGTGGGTTGCCATTTCCTTCTCCAATGCATGAAAGTGAAAAGAGAAAGTGAAGTCGCTCAGTCATGTCCAACTCTTAGCGACCCCATGGACTGCAGCCTATCAGGCTCCTCCTCCATCCATGGGATTTTCCAGGCAAGAGTACTGGAGTGGGGTGCCATTGCCTTCTCCCAATAGCAATAATAACAAAAGGAAATGAGGGAAATCTTATTTAAAATACACAGGGAATATATGTGTATCTTACTAAATATTTACATATTTACCAAATGACATAATTGAGTTATATAAATTGACAGAGAAAATATTTCTCATGGGTAAGATTAAGGAGATTGAAATATTATCAAAACAGTAGTTCTTCTGCCAAAGAATTGAGATGTTCTATTTGATCTCAAAGAAATTTTTAATGGTTTTTCTGAACTTGAAAAAGTTGGCATAACGCCTATATGGAATATGGATTGAATAAAAAAAGAATATTCAGTGAATAGGAATAGTGTAGGTCTTATCTACAGAAGACCCTGTCTATGATTCAGAGTAGCTTTATAGAAGTATAAACAGAAAAATAAGTACAGAAAAATAAGTACAAGAGAACTAAGAATCCATCAATAAGTCTTAGTACCCATCAGACCAGATCAGATCAGATCAGATCAGTCGCTCAGTCGTGTCCGACTCTTTGCGACCCCGTGTGAACTGCAGCACGCCAGGCCTCCCTGTCCATCACCAACTCCCGGAGGTCACTGAAACTCACGTCCATCGAGTCAGTGATGCCATCCAGCCATCTCATCCTCTGTCGTCCCCTTCTCCTCCTGCCTCCAATCCCTCCCAGCATCAGAGTCTTCTCCAATGAGTCAGCTCTTCGCACGAGGTGGCCAAAATACTGGAGTTTCAGCTTCAGCATCATTCCTTCCAAAGAAATCCCAGGACTGATCTCCTTCAGAATGGACTGGTTGGATCTCCTTGCAGTCCAAGGCACTCTCAAGAGTCTTCTCCAACACCACAGTTCAAAAACATCAATTCTTCGGCGCTCAGCCTTCTCCACAGTCCAGCTCTCACATCCATACATGACCACAGGAAAAACCATAGCCTTGACTAGGCCAACCTTTGTTGGCAAAGTAATGTCTTTGCTTTTTAATATGTGATCTAGGTTGGTCATAACTTTCCTTCCAAGGAGTAAGCGTCTTTTAATTTCATGGCTGCAGTCACCATCTGCAGTGATTTTGGAGCCCAAAAAATAAAGTCTGACACTGTTTCCACTGATTCCCCATCTATTTCCCATGAGGTGATGGGACCAGATGCCATGATCTTAGTTTTCTGAATGTTGAGCTTTAAGCCAACCTTTTCACTCTCCACTTTCACTTTCATCAAGAGGCTTTTAGTTCCTCTTCACTTTCTGCCATAAGGGTGGTGTCATCTGCATATCTGAGGTTATTGATATTTCTCCCAGCAATCTTCATTCCAACTTGTGTTTCTTCCAGTCCAGCATTTCTCATGATGTACTCTGCATATAAGTTAAATAAACATGGTGACAATATGCAGCCTTGACGTACTCCTTTTCCTATTTGGAACCAGTCTGTTGTTCCATGTCCAGTTCTAACTGTTGCTTCCTGACCTGCATACAGATTTCTCAAGAGGCAGATCAGGTGGTCTGGTATTCCCATCTCTCTCAGAATTTTCCACAGTTTATTGTGATCTACACAGTCAAAGGCTTTGGCATAGTCAATAAAGCAGAAATAGATGTTTTTCTGGAACTCTCTTGCTTTTTCCATGATCCAGCGGATGTTGGCAATTTGATCTCTGGTTCCTCTGCCTTTTCTAAAACCAGCTTGAACATCAGGAAGTTCACGGTTCACATATTGCTGAAGCCTGGCTTGGAGAATTTTGAGCATTACTTTACTAGCGTGTGAGATGAGTGCAATTGTGCCGTAGTTTGAGCGTTCTTTGGCATTGTCTTTCTTTGGCATTGGAATGAAAACTGACCTTTTCCAGTCCTGTGGCCACTGCTGAGTTTTCCAAATTTGCAGGCATATTGAGTGTAGCACTTTCACAGCATCATCTTTCAGGATTTGGAATAGCTCCACTGGAATTCCATCACCTCCACTAGCTTTGTTCGTAGTGATGCTTTCTAAGGCCCACTTGACTTCACATTCCAGGATGTCTGGCTCTAGGTCAGTGATCACATCATCGTGATTATCTGGGTCGTGAACATCTTTTTTGTACAGTTCTTCTGTGTATTCTTGCCACCTCTTCTTAATATCTTCTGCTTCTGTTAGGTCCATACCATTTCTGTCCTTTATCGAGCCCATCTTTGCATGAAATGTTCCTTTGGTTCCTTAGTACCCATAAAAACTATACATTTTGCACAAGTGGCATCACAAATAAATGGTGATGTGTATTTTTTAAAGTAATAGCGCTGGCAAAATTTTTTGACATTTTGGAAAAAATGTTTGGCTTCTTATCTCACATCTCTAATAAATTTCATAGGAATTAAATAATGATACAGGGAAAATAATCCCATAAAATGATATGTTAAAACTTTATGCCCTATCATAATGCAAGTAAAGGTATAAAAGTAATGGAAGAAGTAAAAGAAAAAAAATGTAAATTTTGAACACCTTTGTAAGGTTAAAATCTTTAAAATAAAAAGGCCAAAAATAAGCTGGGAAAGAATTATTGGCACAAATGTCCAGCTTCCTAAAATGTACTGGCTTAACCTTGGCTCTCCATTCCAAGAGAGAACAGGCTATTTCTGTGTTGGTGTGGGTGGTCCTGTTCTTATTCCTGCTTTGAAGACTCCCATCCATCCACCAGAGACATGGGAACACCTCGTGTGGAAATTCCACCATTTACTTTCTAAACATCTATGGAAAATATCTAAATATTTCCATGCTTAAGAAATTCATTGTGGGAAGTATATTCTTAGAAGGGCTTTACTTCGGATTTCGATTTTAAAGCTGGAAAAGTGACAGCCCTATTAAGAGAAATCTGTTAACAAAATCCTCAGAAAGGCAAGAACTGGAATTTGAAGGAGTGAACTTCCCCAAATTTCCAGTGGATACTTGATGGGAGCAAAGAGCTTCAATGGGGAGGGATATGAGTCCCTGATCTGGAAGAAGTCCCTGAATGCACATTAGTGATAGGAAGACAAGTGAGGCCAGGATTCTCTAACTTTGTCAGTACCTGGCAGGTATGGCTTGCCTAGCAAACAAAAGCCATCGATTATTCATCTGTTCAGCTCCAATATAAAACTAGGATCAATTTCACTTACAGCAAATATTTATTAGATGTGTGCAATATATTAATGAAATCATAGCTACGTGCATACATGCTTGTTAGGAGGAAATAAATCTAGTTAATTTGCAACCTCTGCTTCTGATCAAGATGGAGTAACAGAAACCAGACTTAACCCTCCTGCCCGAAACAATTGTAAAAACCCAGTGAAATGTATCAAACAGCTGTTTTCAAGGCACTGGACATCAGGTAATGGAGAACAGTACTCCTAAGGGCTTGGGAATAGACAAAGTGAGCTCTGAAAGGACCCCAGCTTACTTCCACGAGAGAGTTTCCAGGCTACGGTTTGGAGACTGTGAATCCAGGTGGTACCCAGTGGACCTCCATAGTCAACAGAGGTCTATTGAATTAACAGAGCTGAGAGTGTGGGCGAATGGGGTGCCTAGAGTTTGCAGAATTAAAGACCAGGGAGGAAAGTTGCAAGGAGAGAGAATTCCTTAGATCTGTGGAGGGGCTCCCTCAAGAATTCAGCAGAGCACTTCTAGGCAAGGGCTCCCTTGATGGCTCAGTGGTATAGAATTCGCCTGCCAAGCAGGAGAGGAGGGTTCGATCCCTGGGTCGGGAAGATCCCCTGGAAAAGGAAATGGCAACCTGCTTTAGGATTCTTGCCTGGGAAATCCCATGGACAGAGGAGCCTGGGGTGCTGCTGTCCATGGGGTACCAAAGAATTGAACACAACTTAGAGACTAAACAACATCAATTGCTAGGCAGACGCATGTGAGGAACCTGTGAGGCTGGGTAAAGACCTGCCTGAGAGGCTGAGCTCCACACGCAGGGCCAGGGAAAGTGCCTGTCCCCACAGCAAGGCAGGAGCGCATCACAGTGTGTGGGTCCCTGGGTAGGGCACTCAAAGTCACGTTTTGTTCATAATGTGGAATAATTCACCTGATACCAAATGTGGCTCTGTTTCAACTAAACTCTTAAAAGCAAGACCCAAAACAATCAAACTTTTTCCAAGTAATTTAACTGCACCCCCCAAAAGCTCAAGAATATTTAGAAGTAGAAAAATATTCAGCACCAAAGTAAAATTCACCAAGCATAGAAAGAAACAAGAAAATAATTATGAGGAGAAAAATCAACCAATCAAAACCAACACAGAACCGATTAAATGTTAGAATTGGCAAATAAGAACATAAAACTACAACTTATTCTAGACAAAGAGTTATAACTGTACAACTGTATTCTAGACGTTCAAGAAGTATCATAACTGTATAACTGTGTCCTAGATGTCCAAATCAGACATCTAGAGATGAAAACTACAAATTTCAGATAAAAATGTGTAACTGCAGATAAAAATGTATTTTTAACTACAGATAGTTTCAATAAAGAAAGCTGAGCGCCAAAGAATTGATGCTTTTGAACTGTGATGTTGGAGAACACTCTTGAGAGTCCCTGGGACTGCAAGGAGATCCAACCAGTCCATTCTAAAGGAGATCAGTCCTAAGTGTTCATTGGAAGGACTGATGCTGAAGATGAAACTCTGATACTTTGGCCACCTGATATGAAGAACTGACTCATTTGAAAAGACCCCAATCCTTGGAAAGACTAAAGGCAGGAGGAGAAGGGGATGACAGAGGATGAGATGGTTGGATGGCATCACCGACTCGATGGACATGAGTTCGAGTAAGCTCCAGGAGTTGATGATGGACCGGGAAGCCTGGGGTGCTGTAGTCCAAGGGGTCGCAAAGAGTTGGATAGGACTGAGCGATTGGATTGAACTGAGCTATAGATAAAAATATATTGGATGTGATTAACAACAAGTAAGACATTGCAGAATAAAAGATAGTGACTTTGAAAATAGAGCAATAAAAACTATCCAAAATAAAATACATAAAAAAAAGAACTTAAAAAGATGACAAAATCATCAACAAACTTTTGGACAACTTCAAATGACCTAATATATTTGTATTTAGAGTCCCTAAAGAAAAACATAGACGGATACATCAGAAAAACTATTTAAAGAAATAATGGGGGTTTGCCTGGTGGCTCAGTGGTGAAGAATCCACCCGCCAATGCAGAGGACACAGGTTCGACCCCTGGTCTGGGAAGATCCCACATGCTGCAGAGCAGCTAAGCTCTTGTGCCACACCCACTGAAGCCCACGCGCCCCAGAGCCTGTGGTCTTCAACAAGGAAAGCCGCCACAGTGACAGGCACACGCCAGGCAGAGAGTGTCCCCTGCTTGCAGCGACCAGAGAAAAGCTCGTGAGCAACGAAGACTCAGCACAGCCAAAAATAAATTTTAAAAAATTTTATAAAAAAGTAATAAACAATGAACTTTTTCCAAATTTGGTGAAGAATACAAACTGATGGGGGTGGGGGGCAGAGGATGAAACGGTTAGATAGCATCGCTGACTCAATGGACATGAGCTTGAGCAAACTCCGGGAGATGGTGAAGGACAGGGAAGCCTGGGGTGCTGCCGTCCATGGGGTTGCAAAGAGACAGACATGACTTAGCAACTGAATAACAGCAACAACCTAAACCCTTATATCCAAAATGTTTATCTAACCCTGAGCTCAAAAAGATCACACCAAATTCAGTTCAGTTCAGTCACACTTGCTCATTAAATTTCACAAGCCACTGACTAAGAAAAAAATCAGAAAAGCAGCTGAGGAAAAAAAGACATATATAGAGAGGAACAACAATAAGGATAATAACAGATTTCGCACTAAATAGCAAAACAAAAAGTTTTAGCTAATAAGTCAATAAAAGGGACTAGGTGGAATAATAGCAAACAATTAATGGAAAAGAAGGGTGAAAACAGAGGGAAAATGGAACAAAAAGCCAATGGGATAAACAGCAAGATGCTAGATAAATATAGTCATATAAATTATCACATTAAATGTAAATTATCTAAAAAATGAAAGTGGTAGTTGCTTAGCTGTGTCCAACTCTTTGCAACCCCATGGACTATAGCCCACCATGCTCCTCTGTTCATGAAATGCTCAGCTAAAAGAGTTAAAAGTTTCAGCTTGGCAGAGGGCATAAACAAAGCAAAATCCAATACATGCTGCTTATTAGAAACACATTTTTATATAAACAATCAAATAAATTAAAAGGAAAAAATAGGTGATTTGCTAAGCCTGGTTAAAAAAAAACCTCTGAAGTAGATATTAATATCAAAGTAAGTTATAGAGCATATATATACCACCAGAGGTGAAAGGATTATTTCAATAAGATAAAGAGCTAACTTATCAAGAGGATAATCCTAAAAGTTTATATATCTAACAACAAAACTTCCGAAAAAAAATAAAGCAAAAAATGATATATGTGAAACAAGAAATTTAAAAAGCCTACAGTAAATGAGATTTAAATACTACTTTCTCAGTAACTGATCAGACGAGTAGCAACTAAATTACATCATTTAAGAACTATATCCTTTCATTACAAACAGTAATAGCAACCAACTGACCTAGTTGTCATTTACTGAACACTCTACCCACTCTACCCCAAAAACAGCAGACTACACATTCCTATCAAGTGTATACAAAGCATTTATCAAGAGAGTTACATTCTGTACCATAAAATATATCTTGGTAAAGCTAAAAGCAAATCACACAAAGTAGTTCTCTGACCACAATGAAATTAAATTAGAAATCACTAACAGAAAGAGCATTGGAAAATCCCCCAAATGTTTAGAAACTAAATAACACATTTCTAAATAATCCCTGAATCAATGAAAAAGAAACTGAAAGGAAGATTAAGGATTATTTTGAACTGAATGAAAATGAAAGTACAATAGTCCAGATTCGTGCTGCGACACTAAAGCTGTACTTCTGGGAAAATTCATAGCACTAAAATGCCTGTATTTAAAAGGACATAGGGTCTCAAATCAATAACCTCAGATCTGGGGACTTCCCCTGGTGGTCCAGTGGTGAAGAATCTGCCTTCCAATGCAGGAGATGTGGGTTCAGTCCCTGGTCTAGGAACTAAGATCCCACATGCTGTGCAGTGTGGCCAAAAGATCAAAATAAATAAATAAAATGAACATAAGGAAGAAGACTTTAAAAAAAAAAACAAAAAAAGAGCTGTTGTTCAGTCGCTAAATCATGGGCAGAGTATTCCCTCCACCCCGCCAATAAAAGATTACATTGAACCCTTTGGTTGGTTTTTCAGCCAAGGCAAGGTCCTGCAGGGGGCGCCAGAGAGCAGGAGGTAGGTGAAACTGTGTGCAGGGACAGGGGAGATCCTGGGGCTCTTATCCCAGAGCAGGAAAGAGCACCATGCTGATTTGAGTTGACGTATTGCGGTCCCATCACCTCATGGGAAATAGATGGGGAATCAGTGGAAACAGTGTCAGACTTTATTTTTTGGGCTCCAAAATCACTGCAGATGGTGACTGCAGCCATGAAATTAAAAGACGCTTACTCCTTGGAAGGAAAGTTATGACCAACCTAGATAGCATATTCAAAAGCAGAGACATTACTTTACCAACAAAGGTTCGCCTAGTCAAAGCTATGGTCTTTCCTGTGGTCATGTATGGATGTGAGAGCTGGACTGTGAAGAAGGCTGAGTACCGAAGAATTGATGCTTTTGAACTGTGGTGTTGGAGAAGACTCTTGAGAGTCCCTTGGACTGCAAGAAGATCCAACCAGTCCATTCTAAAGGAGATCAGCCCTGGGATTTCTTTGAAAGGAATGATGCTAAAGCTGCAACTCCAGTACTTTGGCCACCTCATGTGAAGAGTTGACTCATTGGAAAAGACTCTGATGCTGGGAGAGACTGGGGGCAAGAGGAGAAGGGGACGACAGAGGATGAGATGGCTGGATGGCATCACTGACTCGATGGACGTGAGTCTCAGTGACCTCTGGGAGTTGGTGATGGACAGGGAGGCCTGGAGTGCTGCGATTCATGGGGTAGCAAAGAGTCGGACACGACTGAGCAACTGATCTGATCTGATCTAATTGTGGAAAGCAACACAGTATTGTAAAGCATTATCCTCTGATTGCGTCTGCTCAGTAGCGCTGTTGTGTCTGACTCTGTGGCCCCGTGAACTGTAGCCCACCAGGCTCTTCTGTCCTTGGAATTTTCCAAGTAAAAATACTGGAGCAGGTTGCCATTTCCTCCTCCAGGGAATCTTGCCGACCCAGGAACTGAACCCGTGTCTCTTGTATCTCCTGCACTGGCAGGAAGAATCTTCACCTTTTGCGCCACCTGGGAAGGCCCTATCTTTTGATTAAAAATAAATAAATGCTTAAACAATAATTGAAAAAAGAGAAAGAGATCCATGGAGGAGGAATGGGAGCCCCTTGTTTGCCAGATTAGAAACAGCAGATCTCAAAGGGCCTGGGGAAGTAGGGAGACCGAGCGGGGGTGCCTTGCCACCCACCCTGAGACCGCACCGAGGCTTAGGCCAGGACTGCGGCAGGGGAGATGCTGACAAGAGTCCACCTCTGCATATTTTGCAAGCAAGAGCTGATGGGTTACCTGTGTGTGCAAGACAAATAGGGGTCAGGACTGACCTTAAGTTTGTGGCCTGAACAACAGGAAAAATGGACTTGCATTAACCCACAGTTCAGAGGCCTTAACTTGCACGTGCTTAGTCGCTCAGTCGTGTCCGATTCTTTGCAACCCCATGCACTGTAGCCCCTCAGGCTCCTCTGTCCATGGGATTCTCCAGGCAACAATACTGCAGTGGGTTGCTATTCCCTTGTCCAGGGGATCTTCCCAACCCAGGGATCGAACCCTGGTCTCCTGCATTGCAGGCGGATTCTTTACTGTCTGAGCCACCAGGGAAGCCCCTTAACTCGCAAACTTGCTTCAAAAATTCCTTTCAAAAAGTTGAAACTCTGAACCTGTTTTAAAAAGGCAGTTAATGGAGATATTTTGAGTTTAAAAATAAAACGACTTCATTTGCTACTTGATTAATTGTCTCCTTAAAAATTGGCAGCGGACAAAGAAATCTGTGGACAATAGCAGGGTGCCCTCTGCTCCTGGGCGGCCTCCAACATCGGCTCCAGCCTTCCCCAGACCCCTTTCCTGGAGACTCCAGCAGAGCCTCTGCCTCAGCCCCCTAGAGTGTAGGTTGACCAACATCCAATGGCTGGTGAAAGTTCACACACTCAGCAAGGAGCAGCCGTGGGACAGCCCGGGCACTGGGCACATCAGCCAGCTGCGCTGAGTGGCTGAAGGGCACGTCCCTGCTAGTCAGAGCCTGACGAAACATGGTCCACGGGAGGAAGGAATGGCAAAACACTTCAGTATTTTTTCTGTGAGAAACCCATGTACGAAAAGACCAAAAGAAATGACACTGAAAGATGGGCCCTTCACGTCAGTAGGTGTCCAATGTGCTACTGGGGAAGGGCAGAGAAACAGCTCCAGAAAGAATGAAGAGGCGGAGCCAAAGCAGAAATGGCACCCAGTGTGGATGTGACTGGTAGTGAAGGTAAAGTCCAATGCTGTAAAGGACAGTATTGCTAGGAACCTGGAATGTTAGGCCCATGAATTAAGGTAAATTGGATGTGATCAAACTGGAGATGGCAAGAGTGAACATCGACATTTTAGGAATCAGTGAACTAAAATGGACAGGAACAGGCAAATTTAATTCAGATGACCACTATATCTACTTCTGTGGCCAAGAGTCCTTAGAAGGAATGGAGTAGCCCTCATAGTCAACACAAGAGTCTGAAATGCAGTACTTGGGTGCAGTCTCAAAAACAACAGAATGATCTCTGTTTGTTTCCAAGCCAAACCGTTTAACATCACCATAATCCAAATCTATGCCCCAACCACTAATGCCAAAGAAAAGTTGAACGGGTCTATGAAGACCTACGAGACCCCCTAGGATTAACACCAAAAAAGATGTCCTTTTCATCATAGGAGACTGGAATACAAAAGTAGGAAGTCAAGAGATACCTGGAGTAACAGACAAGTTTGGCCTTGTAGTACAGAATGAAACAGGGCAAAGGCTAACAGAGTTTTGCCAAGAGAATGCACCGGTTATAGCAAACATGTTCTTCCAACAACACAAGAGATGACTCTACACATGGACATCGCCAGATGGTCAACACCAAAATCAGATTGATTATATTCTTTGCAGACAAATATAAAGAAGCTTTATACAGTCATCAAAACAAGACCAAGAGCTGACTGTGATTCACATCATCAACTTCTAATTGTAAAATTCAGGCTCAGATTGAAGAAAGTAGAGAAAACCATTAGGTTACCCAGATATGACCTAAATCAAATCCCTTATGAATATACAGTGGAGGTAATGAATAAATTCAAGGGATTAGATCTGGTAGAAAGAGTGCCTGAAGAACTACGGATAGAGGTTCATGACATTGTACAGGACGAGGTGATTAAAAACATCCCCAAGAAAAAGAAATGCAAGAAGGCAAAGTGGTTGTCTGAGAAGGCCTTACAAATAATTGAGAAAAGAAGAGGGGAAAGGCAAAGGAGAAAGGCTTACCCAATTGAATGCAGAGTTCCAGAGAATAGCAAGGAAAGATAAGAAAAGCTTCTTAAGTAAACAGTGCAAAGAAATAAAGGAAAACAATAGAATGGGAAAGACTAGAGATCTCTTCAAGAAAATTAGAGATGCCAAGGGAACATTTCATGCAAAGATGGGCTCAATAAAGGACAGAAATGGTATGGACCTAACAGAAGCAGAAGAGACTGAGAAGAGGTGGCAACAATACACAGAACTATACAAAAAAAGTTCTTAAACTCGGATAACCACGATGGTGTGATCACTCACCTACCTAGAGCCAGACATCCTGGAATGTGAAGGCAAGTGGGCCTTAGGAAGCATCACTATAAACAAAGCTAGTGGAGGTGATGGAATTTCAGCTGAGCTTTTTCTAATCCTAAAAGCTGATGCTGTGAAAGTGCTGCACTTAATATGCCTGCAAATTTGGAAAACTCAGCAGTGGCCACAGGAGTAGAAAAGGTCAATTTTCATTCCAATTCCAAAGAATGTTCAAAGTACCGCATAATTGCGCTCATTTCACATGCTAGCAAAGTAATGCTCAAAGTCACTGCTGCTGCTGCTGCTACTGCTAAGTCGCTTCAGTCGTGTCCAACTCTATGAGACCCCGTAGACGGCAGCCCATCAGGCTCCCCTGTCCCTGGGATTCTCCAGGCAAGAACACTGGAGTGGGTTGCCATTTCCTTCTCCAACGCATGAAAGCAAAGTCACTAGGCTTCAACAATACTTGAACCTAGAACTTCCAGATGTACAAGCTGAATTTAGAAAAAGCAGAGGAACTAGAGATCAAATTGCCAACATTCACTGGATCATAGAAAAAGCAAGAGAATTTAAAAAAAAAAAAAAAAAAACTACTTCTGCTTCATTGACTACACAAGTGTGTGAATCACACACTTGAAAATTCTTAAAGAGATGGGAAGTCACCTTACCTGTCTCCTGAGAAAACTGTATGCAGGTCAAGAAGCAACAGTTAGAACTGGACATGGAACGACAGACTGGTTCAAAATTAGGAAAGAAGGACGTCAAGGCAGTACATTGTCACCCTGCTTATTTAATTCATGTGTTGAGTACATCATGTGAAAGGCCAGGCTGGGTGAAACGCAAGCTAGAATCAAGATTGTCTGGAGAAATATCAACAATCTCAGATATGCAGATGATACCACACTAATGGCAGAAAGTGAAGAGGAGCTAAAGAGCCTCTTGATGAGGGTGAAAGAGGAGAGTGAAAAAGCTGGCTTAAAACTCAACATTCAAAAACTAAGATCACGACATCCAGTTTCATCACTTCATGTCAAATAGATGGGGAAACAGTGGAAATGGTGACAGATTTCATTTTCTTGGGCTCCAAAATCACTTCAGATGTTAAATGCCCCCATGAAATTAAAAGACGCTTGCTCCTTGGAAGAAAAGCCATGACAAAACTAGACAGCATATTAAAAAGCAGAGACATCACTTAGCCAACAAAGATCTGTATTGTCAAAGCTATAGGTTTTCCAGTAGTCATATATAGATGTGAGAGTTGTACCATAAAGAAGGCTGAGCACTGAAGAATGCTTTCGAACTGTGGAGAAGACTCTTGAGAGTCCCTTGGACAGCAAAGAGATTAAACCAGTCAATCCTAAGGGAAATCAACCCTGAATATTCATTGGAAAGACAGATGCTGAAGCTCCAATACTTTGGCCACCTGATGCAACTCATTGGAAAAGACCCTGATGCTAGGAAAGATGGAGGGCAAGAGGATAAAGGAAGGACAGAAGATGAGATGGTTGGATGGCATCACTGACTCAATGGACATGAGATAGAGCAAACTCAGGGAGATAGTGAAGGACTGGGAACCCTGGCGTGCTGCAGTCCATGGGGTCACAGAGAGTCAGACACAACTTAGTGACTAAGCAACAACAAAGAAATCTAAGAAAAAAATTGCTAGAGAAAAAATTTGAAAACAAGCATCTTTTTTTCTGATTAATAACAGAGAGAGTCTGGTCTTAGCTGCAGCTAAACAGATCCAGTTTGGGCAAAAACATTGCTTTCCATGGAATATACTTGGAGAAGATCTGCATTTGTATAATTTCATGTTAATTCATTCGTGGCTTCTGGTGCCCATGTAAAACTGATAAGCAGAGCTATAGGGAAAAATTAGTTGGACCATCTCTGGTCCTGACGAGAGTAGCTAAGAGAGGCAGCATTGGGGTGAGCAAGCAGCCTTCAAGGGAGAAGCTGTCTAAGCAGCAGAGAGCTTGGTCAGGGGCTACAGAGCTGCTGGTGGCCATGTAGGCAGAGCTGGAGGGGGCTCTCTGTAAGGTGTGGAAGGAAAAGAGGTACAGGAGCAAGCTGTGCCAGTTAAGAATGAGTAAGAGATGATGAGCTTTGCTGTCCGCCTGCCCCTCCCCCAGCTCCCAAGCTACTTGTCGCTATTGTTGTTTAGTCGCTAAGTCATGTCCAACTCTTTGCGACCCCAGGGACTGTAGCCCGCCAGGCTCCTCTGTCCCTGGGATTTCCCAGGCAAGAATACTGGAGTGGGTTGCCATTTCTTTCTCCAGGGGATCTTCCTGATCCTGGGACGGAACCCGGGTCTCCTGCATTGGCAGGCGGATTCTTCACCACTGAGCCACCGAGAAAGCCCCTGAGTTACTTACCCAAACTTATCAAACTGTAGACGGACCCCAGATCTTTAGACCGGCCTTGGTCAGTGCTCTTTCGGCTTCGTTGTACTGCCACATCCCACACTGTGCTGTGTTTGAATAGGGACCAGGAAAGAGTCCTTGCCCACCTGGACTTAATCACAGCATGGCTGAATTCACAATGCAGAAGATGTATTAATGGTAATTCAGGGGAAAGAGATTGGTGGTCTGCGAGGCCTCCAGACGTCCTGACCCTACAGCACTGACCGGATTTTTTTCCCACCCCCAGTTTCCAATTTGACTGGATATTTCTAGATTCTGCACAAAGCCAGGTGAAAATTCGTCATCTGGTACCATGACGTCATCTGGTCCCAATACGGAAACATGGCTGCCCGCCCTGACTGGCAGGGTGGTAGCGTAAGTAGGTAGGGGTGATGAGCGCTTGGGTGGCGTCAGCAGCATTCCTGAGCCATCTCTCAGAGCTGCGGGCATTTCAACAACGAGCATGAAGCAGCACCTGCTGTGGCCGCTGGCACCGGCTGTCGGCAAGGATTTGCCCCCTCAGATGGCCAGCCGTGAATTTCGTCTCCGGCACACTGACATAAATTGGAGTTGGGCTTGCGTGTCACTGGCCGTTTGCTGGCTCGGGTGGTCTTTTCCGACCGCAGGCTGCTAGACTTCAAAGACAACAGCTCTGCAGGATCAGAATCTAAGTCAGGCCTGTGTCACCAGATGCCCAGTGACCCCGAGCAACCTGTGAGCAAGGGAGCATCTCACTAACCAGGAAGGGCCGGGTCACAGTGCTACAGCCCCTAGGGAAGGGCACTCTGCCGTCTGGTTTCTCTCACCCTCCACCGTCTTTCTTACTTAAATGTCAGCATAGTGAATAAAAGGCCAACAACAGGACCGCAGGGTTTGAAAGTGTGAGTTATTGAGTTTTTTTCTCCAGATGTTAGAATATACTGACCAGAAGGAAAGATCCCAGATAAAACCGGATGTTTTCATGGAGTGAGCCTTAACTTTGCATATATCACACCCAGTTATCAGATGAACAAAAGCTGTGGACGGATTTATTCACCATTTGGCAAACGTTCCGTCACCCACTGACCGGCACCGTGGAAAAGAACCAAGGGCACAATCCTCTGGGCTCGAGGCGTTTATTTTTTTCACAAGTGAAGGAGATGGAGAGAGAAACCGATACTTTCTCAAAAAAAAAAAAAAAAAAAAAAGAAAGAAAATGTGAGCTTGGAAGAAACTTTGAAATTTCACAAAAATCCTGGTTCTGAAGTATTATGTTGGAGACAACTCGAAGAGTACAAGCTTACCAAGCCTAAGTTTGTCGATAGAAGCTACATTATGTTGAGGGTTTGAGCCTGGGCCTCTGCTGCAAATCAGACTGAGCAGTTTAATACTAGCCTGGAGGCTGTATTGCAGTTTCTGGGAAAAGCACCTGAGAAGAGGGGGCAGGAGACCAGGGATGCTCTTGCAGGAACGGCCTCTAATTACCTGTGTCGGGTGACATGGTTCATTCTCTGGGCCTCCACTTCTCGCCTCTGAGAGAAAGGACGTGGACCACGAGTTCTCATCCAGGACATTTAGCAACTTCTGGGTCATTTGGTCATGACTTGGAGTGGGGGTTATGTTAGTGGCATCTCCGGAGTAGAGACAAGGGATGCTGCTAAGTGAGAAACCTGATTTCAGCTAGATCAGACAAGACTTCCAACAAGGTAGTATACAGGTCAGGGCTTTCCTGGTGACTCAGTGGTAAAGAATCCGCCATCTGCAATTGCAGGAGACTCGGATTAGATCCCTGGGTCAGGAAGAACCCTAGAGGAGAGCATGGCAACCCACTCCAGTATTCTCGCCTGGAGAATCCCGTGGACAGCGGAGCCTGGTGGGCTACAGTCCATGGGGATGCAAAGAGTCATCAGACACGACTTAGTGACTAAACAATAATACACGACTCAAGCATCCTATGGGTCTATAGACAGTTCGCTTTTTTTTTTTTTTTTCCATTTCAGATCCCTTATTTTCAAATTGCCCCAGATTATTTATCTTCAATATAAGCAATAATTTTCATATATTACAAACAATATGTGGATTAATAGCATTTTTAATTAAAAAAAACAATAGAATAAAGCCACCTAAATAATTGGACACAGCCTCCTAACAAATATTGATGATGGCAGTTGCCAGTGATTCCAAGTCTTCTGGGGTATAATCTACATCCCAGTAGTAAAATTAATCTTTTGAGAAACTGCCTTAGTAGCTATTTGGATGATGTTTGCTGAATAAACGATTCATCAAACAATGTCTTTGGTGTTGAAAGAAAAATGAAGCTTGTGAAAGTCCTAGACTGTGGGAACTAGTGAGACACGGATTTCCATGTGTGATTGTGATTGCTGGGCCCATGAACAGCTTTTTAAAATAAAACAAAGCCAAAAACCTTTTCCCCAGAAACTGTTCTACCACATCCATCTTTTCCAATAGAGTCTTTGTTTACAAGAACATGAATTTTCTTCGGTGACTCTCATCTTCCTCTTAAAGCCAGAGTCAGATGCCCCCCACTTGGTGCTTGTATAGAATCCTATGTAGTGTTGAACTTCTTGTATTTTAATATGAATGCTTCATTTGTCTGTCTGGCCTTCTGGACTCCAAGTTCCCTGAAGTAAAGGTCTGAGTCTTGTTCATGTCTCATCCTCAGCACCTAGTCATGTAGGTGAACAGTTCAGTTCAGTCACTCAGTCATGTCCGACTCTGCAACCCCATGAATTGCAGCACTCCAGGCCTCCCTGTCCATCACCAATTCCCAGAGTTCACCCAAACTCACATCCACCGAGTCAGTGATGCCATCCAGCCATCTCATCCTCTGTCGTCCCCTTCTCCTCCTGCCCTCAATCCCTCCTAGCATCAGAGTCTTTTCCAATGAGTCAACTCTTCACATGAGGTGGTCAAAGTACTGGAGTTGCAGCTTTAGCATCATTCCTTCCAAAGAAATCCCAGGGCTATTCTCCTTCAGAATGGACTAGTTGGATCTCCTTGCAGTCCAAGGGACTCTCAAGAGTCTTCTCCAACACCACAGTTCAAAAGCATCCATTCTTCGGCGCTCAGCTTTCTTCACAGTCCAACTCTCACATCCATACATGACCACTGGAAAAACCATAGCCTTGACTAGACAAACCTTTGTTGGCAAAGTAATGTCTCTGCTTTTCAATATGCTATCTAGGTTGGTCATAACTTTCCTTCCAAGGGGTAAGCGTCTTTTAATTTCATGGCTGCAATCACCATCTGCAATGATTTTAGAGCCCCCCAAAATAAAGTCTGACACTGTTTCCACTGTTTCCCCATCTATTTGCCATGAGTGATGGGACCAAATACCATGATCTTCGTTTTCTGAATGTTGAGCTTTAAGCCAACTTTTTCACTCTCTACTTTCACTTTCATTAAGCGGTTTTTTAGTTCCTCTTCACTTTCTGCCATAAGGGTGGTATCATCTGCATATCTGACATTATTGATATTTCTCCTGGCAATCTTGATTCCAGCTTGTGTTTCTTCCAGTCCAACGTTTCTCATGATGTACTCTGCATATCAGTTAAATAAGCAGGGGAACAATAAACAGCCTTGATGTACTCCTTTTCCTATTTAGAACCAGTCTGTTGTTCCATGTCCAGTTCTAACTGTTGCTTCCTGACCTGCATATAGGTTTCTCAAGAGGCAGATCAGGTGATCTGGTATTCCCATCTCTTTCAGAATTTTCCACAGTTTATTGTGATCCACATAGTCAAAGGCTTTGGCATAGTCAATAAAGCAGAAATAGTTGCTTTTCTGGAACTCTTGCTTTTTCGATGATGCAGCAGATGTTGGCAATTTGATCTCTGGTTCCTCTGCCTTTTCTAAAACCAGCTTGAACATCGGGAAGTTCACGGTTCATGTATTGCTGAAGCCTGGCTTGGAGAATTTTGAGCATTACTTTACTTTTCAACAGTATGAAAAGGTATACAGTAAGCACATCATAAATATTAATTGATGCTGGTCAGTATGGCAGACTTACAGATCTCGTCTGCCATGCTCTTCACATGGGAAAATGCTGGAGAGAACCATTGCTGGATGGAGAGCCAAGCTCCAGAGCAAGAAAAGGATCTTCCTAGAGGCTAGAGTCATAGAAGAAACTCGAAGTCAGAGAGGTGGTTCTTGAGTTTCGACACGAGTTGCAAAGAGAGGGCCACAAACCCCTTGGCGCTGCAGTCTAACACTAAAGAAGCACAGAAGCCATGGATTCAAGCCCTGTAGGTGATAAGCAGCTGACACTGAGTTCCTCAAATCAAGCCAAGGGTTAGAAAACTGACTTCAGAAATACATACACAAAAAAGAAATCCAAAAGATATTTTGTTTATTTACTTTTAACCTTTTTTTTTTAATTGAAGTATAGTTGCTTTACAATGTTGTGTTAATTTCAGGTTAATAGCAAAGTGAATTAGTTATGCATATATACGCGTATATACATATATCCATTTAAGAGATATTTTTAAATGAGTAGGTTTTAAAAGTTTGAAGTATGGCAAGGAAGTATTTGAATGTGCAGTGTAAGAATACAAAATTACACTGAGGAAAAAATAAACAAACAAGGAGATTGAAAAGCACCAAATAGAAATTTAGCCATTAAAGTAAAACACTATAGACAAATTGCTGTCACTTGCTAGATGCCATTGATTATAAGATACACCCTGATACCAGAGGTTAAAATAGAGGAAAAATGTGTATATTAGAATCTATAAAAAAATTACTTGTTTGAATGAGTGAAGTAGGAAGGAGTCATCTCCCATGACCTCAGAGTTTCTAACTTGATTAAAAGAATGATGGTGTCTATTATAAATACAGAATATAAGAAAAAGAATAAGATTAATAGAGGAAAGGATTTCTCCTCACATTTGTGTAACTTGTGTGGCAGAAGCAAGAAGAATCTTGCAAGAAGGGGGAAGAAATCAGCTCTCTAGTCTGAGACCTAGAGTCTATTCCTGAAGTCATCCACGTTTTAACACTCTTGTTACTAGGCCACTTCGTCTCTGAGGGTAAACACATCTCCAGATTTCTCAGTTACTGTATGATCCTTGAATTAATCCTGGAATTGCTTGTATTTCTTACTACTGTGCACGTATTAGATGCTTCAGAACAGTTTGATTTAAGGAGAATCTTCACTTGATCCCATCATTGAGATGGACATTTTCATTTCCTCAACTTTTTTCCCGTGTTGTTGGATTGTCTCATTTGGAGATATTTAACATATTATCTGGGCTTCCCTGGTGACTCAGATGGTAAAGAATTCACCTCCAATGTGGGCAATCTGAGTTCAATCCCTGGGTTGGGGAGATCCCCTGGAGGAGGGCATAGCAACCCACTCCAGTGTTCTTGCCTTGAGAATCCCTATGGACAGAAAACCCTGGCAGGCTATAGTCCATGGGCTCACAAAGAGCCAGACACGACTGAGTGACTCGGCATAGCACGGCACATAGACAATTTAAACTGCAGAGTAAGCGAAAAGTGAAAGTGAAGTTGCTCAGTCATGTCCGACTCTTTGCGATCCCATGGTCTGTAGCCTACCAGGCTTCTCCGTCCATGGGATTTTCCAGGCAAGAGTACTGGAGTGGGTTGCCATTTCCTTCTCCAGGGGATCTTCCAGATCAAGGGATCGAACGGTCTCCTGTATTGTGGGCTGACGCTTTTACTGTCTGAGCCATCAGGAAAGTCAGCAGAGGACCAGTGCATATGGAAATATAACATAAGCCTCAACACAGAGAAAGAGAGAGATGGAAAACTGGCAGAAGATGAAAGAAATGGAGGAAGGAATGAAAAACCCCAACTTCTTTATGAGAATTCCACTTGAGAGAGAGTCAAGAGAATAGGCTAGAAATATATTTGAAGGGAAAATAGAGAGTTTTCTAGAAGAATTCCTACCAGACATCTCCCCTCACATTGACAGAACTGCTCCTCTCTAATCTGCCAGGTAAGCCTGATTGCTGATGTCACTGTTACTACTATCTCAGAGACCCAGTCTGGGAGATTTCAGAAGAGAGTTTCCCACAAGCAAATTCTTTCTGCCCTTGAGACCACACCCCCAAACATGATATCATGTCTTATCATCCCATCACATTGCTATGTCTCCAATCATATCTGGTTTGGTTTCTTTTCAGAGAGTAGTTAAAGCTTTTTTCTGACAAATCACTAGCTTATGAGAGATGGAACTTACAAACAGTACTGACCAGTTTGGGTATAAAGATAGAACTTCTGCAGCCATCAGTCCAGAAAGCCAAATAATAGCCTTCAGCAATCACTTTACCAACAAAGGTCCATATATTCAAAGCTATGGTTTTACCATCATCACTCATCTTACACGCTAGTAAAGTAATGCTCAAAATTCTCCAAGCCAGGCTTCACGGGAGAAATATTAATAACCTCAGATAAGCAGATGACACCACCCTTATGGCAGAAAGCAAAGAGGAACTAAAAAGCCTCTTGATGAAAGTGAAAGTGGAGAGTGAAAAAGTTGGCTTAAAGCTCAACATTCAGAAAACGAAGATCATGGCATCTAGTCCCATGACTTCATGGGAAATAGATGAGGAAACAGTGGAAACAGTGTCAGACTTTATTTTTCTGGGCTCCAAAATCACTACAGATGGTGACTGCAGCCATGAAATTAAAAGACGCTTACTCCTTGGAAGGAAAGTTATGACCAACCTAGATAGCATATTGAAAAGCAAAGACATTACTTTACCAACAAAGGTTTGTCTAGTCAAGGCTATGGTTTTTCCTGTGATCATGCATGGATGTGAGAGTTGGACTGTGAAGAAGGCTGGGCACCAAAGAATTGATGCTTTTGAACTGTGGTGTTGGAGAAGACTCTTGAGAGTCCCTTGGACTGCAAGGAGATCCAACTAGTCCATTCTGAAGGAGATCAGTCCTGGGATTTCTTTGGAAGGAATGATTCTAAAGCTGCAACTCCAGTACTTTGGCCACCTCATGTGAAGAGTTGACTCATTGGAAAAGACTCTGATGCTAGGAGGGATTGGGGGCAGGAGGAGAAGGGGACGACAGAGGATGAGATGGCTGGATGGCATCACTGACTCGATGGATGTGAGTTTGGGTGAACTCTGGGAATTGGTGATGGACAGGGAGGCCTGGTGTGCTGCGATTCATGGGATCGAAAAGAGTCGGACACAACTGAGCGACTGATCTGATCTGATCTGATGGTTTTTCCAGTAGTCATGTATGGATGTGAGAGTTGGACCATAAAGAAGCCTGAGGGCCAAAGAATTCACATTTTCAAGAAGCTGCTGCTGCTGCTGCTGCTAAGTCGCTTCAGTCGTGTCCGACTCTGTGCGACCCCAGAGACGGCAGCCCACCAGGCTTCCCCCATCCCTGGGATTCTCCAGGCAAGAACACTGGAGTGGGTTGCCATTTCCTTCTCCAATGCATGAAAGTGAAAAGTGAAACTGAAGTCGCTCAGTCGTGTCCGACTCCAGCGACCCCATGGACTGCAGCCCACCAGGCTCCTCCATCCACGAGACTTTCCAGGCAAAAGTACTGGAGTGGGGTGCCATTGCCTTCTCTGTTCAAGAAGCTGAGGAAGACTCTTAAGAGTCCCTTGGACTGCAAGGAGATCAAACAAGTCAATTCTAAAGGAAATCAGCCCTGAATATTCATTAGAAGGACTGATGCTAAAGCTGGAGCTCCAGTACTTTGGCCCCCTGATGCGAAGAGCTGACTCACTTGAAAAGACCCTGATGCTGGTAAAGACTGAAGGCAGAAGGAGAAGGGAGTGACAGAGGATGAGATGGTTAGATGGCATCATCAACTCAATAGACATGAGTTTAAGCAAACTGTGGCCGATGGTGAAGGACAGGGAAGTCTGTTGTGCTGCTGTCCACGGGGTCGCAGAGAGTTGGACAGGACTGAGCAACTAAACAACAATTGAACCAAAATGGCCAGGACTTGATTAATAAGTGACAGTATCTCTAATTTTTGCCCTGGCTTCCAATTTAGGATCCACCATAGAAAACAAGGGGCTTCCCTTGTGGCTCAGCTGATAAAGAATCCACCTGCAATAAGGGAGACCTGGGTTCGAGCCCTGGGTGGGGAAGATCCCCTGGAGAAGGGAAAAGCTACCCACTCCAGTATTCTGGCTGGAGAGTTCCATGGACTATAGTCCATGGGGTTGTACAGAGTTGGACACGACTGAGCGACTTTCACTTCTATGGAAAACAAAATATGCACCCCAAACCAGTCTCAGGGATGCTCTGCTTCCGGTCAGCCACCTCCAGCTTCCCCACGCCCCCAGCCTCCGCCAGGACACACCTGGAGCCGTGCCTTTCTCCACTAAGAAGCCCCCAGCACTCCTCTACCTACCCTGGAGTCTCTCCCAGAATGCAAGTGGTAGTGGCTGACTCTGTTGCTACAGCAAGCTCTGAGTAGAGAGCCTTTGCTTGTCCTCACCTGGGCTTCCCAGAGGGTGCACTGGTAAAGAATCTGCCTGTCGACGCAGGAGATGTGCGTTTGATCCCTGGGCTGGCAAGATTCCCTGAAGGAGGAAATGGCAACCCACTCCAGTATTCTTGCCTGGGAAATCCCATGGACTGAGAAGCCTGGCAGGCAACAGTCCAGGGGGCTGCAAACATTTGGACAGAACTGAGCGACTGAGCTCGCACATACACTTGTCCTCAACTGCATCGTTTTTGTTCATTTCCACACTTGCTGATTTTAGCTTTTACAAAAATGAATTTTTTCCCTCTAAAACTGAATTATTTCACCCTCTAAAATTAATATGAAAAAAATATGTGAATTTTTAAATTTAATTCTTGGTTATAGACAATTTTATTCACACTGCATTCTTTTCTTGCTTGCCCTGGGTACATAAATTTGGCTTGTAGGTCCACCAACTTACTTCTAGTCCTATGAAAACCATGACCTGCTTGTTATTTTTATTCCTGAATCAGAGAACCCTAAATTCTGAGACTCTTAAGGAAATCTCAGCTATAAACAAGGCATCTTGATCACTTGCCATCATCTCTCGTTTCAACCAGAAGTTGACAGGCCTTTCCTTCAACTTCCAAGTGAAGTTGTCTTTCTGGGAAGGTGAAGAATTTTTAGAGGAATTAATTCTGTTGGCCATATACTTGACACTTTTTCTCTTTGGTAATACAAAGAGATGAAAAGCTAGTAGCTGATCCAGGAACCACACACCTCACACAGCCCAGCTCGGCTCTACGTGTATTAAAGTGGAAGTCTGAGAGAAAGACTGGAGAGTTTATATGTATTTTTGCTGTGACTCGTTGGAAAAGACCCTGATGCTGGGAAAGACTGAAGGCAAAAGGAGAGAGGGGCAGAAGAGGATGAGGTGGTTAGACAGCATCACCGACTCAATGGACGTGAACTTGAGCAAATTCTGGGAGATGGTGAAGGACAGAGGAGCCTGGGGTCTTACAGTCCACGGGGTCACACAGAGTCGGACAGGACTTAGCGACTGAACAAAAACACGCTGTGATGATACAGCTGTATTAATAGCACACTAAGCATTACGAGGGTCTTTCTCTGTGCATGGCACAGAGGACTTTGGATTTACCACTAGCAAATCACTGAGTCCTTAAACTATGATGTTAAAGGCTCCCTAAAGGTTTAGTCTGCTCCCTACAGATGGGGACGTCTAGGTGGTGTCAGCCTGACCTCCCCTCTCCCCGCCCCCCGAACCAATCATCACCATTGCACCTAATAAATTTAGTGTCTGTTGAAGATTAATGCCCAGATTCAAAAAATCATTATAAAGTAATTGATTTTTTTAAGATACACTCATTTCAATCCATTTCAGTTATTTTTCTTTTTGTTTTGGTTATACTTTTTGGTGCCCAAATTGTCCTGTTTTAGGCCAATATGGGGGCACTTTGGGGGCCTCTTTGCCCTTTCAGCATGACCAGCACTGTATTTTCTGACCTGGCAGGATGTCCCAGTGCCTTATCTGAATTTACTCCCCCTGATCTGGAATCAGTGGTCTTTCTCCCAAGGAGACGCCCCTCCCTTTTAAATGCTGCACCCCGGCCCTGAGCCGAAGTCCCAGAGAAGTTAAGGTGGCCTGGCCCTTTCTCTTTAACCAGAACTCTTTGAACCTCGGGCATTATACTTTCAGCGGCAAAGTGTAGCTTTGCTGTGAACTACAAGCTCTGTTCCTGACACCTTTTTTTTTTGAATTGGCTTGGGATTAATTGATATACACATGATTTATTCCCTCTGAGCCTGGCACACACATCTGTGTAGAAATCCCTGCCTAAGAATCAGATGAAGAGGATTAACAGGTAGCCTTGTCCTCAGTGCTCTGGATAAACAGTCGGAAGAAATAATAGCTTGGTGGGGTGAGGAGGAAATTGATCACTAATCCAACCCTTAAGAAAAAAAAAGTAAAAGCTGAGAATAATGGAAATGAAAATCTTAAAGATTCCTCTCTCTCATTCTCCAGGGGCATCCAGGTAACATTAAAGGGTATCCAAATTAAAAGGCGCTTACTCCTTGGAAGGAAAGTTATGACCAACCTAGATAGCATATTCAAAAGCAGAGACATTACTTTGCCAACAAAGGTTCACCTAGTCAAGGCTATGGTCTTTCCTGTGGTCATGTCTGGATGTGAGAGCTGGACTGTGAAGAAGGCTGAGCGCCGAAGAATTGATGCTTTTGAACTGTGGTGTTGGAGAAGACTCTTGAGAGTCCCTTGGACTGCAAGGAGATCCACCCAGTCCATTCTGAAGGAGATCAGCCCTGGAATTTCTTTGGAAGGAATGATGCTAAAGATAAAACTCCAATATTTTGGCCACCTCATGCGAAGAGTTGACTCATTGGAGAAGACTCTGATGCTGGGAGGGATTGCGGGCAAGAGGAGAAGGGGACGACAGAGGATGAGATGGCTGGATGGCATCACTGACTCGATGGACATGAGTCTGAGTGACCTCTGGGAGTTGGTGCTGGACAGGGAGGCCTGGTGTGCTGCGATTCATGGGGTCGTGAAGAGTTGGACACAACTGAGCGACTGATCTGATCTGATCTTCTGGCCAGACCAGACTCACGCTGTCTTTGAAGAGAGCACTCCATTCTTAGCTGACTCACTCCGGGGGTTTAGTTAAGTACCTGCGAAAGTTCAATCGTATCTGGACATTAGGAAGGTGTGTGTTTTGGCAAACAACACCGTGTGAAGGCTGAGCTGCCTGATCACTCTTATCAGGCCTGTCTGAGCCTCAGGTTCAGCCTGACACAGAAGCCAAAGGCCAAAACCGAATTCTCTGCACTATTTACATAACCAATAGTACAGCTTTGAAAACAAGTGGTGTCCCTGAGAAAGACTGTCTGTGAGATTAACTGTCCGGGTGTTTTGAAAATCACATTTCCCTGCAGCTCTTTAAAGGAAGCCCGAGAAGTCAGTCAACTGCCTTGGGGTTTGCTGTCAGGCAGGTGTCTTGCAGTTCAACACTCAAGGTCCAGGCTTTGTGTAGCCCCCAGAGCTGCACCCCCAACCCGATCCTAGGTGTGGAAGATGAACTAAGAGGAAAGAGAAGGCGCCGTAGAAAGGAGGGACCCCCGAAACCTCAGTCACCTCCTTGTTCCTGCCCTTCCTAAGAAAGCACCCTGATCTGATGGCGAGTCTGAGCCCACCTTCCTGGAATTGAAGGGAATAAGCACAGAGCATCATTTTATGGGGGAAACAGACCCAATAAAGATAAACAAAATCAGAGATTTCCTCAACACAGGAAGCCCAAGGAGAGGACCATCAGCCCTCCCTTGGCAGGAGGGTTGACGGAGGAGTTGCCCACCTGCTGGGGTCAGCCCATCCCTGCTTCAGCAGGCAGCACCCAGTTTTCCAGCACCCCAGGGACCCCACTCAGAGTGGTCTTCACAAGTTAAAGGAAGAGAGAAACCAGAGCTCACATTAGGGCTGTTCCTGGTAGTGAGGAGAATAGACTCCCTGCTACCAGGGATTGAGGATGTTTACTCTGGAAAAGAGAATATTCTGAGGTCAAAGAAAGCCTTCTTCCAATACGGGAAGTTCTGCATAAGAAAGTTTTAACCTAACCTATCTGACCCCAAAGGAAAGAACAATGTCCAAGCATGTGGAAGGTTCTGGAAGATGACTCCTGATGCTGGATGAAAAAGATCTTTCCAGCAGTTGTTAAGGCCCAAACGCACCGTGGGCTCACCTGTACATGAAGGGAACCAGGCAGGACAAACATTTCTGAGGAACTGACATCAGACAGTGCTGTTCCGATG
Source organism: Tragelaphus eurycerus (assembly GCA_935064755.1). Lineage (NCBI taxonomy): Eukaryota > Metazoa > Chordata > Mammalia > Artiodactyla > Bovidae > Tragelaphus > Tragelaphus eurycerus. The sequence continues at coordinate 18,922,067 of CAKXYN010000039.1, read as the reverse complement.
TCCTCTCAGGTCCTTCTTTCCAGAGGGCCTGAAAGGGAAAGTGTTAGTTGCTCAGTCGTGTCCAACTCTTTGCGACCTCATAGACTGTAGCCCGCCAGGCCCCTCTGTCCATGGGATTCTCTAGGCAAGAATACGGGAATAGGTAGCTGTTCCCTTCTCCAGGGGATCTTCCAGACCCAGGGATCGAACCTGGGGTTCCTGAATTGTAGGTGGATTCTGTATCGGCTGAGCCACCAGAGAAGTCCCCTGGGTCAGGGTTGGTCTCCTACCACTTTGGCCCATGTCTACAGGTGGGCAGCCGGGCAGGGAAGAAGGGTGAGGTGCGTTCAGGACAGGGAAGGGACGGTGGGGAGGGGGAAGGCGGAAGGAGGGGTGAGCACGTCCTGTAGGTGAGGCTGATGGCTGAGGCCACAGCACTGGGGAGTCCCAAGTGGTCCTGCTCATGAGCTCTCTGACTCAGGCATAGTCACCAGCCTGCACATTAGGAACCAGCCCAGAGACACGGGTGCTCGAGGGCAAGGATGAGCACAGTCCGGAAGTGTGGACTCCCTTTCCAGTCCTGCCCAGTCTGGTGCCATCATTACCCCTGTGACCTGCCTGGAGAACACAGCCCTCATCATCCCAAGACGACCTGCCGCCAATCTTCCTGGTCTCGGGTGGGCTCCAACTTACCTAGGGGGCACCACTGGCTGGAGGCCACATCACCCTTTTCCTCTCTACCAGGGGTCTACTGCCTACACGCTGCCTTGTCCCTGGGTAGGACTCACACTTCTAGGTGCCCACCGGTGCTCTGGTGGGAAGAGCTCAGAAGTCAGCCTGGGTGCACCTGGCCTTCCTGGGCACTGTCAGAACACAGCATCTGGGGACAGTGTTTATTTACATTTCAAAAGAAGCTGATAAAAGATCAAGAAATACTTCCGACTCAATACAATGAATCATCCGATTATACAGATTAAGTGATCCTTCAGCATGGGATCGTATTAGCCTCATGCCCCACTCCTGGGTATGTAGGCACCTCCAGAAAGGAAGTGGTGGGGGCCCAAGAGACTCTGGCAGTAAGCGGGGAGTTACCCCATCGCCTTGTTCCCTCTTGCATTCTGTCTCTCCTGCTCAGGGCCCGTGTGGCTTGGCTGTAGGGTCCGTCTGTCAGCCTAGAGGACGGGTTTTATGGTGGCCACGTTGTGGGCTTTGCTCCTGTGCCCGTCCTTCAGTGGAAAAGTGTCACATGGCCAGGCTGTAAGTGATCTGAGGTCTTGCCTTCTCCTTATCTGGCCAGGTAATATAAGTAATTCACAGCAAGTTTCAACATCTTTTCTCCGAGGCAAGCAACGTTCTTCTGGCCTCTCACCTGGTGCCCTCTGGCTCATGGCGTGAAGATCTGGTCTCTTGAAGTGGACTGTGTCAAACAGTCAAATCCAGGGTGCAGGGGTTTGTAAGAGGCAGTCAGGACCACCTCTGGCTCTCTCAGAGTGGAGTCGAGTTTTAGGACCTTGGTCACTTTTGAATTCACCCATTCTCATGTCACTGGGCTTCCCTTGTGGCTCAGCTGGTAAAGAATCTGCCTGCAACATGGGAGACCAGGGTTCAATCCCTGGGTTGGGAAGATCCCCTAGAGAAGGGATAGGCTACCCACTCCAGTATTCTTGGGCTTCCCTGGTGGCTCAACTGGGTAAAGAATCTGCCCGCAATGCAGAAGACCTGGGTTCAATCCCTGGGTTGGGAAGATCCCCTGGAGAAGGGAAAGGCTACCCACTCCAGTATTCTGACCTGGAGAATTCCATGGCTGTACAGTCCATGGGGGTGCAAAGCGTCAGACACGACTGAGAGACTTTCACTTCACTTCACTTTATGTCACTTCCAGCAAATGACAGAAGGCAGGGGAGATGTGGGGACATCCTTGCCTTGGGTCTGATTCATCCTTAATTGACTGGCTGACATTTAGGAAGTCTGTAAACCGCTTTGACCCTCAGTGTCTTCTTCTGTAAATTAGGGGCACTCACGTCCACCCTGTGGAAACGATCTCCTTATTACAGGAAACACTTGGCTCCTCAGAGGCTGCCTGGAGCAGAGCACACGCTCAGCAGACCTGAGTGTCCCTCTTTCCTCCCTTCCTCCCCATCATGCTCTCTGTCCCCTGACAGTCCTCCTCTGGTTCCGCCACCTGCACCTGGGGTGAGAGAAGAGCCTGGACGTGGAGGAGTAAGACCAAAGCCCCAGCTGGCCCTGTTGGACTCCTGGGAGGAACCATAGGCCTCTCTGGTCTCCCTGAGGCACTCTCGGCGATGCACAAGCCTCGATTGTAGGACGGAGGTGTCCCCTCAGGGAAGTGGAGTCTTGTTCTGGTAGTTCTGGAGGTGAGAACCAGCCTCGTAGGTAGAGAACATGTGGACAGGCATAGTGAAGATGGATCTGCCCATCAATAGCGAGTGTCGGGCAGTGAAGGTGGCAAGCCTCCAAGGTCCACTGGCTGTGCATTGAGGATCCTGTCGAGAGGTCTACAAGTTCAACAGCAGCGAGATGAGGTGACCGCTGGTCCCTGCTAGTTGTTCTCAGCTGGGGAACCAAGTCCAGGGTGCTCAGCATTCTTGTTCAGAGGACAAGATCACGCTGCAGAACTGCAGACAGTAACTCTTAAAGCGGTGCTTCATCTTACGGAGTTCTGGGGTTATTTAAGAGACAATGTGATTTGGGGCTAGCAGAAGACTGATTATGTATGTGTGTGTGTGTGTGTATGTGTATATATATATATATAAGACACTTAAAAGAAAAGAAGGAGATGTCCATTGCGGTCATGATAAAGCTCCAACTTACTCCCAGGACTCTAGAGAGAGCAGGCCTGTGTTGGGGCTTCGCATGGTACCGGCTTGGGACCGCTGGTGTTTCTGGCTTGTTGCTTCTCCAGCACCGGTCTGGGCCTATGTCACTTTCTGGGCCCAGAGGTGCCCTCTGGGTCTGCCTTCTCTCCAGTGTACAGCAACTCCTGGTGATTGTTTTACACAAATTCTCCACAGGCTTTTGTTGTGCTCAGTGGGAAGAAAAAGTCCATCTACTGCATTTTCCTGGAAATGGAAGTTCAAGCCATGTTTTTCTTGCTCAACATCACCTTATCTTTTTGCTGGTTGGCATTATTTTTCTGTTCTTTATGTTATTCATGGTTTTCTCATCTTTATTTGAAAAATCTCTTTGCCTTTGGAGATCTCCTGAGCAAAGAACTAGAACTCGTCTCCAGATTCAGGAAACTGGCTGAGGCCTCATCTCCCTGGAAATCCTTCCCGTCATCTATTATCCAACATGGATGCAAGACGAGCCGTGGTCTTGCAGGGCGGTGCTTTTAGGTCATGACAATTTATTCCCTCAGAAGCCGAGACCCCTGCTCACCACGGTCCAGTCTTGGCCTTGGCCACTTCGAGTTACTTGGCCACAGCCAGCAACTCAATCAAATCTCACTTCTTCTGTTCTCTTTTCTCCTTTGAATGGGCTTCCCTGGTGGTTCAGTGATAAAGAACCCACCTGCCAATGCAGGAGACATGGGTTCCATCCCTGGGTCAGGAAAATCCCCTGGAGGAGGAAATGGCAACCCACTCCAGTATTCTTGCCCAGAAAAGTCCATGGACAGAGGAGGCTGGCAGGCTACAGTCCATGGGGTTGCAAAAGAGTTGGACGAGACTGAGTGAGTGAGTACATCAAATAGTCAGTGGGTAGAACTGCATGGATGCGCTTTGTGCTACAACTTTGTGCCAGAAACACTGCACCAGTCCTCGGTTCTGGAGTCTGAATCCACTCACTCAAATGGGAGTCAGTGATGGCAGGAGCCCCACCCCCAGCCCTTCACCATCAATCAGAGCCCCTCCAGGAGCCTAACAGGACCCAGAGGAGGTAGACAGGGACCCCACAGGCACCCGGGTTCTTGCTTTGTTATAAAAAAATAAGATGCTTGCAGCTGCTTTGGGGAGAAGTCTTCTATGAGTCACTACTTTTAGACCCATGCTGTTCTAGCCACAGGAAAACAGACCCTAACAGAAAAAGAAGAACAAAGTAAACAAAATTAGGTTTCTGGTGTTCTAATAGGCAGATATATCAAGAAGCCACCTTCCTAAAGTGGCAGCTGCCCACCCTCAGTGAGGATCCTTCCACCCTCACCCGGGAAAGATGTCTGCCTGCTTGCCTTGCCCTTGGATGCAGCCAATGCCATCTTAAAGAGTACCCTCCACACCAATCACAGGCAGAAATAACAAATAAGACAAAAAGGCAGCAGAACAAGACCACACCTGCCTGCGTCTCCACTTGATCTACATGTGGAGAGGACATATTATTCTTTCCTCACAGTCGGGTCAAGCAGTTGCAGGGTTCAAAGGCAGGAATGTCAAATTGTCCTTCCTGAAAGAGCAGGAAGGGGAAATCCAGGAAAATCAAGACAAGGCAGCCCTAGCAGGTGCCGACTCTCGGGCTGCAGTTGGTAGCAGGAGTCCAGCGATCGAGTTCGCGAACCCCCCACATCCAGACAAGAACTCTGGCCGGAGACTGTGATTCACACCGCACCCAGGGAGCACAGCCAAAATCCAGTTCGTTTCCCTGCAACACCTTAGTGAAAAGGTCAGCTGTGTGGGTGAGATATGAATCTATTAATTTCCTGGACGCTCGGTTTACTAAGAGAAAGATTAACAGGGCTGTGATACGTGAAAGCTCTCGGATTTCTTCCCGTGGGGGACATAGGAAGGATCGTTTGTGGGGCCGGGTGAGGGAGCGGCCCCCACACACAGGAGGGATGCGACAGTAAACACGACATCTCGCCTTGGGCTTCTTCCGGGGAGCAGCAGGGTTCAGGGGCCAGGGAAGCGCCTGGCTGGGATCTGGTCCCACCGCAGAGGTCTGGACCAGAGGCTGGTCCCCTTTCTAAAGTATACTCACCCTTTGACTTTTGCCCCGGATTTTGCTGAGCTGGCTGCAGCCTCGCTCAGCGACGACTGACGCTCAGCTCAGGAAAGAACCTCGGGATCTTTCTGCCCGGAATCATGCCTACGGTGGACGACATCCTAGAGCACATTGGGGAATTCAACTTTTTCCAGAAACAGACGTTCTTCCTCCTCTGTCTGCTCTCGGCCGCCTTCACCCCCATCTACGTGGGCATCGTCTTCCTGGGCTTCACCCCGGACCACCGCTGCCGGAGCCCCGGGGTGGCGGAGCTGAGCCGGCGATGCGGCTGGAGCCTGGCGGAGGAGCTCAACTACACAGTGCCGGGCCCGGGGCCCGAGGGCCAGTGCTTCCGCTACGAGGTGGACTGGAACCAGAGCACCCTCGGCTGCCTGGACCCGCTGGCCGGCCTGGCCACCAACGGCAGCCCCCTGCCCCTGGGCCCCTGCGAGCAGGGCTGGGTGTACGACACGCCCGGCTCCTCCATCGTGACCGAGGTAGGTGACCACGGGACTTAAAGAGATGGAGAAAACAAACAGTGCAGCTTTCCTTAAGGAAGAACCCGGGGAAGCCCAGACATGGAGTCAAAGGATCTCATAAAATCCTCGTTTCCAACCAAAACATGCCACCTCTTACTTGTCTAGAGTGTGAGTTAGTTGAAACTTCAAATTATGGCCATAATGATTCTAGTGTATGCAAGTCTCAGTATAAGAAATAAACAAAAACATGTCAAAATTCCTGGAAATAATGCCAGGAAAGGGGAAATTTCCAAGCCTCAGGCTGAATTTCTGGAAGCTGTACCCTCCATCTGTGGTCATATGAATGGACAGACACGCAACAGCTCATAGAACTCACCTGATTGGTGCCTGACTGTGATACAATGTACTTTTTCCTCAATGGTTAACTTTCTTCTCTTTAGTTTGCTCCGAGTATATATGTCAAACCATTTGGGATTGGAGCTTTTGCTATGGTACTATAGTTTATTAAAAACCATACTTGACATTCCTACACTTGTCCTTCCCTGGTGGCTCGGAGAGTAAAGAATCTGCCTGCAGTACAGGAGACCTGGGTTCAAGCCCTGGTTTGGGAAGATCCCCTGGAGAAGGAAATGGCAACCCAGTCCAGTATTCTCGCTTAGAGAATTCCATGGACAGAGGAGACTGGCAGGCTACAGTCCATGGTGTCGCAAAAAGTTGGACACAACTGAGCACTAACACACACACACAGTTGACATACATCTGGTTGTGAGGCCTCTTTTCCATAAAAAGGAAAAAAATGGAGGCTTGCTGTTCAAAAAAAATTTTTATTGGAGTAGAGCCAGTTTACAATACTGTGTTAGTTTCAAGTGTGCAGCAAAGTAAATCACTTATATATACATTCACTCTTTAGATTTTTTTCCCACATAGACTATTGCATAATATTGAGTAGAGTTCCCTGTGCTCTATAGTAGGTCCCTGTTAGTTATCTATTTTATATACAATAGTGAGACATGATTTTATTGGAGGCAAAGCAAAATAAGGGGACAAGATTATTCCACAAAGAAAGCCAAGTGCTTGGCTTAACTTAAAAGGACCACTTGGACGATGTGAAGATACTCTGTCTGAACAGACATTTAGGTAGAAGAGCCTTTTCTAAGGATCTAAAGTGGTCTGACAGTTACATGAAATGTGAAGGATTGAAGATTTAACATCGTACAATTTTTAAGAGGCCTTACAACTTGGCTCATCTCACTCATTCATACAGAGATGAGGAAACTGAGGTCCAGGGCAGAGAAAAATTTTACCCTGGACAGAAGGCCTTCCCAGGTGGCTCAGTGGTAAAGACTCTGCATCCTAATGAAGGAGACTCAGGGGATATGGGTTCAATCCCTGGGTAAGAAAGATCCCTTGGAGGAGGGAATGGCAACCCACTCCAGTATTCTTGCCTGGGAAATCCCACCGTCAGAAGAGCCTGGCGGGCTACAGTCCACAAGGTTGCAAAGAGCTGGACACGACTGAGCCACTGAGCACGCAGGGCAAGCACAGAGAGAGAAAGTTAGTTTTAAGCTCTAGAAACCAGATCTCCCAAACTCTGGGCGGGCACTGGCGACTCCTACAACACTGCCTCTTGTTCCAAATGAGAGCAAAGGCCACAGCCCTGAGCAAGATGCTAATTCCCCTACTTTAAAGAGACACCAAACTGCCCAACTTCCTTGAGGCAGCACTTGTAATGTGTTCACACACCTATTGCCTCTGTGCATTAAAATTAGAAAGAGGAATGGTTCCTGCACAAGTAGTTACCTGATTTCAGCTGATTTAGCCAAAATCGAGTTTAGCCTGATGACATACCACCAGGTAGAATGCTAAATAGGCTGTGGGTCAAATCTTAAGATTGTGTAAAGAAAATTAACACAAGCAAGAAAAGAGTTGGGTTATTGTCATCCAGCTACTCAGTGCTATACAAGGAGTGCCTTCCACATCCCCTGGGCTGAGTTGCATCTAACAGGACTTTGTTTTCTTTCTCTCCCAACTCGGGACCCATGTGGCCCCTCGCAGTTTAACCTAGTATGTGCCGACTCCTGGATGCTGGACCTGTTTCAGTCGGCGGTGAATGTAGGATTTTTTATTGGTTCTATGAGTATCGGCTACATAGCAGACAGGTAGGTGTGCCACAGAAGTGGTGGAATTGAAACCGTCGGAGGAGAGCACCTGCCCCTGCTTGAATGCCCTCCTATCCCACAGCACACCAGCCACACTTCCCTGGATGGTCACGACAGTCTTAGATTTCTCCTGCCACTCCAATAGCATGACCGCTGTCTGTATTTTCTCATTCTCGGGGCTCACTGAAGGATGTTTCATCGTTGGGTAGCAGTGTTTCCTTGTGGGCTGTCCAGAAGCTGAGGGTGAGACGGGAGAGATGACAGATGAAAGATGACGGGATCCCTTTCGTAATCCCGATTCTTCCTTTGGCTTCCTGCCATCCCCCGGTCATCCACCTTCGGGGCCTTTTCCCTCTTCCCTTTCAAGTCCCAGAGCCAAGTAGAATCTCACTATTGTTCTTACCTGAGCCCAAGGGGATGCAGGATTCCTGAATCAGGGCCCCAGAGCCAGATGTAATTGTTGAGTTGGCCAGAAAGTTCCTTTGTGTTTTCCCTTATGATCTTATAGAAAACTCTGAGTGAACCTTTTGGTTAACCCAATATATGTGTGGAAGGTACAATATAACGGTGAAAGGGAAGCAGGGTCTCCACACTGACAGAGGTAAATATTCGATTCCATAATGTCACGTCCCAAGAGATAAATGAAGGGAGACTTCAGGTGGGACGCATGGCCGGTGGTCCTCTCACTTGGGTCTGAATCTCAGGAGCTTGTTTTCAGTGGCTTGTACCAATCCAGCTCTTCCTGGGTCTCTTATGTATCCATGGCTTTGTAATCCCACATTCACTATGCTGAAAGTTCCTCATGTGCATCTTTACTCATTGATCTAATTGATCAATTAGACATTATTAGGAGTCCCCTAAAGAGAAAGGGAAAGGAGGGCTTCCCTGGTGGCTCAGGCAGTAGAGAATCTACTTGCGATGCAGGAGACCCAGGTTCGATCCCTGGGTCAGGAAGATCCCCTGGAGAAGGGCATGCCAACCCACTCTAGTATTCTTGCCTGAAGAATCTCACGGACAGAGGAGCCTGGCGGGCTACAGTCTATGGGGTCACAAAGAGTTGGACATTACTGAGTGACTAACAAAGGGAGAGGAACGAAAAATCGGCTCTATACCTGGTAAGCACCTTCGCTAATTTGGCCATCAGAGCTAGAATATCAACTGTTTTCTGGGTGTGTTTTGTATGCCAGGCAGTGTGAGCAACATCTTAAACAGCATCATCCTCTTAAATTGTTAGTCAGCTAGTGAGATAGCGCTGTGTAACTGAGCATAATATTCTTCCCTGGTGGCTCAGACAGTAAAGCATCTGTCTACAGTGTGGGAGACTTGGGTTCGATCCCTGGGTAAAGAAGGTCCCCTGGAGAAGGAAATGGCAACCCACTCTAGTACTCTTGCCTGAAAGATCCCATGGACAGAGGAGCTTGGTAGGCTACAGTCCGTGGGGTCGCAAAGAGTCGGGCACGACTGAGTGACTTTCCTTTCCTTTCCTTTAACTTATTATAAACTACACATGTTTAATTCTGAAATAAATGGTAAATATGCCTGCTGCCTTCTCCAACTCTATCTTTGCTACAGATAAACCCACACCTGTGAGCTTAATATGAAACGTAGGTGGAACATTTTGTCTGATGATACTGCGTTGTCTGTCTGGATTAAAGCCTGCAAATGTGTTAAAGATGAATCAGGCTGGCTGAGTCAGTCACATCTCAGGGGCATCTGAACGTTCACGGCCAGGACTCCCTGTGGCAGCAGGCCGGAGAGGAGTGACAGAGAGGGCGCTAGGTGTGAGGCAGCCCCGGGCCTCATGCCTCTTCTGAAACTGCCTGTGCCCCTTCTTTCAGAGGCTCTTCTTGGGACTCTGTGTGGTGAAGAGGCTGGTGAGGTGCAAGGGGAGGGCATTTGCTTCCACTAGTATTGCCACTGAACTGAGGGCGGTGGTTTGGAGATGACCCTTTAAGAAGGAAGAAGCACCCTAGTAAGGGCGGTCCAGAGTCCACCCTGCTCCAGCGTGTGGCTGTTCTGGTCCCTGGCCCCGGCTCCCTCTCCACTCCCGCCTGCACTGGAAAGAGCAGATTCTAACACTCAACTCGCCAGCACAGAAGTGAACAAATAGGTGACTGAGCTTCGCAGTTGGTTAAATAAATGAGTTAATTATTCCCATCCCACTCAGAGAGTAGGAAACGGGTTATAATTCTCTCCTGACAGTGCATTCCTGACTTACAATCCCCGGGCGATTATCCACCTTCTCAAATGACCTCATCATTTTGTTCCTTTTGTTGAAATCTCCTGTGTAAAGCAAATGAGTCATCATTCTTCTCCCCACAAGCTGTGCACATCCTTGTTTCTTTTTCTTAAACTGTCTGAAGTCTGGTGCTTATTACCCCTTTCTCCTCTGCTGTGTGCAGGTAAGGGTATGGAATAAGGTGGCTGCCAGAGGGGGCCAATGAGGGCGCTTTATCTTTTGCACACTCAACACCTGTTTCTGCACAACTCTCAGGCGTTACACAATGGGACAAGAATTTCATGGGAACCCATTTGATGCTACACATTAAACAAAATAGATTGCAGTAAGGAATTTTAAAAATATGACCTGACAGCTGAAGAGGTGAGGAGTCTTTTAAGAGCTGAAGTGTCTTTTAGAAGAAAGCCAGGAACACCAAGCCAGACTTCTGAGGGTCAGCTTTGCAACCCTCAGGTGGGAGGGAGGGAGGAAATATGCTAGAGACTTTGGAAATGAGTCTTTTGTAAGATGTCCCATTTGTTTCATCATCCAAACCGCCTAAAGAACGATTGTGAGAATCACCTGACGTAAAAAGTGATCGATCAGCGACTCCAGGGTTTTCACTCCAACGATCAGTAATTTAATGTCAGGCTTGTAAATGTTTATTTTATTTTTTTTGACCATGGGATCTTAGTCCCCTGACCAGGGATCAAACCCACGCCTCTTGCTTTGGAAGGCAGAGTCTTAACCACTAGATTATCAGAGAAGTCCCATCAGGCTTATGAATGTTTAACAACTGACTGTCTAAAGGAGAAAGGCCTGATTTGTAGAGTTTGCTGATCTCCGTGCTATCAATGCTCCCATGGTGGTCCATTTCAAGCTATCAAAGTGAGGTCATGTAACACAGAGTTGGAGAAGTATGCACCATCCTATGGCATTTCCACCATACAAATATAACAACAAGATGTAAAAGACCTCATAAGCATAGATAAATACTCAAACACAGTAAAATAATTAGAAAGAGATGGTTTGCATATTTACTACACTAGCTTTTAACATAACTTACTTAGAGTAAGTATATACTTTCATTTTTCATAATGGTGCATTTAACACTCAGCTCACAAATTTTCTGAAAGTCTATTAGTCAGTTCTCGAGAGTCACCACTACGCTGTTCAGATTTCATAATGGAACCAGATCCAAACAGAATCAAAGTCCCAGTGGGTTGCAGTCAAGCTTACACAACTCTGTGGAATCTTCCAAAACAAGCTGCCCCCTACCTCCTATGTGCCAGTCATTGTACGTCATGGTGTGCTATATCTCCCTAGGATCCTAACAGCCTTGAAGAGGAGGGTTATCATCCACAGTTTGCACAGGAGGAGACTGAGTCTAAGTGAAATGAAAGCAGTGCTTCCCAAATGTTAACGTGCGTGTCAACCACCTGAGGGGTTTGTTAGAATTACGATTCTGATCCAGTGGGTCTGGAGTGGGCCTGAGGATCTGCCTTTCAAACCACTCGCTGGCAATACTCATCCCCAGGCCACAGTCAGAGTGGCAAGTAGCTAAAGGATTTATGAAGCCAGCAGTACAGAAGTCTGCCCATTCTCTTTGATTTTCTCTCTTTATTTCATTTAACCACTTAAGTGGTTCTGTTGTAGGAGGGCAAGAAGGTGGGGATGTCTCAAACCAGTCTCCTGAACCTCCAGAATTTCTTCCATCCCTGCCTTACTGTTTTAATCGCCTTGTGTCCATCTGTGAAATTGTCCCCTAGTGAACTGCTTTAGTAGATTCGAGTTTCTGAAGGTTCCCACGCTCTGAGTTTCAAATGGTGAATGCCCCCTCTCATCAGCCATGGGATTTTGTCACCTAGGGGAGCACGATTGTGATGCTTTGTGGTCACCCGAGTCAACTTTGGAAGTTGAAGAAATCTCATTTGAACACGTGCTTAAAAATTCTTTGAGGATAAGTGAAGGGGGTTGGATAGGAGAACGTGGAAAGAAAGGCTAAAACATTGTGTTGAGTTGTGACTTTGGAAGGCTGTGGATAAAAGGCTAAGGGGGCATACTTTTACAGCGGGGAACAGGTGCCTGAGAATTCAAAAATGATGTAGTCAACACAGAGTTTTAAGAAGTTTGGCAATTTACATTAATTCCCAATGGGACTGCTTGATCTTTAAGTTTCAGATTTAAAGCATTAATAATGTCCATAAGACAGTTCACAGGATAAGGCTCAGAATAGTATCTATAGCCCTTGAGAAAGAGCTAAAGGTCTTGACTGTGTTTAATGATGACATTATTATTACTTAGTCTCCTTTGACTGCTGTCCTTTGTTTCCGCATTTCTCACTTCTCTGATTAAACTCATTCTTTGACTAAAGTTTTCTGCAGACAGGAGGCAGGCAGAGGGCATGGTGGTATGGGGTGGGGGCAGGAAGCATACGGTCCTGTTCTGTTTCCGTAAAGACAAGGTTAAGCCCAGGTTCCCACGTTTTCCTCTACTCTGTACTGAGACACTCCCAAGTCCTTATACCAGTGAAACCCAAGCCCCATAATAAAATATACAGGAGCTCTCCTGCTAGGGGACTCCACAACAAAAGCCTAAGGGACGGGAACACATGAGGTGAGGGCACAAACAACCGTTTCCATGGAGACACACAAATACCATGAAGTCCAAAGGCAGTGTTGAAAATGGATAAGGAAATTCACCAAACACTGAGTTTTGTATTTTCGAAAGCAAAAGCTCCTGGGTGAGCAGTTGAGTCTGTTCGTGGACAGGCCCAGCTCATGTGACGATGGAAAGCTTAGATAGGTCCTTGGGGCATTCAGGACCAAGGGCTCGAAGAATCTCCCTCCCTGAATACCCTCCGCAGTGTGGGGCTGAGAGATTCTGCAGCCCAGAAAGGGTCTCGCTGTTTACACATCGTGCCAACGGAACAGACCTGAAGTCAGGGATTCTCTTGGAGGGAGTCAGTCTGTACGTCTTGAACTTCCATCCTTCAGAGTTGACCCCCACTTTAGTTAGAGTTCCATAGCTTGTGGGAATTTTCTGCAACCTTCGTGAATCTAATCTGATGCCATGCCCTCTCTTCATTTTCTCTTCACAGGTTTGGCCGTAAGCTCTGCCTCTTGATTACAATCCTCATAAATGCTTCATCTGGAGTGCTCATGGCCATCTCCCCAAACTACACCTGGATGCTAATTTTTCGCTTGATCCAAGGACTGGTCAGCAAAGCAGGCTGGTTAATAGGCTACATCCTGAGTAAGAACACTTGTGATTGTAGCTGTGGGAACAAAGGTTGGCTGGCAAAATACAGTCAGTCTGGTGGGGGAAGCTACACAGAAAAGTGGACTCAGCTTCAAGACAACGTTGAAAGATTTTTCTTTCTGTATCAAAAGAATTTCTAAAATCTTTTCACTAGACTCATTCTACATTCCTCCTAGAAAGAAAACAATGCAACAGGAATGCCATCCAAATTCTTATATAACGCTTTAGGAATTTTTGTTTTCTGTACCCTAGGGTGTTCCATAGAGAGAAAATCGAGCCTACCAGGCTCTTCTGATTGTTCTTCTGTCACTAAGTCATGTCTGGCTCTTTGCCACCCCATGGGCTGCAGCACACCAGGCTTCCCTGTCCTTCACTGTCTCCCAGAGTTTGCTCAAACTCATGTCCATTGAGTTGGTGATGCCATCCAACCATCTCATCCTCTGTTGTCCCCTTCTCCTCTTGTCCTCAATCTTCCCCAGCATCAGGGTCTTTTCCATCAAGTTGGCTCTTCAAATCAGGTGGCCAAAGAAGTAGAGCTTCTGCTTTGGTCCTTCTGATGGATATTCAGAGTTGATTCCCTTTAGGATTGACTGGTGTGAACCCCATGAACTTTAGTATCAGGCTCTACAGAGAGAACATTCAATGAGAAACATGCTAGATGTATAAGACAGAGACTTTATTAGTTTGAGTACATCCACTCTAGCAAACCACAGTTATCCTCAAATTATATGCAAGGAAACTGAAGGTACAAGTACTGTGGTCAATCTCGGGTCCTCAGCAAGCCACTTGTGGGACCAGGAATATCATTTACATCCTACTCATTAGGAGCCAGAGCTATGCTTAAGCTCCCTGGGTTATAGGAGAATATTTGCATTTTAACAGCAGGGCATCTTTAAAGTGATATTAAGAAGAATTACCACCACACTTAGGTCTTGGGAATTCATTTCATCATTGCTTTTCTTTTGGGCACATTCAAGTAGCATCCACACAAAGGGAAACGGACTCTGAAATTTAAATAATAATAATAAATCTCGCATTTCACACAAGAGAACTAGAATATCTGTGCTTAAAAATTGGCCCAGGAGAGGGGCCAATAAATCTGGGGGATTCTATGAGATGAGGAGGAAATGGCGCCTGTAATTCTTTTAGGTGCCTGTCATGGTCGTCCCCTGATCTATGTGAAGACAGCAAAGAGATGAATGCGTGCGGTTATTTGATGAGAAACTTGGTCTCTGAAGACATGACATCGAAATACATAGCATTTGAATGTGGATTTCGGCCTCCTCTCAGTAATTTCTCCTCCAGTCCCCTCAGTGTCCTTATGGTGCACTTGCCATGTGCCTTTTTTCTACTTTCCTACTTGCTACCCCAAGACCTCAACCATGACCCCAACCACTTTGAAAGACAGATGTTTCCATTTACTAAGCATGTACACAGCTTCCTCTCTCTTTGTAAGTACTTTTGGATAGTTCACAGTACTTCATAGAAATAATTTCAGAGAACATTTCTATTTGGTTTACAAATAGCTGAAATCTTTAACATGATAACCAAACATTTAAAGCAAAACTCTGTACTTCATGGAATATCTGGCATGTCAAATTTTAATGTCTGTGATATAAAAATGACTATTTCCTAAATCCATGTACCGTGGACTTCATACATCTGTCATGGTATATGGCATAGGATAAGGCAATAATTATATCACATGCAGTGTTATGCCTTTAAAGCAGCTCTTAGAGAATAAAAAACCTGATTCATAGTGTTTTCCAAGTTGTGAATACTCACACCATGACTGATTTTAAGATACCAATGGGTTAAAAATCAGCTTGCAAAATTCCTAAAAATTTAAAAATTAGTTCTTGCCAGTCAGTACTAGCTGACTTCGGTCAACTTGGAAACCCACGCCTTCGGTTTTCAAGCCATTTGCACACATTAACAGGATGGCCAAGAAAATGTTTAACTCATGTAAGAGGACATGAGCTTTTATATTGAGCTATTCATTTACGTGATAATCATCTATGCTCTAAATTCAATGCTTACTCCATGTAATGTGGGATTACGAGATTTTATATTAACACAATAGCAATAATCATAACAGAATAGGTCCCAAAGGACATTTAAATGTTTTTTAAGAGCTGTATAGAAAATCCTGGAGCTTGGATCACGTTTTTGAGGTTGGCGTTCTAGTTGTCCCATCGTTGGATCGCCAGCTTCCTGTCATACTGACTGGTGCTGGCCCTTTGGGTTATCTCCACAGTCACAGAATTTGTCGGGCTGAGATACCGGAGGACGGTGGGGATTTTCTACCAAGTGGCCTTCACGGTTGGGCTCCTCATGCTTGCTGGGGTGGCCTATGTACTTCCGCACTGGAGGTGGCTTCAGTTCACCGTGACTCTGCCCAACTTCTGCTTCTTGCTCTATTACTGGTAAGTCCACGTGGAACAAAAAAGGAAAGAAACTGAAATATTACGTTTAGCTAAAAAGGCTGTCTTCTCCAATGCCCACCATCCATCCAGGCTAAGATGCCCTTCACTCTTCTGTTTCACGGGAAACCCAGGTCCGTGCTTCAGGGCTGAAAATGACAAGTTTCCACCTGTCTCCCCCTCTGGAAATCAAATGTTCTTTCACTTTGAACAAAGAGCTTTATGACTGGGAGCTCACATTTTCACATTATTTATATGGTTTTTAAAATTAGCTTCTAGTGGCCATGATACCCTTTGAAGAGACTGACAATATTACCGTTCTTATTCTGCCTCTCCTCAGAAGAAACTTTAAGCTGGAGAAGGTGAAGGGTGACTCTGTTGTCACCACTTGGCCTGCCAGGTCTGAAGCAGACATCCCCAATCAATCATAGCAGTTTTTATCCCAGATTAGGCCAATGTGGCACCCCAGTCAGACCATACCAATCAATCAGAGTTATCAGAGCAAGTGAAATGTCAGTCATTCCTGCCCAAGGGGAACATGGAAATAGCAGAAACTCTCAAAAACTCCTAATGTGAGGTTACCTGAAAAAAGTAAGAAGGGTCCTGGATTATCAACTAAATCTCCTTTGCAATAACCCACTTATTTAGTTCCTGGGCATAGCTACCTGTTCTTCGCATAGGTGCCTTGTCTAAGGATTTAACATCTAAACCCTTTCCAGGAAGTGTGTTTCTCCTCCAAAAGCCAGTAACATTCAGAGGGTGATTCTTAGCTCCTTCCCTCTATCCTTTCTATCGCCTTTCTATCTCTGAATCCACCCCCTATTTTTTTCCTGTTCTCCTTAGGAACTCATAACTTATTGCCTGGCTCTGGACAGATTCATAACTAGTCTCTTTGGCATCAGCTTCCCCATCCTCTAGGCCATGCTTCGCATTGCATTGAAAAAATCCAGGTCTACCTCATTACTCTTCAGCTTAAATATTTTTCAGTAGTCTTTTTCTCCTCAGAATAAAGACCTAATGCTTTAGCATGACAGGAAAGGGCCAGCTATCATCCAAGTTCTAACCATCTCTGGATCACTTCTTGCCACTTTTACTCAATTGAGTCACATTTATTTTTCTTACAATTCCACAAGCCCCACAATAGAACTGCTTTTTCAAAAGATCACTCAAGATGAAGAGTAGAAAACACGTGTTTGGGCTGTTTTGTTTTCTTCAGATAAATATTTAGAAGTGGTATTTCTGGATAATACAGTAGTTTTATTTCTAGTATTTTTTTTAAGGAATCTCCATACCGTTCTCCGTGGTGGCTGCACCAATGTACATCCCCACCAACAGTTCACCAGGATTCCCTTTTCTCCATATCCTCGCCAGTACTTGCTATTTCCTGTCCTTTTGATAACAGCCACTCTGACAGGTTGAGGTGATATCTCAACTGTGGTTTTGATTTGCTTTTCCCTGGTGATTAGTGATGTTGAGCATCTTTTCATGTCCTTAGTGGCCATCTGTATATCTTCTTTGGAAAAATGTCCATTCCAGTGCTCTGTTCATTTTTGTTTATTTTTAAAACTAAAAAAAGATTTGGCTGTGCCGCATCTTTGAGGCCGTGAGTGGGCTTTCTCTGGTTGCAGTGAGTGGAAGCTGCTCTCTGGTGGTCATACACGGGCTTCTTGTTGCAGTGGTGGCTTCTCTTGTTATAGAGCACGGGCTCTAGGGTGCATCCTCAGTCGTTGTGGTACACGGGGTTAGTCGCTCCAAGGCATGTGGAATCTTCCCCTGCATTGGCAGGCGGATTCTTAACCACTGGGGCCATCAGGGAAGTCCCACTCTGCTCATTTTTAAATCAAATTGTTTGGATTTTTGCTATCAGGTAGAATGAGCTCTTTATATATTTTGGATATCAACCCCTTATTCAATATACAGCTAACAATTATTCTCTCCTATTCAGCAGGCTGTCTATACATTTTGTTGATGGTTTCCTTTACTGTGCAGTCTCCACACAATTTTACTTCCTCTGTAGATACAACCAAACCTCTCTATGAAAGGCCCCTCCCAGAAATTGGCTTGTGACCACTGAGCAGGTGGGGGGCCCAGCAGGCTTTTCCCCTCTACTTAGCAGCGCTGAGGACATTTTTCTGTGTCCCAGGTGTGTACCCGAGTCTCCTCGATGGCTGATCTCCCAGAACAAAAATGCTAAAGCCATGAAGATCATTAAGCATATTGCAAAGAAAAATGGAAAACCCTTGCCCGGATCTCTCCAGGTGAGCCAGAGGCTGAAGTGGCAAAGCAGGGAACTTCAAAAAGGAGGAAAAAGCATGCACTGTCTCCGTGGGGAGCCGCACAAGCGGCCCACCTCCCAGGCACAGCAGGGTATTTCTGTTGTACAAAGATTTGCGGTTCCCAGTAGAATATTTTAAGCAGATGGAAAACATCAAAGGAAACCAAAAGTCATTTGAAAGTCAAACGAGGAGCTTCTATCTTGTTCATCTCTTGATTGTGTTGGCCCTCAGCCCCAGTACAGAGGGAAGAATCTTCAAACACAAATAATTCCTTAGAATTTTTAAAATTTTAGATGAAAAATTATCTCAAAATATTTTAAACACCCCTCTGCCTTCCTGAATAGAACAAATCAAAGTGTCCATTTTCCATGCACTTAGCATTTCGCCTTTAGTAGACTTCATCACCTTTAATTTAAAACTTTTCTCCTAACAGGACCTGGTAAAGAGAAAATCAAGCTTACTAGGAATTTATATTGACATAATAGCAAGTCATTTTCTGGTGAGGCTCTAAGATGGGTGACCTGTACAAATCTGAGATTGACCCGACATTCACAGTGAGGGACTGAGGCCTTTTTTCTTCACTTCCTCTCTGGGTGGTTAGACTATCTTTTTTTTTTTTTTTTCTGCATGAACAACTGGCATAGCACTGATTCTTAGAATTCAGATCCTCTTGGAAACTGGCCAGGGAATAAAGCACACGTGGGTCACACACTGTCTCCACCCACAGTCAGAGTTCATGTGAGGACGCTAAGTCCGGTCATTGCTGGTTCCCTGGAGGCTTCTTCCAGCACCAACTTGTCCCATCCAGCATCGACTGTGTCCTTCTAGAGTGGCCTTCTCAATTCACCAGGGGAACCTGTGAACATGCATTTCCCTCTGGCTGGGCTGGGGCCAGAGATTTTTCGCTCTTTATTATTTTAATATTTTATTTTATTGATTTGTTTGGCTGCTCCAGGTCTTAGCTGAGACATGCAGGATCTCCAGTCTGCGTTGCAGCATATGAGATTTGGCATGCGGGACCTGGTTCCCAGACCAGGGATCGAACCCAGGGCCCCTGCAGTGAAGTCTTAGCCACTGAACCACCAGAGAAGTCCCCAGAGACCTTTCATTCTAACAAGCCCCACATGATGCCAATGCTGGTCTGAGTGCCAGGGTCCCTGAGCAGTCTCCTATTGGGCCGCACTCGGGTCTGGGTGTGCAGAGAGGGTGTGTCAATGCGCTCAGCCTTCAGGGTCACTGGAGGACCTCAATTCTACCCCACCACACTTTACCAACAGCATCCCATAATATATATGCATGAGTTACCCTGATTCTCTGTAGCCCAGTATCCTCTTCTGTGAGACATAGTGAAAACCATAAAATCTAACTTGTAGGGTGGTTATATTGATTAAACGAGTTAATGCGTGTGAAAGGCTTAGCTAGCTCTGGGCACTTTAAAAGCATTCAGCAAGTCTAATGTATTATGTTCCCTGGGTGACCCTGGGACGCGGTCATGAAATATACAAAACTGTTGCTATTGTTTCTATTCTCAGAGCCTCAGACCCGATGAGGAAGTTGGTGAGAAGTTGAATCCTTCATTTCTTGACTTGGTCAGAACCCCTCAGATAAGGAAACACACCTTGATCTTGATGTACAACTGGTAAGGATTATTTTCCACTTTAAAATCTCTCCAAATTCTTTTAATCTCCACCATCCACATAGAGGGAGAGACCAAGAGTACCCTCCAAACGTAGCCTAGGTCCAGTCAGCATCAGTGGTGGATTGCAAGTGGGCTCATTTATATTTTTGTCAGGCAGATGTTGAAATCAGCTTACAGACCCAACACATAGATCACTACATTATCACTCTGGGCTTTACCTTAAGAGTCAACTGGGAATTTATAAAATACCAAGGCCAGACTCTTCTCCCACAAAGACATGGATTAAATTGTCAAGGCTAGGAACCAGGGACCAGGAGTTTTAAAATCTTCCAAGTGATTCTAATGTCAAACTGAGACAATTGGTATAGATTTTTTTTTTTTAATTGGAGTATAATTGATTTACAATATGTTAGTTTCAGTTATGTGTGTGAAGTCGCTCAGTCGTGTCCGACTCTTTGCGACCCCGTGGACTGTAGCCCACCAGGCTCCTCTGTCCATGGGATTCTCCAGGCAAGAATACTGGAGTGGGTTGCCATTTCCTTCTCCAGGGGATCTTCCCGACCCAGGGATTGAACCCAGGTCTCCTGCATTGCAGGCAGATGCTTTAACCTCTGAGCCACCTGGGAAGTTTGTATATATATTATATATATACATATATATATATATATCACACACACATATATATATGCTTCAAATTCTCTTCCCTTATAGAAGTAGTAGAAGTAGAAGTGTCAGCCACTCAGTTGTGTCCGGCTCTTTGTGATCCCATGGACTGCAGCCTGCCAGGCTCCTCTGGCAGGAGTCCATGAGAAGGAGAGGAGTCCATGAGAATTCTCTAGGCAAGAATACTGAAGTGCGCCACCATTTCCTTCTCCAAGGCATCTTCCTGACCCAGGGATTGAACCTGGGTCTCCTGCACTGGCAGATAGATCAGATTCTTTACCATCTGAGTCACCAGGGAAGCCCTTACAGGTTGTTACTAAATATTGATAGAGTCCCCGGTGCTATACAGTAGGTCCTTGTTACATAGGTTAATTGATATGAGTGTAGATTTCTACTGCATAGAGACCTACTGGAGGTCTCTACCGCAGGGACCTACCATATACTGCAAGGCCTTTTCTTTTCCACCTGGAGAAAATGTAAATAAATAAACTTCTCAAACAAGAAGAAGTGGTTATACCTGACCACTGACTCCACATCCAGTAGCAAGTCTGAGCATCCTCACTGCCTGCAGGCTGCTCCAGAGCGCTAGGTCGTGGGCTCCGCACCAGCCTCTGCACCACACAGCATGCCTTCCCTTCACTGAGTGACATCACTGGGATGACACAGAGCCGCTAAATGATGCTTCACAGTCGCTGACAGAAGGGGACATCCCTGGTGGTCCACGCTCCCTCTCAGGGAGCGTGGGATCGATCCCTGGCCGGGGAACTAAGATCCTGAATGTCCTACATGCTACACGGGACAGATAAACAATAAAAGACTATCCACAGTCACTGACAAAAGCAAAGCTTACCAGGAGTTAAGTTAGCAGCCTTCACAATATTGCATGCAAAAATGCATCGGGGAAACCTGGCCTCATTATCCCCGTGTTTTCCATTGCAGACATTGAACACTTTCGGTCAACAAAACCAGAGACATCATCTAAGTCTTGTTTGTGAATGGATAAACAACAGGGACCTACCATATAGTGCAGGGAACTAGATTCAGTATCCTATGATCAACCATAATGGAAAAGAATATTAAAAAAGAAAGCATATATGTATATAACTGAGCCACTTTGCTGTACAGCAGAGACTGGCACAACATCGTAAATCAGCTATTCTTCAATTTTAAAAATTAACTAATTTTTAAAATGTTGTCTGTATCATGTCAGAAGATGAATCATCAAAAGTGGGGCTGTATCCATTTGGGAATTTGGTTCCCATTTGGTCTCCTGGGTTCCTAATGTTTGGATTAAGTAGTCATTAGAAGACCAGAAAGAGAAAAGATTAACAACCACTAATAACCTGACCCCACCCCAGTACTCTGGCCTGGAAAATCCCATGGACGGAGGAGCCTGGTAGGCTGCAGTCCATGGGGTCGCTAAGAGTCGGACACGACTGAGAGACTTCACTTTCACTTTTCACTTTCATGCATTGGAGAAGGAAATGGCAACCCACTCCAATGTTCTTGCCTGGAGAATCCCAGGGACGGGGGAGCCTGGTGGGCTTCTGTCTCTGGGATCGCACAGAGTCGGACACAACTGAGGCGACTTAGCAGCAGCAGCAATAACCTGAAACAGTTCTACCAAATAAATCCTTCCAGTAAGACGTTGCTTCTCGCCTTTCAATTTGGCCAGGGAATGTTAGCCTAATTCTTTCCCCTTCCAGACTCTGAGGTTACAGCCAGTCACCGTAATGGGTCAGATGGTGTAAAGGCAGTGGAGTGGGGGGAAAGCAAGAATAAGACGACAAAGGTGTCCTACAGTCAAGCTTTTGGTGCCTTGCTCACGGTGCTTGTCTTGATCTGAGCTCTCCTCTTTGCTCAGGTTCACGAGCTCTGTTCTCTACCAGGGCCTCATCATGCACATGGGCCTTGCGGGGAGCAACGTCTACCTGGACTTCTTCTACTCCGCCCTGGTCGAGTTCCCTGCCGCCTTCCTCATCATCCTCACCATCGACCGCATAGGTCGCCGTTATCCCTGGGCCGCATCAAATATGGTGGCGGGGGCAGCCTGTCTAGTCTCGGCTTTTATCCCTGAGGGTAAGTGCCCGGCCAAGCTGGGGTCTTGTCCGCCAAGGCCCTGAGAAGGGGCCAGGGGCAGGGATTGGGGGGAACGGGGCGTGGGAAGCACAGCCCTTTGATAGGAAGACCATGTTTTTTTCAGCGTGGAAGTCTATTTGGAAAGAATGAATGAAATATCTGGGACTTTCCTGAGTGAACACATATGGCAACTCTGCCTGTAAGAGCCATGGCACCCCGTGATGGCCTGATGTGATATAATCACATCCACTGGTTCTCTGAGCTGGGCTTCCCTGGTAGCTCAGACGGTAAAGCATCTGCCTGTGATGCAGGAGACCTGGGTTTGATCCCTGTGTCGGAAAGCTCCCCTGGAGAAGGACATGGCAACCCACTCCAGTACTCTTGTTTGGAAAATTCTACGGACGGAGGACCCTGATAGGCTACAGTCCATGGGGTTGCAAAGAGTCGGTTCTCTGATGTAATACAACAAGAGAGGCTAGGAGGACCCACGCCTCGGGCCATCCGGCTGGGCCAGCACAGAGAGCAGGCTATTTCTTCTGGGTCACCTCTGTAGATGAAAGTTGGTGGAACTTTGAAGCGGGTGTCATTCTGGTGTCATTAACGACTGAGGTCTAAAGTGAGGAGTGTGTTAGAATGGTGAGGCTAACACAAGCAGACGCGGAGGATTTTACAGAGGTGTCCTGAGTCTGCAGAAGTGCCGACGGAGCACTCTTGTCCTGTTCTGGGGGAGGCACTGTCTCCTTGCCCCTCCCCTCTGCCCCCGAGCCCCGTTGGGCGACCCGGGAGCCTGTGCAGCACGTGTCAGCCGTGTGTTTTCCCCTCAGATCTACACTGGCTAAGAGTTACAGCTGCTTGCCTGGGTCGAATGGGGATCACAATGGCCTATGAGATGGTTTGCCTGGTCAACGCGGAACTGTACCCCACGTTCATCAGGTGCGTACATCCCCCTCAGAGAGAGGAGGACAGCTGGGACATTTGTTTACTGGTGAGAACGACCACAGGTGCCAACATAGGACAACTCACCTTTTTTACGAAATTTATTTTATTGATGTACAGTTGATTTACAGTGGTGTCAATTTCTACTGTACAGCAAAATGATTCGGTTATACATATGTACATTCTTTTACATATTCTTCTCCATTACGATTTATCACAGGATACTGAATCTAGTTCTCTGTGCTGTACAGTAGGACCTTGTGGTCGATCCATCCTGTATAGAATAGCGTGCCTCTGCTAACCCTGAACTCCCAACACAAGCCTCTCACGCCTTTCCATGCTCCTTGGCAACCACAAGTCTATCATCTGTGTCTGTGGGTCTGTTCCTGTTTGGTAAATAAGTCCGTCTGTGTCATATTTTAGATTCCACATATAGGTGACATCATATGGTATTTGTCTTTCTCCTTCTGACTTCCTGCACTTGGTATCTCTAGGGAAGGCACCTTCCTTTTCGAGAGGATGGGACCATTTCAAGGCAGTAGGGAGGTCACACCTCACACTCCCGGGCTGGGGTAAAACTCAGGAACCACGTGGGGAGAATGGGAGCCATGGGGCGGAGAGGGATGACCTAATGGCCACAGGCGGGAGAACAGCCCACGCAGGAAGGCAGAGCAGAGCGAGGGCAGACGGTGACGAAAGTACAAATCCAAAACTGCCCCCGCCCCCAGTTAGATATCTTCGAGAAAGTTAATACAAAACAAGTACAGCAGAACACGAATGGAATTCTGTATCGTTTCCGTGCATCGACAGTACCGTGAAGACTTTCAGCTCGCACCCGTTTTAATGACTGGGGGAGGTATTTAAGGTGGGGGTGGGAGGTAACTACGGTCCTGTGATAAGCAGAAGGAAACATGGTGTCCCGCGTTTCAGGAACCTCGGGGTCCTCGTCTGCTCCTCCATGTGTGACGTCGGGGGCATCCTCACCCCCTTCCTGGTCTACAGGCTCGCCGACATCTGGCACGAGCTCCCCCTGGTGGTTTTCGGTAAGAAACCCTCAGAGATGTCCGAAGGGAAACCTGTCTTTGAGGAGTCTCCATGTTTCTACCTCCAAACTAGTGCTCTCCTTGCAAGTGACTACTAAATGTGACTAGTAATTGGTACTACTATTAGTGTGCCAACGCTAGTGTTACTAACAGCATTGCTGCTGCTGCTAAGTTGCTTCAGTCGTGTCCGACTCTGTGCGACCGCATGGACTGCAGCCTACCAGGCTTCTCCATCCCTGGGATGCTCCAGGCAAGAACACTGGAGTGGGTTGCCATTTCCTTCTCCAATGCATGAAATTGGAAAGTGAAAGTCAAGTGGCTCAGTCCTGTCCAACTCAGCGACCCCATGGACTGCAGCCCACTAGGCTCTTCCATCCATGGGATTTTCCAGGCAACAGTACTGGAGTGGGATGCCATTGCCTTCTCCACTAACAGCATTAGCAGCCGCTAAAACTCAAGTCTGGGAACCCATGGAGACTCACGTCCGTAGAGATGCAAAGTCCAAGGCGAGTGAAGTGGGGGTTTCCTTAAAGAAAACCCTCTCCCCTCACTGATACCTGCCTCTTGGTCCAGGAACTCATTCTATCTCCTCTAGGCCCAGACATTGGAAAATCCAAACTCTTTTTACTTCCTTACTTCAAAAGAAGCAGTTAAAATTTTGCCAAGGGCAATTTCAACACCCAGGGGAAACAAAGACCAAGACTGAGACAGTGCAGACTTCCCTGGTGGTCCAGTGGTTAAGACTCTAGCTGCCAATACAGGGGGCCCAGGTTCCATCCCTGATCAGGCAACTAAATCCCACATGCTGCAACTGTAAGATCCTGCATGCTGCAATGAAGCCCAGTGTAGCCAAATAAATACATTTTTTTAAAAAGAAAGAAAATGCGTTAGCATGAAAGGAATACCTGTGGGGGTGCTGGCGCCCCGTCCTCAGGCTCCTCAGCGATTAGACTGAAGCAGCAGGGGCACAGTCCTGCCTGCCGTCCCTAAAAGACGTATGGGTGCTGAGTCCACCCCTCCCAGACCAGCCACAGGAGAGAACTGGAGGGATGAACCTAATCATCACCATGTCCCGAACCCTAAGTCTGCAGACTGAGAGGGACTGGGATCCTGGGAAGTTCCAGTCACCCAGTATCCACTGTCTCTTCCCCAGCGGCAGACAGAGGGACAGGTGCCCTCCTGGGCATCCCGGCAGACATGGCTCCAGATGCACACACGTAACTCCACCCTCTCAATGTGTCAGCCCTGGGGTCTCCATGCACCCACTCCTGTGTTCTTTAAGACTCCTTCTGAGTCTTTGTTTTAATTTGACAGAAATGGAATGCTTTCCCCACGGGCATACAAGACCCAGTCTGGGGGAGGAAGGGAAAGACCTTCTCAGACGACAGCTCCTCTGTCAGGGAAACAGCAAATGACTTTCCCCAAATCCTGCGTGTTGTCACACCCAAGAGTCTCTGCTGATTCCTTCTTCTCAAGGGACTTGTGAGGGCAGAGGTTTCCACTGCTGTAGATCTATCAGCAAAAACTCCAAAGCATTGAGAGAACTCACCCTCGAGAGAGACCTGATGAATGTTTCCGTGTTCCAACTTAATAACAACAAGATGGCCAAGTTGATAGAACATGAGGTCTCTATCCCGAGGTAGGCAGAGTGGCTGGGAGCCCTGGGCTCAGACTTCTTCCTCTCCCAGCACTGGCCTAGGGGCCTGACCCCAGGAGCCCCTTTCCATCTTGGGAACACGTTCTAGTCTCTTCTTTACACTCCAGCCTTGGCCACTCCCCTAGGTTGGCAGTTAGTGGTCCGTGGGTCTGAGGGATATTTCTGGGTAGAAAATAGATACTCCTTAGTATCTATTTTGTTTCTCTTAGTACCATTTAACAACAACAACAACAACAAATACGCAAAGTCCAGACCCAGAGGAACTCCCCAGACCTAGACCCTCCTTTGGGCCCAGCCTGTCCATCAAAAAGATAAAGGATTTTAACTGCATTTCAAATTTGAAGTAAGCAAAGTGTTAGCGGCTCAGTCGTGTCCAACTCGTTGTGACCCCATCAACTATATATAGCCCGCCAGGCTGCTCTGTCCAGGGGATTCTCCAGGTGAGAATACTGGAGTGGGTAGCCATTCCTTTCGCCAGGGCATCTTCCTGACCCAGGGATCGAACCCGCGTCTCTTGTGTCTCCTGCATTGGCAGGTAGGTTCTTTATCACTAGAACCACCTGGGAAGAAGACAATTCCTGATTTTATACTGCTGGTAGTTTCCTTCTCTTACCAGCTTTTAATAGCTAGCAGGAAGCAAGACGAGCAGTTTTACACTTTTCCTTTCTCTTTTCACACAATGCTGCTGCTGCTGCTGCTAAGTCGCTTCAGTCGTGTCCGACTCTGTGCGACCCCATAGATGGCAGCCCACCAGGCTCCCCCGTCCCTGGGATTCTCCAGGCAAGAACACTGGAGTGGGTTGCCATTTCCTTCTCCAATGCATGCAAGTGAAAAGTGAAAGTGAAGTCGCTGAGTCTTGTCCGACTCTTAGCGACCCCATGGACTGCAGCCTACCAGGCTCCTCCATCCATGGGATTTTCCAGGCAAGAGTGCTGAAGTGGGGTGTCCAGAAATGGTCATCTAGAAGCTTGAAAACCAACACACGAATACACTGGAAAAGTTCATGCCATGGGTCAGGCACTTTTCTAAGCACCTAACAAATATGAACTCATTTCAGCCTCATAACAAGCATTTGAGGTGGAGACATCATCCCACATTCTGCAGAGGTGCCTGGAGCATCGGGAGATCATAGAGCTTCTCGGGGCTCTAAGATCAGTGCGCGGGGTGTCAGCACTCGGGGTGTCAGCACCCTGGTGCCCAGAGCTACAGCTGGTGCCCTGAACCACTGCACACTGGAGCCCTGTATTTCTATTTCAGTTTTAAAAGTACAGAAAATGGAGTCCAGCAGGCGTTTTTTTGAAACCCCCAAATAGTAAAAAACCCACATCCTACTTCTTGCATTCTATGACAGAAAATATATAAAGATGTACCCTGGTTCAACTCCTGGGTCGGGAAGAACCCCTGAAGAAGGGATAGGCTACCCACGCCAGTATTCATGGGCTTCCCTGGGGGCTCAGATGGTAAAGAATCTGCCTGCAATGAGGGAGACCTGGGTTCAACCCCTGGTTTGGGAGGATCCCCTGGAGGTGGGCATGGCAACCCACTCCAGGATTTTTGCCTGGAGAATCCCGTGGACAGAAGAGCCTGGTGGGCTATAGTCTATGGGATCACAGAGAGCTGGACACAACTGAGTGACTAAGCACAGCACAGCACGTGTGTGTGTGTGTGTGTGTGCATGTATATATGTATTTTATGCATATATATGTATTTGTGTGTATATATATTCTTTTTATGTATATTTAAGTATATATATATAGATATATATTGTCTTTTTATGTATATACACACACACATACATCTATATACATTTAAAGTCTATATATAGATATACATTAAAAAATACATGCATATATACATAAAGATACTATATATACATATAAAAAGACTATATATAAATGTATACATTTAAAAAGCTATATATATTAAAAAGAATATATATATATGAATCACTTTGCTATATGCCTGAAATTAACACAACGTTGTAGATCAACTATACTTCAGTAAAATAAAAAATAAAAAGCAACAATAAATAAAAATAAAATAAAAAGCCCGGCTATACCATTTAATGATGTTATGAAATAATATGTGATTCATTACTTTTATTTGCTGGTAACAATCTAAGTTTCTAACACATTTTCATTACTAAGTGCTTTATATTGGCAGGGCTATATTCTTTCTTTTCTTAGCATTGTTTTTTTTCAGAGTTATTTTCTAACTCTAAAGTATCTTAATATCATGGCAATGTTCTCTAGCCTAGAATAACTTTGACTCAAAATGCGAAGTATTTCATTTCCCTATAAGGAATTGTAATTCAGTGGAGTTTGGAACGGGCTAAATATTTATGATGGGGAACAGGGCAGTCTGAGATGGCAAAGGAATCTGTAAGTATAGGAAATCATCAAAAAAAAAATGTTTTAAGAAACAAGGGGAGCTCTAATTACAGAAGCGGCATGCATCAACCCTGGATGTCACCTTTGTCTGTTTGGCTTTCAGCTGTGGTTGGCCTGATTGCTGGAGGACTGGTGCTGCTGCTCCCAGAAACCAAAGGGAAGACTTTGCCTGAGACCATTGAAGAAGCTGAGAACATGCAGAGGTAGGGAGTTGAGATTTCTGCATGAACTATTCCATACATGTTTGGGGAAGACGCTGTAGCCGGCTGGAAAGAAAGACGAGGTTGAATCTATCCCTCACACTGTGCACTGAGATCAACTCAAATGAAATCAAAGATTAAAATGTACCAACAAAGAAACAGTAAAAGAGAATGAAGATATTATAGGAGAAGACCTTTACCCTTTCACAGTGAGGAAGACTTAAAATTTGACCAAAAATATCCAGGACCCATTAGGAAAAAAAGTTCACCTTCATAAAAATTTAAAACTGTGTTGGAAAACTTCCATAAGCTAAAAAAAGATAAGCAAACTTAGAGAAAATGTCTACTCCTCCATAAAGGGCTAATTTTCCCAATGTATAAAGTAGTAACAAATTCATAAGAAAAATCACTCAATAAGAAAAAATGGACAAAGGACTTAAATACATAATTTAGTGAAAAGAAGGAAAAAACAGCTCTAAAATATATTAATATGCCCAATCTCCTTCATAGTAAGAGGATTGCAAAGTTACCCTGCACTATTATCCCCTGGGATTGTCAAAGATCAAACTGTTTGAAAACATCCAGTGGATCCTTGAACAGCACAGGAGTGAGGGGTGTCAACCTCCTATGCAATCAAAATCCACTTACTTTCAATTCTCCCAAAACTTAACCACTAATAAGTAAGTAAGTGTTAGTCACCCAGTCGTGCCCGACTCTTTGCGACCCCATGGACTGCAGCCCACCAGGCTCTTCTGTCCATGAGATTTTCCAGGCAAGAATACTGGAGTGGGTTGCCATTTCCTTCTCCAGAGGATCTTCCTGACCCAGGGATCAAACCCAGGTTTCCTGCACTGCAGGTAGATTC
This sequence comes from Tragelaphus eurycerus, assembly GCA_935064755.1. NCBI lineage: Eukaryota > Metazoa > Chordata > Mammalia > Artiodactyla > Bovidae > Tragelaphus > Tragelaphus eurycerus. The sequence goes on along the minus strand of CAKXYN010000039.1, from coordinate 18,892,868 downwards.
TTTACTGACTGAGCTACAAGGAAATCCCCAACTGCTAATAATCAGAAGCTTATGAATCACATAGGGCAGTTCAGACGTATTTCGTATGTTGTATGTGTCATATACTGTGTTCCTACAGTAATCTATAGAAAAGGTAAAGAACCTGCCTGCCAATGCAGGAGACGTGAGAGATGCAGGTTCAATCCCCGGGTCTGGAAGACCCCCTGGAGGAGGGCATAGCAACCCACTCTGATATGCTTGCCTGGAGAATCCCATGGACAGAGGAGCCTGGCAGGCTGCAGTCCATAGGGTCGCACAGAGTCAGATACGACTGAAGCAGCTTAGCACGCACACACCTTGTTTATCAATACTGTAAATTTATAAATTTACATCATCTGTTTATAAGACAAATCATCTATCAGCACCTACATGAACATTTTCCTATATGATACAGACCACTGTAGGACTTCTCTGATGGCTCAGTGGTAAAGAACTGGCCTGCCAGTCCAGGAAACATGGGTTCAATCCCTGATCCGGGAAGATGCCCAAGGCTACGGGCCACTAAGCCCATGCACCACACCTATTGAGCCTGTGCGCTAGAGCCTGGGGACCACAACTGCTGGAGCCTGCACTCCCTAGAGCCGGTGCCCCCCAACGAGAGAAGCCAGCGCAGTGAGAAGCCCGCATACCACAATGAAGAGTAGTCCCTGCTCGCCAGAACTAGAGAAAACCCCACGCAGCAGTGAAGACCCAGCACAGCCTAAACTAAATAAATAAAATTAAAAAGGACACACGGTAGATTTTACGTGTATTCATAACAAGTGACATCAAAAATGAAAAGACAATGTAAAAGAGAAATCCATATTTATATACAGATATAGTGATTCATGGGCTTCCCAGGTGGCTCAGTGGAAAAAAAAAAAAATCCACCTGCCAATACAGGAGACACAGGTGTGATCCCTGGGTCGGGAAGATCCCCTGGAGGAGGAAATGGCAACTCATTCCAGTATTCTTGCCAGGGAATTACTATCAACAGAGGAGCCTGTCAGGGTTGTGAGTCAGATACGACTAAGCGACTGAATCACGGCCAGCATGTAGTGATCCACGCACTGGTACTGAAGCAGTATCTGTGGGTTGCTTTATGGCTGCCTACTGTAATTGACTGATGCTATTGCCCTCCACAGGGACAGGGGAGCCTGGTGAGCTTCCGTCTATGGGGTCGCACAGAGTCGGACACGACTGAAGCGACTTAGCAACAGCAGCAGCATTGCCCTCCACGGCTCACAGTAGCCTAGCCTATACATGAATGAATGCACTGATATGAAGTTTTTGTGCCATACAGTATTACAGTCATATTCATAGTACGGTATTAGAAACATTTGTTACATTTTTTTTAAAAAAACCACTTACCTGTGATGATAGGCAGTTTCTCCAGTACGATTGAGAGAGGCATAATGTAAGATAATGTAATTCTTTGAAAGCAAAATTATAAAATGATAAGAAAATGAATACATTATTAATTTTGTATTAAATATCACTCACCTCATGCCTATGTAGAGATAGACTAAATTCTGTGCGTGCATTTGTGCTCAGTCACTTCAGTCATGTGTGACTCCTTGCAACCCTATGGACTGTTATCTCTCCAGACTCCTCTGTCCATGCGATTCTCCAGGCAGGAATACTGGAATGGGTTGCCATGCCCTCCTCCAGGGCATCTTCCCGACCTAGGGACCAAACCAGTGTCTCCTGCATCTCCTGCCCTGCGGGTAAATTCTTTTCTACTGAGCCACCAGGGAAGCCCAAACTAATGCCTGCATATACTTTATGCATTCATGATGTACTTAACTTTTTCTTAGTTTTTTTCAAAATTTCTAGGCTACATATTTCATCTGAGAGTTTTTCGAATTGTCGCAAATTGCCAAAAATTTTTCAACTTTTTTATAGAAAAAAATCCACATGTAAGTGGACACATGCAGTTCAAACCTGTGTTATTCAAGGATCAACTGTACTGTGTTGGTAAAAGATGTGGAGAGACAGGCAGTGTCCTTAAAACATTTCTGATGGGCAGTATGACAATAGTATCAAAATTGTATATGTGTGTACTTTTGTATACAGCAATTCCATACTTGTAGAAATTTATGTGTATAAAATGGTGTTTGTACAGGAGTATTCATTAAAGCAGTTTTTATGTATCAAAAGAGTGAGAACAACATAAATGTCGATCAGTTGGGAGACCAGTTAGATTAATTATTATATGTCATTCAGTAAAATACTCCATGGTCATTAAAAAGAATGAAGCACCTTGATATATATATATATACTGATACGGAAATTCTCCCAGATGTATTATTAATGGGGAAAAAAAGCAAAACATAGAAAGGTATATAATCATTTGTGTACAAAGAGCAAAATACATGTATGTGAAACTCAAATATATATTAAACATATATATAAATTATATATACAATTTATCTCTGGAAGAACATGCGTAACATTGATCGTCTATGGAATTAGATGGCTATAGGATGTGGGTGGGAGGGAGACTCTTCAGTGCATACTTTTTGCACTTTCTGAACACATACAATTCTATTTTAAAAGTAACCTTAAAAAATCGAAAATAGAGACTTCCCTTTTGGTTGGTACAGTGGATAAGAATCTGCCTGCTACAAGGGACACAAGTTCGATCCCTGGTCCAGGAGGATTCCACTTGCCACAGAGCAACTAAGCCTGTGGGCCGCAGCTATTGAGGATGCACACTCTAGGGCCAATGCGCCACAACTACGGAGCCCGTGTCCTGCAACTACGGAAGCCCCCAGGCCTGAGAGCCAGGAAACCGCAACCACCGAAGCCTGCGTGGAGCAACTAGTGAAGCCCATGGGCCTAGAGCCTGTGCTCCACAAGAGAAGCCACCTGAGTGAGAAGCCCCACGTACCGTAACTAGAGAGCTGCCGTTGCTGGCCGCAAGTAGGGAAGCCCAAGCACAGCAACAAAGACCCAGTGCAATAAAAAATAAATAGATAAAACAATTTTTTAAAAATCTACATGCAGAGAAACATATATGACACACTCCTCCATGAATCTGTTTCTGTGACATGCTCAGCTATAACTGTTTGTTTTATCCGTAGTCCATTTTCGGCCCACTGACGCCATGAACTGAGCTGAATTGTACCCAGGCTACAAACCCTTCACATTTCACATATTCAGTACTTGGGCAAAGGTCACAGCAGAAGAGTCACAGTGGTCTGAGGCTTTTCCTAGAACTTGGAAGAGGCTTTGAATTCAGCCAGAGGTCATACCCTAGCAGTTTATGGGACCCTGGGGTCTCAAGAGCTTTGCCTGGCCCACATAATTTTTTTAAGTGGGAAATTCCACATAAATTGAATTTCCAGAATCTGTTTTTTTTTTTTTTTTTTTTAAATCAGAGAATTGGGTAACACCGAGCAGGCAGTTTCCTCCTGTTGACAGTTTGGAGGAGCTGAGTGGTGACAGCTCTGCTCTTTGAAGGGCATGCCTAGGGAGCCAGCCACAGGCCTGCCTTCCCTACGCTTGGTGCCTAGGACACTTCTATTTTCCATCTAGTGAGTGTGGAACTTTGAGTTTGAGAGCTTTGATCTTGATCAACCAACCCCCATAGACCTTCTCCAATGCATCTTCCCATGCACATGAGTGCTGCTCCTGGAGGACAGATATTCCACATCATTTATGGTCGTGTCCCTAGAGCTAAGCATAGTCCCTGCACACAAAGAGCAGGCGCTCGCCAAATATTTGTGGAATAAATGCAGAGCTCCTTCTACAGCCCCCCTATGTGGGTTGCCCCCAGGCTTTCCCCTGCCAGTTCCAGTGTTGGCAAGGCAGCAACGTGTGATGGTGAGAAACAGGCCACGGCTGGTGCCAGAACCCAGCCTCTGTGCTCTGACTCTGAATTGAGTCTCAGAGACAGAGTTTTGGGGTAAAGTAGAAAAGAATAGCTTTTTTTGCAAGTGCCAAGAAAGAGTTCAGGGCAGCTAGTGCTTAAAAGACCCAATCTTCCTGAAGATTTTCAAGGAAAAGTTTATAAAACAAGGTGAGGGAAGGGGGTTATGGGGTATGTGACCATCTCATGGCATTTTTCTGACTGGTTGGTGGTGAGGTACTTGGGAGTCAGCATCACCAACCTTCTGGTTCCAACCAGTCTGGGGTCTAGAGTTTATATAGGTAGTTTCTTCCATCTGGTGGGGTTTCAGTATCTGCAAAACAGCTCAAAGGACATGGTTCAGAATATTATCTATAGCCCTTGAAGAGGAACAAAAGGTCCTTGACTTTATTTAACAGTTAAAGTATTATTTTGTCTTGGTTGGCTGTTTTTCGTTTTTTTTCTGCATTTTCTCACTTCTCTGATTGAATGTATTCTTTGACTAAAGTTTTTCTACAGACAAAGGCAAGTGGAGGTCATGGGTGGGTGTCTATTCTGGAAAGGCTTCATAGGGTCCTGCTGGGTTATGGGTCCTCATATTTCCTATCATGCTATCGTCTCTCCACTAGGGCTTAATTTTTCATCTGTCAATGGAACAAGAGTTCCTATTCATTGAATTTTTGTATTGATTAAAGGGGACTTCCCTGATGGCCCAGCAGGTAAAAAAACCCACGTGCAGCACAGGAGATGTGGGTTTGATCCCTGAGTCGGGAAGATCCCCTGGAGAAGGAAACGGCAACCTCTCCAGTATTCTTGCCTGGGAAATCACATGGACGGAGGAGCCTGGTAGGCGGATAATGCATGTAAAGTGCCTGGCTGTTAGTAAATGTTCGATAACCATGAAGACTATTCATAGATGTTTTCGCAGCTGTTTCACAAAACAGTAAAATAGGTACCCAGATGGTTTATCGGAAATCAAATTTTTAAATATACACTGAATGGTTTTGAGACAGGGAAGTGCAGCTCAGTGATACACCCATATGCCTGTACTTGAAAGAATTTTCCATTTTTATCTGACTGGTTCAAAGTAGGCTAAAGAGATATTTTGCAATATTATTCCTACTGTTATTTTATATTCTTGCTAACTATGCCATCTGCAAATGCATCTATGAAGATTTGCACTTTTCTAACCTCTGTATTGGAGAAGGGAATGGCACCCCACTCCAGTACTCTTGCCTGGAAAATCCCATGGATGGAGGAGCCTGGTAGGCTGCAGTCCATGAGGTCGCTAAGAGTCGGACACGACTGAGCGACTTCATTTTCATTTTTCACTTTCATGCATTGGAGAAGGCAATGGCAACCCACTCCAGTGTTCTTGCCTGGAGAACCCCAGGGACAGCGGAACCTTGTGTAACCCAGTTCATCTTTCAAAGACAGAAGAGAGATGAGTAGGGTTCAGAGTGTGACAGGAGGAGCATGTGAGAAGATGGAGACTGAAGCCAAGTCGGGTGGAGGCTCCCATGCAGAGAAAGATGAGGAGGGGCCAGCTGGTGGGAGGCAGAGGCACCCAGGAGAGGGGGCAGCTGTAGTTGGCACCTGGGGTCAGGCACGCTTCTCGTCAGGTGTGGAGAGCCGACCCAGACAAAGTGTCCCAGGCACTGAGTGAGCACTGGCAAGACCAGGGAGGACCCGAGCCCCACCACCACTCAAGTTATTCAGTCCCTGAGCCCATCCTAGGTACAGAGAGCCTTCTGACTTACTAACATACACCTCTTTCACCCCTTCAGCCTGTTTCCTTTCCTGTAAAATTGAGCCACAATAGCTTACATGTCCTGAGAGCTTTCATCTAGTGCTTTGCAAGCCCTTCTCCTGTATCATCTCATTTAATCCTTGCAACAACCATAGGCAGTAGGTAGTATCATTAACCCCATTTGACAACAGAATAAAAAAGAGAGATTTGCCCAAAGTCAGTAAGTAACAAAGCCAAGGTTTTGTAACAAAGTAACAAAGCCAAGGTTTTAATCCTGGCAGCCCAAGACCAGGGTTCATGGACACACCTCACTCCAGAGGGCTGAGTTCACGAGAGGGATGAGGCATGCAAGGTGCCCTGTGCAGGGCTGCCTTCAGTTGCCAGCAACCTGGCTGTTCCTGATGCTGTGGCTACTGCTATTGTTGTTGTTGCAGCAGCAATAGTTTTTGCTGCTGCTGTTGTTGCCGTTACTATTACTGCTGCTGTTGTTACTACTACTGCTGTTGCTATTGCTGTTGCTCTTGTTGCTGCTGTTATTTATGTTGTTGCTGCTGTTACTGCTATTGCTGTTATTGTTGCTGTTCCTGCTGCTGTTGCTGTTGTTGCTTCTGCTTCTGCTGTTGTGGATGCTATTGCTGTTGAGGCTGCTATTGCTGTTGCTCTTGTTGCTGCTGTTGTTGATGTTGCTGCTACTGCTATTGTTGCTGTTGTTTCTGTTACTGTTGCTATTGTTACTGGTGTTGATGCTGTTGTTGCTATTACTGCTGCTGATGTTGTTGGTGCTGTTGCTGCTGCTGTTGCTGCTGCTGTTTTTGTTGCTGCCGTTGCTGTTTTTGCTGTTGCTGCTGTTGCTTTTGTTGCTGCTGCTGCTACTACTGCTGCTGTTGTTGCTACTGCTGCTATTGCTGTTGCTGCTATTGGTGGTGTTGCTGCTGTTGTTGTTGCTGCTGTTGCTGTTACTGCTATTGCTGATGCTTTTGTTGCTGCTGTTATTCCTGTTGTTACTGCTGCTGCTGTTGCTGCTTGTGTTGCTGTTGTTGTTGCTGCTGCTGCTATTGTTGTTGCTGTTGCTGCTATTGTTTCTGTTACTGCTGTTGTTTCTGCTGCTGTTGCTGTTGTTGCTGCTGTTGCTGTTGTTGCTGCTGCCACTATCATTTTTGTTGTTGCCACTGTTGCCAAGGAGGCCCGTGGAGCTTGGTTGTTGAGCTTGGGCCCCTGCATCTGGAGTCTGAGAGGACTCCAGAACCACCTGGATTCAGGCGAACTTCTGCTCCTCTCTGTATCTCAGATGGATCCAGAGACTGAGGCAAGACTAAGTCCTTCCAGGTGGGGGGCATTCTATGAGGAGTTGGGGGACCCAGGAGCAGCCCCAACCTGGATTTCAGTATTATAAACACAAACATGCCAAGAGCGTGTGGCTGGGAACAGCAAAGTGAAGAAAGCAGCATTTTTACATGAATGTCAGCAAGATCCTCATACTCATAAAGACAAGATGACTAAGAAAAGTTGCAATTTGAAAATTTTTTGAATTAATATTTATTTGTTCCTTACTTTTACTGAAAATTCAATAATCTTTGGTAAAAATGGTTTCTCAAGTCCTATTTGCAGAATAGATGATAACAGTGTCTATATTTTGCATTCATCTAAGTGGTAGAAAATTAAATTCAGATGTTTAGCATGTTCTCTATTACAGAGAGGAGTGAAACTCCTTGAATAAAGAATGTGGGCCAGTCCCACTCCTAGGAGAGCATTTTAGGAGTGGCTCCATCCACATTAGCTGCTCATGATGCTTTGTTCATTTTCTCTTTGAGTATCACCGCAAGGAACACTGGGCAAGACTGATCCTGGACAAAGCTTATACTCATTTGTTGCTCCATTTTTCTATTATCCACTTTATCTTGATTTTCAGTTCCTCATAATCTCTTTCTCCTCTCTCCTTTTTTGTTCTATTATTGCAGGTCAGGAAAAAATAAAGAAAAGATGATTTACATTGAAGTCAAGAAACTAGACACTCCACTCAATTAAGAAGAGAAAGCTACTCTAGTTTGCTTTGACAATAACAAGGCAAGAATCAGAGATTTCTGCTCTCACCACAAAGCCTATACATGTCAACCTTACTTCTGTTTGAACACTATTAACCTTGATCTATAACCAAATGGAGTCTGTTGTACTGCTGTATGAAAATCTGCCTCTAGGACGAGGTCCTGCAATCTTCACTTGTTTGAACACTTCCAATGGCCTCATCTTACATAGGTACCTTAAGAGGGGATGCCAGTACTCCTCTGGACCAGATATTTCCAGAGTAGGTTCTAGAATATCTCAAGGGAGAAGCAAAAAGTCTGTCTAGGAAAGAAATAGCTTACACATAAAAAGAATGTCAAGATTTTATCATTTAAATCAGCAGAAATCTGGCTACGAGTTTAGGAATGAATCGTAAGGATACAAGGCCCAGGAAGATGAAACATAATGAGTCAGGTAAGATTTACTGATCTGAGTGCTCTGACCCAAGGTTCTAGATTTAATGTGCTGGCTGGAACATCTGGCATCAGCTCCAACAGTTAGCAGAACAACAAATGAGAAAAAAATATGAGTATATTTCCATAATTTGAAATAAGGAGGACTTCTTAGGCAAAAGCATAATCCAAGGGACATAAAGTGAATGACTGACTGATTGATGTGACTACACAAAACAAGGCTAAATTAAATGAGGCTAGCTGTTTAACACACCCCAAAAGTAAATTTAATGAATGAGTGACAGATTTGGGGAAATATTTGCCATATATAAAATATTAAAGGGTTAATATCCAAAATAAATAAAAAGCTACTAGAAGTCAATAAAGAAATGATAATCCTTTAGACAGACCATAGGGAAAAAAACGGTTCAAAAATACAAAGTTATTTATAGAAATAGCTTTAAAATATGGTTAGGTTTTATATATGTGTGTAAAGGTATATATCCTCACTGTTAGGGAAATAATAATGAAATATTTTTCACTCTTCAGATTAATTAATAAAATTAATTTAAAAAATAAAATTGAAAATACCAAGTATGGATGAGGATATGAAAGAACTTTCATGCGTTGCTGGCATGCATGAGTTGATTGGTTTAGTCTTTAGAAAGCAGTTTGACAGTGTCCGTGCACAAATTAGAAATATGCACATCTGGACCCAACAATTTCGCCACTAAGTATCTGTTTTTGAGAAACACTAAAGCGTATACAGATTCATCTTGGAGGTATTCATTGCATCATTTGTTGATGAGAGCAAAAATTGGAAATAACCAAAGTCCTTGTATGTGAGGAGTGCTTAAATAAACCATGGTATATCAACTCATCAGTTGAAAAAGAGTGAAAATGATATGTAGCTACTCCATATAAAGACCTTCATGGTGAAGGGCTAAGGTGAGTTTTGGAATAAGGATGTGGAAATAATAGGATGTGCATCTAATGATCTAGGGGGAGAGGAATGGGACCGGCAGTGCAGAGGAATGATTAGAAAGATTTTACTTTTTCTGCAATTCTTGCATTTTTATTTTTTCATGTGCCAATCTGTGACATGCTCATGCTGTTTTAAAAAATAAATGATTAACTGGGAAATAGTTTGATGGTTTCTTTAAAAACTAAACATGTACTTACAATATCACTCAGCAATTGCCCTCCTGGGTATTTATCCCAGAGAAAGGAAAACATTCATCCACACAAAATGCCATACACAATTGCTCATGGCAGTTTTTGTCTCTAATTAAACAAAATCTGGAAATAATCAAAATGTCCCTCATACCAAGGAACACTCCTCAGCAAGAAAAAGAAACAAATCAACAAGACGCACACAACTTGAATGGATCTCAAGGGTGCTAGGCTGAGTGATAAAGGCCAGTCTCCAAAGGTCACTCATGAAAGGAAAAACTCCTGAGATGAAAAACAGATCAGTAGTTAATTACGGTAGTGGTTACATAAATCCACTCGTGTGATAGTGACATGGGTCTGTATTCACATAGAGCACCAATGTCAGTTTCCCAGTTTTGATATTTTCTATAATTATGTGAGATGGAACCATTGGGGAACACCAGGTGAAGGGGACCCAGAATCTCTCTGGATTACCTTTGTAAACTCCCGTGAGTCTAGTTATTTCAAAATAAAAGATTAAAAACAATATTTTCAACATGAAATGCTATAGGGAGAAGAGGCCACTTCTCTGTAACAATGTTTCTTAAAGTTAATGGTCAAAATGTCTTTGACAGCCGAAGGAAACTATGGTTCCTCTGCCCAGAAAACCGCATACCCAAAATCTGCATATACTTTCACAGGCTTTTACCAATCCCTCACTCAGTTAAGAACTCTTGCTGTTGGCACAAGTTTCAGTCCATAAATCAAATCCAGCATGCTGCCTGTTTTTAAATAAAGTGACACACAGCCACACTCATTGACTTCTCTATTATCTAAGGCAACTTTGCAGCCCCTGCAGCAGAGGGAGCGGCTGCTGCAAAGATTCTTTGATGCACAAACCTTAAAATATTTGCTATCTAGAATGGCAACCCACTCCAGTGTTCTTGCCTGGAGAATCCCAGGGACGGGGAAGCCTGGTAGGCTGCCGTCTATGGGGTCACACAGAGTCGGACACGACTGAAGTGACTCGGCATAGCCTAGCCCTTGATGGGGTTTGCCTGATAGCTCAGCTGGTAAAGAACCCACCTGCAATGTAGGAGATCCCAGTTCAATTCCTGGGTCCGAAAGATCCCCTGGAGAAGGGATAGGCTGCCCACATCAGTATTCATGGGCTTCCCTGGTGGCTCAGTTGGTAAAGAATCCGTCTGCAATGCGGGAGACCTGGGTTCGATCCCTGGGTTGGGAAGATCCCCTGGAGGAGGGCATGGCAACCTACTCCAGCATTCTTGCCTGGAGAATCTCCCTGGACAGAGGAACCTGGTGGGCTACAGTTCATGGGGTTGCAAAGAGTCAGACATGACTGAGTGATTAAGCACAGCACAGCAGCCCTTTATGGAAAGTTTGCTGACCCCTGGGTAGAATCCCACCTCTGTAAACTGAAAGAAATGTTGGAATAAAAAAAAACCAATAAAAGCACAGAGAAGGCAATACTATTAACATTCTAACGTCTGTGTGCCTGGAACACAGCACCAGTTGTGTAGGCAAACAGGCAAGAAGTCAGGCAAGAACATGGCAGTTTGGAAAGAAGAAGCGCTCACGTTACGCCAGCTCGCTCATGCACCTGGCCCCTTGTGGCTTCCTCCCTGTGCCCTGAGGTGGGCTGGGCTGCCCAGCGACCTCCGGGCGTGTTCTGGGTGCAGTGATTCCCGAAAGCCCCAGCCCTCTTGAGGAAAAGAACTAGGTGGGCCGTGCAGATTGGGGTGGCCACGTAAACTGGGAGGGGTGACTTGGGAGAGGAAGAGTCAGGGACCACTCTATCCACTTTGTAAGATGTGCTCAGTAAAAGCCCCGTTATCTAAAGAGTCCCACTCATCAAAGACTATTATTTTCATTTAACCTAAAACAAAAAGAATGTATTTTTATTTCTTCAGTGAAGGAGGAACGTCTTTTCTCTAAGAATATGTCTCCTGTTAGGAGTTCTTCGGCTTTTTCTGGCGTAAGCCACGTTCCTGATGCATTGTTGATCATTTGCAATTTGAGTCTCTTTAAAGTAGAACCAAAACTCAAGACACTTTGAAACAACCTGGATCCAAAATTTCAGATTTTTACCATACTTTTTTTCTTTAATATTTGACTTGTCCACATTTACATGACATTTTTAGTGGCTCACTCTATTGAATATCGAGAAAGCATTTAATTCAGGGGTCCCCAACCCCCAGGCCACAGACTATAACCTGTTAGAAACTGGGATGCACAGCAGGAGGTGGGCATTGGGCAGGCAAAACCAAAACTATAATCCCACCCAGGCTGGTGGCAACATTGTCTTCCATGAAACCAGTCACTGGTGCCCAATGCAGGGAACTGCTGATTTAACTTAATTTAATTGTGTATTAAAAATGCATTTTTACTTTTCTATTTCATCAGATTACATGATGTCATCAAATTAGGTGATCACAATATTGAGTTCAAAGAGAAAAAACAGATTTAGGAGCAAATCTAACTGATCCCTGGTCCTCCTGTAACTCAAGTAAGAGACACAGATGGGTGGTTACATTAGAACGTGGCCACCTAGCCGAGCTGAGGGTTCGCCAGCTGGTTTTGCTACCCAATGCAAGTCTGTGTGCCCGACACACAGCAAGGCCAAACAAACCTAAATGTCAGAGTTTGGAGCCAAGAAAGGTTTATTGCAAACCCCAGAATCATGCCAGGAGAATGCGTGTCTCATGCCCCCAAAACCCATCAACTCCCTGAAGGAGTTCAGCAAAGCATTTTTAAAGATGGGGGTGGGAAGGAAGGCAGGGGTTTTGATCAGTTCCTGCATCGTTTCTGACGGGCTGATGGGAAGATAGCATGGCAGTGTCACAGGGGTAAACCCGAGCAATCCTTAGGCTCCAGTAGGTCTGGGGATTACAGTGCTCAGCATCATCAAGCAGTTAATTTCTTCCCTTTGGTAGCACCCGAAAAACTCAAGAAATAAGCATGAAATACCATGCTCTGGGTGCTTCAGGGAGAAGCTACAGCAGAGGATATGGGGGAGGGGTCTGCCCCAGAAAGATCCCATGGGGTTCTGATCTGTTACAGTTTCACAGAGAGAAGGTGTGCCCATCGGGGTTCCCCAGAAAAAACAGAACCAACGCACGATGTACATATACACATACGTGAAAGGAAACTGGCTTACTGGCTTACATGATTGTGAAGGCTGAGAAGTCCCATGATCTACTGTCTACAAGCCAGAGACCCAGGGAAACCAGCTGAAAAGACCAGGGGCGCATGATGCTGTAACTCCCAGTCCCAGGGCAGAAGACATGCCCTGCTCACAGCAGCAGGAACGGGGGATGGCAGGCAGGGACAGCACTCACTCCTCTCCTCGTTCTGCTCAGTCCGTGGATTGGATGATGCCCACCCAGGTTGTTGGCGGTGGGGGCATCCTCTTTCGCTGAGTCCACCCCTTCCAATGCCAGTCTCATCCTGAAACACCCTCACAGACACACTCAGGCATCCTGCTTCATCAGGACACAGAATTCACATTCACGAGGGGGTTGCTCTGTAAACCAGTTCACTGGAGGCTGGTCTCAAGAGCTCCTTCTAAGCCCAATGCCGCTATGGTAAACAAAACATAAAATTCTCCTTGTTTCTCTCATGCAAGCTTGACAAATAAAACAATACGTCTAAAACGCTAGGACCCTGATCAAACCCCAAGAGTAAAGCTGTGTTCCCTCTTCCCTGTTTGGCAGGTCTTAGCACAGTATCCTCGGTTAACCAGAACCCTGAAGCTGTGAACTTGGGTGACCCCCATAAAAGTTCTGAAATCAAAACTGACTTGGCAAAGACTTCTCTCTCCAGTCTGACTCTATGCTCACACCATCAGGCAAGCGGGTCTCGGGCTCAGGTTCACTTTCAGATGTCTCCAGCAACGATTTCTCTAAGGCAGGAAGATGTGGAGTGAGAGGGGACCACGTCCGTCACTCTCTGGCTGCTGTAATTTGGAGATCTGTGTGATTTCCATGTGCCCTCAATCTGCATTTCCCTGCTGAGAGCCCAGCGCATCTTGCCTCAGGAGTGCTTGCCCTCAAGCATAAGGCACCCAAGGACACCACCTCAATCACGACTGGGCCTGGCAAAACTGAGCCATCTGGGTTCCAGGTTCCCTTGTCCCTGCCTATCCTCCTCCCCACGCCCACCCTCCCTGGCCACACCAATGGTTCAGCAGGTGAAGAATCTGCCTGCAATCCAGGAGACACAGGGTCGATCCCCGGATCAGGAAGATCCCCTGAAGGAGGAAACCCGCTCCAGTAGTCCTGCCTGAAAAATTCCATGGACAGAGCAGCCTAGAGGGCTACAATCCATGGGGTCACAAAAGAGTTGGATACAACTGAGTAACTAAGCAAGCAAGCCAATCTCCCTTCTGGCTCCTCATCAAAAAAAAAAAGACCCACTCCATGCTCTGGAATCTTAGGACTCAGCTGGGGAGCGACCTGGGGGGCAGAGGGTGTTAATTCTGGAAACCAGTTCTGCCGGGTTGTGGGAAATAGCGGTCTCCATCCCAACGTTCAATCATTTCAGTGCTTAGATGCCCAGAAACTCCTAAAAACAATGACTCAGAACACTAGCGCGGGCTTGGATTCCCAGGTCAGAGACTCCAGCGCAGAACACTCTTCCCAGCTCCAGACATCTCTATTTAGACATGCTGAGGGTTCCTGCCGGCCTCCCAGGTGGCGCTAGTGATGAAGAACCTGCCTGACAACGCAGGAGACATAAGAGATGCAGGTTCGAACCCTGCGTGGGGAAGATGCCCTGGAGGAGGACATAGCAAACCACTCCAGTGTTCTTGCCTGGAGAATCCCACGGACAGAGGAGCCTGGCGGGCTACAGTCCATCGGGTGGCAGAGTCAGACGCAACTGAAGCTTTTTGGCATGAGGGTTCCAGTAACCAGCATTACTCATTGAGATTTTACCACCAATGACAAAAATGTTTATCATCTTCAGATTTTGAAAAGAGGAAGAACTCTGTAGAGGTCCATATTCATATCTTTCTTGCACATTTTCTAAGCCATCTGTCATTCCCAGGAAATCTTGTGGAATGCTACAGATATTTTACCCGCAGAACAGATGTTCCGTGATGATTTTCCCATCAGGCACAAATACTAGGGTCAGAAACCACAGAGACACCAGAGGTCCCCCAGTGCCTGAGCCCCCAGAGCTCATAACCCTGCAGGGGCCCAGCTCAAACACAACAAACGGGGGCTGTAACCAGGACCCTGTCTGGGGTGTCCCTCATCACTAGAGAAACAACCTCAGACTACTAACCATGGTACAAAATGCGAAGGTCTCCTCTACTCAGGAATGCTGTTCACCAGGACAAGATGAACAAGATGGGTGTGGGCTTTGACGCCACAGGTGGGTGGGGGAATGCCCTAGTGATGACAGCGCGATGTGGAGCCAGCCTGGGGACCAAGAGGGAAGCGCCAGATCCCCAAAGTCAAGCTGGTCTTGCTTCTTGAGCGGGGACAAGTCTCCCTGGGAAGCCGACACTTGGTACAGTTCTAGGAGTTCACAAAGGAGAATACCTGGAGGACAGTTTGGAGTTTGGGGACAATACCCGGAGAGGCTGAGGTTCAGTGTGTGCAGGAGGTGGAGAGGCAGGCAGAGTGGCCAGGGGTGCCTAACCTTGGCCTTGTGGGCAGAGAGCTGGGCAGGGAGAGATGGGATGGGCAGCAGGAGGCACGGAGCCAAGAGAAGCGGACAGATGAGAGAGATTAAGGGAGAAAAGAAAAAGGATGACCATTAGCTGTGGAGCCAGAGGCTAAAGGGACAATTAAGAAGAGCATAGCAATGAGATTTATCCCATAACAAACACACTGGACACTGACTGCACAGGCTCGGCAGCCTGGAGACAAGTCCAGGACCAGGTCCAGAGTCCTGAGGCCATCGGTGTCTAGAGCATCACACAGAAATTTTTGTCCACAAGGCAACCAGAAATCACAAAAACAGGTTCAAGTATTCTCAAGTACTCTTTCAGAAAGAAAGAAAAAATAAAAGACATTTTAGAAACACTTTCATCCAAAATGGTTCAAAGAGAAATAACATTAAGACTGAGAGGAAGGGTAGTTTTACATTTTATTCTTCATAACTTTGGCATTTCCTCAATTTTTTGCAATGCATGTTTTTAAAAAACAAAACAAAACATATGTTAGCCAGGATATGGTGCTTATAAAAATACACATGATAGATGGGTCACCAATAAAGATTTCCTTTCTGAATTCATTCCTGGTCCAGCCTCCATCACACCAAAGGTAACAGCAATTCCAGATTTTGTCTCTCCAATTGCCTTGTTTGGAATGTACAACACACACAAATGTGTGTACGTATCCTGTTGAAAAACAAAAATTTCACTGAGTACATTTTAAAGATCTAATTGACTTTATTGAACAATTCGGGCATCGGGCAGCATCCCACGCATTGTGTGGAAGGAAGCCTCAAAGGGTAACAGAAAGGGAAGTTTTCTAAAGACAGGACAGACGTGAGAGAGTGCGTGCGTGCTCACTGGCTAAGTCGTGTACAGCTCTTGTGCAAGCTCATGGACTGTAGCCCGCCAGGCTCCAGTGTCCATGAGATTCTCCAGGCAACAACACTGGAGTGGGTTGCCATTTCCTTCTCCAGGGGATCTCCCCGACCCAGGGATGGAACCCACGTCTCCCGCATCGGCAGATGGGTTCTTTACCACTAAGCCACCTGGGAAGCCCCAAAGGCAGGACAAGGAAGTCATAAACATGGAAACAAAATTGTTTCAGATTTAGATCATCTTTCTTTGGGAGAAAAGGGGT
Source organism: Tragelaphus eurycerus (assembly GCA_935064755.1). Lineage (NCBI taxonomy): Eukaryota > Metazoa > Chordata > Mammalia > Artiodactyla > Bovidae > Tragelaphus > Tragelaphus eurycerus. Next base: position 18,876,818 of record CAKXYN010000039.1, on the reverse strand, counting down.
CTTCCAGGTGCACCATCTCACCTTCCTTTGGGGGATGGAGAAGGTGCTGACCAGAAAATATCTGATCGGCAGGTTAAGGCTGTATTTCTGGGGAGTCTGAAGCTTCAGTTAAGTTAGGTATTAAGCCCTGATTCGGTGGCCTGATGTAGGACAACTGACCCCTTGGGGCTTGTGGTCTTATTTTAATGATATCAACTTTTTTAAATATATTTTTTAAATGTTACTGAAATATAGTTAATTTCAGTCTCTACTTTCATCTTTGTTTTATATTTTTATTACTTTCTGCTTTTATCTTCATCTTCATTTTTCTTACTTTGGGTTTATTCTGCAGTTCTTTTTCTAATTCCCTATCCAGAATGACTGTGTTTAGACCCTGAGCTTCAGACATTACAGATAACTAGCACATTGGCCGATTCTGATCTGAGAGGCTGTTCCACACATCCCTGCATCCCTGCCCCAGGCTTCCTATCTCCTGGTGGGACCTTCAACGGAGAGAAAGTCCCAAAGCTCCACCCCCTCTCTCAGGCTGTTTAACCTCCTTATCACACAAACGACACAGCAATGTTTTCCCACAGCTGTGGATTGTCCTCTTCTTGGGGACACGCTGAGTTGGGAGGCCAGGAAAACGTCTGTTCCTGGGTCTTCAAAGGAGAGCAGCCCTGGTACTGTCCGGGGACTCCTCCAAAGCCATGCCCGGCCGTCTGTTGGAAGTGACCGTCCAGGGTCAGACATGATGCATCACCGTCTCAGCTCAAACACATCTTAAAATCACGGTTTTCTCTCTTCCAAAGGCAAGAGACTGCTAAGTGAGGTGGACGTGGTAATGAAGTTAACGAGCGGACAAAGGGGGAAGTCTAAAGAAGAGATTCCCTCTTCCTCTTTCCAAATGTGGCTCCTGAGAACTTGGCCAAGTTCAACTACTGAGCCATTCTTTCTAAAGCATCCAGAGAAGGGGGGATTCATTAAGAGCAAATTTCCGGAATGAAAGGAAGTCCCATGAAACCGATTAAACAGGGTTCTGCAATAGATCAAACTAGGCAAGTCTCTGCACTAGGCTGAATAGACAGCGGAAGATGAAGAGCGGAGACAGCGTCAGAGAGAAGCGAAGAAGGCCTTGAGAGACAGGTTTGACTTGTCTTTCCTGCTACTTTGCCTCTGCAACTGCTGAGGCAAGAGGCAGAGTGGGTAAGGGCTGACCTGGCATTGAGACGGATTGCTCCGTTTACTAGCTGTGTGACGCACATTTAAAGACTTCTGCTGCAAGTATCAAATTGTCCTTCAGAAGGTGTTAGAAATTAATTGCACGGACACACCATAGGAGAGCCTGCTTCTCCATGCTGTCGTCCCCCAACAGCTTCTCTCTCACTCACTCGCTCACCCTCTCACACCCGCACACGCACGCACCACCGTCACGCGGTCTTGCCGAGTGGATCCGCCAAAGATCACACCCTAAGGCTGTTTCACTCATGCTTCTTTGAGCAGTGAGGTTGAACATGTTTTCAAATTTCTTGGCAATTTTCTTTTTGCTGTGACGTGACTATTTTTGCCCTTCGCCCATTTGCTCTTTGAAATCGTCTGCTTTTCCTTACTAACAGGTAAGAACCTTTTGTATATTAGGAATAGTAACACTTTGGCATGGAATCCTCAGTTTGTGTCTTGGAGTTGGCCTCTGACCTTTTAGGGGTTTGGGATCGGGGGGATTTTTCACGTAAAGAGTTTTTTTTTTTTTACCAAAATGGGTAAAAAATGGGCTGCCTCCCTACTCGAGAGGTACCTTTGGTGCGATTGAAATGGAAGGTCTCTGTCTTGACCCAATAACCCTGGGAGTCACCACACCTTTGCTGTGAGGGGAGGGCTCCCGGCCCCACTTCCTCTTTCCACACTCTCAGGACCCCCGACCCCCCCACCCCCATTCCATCCTGAGCAAAGCCCTCCTCTGCTGTCTGTGGGACTCAGGGGAAGCCCGAAGCTGCTTCTGGTGAATGGTAAGGTTCTTTCTTCATCATGAAAGAACTCAGAAAGGAAGCAGGGAGGTTAAGAAAGTTAAATGAGAGTTTATTTCAGCAAGAATGCGCTCTGAGAGGGAGAGCAGTGAGCAGATGAGGAGCTGCTGCCCCAGGTTTCTTCAGCAAGCTGGTTCCGAGGGGCTACAAACGAAGGGGTGGGATATTCACTGGGAAAGGAAGGGTTTGGGGGTTGCCTGCCCTGATCTTTGGGGGCTTCCTGGTGGCTCAGACAGTAAAGATCCTGCCTGTGCTGCAGGAGCCCTGGGTTTGATCCCTGAGTTGGGAAGATCCCTTGGAGAAGGGAGTGGCAACCCACTCCAGTACTCTTGCCTGGTGTCCATGGATGGAGGAGCCTGCCCAGCCACAGTCCCTGGGGTCACAAAGTGTCAGACACAACTGAGCGACTAACACTCTCACTTTCAGATGAGTTTAGTTCTGGATGACCAACAGGTTTCAATTTAAAACGATCAAACTGGACTTTTCTGGTGATCCAGTGGTTAAGAGTTCACCTGTCAGTGGAGGGGACATGAGTTTGATCCCTGATCTGGGAAGATTTCACATGCTGGGTACAACTAAGCCTGAGTGTCACAGCTACTGAAGCCCTCACACCTAGAGCCCAAGCTCTGCAACAGGAGAAACCACCAAAACAGAAGCCCACGCAGTGTGACTAGAGAAAGCCCAAGAGCAGCAACGAAGACCCAGCAGAGCCAGAAATAAATAAAATAAAATGAATTTTAAAAAATAATAAGAGGAAAGATACACTATTGAGAGGGTTAACAGTCAGGAAGGCTAGGGGTCCCCAAGTGGCACGGGGAAATGAACTGCAAGTGGCAGGCATTTCTTTCTTCTTTTGTCTTATTCCTGCATTGCCATGATGACACCTGGTTCCACCTGAACTTAATTTTTCTCAAACCTTGAGCTAACCAGTGCAGTTTTCTTATGGAAATGTTTTTCTTAAGCCATGTTAATGAAACTACGTATTTGCTTTGGAAGTGATCAGTGCAAAGAAATAGAGGAAAACAATAGACTGGGAAAGACTAGAGATCTCTTCAAGAAAATTAAAGATACCAAGGGAACATTTCATGCAAAGATGAGCACAATAAAGGACAGAAACATTATGGACCTAACAGAAGCAGAAGATATTAAGAAGAGGTGGCAAGGATACCCAGAAGAACTATACAAAAAAGATCTTAATGACCCAGACAACCATGATGATGTGATCACTCACCTAGAACCAGACATCCTGGAGTGCAAAGTCAAGTGGGTCTTAGGAATCATCACTACGAACAAAGCTAAAGAAGGTGATGGAATTACAGTTGAGCTATTTCAAATCCTGAAAGATGATGCTGTGAAAGTGCTGCACTCAATATGCCAGCAAATTTGGAAAACTCAGCAGTGGCCACAGGACTGGAAAAGGTCAGTTTTCATTCCAATCCCAAAGAAAGGCAATGCCAAAGAATGCTCAAACTACCACACAGTTGCACTCATCTCAGACGCTAGTAAAGTAATGCTCAAAATCCTCCAAGCCAGGCTTCGGCAATATGTGAACCATGAACTTCTAGATGTTCAAGCTGGATTTAGAAAAGGCAGAGGAACCAGAGATCAAATTCCCAACATCCACTGGATCATCGAAAAAGCAAGAGAGTTCCGGAAAAACATCTATTTCTGCTTTATTGACTATGCCAAAGCCTTTGACTGTGTGGATCACAATAAACTGTGGGAAATTCTGAAAGAGATGGGAATACCAGACCACCTGACCTGCCTCTTGAGAAACCTGTATGCAGGTCAGGAAGCAACAATTAGAACTGGACATGGAACAACATACTGGTTCCAAATAGGAAAAGGAGTACATCAAGGCTGTATATTGTCACCCTACTTATTTAACTTATATGCAAAGTACATCATGAGACATGCTGGGCTGGAAGAAGCATAAGCTGGAATCTTGTGGGAGAAATATCAATAACCTCAGATATGCAGATGACACCACCCTTACGGCAGAAAGGTAAGAAGAACTCAAGAGCCTCTTGATGAAAGTGAAAGAGGAGAGTGAAAAAGTTGGCTTAAATCTCAACATTCAGAAAACTAAGATCACAGCATCCGTTCTCATCATTTCATGCCAAATAGATGGAGGAACTATGGAAACAGTGGCTGACTTTATTTTTCTGGGCTCCAAAATCACTGTAGATGGTGACTGCAGCCATGAAATTAAAAGACGCTTAAGGAAAGTTATGACCAACCTAGACATCATATTAAAAAGCAGAGACATTACTTTGCCAACAAAGGTCCATCTAGTCAAGGCTATGGCTTTTCCAGTAGTCATGTATGGATGTGAGAGTTGGACTATAAAGAAAGCTGAGCGCTGAAGAATTTATGCTTTTGAACTGTGGTGTTGGAGAAGACTCTTGAGAGTCCCTTGGACTGCAAAGAGATCCAACCAGTCCATCTTAAAGGAGATCAGTCCTGGGTGTTCATTGGAAGGATTGATGTTGAAGCTGAAACTCCAATACTTAGGCCACCTGATGTGAAGAGCTGATTCATTTGAAAAAGACCCTGATGCTGGGAAAGATTGAGGGTACCAGGAGAAAGGGACAACAGAGGATGAGATGGTTGGATGGCATCACTGACTCAATAGACATGAGTTTGGGTAAACTCTGGGAGTTGGTGATGGACAGGGAGGCCTGGCGTGCTGCAGTCCATGGGGTTGCAAAGAGTTGGACACGACTGAGCAACTGAACTGAAAAATGACACCACCCTTATGGCATAAAGCAAAGAACTAAAGAGTCTTTTGGTAAAAGTGAAAGAGGAGAGTGAAAAAGTTGGCTTAAAAATCAACATTCAAAAACTAAAACCATGGTATCCAGTCTCATCACTTCATGGCAAATAGATGGGGAAACAATGGAAACAGTGACAGACTTAATTTTCTTGGGCTCTAAAATCACTGCAGATAGTGACTGCAGCCATGAAATTAAAAGATGTTTGCTCCTTGGAGGAAAAACTACGACCAATCTAGACAGCATATTAAAAAGCAGAGACATTACTTTGCCTACAAATGTCTGCCTAGTTGAAGCTATGGTTTTTCCAGTAGTCATATATAGGTGAGAGTGTTGGACGTAAAGAAAGCTGAGCTCTGAAGAATTGATGTTTTTGAACTATGATGTTGGAGAAGATTCTTGAGAGCCCCTTAGGCTGCAAGGAGATCCAACCAGTCAATCTAAAGGAAATCAGTCCTGAATATTCATTGGAAGGACTGATGATGAAGCTGAAGCTCCAATACTGTGGCCATCTGATGCGAAAAACTGACTCACTGGAAAAGATCCTGGGAAAGATTGAAGGCAGGAAGAGAAGGGGATGACAGAGGATGAGTTGGTTGGATGGCATCACTGACTTGATGGACATGAGTCTGAGTAAGCTCCAGGTGTGGGTGATGGACAGGGAGGCCTGGTGTGCTGCAGTCCATGGGGTCACAAAAAGTCAGATACAACTGAGTGACTGAGTTGAACTGATTTGCTTTGGAATCTGCCTTTCTTCAAATCAGTTCTGCTTAAAACTAATCTTTTTCCCAAACCTTGTGCTGATCATGTCTCAGCAAACCAGTACATTTTACTCTTGGAAATGTTTTATTAAACCGTGTTAATGAAACTGCATTTGCTTGGAAATCTGTCTTTCTTCAAGAGTCATGTCATTGTTTTATGGCTGGAGATGACTCCCCTCGTGCCCTTCTATCTCAAAACACATGTTGTGGGAGAGGGGCCTTGTGTGACCCTTTCAGTCCTGAGGTGTTTCTTTTATCTGATTAGCAGCTTGCTAACTGATATGAAAGGGTGCTCTTTCTGTCCCCTTCTGATGTCTATGTCAGAAGCTTTCTCTATCTCTTTTTATACTTTAATAAAACTCTGCTACCCAAAAGCTCCGAGTGATCAAGCCTCATCTTTGGCTCCAGACGGAGTTCCTCTCCTTTGGGGGCCACGAATCCTGCTGTCATTCATGGCTCTCAGCCACAGACTTTCACTATGATCATGGTTCAGAAGAATTAATATTAAAAAATGAATATCACTGATGAACGTAAATGCAAAAATCCTTAACAAAATTCTAGCAATCAGAATCCAACAACACATTAAAAAGATCATGCGCCATGACCAAGTGGGCTTTATCCCAGGGATGCAAGGATTCTTCAATATCCGCAAACCAATGTAACAAAAAATGAAATAAAACAATCAAATCATAGACATTATATATTTTAAGCAAGCTTTCTTTCCTTCTATATCTGTTTCTTATTTATGGTTGTTATCACATCAGATCAGATCAGTCGCTCAGTCGTGTCTGACTCTTTGCGACCCCATGAACCGCAGCACGCCAGGCCTCCCTGTCCATCACCAGCTCCCGGAGGTCACTCAGACTCGCATCCATCGAGTCAGTGATGCCATCCAGCCATCTCATCCTCTGTCGTCCCCTTCTCCTCCCGCCCTCAATCCCTCCCAGCATCAGAGTCTTCTCCAATGAGTCAACTCTTCGCATGAGGTGGCCAAAATATTGGAGTTTCAGCTTGAGCATCATTCCTTCTAAAGAAATTCCAGGATTGATCTCCTTCAGAATGGACTGGTTGGATCTTCTTGCAGTCCAAGGGACTCTCAAGAGTCTTCTCCAACACCACAGTTCAAAAGCATCAATTCTTCAGCGCTCAGCCTTCTTCACAGTCCATCTCTCACATCCATACATGACCACAGGAAAGACCATAGCCTTGACTAGGCGAACCTTTGTTGGTAAAGTAATGTCTCTGCTTTTGAATATGCTATCTAGGTTGGTCATAACTTTCCTTCCAAGGAGCAAGCGTCTTTTAATTTCATGGCTGCAGTCACCATCTGCAGTGATTTTGGACCCCAGAAAAACAAAGTCTGACACTGTTTCCACTGTTTCCCCATCTATTTCCCATGCAGTGATGGGACCAGATGCCATGATCTTCGTTTTCTGAATGTTGAGCTTTAAGCCAACCTTTTCACTCTCCACTTTCACTTTCATCAAGAGGCTTTTTAGCCCCTCCTCACTTTCTGCCATAAGAGTGGTGTCATCTGCATATCTGAGGTTATTGATATTTCTCCCAGCAATCTTGATTCCAACTTCTGTTTCTTCCAGTCCAGCATTTCTCATGATGTACTCTGCATATAAGTTAAATAAACATGGTGACAATATGCAGCCTTGACGTACTCCTTTTCCTATTTGGAACCAGTCTGTTGTTCCATGACCAGTTCTAACTGTTGCTTCCTGACCTGCATACAGATTTCTTAAGAGGCAGATCAGGTGGTCTGGTATTCCCATCTCTTTCAGAATTTTCCATAGTTTATTGTGATCCACACAGTCAAAGGCTTTGGCATAGTCAATAAAGCAGAAATAGATGTTTTTCTGGAACTCTCTTGCTTTTTCCATGATCCAGCGGATGTTGGCAATTTGATCTCTGGTTCCTCTGTCTTTTCTAAAACCAGCTTGAACATCAGGAAGTTCACGGTTCACATATTGCTGAAGCCTGGCTTGGAGAATTTTGAGCATTACTTTACTAGCGTGTGAGATGAGTGCAATTGTGCGGTAGTTTGAGCACTCCTTGGCATTGCCTTTCTTTGGGATTGGGATGAAAACTGACCTTTTCCAATCTTGTGGCCACTGCTGAGTTTTCCAAATTTGCTGGCATATTGAGTGTAGCACTTCCACAGCATCATCATTCAGGACTTGGAATAGCTCCACTGGAATTCCATCACCTCCACTAGCTTTGTTCGTAGTGATGCTTTCTAAGGCCCATTTGACTTCACATTCCAAGATGTCTGGCTCTAGGTCAGTGATCACATCATCATGATTATCTAGGTCTTGAAGCTCTTTTTTGTACAGTTCTTCTGTGTATTCTTGCCACCTCTTCTTAATATCTTCTGCTTCTGTTAGGTCCACACCATCTCTGTCCTTTATCGTGCCCATCTTTGCATGAAATGTTCTTTTGGTATCTCTGATTTTCTTGAAGAGATCCCTAGTCTTTCCCATTCTGTTGTTTTCCTCTATTTCTTTGCATTGATCACTGAAGAAGGCTTTCTTATCTCTTCTTGCTATTCTTTGGAACTCTGCATTTAGATGTTTATATCTTTCCTTTTCTCCTTTGCTTTTCTGCTCTTTACAGCTATGGTTGTTAACCTTGGTGTTAATCTAACTTTGAGTAGCAAACTCATATTATTTGTGTTGAACAATTAACAGAATGCCTTGTAAACTTTATTAGGAATGGATGTGTGCTTTTCATTGGCGCAATTCCTGTGTGTTCCTTTTAATTATTATCGTGGACTTGTGACTCTTTTTATAGTCTCAGCTTGTTTCAATAGACTATAATTACTATAATTTGATAGTGTTGAAATTGTCCCTGCTGGGCCATGAGGAGCCCTCCATACTGTAGGCATCTTTGTCTTTTGAACATGACCTTAATCATCTCTGACAGTCTTTGTTGTTTGGCAAAAAATGTTTCCCCCACTTTTGAACTTTGGATTTTCCTTCTAGGTCTAGCCACAGCAGCTCTTCCTGGGATCTTAATTTCTTTTAGACAAACTGTATAGGAGAAAATCTGGGTGCCTCGAGTACACGAGATGGGCCGATGGGTTTTGACAGCAGCAGAGAGGCCTCAGAGGGAGTCTCAGCTCTGAGTGAAATTACAAATATTTTGAAGACAACTATTGAAGAGTTCAACTTTGGACTGAGACCAAGATTAGGCCACAAAGGCTTGCCGTTCACAGATCAATTAGCAAATGTTTAAAGAACACTTACTTTTTTTGCCTTTCTAAAGTTATATGGGTTTTTTTAGAGAGATTTCATTTTTGGTGCAATGAATTACCCTGATTTTTCCTTGTGATTCTTTGGGGTGTTTTTTTTTTTTTTAGTTTATTTTTAATTGAAGGATAATTGCTTTACAATATTGCTTTGGTTTTTAATGACAAGCAATTCTAGATATTATCACTAATATTAATGTCTGAGACTATGATAACAGAGCAGATAAAAACCAAGCTTTCTCTGAACAGATAGAGAGAGGTCAGGAGTTTGGGGCTGGACAGTAAGTTGCAAAGGGTGGATCACGGACACCAGTGTCTGGAATCAGAGGGGACGTCAGCACTTGGAGAAGTCACAGAGATGGAGGCTGAAGGGCCTGAAATCCTCCCAGGAAGGGGAGGAACATTTTAGTACAATGAGAGGGTCCCTGAAGCATAGACAACCTACCGGAAGGAGGACTCCTTCCAGAGCTTGAGAGTGAGCTCTTGTCTAACGTTCAGAAATGGATTGTCTGAGGAGACACACATGCCGACAAAACCAAGACTTTATTGGAAAGGGGCGCCTGAACAGAGCAGGAGGGCGAGGGAACCAGGAGGACCGCTCCACTATGTGGCTCACAGCCTCGGGTTTTATGGTGATGGGATTAGTTTCTGGGTTGTCTCTGGCCAATCGTTCTGACTCAGGGTCCTTCCTGGTGGCACCAAGATGGGTTCCAGAGAGGTGGATTCTGGGAGGTTGGTAGGACATTTGGACTGGTGTCTCCTTTGGACCCTTCCCAAATTCTTCCCACTGGTGGTCGCTTGTCAGTTCCACTTTCCTCACCAGGACCTCCTGTTTAAGATAACTCATGCAAGTGGTTTACTATGGTGCCTGGCCAGGGTGGGCACTTTCAGTCAGTGGTTTCCTTAACAGACGGACACTGGGGTTTCTTTGAACGAGGCTAACTGAATGACCAGGTGTGATCCTCTAAAAGTCCAGACCCTTCTTCCAGGATTATGTGGAAACAAAACTAGAATCAGACTTAAAGAAAGGCCTATGTATCACCAAGTTCTCATCTCAGCTGCTCGTCAGCACTGGAAATACCATGATACCCCGCTGGAGCCAGGAGAGACTCCACCTGACATCACAGCCAGGGTGGTGAAAAGCAGGCGGTGTGTGCCTTCCGGGCCACTTGGCAACTGTCATCCTTTCTGTTCTCAGGCTGCTGGGGGGGAAACGGTGGAGGGTGTTTCGGTTGGGATGAGAGGAGGCATACGACAGACCTCACTCTGTCTTTGTCAGAACTGAGAATGAGCTGAAGGACACATGGCCATCTTTTGTGTCCGTGCTTCTCTCTTGGCAAGTTAAGGAGGCGGTGGGTGGGACATGGGAACCGCCTGACCTCTGCGGGGCTCATGTGCTCAGATGTGCCCTATACTCCACATCTTTGTTCTGATTTTCTTCCCTTCTTCTAAAGATGCCCTTTGTCCCTCCATTTTTAACCTAGAAGGCAGCTTTGAGTTTCCAGTTTTACAAGTTACAGGCTAGCCAGCTCTTTGTTTTCTTATCACCTTCCCAACTCACCTTTCATTCCCAAAAGGACCCAGGGAGGCATATCTGCTAAAGAAAAGGCCACGTGCTTCCTGGGATCTACAAGGTCACTTCTCAAGGGAACAGCAGCCTCCCTCCACATCCCTCGAAGGGCAGAAGGTCAGAACACATTTGTTTGCATTTGAGAGGGAAGTATAGTTCCTAGTGGGCTTCCCCGGTGGCTCAGCGGAAAAGAATCTGCCCGCCAATGCAGGAGTCACAGGTTCAATCCCTGGGTTAGGAAGATGCCCTGGAGGAGGAAATGGCAACCCACTTCAGTATTCTTGCCCGGAGAATCTCATAGACAGAGAAGCCTGGTGGGCTACAGTCCTTGAGGTCACAAAAGAGTCATACAAGACTTAGGGATTAAACAAGAACAGCAATAAAGTACCTAGTGGGAGGGGAGTTATTTACCTAAGACAGAGCAAACATTTTAGCTGAGATGTTTGGAAAATGTCAGTTCAGTTCAGTTGGTCAGTCGTGTCTGACCCTTTGCAACCCCATGGACTGCAGCACACCAGGCCTCCCTGTCCATCGCCCACACCTGGAGCTTACTTAAACTCATTTCCATCAAGTTGGTGATGCCATCCAACCATCTCATCCTCTGTCGTCCCCTTCTCCTCCTGCCTTCGATCTTTCCCAGCATCAGGGTCTTTGCCAGTGACTCAGTCCTTCACATCAGGTGGCCAAAGTATTGGAGTTTCAGCTTCATCATCAGTCCTTCCAAGGAATATTCAGGACTGATTTCCTTTAGGATTGACTGGTTGGATCTCCTTGCAGCCCAAGGGGCTCTCAAGAGTCTTCTCCAAACCCACAGTTGAAAACCATCAATTCAGAGCTCAGCTTTCTTTATGGTCCAACTCTCACACCCATTCATAACTACTGGAAGAACCACAGCTTTGACTAGACAGACCTTTGTTGGCAAAGTAATGTCTCTGCTTTTTAATATGCTGTCTAGATTTTAATATGCTGTCTAGCTTTTCTTCCAAGGAGCAAGCATCTTTTAATTTCATGGTTGCAGTCACCATCTGCATTGATTTTAGAGCCCAAGAAAATAAAGTCTGTCACTGTTTCCATTGTTTCCCCATCTATCTGCCATGAAGTGATGGGACCAAATGCCACAGTCTTAGTTTTCTGAATGTTGAATTTTAAGCCTGCTTTTTCACTCTCCTATTTCACCTTCATCAAGAGGCTCTTTTCTTGGCTTTCTCTCATAAGGGTGGTATATTCTGCATATCTGAGGCTATTGATATTTCTCCCTGAAATCTTGATTCCAGCTTGTGCTTCATCCAGTCCAGCATGTTGCATGATGTATTCTGCATATAAATTAAATAACCAAGGTGACAATATACAGCCTTGATGTACTCCTTTCCCAGGTTGGAACCAGTCTGTTGTTCCATGGCCGATTCTAACTGTTGCTTCTTGACCTGCATACAGATTTTTCAGGAGGCAGGTAAGATGGTTTGGTATTCCCATCTCTTTAAGAATTTTCCAGTTTGTTATGATCTGCACAGTCAAAGGCTTTGGTGTAGTCAATAAAGCAGAAGTAGATGTTTTTCTGGAATTCTCTTGCTTTTTCTATGATCCAGCGAATGTTGGCAATTTGATCTCTTGTTCCTCTGCTATTTCTAAATCCAGCTTGAACATCTGGAAGTTCTCAGTTCATGTACTGTTGAATCCTCGCTTGGAGAATTTTGGAAAATGTACCTGCTAAGAAATTTTACACGCAGTCTTGTATGTTTGGGGTGATTTTCATATGTAACATAATATGCCATGTGAAATGTGTGAGAAAGAGAGAGAGAGAACAAAATGAATTGGTAAGATGAGACGAACAGAATTTGGATCAGCAATAAAAATGTGTTTAGCTCACAAAATGCTTGAAAGGGCAGGACTAGATCATGGACTGTCTGGGAGGGAAAGCCTGGCCACTCCAAGGATAGTCAGGCCACGCAGAGAGAATGTGGCAAAGCAGGATGGGGCAGGAGGGTCAACAACAATGACAAGAGCAGTGTCAGCTGATTTCCAGTGAAGGGACCAAATTCTAGGAACTGTAGTGGTTGAATAACTTCTCTTGCTCAATGCATCACTGTACAGTCATGACAAAGAATCAGCCCCATGTGGCTGTAATGGAAGAACGTTAACTTGCAGACTGATGTGTGTGGCATCACTTCACGAGTTCTCAGGCCACGAAATTCAAATGTGTGAGAAATGCAATCTTGTGTTTCTCGGACTGAGTTTTTATCTGAAGTCCTCATTCTTCCAGGAAGTGTCCACCCCGCTGTGCCCTGTCCCCTGCAGTGGTGCCTCGCTCCATCCCCAGCAGTGGGTGTGGGTACAATGGGTATGCCCCAGCAGCCCCCTGAGTCCTGGGAAGCCCTGCCCAGCAGAGCAATGAGATGGTGGCACCGGAACCAGTCCCCAAGCCATCAACTAGCACTGGACAGACAGCCTCGAACTTCTTCAACGTGAGCAAGAACTTTTATCTTGTTGAAGCTTCGGATGTTTGGGAGATTTCAGTTACAGGCAAATTTAAACCACTGCATTAGACTAACGCACCCCCAGGGAAGTCTACCAACGTCTCAAAATATCAGATTTTGGACCTTCACCGGCAGAGAGGAGACATAGTGGGGTGAAAATAGGACATACTGCCCTTAGCAACCAGTGCAGGGACTGCAGTGTCGGATGGCTCAATGGTTTCTTCAGCTGGAGCTCGGAAGGTCCCCTGGGCCATGCAGACATGGGGACCAGATGGCCTGGAGCTGGGACGAGGCCATAAAATCAGCAGATGGTGGTGGAGGCAAGAGAGTCACATTCGGCTCATTCCAGAGTTGGGCCCCCTTCTGTGACGTAACATTGCCACTTTAGGGCCATGCTGTGTTCCAGGGAGTACGCTTCCTGTCCTGCCATCACCCGCCCTCTGTAGACACTGGCCCCACCCACCTGTCCCCATTGGGTCTGACCAGGCAGGCAGCCCCGCCCCCATTGCTTCCTCTGTCTCATCAGTGGTTATCTTTCAAGACCTGCAGGAAGAAATCTCTAAACGACACTGCAGGAAACGTTGGGGCAGGCTGGGGAGCTGATGTCAAGACCCTCCCATCCCTCCACTTCCTTTGAGGTTGGCTGTGCTGCTCCCCCACGTCCAATAGGATGACTGAAATGACCTCACCAAGGCTTCATTTCTACTGTGAGTCCTCATGTGGGCATTGGTTCCAGCACATCTATAACTTCCTTCCGGTTCTCTAAGGAGCCAAGATGACAGAGGCATGCATACAGCAGGTGCTCAGTAGATGCATGCTGAAGGAGCAGGACTTCTTCCAGGGAAGAGGCCTGGGGATGCTTGGCTGTCACGCCCTTTCCAGGAGCTGCCTGCATCCTGAGGCCTGAGTCACACCTCCCAGGCGCTCCAAATGTTCGCATGCCTCCTGTGCCCCACCCCCACCCCCTGACCCCTGAAGGAATGACTCTGGCTCTCTTGTGGCTACAGCGAGGCGTCAGGGGCCCAGTGTCCCCTCCTGACACACGGCTTTCCTCCTGTGCCCTGGAGAGGCTGCTCCCGGGATGGCAGAGAAGCACTCCTTGATGGTTCAGACAGGCTTCACTCTGATCCAAACCCTTGTGATGTTCAAGGGTGGCTTGCTTCTCTCCCAGAACCACATGTCTACTTTATCCAGACATGTCTTCTAAGCAGAAAGAAAATCAGAGGTTTTACTGTTGTTTTTAACAATGACCCAGCTCCAATACTTTGGCCACCTGATGCAAAGAGCTGACTCATTGGAAAAGACCCTGATGCTGGGAAAGATCGAGGGCAGGAGGAGAAGGGGACGACAGAGGATGAGAGGATTGGATGGCATCATTGACTCGATGGACATGAGTTTGAGCAAGTTCCGAGAGATAGTGAAGGCCAGGGAAGCCTGGTGTGCTGCAGTCCATGAGGTTGCAGGGAGTCAGACGCAACCTAGAGGCTGAAAAACAACAGCAACCTCTCCGTCTAAAGCCTTCTTCAGAAGCTTTGCCCAAGATTCTAAGAAAAATTAGAGAGGGTATTTTTTAATACACATTTGAAAAACTGATTCAAAGCCTGCAATTAACGTATTTGCTACCAGTAAAGAGTATAACTGTGACAGTCAGAAAGAGAAGACTCAGAAACGGGGCTTTGCTTGGGAGAAGCTGAAATGGAGCCCTAGGTCCCCTCCATGGGCCCCAGATGTGGTTTTGTTTTCGTTATTAATTTATTTATTTAGTTACAATTTTTAAAATTTGAATCTAGTTGATTTTTTTGTTTTTGTTGTTTTACCAACGGCCGAGTTTCAGGTTTCCAATTAGCCCATGTCCACTCTCAAAGGAAGATCAGTGTTGCCCAGAACAAAATCCCAATATCTCGAGTCCACGAGGCCGTCCCTTGGCTTAGCCAACCTGGCCAGGAGTGTTTATAAGGCAATACCACATGTCTTCGATCATGCCTCCAATTTGCATTAGAATCTTTTCTCCCACAGTGTGTTCTGAAGGGTCCTCATTTGTGATTTGTCCCACAAATAAAGAACTTTTAAAACAAATAAAGTTTCTGTTTTCTCTAGGAACTGAAATCACGTCTTGAGCTAGAACTTGAATCAGTTACTACTAACTCAGAATAAATTGAACATGGGACTTCCCCAGTGGTCTAGTGGGTTAACTCCATGCTTCCAATTCAGGGAACATGGGTTCAATCCATGGTCAGGGAACTAAGATCCCACATGCCATGGAGTGAAGTCAAAATATTTCTTTAAAAAATTATAAAAAAAAAAAAGTAAGCTGTACTCCTTTTTTATATGTTCACTGTGATATTCCGTTGTTGGCATACGAGGTCACCTTCTAGAATCACCAATAAGAACTGAAAGCAAGAGTGAAATAGAATGAAGCATTCCTAAAATGCGGGGCGCCAAAACTCTTCCCCCCAAAATTCTTATAGACCTTCTGGTCTTGGAATAAGGAGCCTGTTTTGTGCCATCACAGGTGTATAAGCATGCTTGGGGTAGAGTTTGCTGGAAGAGTCACCATATTCATAAACCAGTGGTCCTCCAAGAAGCCTACATGCTAAATTACTTTTGCCAACATGACGCCTACAAAGACTTTTTCTTTCAGAGAGTGAATAAAACAATATTTATTCTAGGAAGCCAATGACAGAGGCCTCTGGTCTAACAATATTTAAATGCTGCTGGGCTTTCAAAATACTTTGGATAAGTAAGTACTTGCTAACCACCAATAGCTCTCACTAGAGAAGATAAGTAGATAAAAGACAGCCAGAGCTTTGAGAGACTTCAAGAAAACAAAATCGAGCCAACCACAGTTAGCACTCTCTAGAATTGATATTGATTTGAGGGCAGGCAGGTGGGAGGATGCGTTCAGGGCTTCTGAAAGGGTGAGAACTCGGTCTTCACTTCTGCCGTGCGGTCCCCTGCGAAGCATCTCTCTCTAGGCTGCCTGTGTGTTGAGTTCTGATGTTTGAACCTGAAGGTAAATCTTGTGTTCTTTGGGTTTTGCTTTCCTGCAGTGACCAAAAAGAAAAATTTAAGTTACAATAGGAACTTCCCTGGTGGTCCAGTGGTTAAGATTCCACATTCCCAAAGCAGGCGGCCGAAGGTTTGATCCCTGATCAGGGAACTAGATCCTGCCTGCCACAACTAAGACCCGATGCAGCCAAAGAAATAAATATTTCTTATATTTCTTTTCAGTTTTTAAGTTAAAATCAATAATGGCTTTTAAGAATCTGTTGCAAAGTTTTACCTGAGAATAAGTCTTAAAAGAAAAGGTTAGAAGATGCATAGCAGGTGATGAAGAAGAACAGGGTCAGCAGAGACCTCAGGTGGCCAGTTTCCGGTTCTCTGCCTGTTTTGCTATGGTTTATTACATTTCAAATAGTTCTTGAAAGTCAAATGTTAAATATTATTTCTTGACACTTGAAAATTGGATGAAATCTCAATGTCAACTTCTATACATAAAGTTGTGCTGGAGCCCAGCCACGCCCATTCATTTATGAACTGTGACTGATTTTGTTCTAAAAGAGCAGAACCTGGGAACAAAGACTGCACGTCCTCAAAGCCGGAAGTATTTATTCCTTGATCCTTTACAGAAAGGGTTTGCTGACCCTTCCACAGAGCATCTGTTGTGTCTCTGTCTCACAGCATCCCCTGAGAGTCAGCATTCCATCCTGAAGCTGGGGCTCGGGGGTATCTATCACGATCTCCTTTATTTGTAGCCAGTGACAACAGCTGCCTCACAAGGTTTTGCGAGGATGGGTACCTGAAACTCAGTGAAGTTGATGCAGTGTGACATCTATTAGCCAGAGCTCCCATCATTCCCAATCCCTGACCTTGTTTTCTGGAAAGTAGGGAAGAACATGTCATTTTTTAAATAAATCATTGATTTGGCTACAAGGGATCTTAGTTGCAGCACATGGGATCTTTTAGTTGCAGCATGTGGAATCTAGTTCCCTGACCACAGATTGAACCCGGGGCCCCTGTTTTGGGAGCATGGTGTCTTAGGCACTGGACCACCTGGGAAGTCCCAAGAAGGTATCAGTCGAAATAATCTCTCTATTTATGAAATTCGTATAGCAGAGAAGACAGATAATGAAATAAGTGGTGATTATACATAGTGAAGGGCATTATCAAGAATAGAGGGTGTCCATGGCGGCATGGAGCTCCAAGCAGAAGCCCTGGCCTCCCCTGGCCGGGCAGGAATGGCTCTGATGATAGAGTGAAGGGACAAACACAACATCATAGAAGATGACCAAGTGCCTATTAACAACTTATTAACTTTCAAAATCAGGTAATCAACCTTAGCTCTATGTGTCTACTCTTTGGGACCAGAGGAAGATATTGTCAGCAAGGACAAATGTGTAGCTGTGTGTGTCTACTACACATATGACAACATGTGCTCACAGTTCACATAGAATGTGGGTCCCTTATCAGTACTGAGAGATGAGGAATTTCTCAAAGTGAGGTGCACTGACAGGTATTGATCGTCATGAAAAGATCAGGTTCCCCCATTCAATTATGAAGTCAAAAAAAAATCTAAAGGGCCTAGGAATCTGCATTTTAGCAAGCTCCATTTGTGACTCCTCTGCAGAGTAAATTTGAGAATCACTGAGGAAATCACACAATATGCAATGGCAAGAATCTAAGATTTGTTGAATACCTACTATGTGCCAGGCAGTGGATAAGTCGTTGTCACCTACTTAACCTCACTGAATTTTCACAGCACACTTCTCAATTAAGTATTATTGTGGCTATTTTTCAGGCAAGGAAATGAATGTTAGAGGATTCAATGATATTCCCAAGGTCACATGGCCAAAGGTGGCTGCCCTGGACTGAACCTAAGCCTCAATGAGTCCCCAGAGTCTCTTGGCTCTACTTCCAGGGACACGTGGGTCCTTACATAGAAGTCACAGAACCAAGCCTGTAATGACTACATCATCAGACACTTTTGCTCCCTTTCCTGTTAGGTCCCTTTAAGAGCAGGACCTGAGACTCCCTGAAGCCCTTGTCCCTGTTACAGGAGTGAAAGTTTTAAGTCATTCTTCTTTGTGAAGAAAGTCACTAAGGAATTTGAACCAACAGTCACAAAAAAGGCAGAAGATTGATTTAAAAATCAGATCAGATCAGTCGCTCAGTCGTGTCCGACTCTTTGCGACCCCATGAACCGCAGCACGCCAGGCCTCCCTGTCCATCACCAGCTCCCAGAGGTCACCCAGACTCATACCCATCGAGTCAGTGATGCCATCCAGCCATCTCATCCTCTGTCGTCCCCTTCTCCTCCTGCCCTCAATCCCTCCCAGCATCAGAGTCTTCTCCAATGAGTCAACTCTTCGCATGAGGTGGCCAAAATACTGGAGTTTCAGTTTTAGCATCATTCCTTCCAAAGAAATCCCAGGGCTGATCTCCTTCAGAATGGACTGGTTGGATCTTCTTGCAGTCCAAGGGACTCTCAAGAGTCTTCTCCAACACCACAGTTCAAAAGCATCAATTCTTCGATTTAAAAATAGCTCCCAGCAACTCTGGGGTGGGCTAGGGGCCGTGGTGCTCCACATGGTCAGCCTCGCAAACAAAACCCTGCGACTCGCGGTTTAGAGCAGATGACTGCCAACCAAAAAGGTACACTCCGGCTCTCCCTGCTTTCCTTTTTAGCCAACAGTCACTGCGTTGTGCTTCTCTCTGTAGCAGCTCTGGGGGTGATAACAGGCCAGAGAAGACCTGTAAAGCTCTCCCAGGAGACAGGAGATGGAGAGTGTTCATAACCGGGAAGGCAAGTCTAACATGGGGCTCTGGGTGCCCCGGTGGCCGGCGCTCACCTCTGCAGGTTCTCGGCATCCTCGATGGTCTCCGGCAAAGTGACCCCCTTGGTCTCCGGAAGAAGCAGCGTCATTCCCCCGGCAACCAGCCCCAGGGCCGCTTCAAACGAGACAGATTCAACATGGAGCCGTTAGAGCACGGCCAACACCTTTTACAGATGATGACAGCTAACTAAAGAGACGCGTAGGCAATACATGTGTGAGGGTCACTTCAAAAAGTCAGTGATACTAGAAAATTAAAAGCAATACGATAACAGGGGAAATGGCAGAGTAGGAAAGGAAATATTTCCCTCCTGTACACCTTGCTGTGCTTAGTTGCTTGGTCGTGTCTGACTCTTTGTGATCCCTTGGACTGTAGCCCACCAGGCTCCTCTGTCCATGGAATTCTCCAGGCAAGAATACTGGAGTAGTTACTTACCATGCCCTCCTCCAACCCAGGGATCCAACCCAGGTCTCCTGCATTGCAGGCAGATTCTTTACCAGCTGAGCTACCCAGAAAGCCTCACTGTACATTTACCTAAGAATACACTTCTAGAGCAACTGATGTTTAAATATTAGGGGGATTTATTGATTCAGGTACCTTGGGAACAATAGGAAACTCAATTTTGACTAGTAACTATATATATAAAGTATATATGTAGCAACTATTACATACACACATGCATGCATGATAAGTCACTTCAGTCATGTCCAACACTTTGAGACTCCATGAACTGTAGCCCACCAGGCTCCTCTGTCCATGGGATTCTCCAGGTAAGAATACTGGAATTGATTGCCACACCCTCCTCCAGGGGTTCTTCCCAACCCAGAGATCAAACCCACATCTCTTATGTCTCCTGCATTGGCAGGCAGGTTCCTTACCGTTAGCACCACCTGGGAAGCCCTTTATTATATTTATATATATAATATAACATAATATGATATATTATATAGTTGTATAATATAAACTATGCACGCATATTCAGTCACTCAGTTATGTCTGGCTCTTTGTGGCCCCATGGACTGCAGCCTTCCAGGCTCCTTTATCCACGGGATTTTCCAGGCAAGAGTACTGGAGTGGGTTTCCATTTCCTCCTTCAAAGGATCTTCCCAATCCAGGGATTGAACTCGCATCTCCTGCACTGGCAGGTGGATTCCTTACCACTGCGCCACCTGGGACGCCCATACGTAAACTATACAGAGTATATTATAGCTACTATACGTATACCATATGGAGCCCAGGTGATGCAGTGTGGGCCTCTCTTGCTACGCCTGCACTCCGACCCCACCCTACCCTGACGGGCTCACCTGGCCCAGACATGGCATCTCTCCACACGTGTGCAGTGGTTTTGCCCTCCGCTGAGTGGCAGGTTTGGGGAGAAGTGGATGAGTTCCCCCTCCTCCGCTAATCTAACATAATCAGTAACAAACCAGGTACTAAACTTGGATTCCCATTGTCCCTGTGTGTCTGTTGTCAATTGTTAAGATCTGGAAGCAGAAGAGGAGTGACAACCTAGCATCTTCAAACCTCTAGCGATCGCATATTAAGTTCACCAAAGTTGGGAGTCAAATTCATGGGAAACCAGGAGGCTACATCAAAAATGCTCTCCTGTTCTATTCTGTAGAAGGAATTAATGGACTCCAGAGCCACAGGACATAAACCTCTGGCCCATGTTTACGGCATCTTATCTTTCCCGTGAAGCAAGACAGGGGAGCCGGGAAACAATGAAAGGGCAGGCACCATCCTTGCCTTCTGTACACTCGCTGGGGGTACCATTCACTCATCCAGTAGTTATTGACTATTCACACTGGGCTGTGAATAAGAAATAATAAATGTGTCATGAAGGCTTACCAAACAAAATGAGCGGCGCGCCTTGCCAAACCTCCATCAGCCTGAAGACCAGGAACGGGGTGAGAACCCCACCCAAATCACACAGGGAGGAACACACCATCATGCCAAGGTTCCTGGTAAAATACAGAGACCAAAAAAGATGACATTTCTGTGAATCAGTTTTCCAAAAGGTAAACTTACGCTACAGCAATTACACCACCCATTCCCCAACCTCCAGGGAGGGGAGAAGGCTGGAGATGGGATTAATCTCTGAGGACTGGACTTCCCTGGTGGCACAGTGGATAGAAATCCCCCTGCCAATGCAGGGGACATGGGTTCGATTCCTGGTCCAGGAAGATTCCACATGCCCTGGAGCAACTAAGCTCGTGCGCCACAACTACTGAGTCTGCTGCGACTACTGAAGCCCGTGGTCCTGAAGGAAGGGTAGCCCCTGCTCACGGCAGCTGGAGAAATCCGAGCACAGTCACAAAGACTCAGCACAGCCAAACATAAATAAATAAGTATTCTTAAAAAAAAAAAAAAAATCACTGACGATTTCGTCAACCACGCCTACATGATGTGCTAAGAGAAAGGCACGTCCCAGCTCCAGGGGGACAGAGGTGCCTGTGCTGGGACTCTGCTAGCCTTGCCTGTGAACCTCGTCCTCTGGTTGGTTGCCTGTTCATAACCTTTGCAGCAAATGAGTAAGGGTAAGTGCTTCCCTGAGTTCTATGGGCCTTATAGCAAATGAATGAACTCCAGGAGGGAGGTTGCGAATTCCAGGTAGTTAATGTCAGAATTTCATGGGAAATGCCAGGCTGGATGAAGCGCAAACTGGAATTAAGATTGCCGGGAAAAATATCAATAACCTCAGATATGCAGATGTCATCACCCTTATGGGAGAAAGCAAAGAAGAACTAAAGGGCCTCTTGATGAAAGTGAAAGAGGAGATTGAAAAAGTTGGCTTAAAACTCAACATTCAGAAAATAAGATCATGGCATCCAGTCCCATCACTTCATGGCAAATAGATGGGGAAACAGTGGAAATAGTGTCAGACTTTATTTTCTGGGGCTCCATAATCACTGCAGATGGTGACTGCAGCCATGAAATTAAAAGACGTTTGCTCCTTGGAAGAAAAGCTATGACCAACCTAGATAGCATATTAAAAAGCAGAGACATCACTTCGCCAACAAAGGTCAGTCTAGTCAAAGCTATGGTTTTTCCAGTAGTCATGTGTGGATGTGAGAGTTGGACCATAAAGAAAGCTGAGAGCCGAACAATTGATGTTTTTGAACTGTAGTGTTGGAGAAGACTCTTGAGAGTCCCTCGGCCTGCAAGGAGATCAAATCAGTCAATCCTAAAGGAAATCAGTCCTGAATATTTATTGGAAGGACTGATGCTGAAGCTGAAACTCCAATACTTTGGCTACCTGATGCGAAGAACTGACTCATTTGAAAAGACCCTGATGCTGGGAAACATTGAAGGTAGGAGGAGACGGGAACAACAGAGGATGAGATGGTTGAATGGTATCACCAACTCGGTGGACATGAATTTGAGCAAGCTCTGGGAGTTGGTGATGAACAGGGAAGTCTGGCGGAGAAGGCAATGGCACCCCACTCCAGTATTCTTGCCTGGAAAATCCCATGGATGGAGGAGCCTGGTGGGCTGCAGTCCATGGGGTCGCTAAGAGTCGGACACGACTGAGCGACTTCACTTTCACTTTTTCGCTTTCATGCATTGGAGAAGGAAATGGCAACCCACTCCAGTTTTCTTGCCTGGAGAATCCCAGGGGCAGGAGAGCCTGGTGGGCTGACGTCTATGGGGTCACGCGGAGTTGGACACGACTGAAGTGACTTAGCAGCAGCAGCAGGGAAGTCTGGCATGCTGCAGTCCATGGGGTCACAAAGAGTCGGACAGGACTGAGTGACTGAACTGAACTGAATGTCAGAATTGGATTATAACAGTGGTCTGGAGATTGGAAAACTGGTTGGTCTGACTAGAGTTTTTGCTTTCACATAGAAGGACGGGGAAGGATAAAGAGAGGAAATTAAGAAATGAAGGACAAAGAAAGCTAGGGAGGTAACCATCTACTTGAAATGACCTCTTTATCCCTGACAATAGTTTTCGATCAGTCTGTCTTATATGAATATAGCCACTTCAGGGTATTCCTGTAAATAATCTTGAGCTTTGGGTCGAAGACATGGTTAAATCAGAAATGATAAATCAAGAAAAGTTTTATTCTTTTAAGCTTCTTCTATTACATCCATTTGCACAATTTCTTACTCCCTAAAATGAGTAATTATAACATTAGAACATTTTTCTTCCCTTCCCAAAGTCTCCCTCTATGACCTCAGTTTAGTTATTTATTTAGTGTTTGCCATTATAATCATTAAATGCGCTTTGTAATTTATTTGATTCACCAGCTTTCAATAATAACTTTCTTTTTAGCTGAAAAAATACGAGAAACTATATGAAAAATTATCTACACATGTTTATTGAGAAATTTAAAAAGCAAAAATAGGTGTTGACTTTTATTGAATGCCTCTTTTATCTATGGAGAGAAGAGTACAATTTTCTCTTTTAATTTATTAGCATGAACTATACTATGATTTCGGAGAAGGCAATGGCAACCCACTCCAGTACTCTCTCCTGGAAAATCCCAAGGATGGAGGAGCCTGGTAGGCTGCAGTCCATGGGGTCGCTAAGAGTCGGACACGACTGAGCGACTTCACTTTCACTTTTCACTTGCATGCATTGGAGAAGGAAATGGCAACCCACTCCAGTGTTCTTGCCTGGAGAATCCCAGGGACGGGGAAGCCTGGTGGGCTGCCATCTATGGGGCCGCACAGAGTTGAACACGACCAAAGCAACTTAGCACCAGCACCATACTATGATTTTCTAATATTAAGCTATCTTTGTATTCCTGGAATAACTCATCTTAGATACGATGTATTATTTTAATGTGCTCCACTCTTCTGCTTGATAATACATTGTTTAGGATTTGAATTTATCATTCATGAATAATATTTGTAGTTTTCTTGTTTCCTTTATTTTTGTTGCTCTTTGACACCAACATCATGAGAGCTTTATAAACAACTTTTTTTTAAACTTCCTCCTTTTCCTATACTCTAGAACTGTGGATCACTGACATTTTCTATTAATTAAATATTTTGTAAAACTATCCTGTGAAACCATTGTGGATTCTCTCTTAACTAGGATTTAGGGAGGGTCTTCTTTGTCTTAATACATTTTTGCCATAAATTCAACTTTGTCTGATGGAATTGTGGTTCTTGCTACATTTTTGTTTCCATTTACCCAGTATGTGTGTGGTGAGTCGCTTCAGTCGTGTCTGACTCTTTGCAGCCCCAAGGACTGCAGCCCGCCAGGCTCCTCCGTCCATGGGATTCTCCAGGCAAGAACACTGGAGCGGGTTGCCATTTCCTCCTCCGGGGGATCTTCCCAACCCAGGGATCAAACTCATGTCTCCTGAGTCTCCTGCGTTGCAGGTGGATTCTTTACCACTGAGCCACTGGGGAAGACCCTGCTTTTGTGCATTTCTTGTTTCTCAACATTTCTGAGGAAAAGTTATACTGCAACTATGCAGCAAATTGTTGGATTTTGCTTTATAATGAAATTAAAGCCTTTTTACTTTTGTTTTTCAATAAAGGAGTTGAGTCTTTTTGCTGCTGCTAAGTCGCTTCGGTCGTGTCCGACTCTGTGCGACCCCACAGACAGAAGCCCACCAGGCTCCCCTGTCCCTGGGATTCTCCAGGCAAGAACACTGGAGTGGGTTGCCATTTCCTCCTCCAACGTATGAGAGTGGAAAGCGAAAGTGAAGTCGCTCAGTCGTGTCCGACTCTTAGTGACCCCATGGACTGGAGACTACCGGGCTCCTCTGTCCATGGGATTTTCCAGGCAAAAGTACTGGGGTGGGGTGCCATGTCTCTTTATATTTATTTAAATGTCAGAAATGTTTGTTCTTAATTCTGTCATTAACTGTTTATTAATATTTTATAAATATTTCAACACATGCCATGTTTTTTGTTGTTTTCTGTGTCTTTTATTTCTCAATTTGTGTTGGTTATGTGTATTTTTTTTCTGATAATTTGGAAGGTTTGAGAATATACTTAATACTCTATTTCTTTAAACAGTATTGGTTAACTATTACGAACAACTTTAAAATTAGTGTATTTTTACTTTCTCCTCAAATCATGCCTCCATGCACTGGCTGTAGGTAATAATATCATTGTTTTTACCGTTTGCCTTCATCTCTTAAAATATGCCTAAAATCTACTTAATTTATTAGCTTTTAGTGATATAGTTTTTCTTGGAGAAAGTATTGAGAAAATCAGTGTATCACACTATCTCCAACATTCTCTTTTCCCTTTCCAACTTTTTTTAGTTATTGGGCTTCCCTGGTGGCTTAGATGGTAAAGAATTTGCGTGCCATGCAGGAGACCTGGGCTCTATCCCTGGGTCGGGAAGATCCCCTGGGAAGGGAATTACTCCAGCATCCTTGCCTGGAGAATTCCATGGACAGAGGAGCCTGGCAAGCTACAGTCCATTTTTAGTTATAGCATTTCTGTATTGTCAATTTATATTCTGTAATCAAAACAGTGACTGAGCGTTTTAATCTCAGATTCAGTAATCACCAGCAATAATTTTGAAGTATTACTCCACTTATTGTGTTTACTGGGAATTTTTTCTCTAATAGCTTTTTTGGAAAAAGTTTATAGTAACCATATTTTTAAGGCACAAAATAATTGGATGTTGTTTTTATTTGGGAATGAGAGTTTGGATAAAATTCTTTGAGTACATTTCCTCTCCTTGGGATCATTGCAGCATGTTTCACCATCTTCATCAAACGGTATCAGTTTGATTTTCTCCTGATACATGTAACTTACACTTTCAGCCTTGGTACCTCATAAGTCTTTCTTTATCTCTGAAGCACAGTAACTTAACTTGAATATTTGTTAATATTGCTCAGAATCAAGTTTTCCTGTAACTCTCACTGTATGCCACCTTCACATCATAGATCCAAGCATTCTTTTATTTCCAGAAGTTCTTTTAAGTTCTTTTTTTATTTCTTTAAGTTCTTTGGTTTCATTATTTCAATGATCTTCTTTGGGACACATGTATAATCTCTAAGCCTTTTAAACTCTTTGCTTATTTCGATCTTATTTTGCAATTCTTAGTTCTATCTTACCTTTCCTTTACTTTATCAATTCTCCCTTGTATTGCTTTCAAAGTGGTTTTCATTTGTGAAATATTTTAATATTTCTTTTTTTTTTAAGCCTGAGCTGACTTCATCTCTTGTCTTATCACACATTCTCCCAAGAACTTACATTCTCTGCTTTACACTCTTCTTTTACAGAGATGGCTAATTCATTACTATTTTGCACTTAGTCATAGTACACTTGGCTATAGTTTTCATTTGCTTTCTGATAATATTTTCCCTATGCATTTTCTTCATTTGTCACTTGCTTTTCCTCTTCTTTTCTCCTTTTTATCTCATGATATATCTGTATAGCTCCTGGGAAAGTTACTTTTTTATTTGTGATTCAGCATTCAACGCTATTATTTCTTCCTGTAGCAGCTATTTTAGGATTTGTGGAGAGGGACCAGGACATGTTTTAAGCTATTAGAAATTCTCTTTCTGGCCAGGGCTGTCTATGATTAGATGCTTTGACTCTCTTATCCCTACTCATGACATTAAAAGATGCTTGCTCTTTGGAAGGAATACTATGACCAACCTAGACAGCGTATGAAAAGGCAGAGGAGTCACTTTGCCACAAAGGTCCATCTAGTCGAAGCTATGGTCTTTCCAGTAGTCATGTACGGATGTGTGAGTTGGCCCGTAAAGAAAGCTGAGTGCCAAAGAATTGATGCTTTCAAATTGTGGTGCCAGAGAAGATTCTTGAGAGTCCCTTGGACTGCAAGGAGATCAAACCAGTCCATCCTAGAGGAAATCAGTCCTGAATATTCATTGGAAGGACTGATGCTGAAGCTGAAGCTCCAATATTTTGGCCACCTGATAAGAAGAACCAATTCATTGGAAAAGACCCTGATACTGGGAAAGACTGAAGGCAAAAGGAGAAGCAGACAGCAGTGGATGAGATGGCAAGATAGCATCACTGACTCAATGGACATGAGAGATAGAGAAGGACAGGGAGGCTTGGTGTGCTGCAGTTCATGGGGTCGCAAAGAGTCGGACACAACGGAGTGATGGAACAACGGAGGTGGACAGTGTGGAACCACTTGCCCTGCAGGGCCTCTCCCGTCCATCCTGCCCCGCAGCGCAGTGCTCCCTCAAGGTTCTGGAGTCTTCTCCCGCAGCTTGCCCGCCCCTCCTCCCCTCCAGCCACACAGCCTCCAAAGGAGGAAACACGTACCTCCAGCCCCTGCACCCATCTTATTCCTCCAACAAGGGATTGTGGGTTAGATCCTTCAAGCTCCCTTCCTACCCTGGAAAACCTCTGGCCTTGTCTCAAATTTGCTGCCCCAGTGGACCTCCCTGGAGTCTTCTAGACCCTTTTATATTCACTGTACTAGGCAGCCCTTCTTCCTACACATTCTTTCAAGGTCATCCTGCTTTCAAAGATGGCATTTGTAGTTTTTTTTTTCTTTTCTGCATCTCCGTCTTTTTTGTTGCTAGTAAATTATTTTTGTTGAAATTTTCATTGATAAAAATGTAGATTTTCATGCAGTAGTAGTAAATAATAAAGACATGCCCTCATATATTCTTCTCACTCTTCTAATAGCTTTAGTGTGGTTTCCAAGAGGAGGGAAAAATATCACCATTTTAAAAATAATTTTAAGAGAATAAGTCTTAAAAAGAGAAACATTTTACAAGCACACAGAAGCTAAAAGAAGTGAGAAACTGGTTTCCATCTTTAAAACTCACAGGGCTTCCCTGGTGGTCCAGTGGTTCAGAATCCACCTTGCAATACAGGGGACACGGTTTCATCCTAGGCCCAGGCAGATCCCCCAGGCCACAGAGCAGCTAAGCCCGTGTGCCACAGCTACTGGGTCTGTGCTCCTCAGTCCATGCTCTGCAACAAGAGAAGACACAGCAATGAGAAGCCTTGTGTTGGGACTGGAGAGTAGCCCCACTCGCTGCAACTGGAGAAAGCCTACGTGCAACAGTGAAGACCCAGTGCAGCCAAAAGTAATTCAAAATAATAAATATCTTAAAAAATAAAATTAAGAAAATTCAGGTCTCTTGGACACTTCAGTCATTCATTCTGCAAGCGCCAGGTGCCCGGTTAGTATAGCTACAGAGCGGTTTTAGGAGGCGCAGACAAGAACGCTATGTAGTCTCTGCGTTCAAGGATCGCAGAATATAGAGAAGAGGTAAAAACGGGTGGATGGTTTTCAATACAAGGCAGAGCATGCGTGCATGCGTGCCATGTCGCGTCAGTCGTGTCCGACTCTGTGCGACCCTAAGAACTGTAGCCCACCAAGCTCCTCTGTCCATGGGATTCTCCAGGCAAGAATACTGGAGCGGGTTGCCATGCCCTCCTCCGGGAGGTCTTCCCAACCCAGGAATCAAACCCAGGTCTCTTGTGTCTCCTGCACTGGCAGGGGGGTTCTTTACAAGTGACGCCTGGGTCTTGACAGTATATGTTGCAGACAGTTAGAAGGAGGATGCTGTTCAACTCCAAAGCCTCCTGTGGGTAAGAAGCAGGGTCAAAATGGTCTAAATAGAAACTGTCAACCTGAAGTGATTATAAAGTAATAAAGGAACAGAAATGATCCTTTTTTTCCAATTTAGATTTGATTCAATTGATTGAAAAGACCCAAACTTTCGTGACTGTCTTACATTGGCATGTGATGTCTGTGGATCAAGTTTAAAGTTATTTCTGAACATCTGGCTTTCCTTCCTGGTTCTTGAGAATCCTCATCATATGGATGCTGTGCCCCTTGAGGATGGGCCACTTGGCCTTCCTCCACCTTGGACCAGGCACTCAGGACCTCTGGTAGTTTACACTCTGAGTCAGTCCCCTGGGTCCAGTGGCCATGACAGTGGAATTGTTTGGCCTGGCTGTTTTAGACTCTGGGCTCAGAACTGCCAATTGTAGATTTTTCTCCTTCATTTGCCTTTATCTCTCTGTACCCATTCTGAACAATCTTTTCCAGATGAGACAGGGCCTTTTAATGAGGGATGTGCAGGAAAGAGTGAATCAGAGTCACCTGTGTCTTCTGGCTCATGAAAAGGTTCTGAGGGCTGCCCAGGTGTAAGAGAAGGATGGGGAGCTGGAATATTCCTTAGACATCACTGATGATGTCTGATGATATGGGGAGAAGGAAGCATTTATAAAGTGGGAAAAAAAAAAAAAAGTTCGCAGAAATGCGCCAAACTCTAACAAAGGTCAGAATTTAAACTTTAAGGGGGTTAATCCTTTACAATAAATTTTAGACTAATTTAGACTAAGCCTTCTAAGATACAGATGGTAATAAGGACATGCAAAGGTGATCAACATTATCAGTAGTTAGGACAATGTAAATCAAAGTCACCATAATACCACCACCTCCAAGAATGACTCCAACATTTTTTTAAAGCTGGCGACACCGAGGACAGGGGAGGATGCAGAGTGGTCACCTGTGTCTCACATAGCTGGTGGGATAGAAAATGGTGTGGCCACTTTGGAAAATATTTTGATAGTTTCTCATGAATTTAAACACACAACTACCATATGACTCATCCCTAAGTTTTTACCTAAGAGAAATGAAGACGTATGTCCACGCAAAGACTCATAGCGAAGTGAAAGTTGTTCAGTCGCGTCAGACTCTTTGCAGCCCCATGGACTATATGCAGTCCATGGAATTCTCCAGGCCAGAATACTGGAGTGGGTAGCCTTACCCTTCTCCAGGGGATCTTCCCAACCCAGGGATCAAACCCAGGTCTCCCGCATTGCAGGCAGATTCTTTACCAGCTGAGCCACTAAGGAAACCCAAGAACACTGGAGAGTGTAGCCCATCCTTTCTCCAGCGGATCTTCTCGATCCAGAAATAGAACCGGGGTCTCCTGCTTTGCAGGCAGAGTCTTTACCAGCTGAGCCACAAGGAAGCCCATAAACCCATAAGTGAATACTTACTGGCACCTGTGTTATAATCACTGTGGGAAAAGCCCAAACCTCCATGAACTAAGAAACAGAGAAACACACCGTGGTCCATCCTCCACGCATGGAAACCACCCTCAGCAACAAGAAGGAATGGAGCATTATACAAGCCACGGCATGGATGGGTCCCCTGATGTCAATCAAAAGAAGCCAAACACAAAAGCCTACACTCCAGGTTACTTCATGTATGTAGCATTCAAGAGATGGCAGAGCCATAGGGAGAGACACCAGATCGGGGGTCGCTCGGTCCTGGGGCTGGGAGGGCAGAAAGCGGATCACAGCGGGACAGGAGGGCGCATTTGCATATGATGGAGACGCGTCTGTGTCACCTTGATCGTGGTGCTGGTGAAATGAATGAGTCAAACTTGTCACACTGTGCCTTTGAGGGTGAATCTTGCTCTAAGAAAATTCTACCTCAATAAACTTAACTTGAAACAATGAATGATCTGGGCCCATTGGTATGCTTACAAAGTATTGTGTCACTGTAGGGAAATACCAGCTCCAAGGGCAGAAAGACGAGTGTTCTTGGTTGCCAAGAGGGAGTGGGGGGAAGGGATGGAGTGGGACATTGGGCCTAGCAGATGCAA
The DNA here is from genome assembly GCA_935064755.1 of Tragelaphus eurycerus. Taxonomy (NCBI): domain Eukaryota; kingdom Metazoa; phylum Chordata; class Mammalia; order Artiodactyla; family Bovidae; genus Tragelaphus; species Tragelaphus eurycerus. The sequence goes on along the minus strand of CAKXYN010000039.1, from coordinate 18,846,612 downwards.
ACGAGTGTAAACAGGACAGACAGACAGCCAGGTCCTACTGTAGAACAAAGCAGACGGCACTCACTACCCTGTGACAAGCCACAGTGGAAAAGAACACGAGAAAGAATGTATTAATATGGATACGTTTAACTGAATCTCTTGGCTGTGCAGCAGAAATTCACACACACCATTGTAAATCAACCGTACTTCAATTGAAAAAAAAAAAAATAAGAGGGGCAAAGCAGTGTGTTCTTACCTGGACCCTGCCGCTTTCTAGCTGAGTGACCCTGGGAAGCTCGCCTTCCTTTTGTAAACCTCGGCCTGCTCACATGTGAAAGGCGGGTAACGACGATTCTACAGGATGACCTGCACGCCACGTGTGGCAATGCTCTGTATGTCATGGTCCAAATAGGAACTGCCCTTAACCAGATGTCTTTTCTCTTGCGTTGGCCCTCCAAAAGGGGCACAACACGCCCTGAGTCCACTTCAGCCTGTCCATCTCACCTTCTCTACCGCATCAGGCGTGGGCTCTGTCTTTGATGCCCAACCCCCATCTCAATGTCAACCCATCCACCCTGGGGGGCATCTTCAGGAGTGGTCCTCAGTGAGCCCACTGGCCCACAACCGGGTCAGCAGCTAGCCACCCCGTCCCCCGGATACACTCACCGGATGAAGGTAGGGAACAGCTCGGCGTTGACCAGGCACACCATCTGGAACACGATGGTGATCCCCATTCGGCCGACACAAGCTACCGTGATATTCAACCAGGGCAGATCTGGGAGGAGACAGACAGAGGGGGTGAGCGCTAGAGGGCTGTGCCCACAGCTATGCCAGGAGACGCCGTGACTGGGAGCCTGGACTTAAGAGCTGGAAGGGCCCGAAAGGCTCCAGATTTGGATCAGGAAACTGAGCCTGGTGGTTCAGATGGTAAAGAATCTGCTCACAGTGCGGGACACCTGGGTTTCATCCCTGGGTTGGGAAGATGCCCTGGAGGAGGAAATGGAAACCCACCCCAGTGTTCTTGTCTGGAGAATCCCGTGGACAGAGGAGCCTGGCGGGCTACAGTCCATAGGGTCCCCAAGAGTCGGACATGACTCAGCGACCACTACTAACACCAACTAAACTGAGTCCTGAGAGATTTGGGGACTTGATGACACTTGAGAGAAGACTTCACTGTGCAGAGGAAAGAATGTGCTTTTTTGAATCTCAGCTGTGCCTCCTGTCGGCACAGTGGCAAGGCAAATGGCTTACTTCTGCCTGCCTCAGTCTCCTCAGCTATGAAATGGGAATAATCCTAGCCAACTTAAAGGTGGTGGTGAGATTTAGAGATAACCCATGTCAACTGTGCATCATGACCACTCCACCAGTCCTGGCTTTTATTATCTTGCAATAGTGTCCTTGCTGACACAGCTCCTGAAACAGAGTAGGTCCTCAACAACGTGGTTCCCTCAGGCAGAAGTCCCATCCTCAGCGCTCATTTCCCAACACATTTTTTTAATGTTTTATTTATTTATTTTTGATGGCACCGAGCCTTCGCTGCTGTGCAAGGGCTTTCTCTAGTTGTATGAGCAGGGGCCACTCTCTAGGTCTGATATTGAGGGCTTCAGGAGTTACAGCTTGTGGGCTCTATGACTTGGGCTCAGTAGTCTGACACCTGGGCTTAGTGGCCCCACGGCATACGGAATCTTGCCAGAGCAGGGATCTGCAGTGTCCCCTGCAGTGGCAGCTGGATTCTTAACCCCTGGGCCACCAGGGAAGTCCTCAGAACACATTTTTTAACCCAAGCATCTTTCACGGGTCTGAGAGGATGAGGGATGCAAACCCTCACCTCCTCCTAGCAGATGGCTCTGCGTCTTAGTTAGCGACAGGTCCAGAAACCTTCTCCTTCCTGGGGAGCCATCAAAGCATTAGGCACCATCATCTGCTTCACCTGGATGTTAGGTGTTCACCCAGACCCCAAACCACAAGTGGCTCCTGAGTCAGGCCGGCTCACTAACAGAGCCTCCAGGGTCACAGATGGCGTGTCATCTCACCCTCATCCCCGTGAGCCAGCTACTCAAGGAAGACAGGCTTCCGTCCCCTCGCCAGCGGGAGGCTCTGGGGAGAGCAGACCCAGGGGCCTCGGGGCCGAGTTTGCCCACAGCCAGTGCAGGCTCTCCAGGTCCCGGCTGCCCTCTGCCTGGAGGAGAGCCCAAGCGGAGCCTTTAGTCAAGGCTCCTATGAGATACAAGACAAGGGAGCTCACTCGAACACCTGGACGAGGGCACTGGTCACAAATTCCGCAGCTTTGATGGATTTGGCGAGATGCTCTGCTGGACATGCACGGCATCCTTGCCCTCAGAGAACTGCCCTGCCTCCTCTGGGCCCAGGTCACTCCCCCAGCAGTTGGAGGGACCAGTTACAACTGCAGTCCTGCCACCTGGCTTCCTGCCACGCTTGGGATAAAACCCACGCTGGCATCTCTCCCTGTCTCCTGCTCACGAGGGTCCGGCTGCTCCTCCAGTGCCCAGCTCTCCTTATCCTCAGGGTCCTTGCTCTTGCTGTTCCCTTTCCTGGAAACCTCCTTGCCCGGCTGTTTAAATGGCTCATCCCCTCTTCATTTAGGTCTCCTAAGGTCACCCTGGACCACTATATGAAGAATTAATGCCCCATCCCTCTTCCTCCTTCTCTTTTCCCTCTAGAACTTAAGCTCCAAGAAGTGGAATCTTTCTCTGCTTTGTCTGGGGCTGAGATCCTGGGGCAGAGAGGCCACCCTGTCAAGTACACAGAGGAGCTTCGCAGGTGGTGCTACTGGTAAAGAACCCAACTGCCAATGCAAGAGACATAAGAGATGCAGGTTCAACCCCTGAGTTGGGAAGATTCCCTAGAGGAGGGCACGGCATCCCACTCCAGTATTCTTGCCTGGAGACTCCCATGGAGAGAGGAGCCTGGTGGGCTCCAAAGTGTCTTTGCTCCAGAGGGTCGCAAAAGTCAGACACAACTAAAACAACTTAGCATGCACTCACGCAAGTACATAGAAGGTACTTGAAATAGTTTCTGGAGCAGGAGACGAAGGCTCGTCGTCGAATGCGATGAGGACCAGTAAAGGCAAGGGGCGAGAGTGGGAGCCGGGAGAGGGTCCTGGGAGGATGTGGGACAGAGGACGCAGTACCCAAGCTTCTTCCAGGTGATAATCAAATGATCTCAGATCCCAGGTTCCCTCTTGGTACTTGGCGCTGTTGCTTAAAAAAACAGCAACAACGAAAACCTCTACTCATTCATTCAGCTTTACCAGGATTCTAGAAACAGGGAGATAGGGGGAAATGGGGGAAACCGATTTCAGATGCTCAGCCCCTTTTTCTGTCTTCTTTGTCCCCGGTGGCCCAGACAGTGTAGTGCCTGCCTGCATTGTGGGAGACCCGGTTCAATCCCTGGGTCGGGAAGACCCCTGGAGAAGGAAACAGCTACCCACTCCAGCATTCTTGCCTGGAAAATTCCATGGATGGAGGAGCTGGTGGGCTACAGTCCATGGGGTCACAAAGCGTCGGATACGACTGAGCGACTTCACTCACTCACTCACTCATGAAAGGAGGGAGGAAAAAGCCTGAGCTAGCTTTTGCTACCTCTTAAAATTTCCAGCCTGGTCTGTAAAGTCTAATTCTTGAGAATAGGGATTTCATGGGATGTTTCTCATAATATCCTGCCCCCAAAGCCTGCCAGAATGACTCATTAACCCAACAACTGCAGAGCACAAGCAATAAAAACAGAGAAAATAGCAAATCTGCTCTGTTTTTTTTTTTTTTTTTAACATTTCTAAAAGTAACAAATGAGAAAGGCAATGTATGTACTCAAATTAAAACTGCCCAAATGACTCTGATTTGGCTTATCTTGGATTGCTAAGAACTATGGACTCAAGCAAACAGGCACCAAGAGGACTGGTGTTGAAAAGACTAATGATGCCAAGTGCTGGTGAGTTCGTGGAACCACTGGAAAGCTGATGCATCACCGTGGGAGCGTGAACTGAAAAGCCATCTGGCTGAATCTACTAAAACTAACCTGTGTCCCGCCCCCTGACCCCGCAAGGGAAGTGAGTGTCCACGAAACGATATGTTGGAGTGTTCGCTGCAGCCGTAATCCAAATAGGCAGACAATGGATGACTTTAGATCTTCCCAACCCAAGAGACGAACCTGCATCTCTTACGTCTCTTGCACTGACAGTCAGGCTCTTTACCAGTAGCACCACCTGGGAAGCTCCTCTATGTACTTAGAGTGGCATCTCTGCCCTGGGAGCTCAGCCATGAGCAAAGCAGAGAATGTTTCCGCTTCTTGGAGCTTATGTTCTAGAGAGAAGAGAGAAGAAGGAAGAGGGATGGGACTTTAATTCTTTGTATAGCGGTCCAGGGTGACCTTAAGAGGCCTGAAGTCAACAGAGGCCTGGATATAAGGTGAGGGATTCCTACAATGCAAGGCTGCCCAACAGTGAAAAAGTACAAGCGACACCCTCGTGGCACCACGTGGGTGACCCTTGCAGACGCCACAATAAGTGAGTGAAAGTGGTACAAAGCGTAGGTGCAGTGTGGTTCAATTGTATGAAGTTTAAGAACAGCCGACATTAATCTGCGATGGTAGAGACCAGAGCTGTGGTGACCCGGGCAGGGATGGTGAGTGTTGGTGATCAAGGAGGGTGAGGGACCTTCCGAGGTACTGGACATGTTCTTTATCTTGGCGTAGGTTGCGGTGCCCAGGCATACATACAGGTAAAAAATTCATCGGCTTGAACACTTAAAAAGGGCTCATTGTCAGTATACTGTACCTCTACTTAAAATTTTTTGAAAAGTAATTCTAGACTCAGGTAAACACCTTGTCTTTGCTCCTGTTCCAACACTCTTCCCACAGTTCAGTGACCTGGAACATGATGGGCGTGGACCACTCACCGTGTGGGATAAAGATCATGAGGAAGCAGGCCAGCCCAGCCGCCAGGTTGGACGTGGCCATCGGGTAGCGGCGGCCAAAGCGGTCGATGGTGATGAGGATGATGAAGCCCGCGGGGAACTCGACCAGAGCGGAGTAGAGGAAGTCCAGGTAGAGGTTCCCGCCAGTGGCGCCCACGTGCATGATGAGGCCCTGGTAGATCACGGAGCTCGTGAACCTGGGCAGGCAGGAGAGGCAGGTCAAAGGATGAACTTCTTGGAAGAGGGGAGAGCCCGGAGACTGGCCGGGAGGATAAAGGCTCCTGCAAGTTGGAAGGAAGGATGTAGAATGTTCTAGACCAATACGAGAAGTGAGAAAGTAAGTGAGGCCGCTCAGTCGCGTCCGACTCTTTGCGACCCCATGGACTGTATGTAGCCCATCAGGCTCCTCCGTCCATGGGATTTTCCAGGCAAGAATACTGGAGTGGGTTGCCATTTCCTTCTCCAGGGGGATCTTCCAGATCCAGGGGATCGGACCCGGGTCTCCTGCACTGTAGGCAGACAATTTACCATCTGAGCCACCAGGGAAGTCATAATATGAGAAGAGGCAGCAGGGGCGGGGGGCGGGCATCAAAATCCAGGGGGGCCCTCCTGGTTGAGAAGCTCCTTCCACAATTTTCGTGAGCCTGTGACTTACAGGACAGACTTGTGTTTCCTGAGAGATGGCAAACGATGTAGCGACCATCGTGTACTCCTTACTGTGCCCCTGTGGGCAGCCCTCCTCTGAACACCGCAAGGGCCCTATCTCATCGGATGCCCCAAGCCTCCAAGGGGAAGGAGGGCAGGAGACAGCAGTGGGGAGTGAGCAGTTTCAGGATTCAGACGGCTGTCTGAGTTGTGTGGTCTTCAGTAAGTTAACCAGCCGCTCTGGGCCTCAGTTCCTTCAGCTGTGAATCTGTCCTGAGAATTCACTGAGGCCGTGGACCAAAAGGGCTCAGTGTAACTGGGCACTCAGTGAAGAGCAGATTTGATTGCTGTCACGCTTGTCTTTCCCAAGGCTGGGATCCAGAGCACCACGGCGGGGAGGAGTCAGCTAAGTCTTCCCAGATCCGCAGTGGGGGCCCCTGGCACACATCACACCATCTTGGAACCAGCGGGATTCCCTTCCTCTCTTTCATCCCATATTCCACAGCACACGACCCATTCACCCATATCTGAGGAAAGGACACCCATGTTGCAGAACATGGCACACAGAGGATGGGGGCCAGCTTGGTCACTCTGACTCAGGGGAGACCGTAGAGTCCCATGGGTCACTTTTGGGCAAACTGCACAATTGTGGAACACTGAATGACTCTGTTGGTACAGTCGTTCCTCAGTACCATGGGGGACTGGTTCCAGGATGCCCCAGGGTACCAGAACCCGAGGATGCGCGAGTCCCTTGTATAAATCGTATGAATCGGTGTAGGATGTGCACACTCCCGTAAGACTGACTCCATGGCTAGATTGCTTATAACACCTAACGTAGTATAAATGTTGTGTCAGTATTTGCCAGCATGCAGCAGATTCAAGTTTTGCTTTGGGGGACTGTCTGGAATTTTTTTGAATATTTTTTATCTGCAGTTGATTGAATCCCCAGACGCAGAACCTGCAGATATGAAGTACTGACTGTGGGAAGAGATTTTGGTGGATAAGAAATTACTTTCTTATAGAAATGCAAATTGCCCGTCAGTTCCAAAACTGTGATCACAGGGGACATTTCTCATTACTACACCCCCTCCCCACCCCTGGTTTTATAAGGTCCAGCTCCCGTGGCGCAGATGGTTAGGAATCTGCCTGCAATGCAGGAGTCCCCAGTTCGATCCCTGTGTCGGGAAAATCCCCTAGAGAAGGGGATTACTGGCAACCCACTCCAGTATTCTTTCCTGGAAGATCTCATGGACAGAGGAGTCTGGTAGGCAGTAGTCCATAGTGTTGCAAAGAGTCAGACACGACTGAATGACTTTCACTCACTTCAATCACTCACTCACTCCCCGGTTTTATAAAGCTGCACCCAGGGGAGTCTGATATGCTTTTGTTTCTAGTTCTAAAGTATTCCTGTTTGATACAAAGTGTCAAGAGAATAAGAATGCACTGAATGCAACTCTGTGAGCTTAGATGAGCCTGGCGGGGCAAGAGGGGCTTCTCTATGCCGGGTTAAATGGTTAAATGGTAACAATCATCTTCTACTCATAAAGCGGCTGACCCAAGAGAAAGGAATGTAGAACCCTGATTTTACTGTACAAACAAATAAACAAAAACCCCAAATCACAACAAACTCTGGAAGATGGTGAAGAACAGGGAAGCCTGGCGTGCTGCCATCCATGGGGTCCCATGAGGTCCCAAAGAGTTGGACAGGACAAGCGTCTGTCTACGATGTGGTAGACCTGGGTTCGATCCCTGGGTTGGGAAGATCCCTTGGAGAAGGAAATGGCAATCCACTCCAGTACTATTGCCTGGAAAATCCCATGGACAGAGGAGCCTGGTAGGCTACAGTCCATGGGGTCGCAAAGAGTCGGACACGACTGAGCAACTTCATGTTCACGTTCAACCAAACTGGAAACAGTCAACAATGTGCAATGCTGCCATCTTTTGGCAGAACCCACAAACTGCATGTGCGCACTGCTACGGGTAGAGGAGATGGTTTTTTCGCCAAGTGTCTGACTCTTTGTGACCCCATGGACGGTAGCCCACCAGACTCCTCTGTCCATGGGATTTCCCAGGAAGGAAAACTGGAGTGGGTTGTCATTTCCTTCTCACATTCCTATAAAAATAGCAGTTTCTTGTTGGGCATTTCCTAAGTTCTAAGCGACATCTGGTCCTATCACTTCATGGGAAATAGATGGGGAAACAGTGGAAACAATGTCAGATTTTATTTTTCTGGGCTCCAAAATCACTGCAGATGGTGACTGCAGGCACGAAATTAAAAGATGCTTACTCCTTGGAAGGAAAGTTATGACCAACCTAGATAGCATATTCAAAAGCAGAGACATTACTTTGCCAACAAAGGTCCATCTAGTCAAAGCTATGGTTTTTCCTGTGGTCATGTATGGATGTGAGAGTTGGACTCTGAAGAAGGCTGAGTGCCGAAGAATTGATGCTTTTGAACTGTGGTGTTCACAGTTCAAAACTCTTGGGAAGTCCCTTGGACTGCAAGGAGATCCAACCAGTTCATTCTGAAGGAGATCAGCCCTGGGATTTCTTTGGAAGGAATGATGCTAAAGCTGAAACTCCAGTACTTTGGCCACCTCATGGGAAGAGTTGACTCATTGGAGAAGACTCTGATGCTGGGAGGAATTGGGGGCAAGAGGAGAAGGGGACGACAGAGGATGAGATGGCTGGATGGCATCACTGACTCGATGGACATGAGTCTGAGTGAACTCTGGGAGTTGGTGATGGACAGGGAGGCCTGGCGTGCTGCGATTCATGGGGTCGCAAAGAGTCGGACATGACTGAGCGACTGATCTGATCTGATCTGAAGCCTTCCCTGGTGGCTTAGATGGTAAAGTGTCTGTCTACAATGCAGGAGACCTGGATTCGATCCCTGGGTCAGGAAGATCCCCTGGAGAAGGAAATGGCAATCCATTCCAGTACTCTTGCCTGGAAAATCCCATGGACAGAGGAGCCTGGTAAGCTACAGTCCATGGGGTTGCAAAGAATCAGACATGACTGAGTGACTTCACTTCAAGCCTTTCATACATATTATCACATTAATTCTTCCAACATGTCCATGAGTAGATCCTATCATTGCCTCCATTGGCTGATGAGGAAACTGAGTGACAGAGATCACGAAGCTTCCTGAAGGTCACACAGCCAGGAAGTGATGGGCCCCCCGCCCCAAGTCGCTGTAATGAATGGAGCGGACGGGGGCAGGGGGCATGTACAGTAAGAGAACGTGTCCAGGGCCAGATGGCATGAAGCCTTGCAGGCCGTGGAAGGAAGCTAGGTTTCTTCTCAGTGGATTAGGGAGGCTATGAGGATGTGATGCGATCCGTGACCTGTGCTCTGGGGAAGGGGGAACAGGCGTGGGAGCAGACCGCCAGCGAGGAGGCTACCACGACGAGCTGGACGGGAGATTGCAGCCCTCACACCTAAGAGCACAGGTGATGAGAAAATGGCAGATTCGGGATAGATTTTCAAGACAGAGTGGGATTTGCAGAAAGCTTGCATGGGGGGCTGTGAGAGAGCTGAGGAGACAGAATCACCACCTCGACAGGATTGCTTGGGGTAGAGATGGGACCCGGGCTGATACAGGAGGGGAGCAAGCCTTCCTGTCTGCGGGGTCCCGGGCCTCCAACCCAAGAGGCACCAGAGTCGGATGCTGAGAATCAAGAGAAATGCGCCCGGCACCTGGCATGCTTGCAGAGGTACCTGAGCCCCTCACATGGCGGGCACAGGGCTCCTGGGGCCAGCCCACAGACATGGGGCCTAGGGACCGGGAGAGAACCCCGCATCTAGAGAACTCAGGATGGACTCTGTGGAACACTAGTTACTCATTCAAGCTTCCGCAAATATTTACGGAGCGGCTGCTACGTGCCAGGCACTGCCCTCCTAGTTGGAACTCTTATTTCATGGAAGGGCAAAGAAGGGCAGGGTGGCAGAGTGACCCCAGTGGAAGGGGAACCCGGCCACTCCGCCCAGGGGTTTCCAGGGGTAACTGAAGGGCCACCGGGGTGTGGAGGAGCAAGCGCTGAGGTGGGGAGTTGACCCAGTCCCCCAAAGGAATAGAGAGAAAACCCCATCTCGAGGAAGCCACCTGGGAGGGTGACGCTGCCCCAGGGTGTGCAAGGGGTGCTGGGCGTGGACAGGCGTTTCCTAATCGGTGTGAAAAAAGCACGCATGTGCTTTCCACAGGCTCTGTCGAGTCCTCAGATGTGAGGAAGGCTTCTTCCTCCTTGACAGCCCGGAAAATGAAGTTGCTCAGTCCTGTCCGACTCTTTGTGACCCTATGGACTGTAGCCTACCACGTACCTCTGTCCATGGGATTTTCCAGACAAGAGTACTGGAGTAGGTAGCCATTTCCTTCTCCAGGGGATCTCCCGACCCAGGGATCGAACCCTCGGCCCGGGTCTCCCCATTGTAGGCAGACACTTTACTGTTTAAGCCACCAGGGAAGTACTGATGTCCTGGGGAATCCCTGAAATCTCATCTACCTGCCAGGGCTAAGTCAGCACTTGGCTCCTTACACAGGGGGTTTCTGGCAACCCTGTTACCTCCCTCTGGCTCACTGCTAACTTTTGTACATGGGGATTTCTTCTTACTAAAACGAGGCCTTTCCTCTACTGGGCAGTCCTCAAGGGAGAAATATGGGTGTCTTTTTAAGAGCTCTTTGAACGGAAAGCCATCTGGAAATGCCTTTTCACGCCTCTCTTTTTCCTCCCATAAGTTGGCCCACCATCTCTGATGTGTTCCCCAAGGCATGCAGGGAAGCGCACGGGGCCTCGGAAAGACCCCTTACCACAGGTACATCAGGATGAAGGTGTACTTCCTCAGGTTGGGCGTGCGGAACAGGTCTATGAACGAGGGGCTCAGCTTCTCAGTGACGTCGTCCTCGAGAGACAGCATCTAGGAGAGAGTCAGGGTGTCAGCCGCATCCAGGCGGCCACCGTGATCAGAGCCCTTACCCTGCCCCACCCCCGGCCCACCACCAGTCCCCACCCCAAGGCCGGTCATCATACTCATCACCCCGAAGAGCTCCAGCACCTTCCTGCTTCCCCAGGCAAGTCCCACAGGCAAGTGCTATGTCATAAACCCGACCCAGCATTCAGTGAGGGGAGAAAGCCCTCGAGAGAGAGTCACCTTCAGGTCGGCAGGAGGCAGCTTCCCGTTCTTTTGTCCAATGTGGTCCATGATCTTTATCGCCTCAGTGTTTCTCTTTTGCGATAACAGCCATCGTGGGGACTCGGGCAAAAACCTGCGGACGCAGATCATCCCCACTTGGCATTTATCCCAGAGCCCGTCTGAGGTTAAGATCAAAAGAGAAGCTCGCTGGAGCTGACTTGAATGCATTCTTTTTTATAGCTGAGAAATATTGCTCGTGTATATGTACCACAGCTTCCTCATCCCTTCGCCTGCCAATGTTCCTGTCTGATGGGCACACTCCCCAGAGTTGGCTCCATTCCTTCACCTACTCCTTCACTGGCTCATCAAAGAGCAATGCCTACTTTGTGGCTAGGCGAACTTTTGTCCGACTTTTAGCATCTCAGGCCCCTCTCTAGGTAATGTGAATTTAAAGAAACTCTGTAAGTTTCTTTAAAGGGTGGCTGAGAGTTGGTCCCCCTGGAAATGAGGGCTACCCCATGATGGAGCACTCCAGATGGCGTGCATGGCTGGAAGCCCCGGGCCTGAGGGTCGGGCTGCCCTGGCTGTTGGGAAGACGGGTCCCCACGGGGACACAGTACCAGTAGCAGAAGAGGAGCAGGAAGATGGGCAGGGAGACGGCCAGCTGCAGCCAGCGCCAGTGCGGGAGGATGTAGGCCAGTCCAGAGAGCAGCACCAGCCCCACGGTGTAAGCCATCTGGTAGAGGATCGCCACCGTCCGTCTGTAGCCCAGGCCCACGAACTCTGTGACTGAAACCAGAGAAACGTCACCCGCGGGCTCCCATCCACTTTAAAATCCCCCATTTGCTATCTGCAGCTCCCTCCGCCTTTGCACAGTGCAGTATTCCACCTACAGGGCTCTCCTGCCCAGAACATTCCTCCCATCAGCCCCAGGATTAGCTGGAGGATTTCCCACGAACCCCCAGGGAGCGTTCGTTAACACCACCAACATCTTTGAGTGCACCCCAGGGACCTGGCCCTGTCACAGGTGTTCAGACGCATCTCCAGCTCTGTGGGCACAGTCCCGCCCTCCTAACCTCACAGCCTCGTGAGAGGTGGTGGACGAGACACACACACCGTGTTCATCACACCCAGGTCTTAACATGATGCAGGCCATGTGGGAAGAAAACATAAATAGCCAGGAGGGTGGGGGAGTCTCCCGGGGGTTGCAGATTTTCAGAGAGCAGTGGAGCAGAGCTCGTGGAGGAAATTTGAGCCATCAGGAGGAGAAGTAGTTAACTGAACCTGGAATGGGAAAGCAAGTTCCAGGCAGAGTGGTAGCAGCCAGGTGACCACTGGGTGAGGTTGGGTCATGGGGGCCGTGCGCCCTCCTGGGGGGTTCTTGTAGGCTTGAGGAAAACACTGGCTTCAAGTGCGGGAGGCACAGAGGTACCGCAGCACAGGGGTGAGCCGATGTCACGTCTGCTAAAGGCCCCCCCACCGCGCTGCTGCCTGTGGGAGCCCCAGGGGGTGGACCAGTGTGGAGCGGAGTGGTGTTGGTGGTGGGGCCCGGCAGGAGCAGCAGAGGAACGAGAGGGCTGTGGTCCTGGAGGTATTCCGAGGGGAGAGCAGATGGGGGGCTGGGGAAAGGGGCACAGGAGGAGCAGGATTGCGGGAGGGGGAGGAAGACATCCTGGGCTGGGAAAAGAGGAGTCGGTCACACAGACTGAAGGGGAGCCCGTGGTGCAGGACCAGGGAGTATGGGACCTCCAAGCAAGGCAGGGAGCCATGGGAAGGACGCAAGCCAGGGTAGCATGCACTCCTTCACAGACAGGTAGCATTCCGGGTCTGGCTCCTTTCTCTCTAGCCTGGGAGCTCCTTGACGGAGGTTGTTGTTCAGTTGCTAAGCTGTTTCTGACTCTTTGCACTGGCTTGTAGCCCATGGGGTTGCAAAGAATCGGACATGACTGAGCACCTTCACTGGTTGGCTGGCAGCCCGTGGACTATAGCCCACCAGGCTCATCTGTCCTCCACTCTCTCCCAGAGTTCGCTCAAACTCATGTCCATTGAGTCAGTGATGCCATCCAACCATCCCATCCTCTTTCACCCCCTTCTCCTCTAGTACTCTGTCTTTCCCAGCATCAGGGTCTTTTCCAATGAATCAGCTCTTTGCATCAGGTGGCCAAAGTATTGGAGCTTTCGCTTCAGCAACAGGCCTTCCAGTGACTATTCAGGGTTGACTTCCTTCCGGATTGACTGGTGTCTTGAGAGTAGGATGGGAGGCCTTAACTATCTCGGCATCTCCGGCCCTGCCCCTGTGCCTGCCACAGGGAAACAGCCACACTGCAGGGAGGAGAAGGGGCAGGCATGGCTCTGGGCTCCCCCTGGGGCCCTTCATAGACCTCATGGTACTGTGGTCCCCACGTGGAGGACTCTGAGGCAGAGAGAGATTATGGAACATACCCAGGACCACACGGCTCGTCAGACTTGGGTGTAGATTTGACCTTAAATTAATCTTTGTCACCAGGTGCCAAATACTGCACGTTCAGCCTCTTAGATGGCTGGGCTGTTGCAGTTAATATGTGCTGAACTCATTGAACTTAACTAGTGTGTTCATGATTTCTTGGAGGAGGAACATGGTGTTTTTTTGGCCCTAGTGAACTATTTCTTAGACTGTCAAGCCATAAGACATTGTTTTCAAAGATGGCAAGACCTGGCAAAAATCTGGACCATCCTCACCGCTGTCTGATGTACCCATCCAGCTATCCATGGGCTAAGAGAGACACAGACAGCTATTACGCTTTCTTCTACAGAAGTATTTTTCACTTGCTATTCTTACTCTTCATAGAAAGCTTGAAAGAAAAAACAGGATATAGAATTACATTGTTTTACACTTCAGTTTTTTCATCATTGTGTCTATCTCTTCTTTTTTGATTTGCTTGTTCAATCACCAAGCCATGTCCGACTCTTTGAGACCCCACTGACAGCAGCAGGCCAGGCTTCCCCGTCCCTCATCATCTCCCAGAGTTTGCCCAGGTTCGTGTCCATTGTGTGGGTGACGCTGTGTAACCATCTCCTGGTGTCTTCTGTCTTTCCCAGCATCAGGGTCTTTTCCAATGAGTCGGCCAAAGTATAAGAGCTTCTTGTATTTCCTCTTATATCTTCTCCCCTAAATCTTGCTGCTGCTGCTGCTGCTAAGTTGCTTCAGTTGTGTCCGACTCTGTGCGACCCCATAGACAGAAGGGGCCCCGCCGTCCCTGGGATTCCAGGCAAGAACACTGGAGTGGGCTGCCATTTCCTTCTCTAAGGCATGAAAATGAAAAGTGAAAGTGGAGTCTCTCAGTTGTGTCCGACTCTTTGCGACCCCATGGACTGCAGCCTAACTCTTGAGTGTCCTTCAAACCAGTGGAATTTGTTGTATTTCTTTTGGAAGAGGCTGGTTCACTCGTATTTAAAATGTTAAAATACTCTCCCACCTGTCTCCCCTTCCTACACATCCCCATCACTGTAAACACATCACATGTGATCTTTTCCCAAACAGATTAGTTGATATGGAAACAAGGATCCCTATAAGTGGTTATATAAGTGTCTCTCAAACAAAGAGAGACAGAGAGAGGCCATTCTGGCAGCACACCCAGTTCCAATCACACAGACACAAGTACAGCTAGCGAGGCCACACTTTCTCTAGGCTTCCTCCAAAAAAAACCAGCCTCCATGTTCGGCTTCGTCCCATTCCACCCCACTGTCTGACCTCCCGGGCTTCTCAAAGTGCCTGGAAACCTCAGGCCAGCAGATGCTTACTCAGGGTGTAGCCGGCCGTCCAGCTGCCCTTGCTGACCAGCCCCTGCAGCAGGCGGAAGAGCAGCAGGGACGTGTAATCTGGAGCCACGGCCGTCAGGACACCCAAGGTGGCGCAGGTGAGGGTGGTGGCCAGGAGGCACACTTTGCGGCCAAACCTTCAGAGGCAAGCAGACAGCGAGGTGAGTGAGTGTTGAGCGTTCACAGGGACGAAGGGACAGCAGGCTCTCTACTGGGAAACAAGGCAGTTTCTCTGCAGCATCGTGCGGTCCATCACACATTGCGGCCCCTTCTCCAAGCCTGAGCTGGTCCCCCCTCTGTGACAGCCACTGGCAACTCTTGCAGGTTTAATGAAGTCACTCTGGAGAGGAATCCTGACCACTCTCAGTCAAGGACCAGGGGTCCTCAGTGACCCACCCAGTTCTGACTCATCCCCTCTCATTATCTTTGTATTTAACAGATTGCATTACTATTCACAGACTTAACAGGGTGCACCAGAAATCAGGTCCCCCCACCCACCCATGTAGTTAACCTTATCAATGCTCATAAAGTTTTTCTGGGGAAATATTCAATTCTAATAGTATAATTATTGAAAAGTGTTTTTCCTTTCTTTTTTCATGAGTAAAGTGGACCAACAAACACATGAAGAGATGCTCAACATCCCTAGTCATCAGGGAAATGCAAATCAGAGCTACACGGGAAGTTGCTGTAAACACAGGGAGCTCAAGCTGCGCTCTGTGAGGACCTAGAGGGGTGGGGTGAGGTGGGGGTGGAGGGCAGGTTCAAGGGGAGGGGACATGTGTGTGCCTCTGGTTCATTCACACTGGCGTATGGCAGAAGCCAACACGATATTCTAAAGCAATTATCCTCCAATTAAAAATACTTCTTAAAAAAACATTTTAAAAACTACAATGAGATATCACTTCACGCTTATCAGAATAGCCATTATCAGAAAGACAATAAACAGTAAGTATTGGCAAGGATGTGAAAAAAAGGGAGCTTAGGACACTGTGGATGGGAAGATAAACTGAGGCAGCCATTACGGAAAACAGAAGAAACAAGACGAGGGTTCTTCAAAAAATTAAAAACAGAACCACCGTACAATCCAGCAATTTCAGGTCTGAATATTTCTCCAAAGGAAACAAAAACACTAATTTAAAAAGACATCTGCACCCCTATGTTTATTGCAGTATTAGCTAAATTGCCAATATACGAAAGCAAAACATGGAATATATTCCAGTATAAGCAATATATGGAAGGACTGATGCTGCAGCTGAAGCTCCAGTACTTTGTTTGGCCACCTGATGTGAAGAACTGACTCATTTGAAAAGACCCTGATGCCAGGAAAGATTGAAGGTGGGAGGAGAAGGGAATGACAGAGTATGAGATGGTTGGATGGCATCACCGACTCAATGGACATGAGTTTGTGTGGACTCCAGGAGTTGGTGATGGGCAGGGAGGCCTGTGGAAAAGGCGATGGTGCCCCACTTCAGTACTCTTGCCTGGAAAATCCCATGGACAGAGGAGCCTGGTGGGCTGCAGTCCCTGTGGTCTCAAAGACTCAGACATGACTGAGTGACTGAACTGAACCGATATGGAAGCAACCTAAGTCTCCATTGATAGTTGAATGAATAAAGATGTGTGTGTATATATATATATATATAATATTATATATATGTATACAATGCAGTAGTGCTCAGCCATAAAAAAGAATGTATTTGTGACAGTACAGATGGACACGGAGGGTAAAGCGCTAAGTGAAAGCAGTCATAGAAAAACGAACACCATGTGACCTCACTCATACACAAGATTTAAGAAACAAAACAAATATAGCTTCTAAATGACAGTTATCTACTCCTGAAAACAGATGCATAAATGGATAAATACTAAAAATATTAGTGATAGAACCATTCACTCTACCTTCTTCCCACATGCAAAGATGATTAACACGCTTTAGGGAAATACTGCAGGGGGAAAAAGCTGTCCACACACACAAATCCACTTCCTCATCTCTCATCTTCAACCTTCCACTGACACTGTCCTTGCTCACCAACTTCTACATGTTGAACTTCTCTCTGCATACCCTCTTCTAGCTTACCTCAAACCTGGTTTATCGCTTTAAATACCAATTACTGGTGGCAAATCCCAAATATTTAACTCCAGCCTGAACCTTATGTATCCAGCTGTCTACTTGGCAACTCTTCTCTGTCTCACAGGCTGCTCTGAAACACATCTCCAAAAAGCTGCAGAGAAGGGTATTCTTAACCCTCTCTGTCTCAAAAAATGTCACTGCCCCCTCCACCCATCTGCCAGAAGCATAATCCTTGGCTTTGTGTCTCCTTCCTCTGAGTCCTGCATCCCAGCCACACAACCTGCCTGCGGTTTCAACCTCTGAAATCCCCCTAAATTCCCACCTTCCTTCCATCGTCTTGCCCCACATCATCCCACACTCTCTACCGTGTCGGGTCTCAACTTCTGCGAAGATTCCCTCTGGCCACTTCTCCCACCACTGGCCGCTGAGGTCCCTCCTCCCCATGGTGTTGACGCTGTGCTTGGTGGGACCCACCTTTACATACCTGTCTGCGATGTAGCCGACTCCCAGAGAGCCCAGGAAGAAGCCCAAGTTCACACAGGACTGAAAGAGGTCGACCTTCCAAGAGTCATCACACACCAGGTTAAACTGTGGGTCGGAGGGTCCAAAACACACAAGACCATTTGTAAGTTAAACTACGCCTACCATTTTCCCTGCAGAAAATGTCAACGCACAACGCAAAAATGTGGGATCCCGGGGCCCCTCACATCCTTTCCTTTCATCTCATTTTCCTAAGACAAATGCAAGGTTTCTGGGGAATCTCAGGCAGTGTCATTATATGCCTAATATCTTTATCTTGGGTTTACCCTCAATATACACTAATTAAATAGTTTGTTGTCAGGTACCCCTGATAGTTGTCAAAGGACAGGGTGGCCAAAAGGTAAGGTTTCTAAAGGAAATACGGCAAAGTAATTATCCAAAAACGAAAATGAAGTAAAATAAATATGACGTGTTTCCCAGAATGGGTAAAAACCCTTAATTAAGAAAGCTGAGCACCAAATAATTGATGCTTTGAACTGTGGTGTTGGAGGAGACTCTTGAGAGTCCCTTGGACTGCAAGGAGATCCAACCAGTCCATCCTAAAGGAAATCAATCCTCAATATTCCTGCGAAGGACTGATGCTGAAGCTGAAACTCCAATACTTTGGCCACCTGGTGCGAAGAACTGAGTCATTGGAAAAGACCCTGATGCTGGGAAAGATTGAGGGCAGGAGGAGAAGGGACAACGGAGGATGAGATGGTTGGATGGCATCACTGACTCGATGCACATGAGTTTGAGCAAGCTCCAGGAGTTGCTGATGGACAAGGAGGCCTGGTGTGCTGCAGTCCATGGGGTCACAAAGAGCTGGACATGACTGACTGAACTGAACTGAATCACATGTTTTACTCCATAAATTCTACCCAATAATCATGTAAATTTGTCATGACTGATGGAACTGTGAGTATCAACATGAGAATTTCTGAGCAAAGAAGCAGAGGCCAGCTGGTGGGGGCTTCTGGGGAGCAGCCCTGCATGCGGGGGATGGGGGAACCCAGAGGCAGCAGGAGATGCAGAGGGTCCCATGTGCCTGGGAGGAACCGAGGCAGAAGGACAGAGGCAAAGACAGGAGCCGATCTGCCCGGGCGTTGTTGGGAGTGAGGTTCAGGCATCAGCCCTCCATGCTTGGCACATGGATGGTGATGCCAATAGGCCTGGGTGCTCTGGGAGGCCCGAGTGCAGAAGCATCCCCACTTGGAGTGCAGAGGGGCAGAAAGTAGGGGGGCCTTGGTGTCCTGTCTGGAAGGTATATGTGGAGCTGCTCCTGTCACCATCGTGAAGCCACTGTGGGCGCTGCAGGGAGAAACCATGTGCCCATGGTTTAGTAAATAATGAAGCATCTAACTTTTTAAATGGAAGCTTTAGTTTTTGTTGTTCAGTCGCTCAGTTATGATTGACTCTGCGACTCCAGGGACTGCAGCATGCCAGGCTTCCCTGCCCTTTACTATCTCCTGGGACTTGCTCAAATTTATATCCATCGAGTCAGTGACACCATCCAACCATCTCATCCTCTGTCACTCCATTCTCCTCCTGCCTTCAGTCTTTCCCAGCATCAGGGTCTTTTCCAGTGAGTCGGCTCTTCTCATCAGGTGACCAAAGTATTAGAGTTTCAGCTTTAGCATCAGTCCTTCCAATGAATATTCAGGGTTGATGTCCTTTAGGATGGACTGGTTGGATCTCCTTACAGTCCAAGGGACTCTCAAGAGTCTTCTTCAACACCACAGATCAAAAACATCAGTTTTTCAGTGCTCAGCCTTTTTTATAATCCAACTCTCATATCCGTACCTGACTACTGGAAAAATCACAGCTTTGAGTAGACAAACCTTTTTCAGCAAAGTGATGTCTCTGCTTTTGAATATGCTGTCTAGGTGTGTTTTATTACCTAGGAGGCTTTGTTACCTATCTCCTGTAAAAACTTAGAGTTGCATGTATGAACCATGCCCTTGTCCTGGCCCCAGGGGTCAATCATGAGCACTTTAAAAAAACAAAAAGGTAAAACTCCTTGCTACCGCTTGACTTTCAGAAACTAACAATCAGCTCATGCTACCACCTGCCTTATGCCCAGATCCTCGTCTGCTCCCGTGAATAGCTCAGCTCTTGGAGGCAGTCAGCATCTCCCCCATTCTTGGCTGATCCAGATGTTTCAGTTCAGTTCAGTTGCCCAGTCGTGTCCTACTCTTTGTGATCCCATGGACTACAGAATAGGCTTCCCTGTTCATCACTAGCTCTTGGAGTTTACTCAAACTCATGTGCATCAAGTCTGTGATGCCATCCAACAATCTCATCCTCTGTCATCCCCTTCTCCTCCCACCTTCAATCTTTCCCAGCATCAGGGTCTTTTCAATCTTTTCTTCGCATCAGGTGGCCAAAGTATTGGAGTTTCAGCTTTAGCATCAGCCCTTCCAATGAATATTCAGAACTGATCTCCTTTAGGATGGACTGGTTGGATCTCCTTGCAGTCCAAGGAACTCTCAAGAGTCTTCTCCAACACCACAGTTCAAAAGCATCAATTCTTCGGCGCTCAGCCTTCTTTATGGTCCAACTCTCACTCCCGGTGTTTATTCCCTTGAAAATTCAGCTGGAAGCACACCGCCCTGGGGAGTTGCTCCTGCTGCTGTTCAGCTTCTCTGCAGCCCTGGGCCCTGTCAGTGGAACTTGGGGGAGGCCGCTCCTGGGAGCTGTTATCTCGCTGGCCCAGGTCAGCCTCTCCAGTGGCCTCTCTGGAGCCCCCACCTACATCACCCAGGATGATGTTCTGTGCATACTGGATGCCCCCAAAGCCATAGGGCAATGGTTTTGGGGTGTTTGTTCTACTCTTTGCAATAAGCATCTTTGTAAGATGTCTCTGCCACCCTCCCTGAAATGCCCTGCATGCCATCCTGCTCTGGGGGCATGCAGAAGCCAGGGAGTTCATGGAACTGGAGTAAGGGGGGTCTGGCCTTCCCTACTGATGCCGCCTCCCTTAAGAACTCTGCCCCCAGCTACGCCAAGGGGCTCTGTCTGCAGGCACCTGCCTGCCCGCTGTGATCCCAGACCCAGCCACTGTCCCCAGGGCCCCTCGGTGCCCCTAGGAAGATGGAAAGCCTGGAGTTTGTACAGGGGGCACACAGGATGGGGTGGGGTCTCCTAGGCCCGGTCCCTCTCCCTGCTGGGACTTCACTGGGGATTTCTCCGGGGCCAGGCTGTGTGGTGGACATGGCCGGTAGAGCAGCAGGCTGACCAAGCTCATGGGGCACACAGTCACCCAGCGTCCTTGTTAGAATCCAGGTTCCCGTGGGTTCTGTCTCAGCAGATCATGGGTGAGAATCCAGGTGATCCCAGGGATCAGGTGAGTTGGGAAACCTTCCTACCCCAAATGGACCCTGACCTCTGCCCTCAGGGTGGGGAGGGACAGGGAGCGCGGTGTTCAAAGAGGTCAGCTCATCACCTTCCCTTCAGCCAGTTCCAACGTCCAAGGCAAGGCCATGTTAAAGATTATTTCTGCAGAAATGAATAACTAGGGAGGATTCTCCCCCAAATAAGCTTTGGCTTAGGCTGAGGGGAGGAGGCAAAAGTTGTGAAGCAGTGGGAAGGGTGAGTCAGAGGAGGTGCATTCCGTCCAGGAGAAGCAGTCCTCCACTCCTGAAGCCCCACGTCTCATCGCCTCCAACACCTCCAGCTGGATCCCACCCCCAATACACTAGTGTGCCCCCAGGGGAGCCCTAGCCCACAACCTCTCCCCTGTCTCCCCCAGTCCTCCCCAGAGTGCCTGGGTCCCCGAGGACCTGGAAGCCCACTCTCGGTTACCAGTCGGGGCTGTGTCCCCTCCCCAGGCCCCCCGCCCAGGCCAGGCTCCCCACACATGCCGAGCTGCTTCCCTGTGTTCCAGCCTCACTGCTCAGGGTCTCAGCCACCCTGCCTCCCCGGCCAGGACCCTCTGGCAAATCAGGCCCCCTCCTCCTCCCCAGCCCCTGCCAGGTCTGTGTCTCTTAAATCAATCCTTTTTGATCCTGTGACAGCCGAGTTGGCTGACAGTCATGCCAGGGCCCGTGTCGGCCTCTTCAAGCTCTCCCCAACTCTAGGGAGTGTCACCCCCACTCCCCACCAATGCCTGAACCATTCCCAAGGTCCAGCGAGGACTGTCTTCTTCCTCTGCCTGAACTGCCACTTGGCACAAAGGTAGGGTTGCCAGTTCTAGAGCAAAAAAAATATGGGGTGCTCCTCCGAACTGGAATTTCAGATATACAACACTTTTTTTTTAGTGCAATCATGTCCTCAGCAGTATCTGAATTCCCAGCCTCAGCTGTCAGTATCAAATGTTATGCAATATCTGGGACCTAATTATCCTAAATAAATATGCGTTGTTTACCTGAAATTAAATTTAATGGGTGTCCGGCATTTTATCTGGTGACCTGATGTAAGATCTCAGCCCTCTGGCCCAAAGCTGAGCCACCACCATTCTGTCCATGACTCCTCTACTGGATTCCAGTCACTTCACCAACTCATTGCTCCCTGAATGTGGTCCCTGCCCCCTCTCCCCTGAGCTTTGGTTCACACTCCTCAACGCACCGTTTGCTCTCCTAGCAGCTCAAAATACCACCCTGGGTCCCATTCAAATACTCCGTCCTACGGACCTACTGTGTAGCATAGGAAATTATACCTGATATTTTGTAATAACCTAGAAGGGAAAAGAATCTGAAAAAAAAAGATATCTCTGTGTATATAACTGAGTTGAGGAGGTGGCACAGTAACCCACTCCAGTGCTCTTGCCTGGAGAATCCCACAGACAGAGAGGAGCCTGGCGGCATGCAGTCCAGGGGGTTGCAAAGAGTCAGACACAACTGAAGTGACTTAGCCTGGCATGGCATGGCTGAATCACCTTGCCTGAAACTAACACAACACTGTAAATCAGCTACACTCCAATGGAGAAAGTCTGCCACCTCCTGCTGGAAGACCCCAGTGTCCCTGTCTGGGACACTGATCTTATTCTCACGGTCACCACCCCTCCCTGGCTCCCTGAAGACTGCAAACTCCTTGAACTTCACGGGCTTCTTCTGTGTCCCTCCTGGCATCATACGCAGTGCCAGAACAGAGGAAAAGCTCAGAACACGGTTACTGAGGGAACAGATGGAGGGGTGAATGGATGAATTCTTGTATCTAGCTGATCCTTTCCAAGCAGACTGTGCCTCAGCCACAGAGAACAATACATCTCCGTCTGGGTCTGTTTCTAGATTCCCAGCGAGAAGAGCGGCCAGTTCAGCATCCCTGGTAGGCGGGTCCTCTACCTGGACGTCTGTGGTTGGAGGACGCCTTGGAGACCAGATGTCTGAGCAAGGGCACCCACACCTGCTCCCCGCCCTCCAAGACAGTGAGCCGCGGGGCCGGAGGAGCAGACACGGCGCTTTTCTCCAGCTAGACATGCGCTGCTCAGGCCACTCAGCTACCTTGTTTCAGGTGAGCAGTTTGCTAACAGACAGACTCTGCATAGTTCTGGTCTGTGGCTTCACCAAATGGCTTCCCTGGTGGCTCAGATGGTAAAGAATCTGCCTGCAATGCAGGAGACTCGGGTCCAATCCCTGGGTTGGGAAGATCCCCTGGAGAAGGAAATGGCAACCCACTCCAGTATTCTGGCCTGGACAATCCCATGGACAGAGGAGCCTCGCAGGCTACAGTCCATGGGGTTGCAAAGAGTTGAACACGACTGAGCGACTAATGTATCTAAACTTCTCCTATGACTTCGCCAAGCGACCTTGAGGTCAGTTTCCAAGTGCCCACGCTTGTCACAGAATAGCACTTTCCAAAGGGTCCATGAAGGAAAGAAATCTGCTGGCTTCTCAGTGAGATATTCTCAAAGCAAACGCTCAGATAACCCACTAACCTATCCAGGCAAGCGCTCTGCCGCCATCCTGCTCTCCTGTGGGCCATGGAGGGGACACCCAGTGCAGCTGGGTGCTGGACACCCAGGGGTGCTGACCCAGCCACTCTCTGGCTTATCTGATCAGCACCTTCGCGGTCCTTGGCCAACCCCTGGGAAGCAGGTCATTGTCATCGCTGGTTTACTGAGGGAACTGAGGCTCAGAGAGGCTGAGTAACCTACACAGCGACACTCAGCCAACTCGGGGCATGGCTGAGACTCAGCTGGATTCCAGGGCAGCTTCCACACCGCCTCAGAGACCAGCGTTAAGCTGTCACGTGTCCACAGCTTGTGAATGGAGGGAGGGGGCCTCGCATCTCTGATGGTGGGGCCGCTGGCCCCCAGGTGGATTCTGCAGGCCCGTGGAGAAGCCAGTGGGGCAGAAGGGTGAGGAAGCCAGTCTCCCCGGGGGCCCCGCATCCAAGCAGTCCAGCTCAGCCTGGCAGGCAATGGTGTCTCTGAGCCCCAGTTCCCTCTTCTAACACCCAGAGTGTACGGAAGATTGAACAAGGGAGGAGCGGCAGTGCCCGGTACTGAGTGTGACACGCCAGAGTTCAGAGAACACGACCCCGCTCCCTCTTTGCTGATGTGGGATCTAAGCCTGTAGGATTCATCATGTATCCTCTCTGCCCTGAAACCCACATCATTATCCCCGCAGCAAAGGCCTGCTCTTACCTCGGTCACGATGGAGGAGCCGGGCGTGTCGTACACCCAGCCCTGCTCGCAGGGGCCCAGGGGCAGGGGGCTGCCGTTGGTGGCCAGGCCGGCCAGCGGGTCCAGGCAGCCGAGGGTGCTCTGGTTCCAGTCCACCTCGTAGCGGAAGCACTGGCCCTCGGGCCCCGGGCCCGGCACTGTGTAGTTGAGCTCCTCCGCCAGGCTCCAGCCGCATCGCCGGCTCAGCTCCGCCACCCCAGGGCTCCGGCAGCGGTGGTCCGGGGTGAAGGCCAGGAAGACGATGCCCACGTAGATGGGGGCGAAGGCGGCCGAGAGCAGGCACAGGAGCAGGAAGGTTTGCTTCTGGAACCAGCCAAACTCCCCAACCTGCTCCAGTACATCATCTACGGTGAGCATGGCTGAGCCTCCACACGCATCGCTCTGAGCAGACCACAGCAGCCGCAGGGCCCGGGGTCAGGGTCTTATGTGGGTTTCTCTGCAATGGGCTGGTCTGAAGTCGAAATGCTGTCTAAGCATCTTGGCCTATACCCTTGGAAGCCAACCAGCTGGAAACAATCTTTCACCCACAGGGCAGGTTTCAGGCAGGGATAGGAGGAGGATGATTGGTCAGACTGCTGGGCTGGGGCAAGTCACCTGGGCTGAGGACCTGATTCTGTGGCACTGGGGTTCCCAGAGCCAAGGGAGAGAGCAAAGGTGGCCGTGACCCTCCCAGCAGTCTCTTTCAGGCTCTTCCAGAGGGATCTTCTACTTCAAAGCTTTTTTATCGTCCAGATAAACAAGGACAGCACACTGGCTGCCAGGCTATCGGACCTGCTACTCACGATGGGGTGTCTCAAGCAGTGTGCATGGAGGGTCTGGCCACGGGTGATGGGAGAGCCAAGATCCCCAGACTGACTCACTTCCCTACATCCTTGTCCCAGGAAGAACGACTGCCTTCTTCGGGACCCACAAAGGACTTCTCCTGGCATCACTATGTCTGCAGGCAGGCTCCTGGCTGCTGGACCATGATGCACCCACCCTCAATCCCCAGGAAAGTGGGCCACAGGGGCCCTCTGGGCACAGATCCTGATGGGTTTCCTGGGCAGAGATGCTGGTAGAAAAGATCAAAGGGCCACAGGCAGAGAACACCTCCCCCTCCCCCACTTCAGCCTGGGAGGACACAGAACATTAAGGCTGGGTCCCCCCTCCACGCACACAAGAGGGATAGATAACAGATGAATGGGTACCGGCTGCCCTCTCGTTCCTGGGAGCCTCATCTCTCTGTTCTGTGGACACGGGAAGCTGGCCCCAAGCCCAGTGGTGCACCAGCTGTTCTGGTGAGACAGGAGGAGGCTGCAGCTGTGCAAACTACTTCCCTACTTGGGCTGAGCACCGACTGGGGTGCAGGGGGAGGGGAGAGGGCGGGGAGGGGGGGCAAACCTCCCCAAGGCATCAGCTCACCCAGGCCAGGCGCTGCTCTTCCTGCCTGAGTGAAATAATAGAACTGTGTCTTCATCACCCCTCCCTGTTCTTGGCACAGGGCCCCTGAAACCCTTGACACTTCCTAGGAGTGTCTTTTGTTCAATGAGATGACTCTGGGTGGGCTTGTGGGTGGCTACTGGTCATGGGTAAGACCAAGCTATGATTGTGTGCTAGGGTCTTCCCAGGTGGCGCTAGTGGTAAAGAAACTCCCTGCCAATGCAGGAGACACAGGAGATGCAGGCTCAGTCCCTGGGTGGGGAAGATCCCCTGGAGGAGGACATGGCAGCCCACTCCAGTGTTCTTGCCTGGAGAAGCCCATGGACAGAGGAGCCTGGCGGGCTACAGTCCATGGGATCACAAAGAGACTCTGGATGGCTGCCTGCCTGCAGGTAAGACCGAGCTGTCATTAGAAACTTGGAACTTTCAGCCCCATCTCCCCATTCTCTTGAGCAAAAAGGGCTGAAATGGTCGGTCATGGGTTATGCCGATGGGGTGAGGCCTGCATAAGAGCCCCACTACCCGGGGTTCAGAGCAATCATATCCACACCCCAGGTCTGTGGGGACTGCAGCTCCTGCACTGGGAGCCACCCCCCCAACCCCCACCCCCGCCCTGTGTGTCTCCTGGCTCCTCCTATGATTATTAGAGAATGCTCCATATTCTCTAATAATCTGGTGGACAAGTCAACAGTTTCGTGACTTCTGTGAGCTGCTCTAGCAAATCAGAGGCTTCCCCCATGGCTCAGCTGGTAAAGAATCCACCGGCAGTGCAGGAGACCCGGGGTCGATCCTTGGGTCAGGAAGATCCCCTGGAGAAGGAAACAGCAACCCACTCCAGTATTCTTACCTGGAGAATTCCATGGACAGAGGAGTCTGGTGGGCTACAGTCCATGGGATCGCAGAGAATTGGACACAACTGAGCAGGTAACACTTTCTAGCAAATTAGTTGACTCCAAACGGGAAGAGGTCAGAGGACCCTGATCTGTAGCCAAGTCGGGGAAAACTGTGGGTCACCTGGGGCCCTAATAGTGACTGGCATCCGAAGAGGGGCGGTCTTGTGGGACCAAGCCCTTAACCGGTGGGGTCTGAGGCTCTCTGCCGGCTGAGGGGGTCAGAAGTGGGTTAAATTGTGGGACACCTGGCTGGCATTGCAGTCAAGTGTCTGGTGTGGGCAAAAGCCCCGCATTCGGTGACCTGAAGTGAAGTGTCCTGGGAGAGGAGTGAGGAGGACTCATGGGAGAAAGGAGAATGGGGTTTTCCTACATACAAGGAAGTCACTGCTTTTCTCCACCACAAGCGGCCCTGAATGCATGGGGCTCCCCTGCCTCACGTCCTCGGCTTGGGAAGTGGCGGGGTGCTAAGGCCCTGCTCTCAGCTCATTGTGGGGAGGAAGCAAGCAGGGCCCTCCCCACACCCACTCCCCAGGCCGGACCGGACCCACCACACACTCTCCCCCGAGGAGACAGCAGCCACCCAGGTCAGGGCAGAGCTGCCCTCCTGCTCTCAGTGTCCTGAGAGCTCTTTTCCCCCTCGGACCCCAGAGCAGGGAGACCTGTGCACGGCTCTGCATGGCTCCCCCCGACCCTGTCTCCAAGCCCCTTGGCCAGGGGCACATGGGGGTGGCCGGTCATCCTGGGGTCCAGACTGCAGAAGCGACCCAGGCTGGCGGGTAAGTGCCACCTGGGAAAGGCCAGTGCCACCGTCCTCACTGGCATCGGGGGTGACGGGCCAGACTCCTCCCTGAGCACCACATTCACTACGTGATCCCGTGAGAACCCTCGAGGTTGGAGGCATGTTAGAGACAAGAAACCGAGGCCCTTATCCGCTGTCATGCCACTGGCTCTTGGCCAGTTCTTAAGAAATCAGTTCACTGACAGCTGCAGGGCCAGTGACCAGCAACCGTGTTTCCAGGACTCTTGTGCTGCAGCTCAACTCGCCCAGCAGCCCCAAACACAGATTTTGTGCAAGACAATGTCCTTTGTTCCAGGACAGGTCACCCCAGGCCTTGGGACCTCCGGAAATTAAGGACAGAGGCCAGGCTCCCCTCTGGGAAAACAGAAAAGGAACAGGCGTTCGGGGCAAGCCCAGAGCTGCAGAATGAAAGCCCAGCCACCAGGGATTCCCTAGCGGATGACCTCCCAGTGGACTGATTTCAACATGACTGGGCTGATTTTCCAGGAGGGCTTTGGGGAGATGGGCTGGCCTGCCTCCCACCCTGTGGCCCCGAAGCTCCTTCTGTCACGGGGCGCCCCTGCCGCCAGGCTGAGCTAGGGACACGGTGGTTGGGGGGCTGTGGCTGTCCCAGGCCTGGCCCCAGGGTTGCTGTTTCCCTCTCTGTGCTGTCCGGAGGGGTCCCCCGGTGACCCTGACATCTTCTTCCAAGGCAGCATGGCTCCATGAGGCCATCGGGGACAGGCATTAACTCCGGCGGGGAGCATGGAAGCCACCAGAGGCATGGGAACAGCATGGGAGCCCGTGGTGAGGATCCCGCCAGGCCCTCGGGGGCAAAGCCTGTCTTAGGGGCAAAGTGCGTTCCCTGCACCTCAAGCTCCTTCCCGAAGTCAGGCTGGCTCTGCTGGGTCTGCATTTCCTGCCCCAAAGTCCTGACACTGAAAGCTGCTGGACAGAGTGCTTCCTCCTCCCAGGCCTTGATCAGTTTTTTTTTTTTTTTTTTTTTTTTGATGGTTGAGGATGGTTTATTAAGCTGTGCCTTAGTATGGATGCTGGGGTTTGCCCATGGCGCTCACTGTACAAGGCCCTGACGTTCTGCCAGTATTTCCTGGCAGGAGTCTTCTACCTCCATTTCCTCCAGGGACTGGGATGGTCCTCCCAGTGGTCTGTGTCTGCCTCACCTGCTGTGACAGTCCTCTTTGTCCCCACCTGTCCTGGGACCTGGACACAGAAGCATCACTACATCCTGACTTACCCGCCCCACCCCCAGAGCTCCAGGGCCCAGTGCCCACAGATGCCACCCCTGGGGCTGGGGGTCCCTGGGAGATGGGGGCTGGCCCAGCAACATCGGCAGAGGCCAGGGAGGACACGGGCATCACCTGGGTCTTCAGCTCTTTTCTGGATGAGGCGAGAACATTACAGGACCAGCCTCCAGACACTTCTGAAACCTTGTCCAAGAGATCCTGGCTTAGCCCTCAGCTACCCACCACCCTGTCCCACTAAGGAACTCATCCACGCACTCACTCCCTGCAAAGTAGAGTGCCTGTGGTCTGCCAGGCGCTGCTCTTGGCAGGGAGAACAGAGCCATTAACAGAGGAACCAGCCTCTCAGGGTAGAGATCTGAGCTCAGCAAGGGAAGTACAGAGACGGTGTCTTCGCAGGTAGGGATTGCTACGGATATCTCGAGCAGGAAGGGGTGAGGGGGCTGCAGCCTTAAGAACCAGCGGTCAGGGGTGGCCTCTGGGATGCTGATCCTCTAGGGAGGCAGGAGAGTGAGCTCTGGGGGGTGGGAATTGGAGGATGAACGTTCCAGAGAGAGGAAAAAGCAGGGGCTGGGCAGGCTGAGCGAGGAGGCCCGTGGGGCAGCCATAGAGCCAAGCCAAGGGAGCAGGACTGAGGCCAAAGGGGCCTTGGGCCTGGACACAGGGCCCCGTGGGACCGGGGCTTCACCCAGGGGCGAAGGCAGCCCCCGAGGGTATCTGAACCAAGCACAGAGAAGCTACCACTGCCCGGCTGGGCCCGGAAGGCTGGACCAGACAGCACCAGCAGGGCTGGAGAGAAATGCATTCAGGGTCTGATTGCAGGTGGAGGTGGGAGGATGTGCTGATGGGCTGGATGTGGGGTGTGAGAGCCAGTGAGGGGTCCAGAGGTGCCAAGCGTTTGGCCCGAGCCTCTGGAAGGACGGTCTTCCCTTGACCGAGGGGATGGGAGACATCCACAGAGCGTGCGGACAGCACACGGCCGGGGAGGGGCTTTGGAGTCATTCAGATCCCACCTCCATCAGTACACCACACATCTGCTAAGCCTTAACGTGCAGGCCTGTACAATGGGCCAACACTCACCCTCCCTCCTGCCCAGGGTGCGGCCGAGAGGATCAGGAAAGCCTGGGGCAGTGGGTGAGCTTTTCCGCAGAGGCCCCGATGGTAGGCGCCTGGGTGAAGAGGCCCTTCTGGGCCATCTAGTCTCTGCAGAGGGTTCCCTTCAGTCCAAGCGCTAACACCGCCCTGGATGAGACCTAAATGAAGGCGCATGCTTTCTGGCTCCCCGGAGAGTTTCATTTAGGGACACAGAAATTTTTAGTTTCATCTCATTGTCCTGTGTTGTATGATACCCTTATTTTTGTCAACCATTTTTTCAGTACCATGGTATTTACTGAAAAAAAATCTGCGTCTAGGTGGATCCGTGCAGTTCAAACCTGTGCTGCTCAAGGGTCAACTGCGCTTCAGCATCAGGGCTGAGGGTCGGTTTCTTGGGGGCTTTGACCCCAGGGAGAGTGGTGTTGGGGGGACATAAATGGTGGGGGCAGGGAGCAAAGCCTTCCTCTGGGGAGGGCAGGTGAGAGGCAGACGGGGCCCACTTGGCCATCATCACTGTCAACCATCTGTGTGCCCTTGCAGAGTCCACCACGCCCTGCTCCATGGGACCTTCTGGGGAACGCAGGGCCCCGCCCACCGTGGCCGCATCCCGGCGGGCGGTCCGCACACCCCCAGGTTCCAGGGACCACCGCGCGCTGCTCTTCTAGGAGACTCGCCGGCCACGCTCCCTACACTGACTTCACGTGCACTCAGCCATCTCGCCTTCAAAAGACCTGCCTCGTACCAAGAAAGGCCATTTCCCTTCAAATTCAGCCTTTTCCAAACTTTCTTAAAGCTAAGTCCTCTCCAGTGTTTGCAGAACCTCTGTCAAAAACCACACAGAAAGAGGGTTCCGTGCGGGGCCCTGCGGGGAGTGTGCTGTGTGAGACACGCGGCAGCCAAAACGCGCTCCTCAGGCGCGCCTTCTTTCATCCTGAGCCCCTCCCCCTGAAGCCACAAGGTGGGCAGAGCAGGACTGCGGTGGGCTGGTCAAGGCCGGCTCTGAGGGGAGGGCACCCGCCAGGGGTGGCAGAAGGTGATCGTGGGTGAGGAGGGCGACCTCACATCGGGGGCACAGAAGCCAAAGACCAACTTCCCCGATGGAGGGAAACTCAAGACAGGGCAACTGAATGGGGCAGGATTCTGAGTGGGGTCCTCTTACTGAAAACAGTATTGCCATGACAACCAGCAGAGGAGGCACCACAGCGGGAGGGTCCGTGTGTGTTGTTTGCAGGGCGGCAGGGTGGTGACATCCCAAGGCATCATGGAAGCAGCTCACTTTCACGTGATTCAGGGAATAAAGTTCTTTGCCTGGTACGTTTCATCAATTTCATTTCTTTAATCTGAAGCCAAGGGTCACAGGGACTGCCTGGGGACCTGCCCTTCACGGCGCCTGCCCCTGTGACTCAGCGCTGCTCTGGGGCAGTGAGGCCTGCTCTCGGGATGCTTCCCCCAGGGGGCTGCCCAGAGCTGCCGCCAGGTGACCCCCAACACGCTCTCCCTGTCCAGGGGTGACAGGACCATTTGTTCAATTCTGTTTTCCTCTAACTCTGTATCAAAACAACAGTGTAAGTAAACTTTATTGAACTTGATTCACCAATTGCTCAAAACACAAAACTAAGAAGAAAGGGAGTGAAAGTCGCTCAGTCGTGTCCAACTCTTCGCCATCCCATGGGCTGTACAGCCTGTGGAATTCTCCAGGCCAGAATACTGGAACGGGTAGCCTTTCCCTTCTCCAGGGGATCTTCCCAACCCAGGGATCAAACCCAGGTCTCCCACATTGTAGGCATATCCTTTACCAACTGAGCCACCAGGGAGGCCCAAGAATACCGTAACGGGTAGCCTTTCTCTTCTCCAGGGGATGTTCCCGACCCGGGAATCAAACCGGGGTCTTCTGCACTGCAGGTAGATTCTTTACCAACTGAGCTGTCAGGGAAGCTCACTACCAGGAGGAAGCAAAGAAATGTGAGTAATAACTCACAGCCTGCCTTTGGCCTTCCCCTGAATCTTTAGGGAAAACGGTTCACTTCCCCCAGGCTGGGAATGACAGCAACTGTCACGGGGCGCTGCAAGCTCCACAATGCTCCAGCCTTACCTCCCCAGCACCTCTGGCCACTCTTTCACCAAACACCCAGCTCCCTGCCTCTGGGTCTGTGCAACCCGGAGAGAAGCTGCAGGACCGCCCTGCCCGGGATTCGTGCAGTGACCCACCCTCCCAGGAGGTACAACACTCTCAGCCACCCTTGAGCTGCCAGCTTCCCACTGGCCAAGTTCATCTGGAGAAGTAAGAAGTCATGTCCCACTGGGTCGTGGGGATTCTCCAAAGCTGGTGAAGGTGTTTCTAAGCAATCTAACCTGGCCCCCATCCCAAGGCACAGCACCTGCTGGTGACCTGACCCCTGGAAGAAAGGTAAGATCTCCATGTCCTCCATGCCCACTTCTTGATCTGGTGCAAAGGAATAGAAGAATTCCTTCTAGATGGCCCCCTGGGGTGGCCATCGACCTCCCTGAAGGTGGTCGTGGCCAGCGTGTCACAGGTTGGTGGAGAGCAGGCAGCTGCATCTAGAAAGCTCTTGGTGGGAGCTGGGTCTCCACTCTCGTGTGGATTTTCCTGGGCACAGGGTTTGCCTACACTGTCCTGACTTTCCACTTATCCCAACCCCCTGCCATTCAATACACAGTCTCAACAAAGATGGAGCTTAAAATCTTGGTTAAAAGGAAACTAAATTAGACTCATGAAAGGTTGTAATTCTTACTTGCTGTAGGGGAGCGTTTTCCTAAACTCCTACGACCACAGCTGGCACAGACTGTTAGTCGATTTGCAGGGGCTCAGGGGAAGAGATTACCGAGGTGCTCGAGAAAAGAATGTGAGCAAACACCTCACATGCGTGGTCACATCCCTGTTGCCCTGTGGCCGGCACAGCTGGCCACCAGGGCAGACGGCCCAAGGTGCCGATGAAGGGTCAAGTTCACCCACAAGGCCCGCAAGTGCCCCTCCAGGCAGAGAGGAGTCCTGTGTCTTAGTGAAAAGGGAGTGGCTTGGACAAGTTTCCTGGATACAGCATCTGAGAACCAGCAACTGTGGGCTCACAACATAAACCTTTATATAAGACCCCCGGGTGTCTGTCT
The DNA here is from genome assembly GCA_935064755.1 of Tragelaphus eurycerus. Classification (NCBI taxonomy): domain Eukaryota; kingdom Metazoa; phylum Chordata; class Mammalia; order Artiodactyla; family Bovidae; genus Tragelaphus; species Tragelaphus eurycerus. The sequence goes on along the minus strand of CAKXYN010000039.1, from coordinate 18,814,341 downwards.
CGAGAGAGATGCTTTTAAGTTCTCAAGAGGAAAACAGTCTCTCCAGTTGGAAATAATCAGAACATGAGCATAAAGGAAGGACGCTGACTCTGATAAGTCTATAGTCAGACATCATACTCCCTGCTTGGTCTGTCTTCATAGTAACATCCAGGAAGCTCTAATTACTGGTCGGTCATTTCAAGTGGAAACCAGATTCATGCAAGAGAATCTCCCCTCTCCGCTCCATGTAAGCCTGGGCTGTATACCAGGATCGTGGGATCTGCACTCATGGTGGCTGTTTTGGTAAAAAAATAAATAAATATCCCAAGGTCTGCTTTCTTGGAAGGAGGAAGAACTAGGTGTGGGTGAAGCTGACAGAGCCCCCCGTGGGCCTCAAGTAAGCATCTACACTCGGGGAGACTCAGGGACACTTGTAAAGAATCGGCTGACACCCAGACACAACTGTCTCTGGAACGGGACAGGATGTGCAGAGGGTATCGGACGCAGCAGCAAACTCAGGGGCTTTTCACTCAAGGGGAGAAAGCAGGACCACCCAGATAATAATTTATCTTTTATTCAAATCGTTTAATACTTTATATTACAGTAAATTTGATTGGAAAAAAAATGAGGAAAGAAATCAATTTTAAAAAATACACTCATGTTGAAATCAAATAAGCTAGCCAAACGAGTACAAACCCAGGAACCCTGTGGGTTGGGTAGCTTTCCAGAATATGAATACCACTGAGTCTATATACAGCTCTATAAATGCCAGAAAAGTCATTCGATAAACACTTCAGAGAAAGGCGCCAACAGCCGGGGAAGGACGCGGTCCCCCCTCCCATCCTGCAGCCCGGGCGGCCTGGCTCGGCCATGTCGGGGCGGGAATCCAAGTGCAAGGCTGGGGGCGAGAGCCTGGCCCACTGGCTTTCATGCAACTTCTGTGAGTCACGCACTGTGCAAATTAAGGCTTCTTATAGGTCGAATGGTCGATAGACACTTTTTTTTTTTTTTTTCTTAAAAAAATAAGCACAGTAAAGGTGGTATCATGAGAACCTGAAGAGGTGAGACCTACACCCCAAGTCTGGAAAAAAGTCTGACATCTCAACTCCCATTCTCTCAGACACACATGTGCGCACATAGGCACACGCGCGCGCACGCATACACACACACACACACACATCAATCTTTGGGTGGGTTGTTTGACTTCACCAGCTGGCGAGAGAAATACTGATAAGTGTGCTCTGTGCACCTGGTATCAAAGACATCATGCAAAAAAAAAAAAAAAAGGCTGCAGCTGTTACTGACTTGAGAGGCAGAGAGCAGGCGGCCCCCTCCACAGCCCAGGCAACTGTGGACCCACGCGTGTGCGCACGCACACACTCGTGTGCCCTGACGCCATAGAAGCAAAAGGGAGGAGAGAGAGTGGTGGAGTCTAACTGAGAGGATACATGGTGGACCAGTACAAAGCGGCAGAGCGCACCCACAGCCTCCCCCTGCTTAAAGGATGGGCAGGAAAGGTTACGCCCTGCCTGCAGGAAAACTGTTGGTGGTGGTTTTTTTTTTTGTTTTTTTTTTTATGCAAACCTGAGTAATTGTCAAAAGTCAATAAATAGGAGGAGAGAATTAAATGCTAAAATATAATGATCAAATACCCTACAGGGCCTAAAGCAGCAAGGGTCTTCCTCAAGCGTAGCCCTCGGTCCCCAAGACGCGTCTGGCCCCGGCGCCTTTAGGAAGCGCACGGCGGCCACGCTCAAGACGAGGGCTGGGGACAAACCCCGGGCAGGCGCCGCCATCAGCGGCGCGCCTCCTCCCCGCGCCCACGGAGAGGGGCGCCCCCTCCTCCCCCCACCACCAACACTCTTCCCTTTTTTGGACAGTTTTCGTTAAAGGCCAAGGACAGAAGCATCACGGAGTCCCATCGGATTTGGTCGGAGGCGGCGCAGGCGTCTAGACGTGCAGGAGGTCCTCGTCGCTGTCGTCGTGGAAGGTGCTGATGGGCGTGGCCGCCGCACGGGGCCGCCCCCGGCGCGTCGGCTCCCCGCGCACCAGCCCCACCCGGTCGTCAGCCCGCAGCTGCGGGGGTGCCTTCCGAGGCAGTGGCCGCAGCGGGGGGCCGCCTTCAGCGCCAGGAGCCCGGCCCGGTGGGCGCACCTTCACCTCGGGCAGAGTCAGGACCTCGTCCTCGCTGTCCTGCTCGTCGCCGTGCAGGGCGCTCAGCGCGTCGGCGGCTCTCACCGACTTGGCGGCGACGTGCCCGTTCTCCTGGCCGTCCTTCCCGGGCCGCGGCGCCGGCGGCTGGATCTCCTCCATCAGCCACTCGGTCTCGTTCTCGTCCGCCTCCTCCTCCTTGTTCACCTGTCGGGACACCGCAGGGACCATGGGCCCACCTGAGACCTCATCTGACCACCCCTGAAACCCCAGCAGGGAGAGGAAGGGGAAGGCTGGCAAGCGGCTCCTGCTGAGATCTGATCAAGGCAGACAGGGTCAGGGACTCAGGGACGGGCCCTCTGCTCCACGAGCCCTAAGGGGTAGAGAGAGACGTGCTGAAGGGGAGAGGAGCCCGGTGGACACCACGTGGATGTGCGCAGTTGAGGGAGACCTTCTAGAAAGCAGCTGGCAGGACAATCAAGAGCCAGGAGTGCATTTATGCCACCTGGGCTCAATTGCTAGAAACTCAACCAAAGGAAATCATCCAAATGCCAGAGGCACAAATTTCATTGCCATGCTTTCTGTAGAAGAGCCAAAAAAGTAGAAATGATCTGAATGTTAAATGCTGTAAGAAATTAGCCGCCATCACAATTAGAAAACCTTGAAGGGCAGAGAATGTGTTCAGGTTGAGTGCTACAAGAGGCAGTTTCCCCTTCGGCAGTTTTGAACAGCCTGAGATGACGGTTTCCTTGCGGCCAGTGGCCGACATCACGACAACATGTGGAGTGTGTGTGTGTGTCTGGGGGGGTTGGGGAGCCGCTGGAGGCCTCGGCAGGCCTTACCTTCGAGTACTTGTACGACACGTTTGCGCTCCGGCGGCAGCAGTTGGTAAGCCTGCTCATTACCATCTCCCTGCAAAGGGGGTTCCAGTTACTCCAGCCTGGAGCCACCCCGCCCTGAACCCCCCACACTGTGCCCTCCGACAGGAGGCTGTGCCCACCCAAGCACACGCTCCCTCAACCCACAACAACAGGGCTGGGAGCCAAGTCAGAGGAAGGAGGACTATGGAATCAGGAGAAGCAGATTCAAACCCTGTACGCAAAGACACGCCCGGTCTTTGTGGTGCTAACAGAGACCACAGTGAGTTACCCCACATCTCTGCGCGTGCTCTTCCGCACGCGTTTGAAACGAGCCCACACCTCCCCACCACCCCAGGGCTGTGCTGAGATTACCGGGCTGAGTGGCAAACCCAGGGCCAGCTCATACCCAGACCTCCCGCCCCACTCCAGCATCCCGCTAATGGCCTCTGGGGCCGGGGTGGTGGTGGTCAGCACTTCCTGACCCTCTCTCATTTGCCTCTGGATCGGTGGGCAGGTGGGGGGAGACAGGAAGCCCCAGAGCCGGCCCATCCCTGCCCTTGGGACACGGCTGACCAATTGCAGAGCCCTGAGCCTCGTTCACGGGTGACGTGAAACCTGCTGGACAGTCACGCTGGCCTGCCCGTGAGTGTCAAGACCTTTCACCCCCCAAAGGGGAGACTACGGATGGGGGTGAGGTCACAGCTGGCACCTCATAAATGCTCTCCTCTTAAGCGAAGGGGTCAGTCAATCAGAAAGCGGTCAGCTCACATGGGGACACATGCAGCGAGCCATGTCCTGGGAACAGGACGGGCTCGGGCTGAGGCCCACGGAGCATCTGGCCACGTGACCTGACAGCTCAGATGCACGTACAGTCGTCGCAGGAAGCTCTACACAACACAGCGTCCAGAGTCTTAAGAGCTCTAGCTGCTGCTGCTCAAGAAGAGGAAGCCAGGGCTTGACTCTGGGCCTCTGGCCTGGCCCCCCACCCTGACCCTCCCCTCTCCTTACCGGCGCTCCTTCTTGTACAGCAGCAGGGTGAGCAGGCAGACGGTGAGCGCCACCAGCAGCAGGCTGAGCACCGCCCCGACCGCCTGGCTGCGCTCAGAGAGCCCCTTGTGCTCCTGGGCATCGTCTCCTGCGATCTCCTCGTCGAAGCCCGCCCTATAGGGAGACCACAGCGCTCAGCCCCTCGCCCGGTGAGGCCTGTGCCCTGACTGTGCACACCCACACCCAGGAAGACACGAGCCACCAGCTGGGAGAACCCCCATGGGCAAACCCCTCTGATGCCGAGACTGAGGCGGAGGATTGAGAAAGGCCAAAAGACACTGCCTCCGCCACACGAGCTTCCATCACTGAGGGGATGAGGAGAGCTGTTTTGAAGAACATGCTTCGCCCCCCTGCAGCCTTGCTGCCCCTGCTGCGGGGCCCCGAGGGCACAGAGGCGCTTCTGGAGCAGAGACTTAGGGGGACACACCAGCTGTCCTGGTATTCCAGGGCCACGACTCTCTGCTCTGGGAAGACACGGGGTCACCACCCAGGTAACAACTTCTCCCTCGCAACAACTCATCTCAGGAGCCAGCCCTGGCGCTCCGGGGCTGGGGGACACTGTGGGCCAGCGCCCCACTCACCCCAGTGGGCACACGGCAGAGGTGTACCAGGAGAAGAGGTATTGGCAGTCGGCGGTCTCGTGGCTGAACTCAGGGATCCCGTCCTTCACCAGGGGGTCACAGTGGAAGAAGATGGTGGAGGACACAGACTTTGTCTTGTCTTTTCCACACTTGGAGGACGAGGAGAACACCACATCCAGGTCGCCATCTGTCAAAAAGGCAGGCACACACACAGGCACAGCAGCATGAACACGGGCGCTTCAACAGCGGGCTGAGTTTACCTCTCCATCATCTGCGAAAGGTCTGCAGAGACTTAGAATCAGACGAAAGGGTCCTTCGTCTCACGTCCTGGAGGAGCTCTTCACAGACTGCTCACACACAATATGGAGTCCCTGCCCTAAGTCAGGAAGCGGGAGAGACTTGAACCTTGCCCTAAGACAGGTCTGGCCTTTGTCCTCAGCAAACAACATGATGTGGAGTGGGGGCTGCCCACATGTCTCAGTCCGCCTGGACATGGGGGTTGACCATGTAGGCAACCAATCAACCAGCAAATCAGCCAACCAACCAGTCAACCAACCACTAATCAACCAACCAGTCAACTAACCAACCAGCCAGTCAACCAACCAGTCAGCAAACCAACCAAAAAACTGACCATCAGTAAAGCAAACACAATGAAGTATCAATAAACCCCTGGACACGGAGGCGCGGGTGGGCCTCCCTGGTCAGCTCCGGAGCTTCCGTGCATGTTGTCACACGTTCACACTGTACGTTAACACCTCCTGACTCCACAGGGAGAAGACGCCACAAGCATCTGGCTCCCTCCTGGACTTCACCCTACGGTGCGTCTCCCACTGGCTGGTTTTAATTTATCTCCTTTCACTGTAATAAACTGTGAAATAAGCATGACCAAGACAGCTTTTCGTAGTATCTTTCTAATGAGCTATCAACACTTAAGGAGCGCCCCCTGAACGTGCAGCTGGTGTGAGACACAAGGGGTCCCTGTGTGGACCTTGCCTCATGAGGACAGCTTGGCAGCTGGTTTGCAGTCGCCTCTGCTAGAGGGCCAGGGTGTGCTGTGTGTGCGGTGGAGCGAGTGGAGGCCAGCCCTGAGGCCGGCCATGTGGGCTGGGCTCAGGGGGCCCCCAGGGTCCTCACTCATACGTACTCGGCTGAGCCGTGACCCGAGAGGGCTGCCCCACAGCCTGGACTGTGGACAAAAACCCATGAGGTTGGTGAGGAGCCAAGGTGGCAACACCGAACCTCAGCCAGAGATGGGCCTGGAGGCCTCCCGCCCTCATCCTCTGGAATGAACGCAGACGTGTGGTGGGGTGGGGTGAAACTGCACTTCTTCCTGGTATGTAGACAAAGGTCTTAAAACCAAACCTATTTCCCACTGGTGGTGAATGAATGGAGTGAAAAGGTAGGAAAGGGATTTAACTAACCAAGAATAAATAAATGCACACACACACACACACGCTCTCTAAGCCTGGGGACTGCAGGAGACCACCTAGACTAGACAGAGGCCTTACAGACATAAGGTTCTCAGCCTGGTAACTGGGCCCCTGACCACGGCTGCGGCATGGAGCCGGACCACTGCTGCAGACTCACCAGTGGCAGTGCCCCTGGGTGAGAAGGGAGCCCCGAGCCGGGTGTGGCGGTGGGAACGTGGGTGGGGGCAGGCAGGCCAAGGTGTGCCAGCAGGAAGGCCCGAGTAGTGGCAGGGTGCCTGCAGGTGCTCTTGATGGGGAGGCATGGACGAGAGCCAGGCTGACCTGGCAGGACTCTGCCCAGCTCCAATGGACACTGCCAAGCACAGAGACTGGCTTATTTACCACCTGTGCACGGAAACTTCTCTGAGACTCCACCTACTCAGGGAGCAGCTACCCACCCCATCTCCTCTCGGGGAGGTCAAAAGTCAGCTGGTTTTGTAAACACATTTAACTGTTTTAAAAAAAGCAAGTTCATTTACCTACTTCAAAAGTCAAACCATGAAATGGTTTACAGAGGAAGACTAGTTGTTGAAAACAAAAACACATGAGCTGCCTTCTGGAAATATTCTTTCCAGGTCAAGAAGGAATTAGGTAAGACATGGATGAGGGGGATGAGGAGGTACAAACGTCCAGTTGCGCAATAAAGAAGCGCACATGTGAAGGGCAAAGTGTGCCCTTCACTTTGTCAATAGTTATGTCACTTCTTTGCAAGGTGACAGATGACAACCAGACCTAGCGCGGTGATGATTTTTGAAATGGACAGAAATGTTGAAAGTGCTATGTCGTGCAACTGGAACTGACACAGCCCGGCAGGTCAATTATGTTTCAGAAACAAACCAACAAACTCACAGAAAAAGAGGTAAGATGTGTGGTTACCAGGGGTGTAATACTCAGATGCCACACACCACATGCTAAATATAATGAACCCTGCTGCTGTATGTCAAAAGAATAAATCCTAAGAGTTCTCACTACAAGAGAAAAATTTTTTTCTACTTCTTTAATTTTGTACCTGTAGGACGTGACGGACAGTCACTAAGTTTACTGTGATAATCATTTCATGATGTATGTAGCTCAGATCATTATTCTGTACACCTTAAACTTACACGGCGTTAGGCGTTCAGGCATGTCCGACTCTTGTGAGACCCCATGGACTACAGCCCCCCCAGGCTCCTCTGTCCATGGAATTCTCCAGGCAAGAATACTGGAGTAAGTTGCCATTTCCTTCTCCAGGGGATCTTCCCAACCCAGGGAGCGAACCCAGGTCTCCTGCATTACAGGAAGATTCTTAACCATCTGAGCTATGGCTCTATGTCCATTTTATCTCAACAAAAAGGAAGGAAAAAAAGAAACACAGGACAAAGCTGCATCCATGTAGTGGAAGGCGTTCCTCCACACCCACTGCGAACACTTGGGCCAGGTCGCTCTCTTTTCATCCTTTTGACAAATACACAATCTCTTACCTTCCCCTAGTAACATCTGAAGTTTCAAAATAAAGAAGCATTGTGATGAAAACCAAACCAACCAAAAGTAATTGTGGCTGTGGTCCTCCACACCCACCTCACCACCTCTGGTTTAGACCAGGCTTTGCACACCTGTTTAGGATGTAAGTCTTCCCGACAGTGAACGGCTGGGACTCTGACACGTGCCGCTCAGTCCACAAGACACAGGATTGGACCTGGGACTTTCATGTTAGAACCAATCTGATGTTTTAACCGAAGGGAGTGTGTGCTCATGAAAAGGTTAACATGCCTCCGAGGAAGCTAAACGTGGCACGCGGGTGGAGAGAATTACCTTGAACGTAGTATCTGGTTTGGTTGGAGGTTCCGACTTTGCGACTGAAGTGCTGGTCATTCACCTTCCTCTGACAGATGCTGGCCCCGGCGCAGGCGGGGTTGCGGAAGCCCGTGATGGACGAGAGCTGGATCTCGTAGATGTACTTGTCCCCGTTGGTCCTTATGTCCCCAGAGGCACTGAATCGTCTGAGGAAAAAGAAAAGGGCTTGGGGATGACAGCTCTGGATCCCAGGACCCACCTAGTGACGCTGCTAAGAAACTTAAAGAAACTAGTAAAGCCAGAAGGTTCCAGCTCCAACCCCTGGGCTTATCACACATGTTAAGAGGAGGAGCGACATTATTTTCACACTCAAGAGACCTCACCATCTTTGGGGTTTGATTCGAACAGCTAAGCAATGCCTGCCCTCTGTTTGAGCCAGACGTGACAATGCTAACTGCAAACAGTAAATAAAACACGCAAACACACGGGCCTCTTCATCGCGCAGCCTTCAGCCGGGAAGAGACGGGAGGATTATGGGGTGGTGCTCCCACAAAACGGCCCCACTTACTTGAAGTAAATATCCCCAAGGCTGAAGCTGCGGCCGTTGGCGGGGTTGGTGATGGTCCCGTTCACCATCTGCACCTCCTGAGGCTTCACGGCACAGGCCGCGCGTGAGTCCCAGCTGAAGTGGTAGGTGCAGCTGTCGATGTCGAACCTGCAGCGGCACACGGACCGCGGTCACGGCCACCCTTCCGCCCACTTGCCAGGGCCCCAGGAGCCCCCCACCACCCAGCAGCCCTTCGGCCCCGGGAGCCCCCCACCGCCCAGCTGCCATTCTGCCCCGGGAGCCCCCCACTGCCCGCCTGCCAGGGCCCCCGGGGCCCCCCACCGCCCAGCTGCCCTTCCGCCCTGGGAGCCCCCCACCACCCAGCCCTTCCCGCCCCCAACCAGGGACCAGCTGCTCCAGGCTGGGAGGGCAACTTCATGTCCCTTCCCCAACACCATCCAGCTCAACTACCACGTGAAAAAAAAAAGCAGGCAAGCACTTCAACATATAATTTTTTTACATTTATACACTGGGCAACATCTAACAGCTGGGAAGATCTGCTCCCATATTTTTGAAAGCCTGCTTTACAAGCATTGATTTCGACCCTTTGACAGTTCCTGGGTCTCCCCTTTCCCAAGCCCTGCTTCTATAAGGAAATCGGGCCTGTTCAACAAGCACAGCTCACATGCCCCCTCTGCTGGCCAAATGCCCTCCCAGCACCAGAGGCGGAAATTTCCAGCAAAATAAAAGTGCATTCCAGGTGGTGCCGCCCCACCTGCCGGGAGTCCCCAGACCAGCCGCCTGAACAGCTAGCCATGGGTGGCACGGATCAGTTAAGCCTTAGTTACACTGCGACCTTGAAGATGGAGACCGGTGAAATTCCACTTTATGCAACTGCTTTATCAGTCTCGTGCACAGGTCCTAGCCTCCATCCAGGACTCCTCCCTTGTGGAGTTGCCCTGGCCCCACCAGGCTAGGGGTCTCAGGGGCCGGTCCCCGCCATCGCTACTCTGACAACCCCAGTATCCTCTCTGAGGCACGCACACTAAGCCGCCAAGCAGAAACCACAGGGAGGAGCTCTGACGGGGGCCCAGCCCGCCCAGCGCCCAGCTACCCCCTGGGGTGGGGTACCCCGCACCCTCACCTCGTGAACGAAGGCCGCCCCGCTGTCTTGGCACAGGTCAGCTCGATGACAGCAGATGCTGTCTTATTGTCCCCACAGTAGTGGCCTTTAGAGTAAGTTACGATGACTCTGTCATCTGAAACACAGACCATTGAACGGACGTTATCTCTAGGGCATCCTAGGAGCCTCAAGGTCACTCTGGAGACTCATCTCCCTGGCGGTCAGCACCGCCCAGCCTGGTGACTCGCACCCAGCCCACGTCACTACCTGCATGGCCAGAGACCGGGGGTCACAACTCAGCCCCTACCTGTGAGCACTCTCCTGTGCGATAGGGAGACCCCAGGATGTGCGGCTCAGGGCTGAGCAAGGAGCCCCCCGCACGGCATGCGTGCAGGGCTGGACTGCAGGTCACGGCGGCAGCCTGAGGTCCCCAGCTCCCTGCAACCTCTGTGCCAGCCTGGCTCTTCCCCCACGTGCCCCATGAGCCACCTGGGATGAAGAGGGCAGGGGCGAGACCTCCACCCCGCAGAGAGATGGCCTGCACAGAACCGCTCTGGTCTGCTCAGTCTCCTGGCTCCACACGGGGCTCTTCCTGCCTCTGAAGAGGGCGTGGTTGAGGAACCAGCAAAGCCCTAGTCCTCAGGGGCCAAGGGAAGCAGGGACACGCTTTCAGTGGCCCGGATCCCAGGGGCCAGAGCTTCTGAGAGCTGCCCTGGGGACGCCCGAGCCCAGCCCCGCTCAGCAGACAGACGGTGGCTCCAGGGGCCGGGACACAGCGGGCTCAGGCCTGGCTCTCAGCGCAGGGCAGTCCTCGGGCCTGGCACTCACACCCAACCCACATCCTTAGAGGCAGTGGGCCCAGAATGGGCAGTACCAGCTGCCACGGGTCCTCCAGGCATGTCCGAGGCACAGGGGCCATGTCAGAGAACAGGAGGTCTGACTATGCTTTTCAGGAGGCTTCAACCTCCTAGTCTTTGCACTCGGGTGTGGGAAGACCCAGGTCAGACGTCCACACGATGACGAGGCACAGGAAGAGAACCACCCTCAGCCCCCGGTGCCCTTCTTGGCAGCAACAACCGAGGTCTCCAAGGTCACGGACTGGGAGGTCTGGTCACTTCTGCTGGGGCCCGGGTGGGGGGTGACTTCACCCCCACTTCCAACCGGCAGAGTTGGGGGTTACTCTCCAGGGTGACAGTTGTCCTCCAGAATTTCCTTTCTCCATTTCAACAGCTCGAGTGGACGAAGTCTCCCTGTGCTTTCATCAGGACAGCTTGGGGAACCCCAGCCCCTCCCCGCAGCTGAATAGGCACAGTGACGGTTTTCCTTCTTGTCCCTTCCTCCAGCCCTGACTGTCCCTAAGAAAGCCCAACCTTCTCCCTTTGCATGAAGAGTCTTTCACTCAACAACTGCAAGAGAAATTTTCCATCAGAACTATTAACAAAGAGCTTCATTTTCCGATGTCAAGTTATTAAGACATGTACGAGGATGTATCTGGATGGTCCTGACCAGGTTTTCGTGTTTGTTGTCTGGCTTCTCCCGAATAAACCTGTGCACGTGTATGGGGAGACTCAGGCACTCGGCCCACAGTTGGAGCAGGGACTCAGAGGAGCCCTGGACATCCCAAGACAAACCAGCCCTCTAGACATAGACCACAAGAGGCGGTGCTTATCTAACGCTCCAGGAGGCGCCAGGCTGCCTGAGAAACGGTTACTAAGACTAACACTCCTGCAGGTTCCGACGGAAGCCAGCGCTGACCCTCCAGTCCCAGGACGACACCCTCACCTTCCCAACTCAGACGCAACGTGTAACTGCAGGGCCTTACCTACAACATCCAGCTTCTGTGTGTGAACGAGCCCGAGGACCAGCACCTCGCCAGAGGCGCTCTTTTTGCACACGCTGGCTCTCTCGGAGCAGTCCTGGGGTCCCTTGTATATTTTCTGACACAGGTTGATGTAGTACCTGCAGAACAACACGCAGGAGACAAGCAAGGTCGGCGTCTGTCCCGACACGCTTGGGGGCAGCTCTGCCCACCCTTTCAGAAGAGGCTATCATCTGAGCATCTCCCAGCACCTCCGGACACAGCCCTGACCCAGGTCTCTGAGTAAACAAAGTCCAGAGAGTGGGTGGACGCTGAAAATGCGCGCATGCCCACAGGGCACACGGGGCGAGTTCCGAGACTCAGGCGGCTAACAGACTCAGGCGGCTAAGAGTCAGGACAGGCAGTGGCTGAAACCCTGGCGAGGCATCCCCCGTCTTCAGGTTCCCGAGGCTTCCGGGTCCACGCTCCCCACTGCTCTAAGCGTGGAGCGGTCGGGCCAGCGCGGCCAAGGTACTAGGGGCAGCAAAGTGCGGCAAGTTAACATCCCCATCAACCCAACACAGATGGGTGGTTTAGTCAAAGTCGTATCTGACTGTTACGACCTCATGGACTGTAGCCCGCCAGGCTCCTCCGTCCTTGGGATTCTCCAGGCAAGGACACTGGAGTGGATTGCCATCTCCTTCTCCAGGGGATCTTCCCGACACAGGGATGGAGCCTGGGTCACCCGCACTGCAGGCAGATTCTTTACCAACTGAGCCACCACGGAAGCCCAACATGCACAGCGTCCCAGACAAGAAGCAAACCGCGCCTGATTCCATCAGGCCCGCAGCTGCTCGCCAGCTGCTTTGGGATCTCAAGGCTGGCTTTGGCTGCCTCTGCTTCCAAACCCCCCAGAATGCACCAGGCCTGCCCGAGCAGAGGCCGGAGGCCATCTCGCCTTCAGAATCAGAGCTTGATGCGCTGCGCACTCGCCCCGTCAGGACGCCAGGCCTGCAAGGGACGCGGTCTGCGGGCTGGTAGGGGGAGGTACTCACGAGGCTCCGTTGTGGATGAAGGACCAGGAGCTAGTGAGGGACGAGAGCAGCCGCAGGTCATAGGTCCGGTGCTTGTGGACGAACTTGCACTCCATCTTCTTCGGGGGGCACACCACCTTCGTCTTCCACTCGAAGGTCACCTCGCACCCGCGCACCTCGCTGAAGACCTGGGGCCGCCCCACCTCGGTGTCCTCGTCGCACTTGAAGATGATGGTGGACGTCCGGTGGCTGGTGGCTGGGCGGCACGCGAGGCGAGCGTCAGGCCCCCACCCGGCCGGGCTGCCTGCCTCCGCGGCGCCGGCGCTGAGGGGTGCTGCCCATCCCCAGCCGCTCCCCACTTCCTGCTGTGTTTCATTCCCATTTCCACCCTCAAATTAGGACCAAGCTCCCCTTCCGCACTTAACCACCCCACAGCAACAGTACAATTCCTTTCAAACAGGTATTACTTGATTAAAGTACGAATGATAATGATAATAAGAATCCTGTAATAAGCTAAAAATATGTCATCTAACCTACCAGGAAAAAGATGCTTTCATAATAAGCCTCCAAAGAAGGCTACAGTAGTGCCTTATAGACTTAATGTTCCTAATTCCTTGTTTGTGTGTGTGTGTGTGTGTTAGTCACTCAGTTGTGTCCAACTCTTTGTGACCCCACGGACTGTAGCCCGCCAGGATCCTCTGTCCATGGGATTCTCCAGGCAAGAATACTGGAGTGGGTTGCTGCTCCCTTCTCCAGGGGCTCTCTCCGAGCCAGGGTCTCCTGCATTGCAGGCAGCTTCTTTCCTGTCTGAGCCAACAGGGAAGCCCTAATTCCTTAACACGTATCATTGTGTTCCATGGCTACTTACAAGAACTAAACAACTTGTCGTGCACTCGTCCCATCACTTTCTGTCCGTGCCCCGCATGTTACTAGGACTCTCGTGGGTCCATTCTCTCCACGGCAGCAAGGGCACTGAGACCCGCCCCCCTCCCCTGCCCGGCACAGCCCACTGCAGAGCCGACGGTCAGCAGACGAGGCCCTGCAGACCCGATGACCCCTCACCACCCTGCAGACCTGGGATAGCAGCGTGGATGTGAGCCACTGGTGCTGAACAAACTGGCATGCGGACACAAGCCCCTGGAGCTGGGGAGGGGGAGAGCTGACCGCCCCACACCTATCTGTCACCCTGCCCCACAGAGCAATTGATGACTTTTCTTTATGGAAAATAGCCCTGTCGAGGAAACACCATATGCAATAGAAGCGCTGCCATTAACGTGGACAGTCCAGGGAGAGAACCTCCAGGTGCAGGGCCACCGCGCCGGCCAGCAGGGCACCCGGCGTGCCCACTTACAGTGCCTGCAGAAGCCCCACTCGTGGTCTCTGTCGTAGTTGGCGGTGGTCGCGCACCAGAGCCTGGCCCTGCTCTCCACGACACACTCCTCGTAGCTCTTCCCATTGAACACGAAGGGGAACACACACGGCTCACCGTCCTCAGTTTCTGGGAAGGGGAAATCGGAGTGACCCCAATTATCCACACCGCATCAGCTGCACCCGGCCAGGGGCGGTCACCTCCAACAAGGATTCCCCGAGGGAAGTGGGCTCGAGCGCTCACACCCAAGGCTGGTAGGATGGGCTGTTCCGTGCGCTGGGGCTCACGGCATCTGGAGCGTCATTCCTGAGTTCCCTCCTGCTGCCTTGTCTAATTCCGTGTCTACTGGGAACAGACACTCCGCCTGCCCGTAAAGACTTACCTGGAGGGCAAGTGTCTCCATTGGCATAACTCAGAATGACGGCTTCGTCCTGATGCCTGTAGTCCAGCTTCATGGACGCCAGCCGCCCAAAAGATGCCCCCTTGCTCCCGGACAGCAGGCAGACAGCACCGTCCTTGCAGCCTCCTTCGTCCAGGCCTGCGGCCGCGGTGCACACCCCCACACTGTAGGTGTTCGGGCCTCGGGTCACCTGTGGAGACACCGCCCTGCACTGTGACTGGGTCTCGGCGGGGGCGGGGGGGGGGGGGGGGGCAAGGCCAGCGCTGGGGGCGGGGTGGGGGCACAAGCAGGAAGGCGGCGCTCTGTCCACGGGGCGTGCACGTGCCTGAGTGCTCACTCTCCTTGTCCCCCCCCTGCAGAGCACGGTGCCCTGGCCACTCCCGGCATCTCCCTCTTCACCAAGGCCATGGCTCCTGGAGCAGAACTGCAGGCCACGCTCCCATGGGCCTCCGGCTGCCTGCCCCCTACCCTAAGCCACATCTCCTGCCAGTAACCCCGGAGTGCTGAAGACTCGGGACTGAGCACAGAGCAGCCACGACCTAACTGAACACGGTTCTTCTCCCTGGCCGCCCAGCCTCTGCAGGCTCTAAGCTGCTGCACACCCGTCCTGGGGGCCTGCACCCAGGCAAGGTCTCTTGTTCTGGGAGCCAGAGGGCTGGCACCTGGGCATACGACTCAGAGCTCACCGCTCCCCCGGCTGCCACACGCCAGGAGGCGCTGGGATCTTGTGGGCTTGGTCCACAGCCGTGTGACTCAGTAAGATCTACATCTCAGGGATGGTTTGGTCCACAGCCATGTGACTCTGTAACGTCTATGTCACAGGAATGTGGGCTCCAGCCTCTGAAGCACAGCCTCCCAACGTTTAGGCTGGGGCGAGACCAGCCCCTGACACCCAAATGTGTCCCAGGTCAGGGCTGAGGGGTGGTCTCTGGGTGGCAGGCAGAGGCAGAGCCACGTGGGCTCTGCCGGCCCTGCCCCCTCGGGCACATGGTCACTCACACGGCCCTGAGCGGCCTCCTGCTCTCCATCTGCGACGTGGAACAGGCCCCGTGACCCTCCATCTGCGACGTGGAACAGGCCCCGTGACCCTCCTCACTGAATGAATGAATCCTCACCAAGCCCACGAGAAAGACTCACTCTGAACCGTGGGGCACAGCTAGGGTACGAGCTGTGACTGGTTGGCACACCATCCAGTGCCCCTGGCAGGCCGAGCCCGCACCGGGGACAGAGTGAGGACCACCTGTGTCCATCCCCCGACCCCCACAGTGCCTGAGGGACCACAGGTTCTCCAGTGCTCACGGAGACCACATTATAACACACAGAGGAGCCTGAGAGCGACACCAGGCGGCAGGGGCCCCAAGGTCATGGGCTCCGGGGCGCGGCGTTACCTTGAAGGTGCTCTTGGAGAGGCTGGACAGGTTGAAGCTATAGTACAGCTGCTCGTCCGTGAGGGAGCAGCCCTCCGTCTTCACTTCGTCGGGACAGACCAGAGGAGTCTCCCACTCGAACACGAAGTCACAGACACTGGTCCTCAGCAGTTTTGGCGTTCCCTGTTTGGGAGTGGGGGACAGGTACGAAATCCATGTGGATTAACAAGTACAGTAACCTCCTCACTCCCCCTGCAGGGCTGGGGAGCCCTGCCCCAGGCGCTGTGGGCTCAGAGATGCTCCCAGATCAGCAGGGGTCCCGGGTGACCCATGGTGGGCTCTCTCCAAGAGCAGGGAACCACCATCCTCGCCAGGGGCAAGCAAGCGGCAGCCCCACCGGCAGGCCTGGCTGCACCCAGCTCCCCTCTGCCCCCCAGGCCCCTGTGTCCCTGCACTTAGCATGCCAACACTCCAGACCACCAGATCAGAGAAGGGGGGGTGGTCTTTAAACTTTGCAACAGGGAAGCCTGCGACACTGAAGAGTCTCCGGCAGCAGTGGAGGGAGCAAGTGTTTCCTGTACATTCGAGGGGCTGTCCCCACCCACGTCTCTGGAGATTTAAGGGATGTTTATACTGAGGGCGAGACATGATCCAGCCGGACATTCCACAGGCCGAGTATCTAAATAAATATCCATCAATGTCCTCACTGCCTCCCCTCCCTCATTCAGCGGCAGCCATAAAAACAGATGGGGAATTTCATTAATTGTTGCTGAGAATGCGTTTTTCTATTAATGTACATGGAGGAAGTATTTCCACTGAAGATAAAAAAACGCAGGGGAAGGAGAGTTCATTAAATGTCTCTCCGAACTGGACCGCACATGCAGCGTGAGATGCCCTGCTTCTGAGCCCCACCAAACACTCATCGCTCTCAACACTCCACCGCTCTGAGACCCAGCATGAGTCTGGGGAGGGCACCTGCGGACATGCGTCCAGACCTCCCCCCAGACACGCGGACGCATGTGCAGAGAGACAAGAGGGGCTAGCGGATCACAGCTGCCCGCACCTCGGTCACTTGGAACACCCCTCACACCTGGCAACGTGTGAACAGGGGCGAGGTGTCGGTCTAGGAGCTGTGAGGTTTCCATGCAGACGCCCAGGATGGCAGCCCTTCCTCGGAAGGCGGCTGTGAGCCACTTTCTGCCACAGTCCACTCACCCACGTCGCCCATTCCCATCAAAGGACTTGTAAGGTTTCCAGAGTTTAGGAATTTCAGAAGCACAAGTATGGGGGAAGGGAGTTTCCGATGGACACGTATGCAATGCTATATTTAAAAAGGATAACCAAAAAAAGACCTACTGTACAGCACAGAGAACGCTGCTCAGTGTTAAGTGGCAGCCTGGATGGGAAGGGAGTTTGGGAGGAGAATGGATGCGTGTATGTGTCTGGCTGAGTCCCTCTGCTGTTCTCCCGAAACTATCGCAACACTGTTGGTGGCTCTGCCGTTGTGCCGTGTGGTCCCTAGGTCGTGGCCGACTCTTTGCGACTCGATGGATCGCAGCGCGTCAGCCCTCCCTGTCCCTCACCGTCTCCTGGAGTTGGCCCAAATTCATGCCCACTGAGCCGGTGATGCCACCCCACCATCTCATCCTCATTCCTTAAATGACTATACTCTAATACAAAACAAAG
Source organism: Tragelaphus eurycerus (assembly GCA_935064755.1). NCBI lineage: Eukaryota > Metazoa > Chordata > Mammalia > Artiodactyla > Bovidae > Tragelaphus > Tragelaphus eurycerus. The sequence goes on along the minus strand of CAKXYN010000039.1, from coordinate 18,797,157 downwards.
AAGCAGCACAGGGGGCTGAGACGCAGGCCGCCAGCACAGAGCCCTCCAGCGGAGTAGCAGTGGGGACCCCTGCCCCTGCAGGGCCACGTGACGGCAGGCAGCCCTCCCAGGGCATCACAAAACGGGGGCCACAAACCACTGGTTTATCTCCTGTTCCCAGAGGGAGGGCAAGAGAAAATTCACATAAAACTCCTCACAACAAAACAGCGCTCTTTTTTAAAGGAAACTGTTTTTTAACTGAACATAAAAGAAAAATCAATGGCCTCCTTAAAAGTAGATGGTACACTATCATAGCTACTGATACTTTTATCCCAAAGGTCTTCTTTCATTTGCTAATTTGTGAAATATGAATTACTTCCTGAATGATTACAGCTGCCAAAATGTCTGACTTCCCAACAAGAATAAAATCAGTAATGTTAAAATTAAAAAAAAGAAAACCAAAGTTGACATTTCAGTATGATGGTAGGCAGGGAGCTCAGACAGTAAAGAATCTGCCTGCAATGCAGGACACTCGGGTTCAATCCCTGGGTCAAGAAGATCCCGTGGAGAAGGGAACGGCAACCCACTCCAGTATTCTTGTCTGGAGAGTCCCACGGACAGAGGAGCCTGGTGGGCTACAGTCCGTGGGGTCGCACAGGGTCAGACAGGACTGAGTGACTGACACTTTCTTTCACTTCCAGGCAAAGGTGAAGGCTACTTCTTTGCTCGAGCATTTATCACAACAAGCTGCCTTGTGCCAAATCTGCCCTGGTGACTCAAGCAGGGCCCACTTACTGCCGACCTTGGGGTCTGCAGTGACTCCGCACACCACTGGCAGCGCACGGAGCGAGGCAGGCGCTGTGAACACAGGCAGCCTTCGTCCAGGCTTCGAGCGCCTCCGGCTCTGGCTGGCCGACCCGCACCCCGGGGCCTCCTGCACCGGCGCTCACTTACCATGCTCACGCCCCGCTTACAGTGGAACGTGATCAGTGAGGTGTAGTTGAAGTGCCGGTCCGCCACGCAAGGAGTGCTGCTTTCAAAGTTCAAGTAAACTTCGTTGGCTATGGGATTGAGGATCGGAGGTCCTGCCACTCGGCCAATATCCTGAACAGAGAAAGCAGACGACGTTGTGGGAAGGTAATCGTTCCCCAGGTTAGAGGAGTAAGGGCTGACAGAGAAGTTACAAAAGTTGCACGTCCTCAGTTTTGAGAACAAGTAGCACCTAAAGAAACCGTGTTACCAGTGGCTCACCTGAAAAGTCCTGACAGCGAGGCTCAAAAAAGAAACCTCGCTTTGCCAGTGGGCACTGGCTACATGAGCAACAGCAGCTGTGCTTCTGCGCAGGGTGGGGCTTCCCTGGGGGCTCAGACAGTCAAGAGCCCGCCTGCAGTGCAAGAGATCCAGGTTCCACCCCTGGGTGGGGAAGATCCCCTGGAGGGCATGGCAGCCCACTCCAGTGTTCTTGCCTCGAGAATCCCACAGACAGAGGAGCCTAGAGGGCTACCGTCCATGGGGTTGCAGGGTCGGATACCACTGAGTGACTAACACTTGACTAAGGACAAATTTATCACCAAGGGTCCACTTTCAAAGATTCTAGGTCACACCCGGAAAGCTGCTCAGGCCCTTGACCTGCCAGCCGGAGGCTGGAACCCACATGGCTGCCCTGTCCCCTCAGTGGCGCCGAGGCGTGTGCACACAGCACACACTCACACCCCCACCACCTTCTGTGGCTTCGCTCTGCTCCTGGCACACACCGGCCACTCAGCCAGTGTTTTTGAGCAAATAGACACACAAACGAAAGAAATGTGATTGGCCAGGAACGGTGTGTATGTATATGTATCTGTATGTGAGATGAGAGATGAGATGAGAGATGAGTGTGAGTGTGAGATGAGTGCATATGTGAGATGAATGTGTGTGTGTGATAAGTGTGTGTGAGTGAGTATAGTGTGTGTGTGAGATGTGTATGTGGTGAGTGTGTGAGAGATGAGTGTGTATGTCAGATAAGTGTGTGTGTGTGATGTGTGAGAGATGAGTGTGTGTGTGTGGTGTGTGGGAAATGAGTGTGTGTGGTGTGTGAGAGATGAGTGTGTGGTGTGTGAGAGATGAGTGTGTGTGTATGGTGTGTGAGAGATGAGTGTGAGATGAGTGTGTAGTGTGTGGTGTGTGTGAGGTGAGTGCGTGTGTGGTGTGTGAGAAATGAGTGTGGGTGTGTGTAGAAAATGTGAGTGTGGGTGTGTGTAGTGAGCATGGGTGTGTTGAGATGAGTAACAAGTGTGTGAGATGTGTGTATAAGATGAGTGTAGTGGTGTGTGAGATGTGTGTGTGTGTGAGAGATGAGTGTGTGTGTGTGAGTGAGTGTGTTTGAGACATGGTGTGGGAAAAGTCTGTGTGTGTGTGAGATGAGTGTACACATGTGTGTGTTTGAGATGAGTGTGTGTGATGAGTGTATGTGGTGTGTGAGATGAGTGTGTAGTGTGTGAGAAGTGAGTGTGTAGCTGGTGTGAGAAGGGGAGGGGAGGGGAGGGTGTAGTGTGTGAGAGATGAGTGTGTGTGTGGTGTGAGATGAGTGTGTTTGAGACGAGTGTGTGTGAAAGATGAGTGTGAAGTGTGTGTGAGATGAGTGTGTGTGTAGTGTGAGAAATGAGTCTGTGTGTGAGATGAGTGTGTACAGGTGTGTTTGAGATGAGTGTGTGTGTTTAAGATGAGTGTTGTGTGTAGATAGTGTGTAGTGTGTGTGAGATGAGTGTGTGTGTAGTGTGTGAAATGAGTCTGTGTGTGAGATGAGTGTGTACATGTGGTGTGTTTGAGATGAGTGTGTGTGTTTAAGATGAGTGTATGTGGTGTGTGAGATGAGTGTGTAGTGTGTGAGAGATGAGTGTGTGTGTGTGTGAGATGAGTGTGTGTGTTTGAGACGAGTGTGTGTGGTGTGTGAAAGATGAGTGTGTGTGTGTGTAGTGTGTGAGATGTGAGTCTGTGTGAGATGAGTGTGTACATGTGGTGTGTTTGAGATGAGTGTGTGTTTAAGATGAGTGTATGTAGTGTGTGAGATGAGTGTGTAGTGTGTGAGATGAGTGTGTGTGGTGTGTGAAAGATGAGTGTGCAGTGTGTGTGAGATGAGTGTGTGTGTTTTGAGACGAGTATGTGTGTGTGTGGAGATGAGTGTGTACGTGTGGTGTGTTTGAGATGAGTGTGTGTGTGTGTTTGAGGCGAGTATGTGTGTGGTGTCTGAGAGATGAGTGTGTGAATGAAGCCACACAACGTGCTCTGCTCACCACGCTGGGGCCACGATGACACACTGCCCTCTCTGGTTAGAGAACTTCCTCTATTATCTTTAAACCTGGAAGAAGGTAGCCACACGGGAGAAGACGGCTCCCGGCTACGGTCGCAAAGGCTGACCGCAAGCACGTCCTGCCAATACCAACTGTCCAGGCCCCGCGCTTGTCACACAGCCACGCTCTGGTCAAGCTCACATCACAGCCAACGTCCCAACCGCTGCCCACGTCTCTCCCCACCCACACCACCGGTAACGTCCTCCCATTACAAGGACATCTAGGTCCCTTGGGACCGGACTCAGTTAAAACAAGGGAGAAAGAAACCATTCTGGGGGTGCATTTCACTTCAAATAACACACGCTGAGAGCCGGGCAAAACGTGAACATCACTCGTGAAGGCAATCTTTGGAGAGACCCAAACCTACACTGGGAAATGCTGGCATACACCGAGGCTTTCAGGGCACAATGCTTAGTTGTTAGCCAACTGGCTTAAGCCCTTATTTACCAAAGAACATGCTTGTATTTCACAAGCTTTTAATGACACAAGACCCGCACTTAAGCAGACACCGAGCTCCATCAACATCCTCAGGGACTTCTGACCTGATACAAAAATGCCATATCTCTGCACGTGTTCACATTTTCTCCCTAACTTCTATCACAACAAGAGACAGCTCAATGCACAAATCCTCACATTCCTCTTCCCCTGGCGGACCCAGAATCACAGAGTCCCAGCTCACTTCCCCGTTTGTTCTGCCTGAAGAGTCTCCACCGACAGCAAGACACATGACACACTGGGGGGGCCGTTGAAACACCCTGCGGGGTGGCCTCTGCCCTCGGGCCCCATACTCACTATTGGGGGGCCGTCCACGGGAACCTTGCACACGGCGGTCCCGGCGGGGCAGGGCACCCCGTGCATGGGGTTGAGTGGCTGGCAGATGTTGATGTAGAAGTCGGGGCTGGTGTCAGAGCGTTCGTCCTCACTCTCATCGTATGCTTCGTAACCCGCAGTGCGGTGGATGAGTGGGGATAGGTCGATGAGGGAGCTGCCGTTCCTCACGGAGCACTCAGTCTATCAGACGGGAAACACACTGCTACGTTGGCATCTACAACAACTGAGCTCCTGACCACTGACCAGCAGTCACCGCGAGAATTTAGGCTGAACAAGAAACGTGCTAAAGGTGGAGCAACCACCACCCCCACCACATGCTTTGCTCTATTCAGCGTCGGGCACTCTGAATCAAGCATTATCGGGGACACGGGAGTGGATGAGAAGCGGGGAGGGGGGTGCCCCAGGACCCACGGGAGAAGCGGAGGGCCCCTAGGTTGGGCAGGCTGGGCCGCCCCGGACTCACCGTCTGCTCGCAGGCCAGGGGCGTGTGCCAGGAGAAGAAAAGTGTGCACGTGCGCTTGTCCAGGGAGATCAGCATGGGCCTGTTGGTGGGCCTGGTCTCAGGCCTGCACACGAAGCTGAAGACGCTCTTGTAGGTCTGGCCGGTCTTGGAGGGGCAGGGGGAGCCGCCCTCGTACACCAGTTGCAAGACTTGGTCCACGTAGGTCAGCCTCTTGCTGGCCTTGCCCACGCTGATCCTGGTCTGCCCGAAGCAGGCCCCTGTGACCAGCACAGAGCCGGTGGGAAGGACACACAGTCAGGGACCCAAAGCACTTGCTTCCTGATAACGCATGTCCTGCAGACCCAGACACTGCAAGCCACAGCTGGCACTCCTGGTGGTGCTACCAATTTCAGCAAATGCTACACGTCTAACACTTCACCCCATGGTTACAAATCACCCCCTCACAGCCCCGGCCCCGACCCCACAGTTGCTGCCGATGAAGGCGTCTGATCTCTTTGCTGGAGGGGCGTGGAGGGCAGGCCGCACTCACCCACACCAGTGGCACAGTTCTCGTTTTCCCCACACACGCTGAGGTAGACTAGTCCCTTCTCGCTGTAGGCGGCGGTGAAGCCGACCCGGCCACTCAGAGAGGTCAGGTCAAACAGGTGTCCTGCACGGGGTGGGCAGTGGGACACAGTGACCCCTCAACTGCCTGCTCAGACACAGATCCCACGGGCCATGAGGCCCCAGACTCCGCGTGATGAATCTGGCTCACGTGGCTCGGCCCTGAGAACCTTCCCGACCTGCTGGAGAGTCTGGGGGGAGGTAGGGCGTGCTCCTGGGGCCGGGCCTCTGTAGCCCCTGTGATTCGGGGTGAGGGAAGCTGGGGAGGCCCCGACAGTACTTCCCACTGCCAGAGAAGCACCCTGCAGCCTCTCAGGTCCCCAGTGCTGAGACTCAGCAGTTCCCTGGGTGCACCCCCAATCCCACCCAGATTAACCCTGAAAGGGAACAGATGGACTCCAGCTCCACAAGCCAAGAGCCAGGGACCGACAGCCCCAGAAACCGGGGCAGGGAGCATAGGTCTCAGGGGGACTGGCCATCTCCTCCACTGAAGGAGAGTCCGGAGTCAACAGCAGCCCGCAGAGATGGCACAAAAGGCCAGTATGCACCTTCCAGACAGGACACTGCCTCCTTCTCAACCTCATCCGGGGCCTCTCATCATGCTGGGGGAGGGGCGGGTCCTTCACTGCAGGGGTGGGGCGGGGGAGGCCGGTGGGGCCCCTCACTTACCTGTGGCAGGGTTGGTGACCTGGCAGTCGTCGTGCACGTTGCTCTTCACCGGGCAGGCAGCAGCCGTGGGCCAGGAGAAGGTGTATTCGCAGTCCTCCACTGCGCTGATTAACATGGGCCTAGAGTTCTAGAAACGAGCATAGACAAAGACCGCTGCCAACAGGCCGCAGGGCGGACGTGGGAACAGCGCCGACCCCCGTCAACAGGGTCTCCCCTGTGCCGCCTGTGACTCGTCCGTCCCGGGGTCTTCGTGGGACAGGGGTAGGTTCAGAAAAAGCAAGGGGTCAGTGTCTGCTCCCGAGACGCCCCCGAGGCCCCTGACACACACAGGACGAGACGAAGCCTGAGATCCACTCGGGGGCCGGGGGCGTGTCCCTGCAGCCAAGCGGTGAGACGGGGCGTGGGGGACGGGGCGGGCAAACGATGAGCTGAGGGCCACCATGAGTCATGAATGAGGAAACCCATGGTCATGTTCTAAAATCCGGAACTGAAGTTTGTTACAGGGACAAAAAGGGAAGCACCGCCGGGAGGACTAGTGACAGCTTTGAACTGACTGACCCCTGCACCGCCCAGGAGAGGAGACGCCCCACCTTTCGGACGTGCCTCGTCCACGTAGCTCAGGCCAGCCTGGGCAGCAGGACCCTTCTCTCCAGATAACCCAGACCCGGGCACCCGAGTGCAGAGCCCCCAGGGGCCCCTCAACTGTCCTGCTAAGCCATGAGCCTCTCCGCTCAGTCACACAGGGAGTCTATGGGGGCCCAGAGTGTCTGCACCCCAGCAGCTTGGGGGTCCAGGCTCAGCCCCCACACAGTCTCCAGAGGAGAACCTCATCATCCACCCCATCCAGGGGAGCAGGCCTCAAGCCCCCAGGGGGCTCTCCCTGGGGCTCCCCCACCACCAATGCTGGCCACACACAGCTGGACGATGACACTGAGTGGGCTAGCTCAGCCTGTCCTCACGGCCCATAGCCACAACCCACATCTCCTACAAAAGCACCTTCATCTCCCAGATGGGGCTGTCCCCATGGTAAAAAAAAAAAAAGTCCAGGAAGACAATTAATTCTGCACCCACCTCCACACTGCACAGACCAACCCTCTGGGGAAGGGACTGCCCGGAGACGAGACAAGACTCCAGTTCTCGTGCACCAACCACAAGCCAGCAACGGGGCCCGGAGCCTCCGGTCTCTCCTCTCTGACCTCGCTGGGGCTCACGTTGCTAACGGGTGGCCCGCTGAGAGCAATGAAGGCACTGGGGTGCACGGTCAGGAAGCGGGAGAGCTGGCTTGGAACCAGGTCTACCCACCTGCCATTGTCACCCCCGAAAATGAAGGGCAGGCTGGCAAACGGCAGTTCTCTCTCCAGCCTCCAGGGGGCTGAGTCAGACTTTGACAATGATGAGTCACACAGTCGTGTCGGACTCTTTGCAACCCCTCGGACTGCAGCCCGCCAGGCTCCTTTGTCCATGGATTCCCCAGGCGAGAATACTGGAGTGGGTAGCCATTCCCTTCTCCAGGGGATCTTCCCAGTCCCGGGACTGAACCTGCAGCTCCCACACTGCAGGCAGATACTCGACCACTAAGCCCCCGGGGAGCCGCTAACTCTGGAAGTTGAATTGCCAGGGTGGGCACCCGGGACCACAGAACCAAGGCCGCACTGCCTGTGCCCTGTTAGGCCGGGTCACCCTGAGGGCTTCACCGCGCACCCGAAGGAAGTGAGACGTCAGTCCTGCTGACTCAGGACCCACGCCGGGGTGGACACAGCTGGGTCACTCACCACGTGGCTCTCGCTGCACGTGAAGCGGATGGTGGTTGACTTCTTCCGAATCCGGTCTGGACACAAATCGCCGTCGACGTACTTCAGGAGGATCAAGCCCTGGCTCCACTGAGGACTATCCCGCACCCTGCCCAGGTTCACGGACCTGGGGCCACCCAGCAGACACGCGGCCGCCTCCGGGGGGCACGGATCTGCAGCACAAGCAGAGACGATTAAGAGCGACTGCTGGCCGCTTTGCAGACTAGGATTCACAAGGCACCTAACGTCCGGCACGTGACACATTTGACTCTAACAATCACTCCAAAATACCAGTGATTCCCATCACTTAAGTCAGATGCTGATGATGCCACGAGCTCTCCAGGTGTGAAACATTAGTTTACTGCAGATGGACTCGGGGGGTTAGATGCGGAGAATCGGGAGAATTCAAGACAGACAGCCTCAGCTTTTCTGACCCCCAAACGGGATGAAGCTGAGAACACCCAGACTGAGCCCAGGGGACGCTGTGAATGGCCTGTGTTCACGTGCTATCTTTATTTCAGAAGTCACCAAGAATTGCGCCAACTTCACAGTCTTGGAAATGTCCGAATCACCTGCCCCGGGGAAAGAACGGACGGGCCCCACTTGATGGACTGAGAGTGTGGGGTCATCAGGCTGGCCAGCACACAAAGCAAAGGGAAGTGGGCCACGGCCACGCAGCATGCAGCAGAGAAATCACTCAAGATGCGAGTGGGGCTGCAGAGACCTGCCAGGGAGACAGAACAAGCTCCGTCTTCAGGATCCCAGCAGGCCCAAGGGGCATCAGGGTCTCTCCAGGTTGCTGCTCCTGGTCCCCTGGGTCCAACCAGCTCTCGCCTTGTCTCTGGCACCAAGGATCTGGGTGCATCGTACCAGGACCCCCACCCACTTTACTGTCAGTAAATACAGAGGATGTGTGGCTACATGGCCACTCGCCGCCTTCCAATCTTCTGCCCTGGCTGAGAACCACCCGCCACCATGATTATCTCCTACTACCGCCGTCTCTTGACACTTCAAACAGATCCTCAGGCTCCCAGCATGCCTTCAGCACTGACTTACCCTGGACCACACCAGGGCCTGGTCATCAAGACCCGCAAGTCCTCCTTCCACTTCTGGGCTAATGTGTCCCGACTCCCATGTCAGAGAGTGACATGACTTCGAAGAATCCGTCCTGACTCCCTCTCTCCCCCCACAAACTCCCTACGAGCCACGAGCCCCCGCGCCCCCCGCTCACCTGAGCCAGCCTGCGGGGACAGGGACTTGCACACGTTGATGAGATAGTGCTCGGTGGACCCCGTGCCCGTGACAGCCTCCCAGTTGTCGCTGTACCTCGACAGAGACGAGAGGTCGTAGTTTTCCCCAGCCTCGTTTCTGCAGGGAAAGAAAAAGCACCACGGTGAGGTGCAGCTGGATTCTGACTCGGTCTTGAGCACCCCGGCTGGAAAGGCTCAATGCACAAGAGGAGTGTACTCCTGACACCCCAGGGCACCAGACCCTACCAGAGGCTGGACTTGACCCCTGGGGTCTCCAGCTCCAGGCGGAATCAGCAATGACACAGCCTGAGCTCAAGAAACGCCAAGCCTGGGTGCAGCGAAATTATGTACTCAACAACAAAAAAAAGCAAAGCGTAAGTGCGCGCCCTGCTCAGGGCAGTTAGGAGACAGGGGTACACAGACGGCTGAGACACACATAGCCCGGGCACCCCGGTCAGGCCACCTGCTGTACAAGCCCGAGGCCCCCGGCAGTTCCCGAAGTAAATTGGGCTGGTGTTGACCTCCTTGGAGAAAGTTTACTTTCTGCACGAACCCCAGGCAGGGACAGGTACCGAGAGCCAGCCCTCCGCCGGGTGCAGAGTCAAGGTTGAGAAAGACACACAGTCTGCCCAGGGGGGTCCAAGTCAGGTGGAGACACAGGACGGCCAGAGACACCACTTCACCCGAGGAGACCAGAATCAGCCATTCGTTCAAAAACTACATGCCAAAGGCGGGTGGTGTTGTGTTGATGGAAACGGATAAAAATCGCCCATCCTAGGAAGTCTGGAGAAGCCACAGGTAATTTTTTTTTTTTCCCAATGTACAGTAGAACAGATAGTAATCAGAGTACAGAGAAAAAATAAGGCAGGGAAGGGAATATGAAGTTTGGGAGGGGGAAGAGGAAGTGAGATTTTTAGACAGTGGCCAGAGAAGCCCTTTCTGAGAAGGCCATCTCTGAATAAGCTCAGGATGATGTGGAAGAGCCTGCCCCACAGGAAACCGGGCAGAGGGGGCGGTGGGAACCAGGGGCCTGGGGCACAGAACGCCAGGGTGTCCACAGGAAAACACGGGGCCCCGTGTGGACAGAGCAGAGCAGACAGGAGCCATGGCACAGTGGGAGCTGAGGCTGGCAGCAGGGCAGGGGGTGCTCCAGCCCACCAGACGACTTCAGCTGGTAGCGCCAAACGGCACGGGGGCTTCATCGCATCGTGGGGTCACGACGAGATCGGCCTGGGCTGACTTACAACCTCCCAGGACCACTCTGGTCTACGGCCATACCACCCTGAACACACACCTGATCTCATCTAATAAGACTTCTAACCCCTGTGCAGGGCCAGTCCACCGTGGCCAGGGGATCACTGAGGGGCCACTGCATCCATGCAGGGGGAAACGGGGAGGGTCTAAACCAGGGGCGGAGGGGGTTGGTGCTGCTTCTGGAAGACAGAACTCTAGGTACTTTGAAAGCTGAGGGACCATTAATGGGATGAGAGTGAAGGGATGGGGCTGGCATTAATATCGGCATCTGTGGGAGACACAGACATTTGCAGAAGCTGAGCCTCGAGAACTCCACATAATGGATAGAGATTTACTGTAAATGGTTAAAGACCTAAAAGAAGAAACTGCAACTATAATAAAAGGGGGGTGGAGTGGAGAGAAGAAACGATGAAATGGAGGAAGAAATGAGAAAGAGTACCAAACAGAACTCAGTCATGAAAATTAAAAAGACAACAAGCAGGTGGAAAAGCAAATCGAATCAGCTGATGAGAGAACCAGTTAATGGGAAATAGATCTAAGGAAACAGAATGCAGTACAGAAACAGATAAAAAAGACACTTAAAATATACGGTGCGTACAACAGGCAAAGTTTAAGATATGATTAATAAAAGGCCCAGAACAAAAGGCAACCTTCAAAAATACAGTCACTGAAAATATCCCTGAGTAACAGGCATACATCTTCAGTTTTAGGAAGTACCACCTTCCAAGCAACATAAATAACAAAGCCATGCGCGTAAGCAAAACAGACGGAGACCACAGAACAAACCCAAGAGAACATGTACAGAAAAGGCAGGTTATCCACTTAGCAGTGAAGCTAGGACTGAAAGGCCAGACTCTCTAACAGCAACCCTAGATGGATCACCTCCCAAGGGGCTGGTGCACACACACAGAAGTATTCGCCTGGGCTTCTGTGCCAAGTGAGTGGTGATAAAACATGAACGCCAAGATTAACGCCACACACTCCCTACTGGTACAGGACCGCCAGGCAGTGTTACGGTGTGGCTTGGACCCCAGGACCAGCTCCAACAGCCTGAGAAGCCAGCGTCGGAAGACGCACTAGTTCCTTCCCAGTCCCAGGTGGGACATCCTGGCACAAACTCCTTACCCCAACAGAGACCAGAGGCAAGCAATCCGCAAACCAGTGTGCTGTGTAGCATTATACAAACAGACTACTTAGAGAATGAAAATTAGGTCAAAAGGAAAGGGTGCAATGCCAAAAGGAAGAGTAAGCCAAAGAAACAGAGATTTTTCTTTTCCTTTGCAAAGGAAGAAATTTATATAGTCAAACAACCAATGAGTATTTTTTGAAACCACAATTTACAACTTATGTGAGAAGGAAAAAAATAAGGCAGAACTAAAACACTAGACCACAGTCCTGTGGAGTTTGGGAGAGTGTGTTTGGTGCTAAAACATTCTCCATTATTTCATGGTTGGAGGGGTGGATAGAGCTATGGGTCAACTTTAGCTTCCTGTTAAATCAAAATTACATGTGTAAGGCAACTGCTAAAAAAAAAATGGATTGTAACTCAGGGAAAGCATGATGAGATTTTTTTAAAACAAAACAAAAATTAGAATTCGTATCCTCAGAGATAATTAGAAGGATTTATGTGAAATTTAAAATAAAACTTTCCAAAGGATAGTTTTTTTAAAGTTCAGAAAATATTCCAGAATGGAGTAAAAACTCACAGATGAGCATCAAACTTCTTCACCAAATGTGCATGGTTCTTGTCGGAAATGGGACAAGGCCTTCAAAATTGAAGGAAACCTAATTTGACTCTGTCGTAATCCTAGTCCCAGCTAATCGGGTCTGAGAGCAGGTCAGTGGCATTTTCAGACGATGCATTGGTTCTCTGTTACCCACCTCTCCACAATCAGGAGGATACACTCCAACAAAACACAAGAATACAAAACAGAGGACCTAAAACCCAAGAAGCAATGGACCTACGCCAAGAACGATCCAAGAGTTTAATATGCAGAACTAAATCCTAGAGTACTCACCTAATCTAATTCCCTGTCCCCGCCGGCCACTATTAAAGCAAAGTATTACCGTGTAAACCTGACTGCCCCCCGAGAGTCAACACCCCATCGACTTACTTGAACGAACACTCGGTCAGGTCGTAGGGCGGGCAGGCATACTGCGTGCGCCACTCAAACAAGTAGGAGCAATCGGAAGTCTCCTGGAGAAACACGGGCTGCAAGGGCAGACATGAGCACATGAAACGGGAAATCCTGGGTGGCCGGTGCTTAGGACGCACATAGGAAGGGACAGACCTGCTTGTTAAGCCCGAGACAAAACTGATCGAGGTTCTGAACACCATGTCTGTAAATCACACACTTGAACTAGGTTTAACCAGGAGGTTGCACGAGACGGTTAAGAGCAGGCTCATTTTATGAAAGACGGAGGCAGCAAAAGGTGACGTCCCCGCCCTGAGCACACTCACCGGCTGCGTGCTGCGGTCGCAGTAGAAAAAGATGGTGGTGGAGCGCTGGTACACCTTGTGGCAGGTGTCACCCCCGGTGTAGTTTATCTTCAGCATCCCGTTCTCGTAGGTCAGCTTCTGAGTAAACAGACCTGCCAAAGAAGCAGCTGGGGATGAGGATGGGCTCGGGAAGCCCCCGGCCAGTCAGCAGACGCGGCCCATCGCACGCCCTGAACAAACCCTGACAAGACGGAGCACGCCTGGCCCACCGGCTCCTTGAACCAGGCCTCCTCTCACCCCAGGCCGTGACCTTCGGACCAATAGACACGCAGACCACAGACCAACAGATTGATGCCAGAGACACTCCTCGACCTGATGAGCTCAGAGGCTGCCGGCTCCTCAGGGAGGCCCACGGACTCACTCTGCCAGCTACTTCACAATTTGTAAAAAATTCGTAAGTGCATCACCACCTGCCCAGCTGCTGAGAGACCGTGAGGACCGACAGTCTGCCCTACCAGTTTCACGGCCCAGCCTGGTACCAGATGCGTGCCCTTTGTCTCTGGTCTACAAAGTACCACTTCAGAGCACCTACCAGTAGTCCAGTGGGTCCCAAAGTTGGGATAAAAAAGAAGAAATATGAGTTGAGAACTAACTAGTGTTGCTAAGTAAGAATGAAATAAGCTCTTAACGACATGCGTCAGTGTGTGTCCTGGGTGGTTTCACAAAAAACAAGTGAAACCAGAAACATCGCTAACACGCTGTTTTACCAGGACACAGCAGATGTACTTCTTTTTCAAGAAAGATACCGTCTTTAGATCTTAAAACACAAGATATAATCTATCATCTTAAGTGTGGAATTCCATTCATAAATATGGAATTCCAAGAAGAGAAGGAAGAAAACCACAGTACCTGCCACTTTTTGAAATCCCTGGAGTCCCCGCTTTTCCTGGCATGATGAGATGATCCTGGACTTGTCACTGGTTGGGCAGACACCAGATGTCAGCTCTCCGCAGACGCGGAAGTAATAGGTGTATTCGCCAGCCCGCACGACGGTGTCGTTCAGACCGAGAGGTATCAGGTTATACAGGTTGCCGTGCCTTGGGTCTCTCACCTCGCAGTAGTCTCCTTCAAGAATGTGAGAGGGAAAGGGTAATGACACACACACCCACACCCACACCCCCACACCTTCAGCCAAAACTTCTGCCAACCTTTAACCAGCTAAGTACTGTCTTAAAACAGGCCTTAAATACCATTTCCATCTTCTCTCCCTCTGGCTTGTATGCCTAAGACAAACTGCCCACAGTCTTCTAGAAAAGCTTAGGTCACTGGAGGAATGAAGATCCACTTAAAACCAAACCTCACGTTCACGCTCTCAAGTGTGAGACGCCAACAGCCCACCGACCCAGCAGGGGAGGAAAATGTCCCTGGTGAAGGGAGCAATGGAGTGCAGTGGAAGATTCAAGGACAAGAAGCTATCCATCCACCAAGAAACACAGAGGTGTCTCCTGATGACGCGCAAGTCTTCGCATCTAGGATACTATCAGAGCATGCCCTACATCACACTTTCACAACTTAGGGGGGTGGGGCCAGGCCTTACCTTCCACGCGCACGACGGGACAGGCTTCCACGGTTCTCCAAAGAAACACATACTCACAGTCGTTCTGGAGCTGAAAGGTCGGGGAGCCCTGCAACGGAAACCAGTGCTCAGCGCATGCTCATCCACTTAAGAAGGGGGTCAGACGGCAGCAGGATGGACACCCGACTCTTCATCTCCACGAGAGAAGTACATGGACAGCCCTCAGGAAACACACCAGACCGGGACATTCTGGTCCAATCCCATCAACAGCCTAAAACCCCCAAACACTCCAGCAAGTTCAACATCAGACGCAAGGCCTGGAGTCTGGGGGAGGCAGAAAGGAGGTTGCATGGACACGCACCACTGTGTGGGCACACTCGAGGTTTATCCTGGTGGAGAAACGCTGATTCTTGCACTTGTCCCCGTTGACGTAGACGAGGCTCAGGGACCCGTTGGCGCCCACCTGAGGACTGATCTGCACGACGCCCAGGTTCCACCTGCTGTCTTCCGTCACCAGGCAGGACCCCACAGCAGTGCCTACAAGGGCCAGGAGACAGCGTTGAAGGTGGCGGAAGGGGAGGAAGGCCAGGTGAACGCGAGTCCGGGGCATGGCACGCACCGTGGCAGCCGGGAATGTACGGGAGAGGCGTGCACACGCTCAGGTAGAAGGTCCTCTTCTTCCCCTCGTCGAACGTGTCAACCGCAGTCCACGGCTTCCTGGCTCTGCTCAGGCCGCTCAGATCATACTCGTTCCCGGCGGAATCTGAAACACACAGGAGCACTGCAGAGCCCTGCCCTCCTGGTAGCTCTGGACACCACCTTTCAACCCCAGAGGCCAAGGATGCAGGAACCTAACACTCGTAACAGAAATGAGCAGACCCACAGGAGGCCGACAGGTGCCTCCTGCAGAAACGTGCACCAGCCCTGACGCTCAAAACCGCCATGACAGGACCTCCCAGCGGCCCCGTGCTTGAGACCTGGAGCTCCCAACGCAGAGTTCGATTCCTGGGCAGGGAACTAAGATCCCACACGCTATGTGACACAGACAAAATTTTTTTTTAAAGTAAAAAAAAAAATTAAAACTTTAGTGATTCCTACTTTTAAAAATTTCTTTTAATTCAAACACAGAAACAAACAACCAAACAAATAAATCAGCTGTTACAACAGAGCATCATGGCCGAGGAGGTGGGGGCCGCCACAAAGAGTGAGGATCCAGCTCAGAATTGGGGACCCCTTTCAGAGCTTTATCCTCTTATCCTCTTCTCCCTCCAGTGAGGAGCTCCAACAGTGCACTTGACTTTCCCCACCCAGTTCTCTTCTTTGTTCTTAAGTAGCTTCTGATCCCAAACAATAGCTCAAAACCACGAACCCAGGTTCACTTCAAGAGAAGTTTTACAACTCTAAGCATCATTCAGGGGAAACATGGAACACAAATGTCATGCTGCCTGAAAATAAAACACATGCACACACACACACACACACATATACACACACATATGCTCACAGGCACGCACACACACTTCCGACCGGTCTCACCTGTGACTTGGCAATCTACCGGAGAAGGTACACAGGCCAGCGCGGTTTCAAACTCGAAGAAAGTGTCCCGGATCCCCAGCCTAGAGTCAATGTCCTGGTGCAGGAACTTGGGTGTCCCTGGGTAAACGTCGTCATTGCAGACAAAGCGGATGATGAAGGCATCAGCCCTCCCTGGGAACAGAAGGCCAGACTGTTGAGAAACAGCAGTGACCACAGCATCGCCAGACACACGTGGGTCACTGGGACAGCATGCCAGACATGAGCCTCCAGGCTCATCTGCTAAGACAGTGTCTCAGCACCCAATCTGTTCCAGGGACCTGAGCTAAGAAGAGGTCACATTCACTGGGACAGTGACCCTTGTAAGGAAGGTTCACACCATGAGCACAGTGTCTTGGCATTCTTGTATTCCAAGAAGGATGAGAGTGCTACATCCATTTATCCACCCAAACACTAGAAAACCATCACTCTCCTTCCAGGGTTTATTCAACAATGTTTACTACATTTGTACTACACACAGGAGTGAGAGAAACAGAAAAAAACTCGCTCTCCTGGGAGCTGACCCTCAAGGCTGCTCAGCACCCCAACATTGAGCAGACTTCATGCAGCCTCGGCAGGACAGATGGAAATGCAGGAAGACACCGCAGGATGGGGCTGAGAAACCCCAGGGCTTGGTGGGGGCGGGGGGGGGGGGGGCGGGGCGCAGACAAGGCACGATAGCTGGGCTCACTGGAAGGTGCCATCTGACCCCAACCCTGCAGAAGGGAAGAAAAGAACTGCCTGGCTGTCTAGAACGGAGACTGCCGTGAGCAGCGGGAAACACCAAGGACGAGGGCTCAGATGGGGAGGGTGGGCCTGCCTGGTCGAGGAGCAGGAGGTTGGAGGGGCCTGAGCAAGGAGCAGCAGGGCTCCTGTGGCCACTGGACAGGGCTGGCTGCAGCTCTGGGCACACGGGGAACCCTGAGCCAGGAGGGGGTGGTCTAAGCCAGGAGTGATACAACCCAACACTCCGAACAGCACTCGACTTGTGGAGCCAAGCACAGACCCCTGGGGAGGCAGGCAGGGAGGAAGCGGAGGTGGCACAGCCAACACGGAGGCTCCTGCGGGGAGGGGACCACGTAGGCAGAGGCTCCACGGAGGGGAACCCTGGAGTCATTACCATGTTACTGAGTCCCGCAGTGGTCCCCAGAGATGCCTGGTTTTCACGGGAGGACACTGAAGCAGAGGGAGAGGGAGGGACAAGCCTGGAGCAACACAGCTCTAAGGTCAGACGTGCGCTGCACCCCCGGGGGCTGCTGGCGCCTGGATCCCAACTCAGCAGAGAAATGTCAGCGGCTGTCAGCCACACGACCACACTGATAACCCCGCAAGAGACAGAGGATCATTTTCCAAATTAGGGTAAAAAATATATATGTATATATACACACACACACACATAAATGTCTAATCTAGTTCATTATTAAACAGTGGGGTCATTTTCCAAATTAGGACACAAAAAAAGGATACATAGATGCCTAATCTATTCCATTTTTAAACAGTACTCTGGAACTGGAAACGAAGAGAATTATAAACAAGACGGAAGGGACTTCTCTGATGGTCCAGTGGTTAAGATTCTGAGCTTCCACCGTAAGGGGTGTGCATTCAATCCCTGATTGGGGAACTAAGACCCCACATACCACACAGGGTGGCCAAAAAAATTTTTTTAATAGAGTATCAATAAAAAACAAGAGTGAAGCACATTTCTTTTTGGATATTGAGTGAGTGAGCAGCTGACTCTTTGGACCCAGAGGTGAAGAAGTTTACATTTGTAAAGCAAAGGATTCCCATCCCCCTGGGCTCTACGAACAGACTAAAATCATCTGTCTGTGTCTGAATCCTCTGCAACAAATGAGGCATAATGAGAGCAATTCCCTTTCTAGGCCAACCCTTCACAGACCCGACAGCAGCCCCCAGACCCAGGTCTTCTATCTTCGAAGTTAAGAAGACCCCCGATTTTTAGCCCCCTTCCCAGGAATCCTGAAATCAGCCTTTCAACCCCCTACAGTCCTCTTCCCCGTGTGTTAATGGATCTGTCAGCTTGAGGCAGGGTGCATAGCAGGAGCTGACGACCGCAGACTGGCAGAACCATTCCCACTCCCTTCCGGATCCTGGCTCCCTCTGACATGGACTCAGACAGCCCCTGTTATTTTGGGCACCAGACATCACACGAATGCCCCTTCTTGAGCCCACCCCAGTGCGGTGAGAAGTGTGCAGGTCCAGAAGTCAGACCACGTGGGTTCCGACCCCAGCTGTGCTCATCACCAGCTGCGTGGCCCTGGACTGTGTGTGTAGGGTGGGGGTGGGGGGAGAGGGGGCACCTCTGGGGGCCTCTGATCCGCAACACTGAATAAATATGTCCCTAGGCAGAACCAGGATTAGAAGCAAGAGACCTGGCTGCCAGTACTGGCCCTCTGTCCAGGGTGTGAGGCCTTCTGGGCCTTCGTCACCCGGGATGCCAGGAGGTGGTTAAGAAGCGCATAAGCCAAGAATGAGGGGCCTGGGGCTGGTGGAGAACCGAGCAGCTCAGCACACACAGCACTTCCACGTGGGACCGGCAGGCAGCAGCCAGTATGCGTGCACGGCAGCTGCTACTCCACCACCACCGTCCCCCAGGGCTCTCACACTCAGCGTCACACCTGATGATGCCAAAACGGCAACTTTCTGTTTACAGTCACAGCTGCAGGAAGGAACAGAAATAAGAACCCAGTAAAGATGGCAAAACTGTTATTATCTTCACCTATCACTTCAATATCTGAAAAACAGGGGACAAGAGGCCGAGTGAACACTTTCCTATCAGAGCAGCCGCTGGAGGTGCTGGGGGAAGATGCTGGGGGTTGCGGGTGTGAACAGAACCCAGCAGTCTGGGACCCTCCAGCTGCAGAATGCACTCAGGGGCCGGGAGAACACCCTGGAGGCCAGGCACACACGATGCACATGAGGCCAGAAAGCAGCCAGACCCGGAGCGTCTACGGACGCGCACGTTACTCTCGGAAAGGTCAACAGTCACAAAACCACCAGGACGCTGGTGAGTCGCTAAACCAACAGGGATCTGAGCTCACCGTTGGGGTGGGAAGGAAGCCCCGTGTAGTTCAGGGTTATAAAGCCCTCGGTGGACAGCTGCAGGCTCTTCTCCAGGCCCACCAGCCTGCCCGGCTTCAGGGTCTTCACGTCATCCATCTGGGTTTCTGCCTCGCAGCCAGAAGCTGGACTCCCATCCAGGGTGCCGCAGGCGGGCATCGTACCGCACACGTTGAACTGCAGGCCAGAGGGCGAGAACCGCACACCAGCTCAGGCTGTGTGACCCGCCGCAGATACAACCCCGCAACGCAAACCCTGCCCTGCCAAACAGCTGCTACTCTTCAATATCATGCAAATGACCAACATGCCACATCTGGGCAATTAAATCCTAAAGCCAGTACATAAGGCAAAAGTCAAAGCCCAAACAGCAATGCCCATCAACTGCCTCTAATGGTTTATTTAGACAGCCCTGTATCTTTAAATGTATGAGACAGTCCACATGCAACAATATATGCCAATTATGTAGCCAGAATGTTGCAGTATTTTTGATGGTAATAGGAAAAGCACATATGGCTGAAGTCACATTAAAAAGTAAATATAATGGGATATCCCTGTTGTTTTTATTTAAATAAAAGGTTTTTGTTGTATAAAAACCTGTTTTATGTTCTGAAAAACTGTTTTAAATATTCTGAAATTCTGGAAAAACCTTTCTATGGCTTTATGAAGTCACATATGAATGTGATATATGTGAATATACATATGTGTGTTTTATAGGTATATGTGAATACACATGTGTGTATTATATAATACACATAACTTGTGTCATTTAGAAAAAGTACAGGTAAGATTTGCCAACATGATCGATTCCCACACATTCCTAACCTGCTTAATACTAATCTAACAATGTTCCTGAAAATCCTTGCTCTAAGTTTATATCCATAAGATATGACACAGAAAACGGCATGTTATTTAACCTTTTATCCGGTCCCCTTTTATGTAATGATTTATCCATTTACACTAGATAAAGACTATTATTCAGTTATACACTAGTAGGCATTTTAGAAATGATTCATTGTTAAAAAATTAATTAAAATTTGATCTTTCTCCCCAAACCTGAATTGTTAATCAAATCTAAACATAATTAGATGCACCCAAATTTGGAAAAAGTAGATATCCCTGTATTTCTTTTTTATTTTTTAATTGGAGAATAATGGCTTTAAGTACTGTGTTGGCCCTGTTATCTCTCAAAGCTACTGACACTGTTCCACTTAAATCCAGCAGTTGACAGAATGAAGCGTAACTTGCTCTTGGGTGTGAGACACAGATTTCTCTATCACCGGTCAGTGTTTATGGACAACGTACACAAAGTTAAGATCTCCGTACACAAAGAGTCTTTCCCTAAGACTACAGTTTCCTATCTGAGAAACAGCTACAGGAGAACACACCCAGGCCGATGGCCTGCAGCCACGCGGGCCGCGCAGCCACAGAAGCACGCAGCCAGCAGGAGGACACGTGGCGGCCTAGCCCTGCAGGGCCAGGTGCCAAGATGCAACGCCAAGCACTCGGCTGGTGGGCGGTGCTGTTCGAGGCCCTGCTGGCAGCACAAAGCTCAGCGCCCTGGCTCCCAGGAGCCTGGTCACCCCACCACTACCGTCATCCAGAGCCTGTCCCTGTTGTCTGCGACCCTACACCCGTCACCTCCTCCTGCCCCCCAGCCACTGCACAGAAGAGCCTTTCTGGCTGGTTCTCCATGGGATCACCTCTTCCAGCTCCTACAAAGGTCATCTTTTCTGGCATGTTCTTCCGGGCTCACCTCCTCGGGCAAGTCCTCCAGGGGACTTACCTCTTCTGACAAATCCCCTAAGGGGCTCGATCTTGAAGTTCCTATCTGCCTCTGGCACTCACACAGGCAGCCAAATACATTGCAGTCACCTATCACAACCTGTTACGGCCAATCTCTAGGGCAGCAACTTCTGAGAGGGGGTGAGGAAGGGAGAGACCACGAGTACCGTGCTGCTGGCTGACAAGCCCGCCATGTGTTGGTGACAAGCCCCATCGGGGGTCTCAAGGCTCCAGAGGAACCTGCATGCCCTCCCACATGCGCTGTGCCTACAATGCCTCCCGGTATTGGTTTTATGACATTCTCATCCCAGCTTCCTTTGGGATGAGATCCCCTTCAAATGTTACTCTCTTCTTCCAGCGTGGGTTCTGCTAGAAAAAGTTAAACCAAAATACAGATTTTTAAAAACCTCTCTCTGTCCAGCAGTGCTTAGTTTATAACGGAACACACTAAGTGGAGTTTCTCCTCTTCGCCGCTCCAGACACACTGCCAAGGCCGCCCACGAAGGAAGGGCTGTCTGAAGATTCTGGAGCATGCCATCAGCTCGTCTCCCTTTTACAGGCAAGCACGATCAACATTTCCTTTTGACTAGGGACTCGAAACCCCAGTGGGCATGAGAACCAGCCTGCTGGGCCCCACCCCTGAGACGCTGCCCTGGCCACAAGTTCGCAGGCCATGGGCATGCTGCTGGCCTGGGACCACCACGCCAGAGGCAGGGCCAGGACCAGGAGCAGCCCATCTTCTGCTCTTAGTTTCCATGTGCAGAGCAGGAGGGGCAAGGGTTTCACCTCATCTCCCCTTACACTTGGACTCCTTGCCTCCTCCTGGGTGAGGGCTGCCATCCGTGCCCTGGGCGGCTCCTAAGGACACCTGCCTCCCCTGTCACGAGATGAGGATGAGCTCTGCGCCTCCTCCCGTCCTTCCAAGGCAAATCAGAGTGCAGCCCCGCAAGTCTTACCAGAAATGTCTTCCCGACGCCCGAGACTACGTATCCTTGGGAATTGTTCAGTGGGTTCAGATCAAACAAGTACCCGCTGTTGGGGTCCTTGATGGAGCAGGCCTGTGGGAATGAAAGGGGCCAAGAGGCACATTCAAACCCAGTCCCGGAGAACATGGCAGGGACAGAGCATCGCCCACGCCTGCCTGGCACTGACCCCATGGGAGAAGCGGCCCCAGGCGAGCTCACGGCCCCTTTTGGTGCCACATCTGAGGCGCCCCAGGTGGGACAGCAGCTCAGCGGTGCCGCCCTCCCCTGAGACCCTGAGACTGCTGTATTCACCTGAACAAGACCATGGCTGAGCCCCTAGGAACAGTGAGGAACCATAAGTGAAGTGAAAGCCCTCAGCTGTGTCCGACTCTTTGCCACCCTGTGGACTACACAGTCCATGGACTTCTCCAGGCCAGGATACTGGAATGGGGAGCCTTTCTCTTCTCCAGGGGGTCTTCCTGACCCAGGGATCAAACCCAGTCTCCCACATTGCAGGGGGATTCTTTATCATCTGAGCCACCAGAGAAGCCCTGGAATAGCCTATCCCTTCTCCGGCGGATCTTCCCAACCCAGAAATCAAACCGGGGCTCTCTCGCATTGCAGGCGGATTCTTTACCAACTGAGCTCTCAGGGGAACCCAAATCAGAGACAGGTCCATGAGAGATCCACAAATAACTCCCTGTCTCTCCTCAGTTCTAGGAGACGCAGTGAGCCCCCTCCCCGTGTCTTCTTTCCGCCCTGCCCACCCCACACAGAGACCGGCACAGTGGCTTCAGAAAGCCCTGCGGGCGGGCAGGGGCCCATGGGCTCCCACCCGCATGCTCCGGGTACACTCCTCTGGGGGACCTCTGCCACTCGGAGGAGACTTGAAAAGGGAGGTGAGGACAGCAAGCAGGGCAGAGGCAGGGGCGTGGCTGGGGTCAGAGCTACGTGAGCAACCCGGGCGTAGCCTATGGCCTATGGCCAGGAGGGGACACCGACGCATCCCAGGTGTGGCCGTGATGTGAAATTAAGCCTCTGTTCCCACAGTGGCAGAGCGCCCCAGAGCCCCTGTGAGGCCAGAGGGACAGCAGGAGGGAGGGGGAGGGTGGGGTCTGGGAAACCGGGGAGCAGAAGGGAAGTCCTGGTTCTCATCCCAGGACGGGAGGTGAGCCAGGGCAGAGGGCGGGGAACACGGGACCCCTTCCAAACGCCTGCTGTCCAGGCAGGGATTAAGAGGCCGGAGGGAGGGGGTGGGACTGGGACGCAGTGTGGAGCCAGAGGGAGGGGGCAGGGCCGGGGCAGCGCAGATGGGGGGCCCAGGACCCCACCCGTACCTGGTCTATGTCCGTGGTGATTCGGATAGGACAGGCTGCCTCCGTGTTCCACAGGAAGCTGACCACACACTCCCAGTTGAGAGAAAATATGGGATGGGTATGCTGAAAGGCCAAATCCAGGATACAAGTCAACTCAAGGCCATGAAAAGCGCTCTAACTACCAGAACACTAGTAGGATAATAAGGGTTCAAGTTGGTGGATTAACATACGGCAGAGCAGGTGAGGAGCTTAACCTGCCTCATCTGATGAGGATGTCATCCTTCCTACTAAGGAGATTGTTCTCTCTTACACGTGAATGCCAGTTAATCTACCTGGGGGGTCACACCAAGAGTAAATGGTAGAACTGGGATCCAAATCTGGGTCAGAGTCCGAGACTGCGCTTTTGAACACCATTCTACACCTAGAGTTGGACTATAAAGAAAGCTGAGCACCGAAGAATTGATGCTTTTTTGAAGTGTGGTGTTGGAGAAGACTCTTGAGAGTCCCTTGGACAGCAAGGAGATCCAACCAGTCCATTCTAAAGGAAATCAGTCCTGAATGTTCATTGGAAGGACTGATGATGAAGCTGAAACTCCAGTACTGCGGCCACCTGATGTGAAGAGCTGACTCATTGGAAAAGACCCTGATGCTGGGAAAGATTGAAGGCAGGAGAAGGGGACGACAGAGGATGAGATGGTCAGATGGCATCACTGACTCAATGGACATGAGTTTGAGTGAACTCCGGGAGCTGGTGATGGACAGAGAGGCCTGGCGTGCTGCGGTTCATGGGGTCGCAAAGAGTCGGACACGACTGAGCAACTGAACTGAACTCAACTACACCCAGACGCAGAACAGCTGGGCCCACGGGCCAGGTGTACACAAGCACGGCCACACCACTGCAGACCCAGGCAAGGCTGGCTAACGGGGTGAGGTGTGCTCGGAACATGAGCCGCACCAGCTCCCACACGGGCACAGTCTCCACAGCCGGCCAGACACCCAGGGTGTGATCAGCCTCAGGGGGGACCTCCGCCACCCTCCCTGACAGGTGAGGACATGGTGCGGGGAGGGGAGTCACGGAGGAGCTGAGCCACCCGCCCAGACACGCGGGGGAAAGGGACACAGCCGCTGGTCCCCACGCCTCCCCCACCCTCTCCGCCGCGGCATCACCCCAGTGAACTGCAAACACGCCTGTCCCTGCGGCCCCACCATGTGGCTGTGAAGAGCCCGGGGGGGACTGCAGCACAGCACCCCCAGAGATGTGGCTCTCCGTTCACTCCGTGTTGCCTGGGCCCACGAAATGCACCAGGCCGTGGACCAGTGCTGAGGGATACAGTAACAACGTGAAATCGCTGTGAAAACTGAAAAACACTGTCCAAATAGGATGACACAGGGCAGCTGAAAAAGTAAAGGTCTGAGAGGGCTTCCTAGAACTGTCCAGTATCTCCACCACAGAGAGATTCCAGAGAGGGGAGTGGAGGGGGACGAGGCCCAGCAGAGGGGAGAGAGGGGCCCAGGGTGGGGTTCGCAGGGGCCCCGGAGGCGGCCAGCGAGGTCCCAGCTGCTCAGCCAGCATTCCTTCCTGGCGCTGAGAGCAGAACTCGGGAAGCCCAGCTCAGGCTTATCAGTGTGTGTTTATGGCTCAGCTATGCGGAGCTTTGCTTGTACAAGCTGAGCTCAGCCCACCAGCCTTCTCCTCCCCTTATCTGGGCAACTTTCTTAAGCTCTTAAGACATGATCTCCTGGGGAAAAAAATCGTGTGCTGGCAAAGGACAGAGAGAACTTGACGTCTACAAGATGACTAGGATGGAAGTGACCGAGCCCCCCGCCTGCTAGGTGGGATGGACTCACTGGGCCAGGAACATGTCCACCAAAGTGGAAGACGCTGCAACTAACCCTGATGAAGCGCCTCTATCATCCCCGCTGCAGGTCCATCAAAGGGCCTGGTGACTGCTCAAAAAACAATTATACGTAAAACTCCAGGTTAAAAAAAAAAGCAATTAGGTTTAGAATAACAATGGACACGGTGGAAATGGGCCCAGTGATGGGTCCACAGCACTGTAACAGCATTAATGCCACTAAACTCTACACCTAGAAATGGCTAAGATGGTAAATCTTGTATTATAGAGGTCAGCCCTGGGATTTCTTTAGAAGGAATGATGCTAAAGCTGAAACTCCAGTATTTTGGCCACCTCATGCGAAGAGTTGACTCATTGGAGAAGACTCTGATGCTGGGAGGGATTGGGGGCAGGAGGAGAAGGGGATGACAGAGGATGAGATGGCTGGATGGCATCACTGACTCGATGGATGTGAGTCTGAGTGACCTCTGGGAGTTGGTGATGGACAGGGAGGCCTGGCGTGCTGCAGTTCATGGGGTCGCAAAGAGTTGGACACAACTGAGTGACTGATCTGATCTGACTGATGTATCTTCTACCACATTGCTTTTTAAAAATCAGCAGGGAATGAGTGAAGTTAAGTGACACAGAGAAAGAGAAATATTGTGAGACACCCCTTACATGCGGACTCTAAAACGAAATGACACAGTAAATTAAGTTATTTACAAAAGAGAAATGGACTCACAGACTTAAGAGAATGAACTTAGGCTTCCCAGGCGGGAAGGATCGGGGGGAATGGACAGTTAGGGAGTTTGAAGGGACATGCACACACTCCTGTATTTAAGATGGATAACCAACAAGGACCCGCTGCATGGCACAGGGGACTCTGCTCAACCGTAAGTGGCCATGTGGGGTGGGAGGGGAGTTCAGAGGAGAATGGAGACTCAGACCTGTATGGCTGAATCGTTCTGCTGTCCACTTGAAACCATCAACAACACTGTGAATCGGCTAAACCACAATACAAAATAAAAAGTTAAAAAAAAAAAGAAAAGTGCAGACTGTATAGAATGACCCTGAAGCATTCTCACGTTGCATTTTCTCTTCTGCTCAGCCCTGGCTAAGGAGCTCGGGCCCGCCTGCAGTCTCCATCACCTCCTCCATTTCCCAGCCTGGAGATTTCATTCCTGCTTTCCCAACAGACCGCTCGTTACTATTCCCTCAGTGTCCACCCACGGGGCCTGGCCTCCATCTCCTCATCTGTGAACCATGGTGTTTGGACCAAGCCATCTCTAAGACCTCTTCTGCTATGGGGTGTGGCCCTCAGATCACAAAACTGTGGGACCCTCCAGAACTCACAGAAACTCACATGCAGGATGGCATCTGTGTCGCTCAAAGAGAAAGCTCACGTCGAAGGGAACACCTTGCCGTGCGCATCCCAAGCCAGCACGTAGGGCTGGGGCGTAAACTGGAGGAGGACAGGTGCAGAAGCACCGCTGCCGTGGCCCTGGCCTCCCTGAGTCTGTAGCACACGCGGACCTGAAGCAGAACCGAGCAGAACCCGCGTCCCATGCAGAGAGAGAGGAGCCCAACCAAGTGAGGTCACGGAGCTGCCCCGCCCCCCTCACCAGGCTGCCGGTGGAGCAGACAAGGTGGATCCTGGTGGTGTAGGTGGTGCGCTTCTGGTCGCTGGTGGTGCAGGCGGAGCCGTTGACGTACTCCAGGAGCAGGCTGCCGGTGTCCTCTACCACGGGGCCCGTCTTCGCCACCCCCAGGTTACTGATGGAGACGATCTCAGAGTATGAGCCCTGCAAACACACATGGCTGTTAGCTTTCCCTCTGGAGAGACCAACTGTGTTCTTCGCTACTGACACAGTGGGTGTTTTGTTATGCACAGCAGGTGTGTCCTACAGACTTGCCACAGATGCTGCATTAGCGAATTCGAACCACCACTCCTCCACAGAGGGGAAACACAGTCCGCCTCGAGACCCACAGGTTCTGCATCTGCAGGTTCAACCGACTTCAGATGGAAAACACTCAGGGGAAAGAAATCCCAGAAAGCTCCAAAAAGCAAAACTTACATTAGCCACCCATGTCTACTAGCACAGGAATGACACTGTGTCAGACGCTGTGAAACCACGGGGTGGATGTGCACCAGGGTGCGCGCAGACACTGCGACACTGCACATCACGGACTTGCACATCCTCAGGTTCTGGGTACCAGCCAGGACCCTAGAACCGATCTGCTCCCCGCACACCGAGGGAGGGGGGACGTTTATCTCTACAGACATTTATCCCCCACAGACTGCGACCTGACGCCTCAAAACCCTGGTAGAGCCTTTTTATTTCACAAAAGTGAAAACGCAGTTCAGACATGTTAAGCAACCCATCCAAGGCCACTCCTCTCCCAGGCATTCGAGGAAGGACCAAGCCTGGTCCACGTGTGGCCAGGAGCCAGGAGTGTCCGGCACCGCATTGTCCGCCCCCTCTTGCCTCTGTTATTTGGACGTTTGGGTAGCAGAACCGAGACAAAAATGCAGAGCCACGCCAGGCCTCTCTGCACATGCCCACGACAGACAGTAAGGACACCCGGGCACTGATGTGGGGTCATGAATGAATGGTAGTTAGTGGACAGCTTGCAAATACAGAATCCATGAATAATGAGAGTGGACTGTCCTTGGAGGCCGTTGCTCCAACCCAGAGCACACATGTGCCCAAGTGCACGCCAACACACCACTACGCTCCATTCAACCAGCAGGGTGCGCCCGTCAGCTTCCCTGAAAACACCTCTGAGCTGCCGTGTAACGGACCCCGGGAAAAGTACATCCTCGACATGCTATTTTTAAAGAAGCACACAGACGTCTTTATTTTAAGATGCACTGTGTACAACAAGGCACCCAGGGGAGCGTTACCGAGGTTCTGGCGGTGACTGCGTTCCATCGAATGACAGAGTGCAGCCTGCACCCGGGCAAGAAAAGCTGGCGCTTGGATCTGCCAAGCAGGCGTCCCCTCTAATCAGTCCAGAAGCAAGAGCTTTTGGAAGCTTAAACTCTCCTTGATAAACGTCTGCTGTTCAGAGTCACTTTGTCTGCTGAGAACTGTGAGCAGAGGCGGTTCCCCACACCCAGGGGTTTTGTTTTTTTTTTTTTTTTTTCATTTTAGATCTGAGCAATGACTCAAGTGTGATTGCATCTCTGGGTGGGGGGGCAGGTGAGTTCTCGAGACCCCCCTTCTCTGTCTCAAGGGGCTTCTCAGCGCGAGCCGGACCCACTCAGACCCCCCAACCCTCTACCACCAAGCCCCGGGCTCGGGAGGGCGGGGAGGGCCGCCTCACCTGATCACCCTGGTACTTCATCTGACAGGCGGACGCGTAGCGGTCACAGCCCGGCACCGGGTTCAGGGGGCGACACACGTTGATGTAGTACTTCCGCCACGTGCTGCGCGCCCCGCCACTGTCCAGAGAGTACCAGTTTCCCCCAGGACCGCCCTCGGATTTCGCTAGCCTGAAAGGTCAAGGGGGAAATGCACGCTTTTTCCAGCTGACAGCTTTCGGCCGGATGATTTATTTCTGAGTGGTTAGAGAAATAAGAAGGGAAGGTGCACTGCCTATCAAACCCCCAGAGGCCGGCCCACCGCACCTCCTCTCCAGCCTCACGAGATAAAGACCTCTCTGCACACCTGGGCCCGCCCCCACACCTCTGCAGGGACAGGCATCGCTCTGAAGGATGCAGCTGAAGACGGAGGTTTGTGCTGGGCAAACACTGGTTGATCCTGCGCAGGCTCCCAGATCATTAGAATTCATGCAGCTTGCAGCTCCCCACCCTGGTCCTGCACGTTCTCTCACCGTCTCAGGGACATGCCCACCGGCAGGGCCTAAGCGACCTCGGCCCTAACTGGACGGGGCCAGGCCGAGGGCAAGCGGGCCTGCCTCACCTGGAGAGGTCGTACTGGTCCATTGTGACGGGGTCGGTCACGATGCACTCCAGCGGCTCCTCCGGGCAGGCATAACTGGTGTACCACCGGAAGTTGTATGTAGAGTTATCTTCCTCCTAATCTCGGGACACACACGGGAGGGACAGCAGAGAAGGGGACTCGTTACCCAAAGCCAGCATTTCAAAAAAGGTGGGACATCTTTTCCTCAATAAGAATCGGAGGCAAGTTCCTTTCCTTTGTCCATCCCCTCTCATTCTATTAAAAGGAAGATTGCCCAGCAACAAGTTAAGATGGAACTCTAGTTCCTGTTACATGGGAATAAGGCAGGGCTGTTGATGCTTTTGTGTGGTTTCTACCCCAAACCAACAGTGTCGAGGGCTGTGACTGAGGCTGGTACGGCCCACTGTTGGTCAGAAAATACACACTGCCTGTGTCCCCTGGCAAATCTAAAAGGATTAATTAAAATCAAAGGAGCTGAGGATATGCCCAGGAAACCAGACTAACAGCTCTGCTTATAAATAAAGGGCCCATGACAGGCTCCTGGATAAGTCCAGGGAAGCCAGACAATGTGACAGCTTCTCCCCAGGGACCGCCCCAGCTCCTGTGTCACCTACAGCAGAACCTCCCTCACTCCAGAAAAGTCACGAGCCCCGCCTTCACCCACTTTCTTCTCTTCCCCTGCCTTCATGAGACTGACAACCTCTCTCTCCCTCCTTCGACCCCGTCGCCGTGCAGACGCACATGTGCACCTGTGGCTCTCACCTGATATTCAGGGAAACCCACTCCGGCGTCTCGGTCACAGAGAAAGGTGATGAGCGTGGCTCTCGGTGTGCGCTTCTCGTTATTGTAGGGTGTGCCGTCCCTGTAGGTCAGCTGGATCATCCCGTCGTAATACGAAAGCTTAGCATTGCTGCGTCCCAAGTTCCAAGACTTCATATCACTAAAACAAGCCAAGAGTTTCTCAGAAAAGATAGCGGGACCAGCGCTGGGTGACACTGGGAGCGTAGGGGTTGCCAGAACCCGGGTGGGAGGATTGCCACACAGTGGGCGTGGGAAGGTGACCTCACCCCCACACCAGACCCGGATCCACCGTCAGCACCGCGGCTTCAAGGCCCAGCTCCCTTCATCTGAGCTAACACTGCACTGAACTTGGAGAAGCGTGGGCCTAGATCCCCCCAGGCAGCCAAGAAGTGCTGACTGCACAGAAGCGAGGGCCCCCAGCCCCACGCACCCACTTCCTGTCCTGCCCCTCCTCTGGAAACTAAACGCCCTCAGTCCAGGCCCTCCCGGGGTTTAAAGGCTCGTCGGGGAAGGATGTCAGCACGCGGCAGACCTGTCCTGGAGGAGGACATCTGTGCGCATGGGACACCCGAGGGAACACCAGATCACAGAGTGGTCACTTGCCTTCTGGACACCTGACAGGCCCCTGAGTCTGGCGGGCAGGCGCCCACGGGCACCGGGCCGCACACGTTGATCTGGAACTCATACTTGTCCGTCTCGACCTTGTAGGCGTCCTTCTTCTTCGTGAGAGGCGTCAAGTCGAAAGAAAACCCTAAGGAAGAGCCGAAAGTATCCCAGGCAGGTCAGACCGTGGGGTACAGGAGAGGCTGGGCCGGCCCGACGGCATGGAGACGTCACCGACCTTGCCCTGGGGACAGGCCTCCTCCACCACCACCTCACTCACCCCTTCCTGCCATGTTCACCCAACGCCCGAGTCAGAGCCCACAATTCCTGGCTGAATGAACCACCAGTGTGTGGGAAGCGGGGCCACAACCACAATACAATGACCTTGAAAAGGCTACAGTGGGTTTCATGGCCAGAAAGGCACTCAGAATGTCTTTACAGACATGATTTACTTCCCGTGTTTCTTGGGTTTCATGATTAGCAAACCCACTTCAGCTATGACTATCAGAGAGGTTTTTTTCATTATCTCAAGTAAGCCTCAAACACCAGATTTTCAGAGTTCTGGTCAAACAGTATGACTATAAATTCTGAAGCAGGTTATCAACTCTGAAACACTCAAAGAGAAAATGTTAGAAAGCAAACAGGCTTTCTCTGGTGGCTCAGTGGTTAAGGATCTGCCTGCTAACGCAGGAGACATGGGTTTGATCCCTGATCTGGGAAGACCCCAGGTGCTGCATGACAGCTAAGCCCATGCCCCACAACTACTGAAGCCCGCGCTCCACAACAAGAGAAGCCACTGCAATCAGAAGCCCCCACACCACAACTCGAGAGTAGCCCCCTGGTGCCTGAAACCAGAGAAAAGCCTAAGTAGCAATGACGGTTCAGCGCAGCCAAAAAACAAACAAAAGCCAGCTGAAGCAGCTGCAGGAGGGGCTCCCCACAGGGCACTTGGACACACACCTGCCTGGGAGTCAAAGACCGTGCAGTTGTCCCCCTCAGTCCTGGAGAGCACACAGGCCGCCGCCGTGCGCCACTCGAACTCGTAGAAGCAGCCGTCAGCCCCGGAGTTTATCAGCACCGGAGCACTTTCTAAATCACCTGTTGATGGGTGTACACAGACTGGTCACTGATTCGGTCTCGAGAAGCTTCCATGGTTCTCAAACCAGCTCCATAAATATTGATCTTAGGTCGCTAGAGTGGTCACACCAACAGGGTCAGGACAAGGGTGGGGGTGGACTCGTGTTTAATGGGGACACAGCTTCAGCTTGGGGGAACAAGAAAGTTTTACAGATAGACAGTGGTGTAAACGTACTTAACGTACAATGTGAACGTAAGGTGCTTAACACCACTGAACTGCGGTTAAAGGGGCGAATTTCAGATTATGTGTATTTTACAATTCCTTTACAATGGTAAACTTTATGTTATATATATTTTACAATCTTAAAAAAAAACAAAATTAAAAAAAAAAAATGCTGTCCCAGTCCTTGAACTTAACTCACAGCCAGGAATTTATCCAAAGGAAATCTTCCAACAGGAGGCAGCGGGGACATGTCACAGCACAATTAATGCTGGAAACATGTTATTAATCCAACAATAGAGAAAAATGAGTAAAAATAGTAAAACCAAGCCAGCAGCAACAAGGAAGTCCCGACAGATGATAAATAACGACCGTGAGACACAGAAGAGCATTCACAGAATGCCATGTTTTGAGAAACATAAAAAATGTGCAGATATATATATATAGATCCTGACCCCTGGAAAACAATGTGAACCTATAAATAAAAGCAGATCAAGAGGAGTATTTATTGTGTGCCCGCTAAGGTCACGGACGATGTTTTGAGCCGCTCGTGATGTTCCCCCGCTGGAGGAAGTCAGGGGGGCCCCACGATCGGCCGGCACCAAGCCTAAGGAAGAGGAAGCCGTGCCGAGAGCATAACTCATCTGGAAAATTGCAACATGACCCCCTCGGACACCATATGGTTTCTCCATCT
This sequence comes from Tragelaphus eurycerus, assembly GCA_935064755.1. Classification (NCBI taxonomy): domain Eukaryota; kingdom Metazoa; phylum Chordata; class Mammalia; order Artiodactyla; family Bovidae; genus Tragelaphus; species Tragelaphus eurycerus. Next base: position 18,765,104 of record CAKXYN010000039.1, on the reverse strand, counting down.
CTGGGCCGGTTTGGGGCGGGGGCGATAGAATCCAGCGGGGCCACCGCGACGCTTCTGGACCTCAGCACTCTACCGCGTCGTTCCAGCGGTGGCCAGGGAGAAACACGGGAAACAGAGAATGCACGGGTGCCCCGGCAGGAGCCCGGGAGACCCCGCGCTTTCTGGTTTTGTTTTCCATTTGTACCTGGTTTGCACGTGAGTGTTATATTTGTTATTATCTTCTGGCCGCCACCGCACTCATCGCCATCTGAGTAAGAGAGCTGAATATTTCCTTTCTCTCTGGTGGGAGAAGAAATAAATCTGCCCAGATTTTTACTTCCGTTCTTATCTAGAAAAGAGAAAGCAAAGGGGGGAACAAAACATAAGACATGATCAAACGGGGTTAACAACGCAAACGAAGAGGTACCGAGAGGGAGCCGGGGCCCACGGGTGTGCGCTGGCCCCTTTCCCAGCCCGCCAAGCCTGCTCAGGACGGTCAGTGGGTCTCTAGACGCGAGTGACACGTCTGAGCGAGCAGGGGGCGGCCTCGCTGAGGACCCCGCGGGCACCTTCAGGCGGAGGAGGAGGAAAATGCGAGAGTGACTCACAGCATCCTTCAAGGGCAGGGGAGGCAGACAGAGGCAGAAATGCCTGTCACAAGATCCCAGAAAATAACAACGTTCCCCCATTTAGGGGGCCTCAGCTGCCCTGAGGCACAAGGTCATTTGAAACCGAGGGGGTAGCATCTGTCCCGTGACCAAAGTAGAAACTCAATCTGTTCAGGGGGCCAAGCAGGTGGCCACTCGGTTCTTGGTTCAGTGACTTTTACGATAAAGCAGTGGAACTCTGTCTCAAGTCCTTCTTAAATAAAGGCAGGGACACGGCTGCTTAAAAAGACACACCACCCGTTGTGAAGCCTGGGATAATTCCTAAAATCCAACCTGGATTTTAAATTTAAATTCACAATCCCTTATAACTCTACTTGCTGCTCTGTGGTGACCTAAATGGGAAGGAAATCCAAAAAAAGATGGGATCCATGTACACGTATAGCTGACTGCCTTTGCTGCTCAGCACAAACGGACAGCTCTGTAAAGCAACTGTGTGTGAGTCGCTCAGTCGTGTCTGCCTTTTTGTGACCCCGTGAACTGTGGCCCACCGGGTTCCTCTGTCCATGGGATTCTCCAGGCCAGAATACTAGAGTGGGTAGCCTTTCCTTTCTCCAGGGGATCTGCCCAACGCAGGGATTGAACCCACGTCTTCTGCACTGCAGGCAGATTCTTTACCACCTAAGCTCCCAAGGAACTAAAAAGCCTCTGTACTCCAGTAAAAGTTAATTAAAAAGTTAACAATTCACAATCGCTTATCTAATGTTTGCAAAACAGATTCCAATTATTCTGCCTGTCGCTTTCCAGGTGACTCTCAAGTAACATGTTTAAACACTTAATATCCAACTGAGAAGTTGCGGCCAACACAGTTAAAAGCCAAAGGAACTCAAAGGGTCCGTCCACTTCTCTCATACAAGATTCTGAGAGTCCTGTTCCCCGGAAGCCATAATTCTTGAACAATTCCAGGCAGTACGGTCGTTAACAAATCAAAATCAGTTTTTTTATACAAGCACTGGCAGTTCTCTTCCTCGGGTTACAAGGTGAAAAGATAACCAAGGATTTTCCCACATGCTTCTTCCTGTCTCTAGGGAGCCCACATCAGAAGGCTTCCGCCTGCTTCAAGACGCCCGAGTGCCCCAGTTCCCTACATCTGAGTCATTAAACTCTCCTTTCCCTCCCATCCTTTATGCGCTGAACCCAGAGAGAGGAGGCTGTGATGAACCACAGGAAGCTCATCTTCATTCCCTCCAGCCTGGATGCAGCCCAGCTCCGCCTGCACGCACGGGCATGGCTCACCGCAGGGTACCACTCACCCACGGCACACACAGCCGCATCTTCAGGGCACCCCCGTGCCTGGCCCGTCTGCAGGACCCTGTGGCAGATGTTAATGAAGAAATGCTTCTTTTCTCCTTCCCTCTGACTGCCATCCACAGCTTCCCAATTTTGTTCCAGTTCTGTAACCAAAAAAAAAAAAAGCTTTTTCTAGCCCTGGGCACTGATTGCTTTTCTGTGTGAGTCACACCATAGACTATGATGAAGTGGAAGGTAAAGACCTGTGGTCACTAAACAACAGGCTCTCACATCTCTGGACCCGGGCAGGCTGAAGGCACAGACACGTTGGGGGAATCTCAGGATTGTTTTGAACGTGACAGTAACAAACCAGCCCCAAACAGCTCCTCCAAAGAGGCGGCTTACCGGGGCGGCCTGAGGATTAAACAGCAAAAGTTCTCCCAAGCCTCAGAGTCTGAAATCAAAAAACTGAAAAGCAGAGCCAGGCGCCAGCCCTGGGACCTGGCAGGCGCAGGCCACGGGTGACGCATCTGCCTCCAGACCACAGATAAGGCAGACCCGGCCCGGGGCTTAGCACTCAGGGCCCCCAGAAGATAAACAAGACACGGGTGGTCCCTGAACTCAAAACCGTTCACGACCCAGTCGTGTTTGAACAGAAAACATCCACAGAGGTAGAAGCAGCAGGGCTGAGAGCAGAGAGCGAGTCAAAGGCGGACCGTCCCCAAACGGCCCCCACGGACGTCACTGAGGGCCTGGAGGGAAGGCGCGCGTGCACACGGAGAGGATGCTCCTGCACAGACTGGAGTCCGGGGTTTACAGCAAAAACCCCTCATCAGCGGGAGCACAACCCACTCACTACACAGGGCCGTCAGCAGCCTGGAAGGACCACTTGCTAAACAAGGACAAATAGTTCTGAAAGCTGCGGTGGGCGCTGAGGGGCCTTCACGCAGAAGGATGTCTAACTATCAGGGTGGGATTTTCGCTCTCACTTCACAGCATCTTAATTACCTGGGTGCAAACACTACACAAAAAAACCCTGCTCCCACAGAACCAGTTCAGTTGCTCAGTCGTGTCCAACTCTGAGACCCCATGGATTGCAGCACGCCAGCCCTCCCTGTCCATCACCACCTCCCAGAGCCTATTTACACTCATGTCCATCGAGTCGGTAATGCCATCCAACCATCTCATCCTCTGTCATCCCCTTCCCTTCCCGCTTTCTATCTTTCCCAGCATCAGGGTCTTTTCCAATGAGTCAGTTCTTTGCATCAGGTGGCCAAAGGATTGGAGTTTGAGTTTCAACGTCAGTCCTTCCAAAGAATATTCAGGACTGATTTATTCACGGAACCAGAGAAAGGGGCCAAAGTCAGCTGATCTTGAACGCATCTCTGCATCCTTCACAGACCTTAGGCTGGGCCTTGGACAGAGGGATCGTTACCAAAAAAAAAAAAAAAGGAAAGTGAAGAGAGGGATTGGAAAGGAGTGCTCAGTTTACAGCAAGGAAAAACCGGTGGGGGGGCGGGGGGGGGGAAGGAGGAGGGGCAAGCTGCTCGAGTCAACACAGCTGGACGTGGCAGCAGAGGCCTCGCACCCCGGTCTAAGCAGAGTGGAGAGCCCCACCCGCTCAGCAGACAGAAGGCCAGCCTCTCCACCAGCCCACAGAAGGGAACCAGGGCCCCAGGCCCACGGCTCAGAGGTGCCGAACCACAAGAGCACCGGGATGTTAACTCCCCAGGCAATCCACTACCTGAGGGCATCTGCGATGGGGCTCGTGTTCCCAGACTGGCACCCACAACGGAGGGATCCTCCTTTCAACGTGAAGCGGCCCTCAGCAGCGGGGGCTCAGAACACATGAGTCATCGTTCCCATGGCAGCGGGTGATTATGCGACTTCAGGCCACTCTGCCTGTCGTGTGCTACTCCACGTGACGGAGGCAGCGCGTCGGTGCTGTGCTATGCTGAGTCTCTCAGTCGTGTCTGACTCTTTGCCACCCCCATGGACTGCAGCCCGCCAGTTTCCTCTGTCCACGGGGATTCTCCAGGCAAGAATACTGGGATGGGTTGTCATGCCCTCCTCCAGGGGGACCTTCCCGACCCAGGGATCGAACCCACGTCTCTTAGGTTCCCTGCATGGGCAGGTGGATTCCTTAACACTAGCACCACCTGGGAAGCCACATGCTGGCTAAAGGTATACAACACAACTATATATAAATATATACACACACACTGTGAAATAAACACCTCAGTAGTATAGATAAACACTCATCACAAGAAACTCGAAATTTCTATGTGTGTGGTGAGAATTCTTAAGATCTACCTTCTCAGCAACAACAGTTAAAAAAAAAGTTTCTAATCACAAAATACAGGGCCCAGCACACGGAAGGCGCTTGGTGGTTTTTTCACTGAACTATGATAAGAGGAGCCCAAGGCACTCCAACTGGGAGCAGTAACCCTAACCTCAAATTCAGATATCTCACGTCCTGAGTCAGTGCCATCTCTGATAATTCATGTTGCTCCATGAGAAGGGAGGAAGGGCTGGGATACGATCAGTTGACAAAGAGAACAGTAACGGCATTTCCAACCACGCTGGTGGGAAGGAGCCGAGAGGGAAGGTTCTTGTGCACCTCTGGCCACCTACCTGAGTGCCGGGCCAGCGCCGACAGGTCGAAGCGCTGTTTCCCGTCGGAAACGCCGCACAGCAGGGCCTCCTTCTCGTGCACACAGGCGTACTTCGTGTCCCACGTGAAGAAGTAGGTGCAGTCCACCTCCCCGGTGAACACAGGAGCCCCTCTGCCATTGTTACCTGCGTCAGGTAGAAAGGTAGAGAGTGCCCACAACGTGAGAGACGCCAGGACCGCCCACCAGCACACAGGACAGGACCCCTGGGGCAGGCGTGCAGGCCAACAAGCTCAGGGCTCCAGCCCCAGAGACCAGAGGGCCCCCAGGCCAGGACATCTCAGGCAGAACCCCTGCGGTCAGCCCTGTGCCCCTTTCATCTCTGGAGGATGGCCTCAACAGGACAGCGGGGTGTTTTCAATGGGTGTGAGCCCCTGGGCAGTGCTAGGCAGCTCATGGCCTGCAGTCAGCTTCCCAGAGGCTCATAAACACCCTTTTAAGTCAGACCAGGGAGTCACTCTGGTTCCAGAACCATCACAGTCTTAATGATGTGTCTGTGAGCAGGACAAGTCCCCAGGGACTCGTCCCTGAAATGAGCAAAGAAGAGAGATAAAGTCTGATGAGGTCTGGGCCTCCCCCCACCCACAGCTGAAGGGCACTCAGGTCTAGTAACCTCACTCCCAGAGGATCCAGCATCCCAGATACTGGCAACTCGGGCACATGTGGGCCTCTAACATTGTCCTCCAATCCATCAGCCCTCCCTGCAAGCCAGTTTCCCTGGTCCACGTAGCCTGGGATTCTGCAAAGCCTGTTGACTTTTCCCCAACGAGAAATTCTATCCCCTTGCCTTCCCAGCTAGTGCGCCACTGGCACGGCAGCCAGTTTTCCACCCTTGATGGTTTAATAATCCTCCTCTGGACCTCCTGCACGACTTGCCTTTCTTAAGGTTCAGTGCCCCGAAGAGAACAATGTTCTAACGAAAAGGGAGATAATATTTTGCACCAAGGGTGAACGCTGCTTCAACTGCAACTTCTATTAAATCTTTAATAATATAAACGTCGCAGTTGTAACACCAGCAACAGCCGCTCGTTGCACACGGACCTCAAGCCAAGGTGGGCAGGGCGCTAAGCCCAGCCTTCTCCACGGGGCTGGATGGCAAACAACGTGCTCTGCGTTAAGGGCTTCGCATCCGTTCGAGGATTTCATCCTTCACACCCTGTGGCACGGGGACAGTTTTAGCCCCGTTCTGGAGATTTAGGAGGGCTGAGTAGTCTGCCTATGGCTCCAGAGCTAGAAAGCCAGAAATCAAACCCAGACGGTCTGGCCCCAGAGCCAGACTCAGAGCCACAAAGTAGGAGTACTTCCCTGCGCTACTGTGGGTTTCTTCTTTTTTTCTGAAATTTTTTTTTTTTTGGTACCCTAAGCTGTTCTCCCTAAGAACTGGTGTTCCCAACCTCCTTACCAACAACACTGAGCCCACCCTCTCCAGCTGGGACAACGGTGCCCCCCATGCTGGAGCAGCGAAGCTCCGCCAGCTCTCTGCAACGCCCCCAACCCCCAATCCACCCACAAGGTTTGCACTGCTCCCCGCTGATCAGTATTTCATGAATCAGAAAAGATTTGCGTTTCCGGAAAACCTGAGGCATTCGGAGTGTTTTTCTTTCACCAGGTAACTTCACAGACGATTAAATACCAATAGTACAGTGAATGGTTCTAGGGTCATCCTGCCTTAGGAGCTAGGTTTGCATCTGAAATGCCCTAATGATCCACAGGGAGAGTCCATTTTAAGTAAAATTTAAATAACGACTGGCCTGCCTGCCCCTGACCTGCATTCTTATTTAACTCCCCGGAGCACTTTTGGAGAATAGAAAACTAAGACTCCTCACAACCTAGCTACGTTGCCTTTGTTTGGTTGGTTTTAGATTCAAACACATAAAACTAGGTTCATTCTTATAATCCTTATACAGCTATTACAAACAAGTCGGATAATTTAAAAAATTAAAATAAATGACTCGTTCACTCAGACCAGGTGGCTTTTTAAATACACAATGGCCTTGCCTCCAGGACCGCTATTTTCCTATGGGTTTCCACCCACCAGCGGGATCACCGGTGACTTTCTGTAATCTCTCTCCATCATTGCTCTCCACGCAATTCCGAAAGCTTCCTGGGTGTCCCACCTGCACAGGCTCATTCCCAGCACACCCTTTACGTGGCCTTAGGGTATGTGGCCTCCACGACCAGCGGGAGGTGAAGCAGACTCTTCCCTCCGTAGTGGGGGGAGGAGGGGGCTGCCCCATCCCCCCTCTGCCCCGTCCCACTCACCAGACCGGTTCAGCCTTCCCCCAGGGCACACAGCTCCACCTCATTTCCTGCCTCCCTGCCTTTGAAGTTGGGTCCTGTCTCTTAGTTCCGGCCATTAAATTACAAAAAAAACACTGCAGTTCCCATCCTACGTGGAGTCCTGAGGCCACGTCCACAGACAGCAGCAATACAAGGTGGGAAATGCACTTGTCTCCAAGCAACCGCACAGGGCGGAGGCCCCCCGAGACCTGCACGGAGACTAGAGAAATGAAGTCTTGGATGTGATGACCTGTCACTTGGATTTGTGGATGGTGTTTTACTAGCCCAGGCTAACTTAACTCCTCCCCGCAAAATAGTCTAATGTCCTTATTTGACAGGATCACCAATAATAAGATCTATTACATCAAACGAGATGTTAAGTTATTGAAACAAATGGGAAAGAAAATACATCGTGGATGAAAGAAAGAAACATGCACCTCTGTGTCTTGAAAAGCAGGAAACCCTAAGCTCATAAGCCTAAGTAATTCCTGGAAATCCAAGTTGAACTATAAACCACCCTTCACAAGATTCTGTGGCCAATTAACACCCATTCAAACATGCGAAAAATACATTATTACGTTTATCCAATAAACATAAGACTCCACTAAAGGCTTCTCTTCTCTAAGTTCTCTAAACTTAAACTCAAATAAAGCAACAATGAAATAATTTTAGACTACACACAGTTTCATGCATTGGAGAAGGAAATAGCAACCCACTCCAGTGCTCTTGCTGGGAGAATCCCAGGGACGGGGGAGCCTGGTGGGCTGCCATCTATGGGGTCGCACAGAGTTGGACACGACTGAAGCAACTTAGCAGCAGCAGCGGTAATACAGTACATATAGTTAGCTCCAAATTACAGAGCGGGAAGGAGCCTTAAATATTTCACATCCAACTCCAGCCTGAAAGGGGCTCAGTGTCTCCCACAAAAACATCTACAAGTCTCCGGGTCGGGTCTCTGTGTCACCAGTCGCATGAACCTAGGAAGACAGGTGTCTTCAGGATTAAAGCATGGCCGTTCACCTTGGCAGCTCTCTGGCACCAAGGTTACGTGAAGGAATGTCCTCTCTCAGAGTCAGGGTGCAGCGTTACGATCCATCGCTGATGTGATGGAGCGTATAAATGTGGAACAAATTCGGTAAAACATTAACGACTGTTTAGCCTGAGGGGTAGGCGTGTAAGTTTTCATCATAATGTTCCTTCTACTTATAGATTCGAAAACTTTCCTAACAAAAAGGGGGGAAAAAAATGGCCTCTAATCGTTTTTCCAGTCTCCAGCCCACTTGGGCTCTCCAGCTTCCTGGCACGACTCCCGGGCCTTTCCTGGGAGTCCCTGACCAGAGGCCCTCCGCAACATCCTCCTGCGGTCTTCGGGGGCGATCATTCGATCCTCCCAACGTGCCCAGATGAGATCAGCGCATTCCCGACCACCTCGGCCAAGTCATTAATAAAAAGCGCAGACGGAGCGCGGCCGGAGGCGGCAGCGACCGGGCGGAGGGGGCCCTGGCCCACACAGGGCGCCCGCAGCAGAGCCGCCCACCCGCCCGGGGTGGGGGCAGGCCGCCCGAGGGTCTGGGCGGGGGACTTGGGGGCGAGGAGGAGGCTGCCTTTCCCGGGGGCCCAGGCGGAGAGGAAGGGGGTGGACTTTGCAGAGGGCCTCCTGAGGGCCTGGAGGAGCTGGGGATGACGGCAGAGGGATGGAGAATCTGGGGAGGGCCGCGGGGCCTTCCAGCAGGAGGGAGACAGATCCAGAGGCCGCACCCAAGCCAGATGGTGTCCCACCTCCCCCCGCCACCACCACCCAGCCCCTGTACACTGGTTTTCGGACAGAGTCCAGACCCTCCGCAGGACATGAGATCCCCACAGTGCTTCCCACACTCTCTTTAGCCAGGGTTGGGGGCCTTCAGCTCTGACCTGCTCGTGGCTACCCTGATGCCCACCTCTGCATGAGCTTCTCCTGCTACGACCGTCAGCCCTGTGGCCCCCATCTTTGGAGCCTGGCTCACCCCCGCACTGTCCCGTAGGCCTCACCCACACAGCACCTCCTAGTCCTCAGGGGGGACCCAGACACCAGCCCACTGAACTGGGGGCCTTCCTCCTGACACAGGCCCCCAGCAACAGATCTTGCTGGGCACCCTGACCCCGCCCGCGCCACTCTGCACTGTGGTCCCCAGCACCCTTCTCCCCCTGCCTCTGCTCTGCACACACCCAGAGAGCTCTCAGCCATCAAGGCGTCCCCAGGCCTCACAGACAAGAATCAATAAAACGTGTTCGATGAATCAACTGAGAAAAGGACTCCAACGTGAAGACCAGGACATGCGTGGGGGGTGAGGGGGGCTGACAGACCACAAGCAGGGCCACAAGCAGGGCCATGAACCACGGGGATGGCGGCGGGGGGCAACGGGAACCGAGGGGCGCCCTGACGCCCTCCCACCTGCTTCTTGCCAGGTGAGTCTCTGCTTGCGCCCCAGGGGTGAGTCACCCCCTATCCTGCCCGGGTTCACCTTCAGACACCTGCCTCTAAAGCTCAGCTCCCGCCACGCACGGCTGCCTCTCCCAGACCCCCAGTAAATCACGTAGGAACCTGCCCCGGGACCAGAAGCTTAAAGCTCTTCCATGGGAACGTACAAAACAAACAGAGGGAGGAACCAGGGGCCCCTCGGGGTGGAGGGATGGGGCGAGCTGGCCGGCTATGCAGATAGAGCTGGACTCGGGTGGTTCTCAGGCTGCAGCTTTGGGCTGAGGCCCGGCCAGCATGCAGAGAAGTGGCGGGGGGTGGGGTGGGGGGTGGCGGGGGGTCACCGTTTGGGGGCCCTGGGAGGGGATGGCGCTCTGATGAGGCTGAGAACCCCATCACCTCTCAACAGACCCCAACTGCATGGAGGATCGCTGGAGTGGGAACAGAAAGAGCAGTGCCACGGTGGCCTCGGGGCAGCTTCTCAGTCGCTTAGAAAGACTCAGGGTGTCAGTTGCTCAGTCGTGGACCCCATGGACTGTAGCCCAGCAGGCTCCTCTTTCCACGGGATTCTCCAGGCAAGAACACTGGAGTGGGTTGCCATTCCCTTCTACAGGGGATCTTCCCAACCTAGGGATCAAACCCAGGTCTCCTGCATCTCAGGCTGGTTCCTTACTATCTGAGCCCCTGGGGAAGCCCCCCACTCCACTTAAAGACGCCCTGTGCCTCTTACAATCCCCAGAATCCAACTTCTATAGCAGGGCAACCAACTGCAGAAAGGTTCACCTACAAACTCGTTTCCTGGAAGCAGAGTTGTTGGGTGACAACCCACCAGAAGGTGGTGAGCAGCCCAGCCCGCAGGCTCCGTCAACACTCCAATGAGAGCTGAGCGCGGGACAGAAAGGCTTTCCCGGCCAGTTGAGTGCCGGGCCCACTCCCAGAACAAACAGGAAATGGAAACAGGATGTGTGTGTCCACCGTTGGCGGGGTGGGGGGTGGGGGGTCCAGGACCTGCCCACTACCACAGAGGGGGCCTTGTGGGGCCCTGTCTGCAGAAGAAGGTCTGACCACCCCCTGCGCCCTCTGCTTCCACGAACCCGGCCCACCGACGCAGAGCTGCCCCGTCTTCAAGCGCACTCACCTGCTGTCTGATTGCACTCAAAGTTGATGACACTCATCCTCTGGAAGCCGGAGCTGCACTCTTCACCCCCGAAATAGATCAAGGTGAGGTCTCCGTCCGAGTACCTAGGTTTTTATAACATACACACACACACGTTTGGTAGAACCAAGAAACTTGAATGTCTAAGCATTTCTACATTAAGACTTTTGCACACCATCCACAGACCAGCACAGACGCAAACAGCTGGGGACACGCTCCCGCCGTCTGGGGCAGGACCGTCGAGAGGAAAAGAGCTCCAAATGGATGCACTTGTCATCCTCTCACTTCAAAGTGATAACTGGCTGGATGAAAGCACGAAAGCTTCTACTGGGAACATGGGGGCTCTTCTGCTCTCATTTTGGGGTTCTATACAAAATAATTTATGCCCAAGAAGACAATGCTTTACCAGCAAGTGCCACAGAAAGTCTGACAGAGGGACCCCACATGACAATTTCAGAGAACTAACGCTTTGATAAAAGCTTTTGTGAAGCTAACTCCTGATTTCAGGGGTCAGGAGAATTGTCCTGAATGCATTCCCCTGGTTGTTCAACTCTTGGGTGTGATGCCAGTGGTGTTTCAGATTTCTCAAACCGCCAGAGAAAAATCAAAACTTCTAAGAAACGTAAGTTGTAAAACGCAAAAGCCATATCAACTAATCAAGTAACCTTGCTACACAGTACAGTTCCCTACAGACAACAGATTATAAAACAAACTGTACTATGAGAAGCACTTGTACTGTAAAGCTAGGAAAAACATCCACCTGGGTCAGCAACAAACGGCACTTGCCTGACTCAAGCAGGAAAAAAAATGCCAGCTTAGCTGACTTCCCTGCACTTAGCTGACTTCCCTGTGGAAAATGTAAGCAGATGGCTGGCAGGGGAGTGTGTTAGGCTTCACAGGGACATGCAGGACACGCTTGAGAGTCACGCAGGGGCCGTACGCACCGGAGGGTCAGGTTCTGGGGTCTCCCGGCCACTTTGACTTGAGTGGAATCTGCCTTTTTCACTTGGCACACCGCAGCATCTTTCTTATTACAGATGGGCGCTTGGCTTCCTCCGCAGATGCTCAAATAATATGTATACTCGTCCGCCTCCGAGGTGTAGAACAAGGAGTCTGAGGCTAAGGAACGGGGGACACACGAGAAGGGGCTTCGCGAAGTGCTCAGGCCTGGGAGAGCCACAGCGTCCTCCCGTCTGACCTGCAGCGCCCGCCCCGGGGCAGGGGGTGCTCGGCCTGGGCCCCCTCCCGGCCCCCAGGGCCCCCTGCTCACCGTCCACCCGGCTCAGCGGCTGGAGGTCGACGGCCACATCATGCTGCGCGCTGCTCAGAGAACAGCTCCGGCTTTCCAGGTAATCCCTGTGGCAGGCATACTCGGTGACCCACTCAATCTCAAAGCGGCAGTTGGATTTCGCCGTGAGTTTGGGAATGGTGCCCTGCCGCAAACCCGGAGAAAAAGGGAGAAAGATTCATTTTATTCACACGGCTCAAATGCAGACAGAGTTTCTCTGCTTCCAGAAAAGCTCAAGGGTGTGCTGCTGGGTTTTAACATTGTTCTCACTCTAGTACCACCACGGCCCTTAACGGATTGTGATGATTTGACTCATGACAACTCTGCTTCCTCACAGCTCTTCTGGTCCCTTTCAGAGTCACACGCAAACTTCAGCCTGGGAGCCCGCCCTGAATGCGGTCTCCCCTGCCCCACCACGCCCCTGGCGAGCAGTCACAACGTGTGAAGGGCCTGTGGTCTGTTCACTCCTTTCTGTCACAGGTGCCAGATGGACCCCCTCCAACCAGGGGGTGGAAATCACTGCATCTGTGCGCACCTGGGGAGACAGGCCCTAGCCCCTCCTAGGAATGTCCACGGGGTAGACAGGCCCTAGCCCCTCCTAGGAATGTCCATGGGGTAGACAGTCCCTAGCCCCTCCTAGGAATGTCCATAGGGAAGACAGTCCCTAGCCCCTCCTAGGAATGTCCATGGGGTAGATGGTCCCTAGCCCCTCCTAGGAATGTCCATAGGGAAGACAGTCCCTAGCCCCTCCTAGGAATGTCCATGGGGTAGATGGTCCCTAGACCCCTCCAAGGAATGTCCACGGGGTGGACAGTCCCTAGACCCTCCTAGGAATCTCCACAGGGAAGATGGTCCCTACACCCTTCCAAGGAATGTCCACAGGGGAGATGGTCCCTAGCCCCCTCTTATGAAAGTCCATAGGGGTGACAGTCCCTAGCCCCTTCCTAAGAATGTCCATGGAGGAGATGGTCCCTAGCCCCCTCTTATGAATGTCCATGGGAGAGATGGTCCCTAGCCCCCTGTCATGAATGTCCACGGGAGAGATGGTCCCCAGCCCCCTCTTACGAATGTCCACAGGGGAGATGGTCCCTAGCCCCTTCCTAGGAATGTCCACAGGGGAGATGGTCCCTAGCCCCCTCTTATGAAAGTCCATAGGGGTGACAGTCCCTAGCCCCTTCCTAAGAATGTCCACGGGAGAGATGGTCCCCAGCCCCCTCTTACGAATGTCCACAGGGGAGATGGTCCTTAGCCCCTTCCTAGGAATGTCCACAGGGTCTTGGGCAGGCTTCACTTGTACTCAGATCAGTTTTGCTCCCGGGTGGGACCAGGCTGTCACCCCCTCCCCCACAAACCCACCCTCTGGGAAGGGTCCTGAGCAGTAAGTCACTGTGAACAAGGACGCAGTGCCACCCTTCTGGCATCCCTGGGGAAGCGGTCCTCTCCCCCGGCCCCGGTATCAGGGGCAGCCGTGCTGCCTCTGGGCACCTCACGCTGCCAATGCTTACTGAACACCTGCTGCGTGCCAGGCATGGGGCCCAGTGCCAGTCCACCATCACGTGGCCAACCAGCTGCAGAGGTCCAAGTCCAGCCCCGACCGCTCACTCAGGAAATCGATGCCCTAACTGACCCCTTGGCTGAGGGCAGCCTGACAAACAAACAGAGATGTGGACCGAGCGCTGAGCGAGAGCAGCCGGACGCCCAAGGCCGTGTGGGGTGTGACTCCACGTACGTGGGAGGTCGGGAAAGGCAGAGGCCAAGGGGCGGGGGGGGCTCGAGGTGGCGGCCAAGGCTGGGTGAGCAGGGGGCGATGGTGGCTGGGCACGAGGCTTCTCTGGGTGATGGAAAAGTTCTGAGGCGATAATTGTGCAATTCGGTTAGTGCACTAATAACCATTAAACTGCACTTAGGCTGGGCGAATTTTTACAGTATGTAAATTCAAGTAAAGCTTTCTAAAAGAGATTTATGTGACAAGGTGAACGTTTTACTAAAGTTCCAGCTCCTAAAAGCATTTAATGAGCCGGTGAAAATGCTTCAATAAACCTTCTAAGTATTAAGGGCCCCGGGCCTAAGTCACCCAAGCTCTGCCCAGGCGACAGTCAGGCTGGACACAGAACCTCGTAAGCTCCACGGAGGACACACTGGCCTCGACCGCCTCGCGTCCCATGGAGAAGGGAGGGGCACTCCCCACCGTCTCCCTCGTGAGAGTGTGGACTGAGGCTCACTGGACACGGCGCAGATCAGAGGGGGAAACGCCGAGACCACGGCCGCCTTAGAACATCTCCCTGATTCTGATTCCCACTTGTAGGATGGAAAGAAGAAATACACAAATACATGCCTAAAAAGAGTATAAATGACACTCCTCACGATCACATTCGGGACCAGCGTCGGTTACTGGCCCACCGGGTCTTGGCTGAGTCGACACCACGCAGCCCCGGAAGTCTGGCTGAACCCGCACTGTAGTCTCATTCTCCACCACCACCCCACCCGCAACACATACACACACACACACACACACACACGGCCAGCTGCCAGCCAGAAAGCAGAGCAAATTCCACGTTTGTTTGGGGGAGGACATTCTTTGGCAAAAGAATTCCGTTCCTCCTACTTCTTTCTGCGGGGAGGACAGGCAGAAATAAATTGGAGGAAAGCCCTACCCTTCCTCCCTGGGGACGCCTCCCTTCAACAGCACTGCCATCTGCAAAGACACTTAAGCAGCAAAGGACCTGAGGGACTGCGCTGGCCCGGGGCCCAAGGACACAGCAGATGCAAGGCCCTACCCTCAAGGAGTTTACAGTGGGCACTGGAATTTAAGTAAACAGCAAGACAGCAATCTGCCCACGGGCAGGGGGCAGGCAGGCAGGTGAGGGGGCCAACGCGCTTCTCTTGAGGCTGTAGGAATCTCCCTTCGGGCCCTCGTCTCCCCTACACCCGTACCCACCCCCGGAACCCCAGAGCGCTGTCTGTCAGGCCTACACGCCATCTGCACGACTCGTTTCTTACTATGCGCCTATAAACCACTTAGCCGTTTTTACCTTGCCTCACCCGAGGCAGTCAACAGACACGTGAAATCCACAGGTTCAGAATAATATGTACATTTTTTTCCCCAAATATTTACTGACATCCGCCTCGCTATGAAGTTTTTTTAAAAAAACAAATCTGTCCCTGAACCACTGGATGTCATCCCGCGCGACCCTTGAACGAAAACACCATCCTGCGGATGTAGACGGAGGCCCCTCGGGCTGGTTGCGAAATAGCACACGGCCAGCCAGGCACGTTCGGCACACAGCTGGGCCTGCTTGGCTTCCACGTCCACAGTGACTCGTCTCCTACACGGGGACCCCCAGACACGGGACTGCTGAACGCCACTGGGGTGCAGAGCTCAGGTCAAGCCACTCACCTCTCTGCGCTCCGACGGGCACACGAACGTGATGGTCACCGCCGGACTGTGGCCGTCACAGAAGTCTGGCTGGCCGGCCCCTTCCTTCACGTAACTCAGGACGAGCCTGGAGATGCACACGTTGGGGAGAGAGTGGGGGTGAGCAACGCAGACATCACAGCCACTTCATTCTGCCCTCAGCACCCTCATTCAGGCGGGAGGAGAACAGATGCAGGTCACAGACAAAAGAAACCACAGGACAGACTCACTCGCGTTTATTTTCATTTGGGGGACATAAAATTTAAGTGAACTTCAATGAGTGCTGTACTTTCTCAGAAAACAAACAAAACCAAAAAAAAAGTCAAATAATCACCATGTAAACTTAAGTTCTTAGAAAAGCTGTTGGGAGGACAAGGAACAAAATCATAAACCATCTAACAAAACAAAACAAACACAGCCCAGCAGGCCAAGTGCGTTTCAGCCCACGAGGCTGCACGACCACTTCCTCTCTAAATGACAACTTTTCAGTGCAAACTGAGGACTTTCTTTTTTAAACCTGATGACCGCCCAGAGCACTGGCCACATGGCCTCCCACTGGCAGGCAGAGAGACCCTGGAAAGACCCGTGGGGTGCTGGCCTTGCTGCAGGCTGTGGCCACGGAGGCACCAAAAACAGACGCCCTTCCTGGTCTCTGAAGGTGACCTTGGGCTTTTGCTCCATGCCCACGCTCTCCAGAGTCCTCTCCAGCCCCTGCCAGCAGGAAGAAGTGCCTGTTTATCACTTGAAGACAGGGTGAGAGGCTGAACTCTGTCCCCACAAATTTCACAAGTGGAAGCCCCGATGCCCAGCACCCCCGATGTGACTGTATTTAGACGTGGGGGGCCTTGGTGGGGATGAAGATGAGGTCGCTGGAGTGGGCCCAAGACAGGACAGCTGTCCTTATTAGGAGAGGGGCTCGGGACACAGACTCATAGGGGGAAGACCATTAGGGGACATGGGGAGGAGGCAGCCGTCCACAAGCTGAGACCAAGGGTCTCAGGAGGAGCCCCTCACCACGCCCCCCGCAGACACCTCAGCCTCCAGAGCTGAGAGGGAGCTAGAGGAGCTGCCCGGGCATCCTGCAGCACTTTGCTTGGGCGGCCCTGGCAGGCGAACACACTGGCACACGTGGGAATCTCCCAGCATGCTTCAATTTAGGTCACACGCCAGTGTTTTCTGGGGACAGAGTGCAGTCTATAATTGCACACGCTGACACACCACGAGTTCCAGACGGGAGCAGGTGCAGCAAGACGTCTACCAAAGAGCCCTGGGAACAGAGAGTGGATAAAAATCCTTGCTCCAAGTTCAGGACGTGGTCACGTGGGACCCACCGGAGAGAGCAAGCTCTCTGCCAAGCCAGGGGCAAACACAAGTCAGGAGGAGAGCGTGTGTCAACAGCAGGGCTCCTTAAGAGAAAATGAACCACCCCTGCCGGAAGCTAGGGGGCCCACGGTGGGCTAGGGGGCCCACCGGACCCTAGTCGGGAAGCAAACTGTACCCAGAAGGACAACGGCAAAGTGGCCCTCCTGCCGCTTGCCCTCCAGGACTGTTTTTTTTTAAGAAGAGATAAAACTATGGACATAAAACCATGTCAGGGGTGATGAAGCAGGGAAGACACTCAAGCACACCACAAGGTAGTGGCAAGCTCATAAAATGGAAACCATATGGATGGATGCGGGCTGCATTGCGATAAACGTGTTCCTGCTCTAAGAAAGAAATGATTAGAAAGTCACCAAGAATATGCGACTCAAGCAATGAGCAGTAAGTTTACAAGCATGTGTGAAGTAGTATTCACTTGGCAAGGCCTTTCTCAAGCCCTGTCGAAAAGGGGTATTCTTGCAGCTCCCCTGAAAAGCCAGGCTCTTGCTGAGGACTGCCCCTGCTAGCAGCAGACTGACCTGTCGTGGCTCACGAGCTTCAGCCCCTCCTGGGGCCGGCCCACGTCGAACGCACGGTTCCCTCTCACCAGGCAGGCGGCCGCGCCGGTGGGACACACGCGCACTCTCGGACTCGAGGCCCGGAGCACCTCTGCAAGAAGTAACATGTGACACTGCATCAGACCACACGCCGGGCACAGCAATCACACTCAAACCTTGGGTCCAGGGGCTCTTGTAAAAACTGTCAAATTTTCTTAAAGTCTCCAATATAAGGTAATAGAAGTTTGGAAACAAGGACAAGTAGGATCCCATCCCAAAACCCTGGGCAAGCCAAGGCCCCCTCTGAAAGTGGACAACAGGATGAGCTCTCTACCCGGCTGGGCAGCTGGGAAGCGAGGACACAGCACTGGAATGCTGGCTCTGCCCCTGGTACGCAGGAGCAGCTGGGAAGCAGGGACACGGGACGTGGCTGGTGGCTAAGGGATGTACCCCTTCCTCCCGGAACCACAGGAACCCTATGGTGCCAGGGCAAAGGCACTGAAGCCTCCGAAGAAATCTTTCCCCCGCTCCCACGCCCGACGCCCTCAGACGCAGACCTATGTCCCTGCAGACATTGATGAACAGAGACATGTCCGGGTCAGAGTCGTCCACCAAGTAAGCACCGCTGGTCTTGATCAGTGGGTTTAAATCGTGCTTCTTGAGCTCTCTGTCGAAAGCATAACAGGGCACCTGGGAGAAAAAAAGGAGAAGGAGGGGCTTCCACACATGCCTTGGTGGTGGGGGGGGAGCAGGGGCAAGGCGAAGCCTGCGACCTCCGCCACGCCACGTGACACCGGGCTCCATGCCTCAGGGTCGCCAATGAGGCCGCCGAGGACAGCATAATCAAGGCCTGCAGGGCTCCGGCTGCTCCCGTGAGCATCTCCTGCCCGCCCCTTCCCTCCCCGCCACACGGTCCGTTCCCACCAGGGTCCTCACTCACGGCTCCCTGTCCCTACCCTCCCTTAGCAACCACCTCACATCACCCTGGCAGCAAGTCCTCTCCTGCCTGCAATGATCTCTTTTAAGGGGGCCTCTAGGTTCCAGCTTCCACATACCCGACTCTGAGCCAACATCTCTACAACCACCAGATCAACCCTTTAACAATTCCACCAAGTCACAAGAGATTGTCACATACCGAGTGAAGTTAAGTCAGACAGAGGAGAAATATTGCATGACATGCCTGATGTGCAGAATCTAAAAAGACACGATGCAGCTCAGTTGACTTACAAAACAGACTCACAGACTTAAGACGAACTTAAGGTTGCCGGGAAGAAGGACGGAGGGAGGGGGGTCAGGGAGTTTGAGATCGACACGTACACCCTGCTGAATTTAAAGTGGACCAACAACAAGGACCCGCTGTACAGCACAGGGAACTCGGCTCAACGTCCTGGGGCCGCCTGGATGGGAGGGGAGTTTGGGGGAGAATGGGTACCTGTGTGTATATGGCTGAGTCCCTTCGCTATTCAACCTGAAACCATCACAGTCATGTTGATCAACTATTCCTCAATATAAAATAAAAAAGTTTAAAAAGGAAAAACTTAAAAAAAAAGTTTTAAAAAATAAAACAAAATTCCCTAGAGTTACATCACTCCTGCTCAAAATCCACCAGGGGAGGTGAGTTTGGGGGAGAATGGGTACAGGTATATATATATATGGCTGAGTTCCTTAGTCAGCTATTCCTCAATATAAGAGTTTAAAAAGAAAAAACTCAAAAAAAAAAAAATTTTTTTTTTTTTTTTAAAGTAAAACTCCCTTGAGTTACACCACTCCTGCTCAAAATCCACCAGGGGCCACTTCCCATCACCATGAGGGTGCGATCCCAGCTTCTCCACTGTCTCCGACCCTGGGGACCACTCCACACAGTCACACTGGCCTCGAGAGGCACTTTAGCCCAGGGAAGTGACGCTGCCTCTGCCTGGAATAGTCCATGGCATCCCCTCTCACCTTGCTCAGGCCCCGGGGAAGCGTCACCTGGTTGGCGTAGCCTTTTCAACATCTCCCGCTCTCTCTGCGCCTCCCCTACCCTTTTTCTTCATTGCACTGGTGTCTGTCACCAGACACCTCAACCTGCTAACGTGCGAGTGAGCTCCTGAGGATGGGGGCTTTGTCACTGCTGTGGCCCCAAGCAAGGCTCAGGACACGGCTCGGAGCCTGAAGTTCCTCCTCTGGGCATCTGGCCCATGCTTATGAGTGTGTGTTAGCCGTTCAGTCACCTCTGAATCTTTGCCACCCCAGCGACTGTATCTTACCAGGCTCCTCTGTCCACAGGGTTCTCCAAGAAAAGAATACTGGAGTGGGTTGCCATGCCCTTCTCTAAGGGATATTCCTGACCCAGGGATTGAACCCAGGTCTTCTGCATTGGCAGGTAGATTCTTTACCATCTGAGTCACCAGGGAAGCCCTACTGGATTCTAACTCACACATACTCTCTCATCTCTATAAAAGAATGGCCTTCTGTTTTTAAAAAATCAAGAACTAAACCAAACCACTGCATTGTACACTTGAAATATATGCAATTTTATTTGTGAATTACACCTCAATAAAACTGGTGGCAGGGAGGAGAAAGGGGTCCAGGGGAAGGTTACACATGAAACCCATTACAGCGGGCAAGACCCTGTGCTTTCCGAGCGCCACCAAACTTTGAAGGCAAAGCGGCCAAGCCCACAGGTGTGCCCCTGAGTAAATGCCTGGTCACCAAGTTTATGTGAAACAGCCCCCAAATCTCAGCTGCAAAGTAATACACCACATCATTTTAATTGCCTTAGCCAAGAAATATTCTAAAAACTCATGTTCTCTGCAAATCATTTCGAAGAATCGATAGTCTGTTTCATCATTTCCAGTGGGTAATTTTCCTTAAACTGTTCGTTTGGAAAACTGAAGCTATTCACAGGCAGGTTCATTTACAAAGGTTAACTGCTTCATGTTAATGTTTAGCTTTTAAATGTTTCTCGGAAAGATGCTATCAACCCTGCAGGAATGCTCTGACCCACTAACCCTCTTCCCCTGTTCTGTTTGCAGAGACTTCAGAGAGAGCTACTGGATTAAACCCAAGGACTCGCACCTCCTCAGCGGAGGTGGGGGAGGGGGACCCAAACTCATGTCAGCCAGGCCCTTAGAGCAAAGCCTCCCGCTGCCTGCAACACTGACCAGGCAGCCCGATGTCAGCCAAGGAGGGCGGGCACAGGCACAGAGGGTTGAGAGCAGGAGGCCAGAAGCCACACCTGGCACCACGTCCTGCCGAAAGGCCATCAACGTGCAAGAACGGGAGGACTGCAGGCCGTGATGAAGCTCCAGTGGAAGTAACCCACGTCCTTGATCCTGCAAATTCAAAGCTTTCCAGTCCCTAGCAAAGTAATACAGTCAACAGAAATGTGTTAACTCAGAGGAGGGGGATGGAATTGGGCTGACTGGTGAGACAGGAGACAGGAAGCAACTTTCCAGCTATGAGATTAAGAGAGTGAGCAGGATAGCACCCAGCAGGCGGGAAGGGGGGCCACCTGCCTCAAACTAACTCTATGTCACCCCAAGGCTAGAGGGATCCCCATGAGCCAGGCCTGCAGACCCCCCCAGCTCAAGGCCACAAGCAACTGCTGGCCGTGTCTCGACTCCAGGAAGGAACAGGAGACACGCCCAACGCAGCGCCCCCAGAATTGGAGCGAGCGTCGGAAAAACAAGCAAGGCTCCTGGGGAGAGTCCTCCCACTTCCTGCTCCACTGAGCCGAGCAATGGAGACATTCATCAGCCCCGGGAATGCGGCGGCCGGCAAAGGGGGTCTCTGCCAGCTCCACACACAGCACACTGAGTCACCCTTGTTAACGGTGCACGTCTGTACATTAACCATATTTATGCAACTCCGCTAGGACCACGCGCTTGCCAGGACTGCGTTTTCTGTGTTCCCTAGGGGTGGAATGGTAGGGGGTGTGTGTCCACAATCTTGTAAAGAAATTACGATCTAAGAGGACTCCACCGAGATCCACTGAGCAAAGCAGGACACGAGCGGCTTTAGACGGCACTTTCTGGAGCCCACCCCTGCCCCATGCTCTCTGCCCATCACTCCATTCTGAATCTGATGAAGCCAAACCAACAGAAGCAATGAGGAGACACTAAGAACGGGTGGAGATCAAGACCATGTGGCCACTAAACCAAGTCTAGGTTGTTGTTTTTTTTTTTAAAGAGGAATGATGAGTGTTTCTACATTTAATGTAATTTTTGAAGTTATATTATAGCCTATATGATGCAATCAAATCCTACTGAAGACAAAGAAAAGGGAATACACTTTCCTACGACTTGCAGGGGGTGAGAGCAACACTCCTGCAGCAGCCATCAGGCTCTTGTGTGTCAGTCGCTCGGTCGTATCTGACTCTCTGCAGTTCCATGGACTGCGTGAACTGAACCCCCAGGCTCCTCTGCCCATGGGATTCTCCAGGCAAGGATACTGGAGTGGGTAGCCATTCCCTTCTCCAGAGGATCTTCCCCAGCCAGGGATCACACCTGGGTCTCCCACACTGCAGGCAGACTCTTTACCAACTGAGCTGCCAGGAAAGCATCAGGCTCTTGTGTTCTTTCTACTCGTCTATACCTAAGGCAGAGCAGATGCCCTCCACACCTTCAGTCTATGGCCTCCCTGAACGCATCAGCGTTTTCAAAATGTAATAACATTCCTGATGCTGAGCCCCTCCAAAGAGGAAAACTCAACAGATAAAAGCCCTGCCGCCAACCAGGCCCAAAGAAAAGGTCACTGGGAGCAAATCAACATTCCCTCTGCATCTTTCGATCAGCTTCTAAGAGAAGTTAAACATCACTTTTGAGAAAAACATAGGCTCTAATCTCCCCATTTCCACCCCCTAAAACGACTCAGGTCCAGGGTCGGCACCCTCGTTCTGTAAACATGTTAGGCTTTCTGAGCGACGTAGGTCTCTGTTGCGTATTCTTCTTTTTTTAACAATCCTATAAAAATGTAAAAAAACAATCTTAGGTCTGAGGCTGCACAAACACAGGATGCAGTTTGTGACTTCTTGACCTACAAACACAAAGAAAACCAAAAACAAGTCACCATTTCTTTCTTTGGGGAAGTAATTATTCTTTAGGTGGTGGGAGACAACTGTCAGTTCAGCAAAGCAAGGTAAAACAGAGATTCGGACAGAACAGGAAAAATGCGGGTAATAACTATCGCTTGGAGAGTCAGAGACCCAGAGAACCTCCATGGGGCCTGGGGTCTCTTGGGAAAGCAGAAGGCACTTCACACTGGTTCAAGGATGCTTTACCTGCCGCTAACAAAATATTGGCAAAGAGTCTAACCTAAGTTGTTAAATGCAAAGTTTAAATCTGACACCATCTCCTACTAATGTTATTTCATTAGATCTTTCCTTCCACAGTTTGAACTTCCTTCCCATTGAACATTCCTTACACACAAGGAGGCATTCCGACTGTCTTTTCTTTTAGAGATGGCCACATCTGAGGAATCGGTGACAGCTCAGTATTTGTAACTTAACATGGCTTTTTTAAAAAAAGACACAAACGTCTCTTTTGCCCTTCTTAAATGACAACGTATTAGGCCATCAGATAAATGACCGATAACTCCCATAACTGATCACTCCCAGTTCCTAGCTCCTAAGAGGGTCTCTGAACTCAACTCTACAGAACAGAAAGCGAATAGAGAAAAAAGAATGCTCAACCCAGGAAGACTATTGCCTGGGTGAACACAGGAAAGCCACCTTGAAATCCCGGGGTGGTGGGATGCTAGAACTGCAGAGGAAAGGGCCCTCTGCCCCCTCCACTGCCAGGGAACAGTCAGAGGCTGTAGGTTAGAGAGGATGGTGCTTCATCGATCACCAGGAACACGAGCCAGATAACCAGAGAACCAAGGGAAGTAGTGACAGTCATCTGGCCTCTGAGGTGAGCTGGCAACGAATGTAAGGGCCAGGCACACCTGACCTGGATCCAGGATGCATTCAGAAGCCACTCCCAGGCCAAGGAGATGGTCTCTGCAGGCAGCGTGGTGATCTAAACCCCGAAGTCAACTTGAGACTTAGTTCTTGAGATGCATGGCATCAGAAACCAGGAAATTACTTGCTCTACGTGAGTGAGCCATTCCATTTCCAGTCCATCCTGTATGTTTAAAACACCCTGTCCTAAAAGTAAGAACCATCCAGGACAAGTTATCAAGGAAATCACGAGGTGTGCGTGTGTGTCTGCAGCTCAGTTACATCTGACTCTCTGTGACCCCACGGACTGTAGCCTGCCAGGCCCATCTGTCCATGGGATTCTTCAGGCAAGAATAACTAGAGTGGGTTGCTGATTCCTTTTCCAGGAGTCCTTCCCAACCCAGGGATCGAATCCAGATCTCCCGCATTGCAGGCAGATCTGAACTATCAGGGAAGCCCAAATCATATGGTCTCTCTGCTCAAACAGAGGTTGAAAACCAAAAGCATATTTCTAGCTCAAGAGGTGTGTGTCTGCACTTCAAACACTGAGGGTCCCAGAATGCACTTCACAAGCCTGTAACCCTGAAGGGCCCTTGTTACCTCTTTATTCGCTTTAAAAATATCCTTCTTGCAGGCTGCAGTAGTCCTCCACTCAAAGTAGTGCACACAATCTGTTGCAGTTACAAACTCGGGAGTTCCCTATTTTTAAAAGAAGTAAAAATAAGTTAGCATACTGCGTATTGTAAAGTGCTCCTTTTCTAAAGTTAGAAACCATGAAGGCTAACGAAAAATTTTAAACTAGCAGCAGTGGGCGGGGGGGTAGTAACACACAACTGTTTTAGTTAACAAGGTCAGCCGAGTGAGAAGTTCCCAAACTCAAAACTTCTGAGACAAAAGCTTCATAAAATCATGATGGAATTTGGCTCTAACTGATCCAAAACTGTTCTACTGCCCCAGCTATGCAAGTACAGTAAGCTCATGGGAAGTAATCCTTGCAGACCTTCCACTCTCAAACTCCAAATGTTCTCTGAACCAAATGCCAACAAAACCAAAGCCAGAAAATGTGACCTCATGCTTCCTGGAAGCCGACGGAGGAGGCCCATCTGGACTTGACCGAGCTCATACACCGACCTTCCTTAAACGCCCCCACACTGGAGGGGGGGCCCCTTCTAACAGACGGGGACCAGCGATGACCACGGTGTGGCTGGTTGATAAGACCCAGCGGGAACTTACCCCTACACTCCATTAAGCGAGTCTAAGGAGCTCTGCAAATTCTGGTTCTTGTAGCATGAACACAGAATTCCTCAAGAAAAGTTAGTTAAAATTCAAACGACAGCTTACTCTGTAACTTAGACCTCCAGATTTTATACCACTGCAAACAGATTATTTCCCAAAGTTTCAACATGGACAAGAGTGCAACGGACAATCTGGTCCAAAATTAACAATACTGAGTTATTTTTCAAGTTCTTCACACAAGACAGGATGGGCTTAAAAATGCAACAGTCATAGCACCAAATTCTAAAAATGATATTTTAAAGCAATCTGGTAGCCACGTGAGCTTCACTGTACCTGATTTTTCTAAACACCAGGATTCTTACTCTGATTATAGAACACTCGTAGAACATGTACACAAGTTGTTTTTCCTAAAAGCTAGCAATCATTTGCTGAAAGTCCCTTTCTAAACAGTAAAGACTAAAACTAAAATATCACATACAATATGCAGAGAGTGAGGACAAACGTCATGCTTTAAACAATTATGTTCCATTTCAACACTAGTAACACCCCAAAAGTTGGGCACCCCATTTACCCACTGGCCAAGGTTTCTTCTTGATAGATGTCAGTTTGTCCAATTTAATGTAAATGAGAAAAATAAAAAACACTTTAAGAAGCAAACATGCTGCCCCGAAAACTATCAAAAGAAAATGCAAAAAGAAAAAAAAATTATGCCTGCAACATAAACATTAAACAGAGCTTTGAGTTTAAACACACTAATCTTTACATTGTCTTTGTACACAGGATGTGGGTCAAGTTTCACTTAAACATTGTAACTATAGGCTTAGGATTTGCTTACTTATTGGTTTTTAATGACGGTGGTCATTTGGTTGAGGTTTCTGTTTATCTGTTTGCTTGAGTTTTTAATTTTACTCACTTACTTGTCTTAGAATACCAGGACAGCAAGAACTTAAAAGAAAGATTATGAAGTGACTCTGCATGGACTCACCAAGGTTTTCCCACATAAGAATGTGATGCTACTCTGAATTTTGTGATTCTGCTGCTTACAGTTCACTGTTGTGTTAAATTCCAGAAGAGATCTGCTTGCGGTTTTCAAAAGAGAGTCACCTATTCGGAGAGAAAAGAGCATGAACAAGCTAGAAGACATTCCTAACCAAAAGCTATTTCCAAGTACGAGCAAACTAAAAATGGCACTGTAATTCATCTGAAAAGCTTATAAGCTTACAAAGATTCCTTTCCCAAGAATTCTCTGTCTCAGGAATGCCATCCTTGCCCCACCTCCTGCTGTTCATGCCCCAAACAAAATGGCACGAAATCCTATCTTTCTCTCATCTGTCAACGTGGGCAAGTTCCAGCACTTCTACCTTCTTCTCAAATCCATCCACGTTTCTCCATCTCTATAATGACTGCAACCACTGGCACCCGTGTTCTGGCTACAGCCTCTTAGTGGGGCCCCTTGCCTCCAACTCCCGTCTCGTCCCTCACCACCCTCCCCTTCCCACCCATCTTGCACCAGTCTGATCATCAAAAACATAAATCAGAATATATAGTTTGGCTGATGAAATCCTTCTATAACTTCACACATACATGCTGTAAAAACAAAAATTTTTAGAACAGTCCACAAATCGGGGTGATCACTTCTCAGTTTGCCTGAGATATTATTATAATAAAAAAATCTATATAGTATCAGTGATGATAGTTGGCATAAGAACAAACAGACTGGAACAGAGATCAATACACCACAACAGAGAGCACAGACATCAGGGTTCTTGAGTCAAACTTTGATATACAAGGTATCAAGTCAGTGAGCAAAGAGACTGTAGATAAAACTGGAAACAAAATAGCAATCTGCACTGGCAAAAAGATAACTGAATCCCCACTTACCATTGTATACAAAAATGAACTCTAAATGGATTAAAAGATGTAAACATGAGAAACCAAATTCTCTTAATAAAATATATAGTTATCTTTTAAATCCTAATGCAGCAAAATATTGAAGACTCAAAAGCATTAACTACCAAAAAAATTTTAAACTTGACTTTTTATTAAGTTTAAAAGTTTACATTCATCAAAAAGTACCTTGAGGAAAACAGAAACAAATTATAAACTAGCCGATACATTGAGCTGGCAAAGAACTAGCATCAAGAATATATATACTCATACACAAAATCATTTTTTATAATTTTAAGAAAGAAAAGGAAACGAATGACCTCTGAGAGAAAATGCTGAGAGGAAAAAGGGGAAAACCCACACCAAGTCATAGTATCAGATCAGATCAGTTGCTCAGTCGTGTCCGACTCTTTGCGACCCCATGAATCACAGCACGCCAGGCCTCCCGGTCCATCACCAACTCCCGGAGGTCACTGAGACTCACATCCGTCGAGTCATAATATGGCGATTTCAATATCAAAGGCAAAGAGAAAATTCTAAAGCTTCTAGAGGGAAAGAATTTATCACATGCAATAGATAACTTAATATGAAATGGGCAAGACATGATCAGATAGAAGAAAAACATCTTCATAATACAAAGAGATGTTCAACATCACTGGTGATCAAGACCACATGGCATACCAAACTCAGCCATTATTCGGACAAAAATTAAGCACCAAATGTTGGAGGAGAGACAGCCCAGAGCTCTCCTGTGTTGCAAGTGGAAGTATGAACTGGTTTAACCAGTACATAAGTTGGCATGGCACTGAGTCCTACCACTGAACATTCACATACCCCATGCCTTAGCTCGTCAACTCTTAGGTAAATACATAAACAAAAGCCACAAATAAAGATATATATATAACAAGAAACATGTGAAAGAATATCTCGTGTTCTTCACACTAGTGAAAACCTGGAAACAACTCAAATACCCATCAAAAGAAGAGTGGATAAATGAACCCTGCTAGACCTACACAATAATACAACATAGGCGTCAGAGGAATAAATCAGGGAAAGACAACAATACAGCTGTTTTTTAGCAATATGTTGTTACCACTTAAGCTCCCCCAAAACTACACATTGCATGATATACACTTTTTATTAAGTTAAAAACACCATATACAGCCAGACTCTGACTAGAGTAAGAGAGGAAAAAAAGGAAATGTTGGTATACAGGATGTGGGCAAATGATTACCTCCAGTGAAGAGAGACAGGAGCATGGAGAGATAGTGGTTGTTCTCAAGGTCCTAGATTTTGTGAGAGAAGGGTTTCATTGCATTATCCAAAACAACTAATTTAAAAAACAAAACAGAAAAAAAAAAAATGAGTGAGTGTCATGACCTCAGGATTACAACTGGTCTACTTTGATACCTACACCGGAGATCTTTAAGCAGGGGAGAGAAAGAAAAAAGAAAAAAAAAAAAAACAGAAAAAGACGGGAAGGGGTAAAAATTTTAAGACGCCAATGGAGACGAGATAATAATGGCTTTCAGGCCCCATAGAACCAGACTTAACAGTACGGTGGTTCTCTGCCTTGCCTGTGTAAACCGCGGCAAAGGTTTGCCGCGATCGTTCTTCCGCGCCTAAAACTCCAGGAAATCGCTCTGAAAAAAATTTGTTTTTCCTCTCCCGACCCAACAGCCTCAGAGGCCTGTGGAGGCAGCTCCGGGACCGTGGACAGCGACACGTGGCTCCGCCCACTGTGGGCGTGGCCAGGGAAGCTGGTGACGGGGCGGGGCTTCCCGCGCCCCAGCAGCGCCGCACTCCAGGAGACTCCAGGGCGCAGGAGGTGGGGGGGGCGGGCTCGGCCAGCGGGAGGCGGTGCACACAGCCGCCAGAAGGGGGCGCTTCCGGGCCATGGCAGGGGGCGGGGGGAGCCCCCCCGCCTTAAAGACCCTCCCCCCGCGCCTCTGTCCCCCCCAACGCGGCGGCCCCATCCGGCCCTGTGCCCAGAGCTCCCGGGGGCGCCTCATAACTGCTGGGCTCGCCCTGCGCGCAGACCAGACGGGCCCTGGCCTTGAGCCGAGACGGACCGGCTGAGCTCCGCGGCCGCGGCGCTGGGGACAGCGGCGTCCCTCAGCGTCAGGCCCCATCGGCACCGCGCCCGCCCACCCGTCCAGCCTGCCTGCCGCCCGCTCCTCCGCCTACTGGCCAGGACCGACTGCCCACCCCGGCACTCGGCAAGAGGCCGCGGTGCACCGCGGCAGCGCCCCCGCGGCAGACTCCCGCGGCACCCCGGCCAGCCTGGCCGTCCTCCCCGGACGAAGGCCGGGCGAGGACTGCGGGGCGGCGGCCAGCACGCCAGGCCCACGGCCAGCTCCCGAGGACGGCGCCAAATGGGCTGGGCCGCGCTCGCCGGGCCCGCCAGATCGCGCCGGGTCCTCCAGACCGCGCGCCGGGCCCGCCAGACCACGCTCTCCAGGCCGGGCGCGCCAGACCAGACCACACTGGCGGGGCCCCAGCAGACCAGACCGCGCCGGGTCCTCCAGGCCGCGCTCTCCAGGCCGGGTCCTCCAGACCGGGCTGCGCGCGCCGTGCCGGCCAGACCGCGGTCTCCCGGCAGGGCCCGCCAGACCAGGCCGCGCCCGCCCAGGCCCGCCAGGCCGCGCCGGGTCCTCCAGACCGCGCTCTCCAGGCCGGGTCCGCCAGACCGCGCTGGGTCCTCCAGACCGCGCGCTCGGCCAGCCGGACCGCGCCAGGCCCGCCAGACCGCGCGCGCCGGGTCCTCCAGACCACGCTCTCCAGGCCAGGTCCACCAGACCAGGCCACGCGCGCTGGGCCCGCCAGACCAGCTCGCGCTCACCGGGCCCACCAGATCGCGCCGGGTCCTCCGGACCGCGCCAGGCCGTGCGCGCCAGGCCCTCCAGACCACGGTCTCCAGGCCGGGTCCTCCAAACGAGGCCACGCGCGCCAGGCCCACCAGACGGCGCTCTCCAGGCCGGGTCCGCCAGACCAGGCCGACCTCTCCAGGCCAGGGCCGCGCCGGGTCCTTCAGACCCTGCGCCCCGGGCCCGCCAGGCCGCGCTCGCCAGGGCCCGCCAGGCCGCGCCGGGTCCTCCAGACGGCGCTCTCCAGGCCGGGTCCGCCAGACCAGGCCGAGCTCGCCCGGGCCCACCAGAGCAGACAGCACTGGCGAGACCCCACCAGACTAGACCGCGCCGGGTCCTCCAGACCGCGCTCTCCAGGCCGGGTCCTCCAAACCAGGCCGCGCGTCCAGGGCCTGCCAGACCTGTCCGACCGCAGCCTCCAGGCCGAGCCCCCCAGACCGAGCCGCGCTCGCCTGGGCCCGCCAGACCAAACCGCACTTGTCGAGTCCGCCAGGCAGTGGCGGGTCCACCCGATCGCGGTCTCCAGGCCGGGGCCACCAGACCGCGCCGGGTCCGCCAGACCACGCGCTGGGCCCTCCAGACAGCGCTCTCCAGGCCGGGCCCTCCAGGCCGCGCTCGCCCGGGCCCGCCAGACCAGGCCACGCTCACCCGGACCCGCCAGACCCGGCCACGCGCTACCGGCCAGGCCCCGCGAGGTCCTCCCGACCCTGCACGCCAGGGCTCCCGCCAGGCCACGCTCGCCCGAGCCCGTCAGACCCAGCCACGCTCTGCAGCCCGGGTCGCGCCGGGTCCTCTCGACCCTGCGCGCCAGGGCGCCCGTCCGGCAGCGCTCGCCCGCGCCCGCCAGCCCCAGCCACGCGCCGCCGGCCAGGCCGCGCCGGGTCCTGCAGACCCTGCGCGCTCGGCCGCGCTCACCAGAGTCCGCCCGGCCAGGCCTGCCGAGCCTCGCCTGCCGCCCTCGGCGCCCGCGGCCGAGCCCGGCCGAGCTCGCAACCCGACCTCGCTGAGGCTGCCCGGCCTGGCGACCGTGCCTCCGCCGGTGATCACGGTGCCCAGCCTGCGGGCGCCAGGCCTTCTCAGCACCTTGCTCAGGGCCTGCCAGCCGGGCCGCTAGCCCTCTCCGACGTGCTCCGGCCAGGCCGCCCCCTCGCGGAATACGCCCCCCTCTGTTGTATCGTGTCTTTCGACGTGTACTGTTTCGCGTGTTCTTCACCAAAAAGAGAACCCCCTGCCCAGCTCTCGCCTCCGCCTCCTGCCTCACCTTTCCGCTCCTCTTTCTAAGAACACTCCAAAAGAGATTTCTACTCTGGCTCCTGCCGGCTCAGACCCTCCCTCCCTCTCGCTGTGACCCCCACCCCCACCCCCACCCCCACCCCCGCACTGGCCGCCCCCCAACCCCGGAGCCATGTGATTCGCTGCTTTCAGTTTCAAGTCTTTGCTCAAATGTCACTTTCTCAGCAACACCCACCCTGCTGAATATTCCTGCACACACACTCCCCAGGCCCCTGGGCACCCCCGCCTTTCCCTGTCTTTTCTACAGCATCCATCAGTCTGAATATCCCACTTAGCCACTGTCTTTCTTGCTTGTGCGCCTCCTTCACTAGAATGTAAGCTCCGTGAGAAAAGGGGTTTTTGTCTGTTTTGGTGACTGATTCATTCAAATATTTGTTACAAATCAATAAATGAGTATTAAGTGTTAGCTGTTTTTAAAAAAAAAATTTATATATATATATTATGATTTAACCAAGTAAATCAGAATATACTACAATGTACTATCCCATGGTTAGGCTGTTTCGGCGTATTTGCCACAATTTTCAATGCTACGGGAATTTTTTTTTTTTGTACAAAAGTCTATGTACAACAGACATTACAGGAATCCAAGTTTTTTAATGTAACAGATAATTCTAGACTATCAGGAGACTCTAAATGAGATAAAAATATGAGTTACACCTAGAAGGCAACCAGGTATCACCAGGTATCATATATCTAACAGAATTATATCATTTTTGAAAATGAAAGATACAAGGCATAAGAAGAAACGGTATTTTCACATATTAAGAGACATGAAAGTCAATCTAGTGATCCACCTGGATTGCTGCTGTAGATTTCTGTGAATGCACACAGGAGTCATTAAGTATCACCTTAAGTTAGGAGTCAGTCTGTTTAGAGTAAATGAAGTCACGTGACCAGCATCTGCAGCTGAATTTCACACTCTGTCCTACCCCCAGGTCACCTATAAAGAAGCCAGTCAGAATCCCAGGCTTTGGTGGTGAGTAACCTCACTTAACAGTGGGTCTGTTACCTTGGTGAAAGGGGCTATAATAGCCTTCATGAAGTGCATACATAATTTTCAACCTCCAGAAAGATTAATTAAATGAAAATCATGGTAATATTAAAGCTGTTAGGAGGAATGTGAACATATTCAGTGCTTTTATATACTTGTGATGTTTAATGTTACATCTAATTCAGAGGTTATAAACTAAGCAATTGATTCAGAACTGTGGCAATATTAGAACAGCTAAGAGAATTTCAAGTTTATCATATTTCTACATTTAAACTATTAAATTTGTAAGAATTATTGTTAATCCTTAAACTTTTATCGTCAGATCAGATTATCTGATGTACTTTAAACAGAAATCAAATGTATAAAATGCATAAATCATTGTAAAATGTGATGAAGATGATTCAACTAAGTTGTAAATGGAACCAAATGGTTGTTCACTGACCCCATAAAAATGATTGCTAAACTCTGCTAGATTTATATATGTAACAATATCACTGGCCTAAGGAAGAACTAATACAGGATTTTTTTAATCAAAAATAATGTAATATTGTTTAGACCAAAGTTGAGGTTTTAATATTTGTTTGTAAGTACAAAAACTGCCCTATGGGCACTATAAAACTCACATCAACAATTATCTTCCCACAAGGGTTAGAGACAATCATCTTCCTATAGTAATATATGAATGTGCCCGTTTCTAGGCTGCCTGCCAGCATTCCATGATTCAACCATTTAAAGTTCTGCGAATGTGACTGAAGGAAAACTAGATTTCATTATTGCTTTGATTTGCATTTATGTCTGGCTTACTAATGAAGCTGAATTGACCATCTGGATTTCTTCTTTTGTGAATTGCCTGTTCTTAGAGACTTTGCCATTTTGCTCCTGCATTGTTTTTCTTATCATTTATTAAGAGAAATTCCTACCTCCTTCAGATTATATTTCTATTTTACTAGGTTTTTCCCCCCAATGTTCTATTGTCTTTTTACTTTTAATCTTAATCCATAATCTCTGTAACACAATACAAAGGAGATGTCTAGTATTGTTTCCTAGGAGATATATAGCTTAATTATATCCAAATTTCAGGTTATACATTCAGTTCTCATATGTGTTCGGATCTGTTGCTAAACTAGCTCTTCTCTCTGATCTGTTGGGAGCTCCAGTCTTTGCGGCTATTTTCCAAAATCCACGTTTGTCTTCCCTTTCTAGCAAACTGGTGTTAGTTTCCAGCTGTCCTCTAAGAGCCAGGAGTTCAGGTTACCCACCATAGTTCCCATATTAGCACCATAACTGTCTGATGGGACGCTGTGATCGCAGAGCAAGAAGCCAAGGAAGTCCACAGGCTCTGCAGCTGGCCTGTCAGCATTCAAATCCACAACCACACAACCTCTGGCGAGCTGCTTATCCATGCAGTGTTTCAGCTTTTTCCCTTATAAAATGAGGGAAATGAGATCATCTACTTCAGAAGTTGATGAATGAATTAAATGAGATACTTTTTACTTAGAACACCTGGCACGTAAGTGCACACCAAGTTTAGTGATTAGCTATAAAACTAAATTTACAAGAACAAATTTAGTTATTTCGACTGTATAACACAGATGAGCAAAATGAGATCTGATTCAAGACGACCTGTGCTCATGTTAACGTCGCTCTCGCTCACTCACACGTGTGTGCTTTCCTGAGTTGAAGGACAGGGCAGTAACGGCCAGTGCTGAAAGTACACGTCATCCAGCATGCCATTCTCTCCCCCAGGGGGTCTGAGGCCCCGGGAGAAGTATGTCATGTGTGTCTGGGAGTAAAATGAGATTAGAAACAGCTGTTTTATATCATTGTCAACCGGTAACAACTCATCTTTTTTAACTCTCCCTTTCAACCAACCTCTCCTAGTCCACCAGGCCCAGCTTTCTAAAAACACATTTTATCAGATCACTTACCCCAATTACCGTCACAAAGAATTTATAACAGATCCACTATCTGCCCCAGAAAATACCAACTCTCCTGCCTGGGCTTTCAAAGCCTATCTAACTTGGTCATTCTCAAATTATGTGCCAACTTCACAAATCCTCCTGCTAGTGACTTGTGTGTGTCTGGTACCCATCTATGTTACACTGCACTGCACTGCCACGAACCAGAAGCACACTTTCACTAGCCAAAAATACTATAGCCCGTATTATAGTAAAATCAAGAGGAAAACTACTTTTCCTCTTCCTGAAAACCTAAGTAACACCAGCCAACAGGCCCACTTGGGGCCTCTCTCCCTGAACTGTTCAAATTAAGAAACTGATGATCTCATTTGCACTCTTTCTTTTTTATTTGGCTGCCCTGGGTCTTAACTGTAGCATGCAAACTTGCCTCTTTGCTGAGGCATGCAGGCTCTAGCTTCCTGGCCAGGGGATCGAACCCAGGACCCCTGCATTGGGAGTGAGGACTCTTAACCACTGGACCACCAGGGAAGTCCCACAAATTTTTTAGGTATATCACAAAATAGTAAAATTTGGCCCAGGAGTTCAGAACAAGCTGGTGCTTTCTCAGATCTCTATCCTGGGCCCCAAATCCCTCTGACCACTGTTCCCGGTCTAGACTGTCTCCATGTCGGGGGAGAGGGAAGCCAGGCAGACACTGGAGCTGGACCAGCAGACCTCCCAGACCTCGCTCTTCTTTTTCTAAACATTACTTTCTAAAAAGCCCTTTCAAGTGTGCTTAGGAATTTGCGTTCAAGATGACAGATGTAGCTACCAAAGGAACCCGCCCCTCCCAACTCCAAAACCGAGTCTCCTCTCCCTGGCGCCACACCATCATCACCAGTCATATGCCGTGTCCACTTTGCCCCGACCCACACCGTCAGACCTCACCCCTGAAAACGCCCAGATCACAGGTCACCACGGACACCCACACCACCACCCCTGAGGATGACACCTCCTGCTTCCACATCCGCCCCACGCTCTTTACACATCTGCCCCTTTCACGCTCCATGTAATGTGGCAGGGTCATCAACCACGTGGATCCATTATCCTCCCAAAGGAAAGGGATCTCGACTGAAAAAAAAAACCAAACAAACCACCACCAGGGCAGCTGGGCAAATGAAATGAGCCCCTAGGAAAGAGGTCTGTGCTTCTTCCTCTGGGAGGAAGCCCTTAGGACCATTTAATCTTTAGGGGGAGCCCAAAGCCAGGGACCATCTATGACCCCACGTGACTAAAGACTGCCTGAGACTCAAACCACCACAGCAGAAAGCAGAAAGACACAAGCGGGAAGGGAGTTGGGCGCCAGAGGAAATGGGGGTGAAAGAGGAACAAAGGAAAAGACAGGGTTTAAGAAAAAACGGGAGAAGGCAGAGCCATGTAGGAAACATCCTTCTGCGGCAATAAACACAAAGGCGCATCAATCTTCGTAACGACTGACTGCACAGCGTCCTCTGGACGGAGGACCTAACGCTGTCTCAGAGCAGACGTGCACACTGCTCCCACTCTGAGCTCCTATAAAACATAAACTATACATTATGGATCATCAGCTTATATAATTAAAGAGACAGCTTACATACATAGAGTCATTTTTGCAAAATCAGGATCCCGCGCGTGTAGGAAGCTAAAGGCAGTTTTACTTACCCACAGAACGAAAGCTGTCTGTCTTCAAGTCATGCATACAGACAGCGCTTGATGGTCCACACTGGGCAATACCCATATTTCCACAGATGTTGATTTTATAAAGCATGTTATTTTTGGTATCCACTGCTTCCCATGTATAACTAGAAAGGAAGAAAAGCAATTTGTCACTGTCACTGATCTGCCAATAATTAAACTTCTCTCTAGTTTCATATTCAAGCCACTTTCGAGCTTAAGACTTCCATAAC
Organism: Tragelaphus eurycerus; assembly: GCA_935064755.1. Taxonomy (NCBI): domain Eukaryota; kingdom Metazoa; phylum Chordata; class Mammalia; order Artiodactyla; family Bovidae; genus Tragelaphus; species Tragelaphus eurycerus. The sequence goes on along the minus strand of CAKXYN010000039.1, from coordinate 18,730,007 downwards.
CTAGAAGATACACTTTCATTAGCCAAAAATACTAAAGTCAAACTATGTTAAGTTGAATAGAAGCCAGGGCAGAAACCACTAAATACCACCTCGATCTGGTTCAATCCGCCCTGAAGCAGCCTCAAGACTCCCTAAGCATTAAAATACTTAAAATTCTACCATTAATTTAAGAATACCAACTCAGATATTTAAGTAATTGCTCGAGAAGTATGTTGAGTTTTAAGGCAGTGACCTTTCCAATCACCGTGGAATGCTGCAAAGCCAAATGTTTGTTTTTAATTTTGTTTATCTTATTTAAAAACTAGTTACAGCATGTGAGATAGTTCTGGTTCTGGTTTTACCTTTAATAGTTCAGACCCGAAGTGACAAGATGAAGCTGTGCCATCAGGCAACGGATCCAAAATCAGACAAAATTAACTTTTGATTGATTTACTACATGAAGTATTTTATATGCATTGAAACTTGCTGTTCAAACCTCTGGCAAAGTAGATACTGAGTAACTGTCCATGAACCGATCTGCATACTTGGGACAAAATACAGCTGACCCTTGAACAACATGAATTTGAACTGCACGGGTCCTTTTATACAGCAATTTTTTTCATGAAGTACCGTACTGCCATATACCAAACGACACAAGCCATGGTTAGCTGAACACACAGATGCAAACTGTGGACGCAGAGGGTGAACTGTAAAGCTGGACGGGGATTTTCAGCAGGGGTGGGGAGGGCAGGGTGTGGTGTCGTTCAAGGGTCAACGATAATGTTTTCCAGTTCTCTCGTAACAAGGATTCTCAATTCTCTCCACTCTTCCCAGGGAGAATGCTGTGTCAATTTTGTAAAAATTTCCTCAACAAGGGTAGATAGGAAACAAGAGCAAATAAAAGTTCCTCACAAAATGCAAAAGGTACATTAATGCAACGGCATTGTCTAAAGGACAGAAGATAAATCAGAATTACTATCCTGGAAATGTGGAGGAACCGGGTGTGAGACCTTGAGGTTGCTAAGCCTGGAAACCACAAGTATGTGTCAGGAGCTTACCGTGGGCAGCACCAGCTTGATGGGAAAATACAGCCCCCATAGGACCAGTCCACCTTTCGGGCTCCCCTTCCACTGGGTGTCAGAGAGCTGACTCGGCACAAACCCCAGGCAACACACCCTTCCTTGCCCACAGGCAGTCTCCCCAAGAGCCCCGTCCAGCAATGAGGAACCCCAACAGGAAGGTTACTGGCAGACAAGGAGCCAAGTGTGCTCCTGAACCCAGATCTGGGGACCAATCAACGCCACCTGCCAGGAAACCAAGGCCCTGGGCACACGTCAGCACTCAGACAGGGCTGTGGATGCTCCGCTCAGAGTTCTGACAGTCACTGAACGTCAAGAAACCTGAAAAACAGGCTGGAGTGCTCTGGCAAGCGCCGGCCTTGGGATGACACTGAACTCAGATGCAGTTATCACTAAACTCAGCCTTCCTTTTACCTCCCCAAGTCCAGACTTCCATGGCCCAAGAAAATGACCCAAGTAATACCAGGCGCCAGCAAGTCATCTATCCAGGCCTGTTTATTTTGACCTTCATAACCTTTCTTTATTCGCTTCACAAATAAGTCTTAAGTACTTAGTGAGGAGTACAGAAATGATCAAACAATGATCATTCCAAAAACGCCCCGCCCTCTTGGTGTGTATATTCCAGGGGAGGACAGAAAATAAACAGGTAAGCAAACACACAGGAGAATTCCACCTTCTAACACAAAACAGTAACAAAGTAACAGAAACGTGATTGGAATCCAGAAGAGCAACTGAGATCAAACTCAGGCTAAGACTTGAATGACAAAATGCGCAACCCAGAGGAAGATGTGCTGGGAAGGATATTCCAGCAGACTGACCAGTCATTCCGGGGTCCTATGGCAGGAATAAACTTAGCACACGGATGGAAGGGAAGGAAGGGCCCTGTGGCTGGAGCGAGGTGGAGAGAGCAAGCAGCAGATGAGATCCAGGAGATGGGAACACCAGGTCACACAGATTAAAGAAAGCAGTTTTGATTCTGAACTTGAAGCAAAAACAGGCTGCTCAAAGATCCACTCTATGGATCTTTCCTTAAAAATTTAAGCTAGTGTTTTTATGTGCAGAGTATTAGTAGACTTTTCTATTAAATACAGTTAAATTAAGGCAAATTGTGAATCTCTTACTCAGGGCCCCTAAGTTTTTCCAGGATAGCAGACACCAAGTTTAAAGCACTGGCATCATTAAAATGTTCCACAACGTGAGAGGTGTGTGAAGGTATTTTAGAATGAGTGAACTGGTAGCCATCAGCTCTAAAGAAATGCACACGGTGACTGAAAACACTACGCTCTTCTTAAAACAGAAACTCACTGCCATTTTTGCAGAGGTGATGGTTAAATAAGGCAGATGTAAACAGCATGTGTGAGTGGAGCAGGAAAGAGAGAAGAGAGAAAATGGGGGGGTGTTGTCCTGACGATCTGGCAATCAGAGTTCCTAGAAAGACGCTGCCCGAGTCAATCGTATTTCTTTTCTCTACTTGTATTTCATATTTGCGTTCTGTCAAGCTTAATCAAAATGATAAGTGGTTTTGGGAGTAAGAGGGGGAGGGTGCTGTGAAAGTACTCGAGTGCTGGGCGTCTTCGGGGGTTTGCCTGAACCACCAACACAAAGCAGCGACTCACAAACCTAAACTGCAGCTCTCGGGTGGAGAGTCCTCAGTCAGCGCTTGAGAGGGTCCGATTCCAACAGACACGTCTCTGCTTTAAAACAGACACACACGCCCAGCGCCTTGTATCGTTAGGAGCTCAGGAATGATGGTTCAGTTGAAATCATCGATTTGAAAACTCACAAAGCATATTCCAAAACCTATAGCGTCAACTGCTGTGCCCTCAGTTAGATTAAATTATCATCCTTAATAAACACGTTTTAAAGATGATTTCCCTAAATGTGAAAGTCAAATAAATATCCGTTAGCACTTGAGAGAACTACGCGTTTGGCACTAGATATTTCTAGCCTCCTTGCCAAGACTGAAAGGCAAACTACCAGAATGGCCGAGGCCGAAATCATTCTTTAAATTTATGCTGAAGTTTTAAAGCACTATGATTGTATTTGAGAATGAGAGAATGGCTTCAGAAACAATAAAAGCACATAGACTAAATAAAATTTAATGAAATGTTAGAGGAATAATAATATTTCGTCCAAAAGTTTTCCACTAGAAAACTTTTTCTCTACATGAGGTGAACACGTACAGCCAAAATGAGGGAACACAACAGTAAGATTTATTTAAGAGCCAAGCAACTGAGACCATTCAGCTGAGATTCCCAGAAAAGTCTATACACTAAGCTTTTTGGGCTTACATAAATAAAGAAGGGGAAAAAAAAAAAAACTAACAGGAAAAAATGAGTCTAACGTGCCAGACCAAAGAGAAAAATGAGCTATAATATTAAAATTTTAAACTTATAGCAGGGAACAAACCATGGAAGAAAATATCTCCAAGTTGGGTGGAAATGTAGTCTTAATTTAGACACACACACACTCATGTTTGAAATATATTTGCTTTACAAGCATGGACTAGCATGCAGATGGTGTAAAAGCCCAGTGGGCATCTTCACGCAACTCTTGACTCTCCTATCATGCCAAGACTTCTATGAGACACCGTGGTTCTAAGCTGTCCCCCCTCTCATCTGTGAGAAACAGGACGAGAGGAGATGGAGCCGGAGAACCCCAGGAGGTGCCTGGTCTTTGGGAACCAGTACCCAGAGGCCCCGCCCAGCACCCAGAGGCCCCGTCCACTTTGGGGTCTTACAGTCAGTTCCAATCCTGCAAGGAGACAGCCTAACCTCAGTTAGCAGCGCTCTTCTGGACACAAAACCACCTGGACAAGAATCCTGGCTTAGAAAAGTAGCACACGCAAGCAAAATCTTTGCCATGCTACCTCTTTCTCCAGAGTATGAAACATCATCAGCCAATATCCCCCTCCCGCTCTTGAAAACTCCCAAGTTCACTTGGAAGCAAATCTGGCAATTAGACACACAGGTCTGCACGCAATGCCCTCTGGACCGCATGGGCTGGCCCCTGCTGTTATCCTCAGCTCTGAAACCAACCCTCCTGGCATTTCCCACCACCCACTGCTAGATCTTACGTGCCTGGTATCCCCCACTGCCCCATGACTCAGGACAGGAGTGTCCTCCATCCCAGAATGACATAGTGACATATACATGGACAGAATCAACATATGCTGGCAGCCTGGGAAGGAAACCGGCCAGTGGACTACCGGCCAGTGGACCCCAGGTCCTGACGTCTGTACAGCAGGCCGCCCAGGCACTGTACACGGTTACTCAACTCTCTCGAATTCCTCCACTTTAGAGCCAGACTCCATGGCTCAGAGACATGAAACCCCCTATTCAACATCACACAGCTATGAAATGACAACGCCAGGCACAAGCCCAGGTCCATCCCAGCCCCAAGGGCAAATACTCACACTAAGATCAACTGCCTCATTTCTCTGAAATTTTTTTTAAGTTTTTAACTTTTCAGAAGATAGTTACTTTTAAGTACAACAGTGAAGCTAGCAAAGCATTCCAGGAGACTTTAGAAGCGTCAGTCTTGTCGCAATAAATGCCCCTGAAATGGCAGACCCTGAGTGCCGATTTCTAGAATGAGTGAATGCACCTGAGAGCGGCCCCTGGGAAGAAGCTGTTGGTGAAGACTTCTGTGAAGATCCAGGCCACCCCACACCAGGCTGATCAAAAAAGACACTTTTCTGAGCTCACTGTTAGTTGCTCAGTCGTGGCCAGCTCTTTGCAACCCCATGGACTGTAACCCACCAGGGACCTCTGTCCATGGGATTCTCCAGGCAGGAATACTGAGATCCTTCTCCAGAGGATCTCAAACCTGGGTCTCAAACTGAATTCTGCGGCTGAGATAGGCCTTGAGGGTGGACAATTCATCTCATCAGATAAACTGAGGACAAAGGCCATGATCATTCAGTTCAAAAAAGCTTGAGACCATCTACCCTTGACCATGATCCCACGGCCTCTGCTGAAACCACCTTGGACAACAGGAGTCAGTCTGCGTCTGTTCCGAGGCCCGGAGGTTCCATTTTAATCTCATTTGGTTTACATTTCGTAATATCCTGAAAAGTGCTGGCGCGTTACCAATTAGAAGATTACCAATTGGAAGGAAGCACACAACGAGCAGACCGTCAACCAACGGAGATGGCAAGGTGTTCCTACCTTCACGATACTGTCTCCGGCAAATGCCACACTGAGAGCCCAACCCGGTCCAAATGGGACCGAATCGGAGGCAGCAAGGAAGAAGCCGATCTAACTGGCCATCACAACTGCCTGGAGATCAGAAAGGTTCACGAAGAGAAACAGAGAGCCGTCTCTACCGAACGTGGTGCCAACGTCCGTGCAAAAGAGAGAAAAAAGAAAAAGCCAGACGGCCACAACTGGACGACTCCTCTCAGCTATTTGACAGTGGTGTCTTAACAGGACACCTCTCAAGCTTCGTACACATCATCACTGAATACCTGCAAAACTGTAACACTCTGCAAATACAATGTGGGGTTCTTTCTAATTCTTAAAACAGCTAACATCTAAACTGAAGTCTAGGACTTCCCTGATAATGCTGTGGATAAGAACTCACCTGCCAAGGCAGGAGACGTGAGTTCGATCCCTAGTCTGGGAAGATTCCATATGCTGAGGAGCAGCAACTACACCCGTGAGCTGTAACTGCTAAAGCCCCTGCCTCTAGAGCCCATGCTCCGCCACAAGAGAAGCCCCCGCAATGAGCAGCCCCAGCTCACAGCAACTGGAGAAAAACCTGCTCAAAGCAACCAAGACCCAGCAGAGCCAAAAATAGGTAAAAATTTTAAAAATTAGATAAAACAAAGTACATGCAGTTTAATTATAAAATGTTTGGAATGCCCAACACCTTAAAGAAAAAAAAAAAAAAAAACAAATCTCAGAAAACTGAGTCCCTTCCCTTCCAACACAAAGCAGCTCCATGAACCTTCATTCTGTCCATGTTCTTTAGAGATCTGAGTTCCCTCACTCCCACAAGTCCTGGGGTTATGGTAATAATGGTCCTGTGGCCATGAAACATTTGATGACTGGCCTACAATCATCAGTATATAAAGCAAATTAGAAGCACAATGGAACCAGCAGTAAAATTAACAAGCACGTGTGAATCTATAATTTGGTTTCCTTAAAAGAAAAAGTTGGTGGTATTCAAGTAAATTCACATGACATGGTCACTGGCTAGAGGACTGTTTTTTTAAATCTAGAGTGAGCAGCCAATACCAAATGTGGGGGACGAGGGGAATGCAAAGTCTTTCCAACCTGAACAGCAAAAAAAAAAAAAAAAAGATTTCTCTGCTTCTGGCCTACATCCAAGGGCTCTAACGAAACACTCAGGGAACATTTGGCTCACCACTGCCTCTTATCATTATCAGAGAGTTTCTCAGCTCATCCCTCCAGACCACCGACCCTCGAAAATCTGGAACGGTCTCCTAAAATAGCAAAGGGGGAGGATGGCGGGGAGAGGGGAGGGGTGGCAGGGGGGAAGGGAAGGCAGGGTTTCCAAAACGCACATTTGCAGCAGAAATGTCAAGAGCATAATGTAACCCCCTGTTGTCAATAACTCTCTGCTTCTGACACGACGAGAGAAGAATCTGATTTGGCACAAGGAATACACACCCTGATCTGCAGGCGCAGGGGGGACACAAGAGTTTGATAGAGCATCGTGGCCAAAACTTATATAGGAAGTACTTCACTTCCTATTCTAACAAACCCACAAAGCTGTGGATAAAGATACGAGGCCAGCAAAAAAAAAAAAGGCAAGGAAATGCCAGACATTAATTTATGGTTTTCCCTGTAGTGACACAGGGTCTGGGAGCAGGAAGCCAGTGGTCTGGAGAAAGATCACACTGGAGGGGAGACTCCGGTCGGCATGAAAGTGGAGGCGCCAGGGGGTCGGCAGGCACGGCTCTAACACCAGCACCCTGAGTGTCTGGGAGAGGTCCCGAGAAGCCAAGGCAAGCCACGAGGTGCCAAGGGGATGGGGAAGGAGCCCACACCCGTGGACCTGAATCCCACCCCCCAACCCAGCCTTGGGGGACACACTTAAGCACTCAGAGCTTCACCTTCCAGTCGCCAAGAGTCGTCCACCCCACAGCCACCACCAGGAAAATGAGACTGGAAATGTGGAGCTGTTGAGGGACTGTCACCTAAGCTCTCATCTGGATCACCAGCAGGACTCAAAGACGGGTTAAAAACTGAGTTGGCCTGGTTAAGTCCTTTCGAAAGGACTGTCACCTAACGACACTGCCAGGATTGAGGTGGGAGCCTGGTTTGGGGGCCAGCTCCATGGAGCTGATGAAGCTCAAGACAGAGGCGGGGGGAGCTCAGAACACACACCCAGACACACGCACGCCAGCTGCTTCCTGAGATCTCTCAGAACAGGACAGGCACTCGGGCCCACCCAAGCCCGCACCACACAGCCACCAGCTGCCACCAGAACAAAGGCCTGATGGATCGGAAACTTGGGGAAAAGGACAGACACGCTCTTCCTCAAGGGGCTTCCAGGAATCCAGCGGCCACGGCCCTCCACACCCAAGATTTGCTTCCAAGGGCCGGCCGGTGCGCCTACTGCGGCACTTGATGCATTTCTGCTCCCAGCAATTCTACGGCCCCAGGACGCAGGCCAGGGTTTCCACCCTGCTCCGTGAGGCCCCTTTTACAATCTGGGTGCTTTCTTACTTTGTTCCTCAAATGCAAAACAAAGGCTTGAATTACAGGCTGAACCTCCTCCTTAATCATCACATGGATGTCGGAATTCAACTGCCTTTAACATCAACTCGGCCTGTGGCATGGAGATCAAACTTTAAGGCTCAGTCCCCTCGGAGGCCATCACCAACATCCCCCAAACACTCACGGACCCAGTACCCTGCTCCAAAGCAGCTAGGACAAGAGAAAGTCTGCCTTCCTAACTTTGTTTTTTTTTGGGGGGGTGGGGGAGGCTGTGCCAGGTTTATTGCTGTGCAGACTTTTCTCTAGTTGCAGCAAGCAGGGTTTCCTCTTTGCTGCCCTGCAAAAGTTCTCTGCTTGCAGAGCACAGGTTTTAGGGCGCTCATGCTTCAGGAGTTGCAGCTCCCGGGCTCCAGAGCACAGACTCAGTAGTGATGGGGGCATGGGCTTAGCTCCTCCTCGGCATGTGGGATCAGCCTGGATCAGGGCTCGAACCCATGTTTCCTGCCTTGGGAGGTGGATTCTTTACCATGGAGCCACCAGAGGAGCCTCCCACATTCTTACTTTCCGGGCAGTCAGCTCAGCTGGTTAGTTCAGATGGTGATGGGGCCACTACCCAGGGTGAGTTCTTCACAAAGGGAGGCTGCCACAGGAGAACAGTCTGTACTTTCAAGATGCTGGGGTCACACGACTCAGAAACCCGACCACCCACTGCTGGCAACAGGAAGCGCAGGGCCACATCAGTGTCACTTTCACACCACCTGAAAGAACTGCAGCTCCACCGGCTCCCCACCCCCGCCATGCACTTCCTCGGAATGACCCCCAGCACTGTCACAACCTCCACCCACTCTCTCCAGGCGGCCCCTACTTCCCCACCCCCACCCCCCTCTGAGACGGCAGCTCCATCCTTTCAGCTCAGTCCCTCTACCCCCATCCCACCCCACATCCAGTCCTAGGCAGAGTCCACCAGCTCCACCTTCAAAGTCCCCAGAATCAAACCACTCTGCACCACGATCCTGGTCCAATCTGTTATAACCACTTACCTGGTCCGGCAAAAATCCCCCTTGGGCTGTCCCCACCCGAGGTCACTCCTGGGCTCAAAATCCTCCCAGGATCCCACCTCCCTCAGAATAAAATCCAGAGTCCTTTTTTTTTTTTTTTTAATATTTTTTATTGAAATGGAGTTGATTTACAACACTGTGCCCATTTCTGCTGCACAGCAAAGGGATTCAGTTAAACACACCTACACACTCTCTTCCAGAGGCACTCTTGATGGCCTACGGGACGTGGCCCCAGCCAACCCTCTCCGAAAATTCCCGTCTCCCACCCTCTTTCTTGTTCTTGCTGCACGACGGCCCCACTGCCACTTCCCAGCCGTGTCAGCCAGCATCCCAGCTGGAACACTTGATAACGTGATCTCTCTGCCTAGCACACCCTTCCCCGGGTCAGATGAGCAGGTGACCCCCTCGCTTCCTAAAAAAAAGCAAAGGCCCGCCCCCCCCCCCCCCCCCCTCCACAGGCCTGTGGACCCAACACCCTCCATACAACAGCCCCACCCCATACGCCTCTCCCCAGGCTCGCTCACTCACCCAAGCAGCTAACTCACAAGGCCTCCGCCGAAGGATGGACATTCAAAAGGGGAGAGAGTGAGCCACGCGGGTTTCTCGCTTTGTTTGTGGTGAGTGACACTCCGGCAGATGGCAGGCGGAGGGGCCTCGGAGGACACGGAGGGGTGACTCAGCGGGGACACATCCTTGTCATTTCTAAGAAGCCACCCTTCAGCACGTCCATGCTCATGGTTTGGGGTTTCTGTTTGCAGGCTGGGGTGCGGGGGAGAGGCTTTCAGTACCAAACAAGTGTTTTGAAGATGTCTAACTGGCTTTTGACTAGAGCAAGTCACCCAGATGGCGACAAACTAATGTTACAAGTCAACATCTGGTGGCCGGTCAGCTCCTGGACGAGCTCTCCACGTGCACCCCACATGTTTATTCCCGCACACACGTATGTGGGGAAGAATTGCATGCGACCCCACAGATTGTAGCCCACCAGGCTCCTCTGTCCATGGGATTCTGCACGCAGGAATGCTGGAGTGGGCTCCCATTCCCTTAAAGCACACAGGCTCTGATTTAAAAGACCTTCCTGGCCGCCCACTGGCAAAGGCCAGGCTTCACTGTCTCCACATTCCTTCATCTTTCCCTACTCCCTCTACCCCAAAACAAAACTCGAATTGGTAACTTTCACGACCTCCAATTTCTTACATCTCTGAGCCCCAAAGTGAAGAGTGACACGTGCAAAACTGTACCCACCCCCTTGCCCTGGGGGGAGAAGCCACCCTCCAGAGATTCATGGAAGGATATTAAAGCAACAACATAAAAATCCCACCCAAAGTCTCTGGCCCATCTGAAGGGCAAGCTTCATGCCTGCAGAAGCCAGAGGGGCTGGGATCTTCCCCTCCACCCACCCAAGCCATGGAGGATGCACACAGGCCGGCCCCCCGTGCTGGTTACCACGAGGACACAAATAGGCGTGACGCACCACTCCAGGCACCTCAAAACCCCGCCTGTGGCAGCTGGCTCTTAAGTCATGCAGCACCGTGAAGCTGGCGAAGGGCTCTCACAACTCTTCCCACTGGCCTGCATTCTTGCGCCCAGTCCCCACCTACAGCAGACGCCCTGGAATCCAAGACCCACCCGCCTCCAGGGAGACGGGACTGAGCCCCCTCCAGAGTACCGAGGCCCGTGCAGAAGTCCTCGGGGACTTCAGGACCGTCTACCAAAAAAACAAAATCAGGAGGCTCTCCACCCCTCCCCCGCCCCGCTCCCCCGGGGTGGTGGACTAATGCGGCCACCACAGGAAGGAGGACAATGCCAAGAAAAAGGCAGGAAAGGGCCCGGGGCCACCCGACATATGGTACCTGGCACCCGCCCCAACCCCACACCTCCTATCAGCAAGCTCCTCCTTGTGTAAGCAAACTCGAGTTGGGCTTTTCTGCTACTCGGGAGCTGGAGGAATCCTGAAGGACAGAGCCTCAGAACCGCAGAAGCCTGGATGCAAACTAGACCCTGAGAATCACACAGCCCCGTGGTTTTAAAACTTTAAACGATGGAAACACTTCTTTCTCAAAACAACTCTTCCATGGAGTGCCAATGTATAGGATGGATGAAGAAGAAACGCCCTCGTGTTGAGGCAAAAAGCCCCTGGACACTAAGAGCACCAGGGAGGAGCAGTGGAACCAGCTAAAAATATCACTGAGCTGGCGCACAGAGCCCTAACTTGCAGAAAGAAAGCAATCACTGCCACCACCACCATTTATGACCACTAAGGACAGCTAGGCACTTAGACACACTCTGGTTCTCACACCACCCTAAAAACGTGATTAGCACCCTGATTTGACACAGAAGAAAATCAAAATCTCAGCAGGTCAGTTAACTGGCCCGTGACGCTTTCCAACTAGTAAAGAGGAGAAAGAGTCCACATTCGAAAGCAGGACAGTGACTTCCAAAACTCCACTCCCAGCCCTCCTGGGGAGGAAACCAAGACGCAGAGGAAAGAGGTGACTGGCCACCACCAACTCAGAAATCCAGCTCTGTGGACTCCAGCTACAGGCAGATCACACTGTCCTCTGCCAGCGGCTGTCAATGAGGGCCCAGCAGCTGTCTCCGAGCAGGAATAGGACTGGGAGTGATGTTTAGGAGGACGGAAAAGCACCTAAGACCAGCCACAGGGACACACCAGCCAGAGGAACGCCCTGCCCATCCCCCGGCCTCCCCCCAGCAACTTGCAGCCAAGCTTCAACAACTGCTCCCAGCTTCATCCTGCACAGCTGCGCAAAAAGAGGCCACAAGCGTCCCAGCGGAGGCTCGATGCAAAGAGCACAATCAAGAGGCACCAGCCGTCGCAAGGGCACCCACACCATGAAAATGGGAGGACAAATGCCAACAAAGACACTGGGCCCAAGGAAAGAGCAATTCACAGAGCAATCCGAGGAGCGCTTTACTTCTTCCAAGGGATGAGGGAAGTCGTGGCAACCATGAAGAGGCAGCTGTGAGCACACATCAACTCTAGACCCTGCTGGAATGTTTCTAAGAAACAGAAAAAAGTTGAAGAGCTTACAAACAACAGGAGAACTGCTAGGCTGGGAAAGAGGACAGAAGCCATTCTTCTGGAACCCTGCCCACAGTGGTAGTCAGATACAAATTATAAAGGACAAACCGAGCAGGACGGAGTAGGCGCTATGATAAAGAGAGGCTGAACAGCACAGTAAGGAAACTTTGACCCAAAGAGAGAACCTTTTTTTCCCCAAACACACAGAACACGCAACTCAACGAGGGTCTAGGCCACAATTTCACACTTCTACTGCCCACATGAGGGGAAAATTCCATTTACCTAGAGAATGAAAAATTTTTAAAAACTGGTGGATCCAAGAAGTTCAAATACCATTTTTAGATACAAGAAGAAAATATTTAGAACTGAAGGATGAAAAATCTATGTATCAAAACCCATAAGTAGCATAGTACTCAGGCAAAGAAACCCACAGCTTTAAATTCATAGTTTAGTCACTCAAGCTGATTTAAAAGATCTAAGCTTTCAATTTAAATTAGGAAAAAAAAGAGGATAAACAACAAAATCCTAGTGTACAGCACAGGAAACTATTATAGTTAATATCCCGTGATAAACCAAATGGAAAAGAAGATGAAAAAGAACATGCAGGTATAACTGAATCACTTTGTTGTGCAGCAGAAATTAACATAATATTATAAATCAACTCTACTGCACTAAAAGAAATTTTTTTAAGAAAAAAAAATTTTTTTTAAAAATTAGAAAAAAAATTTAAAGAAATTTTTTAAAGTTAACAACAGAGAACATAAATAAAATTAAAAAATTAATGGTGACAAAGATGGTAAAATAAATACTAGTTGTTTTGAAAAGACTAAAAAGACTAGAAAAATCTTTAGTAAACCTAATTAAGGGGAAAAAAACATAAATTAACACCAGGAATTTTTTTAATTTACCTACAGGTTCAAAAGGTATTTCCAAAAGCATAAGAGTAAATGCTACATATTTATATGTGAATACATAATTAAAATGACAATTTCCTAGAAAAATACAGATTATCAAAACTTGCTCAAGAAAAAGTATAGAATCTGAGTAAATAGACAAAACTGAAACAGTAATCAAAACTCGTCTTCCACTACATTCTATCTCCACAAAGGCACAAGGCCCAGACAGTTTTACTACTGAGTTCTACCAAAATTTAAGGAACAGAAATTGTCCATCCTATACAAAAACTATTCCATATCATACAATATGCTAAAAACTAACTGGCTCTTCTCACAAAGCAAAACATTCTTTATACTGAACTCATCCAAGAATAATACAGCAAAGAAAGCTGCAGCCTGAACTCACTCAAAAACTCAGTCGCAAGCTTCCTAGATAAAACACCAGGAAATGTGTGTGTGGGTGCTCAGTCACGTCGGACTCCTTGTCACCCCACAGACTGTAGCCCACCAGGTTCCACCGTCCATGGAATTTTCCAGGAAAGAATACCGAAGAGGGTTGCCATTTCCTTCTCCAGGGGATCTTCCTAACCCAGGGATTGAACCCACATCTCCTGCATTGGCAGACAGACTCTTTACCACTGAGCCACCTGGGAAGACGGGGTGCTCTTAATATCCCACAATGCAAAGGACAGACCCCACAACAAATATTTATTCAGGCCAAATGTCAAATGTGCCAAGGCTAAGAAACCTCGGTACAAAGATTTCATAGGCTACAAAAAGCCTGATTTAAAAAGAAAAAAAAAAAGGTTAAACTGAAGTTCATCAAAATTAAGAAATATCTATTTTTCAAAGGACATATTAAGGGGGGAAAAAAAAGCAATCCAAAGACTGGGGGGAAATACACACTATACAGACCTGAGGAAGGACCTGACTCCAAAAACATAAAGAACTCTTGAAACACAAAAAGATGACCCCCAAAAAGTGTGTTCAGGGATGAGGGGCAAGAGATTTTTTTGAGAATCACAACAAAAGATACGCAAGTGGTCAATAAGCACATGAAAGATGTTCAACCTCATCAGGCGTCCAAATAATACAAGAAAAGATGTTCAATGTCATGAGTCAGCAGGGATATGAAAATTAAAACCATACTGAGATACCACTACAACCCTACTAGGATGGCTAAAATTAAAAAGGCTGACAGGATCAAGTGCTGACAAGGACATAGAAACACCGGAACTCTTCACACCGATGATGGGGATGCAACGTGGACAACCCCTTCAGAAGTCAGTTTGCAGCTCCCATAAAATCAACCCTCACTCCCCAGCCACTGAACAATCTCATTCCTAGGTATCTATCCAAAAATAGAATGTATGTCCACACAAAATCTTGTACATGAATATTTACAACAGCTTTGTTTGTAACAACCCGAAAAACTAGTAACATCTAGATTAGTCTTGGGTCAAAAAAAAAAAAAAAATCAAAACTTAGATTATACATTACTTAAAATTAACAAAAGAAATTCAAAAGTTTAATAAAATAAAATTAGCAAAAGGGGAGCAGTGGTGGCCATCAGTTCTCTGGATCCAGTGCCGTCCAGAGGGTGGTGTCTCCAGCTCTAACCCCTCCCAGGTTTCCTCTCTACTTAAGAAATGTCGATGGATCACTTGGAGAATAGATGAGTCCTTTGTCACCTTGCCAGGATTAAAGGTGAGGAGACACCATTAACAAGAATTCAGGCCTCTATCCCTCCCTGGTCATGAGTCAGCTATGCGGAAAATACAAAGGACTCACAGGTATATCCGATCTCAGCTACCTCCACCTTCGTGACCAGTGGGGTCACTGCCAAGAGGGCTCCTGGCTGGGACAATAAAAAAAGGGGGAAAAAAAAAAAAGGAGAAAAAGAATAGCATCTGTAAAGTAATGAGTTACTTTCTTCCATCGGTCCCAGTTCTGCGACCGTTGTGAATTCTCTCTTCCCAGCACAGCACAGTTATACGTGCCAAGATCAAAATAAAGATGAGACATCTAAATGATTTCACTCAACCCCATCTTTTAAAACTCCCTCCGTGAAACACGGATAAAAGATACGAAGCCCAATCAGGAGTTCATTCCCTGTGACTCTTGTCAGGATGATGGTCCTGACAAGAATTAAAGAATTTAAAGAATTAAAGCATGTGTCTACCCACAGTTAATAATCTTGGGCTACACACACACTTATTGTTGCAAGAAACATATACACACAAGTGGATGTGATCCAGGTTCAACATGTGGCCCAAATTAGGCATATAAGCACTGTTCCTTCGGAAAAATCGCTTGGAAAAAAATGTCTCCTTAGAGACATCAACTAAACCAACCCCAACTCCCAGCTGGCTACATTACTCTCTTGTCCTCAATATAAAAAAAAAAAGTTGCAGCGTTTATACAGAAACAATTGGGGAAAAGCTTGTTCTAAATACACTTTAAGGTACTTAACTACTTAAATCAAGACAGCCCAAAGCATTATTTTATAACTCGTATAAACTGTTAAGCCTTCACTCATTAAGAATGTTGTTAACACCAAAATAAAGGGTAGAAAGTCACCCATTACCACGCACGTGTAGAACGGCCTTTTACAAAGTGTATCTCGTACAGAAGAGGGTGAAGCTGTGGACAAGCGGAGGGCCTTCTGGTCTCTTCGGGTGACTTCGCTCGGCCTCTGGCCTCTGCCCCCTGACCTCCTGTCCCCGCAGACCCTGCCCCCCGACCTCTGCACTTCCCACACAGCTCAACACTCCACACCCCAGCCCCGCCGTGCCTGCCAGACCCACCGGCGGCCACAGTGGCCTCTGGATTCCAATGCTTTCTTTCCACCACACACCACCTCCCAAGAACAGCCGAGGGATTAAAACCTCCGGCTTCTTCCACAGCGCAGGACTTGCCAGGTGCATCCATCCTCAGGAAGCTTCAAGAACGCACGACTTTGGCTCTCCAAAGGACACATGCTCAAAGTGCCAGGAGAGCAGATACACTCCGGGCGACTGGCCGTCGTCATCCCTGCTTTGCAGCGCCTGGCTAAAGATGCTAAAGCTGCTGCAGGCACAGTCCCCACTCTGCTGCCTTCATCCCTTCTGCTAACGAGCCACTTGGGGACGACCCCTGCCCACCATGCTCACCCCAGAGGGGTCTGGGCCACATGGGGGCCCTGCAGGCCTCCCTGAAACGGGCCCCAACTTCCCTCCTGTTGGTCTTAAGGGTCCACAGGCGAAAGATACCCTCCCGGGATCTAGAAAGCTAGACTTGGGAGGAGAGGCCGCTGCCCCAGAATCAACCCCCCTTTCCAGTGACCGTGAGACCTGCCTGCCAGGGTTCTCGCGGCCACCGGAAGGTGTCTAGGCACCCCAAACCTGCGAGAGGGGAGCTGCAGGCTGCACCAGGCACGAAACCACCAGGAACCAAGAAAGTCTTTCACGGAAAAACGTGTTCCTCGTTACCAGCAACCAATTTGCGGACGTTTGGAATGTGACCCTGTGTCCGTGGGGACTGCTGCCATCGACAAGCAGCGCAAACACCAAGAGCAGACGTCTGCTCTTCACACTCACGGTGAGGCCTGGGCAGCTATTTACGGACAGACGCCCAGGGCTGGAAGAAAGGGCCACAGAAAACAGCCTGCTTCGGGGCTACTCGGTAGAATTTTTCAAAGTGGACTTAAAGACACGATCAGCCCACATTCCCATTCAAATATGCGCTACGGTGAAGGAACTTTTAGGCAGTTTGACTTCATTCAAGAAAACGGATTTTTTTTTAAACTCCTTCCCTAGAAGGGGGAAAAAAATGTTTTCAGTATTTAAGCCAAGGTATGCATTTGAAACAGGAACAAACAAAACAAATTTCAAATTTCAGGGAGTGGTTCTGAAGTAGAGACTGTTAAACGCGGCTCTAGAGAAGTCTGAATGTGAAACCACAGAGCAGTAACGGGAAAGAAAAGTGCCGAAGCCCACCCAGCTGCAACCTGGCTGGGGCTGCGAGTCCTCAGAAGCCTGACAGAAAGGACCTGTGGGAAGACCACAGAAGGTACATGCTAAAAAAATGCAAGTCCCCTCAGGACACTGTCAAGCACTTGCTAAGTTAGGCCCACGTGTGACCGTGAGGAGAGGCATTTCAAGATACAACGGCCATTTCCTACTGGACCAAGAGGCCAAGTTCCATCTGGAGATGAGTTTGTAAACCACGGTCCAGGCGCTGGGATGACTATCCTAACGCAAAAGCAAGAGTCCCCTGCAGCAGCTCCAGAGTAGGGGTCTGCCCTTGAGGCCAACTTTATTAAGAAATCAATTCCAATCTGCCAGCAACCAAGACCAACCCCACTAGGCCAAGCTGAGCTAATTTCTCGTGGATGGGTGTGGTTACAGCAGCCATTACCCCAAAAACGTCCTCCTTTAAAGATCAGTCACAGCCTGACCCTGGGTCAGGGACTAGCTTTTCACTGTAACAGGGGGCTTGTATGAGTAACTATGTATCTTAGGGCAGTTAACTGACCTACAAACCAATGTGCAGTTAACTCTCCCTTGGGCCCCCAATACCTTTCCAAAAAAGGACAAAGAACATGGGCCTTTCCGCTTCCACTGTGCGTTCAGCCTCACTCTCCCCAGAGTAATAATTTCTGAAAGTTCTCAATTCGGGGGTGATAAGACCATCTCTAATGCAAAGGAAGACCCCATACACCTCACCATAAGCTCAAAATTCAGGTCCAAGTGGGCTAAACTTCACTTCCTTCTGAGAGGTGACTTGCTAGCGCCAGGGATAACTGCTGACTTGTTTGTCCACGACTCTTTCAGAACTTTTCACCCCTTTTTCACCAAGCTTTAAAAAATTAATTAAAAGCTGTATTTTCCATCATCCTAAACAGTCCAGAGAAGGTTGGTTAGAAAAATACATGGAATCAGCAGTTGTCCAACCCTGGGACTCCTGGCCATGGCAGGACACTTAACAGTCCTCATTGGGCCCAACGATTATACAATCATGGTTCCCAAAGCAAAGGACTCCACCAGAATAATCCACCCGGAGACAATGACATCATGTGAACAACGAGACAGGAAGTTCAGCTCGCAGAAGTGAAGGGTGAAGTCTGGAAAGCCAATACTGGATGACCACCCTCCATTCTCCCCGATTAAAAAAAAGAAAGTCAACTTCTGCAGAAAAAGCTACTTTAAAAATGGAAAACCCACATGGAGGAAATCAATCAGCAAATGAAACCTCCCCCCACCCCAACTCCACGGCAGTACCTATGGATGAGTCTGTCCACCTTAAGGGGCGCATCTGAAGCCCCGCTGGTAGAACTTTGGGGGAAACGTGGAGTGGGAACAAAGCGAAGCCGGGGATTCCTGCGTCCTCCCAACTTTTTCGCAGGCGCACCGCTGGGCGTGAGGGCGCCCGCAGGGTGTCACCCGGCCGCTCGCAAGCACGCAAAGCC
The DNA here is from genome assembly GCA_935064755.1 of Tragelaphus eurycerus. Classification (NCBI taxonomy): domain Eukaryota; kingdom Metazoa; phylum Chordata; class Mammalia; order Artiodactyla; family Bovidae; genus Tragelaphus; species Tragelaphus eurycerus. Next base: position 18,711,814 of record CAKXYN010000039.1, on the reverse strand, counting down.
GCCCCGGACTTGGTGACAGCCACAAGTGGCCGGACGGCGGATCCCGGGCCAGCGAGGGCCAAGCGCCCCCCACCCCCTGCCCGCGGGCACCGATCACCCCCGGGTCTCTTATCCTTCGCCGGCACGGCGGCAACTTTCCATCGGGGATGGGCAGACACAAGGAGAAGACTCGGGGACCCCGGCCCCCTCCCCCGGGGGCGCCCCCTGCACCCCCATCCCGCCCGCTGCGCGCTGGGGCACCGCGACCGAAGCCCGTGCCCCGGCGAACCACCCACCTGCACAGCTCTGGGAACTCAGCGCCCTGGGTGCCCGCGGCCCCGGGAACCCAGCCCAGCGGCAGCAGCAGCAGCAGCAGCTGCAGCTGCAGCAGGAGCGGGCACCGCAGCGGGCGCCCGGCGGGCGCGGGCCCCAGGTACGAGCTCCGGCCGGCGGCCGCCTCCATCGCGCCGGGCCCGGGCTGCGCGTCCGGAGCCGGGCGAGCGGCGCGCGGGGGCCGGGCGCGGCGTCCGGGACACGGGTGTGCAGCCAGGGCGGCAGGCGGAGACGGACAGGAGCGCGAGGAGCCGGGGACGAGCCGGAGGAGCTCGAGGGGAGCGCGGCTCTTCTGGGCTCGGCGGCGGCCCCGGGGCCTGTCACGTGATCGCCCCGGCCCCGCCCCCGCCCCCGCCCCGCCCAGCTCACGTGACAGGCTTATTCAGGTGATCCCCGCCCGCCCGGCTCCGCCCAGGCCCGGTCACGTGAGCGCGGCCCCGCGCGCGGCCGGAAGCGGCACGTCGCGCGCGCGCGCGCAGGTGCGGGAACCCCCAGGCCTGCGGTGCCCCCGGCTACCCCGCGGGACCCCCGCCTCCGTGTCTCCCCCGGGGGCGCTCTCGGGAGATAGAGGTGCTGCCCAACCTGGACTCCCATGTTCCCACCCTCGACCGACAGGGAGGGGGAAAATGAGGTTTAGAACCTAAGTGCTGTAAAGGCCGTCGCGCAGCCTTGTTACCATACGTTCGATCCCTTAATGAATGGGAACCCACTTTTCTGGTCCTCTGGGGGTCCGATCGCTGAGCCCTGCAACGCGGTGTTCCCACCGTTACACACCCACCAGAGCCTCTCACGAACCTTCTGTGGCAATGTGATTTCCCAAGCGTGGGCTTCCTCCAATACGGAAGGCAGCCCAGATACAGGAACTTGAAACACAAAGGGGATAAAAGGGTGACTGTCGAGCGAGTGCCGCCCAGCAAAGCTTTTTAATCGCTCTAATCATGTATTTTGTTAAGCCCATAACTGTGTGAATGGCTGAGCTAGGCACAGTGAGAATAAGAGGGTGAATCGGAAAAGACATGAACTTAAGAAGTTTACCTGATACAGAATAATCTGATTATAGAATAACCACGATGGTAACGGTTCGTCTTTTTTTTTTTTTTTTTAATTTATTAATTTTGCTGGGCCACGTCTTCGTTGCCTCATGGAGGAGCTAGTTACCTTATCCGGGGTGGAATCCAGGTATCCTGCATTGAATGTATGCAGTCTTAGACACTGGACCACCAGGGAAGTCCCCTGTTAATTGTTTTTTAATGCTTACGCCATATAAGACACTGTACTAGCAATTAACATGCATGAATCCAGGAACCATATGCTAAATGAGGAACGGCACACAGATATTAAGTAACTTACGCAAAGCCACTTTGATGCAGCAAAGGAGAAATTCAAACACAGAGAGTAATAGCTAACGTTTATTGAGCAAGTTAATTATGTGCCAAGTATACTTGTGGTGTTTTGATTTAGCTCATTTAATCTTAACACAATCCTGTAAGACAGATATCTTCATCAGATCAGATGAGTCGCTCAGTGGTGTCCAACTCTTTGCAACCCCATGAATCGCAGCATGCCAGGCCTCCCTGTCCATCACCAACTCCCGGAGTTCACTCAGACTCACGTCCACCAAGTCAGTGATGCCATCCAGCCATCTCATCTGCTGTCGTCTCCTTCTCCTACTGCCCCCAATCCCTCCCAGCATCAGAGTCTTTCCAATCAGTCAGTTATTCGCATGAGGTGGCCAAAGTACTGGAGTTTCAGCTTTAGCATCATTCCTTCCAAAGAAATCCCAGGGCTGATCTACTTCAGAATGGACCGGTTGGATCTCCTAGCAGTCCAAGGGACTCTCAAGAGTCTTCTCCAACACCACAGTTCAAAAGCATCAATTCTTCGGCGCTCAGCCTTCTTCACAGTCCAGCTCTCACATCCAAACATGACCACAGGAAAAACCATAGCCTTGACTAGACGAACCTTTGTTGGCAAAGTAATGTCTCTGCTTTTGAATATGCTATCTAGGTTGGTCATAACTTTCCTTCCGAGGAGTAAGCGTCTTTTAATTTCATGGCTGCAGTCACCATGTTTAGTGATTTTGGAGCCCAGAAAAATAAAGTCTGACACTGTTTCCACTGTTTCCCCATCTATTTCCCATGAAGTGATGGGACCAGATGCCATGATCTTCGTTTTCTGAATGTTGAGCTTTAAGCCAACTTTTTCACTCTCCACTTTCACTTTCATCAAGAGGCTTTTTAGTTCCTCTTCACTTTCTGCCATAAGGGTGGTGTCATCTGCATATCTGAGGTTATTGATATTTCTCCCGGCAATCTTGATTCCAACTTGTGCTTCTTCCAGTCCAGCGTTTCTCATGATGTAATCTGCATATAAGTTAAATAAACAGGGTGACAATATACAGCCTGGACGTACTCCTTTTCCTATTTGGAACCAGTCTGTTGTTCCATGACCAGTTCTAACTGTTGCTTCCTGACCTGCATACAAGTTTCTCAAGAGGCAGGTCAGGTGGTCTGGTATTCCCATCTCTTTCAGAATTTTCCACAGTTTATTGTGATCCACACAGTCAAAGGCTTTGGCATAGTCAATAAAGCAGAAATAGATGTTTTTCTGGAACTCTCTTGCTTTTTCCATGATCCAGCGGATGTTGGCAATTTGATCTCTGGTTCCTCTGCCTTTTCTAAAACCAGCTTGAACATCAGGAAGTTCACGGTTCACATATTGCTGAAGCCTGGCTTGGAGAATTTTGAGCACTACTTTACTAGCGTGTGAGATGAGTGCAATTGTGCAGTAGTTTGAGCATTCTTCGGCATTGCTTTTCTTTGGGACTGGAATGAAAACTGACCTTTTCCAGTCCTGTGGCCACTGCTGAGTTTTCCAAATTTGCTGGCATATTGAGTGCAGCACTTTCACAGCATCATCTTTCAGGATTTGGACTAGCTCAACTGGAATTCCATCACCTCCACTAGCTTTGTTCGTAGTGATGCTTTCTAAGGCCCACTTGACTTCACATTCCAGGGTGTCTGGCTCTAGGTCAGTGATCACACCATCGTGATTATCTGGGTCGTGAAGATCTTTTTTGTACAGTTCTTCTGTGTATTCTTGCCATCTCTTTTTATATCTTCTGCTTCTGTTAGATCCATACCATTTCTGTCCTTTATCGAGCCCATCTTTGCATGAAATGTTCCTTTGGTATCTCTGAATTTCTTGAAGAGATCTCTAGTCTTCCCCATCCTGTTGTTTTCCTCTATTTCTTTGCATTGATCGCTGAAGAAGGCTGTCTTCATAGCACCCATTTTATAGATAAGAAAGCTGAGGCACAGACAGAGTAACAAGCTTGCAGGTCATATGGCCACCAAGTGAGAAGCCAGAGTTTAAGCACAGGCCAGACCATCCCAGAGCCTGCAGCTTAGCCATGGTAATATATTGCCAAAGAGGAATATTGCCCAAGAAAGGAAAGTTGTGGTCCCAAGAGGGTGCTCAGATGTCCCGCTGAGGGCATCCTAAAAGGGTTCATATTTTGCACAACAACAAAAATTGCACTCATCTCACACGCTAGTAAAGTAATGCTCAAAATTCTCCAAGCCAGGCTTCAGCAATATGTGAACCATGAACTTCCTGATGTTCAAGCTGGTTTTAGAAAAGGCAGAGGAACCAGAGATCAAATTGCCAACATCTGCTGGATCACAGAAAGAGCAAGAGAGTTCCAGAAAAACATCTATTTCTGCTTTATTGACTATGCCAAAGCCTTTGACTGTGTGGATCACAAGAAACTGTGGAAAATTCTGAAAGAGATGGGAATACCAGACCATCTGACCTGCCACTTGAGAAATCTGTATGCAGGTCAGGAAGCAACAGTTAGAACTGGTCATGGAACAACAGACTGGTTCCAAATAGGAAAAGGAGTACGTCCAGGCTGTATATTGTCACCCTGTTTATTTAACTTATATGCAGATTACATCATGAGAAACGCTGGACTGGAAGAAGCACAAGCTGGAATCAAGATTGCCGGGAGAAATATCAATAACCTCAGATATGCAGATGACACCACCCTTATAGCAGAAAGTGAAGAGGAACTAAAAAGCCTCTTGATGAAAGTGAAAGTGGAGAGTGAAAAAGTTGGCTTAAAGCTCAACATTCAGAAAACGAAGATCATGGCATCTGGTCCCATCACTTCATGGGAAATAGATGGGGAAACAGTGGAAACAGTGTCCGACTTTATTTTTCTGGGCTCCAAAATCACTAAACATGGTGACTGCAGCCATGAAATTAAAAGACGCTTACTCCTCGGAAGGAAAGTTATGACCAACCTAGATAGCATATTCAAAAGCAGAGACATTACTTTGCCAACAAAGGTTCGTCTAGTCAAGGCTATGGTTTTTCCTGTGGTCATGTTTGGATGTGAGAGCTGGACTGTGAAGAAGGCTGAGCGCCGAAGAATTGATGCTTTTGAACTGTGGTGTTGGAGAAGACTCTTGAGAGTCCCTTGGACTGCTAGGAGATCCAACCGGTCCATTCTGAAGTAGATCAGCCCTGGGATTTCTTTGGAAGGAATGATGCTAAAGCTGAAACTCCAGTACTTTGGCCACCTCATGCGAATAACTGACTGATTGGAAAGACTCTGATGCTGGGAGGGATTGGGGGCAGTAGGAGAAGGGGACGACAGCAGATGAGATGGCTGGATGGCATCACTGACTCGGTGGACGTGAGTCTGAGTGAACTCCGGGAGTTGGTGATGGACAGGGAGGCCTGGCGTGCTGCGATTCATGGGGTCCCAAAGAGTCTGATACGACTGAGCAACTGAAGTGAACTGAACTCAATGTTATAATTGCTATAGCCAAAGATCTTCAGTGGAAACTGAAACCATCAGGTGGAAAATAATTGTAAGCTAGAAAATTCACTTTGTCTAAAAGAATGTTTCTCTACTAAAGAAAAATATATCTTTACAATGGAAAGATCTAGTGGAACCATCTTGATCAAGTGATTAAAATTTGTGGCACCAATATTTGGAAAAAAATAATATTTTCTGCTTCCTAAAATGACACAAATTTTTCCTAAATTGAAGAAAGTAGAGAAAATATTTTCATGTATGACCTAAATAAAGTCACTTAGGATTATACAGTGGAAGTGACAAATAGATTCAAGGGATTTGATCTAATAGAGTACCTGAAGAACTATGGACAGAGGTTCATGACATTGTACAGGAGACAGGGATCAAGACCATCCCCAAGAAAAAGAAATGCAAAAAGACAAAATGGTTGTCTGAGGAGGCCTTACAAACAGCTGTGAAAAGAAGAGAAGCAAAAGGCAAAGGAGAAAAGGAAAGATATATTCATTTGAATGCAGAGTTCCAAAGAATAGCAAAGAGAGATAAGAAAGCCTTCCTCAGTGATCAATGCAAAGAAATAGAGGAAAACAATAGAATGGGAAAGACTAGAGATCTCTTCAAGAAAATTAGAGATACCAAGGGAACATTTCATGCAAAGTTGGGCACAATAAAGGACAGAAATGATATGGACCTAACAGAAGCAAAAGATATTTAGAAGAGATGGCAAGAATACACAGAACTATACAAAAAAGATATTCATGACACAGATAATCATGATGGTGTGATCACTCACCTAGAGCCAGACATCCTGGAATGCAAAGTCAAGTGGGCCTGAGGAAGCATCACTAAGAACAAAGCTAGTGGATGTGATGGAATTCCAGGTGAGCTATTTCAAATCCTAAAAGATGATGCTGTGAAAGTGCTGCACTCAAAATTCCAGCAAATTTGGAAAACTCAGCAGTGGCCACAGGACTGGAAAAGGTCAGTTTTCACTCCAATCCCAAAAAAAGGTAATGCCAAAAAATGCTGAAACTACCGCACAATTGCACTCATCTCACATGCTAGTAAAGTAATGCTCAAAATTCTTCAAGCCAGGCTTCAACAGTACGTGAACCGTGAACATCCAGATGTTCAAGCTGGATATAGAAAACCCAGAGGAACTAGAGATCAAATTGTCAACATCCGTTGCATCCTTGAAAAAGCAAGAGAGTTCCAGAAAAAACATTTACTTCTGCTTTATTGACTATGCCAAAACCTTTGACTGTGTGGATCACAGCAAACTGTGGGTGGAAAATTCTTAAAAAGATGAGAATACCAGACCACCTGACCTGCCTCTTGAGAAATCTGTATGCAGGTCAGGAAGCAACAGTTAAAACTGGACATGGAACAACAGACTGGTTCCAACAGGGAAAGGAGTACGTCCAGGCTGTATATTGTCACCCTGCTTATTTAACTTATATGCAGAGTACATCATGAGAAACGCTGGGCTGGAGGAAACACAAGCTGGAATCAAGATTGCCAGGAGAAATATCAGTAACCTCAGATATGCAGATTACACCACCTTTATGGCAGAAATCAAAGAACTAAAGAGCCTCTTGATGAAAGTGAAAGAGAAGAATGAAAAAGTTGGCTTAACACTCAACATTCAGAAAACTAAGATCATGGCTTCTGGTCCTATCGCTTCATGGCAAATAGATGGGAAAACAGTGGAAACAGTGAGAGACTTTATTTTGGGGGACTCCAAAATCACTGCAGATGGTGACTGCAACCATGAAACTAAAAGACACTTGCTCCTTGGAAGAAAAGTTATGACCAATCTAGATGGCATATTAAAAAGCCGAGATATTACTATGCCAACAAAGGTCTGTCTAGTCAAAGCTATGGTTTTTCCAGTAGTCATGTGTGGATGTGAGAGCTGGACTATAAAGAAAGTTGAGCACCAAAGAACTGATGCTTTTGAACTGTGCTGTTGGAAAAGACTCTTAAGAGTCCCTTGGACTGAAAGAAGATCCAACCAGTCAATCCTAAAGGAAATCAGTCCTGAATATTCATCAGAAGGACTGATGCTGAAGCTGAACTCCAATACTTTGGCCACCTGATGTGAAGAACAGACTCACTGGAAAAGACTCTGATGCTGGGAAAGATTGAAAGCAGGAGGAGAAGGGGACGATAAAGGATGAGATGGTTGGATGGCATCAGCAACTCAATGGACATGAGTTTGAGTAGACTCTGGTAGTTGGTGATGAACTGGGAGGCCTGGAGTGCTGCAGTCCATAGGGTCACAAAAAGTCAGACATGACAGCGACTGAACTGAGCTGAAAATGATGCAGACCATTCAACATCACAGTAATCCAAGTTTATACTCCAACCACTAATGCCAAAGAAGCTGTAGTTGAACAGTTTTATGAAGACCTACAAGACCTTCTAGAACTAACACCAAAAAAAAAAAAAAAAAAAAAGATGTCCTTTTCATCATAGGCGATTAGAATGCAAAAGTTGGAAGTCAAGAGATACCTGAAGTAACAGGCAAGTTTGGCCTTGGAGTACAAAATGCAGCAGAGCCAACTCATTGGAAATACCCTGATGCTGGGAAAGATTGACGGCAGGAGGAGAAGAGTGCAACAGAGAATGAGATGGCTGGATGGCATCATCGACTCAATGAACCTGACTTTGAGCAAACTGCAGGAGATAGTGGAGGTCAGGGAAGCCTGACATGCTGCAATTCATGGGGTTGCAGAGTCGGACACAACTTAGCAACTGAACAACAACAACAAAATGATGCAATGAAAAATATTGTTGATGGATAATATTTAAAAGAAATATAATGGTGACTCAGATGCAGATGTAAAATGAACATGTGTCAAAGATAAGACTGAACTCTTTAACGTGAGAACCAGTAATCTGTTCTAAAGGGTTCAAAAAGAATCCAAAGACAACCCAACACATACACATACAGTCAGGAATGCTGAAGTTATGTTGCCTAATAGATGGAAGATTAGTCAAGACCCATAGGTCAAATGGATGTCAAAGGAACAAAATTTGTAGTTCTAAAGATAAGAACCGTAGACATTACCTTCAGTATTCCACAATTTAGAGAACTATAAAAGAGCTCGAAGATAATGAAAGCTGTAAAACCCTGTAGAATCAGATAACCCACAAAGTTGCATGAGACAGCATTTAGCTTTCCACTCAAGTTACCCAATAATTTTTTTAGTCCATTTCAAAGTCTTTCACAATATCCTCCTATAGTGTACAGTATCATTTATGTGGTATTCTTGCCAAGATGTTTAAACTAAATCAAAAATAAAATGATCAAATCCAGACTGTGAAACATCCTACAGAAAAACTGAACAGGACAATTCAAAAATGCCAGTGCCCTGAAAGACCGCCTCTGCTTCCCCTCCCCCTCCAAAAAGGCAAGAGTAAACAGCAGACTGAGATACCAGGCAGCTGTTTTGTGAATAAAGTTTTACTGGAATGTAGCAGCATGCAGTTATGTATTGTCGATGGCTGCTTTTGCCTACAGTGGCAGAACTGAGTGGCTGCCGTAGAGCCTAAAGTATTTTACCATCTATCCCCTACAGCCAAAGTTTGCCAACCCTGGATCTAGATCAGCAGTTCTCCAAATTGTATGTTTGGACCAGCAACTTTGGCATCACTTGGCAGCTTGTTAGAGATGCCAATTCATGGGCCTCCCTCTGACCCACTGAGTCAAAATCTTTGGAGATGGGCTCCAGAAAATTCGATCACTAGCTTTCCAGGAGATTCTCATACACATGATGGTCTGAGAACTACTGGTGCAGAAGGGTGAGCAAGAGAACAGTCATGTCCTTCCTGGGTTGGGCCGACAAGTGAAGGTCCTTGGCTCTGTGCAGGAAGGAGCTCAAGAGGAGGCTGTAGTAAGGGGTGCAGGCATGTCTGCTAAGTCACTGCAGTCCTGTCTGACTCTTTGCTACCCCATGGACTGTAGCCCACCAGGCACCTCTGTCTATGGGGATTCTCCAAGCAAGAACACTGGAGTGGGCTGCCATGCTCTCCTCCAGGGGATCTTCCCCACCCAGGGATCAAACCTGCAACTCTTACGTTTCCTGCATTCACAGGCAGGTTCTTTACCACTAGCACCACCTGGGAAGCCCGTAGTAAGGTGAAATCTAGTTTATTTAGAGAGAAATGGATTCTATAGACAGAATGCAGTCCATCTCAGTAGGCGAGAGAGGCCTGAGATGTGGAGGTGGTTAGTTTTTATGGGCTGGATAATTTCATAGGCTAATGAGTGGGAGGATTATTCCAGTTATTTGGTGGAAGGGGTGGGGATTTCCAGGAATTAGGCCACCTCCTGCTTTTTTGGCCTACCATGTTCAAGCATCCAAACTGAGATGGCACCTGTGAGTGTGTCCTATAACTAATGTATTACAATGAGCGCATAACGAGGCCCAAGGTCTACTAGAAGGCAGATCTGCCATCTTGGACAGAATTGATTCTAACCAGTTTTTGTTATATCCTCAAGGGCTGTGTCACTCTTTTAATGGTTGTGCCCTGCCCTTCCCACTTGTCTCACCACCACCCTGAATTAAAGGAGCATGAAAAGGCAGATGACATCACCCTTATGATAGAAAACGAAGAGGAACTAAAGAGCCTCTTGATGAAAGTGAAAGAGGAGAGTGAAAAAGTTGGTTTAACACTCAGCATTCAGAAAACTAAGATCATGGCATCTGGTCCCATCACATCGTGGAAAATAGATGGGGAAACAATGGAAACAGTGAGAGATTTTATTTTCCTGGGCTCCAAAATCACTGCACATGGTGACTGCATCCATGAAGTTAAAAGATGCTTGCTCCTTGGAAGGAAAGTTATGACCAACCTAGACAGCATGTTAAAAAGCAGAGACATTACTTTGCCAACAAAGATCCATCTAGTCAAGGCTATGGTTTTTCTAGTAATGTACCGATGTGAGAGCTGGATTATAAAGTCCAGCTGAGCACCGAAGAATTGATGCTTTTGAACTGTGGTGTTGGAGAAGACTCTTGAGAGTCCCTTGGACTGAAAGGATATCCAACCAGTCAATCCTAAAGGAAATCAGTCCTGAATAGTCATCGGAAGGACTGATTCTGAAGCTGAAACTGCAATATTTTGGCTACCTGATGTGAAGAACTGATTCATTGGAAAAGATCCTGTTGTTGGGAAAGATTAAAGGCAGGAGGAGATGGGCATGACAGAGGATGAGATGGTTGAATGGTATCACCAACTCAATGGACATGAGTTTGAGCAAGCTCTGGGAGCTGGTGATGGACAGAGAGGCCTGGTGTGCTGCAGTCCATGGGGCCACAAAGAGTTGTACACGACTGAGTGACTGAACTGAATTGAACTGAAAAGACAAGACAACAAAATGTGACGCATGACCCTTAACTAGAGCCCAGACACCAAAAATGGAAGGTGTAAGGGACAGTTGGGGATAATTGGGAAAATTTGAACATAAGTTGTATATTAGAAACTCTAAAGTCAAATGGTAGAGGGCATAACTCTCCTGTACAGGATTTCATTTAAATTTTGCAGCAAACCTTTGAAAAAGCAGGACTTAAAAATATTAGCTCAAGATCTTGTGTTATGGGTCATATTATGTCCCTAAAAAATATGTGGGGCCTCCCTGGTGGCTCAGTGGTAAAGACTCCACATGCCAATGCAAAAAATACAAGAGACTCAGGTTCGATCCCTGGGTCAGGAAGATCTCCTGGAGGAGGAAATGACAACCCACTCCAGTATTCTTGCCTGGAGAATTCCATGGACAGAGGAGCCTTGTGGGCTACACTTCATGGGGTCACGACTTAGCAACTAAACCACTAAACCACCACCATGAAAAAGATATATTGATGTCCTAACCCCTTTGACTATGGAATGTGACCTTACTTGGAAATACAATTGTTGCAGAGTAATTTGTTTTCATTAGATCCTACCACAGGAAGGTGGGCTCAGTCTGGTGTGACTGGTGCCATCGTAAGAAATGGGGCAGAGACACCGAGACACAGGGAGAAGATGACCTGGTGAGGAAGGAGAAGCGATGGATCCATAGGCCAAGGGACGCTTACATGAAAACCACATGGCAACACAGAGAAATGACTCTGGCCAAAGATTGTGCTAAACTCTAGGCTTCTAGAATGTGATCCTGAAACAGAGCAGGATCCAGTGATGCTTCCCCCTCCCCACGTCCTCTGCTTGCCTTTTGTCTGTGAAAAACTTTAGTCAAAGAAGAAATTTGATCAGAGAAATAAGAACATGTGCGAACAAAGGAAAACAGTCAAAGGAGACCAAATAATAATAATGTAGTCATTAAGCATAGTCAAGGACCTTGAGTTCTTTCTCAAGGGCTCTAGATAATGTTCTGAACCGTATCCTGTGAGCTGCCTTCTAGATACTGAAACACCAGGAGGAAGGAATTAAGTACATGATGAGCAGACTCTACCCACGACAGAAGATGCCACGATTTTAAGAACTGGTCACAAATACATGGAAACAAATGGACTCTGGAACTGAAGATTAACTGTACCTAAACAACCAAGAAGATGCTAGCCAGACCACCGATGACCAGTTTGAAGCTGAGTGTAGCACTGACAGAGCTGCACGTAGCCCCCGCCTGCCCCCGACTCTGTCTATAAAAGCTTTCACTCTCTGCCTACCAGGGGTGCGGAGTCGGCCTTTGGACAGATGTCCACCACCCTTCATCCCTTGCAAGTTGCCAGCATCTGAAATAAAGCAAACTTTCCCTTTCCACCAACCTGGCCTGTTTATTGGCTTTTGAGCATTTTGAGCGGCGAGCAGCGGACCCACCACACACCTTTTGGTAACGTGATCCTTTCTTCAAGTAGTTAATGGCTTAGTAGGGGAGATAGTGAATTTTAATGTAAGTTTGAAAAAAATTGTCTTGACGTCAGCTCCTACAGGATCTTAAGTGGTCACCTAAGAAATGTAATGGTTTCCCAGGTGGCGCTAGTGGTAAAGAACCCGCCTGCTAATTCAGGAGATGTAAAAGGTGCAGGTTCGATCCCTGTGTTGGGAAGATTCCCTGGAGGAGAACATGGCAACCCATTCCAATATTCCTGCCTGGAGAATCTCATGGATAGAGGAGCCTGGCAGGCTACAGTCCATAGGGTTGCAGAGAGTCGGACACAACTGAAGTGATTGAGCATGTACACATGCAAGAAATCTAAATTTAATTGGATATGAAAGGCTTCCCTTTTATAGAAGGAAATGGCAACCTACTCCAGCGTTCTTGCCTGGAGAATCCCAGGGATGAGGGAGCCTGTTGGACTGCCGTCTCTGGGGCCGCACAGAGTCGGACACAACTGAAGTGACTTAGCAAAAGGCTTCCCTGGTGGCTCAGATGGTAAAAAAAAAAAAAAAAAATCCACCTGCAACGTGGGAGAGCTGGATTCAATCCCTGCATTAAGAAAATCCACTGGAGGAAGGCATGGCAACCCACTCCAGTATTCTTGCCTGGAGAATCCCCATGGACAGAGGAGCCTAGTGGGCTATGGTCCACGAGGTCACAAAGAGTTGGACATGAATGAGCAACTAAGCACAGAATGAGGAACAATAATAGCTAACAATATACTACCTATTAAAGAGCCACCATGTGTCAAAAAACATTCCTGTATTTTATGATTTACTCTTTATAGCAATCCTCTGAGAATAGTAATCCTATTCACATTTTAACATGAGAAGTTCAGGCACAAAGAAATTAAACACCTTCCTTAAGGTTTTGCAATGAGTAAGAGCTTCGATGTGAATCATATAATCTAGTAAGAAAGTCTGTGATTTTAACTCATAAACTTTCTTCTCATTGGGAGATTTGGAGCGTGTGTGTGTGTGTTTGTGAGTTCACAGTTACACATTAGGAAAATTCATCTCACTGCAGGATGGACTGAGAACCACTTTAATGAAAGCACCAGAATTAACGTGACAAAAGAGACAGTGGAAAGGTGTCTGCCCTTCCCTAGGAGTGCCTCGTTCCCACTTGGTTTACACGTGGTCAAGAGTAGAACCCATGTCTTGTGACTTCCTTGGGCACTGAGGTGCCCTGTGACTACCTGGAGCAGTGGGGGGTGGGGACAGAGGCACAAGGGATAGGGGCAGACGATGTTGCCTGCCTTCCCATGGGGGTTGACCATGCCTTTCTTTGCTGGTGAATCCCTCCTCCCACTAAAGAGGCTAAAGGTATGAGACCCTTGTAACATATCCCTTTTTATAACCTGAGGGAGGGCATGTGCTCCAGTTCTGACCATGGGAATAGATGGGAAGTCTCCTGAGATTTTTTGCAAAATAGTTCTCCCTCCAATTAGAAATGCAAAGAAGAGCCTCTCTTCTCCATCCCTCTCTCTCTCTCTTTTTTTTTTTTTTTCTGGAAGCAGTACTGTCTGATAGGGCATTTGTAGCTGCTATAGTTCCTTGAAACTCCAAGAGAAGATATGGTCCACACAGTGGGAAAAAGGATCTTCAGTGTCATTGCTGACCACTTTTGAACTGGCCAGTATCTGATCATTCACTTTGTGACATGATAAATAAATTTGCTTAAGTCAAGTGTGTTAGCTGATAATTTATTGCCTGTCACTACAAGTGCACCCTTTAGTACATGCTATTTTATGAACAAAGGAATTCTTATAAGCAGTTCTCTTTACGATGAGCATGATGTTAAACTTTCTGAGTTGAAAACTCTCTGGAGGGAAATCTTGAGAGAACAGCCACACTACTGGTCTCTGCCCACCTCCTCCGTGACCTGCATGCTGAAGGGTGACCTACAGACCAGCCTGGCCTCACCAGGGAACTTCTCTACTGCTCAGTGAGCTGAACCACACCTTATCCAATGAGATCCAAACCCCTTCCCAGTTTATCCTCTCTTGGTACTAGCCCTAGAGTACTATATAGAGTCCCTTTATATCTTATAGCTGCTCTTTCTTCAGAGTTAATAGTTCTCCATATTGAAGTTCCCTGTTTCCAACCTCTGATTGAACCCAGACTGCTATACCGTGCTTAGCTGGCTTTCGTATTACTTGCAGCCCAAAGCATACCAACTGACAACACGGTGCAGCACTTGGCAACTGTTTCGACAGGACAGACAGAAGCTATCAGTGAAGATTAAAGTTTCTAGATTGGAAAGTTGGTGCTGCCAAGAACAGAAGGGAACAGAAAAGGAAAACTGGATTAGAAAAGAAAAGTATTGTGTCTTTCTGTGCAGTTAAGAGTCAGGAATATCCAGGAAGAGGTGCCCTGCAGGCACTGGTAATACAGTGCTAAGCATGGCCAAGAAGTCAGAGCTGGGAATAATTGCAGGGGAGACATTTGGAAAGACAGGAGCATTGGTGACGGGAACAGTGACTGGACATCAATAGCATCCAGTGAATAAAACAGCCCAGGGAGAGAACAAGGGGGACTCTCTGTGTACCTGTGATCTATTTTTGTTGTTGTTCAATCACTCAGTCATGTCCAACTCTTTGTGACCCCATGGACTGCAGCACGAACGCTAAGCTTCCCTGTCCTTCTCTATCTCTTGGAGTTTGCTCAATTCCAAGTCCATTGAGTCAATAATGCCATCCAACCATCTCATCCTCTGTCACCACCTTCTCTTCCTGCCCTCAATCTTTCCCAGCATCAGGATCTATTGGAATATAACAAATTACCTTCAGGTAACAAACATCATTTATTAATTCTTACAAGTTTCTGTAGCTCAGGAATTCAGACAGGGTCCAGTAGGGCTGTCTCCTTTCTGCTTCATGACTTCTGGCCCTCAGCTAGAAGATTCGAGGGCTCAGGGCTGGGAAGGTTCTTTCGTTCCAGTGCCTGAAGGTTGGTGGTGGTTATTGGCTGAACCCTCAGCTGGAATGCCTTGGATGTGGCCTCGACTTATGGCCTGGGCTCCTTCAAACGTGGTGGCTGGGCTCCGAGTCAAGCAGAGAGAGAGAGAAGGGGTCGAGAGGGGGACTCAGCTTGGAAGTCCCAGATCACCGGTTTGGGGGAGGCGGTTAGTAGGCCCTCACCAGCTTCAGGGGGAGGAACCCTGGACCCCAGCTCTCAATGAGCAAGGCGAAGGAGACAGGTATCAAAGTGTGGCCGTGTTTTAAAAATGCAAAGTGCCCCCTTGGAGGGCGCGATGTTTGTGAGGAAGAGACAACAGGCCAGAAAAAGAGCAGAAACACAGAAAGAAAACTGAGGGAGCCAAGAGGGAAGAGAAAGTTCCTGTCAAGTTCCCCTTGGAACTGTGTGGAGCCCGCTCTGACACACATGTGAGAATGAACGGCGGCAGCGGCACTGTGGTAACTCCAGTAAGAATATCATTTGAGGTTGGTGGTTGGAAAGAAAAGACCTTAGAGTAATCATAGATATTCGTTCAAGTTCTCCTGAAGTAAGTGAGAAGATGGGAAATAACGTTCTTCAACCAAACTGGGATCTGACTCAGGATATGGGCTGTGGTTTCCCCACTCTACAACGTTGTCAGGAGAGTCAGGAGCTTGTGAATAAACACAAGCCCTAGCTATGTATTAGCGAAACTTGTATGAGTGAGGGCTCTTGCAGAACTGTAATAGAAATGAGGTGGCCATTGGAATACCATCTTTCTCTTCTGCACTCACTCTCCACAAAGCGCGTCATCCCACGAGAAGACCGTGAAGTTAATTCAACAAACACATACTGAGTAGGTTGTTTTTAATTGACACTGTACTGGCCCTAGGGATGCCAAGGAGGCACAGTCCCTTCCTGGAGGGACTCAGAGATTAAAGACAAGAAACCAGTGATTTACTCCTTAGTGTGATAAGGACACGGGCAACTACCCACAGGGAACTAAGGGAGATGGAATCGCCTCTAGAAATTCCCAGAGAAGATGATCTCAGAGTCGACACAGCCAGAACTGAAGGGAGCGGAAAGGATTGCGGAGGCAGAGGGGAGGCGCTCGTGAGGGAAGCTCAGGCCAGAGTTTGAGGAACTCTGCGCTTTGCTGAAGAGAAGGTAAGTCAGAGAGAGAAAGAGAAATGCCACGTGGTGTCACTTCACAGATGGAATCTAAACTATGACACACGTGAACTTATCCTGAAACAGAAACAAACTCATGGTTGCCAAGGGGGAGGGGGTTTGCAGAGGGAAAGACTGGGAGTTTGCAACCTACTGAATATAGAATGAGGCTTCCCAGGTGGCACCAGTGGTAAAGAACCCACCTGCCAATGCAGGAGACACAGCTTCAATCTGTGGGTCAGGGAGACCCCTGGAGGAGGGAATGGCACCCCACTCCAGTATTCTTACCTGGAAAAAAGTCCCGTGGACAGAGGAGCCTGGCAGGCTACACTCCATGGTGTCACAAAGAGTCAGACACGACCGAGCGGCTGAGCACATGCACACGTATACAGAACAGATAAACAACGAGGCCCTCCTACTATGTAGTGCAGGGAACTGTATTCAGTATCCTGTAATAGATCACAGTGGGAGAGAATGTGAAAAGGTATATTTACATTTATGTGTATATGTATATGCATATACATTTATATGTATATATATTTACATATATGTAAGGCTGAGTCACTTTGCTGTGCATCACAAACTAACTCAGCATTGTAAATCGACTATATTTCAATAAGATAAAAAATAATAATAAAATAAGCAGGGTGACAAGTTACAACCAACCTAGACAGCATATTAAATAGCAGAGACATTACTTTCCCAGCAAAGGTCCATGTAGTCTAGGCTATGGTTTTTCCAGTAGTCATGTGTGGATGTGAGAGTTGAACTATAAAGAAGGCTGAGCGCTGAAGAATTGATGCTTTTGAACTGTGGTGTTGGAGAAGACTCTTGAAAGTCCCTTGGACTGCAAGGAGATCCAACCAGTCCATCCTAAGGGAGATCAGTCCTGGGTGTTCATTGGGAGGACTGATGCTGAAGCTGAAGCTCCAATACTTTGGCCACCTGATGTGAAGAGCTGACTCATTTGAAAAGACCCTGATTCTGGGAAAGATTGAGGGTAGGAGGAGAAGGGGACAACAGAGGATGAGATGGTTGGATGGCATCACCAACTCGATGGACATGGGTTTGGGTGGACTCCAGGAGCTGGTGATGGACAGGGAGGCCTGGCGTGTTGCGGTTCATGGGGTCGAAAAGAGTTGGATGCAACTGAGCGACTGAACTGAACTGAACTGAAGAATAATAATAAAGAGAAATGAAACTCAGATGATTTTTAGCTGAGTAGCCACATCTGAGATTTTTATTTTAGGCAGATCACACTGACCACCCTGTGAAGGACAGATGTGGGGGTCATATGAGGGCGACACAAGGGAGGCAGGGGGGCTGGTTGAGAGACTGTGACATAACCCGGGTGTTAGGTTGAACTGTATCCCTCATGAAGATGTTAAAGTCCCAATCCTTTCCTCTGTTCGTGGAATTTTCCAGGCAAGAATACTGGAGTGGGCTGCCATTTACCCCTCCAGGGGATCTTCCAAACCCAGGGATCGAATCCATGTCTCCTGCTTTGCACGCACTGCTGAGCCACTGAGGAAGCCCATTAACCCAGAATGTGACCTTATTTGGAAACAGAGCTGTTGCAGAGGTGCTGGGTTAAGTTGACGTCATTCTGCTGTCGGGCGGGCCCTTAATCCAACGTGACAGGTGTCCTTATAGAAAAAACATGGTGTGAAGGGGCAGATGGGCACAGCAGGAGGATGCCAAGGGAAGGCTGGAGTTACACCACCACGAGCCAAGGAACAACTGGAAGTTCGGAGAGACGCCTGGAGCAGGCCCTTCCCAGGAGCCTTCAGCCGAGCCTGACCCAGCCAGCAGCTTGATCTCAGACTTCCGGCCTCCAGAACTGGGAGGTGATACGTGTCAGTGGCTCTCAGCCACCAGTCACCAGCGTGGTACGTGGTTGGAGCAGCCCCAGGAAACTGACCCATCAAGGTAGGGTTTTGATGAGCGTTCCCACAAAGGCAGCAGCAGCAGCAGCAGCGGGAACAGAGAATAGAGAGAACTACAAATTCAACAGTTTGCGGGGGACCAGCCGTGAAGGCTGGAAGAGAGGCCTTGGGCTGAGTCCCAGGTATCTGGCAGGATGACAGGGTATTTGGGGATGCTATCCACTGAAGAAGAGAAAATCCTCCTAAAATGCAAGCTCTGGGACTGTGTTTGGCTTGCTCTGGTTCCCAGGATCATCACAGTGACAGTGCAGGACCTAGATGTTTATTGAGTGAATAGAACAACTAAACGAAATAGGGAACAGCTGCAATACGCATATGGGGCTTCCCAGATGGTTCAATGGACAGGGAATCAGCCTGCAATGCAAGAGACACAGGCAGATGCAAGTTCGATCTCTGGGTCGGGTAGATCCCCTGGAGGAGGACATAACAACTCATGCCAGTATTCTTGCCTGGAGAATCCCATGGACAGAGGAGCCTGGTGGGTTACAGTCCATGGGGTCACAAAGAGTCAGACACGACGGAAGCAACTGAACACGCACGCACAATACCCACACAGATATTTTCAACATTTTCTCTTATCTCATAAAGCTTCAAAAATTTCATTGTTGTTGTTTTTCATTTGCTAAGTTGTGTCCTACTCTTTGTGATCTCATAGAGTGCAGCACGGCAGGCTTCCCCGTCCTTCACTATCTCCCGAAGTTTGCTCAAACTCATGTCCATAAAGTCAGTGATACCATCTAACCATCTCATCCTCTGTCGCTCCCTTCTCCTCCTGCCTTCAATCTTTCCCAGCATCAGGGTCTTTTCCAATGAGTCGGCTCTTTGCATCAGGTTGTCAAAGTATTGGAGCTTCAGCATCCGTTCCATATAACTTTTAAATATATAAATAAATGTTTACATATAATATATTATAAATAATATATATTTATATAATAAATACCGCCATGAGTCTTTTGACCCAATATGGAAGAAATATATGTCAGTTGAGTCTTGCTGTTTAACAAAAAAACCCCAAACTTGATGACCTGAAATAGCAGTAAGCATTTATTATCTCCCACTTTCTGTGGTTTGGCAGAGAAGTTCTGACTAAAAGTCTCTCCTGAGGTTACAGCTGAATGTGAATCAACGTTGCCATCACTTGAAGGTTTGGCAGAGGCTGAATCTGCTTTCACGGCTCTTACTCTCGTGGCCAGCAAGTTTGCTCGGCTGTTGGCGGGAAGCTTCAGCCCCTCTGTGTGGGGGCCTCTCCCCAGAATTGCATGAATGTCCTCACAGCATGGTGACCGGGTTTCGCTCAGAGCAAGCAATCCAGGAAACCAAGACAGAAGCTGCAATACCTTCTGTGACAAAACCCTCCCGTGTCATCACTTTGGCCATATTCTGTAGGTCTCACCGACCAGTGCTTATATAACATAGGAGGGAACTACACAAAAGGGTGAATGCAGAAGGTGAGGGTAACTGGATGTCCTCTTGGAGACTGGTTGCTATAGAAAGTCAGAAGGAGAAGGTAAATGCATGATCAAGGAAAAACAGATATCATGCTGTTTTTTTTTCATGCTACTATATTTATTTATTTCACTGTTTTCTCTTTCATTTCTAAAATTCATTTTCAGTGATTAAAAAACTCATCAAGATAACACAAATCAACCTTCCACTTATGTGAAGTTATTTTTTTGAAAATCTTTAATTGTATCCCAATAGTTATCAACAAATTTTATTTCTATCCCAGTTGGATTTGTGGGGTTTTTTATGGCATGTTAGACTTATCATGGGGAGAAGGCAATGGCACCCCACTCCAGTACTCTTGCCTGGAAAATCCCATGGACAGAGGAGCCTGGTGGGCTGTGGTCCATGGGGTCGCTAGAGTCGGACACAGCTGAGCAACTTCACTTTCACTTTTCACTTTTACGCATTGGAGAAGGAAATGGCAACCCACTCCAGTCTTCTTGCCTGGAGAACCCCAGGGACGGGGGAGCCTGGTGGGCTGCCGTTTATGGGGTCGCACAGAGTTGGACACAACTGAAGCAACTTAGCAGCAGCAGACTTATCAAGATAAATTCTAGAATTCAGTGTTCTCATGCCCCAACCTATTCCTCTGTTTATAGCAACAAGTGAACTTGTTCCTAAGAACTGAGTTCATCATTATGGACATATTTATTTCAGCAGGCCCATGTCTGTGATGCTGTGTGCAAACGGCACGCGTCACAAAAATGCAGGCCTATCCCAAGAAACTCTCCCAATGGAACTGGTAGCAGAGGGAGCCTTGACTTCTGAGTAACAATCTGGTCCCAGCCTCCAATGAGCTCTTTGACTTTGAGGGTTGTTTAACCTCAACCACACTTTATTCATTTAGAACCAGTGTCCAGAACTCTCTATTAAGACTAGATGGCAAATATTTTAGGCATTGTGGTCTCCGTCATAACTGTTCAGCTCTACTATAGAAGCATGAAAGCAACTATAAATCTACATGAATAAATGAGCATGGCTGTGTTTCAATAAAACTTTATTTACAAGGACCACCAGTTAGTCAGATTTGGTCCAAGGGCTATATAGTCTGCCAACCTGTAGCTAGAAAAGGGGCACATATTGAGGATGTTGTGGTTGACTATTTGGTAATCTAAGCCAATCAAAGATGTCTATCTCCTGAACTGTTTTAGTTTAGAAATGGACATACCCAACTCATTCTGAATCAGTGAGACATGAGGAGTGGATTCCTGAAGGCTTCTGGAAAATTGAGGTCCTTGCTCTTAAGAAAATGCTGCTGCAGAAAGCTAGCCTCTCTCTCTCTCCCCAAGGCATTAACGGGAATCTTACAGATCTAATCACCACCACCATCCATCCAGCAGCCTTAGGGAACATTCGACAATGCAAATGGCAGAGAGAAGCTTTTCTCTAGACTTCTTGGCATGTGAGCTAAAAAAAAAAAAGTCCAACTTCTCTTTATTAACTTTGAAATGGGTTATCTGTTATTTCAGCTAAAAGCATCCTAAGTGAAAACCCCATTCAAAGGGTAGTTATGAGATCTAAAGATTTAAATGGTATGGCAGTGGGTGTGGCCATGGCATGCCAATTATAGAGCTCAGCCAATATGAGTATTGGTAATATTAAAATAATCACACAAGTCCTCCCCTGAATCATCACTGGATCTCAGTCACATTGTTAAAGGCTTTTGACATCTTTATTTCATTAAAAATGAAATCTTCATCTGTCTTGAATAATTTTTTTTTAAATTGCAAGCCGTCACTTCTCCTAGCTTGAGATCCCCAACCAACATGAGAAAAAAAAAAAAAAAAACTAGTGGGGAGAAGCCAGCAGTAATTATTAGCCTATCAAAACGATGAAGTAGTGGGTGAAGGTTCTATAAAACTAACTTCCTTTCTTCCTTTTCTGGGAAACAGCAATGGGGAAAGCTGAGTTTGAGGGATGTGAGACTAGAGTCAAAAAAGCATCCTTCTTTGGGCTTCCCTGGTGGTCTGGCAGTTAAGAATCTGCCTGCTAACGCAGGGGACATAGGAAGATTCCGCGTGCCGCAGCGCAACTGAGCCCGCTTGCTACAACTGGAACCTACACATCTCGAGTCCAAGCTGCAATAAGAGAAGCCTCTGTAATGAGAAGCCGATGCACCACGACTAAAGAGAGCCTGTGTGAGCCAGGAAGACGCGGTGCAGCCAAAGATCAATAAACAAATCACTCCTCCTTGACTAGCCAGCCATCTGCTGCCCCTGAGTAAATCACTGTGTCCTAGGTCTGACTAGCCCTCAGAGAGGGTTTATTGGTGGCTCAGAGGATTCCCTGGCAGCTCAGATGGTAAAGACTCTGCCTCCAGTGAGGGAGACCAGGGTTTGATCTCAGGGTCAGGAAGATCCCCTGAAGAAGACAATGGCAACCCACTCCAATATTCTTGCCTGGAGAATCCCATGAGCACAGGATCCCAGCGGGCTACAGTCCATGGGGTCACAAAGAGTCAGACTTGACTGAGCGACTAAGCACGCCTGTGGTTATTTATGAAGATCAAGCAGTACGCAGCAGCTTATAAAGTTAAAATGTCTCATTCTCCCTCTGTCTTCCCGTAGAGATGTTTTACTCAAGTAACAAGTATTTTTTTTCTATTTATTTTGTTTATCTTTCCACGATGAACCTAGTTCCGTGATTATTTGAAATCTGAAACAAAGAAATTAAGCAATCCAGTACAACACCTCATAAACTGTATTGCTGGCAACTGTGTCATAGGTACAATGTACCAGAGATGGATCACAAATAGCCATTCTAACTTATCAAGAACTTATGACGTGCCGAGTATTATAGTGGCTGGTTGACAATCATTCACTTTCCAAACCCTGAAAGGCATCACTTTTTAAAATATTAATTTATTTGGCTGTGCCAGATTTTAGTTGTGGTATGGAGAATCTAATTCCCTGACCAGGGATTGAACCCAGGTCCCCTGCGCTGGGAACCTGGAGTCTTAGCCACTGGACCGCTGGGACAGTCCCGGGCATCATTTTCTTCACTTTACACAGGAGTAAATTGTGGTTCACAAGAGGTCAGAGCGACTTGCCTTAGGCTATAGAACACAGGAGCGGAGGGCCTGAAATACGTGTCTGTGAGATGCAGAGGAGGTTTGGGCAGAAGTGCTCGGCTGGGAAACTATGAGAAGAATGAGTGCAGCTGATGTTTATGGGGTGCCACTGGCTAAGGACCAGCTCCAGGCTGGACAGGCCACAAGGGGGTGGCAGGACTTGGGACGCGCCCATTGCATGTCAGCAAGGAAAGGGGCTGACTGCCACCCAGAGAGAGTGAGGCCGTGTCAGTGCCTGCATGTTCCAGCTGCGTGGCTTCCCTCTCACCCAGGATGCCTTGACTGGGCTCCAGCTCGTCCATCTGAGTAACGACAGAACTGGGGCTCAGCTGAAGTCTAGTTTCTGATTCTGGTCTTTCTTCCTGTAGACCCTCTCTCTTGCCTTTCAGTTCAGTTCAGTCGCTCAGTTGTGTCTGACTCTGTGACCCCATGGACTGCAGTGTGCCAGGCTTCCCTGTCCATCACCAACTCCTAGAGTTGGTTCATACTCATGTCCATCGAGTCAGTGATGCCATCCAACCATCTCATCCTCTGTCGTCCCCTTCTCCTGCCTTCAATCTTTCCCAGCATCAGGGTCTTTTCAAATGAGTCAGCTCTTCACATCAGGTGGCCAAAGTATTGGAGCTTCAGCTTCAGCATCAGTCTTTCCAATGAATATTTAGGACTGATTTTCTTTAGGATTGACTGGTTGGCTCTCCTTGCAGTCCAAGGGACTCTCAAGAGTCTTCTCCAAAACCACACTGCAAAAGCATCAATTCTTTGGCGCTCAGCTTTCCTTATGGTCCAGCTCGTACAACATACATCTAGCCTTTCAGCCCAGCACAGATCCTCCTTCTCCATGATGGCATAGTGGGTCCCTCCGGCCCAGTGGCCTCTCAACTTGGAATGCCAAGGACACTCCTCTTGTTTGGCATTCACTGTATACTAACTACGGCTTCCCTGGTGGCTCAGATGGTGAAGAATCTGCCTGCAATGTGGGAGACCCAGCTTTGATTCCTAGGTTGGGAAGATCCCCTAGAGAAGGGCATGGCAACCGGCTCCAGTTTTCTTGCCTGGAGAATTTCATGAGCAGATGAACCTGGTAGGCTACAGTCCATGGTGTCACACGGAGTCGGGAACGACTCAAGTGACCAACATTTTCACTTCTCGCTTTCATATACGAATACATGTAGTCAGTTAACCTCCCATGTAGGGGTATTTATTTTGGTAAAACTCAAAGGCAGGGGCTATATTTTATATGATTTCTGTGCCTACGTGTTATTTTCTTGTGTCCTCCACAGGATCGGATACAAGGCTGAAGTGGAGTAGGCCAGGCCACCCCAAAATGCGCCACTTCGCCGAGTGGACTGTTTTTAGCCAAAGGCAATCAAGACCCAGCAGAGTCAAGAAAACATTACTTTTCCCTTAACTACCTGAAAAAAATTAGACAGGGCCAGAAAGGGAGTTATTTCTAGAGATAACATTTTATCTGAATGACCTATGTGTTGCAGGGGAAACATCCAATTACCAAACACCTGCTCTTCTCATGGCCTCTGAACAAACCACCTTCCTCCTCTTGAAAGGCCCAGACTCCATTCCACTCCTTGCCTCAGAACCTCACATAAGCCCCAGCTGCCCAACCTGCCCTGAGCCTCACATCTTTGGGCTCCCATGTACTTAAATTTGGTTTTCTCCTGTTAATCTGTCATATCAAATTAGTTGTTGGAAAGTGAAAGTCACTCAGTCGTGTCTGACTCTTTGTGACCCCATGGACCATACCCCATGAGGTCCATGGACCATGGAATTCTCTAGGCCAGAATACTGGAGTGGACAGCCATTCCCTTCCCCAAGGAATCTTCCCAACCCAGGGATAGAACCAAGATCTCCCGCATTGCAGGCTGATTGTTTACTAGCTGAGCCACCAGGGAAGCCCAATTTAGTTGTTAGACCAGTCAATATACTTATTATTAGACCAATTTAATGAAGGGAGGCGGAGAAGGCAATGGCACCCCACTCCAGTACTCTTGCTTGGAAAATGCCATGGACGGAGGAGCCTGGTGGGCTGCAGTCCATGGGGTTGCAAAGAGTCAGATACAATTGAGCGACTTCACTTTCACTTTTCACTTTCATGCATTGGAGAAGGAAATGGCAACCCACTCCAGTGTTCTTGCCTGGAGAATCCCAGGGACGGCGGAGCCTGGTGGGCTGCCATCTATGGGGTCACACAGAGTCGGACACAATTGAAGCAACTTAGCAATCAAGGGAGGAAGGGAAAAGTTGTTCTTCCCCACAACACCAAGCATGTCATAACATTCCGTTCATGGATGTTGACGCAAAGAGTCAGACACAATTGAGCACGCAGGCATGCACACATACACTGGATGTTGAAGCCACCTAGCAAGAGAGACCGACTGGTGTCTGAGCCTTATTCTCACAGGTCCCTGAAGGCACAGCGGTGTTCTCAGAATGTGCTATGTGGGGTTTTTTTTTTTTTTTGGCTGCACTAGGCCTTTGCTGCTGCATGCAGGCTTTCTCTACTTGCAGAGAGCAGGGGCTAATTCTCTACTTGTGTGTGGGCTTCTCACAGAGGTGGCTTCTCTCGTTGTGGAGCACAGGCTCTGGGGAACAGGCTCAGTGGTTGGAGCATGTGGGCTTAGTTGCTCCGAGGCACATGGGATCTTCCTGGACCAGGGATCGAACCCGTGTCCCCTGCGTTTCCAGGAGGGTTCTCAACCACTGAACCACCAAGGAAGTCCCCATGTACTAAGGTTTTGTAGTTAAGCATCTGGGCTTTCAAAAGGCGTCCTGTGTCTGGAACCCTCTTCTCCTCCTACCTTCTTACTGGGCCACCTGCATGACTGACTTAACCTTCCTCTGCTCTAATTTCTGAATCTGTAAAATACAGATAGCAGTTAGGGGCTGGGACGGGCCCAGCTCTGTCTTGATGGAGAGCGTCCATGTGCTCCACACATGTGCAGTGCTCAATATAGTATAGGTGTGGTCACGGCTTTTTAAATATCAGTGGCCAAATCCTGTGTTGAATGCACGTGAAAAGGCAGACTGAGAATTAACAGAAAGAAACCTGACATTCAACTCTGCTGCTCTCTAGCTGTTCCCCTGCTCTGGGAGGGCACATTGAATCTCCATACAGTGGGACTCTTCATCCACACTGTGCTGTGACCTCTCCTTTGGGCTACAGATGTCACACTAGACAGTATTAACTGTGTCCTTCTGTGCATAGAATTCATTCTTCTGTGGCATTCAGCAGAGAGCCAGGAGCCATTCACATGTCTCTATACCGGTGGTCCTCAAAGTGTGGTCCATGGACCCCTGAGGGGTCCTGAGACCTCCTCACGGTGTCCATGAGATCAAAGCTATTTTTATAATAATACTAAGATTCCTTTTTCCTTTTTTACTCTTTCACACTCATACAGTGGTGTCTTCCTGAGTCTCCCTGAAGTGATGTCAGATCTTTCAGCTAATGGCATACGGGTTTCATTATTCCTGTGTTTTTCAAATTTCTCAGTTTTAATATAGAATATGGTAAATGTCAGTAGATATTTTTAAAAGTGAAAGTGTTAGTCACTCAGTCGTCTTCAACTCTTTGCGACCCCATGGACTGT
Source organism: Tragelaphus eurycerus (assembly GCA_935064755.1). Lineage (NCBI taxonomy): Eukaryota > Metazoa > Chordata > Mammalia > Artiodactyla > Bovidae > Tragelaphus > Tragelaphus eurycerus. Next base: position 18,685,561 of record CAKXYN010000039.1, on the reverse strand, counting down.
AGCCCGCCAGGCTTCTCTGTCCATAGAATTCTCCAGGTAAGATACTGGAGTGGGTTGCCATGCCCTCCTCCAGGGGATCTCCCTGACCGGGTGGACTCCTCACCATCTGAGCCACCAGGGAAGCCCATCAGTAGATTTAACCTACATTAAAAAACAAACCACTTTGAGGTCCTCAGTAATTTTTAAGAGTGCAAAGGAATCCTGAAGCCAAAAGGCTCAGGACCCCTAGAATAAGATGCTTCTAGTTTCTATGTGCAGTGTGACATCACCTCGCCCACCTTCACGCAGCAGTCACCTTAGTCTTCATTATCTCTGTCGTAACGCCATAGGAGCAGGGGTCCTAGGATGCTCTTTGATTTTAAAATACATTTTTCTGGTCCGTTTAAAGAAACCCTGCCAGCACCCCTGTTTACAATTAACAGCCTTGAAATAAGCAACGTCCCTCCCGGGCTCCAGGCCTACAGATGCTCTCATGGAAGGGTCCGTCTTCCTCGTAGCTTAAGAAAAACGTCCAGCGTTGCAGGCTGCTATTCCAGGAAATGGTTCCCAGGAACAGCTGTTGCGAGTGTGCCTTTGCTTTGTGTTTGATTTTCCACCTTGAACTTGAAGCAATTCTATTCTAGCGTCTGTGAGATAGCTCCACTGAGCAGTTCTTATCATGATTTTCTGTTTCCCAAGAGTATGATAGAGGCATTGTGGTTACAGAAGTTAGAAAAGCCTGGTAGGGTGGGCTGATTATACGTATGGGCTGTTGCTTCATGCTTTCCTGTCCCGTAGACTCAAGGCGGATGGTGTGATTGTTCACACAGCCCAGACCGCTTTGTCACCAAAGGGATAGGAAGTCTCTGCGGGAGTCACATGAGCCCCAGGGGGTGTGTTGCCCATCGACCTGGGTGTCTCGTCAGGAAATCTTTCCCTTTTGGGAAATGAGGAAGATCGCTCGTGTGGGCTCTGCCAAGCCTCCCCAAACTCTAATTTGCCCAAATTGGGGACTTGCCGGCTTTAGGCTAAAGAGAGAAACTAGATGCCTTTCAAGAACAAATCGCAAATGCACATTCTCTTTTAATTACACTGTCTAATCGCCTCCAAACAGGATCCTTCCTGAATGTATCCCCTCAGGAGATGACTCTTCAGGAGACAAAATACATTCTGAGTGTGTTTACCAAAGACAGCTGCTTTCTTTGGCTAGTTGTTGCCATTAATCAAAATTTATATGGAATGGCTAGTCTTTGCCAGAACAAGAATATCATCGAGATGACCCTGAAAGGCTGAAAAACAGACTGAAATGGAATTCATAAATTCCACTCATATGCAGAACTCGTCTGCATTATTTCAAGCATCCTTGAAATCATGAAGTGAGGTCCCTGACTTAGAGGTACACACAGTAGAATACTGGAGTGGGATGCCATTCCCTTCTCTAGCGGATCTTCCTGACCCAGGGATCTCCTGCATGGCAGGCAGATTCTTTACCATCTGAGCCACCAGGGAAGCCCAATAGCAGGTCTACAAAACCCAGAACAAATCAGTACAGTTCTGTGTGACCCCAATGCCAGGGCCACCCCCAGGCCCAGCCTATCATCCACCCTAGCTTCCTGACTGGTCTTCCTTCATTCTCTGCTGCTCTGCAGCAGCCACTGGGACGTTTTAGATGTTCAAAATGTTCTAGAATCAAGTTTCAATGCACTTGCCAGTGAGTTTCCCTCTCAGCGATCCAAGCCCACTCCACCTGAAAGCTGTCCTCTGGTAACCCCGGCCCTCCTCCCTACCCATGGGCCCGAGTCACCCACACGACCCAGATGGGAAGAATGATTCCAAGGACTTGTCAGCCGGGCTCAGTAGCGGTCATCTGGGGGCCCTGAGGACGTGAAGACTCAGATGCACAGTTCCTGACCCAGGTTAGGTTCCCAGAGCAGAGACAGAATGTGCCAAGAGGGGACTTTCATGGTGGTCCAGTGGCTACGTCTTTAAGCTTCCAACACAGCAGGCTAGAGTTCAATCCCTGGTCAGAAAACTTGATCCCACATGACCCAGCTAAGAGTTTGCACACCACAACTAAAGATGCCACGTGCTGCAACGGATATCAAAGATCCCAAGTACCACTGCTAAGACCCGGCACAGCCAAACAAACAAAAAATTCCAGGAGCTGAAGAAGCAGAGAGGAAGGTAGGGGGTATCCCTCCCAGAACACCAGGTGTGGCCTCTGGCAGCCTTGAGGCTGAAAGAGGCAAAGACACCAGCTGTTGGTGCCCTTTGTTGATAATCAGCAGCCCGATGCCCACCAGTCTAACGGTTCTTGTTGGCTGGTTCTCACACTTGTGCCTCAAGACTTCGCAGTGCACTGTCTGAGGACCCAGGATGTGCCAGAATCCCCCAGAGTAAGGACAGAGGTTCTCCTGGAGGTGGGCATCCTGAAGTGGGGCTGGCAGATTGAAGGGACAGCTGACCTTTGATCAAGGTGGGCTTAGGTGGACCCAGTTTTTAAACCCCCCAGGTAGAATGCCAGGACCCTGTTACTTTCCAGGACTGGGGCAACCCTGCCTCCAGGGCGGAAAACAGTGGAGGCATGAGTCACTTCCCACCATAAAGGCGGAGTTCAGCCTGCAGGTGAGAAAAAAGGAAACGGTGAGTCATCCATACTGAGATGCTGAGAGGGCCCAGCACCATCTCCCGGGCTGACTGCTGGAACGGGAGAGTACCGCCAGCATGGTAGAAATCCCAAGAAAACTGAAGGATGCCTGGCACCCGGGGCATCAGCCTACAGGCTGCAAACCCCAAGACAATTTCTGTGCCCAAGGGCCACCTGTGTAGTTGGGCAGCAGTGCTAAGGTGCTCAGGCAGGTGGGCTTGCAAGAAGCTTCTCAGAGGGGCGGGGCAGCAGGGAACCAACCGGAGTGGCCAGAGGCCCCGGCAGGGCTCTCCCCATTGAGACAGAGACCAGTGAAGACGGCCCGGTGAGGGTGGCCTTGCAGAACGGTGTGCCTTCTTGGAGGCCAACAGGAATATGATGACCGAGGACCGTGAGCACCTCCCCACCTCAGAACGGTGTGGGAGCCTCCCCTGAACCCCAGCATCACCTGGTGAGAGAAGTTGGTGAGGATCATCAATTCACCGAGCACTTTCCCCAAAGAGACCAGCATGTGTGCATGCTAAGTCGTTTCATTCAAGTTTGACTCTTTGAGACCCTATGGACAGGTTCCCCTGTCCAAGGGCTTCTCCAGGAAAGCATACTGGAGTGGGTAGCCATTGCCTCCTCCAGGGGATCTTCCCAACCCAGGGATCAAATCCGTATCTCCTGTGACTCCTGCATTGCAGGCAACTTTCTTTACTGCTGAGCCGCCAGGGAAGCCCAGAGACCAGAGGGAACCGGATTACAGCAAGATGAAGTTCTCCTCCTTCAAAAGAAATAAAACGCTGTCAGCTAAGTCGAAATCCATTTTGAAGAAGTCACCTGTCTGCACACCTTGGTCTGTGGATCCAGAAATGCATGCCGATTATGAGACGGCCGCAATCTCCTGCTAAAGGAATACTGTTTCCTTGTGAATGAATCCACACTTGGCTTCAGGCCTCCAAGATCCCGAACCTGTTCTTCCCCCTCTGGTTCCACCTCCCCCGCCGCACACACTAACCTTTTGTCCCACTGGCCCCTTTTGTGAACAGCGCTCTCGCGTTCTTTCCTGACTCAGGCTCATGTGTCTCCAGTTTCTTCTGCCAGAACATGCTTTCCCACACCAGCAGCGGAAACTGGCGCCTTCTCAAATTCAGAGAGGCCAGCTGCAAGCAAGCCAAACAGTTGTTCTCTCCACGTCTTCTTCTCTATCTCAGCACTCTTTTCTTTATTTTCACTCCGTAGCGTTTCACACTGTATTGTCACTTATTTGTTTATAGGTTCCCCTGCTAGGCTGTCAGCTCGGTGAGGGTGGGGATTTCACTGCAGTGGTTTAATGGCACCCCACTCCAGTACTTTTGCCTGGAAAATCCCATGGATAGAGGAGGCTGGTGGGCTGCAGTCCATGGGGTCACTAGAGTCAGACATGACTGAAGTGACTTAGCAGCAGTAGCAGCAGCAGCCCAGCACCTGCCTGTAGTGGTGGTGGTGGTGGTTTAGTCACCAAGTCGTGTCGTCTTGCGATCCCATGGACTGTAGCCCACCAGGCTCCTCTGTCCGTGGGATTCTCCAGGCAAGTAGTAGGTACCTGCAAATAACTGTGGAACAAATGGACAAATAAGCAAAGGAATTAACCAGCATCATTAAGGACTCTGGAAAGTGCACAGGAAGTTCATGGCTGGAAATGACTAATTGTACTCAGCAAATTTGGAGAAGGCTTTGCAGAGAGTGCACACCGTGGCAGCATGGGGAGAGATAACCGATGCTGGGGTCAAGAGACAGGAGTGGGGAAGGCACACAGACCCTAGCAAAAATTTCAGAGAAGACAGCAACGCTCACTACAGTTTTAAAATTCTTCCATATCAGAAAAGGAAGTGGTGTCCATGATTTGGAGGAGGGAAGGGATTCGAGGATAAGCAGGATGCCAGACTGTATCATCAACAGGAATAGGAGATGCCGGAGTGTATCAATTGGATCGGGGGATGCTGGAGCTTTTCGATAGGAATAGATGATGCCAGAGTATATGGATAGGAACAGAACATACCCAGCCTTCTGCTCCGCCATTGGTGAGATTCTAAAATAGAGCCATATGTCCAAATTATAACCCTATACTTTATATACATTCAGTTCAGTTCAGTCGCTCAATCGTGTCCAACTCTGTGGCCTCATGGACTGCAGCACGCCAGGCCTCCCTGTCCATCACCAGCTCCCGAGTTTACTCAAACTCATGTCCATCAAGTCGGTGATGCCATCCGACCATCTCATCCTCTGTCGTCCCCTTCTCCTGCCTTCAATCTTCCCCAGCATCAGGGTATTTTCTAATGAGTCAGCTCTTCTCATTAGGTGGCCAAAGGATTGGAACTTCAGCTTCAGCATCAGTCCTTCCAATGGATATTCAGGACTGAGTTCCTTTAAGATTGACTGGTTGGATCTCCTTCCAATCCAAGTGACTCTTAAGAGTCTCCTCCAACACCACAGTTCAAAAGCATCAATTCTTCAGTGCTCAGCTTTCTTTATAGTCCAACTCTCCCATCCATGCATGACTATTGGAAAAACCGTAGCTTTGACTAGACGGACCTTTGTTGGCAAAGTAATGTCTCTGCTTTTTAATATGTTGTCTAGGTTTGTCATAGCTTTTCTTCCAAGGAGCAAGCATCTTTTAATTTCATGGCTGTGGTCACCTTCTGCAGTGATTTTGGAGCCCAGGAAAATAAAGTTTCTCACTGTTTCCATTGTTTCCCCATCTATTTGTCATAAAGTGATGGGACCAGATGCCATGATCTTAGTTTTCTGAATGTTGAGTTTTAAACCAGCTTTTTCACTCTCCTCTTTCACTTTCATCAAGAGGTTCTTTATTTCCTCTTCGGTTTCTGCCATAAGAGTGGTGTCATCTGCATATCTGAGGTTATTGATAGTTCTCCTGGCAATCTTGATTCCAGCTTCATCTAGCCCAGCATTTCGCATGATGTACTCTGCATATAAGTTAAGTAAGTAAGGTGACAATACACAGCCTTGATGTATTCCTTTCCCAACATGGAACCAGTCCGTTGTTCCATGACCGTTCCTAACTGTTGCTTCTTGTCCTGCATACAGATTTCTCAGGAGGCAGGTCAGGTGGTCTGGTATTCCCATCTCTTTAAGAACTTCCCACAGTTATACACATTACATATTTGCTAATGAAGACCCTGGAGAGAGCATGATAAATGATAACAAGGTATAAGAAAATGGAGTGGATTATCTTTAGCCAGAAGAATGCTGAAATAATAATGATAATGCATGTGATCTCCTTTTAAATAACAACCTTCAAGACCTCCCTTGTGGTCCGGTGGATAAGAATCTGCCTGCCAATGCAGGGAACGTGGGTTTGAACCCTGGTCCGGGAGGATCCCACATGCTGCCGAGCAACTAAAGCCATGCACCACAACTGCCGAGCCCGAATTCTAGAGCCTGGGAGCGGCAACGACGGAAGCCCTCCTGCTGTAACTACTGAAGCCCGTACACCCCAGAGCCGGTGCTCTATGAGAAGCCTGTGCACCAAAAGTAGCCTCCACTCTCCGCCACTAGGGAAGGCCCGCTCGCAGCGGTGAACACTCAGCACAACCAAAAATATATAAGTGCATTCGTTATCTTAAAAAAGAAGTTGCACATCTACAGAGGAGATAGGTGGAAATCAATTATTCCCTCAGAAATCATTCTCACAGGTTCACCACAAACCAAATGCCTCCTGTTTGTGGAGTGAATAAATGACCATACGCACTGCTAAGATTTGGCGTGTCACTTTCTTTTCTTGTCTGAGGCTGCATGCACATTGGGTGTGTCCAGTTCAGGCTCTGAGACCTGGCTGTGTCCACGGTGTCCGGGTCATCAGTCTCACTCCAGAGAACCCCATACCATCAGCTGCTGATGAACCTGACATAACTCATGTGACCATTCTGCGTTGTGATAATCCTTGACTCAAGGAAAGAAATCTGAAAGTTAAATTGCTTTGTGAGACTTCATGATTGGTATACGTATACTTTTTGGAAAGTTTTTTTAAAAAACATGATACATATATCAAACTCCTAAGGTCTGTGTATCCCCTGATTGAAATATGCTGCTTTAAATAATAACTCATTTTAAAGACCACACACCTTCTTACAACGCAATTATAAAAAGACAAATAGGCTACTTTTAAAGTGGACAGAGGAATGCAATAGTCGCTTCTACAAGAAAGATATACAAAAGGCCAGTAAGTGCATGAAAAGATACTCAACAGTATCAGTCACTGGGGACATGCAAATCAAAACCGCAGGGTACAACTTCAGACTCTTGTTCACGTCACACTTCACACTAGAATGGCTAAAAGCAAAAAGGTGCACTAACAAGTGTTGACAAGCACACAAATAGCACATATGATGTAAATCCGTTTGTATGAAATGCCCAAGAAAGGAAAATCTACAGAGAAAGAAGGTGAGGAGTTGCTTAAGGATGGGAAGAGGGGTGGTGGGGGAATGGGTAGCCAGAGAGGAAGGGGTTTCTTTCTGAAGTGATGAAAATGCTCTAAGACTGATGGTGGTGATGACTGCCCACACCTGTGAATACAGGTAAACACCACTGAATTATACCCTTTAAATAGGCAAATTGTATGGTATATGAATTATATCTCAGTGAAAGTGTTAGTCACTCAGTCATGTCTGACCATTTACAACCCCATGGACTGTAGCCCACCAGGCTCCTCTGCCCATGGAATTTTCCAGGCAAGAATACTAGAGTGGGTTGCCATTTCCTACTCCAGGGGATCTTCCCAACTCAGGGATCAAACCCAACTCTCCTGCATTGCAGGCAGCTTCTTTACCATCTAAGCCACTAGGGAAGCCTCAATAAACTTGTCTACATCGTGGTTTGTTTTTTTTTTTTAAAGACCAGGCATCTGTGGAATGGAGTTGGAGATCTTTTCCAACATACCTATTTTGGATAAAGCAAACCTTGCTTTAGAAGGTCTAGCAAACCCCTTGTACCACACCAGTTGGCTCATCACCCTTTTGAGCCAAGAACACATTCAATGCTGTGGCCTCTAAGTGACCAATTCAATACTGTGCACATAAGAAGAATTCAATAAAATGGTTGATAAATAAATGAACAGGAAAGTAACATCGTAATGAGTATTTTCTATTTTTCCTGAGAAGTCTGAGTAAGAGGGATAAATGCCAGGAAGAAGCCTGAGATTAGGCATTTGGCCTAACATGAAGGGTTGGACAACACAGTAGAAGAACCAGTCATGACCTATTCTTTATAAAGTTGAAAAGCAGGTCAGTCCAGACAGTGTTAGGTGAACTTTTCTCTGGCAAGAATTGAATGATTCAAACCTTCTATTTGCTGTTACAGCCTTCAAGCTGTTCTTAGCTGTGGTAAACAGCATGGAAAGTCAGAAACATCAAAAATCAGCAACTAGAAGCAGAGGCAAGCCTAACCTGCCCCCTCTCCGCGCCCCAAGCCATTCACGCATAAGACCCAGAATGTGATTCGTTATGATTCCTTATATTTGGGGAGACAAAGTGACATCTCTCACTTCTTTGCTCAAATAGTCTTTCTCTTCCCTCTCTGCTCTTCTCCACCCTTAATAATTATGGGGTTTGGTATTTTAGGGGAATTAAAATTAATTTCATTTGGGGAATTTCTACAACCCGGAGACAGAGACACCTTGAATTATCCAAAAACAAGGGCAAGAAATTCTAAAACAAGATGGAGGTATTTGATGACCAGGGAAGGTCCACGATGAAAATGCCATGTTACTTGTGACACATTTTACTTAAGAGAACACGCATTACACACTAATGGAAAAGGAAGCATCATACAATGCCAAGGATGAAATCTGTATTGTTGACAAGGGTACGGTGTTTGTTCTAGAACTGACCTAGTTACTCCCTACCAGGCCTGTGGCGGCAGAAGGACTCACATGTTTCCCTGCTCCTCTTCTTGTCAGTTACAGAGACTCCAGTCACCACAGGCAGCATCAGGGTGCACTCAAGGGAGCACAGCTGTACCCCTGGGCTGAGTCCAAACCCTAGGCTAATGGTTCGGCTCCCACCGAACAGGAAACAGGACTCCTTCGGAAGAACACTGCACAGGGAACGTTCTTGGTACAGGATGGATGGATCAATCCAGAAGGAGCCTGGATCTGAGGGCTTAGAGGCCCTGCCTTCCAGAAAAGGTCTGCTTCCCTTTGGGCCACAGTGGCCACCAGATCCCTGTGCAGCAAGAGATAAGCTGGTGGGACTTCCCTGGAGGTCCAGTTCAGTTCAGTCACTCAGTTGTGTCTGACTCTCTGCGACCCCATGGACTGCAGCACACCAGGCCTCTCTATCCATCACCAACTCCCAGAGTTTACTCAAACTCATGTCCATTGAGTCAGTGATGCCATCCAACCATCTCATTCTCTGTCGTCCCCTTCTCCTCCTGCCTTTAATCTTTCCCAGCGTCAGGGTCTTTCCAAATGAGTCAGTTCTTTGCATCAGGGGGCCAAAGTATTGGAGTTTCAGCTTCAGCATAAGTCCAATATTGGAAAGACTGATCTCCTTTAGGATGGACTAGTTGGATCTCCTTGCAGTCCAAGGGACTCTCAGGAGTCTTCTCCAACACCACAGTTCAAAAGCATCAATTCTTCAGTGCTCAGCTTTCTTTATAGTCCAACTCTCACATCCATACATGACTACTGGAAAAACCACAGCTTGGTCCAGTGGTTAAGAATTCACCTGCCAATGTGGGGGACACAGGTTTGATCCTCGGTCTGGGAAGATCCCACATGTCTCAGAGCAACTAAGCCCACCACCACAACTATTGAGCCTGTGCTGTAGAGGCTGGGAGCTGAAATTACTGAGCCGGGTGCTGCAACTCCTGAAGCCTGGGCTCCCTAGAGTCCATGTTCCCCAACAGGAGAAGCTATTGCAGTGAGAGAAGCCCGCTCATCGCAACTAGAGAAACACCCACAGCAACAAAGACCCAGCACAGACCAAAAAAAATAAATAAAGAGATAAGCTGGCCAAAAAAAAAAAAAAAGGATTCATTATGCCAGCAGCGGGAATTGACCCTGGTCATCAGGAGAATTGGCCCTTCCTCCTGGGGACATAGAAGAACAGATCAGCACACTGGTGGTCTGTGAGGGTGCCTCCCTGCCCAGAGTGGGGAGGGGGCTGGCTAACAGACCAGTGGGAAATATGAAGAAATACCAGGACTGATCTCTTTTGTTATTTTAGTCTATTCCTTGTAATATATGCCTTATAATGTACGTGCTATATCTGCAAATGTTTATCATTTATGAACAAGACATTTTTAATGGGATGCATGCTCACTTTGTTTGTTTGTTTGATTTTTTAGAGGTATATGATTTAAAAAGTTTGCAGATCACTTCTCTAATCCAGTGAGCTTTCTACCTCGAAGACCCTCACGAGTCCCTGCTGTGCTGGGTGGCGTCCTGATCTCCGGTGCCACCTCCCTCATCAGACCCGCCCCCGCCTAGTTTCCCATGATGTCATCAACTTCCTTCCCCATCTATCCAGAGCTCTTCTTATGACGCACATACTTTAGGGTTTTGCCTTGTAATATAGAAATTTGCATAAAATGTACTTGTTTCTTCAGGTCTAATTTAGGCTTGTTGAAGACAGAAGCTGTATATTTTTCCCCCCAGAACCTTGTGATGCTTGTTGAATGAATATTTTAAGTGTCATAACCTCAAAGACTGATCTTAATGGGATATTTTAAGTAATCTGTCTTTCATTCAGAGCGTAGTGAGTGAAAGTCGCTCAGTTGTGAACCACCCTTTGTGACCCCATGGATGGTACAGTCCGTGGAAGTCTCCAGTCCAGAATACTGGAGTGGGCAGCCTTTCCCTCCTCCAGGGGATCTTCCCAACCCAGGGACCGAACCCAGGTCTCCCACCTTGCAGGCAGATTCTTTACCAGCTAAGCCACCAGGGGAGTCCGTACAGAGCATAACGGGAGTTAAAAAGACACGGTGTAGGATTAAACACTCATCCTTTCAGGTGAAGTTCATGCTCCCTGCTAGTCCTTAGGTTGCTGGCCACAGAAAAAAAAAGAATTCACAGAATGATACCGCCACCAGGTGGCAGAATGACATTGCTCTTCAATTCATATTTTTCAAAGCATGATCAGCCCACCCGTTAAGCTACCTTAGAACACATCACGTGTGCCCACACATCCTGTGTGTCCGGAAGAGAGTGGAGTTAAGAGTTCATTTTACTCCTGGATCAGCCTCACCCCTTTCTGCTGAGCCCTGACCTTTGCACAGGGCATCAAATCACAGGTAACTCCCTCTCCTGAGCCTCTGCTGCAGGGGATTCTGACCCCACTTTGTCTCCATGTGGGGAAATCTAACTCGGTCATCTGGCTTCAGTACATGTGGGGTCAGGGCGCCAGAGGGCTTCTGCTGGCAACTCTCCCTCTGCACCAGGAGCCTCCTCTCGGACTCCAGCGAACCAGGCAGAAGAGAGCATTTAGAGATGTTAACAAAGGGTGCCCCCTGCATGTCCTGGTGCCCGAGCGCCTCCTGCATTCTGTCATGGGTGTCTGCATGTGCCCCTTGTCTCTGGTGCCCTGCATCACGTAGAATGCAGAAGCGAAAGCTTCGGGCCCTGGCTTTGAGATTTTCGAGCCTGGTAGGAGACGCTTTATGGGTGTATTCTTGGGAAGAGTGAGGCGAGGTGCTCTGCCCAGATCCCTTCTCCCCCAGACCGGAAACACTCCCAGGCAGGGCCTCTCTGGAGGGAAGAGCCTCAAGCAAGCAGAGTGTGATGAAGCCCCGAGCTCTGCCCTCTTCACCCCTGAGAACACCCGAGTCTTCAGGGGGAAGATCGCAAGGGCAGAGGGCCCCCTTCCTGCGAGAGCCTGGAGGGCCCGCAGCAGGACAGACGGTCCGCAGGGCCCCCAGCACGACAAAGTCAGCGTCGCTTACGCTAGATTTACTCCAAGTCCTGGGTGCTGTTTTAGTGCTGACTCATTTGATTTTCACAAACACCCTACGAGTTAAATTATTTTAATCTCTATTGTCTTCAGATGTGAAAAATGAAGTTTCTGCCTTGCTTGGAAATGGCGGAGCGTCGCTGCACACCCCAGCGGTCTCTGGGCCCACGTCTCTGACTTCCATGCCAACCGCTTCCCTGGATGGGGCACGAGGAGGCAAAGGGGCATGGCCTGCAAGGGGCTGAGGTCGAGCCCGGGGTGATTCAACCCTGAGCCGGTCCACTTGTCCCCCAAGGCCCAGTCAGGACATCTGAGCAGACCTCCAGCCCCACCATGGCCCAGAAACTTGGAAGTTAGTCTGGGGAAAGGCACCCACCAAACTGACCGATTCCCACTTTTCAGTGGACTGATGGCTCAAAGCAGAAATTAAATCCAGTGTCAAAAAGTATTAGACTCACAGACACAGAAAACAAAGTTATGGTTACCACAGGGGACGGGAGAGGGCAGATCAATTAACATATACATATATACACACTGCTGCTGCTGCTGCTAAGTCACCTCAGTCGTGTCCGACTCTGTGTGACCCCATAGACGGCAGCCCACCAGGCTACCCCGTCCCTGGGATTCTCCAGGTAAGAACACTGGAGTGGGGTGCCATAGATAAACAATTAGACCTGTATAAGGCAGGGAATTAGATTCAATGTCTTGTAATAACCTATAAGGGAAAAGAATCTGAAAAAGAATATATATATATATATATATATACACATACATATATATATACATAAGTACGTACAACTGAATCTGAAAGAGAGTATATGTATATGTATATATGGGCTTCCCTGGTATCTCAGACAGAAAGGAATCTGTCTGCAATGCAGGAGACCCAGGTTTAATCCCTGGATTGGGACAATACCCTGGAGAAGGGAATATGTGTGTATGTATACACATACACACACACACACATATATATGTAACTGAATCGCTTTGCTGTAACCTAAAGCTAATACACATTGTAAATGAACTATTTGTTTGTTGTTCAGTGACCAAGTCGTGTCTGACTCTTTGCAACTCCATGGACAGCAGCACTCCAGGGTCCTCTGTCCTCTACTATATATCCCAGAGTTTGCTCAAATTCATGTCCATTGAGTCAGTGGTACTATCCAACCATCTCATCCTCTGTCGTCCCCTTCTCCTCCTGCCTTCAATCTTTCCCAGCATTAGGATCTTTTCCAACAAGTTGGCTCTTTGCATCAGGTGGCCAAAGTATTGGAGCTTCAGCAACAGTCCTTCCAAAGAATATTTCAAGGCTGATTTTCCTTAGGTTTGACTAGTTTGATCTACTCAAATTTAAAAAAAAAAAATAAAATAAAAAAATTCAGTATCAGAAAAGTAAGAAAAAAACTAATTTCTGGCATGTCTGACTTGGTAGACTGAGACTCAAGTCCAGCAGAATAAGGAAAGGGAAAGCGAAGTCGCTCAGTCGTGTCTGACTCTGCAACCCCATGGACTGTAGCCCACCAGGCTCCTCCCTCCATGGGATTCTCCAGGCAAGAGTACTGGAGTGGGTTGCCATTTCCTTCTCCAGGGGATCTTCCCGACCCAGGGATCGAACCCAGGTCCCCCGCATTCCAGGCAGATGCTTTAACCTCTGAGCCACCAGGGAAGCCTGAGGGAAGGGGAGGGAGGAGTAAAAGCCCACACTGAACTCCTCTCAAGCCCAGGCACTCCTTCTCATCACTACCCATCCCCTCACAAATACGTTCAACCCTCCATTGAGGGGTTAATAATCTCCCCCATGTTGACTGAGCCAGGACCCAAGAGGGCAAGGCTGAGACCAGTGTGAGGTGGAGCCAGGACTCAAGTTCTGACCTGTCCCGTGGAAAATCGCAAGGCATTTGTGTTACTACCACCCACGGAAGCCCTGCTATTGGAGGTCAGTCCCGCCGAGGCAGCTGTCTTGCAGGTGAAGGTTGAGGAACCAGCCCGCTCTTCTCCAGCCCCTCGCCCAGTCACTCAGACTGAACTCGACAAGTGACTCCTGGCTTGCAACTTTTGGCTTATCTCTGATTCTAACAAAGGGAGCTCTGCTGAAAAGCTCTTGGCAGTTGTTCAACAGAAGAATTTTGACAATTTCAATAGCTTTATTGAGGTATCATTGGCATGCAATAAAGTGTACATTGACAAATAATAAACTCTCCATTCAAGGCAGACAGCTTGGTAAGTCCTGATAGACGTACACACTTGTGAAACAATAACCACAGTCAGAAGGGTGAACAGATGCACCCCTCCCAAAATGTCTCCTTCGTCAGCCCTTCTCTGTCCCTCCCTGCTTCCCTCTAGCAACCACAGATCTGCTTTCAGGCACTGCAGACTATTTTGCATTTTCTAGACTTTACCATAAATGGATTCTTACAATACGGACTCCATTTGTCTGGATGCCTTTATTCAAAATAATAATTTTGGGACTCATCCATGTTCCATGGATCAATGGTCCATTCCTTTTCCTGGCTGTGTAATATTCTATTGTTGGGGCTTCCCAGATGGCTCAGATGGTAAAGAATCTGCCTACAGTGCGGGAAGCCTGGGTTTGACCCCTGGGTCAGGAAGATCCTCTAGAGAAGGAAATGGCAACCCACACCAATGTTCTTGCCTGGAGAATTCCATGGACAAAGAATCCTGGTGGGCTACAGTCCATGGGGTCACAGAGAGTCAGACACGACTGAGCAGCTAACACACACACACAATAATAATCTGTGAGCCGCTGTTTGTCCACTCACCTGGGCTCTCTTTTCTGCTCCACTGACCTATGCACTTGTCTATCAAAGCCACACTGTTTCTATTACAACACCAGAATTTAAGGTGTGATGAGAGGCTTAAATAAACCTGATGTCCATTCCATCCAGCAAAGTCTGCGGGTCCTTTCTTCCCTGAACAAGAAACGCCTGCTTTCTCCTCCCAGAGGGCAGCGGGGTCTACCTTTCACTTAAATGGTCTTAGAACAGCCGCTGTGCAGATTGCAGTAGAGAATATTCTGTTGCTGCTGTGAAGAATATCAATGGTGGGAAATTGCAGAAAATCGCCCTGTCATTTGCTCTTTGCCACCTAAACCAACAGGCTTCCTAGGTGGCGCCAGTGGTAAAGAACCCGTCTGCCAATGCAGGAGACACAAGTTCAATTCCCTGGTCAGGAAGAGCCCCTGGAGGAGGAAATGGCAACCCGCTCTTCCCTGGAAAATTCCATGGACAGAGGAGTCTGGTGGGCTATATACAGTCCATGGGGCCGCAAAGAGCCTAACTCGACTGAGTGACTGAGCACACCCTAAACCAGCACCTGAACCAAACTGAGAGCAGACCCAGCGGCCTTGTACAGCCCATCCTGGAGTGAGCACCAGTCACCCAGCTGGACTTCCTAGCAGTTTCTAGAAAGATGGGCAGATGGTAGGGAGACTGAAATTAGCCATTAAAATACAATTTGAGAATGTTACTGTATTGCCCAACATCACTCCAATCCTCTGCTTTGAAAATTGCAAGCCAGTTACATACTAAAAAGGAAATGGAAGAAGAGGTCCTGCCTCATGCCCCACATCCCAGGGGCACAGCACTGCTGGTCTGTGCCAGTCTGGGGACTACGCACCGGAAAGCTTGGCGCAGAAAGGGAGGCAAGCGCCTGTGCAATCCCTCAGTACCATCTCACAAACTGTAAATAAAAACCTGTTCTAAAATTAAAACATTATTTAAAAAATATCAACATAGCCATGTGAAAAAGAAGCTAGAGAAAGAGAAGATTTACTCAAGTGGCTGAAAAATAACACGGCAGTTCTAAAAAGTAACTGCCCTCTTCATTTTCATCTTCCCAAATGAAACCTGACCATTAACCTCCCATCCTCCAGAGGCTCCTCTCGGATGGGGTGTTTACTTCTCCAAGCTGTAGGATGGTCCTGAGATGCGCCAGGAAGCTGAGGGGAGTGCATTTTTGTTTCTCCCCAACACTTCTGGGTGAAAACACCCTTCGATCTGTTTTTCCTTACCCCACCCCAGTACTTTTGCCTAGAAAATCCCATGGACGAAGGAGCCTGGTAGGCTCCAGTCCATGAGGTCGCTAAGAGTCGGACACGACTAAGCGACTTCACTTTCACTTTTCACTTTCATGCATTGGAGAAGGAAATGGCAACCCACTCCAGTGTTCTTGCCTGGAGAATCCCAGGGGGTGGGGGAGCCTGGTGAGCTTCCGTCTATGGGGTCACACAGAGTCGGACACGACTGAAGTGACTTAGCAGCAGCAGCACTGATTATGTCTTTTTCCTGGTTTAATCAGAGATAAGTAGAACAGATTTTGCAAGTCTCCTCAAAGGAGAGTCTGGAGATGTTTGGTGCTTACGGAAGGTATGAAAGCGTAAGTTTAGAGGTGAGAACTTCAGGCTGTCACCGCATCTCACCACAGCTCTTATGAGATAACGATAGAAGACATGTACGAGCTGGGAAGCAGGGCTGGCAAGGATGATACTAGTGGGATAATCCCACAAATGGATAAAGATAAAAGCACAGGGTCTGTCACCCTCTAACACCAACTCGTCTCCTAGTTCCATCTTTGCCAGGAGGAAACCCATCCAGTAAACACCAATGTCGAAACGAAAACAGGGTCCCTGGAGTCTGACCCTGACAATACCCACTCGGAATGGAATTCCATGAAAGACAGGTCTATCTTGGACCTCAACACCTTGGAGAGCTATTACTAAAAAAATAAAAATCACAAAGAGACATTCAGCTTCATACTAACCACTGCGTAGTACACACAAGGGCAGCTTCGATCTGAGACTGTAAGGTTCTTACCCCCAAAACAAGGAGTGTGTTAGAGACTCATCTTCCCCCAGAGACGGTCTAAAAGAGAATGTGTGAACCACCCTCGGTGACCCCCAAGGATACAGGACTCCTGGGGTTCACACCTTTGTGTGATTCCCATCCCCTTGAGTGTGGGCAGGACTTGGGACTTGCTTGTAACCAAGAGACTGTGGCAGAGATGATGGGATGTCACTCCTTGGCCAGCTCACCACATATGGATGAGATTCGTCTTGTAACAAACATGCTAGGTGCTGCCTCACTGGCCTTGAAGAAGCCATCAAGAAGTCATCAGCCACAGTAGAGCAGCCCACAAGGCGGGGAACTGTGGGTGCCTCTGCTTGCAGAGAGCAGCCTCCAGCAAGAAGCTGAAGCCTTAGCCTTGCAACAGGAAGTAAATGAATTTTGTCAACAACCCGAGGGAGCAAGGGAAACAGCCTTACTCAGCTGTGACCAACATCTTGACCACAGCCTGGTGAGGTGCTGTAGCCAAGGATTCAAGTAAGTCCTGCCCAGATTCCTCACCCACAGAAACTCTGCGATGCCGAATAAGTGTTATTTTAAGCTGCTAAGTTTGTGGGAATTTGTTACACAGCAATGGCTAACTGATAAAGGGAATGAGATATATTTTTGTGTGTTAGCCACTTGGACTTTATAAACATTTTGTTCCTAGGATGTCACCTTCATGCTACAAGAAGCATTCCTTCCCACTTTTCCTGCCACAGAGGGGACCCCAAATCAGATGGCTCCTAGTGGAGCCTCATCAGAAAGACATAGCAGCAGAATAGGGGTGGTTCTCCAAAGGAAACCCACGGTCACATGACCAGACGAGAAAGGAGACAGAAAATGAACATCCCCAAAAGAACCATTGTCCCCCCCTGCCCCCCGAGAGTCCAATCCACATAATCTGACAGAGGAAGAAATAGGCCCCGAGAGGTCAGTGGCGTCCAGAGTCTGTGCCCCTCGGTAGGGTCAGAAGCAAAACCACGTTTCCTCAGTCCTATCCAGGACTCTTATCACTAGAGCACGTTGCATGACTCATGTTTTTGGATGATCTTATTTTTCTGCTTTTTTAACCTATTTAGGCATATTTATTCAGTGAGAAAGCACTAAAAATCAAAGTCAAATAATTCGTGGAGATAAACAAAAGTTTAAAAAAAAATCCAGTGGAATCAGACTTGTTATTTGGAAGAGAAATGCCTATTTGGCTGCCCTTTCAAAACATTTCCAACTGGTTTCTGCATACTTGGGACTTTGGATTACTCCCATACTCAAGAACAACAGAATGGTGAATATGAACCCAGTAAAGACAGAAAAACAGAGAACTAGGTCTTGGGCTTCAATTTCTCTTTCTTTCCTTACATGTTTAAACTCTTGCACCATTTAGTCAGTCACTAAGTGTGTCTGACTCTTTGCGACCCCATGAACTGCAGCACACCAGGCCTCCCTGTCCTTCACCATCTCCCTGAGCTCGCTCATGTCCATTGGGTGGTTGATGCCACCCAACCACCTCATCCTCTGTCGTCCCTTTCTCCTCCTGCTTTCAATCTTTCCCAGCATCAGGGTCTTTTCCAATGAGTTGGCTCTTCGCATAAGGTGGCCAAAGTACCAGAACTTCCACTTCAGCATCAGTCCTTCCAATGAATATTCAGGACTGATTTCCTTTAGGATTGACTGGTTGGATCTCCTTGCTGTCCAAGGAACTCTCAAGAGTCTTCTCCAGCAGCACAGTTTGAAAGCATCATTTCTTTGGTGTTCAGACTTCTTTATGGTCCAACTCTCACATTCATACACGACTACTGGAAAAACCACAGCTTTGACTAGACAGACTTCTGTCGGCAAAGTGATGTCTCTGCTTTTTAACAAACTGTTCTGGGTGGCCCCAGAACAGCATCATGGAGCAAGGCCCTTCCAGGAATGTCACTGGTCAGGGCTTTGGAAGAATAGCCGGGGCCCTCGCCTCCTAATTTAATTTCAGTAGGCATGCTCTTAGGGATGGTCACCCTCCCCAAGAGCGAGGGGCAGGGGAGGAGGGAGGTTCAGACAGAGGAGAGGAGGTAAATACGAAGTCACGTCCTACTGTGTGACTCCAAGCAAGACACCCTCTCAGAGCCTTGACTTCTCTCGTGTAATAATAGCATAGAGGGGCTGACCGCTGCCCTGCAAGCTCTCTGTGGAGGAGCGAGTGAACTGACATGGGCCAGAGCCATGTCCAAGGTGTTTAATCAGTGTATCCGGCTGGTCTGAGCTGATTCCACATCCGCAACCACTTCTCACCCACAGCCATGGCCCCGAGGGCTGAGAAGTCACCGTGATCGATGCCCTGCTGCTGACCTCGCACCACACTCTGAGTGCTGCATGTAGAGTAGCACTTAATGCTCACAACCAGGCATGAGATGAACACTATTACACTCATTCCAGTTGTGCAGATAAAGAAACTGGGTCATGGGGAGGGTGAGGCTTGGAGGAGCCGGCTAGGGAACTGGCACAGCTTAAAAACAGACTCAGGCAAAGGGACCCAACATTAGGTTCCTTGTTAACACATTCTACCACCTCTTGGATAAACGCAATGACCTCAAAGAAGGGGCCACGCAGCCCAGGGGCCCATCTTCCTCACTATTCTCCACCACCCACTCCTTCAACCCTCTTTGGGTGTAGGATTCTTCTGTCTTACTCCAAGATCCCTCTCTGGGCCCATCCACATCACAGCCTCCATTGGGTCACCTGCCTCTTTGGTGTCAACTGAGCCCTTTGGATTTCTCTGCAGGCTGGAGACATTCCACACAAACCAGGACCTAAAAATAAGGAGGTAGGAAGACTGCAGTTGTTGACCATTTGGCAAAGGCTTCTTGGGGGCCCATCGAAGCCAGTCTAGAATGATCAGTGATCAGAGATGAAGTGCCTGACGATGCCCATGTAGCAATGATACCAGCCAGTCACAAGTAGACCTGGAGGCTTGGTGGTGACTTTCCTTTCAGGTAAGCTGTAGGAGGAAAGAGACATGATGTCAGAGGAGATCACACTTGGGTTCTGACGCCTAAGGAGACAGAGTTGTAGATGTTCCAGTGAGACCTGGGGGAGGGGCAGCTGAGGAGCTGGGTGCTCCCTTCCTAGCATCAGTGCGATCAGGCTTTTGGCCTCAGACCAAGCAATTCAGTTCAATTGCTCAGTTGTGTCTGACTCTTTGCAACCCCATGGACTGCAGCATGCCAGGCCTCCCTGTCCATTACCAACTCCCGGAATTTATCCAAACTTATGTCCTTTGAGTCAGTGATGCCATCCAACCATCTCATCCTCTGTCGTCCCCTTCTCCTCCTGCCTTCAACCTTTCCCAGCATCAGAGTCTGGTCTTTTCCAATGAGTCAGTTCTTCACGTGAGGTGGCCAAAGTATTGGAGCTTCAGCATCAGTCCTTCCAGTGAATATTCAGGACTGATTTCCTTTAGGATGGATCTCCTTGCAGTCCAAGGGACTCTCAAGAGCCAATATCAGAGTCCAAAAGCATCAATTCTTCGGCCAAGTAGTGGGGTGTGTCATAGAACTGTAACATACTGCCTCCAAGTCCCATTTCTTCTCAAAAAGGTCTTTCAAGTTCATGATAATCTCTTTTTCCACCACAGTTTTCAATCAGATAAAGAGTTGGTCCTGAATATTCACTGGAAGGACTGATGTTGAAGTTGAAATTCCAATACTTTGGCCACCTCATTTGAAGAACTGACTCATTGGAAAAGACCCTGATGGGGTCAAGCAGGTGGGCAAGGGAAGAAGCAGGGAAACCCGCTAAGGCCCCTGCACTGATCCAAGTTCAAGGCAAAGGGGGCTTGGAGCAGGTGGCTGAGTGGGAAGATGAGAGGGAAGGCAAGATCTCGGAGGAGAGGGAGGAGGGTTTTCTGCCACACTGGATGTGCGATCCAGGAGAACGAGGTGTCCCAGAGAACTCGAGGCAACGGCAGCACTGGTGCTGCTGGCGATCGGCTGGTGGGCCAGTGGGGCTCAGGGCTGCCCTGCGTCCAAGCTCAACAGCTCACTTTTTATGGGCTTATTGTTTGGGAGGCTTATTGCAAAAGAGAAATGTGTATGTTAAAGTCCACTGGAGTTATAATTAATTCTGTCCCTGCACAGAGACTGTCTCCCAGGGGGTAGTTCAGACAAAAACACCGAGAGCAAGACTTCCTGGCCACTGGCCTGCCTGGAAACAGACAGAGCAGCCTGCACAACGAGGCCCCAGCACAGCCCTGCGCGGGGTGTGGGTGGGCAGCGCTCTCCTCCAAGTGCAGCAGGCGGTGAATTTGGCCTCCGTTAAGCTCACGTGTCAACTCCAAGCTGATGCTGCAGTAGTGGAGCTTCTGGGAAGCTCAAAGTGCCCTTACTTTGCTCCTAGAGTCCCCTTGTGACTCAGCTGGTAAAGAATCTGCCTGCAGTGAGGGAGAGCTGGGTTCAATCCCTGGATTGGGAAGATCCCCTGCAGGAGGGAAAGGCTACCCATTCCAGTAATCTGGCCTGGAGAATTCCGTGGATTGTACAGTCCATGGGGTTGCAAAGAGTCAGACACGACTGAGCAACTTTCACTCACGCACTCAGGGTCCCCTTAGGGCTTCCTAGGTGGCTCTAGCGATAAAGATTCCACCTGCCAATGCAGGAGACATAAGACACAAGCATTCAGTCCCTGGGTCAGACAGATCCCCTGGAGTAGGAAATGGCAACCAGCTCCAGTATTCTTGCCTGGAGAATCAGACAGAGGAGCCTGTCCATGTGGTCACAAAGAGTCAGACACGCCTGAGTGACTGTCCTTTCAAGGCCAAGCTCGGCTGTGTGCCCTCAAGTCCCATGTTGATTATTATCTTTCTTTTGTGCAAAACAAAAAGTGTCCCCAGGGCCTTCCCTGGAGGTCCAGCGGCTAAGGCCCAGTGCTTCCACTGCAGGGGCACAGACTCAATCTCTGGTTGGGAACTAGAATCCCGCGAGCTGCGCGGCATGGCCAAAAAATTAAGAGCGTCCCCATGTGTATTAGGGGTCTTAACCTCATCAGTGAGCCCTGTAGTCCGAGTTACGATAAGATCCCCGGGGCTGAGGGGCGTTTACACACGTTTGGCCCACAGTTCACGGTCACTGGTGACTGTGCCGCAACCTCCAATGTGTTTGATGAACACGTGCAATCTGTGCCTGGTTAATGCCTGTGTTGACTCTTTCATCCACAGAGACAATCTTATTTTTTCCTTTATCATGAGAAAAATTAGGGACTACTTGTGAGTTTCCATGTAGAAGCAAAAATTTTGGAAATTGTCTGCTAACAAAGGATAAGTGTGGGTGGACTTGGGGTACCGGGTGAACAGGTCACGGGGTGGGGGTGTGAATGGGTGACCTCAGAGCAAAGACAGGGAGCCATTGACCTGCATGCACCTAACTATCACCCCCTGGTTCCTCCTCCTCTGGCCCCACCCACCCTCAACGCCACCCCACCTGCAGGAGCCTCCTTAAGACATCCTGAGCAGAGGGACCCTCCTCCAGCCAGGTCCTGAGCAGAATGACTTGGTGTATTTCCAGGGAGCGAAACACTGCATGTCAGGAAGGCCTCCCAAGCCCCAGATATCCTGGTCTCATCTTCTCCTTCAAAACTCTACAAATGAAAACAGGCTATCTTGCCCTTTCTTTGGTTTTCAAGTAAACATTTCCTTAGGTACTAATCAGATTAACAGTCACCCCACTTCCTTGCTTCAAGGAGAATGCTGCCCTGATTTTCCAAGCCCAGCAAGGTAGCCCTGGCCAGGTTAAAACTGGGTCTCGCATTGCATCTATGTAGAGTCAGAAATACCGAAAGGAGCCAGGGTCCTGCGGGATCCCCATCTGCACGCCCTGCTAGCAGAACCTGGGAGGGACGCCTCTGGGATTTTTCCGGGTCGGTTGGCCTCCTGGGGAAGGAAGTAAAGGCACCCGTGGAACCTCATGACCTTGACATTGAAGCTCTCAGAGAAAGACCAAGGCGAACACCCTAGGCCTCCCGGGGCCACGCATGGTGAGGGCCTTCTGGGGGTGGACTGTCCGGGCAGACACCACACACTGGTGGATGACAGTTCCTGGTCACTCCGTGTCTGATTCACAAACAGTTTTTTAACTACTTAGCAAGGTTTTGAAATGGGTGGAGGGGGTTCTATCACGTGAAAATCCATATTTGCAGCTTCTCTTAAAACCTGAGACGATTGGGCCCCACGGAGCCCGCCTCTCTCAGGGCAGCGGTGGGCTGTCTGCGTCTGCTCCCTGACACGGGCCCTTCGGTTCCTTGCTGTCCCCAGCGTCCCTGGCCGTGTTCCTGGCCAGGCTCATCTTTTCCATCTCCTGCCTGGTATTTGAGTGTGGCCCTGAGGGACGTCAGCTGGCTGTACCCCCTCCTGTCCTCTCCTAACAGAAGCTGTAGGAAGCCCCCGAGGGTGGCAATAGGCTCCTGCAAGCTCAACACAAGGTTAAAGATAAGAAGGATGGCTGGGCCTTCCCCACCAGGGAGCCCTCACACACCCCTCCTCCTGCAAGACTCCTCATTCAGCACCTGGGCAGGAGACAGGGCCCACATCAGCTATGTGAGCAGAAAGAATTTCATAACTGTCACTTACAGGGGCTTCCCTGATGATGGCTGGGTGGTAAAGAGTCCGCTTGCAGGAGACACGGGTTCAATCCCTGCTCCGGGAGGATCGCACATGCCGTGGGGGCAACTAAACCCAGGCACCATTGGGCCTGTGCTCGAGAGCTCGGGAGCCACGAGTACGGAGGCGTGCGAGCCCTGGAGCTCGTATTCCATGACAAGAGGCCACCACGATGAGAAGCCCACACTCCACAACTAGAGAGAAGACCCTGCAGCAAGGAAGACCCTGCACAGCCGAAAATCAATAAATATAATTATAAAAGTGAAAAATGTGAAAGTGAAAGTCGCTCAGTTGTGTCTGACTCTTTGCAACCCCATGGTCTATACAGTCCATGGAATTCTCCAGCAAGAATACTGGAGTGGATAGCCTTTCCATTCTCCAGGGGATCTTCCCAACCCAGGGATTAAACCCAGGTCTTCTGCATTGCAAGCAGTTTCTTTACCAGCTGAGCTACAAGAATCCTGGAGTGAAGCCCAATCCTGAAGCCCAAGAATCCTGGAGTGGGTAGCCTACCCCTTCTCCAGCAGATCTTCCAGACCCGGGAATCAAACAGGAGTCTCCTGCACTGCAGACGGATTCTTTACCAACTGAACTATCAGGGAAACTGTCTTTACATTTAAAGTTGTAAACTAGGGACTGAAAGACAAGAGGAAGCTATAAACCACCTTTAAGGACACATGACCCTTTTCACAGAACTTCAGGAGATGTACCCTGAGACTGGGGATCAAAGAGAAGAGATGAGGCTGGTGTTACTAAGCCTGTGAGCCTGGAGGAGGCCCCCAAGACCCTGGAATCCAGGTCTCTGAGGCGCTAGAGTCTCTAAAGTGGGCTCAGTGATGCTGGCAGGGCTGGTGGTCATGGGATCACAAGCTGTGATGGGAAAAACAACTCTTGAGGAAAAGTCTTTAAGGAAAACAACTCTGTTTTTCTGAGCTGCCACTGAGGCATTTTACTGTCTGATAACCCTGCTCACACCCAGAGCCTGGAGATAAGAGTTTAAGAGCCTGCCACCGCTTCCTGCTTTATTCTTCCCAGGGCGCCTTGTAAAAAATGACCACTTTAAAAAAAAAAAAAAAAAAGACCCCTTAAGAGTTAAGCCTGTGAAAAGCCAGCCCCAACCATCTAATACGCAGTGGCTGTTTGCTCCCCAGAGACCTGGGATGGGGGCTGGCCCTCTTCTTGGCTCACGAGGCCCCCTCCCTTCTGGGATCTGTCAGTAATAATACATCTTGTGACTCCACTTCCTTTGTGTGGGTTTATTGAAACTGCACCTTCAATCAAAATGACCCCCAGGGTTTTCACTTCCCCAAAGTGGAGCTCAGATATGCAGGGAGCTCCCTGCCACCCCTGGGAGGGGGGTCTTGTGCCCTCCCCACCCCTCCCCACGCAGCAGGTCATCATAATGTGCATATTCCTGATTCAATACACCAGCTCTGGCTTCTCAGCACAGAAGCAGGCACGGAACCCAGAGGAAGCGAGCAGGAAGGAGGGCCCCCTTTCAACCTTCCCTGTGGTGCCCCCAGCTGGCAGAACCTGGGAGGAGCCACTGCAAATCAGACCTTTGCAGTGTGCAAGTCGCTCAGTCATGTCTGACTCTTTGTGACCCCCATGGACTATACAGTCCATGGAATTCTCCAGGCCAGAATACTGGAGTGGGTGGCCCTTCCCTTCTCCAAGGGATCTTCCCAACCAGGTTTCCCGCATTGCAGGCGGATTCTTTACCAGCTGAGCCACAGGGAAGCCCCAAACAGATATATAGCAGTGTAATATAACAGATAACATATATATAATATAACAGATATATAGCAGTGTAATATAACAGATAACATATATATAATATAACAGATATATACATTAATAAAAGAAAATATATATATAATATAACAGATATATAGCAGTGTAATATAACAGATAAATATATATATATATAATATAACAGATATATAGCAGTGTAATATAACAGATAACATATACATATATATATAACAGATATATAGAGTGTAATATAACAGATAACATATATATAAATATAACAGATATATAGCAGTGTAATATAACAGATAACATATATATATAATATAACAGATATATAGCAGTGTAATATAACAGATAACATATATATATATAATATAACAGATATATAGCAGTGTAATTAACAGATTATATATATAATATATATAGTATTAATATATAGTAGTATTAAGTATAATATATAGTAGTAGTAATCAACAAGGACGTATTGTTGATTATAGCAAAGGGAACTCAACTCAATAATCTGTAATAACCTACATATATATGTATATAACTAAATCACTTTCCTTTTACCTGAAACGAACAGAGCTTTGTAAATCAAACATCAATACTGCAATATAAAATAAAAACTTGGAAGGAATTCCCTGGTGGTCCAGTGGTTAAGACTCAGCTTCAAATGCAGGCGGTGTGAGTTTGACCTCTGGTCAGGGAAATAAGATCCCACATGCTGCGTGGCATGGCCAAAAACAAAATAATTTTTTAAAACTATGGAACCATTAAAGAAAACATCAAGAAGTTTGTAAACTTCTAAATATAAAAAAAGATTAATTAAAAGGCTAAATACATTAAAGGTTTTCACTCTTCTGCTAGATTCTAGCGTCAGGCTCTGTCCCTGCTGCTGACTATTGCGTGCACGTATTCTTGGTGGAAAATAGACATAACAAAATTGGACCATCTGAATCATGCTTAAGTGTACAGTTCAGGGGTTCTAAGTACGCTTGCAGTGTTGTACAACCATCACCACCGTCCACCTCCAGGACTTTCTTATCTTGTAAAACTGAAACCATGTCCATTAAGCAACAAGCCCTCATTGGTCCCTCTCCTCAACCTCTAGCAAATAACATTTGACTTTCTGTCCCGTGAATCTCGTTACCCTAAGTACCTCACTTACGTGGAACCCTTTTCTGTCTGGCTTATTTCACTTAGCATGATGTCTTCAAGGTTCATCCGTGTTGTAACGTGTATCCGAACTAGCATCCCTCACCCACGTAGCATGCTCAAAAAGAATTATGTTTCTAAAGCATATTTCATGACACAGGAAAATCATATGGTTTAATGTAAGGTGCAAAAAAATGAATACAAAACAGCAATGATGTTCAATACTTATAAATACCCCTTTAAAACTAGTAAGAGGAAGGATGAGAAGAAGGGGTAGTTAGAGAGTTTGGGATGGACATATACACCCTGCCATATTTACAATGGACAGCCAACCAGGAATGACTTTATAGCACATGTAACTCTGCTCAATGTTACGTGGCAGCCTGGATGAGAGGGGGGTTTGGGGGAGAATGGACACATGTGTATGTATGGCAGAGTTCCTTCAACGTTCACCTGAAATTATCACAGCACTGTTAATTGGCTATATCCCAATACACAATAAAAAGCTTAAAAAACTCCCGCTGCTGCTGCTAAGTCACTTCAGTCGTGTCCGACTCTGTGCGACCCCAGAGGCGGCAGCCCACCAGGCTCCCCCGTCCCTGGGATTCTCCAGGCAAGAACACTGGAGTGGGTTGCCATTGCCTTCTCCAATGCATGAAAGTGAAAAGTGAAAGTGAAGTCATTCAGTCGTGTCCGACTCTTCGCGACCCCATGGACTGTAGCCTACCAGGCTCCTCTGTCTACTAAGAGGAAGTATATAAAAGTGTTAAGAGTTATTTCTCGTATTGATCACTATTAGTCCTCTGTATTTTTCTCCTTCCCAGATCCTCTGTAATAAACATTTAATATATTTCAATTATTAAAACAAGATAGGCATTATTAAGCAAACACAGTAGCTGCAGTAGATGCCCTGAAGCGGCTGCCAGCCAAAGAGAGCTGCATGGAACTCTGCCAGGGGAAAGTAAGGGCATAGACGATGGCTGAGAGGATGCAGCTATTTTTGTTACTGTTGCTATGGTTACCTGAGCCCTTGCCTCCCCCCCACCTTCCACGCTGGTGTGGTATGGACAAACTGGAGTGATAGAGAGTTCACATGAAATGTAAGATCCCCCCAGCTCATTGCCATCCCAAAACAAAGAGGACTTAAGAATCAGAGAAAGCACCATTAGCTACCAAGATTTTCACTAATGAAGGACTCTCCTCTTTTCCCTCCAGAGTTGTTACATAAATGGGCCAGAGAAGGTTCCAGTGCATTGCCTAAAATGGTCCCCATGTCATTTTCTTCTTCACACAAGCTAGGACTGTTAGCTCAGAGCCCACTGGCACTCAACCTCAGGTTTTTATACATTCAGTTGTCCCATGGATAGTCTAAATAAATATACTTTTAGCCATTCGCAGCCTACCTACTTTACATACCCAATGAAACAGCAACCAACACGCCCATTGCACTGTGCTGTCTGCGACCCCATGGACTGTAGCCCACCAGTCTCCTCTGCTCATGGGATTCTCCAGGCAAGAATACTAGAGTGGGTAGCCTCGCCCTTCTCCAGGGGATCTTCCCAATCCAGGGATTGAACTCACATCTCTACATCTCTTGCTTTGGCAATGCTTGGAAGGTTCTTTACCACTAGTGCCACCTGGGAAACCCTTTTACTTATTAAGAAAATGCAAAATAAAACCACAGTGAGATACCACTACACATGCACCAGAATCATTAAAATAAACCCTGACGACACCAAGTACTGCTGAGGGTATGGAGCCACAGGAACCCTAGTCCACAGCTGTTGGGGCCAACAGTTAAAACTACTCCAGAAAATGCACAGGTCCTTGCTGGAGCTGGACTGTCGGGAGCCGCGTTAGGCATTACTGACAGGTCCTAGCTCCTAAAGAGGGACACGGACACACTCAAGACCCAGCCACCCCACTCTCCAATAAACACCCAACGCAGGTGTGCACGTATGTTCACCAGAAGACTTGCTCCAGAATGTTCAGAGCCACGTAAGCTGACATATCGTCAGATCAGAAATAACCCACATAGACATAACATATCCACGAGCCATGGAGAAGACAAGCCCTGTGGTGATACAAGGCCCTTCTAGATTCTCCAGGGAACAGAATCAAAAAGGAGAGATAGAAAGATTCTGATAATATGCATATAGATACAAATGGTTAGTTATAAGGAATTGGCTCATGTGATTCGGAGGCTGAGACTTCCTTAGATTTGCAGCTGGCAACTGCATATCCAGGAGAGCTGATGGTGTAGCGTCCAGGTCAAGCCCAAGTCCAAAGCGAGGTCGCCCCCTGGAGGCAGGCAGGCAAAGGAGGCCCATTCTCCCTCACTCAGCCTCTTTTGTTCAAGTCTCCAGTGGGATGAGGCCCATCCATGTTGGGGAGGGGGTAGTCTACCAGTTCAAATGTTAACCTCATCCTGAAACACCCAGAGTCATGTTTAGCCAAAAATCTGAGCACCCCGTGGTCCAGCCAAGTTGATATGTTAACCACCTCAGTGCCCTGCTGCCCTTGGGCGCACTCCAACTTACCCTGCTGCTGAGTGACACCAGCTGGACGTGTAAGCCCCCTCTGCCCTGGGAGTTCCCTGTCCTCTTCCTCCATACGGTGGTGGTGCCGTGCCCCCTGTCCCCGGAGCGTCTCCTGTCGAGAGGGACTTCATAGGCCACCTCTCAAGTGTCACCCAGTAAAGCTGGTTGTGCAACACTGCCACCTTGTGGTCGTGTCTCCTTCTTGATCGGCCTCAACAGCGTTTCCTGGAAGAACTTCTGTATGACCCTTCCTGCCCTGTCTGAACTCTCGGAAGAAGAGTAACGTTGAAATCCCCATGTTCTTCGCATCAGATTTGTCCCCGTCCTCCTTTAATTTCTTGTCCACAGCCCAAAGAATTCTTGAGGGTGTGCTGGGGAGGAGAAGCAGGTAGGGTGAATACAGTATCCCATCCCCATCTTCTAAGCTGATCTCAACCAAGAATAGCAAAGTCAGAACTTAAACTATACTGAGACCTTTAGTGGCGCCCAGCACTGAAAAGGTCCTGATGTCCACCAGCTGCCCTCGATGAACTTCAAAACAAGAACACTAAACTATAACATTCCAAGCTTACATGCGTGCTGAAATTAACAATCACTTCTAGATTTTTCTGAATGCAAAATGCTAAGTAAGTTTATGGAAAACAAATATATCATGTTCAAA
This sequence comes from Tragelaphus eurycerus, assembly GCA_935064755.1. Lineage (NCBI taxonomy): Eukaryota > Metazoa > Chordata > Mammalia > Artiodactyla > Bovidae > Tragelaphus > Tragelaphus eurycerus. The sequence continues at coordinate 18,656,419 of CAKXYN010000039.1, read as the reverse complement.
ACGCTTTGTTTTGCTTTGGTTGTGACCCTGGCTTGTTGGTACACTCAGCCTATGGAACAGTCCTCCATTGCTTATACTCAAGCCTGCTACAGAACATAGATTCTTTAAGCCAGGACCACAAGCTGATGCTTCGCATAGTACATGGCATGTAGAAGGTGCTCCATAAATGTTTGAACTGATTTGAACAGATAAGTTGGAGAATTATAACAATTTTAAATCTGTATACTATGCAGAACTGTCTTTTTCCTCTAGTGGCTCTTAAGTAATTGAAATAATATAATATCGAGAATACTGTAATATATTTATTGTTGTATTCTTTATTAATAAGAGAAAATTTGTTTAAAAAATCAAAAGGGAAAAATTCTTCTTGCGTGATCTGTGAAGAAAATAGTTGATAAGGAATTCCCTGGTATTCCAGTGGTAAGGATTCAGTTTCACTGACAGGGGCCCATGCTTGATCCCTGGCTGGGGAACTAGGTCCTCAAAAGCTGATGGTGCAGTCAAAAAAAATTTTGGTAAACTGAACTTCATCAAAACTTAAAAACTTTTGCTCTGCAAAAGACAATGTCAAAAGAATGAGAAGACAGGCCCCAGGATGGGAAAAAACATTTGCAAAAGACACATCTGATAAAGAACTGTCATTCAAAATATACAAAGATCACTTCAGTTTAGTCGCTCAGTTGTGTCTGATTCTGCAGCTTGTGGACTGCAGTACTCCAGGCCTCCCTGTCCATCACCAACTCCTGGAGCTTGCTCAAACTCATGTCCATCAAGTCAGTGATGCCATCCAACCATCTCATCCTCTGTCATCCCCTTCTCTTTCCACCTTCTATCTTTCCCAGCATCAGGGTCTTTTTCAATGAGTCAGTTCTTCTCATCAGGTGGCCAAAGTAGAGTTTCAGCTTCAGCATCAGTCCTTCCGATGAATATTCAGGACTGATTTCCTTTAGGATTGACTGGTCCAATCTAAAATGACCATGGGATACCACTGCACAGCGAGTAGAAAGGCCAGAATCCAGAAGTCTGACAGCGCCAACTACTGGTGAGGATGTGGAACGACAGGAAGGCTCATTCATGCTGGTGGGAAGGCAAAATGTTACCGTCTCTATGGAAGACAGTTGGGCAGTTTTGTAAAATTCCTTACAAAACTAAACATCCTAAACATACCATACGACCCCGCAGTCCCGCTCCTTGGTATTTACCCAGAGGCACTGAAAATGTAGCTGTTGTTCAGTCGCTCAGTCAAGTCCGATCCTTTGTGACCCCGTGGACTGTAGCCCACCAGGCTCCTCTGTCCATGGAATTCTCCAGGCAATAATACCAGAGTGGGTTGCTATTTCCTTCTCCAGGGGATCTTCCCAACCCAGGGGTTGAACCTGAATCTCCTGTACTGGCAGGCGGATTCTTTACCCCTGAGACACCAGGGAAGCCTGTTGAAAGCCTCAGTTCAGTTTAGTTCAGTCCCTCAGTCGTGTCCGACTCTTTGCAACCCCATGAACCACAGCACGCCAGGCCTCCATGTCCATCACCAACTCCTGGAGTTCACCCAAACCCATGTCCATTGAGTCAGTGATGCCATCCAACCATCTCATCCTCTGTCGTCCCCTTCTCCTCCTGCCCTCAATCTTTCCCAGCATCAGCGTCTTTTCAAATGAGTCAGCGAGGTCCACACAAAAACCTGTGCATGAGTGTTTACAGTGGCTTTATTCAAAATTGCCAAAACTTGGAACCAACAAGGTGTCTTAATAGGTGAGTAGATAAATAAGCTATGGTACATACTGCTGCTGCTAAGTTGCTTCAGTCATGTCCAACTCTGTGTGTCCCCATAGACGGCAGCCCACTAGGCTCCTCTGTCCCTGGGATTCTCCAGGCAAGAACACTGGAGTGGGTTGCCATTTCCTTCTCCAATGCATGAAAGTGAAAAGTGAAAGTGAAGTCGCTCAGTTGTGCCCGACTCTTAGCGACCCCATGGACTGCAGCCCACCAGGCTCCTCCATCCATGGGATTTTCCAGGCAAGAGTACTGGAGTGGGGTGCCATTTTCTTCTCCAGACTATAGAATATTATTCTGGGTTAAAAGAAAAAGAGCTGTCAAGCCACAAAAAGACACTTCAAATACAAATTACTAAATGAAAGAAGTCAATATGAACTGGCTACTTACTGTGTGGTTCCAACTATTAATAAATAACGTTCTGGAAAAGGAAAAACTATAGAGATGGTTAAAAAAAAAGGCCTGTGGTTGCCAGGGGTTTGGGAGAGAGATGACTAGCTAGAGCACAGAGGATTTCTAGAGCAATGAGACTACTCCGTATGATAGATACTGTAGTGATGGATATATATCATTATGTATTCAAATCCATAGCACATACTGAACTGCCTTGTAAACCATGGACTGCGAGTGATCACGCTGTGTCAGTGCAGGTCCGTCACTGGTACCCAATATAGCCTCTGGTGGAGACTGCTGACAACAGAGGGGACTATACATATGTGGGGCTGGGGGCATTTATGGAATCTCTGCATCTTTCTCTAAATCTTGTTTTGAACTTGAAACAACGCTAAAAAAATTAAGTCTTAAAATATTTCCTTCTTAACCAAACATTCATTATTTCCTAAATTTAAATAATGAGATTTTTTTCAAAACTCAGATCTCTACGTGGTAGAAGAAAGCTGCACAGTTATATAACCTTTTCTGTTGCCAAAGCCCGATGTAAATTAACTAAAAGTTCAGAACTGTACATTAAAAACATGCAATTTTTTGGATCATTGAAAGAAAATATGGGAGACAACTGACCCCAACCTTTCATTTGTCTTGTTATTCAGTAATTAATAAATATATTTAGAAATGTCCTTTCCTTCACAAAAATATTATGCTAGAGGAAGAATTAATGTTCCTCATAAAAAGATGAGACAGAACTTGTAAAATGTTATTTATAGCATTCTCAGCAGAAAACTGAAGAATAATTTATTTGGCTTATTATGTTCTGCTTATCTTTGAAAGCCAACAAAACTCCAAACTCCTGAGTTCTTAAATGTCAGAACCCTGTGATTAAGTGTCTTGAGATCTACAATCTGTCGGAGCCTATTATCTGTAGAAAGATAGCTGCTTCTGCCAGATGCATTATACCCTAAGACATGGGATGCTTGAGATTTTCTCTTTGTTCAAAGTCAGCAGAAATAAACTAAGCTCCTACTGGGACCTGTGGAGGGGTGCACCCCCGGCAGGGGAGTGCCAACCTGAAATAGACAAAGTCTTCCAAAACTGTAGTTGAGTCTCAAATCAGCTCAGCTCATGACTGGACTGGGCTGAAGTCCTCAAACTCCACTCCATCTGCTTCACCAAAGCTTGCAGTGAACCTTCTCTGGTGGACAGCAACATCACCCAGAACCTCTGCACTGTTCTTAAACTAGGATCTGTGGGCACCCAGATCCTTTGAGCTACAGTTCAATATAACTGGTTTCTTTGTAATCTCGTGCATTTTATTCTTTGCATTTAAAAATATTGTTCTAAGGAAGTGGAGAAGGAAATGGCAACCCACTCCAGTATTCTTATCTGGAGAATCCCACAGACAGAGGAACCTGGTGGGCTACATAGTCCATGGGGTCACAAAGAGTTGGACATGACTGAGTGTCACTTCACGTCTAAGGAAGAATCACTAGAAGTAAATCAGAAAGAGAAAAATAACATATATTAACACATATATGTCAAATCTAGAGAAATGGTATAGAAGATCTTATTTGCAAAACAGAAATAGAGACACATAGAGAACAAATATATGGGCATCAAGGAGGGAATTGGGTGGGATGAATTGGGAGACTGGAATAGGCATATATACACTATTGATATTGTGTATAAAATAGATTACTAATGAGAACCTACTGTATACCTCAGGAAACCCTACTCAGTGGTCGATGGTGACACAAATGGGATGGAAATCCAAAAAAGAGGGGTCATGTGTATATGTATAACTGGTTCACTTTGCTGTGCAGCAGAAACTAATACAACATTGTAAAGCAACTCTACTCCAGTAAAAATTAATTTACAAAAATAAAAAAGGAATCATTAGGTTGACAAAGAGATCCTGATACATATTTCTCATATACAAAGTCCAGAGCTCAATCAAAAATGACCAGGCATATCGAAGACATAGGACCAAGCATAAAATCAACTGTATCTCTACACACTAGCAGCAGTTAGGAAGCAAAATTAAAACAAAACAAAACCCTCACCATTTACAACAGCCATGAAAACCATAGAAATGAATCTGATAAAATATGTGTAAGACGATTACTCAGAAGACAAAACCTTCATTGAAATTCGCTCAAAATGACTTACAAATAGAAAAATACTTCATATTCACATGTAAAAAATGTTTCAGATCATAAATGCATAATTCTCTACCTAAACTGATCTATGTTTTCCATACAATTCCAAACACAATCTCCATAGGATTTTATGCAACCCGAAAAGATATTCTAAAATGTAGGTGTAACATCAAAATGTTAAAATCGTTCCCCTAAAGACCGTGAGAGAGGGGTCCATGGGAAAATGGATTATTAGGAAATGTTCCTGAGAAACTAATGGTGAAATGGGCCGAGTAAAGGAATTCAAAGAAGACACTGGCAGCATTTGCCACATCGCTCCTAAAAAAATAAATGATGTGAGGAATGTTCGCTAATGGATATCGAGACTTATCTAAAGCTATTGGTAATTAAGGAAGTATGGTCTTGTCAGAGAGATTTTTTTTTTAAATTTGACTAGTGGAAAAAAATTCAAGGTGCCGGCAGGGCCATGTGTCCTCTACAGGCTCGAGAGAGGAAGTCTGCCTTGTCTCCTGGCCGTCCTTAGCGCTCCTCAGTGTGTAGATGCATCTCCAGTCTCCACTTGTGTCTTCACGTGGCACCCTTCCTAGCACCCCAGTCATTGGTTTCAAGGCTTTCTCTCATCTAAAATGACCCCATCATAACTTACCCGCGTAAGTTGCAAAGACTCTGTTTCCAAATACGGTTACAGTCCGAGATTCTGAGTGGACATGAATATTTTTTTGTTTTTATTTATTTATTTGAAGTGGACATGAATCTGGGGGGGAGGAGAGGACACTATTCAAGTCATAAATGGCTAATCACCATAGAAAGATGTCCAGCCCTTTCAGACTCTGGTAAATGCAAATTTGATCTACCACAGTACACTGGTTTTCATTCCTCTCGACTGGGAGCACTGAGATGTGCAGAGAGGATCTGCCAGACCCTCCGGACCAGTGAGTGGATCAGGTGGACTCACGTGCGGGGAAGCGAGAGCTGGTTCATGCCATCTAACCCATCACACTTCAGAAAACACTCTGCTATGATGCCGTCAATCCGCCTCAGCAAGCTCGCTTCCAGGTTTGTGCCCGAGGGGAATTCTCGCCCAAGAGCACCAAAAGACATATATAGTAAAACTTTTAAATAGCAGCATTTCTGCTTAAAAAATAAAAGACACCTGAAAACAATTCACTTACAAGAGAATAAATAAATTGTGGTCTTTCAGCCATCAAAACAAATGGACTACACCACACACAAGAGCGTAGGGGAATTTCTCAACACAATGTTGAGTGTGGGGAAAAAAGCAATTTGCAGAAAACAACATAGAATATGATAGGATTTTTATACAAAAACTATATAGAACGTGATATCATTTTTTACAAAACATGCAAATGACATGTTATGTAACATGCATGACGAAATGCTAACTGAAAGACAGTGATCGATGGGAGTGGAATAGATTCAACGTGGACGTCTGGGCTGCCCTGAAGGAATTTCCAAAAGCAGAATCTGAGCCTGGCACACAGAAGGCGAAAGAGGACAAATCACTTATTCATTGTCAGTTTTTCCTGTGAAAGCTTCCTTCCTTCATTCATTCAACAGTTATTGAGACAAGAGCAGTCAGAGAGGGGTCTTCTCTGGAGGCTAAAAGGGTGGGTGGGTCAGCCCTGGCTCAATCTGGGAAAGGAAGGGGCTTCAAAAGAGGGGAGGGAGACAGGGTACATAAACAGCTTAAATTTTATTTTGAAACATTAAGCTCCTTGATGAAAGAAGATTTCGATTCCTGTAACCATGACACAATTCATGTTTTATTCATAATCTTGTGTTCTGTTCATTGTTATCTTTCTCAAACTAATTCCAGCCTTCTTCGCTCATTGCTCGAGTGTTTGCTCATGTCCTTTAGCCTCATGTGACATTGACTGATTTCTCTCTGATTCCCCTGAAGACACTTTAGCCCTTCGTGCTTCCAGCCCCATGTCTTACATTTTCATTCTGTACCCTGCAACTTGTCACGTTCTGCACAGGAACATCTACAAGGCGTGGGGCCACCAGATCCATTTCCCAAGAAACCACCACAAAGTATCAATAAAAATGGCCCACGAAGCAGGAATTTGAGACACTCCCTAGAGGCCGCCCTAATCCTCCACTCCCCGGGTTCTTGCTGTCTGCTGGGTGGGCAGTGGCGGCTTAGCATCCTCCAGAAGCTTCCTTGAAAACCTGAGATGAGAACCCTGGAGAGGACCCAGCTCTGTTTCTTCTGTAGAACTTAATGGTGCTATTAGCTGCTGTGCTCAGGGAGGAAGAGAGGACAAAACTGAGAAGCCAGAACAGCAAGATTTCATTTTCCTACCAGCGAAACTCTACCCTGGTTATCTCTGCAAAAGGTGTCAAGCTGGAAGGAAGTCTTAATCTCTCCCCAGTGATTCCTCGTGTCATCTACACGATATAGATCTCTCCACTTCCTTTCAGAGCTCACACTGGAAGTCATCTTTGGTCACCATGGAAAAGATTCTAATACAGAAGTAAGATGAGAAGGTCTTAGAAGGGTTGATGATGAGACCTTCTAAGGTCTTAGAAGATGAGAAGGGTTAGACTGTCACAGCTCGGGTTCTCGTAGTCATGGCTACCATCAACTGGCGTGAGGACGCAAGTCAGAAAAATAGGCATAATAATAGTATGTCCTTATAAGACTGCATTGGGCTTCCCTGGTGGCTCAGACAGTTAAGAATTTGCCTACAATGCAGGAGACTTGGGTTTGATCTTTGGGTCGGGAAGCTCCCCTGGAGAAGGAAATGGCCACCCACTCCAGTATTCTTGGCCTGGAGAATTCCATGGGCAGAGGAGCCTGGTATAGTCCATAGGGTCTCAAAGAGTCGGACACCACTGAACGACTAACACTTTAATAAGTCTGCATTAATTGAGATAGACATCTCACTAAATCTAAGAAAAGTGTCTATCAAATAGCAGATATCCATTCAAGCTTGTAGTATTAGTTTCTGCTTCTCACGAAGTAGGTGTCATTCTTTATGCAAAGTCTCATAAGAGTGGCCAATTGGTCTTACTTCTGAACTCACGCAAACTCCAGAAAAGAGCCTTGCTCTAAATCTCACTCCTAGGAATATACCCAGACAAAAGTGTAATTCAGAAAGATAGACGCACCCCTACATTCATAGCAGCACTATTCACAATAACCAAGAAGTGGAACCAGTCTACATGTCCATCAACAGATGCAGAAGATGTGGTGCATTACACGATGGAATACTACTCAGCCATAAAAAGAACGAGCAGCAACATTTGCAGCAACACGAATGGACCTAGAGATTATCATACTAAGTGAAGTGAGTCGAAAGAGAAAGATAAATGCCATATGACATCACTTCCATGTGGAATCTAAAATATGACACAAATGAGCTTATCAGTGAGACAGAAACAGTCTCACAGACAGAGAGACTTGTGATCGAAAGGGGTGGGGGGAGGGGAAGGCTGGGCTGGGAGTTTGGGATTAGCAGATGCAAACTATTAAATATAGAATGAGCAAACAGCAAAGTCCCATTAAATAGCACAGGGAATATTCAACATCCTGTCATAAACCACAGTGGGAAAGACTAGGAAAAAGAAAATATATGTATAACTGAATCACTTTGCTGTACAGCAGAAATGAACACATTGTTGTAAATCAACTCTGCTTCAACGAAATGAATCTTGTTTACCAAAGAACATTGCTCTAAGAGATGTGAAAAATTTGCGGCACAAAATCAACTCTTCCCCCTACTGTTTAAAACATGAGTCCCACACATACCCAAACTTAAAGTTGTCCAAGTTTCTAGAAACAGTGAGAAAGTTTGTCCTATAGCTTCTTATGAAAAATCATAGAATTGAAGGAAAACTCATGCTGCCGGTCATTATATAACTTATTATCCTCTACTCATCACATGTAGATCGTGTGAAAACTGCACCATAAGATGCACCATTTAGATGCTCAAATTGAAGCTCAATAGGATGTAAATTGAATGAAAAATATCTTAATTGTTCAGAGGCTAACTACAAAAATGATGGATATTTGCACCCCTGTGCCTTTGTGTTTAGAATTTCCTATTTCGTTGCTGCTGCTGCTGCTAAGTCGCTTCAGTCGTGTCCGACTCTGTGCGACCCCATAGACGGAAGCTCACCAGGCTCCCTTGTCACTGGGATTCTCCAGGCAAGAACACTGGAGTGGGTTGCCATTTCCTTCTCCAATGCATGAAAGTGAAAAGTCAAAGTGAAGTCGCTCTAAATCCAGAACAGGATTTCAGGGCGAGAAAATGGGAGAGGGGCTTCCCTGATGGCTCAGTGGTAAAGAATCTGCCTGCCGACGTAGGAGACATGGGTTCGACCCCTGGTCCGGGAAGATCCCACGTGCCGAGGAGCACTAAGCCGGTGCCCCGCAACTATTGAGTCTGTGTTCTAGAGCCTGGGAGTCACAACCCCCGAGCCCATGTGCCTTAGGGCCCGTGCTTTGTAACAAGCGAAGCCGCAGCAGTGAGAAGCTCGAGCAGCAACAAAGACCCAGCATAGTCAAAAAGAAAAAAAAAAAAGTAAGAAAAGGCAACCTCCGGACATCCTGGACTCGGAGCTGATGGTAACTGGAGGTGCCCTGTGCTGGAGAAGGAGGTAGGTGGGGGCGGTCCTTAGAAATGGGGGAGGGGCCTGTGTGGAACGCCCGGCCGCAAAGACGGTGGGCCAACCAGGACTCGGACCAGGCATTTGCCGTTTCAGAGGGTCCGAGGACGTGGACCGTCTGCGGACTGCAGAGGTCCAGGCCTCTGGAGGGAGGAGCCCCTTCCACCTGCCCTGCGGCAGCCGGGTCCTGACTCTGCCCAGCACAGTAACCCTGTGGCAGGCAGCGGCGACAGGCGGCCCAGCCCAGGCTCCAGGCGATGGGGACGTGGCCAGTGTCAACAGCAGTAGCCGGGCCAGCTCTGCGTGACGCCGCCACTCAGCCCGCTGGGCAGAAGCCCAAGCACTTTCTGTTGGTGAGGTCACACACGGATGCCTGCTCCCCTGTGCCCAGGGTAACACGTACAGCACGACAGGACACAACAGCAGGACTTCGTGAGAAGAACGACTCCCCCGAGGGAGAGAGGACAAGAAGCAGGGATGGCCTAAGTCCACAGAGCTTCGCAGCTGTGCTTCCCAACGATCCATCACCAAGGACATTATCTTCTTGCTTTTATTAACGATCCATCCCAGACTGTTTCTTTTGCAAAATATGACAAAAGGAAACGACTGGAAAAATGAAGTGGGAAATAGTCATGCAAAGTACTAGTCCAGTGTCTCCATTATCAGATTCCACCCAGACGTGAAACGCTTCTCCCTAATGACTATCAACTTTCTCAAAGCGTCCTCTCCGTGTGATCTCCCTGTGGACCAGGAACTAGTCCAAGAGTCACTCGGCTGGAAGAAGGCCTTTCTCTGAGAACAGGAGTCCTCCCCTGGTCTCGTCCCAGGCTGCGGACCAACGAGGGAGCTGGAATCTCTTTGGGGACATCTCCTGAGATAACCTGAACCTGCAGTTAGTTCTCCAGCATCTAACAAACACCACTCAACTCCTAAGACCCCAATGTCCAGCCTTGTCCTGCCTGATACTGCCATCACCAAACTCGGACCAGCTTTAATGAGCTCCCCCAGTCACTCAGAGAGGGGACCGGGTCACTCCATCTCCCGGGCCACTCGCCCGGCATTACAGTTTTGTTTTGTTCTCCTTTATGCTGCCTTCAGAAATGGCAACCCACTCCAGTGTTCTTGCCTGGAGAATCCCAGGGACAGGGGAGCCTGGTGAGCTTCCGTATATGGGGTCGCACAGAGTCGGACACGACTGAAGTGACTTAGCAGCATGCTGCCTTCAGGCTTCCCTAGTGGCTCAGAGGGTAGAGCATCTGCCTGCAATGTGGGAGACCCAGGTTCAATCCCCAGGTCGGAAAGATCCCCTAGAGAAGGAAATGGCAACCCACTCTAGTACTCTTGCCTGGAAAATTCCATGGACAGAGGGGCCTGGTAAGCTACAGTCCATGGGACTGCAGAGAGTCACACACGAGCACGGGGAGGAGACACACGAGGACCCAGGGTCTCTGACGTCTGTATCTTCGATGATGCTTGGCCATCTCTAGCATCATCTTCTCTTATCTCAGTTCATCAGATTCTAAGACAAGGAAAATAAAAGCGAGGAATATATTCTGTGCTGGTGCTGCTGCTGCTAAGCCGCTTCAGTTGTGTCCGACACTGTGCAACCCCATAGACGGTAGCCCACCAGGCTCCCCCGTCCCCAAGATTCTCCAGGCAAGAACACTGGAGTGGCTTGCCATTGCCTTCTCTGATACATTCTGTGAGAAAACGTCAAAGTGAGCAGCAGCGGTCTAAGAGTGATGATTAACACCGGCAGATGGGTGTGGAGAGGGCTCTGTACCTGCCTCCCTGAGGTTGGGCCCAGAGAACACCGAGGACAGGGAGGACGGAGCAGGGCCACCCAGCTGATGGACATGCTCCATGCAAGTGAGACTAACATTGATCTCCTTACTTACTGTGTCTAACAGAAGGCCCTTCAAATCTGACGCTCAATCATAAACACCCTTGGTCTTGGTCTGCAGAGATAAAAGGCAAGATGGGGGTGGGGGGGTAAGCCCTCCAAAAACGCAATCTGAGCTGTCGTGCCCTCAGTTGGGGTAGTGAGTCTTTGACTCAGTCAGACGCAGGAGGAAAAGGACCCCTTGGTTTCTCTTGACCACGTCTATCTCTTCTCTCCTTGGAAGAAGGAAGGTAGGAAGGCTTGGGAGCCCACTTGGATTTCCCGTGAATATTCATGCATACTCAAGCTGTAAGGGTGCCAAAGGATCTTTAATGGTGGTTTATTGTGCCGTTATTTTACTTGTGTTCTAAGGAATATTGTTAGCTTTCTGTGTTTGACTAAGAGTGAGTCATTCCAAAGGGGATGCTTTGATGAAAAGCCTACATCAGTACGTCAGTGTGATCATGACATTTGCATTAGTAATATCCTGAAATATTTATCTCACAACTGGGGACAAGGCTTATGTTCTTACATGAGGATGGTGATGGTACAAAGCTTGCAAGTACTAATCAATCCAATATTAAGAATGTTCTGTTTTTTAAATTTGTTAGCAATTAGAGTTTATTCATGCTGTACCCAAGAGCCATATGTGAGAGCTTTATCCTTCTAAAACCCTAACAAGAATTCTTATCCAGAAATATTTCATTCCTAGTTCCTGAAAAACTCCAATAAGTGCCTCTGGATTCAGAGAATACAGTTTGGTATGACTGAATAAAACAGTCTCTGAGAATAGAATTGAAATCATATTTACAACCAAGAGTATTTCGATGATAGATTATTTCTCCTTCATTTTCTACTAATAATATCACCTTATGATTTTTGAAAAATGACATTTCTCAGCTTTACACCAGTCTCATCCCTCAGGTTTGAGTCCGGATGTCTGCTAGTCCTTTTCCAAAGTCCAGTCTCCAGGAAATGGTGAGGTCAAGATCTCAAGTAGATGGACTGTCAACCCAAAGGCAATTCCAGAAGAGGGATTCCCTAAATTCTCTAGGTCAGGAGTAGCATGGGACAGCTGGCCACCACTTCTTGTTTTTCTACAAATTAAGAGTGATTTTTCACATTTTTTAATGGTTTAAGAGAAAAGAAAGAATTTTTATGACACACATAAATTATATGAGATTTAATTTTTAGTATCTGTAAATAAAGTATAATTGGCACACAGCCATGCTCATTCATTTACTATGGTTTCCAGCTGCTTTCAAATAAAAAATGGCAGAGCTGAGTTCTTGAAATACAGACTGCAAGGCCCCCCAAGCCCCAGAGGCTTCCTCTGTGACCTCTGCATGGTTTTGCTGAGGTCGAGTGGGTCTGCTTCAGAGGAGACCACATTCATCTGAAAATACCGACTCTGAGCTATATTGTTGATTAACCTCCCGTCTCTGCGCTGGCCCTGGGTACAGCACCAGGACCACGCACCCCTGGGTGACAGAGGAAGGCTGTCTCCTTTCCTTGTCCTCATTGCTATTGGCTTGGTGCTCAGCACAGGCCACACACCATCAAGAGAGCTGAGAAGCACACCTACTGCCTCAGAAGTGTGAGCACTCATGGTTTTATTTTCCTAAAATACATGTCACCTGAAATTTACCATGTGAATTCTTGAGTATACATTTCAGTGGCATTAAGGACTTTCACAGTGATGTGCAGCCATCACCACGTCTCCAGAGCTTTTTCATCTTCCCAAACTCACACTCAGTCCCCACTAGACAATAGCTCCCTGCTCCCCCTCCTCCAGCCCCTAGCACCCACCCCTCCATGTTCTGTCTCTAGGAATTTGCTTTCTTTGGGCACCTCACTTACGTGGAATCATATAGTGTTTGTCCTTCTGTGATTGGTCCATTGCTTAGAATGCTGTCTTCAAGGAACAACTAGCTTTTGGTGGCTGTTCAGGCTTCCCTGGTGGCTCAGATGGTAAAGAATCTGCCTGTAATGCAGGAGACCCAGATTCGATCCCTGGGTTGGGATGGTACCCTGGAGAAGAGAATGGCAACCCACTCCAGTATTCTTGCCTGGAGAATCCCATGGACAGAGGAGCCTGACGGGCTACAGTCCACGGGGTCACAGAAAGTCAGACATGGCTGAGCAACTAACACTTTCACTGCACTTTCCCAGTTTACAGGGAGTTTCAAACACATTATCTCTCTGACTTGGCACAGCTACTTTGTGGGGGAGGTTATTTTACTCCGTTAGAACAGAATCTGTCAGGCAACTCTGGGCCTACCCTGAGGTCACCTGCAAACAGTGTTGTCACCTCGAGCCACACTGCACCTGGACACAGGGCAGGCCCAGAAGAGCTGGAGGTTGTCACTCTGAGAGTGGCTCTTGCCTATGAGGGGTGGGAGGTGGCACCACTTTTATCCCCAAGGAGGACAGTGCTGAGGTGAGTTACTTGCATCCCTTAGAGGTTCCCCACTGTCCTGGGCCCCTGTACTCTCTGAGTCACCCTATTTAGACTTCCTCTCTTCAGTCTGAATTCCTCACTCCCTCTTGTATTCCCTGGGACAACCTTCCACAGAGACTGCAGACACAAAATCCTTGCCTCAGGCTCTGCTTTGGACAATATAGATAACTGTCTACATATCTATACTACAGAGTGCAGATAACAGAGTCAGGGTAACACGCGGACCCGTGCACAATATAGATAACTGTCTGCATACCTATACTACAGAGTGTAGATAACAGAGTCAGGGTAACACGCTGACCCGTGCACAATATAGATAACTGTCTGCATACCTATACTACAGAGTGTAGATAACAGAGTCAGAGGTAACACGCTGACCCGTGCACAATATAGATAACTGTCTGCATACCTATACTACAGAGTACAGATAACAGAGTCAGAGGTAACACGCTGACCCGTGCACAATATAGATAACTGTCTGCATATCTATACTACAGAGTGTAGATAGCAGAGTCAGAGGGTAACACGCTGACCCGTGCACAATGTAGATAACTGTCTGCATATCTATACTACAGAGTGTAGATAACAGAGTCAGAGGGTAACACGCTGACCCGTGCACAATGTAGATAACTGTCTGCATATCTATACTACAGAGTGTAGATAACAGAGTCAGAGGTAACACGCTGACCCGTGCACAATGTAGATAACTGTCTGCATATCTATACTACAGAGTGTAGATAACAGAGTCAGAGGTAACACGCTGACCCGTGCACAATGTAGATAACTGTCTGCATATCTATACTACAGAGTGTAGATAACAGAGTCAGAGGTAACACGCTGACCCGTGCACAATATAGATAACTGTCTGCATATCTATACTACAGAGTGTAGATAACAGAGTCAGAGGTAACACGCTGACCCGTGCACAATATAGATAACTGTCTGCATACCTATACTACAGAGTGTAGATAACAGAGTGAGAGGTAACACGCTGACCCGTGCACAATGTAGATAACTGTCTGCATATCTATACTACAGAGTGTAGATAACAGAGTGAGAGGTAACACGCTGACCCGTGCACAATATAGATAACTGTCTGCATACCTATACTACAGAGTGTAGATAACAGAGTCAGAGGTAACACGCTGACCCGTGCACAATATAGATAACTGTCTGCATACCTATACTACAGAGTGTAGATAACAGAGTCAGGGTAACACGCTGACCCGTGCACAATATAGATAACTGTCTGCATATCTATACTACAGAGTGTAGATAACAGAGTCAGGGTAACACGCTGACCCGTGCACAATATAGATAACTGTCTGCATACCTATACTACAGAGTGTAGATAACAGAGTCAGAGGTAACACGCTGACCCGTGCACAATATAGATAACTGTCTGCATATCTATACTACAGAGTGTAGATAACAGAGTGAGAGGTAACACGCTGACCCGTGCACAATATAGATAACTGTCTGCATACCTATACTACAGAGTGTAGATAACAGAGTCAGGGTAACACGCTGACCCATGCACAATATAGATAACTGTCTGCATACCTATACTACAGAGTGTAGATAACAGAGTCAGGGTAACACGCTGACCCGTGCACAATATAGATAACTGTCTGCATACCTATACTACAGAGTGTAGATAAAAGAGTCAGAGGTAACACGCTGACCCGTGCACAATATAGATAACTGTCTGCATATCTATACTACAGAGTGTAGATAACAGAGTCAGAGGTAACACGCTGACCCGTGCACAATATAGATAACTGTCTGCATACCTATACTACAGAGTGTAGATAACAGAGTGAGAGGTAACACGCTGACCCGTGCACAATATAGATAACTGTCTGCATACCTATACTACAGAGTGTAGATAACAGAGTCAGGGTAACACGCTGACCCATGCACAATATAGATAACTGTCTGCATATCTATACTACAGAGTGTAGATAACAGAGTCAGAGGTAACACGCTGACCCGTGCACAATATAGATAACTGTCTGCATACCTATACTACAGAGTGTAGATAACAGAGTCAGAGGTAACACGCTGACCCGTGCACAATATAGATAACTGTCTGCATATCTATACTACAGAGTGTAGATAGCAGAGTCAGAGGGTAACACGCTGACCCGTGCACAATGTAGATAACTGTCTGCATATCTATACTACAGAGTGTAGATAACAGAGTCAGAGGGTAACACGCTGACCCGTGCACAATGTAGATAACTGTCTGCATATCTATACTACAGAGTGTAGATAACAGAGTCAGAGGTAACACGCTGACCCGTGCACAATGTAGATAACTGTCTGCATACCTATACTACAGAGTGTAGATAACAGAGTCAGAGGTAACACGCTGACCCGTGCACAATATAGATAACTGTCTGCATATCTATACTACAGAGTGTAGATAACAGAGTCAGAGGTAACACGCTGACCCATGCACAGTATAGATAACTGTCTGCATACCTATACTACAGAGTACAGATAACAGAGTCAGAGGTAACACGCTGACCCGTGCACAATATAGATAACTGTCTGCATACCTATACTACAGAGTGTAGATAACAGAGTCAGAGGTAACACGCTGACCCGTGCACAATGTAGATAACTGTCTGCATACCTATACTACAGAGTGCAGATAACAGAGTGAGAGGTAACACGCTGACCCGTGCACAATGTAGATAACTGTCTGCATATCTATACTACAGAGTGTAGATAACAGAGTCAGAGGGTAACACGCTGACCCGTGCACAATATAGATAACTGTCTGCATACCTATACTACAGAGTGTAGATAACAGAGTCAGAGGTAACACGCTGGCCCGTGCACAATATAGATAACTGTCTGCATATCTATACTACAGAGTGTAGATAACAGAGTGAGAGGTAACACGCTGACCCGTGCACAATGTAGATAACTGTCTGCATACCTATACTACAGAGTGCAAATAACAGAGTGAGAGGTAACACGCTGACCCGTGCACAATATAGATAACTGTCTACATACCTATACTACAGAGTGCAGATAACAGAGTGAGAGGTAACACGCTGACCCGTGCACAATGTAGATAACTGTCTGCATATCTATACTACAGAGTGTAGATAACAGAGTCAGAGGGTAACACGCTGACCCGTGCACAATATAGATAACTGTCTGCATACCTATACTACAGAGTGTAGATAACAGAGTGAGAGGTAACACGCTGGCCCGTGCACAATATAGATAACTGTCTGCATACCTATACTACAGAGTGTAGATAACAGAGTGAGAGGTAACACGCTGACCCGTGCACAATATAGATAACTGTCTGCATACCTATACTACAGAGTGTAGATAACAGAGTCAGAGGTAACACGCTGACCCGTGCACAATGTAGATAACTGTCTGCATATCTATACTACAGAGTGTAGATAACAGAGTCAGAGGTAACACGCTGACCCGTGCACAATGTAGATAACTGTCTGCATACCTATACTACAGAGTGTAGATAACAGAGTCAGAGGTTAACACGCTGACCCGTGCACAATATAGATAACTGTCTGCATACCTATACTACAGAGTGTAGATAACAGAGTCCGAGGTAACACGCTGACCCATGCACAATATAGATAACTGTCTGCATACCTATACTACAGAGTGTAGATAACAGAGTCAGAGGTAACACGCTGACCCGTGCACAATGTAGATAACTGTCTGCATATCTATACTACAGAGTGTAGATAACAGAGTCAGAGGTAACACGCTGACCCGTGCACAATGTAGATAACTGTCTGCATACCTATACTACAGAGTGTAGATAACAGAGTCAGAGGTTAACACGCTGACCCGTGCACAATATAGATAACTGTCTGCATACCTATACTACAGAGTGTAGATAACAGAGTCCGAGGTAACACGCTGACCCATGCACAATATAGATAACTGTCTGCATATCTATACTACAGAGTGTAGATAACAGAGTCCGAGGTAACACGCTGACCCGTGCACAGCTAGGACACCTTAGCCCTCCTCTTCTCATTCCAAGTGCGGTGTCCGCTCGCTTCTCCCCTCCTGGTAAGACGAGGTCTCTGCCCCAAGCATTTAGTCTGGTCTTGGCTGAGAGAGATTAGAAAGGGAGTGTTAGCCTAGAACTCCCTTCCTTACAGGGAGTGCCCTGCAGAACAAACGGCCTCAACTGAGACTGCTCACACAGAATCTAACCTCAATCAGACGGCTTTGTAAAAATGTTGTACTCGGGGAAATGGTCCTATTTTCAGCAGGATATACCGGATCTGTCAAGACTAATAACTATAAACAAATGTGGAATGAATAGGTTTATGGGGGCTGGGGTCCTCCTAGGTGGGGGAATCTGAGAGTTGTTGCCTGACAGCTTTTCTTTTTTCAGGCATCGATGGAGCAGGGTAGTGAGGAGAGAAGAAGGGTGAGGGGAAAGTGCCAGGCAGAGTGCGGAGACAGAGGGAGTTCGGAAGAGCTGCCCAGTGGACGGAGGAGGGGTTAAAGGGGACCGGGTGAGAGGCCAGCCTGCTAGGACTGCACCCCCCGGGCAGGAGCCCTGATCAGGTGGTTAGGTAGAAGAGCAAAAAGGAGTCCAGAATGGTGGTGGCTAAAAGACAAGGAAGGGAAAAGCCCACAAAAATAGAACAAAGGAAGGTCCGAGTATTGGAGTTATGACCTCGGGTAAAACAAGCAGGACTCCTGGCTAGCCCAATTTACACAGGCCCGTTGCAGGAGAAAACACATATAAAAAGGGGAGCCAAAATTGGGCTGGGGGCCTCTCTTCTCTTCGAGTCTTTTGGGTCAGCATGCCCACATGCCTCAAAGATTTATTTTCCTTTACTTTCTAAATAGAACTGAGCTGTAACACAGAGCTGTAACGCTGGTCCGTCCGTCGCTTCATATTTTTGTTGCAATGAGAGAGAACCGAGGAAATTACAAACTCCCCTGACATCTATGGTGCTGTGACTCGGCCATTCTGGACTCCTTTCTTCCTATTCTACCTACCTAATAAGACCAAAGGGGAGGGTCCTCTGCTCCACTCAGCAGTCTGGGTAGGACAGAGAATGAGGGGGTGAGAGAATCAAGAGACACGTGAGATGAGAGTGGCTGGACCCGGGCCCCAGAGGTCTCGCAGACTGGGCGAGAGATGACACAGAGGGGACTTAAGAGGGGCTGGGCCCACGGTCAGGGTCTCTGTGGTGCAGAAACCCAGGAGTGGTGAGGGAGAAAGCAGGTGATTGTGATCAGACAGTCGCGCCATGGGGTTTTGGTTCCAGGAGACTGGCTTGAGTTGCAGTGAGACTCAGGGTACAGTCCAGAAAGGAGAGGAGCTGCGGGTCCCTTGAATTGACACAGGGAAGCAGGCCAGTGGAGGACTTGCGGAGAAATTCTAAGACGTTAGAATGCCACCCTGGCCAGGCTGGACGACAATGCAAGTGGAAAGAGAAAGAGGCCTGGGAGCCATATTCCAAGGAACTTGAAGAATGTGGTGCCAGGAAGCCAAAAATAATAGCGACAAAGAGACAGGAGTGGGTAGAGCGCAGGACCGGATGGGTCTCCAAGGACCACTTCCCCAGCTGGTCTGCGGACTGAGAGTGGCTGGCCTTGCTCCCCAGCACCCCTCCCACCCCCAACCCCATGTGGCTGTGTCCTGGCCTTCACTCCTGCCTGCCCTCTGCCTGGAATCCTCTCGCTCCTTAGTTTTTTGAAATCCCACCTCCCTTCCAGCAACCAAAGGGTACCTCCATGAAACATTCCCCTTTTACTACAAAAGGCTGGATTCCCCTTCCTCCTGACTGCCACCCAACTTTGTTTATAACACCCTCCTGACACTATGTGCAGCTTGGAGCTGTAGTTGCCTGTGTGTACCTTCCTCTTCTATTTTAGAAGACCGGGGCTTCTACTTGCTCATCTTGGCCTTGTTCTGATCCTGGAGTTTGGCAGAGAAAGCCATGCATGAATATTTGCAGCAGAAGTGCTTCAAATCCTTCCCCTTCATCAAGACCAAGCATTCTATTCTAGCAGCCTCATCTCTGTGCCCTAGGAATTTTCAGAATGGCACCTAGTAATCCATGATGACTTAAGTAGATTGTCTAAATACCCAGTGGATATAAATGATGATCTAGTCTCCTCTTCATATTTGCATATTATTTTAACTCTTCTTGTTTTAGTTTTAACCTTATAGATAATTTTTGGGAGCAGGTTTTAGATGAAGAGAGAGACATTTGTCCTGGAAACCCTGTCAGATTCTGACTTTTACTTCTTTGCAAGGCGTTACTCTTTAAAACATTACAAGAATTTTTATATTCGTTATTACGTTAAATTTCCCCACTTTATCTGCAGGAAGGCAGTAAGTTGGGGGCTTCCCATTTAGTTCATCATATTCTCCTTGGGTGAAAATTCCTTGTTTCCAAGGGTATCTGAGTTCCTCTTTGAGACCAAGATCCATTTGAGACGAGATGAAGTTGCTCCATTTTTCACTGACCCAGAGGCATCAGGGGAGATGACAGTAAACAAAGCAGGATGACTCTGATCTCCCGTTTTCTGTTCTTTCCCAGTGAAGACGCTCTGTTTTCAATCAAAAACAAGATCATCCTAAATGTCACCATTCAACACCCATCTGGACTCCTGAAAGCAAGCTGCCTTGTTTCTGAATCAGATGTCATCACCCACTGAAAACCTTCCCACCTCCAAACTGGGCTGGGTGGGAAAGCCTCATGCATCTCTCCCAGCGAAGCTGCCCCCTTGGTTACAGGTGACCATTTCCTGCTAAAGAAAGGGGATGGAGCAGAAACAGGTGGCAACTGAGACCCAGGTTATCATAGCTTCTCTGACCCTTCGGAGCCCAACAGTTACATAAATACTTGTTCAGTTGTGTCCGACTCTTTTGTGACCGTAGCCCGCCAGGCTCCTCTGTCCAAGGGATTTCCCAGGCAAGAGAACTGTAGTGGGTTGCCATTTCCTTCTCCAGGGGAATCTTCCCGACCCAGTGACTGAACCCATGTCTTCCGCAGTGGCAGGTGGATTCTTTACCACTGAACCGCCTGGGAAGCCCAGAAATAGTAATGGGCTCATTTATGGGTGTGAACATTTTACTGCCCACAGAGCCACATGGAGCATTGCCATTTTTCGTGGGATGCCCAGAAGGGAGAGCAAGAAAGCAAGCATAGTCTCCACGCCAGGATGTGCTGCCTGAAGGTGCAGACACAGGTCCCAACAGGTAAGCCACAGCTCACTGAGATGCGGGGAAATCCTGCTGAGGCCTGTCTGGGGAGAAACGTCCTGTTTCCCTCTGAGATGTGGCCATGCTCTCCTCAGCCCTGCGGCTGAGCCTCCTTACAGAGCAAGGCAAGGAGACAAGCAGGACGCAGTGGCAGCGAGGCAGGCACCAGTTCGAGCTAGCGCTCCAGGTGCCAGTTGGTGCCGCAGTGGGCCCCTCTCCCTCTTGCAAATAAAAGGAACCCAGTGAGGGAAGATGGTGTTTTTTTTCTATTATTATTAGATGCTAGTTTATCATCTTCTCAGTTTGCTAGCTTTCCCATTAAAGTCGTTATTCCTCGTTCCAACAAATTGTCTGCCGATTTATTGGCCTGTCGTGCCAATGGGAACTTTGTGACTATAAATACACAACCCTCTTCATGAAGGGAGGGGGATTCCAAAAACACAATCACTCTCATGATTTCATTCATGAACATTTATATCAAGCAAAGGATTTCAAAACAAACTTTCATTACATGAAGCATTCCCACTGAGGGAAGGGAAGCCGCAAGGAACTCCTGTGCTGGTGGCCAAATGCTTCCCCTCCCAACTTGAAATGATGCCCCAGCACACAGCGGTTGGGGGTCCTACATCTCAGATGGTGGTGTCCCACAAAGAGTTCTCGTGCAGCCAACAGACAGAAGACCTTTGTAAATTACAGTCATTATTTAAAAACATGTAACAATTATTTGTACATGATAGAGCTGTGTGTGTGGGAGTGTGTGTGTGCTTTACAAAACAGAAATGTGTATTTCTTCTTCCACTTCAAAGAGTCACAGAGACTGATGTTTCTTAACACTGACATGTGCCAGACCCTTTGCATACCTCATCTTCCGGTGTCATCTTCACCACAAGTCCAGGAGGTATGGACTAATACTGTTACCATTTTTTACTGAGGAAATGAGGTCCCTGGGGGTTAAAACTGAGGTCAAACCAGCGGCAAAGGACAGTCAGTCTGATTCCGAAACTCATGTTCTTCCTACAATATGGCTTTACTTTTTCAAGGTTCATCAAATACTTGTGCCTTTACACACCTGTAAACCTTCCTGCTGGTATAATCTTTATAGTTCACAGGGAAATGCTTCCAGGAGACCTGAAGAGGAACAGAAGGAATTTTTTGGAAGTTACAGAAAGGATGAAGTTTCGACACGTATTCAGGCATTTCCAGAAGATACAGCACAAGAGTACAATCTCAGCATTAATTCGCATCTCATGCATGTGGGGTAGGGTGTCCTTCCATCTTGTATTTTAGAGGGTATTCATTTGCATCCCCAAGTACAAACTGCGGCTCATCTTTGTCCCACTGTTTTGGTATACAATCTCCTTCCACCAGTCAGACAACAGTCTCGGTTGCTGCGGTGGCCGTGTGGTCTTCTGGATGCCTGGGCTGCATCTCATCTTTGAAAGCCCTGGTGAGAACCACTTTCAAGGACTCCTTGAACCGCTTCTTCCTGCTGCTGCCCACAAAGAAGTAAATAAAAGGGTTGGCGCTGCTATTGATGGTAGAGAAGAGAAGAGAGAAACGTGGTGCAAGTTCTTGAATGTCGACCAGTACTCGTAATAGAGCAGGTAGAGGAGCCTCATGGGCATGGCGAAGATGAAGAATATGATGATGGTGACGGTGATGACCAGGTACAGCTTCGAGGAGTGGGACGCCCACGAGTTCTTCCGGATCTTCACCACCAAGATGGTGCTGGACACCACCATGAGGGGAGTAAAGACCAGGAAGCTCAGAATGGCTATGAAGATGATCACGGCCCTGCAGTCACTTCGGGAGTGGGTCTGCCCCTCACTGTCAATGCACATGACGTATTCCATGGTGGTCACCAAGCAGGAGAGTGCCCACAGGAGGGCACAGACAAACGCTGACTGGTGCTTGGGGCGGTGGCACCGGTACCAGATGGGGTACAGGACAGACAGGCACCTCTCCACGCTGATGGCCGTCAGCAGGTACAGGCCTGTGTTGTAGCCAAAGAGAAACGTCACTGATAATGTGACAATTGTGTAGTAATAGCCAGAAGACAGCTCGTAATCTAAAGCATAGTCAACAGACAGAATAAAGATGCAAAAGAGCAACGAGATGTCCGCAATGGACAAGTGGGTGATGTAGACGGTGAAGGGGTTTCTTCTCATCCGGAAGCAGAGGAACCAGAGGAGGATTCCATTCTCAACAAAGCCCAGCGGGGAGATGCTCATGATCACCCAGTGCACGATGGGAATTTCCCGGCGCGGGTCCTTGACGGAAGTGTTGCCGCTAGTTGAGGTGTTGGAGGGCTCCTCAGCAACAAATGATGTCCCGTTTGCCTCATCCATGAGGGGGCCTCAATCTGGGTTCTTCAGGTAGTTTTCTGTAAATAAGTTTAGAAAGAAAATCAAGGTTGATGAATTGCAGTAAAAGATTTCAGCTATGGCTTGTAACCTTCATGTCATACAGGAGAACATGTCTACTAGACTGTACAATTCTCTTTCCAACGAAGATAAAAATGAGGCACTTCACCAAGAGAGAACTGATCAAATGGCCTTTGGGAAGCCCCCCAGCAGCCTTTGGCTCTGTACTGTTACTTGCTTGTGGTTCAGCACCAAGGGGTCCATCAGAGCAAGAGGATCAGATTTCTGGTGTCCATTTCTGGTCTGGCCCAAGCTTTGTGAACGGCGTTTTGAAAATCATCTCATCTTCAGTTCCTTCATCTCCTGGCCTGAGACACCAGGTTAAATGCGTTAAAATTCGATGACAAAGTACATGTTGGGGCCACACTATTGCGTCACCTTTTAATGCACAAAGTGCCATAAATGATGGGTGATTGAGAAGGGACAAGTAGAAAAAAATAGGTTCGATAGGGCAGCAATATTTTCAGAAGTGTGACCAATTAGAAGGTATGTGTTTTCTATAGTCTCAATATCTGTGATGAAGCTGTGTACCTACTCAGACCAGGTGTGCAGCGCAAACCATCCCTGGGGAACAGATGGCTCATTTCAACAAGATGTATTCACATCCCCGAGCTCCATGAGCCAGACCACACTGGAAAACACTACCGATAGTAAACGAAGCACTGACCCAAGCCCAGTAAAATACTAAATATCTGAGACTGCAAAACACCAGTTATCAGCAATTTCCCCTCACACTTCAGGAACTGCTAAATAAATGTATGCACGCCCCACCCCCTTTCGTGTTATGTAACAAATGTACATAAGCCACTTCCACTGCAGGGGAACAGAAAAGGCAGGTGCTCTATTCATGGAGTCCTTGGCTTTTTATTTTTGATGGAGGTGGTAAAATATTGTTCTCTGCTTTTGGTCCTTGCAGACCAGGGCCCTATATGTGCAAAATAATTGACCTTTAGAAAGTTACTTACTAGGGGTCCCCCAGGTGGCTCAGTGGTCAAGACTCTGCCTTGCAATGCAAGGAACACCAGTTCAATCTCAGATCTGGGAAGATCTCACGGGCCATGGGGCAACTGAGCCTGTGTGCCCCAACTACTGACCTGTGCTCTGGAGCCCACAATTCCTGAGCCCACCTGCCCTTAATCCCAGGCCCTGCAACAAGAGAAGCCACTGCAATAAGAAGTCAGCACACGGCAACCAAGGGAGCAGCCCCCGATCGCCACAACTAGAGGAAAGCCCAAACAGCACGAAGGACTCAGCACAGCCAAAAAATAAAGAAATAAAAAGAAAGTTAGTTTGTAGACCGCTGCCTTTCCTCATGACCTCACCAGAGGCAGAACAGAACCTAGACATGCTATTTTGTGAGCAGGTGCGGGGATGGTGGTCACATTCCAGGTGATAAGACCCTGGAGCCCACACAGCTAGCTTCCCTCTCCTTACCAACACTCCCCTCAGTTGCTCTGCTGAGATGCTGGAAATTATTTTTTTCCTGGAGCAGATTCTCTTTTCATTTCATAATCAGACCATAGAGGGAGAGACTCTAAAACTCTCAGGAGCCCGACACAAGACCCAGAATTCGCAGTCCCATGGCACTGCTGTACAGACCAGGCTTTGCTAAAAATTTGTAGGTGTGAGATAGCCATGTTCCCCAAGTTCGTCCATCAAAGATTTATTAAATGCCAACTTCAGGTCAGGCACTGTTCCAGGAATAGGGCTACAGCAGTGAATGAAACAGACAAAGTACCAACCTCTTGGAGTTTATATTTCAGTGGGAGGCAGTCAATACCCAATAACAGGAGCAACAAACCAATAGATGTTTGATCAGAATAAGCGCCACAGAGAAAAGAAGCCTGGACCATGGCAGGACCAGAGTGTAATTGTGGAGGCAGTGAGACGTGGTTAGGTTCTAGATGCAGTCTGAGTTGCTTCCAGGTGAGACAGGAGTTACTGTAGGGAAAGAGAATGGCTTTTAGCCATTTGTTGTCTGGACAAGGCACAGGGGAGCTGGTTGGGAGGGGTCATATGGAGCTTGGGAATCTTATGCAGCTGCCACATGGAGCTGTCTTGGAGTGTGTTGGGAGCTGGGGTTGGGGTAGAAGCAGTGAGAACAGGTGAAGTGTAAAATCATGAGGCTAGATGAGATTGCTTATGAAACCTGGGTCATTAAAAAGGAGAGGAGGTCCAAGGACTGAGCCTTGGGGCATTTCAAAGCTTAAGGATTGGGGGCTGAGGAGAAGGAAGCAAAAGAAACTGGGAGGCTAGGAGCATAATTTAGTCATGACAGCAGGAGGGAAGGCCGAGTGTGTGATTTAAAGTATAGCTAGGTAGAGTGAAGAGGGGGTGTTAGAAGTTACAAGAAGTTCTCTTTTGGATGTACTGCTGCTGCTACTGCTGCTAAGTCGCTTCAGTCGTGTCCGACTCTGTGCGACCCCATAGACGGAAGCTCACCAGGCTCCCCCATCCCTGGGATTCTCCAGGCAAGAACACCGGAGTGGGTTGCCATTTACTTCTCCAATGCATGAAAGTGAAAAGTGAAAGTGAAGTCGCTCAGTCGTGTCCGACTCTTAGCGACCCCATGGACTGGAGCCTACCAGGATCCTCCGTCCATGGGATTTTCCAGGCAAAAGTACTGGGGTGGGGTGCCATTGCCTTCCCCGTTTGGATGTACAGTATCTCTGTTTTCAGCAAAGTCAAGAGCAAGGTCATTTGCTAAGAGTGAGGAGGTGTTAAGGATTTAAGGAGAGAGGGCAAGATGTAATTAAGTGAAAACGGGAAAGAGAGCAACATTTCTAGGCAAACAGAGCCTGCCTGGACAGGGGCTCAGGAATCTAGAGTGAGACGATTAGCACGTGTTTTTCTCCAGCTATGGCTCAGCTGTCCAGGTGTGAATGTGCAGAAAGAGGAGAGTTGGATTTAACCAGGATTGGGGTTCTACCGGGCTGGTGCAAAGGAAACTGGAGACCAAAGAAACTGAAGCACAGAGACTATGGAATTCACCAGGGTTAGGAGAGAGTTGAGGCCAGGAGAGAGGTGAGAGTTGGTGAGCAGGAAATAAGAGCCTTTGTAGATCCCATCAGTGTCAGAGAACTAACTGCTGAGGCCCGAGTCCTGAAGGCAGAGAACTAGGAAATTGGAGGCAGAGGTCAAAGAGCGGAATGCCCAAAGCCGAGCCTGTGGTGGCGTGGTTCGGGTGTTGATTATTGGTATTGATAAATGTGGTTATTGGCATTGATCAATGTAGCCCATGACCATGGGAGTGAACAGCTAGAGGAGAGGGAGGACAATATCTTCTGACATGAGATCAAGACCTGGGTGTTAGAAGAATTGTCTACATAGACACTGAAATCACTGGGAAATAGGGCTGGAATAAAGGACATCATTAGAGAAAAACTGGCTGTGAGTCAGGTGTCAAATCTTCAAGGAACTCGAGAGAGCGGCCCGGGGTTCTGTAGACGGTCACAGTAAGGAGGGTGGTGAGTGAGGTGGTTGGATGGTGTGCATTTCAGAGTTGGGTGCTTTGGCGGTGGTGGTGGTGGTGGTGATAGTTTCGGGGGGAGAGAAGAAGCAAACAGAATAACCTGAGACACAAAAATGGTAGAGGGAGGAAGGGTCTCGATCAGCATTGTCCAACAGAAATGCAGTGTGAGCCATATGTGCAATTTAAGGTTTTCTGAGAGCCATAAAATATAAGGAGAAACAAGAGAAATGAATTTCAATATTTTATTTAACCCAATGTGTTCAAAATCTCATTTGAACATGTAATTGATTTATAATGATTAATGAGCTACTCCAGTTTCTTTTTTCACATCAAGTCTCCAGAACCCAGTGTGTATCTTACTCTCATGGAGCATCTTGCCTCAGACCAGCCACATCTCACACGTACGTGGGCCACACGGGGCCGGTGGCCACCACATTGGATGGTGCCAGTCCAGCAGGGCTATCACAAAGCCAAAAGAACTTAAACCAAAATCAAAGACTAGAAATGTAAAATCAGGACCTAATCAACATTTCTAAGAAAAGGGACAAGAACAATCTTTGTGACTCAGGTTTAGACGCCGGAATCTCGCGTGGACCACAGCGTCATTCAGCCTTTAGTTTCTCATTGCGTGCACGAGAGCTCTCGTGTACTTGTGAAAATCAGTTAGGAAAGATGTTTCAACCCCCAAGACCAAACTGTATTTTTCTATTACAGTCAAACCCAAGTAACCAAATCCACTCTCTGAAGATAGATGATCTTTTCATTTCCCAACCATCACGTAGGTTTCAGTCACCGTACTAAGAGTCAAAGATGCAGGAATAAACAAGATGCAACCGTATGCAGTTTGGCAGGGGAGGCAGGCAGAACCGAAACTAATTCAGTATGGGAAATGGAATAAAGGAGACTGATCGCATCAGAGCAAGCACACACCAGGAAGCCACGTCTCAGGATTTCAAAGAAGGCTTCACAGGGCTGGGCCTTGAAAGGTCAATAAGGAGTTTGTTAGCTGAGGAAGAGAAAGAAAGGCATTTTAAGAAAAGAGAACAGGTGGACAGGAGTGTGGCGGCAGGAGGCACAGGAAGTTCGTGGTGGAGTCTGAGGAACCCAGTGGGCCCTGGGTGGATGTATGGCTTTACAAAGAAATAAACAGCTGGACTGAAGCGTGAAGGCCTGGCTATGATGCTTCTTTAAATATCAGACTTATTTTATAGGTTATACTTATCCAACCTAGTAGTGCTTAAAAATTACATAGGGTTCCTTATTAAAAATGCAAATTCCAGGGCCCCACTATTTCAAGAAGCCTAGGCTGGGGCCTTGGAATCTGAATTTTCATAACCCAGGGGATTCTGATGCAGATGGGTCCTAGGCCATGGTTTGAAAACCACAACCTTTTGCAAAACTCTGGAGCCATTAAAGTTTCAGTGCAGGCCTGGGAGGTGGCCTGAACCATGTTTTAGAAAGGTTACCCTGGTCACAGTCTACAGCCTGAATGAAAGGGAATTACAGATGGAGCAAGAAAGCCAGTAAGGTGTTGTTGAAATAGCCCCAGTGAGAAATGAGAACTAGGAGAGTGGCTGGAGGAACGAACGGATTCCAGAGACATTTTAGAGCAGGCTGGTCAGGTTCCTGTGTCCACCAAGGGGGAGAGAGACAGGGCAGTGAGTGGACTGAGCCTCCCATCTGAAGAGGCTGTGTAGACAAATGCTTAGTGGCTGAGATCGGGAGCAAAAGGGACAGTGGCCCGGGGAACCAGCAACTGGGTTCATGGTGTGTTGAGAATGAAGCATCAGGTGGACACGCAGAAGGGTGGGTTCCAGATCTGCTCACCCGTGTGTTCTCCCTCCTGAGGGCCTACATCCTTTAATAAGTAGAACTGCATTAAAAAAATAATAAAACAGACACACAGATGAGACCTTTAGAACATTGTTACTGTGCATTTGCCAAATGCAGTGTGTGTAACTGATTCGCTTTGCTATACACCTGAAATGAACACAACATTGCAAGTCAACTATACTCCAATAAAACTTTTTAAAAATGAAAATGAAAAAACAAATTTCAAATGCAGAAGTCACCTGAGACCACGAGTTCCTCTTCTAGTCACGCCTCCGGCCAGCCTCCTGGGATCACTCCCCTCATTTCCTGTTCTTGCTCCCTGCCCGAATCTGCCCCTCCCAGACCCTCATGCTGCCATCCCTTCCTGTTCTAATATTCCCTCCACTACTCTGGTGTTACCCATTAATTACCTCCATAGCCATGACATTCCTCCCCATAGAGTTAAAATTGCATCTCTCTTGTTAAACCACAAACTCCTCCAAGGCAAAACTGTATTATTCACATCTGACTCTCCAGGACTTGGCATAGCCATTCAATAAATATTTATTGAATTATTCCAAGACATAAAGCCCATCACAATGGCACTGAGAATGTACCCTGGTTACTTAAGACAGAAAACTGCCATCTAGAGCCTAGGCAGCCACAGTTAATAAAAGGTTCTCTAATGATTAATATAACTCATGAATCCCGTACCTGGGCAGACTTTGGTCATGATGTGGTTGAAAAGGAAATAAAAAATCCCATTAAAACTAATTCTCACTAAAAACTAACAATAACCCTCCAAATTGATTCACTATAGCACGGTTTTACTTAAATGAACACATTACTAAAAATGACATTCCCAGACTCACCAGACCAAACTGAATTTCAGTTCCTCAAGTGAAATGGCGCCCCACTCCAGTACTCTTGCCTGGAAAATCCCATGGATGGAGGAGCCTTGTGGGCTGCGGTCCATGGGGTCGCTAAGAGTCGGACACGACTGAGCGACTTCACTTTCACTTTTCACTTTCATGCATTGGAGAAGGAAATGGCAACCCACTCCAGTGTTCTTGCCTGGAGAATCCCAGGGATGGGGGAGCCTGGTGGGCTGCAGTCTATGGGGTCGCACAGAGTTGGACACGACTGAAGTGACTTAGCAGCAAGTGAAATAGCAGAGAGTAGCAAGAAGTGCCTTGAACATAGCTGGTCCTATCTGCTCACCAGCCCCCAAAATCTTCCTTCCTCCGAGCACCTTGGTCATTTTGGGTACCATTCATCTCCGAGGCTGAATGACTAGGGTGTTTGAGGTCGGGAAGAATAAGGAGAATAGAAGGGTGGGTGCTACTCGCTGACAAGACCGTCTAGCTCAGATAGCAGGGAAGATGGGAGGAAGCAATAGCACTGCAGGGTTATCCACTGTGGGTAACTTGTCTCCAGGTCAACCCAGTCCTGGTCCCGTGGGCTCCTCTGTCCAACACACACAGCATCTTCTTTATGTACATCTGTTTCTAGGTGGCAAGCATATCTGCAGTGGTGGCTCAGACAGTAAAGAATCCGCCTGCAATGCAGGAGACCCGGGTTCCATCCCTGGGTCGGGAAGATTCCCTGGAAAAGGGAATGGCAACCCACTCCAGTATTCTCGCCTGGAGAGTTCCATGGATGGAGTAGCCTGGCAGGCTTCAGTTCGTGGGGTCGCAAAGAGTCAGACACAACTGAGCAACTAATATAACACAACAATGTTATCCGGCAGGGACTGTCCTGGATGGAGTCCATGGGGTCGCAAAGAGTCGAACACGACTGAGCGACTGAACTGAACTGAACTGACAGTCCTGGATGGAGGCAGAGCATCTTAACGGCCCGGCCCTCTGTGCCCGCAATGTGGTCGGTAACACAGCAACACCGCGGTGGCTGGAAACCCCACTGCCGGGAGCCAGCGTGAGGAACTCCGCCCATGGCAAAGGTCATGAGGAAAGAGGCTCGGCATACAAAAAGGCAGGATCAAGCCTCAGGAGTCCTGGAAATTCTCAAGCATCTACCCACAAAACCAGAGTCTGCCTACTTTACTGCTTTGTGCTCTCACCTACACCTCTGACTTTACGGGGTGCTATCCCCCACCACCATCTGTCTCCTGAATAGGTTCTTCAGGCCACATGTGATTGTTCAGAGCCTCCCAACTGTGAGAGGCATGAGATGTTCTAAACTGTCTAAATACAGATTCTTTTGAGCAGTTAAAAGATTGATTAGAAATTGTATTGGTGAAGGGTTTTTCACTTGTTGGCCAGTGTTTGCTGCTAAGTTTCCATATCCCTTACCTGCTATGTCCCTGACAGTGTATTGATTAATATAATTGGTGTAAGTAGTAGCTTTAATGTTTGTAACCTTGGACCCTTGAGTTAATTCTTTTTCTTGGTATAGCCCACCACACCTTTGCCCTGTAGGAATGCAACTTTATCTAATGCTTTTGGAGGGTGGTGCCTGACTAATCACCTTTAGAGAAAAATAAGTTTTCTGAAGAAAGGGTCTTAAAATGTTAACAGGCCTCCCGGCCAGAAGATGATGCAAATCACCTAAACTTTTGCATATGATAAGCTTGCAGGAAGAAAGCCTGGCTTACTGCATGACTCTACCCCCTTCCCCCATTATCCTCTATGCATAACTTAAGGTATAAAAACTACTTTGGAAAATAAAGTGCGGGCCTTGTTCACCGAAGCTTGGTCTCCCCTTGTCATTCTTTCTCTCAGCTTCTGGCTGAATTATTCAGCCTCTTTTCTCCACTAAATTTTCTCACTGAGCTATCTTTATTTAACCACTCTTTATATCTTTAATTAACATTTAAATAAGCTGTTGTTTCCTGATCCCCGATGCTGTCTCCCCTTCGAATTCCCTGGATCCACCGGGGCTGGACCCCGGCACCCCACCATGTGGTTGAGAACAGATATGAGTGGAGTAGGCGATAGCATGATTCTGGGAAGCGCTATCCCAGCCTCTCTTCCCTCTTATTCCCTACAAGTCCCCGGAAGACAGCCGTCATGTGGAGCGTGAGAATGCCGTCACATAGGACTTCAGGGGGTTCAAAGCGATTTCCCTTTGGGTCAGCTCTGGGTCCTTCAACTGGCTTGGGAGGCTGAGAAGTGTGAACGAAAATACTGACACCGCCTGCCATTATCCGTAAACAAAGGATGTTGTAACTGTTAAACGCCAACATTACAGCCACCCCGTTGATGGTAAGACCCAAGGGAACTCAGGATGGAGGCCTGACGCCCACCATCAGGCAGTCAGATGCTGCGGCCACCCCCAAAGGTGCACCTTAGGAGACTCGGGTGGAAAAGCACGGGATCCGGGCCCAGATAGCTGAGATACACATCAAAGGAGTCATTTCAGGGAGCCCAGTCTTACATTTTCTCATACACAGATATGCACTAAATCCCGTAATTTGAGATGCCTGGTTTTCTCTAATTAATAGTAATCTTTTGGTGTACCATCTACCTGGCTTTGCTGCAAAAGTTCCTATATATCCTGGTTCCACCCTTATCCTCTGAAGCAGTCCCTCAGCGTGATCTGAGATGCTGTGTCTAAAGCTTTAATCCTTAATTTTTCCACCAAATAAAGCACAACTATTATTTTCCAGTAGTTATGTATGGATGTGTAGATTTTTCCAGTAGGAAAAATCCATGTTTTTCCAATAGTCATGTGTGGATGTGAGAGAGATGGGAATACCAGACCACCTGATTTGCCTCTTGAGAAATCTGTATGCAGGTCAGGAAGCAACAGTTAGAACTGGTCATGGAACAACAGACTGGTTCCAAATAGGAAAAGGAGTACGTCAAGGCTGTATATTGTCACCATGTTTATTTAACTTATATGCAGAGTACATCATGAGAAATGCTGGACTGGAAGAAACACAAGCTGGAATCAAGATTGCTGGGAGAAATATCAATAACCTCAGATATGCAGATGACACCACCCTTATGGCAGAAAGAGAAGAGGAACTAAAAAGCCTCTTGATGAAAGTGAAAGTGGAGAGTGAAAAGGTTGGCTGAAAGCTCAACATTCAGAAAACAAAGATCATGGCATCTGGTCCCATCACTACATGGGAAATAGATGGAGAAACAGTGGAAACAGTGTCAGACTTTATTTTTCTGGGCTCCAAAATCACTGCAGATGGTGACTGCAGCCATGAAATTAAAAGACGCTTACTCCTTGGAAGGAAAGTTATGACCAACCTAGATAGCATATTCAAAAGCAGAGACATCACTTTGTCAACAAAGGTTCGCCTAGTCAAGGCTATGGTCTTTCCTGTGGTCATGTATGGATGTGAGAGCTGGACTGTGAAGAAGGCTGAGCGCCGAAGAATTGATGCTTTTGAACTGTGGTGTTGGAGAAGACTCTTGAGAGTCCCTTGGACTGCAAGGAGATCCAACCAGTCCATTCTGAAGGAGATCAGCCCTGGGATTTCTTTGGAAGGAATGATGCTAAAGCTGAAACTCCAGTATTTTGACCACCTCATGTGAAGAGTTGACTCATTGGAGAAGACTCTGATGCTGGGAGGGATTGAGGGCAGGAGGAGAAGGGGACGACAGAGGATGAGATGGCTGGATGGCATCACTGACTCGATGAATGTGAGTCTGAGTGACCTCCGGGAGCTGGTGATGGACAGGGAGGCCTGGCGTGCTGCAGTTCATGGGGTCGCAAAGAGTCGGACACGACTGAGCGACTGATCTGATCTGATCTGATACCGGACAAAGTTCCTACAGTCACAATGGAGATAAGGCTTAAGATGCTTGCAATAATCCACCCAATGACGTGCTTAGATCGCCTAAGTCCAGGTTTCAACAATACAGAAAGAAATACAGCATCAGTCCAAGGCTCAGTGAAGTTTACAGGAAGCCATAGCGCAGATCTTTGTTTAATTAGTGCAATGCTAGCATTGTGATATGAAACGGTGTGATTAAGGCAGGTATACAATGCACATGCAGTACAAATGACAATCTTGGCCGATAAGTCAATATCAAAATGCCCTACAATAAACAAGTACGGAAGGTGAACACACGATTGAATATAGCCAGTGCTATTATATAGGAAGGTATAATTAGAAGGGCGAAACACACCCACAGTCCCATAAACACTAGTGAAGTGCTCTAAGAAGCTGTTGGAATTTTCCAAATGTGCCATTGCTTTGGCCCCACAATGGGGACAACAATCCTGGGCCGTGCGGGTGATAAGCCCCCGTTATCAGCCCTGGGATTTCTTTGGAAGGAATGATGTTAAAGCTGAAACTCCAGTATTTCGGCCACCTCATGTGAAGAGTTGACTCATTGGAGAAGACTCTGATGCTGGGAGGGATTGGGGGCAGGAGGAGAAGGGGACGACAGAGGATGAGATGGCTGGATGGCATCACTGACTCGATGGATGCGAGTCTGAGTGACCTCCGGGAGTTGGTGATGGACAGGGAGGCCTGGCATGCTGCAGTTCATGGGGTCGCAAAGAGTCAGATACGACTGATCGACTGATCTGATCTGATCTGAAAGAGAAGCTGGAGACACGTAAAATCCCAACTCAATTCTGCAGGCCCGGCAGCTGGGAGCTCCTGATTCTTTCTCTGAGCTCATCCCACTCTGCCCTGGGGCGGAATCCTATTTTTAAGACCTTACCTTTTATAGCCTCTCTGTTATAAATTTTCTAATCTAGCCTGCCTCTAATCCTTCCTACTTAAGGAACAGAAGGCATCACATTCTCTAATGTTATAGGATTTTTTTTTCTCATTTAATTCCTGATTATGACTCTGCTAATGCTGGACTGAGACCACTGGGTGGTCTCCATATTCCAAGTCCACGTGAAGTCGAGGAGCCGCCAATGCAGCTTACACAGCCCCAAAGGACCCGAGGGCTCCCCTGACAGGCTCATTTTTGTAGCCAGTTTAATCTTAACATAAAATGGGGGGATTTAACTTTTTTTCATTGCTTTTTTCTCTAATTATAAAACAATATTTTTGTTCACTGAAGAAAATTTGGAAAATTCAGTAAGAAAAAAAAAATCAAACATAAAACCATTACTCAAAATTAATCTTATTGAACATTTGGGGATGTTTCTTTTTAGTCTTTTTTCCCCCATCTCACATACACTGTCTTTTAAAATTGAGACTGCATTTTATAGTCTGTGTGGTTGCCTGCTTTCTTTTTTTTTCACTCAGTATCATATTGGAAACATTTTCTCTGTCAGCATATATTATAGAAGAACATGACTTTAACTGTCACTGCGTGGATGCATCATAATTTATTTTTAATAATCCTTTAACTGTGGACATACCAGTTGCTTCTGACTTTCCACCATTTTTTTTTTCTTCAAAAAAAAATGACTATAATGAACTTTCTTGGACACAAATTTTGTGCACATCTTTCATCATCTCCTTAGGACATATTTCTAAAAGTGGAATTGCTGAATTAAACAGTATAAATATTTTTCAAGATTTTAAAACATTTTAACAAGTTGTCTTCCCAAAACTGTACCAATTATACTGATATCAACAGTATAAGATTTTTTTTTTTTCACAGCATATATACATTTTTTGGTCCCCACAACATCTCCACTTTTTAAAATTCCCAACTTTGGTAGCTGATTAAAAAGGCATTTTGCTTTAATTTGCATTTATTTGATCTCTCATGAGTTTGAATATTTTTCATGTTAACAGTCACTTGAATTTCTTCTTTGACAGATTCTTTTTTTCATGTTTTTTTACAGAGCTGCAATAATTCTTTGTAAATATAATACTTTGCCATATATGTTAGAAAGATGTAAGATACAGCTTGAAGTTTTCTTAAAAGCATTTCCTTACTGTTACAAAGACCCTGATGCTGGGAAAGATTGAAGGCAGGAGAAGGAGGGGATGACAGAGGATGAGATGGTTGGATGGCATCACTGACTCAATGGACATGAGTTTGGGAAAACTCCTGGAGATAGTGAAGGACAGAGAAGCCTGATGTGCTGCAACCCATGGGGTCGCAAAGAACTGAAGATGACTGAGCAACTGAACAGTAACTACTGTTCCACGTCTGCCTGGACTCTGCTGGTAATGGAGGTTTAGACCTTGAAAGGATTCTGTATATACTGTGAACCACTCTTTACCTTACAGGTGAGGAGTCCAGCTCATGACTAGCTCAAGAGTACACACTGAGTTAGCAGCCACGCCAGAAATGGACCCTACGTTGCCCAGGTTCAAGTGGGCACTATTTCTCCTCCCCACCCGTCTTCTGTCAATAGTTCATGTGCGTGTGAAATTCACTCACCCACGTTAAGTGGCAAATAGAACTTTGGGGACATTTAACAATGGCCTTGATGTCACCAGAGTGATTACCGCAATCGAAGTGATTAGTAGTAAAGATGTTTATTTAAAGTTCCAAGGAATGGACTCTTTGTTTCTCAAAGAATGTTATTACTCATTGGGGGTAGATTTTTATTTATTAAAGCACCATATATCCAATGCCAAACACTGAACAACAATAAAAATAGTTTCAGTTCCTGCTCATCCACTACTTTCTTCTGCAAAATGGAGTGACCACAGTCATCACCACTATCAACAGCTGTATTAGAAAACAATTAAAACAAGGTGATCCATTCAGCAGCTTTTAGACAAGTCCCCACAAACGGATTAGGATATGATATAGTTCTCACACCCACCTCACCCAGACACAATACAGCATGTGTTATGAGATGCCGTTGCATCTCCACACTGTGGTCTCGAGATGACACTGCTGTCTGGACGTGCTTTCTTCCCTCCGGCTCTCCCCCTGTCTCTCTGTAGTTTCTTCTCTGTCTCGCTTCCTGGGTCTGTCCTCACCCTCTCTTTGGGTCACCAGGCTCCATCCCCGGCCCTCTTCTTCTTAATCTATAAACACTCCCTGGGTGGTTTCATTCGATTCTCTCATTTCACCTCGGGGAAGGCAATGGCACCCCACCCCAGTACTTTTGCCTGGAGAATCCCATGGATGGAGGATCCTGGTGGGCTGCAGTCCATGGGGTCGCTGAGAGTCGGACACGACTGAGCGACTTCACTTTCACTTTTCACTTTCATGCATTGGAGAAGGAAATGGCAACCCACTCCAGTGTTCTTGCCTGGAGAATCCCAGGGACTGGGGAGCCTGGTGGGCTGCCGTCTATGGGGTTGCACAGAGTCAGACACGACTGAAGCGACTTAGCAGCAGCAGCAGCATTTCAACTATTATCATATCCTGATGGAGTCCAAATTGACAGTTCTAACTCAGACGTCTCTCCAGACTATCAGAGGCTATTAATAATAGCTCTGGAGATTTTAACTGGGCCTCACATAGCAGCATACAAACCTCAGCTGATCCACAACAGAAATCAGAGCTTCCCTGCTGTTCCATCAGTACAGTTCAGTCGCCCAGTCATGTCAGACCCTTTGCGACCCCATGGACTGCAGCACGCCAGGCTTGTCCTGTCCATCACCAGCTCCTGGAGCTTGCTCAAACTCATGTCCATTGGGTCAGTGATGCCATCCAACCATCTAATCTTCTGTTGTCCCCTTCTCCTCCTGCCCTCAGTATTTCCCAGCCTCAGGGTTTTTTCCAATGAGTCAGTTCTTCACATCAGGTGGCCAAAGTATTGGTCCACTGAAGAAGGGAATGGCAAAACATGTCAGTGTTCTTGCCTTGAGAACCCCATGAACAGTATGAAAAGGCTGTTCCGTTTTTAGCCTTCCAAGCCAAAAACAAACAAACAAACAAAAAACTGGATGTTTTACCAGGCACTACTCACCGTGTATGTTCCCTGCACAGCTCCTGGAAGTAGGCTCTTCTCAAGGAGCCCTGGTTCCTCCTAGCAGAGAAGGGGCTATAGAAGCCAAGATCTGAACTGTGAATACCCAGTGCTACTGAGGTGTCACTGCTCCCAGGCACTCTCAGTGGACAGAGCTAAGGAATATATGTCTGTGAATACATATATACATATATAGAGAGACTGACATCCATATTTTTGCAAGTTTCTACATATGCATTGAATACCAATGAATTCACATCAGTATTTATCTCCAATTTGGATCCAGCATCACTGAAAAAGCCTCTTGATGAAAGTGAAAGTGGAGAGGGAAAAAGTTGGCTGAAAGCTCAACATTCAGAAAACGAAGATCATGGCATCTGGTCCCATCACTTCATGGGAAATAGATGGGAAAACAGTGGAAACAGTGTCAGACTTTATTTTTCTGGGCTCTAAAATCACTACAGATGGTGACTGCAGCCATGAAATTAAAAGACACTTACTCCTTGGAAGGAAAGGAGTAACCTAGATAGTATATTGAAAAGCAGAGACATTACTTTGCCAACAAAGGTTTGTCTAGTCAAGGCTATGGTTTTTCCTGTGGTCATGTATGGATGTGAGAGTTGGACTGTGAAGAAGGCTGAGTGCCAAAGAATTGATGCTTTTGAACTGTGGTGTTGGAGAAGACTCTTGAGAGTCCCTTGGACTGCAAGAAGATCCAACCAGTCCATTGTGAAGGAGATCAGCCCTGGGATTTCTTTGGAAGGAATGATGCTAAAGCTGAAACTCCAGTACTTTGGCCACCTCATGTGAAGAGTTGACTCATTGGAAAAGACTCTGATGTTGGGAGGGATTGGGGGCAAGAGGAGAAGGGGACAACAGAGGATGAGATGGCTGGATGGAATCACTGACTCGATGGATGTGAGACTGAGTGACCTCCGGGAGTTGGTGATGGACAGGGAGGCCTGGCATGCTGTGATTCATGGGGTCGCAAAGAGTCGGACAGGACTGAGAGACTGATCTGATCTGATCTGATCTGATCACTGAGTTCAGTTTAGTTTTCTTCCCCTTCTCATTTGTAATTCCTGTCTCTGATGGTAAGAAACCTGGCTCCCATTCCCCTCAAGCATTTACCTATTCAATCAACCTAGCTATGTCTAACACTGCCACTGTCTCCTGCCCTGGGACATACTTCTTCCCTCAACAGAAGATCTGAACCTGGCCCCAGGTTTCCTCCCATGCTGTGCAGATGGCTTTCTTGCCCTGCTATCACCACCACCCAACTTCACCCCAGCTGGGCTGCTCCCCGACGGCTGTTCCTCCCCTGCTCAGATTCCCCCACTTCATACAAGCCACGATGAGTCATTTTTCATACTGTCTGGCTCATCAGGCAAGCTTGGCCTTGGAGTACAAAAGGAATCAGGGCAAAGGCTAACAGAGTTTTGCCAAGAGATCACCCTGGTCATAGCAAACACTCTCTTCCAATAACACAGGAGACAACTCAACATGTGGATATCACCAGATGGTTAATACCGAAATCAGATTGATTATATTCCTTGCAGCTGAAGATGGAGAAGCTCTATACAGTCAGCAAAAACAAGACCAGAAAATGCCTGTGGCTCAGTTCATGAACTCCTTATTGCAAAATTCAGACTTAAATTGAAGAGAGTAGGGAAAACCACTAGACAATTCAGGTATGACCTAAATCAATTCCCTTACGATTATACAGTGGAAGTGACAAATAGATTCAAGGGATTAGATTTGATAGACAGAGTGCCTGAAGAACTTATGAATGGAGGTTTGTAACACTGTACAGGAGGCGGTGATCAAAACCATCCTCAAGAAGAAGAAATGCAAAAAGACAAAATGGTTGTCTGAGGAGGCCTTACAAACAGCTGAGAAAAGAAGAGAAGCAAAAGGCAAAGGAGAAAAGGAAAGATATATCCATCTGAATGCAGAGTTCCAAAGAATAGCAAGAAGAGATAAGAAAGACTTTCTCAGTGATCAATGCAAAGAAATAGAGGAAAGCAATAGAAAGGGAAAGACTAGAGATCTCTTCAAGAAAATCAGAGATACCAAGGGAACATTTCATGCAAAGATGGGCTCAATAAAGGACAGAAATGGTATGGACCTAAAAGAAGCAGAAGATATTGAGAAGAAGTGGCAAGAATACACAGAAGAACTATACAAAAAAGATCTTCATGACACAGATAATCATAATAGTGTGATCACTCACCTAGACCCAGACATCCTAGAATGTGAAGTCAAGTGGGCCTTAGGAAGCATCACTATGAACAAAGCTAGTGGATGTGATGGAATTCCAGGTGAGCTATTTTGAGTTCTAAAAGATGATGCTGTCAAAGTGCTGCACTCAAAATGCCAGCAGATTTGGAAAACTCAGCAGTGGCCACAGAACTGGAGAAGGTCTATTTTCATTCCAATCCGTAAGAAAGGCAATGCCAAAGAATGTTCAAACTACCACACAATTGCACGCATCTCACACACTAGCAAAATAATGCTCAAAATTCTCCAAGCCAGGCTTTAACAGTATGTGAACTGAGAACTTCCAGATGTTCAAGCTGGATTTAGAAAAGGCAGAGGAACCAGAGGTCAAATTGCCAACATCCACTGGATCATCGAAAAAGCAAGAGAATTCCAGAAAAAACAAACAAACAAACATCTATTTCTGCTTCACTGACTATGCTAAAACCTTTGACTGTGTGGATCACAACAAACTGTGGAAAATTCTTAAGAGATGGGAATACCAGACCACATTACCTGCCTCCTGAGAAACCTGTATGCAGGACAAGAAGCAACAGTTACAACTGGACATGGAACAACAGACTGGTTCCAAATCGGGAAAGGAGGACATCAAGGCTGTATATTGTCACCCTGCTTATTTAACTTATATGCAGAGTACATCATGCAAAATGCTGGGCTGGATGAAGCACAAGCTGGAATCAAGACTGCAGGGAAAAATATCAATAATCTCAAATATGCAGATGACACCACCCTTACAACAGAAATCGAAGAGGGACTAAAGAGCCTCTTGATGAAAGTTAAAGCGGAGAGTAAAAAAAAAAAAACAAAAACTGGCTTAAAACTCAACATTCAAAAAATTCAGATCATGGCATCCGGTCCCATCACTTCATGGCAAGTAGATGGGGAAACAATGGAAATAGTGAGAGACTTTATTTTCTTGGAATCCCAAATCTCTGCAGATGGTGACTGCAGCCATGAAATTAAAAGGCGCTTGTTCCTTGGAAGAAAAGCTAGGATAATCCTAACACCATATTAAAAAGCAGAGACATTTCTTTACTGACAAAGGTCGATCTAGTCAAAGCTATGGTTTTTCCAACAGTCATGTATGAGGGTGAGAGTTGAACGATAAAAAAGCTGAGTGCTGAAGAACTGATGCTTTTGAACTATGGTGTTGGAGGAGACTCTTGAGAATCCCTTGGACAGCAAGGAGATCAAACCGGTCAATCCTAAAGGAAATCAGTCCTATAGGATTGATTTCCAAATAGTCATTGAAAGGACTGATGCTAAAGCTGAAGCTCCAATACTTTGGCGACCTGACTCATTGGAAAAGACCTTGATTGGGAAAGATTGAAGGCAGGAGTAGAAGGGGACGACAGAGGATGAGGTGGCTGGATGGCATCACTGACTAGATAGACTTGAGTTTGATAAAGCTCTGGGAGTTGGTGATGGACAGGGAAGCCTGGCATGCTGCAGTCCATGGGGTCGCAAAGAGTCAAACAGACGGAACTGAACTGAACTGATGATGAACCAGGCTATGACAGAACATAACACCCACCTCCCTCCCGCAAACATAAAAGAATCATAGTCAGTAAAGCATTTGAATGCAAAAGAAATGTTCAGGAAAAAAAGTTGGACATTGTTCAAATTATGTGTGATATAATTTGGGGTGACTGTATTCTGTCTGCTTATCCTACTTTGCCTGAGAGCCACACTTTGACTCCAACTGACCACAGGTGTGAGTCCTGAACAAAGCAGCTTAGCCCCTCTGAACCCCAGGTTCTTCACAGCCTTGGCACATAGTTTACTGTATTTCTGGAAGCCTGGGGTGTCAGAAAAGCTAGAGACTGGAAAGCACTTTGCCAGCACAAGTCTCATGGAAACGCCTAACTGAGATCATAAATCAACAAGCAGAGAAAACAAGCGTGGTGGTTTCCATAGATGTTTAAGGAAGCGGGCTGCCAGATCTACTTGGAACTGCTACCTGCATCCACTTCTCAGTGAACAGATGGGCAGTCAGGGGGACAGAAAAGCAAGAGAGATGAGAGAAGGCAGGGTCATGGGGGCATTCCAGCTTCAAGGAGGCAGAAGGCAGAGTTTTAAAAGCTCTGTTCAGGTGCTTGCTGAAGTTTTCTCTTAAAATCTAGGAAGAAAAGCATCCTCTTCCATAGCCCCCTCTCCACTCAGGTGCCCAAGGTCCGCCCCTGGTCCTGAATTCTCAGGCTATCATAACCGTCTTAGGAAGGAAGGAAGAGAGGGATGAAGGGAGGGAAGGAGGGAGAAAGGAAAGGAAAAAGAACAAGAGTGAAAAGCCAACCAGTGTCCAGGGTAGGCCACCTGAAACTTGGTACGCTTCTAGGCAACCGAAAGGAGGGACCGGCCCCCAGGCTGGACCGTGCATGTGTGCAGCTCCGGAGAGACGGGCACGTGCCCGCTTCTGTGTGTGTGTGCGGTAACCTGGACAAACAGAGACCCATTCGTGAGACGGAATTTCCATGGCAGGCACCGGATCTGTTGGGAATGTGCCGGCAGGGACATCTGTCCTTGTATTAAATGCCTCGTTCCCTCGAGCTGTCTGCACAGAGAAGCAGAAACTCCTCACTCCCTTTCCAAGGGTACAGCAAGGTCACCTTAGACCACCCATCTCGAACGTGGGGGGAGTTGGGTGATTTTATCTCTGAGGGGACATTCGGCGTTTTGATGGTCACACTGAGAGGAAGAGGAAACTGGAGCCTAGTGGGCTGAGACCAGGGATGCTGTTCAACATCCTAGGAGCTTCCCACAGGAAAGAATTTCTAGCCCCAAATGTCATGATGTCAAGGTCAAGATACCTAGTGGTGGGCTCCTTACCACCTCTCTGCTCTCTGCATAGCGATCGGACAAAATCCTGCATGTTCTCTCTCCAGTTCCCCTTACCCACCCTGCCTGGGAAATGCTGCCAAGATACTCACATCAAAGAACAGGAGAATCCTTTCAACAGAACCTCGCCACCTGCGCACCTGACTTGAGAAGCGACGGAAACCACGACTAACACACCAGTGCCCTCTGAGGAAGGCAGAGGAGAATCAACCCAGCTTGCCTCCAGCCAAGTGGTGTCCCCAGAGGAATCAAACACACCATAACAACCCCTTCAAACCCCAACTCCTTTATCCTTGATAATATCCCCTTAAACAACCTTGACCACCTCCAAGTCCACCACTGACTCTCTGAACTGAGATTCTTGCCAAGATTCTTGCCCCCAAGATTCTCGCCCCTGTCACGAGTCAGAAAGAAAAAGTTAGTGCGGAAGTTTCGACCCCAAAAGTTGAAAACCGACGTCCGGGGACAGTTAATGCAGCAATAGAAGCAAATTTTCCAAAACAAAGGCAGGAGAGAGAGGTTTTTGGCAACACAGAGCAGGCGTCTAAGACACTATTAAAACCACCAGCACAGAAAGAGTGGCCTGGGCAATAGGGCAATAGCTTTTGGAAGATGGAAAAATCTTACTTTGGTTGTCAAGGTCAGCTGAGCAATTAGAAACCAGGGTGCAGGCTCACGCGGTCCATTCACTCAGGGAGAGTCAGAGGTGGGGGCCAGGAGGCTGGACCTTCGCGTCCTGGGCGCCGCTGTCCTGCCGACCTGCAGGGTCCCTGGTGCCCACATCCCCTCTAGGCAGGCTGCAGCCTGCCTTCTGAGGAAATCAGAGCTGCTCTCCCACTGCTGAAAAAATTCGAGATGTGCCAAGCAGATGGTCCCACGCTTATCAGCGGAAGCTGTGCTTCAAATGGCATCGCTCAGTGACACGCTCAAGTGAAAATCTTCACTCCGATCCAGAGTGGGACTAGGCTGGTGATTACGTGAGATGACTGACCTCCCCTCTACCCCGAACCACCAGGGCCAGCCAGGGCTGAGGAAGAAGACGAGCCAGAGAAACACTGCACAGAAGGGCAAAATCGCGTGTGTAGCCGAAAGAGAGCCGCAGCTCAGATTCCTGACTCAGCCTGTGACTGGCCAAGTGATCTCTGCCAAGCTCTGGAAGACTCAGTCTTGTCCCCTGTAGAATGGAGCTCATCATGACCCAAAGCTGCAATGGTTAAATGAGGTGTAGGAACGCACCTGCACAGTGAGGGACACGTGGGTAAACAATTAAACATCCCCTCCCTTCCTGCACAGTTTCCCTGGTGGCTCAGACAGTAAAGAATCTGCCTGCAATGAGAGAGACCTGGGTTTGATCCTTGGGTGGGGAAGATCCCCTGGAGGAGGGCATGGCAACCCACTCCAGTGTTCTTGCCTGGAGAATCCCCGAGGACAGAGGAGCCTGGTGGGCTACAGACCATGGGGGTCGCAAAGAGTCAGACACAACTAAGCG
Source organism: Tragelaphus eurycerus (assembly GCA_935064755.1). Taxonomy (NCBI): domain Eukaryota; kingdom Metazoa; phylum Chordata; class Mammalia; order Artiodactyla; family Bovidae; genus Tragelaphus; species Tragelaphus eurycerus. Next base: position 18,612,796 of record CAKXYN010000039.1, on the reverse strand, counting down.
ACTGACACTTTCCTTTCCTTTCCTTTCCTTTCCTTTCCTACAACCCATGTTCAGAAAGTCTCATGCCCATGTGAGTGTGCAAGTGCGATGCAATGCAGGAGGGAGAGAGAGAGAGAGAGAGAGTGCGCGCGCGAGCAAGAGCGCCCAGAACTGGGTCCCAGGGGTGGACAAGTACCAGTGCCCAGCTTGCTTCTCAGCTTGGCTCAAAGACGATTCCTGGGAGCAGCTGTTTCTGTGAGATGCAGATCCTCACCCAGGCAGTCAATTTACTTTCTCCCGAGACCCTCTTCTTGGTCAACAGACCCCACGTGAAGGCGCCAAGACCGAGCAAGAGGCTTCTGGAAAGTCTGAGTAGCCAAGCCTTGCAGTGAAGACCCCCACCACCCATTTGTGGCAGCATTTATTCCTTTTTTTTTTTTTTTCCCCAAAGTATTCCTTCATGGTTACTGTGGCAAAGTAGCTGTGGACTCCTGGGACTGACTCAATCAACAGAGGGCAGGAAAGCAAATTGGGATTCTATGGGAAAGCAGCCTTAGGAACCCACAGACGGAGCTTTCTTTGGACTGTTTTCATAAGCAGGAAGACGAGAGGCCAGCCAAATTGGCCTGGTGGGAAGCCTGACCTGCGGCTCTGCCCTCCAGGGGAAGAGGAGCGGGATACCACGGCACCTCCCTGAAGATCTCCAAACGGCAGGCAGAACAAGGTGAGGTCCGGGCACCTACTGGGCAGGCAGTGCTGAGAAGCAGAGCAGAAGATGGGGGAGACTCAGTGCGATTTCATTACCTGGATGCGATGCTCCAAAGAAGGAGAATCAGCCTTCTGAAGACCTTTCCTTTCCCCCGAGGAACATCAGAAACTGCAGGGAAACAGGCACTGCCTGAGGCCACCAGCCAGCCTGAGAGAAAGGAGCGGTCAGAGGAGAGGAGACCAGACACGCAGAAGCAAGTACGATTGGGAGAGAAGGATCAGGCTGGCTGAGAAGGTGCCAAGGTCACGGGCGGGAAGAAAGAGACCAGAAGGGAAAGAGGAGTGAAGGACGGGGAGTGCTCCACTCCTTGGCTCCAAGGCAGCTGCTCCTTAGAAGCTCAGGGACTGTCCAGATCTATGAACCTTTCACCCTGTCCTTTTGGGGGCTGTGAAACTCTGAGCTGAGGGACCCACGGGAAGAAAGTCTCCAACGTCACGATTTAAGTCAGCAGAACAGAGGGCCTCCCCAATTTGCTTCTCCCAGCTCCTAACAGAGCAGAGGCATCTGTCCATCCTGCAGGGAACAAGATGCCACATTTGGAAACTGGTAACGGTCACCAGGTAAACAAAAAACAAGGCAGCAGGAAGCGGTGCCTGGAGTGGCCAGATGGGGTCCAGGTAGGAGGAGACGCCCCGGGGGAAGCCTGGAGGAGATGGCACTCTCCTCCCCTGATCAAGTGGGCAGGGGAAGGCGCTGATTGTTTTGTGACTAATTGGCACCACTAACAAAAGCAGGGACTCTTGCAGATGGAGCAGGCGTTTCTCTCGTGGTAGATGATGCTTTATCCTTAGAGAAAACGCAGCAACTCTCTGTAAAAATAAAACTGCTTGCATTTAAACCACAAATAGGTTGGCTATTTCTGTGCCAGGCTGGTCTTTGTGAGTAATCGTCCTCCTCTTGAGAGGCAGGGAGAGTCTGGGGTGGGGGAAGTGTAGAGAGAAGGGGCAACAGAGACGACAGAGGCCCAAAAGGAGGAATCCATGGTCCTCAAACACCAGGGTGGGAGAAAGTTCTAGCTTTCACCTCCACAAGTTGCCTACAGAAACAACATCCCTCTTTCTCCCATCAAACAACAGAGAAACATGGCGGACATGGCCAGGGAAGGGCTTTATGGGATCAAGTGAGGAGGAAACTTGGTAACCAAGGAGGCCACAGAGTGGACCCAGAAGTAGAGCAACACATGAATGGTAGACCCATCAGGTGGTGGAAGCCAAAAATAGGGCCACACACAGTAGAAACCCTTTCCTTCATCAAGCGTGCATGCGTGCTCAGTCACTTCAGTTGTGTCTGACTCTTTGCAACCCTATGGACGGTAGCCCGCCGGGTTTCTCTGTCCATGGGATTCTCCAGACAAGAATACTGGAGTGGTTTGCCATTTCTTGTTCCAGGGGAACTTCCCGACCCAGGGACCGAACCTGAGTCTCCTGCAGCTCCTGCACTGCAGGCAGATTCTTCCCTGCTGAGCCGCCACCGAAGCCCCGTTTCCTCCAGAGTTTACTCTTCAGTTCCAAACCCTCTGAATGCCATGTGGACTTTGCTCTGTGCTAACCCCATGGACACCCAATGAACTGCAGTCACATCCTATGATGTTCTCTTCATCTGGACGGACCTATACTGTACCTTGGCTGTCAAGACCTGGGTTACGGGGAAACAGCTATCCAGTGCTTCCCAAAGCCCTTCCCAAACAGTGCTGGGAAAGATTAAGGGCAGGAGGATAAGGGGGCAACAGAGGATGAGATGGTTGGGTGGGCTCACGACTCAATGGACAAGAGTTTGAGCAAACTCCAGGAGATGAAGAGTGGGACATGACTTAGCAATTGAGTAACAGCAACAACGAACCACAGAAGTTAGAGAACTTAGAACTTCCCAAAGGCCAGCACTCCCCTTTAGAGTTAGAAAGATGTTAGAGCTAGTAGAGGAAGAGGGTGGGCCACTCAGACCAAGAGAAAGGCCCCGGGTGGGGCAGGTGTGAGCCCTCATGTCCACGGGGAAAGATGGCCCCAGAGTCAGTGTTGGAGCAGCAGCTCCTCAAAACGGCAGGCGAGTCATTTAGCCCCAGTTGTCTCGGTTCACCTTCTGTCAGCTAAGCAACTTCAGGTCTGCTAGAAATTGGGACTCGCAAGCTTGATTGGAGCGATGAGTGAAGTTTTATCCCATCTGTTTGATTGACAGGATCTCAGAATGGGCCTGGCCCCGCACTCTGCCTTCCAGTCCTGCAAGAGGGACCTCAGATCCTGTTGGCCAGATAAAAGCCCAAGATAAAACCCTGAGAACAGAACTCTGCTCCGAATCCCATCAGCCTCGGGGAATCTTTGCCCTGCTTCTCCTCGCCTGCCCTGGCCCAGCATCAGTTGGACCTCTCCCAAGTAAGGGTCTTTACTTTCAGTGCACATTTCTTAAACATCGAATCTTAAAGAGAAACGCACATTTGACACCCTTGGTTGTCCTCCGACCAGGCAGGCCGGCGTGGCAGGGACCATGAGAATATGGTGGAGTGGAGCCCATGGCGGGTGCCACACTGGGGAAAGCAGACCCACCAGAGGCTGTGGAAGCAGCCCTCCTGGGTGGACTCTGGGAGGAGCCAGAGCCCAGATTAGGCACTGCCGTGGGGGACTAGGTCCCCAGCCCTGAGCCTCCCGCGGTCTCCCCTTGGTATTTAGAATCTGCCAGACTCTTCCAGCCCAGCACGAAGCGCCTTTGCAGGGAGAGTGTGAAGTGACCCACACTGAGGCCAGCGGTCCTCAAGCAAGACGGCTCTCGACCCTAAGGGGCAGTGGGGACAGTTGTGGTGCGGCGGTCACCTGTGTAGACACAGCTGCAGCATCGGGCATCTTCCTTAGTGATAACAGATGGACCGTCTCCTTCTGCTCTGAGTCAGCACCGAATCGGCAACATAGACATTTGCCCTCTAGATTCCTTACCTAGATTGTAATTGTGTGCTCTCCCTTGTCCAAACATCATGAAAACTCCACTTGTGAGAAAGAGTATTTTTGGAGCATTGCCTGGGGTCATGGAGTTTGTCCATCCCTCTGGATGTTCTAAATATTACCCTGGGTTCAGCCCTGCATTCTTGGCCAGCATTGTCTCGGCCCCTCATAAAACTGTACTTTCTAAATTATCCTTTGGAGATATTCATCAGCTAACATTTAGAGGCTCTATTAAAAAAAGAGAGAGACATAAAAAGATGAAGACTGTGTCCATGTTGGAACTGGCTAGCAGGCTTCCCACCGTAACTCCAGAGTCTCCTGTCAGAGATTTCTGCATCCGGAGGGACTGAATTCCTTCTGAGCAGCAGCCAATTTGTTTATGTCAATAGAACACCATAAAGTGTGCAATTAGGGGTTTTCTTTTCCTCCTAGGAAGCTTGAAGACACATCTTTGACCTGCCTTTCCAAACATCCCACAGGGCTACTTAAAAGAATGTCTGAAATTACAAATTTAGTCCAAGGTCAAATTCGGGCACATTAAACTTCTACCCATTGTCCTTTTTCTGCCAATGACTGTGGGTTTGGGCAAACAATGTTTTTCCACCTACAATTTTTTCAAGGAGACTGAAAATATCAGTCTTCAAATGACAAAAATTCACATATTGAGAGTACCACAAGTAGCTAACCTGAATAGCTGGGACTTTGGACCCATGCTGAAGAGTTCTCTAACTTTTGTGATTTGTTGTTGCTGTTGTTCGGTCACTAAGTCATGTCCAACTCTTGGAGACCCCATGGACTGCAGCACACCAGGCTTCCCTGTCCTTCACCACCTCCTGGAGTTTGCTCAAACTCATGTCCATTGAGTCAGTGATGCTACTGAACCATCTCATCCTCTGTCGGCCCCTTCTCCTCCTACCTTCAATCCTTCCCAGCGTCAGTCTTTTCCAATGTGTTGGCCCTTTGCATCAGGTGGCTAAAATACTGGAGCTTCAGCTTCAGCATCACTCTTTCCAATTAATATTCACAACTGACTTCCTTTAGGATGGACTGGTTGGATCTCCTTGAAGTCCAGGGACTCTCAACAGTCTTCTCCAATACCACAGTTCAAAAGCATCCATTCTTTGGTGCTCAGTGATTGCACCTATTAAATTATTTTATTAAAGTTACTTGTTTATGTGTCTGTTTACCTCCCAACACTTAGCCCCTGGAGGCAGAGATAAAGTCTTACTCATCTGGCGTAGGCGGAGTGAAAGAGTAAGTTCAATAAATCAATTATGTGTAAAGTTAGTCCCACAATTCTAGTTTTACTTACCTTTTGATAATTGTATGCATTTTCTTGTTTGGGGTTGTGCTGGGTCTTCACTCCCACTTGGGCTTTTATCTAGTCTTGGAGACTCCTCTCTAGTTGCTGTGTGTGGGCTTCTCATTGTGGTGGCTTCTCTCGTTGTGAAGCCTGGGCTCCAGGACACGTGGGCTCAGGAGTTGCAGCTCTCAGGCTCTAGAGCACAGGTTCAATAGTTGTGGTGCACGGGCTTTGTTGTTCCCAGGCATGGGAGATCTCCCCAGACCAGGGATCGAACCCGTGCGCCCTGCACTGGCAGGCAGATTTTTTTTTTCTGCTGTAAATAAAATGTCTATAAGTTTTCCTACTAAGTATCAGGAAGCTTTAAATATCTCTTCTTCAAATACACCCGTTGTTTTGGCAGTCATTCTTCATTGTCTCTTAAAGGATCATGCATCATGATCACATATTAAGTAGACTCATTGTTATCCAGGTAGTTTATAGTGAAGTCGCTCAGTCGTGTCTGACTCTTTGTGACCCCATGGACTGTAGCCCGCCAGGCTCCTCTGTCCATGGAGATTCTCCAGGCAGGAATACTGGAGTGGGCTGCCATTTCCTTCTCCAGGGGATCTTCCTAACCCCGGGATTGAACCCAGGTCTCCTGCATTGCAGGCAGATTCTTTACCACTGAGCCCAACAGGGAAGCCTGGTACCACAATTTTAAATACTGCTTGTTTTCTAATTCTTTGTTGAATGTTAGTCTAATTTCCCCAGCTGGACTGTACCCTACTTGGAGAAGGAACCACCAGGGCTGAGCACGGACAGCTCAGCCGTGAGCTGAGGTGGTTTGACAAATACCTGGCTTCATGTCACTGGGAGGGAAACTCCGAAGCCCTCAGGTGATGGTATGCTGAACTAATCTGTCTCCATGGATTACAATTAGCACCTAGCAAATGCTTCTGAATATAACATGATGCCATGCTGCTGACTTCTGTTTGCTTAGGGTTTTGAGGGGGTCCTTGGGCATTAGGGCCTGCGGTATTTTAGAAGGTAAGGGCTTGCAACTCTCTTTTGCAAAACCAGAGTGCCTTATCGTGGCCTACTGTGTAACTGTCAGGCAATCTAGGTGGCAGGTCACAAAGGTGAAAATGGATCCAACTAGCCTTGTTACCCAGAGAAGGCAATGGCACCCCACTCCAGTACTCTTGCCTGGAAAATCCCATGGACGGAGGAGCCTGGTAGGCTGCAGTCCATGGGGTTGTGAAGAATTGGACACGACTAAGCGACTTCACTTTCACTTTTCACTTTCATGCACTGGAGAAGGAAATGGCAACCCACTCCAGTGTTCTTGCCTGGAGAATCCCAGGGACGGGTGAGACTGGTGGGCTGCTGTCTATGGGGTTGCACAGAGTCGGACACGACTGAAGTGACTTAGCAGCAGCAGCAGCCTTGTTACCATTGTTTGAAAGCAACCCATACGACAAGCTCATTACCGGTAAGTCAATGTGTATGTTGCCCCCAAGTAGGACACTCTGCGGTGTCTGCAGCCAGAAGAAAACAATAGTTAAATGTCTCCTGCAACCATGGCTACGTCAGACCTACTCAGCTGCCCTGTGCTTGGTTATAAAAATTATATCAGACAAAAACACAAGTGTCCAGCTTAAAGTTGGGACAAATTAAGGCTAATTTTATTTATTTTGCCTAACTTACACCGGAGGTCTGAGATCACAGTGCCGGCAGGGTCGGTTCCTCCTGAGACCTCTCTCCTTGGCATGCAATCAGCTGTCTTCTCTCTGCCTCCTCACGTCACTCTGCATGTGTCTGTGTCCTAATCTCTTCCCATAAGGACCCTAGTCACCTGGATCAGGGCCCACCCTGAGGACCTCACTGTAACTTAACCACCTCTTTAAGGGCCTTGTCTTCACATACAGCCACATCCTGGGGTGCTGGGGCTTCAATACATCAATCTGGGGGATGCAACTCAGCTCGCAACAGTGACCAGTTAGGTAAGGCCCTAAATTGTCACAGGAGAGGCCTCTGGGGCGGGGGGAGGCTTTAGCAGCTGACCACCTTGCTCCTGTCCTGCAGGCCCTGGCTCCCCAGCAACACCCTGTGTCCCAACAGCCCCCAAGCCCTTCCTCTGGCCCCCAGCCTTCACCTGTTCACCTCTGAGCAGCCCCAGGACATATCAGCAGCTCCTCACACAGTTCTTGTGTTTATCCCTGAAAATAGTTGCCGCTGGGTTGGGATTCTGCATCTCCACTCCTTCCAGATAGAGATGGGCAATGTAGGTTCCCCCCACGAGAGATGTCTCCCAGGGGCATTAAGGACACATAACCATCCAGCATCTTTGGGAAGTTTCATTAAATCTCCCCAGTCGAGGCCGCCTTGGGAGCAGTTGGTGGATGGTTCTAGATCTCCACCCTTCCCTGGCTGAGGACCATGCTGCGTGCATCAGCCCTGTGTGAGAGGATTCTTCTAGCAGGAGGCCCATACCCTGAAATGTTAGGATTCCAGCCCAGGTGGAGCCCAACCCACACAGGACACGTGGCCTAGGCAGACACATCGGTGCATGCCCAGGCTCATGCCCCCAAGTCCCTCCCACAACCAGTGTGGACACACAATACTTGTGCCATGCTGTCTTGAAGAGTCGACTCCTAAGTGTCCCTAAAGTCAATATCGCCCTCTGGATACAGCAGTCCTGAGGCATCCAGAGTGACCACATTCTGCCTTCTTGGACCAAGAATGTGCCTTCTCAGAAGTCTGCAATCATCACTGATGCATCCGGAATGATGAACATTTATCAAGAGGAAAGACCACCCTGGAACAGGGCTGTGCAGCACTTAGGTCAACACCGCCTTCTATTCTACTCTAGTTTGCAGTGAAATGTTGAGGCTCCCCGGAGACACAAGCTTTCCTAAGGCCCTCAGCTCTGGACCATCCCACCTACATCCTCCTCCGTCTCCTGCCCGGCTGAAGCAGGCCAGGGCTGTCTGGTGCCATGGAGGGCTCAGTTTTGCAGTGGGGCTCTCTCCCCAGTGGCTTAGACAGTTAAGAATCTGCCTGCAACGCAGGAGCATCAGTGTTAGTCGCTCAGTGATGTTCGACTCTTTGCAACCTCACGGACTGTAGCCCACCTGGCTCCCCTGTCCATGGGATTCTCCAGGCAAGAATGTTAGAGTGGGTTGCCATTCACTTCTCCAGGGCAACACAGGAGACCTGGGATCAATCCCTGGGTTGGTAAGACCCCCTGGCGAAGGAAATGGCAACCCACTCCAGCATTCTTGCCTGGAGAACTCCATGGACAGAGGAGCCTGGTGGGCTACAGTCCATGGGGTCACAAAGAGCCGGACATGACTAAATGACTTTCACACTCACACACTCTCAGTCAGGAATCTTTACCAGACTTCCCGCAAGGATGTCTGCTGACCCCTTTGAGGCCCAAATTTTCTCGGGCCTTTCCTGAAGAGGACATTCAGGGATCTGCAGCAGTGGGCAGCCGAAGCTTCAGGGCTGCAGCTCCGTCCACACTCAATCCTGAAATAACTGTTTTGCATATTTTCTTGCAAGGGGCTTCCCCAATGGCTCAGTGATAAATAATCCACCTGCCAATGCAGGAGATGTGGGTTCAAACTCCCTGGGACAGAAAGATCCCCTGGAAAAGGAAATGGCAACCTACTGCAGTATTCTTGCCTGGAAGGTGCCATGGACAGAAGAGGCTGGCAGGCTACAGTCCATGGGGCCACAGAGTCAGACACGACTGAACACGGACACAAATACAAAGACAGCCCCCACCTCAGACCCTCAGCGCCTGCTTTGGTTTCAATGAGCAGTCACGTGAGGGGACCACGGCCAGTCCTTACCACAGAGACAGCCCTATCCACACCCTCTTGCAAGCAGTTTCTAGGGGCCACTTGAAAACTTAGGAAATCTAATGTGGGTTCAAGTCTCACGATCAGACAGACTCTGACACACAAAACGTTCTCTCTGGAAGACCTCTATTGTTGGTAGTTTTTATGCTAAAATATACATAACATGAAATGTACCATTTTAACCATGTTTAAATGTACAGGTCATTGGCGTTAACTACATTCACCTTGTTGTGCAACCATCGCCACCATCCATCTCCAGAATGTTCTTCATCTTCCCAAACTGAAACCCTGCCCCTTTCGCAAAGGTTCCCCATTAGTCCTTTTCCCCAGGCCCCAGCCACCATCCTTCTACTTTCTATCTCTACGGATTTGACTCCTCTAGCGACCTCACACACGTGGAATCATACGTGTCCTTCTGGGTCTGCACGATGTCCATCCTGGCATGAGGTCTTCAAGGGGCATCCATTGATTTCTCTGTCCGTCCAATGATGGACACTTGGGTTTTTGGAGGATGTCCTTTTTAAGAATGCTACATTATAAATCAAAACCCAAATACCCTTTTTCCCACCCAGTTCTCAGGCACATTCCTGCAATCAATAACCCAGGAGGCTTCACTTAAAACTACACAGAAAGGGGCCTTCCCTGGTGGTCTACTGGTTGAGAATCCACCTTGCAACGCAAGAGACACCGGTTCAATCCCTGGTCTGGGAAGATGCCACATGCCGTGGAACAACTAAGCCCATGCACCCCAACTACTGAGCCAGCCCTCCAGAGCCTGGGAGCCGCAACTACCGAGCCCACGTGCTGCAACTCCTGAAGCCCGTGAGCCCTAGGGCCCGTGTTCCACAAGAGAAGCCACCACACAGAGAAGCCCGTGGGCCACAACTAGCGAGTAGCCCCTGCTCATCACAACCAGAGAAAGCCCACATGCAGTAACGAAGACCCACCACGGCCAAAAACAAAAAAAAAAAAACACCACACAGAAGCTACTTTGCGGGTACTTCTAGCCCCTAAACTCCACGTGTGCCCAGGGAGATGTTATCAGTCTGGGTTCTTAACTGGCAAACAACAGAAACAGACTCTGGCTAATTTCAGTAGAATGGCGATTTATTAAAAGCACATTCGCCAACTCACAGAATCTCCAGGAGGACAGAAAAATCCAGGCTAAGTTAAAGATGCCAAAAACAACTGTGTGATGCTAAAATCGTGCGGCAGAATTAGCTCCATCAAGACGCGCCGCTGCCTCCGCCAAGCCCTGGCGATTCCATTCTTCCCTTGCCCTCACAGCCCTGATGCTGCTGCCCTGGGTTCTGGGTCGTCCCCTCGGCACCTGCCCCCACCAGGGGGGACTCTCAGTGTACCACCTCCTTCTTGTCACCAGCAGCCAAGGCAAAGCCCAGGAGGCTGAATCTGGCTGACTGCTCTCCAAGGTCAAATCCCTCAGCCCACTGGAAGGGAGGCTGGGAAAGGGCAGCCTCATGAGGCAGGGAACCCCTCCCGGGGTAGAGGGGGGAGGGGGCAGGGACCCGGATTCTGCAGGGCCAAAAAGAGAAACAGGGATTCAGGTCAGGCTGATGGTTTCTCTAGCCTTCGCCCCATCTCGACACAGATAACAGCAGTCCCCAACTGTCCTATACTGACCTAGGCCTGAGAAGCAGGCCCCCTACCCCAAGCTTCACATTTTAAAGGCCCCAGTGACCTGCCCCATCAATTCCCATCCACCAAAGTTCATGGCCACAGGCCCTGGGCCCCTGAAGCCATAGGCTGTGCTCTGAGCACCCAGGACCCTGGTGCTCTGTGCCAAACAGCTCTGAGCCTGCCTCCAGGGCCTGGCCCCACCTCCATGAGGGTCAACCGTGCTGCCAGGAGCCCTCATGTGTGGCGAAGGGCATCTACACGGCCGGCCATGCGTGAGGCCCCTCGGGGTCAGGGACGGGGCACAATGCAGGGAGAGAGGAGAAGGCTGACCACAGGTCAGGGCCCAGCTCCCCACTGTGGCCGTGTTCCAGCCCAGAACTCCAAGGAGTCCACAAAGTCTCAGCTTGAACCCAGCCGGCCTTCCAGTTGTTACTGAATTATATTTGTCAAGGTTGAACGATAGAATACATTATATTGAACAGTTTGGTACCTTGTGTTTTTTTGATGTATGTGGTTAAATATGCACAACAGAAAACGTACGCTTAAATTTAAGCTTACAGTTGAGCAGCACTAACTGCAACCAACAATACTGTGCAAACTTCACCACTACTTCCAGTGCTTTTTCATCTTCCCAAACTGACACTCTGTACCCACTGAACACCAAGTCCCCACTGCTCCCTCCTCCGGGCCCTGTAACCTCTAGTCTGCTGAGTTTTCACTGCTCTGGATACCTCATGTAAGTGCGTCACACAGCACTGGTCTGGAGCTGGCTTGTGTCACTTAGCATGATGTCTTGGTTCTTGTTTGCTTTTCCACTCTGTGTGGCCAGCAGAACCCGAGTTCTCTGACTAGGAATGGAACCCGCTCCCCCCCGCAGTGGAAGCACAGATTCTTAACCACTCACCTACCACGGAAGTCCCAGCCCAATGTTCTCCAGTCCATCCGGGTTGTACCATGTGTTAGAATGTCCTTTTCTTTTTCTTTTGCCCTCTAGAAGGTCCTTTTTGAGGCTGAATAATATTCTATGGATAGCCCTCATGGTGTTTAACCATTTGGCAGTTGTTCCCAGGTGGATGAGTTTGAGCAAGCTCCAGGAAACAGAGAAGAACAGGGAAGCCTGGTGTGCTGCAATCCATGGGGTCACAGACAGGACGGAGCAACAGAACACCACAGTCCTGGAGGCCAGAAGCTTGAGATCAAGGCGTACACAGGGCCTGCGGCTCATGGAGTCTCTAGGAGAAAAGGCCTCCTCCAGCTTCTGGGCTCCCAGCACCCTCTGTTCCCTGCCCCTGTCTTCGTGGCCTCCTCCCCTGTGTCTGTCTCTTAGAAGGAGACCCTCAGAGATTCAGGGCTGTACTTTCATCCAGGGTAACCTCAGCTTGACCCTCAGAGACATCTGCAAAGACCTTATTTCCAAATAAGTTCACATCCCGAGGCTCTGTGTGGACATGACTTTGGAAGGGACACTGTTCAACCCACTCTAAGAAGAAATTCCCCTCCCAAAGCTCCATCCCACTAGCAACACAGAGCCAGCCCATCACAAAGGAGCCACTGAGGTGAGCGGTCACTGGGGCGCCCCGGATTCACACGTCAAGAGTGACCTGGACAGGGCCCTGCGAGCAACAAACCAGGTGTGGCTTGATTCCCTCTGACTCAGATATGGAGAACTACATCCCTTTTGAATTTTCCAGAGCCGAGCGTGAACTCCTGGAACCGCTTTGTTCTGGAAACATCCTTAATTTTGGCACCTCGAGGGTACTCATCACTTCAGGTTTAAATAGCTTCTTTCAGGTTTTGCTCAGCTCAGCCATTTCAATACCCACCCAGTCCTTCCCTCCCTCCCGCTCTGCAGAGTGGATACAGCTGCCTGTAAGGGCGGCTCTGGGACCTCCGGGTGTCAGGAGTGGGTGTGAGCGCCCCCATCCCTGGCCTCTGAGAGGCAAACAAGGTAAGATTTGCATACAGGAATGGTGTGAGGTGAGATGCCTGCGGGACGAGATGAGGCGCCAGACCCCGGGCGAGTCTCACCCCGAGCGAAGGGGCGGGAGGACCGCTGGCGGATGCGTCCGATCCGCCGGCAGAAGGCCGGGCAGGGCGGACGGGGCATCCTGCAGCACCAGCTGGCTGCCAGGGGAACCCCCGACAGGGGAGCCGGGCCTGGGGCGCACACGGAGGTGGACCCCCGGCCCCGGACAGTGCCCTCCCCACGGCCGTCCCCTGAGTGCTGGCTCCGCAGGGCCCCCTTCTGGCCTGGCTCTGGGACGTCTCCCTGCGGCACCCCACCTTCACCCCCAGCGCTGGATCTCGCCCTGCACGGTGAAGCAGGAAGTCATCCCCAGGCAGCCATGTGACACCCGCCCCACCGCGGCCGCCCCCTCAACCAAGGAGGAAGCAGCGTGGGGCCACCTCCCCTGCAGGTCCCACACTCTCTGGGGGACCCTTCCCTTGGGGTCCGTGTCAAGTGTCCCCCAATCTGCTGCCCCCCACCTTCCCACGTCCTGTGCCAGCTCTGCTAGGACTTCCTGGCCGGCACTAGCCCCCGAGAGTCTGCAGCCTGTCTTAAAACCAACCCTCGAGCCTATGGTCCTCCAGACCAGACCTGCGGGCGTTCAGGGCCCCGCCTTCAAGTTCCCCAGAAGCCCCCCATCACTGTCTGAGCCATCTCTTTCTAAGCTGATTTCAACTCCAGCCTGGACACCGGTGTCTGTCCTAGGGAGGGGAAGAGGGAGTCACAGGTAACAAGCTCTTCTAAGAACAAAATACATCCAAACATTTTTTCAAACAATAGCATCCCTCCCTCCCGCTGGGAAAAACGAGGTTTAAGGGCCTCCTCTGGTCCGCAGTGGGAAGCGCTTCTGGGTTTCTTACTTTTTGGTGCCATCAAGTGGTGATTCAGGTTATTACAACATGGAGATCATTCGAATGAACATTTTTATTCTTTTGTTTCCCTGTTTCTATAGGATGTTGGATTTTTATCTCTTCAACAGTTATTTTAGGGGAATTTTCCCCAAAAGGGAAGATTTCTTTACCTTGTATGTGTGTGCTTAATCGCTCAGTTGTGTCTGACTCTTTGTGGCCCCATGGACTGTGGCCCACCAGGCTCCTCTGTCCATGGGATTTTCCAGGTAAGCATACTAGCGTGGGCTGCCATTTCCTTCTCCGGGGGAACTTCTCGACCCAGGGATCGAGCCCACCATGTCTCCTGTGTCTCCTGCATTGCAAGCGGATTCTCCACCCACTGAGCCAACACCCCAAATTAAATAGGCTGTTTTTTAAAGTCGCCACAAACATTGAGTTTCTACGAGGCAGCACTCAAAGGGATTTTAATGACGTTCCTTTGTTTTCTGCCCAAGATAACATCACAATATTTAGGCACCACCCACACCGCTCCTTCAGCCTTGTGGGTCTCTGCCCTTGAACTTGTTCCAAAGGTCAAGTAGAGATCAGAGCGCTGACACCCGCAACAACCAGAAAGTTCAGAATGATCTGCAAGGCAAATGTGGATGCCAGAGGACTTAAACAAAATACTGGACAAAACATATTAGAAATTTCACACATTGTATTTATCGGAAGACACAGAAGCAGAGTATGTGGATCAAAACTAGCATGTGGCGATCTTAAAGGTAAGACTAGCTCATTTCTTCCACGAGTGGAGAGTGGAGTTTTCAGGTCTTCAGGTAAATAAGCCCACACGGCCAAATAGGCCCGCAGTTCTGGTGGTACCTTAGTCCCCTGCCTTCGCATTCCCAGCTCTCATGGGGATCCCTGTCTGCTCAGACCTGTAAGAATAGTAGTATTAGTCCTGTTTCCACAGCAGTTATATTGCTGCAAGGAGAAAGGAGGGTACCCAGTGAAGTCCTACAGACATGAAACTGTAAGGAATGTCCATCCATAAATAAATATTCACCACTTTGTTTTTTTCTCCCTTTTGGGGGGCTGTGCCACGCGGGATCCTAGTGCTCTGATCAGGGATCGAACCTGGGCCCCTGCAGCAGATGCAGAGAGTTTCAACCACTGTACCCCTTACCCTTCTTAGTTACATAAAACATTCTAGAGGACTTGCATGAATTCTTATAACAAATGATAAAGATAAGATTAAGATCTTATAATATGGTCAACTAATATTTCTTAAGGGAGCCAAGAACATATAGTGGGGAAGGGGTTGTCTCAAGAAAAGGTGTTAGGAAAACTGAATACAGCAGAAAAATGAAATGAACCCCTTATCTTATACCACATACAAAAAGTAACTCGAAGGGGCTCAGACCTAAACTTAAGACCTGAAACTATCAAATTCCTAGGAGAAAAATACAAGGAGGAAGCCTCTCAACATTGCTCTTCGCAATGATTTTAGGATATGACACCAAAACCACAAAGAGAAAAAACAAATCAGCACGTGGGGCTACATCACATTTAAGCGTTTCTGTGCTGCAGAACGGGCCATCAACCAAACAAAAGGCAGCCTGCAGAATGGGAGAAACAGCTGTACAAGCATGGACATGTCTCCCCCACCTTTGGTTTTAAGCCACTTTGCTTTTCCAAAAGGCCTACATTAGTACCTGATCTTCCGAGCTGAAAGGAATCAAGTTTTTCATTTTTATGGAAAAAGGTAAAAAGCAGAGACAGTGTTCAGTATTTGTTTTGCAGCAAGACATCCTAGGGGCAGCATCACCTCAAGAGCAAGACTGGGGTCACCAGGCTCCTCCCCCAGGAGCTACACTCTAGCACCTCGGCACCCTACTCTATGGTTCGCACTGTCTCTGAGCATCTGTGCTTTATCCCCATCCATCTGGACATTTTATGAGCAACATGTGTCCTCAGGTAACTGCTTCTTCACTTTGCTCCATTGGGGCTTTCAGAAGGTTTCATAGGAAAGCTCTGCTTTCAGAGAGTGGGGGAAATCTGTATCAGATAAGGGGTTAACACCCCAAAGTATATAAAGAACTGACATAATTCAATGAAGAAAAAAACACACAGTCCAATTTTAAAACAGGCAGAGAAACCAAATAGACATTTTTCCAACGAAGATGTTCAAAAGACCAACAGGTACATGACAGGTGCTCAGCGTCACTAATAGTTGCTGTTTGTTGTTGCTGAGGTGCCAAGTTGTGACGGACTCTTCTGCGACCCCGTGGACTGTGGCCCACTTCTGTCCTCTGTCCACGGGATTTCCTAGGCAAGAATACTGGGAGTGGGTTGCTATTTCCTTCTCCAGAGGATTTTCCTAACCCAGGGATTGAACCTACACCTTCTGCATAGCAGGTGGGTTCTTCACCACTGAGCCATGTCAGAGAAATGCAAATCAAAACCACCCACAATGAGAGAATCCCCTTGTCTGTCCAGGGGTTGGGATTCAGGACTTGGCGCTTTCATTGCCAGGGCCTGGGTTCAATCCCTGATCAGTGAACTACGATCCTACAAGCCAGTGGCACAGCCAAAAAAAAAAAAAAAAAAAATCAAACAAACCCACAATGAGAGAAACTCACACCTGTAAGAATGGCTATTATCAAGACGACGACAGGTTGTGAGTATTGGCAAGGATGTGGGGAAAAGGGAACCCGTGTGCACTATTGGTGGGACTGTAAACTGGTTCAGTCACTATGGAGGACAACGTCGAGGTTTCTCAAAAAATTAAAAATGAAACTACCGTATGATCCAGCAGTCCCACTTCTGGGTATATATCCAAAGGAAATGAAAACAAACTATCAAAGAGAGTGTGCACACCCACCGTTGCCTGCAGCATTACTGACCGCAGCCAAGACATGGAAACAGTGTGAGTCTATCAGCAAACTAGTGGGTAAGGAAGACGTGAGACACACACACACATGTACACACAGACTGGAGGGGGGAGTCAGCTTTATCTGTTTCTCACTTTGGTTCTTTCCTTTGATGATGGGGAAGGCGTGGCACAAGATGCACCAACCTGAAGAACTAGCTGAGCTGAGGAGAGAGCGGGGCAGGAGCCCCAGAGCTGCCCCCAACCCCCCAAGGCTCCGTCTGGGGACACGGGGTGGGAGATGGTACGAGCAGGGTGCTTCCTGGACTCGGCACCTCCAGCTGGCACCCGTGGAGAAGCCTCAGGCAAGTTAATAAACGGAAGCCGATCGAGGTCATGGGTTGAGCAGCTCAGATCCCACCACCAAAGCCTCCTCCAGGAGGGAAAGCAGACCATTCGGTCAGCCAGGGTCCCCACGGACGGATGGACGGCCGGACGCTGACTGCAGCACAGAGGCCCTGGTGAGGGCGCCTGCAGCATGGACTCCGCAACAACGTATGAAGAGACAAAGAGTTAGAGAGCAAATGAGTAATGTCTGATAAAACCACTACAGGGTCTCTTGCTCCAGGACAGACAGCTTAGTGCTCAGCACCCCGACGCCAGGAGGGCAACATGGCCGCTGCACAGGCTCGGCGGAGAAATCTGTTTTCACTTCTCAGGTTTGCTTACTGACTACATGGCTCACATCCATGAGACAGGGTCCCCAAAGCCCATAAACAGTGGGAGTTTTCCACAGCATACACAAAGGAATATCCAACAGGAAGACAAAAACAGAACAAAAATCCCCCAGGACTTCCGTGGTGGTCCAGGGGCTAAGACTCAGTGCTATCCATGCAGGGGGCCCAGGTTCGATCCCTGGTCAAGGAACTAGATCCCACATGCTGCCAACTAAGACTCCCTGCATGCCACAGTTAAGACCTGGTGTGGCCAAATTAAAAAAAGAAAAAAATTCCCCTAAGACGCTGTGTGGACAGATGGACAAAGCCCCTTCCCTAGACCGAGGGGAGCCTTTCACTGGTCTGAACACAAGAGCTGCCCAGAAGGCTGTAGGGACAGCAGCCCGTTGGTCAGCGTGTCACTCACACCCCAAGACGACAGGGGAGTTCCGGAATGGCAGCTTTCAAACTCTTCTTCTGGGTGACTGCCAACTCTAACACTTCTGCTTTTATAGAGGAAAAAACCTCTTTTGCACAGAGCTCAAGGCTTTGCTGAATAATGAAGTCAAGTTCAAGGCTGAGCACACAGCCCAGCCAAGTTCAACCCCCAACAGAGAACAGCTCCTGAGGAAGCCACGTGACGTGCACGGCACTGCTGAGGACAGAGAAGAATCTGATCCTACCTGTCTCGGGGCACACACCTGTGCTACAGGCCACTTTGTTTCCAAAGTGAATATTAATGCTCTAGGATTTATAATGTTCATCTCAAACATGGACCATAAAACCGTAGTCTGCTCTACCCCTATTTATCTGAGGGGAAGCTTCTTAGCAAAACATCAGGGGCCGTGTGTAATTTTATAAATGGCAATGCAGTTAAAAAACAAAAACTAAATGACTATTACCATAAAAATCCAAGACATGTTCCAACATCTCAGGCATCACAGAAGTTCAGTAAATATTTGCTGAATCAGTGAACAAACGAATGAGAAGGAAAATCAACCTGCCTGTACACTCACAGAGTTGAACTACACAAACCTAATGATATGATGTGCTATTTATTTGTTCTACATGGCATTTTCCATGATTCTGATATTAACTATGAAATACTATATTCTGCAACTTAAACATATAAAATTTTAACTACAAGTAGCGCATTTGTAGGCTGGAGTCTTTTCTCCTCAGTAAAAACTATTTTTGACCCAGAAAACAAACAAAAAAAACCCCAAAGCGAAACCCCAAAATAAATAAGAACAGATCAACACCTGTGCACACGGACACTTGGCTTTACTTTTCCCCTTTACTAAAACGTAGGCCATTTCTTAGGCCTGAATCCCTGTCGACCGATTGGCTAATGATTTCTCTCCCAGAAATAACAGAGCCTTTGGCTCGCTCAGTGGCCAGCTCCGCTGGATGCCTAGCTGTCTGTTCAGAATACGCTCTGGAACATGAGCTTTTAAGCCCAGGAGACGTAACTTCTCCTCAGTCATTTATAGAAAGAAACGTTTGGGCCACAAACAAAGGACTTATCGGTGATAATATTTACAGACTTTTTCACGTTGAAACCAGAACACAGCTGACGGTAACGATCCATCTGCACGATGTGAGGCAAACACAGTCCTGCGGGGGTTGCGTGCAGACAGGACGGAGCTGCAGGCGGCCTCGCTGCCCTCACGGGCCAGCTCCTCCCAGGAGAAACGCGATGAAGGCCCAGGTGGTAATGACGCTGCAGACTCTGCAAGACAAGGACCCGGGTCAGCGGCCTGGCCTGCGCGGAGGCCCCTGCCATACCCGGCGGGTGAGAGGCTGGCGCGGGCTCCGCCCCCTCTCCCCTCCCACCTCCGCTCTCCCGAATGGCATGTTCCTTCTGTGCGCTTCTGGAGCCCACGTTTTCTCGAGGCTGGACCAGCCCTGGGACGCAGAGGGCATCTTCCCTGGTGGCTTACGTTGGAGGAGGAGAGGCAAATGGACTGCTGAGCAGCTAAGAGTTTTTGCTCTCTCCAGAATTTTCAGCATTTATTTTAATGGGACTTTGTATGAAGATTTCATTTAAATTTAGTTGTCACCAAAATATCTTGCCTGTTTTGCTAGTTTCATTACCTATTATCGAAACATTTGCTCAGGCTTCCATCTCTGCAGATTATTTTCCCATGGTTATATTATTTAACGTTTCTCTAATTTCATATATGTAGATGCTCAAAAGGAACATCTACAAATATGGTATCTTAATCATATGACATCTACAAAAAGACATCTTATTTCAAAACAAGAAAGGTTTAATTTATAAGCAGACAACAAGTGGTATTAATGCATATAGAAGCCACAGTGAATAGTTTCTTGGGATTATAACATAAAGAACTACTTATATGCCAACGGTGTGGCTTGCACGGAGAAGGGAATGGCAACCCACAGCAGTATTCTTGCCTGGAAAATTCCACGGGCAGAAGAGCCTGGAAGGCTACAGTCTATGGGGTCACAGAGTCGGACACAATTGAGCGACTCCACCACCACCATGCGGTTGACACAGAAGGAGTTTTTATGCCAACTAGACAACGATGACGACGTGGTTTTCAGTGGATCTGGCCCCTAACAGGAATCTGAAGCCTTTGAAGCTTAGTTAAGAGCAGTCCCATCTTCCCAGTTGCTCAGATGCCACACCCTGGATTTAAACTTGACCTTGCTCCTGTCTGTTGGCTCCCAGCTCCACCATCCCCATTACCCCTCTGTTACCGAGGGGCCCAAGCTACAACAGAACCATATGTTCAGGTGGCCTGGCTTCCTGACGACTCCTGCCCTGTGTCCCCCAGTGTCTTAGTGAGGAGCGATGCACCACTGCTCTGCCAGGACTGTCGATGGAGACCCAGCTTCCCCCAGTCCTCACCCAGCGCCCTCCGCTCCATCAGGACCTGCCAGCCTCTGCGGCCTTGCCTCCTGCTCCTTCCGTCCTGTCTCGGTGGCTTCTCGCTGCCCCTTGACAACACTAGGAGGCCCCACTTGAGGGCCCCCCTGTCCATCACCCCCCTGCCTGGACGGACACTGGTCCCTCCACTGTCCGTGTGCTTGGCTCACTCGCTTCCCCTCCTGGCCAGTCTTCGACAAGGGCCCCCACCTTCCCCTTCAAAGCGCAAACTCCCCCCAGGCCACCCCTCTTGCCTCCTGACCCTGCTCATTTCTCTTTCATCACCTACCAGACCATGCAATTCACCTGTTCTTTGTCTGCTGCTGCTGCCACTGCTAAGTCGCTTCAGTCGTGTGCGACCCTGTGTGACCCCAGAGACGGCAGCCCACCAGGCTCCCCCATCCCTGGGATTCTCCAGGCAAGAACACTGGAGTGGGTTGCCATTTTCTTCTCCAATGCATGAAAGTGACAAGTGAAAGTGAAGTCACTCAGTCATGTCCGACTCTCAGCGACCTCATGGACTGCAGCCTACCAGGCTCCTCCGTTCATGGGATTTTCCAGGCAAGAGTACTGGAGTGGGTTGCTACCTCCCACTAAATCTCGAGTTCCATGAGAACAGGGGCTTGGGTTTCATTCACTGATGAAGCCCTGGAACCTAGGACTGCTGTTGCTGCTGCTAAATCATTTCAGTCGTGTCCGACTCTGTGCGACCCCAGGTGGCAGCCCACCAGGTTCCTCTGTCCCTGGGATTGTCCAGGCAGGAATACTGGAATGGGTTGACATTTCCTTCTCCAATGCATGCATGCATGCTAAGTCACTTCAGTCGTGTCCGACTCTGTGCGACCCCATGGACAGCAGCCTACCAGGCTCTTCCGTCCACAGGATTCTCTAGGCAAGAATACTGGAGTGGGTTACCACTGCATTGCAGACGTTCGAGTAATAATCTGCTATTCCCTACAGGAGGGGCTTCCCTAGTGGCTCAGATGGTAAAGCATCTGCCTGCAATGCAGGAGACCTGGGTTTGATCCCTGGGTTGGGAAAGTCCCCTGGAGAAGGAAATAGCAACCCACTCCAGTCCCTTTGCCTGGAAAATCCTATGGATAGAGGAGGCTGGTGGGCTACAGTCCATGGGGTCGCAAAGAGGTCCACTGTGCTCGTCTACGACCCCTTCACAACACACTCCAGCCAGCAAGCCAGGCTGACTCGCCCCGCTCGGGGACCACCAGCCCTGCGAGGCAGGCTCCGTGCCGGCCACTTACTGTAGCAGGCAGTTGATGTTCGGGGAGTGTCTCCAGTAGCGGTACAGGGAGATCCGCAGCGTCGGGTGGCACTTGTACTCCTTCAGGATGTTCCGCGTGCTGCCAAGGGAAGGGCGCGGTCAGGGACGCAGGGGCCGGACCTGCTCCCCGGGGGGCTGGGGCGGGCCGAGAGCCCAGGCACCTACTCCTTGAACTTATTGGTCATAAGCAGGAACTGGCTCCGCGTGAGCCTCCTGACGTCGAATTTGCAGAGGTTCTGAAACTCGCGGTAGACCTGCTGCTCGCTGACCCCTGGCCACTTCCTGACGGTGAGGATGAGGATGGGGGGCGGATGCTAGGGGAGTCTGGGCCCGCAAAGTTCTAGAAGACAGGGAGGGGAAGCAGAAGAGATTTCCCACAGCTCCTATGGACGGACCACCCACCCAGCTTGTTCTAGAAGGCAGGGAGGAGAAGAGACTTCCCACAGCTCCTACGGACTGACCACCCACCCAGCTTGAACATCCTGAAAGAGAAACTAGGAAAGGCCCTGTCTGCCAGGGGTGGTGGTGGTGGGAGAGAAAGAAGAAACAAGCAAGGTCACCTTGCTTCTGGCAGGGAAACACGAGAAAAAAAACAACAGGCTCAGTGTGAGCACCCTTCTCGACTGAGTCTGGCTCCTGTCAGAAGCCCTAGAGAGCCCAGAGGACCATGCTGCGTCCTAGCACGAGCCTGTCCCCCTCCCCTACAAAGGGCAGAGTGAAGTCTACTTACGATTTTGGGGACCCCAGCTCGGATAAGATTCACCTGGTTCACGTAGGGCACCAGCACGTCCAGGTAGAGTGGGAAGCTGGGCTCGGGGATGGGAACAGCACTGGGAGGGCGGAAAACGCCGTCTCAGCCTATGGGTGCCGTGCCCGGCCCTCGGCCGCAGCTGGGGCCTGGGGACGGCGGGACTGTGCTGCCTGACACCACCCTCCTACCCCTCCTTGCGAGCTCTAGGGCTTCTGTTGCTGGATGTCCCCCCCACGACCAGCGAGCTCTCAGCATAGCCCCAGCCCAGGGGGAGCGTCCAGGGGTCACCATCTGCTGGCAACACTTCGGTGAACACCTCTGGGCTGACGAGCACCAGCCACAGGTCAGAGAATGAGAGGAAGGTCCCCACTGTCGCCCCTCGAGAGGGCATCACCCCTCACTTTGTCCAAAGGGCCATCCCTCCCCCCACGGCCTGGTTCTGTCACCAGCCCCCGCCACACGTCCGAGAAAGCAGGGGCCATGGGGTCAGGTGGGCCTGGGCTGCCACGGAACCCCTCTACACCAAGGAGGGTGGTTAGGTGGTGAGGAGTAAAAGAAATAAAGGAGGCAAGGCCCAGATACCAGGGCACCGAAAGGCTCCACGGCTCCCCGCTGTCGGGGTGCAGCGAAGACAGAGATGGGGGCGGGGAGGGGGTGGGTGTCTTAAGCTATCAACGTCTCACTTAAGTTACAAGCTTCACACCGGCGTGTCACAGGCTATGTCTATGTATAGTGCATGCGTGTTTAGTCGCTTCAGTCGTGTCCAGCTCTCTGCAACCCTATGGACCATGGCACGCCAGGTTCCTCTGCCCATGGGATTCTCCAGGCAAGAATACTGGAGTGGGTTGCCAGTATGGTACCCTCTGCCAAAATGGACAAGTAAAGGCAATACCTAGACGAAAAGGGTACAGTCTGAAAACTTTTAGATCAGCCCCAGAGAACACAACTTTGTTCGGCTCCTGCCCCGGGCATGCTCCATCCTACCAAGCACATGTGTGCGGCAGGGGTGGGGCTGCTGAGCACGAGGCACACATGTGCAGCTGGTGTGCACGAGCAGGGCCCTGCAGGTGTCCAGGAGGCTGAGGCCCTGAGACTGCGTGGCTTCGATTCCAGTCTGGGGTTTTGAGAACCTCCCCTGCAGGTGCTTTATTCCAAGTCCCTGCCCTCTCCCCCAGCCCGACTGTGAACCCGGCAGATTATCTGTCCCCCGGATCGGCTCTGTTTTCTCAGCTCACTGTGATTCACACGGTGTGAGGAAACAGGAGGGTAATAGATGGAGCGGGCACACGGCACTGGGACCCGAGCCTCGCCCACGGCCTGGCCTGACAGGGACTTTTCCCAAGGCCGGGACAAGAGGCAGGAGGGCAGGGACCAGCCCAGGGGTCGCGGGGGGGAAGGCCGCCCATGGAGGTGAGCTGCCCGCCACTCATGAACGTGTCGTTTACACGACACGTGTCCTCCTCCTCTGGGAGAGCACAGGTGCCCCGCGGCCCCAGCACACCCCCGACCACGGACTGGTCACAGGATGAGAGCGACACTCACCTGTGTACCTTCCACAGGAGCAGGTGCGCCACTTTCAACAGAACTGGAGGAGAAGAAGCTAGCCAAGTCACAGACATCAAGGTGCACCCACCCGCCTCATTGTGATATGCAAACTCAAGCTTTACTTCCAAGGGGCCGCCCAACGGGAAGTAAATGGGGTGGTGGGGTGCCCAGGGACGGTGGGGGATTATTGCAAGGAAGACACGAGCCACCCCCAACTGTGGAAGGGGGCAGCGGCGCTCACCTGACCCGCACAGGAAGGCGTCGTACGCTGCTTCATGGGGGTACTTGGTCTCCACTGCAGGGTTTCCCCAGAAGCATGAGGGACAGCCGTTAGAACACAGCCTAGGAGAGGGCAAGCCCCTAGGCCCCCCAGGTCCACACTCACGTCGGCCGTGCACACACAACCCACCCACGGCTATTCCTCCAGAGACCATGACCCTTGTCCCAGCTTCACGCCACCCTGACCTAGTCCCCCTCACACACACGGTGGCAAGAGGACCCATGGAAGCAGGAAGCAGAGGGCTTCCTGACAGACCCACAGCCCCCGGGACAGCTCCTGTTGAGGGAGGAGTTACAACGTGGACAGGGCGCTGGAGAAGCCCCACCCAGCGCCCCCATACCTCCACGTGGGGACTGGCCTGAGTGCCAGCACCTCAAAGCCGTGCCACCACATGGGAGCCCAGCCCAGGCCCGGCCCCGGCCCGGCCCGGCCCAGGGGACCTACCGTACTTCTCACACCTGCTGGCGTGAATGATCACCGGCCCGGAGTTCTTAGTGGGGTTCAAGTCACTAGGAGAGAAGGAAGGTAAAGAACGTTCACTGGAAACGGTCCCTCTGTGTGCTCCCCTCACCCTCTCGAGTTAACCAAAAGTGCCCTCCGTACTGGGACTAGGGGGCGAAGATGGGAAAGAACCTGCCTGTGGTTGCAGGAGACACAAGAAACGTGGGCTCAGTCCCTGGGTCGGGAAGATCCCCTGGAGAAAGAAATGGCAACCCACTCCAGTATTCTTGCCTGGAGAATTCCATGGACGGAGGAACCTGGTGGGCTACAGTCCATGGGGTCATAATGAGTCAGACATGACTGTGCACATGCGTGTACAGACAAACACACACAATAAACACAGGGACTCTTTCTAAATCCCAACAAACTGTGCTTCTAATAGAATGTAAAATTTAAGCAGACAAAACCAGGGATCTAGGCATGGGCAGATGGGTCTCAGTCACCCGGGAACAAGACAGAGGAAAGAACAGCGATGTGAGAAGCTCCACCTGCATCTTTCTGAGCATCTACCAGACATGCAACTCCAGCCAAGGCACCAGGACCAACTCCAGGCCGGCTCTGCCCTTGGGACCTTACTGTCCAGCGCACCCTAGGAATGCAGTGCCCAAGGTGCTGGTCTTACAGGAAGCCTTGAACCCCAGGAAATCAGTGGGGCTGAGTGGAGAGAGGGCGGCACCAGGTGTTGGGGCCAAGAGAACAGGCGGAGACGTGACGGAAAGGGCAAGCCCCGACCCGTGACACCGAAACGTGAGTGTGGCCGCAGCCCGCGGTGAAAGCAGGGGGTGGGGAAAGAGCTCAGGTGATGCATGGGGGCATCAGGAACCACAGAAGACAGACCAGAAACACGGTCCAGTCAAATTCATGTTGTAGAAGATCACTCCAGTGGTGATCACTCAGCACAGGAAATAAAGTAGGTCAGGGACACCCAGCTACTAGGTAGGAGCTCCCGACACCACGGGAATAAAAGGTAAAAGCTTCAGTGAAAGCAATGACTCTTGAGGATGCCGAAAAAGGAACTGAGTGTAGGACGTTCGGGGAGTAAAACTCACAGGACTAGACTAGAAGATACGGGAAGTCCGGCTCTTGGATGCATTCCAGGGCTCAGCCCTGGCACATGGGTGAATGAGGGCAGCACTCAACAGGGAAATCTTCCCTTCATTTGATTCCCAACAAAATCTACTGGCGCCTTTCTATCCACTTACTAGCTGGGAAGCCATTTCCTCATCTGTCAAGCGGCATGTGCCTGGGCCGCAAGGTGGCCGTGGATCTTCCCCGGCAGTGGACGTCCCGCTAAGTGTGGACGACGCGCAGGGCACAGCCCCAGCTCCCCTCCCACGTGCGAGCTCGTGTAACCCTCAGGGCCAGCAAGGGCGTTCCCTGCAGTGACTCCCTCTCTTCAGGTGGTACACTGAGGCAAGCAGAGGTTAAGCCGTTCTCTCAAGGTCACGCACAAAGCCAGTGAGCTGCAAAGCTGGGGTTTAAGCCCAAGAGGTCTAGATTCAGTGCCTGCACAGATGCTGTCAGCCCAGCGCTGGGGTGGCAGAAGTTGCTGCAGCAACTTGACAGCAGCAGGCTTGATGGACGGACGGGGGCAGGGGTGCCGAGAAGGTGTCTGCAGGCCTCGTGGGGCAGGAACAACCAAGGACAGCAAGCAGGAGTCTGGAGCCCCAGTGGGACAGAAGCGATTGCTGAGGCTGACAAGGTGGACTCGGTCATCTAGGGGCACGGTTAGGAGGAAGAAGACAGCTGTGGAAGGGCCCTCGAGAGATGAAGGGACCACAGAGGAGCACCAGTAAAGAGAGGAAAACCCTCACCATAAAATGAGAGAGATCCAGGAGAGGGCTCAACGGAAGGGAGGGGGAGGGGCGCCTACTGCGTCAGACGAGGGGTTCCCCCCACGCCCCGGTCCAAACGCCTCTGTGCATCGTCCCACCGGATGGGGAAACAGTGCCGTGGAGAGAAGACAACTGGTCTCAGAGGACCAGGGCAGAGGCGGGGCCTCTGAACAGACCTGCTGTAACGAGAAGAACAAGGACCGCGGTGGAGGGTGGGGACCAAGGAGAGCGTCATGCTTTCTGAGCTAGAAGAAGGGATGCTGAAGCCGAGGGACAGACAGAGGGAAGGGCTGGGTCATCGCAGGTGGTGGGGGTGAGGAAGGAAGGGGAGGGGCCGAGGAGGGAGGGGGGAGGGGCCGATGAGGGAAGGGGCGGGGCCAGGAGGGAACGGGCGGGGCCAGGAGGGCGGGCAGGCCGTGGGAGGACAGCCCTTCCTGCCCTGCAGGACACAGGAGGGGATCCGATGTGATGGGAGAGAGGGTGCTGAAGGTGACAACACCGCAGACACGTCTGCAGGGGAGGAGGGGACGTTGAAAGATTCCCGCCTCTGGCTTCACGAGGACCAGGAAGTCCGTGTGATAAAGGATAAAAAGATGAAGCATAAGAGGCCAGAGGACACTGTCACGTCGCAAGTAAGTGATGCTGTGAGTAGATAAAAGAGCACCTCCTGGAAACTCGTAAGAGGCCACTGGGGACCGGGCCAGGCGCTCATGGGCATGGTTGGACAACGGTGATCAAGAGACAGCTTCTTCCCTAAGAGGTCCCACCTTCAACTGCCCCCAGCCACCCTCCGCACCCCAAACCTAGGCAGAGTATTAAAAAGCAGAGACATTACTTGGCCGACAAAGGTCCGTCTAGTCAACTATGGCTTTTCCAGTAGTCATGTAGGGATGTGAGAGTTGGATTATAAAGAAAGCTGGGTGCTGAAGAATTAATGCTTTTGAACTGTGGTGTTGGAGAAGACTCTTGAGAGTCCCTTGGACTGCAAGGAGATCCAACCTGTCCATCCTAAAGGAAATCAGTCCTGAATGTTCATTGGAAGGACTGATACTGAAGCTGAAGCTCCAATACTTTGGCCACCTGATGCGAAGAACCAACTCACTGGAAAAGACCCTGATGGTGGGAAAGATTGAGGGCAGGAGGAGAAGGGGATGACAGAGGATAAGATGGTTGGATGGCGTGACTGACTCAATGGACTTGGGCTGAGCAAGCTCTGGGAGCTGGTGAAGGATGGGGAAAGACACCAGCTGGGGAGGGAGGAGCTGGTAGAGCAGCCCCCTGCCTCCTCCTTGCAGACAACACGTTCCCACCGGCACATGTCCGAGGTATGGCCAGGCATGAGAGAAAACTGGACTGCTATTCCCATGGGAAGGTCAGGAACTTGACCAGGTACCAGGTTCATTCAGTCGCTCAGAAGTTTAATGTGCACCTACTGTGCCTCGCACTGTTTAGGCCCAAGAGAAAGAGTGCAAAGGAAGAATACCTGTTCCCATGGAGCTTATCACTCCAACAATCAAACAGATCACAGGAGAAATAAAACCCTGGCCAATAGAACACACCATGGTTCATGGGGTCGCAAAAAGTCAGACGCAACTGAGCAACTAAACTGAACTGAAATCAAACAGCTCTAAGTCCCCTCCCAGGCCCCCTCCCCTCTAGAACAGGGTTCCTCAGCTCAGCACCAGTGACATCTGGGATTGGAGAATTCTTTGTGTTGAAGGTTCTCCTGTGCATCCTGGCCTCTGCTCACAGGGTGCCAGGAGCGCCCTGAGCTGAAACAACCGAAATGTCTCAGTGCTGCCAAAGGTGCCCTGGGGAACAAAACTGGCCCAGCTGGGAACCCCTGCTCTCTAAGCACCCCCCGAAAACAGCCTCCTTACCTGTTCAGGACTTCATAAACTTCTGAGAGATTTGAAACCCTTGGGAAATTGAGTTCCTGTAATGAGAGAAAACAAATGAGGGAGAGTAAGACATATGAGGTTTTGTCTCCTCTCTGCTTAATGAACTTCCCAGGTGGCTGGCTCAGTGGTAGAGTCTGCCTACAGTGCGGGAAACGAGGGTTCAATCCCTGGTTTGGGAAGACCCCCTGAAGAAGGATATGGCTGCCCACACTCCAGTATTCTTGCATGGAGAATCCCATGGACAGAGGGGGCTGGTGGGCTCCAGTCCACAAGGTCACAAAGAGTCAAGCATGACTGAGCATGCGAGCACCTCGGGTATTACCAAGTGGCCATTAAAAGACCTTGAAAACTCCAGGCTCCAGGTCCTCCTGTAGCGCCTCTCTCTTCACGCACACCTGGTCCTTATTCCTTAACTGTGATGACAGAGTACCTAGTGTACTTGGTTGGGACCCAATATCCCAGCCTAGAAAAAAACCGCCACGTACATATATACAATGGGATATTACTCAGCTATAAAAAAAGAAATGCATGAGTCAATCCTAATGAGGTAGAAGGATCTACAGCCTACTGCATAGAGTGAAGTCAGTCAGCAAGAGAAAGACACATACTGTATATCAGCACGTACACGTGGAGTCTAGAAGGATGGTGCTGATGAACCTATACGCAGGGCAGCAAAGGAGACGCAGGCTGAGAAAGAGCTGGTGCACAGTGTGGGCAGGAGAGGGCACGACAGATCGGGAGAGCAGCGTGCAAACATACATATTACCGTACGTAAAACAGATAGCCAGTGGGAATTTGCTGTGGACCCAGGGGGCTCAGCCCGGTGCCCTCTGACAACCTAGAGGGGTGAGATGGGGTAAGAGGTGGAAAGGAGACTCAAGAGGAGGAGATGTATGTATACCCGTGGCTGATTTATGTTGATGTATGGCAGATACCAACATAATATTGTAAAGCAGTTGTCCTCCAATAAAAAAAAAAAACAAACACTGCCACAAACAACTCATACTACCTTCCCTCAGAGACAAGTGTTTAAGAACTCCGTGGCATCAGACTGTGGCCAAGGACTCATGGTCGCTGGGCAGTCTAAGGACCTGCCAGGTCACCAAGTCCTAGAGTTCACCTTATCCTCACTCCCTCAGATCAGCCCCCACGTCCTCCCCACTTTGCCCCATGACTCAGTTATGTAGAGACAGGCAGCTTCACAGCACACCGTCAGAGTTGCAAATATAGGTATAAGCAAAGACGTACCAAGTAACCCAGTCCCAGTTCTGTGGCGTCAGCTTAAGGCCTTATTTAGAACACTCAGTTTAACTTTTAAGCAGGATCTTAACTAGCTGGGTGCTTCTCTTCTCCATGGGCAGTGCACAGCCCCAGCCGCACAGCAGAGTCACCTGGCAGCTGGAGAAGTGCTGCGCCCAGCCCCTCCACACCAGACGAGCTAAAAGTGTGGCCCAGGTATCAATACTCACCTTCTCAGGTGATTTTGTTATCTGGGTTGAAATTCCTTGACCCGAATGCTCTGTAAAATTTTTCAAGCGGGGTCCCTGCCCCCCAACCCTGACAACTTTTAAGCACGTGGAAAACACGCGCAAGGTATCTACCAAGCTCTAGAATAGGTTGTTCTGTTGACCCATCTAAATAAGCCCATGAACTAGACAGCAATAAGTCAAAGCATGAGAACTTGAAAGAGGGAAAGAAAAAAAGATCACACATAAGCCAATATGACTCATAGGTAGTCAAATTAAAAAACCAATACTGGCTATAAAATATGAGAAAAGGGTTCACGAAACAATTTCTGAAAAGAGTGAGCTAAATTTCCTGGGACTAACGAAGTGTTCCTTTCCCAAAGGAGTTTAATTACCTTCCAGATATCCTTTGTCACATTCTTGGTGTCAATGAGAACAGGAAACAGGTTGTGGATATTCAGCTTAAATTCATCGTAGCTTTCTGAAGGGAAAGACCCAGGTAGTCAGAAGTGAGTTCACTGGTAAAAACGGGAAGAAATTCTCCAATCTAGCCTGTTACCAACACTGGTTAGTAAAGCAAATAAAACAAAACAGGAATTGAAAACATCCTTGCTCCTCATCATTAAGGATTTCTGAATCTTAAACCAATCCGACATTACCCTTTGTTACAGCAGAAGTCGAACAGTTTTCCATTAAATTCAGACTATTGTCTATAACCAACCTTAGTCAATGCAGTTTGCAAAGTTGTAGTCAATGGTAAAAGGGAGAGAGAGATATTAATGAAAAGGCAAATGTGAAATCTGTAAATAATTGTTCAGAGACAAATCCAGTAAGTTAAAAATTGTAAATGCCTTGATAAAAGTCACCTGTTAATTTGCATATTTGTCAAAATTATACCGGATACCCTTTAAAGAGGCTCACTGCAAAACCAACAAACCGAAATCTCTCTGCTCACCCTCTCCTCACTAACCTCCCATTTCCTCTTCCCTGACGGCAGTGATCTTCAATTTTTTCCTTTGGTGTGTATTCCCACCATTTCTAAACAAAGTTTATGCTGCTCGGTGGTCTCCCAGTTTGGGGCATTAACTCTGGACCCCCACAAGGTGAGAGGATCACCTGCCCCACCCTGGACCACTCACCACCTCCAGCATCTGCACATCTCTCCCCACAGGGCCATATGGTCACCTCCAGGGGCCTTTCTGCCACGGCTTTTGTTTCAGCAATTTCTTTGCCTGTCTGCTTAGTTTGGGGGAAGTGATTATTTGACACTTAATTTCCCCAAATCTCTCAAGATGCTCAAACTGAGGTGTTTTATTAATTCATTTCCTAGAAAAATCTCAGGGAAACTGTTCACCCCTTTCCAGCTACGCTAGTGTTTTCTAATGCCTTGGCCACCTGATGCGAAAAGCCGACTCACTGGAAAAGACCTTGATGCTGAGAAAGACTGAGGGCGGGAGAAGGGGGTGACAGAGGATGAGATGGTTGGATGGCATCATCGACTCAATGGACATGAGCTTGAGAAAACTCTGGGAGACAGTGGAGGACAGGCAAGCCTGGCATGCCACAGCCCATGGAGTTGCACAGTGGGATACGACTGAGCGACTGGACAGTGTAACAGTGTTCTCTGTGCACTGTTAGTTCATTTAATCCCCAACTCTGATACTATTATCATTCCCATTTTACAGACAAGGAAACAGAACAGCTACATTAACTTGCTTGAGATCATGTGTAACAAGGGATGGAGTGAGGATTCAAGCATGACTCCTGAATGCATGCTGTTAACACTCCATCACACTGCATCCGTCATGGAAAAGACTGGGACAGCCATTAGACAGTGCCATGTGGCCACTGAAATGATTTCAGGTTAAGGACATAAATAAATGCTTTGGGTAAGTGGAAAAAAAAGCCAAAGAGAATAAAATACATCGTGTGGTCAAATATGTAAAAGCCAAAACAAAGGAAAAAGCAAATTAAGATTATGTGTGTGTGTGCGCGACCGACTCTGTGCGCCCCTATGGACTGCAGCCCACCAGGCTCCTCTGTCCATGGCATTCTCTAGGCAAGAACACTGGAGTGGGTTGCCATTTCCTCCTCCAGGGGATCTTCCCAACCCAGGTATGAAACCCAGGTCTCTTACATCTCCTGCATTGGCGGGCAGGCACTTTACCAATGCGACACCTGGGAAGCCCATGAAAAAGTCAAAACAGAAGAAAAAGCAAAAAGTGTGAGAATTACAGCCATGACTAAAGGTAAGTCTGTTTCTCCTGCACATCTCTGGTTTCATTAAGTTTTACAGTGAGACTGAACAACTTCTGTAATGCGGGAGGGGAGTGCCAATCAAATATACGTTTTTCTCCCTGAGAAAGTCACCTGCTGCTGCTGCTAAGTTGCTTCAGTCGTGTCTGACTCTGTGCGACCCCATAGACGGCAGCCCACCAGGCTCCCCCGTCCCTGGGATTCTCCAGGCAAGAACACTGGAGTGGGTTGCCATTTCCTTCTCCAGTACATCAAAGTGAAAGGTGAAAGTGAAGTCACTCAGTTGTGTCCGACTCAGCGACCCCATGGACTGCAGCTCACCAGGCTCCTCTGTCCATGGGATTTTCCAGGCAAGAGTACTGGAGTGGGTCGACATTGCCTTCTCTGAGCAAGTGACCTAGTTCCAGGAAAACAGTAACAGGCACAGATGTGCCGGACCTCTCTGGAAACCCGATGCCTGTAGGGGCTGCCTCAGGAGCACAAAGCCGGGCCCATCGCCCTGCCCGATGGCAAGCTGAGGTCAGAGGAAGGAGAAGGACGGGTGGGCCCTACCTGGGAGAGGTCTGAAGAACTTCTCATGGAGATGCAGCAGATCCATCATCATGTTATGTCCCACTAAGGGCTACTTGGAGGAAATCGACAGGTGAGAGAAAGGAAATTTTAAAAATAAAACAAACGCTGTAGACTAACTGCTGTCTTTGCCAAAGGGTGTAGCTTTAGAACCCACTGCATTCTGATGACATGGTAATTCCATCCCCACGCGCAATCCACTCCCATGAAAGGCAGCCTGACTGCTTAAATGCTAGAAAGGCAAACCAGTGGGTCAGAGGGACTCGAGGCCCAGCCAGGCTGGGATCTAAGCTGTGAAGCAGACACACACGGTCCCCAAGCAGTTTTAGGTCAATTTGTATTGAAATGCCTGTGTGCACGAAAGGAGCAAGAAAACGGTAATATTTCACAGGGACAGTCTTTCCCCAAATTAGTCTATCATGACTTTGTAAAACAAGGTTAGATCCACAAAGTTAGTTAACAAAAAGAAACCACTCATTTTAAGGAATCTGAGTTTACTGTTGAAGGACTCATTTGTCTCTACAGTCAGATACAAAACACTGCAAAAAGACCAAGGAAAGAGAATTCTCTCCCTACCTTCCGGGCTTTCACCAGCATTTGGAAAAACACAGAAAAGCCCCTTGCAGAGAGAAGGATCTTCTCCTTCCAGCAGCTCTCTCGATCACAGGAGGTGGTCTCAAGATACCAGCGGTGCTGCGTACTCACCTTCTTCACAATCACCTGAGCGCAAGAGGAAGAGACAAGCTCCCGCATCCTGGGAATGCTCCCAGGCTCCACCGCTGGTGCACGGGTTTAGGCTCTACCAGGGCATGTGGGATCTTGCTGGACCAGGAATCAAACCCATGTCTCCTGTGATGGCAGGTGGACCCTTTACCACTGAGCCACCAGGCAGACGCCCCAAAGCCTCTCTGGGGTTCCCAGGTGGCACTCATGGTAAAGAACTCGCCTGCCAATGCAGGAGACGTAAGAGACACAGGTTCCATCCCCATTTTCCATGGGTCGGGAAATCCCCTGGAGGAGGAAATGGCAACCCACTCCAGTATTCCTGCCTGGAGAATCCCAAGGACAGAGGAGCCTGGCCTACAGTCCATGTGGTCCTGAAGAGTCGGACGTGACTGAAGGGACTTAGGGTGGAGCATCCCGGGAATGGGGCCAAAGAAGTGGTCCCTCATGTCAAATGGGAAGGAGTTGGGGGAAGAAGCCTTTCACAGAGGCCAGATTTGGCCGAATGAGACAGAAATGATGGGGGCTGGCCCCTCCAGGTGGGAACTCACCCCTTGGTCTCTCAGCACCGTCCAGATGTCAGGGAGGGCCTTCCTCAGTACGAGCTGGATCTCGAAGGCCTGGAAGCCTGCAGCAAGGAAACAAGGCTTGCACGGAACCACCAGAGACGCTGGCAGGGCAGCTCACCCTCCCCTCAGGAGAAGCCTCGCAGGCAGCAGCAGCAGAGAGATGAGGAAGCACGTGGGAAGACAGCTCTTCGCTGTCCCAAGGCCGAGTGACAGGGGCGGCCCGGCATGAACCAGGGCAGCTTTCTCTGAGTCTGATCTCAGGGCCACTCTCAAACGGAGGACCCCAAAGAGCCTGTGTGTGTGTGGGTTACAGGTCTTGATGTCCACCATGTCAGAAATTAAAACCATACACATGAAACTAAAAACTGTAAGGTTTGAAAAATAATAAACCCATTACACTTTTGCCTATGATTGTGTGACACCACGCACTGGTTATCTGGAGAACGTTGGTTTCCTGAGTTATACACACCACTTTCCAAATGCTCACATATCATATGATGCTATCAAGAGACACTTGTACATGTGGCCACTGATCTCATCAGAAAGGTCTCATAAAGCTGTCTAGTTAATCGTGAGAGATGAAGTCTTCTCAAATTTCAGTTTCTGACTGAAAGCTCAAATTTAATCTCTACTAAACACTAGGTTAGTCTTCCTGAAGACAAGGCTTACTTTTTTCACTTGAGAAGGTGACTGGAAATACCCACATCCAAACAACCAGTCAGTTCCTTCAAGGAAAAATTATATTCCTTTGGGGAATTCCCTGGCAGTCCAGTGATTAGGGTTCCTTGCTTTCACTGCCAAAGGGCTAAGGTTCAATTCCTGCTCAGGTGACTAAGATCCCATAAGCCTCACAGCATGGCCAAGAAAAAAAAAAATTCTTTCCTTAAAAAAAAATTTTTTTAAAAATAGAAGGCAGCTAACTCAGCTCTCAACACAAAATCTTGCCCAAGTGCTTTTCCTTGAGGTAACCTCTGTACTGCAGGAAGCAGCAGCCATATTTCATGCACATTTATTTCTTCCATACTTCTATTGATGCACAGAACATTGTAAAAGATGAGCAATGAAATGTTGAAATTTAATAAAACTAATAATTATTATTTCACTCGCAAGGTTCTTAAGTCAGAATTTTTTTTAAACTGGAAGTGGCAACAAAGAACATGAGTGCTGTGTGGCCAGATGCTCCCACGCCCACCTGCACGGAGGCGCCAAGGGCGTCACTCACAGGGGCTGCGGGACCGCCAGTGCAGATGGCGCAAGGACAGCGGCAAGCAGCAGCCAAGCCATGTTTTCAGAACCATTCTGACCTCATGGACCCCGTGGAAAGGGTCTCAGCAACCCCTGGGGTCCAATGACCAAGGCTGAGAACTGCTAATGTAGGGCAGCAACCCCACACTGAACTGTGGGGGAGACATTCAGAGATTAACGGAAATAAAGGAAGAGTCCAAGGGGCACTAAGGATTGGGATGAAAAGAATGGTGCTGAGCGGAACCTGACTTCCTCAACCTTAAAATTCAGAACAGGTGGACAGCCCTCCAATCTCCCACCTGAGGTCAGAGCTCCATCTAATCACAGGGACCACGTATCTGCTGAGCTGATGCCCAGGGTCCACCGGAGGAGAAGGGATGCTCCTCACAGGTGACAGTGCCCGCTCCCAGGTCGGGGGGCCGCCCCCTGCCTACCAGCAATACCAGGGAGGGTCATCCAGTCCCCTTCCTCCGCCAGGTCCAGCCAGCGCGTCACCTCGTCAATCACCACCTTGATCTGGTCTTTGTCCAGAGAGCTGAAAATGGGCACGTGAAACAACACTAATGCGGGAGGGGATTCTGAAGGCGCCCGTTTTCACCCTGTGATCCTGGCAAGAAAACAGACCCCAGAAGGACCATTTCTTTTCTGAGTCTTGTGTCACAGGAGGAAACCAAACACCTGGCCTCCACCTTCGGGTCTGTCCACAGGGGCACGCCCCCTCCCGCTGACCAGCCTGCGGGGGGACAGGGCTGGGAGAGAGCCAACACTAAGGGACCCTATCGGGTCTGTCTCCTCAGTACCCCTCTCAGAGGTGGAAAAGCACCATCTGGTGAAGAACGGAAAAGAAAGGAACTTTGGTAAGTACATCTTCTCCTGCGTTAGAAATACAAGAACACTGTGTCACATGGAGAAAAGGAAAGCCTTTTCTTGAACATTTGAACATAACAGAAGATTAAAAATTCAAGTTGCTTTTCTCTTCCAAAGCAGTATTTTTATATAATACCAAGAACAAGGATAAAATTCCAATGTTACATAATGATTTGGACCAGACAATCATAACATTCCAGAAGTAAAAGCTGTCTAATTTAACCCTCTCACCGATAAAGGCAAAGAACCGAAAGCCCAAGGAGCTTAAAGGATTGGTTCAGAACCGCACAATGCTCAGGAGACCTGGGCCCAGGTGGCCGGCTCCTTCCAGCGCACAAGACCACTAAGCAGGCCTGGCCCAAGCCCCACAGCACGACCGGGTTAACATATGACAACAGGCACTGAAGGCCACAGAGACAAGGCAGAGAGCCTGCCCTGGAGGAACACAGCAGATCAGACTCATGGGGCAACGTGCCCAAGCTGAGCTACAGGGCCACATGGTCAAGGTTACCTGTCACTTGCCTTGAAAAATCCCTAAGGCTCTCACAGGAAGTCCCACAGAGCCGTTTCCCCCTCTAGCACTGGAATGCAGTTCCTGCCTCTTTGAGGACCAAATTAAGAGTCAGTTCTTGTGCCCCTTCATCCCCCGCTATGCAGTGAGAGGTTTCTGATCTCAGGCTTAGGAACGGCATACCAGCACTCCGGGCTGTCACGTGTGGCTGAGCCCAGCGTAAGGGGACGGTGTGAGGTTACCACGTCCAGCAAAGCCAGAAACACACCAGCAACAAAGAAATCTACAGAGCACCCAGAGAAGCGGGCCTTACCTGCGAACTTTCCAGTTCCCAGTCAGGATGCTGTGCTTAATTTTCTTCTCCTGTTCTTCGTTCATATAAGGGATCCCATTTTTGAGAAACTAAAGACAGGGAGAGACCAGGAGACGAGTCAGTGGCATCATCTGTGTGACAGCAGAGAAAGAAACCCTTGTCGTGCGCTTGTATGTGGACGAGTCAGAAGGGTGACAGGAAGCGGACTCGGACCAGGTGGACACCCGGCCCCTCAACCCTCCGGGCCCCCTCCTCCCAGGCCATACCTTGTTATAGTCGAAGCCATACTGGTTCAGAAACTGAACACTGGAAGCCTGGAAAGAGAACTCTGAGTCCAAAACCCCAAATGTCGTAGGGAAGAGGAAGAAGTTACATGAATGAGCTACATACCTAGAAACAGAAACAAACAGAAGGAGAAAAAGACAGAAAACACTTAAAATTCTGGCTCACAGAGCAGGCTTCTGAGTGGGCTCCTCCTTCCTCTTGAGAAGTCCAGCTGACCCCTGAACAACACAGGGGTCAGGGACACCAGTCGTTCTTACAGCCAGAAATCTGAGTATAATTTAGAGCCTGCCCTGGGTCTAGCCACAGGCCCTCTGCACCCACAGACTCCACTATGGATCATTCAGTACCACAGTGTGTATTTAGTGAGTATAAGTGGACTCAGGCAGTTCAAACCCTCCGTTATTCAAGAGTTTGCTACATTTGAATGCCAGCTGTGTTTCAAGTACTATGACTGGTGCTGGGGGCCAGTGAAAAAAGGCACAGTCTGACCCCCACTGAGAGAGAGGGGCTGCCATTCACATCCTTTCTAGCCGCTGGGGCCTGGGAGCTGCGTCACCCTCATTGTAACACTGCTGACTGCAATCCTGAAGAAACACACAGGAGTGGAGGATGTGTGGCAAGGGGCACTGAAGGTCCAGGGGTGCTGGGAGAGGCCCCCAGGGATGGTGCTGCTTTGAGAGACTTGGAGGACCAGCCGGCATCTGCAGGGGAGGCGGGGTGGGGGGCCCGGGAGCAGGGAGACTATGGGGCATCCAGGGCCAAAGGGGTCAGAGCCTGAAGCAGAATTTGAAGGGGGAGCAGGTGGAGAAGAGAAACAGGCGAGAGCCAGGTGTTTCGCCAAAGGTCTTTATACATACTTGTTCGACTCGCCTTCAATACTGGAGAACACAGACAATCCTAGAAGAGTGACGGTGGACAGAATGAATGCCAAGAGAAAAGCTACTGGAAGCTACTCAAAAAACGTTCTGCACATATCCCCTGCAGCACTGGAATGGGGTTATTGCCTCTCTGAGTATCAAATCAAGAGTCCGTTCTTTACACCCAAAGTTACTACATAGGCTTTAGGATAACTTCTAAAAAAAAAACAAAGGAAGGAAGAAAGGAATGAAGGAAGGGAAAGAGTCAAAACATGAGAACCGTCAAACTGTAATTCACACAAATTCCTGAAATAACTGTAAATGGCTGTTCAAACACAGAATATTGACACTTAAAGTTTTATTAGTTTTTAGTTTATTTTTATTGCAGTATAGTTGCTTTACAAGACAGTTTTATAGTTTTAAAACAAGAAGAAACACTAAAATCTATGAAGATTTATTCATTTGAACAATTTTTAAATGTTTGTGTTTTTAAAAAGATCACAAAGGTAAAGACTTTGAAGAAGGGGGAAAACAATACGAACGTATTCAAGTGCTGTTTCCCATACTTTCAAAGAGGTCTCACAATTAAGAAACACAATCACAACAGAAAAATATCAGGACTTCCCTCATGATACAGTGGATAAGAAACTGCAGACCGATGCAGGGGTCACGGGTTTGGTCCCTGGTCTTGGAAGATTCCACATGCCTCGGGCAACTAAAAGCCCCGTGCTCTGCAACTAGAGCATCCTATGCTCCAAAGGATGCACAAAGAGCAGCCCAGGGCACTGCAACTAGAGAAAGCCCTCCCACACAATGAAGATCCAGTGCATCCAAAAATAAATTAGAAAACAGCAAAGGACAAATAAATAAGAAAAGAGCAGACAGGCAGCAAACACACACAGGTGTTACTCATTCACAGGAAGGGCAACAATCAGTAAAATATCTCAGGACCTGTTTTTTTTTAAACAAAATTTTACTGAAATACAGCCATGCTCATTCATTTATGTATTAACTACAGCTGCTTCCCCATTAACAAAGGCAGCACTGAGTTCTTGTAACTTCATATGTAGACCATACGACCCACAAAACCTAAAATATTTACTTTGGTCCTTTACAAGTGCACCAAACACATACACGCAAGAGTGCACAGTAATATATCAGAGCTAAGACGGTCAATGCAACCTTGTTTCTTCCATACAAATGGCAACGGAAGCATTCATCATTAGGAGATAGAGCCGAAAGATACAGTTAGGAGTGCTAAACAAATAAATTACCACGTGTAAAGCAGAGAGCCAGTGGAGATGTGCTGCCTGATACAGGGAGCTGAAATTAGGTGCTCCATGAAAACCTAGAGGGATGGGGGGGAGATTCAAGACGAAGGGGACATTCGTATACTTATGGCTGATTCATGGTGATGTATGGCAGACACCAATGCGATATCTAAAAGTAATTTCCTCCAATTAAAAAAAAATTTTTAAACTGAACCGGAAATCTGTATAAGCTGATATAGAAAGAGCTCTATTTGCGGGGTGGGGGGCGGGGGGAGGGGAGATGCAGAACAACATATTTATAGTATGATCTTGCTATGTGTGATTTTTGCTTAAAGAAAACATACACTTTCCCCTGGAAGATGGTCCAAGCGCCTTAATGTTGATTCCGGCATGGAGATCAAGTTTCTGCTTATTCTGAAGGGTTAGGTCTCCAGGCAAGACATGGCCAAAAACCAAACGAGCATGCAAAATGACAGCCAGTGTCTCAGAATGGCGCCAAAGAGGTTTTACCAGTAGGAAACACAGAGACAATAAAAAAAGTTTTTTTCAATAACTCATAACAAACAGCTGAAGGTTAAACTCACCGATCTGACAGATGGTGAACTGCTGAACACTCTGACGGGTCTTTAGATACCACTCTGATGGCGAGTCAAACAGACTGTGAGAAAAACAGACGTCTCAGTCCAGAGGCAAGGAGATGCTATCAAGGCAGCAGCCTCTACGCTGGGTTAGCGGCTCTCAACCAGGGCAGCGCTTTCCTTGTTACAACAACTAGGGAACCTGCCTTTTGGGGAAAGCCAGCCAGGTCCGCAAAGCCCCACACAAAAAGCTGTCCTGCCCACCCGCTGCCAACAGGGTGCCTGCTAATAAGTAACGCTGGCCAACCAGGGCACAGAAGAGGCTTTCCAGCCCAGCTCTAACGCAGCTTTAGCTTTACCTGATCTGCTGGGGCCCAGACAGGTTAGAACGAAGGCCGGTGAACTCTATGTCCAGACCTGCAGGGAAGGCAAAAAAAAAAAAAAAAAAAATAACCAACAGTCCCCAGGCACAGACCATCGCAAGGCTCTTCATGCTATAAAAGCTGCAGGTGGCAAAGGCACTGGCTCACCTTCTTGGCACTCAAGAAGCCAGGTGAGGTCGAGAAAGGAAAACAGAGGGAGCCAAAGCGAGGATGTCAGGCCATCCCATTCCACCTGGACTACACGGGGGCTACGAATGGAACTGCTGACCAACATCCCACTGCCCAAACTTGAGGAGTTCTACTGTCCTTCCGAGGGGCCCTGCTTGAGTCTCCTGCGGCCTGGAGACCACCCGGCTGGGCCTCACCTCTCCCGCCCGGTCCCGCCCGAGAACCATATCCTCCCCAGGCGCGCCGGCCAGCCGGCTCCGGCGCCAAAGCCTGGGATCCCGGGGCCTTACCCACGAAGTCCGCACCCAGGACGAGCTCCTGCAGCAGAGGGAGGCTCTGCTCAAACTCATCGGCGCCTATGTCCATGGCCACGCAGCAGCTCGGCGGAGGGCGCCCAGTGAGTGCGGCCACGCGTCGCCTCGCACTTACACGCAAGCGCCGCGCCGGCGCCTTAAAGGGCTCGCGGAGAGCGGGTGGGGGAGTGAAGAAACGCACAGCCCCCGCGCGCGCGCGCCCACCAGCCCCTGACGGGCAGCTGGCGGCAGGGCCACCTGTCTGCCCACAGGTGTTTCATCTTGTATTTATTTGATCCCCTAGGGCTAAGGATCGGTTAGACCCCCGCCCTAGCAATCAAAGGTCGTTTATGGTCCGCAACAATTCCTTTGCAATCCCTATAAGGGGACAATGTCATTTATGTAGACCTGGAATATTAAGAGGCAATGGTAGGACAAAGTAGAGCCCGAAAGAGTAAAAACAGACCAGTAAACAGCGCCTGAAGGAACTGCAATAAAGCAGGTACTGCAGCCATGGTGCGGGGATAGGGGGCCCCCATCGCCTCTGGTTTTCAAATCACTTCTTGCCACCTTGGCCATCACTGTTAACATACGTTTGCCCCGTACCCTCCTCTCCTCCCCGGTCCCCTTTTCCCTACTTGGCATTGCTGTTGCCTTTGTAACACCACTTACCAAACTTGCTATCAGATCAGATCAGTCGCTCAGTCATGTCGGACTCTGCGACCCCATGAATTGCAGCACACCAGGCCTCCCTGTCCATCACCAACTCCCGGAGGTCACTCAGACTCACATCCATCGATTCAGTGATGCCATCCAACCATCTCATCCTGTCGCCCCCTTCTCCTCCTGCCCCCAATCCCTCCCAGCATCAGAGTCTTTTCCAATGAGTCAACTCTTTGTACGAGGTGGCCAAAATACTGGAGTTTCAGCTTTAGCATCATTCCTTCCAAAGAAATCCCAGGGCTGATCTCCTTCACAATGGACTGGTTGGATCTCCTTGCAGTCCAAGGGACTCTCAAGAGTCTTCTCCAACACCACAGTTCAAAAGCATCAATTCTTCGGCGCTCAGCCTTCTTCACAGTCCAGCTCTCACATCCATACATGACCACAGGAAAAGACCATAGCCTTGACTAGGCGAATCTTTGTTGGCAAAGTTATGTCTCTGCTTTTGAATATGCTATCTAGGTCGGTCATAACTTTCCTTCCAAGGAGTAAGCGTCTTTTAATTTCACGGCTGCAGTCACCATCTGCAGTGATTTTGGAGCCCAGAAAAATAGTCTGACAGTTTCCACTGTTTCCCCATCTATTTCAAGTCTCAAAAATTGCCCAAACTGAAGGAATTCTTGATACTGAGATGATCTAGATCCTATGCCTCCTAGGAGAAAATCCCCACCAGGTGGTGCAGTGGTAAAGAATCCACCTGTCAGTGAACGAAAGGTGGGTTTGATCTCTATGTGCCCAAGATGCCCTGGAGAAGGAAATCACAACCCATCCCAAAATTCTTGCTTGGGAAATTCCTGTCCAGCTCTATCCATGGGGCCGCAGTCAGACTCCACTAAGCAGCTGAACCACGACCACTTACAGGTGAACCCTGTTTTTGTCAATTTCCAAAGCCACACTACCCCAGTCCATGGTCGTTATGTCCTCCCTTGAATTCTAGACTTGTTTGACAGCCTTCTAGAACTGTGGTCTTTAAGATAAGAGAAAATATTAAAACTATCATGGTGGTGGTGTTAGACACAGTCGTGCCTGACTCTCTGTGACTCCATGGACCCTGCTAGGCTCCTCCGTCCATGGGAATCTCCAGGCAAGAATACTGGAGTGGGTGGCCATTCCCTTCTCCAGGGGGATCTTCCCAACCCAGGGTTCAAACCCAGATCTCCTGCACTGCAAGCAGATTCTTTACCATCTGAACCACCAGGGAAGCCCAGAACTATTAATACATACCTATAAATGTCTTTACCGTAATAGCTACAGATCAAAAGGGAAACTAAGCATTGCATTCTGAAAGCCTCTTAGAATGAATCAAACTTTTAAAAAAAATTGATGGCATACGTTTTCCTTTTAAAATAATACCCTGAATACTCAGATTGATGATAGCAGTATTATTTCACTTCTATATAAATACAGAATTGGAGTACATATTTAAAATGTGGGGGGAATATGCTAGAAGCCACTCTGCTTGCTGCCTCTTCCTGACCACATTTCTTAAATAGCCAAAATCAGTTAACACCTTACTCTGACTTAATCACTCATTTAAGAGACCTGCCATGATTCCCATCTACCCTACCTGAACTTTAACCCAAATGCACTTCAGGCTCCATCTGCCAACAGCTTCCCTAGATGGTATAGACACCTTATTTCCTTTTCTCACTGCATTCCTTTCTTCAAATCTGGCTCTGTTAGGATCCAGGAGCCCAATAAGGTTAGGATTTGCTCTTATCTTCGCATTACTGTTTATAATAAACTGATACTGACATCTCCTATTTAAAAAAAAAAAAGCCTCCACACCTGAGCAGCAACAGCTCTCATTTACTGAGACCACCTTCTATGACCAAGCCACGGTAACAAGTGCACAAAGCTTTAATGTGTATCCTTGCCACAGAGAGTTCACAGTTGGGAGAAAATGCCATGTAACTAAAAAATAAGAGTTAATAATACACCTTTATTCTTTAACTTATAAACAACAATTTAATTTGTCCTTCAAAAGTTAATTACAATTGGCAACAATTTTTCTCAGATACTTCTCTCACATCCAAGAGCGAAGAATTCAGCCCTGGATTTAAGACAAACATACTGAAGGGGAGGAGGAGACAATCTTAACTAATAACATTCTGCTGTTAGATTTTTGTATAAAACGTCCAAGCTGACAGTTCTTCCAGAGGCGCTTTTCTGATGAATGAAGAGCTGACAGCTTTCATTTACAAGTTCCAAACAATGCTTCTGCTTCATTCATAGATTCTCCGAGGCTCCTGCAGCACCACACCACCCTCTATCATGCCAATCTGTAGTCGTTTCATCTGGTTTTGAAGATCAAGAAAGAAGGAAAAGATGAAGTTAACACTACAAGCTGACTTAGCGACAGAACAAGCTGACCATAAATAGCTCACTTCTTAAAAGGAAGAGAAATAAACCACTGATCTGCTCCTTGCTAACTTCCCAGCCTACACTGTTTTTTTCAGAAAGTGATCTTAATAATGACACAGATAAAAGGTGTAGAGATGTTAAGGATTAGCAGTATTTGAAAATATTCTGTGGACAAGATGATACTGTATGAACGGCAGAGAAGTCAACATTAAAGCTATAGAATTGGTCGCATGGGTTTGAACCCTGCCCAGAGCCACACTGAGCCAGTCAGCCAACCTCAGCTAACTTACAGGAGACCATGAGTCCTGATGCTAAGGCTGCTGTGAAGCTGAAGTGAGGTACTATGCATCAGGACACTCAACTCAGGCTCAGATACTTGGAAAGAACTTTATAAACAAACTACTATCATG
This sequence comes from Tragelaphus eurycerus, assembly GCA_935064755.1. Classification (NCBI taxonomy): domain Eukaryota; kingdom Metazoa; phylum Chordata; class Mammalia; order Artiodactyla; family Bovidae; genus Tragelaphus; species Tragelaphus eurycerus. The sequence goes on along the minus strand of CAKXYN010000039.1, from coordinate 18,569,060 downwards.
CAAGGATCTAATATCAAGAATTAACACGACACCTCCTAAGTAGTGAGAAAAAAATACCGAGTCTGATGCTGCCTCCCAAGGCGTGGGTTGGTAGACCATGAAGTTGATTCCTGCTTCCAAGCACCGCTGTGCCAGCACCCGTCCTACACTCTCACAAGCCACCACATTTTTGGTGCTATAAAGGTGCTTCTTAATGGCCCATTCACGAGTGGAGGCCGACACCACAACCTGGCCGTTGCGATGCTCAACAAGAGCTTCTATGTGATGCTGGCTCCTTATAACTCGCAACCTACACAAGGTGAGAGGAGGACAAAAATCAGAGAAGAATTCTAAAGACAAATGACTTCAGGTGAATAAGTGCAAAAGTCCTTCTCAAGAATGCAATGTCTGGTTCATTTATGTCAACATACTCAATCTGGTTTTTACTTGGGAGAGTTGTTTTCCCTCTGCCTTTCCTCAATAGTAAACCAAACATTTCTACTTAGCCTCAAATATCCAGAAGAAAGTTGGCATTTCTTTAGAGCTGAGATTTACACAGTATCTACTTCAAAAAAGGAACTGAGGAGGCAGAGCTAACTTGCTGACTCTTCACCGGATAAAGATATACTTACTCTATATTTTCCAAAATAAATGTAAGATGGCTCAAACATTTAAATATAAAAACAGAAGTCATGTGAGTACTAGAAGACAACATATTTTTAAACAATCGCAAAGTAAGATAAGCCTATTTAACTATATCAAGCTAGTTAACATAACATCAAACTATATCATATGGCTTTTATAAAAAAAGAAAAAAAAGTGACAAAGTTTTCTGCATGCTAAGAAAAACAAACAAAAACACCAGTAAAGTCAACAGGCAAACAAAGAAACAAAAAATATTTTAAAATCATGTATTGTTCAAAGGGCTAATTTCCATAATATATAAAAAGCCTCCTATAATCAATAAGAAAATGACCAGTAACTTACTAGGCAAAGGATTTGGACAGACTGTTCACCGAGAAGGAAACTATTAATACCTCTTAAAACCCATGAATATATGCCCAATCTCAGTGCTAAACTGCATGCATGAGACAATTAATTGCAACACCGGTTGAAATAATAAAAGATAATTATCAATCCGAATCAATGAATTAAAACAGTCATGCAATGGTATTTTACAGTAACTTTAAACAGTTATTTTACACAGTTAAGAACAAAGTAGCACTTTATGCTGCTACCGCTGCTGCAAGCATTTATTGAACACTGACCGTACCAGGGAGTCCTAATTGTTTACAGGTATAGCTCATGTCTCAAACTAATCCCATTATCCTTTCTTTCCTTTTGGGCTGCAGAAACCGACACAGAAACTTAAATAACTTTAGCGATATTACAACTAATGGTAAGAAATGGTCATAGGCAGGATTTAAGTCCAGGAGACTGGCTCCAGAGCCAATGTTCCCAACCAACACAAAATACTTCCAAGACATATTCTGTGGCGGAGGTGGGGGTAGTGGTGAAGGAATGGGTGGGGAAATGCAGAACAACATATATGGTAAGACTTACATTTAAAAAAATACAAGTTTATACTTATGTGCACAGACTAGCTATAGAAGGGTACATGAGAAACTATTCCTTTTTGGATTTTATAACATTTGCATACATTACACATTTAGAAATTAAGTTCACGATAAAGAAAATGCTGGGGGGAAAAAAACGCTGAAATCAGACTAAGGTTCTTAGTATGAAACAACATAAAAAGCACTAGATTTAGAAATATGGGTTCTACTACTGGTTTTGCTGTTAGTCTTAGTAAAAAATCACAAACTCTTAATCCAGTGGTCAACACACTTTTTCTATAAGGGATCAGATTGAAAGCAGAAAGGGTAGTGGGTCCCTGGAGAAAGAGAACCAGGCGTGGCTTTCTTGACCTAAGAGAAGCCATTTTTGACCTAAGACATTTTGTGATCTAAGATTGGCCACTGTAACTGCTCTTGGACAGGTCTCAGTAATTAATGATCCTAAGGGAAGTAAGGGAATGAAGGAACAAAGGAAAAGCAGTCAAGAAACAAAAGAGTAAAAGAGTCCTGATTCCTCAAGGGACATAGAGAACAATCTGATACCGCCTTTGATTTCTGCACTCAGGTGGAGGATGGAAATGATGATGCTGACCCGGTGACTTCAACAAACTAAAGCTAGCACTCCGTAGACCTTGGCCCTGATTGTATACTGAGTGCTCCTCTGCTCAAGCCCCTTCATGAATATGTGTGTAACCTTAACTTAAAACTTCCCCAGTTACGCTGTTTGGGGAAACACTGCTTTGAGGAAGACACCCTGTGTTCTCTTTACCTGCTGCAAGTAATAAACCCCTCCCTCTCCTGATCTTGGTTGTGCCTTCTGGCCTGACATCCACCAAGAGGCGAACCTAGTTTTCAGGTGACAATATAGGTCAACCATTCAACTCAGCCACAGTAATATCAGAACAGCCAGGTGAGAATGGGTGGTGGCTGTGTGCCAATAAAACTCTCTTTGCGGATAAAGAAATTTGAATTTTACAGTTTTCATGTCACAAAATATTCTTTGCATTTTATTTGAACCTTTCAAAAATGTAAAAATATTTAGCTACCAAGCCAGCTTTGGCCCAGGAGCAAAAGTCTGCTGATCCTTGTCTTAAACCATTTGTGCAATAAAAGAGTGGGACTCATTATCTCCAAGGTCACTTCCAATTTTCTACTGGTAGTACTGTGAATAGGACAAATGGGGGGAAGGGGGAGGTAGATCTCCAATTATTTAAATATCCAAATATTAACAGAAAATAATAGTTTGAGTGTTTCAAAAAAAAATTCTAGACTTAAGAGTCAGATTATTTCAATATGAACTGCCCTGCCACCGTTCTTTGAACCCTCCTGTTTCCTTCCCTAAGCCTCAATTTCCCTGCTCTATAAAATGGGGGAATTTACTGCATTTGCCTCAAAAAGTACTTTTAAGGAGTAAATGAGAAAATGCATATAAAGTGCCTAGCATCAGGTTCCTGGCAAGTAGAAAGTATTCAATAATTAGCCATCTTTATAACAAAGAATAAACCCCTAACTGCTCTCCTGCCTTTACCACTGCCCCCTTAAAAATCTGTTCTCCTCAAAGGAACCAGAATGATCTTCCATTCAGTCTTAAACTAAAGAAATCCCGTCAGTTTCCCACTACAATAAAAATAAAGCCCCCAGCGCTTCCTTGACTTACAAAGCTAATGACGTGTATCCCACCTACCTCTCCATTCACCTCCTGGCCCAGAGCTCTGTGCACACAAGCCTTTGGGTTCCTCAAACACACCTAGCTCATTCCCACCCTAGCTGTTTTCCTCTATTAGGAACCCTCTTCTTGGCAGATAGTTTGGCTTTTATTCTATTTTCGGAGAGTTTGGGTAGGCAACCAGTCTCCTATTCTTTACATTTTTTCCATGACACCTATTTATTCACCGTTTGCCTCCCTCTTCCCCTCCTAGACCAAGCACAAGTCTGAAAGAATTGCCAGCAGTTACCTGGCACGCTCCTTAAAAGAGGCAGGGCTGTGTGGTCAACACGGAGCAACTTAATTACCTGTGCCAGAACTCACGGGAGGGCCACACGGTCCCCCAACCCCGCTCTTTTCTGGCCACAGCTAAGAGCTCCAGATTCCGGGGGTTCCGGTTGGTGAACTCTGGGGCAACGGCTTCATTTCCCACGGGGTCCGCCTGAGGCTTCACCGCTGGCTCAGCACTGGTCGAGAACGCTGCCACCCGACACCCTAAAGAATAAAAACCACCACATGGATCTTAAGAGAATGACGAATACGGACAAATCAGGAACATGACAGAACTTGTGCCCATCTTCCCCCTTCAGGCCTCGCGCCCTGGAAGAGGTAGAAGTCTGTTCGGTAACGGGGTGTCGTCACCACACAACCTGGTCCTTAATTTCCTACTACTGTCGTCACCACGCTACCGTTAGCTCCTTTACTTTTCCGTGGGAAACGATGGCTTCCCAGGTGCCTAAAGAATCCGCCTGCCCGGGCAGGAGACGCCAGAGAGGCAGGTTCGATCCAGGGTGGGGAAGATTCCCCTCGAGAAGAGAATGGCAACCCACTCCAATATTCTTGCCTGGAGAATTCCATGGATAGAGGAGCCCGGGTGGCTACAGTCCATGGGGCCGACAGAGTTGGACTAGACTGAACATGCATAACGCGTGATTTGCCAGTGCAGACCCTGGGGTGTAACTTGAGAGAAGACGAATTACCGGCGTTTCTGCAAACCGGCAACTCCCAGAACCGCGACCGAAGCACCATCGCTGAGGAGAATCGCAGCCAAAGCCTCGGACAGACCTCGCCCTCCTCTCCTCAACGGCGCACCAGAGAGCCGCCAGCCGCAGCCATACTAACTCAGGGAAAAGCCTTCGAACGACGTAAGGTCAGAGGCCTAGACCGCCGCGCTAACAAGCCCCTGCAGCTGAGTGGTGGAGAGTGCAATCCGTCATCTCCGTTCCTCCAATCAGCGCATACGCTGTGGCGCACGCAGACGCCGGAGCCAGCCAACCACCTCGCAGTGAGCCAGGAGAGGGGTTGGGCACGGTCCGTTAAGCCGGTCTACGCTTGTCTGCTGCATCCCGCGTCGCTGGCCTGCAAGGCGTTTTGATACCTTACTTGGGCTTGATAATTGTCGGGCACGCACACACACATACACGTTGGTCTCTGCGAGGAAACGGCAGCGCGAGGCGCCTTTCTCTTCAGATGTTATGGTTGTTTTCCCTAATGACTCAGGGGGAACCCTTACGCGGTCCCACTCAGGCTCCCAAGCCTAAACGCTTGAGGCCGGGAATACAGCGCTTGTTTTGCCCGCTCTCCGCTCGAGCTCATACTTAACTAGGACGCCGATTTATAAACCACCAAGAACCGTACAGAACCTCGGTCCTACCTCAGACACACCACCTTACGCCACCTGCCCGCTTTCCGTCACACTCCAAGCCCTACCGCCCACCTTTTCTAGAAGGTACCAGAATGTGCAGAAGCGCACGCGCAACCTGTGCCTAGGGGGAGAAAGCGTCAGTCGAGCACCTCCTCCCTCTAGCGGTCCAAGATACTGACTTCCGCTTTCCTACCTTCGCGCCTTTCTTATTCGCTCTCTAGTTGGGCGAACGTGCTGGGACCGCCCCTTCCTTCTGCTCACTTCCGGCGCGCTCTCGCTTCTCCACCCTTCTCCCCGTCCTTCTTTCCCGTCCTGCCCCGCGGCGCGCCCCGGGAAGGTCTGTGTCTGGGGAGGGAGAGGCTGGGAGCGGCGTTCCCAGCAGCCCCCGCGAGCGACGTCGCTCGGGTCCTTTCCACGCCGTCGGCTGCAGTGGCCACCGCCCGGCCCGGGGACCGTGAGACGCTGGTTGCCCGCGGTGTGAGGGAAACTCGACGTGCGCCTCGCCGCCAGGATGGAGGGTCCTTTGTCCGTGTTCGGGGACCGCAGCACTGGGGAGGCGATCCGCTCCCAGAACGGTGAGGGTCTGAGCGAGGCCTAAGGCGGGCCCGCGGCGGTGAGCGTCCCCCTCACCCCCGCCTCGGCCTTGGCTGCCGTCTTCGCGGCTTCCCGTCTATCCCCCCCGACAGGGCCCCTGGGATTGGTGGGTGGCCTCTCCGTCCCGCGGCCGGGTCTCGGCCGAGGGTGTAGCGCGGTTTGACCGGGTGCTGCGGAGGCCGGGGGCTGGGAGAGCGAGTTCCGCGCACCCGCACGTGCCGCCGCGCCACCTGTCCCTGCCGGCCGGGGGCCCCTGCGCCAGCCCTTTTGTTCGGTTCTAGTCCAGAAAGGCGTCTCTGGGTCGTTTTACGGCCGTTAACCAGACAGAAATATCTCTTAATTGCTTTGTTTTTGTATTATTGGTGAGTGCCCGACCATAGACTGCTCTTCAGATGACTTGCACATTGTTCAGTCGCTCAGTCGTGGCCCAACTCTTTGCGACCTCATGGATTGCAGCATCGCCAGGCTTCCCTCTGCATCACCAGCTCTCGGAGCTTGCTCAAACTCGTGTCCATCGATTTGGTGATGCCATCCAACCATCTCATGCTCTGTCGTCCCTTTCTGCCTTGAGTCTTTCCCAGCATTAGGGTCTTTTACAGTGAGTCAGTTCTTCGCGTCAGTGGCCCAAGTATTGGAACTTCACTTTCAACATCAGTTCTTCCAGTGAATATTCAGGACCGATTTTCTTTAGGATTGATTGGTTTAATCTCCTTGCAGTCCAAGGGGCTCTCAAGAGTCTTCTTCAGCACCACAGTTCAAAAGCATCAATTCTTCGGTCGCTCAACTTTCTTTATGATCCAACTCTCACATCTGTACATAATTACTGGAAAAACTATAGCTTTGACTAGACAGATCTTTGTCGGCAAAGTAGTACCTCTGCCTTTTAAGATGCTGTCTAGGTTGGTCATAGCTTTTCTTCCAAGGACAAGCGTCTTTTAATTTCATGGCTGCAGTTACCGCCTGCAATGATCTGGGAGCCCTAATGAATAAAGTTTGTCATGTTTCCATTGTTTCCCCATCTATTTGCCAGGAAGTGATGGGACCGGATGCCATGATCTTAGTTGAATGTTAACATAAGCGGTACTTAAAAATAGTTTATCTAGTAAACTTTAACCTGTTAAAGCATTTGTTGTTGAGTCGCTTGAAATCACAGATCTTGTGAATCTTACCAGTTGAAATCAGTCAGTCTTACCGTTATTTGATAGATTCTTGATTTTTGTCGTGGGCAAATTTGAAGTATAGTCAGAACATTCGAATTACTGATTTTTTTTTAATAACTTTTTTTTTTAACTTGCCAGAATCTGAAAAAGGCTGGTATCTTTGTTTTGTATGGAGTGGCAGAATCTGCAGTGAGGACTAATAGGTGATTATCTTTTCTTTAAAACGATGAACTGAGTACTCTTAATAACACTTGGTGTCTGTCTGCAGTTGAATTAAAACTGAATTACTGGATGCTCTCCCTCCTTACATTAGACTTTTGGTTGATTTTCAGATTAGGACAAATTAGATAAATTTGAAAATTCAGAGGCTGTCAGTTACTTCTTTTAGACTGAAATGATTGTCTCTTGGGATCTTGAGTTTTCAAAAAAATTTTTTTGTATCTACAGTCATGGCTGCAGCTTCAATTGCCAATATTGTGAAAAGTTCTCTTGGTCCAGTTGGCTTGGATAAAATGTTGGTGGATGACATTGGTGTAAGTATATGTGTACATGTAATGTTCATTACTTTAAAGAATAAGTTCATGAATATCTCACTTGTGTTTGTCAGAGTGCTGGTATTGGAAGGTATACAGAAGGTGAATGTATCATAACAGGGTTGGGCTAATTTAGGGGATAGTCTCTTTCTGTGGGTGATGATGTCATTTTTTTCTCCCCTGGAAATTTCTTAGGATGTAACCATTACTAATGATGGTGCAACCATCCTGAAGCTACTGGAGGTAGAGCATCCTGCAGCCAAAGTTCTCTGTGAGCTAGCTGATCTGCAGGACAAAGAAGTGGGAGATGGGACCACCTCCGTGGTAGGTAAAGACTGCTAACTGAGGACTAGTGTTTTTTTTTTTCCCTCCTAAAATCAAAGTTTCAGAAAATAAAACTCTAACCATAAGTAAGTCATTTAAAGGGGAAAAAAATGTTTTCTTTTTCTCTTCCAACCTGAGGCTCAGAAGAAATTCCTAAAACCTTACCAAGTATTTAAAAGAAAAACAAGATGTTTCTATATTTTAAATGCTGACAAGTGAACTCATGAGTTCAAACGGGAGTTTGAGAGAGTTGATGAACATGATCAATAACATGATATAAACTCGAAGATCACCCAGCACACTGATGTAGTAGAAACACTTACTATTTGATGAGAGAAAAATAATAATTTGCTCTCTCAAAAAAAAGCACTGGTTTGTGGGGAAATGTTTAATCTCTCAGCCATGGAAGAATAGAATCCACCTCTTTAGAAAGAATGATCTTTGCTAAGTAACTTGTTCATGATACCAAAGCTTTTTAAATATAATTAATTTTCCCCCAAAAGATGCAGGCAAGAATTTTAAAGTCTTTGATTAAAGCATAATTTTTGGTCTCCGTAAAAGGATGATTTTCTAAATAACAATCTAAAATAGTACAGATCAGACATTTCCTGGTAATCTAGTGGTTAGGACTCCCAAGCTTTCACTGCTGAGAGCCTGAGTTCAATCCCTGGTCCAAAAACTAAGATCCCAGATGCTGAGTGGAGTGTCCAAAATAAATAATTACACAGTGCAGATCATTTAATCATCAGACTCTTCATTTAGCTTATGTTGAAAGCTATGTGAGCACTTCATCTTGAAAAGGAATGAATGAATCGTCTCTACTGTTCTACTGCAGAACTAGCTTATTCTAGTTAAGAGCCAGAACACTTTGCTGACTCCTGTCTGGCTTTATCCATTTCCATATGAAATACTGTGTAGGGTTATCTTTTTCTGATTTCTAATAAGGAGTTAATCTTGTTGCTGCTATGATTCTGATTATTATTATCTAATGCATGTTAGTATTTGTACATATGTGTTGCCCATAATGTCAGGCTGACATGAGAGCAATGGATGTTTTCTCTGCAGGTTATTATTGCAGCAGAACTTCTAAAAAATGCAGATGAACTAGTCAAACAGAAAATTCATCCCACATCAGTTATTAGTGGCTATCGACTTGCTTGCAAGTAAGATTGTTACATTCAGAAAAAATTTTATTTGTTGTTTGATGTAATAGTTGAGAGTCTCTGTTCTTTAAATTTTCCAGTTGATGACTGTACTTTGATAAAGCTGTGTTTTAGTGTATGTGTAGTAGAACTAGGGCCAGTATCCCTTTTTTCCCATTTGACTACCACATTATCTCCTGATAGATTTTAGTGGCTATGCTTATGGGATAGATAAGAACTGCCGTGATCTGAAGAGGGAGGATTTGCTCGTGTCCTCCTCCTATATGAAATGGCTGAACAGAGCATTGATACCCTAAATACTGTGACACGCTGATAAAACAAGATTCTAAGTAGTGAATTGTTTTCTCCCCCACACTTCAAACAGGGAAGCAGTGCGTTATATCAGTGAAAATCTGATTATTAACACCGATGAGCTTGGAAGGGATTGCCTGATTAATGCTGCTAAGACATCGCTGTCTTCCAAAATCATTGGAATGTATCCTTGTGATGGTCCAATCAAGTTCAGGCTTTTTAAAAGTAAAACCCTGTGTTAGTTTTTGTGCCAGATGATGCTGTATTGAAGTTACCTATTTTCCTTTTTCCGCAGGGAAGGGTAATACAAAGTATTGTGAAAGTAGTGTGCAGATAGTGGTAAACAGTTTTCCAACATTTCAGTGGCGTATATGATGCTTGTTTCTTTGGTGAGATTGCTAAAGGGAAGTGCCTTGTGTTACCCTTGATTTTCATGGGCACCCACTGTGCATCCCAAGTCTCCTGTTTTCCTTAACTGCTGGCTTAGAAATGGTGATTTCTTTGCTAACCTGGTGGTAGATGCTGTGCTTGCTATTAAATACACAGATATCAGAGGCCAGCCTCGCTATCCAGTCAACTCCATTAATGTTCTGAAAGCCCATGGCAGAAGTCAGATGGAGAGTATGCTCATCAACGGCTATGCTCTCAACTGTGTGGTGGGATCCCAGGGTAAGGCTTGTGATTACACTTGGGCATATAACCAGAGTGCTAAAGGATAAAGCTAGCTATTTGTGGATTATCTACTCCGTCTTCAGATGAACTGTCCAACATGTGTACTTTTGTTCTTTAGTGAAGCCCAGAGATAAAGGAAATGGTACATTGTGTTGCCAGTTTCTTTGTAATGTAATTGCATATGATTAAGAAAGATGCAAATTAAAAGAAAGCACATGTGTTTAATGTCACGAGTGTTAGTTTATAATGTTAAAAGTAATAAAATCTAAATTTGTGTGTTTACCTATAACGATTTAAAATCTGTGCAGTTCTTTTTAAGGATAGGTGTGTTTTATAAAATATAGCATTGTTAATTATAAAGGTACTTAATGTTATGTTCAATTTTAGGCATGCCCAAGAGAATAGTTAATGCAAAAATTGCTTGCCTTGACTTCAGCCTGCAGAAAACAAAAATGAAGCTTGGTGTACAAGTGGTTATTACAGACCCTGAAAAACTGGACCAGATTAGACAGAGGTACGTTGAGAGATTCATTTATGACCTTGGGAAAAGCATATTTGTAAATTACTGTCAAAGGATAAACTAAAAAGTCTAATGGGTAGCAGGGTATGATAGATTATGCAGCTGGACTTTTTTTTTTTCCAACTGTGAATATCTTCAGTTCAGTTGCTCAGTCATGTCCGACTCTTTGCGACCCCATGATTGCAGCACACCAGGCCTCCCTGTCCATCACCAACTCCTGGAGTTCACCCAAACTCATGTCCATCGAGTTGGTGATGCCATCCAACCATCTCATCCTCTGTTGTCTCCTTTTCCTCCTGCCCCCAATCCCTCCCAGCATCAGAGTCTTCCACTGAGTCAACTCTTCACATGAGGTGGCCAAAGTACTGGAGTTTCAGCTTTAGCATCAGTCCTTCCAAAGAACGCCCAGGACTGATCTCCTTTAGAATGGACTGGTTGGATCTCCTTGTAGTCCAAGGGACTCTCAAGAGTCTTCTCCGGCACCACAGTTCAAAAGCATCAATTCTTTGGAACTTAGCTTTCTTTGTGGTCCAAACTCTCACATCCATGCATGACCCCTGGAATAACCATATCCTTGACTAGACGTACCTTTGTTGGCAAAGTAGTGTCTCTGCTTTTCAATATGCTGTCTAGGTCATAACTTTCCTTCCAAGGAGTAAGTGTCTTTTAATTTCATGGCTGCACTCACCATCTGCAGTGATTTTGGAGCCCAAAAAATAAAGTCTGATACTCTTTCCACTGTTTCCCCATCTATTTCCCATGAAGTGATGGGACCAGATGCCATGATCTTCGTTTTCTGAATGTTGAGCTTTAAGCCAACCTTTTCACTCTCCATTTTCACTTCCATCAAGAGGCTTTTTAGTTCCTCTTCACTTTCTGCCATAAGGGTGGTGTCATCTGCATATCTGTCTGAGGTTATTGATATTCTCCTGGCAATCTTGATTCCAGCTTGTGCTTCTTCCAGCCCAGCGTTTCTCATGATGTACTCTGCATAGAAGTTAAATAAACAGGGTGACGATATACAGCCTTGACGAACTCCTTTTCCTATTTGGAACCAGTCTGTTGTTCCATGTCCAGTTCTAACTGTTGCTTCCTGACCTGCATATAGGTTTCTCAAGAGGCAAGTCAGGTGGTCTGGTGTTCCCATCAGACTTTAAAAATTAACATTTTTAACCAAAGTGTAATTATGTTACCTAAACTTCCGGGAAAATTAGAAAATGTGGTGAAAATGTCTTTAGAGATTGGGGTGATAGATGAAAACTGACATTGTCAGGTACTAGGCAGTGCATATGGTCTTTAACTACTGGTTGACATGCTAGAGAGCTAGTGTACCTTTTTTATTTTTTTGCTGTGCTAAGTCTTCGTTGCAGTGTGCCAACATTGCAATGGTTTCTCCTCTGGTATCTAAAGGTGTCCTTTTTTCCTTCAAAGGCCAGTCTCTTTAGAATAAGTGTGTGAGATACTGTTCCCCTCTGCTTTTACAGTCTTGCTTCATTGATTATTCTTGCTGAACTGCATATTCAATACTGACTCTATTCTTCATTCCTTTCTAGATTCCTCTTGTAGCTCTCTTATCCTTAAATATTATAAAAGCCTCTTGAATCTGCCTGCAGTGCAGGAGACCTGGATTCAATACCCAGATTGGGAAGATCCCGTAGAAGAGGGATTGGTTACCTACTCCAGTTTTCCTGCCTGGAGAATCTCATGGACAGAGGCACCTGATGGGCTACATATAATCCATGGGGTCGCAAAGAGTTGGACATGACTGAGCAACTAACACTTTAACTTCACTTGTAGCTCTTTTATTCTTGAATATAATAAAAAAAAGCCTCTTGTGTACACATCCTGTTGCAGTTACTCCCTGTCCTTCCTCATTTCTGTATAGCCAGATGTTAGAAGAGTGATTGGCACAAAAACTTCTGGTGTTTTATTTCTTATGCCCTTTTCAGCTCCTCCAGTGGAGAACCGCTTGCTAAGATCACTAATGACCACTACTGTGATTCTTACTATAACATCCAGTTTCGCTTGATCTTTATCAAGCCTTTGGCTACTTTTTGAAAAACTTGGAGGTTAGGGCAGCATTTTGCTTCTGCATCATCTGTCCTGTACCTGGGCCACTGCATCCTCTGTGCCGGAGACTTAGAATCTGTTTGTTGGAGCTTGAATTGATTGAGTGCTTCTTAAGCATCTCAAAGTCATTATGTCTAAAATTGAACTTGTGATGATACCCCCAAATCTGCTCCTTCCTGTTTTAGTTAGGGACCCCTCTACTGAGGAAGAAGACTAGGACATGTCCTTAACTCCTTTTTTTCCTTTTCTCTGCTATCCTATCAAAGACCACTTGATGTCTCTGTAAATCAAATCTCAAACTCACCCACTTTTCGTTTCTGTTTTCTTGCCCAAGCTGTTCCAGGGGTATCAAGCTGGTCATCTTGGTTCCCGTCTCATCACCTCCAAGGCTGTTTCCCACACAGCAGCCAAGTTGATCTCACCCCTTGCAAGGCCAGAGCCTTTTGGAGGTTTCCCATCACTCTGGGTTAGTTCAATTCCTTACCTGCTCTTTGCACTGTGGTCTAGCACAGCTGAAACCAGAATCCACTAAGCTCCTTCTCTAAGAGCTTCAGCCCCTAAGAGTAGAATGTTGGTTCCTCTGCCCAGAACATTCTCTGCCTGCTTGTTTTGACTGGCTAATTTTTTTACTTGTTTTTCAGTTGTAGAGATGCTTCTCTTTCCCCCTCAGTCTGAATTATGCTGTCCCTTGAGTTACTGCAGTTTGTCTTCCTGGGGTTTGCCACATTTTCTAACTATGTATTAATACGTCTTACAGTGTAAGGTCTATAAAGGTAGAGGCTGAATGATTTTAGTTTCATGGCTATGACATACATACAATATTTGTCTAGTATGTAGACAGGTTTATTGTGAGGTTCATCTTTAACTCACTTCACTTTATAAAGATTCTTTGATCTTGAGACTTGCCTAGTGGTCCAGCGATTAAGACTCCAAGCCTCTAGTACAGGGGACTTGGGTTTGAATTCACCAGCAGGTCAGTGAACTAAAAGTCCACATGCTGCACGGTGTGGCAAAAGAAAAAAGATTCTTTGATCTCATCTACTGTTGTTTGAATAAGTAAATATTTATTGACTGTTTTTCAGATCTGTGTATCCCGTAGTTTGCCTGTAATTCCCATACAGTTTCACCTGAATATCATGGGGGCTTCAGATTCACCTTGTTGAAAACCGAACTCTTTTTTTTCTCATCTTGCCCCCAACCTGTTTGATTTCTGGAGTGAAATAAATACTAACAGGTTGGGGGCAAGATGAGAAAAAAAAAAGTTCGGTTTTCAACAAGGTGCTGAATCTCCCAGTCACCCAAGCCATAAGCTTAGCCTTCTCTGTTAAGGCCATCTTTTCACATCAGATAGACTCATCTCCAGTTATTGCCTCAGAGCGTCTTCATTCTTTCATCCTTTGAAAACACAGACTGATAATACTACTCTCGCTTTAAAATAGTAAAAAGAAAAAAAAAACTTCTCAATTCAGACTCTGACATTGCTAGAGTTTTTCGTTTTCTGTTACTACCTGGAGTTCCAACTCTGGACCACTCTCTTAACTCCAGGCCTTCAGGCTTTCCTCGCCCCCTGCCGGCCTGGATGCGTGGCTCTCATGTGCTTGTCCTCCCTGCGTTGCACTGCATTGCACGTGACGCTTGCCTTCGAGTTTGGTTGATGGTCTTGTCTCCCCACCAGGTCCATCAAGCTTCCTTTCTAGGCGCCATTCTTGGTTAGAAACTAAAGTTGGGGTGAGGAGAGCTAACTGGTATTTAATTCCTTGAACTTTTCTGTAAATTGGACTGATGTAAGTTCTGCTCATAGAAGGGAGAGACTCGTTAATATCATTTAATCTGTAGTTATTTTATGAAAAATATTTAATGGAAATTCAAGCTTTATGTAATAGTAAAAATACAGAAGATAACTTTGGGTTACTGCTCAAGTACTGGATTTTTGTAGAGAATCTGACATCACCAAGGAGCGAATCCAGAAGATCCTGGCAACTGGTGCCAATGTTATCCTAACCACTGGTGGAATTGACGACATGTGTCTGAAGTATTTTGTGGAGGCTGGTGCTATGGCAGTTCGAAGAGTTTTAAAAAGGGACCTTAAACGCATTGCTAAAGCTTCCGGAGGTATGTCTCCTGCCAGCTGTTATGTTCCTTTTACATTGGATGGTAAGATAAGCAGATCCAGAAAACCTCGTTAATGCTTCGTGAACAAATACATATGTGAAATCTTTTGTGCAGCTGTAACTGGGAAGTTCTTCAATGTTCTTCACCTCAAAGTGACATAGTTCTCTTGGGATAGGACGGTTCCTTGAATGTTTTACTGTAAGCCTTAAACTTGAGATTATGTGTCACTTCTATGGTAGATTCCATGCTTCTGAATGTTTAAAGCAGGGTTGAAAATATTCACGAGAGAACAGTGCTTACAAGTGTTTATAATTATTTTTAATAGCAACTGTTCTGTCAACGCTGGCCAATTTGGAAGGCGAAGAAACTTTTGAAGCTTCAATGTTGGGACAAGCAGAAGAAGTGGTACAGGAGAGAATTTGTGATGATGAACTGATCTTAATTAAAAAGTAAGAGCTACTTTCTACATTGTAAGGCTGTACAGATTTTATTATTGAGTAAAAACAGACCACCTTCCCATTTATTTGCTGCTATAGTCTTTCAGTGATATGAGCAGTTATACGCATGGGATAAAACAATACTGGGCCCTTGTAAATGGAGGTGAAGTTACCATTTCATCTCTTCTCCATGGTCTAGACATTGCTTCTCTGTCTAAATGTCCTGTGTAAGTAGTAGTGAATTTCTTCATGGACTTACTACTGTTAAAGACTATTGCTATTGTTTTAAATAGCACTAAGGCTCGTACCTCTGCATCGGTCATCTTACGTGGGGCAAATGATTTCATGTGTGACGAGATGGAGCGCTCCTTACACGATGCCCTTTGTGTGGTGAAGAGAGTTTTGGAGTCAAAGTCTGTGGTCCCAGGCGGGGGTGCTGTAGAGGCGGCCCTTTCCATTTACCTTGAGAACTATGCGACCAGCATGGTGAGAACACCCTGAAGCCTATTCTGGTTCATAAGCTGCTGCTTTGGGTTTTCTTTCTTTTGTGAAGACACCTCATTGTCTTTCTTCTTAGGGCTCCCGGGAACAGCTCGCTATTGCAGAGTTTGCAAGATCTCTTCTTGTTATTCCTAATACTCTGGCAGTTAATGCTGCCCAAGACTCCACAGATCTGGTTGCAAAATTAAGAGCTTTTCATAACGAGGCTCAGGTTAACCCAGAACGAAAAAATCTGAAGTGGTAAGCGTATGCTCCCTTCTTCATTGTCATTTGTGTATCATATACGTAGTTTGGTTTTTCTTCTTAAACTCATTAAGGGGATGACTAGTGATTACTAGCATTGGTGTGTCTTAGTTATCAAATGACTCCTCACCTCTCTCTAGGTAGTCATTTACGTACAGTAGGAAGGTTCCCCAGAGAGGAAGTTACTTTTGGGTAGTCCATGCCTATTTTTAAGCAGCCTCCCTTTAAGATACTAAGTGGCATTTAGAAATATTTGACTTCCATCTAAGCTTTCTACACCTGTTTCAGTGATGAGTTTGTATATCCATAATTAGTTACTTAAAGGGATCTGCCCCAAGGTTAACATTTTAATGGAATAGCTGGCATTTGTAAGCCAGCTTTTAAAGGGGTAAAAGGGGATGGATATGAACTACAGGAGAGGCCGTTTAATTGTTTTTTTTTCCTAAATTACAGGATTGGTCTTGACTTGGTCAATGGTAAACCCCGTGACAACAAACAAGCAGGGGTGTTTGAACCAACCATAGTTAAAGTTAAGAGCTTGAAATTTGCCACTGAAGCTGCAATTACCATTCTTCGAATTGATGATCTTATTAAATTACACCCAGAAAGCAAAGATGATAAGCATGGAGGTTATGAAGACGCTGTTCACTCTGGAGCCCTTGATGGCTGATCTGTTTTATTTATGACAATGTTAGATGCAGCTTGCTTGTACCTTGAATATTACACATTAAAATGCAACAGGCTGCCGGGTCTTGTGTTTCTTGTGAAGTGGGAGATAGTTTCCACCCTCACTTTGGTCCTCTGGTTTCACATGACTTAGTAGTATTAGTAAAAAATGCAATTGTGGTTTAGTTTAACTCAGCCTAATTAGCCGTTGGGCAGCAGTTTCACCCTCTCTGAACACACATTGCTATTCCCATCCCACCCCCAATGCATAGGGCAGCAACACCACGATGTCCACCCTTGCGCTCCAGTGTGTGTAACAGGGTGACGAGAATCCGACAGCCAGATGCTCCAAGAGGGTGGCCCAGGGCTATGGCTCCTCCTTCAGTGTTGACCTGAGGGGCAGAAAGATTTGTATCATCACAGTTTTCTCTGGACATAGAATTAAAATCATTAATGTCATACCAGTAAACTACCTTCTCAAATTCTGTTTTTACTTCAGTTGCTTAGGAAGTGATTTTAATTTTACCCTTGTAACATTCATTCTGACTAGTTTAAAGGATTTTAAATATGGGAATTCTTTCGCAATCCAGTGGTTAAAACGCCACTCTTCCACTGCAGGGGGTTGCTGGTTTCAGTCCCTGGTCAAGGAGCTAAGATCCCACAACAGAGATTTAAAATGCACTCTTTCTGTGGGAAAGAGTTCACTTTACTAAATTAGTTCACTTACTAATGCAGATAAGTTTTTTGCCTTAGGAAGCAAAAAAATGTTACCTTCCCTGGAGTCCCAGTAGGAACCCACCCAGTGCCCACCCATTACTGTATGGCCAAGACTTGGGCATAGCCTTATTGTGTTGACAGCCTTAAAACTGGGGCTTCCCAGGTGGTGCTAGTGGTAAAGAATCCACCTGCACTGCAGCAGAATGCCAGAGACCTGGGAAAGATCCCCTGGAGGAGGGTATGGTAACCCACTCCAGTATTCTTGCCTGGAGTCCATGGGGTCACAAAAAATCAGACAACAGCACGCATGTACACACAGTCGCATGTGATTTCTTGCACTGTGAACATTCACTTGCAAGTTCTCAGGACTGCTTGGTTATGCTTACCTTCTCTGGGTTTAATCCAAGTTCTTTAGTTATCGCAACAGAGAGGGCTGCAAAGGCTTCATTGATTTCGAATACATCAACATCCTCCAGCGACCACCCTGCTTTTGCAACCTAAAGGAAAGGTTGAATAGAACAGAGGTTTAAGAACTCAGGCGGAACCATTCTTTGTTGTAGATGTAAAAGCAGGATATATACTGTGTGATGAAGGATCTCCTAAAAACCGCCCAGTTAATCTGAACCAGTTACATTTGTTAGGTCCGCATGAGGTCATGGAGCACGTGATCCAAATGTCGGCTGTTCTTTTAGTAACAACAGCGAAAACTAGATGAATAAGCTCATTTAAGGCTAATGGGAAGGCTCAGAGACAAGCAGGTGAAACCTAGGTATAAAGATGAAAACAAAAGCCTCATCTCAGCATTTTGGAGTGGGAAGGATCTGAGCAAAGGTTTGAAGAAGACAAATAAAGCATTTACAAGTTATGGGTGTGCTCCCAAAGAGGTTTTGGCGACAAAGGACAGGTACCAACATTGAAAATTAAACTCACAGCTTGCTTTATTGCTGGAATTGGTCCTATTCCCATAATGGAAGGCTCCACACCTGCTTGTGCCCAGGAAACTATCTGTGCTAAGGGTGTGAGCCCACGGTGGCCAGCTTCCGACTTCTTCATAAGAACCACTGCTGCAGCACCGTCATTCATCCCTGTAAATAGGAAACCATCCTCGTTAAGTACCTGGTATGTCTACTTTCTCTAACACCAGGAGACGTGAGTTAAGTAAACCTTAATACATCTTGGCAGTCATTTACTGTTAAGTTAGGCTTTACAGTGTAATTAGAAATGGTAGGTTTGCCAATCTGATATAACCGACTACAGAACATCTCCACGGGAGAAAGAATAGGAAGACGAAAGCAGTGGAGGACAGGAGATGAATGAAGTGGAAGAAGTAGCCCAGACATCAAAGAAGATAATCGGAGTTTCTGGTTTTGGAAAAGCACAAAGGTAGTAGATAAAATCTGATCGGCTTTTTTCACTTGTATGTCCTGTTAGGATACTGCAGGGAAGCCAAATCCATTTTTCGGTATATGAATCTAAAGAAACAAATGGTCAAAACTACATTTTTTCCTAAAGCAACTGAAACAAGTTTTTACAATAACCTGTACAGGAGCCTCCTTGGTGGTCCAGGACTCAGTGCTCCCAATGCAGGAGGCATGGGTTTGATCTCTGCTTAGGGAACTAAGACCCCACGGGCCACAGGCGCAGCCCCGCTGCCCACCTCCCCCCCCCCCCCCCCCGCTAAGTCACTTCAGTCATGTCCGACTGTGTGACCCCGTAGACGGCAGCCCATCAGGCTCCCCCGTCCCTGGGATTCTCCAGGCAAGAACACTGGAGTGGGTTGCCATTTCCTTCTCCAATGCATGAAAGTGAAGTCGCTCAGTCGTGTCCGACTCTTCGCAACCCCATGGACTGCAGCCTACCAGGCTCCTCCGTCCGTGGGATTTTCCAGGCAACAGTACTGGAGTCGGGTGCCATTGCCTTCTCCAGCACCCACCCCCCATCCAAAAAAGAAGAATCTCAGTACACGGTAGTCCTTGCAGAAGATGGTATTCCCCAAACCGCCCTTTGGATAGTCTAACCTGAAGCATTAGCTGGGGTGACAGTTCCCGTTCCATCCATAAGGAAGCAAGGCTTTAGCTTAGACATGCTCTCCAAGTTGCTCCCATGGCGAGGAAACTCATCTGTTTTAACTTCAGTAAGACCTGAAAAGAAAATAAATGACCCAAGGTTAGTACAGAGATGGCAGTCAGGGTACTAGAAATGATGGGTTCCTCAAATGTGATACAGAAAGATTCACATTTGGAAGAAAAATTTATTATAAAATACTAACAGAAAAGTCCACAGTAATACGAATTATTGTGACATTATATTAGCACCGTCTTCTGTGTTTTCCATAGTAATACAGCCCTTTCTGAGGAAGGCAGTCACAGGGAGTTCTTCATGTAAGAGGTTGCTAAGGTTTGGGGTATAGGTCTTGGCTGGTTATAGCTGATTGGGTCTAGGGTGTCAAAGCCACTCTCTGTCACAAAGGCTGGACATAATTGATGTCAGTCAGTAAAAGAACTTGATGGTTGTGTGGAGAAGAGCTAAGTAACCCCAAAAGATGACACCCTCAAGAAATATGAAGCGGGGGTACTCTCTACCCCCTTCTGATGCCTATGTCAGAAGCTTTCTCTATCTCCTTTATACTTTAATAAAACTTTATAAAAAAAAATATGAAGCACACACAGAAGCAACAGAAATGAATGGACAGTCGCTTCTGAAGAGAGAACTGGTAGGGGCAGAAAGGTGGGCTGCTGCCTTTCAACAACTGGGGGCCAGCACGCCTGTCTCATTAACCGCTGTACCTACACAGCCGCTGGGAGACCGCGGGCCAGGAGAGCCTCCTCCCCACCTCGTGTTCAGATCGACCCTGAATACAGCTTTCCTTTGCATCCCGAGAGGCAGAACTACGATAACAATGCACAGACGTTCCTGGATGGTATCCTTTGGACTGTTAATGATTTTCTTATCAACCAGTAATGATTGCCTTATAGACAGCCCTGTTGACCTTTAAACCTTTACGATTGACACACCCACCTTTTTTAGAAGGTACAAAAACTGGTACGATCTCTTTGTCAAAATGGCCCGCCTTCTGTGCATTCTCTGTCCTGTTTTGGGACAGAACTGCAACCTTGTCCTGGTCTTCTCTACTCACTTGCCACTGTTTGGCCACATTTTCAGCTGTGAAAGAAAAAAAAAAAACACATTTTCAGGACGGCTTCTGGCGGTGGCTCCAGCGCTGATGCCCAACACTGGCGGGCCCGCTGGTGGGCTGAGACGGTCCTCTGTGGCATTCCTGCCTCCCGCCAGGTGTGGAAAGGTTGCAAGGATTCTTAAGAAGCCGTTTTCTTTCTTTGCTGCCTTCCTTCTCTTTTCCTTTCTATAAAATACCTTTCAGAAATTTCCTTTTTGCTGCTTCACCAATTGTTCCTATTTTTTGGCCCCATCTGCTTTCTCATTTGGTTTCTGAACCGTTTGATGGAAAGTTGTAGGTATCATGCCCCTTTATCTCTAAATTTTAATGTCAGTGTATATTTCCCCACAAGAAAAGCCAGCTTCTTACATAACCACAGCTACCAAAATCAGGAAATGCACCACTGATAAAACACTGTTATCTCCACGCTCAGTCTACAGTCAAAGTCCACCTGTTGTCCCAGGGATGCCCTTTATAGCTAATTTGTTCAGTATAATCCAATCCATGATCACACACTGCATTTCACTGTCAATCTCTTCAGTTTTTATTTGCAACTAGTCTTTAGCCTATCTCCATGTTTCTTCACCTTGGTATTTTTGAAGGGTAGGGGCCATTTCCTTTGTCAGATGCCACCAATCCTGATTTTCCTGATGTTTCCTCAAGATTAGATAACACATTGGAATATAACATTAGAATATTCTAACACATTAGAATATAATGTGGGAAAGTATCGGATGATGATATTTTTTCATTTTTACATTTTTTCATGTATCTTATCAGGATACATGTTGGAGTTTATCTCAGGTTATGTCAACTTTGCTCACTTGATTAAAGTGATATCCACCATATTTCTACACTGTACAGTATGTGCAGTGTATTAAGTGTGCAATAGCACTATATCTAAAAAAACAATGTACATGCCTTAATTTAAAAATACCTTATTGTTAAAAACATGCTAACCATCATCTGAGCCTTGGAGCAAGCTATAGTGGTAATACCAAAGATCAAAGCTCCCTGTTTCCTATTTTGTAGATATTGTTTTGGCTTGCTGCTGCTGCTGCTGCTAAGTCGCTCCAGTCGTGTCCGACTCTGTGCAACCCCATAGATGGCAGCCCACCAGGCTCCCCCATCCCTGGGATTCTCCAGGCAAGAACACTGGAATGGGTTGCCATTTCCTTCTCCAATGCATGAAAGTGAAAAAATAAAGTGAAGTCGCTCAGTCGTGTACAACTCCTAGCGACCTCATGGACTGCAGCCCACCAGGCCCCTCTGTCCATGGGATTTTCCAGGCAAGAGTACTGGAGTGGGTTGCCATTGTCTTCTCCAATTGTTTTGGCTTATTCTAGGTCAAATGGTTATTCAGATCACCATAATGAATACAATAAGGAAAAGACAGTTGAAATATTGCAAGCCTTGTGGGTGGATGAAAACCTGATTGTGTACTGCAACGAATACAGAGTTCGATACCAGAAGTACTAGCTTATCTCTGATCTTGCCTTGGCCATGAAGCCACGGTTTGTGAGCCCTGTTTCTTCATATGATAAAATGAGAGACTGACCCAGAGGAACTCTGAGGTTCTTCCCACCACCAACTTCCGACGATCAAGGAGTCACAAAGGAGAGAGGGAATATTCCCCCAACTTGGCTTCATCAAATGGGAACTATCCCCGTCATCACGGATACAAAATGATGAGGACTCGGTCCCTACCCTTAAAGAGGAAAAGCACCTGCAAAGCCAAATGTTAGAGACCTTTTAACCCTTCTACAGTCAGTATGTTTTCAGCCGTGTCCGCCCTACCTGTAATGCCCATGTGATAGCTGTGGAACGCGTCAGTGAGCCCGTCACAGAGCACACTGTCAGCCAGTGGTTTTTCCCCAATCTTGATTCCCGTCCTCAAGTGAACCAAATGAGGAGCCTGGAAACAAGAAATACGGATGGATTAGGCGTGGTTGTAACTAGTCCTCGCCTTAGGCTCCCCTCAAAACCATCCAGAGGTTCCTCAGTCTTCACCGAGTCCCCCTTGTGACCCTTCTCCATTCCAGCCCATCTTCCTCATCACCCAGGGCCCAGGGCCTGAAGACCCCTGGAATTAATAGGCTACTCCACCCTACCTGCTCTTGGAAACCCACCTGTAACTCTCTTCCCTATGCATTTGCAGCTTTCATCAAATAAACCTGTGAATTTTGTCCTATTTCTTTAAAAAGCTTATTTATTCTTTCCAAAGCAACCAGCAATTGGTTACACAAAGAGCTCATCAATGGGCTTAAGTGATGCTAACAATGTGTTCCTTATTTTGATGGGACGTACAATGCCTAGAGTGAGAATAATCAGGTTGCCTGATTAACCAAAGGGGAGATTTCTCAGTGGAAGGATTTCAAGGGATTTCCTCTTGAAAGTGAAAGTCGCTCAGTCACATCCGACTCTTTGCAACCTCATGGACTATACAGTCCATGGAATTCTTCAGGCCAGAATACTGGAGTGGGTAGCCTATCCCTTCTCCAGGGAATCTTCCCAACCCAGGAATCAAACCGGGGTCTCCTGCACTGCAGGGAGATTCTTTGCCAACTGAGCTATCAGGGAAGCCCCCTCTCAACTCCTACCAACTCAACAGCAGCTAGAAAGGAAAGACTGAAGAGTCTGAAGATCTCTATTTTGAGTCCTGGCTCTGGACCTCAGTTTCCTGACCTGTAAATTGGGAATAAAGCCCAAACCAAGGGCTATTATGACTGCACGTGTGAAAGCACCCCATGAAGCACCACACAGGTGCTGCTATGGCCCCACCGGAATCACTCTGCGCTTGCTACTCTCGCCCTGTCTCCTCCCAAACCTGAGCAAGGAGGGCTGAATCGGCCTCTGCCCAGGGGTTCTCCAGGGGCGACCTTGAATTGCTGCAGAAAGCAGGGGATACACGTTTTCCTTTTTCCCCACTGTGTCAGTGGGAGGGATGGAACTTGGCAAAGACAATCCCACCTGGCAAGCCCATTGGAGATGGGCACCGCTCAGTGGGTCCTCTCTTCCACATTGTGTACCTACAAAAGGTCGATAGGCTGTGGTCCCCAGGAAAACCCTTTGTCCCGTACAAGAAGGTGAGTGCAACATCTGGTTTTTGACTTTTCCTCACAATGAGAAAGAAATGTAAAACTAAGGTCGTCACACTGGTTGACCGGTTTTTTCTTCAACTTGAATTCCCCAATCACTGTGAATAATTAACATGCAGGCAGGGATCAAGGTTCGATCCAAATTTTCCTTGCTCCCTGTTTGGTTCCAGCTCAGACCATCAGTCGACCCTGCTGTGGCAATGCAGGGAATTCATCAGTGAGTGGTCAGGGAGCGCCAGCTCTTCAGAGGCCTTACCTTGCTCATGTTTTCCATGCCTCCTGCAACAACAATGCTGGAGTCTCCTATCCTTATCGACTGGGCTGCGAGGCACACGGCTTTCAGGCCTGACCCGCAGATCATTTGGCAGCTCCAAGCAGGAACAGAGTAGGGGATTCCTGCACCCACACTGGCCTGTCGAACAGGGTTCTGCCCACAGCCTGGAAGAAGAATCACAGAGGCCTCTCAGCAGCCAAAGAGAAAGACAGCATGTTGGCATGAAAGTGCATGCAAAGTTCAAGAGGCTGCCAACTGGGTCTCCGGCCACTTCCCAGCCAAGTCAAGTTCCTGAGAGAGGCAGAGAACTGTGCAGACCTGTCCCAGTCTGACCCTTGAATACATATTCTCTTGTGCTGTACCATAGAAACTTCATGAATATAAGCTTCCTCCTCCACAAAGAAGTTATTACTGTAAGAAGGAACTGTGTTCTTGATCTTTTGCTTGATCTTTTGATCAAGTGTGTACTTAAATGAGCACACATGAAAAAAAAATAGGGCAGAAGTTTGGCATTATTCCTGTTTTTCACTAGGGCTGTTTGCTTTCTTGATCATGGCTTAAGATACCTGGGAGGGTAAGCGTGCACGCATGCTCAGTCGAGTCAGTCGTGTCCAACTCTTTCCGAGCCTATGGCCTGTAGCCCACCAGGCTCCTCTGTCCATAGGATTCTCCAGACAAGAATCCTGGAGTAGGTTGCCATGCCCTCTTCCAGGGGATCTTCCCAACCCAGGGATTGAACTTGCGTCTCCTGCATTGCAGGTGAATTCTTTACCCCCTGAGCCTCCTGGGAAGCCCAGGAGGATTAAGAGGGTTACACTTCTACTAAGGTTTAACCTCTTAGTAGGAAGTTAAACTTAGGAAAGCTTCCTCTACTTAGGAAACCTCTACTAAGAAGCACCTCTTTCCTTGCTTAATATTGATCACACCATGATTAACTGGTTATATAACAAGACATGTACAAAATCAGAACTGACAAATACTTTTCCACAATTCAATTGTGGGCACTTCCTTCAGGGAAGGAAGTATGTATTTATTCATATATGCTGCTGCTAAGTCGCTTCAGTCGTGCGTCGCCTCTGTGCGACCCCATAGACGGCAGCCCACCAGGCTCCCCCGTCCCTGGGATTCTTCAGGCAAGAACACTGGAGTGGGTTGCCATTTCCTTCTACATAAGCATGTATAAATAAGTATGCATTTATTTATAATCCCCATCTTTAGGTGCGTGCATGCTCAGTTGCTCAGTAGTGTCTGACTCTTTCCAACCCCATGGACTGTAGCCCACCAGGCTCTTCTGTCCATGGGATTTTTCCAGGCAAGAATACTGGAATGGCTAGCTATTTCCTTCTCCAGGGGATCTTGCTGACTTAGAGTTAAGAAATGAGTGCCAAACAGAATTAATTAATGGTCTGCATTTAGCAGAAAGTGAACTCAGTGAGAATTGAGGATTTCCATCTAACATGAACATTGTTTGTCAGTTGATATAAACATGTCTGGGGTGCAGCAGTTGCTCAGTACATATTAGTTACACAACGGTGGAGGGGACGGGGCTTAAAGAGCAGGACAGATGTGGGTTCAAGGCTGTGATCCTGTATTCGTTACTCAATTGAAAAGTGATGTGGAAGAGGTAACAGAGAAACCGGGAGTGGAGGACCCTACGGCAACGGAGCAAGTCTGAGCCTTGGGTCTGGGAAAAAAGGAGGCAGTGTTCCAAAAGATGAGTTAACACCTGAGAGTATGACTCAAACACTTTAATGCCTTGGAAAGTCAGGAGAAAAGTAATGTGCTTCAAACTTAAAGCCCATGAGGACAAAGTGAAAAAGCAGAACTAGGAAGAGGAACTAACTACAAAACTGCAAAGTAAACGTACAGAAAATTGGTTTGGGTCTTGGATACTGTAAGGACAAAAGTTGGCAGTAAGTGAGTGTGACGCCATTATCACTAGGAGTAATTAGAATGTATTGTGCTTCTGAATGAGCATGAAACTAGTTATGGATAACTAACTTTGAATTGTCAGTGGGTGTGGGCCTGACACCCACTAGCGGGAATTAGAAGTGAGTTGGAACACTCCTGAGATTCATCTACAGCAGCCCCTCCGGGGGTGATGCACCCTTCTCTGGGAGCCCTCCACCATGCCAGCACAGAAGTGAACCCGGTGCAGGCCAAGGACTGACTTGTGTCGGTGGAACCCTGTCCCAGCACCCAGCACAGAGCGGGACACAGAAGAATTCAATGCATTTTTACTGAATGTGAGAAACTTTAGGGAAATACAGAAGGCCCTGCATCCTCTCCCATACCTCAGGCTGGTCCTGCTTCTAAAGAATGAAAAGGCAGTGGAGGACAGAGATGTAGGATCGATCAGGAAACGTATATTAAAGACCCTCGGGGTTAAGTTGGAGAGAAGCTACTGACGGGGTCTGGCAGAAGGCAACAGGAGATATTCTAATAGAGGAAATGCACAGAGGCAAGAACACACGTTTCTGTGTGTGAAGTGGGGAGCAGGGGGAGGAGAGGTTATTGCTTCCAATAACCCTCATCTAGGCAGTTACCTGCTGCCAAAACGTGTCCAAATATGACCTCTGAGACCTCTTCGGGAGCCACAGCGGCCCTTTTCAGGACCTCTCTGATGACAGCTGAGCCCAGGTCATGGACAGGAACGGTGGATAAGGCACCATTGAAGGAGCCTAGAACAGAAGGGAAGACGAGGTCGATGGAGAGGGAGCCTGGGGCGCTGGGGGAGCCGGCAGGCCAGTGCTTTTTCCCCCGGAAAATACGCCCCGCTACGGGCACAGAGAGGAGCACGGGGGACGCGCAGCAGTCGAATCCCAGGCAGGCTGTCCCCAGTGTGTGCGGAGAGACTGCGGACCCGCGGGAAACCTATCCATTCACTCCCCCAAATCCGAGCTTGATGGGCGCGGGCAAAAGCTTCCCTAACAAAAGAGGGCGCCCATTCCAGCGTGCCCAGGGCCTTTGAAATCTATATACCGCTAAGGACATTCGGACAATTCTAACTCTCCTTTAAAGCTACGCGACCCCCTCGCCCGGCGTCCCCCCTGCCCCCCGCCCCAACTCAGACCACCCAGCGACCCCGCCCCCTGTGGCCGGCCAACAAGGCTGAGGTGGTGCCTCCCGTGGCTGGCCAATGAGGGGGCTCGCGGCAAAGCGTCTTTCCCCGCCAACCAATAGGAGGGCAAGGAGGCGCGGTGGCCCTACCCAAGAGGCCAATCAGAACACTGAGATGAGAGCGAGCGAGGAATGGGCAGGGAAGGCAGGCCGGCCGCAGAGGCGCGAGGCGCGGGGTTCTGAGCGTCCGGAGGTCCTGTGGTGGGTGGGTTGGGGGTGCGGGGGAGGGGGTCCCCGCAAGCAGGCCAGGCCTAGCTCACGGCTCAAACCCCATGCCAGGTCCGTCTTTCCACTCACCTATGATGGTGCGCGCCGCCGAGACGATGACTACCGGGTCCGAATCTGCACTCATCCTGCCGCACAACCGCCCCTCAAGCAGCTCCTATGGGCCCCAGAACAGCCGGCTTAGTGAACGAAGGGGGCCAGCCCCGCCGCAGATATACCGCGCGGCAGGGCGGGGCCTCTGGCAGCTCCGCCCACCGCCTCGGCGGCCGCCGGTGCACATGCGCGAGACCGGGGAGGGGGCGGGGCTGAGGGTTGCCCGCCGCCGGGCCCGGGGCGGAGGGAGGGGCCTCTGCGCCCGGAAGCAGCCGACCACCTTTTATCTTGATACCCCCAGAGCTGTCGTTTCTGCCTTGACCATTTTTGTCTTAGGGGATGGTGGTGGTGGTTTAGTCGCAAGTCGTGTCCGACTCTTCCGACCCCATGGACTGTAGCCTGCCAGACTCCTCTGTCCATGGGATTTCCCCCGCAAGAATACTGGGGTGGATTGCCATTTCCATTTTCTCCAGGGGATCTTCCCGACTCAGGAAGGTTGTCTTTTTTTGAATTTAAGGGTTTTTTTGAGTCACTGACAAGTGAGGCGGCAGGCGTATCCCGCGTTCAGCCCAGGCTCTGGATCTCTGCAGTGAGAATTCGGTGTAAATCCAACCAACTGCAGGCCTGCGGGCCTCTCTGATGCGTGCTTTTTGCTCTCCAGGCTTCTCAAGTTCCTCTTTATTTTTGCCTGGGCGTCCATAATCCATCATTCATTTATGTAGGGGGTTAGCTTGGTTCCTCTCTGCAAACAGTGAGAGGACTCCGTGCCCTTTTGTGGGGTTGGCCCCCTTGCCTTTCTTATCCTGGAGGATCAGCCATAGCAGCGAGTGTGTGAGCAAAGTGTTTCTGTCCCACAGATCAAAAGGATTTCCCCTAGTTGACCCTGTAGACAGTCTGGAAGGCAAGGAGCATGTACAATAACAACAGTTGGATGACTTCTGTTTTAAACCCTTTCCAACTTCCTATCCCTCGTTGGGCAAAGTTCAAAATCCTTCAGAGTTCTAGGAACCTCAGTACCTGGCCCTGCTTTGCAGCCTCAGCTCTGGCGATTTTGCCCTGGACTCACTCCAAAAATCTAGTTTCCCAGAGAGAAGTCTTGCTTTGTCTTATTCTCTCTAGCAATAGGACAGTGTTGGACACACGATAAGGGCTTACTTAATGCTTGTCAAATAGACATTAATGCATTTTTCATGGTATTATCCGAGAGCTTTACCCATGCCCACGGGTTGCATACAAAGAGGTTAGAGTTGGCAATAGACATGGAGTTTTACAAGTATTTATGTAATAACACTAAACCACCATTAATTTTTTGTATTGACAAGGTGTTTGAGTAAAGAGTATTGGTGGAGTAATCAGTGATGGCTGGAATTTCCAAGCTGAATAGACTTACCCTGTTTAATCTATTAAAAAAAGAAAAGACGATATTTTTCACCTTTTCCCCATGAGCCCAGTTATATAGTGATTGGATCCTAAACATTCATTTTACCCTAAATAGTCAGCCCTGGCCAGTGGTTTTGGAATGTACACTGACCTAATCTTGGCCACAAAAATGTGAAGGGAAATTTGTTGGGTCGCTCTGGGAAACGTATTCTCACTTCTGAGAGAGAGATAGATCCTTTTTCCCTATGGACATTGTGGTGTCTGGGTGTGAAGCCTGGAACTGCTGCACCCACATTTTGATCACGAGAAGAGCCAGCATGATTGCAAGGCCAACACTCTGAAAACATCTGAGCAGAGATGAACAGAACTTCATCTGAACAAGGCCTTTGGAGGACATCTTTGAGAGCAACTCCAGACTTCACTCAACCTCTGATCTTCCAATTGTGTGAGAAAAGTTTTCCTTATTGTTTAAGTCCTGGCTTCCCTAATGAATGGCTCAGCTGGTAAAGAATCCACCTGCAATGCAGACCTGGGTTCGGTCCCTGGGTTGGGAAGATCCCCTGGAGAAGGGGGATGACAACCCTACTCTCCAGTATTCTCGCCTGGGAAATCCCATGGACAGAGGAGCCTGGCAAGCTACAATCCATTTGGTCGCAGAGTTGGACACAACTGAACAACTAACACATACTATTGTTTAAGCCCGTCTTAGCTAAGCTGTTCTGTTAAAGCATCCTGATTCATCCAGGCTGACTCTCTAGAAGTTACTCTGTTCAGTAAATCAGAGAGAAATGCCTAATATACTAGGAAGCAAAGAGTTTCCAGGCAGGCAGTGCAACTTGTTGAGAACACTGGAGGAAGAAAATTTAGTTACAGGTTGTGGAGGAAAAACTGTTGACAAGACAGGGGTGATCCTCCTGAAGAGCTTTCAAGTAGACTGAAAATTCATTAGGTCCTGGGAACCCGCATTAAGACATTACAGAGATATGCACTAAAGCACAGGCCCTGTGGAGAAGGAAATGCTTGGATAATGGTGGGCAGGAGAATCCTCAGTGTCTGGAACCCTGATGGAATCAGCAGTCTTCTGACTGGAATGTGTTCTGTCCTGTTTTATACCAGCATTCCCTTACATTTCTGGCCACTCTCAGCCAGGCTTACTTTGCCCCTTTACTGACTGCTTGGAAATCTCTCCCTACTTTGTCTTCTGAGCTGACAGACCCTATGAAAATTTGCCATAAGCACATCAAATTTAACATGCCTAAACCAAAACCATTGTACCCACCTCTTCAAGTCTTTATTCTATCTCTATTCAAATCTGAGTTTCTGTGTACCAGCCTACCATGTGGCACTCCACTAAGACATCTCTTCCTCCAGGAAGACTTCCTATTTAGTACCTCTGAGCATGTTCTATCTTTGTCTTTCTACTTACTATATTAAACTTCCTACTTCTGTCTTTGCAAGATCTTGCTGTACTGCTTTATGCACAGCCCCTGGCACATTACAATTAAATATAAATGAATACAAATACATTCTTTAAGCCCAGGGCCTTATATATCTGAATGGCTGTATTCTTCTGAATGCAAGAAATGTATTGTTTCCCACCTGAGGCTCTATTCAGAACCCACCAACCTAACAGCAA
This sequence comes from Tragelaphus eurycerus, assembly GCA_935064755.1. Taxonomy (NCBI): domain Eukaryota; kingdom Metazoa; phylum Chordata; class Mammalia; order Artiodactyla; family Bovidae; genus Tragelaphus; species Tragelaphus eurycerus. The sequence continues at coordinate 18,539,150 of CAKXYN010000039.1, read as the reverse complement.
AAGTTGAGAAGACAATTGCTTGCTTTTGTTGAGTGGCCACTCAGCACCTATCCTCAGGGGAGTCCTCACAGTTTTGTCTACCCCAAAGCTATATATGGGCCAGATAGGGCAGTGCCAGCAGAGAAGAGCAGTAGGCAATGGTTGGGCACGGGGAACAAACCACTATTAGTGAGCAGTAAGAAACATCTGAGAGAAAACTGCCAGAATGACTTTACATTATGTTTGCAAAAGTGTCCCAGAAACCTGAGTGCTCTGTTGCATCAAACACAGCTGAGAGGTCAAGAGAATAGTCTAGTGAGCCCTATGTAACAAGCACTTTTATGTTTTTTTCTCATTAAAATCGTCCTAGCAGTGGTACCCACTAAATCTTCTGTTAAGAGATAGCAACTGGTATATACCCTAGTAATTTCAGATGCTGTGCAACAGTCTCAATCCTTTTGTCCACAAACTGCTGCTGCTAAGTCGCTTCAGTCGTGTCCGACTCTGTGCGACCCCATAGACAGCAGCCCACCAGGCTCCCCCGTCCCTGGGGTTCTCCAGGCAACAACACTGGAGTGGGTTGCCATTGCCTTCTCCACTGCATAAAAGTGAAAGTGAAGTTGCTCAGCTGTGTCCGACTCTAGCGACCTCATGGACCGCAGCCTACCAGGCTCCTCTGTCCATGGGATTTTCCAGGCAAGAGTACTGGAGTATGGTGCCATTGCCTTCTCCCACAAACTAGTTAGTATCATTTCCTTCAAGGGCTAAAATTAACCACTTCTGAGAGGTTAACTAAACCCTCTTACCTTAGCTATCATCTTGAACTATATACTTAGAATCATGGTTTGCATTTTTTCCATACTGCACTGCCGTTTTGGGACTGTTTCTGACCCGTTTACCATAGTGACCATCTAGGCGGCTGGTGAAGTGTCCTCCTTAGAAGCTCAGGTACACTGTTTTCCTCTTACTCTAGAGGATGAAGGGAGGCAGAATGGCAGAGTCAAGAATCAGCTCTTGGCATCAGACCTGGGTCAGCGGCCAGTTTTGAGGTTGACATGGCCAGAGAGCTTTAACAACAGTACCTGAAGGGCAGCTCGAACGTTTTGCCAACCCTTTGCTTTATACAGGACCTTTTTAAGCACATTTACTACTGTGTAGGTGGGGATAACAAGTGCCTGTCTCATGGAGTGATGATAAAAATTATAATACATATAAAATACCTGTCAGTTTCTGGCATGTAAGTACTTAAAACATGTCAAAAAATGTTAAGACCTTTTTTTTTCACTACCTTCATAGTAAACACTCTGAAAATATCAATGTTCAAGTAGAGACACAAATACATTCTTATCATCTTGGGGTTTAACTAAGTTGTCTGCCCATAAAATTACCCTTCTTTGGCAGTACTCGGCAAGCTTTTTGCCAAAAGCTGGGTTCTCCATCTTCAAGAATGCTTAGGCACCTGCACTTGTCCAGCATTAAGAAATAAGACACTTCAAACTCAGGAATGAAATAATAAACACAGCGGCTTTTGACTTTCCCTCCAAGATACAACAATACATTAAAGCTACTGTCCTGTCCCATCAGTGGAAACTAGCCAAACAATAAAAATTTCTACTTGGAGTATGACCAAAGGAGATGGCCTGTTATCAGGACTGAACTTCAAGGTATCAGTCATGTGAACATTTAGTGGGCAGTGACTAGATGCTTGGTGCTGTTGAGAGCACTTTACATGTATTAACTCATTTATTGCTCTTTACAGGGAAACACTGGAGCCACGGAGATAAAGTAGTTCAGTCAAGTCATGAAGTAGATGAACGGTAAAGCCAGGATTCCAGCCTCTTAAAATCTAGGTCACTCTCAACCTCCACTATGATTTACCATCTCTTTAATCAGGCATACCAGGCAAATAAAGCATCCAACTCCAGAAACGAAAAATACCAACTGAACAACCTTGAGTTCTCTCTGCCCAAGTCATTCACCCATTAACGCAGATTCAACAGAATTCTGAAAATTGGTAATGATACATAATAGGCCTATTAAATTTAGTCATACAGTTCTATCACTAGTTGAAAAATTTCTTCCTGCACACACCAATGATTACATACCACAAAGAGAAATTCCATTTGTTTAAATTCAACAAGTTAAAAGTATATACAATTAGAGCCAAAGTCCACATTACTTAATACACCAAGCAAAGAGTTATTTCAGTACATACCAAAATGTGTATAAGCAAATTCATTCAAAACTGTGTAGGATCTTTTTCAACACTTGAAGACTGCACAAAAGGCTAATCAAAAGACCAGTATTTTACTCACCATGAAGACCAGATATATTTGTATGCCAGTTAAGCAAAACCAAAGGAGTTATTTTCAAGTTGTACCTCAGTTTCAAATGCCGTTAACTCTCCGTCTGAGGTTCCCTGATTATATTACAGATATATATAAAACAAAGTATTTTGCTTTTAGCAAAACTCATACTTCATCTTAACCACACATATGAAACGCTATTTTAGAGCCATTCCATTCCACAGACCTTGCTACTTTAATTAGAGAATAATTGCTTTACAATTTGTATTGGTTTCTGCTGTACAACATGAATTAGCTATTAAGTATACATATATCCCAAGTATACATATATCTCCTCCCTCTTGAGACTACCTCCCACCCACAACTGGATCTTGATACTTAATGAATGTTTAAAACGTGACAGGAAATGAAGCAAACTGTCTTACCTCTTGAAAACATTTCGCCTTCATTCTAACACTCCACACTGTTATTACATAATATTAGCAGATGTTATTAGTACAAATCTGTATAAGTGGACAAGATTTTAAAACATCATTGACTACACGATACCTAATTACCTGAAATCATTTCACAAAGCCTACTTTTTCAATTATAATCTAACAAATACTTAGGTGACTATTTCCTTCTTTACATTTTTCTGAATTTTGAAATATTTTAACAATTATTTGTATAAGGCAGGAGAAAAACAAAGTGCACAATTAAATGTATGCATGGACTTAAGTTCCACCTTTGTGGTATGTGGAAAAATGGAGTAGACATTCAGCTATTCAATGAAAAGAAATAATAAATGCTAAACACACACACACAAACAAAAAAACAACTAATGTAAGGAGTTACAATAAAAATCTTTATTTAAGTTTGGTCAGTACAGGTAAGATATACTGGAGTCACAGAGCAATATGCATTAACAGGATACAACAATTCATAAAAACTGAGTTAACTATGCACACAAATTTCTTAAACATTCAATCACCTAAAGAGAAAATGCACAGATGTACGGTGGGGAAACTGTATCTAACACTGAAACTACTATAGGACTCCTTCAACAAGTCCAACTTTTAGTGATAAAACTACTGTACTGGGCAAACTTGGCAGTCATAAACCCACATCTACTCTGACAAGTCTGAATGGTGCATAAGCATAGTAACAGCATGAGTAAGAATGCCCTCACACAGCACAGGTTCTAGGGTAGACACAGATTCACACAGACATCACTGTGTTATACTTTAAGGAAAGAGTTCCATTTACAACTTCACATTAACTCATATAAAAATAACCTGACCCTACACAAAATGTCCTTTTAGCAACATTCAAAGTAATTAACTGTTACAATTTCCAAAGTGGCAGAGGTATTGAAGCAAAGAAAAAAGGAAAAAAACCACCCACAAAAAAGGCAAATTGTGACAAAAGTATGCGTTAATTAACTGGACAGTATCCTCTTCCAAATTAAATGACACTGTATAAAAATTTGCTGGAAATTTTTTTTTTTTTTTTACAAAACTGAACCCTGTACATTTACACTTGAGTCCAAGCCATTCTGAACGTGGCGGGAAGCCGCAGTTCGGTTACCTTTCCCACTCATGGGTTTCTCCTCTTGCGGGTCATGACTGGAGTCTGTGTCATTTGAGTGGTGTGTGAGAGAGTTTTCACTGCCCGTGGGAGAGTCTACACTTTCATACCCCGCACTGAGTTGGTTTACGTAACTACTACCTCCTCTGCCAGTTCTCTCCTCCGAGCTGCTGGAGGCCTTATTCCCATTCCCTGGAGAAGAAGGAAAGTCATCTTCGGCTGTGTCCCCCTCCCTGTGAAATCCAGACCCAGACGTCCTCTGCCGGGAGGAACTGCCATTACTTGGTCCGTTGGCCAGACGACTGCAGTCTTTACCTGTGGCCTCTGCCTGTCCTACAGGCTCAGAAGATGTAGTCCTGCTGGTACTCGGGCCTGGGGCTTGAGACTGCTGCTGTTGGTACTGAGCCAACTGCTGGCGCGTCTCCTTCAGTTGTTGCTGAAGAACTAGAATGGTACTCTGCATACCCTCTACTTCTTCGTCAAGTTGAATGATGAAGTCATTCAGTTCTGTGCAAAGGAGAGCCAAACCTACTTTAATATCTCTTACAACATAATTAAAAATACTTCTTAGTGCCTGCACAAAGCTAGGCAGTCAGTAAAGGTTTAAGTAAACAAATGCAATGCTAAAATCACAATAGAATATTTTAAGATTTTGCTTGGAATTTTAAAATAGCCATTCAACAACAAGTTTATTTGTGAGAGAAAGCAAAAGCCTGAATATATAAAAACCACCAAATTTACAATGATCCAAACTATCTGGCCACATAAAACTGGTTACAGCCCACAAAATCTGTTCCACATTTGTTTGCCTATGCCACAGGCCTGGCCCCTTACTTCTCACCCGCCTAGCCAATGTTCAGCTCCACAGCAGGTGTAGTCCCTGGGGAAGCCCTTGATTCCAACACTCCAAAGAAGCCTATGCTGTCAGCAAAGATTATTCTACATTCAAGGACAAAATTCAGAAAAATAACTCTTGAAACTGATAAAAATACAGTTATCTATGAAGTTCTAAAAAGGTCTTGGGGTGAGGGAGTTCCTTCACTACTATACAAAAAGACTCCTATTTACTGTATTTACAAATAGTAAGAGCTAAAACCCACCACTTTGAAGAAGCAAATTTAAAGATATTGACTACTGACCTTCTTTGCAATTAACTGCAAAATTGCAATTAATTTAATCTTAAGAGAGATTGGGTGTTTTTCTTACTAATTTTCTTCAGAAAGGAGAAAGAGTATGTATGCAGCTGTACTAGACCAGCATGGTGGCTGACAAGTTCCATTTCTTTGGGCAAATAAATATTACATCTTATTCACTAAACAGAAACTGTATTTATTTCTTATTTTTGGCCATGCCTCACAGCTTGCAGGAACCTGAGTTACTTGACCAGGGATGGAACCTGGCCCAGGAGCTGAAAGCACTGACTCCACAGCACTGGACCCTAGGGATTTCTTCCACAATCAATGATGTATTTTTAGATCCCTGGACATGGCCAAATATTTCCAGGATCTACACTCAGAGAAACCGGTTAAGTGAAGATATTAAGCACTGAATATATCCTTTTAAGCACTGAATATAAATTTATATAGCTACAGAATGCCGTATTAATACAAAAGCCCTCCCCTAAAAAAACAAAAACTTATAAAATTTGCACAACAAACAACTTGGGGGGAGGGGGAACCACCACTAAATTAAATGGCTTCGTCTGTTGACTCAACTGGAAATATTTCACTTATAATTTCATAGAACCATTGGTAGAGATTAGCATATAAAGACTCTAATCTATAATACTCATGCCTGGCAGTATTTTAAAGCCAGTGCAAAGTGAACCAAACTTTTCAAAAAACCCCTTACCATCCTGACTGCTTTTAAGCTCCTCACTATATTTCTTCTGTAAAGCCAACTCTGCTTCAAGTTGTGCAATACGTCCCTGGGACAGCTGCCTTCCAAGCTCTTGATTCTCCTGGATAAGCATTCGACACTTCGCCATTAACTTTTTGCCTGTTTGGCTGCAAAGGAAAGAGCCATTCATCACAAAATGAAGACAAATTCTTGACAACCTTCTTTGTTTGAAATTATTACAGCAACAGATACAACACATACAGAATATAACTCTATGTCACAGCAGACGCCTGACTACAATTACCCTCTTCTTTTCCGGACACATCCATCTTGTACATTTCAGTATTTTGCCAATACAGCAGCAAAGATAAAACCTGAAGAAAAAGTACCTAAGTACTTTCTAAGTACCTTCTGTTTCTATTACATTATAATTGATTCTGAAATCTACTTTTATCCCAAATTATAATTTGAAATAGAAACAGGCCAGTTATTTGACACACATTTCAAATATATCAATATTAATAAAACTCTAAGGTACTTAGCTTTATGAATCAGAAAAGTTATTGGAAGGGTAAATGCAACATCAACCACAAATGTAAACTTCTACCTAATATATAAAATCAGTACCTATAAATATACAAATGAGAGTAAATTCTTGCTAGACCAGTGTTTCTAAGGATGCCTGTTAATAGGCAGTTCCCACAAGAACGTTTATTGCATTGAGGCCTGTTCAGTAATTGTTTTTAAAAAGATCCAAGACTATTTCTATTTATCAATCCCTCAATTAACTTTATACGATATATATATATATTTGAGCTGTCTTAAACTGGGATATAAGTTTTTGAAATTTTAATACTAATATATGGTGAAGATTTTATTCATGTTGAAAAGATTATCCTTAGGACACAAAAATAAGATTGGGGTTACTTAGCATAAATAATGCAAATATGTGAATATCTGCCAAATTAGGAATGCCATACTTTCTACATACATATATAGAGCAATTGCAAAAATCAATCAAGGTTCATCCTCTATATATTACTAATAAGGAGAAGATGTATTGTGAAGTAATATATCGGGCAAATCAAAGCCCATTAAAAGAATAGTGTCAGCAAAAAAATTTTTAATCAGTAAGATCATTCTCAACTTTATGGTAAGAATATCAAACTGTCCCTTTCCAAGTCTCTAAGGTAACATCACAATTGTATGCTTACATCAGAACTCTTTTAAAAAGTGATCATTTCTATTGTTAATGCTGACACTAAAGAAAAGCAGTCAAGTTTTACTGAGACAGTGTTACTGGGGTTTGTGATGCAAGGTTTCTTTTATCAATAGCACATGTTTTAACCCAATGTGATTCAAGTGAAAGTTTGTGATATATTTTCCTTATACAAATCTGAAGTAAAACCTGGTGGGTGCTGGTGGTGGTGTTTAGTCACTAAGCCGTATCTGACTCTTTTGTGACCCCATGGACTATAGCCCATCAGGCTCCTCTGTCCTTGGGATTTTCCAGGCAAGAAAGCTGGAGTGGGTTGCCATTTCCTTCTTCAGGTGATCTTTCCCACCCAGGGATCGAATCCGCATCTCTTGCATTGGCAGGGGATTCTTTACCACTGAGCCACCAGGGAGGCCCCAAACCTGGCTTACTGTTGCACAAAGAAGCCTCACATGAAAACAAGTTAGCACGAGGGAAGGGTTCTCTCACAACATGGCAACTCTATCAGCTGATATCTGTTTGTTGCCATTACAGCTCCAGATTTCCTGTATTTCCTATTAGCATCCTCAGACTTTAGCCTCTACTGAATAAGAGTTTAGAAACCAAACGAGGAATTCAGAAACAGGAACTATCATCAGAGACAGAGGCTTTCCTTCCATTTCACTGCCTATGCTTCCCCCAACTCTGCTTTCTTGTGAAAACATCAGTTTACCAACTAACCTGAGAATTCTTTTATATCAAATTTTTAAACACAAACAATTGTAAAATCAATAGAGCAATCTGTGACCTGACTTAACCTCACACAAAGTACCAAATTCTAATGCAAAAATATTTCATTTATGAAGTCACACCTTTTAATAAATGTTCTAAAATAATCCTATCACTTCTAAAATGATTGAAACAAATCTGCACTGAATCTTTTCTTTAAACATTCTGTAATTTTATGCCACTTTACTATGTTGTGTAAAATCTGTGTTGTGTTCATTGTATCACAAAAAATGGTAAGAATCCAATTTCAAGAAACTTGGCTCTGGAGTAATTTTATTTTAATTAAAAAATATTCTAACCCATTGCTAAAAATCAAATAACTCACAAAGAAAAAAAGTAGAAAATAATTTAAGAGAAGGAACGGACACTGTACACTGCTTTGTTATCAAACGAAAGGGATGAGGGTATTCTGAAGGTGTACACACAACTAACTGTTTATAAATGCAAACTGAAAACTGTCAAAACTCTGCAACATCTCCCTGTAACTATTCTAAAGTATACACACTGTCACATGTATGAAATATTTTAACTAAAGTGGACAACATAATTCAGGGGATCATTCTCTCTCAAAATTTAAACAATGAAAAAGTGAAAAACAAAACCCACACAACCCATTCTATTTGAATTATTGCAGACAGAGTATTGACTGAGCACTGTTTGTTTCAAATTAATGATGTAGTTATACCACCCAATGAACTCTAGCTTATAGTTCACTTTTTACAAAATTCCATTTATAGGTGGTTAAAATAAAGTAATATAATGAAAATATTATACAACCATTAAAAATGGTAAATAGCCTAAATATACTAAAAAATGGAAAAAAAGTCCAAGGATAAAGGGGGCCTGGGGAAAGTCATGCTACAAATCATCTATATGTACATATGCATGTCCGCATTTGTTTAAAACCAATACACATATAATTACTGTATATGCATACAAATTATCTTGATACCCAAGACATTTAAAAATGGTCACTATTCCTGGGGAATAGAAAGAGGAAGAGGAAGGTCACCCAGGAGTAAAACTTATTTTACACCTCTACTTTTCTTTATGCTGTTTCAATCTTATACATGAGCATGTGTTATCTTATTAATTAAACGTTTTTTAACAATAAGAAGAAAAAACCCCACCTCAACGTGACTGTTACTTAAGTGGCAAAAGAAAAATGCTTGGCTAAATTTGAGTACATAATACCTTTTATGAATTAATTATCTCTTGACCTACTGAAAATACGCAGCCCATTTCTACTGTAATCTTTAATGACATAAAATATATACAAAAGCCTTAATTCGGGTACAATAAGCTAATTTCAAACAGATGTGGTTACTTACCCTCCAACCCCCACAGTGAGAATCTTAGAAGCGGATTTCTTGCTGTGAAGTCACACAAACCACTTCTTCAACCCGCCCTCTGCCCCACAATCAGTTCCCTCAAGTACAGACATACGAGATACTTACAATTGATTGGAATGATTAAGAGAGAACTTAAGTCACCCTTGTTAAAACTGCACTTAAACGTTGGGACAATCTGGAACATTTTATCTTCCACTCATCTTAGACTCCATTATCACCAAGTGAAAATTCGAATTGGTGACTTATAGAATGATCTGACGAAAAAATTCACCTCCAGGATTGGATGGAAACATGAAGAAAATAATGCCTCATTTATCTAAATGAGCAAATGAATTTGCTAGAAATGATCACTATACTTTTTTTTTCAATTCATAAAATGTCTCACTTAGGCCAGCCCACAGTTCCGATATAGTCTGTCCCCAATCTTCTGGCAGGCACCCTGTAAAGCTGTCCCACATTAAGTTCTACTGCAATATCCTGGGACAAGGTGTCAAAAAGCAACAAGTGTCAAGTCTCTTTGTTTTTTTATGATACCAGCTGGAAAAAAGTAGGTCTTCAAAAAATGAGACACAGAGCCTTTTCCTTCACTTTGAAGAGCACACCAACAATTTTTTCGAAATCAATCTGCTCTCCACAGCGCCCCCCAATCAAAATGTTAAAAGTACAACAAAATCATCATAGTAATCCTTGAACTTAAAAAAAAAAAAAACAACTATTTCAAGGCACATTTAATTTAATATCAAGAGTGCAATACAAAAGGCCCAAATACAATGAAGGAACACATTCCCCCATTAACACCAACGACAATGCTCTTTCAACATGTGCCTGTTGAATGGAATGGGGATTTAATAAATTTCACTACTGAAAAAAAAAATAACGCAGTGAGTCTCATCACAGCCAATATCCTTATACAATCTAGTTGTGAAATGAATGTTTATAACGCTTCAAACAGTTTAAAACCTGAAGTTTGACACCACACCTTCATGTTTGTACAGTCCTTGGTAAGATTATCTACAGTATTAGCAACCATTCAAAGAACAAATCATTGAGTAAAACCACAGATTTAAGGCTCAATCAAGTAATATAGAGCCCCAAACGAAATGGTTAAATAGATGAACTACTTGTACTGACATCTATTATTTGATTCACTCATGACTATTAAGTTGGTTCTTAGCAAATAAACCCTTTAAAGGCAAAATTCACCTCATTTGAGTGTGACCCAGAAGTTCAACAACAATCACGAAGTCCACGGTCTTATTGGCAAAACTGATATACAGTGTCTCTAAGTCACTATGCTCAAGGTTAAGAGCGATGCATATTCCATCTTTACATTTACTGGAATTTTACATGTTCAATTCATGGTTTTAAATCTCTAGGTTTTCATTCCTCCAAACTGTCTGAAGACACAGTGTGCCACAGACTTAAGACTTCTGTTTCTCCCTCTATTTTCTTCAAACAGAAACATTTCTCAAGTGTCTACATGTTCTAGGAGGGGAATTTTTCGGAGGTGGCCACTTCTTCGGAATAGTCCGACGCCATCAGGCCTCTGAAGCAAGGGGAGGGGGAAGAGAAAAAAGCTGAAACACAAGGTTCATCTGGTAAGTTTTACATTAACCTTTACAAGCTGGATAGTATAAGAATGTGGCTTTTTGGCTCAAAAAGTCTGAGTCTTGGTGTGGAAACGAGTACGTGGCTGTCCCACCACAGCTTTCTCGCAGTGGGACTGTCAGGGAAGTCTTGACTGGGGAGTATGATTTGTTTACCTATCAGGCGTAAACTTCCAGGCACTCAGTTCATTTTGAGCTTGTTCCAGTTTGTCTTTAGTCTGTTCCAGTTCACTTTTCATTTTTAGGAATAACAAGTTGATCGCTGGGTCCACCATTGTTGATCTCAGTTGTGCAACGCTAGGCTGCTGGACTTGCTTGAGGTACTGGATCTGAGTCTGTGCAAAGCAAAAAAGCCCCATTACTACCAAATCAAAGGAAACATACCTAAGATGATGAGATAAAATCCCTTTCTGTTCACTGGTTTACCAACTTGCTTATTACTAAGCCCCTCTCCCTTCTATCTTGCTGCTGCTGCTAAGTCACTTCAGTCGTGTCCGACTCTGTGCGACCCCATAGACGGAAGCTCACCGGGCTCCCCGGTCTCTGGGATTCTCCAGGCAAGAACACTGGAGTGGGTTGCCATTTCCTTCTCCAATGCATGAAAGTGAAAAATGAAAGTGAAGTCGCTCAGTTGTGTCCGACTCTTAGTGACCCCATGGACTGGAGCCTACCAGGCTCCTCTGTCCATGGGATTTTCCAGGCAAAAGTACTGGGGTGGGGTGCCATTGCCTTCCCCGCCCCTTCTATCTTAAAATCCTCTAAAAAAAGTACAAATTAAGAACAAATATTTAGGAATTCCCTGGCAATCTAATGGTTAGGACTCAGTTGCTCTCACTGCTAGGGCTTGATTTCAATACCTGGTCAGGGAAGCAAGATACCACAAGCCCTGCAGCAAAAAAACCTCCAAAACAAAACAAAAAAACCCACAAAAAAAGAACACTCACAAAACTATTTAAGGTTATCCACGTAGGAAAAAAACGCCATTTGACTGCATTCCATATTTGGAAACTTTAAATGTAAGGAAACTACATGTTGGCAATCAAAACAGTACAAAAACAAAAAAACAAAAAAAAGCTGCTGTATTTATTATAAATGCTGATGCCCAATGAGGGAAAAAAAGGGCAAAGTTTAAAATATTAATTAAGAGTATAGTGATTTACTCATACAAATCCATGCTTTTGGGAAACTATTCCCTAACATTACACCAGGTACAAGATTACAACTTAAAACGTATTTGCATTTCTAAATAAAAATACATAGTACTTACATATTTACATGAACTGGCATTACAGCTTTATAAATAGCACCTTAACCCAAAATTAAGCACATATTCACTTTTTTCCCTCCAAGCAGATTTGAATCACAGCATTGTAAAGCTGAAAGGTGACTGACTGACCTGGTCCAAACTGCTTAGTTTTGAGAGATCGAAGAAGCCAATTGTTCAAGGACACAGCTCAATGCCAGTACTGGAACTAGAATTCTTATTCTCAAGCTTCCTGACTCCCAGTCTAAGGCTTTTCCCACCATACCAAATCCCTCTACTTATATATGAAACCTTCGATTTCAACTCTGGTTGTACTGTTAGCACAGTTTTAAAATAGGAAATACAGTTTATTAGCACTAAATGCATCACTTTCTTCACACCCAAAGTAGATCAGGTTCAAGATCCTACTCCATTCTAAATCTCCATGGGATTAAAAATAACATTTCTAAAACAGCTATTAATGTCTAACATGAATTTAGTAAAAGATACAAATATACTAAGAGGATCAGGCTATACTCAATTACTACTTCACCATGAAAACAGAACTAATTTTCTTTCTTTTAGCTTAAGGAATTTTAAAAGTTTACAAAATGAAATGCCCTCATCTACTACTATAAGCTTGCCATTTCCTTGTGATTTTTGCTCCTGCTGCCCTTTCTGCAAAACCTCACTGTGTTCTAATTGAAAGATCAGTTAAGTGCTTCAGCTGAGATGTGCAGAGAAAAGCTATTAAAAAAAATGTGGCTGGTAAGTTAGGTTCTACTTGGGAAAAAAATCTTAAATTTAGGTTGAGATGACAGAAGGGTGAAGAGGCAGCATCAAGGCTTAGATTAGGAATAAAATGATCAAAACCACCAGTGTATATGGGATGGCTGTAGAATCGCTGAGGTGAGTCAACAGCACATACTTAGATTAGGAATAAAATGATCAAAACCACCAGTGTATATGGGATGGCTGTAGAATCGCTGAGGTGAGTCAACAGCACATACTGTCCAGGTTAAGTGGTTAAGAAGTGCCTGGACTAGGATGTCTAGAGTAGGGAGGACTCAAGAGGCAGAAATCAAGACGCACTGGTTTTGTGACACCCTATCATTGGCACCATTCACTCAAACTACCTACCAGGTGCCTGCATTTAGAAGGTAAGAGCCATCTTTTGCATGTGTTACACCTAGCACAGTGCCGTGTCAACAGGGAAACCTAAAACTATTAGTGAGTGAAGGGTTGAACCTAGAATCCTAAATATCACAAAAAGAAAGAATTAACTGGTTTTGGGAGTACTACTGATACCATTAGATGTGAAAATCCCAAGAGGAAAAAAATTGGAGGGGTGTTACAGAAAACAAAACCAAACCCCTTATACTAAGAATGTTGTTAAGACTTCTTTGACCCAAGTACCCAAGTTAAAAAAAAAGTCAAAAGAAGGAATGCCAAAAGCCAAAGTTGGGGAAAGTGAAGACATCAAAGTGTTGAGAAAGAGAATTTTCTTAATACAATGACCTTACAGAAAAAAATGTAGTGGCAGTGAAGGTGGAAAGTAACTGGTAGAAACAAAAGCGCTGAGAAGATAGAGCCAATAAGAGGCTACCCTTTTCTTTACAAAGTAACAGGTAAAGAAGTCATTTTGAAAAAGTGAAGAAAGGACTGAAGACTTGTGCAAATGCGGACACAGGAAGAATAAAGACTGCGATTAAATCCTAAAGAACATTTTATTGGTGAGAGAAGGAAAAGAAATAGAAGTGTGTCCCATAGATTATTAACCTCCAATGACCAGAACTGGAGGCTTATGCATTGGATTTTAATAACTATCAAATGGATATTACACAGAATTATTCAAGAAAACTGCAGGTTTTAAGATCAGAAACAACAGGGAATCCCTTTGTGGCCCAGAGGTTAGGACTCAACGTTTTCACTGCAGGGGCCTGGGTTCAGTCCCTGGTTGAAAGTCAAAGTCGCTCAGTTGTGTCCGACTCTTTGTGACCCCAGGGACTATACAGTCCATGGACTTCTTCAGGGCAGAATACTGCAGTGGGTAGCCTTTCCTTCTCCAGGGGATCTCCCCAACCCGGGGATTGAACCCAGGTCTCCCACATTGCAGGCGGATTCTTTACCAGCTGAGCCACCAGGGAAGCCCAAGAATACTGGAGTGGGTAGCCCATCCCTTCTCCAAGGGATCTTCCCGACCCAGGAATCAAACCGGGGACTCCTGCACTGCAGGCAGATTCTTTAGCAACTGAGCTATCAGGGAAGTCTGATTCCACAAGCTGCGTGGCATGGCTCGAAAATGGAAAAAAAAAAACACAAAAAACAAAAGTAATAAAAAACAACAGGGAGAGAGCTGCCTCTATCTTATATAACTTACACATACAAACACTAAAACGGGCTAAGGCTGTTGAAGACAAAACTGAGTCTAAATTCAACCAGGGTTAAAGGATCAAATATGTCACTAGATTTCAGATATATGTAGACATGGCAAAGAGTACAAATGAAAGGTGTTAACAATTAAAAGGAGACACAGTAGAAGTTGATACTTAGTTTTCTGTAGAAAGACATAAAGACACGAAAATAGAAATTAACAAGAAAGCTTGCCAAGTAAAATGAGTAAATGGTGCTTAAACCCTCAGGTATTATGTTACTTAAAGATATATGAACCAATACATTAATTCTCATAAATTACAGAGATTTCAGAGAGTAACTTAAACTTCTGACTTCTTGGCCACAAAAAATTACTTTAAATCCAATGATGAGAAATTATCTATTAGAATTTTACATTTAGCACACTGAAGCTCAAAACATATCTACCTTAACAAAATGTGCATGTATAATTAGTATTAATTATATAAAATTAACTTAATGTGAGTTAACACACAAAATAATGTGAGTGTGTTAACTCATAAAGACTTAAAACATTTCAAACACTTACTGTACACTCTTGCATTTCTTGCTCCTTGGTTGCTAGTCGCATTACAAGAATGTTTTCCCTGCGTGCAGATTCTTGCTGCTGCTGCTTTAGTTTTTCTTCAGATTCCCTTAAGCCAGTTACATCATTAGCTGATGATTAAAAGGAAAAAAATCCCAAAACATCATGAAACATAATTTAAAGATCAAACTGAATTAACCAAATTAAAGTTCTGACTCCCTTTGTCAAGGATAATAAAAACCATGGTAAAAAAAATTCAAGTCTTTAGTTTCTATCCTAAACTTTTATGACAACAAACTTCATTCTTGATCATGAGTGCTTTTTCAAGAGTTAGTGGTGTTAAACTGGTCCACAACCACTTAATGCTAGATGGAATTATGCTGTTATAATCTCACCTGTTCCCAAAAAAGATAGGAAATTCCATTATTTGCATTTGTTTATACTACAAAGTATTTACAAAATCCTGATTAGTATTGTTTAACCTAATCAATATAAACATGCCCATAACTGCACAGCTAATTATTACTTTAAGCTTTCACAAGGGTTTCCCTGGTGGCTCACTGGTAAAGAATCCACCTGCCAATGCAGGTGATGTGGGTTCAATCCCTGGGTTGGGAAGATCTCCTGGAGTAGGAAATGGCAACCCATTCCAGTATTCTTGCCTGGGAAATCTCACTGACAGAAGGAGCCTGGAGGGCTACAGTCCATGGGGTCGCAAAAGAATCAGACGTGACTCAGCCATTAAACAACACTATTCACAACTCCTATGGATTATATCATAATTACACAATAATTGAGATCTTAAAATATTAATCTTTCTGAACTTGGGAAACTGTACTGGTTTTTACACTTGCAAATGATATGTTACTCTAAAACTCAGTGAAAAGTAATAAAGACTAAAATGGTCTAAAATTATAAACTTTATTATTTTCAGTAGATTTTGGAAAAATCCATAAATACACAGCTATATCCTACTGTTACAATTTAAGCTATCATAAATTTAATACTGGTTGTTTCTACATTTCTCCCCGCTAAAGTAATAACTCATGTTTCACTTCAAATTTTTCTGTTGGAAGGGCTACATCAAGGGAAGTTTCAAGTAACTGTGAATTTCCCTATCTGTGCACTCTCAGAACCTTGTCGTTCAGTTTGAAGTCATGCTACTGTTAAGATTACTGTATGTCAGTCTTCTCCAATGACGTGAACTCTTCTAAAAGAGAGATCATGTCTCCTTCATCTTTCTACTTCCTAGCACCAAACGCAGTGCCTGGACATAGGTCCTTAATAAAATTCTCGAATAAAAATTACTTAGTAAAACCAACTATCCTGTGCTTATAACAACAATCTAAAAGGAAATAATCACATAGTCCTTAGGAAGCTAAAACTCTAACTTACAGTTGAGATCTGTGTACTTGCCCTCCAAAGCTTGCACATATGCTTCATACTGTTTCCACCTAATACAAAAATAAAGCCACGTTAGTTATGTTTAAACTGCTTTTACTAAATATACTAGAAAATAACATCCATTAACTTTAAATACTAAGAATTCCACTGTGCAGATTTTAATGTCGCTCCCATTTTAACAGGGGCTTCTTCCCAGGTGGCACCAGTGTAAAAATCTGCCTGTCAATGTAGGAGACACAAGAGACTCCAGTTCAATCCCTGGGTCAGGAAGATCCCTTGCCATGGGAAATGGCACCCCACTTCAATATTTTTGCCTGGAAAATCTCATGGATAGAGAAGCCTGGCAGACTACAGTCCATGGGGCTGCAAAGAGTCAGACATAAATGAGTGTACATGCACACACTCTTATTATGGCTTATTATGGGTTAAACTAGATTTATAATTATAAAAATTTTTTAAATAATTTTTAAAATTATTTTTTTAAATATTTTTTTAATTATTCTTTAAAATTACTCCTTCTTAAACTTATAGGCGTTAGATAAATGGAAATACAGAGAAAAGTGTTCTCTGCTGAGTATATAACAAGAGGCGGTCCCATGAGTCAGATAACACACCACACAGGACAGTGCATCACTGATGTTCAGCATGATGCCTGGATTATAAAAGGTGAGTGAAGAGCTCACCATCACTTTTTAGATATGATGTCCACCTGGAACAAAAGCATTTTTAAAATGTGCCGAATTCTAAGGGACTGAAGGTGATCTCGGCTCTTATGTCAAAGTAGTATGTGATTTCTGACAAAGTAATAAAAAGGGGGGTCTGTCCTTTTTGTACAGTATAAAAAACAGAACATGCTGTTTTTCAAAAGCATATCTAATTGGCAGAAACAACTTGCATAAATGCCATACGCCATCTGGATCTTTATTACATTCCTCCACCCTCAATATATAGGCTTTAGGACTTCCATGGTGGCGCAGTGGGTAAGAATCTGCCTACCAATGCAGGGGACACAAGTTTGATCCCTGATCCATGAAGATCCCACCACCCTGGAGC
Organism: Tragelaphus eurycerus; assembly: GCA_935064755.1. Classification (NCBI taxonomy): domain Eukaryota; kingdom Metazoa; phylum Chordata; class Mammalia; order Artiodactyla; family Bovidae; genus Tragelaphus; species Tragelaphus eurycerus. The sequence continues at coordinate 18,521,876 of CAKXYN010000039.1, read as the reverse complement.
AACTAAGCCCATGGGCCGCAACTACTGAGCTCACACTCTAGAACCCGCGTGCTGCACTCGCCTAGAGCGCGTGCTCCACACACGAGAGAAGACACTGCAATGAGAAGCCTGTGTACCAAAACAGAGAGTGCCCCCACACCCCTCAGCTAGAGAAGGCCTGCGTGAGGCAACGAAGACCCGGTGCAGCCATTAAAAAAAAAAAAGAAACACCTCTCAGGGCTTCCCAGGTAGCTCAGTGGTAAAGAATCCACCTGCAAATGCAGGAGTTTCAAGTTCAATCCCTGGGTCAGGAAGATCTGAAGATCTTCTGGAGAAGGAAATGGCAACCAGTATTCTTGCCAGGATAATCCCATGGACAGAGGAGCCTGGAGGACTACAATCTATGGGGTCAGATACGACTGAGCGCACACACACATATACACATACACACTAGCTGCTCTAGGCAACTATCGCAGGAAACAAACTTTCCCCAGGCTTATGTTTAAGCAACTGCTCTGGACGGTAAGCTATCTGCTATCTTGCTTACTGACGAAATGTTTTCAAGCTGCTCTTCAGTTAGACCTAATAGGAGACCAAAGAGGAGTTTATTCAACGTTTCGGGATAAAAAAAGATGTTTTATGGAGGTTAAAGATTTTAGAAGAAAAGACAAATACAAAAGTTCAACCGCAAACATCCTTATCAAGAAGATAGGGAAAAAACCTACTTAAAAGTCATAACCATACCAGAGACAGAAAGAGAACATCAACATAAGACTAGTGTATCACGAGCATCTACATCAGCAAAAAATGGCAAGAGTAATTTAAAATGCTAAGTATTTAAATTTTATGTGCAGGAATATAAAGGTATGCAATAGGAAAACTATCCTATGCATGACACGATGGCAAAGAAAGATAGAGCATGCCCACAATAGGGGAGCTAAGTAGAACGAGCATAGACTCTTAACAAACAAGGGAGCACGTCATCTGTGTCTCCCTATTTCGCATGCGTGTGTGCTTAGTCACTAAGTTGCATCTGACTCTCTGCAACCCCATAGACTGTAGGCTGCCAGGCTCCTCTGTCCATGGTATTTCCCAGGAAAAAATACTAGAGTAGGTTGCCATTTCCTCCTCCGGGGGATGTTCCCGACCTGGGGATTGAACCTGCACCTCCAACACTGGCAGGCAGGTTTTCTACCACTGAGCCCAAACCACCTTTACTCTCCCCTTACTTCCAACCTTTTAAATTTACTCAGTTCATCAAGTAAAAATTCCCTGAAATTTCTAGAGGAAAAAGTTCAATAATCTTGCAAGCTGCCCTGAAAAGCATTGATTTTTATCTAGAAGTTATTTCGTAAAAAACTTACGACAGTGATAAAATGCAGAAAGAATACATTTAAGTTATAAAACACAAAACATGTGTGATCCCATTTTCTGATTTCTTACATTTAAAAAATGAGTAATATAATGCTGTACTTGACAGTTTGCTTTAGTAAGACATTTATAAGACAACCACAGAAATTCAGAGCTCGATGTCATCTTTAAAAGTAATTAAATCCAACTCTTTAAACTTGCAGATAATAAAATGAAGGATATAATGGTGACTAAAGTCACAGTCACAAGACAGATTAAGTTCTTCATCAGTAAATAATGTATTTCTTTCATGAGAATATCCTTGAAGCCTACAACTTTTCCACATGTTACATGGAAAAGGGAAAAAAAAAAACAAAAACATTAAAACAAATCTATTCATTTGTTAAACTGAAAGCTTTCTGAGAGCAGTGTCTTTCCCCATACCAAGTTATATACATGAAGTACAAATGCTTCTCTAGAGTTCTGAATATGTGCCCTCTACAAGAAAAAAATTTAGGTTACTTGTCAGTCTAGACAAGTTGCTTTCTAGGTCAGGAAGCAACAGTTAGAACTGGTCATGGAACAACAGACTGGTTCCAAATAGGAAAAGGAGTACGTCAAGGCTGTATATTGTCACCCTGTTTATTTAACTTCTATGCAGAGTACATCATGAGAAACGCTGGACTGGAAGAAACACAAGCTGGAATCAAGATTGCTGGGAGAAATATCAATAACCTCAGATATGCAGATGACACCACCCTTCTGGCAGAAAGTAAAGAGGAACTCAAAAGCCTCTTGATGAAAGTGAAAGAGGAGAGTGAAAAAGTTGGCTTAAAGCTCAACATTCAGAAAACGAAGAGCATGGCATCCAGTCCCATGACTTCATGGGAAATAGATGGGGAAACAGTGGAAACAGTGTCAGACTTTATTTTTTGGGCCCCAAAATCACTGCAGATGGTGACTGCAGCCATGAAATTAAAACACTTACTCCTTGGAAGGAAAGTTATGACCAACCTAGATAGCACACTCAAAAGCAGAGACATTACTTTGTTAACAAAGGTCCGTCTAGTCAAGGCTATGGTTTTTCCAGTGGCTATGTATGGATGTGAGAGTTGGACTGTGAAGAAGGCTGAGTGACAAAGAATTGATGCTTTTGAACTGTGGTGTTGGAGAAGACTCTTGAGAGTCCCTTGGACTGCAAGGAGATCCAATCAGTCCATTCTGAAGGAGATCAGCCCTGGGATTTCTTTGGAAGGAATGATGCTAAAGCTGAAACTCCAGTACTTTGGCCAGCTCATGCAAAGAGTTGACACACTGGAAAAGATTCTGATGCTGGGAGGGATTGGGGGCAAGAGAAGGGGACGACAGAGGATGAGATGGCTGGATGGCATCACTGACTCGATGGACTTGAGTCTGAGTGAACTCCAGGAGTTGGTGATGGACAGGGAGGCCTGGCGTGCTGCGATTCATGGTGTCGCAAAGAGTCAGATACGACTGAGCGACTGATCTGATCTGATCTGTCAGTCTAGAAGTTACCCAAGCTAGTGCTTTAGTTCTTTAAAGTGTTACGCTTTCCTCAATGTTTATACAACGAAGAAACAGGCCATAGAAAAAAGTATATTAAATGATTTGAAGATGTGTTAACGTTAAAAGCGAAACAGTATCTGATATAAACACTACAGTATAAAAGCACAACATAATGTTCTATAGAAAGATTTTTATATTTTTGATAAAAGAATATTTTACCTTAGAATTAATTCATCTCGTGCCATAACTTTGAAGTCTGTTTCACTCAGTCGAACCTACGAAGAGAATTAAGATATAAACTAAGTGCTCTTTCCAAGTTTTAAAACAAGTAAATAAAAAAACAGTGGCAATACCAAATATGGAGTGAAGATGCAGAGAAACAGCATTCATACATTGCTGCTGAGAATGTCAAATGATACAGTTGCTCTGGAGGTAATTTGGTGGTTTCTTTTAAAACTAAAAATGGATGGTCCATATAACCCAACATTTGTACTCTTAAGCACATATTCCAAAGAAATGAAAATTTATTTTCACACAGAAACTTATATAAAAATGTTAACAGCAGCCTTATTTGTAATAGCCAGAAACTGGAAACCACCCAAATGTCCTTCAACAGGTGAATGGTAGACTATGATACCATGAAGTACGACTGAGCAATAAAAAGAAACAGACCGCCAGCATATACAACTTGGAGAAAGCGCAAGGAAATGATGCTGTGAGAAAACGAAAAGGACACTTAATACAGCATAATTGCAAGTATACAACATCTGTGCAGTAGCATAATTACGTAAATGAAGAAATGATTAGTGGTTGCCAGGAGTTGAGGATAGAGTGGGAGAGGATGGATGTGGCTATAAAGAAAGGAATGGCATCGAGAGGCTTGTGGTGATGGTTCAGGTAACTGTTTTGGTTGTGCTGGTATTTACATTAAGTTACAAGTGATAAACTTGCACAGAACTACACACACACAGAATGTGCATGTGACTGGTGAAATCTGAGCATGTGGACTACACCAGCGGTCAAGCTGCTGGTTTTGATACTGTTACACAGGATGTTAACATCGAAGGAGGCTGGGTGAAGAGTACACAAAACCTTCCTGTACGTGTCTTTGCTGCTTACTACAAATTAATAATTATTTCAAAATAAAGTTTTTAAAGATGAGAATATTCTAATAAGATGAAACTGCTTTGTAAATTGAGAAATAGTTTTCTCTAAGCAAAGACTATAAAGCTGAAGAACCTATCCTAATTAATATAAAATTCTTATTAATTTCCCTTATTAAAACATTTTTCTTCATAAAAACAGTTCAAATTGTAGCATTTGCCACAATGTAAGTGTTACTATCAGAAACAAAAGAGGGAAAATCACTGTAGCAGCAGAATATATTACTAAGCCTAACTGAAAGTATCCAGTAACTCTCAGATTATTAAAGCACTTGACTTTCTAGGATAAAAATTTCCATAATGTTTACTATCCAATAAATGGTTCACTTAAATACTCACTGGTTAGTAAGCACATATTCCTGCTTTCCCAACTGCATTATAAATTCCTCTTAGCAAATGTTATTCCTTTATAACCTCTTTTGTGTGTGTGTCACAGTGCCTAAACTGAATTAACACAGGAAAACAGAACAAGGAAAGTGAGACTAGAAAATAAAACTTCACTGGAAAAGGTAGAATTTAGCTATTTGTTTGTTTGTTTTTTTAATGTAAAAGTGGTTTTGCATTAAAACCAAAGGGATTTAAGTTAGGAAGAAAAAGAAAATAAGTAACTTAGAAGATCTTGTAAAATACTTTCCTACTTTGACATTATTTGTAGCTATGTAGCTGCAAACAGTCATATGATAAAGGTTACAAGTAGATCATGGGGATACTACAAGTTTTCCCAAGGCTGAAAATGTTCTTAATCTACATTACATATAGATACGATGTCTCACACATTATATACCCACAATGCTATATAACTGATAGCAAGCGGGAAAACAAGCAAACAATATGGACAGTCCCTTCCACTCTATTATTCAAATAAAGTGCTTAAAAACTGCTGAGAAAGCAAACCTTTTTGGGAAGAGGTTCTTCGTTGGTCATCTTGAATCCTAGAAAAGGAATAAAGAGAAGAATGTCAACTGATTTTCTTCCAGTTAAGGTAGAAACAAAATATACTGGCTTTTGCAAAAGAATTTATTACTGAACTCAGTTATGACCAAATCATTCGGTTATTTTTATTAAAACACATCTTTTAGACTAGTTTTAGATTTACATAAAAGTTACAAAGGTATTACAGGGTTCCTGTATACTGTGCACCCAGGTTCTCCTTTGTTAACATCTTACATTATTATTGTCATTAGGTTTTGTTTTTTTAAAAAAGAATTCTCTCATAAAAAAGTTGATCATTCTTTGTAATGTTCCCACAAAGGATTGAAAGAAATGCAATTTTTCAAGGCATTCAACTGCCCTGTGAAAGACATCTCACAGCAGAAAGGACAGATCTGTGCTGAAGTCAGATACTGGCCTCAGGCAGTATCCCAGGCATCTTGTTAAAAGGATACAGAAGGGTAATACCAATTGCTAAGCCTTGTCTTTTACAGAATTAATATTGTTACAGTAAGGTCAAGTTTATCACTGTCATAATTCACCACTATACAATGCAGGAACGAAGGTATTTACACCTTAATAAAAATATTCCTATATTACCGACATTATTTAACTTCACATTACAGAATAATTTGTATCTCAAAATTAGCTTTCTGTTATTCCTAGATATCCCTTCTAGTAGTAGTAAAGTCATAAATGTACCCTTATATCTTAAACTTTCTTTTTAGTTTATTTTACTTACCCATACTTATTACAAACTCTGTAACTATTAAAAAGCTAACCAAAGAGAAGCAAGTTATAGAGATGTGATGTACAGCACAGTGACTAGAGTTAGTAACATATTATATACTTGAGAGCTGCTGAAAGAGTCAACTTGAAAGGCTTCATCACAAGAAAAAAATATTGTAACTATGCATGGTGATGGATGCTAACTAGATTTATGAGTGCTTCTATTGCAATGTATATAAATATCATATCATGCTGTACACCTGAAAATTATGTATGTCAACAATATGTCACATGTCAGTACCTCAATAAAAAATAACCAAAGAATCTAGAGTATAAAACTGAGTTTTAAAGGCTACTTGACTTTTAGTGAATATTTGAGATTCCTCAAAAGATGATCTTTAATACCATTTTTTATATTACATACAATCCCAACTCAAACATCAAATATTTTAATCATTGCTAAGTCACTTCAGTCGTGTCCAACTCTGTGCGACCCCATAGACGGCAGCCCATCAGGCTCCCCTGTCCCTGGGATTCTCCAGGCAAGAACACTGGAGTGGGTTGCCATTTCCTTCTCCAATTTTAATCATACTGTCATTAAACCCTTATTTTCAGAACCCTGATCTTCAACTCAGTTCACTGAGTTGAAGAAATCAGTGCATTTTAGAGAGGAAAAAAACTATATATTGATTATGTCATCAATTAACTGGTTTAATTCTTCCCTCTTTGATGATCTTGTCACTGGATGTAATGAACAAAAACCCGAGTAGGTATCATTTGCTTCTGAGCTGATGTAGCTGATCAAGTCTCTCTGACCAACTAATACCTACAAAGACATGGCTGTATTTCTTTTTAAAAATCAGTACATTTTCTCTTTAAACTGGCCCCTGCCTACTTTAGGCCCCTTATCACCCAGTTTATAGTCTCTGTTACAAGTTATAGACAGCTGTTTAGTGACTATCCTAACGTGATTCTAATAAATCCAATCATCTGAGAAAGGCAATGGCACCCCACTCCAGTACTCTTGCCTGGAAAATCCCATGGATGGAGGAGCCTGGTAGGCTCAAGTCCATGGGGTTGCTAAGAGTTGGACACGACTGAGCGACTTCACTTTCACTTTTCACTACTTTCATGCATTGGAGGAGGAAATGGCAACCCACTCCAGTATTCTTGCCTGGAGAATCCCAGGGACAGAGTAGCCTGGTGGGCTGCTGTCTATGGGATCGCACAGAGTCGGACACGACTGATGCGACTTAGCAGCAGCAGCAGCAGTGTTTAACTCCAGAGGCCTGACTTTAATGTACATTTACTAGACTGCTACCTCTTGGAATCCACATGTCAATTTTAACATTTTCTTGGAACTCATTTGTCCAGAGCTAGACAGTAGGTATGGAGAAGGCAATGGCACCCCACTCCAGTAATTTTGCCTAGAAAATCCCATGGACAGGAGCCTGGTAGGCTGCAGTCCATGGGGTCGCTAGAGTCGGACACGACTGAGCGACTTCACTTTCACTTTTCACTTTCATGCAATGGAGAAGGAAATAGCAACCCACTCCAGTGTTCTTGCCTGGAGAATCCCAGGGACAGGAAGCCTGGTGGGCTGCCACTTATGGGGTCGCACAGAGTCGGATACGAATGAACTGACGCAGCAGCAGGAGATAGTAGGTAAATATCAGTAACACATTTAATCTAAAAATTCAAGAAAAAATTGTGTCATTTAAACGTCACTAGTATATAGTCAAAGCTATGGTTTTTCCAGTAGTAATGTACAGATCTGAGAGTTGGACCATAGAGAAAGCTGCTACTGCTGCTAAGTCACTTCAGTCGTGTCCAACTCTGTGTGACCCCACAGATGGCAGCCCACCAGGCTCCCCCATTCCTGGGATTCTCCAGGCAAGAACACTGGAGTGGGCTGCCATTTCCTTCTCCAAAAGAAATCTGAGCACCGAAGAATTGATGCTTTTGAACTGTGGTATTGGAGAACACTCTTGAGAGTCCCTTGGGCTGCAAAGAGATAAAGTCCATCCTAAAGGACATCAGTCCTGAATATTCATTGGAAGGACTGATGCTGAAGCTGAAACTCCAATACTTTTGCCACCTGATGCAAAGAACTGACTCACTGGAAAAGACCTGATGCTGGGAAAGACTGAAGGCGGGAGAAGGGGATGACAGAGGATGAGATGGTTGGATGGCATCACCAACTTAACGGGCATGAGTTTGAGTAAGCTCCAGGAGTTGGTGATGGACAGAAAAGCCTGGCGTACTGCAGTCCATAGGGTCGCAAAGAGTCAGACATGACTGAGTGACTGGACTGAACTTTAAGGTTGAGCACCCGTGAATTGATGCTTTCGAACTGTGGTGCTGAAGACTCTTTAGAATCCCTTGGACAACAAGCAGATCAAACCAGTCAATCCTAAAAGAAATTAAATGAATATTCATAGGAAGGACTGATGCTGAAGCTCCAATACTTTGGCTACCTGATACGAAAAGCTGCCTCACTGGGAATGACCCTGATGCTAGGAAAGATGGAGGGAAAGAGGATGAAATGGTTGGATGGCATCACAGATTCAATGGACATGAGTTTGAACAAACTCAGGGAGATAGTGAAGGACAGGGAAGCCTGGCATGCTGCAGTTCATGGAGTCGCAAAGAGTTGGACACGACTTAGGGAATGAAAAACAACAGTATATAAATGTGAACTTATTTATTTGCCCCTATTTATGACCAACCTAGATCACATATTCAAAAGCAGAGACATTACTTTGCCAACAAAGGTTCGCCTAGTCAAGGCTATGGTTTTTCCTGTGGTCATGTATGGATGTGAGAGCTGGACTGTGAAGAAGGCTGAGCGCCGAAGAATTGATGCTTTTGAACTGTGGTGTTGGAGAAGACTCTTGAGAGTCCCTTGGACTGCAAGGAGATCCAACCAGTCCATTCTGAAGGAGATCAGCCCTGGGATTTCTTTGGAAGGAATGATGCTAAAGCTGAAACTCCAGTACTTCGGCCACCTCATGGGAAGAGTTGACTCATTGGAGAAGACTCTGATGCTAGGAGGGATTGAGGGCAGGAGGAGAAGGGGACGACAGAGGATGAGATGGCTGGATGGCATCACTGACTCGATGGATGTGAGTCTGCGTGACCTCCGGGAGTTGGTGATGGACAGGGAGGCCTGGCATGCTGCGATCCATGGGGTTGCCAAGAGTCGGACACGACTGAACGACTGATCTGATCTGATTCTGTATATATAGTAATATACACATTACTATATATAAAACAGGTAACATATAAGAACCTACCATATAGGACAGGGAACTCCAAGCAATACTCTGTAATAACCTACATGGGAAAAGCATTTTGAAAAAGTGGTGTATGTATAACTGATCCTTTTTGCTGTACAGCAGAAACTAACACAGCATTGTAAATCAACTATACGCCAATAAAAGACAAAAACCAAAAACTGTGCATACCAATCCCTTGCTATCCCTTCATATCAGGCTTTATTTTTCTTCTCAACTCTTATCAAAAGCTGACATTTTGTATTCTTATCTGTCTACCCCAGGGATAGAATAAGTTCCATGAAAGAACTTTCATTCACTGCCGATGTCTCAATACATAGAACACACTCAAATATATGGTAAATGAAAATATGAACAAATGAATCAGCTTCATTTACTATTTAAATTGTAAGAGTGAACTAAATAAGACAACCTAATTTCCTCCCCCAAATTACCCAAGATGACCATACTGTAAAATTCTGAGAATAAACTCAATATAACATGTACTTTGAGTTCTATGACTGACAGCTTGAAAACAGCTAAATTTACCACTACGGATAGGTAGTTTACCTATCTGGTTACTAGGCACCCTAGCTACTCAGAATTTTGGTTATAAAACAAAGTTTCATGGATGATATTCAATATGAATTAATAAACTAGTATATGCTTGTACAATCTGACACTTCCCCCAGGTTTATTTGTTCATTTCCCCCAGGTTTATTTGTTCATTCTTTTCTTAAAACTATGAGCTTAATTAGCAACAAATAAGCTAATCTGTTTTTTAAAGGATATTTAAAGGGTTGGTAAACACATGAAGAAAGTTCTAGTAACTCCACTTTTTTGAAGAGGGTGCAAACATTGAAAACAAAAAACAGCAGAACCTCTGAGCCTCACTTTCCCCATCTCAATAAAGGATTACCACTGCCAAAGCTCAGAATTACTGTGCTATTTCTGAAGACATACATTAATCTTTAGTATAGTAACTGACACAAAGTAAGCACTTTGTTAGTTTCCTTATTCCCACTGGAGAGAAAAAAGTCACCACAAAAAAGACTCAATCACTCCTTAAAGAGTCTGAGGAGAAAACTGACAAGGATAAGATCATAACACGCTCCTGTTTCTAAGCCCCACTGCAGCCCCTACTTGGTGACTTCTGATTTTTAGAATTCTAAACAGTAATTTACACTTCTAACACTAGCTTATGTTCCTTTTTAAAAAGTTTGACACTTGGTAGAATTTAATTACACATTGTTTAAAGGAGATCTTCATTTTCTTTATAAAAATAAATGTCTAAATTTATACTATAAGTCAGGGATAAATACAGGTTTTGTACGTATGTTTGTGTTTTATATGTTGACTCTCAATCACTTATCATTTCACATATTACGGAATATATGACTTGGGAAATCAAAACATCAGCATTTAGTAAAAATTGCTTCCTTATCTTTAGCTGATGAAAAGTCAATCTTGGCTTGAGTTTCTATGATATACCACAAGAGTTAAATGGACAGTGTGACAAAAGGCAAATTAGAAACAGGCTTAAAATTTAAAAGAATCAACATTCAACTATTTTTAATCCAAACAGAACATGATTCTTAATTACAACTTTCACATTACATGTGCTATAAAACTTATTACTCCCCAAGGCACTTTTTTTTAGCATAAGTGACAAGCACAAAAACCACCTAAAGTTAATTCCAGATTCATAAAGACAATGGATATACCAGGTTCTCAGAACAATCTATCAGAAAAACAAAATGACTGGAAATATTATTTGGGGTTGAATATTGAAGGGAAAAAAATGAATATATACCTAAAGCTATCAATCACTAGGTAATCGGCTCAGATTAAAACAGCTATTAATTTAAAAAGTCGGGTGTTAGGATCCCAAATTTAGTGCTTCTTAAAAGTTGGTACCAATGAGGACAGGTAATCCTTCCATTCCTCCATCCTTAATAATGATCAAGCTTTGCAAACTGGAGAATGCAGAAAAGCCAAACAGAAAAAAATTAAAAATGGGCCAATTTAGCTGCCCTTAGCAAGTTGAAAAAGACTGGCTAAAACATGGTTTCAAGTTTTATGTAAAGGTTTGTTATCCACGTGGATAACACAGATAATATAGCTCAAGTTTTGAATGTCAAAAGTACATTGTACTCTTGATGCCTTTACACTGAGAAACGACATTATGATGTTAAGTTCAGTTCTGGTTGGTTAGGTGCCTAGCATCCCATATTCCAGGGTTTCCCAGGCTTTTAGCATTATGATCCTAAATCATGAACTACCGTGTCAGGAAGATCCACTGGAAAAGAGAGGAGCTTCCCACTCCAGTTTGGGCTTCCCTTGTAGCTCAGCTGGTAAAGAATCTGACCTGCAATGCGGGATACCTGAGTTCAACCTGTGAATTGGGAAGATGCCCTGGAGAAGGGAAAGGCTACCCACTCCAGTATTCTGGCCTGGAGAATTCCATGGACTGTATAGTCCATGAGGCTGCAAAGAGTCAGACACGACTGAGCAACTTTCACTTCACTTAATAAAGTAGTACCAGATGGTGTGGGCTTCCAAGGTGGTGCTAGTGGTAAAGAACCCGCCTGCCAATGCAGGTAGACATAAGAGACACAGGTTCCATCCCTAGGTCAGGAAGATCCCCTGGAGGAGGGCATGGCAATCCACTCCAGTATTCTTGCCTGGAGAATCCCATGGATAGAGGAGTCTGGCAGGCTGCAGTTCATAGGGTCGCAAGAAGTCAGACAAGACTGGGGCAACTTGGCATGAACCAGATGACACAACTTCAGTAACAAACCAGTACCTTGCTGAAAGTAATTGTAACTAAATGCAAGAAACTAATAATCTGACACTGTACTAATCAAGGCACAACAGCAGAAAGAGTACTGGCTAGGAATCAGAAGACCAGCTTTTCTTAACTTCGTAATAATCAGTCATGTGATAATGAGCAAGTCATTTTCTTTAGATTGCAGCCTCTAAATCAGCAAAGAGAATGCCAATTTCCTGCCTCACAAAGTGCTACAAATCTCAATGCTTTAAGTACCATAAAGATGCTTTACAAATATATTTCAAATAAAACACTAAAATTAGCATAAGAGAATTTTAACGTGTACTTAGGAAAAATTAAATTCCACCAACTACATTTTCAAAAGTTAAGACCATTTCTTTATAGCACGGAGTTCTAGCCTGATGCACCACCTTTATATCTAATGGGATATAGTGTTAGAGGAATACTGAGAAGTTTTGTTCCAGTAAGCCTAGTACTAGAATATATTTAAGCCCCAGGTGGCTCATCTACCTGCAACGCTGGAGACATGGGTTCAACCTCTGGGTCAGGAAGATCCCCTGGAGAAGAAAATGGCAAGCCACTCCAGTATTCTCGCTTGGGAAACTCCACCATCAAAGAAGCCTGGTGGGTTACAGCCCACTGGGTAGCAGAAGAGTCAGACAGGACTTTCAGAGGCAAAATAGGGGGAGATAATTAATAAAAACAAAAATAAAGCCAAATACTGTCTAGGTCTTGTTTTGCTAAAGGATCCAACAGAAAATTTTTAACAAACATTTTTTTCAAGAGCAAGATAATGTTCTATTGTATGAAAATGATCAAGACCTCTAAAATAAACAATATTTTCAGAGGAACTGTGTATTACATATATACACACTTAGACGAAGGTAAGGGACTCTGAGTGCTGTAACAGACTGGACAAATGTAAGTATTACAACTCTCGTCTCCATGCCAGAAGGCTATGAATTTTCTGTATTTCTCTCATTTCTGACAAATACTCAAATTTCAAACAAGTGAAGTTCTAAGTTAGATGAGTTAAGCCAATAAAATAGCTGTGTCTGGGATACACTTGATTATCATTACTTTTGTCAGGTGGGACTTAAGATTTTCACAATAGTTTTTAAAAAACAAAAAAAACCGGGGTTTTGAATGGCTACAATATGTTTATGTTTTACAGAACTTAATGGTCAAAATTTTTAACTAAAACACTGTAGATAATCACTCTGCTATACACCTGAAACTAACACAACAGTGTAAATCAACTATATTTCAATTAAAAAAAAAAAGCCGGTAGAATTTGTGGTGACAGATCTGTGACTCCCACTTATCCTCCTCAGTGATGGAACTAAATTCTGAAATAGAAAACTCGATGAACTCAGGACCATAACATGCTCGTGGAAATATTTTTCTACGTGCCTCTCATCTGGGGAAAAGGATCATTTCTTCCCTTATGAACACGGTTATTACAGATTTTAACCTAGTCCTTTGGGATCAAATCTCCAACTTCATCAAAACAAACGTGGACATTTTTCCACTACGTGTTCCCCACTGACTACAGAAATACGGTTTACAGGGATCCAAGGCGAGATTTTAAAATCTCACGAAACCCTCGAATTCAGTATTTTTTTTTCAGTTAGAAGGCATGCACTCATTTAAAAATGGAAGTCTACAAGACAACGCAGCTGCAGCAGGAAGCTACTGCGCGACGTGCAATGTGCTCCACCGACGCGGCTCTCCTCCCCTCGGCTCGTCGGCGCCGCCAGTCCTCACGATCCTGCCGAGGGAGGCGGGGGAGCCCGCGACGCCGAGGCGGTGACGGGACGGGACGCGCGCTCCGAGGGGACGGCCTCCCGGCGTTGCCGGCCCCGCGGGAGCGCCCACCTCGCCCCCGGCTCCCTGAGAACCGAGGTAAAATGGCCTCGAGACAGCGGAAGGGTCGTCCCCGTCAGCGGGCAGACGGCGGGGCTAACGGGAGGCCAGGGGGCCCGGGAACCCCGAGTCCGCCTCCTGCGCTCAGCTGGCCCCTTCCGGGGCCGCCGGCCGCACCTCAGCCGCCTGGGGACTCGGAGGTCCTCGCCTCCGCTGCGGCCGGCGGCGGCCCGCACCTACCTCTCCAGACGGAGGCCGCGCCGGCGCCCGCCCAGTCACATAGGCCGACCCCGCGCTGTCCTCTGGCCGCCCGACCGCGCCGCCGTCGCCGGCCCCCGCGCTCCTCCTCCGCGCCGCAACCCCAGCGCTCCCCTTTATTTGCGGGTCTCGCTGCCACAAAATGGCGCTGAGGGAGGAAGCGAGGCCCCGACGCCCCACCCCCTTCCCGCTCCTCCCGCCGCCCCGCCCCGCGCGGCCGCTGGCGCCCGCCCGCTTCCCCGCCCCACGGAGATCGCGCCCGGCCCACTCACCGACGGGTAGTGCCTCCCGAACGCGGTCGCGGCTACCCGCCCACCGGGCCCCGCCGCGAGGAGGAGAGGCTAAGGGAAGGCGCCTGCCGGGAGGCCTGCAGTCGCTCAAGGAGGAGCTGCTCCCGGCGGCACGCCTCGCGGCCGCTAGAACCCTTACAAGCTCGGCGAGGGGGTGTGAGGGGGGCGGGGAGAAAAGCTGGCCTCGGGGAAAGGCGAGCCGCGAGGTCGCAGGTCAGCCGCGGGGCATCACGGGACGGGCGGCGGGGGTCGCGATTGGCGGCGCTGGGTGGACGCACTCGCCGGGCCACCTGCGGCTGCGGCGGCCTCCGGCGGAGGAATCTGGGCGAAGACGGTGCGTGATTGGCTGCCCTTTGGTGCAGCGCCCAGCGGTGATGCTTCCGCGCGCTGGCGAGCCAGGTGCAAATCTGAGGACGGCCTTAGGCGGCGAATGCGGTCCGTCTAGACGTTTCCAACCGTCGCTGCTCTAGGTTTTGATAATTTAGAAATCGATGCCCTCTCTTCCGTCTGGAAGTGGACGCTTGGTTCGACCGCTCCTTGAAATCTCGAGGCGAAACCTGGGAGCTGTTGTCTGGGAGATGGAGATTGTACCTCTGTTTGCTGCTCTGGGGGCACCTTGCTAACTCAGAAGCCAGGGAAGGGCGAACCTTCTGAGTTCTTTTTGTCTTGTTTCGTTTGTTTCAGAAAGTATCTTGTCATGAGTGGCGAGCAATAATAAACAATATAATTTTTCTTAACATGATTTATGTTCTACGGCTTACTCTACCCTCTGCTGCTGCTGCTGCTGCTGCTAAGTTGCTTCAGTCGTGTGCGACTCTGTGCGACGCCATAATCAACAGCCCACCAGGCTCCCCCGTCCCTCGGATTCTCCAGGCAAGAACACTGGAGTGGGTTGCCATTGCCTGCTCTAATGCATGAAAGTGAAAAGTGAAAGTGAAGTCGCTCAGTAGTGTCTGACTCTTCGCGATCCCATGGACAGCAGCCTACCAGGCTCCTCCGTCCGTGGGATTTTCCAGGCAAGAGTACTGGAGTGGGGGTGCCATTGCCTTCTCCGCTCCCTCACTGCAAGAGACTACAAAGTCCACTTCATTCCAGGCCTAGCAATAGGCTCACTGTCTGAAACGTTAAGGTATTACCTATATCACGGCACGGGGCGGGGGGGTCCTTTTGATCCAGAGACGCAGCATTTAAGTCACCGGCCTCCCCTGTCATCATACAGGATAGCTGAATAAGAGATGAGAGCCAATAAATAACCCCTGCTGCTGCTGCTAAGTCGCTTCAGTCGTGTCCGACTCTGTGCGACCCCAAAGACGGCAGCCCACTAGGCTCCTCTGTCCCTGGGATTCTCCAGGCAAGAATACTAGAGTGGGTTGCCATTTCCTTCTCCAGTGCATGAAAGTGAAAAGTAAAAGTGAAGTCACTCAGTTGTGTCGGACTCTTAGCGACCGCATGGACTGGAGCCTACCAGGTTCCTCCGTCCTTGGGATTTTCCAGGCAAGATTACTGGGGTGGGGTGCCATTGCCTTCCCCGTTTGATGTGGCATGTGGGAAGAATGCTGTATTCAAATTAGGTTTAAAATTTTGACTAATAAGCAGGACCAGACACTCCCAAAATTGACTGTTGCTGAAATGCAGTATTATGTCATTTCTATTCAGAGTGAACAAAATTGAAAGTCACTTTGACTAATCAAATCAATTTTGTTCACTCTGAATAGAAATGACATAATACTGCATTTCAGCAACAGTCAATTTTGGGAGTGTCTGGTCCTGCTCCCTATAATACAAGTTTTAATTCAGATACCCTCCCTTACACGACCATCTGGTCTATCAGAACCATGGTGTTGTCTGGCGGATGTTAGACTCTTAACACTTACTGGAGGAGTCAGATAGTCTTTGCATTGGGCTCCCCTTATCCAGCTTCACCAAAACCGTTTATCCCCAAAGGAGGTGTTCTGGAATTAGGATTTATAAGGATAAGAGTACAGTATACTCTTAGATGCTTTCGAATTGTGGTGCTGGAGAAGTCTCTTAAGAGTCCCTTAGTAAGGAGATCAAACCAGTCAATCCTACAAGGAATCAACCGAATATTCACTGGAAGGACTGATAGCTGAAGCTCCAGTATTTTGGCCACCTGATGCAAAGACTCTTTGGAAAAGACCCTGTGGCTGGGAATGATTGATGGCAGGAGGAGAAGGAGACAACAGAGGATGAGACAGTTGGATGGCATCACTGACTCAATGGACAAGAGTTTGAGCAAAGTCCAGGAGATGGTGAAGGACAGGCAAGCCTGGCATGCTGCCGTCCATGGGGTTGCAAAGAGTAGGACACAACTTAGCAACTGAAGAACAACAAAGTATACTCTAGATGGTCAAAGACCAAAATTTGAATGGAAAAATGGGCAAAGACATGAGTAGACATTTCACTCAGAAGAACAGCAATGACTGGTAAACAGAAAAGACTGTTCATGCTCACTTATAATGGAAATGCCCACTGAAATGACAAGGCTATGGATAAACAGTGCTTACACATTTTCTGGTGGGGATGGGAAATGATTCAAGCCCTATGGAGTGCCAGAATTATGTATGCACTCATTCTTAGGTCTTGCAGTTTAACCTTATTCTGAAAATACACCTTCACATACAGAAAGAACATGTGGACAAGGTTACATCACAAGCGTCATCACAAAAGTTTGGAAATAAATGTCCATTAATAGGGAACTGGTTAGACATGATATAGCCATACCATGGAATACAATGCCGCCAGAAAAACAGAATAAGGATGATATTTGTTACCTTGAAATACGTGCGAGGCTATTTGGAAAATTGGAAGCTTGTTCCATAAACATTAACAAGTAAACCCAAAGTTGATAGCACATTAAAATAAGCTTAACTCTTAAGTCACATTGGTAATGTAACTATGTTGTTACATGGAGAAAAGAATTCCTCAGGCCTTTTGGACATAGTACTTTAAGAGAATTATCTGTGGTGGGGTGGCTTAGGATAAGAAAAAATACTGCAAAGGAATCTTCAGTTTCAATCAGATGTTTATAATTAATGGTAATATTGTTTCTGTGGTTTTGAAACATACGTATGTTGGGTAATACAAGTATTTTAATGTTCTCATGTATAAGACTTTGTAAGAGAAAATGAGATACAAATATAAGATCAAAGAAGTTCAGAAAAAACCTGTAAGGGTCTTCCCTGGTGGCTCAGTGGTAATGAATCTACCTACAATGCAGGAGACTCGGGTTCGATTCCTGGGTTGGGAAGATCCCCTGGAGAAGGGAATGGTCAGCCCACTCCAATATTCTGGCCTGGAGAGTCCCATGGACAGAGGAGCCTGACAGATTACAGTCCACGGGGTCACAAAGAATTGGACACGACTTAGTGACTAAACATACAACACACACATTTAAATTGGATACATCAATCTAAGCACATGATTTAAAAAATAGATTTAATAGTTTTGTGCCCCAAAAGGGTCTAGGAGCACTGGGCCGGGACCAACTGTCCCCGTTTCCCAGAGACTCAGGGGATGTACCAAGATGTTGCACTTTGTGTTAAAACCACCTCAGAGTGACTGGCCACCTGAGAGTGACGCTGAGGGAACTTCCCCTCATGGCTTCTAAATCCCATTCCCACTAAATAGAACCAGAGCTCCTTGGAGAATTGGCTGACGCCTGACGGAGCAGGGAAAGTGCAAGATGAATGAGACATTACGCTGTGCCTACATGAAAAGGTGTTGCTTAGTAAAGGTGTTGCTTAGGATAATAAAGATGTCAGCAGGACTTAGGAGAACAGGCAAAACTAACTGATAGGGATAGAAGTCAAATCCAAGCTTGGCTCAGAGTGGAACAGAGCAGGAATCGGTTGGAAAAGAACATGGGGGCGTTTTGGGGCTGATGAAAATATTCTAAATCATGATTACAGTGATGATAATTCAATATATAGGGCTTCCCTGGTGGCACAGTGGTAAATAATCTGCCTGTGATACAGAGAACGAAGGAGATGTAAGTTTGATCCCTGGGTTGGGAAGATCCCCTAGAGAGGGAAATGGCAACCCATTCCAGTATTCTTGCCTGGAAAAATTCCAAGCACAGGAAAGCCTAGCAGGCTACAGTCCATGGGGTCGCAAAGAGTCAGACAATGCTGAGTGACTGAGCGTGCATGCACTGCTAAGTATATAAGTTTGTCAATATTCATCCAACAGTACATTAAAATGGGTGCACTTAATGTAAACTATACCTGATATAAATTTTATCCTCAGTTCAGTTCAGTCACTCAGTTGTGTCTGACTCTGCCACCCCATGAATCGCAGCACACCAGGCCTCCCTGTCCATCACCAACTCCCAGAGTTCACTCAAACTCATGTCCATCGAGTCGGTGATGCCATCCAGCCATCTCATCCTCTGTCGCCCCCTTCTCCTCCTGCCCCCAATCCCTCCCAGCATCAGAGTCTTTTTCCAATGAGTCAACTCTTCGCATGAGCTGGCCAAAGTACTGGAGTTTCAGCTTTAGCATCCTTCCCTCCAAAGAAATCCCAGGGCTGATCTCCTTCAGAATGGACTGGTTGGATCTCCTTGCAGTCCAAGGGACTCTCAAGAGTCTTCTCCAACACCACAGTTCAAAAGCATCAATTCTTCGGCACTCAGCCTTCTTCACAGTCCAACTCTCACATCCATACATGACCACTGGAAAAACCATAGCCTTGACTAGACAGACCTTTGTTGGTAAAGTAATATCTATGCTTTTGAATATGCTATCTAGGTTGGTCATAACTTTCCTTCCAAGGAGTAAGTGTCTTTTAATTTCATGGCTGCAGTCACCATCTGCAGTGATTTTGGAGCCCAGAAAAATAAAGTCTGACACTGTTTCCACTGTGTCCCCATCTATTTCCCATGAAGTGATGGGACCGGATGCCATGATCTTTGTTTTCTGAATGTTGAGCTTTAAGCCAACTTTTTTACTCTCCTCTTTCACTTTCCTCAAGAGGCTTTTTAGTTTCTCTTCACTTTCTACCATAAGGGTGGTGTCATCTGCATATCTGAGGTTATTGATATTTCTTCTGGCAATCTTGATTTCAGCTTGTGTTTCTTCCAGTCCAGCGTTTCTCATGATGTACTCTGCATAGAAGTTAAATAAGCAGGGTGACAATATACAGCCTTGACGTACTCCTTTTCCTATTTGGAACCAATCTATTGTTCCATGTCCAGTTCTAACTGTTGCTTCCTGACCTGCATACAGATTTCTCAAGAGGCAGATCAGGTGGTCTGGTATTCCCATCTCTTTCAGAATTCTCCACAGTTGATTGTGATCCACACAGTCAAAGGCTTTGGCATAGTCAATAAAGCAGAAATAGATGTTTTTCTGGAACTCTCTTGCTTTTTCCATGATCCAGCGCATGTTGGCAATTTGATCTCTGGTTCCTCTGCCTTTTCTAAAACCAGCTTGAACATCAGGAAGTTCACGGTTCACATATTGCTGAAGCCTGGCTTGGAGAATTTTGAGCCTTACTTTACTAGCGTGTGAGATGAGTGCAACTGTGTGGTAGTTTGAGCATTCTTTGGCATTGCCTTTCTTTGGGATTGGAATGAAAACTGACCTTTTCCAGTCCTGTGGCCACTGCTGAGTTTTCCAAAGTTGCTGGCATATTGAGTGCAGCACTTTGACAGCCTCATCTTTCAGGATTTGAAATAGCTCAACTGCAATGCCATCACCTCCACTAGCTTTGTTCGTAGTGATGCTTTCTAAGGCCCACTTGACTTCACAGTCCAGGATGTCTGGCTCTAGATCAGTGATCACACCATCGTGATTATCTGGGTCGTGAAGATCTTTTTTGTACAATTCTTCTGTGTATTCTTGCCACCTCTTCTTAATATCTTCTGCTTCTGTTAGATCCATACCATTTCTGTCCTTTATCGAGCCCATTTTTGCATGAAATGTTCCCTTGGTATCTCTGATTTTCTTGAAGAGATCTCTATTCTTTCCCATTCTGTTGTTTTCCTCTATTTCTTTGCATTGATCGCTGAAGAAGGCTTTCTTATCTCTTCTTGCTATTCTTTGGAACTCTGCATTCAGATGCTTATATCTTTCCTTTTCTCCTTTGCTTTTCATTTCTCTTCTTTTCACAGCTATTTGTAAGGCCTCCCCAGACAGCCATTTTGCTTTTTTGCATTTCTTTTCCATGGGGATGGTCTTGATCCCTGTCTCCTGTACAATGTCATGAACCTCATTCCATAGTTCATCAGGCACTCTATCTATCAGATCTAGGCCCTTAAATCTATTTCTCACTTCCACTGTATAATCATAAGGGATTTCATTTAGGTCATACCTGAATGGTCTAGTGGTTTTCCCTACTTTCTTCAATTTAAGTCTGAGTTTGGCAATAAGGAGTTCATGATCTGAGCCACAGTCAGCTCCTGGTCTTGTTTTTGCTGACTGTACAGAGCTTCTCCATCTTTGGCTGCAAAGAATATAATCAATCTGATTTTGGTGTTGACCATCTGGTGATGTCCATGTGTAGAGTCTTCTCTTGTATTGTTGGAAGAGGGTGTTTGCTATGACCAGTGTGTTCTCTTGGCAAAATTCTATTAGCGTTTGCCCTGCTTCATTCCATATTCCAAGGCCAAATTTGCCTGTTACTCCAGGTGTTTCTTGATTTCCTACTTTTGCATTCCAGTCCCCTGTAATGAAAAGGACACCTTTTTTGGGTGTTAGTTCTAAAAGGTCTTGTAGGTCTTCATAGAACCGTTCAACTTCAGCTTCTTCAGCGTTACTGGTTGGGGCATAGACTTGGATTACTGTGACATTGAATGGTTTGCCTTGGAAATGAACAGAGATCATTCTGTCGTTTTTGACATTGCATCCTCATGTGTATGTAAATTGTACTTCAGTAATGTGTGAAAATAAATGAAGACCAGCCAAATGAGAAAAGCAAAGTCGTATTTCTTCAGAGTCAGAGTCAGGTCAACCACCATCCCTTGCATTTTGGCAGAGGCAGGCAGAGGAGTGGGAGGGCTTCATAGTGGAAAGAAAGAATGGCTTCAGGTATGCCCTGCTGGAGGCCGTTGGCTCAGAGAAGCTGGAAGCAGGTATCTGGAAGCAAGGTTACCTGTCTGATTGTTTAGGGGTGCTTACTTGGCTTTCTCTGGTTGGTTCTAAGTTGGAAATGGGGACAAAACTTAGAGAAGCTGTCAGTTTTTAATTAGGTCAGGGCCATTTTGAGCTGATTGTCATACATTATTATTTACCTTCCTGGATTGTTACTTGTGATAGCAGCCTGACTTCCTCCAACTGTGACTTACAGCAGGCCGGCTTCTGAGGCTGGTTATCAGAGATAAGGGGATTGGTTTCCCGGGCAGGCGGCTGCAGGTTGTGGGGCAGAATTTCTTTTTTCATATTTGGTCAGGCCATGTCCTTTTGTATATTCAATCTTCAGAAGTAAATTTTTAAAACACACAGGAACTAGCTTGAAGGACCTCCCACAGGCCAAATTTAAGGCAAATTTAGCCTCAGAAGAAGACTACAGGGACTTCTCGGGTAGTCCAGTGGCTAAGACTCTGCACTCCCGATGCTGGGGGACCCAGTTCAGAGCCCGAGTCAGGGAACTAGACCCCACATGCCACAACTGAAGATCCATTATGCCAGGACAAAGATCAAACAAAGATCCTGCCTGCCACACCCAAGACCCTATGTAGCCAGATGAATGAATGAACAGTCAAAAAAAAAAAAAATGACTAGACTTGATTGCAAGTACTGAACAAATAAAAATCTATGACTCTGCAGTTACACTTGATAGACAAAAGGGGTGGGGGCTGGTTTTCCATCATTGGAAATGACTTACACCAGCTTCTTATGAAATTAGTTATTAAAAGTAAAAATAGTATTTGCCCTGCCTTTTTTTTTTTTTTTTTTGAGGAATAGTGTGGTTCACTCTTGCTGGATGAGAAGAAACTCTTCCTTACAATAGGGTACTAGCAAATAGATATAGAATAAATGAGGTAATTAGAAGATAACTGTTATGCAATAAGAAATCTTTGGGGACTTCCCTGGTGGTCCAGTGGCTAAGATTTTGCACTCCTGATGCAGGGCACTCAGGTTCCATCCCTGGTCAGGAAACTGGATCCCACAGGCTGCGACTAAGACCTGGCACAGCCAAATAAATACATTTTTAAAAATAAGTGTTAAAAAAAGAAACAATTGATTCAGGAAGGATTATCAATGGACTTTAAAACCTTTATGTGTTGACAAGCCTTCCCTCTGCAAATCATGGCTAATTCCTGGCCATGTTCCAGTCAGATGAGGCCGGTGCATTCCCGCTTTAAACAGGGGAACATTTCTTCTGTGAAGTTAGAGCTCAAGTGCCCAGGTCAGGGCCTGCTGCATTATTGATGCTCAGGTGTACTTTTGTTGAATGAATGAAACTGCACGTCATTAACACAGTCTCCTCTTGTGTTACTTTGGTGGTATCTCTTAAAGTCTAGATCAAGAACAGCAGGATCTGAGACTTCCCTGGTGGCCCGGTGGTTAAGAATCTACCTGCCAATGCAGACGGTGCAGGTTTGATCCCTGGTTCTAAGATCCCACGTGCTGCTGCAGAGCAACCAAGCCTGTGTGTCACAACTGGAGGTCTGAGAACCACAGTGAAGAGCCCACACAAAGCAATGAAGACCCAGTGAACCAAAAAAAAGAAAAAGGTCCAAATTAAAAAAAATTCTTTTTGGTCAAGCCAAGTAGTAGGCAGGATCCTAGTTCCCTGACCAGGGATTGAGCCTGTGCCCCCTGCGGTGGAAGTGCAGAGTCTTAACCACTGGACCACCAAGGAGTTCCTAGGAAAAAATAAATTTTAAACTTTTCTGAAGGCAAAGTACTTGGATTCATGGAATAAGAATTTGAATCTTGTGTCTTTAAAACCAGCTGAAAAATTTCCTCCCACCCTCAGCCTTAATGAGACATAACTGACAGATAAAACTGCAAGATATTAAAAGAAAATAAAGCCTTTAGCCAGACAGATTGCTTTAGACAGCCTTTAGACAGATTTAGCCTTTAGACAGATTGCTGGGAAATAGGATTCATGTGGCACGGAAGGATCACCTCACAGGTGATCTAGTTGTAGAGGGAACACGCTTGTATAGTGGTGCCACCTGGTGGTCACCGCCTGAACTGGTCAAATTCTGAATCTGAAATTGTGGGGCAACCTCCGATTTACAGTAAATACAGGAGAAAGGGTAGTAATAGTAGTACAAGTTTAATGGTGCTACCAAATTAATTATTCCCCCAAAAAACCTTTGTGAAACTATAAACAATAAATTTTTATTGAGCACCCCAGTTAAACCCAGTGCAGTGTCAATATGCAGCCAGCTTCAAGCTGCAATTTCAAACGAGATGTCAAAGAATGAAGAAGGTTGAGTGAGTGAGTGAAAGTCATTCCGTCATGTCCGACTCTCTGCGACCCCGTGGACTATACAGTCCATGGAATTCTCCAGGCGAAAATACTGGCATGGGTAGTCTTTTCCTTCTCCAGCAGATCTTCCCAACCCAGTGATCGAACCCAGGTCTCCTGGGTTGCGGGCAGATTCTTTACCAGCTGAGCCACAATGGAAGCCCATGAAGAAAGTTACTTACATATTATTGTTTTAAATGGCACATGTGATCGATTTAGATTGGTTTAAGTAGAGTGGTCACTTCTTTCCCATCAGCCTGCTGCTGGGGCTGCTGCTAAGTCGCTTCAGTCGTGTCCGACTGTGTGACCCAATGGACGGCAGCCCACCAGGCTTCCCCGTCCCTGGGATTCTCCAGGCAAGAACACTGGAGTGGGTTGCCATTTCCTTCTCCAATGCATGAAAGTGAGAAGTGAAAGTGAAGTCGCTCAGTCCTGTCCGACTCTTCGAGACCCCGTGGGCTATAGCCTACCAGGCTCCTCTGTCCATGGATTTTCCAGGCAAAGAGTACTGGAGTGGGTGCCATTGCCTTCTCCGCATCAGCTTGCTACTCAGCCCATAACCTAGAACCCTCCTACTTTGATTTAGGAGCCACCTAATAAAGTATTAATAGGGAAACCAGAAGAAGAAAAGGAAAAGGTACTTGTGGGACTTTCCTGGTGGTCCAGCAGCTAAGACACTGCAGTCCCGATGCACGTGGCCAGGGTGCCATCCCTGGTCAGGGAACTAGATCCCACGTGCTGCTTGCCTCAAATAAAAGATCCCTTCTTCTGCAACTGAGACCCGGTGCAGCCAAATAAATAAACCAATATTACATGGAAAAAGGTATTTGCCATAAGTGTGGCTTTTTATCTTTGCACCCAAGAAGTCCAGGGAGCCTGGTGATGGGCAGAATTAGTCCTTGGAGAAGTAGCAGCATCGATTCGCAGAAGCACTCCTGAGCTCAGAGCTCATGTGGCCTTCACCATGAGCATAGCATGCTCTTCCGTGAGTCACTTCCTTAGCTTCGTCCATCCTTCCTGTCTTCAGTGCTCTTTCCACTCCTCTTTACCAGGTTATCTGCCATTCCTCACTAGCAATTAGCTTTAAACACATTATTTACTTTAATTGTGTGCTCAAATATAGAGGTTTGTGGTTTTACACATAGAGGAGCTAAACCAAGCTTTGTAGATGAATTTTCTAAGCTAGTGGGTTCTACATTGACTTGCTTACAATTTTTCTGAGTCGCATTGCAACATACCAACCCAATCTAATCCTTCGGCCTTGGTTAACAATTTTGTAACCACCATTAAAGCTAATAATATTTAGTCTTCATTGTCTTTGCAGACCACAAAGAACTCTGCTGGTATTCTAAAATATATATATATTATAATTAGGTTTTTATCATATTTTTTACTAGTTCAGTTCAGTTCAGTCACTCAGTCGTGTCTGACTCTTCGCGACCCCATGAATTGCAGCACGCCAGGCCTCCCTGTCCATCACCAACTCCTGGAGTTCACTCAGACTCACGTCCATCGAGTCAGTGATGCCATCCAGCCATCTCATCCTCTCTCGTCCCCTTCTCCTCCTGCCCCCAATCCCTCCTAGCATCAGAGTCTTTTCCAATGAGTCAACTCTTTGCATGAGCTGGCCAAAGTACTGGAGTTTCAGCTTCAGCATCAGTCCTTCCAAAGAAATCCCAGGGCTGATCTCCTTCAGAATGGACTGGTTGGATCTCCTTGCAGTCCAAGGGACTCTCAACAGTCTTCTCCAACACCACAGTTCAAAAGCATCAATTCTTCGGCACTCAGCCTTCTTCACAGTTCAACTCTCACATCCATACATGACCACAGGAAAAACATAGCCTTGACTAGACAGACCTTTGTTGGCAAAGTAATGTCTCTGCTTTTGAATATGCTATCTAGGTTGGTCATAACTTTCCTTCCAAGGAGTAAGTGTCTTTTCATTTCATGGCTGCAGTCACCATCTGCAGTGATTTTGGAGCCCCCAAAAAGAAAGTCTGACACTGTTCCCACTGTGTCCCCATCTATTTCCCATGAAGTGATGGGACCAGATGCCATGATCTTCGTTTTCTGAATGCTGAGCTTTAAGCCAACTTTTTCACTCTCCACTTTCACTTTCATCAAGAGGCTTTTGAGTTCCTCTTCACTTTCTACCATAAGGGTGGTGTCATCTGCATATCTGAGGTTATTGATATTTCTTCTGGCAATCTTGATTTCAGCTTGTGTTTCTTCCAGTCCAGCGTTTCTCATGATGTAGACTGCATAGAAGTTAAATAAGCAGGGTGACAATATACATCCTTGACGTACTCCTTTTCCTATTTGGAACCAGTCTGTTGTTCCATGTCCAGTTCTAACTGTTGCTTCCTGACCTGCATACAGATTTCTCAAGAGGCAGGTCAGGTGGTCTGGTATTCCCATCTCTTTCAGAATTCTCCACAGTTGATTGTGATCCACACAGTCAAAGGCTTTGGCATAGTCAATAAAGCGGAAATAGATGTTTTTCTGGAACTCTCTTGCTTTTTCCATGATCCAGCAGATGTTGGCAATTTGATCTCTGGGTCCTCTGCCTTTTCTAAAACCAGCTTGAACATTAGGAAGTTCATGGTTCACGTATTACTGAAGCCTGGCTTGGAGAATTTTGAGCATTACTTTACTAGTACAATTTTTCAAAGTCTATTTCACTGTATCTATGTCCTTGAACATAATGCTGGATGCTTTTCCGGGATTTGCTTCCTTGTATTGATTTGAATCAACATGTTTGTCATATAGGGCTTCCCTAGTGGCTTAGATGGTAAAGATCTGCCTGCAATGCAGGAGGTCCAGGTTCTGATCCCTGGGTTGGGAAGATCCCCTGCAGAAAGAAACCTCAACCCACTCTAGTATCCTTGCTGGAGAATTTCATGGACAGACGGGCCTGATGGGCTACAATCCACAGGGTCGCAAAGAATTGGACATGACTGAGCGACTAACACTTTCACTTTATTTTGTCATATACCCAAGAAATATTTATTAGATACCTGCCACTATTGTACTAGGTACACAGTCTTCAAAGGAGATGTTTATCTTTGAAATAGTGGCTATACAGTTGGGTTTTAGTCATTCTGAATCCTTAGTGGGAGCAAGGAGCAGAGATATTAAAGGCGGGGGAAACTCAGACTCACTTGTTCCTGGAAACAGGTTTGTCCAATTACGGGGAAATCTCTTCATTAGGAAAAATAAAGGCAGCCCTTGGAGTTGATTTCCCTGTCTTGCGCTCCATTCATTGTAAGTAACAGTACTTTCTGAAAAGGACTCAACATGCCAGCACGATTAAGTCCCCTCCTCCCAACCCCCACCGGGGTATCAGGGCACCTCTGCTGGGAGCCATTTTCTCCTTCTTGCTCTTGGCCCCCAGATTGTGTTCGAGTCATGATACCTTCAGCCCATGGGGTGAATGATCGCTGGTATGAGCCCAATGTTTCTTAATAGCACTGCTCTTGGTATTTTGAGTAAGACAAATCTTGTTTTGTGTGTAGAAGAGTTTTGTGCATTTTAGAACATTTAGCATCCTTAAACTAATCCACGACATGCCAGCAGCACCTTTTTTTTTTCTTTGACGACCAAAAGTGCCCCTTCTATACTTCCAGCACCTCCAGAGGAGCAGGGTGCCCCTGCTAAGAACCTCAGTCAGTTGTGGACATTGTGGTCTTTATAAAACACTGACACCCGGTTTTCTTGCAGGCAGACGTGGCCAGTTGACCAGTTCTGGCCAGGACCAGAGGATGTCTTCTGGGGCTTCTGAGAAAGACTTTGCCCTCTGACAAGAGAGACCTGTCTGAGGAGAAAGTGTCCGTTTCCCCTCTCCAGCCCCGCCCCACGCCACCTTCCTTGTGACAGGCTGGGAGGGGCCGCGATGCTCGCCTCCGCCTCCGTAGTAGAAACCTTCTTATGACCCTGACCCTGAGGACCAAGTGGAAAAACAGGGTGGAAAGTCCCTGGATCCTGGATGACGTTGGTAAGCTTCCAAACTAAAGCAGGGACTGCCAGCTGACGGGCTTTTCATGAAGTAAAATGAAAATCTCCTTAATGTTTTAAACCACTGTCCGTCAGGATTCCTGTTACCTATTGCAAAACACATGCTGACTTCCACAGAGAGAAAGGTTATTTGCATGATAAACAAGTTAAAGAAAATGGAAAGTTACCAACAAAGGAGGTTTTTCTCAGAATAAAAATATGTATGTTGTATATGTACCTACATACATATATGTATATAATAATTCCTTTATATATGTAATATATATAAGATGATAAAGGAATTCACCTGCAGAGAGCTGACTATTCAAAGTCTTAAGATATGAACTGTGTTTCCTTAACCCACACATCAAAATAATTGATCTTCCTGTGGCATTTTGCTTTCTTATTATTGTTTTGACAGCACGTTATGACTACAAGCCCTCATTGTCTAGCACTGTGGTAAAGCAGACATTTAAATCCCATTATTCACTTTCAAAACATCAAACTTATACAGACCTCAGTACATTAAAAATATAAGAGGCTTAGAGAACCTTATTTCCAAAACTTTTCAAAATAGTATTCTGTTCAGTCTCACCCACTGGGTTTAACCTATGAGAGCAATAGATAAATTCTGTTGGGTCAAACACTCAGTGAAACCTCTTCTAAGATTCTTTACCAACTGAGCTACCGCAGAACCCCAGTTTTTAAAAAGGAAAGCTTTATTTCCGTTTTAGATTAAAGATCTACCAGCTCAGGAGCCCTACTAGCTGATTCCCCAGGACAAATTGCCAGTCTGTTCTTCTGTCAAGAGAAGCGTGCTGGACTCTGGGCAGTTGTTCTAATACTGACCGTGCTGACCACCTGCTACAGAGGTCTATTAGGACCAATATCAGATTTATTTTCATTGCTCTTTCCTGCCTTTATTAACCTCCGAACTATTTTCCTGCATGCACCTCATCTGCGTCTGCCAGTCAAGTCCAGACCTTCATCTTTTTTCCTAGTTGGTTCCCAGCCACCCATCAAAACCATCTTGCTTTTCTAATATAATTGAGCAAGGGTTCGTGTGGCCACAGTGCAGAAAGCCAAACTCTAACAGAGGGTGTTTGCAGCAATGTAAGAGTTAATTTGCAGGGAATCAGGCAAGGGAGTAGGAGACAAGCCTCAGATCCATTCCACCTTGGTCTTTGAGTTAGGGGTATTTTAAATGGAAAGAACAAAGAAACCTGGGTTAATTGTCGTCTTGTGACATTTCTCTCTCTCTCTCTCTCTTTTTTTTTTTTGCTCACACTTCAAGGCATGTGGAATCTTAGCCCCCTGACCTAGGATGGACCCCACACCCCTTGTGCTGGAAGGGTGGAATCTTAACCACTGGACCACCAGGGAAGTCCTTCTTGTGACATTTCTAAATCGTGGTTTTGGAGATCAGAATGTCTCCAGTTTACCATTCTCTGACCAGGTGGTCCATGGCTCCAGGGTCTGTGAACTCACCTTGCCCCAGAGAGACAACCCGAGTGTGTCCATCAGTGACGAGATCTACAACAGCAGATACACTACCACTTTAATGACGTCATCGACACAACCATCTCAGCCATCTGACTCTGGTTGGTTAGCGTTTGGTCAGCACAGGATTGAGATTAGAGGAGACAAGAAAGGAATTGAGGATAGAGGAGACAAGCAAGGCAATCAAGGTTTGGATAGAGGTTAGTCATGAACTCAGCAAGAGAAGTCAGTTTTCGGGAGATTGGTCTCACTAATACACTAATACTAATACTCTTCTCCAGGAGAGTTCCACCCCTGGGGAAATGGAGTAGACACACATTTCCATGTTACTCTCGCTAAGCACAACTAAAAATCCCAGATGTTGCATGTACATCAACCACAGTCAGACACACTGGTTGGGGATCTCAGGACCCTTGGCTTTGCTTTGGCTTCCTAAACCCCAGGGGCTTCCCAGGCGGCGCTAGTGGTAAAGAATCCACCTGCCAATGCAGGAGATGCAAGAGATGGGGGTTCGATCCCTGGGTCAGGAAGATTCCCCTGGAGAAGGAAATGGCAACCCACACCAATATTCTTGCCTGGAGCATCCCCTTGGTCAGAGGAGCCTGGTGAGCTACAGTCCATGGTGTTGCAAAGAATCAGACTTGACTGAGTACACACAAACACACATAAACCCCAGAAGCAGGCACTCTGGAAAGTATAGACAAAACATGCCCCCCTCAACCCCCAACAAAAGTCTGTTCCCTGTAACCAGGACCTGGGAAGGGGCAGCTCAGCAAGACAGAGACCCTGTAGACAGCAACCACTCTCTCTACTGTTCACTCCTGCACAGGCTTCTGATCTGAACCCCGACACGCCTGGATGTGGTTAACTGGAGCCACACCAGGGCTGGATTACCCCACCACCTGAGCACTGGAATCAGTCATCTGATACAACTTTTCAACCGACTGCAGAACAGGAAATGCTTCAGAGTTTTCTGGGAAAGAGCACCACCTAGTGAGGAACCAAAAGCAAAAAGGGAAATACTGTGCCTCCAAGCCCTCTGGTCAAAGCCAGATCAGATCAGATCAGATCAGTCGCTCAGTCGTGTCCGACTCTTTGCGACCCCATGAACCGCAGCACGCCAGGCCTCCCTGTCCATCACCAGCTCCCGGAGGTCACCCAGACTCACATCCATCGAGTCAGTGATGCCATCCAGCCATCTCATCCTCTGTCGTCCCCTTCTCCTCCTGCCCTCAATCCCTCCCAGCATCAGAGTCTTCTCCAATGAGTCAACTCTTCGCATGAGATGGCCAAAATACTGGAGTTTCAGCTTTAGCATCATTCCTTCTAAAGAAATTCCAGGATTGATCTCCTTCAGAATGGACTGGTTGGATCTTCTTGCAGTCCAAGGGACTCTCAAGAGTCTTCTCCAACACCACAGTTCAAAAGCATCAATTCTTCGGCGCTCAGCCTTCTTCACAGTCCAGCTCTCACATCCATACATGACCACAGGAAAGACCATAGCCTTGACTAGGCGAACCTTTGTTGGTAAAGTAATGTCTCTGCTTTTGAATATGCTATCTAGGTTGGTCATAACTTTCCTTCCAAGGAGTAAGCGTCTTTTAATTTCATGGCTGCAGTCACCATCTTCAGTGATTTTGGAGCCCAGAAAAACAAAGTCTGACACTGTTTCCACTGTTTCCCCATCTATTTCCCATGCAGTGATGGGACCAGATGCCATGATCTTCGTTTTCTGAATGTTGAGCTTTAAGCCAACCTTTTCACTCTCCACTTTCACTTTCATCAAGAGGCTTTTTAGCCCCTCTTCACTTTCTGCCATAAGAGTGGTGTCATCTGCATATCTGAGGTTATTGATATTTCTCCCGGCAATCTTGATTCCAACTTGTGTTTCTTCCAGTCCAGCATTTCTCATGATGTACTCTGCATATAAGTTAAATAAACATGGTGACAATATGCAGCCTTGACGTACTCCTTTTCCTATTTGGAACCAGTCTGTTGTTCCATGACCAGTTCTAACTGTTGCTTCCTGACCTGCATACAGATTTCTTAAGAGGCAGATCAGGTGGTCTGGTATTCCCATCTCTTTCAGAATTTTCCATAGTTTATTGTGATCCACACAGTCAAAGGCTTTGGCATAGTCAATAAAGCAGAAATAGATGTTTTTCTGGAACTCTCTTGCTTTTTCCATGATCCAGCGCATGTTGGCAATTTGATCTCTGGTTCCTCTGCCTTTTCTAAAACCAGCTTGAACATCAGGAAGTTCACGGTTCACATATTGCTGAAGCCTGGCTTGGAGAATTTTGAGCATTACTTTACTAGCATGTGAAATGAGTGCAATTGTTCGGTAGTTTGAGCACTCCTTGGCATTGCCTTTCTTTGGGATTGGGATGAAAACTGACCTTTTCCAATCTTGTGGCCACTGCTGAGTTTTCCAAACTTGCTGGCATATTGAGTGTAGCACTTTCACAGCATCATCATTCAGGACTTGGAATAGCTCAACTGGAATTCCATCACCTCCACTAGCTTTGTTCGTAGTGATGCTTTCTAAGGCCCATTTGACTTCACATTCCAAGATGTCTGGCTCTAGGTCAGTGATCACATCATCATGATTATCTGGGTCTTGAAGCTCTTTTTTGTACAGTTCTTCTGTGTATTCTTGCCACCTCTTCTTAATATCTTCTGCTTCTGTTAGGTCCACACCATCTCTGTCCTTTATCGTGCCCATCTTTGCATGAAATGTTCCTTTGGTATCTCTGATTTTCTTGAAGAGATCCCTAGTCTTTCCCATTCTGTTGTTTTCCTCTATTTCTTTGCATTGATCACTGAAGAAGGCTTTCTTATCTCTTCTTGCTATTCTTTGGAACTCTGCATTTAAATGTTTATATCTTTCCTTTTCTCCTTTGCTTTTCGCTTCTCTTCTTTTCACAGCTATTTGTAAGGCCTCCCCAGACAGCCATTTTGCCTTTTTGCATTTCTTTTCCATGGGGATGGTCTTGATCCCTGTCTCCTGGACAATGTCACGAACCTCATTCCATAGTTCATCAGGCACTCTATCTATCAGATCTAGGCCCTTAAATCTATTTCTCACTTCCACTGTATACTCATAAGGGATTTGATTTAGGTCATACCTGAATGGTCTAGTAGTTTTCTCTACTTTCTTCAATTTCAGTCTGAATTTGGCAATAAGGAGTTCATGGTCCGAGCCACAGTCAGCTCCTGGTCTTGTTTTTGCTGATTGTATAGAGCTTCTCCATCTTTGGCTGCAAAGAATATAATCGATCTGATTTCGGTGTTGACCATCTGGTGATGTCCATGTATAGAGTCTTCTCTTGTGTTGTTGGAAGAGGGTATTTGCTATGACCAGTGCATTTTCTTGGCAAAACTCTATTAGTCTTTGCCTTGCTTCATTCCGTATTCCAAGGCCAAATTTGCCTGTTACTCCTGGTGTTTCTTGACTTCCTACTTTTGCATTCCAGTCCCCTATAATGAAAAGGACATCTTTTTTGGTGTTAGTTCTAAAAGGTCTTGTAGGTCTTCATAGAACCTTTCAACTTCAGCTTCTTCGGCGTTACTGGTTGGGGCATAGACTTGGATTACTATGACATTGAATGGTTTGCCTTGGAAACGAACAGAGATCATTCTATCGTTTTTGAGATTGCATCCAAGTACTGCATTTCGGACTCTTTTGTTGACCATGATGGCCACTCCATTTCTTCTGAGGGATTCCTGCCCGCAGTAGTAGATATAATGGTCCTCTGAGTTAAATTCACCCATTCCAGTCCATTTTAGTTCGCTAATTCCTAGAATGTCAACATTCACTCTTGCCATCTCTTGTTTGACCACTTCCAATTTGCCTTGATTCATGGACCTGACATTCCAGGTTCCTATGCAATATTGCTCTTTACAGCATCGGACTTTGCTTCTATCACCAGACACATCCATAGCTGGGTATTCTTTTTGTTTAGGCTCCATCCTTTCATTCTTTCTGGAGTTATTTCTCCACTGATCTCCAGTAGCATATTGGGCCCTTACTGACCTGGGGAGTTTCTCTTTCAGTATCCTATCATTTTGTCTTTTCATACTTTCATACTTTCATGTCTGAAAAGACAAAATGATAGGTCAAAGCCAAGTCAAGGCCAAATCACTACCCAGGCCCAGCCAGGGTGGGGGCAGTTGGGTGTGTGCAGTCAGGAGAAAGGACTGGTGAAACCCAGATGGAATGTACTAGAATGTTCCAGTTCAAAGCCAGGCTCATCCCTCTTAGGACAGGGAAAGTCTGTATGGGACTCGTCACTCGGTGGGGGACTCAGAGAAGTTCAAGGTCTGGCTGGGTTTCTGGAGAGAAAAAGAATACGGGGTGGGGGGAGGGTATAGAGAAAGAGAGGTGGGAAAGAGAGGAAAGGCAGAAAGAGAGGTGGGAAACTGTTCCTAATGCTTTGCTGAATGTTTCCACATGTTGTTTCTTTATTCCTCACAGCCAGACATCTAGCGAGGTAAGGGCTTGTGCTTGTCCCATTTCACAGGCGGGACAGCTGAGGCACAGAGAGTCAATAATTAGCACGGATATCGAGGGGTGATCAGCTTGGATGAATTTAAGTTGATTTCAGAATCCACCCAAACCTATGCAACAGGCTTCCCTTAGGGACATATGCAAAAATAGAAACCATTAGCAAAGTAATAGCCCAGCTACCGCAAAGCCCTTGACTCAGTTCAGTTCAGTCGCTCAGTCGTGTCCAACTCCTTGCGACCCCATGGACTGCCATACGCCAGGCCTCCCTGTCCATCACCAACTCCCAGAGTTCACTCAAACTCATGTCCATTGGGTCGGTGATGCCATCCAACCATCTTATCCTCTGTCATCCCCTTCTCTTCTCACCCTCAATCTTTCCCAGAATCAGGGTCTTTTCAAATGAGTCAGCTTTTCGCATCAGGTGGCCAAAGTATTGGAGTTTCAGCTTCAGCATCAGTCCTTCCAATGAATCTTCAGGACTGATCTCCTTTAGGATGGACTGGTTGGATCTCCTTGCAGTCCAAGGGAGTCTCAAGAGTCTTCATCCAACACTACAATTCAAAAGCATCAATTCTTCGGTGCTCAGCTTTCTTTATAGTCCAACTCTCACATCCATACATGACTACTGGAAAAACCATAGCCCTAACTAGACAGACCTTTGTTGGATGTTTAACTTCATCAGGTGGATATTATGATGAAGTGTCCCCAACTTGGAAATTCCTTATTTTCTGCCTGTAAACTCTTAAGCTGAATAGTAAGCCTCCCTCTCAGTAGGATAAACCTTAGATACACACACAGGAAGGTTTTCTTTTTGTTCGCTAGGAAATAAACGCTGAATATAGCCAAACAATCTAATAAATTTGAGTCATGCTTCTGTCCCACTGGAGGAATAGCCACATGGTAGCGAGAGCAGGTTTGGGTATGAGGCAAGGTAAGAGGGGTTGCAGTGGCCCCAGTCTTTTTTTTTCTTTAAGTATTTACTTATTTATTTAATTTTTGGCTACACTGGGTCTTGGTTGCTGCATGCAGGCTTTCTCTAGTTGTGGTGCGTGGGCTTCTCCTTGTGGTGGCTTCTCTTGTTGTGGAGGACAGAGTGCAGCCTCAATGGTTGTGGGGCACAGGCTCAGTTGCTCCGCGGTATGTGGGATCTTCCCGACCAGAGATCGAACCCATGTCCGCTGCATTAGCAGCCAGACTCTTAACCACTGGACCACCAGGGGAGTCCCCCAGAGTCTTTATTAATGACGAACACTAGGCTGTCCAAGGCCATGTCCAGAAAGCATGGGAAACTGAGATGTGTTTAGATGAACAAGTGTTGTCAGAGGCCCATTCTAGGATCAGAGCTGAGGGGGAGACACGTGGTGGTACCCACTAGTTACATCCAAGTAGGGCCCAGGCAGAAGTGCTGATGCTGAGAAAAGGACCAAGCCTCTAGATGAAGGGACAGGTGAGAGTAAGAAGTGTTTACAAGCCTCCGACACTGGAAACAGCAAATGAGAAATACGTACAGGATCAAACCCAGCAGATCCATGTGCTTGCTCCGTACAGGAATCTTACTAGAAGGCATTAGAAAGAGGCAAGAATTTAATAAGTTTTTAAAGGATAAACCATGGTATGACTTTGACCTAGGTATTTATCTACACTCCACTATGTACTTGGCTTCAGCCTTGGCCTTTGGAAAACTGGAGTCAAGAGCTGTCTACAGGGTCATTTGGGCCATCCCTGACCTCGTGCTGGAGGGGTGATTGTGTAAGAGCTTAGGTTACCGTATTCAACTGCGGTAATGATGTCAGTCATATTACCAATGCGTGTTTTTCAGATTAATTTCAAACTAGCGAGCGCCTAGATGTGGCGTGGGGTGACAATCGTCCTAGGTTCTGTGTTCACTGAAATTTTATCAGTCAGTTGTATAAACATATATTCATTATATAAGAATGTTAAAGGAGCTAAATATATCTCCCTTATTTACTATCATTACTTAAATTCTTATAAACATTTAGTGACTCAAGAGAATGTAATTGTCTTCCTAAAGTTACCTACTTAATATGCTTTTTTTTTAAAGATCTATTTATTTATTTGTGGCTGCACTGGGCCTTTGTTGCCGAGTGGGCTTTTCTCCAGTTTTGGTGAGCGGGGCCACTCTTCCTTGTGATGTCTTCTCTTGTTTCGGAGCACCGGCTCCAGAGCAGAGGCTCAGGAGTTGTGGCTCACAGGCTTAGTTGCTCCAGCTCATGTGGAATCTTCCCAGACCAGGGATCGAACCTGTGTCCCCTACATGGGAAGGCGAAGTCTCACCCACAGGACCACCAGAAAAGTTCCTTAACTGACATCTTCACATTTATTACAATTACCAGAATCCTTAATATATGTGTGACAGTCACCTGTTAGATACTCATCAAGCCCATTTCCTCCTATTCCTCATCACGGAAGTCAGCTACTTGGTTCTGCTTCTCTTACCGTCAGATGCAGCTGCAAGACTGAACTCCAGATAATGGTTTGTGGGCAGGGGATGTATGGCATTTCCAGGCTGGGCCAGTTAACACCTTTCTCATTCTCTTTCTCACCTGCCCACCAATGGAGAGGAGGCCAGGGACACGACCCTGGAATATATACACAAACGCTGGAATATATAATGTCAACCCTGGGGATGTGGGAGCTCGTCTGTCAGAGCAGCTACTCTTACTAATACTCTTCTAAAGAAATTGGTGAAAAGTTTGAAAACAACCCAGGAAGCCATTAAATGTCTAGAAGAATCTAAGTTGTAATTTTGCATAAAGTGAAAGTCGCTCAGTTGTGTCTGACTCTTTGCAATCCCATGGACTGTAGCCTGCCTGGCTCTTCCGTCCATGGAATAATTCAGGCAAGAATACTGGAGTGGTTTGCCATTCCCTTCTCCAGGGGATATTCCAGACCTAGTGATCAGAACCCAGATCTCCTACATTGCAGGCAGATTCTTTACCATCTGAGCCACCATACTCCTTTCTAAATTCTAAGGTCACATTTGGGCGGATTGGAGATGGATAGTCATTCCCCCCCTGACACCTTTTTTTTAAATTGTGCACCATGTGGAATCTTATTTCCCTGACCAGGGAATCAAATCCACGCTTCCTGCATTGCAAGGTGGAGTCTTAACCACTAGACTGCTGGGGAAATCCCTGGGATGGATACTCTTAGGCAAAATGCTGGCATGAGCAAAGTTTCTTCCTAAAATCCCCACCAAAATGATTCATGGGGAAAAACACCCAAATTAGTGCTGGAAATCTGGAGGTCATGGAAGATCCTTGGAAACACGGGAGGGTTTCTGGTCAGGGTAGCAGTACACGGAGTGCTGCTCAGTGTTTGAGGACTCAAAACACTGAGTCACAGTGACTCATGGGATGTGGTAACACAGCGGCCCTCTCTTCCCAGCTGTGTCGTTACATCGGCCTGGGGGGCTTGTTTTCTTTGCCCCTGGACCACAATGCCAGCCCCATTGCCATTTTTTTTTAAACTTCTTAGCCAATAAAAAGTCATATAATCACTTTAAGTCAGAACACAGGCACACTCTTTCTCCCCCTTCTTTATTGGAGTATAATTGCTTTATAATGTTGTATTAGTTTCTGCTCTACAATTAAGTGGATCATTGTATGTATACATACATCCCCTCCCTTGTGAACCTCCCTTCTACCCCCTCAATCCACCCCTAGGTCATCCCAGAGCCTGAGCTAAGCTCCCTATGGTACACAGCAGCTTCCCATTAGCTATCTATTTTACACACGGTTCCTGGAAAATCCCATGGATGGAGGAGCCTGGTGGGCTGCAATCCATGGGGTCGCTAAGAGTCAGACATGACTGAGTGACTTCACTTTCACTTTTCACTTTCATGCATTGGAGAAGGAAATGGCAACCCACTCCAGAGTCGGACGGGGGAGCCTGGTGGGCCGCCGTCTATGGGGTCGTACAGAGTCGGACAGGACTGAAGCGACTTAGCAGCAGTGTATATATTGTCAGTCTTACTCTCCCAATCTGTCTCACCCTCCTCTTCCTGCTCTGTGTCCACATATCCATTCTCTACATCTGTGTCTCTATTCCTGATCTGCAAATAAGCTTATCCGTACCATCTTTCTAGATACCATACATATACGTTACCGTAGGATATTTTGTTTTTCTCTTTCTGACTTACTTTCCTCTGTATGACAGACTCTAGGTGCATCCACATCACTACAAGTGATCCAATTTCATTCCTCTTTATAGCTGAGTAAAATTCCACTGTATATACATGTACCACATCTTCTTTATCCATTCATCTGTCGATGGACATCTAGGTTGCTTCCATGTCCTGGCTATTGTAAGCAGTGCTGCAGTGAACACCGGGGTACACGTGTCTTTTTGAATTACAGCTTTCTCTGTGTATATGCCCAGTAGTGGGATTGCTGAGTCACATCACAGTTCTATTTTCAGTTTTTTAAAGGACCCTCCATATTGTACTCCATAGAGGTTGTGTCAATTTATATTCCCACCAACAGTGCAGGAGGGTTCCCTTACACAGGCACAATCTCTGGTTTAAGGTTGAAACTCTATTCTTTCAGCACAAACCTGTAGGGAGCTAGCAAGCCTGCAGTGAGAGAAAGGTGGGAAGCTGGTGGAGGTTAAGTTTCCAGCCTTGTTCTTGTGTTCCTCCTCTTCCAGTGAGCTCTTTGTGGCTCTGACTTCTCCAGGGATTGAGCTGCAGGAGTGTGGAGGTTCTGGTACTGTTTGTGGTGGTGGCGTGGGAGATTCGTGCTGCTGGGGGCGAGGCTGCTACCTGACCACCACTGTCTTGCCTGGCAGTTGTTTAAAGCAGACTCTTTTCTCTCCTGGTTTTGGAGACCATCCTGTCGCTGAGGATTTCTCCCCTGGAATTCAGTCTGAAAACTGAGGGATGGCATTGTGTTCCAGGGAAACGAGAAAAGAAACCCAAATCTCTGTCTTGAACTTGAAAAGTTCAGGCTTGAACCTGTGAGGAAACCAGGCCAACAGAAAGTCCAATTTTAACAACATGGATATTATGTTCCAAAGACCAGAATCTTTAAATACAACTTCCAAAGTGTGATCACAGAGATAATATGTTCTTCATTTAGCACTAAGAGGTGAATGTCTCCTTACTCCATGTGATCTAAAAAGTTGGACACATGGGACTTCCTGGTGATCCAGGGATTAAGAATGTGCCTTGCAATGCAGGGGGACCTGGGTTCTATCTCTGGTTGGGGAACCAGGATCCCACATGTCTTGGAGCAACTAAACCCGCCTGCTGCAATTAGAGAGTTCAAACTAAAGATCCTGCGTGATACAGCAAAGATTCCCCTTGCTACAACTAAAACCTGATGCAGCCAAATAAATAAATATGTAAAAAAAAAAAAAAAAAAAATGAAGCTGATACTCCAGTTCTTTGGCCACCTGATGCGAAGAACTGACTCACCAGAAAAGACCCTGATGCTGGGAAAGACTGAGGGCTGGAGAACGGGACGACAGAGGATGAGATGGTTGGATGGCATCACCACCTCAATGGACATGAGTTTGAGCAAGCTCTGGGAGTTGGTGATGGACAGGGAGGCCTGGCATGCTGCAGTCCATGGGGTCTCAAAGAGTTGGA
This sequence comes from Tragelaphus eurycerus, assembly GCA_935064755.1. Taxonomy (NCBI): domain Eukaryota; kingdom Metazoa; phylum Chordata; class Mammalia; order Artiodactyla; family Bovidae; genus Tragelaphus; species Tragelaphus eurycerus. Next base: position 18,482,663 of record CAKXYN010000039.1, on the reverse strand, counting down.
CACGACTGAATGACTGAACTGAACTGAAAAAAAATGAAAAGTTGGAGACACATAGACATAGAAGAAAACTTATGGTTACTAAAGGGCAAAGTTGGGAGGGGGGATAAATTAGGAGTTTGGGATTAACAGAAACACATTACTATAAATGAAATAGATAAACAACAAGGACCTACTGTATAGCACAAGGAACTATATTCAATATCTTGGGCCCACCTATAATAGGAAAGAATTATATATATATAACTGAAATATATATTATATTATAAGTATTTTATACTATATAATATATATAGTATATATTACATATATAACATATATTGTTATATATTAACATATATAATATATAACATATATTATATAATATAACATATTATTATAAATATTACTGAAATATATATTAACAGATCAGATCAGATCAGTCGCTCAGTCGTGTCCGAGTCTTTGCGACCCCATGAATCGCAGGACGCCAGGCCTCCCTGTCCATCACCAACTCCTGGAGTTCACTCAGACTCACATCCATCGAGTCAGTGATGCCATCCAGCCATCTCATCCTCTCTCGTCCCCTTCTCCTCTTGCCCCCAATCCCTCCCAGCATCAGAGTCTTTTCCAATGAGTCAAATCTTCACATGAGCTGGCCAAAGTACTGGAGTTTCAGCTTTAGCATCCTTCCCTCCAAAGAAATCCCAGGGCTGATCTCCTTCAGAATGGACTGGTTGGATCTCCTTGCAGTCCAAGGGACTCTCAAGAGTCTTCTCCAACACCACAGTTCAAAAGCATCAATTCTTCGGCACTCAGCCTTCTTCACAGTCCAACTCTCACATCCATATATGACCACAGGAAAAACCATAGCCTTGACTAGACAGACCTTTGTTGGCAGAGTAATGTCTCTGCTTTTGAATATGCTATCTAGGTTGGTCATAACTTTCCTTCCAAGGAGTAAGTGTCTTTTCATTTCATGGCTGCAGTCACCATCTGCAGTGATTTTGGAGCCCAGAAAAATAAAGTCTGACACTGTTTCCACTGTGTCCCCATCTATTTCCCATGAAGTGATGGGACCAGATGCCATGATCTTCGTTTTCTGAATGCTGAGCTTTAAGCCAACTTTTTCACTCTCCACTTTCACTTTCATCAAGAGGCTTTTGAGTTCCTCTTCCCTTTCTTCCATAAGGGTGGTGTCATCTGCATATCTGAGGTTATTGATATTTCTCCTGGCAATCTTGATTTCAGCTTGTGTTTCTTCCAGTCCAGCGTTTCTCATGATGTACTCTGCATAGAAGTTAAATAAGCAGGGTGACAATATACAGCCTTGACGTACTCCTTTTCCTATTTGGAACCAGTCTGTTGTTCCATGACCAGTTCTAACTGTTGCTTCCTGACCTGCATACAGATTTCTCAAGAGGCAGGTCAGGTGGTCTGGTCTGGTATTCCCATCTCTCTCAGAATTTTCCACAGTTGATTGTGATCCACACAGTCAAAGGCTTTGGCATAGTCAATAAAGCAGAAATAGATGTTTTTCTGGAACTCTCTTGCTTTTTCCATGATCCAGCGGATGTTGGCAATTTGATCTCTGGTTCCTCTGCCTTTTCTAAAACCAGCTTGAATATCAGGAAGTTCATGGTTCACGTATTGCTGAAGCCTGGCTTGGAGAATTTTGAGCATTACTTGACTAGCGTGTGAGATGAGTGCAATTGTTCGGTAGTTTGAGCATTCTTTGGCATTGCCTTTCTTTGGGATTGGAATGAAAACTGACCTTTTCCAGTCCTGTGGCCACTGCTGAGTTTTCCAAATTTGCTGGCATATTGAGTGCAGCACTTTCACAGCATCATCTTTCAGGATTTGAAATAGCTCAACTGCAATGCCATCACCTCCACTAGTTTTGTTTGTAGTGATGCTTTCTAAGGCCCACTTGACTTCATATTCCAGGATGTCTGGCACTCGGTCAGTGATCACACCATCGTGATTATCTGGGTCGTGAAGATCTTTTTTTGTACAGTTCTTCTGTGTATTCTTGCCATCTCTTCTTAATATCTTCTGCTTCTGTTAGGTCCATACCACTTCTGTCCTTTATCGAGCCCATCTTTGCATGAAATGTTCCTTTGGTATCTCTAATTTTCTTGAAGAGATCTCTAGTCTTTCCCATTCTGTTGTTTTCCTCATTTTTTTGCATTGATCACTGAAGAAGGCTTTCTTATCTCTTCTTGCTATTCTTTGGAACTCTGCATTCAGATGCTTATATTTTTCCTTTTCTCCTTTGCTTTTCATTTATCTTCTTTTCACAGCTATTTGTAAGGCCTCCCCAGACAGCTATTTTGCTTTGTTGCATTTCTTTTCCATGGGAATGGTCTTGATCACTGTCTCCTGTACAGTGTCACGAACCTCATTCCATAGTACATCAGGCACTCTATCTATCACATCTAGGCCCTTAAATCTATTTCTCTCTCTATATATATATTTTTTCTCTATCTATCTATATATATTTTCCCCATGGAGGAGAAAGACTCTCCCCGTCTTCCTGTGCTTCACGCCGATACATCGGAAGGAATCCCATTGGTAAGCTTTACTATATAACTGATGCCCATGAGCCCCCAGGCTGTGCTATGTGGAGTGCAGTAGGTTGGCTTCTGGACACCCATATCCAACTGGTGGGATTAACTGCTTTTTGTTTGGAAAGACCTAATGGGGGGGTCCACCTCTAATGGCCCGCAACATAGCTAGGGTGATAGAACGGTGCTATGCTGACTCCTGCTAGACCACCAGAAGGTTTCTTTATTGATTTATTTTGGCTGTGCCTAGCAGCAGAAGGTTTCTTTTATTTATTTGTCCTTTAAAAAATATTTACTTGGCTGTACCAGGTCTTCGGAGAAGGCAATGGCACCCCACTCCAGTACTCTTGCCTGGAAAATCCCATGGACGGAGGAGCCTGGTAGGCTCCAATCCATGGGGTCGCTAAGAGTGGGACACGACTGAGCGACTTCACTTTCACTTTTCACTTTCATGCATTGGAGAAGAAAATGGCAACGCACTCCAGTGTTCTTGCCTGGAGAATCCCAGGGACGGGGAAGCCTGGCGGGCTGCCGTCTCTGGGGTCGCACAGAGTTGGACATGACTGAAGCGACTTAGCAGCAGCAGCAGCAGGACCAAGTCTTAGTAGCCTCACGCAGGAGCTTCACTGTGGCATGTGAAATCTTTAGCGTGGCATGTGGGAACCAGTTCCCTGATCAGGGATTGAACGCGGGCCCCCGTATGTGGGAGTGAAGGGTCTTAGCCACTGACTGCCACCAGGGCAGTCCCAGAATGTTTCCTTTAAAGCCGGCCTGCACCTCCATGTGGGGGTGGCTCTGGCTTGGTGAAAAACGTGGGTGGCCTTCCTTATAACTGGAGAGGATACTGCTGCTATTGACTCCCTTTCCATTGACCCAGTAAGCGGTTGGCTCCAAAATCTGTGCACATCCTGGCACGTGAGCTCTGAGCAGACTTGGTCTCTTGCTCTTTAGTTCTCTTTGGCTGCTTCTGTCTGTGCTGTATTTGTTTTATCTGGTTGCAGTGCCCCCTACATACCTGACCCCAGGAAGGTTCTGGAAGAGGGCTGGATCAAGAGTGTAGGGTTGTGCAGGGTATGTCAGGGTGGAGTGTATGACCAGGCCACTCAAGATGGCTGTTCTCTGGCTCTCTGTCCATCCCCTGTGGGACCAAGGCCTGTTTTACATACACCAAGTCACATGACTGACTTTCCTCTGTACCTGCCCCAGGCCCCAGCTAGTGATTGTTCTAATCAAAGGGGTGGTGGGGGTGTGTGCAAGCTCCCTCTTTCATCAAACCACTGATGTCTCAAGCAAGGAAAAGAAACTCTGATTCACTATCCTGTTTCCCAGTTTGCCCAATGCCTCAGTGTTTTGCTCACAGCTGCTCGAATCATACCTCCCAAAGGACATTAGTAATCTTTCACAACTGTGTTTACCCTTTAAATTGAGAAACTTGTGGATGGTGATGTTAGCATCTTTTTTTTTTTTGCAGGTACTGTTTTTCTCAGATAGTTGTCATCATTCAGCATAACTTTGTTCCAATGTATAGGTTTTCCAGTTATTTTTTTGTTTGTTTCTTAATAACAGTTACCAAGAACTTCTTTCATCTCTCTTAGAGGTTATTTGTCTTGCTACTAATTGTAAGCTCATCCAACCAAGCTTCAGGCCAGGATGGTATGGAGGCTGAGAAGACTTGAACATGGAAGGGCTGGGGTAGCATCACGTGCAACGAGCAGACCGAGACGTCTTTGGTCGTCACAGCTGTAGGTGGGTGAGGACTACCAGCATCTAGTGGGTAGTGGCCGGGGAGGTAGGTAAACATCCTGCATACCCAGGACAGCCCCCCAGTGGGAGAGTTGCTGCTGCTGCTGCTAAGTCACTTCAGTCGTGTCCGACTCCGCGTGACCCCATAGACGTCAGCCCACCAGGCTCTCCTGCCCCTGGGATTCTCCAGGCAAGAAAACTGGAGTGGGTTGCCATTTCCTTCTCCAATGCATGAAAGCGAAAAAGTGAAAGTGAAGTCACTCAGTCGTGTCCGACTCTTAGCGACCCCATGGACTGCAGCCCACCAGGCTCCTCCATCCATGGGATTTTCCAGGCAAGAGTACTGGAGTGGGGTGCCATTGCCTTCTCCAGTGGGAGAGTTACCTGGTCTAAATCGTCAGCAGGGTGGAGGTTGAGGTTGAAGCCCCAGCTGTCTGGGTTCTGGCCTTTGACCCCAGACTCTAGTCTCCGGGTAGCCTCGGCCTTTGCTGTCACACACCCACAGCCGCTGATCTTCCGGGGTAACAGGCTCTGCAGGACTATGACCAAGCACCTGAGGGTGGGGACGTGGCTGGTTCTACATCCCAGCTCGTAGCGGGCTTAGCACCAGAGGGCGGTCCGTGCGGGGAGTAGAACGTGAAGGTTCAAGCACCCACTGAAATCCTTTCTCATCCACCCTCCAACCCCAGCTAATGGAGTCAGCTGCTACTCAAACCAAGATTATGAAGTCTCCGAGCCTGGACCAGAGGTGGGGAGGCTCCTGTTCTGGGCAGGCTGCACAGGTTTGGCAGCTTTTCCCATCAGGAAATGGGGTGGGGGTGGGCTGGGCGGCACCGGGGAGACGGAAGAGCTGTCTCTGGCTTTAACAGAGCTTTGCAGTTGACTCTTCTCCCTTCTGCTCACCCCTCACCCCTAGGAGTCTGAGAGTGAGGCGTGGGGAGGTCGGCCTCTTCTTAGGTTTGCCTCCGGGGCCCTTCGATGCCCCATGTCCTCACGTGGTCGTCCCTCGGCCTGTGTGTCCCTGGCCTTGCCCCCTTTTTATAAGGAGGGGTTAGTGCTCACATTGTACCTTAATTACCTTTTAAAAGGCTCTGTCTCCATAAGTTTGTTTTCTTAGAGTCTGTGAGTCTGCTTCTAATTTTTGTCAATAAGTTCATTTGTCTTATTTTTTAAAATTCCACATATAAGCGGAATCATATGATGTTTGTCTTTCCTCGTCTGACTTACTATGGTGCGGGGAGGGATAAATTAGGAGTTTGGGGTTAATATATACACACTACTGTATGTAAACTAAAGAACAGGGCGTACTGGAGAGCACAGGGAGCTCTACTCAATATTCGGGAATAAGCCGTACGGAAAAAGGATCTGACAAAGAATGGATAAATGTATAACTGAATCACTTTACTGTACACCTGAAACTAATACAATACTGGAAATTGACTATCGTTGCTGTTGTTTAGTTACCAAGTTGCGTCCAACTCTTTGCGACCCCATGGATTGTAGCACGCCAGGCTTCCCTGTCCTTCACTCTCTCCTGGAGTTTGCTCAAACTCATGTCCATTGAGTTGGTGATGCCATCTCAATCAACCATACTCCAAAAGAAAATAAAAAGGAAATAAAAAGGAAATAATTTAAAAAAAAAGTAAAAGTGTCTGATACTAAAAAAAAAAAAAAGCTCTGTCTCTGGATACAGTCACATTCTAAGGTACTGGGGGTCAGGACTTCAACATATGAATCTGGGGGACAAATACAGTCCTTGACAACTGGATTAAGTGTTAAACTCGTCTGGGACAGGACTAAGATGTCTGCTCAGGGGGGACTGGAATGTTTAGGGTGATTGTGGAGCATAAGAGAGCTGCTGGTTTGTCCATCACTGAGAGGCTATTCTTCAAACTCCTTACAAGAGTAACTGATCAGCTGTCTTTCATAAACAGAGCATCTTATCCCAACACATAGCTGACTAGTTCCTGACACTAAATCAAAGGTTAAAGATCCCTCTAGGCTTATTGGACAGGATTTTATCCAGTTTCCCACCAAAGGGCCAGTGCAGATGTAAGCGGGCCCTAGGGTCGGGTGATACAGACCAGGATGGAGAATATTCTGGGACACGTCTGAGACGGGACCCAGGGTCCATCCTTTCTCATGGACCAAGTTCTGGAACGAACCTCCATGGTATATGAGGCCATGCCTCCTGCGTACCCGCTCTGGTTCTCCAGAGTGGACCTTTGGTGGGAGGGCGGTTCCTCACAAATGCTGGCCGGGAGACGTAGCCAGCCCGAGCTCCTTCTGCATTGCCCTCTGTGCTGCTGCTACTGCTAAGTCGCTTCAGTCGTGTGCGACTCTGTGCGACCCCAGAGACGGCAGCCCACCAGGCTCCCCCCGCCCCTGGGATTCTCCAGGCAAAAACATTGGAGTGGGTTGCCATTTCCTTCTCCAATGCATGAAAGTGAAAAGTGAAAGTGAAGTCGCTCAGTCGTGTCCCACTCTTAGCGACCCCATGGACTGCAGCCTACCTGGCTCCTCTGTCCATGGATTTTCCAGGCAAGAGTACTGGAGTGAGGTGCCATCGCCTTCTCCGATTGCCCTCTGTGGAGGGGCAATTCATTGTGAGTAGCTCTTTTTTTTTTTTTTTTTTTTGTGAGTAGCTCTTGAGAGTTCTTCTTAGAACTATGCCATGAACTCAGCCTCACTCCATGATAAATCCTGGGCTGTTCACTGGAATTCTGTGGCGTGATGACTGACAAATCTCTGCACCGCTTACATGGAATGCGTTGCCCCCCACCTCCCCCCATGTTTTACCTGTGTGGTGGTTAGTTTTAGGTGTTAACCTGGAGGATGTTTTGGATGAGATTAACATTTAAGTTGGTGCATTTCTGGGTAAAGCAGATTGTCCTCTATAATGTGTATGGGCCTCATCAAATCAGTTGAAGGCCTAAGTAAAACAAAAAATGATTTTCCTTAAGTGAGAGGGAATCCTCTATCAGATTGCCTTCACACTGGAACTGCACCACTGGCTTGCCTGGGTCTAAAGCCTGCCAGTTCACACTATAGATTTTGGATATCCAGCCTCCATAATCGCATGAGCCAATTCCTTATAATACATCTCTTTCTCTCTGCATATACGCATCTTAGTAGCCTTATTTCTCTGGAGTACACACCAGGAGTGGTGATGATGGTGGATTGTTGATTCCCCTAAAGGGGCAGATGTTGCCTAGTTTTTACAGAGGGATCTAACAGAGGCATCACCTGGATTCTAAATATGGGACCACTTTTCTCTTCACCCTTCCCCCATTCTGTTCTGGTTTCCCAGGTTCATGGCTAGTGAGTCTAATTCCATAGACAAGGGTAGGAAAGTCAGCCAGGTGGGTCAGGGTCAAGGGAAGCTCCAGGGAGCTGGGTCTTCACTGAGACTAAGGGGCAAATGAGAGGGGACAAGGGAGAAGAGAGGACCAGTTCAAGCCTCAGGTTCAAGAGCTAGGACCTGAATCATATGCAAGAGAAGAGGCTGGAGATCAATCAGGAGTTGAGAAGACAGGAATAAGCTGGGAAACAGCATAGGAGGGACAAGTTTCAAACAGTGAACTACAAACAAAATAGGGTTGAGCTCAGTTTTACTGGGTGCAAGGAATGTGGCGGGCAGGGGGTGTGGCAGCGTTTAAAGGCACAGTGATGTTAGGGTTAACAGGGAGAGCAGTACATTCAAAGCTGAGCTCTACTATCGACTGGCTCTGTGTGACCTTGGTCAAGTCACTTACTGTGTGTGTGTACTAAGTGGCTTCAGTAGTGTCCGACTCTCTGCGACCCTATGGACTGTAGCCCGCCAGGCTCCTCTGTCCATGGGGATTCTCCAGGCATGATTACTGAAGTGGGTTGCCATGCCCGCCTCCAGGGGATCTTCCCAATCCAGGGATGGAACCTGGGTCTCCTGTATTGCAGGCAGAGTCTTTACCACTGAGCCACCAGGAAGCCGAAGTCACTTACTACCTTTGTGCAAAAGAGAAACAATAAGCCACTTTACAGAGATGCTGTGAATTAAGACATGATGTGGAGCATCAGACCCAGCACCAGAACAGGGTCTGACAGTACCAGAACTGAGGATCTGCTCAATTACGTCAGTTCCTTTCTTTCTTTATGTTGGTTGCTCAGTTGTGTCCAACTCTTTGAGACCACATGGACTGTAGCCCACCAGGCTCCTCTGTCCATGGGATTTCCCAGGCAAAAATACTGGAGTGGGTTGCTAGTCCCTTCTCCAGGGGATCTTCCTGACCCAGGGATCAAACCCAGGTCTCCTGTGTTGCAGGTGGATGCTTTACCATCTGAGCCACCAGGGAAGCCCAAAAGTGTTAGTGAAAGTTGCTCAGTTGTGTCCGACTCTTTGGGACCCCATGGACTATATAGTTCATGGAATTCTCCAGGCCAGAACACTGGAGTGGGTAGCCTTTCCCTTCTCCAGGGGATCTTCCCAGCCTAGGGACTGAACCCAGGTCTCCTGCATTGCAGGTGGATTCTTTACCAGCTGAGCCACTAGGGAAGCCCTAGAATACTGGAGTGGGTAGCTTATTCCTTCTCCAGGGCATCTTTCCAACCCAGGAATTGAACTGGGGTCTCTGACTACCTGTCTTGTTCAATAAAACACTTCTGTTCTGAGCCAACCTTCCCCTTTCCTTTCCAGGAGTTAATGCATTCTTGGAGGATGCAATTTAATTATAATCAGCCTGATGTTGTGGGGTGGGAAGCTCACTTTGAAACCTTTGTTAATGATATTCTATCTTTTCCATCATTTTCTCTCTTTGCCTAGATCACTGCTTTCATTTTAGCAATTTAAGTACTACTCTTGGTCCTATTCCTGGAGAAGGAAATGGCAACCCAGTCCCAGTATTCTTGCCTAGAGAATCCCAGGGACAGAGGAGCCTGGTGGGCTCCATGGGGTCACAAAGAGTCGGACATGACTGAGCGACTAAACTACAGTAAAACAACAACTTGATCCTGTTAGCAATCTCCTTTATGCAAAAGGAAAGTTGGTGGAGCAATTCTCACTGAGATTCCTGTCTGAGTAAGGTTTGTGGTACAAGGGGTGAAAAGGAAGAGTGAGAGAGAAAAAGGAGAGAATTGTAGCTAAAGTCATTCCATAAATGGTCAGAGTTCGTTACTAAGCATGTGAAAATATGTCTTGTAGAAGGATATGTGGCAGAGACTGTTAATTTCCAATCCGTTATTCATTTTCTCTGATGTTAAGGAATTCCACATTTTTTAACACTGGGAATGGCCATAGCTAAATGAATGTTTCCCAGCCTCCTCTATAGTTAGGTGCAGCCTTCTACCGAAATTCTGATTGGAATTTGTTGGGTGAATCTACCATGGAGAATCCTTGAAAGGAGACAGCTGGGGCCAAACTTTTGTCCCTCCCTCTTCATGGAGAGCGGGTGAGATGGCTGGTGTTCTAGAAGCTATCGTGATCATGAGGCAACTCTGAGGACAGAGGAACCTGGTTCCTTGAGGACTTCACGGCACTGTCATCCCTGCCCTGGACCACCCACTCCAGATCTCTTTTACAGGAGGGAATACACACTTCAGGGTTTGAGACACTGTGGCTGGATCTGTTTAATAACTGACTCCAAAGGATTTCATCTCAACCTACCTACATTTTTCCTTCTTCAGCCAATATGTTGATCTAGACTCTGGTGGGTCTGAGATGTCTGTGAAGTAGTCTCGGGAACTTTATTGATAGGAAATCCACAATTATGGTTCCCTGATGTGGCAGATGACATCTTGAGCTGGCTGGAGGAATTGGGGACAGACTCCAGTCAACTGTAATCTAACTCCTTGGGACGTCTTATAGTGGTGATTACAGCCGTGAAATTAAAAGGCACTTGCTCCTTGGAAGAAAAGCTACGACCAACCTAGATAGCATATTAAAAAGCAGAGACATTACTTTACTAGCCGACATTACTAGCTAGACATTCAGATCAGATCAGATCAGTCGCTCAGTCGTGTCCGACTCTTTGCGACCCCATGAACCGCAGCACGCCAGGCCTCCCTGTCCATCACCAGCTCCCGGAGGTCCTCACTCGCATCCATCGTCAGTGTGCCTCCACCATCTCATCCTCTGTCTCCCCTTCTCCTCCTCCCTCCTCCCTCCCAGCATCATCTTCTCCATGTCAACTCTTCGCATGGGTGGCCAAATCTCCTTACATCTTCCTTCCAAAGAATCAGATTGTCTCCTTCTGGGCTGGTTGGATCTTCTTGCAGTCCAAGGGACTCTCAAGGTCTTCTCCAACACCACATTCAAAACATCATTTTCCTCGCCTTCCTCACTCACTCTCACTCCATACTACACAGGAAAGACCATACCTTGACGGCGAACCTGTTGGTAAAGTAATGTCTCTGCTTTTGAATATCTATCTAGGTTGGTCATATTCTTCAAGGGTAGCGTCTTTTAATTTCATGGCTCAGTCACCATCTGCAGTGATTTTGGAGCCAGAAAGAAAGTCTACACTGTTTCCACTTTTCCCCATCTATTTCCCATCAGTGATGGGACATGCCATGTCTTCTTTTCTGTGTTGGCTTTGCAACCCTTTCCTCTCCACTTTCACTTTCATCAGGGCTTTTAGCCCCTCTTCACTTTCTCCATAAGAGTGGTGTCATCTGCATATCTGAGGTTATTGATATTTCTCCGCAATCTTGTTCCAACTTTGTTTCTTCAGTCCAGCATTTCTCTTTACTCTGCATAAAAAACATGGTAATACGCCTTGAGACTCCTTTTCCTATTTGGAACCAGTCTTTGTTCCATGACATTCTACTTTCTTCCTGACCTGCATACAATTTCTTAAGAGGCAGATCAGGTGGTCTGGTATTCCCATCTCTTTAAGAATTTTCCACAGTTTATTGTGATCCACACAGTCAGGCTTTGGCATAGTCAATAAAGAGAAATAGATGTTTTTCTGAACTCTTTGCTTTTTCCATGATCCAGCGGATGTGGCAATTTGATCTCTGGTTCCTCTGCCTTTTCGAAAACCAGCTTGAACATCAGGAAGTTCACGTTCACATATTGCTGAAGCCTGGCTTGAGAATTTTGAGCATCACTTACTAGCGTGTGAGATGAGTGCAATTGTTCGGTAGTTTGAGCACTCCTTGGCATTGCCTTTCTTTGGGATTGGGATGAAAACTGACCTTTTCAGTCCTGTGGCCACTGCTGAGTTTTCCAAATTTGCTGACATATTGAGTGCAGCACTTTAACAGCATCATCTTTCAGGACTTGGAATAGTTCCACTGGAATTCCATCACCTCCACTACTTTTTCGTAGTGATGCTTTCAGGCCCATTTGACTTCACATTCCAAGATGTCTGGCTCTAGGTCAGTAGCTAGACATTACTAGCTGACAAAGGTCTGTCTAGTCAAAGCTATGGTTTTTCCAGTAATCACGTGTGGATGTGAGAGTTGGACTATAAAGAAAACTGAGCGCTGAAGAATCGATGCTTTTGAACTGTGGTGTTGGAGAAGACTCCTGAGAGTCCCTTGGACTGCAAGGAGATCCAACTAGTCAATCCTAAAGGAAACCAGTCCTGAAGATTCATTGGAAGGACTGATGCTGAAGCCGAAACTCCAATACTTTGGCCACCTGATGCAAAGAACTGACTCATTGGAAAAGACCCCAATACTGGGAAAGAATGAAGGCGGGAGAAGGGGATGACAGAGGATGAGATAGTTGGATGGCATCACCGACTGGATGGATATGAGCTTGAGCAAGCTCTGGGAGTTGGTGATGGACAGGGAGGCCTAGCATGCTGCAGTCCATGGGGTCACAAAGAGTTGGGCAGGACTGAGCCACTGAACTGAACTGAACTGATAATGGTCACCTATAAAGTATTTTTCTGGGCTCCAAAATCACTGCAGATGGTGACTGCAGCCATGAAATTAAAAGACGCTTACTCCTTGGAAGGAAAGTTATGACCAACCTAGATAGCATATTCAAAAGCAGAGACATTACTTTGCCAACAAAGGTTCGCCTAGTCAAGGCTATGGTCTTTCCTGTGGTCATGTATGGATGTGAGAGCTGGACTGTGAAGAAGGCTGAGCGCCGAAGAATGGATGCTTTTGAACTCTTGTGTTGGAGAAGACTCTTGAGAGTCCCTTGGACTGCAAGGAGATCCAACCAGCCCATTCTGAAGGAGATCAGCCCTGGGGTTTCTTTGGAAGGAATGATGCTAAAGCTGAAACTCCGGTATTTTGGCCACCTCATGCGAAGAGTTGACTCACTGGAGAAGACTCTGATGCCGGGAGGGATTGGGGGCAGGAGGAGAAGGGGACGAGAGAGGATGAGATGGCTGGATGGCATCACTGACTCGATGGATGTGAGTCTGAGTGAACTCCGGGAGTTGGTGATGGACAGGGAGGCCTGGCGTCCTGCGATTCATGGGGTCGCAAAGAGTCGGACACAACTGAGCGACTGATGTGATCTGATCTGATAAAAGTAAAAACAGGCCCGTTTACTGGATGTAAGACATTTTCATTACCTCCTGCAGCCCCCAAGCCCTGATCTCAATCCTGGTCACTCTCGTAGTTGGGGTGTCTTCTGGAAGGCTGTAACTGATGGCAGATAAGATGTTAGAGACACTAATCTCACTTCCCCACACCCCAGCCTTTGTTGCTTGCTCAAAAGGGCATGTCCTGCTGAGGGGGTGGGGTGGGAATTCAATTTAAATATCAAAGCATCACTTGTACAAAAAGTACATCGATTTGGCCTGACTGGGCTCAATCTCCTTCTAGTGATATTTTGTTCTCACCAGAACAAGCCTTTTTATTAACGACTGACCTATCACTGAATTCTGTTATTTCATTCTTCCAAATGCTTTTATTCCAGTTCCCATAGCTAGTCCCCTAAAAGCTTAGTATCTCATGTCCCTAAAAGTCCCCTAAAAGTTCTTAGTATCTCATGCTGGAATTTATACAACAGTTTTTTAACTAGCCTGCCCCTTAAATCAATGGCAGACTCCCTTGCCTGGAAAACTACTTTAAATATGCCTCATGTCAGCTAAAATGCTTTTCAGTTTCCGGTTACCAATGACGTGTTTGAGTTTTAAGGACATTCATCACCTGGTTCCAACTTGAATTTCCTCCATCTGGTAGCATGCCCTTACGTTCACCTTGACTGCCAGCAAGCCCTACCCTTTCTGTGAAGCCGGGCTCAGAAGTTCCCCTTTCGGTTCCCCTAGTCATCCTCGGCACAGAGGTGGGGTGGAAATTGTGAAGGGGGTGGAGCAGAGTAACTGAAACACTATTCAGCACCTATTATTTGTCTGTTTATTACTGTATTATTCTATTCAGGAAAGGCCCAACTCAGGCCAGTAACTGTAAAACTTTCTAATTTCTTTACAGAATTCAGGATTTTTTTTTTTTGTCCAGTTGTTGAGAAAGTACCTGATACTTGCAATTCATTAGAAATAGGACGCCGCAGGAAAGACTCCTCTGTTGTACTTCTTTTATATTCTTCCAGCAAACACTCTAGACTTGACTGCTAAGGCCTGGTAATCAGTGTATGAACTTTGGGTTCTAATCCTGATCTTTCACTTATTAACGGTGTGACCGGGGCAACCGGTTCATTAAGCGGGAATCAATGATGCCTATCCTAGGGGTGAAACAAAGATAAATGTATGTAAACTCAGCAACGCAGTCCCTGGCACGTGGCGGGGGCACAGTAACACCATTATCAGGCCTGGCGGAGGTCCCAAGGTCGGTTCACTCGGAAAGAACGCTCACTCTGGGCAGTAGCAGTTGGAGAGGCACCGGCCCTACACCGTCCCAGAGCCAGGGCCCGCTTTCCTGCGAGACCGCGTCGGCTCACAGCTGCGCTCCGATGCGGCTCCCAGAAACACTAGTCTTTCCTCTGGGCGAAGGGCCCGGGACTCCGAGGCTACCCCCACCCCGGCGGCGTCCGGGAAGGAGCAGGAACGCATCCGCGGGCTTCCCGGCACGCCCACGGGGCCTGGGTCCCCCATCCGCGGGCCGCGCCGGGCGGTGCCTTCTCGGGGGCGGAACCCAGAGCCGTACCATCTCTTTCGGGGGCTGGGGGAGGGAAAACAGCGGCCATCCCTTTGGGGACGCGCCCGAAGGCGCGCAGTCGCAGTGGGGGCCCCGCGGTCCGCGCAGCCGCCGGGGAGACTGCCGGGCCTCTCTTTCTCGCCTGTGCTGGGCCCAGAGCACAGGCAGGGCCGACCCCAGGGCCCAGCACCCCACTTCCCCGGAGTTGGGAGCGGCGCGGGCAGGGGTGCGGGGCCGAGGCGGGCGCAGTGGGGCGGGGTCGCGGCGGGCGTAGGAGGGCGGGGTCGCGGCGGGCGCAGGAGGGCGGGGCCGCGGGGCGCGCGGGGGGCGGGGCCGCGGGGCGCGCCGGGGGCGGGGCCGCGGCGGTGGTGTCCTTGCGGCGCAGCCCGGGACACGAGCGCATCGTCGCAGGTCAGCGCGGCGCGGCTGCTGGAACTCCGAGAGGCCCACGAGCGGCGTCCACCATGTTGTCCCGGGCGGCGTGCAGGTGAGGCTTCGGACGGCGGGTGCTGAGGCCGGTCGCGGCCCCGGCGGGGGCCTCGGTGGCTTGGCGCTGCTGCCGCCCACTGGCCTGCTCGCGCCGGCCCCGCGGGCTCCAGGACACCGGCCTGCGGGCAGGTGGTGGGCCGAGCGCGCCCAGGTGCCGCCGGGTCCGCTGCACCGCAGTTTGAGTTTCAGGCTGGAGACTGGACGGCTGGCTGGCCGACGGTCCCAAGGGCCAGCTCCCCCCACCCACCACCCCCTCCCCGCTCCTCCTCCTCCTCCCCGGCCCTCGGGTCCTCTTTCCGGGGTGCGGAGACGCGCTCGGTGGGGAAAGGTGGCTGCGTGCGGGGCCCTATCGCGCTGGGTGTGCTCTCTCTGCAGCACGAGCAGGAGACTGGTGCCGGCCCTGGGCGTGCTGGGCTCCCGGCAGAAGCACAGCCTCCCCGACCTGCCGTACGACTACGGCGCCCTGGAGCCGCACATCAACGCGCAGATCATGCAGCTGCACCACAGCAAGCACCACGCGGCCTACGTGAACAACCTCAACGTCGCCGAGGAGAAGTACCGGGAGGCGCTGGAGAAGGGTGGGTGCCGGGCGGCCGGGCTCTGGGAAGCGGAGCACTACGCTGCGCGGCGTGTCTGGCAAAGACCGGTGTCCCCCGGCGCCGCGCAGAACCAACGCGCGCGGTTGCGCGTCGACCTGGGGGCGGAATTAACAGGGAGAACAGCCGTTTCGTGGGGAACCCAGGCTTGCATTTGTTGGCCACTCTTTATTTTCTTTTATATGCCACTCTTTTGAATTGAGTGAAAATATAGTACGGAGTTGGTGTTTCTCTTTTTTTAGAGGAGCTCAGTTGACAAAACCCGTAGTGCGTGAACTTTATTTTGTGTTTGTGTCTGGGGCCGACTATGGGAGTACTATGTCTTAACGTTTCTAAACAGAATAGTTATTACATTTTTGCATGAGGGAAACCTTTGTTTCCAGGCTGTACGTGTGGCTGAAGCAACACAGTTAAAAATGCATTTTTTTCCTAAATGTTTTTCCCCCCATTTTATTTATTTTAATTTGGAGTATAATTGCTTTACAATGTTGTGTTAGTTTCTGCGGTGCAAGGACACCGGAGTTTTGCGACTCCACGGACTGTAGACCCCCAGGCTCCTCTGTCCATGGGATTCTCCAGGCAAGAATACTGGAGTGGGTTGCCATTTCCTTCTCCATGAATCAGCGATGGGTATACACATATCCCCTCCCTCTTGAGCCTCTCCCGCCCGCCCCTCAGCCCACCCTTGTAGGTCATCACAGAGCACCCAGCTGAGCATCTTGTGCAGTACAGGGAGCTTCCCACTAGCTAGCTATTTCAGATATGGTAGTATATACTGAGGAGAAGACGATGGCACCCCACTCCAGTACTTCTGCCTGGAAAATCCCATGGATGGAGGAGCCTGGAAGGCTGCAGTCCATGGGGTTGCTAAGAGTCGGAAAAGACTGAGCGACTTCACTTTCACTTTTCACTTTCATGCATTGGAGAAGGAAATGGCAACCCACTCCAGTGTTCTTGCCTGGAGAATCGCAGGGACGGGGGAGCCTGGTGAGCTGCCGTCTATGGGGTCGCACAGAGTCGGACACGACTGAACCGCAGCAGCGGGCACTATATGTACCTCAGTGCTGCTCTCTCAGTTCTTCCCCCGCTCCTTCCCACCCGTCCTGTCCACGAGTCCATTCCTTCTACATCTGCGTCTCTATTCTTGCCCTGCACATGGTTCATCAGCACCAGTTTTCTAGATTTCCTATGTCTGCGAGTTGAATTTCAGTCCTGAGAAATTGGTTGATTGTATTTTAGGCAGTGACTGCTTGTTGACTGGGGACATCTAGTGGGAAAAGGCAGTACTTCAGTCTGGTCATGTGTGAGATTATTAGGTAAACGAAAAGAAGAGGAAGTTACCACATTCTGGAAGATTGACTGGTGACCATCAGAGGGATGGTCTGAGGAAAGAAAAAGGTTCTGAGTACAGGAAGAGGTTCTACGATTTAGGGAAAACAACAACTTCGGGAAGAATGTGGTAACAGGGAGAGGCTGGGGGTAAATCCCAGTTGTGAAACTTACTTCCTGTAAGACAACACATGACACCTGGGAAGGCCTCTTCAGTATTTTAAAAGCAGCTTAAATGCCAGTACTTGTGCAATAGAAGCTTTGCTTGTTTAGTGAAAGCCTCTGGGAAAAAAGCTTTACTTTATCACAATATATTCTGTGTTGCCTATAAGTATCTGTGGTACTTTTGTTTATTTAAACAATTATATTTTAAAAACCATTAAGAAGTTACATTTTCATGTTTGAAAATTTGGGGAAAAAGTGTAAGGAAAATAACATCATTAATTTTATCTCAGGTAAGTACCATAAATACTTTTCAAACAAACATATATAATTGACTTTTATTGTATTCAACAGAGGAAAAAAAACTACTGTGAAGCCAAAGAAAATGTTGAGCTTCAGGAAAATGTTCTTAAAAGCAGATATTAAGCCTCCCAAATTTCTATTAAAATTTAAAAAATGCTTATGTAAACTTTAGGAGAATGTGATGAAACTAGTTCTCAGTAAGCAAGTTTCTTTTCCATTAGAAATAGTTACTGTTGGCATTAAAAAGCAATATAAATTCTGTATTTATTTTTAGAGTGATTCTTCAAAAAAAATTAGTAAGGGAAACACTGATCTGTCAGACAATTATTTTGTAAACATAGCAACAAAAGTTGGTATCTTAAACAGAACTCTCAAAGAGTATCTGTGTATTTAGATATCATTGGCCTTCTCCTTTCTGAATTGCTAAAAACTGGAGGCTTTGTTTCAGACAGCACCATTTCTTATGTGTGTTCTTAGCTGCACCCTCACAACAGAAATGACCAACCTAGACAGCATATTAAAAAACAGAGACATTACTTTGTCAACAGAGGTCCATCTAGTCAAGGCTATGGTTTTTCCAGTGGTCATGTATGGATGTGAGAGTTGGACTATAAAGAAAGCTGAGCACTGAGGAATTGATGCTTTTGAACTGTGGTGCTGGAGAAGACTCCTGAGAGTCCCTTGGACTGCAAGGAGATCCAACCAGTCCATCCTAAAGGAGATCAGTCCTGGGTGTTCATTGGTAGGACTGATTTTGTAGGTGAAACTCCAGTACTTTGGCCACCTGATGCAAAGAGCTGACTCATTGGAAAAGACCCTGATGCTGGGAAAGATTGAGGGCCGGAGGAGAAGGGGACAGCAGAGGATGAGATGGTCGGATGGCATTACTGACTTGATGAACATGGGTTTGGGTGAACTTCAGGAGTTGGTGATGGACAAGGAGGCCTGGCGTGCTGTGGTTCATGGGGTTGCAAAGAGTTGGACATGACTGAGTGAATGAACTAACAACAGAAATAGAAAACTTCTGTTATGTAAGCTCCCCAAGGGCAGAGTTCTGCTTGGTTCTGTGTCCTTCACTTTGGGATCTTGTGAGTCATAAGAACTTAATACCAAATAAGGAAATTCCCATCTTTCATAATAGTTTCATTAGTCTGTACCTTCTTCAAGGCATAGAAAAAAAAAAAAATATCATTTTGCCTCTGTGTTTGGCAAGGTAGAAAAAACAGCTCCAAATATGCCATTCTTTTTAAAGTACAGAGGTCAGAATTCTTTTTCTGTAGAAACTCTATTTAGTGTCATGAGTGCCTGCTATGTTGTAAGGCAGTACGTTGAGCCTCAGAGACACAGCAGTGCACAGAAGTCCATGTCTTCATTGGAGCTTTCCTTGCACGGAGAGACGTGAATAAGAAATGTGTAGTATGTCAGGGGCTGAAGTCCTATCGAGGAGAACAGAGGAGGGGAAGTGGTCTGGAGGCGGGTGGGCATTGCCCATTTCGTATTGTGGTTAGAGAAGCCTTCTAATGTGGTTGATGTTTCAGTGGAGACTTGAGAGGGCATGGGGGATGGTGAACCTGGAGGCTGTCTCCAGGAAGAGTGTTCCAGCAAAGGCTGCAGCGGTCAGTGGAAGCCCTAAGCTGGCCACATGCCAGGCCGGCTATCTAAGTGCCAGGAGGGGCCACTTTATCTGAGCTGGGCCAGCAGGGAGATGCAGAGGGCTGTATGACACGCATCCGTGTACCAATTGTAAGGACTTAGGGTTCACTCTGAGAAGAGCAGCCTGTGGAGGGGTTTGACCCCAGGTGTTCCATGATCAGTCTGAGGTTTAGAGAAGCCCTCTGACCACTGTGTTGAGAATAGACCGTAGGGGTGGGTGTAGAAGCAGCAGTGGGAGACATGGAGGCTGGAGGGAGGGATGAGCTTCTGGATGTTCTCTGGCTTTGCTGCTGGGTTGGATGTGGGGTGTGAGAGGAAAGGAATTGCAAATCACCATGTCATCAAAACTGCCCTGAGCAAACAGCTGGCGCTCACTGAGATGGGGGAGGCCTTTGGACGAACGCATTTGGGGTTGAAGATCAGCGGTTCAGTTTTGAGTAAGTTGAGGTTTTTGGTAGTATAACCATGCTAGTAGGTGGTTGTCTATCTAGAGAATGAGAGTTGAACATTCTCCATATAGCCTGTGTATGGAGCCATCTATTTTATAGCACTCCACTATTTTCTGTCCTTGTTTTCTTTGTTAGGTCATTTACTGAAATCTTTTCTATCTGAGAAAACTGAGTTCTTTGAAGCCCAGGAGTGAATTTTTTACTAGCTTTGCCACTCTTGCTCACTAGCTGTTTGCTGCATTATTGATTGAACTGAAAATCCCCTGGGACACATAATTTGGGGAAGCTTTTTTTTTTTTTTTTTGTAAAATACTGAAATGGTGAAGTTTTGGGACTACTTGTTCAGTTACTCAGTCGTATCCGGCTCTTTGCGACCCCATGGAGTGTAGCCCACCAGGCTCCGTGGGATTCTCCAGGCAAGAATACTGGAGTGGATTGCCATAAAGAGCAAGACTTTAAAGAAAATGTGTTCTTATTTTAACCTTTCAGGTGATGTTACAGCTCAGATAGCTCTGCAGCCTGCATTAAAGTTCAACGGTGGGGGCCATATCAATCACAGCATCTTCTGGACAAATCTGAGCCCTAACGGTGGTGGAGAACCCAAAGGTTGGTTTAAACTGGGGCAACCTTGGCTTCATTTTGTGCATAGTAGGAATGACTTGATTTTCTTAAGTTACCTTCATTCTCTCTGAGGTATCATGATGGAATCTGAGAGTACGACAGAGTTGTAACTTTCAGAGGGGCACATGCGAGAGTGCAGAATACATCCAGGGAATTATGCACACATGCACACACATAACGGTGTCATCTCCTGATCGAAATGCACTGTGCATCAGGGGAAGACTGAGTTTTTAGGAAAGATGAATTTTCATTTACTTGCTCTAGGCCCTGGGATAAGATATTAACCATTCCATATCTTACTTTTCTTCATCTGTGTGATATGGGGATAATTATAGGGTTGTTTTAAAAATTAGGCCATTATAGAATAGTGCCCTTTGCTATTATTTTACTACTCTTTCTAACTGATAGGTTAGAAAAATAGGGTTTTTTTTTTGTCCCAGAAAAATAGGTTTTCCAGGACAGCTGCAGGTAACAAGGGAGTCCAGAGCCAATGAACTTGTTTGTTCTGCTTGTTCACTTGACTTCCGTATGGTGCATGGAGTCCCGTAACTTTATCCTTCCCATCCCAGGGAAGGTATGGGTCATAAACAGCGCTCTCCACCTTTGTCTCTGGTCTTCTGGCATCTACCTTAAGTTTCTTTTAATCATTTTTAATCATATTCTAGAAGGCACCTTATGCACTTGAAATAAGCAGTTTCATTTGGAAGTAAAGATGATTGGAGGAGTAAGTATGGGGAGCTGGAGAATTTATTTTTTCTGAGGTAGATCTTTAGACCTTGACTTAATACTTTTGAGGTGTTGAGAGTTACCAGAATCTCAGATACACCTGTGTTCATCCAACAGGTTTTGGCACTCTGCCATTTTTGTGTTATCCGTGCCCCTTTATCTCATCACTTGTGCTTAAAATAGATGATTACTTTAAAAATTAAAAAGAAGTTGAATATTTATTTTTTTGGCTCTGCCAGGTCTTAGCTGTGGCATGTGGGATCTAGGTCCCTGCCAGGCAGCAAACCCTGGCCTTGGGGCATTGGGAGCACGGAGTCTTAGCCACTGGACCACCAGGGAAGCCCCTAGATGATGACTGTTAGACCATTAAAATAAGAGAAGTAATATTTTGGGCGTAGTTGATTTAGTTGATGTGCTCAGTCTAGGATTGTATTCTGTATTGCTACAGAATAAAAAGGGTGATAACCCTTAAAGTGTACCC
This sequence comes from Tragelaphus eurycerus, assembly GCA_935064755.1. Classification (NCBI taxonomy): domain Eukaryota; kingdom Metazoa; phylum Chordata; class Mammalia; order Artiodactyla; family Bovidae; genus Tragelaphus; species Tragelaphus eurycerus. The sequence goes on along the minus strand of CAKXYN010000039.1, from coordinate 18,461,530 downwards.
TTAGTTCACTTTAAGAGGCAACATCACTCTTTTTAAAATGATGTAGTAATTAAGATAGGAAAGATCTAGGCTGCCTTGGAGAAGAAGCAAATCTTAGCCGTAACGTTTTATTCCCAAACTGAGATAGAGTAGGTAGGGTAGGATTCAAAGTAAAATCTTTTGTTGAGGGGAAAAAAGAAAGCGAATGGAAATAGTACTGTGAGTGAAAAAAATCCCTCTAACATGTTTCAGTAACACACATGTGAATTAAAATTCTGAGACCTGATGACTCTCGTGTTGGGGCAGGAATGACTGTGTTTTGTAGGCTTGCTGGGTTATGGAGTGTTTTCTGTGTTGTCTAGTTGTGTCTTGGGCCATATGACAATAATACTTGATATATGTACTAAAATATTTTATTGTAATTGTTGTAATCTCTTCATTCATGGGTGGTTTTTGTAACCTTTTTTCTGTTTCTGTTTTTAATAGGGGAATTGCTGGAAGCCATCAAACGTGACTTTGGTTCCTTTGCCAAATTTAAGGAAAAGCTGACTGCTGTATCTGTTGGTGTCCAAGGCTCTGGTTGGGGTTGGCTCGGCTTCAATAAGGAGCAGGGACGCTTACAGATTGCTGCTTGTTCTAACCAGGATCCCCTGCAAGGAACAACAGGTTAGAATTGTTTATTCTGGAGAGATGGTTCGTAATAAAACATTTATCGTGAACTGAAGACTAGCAGTGTTTAAACCTTCCTGAGTATGTTTTGAGCAGATCTTAGGAGCCGATACCCAGAGTCTTGTGTGAGCAAAAATGCTTTCCAGGTCCTTGATATTTTATAAAATTAGCACGTGTAATTTTACAGATATGTTAACAAAAAAGATTTTAAACATAAGCTCTGCTTCATTTGATAGAGAATTCATATCAGGCTACAGAATGATTATATGCACTAGAATAAAAACCTAAGATTAGATAAATAGCATGAAGGAGGAAGAGAGACACAGGCTCGGTCTGACTTCAAACCTTGTACTCTTATCCCCTCTGCTGAGCACCTGTGGCTAAACTGGGACCAGAGCTCAGGTTTCCAGAGTCTGCCTTGCCAAGGGCTTTAGTACAGGAAGAGGCTGGGCTTCAAAGCTGCAGGCTGGGCTCATGAATTCCTTTTTCATGTTGAGCCAGATGGAAGTAGTAGCTCTTTAGGGAGTAGTCCTAACAATCCAGCGGTCAGCTAGAACTCTGATGAAAAGTGATCGAATCGGTTAGCAGTGGGTCTCAGCCGTATTTTCTGCCTCTGCACATGTCAGGAGACTTCCTTACATGACTCACTGCCCTGGATCTGTCCAGATTTAGCCAGAATCTAAGCTGCTCTTTTGGGAGCCACAGAATTGGGAAAAGCAAAGATTTGTGAGCCCTGAGTGCTCTAGAGTCAGGTGCCTGACCTGGAAGGCTGTGATTGGTGAATCCTAGCGACACTGCCTTCTCCCCACTTGAAGAAAGCCAATAGGAATAAAGATAAATGAAAGTCATGGCAGTTTATTTATGGGAAAAGTCATGTATGAATTTTGTTGCCTTAATTATAAATGATTAGTGGCACACCTCATGACGGATTTAGACACATTGGTTGATGACTGTTTTCTTAGAGAAGTGCTTACAGTTGGAGAGGTTTCTTTTTTTTTTTTTTTTTGCTGTACAGCATGGTGTGTGGGGTTTTAGTTCCCTGATCAGGAATCAAACCCATGCCCCCTGCAGTGGAAGTGTGGATTCTTAACCACTGGACCTCCAGGGAAGTCCCTAGAGAGGTTTCTTAAATGAATGTTTTGTAGATTTAACTAATTCTTCATTTAAATTACTTAATTTCCAAAATGTGCATCTTTTCCTTAAGTCTTACTCAGTTTTCCTTGTCAACTTATTCTTATATTAATGTCTTATATAAACCTTGTGCTTTATTTTATTGAAATATAGTTGGTTTACAATGTTGTGTTAATTTCTGTTGTACTGAAAAGTGACTCACTTTTATTAATTATACATATGCATTGTAAATGCTTTGTGCTCTCTGTGACTAACCTTAGCCCAGGGGAGCAGAGCAGGTTTTTCATAGCCCCCCACAAATGCACTCCACCTTTGGAAGGTACTCAGACACGCTGGAGACCTGGGTCTGATCCCTGGGTCAGGAAGATCCTCTGGAGGAGGGCATGGCAACCCACTCCAGTAATCTTGCTGGGCGAATCCCAATGGACAAAGGAGCCTGGCGGGCTGCAGTCCATGGGGTCGCAAAGAGTCATACACAACTGAGTAACTTAGCATACACATAGCCACCCCTGCAAACGAAAAACACCCTTTTTGAGACCCCTAGTAAGGACCACTGAGAATTGGCTCTTGGATAAATCTGTTGATTTTAAGAACACCTGTTAAATACTGTTTGTGGTTAGTTGATTTTTCCCAAGTCTATTTCAATTATTTTTCCTATTTATCACATTTTCTTCTTCCAAAGAGTAAAGTTTAAAATCGTTTAGGATATTTATTCTTATGCAGATTTTGTATATATATCATATATAAGCAACTGAAAAGTGGACGAGAATGTGGTAAAGGGTAATTTTGTTTGTGTAGGACAGTTAAAGCGAGAAGATGCAGTGTTTTAGATTGAATCTCGTGGTTTTTTTTTCTTTGCAACAGGTCTTATCCCCCTGCTGGGGATTGACGTGTGGGAGCATGCTTATTACCTTCAGTATAAAAATGTCAGGCCCGATTATCTGAAGGCCATTTGGAACGTGATCAACTGGGAGAATGTAACTGCACGATACACGGCTTGCAGCAAGTAAACCGTCAGCCTTACACTGAGTGCACCAAGGTCTTTCTGACTATTTTTGTAGTAGTGCAGAGAACCAGATAAACCAGCACGCTGCTCTGTTGTAGTGTTTCTGAGTGTGGCTTGTTCAAAACTTTGATAAAAATAATCCACTGCTATGGATAATCTCTCTTAAAAGTTTGTTATTAGGCAACTGTTTGAAAACGTTAAGTGCTTTGTATGATTTAGCCTTTTGATTGAACATTTTCTTCGGAGAGCTAAACTAGCTAGGAGGTGGTAGTTGTCATCATAAAACCATCAAAAAAACTTCATCCCCATGAAGCCTTTCTAATCCTGTTCAATCGCAGTTACAGAAAATCTAATCTTTTTTGCCCCAGTTGCTTAATAATAGAATATTAAATTTATTTCCCAAGGGAAATGTTCAGTTTTTCTATTGAAAATTGCTCTGTTAGTAATCCTCTGTCCAGTATTATTTCTGATAGTTACCACCCCGTGGTCTTTAATTATTTTCTGATCACATGTTACATAGGGTTAACACTAACCATTTTGTCATTAAAAATATATATGACTTGATTGCTGAGAATTGCTTTATTATGAGAAGGAAATAGTAACGCCTCTGAGTTTTTCTGTAGCAAGAAAAATAAAGACTTTTGTGAAATTTTGTCTTGAAGCATAGCAATATGTGTTGTCTAAGCACTCAAAAGGGACAAATTACGGCCTTGTTATTAAAATCCATGATAGGGCTGTGGCCACCGACCCTCTGGCTGGGCACTCACCCCTCTTCTTCCGGGTCTGTTCACAACGCCTCCCTCTCGAGAGAACCAGGCTGGCTCAGGTCCTGCCTCCCAAGTGATTAAAGACACGTTCGCTTCTGGATGAATTCAGATGCACGCCCCCCTCCGGAACATTTATTTGCAAAGACTTGTTTTTCAGTAATTTCATCCATTTTGAGGGTTTTTGTTTTCTTTTAGAAAAGGTATAATCAATACAGAAGCTTTATATTGCTTTATTGGTTTTTCCAGTAAAAGGAAGACCACCCCTAATTCAGTGACACCGCAAGTGACGCTCCTGCTTAGTTTTTTCGACTGGAGCTGCTCAGTGCAGTGGGGTCCTTTCTGTGTTTGGCTTCAGGTGCTCCCTGTTCATCATATCCCTCCTCATCGTTAACGGCTGTATAATGCTTTATCAGCTGGACACTTCCTAATGGATTTTACAGTCTGGTCACTGAAGATTTCATTTGTTTCTAATTGTTATTTCAAATAATGCCATTATTTGTGGCAGTCCACATAGCTTTTACCTTTCTATTGGAATATTTTCTCTCTATAGGTTTCTTTTTTTAAACTATTTAGTAACAGGGTGTTTTCTCAAATTTATTGTTTCATTTAAAAAGTTTTCCCCCGACTCTATTATCCATGTTTTTTTTTTTTTCATGGAAAAATGGAGTGACTTAGCAGTTTCAATATTGAAGACTGAAGTTTTTAAAAAATTTAAATTCAAGGCACTTTTCTTTGAGAGTTCAATTAGAAAAGCAGTCCTTCTGAATTGTCAACAGCATTTATGAGACTAGTGTTAACTGTGTGTGTGTGTGTGTGTGTGTGTGGATTGAAAATGACTCAGAGACTATGATCGCCATCCAAAGTGGCTTTCATGGAGCATAGCTAAGAGCTGAGTGCTGCTAACATATATCTTACATACACATATATATGCCTGTATATATAAAGGCACTTGTGTGACCACTGGTTATATGTATCCTGTATACAGATATACATGCTTATATATATAAACAAGGCAGTGAACTCTGTAAACAGACTGTTGAGGAAATAGGACCTTTTTGAAAGATGGGCTTTTGACTACAAGTAGTCTTCTAGATCATGAACTATCAAAGATAATGCAGAGACTACTGACATATCAAGCTGTTGGCCTCTTACTAAGCTTTACGACTCACAAAAAATTCAATGTTGAAATTTCTATGGGGCTCTATTTTTGCTTTGATTGTATTAAGTGACAATAAGGGAAAGCATACTGTCCTCCACTAAAGTTTTGGGTTTTAAGAGACTTAAGATGACATATGCAATACAGATTTTAATCATCCAGCAGAAAATAAGATTCTAAGATTCTGTTTAGCCCTGTTTTTCATAGTAGAAAAGAAACAGAAAAGGTAAAAACAGCATTTCTTCTGGAAAGGGCAAGTACTGTTCACCCAGAAAGAGTTTTGTGACCGAAGCCCAGAGCCTGCTCTAGTCTCAGATGAGCTGCAGAAACCTTACTTAGCCTGGGTGGTGCTGCAGGGGAGCAGGACGAAGGAAGAAGGGTGTTTGTGAAACAGAACAGTTGTGTAATAATGAAACTTTGATACTGAGAAATTATAGCTTCACTGCATATCTCAGATTCGTGATTCTAAAATGAGATTTGAGTTTCTGTTGAGTGCCTTGAGAAAGTAACATCAAAATCATAAAATTTAAGACTGATGTATGCTGTCAGTTACATCTTAAAAAGGAGGCAGAAGTACGAATTTTGTTTCTTGTTTTAATTGCAGAGGAACTACTCTTTGGCAAAGCTGTGAGGTAGCTGTTTTATAAATGACATCTCTCATTTTCAGTCACGCTCTCACAATCCCATCAAGCTAACGTTCTGTGTTCTAAGGTACATGTGGTACCTACTAAAAATCCTGTAAGGTCCTGGAAAGTTTTCATTTAGTTATTCATTAAAGGAGCATTTATTTTCATATTGTAAGCATGAAGTTTTTTGATTGCCAATAAAAGAATCTGTTTGCCACCAAAAGAGGTCTTCATTAAATACGTGTGCCCAAATATTTATAATCCTATAATGCTGTATCATTTGTACGGCAGGAAAGGAATAATAGATGATAGGCAGTTGAAATTTTACTTTGAAAACCCCGAAGACATATGAATTCTATCTCCAGTTATAGAGTGTTTTATATGATCTTTTTTTTTGGTCATGCTGTGCGGCATGTGGGATCTGTTTCTTGACCAGAGATTGAACCTGTGCTCCTTGCATTGGGAGTGTGGTCTTAACCCCTGGACACCAGGGAAGTCCCAATTATAACATCTTAGAACATTACCCAGACACAGAATCTTGTCTTAACTCTAGGAAAAAAGATTTTTATCACAAGGACAGAGGAGCCCGGCAGGCTGCAGTCCATGGGGTTGCAAAGAGTCGGACATGACTGAGCAACTAACATCATATCACATCTTGAGTGATTATATTTTATTCACTTGGGTGTTGGAACGTATGAGATTAGTGAAGCTCTCCCTGGACTCTTAGTCCACCTGGCTCTTGAGCAACTTGGGACCTTAGGAGCATAGACACTTCACACAGTCAAAAATCCACATACAATATAGAGTTGGCCTCTGACCAACCTTGGATCTTGTAGTTTATGTGTTTATTGAAAAAGATCTGCATGTCAGTGGACCTGTGCATTTCAAACACGGGTCAGCTGTATATTCTCTAGAAGCAAAGTGAGGTTTGCCCATGTTTGGGGAAGCCACGTGTCAGCTGTTCCACGAGTGCTTGTATTGGTAATGAATGCTTCTCTTGAGCAGCTTCTGGAAGACACTGAAAAAATAAAGCATCTCAACTTTAGTTTGAAAGGGAAAGAACAAATGCCTCGTCTCTTCTGTCTGCTCACGATTGTCCCCTGAGTGTCCCGTGGCTGCACCCCACACCTCCACGCACAATGTGGCTGTCATGTCTCTGCTCCTGTGAAAACATGAGCTCCAGGAAGGCCCAGGGCAGAAAGTCCCTGATCATTTGTGTATCTTTGGTATGGAGCACACAATTCTGGGCCCACATTAACATTTTTTATTAAATGATGTGATTTGATAGACCATCATGGAAATCAACCCCAAATACTCATTGGAAGGATGGATGCTGAAGCTGAAGCTCCAATACTTTGGCCACCTGATACGAAGAACTGACTCACTGGAAAAGACCCTGTGTAAGGAAGATCCCCTGGAGAAGGGAATGGCAGCCCACTCCAGTATTCTTGCCTGGAGAAGTCCATGGACAGAGGAGCCTGGTGAGCTACCGTCCAAGGGGTCACAAAGAGCTGGATACAACCAAGCAACTAACACACTGATGCTGGGAAAGATTGAGGGCAGGAGGAGAAGAGAGTGGCAGAGGATGAGATGGTTGGATGGCATCACCAACTCAGTGGACAGGAACTTGGACAAACTTTGGGAGATAGTGAGGGACAGGGAGGCCTGGTGTGCTGCAGGCCATGGGGTCACAGATTTGGACATGACAGTGACTGAACAACAACATTATACTGTGAATACATGTATCTTCCAGGCTCAGAAGTTACTGAAGCCCACAGAGCAGCCGCAGAATGTCTGTGACCACAGGGCCTTTGCACATGACTCAAAAGAGCAGTGGGTGGTCCTGGGAGGCCTGGGCCCCAGTTCTGATGCTTTCAGCACCTGTGTGATACTGGTCAGCGTGCCTGATTCCGGTCCTTTCCCTTTCATGTAAAATGATGGATTTGGAAAGATGATCTTAGGTGCCAACTCTAGCATTTTATGGATTTATTTGTGGATTAACTAATTATTGTAGCCAAATGCATACTGGTGATGCTGGATGGTCCTGTCATTTACAAAAGCTATTAAGTTTATATTCTTTAAACAAAGATTCTCCAACCAATCACATATTTGCTGGTAGTACTGTCTTCCATCTTTCACTGGGGCTCAAGGAGGAAACCAGGAGGAAGAAAACCAACTGAGACTTTAGCTTCTAGCCCTCATCAGCATGTCAAAAGCCGTGGTTCACGATAACACCTCATGTTTGTAGGGAGTCGCATAGCACAGGTGTGGAGCCAGGCTGCCTGGGTGTGTCTTTGTTCCATCACTGTATTTTTGAGGTACATGCTAGTTGCTATACTGAGAGCCTCTGAATGAATAAGTTCTAGACATTGTTTCTCTTTCCTGATAAGCTGTAAGCATTTGATCTGGTTGATGGTCTGCTCTCTTACTACTAATTCACATACAGGCTTCTACTGAGGCCCTGCCACTTTGACTGCATGGCTTCCATGGTTCCTGTGCATGTGAGGAGCAAGCTGGCAGCCTGGGAGAAGGCATGGAGAGCTGCTCACGGGAAGCTTTATGGCCTGGCACACGTCACTCTGCTCCCACATCGCTGGCTAGAAGTTAGCCATGTAGCAACACCAAGCCAGGGTTGCTGCTGGGAAGCAAAGCATGTATGCTCAGGACAGAGAACCCGGAGTTACTGAGCAGGACTCTAGGCTCAGCACGGTGTGCCTTCCTGGACACAGCATCTGTTTCTTGCCCCTCCTGGGACCACTTACCTGTTCTCCAAGAGAGACAGCCCAAGTCCCAAACCCCAAATAAGGCACAGTCCTTTCCATCAGATTTATTTGTGGCCCTGTGTGGTTGGGTGACCTGTGAACCAAAACGTCAAGGTGTCTGCTGAGATAAACAGTCTTGTTCCTGGAGAGGAGATGCTCAGCGCTTGTTGGCCCAGGGAACGGTGAGAGAAGTCCAGTGATGAGACCTCCATTCTGCTCCCTGGGAGGGGTTTTATTTTTGATAAACAAACACTTTATTTATTTGTTTGTTTTTTGGCTGTGCTGGGTCTTCATTGCCACACGAGCTTTTCTCTAGCTGTGGTGAGTGGGGACTACTCCCTTGTGGCGGTGCGTGGGTTTCTCGTTGCTGTGGCTTTTCCTGTTGCAGAGCACAGGCTCTAGCTGCACAGGTTTCAGTAGTTGTGGCTTCCAGGCTCTAGAGCACAGACTCAATAGTTGTAGCTCTTGGCCTTAGCTGCTCCAAGGCATGTGGGATTTTCCTGGACCAGAGGTTGAACCTGTGTCCCACCGCAGCACTATTTGTAACAGCCAGGACATGGAAGCAGCCTAGATGTTCATCCACAGATGAATGGATGAAGAAGATGTATATATATATGTGTGTGTGTATATATATATACACACAATGGAATATGACTCAGCCATTCTTTTTTTGAATGAAGTAAGGCTATTTGCAGCAATATGGATGGACCTAGAGATTATCATACTAAGTGAAGTAAGTCCGAGAAAGATAAATATTCTATGATGTCATTTGTGTGTACTTGGGTGCTTAGTCACTCAGTCGTGTACCTTTATGTGTGCAATCTAAAAAATAGTACAAATGAATTTACTTGTAAAACAGAAAGAGACTCACAGGCATAGAAAACAAACTTATGGAAAACAAAGGGGTAGCTGAGGGGGGCGGTGAACTGACTCATTGGAAAAGACCCTGATGCTGGGAAAGATTGAAGGCTGGAGGAGAAGGGGACGACAGAGGATGAGATGGTTGGATGGCATCACCGACTCAATGGGCATGAGTTTGAGTCAACTCCAGGAATTGGTGATGGACAGGGAGGCCTGGCGTGCTGCAGTCCATGGGGTTGCAAAGAGTCGGACTCGACTGAGCGACTGAACTGAACTGACTGAAATGAGATTTACAGATGCACACTATTGTAAATAACATAGATAAACAACATAGATTTATGGATATCTCTGGGAACTATATTTAGCATCTTATAATAAACTAAAATGGGATAGAATAAAAAAGAACACATATATACATATGTGTATATATATATATATATAAATATAACCGAATCACTTCGCTGTATGCCTGAGACTAACACAATGTTGTAAATCAGCTATATTGCAATAAAAAAACTCAACCAATTTGCTCCAAAGGGAACTCTGGATTATGCGTACTCCCAAGTCTGCTCATTTCTGAGTCTTTTCTATCTCAGTAAATGGTAGCACCTAATAGCTTGAACCCAGAGCCCAAGTTACTCTTGTCGTTTCTTTTTCTCACTCATATCCAATTTAGCAGCAACTCTCTTGCCACTTATACTGTAGTCTCTTATCTGTATTTCATCCCCAAAGCCCCATAATTGAGTTTGCAGCTTCCATCTTGCCTCTCTAGAACTTCATTTTTTCTGTAACTGGAATAATCCAAGAAGTGTCCACTCTTCTGTTGAAAACTCACCAGTGACCTTTCTTTACCCTTAGAAAAAAGTCCAGAATTAAAAAATATATATATATATATATATAATTTGCTTATTTGGCTGCCCTGGGTCTTAGTTGTGGCCCTAGGGATCTTTAGCTGTGGCATGTGGGATCTAATCCCCTGACCAGGGATCAAACCTGGCCCCCTGCACTGGGAGCTCAGAGTCTTAGCCACTGGACTGCCAGCGAAGTCCCCAGAATTCTTTCCCAAGACCTTCAAGGTCTTGCACGGCCTGTCTCTTTTCTGCTTTCGTCTCATCGCATCCTCCTCACCCCTCAGACTCCAGGGGCCCGGCTCTGCATTTCCGAGGCCCCTCTCGGTTCCTCTGTGGCTTTGCCCCTGCTGCCCCAGCCCCGGGAAGCCACTCTTCTCTTCCCAAGGCGACCCTTCCTCACTGGGCCCTCCCAGGCCATCTGACGTAAACCTAAGTATTTCCTCCCTAGGACAGTCTGCAATTCTCTTGGCGATATATTCCCTTGCTTGTTTACTACTTGCGCTCTTCCACTAGCGTGTAAGTGTACTCAAGGCCCTTCATAGCTGAGCCTCGGGGCTTGAGTCTAGCATACAGCTGATGATCAATGAACAATCCTCCTGCTCCTGCAGCAGGCCCTACAGGGGTCTTCAGTATGCACTTTGAAACCCCCCAGACTAGAAATTCCCAGTGGTTCCTATTGGTTCCAGAGTTTATGGTCCTTCTGTGTGTGTGCATGCTAAGCTGCTTCAGTGTGTCTGACCCTTTGTGACCCCAGGGACTGTAGCCCGGCCAGGCTTCTCTATCCATGGAATTCTCCAGGCAAGAACACTGGAGTGGGCTACCATTCCCTTCTCCAGGGGGTCTTCTCACCCAGGGATCAAACCCAAGTCCCTTATATCTCCTGCATTGGTGGGTGGGTTCTTTACCACCAGCGCTAACTGGGATGCCAATATCTTTTTTGTTTTTGTTGTTGCTGTTATTTAACAGCTTTTGTTTAGTTTGGAGATATTATGTTGATATTTTTCTAACTTTATTTTTAACTTTTAGTTTTTATTTGTTTAGAAAATTCTTCTTGATAAGTATGGCTAGAAGTTTGTCAATTTTTTTGGAACTCAGGTTCTAGTAGATTGATGAGCCCTGTTCATTTTTTTTGTTCTTTCAAGGGATTTCTCTTGTGTTTTTTTTTTTTTTTTTTTTTGCCACACTTCAAGACATCTGGGATCTTAGTATCTTAGTTCCCTGACCAGGGATGGAACCTGAGCCCCTTGCAGTGAAAGTGCAGAGTGTTAACCGCTGGACCGCCAGGGAAGTCCCTCAAATATAATACCTTGATGAATGTTTATTAGGTTGCAGTGACACAGGGATGCAGAGCCAGGTAATTTACTGTTGTAGCTGTCTTCATGGAATAAATTTTCCACTAGGAAGTTAACAGTGTTTGGGTGACTTTAACAAAATACCCTAGACTTGGCTCTTGGGCAGCAAGGAGATCAAACCGTCAATCCTAAAGAAAATCAACCCTGACTACTCACTGGAAGGCCTGATGCTACACCTGAAGCCCCAATACTTTGGCCGCCTGATGCAAAGAGCCATGTTGTTGGCAAGACCCTGATGCTGGGAAAGATCGAAGGCAGGAGAAGTGGGTAACAGAGGATGAGATGATTGGATGGCATCACCAACTCAATGGACATGAATTTGAGCAAAGTCTTGGAGATGGTGAAGGACAGGGAAGCCTGGGGTGCTGCAATCTATGGGGGTGCAAAGGTGTCAAAAAGAGTCAAGACGAGTCAGACACCACTTGGCAACTGAACAATGACAAGACTTGGCTCAAAGGCCACTATTTCTCCCGAGGGAACCCAGTTCAGTTCATCAGAGATCAGATCAGTCGCTCAGTCGTGTCCGACTCTTTGCGACCCCATGAACTGCAGCACGCCAGGCCTCCCTATCCATCACCAGCTCTCGGAGGTCACTCAGACTCACATTCATCGAGTCAGTGATGCCATCCAGCCATCTCATCCTCTGTCGTCCCCTTCTCCTCCTGCCCTCAATCCCTCCCAGCATCAGAGTCTTCTCCAATGAGTCAACTCTTCACATGAGGTGGCCAAAATACTGGAGTTTCAGCTTTAGCATCATTCCCTCCAAAGAAATCCCAGGTCTGATCTCCTTCATAGCAGTCCATAATCTCTTTAAGCACTTCTTTCTCTCATTTTTTTCAGTACGTTGGTATTACACATGAGTAATGCATCTTTGTGTAAATCATAGAATTACTTTAAATAGGTCAAGTCCTAATGATTCAAGAAATCTGACAAGAAATAAATTTACATCCTTAAGACAACTGTACAAAACCTCATATACTCAAACACCTGGTCTCTGTTTAAGGAACATTTGCACTTAGAGAAAATATTAAGGAGAATTTCCAACTTTTTGAGATTTTAAACTAAGCACAAACATTACTTGTTTTTATATATTTTTTAAATACTGAATATAAGATTTGTGTATTTCCTAATTAGAAAGGTAGGAAATAGAAGAAATCAATATTTCAATTTTGTTTTCATTGAATACTTGCAAGGAGCTCCCCTTCCCACCCACATTACAACTGAACTCAAAACACATGAATTTGTAACTCTTTATTATTTTTATTTTATTAAAAAATTTTTTTAAAAATATATTTTTATTTGGCATGCCACATGGCATGTGGAATCTTATGTGAATTGTAGACAAGAATACTAGAGTGGAGTTCCTTCTCCAGGGGATCTTTCCAACCCAGGAATCAAATCCAGGTCTCTCGCATTGCAGGCAGATTCTTTACCATCTGAGCCACCAGGGAAGCCACTTAGTTCCCCTACCAGGGATCAGACCCAAGCCCCCTGCATTGGAAGGGCAGAGTCTTAACCACTGGACTCCCAGGGAAGTCCCAAATTTGTAACACTGAAAAGTTGTGGGCAATTACATGCCCAATTGTTTCTTATTCTTTCTAGTTTAGTTATATTCAATTATCATTATGGTTATTGGTGAAATAAAGATGGAATTTTAAAAAATAGACTTTATTTTTTTAGAGTAGCATTAGATGAGCAGCAAAACTAAGTTGAAAGTACAAAGATTTCCCATATACCTCCTGCCTTCCCACCTCAGTCTCTCTTACTGTTAACATGCCCCCAAAGATCTGAAACTCCAATACTTTGGCCACCTCATGCAAAGAGCTGACTCATTTGAAAAGACCCTGATGCTGGGAAAGATTGAGGGCAGGAGTAGAGGACGACAAAGAATGAGATGCTTGGATGGCATTAGTGACTCAGGGGACATGGGTTTGGGTGGACTCTGGGAGCTGGTGATGGACAGGGAGGCCTGGCGTGCTGCAGTTAATGTGGTTGCAAAGAGTCGGACACAACTGAGTGACTGAACTGAACTGAACTTACTGTAATTGATGAACCTACATGGACAAATCATCACCGCAAGTCCATAGCTTACATTCGGGTTCACTCGGTTTTATATGATCTATGTGTTTGGACAAACATATGCCCTGAATCATTACCGTTACAGAATCATTCAAAATAGAATCACTACCGTAAACATCCTCTTTGCTCTACTTATTTATCCCCTTCCTCCAAATTGCTGGCAACCACTGATTTTTTTTTTTTTTTTTTTGGTTGTCTCCATGGTTTTGCCTTTTCCAGAATGTCACAGAGCTGGAATCATGAGTGTTTAGACTTTTTAGATTAGCTTATTTCACTTAGTAAAATGCTTTTAAGCTTCCTCCATGTCTTTTCATAGCTCATATCTTTTTAGCACTGAATAATTCTCCTCTCTGGATGTACCACAGTTTACTTATTTCTTCACCAACTGAGTGCTTCTGAGTTTCAGCGATTGCGAATAGAGCTGCTATGAACGTCTTCGTGCAGTTTTCTTTGTGGATTTTTAACTCAGTAGGTAAATAACAAGGGAAGTGATGGCTGGATCATACAGTCAGAGTATATTTTAGTTTTGTAGGAATGGAGTTAAATTCACATCGATTCATGTTGATGTTTGACAGAAAACAACAAAATTCTGTAAAGCAATTATCCTTCAACTAAAAAATAAAAACTAAAAAGAAAAATTAATAACTCTTGGATAGTTCATCCACCAGAAGGTGTGTCTACTAGGGTATCAGGCCAGGAGGGTGCAAACTAGGATGAAATCCAGCCTTCCTTCTGCTCTTCGAGAAGCTGTATCTGTTCAGTTCTCACAAAGCTGCCCTGTGAGCTGGCTATGATCTTGTTAGCGGTTTTTCTTTTCTTTTTTTCCCCCCTCCTTGGGGCCTGGCCTGATGTCCTATTCCTAGAGCCAGGAATTCCTTCTCTTTCCTAGAGGATGCATCTTCTCCAAAGTTGGTGGGGGTGGGATGAGGAAAGAACATTTTGTGTCTCTATGCCTGCGTGTTCAGTAGCTTTAGTCGTCTGGCTCTTTGCAGCCCCATGGACTGTAGCCTGCCAGTCTCCTCTGTCTATGGGATTCTCCAGGCAAGAATACTGGAGTGGGTTGACATTTCCTTTTCCAGGTGCTCTTCCTAACCTAGGGATTGAACCCAGGTCTCCTGCACTGCAGGCAGATTCTTTACCATCTGAGCCACCAGGGAAGCTTTGTGTCTCCATTGGACCCCTTAAATGTATCTCTTCAACTCCCCATTTGACCTGGACTTATCTGAAACCCAAAAAGCCATGTACCATCTGCTCTGAGTCTCAGATTTAAATCTAACACTGGTCTCAAGGTTAAAGGGCCTGTTTGCCTCGCTCTCCAACAGCCTTTAAGAGTCAATCCCCTGCATCGAACCTGGACTGGAGATTCGTTTCTTATATGATATTATGCATGTTTCAATGCCATTCTCCCAAATCATCCCCCCTCCTCCCACAGAGTCCAAAAGACTGTTCTATACATCTGTGTCTCTTTTTGGTGCACTGGGATGACCCAGAGGGATGGTATGGGGAGGGAGGTGGGAGGGGGGTTCAGCAGTGGGAACACGTATATACCCGTGGTGGATTCATGTTGATGTATGGAAAAACCAATACAATATTGTAAAGTAATTAGCCTCCAATTAAAATTTAAAAAAAAGTAGAAAAAAAAAGTCAATTCCCATAAAAAGCTTTATTCTTTCACTGACTGGAGGAAACCTCTGGGGGCTTCCCCTGTGGCTCAGTTGGTAAAGAATCTGCCTGCAATGCAGGAGGCCTGGGTTCTATCCCTGGGTTGGGAAGATCCCCTGGAGAAGGGAAAGGCTACCCACTCCAGTATTCTGGCCTGGAAAGTTCCATGGACTGAAAAGTCCATGGGGTCACAGAGAGTCTTAGGGACTGAGACTTTCACTTCACCGTAAATACATTTGCTCTATACCAGTAGGTGGCAGTATTGCTACACTTTTCTCCCCTGCATTCTCTGCTAAAAAAGTGATTTACTGAAAGAGTGGTTTGGAACAGTATTAAAGAAGGTCCCCTACCCCTGCCAAAGAAGTACATTAGCTTGTCAGTTTTGCTCATTTGAGAACAGATCATCTTCTACTTTTCAAATTTTTAAACCTTTAAGTTCTTTTTTATTTTTAAGCCATCTCAAATTTACGTAAAAGTTGCAATTATAGCATAAGAACCTTGGATTTTTCAGAATATTCTGAGAGGTAGCTGCTGATGGGAGGCCCTATCACCAAGTTCTTGGTCTGTGTTTCCTGAAGACAGGGCATTCTCTTCCAAAGCCACTAGACAGCCTTCAAAGTCAGAACATTGACAGTTGTCGTTCCCTACCCCGTCATTCTCAGATACCATTTGAGTTTCACTTGGTGTCACAGTAATGCCCTTTGTAGCAAAAGGATCCAATCCAGAGTCACCACTGTAGTTAGTAATCCTGTTTCCTGCCTTAGAAGCTGCCATGGGTGTAGCTAGAAGTTCCCTGCGTTGAGGACCCTGCGGAAATGTGAAGGGTAAAGAACACTCTCTTTGTTTTGTGTGTCTGATCCATCTGGATAGAGTATTTAGCTACATGCAGAGTCTTGTAAGGGCTCCAAACAGGAAGCTTCTAAATTGGCCAGAGGCGAAGTTCTACGGTTTTGCCAACTTCGATCACTATTAGCAGTTCTCTTTCTTGTTCACCTAAAAAATCGTTTCCTTTAGCCAAGCTCAGGCTTCATGTTCCTTTTCTTCCTACTCCCTCTGCCCAAATTCTGTGTTCAGATTTATTTTGGTTACTGAGATGCCATATTCAGTTTTCGACATTTTTACCAACCGCAGTCGAGGACCACCGAGTGGGGCTGTCAATCACGCTGTGGCTTTTCAGATCTGACTGCCTCCACTTCCTGCCAAGGAGTTTCTTTCCACGAGAAGGTGATCCGATTTGTGTAGGTTCTGTGTCTCAATTCTTATTTCCTTAAATATTTCACTCCTTCCCTCTATCTATTTCTCTTCTTGGGGAAAATCCACTGTTCTCTGAGATTTGCCTATTTTGGACACCTTAGGCCAAATCGGTCCCTTCTCTGTGCTCTGCCCCTCTCTGTGTGCTGGTACTCACTGGTGTATGTTGTAACAATTTGTTTGTCGATTTCCACTCTCTATGAGCTTGGGGTTTATCCATGGTGGGGACGGGTCTCTATTCATTTTGTACCCCTAACCCTTACCACAGGGCTTCACACCAGGCTCCCATCAACTTCAACTGCTCTTTACTTTTACTAGCACTTGAAAAAATTTTTTTATCCATTTATTTGGCTGTGTTAGGTCTTAACTGTGGTACGTGGGATCTTCAGTTTTCATTGTGGCATGTGGGTCTTTAGTTGCAACATGTGGGATTTAGTTCCCTGTTTAAGGGAACTAGAAAAGTCCCCCACACTTTCCTTTAGACATTTCTTCTCAGACTTTAGTCCAACATTTTTCCCAATTTAGATGGTATATATATATATATATATATATATATATATATATATAATAATGTATTTGTTTACTTGACTGCCCTGGGTCTTAGCTGTGACATTTGGGATCTAGCTCCCTGGCCAAGGATTGAACTTGGGCACTCTGCATTGGGAGTTTGGAGTCTTAGCCACTGGACCACTGGGGAAGTCCCAATGGTGTATGTTCTTAGTTCTGCAAAGTGGAATAGAAAGCATTATCCCATAGACGGATAACATAGTTTCATTATCAATATCTAGGAGCTGTCTGAACTGATGTCAAATTATTGTCAAAGAACAGATGTTAGTCTCTGAAAATCTAAACCTCGTTTTAAAGTCTTGTTGCTAACCACTCTAGGTAGCTCAATTGCTTTAAATTTTTTGAAAGTTAAAGTGTTTCAAGACATTTCTGGCTTTTTACTGAGGTTAAAAAAAATAGCTATAAATAACATTTGATAAGATTCATTAAAAACACTTGCCCAGTGAGAGTAATCGAGGGTGTCCCTGGCCTACACCTGCCTTTGAGAGCCCATTCATTTCTGTGCTGAAGCCAGCTTAGAGCCCTCCTTTGGGGAGACCATGCCTCCTGGGCTGCCTCCTTGTGGAGCAAACCGCCTTCTGTTTGTGCACACTGCAGTTTATTCTGCAGCCCCCTCCCCTCAACTCAGCTGACAAGGTGAAGGTTGTTGCTTAGTCGCTAAGTCACATCTGACTCTTTCCTACCCAATACACTGTAGCCCGCCAGGCTCCTCTGTCCATGGGATTCTCCAGGCAAGAATACTGGAGTGGGTTGCCATTTCCTCCTCCAGGGGATATCTTCCTGACCCAGGGGTGGAATGCGCATCGCCTGCCTGGCAGGTGGATTCTTTACCACTGAACCACCTGGGAAGCCCATGAAGTGGTATGGTATGGGCCTGCCTGTAATTTGTGCTATATAATCAATACTTCAGATAGTTGTCAGAATAAACCCCCAAACTCTGCCGATCAATATTTATAAAAACCAAGACATAATGCCAATAGAAATTTGTTTGGAGCATACCTGCTCAACACATCCCATGGAGATTGTTCATAAGTGATAGGTTTTGCTCTCTTGCCGGCCTTCTCATCTGCTTCCTCCTCTTCCTTCCTCCTCCTCTACCATAATAAGTGTCATGACACTTAGAGCTGATGCAATCCACTTGTTCTCTAGATTTTGCTAGATCCTCTGGCAATTCTTCTTGGACTATGCGGACCACTGGAGTGCCATCTACCCACACCACATTCACTTGGCGTTTTGCAGACCTCTGTTTCTCGAACAGGTGTAAGACGGTGGTTGAGAGCCTGACCTTCAGAAACAGACGTTCCTGATTTGAATTCTGCCCTAATCCTGGCCGTTCCCCTTCACCACCTGTGTGACTGCTGATCATTATTTGATCTTTCTAAGAATCCATGTCCCCATCTGTAACAAAGGGTGAGAACACCCTTGACAGGGTGTGCCACGTCACTTCAGTCGTGTCCGACTCTGTGCGACCCCATAGACAGCAGCCCACCAGGCTCCCCCGTCCCTGGGATTCTCCAGGCAAGAACACTGGAGTGGGTTGCCATTTCCTTCTCCAATGCATGAAAGTGAAAAGTGAAAGTGAAGTTGCTCAGTCGTGTCCGACTCTTAGTGACCCCATGGACCGCAGCCCACCAGGCTCCTCCATCCATGGGACTTTCTAATCAAGAGTGCTGGATTGGGGTGCCATTGCCTTAAATAATTCAGGTGCTGCATTTAGCACAGTGCCTGACTCCTAGTGGGCTTCTCTGGTGGTTCAGTGGTCAAGGGAACCTGTGTGGCTGGAAGGCAGGGGTTGGGGGCTGGGAGGGGATAGCTCACTGAGTCCTGTGGCCTCTGGGGAGACATTGGCTTTTGCTCTGAACGAGATGGGGGCAAATGGAGGATGTGGGTGTGGAAGGTGCTGTTCAGCTGCATCTCACAGTTTTCTTCTCTCTTTCTTCATCCCTCCCTCCCTCTCTCCCTTCTCCTCTTCCTCTCTCTCTTTTCCTTCTTCTCTTTCCTCTTCCTCCTCTTCCTTCCGGTGGATCAACAGAAAACTTCTGTTCAACTTGCTGTAGTAGGTCAACTCTGTCCCTGAACAGCTGGTGGGTTTGCTGAATGATTAGGGAAAGTGTGACTTTTCAGATTGTGCTCTCTGTGTTGACAGTCAGAAAGCTGATCAACTTTCCGATCAAGGCCCCTTTTTGACAACAGAGTATCGGGTTGAGACCCAACTTGGTCATCTGTACAATATCCTCACGGTGGTAGGTGACTCGAGAACACGTTCCATCATTGGTTATAACTTCCTAGGCTGCAGGATTGTTCGGTTACCAATGATTTTCTCCACTAGACCATGAGCTCCACAAAGGCAGAGGCCATGGTGCTGCTTTAACATTTAGCATGGAGTCCCCAGAACCCATGACACTGCCCTGTAGATAGACTTAATAAATAGTTGAATGAATGAACATGTGAAATCAGTATGATAATTTTTGTTTTCTCTACTGCTATGATGCCGGAGCCAAACATTGTGAAACCTCTGTTCGGAGAGCCATAGGCAATTACATTGTTGGATGAAAATCCATCATTTAAGAATACATTGCAAGACTGCATTTTCTGCCAGCACAGTGTGAACCTTGGGGCCTAGCTCTGCCCATAATTTAGCACTTGTCAGGAATGTTCCCACTCTGACAATTTATTGGAAAGTCAGATGAGAACATTTCAGGTGAGATCGGGCGCATTCAGGGTGGTATGGCCGTGGATGTGCGATGAGGACATTTCAGAGAAATGGTAAGGTTTGATAAGAAAACCCATTTTTCTGTGAGTTAATGAAAGAATTCAGGAGACTCAGTTAAGTTTTTAACATTTAAAATATTTATATTTAATATGTTTATATAAAAATATAAATATTTATAAATAGCTCATTAAAAAAAAACAACAACAAAGAGCACTTTATTCCCTTGGAGGTTTCTGTACAACAATGATGCCACGTCGGGGTGGGGGTTGGGGGGTTGGGGGGAGGGTCATCCTGGCTTCCTTGAGCACAGCCCTCCTCCCGGGAGTAGAGCCAGTCACCTCCAACTTGTGCGAAAGCACTCGCTTCCCTGTCTGGTCTCACGGCCACGATGTGCCAGCTGTACCCAGGCTGCTGGAGCTCACACCACTGGCTGGCTTCTAGTGATGGCCCCGATCATGTGGGTGCAGATGCCCTTTGGCCTGGAGTGGCCCAAACTGGTTAGACCTGTGCCCACTTACAGGCCCCGCCTGGACTCACAGGAACACAGAGCATTGAGACTGCTGCTGCTGCTACTGCTAAGTTGCTTCAGTAGTTTCCGACTCTGTGCCACCCCATAGATGGCAGCCCACCAGGCTCCCCCGTCCCTGGGATTCTCCAGGCAAGAACACTGGAGTGGGTTGCCATTGCCTTCTCCAACAGCTCATTTTTTTACAGATTGTATACAGCTATAAAATCAAATAAATATATCATTTAGTATCAACACAATTATGAAAGAAAGAAAGAAAGTGAAGTTGCTCAGTTGTGTCCAACTCTTTGCGACCCCATGGACTGTAGCCTACCAGGCTCCTCTGTCCATGGGATTTTTCAGGCAAGAATACTGGAGTGGGTTTCCATTTCCTTCTCCAAACACAATTATGAGGCTAATGTGATTCCAGTGGGCAGCATCAGTGATTCTGGGTCACACCTCCTTGTGTGAACATCTCATTGCCTGCTTCCTGCTCCTGTGTTTCCTTTCACAACTTACACAACATTCCCTGAGGTAATGCAATTCTCCCAACACTCTCTTTTACTCACAGTATTGCAAAAATATATATTCTTTCTGCCATTTGCCATGCAATTTGCTTTTTACCTTTGCTGGCTTAATAATGCCTCTTTTATCTCTTAAGTTTATTTATTTTTTTTTTGTTTCACATATGATAATATACATGTTTCAATGCCGTTCACCCATATCATCCCTCCCTCGCCCTCTCCCACAGAGTCCAAAAGACTGTTCACTACATCAGTGTCTCTTTTGCTGTCTCGCATACAGGGTTATCATTACCTTCTTTCTAAATTCCATATATATGCGTTAGTATACTGTATTGGTGTTTTTCTTTCTGGCTTACTTCACTCTGTATAATAGGCTCCAGTTTCATCCACCTCATTAGAACTGATTCAAATGCATTGTTTTTAATGGCTGAGTAATACTCCATTGTGTATATGTACCACAGCTTTCTTATCCATTCATCTGTGGATGGACATCTAGGTTGCTTCCAAGTCCTGGCTATTGTAAACAGTGCTGCTATGAACATTGGGGTACACATGTCTCTTTCGATTCTGGTTTCCTCAGTGTGTATGCCCAGCAGTGGGATTGCTGGATCATATGGCAGTTCTATTTCCAGTTTTTTTTTTTAAATGTTTTAAAATTTAATTATAAACATATAATACTTCGTATTCATAAAAAGTAAAGGAAAGTTAAAAAAAGTCTCTCATAACTATCACCTCTCAATCCCATTTCCAGAAGTAGCCACCATTAATAAACTGTATGTCTTTTCAGGTAGCTTTTATATAAATATATGAAAAGTATGCATGCTATAAATATTCTTTAAAAAACAAATAGGATCCTATCCTATTCTAATTGTCCTCAACTTGCTTTTTTTCTTGATTAATGACATAAGACACACCTTTTCATATTCTATTCTAGTATATTCTCTTTTAGAATGTAAAGATCCATTATATGCATAGAATTCATAGAGATCCATTGTATTGCTCTGTGATAATGGAATTCCTTATTGATGGACATACAGTTTGCATCTAGCATTTATTGTATAATATCATATCTGAAACGAGTTGCCAGTCCAGGTACGATGCCTGATAACAGATGCCTGGGATTGGTGCACTGGGACGACCCAGGGGGATGGTATGGGGAGGGAGGAGGGAAGAGGGTTCAGGATGGGGAACACATGTATACTTGTGGCGGATCCATCTTGATGTATGGCAAAAGCAATACAATATTGTAAAGTTAAGCAAAATAAAATTTAATTAAAAAAATAAAATATTTGAGAGGGAAATTTGGCAATATTATAATATTTAAATTAGAACAAACAAACAAAAATATGTTTAAGGGCTTTTGTGGTAGCATTGTTTGAAACAATAAATGCTATTTCCAGTTTTTTAAGGAATCTCCACACTGTTCTCCATAGTGGCTGTATTAGTTTGCATTCCCACCAACAGTGTAAGAGGGTTCCCTTTTCTCCACACCTTCTTCAGCATTTATTGCTTGTAGACTTTTGGATCGTAGCCATTCTGACTGGCGTGAAATGGTACCTCATTGTGGTTTTGATTTGCATTTCTCTGATAATGAGTGATGTTGAGCATCTTTTCATGTGTTTGTTAGCCATCTGTATGTCTTCTTTGGAGAAATGTCTGTTTAGTTCTTTGGCCCATTTTTTGATTGGGTCATTTATTTTTCTGGAATTGAGCTGCAGGAGTTGCTTGTATATTTTTGAGATTAATTTTTTGTCAGCTGCTTCATTTGCTATTATTTTCTCCCATTCTGAAGGCTGTATTTTCACCTTGCTTATAGTTTCCTTTGTTGTGTAGAAGCTTTTAATTTTAATTAGGTCCCATTTGTTTATATTTGCTTTTATTTCCAATATTCTGGGAGGTGGGTCATAGAGGATCCTGTTGTGATTTATGTTGGAGAGTGTTTTGCCTATGTTCTCCTCTAGGAGTTTTATAGTTTCTGGTCTTTTGTTTGGATCTTTAATCCATTTTGAGTTTATTTTTGTGTATGGTGTTAGAAAGTGTTCTAGTTTCATTCTTTTACAAGTGGTTGACCAGTTTCCCCAGCACCACTTGTTAAAGAGATTGTCTTTTCTCCATGGTATATTCTTGCCTCCTTTGTCAAAGATAAGGTGTCCATAGGTGCATGGATTTATCTCTGGGCTTTCTATTTTGTTCCATTGATCTATATTTCTGTCTTTGTGCCAGTACCATACTGTCTTGATGACTGTGGCTTTGTAGTAGAGCCTGAAGTCAGGCAGGTTGATTCCTCCAGTTTCATTCTTCTTTCTCAAGATTGCTTTAGCTATTCGAGGTTTTTTGTATTTCCATACAAATTGTGAAATTATTTGTTCTAGTTCTCTGAAAAATACCATTGGTAGCTTGATAAGGATTGCATTGAATCTATAGATTGCTTTGGGTAGTATACTCATTTTCACTATATTGATTCTTCTGATCCATGAACATGGTATATTTCTCCATCTACTTGTGTCCCCTTTGATTTCTTTCACCAGTGTTTTATAGTTTTCTATATATAGGTCTTTTATTTCTTTAGGTATATATATTCCTAAGTATTTTATTCTTTTCATTGCAATGGTGAATGAAATTGTTTCCTTAATTTCTCTTTCTGTTTTCTCATTGTTAGTGTATAGGAATGCAAGGGATTTTTGTGTGTTAATTTTATATCCTGTGACTTTACTATATTCATTGTTCTGCTAAGCTCACCAAACTTCAGGTGCTGGTGGCTGGTGACCATGTGATCGATAGACACAATGCCATCTTTGCATCCTCAGACATAAAGCAGACATTCAAATGGCCCAGAAAGCACATTTACATTAAAAATTTTACATTACTACTGAAATGAAAAAAAACTTTGAGCATATCCAAAAATGTATCATAGGACTAGAGCTTAAGAACATTAGGCTGACTAGTTGCATACTGCCTATTTATTTAGACCCCCAAATTTGATTTGGTGTTTTTTTCTTTGTGTGTGTTGGGTGGGGAGGTGTGTGTGTTGTGTGTGTGTGTATGTGTTTGTGTGTGAAAAAAGAGATAAAGAGAAGACTTTTTTTTTTTGGGGCGGGGCTGGAGGGGAGTGGGGCGGTGAGCCCACTTCCCAGTATGTGGAACTTCCCTGACCAGGGATCGAAAAACTGCGTCCCCTGTAGTAGAAGCTCAGTCTTAGCCACTGGACTACCTGTGAAGTTTGAGAAGATTTATTTTTTAAGTATAATTGTTTAAGCTAGTTTTTAAATATTAATGGGTACATAACCTCTTACAGAGATATTTGAAGAGAATCAGGCAGAATGTTTACCTCTGGTTATTTTCAAGATTTTTAACATACACATTGGAATTCTTGAGATGAAAGTTACTCTTTAGTTCTAGTAAACAAATACAAGAATTTGAGAATGCATGTCCTGGGCAAATGCCAGGACTATTGTGTTTTATTTTCCATTAAGATCAAATATTTTGAAATTTTGTTTGGAGATGGTGTTTATCATTTTGTTATATTCCGGACTATTCATCAGACAGTATATCTAAGACATACTGGTGTTTATTTAGATTATAATAAACAGGATAGTTATCTGGTTTTAGTCTTTTGTGATTGTCATAAGGCAGACTTCAGTTACAGTGTCAAATTAACTTTTTTTCTTGACTTTACACATACATTTTCTGAAGGGTTCTGCAAATTCTTCAAAAATACAATATATACTTTACTACTGCCAGAGAATATGTATGTCTTAAATTTGAGTTTTTGAACTCTCACATCTGTGAACATTTGAAATGCATTTATTTTGCAAAATCAAATTTTGAAATTAACATGGAATCTATATCTTGAAAATGTATGACAGCCTCAATATTTGGATGCCCATATTAACAAAAGCATAGGGAATTCAAATTCAATTTTGTTTTATTTTCTAGTTCTACTTATAGAGCAATTCTAGTGGTTTACAAATAAAATACATTAGCTTTTAATTAGCTAAATACATAGATGTTAAATGTTAGCTTTTAATTTAATTCTGACTTTGATAAAGAGAAAAGCTGTATTACAGAAAGACCATGGAATAAAAACCTTAACATATGAAATCCTATTTCATATTCCAAATCCATGACTATTTGGAGACACCCATTATTATTTGATTACTTTTAGTTTTCAACCAGATGTTTGGTATTATGTATGCCTAGCTGTAGTGCAGCAGAGCTAACAGACGTATTTATTCATATGGAGTGTTTGTCATGTGACATCCTCAGTGTAATGCCTGCGTTTATCACAGGTTTTGCTCATTATTTTTATTAGGGCCTAACAGCTATTACAATGGTTTAAAGTCTCATCCTAAACCTTAACCCCAAAGCATTGAAATTTCACTGCTACAGGGAGATGCTGTTAAAGTAATTTTGGTAACCTGTCATCATTCCACAACCTTCCCTGGTGGCTCAGTGGTAAAGAATCTGCCTGCCAATATAGGAGACTTGGGTTTGATCCCTGGGTTGGGAAGATCCCCTGGAGAAGGAAATGGCAACCCACTCCAGTATTCTTGCCTGGAGAATTTCATGGACAGAGGAGCCTGGCGGGCTACAGTCCATGGGGGGGGTCACAGAAGAGTCGGACACAACTTAGCAACTGACACACACACACACATCGTTCCCCAAACACTAATCTTTTCCCTTCTGGTTAAAATTATGGTAAGTAGGTGGTCTCTGTATGTTTGTGTGTGTGTGTATTTGCAGTTATACAATGTTTATTGTGAATATCACTATTTAATTGATTGACATATTGTAGAGTACAAAAGTACAAACTCACAATATTATGTTATTTGAGAAGGATCAAAATGGAGGACTAGGAAGACCCTGAGCTCACAAACCCCTCCCCCCACCCCCAGGAACACCTCAAAACCACAGCTACATATAGAGCAGCTCTTCTGAGAACCCCGTGAAGACCAGTGGGTGGGTCTCCTACAACCCAGGGGGAACCAGGTGGAGTCTGGTAGGGGAGAAGAAGCAGTCTAGTCAGGACCCTCACCTCTAGTGGGTGACCCAGAAGAGGAGGGGGACATCACAAGCTAGGGGGGTCGGGGGAGGTCCTCCCTAAGGAGGGAGGGGTTCATGCTCTGTGTTAGGTGCCCCAGCCCTGGAGTCTGACACCAGGAAGCTGAGCCCCCTTATTTGGTTTGCAAACCAGTGGAAGGCCCCAGAGGGCTGTGAGAAACGAAAAGCCTTCTCCTAAAGAGCGCACGGAAAATTCTGAAAGAGATGGGAATACCAGACCACCTGATCTGCCTCTTAAGAAATCTGTATGCAGGTCAGGAAGCAACAGTTAGAACTGGTCATGGAACAACAGACTGGTTCCAAATAGGAAAAGGAGTACGTCAAGGCTGCATATTATCACCATGTTTATTTAACTTATATGCAGAGTACATCATGAGAAATGCTGGACTGGAAGAAACACAAGTTGGAATCAAGATTGCTGGGAGAAATATCAATAACCTCAGATATGCAGATGACACCACCCTTATGGCAGAAAGTGAAGAGGGGCTAAAAAACCTCTTGATGAAGGTGAAAGTGGAGAGTGAAAAGGTTGGCTTAAAGCTCAACATTCAGAAAACGAAGATCATGGCATCTGGTCCCATCACTTCATGGGAAATAGATGGAGAAACAGTGGAAACAGTGTCAGACTTTCTTTTTCTGGGCTCCAAAATCACTGCAGATGGTGACTGCAGCCATGAAATTAAAAGACGCTTACTCCTTGGAAGGAAAGTTATGACCAACCTAGATAGCATATTCAAAAGCAGAGACATTACTTTACCAACGAAGGTTCGCCTAGTCAAGGCTATGGTCTTTCCTGTGGTCATGTATGGATGTGAGAGCTGGACTGTCAAGAAGGCTGAGCGCCGAAGAATTGATGCTTTTGAACTCTTGTGTTGGAGAAGACTCTTGAGAGTCCCTTGGACTGCAAGAAGATCCAGCCAGTCCATTCTGAAGGAGATCAATCCTGGAATTTCTTTGGAAGGAATGGTGCTGAAGCTGAAACTCTAGTATTTTGGCCACCTCATGCGAAGAGTTGACTCATTGGAGAAGACTCTGATGCTGGGAGGGATTGAGGGCAGGAGGAGAAGGGGACGACAGAAGATGAGATGGCTGGATGGCATCACTGACTCGATGGATGCGAGTCTGAGTGACCTCCGGGAGCTGGTGATGGACAGGGAGGCCTGGCGTGCTGCGGTTCATGGGGTCGCAAAGAGTCGGACACGACTGAGCGACTGATCTGATCTGATCTGAAAGAGCGCGCACAGACGTCTTTGCTACCAGTCCCAGCATGGAGGCAGCGGCTTGGAAACTGCCCAGTGCTCTGCCCAGCTTGCCCAGTCTGCCCCAGCATGTCTCCCAGCCCCTCTGCCCTCCGCTGAGGCAGACACCGCCATTGCCAACTGGCACACGCACCAGGGAGGGAGAGAGGTCCCCTCGGCGCGGGCCTTGCCTCTGGTTGGCTCGGATACCCGGAGTGCGCTCAGAAGTGGGGTTTCAACCCCTGAGCGCCCCCAGCCAGGTCCCCAACCAGGGTGGAGACTGCAGCCCACCAGGAAGAAGCCCAACCCCCTCAGGGCTCCTGCTGGAGCTCCCTGAGCCCTGGACCCACCCCCCAATAGGGAAGGCCCCTACTCACACCTGGCTCCAGTTCTAAGCCCTTCCAACTCCAGCCGGTACCCTCCTCCAGGGTGGAAGCTGCCCGCGCACCCAGGGAGAGAGCAGAGCCTGTGCTCATTTCAGCTCCAGCCCTCCCATCAAAGCCACTGGGCACACACAGACTGCATAGGGATGCTCTCACACAAGGACACATCTTCAAGACCAACATATGCAACTATTGAGCCTAATTTCATAGAGACAGATGCAGAAACGTAGACGAAATGAGAAGACAGAGGACTACGTTTCAAACAAAACACCATGCTTCCAGCAAAGGCTGAAGAATATAGTAAGGGAAATGAAAACAACACTAGAAGGAATTAAGACCAGATTAGGTGGTTCAGAAAAAGGCCCAGTGACTTGTAAGATAGATTAGTGGAAATCACACAATCAGAACAGTAAACAGAAAAGCAAATTACAAAAAATGAGAATAGTTTAAGGAACCCCACTCCAGTACTCTTGTCTGGAAAATCCCATGGACGGAGGAACCTGGTAGGCTGCAGTCCATGGGGTCGCTCAGAGTCGGACAGGACTGAACAACTTCACTTTCACTTTTCACCTTCATGCATTGGAGAAGGCAATGGCAACCCACTCCAGTATTCTTGCCTGGAGAATCCCAGGGACAGGGGAGCCTGGTGGGTTGCTGTCTATGGGGTCGCACAGAGCCAGACACGACTGAAGCGACTTAGCAGTAGTAGCAATATTAGAAGTCCTAGAGTCTAGGACAATATCAAGGGTACTAACTGCATCACTGGGGATCCCAAAAGGATAAAAAAGAGGGAGAGACACAGAAAATGTATTTGGTGGCTCAGAGGTTAAAGAATCTGCCTGCAATGCAGGAGACCCGGGTTTCATCCCTGGGTTGGGAAGATCCCCTGGAATAGGGAATGGCAACTCACTCTAGTATTCTTGCCTGGAGAATTGCATGGACAGAGGACCCTGGTGGGCTGCAGACCATGGTGTCAAAGAGGCAGACACAACTGAGTGACTAACACACTAGGGCTGGCAACGGCCCTAACCTGTAGAAGGCAGCAGACGTCTAGGTCCAGAAAGCACATCAAACAAGAACTCAAAGAGACCCACACCAAGACATATCACACTTAAAATGGCAAAAGTTAAAAAGAAAAATTTGAAGGTAGCAAGAGACAAAGAGTCACATACCAAGAAACGCTTATCAGGTTATCAACTGATTTCTTGGCAGAAGCTTTACAGGCCAGAAAGGAGTGGCATGCTATATTTAAAGTGCTGGAAGGGAAAACCTACCACCTAGGATACTCTACCCAGCAAGATTATCATGCAGAATTAAAGGAGAGATAAAGAGTTTCCCAAACAAGCAAAAACTGAAAGAGTTCATCATCATTAAACCAACCTTACAAAAAATGTTAGAGAGTTTGCTTTAAGTGAAAAAGAACTATTGCAAATCTTAAAAGATGATGCTGTGAAAGTGCTGCACTCAATATGCAAGCAAATTTGGAAAACAGGACTGGAAAAGGTCAGTTTTCATTTCAATCCCAAAGGGCAATGCCAAAGAATGCTCGAACTACTGCACAATTCTGCTCATTTCACATGCTAGCAAGGTAATGCTCAAAATCCTTCAAGCTAGACTTCAACAGTACATAAACTTCCAGAAATACAAGCTGGATTTAGAAAAGGCAAAGGAACCAGAGATCAAATTGCCAACATCTGTTGGATCATAGAAAAAGCAAGAGAATTCCAGAAAGGCACCTGCTTCATTGACTACGCTAAAGCCTTTGACTCTGTGGATCACAACAAACAGTGGAGAGTTCTTCAAGAGATGGGAATACCAGGCCACCTTACCTGCCTCCTATGAAACATGTATGCAGGTTAAGAAGCAACAGTTAGAACCAGACATGGAACAACAGACTGATTCCAAATTGGTAAAGAAGTACATCAAGGCTACATATTGTCACCCTGCTTTTTTAAATTATATGCAGAGTATATCATGTGAAATGCCCAGCTGGATGAAGAACAAGCTGGAACCAAGATTAAGGGGAGAAATATCAATAACCTCAGATATACAGATGATACCACTCTAATGGCAGAAAGTGAAGAGGAATTAAAGAATCTCTTAATGAAAGTGAAAAAGGAGAGTGAAAAAGCTTGCTTGTCACTCAACATTCAAAAACAAAGATCATAGCATCTGGTTCCATCACTTCATGGCAAATAGATGGGGAAACAATGGAAACAGTGAGAGACTTTATTTTCTTGGGCTCCCAAATCACTGCAGATGGTGACTGCAGCCATGAAATTAAAAGACGCTTGCTCCTTGGAAGGAAAGTTATGACAAGCCTAGCTGCTGCTGCTGCTAAGTCGCTTCAGTTGTGTCTGACTCTGTGCGACCCCATAGACGGCAGGCCACCAGGCTCCTCCATCCCTGGGATTCTCCAGGCAAGAACACTGGAATGGGTTGCTATTTCCTTCTCCAGTACATGAAAGCGAAAAGTGAAAGTGAAGTCGTTCAGTCGTGTTCGACTCTTCAGGACCCCATAGACTGCAGCCTACCAGACTCCTCCGTCCATGGGATTTTCCAGGTAAGAGCACTGGAGTGGGGTGATGACAAGCCTGCTGCTGCTGCTGCTGCTGCTAAGTCGCTTCAGTTGTGTCTGACTCTGTGCGACCCCATAGACAGTAGCCCATCAGGCTCCACCATCCCTGGGATTCTCCAGGCAAGAACACTGGAGTGGGTTGCCATTTCCCTCTCCAATGCATGAAAGTGAAAAGTGAAAGTGAAGTCGCTCAGTCAAGTCTGACCTTTAGCCACCCCAGGGACTGCAGCCTACCAGGCTCCTCCGTCCATGGGAATTTCCAGGCAAGAGTACTGGAGTGGGGTGCCATTGCCTTCTCCGACGGATCCTGCCCACATAGAGCTATTTCAACCACTTCATTTGAGATTTACTCTTAACTAGGAAGAGCAATGGCACCCCACTTCAGTACTCTTGCCTGGAAAATCCCATGGATGGAGGAACCCGGTAGGCTGCAGTCCATGGGGTCGCTGAGAGTCGGACATGACTGTGACTTCACTTTCACTTTTCACTCTCATGCATT
Organism: Tragelaphus eurycerus; assembly: GCA_935064755.1. Classification (NCBI taxonomy): domain Eukaryota; kingdom Metazoa; phylum Chordata; class Mammalia; order Artiodactyla; family Bovidae; genus Tragelaphus; species Tragelaphus eurycerus. Next base: position 18,431,310 of record CAKXYN010000039.1, on the reverse strand, counting down.
GGAGAAGGAAATGGCAACCCACTTCAGTGTTCTTGCCTGGAGAATCCCAGGAACGGGGGAGCCTGGTGGGCTGCCATCTATGGGGTCACACAGGGTCGGACACGACTGAAGCGACTTAGCAGCAGCAGCAGGAAGAGCAGGCAAAGATTACAAGATGCAGGGGAAAGTTTCCAATGTTAAAGACAGATCGGTAACAAACAAATGACAAAGACACGAACAGAAAAAAGAACTTGGGGGAATACAGATACTATAAGAAGAGCAGAAAACTCCCCCCTGCCCCAAACCTTTATAAGCAATAACTTTGAAAACATTGAAGAAGACATAGGCAGAAGTCCTTGCAGAGTATACTACTTTTCAAATAAAATTTAAAAAGGTGAAGCCTTACTAGGAGAGAGATCTGTGTCCTTCCCCATTCTTTTTTCCTGGAATGTAGACACAATGGTTGGAGGTACAGCAGCCATCTTTTCATCATGCAGATGAATGTCACCAGCAAGGATGCTGAAACAGAAAGGTGGAAGGAGCCTGGTTTCTGAAGAACCTGTTGAAATTATTTTTGCCTTGGAATGTCTGTGCCTGAGTTTATTTAATTTTTTAAAATATATTTATTTAATTAATTTATTTGGCTGCTCTGATCTTAGTTGCAGCACCTAGGATCTTTGATCTTCCTTGCAGCACGTGGGATCTTTAGTTGTGGCTTGTGGGATCTAGTTCCTTGACTGGGGATCAAACTTGAGCCCCCTGCATTGGGAGTGTGGAGTCTTAGCCACTGGACCCCCAGGGAAGTCCTTGAGCTTCTTTTTGTGTGAATTCAATGCCTTATTTATTTAAGTCAAAATAGAAAGGTTTTCTATTTAAGTGAAGAGGAATATAATCCTAATCGCTTTGACACACATGCTATTTAGAAATATGAAGAAGACACAGTTAAAAGAGTTGAAAGTCCCTAAGACTTGGGGATGGGGAAAGATGGGGTAGGGAGCTGCTGGTTTCCTATCGTAAGCTTTAGAACTATTTTTTCTGTTAAAGTTATATACATGTCTAACTTGGATAAAAACAAAAATTAATTAAAAAAGAAAAGTTGGCGGATGGGGGAGGATATTCTGGGCTAAAGGCATGAACACAAGTGTGGGAAGGAGGCAGCAGGAGGTTGGTGACACCGTAGGGAAGAGTAAGGGATGAGAAAAGAAAGGGAAGCTAGAGGCAGCCTTAAAAATTTAGTGCACCGAGCTAGAAAATTCGGATACAAAAATCTCCTGAATGTTAATGAGTTAAATAGTAGCCCAGTGGCCTGGAAAAGCTAATGAATCTGAGTCATTTCTCTGTAAGGGAACTACCCATTCTCTTGGAAGAGCAGAGGTACAACCAATCCCCATTTAAGCAGTGAATCTGAAGGGGATAACATTTTGACTATGTTTACCATTTTGAGGGGCACGACCTAGTTCTCCTGTTTCAGAGAAGAGATAAGTAGCAAATTTGATTATCATAAAACGTGGACAGGAAGAATGGGAAATCTTGTGATTAAGTCTAAGTGCCAAGGAACAAGTGCATTAGACCTGTTATGGGCCCAGCCCTACTAGCTGTGTGACCCTGGGAAAGTTCCTTAACTTCTCTGTGCTTCAGTTTCTCCATCTGTAAAATTCTTTTTTTTTTTTTTTTTTTTGTAAAATTCTATAATAATACCTAACTTAGAGAGTTGTCAGGGGATTTGAGGAGTTAATAAATGTGAAGTTCTTAGAACAGTGCCCAGAACATATAATAAGTGCTGTTTTAGAGTTTGCTATTATTATGGGGTAGTCCTTGAGTGTTAAGTGATAATAATACTTGAAAAAAAAAACTATTTAGGATCTAAATTATATGGGAAATAACAACATTTTAATATGTAGAAGAGGAATGAAATATATATTACCTATGTTGGCAAATAGAAGACATTTGAAAGCAATCTAAGGGGAGTTAATAAGGAGCAATTGCGTGAATTATCTGTGAACAATAGCCCAATAACATGCCCCATTGTGTTAATAGAAAACTGCCTTTGGGCAGAGGATTCCCAGAAAGAAAGTGGGGCTGAACTAGGCTATTGAATTTAAGTCGCTGATATGGTCTAAACACCATAAAAGGCAAAAGCTGTGTTTGGACCTGGTAACAAACCCAGGCTGACTACAGCACATGGTTCATTATTCCATTGCCTTCTGGGCTCTCCCGGGCTGCAGCTAAGGAAGCCTATTTAGACTTCTTTTTTTGTCACAGTTCCAAAAATCACATGTTGCTGAAAGGAGTGCAGCAATCTCGACCTAAAGTTTGGAAAAAAGAGGAATGTGGAAAGCTGATAATAAGCGCCCAGACCAGCTTGATGCTGATTTAATGATCTGTGGCTCATGTTTAGAAGAGAGAGGCTTCGATTATTCTAATTAGTCCAGAACAGTGGAATAAGACACTGCCAGCAGGGCGAATAGGTATTGGACACCAGGAATAACCCAACCACAAGAATGAGTGAGTTGGGGGTTGGTGGCCAGTGGAGAAATATGATGTTGGGTATATTATGGGTTCAGATGACTGCCCCTCAGGCCAGTTCTAGTATAGACATGAGCTCAAAAAGTGCCCAGGGAAAGGACTGTGGTTGCTAAGTCCCACAAGCGCCTGTCTGTCCTCCGGGTGCAGACTTCATTTACTGTCTCAAACCAAGGACTGCAAAGAAGCATGATAACCTTGTCAGTGATGAAAGTCACGTTCAGGAGCCTCTCCTTGGAGGTGATAATTCCACCCCACCTTGGTCTTCCTGAATGTGCAATGGTAATGTTTTCCTCTTCGTCTGTATTCATTCTGTTTCCCGAGAAAACCATCTTGGGGGCACTGCCACTGCCATTAATACCTGTGATCCATGCACACTAGGAGGAAATAGGAAAAGCTGGTGTAGAGCTGATATTAACTTGACCTATGAGAGGGGCTTGTCACACTGTCTGGTGCCTGTCGCCTTGGGGTCAGGTCAAGTGTCTGATCAAATGTCACTTTCTCAGAGCTGTCTTTCCCGTGCTCTTACTGAAGTAGACTCCTGGAGATCATGTGGTTTGTCCACTCAGTATGTTTGGTTCCTCAGTCATCATCAGCCTCCCTCACTGGATGCAGGTAAGACCCAGATGTCTAGGTTATGACTGACCTAGACAGCATATTAAAAAGCAGAGACATCACTTTGCCAACACAGGTCTGTCTAGTCAAAGCTATGGTTTTTCCTGTAGTCATGTACAGATCTGAGAGTTGGATTATAAAGAAAGCTGAGCACCGAAGAATTGATGCTTTTGAACTGTGGTGTTGGAGAAGACTCTTGAGAGGCCCTTGGACTGCAAGGAGATCCAACCAGTCCATTCTAAAGGAGATCAGTCCTGAATGTTCATTGTTAGGACTGATGCTGAAGCTGAAACTCTAATACTTTGGTCATCTGATGTGAAGAACATCAGGGAAAAACCCTGATGCTGGGAAAGACGGAAGGCAGGAGGAGAAGGGGAGGACAGTGGATGAGATGGTTGAATGGCATCACTGACTCAATGGACACGAGTTTGAGCAAGCTCCAGGAGTTGGTGATGAACAGGGAGGCCTGGCGTGCTGCAGTCCATGGGGTTGCTCCAACCATACCACCCAGTTAGCTATTCAAAATTTAGATCCAATTCCTTCCTTTTTTCTTTCTATGTTTATTCTAAACACAGCTAAAGTTTCAAAACAGCAAATAACTAAGTTCTTAATCCTCCTCCAACATCTGTCTATGCTTTTGGAACCTACATAATATTTCAGTAATGTTTTTTGAAGACGTCCCCACAACCCTGTCCAAAATGAAATCCCACAAATCATTTTTTCCCTTATTTCCTTCTTTTCTTCTCCTTCCTTTCCTTTTTCCTCCCTCCTTCTCTTCCTTCCTTTCCTTTTTGTGTTTTAGAATACTTCAAGGGAAAATAATCCCTTAATGTGTGTGCAAGGAGACAGAGATATGCCTGGATATTTTTATATTCTCTTCTAGACTCTTAAGTCCTGAGGCATTGTATTTGTTTGCTTTTTTTTTTTTTTCCTTCAAATCAGCACCTTTGGGTGAATTTGCTGTCAAAGCTGAATTAGTCTCCATCATTTAAAATGCCAGTCAACCCCTGAGCCAGCTAACTCACTCCCCCTCAATGAACAACCAACCCAACCCCCGCAAATCTAACCAAAAACCTCTCCAAATAATTCATGCCCTCCTTTTGGATAAAAGTCAGACAGTCCATTTTCCTAATTGGTCGTGCTCTAAATGCCAAATGGAAATTCAGATACAAGCAACTCTTTCAAAATTCTTTTTCTGTAAATATCCATTGTTCTCCAGCTCTTTATTACATAAAATTCTTCTTATTAGAAAGTTCACCTTGGAAACAGCGTGGAGAAGAAGAGTGCTTGGGAGGCCACTGCCTTCCCGCCTCTCTGCTGTTCAGGAAGGATCTGCTGTCGATGGTGGGGATCAGGCTGGAGGAGCTGGGGGTGCTGGTGTGACTCTGAGGACTTGAACTGTTGCTGTTCAGTCATTCAGTCATGTCTGACTCTTTTGTGACATTGTGGACTGCAGCACACCAGGCTTCCCTGTCCATCACCATCTCTTGGAGTTTGCTCAAACTCATGTCCATTGAGTGGGTGATGCCATCCAACCATCTCATCCTCTTTTGTCCCCTTCTCCTCCTGCCTCCAATCTTTCCCAGCATCAGGGTCTTTTCCATCAGAGTCGGCTCTTCACATCAGATGGCCAAAGTATTGGAGCTTCAGCTTCAGTATCCATGCTTCCAATGAATATTCAGGATTGATTTCCTTTAGGATGGACTGGTTTGATCTCCTGGCTGTCCAACGGACTCTCAAGAGTCTTCTTCAGCACCACAGTTCAAAAGAATCAATTGCTTGTCACTCAGCTTTCTTTATGGTCCAACTCGACTGATGCTGAAGCTGAAACTCCAATACTTTGGCCACCTGATGTGAAGAACTGACTCATTGGAAAATATCCTGATTCTGGGAAAGGTTGAAGGTGGGAGGAGAAGGGGATGACAGGGAGGAGATGGTTGGATGGCATCACTGACTTGATGGACAAGAGTTTGAGCAAACTTCAGGGGTTGGTGATGGACAGGGAAACCTGGTATGCTGCAGTCCATGGAGTCACAGAGAGTCAGACATGACTGAACTCTGAATTGAACTGGAAAAACCATAGCTTTGAGGTATTCTCCTAAATCTATCACTAGAATTGGACAAGCCCCACTGGAGCTTGTCTGGTCGTGGGAATCCTTGGAGACAGAGATGCCAGGATTTCATGTAGGATGAAGATATCCATAAGCTAATAAAAGGGTGTAAGGCTGGGACATGCCTTACAGCTGCGTAGTACTGTATACAAGATCGAGATGTTATTTCTTTTACTTATCAAAGAATATGGGAAAGGGCTGCTGCTGCTGACTGTGGGGTGGGATGGGGGAAGGAAGGCCAATCCTTTCAGCTTCTTCTTGGAACCCCCACCCATGAGGAGCCTCCTGAGATAGAATTTGGGTGGAGACCATGCTGGAGTTTGGGTTTGTTGATACACTGATGAGAGGCTGAGGTGTTTGCCCGAGTCTGCAGAGGGGCCAGGCAGGGCGGGAACATCTCCATCACCGGAGGGGGAAGGTGCTTCCAGATTTCACCATGGATGCTGGGATTTGTCTCTCTGGTTACCTGATCTGGTCTTGGAAGCTTTCTTATTAACAATCTCTGTAAGGCATGGAGACTGACTTTCCTGGTGGCTCACACGGTTAAGTGTCTGCCTACAATGCAGGAGACTTGGGTTCAATCCCCAGGTTGGGAAGATCTCCTGGAGAAGGAAATGGCAACCCACTCCAGTATTCTTGCCTGGAAAATTCCATGGGCGGAGGAACCTGGTAGGCTACAGTCCATGGGGTCACAAAGAGTTGGACATGACTGAATGACTTCACCTTCAGGGCATGGAGAACCCTGGAATCTGTCTAGTATTTTCACCCATATGCAGCTCAAGTGGGTGGTGAGGCATTCTATTTCCTTTTGCTGGGACACCAGGAGCGCCCCACTGCTCTGGGCAGGGTCCCACAGCACGTGGCAGAGATGCAGGGCGTGGAGGAAATATCAGGTCTGGGGAGAGAGGCGGAGTAAACAGCAGGCATGGGGCAGGGCTGGAGGACCAGGAGTCTCAGATTGACCAAGGCAGGCAATAACTAGGGCAGCAGTTCTTACAGCTGATGTGACCTCGATCTGTCCTCATTGATGGGGAAGCTCTGAGGAATCCAGAGTTTCAGCCATATTCTAACTATTGCCCACTATACACTCTATGTCTGGACTTCTGTGGTGGCTCAGACAGCAAGAATCCACCTGCCACTGCAGGAGACACAGGAGACACAGGTCTGATCCCTGGGTTGGGAAGATCTTCTGGAGAAGGAAATGGCAACCCACTCCAGTTTTCTTGCCTGGAGAATCCCATGAACAGAGGAGCCTGGAGGGCTACAGTCCAGGGGGTCGCACAGAGTTGAACACGACTGAGTGACTAACACTTTCACACTCTATGACTAGATGCATTTTAAAGAAATATTTACTGATTTCTGCTTTTGGCTGCGCTGGGTCTTCGTTGCTTTCTCTAGTTGTGGCGAGCGGGGGCTGCTCTTTGTCGCAGTGCTCCGGCTTCTCACTGTGGTGGCTTCCCTTGCTGCAGGGCACCAGCTGTAGGGTGTGCAGGGCTTTAGTCATTGTGGGTCATGGGCTCCAGAGCTCAGGCTCAGGAGCTGTGGCTCACAGGTGTAATTGCCCCTCGGCACGTGGGATCTTCCTGGGTCAGGGCTTGAACTCACGTCCCCTCCATCGGCAGGCATAGTCTTAACCACTGGACAGCCAGGGAAGTCCCAGATGCATTTAGTCCAGAGGATGGTCAGCCCCTGCCCCTTTGCTGCACGTGAGTGTGTGTAGGCACTGATTGGATGGGCTTTCCACCAGCTTCCCATAATACTCACCAAGCTTGGTTCTCTTTGCAGCTTGGCCTTCCCTCCTCCTCACCAACTCCTACCACTCTGCCAGGCAATTGCCCCAGCCTGGCTGGGCTTTGGGGGCACATCTGCTGGATACAGCACTCTATCACACAAATGTGCTGTTCCAATCCACGCCCTGGATGGTTCTCTTGAACCAAGCAGAGCCATTAGATACCAAAATCAACAAGCATAGAGCTCTTTGGGTAAAGCTCAGCAGACTTGACATGTAACTGTGTGTATCTCCAAATAAGATTGGGTAAACCAATCAGCTTACCAAAATGAATTAGGGTTTCAACTCTGGTCAAATCAGTAAATATTTTTGAGAGTCAGCTATGGGTCAGACACTGATCTAAGTGCTGTCAGCTTACAAAAAGATCTTTGATTATGTTCTTAGACACTAGTTATTCTTCAGAAAGGTATCAGATCAGATCAGTCACTCCTGTCCGACCCCCCCGAACTGCAGCCGCCAGGCCTCTCTATCCATCACCAGCTCTCGGAGGTCCCACTCCTTCATCGAGTCAGTGATGCCATCCACCATCTCTCCTCTGTCGTCCCCTTCTCCTCCTCCCTCAATCCCTCCCAGCATCAGAGTCTTCTCCAATGAGTCAACTCTTCGCATGAGGTGGCCAAAATACTAGAGTTTCAGCTTGAGCATATTCCCCCCAAGAAATCCCAGGTCTGATCTCCTTCAGAATGGACCGGTTGGATCTCCTTGCAGTCCAAGGTATAGAAATTCTTTATTCTAAAATGCCATTGTTGATATTTTCCTAGTGGAATGTCTTTTCCCCTTGCATTATATACATTTTTGCTGATGTATGGGAAAATTATTTAAATGTTTTCTCACTTCTGATCACTTCACTGGAAACCTTCATTAATCCTATTTTTTTTTAATTTAAATACCTATTTTTATTTTTTTATTTGGCAGCACCAGGTCCTTGTTGAAGCATTCAGGATCTTTTAGTTGTAGCATGTGGGATCTAGTTCCCAGACCAGGGATCAAACCCGCCTCCATTCCCCCAGCACTGGGGGCATAGTCTTAGCCACTGGATCACCAGAGAAGACCCCTAATCCTAATTTTTTAATCTGAAATTTTACTCATCATAGTATAGGATTATGTTGTTTGCAAATAATGATTTGTTCTTGTTATTTATAATATTTATTTCTCTCAATAAAATTCATAAGCATTTTGTAACTCACTGAAGACTTTTTTTTTTTTCAAATGATCAAATGTGCCAAAATTTATTTTACTTCCATCAGAACTAATCTGATACATATGGGTAGGTAGGTAATAGTATGTAATCATGAAATGTGTTCTTTGTGGACAGCTGCAATGGTTCAACAAAATTAAATTTTATTTCTTGTCAGAGAAGCATATACTCCAGCATGTGAAATACTTTTGGAAGCTATGTTTACATATACAACTTTACCAAAAAAGAGGTTTAATAAAAATTTCACTGAAAATTCGATTAAGTGGTATTGCATATGAATTTTTATAGTCTTTGCCTTTCAAACCTCAAATAGACTTTGTAGAAAGTTTAATCGTCCCATTGAGAATTTGTTAAATGTATTGGGTTCTTGGGCGTTAGGTGACAAGGCTAGACTCTGGGGGGAGGGTGGACTGGATCCTGGGAAAGTAAAGAGGAGTCTCTGCACTAGGTCCTTCTGGAAGATGGGGGAACTGTGGTCCATAGAAATGACACCCACCCAAGATGGAATCCTGGCCTCACAAACAGATAACAGAAGGGAAGGCAGCTTACTATCATTTAATGTTGATCATGGGTTCCCAGTTGCTGTGAACAGGCGGTCTTGTTGAACACAGACCTTTTCAGGATTCTTTATACATGTGCCTATTGTCTCTTTATTTCTGCTTGGCACTAGACCCACCCTTTATTGCTTGCCCTGTGATTGTGGAGCTGGGCCCTGTGAGCATCTCTGCTTAGCAGCTGGTGCATGGTTAATGCTCTGTCAGTGGAGTGCTAGGCTGACAGTAAAGCAGGATGAATATCACTTCCTTGTAATTGTAAGATTTTTTTTCTTTTTTGGTGTGATTTTTTTTTAAAATCATACTGTGGCAGCAAGAAGACTCAAGGGGAAGGACGTCTAGTGATGCTCACCTTGCTAGACATTGCATTTCAGAGGCATCCCTGCTGGTGGGTCTAACAGACACCCCAGTGGTTGGCCTCTCAGCCTTCAGGTTCCTGCATCCTGGTGGGGTGTTCCCTGCTTGCCAATCCAGCTGCAGTTCTTGGCCCACAGTTCGGTCTACCAGCATCCCTGTGGGAGGCCCTCAGCTTGCCAATCCCAGGCCATGTTACCCTGTCTTGTAACCTTTGCCCCACCACTGCGGTCAGCTCTGCTTCAGGTGAGCCCAGAGAACCTTTCCACCATCCAGTGGGGTGCAAGCACACTTCTTCCAATGGAGTCTGAGCCTCTGCCTTTGGGAACGGGGTGCTCTTCTGTTCAAGTTTGCTCTTTGATTAGACATTCTTCATCCCATGGATGAAGTTCCTTTATCCCTTCATAGTTTAGAGTTCTATTTATCCCTTTAATCTCCTGTTATAGTTAATAATTCTTTATATTAAAGTTTTTCTGTAAAAATTATTGTGTAGTTTCTATTTTCTAGTTAGATGATCTAGCAAGATGATTGTAGAATAATTTATAGAAATATTAAGTTTGTTCCTCTGTATATTCTACCTCCTTCTTGTTTGAGGCCTAGCATAGAAGGAGTTCTAGGGTCCTGGTCCTGACAGGTGTCAGCCCTCAGAAACCTGTTCCCAGTGGGACTTGGTCCCCAGCACCCGATGGTACCTAAACTCACTGAAGATTTCCATACTTAACAAAATCACTGGGGATAATGGATAAGAATTTAAGATATAACATTAGCACTGCCTGTGGGTGAGGGGAACCTGGAGAAAAATGGCTTGAATTTCCTGCCAGTCCAGAGGGATGGGAACTCAGAATTACAATCAAGTTGATTAAAAGAAAAGAAAGAAATCTGACATTTCCAGTTAATCAGTTTTATGGCAGTTTCATTTTTTTTGTAATCTCAAATCTTTGAAACAAATATAACTATAAAATCTGATATGAATTCAGTGATGTTTCTACAAACTTGCATTTTATTATTTATAAAGCATGGACAAACATTAAAAAGTGGTATATATATATATCTCACTTTATTTATTCATCATTTAGTCCATAGACATGATGATTTCCTGCCTGAAGGTAACGACTCCACAGCTCCACTCGGATCAGAGGCTCACAGGTTGGGGCTGTCCTTATATACTATGAGAATGGAAATAATACTGATTGTCACCTGCTTGATAATACACAATATTGAGATTGTAAGGCAATGATGCCCCACTCCAGTACTCTTGCCTGGAAAATCCCATGGACGGAGGAGCCTGGTGGGCTGCAGTCCATGGAGTCACTAAGAGTCGGACGCGACTGAGCGTCTTCACTTTCACTTTTCACTTTCATGCATTGGAGAAGGAAATGGCAACCCTCTCCAGTGTTCTTGCCTTGAGAATCCCAGGGACGGGGGAGTCTGGTGAGCTGCCGTCTATGGGGTCGCACAGAATCGGACACGACTGAAGTGACTTAGCAGCAGCAACAGTATCTTTTAAAAACTGTTAACAAAAAATGCAGAAACCTGGCTCTCACTTGCAAAGCCTTCAACTCCCCTCTCTTTCTCTTTGTCCATATTTTGAAAGGATAAACAGTCCTTGTTTGTTTTTTTTTTTTTTTTTTTTGCACTGAAACACTGTTCCTTAGAGAAGATGCTACTCAGGACGAAATGCACTGATCCTGCCTGAACAGATAAAGGACCAACCCCAATGCATGAGTGGTTGGCTGCTTGCCCCTGGAACAAGTCTGTGTGTGTGTGTGTGTGTGTGTGTGTGTGCGCGCGCGCATGCGTGTGCGTGTGTGTGTGTGTGTGTGTGGTGTCTGTGTCCTCAGTCATGCCTGACTTTTTGTAACTCCATGGACTGTAGCCCACCAAGCTCCTCTGTCCATGCAAGAATACTGGAGTGGGGGTTGCCATTTCTTCCTCCACAGGATCTTCCCAACCCAGGGATCAAACCTGTGTCTCTTCCGTCTCCTGCTTTACAGGCAGATTCTTTACCACAGAGCCACTCGGGAAAGGGGGGGATTCAGGGCAAACAAAATGGTCTAGAACTTGATCCTCTACCCAGATATCTCTCATCCCTGAATTTCTCTCTGGAACTACTGCTCTCAGGCAAACTTTTCTCCTTCTCTACCTTTCATATTTTAAGTATAATATTTATATGCTAATACTGATGAAGATGGGAAGTACTGTTTCACTTTTCTGGGAGCCAATCACTATACATGCCTATTTGGTTTCATAGTGTTGGTCTGGCACCATCAAATTAATCCAGAGAATTGAAATATCCATGGGAAATTGGAAATGAAGAAAGCAAATACAACGTGAACTCTAAAAGCAGTTTGTTTAGCAAAATCAGGAAATGAAGCATATCACTTTAAGCTTGATGGAATAGAATAAAGTGATAACACTTTGGCTTCTTGACTTTTGTTTCCTCTGCTCTGCCCTTTGACCATGAACTTGTGACTTAATGTCTGTGGGCCTGAGAGCCCAGGGCCAATGGAGAATGTTCGACTTCTGCCAATTTTCAACTTCTTTCCTTCAGTTCCCTCGAGCCCCTGAGATTCAGTCCTCTGCCTTGTGAGCCTACTGTTTGGCTGAACTGGAGGAGGGACTTCGTTATGGTGTTGGAAAGAATTTCTTGAGCAAATTCACTCTACTGATCCAGGAAATAAGGATTTGGGCCTTCAGATATGTGACTTATGGGGATATTAGGCATCACAGTGGCTCTTTTGGTCCAGTATGGGTATCTGGAAATTATATGTCAATTCCCACCCTCATTGTGGAGCCTGAGGTCTGCTGGCTTCACCACTGGGAGACATGGTGATTAAACAAACAGTCACTGAAGAATGATGAATAGAAGGAAAAACAAGCAACCTCATAAAGTGGGAGAGAAAAGGGAAAATGGAACTTCTACATTTTGCTATCTTTTTTTCTCTTGGACTTCCACCAGAAACTGAGCTTCCTTAGTGCCAAAGTTTTCATAATTCTATGTAACAACATGAGAAAAATCACACTATATGACTCTTCACTAGCTAAACACAGACATCTATATGCACTCTCAGAAGAAGGTGCTGGGATGTTTGTGTCTGTTCTTAGATGGAAAAACTGTGACCGCAAGGGTAGAATTAACAGGAGTCAAGGATGGAAGCTTTCCTCACTCATCTTTTATAATAATGAGAACACAAACAACCAAAAGCACGCGTTGAAACTGGTGATTAGCTGAGGTTTGGGAAGGGCATCCACTGGGGGTTTCCATTTGCTTATTATGGTCTCTGCTTTCCACCCATGGACCCCTGGCAGTGGGCACCCTCTGGATCTCTGTCCTTCACTCCATCCTGGGCTCCTAGGCATTCATGCCTCCTCTCCACCCTCCTCTCACTTGCTATTGCTTCTTCACGGTGAACAGGGAACGTCTGCTCAGTTTGATCTGAAACTTTGAACAGGATTAACTGAGGTTGAGTCAGATGAAACACGCTCCAAAGAAACCTGCATGTTTGGCAAAAGGGAACAAAAAGTGAGAGATGTCGATTTTGTTTTCCAAGGAAAACACCACACAGGGCTTTCTGGTTGTGGAATAAGAGTTGCAGGAACTGGCTCCAAGCACAAGTTCTTGACTGTGTTTCTGAGCATCCTGGGGTCTTCTACAGACTCAGCCAACACTTGTCCAGCGACCTCCCCGGCTTCAGTTTCACCACCTGTGAGAAGCAAGAGCGTGAAGCTCAGGGCTCACGGCAGATGATGATGATGCAGCGAGGCATGTGCTTGCCTGACTTGCCTGACACCGCCTGACAACTCCGTTTCCCTTCTGCATCTCCACACTTCCCACAGAGACCTAAGACTCTGGCAAGTCTCAAGATGTCCCTGGTTTGAATGTTCAGCGTAAATGTTCCTTAAAGCATAGTCGAACTTGTTGGGTTACGAGTTCTAGTGTTAGGTATTTATTATTTATTTGGCTGCACCCGGATCTTAGGGGCAACAGGCTGGATCTTCAGTTGCAACATGTGGGCTTTAGTTTCTTGACCATGGGTCGAATCCAGGTCTGCTCCACTGGGGACACAGTCTTAACCACTGGACCACTAGGGAAATCCCACAAGCTCTACTTTTAGATTTGAGAAACATGGTTATAGGGCTTCCAGCCAGAGGGTAGCGGGGTGCTGGCTATCCCATTGACTCAAGGTATTCCATTCCCTTTAGATCCTGAACTTTGCTGTTTGCTTCACCCAGTTACCTAAGGGCTTCCCAGGTGGAGCTAGTGCTAAAGAACTTGATGCCAATGCGAGAGAGGAGAGACATGGGTTCGATTCCTGGGTTGGGAAGATCCCCTGGATGAGGGCATGGCAACCAACTCCAGTATTCTTGCCTGGAGAATCCACATGGACAGAGGAGCCTGGTGGGCTACAGTCCATAGAGTTGCACAGAGTTGGACATGACTGAAGTGACTTCACACACACACACACACACACACACACACACAGAGCCACCTAAGGTGCTGGGGTTGAGAATGGCTTATTGGGTCAGCTTGCAGGAGGATTCATATTTATAACAGGTAGTCAACTTCTCAGCTGAAAGGCAACCAGATGTTTTGTGTTTTCAACTGTGGGCTACACACATGAGCAGAAATCCAAATGTGTGACAACTTTTCAAACCCTTTCTTTGTTAGGATGATGATTTGAGGGGTTCGAAGATTAGATGTGACCTGAACATGAGTCACGTAGGTGGAAGCTTTGGTCAGATCCTCTTTCTTGGTGCCAGTGATCCTGCCTGAGTTTCATGATTAAAATGTGAAAAGATCCAAAGGACACGATGAACTGAAGATTCACTATGAAATTGCTGATATGAGCCTAGCAGGAATCTCTCAACAGAAGCAGCCTAATGAGATGTCTGGATTCCTGTAACTAAGTTCAGGAAAAAAATAGCTCTAGATGGCAAGGGTTAGTTAGATCATGTGTGTTACTTATTTTTTAAAAAAACCAAAAAAACTTTTTTTTTTTTTGGAGGAGAGGTTGCCCAGACAGTATCTATCCTGAGGCAGTGGTTTTCTAACTCTTTATCCTTCAGATTTTTTCCCCTTAAATGAAATGTTACTCAGAATAAGCTAGTATTAAAACAGAGCTGCCCTAGTTGAAGCCTGGGTTGGGAGTGGAGTCCATACTCTTGTTTTTTTCCCTCTTTGAAGCAGTCTGTGAGAACTTCTGAGGAACTACTAGTCTCTTAAAGAATGGTTGGGAATGTCAACAAAACAAAAGGCTTTTTGGAGTCTGCCTGGTATGTGCTAATTTGACTCCTACTGGGCTTGTCAAGGGAGAAGGCAATGGCACCCCACTCTAGTGCTCTTGCCTGGAAAATCCCATGGACGGAGGAGCCTGGTAGGCTGCAGTCCATGAGGTCACTAAGAGTCGGACACTACTGAGCAACTTCACTTTCACTTTTCACTTTCATGCATTGGAGGAGGAAATGGCAACTTACTCCAGTGTTCTTGCCTGGAGAATCCCAGGGATGGTGGAGCCTGGTGGGCTGCCATCTGTGGGGTCGCACAGAGTCGGACATGACTGAAGCAACTTAGCAGCAGCATCAGGGCTTGTCAAGGGAGAAGGCAATGGCACCCTACTCCAGTACACTTGCCTGGAAAATTCCACGGATGGAGGAGCCTGGTAGACTGCAGTCCATGGGGTTGCTGAAAGTCGGACACGACTGAGCGACTTCACTTTGACTTTTCACTTTCATGCATTGGAGAAGGAAGTGGCAACCCACTCCAGTATTCTTGCCTGGAGAATCTCAGGGATGGGGGTGCCTGGTGGGCTGCTGTCTATGGGGTCACACAGAGTTGGACATGACTGAAGCGACTTAGCAGGGCTTGTCAAGTAGCCTTTGAGTCTGCTCCAACCATGGCCCCTGGAATCCTCCAGCCTCTAATACATTCAAAGAAATACTACCCTTGGCCATAAAATAACACTATGCCATTTTTAACTGAGGAAAAAGTCTCACTCGGCCTGCATAGGTGTTAAGAGCAAACCACCTCTCTAAGCCAACACATGTAGGAAAACAAAGTTGTATCCTAATTGACTTTCCTGTTTCAAAAGCTGGTAGAAGGCAGGCTGGTGCCTCTGAGATGCAACGTGCAGGCAAATGAAGCAGCTGAAGCTCATGTCCCGAGTTGTTCACTGCTGTGTGGGCTCAAGGGGTGGATAGTGCATATTTTCCTCTCTTCGTCAAAGACCTGGGCCGGGCCAGATGATGCTTGGAAGCTGGCCTCAGAAGGCTCTGTTTGGGAGGCTGGTTTGCATCATATGATGAAAGCTGTGGGGATGATCACGGGCCAGTTGTTTGCTGTGCCAAGCTGGGTCTCCATAGCTTCAAATTCATTCCGATATAATCAAAAACATGTGCTCCAATATGCATTTTCTTAAGGTTCAAAATTTCCTTGTGGTGTGTTTTCCATACTATTTTGATTTAAAAGCAGAAAATAAAAAAGTTTTGGCTGTGGCTGAAAACTTGTGTGTCCATATATAAGTGTTTTAAAACAAACCTTTTAAGAATAAAAATCTTGAGGAATGAAGAAGAGAACCAAAGACAGATCGTAGTTCTGAGACTTGAGGCAGGTGAAGAGCCCAGAGGAACAGGCTAAAAGTAGTACCTCTCAACGCAAAATGACGAGTTTTGTCTTTACAGTTTATAATTTGGTATGCCCTCACTCCCCTAAA
The DNA here is from genome assembly GCA_935064755.1 of Tragelaphus eurycerus. Lineage (NCBI taxonomy): Eukaryota > Metazoa > Chordata > Mammalia > Artiodactyla > Bovidae > Tragelaphus > Tragelaphus eurycerus. The sequence goes on along the minus strand of CAKXYN010000039.1, from coordinate 18,415,477 downwards.
AGTGTGTTCTTACATTTAGACATTATGTCTGTGACATCTACAAAGAGAAGAAAAGAGCGTCAGCCTCTGCTTATCCTGCACAAGCTTCCGCCTGTGGCAGAGGTCACCATCTCCAATGCCTCTGGGGACCAACCAGGTCAATTAGGGAGCGAAACCAGCCTGTGGTCACCTGGACACGGGTGCTTATTTTTTAATTAATTAATTGATTGATTTTTAATTGGAGGATAATTGATTTACAATATTGTAATGGTTTCTGCCATATATCAACATGAATCAGCCAAAGGTATACCTGTGTCCCCTCCCTCCTGAACCTCCCTCCCACCTCCCACCCCATCCCACCCCCCCCCCCCCTCTAGGTCATCACAGAGCATTGAGCTGAGCTTCATGTATTTATGTAGGTTCCCCTATCCATTTTGTGCATGGTAGTGTATACAGAAGTGAAGTGAAGTGAAGTCGCTCAGTCGTGTCCGACTCTTTGCGACCCCATGGACTGCAGCCTACCAGGCTCCTCCCTCCATGGGATTCTCCAGGCAAGAGTACTGGAGTAAGGTGCCACTTCCTCCTCCAGGGGATCTTCCCAACCCAGGGATCGAACCCGGGTCTCCTGAATTCCAGGCAGATACTTTAACCTCTGAGCCACCAGGGAAGCCCAGTATATATATGCCAATCCTAATTTCCCAATTCGTCCCACTCTCCCCTTCCCCACCCTTTCTCTTTTTAAAAACATTTTAAAATTTTTGGCCAAACTGCACAGCTTTCAGGATCTTATTTCCTGGAGCAGTGATCAAACTCTCAACTTCCATGAGAGCATGGAGGACCTAACCACTGGACCACAGGAAAGACGCCCCCAACCAGCCTCCTGACCTCACTAAACTCCCCTTTCTTTCTCATGTTGGATCTGAACCAGTTACTCATTAGACTTGGCTCCACTTGCAGATGAACCTCTCTCATGATCACCAGCCAGCTTCAAGTAAGAGGGACCCCACCCCATCTCCTACCTCATCCTTGGGTATTGCCCAGTTAGGCCCACTGCCATTATCACTTGGGAGAGTGAGGCCAGACAGAGAACAGACAGGGGTTTGTCCAGCTGAAGGTGAGCATCCAGAAGCAAATAGCATGGGGGACGGGGAGGTGAGAGTCACAGGTCAAATGTTCTAACTGTGGCAGGGGAAGTTCTGTCTCCTTATGGGGTGATACCAGACCCACCAGGCCAACAGATACAACTGGCCAGGCCCACATGTACCCAGCTTCAAGAGGCTGAGAAGGGCCTGAGGGGTCTCCTGCCTTTATCCCAGGTGACTGAGGCAGGGATGGGTGATGCCTGAGATCAGGAGAGAGCTGTCTGAAGCGGGTAGAGGAAACAGTACCCAGTGTCTACCTAGGGCCAAGAATAATGCCTGTTCCCTCCAGCCAGACTGAAAAAGCTCGCAACTCATGGAGAATTGGATAGAGTACCCTGAAGGATCTGATTACAAGGTTGGTCATTGATCACACTAGTGGGGAATAATTAATTCTAGACTAAACACTGTTTTGGTTTGGCTTGATAAGGCTTAAATGCAAGACCCAAAAGGATCCAGCAGATTCTAAGAAGCCTAATTGCATCCCAGAACAAACTTAGAGAAAATTTATGGGCATACAAAAATAGACACTGCCTAGTGAATTAGAATTGGAAATACGTGACACCTAATTACAAATTCCCAAGCATGCTAGGAAGAAGGGAAATGCAACTCACAATGAAAAGTCAATCAATTGAAAATAACCCAGTACTGACTGCAGTAAGTTTGGAATTAAGACAAAGACATTAAAAATTCATATTACTGTTTTATGTATGTTTGAAAGTTAGAGACATGGAAATTATACAAAACTATAGTGTAGCTTCTAGCAATGAAAACTGCAATGTCTCAGATGAAAAATACACCGGATGGGACTGATAACAAATGAGACATTATAGAAGGATGGTTTAGTGAAAAGACTGAAGGCCCAGAAATAGAAACCATGAAAAAAATTATTTTAATTTCCCTCTTTCTTTTTGAAATTTATTTTAAATTGAAGTATAATTGCTTTACAATATTATGTTGGTTTCTGCCATACATCAGCATGGTTCAACCATAGGTATACATATGTCCCGTCCTTCTTGAACCTTCTTCCACCTCCCACCCCACCCACTCTAGGTTGTTACAAAGCACTGGAAACAGTGCAAAATTTGCTAGCCTTCAGAATTGTATGACAGAAGTTTCTGTTGTTTAATCCACTAACTTTGTTGTTCTTTGTCACAGCAGCCTTGGCAAACTAGTACCTACTTCAATTAAGTCGAAGAGATTGTTGGATCGGATAAAAAGTGAGACAGAACTGTATGCTGTCTACAAGAAGCACACCTTAATTATAAATGGACAAATACATTAAAAGTGAAACTATGAAAACAGATATATCATGCTAACACTAATCAGAAAGCAGGGGTGACTACACTAATATCAGACATGGATTTCAGAACAAAGTAGATTAACAGAAATAAAGAAGTTCATTTTGTAATGATAAAGGTGTTGGTTCATCAAGAGGTCATTACAATCATAGACGTTCATGCATCTAATAACTGAGCTTCAATATATATAGTGCAAGAACTGGTAGGATTGCAAAGACAAATGGCCAAGCTGCAATCATGTCAGAGATTTCTTTTTTCCTACAAAAATATTTATTTTCGACTGCGTTGGGTCTTAGTTGTGGCACACAGGCTCTTCCTTTGGGCGTGTAGGCTCTCTAGTTGACGTGCTTAGTTGCCTTGAAGCCTGTGGGATCTTAGTTCCCCAACCAGGGATGGAACCTGCATCCCCTGCGTTGGAAGGCAGATTTTTTTTTTCAATGTGGGTCATTTATTGAATTTGTTACAATATTATTTCTGCTTTATGTTTTGTTTTTTGGCCATGAGACATGTGGGATTTTAGCTCTCTGCCCAGGGATCGAACCACACCCCCAGCATTGAAAGGCAAAGTGCTAACCCCTGGACCACCAGGGAAGTCCTGGAGAATTGATTCTTTCACTCAGAAGTTCCCACGTCCAAAATTTCAATGTCCCTTTCTCAATAATCAATAGAACAAGTAGACAAAAAACTGCCATGGATATAGAAGAGGACCTGAGCAAACACTATTAGCCACTTGACCTGACTGGCATTCCACATAACCACATCAGTGTACACATTCATTCCAAGTGAACACAGAATAGTCACTAAGATAGATCGTGTGTGGGGCCCTAAAATCTGAATACACTGATGAGAATTCTAGTTACACAGTGTATGCTCTCTGATCATAATGGAATTATATTAGATGTCAGCGACAGGAAGTTCTCTGGAAAGTTCCTAGATGTTTGGCAATTAAACAACACACTTGTAAAAAACTCTGGGATCAAAGAAGAGTTCAAAAGAGAAATTAGAAAGTGCTTTGCACTGAACTAAAATGAAAATGCAATATATAAAAATTTGTGACATGCCACTAATTCAGTACTTACTAGGAAATTCAGGGCACTAAATGCCTATATTTCGTAAAAAAGGTCTCAAAATCAATGAATTCTACTTTCTAATTAGGAAACAAGCAAACAAAAAGAGCAAACTAAAGTAAACAGAAGAAAGAAAAGAGTATAAAAATCACTGAAATAAACTTCAAGAACAGTAGAGAATATTAATAAGCCAAAAACTGCTTCTTTGAGAAAATCAATAAAATTGATAAACCTTAGTCATACTAATCAGGAAACAAAGAGAGCAGACAGAAATTGCCAACATAAAAAATGAGAGATGTGGTATCATTACAGATCCCACATATACTAAAGGATAATAGAAGACTATTCTGAGCAATCTTATTCTAATAAATTTGACAACTTAGATGAAATAGATACTTTCCTTGAAAGACACAAGCTATCAAAACCACCCCAAAAGAGACAAATCACCCAAACTGTCCAATGTCTATTTAAAAATTTGAATTTGTAGTTATAAACTTCTCACAAAGAAAATTTCAGGCCCAGATGCTTCACTCAGGAATCATACCAAACATTTACAAAAAAATTATGTCAGTTCTACCTGAAGTCTTCCAGACAATTGAAGAAAAAGGAAATAACACTTCACAAGTCTTTCTATGAGGCTGGAAAGTGAATGTGTTAGTTGTTTAGTCGTGTCTGATTCATGCGACCCTATGGACTGTATTCTACCAGGCTCCGCTGTCCATGGAGTACTCCAGGCAAGAATACTGGAGTGGGTTGCCATTCCCTTCTCCAGGGAATTTTCCTGACTCAGGGATCGAACCTAGGTCTCCCACATTGCAGGGGGATTCTCTACCATCTTCGCCACCAGGGAATCGTTATGAGGTTAACACTATCTTCTATAAATGGTAGGGACTTCCCTGAGGATCCAGTGCTTAAGACTCTGTACTTCCAATGCAAGGGGCTCGAATTCCATCCCTGGTCAAAGAACTAAGCTCACGCATGGCCAAAAAAAAAAAAAAAAAAAAAGATAAACAATAATAAAACCAGACAAAAGCATTATAAGGAAAGAATATTATCATGAGAAGAGTTGTAAAAATTCTCAACATAATTTTAGCAATTATATATTAAACTGAATAATACATTTATTCCAGGAGTGCAAAGTTGTCATGAAACTTGAAAATCAAACTATATAATTCACAAACTTAAACCCCTACCCCACAAAAACAAACCAAAACCGAACTGAATTTTCATCTCAGTAGACTGAGAGAGAGCATTTGATAAATTCAATAGCCATTTACAATAAAACTTCTCCGTTAATTAGGAACAGAAGGAAACTTCTTCAGTCTGATAAAGGTGTGTATTTTAAAAAAAAAAAACACTTCCTTTTTCATCTGCCTTGTAGTCAAGTACCCCACAGAGCTATGGATCTAGAGGAAGTAGCACAAGTTTCTGTGTCAGAAGCAAAAGTTCAAATCACAGCTTTCCTACTGCTATGACCATGGACATGGTCAATAGCCTCTCTGAGCCCGTGTGTTCTTGATTGTAACAGATAACAGATGAACAAGTTATGCTACGCTACTGCCCAGCACTGCTTGCACACATTAAAATTAGTGCCCTTTCTTCCCTTTTTCTTAACTGGTTCTGATGAGGGTGAGGTTGGTCCAGGACAGCAGTTATCAGCATCTTTCTTAGCCACGAGTATCTTCTGCAGACCTGAGATGCAAAAGGCATCAGAAGGTTTGCTCTGGTGGACTGTAAGAGCTCTCATTTCCTCCTTTTTGGAAGGATCTGATGGAGTGGAATGGGGCAGAGGCTAGGAGGCAATGAGAGGAAGATAAGATACCCCTAAATCTGCAGTTGGGCTGTTTCTGGAAAAACTCAACAGGTTTTTGGTAATAGGACTAACCCTAACCCTAACCCAGTAACGCTGAAGAAGCTGAAGTTGAACGGTTGCCAAAGCCTTTGACTGTGTAGATCACAATAAACTGTGGAAAATTCTGAGACAGATGGGAACACCAGACCACCTGATCTGCCTCTTGAGAAATCTGTATTCAGGTCAGGAAGCAACAGTTAGAACTGGACATGGAACAACAGACTGGTTCCAAATAGGAAAAGAAGTACGTCAAGGCTGTATATTGTCACCATGTTTATTTAACTTATATGCAGAGTACATCATGAGAAATGCTGGACTGGAGGAAACACAAGCTGGAATCAAGATTGCCGGGAGAAATATCAATAACCTCAGATATGCAGATGACACCACCCTTATGGCAGAAAGTGAAGAGGAACTCAAAAGCCTCTTGATGAGAGTGAAAGTGGAGAGTGAAAAGGTTGGCTTAAAGCTCAACATTCAGAAAACGAAGATCATGGCATCTGGTCCCATCACTACATGGGAAATAGATGGAGAAACAGTGGAAACAGTCTCAGACTTTGTTTTTCTCGGCTCCAAAATCACTGCAGATGGTGACTGCAGCCATGAAATTAAAAGACGCTTACTCCTTGGAAGGAAAGTTATGACCAACCTAGATAGCATACTCAAAAGCAGAGACATCACTTTGCCAACAAAGGTTCGCCTAGTCAAGGCTATGGTCTTTCCTGTGGTCATGTACGGATGTGAGAGCTGGACTGTGAAGAAGGCTGAGCGCCGAAGAATTGATGCTTTTGAACTGTGGTGTTGGAGAAGACTCTTGAGAGTCCCTTGGACTGCAAGGAGATCCAACCGGTCCATTCTGAAGGAGATCAAACCTGGGATTTCTTTGGAGGGAATGATGCTCAAGCTGAAACTCCAGTATTTTGGCCACCTCATGCGAAGAGTTGACTCATTGGAGAAGACTCTGATGCTGGGAGGGATTGAGGGCAGGAGGAGAAGGGGATGACAGAGGATGAGATGGCTGGATGGCATCACTGACTCGATGAATGTGAGTCTGAGTGACCTCCGGAAGCTGGTGATGGACAGGGAGGCCTGGCGTGCTGCGGTTCATGGGGTCGCAAAGAGTCGGACACGACTGAGCGACTGATCTGATCTGATCTGATCTGATGAAGACCTACAAGACCTTTTAGAACTAACACCCAAAAAAGATGCCCTTTTCATTATAGGGGACTGGAATGCAAAAGTAGGAAGTCAAGAAACACCTGGAGTAACAGGCAAATTTGGCCTTGGAATACGGAATGAAGCAGGGCAAAGACTAACAGAGTTTTGCCAAGAAAATGCACTGGTCATAGCAAATACCCTCTTCCAACAACACAAGAGAAGACTGTATACATGGACATCACCAGATGGTCAACACAGAAATCAGATCGATTATATTCTTTGCAGCCATAGATGGAGAAGCTCTATACAGTCAGCAAAAACAAGACCAGGAGCTGACTGTGGCTCAGACCATGAACTCCTTATTGCCAAATTCAGACTGAAATTCAAGAAAGTAGGGAAAACCACTAGACCATTCAGCTATGACCTAAATCAAATCCCTTATGATTATACAGTGGAAGTGAGAAATAGATTTAAGGGCCTAGATCTGATAGATAGAGTGCCTGATGAAGTATGGAATGAGGTTCATGACACTGTACAGGAGACAGGGATCAAGACCATCCCCATGGAAAAGAAATGCAAAAAAGCAAAATGGCTGTCTGGGGAGGCCTTACAAATAGCTGTGAAAAGAAGAGAAGCGAAAAGTAAAGGAGAAAAGGAAAGATATAAACATCTGAATGCAGAGTTTCAAAGAATAGCAAGAAGAGATAAGAAAGCTTTCTTCAGTGATCAATGCAAAGAAATAGAGGAAAACAACAGAATGGGAAAGACTAGGGATCTCTTCAAGAAAATCAGAGATACCAAAGGAACATTTCATGCAAAGATGGGCTCCATAAAGGACAGAAATGGTAGGGACCTAACAGAAGCAGAAGATATTAAGAAGAGGTGGAAAGAATACACAGAAGAACTGTACAAAAAAGAGCTTCACGACCCAGATAATCATGATGGTGTGATCACTGACCTAGAGCCAGACATCTTGGAATGTGAAGTCAAATGGGCCTTAGAAAGCATCACTACGAACAAAGCTAGTGGAGGTGATGGAATTCCAGTGGAGCTATTTCAAATCCTGAAAGATGATGCTGTGAAAGTGCTGCACTCAACATGCCAACAAATTTGGAAAACTCAGCAGTGGCCACAAGATTGGAAAAGGTCAGTTTTCATCCCAATCCCAAAGAAAGGCAATGCCAAAGAATGCTCAAACTACTGCACAACTGCACTCATCTCACACGCTAGTAAAGTAATGCTCAAAATTCTCCAAGCCAGGCTTCAGCAATATGTGAACCGTGAACTTCCTGATGTTCAAGCTGGTTTTAGAAAAGGCAGAGGAACCAGAGATCAAATTGCCAACATCCGCTGGATCATGGAAAAAGCAAGAGAGTTCCAGAAAAACATCTATTTCTGCTTTATTGACTATGCCAAAGCCTTTGACTGTGTGGATCACAATAAACTGTGGAAAATTCTGAAAGAGATGGGAACACCAGACCACCTGATCTGCCTCTTGAGAAATCTGTATGCAGGTCAGGAAACAACAGTTAGAACTGGACATGGAACAACAGACTGGTTCCAAATAGGAAAAGGAGTATGTCAAGGCTGTATATTGTCACCATGTTTATTTAACTTCTATGCAGAGTACATCATGAGAAATGCTGGACTGGAAGAAACCCAAGTTGGAATCAAGATTGCTGGGAGAAATATCAATAACCTCAGATATGCAGATGACACCACCCTTATGGCAGAAAGTGAAGAGGAACTCAAAAGCCTCTTGATGAGAGTGAAAGTGGAGAGTGAAAAGGTTGGCTTAAAGCTCAACATTCAGAAAACGAAGATCATGGCATCTGGTCCCATCACTACATGGGAAATAGATGGAGAAACAGTGTCAGACTTTCTTTTTCTGGGCTCCAAAATGACTGCAGATGGTGACTGCAGCCATGAAATTAAAAGACGCTTACTCCTTGGAAGGAAAGTTATGACCAACCTAGATAGCATATTCAAAAGCAGAGACATTACTTTGCCAACAAAGGTTCGCCTAGTCAAGGCTATGGTCTTTCCTGTGGTTATTTATGGATGTGAGAGCTGGACTGTGAAGAAGGCTGAGCGCCGAGAATTGATGCTTTTGAAGTGTGGTGTTGGAGAAGACTCTTGAGAGTCCTTTGGACTGCAAGGAGATCCAAGCAGTCCATTCTGAAGGAGATCAGCCCTGGGATTTCTTTGGAAGGAATGATGCTAAAGCTGAAACTCCAGTATTTTGGCCACCTCATGCGAAGAATTGACTCATTGGAGAATACTGTGATGCTGGGAGGGATTGAGGGCAGGAGGAGAAGGGGCCGACAGAGGATGAGATGGCTGGATGGCATCACTGACTCGATGGATGTGAGTCTGAGTGACCTCTGGGAGTTGGTGATGGACAGGGAGGCATGGCGTGCTGCAATTCATGGGGTCGCAAAGAGTCGGACAGGACTGAGCGACTGATCTGATCTGATATCACTCCGGGCTTGTAGGACCATGGGTGTCCAGGCTCAGGTTTCTAGTTAAGATTACATTTGAGTGTGGAACATGGGGGCGGTTAATCCATCAGGACAAGATCTGTCTGATTCAGTGGCAGGGACGGCCTCTAAGTTCTGAAGTGCTCCAGGTAGAAGGCACCCCGTGTTCTTCAGGGCTCAGCTGCCCAAGGTCACAGTTACACTGAGACCAGTTAGTTATTTGCATGAGATTAGTTTCATCCCTTGCCAGCAGCGCTGTTACACCATACTTCACAATCAGGAACTATTTGGAGTTCACTTCGCCAGAGGCTGATATTTTATGCACGGTCTTTAACGATTCTGAAGGCAATGTCAGGCTTCCAAGGAGGCTTGTTAGCCACGTTCAAGAGGAAAGAACTTGATGAGGGGGCGGGCAATGCCCCTGCCAGCCAATAAGCGCATTCTGTCAGGTGCTGGATTTCACGATACACATGAGAACATTAAAAACACTGAGAATGTCAGAGTAGCAGCCATGAGAACCAGAACAGACATTGTCATCAACTGAACACACACAGGCAGACACACACTCATGGTCATGAAGTCTGCGGTGAGGCCGAGGAGAAAGGGGGCGGAGAAGGACTTGAACAAGGGTGGTTACAATGTGAAACAGACTGTTTTACGCCCAGAAAGGATCAAGGTACCTTGTTTGACAGGATCAGGTGTGCAGCATCAGGGGCGGTCGGGGTTGAAATGTGAGATGAGATCTGATAGAAGGAAGAAAATGGATAACATTTGAAACATTCAAAACACTTACATCAAGTTTTAACCCTAGTACCACAGTGCAGAACCTGAAAGTCATGTCAGACATTTAAAAATAATTTTTATTGAAGTCTAGTTGATTTACCCTGCTGTTTGGTTCTGATGTACAGCAAAGTGATTCAGTCATACATATATATGTTCTTTTTCATATTCTTTTCCATTATGGTTTATTACAGGATGTTGAATCTGGTCTCCTGTGCTCTACACTAGGACCTTGCTGTTTTTCCATTCTACGTATAGCCGTTTGCACCTGCCAATCCCAAACTCTCAATCCATCCCTCACCTACAACCGTCGCCTGCTTGGCAACCACAGTCTGTTCTCTGTGTCTGTAAGTTTGTTTCATACATATGTTCATACTTTATTTGTTTATTTGCTTGTTTATTTATTTATATATTGGCTGCGCCTCGAGGTTTGCGAGCCTTTAGTTCCCCCAGGAGGGATCGAACCAGGGCTTCAGCAGTGAAAGTGCCAAGTCCTAAGCACTGGACCACCAGGCACGTCCCATCTGTTTTATAGCTGCAATTGCACATATTACAAGCGATATCATCTGGTGTTTGACGTCAGACATTTTTGCCCTTGAGTGCTTTCAGCCTCCGGCCAGGGACGTTTCTCACGGCCCTGCTCCACGGCCATCCCACTGGTTACCATCTCACTGCCTCTGGCTCTGCCTCTGGCTCTCCACTCCCTGTCCTTGCTTCCTCTCCTCCCCTCTTGCCTTCTCTCATCTCCTTGTCTGATCGCTGGTTCCCCCATGGCCCCCAGACTGTGCCTGTCTTGGTGGCCCAGGCTTCTCCACGCAGATATTCCACTAGATCTTCACCTTCTACTCAGAGCAGTAGGCTTATCTCCCTCCCTAATGGAATTCTGGCTCTGGTTCAGATAATAGAAATCCCCCTTGATGACGCTGAATCTGCATCTTCTGAGGAGTGCGGGTTAGACAGTTATGTGTGAAAAGTGACTTGGCCTCTGTCTGCAGGGCACTGTTTCCAGGTGTGGCCTCTAGGTTTTACCCCCTGGACGACTTGAGCATAGTTTTACACTCTCACTTGACAAATCTTTGGAGCCAAATAGTTTGCATTCACTGTTGTTCCAGTGTCCCCACCTGTGAAGCGGGGTCCCGTGTGCGCTCAGCTGTGTCCAGCTCTTTGCGATTCTGTGGTCTGCAGCCCACCAGGCTCCTCTGTCCGTGGGATTTCCAAGAATATTGAGTGGGTTGCCATTTCCTTCACCTGAGGGTCTCCCCGACCCAGCGATCGAACCTGAGACTCCCATGTCTCCTGAATTGGCAGGTGGATTCTTATCCACTGCACCACCAGCAAAGTCCAAAATGGGGACACTAACAGTTATTACAATTTATTTACTCTACATTTTTATCTGAAAACTGCAGAAACTAACATTATCACTGATTCACATGTCTAAATGGTATTGTTCACCATTTTTGTTTTTTATTCTTGTGATTTTAAGAATACATTTTTCCTATGACCAGTATTTTCCTAGAAAGCTTGTAGTCCAAATATGCGGGCTATCCAGTCATGCTCTCCATCCTTTTGAATGGAGATGCACTGACATCTGTCGGAGGGACTTTTTGGATGGGGTCTCAGGGCTGGGGAAGGAAGGGCAGCAAAGAAGGGACCAAGTTGAAGGATCTGGAGCAGAGAGGTGAAGGGCCAGCATGTGCCTGGCAATGCCCAGGACTAGGAGGAGTAAGGGCAATTATTATTTTTTTAAATATTTTATTTATTTGCTTATTTAGGCCATGCCAGGCCTTAGTTGAAACATGCAGATTCTTAGTTGAGGCATATGGGATCTAGTTCCCTGGCCGGGGACCAGGTTTCTGCATTAGGAGTGACAAAGTCTTACCAGCCAGACCAGGAAGTCCAGAGTCTTGATGTCATTGATGTACAAATCACGGGCTTGTTCTTCTGAGTGACGTGTGAGTTTGTGTGCATCCTCCCCACTCGAGTGTGTGGGGAACCCAGTCTTTCTGGAACAGGAACCTCTCAGCAGAGGTGGCCTGCCCACCATGGGCTCCTCTTAAACCAGAGGGACACCTCTCACTCTTAATTCTAGTCCCCCAGAGACTGAATGCACCTCCCATATTTGACTGGCTCATCAAATTATGTCAATTCAGGAATAATTATGAGGGAAATGATAGCTTACGGTGAACAGTGTTGGATTTGTGATCTCCGAAGAAGAAGATTTAGCTTCGGAACCAGGGACCCGTCTTGATCACTCAAGAGCTTTTGTATAGCAGAATTTTACTAAAGTATAAAAAGGTACAGAGAAAGCATCTGACATAGACATCAGAAGGGGAACAGAGGGTGCCCCCTGCTAGTCTTTAGCAAGCTGTTTTATGTCTGTTAGAAAGCTGTTAATCAGATAGAGAGACAACTCAAGGCTGATGAATTTCAGCAGGCCCCTCTCCCACAATGTGTGTTTTTGAGATGGGATGGCATGATGTGTGTCATCCCCCAGCCATAAAACAATCGATATGAATACTGGTTTGTTGAGCTATTATCAGCCCAAGGTTTGAGAAAAGAAAAAAAGTTAGTCTTAGGTGGAACCATTTTGAAGAAAGGTAAATTCCAAAGCAAATACATAGTTTCATTAACATAGCTTAAGCAAAACATTTCCATGAGAAACCTCCTTTTACTTTTGTATGGAGAAGAGGAAGAGAAAAAAAGCTGGCACTTGTAGTTTGTTTCCTCCTGCTGCTTATGCTAAGTCATTTCAGTCGTGTCCGACTCTGTGTGACCCCATAGACAGCAGCCCACCAGGCCTCCCCGTCCCTGGGATTCTCCAGGCAAGAACACCGGAGTGGGTTGCCATTTCCTTCTCCACTGTGTGAAAGTGAAAAGTGAAAGTGAAGTCGCTCAGTCGCAACCGACTGGTAGCGACCCCATGGAATGCAGCCCACCAGTCTCCTCCATCCATGGGATTTTCTAGGCAAGAGTACTGGAGTGGCTTGCCATTGCCTTCTCCCCTGCTGCTTAAGGCAGAGATAAAAAACATCTGACGCTTGCAGCCTGTTTCCTCTGTTTGGAAACCCCTGGCCTTCCTGCCTGTTACTCTCTCAGAAGCATGAATCCTGTGGGTCTGTTTTGTAATTAGAAGTGAAAGTCCTCTTCCTTTAGGCCAGGCATGATGTCCCTCAGCTTCTCAGGCCTGTCACCCTCTCCATGTGGATGAAGCCCTTCGTAGACAAAAGAAAGGGTTAAAGGGCTTAAACATTGGGTGGGGGAAGTTCTGTCCATTTGCAGGGAAGCTGCTGCTGCTGCTAAGTCGCTTCAGTTGTGTCCAACTCTGTGCGACCCCAGAGATGGCAGCCCACCAGGCTCCACCATCCCTGGGATTCTCCAGGCAAGAACACTGGAGTGGGTTGCCATTTCCTCCTCCAATGCATGAAAGTGGAAAGTGAAAGTGAAGTCACTCAGTCGTGTCCGACTCTTAGCGACCTCATGGACTGCAGCCCCCCAGGCTCCTCCGTCCATGAGATTTTCCAGGCAAGAGTACTGGAGTGGGGTGTCATTGCCTTCTCCATTGCAGGAAGAGGGAGGAGTAATTCCATAACAATATATCCATCTGGAGAAAGATGACTGTGGCTCATGATTCGGCACAAGATGGCTTCCCAGGTGGTGCTGGTGGTAAAGAACCCTCCAGCCAATGCTGGTAGATGTAAGAGACAGTTTTGATCCCTGGATCAGGAAGATCCCCCGGAGGAGGGCATGGCAACCCACTTCAGTATTCTTGCCTGAAGAATCCTATGGAGGGAGGAGCCTGGCAGGCTGCAGTCCATGGGGTCGCACAGAGTCGGACACAACCGAAGCAAGTTAGCAGGCATGCATGGAAAAAGCCGTAACACCAGGAAGCAAAGCCTGACTTTATTTCCTGTATAACTGGATGCAACTTAGATGTAAATTAGTGGTGACTTCTGCAGAGTCTTAATGTGAGTCAATAGACCCTGGCTCAGTTCGTCTTCACCAGGGCCACCTTTGCCTTGGTTTTCCTGGGGTCCTGGTTTTGTCTTGGTTTTCCTGGGGTCCTGGAGAGAGGAGATGGTCTGAGGACAGGATGTGTGTGCCAGAGTGTTTTCCACGAACAGTTTCGTAGCTGGAAACAGATGTGCCAGGTGGCTGGCTGGCCAACAGCATAATGTAGAAAGCATTAGAATATAGATCCTTCCAAGCAGGGTTAGCTTGACTGCTTGGTTCTCAGGAGCGTCTCTCGTGCCTTCAAAGCAGAGAGGAAACCAGCCTTTTCCTGGTCCAGGTTCTGTGGGCTTAAGTTGGCTTTGGCTTCCGTTGCTCTGTGCTTTGGGGCTGGCCTCGCTGCATCCGTCGTCTTGCTTGGTCTCTTCGAGAGCAGCCACTTAAAACTGTGGACAGAAGCTTAGCATCTTGGCAGCTCCCATGGAGAAACTGTGTACAGCGTCCGCGGGAGCTGGAAGACCTGAGTTATTTCCCGTTCGCCTCGTGACTGGAGTGGTTTCCAAAGGGGTATGTGGCAAAGACGGGAGAGGCTGGCGCCCATCGACTCCAGCCCTGGAAATAACAGGGTTGCGGTCCCCCAGGATTTATGGGGGGATCTGGTAGGATCTGAGACCTGGAACCTCATTCAGATGGATTCACAGGCTACAAACAAGTCATGCTGGAAGGGGATTGTATCTGGCCACATCTCTGTGCTTTGTAACTTTTTAAGCCTGACGTCTTTGGCTTAGAGACCATGAATTATGGAACTGTAGTGATTTCAGACCTTAGAGATCATCCACTTGAACCTCACTCTTTTAGGGAGGAGAAATTGAGGAAGTGAGATGTTAAATGAGTTTCCTAAGGTCAGTTACAGAAGTGGGGCTGGAACTTGGCTCTCACATCTTTTTTGCAGCATCACTCAAAGTTCCCTGATTGTCCTTCCCTGCCCCCCTTTTTGCACCAACACAAAGGGTGTTGGGTTTTCTCATGTTCTCTGTGAGAACACAAAGGGTTTTTTCATGTTCTCTGTGGAGACCTTTGCACCAGAAACCACGCCCCTCCACCCCCAGGCCCACCCCGCGGCCCCATCCTGACTAAGCCTTTCTATAATCTGGTGCATATTTCCTACAAAGGAGTACAAAAACCAGGGTGTAGAAACAAGATACAATACATGTTTAGAGATTACCGACTCTGAGAAGGCTTAAACTGAAAACTGTGAGTGGTCTAGAACATGGGTCCCCAACCCCAAGGTCACAGACCAGTCTGTGGCCCATTAGGAAATGGGCCGCATGGCAGGAAGTGAGCAGCAGGCAAACCCGAAAGTATCCCTCCAACCCCGTCCATGGAAAAACTGTCTTCCACGAAACCGATTCCCGGTGCCAAAAAGGCTGGGGACCACTGGTTTAGAGAAAACACGATTGAAACCACAGAGCCTATGCTTTCCAGGTAACACAGTCACTTGTCTTGTTCTACAAGATGGAGGATGTGATTTTTGTACCTCACGTGCTGTCTTCATCTCCTGGGCCTCCCCACTTGTTCTCTAGCCCCCAAACACAAGAAGCAAATTTCTATAATTTACTAACCTTTCTATTTCAAGGGGCTTCCCTGATCGCTCAGTTGGTAAAGAATCCACCTGTAATGCAGGAGACCCCAGTTCGATTCTTGGGTCGGGAAGATCTGCTAGAGAACGGATAGGCTACCCACTCCAGGATTCTTGGGCTTCCCTTGTGGCTCAGCTGGTAAAGAATCTGCCTGCAATGTGGGAGACCTGGGTTCGATTCCTGGATTGGGAAGATCCCCTCCAGAAGGGAAAGGCTGCCCACTCCAGTATTCTGGCCTGGAGAATTCCATGGACACGACTGAGCAACTTTCACTTTTCTCTTTCAAACTGACATCTGATTTGTATTGGAACATGGCTCGACTATCAGCCTACCCTTACTCTTTGCTGGTGAGGCTCTATGCTCCCTCTGCAGGGGGTGCCGGGGCCTCACCGAGTGGCCCCGGGCTTGCAGGTTCCTCTCCCGTGGATCCAGCTGTTTTATCGGACACTGTTTCATCAGCTTTCCCAGCTTCTTCCTGTCTTTTCTGTTGGAGTGGTAAACGGTCCTTTTCTTCCCTAAACACTATTTTACGGGTGATTCCCGGGTTTTGTTTTAACTGCTTTGAACAAGTGAGATGGAATCCCACCTGGCCTTGGGTTTGTGTGCTAAGACTACTGATGCCACACTCACAGCAGGAGGGTGTGTGGAAAAGTTATTGCCCACATAATCAGGCATTTGGGAAGAGCAGAATAGGCTTCTCAAGCTGGTCCAGACATGTCTTGAGAGAGCAAGGAAGAGAGACTGGCCTGGGGCTTCATGGGGTGGGGCTGAGTGAGGGTCTAGGCATGGGAATAGCTTTCATGGTTGGACTGTCCCTCTGAAAGAGGGAGCACTCAGGCTTTCTTGCTCCATGTGGTGGAGGGGTTGGCCGGAAGGATGAGGCTTAGAAGCTGTCAGCAGTCAAACATCAACAAATGGAGCCCAGGCTCTTTCTTATGGGATTATTTTGGATTTAAGAACAGTTGTTCAAAATATGGAAACATTTTTGTAATGTCACACAGAATTCACTTCTCCTTGATTAATAACCAAATTCCAGGGCTCACAAGTTGCAGAGTAACAAAGCCAGCAATGCACGGTCCCCTCACTTCCTAATATCCGAGTAAACTAAACCATCGGCCAGTGACTCCACAACATTCTCTGTTTAGCTGTGAAGCTTCAAATAATTGGGCTTCCCTTGTGGCTCGTTGGGTAAAGAATCCACCTGCAATGCAGGAGACCTGGGTTCAATCCTTGGGTTGGGAAGATCCCTTGGAGAAGAGAATGGCTACTCACTGCAGTATTCTTGCCTAGAGAATCCCATGGACAGAGGGGCCTGGTGGGCTACAGTCACTGGGGTCACAGAGTCAGGCATGACTGAGCGATGAACACTTTCACTTTACTTCACATCAAGTAATTACTCTCTGGCAACATATTGATGATTAAACTAGTCTTTATTGTTTTTTAAAAATCATTTTCTCATTCAAACTCTCAACTGTCCTACTCATGATGAAATTCAAATTAAGGACTTCCCTGATGGTTCAGTGCAGGGGACACAGATTCCATCCCTGCTCTGGGACGATCCCACACACTGAGGGGCAACTGAGCTCTTGTGCCACCACTACTGAGCCGGCACTCTCGAGCCTGCGAACCGCAGTTACTGACCCTAAAGCTTGTGCTCCACAGCAAGAGAAACCACTGGAATGAGAAACCCTGAGCGTCGCAACGAAGAGTAGCCCCCACTAGCTGCAACTGGAGAAACCTGTGCCCAGCAACGAAGAACCAGTGCAGCCAAAAGTAAATAAATAAATATGAAAAAGAAGAAATTAAAATGAAGATCCCCATGCCACTAATTTCCAAATTCACACACCTAGTCCTGACTTCTCCCCTTGAGACCCAGACATGCAGATTCAAGCATTTCCTGCATAGCTCCTTAGGCACATCTCAAAGGCATCTCAAGTTGAACATGCTCCAAAGACAGCTACAGATTTGTTCTCCAAACTTGACCCTTCTCTTAACTTTCCATCCCGTAAATGGACGCATCATCTTCCTAATTTTGTCATCTGAAATTCTAGAAGGCACTCCTGATGGCTCTCTTGCTTTCCTTTTCCCTAAGTCTTGTGGGTAGATTTACAAAATCTTCCCTCGTATCCCCCATTCCTTGTCCAAGCACCGCGGCTGCCTTTCTCCCAACTGGACGCTGCAGGAGCCCCGCAGAGCCCCTCACTTCTTCCCATGCCCCTGCCCACTGTGTCCCCCCAAAAGATAATTGAAGTCCCAACCCCTGGAAATTTGAAATGTGCCCTTATGTCAAAATAGGATCTTTGCAGTTGCAATCAAGTGAAAATGAAATCATTAGCGTTAGCCCTAATCCTATCTGGCTGGCATCCTTGTGAGAAGAAGAGACGTGGAAAGACACACACAGGGAAGATGGCCACATGAGGATGGAGGCAGAGACTGTGATGATGCTGCCATGAACCCAGGCCTGATAGCGACTGAGTTCTTGGCCTTCCCCAGTCAGTAGAAATTGACTAGAGGTGGTGGCCCAGGGGTAAAGAACCCACCTGCCCGTACAGGAGACCTAGGTTCAATCCCTGGTCCAGAAAGATCCCCTGGAGAAGGAAATGGCAACCCCCTCCAGTATTCTTGCCTGGGAAATCCTTATGGACAGAGGAGTCTGGTGGGCTACCATCCACGGGGTCTCAAAGAATCGGACATGACTTAGTGACTAAACAACAACAATCAGAGGCCAGACAAGAAATTCAAGCAAGCGCTCTTTCTGGTGATGGTGTGGAGAAGACATGCAGAAATAACACCTCGCAAGGGGAAAGAAAAGAAGGAAGAGAGGGTCATCAGCCTTGGCCCTCAGGTGGCTGAAGGAGAAAATGTATTTGGTGTGTGCTACACTTTTGCATGCTTCAGTGACACTTTTGTCCACGTCACTGATCTTTCTGGCAAGGAAACCATCTGTCGTATAACTGGTGGGATGAAGGGCTGACCGAGATGAGTCCTCGCTATATGCTGCCATGTTGGCTGCCCAGGATGTAGCCCAGTGATGCAAGGAGCTGGGCATCACTGCCCTCTACATCAAACTCCAGGCCGCAGGAGGAAATAGGACCAAGACTCCTGGACCAGGGGCCCAGTCAGCGCTTGGAGTCCTTGCCCGCTCAGGGATGGAGATTGGGCAGATTGAGGATGTCACAACCAACCCCTCTGACAGCACCCATGGGAAGGGGGTCACAGTGGTTGCTATCTGTGACCTGGACTCCTCAAGTTATTGTTTTCTGTTAATAAATTGTCCTGATGTAAAAAAAAAAAAAAAAAAAAAAAAATTCAGGCAAGGCTTTATTGGGGCTCCTGCGCTGGCTACAAGAGGGAGCAAAAACAAGTAACATGTTTATTTGCTCCCTCCCATGGGATGGGGAGGGCAAACTTGTTCCTTTATATCATCCCTTATGTAGGGTGGTCTGCCCACCCCTTTGTGGTGTTGAGTGCAGGGGGGCGTGTGTACCCTGCTTTTGCTCCCAATACCCAGTTTTTTGCTCCCAGCTCCTCAGAAATGGCAGCTGGATTTTTTGGTATTTTTTGGTCCAGAATTTGCCCCAACTGGGCATGCACACAGCTATTTTTAGTCCCTTATAGTTTCTTTGTATTCTGTATTTCAAGGAGACGTGTGTCCAGGTGCAAGCTTTGCAGCGATGCAGCAAAGGGGCCTAGGTCTCAGTCTGTCTCTGGACCCCCTGGGGCCACAGGAGCTGGAAGAGGCAAGGAAGCCTCCTCCACTTGAGACTTTGGAGGGAACAAGACCTCTCAACACCTTAATTTTGCACTTCTGACCTCCAGAACTGTGAGATAATAGATTTCTGTTGTTTTAACCCTCCCCACCTCCCGCGAGTTTGTGGTGCTTTGTTACAGCATCCTGTAGCAGCTAATACAGACCCTATAACCACTGTTTTTGCACAACAGCCAGAGGGATCTTTGCAACTTCTTTCATATCGTGCCCTTTCTCTGCATAAAAACTTACTGCTTTTCCTCTGAATTTAGAATGTAACTCAAGCTCTTTCCAGGCCAGTGAGACCTTACGCATCAGGGCCTGATGGTTTCTGGGCTCACCTCCTCTTCCTCCCCCCGACTCCATTCCTCCTTTTTGTATCTGGAACATGCTTTTTGGTTCTTTCCATTTGCTGGGCCCATGGCTCTGAGGGATGAGCTGAAGTCACTAACCTTGCCCTGAGTATCGCCCCGTTTCATTTCCTCCAGATCATGCATCCCGGTGTGGCATTTCTGTTCTACGTCGTCACTGGTTCCCATCCCTCTGTGGTGAAGGTTGTGAGGTCTGAGCTTGCCTGTGCTGCCACGTCCGAGTCCAGAAAAGTGCTGGGCATGGCTAGGAGCTTCATATACATTTGGTGAGTGGATGTCTGATATATGCAAATGTAAGATGTGTTTTGCTTGAAATTTGATTTCCAGTAAATAAAAATACACTTTCAATTTATTGGACTTCCCTGGTGGCTCAGAGGGTAAAGCGTCTGCCTGCAATGTGGGAGATCAAGATTCGATCCCTGGGTCGGGGAAACCCTTGGAGAAGGAAATGGCAACCAACTCCAGTATTCTTGCCTGTAGAATCCCATGGGTGGAGGAGCCTGGTAGGCTACAGTCCATAGGGTCACCAAGAGTTGAACACAACTGAGTGACTTCCCTTTCTTTCTTTTTCTATTTATTGAATGTTTTCTTTTTGGCTGTGCTGGGTCTTCATTGCAGTGCCTACGCTGGCTTTCTCTAGTTGTGGCACGTGGGCTTGGTTGTCCTTTGGCATGTGGGATCTTAGTTCCCTGCCCAAGGATTGAACCCATGTTTCCTGCATTGGAAGGCAGATTCTTAACCATTGGACTGCCAGGGAAGTCCCTGTATTTACTGAATTTATCGACATTCCCTTAAGTGCATTTGTGTAAGTGCAATGCACACTTTGTGCATTGAAGTGCGATGCAGGCTTCAGGAATATGTGAACCGTGAACTTCCTGATGTTCAAGCTGGTTTTACAAAAGGCAGAGGAACCAGAGATCAAATTGTAAACATCCGCTGGATCATGGAAAAAGCAAGAGAATTCCAGAAAAACATCTATTTCTGCTTTATTGACTATGCCGAAGCCTTTGACTGTGTAGACCACAATAAACTGTGGAAAATTCTGAGAGAGATGGGACTACCAGACCACCTGATCTGCCTCTTGAGAAATCTGTATGCAGGTCAGGAAACAACAGTTAGAACTGGACATGGAACAGACTGGTTCAAAATAGGAAAAGGAGTACATCAAGGCTGTATATTGTCACCCTGTTTATTTAACTTATATGCAGAGTACATCATGAGAAACGCTGGGCTGGAAGAAACACAAGTTGAAATCAAGATTGCTGGGAGAAATATCAATAACCTCAGATATGCAGATGACACCACCCTTATGGCAGAAAGTGAAGAGGAACTCAAAAGCCTCTTGATGAAAGTGAAAGTGGAGAGTGAAAAGGTTGGCTTAAAGCTCAACATTCAGAAAACGAAGATCATGGCATCTGGTCCCATCACTTCATGGCAAATAGATGGGGAAACAGTGGAAACAGTGTCAGACTTTCTTTTTCTGGTCTCCAAAATGACTGCAGATGGTGACTGCAGCCATGAAATTAAAAGACGCTTACTCCTTGGAAGGAAGGTTATGACCAACCTAGATAGCATACTCAAAAGCAGAGACATCACTTTGCCAACAAAGGTTCGCCTAGTCAAGGCTATGGTCTTTCCTGTGGTCATGTATGGATGTGAGAGCTGGACTGTGAAGAAGGCTGAGTGCCGAAGAATTGATGCTTTTGAACTGTGGTGTTGGAGAAGACGCTTGAGAGTCCCTTGGACTGCAAGGAGATCCAAGCAGTCCATTCTGAAGGAGATCAGCCCTGGGATTTCTTTGGAAGGAATGATGCTAAAGCTGAAACTCCAGTATTTTGGCCACCTCATGCGAAGAGTTGTTGACTCATTGGAGAAGACTCTGATGCTGGGAGGGATTGGGGGCAGGAGGAGAAGGGGATGACAGAGGATGAGATGGCTGGATGGCATCACTGACTCGATGGATGTGAGTCTGAGTGACCTCCGGGAGTTGGTGATGGACAGGAAGGCCTGGCTTGCTGCGATTCATGGGGTCGCAGAGTCGGACACGACTGAGCAACTGATCTGATCTGAATGTACACTTTTCCTCAATTAATCTCTCTTGCTTCTTAATCTAGAAAGAGCAGTCAAGCCTTAGCCAAGAGAGGCCCAGAGAGTCTCAAGATGCCTGACGACTGAGAAATCACCTGTTGGCATGAAACCAGAGTGTCTTGGCCTGCGTGAGGCTCTTCTCAGCCTTCTCAAGGGTCATCCTGTGTGACTCCAAGGTGAACTACTGCTCCACCAAGCCAACGTGACAAAGTGTAACAGCTGGTGCACGTATGTGAGGGGGTAGGGATAGTCAGTGCGGCATTCTGTCATCTTATTCCAAGTTTGAAAATTTTAAAAATAAAAGTTGGGGAAAAACATCACAGAAAATGCTGTTTGATTTCAAATTGCCTTTAGAAAAACTTTGTGTATGTAAGACTGAAGGACAAACAGCCAGATTGGATCAGAAAATTGACTCAAAAACATCTGGTTTGTTTAGGAGTATAATGCATCGGATGGCCAATATGTCTATTTTATGTATTTTTAAGATCAGTCAGGGGCTTCCCTGGTAGCTCAGCAGTAAAGAATCCACCTGCAATGCAAGAGATGCAGGAGACCTGGGTTCCATCCCTGGGTCGGGAAGATCCCCTGGAGGAGGGCATAGCAACCCACTCCAGGATTCTTGCCTGGAGAATTCCATGGACAGAGAAGCCTGGCGGGCTACAGTCCATGGGATCACGAAGAGTCAGACACGACTGAGGTGACTGAGCACACACAGGCAAGGTCAGTCAGGCCTCTGCAACAAATCAGGGCAAAATTAGCATGCCACACTAGGTCTTATTTCTGCGGTGGAATCTCGAGTTGTAGTTTTCATGGGTGAATGGCGTTCTGTGCTGTCCCTCAGGGACCCTCACCCATCAGAGCCTTTCACAAGGGACCAGATTCTGGGGGACTTCAGGTGTGTTTCCAGCGGTTCCTCCTGGAACTGTGTCAGCTGACCCCAGACCTGTGAGTCAGGACTTCTCTGTGTTTAAGCTCTGTGCCACTTTCAGGAAGCTATCAGGCCTTTGATTCTCTTTGGAAAGAGTCAACTTCTATAATCCTATTGTGGAATACAGCAAAAGCAGTTCTAAGAGGGAAGTTAATCAGACTTGTGGTTGCCAAGGGGATGGGGAAGGAAGAGGATCGGCTTGGGAGTTTGGGGGTTAGCAGGTACAAACTGTTATACACAGGATGGATAAACAAGGTCCTATCGTATACCACAGGGAACTCGATTCAACATCCTGTGATAAACCACAAAGTAAGAGATTATAAAAGAGAAGGTATATATAACTGAATCACTTTGCAGTACAGCAGAGATTAGCACAACATTGTAAACCAACTATACTTCAATAAAGTAAATTTAAAAAATAAAAGAAAGAGGAAATTCATCAGGAAAAAAGAAAAATCTCCAATATCAACCTAACATTATACCTCAAGAGACTAGAAAAGGAAGAACAAAGTCCAAAGTTAGTCAATGGAAGGGAACAACAAAGGTTACATCAGAAATAAATGAAACAGAGAACTAAAAAGACAAAATGAAATCAAGAGCTGGTTCTTTGAAAAGATACACAAAATTGACAAATCTTTAGCTAGAATAACCCATAATTTTCTTAAGTGTGGTAAGAATTAAAAAAATTTCTCTTGGAAGATGTGAAATGATCTAAAAAGTAAGCAATGCATCAATAATGGAAGGATATGATAGCAGTAGCTCAAAAAGATTGATGCTCATTCTTCTTAAGGACTTTCTGTGGCAAATATGATAGTTGGTCTTTTGCCCTAATAGACTAAATAAAAAGAGGGGACAAAAATAGTTACTTAAGCTATAACAGGGAAAGCTGAGGTTCGAAGTTATTATTTTGGATTTTGCACATTGAATCACTTGATGAATTGGTTTGATTCTGTCCATCATCTCTTAACGGTAGACAATTTTTCTAGACAGTGACAGGATGGGGTCAGCCAGGCTGGGAGAGTCACTGTCCTGGTGGTCTCTGGGGCGCAGGGGAACAAGCAGAACCAGAATATGTTACTCACAGTATAACTTGACCCTTCACATTTGCTGACTGCACTGCAATTTCTTTTAGTTGTGCTTTTAGCTGCTTGCACCCAGCTCCCTGAGGACTTGGTCTTCCCCCTTCCCTTGATCTTCCACTTCCCCTTTCCCCACAGCCTGCGTAGGACCCCGGCTGCCTTCTGCCCAGGGGCCTTGGTGGGGAGGCCCAGGCTCCATTTCCACTCCTGTCAGGGCCTGCCTGTGGGCATAGGAGGGTCAGAGTCAAGTGCAGAGCCCACGGCATCTGGGGCAGGGCAAGACAGTGGTGTCCTGTCTTAGGCTGGCTGTACCAGGCTTTGGCAGGGGCCTCTCACCTGCTCCTGGTCCAGGGGCCCAGTACATCCTGTGCAGAGGTTGCAGTTCCTTGGGGTCATCCATTCCTTGTGCATTGGTGTGATGGGCCCAAGGGAAGGGAGGTTCCCTTCCCCAGCCTGTTGGGCTGTCATTTTCATTTTGCATTGAGTTTGGCAAATTACATCAATGACCCTGTGTGCTAGGACCTGGGGCAGCAGCAAAGCAGCAGAGGAGATGAGATAGGGATACATTCTTCCCATTCATTCCATCGCTGGTTGGTTCTGGTATCAGGCTATGGAACTTTCCACTAAGAAACTTTTTCAACACTGCTCAGATTTCGAGCTTTTATTCACATAATTTTTCTGTTCTGAAATGTCTTCTCTTAGCCTCTAAGATTTTCCAACTTTTCCTTATTTTTAAAGGCCCAAATCCAGATTGATCTCTCTCACAAGACTTCTGGCCCACTCCAGTACAACCTTGTGGGTTGTCTGTGCTGAACTCAGGCCGTGTCTTTCTGAGTGTTATTTACGAATTAAACATAGATTTCTGATCGTTCATCCTGTGTTCATTGTTTGGCCTTGTTATTGAACTTTTCAGGTGCTTGTGATTTGTTTACATTACTCTTCTTAATATAGTCTCCTGCAAAATGTGATAGATGCATGCACACATATTTGTTGAATGAATGACATCCTCAGTGTGTGATGGCATTTTTTGAAAGTAAGGGAACAATTAAGGCCATGCTTTTTAAAGACATTGCTGATTGGTCAAAATCAAACTTCTAAATCCAGTGATTTCAAATGATCAATTAGAGAAAAAGTAATGATGAACTAGAAATTGACAATGAAGAAAGGAATTTTTCAGCCAGAAGACAGTGGTTTTTATAGCAGTGGATTCATTTAATTTGAAGTCTGTCTCTGACAATCATGAGGTTAAGGACAGGGAAGCCTGGCATGCTACAGTCCATGGGATCACAAAGAGTTGGACACAACTGAGCAACTGGACAACAGATTCCTCTCCCTATGAATGATTACATGAAATTCTCACTGAGACATGAGCGTGTATGTCTTTCTAGACCCACAAATTACGTTCTGTACCCTAACCAGGAGGTTAAGGAAAATTCTGGGGATTCGGGCAATGCTGCCTCAGTCCTGCTCAGCTTTTGACAGGTACTCCCAGGCGGGCGCTAAGGCTGTTAGTTATTTTATTTATTTATTTTTTCAGATATTCTTACTTTTATTTTCAAAAGAAATTTTACCTGAAACATTTAAGGTAAACAGCAGCATTCAGTTCGGTTCAGTTGCTCAGTCGTGTCCGATTCTTTGCGACCCCATGAACTGCAGCACGCCAGGCCACCCTGTCCATCACCAACTGGAGTTCAATCAGACTCACGTCCATCGAGTCAGTGATGCCATCCAGCCATCTCATCCTCTGTCGTCCCCTTCTCCTCCTGCCCCCAATCCCTCTCAGCATCAGAGTAATTTCCAATGAGTCAACTCTTCGCATGAGGTGGCCAAAGTACTGGAGTTTCAGCTTTAGCATCATTCCTTCCAAAGAAATCCCAGGGCTGATCTCTTTTAGAATGGACTGGTTGGATCTCCTTGCAGTCCAAGGGACTCTCAAGAGTCTTCTCCAACACCACAGTTCAAAAGCATCAGTTCTTCAGCACTCAGCTTTCTTCACAGTCCAGCTCTCACATCCATACATGACCACAGGAAAAACCATAGCCTTGACTAGGCGAACCTTTGTTGGCAAAGTAATGTCTCTGCTTTTGAATATGCTATCTAGGTTGGTCATAACTTTCCTTCCAAGGACTATCTTTTAATTTCATGGCTGCAGTCACCATCTTTAGTGATTTTGGAGCCCAGAAAAATAAAGTCTGACACTGTTTCCACTGTTTCCCCATCTATTTGCCATGAAGTGATGGGACCAGATGCCATGATCTTCGTTTTCTGAATGTTGAGCTTTAAGCCAACTTTTTCCCTCTCCACTTTCACTTTCATCAAGAGGCTTTTGAGTTCCTCTTCACTTTCTGCCATAAGGGTGGTGTCATCTACATATCTGAGGTTATTGATATTTCTCCTGGCAATCTTGAGTCTAGCTTGTGCTTCTTCCAGTCCAGCGTTTCTCATGATGTACTCTGCATAGAAGTTAAATAACCAGGGTGACAATATACAGCCTTGATGTACTCCTTTTCCTATTTGGAACCAGTCTGTTGTTCTATGTCCAGTTCTAACTGTTGCTTCCTGACCTGCATACAGGTTTCTCAAGAAGTCAGGTGGTCTGGTATTCCCATCTCTTTCAGAATTTTCCACAGTTTATTGTGATCCACAGTATTTATACATTTATCATTTTAGAACTTCACATTTTATTGTTTGCTTATTAGAGGGTCTCAGTTAATATACGGATACCATGAAGCTCTTTCGTGGGGCTGCTCTTCATCTTCAGGTTTGTTGAATTTTCCTCCCAGCTTTGATGGTTTCCTGGGTTTCTTGAGTCACCACAGTTCTGGCTGAAGGATCTTCCATCTGGTGAGGCACCTGGGGCTTACAGGGCTTCGTTTCAACGGAAGATGCTCCTTTTTCTGTTTTCGTCCAATGACCAAAGTGAACACACGGGCTGTTAGCTCCATTTTCGGACGAGTTTTCAGGTCAGGCTTTAAGACGCACGAATGACGTCAGCACGTCAGCGCCTCCATCGAACATGGACGCTTGAGTCCAGCAGTGTTCTTGTTTTCTCACTTGGCGGGGCGGGGGAGAGAGCTGCGGAAGTGCCTTCCTCCAGGGAGTTCCAGAACAGAGGCTTTGAGTTCTCTGAAAAGCTCTCTATTCTTTCTTAAAATGTTCACAGAGTCCCAGGCCAGAAAACAAAACAAGACGTCTTTATTAGTCACCCGACAATGGGAGAGGAAAGCCACCCACTTCTCCATGCTTTCTTTCAAAGTAACCTCAGCGACCCTGACAGATTCATGGAACTAATTAGAAACAACATTAAGGAAGCTGCGGGAGGGGCGATTTTGTCTCTAGACAACACTTCAGAACTTCCCTGAGGAGCCTCTGCTGCCTCAGACTCCGCTCCCTGCCCACCTCCCACTCCCCACCAGGCAGACCCTCCTGAGAGGGGCTCAGCCCATCTCCCCCTTGTTGAACCCACCGTCGATTTAGGCACTCCCTGGTCACAAACCCACCTGACAGGCTGTCACTCTACCCACGCCTCAGTGGGGGGTCTGAGCTCAGGCAAGCCTTGCAGCCCCCTAAGCTTTCGCCCTGACCACAGGGTTGAGGGTGGTGAGCCCCTCAAAGCAGAGGTCATGATCTGTGAAGAAAGGGAAGAGATGGAAACCTAGCTCTCAAGTGCCTGCTCAGAGCCGGGCACTGTGCTTGGAGGAATCTTAATTGTTCTTTAGTCACTAAGTCATGCCTGACTCTTTGTGATCCCACCGACTGTAGCCCACCAGGCTCTTCTGTCCATGGGGTTTTCCTGTGTAATATCATTTTACCATGTAAGTGGCCCTTCAATTATATAGAAGGAGAAAAACAGAGTCCGAAAGATTAAAAATGTATAGAAGATATATTCTGGTTATCTCCAAAGTTGGGTGGGTCTGCTCTAGGGAAGGTGCCAAATTAAATCTCGTTGATTAACCACTAAATACCTGAAAGTGAAAGTCTCTCAATTGTGTCCAGCTCTTTGTGATCCATAGTCCATGGACTTCTCCAGGCCAGAATACTGCAGTGGGTAAACTTTCCCTTCTCCAGGGGATCTTCACAACCCAGGGATCGAACCCAGGTCTCCCACATTGGAGGTGGATTCTTTACCAGCTGAGCCACAAGGGAAGCACAAGAATACTGGAGTGGTTAGCCTATCCCTTCTCCATCTTCCCAACCAAGCTGGGTCTCCTGCATTGGAGGTGGATTCTTTACCAACTGAGCTATGAGGGAAGCATGAGTGCCCTCCAACTGGCCAGTTTCTAGCTTAAATTGTGGCAGGAAAATTATTTGGGAAAAAAATGGTGTTGACATGACCACATTAAGTCTCTGTCAATTAATGACTAAAAATAGTTTTGTGTGTTCACATAGGATTCCAAGTTTATGTCAAGAATTATTCAAATACAGGAAAAGTTTCAGCTTCAGAACACAAACTTTCAGCATCTTGTTTGGCCCATCAGAAACTTCACTGAAAACACAAATATTATTCAAGTTTCCATCTTGATGCTTGGCAGTTTTTCCCCTGGGAAAGAGCTTCCAAAATACATAGTTTAGATATAAATTTATTCATTGCTCTAGTGTCTCTTCTGTTGGGAAACCAACATAATAGTAGCTAACATTTATATAGACATTGTCATGTGCCAGACGCTGCCTTCAGTGTTCTGTGTATATTTACTCACTTAATCACCATAACATCCTGTGAAGTGGATACCATTGCTATCTCTGTCTTACATGTGAGGAAATTGAAGGCCCAGAGAGGTTAAGACTTGCTCGAGGACACACAGCTGATAAATGGTGGAACCAAGTTCTTGGTATAATGATTTTTCTCTTTTTGTATGCTTCCTGTTTCTGTCTTAATAACGTTATTATATCTATATCTCACTGTAGGCCACCCTGGCTTGGATACATTTTAAAACAGAGAAGATGCTGGTTCCTGCTCTCGTGGCCCACGTAGGGCAGAGTCCCCTTGCTTGGAAGGGGAAGGGAGTCACTGGGTGCAGTGAGGGGCCATCAGACTGGAGCTCTAAAGGGCTCCTGCCCCGCTTCTCTCATCCTAGCACCCACACCGCTTCTGATTTTAATGTGTAATTGAAATTTGATTTAACCCCAACTGACAGGATTAGAGACCAAATTGCCAACATCTGCAGGATCATCAAAAAAGCAAGAGAGTTCCAGAAAAACATCTATTTCTGCTTTATTGACTATGCCAAAGCCTTTGACTGTGTGGATCACAATCTACTGTGGAAAATTCTGAAAGAGATGGGAATACCAGACCACCTGACCTGCCTCTTGCTAAATTTGTATGCAGGTCAGGAAGCAACAGTTAGAACTGGACATGGAGCAACAGACTGGTTCCAAATAGGAAAAGGGAGTACGTCAAGGCTGTATATTGTCACCCTGGTTATTTAACTGATATGCAGAGTACATCAAAACCTGGGCTGGAAGAAGCACAAGCTGGAATCAAGATTGCCGGGAGAAATATCAGTCACCTCAGATATGCAGATGACACCACCCTTATGGCAGAAAGTGAAGAGGAACTAAAAAGCCTCTTGATGAAGGTGAAAGTGGAGAGTGAAAAAGTTGGCTTAAAGCTCAACATTCAGAAAACGAAGATCATGGCATCTGGTCCCATCATTTCATGGGAAATAGATGGGGAAACAGTGGAAACTGTGTCAGACTTTGTTTTTCTGGGCTCC
This sequence comes from Tragelaphus eurycerus, assembly GCA_935064755.1. NCBI lineage: Eukaryota > Metazoa > Chordata > Mammalia > Artiodactyla > Bovidae > Tragelaphus > Tragelaphus eurycerus. Next base: position 18,386,205 of record CAKXYN010000039.1, on the reverse strand, counting down.
AAAATGACTGCAGATGGTGACTGCAGCCATGAAATTAAAAGACGCTTACTCCTTGGAAGGAAACCTAGGAGCATATTCAAAAGCAGAGACATCACTTTGCCAACAAAGGTTCGCCTAGTCAAGGCTATGGTCTTTCCTGTGGTCATGTATGGATGTGAGAGCTGGAGTGTGAAGAAGGCTGAGCACCAAAGAATTGATGCCTTTGAACTGTGGTGTTGGAGAAGACTCTTGAGAGTGCCTTGAACTGCAAGGAGATCCAACCAGTCCATTCTGAAGGAGATCAGCCCTGGGATTTCTTTGGAAGGAATGATGCTAAAGCTGAAACTCCAGTACTTTGGCCACCTCATGTGAAGAGTTGACTCATTGGAAAAGACTCTGATGCTGGGAGGGACTGGGGGCAGGAGGAGAAGGTGACAACAGAGGATGAGATGGCTGGATGGCATCACTGACTCGATGGATGTGAGTCTGAGTGACCTCTGGGAGTTGGTGATGGACAGGGAGGCCTGGCGTGCTGCGATTCATGGGGTTGCAAAGAGCTGGACACGACTGAGCGACTGAACTGAACTGAACTGAACAGGATTAGGAGAAGATAGTTTGCTGTTGTAAAACCAAGCAGAGGAATACAGACCCTGCTGGAATCACATGTGTCTTTTCTCTGAGTTGTCCATGGCCTAGAAGGGCTCAGATTCATTTAGTTGGAGGGGAATTACCTAATTCCCCAGCAAGACGTGGCAGCTCACTCCCTTGCTCCAGCATGTTCTCCTTAAATGTGCAGCCGTGGGAGTCGTGTAAACCCAGATGAGAACCAGCTCTACTGTGGAGTTGCGTTAGGAAGGTTAATTCACCTCTGAGTGCCAATGTATGCTTGTCTGTAAAATGGCTGCGTTAATAAAAGATACCCTCTCAGGATGCAGTAAGAATTAACTAAGATTATGTTCATAAAGCAGGAGATTAACACAGTGGATGGCGCAAATGACTCAAAAAATGTACTAATATCAGCAGAAACACATTCCATTTTATTACAGTGATTAGAAAGGAAGCATAAGCAATATGGATGGACCTATAGATTTTCACACTAAGTAAGTCGGAAAGAGAAAGACAAAGACCATATCACGTATATGTGGAATCTAAAATACGGCACAAATGAGCTTACCTGTGAAACAGAAAGAGACTCACAGATGCAGAGGACCGACTGGTGGTTGCCAAGGTCGGGGGAGGGAAAGATTGGGAGGTTGGGGTTAGGAGATGCAAGCTATTCTATAGAGTCAGTAAACAACAAGGGCCTACTCTACAACATGGGGAACTGTGTTTAGTGTCCTGTGATAAGCCATAATGGAAAAGACAATGAAAACGTATACATAGATATGTATAACTGAATCACTTTGCTGCAGAAAAAGTAGAAATTAACACAACATTGTAAATCAACTATACTTCAATAAAATAAACTTAAAAAAGAAAGGAAGAAAAAAGCAAAAACTTTTATAAACCTAAGTTTCTCAAGAGAAATAATAGGCACACTAAGTCTTGGAGTCTCCCAGCCAAGTGGGCCACCCACTGTAACGTTGAGGCTTCAAGCAACTCATGCGACATTTACAATAATTGGTTACATACTTGACCATAAGGGAAATCACAACAAAACCAAAGAATCAATAATAAAAAGTCTGACTAAACTACAGCAATTTTTTGAGAGCAACAGCTAAAAAGATAGCCCCTAAAGTTTTTGTGATATAAGCATTTTAAAAGTCAAATCAAATATGATTTTTAAATTATTCCTAGAGCAAAGAAAATGTCTTAATGGGGGAATTTAAATATTTTGAACTAACAAAAAAAACACTACCCCAAACTGGAATGCATTATAGCTAAGGTGATATATTGAGTGCAGCTTCTGGCTTTAAATGTATACAAAAAAGTTTGTCAAATCAGTGAGCTGAGTTCCAGTTTAAGAAAGAAAAGAGCAACTGAGCAAAATCAAAAAAGACAAAAACAGAAATAGTAAAGATTAGAGCAGGGATAATGGAATAGCATTTTACAAAATCACAGGAGAGTAAAACAGAACTAAATCTAAGGAAACTAAGCTTTGTCATCTACAGAAAGGTGGTGCTAACATTGCCTTCAAAGTGAAGTTATAAGGTCACATGTTACTCTGTGCAGAAGCACTCTGTAGACGGCAGAGAACTACTCTGATGTGCATTTCGTCTTTATATTATATATTCAGCCCATCCTGACCAATTACCTCTTCTGTGCCTGGTGGTGGGAATATAATGCCTTCTTGGGTATTGATCATGTCAGCCCAACAGGACCTCTGCAAACAGTGTCTGCAGCAAAAAGACACACACCGCTTAATGATAACACAGGATGGGGATGTAACCTGCTCAGGGATGTTAGGAAGGTTCTGAGTGAAAATGAGGTTCAAGCAGAGAAAAAGAGGCGGGATGGAGGGAGAAGTGTGTCAGACGAAGGGAAGGGCACGTGGAGTGTGTGAAGGACAGAAAAAGGACAGAGGGCCTGAGGCCCCATGGCTGGGGAGGGGGCGGGGCTACAGTGTAGGAAGGAGCCGGGAGGCTGTGCTTGGAGTTTCACTTTCTATGAGCCACAGGAAACTGCTGCAGTGTTTGTTTTTGAGTTGGAGGGGATGGTTTGAACCTCCAACTTGTAGCCAATCAGAAGCACAGGTAACAACCTGGGCTTATGCTTGGGGTCTGAGCCCTTTACCTGCAGAACCTGATGCTCTCTGTGGATAGATGGTGTCAGAATGGAGCTGATTTGTAGGACCCCAGTTGGTGTCACGGAACATCACTTGGCGGTGTGGGGAAAATCCCACCCCACGTTGGGATCATGAGCACAGAGCCCTTCACTTCCCCTTATGGAATTTCATTTCTCTATCCTTAAAACTGACTTTCATTCCCCACCTCCTGGAAATTCGGTTGAGCTTAGGTAGGAGTCAGGGGACGTCTACTGAATAGAATCTGGGACTCTTTCCTGCTGTCTCCTGCCAAAAAACACATCCATTTCCAAGGGAGCTCCTTACTCCAGGGGAATGACCTCAGAATAGGATGAATGTGCTTTCTGGGAGAGGTCCAGCCCTTGGTTTTTATTGAGCGAGTCATCAGTGTATGACAAATGGATAGCAGAGTTAAATTATTACATTCTTAAAGTATTGGAAGCCCTCTTATTCTGAGCTTCAATTTGTGGCTTCCAGGGCAGCTGAGACTCTCATTGTTTCTGAAGGTCCTAAATCTCTGCTTTGCCTATTGGTCTATTGGCTTTCAAAGCCCATGTCTTAACTGATCATATAAGTCACTTGGTAAACTGCCTTTAGGGTCTCCTGGTAAAATGTTTCTACTAGGATGTTGTTTTGCCTGTAGACAGCTGAAAAATCAAATAACATGACGTAGTTGATGCCTTTGAATTGTGGCACTGGAGAAGACTCTTGAGAGTTCCTTGGACATCAAAGACATCAAACTAGTCAATCCTAAAGGAAATCAACTCTGAATATTCATTGTAAGGGTTAATGTTGAAGCTGAAGCTCCAATACTCTGGCCACCTGATGTGAAGAACGGACTCATTGGAAAAGACCCTGATACTGGGAAAGATTGCAGGCTGGAGGAAGGGGATGACAGAGGATTAAATGGTTGTATGGCATCACTGACTCAATGGACATGAGTTTGAGAAAACTCTGGGAAATAGTGAAGGACAGGAAAGCCTGGTGTGCTACAGTCCATGGGGTCACAAAGAGTCAGACATGACTTAGCAACCGAACAACAGCAACAAACATTAAAATGTATCAGTTCAGTTCAGTTGCTCAGGCATGTCTGACTCTTTGCAGCCCCATGGACTGCAGCATGCCAGGCTTTCCTGTCCATCACCAACTCCCGGCACTTGCTCAAACTCATGTCTATCATGTTGGACATGTATAGCTTTACATAACAGGAGATCCCGGGTGAGCTTCTGTATTCCTATCCTCATCTCACTTTCTCAAACTGTGCACTGCTGCCCCTCTTACCTAAGAATTTCCTTTGTGTCACTCTCATCTTTCCCTTTCTTCAAAATCATATTTCCACTCCACTGAACGATACCCACACAAGGAAGCACCTACAACAACCCTGAAACATCTACACTAAAAGAACTGTTTCTCTCTCTTTTTTATAGCAAAACTTTTTCAGATGGTTTCCCTACTCACTAACTCTTTTTCTGTTCCTTCAATTTTCTTTTTAATCTTCTCCAATCAGGTTTTGAAAAATACTGAGCTATAACTGACATATAACATTGTGTTAGTTATATCAGTACACCATGATTTGATATTTTTATGTGTTGATAAATGATCACCACAATAAATCTAGTTAACACCCATCGCCACACATAGTTACAAATACTTTTCTTGTGATGAGAACTTTTTAAAAATAACTTTTTATTTTTAATTGAAAGATAATTGCTTTACAGTGTTGTGTTGGTTTCTGCCATATACAACATGAATCAGCCATAGTGATGAGAACTGTTAAGATGTACTAACAAGTCTCAAATATACAGCAGAGTATTATTAACTATAGTCACCACACTGGACAGTACACTCCCATGACATTTATTTTATAACTGGAAGTTTGTACACTGTGATTCTCTCCACCCATTTTGCCCACCCTTCATTTCTTGCCTCTGAAAACCTCCAATCTTTTATTTACAAGTTTGGGCTTTTCCTTTTTGTTTTTAATTAAAGGATAATTGCTTTGCAGTATTTTGTGGTTTTCTGTCATACATCAACAAGATTCAGCCATAGGTACACTCATGTCCCCTCTCTCCCAACATCCACTCCCATCTTCCTCTCCATCCCACCCTTCTAGATCGTCACAGAGCCCCTGTTGGAGGTCCCTGAGTCATACAGCATGGAGAGAGTAACATGGAAATTTACAATACAGCGTGTGAATAGACAGCCAATGGGAATTTGCTGTTTGTTTTGTTTTTGATTCTGTACATACGTGAGATCATTTGCTATTTGTCTCTGTCTGACATCTCCCTTAGCATAACACTCTCAAGGTCTGTCCATTTTGTTGCAGATGGAAAGATTTCCTTCTTTTTTATGGTTAATATTCCATCGTATTGTTGTTATTCAGTCACTAAGTCGTGTCTGACTCTTTGAGACTCCATGGACTGCAGCATGCCAGGCTCCCTTGTCCTTCACTATCTCTTGGAGTTGGCTCAGATTCTTGTCCTTTGAGTCAATTATGCTATCTAACCATCTCATCCTCTGTCGTCCTCTTCTCCTGCCTTCAATCTTTCCCAGCATCAGGGTCTTTTCCAGTGAGTTGGTTCTTCACATCAGGTGGCCAAAGTATTGGAGCTTCAGCTTCAGCATCAGTCCTTCCAATGAATAGTCAGGACTGATTTCCTTTAGGATGGACTGGTTGGATCTCCTTGCAGTCCAAAGGACTCTCAAGAGTCTTCTCTAACACCACAGTTCAAAAGCATCAATTCTTTGGCGCTCAGCTTTCTTTATGGTCCAACTCTCACATTGGTACATTTAAAAATCCACATTTTAAATGTATGCCACATTTTCAAATCCATTCATCTATTGATGGACACATATTGTTTCAATGTCTTGGCTGTTGTAAATAATGCTGCATTGAACATGAGAGGCGCATGTATCTTTTTGAGTTAGGTTTTTGTTTTCTTTGGATAAATACCCAGGCTTGTAATTGCTGGATCATATGGTAGTTCTCTTTCTAATTTTTTGAGAAATCTCCATTTTGTTCTCCATGGTGGCTTCACCACCTCCCCACCAACTGTGCACAAGGATTCCCTTTTATCCGCACCCTCGCCAACATTTGTTATTTCTTGACTTTTTGACAACTGCCAGTCTGACAGGTGTGAGGTGCTATCTTCCTGTGGCTCTGAGTTCCGTTTCCCTGATGTGGAGCATGAGTGGACTTTACCACCCTCTCCTCCATGGGAGCTCCTCTTAGCAGAGTTCCTGATGTGCTGACAGACCCAGTGGGTGATTTTCCTTTCCTGACTCATCAGTGGCATTTGGTGTAGTTGATCTGCCAGGAGCCGGCAAGAGGCACTCCACTCATGGCAAAGGTCATGAGGAAGGAGGCTTGGCATATGCAAATGCGGGATCTAGCCTCAGGAGTCCCCCTGAATATTCTCGAGCATCTACCCCCAAAAACCAGAGTCTGCCTACTTTACTGCTTTGTGCTCTCACCTCTGACTTTACTGGGGACTGTCCCCCACCACCATCTCGCTCTCTCTGATAAAGAGTTAACTTACAGCTCTAATTAATAAAGTTCCTGGGCATTAGGAGTGTTTAAATCCAAACCCCTCAGATAGCGCTCTAACTCGCCTGACAAGTTTACCTGGACTCCTATAGCTATGCATACGATTGTTTACAGTCTCCCAGAATAAAACTAGTATAAGATTTCATTGATGAGCCAATGCTTGCTGCCAAGTTTCCACATCCCCTGTATTGTATCCTTGAATGTGTATTAATTAATATAGTTGGTATGTAGAAAAAATAAGTAGTGGCCTTGGTGCTAGCAACTTTAGACCCTCAAAGTAATAAATTCTTTCTTTTGTTGCAAACCCACTGCACCTCTGCCCTATAGGAATGCAACTTTATCTAACACCTTTGGAGGATGGCGCCAAACCTTAAAATAATTATTCTTAGAGAAAATAAGTCTTACGGTTGACAAACCTTTGTCAAGAGTCATAAAATGTTAATAGGCCTTCTGGCCAGAAGATGATGTAAATCACCTAAACCATTTGTATATGATAAATTTGCAGGAAAGAAACCCTGGTTTTTGATAAGGATTAAAGACTGCTGACTTTGCATGATTTCACATCCCCTATTATCCTCTATGTGAAACTTAGGGTATAAAAGCCCCTGTTGAAAATAAAGCTACGGGCCTTGCTCACCAAAGCTTGGTCTCCCCATGTCATTCTTCTCTCTCAATTTCCAGCTGATTCTCCATCTGGAGCATGGAGGCCCTTTGCGACCATTTATTTGCCTGGGCTTCTAAGACTCACTTGAGAAGGTGCCTAAGGAGTGGCATCTTCCACTATTTGAGAGGGCGCCTGTGGCCTCCGTGGTCAGAGCTAACCTGGTGTCACAGGTTATATTGATTTTCCATGTTAACCAAGCTACTCAGCCTCTTTTCTCCTCTGAATTTTCCTACTGAGCTATCCTCATTCTATTACTCTTTATGTCTCTAATTAACATTTAAATAAAGTTATTGTATCCAGTGAAGTTGCCAACGCTGTCTCCCCTTCAAATACCCTGGATCATCTGGGGCTGGACCTCGGCATTGATCAGCACTTTTGCTCTGAAACACTTTCTTTCTTGGCTCCTCTGTTCCCCTCCTGTAACACTGACACTGCTCCTCAGTCTCCATTTGAGAGTCTTCTGGTTTTTCTGGACTTCGAATATTGAAATACCCTGAGGCCAGTCCTCAAACCTTTCTTCTCTATTTGTTCTCTTTCTTGATGAGCTCATCCTGTCTCACTGCTTTAAAATTCACTCACGTGCTAATGATTGCCCGTGTTAGAGCTCCAACTTGGACCTCTCCACCAAACTCCAGACTCATAAATCCACCTTGTAAATCCATAAATCTAGCTTGACTATGCAATATCTGATTGGCATCTCAAACAGTGCATCAAAGCTGAGTTCTTGATTTCTTCTTTGCCCCAAACCTGCTCTTCCTCTAGTTGTCCTAACTCAGTATCGCAACTCCATTCTTTCATTTCTTCTGCCCTCAAATCTTGGGTTTCTCCTACACTTTTGGTGTCCTTATATTTTATAAATTTTCACTTATAATTTTAAAATTGATTACATATTGAATGATAATATTTTAAGTGTATCGGGCTAATTGAAACAGATTATAAAAATTGATTTTTCTCTTAAACTTTTTTTCAGAGTGCCTACTAGAAAATATGAAATTATGCATGTGGCTTGCATTTGTGGCTCACGTTCATTTCTCTCAGAGACCAGTGATGCTTTATTTGAATCTTGAGAAGTGGTGCTGGCTCGTATAAGATTAATACACAATTGGGGTTATGCAAGTATGAAAGAGGAGGGTAATGGCAGTTAGAGGGCAACTGGCAGTGTTGGTTACATGAGAGCAGCTGTTTGTTGTTTTTTTAAATATATATTAACATATATAGTGCTCAAGTATATATGCTACTTACAGTATATGTCTATATCAACATAAAACACAGGTATCTATATGTGTGTACAATATATGTCCTAGGGTGTATATTGTCTGGGGAGACCTGTTTCTGGGGGTCACAGGGCCCACACACTTGCTCTGCAGGGAGGAGAGGTGGGGGAGTGACTTGGGGTCACTGGAGGGTGCACCACGGAAAAATCAAGGCCTTCCAGGGACAGAAAGGGGGCTCAGGATGTGAAGGGCTGCCCTGCCCATGTGGTCACCCTGGTTTTGGAACCAGCAAGCAATTGACATTTTTGGGTGTTCTGGACTTTTGTGCAAAATGACTTCACTTAAAACCCACCCCCCCCCCAAAAAAAAAAAAAAATCCAACTACATGGGTTCCGAATCAGTGGTTGGGCTCTGAACATCTGTAAGGATTCAGACACACAGCTCCCCCACTGGGTGGGTTTCCGGTGCTCAGAGGGTCCTATGTGGCCTAGAGAAGGAGGTGAGGGGGCTTCACTTGGTCAAGAGAATGGCTCTTCTCCTTCCAGCTTCTCAGGGACAACACGTGTCAGCAGATGTCTAGTCACTAAGAGGACTCTGCTGGTCCTGCTCACTCAGAAAACACCACCCACTAGAGAGGAGACACAGGGGTCCCCCCATTCTCTGGGTGGGGGCTGGCCTGCCATCTGCCTGTCCACCTCCTTGTGGCCCATGAGAACCTTCCTCTGATGCTCAGAACCACTCTGCCTTGCCAGCCCTGTGTGGGGTGCTCTGGGGACCCCTGGATCATAACTGACCTCTGCTTCTAGCTTCCTGCTCTGAAGGGAAAGCCCTGGAAGCAGCTCCAGTTCTCATGGTTGTCCCTGGAGCCACAGACGTCAACCAAGTGATGTCACACTTTGGGCCCTGACAGGCTCAGCAGGTCCTGTCCCTGAACCCACTGCCAACCACAGCCTGGATGCAAATACATTAAACGGGAAACTCCAAAATCACTGCAGATGGTGACTGCAGCCATGAAATTAAAAGACGTTTACTCCTTGGAAGGAAAGTTATGACCAACCTAGATAGCATATTCAAAAGCAGAGCCATTACTTTGCCAACAAAGGTCCGTCTAGTCAAGGCTATGGTTTTCCAGTGGTCATTATGGATGTGAGAGTTGGACTGTGAAGAAAGCTGAGTGCTGAAGAATTGATGCTTTTGAACTGTGGTGTTGGAGAAGATTTTTGAGAGTTCCTTGGACTGCAAGGAGATCCAACCAGTCCATTCTAAAGGAGATCAGTCCTGGATGTTCATTGGAAGGAATGATGCTAAAGCTGAAACTCCAATACTTTGGCCACCTCATGTAAAGAGATGACTCACTGGAAAAGACTGATGCTGGGAGGGATTGGGGGCAGGATGGGAAGGGGACGACAGAGGATGAGATGGCTGGATGGCATCACCGACTCGATGGACATGAGTTTGAGTGAACTCTGGGAGTGGTGATGGACAGGGAGCCCTGGCGTGCTTCAGTTCATGGGGTTGCAAAGAGTCAGGGACACGACTGAGCGACTGAACTGAACTCAACTGACACCAAGGTACGATTTTCTCTATTAAGGCTCAGATAAACTGCCTCCATGGTCAAGTACTCACGAAGGCCACGGTCCTTGGACTGAGGGGCGTGTGGGCAGGTGAGTTGGGGGCCAGAGGCTTCCATGTTCCCCCACAAGTGGTGCAGGGAGAGGAGGGCAGGATAATGGGGGAGCCCTGGGCCAGTCTAGTCGATTGCTGGGGAGGTGGGGGTAAGCTGAGGAAACCCCAGCCCAGAATGCTGGGGATGCCCCCACCTGGGGAGAACCGAGGCTCTGCCGGCCCCAGGAGGGTCTGGGGAAAAGAGAGGGTGTAGGAGCTCGTGCTCCAGGCTGCTGGGTCTCTAGGGAACCCTGGTGCCCTGAGGATGAGCACTTGTGGTGGGGAGGATCTGGACAGGACCCCCTTGGCAGTCTTGCTGGGAGTTGGGGCACAGGGCCTGTGGTTGGCAGGCAAGGTTCTGGGTGGCTGGGGCCCCTGCCCAGATCAGCTCCCCCTACCCCCACCGGGGGCTCCCTAGGAGCCTCACCAGCACACCACCATCCACTGGCCTCCAGTCTGTGGGAACCAGCCCAGAGCTGATGGAACCAGAGACCAGCAAACACAGGATTCAGAGTCCCTGCCCTCACAAGGGTCTTCCTGGGCTCCATGAACTCTGCCCTGCTCAGCCAGCCCCCAAGATGACAGGAGAATCGGTACCCCAGCTTCCTTTGGCATCTACCAATGCCCCCCAACCTCCGTCCCCATCCCCCAGCCCTGGGTGAGGCCAGATGAGAAGGTGGCTGGGCTTACAACTGCCTGGGCCCCAGACATCATTTTCTGGGGTTGGGGAAGAGGTGGGGGTCTCGCTAGAGGATCTGGGGACTCCAGGAAGGCAGGAGGACATGGGGAAGCCTTGGCTTGGGTCCCAGAAATTGAGGGTGTCTCCTAGAGACCCATCCTTTGGGGGCCACGGGGTCAATTTTCTAGTCTTTTGAGAAACACTGCAAGAGTCTTCAGGGTAGGGTGGGCCCAGGCCTGGGGACACAGATGGGGAGGAATGGAAGAGGCCCTCTTTATTTTTCTGCCTGGCTGACTTTCAGGGTGCTGATGTTTTCTTCCGGCACCAGTGTGTGGAGGAACTTGAAGGTGCTGATGTAGTAGGTTGGAATGTCTGCGGCAGCCAAAGGCTCGGAGGTCCGGGCCACTTTGGTGCACTTATCAAATCCTCCAATCCTCATCATCTTCCAGAGCCCCCCAGATATGCTCGTGAACAACAAATTACTAAGAAACCTCTGCTGGGGTGGAAGATGTAGCCCTCTATCAGGGAGAAGGAGAAGAAGCGGATGTGGCCACAGTTATCGCCGGAGGACACCAGGGGGTCCTTCAGTCCACTGGAGTAGAACATGACGTCCATAAGGAGTGTGGCAACAGTGGGCGGTGTGTCAGAGTTCAGGCTGGTGACACAGAACCTGTTGCTCGGGGTGGACAGTGGGTGGATGACGGGCCTCTGGACTGCCTTGGGCTTCATGAAGCAATGTGTGATGCCAAGGTTCTCAGCTGCCAGAGTCTCTCTATTGATGACGTGCAGGGTGATTAACTCTTATGACAAGGTGTGGGTGATGAAGGGCAGGTCCTACTCATGCACCAGGATGAGATGGTGCGTGGACACAGAGATGTTCTGATCGGCCAGCGGGGCAATGACTGACTTGACGATCTTTGTCATGCTGATGGGCTGGAAACTGGAGAAGCTGCCACCGCCAGACACCACATGGAGGGCCAGCCAGGTGGCATCAGACACACCCAGGTGTTCTGAGGAGGGCAGTTCCTCATCGACAATGATGGTATAATCCTCTGGCATCTTGGTCAGACAGAAGAACTTGTACCTGGTCTCGGAGGACAGGAAGGCAAGTTTAATCAGGTTGTAGGTGAAGAGTGGGATACTCTCCTTGACAATGCTGGCAACTTGCAGCTAAGGGAGCAGGTGTTTGGAGTGTGGGTTTTGAAGCTGAACAAGCAATCACGTCCTAGTTCCACTGCTTAGCAGCAGGTGACGTCTTTGAGCCTCAGTTTCATCATCTCTAAAATGGGGATAACAATATTTACCATGTAAGGTCATTGTGAGACTTGATAAGAAGATGTTGATACAATTTAATATAGCACATCTTCTCAACCCAGGGATTGAACCTGGGTCTCCTGAATTGCAGGCAGACGCTTTACCATCTGAGCTACCAGGGAAGCCTGATATAGCACATAACGTGAACGTGAACGTGAAGTTGCTCAGTCGTGTCTGACTCTTTGTGACCCCCTGGACTGTAGCCTACCAGGCTCCTCTGTCCATGGGATTTTCCAGGCAATAGTACTGGAGTGGATTGCCATTTCCTTCTCCAAGGGATCTTCCTAACCCAGGGATTGAACCTGGGTCTCCTGCATTGTAGACAGACGCTTTACCGTGTGAGCCACCAGGGAAGTTGATATAGCACATAGTGAGCACAAATAAATGGTAGTTAATATCCTGATTTCTCAAGTCTTGACTGGTCTCATCTTTGGGCAGAGAGTCCTTGGCTGGCATTCAAGCCAAGATGCTGTTGGTACATGTTCTGAAGTTCCAGTTTCCTAAACCACAGTGTTGAAAGCTCTTGGTCATCGTGGAAAGTTCAGTAGATATGAGATATATTATTCCTAGGAATCAGAATTTACCAAAATTACAGGCCCCTGGAGGTGATGTCATTTTGGCAAAAAGATCCTTTGCTACAAAGTTGTCACAGTGTGTTTTGTTTACTTTGTTTGTCCCTAAGTTGTGTTCTCTAAGTTGTGTTCGACTCTTTGTGACCCCATGGACTGTGGCATGCCAGCCTTCCCTGTCCTTCCCTGTCCTATCTCCCCAGGTTTTTGCAAGCTCATGTCCATTGAGTTGATGATGCCATCCAAACATCTCATCCTCTGTCAGCCCCTTCTCCTCCTGCCCTCAATCTTTCCCAGCATCAGGGTCTTTTTCAGTGAGTCAGCTCTTCACATCAGGTGACCAAAGAATTGGAACTTTAGCTTCAGCTTCAGTCCTTCCAATGAATAGTCAGGGTTGATTTCCTTTAGGATTGACTGGTTTGATCTCCTTTCTGTCCAGGGAACTCTCAAGAGTCTTCTCCAGCACCACAGTAGGAAGGCATCAATTCTTCGGTGCTCAGCCTTCTTTCTGGTCCAACCCTCACATCCATACCTGACTGCTAGAAAAACTATAGCTTTGACTATATGGACCTTTGTGAGCAAAGTGATATCTCTGCTTTTTTATATGCTGTCTAGGTTTTTCATAACTTTTCTTCCAAAAAACAAGAGTTTTTTTTTTTTTTAAATTTTGTGGTTGCAGTCACCATCCACAGTGATTTTAGAGTCCAAGAAAATAAAAATCCATACTGTTTCCACTTTTCTCCCATCTATTTGCCATGAAGTGATGGGATCAGATGCCATGATCTTAGTTTTTTGAATGCTGAGTTTTAAGCCAGCTTTTTCACTCTCCTCTTTTGCCCTCATCAAGAGGCTCTTTAGCTCTTCTTCACTTTCTGCTGTTAGAGTGGTATCATCTGTACATCTGAGGTTATTGGTATTTCTCCTGGTAATCTTGATTCCAGCTTGTGATTCATCCAGCAGAGCATTTCACACGATGTACGCTGTATAGAAGTTAAATAAGCAGGGTGACAATACACAGCCTTGACGTGCTCCCTTCCCAAGTTGGGGCCAGTTTGTTGTCCCATGTCCAGTTTTACCTATTGCTTCTTGACCTGCATACAGATTTCTCAGGAGGCAGGTAAGGTGGTCTGGTATTCCCATCTCTTGAAGAATTTTCCACTATTTGTTGTGATCCATGCAGTCAAAGGGATTCATTCAACAGATAATTTTGCCAGCCTCTGAGCCTATCAACTGCCAATAGTCACCATCTTACTTGCCCTCTAGGGTTTTCAGATTCTGGCCATCTTCCTCAGATTCAAGAACATCCTTAGGACCAAAGCTCCCTGCCAAAACTCTATGGTCTGATGCTGGAGGTGGAGCCTGCCTTGGAGAACTGTGCAAGTCACACTGAAGCCGACAGCTTAACCCTCGTGGAAGGATACTTTTAGGGTGACTCTGATGAGACTTTCTCCAAGCAGGGCTCTGCCAAGCAGTCTCTACTTTTGACACCCACCATGGACTTAGGATTCTGCTGGTATCATGAGACATACTTTCTGGAGGAGCGATGCCTGTTCAGCACTTACTTTGCTTAACTTACTGACCCATTAGGACCTGGCAGGGAGATGACACACTGCTGATTGTCTGATTGAATGGGGTAGCCCACCGATCTGAAATAATCGTGGTAATTGATGGTAAAATAGGACCCGAATCAAGGAGTCACAGAAGGATTCTCAGAAACACACCTATTGTATAAAGTAGTGATTCTCAATGTTTTATGAAGATGAACATGTTGCTACTTGTGTGATTTGCCATTGTTGCTCTCCACCTTTCTTTCATTGAAATAAGCTTTTTAACCTACTCTGAAAGATATGCATTAGTACTTTTAAAAAGAGACTGCAAATTAAAGCTTGTTTTGGTTTTAAAAGCAATATGTATTTTCAAAATTTGATGACTCTACTGTACTCCTAATGGCCTCCACTCCCATGGGGATGATGGCAAACACCCTGATGTGTAAAATAAGATCCAACTCTTCCTTGTGTTCCTCCTGCTTTTAGATATGTTTCATAGTACCTTTGTCCTGTCATTCCAAGCACCGGAATGTTGTTGAATAAAGTGAGAACTAGAATAAAAGTGAATGTCATAGCTTTTGGATCTTCCTTGAGAAGAATAGTTCTTTCTCCTGCAGTACTTAATCATGAATGAATGGAATGCATGTATGATTATTCTTAAATTGTTGCCTGAAAATTGTCATGACATTTTTCATTTGTATATGTCACCCTTCATTCAAATGGTATGCTCCTGAAGGGAAGGCTATTAATTTTTTTTTTTTTTTCTTTTTTTGGATTTCAAGTGACAGGGATTTAATTCCATGCAGCTTAAGTAAGAGTTGAGATTTACTGACTCCTGTAACTGAGAGAGACAGGGCTGCATGGAAGAAATCAGCCTGTGTAGTCAGGGCCTGCTCTCACTGTCCATCTCATTTCATCATCTTCCCTTTGTGTTGGTTTTATTCTCTCTCATTACCAGGGTTTTCCTCTCTGTGGTAGGTGATGGGGGTGGGCAGCGGGAATGAGTGGAGGGCAGGTGACCTGGTAGCCGGCAGCTACAGACTTTCATCATCCCAGCTGTTGTATGATGAATTTGGCTGGCCTCTGTCCCTGCCAAAAGAAAACCTCAAAACTCTTGGAATTTCCCGAGTGATAGGAGTGCCTTTGTAATTCATCTGTGGGTTCTTGGACCACACCTGAGTTTATATGAGGTGACTCATTGTTGGCCCCCAGATAGTTTTAGGATGGGGCTGGCCAGGTCAGAAGGGCCAACCATGTAATTATAGGGTTGGGGCTATGAACCAAGTAATACCAGCCCCACTTTCCATGGGTGAAAGAGAGTGGAGATTGAGTTCAATCTTATGGCCAATGGCCCCATCACACAGCTATAGAATGAAACCCCAGTAAAAACTCTGATGAGTATATCAATGTCCCAGAAGAGTGACGCATCCTGAGGACACAAGAGCTTTGCATTTGGAACCGTCCCACATGGTGCCCCATATGTCTCTTCATTTGGCTGTTCTTGTTTGGTATCCTTTTGCTATAATAAATCTGGATAGTGTTTTCCTGAGTTCTATGAGTTGTCCTAGTGAATTATCAAACCCAAGGAGCTGGTGGGAACCTCTGCATTTGCAGCAGTGGGTCAGAAGTGTGGGTGGCTTGGGCTGGTGCCTGAAGTGAGAGTGGGCTGTAGAGGACAGTGCCCTTAACCTATGAAATTTGACCTAACTGGGTAGTTGAGGCTTCCCAGGTGGCGCTAGTGGTGAAAAAAAAAAAAAAAAAAAAGTCTGCCTGCCAATGCAGGAGATGTGGGTTTGATCCCTGGTTCTGGAAGATCCCCTGGAGAAGGACATGGTAACCCACCCCAGTATGCTTGCCCGGGAAATCTCATGAACCAAGGAGCCTTGTGGGCTACAGTTCATGGGACTGCAAAAGAGTCAGACATGACTGAGCAACTAGACCAGCAGCACTTGCGTCTTTAGTGTACAAATTGCATTGCACTAACTTTGGTGCAATTTCCAACACTGAAGTGGAAAATTCCACACTAAGACTTCGGTTGCGCAGACTGGGTAATTTGGCCACCTTTGAAACTTTGGCTCCGCACGGCATGAGGAGGAGCAGTTCTGCTGCAGTGGGGGGCACGGGGGACCCATGTTGGGTGACAGAGCAGTAGTCTCCCACAGCAAAAGTATGCATGATTTTCTGACCTCAGCATGTTGCAGAGACAGTTAGTGTTCATCAAATATTTATTTGCCCCCTTACATATGTCAATATAACCACAAGTGGGGTCTGACTTCTCGCTGCTCAAAAGCCAATAAAGGGGCAAGTTTGGTGGAAAGGAAAGTTTGCTTTATTTTGGATGCCAGCAACCTGTGTTGGGGGAGGACAGACTCCTGTCCAAAGGCCAGATCCCCCCGTCCCTGACAATCAGGAGGCAAGAATTTTTATAGGCAGAGGGAGGAGCCTATGAGCAGAAACAGCACAGTCAGCTCTGACAGTCGTCTTGAAATTCGTCATTGGTGGTCTGACCAGCGTCATCTTGATTACTTTAAGTTCATAATCTTTAGTTCCAGGATTGGTTTGTTCCCATTTCCTTGAGGCCAGTTATCCCAAATTGTGGCAGTTTATGTCATGGCTACAGTCTGGACTTATGTAGTTAACTTCTTCCACCTGGTGGGAGTTTCAGTATCTATAAGACAGCTCACAGGATATGGCTCAGAATATTATCTATGGCCCTTGAGGAGGAACTAAAGGTCCTTGGCTTTGCTGAATGACTAGAACTATTATTTAGTCTTGTTGGACTATTTTCTTTTGTCCCTGCATTTTCTCATTTCTCCGATTAAACTTTTTCTTTGGCTAAAGTTTTCCCACAGACAAAAGACGGGGTGAGGATGTGGTGGGGTAGGGGTGGAGAAGGGTCCTAAGATCCCACTCCATTTCATCAGTATTCCTTACAGTTAAGTTGGGTCCTTATGGCTAGTTCTGGCCAATGGACCATGAGCAGAATTAACATGAGTCAGTTTCAGCCTAAGGTAATTAAAGGCCTAGAATCTTTTCTTCTCCCTCTTCTTTCCTTTCTGCTCTGACCTTGGCCACCAAGTGTCCCAGTTGGCATACCACAAGATGGAGGAAGGTACTTGTTCATGTTGGTCTCTGCTGTGTTAAGTCAATGAGATTTGGGGGCTATGGTAGACTCATTAATTCCCCCCTATAGATATTAGGTCCTAATCCCAGAACCTGTAAATTGAAAAAGGGTCATTGCAAGTCTGATTACTTTAAGAATCTTGAGATGAAGTTGTTGTCATGGATTATGTGGGAAAGTCTTAAATGACATCATAAGTCTACTCATAAGAGAGACGGAGAAAGAT
This sequence comes from Tragelaphus eurycerus, assembly GCA_935064755.1. NCBI lineage: Eukaryota > Metazoa > Chordata > Mammalia > Artiodactyla > Bovidae > Tragelaphus > Tragelaphus eurycerus. The sequence continues at coordinate 18,368,937 of CAKXYN010000039.1, read as the reverse complement.
TAGACATCCACACAGTAAAGATGACATGACCCTGGAGGCAGATTGCCGTGATGTGGCCACAAACCATGGGAATTTACTCTCTCACAGTTCTGGAGGCCTGAAGTCTGAAATCTGTATCATTGGGCCAAAATCAAGATATCTGCAGGGTCACATTCCCATTGACATTTGGGGGGACTTCTTCCTCATCCTTAGCTTCTGGTGGTTCCAAGCATTTCTTCAGTGTGGCAGAATGACAGCAGTCTCTGCCACCATCTTCACACAAGCTTCTCTTCTGTGTTTTCTCCCTCATGTGTGTGTCTTATCTTTTCTCCCTCATGTGTGAGTCTTCTCCCTCATGTGCATGTCTTCTCCCTCATATCTCTGTCTTCTCCCTCATATCTGTGATTTCTCCCTCATGGATGTGTCTTTTTTTTGCATATCTGTGTCTTCTCCCTCATGTGTGTGTCTTCTCCCTCATGTGTGTGTCTTCTCTCTCATATCTGTGTCTTCTCCCTCATGTGTGTGTCTTCTCTCTCATATCTGTGTCTTCTCCCTCATGTATGAGTCTTCTGCCTCGTGTGTGTGTCTTCTCTCTCATATCTGAGTCTTCTCCCTCATGTGCGTGTCTTCTGCCTCATGTGTGTGTCTTCTCTCTCATATATGTGTCTTCTCCCTCATGTGTGTGTCTTCTGCCTCATGTGTGTGTCTTCTCTCTCATATCTGTGTCTTCTCCCTCATGTATGAGTCTTCTCCCTCATGTGTGTGTCTTCTCTCTCATATGTGTCTTCTCCCTCATGTGTGTGTCTTCTCTCTCATATCTGTGTCTTCTCCCTCATGTATGAGTCTTCTCCCTCATGTGTGTGTCTTCTCTCTCATGTGTCTTCTCCCTCATGTGTGTGTCTTCTCTCTCATATCTGTGTCTTCTCCCTCATGTATGAGTCTTCTCCCTCATATCTGTGTCTTCTCCCTCATGTGTGAGTCTTCTGCCTCATGTGTGAGTCTTCTTTCTCATATCTGTGTCTTCTCCCTCATGTGTGAGTCTTCTCTCTCATATCTGTGTCTTCTCCCTCATGTGTGTGTCTTCTCTCTCATATCTGTGTCTTCTCCCTCATGTGTGTGTCTTCTCTCTCATATCTGTGTCTTCTCCCTCATGTGTGAATCTTCTGCCTCATGTGTGTGTCTTCTCTCTCATATCTGTGTCTTCTGCCTCATGTGTGAGTCTTCTCTTTCATATCTGTGTCTTCTGCCTCATGTGTGAGTCTTCTCTCTCATATCTGAGTCTTCTCCCTCATATCTGTGTCTTCTCCCTCATGTGTGAGTCTTCTCTCTCATATCTGTGTCTTCTCCCTCATGTGTGAGTCTTCTCTCTCATATCTGTGTCTTCTCCCTCATGTGTGTGTCTTCTCTCTCATATCTGTGTCTTCTCCCTCATGTGTGAGTCTTCTCTCTCATATCTGTGTCTTCTCCCTCATGTGTGTGTCTTCTGCCTCATGTGTGTGTCTTCTCTTTCATATCTGTGTCTTCTGCCTCATGTGTGAGTCTTCTCTCTCATATCTGAGTCTTCTCTCTCATATCTGTGTCTTCTCCCTCATGTGTGAGTCTTCTCTCTCATATCTGTGTCTTCTCCCTCATGTGTGTGTCTTCTGCCTCATGTGTGTGTCTTCTCTCTCATATCTGTGTCTTCTCCCTCATGTGTGAGTCTTCTCTCTCATATCTGTGTCTTCTCCCTCATGTGTGAGTCTTCTCTCTCATATCTGTGTCTTCTCCCTCATGTGTGTGTCTTCTCTCTCATATCTGTGTCTTCTCCCTCATGTGTGAGTCTTCTCTCTCATATCTGTGTCTTCTCCCTCATGTGTGTGTCTTCTGCCTCATGTGTGTGTCTTCTCTTTCATATCTGTGTCTTCTGCCTCATGTGTGAGTCTTCTCTCTCATATCTGAGTCTTCTCTCTCATATCTGTGTCTTCTCCCTCATGTGTGAGTCTTCTCTCTCATATCTGTGTCTTCTCCCTCATGTGTGTGTCTTCTGCCTCATGTGTGTGTCTTCTCTCTCATATCTGTGTCTTCTCCCTCATATCTGTGTCTTCTCCCTCATATCTGTGTCTTCTCTCTCATATCTGTGTCTTCTCTCTCATGTGTGAGTCTTATCTCTCATATCTGTGTCTGCTCCCTCATGTGTGTGTCTTCTCCCTCATGTGTGTGTCATCTTCCTCATGTGTGTGTCTTCTCTGGCACATGTGTGTCTTCTCCCTCACACGTGTGTCTTCTCCCTCATGTATGAGTCTTTTCCCTCATGTGTGTGTCTTCTCCCTCATGTGCAAGTCTTCTCCCTCATGTATGTGTCTTCTACCTCATATCTGTGTCTTCTCCCTCATGTCTATGTCTCCCTTCTCTTTTCATAAGGACACTTCACTGGAGTAAGGGTCCATCCAGATCATCAGTGATCACCTCTTCAGCTTGAGATCCTTAATTTAATCATATCTGCAAGGACCCTTTTACTAAATAAGGTGAAATTCACACATTCTGGGTGGACACATTTCCTGGGGGCCATCCTTTATCCTGCTACAGATACCAATGTCTTGGATAGCAAGTCTGGGACAGGTAGTGTCCCCACAATATATATTCAGTGAAAGAGTTTATCCAGTAAGCAATTGACCTTTAGTCTAAAGAACATATTTTTAAATAAACATGAAAGCTATCTTTCTGTGTACAGGTATGAGCCAATTATTGCTTTATTGAAAACATACAAGATCCAGTGTATTGTTTGAGAATGTTCTTCATTAGGTTGAACATATGCCTTGTCTAGTAATTGTTTTCTTGGCTTTGAAATTGGCCTAGAATGTCTTCAGTACATCCAACACACCAATCCCATCTTTGCCATGATGGTGAGATTGATCCTGTTATGAGGATGACATGCTGAGTGAAGGTTTATGACTGCAAATCTCAGGCTCCAAATATATCAAAGGAGATGACAGGCATGAAATGTTTGCTTACAATGCTAAACTCAAATCAGAAATGGACTCGAAGTCACTTCTAAATATCTGAAAGTCTAAGATCCTTTGGTTCAACTGAATAAGGTTAGGATAGGCATGCTTCAGATTTTTGTGGCTTAAATTCTAAAGTAGTCTATCATTTGGAGAAGGCAATGGCATCCCACTCCAGTACTCTTGCCTGGAAAATCCCATGGATGGAGGAGCCTGGTGGGCTACAGTCCATGGGGTCGCAAAGAGTCGGACACGACTGAGTGACTTCACTTTCACTTTTATGCACTGGAGAAGGAAATAGTTCTTGCCTGGAGAATCCCAGGGATGGAGGGGGAGCCTGGTGGGCTGTCGTCTATGGGGTCGCACAGAGTCGGACACAACTGAAGCGACTTAGCAGCAGCAGCAGCAGTCTATCATTTGCTCCAAAGAAGTAGAGAAATTTAGGAAGGTGCCCAGAGGTTTGAACTATTTTTAAGTATTTCCATTTAAAATGGAAACATTTGGAATCAAATTGGAAAACTGTAGAGAATCTAGGGGTCTACCACGTTGAGGGAGAAAGGGGATCCTGCAGTTTCTGGAGACCCTGCACCATTCCTGTCTCTGCAACTAGATTGCTGTGTAAGCGTGTGTTAGTGACTTAACCTCTCTGGGTCTCTTGTTTTCTCAGTAGAAGCAATGTGTTGGAGTAATTGATCTGGAAGATTCCTTCTAGCTCTAAAATTCTATGGTTCTGAAAGGGGACCTGCTTTACGACAGACCACCCAGGTGAAAAGTTAACTCTCTGGGGCAGATCTCATCCTTGGACCCAGGAGAACAGTGGTAGGTCATTACAATATAATCTCGAGCAAGGGCAGACCGCGAAGCAAAACAACTGGAACAGGAACTTGGAACCGGTGTTGATTTATCTCTAAGATGTGTTTTTCCATTTTCTCTGGCAAGGTTGCTCTAAAGTAGAATCAGCTGAAAAAGTATGAGCTGGCAGGACACACATAGGCCCTTCTGCTTGGGGAAGGCTTTGGGGTCCTGGTCCCCACTGAGAACACCCTCTGCTCATCCCTTTTACCAACAGCTCTTCTGAAGGATGCCAGCTGGGGCTGCAGACCCTACAGCATCTTGCTGCAGAGACAGGGGCTTCTTCACCAGGGGCCAATCACCTTGACACCTTTCTATTCCATCAGGAAGCACCCCTCCCCCTCCCAGCAGAAAGAGTGTTTCCGCAGAGCATGTCCAGGGCAAGGGGAGTGAGTCTAAGGGGAAGGCGTGCTTATGATGAGCTGGATGAGGGGAGGCATTGGATGGTTTCCTAATGGTGACAGCATACAGTCAGTTGCTTTTTGCCAAAACAATATTCCATAGCTCAAGGAATGACACGGCCTTCTAAACCAGGCGCCTAACATGCTCAGGCTGAGATGACTTCATGTGGACAGTGACAACTGGCTTTGTCATAATAAATAAGTCTTTACAAAAAGCCTGGCAGACTCTTGTGTTTTCTCTGCTTTATGGGTTGGAGGTATGGAAACAAGAAACAGGAGGCTTTCCTTCCTTTGAGAAATGTGTTTCAAACTTGAGAATCTTGGGAGAATTTAAAGTTAGTTTTTCAGAGTTTTTTTTTTTCCTTATGATGATTGATGCCTATTGGAGGGGAAGAACAAATTATCCTTATTGTGTGATCGTTCAGTTTTGAAAATCTCATGAGAAGATGACTAGATCAGTGACATTTGAACATGTCTTCCATGGGGAGTGTGGCATGGGCACTACTCAGTGCCTGCGGGCATTTCCAGAATCACATGCCCTTGGTGACACCCAGTCTCCAGGATACAGTAGAAAATCACTCATCTGACCAAGAAACTGATGGACTGATGCTGAAGCTGGAGCTCCAGCTGATGCAAAGAGCTGACTCATTGGAAAAGACCCTGATGCTGGGAAAGATTGAGGGCAGGAGGAGAAGGTGTGACAGAGGATGAGATGGTTGGATAGCATCACTGACTCAATGGACATGAGTTTGAGCAAACTCTGGGAGATAGTAAAGGACAGGGAAGACTGGCGTGCTGCAGTCCATGGGGTCGCAAAGAGTTGGACACGACTGAGCGACTGAACAACAACCAAGAAAGAGGAAAATCTCCAGTTGAATGAAAAACAATTCACAGCTGCCAACACCAAGATGACATGGACAAGGAAATGATCCCAGGCCGAGGGCAGTGAGTGACCTCCACCCCGACTCTGCACAGTGCAGTCTCCAGTGCATCACCACTGTGAGGGACCAGTGACCTGGGGCCAAGGGACTGGTTGGGGATGGGCATCTAGAGAAGGGAGGTCAGCTGGAGACGAGGAGATCACAGCCCACGCTCGGGAGGAGATAGACTTATGTGGAACACAGAAGAAGCTTTGACAGTCAGTTATGTTGAGAGGTTTACTGTGAGTTACAATGCAAAAATCTTGGTGTGTGTGTGTGTGTGCATATGTGTATGTGTGGTCAGATTTTATAGTTTGTGTCTTCTCAGATGCCTCCTCTGCAAAAAACAGCCTCACCTACTTGACTGAACTATTAAGATTTATATATCCACACATGTAGCGCTTAGAACAAGTCCTGATATGAAGTGTTTGATGCCTATAACTTAGCTTTTATTATCATATGAATGAGGATGCATACTGTATATCAGCTGATTACCATTTATCTTATTGAGAAGTTGTTTGTGCATGATCAGTTGGTCAGTCGTGTCTGACTCTGCAACCCCATGGACTGCAGTCCATCAGGCTCCTCTGTCTGTGGGATTCTCCAGGCAAGAATACTGGAGTGGGCTGCAAGTCCCTCTTCCAAGGGATCTTCCTGACCCAGGGATCGAACCTAAGTCCCCTGTGTCTCCTGCACTGGCAGGCTGATTCTTTACCACTAAGCCACCAGAAGTTGTTTATCCAGAGCATTTCAATCTGGAAAAGAAGAAGCGATTGGCATTTGAAAGCGTGCAAGGCCGTGGTAAAAGCCAACTAAGAGATGCTTGCAAGGAAAATCTTGTTAGACTGAGGTTGGAGTTCGTGAGCTCAAAGACATCCCCCTTTGGGGATTTCAGTCTAACACGCTCTAGTGGCTGTGGGAATGTAAATTGGCACAAGACTTTGGGAGGGCATTTTGATCATGGTTTTCATTTTTTTTTTTTTTTTTAAAGAAAAGGCTTACATCCTTTGGCCCAGCAATTTAACTTCTAGGAATGAATCCAGATGGAATATCAAGGGTGCAAGCCATATTTATTTACAAGGATGGTTACTGAAGCATAACATACAATAACCAGAAATGAGAAACAATGCAAACATCTAATGACAAGGGTGTGCTGTGTCAAAACTAGGTTATGTACGTGTACAGATGATTAAGCCACCGTTACTGTTAGTAATGTTGAAGATTCTTTAAAGATGAGAGAATGTCAGCAATGCATTTTAAGTGGGAAAAAGTTTACAAAACTCTGTTTAGTGTGGTTTTGGTGGAATACATCATTTGTCCATTGTCTTCCTTTACACGATGGACATGAGTTTGGGTGACCTCCAGGAGTTGGTGATGGACAGGGAGGCCTGGCGTGCTGCAATTCATGGGGTCGCAAAGAGTCGGACACGACTGAGCGACTGAACTGAACTGAACTGAACTTCCTCCACAGCAACAGGATGGAGGTGTTCCCACCTCAAGCATTCAGCCAGCACACCCTCCCCAGTCACCCATCACAAACAGCAGGAGGGCACAGCTGCCACGTGGCTCCCATGCCACTGATTTCAGTAAATATTTGTGATCCAAGTGTGACAGCAAGTGAATACTCAGACTGGGTCAATAGGAAATGAAACCATTTTATTTTTCTCTTCATCCTCGATGCCTTAGAAGGATGGAACACAAATATTTCTCTTCTCCCTCCTGTGTGTTAGTTGCTCAGTTGTGTCCAACTCTGCAGCCTCACGCAACCCCATGGACTGTGGTTCCTCTGTCCATGGGACTTCCCAGGCAAAAATACTGGAGTGGGTTGGCATGCCCTTCTCCAGGGAAACTTCCCAACCCAGGGGTCGAACCTGGATCTCCTGCACTGCAGGCGGACTCTTTACCATCTGAGCCACCAGGGATGTAAAAAATCAAATGCTCTTTGCTCTTGAAGTTAAGGCAACTTGCATTTTTGGTAGGACTGGTTAAGAGGCTGGGTGTAGCAGGCTGTATATATCTACTGCAGCAAGAACAAGAGAGAGAAAAGGGGTTGAGCGAACAAGTAATTTATTTTGGAGAAACAGGAGTAGACATTACCTTGGAATATAAGCCAGCAGAGATCTTTAAGTTCCTGATAGCATCCTGGGAAGATGGAGGGACCCCAGAAAGGCATGGTCTTGGCATGAGAGAGGGCATATATTCTGAGCCTTGTTTTTTTAAAAAAATGACTGTGCCCCAAATGTGGCATTCAAGAGTCAAGGGCCATATGTAGAAGAGAACCAGTTTCTTAGATTGTGGATAATAGAGGACCCTCCCACTTTCTAGTCCCCCCGTTGGAATTGCATAGATTTACACCCCTTTGAGAGTTTGAAATTGTCAGAGTCACTCTTGCTGAAATCCCTGCTGAGGGAAGACTATACAGATAGCAATACTTTCAAATACTCCTTTGGTTTGTTCAATAAGCACAGTTTATAAAGGCTCTCTTACCTTAGGCGTGGGGTATCTCTTCACAGCTGCTCCAGCAAAGCACAGCCATTGCTCCTTACCTTGGATGAGGGGTCTCTCCTCACCGCCGCCCTTCCTGACCTTCGACGTGGGATAGCACCTCTAGGCCCTCCTGCGCCCGTGCAGCCACGGCTCCTTGGATGTGGGGTTGCTCCTGCAGGCCACCGCCCCTGGCCTCGGGCGTGGGGTAGCTCCTCCCGCCCGCCGCCCCAGGCCTCGGGCTTGGGGCGTAGGGTATCTCCTCCAGGCTGCCGCCCCTGACCTCGGACGCGGGGTAACGCCTCTCGGCAGTTCCTGCGCCGTCGCAGTCTGGTACTCTTGACCGCTGCCCCTGACCTCGGATGTGGGGTAACTCCTCTTGGCCGCTGCCCTTCGGGCATGGGGTCCTCCCGGCTTCTGCCCCTGACCTTGGACGTGGAGTGGCTCCTCTCGCCCACTGTGGCCGCGGGCGCTTTAGCCCGCCAAGCACGCAGCTGGAAACCCAAGTAAGACGGTAGGTGTTGCAAGAGGGCATCAGAGGGCAAACACACTGAAACCATACTCACAGAAAACTAGTCAATCTAATCACAGTAGGACCACGGCCTTGTCTAACTCAAAGAAACTAAGCCATGCCCGTGGGGCAACCCAAGATGGGCGGGTCATGGTGGAGAGATGTGACAGGATGTGGTCCACTGGAGAAGGGAATGGCAAACCACTTCAGTATTCTTGCCTTGAGAACCCCATAAACAGTATGAAAAGGCAAAATGATAGGATACTGAAAGAGAAACTCCCCAGGTCAGTAGGGGCCCAATATGCTACTGGAGATCAGTGGAGAAATAACTCCAGAAAGAATGAAGGGATGGAGCCAAAGCAAAAAGAATACCCAGCTGTGGATGTGACTGGTGATAGAAGCAAGGTCTGATGCTGTAAAGAGCAATATTGCATAGGAACCTGGAATGTCAGGTCCACGAATCAAAGCAAATTGGAAGTGGTCAAACAAGAGATGGCCAGAGTGAATGTCGACATTCTAGGAATCAGCGAACTCAAATGGACTAGAATAGGTGAATTTAACTCACATGACCATTATATCTACTACCGTGGGCAGGAATCCCTCAGAAGAAATGGAGTGGCCATCATGGTCAAGAAAAGAGTCCGAAATGCAGTACTTGGATGCAATCTCAAAAACGACAGAATGATCTCTGTTCGTTTCCAAGTCAAACCATTCAATGTCACAGTAATCCAAGTCTATGCCCCAACCAGTAACGCTGAAGAAGCTGAAGTCGAACGGTTCTATGAAGACCTACAAGACCTTTTAGAACACCCAAAAAAGATGTCCTTTTCATTATAGGTGACTGGAATGCAAAAGTAGGAAGTCAAGAAACACCTGGAGTAACAGACAAATTTGGCCTTGGAATACGGAATGAAGCAGGGCAAAGACTAACAGAGTTTTGCCAAGAAAATGCACTGGTCATAACAAACACTCTCTTCCAACAACACAAGAAAAGACTCTACACATGGACATCACCACATGGTCAACACTGAAATCATACTGATTATATTCTTTGCAGCCAAAGATGGAGAAGCTCTATACAGTCAGCAAAAACAAGACCAGGAGCTGACTGTGGCTCAGACCATGAACTTCTTATTGCCAAATTCAGACTGAAATTGAAGAAAGTAGGGAAAACCACCAGACCATTCAGGTATGACCTAAATCAAATCCCTTATGATTATACAGTGGAAGTGAGAAATAGATTTAAGGGCCTAGATCTGATAGATAGAGTGCCTGATGAACTATGGAATGAGGTTCGTGACATTGTACAGGAGACAGGGATCAAGACCATCCCCATGGAAAAGAAATGCAAAAAAGCAAAATGGCTGTCTGGGGAGGCCTTGCAAATAGCTGTGAAAAGAAGAGAAGTGAAAAGCAAAGGAGAAAAGGAAAGATATAAACATCTGAATGCAGAGTTCCAAAGAATAGCAAGAAGAGATAAGAAAGCCTTCTTCAACGATCAATGCAAAGAAATAGAGGAAAACAACAGAATGGGAAAGACTAGGGATCTATTCAAGAAAATCAGAGATACCAAGGGAACATTTCATGCAAAAATGGGCTCGATAAAGGACAGAAATGGTATGGACCTAACGGAAGCAGAAGATATTAAGAAGAGGTGGCAAGAATACACAGAAGAACTGGACAAAAAGATCTTCACAACCCAGATAATCATGATGGTGTGATCACTGACCTAGAGCCAGACATCCTAGAATGTGAAGTCAAGTGGGGCTTAGAAATCATCACTACAAACAAAGCTAGTGGAGGTGATGGAATTCCAGTGGAGCTATTCCAAATCCTGAAAGATGATGCTGTGAAAGTGCTGCACTTAATATACCAACAAATTTGGAAAACTCAGCAGTGGCCACAAGACTGGAAAAGGTCAATTTTCATCCCAATCCCAAAGAAAGGCAATGCCAAAGAGTGCTCAAACTACTGCACAATTGCACTCATCTCACATGCTAGTAAAGTAATGCTCAAAATTCTCCAAGCCAGTCTTCAGCAATATGTGATCTGTGAACTTCCTGATGTTCAAGCTGGTTTTAGAAAAGGCAGAGGAACCAGAGATCAAATTGCCAACATCCGCTGGATCATCGAAAAAGCAAGAGAGTTCCAGAAAAACATCTATTTCTGCTTTCTTGACTATGCCAAAGCCTTTGACTGTGTGGATCACAATAAACTGTGGAAAATTCTGAAAGAGATGGGAATACCAGACCACCTGATCTGCCTCCTGAGAAATTTGTATGCAGGTCAGGAAGCAAGAGTTAGAACTGGTCATGGAACAACAGACTGGTTCCAAATAGGAAAAGGAGTACGTCAAGGCTGTATATTGTCACCATGTTTATTTAACTTATATGCAGAGTACATCATGAGAAATGCTGGACTGGAAGAAACACAAGCTGGAATCAAGATTGCTGGGAGAAATATCAATATCCTCAGATATGCAGATGACACCACCCTTATGGCAGAAAGTGAAGAGGAACTCAAAAGCCTCTTGATGAAAGTGAAAGTGGAGAGTGAAAAAGTTGGCTTAAAGCTCAACATTCAGAAAACGAAGATCATGGCATCTGGTCCCATCACTTCATGGGAAATAGATGGGGAAACAGTGGAAACAGTGTCAGACTTTCTTTTTCTGGGCTCCAAAATCACTGCAGGTGGTGACTGCAGCCATGAAATTAAAAGACACTTACTCCTTGGAAGGAAAGTTATGACCAACCTAGATAGCATATTCAAAAGCAGAGACATTACTTTGCCAACAAAGGTCCGTCTAGTCAAGGCTATGGTCTTTCCTGTGGTCATGTATGGATGTGAGAGCTGGACTGTGAAGAATGCTGAGTGCCAAAGAATTGATGCTTTTGAACTGTGGTGTTGGAGAAGACTCTTGAGAGTCCCTTGCACTGCAAGGAGATCCAACCAGTCCATTCTGAAGGAGATCAACCCTGGGATTTCTTTGGAAGGAATGATGCTCAAGCTGAAACTCCAGTATTTTGGCCACCTCATGCGAAGAGTTGACTCATTGGAGAAGACTCTGATGCTGGGAGGGATTGGGGGCAGGAGGAGAAGGGGCCGACAGAGGATGAGATGGCTGGATGGCATCACTGACTCGATGGATGTGAGTCTGAGTGACCTCTGAGAGTTGGTGATGGACAGGGAGGCCTGGCGTGCTGCGATTCATGGGGTCGCAAAGAGCTGGACATGACTGAGCGACTGATCTGATCTGATCTGATCTGATAAAGGCTCTCTATTCCTGCACTTTCTCTCTCTCTTTCTTTCTTGAAGTATAGTTGGTATACAGTATTATATAAGTTACAGGTGTACAACAGAGTGAGTCCCAAGGTTTAAAGATTATAAACCATTTATAGTTATTATAAAATATTGACTATATGCCTTGTGTGGTACAATATATCCTTGTAGCTTATTTTGTTTATTTTTCTTTAAGATATTTATTTGGCCTCATTAAGTCTTAGTTTCAAAATCTAGTTCCCCAACCCGGGATCGAACCTGGGCCTCCTGCATTTGGAGCGTGGAGTCTTAACCACTGAACCCCCAGGGAGGTCCCCCTTATGGTTTACTTTACACCCAGTAGTTCATACCTCTTAGCCCCCTACCCCTAGGTTGCCCCTTTCCCTCCCTGTCTCTACTGGCAACCACCAGCTTGCTCTCTGTGTGTGACAGACACCTTATTCTTAATCACACACCACATTTTTTCTCTCTCTCTCTCTCTCTCTTTCTCCCTCTCTCTTTCATCTACGTGTTATACCGACCTCACTGAATGACTTGGGAGGCGTTCCTTTCTTTTTAGAATCCTAGAATAGTTTGTGCAAAAGTGTGTTCTCCGAAAGATCTATTGATTCAATTTCATTAATGCTTGTTAGACTATTAAGGTTTTTCATTTTTTCTTAACTCAGTTTTGGTAAGTTATATTTTTCTAGGAATTTAACTCTTTCAGTTGTGTTGTAAATTTTATTTGTACAAAATTCTTCCTAAACATTTTTCTTAACATTCTGTTGTTTCTTAACATCAGCAATCGGCAATACTTGAAACTTTGTCTTAATTGTTATTTGTTCTTTCTCTTTTCTTTATCAGTTGTTTGCTATTTTTTAGTCTTTCCAAAGGACTTACTTTGTTCTCTTTTATGTTTCTTTTTAGTACCATAAATTTTCCTTCTTACCTTTGTTTTCTTCTGTCTTCTGAAATGGAATTTATTTTGCAATTCTTTTTCTGGGTTCTGTAGATGGATGCTTATAGCAATTATTTTTGGCTTTTCTTTGTCACTAATCTAAATTTTTACGGCCATGAATTTCCATTTAAGTTCTGCTTTAGCTGCATCTTGAAAGCTTTGATACATAGTATTTTCATTAGCACTCAGTTAAATTTTTTTTCAATTTTCATTTTGATTATTTTTGATCTGTAAATTACTTAAAAGTGATTCTTAATTTCAAATATATGGCCATTTTAGTGGCCTCCTTGCTGTATTTTATAATATCTATGGAGAGCATTGTAATAAAATGTGTTCTGTATGATGCCAACTCTTTCAAATGTGTTGAAACTTGCGTAATGGCACTTTGTATAGTCAGTTTTAACAAATACTCTGAGTAGCTATTAGGTATAATATTCTATCTGTTTATTAGGTCAAACTTTTTAATTCTTTTATTTTCAAATCTTCTATGTCTCTGATGATTTTTTTGAACGCTTAGACTCATAATTTCTGCGGGTTTTATTTGGAAATCTATGGCAATGGTGGTGTGCTGAGTGCTAAGTCACTTCAGTTGTGTCCAACTCTGTGATGCTATGGACTGTGGCCCGCCAGGCTTCTCTGCCCATGGGATTCTTCGGGCAAGAATACTGGAGTGGGTTGCCATGCCCTCCTCCAGGGATCTTCCCAACCCGGGAACTCAACCCACGTCTCTTACCTCTCTTGCATTGGCAGGCAGGTTCTTTACCACTAGTGCCACGTGGGAAGCCCACAATGGTGGTAAAATTATTGATTTTATATCATCTGTCAGTTTTTGCTTTATTTATTTTGAGGCCTTGTGATTAGGTGCATAATAGTTTAGAATTTCCAATTGAATCTTTTATCATTAAGTAGTAACTCTCCATACTTAATGATAAAAGATTCAATTTTATCATTAAAGTAATTCTAAACTATTATCTCCTTCGCCTGGACACGACTGAGCGCTCAGCAGCAGCAGCAGTAACTCTCCATACCTATAGCAATGCCTTTTGCTTTAAAGTTCATTTTTTTCCCTAAAATTTCTATAACCACAATGGTTTTCCTTTGACTAGTATTCATCCACATATATATTTTTACCCTTTCCTTTTAATGCTTTTGTATCCAATTGTTTTTAATGTGTTTCTTTTAAAAATCGTTTGTTAATTATTGTCTTTAACTGAAGAAATTAATCTGTTTTCATTTGTTATAATTACTGACATTTTGTGTTTATTGTATTGTTCTGTCATAGCTTTTCTTCCAAGGAGCAAAGGTCTTTTAATTTCATGGCTGCAATCACCATTTGCAGTGATTTTGAAGTCCAAGAAAATAGTCTGTCACTATTTCCATTGTTTCCCTATCTATTTGCCATGAAGTGATGGGACTGGATGCCATGGTCTTCATTTTTTGAATGTTGAGTTTTAAGCCATCTTTTCCACTTTCCTCTTTCATCTTCATCAGGAGGCTTTTTAGTATCTCTTCACTTTCTGCCATTAAAGTGATGTCATCCACATATCTGACGTTATCGATATTTCTCCTGGCAATCTTGACTCCAGCTTGCACGTCAGTCACCCCAGCATTTCACATGTACTTTGCATAGAGGTTAAATAAGCAGGGTGACAATACACAGGCTTGACATATTTACTTAATTTTGAACCAGTTCGCTGATCCATGTCTGGTTCTAACTATTGTTTCTTGACCTGCATATAGGTTTCCCAGGAGGCAGGTCAGGTGGTCTGGTATTTCCATCTCTTGAAGAATTTTCCAGTTTGTTGTGATCCACACAGTCAAAGGCTTTATCGTAGTTAATTAAGCAGAAGATGTTTTTCTGGAATTCACTTGCTTTTTCTATAATCCAATGGATGTTGGCAATTTGATCTCTGGTTTCTCTGCCTTTTCTAAACCCAGCTTGTACATCTGGAAGCTCTCGGTTCACATCCTGTTGAAGCCTAACTTGATGGATTTTGAGCATTACCTTGCTAGCAAGTGAAATAAGTGCAATTGTGAGGTAGTCTGAACATTCTTTGGCATTGTCCTTCTTTGGTATTTAAATGAAAACTGACTGAAAGCGTCCAGTCCTCTGGATGCTTAAAGGATGCTTGCTCCTTGGAAGAGAAGCAATGACCAACCTAGACACTGTGTTAAAAAGCAGAGACATCATTTTGCCAACAAAGGACCATCTAGTCAAAACTATGGTTTTTCCAGTAGTCAGGTATGGATGTGAGAGTTGGACCATAAAGAAGGCTGAGCACCAAAAAACTTGTGCTTCTGAATTGTGATGCTGGAGAAGACTCTTGGGAGTCCCATGGATTGCAAGGAGATCAAACCAGTCCATCCTAAAGGAACTCGTCCCTGAATAGTCATTGGAAGGACTGGTGCTGAAGCTGAAACTCCAATTCTTTGGCCACCTGATGCCAACAGCCACTTTATTGGAAAAGATCCTGATTCTGGGAAAGATTAAGGACAGGAGGAGAAAAGGAGCAAGAGAGGATGAGATGGGTGGATGGCATCATAGACTCAATGGACATGAAGGGGAGCAAACTCCAGGAGATAGTGAAAGACAGGGAAGCCTGGCTTGCTGCAATCATGGGGGTCACAAGAGTTGGACACAACTGCGTGAATAAACAACAGCAATATATTGTTGTAATTTTAATATTTTTAATTAAAATAATTGTAGTTTCATTCTCTCTCCTTTCTTATCTTATTTTGGATTGATTGTTCAGGTTTTCTCATTTTATTTTTTCCTATGGTAGCTTAAGAGTTATGCATTCTATTATTTTCATGGCTATTATAGAAATTTAATATACACAGTTTATCAAAATGTTACATTATCGACAGTAAACCCTCTTTCCAAGTAACATGATGTCCTTAAAATACTTCAATTTCAGTTGTTCCTTCTAACATTGTGGTATTATTACTGTGTATTTTATTTCTATTTTTAAATTGCTCCCTAAGAACATTATTATTATTATTAGCTTATTCTTCTTATTTTATGTATCAATGTTTTTCCATATTTACCCACATATTTTCCCCTTTCTTTGTTTTTCTTTCTGTATCTCATTCTTTCCATCTGGGATAATATCCTTTTTTCCTGAAATAAATGCTTAAGGATTTCCTTTAGTAAGGGTTTGCTGCTA
The DNA here is from genome assembly GCA_935064755.1 of Tragelaphus eurycerus. Classification (NCBI taxonomy): domain Eukaryota; kingdom Metazoa; phylum Chordata; class Mammalia; order Artiodactyla; family Bovidae; genus Tragelaphus; species Tragelaphus eurycerus. The sequence goes on along the minus strand of CAKXYN010000039.1, from coordinate 18,353,426 downwards.
GCAAACTCTCTCAGTTTTTGTTTTTCTTAAAAGATCTTTATTTTATCCTGGTCCTGGAAGGACACATGTGATGTATACAATCTTCTTTTCTTATGCAACTATTTGTCTTTCCATTAAAGTGGTCTGTAACAGAAGAAGATTTAAACCCCATCTATCAGCATTGTTGTCCTCTCATGGAAACAAGGTATACCTTTATCTGGATGATGAGTTTCGAGAAAATTGGAACCACCATTCCCCTTCTACTGAAAAAATAAAAAGGCCCTCTCAAGCACTGCAGAGGTGGAAATGTCCATCTCTTGATTAAAATACATAGCTCTAAAGGTCTTCTGAGTTTTCCAGATTTGCTGGCATATTGAGTGCAGCACTTTCACAGCATCATCTTTCAGGATTTGGAATAGCTCAACTGCAATGCCATCACCTCCACTAGCTTTGTTCGTAGCGATGCTTTCTAAGGCCCACTTGACTTCACAGTCCAGGATGTCTGGCTCTAGGTCAGTGATCACACCATCGTGATTATCTGGGTCGTGAAGATCTTTTTTGTCCAGTTCTTCTGTGTATTCTTGCCACCTCTTCTTAATATCTTCTGCTTCCGTTAGGTCCATACCATTTCTGTCCTTTATCGAGCCCATTTTTGCATGAAATGTTCCCTTGGTATCTCTGATTTTCTTGAATAGATCCCTAGTCTTTCCCATTCTGTTGTTTTCCTCTGTTTTTTTGCTTTGATCGCTGAAGAAGGCTTTCTTATCTCTTCTTGTTATTCTTTGGAACTCTGCATTCAGATGTTTATATCTTTCCTTTTCTCCTTTGCTTTTCACTTCTCTTCTTTTCACAGCTATTTGTAAGGCCTCCCCAGACAGCCATTTTGCTTTTTTGCCTTTCTTTTCCGTGGGGATGGTCTTGATCCCTGTCTCCTGTACAATATCACGAACCTCATTCCATAGTTCATCAGGCACTCTATTTATCAGATCTAGGCCCTTAAATCTATTTCTCACTTACACTTTATAATCATAAGGGATTTGATTTAGGTCATACCTGAATGGTCTAGTGGTTTTCCCTACTTTCTTCAATTTAAGTCTGAATTTGGCAATAAGGAGTTCATGGTCTGAGCCACAGTCAGCTCCTGGTCTTGTTTTTGCTGACTGTATAGAGCTTCTCCATCTTTGGCTGCAAAGAATATAATCGATCTGATTTCTGTGTTGACCATCTGGTGATATCCATGTATAGAGTCTTCTCTTGTGTTGTTGGAAGAGGGTGTTTGCTATGACCACTGCATTTTCTTGGCCAAACTCTATTAGCCTTTGCCCTGCTTCATTCCGTATTCCAAGGCCAAATTTGCCTGTTACTCCAGGTGTTTCTTGACTTCCTACTTCTGCATTCCAGTCCCCTATAATGAAAAGGACATCTTCTCTGAGTGACCTCTGGGAGTTGGTGATGGACAGGGAGGCCTGGTGTGCTGCGATTCATGGGGTTGCAAAGAGTTGGAAACGACTGAGCGACTTATCTGATCTGATCTGAAAGGTCTTCTATTAAAATGCAACTTCTCACCAACAGGAAGGAATGTTAAGGGTATTTGTTATTCACTAACTCAGCTTCACACAGGGAGTTAATTCTTGGGCTTCTAGATAATGTTGCCAGCTTGGAGGGAGGCCACATAAGGAGGAAAAGGAAAACTAATTTTGGGCAGAAGGAAGGAAGGAAGACAGCTCTTTTTTGCCCCAAGAAGTTGGTCCTGGAGACAATGTAGGACATTTTCGACAGTAAGCTGCTGGCAGGAGGTCACTGGTTCTTGGGAGTGGGTGGGTGGGTGGTGGAGTGTTGACCATGAGTTTCCATGTTCTTGTCAATTCCCAGCTCTGAACTCTTCAGCCCATGCCTGTGGCTTCTTCCTCAGTCTCAGCCTTGAGGAAATAAAGTGTCAGAGGAGAATGTTCTCCACTAAGCTGAGTTGCTGCATCCCACCCCACCCTGCCTCAGAATTTTATTTTACACACTTCTCCCCCCTTCTTTTTCTTCCCACTTTCTCTTAGGTCTTGGCTTTTAATCATGCTTGAGTCTCAAAACCAAAACGTGTTACTGGTACCAATGTAATACAGTAGTTACCGTCAAAGACTTGGAAAATCCAGAAAAGTCTGAAGAAGGAAAATAAAACCCCCAAATCCACTTAGTATTAGAGGATAATGACCTTTCTCATTTTTGTGTATTATATTTTGAATTTTTTGGTATGTGTGTTCTTTCTCACTCTCTTTATCTACCCTCGCCGCCCCCCACCAGCCCCTCCACACACAACTGGGATGATTACGAAGATTAATTTTCTCATTTACTTTGTCTTTCCATTAAAATGCCTTTCTTCATGTTGTTAATATGTTCCTTCTATCTTGGTGCTGTTTCCTTCCATCTTCCTTTCCCTCATAAACGTCAAGTCCTCCTTCAGTCCTCACACTCTTGAAGACTGTATCCTGCACCAGCAAATCCCGCTTCCCATCCGCACCAGCTGTTGGCAAATGCTGTCAAAGACCTTGGCCCCGGCAAATCTGACAGACTCTTATTCTTTCCTCTTTTTATTGAACTTGCAGTGACAGTTGTCTCTATTGGTTGCGGCCTCCTGGAAACACTCTCCTTCCTTCATGTTCATGGAAAAGTTCATCCTGCTTTTCTTTTTCTATTTCCTTCTCAGAATGCATTGCCAGCTTCTTCGGGTAGCTTTCCTTGTGAAGGGCAGGTGGTCTTCATGGATCTGTCCTTGGCCTTTCCTCATTCTCCAGCCTCTGGACAATCACATCTGTACCAGTCATTGCATCTCTAGCTCAGATGTTTCTCTCAACGTGCAGCTCTGGATGTCTCACTGGCATGTCAAACTCAACAGGACTGAAGCAGAGCTCACACGGCATGTGGAAGGGTTTCAGGGGCCAGAATGAAAATAGCATCCATCATTCTGGCCACCTTCTTTGCCTAGAACCCAGGCACAAGGTGCCCCTAATGCTGGGAAATGGAGTAACTGGATGCCCAGGAGGGAATGACACTCAGCTGGGAGAGCAGCCAGCTAGTGTCAGTCACGTCTGCCTGTAAGGAGCAGGGTGTGGCAAAACCCACCAAAGGGATGGCTTCAGAAGAGGCTGCTGTTAACTGCTCAAGATGGCAAATGGGGGCTCCTTGGAGATAGTCTTTCAGGAAAGTTTGGAGCTGACATCATTCTGGAGATTCTGCAAAGAGAAGCCAGAAATCAAGGACAGATATTAAAAGCCGCACATGAAACACGATTTGCCTGTCAATGAAGCCATCCAAGATGAGTTCAGTGAAGGGGCATGAGGTCAGCAGGGATGCCTCTGAAGCATCCAGATGCTCGGCACAGAGACTTTCAGTGCCGTTTCGGGAGGACACTGGGACAGCTGAGGCAATGCTTTGGGCCCGCTTTCATTTCACACTGTTCTTTTTTTTCCATTTCAGTTGCAACTTTGAAAGTGTTTTATGCTTTGAGATTTCTGGTCATTTTAAAAAAGAGCTGAAGTATTTCAGTTCTGTTTTTACTTTTGATCCCTCTCCTTAACCCTCCCAGTCTTTATATTCTTCTATCTTTTATTGCCAAGTATGTTTTAAAAGGGAAATCCCTGGTAGTGAAGTGAAAGTCACTTCAGTTCAGTTCAGTCACTCAGTCGTGTCCCACTCTTTGCGACCCCATGAACCAGCAGCACACCAGGCCTCCCTGTCCATCACCAACTCCTGGAGTTTACCCAAAGTCATGTCCATTGAGTCGGTGATGCCATCTAACCATCTCATGGACTATACAGTCCACGGAATTCTCCAGGCCAGAATACTGGAGTGGGTAGCCTTTCCCTTCTCCAGGAGATCTTCCCAACCCAGGGATCAACCCAGGTCTTCCACATTGCAGGCAGATTCTTTACCAGCTGAGCTACAATGGACGCCTGAAATCCCTGATAGCTCAGCAGTAAAGAACCTGCCTGTAATGTAGGAGATGCGGGTTCAATCCTTGGGTCAGAAATAGCCCCTGGAGAAGGAAATGGAAGCCCACTCTGGTATTCTTGACTGGGAAATTCCATGGACAGAGGATCCTGGCAGGCTACAGACCATGGCGTTGCAAAAGTTGGTCATGACTAAACCACCACCACCATCATTTTCTTAGAAGGCGTGGCTTCAGAAGATGAAGGAGGCTGAGCGCAAGCACAGACTGAGTGTTGTCCTTCCTGTGATCATTCTGCTTGAGCCATGGCCTATTCTCTATACTAAGTGTGAGATATCAGTCCCATCAGAGCAAAGAATGGGCTTGACAGATAGAAGGAGCATCCTTAGAACACCCGTGAACATTTCCTTACTTGCAAAGCAAGGATGGAGGTGAAAACAAATCATTCTTACCAATCATCCTTCTCCTTATAAAAATGCTTAGTGAAAATTGTCTTTCAATTTTCTGGCCAGTAAGTTTCTGCGTACACTAAATAATAGTGTTTAGAAGTCTACGTTGATTTATCCATAACCAAGTCTTCTTTCTTTCCCTTTTCATTCTCCAAAACTGCTGCCATCTCTTACTTGCTTTGTCTGCTTTTTGGTTTCTTGTGAGGTACCACTCCTGGGGTAATTAGAAGCATCACCCTTTAAGCCAGACCACTAGCAAATCTGAGCTCTGCCACTTACCAGCTGTGTGACGGTGGTAAGTTCTTTAACATCCCTCTGCCCCAGTTTCCTCATCTATAAAACGAGGAAAATAAATGATAAGCCATGTCCAAAAGGTGGGTATGAGGATTAACTGAGTTAACTTTTGTAAAGCCCTTAGGGCAGTGCCTAGTGTGAGTTTAGCTTCTGTTGTTATTATTATTATAATCCATTCAGAAAGCCAGGGTCAGAATGTTGAGACTATCAATGTTCCTGCTAACCATCTTCAGTGGCTCTGCATTGCCAAGGAAACAAAGTGTGAATGTCAAGAACAAAAGGTTCTTCGTGATCAGGCCAGGATGCCCCTTCCAGCACTTTCTCTTACTCATCAGAATCAGCCATGGGTTTATCCTTCACACACACCAGTCTCTTTCCTGTCTTTCCACAGTAGTACGTGACATTCTCTTTGCCTGGAGTTTTCTCTTTCTAGATGAAAGTCTCACTTCTGACAGGCTGCTTTCCACTTATCCTGGGCATATGATGACTTATCCATGGCTGTCAACCTGGGGCTCCTCCCCAGCTCCCAGCACACCTGCAACTACCTGGGACAGAAGGCAGGTGTGCGCTGATGAGCTGGTGGCCCAATGAGAAGAGCAGGAAGGTGTCTGTTCCCAACTGGACACTCGGATGTGCTCATGGCTGATCTTTACACTTCCAAGAAATGACATTCCCTCACGTATAAAATGACCAGACAAGACATTTTCTGCCCCTTTTCTCAGAGTCACTAAAAGGTTTGAATGATGTCAACGGCAAGAACATTTTGTGAGAAGAATAATAAGCTTTGCAAACATACAAAAGATCATCATTATTCTGATAGACAGGATTGAGTGGAAAGAGCATGCCCGAGACTTTGATTTGTTACAGACAAAATCAGCACCAGCTTGAGTGTCTACTATGTATTATGGTCTCATTTAATTTTTACAACCTCTGAGTCAAGGCTCAGAGAGGTATAGGAATTTGCCCAAGTTCCCATGGTTGGCTGGTTATGGATTCACAGGCTGAGATTACAGATTGAATCCAGATCCTTCTGGCTCTGAAACCTCGGTTCTTCACGGTGATTTCCTGCTTCCAGACTCCACGAGTGATGTCAGTAGCGTGCATAGAATTTGGAGCCGCATCTCTGGAGCAGAGGCTTTTCATCATGAATAGCATCTGACTCATCCAAAAAAGCGTCTCCAAAACACAATTACCCAAATGCAGCCCCAGAGATTGGATCCATTAGCCCTGGGAAGGGCCAAGGTCTCTGCATTTTGAAAAAATTTCCCAAGAGGTCCAACCATTCACACCTGTTAAAAACTCCTACCCTTAAAGTTTCATTGCTGCTGCTGCTAAGTCGCTTTAGTTGTGTCCAACTCTGTGCAACCCCATAGATGGCAGCCCACCAGGCTCCTCTGTCCCTGGGATTCTCCAGGCAAGAACACTGGAGTGGGTTGCCATTTCCTTCTCCAATGCATGAAAGAGAAAAGTGAAAGTGAAGTCGCTCAGTCATGCCTGACTCTCAGCGACCCCATGGACTGCAGCCCACCAGGCTCCTCTGTCCGTGGGATTTTCCAGGCAAGAGTACTGGAGTGGGTTGCCATTGCCTTCTCCAAAAGCTTCATTAGTTGAGCACAAGTAGCATGCCAGTCTTCGTGTAGGCCTGGGGCACAGATATAAAGAAGTCTGACTCTTGCCCTTAAGATCTTAGGTTTTAGAGGAGAATTGAGTATGTTGACTCTGCAACACGTAGCAATATGTGCTAATGACACTTATGAGCAGTGCTGGGAGACTGTGGAGGAGCGAATGGCAGACTCCACCTGAGAGCCCAGGAAGGCCTCTCCAGGAAATTAACACCTGAGCAGAGGCTCGAAGGATGTGCAAGTGTTCATCAGGTGGAATCAGTTGGCCTTTGTCAAGCATGCAGTTCAGTTTAGATTTTGCTATTGGAAAGAGCACTCTGGAGATTTCTAGAAGGATGGGTTGGAGAAGGAAAAACAGACCCACAGCAAGTCAGCCTCCCGGTCCCAAATGACCTTCACCTGTGGTCCAGGTCAGCTCTCTCATTCACACTGGGCCCCTTAGCATTCGGGTCAGCACTCTAGGTCAGCTTGGGCTTTCCTTTCCTGACGTTCTCTGACACTTCTTCTTTCCTGTATTCTCCCTCCTGCCCTCCCACGGCCACTGCTCCTCATGCTTGCTCTCTTTTCCCAGCCGTCAGACGATCCTAAACCTCACAGTTCACAGTTCCTCCTCTGACCTCGCTTGCCTCACCACACAGCCTGGAAGGAACCCTTTGATAGTCATTGGCGATGACGTACTGGCTAATGTGGTTCCTTTGCCCAAATACAGAGAAGAATGTATTTTTTTTTAATTTTTTAAATTGAACTTTTGATTTTATATTGGAGTGTAACTGATTAACAATGTGGGAATAGTTTCAGGTGGACAGCAGAGACTCAGCCATACATATGCATGTATCAAATCTCTCCCAAACTCCCCTCCCATCCAGGCTGCCACATAGCACTGAACAGAGTTCCCTGTGTTACACAGTAGATCCTTGCTGGTTATCCACCCCGAATATAGCAATGTGCACATGGCCATCCTAAACATAAATGAATCACTTTAAAAGTATTATTTGGGGGAATCCTAAGTATTTCGTGTAAGGAACATGGTTAGAACATTCTTGCCTGGAAGACAAACATCTGTCATACCTTCTAGTTGCTTTTTCGCCATTGACTGTTTTATGATTATGATTATTTTATTTTCTCAAGGTATAATTGACATACAACATAATGATTCAATATTGGTATATATTGTGAAATGATCACCATGATAAGTCTAGATAATATCTGTCACCATACAAAGTTACAGAACTTTTTTCTTGTGATGAAAACTTTTACAACCTGTTCCCTTAGCAACTTTCAGATATGCAACACAGTATTATAATTATTATTAAATATTAATAATTAATTAGGGCTTCCCAGGTCGCTTAGTGGTAAAGAATCCGCTTGCCAATGCAGGAGGATGTCGGAGACACAAGTTCAATCCCTAATTGGGAAGATCCCCTGGAGAAGGAAATGGCAACCCACTCTAGTATCCTTGCCTGAAGAATCCCATGGACAGAGGAGCCTGGTGGGCTGCAATCCATGGATTCACAAAGAGTGCATGCACACACATTGTTAATTACAGTCATCATGTATGTTTCACCACCATCCACTGACCCTTCTTCCATCTCCTCCAAGCTTCACACATGCTCACCTCTTCCCAACTTTATACCATCTGCTTTTCTAACAGTGGCTCTTTAACCCTTTCCTCCCTTCCTCATCAAGCTGCTAGACCAGGTAATTGCCTTTTTCTCCCTGTCTTCATTCCAGGACAAAAGCTATTTACTTACACATATCTCATTAGAATTAAAATATTCTTTCTTTCACTGCTATTTATGTACACCTTTTCTTCTGTCTTTTATGACTTCAGTTTTGTGTGTGTCTTGAAAATTTTCCTTCACTAGAGACAAAGTACTTAGGCTCAGATGCTGTGTCTGATTCACCTTGGTTATCTTGCAATAACTTGTACAGTGAAATGTGATCTTTGCTCAGATGTTACCTTCTCATCAGATCTGCACTTATCGTCCTGCTTAAAATTCCAGCTTACATCCCACCTCTAGCATTCCTGATTCCCCTTACCCCTAATTAAGTGAAATACATTTAAGGCAAATAAGTGCCTTCTAAAAATACCTTCCTGGGACTTCTCTGGCAGTCCAGTGGTTATGACTCTGTGCTTCCACTCCAGGGGCCATAGATTTGATCCCTAGTTGGGAACTATGATTCTACATGTTATGCAGCATGGCCCCAAAAAACAAATTCTTTCCCAATAATTTATAAATGTGTAGCTGAAAGATTTGGGATTATCAGTCTGATCAAAGTGAATGAGGGATCTACAACAGCACTGAAGTTGTGATTAATAAAGAACTCAATCGTCATGTACTTTATATACTGGATGATTTGAATGGGATCTGCAAGAAGGAAGAATAGTTGAGAGGTCTCCCTCTATTGGGGGGCAGGGAGCAGACAGCGTGCTGGTTGTCTGGATGCACTGTCTGGTCTGCTGGACTAGCCCAGGCCTGTATGGGAGATGGTGGTTGCTTTAAGCTGACTCAGACCTTGATGTCAGGTCACCAGACCTTAAGATACTGACCTACAGCTTAGACAGGACCTCCAGGGCCAGGTAATAAGGGTTATCTGCGGCCAGAGGTCAAGGCATCAACAGAATCCCAGAGTTGATCACCTAAGTGGAGTCAGCTCTCCCTGACTACACTTTAAGAGGCAGATTAGAGACCAGGGAATTGAAGCTGCAATCCACAGTGAGAAAAGTACTGCCATTTTCTCCTGCTGGCGAATATGCAGAAGAACCCACTGGGAAGCAGGAGGTTGCCAGATGTGCACAGAGTCAGGACAGACTGCCTTTCTCTGCCTTCAGCAGCCACCGAGGAGGACGCACTCCTGGACACCTCCTCCAAAGGCCACGGGCCCTGCTGCATCCACACGTGGGAAGTAACATCCCAGCTAAGCTGAAACATACATGCTTATTCTCAGGCAGCTTTCCACCACAGCACTGTTGGCAGGAAGCAGTGGAATAATCTCTGCAAAAGACAGAAATGATTTTCTTCCTTTTGGTCCATCTGGACCAGGAGATTTGCCTTCTGTTGATGCTTTATTTAGCTTAATATCAAAAATTAGCATACACAATATGTGGATGCACGAGCTCAATAAAAGAGATGAATAATAAATGAGGATGTTGTTGGGTGGAGGGAGGAGGAGCCAGCGATGGATTCTGAATCCCCGAGAGTTCAGCTGAATGTCGGCAAGTTACCAAGGGACTAATCCACCAACGGATGGTACAGAAATGCCTCTCTATTTATATGGCAAGGCCTGAGAGCCAGCTTTCCAGCAGTGACAAAATCCTGCTGAAATCTACCAACTCGGGCTGGTGGGAGGCCTCTAGTCATCTCAATAAACAGTAACCTAAATAAGGCTTTATTGTAGCCGGGTGTTCTCATCCCTGTGCAAGATGTCTTGAAGCACATGGTTCCCAGGGCAGAAGATCAGAGAAAATGCTATAAATTACCCAGTAATAAGAATGATCATTTCTTTGGGCTGGTTTTAATTGGCAGCAGCTGTCTACCCATACTGGGTCTATCTAGGATTTCACAATTCGGTGTCACCACGTGAGATGAACACCCCAGGGTCACAGTCGGCCTCCACACAGACCCCCTCGAGGGGTGGAGGGATTCACGTGTGTCCTGCTTTCAGTCATGTTAACAGTCACTCCAGTAATACCCGCTCCTGGGCCCTGCTGTAATCTTGGTCACACTGAGCAAACTGTTTAAATCTGAAAATCCTCGTGAATCACAGGAGCTCTCTGAGTTTCTACCACCCATCTGGCTGCCCAAAAGATAATGCAATAGTAACTAAATAATAATAAAATAGTAACTAAGGGCTTATCATAAATTTTTCTGCTCAGAATAAAACCACTTTGCTGCTGCCAAGTGGTTTCAGTCATGTCCTACTCTGTGTGATCCCATTGACGGCAGCCCACCAGGCTCCCCCGTCTCTGGGATTCTCCAGGCAAGAACACTGGAGTAGGTTGCCATTTCCTTCTCCAGTGCATGAAAGTGAAAAGTGAAAGTGAAGTCGCTCAGTCGTATCTGACTCTTAGCGACCCCATGGACTGCAGCCTACCAGGCTCCTCCGTCCATGGGATTTTCCAGGCAAGAGTACTGGAGTGGGGTGCCATTGCCTTCTCCATTTAATGTAAAACTATACGGCTATTAATTCCACTAATGAAGCATGTTTTTCATAGAACACATAAGTAGAGAAATGCAAGCAGGTTCTTTATCATCTAGGCCACCAGGGAAGCCCTGAGAACTGTATGAATACTATACTGAATTGATGACAAAGATATATATATAATTTTTTTGCCTCTGGCCCTGGGCTGTACTACTGTTCACTTTTGCCTTCACGAAATACTCACTGAAACAGAAGAAAATCTAGGTATTGGGGAGTATGAGGATTAAAGAAAAAAAGTACATAAATATGCCTGTTTTGAGCCCTGCACACAGGGTGCTCCATAAATATGTGTTGAGTTGAAATGATTTTGAAAATAGAATTTCTATTTCATAAATTGTGGCACTGCCTCTAAGTATATTTGTCACCCAACGAGTCAGCTTTGAATTTAGCTGACTTCGGATCAATGGATACTGAACAAGTGTCTTATGACAAGAAGTGTCAGGGTAGCTGATGAGAATCCTAGTAAGAAAACCCATTTCTGAAGTTCACTTCCAGAGCAGAAGCCACATTTCTTCAGCGCAGCTGTGAAATGTTTGTCTTCGGAGTTGTGTCCCTGTCCCTAGGGCCAGGTGACATGGCCCAGCAGTAGCTTCGGTACCTGAGATACGTATAGACCCAGCCCTTGACCCTCAAGAACACATGAGAGGTCAGTAGGAGGCTGAGGTTCATGACAGAAGGTGAGAAGAGAGCTTTGACATGAGCCATTTCAAGCCATTACAAGCGTTTGGATTTCCAAACTTGGTTGTAGGTGAGACTGTGAGTATCCAAAGGGCTCAAAAAAGAAAAGTAGGAAAGGAAAAGGAAGGATGCCTGATACCAAGTTTACGGAGATACTGGATGAAATGCTATGCCTTTCCTGAGTCCAAGGGCCTCTCTGAGAAGGGAATCAGGCTGAATGGCACTTGAAAAGATGGTATTTTCAGCTTAACAGAGAAAACACCAAGCAAATATTAAAGACAGCTTGTGGTCATTAGGAAAAGGGCTAAGCTGAGACAGAGAACAGTCTTTAGGTGGCAAGGGGTCAGGAGCATACAGACGTGGCCCAGTGGACACAAATTCTGATCTGTGCTCTGTGCCAACAAGAGGCATGAACTTGGGAGAGTAATTTCTCTTTCTAGGCCCATTTTCTCCTGTATTAGATTGGTGGACCCATCTAACAATATTTCCAAGATTATTTAGTTCTCAGCTCCTGTGAGATCTGCTGGTGAAGGATATTGTTTGCTTACTATGCACCAGTCACTGTGCTAAGACACTTTTGTGTATTTTGTTGTTGTTTTTTAGTTGCTCAGCTGTGTCCAGCTCTTTGTGACCCCATGGGCTGCAGCACACCAGGCTTTCCTGTCCTTCTCTATCTCCTGGAGTTTGCCCAAGTTCATGTTCACTGATTTGGTGATGCCAACCAAGCATCTCATCCTCTGTCATCCTCGTCTTCTGTCTGCAGCCTTTCCCAGCATCAGGATCTTTTCAGCTCTTCGCATCAGGTGGCCAAAGTATTGGAGCTTCAGCATCAGTACTTCCAGTGAATAGTCAGGACTGATTTCCTTTCCCTGTGAGTTAAGTTAAACTATCCTCCTTGTTTTAGAGGTGGACATTGAGTCTTGAAGAGATGAAGTAACTTGCTTGGATGTACAAGCTTGGACGGTTCTGGAGGCAGCATAAGATCTAAGCCTGCCTTTCTGGAGCATGTTGTGAGGTGGTGATGCGGCTGCTGTGTGTCTGTCTCCGTGGCACTCAGAGAGGATGGTCCCCAGCCTTGTTCCCAGTCTGCCCTGGTCGGTGGTCAGCTGCCACTTTCGTGAGGTTTCCTCACAGACACGTGCACGTTTTCTCCTCTCTTGCCCAACTGCCAGGACTTGGGAACCAAGGTGAGGAGAAGAAAGAGGGGTTCTTCAGGTCAGTGAGGGCTTCTCTAGGGCCCACAGGGCCCAACTTGGGGAAACCCTTCTGGGAATGTCAGGACCCCCAGCCCTGCAGAAAAGTAACCCTGGAATCATAGGGTCTTAGGGCTTTAAAGTAAAAGGGATATTTGCATTCAGCTACTCTAACTTTATCAACAAAAGTCCATTTAGTCAGGGCTATGGTTTTTCCAGACTCTAACTTTATCAACAAAGGTCCATCTAGTCAAGGCTATAGTTTTTCCAGTGGTCATGTATAGATGTGAGAGTTGGACTATAAAGAAAGCTGAGTGTCAAAGAATTGATGCTTTTGAACTGTGGTATTAGAGAAGACTCTTGAGAGTCCCTTGGACTGCAAGGAGATCCAACCAGTCACTCCTAAAGGAGATCAGTCCTGGGTGTTCATTGGTAGGATTGATTTTGAAGCTGAAACTCCAATACTTTGGCCACCTGATGCGAAGAGCTGACTCATTTGAAAGGACCCTGATGCTGGGAAAGATTGAAGGCAGGAGGAGAAGGGGACGACAGAGGATGAGATGGTTGGATGGCATCACTGACTCAACAGACATGGGTTTGGGTGGACTCCGGGAGTTGGTGATGGACAGGGAGGCCTGACATGCTGTGCTTCATGGGGTCACAAAGAGTTGGACATGACTGAGCCACTGAACTGACTGACTCTAATTCTTGAGTCCATCTGAAACCCATGGCCCAAGGCCAGACTTGGAGATGGCGAGAGATCAGGTCTCTCGGAGCTCCGGGGCATTGATGGAGGAGCTCTGAGTGCTGTGTGCAGGCCTCTTTCTGGACCCGAACTCAGGGCTTCTTGCTGTCATCCAGGCTGTGTGGAGTCAGGCCCTGTCACCGTCCTGAGGTGATGTCATGTGGATGAGAGCAGAGCCGGGACCTGTCAGGGAGGCAGCTGGGGACTGGGGTCTGGATTTGTGTTTTGTATCCAGACCCCAGGTGACTAGAAGTCCAGATGTCCCTTTCTCCCTGACGTGAAAGTGCAAGCTTTCTTGGTGTCTCCAGATTTGATTTCACTGCTTCACCCAAATACTCGGGAGATTTAGTCACTTGGAAATATGTTCACGAGAAGACAGAATTATAGCCTGCTCTTTATTTTCTAGTGTTAGGTTTATTATTATATTTTTTTAGTTGGTGGATCCACGTCTCTTCCTGTATATTATTTCTTTTCCTCGTGTTTTGCATTTTGGATATTGCACTTGGATTTTCTGATAGTGGAGGGTAAGAGAATGGGAGAAGGCTCAGTGAACCGCTGCCTGTCAATGACAGTAGGAAGAGGTTCATGGTCAGGTGTCAGGGAGTCTGCGGGGCACTGGGAGCTGAGGGCCACCGGCGGGCAGTTACCCAGCTGTGTAGTGTCTGTCGGGATTGCTCCTTGCTCCGAGTGGCCTGGCACAGCAAAGGGCAGAGGGAAGGGGACTGGGGTGTTGCCAAAAGGCTCAGTGAGGTGAGCCCAGACGGGAAGCCGCAGAGGGTGCTGGGAAGTCGGGATGAAAGCTGCCCCAAATGAAGCCAATGTCGTAACAGGAGGCAAAACATCCAACACCGCCTTTGCTCCCTGCATTCTCCTCGCTGATGGCCAAAGCGAGAGTGCGTGGTTTCCACTTTACTCTTCACGAAAGCAATATGGTGTGATGATGGAAAAAGCATTAGACTGAGTGGTACTAGAGTTTCTAGCCCAGATTCTATCAAATGTGACCTTGGGGACACTGCTTATTTCCTTTACCATAATACCCTCAAGGGCCAACCGTGTTGTCCAAATGGCAAGATTTCATCTTTTCTATGGCTAAGTAGTATTCCTTTGCATAATATACTACATCTTCTTCTTCCATTCATTCGTTGATAGACACCTAGTTGGCTTAGGTTGCTCTAGTATCTCGGCTGTTGTAAGTAGGGCTGCGATAAAAGGGTGCATGTATCTTTTTGGACTACTGTCTTCATATCTTTGGATAAAATGCAGAAGTGGGATAGCTGGATTGTATAGTAGTTCCATTCTCAATTTTTTTGAGGAATCCCATACTGTTTTCCATAGTGGCTGTACCAATTTACATTCTTATCAACAGTGTACAAGGGTTCCCTTTTCTCCACATCCTTGACAACATTTGTTATGTTTTTTTGTCTTTTTGATGATAGTCATTCTGACAGGTGTGAGGTATAATAACTTGCTGTGATTTTGATTTGCATTTTTCTATTAATTAGGTGGCTCAGATCGTAAAGAATCTGCGCACGATGCAGGAGACCGGGGTTCAATCCCTGGGTCAAGAAGATGCCCTGGAGAAGGGAATGGCAATCCACTCCAGTATTCTTGCCTGAAGAATCCCATGAACAGAGGAGCCTGGTGTGCTACTGTCCACGGGATCGTAAAGAGTCAATACAACTGAGCAACTACACTAATGTTAATAGTTCGTGATGTTGAACGTATTTTCATGTGCCTGTTGGTCATCTGTATGTATGGAAAAAGAATCATTTTTTTTTTTTTTGCCATCTGTAAAATGAGTTTCATTGGATGTTCCCTGGGAGTTCTTTCAGCTTCATATAAGGATAATTGTGACCACTGAACTCAGCACAATTTATGATGCATCTATGCATAGGTGGTCCTTCCTCGGGGCCTCCAGCCCGGGATGCCGCAGGGATATTCTGGGTGTGTGAGCTCTGTTGGTGGAGCACATACCATGATTACATGGCACTTTTCATCAGCTCAAGGGATTAGATGTGCTGTTTACACATCTTAGCTGATACATGAGATGCAAACCCCTGGGTGTCCCAACACAGGGAGGTGAATCCTAGGCGGCGTTGACGGGCAAAGCTGGTCTGGAATGTCCACTTGCCTAGACATCTCTGTGCCCTCAGTGCTTTAAAAATCTGGGTGATGGGAACGGGTGTGGTTACGTTGTTCTTTCTGCTTTTCTGTATGTTTAAAATACTCCATGACAAAGCTGATCTTTATTGACTTGAGAACATGTGGGACAAATGCCCTGTGCTGTGAAACAGCCCACAGTATTTTGGAGCCTGGCAGGCAGGAAGGCTGGGCAGAATTAAGTTTTTGGAGCCTTAAGATTAATGGTAGTCCCGCCCCACCCACTCCCAATAAAGATCTCCCTAACCTTCCTTCTCTGCCTCCCTCCTGTGGGATGTGGGTGGGCTGCAGCCCCAAATGGTGAGGAGGTGAAGTCTGAGCTCTAGGTGCTATCCAGCTGATTCCCATTTCTGGGTCTTAGGGTGGGACCTGAATTTTCCCTGCTACAGGGGAGCAGTCCCACAGCTTCTCAGAAGAGAAGGAAATGGAAGCAATGATACAGATGGGAAGAGAGTAAAGGCTGTGGGTCCCTCATCCCTCCTGCGGAGCTATAATCAGTTGCCTTCCTAGAACACAAATATTTACAGCAGACACAATAGCGTGATGACAACTAGCATTCCAGGCCACATACGGAAATGGAATTTATGTATTTTATGTGTCTGTTGAAGGCCTTGGGGGATAGGAGGGGGCACCAGGGAGATTACTTTCATACAGCAGAGGGGCCCTTTGCTCCCAGTAACATGTCTTTAAGCATCTTCTCATGGAACTTGGCAACAGCACTGAAAGCTGAAGATGAAAAATTTAATAAAAAGGATAAACCAGTGACTTCAACTGCTGAGAATAAATCCACAACCACTCCTGCCTGGAGACCGCCCAGTCTTACAGAAATCAGTTTCTTGACAATTCCATTTTCCACATATGTAATAAGAATCTCAGAGATGTTCACCTAGGCTAACCCTCCTTCTTTCCTTCCCTTGAAACAAAAAAGGCACATATTCGAAAGCAAATATTCCTTTCTTTCCCCTGAAGTATTGGGATTAAAGGAAGCTGGCAATTCTAGAAACTAAAGTATGAATTTAAATGGATGTAGCTGAGTTGCTGCTGGCATCATAAATGTGAAGTGGGGACTTTCTGTGACCAAACTTTATTTTATATATTACATTTACAAAATATTTCCCCAAATTGCCCAGATTATTACATAAATTCTTTTTTTGATTGTATTGTTCCTGCCTAAATTCAGGATAGTTAAACTTTGGATTCTGTGTCTTAAGCTCTATTTTTGACCTTAATAAAACTCTTAATTCTTTTAAAATGAAATTAGGATTTAAGTGCTTCTTTCTTAGCTTGGTCCTGAAATTGGCATGCTATTGTCTTAAAGGACTTCAAATTAAAAAAAAAAAAATTCAAAAATCCAACTATTTTTTCCAAATTAGACAAGGTGTTTTCTTAATTGCCTTAATTCCAGGATTCAGAGTAAAATAATTGAATTGCATTTTCAGGTAACTGGTAAATAGTAATAATTTCTAATATATTTGCCAGAGATGTCCCATTTTAATTAATTCTTAGGCCATGCTAATGTAATAATCTGGACATGCTACGTGGCTTGAAGTCTCTTAGTTCCCCAACCAGGGATCGAACTTGTGCCCCGTCCTTGGGAGCATGGAGTCTTCACCACTGGACCACCAGGGAAGTCCCTTTATTTATTTACTTATTTTTAGAGCTGTCCTATTTTAGACTGTAGTGGAAAGATGGGCTGTAAAGTCATACCACCCTGGATTTGAGTGCAGACTTTAGCACATGCTATAATCCTGGAAAGGGGAAGGCAATGGCACCCAACCCCAGTACTCTTGCCTGGAGGATCCCATGGATGGAGGAGCCTGGTGGGCTCCAGTCCATGGGGTCGCTGGGAGTCGGACACGACTGAGGGACTTCATTTTCACTTTTCACTTTCATGCATTGGAGAAGGAAATGGCAACCCACTCCAGTGTTCTTGCCTGGAGAATCCCAGAGACAGAGGAGCCTAGTGGGCTGCCGTCTACGGGAGCGCACAGAGTCGGACACGACTGGAGTGACTTAGCAGCAGCATAATCCTGGAAAAGTTTTCTATCCATTCAAAGCTTTGGTTTTTCTCATCTAAAAAATGGGAATATCGAGACAAACCACCTTGACTCACTGTGAGTATTAAATGAGAAAACGTACTAGGGGCAAAAAATATATATACTATGTGCAGATAGTAAATGTTCAATAAAAGTGAGACCTTCCTATTTCCTCAACACAGTCTACTGCATATAACCACATTTCCTAGAAAGACATCCCAGTGATGCTCAGAGGAGGGGGAGGTGGGAAGAGCGGGTGGCTCCCGGATCTGCAATCAAAGACCTGCCTGAGAAAAATGACATGGAAGCCCCAGAGAGTGGGGCTGAAGAGGAGCCAGTTCCTAAAGCAGGGAGGGGAGGAAAAGGCTGAGAGTTTCTCTGTAAAGGGGGAAAATAGAGCAGAAGGCAGCTGGAGAGGCTAGGAAAGAGTGGGATCATTCCAGCAGAGAGGGGATGAGAGCCCCCAGCCCCATCCAAGCCAGCCTATCCTTGCAGGTGTCAGGCCCTGAGTGGGAACTTTAGGAGGAGGGAGAAGAAAATGTAAACCCTAGGTCCATGGGCCCTAAACACTTGGAGAGAGGAGAAGGGCAGATGCTTAGGAGATTTTGAAGGGTGCAGAGATTCAAGGTGGGCACTCAGGGGCAGCAGAGGGTTTGCAAGCCCTATAACAGCTACACAGTATTCTAAAAATATTTGTCTATGAATCATCAGACAGTGGTTTAGTAACCTGATGGGCACCATGTGACTCAGACACTGGCTGGCAAGTGCCTGAGTGGCTTGATAAAGGTGGAAATCATGCTGAGTGGAGTTCTGATTTTCTGTTAATAAAGAAGAAATTAGGAGCTATGCTGTAGCTAGTAAACGGGCCCCGATGTGTTTCAGACAGAAATGTTTGACTCCAGGGAGCCCCAAGTGTGTATTCTGAAGGGCATAAACCTGGATACCCTGTGAATATCAGGGACTCACATTCAGCTTTCCCCTCTCAATAATCTCAGCAAAGGATTAACCTGGGCCTTGCAACTGTTGGAAATTTGGTTACAAAATGCTGATTTTCCTCCCTTCATGCTTGCATGATATGTATGCTAAGTTGCTTCAGTTGTATCTGACTGTTTATGACCCTATGAATGGTAGCCTGCCAGGCTCCTCTGTCCATGGGACTCCCCAGACAAGAATATTGGAGCAGGTTGCCATTCCCTTCTCCAGGAGATCTTCCTGACCCAGGGATCGAACCCGTATCTCTTTAAGTCCCTTGCCCTGGGAGGTGGGTTCTTTACCACCAACACCACCTGGGAAGCCCCTTTCCTCCTCCAGGCAACTTCATTTATGAGGGTCCTGATGTTTCAGAAAGCAGGACAGGCAGGGGCAATTCCCCAGGAAGGCCCTGAGGATGGAGCTGGTCTCAAACAGAAACTGTGATTGACAGGTTGTTTTCAGGGCCTCCTTCATCGCTTCACTTGGAAAATGGGCAGGGCTGGAGGGCAGCTGTAGGAATTTCACCCAGATCAAAAGGAATGTGAGCTTCTTCTAAAGGGGAGGGGAGTTTTGATATGGGAGAGAATTTAGAACAGAACAGAGTCAGTTTATGCTGTATATTGTAAAACATGCTAGAAATTGCTACTTGGGGCTAGACCCTGTGAACCTGAATTCTCTGTAACCGCTGGAGTTTCTCCCAGTGGACTCATTAAGAATAATCTGCATCACTGCATTTTCACCGACTTAAAAAACACACCTGCAAGGCTGGAGGGCCTGCTCTGTCAGGTTGAGTTTGGCCTGAATTAGATTTGCCTGGGAGCAATGGAGAAGCCCTCTCTCCATTGAAGTTAAATGTTTTTTTCTCTGTCTCATGCAGAAGTCTAGAGGTTGGCAGTCGTGGGCAGGGTTGGAGCTGGTGGGCGGTCCCCTGGCGTTAGCACTCGGTCTGCCTTCGATATTTTTTTTCCTATGTGTGAATTTCATTTCCAAGGAGAAGTCTTGATTCTGTATCATCAGGTCCAGCCACCAGCTTTTCTTTCCAGATGGCAGGAAGGAGGAGGGAGAGGGGCCAGCTCCTTCCCTCCAAAGACACTTTTCAGGAGCCACATACATTTCTGCTCATTTGTCATTGGCTGAAGCTCAGTCACGTGCCTGCCTTTAGCTGCTGGAAAGGCTGGAGAACCAAGGGTCCCAACTAAAAACTGGGGTTCTTCTTGAGAAGGAGAGGCTCATGGCCCCTGGGATGACCTCTCAATCTCTGTGCAAATTGATGTGTATAATCAGGTTCCAGTGCAGACTTAGCTCAAGGTCTTAAAATTAATCAAAAAAATTTTGAGGAATGTGCTAAATATCTTCTGGCTAGAGATTGGGCTTCCTAAGGAGAATCTGCCGTCAATGCAGGTAGACATAAGAGACCTGAGTTCGATCCCTGGGTGGGGAGGATCTTCTGGAGAAGGAAATGGCAACCCACTCCAGCGTTCTTGCGTGGAGAATCCCAGGGATGGCGGAGCCTGGTGGACTGCTGTCTATGGGGTCACACAGAGTTGGACACGACTGAAGTGACTTAGCAGCAGTAGTAGCAGCAGCAGCAGCAGCAGCATATTCCTTCAAAGAAGCCACAAATGACTCTTGTTGTTTTCTCTAAACAAACACTAACTGAAGATCAAGCTGAACAACAGCTTTTAATAATAAGTTTTGGGGGTATTTTTTGGACCCTGACCATCTTCATGAAGTCAATCCATGTGGTTGGAGCTCATGGGAAGAGGGTCCTGGATAAAGTGAGGGAGAATTCTGGTGGGGGAGGGTCTGTTCATGTGAAGGAGTGGAAGGATCACGCATTTCCATACTCTGAAGGGCAAGGACCCGTCGAAAGTAGCTTTGGACCTGTCAAAGGTTTGCTTGACTGAGGAGAGCAAAGGAGATGGGTAATGCAAGGGCCAAAGAAGAAATGAAATGAATTGGACTACAAACAGCTAAAGACAGACAGCCACAGGCACTGAGAAGGAACTGGGTGACTGCCATCCTGTACCTGTACCCTCGGAGTCTATCTGGTGTCTGCATGGCAGGGCACTGAGTTTGCCCCATCTAATTCTATTTCCTTTATCTCCTCCATGGGACTTCCTCAAGGGAGCCAATATATGAAGCTATAACTTTTAAACTGGTAACTTATGTGAGGTGATGGATGATAACTTGATTGTAGTAGTCATTTCACAGTGTGTGGGTGTATACACACACACACACACATATATATAATCATGTTGGACATCTTTTTAAAAAATTTATTTGTTTTTTAATTGAAGGATAATTGCTCTACAGAATTTTGTTGTTTTCTGCCAAACATCCTTGTTGGACATCTTAAATATATCCAATTTATCTGTCAATTATGCTTCAGTAAAACTGGAAAAAGTGGAGTAAGGGCACTGAGTTCTAGAGTCAGGATGCCTTGGCCTCATCTGGATTTCAACTCCTATGAGTGAAGTCACCACAGGCTGCTCTCTGAGGCTCTGCTTCCTCATCTCCAAAATGGGAACCCCGATAACCTTTCTTCATGTGGGGAGGATAAGATGCTCAATGTCAAGTTCACAGCATAGGTGGGCAATCAATGCATGTAAGTTGCCAGTGTTGTGGTTGAAATTTTGGGCAAGGACTGGCCTCCAGGTTTCCATTCCTGCCTCTCGGCCTTGATTATGAGGACTCCTACTTCTGTTGGGTTGAAGAATCCTGGAGGCTCTTCCCAGACTTAATTCCAATTCCAGGTTGGTCTAGTTTGATGACTTCTTCCTCTTTGTCTGGTAGGCGAGGCTGCAAGTGATTTTCACCTTGAGTCCTGGTTGCTTTGTAGCTCTCCATGCAGGCCCCCAATGTCCTCTTAAGGTAACATGCTTGAGTCCTGGTTGACTTGTAGCTCTCCATGCAGGCCACCAATGTTCTCTTAAGGTAACAGGCTACACCCATCATTGTTGCTGCAGTTTAGTCTCTAAGTGAAAGTGAAAGGCACTCAGTCATGTCTGACTCTTTCTGACCCCATGTACGATACAGTCCATGGAATTCTCCAGACCAGAATACCGGAGTGGGTAGCCTTTCCCTTCTCCAGGCGATCTTCCCAACCCAAGGATTGAGCCCAGGTCTCCCCCATTGCAGGTGGATTCTTTACCAGCTGAGTCACAAGGGAACTGGTGACCTAAGTTCAGTCGCTAAGCCATGTCCAAGTCTTTGTGACCCCCATAGAGACTGTAGCAAGAATACTGGAATGGGTGGCCATTTCCTTCTCCAGGGGGTCTTTCAGACCCACAGATCAGATTTGAGTCTCCTGCATTGGCAGGCGGATTCTTTACAGCTGAGCCGCCAGGGAAGGCCACGGCTCTCACTCCTGCCCATACTATCAACCGTATACAGAGAGGAGTTGATGACGGTGAATCGTCCTCACCAGTCTGAGTGCCACTCTGTGCTGGGTGAGTTCTGACCTTGAGCAGAGTTGCTGGACTTCCTCTGTGCCTCCTTCATGTGGGAACTTGTGGGCTGGCCCACCGTCACCCCTGGTCTCTGCTCTCCCCCTGAGCTTCTTCCAGGGCTCTTGTTCACTTCCTGTCATGGTCCAGATCGCTAACCTTAGTCACGTCACTGCATGGATCAGGCTCAGGATGCAGCTTCAGGGCCCTTCAGTCAACCCCCTTGACCCATGGGGGCCCAGTTACTTCGTGGTCACTGAGGATGAGTGATGGTGGGGTGAAGTCACTACTTCAGGTCACAAGCTTTCAAGGTAGGAGAATCGTGAGAGCGTGTTTGGATGTGAGGAGTGGGGAGAGTTGGTAGGGGCAGTAGAGAAGAGGGGGAGATTTGGAGCTCAAGAGAACATCAATTCTTTGCCTTTCATCTCTCCTGGTCTTTACCTTGTGTTTCAGGGTTTCTTTAGCCACTAGGAAGTGTCTCTCTTTTCTCTCTTTTCACAGAAGCATGCAGGGGGCTCTAGCAATCGACTGCTCGCCAGCCTCCCTCCAGACTGCAAGCAAAAATATAGCATCCAGCCAGCCCCTCACAGAGGAAGAGGTCTGGGGACCTGAACACAATCACAAGGCTCGCAGAGATGAGTGCTTACATCAGTGTGGGGCATTTGCAGTGACTGAATCCTGGATCTGTTGTTTCTAAACTTGAAGCTGCCTCTTTCACCTGGGTCCCTGCAACAGGTGTTCTTTCTGTACGCCGCTGGACCCTTGCCACCAGGGGGCAGCAGCCACCGAGGCCCCCTTCCTGCATTCTCAGCGCTTAGGATGTATGTGTGTCTATTCTGAGATCCAGAGCATACCTGGGAATTCTCCAAAGCACACTTACAAAATATAAACTACATTAAAAAAACCCAAAAGTAGAGTAGCTACTTCTTATGGAGTAAGCTCTTAAAAGAAACAAAATAACTCTATTAGTTTCTATGTTGCTCTCACTAAAAATTAATAATAATCAGGACAGTTGAATTTAATACTGGTCTAACATTTGATCTCCAGTGTTCTTCCCTGGAGAATCCTAGGGATGGGGGAGCCTGGTGGGCTGCCTTCTATGGGGTCTCACAGAGTTGGACACGACTGAAGCGACTTAGCAGCAGCAGCAGCAGCAACAGCAACATTTGACCTCAGAGTTGAAAATTAATTGGTCTTAGTCTACAGATCTGCGATCTACACCTACCGGTGACTCCTGTCCCTCAACTCTACTGCTGCTGCTGCTGCTAAGTCACTTCAGTCGTGTCCGACTCTGTGCGACCCCATAGACAGAAGCCCACCAGGCTCTGCTGTCCCTGGGATTCTCCAGGGAAGAATACTGGAGTGGGTTGCCATTTCCTTCTCCAGTGCAGGAAAATGAAAGTGAAGTCACTCAGTCATGCCTGACTCATAGTGACCCCATGTACTGCAGCCCACCGGGCTCCTTCGTCCATAGGATTTTCCAGACAAGAGTACTGGAGGGGGTGCCATTGCCTTCTCCACTCAACTCTACTACAGGAGATTTATCCACTGTGCTTAGATTGTTCAAGCTAATCTTAATCCAAATCATTAACAGATCTCCTATGAGGCCCCTCCCATTTTTCTAAGAATCTTATTTGTTCCCCGTGTCATGCAAATGGTTTGGATGACAGTTCTAGACCACAGACTCTTCTCTGTAGATCAGCTGAGCTCTGCCCCTCCTGGCTTCAATAATTCTTTTAAAAAGTGAAGACAAACCAGTTTTATTAATATTTATTCTTTGAACATTGTAAAGCAGTAAAGACATTATGTTCACTTGCTGATATATTCACATCTTTGTTGCTGCTCGGTTGCTCAGTTGTATCTGACTCTTTGTGACCCCATGGACTACAGCACATCAGCTTCCCTGTCCTTCCCTACTCTCAGAGTTTACTCAAACTCATGTCCTTGAGTTGGTGATGCCATCCAACCTCATCCTCTGTCATCCCCTTCTCCTCCTGCCTTCAATCTTTCCCAGCATCAGGATCTTTTCCAATGAGTGGGCTCTTTGAATTAGGTGGCCTTTCTCTAAAAAACTGTTGAACGGTCGTGACAGTACTCAAACCTTTTGTCCTTCTATTCTTTATCTTTCCTATGTAAGGTATATTTCTTATCTCCTTTCATTCTTTTTCTTGTTCCTAGCTCTCTTTAGTTCAATTTTTAATAATTGCAAAGATCTAAGTTAAATACAATACTATAGGAATTTTGAGACCAAAACTGATAGTAACAGGACAATAATTTCCCAACTTTTGGAAGCAATTGTCTTTTCTTGGCTCCTTTGTTTCTTCTGAGCTCTACCTGTTGAATCTTTATCCTCTGGGCATGTGTGATGCTCTTTTTAAATCTTACTCCTGGCAAACTTCATCTTGTTTTTTGTTTTCCCTTTGAATCATTTGTCTAACTCATCCAAGTGGCTGAATTCTGCATCTTTCTTCCAAGATGCTAGCTGTCCTGCCTCCCTCAGCAGCATCTACCAAGCTGGATGGGGTGTTCTCCATTCTTTCTTCCAGATCATTGACAAAGAAATGAAACCATGCTCATCGTGGGGGTGACCTCTGGCTGACATGAGTGGCCGTGGTCTCTGGGGAGTGATCATGAGCCGTGCATGGATAACAGCCTTGGACCCAGAGATATAGGGTTATCAGCCAACTGCAGCTCCATGAAACTTGCCACTGGCAACTCAGATGCTTATTTTCCGAAGCACAAGAACCATAACTAGTAGAGCTTCTCTTCTGGAGGAAAAAGTGCTCTGCCTGCCACCCCCTCTCTCTGCAACCTAGGACAGCCAAGATCCTTACTGTGCATTAAGCTCTGCCCAGCAACTGAAGGGCTTGGATGGCTTAATGCTAAAGTTCTACTTGGTTCTGAAACTCTTCAGTTCCCATTGAAAACTGGCATATTTTTCCAAAGAAGACTTACCGGCCAAGAGGTCCATGAAAAGTTGCTCAAAATCAGTGATCAAGAGGGAAATGCAAATCAAAACCATAATGAGATATCACCTCACACCTATAATTAAAAACAGCAAAAGATGACAAGTGTTGGCAAGGATGAGCAATTGGAACCCCAGTGCACTGTTGGTGGGATTTGAAAACTAGTGCAGCTGCTATTGGAGAAGGCAATGGCACCCCACTCCAGTACTCTTGCCTGGAAAATCCAATGGATGGAGGAGCGTGGTAGGCTGTAGTCCATGGGGTCTCTAAGAGTCAGGCACGACTGAGCGACTTCACTTTCACTTTTCACTTTCATGCATTGGAGAAGGAAATGGCAACCCACTCCAGTGTTCTTGCCTGGAGAATCCCAGGGACAGGGAAGCCTGGTGGGCTTCTGTCTATGGGGTCACACAGAGTCGGACACGACTGAAGTGACTTAGCAGCAGCAGCAGCAATAGCAGCAGCTGCTATGGAAAACAGTATGGAGATTCAGTATGGGTCTGTGAAAAGTAGACTCATCATATCATCCCACATCTGGGTATTTACCCAAAAGAATTGATCTGGATCTCGAAGAGATACCTGCACTCCTCAAGTTGACTGCAGTGGTATTCAAAATAGCCAAGACAGGGAAGCAACCCAAGTGTCCACTGAAAGTGAAGCGAAGTGAAGTGAAGTGGCTCAGTCGTGTCCAACTCTTTGTGACCCCGTGGACTGTAGCCCACCAGGCTCCTCCATCCATGGGATTCTCCAGGCAGGAATACTGGAGTGGGTTGCCATTTCCTTCTCTAGGGGATCTTCCCACTCAGGGATCGAACCCAGGTCTCCCGCATTGCAGGCAGACACTTTAACCTCTGAGCCACCAGGGAAGCCCCTGAAAGATGAATGGTTAAAGAGACTGTGGTTTATACACACAGAGGAATATTATTCTGCCTAAAAAAAAAAAAAAAAAAGAAGAAGTCTTGCTATTTGCTACAGCTTGGGGAGACCTGGAGGATAGTATACTAAGTGAAATAAGCCAGACACAGAAAGACCAACACTGTATGATCTTACATGCATGGAATCTAAAAAGCTGAACTTGTAGAAGAAGAGAGTAGAGTGGTAGTTACCAGGGATTGGGGGAAGGGGAAATGGAAGATTCCAGTCAAGGGTACCAAATTTCAGTTATGTAGGATGAATGGGTTCTGGAGATCTAATGTACAGTATGGTGACTTTAGTTACAACAGAGTCCTATATACTTGACATTTATAAAGAGGGTGGATCCTGAGTGTTTTCACCATGTAAACACACACATATGTAATGGTAACCATGTGAAATGATGAACGTGATCATTGGTTTGGTTTCAGTGACTATTTCATTCACAATGAAATATTCATGTATATCATACCATCAATTTGTACACTGTTAAGTATTAGTTCAGTTCAGTTCAGTTGCTCAGTTGTGTCCGACTCTTTAAGACCCCATGAACTGCAGCACGCCAGGTCTCCCTGTCCATCACCAACTCCTGGAGTTTATTCAAAATCATGTCCATTGAGTTGGTGATGCCATCCAGCCATCTCATCCTCTCTTGTCCCCTTCTCCTCCTGCCTTCAATCTTTCCCAGCATCAGGGCCTTTTCCAATTAGTTGGTTCTTCACATCAGGTGGCCAAAGTATTGGAGTTTCAGCTTCAGCATCAGACCTTCCAATGAATATTCAGGACTGATTTCCTTGAGGATGGGCTGGTTGGATCTCCTTGCTGTCCAAGGGACTCTCAAGAGTCTTCCCCAGCACCACAGTTCAAAAGCATCAATTCTTTGGTGCTCAGCTTTCTTTATGGTCCAACTCTCACATCCATACATGACTACTGGAAAAACCATAGCTTTGACTAGATGGACTTTTGTTGGCAAAGTAATGTCTCTTCTTCTTAATATGCTGTCTAGGTTGGTCACAACTTTCCTTCCAAGGAGTAAGCATCTTTTAATTTCATGGCTGCAGTCACCACCTGCAGTGATTTTGGAGCCCCCCAAAATATTCTGTCACTGTTTTCACTGTTTCCCCATCTATTTCCCATGAAGTGATGGTTCCAGATGCCATGATCTTAGTTTTCTGAATGTTGAATTTTAAACCTTTTTTATTCTCCTCTTTCATATTCATCAAGAGGCTCTTTAGTTCTTCTTCACTTTCTGCCATAAGGGTGGTGTCATCCGCATATCTGAGGTTATTGATATTTCTCCCAGCAATCCTGATTCCAGCTTGTGCTTCCTCCAGCCCAGCATTTCTCATGATGTACTCTGCATATAAGTTAAATAAGCAGGATGACAATATACAGCCTTGACGTACTCCTTTCCCTATCTGGAACCAGTCTGTTGTTCCATGTCCAGTTCTAACTGTTGCTTCCTGACCTGCATATAGATTTCTCAAGAGGCAGATCAGGTAGTCTGGTATTCCCATCTCTTTCAGAATTTTCCAGTTTGTTGTGGTCCACAGAGTCAAAGGCTTTGGCATAGTCAGTAAAGCAGAAGTAGATGTTTTTCTGGAACTCTCTTGCTTTTTCCATGATCCAATAGATGTTGGAAATTTGATCTCTGGTTCCTCTGCCTTTTCTAAATTCAGCTTGGACATCTGGAAGTTCATGGTTCACTGTTGAAGCCTGGCTTGGAGAATTTTGAGCATTACGTGTGAGATGAGTGCAATTGTGTGGTAGTTTGAGCATTCTTTGGCATTGCCTTTCTTTGGGATTGGAATGAAACCTGACCTTTTACAGTCCTGTGGCCACTGATGAGTTTTCCAAGTTTGCTGACATATTGAGTGCATATTAAGTATGAATATATACAATAGAAAAGAGAAAAGAAAGCTGACCTATGTCACAAGGGTCACTGTCTCCTCAGAGACCCATGCCAACCAGCTTCCCCCTACTTCCTGAGTTTGCACATCCCTCTCCATCTTTTACTGTCCCCTCCAAGTGTGAGCACATTCCAGTCCCCTGGACTCTACTCCATCTCTAGCTACCACTCTAACACTTGCTCTCTTTCTTTCTCATTTCACATTCTCCATGTGGTGATTTACACTCACCGCCAGTCTGAGTATTTGCATCTGCCCAAATTCATATGTTGAAACCTAGTCTCTAATGTGATGGTCTTAGGAAGTGGGGCCAGTGGGAGGTGATTCGGTCAGGAGGGTGGAGCCCTCATGAATGGGATTAGTGCCCTTTTAAAGAGACCCCAAGAGAAGGCACTGGCAACCCACTCAAATACTTGTGCCTGGAAAATCCCATGGACAGAGGAGCCTGGTAGGTTGCTAAGAGTTGGGCACAAATGAACGACTTCACTTTTATTTTTCACTTTCATGCATTGGAGAAGAAAACGGCAACCCACTCCAGTATTCCTGCCCGGAGAATCCCGGGGACAGAGGAGCCTAGTGGGCTGCCGTCTATGGGGTCGCACCGAGTCGGACACGACTGAAGCAACTTAGCAGCAGCAGCAGCAGCAGCAGCAGCAGCAAAGAGACCCCAAAGAGTTCTTTCGCCCCTTCCTCCAGGTGAGGACCCATTGGGAAGTCAGAGGTCTGCAATCTAGTAGTGTGCTCTCACCAGACCCCACATCTTTGGGCTTCCAGCCTTCAGAACTGTGAGAAGTAGATTTCTGTTTGTAAGTCACCCAGTCTGTGGTATTGTGTTACAGCATCCTGAATGGATCAATGCACTAGTTGTTTCTTCTTCATTACTTTTCAAACGTTTAAAATCCGTAACCATTTTTCTTCCATCTAGATCAAGGGAGTGGAATTGTTGCAGCTCAAGTAACCAATAGCATTCTACTTGCAAAGTCCAGTGAAGGGCTCCTAGGGCTTGTCTTACTGACTTGTGTACCCTGTGATCCTCCTTTGCCCTCCGTGAGTTATTTCCTTTGCCTCCTTCATGACTTGCTCTTCTCTTCCCTCTCTAAATGTTGACGTGTCACAGGCTTCTGTCTCCTGCCTGTCTCCATCCTCCTGCCTCATTTTCTCTGCAGATAAGATTGATTATTTCATGATTCTAACTGTCACCTTGTTGTTGTTCAGTCGACAAGTTGTGTCCAACTCTTTGCGACCCTGTGGACTGCAGCATGACAGCCATCTCTGCCTCTGTCGTCCCCTTCTCCTTCTGTCTTCAATCTTTCCCAGCATCAAGGTTTTTTCCCAATGAGTCACCTCTTCACATCAGGTGGCCAAAGTATTGGAGCTTCAGCTTCAGCATCAGTCCTTCCAATGAATATTCAGGGTTGATTTCCTTTAGGATTGACTGGTTTGATCTTGCAGTCCAAGGGACTCTCAAGAATCTTCTCTAGCACCACAATTCGAAGGCATCAATTCTTCTGTGCTCAGCCTACTTTATGGTCCAACTCTCACATCCGTACATGACTACTGGAAAAACCACAGCTTTGACTAGACGGACCTTTGACACCTAAATGCATGTTAATGATATTTTCCATCTATGTCTGATCACCCCACAGCTTTGGCTGTGTTTTTAAACATCTCTGAACATCTTTGCCATGGGAAGCTCAAGTATCCAGTGTCTAAGGCTGAATCCATCACCTTCACTTCACAGTTCCCTGCCTTGTTTGTTGACAACATCATGTCACTACCTAGGCTTGAAATCTAGGGCCTCCTGTCAGATTCCTCTCTTTTCCCACCTCCTCTACCCATGGAAGGTTCTAAACTCTTCCATGGTGCCCTCCTGATGTTCACGACCCATTCCCCTGCCCCCTGCCCTGCAGGCTGCATCTGGCTCGGTGCCCACCATCCCCTCCCCCCAAGCCCCCTCATCACGCTTCTCACTAGTTCCGTGCTGCCCACCTGGCTGCCCTGGGGTCCGTTCTCCACATTCTCACCACAGAGACCTGGAAAAACATGACCAGGTTGCTCTTGTCCTTAAAATCCTCCTGTGGCTCTCATCCTCTCCAGCAGTTGATTTTAAACTACTGGGGGTCACATGTGTCTTTGAAAAGTTTATGAAAAATAAACAGACACACAGACAGTTTCAAGACAATAACAAAAATTTCCAAAAACTTACTCTCTAGACCCCAAATGAGGACCTCACACTATAGGCGGTCCCTTCGCTTGGCATGAAAAGCCCACCTTGGGCTGCGTCCACCAAAACCTGGGCGGCCCCCTAACACACACACCCCCACAACCCCCCCACAGCTGCTTCTGTTTGGAAAGCCCATCCCCCACTCCTTGCCCTGGTTGCTGGGGGTGGGGAGGGGGCAGTTCTTCACGGCTCAGCCCCTTCTGGACGCTTTCCTCGAGTCCCCCTCCCTCACCACCCCCACCCTCTCGGCTCAGTTCATCGTGCCTCCTCTGAGACTTAAGAACAAATAAAAGGACACAGCTGTAGGACACTTAGGAGTCACTCAAAGTAATAAAGAGCTGGCTTTTATGTTACTGCTTACAAAGGAAGAAGTATTCTTTCTGCCCTTAACAAAAGAACCCCAGTGACAAGACCAGCCTCCTCTGGAGTTGTCGGCAGTGGGGACAAATAAAAGGAGGCTTTAAATCTTCAGATCTCTCTCTTTTTGGTCTGCATTTGCTTTTCCAAATTATATGTCTTGGACTGCAAGGAGATCCAACCAGTCCATTCTGAAGGAGATCAGCCCTGGGATTTCTTTGGAAGGAATGATGCTAAAGCTGAAACTCCAGTATTTTGGCCACCTCATGCGAAGAGTTGACTCATTGGAGAAGACTCTGATGCTGGGAGGGATTGGGGGCAGGAGGAGAAGGGGACGACAGAGGATGAGATGGCTGGATGGCATCACTGACTCGATGGATGTGAGTCTGAGTGACCTCCGGAAGTTGGTGATGGACAGGGAGGCCTGGTGTGCTGCGATTCATGGGGTCGCAAAGAGTCGGACACAACTGAGCGACTGATCTGATCTGATCTGATCCAAGTAGAAAATTTCAGGGACTTCCCTGGTGGTCCAGTGGCTACAATTCTGTGCTCCCAATGTAGGGGGCCTGGGTTTGATCCCTGGTCAGGAAACTAGACCTATGCATCTAGAACATATATCTATATATCTATATATAGATATATATTTATATATACACTATACTATGCTAAGTCACTTCTGTCATGTCCGACTCTGTGCAACCCCATAGACAGCAGCCCATCAGGCTCCCCCATCCCTGGGACTCTCCAGGCAAGAACACTGGAGTGGGTTGCCATTTCCTTCTCCAATGCATGAAAGTGAAAAGTGAAAGTGAAGTCGCTCAGTTGTGTCCGACTCTTAGCAACCCCATGGACTGCAGCCCACCAGGCTCCTCCGTCCACGGGATTTTCCAGGTAAGAGCACTGGAGTGGGGTGCCATTGCCTTCTCCATGTATATATATATACATCAGATCAGATCAGATCAGTCGCTCAGTCGTGTCTGACTCTTTGCGACCCCATGAACTGCAGCACGCCAGGCCTCCCTATCCATCACCAGCTCTCGGAGGTCACTCAGACTCACATTCATTGAGTCAGTGATGCCATCCAGCCATCTCATCCTCTGTCGTCCCCTTCTCCTCCTGCCCTCAATCCCTCCCAGCATCAGAGTCTTCTCCAATGAGTCAACTCTTCGCATGAGGTGGCCAAAGTACTGGAGTTTCAGCTTTAGCATCATTCCCTCCAAAGAAATTCCAGGCCTGATCTCCTTCAGAATGGACCGGTTGGATCTTCTTGCAGTCCAAGGGACTCTCAAGAGTCTTCTCCAACACCACAATTCAAAAGCATCAATTCTTCGGCGCTTAGCCTTCTTCACAGTCCAGCTCTCACATCCATACATGACCACAGGAAAGACCATAGCCTTGACTAGGCGAACCTTTGTTGGCAAAGTGATGTCTCTGCTTTTGAATATGCTATCTAGGTTGGTCATAACTTTCCTTCCAAGGAGTAAGCGTCTTTTAATTTCATGGCTGCAGTCACCATCTGCAGTGACTTTGGAGCCCAGAAAAATAAAGTCTGACACTGTTTCCACTGTTTCCCCATCTATTTCCCATTGAGTGATGGGACCAGATGCCATGATCTTTGTTTTCTGAATGTTGAGCTTTAAGCCAACTTTTTCACTCTCCACTTTCACTTTCATCAAGAGGCTTTTTAGTTCCTCTTCACTTTCTGCCATAAGGGTGGTATCATCTGCATATCTGAGGTTATTGATATTTCTCCCAGCAATCTTGATTCCAGCTTGTGCTTCTTCCAGTCCAGCATTTCTCATGATGTACTCTGCATGTAAGTTAAATAAACATGGTGACAATATACAGCCTTGACGTACTCCTTTTCCTATTTGGAACCAGTCTGTTGTTCCATGACCAGTTCTAACTGTTGCTTCCTGACCTGCATACAGATTTCTCAAGAGGCAGATCAGGTGGTCTGGTGTTCCCATCTCTCTCAGAATTTTCCACAGTTGATTGTGATCTACACAGTCAAAGGCTTTGGCATAGTCAATAAAGCAGAAATAGATGTTTTTCTGGAACTCTCTTGCTTTTTCTGCTCGCGGGTAGGCCGGGAGCTCTCAGTGCGCCGCTCACGGGTAGGCCGGGAGCTCTCAGTGGGCCGCTCGCGGGTAGGCCGAGAGCTCTCAGTGCACCGCTCGTGTGTAGGCATATATATACATATGTATATATTTAAAAAGTGCATACATCTGTGAGTTCTGGGAGAGGGCCCTTCAAAAGGTTGATGCCAAAGTTTCATTTACAGGTAACTTCCTATCCTGGAAGATTTTACTTCAACATTATCCTTAGCAAATGAACATGAAGGTAAATAAAGCATGTGTAATCATAATTACAGGCTTCCCTGGGGGTTCAGACTGTAAAGAATCTGCCTGCAATGCAGGAGCCACAGGAGACATAGGTTCAATTTCTGGATCAAGAAGATCCCCTGGAGAAGGAAATGGCAACTCACTCTAGTATTCTTGCCTGGAGAATCCCATGGACAGAGGACCCTGGTGGACTACAGTCCATGGGGTTGTGAAGAGTCGGACATGACTGAGCGGCTAAGCACACTCATAATCACTCTATTCTCAACTCAGCTCTTCATTCAAATCTCTATAAAACTTAGTGCTGTATGCCCTCTTGAGACACGCGGGAGTCTAGAGGTTACACTGTGGACTGTCAGGGAATAAGATAGGTGCAAACAGATGCCACTGAACACAGAAGGCACATTTAGAAGCAGATGGGATTCTTTTATGTAGAAATAAGGACAAAAGGCAATAAAAAATATGAGGATGAAGGAGTCACAGAAGCAAGCAGAGAAACCAGGAAGGCAGAAAAGCATAGGATGCTTTGATTAAAACTACTGAACCGAGTTTAGGATTTTCAGAAATTTTATCTCTGAGCCTGTTATGTTTAGTACAGAAATAGCCATGACATTAGAGAAGAGAATCCTGAGGGTTTGGGCTGTAGTAGTTTAGGCTATGGAGAAGGCAATGGCACTCCACTCCAGTACTCTTGCCTGGAAAGTCCCATGGACGGAGTAGCCTGGTGGGCTGCAGTCCATGAGGTTGCTAAGAGCTGGACACAACTGAGCGACTTCACTTTCACTTTTTACTTTCATTCATTGGAGGAGGAAATGGCAACCCACTCCAGTGTTCTTGCCTGGAGAATCCCAGGGATGGGGGAGCCTGGTGGGCTGCCGTCTATGGGGTCACACAAAGTCGGACACGGCTGAAGCAACTTAGCAGCAGCAGCAGCAGCAGCAGCAGCAGTTTAGGCTAAGAGACAGCAGAGGCATTTTAACCTCTGCTCTACACAGGTGGTGGCTCAGATGGTGAAGTATCTGCCTACAATGCGGGAGACCCGGGTTCAATCCCTGGGTTGGGAAGATCTCCTGGAGAAGGAAATGGAAACCCAATCCAGTATTCTTGCCTGGAAAATCCCATGGACGAAAGAGCCTGGTAGGCTATAGTCCATGGGGTCACAAAGAGTTGGACATGACTGAGTGACTTCACTTCTACACAGGTAGAAGAGGGAATTTGAACTTGTGACCAAACCTCTTTGCACCTCGGTATTGTCATCTGTAAAATGGGGAACAGCCTGAGGGATCGCAAACAGCCTTTCTAACTTGAAAATGCTGTGATTTCCGACTCTATAGATAGGACTACATAGCCACAGGCAGGGAGTTTGAAGATAAACTATTAAACAAGATTAAAATAAAACCTAGAGGAAATCAACCCTGAATGTTCATTGGAAGGACTGATGCTGAAGCTGAAGCTCCAATTCTTTGGCCATCTGATGGGAACAACTGACTCATTGGAAAAGACTCTGATTCTGGGAAAGATTGAAGGCAGGAGGAGAAGGGGATGACAGAGGATGAGATGGTTGGATGGCATCATTGACTCAATGGATTTGAGTTTGAGCAAGCTCTGGGAGTTAGTGATGGACAGGGAAGCTTGGAGTGCTGCAGTCCATGGGATCACAAAGAGTCAGACACAACTGAGTGACTGAATAGCAACAAAACAAAACCAGCTAACAAAATTAGAAATCTCAGCTGACCACAGATAGACTGACTTTTAGCTAAGTTAGGCAAGAGGTTGTTTTATTTGAATTTTATTTGTTTGTGCGCCACCCTCTTTGGTAGAGCCCTGCTCCCCTAATCACCCCCACCCCTGTTCTTTCAGGGGACAGTTGGATGGTCCTCCATCAGCCTTGGAACGTTTGGTGGGTCAGACGCATGCCTGCCTCAGGACCTTTCCACGACTGATGCCTGGAATACTTGCCCTGGTTATTTGCATGCCTCACTCCCTCATTTTGGAGAGGGAAATGACAACCCACTCCAATATTCTTGCCTGGAGAATCCCATGGACAGAGGAGCCTGGCAGGCTACAGTCCATGGGGTCGCAAAGAGCTGGACACGACTGAAGCAACTGAGCACACACGCACTCATTCTGTTTGTTATCTGGCCTCCACTACGAGGGCAATTATTCTCCTGTCCATTCACTGCAGTATTGCCAGTGCCTGGACCACTGCCTGGCACGTGGTTGGTGTTGAGGAATGCCTGTGAGTGAAGGTCTGTGTGTCCACAGCAGCAGCAGACCCTGTGGTCCAGAGGGCAGGTGGAGAGCAATGGCCCTGAAGCAGGCTAAGGTGAGAAGGTCCCATGTGTTAAGGGAGCCAGGCCTGGCAGCTCCTCAGAGGCAATGCACCGTCCGGGGCCACAGTCTTAAACAAGGCTCCTTTTAGATGACACATGCCCTCTTCTGCCGCAGGAAGGGAGCTGTGGAGGCACTGAACCAACCCACAGCCCCGTGGACACTATGTCCACACACACTGGAGTCATTAGCCCATGACTTTATGTCTTAAGTTGATCTTGAAGCCCTGAGGTGAACATCTGAGATGTTGCCATGATGGTTCTGGGGCTCCAAGGCCAGTGAGAGAAATTGCTGACATTGTGTCTTCAGTGCAGAAGACCCCAGGTAAAGTCGGACACCCTCCAGTGCCCTGTGGTTCCCTGCGTCCCCCTCTAGGACGTCACCCAGCCTGCTTCCCCACACTGGTTACCTGCGAGAGTGTCCTGATCCTGCTGCTGAATCCTGAGGCCTTATTACAGTGCAGGAGCTCTGTTGGCAGAATTCCTGGGTCAAACAGTGGCTCCAACACTTGGTCGTAATGTGACACTGGCCACGTTACTTACAGTGCTCTGTGCCTCTATTT
Organism: Tragelaphus eurycerus; assembly: GCA_935064755.1. Lineage (NCBI taxonomy): Eukaryota > Metazoa > Chordata > Mammalia > Artiodactyla > Bovidae > Tragelaphus > Tragelaphus eurycerus. The sequence goes on along the minus strand of CAKXYN010000039.1, from coordinate 18,318,108 downwards.
GCTCTTCTGTAAAATGGGAACATTAACATCTTCTCCCTAGGGCTGTTGTGAGGATTACATATATGTCAGGATATGTCAAGTCCCTGGAGTTGAGCCTCATGTGCTGTAAGAGCTTTACCATGCATCGTCCAGGTGCCCTCGATGCCCGGCAGAGTGGCTGGTGCATTGGCTGCTCAACACCATTGACTGGGGACATGGAGGCCATGGACGCAAAGCTAGAGATGAGTGAACTTGGCCTCTGAACAAGATGATGGCTGTCCTGGGGGAACAGCCCTCTTGGTGCAGCTATTAGAAAGGAGCTGCTGGCAGCGGGTCTCAAAGTCAGGCGTTGGGATGTAAACCAATGAGGTTCCTGGTGACTGAAACAGGGGAGGGAAGGGCTGAGTTTGTAAATACAACTGCAACACATACTTGGTAACTAAGCAATTTGGCAAAGGTCCCCTCGCTAGAGAGGAAATTTTCCCTTTGAAAATGAGCATAATAACAATGACTTCATCCAGGGCTTTGGTGCGTGTGTCTGAGAGTGGCCATCCTTTTGCTGATAGCTGTAAGGCCCCAGAGGTCAGGTGAGGTGCACGTGCAGAGTTCCCCCTCCTCCATGGGCACGGTGGAAGGTCAGTCCAGGTGGTGTCTTCACTCCATTCTTCCAGGATGACTGCTGTGCTTGCCCCTTTGTATGTCCCTGCATTCTCTGCAAAGCGTGCATTAGAAGCTGAGGTTTTTCTCAATTCTGCTTACAATCCAGGCATTAAGGGAAGTAAAACCCTTCTTTAAGGGCTTCCCTGGTGGCTCAGATGGTTAAGAATTCGTCTGCAATGCAGGAAGGCTGGGTTTGAACCCTGGGTCAGGAAGATCCCCTGGAGAAGGAAATGGCAACCCACTCCAGTACTCTTGCTGGGAGAATTCCATGGACAGAGGAGCCTGGCCGGCTACCATCCATAGAGTCGCAGAGTCGGACACGACTGAGCGACTGACACTTTTTTCACTTTTCATGCTTGCTTCTCTGCTCTTCCCCTGCACTGGAGGTGATTGGGATCAGAGGAGTGGGAGAAGGCAGAGGAAGCACACTGGTGCTTGTACCACTCTCCTCCTGCACTGGAAGCGTGCCGGTCACCTGATCTCTGGACTTGTCAAACCAAAGGCAAGAGCCGCACCTACCTGACCCAGCCTCGCTGACCAGGGTGGTGGGAAGCATATCTTCCTACTCCTCAGGTCTCCGAAAGGAAAACATATGCTCACAGGGAAATAACAGTTCATCACACGATCTTGCTCCTGAGGGGAATCACTTTTTTTTTTCTATTTTTTCTTCAATCAACCATCCTTCTCCACTTGTCATCACTGACTACAAATCAACTTCACAGAACTTGACTCACCTTGGACTGGTTAGGATACACAAGTTCAAAAGCAATCATATCTCTCTTTTTCTTTTTGAGGATGAAGAAATATCCTCTTACTTTGTTGATGTCTTATCTATGTTTTCTTGCCATGTTGTTCTTGAGAGCACATTGGGAAGGGCTGATATTCGAACATTCATCTAAACAACACCCTTACTGAGAATTTCATCAATTCCCAGAACAGTTCTCTCTCTTTATGAAAATTTGTGATATTTGGGAACATGTTCTTTTGGAAAGAGTCTCCAGAGTCTCCCATTCTAAAAACTGAAGACTCTAATGTTCTCTTAGCCATATTTTATATAACATCAAGTACTGCCTGGATCCAAGAATTCCTGTAGAATTCCTGTGTGTGCGCATACACACACACATACACACATCACTGGGAAATAATTATTGTTTCAGGGCAAGTGTGAACTCATAGCCATGTGGTGAGTACCGTGACCCTTGGTTTGGTGCCTATTGTTCATTGCAGTGGGGGCCTGACCATCTGCAGTTGTGAACTCTGACCTCCTGTTGGAGGAGGTAATTGGAAGGAAGTGACTGTTGTTGACCTGAGAACTGGACCTGGGTGCACAAAGACAGCTCATCCCCCACCCCGACCTTGGAATGTAGGCTCTGTCCGCTGTCCCCATCAGTTCAGTTCAGTCGCTCAGTCGTGTCCAACTCTTTGCGACCCGATGAACTGCAGCAAGCCAGGCCTCCCTGTCCATCACCAACTCCTGGAGTTTACCAAATAAACTCAAGTTTATTGAGTCGGTGATGTCATCCAACCATCTCATCCTCTGTCATCCCCTTCTCCTCCTGCCCTCAATCTTTCCCAGCATCAGGGCCTTTTCCAATGCGTCAGCTCTTCACATCAGGTGACCAAAGTATTGGAGTTTCAGCTTCAACATCAGTCCTTCCAATGAACACCCAGGACTGATCTCCTTAAGGATGGACTGGTTGGATCTCCTTGCAGTCCAAGGGACTCTCAAGAGTCTTCTCCAACACCACAGTTCAAAAGCATCAATTCTTTGGTGCTCAGCTTTCTTCACAGTCCAACTCTCACATCCATACATGACTACTGGAAAAACCATACCCTTGCCTATATGGACCTTTGTTGACAAAGTAATGTCTCTGCTCCTTAATATACTGTCTAGGTTCATCATAACTTTCCTTCCAAGGAGTAAGCGTCTTTTCATTTCATCACAACAGTCACCATCTGAAGTGATTTTGGAGCCCCCAAAATAAAGTCAGCCACTGTTTCCACTGTTTCCCTATCTATTTGCCATGAAGTGATGGGACCAGATGCCATGATCTTAGTTTTCTGAATATTGAGCTTTTTGTTTGTTTGTTTTTATTTTTTTAAACTTTTATTTTATTTTTTAACTTTACAATATTGTATTGGTTTTGCCATACATCAAAATGAATCCGCCACAGGTATCCATGTGTTCCCCATCCTGAACCCTCCTCCCTCCTCCCTCCCCATAACCATCCCTCTGGGTCATCCCAGTGCACCAGCCCCAAGCATCCAGTATTGTGCATCGAACCACGACTGGCGACTCGTTTCATATATGATATTATACATGTTTCAATGCCATTCTCCTAAGTCATCCCACCCTCTCCCTCTCCCACAGACTCCAAAAGACTGTTCTATACATCTGTGTCTCTTTTGCTGTCTCGTATACAGGGTTATTGTTATCATCTTTCTAAATTCCATATATATGCATTAGTATACTGTATTGGTGTTTTTCTTTCTGGCTTACTTCACTCTGCATAATAGGCTCCAGTTTCATCCACCTCATTAGAACTGATTCAAATATATTCTTTTTAATGGCTGAGTAATACTCCATTGTGTATATGTACCACAGCTTTCTTATCCATTCATCTGCTGATGGACATCTAGGTTGCTTCCATGTCCTGGCTATTATAAACAGTGCTTCAATGAACACTGGGGCACACGTGTCTCTTTCAATTCTGATTTCCTCAGTGTGTATGCCCAGCAGTGGGATTGCTGGATCATAAGGCAGTTCTATTTCCAGTTTTTAAAGGAATCTCCACACTGTTCTCCATAGTGGCTGTACAAGTTTGCATTCCCACCAGCAGTGTAAGAGGGTTCCCTTTTCTCCACACCCTCTCCAGCATTTATTGCTTGTAGACTATTGAGTTTTAAGCCAACTTTTTCACACTCCTCTTTCACCCTTATGGCAGAAAGTGAAGAGGAGCTAAAAAGCCTCTTGATGAAAGTGAAAGTGGAGAGTGAAAAGGTTGGCTTAAAGCTCAATATTCAGAAAACGAAGATCATGGCATCTGGTCCCATCACTGCATGGGAAATAGATGGGGAAACAGTGGAAACAGTGTCAGACTTTATTTTTCTGGGCTCCAAAATCACTGCAGATGGTGACTGCAGCCATGAAATTAAAAGACGCTTACTCCTTGGAAGGAAAGCTATGAACAACCTAGATAGCATATTCAAAAGCAGAGACATCACTTTGCCAACAAAGGTTCGCCTAGTCAAGGCTATGGTCTTTCCTGTGATCATGTATGGATGTGAGAGCTGGACTGTGAAGAAGGCTGAGTGCCAAAGAATTGATGCTTTTGAACTGTGGTGTTGGAGAAGACTCTTGAGAGTCCCTTGGACTGCAAGGAGATCCAAGCAGTCCATTCTGAAGGAGATCAGCCCTGGGATTTCTTTGGAAGGAATGATGCTAAAGCTGAAACTCCAGTATTTTGGCCACCTCATGCGAAGAGTTGACTCACTGGAGAAGACTCTGATGCTGGGAGGGATTGGGAGCAGGAGGAGAAGGGGACGACAGAGGATGAGATGGCTGGATGGCATCACTGACTCGATGGATGTGAGTCTGAGTGACCTCTGGGAGTTGGTAATGGACAGGGAGGCCTGGCGTGCTGCAGTTCATGGGGTCTCAAAGAGTCGGACACAAGTGAGCGACTGATCTAATCTGATCTGATCTTTCACATTCATCAAGAGGCTCTTTAGTTCTTCTTCACTTTCTGCCATAAGGGTGGTGTCATCTGCATATCTGAGGTTATTGATATTTCTCCCAGAAATCTTGATTCCAGCTTGTGCTTCATCCAGCCCAGATTTTCTTATGATGCACTCTGCGTATAAATTAAATAAGCAGGGTGACAATATACAGCCTTGACGTACTTCTTTTTCTGTTTGGAACCGGTCTGTTTTTCCATGTCCAGTTCTAACTGTTGCTTCCTGACCTGCATACAGGTTTCTCAAGAGGCAGATCAGGTGGTCTGGTATTCCCATCTCTTTCAGAATTTTCCACAGTTTCTTGTGATCTACACAGTCAAAGGCTTTGGCAAATTCAATAAAGCAGAAATAGATGTTTTTCTGGAACTCTCTTGCTTTTTCTATGATCCAGCGGATGTTGGCAATTTGATCTCTGGTTCCTGTCTTTTCTAAATTCAGCTTGAATATCTAGAAGTTCATGGTTCACTGTTGAAGCCTGGCTTGGAGAATTTTGAGCATTACTTTACTAGCGTGTTAGATGAGTGCAATTGTGCGGCAGTTTGAGCATTCTTTGGCATTGCCTTTCTTTGGGATTGGAATGAAAACTGACCTTTTCCAGTCCTGCGGCTACTGCTGAGTTTTCCAAATTTGCTGGCATATTGAGTGCAGCAGTTTCACAGCATCATCTTTTAAGATTTGAAATAGCTCAACTGGAATTCCATCACCTTCACTAGCTTTGTTTGTAGTGATGCTTCAAAGTGGGCCTTAGGCCCACTTGACTTCACATTCCAGTCAAGTGATTATCTGGGTCATGAAGATCTTTTTTGTACAGTTCTTCTTTTATGTATTCTTGCCATCTCTTCTTAATATCTTCTGCTTCTGTTAGGTACATACCATTTCTGTCCTTTATTGAGCCTACCTTTGCATGAAATGTTCCCTTGGTAGCTCTAATTTTCTTGAAGAGATCTCTAGTCTTTCCCATTCTATTATTTTCCTCTATTTCTTTGCATTGATCACTGAGGAAGGCTTTCTTATCTTTCCTTGCTATTCTTTGGAACTCTGCATTCAAATGGGCAATCTTTCCTTTTCTCCTTTGCTTTTTGCTTCCCTTCTTTTCTCAGCTATTTGTAAGACAAATAGCTACTCCTCAGACAGCCATTTTTGCATTTCTTTTTCTTGGGGATGGTCTTGCTCCCTGTCTCCTGTACAACATCACAAATCTCCATCCTTAGTTCATCAGGCACTCTATCTATCAGATCTAGGCCCTTATATCTATTTCTCACTTCCACTGTATAATCATAAGGGATTTGATTTAGGTCATAGCTGAATGGTCTAGTGGTTTTCCCTACTTTCTTCAATTTAAGTCTGAATTTGGCAATAAGGAGTTCATGGTCTCAGCCACAGTCAACTCCCAGTTTTGTTTTTGCTGACTATATAGAGCTTCTCCATCTTTGGCTACAAAGAATATAATCAATCTGATTTTGGTGTTGGCCATCTGATGATGTCCATGTGTAGAGTCTTCTTTTGTGTTGTTGAAAGAGGGTGTTTGCTATGACCAGTGCATTCTTTTGGCAAAACTCTGTTAGCCTTTGCTCTTCTTCATTCTGTACTCCAAGGCCAAATTTGCCTCTTACTCCAGGTATTTCTTGACTTTCTACTTTTGCATTCCAGTCTCCTATAATGAAATATAAATCTTTTTGGGGTGTTAGTTCTGAAAGGTCTTGTAGGTCTTCGTAGAACCGTTCAGCTTCAGCTTTTTCAGCATTACTGGTTGGGGCAAAGACTTGGATTATCATGATATTGAATGGTTTGCCTCGGAAATGAACAGAGATCATTTGTTGTTTTTGAGATTGCATCCAAGTACTGCATTTTGTACTCTTTGTTGACTATGGTGGTTACTCCATTTCTTCTAAGGGATTCCTGCCCGCAGTAGTAGATATAACTGTCCCCATAGCCGGAGCCATTTTCAAAGGCACAAACTTGAAAGAACAATGTGTTTTGAGACCATCAGAGGGTGTATGTAACCGAAAGCCATTAAGGTCTCTGAATCTTCAAGGTTGTGGTAGGCAGTGGCAGAGATCTACCCATCTTGAGGCTGCGCAAGACACACCTGCTGTGTAAGTTCTCTGCTTATTACGCCTTCCACCTACCAGTCTAGAGCTGTCTGCCTCTTCCGTTGGTCTCTCCTTGCCCTCCAAGTATGCGGGCTAGTTTCATGTTTCACTGGGAAGCTTCTGAGGCTGTGAACCAGCACGTCTATGCCTTCTGAAGAGCACAAAGTAGAAACAAATGCAAAATAGCATGTGCAACCTGTGCAGTCCACCTCCTGCACTGAGCGTTCCCATGCTGCCAAGGCCCAGCTTCTCCAGGATTCTTCCCTCCCTTGGAACATGTTGGATGTTACCTTGTGTTGGGTTTCACAGGTAACACATCGTTCCATCCGCATACAAATTTTCCTGAGCATTGTTCTACCAAGTGCTGGGGACAGAACCACTGGAGAAGCACAGAAGGAACAAATGTCAGAATTTACACAAAAGCAGAAATAATTTGTGTTCCCTTCAGCCAGAGAGGAAAAGCCTTGGGATTCATGGGATGATGGGTAGAGTACATAGCTGAGTTTTGGCTCACCAGGAGGGGGTGGGTTAGAAATTTGCCTGAGACTAACGGCTGTTCTGGTCTCCCTTAGGAAAGCTTGACGACAAGCCTCAAAATGATTCAACTATTGGAAAGTAATTTAACTGCACCCCACAACAAAGCTCTAGAATATTTATAGAAATTCAAAAGTATTCAGCACTCAGTAAGACAAAATTCACTCAATCCATTATCTAATAAACAAACTATCAAGCTATAAGAAAATAGGGAAGTACAACCTATGATGAGAAGAAAAGTCAATCAATGGAAGCCAATCTGAAAATGACACAGATGATTCATTTCAATTAGTAGACAAGGATATTAAGATAATTTTAACTGTAAGAGGAGAGTGAAAAAGCTGGATTAAAACTCAACATTCAGAAAACAAAGATCATGGCATCTGGTCCCATCACTTCATGGCAAATAGATGGGGAAACAATGGAAACAGTGACAGATTTTATTTTCCTGGGCTCCAAAATCACTGTGGACAGTGACTGCAATCATGAAATTAAAAATGCTTGCGTCTTGGAAGAAAAGCAATGACAAATATAGTGTATTAAAAAGCAGAGATATTACTTTGCATTACAAAGGTCCATCTAGTCAAAGCTATGGTTTTCCAATAGTCATGTATGGATTTGAGAGCTGGACAATAAAAAAGGCTGTGCGAATAAAAATTGATGCCTTTGAATTGTGGCACTAGAGAAGACTCTTGAGAGTCCCTTGGACTGCAAGGAGCTCAAACCAGTCCATCCTAAAGGAGATCAGTCCTGAATATTCACTGGAAGGACTGATGCTGAAGCTGAAAGGACTTCATCAGTCCTTCAGGCCAAAGGACTACTTTGGCCACCTGATGCGAAGAGCCCACTCATTGGAAAAGACCCTGATGCTGGGAGAGACTGAAGGTGGGAGGAGAAGGGAATGGCAGAGGATGAGATGGTTGGATGGCATCACTGATCAGTGGACATGAGTTTGAGTAAACTCCAGGAGTTGGTGAAGGGCAGGGAGGCCTGGCATGCTGCAGTTCATGGGGTGGCAAAGAGTCGGATACAACTGAGCAACTGAACAAAACAACAGCAATTCCTTGTATTTAAGAACATAGAGGAATACTTGAGTATTAAGTGGAGAAATATTAAATAAGTAAATATTAAGTAGAGAAGTAAAAGATATATAAAATATCCATATTGAACTTCTAAAGACTTTTAGATACAAGTTTCCTGGAGAGAACTAACAGCAGAGAAGACACTGCAGAAAGAAAGGTTAATGAACTTGATATAGCAAAGCGAGACACAGGTTTTGCAGTTGTCCTGATGAGAAACAAAACCATCCCTGAAGTAAGAGAAGGACAACAGAATTTAACATTTAGGGCAGGAGGATTTAGAAACTGATGGAAACAGAATTATCAGGTTGCGCCCGGTTTTTGGCTTAGGTGAGTGAGTTGACTAGCAGGAAATACAGCCATTGAGAGGTTTTCTGGGGTTAGTAGAGGACGGAGAGTTTAATTTTGATACAAACATTGAGAGGATTTGACCTGAATGGGTCATTCTTTCTTTCTTTTTTACCCCTAGTTTTGCAATTTTGAAAACTATTAATTGGAACTCATCTTTAAAATGTGCCTAATTTGCTTTAACAAAGTGTGCAGTGTGATGGGAGGAGCCCTGGATGGGAAGGAAAGAGACCTTCTGGTCTTGGCTTGGTCCCTGACTAGCTGTATGATCGTGGGGAAATCTCAGTGCATCAGAACAGATCAGATTAGATCAGTCGCTCAGCTGTGTCCGACTCTTTGCGACCCCATGAATCGCAGCACGCCAGGCCTCCATGTCCATCACCAACTCCCAGAGTTCACTCAGACTCACGTCCATCGAGTCAGTGATGCCATCCAGCCATCTCATCCTCTGTCATCCCCTTTTCCTCCTGCCCCCAATCCCTCCCAGCATCAAAGTCTTTTCCAATGAGTCAACTCTTCGCATGAGGTGGCCAAAGTACTGGAGTTTCTGCTTTAGCATCATTCCTTCCGAAGAAATCCCAGGGCTGATCTCCTTCAGAATGGACTGGTTGGATCTCCTTGCAGTCCAAGGGACTCTCAAGAGTCTTCTCCAACACCATAGTTCAAAAGCATCAATTCTTTGGCGCTCAGCCTTCTTCACAGTCCAACTCTCACATCCATACATGACCACTGGAAAAACCATAGCCTTGACGAGACGAACCTTTGTTGGCAAAGTAATGTCTCTGCTTTTGAATATATGATCTAGGTTGGTCATAACTTTCCTTCCAAGGAGTAAACATCTTTTAATTTCAGGGCTGCAGTCACCATCTGTAGTGATTTTGGAGCCCAGAAAAATAAACTCTGACACTGTTTTCACTGTTTCCCCATCTATTTCCCATGAAGTGATGGGACCAGATGCCATGATCTTCGTTTTCTGAATGTTGAGCTTTAAGCCAACTTTTTCACTCTCCACTTTCACTTTCATCAAGAGGCTTTTTAGTTCCTCTTCACTTTCATACTGTTTCCCTAATCCTTTCCTGCAGGCCGCTGCATCAGAACTACCTAGGTACTTGTTAAAAATGAAAACACCAACTCATCAAAATTTCCCAGGGCAGAGCCCAAGTACCTCAATGTAAATTTTTAAAAATTTTGACATAATGTGAAAGTTACAGAAAAGGTGCAAGAATCATACAAGGAATTCCTGAACAATTTCACCAGAGGACCTAAATGGTAACAAATTACTATATTTGTTCGCCCTCTCCTTCTACACACACACAAACCACGTGCAGACACACAGAGGTTTATTATTATATATGTGTAGGTTTTTTTCTGAACACTGTAAGAGAAAGTTATAGACATGAGATATGGTTCCCTTTTATTCCTAAATGTCTTTTTTCCTAAAATCCAGGAATTATAATATAGAGTATAATTATATCAAAAAATGTAAATCAGCACCAATATAATCAGATCAGATCAGATCAGTCGCTCAGTCGTGTCCGACTCTTTGCGACCCCATGAACTGCAGCACGCCAGGCCTCCCTGTCCATCACTAGCTCCCGGAGGTCACTCAGACTCGCATCCATCGAGTCAGTGATGCCATCCAGCCATCTCATCCTCTGTCGTCCCCTTCTCCTCCCGCCCTCAATCCCTCCCAGCATCAGAGTCCTCTCCAATGAGTCAACTCTTCGCATGAGGTGGCCAAAATACTGGAGTTTCAGCTTTAGCATCATTCCTTCTAGAGAAATTCCAGGATTGATCTCCTTCAGAATGGACTGGTTGGATCTTCTTGCAGTCCAAGGGACTCTCAAGAGTCTTCTCCAACACCACAGTTCAAAAGCATCAATTCTTCGGCGCTCAGCCTTCTTCACAGTCCAGCTCTCACATCCATACATGACCACAGGAAAGACCATAGCCTTGACCAGGCGAACCTTTGTTGGCAAAGTAATGTCTCTGCTTTTGAATATGCTATCTAGGTTGGTCATAACTTTCCTTCCAAGGAGTAAGCGTCTTTTAATTTCATGGCTGCAGTCACCATCTGCAGTGATTTTGGAGCCCAGAAAAACAAAGTCTGACACTGTTTCCACTGTTTCCCCATCTATTTCCCATGCAGTGATGGGACCAGATGCCATGATCTTCGTTTTCTGAATGTTGAGCTTTAAGCCACTATTTAATTTGAAAACTTTAAATTGCCAATGTATCAACAGTGTTCTTTACAGAAAAAGGAAACCCAAGGCCTTGCATTCCATCGCCTTGTCCCATTAGTCTTTCTTCATCTGGAGCAGGGCCTGAGGCTTTGTTTATTTCTCATAACATTGGCACTTTTGAAGAGTACAGGTCACTGATTGTGCAACTCGTCCCTCACTCTGGGTGTGTCGACTGACTCCTCGTGATCAGGTTCGGGTGGTGCACTTGGGGCCATCCGTCATAGCAAGGGAGTGATGATGCGTCCCTGGCAGTTGATCAGTTCTGTTTCTGGAAATGGTAATTTGGTGATTGGTTAAGGTCGTCCCTGCCAGTTTTCTCCAATGAAAAGTGACTTTATATCTTGTAATTAATAAGGATTTTGTGTGGAGAAAGTGTGAAAGTGTTAGTCGCTCAGTCGAGTCTGATTCTTTGCAACCCCTTGAACTGTAGCCCACCAGGCTCCTCTGTCCATGAGATTCTCCAGGCAGGAACACTGGAGTGGGTGGGTAGCCATGCCCTTCTCCAGGGGATCTTCTGGACCCAGGGATCGAACCAGGGTCTCTGGCATTACAGACAGATTCCTTACCATCTGAGCCACCAGGGAAGTTCCTGTGGAGAGAGACTTTGAGAAAATATCAGTCCCTATAATCTCGAGCCTGTCACCCGCTGGCTTTAGCATTCATTGATGGAAGAATGTCACTGCTGTTTAGTTGCTCAGTCCTGTCTGACTCTTTGTGACCTCGTGGACTGTAGCCCACCAGACTCCTCTGTCTATGGGATTTCTCAGACAAGAATACTGGAGTGGGTTGCCATTTCCTTCTCCAGGGGATCTTTCTGACCCAGGGATCAAACTCACATCTCCTGCTTGGCAGGTGGACTCTTTACCACTGAGCCACCTGGGAAGCCCTTTCATTGATAGAGGGCGAGTGCTTGGCAGTGGATTCTTTACCACAGAGCCACCTGGGAAGCCCTTTCACTGATAGAGGGCCAGCGCTTGGGAGCCTCTGCGCTCACTGCATGGTGACCTCTGCAGGCCAGTCCCAGCCTGTGGCCTGGCGTCTGCTTCATAGCAGGTGGTTCCCCAGTGGTAAAAAGGAAGCCAGAGGCAGCTGTGTCTTCTCTCTCGGCCGTGAGTCATCATAGATACCGTGAAGGAGATCACTAGCTGTAACTGCGATGTTTTATGATCAATTTTTCACTTACCCCATGAGATGTTAATTCCACTTTAAAAATTCTTAATTTTATCTTTTCTTTAAAGATTTTTTGGAGCTGGACCATTTTTCAAGTCTTTATTGAATTTGTTTCGTATAGTGCTTTTTTGGCCAAAGGGGCATGTGTGATTTCAGCTCCCCAACCAAGGATTGAACCCACACCCCCTGCATTGAAAGGCAAAGTCTTAACCGCTAGACCATCAGGGAAGTCCCAGTAATTCTATTATACAATGCTTTCTTCAACACAGGAGGCTGCGGTCATGTTTGTCATAGAAAAACAAGAAACTAAGACATTCTACAGCTCAATATACGCTGCTGCTGCTGCTAAGTCACTTCAGTCATGTCCGACGCTGTGCGACCCTATAGACGGCAGCCCACCAGGCTCCTCTGTCCCTGGGATTCTCCAGGCAAGATCACTGGAGTGGGTTGCCATTTCCTCCTCCATTGCATGAAGGTGAAAAGTTAAAGTGAAGTTGCTCAGTCGTGTCCGACTCTTAGCAACCCCATGGACTGCAGCCTCCCAGGCTCCTCTGTCCCTGGGATTTTCCAGGCAAGAGTACTGGAGTGGGTTGCCATTGCCTTCTCCACAATATACGCTACAGGAAATGAAAGCTGGACTTAGTTTATTCATTCATTCATCCAATAAATATTTATTGCACAATTTCTGTATGGTAAGCCCTGCTATAGCAGTATATAGTGGTAACAAGACCGTCATGGTTCCTGCCCCATGGAATGTATCATCTTGTGATGCTAAGAAGTACCATTTTTCTCTGCTCTTGTCTAGCAGTTGATGATGAGCAAAGGCAGGATTCCAGAAATAACCCTCTCTTCCCTCCCAGGTTATTTCTGAAGGATCTCTCTGGAGGGTTTGGCAAAGCTGTATGTACAATGTATCAAAAGGAGCACTTATTAGAAAGAAGTCTATGTAATTCACAGCTGTCTTTAAGATTCGTCCATAGCATTGTTCACCTAAACTTTCTACATAGCTGTGCTGTGGAAAACGTACTTTGAGTTGCTTTCAAAAGAACAAATCTGAATCTGATCAGGTCTATTTTAGTTCCCAGACCAGCCTGTAGAGTGAAAAGCAACATAAACTCTTGATACTTTCTGATGCATAAGCGAAATCAAACCATTCACACAGATGATGATAATGAGTTAAATGCAACAGTGCTGATGTGTACATTATAATTTAGGTGAGTAAACTAATGTCCTCCCATAAACATCTGATAGCAAATACAACTTTCCAAAACAAACAAAAGAGTGAGGAGATGCAACTCTCCATAACAACCTTGCAAAGCCAGTACAGCCTGGCGATTGAGGGTTACATCCCCGATTGAACTCCGATAAGGTAGGAGTAAGGCTTTTAGGATTTACAGAGTGGCCAAGAAGAACTTCCTGCGAACAAATTAGCCTAGACTCAGTTGGACAAGATACAGAATAAGAATTTTTCAAACTGCTTACTGTTTGTATCCTTGAGTGTTTCTGATGGGTTTGACCCGTAAACCTTCCCAACCTTCTGTCATAATTTTGTAGTAAGATGTGACTGTGAGCTCAGTGCCAAGTATTCTCAACATAACCTTTGTCAATGGCTTTACCTTATTATTAACTAAAGTCCAGAGTTTACTGTGCTTCACAGTCCACAGGTTTGGACAAGTGTATAATGCAGTTACACATGTGTGTAAGTTGCTCAGTTGTGTCCGACTCTTTGCGATCCCAGGGACTGTAGCCCACCAGGCTCCACTGTCCATGGGATTCTCAAGGCAAGAACACTGGAGTGGGTTGTCACTCCGTTCTCCAGGGGGTCTTCCTGACCCAGGGACCTAACCTGGGTCTCCTGCATGGCAGACAGATTGTTTACTGACTGAGCCACCAGCGCGGAATAGTTTAAAACAGTCTAAAATTTTCCTGAGTTCTACCTATTCATCTCTCTTCCCATGGCATTTAATTTTCAAAACAATACTATGAGGAGGAATTTCACAGGCCCTGTTACAGCTGAGAACCCTGAGCCCTCATTTCCTTCTCTACGAAGTTGTGATGTTTGTGTTTACCTCAAGTGTTGCTCTGAATCTTCACGGGGTTGCCAGGCAAAGGCTTGGGAACCATCACTATGGTGGGTGTACAAGGCATTTGGTGCAAACTCCGAGTTATCCAGACGTCTCTGCCTATGTGGTCAGAATAAGACTGTCCCTTCCTGGGACCCTGATGGATTTCCCTTGTAGCCCAAAGTTCCGGACGAAGCAGAAGATTTAGGATTAGTTTGTTTAATAACAACTAGGCTGAGCAGAAAGAGGGCTCCTGGGGAAAGGGTGGCCCCAGCAATCCCTTGTTTCCTCTGAAGCCCCTAGAACTCTGAGCAGCTGACACAGAATGGGAGTCAAGGTGAAGAGCATTCTGACTTTGACCGGCAGTGATTGAGGGGGCAGTGGTCGGGAGGATAAGCGGGGAGACAAGGGTCTAGGCTGGGCCAAGTAGGGGGAACCTTGAGACCTCAAGGCCACTTTGCCAGGTGCCGCGAGAGTGTGTCACATGACTGCCTTCCCCAGCTTGGCCTCCTCTGTCCCCATCTATCTGCAGGCTTCTGGGATGGCCCCTGACGTCTGTCTAGATTGCCTTTCTTTTGGAGAGGAGGTGCCCTGAGCCCTCAGAGGGTTCCTAATCCAACCTGAGAGAAGCCTCATCACCCTGGCATCATGGCTCCCCCTCCTTGCCCATCACCTCCCCACCACGCTCAGCTCCGCCCTCCTCCTCTTCCCGGAAGCCCTCCAGGGAAGCCTCACTGTGTGTGAGGAGGTGAGTGCAGGAGTCGAGAGGGGCTGGGAGTTCTGTGAAGCTCTGTCTGCCCACATCTACAGACTTCACACTCCTTTCCATCCCATTGCTCCCACTCCGGGAGGCCTGGCCTGCGGCATTTGGGATGAAGTCATGGTCAATGAGGGTGCTGTGAGCACTGGGCTCGGCCATCCAGCCAGATGCAGGAGGGTGGAGCAGGAGCTCAGGCTGGCTCAGTTATTCCAGGAAAGTCTGCCCTCCTGGAGGAAAAAGCACCACTCAAAAGCACCTGGCAGCCTCTGAAAGTCCTCACCACACCCTGCTCTGCCTGGCAACACAGGCTCTGCACCTTCTGTTCCAGCCTGTGGCCAGGAAGGACCCCAAGGAGAGGGTTCTATACTATGGGGGCAGTTTCAGAAAGGCACACTCAGGAGCTGCCTGGGTTGCACTTTCCAAAGTGAAGGCTGAGCCCCAGAGGTGGGGTGGTGGGGTGATGGTGGGGGAAGGTGGGGAGGTTGGGGGGCTGGGGGAGGGGGCAACCCACCCAGGACGCTGCAGCTCACCACACTGTGTCTCCTGGGCCACTCAGGAGGTGGGGCAGGTGGGCTTCATCACTGAGGGGGTGGGGCGGAGGTGGAGGGAAGTATTTGTTTTACTTGCTGGCTTGGCGTCTCCTTCCCAGACGTCTGAGCTGACTGGTGGCATAGGGAGTTCATGGAGCCTGCGTCCTGGTGCGGTGGGAGATTTAATCAGCTTGGTAACCTCTTCCCCAAGGAAGAATCGGGGCCGGAGATTCTCCAGCAGGAAGGTGAACCCCAGCTCTCCCAGACATGTCTCTGTCCCCACATCTCACACGGGCATCCAGCGTCAGTGTCCTGGGCCCCAGAGCCGGGCCCTCTGCGGTGTCCTGTGAATTAACCGGGGTTCGACAGCAGACCATTGGCCTCACGGGCGATGGAGGGGGTCCCTTTGGAGTCTTCGCTGCTTTAACCCAGGAGTCACTGTTGGGAGCGACCAGGAATGCCCTCAGCAAAGTTTCATCCCAAGGAAGGAGTGAATGAAGGTGAAGCCGCATGGCTTAGTGACAACAGCCCGACAACCACCTCCCCCTGCCCCACAACCCGGCCTGGGCCCCGCGGGTAGGCTGTACTGTCCACACTCGTGTGTGTTTCTCAAGTGCTGGTCCAGCCCCAGCCCATTCCACAGTAGGCACTAGAGGCCTCGGCCGGACCGTCCAGGCCAGGTAGCCTGATGCCCAGAGGACTCAGGATGGCAGCCGTGTATCAGGCTGGCATCGTCTGCCCCTTTTGCTGGGGAGAGGAGTGCAGACATCTCAGACTGTCCGGGATGATAGGACGTGCCTGCTGAGTACGCGGGGAGCCAGATGCGCACAGACCTTCCTTCCACCGCCCAGGGCGCCTGGGAACGCCCAGCACACGGAGTGGCCGTGCGCGTGCGCAGCTCCCACACCTGGCGATCTCCTGCGCAACCCCTGGACCCACTCTAACCTGAGCTGCGCAGCTGCTGCTGTGAACAGGTGGGGTACCCCGTTCTGCACCGTTGCAGGGATGCGCTGTAGACAGTATCCCGTGTAACCTGAGTGGAAGAGCATCCGGAAAGTCGGCTTGGAAACCTTTCTCACATCGCTTTCAGTGTCTGGAACCCGCCAGGGCAGGTGCTTTGACTTCATATCTTTCTTTTAAAGGAGTGGAGGTTCTTGGCTCTTAGGTTTCATAAATGGTTGCTGTTCCACACATTTATATCTTGTCTCTTCTAAGAAGAGTTTGAACTCTCCCACTCCTGTAGGTTAAGAAGTACCGTCTCACACCTCTTTTCTAACCCTTTTTTGGGTCTAAAAGAAAGAAAGTGAATCACTCAGTCGTGTCTGACTCTTTGAGACCCTATGGACTGTAGCCTACCAGGCTTCTCTGTCAAGAGTACTGGAGTGGGTTGCCATTTCCTTCTCCAGGGGATCTTCCCAACCCAAGGATCGCACCTGGGTCTCCTGCAATTGTAGGCAGATGCTTATTCGTCTGAGCCACCAAGAAAGTCACTTTGTAGATGTTCACTACATTTTCATTCATTATTTAAAAAGCTGCCTAGTGCGAGGTGGGCATAGAGGGTTAACCAACGTTATCTGAGCCGATACTTCTCATGTGGATACATGATACACTGTCAAATGCTCATATCTTAAGTATGATTTCTGAGAGGACATGCGTTGTAGGTCAGCAGGAACAATACCTTGTTTGTGGTCCACCCCATTGATAGGTTTTGCTGAATAATTGTAACCCACGAGTGTGAGTACATAAAACATGAAATCTCAAAGGTCCAACGAGGCAAATGTTTAGCAGGTGGATGGGTTTTAACACAACTAGAAGAAAGATGGGAGGCAAATACAGAGGAGAAGTGAGAAATGGAGAATGATCACGCAGAGAGCCCTCAGCATGGAGGATATAGTTGTTCCTACCTAAACCCAGGAATGTCTGTAAGCCCCTAGCCACACTCCAGAGGACTTAGCAAGCTTACAGCATTTTGCTGAGTGTGTTTGACTTGGAGAGGGTTCTGCCTCCAGCAGTTCTTGAAATGAATGAATTTGTTCAGTAGAAAGACCTGGAGCAAAAGAATGTTTATGAAGTCTCTGTAGTTGAGGCTGAGAGATGTTTGTGCTTAATTTTGTTTGTGCTTAAGTTGTGTTTAATGTTTGTGCATTAAAGAGTGAAATGTGAGAATTTGTAAGTAAGGAACTGCTCTCTCTGCAGTTAACATGGCTGTTCGGAAGCTCCCAGGGTCTGAGGAAACTGACGTGGCCGCAGGATGGAGCAGAGGCAGAATGTGGAGTTTGGTAGACAGTCTTGACGTTGAGCAAGACCAGGCCAGAGGAGTCAGTGTGCAAGTCCCACCATGGACACATACGTGTGCTTTGTGCAATTTGTGGTCTGCCTCTTTGCTTCATTCTTTTTTTCATACCTTGGCATGGACCCACCAAACATCGATAGAGGGGGTCTACTTCAGACCTTGTCTGCTGTGAGCTACCAGTAAATTTGGTTTCTTCTTTACAAACTAACCTTGTTCATCCTCAACTTTTAATTTTTTTTTTTTTTTTTTTGATTGGGAGCATCTGCAGAAGGTCTCTGCCTGGAGATGGTGTGCTAACCTATCTCTAGCAGAGACCAGCAAAGTGCCCAGGTTTGATCATGGCAACAAGGCAAGGCTTTAGGGAGGATCATTGACAGCAATGAGGTAAAAGAAGCTCCTAACACAGGTGACTGCTTTGCACCTCGCCTGTAGGATGTGATGTTGTTTGTGGTAACTTATTTAACAAGGGGCTGCTGCTGCTGCTGCTGCGAAGTCGCTTCAGTCGTGTCCGACTCTGTGGGACCCCACAGACAGCAGCCCACTAGGCTCCCTCATCCCTAGCAGTCTCCAGGCAAGACACTAGAGTGGGTTGCCATTGCCTTCTCCAATGCATGAAAGTGAAAAGTGAAAGTGAAGTCGCTCGTTGTGTCTGACTCTTAGCGACCCCATGGACTGCAGCCTACCAGGGTCCTCTGCTCATGAGATTTTCCAGACAAGAGTACTGGAGTGGGGTGCCATTGCCTTCTCCGAACAAGGGGCTAGAGAATGGAGATTTGTGTTTTAGCTCATGAATGGAGGGTGATGGCCTGGAATTTTGTTGTTGTTTTTACTTTCTATTTTGGAATGATTTTTGACTTATAGAAAAAATTTCCAACTATCCTTCACCCAGATCACCCAAATGTGAATGCTTTTTCACATTTCTTATTGTTCTCCATCTCCCCACCTCCTCTGTCTGTCAGCTCTATCTTTACCTATATCTCCAGCTACATCATGTTCTGTCTCTTTCTGGCTATACACATATACATTTCCACGGCACACAGCTAGTTTTAATTAGGTTGTTTACTGACTGGGGAAGAATGTTAGGTGGTGTGAGTGACACTGGGGGGAATAGCTGATGAAAATCATGGAGTATGAATGCCCCTCAAAATTTGCTCTGCTTCGTTATTTACAAGTATGTGTCTTTCTTGAGGGGAGTTATCTGACTTATTGATTGCCATGGATTTTGAGATTTCTCAGTTAAAGCATGTTTGTTTTCATTGGAAAGGAAATACTGTGGTCATTCGCAGGGCTGAGGGCTGTTGGTTCTTTTGGAGATATGTAAAAAGGGAGGAATGTAGGGATTTTGTTTGGGGTTTTTCTTTAATAAGCCCAATCTTGTGGGTTTTACATGCTTTGAGGCTTTTCTGAGAGTGGAGGGAAGCTGAGCATGTGTGGAATGGCAGGGTTTACAATGCAGGGTCACCTCCTTTACATCACAGCCAGTCCTGGTTAGAGAATCATAAAAATAAAAACAAAGTTGAGACACAATGGCTTTCTGAATATATTTCTGTATTGAGTGTGAAACTTAATTACTTTAGCCTGGCACTTTAAGCCTCAACAGAGAGGACTTGGGTAACATGATTATCATGATTTTAAACATGAAAAGCCGTCTTTCTAAGTGGTATTTACTCTTCTGTGTGCGTTGGAGGCTCTCCCAGTCAATGTCAACATGATGAATCACTTATTTAACTTTGCTTCTTAAAGACTCTTTTAGTTTAATGCAACTGGACCTTTCTTTCTTTCTTTTTTTAAAATGAAGAGTCATCTGAATTCCTACAGGAACAAAACCACTTTTGATTTTTTAGGATAAAAAGTAAGAATGGATTCAAAAGCCATTTAGAGGATGAATTGCTTTTATAAAGATAACAGGGGCAGGAGAGAAGGGAGCCAAGGAAAGTGGGGATGAAATCACTGATGAGGGATGAGTGGACGGAAGAGGGTGAGGCCCAGGAAGGGGGCACTAGTTGACTGGGGAAGCTGGGTGTTTTTGCTTTGCTGGCCTTTTGCCCAGCATTGAATAAATTATTGATTTAGTGCCCGAGGTTATCACAGTCTCACAATACCACGGGCCAGTGCTGTACTATTACTTGATACTGCATAGAAATGATGTGAAGATTATAATGTTGCTTGAAAGTGTCACAAGATATTCTTCGTTTTTTAGTGATAGTGATGGAGTAATTTAGGTCAATCATCTCACTGAAAATAACCACCAAATAATTGTTGTTCTCCAGTCACTAAATCGTGTCCGACTCTTTCCGACCTCACGGACTGCGGCACCCCAGGCTCCTCTGTCCTTCACTATCTCCCAGAGTTTGCTCAAATTCATGCCCATTGAGTCAGTTCTCCTCCTTTCCTCAGTCTTTCCCAGCATCAGGGTCTTTTCCAATGAGTCGGCTCTTCGCATCATGTGGCCAAAGTAGTGGGGCTTCAACTTCAGCATCAGTCCTTCCAATGAATATTCAGGGCTGACTTCCTTGAGGATTGACTGGTTTGATCTCCTTGCAGTCCAAGGGACTCTCAAGAGTCTTTTCCAGCACAACAATTTGAAAGCATCAATTGGTTAGTGCTCAGCCTTCTTTATTGTCTAACTTTCACATCCATACATGACTACTGGAAAAACCATAGCTTTGACTATACAGACCTTTGTCAGCAAATATTTAAAAAGTTCTTTAATAGCACCAAGGAGCTATAAAGGTAGTGAGGAATCACTGGCTCCAGATTCAGAAGAAGATGAAAATTCATAGAAGTGAGGTTGGCATTTGGGACTACTTTTGACCAAAGGGCAACTGGGAATCTGAAATACATGTCTCAGAGAGTGAGCAATATGCTTCTAGTCCTCTAAGATGAGGGGAGCATGAAATCTGAGCCCAGGGCTCCCCAGGATAAAACTTCCTATGCCTGGTCTCAGTTTCAGTGGAGTTGCTTCTCCTAGAAATAAGGGTAAAATGGGAATGAAACAGTTCCTCCATGAAATGTTACCCATTTGTAGGTCATCTCGGTGACCAAGAAAATTTTATTGCCTGAAGTTGGACTAAATGATAATTGATTGGTTTGATTGTGCCCCAGGACTAGGCAAAAGCGAATGAAAACTGTATCTAAAGAAAAATAGCATCATCTGAGGCTTCAAAATATTTCTATAAATTAAAAATACAATGTCAAGCACATAGTCAAAATCAACTATAACAAAACAAAAAGCTGGGCACACGGTACACATTCACCTATGAAAGAACCAGTGAAAATAAGAAATAACACACACACACTCATAAGAATATCAAGTATGGGAACTAATAGCAAGAGACTACCTAGCAACTATATTTACTACTTTCAAGAAGAGAAAGGGAAGCTTGAGAAATTTGGTCAAAGTGTTGGTCCTTCAGTCATGTCTGACTCTTTGTGACCTCATAGACTATATAGTCCACTAGGCTCCTCTGTCCATGGAATTCTCCAGGCAAGAATATTGCAGTGGGTTCCCATTTCCTTCTCCAGGGGATCTTCCCCACTCAGGGGAAAATTTGGTAGATTATTGAAAACTATAAAAAGTGGCAAAGCAGACTTACAAAAGAGCAAAGTAAATGCTAGAAGTTGAAAATCTGACTGAATGACAAATTAGATATAGTTGAAGAGAAAGCTATAGTAAACTATAACCTTGGTTATAGCAGCTGAGCACCGAAGAATTGATGCTTTTGAACTGTGGTGTTGGAGAAGACTCTTGAGAGTCCCTTGGATGGCAAGGAGATCCAACCAGTCCATTCTGAAGGAGATCAGCCCTGGGATTTCTTTGGAGGGAAGGATGCTGAAGCTGAAACTCCAGTACTTTGGCCACCTCATGCGAAGAGTTGACTCATAGGAAAAGACTCTGATGCTGGGAGGGATTGAGGGCAGGAGGAGAAGGGGACGACAGAGGATGAGATAGCTGGATGGCATCACGGACTTGATGGACATGAGTTTGAGTGAACTCTGGGAGTTGGTGATGGACAGGGTGGCCTGGCATGCTGTGATTTCATGGAGTCGCGAAGAGTCGGACATGACTGAGCGACTGAACTGAACTGAACTGAAGGTCCTTTTATTGTCCAAGAGGTAGTAAAAGTACCAAATACCTTCAAAGTTTGATAAGTCAAGAATTCATGTTATAATTTCCAAGGTAACTATAAAAGCAAAATAGAAAGAGTAAAACTTTCAAATAAATAAAATGATAAAATGAAGCTATAAAAATGAAATAATAAAAATGTTCAATCCAAAAAAAGGCAAGAAAAGAGAAAAAAAAAACATGGAGTGAATGAAGCAAATAGAAAACATACTGAAAGATGGTAGGTTTAAAGTCAAATATATTAGCAAGTATATTAAATATAAATAGACAAAATACTTCAGTTAAAAGACAAAGACATTCTGACATGATTATAAATCAAAGCCAAATTTTATGGTCTTTTAAAGACACAAATTAAAATGTAAAGATAAAAAGAATTTGAAAATAAAAGAGTAGAATAAATTACACTGTGCCAATAGTAGCCAAAGGAATGCTGGTAAATCTATATGGACATCAGACAAACTTGATCTTAAAGAAAAAAAAAAATTGGAGATTAAGAGTCATGTTTTATTGACTAGGGATTCAATCCATTGGGAGGATAGTATAATTTAAAATTTATATGCATCTAATTTTATGGCCTTGAAATATTTGAAGCAAAAAGAGACAGAAAGACTTGTGAGGGGATATGGATAAATCCATAGCCATGATGGAGTTTTATAACAAATCTTCCTCAGAAAGACGACAAGCAGGCAAAGAAAAAAAAATCTGTTAAAAAAGATTTCAAATGCATGAGTAGAAAACTGAGATGCTGAAACGTCTGCATGGGCCACAGAGCAAGTCTCAACAATTTCAAAGGATTTTAAAATGACAAGGTATATACTATGATCACAATAAAAAAACAAAAAGATAACTGGAAAATCAGCATATATTGAAAAAATCAGCATATATATTAAGACAAGTATTTAACTCAGTAGCCCCCCCCCCCCCAAATCTAAACAAATATACTGCTTTTTTTTCAACACCTGTGAAAGTAACTCCCTTTAGGGAGATCTTCACTTTAAAATGTTATATTAGAAGAGACTGTAGGCTGAAAAAACTCAATGAGCCAATTGCAAAATTGCAATTGCAAAAAGGAAAGCAAAATAAATGCAAAGAAAGAAGAAGTAATAAAAACAAGAGAAGAAAGTATTGAAAAAGCAGAATAGAAAAGATCAACAAATTGAAAAGTTGTGCTTTTTGAAAAGATGAATAAAAATCATTAACTTGGGTGAGACTGATCAATGAAAAAATGGAAAGAACATAGAAGTAATCAATTCTGGACATGAAAAAAGGAGGCATATAGGCTGAGGCTTAGAGGATGGGCATGCCTCAGGGGGTGATGAAAGGGAAGGGGCATCTTGGGCAGTGGGAACAACCTGAACTGGGACTGAGGCCTCTGTTACTCACCAGCCAGAGCAGTTGGATGGTTGTAAGGGTAGGCAGGACAGGAGGCAAAGCAGGCCAGGATAGCCCAGACTGGGAGGGGCAAGCTGAGGAGTTTGGGCCTTATCTTGAGGGCCAGGAGGCACCAGTGGAAGATTTTAAGAAAGAGAAAGAAAAAGCCATTTAGGCTGGCCATCCTGGCTATACTTGGGGAATGATTAGGAGGTGGGATGTGGTGGAGATGTCAGCCTAGAGTAGGGGAGGCCAATGAGCAGACAGATGCAGTGGTCCAGGTGAGAAAGACGAGGGCCTGGACCAAGGTGGAGAAGCTGACAATGGAGCAGGCTTAGAAACACCCTGGGGCTGGCAGCTGCTGTCACAGGACATGGCTTTAGGAGTCACCAAGGAAATGGCAACCCACTCCAGTGTTCTTGCCTGGAGAATCCCAGGGACAGGGGAGCCTGGTGAGCTTCCGTCTATGGGGTCGCACAGAGTCAGACACGACTGAAGCGACTTAGCAGCAGCAGCAGCAGCAGTATGAACAAATAGCAAATAGCATGGAGAAGAAGAGAATCAACTGCCAAGGTGAAGAGTATTTGGAGAGTCAGGAAAAGTCCTAAAGTTAGTCCCTCAGTTATGTCTGACTTTGCAACCCCACCGACTGTAGGCTTGCAGGCTCCTTCTGTCCATGGAATTCTCCAGGAAAGAATATTGGAGTGCATTGCCATTCCCTTCTCCAGTGGATCTTCCTAACCCAGGGGTTGAACCCAGGTGGCTTAACCATCTGAGCCACCAGGGAAGCCCCTTATGTATTATAGGCCTCATATTTACCAATCAGGACACCACCAGTGACTCTCGGAAGACTTCAGGAAAGAGTCTAGCTTCTGGAGCCCAAGTGCCTGGTGTCATCCTGGTGAGAGTATGGCTGAGAGCTTGCTTCATTGTGAAGGAGGAGAGAACACAGCATTGGAAAGCCTTGTGGGATCACAGATGCTTTTTAAAAGATGCAGCTCTTCCCCCCTTTACTGCCTGCCATCCTCCACCTGAGGAATGAAAATCAGTGACTCACATTATATGACTAAGATTTTCCAACTATGTCTGTCCAGGTTGTCCTATTTCCTCCCTCTTATTACAAATTCATAAGGAAGTGTTTTTGAACCTGGCCTCATGATTACTCTTTGTTTATATGTCTTTGTCTAGTTACTTTATCTTGGCTTCCTAGGTGGCGCAGTGATAGAATCCGCCTGCCAATGCAGCAGACACAAGAGGCTCCAGTTCCATCCCTGGGTCGGGAAGGTCCCCTGGAGGAGGAAATGGCAACCCCCTCCAGTATTCTTGCCTGGAAATTTCAATGGACAGAGGAGCCTGGCAGGCTGCAGTCCATGGGGTCACAAAGAGTTGGCCGTAACTGGGCATGCAAGCACGCTAGTTTATTTACCACATAAGAGGATGGGGAGACAAATTTTTTAAGAATTGCAAAAGAGGAAAATTTAAAGGATCATCATAGCTGTTTCTGCCAAGGAAGTCTATGAAATGTTTAAATCAGGAATGGCCAATTTACATGTCAGACTGGTATTTCTGAATCCCAGTTTTTTTCTCCTCTGTAACATATTATAATTGAAAGATGCCCAAACAGATGTTTTCTATTATATGGATGTGATTCCAAAGGTTTCTTCATATGCTGCTCACAGACAAATAATCCCGAAGGAGCTATAGGGGCCAATAATCTTCATTTTGTTATTGCACGTGAAAACATCTCAGGCTGTTTATATTAGACGAATTTTATTTTGGACCAGCATTATTATTAAGACACACCTTTCTGTGCACATTTTTAACAGTAAATTCCTTTCCCATATCTCGTGGCTCAAAATTCTACTTCCTCCTTTTGTGGTCCTCAGATCATTTACTCATTTACTGTGGTCATTGAGAATCCCTCTTCCTCAGTCAGATTTCATCCCTCAGACGTGGAGCCCCTTGGAAGAGATACTCAAATTATTCAAGTGTGTGTTCAGGCACACCTATGAACACAAGTGTCAAGTTTTCCTGTAGGACGGGTGCTCCAGAAATGAAATATTTAAAGTGAAAATGGAGGAGACATTGTTTCTGCAGGAGAGCTGGCGAAAGAACTGTTTGGTTAGACTCTATCAATATTGGTTTAAATCTTGTTACGTCTCAAAGTCATTCTGAAATCAGAGCTGGCAGTGAAGAAGCCCTTGGAAAATAAGAATAACCCTCTCCTGGGATCTGAAGCTCTGACCCAAAGAACGGGAGCGGGACGATCCTGACCATGTGAGAGAGATCTACTGTATACGCAGTGTGGACTGAAAAATAAATACCGGCAACCTAAAAGTTAAAAGTTAGATTTTATTCGGTGAGAATGTTAGGACTCGATCCAGGGAGACAATACCTCAGGAGACCCCCAGAGAGCTGACTCCAAGGAGGCAGGGGAGAAGCCAGGCTATATACAAGGTTGCAGCAAGGGGCAGGTAATCCGAATATGAGAAGATTACTGTTGATTAAGAAAAACTAAATCTCTCACAGGAAGAGATTTAGCCATCTTCTATGTATGGGAAGATGCGGGCTTGCTGAAATCATTTCTTTCATATGCATCTAGCTATCTGGGGCCAGTCCTGCTTTCTTTATTGTTCACTTCCTAATTCCTTGTTTACCATAAGAGATGGTGGATGTGGCGCATGGCCACCTCTCACATCCCTCCAGCTCCTCAGCACTTACCGGGAGGAAGTAGCTGATGGCTTCCAAACAGCTGGCTTTGTTTCACCTGGGCTCAGAAATTTGTATTTGGAAAAGGCTTATTGACAGCAGGGAAATGTGACAGCAGGGGAAAACTTAAGGAAGTTCAGGCCAGGAAGAGGGGCTGGTGGTAGAGCAGAAAATATTTCATTTCACAGCAGTAAAACTTCTGGGAATTCTAGAATATCCTAGGATTTTAGAACAGACTATCTAGTTACTTCCTCTGAGACTGTCCTGGGTCTTTTGCTCATCAGTAAACAAGGGCGGGAGAGACAAAGGAGAAATACCACAGGGGGAACTTCCAGGTCTCGTGCTGGTGACGTTAACTTCAACAAGGGGAACAGGGTGGTCGGGTTAGAAGCTGGAGTTCCTTGGAGCTTCTGGAGTTCCAGAACATGGAGCTCTCTCGTGCTTTTTGCTGCAGGTGGAAGTGAAGGGGCACATTTCCTGCTGGTGGATGGATCTAACGGAAGCACAGACACCAGGCCTGAGTCCAGGCCTGGGGCCTCCCTGTGCACCCAGGGGCATGGGTGGAGCAGGATGTAGAAATCTCAGCCACACCATTTGTCCATTTACTCACTCACTCACTCACTCAGCAAGTGATCATCGAGCCCTTTCTGCATGGCGGGCATTGTACTTGGCTGTAAATAAACCACGGTGGGAAAAACAGGTACAATCTCTGGATTCTTGAAGCTTCTGTTCCATTGGGAGACATGGAGGTTGGAAAACTAGGCAAATGAAGACTAAATGAAGAATAAAATCCATGCAGGAGGTTTCAGGGGCAGGGGTTAGAGGTCACAAAGTCCTCTGCAGGCAGAGGCATTGGCCAGAAGGACAGGGGAGAGGGGACACCGGCCCAGCAGGGAGGGAGCAGGTGGGAACCAGTGGGGGGGTGTTGCTGTGACAGCAGGGAAAAACTTAAGGAAGTTCAGGCCAGGAAGAGGGGCTGGGAAGAGAGGGGGCTGGAGGCCTGAAAAAGCTTTTAGACCAGACAGTGGAAGCCAGAGGGTGGTTGTCAGCAGGAAAGTAACAACCCCTCCTCCCCCCACCCTCCTGCACTGGAAAGATATAATTGCAGCAGCTTGGAGAGTGGGCGGGCCTGGCTGGACACAGAGGGATGTGAACACAGTGAGGCCAAGCGGGACAGGCCAGGTTGGAGGGTCAAAGGCCACCACCTGTGGCCTTGGCTTCCCCGTCTCCATCAACTCCCTTCATCTAAGACATTCATTACCCTCCTGCACTGGTCCCCCTGAGATGGGGGTCGGAGAAGAGCCCCTCATGAGCACAGTGACAGCTTCAGGCAAATGACTTCTCCAGGGAGGGAGTGTCTTCACTCCAGCGGTAGGTGGAGGAACCACCCCACTGAGTAGATGCAAACTGAGAAAATGTGAATTGGCACCGTCTCACCCTTCCCAGGTGGCGCAGAAGTAAAGGATCCGCCTGCAATGCTGGGAGACCTGGGTTTCTGGGTTTGATCCCCAGGTTGGGAAGGTCCCCCTGGAGAAGGGAATGGCAACCCACTCCAGTATTCTTGCTGGAGAATCCTGTGGATGGAGGAGCCTGGTGGGCTACAGTTCATGGGGTCACAAACAGCCGGACATGACTGAGCTACTAACACTCACTTAGTGACCTAATGGGACAGAAAGCACCTCAGTATTCCTCCATGCCATTTAAAAAGTCTGTTAACATTAGAACCTATTATACAGAGTGAAGTGAGTCAGAAAGAGAAAGATAAATATTCTAACACATATATATGGAATCTAGAAAGATGGTGCTGAAGAACTTATTTACAGGGCAGCAGTGCAGAAACAGACATAGAGAGGAGACTTATGGACACTTATGGGGAGAGGGGAGGAGAGGGTGAGATGTATGGAAAGAGTAACATGGAAACTTACATTACCGTATGTAAAATAGATAGCCAATGGGAATTTGCTGCATGGCTCAGGAAACTCACACAGGGGCTCTGTATCGACCTAGATGGGTGGGATAGGCAGGGAGATGGGAGGGAGGCTCAGAAGGGAGAGAATATATGTATACCTATGCACCACCCTTATGGCAGAAAATGAAGAGGAACTAAAAAGCCTCTTGATGAAAGTGAAAGTGGAGAGTGAAAAGGTTGGCTTAAAGCTCAACATTCAGAAAACGAAGATCATGGCATCTGGTCCCATCACTTCATGGCAAATACATGGAGAAACAGTGGAAACAGTGTCAGACTTTATTTTTCTGGGCTCCAAAATCACTGCAGATGGTGACTGCAGCCATGAAATTAAAAGACGCTTACTCCTTGGAAGGAAAGTTATGACCAACCTAGATAGCATATTCAAAAGCAGAGACATCACTTTGCCAACAAAGGTTCGCCTAGTCAAGGCTATGGTCTTTCCTGTGGTCATGTATGGATGTGAGAGCTGGACTGTGAAGAAGGCTGAGTGCCGAAGAATTGATGCTTTTAAACTGTGGTGTTGGAGAAGACTCTTGAGAGTCCCTTGGACTATAAGGAGATCCAACCAGTCCATTATGAAGAGATCAGCCCTGGGATTTCTTTGGAAGGAATGATGCTAAAGCTGAAACTCCAGTATTTTGGCCACCTCATGGGAAGAATTGACTCATTGGAGAAGACTCTGATGCTGGGAGGGATTGAGGGCAGGAGGAGAAGGGGCCGACAGAGGATGAGATGGCTGGATGGCATCACTGACTCGATGGATGTGAGTCTGGGTGACCTCCGGGAGTTGGTGATGGACAGGGAGGCCTGGCGTGCTGCAGTTCATGGGGTCGCAAAGAGTCGGACACAACTGAGCGACTGATCTGATCTGATCTGATGGCTGATTCATGTCGAGGTTTGACAGAAAACAACAAAATTCTGTAAAGCAATTATTCTTCAATAAAAAAAATTTTTAAGCCTGTTAACATTAATGTTCCCAGCTGGCAATATAGCATCCAATCAAAATATTCTGTAACAAAATATACAGTAACATACATGTGGAGTTGGCAAGGTGAAGAGTCTATTGAAATGTTGACAATCTAGAGGAGAGGACCTGAAAATAATGGACAGATAGCTTTGAAAAGATCTGCTATTGTTCCCAAAGGAATGTGCAGGAGAACACTTGCTTTCAAATCTTCTCCTGAAATGAGGAGACACAGTTTATAGGACGATAGGACCAGAGGCGTATTATGCTCGTATGTTACTCTTTGGCTCTCTGAAGGCTCCTGAGGTTTTGGGGTACACGGCAACAGGTTGAGGTTTGAAGTTCATCTTTGGAGAGCCCGTGTTTTCATTGGCTACAACCTCCTCCCTCTCAGAACTTCTTTCCTCCTGAGCACCAGGCACGCTTTAAGCATCTCCCGTCCCTCCTCTCCTGTGAGGTACCCAGGGCCACCCCCTGCAGCCCCTCCCTGGTGGGACCCTTCAGGAAGTGGCCGCTCTTCCTCCTGCTGTGGTGCAAGCTCACAGCTCGGGGGCCCTTCCCTGCACTGTTCGCTCTGTGCTCTGGGCCACCGCTCATTGGACCTGTAACCCAGGCTGTTGGGCCCTGGTGCTGGCAGACACCTCACTGAGCTCACCAGAGGACAAAACACTACTTGCTTTCAATGCTGTCTTTATTTTAAAATTTGCCCTTAAAAAGCAGCCAGACAGAATTCATTATTCTTGAAGCAGACTTCCCTTTTTGGGCAGGCCTGCCAAGTAATTGCCGAGGAGACTCAGAAGCAGAGGGATGCAGAGATAAGGCCTCGGGACACACGCGTTTCTCCAGGTCTGGGCAGCAGGACCCTGGCTCAGTCTTTCCCCAGGACAGAGTCAAGTGCCAGACGATGCTGTTCTTTTGTCTCTGTGTCCCCACGTCACACCCCAGCTCAGGAGCCCACGGTTCCCGTCAGCGTTCTGCAGAAGCTGTATACATCCTGAACCAACACCGAAATAAAAAAGCAGCCATGTTGGTTTTCCAGTAGTCACTTATGGATGTGAGAGTTGGACCATAAAGAAAGCTGAGTGCTGAAGAATTGATGCTTTTGAACTGTGGTGTTGGAGAAGACTCTTGAGAGTCCCTTGGATTGCAAGGAGATCCAACCAGTCCATCCAAAAGGAAATCAATCCTTAATATTCTTTGGAAGGACTGATGCTGTAGCTGAAACTCCAATACTTCGGCCACCTGATGCGAAGAACCGACTCATTGGAAAAGACCCTGATGCTCTAAAAGATTGAGGGCAGGAGGAGAAGGGGATGACAGGATGAGATGGTTGGATGGCATCACCGACTCAATGGACATGGTTTTGGGTAAACTCCAGGAGTTGGTGATGAACAGGGAAGGCTGGTGTGCTGCAGTCCATGGGGTTGCAAAGAGTTGGACACAACTGAACTGAGCAACTGAACTGAACTGATTTGCTTGTTCTCTCCTTTCCCCACATTCTAATCCTATCTTTCCTTGAACCTCGGTGAGCGCCATGCCTCCTTCATGGATGTTTTACATAGACTCTACCCACCTTTTCTCTGTCTTCTCCAAGCCACGTTCTTCACTCAGGAACTGTTCTCCATTGCCAGCTGTGCTAGGTTGTTCTGGGCCAACGTGGTCAAGCTGGGTGCACTGCGATTCCTTACATTTCCTTCCCTGGGTTAGAGTTGGCCAAGGAGATTTGGAATCAAGATTTGGATGGCATCACCAACTCAATGGACATGAGTTTGGGTAAACTTTGGGAGCTGGTGATGGACAGGGAAGCCTGGCGTGCTGAGGTTCATGGAGTTGCAAAGAGTCAGACACGACTGAGCAACTGAACTGACCTGAACTGAAAGCGATTTGTGTGAGCCTTCGAAGGCAGGAGTGAAGTGTGACCATCACTCACAGAAGTTGCTGGTGGTCACGTGTGGTGATGGGTGGACTCAGAGCTGCCCAGTGGCTCCCATCTTGTCCCAGGTCCTCTCTGCTCTGGGTCCAGCTGCTCTGCCTAGCTGCCCAGCTGGCTTGGCTGGCCATAGTGGGTCCGAGCCCAGTATCAGGCCATAGACCCTCAGAGGTAGAAGCCACTGAGGCATGGCCCCAAATCCCCCTCCATAAGACCCCTTTATTGTCTCATCTGGGGGCTGCCAATCCCAGCTTCTCAGATTTCCCCACAAGCTCTAACTTTTCTGTTAGAGCCACCGGTGGCCTAGTGAGTGATTCTTCTCTGATCCTTCAAACTTTGCCTTCCAAGTCTTCACTTCTTAAGCCACTCCAAGATTCATGTGAGGTCTGAAGTGAAGTCGTTCAGTCATGTCTGACTCTTTGCAACCTCATGGACTGTAGCCTACCAGGCTCCTCTGTCCATGGGATTTTCCAGGCAAGAATACTGGAGTGGGTTGCCATTTCCTTCTCCAGGATATCTTCCCGACCCAGGGATTTAACCCGGGTCTCCCGCATTGTAGGCAGACGCTCTACAGTCTGAGCCACCAGGGAAGTCTAATTAGACCTCTAATGTGAGGTGTAATTCACATTAAATCCCCTATCCCTAAAACCTGGCTTTGCTTTTCTCACTGAACCTTGACTGGTACACCATCCAACCCTCCCAGATAATCTTTGAGCCTGCTGCAGAGGGCCATGACTTACATTTCTTTGAACTACTTTATAGTGCCCAGGGCATTGCTGGAGACAAGTAAATGTCCAATGGTGTTGGCTGATTGATAGACTGAAAAAAAAAATGTTCCTACAAAATGTTTTTGGATAAATAACCCTCCTGCTGCTTCCTCTCTCCCAGAAAATGTAGGAACCTGCTGCTAAATTCCAGGGCATGGAGTCATTCAAGTGTTGGCTTCTGTGTGTGAAGATCCACCATCATTTCTTAGGACCCGGTCACAGGACAGTGGAGTGCAAAGCAGCGATTGAGCCCATTTGCTTTTTCCCTCTGCACCTAGGTGATCAGCTCTCAGAGGTAGACTGTTAACAGATGAGTGACCAAGGGAGGGAGACTCAGGAGAAACTCATGTCCAATAGTGTTCAAGGTTCTGCTTTAACAAGTGGGTAGTCAGAAATATTAACAACATGTGAGGAACATTGTCACTCTTGGGAGGTCTAGTAATCCATGTGTTCAAGAATATGTGAGTCTTTCTAAGAGGTGAGACCAAGCCTGAAAATCTGATGCCCAACAAATGAGTCATACAAGCTAAGTGCGGTTTTCACCGCTTGCCTTCCTAACTCTTTCTTTCTTCCTCTGTATTAAAACATATTTTGAAGTCTTATAATCATTTTTATTTTCCTGGGCTCAAAAATCACTGCAGAAGGTGACCTCAGCCATGAAATTAAAAGACAGTTGCTCCTTGGAAGAAAAGCTATGACAAACCCAGATAGTGTATTAAAAGCAGAGATATTACTTTGCCAACAAAGGTCCATCTAGTCAAAGCTATGGTTTTTCCAGTAGTCACATATGGCTGTGAGAGTTAGACCATAAAAAAGTGCTGAGTGCCAAAGAACTGGTGCTCTTGAATTGTGGGGCTGGAAAAGACTCTTGAGAGTTCCTTGTACAGCAAGGAGATCAAAGCAGTCAATTCTAAAGGAAATCAGTCCTGAATATTCATTGGAAGGACTGATGCTGAAGCTCCAATACTTTGGTCACCTGATGCAAAGAACTGACTCATTTGAAAGGACCCTGATGCTGGGAAAGATTGAAGGCAAGAGGAGAAGAGGGCAGCAGAGGATGAGATGATTAGATAGCATCACTGACTCAGTGGATGTGAGTTTGAGCAAACTCTGAGAGACAGTGGAGGACAGTGAAGCCTGGCATGCTGCAGTCCATGGGGTTGCAAAGAATTGGACATGACTTACCAACTAAACAACAACAAAATTTCCTTCTTTCAAACACTTAACACAGAATTTATCTGTGTTTGATGATCTTGCTCTCTGAAGTCCTTGTGTGGGGGACCCAAAATTTATTTCTGTTAACTCACGTTCATGGTAATTTTTCCTTTGCAAATTTGATCTTGGGTTATGAGCTTGAATTTGTTTGATCTTTATACTGGGGAATCCTGAGAGCCCAAACTGGGGATTTCCTTCCAGAGAAGACTTTGCATTTGGTTCTACTAGGATTTGGCATACCTCAGTGTCTTCAGGTGGAGAAGGCAATGGCATCCCACTCTAGTACTCTTGCCTGGAAAATCCCATGGATGGAGGAGCCTGGTAGGCTGCAGTCCATGGGGTCGCTAGGAGTCGGATACGACTGAATGACTTCACTTTATTTTTTCACTTTCATGCACTGGAGAAGGAAATGGCAACCCACTCCACTGTTCTTGCCTGGAGAATCCCAGGGGCGGTGGAGCCTGGTGGGCTGCCATCTATGGGATCACACAGAGTCAGACACGACTGAAACGACTTAGCAGCAGCAGCAACAGCAGTGTCTTCAGGTGGTCACACTTAATGCAGGAATCTCAAAGTCATCTTTTCACCTAGCAGCAGGTGTAAGTCTCGGATTTTTATTGATGAGTGGGATCATCATTTGCTTTCACATCAATTACACCTGATGCCTCTATTTGGAACTTGTGACTCCCTGCTCTGATTTCAGCTCAGTAACTTAAAAAAAAATGTGTCTTTGGAGACTTAACTTACTTCCTGGAGCCCAGACACATAAAAAATAGTATAAAGTCCATTTTATCTAGGATCTCACTTTGTAGAGGCAGAGAAGTCTGAGCACTGTGGGGGAGCCCCACGTCTTATTCTCTCCAGGATTGTTTCCCTGGATAACTCAGCTTCATTGAGCCCATAGAATCAGTTTCTCTCCTTTGCCATATTTTTAGCATCAGTCTTCAACTATCATTATACACTGATGATGTATAAATGGATACTGTAGTTGAAGAAAGGCACTTTCAAAAAAGCTATTCTGTTAAACTGCTCTGTAAATGTCACAGAGTAAGACTTGAAAAGCTTTCAAGTCACTGAAACCAAAAATAGTATGTACAGCTTGGTCCGTTTTTTGTGCCCACTTCCTTCTAGGGCAGATTTTAGCCTTTCCTGAGGCCATACTTTTTTTAACTCCAAAGTACTCCATGTTGGGACCATCTATAGAAAGTTAACTTTGAGAATTAGATTTCTAACTTGCTAGTCTAGCAAGAGAAGTCCTGTGCAAGCATAAAAGCAGTGAGAAAGGTGTGACCAATCTGTTCTTTAAAAACGTTGCAATAAAAGTAGTCAGTCTCTTCCTAGAATTTTTGTCTGATGCTCTGAAGTGCAAGGAGATCCAACCAGTCCATCCTAAAGGAGATCAGTCCTGGGTGTTCATTGGAAGGACTGATGCTGAAGCTGAAACTCCAATACTTTGGCCACCTGATGCGAAGAGCTGACTTATTTGAAAAAATCTGATGCTGAGAAAGATTGAGGGCAGGAGAGGAAGGGGACGACAGAGAATGAAATAGTTGGATGCATCACCGACTCAATTGACATGGGTTTGGGTGGACTCCGGGAATTGGTGATGGACAGGGAG
This sequence comes from Tragelaphus eurycerus, assembly GCA_935064755.1. Lineage (NCBI taxonomy): Eukaryota > Metazoa > Chordata > Mammalia > Artiodactyla > Bovidae > Tragelaphus > Tragelaphus eurycerus. Next base: position 18,283,949 of record CAKXYN010000039.1, on the reverse strand, counting down.
ACCTGGCATGCTGCAGTTCATGGGGTTGCAAAGAGTTGGACACGACTGAGCGACTGAACTGAACTAAAGTGTTAAGAGCAGGCCAAGGGGAGCAGATTATTAGTTGCAATGCCTCGTGTTAATAATAGCCATTGAATGCATGTTGACGTATTGCAGAAACCAACATATTTGGGTTGCACAGCCACTCAGAGTTAAGGTCTAATGGTAAGGCCGGGGTCCTCTTCTGTCCCCATGTCCTGAAGCTGTGTTTCATTCTGCACCACTTTATTTTGGCTTTCATGTCCTAGAAATGTAACTTATTTGCTCAAGAAAGAATTCAAAGTATTTAGTCATGATTTCCTTTTCACAGGGGATAGGTGAAGTAATGCATTTTCTGGAAAAAAAAAAGAGAGACATGCTGGCACGACCTGTGTTGAATTCTGTTGAAAACATGGAATACTCAGAAATGGTCCTCTCTGAATGTTCCCCTTTGGGATAACAAGGAAAGAGTTAAGTTACAAAATTCTGTTTTTCTCTAAAATTAAAAGAGTCTTCAGATTTACTTGGCAACAGTGTATACAAACTGGGCTATCCTCTGGAGAAGATGAGAACATTAATTTCTGTTCATCTTCTCAAGAAAAACAGAAGTTTTGTGACAAAGTGGTCACGTGACTAAACATTGTGGACGCACATATCTTCACGGCAGTCTTCTTTTTTTTTTTTATATTTGTTTTTTTATTTTGCTTAACTTTACAATATTGTATTGCTTTTACTATACATCGAGATGGATCCGCCACCAGAATACACGTGTTCCACGGCAGTCTTCTTACAGCCACGGTGTTCTACACGGCACACCTGACTTAATGAGGGGACTAGCCCCAGTTGTTCTGAAGATCTGTCATACCTTGTCAGCTCTCAGTCTTGTGCATGCTCATTATCTTCAGTTGAAAGGGATTAAAGTGAAGAGCTATATTGAAACTGGAGAGGAAGACCAGTGTCCTTTTTCCAAAATCTGAATTAGACATGGAAACAACCCAAAGGTCCGTCAGCAGGTGAATGGCTAAAGCAAACATGCCGCACACACAACGGGAAGCTGCTCAGCCATCCTGCCATTTGTGACAACGCTGATGAATCTGGAGATTGTTCTAAGTGGAGTATGCCAGATTCAGAAGGACAGACACCACACGCTTCCACTTACGTGTGTGTGAAAGGCGCTCAGTCGTGTCCGACTCTTTGTGACCCCCATGGACTATACAGTCCATGGGACTCTCCTGGCCAGAATTACTGGAGTGGATAGCCAGCCGTTCCAATCTCCAAGGGATCTTCCCAACCCAGAGATCAAACCCACGTCTCCCACATTGCATGCAGATTCTTTACCAGCTGAGCCACCAGGAAAGCAGGATTCCACTTTATGAGGAATCTAAAATAGTCAAACACATAAAAGCAGCAAGTAGAATGGAGGTGGCCGGGGGCTGCGGAAGATGGGCCGTTGTTGTTCAATGGATACAAAGCTTCGGTTATTCTCGAGGAAAGAGTTCTAGAGATCTCCCGGACAACACAGTGCTCGTAGTTAACAGTACAGGACTGTGTGCCTCAAAACTTGTTAAGAGAGGAAATCTCATGTTTGAGACCCCGGTTCCATTCCTGGGTCGGGAAGATCTGCTGGAGAAGGGATAGGCTACCCACTCAAGCATCCTCAGGCTTTGCTTGTAGCTCAGCTGGTAAAGAATCTGCCTGCAGTGCGGGAGACTTGGGTTTGATCCCTGAGTTGGGAAGGTCCCCTGGAGAAGGGAAAGGCTGCCCACTCCCGAATTCTGGCCTGGAGAATCCAGGGACTATACAGCCCATGGGGTGGCAAAGAGTCTGACTCGACTTTCACTTTCATGAAAGTCATGGCACAAACCACAAACAAAAACCAAAACCACAAAGGGCCACAAGGAAGCTTTTGGAGTGGGGGGCTGGGGTGGGGGTTTGGGTCGAAAGAGTCGGACCGACTGAGCGACTGATCTGGTCTGATCTGATCTGACATGTTTATCACCTTGATTGTGGTGATTGTATCATGGGTGTATATGCATGTCTCAAACTCATCAAATTGGATCAATTTAACATGTGCAATTTTCTTTTTGTATCAGTTAAATCTCAATAAAATTCCAGTGTTCTTGCCAGGAGAATCCCATAAACAGAGGAGTCTGGTGGGCTACAGTCCACAGGGTTGCAAAGAGTTGGACGTGACTGAGGGTCAGAGCACAAACCTCAATAAAACTGTGAAAAAAGGGGGAAAAAAATCTAAATTGTAGATGTTGTAAAGAAGAAAAGAATTTAGGTATTACAGTTAATTGCTTTGTGAGAGTTAAATGATGGGATAATAACTGATTAGTTTAGAATGGAAGCAATTTTCTGCATTTTGTTTAAAGCCATGTGACTTCACATGATTTATATGAAATGATTTTAAAAATCTTCATTTCTTTTTCTTTCTAAAACTGATGCTCCTGGACTGAATTATTGCTGTTTTTATTAACATTTTTCATTGTATGTACACAATACATGCAATTTTATTGTTTGCATGTGTTTTATTTTTGTATTTATTCTATGTATAATCTATGTAAAGTCTGAAACAAAACTTTGGACTTTTTCTGAGCCAGTTCATCTTTTCTGGTAGACCCATCACTTTGTTGGGTCTATCTGCTTGGAAATTCTCGAGTCACCTTTAGAAAATCAGCCTATGCTTTTTCTCTTGTTTCCATTATGCTCACTTGGCAACTGGTGCTCCGTTGAGTACTTTGTAGACCTTCTGTTTTGCAGAGATCTGAATGGAAAAGACTGAGCGCAAATGGTGAGTGGAGCTGGCTGTGGCCTACAGTCTAAAACACGCTCTGATGCAACACAAATGTTTGAGTTACTTTTTTTAGGAGTGAATTTGAAAAATTTTAGTCAGTCATACTGAGACCTTTCATCAATTCTTTGCCACTATTTCTTCAGATATTGCTTCAGCCTCATTTTCTTCTCATTCCAATCACATGTATGTAAGACATTTTCACCTGTCTCATATAATTTGTGCTTTTTGTTGTATCTCTCATTCTTTTTTTCCCCCCCTCTCTCTGATACATACTGGATGTTTTCTACTGAGTTGTCTTAGATAGCATATTGAAAAGTGGAGATATTACTTTGCCAACAAAGGTCCGTCTAGTCAAGGCTATGGTTTTTCCAGTGGTCATGTATGGATGTGAGAGTTGGACCATAAAGAAAGCTGAGCACCAAAGAATTGATGCTTTTGAACCGTGGTGTTGAAGACTCTTGAGAATCCCTTGGACTGCAAGGAGATCCAACCAGTCCATTCTAAGGGAGATCAGTCCTGGGTGTTCATTGGAAGGAATGATGCTAAAGCTGAAACTCCAGTACTTTGACCACCTCATGTGAAGAGTTGACTTATTGGAAAAGACCCTGATGCTGGCAGGGATTGGGGGCAGGAGGAGAAGGGGATGACAGAGGATGAGATATCTGGATGGCATCACCGACTCGATGGACACGAGTTTGGGTGAACTCCTGGAGTTGGTGATGGACAGGGAGGCCTGGCGTGCTGTGATTCATGGGGTCGCAAAGAGTCGGACATGACTAAGCGACTGAACTGAACTAAACTGAATTGTCTTCCAGTTTATGAATCCGCTTCTTCTTCTGGGTTTAATCTAACATTAAAACCATCTATACATCACGTGAAATGCCAAGCTGGATGAATCACAAGCTAGAATCAAGATTCCTGGGAGAAATATCAACTACCTCAGATATGAAGGTGATGCCACACTAATGCAGAAAGTGAAGAGAGACTAAAGAGCCTCTTGAGGAGGGTGAAAGAGGAGTGAAAAAGCTGGGTTAAAACTCAACATTAAAAAAAGACTAAGATCATAGCACCTGGTCCCATCACTGCATGGCAAATAGAAGGGGAAAAAATGGAAGCAGTGACAGATTTTATTTTCTTGGACTCGAAAATCACTGCAGAGGGTGACTGCAGCCATGAAATTAAAAGACACTTGCTCCTTGGAAGGAAAGCTATGACCAACCTAGACAGCATATTATAAAACAAAGAGATCACTTTGCCAGCAAAGTTCCCTATAGTCAAAGCTGTATTGCTTTCAGTAGTCATGTACGAATGAAACTTGAGAGTTGGACCATAATTCTTCTGAGAGCAGAAGAATTTTTGCTTTTGGACTGTGGTGCTGGAGAAGACACGAGATTCCCTTGGACTGCGAGAAGATCAAACCAGTCTGCAAGGAGGTCAAATCAGTCCATCCTAAAGGAAATCAGTCCTGAATATTCATTGGAAGGACTGATGCTGAAGCTGAAGCTCCAGTGCTTTGGCCACCTGATGCTAAGAGCCAACTCATGGAAAAGACCTTGACGCTGGGAAAGATTGGAGGCAAAAGGAGAAAGGGGCGGCAAAAGATGAGATGGTTAGATAGCATCACTGATTCAATGGACATGAATTTGAGCAAGCTCCAGGACGTGGTAAAGGACAGAGGAGCCTGACATGCTGCAGTCCATGGGGTCACAAAGAATCGGACACAACTTAGCAACTGAACAAGAGTTGAGCTCTTAATTTCAGCTATTATATTTCAGTTCTAGAATATCCATTTGATTTTTTAAATAGATTTTACTTCTCGGGTGAAATTTTTTATCCTGTCATCTATTTACTGAGCTTACTGTCCACAGTTATCTTAACTTTGATATCTGATAGCCCCAATATCTGGATCTCCTGTGGGCTTTTTTCTATAATTTTTTTAAAGCTATTTGGACTTCTTTCCTAGTATGCCTGGTAATAGTTATTGAATGCCAGGCAATGTATATGGAAAATTACAGGTGCTCTGGGTGATGACTTTCTCCAGAGAGATATTTTTGCTTCTGGGAAGCAGCTAGAATAGGGGCAGGTCATTTAAATCCTGTCTTGGATTGAGCTGACTAGAATCTGGTTTCAGTTCTCAGGAGGGTTGGTCTATTCATGATAGTATAGTAGTTCAGGCATCCCAGCTGAAAGCCTGGATAAGCCCTTGACCTCCAATTTTTATCTCCATGGCACCCTGAGACCACCGCCAGCTCTGCATACCTTCTCAGTCTTGTGGGCACTGCTGTATGTGTGCGTACTAAGTCGCTTCAGAAGTGTCCAACTCTTTGCGACCTTATGGACTGCAGCCCACCAGGTTCCTCTGTCCATGAGATTCTCCAGGCAAGAATACTGGAGTGGGTTGCCATGCCCTCCTCCAGGGGATCTTCCTGACCCAGGGATCGAACCTGCATCTCTTATGTCTCCTGCATTGGCAGGTGGTTTCTTTACCACTAGCGCCACTTGGGGAGGCTGGGCACTGCTTACAAATCAGTAAATGACAGGGGAAAAGCATGGCAAATATCAGACACACTTCTCTGTGCATCCCTGTTTGCTGGGTTCCTGGCCCTGTAATTGCTACATGCCTTGATGACCCTGGATTCTAATTTTTAACTCTCCAGTGTTTGAGACTGTCACAAGGTCTGTGTCACTTCTCATTTACTTTGCCACTTTCTCCTTGGATTTTCAGACTTTGAGAAATTGATTATAAATTAGCAATTTCCCTAGAAGAAGAGTGGTGTACGATGTCAGACTCATCAGTATGTTTTATTTCTCTCCAGGATTTTAGCCCCTCAGGTCCTGCTACCTTGGCAGCTCCCCAATGCCTTTGAACAGATACTTTCAATATTTTAATCTGTTATCTAGTGATAACTGATGGAAAGTTTTGTCTGTTACAAGTCAGTTCGTCAGAACAAGAATCTTGTCTTCATTCATTCATATTATGTACTTACTATGAGACTTTACTTCCATTAAGGATATAAAGATGATAAACAAAATCTTTGCCTACTAAGAACTACCATCTACTTCAAACCAGAAAACAGATAATAACGATACAGTGGGAATAAGTAAATATTATAGAATAGAAGTTAACTAAGTACATAGCGTACAATGACAGCATAGAGAAAGAGTGGCTCTAAGACTTGGGTTGGAGAGTGATTCATGAAAGAGTTGGTGCTGGAATTGAGCTCTGAACAAGAATTAGAGGATTAAACACCGAAGGATTGATGCTTTTGAACTGGTGGTGTTGGAGAAGACTCTTGAGAGTCCCTTGGACTGCAAGAAGATCCAACCAGTCCATCCTAAAGGAGATCAGTCCTGGGTGTTCATTGGTAGGACTGATGTTGAAGCTGAAACTCCAGTACTTTGGCCACCTGATGCGAAGAGCTGACTCATTTGAAAAGACCCTGATGCTGGGAAAGATTGAAGGCAGGAGGAGAAAGGGACGACAGAGGATGAGACGGTTGGATGGCATCACCAACTCAATAAACTTGAGTTTATTTGCTAAACTCCGGGAGTTGGTGATGGATAGGAGGCCTGGCTTGCTGCAATTCATGGGGTTGCAAAGAGTTGGACACGACTGAGTGACTGAACTGAGATAAAGGGGATGACTGTGAGGTTCTGCTACAAATTATAACTGGAATGAATTTGAGAATCACCTGAGTTCTCTGCTTAGCTGGTCTGCCTGTCTTCTTGGTTGAAATGCTCATTTTCACCTCTGTGTGAACATCCCATTACTGGAGAATTACAGAAATATGCTTTTGGTCAATGATGGATTAGTCTGTTTTTGCAATGCCTGTGCTGGGTTAAGAGCATACACACTTCTACAAATACTCAGGGCAACTGAAGATGTAAACCTGGGCCTTGACTCCTGACCTTCTTCTACCTCAATTACTCCATCTTTTAGGTTCCCATTTCCATCAATGATTCTACTTTTCTGATTTCTCAGGTTGGAAAGCTTTGAGTCATCTTTCATTTGCCTTTATTCTCAAAATCTATTGTTTTACAAAGATTTCTTTACATAAGTTTCTCTGATTTCTCCTCTTGGGCTCCAGTCATCACTCTTGGGTAAATGAATACACTGTCTTTCTTTGAAGTCTCTCTGACTCCAGTTTCTCCGGTCTATTTGTATACTCTTTACAGATTAATCTTCCAAACTAGAGCTCTCATTATGCTGTTTTTCTAACCTCAAACCTGTATTGGCTCCTTATTGCCGCTCATAAACTCTACTCCTTTGTTGACTATTGAGGAAGCACCAGAGTCTGGTTAATTCTATTTACCTAACCTTTTCTCTGTTATTCATAAACCTGGAATTTCTGTTCTAAGCTGGGAAAACCAAAATATGGTTACTTAAACAGACTTTAGATAATCTATACTAAGCACCCAGCCCCAAGAGGCAAAACAAAAAAATAGAACAAACCCTGATTTGCGTTGTTTTTTCATTTTCCTCCAAGTGGAAGCCTTAATGATTCAAAAGAACATCTTCAATAGATGCAGTTTCTGTCTAGAGCTAGGGATTTCTGATGGCTTCCTGCATTTCCTCTTTGTGGCTTCCTTTTGTGATTAGATAGTGACGTAACTACAGATATGATTCTTTGCCTTTCTTCTATTTGCTTGGGGAAGGCAATGGCACCCCACCCCAGTACTTTTGCCTGGAAAATCCCATGGACGGAGGAGCCTGGTAGTCTCCAGTCCATGGGGTCGCTGAAGTCGGACACGACTGAGCGACTTCACTTTCACTTTTCACTTTCATGCATTGGAGAGGAAATGGCAACCCACTCCAGTGTTCTTGCCTGGAGAATCCAGGGACAGGGGAGCCTGGTGAGCTTCCGTCTGTGGGGTCGCACAGAGTCGGACACGACTAAGAGATAGCAGCAGCAGCAGCAAGAGTTAATTTCTTTGATGAGTGTATGCTGGGTTTTGGTAAAAGAATAGATTTAGGTTTCATATTTATTTCTAAGAGTTTGTGTGTATAAGTGTTCAGTGAGGGTTGTCAGATTGCAAACTGAAAGGTACTATCCTTTTCAAGACCCCTAACAAGAGGTGTTTGAAAAGAAACAGAAAACTCCCCTCTTTTTACCTCTCTTGATAAATGTTCTAACTATTGTGTATCCTGTGTGTGTGTTAGTCACTCAGTTGACTCTTTGCGACCCCATAGACTGTAGCCCACCAGGCTCCTCTGTCCAGGGGATTTCCCAAGCAAGACTATTGGAGTGGGTAGCCATTCCCTTCTCCAGGGAATCTTCCTGACCCAGGGATCAAACCCAGATTTCCTGCATTGCAGGTGGATTCTTTACCATCTGAGCCACCTGGGAAGCTGTTGTGGATTCTAACAACTTGTGTTATGTTGTTGCAATGGTTGGAGCAGAGAAGAACTTGGAGGAGATTGCAACGTAAGTTCAGATTTCCACATATGTGAAAAGTCAGACTGCCTGGTTTCATTGTGTAAATAAGCAAAATGATATGTTATTTCCAGTATTCTATGAGTCAGATTTAACTATATTTTTTATTCTATTGTGTACCCCAGGGATGCCAAGTCTATTCAATAGACTTTAGGGAATGGGAGTCCTGGGCACATGAAGACCCCAAACCAGTTCCCTTGTCATCTCCGTGAATGTTGCCTTCTGAGTCACCGTCCTGCCTCCCTCATGCCTTCCTCACAGCCCATCCAACTCCTGCCCCTTCTTGAAGACCAATTTTTATCCAGCTTTTCCATAAAATCTTCTCAACCCTTTTACTGACTAATGACTAATTGCATATGTGTTCAGTCGTGTCTGACTCTTTGCGACCCCATTAAATTCTCCAGGCACGAATACTAGAGTGTGTAGACATTTCCTCCTCAAGGGGATCTTCCCGATCCAGGGATCAAACCTGCAGTCTCCTGCATTGCAGGCAGATTCTGTACCATCTGAGCCACCAGGGACGCCCTAAAGCACAGAGTATTATTTCACTTCGCTGGCCACTTAGAGTAAGGTGCAGCCATGTGACTCACTTTGGTTGATGAGATGTGAGTGGACTAGACACGTAGCATTTCTGGGTGGAAGCAGTGAGAGACTTCTCCCTCTAGCACTACCATCAGCAGTTGGAGATGGCAGCACTCTTGCTGCTGCTGCTAAGTCGCTTCAGTGGTGTCCGACTCTGTGCGATCCCATAGACGGCAGCCCACCAGGCTCTGCCGTCCCTGAGATTCTCCAGGCAAGAACACTGGAGTGGGTTGCCATTTCCTTCTCCAATGCATGAAAGTGAAAAGTGAAAGTGAAGTTGCTCAGTCGTGCCTGACTCTTAGCGACCCCATGGACTGCACCCTTCCAGGCTCCTCCGTCCATGGGATTTTCCAGGCAAGAGTACTGGAGTGGGGTGCCATTGCCTTCTCCAGGCAGCACTCTTAGCCTAGGCCAGTGAGTGACTGTTGCAAGTGGTGCCCCCTGCTGGCCTTTATACATGGAATCTGAGCTAGAAATGAACTTTTGTTTAAGCCCCCTAGGGATTTCCTTGTGGCTCAGCTCATAAAGAATCTGCCTGCAATGCAGGAGACCTGGGTTTGATCCCTGGGTTGGGAGGATCCCCTGGAGAAGGGAGAGGCTACCCACTCCAGTATTCTGGCCTGGAGAATTCAGTCCATGGGGTCACAAAGAGTCGGACATTTCACTTTCACACTTTAAGCCCCTAAGGTTGTTGGGTCTTTTGCATCTGCAGCATAACATAGAGCCTACCCAGACTGATCCAGGTTACTTCCCATCCCTCACTGTGCAGGAACTAAAATTTCGATACTTTGAAATTGAATGCTGAGGGGGCCAAAGGACTAACTTACTTACTTCTGCTGTAGATTGATTTCTTCTTGTTAGGCATTCAGATTTTCTTTGGAGGTTCTGGAATTACTAATGGATAATACGCTTGAATGTCATGGAATGATAGGATTCTGTGTAAACCTTCGTTTCTTCTAAAAGAAGGCCCTGGAGGAATCATTGTTCCAAGAGATTCCCTCTTATATGGCTAATAATTAATGTCAGGGATCTTAGTTAAAGGAAAGACTGGTGCAAGGACAGTTTGTGAGATCACTGCGCTATAAATTTCCCCAAAGCTTATCATCAGCCTAGATCACAGGGGAAAGATCCACAAATATTTGTATAGGTGGTTAGAAAACACAGACTGGTCTAATGAGCTGTGATGTTTCTCTGGACTTCGACACATTTTTGGCTCCAGTTGTCATGGCGCCCCTCCAGGACCTAACTCTCAGTTGATCAGCTTTCCCTGGATACCAGATGCTTCAGCTCCGGTCCAGGCCCTCCGGGGAACAGACCCTGGTGCTTCCTGTGGAGTCACAGCTGCCCTTTCATTCGGAGAGATTAGGACTTGCTGGTGAATTTGGTAGCTGAATTGCTTAATTTCCTTTTTGGAAAGGCTGGGTAAATCTCTTCTTTGGGTTAAGTTATAGCTCCCCTGAGTCTCAATTAATGCCCTTGGCTTTCTAACATGTTTTGTGGTTGGGTCCTGTCCTAGGAGCTACTGGGTTAGTACCCAGGCTGTTATATCCATCACTGCTATAAAAATGCTGCTGTCTATGAAGGTGTCACAGGAATAGGTTGCTATGGTGAGTGTTCCACATGCTGGGAAACTCTCTACTCCGTCGTCACTTCTGACAGTGTGATCCCCTCCAAGGGATGTGCTCATTCCCACTGTTAAAGCCATGGTTGAGATCTCAGTCTCATCAAGCCCGGACAATCGTTCAGGCTTCTTGGCCAGTCATCTTGCCGCCACTGGGTTCTTTTCCTCTTTCTTCTCTGGAAGCTCACACAGACTGTGCCAGACAGAGCTCTTTTTAAGGATACCTACCTTTAGAAGGTGGGACATCCAAAATCTAAGGGCCAAAAACCAGCTATGTCTCAGGATTAACTGGAACGCAGAGACTTAGAAGCCACCAAGAATCTCTCATGCTCCTTTCTGCTCATCATGCATCATTCTTCTGTGCTCAGCAAGCCAGGGTACCAGAATCCACATTTTAGGAACTGTGGCCACCCAGTGCCAGCAGTCCACATCTAAGAGCTGTTACACCAGGAAAAGAGTGGGTCATAGAAAACATTACTGCCCATGGAAATCTTATGGATGGAGATGCATGGTAGGAAAAGCTTCACAGTGGAAGGGGGCTGCTTGTTTGACAAACAATAGGTGCCTTTAACCTGAAGGAACGATCTTCCTTCAGCGCCTCCCACACCTGCCGCATGTGAGTCACCAGCCCTCATGCCTATTTGCATCTCTGAGTTTTATGGATATTGTTGGTTCACCATCTTGAAATACCTCTGCTCTATGGGAAGCTGTCTTCCTTTTTGCCTACAAAACTCACTTTCTCTGCACAAATATTTTCAACGAATCCTACTGTACCCAGGCACCCTTTCCGCTCTTGCTTGCTGTGGGGTTGGTCGGGCAGATTAATAAGTGGATCAAATCTAAGTGTCCGCTGTGGCCTCACATTTGCTGGTGATCTCTGTGCCAAGGAATGGAAGCCCCAGGAGAACCCAAGGGGGTTCAGGTGCCTCTCAAACACAAAAAAGTCTCTACTCTGCAGAGTTGATTTTGGTTTAAAAACCACCCGCTTTGTGTTCTAACAAACAGAACAGGACCAAACTTATCCATAACCACTCACACGAAGTCCATGTGGCCCAGCAGACTTTACCAGCTTGGTGGGTGCAGAGACTGAAGGGCTGGGGCTGCCTCTCAGCAACACACACAACTCAAAAGGCAAAGAATTCTCTGGTGCTAACCAGCCTCTGTGGCTCTACCATCGACCCTCGCCCAGCAAGCATCTTGTCGGTGCTTTTCTACTGCTCTTCCCTCTTGCCGTCTTCACTCATCTCTTCCCCTTCTCAGAAGCAAAACTGATCAGTTGTCCCTTTTCAGGCCATCTTGCTGCTCTCCAGGTGAAACTGGACTTGAGGACAGAAACTGTATCCAAGCCACTTGGGGAAGCGGTGGCTGGCTGCCCCGTGCCCAGCTTCTGGGAGCTGCTTTCTGCTCAGGTGCTAATTCCTTGTCCAATAGGCTGTGACCAGGAAACACAGCTGATCTTTTGTATAAAACCAGAGCATGGAGGACTTCCCTGGTGGTGGTCCAGTGGTTAAGAATCCACCTGACACTGCAGGGGACACGGGTTCGATCCCTAGTCTGGGGCTATTCCACATGCCATGGGGCAATGAAGCCCTAGCACAAAAACAGCCGGTGCTCTGCAACAAGAGAAGCCACCACAATGAGAACCCCGTGCACTGCAAAGAGGAGTAGCCCCCACTGGCTACAACTAGAGAAAGCCCGTGTGCAGCAACAAAGACCCAATGCAGCAAAAAAAGAAAGAAAGAAAGCAAAAAACCCCACAGAGCATGGGGCACTGCTGCTTATTCAGGGCAGGGCAGGTGCGGACCATGCTTCCAGAACAGAGCTGCTTCCAGAGAGTGGGGTGGACTCCTCCCGCAGTGGGCAGGAGACTCAGGGCAGAGGATGGATGAAGGAAGCAGCATGTGGACAGGGATGAGTATTTAATTTTTGTTTCTTTACTTGCAGACAATCTTGAGGGATGTTCCCCAGTGAGATACAGGGTCTTCAACACAGCAGAGCTAAGTATCAATTTTTGGAGAGGGACTATGGTGACTCTCCCAGGGGAGGAGTCCCAGGCTGAGCCAGATGGGCCAGGGAGAGGGTGGGCCAGGGTATGAGGCTAAGAGAGCTGACTCATGGATGGGCCAGGGAGAGGGTGGGCCAGGGTAAGAGAGGCTAAGAGAGCTAACCCACGGACCCAATGCACAGATGGATTGGATGAGCTGCGGAACCAGGTCGACAGAAGAGTCTCAGGTGCAAGCCCAGGAGGATATGGAAAGAAAAGAAGAGGGTTAGAACTGAGCAGACAGACAGCGCTGATGAACGCCAGCAGCTTGACTCAGGGAGGCTGGGTAAGGTGACAAGCATGGCGGCGGAAGAAAGGGCCCAGGCGACCCTGTCTACAAGGGCAAGTGGAATGACGGCCAAGAACAAGGTTCTCCCAGAAGGTCAAAGGGTGGGAACCAGGCTGGAGCCCAGCCAGGAAAAGACCCTCCCCCGTCCTCAAAAGACCTTGAAGACCGAGAGAAAATGCAGGACTGGAGGGGAGAAGAGGGAGAGGACTGGGGACCCAGGACCCAAGATGAGTGCTCGCCAGGTGTCTGCTCAGAAAGCACCATGGAAGTGGGGCAGGGATTGCAAGGGGCTTGTTGTGCACTCAGCACAGTGCCTGGCATGTAGTGGGTGCTCAGCACACCTCCGCCAATCCTTGCGTGAGTGTGTATCATGCGATCAGTGCCATTTTCAATGGCGTCCTGGGCAAGCTCTGATAATACACTTCTTTTCAGGAAAAGTTCTGAGCACATTAGCAAGTTTCAAGCCCAGAAATCTTGACGCATCGAAACCCGGCTAACTCCTTTAAGCCAATTTTTGCCATACTTGTTGGGTAGAGTGTCCCCCAACTTAACTCCCGTGACACCTGTTAACCCTGGAAGGAGCCCAGCTTCCTTGGAGAGACCAAGGAACCCAGGAAGGAGCTGGCATCTGAACCAGGATCTGAGCTGAGGACTCCAGCAGTGTTCACAGCGCAGCCCTTACCTGGAGACCTCACAGCCCTTTCTCTTTGGAGGCTTATCACACAGGCCCCCTGAAGCCAAAGAACATTTTCTGTCAATTTTAAATGTGATTTCTTTCTTCCTTCTTTCTTACACCCTCTTTCTCCTCCCTCCCTTTCCCTTTTTGTTTCCTTAAAAAAGGGGGATTTGTGTTTCTTTTCCCAGTAATGTGGAGACCATGAGAGAAACATGGTTCCTCCTGACCTTCTGACCTGGGGTGTACCGTCATTTATTCATTCAGTTCTGAGAGCACCACTGACCGGGATTGGGAAACAGTGCTCTCAAATCTTAGATGAGTAACTTCAACCTAGCAATAACTGAGTAACAATAATGAAAGAACAGCGAGACAACCTAATTAAACTCCAAAATAGAAAGTCTACACCAGTGATTTTTTAAATACTTGATTGTTTTACATCACTGCTGCTGCTGCTGCTAAGTCACTTCAGTCGTGTCCAACTCTGTGTGACCCCATAGACGGCAGCCTACCACTAGGAAAATTAAAAAAAAAAAATACATATTCCTGAGTTTCCATGCCTGAATCCGAACCTCTGATGTTTAAGTTTTAAAATTGTTTAAAGTTTCCCAGGAAATACAGAGCTTGCCTGGCCTGGGACTGTGAATTAGTGTTTGCAAAATGCTGTAGATGACATGAAACTCTTTGATGTCAAGGATGGAGCAACATCTGGCTGGCTGGGTTATCACACTGGTCCCATTTGCTAATGAGGAAGATGTCAGAGAAGAACCCGGCCCTGGGGACCAGCCAGCCATCTGCTGCACAGACACCTGTTCACGTGTCCTGCAAGTTGATACCCACACACTGCGTTTCTGCTCTAAATGCCTTGAAAGGGTGCAGGTGACCTGTTACACTTCTGGTTGGTGCCAGAGTTTCCGTGATGCTTGTCTCCAGACTTGCCTGTTAAAGTTCCGTCTGTTTACTGTTTTACCCACATTCACTGTGCGGGACAATGATATTGAAGACCTTCCTCAAAGCCGTGACAGATGATTGAAAATTATTTGAAAAAATAACTCAATCATAACAACAACAATAGTCCTATTGTGAATCCTATGTTCCCTGAGCGTGCTTTCTACCCCCAGAGTGCTTTCAAAGCTTCTGTGATTGCTTTGGGGCCGGCTTTTATCATGAGCATCTTCATAACTGACACTTCATCTGAGGCCCCACTTGCTTCTTTACACATTTAGTCACATGTAGAGATCCTCTGGGCTTCCGTGGCAGCTCAGCTGGTAAAGAATCTACCTGCAATGTGGGAGAGCCCGGTTTGATTCCTGGGTCGGGAAGATCCCCTGCAGAAGAGATAGGCTAACCACTCCAGTATTCCTGGACTTCCATGGTGGCTCAGACAGTAAAGAATTTGCCTGCAATGTGGGAGTCCTGGGTTTGATCACTGGCTTGGGAAGATCCTCTGGAGGAAGGCATGGCAACTCACTCCAGTATTCTTGCCTGGAGAATCCCCATGGACAGAGGAGCCTGGTGGGCTACAGTCTATGGGGTTGCAAAGAGTTGGGCATGACCGAGACTAAGCACAGCACACAGAGATACTCCAGCCAGAGCAGCTGGCTCCAAATGACTCCTTCAGGGTGACTGCACAAAGGGTGTCTACATCAGCTATTTTAATAATATCACAGCCTGCAGTTGAACAGTTCAGTTGGACTCCTGAGATATTCCTTCTGAAATCATGTAGTACTCATTTTGGAAACTGTATCTCCCCCTACCCCCTGCTCCACATCACTTTTAAGTCTTTATTTATTGCTTTAGTTCAGTCCTGGATTCTCGTCCCAAGCTGCGGGTAAGGAGAGCTATGGATAAATTCATCCTTTACTTTAGAGTGACAGAAATAGAAATATCTGGTTTCCCTCTGGAAAAATTGAGTAGTCATGGAAAATGCTTATGACAGAGTTTACACAAGTGAGCCCTGAAAGGGATTCCTCCTGCTCTTCGTTTTTCCTCTTCTTTACTCTCTACCTTCCCTTCCTCCTTCCTTCCTTCTGTCCACATTTACTAAATATCCACACCATCAGGCAACGTCCTAGATTCTGAGTCAGACTCAAAGGTAAAAACAAAACATAGTCTCTAACGTTATCTGAAGATGCCATGGCAGACCTTGGGGAATGCCTTCCTGGCTCACAATTCCTTTTTCTATAGACTTCTCTTTTCAGGGCACAGACCTAGAAAGACGCGGGACTCTGGGGTCAGAGAGGTGGACTCCCGGGTCAGAGAGGCAGGACTTTACTCCCCTCCGCAGCAGATGAGCAGATTTATTTTTGTACTAGTCCTGAGCCCCAGTTCTCACAGGGCTACGAGAAGGGGGCCAGGTGACACCCCTGCCCATAGTAGCTTGAATTACCAGAGAGGATTTCTGAGTTTAGAGAATTCCAGTCTTTTACGAAGGGAAAGGTGCCCGCCATTTTCTTCAAGAGGTCTCATTTCTGTGTTTTGAGACTGCTTGAGACACAGAGGGACTCCCCAGCACCCTTTCTCTCGTCCTCTCCGAGTCCAGAGAAAGAGGAAGTGGCAGACAGAGGGTGAGCTGGCTGGACGGCATCACCGACTTCATGGACATGAGTTTGAGCAAGCTTGGGAGCTGGTGATGGACAGGGAGGCCTGGCGTGCTGCAGTCCATGGGGTCGCAAAGAGTCGGACACGACTGAGTGACTGAACTCAGACTCATCTGGAGTGAAGTGCGGTGAGGACCCAGATCCTGTCCCTGCTCTGCTGGTTGTCCTTGCCTGCTCTGTCTTCTCCTTCTGACCCTCCATCTAGCGCCATAGTCTGCTCAAACCAGGACTGCAAACCTCAGCCCTGACTAAGTCCTGGGCACCAGTTTTAGTCCATTTATCAAGAGCTGGGGTTGGCACGCTGTAGCCCGACAGCCAAGGCTAGTTTGCAGTCTGTTTTTGTGCATCTCTGGAGAGAGGAAGGAATTTAAATTTTTAAAAGGTTGTAAAAAAGAGAGTGACAAGGGGGATTATCAGATAGGGACATCCCACAAAGCCTTAAATATTTCCATGACCGAGCGACTGAACTGGTAAGTGATTTACTATCTTGACCTTTAAAGGAAACGTTTGCCAGTTCTGAGTCTAGATGTTTAATCACATGACAGGGGAAAGGCTACCTATAGAAGAACAGCAGCTGCACCATCCCCAGGAATGATGGGATGCTGGAGGCCTGGGATGGTGCTGCCTTCCCGTTCTCAGAGGTGTCCTGCTCCCCTCCCTGGTAGAAAGCAGACTGCGTGACCCTCCCACCTTCCGCCTGTCTTAAAAGATTCGGATTTCTCAGCTCCTAAAATTATACCCTCTCTCTGTACATGTGTTAATCCCTCAGTCATGTTTGACTCTTTGCAACCGCATGGACTGTAGCCTTCCAGGCTCCTCTGTCCATGGAATTCTGCCAGCAAGAATACTTGAATGGATTGCCAGTCCCTTCTCCATGGAATCTTCTGGACTCAGGGATCGAACTCAGGTCTCCTGCATTGTAGGCAGATTCTTTACTGTTTGAGCTATCAGGGAAGCCCTCTCTGTACACACACACACACACACACACACACACACACACTACTATGTATATAATACACACACGCACACTGTTGTGAATTAAATCAGAAAAGTGAAGAAGAGAACGTAAATCATTATTCCAGTTGTGATACGTGGTTTAAACTAGAGAGGAGTTGTGACTCATCTTCGTCCCTCGGTCAAGCGCAGCTACAGCGTCAATTAGGATTTAGATGATGTTCTCAGACCCAGGGAATGAATTGCTGAGTGCCAGGAAAATAATACTACAGTGTCTGTGCATGCACGGAGCTAGCTGGACAGCTTCTAAAATGGATTTCCTTTGTGTGATCAACCATCTGAGCTCTGTAGAAATTCTTTCTTCTCAAAGTCACCTTGGAATCCCTGAGCCCTCAGATTCCAGCAGTATCTAATTTTTTTTTAACCTCTCCATTGACATAAAGACCTAAGATATTTATTCATACTTTCTATACACTGAAATTTGCTCTCAAAAATATGGAAAAACATGTTTGAGAATACTGATGCTCACCTTATAATGACTGTGGGAGTTTCTTCCTCTGGACTCCTTCTGGGGTTCACCTGAGCCTCTAACCTTGGCCTCGGAGTGTGGCAGGTGGAGTGATGTACATAGACCACAGGGGACAGAGTCAGATTTTAACTAAATCAAGAGTGCGATTGAGGGACTTTCCTGGCAGTCCAGTGTTTAAGACTTTGCCTTCCAGTGTCGGGGGTGAGGGACTGATTCCTCGCCATCGAGCTAAGATCCCACATGCCTCGCAGCCAAAAAACCAAAACATAAAATAGAGGCAGTATTGTAAGAAATTCAGTAAAGACTTTTAAAATGGCCCACATTAAAAAATAAGTGTTTGTTTTTTTTTTTAAGAGCACTATTAGAAGAAGTGGACATTTGAATGATGGTAGTTCGCCATCTTGAAGCAAAATCATAGTTTTAAATCAGAATGTTCTATCAACTTAGAAACAGATGTGAATGAAATGTGACATGTGAATGACAAGGATTGGGATTATACTGAATATTTTTCTCATATTTTCTAAGTCTCACTGGGTGACTCTGGAGTACAGAACACCTGGTCTGTTCCAAGGGCTATGTATGAATGAACTTGCTTAATTCCCACACTCAATGAAGCAGATGTTGCTGTGATCCTCATTCAACAGGAGAAGATGCCAAGAGCAAATGGCATAGCTCTCATCAAAGCCTGATGCTTAATTTCCAGAGCCCATAGCCTTTCTTGACTGACCTCTCAGGTGCTCAGCATGCATGCATGCTCAGTTGTTCAGTCCTATCCAACTCTTTGAGACACCATGGGTTCCTCTGTCCATGGGATTCTCCAGGCAAGAATACTGGAGTGTGTTCCTACTTCTTCCAGGGAATCTTCCTGACCCAGGAAGATCCTGACCCAGAGGACTTCCTGACCCAAGTCCTCTGCATTTTCAGGCAGATTCTTTATCACTGAGCTACCTGGGGAGCCCTAGGCTCTCAGAACTTCTACTTATGTTCTGGAAGAGTGATGCCCATCAGTGGTCATAAATTAGAGTCACCTGGGAAATGTAAGAAAACTCATGTGGCCTGGATCTCACTCAGACTTTCCTAGTGGGGTTGCTGCTGCATTCGGGGGCGCCTCCTAACATGTAATGTGGATGGAGAATCACTCCTCCAAGAGGCTGTCTTAGTAAGGTTCAGGTATGTGCAATTGATACTTGGGATTTCATCTCATTGGCCACTGTGGTGGTAGTGGTGGTGGTTTAGTTGCTAAGTTCAGTTCAGTTCAATCTCAGTTGTGTCCACCTCTTTGCGACCCCATGGACTGCAGCACACCAGGCTTCCCTGTCCATCACCAACTCCCAGAGCTTGCTCAAACTCATATCCATTGTGTCGGTGATGCCATCCAACCAGCTCATCTTCTGTCATCCCCCTCTCCCCGCTGCCTTCAATCTTTCCCAGTATCAGGCTCTTTTCCAATGAGTCAGTTCTTTGCATCAGGTGGCAAAAGTATTGAAGTTTCAGCTTCAGCATCAGTCACTAAGTAGGTCTTGGCAATTATTATTATTATTTTTGGTCTTGGCAATTTTTAAAAGCTCTCACATTATTCTCTTGTGGATCTATGGTTGAATACTAGGAACTCACTGTTGTTTGTAGGGCACCATTAAATAGAAATGGTTCATTTCATATCCCATTTAAAATCCTTAAAGACCATTTAATTTGGCAGCTCTTAATATAAAGGAGTTTTCATGGTTCACACCAATGTTTAAATCTGGTTCAAACTAATGTCCCTTTAAATATATATTTATATGTCTTTATTACTATTATTTTTAAATTTTTTGACCAGGCCACATGGCACATGGGTTCTTAATTCCCTGACCAGGGATCGAAACTGCACCCCTTGCAGTGGAAGTGCAGAGTTAACAACTGGACCACTAGGGAAGTCCCTAAAAATCTTTTTTAAAAGCAAATATTTTGCTTTACAAATTATATATGTAATACTCACTCACAGAAGTTAATTTAAAGAACCAATACAATGGCCTAGATGTGCAATAAAGGAGAAATAAAAGAAAATAATTTGCAATAAAATTTTACAACTGGGTGTTCTTTGGAAGGAATGATGCTAAAGCTAAAACTCCAGTACTTTGGCCACTTCATGAGTAGAGTTGCCTCATTGGAAAAGACTCTGATGCTGGGAGGGATTGGGGGCAGGAGGAAAAGGGGACGACAGAGGATGAGATGGCTGGATGGCATCACCAACTTGATGGACATGAGTTTGAGTGACCTCCGGGAGTTGGTGATGGACAGGGAGGCCTGGCGTGCTGCGATTCATGGGGTCACAAAGAGTTGGACACGACTGAACGGCTGAAGTGAACTGAACTGAACTGAGTACAGCTTTTATTTTCAATATGTAAGTGTGTAAGCACCACCATATAAAGGGGTGTATTAAGGCTGTCACCCACACTGTCTTGCATGTGGTCACTGGGAACACACACTGCCACGGGAGTATCAGGACAACTGTCATGCTACAAGCTGTGTTGCTGTGGGTGCTGTGATTTTTTGAAATGCTGAACTCTCAGTAAAATTTCAAAGACACAACGTACCATTTTCTCTTTGACTTACACGATGATTGCATTTTTGGAAAAGTCAGTGTCTACTAAGACTGTATAAAAGTACTTCCTAGTTGGATGTAAAAGTGGAGTTGGGTTCCAAGTTTGGAAAACTATAAACAAGTTTCTCACCTACATAACTGTCTGGTGGGACATGGAACAGTTGCACAGTTACACAGGAACACAGTTGTCTTCTGTGTTCCTGGCCTCCACCTGCTCAATATCAGATTAGTCGCTCAATCGTGTCCGACTCTTTGAGACCCCATGAATCGCAGCATGCCAGGCCTCCCTGTCCATCACCAACTCCCGGACTTCACTCAGACTCAGTGATGCCATCCAGCCATCTCATCCTCTGTCGTCCCCTTCTCCTCTTGCCCCCAATCCCTCCCAGCATTGTTCCAATGAGTCAACTCTTCGCATGAGGTGGCCAAAGTACTGGAGTTTCAGCTTTAGCATCAGTCCTTCCAAAGAAATCCAGGGCTGATCTCCTTCAGAATGGACTGGTTGGATCTCCTTGCAGTCCAAGGGACTCTCAAGAGTCTTCTCCAACACCACAGTTCAAAAGCATCAATTCTTTGGCACTCAGCCTTCTTCACAGTCCAACTCTCACATCCATACATGACCACTGGAAAAACCATAGCCTTGACTAGACGGACCTTTGTTGGCAAAGTAATGTCTCTGCTTTTGAATATGCTATCTAGGTTGGTCATCATTTTCCTTCCAAAGAGTAAGTGTCTTTTAATTTCATGGCTGCAGTCACCATCTGTAGTGATTTTGGAGCCCAGAAAAATAAAGTCTGACACTGTTTTCACTGTTTCCCCATCTATTTCCCATGAAGTGATGGAACCGGATGCCATGATCTTCGTTTTCTGAATGTTGAGCTTTAAGCCAACTTTTTCACTCTCCACTTTCACTTTCATCAAGAGGCTTTTGAATTCCTCTTCAATTTCTGCCAGAAGGGTGGTGTCATCTGCATATCTGAGATTATTGATATTTCTCCCAGCAATCTTGATTCCAACTTGTGTTTCTTCCAATCCAGTGTTTCTCATGATGTACTCTGCATATAAGTTAAATGAACAGAGTGACAATATACAGCCTTGATGAACACCTTTTCCTATTTGGAACCAGTCTGTTGTTCCATGTCCAGTTCTAACTGTTGCTTCCTGACCTGCATACAGATTTCTCAAGAGGCAGATCAGGTAGTCTGGTATTCCCATCTCTTTCAGAATTCTCCACAGTTGATTGTGATCTACACAGTCAAAGGCTTTGGCATAGTCAAGAAAGCAGAAATAGATGTTTTTCTGGAACTCTCTTGCTTTTTTCATGATCCACCAGATGTTGGCAATTTGATCTCTGGTTCCTCTGCCTTTTCTAAAACCAGCTTGAACATCAGGAAGTTCACGGTTCATGTATTGCTGATGCCTGGCTTGGAGAACTTTGAGCATTACTTGACTAGCATGTGAGATGAGTGCAATTGTGCAGTAGTTTGAGCATTCTTTGGCATTGCCTTTCTTTGGGATTGGAATGAAAACTGACCTTTTCCAGTCCTGTGGCCACTGCTGAGCTTTCCAAATTTGCTGGCATATTGAGTGCAGCACTTTCACAGCATCCTCTTTCAGGATTTGGAATAGCTCAACTGGAATTCCATCACCTCCACTAGCTTTGTTCATAGTGATGCTTTCTGAGGCCCACTTGACTTCACATTCCAGGATGTCTGGGTCTAGGTCAGTGATCACACCATCATGATTATCTGGGTCGTGAAGATCTTTTTTGTACAATTCTTCTGTGTATTCTTGTCATCTCTTCTTAATATCTTCTGCTTCCGTTAGGTCCATACCATTTCTGTCCTTTATCAAGCCCATCTTTGCATGAAATGTTCCTCTGGTATCTCTGATTTTCTTGAAGAGATCTGTAGTCCTTCCCATTCTGTTGTTTTCCTCTATTTCTTTGCATTGATCACTGAAGAAGGCTTTCTTATCTCTTCTTGCTATTCTTTGGAACTCTGCATTCAGATGTTTATATCTTTCCTTTTCTCCTTTGCTTTTCACTTCTCTTCTTTTCACAGCTATTTGCAAGGCCTCCCCAGACAGCCATTTTACTTTTTTGCCTTTCTTTTCCATGGGGATGGTCTTGATTCCTGTCTCCTGTACAATGTCACAAACCTCATTCCATAGTTCATCAGGCACTCTATCTATCAGATCTAGGCCCTTAAATCTATTTCTCACTTCCACTGTATAATCATAAGGGATTTGATTTAGGTCAAAGCTGAATGGTCTAGTGGTTTTCCCTACTTTCTTCAATTTCAGTCTGAATTTGGCAATAAGGAGTTCATGATCTGAGCCACAGTCAGCTCCTGGTCTTGTTTTTGCTGACTGTACAGAGCTTCTCCATCTTTGGCTGCAAAGAATATAATCGATCTGATTTCGGTGTTGACCATCTGATGATGTCCATGTATAGAGTCTTCTCTTGTGTTGTTGGAAGAGGGTGTTTGTTATGACCAGTGCATTTTCTTGGCAAAACTCTGTTAGTCTTTGCCCTGCTTCATTCCGTATTCCAAGGCCAAATTTGCCTGTTACTCCAGGTGTTTCTTGACTTCCTACTTTTGCATTCCAGTCTCCTATAATGACGGGGAAGGCAATGGCACCCCACCCCAGTACTTTTGCCTGGAAAATCTCATGGACGGAGGATCCTGGTAGGTTCCAGTCCGTGGGGTCGCTGAGAGTCAGACATGACTGAGCGACTTCACTTTCACTTTTCGCTTTCATGCATTGGAGAAGGAAATGGCAACCCACTCCAGTGTTCTTGCCTGGAGAATCCCAGGGACGGGGGAGCCTGGTGAGCTTCCGTCTGTGGGGTCGCACAGAGTCGGACACGACTGAAGCGACTTAGCAGCAGCAGCCCCTATAATGAAAAGGACAACTTTTTTGGGTGTTAGTTCTAATAGGTCTTGTAGGTCTTCATAGAACCATTCAACTTCAGCTTCTTCAGCGTTACTGGTTGGGGCATAGACTTGGATTACTGGGATATTGAATGGTTTGCCTTGGAAGTGAAGAGAGATCATTCTGTTGTTTTTGAGATTGCATCCAAGTACTGCATTTCCGACTCTTGTTGACCATGAGGGCTACTCCATTTCTTCTGAGGGATTCCTGCCCGCAGTAGTAGAAATAATGGTCATCTGAGTTAAATTCACCCATTTCAGTTCATTTCAGTTCACTGATTCCTAGAATATCGACATTCACTCTTGCCATCTCTTGTTTGACCACTTCCAATTTGCCTTGATTCATGGACCTGACATTCCAGGTTCCTATGCAATATTGCTCTTTACAGCATCAGACCTTGCTTCTATCACCAGTCACATCCACAGCTGGGTATTCTTTTTGCTTTGGCTCCATCCCTTCATTCTTTCTGGAGTTGTTTCTCCACTGATGTCCTGTAGCATATTGGGCACCTACTGACCTGGGGAGTTTCTCTTTCAGTATCCTATCATTTTGCCTTTTCATACTGTTCATGGAATAGTATGGGAACACCCAATCTTCACAATTCTCAAAAAAGAATTGGGCTTCCCTAGTGGCTCAGATGATAAAGAACCTGTCTGCAATGCAGGAGACCTGGGTTCGATTCCTGAGTCAGCAAGATCCCTTGGAGAAGGAAATGATAACCCACTCCAGTACTCTTGCCTGGAGAATCCCTTGGGCAGAGGAACCTGGCCGGCTACAGTCTGTGGGATCGCAAAGAGCCAGACACAATGGAGCAACACTATCACACATTTCCAAGATGATCCCTAGGGGGCAGTAGCCCTCCACCAGTTAGATTTGATGACTTAAAATGAATTTTCTCCAGGGTACATTTACAGGGGTAAGAGTGTTATTGGCAAGCAAGTGGCTATCATCCTATATGTGCGAGAAGGAAGTGGGCTAGGCTGTGGCCAAGCTAAGGGAAGCCAGTCTTTGTCTGGACTCATGCGAGGTTGTCCCCACACAGGGGCACAGAAGGAGGAGATTTGAGAGGTTGCTCTGCCACTTTGGCAGTCCTTGATGTGGGTGACTCAGTTATAAGGACACACGCTGATATTTGACCTGAGTCTGCTAGAATCCAATAACTTAGAAGTGGATCTGCCAGAAAATACACAAAATGAATTTTTGGAAGCTCCGCTGGAAACTGTGATCCGCGAAGGTAAGCGAGCTCCGTTTTCCAATCTCTCCGTCAAGACTGACTTCCCTGGAGCCTGTGCGCACGGGGACACTCTGAGACTTTCACACCGAGCCAAATCTTCCCACTACATTTCATCCTCTTGCTAAATGAGAAAATCGCTGCTGCTGGGGATTAAATGCTTCCCCACTACTAGGAAATTGTGACGGTGACTTGAGTTCGTGAATCATGCGGGGTTGCCGTGGGGACTCACAAAGACTCAGAGATGCACACCAAAGACAGAGACCAAAAAACACGTTGGTGGTGGGAGAGAAGTACCCTGTTTCCCCCACTTTGAGCAGTCTCTGTTTTAAAGCTGTAAATAATGTCTCCATCCCTTTCTAAATCATCTTCTTCCAGGCAACTTCATATGATAACACATACGTGCATGTTGTATTCTCCACCAGTGCCATTTGCAGCTGGGGACAGCTGATTCTCTTTTTTCTTTTTTGGCTGTGAATGGTCTTCACTGCTGTGCAGGTTTTTCTCTAGTTCTGGCGTACGGGCTTCTCACTGCGGTGGCCTCTGTTGTCATGGAGCATGGGCTGTAAGATGTGCAGGCTTCAGCAGCTGTGGCAGGTGGGCCCAGTGTTGCGGGTCCCAGGCTCTAGAGCACAGTCTCAAAAATTGTGGCGCCCAGGCTTAGCTGCTCCGGGGTACGTGGGATCTTCTCAGATCAGGGATGGAACTCGTGTCTCCTGCATTTGCAGGTGGACGCCTTACCACCGAGCCACCCGGGAAGCCCTGGAGAGTTGATTCTTAACCCACGTTGCTCTCACACATTCCTGTGAGAGTCTGGTGGCATGGCGCCCGTGCTGGGAAAGAGGTCATATTGTTCATTTCTTGCTGGTTCTTTAGGTGAAGCTGCTGGGAGAGCCAAGCTTGCCCCTCTGGACTCAGAAGTTTTCGTGCAGACCTTAGGCTTCCTCATGTGACTCCAAAGGAAGGATTCTTAGGAAGTCCTGAGCTGGGTGATGGCAGTATTTTAGACTGTTCACTGATGATTCAGAGCCAGAATCAGAGACGATACATGATGATGATGTCTACCATGTCAGAGCTACCAATATTTACAAATCTCTCATGAATGTGGTGGTGGTGGTTGTTTAGTCCCTAAGTCGTGTCTGACTCTTTGTGACCCCATGGCCTGTAGCCCACCAGGCTCCTCTGTCCACGGGATTCTCCAGGCAAGAACACTGGAGTAGGTTGCCATTTCCTTCTCCAGGGGATCTTCCCAATCCAGGAGTCGAACCCAGGTTTCCTGCACTCAGGCGAGTATCCTGCGTTGCAGGCGGATTCTTTACCAACTGAGCCACCAGGGAAACCTGATGTAGATGTTGGGTTGGCCAAAAAAGTTCGTTCGGGTTTCCTGTGGCCATCCTGGAAGAACCCGAACGAACTTTTTTGCCAACCTGATATACCTTGTTACCACACATTTTGCATTCCATACTGTGAAATTAAGTTTGATTGTCACCCATTTAGGTTTTAACTTGTTCTCCTGTGTCAAAAATCAATGTTTCTCAGTAATCTGGAAAGAAACATTCCTTTGAGAATCTTATGCTGCTGCTGCTGCTGCTAAGTCGCTTCAGTCGTGTCCGACTCTGTACGACCCCATAGACGGCAGCCCACCAGGCTCCTCCATCCTTGGGATTTTCCAGGCAAGAGTACTGGAGTAGGGTGCCATTGCCTTCTCTGGAGAATCTTATGAGAGCTCACCAATAAGAAAGCACATCTTCGTATATCCACAAAAGTTTGCAAACAATTTTAGGGGCTTTTCAGACCACAGAATCCCACACAAGGATCTCCTGGGGGTCTATGGACCTTGTATTTGAAATTTCAGAACACATACTTGCTGAGAGAGCTTTTATTTTGGGGAGATTCCTAATTTTGATAGCAATTGCCAGGTTTTTATTTGATTTTAAGCTAACATATACGACAAATTGCTTGTTGGAAGAGAGCACAGATCATGGAAAAAATAAATCTGCTCCAAAATTATGTATAATCTGTGTTTGTTCTCTGCAAACCCTTGGTGAGGAAAGAGGGAAATAGTTGAGAGAGGTGTTTATGACACTGGGCATTTGTAATGAGTTGTGGTTTGAACATCCCCAGAGCAGCTCACTCAGTCTCATTGCCTGGAATGATTTCATCCAGTGTCTGGCCACTTGGAAAAGAGAGGCAGGATGGGACTTGGATTTGAACTACTAAACGAGGTGGGCTGGGGACTTGGCTTCCAGTGGCTCCCTTGTTGTTAGATGGTTGCTCTTGGGAGGGTAGGGAAGGAGAATGTATGTAATTGACTCACAGCTCAAAGAGAGATTTCCCTTAGGTTGGAGGTTCTTCTGAAGCTTACTACCTGCAAGGATGGTGCTTGGTCATCTTTTACGCCTTTCGTCCAAATGCTTTAACTGGATCTGGAGTGGGTATCGGCCTCACGGAGGGAGAGTGTTGTTTGGGCTGAGCTGGAGGACTTCAAGCTGGTTCTGAAAGTCTGGGTGTTTGGGGAAAGAAAACCTGCAAGTGATCTTGGCTAAGGTCACTTCATTTCTCAGGCTGTCGGTTTTCTCAATGTAAAAATAACTGAAGCAAGACTTAATCATCTCCATGGTTTACCCATTTGGTGATTTCATTTGATTCAACAAATATTTATGGAAAGCTATTTGCCAGGAATGTTCTAGGCACTTGGAAGGATCAGCAAACAAAACAAACAGAATTCACTGTCCCCCTGGAGGGCGTGGGGTGCGGGCTTGGGAGGGGGAATTGGAGTTGTTCTTAAGGTGGTGGTTGAGTTGCAGAGAAGGGCCAAAGCTTTCCAGGCAGACGGAAGGGCCAGGCTAAGGCCCTGAGGTTGGCATGACTCGGTGGAGAGGCGACGGGCAGTGTGCCCAGGGCTGTGGAAGTAGGTGGGGAGGGGAAGCAGGGTCAGGGACAAAAGAGCAGGTGGGCGGAGCTCCATGCATGCCCAGATTGGCAATGGAGCTTGGCTGGGTCTTGAGCCCCATCCATGAAGGACCCCCTGAGTATTGAACAGCCTGCAAAATATGCAGGGTAGAGGGTGCCCTGAAGAGCCCCATATCAATTCATCTATAAAGGAAAGATGAAAGTCATCTTTCTCTAGGTCACAATTGCTTTTAGTTCAGTGTGATTGCAATGACTCTGATGCCCACTAGCAAAACTTCTGAGGCCCCAGAACTTGCTCTCCTTCCATGAAATCCCCTACAAGGGGCTTCTGGGTGTCTCACACGTGCTACAGATAACCGTGTCCGTCCTCCTCACTCACCACGGCATGCTATTGCTTTGCTGTTCCACCGTTGGTCAGTGTCGCCAAGAGCTTGGCATCGAGCACGGGGCGTTCTGGACTCGTTGCTCAGGGATCTTGGCCCAGGTCAGCTGTCTGTCCTGACAGCTGAGGACCCTGTCCTGAGGCTCTGACCTTCTTCCAGACCCTCTGCTGGGACCCTCTGGGCAGAAGCCCCCTGAGCAGAGTACAGAGCGTGATCACTGAAGTCAGAAAAACAAACAAACCTCCACATTGGATCAGTTTCACTATTTGAACTTTACAAGGAATTGGCTGTATAACTTGGGCTACTTACCCAGACCTTCTCCATGGGTAAAATGAGACTCATAATAGCATCTTGTCCTCATGGCGCTTTTACAAGGAGTAACTGACACAGTACATACAAAGCCCTTATCACAGTCTGGCACATAATATATGCTCAATAAACTTATTTCTTCAATCTTATGAATTCTCTGGAACAGTACTGATTTAAAATATTTTCACATGGCAACTTCAGAAACGGGTGTTAAGTATAAGCTGGTGCAATGTTTCCATGAAAAAAAGTTGGTGATGTGCATGAAGAGACCAAACTTAATTTTATCCTATTATGCAGTAATTTTGTTTCTTGGCTATGTGGTGGAAATTTTCAGAAGTGTGAACAAAGATATAAGAATGTTTATCAAAGTCTAATTGTGGCATATACAAAGGTAGAATAGTATGCAGCCATTAAAAATAAAGTTTACAGAGAATCTTCAATGACATGAGAAAATCCTTGTGACATAGATTTAAATGGAAAGGTCAAGAATTAAAATTATATATTTAGTGTACTACCTAACTTGATAAATTTATCTTCTGTTATAGATAAAAACTGAACCAGAATATGGATTAAAATGTTAATAGTAGTTCTTTCTGGGTGGTGGGATTACAGATGTTTTTAGTTGTTTCTTTGACTTTTCTGTAGTTTCTAAAATAAACATGGGTTACTTTTTTAAGCAGGAAAAAAAAGCAATGCATTTTATTTCTAATTTTATTTTTAAATCGTGTGGTAAGTGCATGCATACTTATCAGGCCATGTGTTTGGAATTTTATTTGGAAAGTATGGTTACAGTAAATATAGGTCAACTACTTTCCAAGATTTCTTAATTGGAAACTGAAAAAAAAAAAAAACAAAACTTGAAAATAAATTATTTCCTGGACTAGTCTGGATGAGAAGTGAAAATAAAATTTTAAAGGAGATGGAATAATGCCTTCAGCATCCCCATGTACAAGTAACTCTCCCCTTTTGGCCTTTGGGACAGTGTTGGGGTGGGGTTTCTTCTGTTTCTTTTTGAGAAACAGGTCTGAGGGCCAGAAGTCCATCTGGGCCAAGGGACAGACTTAGCCTGAGAGGAAAATAGCTGTCCTCGGCTTTGTCACTGTATGTCAGTGTGACAACAGGAAAGGCGAAAGGGAATGACTCTTATCGGGGAGTGGGAGCCCTTGGTGTGCGTGACTAAAACAGGCAACTGTATTTCCAAAAGCGTCCTTTATTTATAGAGGCGAAGAGAAGAGCTTGTAATATATAAAAGTGGAATCAGGAAATGGTGTGGTACAGGGCTTCTCAAACCTTACGAATGGAGGAGTAACCTGGGCCCTTGGTTACTAGGCAGATTTTCCTTTAGAGGTGGTGGGTGAGGCCCCAGATCCTGCATTCTGTCCAATTCCCAGGTAATGTGAGTACTGCTGGCCGAGGACCACATCTTGTCCTGTGTGACGGTACGCATATGTGTGGGTACTCAGTCGTTTAGTTGTGTATGACTCTTTGCAATCCTTTGAACCTTGACCGGCCAGGCTCCTCTGTCCATGGGGTTCTCCAGGCAAGAATCCTGGAGTGGGTTGCCATTTCCTCCTCTGGGGGATCTTCCTGGGCCAAGGATGGAATCCACGTCTCCTGCATTTACAGATGGAGTCTTTGCCACTGAGCCACCAGGGAAGCCCCACACAAAGGTGTAGGATATCCCAAAGGTGTTGTATTTTGACAAGAAAGAGAGGAGGCAGGAACTGAGATGATGCCTTATCACTTCATGAAGATCTTCCCAGAGGACTGTGGACTATGGTGCTAGACCAGTAGCTCTGAGCTTCCCTCTACCTCAGAATCAACCAGTGGATTTTTAGAAAACAGAGTGAGATGCCTGCGTTCCCCCTCGCAGAGATTTTTATTTAGTTGGTTCTCGGCGTTCCTTTTTCAGTAGCTCTCCAGGTGGTTTTGATGAACACTGAGGGTTAAGATCAAAACCACCTGGAGAGCTACTAAAAAGGATCACTCAGGACCAGCTTCCCTGGCTCCTCCCTGACCTGCACTGGCTGGCCAGCTTGAGTCAGGAGTGTTTCTGTTTTTCCTGGAAGGGCCCAGGGCCCCTCCTATGTGCTCATGGGACACCCTTGCTTGAGGCATTTTCTCAGTCTTCTGCACCTTGACTGCAGAAGAATCTTCAGGATAAGACAGAGGGTCCTGACCCAGCTCTCCCGCCCCACTGATAAGTCCATGTTACCCGTGCTCACCTCCTGATAGGCTCAGTAGACCCAAGGAGCAGACATTTAGAAAGCGTTCATACATGAATTTGGAATCTGGCTTTTTTGTGACACCCAGTCAACACTCAGGAAGCTAGGGAAAGATTTGGATGACATTTCTGGCTCTGGATCTTGCCAGAAACTCCCAAAGATTCCAAAATTAAATTAATTTTCTTTTAGAGATGGAAGTTGATAAATGCTGAAAATTCAGCTCCCTTCCCTCTTTATTAGTAAAATGAAAATATCCGGAACAGGATAATTTAAGATACACACAAGAAAGTGGTTTAGATTCCAAAAGAATGCCTGCTCTGAGGTCCAGTGAAATAGCCTTAAAAAGACTCCAATAATACCCCCGCCTCACTGTATCTCCGGGGAAGGCAATGGCACCCCACCCCAGTACTTTTGCCTGGAAAATCCCATGGACAGAGGATCCTGGTGGGCTCCAGTCCATGGGGTCGCTGGGAGTCCGACACGACTGAACGACTTCACTTTCACTTTTCACTTTTATGCCTTGGAGAAGGAAATGGCAACCCACTCCAGTATTCTTGCCTGGAGAATCCCAGGGATGGGGGAGCCTGGTGAGCTTCTGTCTGTGGGGTCGCACAGAGTCGGACACGACTGAAGTGACTTAGCAGCAGCAGCACTGTATCTCGCTGTGCGCATTGTTCACTGAACCGATGGCAGGCAAGGCGCAAGCTAGAAGAGAATGTGAGGAGCCGTAGGAATTGCAGACATGTTTATTCTCTCCTGGCTGGCACAGCAGCTGCAACAGCAGACATAACAATATAACCTAACAGCACACAGTCACAAGGGCTTTTCCAGGTGGAGCTTGTGTCTGCTTCAGTTCAGTTCAGTTCAGTCAGTCAGTCATGTCCGACTCTTTGCGACCCCATGGACTGCAGCACACCAGGCCTCCCTGTCCGTCACCAAGTCCCTGAGCTTACTCAAACTCATGTTCATCCAGTCAGTGATGCCATCCAACCATCTATCCTTTGCCATCCCCTTCTCCTGCCTTCAATCTTTCCAGCATTAGGGCTTTTTCAAATGAGTCAGTTCTTCACATCAGGTGGCCAAAGTACTGGAGCTTATGCTTCAGCATCAGTCCTTCCAATGAGTATTCAGGACTGATTTCCTTGAGGATGGACTGGTTTGGTCTGATTTGCTGTTCAAGGGACTCTCAAGAGTATTCTCCAACACCACAGTTCAAAAGCATCAATTCTTTGGCATTCAGCTTTCTTTATAGTCCAAATCTCACAGCCATACCTGACTACTGGAAAAACCATAGCTTTGACTAGATGGACTTTTGTTGGTAAAGTAATGTCTCTGCTTTTCAGTATTCTGTCTAAGTTTGTCATAGCTTTTCTTCCAAGGAGTAAGCATCTTTTCATTTCATGGCTGCAGTCACCATTTGCAGTGATTTCGGAGCCCAAGAAAATGAAGTTTGTCACTGTTTCTATTGTTTCCCCATCTATTTGCCATGAAGTGATGGGACTGGATGACATGATCTTAGGGTTTTGAATGTTGAGTTTTAAGCCAGCTCTTTCACTCTCCTCTTTCACTTTCATCAAGAGGTTCTTTAATTCCTCTTCTCTTTCTGCCATAAGGGTGATGTCATCTGCATATCTGAGGTTATTTATATTTCTCCCAGTAATCTTGATTCCAGCTTGTGCTTCATCCAGCCCAGCATTTCATATGATGGACTCTGCATATGACAATATATTGTCTTGATGTATTCCTTTCCCAGTTTGGAACAAGTCCATTGTTCCATGTCCGGTTCTAATTGTTGCTTCTTGACGTGCATACAGGTTTTTCAGGAGGCAGGTAAGGTGGTCTGGTATTTGCATCTCTTGAAGAATTTTCCACGGTTTGTTGTGATTCACACAGTGAAAGGCTTTAGCATAGTCCATGAATCAGAAGTAGGTGTTTTTCTTGAATTCTCTTGCTTTTTCAATGATCCAGTGGATGTTGGCAATTTGATCTCTGGTTCCTCTGGCTTTTCTAAGCCCAGCTTGAACATCTGGAACTTCCGATTCACATATTGTTGAAGCTTCACTTGGAGAGTTTTGAGCATTACTTTTCTAGTGTGTGAGACGAGTGCAATTGTGCAGTAGTTTGAACATTTTTGGCATTGCCTTCCTTTGAGATTGGAATGAAAACTGATCTTTTCTAGTTCTGTAGCCACTGATGAGTTTTCCACATTTGCTGGCATATTGAGTGCAGCACTTTCACAGCATCATCTTTTAGGATTTGAAATAGCTCAGCTGGAATTCCATCACCTCCACTAGCTTTGTTCATAGTGATGCTTCCTAAGGCCCACTTGACTTTGGACTCCAGGATGTCTGGCTCTAGGTGAGTGATCATACGTTCATGATTATCTGGGTCATGAAGATCTTTTTTGTATAGTTCTGTGTATTCTTGCCACCTCTTCTTGATATCTTCTGCTTCTGTTAGGTCCATACCATATCTGTCCTTTATTGTATCCTTATTTGCATGAAATGTTCCCTTGGTAGCTCTAATTTTCTTGAAGAGATCTCTAGTTTTTCCCATTCTATTGTTTTCCTCTATTTTTTTTTACCTTGATCACTGAGGAAGGCTTTCTTATCACTCCTTGCTATTCTTTGGAACTCTCCATTCAGTTGGATTTCTCTTTCCTTTCCTCCTTTGCCTTTCACTTCTCTTCTTTTCACAGCTATTTGTAAGGCCTCCTCAGACAACCATTTTGCCTTTTTGCATTTCTTTTTCATGGGGATGATTTTGGTCACCACCTCTTTACAAATCTTCATCCAGAGTTCTTCAGGCACTCTGTCAGATCTAATCCCTTGAATCTATTTGTCACTTCCACTGTATAATCATAAAGGATTTGATTTAGGTCATACCTGAATGGTCTAGTGGTTTTCCCTACTTTCTTTAATTTCAGTCTGAATTTGCAATAAGGAATTCATGATCTGAGCCACAGTCAGCTCCTGGTCTTGTTTTTGCTGACTGTATAGAGCTTCTCCATCTTTGGCTGCAAAGAATATAATCAATCTGATTTTGGTATTGACTATCTGATGATGTCCATGTGTAGAGTCATCTCTTGTGCTGCTAAAAGAGGGTGTCTGCTATGACCAGTTTGTTCTCTTGGCAAAACTGTTAGCCTTTGCCCTGCTTCATTCTGTACTCCAAGGCCAAATTTGCCTGTTATTCCAGGTACTTCTTGACTTCCTACTTTTGTATTCCAGTCCCCTATGATAAAAAGGATTAATTTTGGGGTGTTAGTTCTAGAAGGTCTTGCAGTTCTTCATGGAACCATTCAACTTCAGCTTCTTCAGCATTAGTGGTTGGGGCATAGACTTGGATTACTGTGATATTGAATGGTTTGCCTTGGAAATGAATGGAGATCATTCTGTCATTTTTGAGATTGCACCCAAGTACTGCATTTTGGATTCTTTTGTTGACTATGAGGGCTACTGCATTTCTTCTAAGGGATTCTTGTCCACAATAGTGGATATAATGGTCATCTAAATTAAAGTCACCTGTTCTGGTCCATTTTAGTTCGCTGATTTCTAAAATGTCGGTGTTCACTCTTGTTATCTCCTGTCTGATCACTTCCCTGGTGGCTCAGCTGGTAAAGAATCCACCTGCAATGCGCGAGACCTGGGTTTGATCCCTGGGTTGGGAAGATCCCCTGGAGAAGGGGAACAGCTACCCATTCCAGTATTCTGGCCTGGAGAATTCCGTGGACAGTGTGGTCCATGGGGTGGCAAAGAGTCAGACACGACTGAAGTACTTTGGCTCACCCACTCACACAATTTACCCTGATTCATGGACCTAACATTCCAGGTTCCTATGCAATATTGTTCTTTACAGAATTAGACTTTACTTCCATCAACAGTCACATCCACAACTGGGCATTGTTTTTGCTTTGGCTCAGCCTCTTCATTCTTTCTGGAGCTATTTCTCCACTGTTCTCCAGTAGCATATTGGGCACCTACCGACCTGGAAAGTTCATCTTTCAGTGTTGTGTCTTCTTCCCTTTTCATACTGTTCAATGTGGTTCTCAGTGCAAAATACTGAAGGGTTTACCATTCTCTTCTCCAGTGGACCACATTTTTTCAGAACTCTCCACCATGACCAGTCCATCTTGGGTGGCCCTGCACGGCATGGCTCATAGTTTAATTGAGTTAGACAAGGCTGTGATCCATGTGATCAGTTTGGTTAGTTTTCTGTGATTGTGGTTTTCATTCTGTCTGCCCTCTGATGAAGGATAAGAGGCTTGTGGAAGCTTCCTGATGAGAGGGACTGGCTCTGGGGGACAAAAGTACCCCATGGCGAAGCGAGTGCTTTGTGACATGCATGCACAGTGCTGTAAGTGATCTCAGCCATTACATAATCAGTATTTACAAAACATAGAGTGAAAGCAAGAGGTCACGGGGATAAGGGAGCCTGACACCACCATCTTGGCTAATTTGCTCTTTTGCTGCAACTCCAAACTGGCAACTAACTTTGGTGACACATGGTCAGAAAGGAGAAATATTCAGTTTTCTCATTTACAAAAGAAAAGTCATGTAAAAATGAGAATTGTAAAGCTGTCAGAGGTGTTTATCTTTGGGTTAGGGCCAAATTAGAGTAAGATTGCTTGAAGTTAGTTCTTTTTTGTTTGTTTCTCTAGCTTCTTATCTATTTATATTGTGGTAAAAGCGTATACAAATAGCTGTGAAAAGAAGAGAAGCGAAAAGCAAAGGAGAAAAGGAAAGATATAAACATCTGAATGCAGAGTTCCAAAGAATAGCAAGAAGAGATAAGAAAGCCTTCTTCAGCGATCAACGCAAAGAAATAGAGGAAAACAACAGAATGGGAAAGACTAGAGATCTCTTCAAGAAAATCAGAGATACCAAAGGAACATTTCATGCAAAGATGGGCTCGATAAAGGACAGAAATGGTAGGGACCTAACAGAAGCAGAAGATATTAAGAAGAGGTGGCAAGAATACCCAGAAGAACTGTACAAAAAAGATCTTCACAACCCAGATAATCACGAT
This sequence comes from Tragelaphus eurycerus, assembly GCA_935064755.1. Taxonomy (NCBI): domain Eukaryota; kingdom Metazoa; phylum Chordata; class Mammalia; order Artiodactyla; family Bovidae; genus Tragelaphus; species Tragelaphus eurycerus. Next base: position 18,248,800 of record CAKXYN010000039.1, on the reverse strand, counting down.
GATGTGATCACTGACCTAGAGCCAGACATCCTGTAATGTGAAGTCAAGTGGGCCTTAGAAAGCATCACTCTGAACAAAGCTAGTGGAGGTGATGGAATTCCAGTTGAGCTATTCCAAATCCTGAAAGAGGATGCTGTGAAAGTGCTGCACTCACTATGCCAGCAAATTTGGAAAACTCAGCAGTGGCCACAGGATTGGAAAAGGTCAGTTTTCATCCCAATCCCAAAGAAAGGCAATGCCAAAGAATGCTCAAACTACTGCACAATTGCACTCATCTCACAAGCTAGTCAAGTAATGCTCAAAATTCTCCAAGCCAGGCTTCAGCAATATGTGAACCGTGAAATTCCTGATGTTCAAGCTGGTTTTACAAAAGGCAGAGGAACCAGAGATCAAATTGCCAACATCCGCTGGATCATGCAAAAAGCAAGAGAGTTCCAGAAAAACATCTATTTCTGCTTTCTTGACTATGCCAAAGACTTTGACTGTGTAGATCACAATAAACTGTGGAAAATTCTGAAAGAGATGGGAATACCAGACCACCTGATCTGCCTCTTGAGAAATTTGTATGCAGGTCAGGAAGCAACTGTTAGAACTGGTCATGGAACAACAGACTGGTTCCAAATAGGAAAAGGAGTACATGAAGGCTATATATTGTCACCCTGTTTATTTAACTGATATGCAGAGTACATCATGAGAAATGCTGGACTGGAAGAAACACAAGTTGGAATCAAGATTGCTGGGAGAAATATCAATAACCTCAGATATGTAGATGACACCACCCTTATGGCAGAAAGTGAAGAGGAACTCAAAAGCTTCTTGATGAAAGTGAAAGTGGAGAGTGAAAAAGTTGGCTTAAAGCTCAATATTCAGAAAACGAAGATCATGGCATCTGGTCCCATCACTTCATGGGAACTAGATGGGGAAACGGTGGAAACAGTGTCAGACTTTATTTTTCTGGGCTCCAAAATCAGTGCAGATGGTGACTGCAGCCATGAAATTAAAAGACGCTTACTCCTTGGAAGGAAAGTTATGACCAACCTAGATAGCATATTCAAAAGCAGAGACATTACTTTGCCAACAAAGGTTCGCCTAGTCAAGGCTATGGTCTTTCCTGTGGTCATGTATGGATGTGAGAGCTGGACTGTGAAGAAGGCTGAGCACTGAAGAATTGATGCTTTTGAAGTGTGGTGTTGGAGAAGACTCTTGAGAGTCCCTTGGACTGCAAGGAGATCCAACCGGTCCATTCTGAAGGAGATCAGCCCTGGGATTTCTTTGGAAGGAATGATGCTAAAGCTGAAACTCCAATATTTTGGCCACCTCATGCGAAGAGTTGACTCATTGGAGAAGACTCTGATGCTGGGAGGGATTGGGGGCAGGAGGAGAAGGGGACGACAGAGGATGAGATGGCTGGATGGCATCACTGACTCGATGGATGTGAGTTTGAGTGACCTCTGGGAGTTGGTGATGGACAGGGAGGCCTTGCGTGCTGCGATTCATGGGGTTGCAAAGAGTCGGACACGACTGAGCGACTGATCTGATCTGATCTGAAAAGCATATCAAGTTAAATTTACAACCTTAGACTTTTGTCGTGTACAGTTCAGAAATGTGCATTCACATTATTGTAAAATAGATTTCTAGAACTTTCTCCTCTTGCAAAACTGAAACTCCAGAGCCACTGAACATGAGTTCCCTCTCCTCCAGCTCCTGGCAATCACCATTGTACTTTTTATTTCTGTGATTTTGACTCATTTACATACTTCATATCAGTGGAATCAGGCTTTTGGTGATTGGTTTACCTCAAATGAGCTTACTTTTTAATGAACACTTTCAGAAATAGTCTGCAGATAGCAGGCATTAGCTAACAACTGAAAAACTCTCAGGATGTTGTCTTGAGCTGCAGGCTGGCTGTGTAGAAGGAAGGAGAGTGATTGACACAAGGTGAGCCTGGTCGGTGGGCCTGGCATGGGGCAGGTGCTGCCATGAGTGGACCAGGCATGTGGTGTCATGAGCGACGGGGCAGGTAGATGTTGGTAAAAGGAAGATTCTGGGTTGGAATGCAGTAAAATGCTTCTTTTAAAGACAAATGAGTGAGAAGAAAGCAGGCCCTGGGATTATTTTAATAAGCACACCAAATCGGTCCTAACACAGAGTGCTTCTGGTTCATTTGACACCTTGACCTCTAAAGCTCTCCAGAAGGGCACAGCCTTTCTGCAGTGAAATGTTTTCACTGTGACTTGTAAAGTCACAACAGAGCTTCGTATACAACCTCAAAACTAGTTATGTAGTTGGCAAAGAGTGGTATGATTTTCCCTTTTTACTTTGACCACAAAGGTGCCATGTTTAAGCTCCCCAAAGAGAGCTCTATGGAGGTGGAGCCTGACTGTTGTGTGGCCAGCTAACGGGCCGTGGGACAGCAGTGCTGGTGGGCATGGGCTTAGCATTAGAGCCACCCTGCTTTAGGTGGGCTTCCCAGGTGTCGCTAGTGGTAAAGAGCCTGCCTGCCAGTGCAGGAGACACAAGAGATGTAGGTTTGATACCTGGGTCAAGAAGATCCCCTGGAGGAGAGCATGGCAACCCACTTCAGTATTCTTGCCTGGAGAATCCCATGGACAGAGGAGTCTGGTGGGCTACAGTCCACAGGGTTGCAAAGAGTCGGACATGACTGAAGCAACTTAACATGCACGCACGCTACTTTAGGTGAGATTGCAAGTCAACAAACAGCAGATCTTGAAGGACAAATGGCCTCCCTGCTTCTTTGGCAAAGTGCAGAGACTCAGAAGGTGAGTTTCTGGTATGAACACCAGTTAAATATTTCCTGACCAAGCCCAACAACCCTGACTTGACCAGAGTGATGGCTTAGGTGTCAGGAGGGTTAGTCTTTTGGAGATTGGTGTCTGAAGCCATGAGGTTTGGTGGTCTCTTTTCTGCAAAGAGACATTGCAGAAAGAAAGGGAACAGGAAACAGCTTACAGGGCACCAGAAAGCAGAGGTGGGAAGTTAGAAAGGACGAATAGATATGCCATGTGTGAAAGGAGAGGAGAGAGAGGGGCTATCATTCGAATTGTGGTTATTTTCCCAAAGGTCATGAGGGCACTCACATCGAGTTCAGCTTTGAACACTGGAAAAGGTGATGAACCCGTAATATTATAAAGTAAACACTGTATGCCGCTTTGCCCTCTGGCTCTACCACTGTGATGGAATGAAGTCAAAGGGGATGGAAAGCTTGAAGTTGCTGGATTAGACCCACCACCATAGCAACACAGGACTGGTCTGGGTGGCGATTCCAACATTGTAACTACCAATACAAGAAGGCGTCTCTGAAACAATTGGGGAAATTTAAATATAAAGTGGATACTAACTGGTAATAGGGAAGCCCCACTGATTTTGTTAGGTGTGACTGTTAAGGCAATCATGGAAAAATTCATGCTATCAGTTAGAGATGTCTTCTGAAATATTTACAGCAAAATGACATGATATATGAGATATGCTTTATTTTTTTTTTCATTTGAGATCTGTTATTATTTTGGTTATTATTACTCTACCAATTTTTAAAAAACTGGAGTACAGTTGCTTTTCAATGTTGTATTAGTTTCTGCTGTACAATGAAGTGATTTGGCTATAAGCGTACATATATCCCCTTCCTCTGGAGCCTTACTCCACCCCCTGAGGGTCATGACAGAGCCCTGGGCTGGACTCCCTGTGTTATACAGCAGTTTCCCACCAGCTCTCTATTTTACATACGGTACTGTATATATGTTCGGAGAAGGCAATGGTACCCCACTCCAGTACTCTTGCCTGGAAAATCCCATGGATGGAGGAGCCTGGTAGGCTGCAGTCCATGGGGTCGCTACGAGTCGGACATGACTAAGCGACTTCCCTTTCACTTTTCACTTTCCTGCATTGGAGAAGGAAATGGCAACCCACTCCAGTGTTCTTGCCTGGAGAATCCCAGGGATGGGGGAGCCTGGTGGGCTGCCGTCTATGGGGTCGCACAGAGTTGGACATGACTGAAGCGACTTAGCAGCAGCAGCAGCAGCAGTGTATGTGTGTTAATGCTGCTCTTTCAATTCGTCCCGTCCTTTCCTTCCCCCTACTGTGTCCACAGTGCATTTTCTATGTCTGCATCGTGAGATATATTTTTAAATAGTTCAGAAAAAAAATGTATATATGTGTGTGTGAGAGAGAGAGAGCGAGGGAGGTGGAAGAAGCAAACAAAGATCAGTAAGATATTGGGATTGTTAAATATTATTAAAATTGAACAGTGGGCAAAGGAGGACTCATCCTCTAGCTTTCTCTCTTGTTTATGTTTGAGATTTTCCACAATAAGAATGTCTCCCTCCCTGCCTTAAAAATGTCGGTATTGATTTAATTTCACAAAAGCATCAGCACATTAACTCCAGGACCCTCTAGACCGCACATCACACTTGGGAACTCGGAGCCACACATTCCGTTGGCCTGACTCAATGGAATGCACAGCACACTGTAAATAGATCTGGGTTTATGGCTCTGAGAGATGCTTCCATGGATACAAGTCTGTACAGTCAGCCCGGAAGGTAGAGGTCTCTTCTCTCTGCTGGAGATGTGTTTATTCTTTTGCAATTAACATTCTTTCAGAGATCAGTGTGTGATACAGTTTGCTCAGGGGTCTATATTTTACAGGCAGTGTAGACATTCACCTTTCGTGGCCCAGGATGCCTGTCTACATTGGGTCAATCAAGTGAAATTCGTAGACTGACTCAGCATCAGCGAATAAAGGAGATGGGCTGGTGGCTGAGGGGCCTGGGCAAGACTTCCTGGAAGTGAATAGCTCTTCTTGTTCCCAAAGGCCCCCAGCAGGAGGAGGTCTTCTGGTGGGTGCAACCTAGACATTTTCAGCCTTTTTCCTCATCTCCAGTCAGTTTAGTTCAGTTGCTCAGTTGTGTCTGACTCTTTGAGACCCCATCGACTGCAGCATGCCAGGCCTCCTTGTGCATCACCAACTCCCGGAGCCTACTCAAACTCAAATCCATCGCTTTGGTGATGCCATCCAACCATCTCATCTCCAGTAGTCCTCCATTTTTCTAGTAGTCATGCACAGTTGTGAGAGTTGGACCAGGAAGAAGTTGAACCAAGAAGAAGAGTTGAACCAGAAGCATCAATTCTTTGATGCTTTCGAACTGTGGTGTTGGATAAGAGTCTTGAGTGCCCTTTGGACAGCAAGGAGATCAAATCAGTCAATCCTAAAGGAAATCAACCCTAAATATTCATTGGAACAACTGATGGTGAAGCTGAAGATCCAATCCTTTGGCTATCTGTTGGGAAGAGCCAACTTGTTGGAAAAGATCCTGATGCTGTTGCAGAGAAGAAGCCAATTCTGACTCCATGTTGGAACTGTTTCTTTGATTTGCTTTTTGTTGCTTTATAATCATACAGAATGGTCTGCCTCAGAGAATCCTGTCCCTCTGCCTGATTGTGAAACTAAAGTGCCTTTGTTTAGAAACTTGTCCACCTGTAGATGGCAGGAAGGAAGAAATTAACACATCCTCTGCCTGAGGTTTGCCATTCTAAGAGATGTTTGCAAGATTAATGGCCATTTTACTTTGCTTCCTCACCTCCCTCCATCTCTGAGCTATAAAACAACCTGGCATCCAGACCCCGATATGGTTATTTTAAGGCACCAGCCTGCCATCTTCTCTGTCAGCTAGGTCCCTGATTATAGTCTCTTCCTTGCCTCAACCTCTCTTCTCTCAGATTCATTGGCCTGTTGTATGGTAAGCAGAGTGAGCCTGGACTCGGTAACAATGCTGGGAAAGATTGAGGGCAGGAGGAGAAGGGGACGGCAGAGGATGAGATGGTTGGATGGCAGCACCAACTCAATGGACATGAGTTAGAGCAAACTCTGGGAGATGGTGAACAACAGGGAAGCCTGGTGTACTGCAGTCACAAAGCACTGGACGCAGCTTAGAGACTGAACAACAAGCTCATTTCCACCTCCTTCTGAGCCAGGTGAAAAATCAGCCTGGTTCCTTTCTGACCCTTAGGATGTACTGCTGAAGGCCACTTAACGTTTTCCATCTGTCCTTTTTCTTTCCCTGCTTTGGAAACTGTGGTCTCTTTTGCTCCCTTTAGAGTTTTATCTGAATTGCTGGCATTTCTCTGGTTGCAGGGCCTAGCCCAGCTGGGCCCAGCAGACATTTACATTCTGGCATATAGTAATTTATTTTTATGAGTAACCTAGCCAGGAATACTTGAAAAACATGAAAATTTCTAGTATACAGTATTAATACTGAAACCTGCTCTAAAGCATATTTTACCTTTATTTGCAGGCAAGGAGTCTTCACTGGATAAATCATAGACTTCTAATTAGTAGGAACTTTAGGGAATACTTATTCCAGTGCTGCTGTGAGTGCCCAAATCTATCCATGCATCAGATAGATCAGGCAATTAACTCGTGACCAGTTTCATGATTGCAGCCAACTTTTTGCAACCCCGTGAACTGTAGCCCACCAGGCTCCTCTGTCCATGGGATGCTCCAGGAAAGAATAATGGAGTAGGTTGCTGTTCCCTTCATGGGATCTTCCCGACTCAGGGATTGAACCCAGTTCTCCTGCATTGCAGGCAGATTCTTTACCATTTGAGCCACCAGGGATGCCCCTAGGGGTGGAAAGGTGATGTTTATATAAAGTCACGTCCAGTGGGCACAAATGAATTCTAACTTACAATAGGCGGATGGTGTGGAAATTAAGCTGCCTGAATTTGGCATAGGTTGGAGAAGGAAATGGCAACCCACTCCAGTGCTCTTGCCTGGAGAATCCAATGGACGGAGTAGCCTGGTGGGCTGCAGTCCATGGGGTCGCACAGAGTCGGACATGACTGAAGCGACTTAGCAGCAGTAGCAGCAGCAGCAGGATACAGAGAAAGGCTCAGTTTTTGTCCACTATTTTTGTATTCTAATGTCTCTTTACAATCAATTACTGTATGCACAGAATCATTCAGTTCTTTCTTATAATATTTATTTCATTATTTCATTCAGTTCTTTCTTATAATATTTATTTAATTATTTCACCATATAGACAATAGCTTTCAAAGTTCTACCGTTTGCATATAAAGAAAGGAATGGCTCTGTCACTTCTGGTTGAACAAATTAGGAACTTTTACAAAATTCTTGGCAGTAGAAATACAATATGCTTAAAAGCTGGTGGAAACAGGTTTTAAAGTTTATGTGTTATAAACATTATTAAACCATTTATCTGAAAGTTAATCCAGTAAAATAAACCACATTTTTCTTAAGCATATCTTTGAATACTGAAAGGCCAAAATTGTACTCAAGAACTAAGTATTAAATTATCTTTATTTTTGCTATTTGTTAAGAAACCATTCAGCTGTTTTGGAGCAGATATTTGTCTGAAAACATAAGTCACAAGTGGCTATTTAAAGCTTTTCTTCATACTTATTTTTATATTATTTTTTCTTCATGTTTTCTGGCCTTGACTTTATTTCTCTTGTACTTTTTGTTGGGCTTCCCAGGTGGTACTAGTGGTAAAGAACCTGCCTACCAATGCAGGAGACTTAAGAGAAGCTGGTTTGATCCCTGGGTCGGGAAGATCCCCTGGAGGAAGGCACAACACACTCCAGTATTCTTGCCTGGAAAATCCCAGGGACAGAGGCGCCTGGAGGGCTACAGTCCACGGACTTGCAAAGAGTTGGACAAGTTGACGAAGCATGTCTGTACTGTCATGCAACTAAATCAGACGTCAGCTAAGGATTTTCCCTGAAGATTCATACATGAACGAAGAAACAAATTTTCTAATTGAATTGGAATTGTCTATAGATTAATAAATTGGTATATGCACGTATCTGTCTGAGTGTAAGTTTAACCTCGGAGTTAAGTTTAAAGAAGGTGAAATTTATCCCTAACTTTGCCCTTCTTATCCCCAGATGATGGTGAAGGTTAAAAGGCATCAGATAAATCCCCACCTATGTGTTGGCTAACCAACAAAATCGCCCTCAATAAGGGAACACTTTTGTCAGTTCAGGGGCACAGTCTGTAGGACAGTGGGTCCTAGTCACTTTCCATCATATCCTTCTAATCACATTACCTTGGTGGTAACTCTCTCACCTGCCTGTACAGGTTTCTAACGGCTGATTGTAGAGTGCTGTATATAATTGCATGCTGCTGCTGCTGCTGCTAAGTCACTTCAGTCGTGTCTGACTCTTAGCGACCCCATGGACTGCAGCCCACCAGGCTCCTCCATCCATGGGATTTTCCAGGCAAGAGTACTGGTGTGGGGTGCCATGGCCTTCTCCGTATAACTGCATACAACAATGTAACTGCAATGATCACGATGACTATTCCATCAAGATTTCGAGTGCTCTGTGCTAGTGACAAGAAGATAGATAAGACAAAATGACTGTTCTCCAGAAGCTTCAGTCAACTGGAGAGGATGAACAGATTAAAGTAGAGTGCTAAGTGAACTAACTAAGGATACACTTTTCCTCTCCTCCACCATGAATGTGAGAACTGGAATTTCTATATTCAAAGACAAGGTACCAAAGACCATGGTTGGTGTTAGCATCTCAGGGGAGATACGACCTAAGCTAGGGTGGCACTGCCAATACCATCACAGTGAACACAGGCAAAAAACGTTTAAAATGAGGCAGAGCATAAGACCGCAAGGTAAGACGGCCACTGCCATCCTGAAGGGGAAGAAATTTGGGGTTGGATTCCTTAGAGACGGAGACTTTCCAGGGTTGCAGTCCCAGAAGGCTCCTCCTCCCATCAGGAAGGCAGGGAGTGGGCTGAGGTTTTTTAAAAATATTTATTTATATTTATTGATTTATTTGGCTATGCCAGGTCTTAGCTGTAGCAGGCAGGATCTTCAATCTTTGTTTCAGCATACGAGATCTTTCATTGTGGTATGCAGATCCACAGTTGCTGCTTGCAGGATCTAGTTCCTTGACCAGGGACCGAACCCTGTATTGTGAGCATGGAGTCTTAGCCGCTAAACCACTAGGAAGTCCCTGGGCTGAGTGTTTAAGTGTGAATTTCATTTCAAGAGCCAAGAAAGAGAAATTGTACCTTTTATAGGTGAGATTGGCTGTAAGGAACAAATTTGCAAGGATAGGATAAGAACAAACAGGTTGACCAGAAAGGTCAGGAATTTTAAATACCCAGAATATCTGGCTTGGGTGTTTGGCTTTTATGCCATGGAGGAAAGACAGGAGCGGGAGACACTGGATGTGGGATCCCAGTTACAGAGCTCTGTGGCCGAGTTGAAATGACACATACATCTGAGACTGAACTGACAGAAGGCATGAAACGGAAGGGATAGATAGACGGGAGATATTTTGAAAAAATAATGAAAAGAGTTGGTTGTCCAACTAGATATGGAGGTTCAGGGAAGTTAGGAGGTAAAGAAGAGTCTAAGATTTGTCCCTGGGAAATCATTAAGAGGCATCGTGCCTCCGACAGAAACTAGTGACATTGTAGGGGTGGGCAGGGAGCTGGATTCTGTGATGAGACAATGATGAACTTAATTTTCGTGTTACTTTTAAAGGAATGTCAGGTCATCTAATGAGCTGTGTGACCAGAGAGCCATTAGAGATGCAAGAATGGAAACTGGGACAGAGGGCTAGGCTTGATATTCAGATCCTTGTGGGAGAAGAAGGTGCTGTCTAGAGCCATCTCACTATGCATTCATCTACCCAAGCGTGTATGTACATGTGTTTGGTTCAGTTCAATCATTCAGTCATGTCTGACTCTTTGTGACCCCATGGACTGCAGCTCTCCAGGCTTCCCTGTCCATCACCAACTCCCGGAGCTTGTTCAAACTCATGTCCATCGCGTTGGTGGTGCCATCCAACCATCTCATCTTCTGTTGTTCCCTTCGCCTCCTGCCTTCAATCTTTCAAGCAACTCATTAACTTATTCATTGGCTCTCCATTCACACATTAATGTATTTGCTTTTCGTTTATCCATCCATTAATTCCTCATATCCTTATTAGAATCCTTGCTGGGTGCCGGGTATCATGATGCTCTTGGAAAAAGGGACAAGAAGCACTCTTGCCCCGAGGATGCTCACTGCTGAAAGTCCCAGTCTCTGCTGGTCAGCACCTTAACTTTCCCCCACGTCTCCCCTAACTGCTGCCTCAGTTTCTTTTTCTGTACAAAGCAGCTGCCAGTGTGAGATCTAGAGTGAAAAGATTTCAGATTTGCTGAAGTAACGACGCGTGGACGGGAATGTGGGGTTATATTTTCTAAACATTCTAGGACATGTGTTGCTTTTAAATTTAAAACAGATAGAAAGGACATTTGCCAGGACAGAAAAAGCGAGTTTTCCAGACAGTGATCATATTTGAGTTGGACTTCCAAGTAAGTGGAGCCCAAAGGCATTACCTTCCTGGAAGTTATATGCTGAAGACACACTGCCTTTGGGGCTGAACCCAAGGAAGCCTCAGCTCACACAGATGCAAGGCTGCTTTTCCGAGGGCTTTGGGGGTCTGGAGCTTGGGAGTTGAGTCCCACGGGGTTGATTTGTCTGGGAAAGACTCTCTGGGTTCAGACTCCTATCTTGGTCTCTGTGTTCGTTTTCGCACATGGATCTTCTCTTTGTGCATCTGGTCAATAGTTTATTCCCAAGAACGTGAAGTCATTGTTGGCCGGAGAACTTGAGCCCTTGGAATTTAACTCCTGCGTGAGTGTCTGGTTGTCTGGATTCCTTGTGTCCTCAGCACCCCTGGGGCTCGCTCCAAGCAGGCAGGTGTCGGAGACGGAGCGGTAGGTAGATCGGGGGGCTGGGGAGGAGACACGAGGAAGGATGCCTCCAGGCTTTTCTGCGCTGGTGTCATGACTCACAAATGTGATCTTCATTTGTTTCATGTGCTGCCAGGGGCGCCTGCAGTGGTGTTCTTTCCTGTCTCTTTCCAGCTCCAATCCTCCCCGCTCCCCATGACCAGTCAGGCTCTGCTCCGCTGGGAAGGGTCTGCATGCTGGCTTTCCACTGAGCGGTCAGAACAACCTCTCCAAGAGCTTGGGGAAGACCCTAGGCCCTCTGTGGCACTGCCAGGGCAGAGCTCTCAGACTCCAGGGGACACAGATTCCCCTGTGTCCTAGGTGGGTTTGCCCCTTGCAGTGCAAATGCTCTGTATGCGGGGTGGTTAGCGCCCGCTGCTGTCCTGGTATCAAGAGGTGGTCCTGATGGGTTCGGAGAAGGCAATGGCACCCTACTCCAGTACTCTTGCCTGGAAAATCCCATGGACAGAGAAGCCTGGTAGGCTGCAGTCCATGGGGTCGCCAAGAGTCAGACCTGACTGAGTGACTGCACTTTCACTTTTCACTTTCCTGCTTTGGAGAAGGAAATGGCAACCCACTCCAGTGTTCTTGCCTGGAGAATCCCAGGGACGGGGGAGCCTGGTGGGCTGCCATATATGGGGTTGCACAGAGTCAGACACGACTGAAGCGACCTAGCAGCAGCAGCTGATGGGTTCAAGGAGGGTCCCTCCACGGTGAAGGGCTGCTGCGAGATTCACTCTTTAAATATAACCTTCACTTCTGGTGGAGGAGGGCCTCTCAACTCATTAGAAGTGACTTGGAGGCTGGGGCTAGGGCTTTCACCTCCTTTACACCAACCCCTTACACACACAGCACCCAGCACACACAAGGCATGTGTGGCTGTCTGCTGCTGGTTGAGGCTCAGCGGTCTGTGGTTCCTCTGTGAAAGCTGGGGTGAGAGACGAACCTTAGGATGTGCTCTGGCTGTCTAGTGCTGCTAACACACACCCCAGGGCCTGGGTTTATAAAAACAGAAGCTTATTATTATGCCTGTGGATGCTACAGGACAGAAATTTAAATCCGGCACACCAGGCTGGCTTATCTCTGCCCCATGGTGTCTGAGGTCTCACCTGGGGTGACCAGAATATCTGAGAGGGTCTTTAACAATGGAACTGGTTCTTCCTTCACATGTCTGGTGCCCGGGCTGAGATGACATGAAAACTGGCCTGGTGGGCTCTCTACCAGAGTGCCTACATGCGTGGCCTTTTCACATGGCTGGAGCTTCCTCCCAACCTGTGGCTCTGGGGTCATCAGATTTCTGACCTGGAGGGTCAGAGCCCCAAGAGCGAGTGTTTTGGTAAACAAGTCCTTTTCTGCCTGCCTTAGGGGCCTCAGAGAGTCATTTCCACCCCTTTTTATAGGTCAGAGCAGTTATAGATGCCTCCAGAATCCAGGGGAGAGAGGCCTGGCCTTCGGGGGACAGAGTGTCAAAGCACTTGAGGTCTCGCTGTAAGGCTGCCACAGGCCCCAGCTGTATGAAGCATCTCCCTCAGCATCAGAAACAGAGAGGTGATGGGTGGGAAAATGAGAAAATTCTTTGGCCACAGAAAGCAGTGAAAATTTAAAAAAGCTTTTAGCTTTGGGGGCCCCAACCCCGAGTCCTGAGAGCTCCCTGGTCCAATTCCTCTTTGTTCGGAGTGGCAACAAGGGTCCTTGGGGTGTCACCAGAAGTGCCACCCTGGGGGCCTGCTTTGGGTCTGGGCACAGGGTCTCACATCGGCTTCTGAGTATAAGGCTCATACCTCCACTCACATCCACCTAAGAACTGTGAAGAATTTTCCATTCAAAACTTCCTACAAGCAGCTCTTTCTGGTCTCCCAAGATCAATATTTCATAGAGCTTCTCTCTGATTTAGGGCTTCCCAGGTGGCACTAGTGGTAAAGAACTGGCCTGCCAATGCAGAAGACATAAGAGACACAGGTTCGATGCCTGAGTCAGGAGGATTCCCTGGAGTAGGAAATGACAACCCACTCCAGTATTCTTGCTTGGAGAATCCCATGGACAGAGGAGTCTGGTGGGCTACTATCCATGGAGTCGCCAAGAGTCAGACACGACTGAAGGGACTTAGCATGCAAGCACGCACACTCTTTTATTTGGGAGCATGACCCTCGCAGGGGCTCTCCCAGGACAGCAAGGACTCATTGCATGGCCAGAGTCAGCAGGGCTTAGATTGGATGCCCCACCCTCGTCCCAAAGCTTGGCGGGAGAAGGGCACTCATGGGAGACGCGTCCTCAGATCCCGTATCTGGCCTGGAGGAAGTTGGCCTTTGTTTGATCTTGTATCTGAAGCTCTGTGGGAAGTTTCAGTTTCCAGCTGGGGATGGTGATGAGTGTCTGTGAAATGCATCATCAATGAACTTCACCCCATGAACATGACTGTAAATGCCTTAGAGATAAGCATTATCTGAACATCATCATGACCGCCAAGTAGCTAGCGAAAAGAATGTTGATGCTATTCTGGGTAGCCTTTGAAAAATCCAAATCATCGTTGCTGCTGCTGCTAAGTCACTTCAGTCGTGTCCAACTCTGTGCGACCCCATAGACGGCAGCCCACCAGGCTCCCCCATCCTTGGGATTCTCCAGGCAAGAACACTGGAGTGGGTTGCCATTTCCTTCTCCAGTGCATGAAAGTGAAAAGTGAAAGTGAAGTCACTCAGTTGTGTCTGACCCTCAGTGACCCCATAGACTGCAGCCTACCAGGCTCCTCCGTCCATAGGATTTTCCAGGCAAGAGTACTGGAGTGGGGTGCCATTGCCTTTTCCGCCAAATCATCGTTAGTTCCCTTCAATTCACCAACTCTGCATGGCCATGGAGTCAGGTTTGGTTGCCACTGGAAAAGCATTTTTACCATTAGACCGTTCGGTCTAGGGGTGTTCTCAATGGGAGCAGCATGACTTAGGAAGGAATCTTCACTTATGACTCATGCCTGCAACTTGACCCTCCCAGGGGAGGCAGCCGATTCTGGTGCTGGAAAATAGCCAAAGAGGACAATTTTCAGTTCTAAGTTCTGCTTCAAGCTGCCTTCAGAATGGAGGAGCCCTTGTCAGCCTGTGGAACCTTAAGGAAGAGGCCTGCTGGGCACAAGGCTTGAGGCTTCATGAAGAAATGCCTTCCTGTGTCATCTTTAAAAGACTTCATTTGCATCTGGGGGTGATTCGAGATTAAAAAGGAGACATGGAATCTAGAGGGTAAGTGAAGCAAAGAGTAGAAGGGGAGAGGACCAGGGAGAAGACATGCCAGGAAATATGAATGGCACGTGCTCAAAATAGCATCTCAGCTCAGTCAGACCCAAGACAATGTTGACTTATAATTTATTCCATCATGAGTAAAATACTCAGTTCTGATCCACTCAGGTGAAAGAAATAATTGTGAAGGTATCTCCATAGGCAGAAGCCCTTACAGAAATCCTGTGTGGAACTCTAAAATAATCACCCTCTGCCTTGTCTCATGGGGAAGGCAATGGCACCCCACCCCAGTACTGTTGCCTGGAAAACCCCATGGACGGAGGATCCTGGTAGGCTCCAGTCCATGGGGTCGCTAAGAGTCGGACACGACTGAGCGACTTCCCTTTCACTTTTCACTTTCATGCATTGGAGAAGGAAATGGCAACCCACTCCAGTGTTCTTGCCTGGAGAATCCCAGAAACTGGGGAGCCTGGTGAGCTTCTGTCTATGGGGTCGCACAGAGTCGGACACAACTGAAGCAATTTAGCAGCAGCCTTGTCTCATTCCTAGACAGCCCCACCCCATAGCATATCCAGTATTGGATAATTAGATCCGCGAGGCTTTGGCAAAGTCAGCTTTCTAATGTAAAGCATCCTGGTTGCAAAGGAGAACGCCCTTTGGTAAAAGCATGAGATAGGATCATTGCCTGGTGGCTGTGAGTTCTCATCCTGGTTCCTCCCATCCTGGTTTCCACACATCTGGGGCTGTGGATTGTTTATTTACTGTGTTTTTGGCTGCAGCACAGAGGTCAGGCACCTTTGCAAATTGCAGGCAGTGATGACTAAACCTCAACGTTTCTACCACCTCAAAAACCCTGGAGAAGAGTGTGTCACATATACACCCGGAAAAACAAGTTCCCAAATTTAAAAGAAATCAGAAACTACTGGTTGAGAAACACTGAACATCTAGATGTTCTTCGGTTTTCTCCTAGAAATGTACATTTTGGTCCTCTGTGCTAGGCTTGGAGCCTCCAGAGCTCAACCGTGTCTCTCTGGGTTTCTGGGAGAGCTCTCACGTTTCACACTTAGGTGGCCCACGGAGGACCTCAGTAATGGAAGGGGCATCAGTAGCAACCTTGTGGGCAGGTCTCATGGTTCAGCCTGGCCAAGTAGCAGGTAGACTGAGGAAAGCAACTGTGTTTTCATGGACAAACAGGCTACGCTCACAACAGAAAAAGGTTTCTGTGCTGGGAGCCCGGTGGTCAGTTCTGGAGGCTGAGGGCTGCAGGGAGGACCAGCTTCTCTGACTTTCTTAGACCAAGGATGAAGGATGGAATGAGAGCCCTGGCCCACGGGGATGCACCCACGTGAACATCCCAGCACTGTCAACAGTGGCTGGGTTTAGCTTTAGCAGAGTGGGCGCCCTGGGGAACCTTGTCATCCCTAGATTGGCTCCTACCACCTGACATGCTCCATGCTTGCTCCTTGGAAGAAAAGCTATGATGAACCTGCTGCTGCTGCTGTTAAGTCACTTCAGTCGTGTCCGACTCTGTGCGACCCCATAGACGGCAGCCCACCAGGCTCCCCCATCCCTGGGATTCTCCAGGCAAGAACACTGGAGTGGGTTGCCATTTCCTTCTCCAATGCATGAAAGTGAAAAGTGAAAGGGAAGTCGCTCAGTCGTGCCCGACTCTTAGTGACCCCATGGACTGCAGCCTACAAGGCTCCTCCATCCATAGGATTTTCCAGGCAAGAATACTGGAGTGGGGTGCCATTGCCTTCTCCAATGATGAACCTAGACAGCATATTAAAAAGCAGAGACATCACTTTACAAAGGTCCATCTAGTCAAAGTTATGGTTTTTCCTGGTCATGTATGGATGTGAGAGTTGCACTACAAAGAAGGCTGAGGACTAAAGAGTTGATGCTTTTGAACTCTGGTATTGGAGAAGACTCTTGAGAGTGCCTTAGACTGCAAGGAGATCCAATCAGTCTATCCTAATGGAAATCAGTCCTGAATATTCATTGGGAGGACTGATGCTGAAGCTGAAACTCTAATACTTGGGTCACCTGATGAGAAGAACTGACACACTGGAAAAGACCCTGGTGCTGGGAAAGACTGAAGGCAGGAGGAGAAGGGGACAACAGAGGATGAGATGGTTGGATGGTATCACTGACTCAATGGCCATGAGTTTGAGCAACTCTGGGAGTTGGTGATAGACAGGGAGCCTGGTGTGCTGCAGTCCATGGGGTCGCAGAGTTGAACACGACTGAGCGACTGAACAACAACCTGACACTCTCAAGACAGGCAGGATTCCTCCGAGTGTCTCTGAGTTTGGGTTTTGGCATCTGCCCTTGATAAACAGAACACACCCTGCCACCTCCTCTGCTCTGGATGGTTATGGCTCATATTCTGACTTTCAAGATCAAGAGGACTTTTTAAAAAAAATCACTTTACATTTTTAAAAAAATTGTAGATTTAATAACGTCTCAGCTTAAAGTTTTATTTTCTAAAGCCTCTTAGTAGCACAGTGTGACAGAATGCCTAGGAAAAAGAGGTACTTAATAGACCCAGTGCTAACAGCCCAGTGCTCCCTGCTTTCAAAATTCCTCATTGTTCCATGAGGGAAAATTACTCAGTCCCTCTGAACACAGGCCTCTCCTCTCAGGGGACCACATTCTCTGGGCAGCAGGGCCCACATCTGACTCATGGGCACCTACTCCTTTCTGCTTTTGGGCCGGCCCTCAGAGGACATGGAGCCTGTGAACTAACTAAAGGGTGGGGTCACCCTTGGCCCTGTGCCTTTGGCTTGGATGCAAGCTCTCCTCCTCTCCTGGCTTGCTCCATTTTTTGGACCCAACACCCGTCTTTGAAACGGTCCTGATGACATGAGAAGGTCACTGGTGGCCCTCAAGACCGGGATGCTTGGCATTGTACAGAGTTTGGGGTTCTGTGGATGTTTGTTTCCAAAGATGGCTACCAAAATTCTGCACGAATTTTTGTTAAGTCACTTCAGTTGTGTCCGACTCTTTGCCACCCTAAGGACTGTAGCCCTCCAGGCTCCTCTGTCCATGGAATTCTCCAGATGAGAATACTGCAGTGGGTTGCCATGCCCTCCTCCAGTGGGTCTGTCCGACCCAGGGATCAAACCCACGTCTCTGGTGTCTCCTGCATGGGCAGTCGGGTTCTTTACCATTAGCGCCACCTGGGAAATCCTCCCAAATCCTCACCAGTCCCTATTCTCTCTTTTTAAAAAATATTTATTAACTTATTTGGCTGTGCCACGTCTTAGTTGCAGCCTGTGGGGTCTTCAATCTTTGTTGCAGTATGAGGGATCTAGTTCCCTGTCCGGGGATTGATCCCAGGCCCCCTGCGTTGTGAGCACAGTCTTAGCCACTGGACCACCAGAGAGGTTCCCCCTATTCTCTTCGGAAATGTGGCTTCATCTCTCCTCTCATCTGAAGGTGGAGTCCTTTGCCTCTCTCCATGAGACTCGGATGGCCCTTTGACCTGCTTTGCCGGCAGAAGTGATGCTGTTTCATCTTCAAACCTGTGCATGATGGGTTTTTTTCCCCCTTGAGTATGCAGATCCAGTGAGCAGGAGTGACCTGAAGCAACTGGTCACATGTGAGCAGCTCTGGTTCTTGCCTGCTTCCTGTGAATGGATCACCCAGCACAGGACTTTTTCAGATCTCCAGACTTGCATTGGACACTTTACAGCCTGGCTTCAGAGCAAGCATTCTCAATCTCTGGAAAAGGAGGAATTGTAATCCTTTGATAATATTTTCCTAAGAGCAGTAAATCGTGTGGCCTCCTTTGTACGAAACCTTCCTCTCACAGTCTGGAGCAGTAGCTCAGCTTTTCACTAACTAGCATGTGGCCTCAGCCTTCTTACCTATAAAGGCAAGATGGCACAATCTATGTTTGATGGAGATGCTGGAAAATTGGGGTCCCTGCTCCCTCCACCCCCCAACCAGCAGTGCTGGGCAGGGGCTTTGTGATGGCTGTGTCCATCTTTCTGGGGCCACTCGAGTTGGTCGGCCTCCTCTCCTGGCTTGCTCCATTTTCTGGACCCAACAACCATATATGTCTTGGACTGAGACTGACTTTTCCCTGTCAACATTCAAGTCTGCTGTCACGTTCCTCCGTGGCTCCTGGGTTCCATGACTTGCCTTCCAGGCAGGATCCCTGTGGTCCCCTCCTGCCTGCCTGGGGGCTCTTGGGGAAGCCCCGCCCACTCGGTTCATCTTGGCTTTGAAGTTGAGACCCAGACAGCCCTCAGCAGGCACTGTCCTTTGACTTCTTTCTAGAGAGGGGGTTGGCTATGTAGAGTCATTCATTTCTTGCCAAAATCATCTTCTTGTGTGTTTCTGGCCAAGGTTAAGGAAAAGAAAGAACAGTAAACGTCCTGGAAAAGAGCCCTTCTCTATGTTCTGAATGATCCTGGCTTATTAGGTCTGTCCTTAAGTGAGACTCAATAAGAAAGCTCTCATATAAAACGTTCAGGTTGGAGAATCCTACCTCCCAGCCTCTCTTCCTCCCCAGGTCCATCTCTGCTGCATATCTGTCTGTTGGCTCCACACCAGGCTTCCAGCCTGCTTATGCTCTTTGCGTCTTCCCCTCTATCAAAGCATGTTCTCAGGAAGGGCTCTTAGGAATCTACGTCTACTTCACTGCAAACTACCACGACCAATGTTACTGTGTGCTGCTGTGTGCTAAGTTGCTCCAGTCATGTCTGACTCTTTGCAACCCCATGGACTGTAGCCCACCAGGCTCCTCTGTCCATGGGATTCTCTAGGCAAGAATACTGGGGTGGGTTGTTATGCCTTCCTCAAAAGTTACTGTGATGAGTATTAAATACAATAGGGGATAAAGCTTGAAGTCAAAGGAACGACTCTCTAAATGTGGAATATTGACCTTGACTGGCCAGCTGATACTGAATTGAAGGGTTGTGTAGTCAGAGGGAAAGAGTCTCACTATTAGAGAAACTAGGAGAGCCTCTAATCACATGTGTTGATCACTAACTACCTTTTGGAAGCCTACTCCAGAACTGAGCAGTAAATGCTGAGAACCTGCCCTGTGCTCAATCAGGTCACACACAGTAGGGGGTGCTGGTAGTGACCTTGACCTTGTCATGTTCCCTTGACTGTGCTCCTGCCTGGACTTTGGAAGCCTCTGTTCCTGTCACGTGGCACTTCCCATTGTCCATACATTCCCAGTGCACACTTCTTCTTTTCCTCTTCTCCATGTGACTCTTGACTCTTAAGTTTGGGTAATCCTGTGGTGGTTTATGTTAGGGGGGAATTGAGACTGCATCTGGGGGGTCACCTGTCCCCGCTGGGCTCCCTCTTCCACTCTGAGCAGTGGATATCCCCTCCCCTAACCCCAGCAGCTGGGACAAGATTTGCAAAGTAAGAATGACTGGCACTGGAAAATTTGGGAGACCTCCTGCAAATGAGCCATCAAGGTAACTGAGATATAAGTATCTTGTTCAGACTGAGTGTAAAGAAATTAGTCTTCTTTATCTTCACCTCTTGTTTTTACATGTCAATCAGTCATACATTTGTGTGTGTGTATTGATTTTAAAGCTTGGTTCTATGTGAGGACGATTCAATGAATGCTCCTGAGTCATTTACACTTTAATATGAAAGAAGGAGGTGGAAGAGCACTCAATATCTGGAGAGTGTCCTGGTGGTTCCAGACATCATCAGAACCACTCTGCTCATGGGTTGGGAGCAGAGTACGTGGATGTCTGAGGGTTCACTTCACATTACTCAGCTTCTACTTGTATAGAAAATTGGGGTTATGCGGCAGTAATGTGGCCGAAACACATCCCATCACTCCCACTCCCATGTTTAAACCATGACTTGTCAATGGTGCAGAGACTAAGACACAATTTTGAATGGATCCTGGGTCTAATACTATGGTTATGGATCAACTTCCCTGGTGGCTCAGATAGTAAAGAATCCACCTGCAATGCAGGAGACCTGGGTTCGATCCCTGGGTCAGGAAGATCCCCTGGAGAAAGAAATGGCTACCCACTCCAGTATTCTTGCCTGGAGGATCCCTGGCAAGAATGGACAGAGGAGCCTGGTGGGCTACAGTCCATGGGGTGGCAAAGAGTCAGACACGACTTATTGACTAACATGTTATGGTTATGTATCAGGGAATAAACTCTGATAATATTTAATTGGAAATGTTTTCTGTCTTGTGCTAAACTTGGTAAACATGGTAAATGATGCAAACTCTGCTAAGAGAAAGTGATTTTTTACAAAAAGAAGAGTCATCTTAAAAAGTTACAAACAATTTAGTTCATGACATGAAATTTCCTGATCAAAACAAATCTGTACTGTAGATTTGAAAAATCATATGCATTTTCATCTGTAACTGGTGCTCCAAGTCGCTTTCTTTCTCTTTTGAAAATTGAAGAATAGTTGATTTACAGTGTTGTGCCATTGGCTTTCTTAATGCAAGATTCAGGACATCTGCAAGGTCCCCCAAAATGAGTCCTGGGGTGGGGGTGGGTCTCCAGGGAGTTCTTGCCCCTGGTCCACCCAGGAATACTTGGCTCCACCATTTCTTCTTCTCTTTTCACCCACCCATTCATCAGCCCATCTTATTGTTTTTAGGCATTTCTAAGAGAGCTGCACTTCTTTTAGGCATTCTGCATTCTGCACTTTTAGGCATTTCCAAGAGAGCTGGATGAAGCACAAGCTGGAATCAAGATATCTGGGAGAAATATCAATAACCTCAGATGCCCAGATGACACCACCCTTATGGCAGAAAGTGAAGAACTAAAGAGCCTCTTGATGAAAGTGAAAGAGGAGAGTGAGAAAGTTGGCTTAAAACTCAACATTCAGAAAACTAAGATCATGGCATCTGGTCCCATCACTTCATGCAAATAGATGAGGAAACAATGGAAACAGTGAGAGACTTTATTTTGGGGGCTCCAAAATTACTGCAGATGGTGACTGCAGCCATGAAATTAAAAGACGCTTGTTCTTTGGGAAAAAAAGCTATGACAAACCTAGACAGTGTGTTAAAAAGCAGAGACATCTCTTTGCCAACTTTGTAGACCAAAACCTAGACAGTGTATTAAAAAACAGAGACATCTCTTTGTCATAGCTTTGTCTAGTCAAAGCTATGGTTTTTCCAGTAGTCATGTATGGATGTGAGAGTTAGACTATAAAGAAAGCTGAGCACTGAAGAATTCATGCTTTTTAACTGCGGTGTTGGAGAAGACTCTTAAGAGTCCCTTGGACTGCAAGGATATCCAACCAGTCCATCCTAAAGGAAATCAGTTCTGAGTATTCATTGGAAGGACTGATGCTGAAGCTAAAACTCCAATATTTGGCCACCTGATGTGAAGAACCGGCTCAATGGACAAGCCCCCGATGCTGGGAAAGATTGAAGGCTGGAGGAGAAGGGGACGACAGAGTATGAGATGGTTGGATGGCATCACCGACTCAACGGACATGAATTTGAGCAACTCTGGGAGCTGGTGATGGACAAGGAAGCCTGGCGTGCTGCCGTCCATGGGGTCGCAAAGAGTCGGACACAACTGAGCGACTGGACTGAACTGAAGAGAGCTGCAGACATCCGTGCCCTGCGTCCCTATCACGCCATCAGCAGTTCAATATTTGTCATGGTCTTTTGTATAGTGTCAGTCGTACTACCTTGAATGTTCATATTGTCTGGAGTTCGAGGAGGAGGCAGCTCATTTTATTTTTACCTGCAGCCCCCTCTCTCCACAGGAATCAGTTATAAGTCCGTGTGGCACTGGACCAGAGACAAAGGAATCACAAGTTCAGACTAAGTGTATCCAGCAAGAAACTAAAATTGGAGAGTAGGTTTTTGCAACCCTCCCAACATCCTGCATAATGTGAAAATAATAGGTCAATTAGTCAATATGGTTTTTTTTTTTTTTTTTTTAAAGGCATCAGGCCAGCCTGCTGTTGGAATTTATACAGACCTGACAATGAACCATTGTCTGAACACTGAGCTTCTTAGCTGGTTCCTTTATTGAGGGGTTGGTGTAATAGGCATCTGAAGAAACTGCTCAGAAATCTCACCGAGCCACTGCCAAACCGTAGAGCTGTGGAACCGATCCTTCATCTGCTTGAGCATCATTCTCTTGGGAGTGGGCTGTGGTGTCAGGGAGCGGAGGCAGTGAGGCCTGCACTGAGCATCTTCCCACGCACTCAACAACCCCCTTGCCAGTCCTGGCAGGCCACGGATTTACAAGGGAAAACCCCCTTTGACAATCTGTAGCCATCAACGGGTGATTAACTGAAGTTGGCCACCCCTCCCAGGGAGCGGGTGGAGAGCTTTCATTTTAATAAGCTTGCCAACGCATTTATTTAGACAGACAAAAAAGGTTCAGAGCAGGAATGCTCTAATTAATCTATCAGCCAACCTGGAGGAAGGAAGGGAAATTATTTTATGGTATATAGTTGCTTTCCAGGTGGCGCTAGTGGTAAAGAACACGCCTGTCAATGCAGGAGACTTAAAAGGCACGGGTTCATTTCCTGGGTCGGAAGGATCCCCTGGAGGTGGGCATGGCAACCCACTCCAGTATTTTTGCCTGGAGAATCCCATGGGCAGAGGAGCCTGGCGGGCTCCAGTCCACAGGGTCATAAACAGTCGGACATGACTGAAGCGACTTAGCACACACGCTTAGCTGCTTTACAGTGTCATGTTAGTTTCTGCTGTACAGCAAAGTAGATCAGCTGTGTGTTTACATATATTTCCTCTTTTTTGGAGGAAAATAAATCTTTGAAACAACAGTTGTACATTCATAAAAGGCAGATTTTTTTTTACCTTTCGAGTATGAATTTATAATAATAAAGTCCATCTTTCTTTTGGCAGTCATTTCCTGCAATTATAAAACAATATAAAGCCTGACCATAAATAGGATAGGGTCAATGTTACTTCAGCAAAAGCACAAAAGTACTGAGCTGTGGATGGCTGGGGAAAAAATAAGCCTTAATTTTCCATGCATTTTGCTGTATTTGCTAAACTCGTCCTAGAATTAATAATTTTATAGCCAGCATGAGGATAGGAGAGATGTTTCATAATCTCAAAAGTGCTGAATGAGCAGGTTCTCAGAAACATTTGTAATTAGCCCTTGTTCTTCAACAATGTTAAAACTGTTTGCCTCTAAAAATAGTTTATTGGCTTTTGCCTTTGTTAATGTCATTAGTCTGTTTATGTGCTACGCTGTGCTACCAACACAAAAAAACCCTCAGCCTAACGTGTCCGACTGCTTTTCAAGTGGACCAAACTAAGTTAATGAGATGTAATGTAATAAAATCTTCTTTTAAAATTAAACATTTGTGTTTCATTTTGCTGAAAAATAAGTTTTCTGCAAAATTTAAGTCACATGATAAAGTAATTATAGAATATATATTAAAACATCAAACTAGGGAGAAACAGTGGCCTTCCCATGTCACTGTCCATGTCACTCTTCTCCATCAACAGCACCCAGGTTTTTTAGGGGGGACTGTCACCTACAGGGTTCGCAGCTCAGGACTGGGTTTGGATTGGATTAAGCCCATTGGTATACACGGCGATTTTCTAAAGATGGCCCTTCTTCTAGATGTTCTTCTAGTACCTTGTTGCTGTTCCATTAAGAGGCAGAGTCTGTGTACCTGCGTCTTGAACCTGGGTGTGTTTTTGTGACTGTTTCACTCGGTAGCATAGGGTGAAGTCACGCTGCGTGGTTTCCGAGGCTGGGTCACAAAAATGCCACTCACTCTTTGTTCTCCTGGGACTCTACAAGGTGCGCACTCTGACCGTTCTGAGACCTCCATGCTATGAGAAAGTAAAAGTGAAGCTGCTCAGTCGTGTCCGACTCCTTGTGACCCCATAGACTGTAGCCTACCAGGCTCCTCAGGCCACAGAATTTTCCAGGAAAGAATACTGGAGTGAGTTGCCATTTCCTTCCCCAGGGGATCTCCCTGACCCAGGAAATGAACCCAGGTCTCCTGCATTGCAGGCAGATGCTTTACCTTCTGAGCCACCAGGGAAGCCCTCCACTCTGTGAGGGAAGCCCAAACTGGCCCAGCTGGAGAGATCACACGGAGAAGCTCCAAGACTCTAGGAAGTCGGCCAGCTCCCAGTACCGACCACCCCTCCCCAACCTTTCCATCTCCCAGCCCCTTCTGACCGCAGATGTACGCGGGACTCCAAGCCAGAGCTTACCCAGGTGAGCTTACTCAAATTCCTAACCCGCACAAACCCGGAGCCATAAGGAAGTGATTGTTGTTCGACAATCACTTGCTATCCAGGAACCGACAGTCACGGAAGTAGGTCTCGTCTCTTTGGCCACAGTGATTGTTGTAGGATGGACATGTGACCCAGCCCAGCCTGATCAGTGTAAGCCTGAAGCAGTTTGCTGGGAATGCTGGAATCCTTCGGGCTTGGTAGGTTGAGTACACAGGCTCAGGAGGATACTGTAGCTGTCTGACTGTAGCCAAGTGAGACAGCCAGCAGGTGAAACCAACACACTCAGCAAGCCGAGCAGACAGAGGGATCATGATGACATCATCGTGCTCTGGATCAAGCTGCACGTGAAGCCATCACTTGATTTATTCATTACCTGCTGAAGTCATCTATGGTCAAAAAATTCTGGAATTGTGAGTCACCATACAGATTGCAGAATTCAATACTTCTTATGATACCTGAACCCTTTCTATTTTTTTTTTTCTGATCCATGACCAGCTAGACATTAGACAATCTTCAATGACAGGACACTCACAGCCATCTGGAGCATCAATTCTGTTTCCAAGGAGCTTTAATCATTGAGCCAAAATCTGTCTCTCGACCACAGTTTTCATGAGGCAAATTGTGAATGTGTATGCATGGGCTCAGTTGCTTAGTTGTATCTGACTCTTTGTGACCCCCATGGACTGTACCCCACCAGGCTCCTCTGTCCATGGGATTTTCTAGGCAAGAATATTGGAGTGGGTTGCCATTTCCTACTCCAGAAGATCTTCCCGATTGTATCTCCTGTATGGACAGGTGGATTCTTTACTGCTGTGCCACCTGGGAAGGGCAAGTTTCAGCAAGTTGCTTAAGAAAGAATTTCATGAAATTCAGATCACCATGATGGAGTGATGTGGGCTGGATGCTGTAATAGTCAGCTGGATTGACAACTGTTTGATCACTTTCTGCTTTAAGAGCATTGATTCATTGATCAACCTAAATCAGCATCTGGTAACAATGACTGAATCCAACAAGATAAAATTGGAAAAAGATAAACATAATTTTTTCCCTTTATTTCTCTCAAAATCAACCATATAAGTAGAAGAGAAATGAAAATTGACAGAGTTCGGAGGTAACAGATACAGAAAGACTTATAAATTTCACTTGTCAAAAAGGCCTGATGCAAGGCAAGAGGGTTATGTACTTATTTTTAAAAGTTCTTGTGATCTTAGATTATTTCAGCAGAAGCACAGTGTCCAAAAAACGGCTGGTGACTCTCTTGTCTCTGTGCTGGTTGGACTTACTCTGGAGTACAATGCTGGCTTTGTGGATGCCACATGCTAAGAAAAAAACTGACCAGTGTATGTTTCGAAGCAACTGGGGAATAGTGAGAAAAGCTGAAATCTTATCATAAGAGACATGGTTGAAGGATATGGACATGTGCCTGGAAACGACTCTATGTAACATCTGGGCTTCTGGAAAGTCTGATCAAGTCACTATTTTATCCTTTCGGGGAAAGCCCCCTGGGGGAAGATTCACAATGGCCTGCCAAGTGAAAACTTTAAAAAGCTACATCTTCTAACATATCTCTGCCTTCATCTGCAGGACTGGAAAATCCTTGAGGTGTTGACAGGAGCTCCAGAACCATTTCCTCACAAAAATCACAGAAACTAAGTAACTTGAAAACCTTTTGAGTTTACAGATTCCTCTGAGGTACACACATCCCATGTAGAGAAGCCCTGTCCATTCATTTCCTTCTGCCTGTTTCCTCTTCTCCAGAGAAGCAAATATTACAAAGTCATTGCTTGAAATTGCTAAGTGTGAAAGGTTATTTTTGTAGAGATTTTCTTTCTCTTTCTCACCTTCAGAACAGTGCAAAGATCGTTAAAACCTTCTCTTTTGCTGGCAGTTTTTTTTCCATCTTTTTCTTAATTTCTTGTTTCCTTCCCTCTTTCTGGTCTCTTCTTGCCTGCCTCTCCTTCCTCAACAAGGAAAGAAGGCAGGGATGCTGTGGCAGGGGTGTCGAGGCTGGGGAGCATGGCTGGAGGGAGGCTTGAACTGGCCAGGGGCTCTTTCCGTTTCTTCCTTGACCTCTGACCCTCCCTTCCTGCCCATGAGCCCTCTCCCGGGTCCCATCTGTTTTTGTTGTTGTTGTTGTTTATTTTTAATTGGAGAGTAATTGCTTTACAATATCGTGTGAGTCTCTGCCATACATCAACATGAATCAGCCATAGGTATATGTACGTTCCTTCCTTCTTGAACCTCCCTCCTACCTCCCACCCCATCCCACCCCACTGGTTGTCACAGAGCACCAGGCTGAGCTCTCTGCATCATACAGCAAATTCTCACTGGCTGTCTGTTTTACATCTGGTAATGTGTATGTTTCAACGCTCCTCTCTAAATTTATCCTGCTCCCTCCTTCCCATATTGTGTGCATAAGTCTGTCCTCTATGTCTGCATCTCCTTTGCTGCCCTGATAGGTTCATCTGGGTCCCATCTTCACTCCAGAATTCTGAAGACTGTATGACACTCAGATAGGAGTCTCTATGTGATAGTCATGCTGACTTCACTGGAGAGATCTGGGCATTGGGAGTTGGTAGTTACTTGCGTAGGTCCTGAGCTTTGATAAAATATCATTTCAATGAACGTTTGATGTCAGCTTGAATTGTAACTGAAATTATTTTTAGTCTTATCTCTACAAATGGATTATAAATGTCTCGTGGGTTGAGGTTTCATGCTATATTCCCTTTGTGCCTTTCACAGGAAATGGTAACACAGCTGATATCACTGCCTCTGCCTTGTGTAAACTATTGGCATCTCTATGAGTGCTGTGTGCACAGTCGCTCAGTGGTATCCCATGGACTATAGTTCTCCAGGCTCCTCTGTCCATGGAATTCTCCAGGCAAGAATACTGGAGTGGGTTGAAGATGAAACCAGATATATATCCACCAAAGGAAAGGAAATCAAAGTCTTAGAGAGAGATCTGCACCCTCATGTTCATTGTAGGGTTATTCACTGTAATCGAGACTTAAGAAACAAGGTGAGTGTCCATTAGCAGATGAATGGATAAAGAAGACGTATATTACATATGTAATATATATGAAGTGAAGTACAAGTGTTAGTCTCTCAGTCGTGTCTGACTCTTTGCAACACCGAGGACTGTAGCCCGCCAGGCTCCTCTGTCCACGGGATTCTCCAGGCAAGAATACTGAAGTGGTTTTTCCATTTCCTTCTCCAAGAGATCTTCCCCATCCAGGGATCAAACCCACGTCTCCTGCATTGTGGGCAGATTCTTTACCGTCTGAGCCACCAGGGAAGCCTATATAATGAACTATTATTCAACCATAAGAAAGCAGGAAGTTTTGACATTTGTGACAACTTGGACTGACCTTGAGGGTGTTAAGTAAAATAAATTAGAGAAGACAGGCTGTATGACCTCACTTCCATGTGGAATCTGAAAAACTGAAGTCATACAATCAGAGTGGAGTGGTGGTCACCAGGAGAGGCAGGTGGGGGAAAGCGTTCACATTTCTAGTTGGAAGACGAAGGAGTTCTAGGGATCTAATGTGCAGCATGGTAATTGACGTTGATACCATATATGATACATTTAACAAGTGTTAAGAGAGTAGATCTTCCATGTTCTCTCCACAGGAAAGAAATCGTAACTATACGTGAGGGAGGTATCAGCTAACCCTAAGGTGGTGATCATTTTGCAGCGTACAAGTACATAATGTCAGCCCATTGTCCACCTTAACCTTATGCTGTGATGTGTCAATTACATTTCAGTAAAGCTAGAACGGAGAAACAGTGGAAGCAGTGTCAGACTTTATTTTTCTGGGCTCCAAAATCACTGCAGATGGTGACTGCAGCCATGAAATTAAAAGATGCTTATTCCTTGGAAGGAAAGTTATGACCAACCTAGATAGCATATTCAAAAGCAGAGACATGACTTTGCCAACAAAGTTTCACCTAGTCAAGGCTATGGTCTTTCCTGTGGTCATGTGTGGATGTGAGAGCTGGCCTGTGAAGAAGGCTGAGCACTGAAGAATTGATGCTTTTGAAGTGTGGTGTTGGAGAAGACTCTTGAGAGTCCCTTGGACGGCAAGGAGATCCAACCAGTCCATTCTGAAGGAGATCAGCCCTGGGATTTCTTTGGAAGGAATGATGCTAAAGCTGAAACTCCAGTATTTTGGCCACCTCATGCAAAGAGTTGACTCATTGGAGAAGACTCTGATGCTGGGAGGGATTGGGGGCAGGAGGAGAAGGGGATGACAGAGGATGAGATGGCTGGATGGCATCACTGACTCGATGGATGTGAGTCTGAGTGAAGTCCGGGAGTTGGTGATGGACAGGGAGGCCTGGCGTGCTGCGGTTCATGGGGTCGCAAAGAGTTGGACACGACTGAGCGACTGATCTGATCTGAGAACAACAACAAAAAGGATAACTCCAAGTGATCAGTTCCTGGATAACTGAGAGTCGGTTAATAATCGTAGGAAGTGAGAGCCCAGGTTATGGAGTCAGCTGCCAGACTGGAGCTGAGCTCATGTCACAGCTACCAGGTGCATCACCTGGCTGAGTCCCTGGGCTGGGTCCCAGTCTTCCCACACAGAAAGTGGAATCAGACTGTATCGTGAGGCTCTGTTGTTTAGTTACTAAGCCGTGTCCGTCTCTTTGCGACCCCAGGAACTATAGCCCGCCAGACTCCTCTGTTCATGGGATTTCCCAGGCAAAAATACTGGAGTGGGTTGCCATTTCCCTTCTCCAGGGGATCTTCCTGATTCAGGGATCGAAACTATGTCTCCTGCATTGCAGGCAGATTCTTTACCACCGAACCACTTGGGAAACCCATCATGAGGCTTATAAGGGTTACATGAAATAATTTATGCAAAGCAGTTAACCAAGTACCTGAGGCCCATACTCAAAAAATGTTAGTTGTTGGGATTTCCCTGGTGCTCCAGTAGTTGAGACTTCACCTTCCATTGCAGGGGGTACGGGTTTGACCCCTGGTCGGGAAGCTAGGATCCCCCATGACTCATGGCCAAAAGACCAAAACAGAAAACAAGCAATGTTGTAACAAATTCAATAGAGACTTTAAAAATGGTCCACATAAAAAAAGATTCTTAAGAAAAACTGTTATTGCTATTTTCCTGAATATGGTCTTTACCTATCTTTTGGGGAGCCTCCAAAATTTCCAGCGGGAAGCACAGATTGCATCAGACCCAGCTGTGTCTGAGACACCAGCACCTTCTTCCCACTGACACTGCAGTGCAGCTTCTTGTCACAACAAGGGGATTAAGCGTTCCACGAAGTAAAAACTCATGGAGACCCTCCAAACATCCGATTCCCATGAATGTCTTACCAAAAGGGAATTGAAATGACCGACTGAATTTATTCAGTGTATTTATTGCCAACCACTGGATTTTCTTCATGTTCTATCCCGTGTTCCAGTGTGTCCCGTTGTCTTAAATACCGTTTGGCCTGATTTCGTTTATGAAAATCAGGTGCAACCGAGCTGCCTTAAGCAAATAAAGTGCTCATTCCTTCCAGCCTCCAACCTTAAGCTAATGTTATATGTTCCATACTCCAGCTTCACTTCCTTGCTGACACACGTCCTCCCAGTTCTGCCGGCCCAGAGCCTAAGTGATGGACATCTGTCGGTGGACCGGGGCTGGCGGATGGTGACCAGAGGTCCAGGGCTTTATTTGATGACAGCATGGTGTGTTCAAAGGATTCCAGATCTGCAGCAGGGGAGCCAACACAGTTCTCATGAAGGTGGCTGTTCTCCCTGGCCACCTTCACGTTCTCATGTTTTCATGATGGTGGCCGTGCTCCCTGGGGTCTAGGGCTTTACTTTACAACATGGTGAGTTCAAAGGATTTCAGATCTGCAGCAGGGGAGCCAATGCAGTTCTCATGAAGGGGAGCCTGTTCAAGGGGCTCAAGAAGGGGAGCTCATCATTTGTCTAAAAAAGGAGCGTGCTCTCCGGCAAGGGTCCGGGTGGGAACCCTGCTTTTTCTCCGTGTCGACAACCTGCTGAACCACCCCTGGCCTCCAGGAGGGGAGCACAAAGGGCCTTGTCTGGTGGTAGCCACCCTGGCTCCATTTGGCATAAAACCCACAAGAAGAAATGTACAGAGAAAACTATTCAGGAGCGGGAACGGGGTGTGTTTCAGACGTGAAGTCTGCAGAGAAAAATCTGTAGACTTTTTTTTTTTTTTTTAAAGAAAAACAAGCCCCTGGAAATGAACTTTTGGAGAGAGATCGTTTATGCAGGAAATCTTCCCAGAAGGAGAAAAAAGAAACCAAGCTAAGAAGCAATCCAAATGAGAACATCCCCTCCCTGCTTCACAAGGAACAAAAGTGGGAGATGGAAGTTGAGATGTGAAAAGCTCACTGAAGCTCAGCTGGGGCCCTGGGTGGGCTGAGTAGAAATTCAGGGAGAATTGTCCTCAGTGCGGGTTCTCCTCTGTCTGTGTAGCCACTGCTCTGGGCCCTCACCTCTCCTTGTGGCTGAGGAAATCCCGCAGAGAGTGAGCGCGTGCCTCTGGGCTGTTTGTGCTTCCATTCTTTGCCTCTTCTTTTCCCCTTCCTTTTTCTCCACTGTCTGGACACTCACCCCTTCCCTGCTGCTGCCTTCGCCCCATTTTGGTGTGTGTGTGTTTTAGTTGAAGTAGTTGATTTACAATGTTGTGTTAGTTTCAGGTGTATAGCATTTTTTTTTAAACCTTGCAAGTAAAGTGATGGCACCCCACTCCAGTACTCTTGCCTGGAAAATCCCATGGACGGGGGAGCCTGGTAGGCTGCAGTCCATGGGGTCGCTAAAGGTCAGACGTGACTGAGCGACCTCACTTTCACTTTTCACTTTCATGCACTGGAGAAGGCAATGGCAACCCACTCCAGTGTTCTTGCCTGGAGTGACTTAGCAGCAGCAAGTAAAGTGAGAAGAGAATACAGAGCATAGAATAGAAGAGAACAGCTGTTGCTGCTGTTAAGTCACTTCAGTCGTGTCCGACTCTGTGCGACCCCACAGATGGCAGCCCACCAGGCTCCCCCATCCCTGGGCTTCTTCGGGCAAGAATACTGGAGTGGGTTGCCATTTCCTTCTCCAATGCATGAAAGTGAAAAGTGAAAGTGAAGTCGCTCAGTCGTGTCCGACTCTTAGCGACCCCATGGACTGCAGCCTAACAGGCTCCTCCATCCATGCGATTTTCCAAGCAAGAGTACTGGACTGGGGTGCCATTGCCTTCTCTGAGAAGAGAAGAGAGAATAGAATTTAAGAAGCAGGACAGGAGAGTGAGCTCAGGGAACATTCCAGGCCCCTGGATTCTGGAGTCATGTGCAGTGTTACCACCATCTCTGCTGCCCCCACCCTGAGGGGCAGCAAGGCTGAGGGCTTGGACCCAGTGGGCTCCGATCTGGGTGTTTTGCTCACAAGATGCGGGAATTAGGGAACTGCAAAAATCTGATGAGCAATGAGCAGCCAGAAGGAATCCTTCTGCAAACTGAAGTGTAGAACTCCCGGCTCTGAAATGTGCAAGCAGTTTGGTCAATTCGGCATCAATGCCAAGTCAAATGGTTTGCTATCTCTCAAAGAGAAAATGATCTGTTTGTTCATTGATTTAGTAAGGGCTGCAGCATCTACCTATGCCCTTGTGTGCCCCCTGTGAAATACAAAGCATTGTGCACCCTTAATGCTCTGAAAGTTTCAGAGATGAGATAAGATTGTCAAGCAAGTGGTAGCCTTTTTCACCCCCAGGGAAGGTGTCCCCTCCACCAGGATCAGATGCCAACCATCTGAATGGTCCTGGGGGGCCAAGAAAGACCCAACCCACACAGGTGCTGGAGGGGGCCAAGCTCTCCCCCATGGAGAAGACAGAACCCCAGTCTCAGGAGTGAGCCCCAGCCCCACGATCAGCAACCAAGGAGGCCCTGTGAGATTTCCAGAATCCTTCCTGAATTAGCCTGGGGGAAGGCAAATCCGAGCAGGGTCTGGAGGCTGGTGGGTAGAACCTGGGGTGGGAGGAGGCTTGCAGGAAGGGCCCAAGACCACTGCGCCCACAAGCTGAGCCCAGGGCATGTGGAGGGAACTGGAGAAGCTGCTGGAGGGGGCGAGGGAACCACACAGGGCAGGCCTGGGCTCCCACTCAGAGCTGGAGGCGAGGTGTGGGGAAGAAGAGGGAAGTCTGGACATTGTTCTGAGTGGACATTGTTCTGAGTGGACATTGTTCTGAGTGGACATGGCTCTGAGCAGAACTGTGTCCCCCAGGCCCCAAAGATGCACTGAAATCCTAGCCCTTGCACTTGTGAAGGGACCTGATGTGGAAATAGAATCTTGGCAGTGAAACGGAGTTAAGATGAGGTCATTAAGTCCATGTGACTGGGGTCCTTGTAAGAAAAGGAGAAGGAACACAGAGACAGATGGACCCAGAGGGAGAAGAATCCTGTGAAGACAAGGGGGAGAACGGCGTGACGATGCAGGTCAGTGCCTCGCGTCTACCAGCGGGGACCCCGAGACTGCTGGGGACACAGACACCAGGAGGAGAGCAGGGCACAGACCCTCCAGAAGAGCTTCGAGAGATGGTGGCCCTGCCGACCCCTCGATTTGGGGCTTCCAGAACTGAGAGAGATTAAGTGCCTGGTGCTTTGCACAGGCGGCCTTGGAGACAAACACAGGGAGAGTGGTTGGGTGCATCCCTTTGAAATGGGACCACTTTGGTGCCATGCACGGGCCTAGTGACCCAGGGTACCGTGTCCTGTGGCTGCAGGAGCAGATGTGTCACACCCCCCGGGACCTTTCGTGGCACCAGCAAACTTGCTTTTGAGACAATTCCGGTCATGACATGGATGGCTGTCTTCCCTGACTGAGCGCTCCCTCCGTGTCTCCATACACAGTGAAACCGGTTGATCACACTTCCTCCAAAATAGCACCAGATGTTTAAAGGTACCCCAGCCCATTCCCAGTACATGCTGTTTCCCATTGACAAGATTTTCCTATCTACATGCTCGTTCTCAATCTCTATGAAGATATCATTAAAAAGTCATTGAGCACATCTTCAGGCAAACACATTTACCGAAAATCTATGTTCAACGGAAAACAGTAAGACTTACAGTAATGGGTCAAAACATAGCCTAAAAGGCCTTTGTAATTCATTGCAGATGGTCCCTGTGTTTGCAAGGGGCTCGGTGCGGGGGTGCTTCCTGCAAAATCAGATACTCAATTGAGCAACTCAGCCACTGGAAGTCAGATGCAAGAGCAGAAACCACAGGGATGGAAACTCAAGTGAGAAAGGGGACTTTATTATAAACACAGGAGCACTGCCGGACTTGCCCAAAGGGCTCTCAGAGTACAGCAGAGCACAGACAGAATTGAAAAAGAACCTGCTGTTTGATTTAAAAAAACTGGAGTGGTTAGCAGGTGCAAATCATAACTTTTCAGGACTTCTCTATGCTTAGTTCATAGTCGAGATCTATTTTTATTATCAGTGACTTGTGCAGGGGTGGACAGGGGGCTCAGTCTTCTCTGGTTTGTGGTCTCTCAAGGTGGCCCAAATTCTGAAACGTCCCATGGAATTGAGGCTGCCCTGAACTGAGCCTAGGGCAGGCCTTTGGAGGAGGGGGTCTTCCCTGCCACGTCCCCGACGCCCGGGTCAGCATGTCTGCAGGCCCGTCCTGGTGGGCAAGCTTCCTCAGCTTCTCGGAGTGGGAGGAGAGGAAGGTGCGTATCCCATTTATACAGCATGGTTCTACCTTAATTGCTCACCTCTCCCTCTCAGACACACAGTTCAGACAAATGACTCTTTTCCTGGTAGATCAGGCCCACTACTGGTTTCATAAACCTCAGCCAGAGAGAATTCAAGATGTTCAGAGAGGAGGAAAGACAACGTGGCAGATAACGCTATATTTAAAATGGATCACCAGTAAGGCCCTACTGTTTAGCACATGGAACTCTGCTCAATGCTATGTGCCAGCCTGGATGGGAGGCGGGTTTGGGGAAGAACAGATACATGTATGTGTATATCTGAGTCCCTTCGCCTTTCACCTAAAACCATCACAACATGTCAATTGTCTATACCCCAATATAAGACAAAACGTTTTTTTAAAAAAAGAGTGCGGATTCCAGAGCTGGACTTCATGGCTTCCCATCCTGACTCCACTGCATACTGATTAAACACTAACCACGTTATTAATCCCCCTCATTCAATGAACATGAACTTGGGTGAACTCCGGGAGATGGTGAGAGACAGGGAGGCCTGGCCTGCTGCTGTCCCTGGGCTTGCAAAGAGTTGGACATGACTCAGCAACTGAACAACAGCAGCAACAACCTGCATCCATCCCCTCAGCTGTTGGATGGGCAGAGACTAGCCCTACCTCGTAGGGCTTCTGGGAGATTAAAAGAGCCACTGAATACCATGCCTGCATAGATACCAGCTAAAATTACGAGAAACCCTTCAGGGAGCCTGTCACCTTCTGGATCAGAGGAGGTGGAAAGTCCCTATGGCAGTGTGTTAATGGTGCAAGAGCTGGGAAGCTGGCCAAGAGCATCTCCTACTGAGGGCCAGGCACTGGGTCACGGTCAGCAAAGGGAATGGAGGCCAGGATGGTGCCGTGAAAGACTCGATGGTCAATATAGATGGAGGGGGTGCCTCGGCTCCTGGGACAGCTGCTTCGTCCTCAGATGGCAGACTCCGTGTGGAGGTTATGAGAAGGTCACCATATAAAGCGCTTTATGAGAGTGGCCTGAGTCATTCCCAGATAAGACTGTGAAGTGGGGTCGGTCCTATGGGAACTGGGTTAGGCCATTGACATCAAAACGGACTCGACTCTAGAGAATTGAAGGAATCCTTCTCTCCCATGTTGGCATCTCCAGTCCGTCTTGTTTGAGAAAGTGAGTCATGGGAGGCAAAGTCTGATGACCTTGACCCCTCGAAGCAGACCTCCTTGCTTTGCCAGAAGTTTCTGGAGCTTGCAGACGTGTAAGGAGAGCAGAGCCTCCCTGCTTTGGAAACAGTGAATCCAGACTGCTCAACTTGGCCCAGGGCCGGGGAGAGGAGAAAGGTCAACTGAAAGTTCAGCCTCATTCTCAGCATGTTCTCCTTAATTTTCAAGCCCACCCATCCACAGATAAGGAATTAGAGGCTCAGAGGGGTTAGTTTGCCAAAGTCACACAGTAAAAGGTTGAGTTGGGTGAGGCTGGCAGATGAGGCTAAGGCCTGCTCCCTGATTTTGAGTCACGTTTTTTTTGGGGGAGGGGAAGGGTGTGGAATGCTGGAAGCTTCCTCCAGCCCCACCAGGAACTTCCTGAGCCCACACGCAAGGCAGTTCAGCCAGACTGGGACAGCTGAGGGGTCACTGTCTGGGGATGTGTCCAGGTAGGAACACAGGGGTTAATCACTCCTGCTTGTGAAGTTCAGGGTCAGGGTCTGTAATGGGCCACCAGGCAGCCCTGATGCCGGCGTTCAGGCTTAGGATGAGGCCACTGGGCTTTGCTGCACAGGCACTGTCTCCACACATCACACATCAGTCGTTCAGTCGTGTCCGACTCTTTGTGACCCCATGAATAGCAGCACACCAGGCCTCCCTGTCCATCACCAACTCCCGGAGTTCACTCAGACTCACATCCATTGAGTCAATGATGCCATCCAGCCATCTCATCCTCTGTCATCCCCTTCTCCTCTTGCCCCCAGTCCTTCCCAGCATCGGAGTCTTCTCCAATGAGTCAACTCTTCGCATGAGGTGGCCAAAGTACTGGAGTTTCAGCTTTAGCATCATTCCTTCTAAAGAAATTCCAGGGCTGATCTCCTTCAGAATGGACTGGCTGGATCTTCTTGCAGTCCAAGGGACTCTCAAGAGTCTTCTCCAACACCACAGTTCAAAAGCATCAATTGTTCAGCACTCAGCTTTCTTCACAGTCCAACTCTCACATCCATACATGACCACAGGAAAGACCATAGCCTTGACTAGGCGAACCTTTGTTGGCAAAGTAATGTCTCTGCTTTTGAATATGCTATCTAGGTTGGTCATAACTTTCCTTCCAAGGAGTAAGCTGTCTCTAGTTGATTGTAATTCAAAGCCCGCAAGGCCACAGAGGGTCCCTGGTGGGAATGAGTCTCAGTTGCCCATAGCAACAACTAGCCCGTGGGCACCCTCTTCATCAGCTTTTCTCCACTCCCTGGATGGCCTTTCCCCGCCCTTACTCTGGATCCTTCCTGGGGTACCCTCTCTGATAAACCAGCAGACAGCTGTCCCCAGAGACAGCTTCCCTGATGGCAACAGCTCACTGAACCTGTCCGCCCGCTTGGCCGCGAGGCCCAGACGTGGCTCAAACACAGCCCAGGTGCGTCTGGGAAGACGTTTCTTAGATGTGATTCATAACTACGACCTGCAGACTTGGAGTAAAGAAAACCATCCTCCAGAGTATGGGTGAGCCTCATCTGACGAGTGGAAGGCCTTAAGAGCAATGACGGGGTTCCTGAAAGAAGGGGCCTTTCTACATCAAGACTGAAACATAGATGCCCCCAGCTTCCAGCTAGCTGCTTGCAGGACTCGAACTCAAGACCAGAACAGCAGCACCAGCGTTCACCTGGGCTTCCTGCCTGCCAGCCTGCCCTGTGTGCGGATCTTAGCGCTGTCAACCCAACACACACACAAGCCAGTCCCTAAAAATCAGCCTCCTGTCTACACACCTCACACACATACTCACTCACACACATACTCACAGATATATACACACTCAAACATACACACATACACTCACATGTACATACACTCACACATATACACACACTCGCACTCAAACATACCCACACACATTGCATGCACACTCACACACACACTCACACACATTCACACACATGCTCACACACTCACTCTCTCATGCACACTCACACACACGGACTCGTCCCATGAACTGTCACCTTCTCTGTGCTGTGGCAGTGCGCACAGACTTGTTTCCTTTCTGATGAACTTTGTGTGTTACTTTTCCACTTTATTACAATATTTAGTTTCAATTTTCCTCTCTCCTATTGTGTGTTTGCCACACCAACCTGAGCCCCTCTCTGCCCCCCACACAGGCCCTTAGCTGTCCAATGGAGAAAGGAGGGCTGGAGTCCTGATCTCAAAGTGGCTGCTGCCTCGTGTCTGATTCCGAATCCCCGCTGACAGTCTGAAAGGCTTCAGGCAGCTTCTCCATGGCCAACACTCCCACTTTTATCCATTTACTCTTTCATATGTATACATCCCAGCTTTACGATGTCGTCCCTGGTTAGCAAAGCACACATTCATTGGTTTATTTAACACTGATCTATGTATCTGGCTGGGCCAGCTCTTAGTTGCTGCACACACGATCTTCGGTCTTCGCTGGGGCACATGGATCTTTAGTTGTGACATTTGGGTCTAGTTCTCTGACCAGAGATCAAACCTGGGCCCCCTGCATTGGGAACGAGGAGCCTTAGCCCCTGGACCAGCACCGGCACACATTGCTGATGAAACTCCAAGTTGAATAATTAGATTATTGCGTTATTCATCAGCCCAGCTGGGAGCTGCTGGTAGGACAGCTGTCTGATCCACAGGTGGGGACAAAGGCTATTGAACACAATTGGAATTGTGTATAGTGTTGGCTTAAACTGTTTGTGAAAGGCTAGAGACAGGCATGGTCCCCTACTCTCTTCATCTGACACATCTTTTTTTTTTTTGATGTGGACCCCTTTTAAAAGTCTTTTTTGAATTTGTTACAGCACTGCTTCTGTTTTATGTTTTCAGTTTTCAGTCATGAAGCACAGCTGTCTCAGCACCCCAACCAGGGATTGAACTGGTGCCCCCTGCATTGGAAAGCAAAGTCTTAACCACTGGCCTGCCAGGAAAGTCCCCCAGACAGATCTTGTTGTTGTTGTTGTGTAGTCACTCAGTTTTGTCCAACTCTTTGCAACTCCATGGACTGCAGAATACTAGGCTTCCCTGTCCTTCACTATCTCCTGGAGTTTGCTTAAATTCATCTCCATTCAGTTGGTGATGCTATCTAACCATCTCATCTTCTGCTGCCCCCTTCTGCTTTTGCCTTCAATCTTTCCCAGCATTGGTCTTTTCCAATGAGTCTGCTCTTTGCATTAGGTGGCCAAAGTATTGGAGTTTCAGCTTCAGCATCAGTCCTTCCAGTAAATATTCAGCATTGATTTCCTTTAGGATTGACTGGCTTGATCTCCTTGCTGTCTACAGGGACTCTCAGGAGTCTTCTCCTGTACCACAATTCGACAGCATCAGTTCTTTGGAGCTCAGCGTTCTTTATGGTCCAACTCTCACATCCATACACAGCTATTGGAAAAACCATAGGTTTGACTCTATGGACCTTTGCTGGCAAAGTGATGTCTCTGCTTTTTAATACACTGTCTAGATTTGTCATAGCTTTCCTTCTAAGGAGCAAGTGTCTTTAATTTCATGGCTGCAGTCACCATCTGCAGGGATTTTGGAGTCCAAGAAAATAAAATCTGTCACTATTTCCACTTTTCCCCTTTCTATTTGCCATGAAATGATGGGACTGGATGCTATGATCTTAGGTTTTTGAATGCTGAGTTTTAAGCCAGCTTTTTCACTCTCCTTTCACCCCCATCAAAAGGCTCTTTAGCTCCTCTTTGCTTTCTGCCATTAGAGTGATATCATCTGCATATCTGAGGTTGTTAATATTTTTTCCAGCAATCTTGATTCCTGCTTGTGATTCATCCAGCCTGGCATTTTTCAAGACATACTCTGTGTAGAAGTTAAATAAGTAGGATGATAATATATAGCTTTGATGTACTCCTTTCCTAATTTTGAACCCGTCTGTTGTTCCATGTCCAGTTCTAACTGTTGCTTCTTGACCTGTGTACAGATTTCTCAGGAGGCAGGTAAAGTTGTCTGGTACTCTCATCTCTTTAAGAATTTTCCACAGTTTGTCATGATGCACACAGTCAAAGGCTTTAGCATTGTCAATGAAGCAGAAGTAGATGTTCTTTTGGAATTCCCTTGCTTTTTCTATGATCCAGTGAATGTTGGCAATTTGATCTCTGGTGCCTCTGCCTTTTCTAAATCCAGTGTGGACATCTGGAAGTTCTGGGTTCATATACTGCTGAAGCGTACCTTGAGGGATTTTGAGCATTACCTCACCAGCATGTGAAATGAGTGCACTTGTGTGGCAGTTTGAGCATTCTCAGGCATTGCCCTTCTTTGGGATTGGACACATCTTAATGACAAACAAAACGAGGCAAACAGGCTCCATCTGCTGCTTGATGTGTGAGAGGACACTCTAGTTCCAGCTTGACTGTGTCAGGATTTTTTACCTCAGGATCCAAATGGCTCTGTTTTGAAAGCCTCTAGGGATGTTAATATCTCCACCTGCTCCTCAACTGCTACTCCTTGAGGAAAAAAACAACAGACTTTTCATTCCAGTAGAGAAAGTTTGTGAGATTTTTTTTTCCCTACTGAATTTGCCTTGGATCCTGAAACCAAAGCTATCGCATACTTGACTTATATAGTCCTTTCATAAACACTTCTGAGGTTTTGGACACAGTAGATTTCTCTTGACAGATGGAAAACTGTGTTGCCGAAGGGAAAACGAAAGTACAAAATGAATTTGACTGAAAACTGACTTACATCCAATTCCTAGGCTGCCCTAACATTGGAAACTCTTCTCTTCTCCAAAGATATTAATTAATCATGGTCATTCTTGAATATTTACTCAAGGCCAGATCCTTTTCTAGGTAGCTTACAAGATTGCTAATTTACATGCACAACTAAAACTTCATGGAAAGTTAGAAAAACAAGATGAAAAAATATATATTAGAAAAATATAAACAAAGCAAACAAAAAACGTCGTATATGCAGTTATATCCAACACAAAAACTTTAGGAAAAAACAATCATTATGATAAAAAGTTCATGACATAGAAAGGTTAAGTTCATTTAAAATATATAATTCTTAATTTCCGAATTTGGTAAAATAACATAGCCTCAAAATATGACTGATTGACCGTATCAATCAATCAAGAAAAATAAACAGATTCATGATCCTGGTGTGAGAATTTAACATATTTCTCTCAATTACTGATATGTCAAGCAGACCAAAATAAATGTAAAAATATGGAAAAAATTGAAATAAATGATCAACTTGATAGATTTAGTGGACAATTATAGAATCAGAAGGGGGCTTCCCGGATGGTACTGCTTGTGAAGAACCTGCCTGCCAATGCAGGAGACGTGGGAGACGCGGGTTTTATCCCTGGGTCTGGAAGATCCCCTGGAGGAGGGCATGGCAACCACTCCAGTATTCTTGCCTGGAGAATCCCATGGACAGAGGAGCCTGTTGGGCTACAGTCCATAGGGTAGCACAGAGTTGAACACAACTGAAGTGACTTAGCACACATGTGTGCACAGAACCAGAAATTAGGGAATACACACTCATCTCTACACTCTACACATGGAACATTCACAAAAATTAGAGAGACCTCATGCTAAGCCATAAACCAATTTCAATAAATCCAAAGAACTGGAATCACACACAACATATGCTTTGGCTACTATGTAATTGTTATTTAGTTGCTAAGTCATGTCTGACTCTTTTGTGACACCATGGACTGTATCCTGCCAGGTTCCTCTGTCCATGAGATTTCCCCAGCAAGAATATTGGAGTGGTTGCCATTTCCTTCTCCAGGGGATCTTCCCCAGTCAGGGGTCGAACCCATGTCTCCTGCTTGGCTGGCAGATTCTTTACCTCTGAGTCACCAAGGAAGCCCCAGTTAAGTTGAAATAAATAGCAAAAATTAAATGTGAAAACTTACAATTTTTATGTTTAACAAGTATGCGTCTGAAAAATGTGTAAAAGAAGAAGCAACATTTAATCTAATGAAAATTTAAAATACAATTGAATGGCAATATATGTATGGCATCTGGTCCCATCACTGCATGGGAAATCGATGGGGAAACAGTGGAAACAGTGTCAGACTTTGTTTTTCCGGGCTCCAAAATCACTGCAGATGGTGACTGCAGCCATGAAATTAAAAGACGCTTACTCCTTGGAAGGAAAGTTATGACCAACCTAGATAGCATATTCAAAAGCAGAGACATTACTTTACCAACAAAGGTTCGCTTAGTCAAGGCTATGGTCTTTCCTGTGGTCATGTATGGATGTGAGAGCTGGACTGTGAAGAAGGCTGAGCGCCGAAGAATTGATGCTTTTGAAATGTGGTGTTGGAGAAGACTCTTGAGAGTCCCTTGGACTGCAAGAAGATCCAACCGGTCCATTCTGAAGGAGATCAATCCTGGAATTTCTTTAGAAGGAATGATGCTAAAGCTGAAACTCCAGTATTTTGGCCACCTCATGCGAAGAGCTGACTCATTGGAGAAGACTCTGATGCTGGGAGGGATTGAGGGCAGGAGGAGAAGGGGACGACAGAGGATGAGATGGCTGGATGGCATCACTGACTCGATGGATGTGAGTCTGGGTGACCTCCGGGAGTTGGTGATGGACAGGGAGGCCTGGCGTGCTGCAGTCGCAAAGAGTCGGACACGACTGAGCGACTGATCTGATCTGATCTGATCTGATATGTATATATATAAAATTCATGAGATATTGACAAAGCAATAGTTTGATATATATATATATATGCCTTAAAATTTTGTCTTAGGAAAGAAGAAAAGGCAAAAACTTGAGAAGCTGAGTATCCCATGAAGGAAGTTATCAAAGTAACTCCAGAAAAAATTTAAAAAGTAAAAGAAGGAATGAGCAAAAATAAGTGAAGTAGGAAGCAAAGATATAATCAACAATGACAAAAGGAACTTTTAAAGAGATTAATAAAATAAACAAAGCATTTCTGAGATGAATCAATAAAAATATTTACAGATTTATAATATATAATATAATTTATATAAATATATTTATATAATTTATATATTTAATATATTATATAATTATATTTAAATCATATGCATGTGTGTAAGCTAAGTCACTTCAGTCATGTGTGACCTATGACTCTGTGTGACCCCATGGACTGTAGCCTACCAGGCTCTTCTGTCCATGGGATTCTCCAGGCAAGAATACTGGAGTGGATTTCCAAGTCCTCCTATAGGGGATCTTCCTGACCCAGGGATTGAACCCATGTCTTTTATTTCCCCTGCATTGGCAGGCAGGTTCTTTATCACTATTTACCATCTGGGAAGCCCTTAAATCATATATTTAACAATAAATATATATGCTATATACAGCAATATACTATAAACATGAAAATTAAAAAATGAAATGAAAACATTCGAGGAAAATATAACTTATCAAAACATACCCAAGAAGAAATAGAAAGCTTTGATAATTCCATTATTCTTAAAGAATCTACAGAAAGTTGTATAACCTTTCCTCAGAGACTCAGATGGTTTTATAGGTGAGTTTTAAAATAAACTTTTAGATTATTGTGTTGGCCAAAAATTATTTGTATTTTTCCATAAGATGTTATGGAAATATTATTCATTCAATCTCACACAAAGCCTTTCAGGGAATACACAAAAGAGGAAGCAATGTGGTATAGCATAAGAGATATGTAGTACAAGAGGTCATTATGACCTTGATGACAAAACCAAACAAAAACTGAATAAAGGGAAGTTGTCAGACAATCTCACTCATGAACATGTATGCAAAAATCCTAAATAATATATTAGGAAATCAAAGATAGGATTGTAACAAAGCAGAGAATACACCAAGATAAAGATGAATTTGTCTAAATAATGTAAGAGTTGTTTATAAAAAAATCTATAGATGT
Source organism: Tragelaphus eurycerus (assembly GCA_935064755.1). Classification (NCBI taxonomy): domain Eukaryota; kingdom Metazoa; phylum Chordata; class Mammalia; order Artiodactyla; family Bovidae; genus Tragelaphus; species Tragelaphus eurycerus. The sequence goes on along the minus strand of CAKXYN010000039.1, from coordinate 18,205,850 downwards.
AACATATTATCTCCTGCTTTTCAATAGATGAAGTATTTCATAAAAGTAAAAAACAAAAAATATAGCAAGTCAAGAATGGAAAGGGATTTCCTTGATGATTAATCAACGGTGTGTACCAAAATGATACCCCACATTATTCTCAATGGTGAAATGCTAGAAGCATTAATTTTAAACTGGATACCATTTAGGAGCAAGATGAAGATACCACAATCACCATCTTTTTGACAGTAGAAATCATAGCTAGCACAGTAAGAGAATAGCATTACAAGTCATGAAGGTAAGAAAATAAAAAGACAAAATTATCATTACTTATTAGGTGATACAGTTAAATCTACATTAAAGAGCCTCAAAATATCTATAGAAAATTCATTAATAGTTCTTCTGCAAGAAGACTGGATTTAAGATTGATATAAAATGCCAACTGCATTTATAAAACACCAGTAACTCAAACTCTTCCATAAAATTGCAGAGGAAGGTAAGCTTCCAAACTCATTCTAGGAGGCTGCTATCACCCTAATACCAAAACCAAAGATGCCACCAGAAAAAAGAAAACGATGCCAATATCACTGATGAACATAGATATAAAAATCTTCAACAAAATTCCAGCAAACAGAATTCAACAACATATTAAAAAGATTATACATCCTGACCAAGTGGGCTTTATCCCAGGGATGCAAGGATTCTTCAATATTCACAAATCAATTAATGTGATACACCATATTAACAGATTGAAAGATAAAACCATATGATTATCTCAATAGATTTAGAGAAAGCCTTTGACAAAATTCAGCACCCGTTTATGATAAAAACTTTCCAGAAAGCAGGCATAGAAGGAACACACCTCAACATGATAAAAGCCATCTATGTTAAACCCACAGCAAACATTATCCTCAATGGTGAAAAATTGAAAGCATTTCCTCTAAAGTCAGGAACAAGACAAGGGTGCCCACTCTCACCACTACTATTCAACATAGTAGTGGTGACTTCAACATTGGAAGTCTTAGACACAGCAATCAGAGAAGAAAAAGAAATAAAAGGAATCCAGACTGGAAAAGAAAAAGTAAAACTCACTGTTTGCAGATGACATGATCCTCTACATAGAAAACCCTAAAGACACCACTAGAAAATTACTAGAGCTAATTAATGAATATAGTAAAGTTGCAGGATATAAAATTAATACAGAAATCCCTTGCATTCCTATATACTAACAATAAGAAAACAGAGAAATTAAGGAAACAATCCGATTCATCATTGCAACAAAAATAATAAAATACTCAGGAATAAATTTGCCTAAAGAAAAAAAAAGACCTATATATAGAAAACTATGAAACAATAATGAAAGAAATCAAAGATGACACAAATATGGAGAAATATACCATGTTCATGAATTGGAAGAATCAATATAGTGAAAATGAGTATACTACCCAAAGCAATCTATAGACTCAATGCAATCCCTAACAAGCTACCTTGGAGAAGGAAATGGCAACCCATTCCATTGATCTTGCCTGGAGAATCCCAGGGATGGGGGAGCCTAGTGGACTGCCATCTGTGGGGTCGCACAGAGTTGGACACAACTGAAGTGATTTAGCAGCAACAAGCTACCAGTGGTATTTTTCACAGAACTAGAACAAATAACTTCAAAATTTGCATGGAGACACAGAAAATCTTGAATAGCCAAAGCAATCTTGAGAAAGAAGAATGAAACTGGAGGAATCAACTTGCCTGACTTTAGACTATACTACAAAGCTACAGTCATCAAGACAGTACAGTACTGGCACAAAAACAGAAATACAGATCAATGGAGCAAAATAGAAAACCCAGAGATGAATCCATGCACCTATGGACCCCTTATCTTTGACAAGGGGGCAAAAATATACAATGGAGAAAAGACAATCTCTTTAACAAGTGGTGCTGGAAAAACTGGTCAACCATCTGTAAAAGAATGAAACTAGAACACTTTCTAACACCATACACAAAAATAAACTCAAAATGGATTAAAGATCTAAATGTAAGACCAGAAACTATAAAACACTTGGAGGAAAACATATGCAGAACACTCCCTGACATAAATCACAGCAAGATCCTCTATGACCCACCTCCCAAAGTAATGGAAATAAAAGTAAAAACAAACAAATGGGACATAATTAAACTTAAAAAGCTTTTGCACAACAAAAGAAGCTATAAGCAAGGTGAAAAGGCAGCCTTCAGAATGCTAGAAAATAATAGCAAATGAAACAACTGACAAAGAATTAATTTCCAAAATATATAAGCAGCTCATGCAGCTCAATATCAAAAAAAGTAAATGACCTAATCAAAAAAATGAGCCAATGAACTAAACAGACATTTCTCCAAAGAAGACATACAAATGGCTAACAAACACATGAAAAGATGCTCAACATCACTCATTATCAGAGAAATGCAAATCAAAACCACAATGAGGTACCATCTCAGGCCGGTCAGAATGGCTGCCATCAAAAAGTCTACAAACAATAAATGCTGGAGAGGGCGTGGAGAAAAGGGATCCCTTTTACACTGTTGGTGGAAATGCAAACTAGTTATGCCTCTGTGGAGAATAGTGGAGAGTCCTTAAAAAACTGGAAATAGAAATGCCATATGACCCAACAGTCTCACTGCTGGACATACACACTGAGGAAAACAGAAGACACATGTACCCCAGTGGTCATTGCAGCACTGTTTACAATAGCTAGGACTTGGAAGAAACCTAGATGTCCATCTGCAGATGAATGGCTAGGAAAGTTGTGGTACATATAGACAATGGAATATTCAGTTCAGTTCAGTTCAGTCGCTCAGTCATGTCCAACTCTTTGTGACCCAATGAATCACAGCACGCCAGGCCTCCCTGTCCATCACCAACTCCCGGAGTTCACTCAAGCTCATGTGCGTTGAGTCAGTGATGCCATCCAGCCATCTAATCCTCTGTCATCCCCTTCTCCTCCTGCCCCCAATCCTTCCCAGCATCAGAGTATTTTCCAATGAGTCAACTCTTCGCATGAGGTGGCCAAAGTACTGGAGTTTCAGCTTTAGCATCATTCCTTCCAATGAACACCCAGGACTAATCTTCTTTAGAATGGACTAGTTGGATCTCTTTTCAGTCCAAGGGACTCTCAAGAGTCTTCTCCAACACCACAGTTCAAAAGCATCAATTCTTCGGTGCTCAGCTTTCTACACAGTCCAGCTCTCACATCCATATATGAGCACTGGAAAAACCATAGCCTTGACTAGATGGACCTTTGTTAGCAAAGTAATGTCTCTGCTTTTTAATATGCTATCTAGGTTGGTCATAACTTTCCTTCCAAGTAATAAGCATCTTTTAATTTCATGGCTACAGTTACCATCTGCAGTGATTTTGGACACCAAAAAAATAAAGTCTGACACTGTTTCCACTGTTTCTCCATCTATTTCCCATGAAGTGATGGGACCAGATGCCATGATCTTCGTTTTCTGAATGTTGAGCTTTAAGCCAACCTTTTCACTCTCCACTTTCACTTTCATCAAGAGGCTTTTTAGTTCCTCTTCACTTTCTGCCATAAGGGTGGTGTCATCTGCATATCTGAGGTGATTGATATTTCTCCCACAAGATTATAGCTTGTGCTTCCTCCAGTCCAGCATGGCTCATGATGTAGTCTGCATATAAGTTAAATAAGCAGGGTGACAATATACAGCTTTGATGTACTCCTTTTCCTATTTGGAACCAGTCTGTTGTTCCATGTCCAGTTCTAACTGTTGCTTCCTGACCTGCATATAGAAGAGGTAGATCAGGTGGTCTGGTATTCCCATCTCTTTCAGAATTTTCCACAGTTGATTGTGATCCACACAGTCAAAGGCTTTGGCATAGTCAATAAAGCAGAAATGTTTTTCTGGAACTCTCTTGCTTTTTCCATGATCCAGTGGATGTTGGCAATTTGATCTCTGGTTCCTCTGCCTTTTGTAAAACCAGCTTGAACATCTGGAAGTTCATGTATGGCTGAAGCCTGGCTTGGAGAATTTTGAGCATTACTTTACTAGCGTGTGAGATGAGTGTAATTGTGCGGTAGTTTGAGCATTCTTTGGCATTGCCTTTCTTTGGGATTGGAATGAAAACTGACCTTTTCCTGTCCTGTGGCCACTGCTGAGTTTTCCAAATTTGCTGGCATATTGAGTGCAGCACTTTGACAGCATCATCTTTCAGAATTTTAAATAGCTCAACTGGAATTCCATCACCTCCACTAGCTTTGTTCTTAGTGAATATTACTCAGCTATAAAAAAGGAATGTGTTTGAGTCAGCTCTAATGAGGTGAACGAAACTGGAGCCTATTATACAGAGTGAAGTAAGTCAGAAAGAAAAACACCAGTACAGTATATTAACAGATATATATGGAATTTAGAAAGATGGTAATTATGACCCTACATGCAAGACAGAAAAAGAGACACAGATATAAAGAATAGACTTTTGGACCTCTGTAGGAGAAGGCGAGGGTGGGATGATTTGAGAGAATAGCATTGAAACATGTGTATTACCATATGTGAAACAGATGACCAGTCCAAGTTCAATGCATGAAACAGGGCACTCAAAGCCAGTGCCCTGGGACAACCAGAAGGATGGGATGGGGAGGGGAGGTGAGAGGGGGCTCAGGATGGGGGACACATGTACACCCATGGCTGATTCATGTCAATGTATGGGAAAAATCACAATATGGTAAAGTAATTAGCTTCCAATTAAAATAAATAAAATTTTAAAAGATTGACATAAAAAGTTAACTGCATTTATAAAACACCAGCAACAATTTATAAAATACAGTAATAGCTACTATTTGCTGTAACACACCTGTTTTCAAAATTAGGCACTAGAAAGAAATCTAACAAAAGTTATACCAGAGTTGTATGAAGAAACATTTTAATACTGTTAAAAGATATCAAAGTTCTAAATAAATGGAGAAAGAGAACACGGTTTGTGTGTGTGTGTGTGCGTGTATGTGTGTGTGTTTAAACCATCCAGTAAGTCAATTGTCTCACATGTCTAACAGATTTTCAAGGAACACTGCAGTTTCTATACAACTTAAATGGAAAATAAAGACTCTAGTATAATAGGATCAGCACACTTGTTAGGGCATCGCCAGCGTGCTGTGTGGAACTCTGGAGTGCGTCCTTCGCTTCGCAATGCCCTTCCTAGTGTTTTATCTTGTCTACACATGGGGAAGGCAGGCGTCTGAGAAATCCAAGAGGAAGAATCCAGCTGCCTATGCAAATGACAAATGACCAACCCATTTGGATAAGGATTCCTGGTCTCTGAAAGAACCTTCTCTGGGAGAGGAGTGTACATTGCAGTATCTTGAAGACACAATAAATTTATTATGGGCTGCAAAAAATAATAAAAAAATAAAGTAAAGCTAACTGAAATAGTATGGTATTGGCTCAGTGAGAGACATAGTGATCCATGTAACAACAGAACAGAGAACCAAAAGCAGTCCCACACCTTTTCTGAATTTGAAATATGATACAGGTGGCAGCGCAGATTACTAGAAAAGGATTAACTGTTCCGTAAGTGCTGTTGGGACCATTTGCTATCAAGATGGGAAAAAATGAAATTGGACCCAGACATCACACCATACAGAAAAATCAATTCCAGATGGATGTAAAGCCTTCCATGTGAAAGGCAAAGTCTCGAACCTAAAGAAAAAGATACTGGAGAGTATCTTTAAGACTTTGGAGGCAGAGAAGTTTACCCTAAGCATTAACTATAAAAGAAAAATTGATATACTCAACTGCACTGAAAGGAAGGATTTCTGTGAGTAAGAATAAATGAAAAAGATAGTTAAGAAACATGCCCCTGTCTAGAATGTTTTTTAATACATTTAAGCAACAAGTGAAGTTACTCTTCGTACATTAAAAATCCCTTCAAATTGTCAGTGTAGTGAAAGTCATGTCCAACTCTGTATAGTCCATGGAATTCTCCAGGTGAGAATACTGGAGTGGGTAGCCTTTCCCTACTCCAGGGGATCTTCGCAACCCAGGGATCAAAACCCAGGTCTCCAGAATTGCAGACAGATTCTTTACCAGCTGAGCCACAAGGGAAGCCCAAGAATACTGGAAGTCTATCCCTTCTCCAGTGGATCTTTCCGAACCAGGAATCGAACCAGGGTCTCCCGCATTGCAGATGGATTCTTTACCGACTGAGCTATTAGGGAATCCCAAGGAAAAGAGAAATAATGCAATAAAAAAATCAACTGGATATTTTATAGAAAAGGAAGTATAAATGGCAAGTAAGCATACAAAATATAGTCAATATCTTTTTTAATCAGGGAAATATAAATTAAGAACCTACATTATATATCTTGGCTGAACTGTATTAACAAAAATCAATATGGCTGAAAACACTAAGTACTGGAGAAGATTTAAATGCTGTAGAGGTGAGAATGTAAGTTGGTACAATCACTTTGGAGAAAAATGCAGCATTATCTTGTAAAGCTGAGAATGTGCTGAACACACTCTCCAAACCAGAAGTTCCAGTTCCACTCCCAGGAGTGGGTACATGCACCATAGAGAATATCTGTGTATATGGGTTGGAAAATAGGTACAATTGCATCCTTAATAGTGTTATTAGGGCAAAAACCCTGGAAACAGCCTAAATGTTCATTGTTAGGACTGGATAAATGTGTTGTATATCCATACAATGGAATATTAAATAACAAGGAAGATGAATTAATTTAGCAACATATAACAAACTGGATGAATCTTGGAAAAAATTCTGAGTGCAATAAGCAAGTGAAAGAAGGTTGCATATTCACTATGGTACCTTCTTTTTTTTTTTCAAGGCCAGATCTGCATTTTATTTTCCATTTATTTTTAAAATTGGAGTATAATTGCTTTGCAATGCTGCACTGGTTTCTGCTGTACAACGATGTGAATCAGCTATGACATACATATATCCTCTTCCTCTTGAACCTCCCTCTCAACCCCCATCCCACCCCTCTAGGTCACCAGAGAGCACCGAGCTCAGCTTCCAGTGATGCACAGCAGCTTCCTGCTAGCTAGCTATTTTTATGGTACCATTTTTTATAAGGCTCAAAACAAGCCATGTACTGCTGCAAGATACATGTGTAAACTATTTTTAAAAGGTGCAATGATAAACACAAGTTTCAGGATTTTCCTTATCACAGGTCAATCAGGAGGAAACATCTAGGTCATTTCTAAGGTATTGGTCTGGTTGCTAAGTGATGGTTCTCAGCTATGTTTTTTATAATTATGTTTGATAACCAACATAGACCCTGGCTATATTATTCCATTAATGCAGTGTTTTATTAAATATCTTGGTCACAAAAGCAAATCATCTGGTGACTTGTTGGCCTTATTACAAGTCTCAGACTTCATTTTTCCCACTCTTATTTATCTTCATTTTCCCATTCTCATTTCCTCTGGGACTTCTGAGCATCTGAATAGTCACCAGCCAGATCAGGAGCCAAGCCGCCGTGACTTTGTGAACTCTTCTGCATGAAGAATAATCTCTCCTCCCCTTTAGTCAGCACCCCTTTCCCTGCCCAGCTTCCTATAAACCCAAGACCCAAGCCTCCAGCTGACTGTTTGGAGAAGCGTTTTCCAAGATCTCACTAGGAGACACTCACATTCTGCCCATGTTTTCTCCTCTTTCTTCCTTGGAAGGAAGACTGACAGTCACGAGGTTCATGGTTGGGGCTGTCCTTGGAGAACTTTTACAGGAATGTGGGCTTCTCGGGGCTTGACTAAACCCAACACTCTGGCCCAACAGGTGTGTGGGCGGCTTTATGAACTGACTGACTTTCTGTCTACCCCCTTTTTTCCTTCCTTACATTAGTGGTGATTCTATTAGCAAACCGTGGGGCCTTTGACATTCAGACTTTATAAAACCAGGTGGAAATGTAAAGCAGAAACGTCTACAGAAGGGGGTGAACCTATCCCCCCGCCTCACCTCAAGATTAGGTCAGCTTGGCTCCTGCCTCAGAGAGAGCTGGAGCTATGATTCATCACCGTCACTTGCAAAACTAGGATGGCAATCTTTCCCAGCTGCTGGCCAGGGCAGAAACGAACAGGGCTGTGCATCCATTCCAGACAAAGTGAGTGGGACTCAGAACTCCTTCAAAGGCTGCTGTGGTTCATGAGCACAAGGCCAAGTTTCAGCCGTGAATAACTCAGCAACTGGCCCATGTGGAAACTCATGACTGAGTTCATGGGACCAACTGATTATGGACATGACTGAACTGAAAGCAGCCTCTGTGTCCAGTGAGCCATTGAGAAAACTTAAACCAGGAACGCTGAGTTCAGTGCGCTGAGAGGATAGTTTGGGGTGATGATACAGATGAAGCAAGGTGGGGTGGAGCATAAGAGGGGCCCATGGCAAAATCTAGGGGAACAGAGCAAGCCGCTCTGGGTGTGGCAGCCGGAACACCTCACAGGGTCTTCCTCTCTCAACATCTCGTGCCAGGGTCTGGGTCCATCTTGGCGCCACTCGTGGGCTTTGTGGATCAGGTGACGTGGTTGGATGCACGGGCCATGGTCAGCCTGGCACACCTCTCTGGGTTCCCAGCAGAAGCTGACTTTGGAAAAGACACTTAATCCTTCTGGGTTTCCTTTTATTCATCTGTCAATGAGCTTAATAATAGTGCCAGTCTCCTAGGAGGGTGGTGAGGATTAATTTTCTTCATGATAAAGGGCTCATTCTGAGTCTGGCACATGTTGAGGTTTAATATTGATCAGCTGATGCTTGTGGTTGCTGGGCCACAAACCAGTGCCACAAAGATGCTGAGAGCCAGTTCTGGTGCTGTCTCAGGTCACTTCTGTGTTTCTGGGTACCAACTTCTCTCACAAAGTCGGGGGTTGGGGGACCAGGGGGGACTCACACAAGCACCTGGATCTGGGGAGGCAGAGGTTGAGACTCAGGCCAGCTGTGAGCCTGTTATTTCAGCTGACAGATGATCGTAAAGAGCAGCTTATGAGATTATCCTGTTTTACAGTGGTTGCTCTGAAAATCTGTTACTATGCCCTAAAAATATAAGTTCAGCCATGGGATGGGAAAAAAAAAAAAAACCTACAGAAAACTAGTTTTTACAAAGACACAAAAGAATCCAATGTTATTTGGTTAAACATTGATTTTTTTAAATGCCTTCACTGTTACACGGCACGTTTTAACAGCACTGTATCTGTGCACGTCCTCTGAGAGGCTGTGGAATGCTCTGACACCCCCAGAGGCTGAGCTGGGGTAAACCAACCTGCCTTACCCCAGGCTTTCATCCCCTGTCCAGTGCCTCCCCGCCCCCCACCCCCACCCCCACCCCCAGCCGCCCCCAGCTGCCCCTCCAGCTGTACTGGCTGCTAATTCTGAATTCTGGACCTCGTCCTGTATTTCTTCTCTTGGACACTTAACAATTTTGTCTTAATCAAGATTTCAAGGAGCAGTTGGCTACATAAACTCTCAAAAATTTCCCTGTGAATCCCATAAGCAGTGTGAGAACAGGGCACATGGGCCTCCAGGCTGCTTTTCATCTGATTTCAGGCTCCTGAGTGTTCAGCTCCTGTCTTTGTGATGACTCAGTCTCATCAGTTCCAAAGTTGTGTTCTTTATCCAAAGTTAAACTCTCTTGATCTGGGCAGGAGATGGGCACCAAGGGCCGCCCTCTGTTGTAAGCTGAGAGCTACCTTTGGGTGCCCAGCACCCTCTTGTCCATGCAGAGAAGCCATGTGGTGAGGAGGTGAGATGCTGGGCGGATGTGAGAGGAGGGTGATGTCCTAGGGCCCACAGCTCCTGAGTCCACCTCCCTCACTGGTCCTGGGGTATTTGCGGGAGGAGGGTTGGAGCCCTATGACATCACAGGAAATGGTGCCTGCTTGCAGTGTTTTCTCACTCATGTTCTCTCAACATGTTTTCAAAATGTTGATTTTTGAACCAGGTGTCCTGCTGTGATGAGTGAGTTTTTCAACCAGAAGCTTCTCCTTTGGTGGCAGAGAGATACCCCGGTCACATGCTCATGGAGCTGCAACTCTGATTCAACTCCCCGAGGATGGATGTTGGAAGTAGGTAAAAAAGCAATAAGACCAAAGAAGGCCACATAAATCAGTTTATGAACCACATAAACCGGTTTCAAAGTGCTTGTCTGGAGCTTCAGTGTCAAGAAGCCAATATACTCAAGTAGTTACATATCCACTGCTTTGAACTCACAATGCACCAGACTAACCATGAGAAGCAGACAAGATCTCAGCTTCAGGTTTCACCCAATGACTAAAAGTTACAGAAACTTTTGATACCAAAAGAAAAACAAGGGGCTGGAAGGTGGGTGGGGAGGACATGCACACACACACACACACACACACACACACACGAAAACAGGTGTTTGCATTGTCAGGTTTTTACTTTTTATTCATTTGTTCATAATAAACAATTTTGAATATGTGTGGTATACTATATCTCCTGTTAGGTAGAGGGAATATAGGCATGAGTGTGATGCTATCATATCAAGGATTGTATAGACTATTGAAGGAGAAAGGCATTTATTACATGATGCACTGTAAATAATAAATAATACAATGCACTCTAAGAATCCACTAAAAACCGTACAGGCAAAACGTGGTGGGAACATAGGTGAAGGGCTTATAAGTACGCCTGCCAAACTAGGGACATTTCCACAGAAGCAAGAATTAGGTCTTAAAGAACAAGAGAAATTCACCTCAAGAAGAACGTAGGAACAATGTCCAGACAGGTTCCAATTACTACAAATGGTTAGTTTAGTCTATATTGGATAATCAAGGCTAGATCATACTTGTGTCTGTGAGGGTTAAGTTGCTGAAAATAGAATCCTCTAGTTTACACGGACTTCTTTGGTGCCTCAGACGTTAAAGAATCAGCTTGCAATGCCAAAGACCCAGGTTTGGTCCCTGGGTTGGGAAGAGCCTCTGGAGAAGAGAATGGCTACTCACTCCAGTATTCTTGCCTAGAGAATCCCATGGCCAGAGGAGCTTAGGGGGTACAGTTTACATGGTAAAGAACTTAGTACAGGTCTTTAACCAACTTAAAGAGTCAGCGGTAGTGCTGAGGAAATAGACTCCGTGCTGAGGTTTCAGGAAATACATCCCAAAGGCACACAGCAACATTGACCCACCAAGAGACTTCTGACTTCTCAATGATTCAGAAGACACTGGCTCCAGAACCACAACCCCTCAACAAAGGGGCCCCATGATGAAGAGGCAGCCATGGTCAGAAAAGCTGATGTGTCTACTGCCTCCAGAACTTTCTATGACCCACAGTAGTATCCCCTATTCCTTGTCAGTTGACTCCCAAGGTTTACTAAACACTGAGACCTCTACTAACACTGATATAAAAAGGCTCTAAAGAGTTGGACACAACTGAGCGACTGATCTGATCTGAAGCACATCCTTGACTGTGCTTCTTGGATACACAACTTCTGCCTCACTCTGCTATCCAAAATTCACTCAAGACCGTCTGATGGTTCTCATCCTTGGTCACATAGAGAACCCTAGATGCAAGAGCCTGAGAAATGTGGATAGTAGTTGTCCAGATTCTGGATCACAGAAAAGTGTTCTGAAGCAGGGTGGAATGGAGAAATAATAGTTAAAACAGAAACACATGTATATATATGTATAGATAGCTTATGTGTATATTTGTGTGTTTTCCTTTTCAATTGATCCTTTTGTTTTTTGTAAAATGTCCCTCCTTATCTTCTGTAACACTCCTGATTTAAAGTCTACTTTAATATTAATAGAGTCATGCTAGTTTTCGAGGGCTTATATACTGTTTGTTTGTTTTATCTTTCCATCCTTTTCTTAATACTTTCAACCTGTTTTTGCCTTTATATTTTAAGTATATCTCTTATAGACAGAAAGTAGTTGGGTTTTGCTTTATAATCTCTATCTTTTAATTAAAATGCTCAGTCCCTTTTACTCAGTGTAATTATTGATAAGGTTGGTTTTAAGTCATGTATTTTACTTACATATATGTTATAAACCCCATCTTACAATGCTAGTATTTTTACTTAGTTATTTATCTGTTACAGAAATTAAGAGAAGAAAAGATGTATCCTTTGTATCTATCCATATATTTTAACTTTTTTATGTTCTTTAATCATTCTTATCTATCTGTGTTTCCCTCTGATATCATTTCCTCTCACACTAAATAACTTCTTTTAATATTCTTGTAATGAAATTCTGCTGGAAATAAATTCTCTCAGCTTTTATTTATCTGAATATATCCTCCTTAAAAAAAAAAGATCTCTTTAAAAATTTCATAACATTGTCTTCTGGCTTCTGTTGTTTCTGATGAGAAGTTAACCATAATTTGAATTATTGTTCCTCTGAATGTAACAGATCATTTCTTCCCACTCTATTTTATCTTCCCTTCCATTTAAAAATCTTCTCTTTATCTTTGATTCTCAGAATTTTGACTATGATCCAGCTTGGCCTGGTTTTCTGGACATGTTGGCTCTGTGAGTTGATGTGTTTTCACCAAATCTGGGGAAATTTCTATCATACTTTTTTTTTTTTCCTGCTTCTTGACTTTTCTTTTTTAAATTAATTTATTTAATCGAAGGCTAATTACTTTACAATATTGTAATGGTTTTTGTCATACTGATCATTGCTGGGGACCAGCCCCAGCTGATCCAGGGAGTTCAAGGTGTAGACGGCGTTGGTGAGGATCAGGATACAATAGTTATAATTAGAGATATGAAGAATAATAGAACGAGGATAGCTCAGTAGGAAAATTCAGTGGAGAAAAGAGGCTGAGTAGCTTGGTTTACGCGGGGGACCAATCAGACTTCAAGACAAGAAGTTTGCACCACTTACGTAGGCCGCGGGCGTCTTTCCATTCTCCCGAAGGAGAGGAGACACTGAGGCCTCCCCGGTCCGATCTTAGAAGCCCAGGCATAATTAGTAAGCATGGTGGGTCCCGCGCCCCAGATGGAGACTCAGCCAGAATTTGAGAGAGAGAGCGACATGGGGAGACCAGTCTTTCCAGGAACTGATCCCCTCCTTTATTTTCTCTGGTTTACTTTTATACACTGAGATGTTATACAGAAGTCACGCGGGGTCTTACAAATGTATACAGAGGTCTTAGGGGTGTTACATCATCTTCCGGCCAGGGGGCCTGTTGACAATTTATGACCTTCTCCTTGTGATAATGGTCAGTCACTTATTTCTCCAGGGCGATTATTCTTAAAACAGACTCCACTAGATAAGTTTACCTTCCTATAGGGTGAGGGTGTAGTGGGTTTTAGTCAGGGAAAGAATTTACTTAGCCTAAAGTCTAATGTGATTAATATCAAAGGTTAATACTTTTCTATTCATTAATGTGTATCAGATCAGATCAGATCAGATCAGTCGCTCAGTCGTGTCCGACTCTTTGCGACCCCATGAACCGCAGCACGCCAGGCCTCCCTGTCCATCACCAGCTCCCGGAGGTCACCCAGACTCGCATCCATCGAGTCAGTGATGCCATCCAGCCATCTCATCCTCTGTCGTCCCCTTCTCCTCCTGCCCTCAATCCCTCCCAGCATCAGAGTCTTCTCCAATGAGTCAACTCTTCGCATGAGGTGGCCAAAATACTGGAGTTTCAGCTTGAGCATCATTCCTTCTAAAGAAATTCCAGGATTGATCTCCTTCAGAATGGACTGGTTGGATCTCCTTGCAGTCCAAGGGACTCTCAAGAGTCTTCTCCAACACCACAGTTCAAAAGCATCAATTCTTCGGCGCTCAGCCTTCTTCACAGTCCAGCTCTCACATCCATACATGACCACAGGAAAGACCATAGCCTTGACTAGGCGAACCTTTGTTGGTAAAGTAATGTCTCTGCTTTTGAATATGCTATCTAGGTTGGTCATAACTTTCCTTCCAAGGAGCAAGCGTCTTTTAATTTCATGGCTGCAGTCACCATCTGCAGTGATTTTGGAGCCCAGAAAAACAAAGTCTGACACTGTTTCCACTGTTTCCCCATCTATTTCCCATGCAGTGATGGGACCAGATGCCATGATCTTCGTTTTCTGAATGTTGAGCTTTAAGCCAACCTTTTCACTCTCCACTTTCACTTTCATCAAGAGGCTTTTTAGCCCCTCTTCACTTTCTGCCATAAGAGTGGTGTCATCTGCATATCTGAGGTTATTGATATTTCTCCCGGCAATCTTGATTCCAACTTGTGTTTCTTCCAGTCCAGCATTTCTCATGATGTACTCTGCATATAAGTTAAATAAACATGGTGACAATATGCAGCCTTGACGTACTCCTTTTCCTATTTGGAACCAGTCTGTTGTTCCATGACCAGTTCTAACTGTTGCTTCCTGACCTGCATACAGATTTTTTAAGAGGCAGATCAGGTGGCCTGGTATTCCCATCTCTTTCAGAATTTTCCACAGTTTATTGTGATCCACACAGTCAAAGGCTTTGGCATAGTCAATAAAGCAGAAATAGATGTTTTTCTGGAACTCTCTTGCTTTTTCCATGATCCAGCGGATGTTGGCAATTTGGTCTCTGGTTCCTCTGCCTTTTCTAAAACCAGCTTGAACATCAGGAAGTTCACGGTTCACATATTGCTGAAGCCTGGCTTGGAGAATTTTGAGCATTACTTTACTAGCGTGTGAGATGAGTGCAATTGTTCGGTAGTTTGAGCACTCCTTGGCATTGCCTTTCTTTGGGATTGGGATGAAAACTGACCTTTTCCAATCTTGTGGCCACTGCTGAGTTTTCCAAATTTGCTGGCATACTGAGTGTAGCACTTTCACAGCATCATCTTTCAGGACTTGGAATAGCTCCACTGGAATTCCATCACCTCCACTAGCTTTGTTCGTAGTGATGCTTTCTAAGGCCCATTTGACTTCACATTCCAAGATGTCTGGCTCTAGGTCAGTGATCACATCATCATGATTATCTGGGTCTTGAAGCTCTTTTTTGTACAGTTCTTCTGTGTATTCTTGCCACCTCTTCTTAATATCTTCTGCTTCTGTTAGGTCCACACCATCTCTGTCCTTTATTGTGCCCATCTTAGCATGAAATGTTCCTTTGGTATCTCTGATTTTCTTGAAGAGATCCCTAGTCTTTCCCATTCTGTTGTTTTCCTCTATTTCTTTGCATTGATCACTGAAGAAGGCTTTCTTATCTCTTCTTGCTGTTCTTTGGATATAAGGGCAGGGGAAGTGGAGACTTAGCAGCAATCATTGGCTCAACAAATGAAAAACCCTTCACCAATACAATTTCTAATCAGCCCATTATACTTATGCTAATAGTTTTCTAACTTCTCTAAAGAACCTGTTTTTAGAAGGTTAAGAGCATCTCGTGCCTGTGAGTAATCACATGTGCCTGGACAAGCCTGTCAGGTGGGCTAAAGAACCTTCAGAGGAGTTTGTAGGTTAAAACACTCCTGTCACACCCAGGAATTTTTATTAACTGAAGCTTTAAGTTAACTCTTTTTTCAGAGAGAGGTAGTGGGGGACAGCCCCCCGTAAAGTCAGAGGTGTAGGTGAGAGCACAAGTAGTAAAGCAGGCAGGCTCTGGTTTTGGGGGTAGATGCTCGAGAACCTCCAAGGGGCTCCTGAGGCTCGACCCCACCTTTGTGTATGTCAAGCCTCCTTCTTCATGACCTTTGTCACAAGTGGAGCGCTAATTCAAACCGGCTCCCAACAGATCATACTTTCTTCCAATATATTTTCCTGCTTTTACTCTTCCTCTTCTTTTCTGGGATTTGTTACATGCACTTTAGATCATTTGCTACCCATGGGTCACTGAAGCTCTGTTTATTTTGGCTTGCTCTTACTTTTCTCTATTCTTCAAATTGGGTAATTTATATGAATCTGCCTTTGAATTCACTGACCGTTTCTTTGGTCATATCTAATCTGACCACTAATTCATATTTTCATTTTAAATTTTGTTGTTTTACTTCTGGAATTTTCATTTGTTTGTTTTTTATAGTTTTAATTTCTCTGCTGAGACTATCTCTTTCTTTATTGAGATAATAATTTCCTTTAAGACTTTCAGCATATTTATTATGCCTGTTTCAAAGTTCTTGAATAGTAATTCTAATATCTGGGTCATTTCAGGGTCTGTTTCTGTTTACTATTTTTGTCCTTGATTGTGGATGAAAGCTTTCTGCTTCTCACATGTCTAAAAATTTTTGTTAATATGCTGGACATTTTGGACAATACAAATGGCCTTTAATTTCTGGAGCTGTACTTATACCTAAGGATTGGCCTTTCTGGTGCCTCAGCTGAGTACTTGAGATGTTAATGAGGTCTCTCCATTGTGGCTGAGCTGGAATTCCATTCTTTTTAAAAACCGTGTGTCTTTACTATCTCTGTTCTTCTATCAACCTTGTAGCAGCTCTCTCTGCTAAGCTTATTGGAATAATACTGAAGCCAGCCCCTGACCAAGGACCCACTGAGAATTATTATATACATTCTTGCTGCTTCCCATTTCTATCTTCCTTCTTCCCCAGGGCAACACCCTTCTCCCCTAGGGCAACACCCTTGTCTCTTATATTCTAAGCCCTGAAATCCAAACTATGCTTTCCCATTTCAGGAGGACCTCCCTCCTTGATCTCCTTGCTGTCTAAGGGACCCTCAAGAGCCTTCTCTAGCACCACAATTTGAAAGCGTCAATTCTTGGGCATTCAGCCTTCTTTAGATCCAACTTTCATATTGGTAAAAGACTACTGGAAAATCCATATCAAGGAGATCACACCAGTCAGTCCTAAAGGAAATCAACTCTGAGAATTCATTGGAAGGACTGATGCTGAAGTTGAAGCTCCAATACTTTGGGCACCTGATGCAAAGAGCTAACTGACTGGGAAAGACCTAACGCTGGGAAAGCTTGAGGGCAGGAGGAGAAGAGGGTGACAAAGGATGAGATGGCTGGATGGCATCACAGACTCAATGGACATGAGTTTAAGTAAACTCTAGGAGATAGTGAAGGACAGGGAAACCTGTGTGTGTTGCCATCCATGAGGTCACAAAGAGTTGGACATGGCTTAGCAACTAAACAACAACAGGACTGCCCTACTCTGAATTCTACCTCCTGATGTCCAAAGTTAAGAAATTATCCCCAATTCAGACCTCAGTTGAGACCTCACCCCAGAGAGTGAGGATGAACACTGGACTCACATTGTGTACTTCCCTTTTCCCCGGGATCCCAGTGCCTACTGTTCAGTCCCTGAAAACAAAGTAGTCATGTTGGTTCAGGCTTATAGTTGTTCAGGCTTCTCCTGTGGCTCAGTGGCAAAGACACAGGAGACGTGGGTTCAATCCCTGGGTCAGGAAAATCCCCTGGAGAAGGAAATGGCAACCCACTGCAGTATTTCTGCTTGGGATATCCCACATACAAAGAGCCTGGTGGGTTACAGTCCATGGGATCGCAAAGAGTCAGACATGACTGAGCACCCATCCATATCATAGCTGTCTGTGGTGTGATGGTAAATCTGGTACCAGTTACTCCAATCTGGCAAGAAAAAGAAGTTTCTCTATATGTATATTTGAAATGCATAAAATAAAAAATAAAGAGAAAAATCAAAATTTAATCATCTTAGGGCACCTCTTTTAATTCTAAATCAATTTGAATTTAAAACACTTTATAAATGAATACAGATGGCATGTAAATTTTGTGTTGTGAAAAAATCTAAATATAAGATATATATATTTAGAATTTTGCATTTGGGTGTGACAGGCAGGAAAATTCTTGTGTTGCTAACAACTCCTGGAGATTTTAGCATGAATTGAATAATCTTATTTTCCCATTGAGAGTTTCCAAGAATGAGATGAGTGTTTCCACTAATAAATTGGCCAGACCAGAGGAGCTTGGAATAGCATAAAATAAATGACTCCAAGAGAGATGATTTAAGTAGAATGGAGAGGTTGAGGTGGAGATATAGAATGAAGTTGCTGTTCCATTTCGGATACTACAGAAAGTGTGACTCAAAGAGGAGAAAACTATTTATTTTAGCTGCTTGAACTCTAATGGGGCGAGCGTGTGATTGACATCCCAGAATACTACACAATCGTCGTCCAGCCACCGAGAGGCTCACATCAGCTCTCTGGGAAGTTCTTTATTTAATGTTCTCTTTGCTTCAGTGGTCAAATCTGGGCTCTCCAGGGAGAGCCTAACTGGCCAGCCACATTTCAAGCTGAAACCTAATAAATGCAATGAAATTTTAAATGAACTCATTTTTAAAGGACTCATAAAAGAGATATTGTTATGTGCCAAATATATTGAAGAAAGACTGTGTCCTAACATAAATGAAAGGAAATGTCAGCTCTCTATGCTTAATTCAATTGCAGGTAATTTTTCAGTGTCTGATTTAAACGATTGCTTCCTATTACAGTCAGCTAAGACCTTTGGTCCAGGCAGGATGTATTACAGCGCGTGACCCTGATGTGGTAACCAGGCCGAGGCAGACTCCTACCTGGACCATGGAGACTTATTAAGGTTCACCTGAGGCCAGGATTAAGGCAGGGGAGCATGTGACTGACAAAAGATCAAGGCTGTGTGAGCTGGTGGTGAGAGCTCAGGCTTTGAAATCACACCTGCCCGGGTCACAGTGCTGTCTGTGACTCTAAGTAGGTTAACTTGACCTCTCTGAAGGTAGTTTCCTTATCTGCAGAAGGTTGATCATAATTGTATCAACTTCTCAGAATCCACATGATGCTTCAGTGAGACTGTTTGTAAGGTCCTGAGCACAGATCTTGAAGATCTTTTTAAATTAATTTTAATTATTATTATTATTATTATTATTTTTGGTTGCTGCGCACAGGCTCTCTCTAGTTGTGGAGAGCAGGGCTACTCTTTGTCGCGGTGCCTGGTCTTCTCATTGTAGGGGCTTCTCTTTTTGCACAGCACAGGCTTTAGGTACTCGGGCTCCAGTAGTTGTGGCTTGCACGCCCTAGAGTGGGGACTCAGTAGTTGTGGTGCATGAGCTTAGTTGCTTCACAGCATGTGGAATCTTCCTGGACCAGGGATCAGACCCATGTTCCCTGCATTGGCAGGCAAATTCTTATCCACTGTACAACCAGGGAAGTCCTTTGAAGATCTTAATGTTCAGTGAGGGGTAGAGGTTATGAAATGCATGTCCCATGACCTCTCTGTAACCTGCACGTCACTAACAAAATAAAGCCAACACCTTGTGGTTTCTGCAGTGTTAAGATGCAAGTGGATCACAGGTTGTTGCTAAGTTACTTCAGTCATGTCCGACTCTGTGTGACCCCGTAGACGGCAGCCCACCAGGCTCCTCTGTCCCTGGGATTCTCCAGGCAAGAACACTGGAGTGGGTTGCCATTTCCTTCTCCAATGCATGAAAGTGAAAAGTGAAGTCGCTCAGTCGTGTCCAACTCTTAGCGACCCCATGGACTGCAGCCCACCAGGCTCCTCTGTCCATGGGATTTTCCTGGCAAGAGTACTGGAGTGGGGTGCCATTGCCTTCTCCAGATCACAGGTTAGGGATGAACAGGAGTCCCCTCCCTTTCCTTCGTCCCCACACCACTGTAAACTTATCCTCAAGGACCCTTGCTCCCTGCAGCGCCTGGGCAGCCCCACTGTCACCCACTGACTAGGTCTGTCACTGTCATTTCAAAACGCTTGTGTTGTTTGTGTGAAGCAGATATTTGCACACACTATTTAGGATAATGGCAAAGATTCATCCTGGAATTTGAATTGGGTGGGCAAAGGTTTTTGAGACTGAAAAAGGGGACCCCAGGAATGTAAGAGGTTTTTGGGAGAAGGTCAACCTGTTTAGTTCACCACTGCTCAAAGGATGCTTTCTGGAAAGCAGGGTGCTGGGAAGAGCTCATTAAATTTATTTGCACGAGTAACACAAACTCCAGAGACACTGAGTTTCAGAGGACCATTATGTGTGCTACTGCGGGCAGGAATTCCTTACAAGAAATGGAGTAGCCATCATGGTCAACAAAAGAGTCCAAAATGCAGTACTTGGATGCAATCTCAAAAACGACAGAATGATCTCTGTTCATTTCCAAGGCAAACCACTCAATGTCACAGTAATCCAAGTCTATGCCCCAACCAGTAACGCTGAAGAAGCTGAAGTTGAACAGTTCTATGAAGACCTCCAAGATCTTTTAGAACTAACACCCAAAAAAGATGTCCTTTTCATTATAGGGGACTGGAATGCAAAAGTAGGAAGTCAAGAAACACCTGGGGTAACAGACAAATTTGGCCTTGGAATATGGAATGAAACAGAGCAAAGGCTAATAAGAGTTGCACCAAGAGAACACACTGGTCATAACAAACACTCTCTTCCAACAACACAAGAGAAGACTCCACACATGGACATCACCAGATGGTCAATACCAAAATCAGATTGATTATATTCTTTTCAGCCAAAGATGGAGAAGCTCTATCAGTTCAGTTCAGTTCAGTCGCTCAGTCCGACTCTTTGCAACCCCATGAATTGCAGCACGCCAGGCCTCCCTTCTATCACCAAGATGCTAGTGGATCACAGGTTGCTGCTAAGTCACTTCAGTCATGTCCGACTCTATGCGACCCTATAGACAGCAGCCCACCAGGCTCTCCCGTCCCTGGGATTCTCCAGGCAAGAACACTGGTGGAATGTGTTGCCATTTCCTTCTCCAAGGCATGAAAGTAAAAAGTGGAAGTGAAGTTGCTCAGTCATGCTTGACTCTTCGCGACCCCATGGACTGCAGCCTACCAGGCTGCTCCGTCCATGGGATTCTCCAGGCAAGAACACTGGAGTGGGTTGCCATTTCCTTCTCCAATGCATGAAATTCTGAAACGTGAAAGTGAAGTCGCTCAGTCATGTCTGACTCTCCTCAACCCCATGGACTGCAGCCTACCAAGCTCCTCTGTCCATGGGATTTTCTAGGCAAGAGTACTGGAGTGGGGTGCCATCGCCTTCTCCGAATATACTATATAGGTTGGTCATAACTTTCCTTCCAAGGAGTAAGCGTCTTTTAATTTCATGGCTGCAATCACCATCTGCAGTGATTTTGGAGCCCCAAAAAATAAAGTCTGACACTGTTTCCACTGTTTCCCCATCTATTTCCCATGAAGTGATGGGACCAGATGCCATGATCTAGTTTTCTGAATGCTCTATACAGTCAGCAAAAATAAGACTGGGAGCTGACGGTGGCTCAGATCATGAACTCCGTATTGCCAAATTCAGACTGAAATTGAAGAAAGTAGGGAAAACCACTAGACTATTCAGGTAGGACCTAAATCAAATCCCTTATGATTATACAGTGAAAGTGAGAAATAGATTTAAGGGACCAGATCTGATAGACAGAGTACCTGATGAACTATGGACAGATGTTCATGATATTGTACAGGAGACAGGGATCAAGATCATCCCCATGGAAAGTAAATGCAAAAAAGCAAAATGGCTGTCTGGAGAGGCCTTTCAAATAGCTGTGAAAAGAAGAGAGGTGAAAAGCAAAAGAGAAAAGGAAAGATATAAGCATCTGAATGCAGTGTTCCAAAGAATAGCAAAGAGAGATAAGAAAGCCTTCCTCAGTGATTCAGTGCAATGAAATAGAGGAAAACAACAGAATGGGAAAGACTAGAGATATCTTCAAGAAAATTAGAGGTACCAAGGGAACATTTCATGCAAAGGTAGGCTCAATTAAGGACGGAAATGGTATGGATCTAACAGAAGCAGAACATATTAAGAAGAGGTGGCAAGAATACACAGAAGAACTGTACAAAAAAGATCTTCATGACCCAGATAATCATGATGGTGTGATCACTGACCTAGAGCCAGACATCCTGGAATATGAAGTCAAGTGGGCCTTAGAAAGCATCACTACGAACAAAGCTAGCGGAGGTGATGGAATTCCAGTGGAGCTATTTCAAATCCTGAAAGATGAGACCGTGAAAGTGCTGCACTCAATATGCCAGCAAATTTGGAAAACTCAGCAGTGGCCACAGGACAGGAAAAGGTCAGTTTTCATTCCAATCCCAAAGAAAGGCAATGTCAAAGAATGCTCAAACTACCACACAATTGCACTCATCTCACACGCTAGTAAAGTAATGCTCAAAATTCTCCAAGCCAGGCTTCAGCAATATGTGAACCATGAACTTCCTGATGTTCAAGCTGGTTTTAGAAAAGGCAGAGGAACCAGAGATCAAATTGCCAACATCCGCTGGATCATGGTAAAAGCAAGAGAATTCCAGAAAAAACATCTATTTCTGCTTTCTTGACTATGCCAAAGCCTTTGACTGTGTGGATCACAATCAACTGTGGAAAATTCTGAAAGAGATGGGAATACCAGACCACCTGATCTGCCTCTTGAGAAATTTGTATGCAGGTCAGGAAGCAACAGTTAGAACTGGACATGGAACAACAGACTGGTTCCAAATAGGAAAAGGAGTATGTCAAGGCTGTATATTGTCACCCTGTTTATTTAACTTATATGCAGAGTACATCATGAGAAACACTGGGCTGGAAGAAGCACAAGCTAGAATCAAGATTGCTGGGAGAAATATCAATAATGTCAGATATGCAGATGACACCACCCTTCTGGCAGAAAGTGAAGAGGAACTCAAAAGCCTCTTGATGAAAGTGAAAGTGGAGAGTGAAAAAGTTGGCTTAAAGCTCAACATTCAGAAAATGAAGATCATGGCATCCGGTCCCATCACTTCATGGGAAATAGATGGGAAAACAGTGTCAGACTTTCTTTTTCTGGGCTCCAAAATCACTGCAGATGGTGACTGCAGCCATGAATTAAAAGACACTTACTCCTTGGAAGGAAAGTTATGACCAACCTAGATAGCATATTCAAAAGCAGAGACATTACTTTGCCTAGTATGTAGACAGCCTTTGACTGTCTAGTCAAGGCTATGGTTTTTCCTGTGGTCATGTATGGATGTGAGAGTTGGACTGTGAAGAAGGCTGAGCACCGAAGAATTGATGCTTTTGAACTGTGGTGTTGGAGAAGACTCTTGAGAGTCCCTTGAACTGCAAGGAGATCCAACCAGTCCATTCTGAAGGAGATCAGCCCTGGGATTTCTTTGGAAGGAATGATGCTGAAGCTGAAACTCCAATACTTTGGCCACCTCATGCGAAGAGTTGACTCATTGGAGAAGACTCTGATGCTGGGAGGGATTGGGGGCAGGAGGAGAAGGGGACGACAGAGGATGAGATGGCTGGATGGCATCACTGACTCGATGGACGTGAGTCTGAGTGAACTCCGGGAGTTGGTGATGGACTGGGAGGCCTGGCGTGCTGCAGTTCATGGGGTCACAAAGAGTGGGACACAACTGAGTGACTGAACTGATCTGATCTAAAGAGTGAATCTGTAATAAATGAAGTGTGAGTGGTTCAGTGAATAACCTGCTCTGCCCCTCCACCAAATGTATTTTAAGGGAGACTCAGAGGAGCCTTACTCTAAAGTACTGACTTTAGTCAGTACTAAGGGATAGCCTTCCTCAGACTGGTGTAGAAGAATTTGTAGTGGAAGGACGGGTGTTGGTGGTAACTTTGCTGCTACTGCTAAGTCTCTTCAGTCGTGTCTGACTCTGTGCGACCCTATAGATGGCAGCCCACCAGGCTTCCCCATCCCTGGGATTCTCCAGGCAAGAACACTGGAGTGGGTTGCCATTTCCTTCTCCAATGCATGACAAAGAAAAGTGAAAGTGAAGTCGCTCAGTCGTGTCCAACTCTTAGCGACCCCATGGACTGCAGCCTACCAGGCTCCTCCGTCCATGGGATTTTCCAGGCAAGAGTGGTGGAGTATGGTACCATTGCCTTCTCTGGGTGATAACTTTGGGGAGTGCCTAAAATCATGTCTCATATTTGACCACATACAGTGGTTGACGGGGAGCAGAGGCTCTGGAGATGGGTTCACACAGCCAACGGGCCTCCTGATCCTGGAATTCAGACCTGGCCGTCCTCACCTTATGCTTCAACCACGTGCTGACGTCTGTGGGCGCTGCAGCCCTGGGCTCTGAGGAATCTTCTTGGGGTCCTGACGCAGTGTGAGGGGAGCAGTACGTCACCAGCAATGTGAGGAGCCCTTTCCCTCTCCTGCCGGCCCGTCTCGTCAGGTGTGTGAGTGCAGAGGCTTCTCCAAGGGGCTTCCGCATGGTCTCTAGCCCCAGGCCTAGGGAACCCTTCAGGGGCAGGACTGGCGACAGGGGCTGAGTGTGGCCACATGCTGGGTGGTTGGGTCTGGAAGAACCAGGACCTTCCTTCTCACTGGGAAAAAAAAAAAAAAGAAAACACGTTAGGAGACTACTAAAGTACCACAGAAAACCCAGCAGAGTGTTTGTTTCTATGAAAAACAAACCAACCAATCCCCTGTGGTTACTCCTCTCTGGACTTGCCGTTGAAGGTGGATAAACCCTAACTGCCCTTAGTCACAGTCTCCTGTAAGTGTCCTGGGAGTCCCTCAGGTCAGGCCCTCAGCCCACCAGGCTCTGGGTCCTCTTGATCCTGCCCTGCTCTTCCCTGGAGTGGGAGGACATGTTTTTTTACGTTATGATTTGTGATGCTCTTTGACTTGATTATTAAAACTGCTCTTCAGTCCCTGAGTATCTACAGAGACTCCCTGACCATCCACCATGCTCCTCACTCTGCTGGGGGTCACCATTTCACACCCTGCATCTTGTCTGCAAGATGAGAAAGATTTTAAATATCAGAAGATGTCATAGATACAAAATCACGTTCCCTGTAGATTAGTTTAGAAGCTAGAAAAAAAGGAAATTTCAAAATGACTTTTCATACTCACCCCCTTGCCCCAATTCACTTGGAGATCAGATAAAACGTGAGCTTGGAGGTGGCAACGCCTGATGAACCATAACTACAAATCTAGACAGCGTATTAAACAGCAAAGACATTAAGGACAAAGATCTGTCTCATCAAACCTATGGTTTCTCCAGTAGTCATGTATGGATGTGAGAGTTGGACCATAAAGAAAGCTGAGAGCTGAAGAATTGATGGTTTTGAACTGTGGTGCTGGAAAAGACTCTTGAGAGTCTCTTGGACAGCAAGATGATCAAACCAGTCAGTCTTAAAGGAAATTAACCCTGAATATTCATTGGAAGGACTGATGCTGATGCTGAAGCTAAAGCTCCAGTACTTTGGCCACCTGATGCAAAGAATTGACTCATTTGAAAAAGACCCTGATACTGGGAAAGACTGGAGGCAAAAGAAGAAGGGGCCAACAGAGGAGGAGAAGGTTGGATGGCATCACTTAGTCAATGGGCATGAGTTCAAACAAACTCTGGGAGATAGTGAAGGACAGAGGAGCCTGGCATGCTGCAGTCCATGGGGTCACAAAGTGTGCTAAGTTGCACAACTTAGCAACCAAACAACAACAACAACAGGTTCAAAAAGATCCTGTCACCCGTTTAAGTGAAAGGTGCTTGAGCAACTGAGTCATCACGATGAGAGCCTGCCAACTCTCTGCTTTTGAGCCTGGATAGGAGGCAGTGCTGACCTGAGATCCTGCACATGGGGAGTCTCCTGAACCAGGGGGAGCTTGTAAATACACTGAGACATTTTTACTTCCTTTTAAGAGGATGAACCATACATTTCTAGGTGTTGTCATAGATTTCCTGTTTGAAGGATTCTCTCAAGTGTCTCAATCAGAAAATGTTTCTATTGGGACCAGAAAGACAAATGAAAAGCATGACCCTCCCACCTGGAATGAGAGCAATTCTTGGCCGCCAGTTCCAGTGGACACGCAGGAGCCAGGAGTGCTGAGGCCAACGCTGACCTCAGCTCTGCTCCTCGGGCTCCCAGCCTGGGTCACAGGGCCTCAGGGCCTTGACCTTGACCCTCAATTCAGCCCCAAACCCCAAGGCTCCCCATCCCAGTATCTGAAGAGGTCAGAGGTGGAAACTTTATTGACTCACCGTGGGACTTTCCAAGTAGGAAGCCAGGTTCTTCTTCCCGTATATTACAATAATAAAAAATAATCACCGCTGCCATTGAATTTTTATGCTAACCACACCAGGTCCAGACATCTGCATTAAACTAAGCTGCAGAACCTTGGGTAGGGTTTTTCCACAGCTGCAAAGCTCTGCAAAAACTAGGAAATGTCCAACAGCTGCTGCAGCCACGAAAATATTACAGGAATGAAGACATTTCAAATGTAAGAGAAATGGCTGATTACGCACATCAAAGCGGCCTTAATGAAGAGTGGTTTCTTTTGGCTGACACTACAGAAGTGAGGAGTGAGCCATTAGTTAAAACTATAAGATAAAGACCTTTCATTAATCGTACAGGAGACTGGAGAAAGGGGTTTTCCTGAGCGGGGTTGAGGAGACCATATGCAAATGAGAGGCAGCCTGAATAGCATGGGATGGGCTAGAACCTCATTCCCGTCAAAGAGGAAGGATCAGCTGGAAAAACTTTGAAAAGGACCGATTTTAATGCTGCTTTTGAGCACCCAGTTTAGTATGATGGAAACTGAAAACATTATCATTACCAGATTTTGTTGCAGTAAATAAATATGGTGGTCATATCTTTCATTAAATGTGAAATCAATTGTCTTTCTTAAAAGAGAATAAACTTGTAGCATTTGTAGAAATGTCTCAGCCTCTCTTGTTTGGTGCATTCAGAGGTCAGTAGGCCCATGTGTCCTGGGCAGGAAAGAAGTTGCTTATCTGACTCGGCCACCCCTCCCTGACTGTGGACTACTTTCACCTTCCCGAGTTTTCCTTTTCTGGGATCCTGTGAGATTATTTTGGAGGACACAAATCAGGATTCTCTGGAGAAACAGAACCAACAGGATATACAGAAATGAGAGAGAGAGAGAGATTTGGGGCTAGAAAGTCCGAAGTCTGCAGGGTAGACCAGCAAACTAGAAATTCAGGCGGCATTCTCATGCTATAGACTTGAATCAGAAAATTCCTTCATTTTAGGGAAAATCATGTTACTGTTTTTAAGACTTTCAACTGATTGACTGAGGCCCAACCACATTATGGAGGATAATCTTTACTTAAAGTCACCTTATGCTGAACATATCTACAAAATACCTTCACAGCAACACCTAGACTAGTGCCTTACCAAAAAACTGGGTACCATAGGCCAGTCAGGATGACACATAAAATTAAACTTCACACCATGTATTTATTTCAAGAACATTCCAGAAGGTGGGGGTGGGCGTGGAAAAACGTGGGTTGGTGGGATAGTGTTAATACTATTTCCCAGAGGTGGAATAAATGTCATTCTCTTCATTTCAAATTTTAATAAAATTTCCAAATTCTAAAGACAATAAGGATTAGTTAGGGCTAAAAGGATATTGCCATTTAAAATCAGGCCATAGGTTGTTACAGCTGTGAAGCCAGGTTGTAAAAGTGTGAAAATCTCCCCTTTGCTCACTCAGACACACGGTTCACACTGGGAGGTGTCAGGAGCCAGACTGTAGAAGGCCCACAGCACACCTCCTGCTGCCCTGGGCACCGTGAAGCCTGGCTACCACCTGCAATGCAGCATGAGTGGATCTATTTTCAGAAGGCGAACTGTTTAAGGCTGCCCAGGACTCTGTGTTGTTGTTTTTTAATTGGAGTATAGTTGCTTTGCAGCACTGTGTTATTAATAGTTTCTGCTGTACAGGAAAGTGAATCAGCCATATATATGTGTAGATATATCCCCTCTTTTAAAAATTTCCATTCAGATCACCACAGAACACTAGGTAGAGTTTCCTGGGCTCCACAGTAGGTTCTCAGTAGTTACCTATTTTATATACAGTGGTGTAAATCCCCTGGAGAAGGTGATGGCACCCCACTCCAGTACTCTTGCCTGGAAAATCCCATGGACGGAGGAGCCTGGTGGGCTGCAGTCCATGGAGTCGATAGGAGTTGGACATGACTGAGTGACTTCACTTTCACTTTTCACTTTCATGTATTGGAGAAGGGAATGGCAACCCACTCCAGTGTTCTTGCCTGGAGAATCCCAGGGACGGGGGAGCCTGGTGGGCTGCTGTCTATGGGGTCGCTCAGAGTCGGACACGACTGAAGCGACTTAGTAGTAGTAGTAATAGTAGTAGTAGTGTAAATCCCCATCCGCCAACCCCCATCTCCCAATCCATCCCACTCTCCCTTCCCTTCTTGGTGTTCATACACTCATTCTATGTCTGCATCTCTATTTCTGCTTTGCAAATAAGTTCATCTATACCATCACCGACTCAATGGACATGAACTCAAGCAAACTCCAGGAGATCGTGGAAGACAGACAGGCCTGGCATGCCACAGTCCCTGGGGTCACAAGGAGTTGGACACAACTTAGAGACTGAACAACAATACCGTTTTTCTAGATTCCACACATGTGCTTTAATATAGGACTCTGTTTTGCAAAGTGTCTGCCAGTCACTGAGAGATAGGATCGTTGGCCCCGGAGCCACGGGCATGCTGGGATTCCTGCCTGCAGGACCACACCCTTGTCCTTGATGCAGGCCCTTCTCCATCCTTCTTGGCCATGCTGCTGTCTCTGGCAGGGACATTCATGACTTCTTGACCTTTAGGTTCTTGATCTGGAATTTCAGGAGGAGAAAAGCTTTCTGGTCTCCTTTTCTCTTTTTTGTCTGTAGAATCTGCCTCTTCCAGGGTGAGTGCATATCCTTGTCTTCAGTTAAGCCTTCCAGGGCCCCTCTGGCCAGGACTGACCCCCCCCCTTCTTCTGGAGGCTTATTCTTTCTATCATTCATTTGAAAACATTTGATCTGTTGCTAATTTTTAGGCCCAAATTTTGTCTCTTCAACAAGATTAGAAACTAAAAGCTTAACTCAGGTGTCACCTGTGTTTAAAACCTGCCCTCTTCTGCTCCCCACCTCTCCTGCAAACAGCCCATCGCTGCTACAAAAACACCCACCATGTACACACACACACACACACACACACACACACACAAACACTGTTCCCAGAGCAGAGATATAATAAATACTTTTGAGTGATGCTGATGACTTAAACTGCCTCACAAACTCACATATAGTAGTTTGACATATAATGGCAGTTTTTTCAGAAAAGAAGTTTACCCCAGTGTTATTTTAGGTAGTTTTACCACCTTAAAATTTCATTTATTGAGCAATTGCTATGTGCTAAAGACCATTCTTTACATGTGCTGTCTTGTTAAATCTCACAACAGCCCTGTAAAGTGGGATTCATATGGGCATTATTTATTTATTTCAGATCAGATCAGATCAGATCAGTCGCTCAGTCGTGTCCGACTCTTTGCGACCCCATGAACCGCAGGACGCCAGGCCTCCCTATCCATCACCAGCTCTCGGAGGTCACTCAGACTCACATTCATCGAGTCAGTGATGCCATCCAGCCATCTCATCCTCTGTCGTCCCCTTCTCCTCCTGCCCTCAATCCCTCCCAGCATCAGAGTCTTCTCCAATGAGTCAACTCTTCGCATGAGGTGGCCAAAATACTGGAGTTTCAGCTTGAGCATCATTCCCTCCAAAGAAATCCCAGGTCTGATCTCCTTCAGAATGGACCGGTTGGATCTCCTTGCAGTCCAAGGGACTCTCAAGAGTCTTCTCCAACACCACAGTTCAAAAGCATCTATTCTTCGGTGCTCAGCCTTCTTCACAGTCCAGCTCTCACATTCATACATGACCACAGGAAAGACCATAGCCTTGACTAGGCGAACCTTTGTTGGCAAAGTGATGTCTCTGCTTTTGAATATGCTATCTAGGTTGGTCATAACCTTCCTTCCAAGGAGTAAGCGTCTTTTAATTTCATGGCTGCAGTCACCATCTACAGTGATTTTGGAGCCCAGAAAAACAAAGTCTGACACTGTTTCCACTGTTTCTCCATCTATTTCCCATGTAGTGATGGGACCAGATGCCATGATCTTCGTTTTCTGAATGTTGAGCTTTAAGCCAACCTTTTTACTCTCCACTTTCACTTTCATCAAGAGGCTTTTTAGTTCCTCTTCACTTTCTGCCATAAGGGTGGTATCATCTGCATATCTGAGGTTATTGATATTTCTCCCAGCAATCTTGATTCCAGCTTGTGTTTCCTCCAGTCCAGCATTTCTCATGATGTACTCTGCATATAAGTTAAATAAACATGGTGACAATATACAGCCTTGACGTACTCCTTTTCCTATTTGGAACCAGTCTGTTGTTCCATGACCAGTTCTAACTGTTGCTTCCTGACCTGCATACAGACTTCTCAAGAGGCAGATCAGGTGGTCTGGTATTCCCATCTCTCTCAGAATTTTCCACAGTTTATTGTGATCTACACAGTCAAAGGCTTTGGCATAGTCAATAAAGCAGAAATAGATGTTTTTCTGGAACTCTCTTGCTTTTTCGACAATCCAGCGGATGTTGGCAATTTGATCTCTCGTTCCTCTGCCTTTTCTAAATCCAGCTTGAACATCAGGAAGTTCACGGTTCACATATTGCTGAAGCCTGGCTTGGAGAATTTTGAGCATTACTTTACTAGCGTGCGAGATGAGTGCAATTGTGCGGTAGTTTGAGCACTCTTTGGCATTGCCTTTCTTTGGGATCGGGATGAAAACTGACCTTTTCCAATCTTGTGGCCACTGCTGAGTTTTCCAAATTTGCTGGCATATTGAGTGAAGCACTTTCACAGCATCATCTTTCAGGATTTGGAATAGCTCCACTGGAATTCCATCACCTCCACTAGCTTTGTTCCTAGTGATGCTTTCTAAGGCCCACTTGACTTCACATTCCAGGATGTCTGGCTCTAGGTCAGTGATCACACCATCATGATTATCTGGGTCGTGAAGCTCTTTTTTGTACAGTTCTTCTGTGTATTCTTGCCACCTCTTCTTAATATCTTCTGCTTCCGTTAGGTCCACACCATTTCTGTCCTTTATCGAGCCCATCTTTGCATGAAATGTTCCTTTGGTATCTCTGATTTTCTTGAATAGATCCTTAGTCTTTCCCATTCTGTTGTTTTCCTCTATTTCTTTGCATTGATCACTGAAGAAGGCTTTCTTAGCTCTTCTTGCTATTCTTTGGAACTCTGCATTCAGATGTTTATATCTTTCCTTTTCTCCTTTGCTTTTCGCTTCTCTTCTTTTTGCAGCTATTTGCAAGGCCTCCCCAGACAGCCATTTTGCTTTTTTGCATTTCTTTTCCATGGGGATGGTCTTGATCCCTGTCTCCTGTACAATGTCACGAACCTCATTCCATAGTTCATCAGGCACTCTATCTATCAGATCTAGGCCCTTAAATCTATTTCTCACTTCCACTGTATAATCATAAGGGATTTGATTTAGGTCATACCTGAATGGTCTAGTGGTTTTCCGTACTTTCTTCAATTTCAGTCTGAATTTGGCAATAAGGAGTTCATGGTCTGAGCCACAGTCAGCTCCTGGTCTTGTTTTTGCTGATTGGATAGAGCTTCTCCATTTTGGCTGCAAAGAATATAATCGATCTGATTTCGGTGTTGACCATCTGGTGATGTCCATGTATAAAGTCTTCTCTTGTGTTGTTGGAAGAGGGTATTTGCTATGACCAGTGCATTTTCTTGGCAAAACTCTGTTAGTCTTTGCCCTGCTTCATTCTGTATTCCAAGGCCAAATTTGCCTGTTACTCCAGGTGTTTCTTGACTTCCTACTTTTGCATTCCAGTCCCCTATAATGAAAAGGACATCTTTTTTGGGTGTTAGTTCTAAAAGGTCTTGTAGGTCTTCATAGAACCGTTCAACTTCAGCTTCTTCAGCATTACTGGTTGGGGCATAGACTTGGATTACTGTGACATTGAATGGTTTGCCTTGGAAACGAACAGAGATCATTCTGTCGTTTTTGAGATTGCATCCAAGTACTGCATTTCGGACTCTTTTGTTGACCATGATGGCCATTCCATTTCTTCTGAGGGATTCCTGCCCACAGTAGTAGATATAATGGTACTCTGAGTTAAATTCACCCATTCCAGTCCATTTATTTATTTACTTGTCTTTAATTATCAAGTTGTATTTATTACAGCACTTACTACATATTAGGTGCTCTATTAAAAATTCAGTTTTAGTTTATTAACCTTGGATTCTACCACTTATATTCCTCTTCATCTTTATTTTTTTAAATTAATTTTTATTGGAGTTGCTTTACAGTGTTGTATCATTTTCTGCTGTATAGCAAAGGGAATCAGCCACACAGACACATAGCCCCTCCTTTTGGACTTCCTTCCCATTCAGATCACCTAAGTGCATTGAGTAGAGTTCCCTGTATGCACATTATTAAAATGGTTAATTGTGACTTAGAGTGCTTAAATAATTTGCCCAAGGTCACAGATGCTTTTTGCATCAAGCAAGCAGCCCCTGCCTTTCACAAGGTAAAACCCCAAGAGAGAAGAATCACAAGGAAAATCAGTCCCTCCGCTTTCCAGTTTTCATCTCACTTCTTGTTGCAGCCACCGTGACATCATACAGAGATTGCTTCCAGTCTGTAATTTTCATTTTTGATTTTAGTATATGATTTTGGTTTTCACTCATATTTTTATTAGAAAGCAGTTTTTCTTCATGCAATGCCACTTCTGAGGCAGTACCCATGAATTGCAAAGTTCATCACACTGGCATTGATACAGTAGAAAAAGTCAGTCCCAGTTTACCAACTGACTGTCCCACAATAAACTGAGATACCAATGCAAGCAGAGAATGGAGAAGGGGGTGCAGAATGAAGAGGTAGGACAGGTATTTGAGAATTCATCAGGATATAAGCACTAGGATCTCTCTTTTTGTAATGACAACAAAAAGCATGTTTTTGAGGGTAGAGTTCTTTAAGTTCTACTGAACATCTGAGGGACTTAACGTTTATCTTTTTCTTCTGAAAATAGACCACTAAAGTTAATATCAAATGGGGTAGAAACTGTTGCTGAAGCAGGCTGTGGAAGTGTCTGCCCACCCTGGCCGTCCACCCTGCCTGGTTAAAGCCATCCCCAACTACCATGATCAGAACATCCCCCACCCCCTCCAAACCCCGACCCCACTGCTATCTGTCTGTCCATCCTGTCCCTGACCTGCCAGGATGTCAGAGGAGAGTCTCAGAGGGGCCTCCTGGCAACTATAGAAACTAAGGCTCTTCTAAGGAGGATTGCATCATGGTAGGAGAAGTGCGACTCCAGACTGCCAATTCACCCTGGTTTGCCCGAAACTTTCCTAGTTGTTGCACTGAAAGTCCGGTGTCCAGGGAAACCCCCCAATCCTGTGCCAACATTTGGTCACCCTACGCCCTTCACCATAATATCTGTCCACGGGACCAGGCCCCACCCCAAACCCAAGAGACATACTTTTTTATCTAGAAAGAATCCAAAACATGATTGCCTTGTTGCTTAGATGAAATTATGAGCCTGAGGATTTTCAGAAGTTGCTATTTTTTGCCTTAAAAATCTTCTGCTGCTGCTAAGTCGCCTCAGTCGTGTCCGACTCTGTGCGACCCCACAGACAGAAGCCCACCAGGCTCCCCCGTCCCTGGGATTCTCCAGGCAAGAACACTGGAGTGGGTTGCCATTTCCTTCTCCAATGCATGAAAGTGAAAAGTGAAAGCGAAGTCGCTCAGTCGTGTCCGACTCCTAGCGACCCCATGGACTAGAGCCTACCAGGCTCCTCCATCCGTGGGATTTTCCAGGCAAAAGTACTGGGGTGGGGTGCCGGTCTTATTAAACCAAAATGATGTCAGAAAGTAATGTTTTAAGTCATGCCCACCCCCAACCCCACTGCTGTGCTTGGCTTTTCCATAAGAACCTTCATCAGCTCTAATGACTCTTCCTTTTTACTTCCTGTGGTGGCCCAAGGACAAAAGAGCAGATAAAACCAAGGAGGGTCTTGGAATGCAGGAACAAAAAAACCAGACCCTTATCATCCTTCCCTCCCATCCCCAATGTTGTAATTATTAATGAATTTCAGGTCCTCCTAACCAGTATAACCTGTCTCCCCTCCTTCCACATATGGGGAGAAGGTATTTGCCTTACTCTCCCCACCCCCACCACCCACTATACCTACCTTATCCAATCAGCAAATGACCCACAAGACTCCTATCCCTCTCCTTACACTCTGGGTATAAAAATTAATAAAGGACCCCTGTTCAACGTTGGCTGTCCCTGACTATCAGGAAGCTGGCCCACAATGCTGGCAGTGACTCTCCCCTCCCCACTCTAACGAACTTGATTCTTCTTTCATTCTGCCTTCTGTCTGGAAATTCTTTTCCAACCCGCACCTGGACTTCCCTCATGTGTTTTGAATACCAAGAATTTCTACATCTCTATTGTCTCTGCTCAAAGACATTTCTTGTCCTGTTTCACGGACAGCATTTTAAGATCAAGTTGACCTTCTCTTTAGACATTTCTGGCAGAACCTGATTCACATCTTATTGAGTTCTTCTATAGTAGCTGTGGACCCCCAGTCTCTAACTCTCAGCCGTTTTCTTCAGCCTTCAGGGGTGGGGTTCCAGCTGTCAGAAGACCAGCACACAGTCAAGGCCACTCCAGATGCTTTGCTGTATTTGCAGCTTCCATTCCCACCCCCTGCCCGACCCTCCATCATCGTGCACTCACTCAGAGACCAGGATCAGGTCTCCTCCTTGGCTGACACTTGCCTCTGGTCCTTGAGGACCACCCATCCCTGGTCTCACCCAGCTCCCTGGAGAGTGAGGACACACACAGAGCATCTCTCTATGAGTCACTCCCTGTGATCCTAAGCAAGTCACTTAACCTTCCTGGTCTCAACTTACTGTACATAGATGATTAAAATGCCTGACACTTAAAATTATTGGGACAAAATGTTTATTAGAAAAGCACTCCAGAAACTCTGAATCACATCAGTTCAATTCAGTAACAGTCGTGTCCGACTCTTTGTGACCTTGTGGACTGCAGTATGCCAGGCCTCCCTATCCATCACCAACTTCCGGAGTTTGCTCAAACTCATGTCCATTGAGTCGATGATGCCATCCAACCATCTCATCCTCTGTTGTCCCCTTCTCCTCCTGCCTTCAATCTTTCCCAGCATCAGAGTTTTGGCCAATGAGTCAATTCTTCTCATCAGGTGGCCAAAGTATTGGAGCTTATGTTTCATCATAAGTCCTTCCAATGAATATTCAGGACTGATTTCCTTTAGGATTGACTGGTTTGATCTCCTTGCAGTCCAAGGGACTCTCAAGAGTCTTCTCCAACACCACAGTTGAAAAGCATCAGTTCTTCAGCACTCAGCTTTATGGTCCAACTGTCACATCCATACGTGACTACTGGAAAAGCCATAGCTTTGACTAGATGAACATTTGTTGACAAAGGAATGTCCTGCATTTTAATATGCTGTCTCAGTTGGTCCTAACTTTTCTTCCAAGGAGCAAGCATCTTTTAATTCCATGGCTACAGTCACCATCTACAATGATTTTGGAGTCCCCCAAAATAAAGTCTCCAACTGTTTCCATTATTTCCCTATCTATTTGCCATAAAGTGATGGGACCAGATGCCATGATCTTCGTTTTCTGAATGTTGAGTTTTAAGTCAACATTTTCACTCTCCACTTTTACTTTCAAGAGGCTCTTTAGTTTTTCTTCACTTTCTGTCATAAAGGTGGTGTCATCTGCATATCTGGGGTTACTGATATTTCTCCTGGCAATCTTGATTCCAGCTTGCGCTTCATCCAGCCCAACATTTCATATGATGTACTCTTCATAGAAGTTAAACAAGCAAGGTGACAATATACAGCCTTGACATACTCCTTTCCTGATTTGGAACCAGTTTGTTGTTCCAGGTCCAGTTCTAACTGTTGCTTCTTGACCTGCATACAGATTTCTCAGGAGGCAGGTAAGGTGGTCTGGTATTCCCATCTCTTTAAGAATTTTCCATAGTCTGTTTTGATCCACACAGTCAAAGGCTTTGGCATAGTCAATAAAGCAGAAGTAGATGTTTTTCTGGAACTCTTCTGCTTTTTCAATGATCCAACGGATGTTGGCAATTTGACCTCTGGTTCCTCTGCCTTTTCTAAACCCAGCTTAAGCATTTAGAAGTTCTGAGTTCATGTACTGTTGAAGCCTTGCTTGGAGAATTTTGAGTGTTGCTTTGCTAGCGTGTGATATGAATGCAATTGTGCAGTGGTTTGAATATTCCTTGTCATTGCTTCTCTTTGGGATTGGAATGAAAATTGACCTTTTTCAGTCCTGTGGCCACTGCTGAGGTTTCCAAACTTGCTGGCATATTGAGTGCAGCACTTTCACAGCATCATCTTTTAGGATTTGAAATAGCTCAACTGGAATTCCATTACCTCTACTAGCTTTGTTCATAGTGATGCTTCCTAAGGCCCACTTGACTTTGCATTCCAGGAATGCAACTTTGCATTTCGGCTCTAGGTGAGTGATCATACCATCGTGATTATCTGGATCATGAAGATCTTTTTTTGCACAGTTCTTCTGTGTATTCTTGCCACCTCTTCTTAATATCTTCTGCTTCTGTTGCTGCTGCTGCTGCTAAGTCGCTTCAGTCGTGCCCGACTCTGTGCGACCCCATAGACGGCAGCCCACCAGGCTCCCCCGTCCCTGGGATTCTCCAGGCAAGAACACTGGAGTGGGTTGCCATTTCCTTCTCCAATGCATGAAAGTGAAAGGTGAAAGTGAAGTCGCTCAGTCGGGTCCGACTCTTAGCGACCCCATGGACAGTGGCCCACCAGGGACCTCTGTCCATGGGATTTTCCAGGCAAGAGTACTGGGGTGGGGTTAGGTCCATACTATTTCTGTCCTTTATTGAGCCCATCTTTGCATGAAATGTTCCCTTGGATTCTCTAATTTCTTGAAGAGGTCTCTAGTCCATTCTATTGTTTTCCTCTATTTCTTTGCATTGATCACTGAGGAAGGCTTTTTTGTTTTATCTCTCCTTGCTATTCTTTGGAACTCTGCATTCAGATAGGTGTATCTTTCCTTTGCTCCTTTACCTTTAGCTTTTCTCAGCTATTTGTAAAGCCTCCCTAGACAACCATTTTGCCTTTGGGCATTTCTGTTTCTTGGGAATGGTCTTGATCACTGTCTCACGTACAATGTCATGAACTTCTGTCCACAGTTCTTTAGGCACTCTGTCTATCAGATCTAATTCTTTGAATCTATTTCTCACTTCCACTGTATAGTCATAAGGGATTTGATTTAGGTCATACCTGAATGGTCTAGTGGTTTACTCTACTTTCTTCAATTTCAGTCTGAATTTGGCAATAAGGAGTTTATGATCTGAGCCAGAGTCAGCTCCCAGTCTTGTTTTTCTGACTGTATAGAGCTTCTCCATCTTTGGCTACAAAGAATATAATCAATCTGATTTCGGTGTTGACCATCTGGTGATGTCCATGTGTAGAGTCTTCTCTTGTGTTGTTGGAAGAGGGTGTTTGCTATGCCAGTGTGTTCTCTTGGCAAAACTCTATTAGCCTTTGCCCCGCTTCATTCTGTACTCCAAGGCCAAATGTGTCTGTTACTCCAGGTATCTCTTGACTTCCTATTTTTGCATTCCAATCCCCTATAATGAAAAGGACATCTTTTTTGGGTGTTATTTCTGGAAAGTCTTGTAGGTCTTCATAGAACCATTCAACTTCAGCTTCTTCAGCATCACTGGTTGGGGTGTAGATTTGGATTACTGTGATATTGAATGGTTTGCCTTGGAAATGATCAGAGATGTCTTAGTAAGGATTTGGTGTTGACCTGAAGGGAGGCAGGACCCCAATGACTTCTGGAGACCCTGCCCTTGCTGCTGCTGCTGCTGCTAAGTTGCTTCAGTCGTGTCAGACTCTGTGCGACCCCATAAACAGCAGCCCACCAGGCTCCCCTGTCTTTGGGGTTCTCCAGGCAAGAACACTGGAGTGGGTTGCCATTTCCTTCTCCAATGCATGAAAGTGAAAAGTGAAAGTGAAATCGCTCAGTCATGTCCGACTCTTAGTGACCCCATGGACTGAAGCCTACCAGGCTCCTCCATCCATGGGATTTTCCATGCAAGAGTACTGGAGTGGGTTGCCATTGCCTTCTCCAGACCCTGCCCTTAGATGCATTTAAAAAGGGAATGGGGAGCAGACACACTCTTTATAAATACTAACAGATGTGTATTGAGTCAACCTCCCACACTGGGTCGGTGGGTCATGTAGTTAGAAACAGGTGAGATTAGTATATGAATTCAACTGTGATGGTGCAAAGACCCTCACGAGGAGTCCACAGCCAGGCCCCTGCTCACTTGAGCACACATCAACCCTGGGGCACAGTAAAGGCAGGGTTGGAGGATAAGGGGATGCCATGGACTACGAGGTAACCCTCCATCTCCAAGGAGAGCTGAGAGCCAAGAAAGAGCTTGCAGATGCTTCTTTAGGAGCTCTGAGCAGGAACCTGCAGAACATCCAAAAGCAGCAAATATTTGGTGAGATCCACTCAGGATGGGGGTGCTTTTTGTCTTGCAAATCTGACCAGGGTCTCCTGCAGGGTCCCAGACACCTTTATTCAGATGCAGACAAAGAAAACCCCTAATGGCACTGCTCTGTGTGGGTTTTCAATGACTATTTACTGAAATAGAAGGTCTTTGGAAAAGTTATTAGTGACACAACTATCTGAATAAATCATTCAAATCTTGTTTTAAGTACTACCCTCCATGGGGTTAAGATCTAATTCTGCCTTCATGGTAAAATTCTCTGTAGACCACCAATTTTAACTAACCACTTGGTAGGGCCACTGTAAGTTCCAAGCACCAGAATGCCTGACTGAAAGCAACTTAAACCCTAAAGTGGTTTGTCTCACATAGTATGTTTGAAGATAAGGGTCCAGGTTTGGTGCTGAAAATGTCATCAGGATGCAGACTCATCCTTCTAGTCCTTGAGATATCAATATTTTATCCCCAGGCTTGTACCCACAAAATAGCTGTCACAGTTCTAATATCAAATCCTTGCAAGAGATGTTTAATTTAGAAAGAAAAAAGATTCTGGATGAAAAAAAAGGAATTTCTTTTTACAACAGAAGAAAACATTTCCCAGACAACCCCCTAGCAGCTTCCTCAAACCATCTCATGACCAGATTTGGGTCAAACAGCCACCCTTTTTTGCAAAGCAGTCTGGGAAAAAGAGTATGTGGCAAAGATGAAAGATTGTTATAATTGGCCTAAACCCATCATGAATCATTGTCTGGGGCTGGTCAAATTGCCACTCTGAATAAAATAAGGGGTTTTGTTAGCAAAGAAGTAGGGTGGGAATACATATCAGTAGGCAGATTTCACCGTAACTGAATAAAGCAGCTCCAAGTTTTGAAATTCCAGGGGCGATGTAATCACCTTTATGTGGCTACAAGTCAGCTATCTTAAAGGACCAATGACAGCCTTGATGGAATTTAATATTTATGACTTAACAATAGAGTTTGAAGCAAGAATAAAAGACTTTGGACTGGTGTTATGAAACAACAATAATTAGACTGAAGGGGAATTTAATTGTCGGTATATCAGCTCTGTATATTCAGAGCCAAGATCTTCCCAATGAATCCAAATGGATTATTCATATACTTTTCAACTTCAGTTATTTATTTTTATAAGACAAGAAAGCAAGTGAAGTCGCTCAGTCGTGTCCGACTCTTTGCGATCCCATGGACTGTAGTCTACCAGGCTCCTCTGTCCATGGGATTTTCCAGGCAAGAGTACTGGAGTGGATTGCCATTTCCTTCTCCAGGGGATCTTCCTGACCCAGGGATCGAACCCAGGTCTCCTGCATTGCAAGCAGACGCTTTACCCTCTGAGCCACCAGGGAAGCCCTTAAGACAAGAAAGGTAATGGTAAATTTTAGTGGAATATTTCTGAGAAACAAGATAGGTAGTGAATTTCTGTGTGGAGCTTATAAGTACTGGCGCAAGAGAGAAGGAACATTTGTATTAAAGCAAATGGCTTGGAAACTGTGTCAATGAGTAGATGATCTCATAGGTTAAGTGCTGTTGAGAAATAAGCCCCAAAGAACCTAACTCAAGTGCTCACTCAGGCTGTGATTTTTAATCATGGGATAAGCTCTCAAGTATAGTTCCTCTTGAAAAAAGCCACATGTTTTTCTGGTTCCACTGAGCAGTCAAGAAAGAGAAAACACTTATTATCTTAGCATAAATTCATCATTACCAACTCAATGGACAGGGGTGGAGCAAATTCCAGGAGATAGTGAAGGGCAGGGAAACCTGGCGTGCTGCAGTCCGTGGGTTCACAGAGTCAGACACGACTTAGAGACTGAACAACATTTTTAG
The DNA here is from genome assembly GCA_935064755.1 of Tragelaphus eurycerus. NCBI lineage: Eukaryota > Metazoa > Chordata > Mammalia > Artiodactyla > Bovidae > Tragelaphus > Tragelaphus eurycerus. Next base: position 18,165,733 of record CAKXYN010000039.1, on the reverse strand, counting down.
CAATAGCTCTGAGCAGTTCTTACTTTCTTATTTTCTCTGTTAATTTTCACCTTTCTTGCTGTAGTGTATGTAGCTGTTAAACCATCTCCCATCCTGTCTGATGCAGATGGTAGGGTATAAACAAACACTTATCCAATCAATTAGACTCAAAACATGCATCACACATGTGTTCAGTGACATTGTGACTATAAAGAAAAGTCTTTCCTTCCTTCATACAGGCCATTTGTAATTTTTATTTATTTTATTATTTATTTATGATTATAATTTGTTATTATTCATTTATTTTTTCACTGCTGGGTCTTCGTTGCTGTGCTGCTTCATTGCTTTTCCCTAGTTGTGGTGAACCGGGGCTACTCTGTAGCTGCGGTGTGCTGACTTCTTGTTGCGGTGGCTTCTCTTGTTGCAGAGCACACGCTCTAGGGCACTTGGGCTTCAGTAGTTGTGACACGTGAGCTCCATCGCTGTGGCTCCTGGGCTCTAGAGCACAGGCTCAGTACTTGCGGTGCGTGCATTTACTTGCTCCTCAGCAGGAGGGCTCTTCCCAGAACGAGAATTGAACCCGTGTCTCCTGCGTTGGCAGTTGGAGTCTTTACCATGGAGCCACCAGGGAAGCCCTGCACAGGCCATTTAAACCATCCTGAAAGCTGTTTGCTGTGTACATGGAGCATTCCTCTGAGAGCAACGGGAGGCTAAAGCACAGATGTCCGAGCTCCACATCCAGGAAGGCAAAGTGAGTTGCTACGTGGGCCTGTCCCTGCAGAGTAAGCACAACTGTGAAAATGATAAAGAACACCAAACATCATCTAAACTCTATGGGAATTGTTCTGAGGGGATACAGCAAATCAAGAAAATCTTCTCAGGAAAATCTACCCAACATCTGTAGGAGTTGAGAGAGTCTGTGGCATTTGAACCATGTCTTCTTCCTTCTCTCACATTCTCTAAAAGATATAAAATTATATAAAGTAATAATTTTGCAGTGTGATATTGGATTTCTAATATAGTATATATGTGTGATATGCTTAATAATAAAACCAAAAGGAGGGGGAAAGAATAGTTATATAGGAATAATGTTTCTGTCTCTCACTGGAATTAAGGTAGTATAAATCTGAATTAGATACTCATTAAGATATGTAAAAACCCTAAAGTAACCACTAAGGAAGTATTCAAAAATACAGTGAAAAATCATTAAAAGAATGAAGATGTCACACTAGACAATATTTACTCAATGCAAGGGAAAGCAGAAAGAAGGAATTGGGGAACAAAAAGGTCATATATGAACATACCCCCCAAAAGTTAAATGTCAGGTGTAAACACAATGATATCAAAAATAATATTATATATGAATGGATTTTGAGTGGATAATAATCCAATGATAAAAAGATAAATCCATCTGGAAGATAAAATAATTATAAATATTGCTAAATTATAAATATAGGGAGGCCTGATGTGCTGCAGTTCATGGGGTCGCAAAGAGTTGGACACGACTAAGCGACTGATCTGATCTGATGTACTTAACAGAGCTCCAAAGTATATGAAGCAGAAACTGACAGAATTAAGGGAAGAAATACACCACTCAACAATAACAGTTGGAGACATTCACATCTCCATAATGGATTATAGAACTGCTCAGCAGAAAATCAACAAGGAGATAGCAGTCAATAGCAGCACTATAATGATAGTTAATGGACATCTCTAGAAAACTCCATGTAACAACAGCAGAATATACATTTTTTCAATATACATGGAAACTTCTTGAACATTAAAAAAATGCTGCACCATAAAACAAGTCTAAATGAATTTAAAATGACTGAAATAATGTGAAGTATGTTTTATAAACACAATGGAAAGAAATTAAGGATCAAGAACAGAAAGAAATTTAGGAAATATGCGAGTATGTGGAAATTAAATAACCAAGAGGAAATCATAAGAGAAATTAGGAAATACTTTGAGAAGTCTTAAAAAATATTTAAGACATAACATACCAGAATTTATGAAATGTAGCTAAAGCAGTGCTTAGAGGAAAATCTATAGCTGTAAATGCCAATAATAGTACAGAAAAAAAGATCTCAGATTAATAACCTCACCCTCTGCTTTAAGGCACTGGAAAAACAACAGCAGTCTAAACCTAAATCAAGTGGAAGGAATAATAAAGATTAGAGCACAAATTAGCAAAACAGAGAATAGAAAACAATGGAGAAAATCAATAAAAGCAAAAACTGGTTCTTCAAAAAGATAAAATTGACAAACTTGAGCTAGAAAAGTACGTGTATTTCAAGAAACTGTAATCAACTTTCATCTGAAAATCTAGTCATCTTCCTGCAAATGCAGTTTTCTAGATAAGATGTGTTAAGTTCCAAGCCAGTGGTCTTACTCTCCTCTTTTACCCTCATCAAGAGGCTCTTTAGTTTCTCTTCACTTTCTGCCACTAGAGTTGTATCATCTGTGTATCTGAGGTTGTTGATATTTCTCCTGGCAATCTTGATTCCAGCTTGAAACTCAACATTAAAAAAAAAAACAAAAAACTGAGATCATGGCATCTGGCAACTTCATGGCAAATAGAAAGGGAAAAAATGGAAGCAGTGGCAAATTTTATTTTCCTGGGCTCCAAAATCACTGTGGACAGTGACTGCAGCCATGAAATTAAGACACTTGCTCCTTGGAGAAAAACTATGACCAACCTAGACAGTGTATTAAAAAGCAGAGACATCACTTTGCCCACAAAGGTCTGTATAGTTAAAGCTATGGTTTTTCCTGTAGTCATGTACGGATGTGAGAGTTGGACCATAATGAAGGCTGAGCACCGAAGATTTGATGCTTTTGAACTGTGATGCTGGAGAAGACCCTTGAGAGTCCCTTGGACTGCAAGGAGATCCAACCAGTCCATCCTTAAGGAAATCAGTCCTGAATATTCATTGGTAGGACTGGTGCTAAAGCTGAAGCTCCAATATCTTGGCCACCTGATGAGGAGAGCTGATTCATTGGAAAAGATCTTGATGCTGGGAAAGATTGAGGGCAGGAGGAGAAGGGGGCAACAGAAGATGAGATGGTTGGATGTCATCACTGACTCGATGGGCTTGCTAAGTCGCTTCAGTCGTGTCCGACTCTGTGCTACCCCACAGACAGAAGCCCACCAGGCTCCCCTGTCCCTGGGATTCTCCAGGCAAGAATACTGGAGTGGGTTGCCATTTCCTTCTCCACCGTATGAAAGTGGAAAGCGAAAGTGAAGTCGCTCAGTCGTGTCCGACTCTTAGCGACCCCATGGACTGGAGCCTACCAGGTTCCTCCGTCCATGGGATTTTCCAGGCAAAAGTACTGGGGTGGGGTGCCATTTTACGATGGGCTTGAGTTTGAACAAATTCTGGGAGATAGTGAAGGACAGGGAAGCCTGGTGTGCTGCAGTCCATGGGGTCGCAAGGAGTCACACAAGACTTAGCGACTGAACAACAACAAAATTTATACTTTTATGTATTTATCTTTTATGCTTACTCTGGATTAGGCCAGTGTGTTACCTAACTAATAGTAATATCAGAATACTGTGATATCTCTGTAGAAATGGAGCCAGCATCCTGAAAAATTGAGTTTGCTCATATAATGTCATGATTCAGGGTTCCCTGATGGCTATAGTTAGAAGCCATCCAAGCATAACTGTATTATGCAGACCGTAAAAAACATCTGGGCTCATGTGGAGCAGGAGGAGGAGAGAAGATGGAGGAAAGAAAGAAAAAGGAAGGGAGATAATACATAACAAAAAGAGACACAGAGAAAGAAAAAGTTGCTCAGTACCTAAATTCTCATTAAGTTTGATGAAGTTCTCTTTAACAATTAAGCTTTTGGTCTTTTTAGACTGAATTTGGAAAATCTTTGAAAAAATAAAATCATCCTAGGAACACAAGTAAAAGCACCAATGAATTCAAATGGCCTAACTCAAGAGTACTTTTTAAAATTAATTTTTATTGGCATATAGTTGCTTTACAATGTTGCATTTGTTTCTACTGTGCAGCAAAGTGAATCAGCCACACGTATACATATATCCCCTCTTTTTTGGGATTTCCCTCCCATTTAGGAAGGAAAAATGTAAATATACTTACACATAAAAAATATGTTTATCTATAATAAAATATAATGAATTCAGTTTCATCCCCAAAGTGTTGAAAGATATTCTAATTTTAGTAATATAAATTTGTGCCACCTTGAAGATGATTGTGGAAATAAGAATGCATCCTAAAGCAACCAGGTTTGTCTTCTGATTTTTTTCCCCTTAATCCTCAGCACCCTGATATCCCGGGCCTCATGGGGCTGGTGCTCACTCTCCCCACACTGCCCAGTCTGACGCATCCACTGTATTTCACTCAGCTTCACTGAGCATCAGCGACTTCTTCCCCTTTTGGTTTGATTCTGTGCAGGACTGGCCTCATGGCATGTGGTCTGGGTCATCACCCAGGCCCCTGCACACCAGGGCCTCAACGCTTAGAACAGGGCTCTGTGGTCAGCAGCCTGAACTCCTTAATACTTTCTGTACAAGGCAGTCTCGATTCATTTTGCACTGGATCCAGTAGCTGCTTTCAAATGTAATCCCTCCACCCTTGTGCTCCCAAGATCTCACCTTTTTTTCTTCCTCATCACATCAGAGGATGTAACTGAAGAATGTGGGACTCTGCACTCTGTCCTGACCACTCTGCTGTGCATTAAATCTCAATTTTTATAACCTTTGAGACTTGAATGGCACCTCACAGCCAAGAACTTTCCACCATCAAATTTCATTGTGGTTTGCCTGACTGTGGGCATGTTTTACCTCATTTCTCCAGCTGGCGGAGAACAGGAAGAAAAACAGCAGGTTAGGGATGAAGGTGGCAAGAGAAATCAAGTCTTCCTAACTCTTGTCTCCAGTCAGAGAAGCCAGAATAAGCAGGAAGCAGTCAGAAGCCCCAGTATGAAAGTGCTGGTCACAGGATGCTCAGTCTATCGTGGACAGGACAGCCTTGCTGCCCGGGAGTGTCCGTGGAGTGTTTGGTCTGGCTGCCTCTTATTATTTTGTTTTAGATGCTCCTATCATTTACCCTTATTGCAGATTTGTGGTTTCAATAAATGACTAGAGGGACTTCCCTCGTGGTCCAGTGGCTAAGACTCCGAGCTCCCAGTGCAGAGGCCTGGGTTTGATCCTTCGTCAGGGAACTAGATCCCACATGCCACAGTGAAGATCAAAGATCTTGTATGCTGCAACTAAGAATCCAGTGCAGCAGAATAAATAAGTAAAAATATTTTTTTTAAAAAAACAGTAAATAACCAGAGCTAAGCACATCACGGCTTTACTTGGGCAAGGTTGGGTGAAATCCACAACTGGGCCTGATATTCTTCAAGGCATGATGATCTTCTTTTAAGATAATTATCAGATCTCAAGAGGAGATTGAGGGCTCCCTTAGTTGTGGGATTTAATCCATCCTACCTGGTCATAGCAAACACCCTCTTCCAACAACACAAGAGAAGACTCTACACATGGACACCACCAGATGGTGAGCACCAAAATCAGATTGATTATGTTCTTTGCAGCCAAAGATGGAGAAGCTCTATACAGTCAGCAAAAACAGGACCAGGAGCTGACTGTGGCTTGGATCATGAACTCCTTATTGCCAAATTCAGACTGAAATTGAAGAAAGTGGAGAAAACCACCAGACCATTCGGGTATGACCTAAATCAAATCCCTTATGACTATACAGTGGAAGTGAGAAATAGATTTAAGGGGCCAGATCTGATAGACAGAGTGCCTGATGAACTATGGATGGAGGTTCGTGACATTGTATAGGAGACAGGAATCAAGACCATCCCCAAGAAAAAGAAATGCAAAAAAGCAAAATGGCTGTCTGAAGAGGGCTTACAAATAGCTAGGAAAAGAAGGGAAGTGAAAAGCAAAGGAGAAAGGGAAAGATATACCCATTTGAATGCAGAGTTCCAAACAATAGCAAGGAGAGATAATAAAGCCTTCCTCTGTGATCAGTGCAAAGAAATAGAGAAAAATAACAGAATGGGAAAGACTAGAGATCTCTTCAAGAAAATTAGAGCTACCAAGGGAACATTTCATGCAAAGATAGGCTCAATAAAGGACAGAAATGTTAGGGATCTAACAGAAGCAGAAGATATTAAGAAGAGGTGGCAAGAATACACAGAAGAACTGTACAAAAAAGATCTTCAAGACCCAGATAATCACAATGGTGTGATCACTCACCTAGAGCCAGACATCCTGAAATGTGAAATCAAGTGGGCTTTATGAAGCATCACTACGAACAAAGCTAGTGGAGGTGATGGAATTCCAGTGGAGCTATTTCAAATCCTGAAAGATGAAGCTGTGAAAGTGCTGCACTCAATATGCCAGCAAATTTGGAAAACTCAGCAGTGGCCACAGGACTGGAAAAGGTCAGTTTTCATTCCAATCCCAAAGAAAGGCAATGCCAAAGAATCCTCAAACTACTACACAATTGCACTCATCTCAGATGCTAGTAAAGTAATACTTAAAATTCTCCAAGCCAGGCTTCAGCGATACATGAACTTCCAGATGTTCAAGCTGGTTTTAGAAAAGGCAGAGGAACCAGAGATCAAATTGCCAACATCTGCTGGATCATCAAAAAAACAAGAGAATTCCAGGAAACCATCTACTTCTGCTTTATTGATGTGCCAAAGCCTTTGACTGTGTGGATCACAATAAACTGTGGAAAATTCTGAAGGAGATGGGAATACCAGACCACCTGACCTGCCTCTTGAGAAATCTGTATGCAGGTTAGGAAGCAACAGTTAGAACTGGACATGGAACAACAGACTGGTTCCAAATAGGAAAGGAAGTACATCAAGGCTGTATATTGTCACCCTACTTATTTAACTTATATGCAGAGTACATCATGAGAAACACTGGATTGGAAGAAGCACAAGCTGGAATCAAGATTGCCGGAAGAAGTATCAATAACCTCAGATATGCATATGACACCACCCTTATGGCAGAAAGTGCCTTTAATGAAAGTGAAAGAGGAGAGTGAAAAAGTTGGCTTAAAGCTCAACATTCAGAAAACTAAGATCATGTCATCCAGTCCTATCAATTCATGGCAAATAGATGGGGAAACAGTGCAAACAGTGGCTGACTTTATTTTTCTGGGCTCCAAAATCACTGCAGATGGTGATTGAAGCCATGAAGTTAAAAGACGTTACTCCTTGGAAGGAAAGTTATGACCAACCTAGATAGCATATTCAAAAGCAGAGACATTACTTTGCCAACAAAGGTCCGTCTAGTCAAGGCTATGGTTTTTCCATTGGTCATGTATGGATGTGAGAATTGGACTACAAAGAAAGCTGAGTGCTGAAGAATTGATGCTTTTGAACTGTGGTATTGGAGAAGACTCTTGAGAGTCCCTTGGACTGCAAGGAGATCCAACCAACCCATCCTTAAGGAGATCAGTCCTGGGTGTTCATTAGAAGGACTGATGTTGAGGCTGAAACTCCACTACTTTGCCCACCTGATGCGAAGAGCTGATTCATTGGAAAAGACCCTGATGCTGGGAAAGATTGAAGGTGAGAGGAGAAGGGGACGACAGAGGATGAGATAGTTGGATGGCATCACTGATTCAATGAACATGGGTTTGGGTGAATTCCGGAGGTTGGTAATGGACAGGGAGGCCTGGCGTGCTGTGATTCATGGGGTAGCAAAGAGTCGGACACGACTGAGCGACTGAAGTGACTGACTGACCTATTAACTAAACTTTCACCTCAGTCCTGTTTTCTTGTCTGTTTGTGTTGTATCTCTGTGTGTGTGTGTCAGAGAGAGATACACATTTTGTTGTTGTTGTTCAGTTGCCAAGTCATGTCAGACTGTGACCCCATGGACTGCAGCATGCCAGGGTTCCCTATCTTTCATGGTCTCCCAGAGCTTGCTCAAACTCATGTCCATTGAGTCAGTGATGGCATCCAACCATCTCATCCTCTGTTGTCCCCTTCTCCTGCCATCAATCTTTCCCAGCATCAGGGTCTTTACAGTGAATCAGTTCTTCGCATCAGTTGGAAAAATTATTGGAGCTTCAGTTTCAGCATCAGTCCTTCCAATGAATATTCAGGATTGACTTCGTTTAGAATTTATATATGCATATCATATATAAAAATCACATATAAAATATGTTTCTGGCACAAAAGAGGTCTCAAAATGTTTATTGGATTCAAATCTATACAATGATGAATCAGATACACTCTTCTCTATAAAGTTTAGAAAAGCCCCTAGCTATCTGTCCTCTGCTTTTCCAATTTGACTGTGTCTTCCATGGGTCCACTGAAGAGGCCTCACTTCTCTCCCCAGGCAATGGTTTTGTGGAGTTGTATTTTCCAAGTAGGGAAAGGCTTTTGGCTCCAGGTATAGGATTAAACTCAGGTGAAACGCCACAACAGGTTATCAGAAAGATTCATTTTCTACTTTGTACTCCGTGAACCCATTTTAGGTAAATCACAAGGATTCTTGCAATAAAGACTATTCCTCTAACAAAAATAGAGATGCGTGATCTTTCCCCTTTTCTTTTTATTTCAAACCTCACAAGTTTCTCTTAGAGAAAAAAGTGTAGTGTGCACGATCATGACAGCCATTTAAATATACAGACAAGCCTCCTCCAGCCCCAAACCGACTCCCTTCCCCTTTCTAGAGCTCTAAACTTCCCCTCTTCGTTCTCAAATGCTGAAAGCAGTCATAGATTTTCAGGAACACTGGCACATTTTCAAACATTCCCTAGAAAGGGTGTAACCCTGCATTTCTCATTTATCTCCTCCCCTTACATCAGCCTGACACTTGCCACCCCAGGCATTTTTACTGCGGTTCATTCAAGGGTGAACCAGAGATAACTTGTTGCTACTCAGAGGGGAATGCTGAACAAGCGAGGCATCCTCCAGGAAGCAAGTTGACAAGTAAGGCACAGCGCCATGATTTCCATCTCTTCTCCAAAGCTGTTTTCTTTCTAATCTTTTTTTTTTGTTTTCATACATTTTGACTCCTTCAGAAAAGTGTTGCTATTTTCCCAGAAAAGTCTCCAGTGGAGCAAGCTTTCCAAGCCCACTTCTCACTGTATGCGAGGCCAACACGCGAGAGGCCATCTGTTTACAGAAATGGAATCAACTCTCCGATTGCTCTTCATCAAGACCTGAATCCCCATAGCCCCTTCACTAGCAGGAGACTTGCTGGCATCTAAGGAACACACTTCTTGGAAGCCATTTATTCTCTGGCCTTCTTGACAGCTAGGCTGATGTCACATACACACATACACTCTTCTTGTTTTATTCCAGATGTATAACATTAACACAGATGTTGGCAGTCATTGCTTGTCTCTTCATAGTCCTCAAAGTGGCTTGCACTTCTAAAAATGGAGCTGGCATCATTTCCAGCATTGACACGAACGTAGGTTTGGTAGGTGTGGGAGGTGGGAAGTGGGATGGGGTAGGTCTACTTCCCTTCACTGGGAGCCCCAATAACATTATAGACCCAAGAATACATCTACTTCTCAAAGTAGCAGCTTGTTTAGCTATTCTCATGGATCAATGAGAAGAGCCTTGGATTGCCTTTACCAGGTTATGGAAGGGCTACTGAATGCACTTACCAGGTCAGTTGATTGCAGAGACACTTGTACAGGTATAGTGATGCTAACTGTCAGCATCTCCATCATGTCCTACCTCCAGTCCTCTGGAAGCAAACAGAGCTGGGTACAAGGCCCCTACACCCCTCTTCTAGCCAGATGGCTGAGCCCCCATCCTTGTCATTTCTTTTATTGAGGTTCATATAGGCTTGGAGTGAAAACGTAGTGCTCTCAAGAAGGCTGTATATTAGTTAGCTGTGGTTACATAACAAATGATCCCAAAATGTAGTGGCTTGAATGATTATCCTTTATTATTTCTTTTTTAAAAATAATTTTATTGATCGATTGACTTTTGACTCTGAGGGATCTTTGTTGCTGCACAGGCTTTTCTCTAGTCGTGGCCAGCAGAGGCTACTCTCTAGCTTCAATGTGCAGGCTTCTCACTGTGGGGGCTTCTCTTGTTGTGGAGCTCGGGCCCTAGGGCACATGGGCTGCAACAGCTGCAGCGTGTGGGCTCAGTAATTGCAGCTCCCAGGCTCCAGAGCACAGGCTCAATATCTGTGGCACACAGGCTTTGCTACTCCATGACATGTGGGATCTTCCCGGATCAGGGATTGAATCCATGTCTCCTGCACTGGCAGGCAGATTCTTTACCACTCAACCAACAGGGAACCCCCTCCTTTTTTTTTTTTAAATTTCTGACAGTTTCTGTGCATCAGGAATTTGGTTAGGCACAGCTGGGGTGGCCTGTAGCTGCTATGTGACTCCTGGGGCCTCAGATGGAAGACTCAAAGGCTGGGGGTTGAAATCATTTGAAGGCTCAAAACTCTCATACATGGTCATTGATGCTGGCTATTAGCTGGGGGCCCACCTGGGACTGTGGGCCAGGACACCCCCATGTGACTCTCCATGTGACCTGGGTGACCAGCGCCTAAGTGTGACCACCTCTAAACAGAGAGAGAGGCAGATCTGTATGCCTTTATGACCTGGCCTTGGCAGGCCTGAGGCATCCTGCCCACCGTGTTCTATTGGCTGTGGCAGTCACAGAGTTCTGCCCTGGTTCGGGGGGAAGGAATGCTAATGCCCCCTCTCTTTGCAGATGTTCACTCACACAGTCAGAGTGCATGGGGTAGGACGTGTGTTGGTTCGGCCACCTCTGAGAAATCCAATCTGCGGTGGGTACCTCCATGTACACTGGCTTCCCAGCGGAAGTGGTGGACTCGTCATCAACATTAAATAACAAAGCCACTTCCTGAATAAATCCTAATGGAACTCTGTGAGACCTGCAGGGACTCCAGGTCTCCTGTGGAAGACAACAGTGATCAGAAAGCCCAATTCAGTGAGAGCCCTAGAAGAAATGGCCAACTGATGTTGCTGCTGCTGCTCCTGCTGCTACTAAGTCGCTTCAGTCGTGTCCAATTCTGTGCGACCCCATGGACAGCAGCCCACCAGGCTCCTCTGTCCACAGGATTCTCTAGGCAAGAACACTGGAGTGGGTTGCCATTGCCCTCTCCAAATGGCCAACTGGAAACAGGCAATTGCTGGACTCTTCTCCCAGCTAGGATTTTGGATCGATGTCTAGAGAGCACAGGGCTCAGCCAGTCAACAGCCGGCTAGAGTGACACCGTAAAAACAGCGCCCTGCACTGGACTGTGCCTGCCGTTGCTGTAAGCGTTGCCGCATCTGATTCACCAGAGAGCAAGCCGATTGCAATGTTGACGGTCTTTCACGGAGATTCCATGGGAAACAGGAAAGACACTTCTCTCTCTGCGGATTTTACATTCTAGCTGGAGAAGATGGAAAATAAACATAACAGAGTAAGCAAAGTAACAAGCAAGTGAGAGCATACCTGAGCGGGATGGGCATTGTGGTAACGCTGGCCCAGTATGACGATGGGGACACAGCCAGCACAGGACTTCAAGAAGCTTCATGTAATTCACGGGTTGTGTGGGTGCTTAGTCACTCAGTCATGTCTGACTCTTTGCAAGCCCATGGACTGTAGCACGCCAGGCTCCTCTGTCCAAGGGATTCTCCAGGAAAAATACTGGAGTGGATTGCCATGCCCAACTCCAGTGGATCTTCTCGACCCAGGGACTGAACTTGGGCCTCCTGCATTGCAGGTGGATTCTTTCCCGTCTGAGCCACCAAGGAAACCCTATCCATGGTTTCCCACCTCTTAATTCCCTCCCCTCCCTTCTTCAGCCCAGAATTCTAAATATTATGACAAGGAAACTGATGAAAAGAGAAATAACTTTTGGCTTTTGAAAATATTTTCACCATATTTTTTTAATTTTTCAAATAACACTGTATAAATGTTGTTCTCTTCATCTGGAAGAAAGTAAACAGACCTGAATTCAGCCTAACCCAGAAGGGAGGCTCCTTGGGAACCTTGTTGACAGTCCATGCGTGAGGCTCCTTTTGCCTTCTTTCCACCTTGACTGATGTGGTAATCTCTCCAGGTCTCATGCCTTCATCTCCCACCAAAACGCCCAACCCCAGGATCTATAGGGAACAGCAAGGCAAACACCAGATGCTCACAGTTTGCTTATCTTTCTTTCTAGGTGATGGGATTATGATTTCTCATTTTTGTAAATGATATTCAAGTTTCTTAGTGTTTTCTGTGCTGGCTGAGTTTTTTTGGTCAATGAACAGGCAGTAGTTTGTACTCAGAAAAAAAAAGAGTTCACAATTTTTGAATAGCAAATGCTGTTATTCCTCAGCTTAAAATCCTTCATCAGCCCTTCCTTGACTCCCCATTGCCTGAAGCAGAAAATCCAAACCCTCTGACTTGATCTCTCCTTGCTGCAGGACCTGCGCCCTCCCTGACCTGATCCACCTTCACACTTCTTCCCTGACCTCCCACCCTCCCCTCCTCAAACTCTTCCCACCCACACCCCACTCCCTGCCCCCACACCACACCCTGACCGGCTGTGCCTGGGACCTGCCCCAGCTCTGCCCACACTGCAGCGTTCAGAAGAGTCTCCCTGCCTCCCCGCCAGGCCTGTACCCCACTGGCACACTCTGTACCCGCTTGGGAGGCATTTGCTGCCCACCTCTGCTGAGTCTCCCTCTGGACGTCCTCTCTTACTCAGCCTCTTTCCTTTTTTTTTTTTTTTCAAATTGAAGTATAGTTGACTTACAACATTGTGTTCATTTTAGGTGTACAGGAAAATGATTATTTTATTTATATATATATACATAGAGAGAGAGAGAAAATATGTGTGTGTGTACATATATATACATGTATATATATATATTCTTTTCCAGGTTCTTTTCCATTAAATGTTATTACAGGCTATCAACTATAGTTCCCTGTGCTATACAGTGCATGTGTGCTAAGTCACTTTAGTCGTGTCCGACTCTTCGTGACCCCATGGACTGTAGCCCACCAGGATCCTGTGTCCATGGGGATTCTCCAGGCAAGTATACTGGAGCGGGTTGTCATTTCTTCCTCCAGAGGATCGTCCTGACCCAGGAATGGAACCTGCATCTCTTATGTCTCCTGCATTGGCAAGCGGGTTCTTTACCACTAGCCCCACCTGGGAAGCCCGTGCTATACAATAGGTCCTTGTTTATCTATTTTATATGTAGCAATATGTATCTGTTAATTCCAAACTCCAAATTTATCCTCCCCCTTTCTCTTTTGGGCTTCCCTGGTGGCACAGATGGCAAAGTATCTGCCTACAATGTGGGAGATGGGGGTTCGATGCATGAGTCAGGAAGATCTCTTGGAAAAGGAAATGGCAACCTGCTCCAGTATTCTTGCTTGGAGAATTCCATGGACAGAGGGGTCTGGTGGGCTCCAGTCATGAGGTGGCAGTGAGTTGGCACGACAGAGTGACTAACACTTTTCTTTCTCTTTTGGTTACCATAAGTTTGTTTTATATGTCTATGAGTCTGTTTCTGTTTTGTAAATACGTTTATTTAATCATTTTTTAGATTTAGCATATCAGTGATATTACCTGATATTATATTGGTACCTCCTTGTAGTTTTGGTCTGCATTTCTGTAATAATTAGCAATGCTGAGCATCTTTGTGTGTGTCTGTTGGCCATCTGTACATCTTTGGAAAAATGTTTATTTAGATCTTCTGCCCATTTTTAATTGGGTTGTTTGGTTTTTATGGTATTGAGGTCTATGAGCTATTTGTATATTTTGGAAATTAATCCCTTGTTGGTTGCATCATTTGCAAATATTTTCTTCCATTCTGCAGTTAATTTCATGAAAGAATGAAATTAGAACATTCTATAATACCATATACAAAAAACAAAAAACCCTCAAAATGAATTAAAGACCTAAATGTAAGACTGAATACTATAAAACTCCCAGAGGAAAACATAGGCAGACCGCTTTGTGACATACATCACACAAATATTTTTTTGATCCATCTCCTAGAATAATAGATATAAAAGCAAAAACAAACAAATGGGACCTAATTAAGTTTAAAAGCTTTTGCACAGCAAAGAAAAACACCCAGGCTTTTTCTGAAGCAACAGGCACTGTATCCTGCAGGTTTCCAGGGCTGTTTCTTCGCTAGACTGGAAGCACCCTGATGGCAGGCTCAGTGTCTTTACTCCTTGCTTGTGTTCTCGCTGAGTCCTCAAGTCATGTCCAACTTTTTGGGACCCCACGGACTGTAGCCCGCTAGGCTCCTCTGTCCATAGGATCCTCCAGGCAAGAATACTTGAGTGGGTTGCCATTTCCTTCTCAGGGGATCTTCCCGACCCAGGGATCAAACCTGTGTCTCCTGCGTTGGCAGGTGGATTCTTTACCACTGAGCCACAGGGGAAGCCCATCTTTACACCTTATATGGTTTTTTTCCCTCTCTTTTCATCTTCATGGAGTTTTTTTGTGCCCAGCACAGTGTCAAACACACAGAAAATAACCCATGAAATTTCTCACTGAATGTCTGCCTGGGTTTCAAGTTGCCTGCATAGCAAATATACATCACTGGAGTCTTTTTTTTTTTCTCCAATAAAGGCCACTTGGGAATAAAACCACCAAGAGTCCTATAAGCACAGGGGCATCTTGAACACAAGTGACTTTCTTGTGCTGTTGCTGACTCCCCCTGTGCTGGGTTTGTGCTTCTCCTGAAGCCCATTCTCTGTTTTCCCAACAGCCCAGAGAGCTAGGACCCTCAGAGAGCGTTGTTTTCACATCTGTTTCCCCCAGAAAGTTCCCTGGGGACTCTCTGTCTGGTGTACCATAGTGAAGTGAAGTGAAGTTGCTCGGTTGTGTCTGACTCTTTGCCATCCCATGGATTGCAGCCTACCAGGCTCCTCCGTCCATAAGATTCTCCAGGCAAGAACACTGGAGTGGGTTGCCATCTCCTTCTCCAGGGGATCTTCCTGACCCAGGGATCAAACCCAGGTCTCCCACATTGTAGGCAGACGCTTTACTATCTGAGCCACTGAGGAAGTCAAAGGAAGCCACCAGAGTGTACCACAGATGCTCACTTAATGCTCATGGCAGGAATGAATTTCACACTTAGAAGTGTCCACTCAGTATCAAGGGAGGCATTAGGGATGGATGAGTGTGGGGCTTCTCACAGAGTTCTGCATTTTGATTCCTGGACTGAGTCACCGGACTGGTGGAGTGAGCGGGGCTTCCAACCCACGCCGGCTCCTCCAGGACCCAGCTGGCCATGGAGGTGCCCGGGGGGATCTGGGATGGTCAGCTTCATGCCAGCCTCGTGGAGGCTAACAAAGGAAGCCACACGTTTGAGAAGTGCCCGCCTTTCTTCCTTTCCACATGAAACTCCGGATTCTCTGTAACTTGAGAGTTCTCCTTCTGCATTGTTTCTCCAGAGCTTTGTCGGTCCTGAGACCGAAGCATCATAGAGCGTCACCCTTTAGGAATGCAAAATGATTTTTGTCCCAACATGGCTTTGCTTAATAACATACTCCACAAACTCAGGGAGCTCATCTGGGTAAAATACAGTTTTCTCTTTTCATATGTTTGCTGCTTCCTCCAAACAGACTCTCAGAAAGACTGCAACCTCAGCAATTCATCAATCTGGAACTGAAATATAGAGTCGAGAATCTGGAATTTTGTGTCCCTTCTGACTGAAAAAATAAAAAATTCTTTGAAGTGTATGAATTTGTGCTTGGCCATGCTTTCAGTTGGCATCGTTTCATTCTCACAGACCATGCTAGAGCAGGAAATATTCCTCAACCCTTCCCCACTAAGATTCTCTGCCCACTAGACCTTCCAGATAACCAGGACAAGAGTCCTCCCTAAAAGAGAGGATGGGTTCCCTTCCATCATGTCGACCATAAAGAAGAACCACCCTCAACCCCACTATGGCCACCTCTTCATCTTCCTGATGGCCGCCTCCCCACCCCAAATGGCACACACCACGGAACACAGCTCATATGAAGAAGGGGAGGTTGGATGATGGTAGCAGTACCCTCCAGTTACATCTTCTTGGTCCTGGGCAGCACAACGCAGGGCTGGAGGTGTGTGACATTCCAGGGAAGGGGACTGTGCCACCCAACAGGGAGACACATGCTCCTCAGTCCTTCCATGTACTCTGCCTTGATGCCATGGTGGTGATGACAGTGCTCAGTTGATATGTCATTGTTTCCCCATTGAATTGAGTGGGTAAGCACTGCTTGACTCCTGCACTATATCCCAGAACAACAGAAGAAAGTACCGCTTGGAGTTTGGGAGAGCTAAGTGTCCGCTGAGCTTGTTAAAGGGCTGCTCTATCCTAAAGAAAACAAACTGTCAGCACCTGCTATCCCAAGAAAACAAACATGACCAGGTCTCCAGAGCATCCTCGCCACCCAGTACTCTGGGGACAGTTTGAGAATGCCTGGTGGGGACTAGAATTTGGCATTATTTTACATCTGAAAAGACAGATCCTTTAGGGGCCAAAAAGGACTATTGTCTTTTGGGATAGAGATTAGAATATATCCACCAGAGATATTTGGTTGCAGAAGGACTATCTATTCACAGTCTGCAGGGAGCCCTGAATGCAGCAAAGTAACCCAAACAGAAAGACTGAGGGCAGGAGAAGAAGCGGATGACAGAGGACAAGATGGTTGGATGCAAACTCCGAGAGACAGAGAAGGACAGAGAAGCCTGGTGTGCTGCAGTTCATGGGGCTGCAAAGAGTCAGACACGACTGAGTGAACAACAACAACAAACCCAAACAGCGATGCTCCAGGCCGAGACGCTGTGTTCAGCAACATCACCTGAGCACATTACTGATATATTCTCCCCGGAACTGGGCTGTCTTATGACCAAACATTATTGTTCTTAAGGGGTGTGGGTCCAAGCACTTGTTCCCAGGAGTTTGGGAGCTAAAGACAAAGGCAATGGGGACACCTGGCTGATTTCCTCTTTTTCTGATCCTGGAGGGAAGAATGCAAAAAGGACAGGAATGGCATGGCTCACACCCTGGGCTGGAAGCTCTTGTCCTCTGGGTGGAGGTTTCTAAGACTGAATGAGTAGCAGGGCAGGGATGGGTGGTGGGTGATTTTGGACTTCCTTGCCCTGGAATGTTGGGTGGACTAGATTGTCGTGTTTAGACCACAGAGCCAGACCACACACTCTGCGTGGGAGGGTTCTTTGCACTGCAAGGGAATGAGTGTTCCCAACCCAGTCACTGGAGGAAAGGTGAGCCCCGGCTGGGACACCTGGGACCGGAAGACTGTGAGTGAAGGAGAGCTGGAGGCTTACTGCTTGTGGGTGGGGCCCAGGTCGGGGGCTCTCTGGTAGGAGCTCCCTGGGGCCAGGCTTGGATCTGGACTCTGAGAGCAGACCCTCCGGGAGCAGCTGTGGGCTACTCTGTGAGCTGTGCTTTCTTCAGCTCAAGGGCTCTGGGTAAAGTGTCGCTGAGGACAGAGTCCTGCCTCACTCTTGTGTGGGCAGCATGAGCCTCAGGGTGGGGATCTCCCGAGGGCCAAAGCAGCTGTTGCAGCAGCAGTGGGAGCCTGGGAATAAGCCAGGGGGTGTTAGTGACTCGTTTTTGGTGAAGATGGTGCAGAAGGCAGCTTCTAAAATGGCGCATGGTGGGCCTAGCATTTACACTCTTGCACACTCCACCCCCTTGAGAGAATTGCTTCTAACCAAGAGAATATAGCAAAGGTGACAGCTTCTCGTCTCCAATCAGGATTCATGGCATACTGTATCCTCCTAGTTTTACTTAGGGTTGTGACCTGTGTCTTGCAGCAGACTCTATTGCACTCCATTTATTTATTTATTTGGCTGTGTTGCTCTATGCGGGATCTTTCGTTGAAGTGCATGGATTCTCTAGTGGTGGCACACGGGCTCTGGAGTGTGGACTCAGTAGTGGCAGGGCTCAGGCTTAGTTGCTCTGCGGCGTGTGGGATCTTAGTTCCCTGACCAGGGATCAAACCCTTATCTTCTGCATTGCAAGGCAGATTCTTAACCACTGGACCGGCAAGGAAGTCCCTATTGCACACCTGACTTGCCCTTAAGAAGCCGTGTTGGAGAGGTCCACATGGTAAGGAACTGAGGTGGCTTCTGGCCAACAGCAGCAATGGGACTGAACCCCTCCAGCAACCACTCAACCTTGAGAGTGGATCTTCCCCCCAGTGGAGCCTTCAGATGAGACCCCAGCCCTGACTGGCAATGTAACCACAGCGTATGGGAGACCCTAAGGTAGAGGAAGGGACCATTTAGACCATTCTTAGATTCTTGACACAGAAACTGTGAAATACTAAACGAGTGGTTTTTTAAACTGCTAGTTTGTGATGATTTGTTATGCAAAAACAGATCATCAATATAAGTAGTACCTTTAAAATGTGATAAAAATATCTGGGAAGATGTAATAGGGAGATGCTACTACTGGCAATTAGGGCACTGGGGACATTTTACAATAAAAATTTAATACTGAAAGAAAGGCAAATTGGCAGTCTCAGATTAATGAGGTTAGAAGAGACAGGTTATTTGAGAAGCTGCTGGTGAACGATTTACTTTCTAACATCACCTACCCTTTTCTCGGAACCCTGCTCTCCCGTCACTCTCATCCCCTTACCTTCCACCTGGACCTGCCTTCTCGCCTTCCTTGCTGAGTCAACAACTCAGCTGGACCACGTGCCTGTCTTTGATTTTAGTTTTTCCAAATGGAGTTGATGGCCCCTGGCTCTTTTTGTTGCATCTGGTGATCCAGTGCTATTCTCCACTGCCCACCGTCCCTCAGTGCTCGGTCCTAAGTCTGGGGACCTCATATCCCAAGTGGAACCTCAGAGCCCTCACATGTCTAGAAGGAAGCTTAGACATAGCTTGTAGCTGTTCAAGAAAGGCTTCAAGTTGGGGCTGGTGGTTCAGTGGTTGAGAATCTGCCTTCCAATGCAGGAGGCACGGGTTCGATCCTTAGTCAGGGAACTAGGATCCCACGTGGCACAAGGCAACTAAGCCCCTGTGCCACAACTACTGAGCCTGCGCCACAACCAGAGAGAGGCCCACACAGTGCAAGGAAGAGCCCACATGCCACAGTGAAAACCTGTTGCAGCCAAATAATTAATAAATAAATATAAAAGAAAGGAGAAAGGCTCAGAGCAATTAATGTACGATCATTCCAAAACGAGTTAGCAACAGGAGCAGAGAGCAAGATTTAAGGGAATATCAGACGACAACTTTTAAATGCATGATCTGTGGTCCTTTTACCAGGTTCGATCTTTGGTATCTGTTCATGACTCATGGCAATTCCAGATGAGACTCATCGCATGAGAGTCTGGAGAAAGTTCAGGGGAACTTTGTCACCCAGGAAGTTGCTACCTCCTGTCTCTTTATACTTCTTGGGTGTACTCTGTCTGATGAAGACAAAGACCTAATTTCTTGATCTGTTCCCCTTGGTTGGAATCCAGTTCAAGGGGAGAATGTGGATCTCTCAAAGTCTAAAGTTGGAATGATATGGTCTTACATTTTTATGAGCCTCTTAACTTCTCAGATATGGAACCTGATGTTCCTTTTAAGTGCCTTCTTGATGTTGCAAGTTCCGCCGTACCTTCAAGGTTTGATAAAACACGGAAACACCTTTCTGTAGTGAACAAAATGCTGTGTTTAGGAAATTACCCACATTTCTTTGTTATCCAAAATATTTTTTCTGCTTAATTTGCTTTATATCAAAGTGTTTGGATTAAGTTTATTTTAAACATAAACTGTTTGGAAGACTTTCTTTTCTGTATCAGTCATTTGTACCTCCTCATTTTGAAAGCCCATAAAAATATATGCCCACCTAGAGATAAAGATGAAAGTATCCACCTGTGTGACCATGTTCTCAGGCTTGACCTTTACACAGAGATTCCTAGACAAAGATTAAATCAGACAACAAAGCCTGTAGGGTGCATAGTCTCCTGCAAATTTTTGCACATAGCATCTTTGGTTTTGGAAAGCCAGTGGGTTTCTGGACCAGGAGGGAAGTTAGCTGGGTGGACCCAGGGGTTAACAAAGCTGGGTCCCCCAGGGTGCTGGTGATGTCAGGGGCTCCAGACTTAGTGTTGGACCCGATAACTCCCAACATTTCTATCCCAATATACTTAGTCACCAAGTTCTTTTCATCGGAATGGATGAGTCTGTAAAATTCTGTGGAATAGGGGCTAGATTGCGGGTGTGATTATCCGGGGCAACATGAAAGTTCAGACCAAGAGAAACAGCAAAACTGGACTGCGTGTGCTCGACGTTCTTTCCTTGGCAGTGGGTCTCCTGAGATTTGGTCTTGGCCTGGGTCCTGGGAGCTAGCCAAGCACAGAGGAGGGATGTGGCCGCAGACTCAGAGCCCAAAATCAATGTTCAGAATCAAACCGGCAGAGATGGAAGAATGGGAAAGACCTGGGCACAAAGGCTGCAGCAACAAGACTGCAACCAGGGAGTCCAACGTGAGCCAAGCGCACAGGGAAGGAGGGGACGGCAGAGAACAGGAGAGTCTGTGAGTCCTGGGACCACTGGGGGGCCACAGAATATCCTGTTTCTGTGAACATGCAGAAAGGCAGACTGAGCACAGCAAAACCGGGGTTCCCATGCCAGGAATGGAGTTGAGAGAGTTGCCAAGATGAAAGGGAGGCCAGAGCTGACATCAGAGCCGTGGTCTAGGGTTAACAAGACACGATCAAGTTCAAATAAGGCCCAGTAGAAGGTGAGATGGGCAGGGTAGAGGGACGGCTTTGGCCTTGACAGGATGCCCATTTCAGTGTTCGCTTGTGCGAACAAATCAAACAATCCATGACGTCTGGGTGGATCACGGGTGCGTTGATAGGGCCTGGGCTGGAAGGGACACTTTATGCTCAACACAGATGCTCCTTGCACAACCAGCAATGGAAAAGAACTTCAGTGGCTCAGGACAATTTCATCCCAGTGGTGGGAAAAAGAAATACAAACCCACAAAGTCGTGAGACCCTGGGTCTGTTGCTTCCTTCTCGCTCACAGGGAACAGTGTCTGCCTGTGGGAGTGAGCCATCTACAAGGCAGAGGCTGTATTTCATAATCTGGTCTGGAGCTTCAGGGGCCAGGCTGAGGTCTTGCAAGGGAAGAAGGCAGGTTCTGAATGAGAACATTGAGTGGACGTTTTCTGAAAGTCTGTTCAGTGCTTGTCATCCAGGTTGGACCCTGGGGATGCTCTGGCTGCTGGAAGGAAAACTGCTGATGAAGGAGGATGCAGATCTATAAGCTAGAGGATTTATTTTTATTTGCTGAATTTTTGCCATTTTCGCATTTTCCTGCTTCAGTTATTTTGTCATCAGGACTTTTTTAATATACCTTATTTTTTTCCCTTCTTTGCCAGTAGGAAAATGTATTTCACAATTTCTCTTAAATGTCGTCTCTTCTTTCACCCAGGGGCAGGGGTGGATCTGGTTTTGTGGGGCCTGAAGCTTACACAGTTTGGGAGTGGTCTTCTTTAAGAAAAAGAATATAAAAATTTTAACATGGAGCCCGAGTCACTATGCAGTCCGGCCATCTACAAATGAACTAGTGACCAGGTGGCTTCCCAGGTAACACAGTGGTAGAGAGTCCACCTGCCAATGCAGGAGACATAAGAGACATTGGATCTTCCCTGGGTTGGGAAGATCCCCTGGAGTAGGAAATGGCAACCCACTTCAGTTTTTTCACCTGGGGAATTCCATGAACAGATGAGCATGGTGGGCTACGGTCCATGGGGTCACAAAGAGTTGAACATGACTGAGCGACTGAGCATGCACAAGATGAAACTAGGTGCCATAGTGAAAATATGAACTTGGTATGAGAAAATAAGTCACAGCATGTTACAAATTTTAAAAAGTTGTCAAAAAGCATCACCAGATCTAGAAAAATATCATACTATTTTTATTAATGAGGTGCCTGGCTATAATATGTTTTCCTACATTTTTGGCTGCATATTCTGACCACTTTTTCATTTAGTAAAAATTTCATACTATTTTTGTTGTTGTTGTTCAATTGTTGATGTCTCCAACTCTGTGACCCCATGGACTGTAGCACAGCAGCCTTCCCTGTCCTTCACTGTTTCCAGAAATTTGTTCAAACTCATGTCCATTGAGTTAGTGATGCCATCAATCTTCTCATCCTCTGTCGGCCCCTTCTTCTCTGGCCCTCAGTCTTTCCCAACTGGAGTCTTTTCCAGTGAGTTGACTCTTCACGTCAGGTGGTTCAATCTTCCCTTGAAATTGGTTATTTTACTATTTGATAATTTTGCAAAGTTTCCTTAGCTTCTTGACTCAATTTGGATGATTTTGTGTAAAGTTTTTGGATCAGTGTTAAACTTGGGAAAATCTCTATCCATCTTCCTTCCCCCGGGGGCTGTTATGGACACACTCAAATTTCTGGGTTTACTGCTGCAAGTTTGTGCCTTCCAAACACAGGAGTTCTGATACTATCTGTTCTGCATCGTTCCCAAGTAAGAAGAACAAAGTTGCACAACATGTTTATAATTTCACACACTGCATTTTGGAGTAAAATCCCAGTAAGAAAGAACTTTAATTTTGAATCGGCATCTGAACTAAATCCTCTGATTACAATTTTTGTGCTTGATGTGGAGGAACTTCTATGGGTGTGTGTGTGTAAACAACGGAAATCTGTTTTCTCACAATCCTGAAAGCTAGAAGACCAAGATCAAAGTGTCTTCAAGGCTGATTTCTTTGGAGGCCTGTCTCCTTCGTTTGCACATGGCCTTCTTTTCTCTCTTTTCACATTTTCTTCGCTCTGTAACTATTGATGTCCAAATTTCCTGTTCCTATAAGAACATTAGTTATATTGGCTTAAGGCCCACCCTGATGACCTCATTTGATTTCCTCCGGTGGTTCAGTAGTAAAGAATCCATCTGCAATGATGGAGACAGGGGTTCTGTCCTAGGGTCGGCGAGACCCCCTGGAGGAGGAAATGGCAGTGGTGTCACTTCTGATGCTGTTCATTTGAACCTTGTTTTTTCTCCACTGCCCACGTGAACCCAAGGTCAGGCCCTGGAGCTCCCATGCATGTCGCATGGGAAGACAAAGACTTCCTGAGTGTAAATCTGTGTCTGACCTGGGGGAGTCAGCAGGTGGGAGGGAGGAGACTTGGAGAATTCTTGGAAGCTTCTCCTGTATCAGCTGGCAATGACTTAAACATACATGGAAACGACTGTAACGTATAGATAGATAGAGACATAAACATGGATATGGATATAGATGAGTTTAGTGGGATACATATGTATGTATTTTATATATAATATAATAATAATATATATCTAATACATGTAGTTATCCCACTAAACTCAGCTTCTGTTTAGACAGATCCCCTAAATGCCCACTGACTCTCCAGTGCCCCCTGATATGGGGAGAGAGGTGACAATAGGGACACTGAAGGGCAGAAGACAATGGCCTTGACCATGAGCAGCCAACACACTCTACTTGTGCGAACACCACCCAAAACTTGTGATCCTGTGACCACGTCGCTAGGGTGTGGACCCACCCCTGTCGGTGTGCTGGTAACTGGAAAGTCAAATCTTTTCCCAAATACACGGAAGTCCTGTTTACAAGTTCCTAGATTGCCTTTTCATTCCTAGAGAGAGGTGCTTTAATTCCTACTCTTTTTTTGCCCATTTTCTTATTCTCTGGGTTTTCCAGGCAGGCACTTTGCTGGCTTCCCACATGACAATGAAAAATACTTAGGTTTTTTGATTTATGCTAACTGTTGCTATTTGGAAAATGCAAAGTTTGCAGATACTGAAGTTGATTGGGTTGGTACAGTCCAGAAACATGGGGAGCCAGCTACTCACACTCAGAATCTCTACTTTGGCGTCATCTCCTTCTGTCTCAGATTTAGGACAGAGTAAAGTGATGTTGCTGCAGGGCTCAGAAAAGGAAGGTGAACTCCCAGGGTTAAGACTTATGCTATTACATTGTATATCACTAGACTGAAAAAAAAAAAAAACTTTTTTTGAAGAATTTAAACCTCCCGGATTTCTAAAATGTTATAGTGTGTGTTTTAAAAGAATTAGGTGTTGGCAAGGGTATGGTTTTGTAGACCCGTCTATTCTCGCTGGTGTGTGATGACTCAGCGTGCAGGGTGGGCAGAAGGCTCGCTCTGTGTGGCCCCCTGTACAGGCTGGGTTCACAGTCAACCATGCCCAGCCCGGGGCACTTGGCCCCATACAGACCTTGACGCAGAGTCACTTCCTCCACAGATGCAGCCGCAACCTGGCCATGAAGAGTGTGGGCACTCCCTAAGATTCTGGGCTCCAGGTAAACTTCAGGCCTTATTTTAAAATTTTTTTAAAGTTGATTTTTTACTACTAGCCCTTCTAAAAGAGGAAAAACTGCTTGAGATATTTTATTCTATTATGAAATAAAATTTTTATACTAATATCTTGCCCTACAATTTGTTTAAAAGAAAAATGAACAGTCACTTATAAGACAGAAAAAATAAAATAAAATCACACTCCAATATCTCAGTTTCAACTTTTTTTCAGTTCAGTTCAGTTCACTTATTCAGTCATGTCCAACTCTTTGCGACTTCATGGACTTCAGCACCCCAGGCCTCCCTGTCCATCACCAACTCCCAGAGTTTACTCAAGCTCACGTCCATTGAGTCGGTGATGCCATCCAACCATCTCATCCTCTATCGTCCCCTTCTCCTCCTGCCTTCAATCTTTCCCAGCATCAGGGTCTTTTCCAATGAGTCAGTTCTTCAAATCAGGTGGCCAAAGTATTGGAGCTTCAGCTACAGCATCAGTCCTTCCATGGAATATTCAGGGCTGATTTCCTTTAGAATGGACTGGTTGGATCTCCTTGCAGTCCAAGGGATTCTCAAGAGTATTCTCCAACACCACAGTTCAAAAGCATCAATTCTTCAGCACTCAGATTTCTTTATTGTCCAACTCTCACATCCATACATGACAACTTTTTTTAAACTATGTTAAAAATCATTCAGCTTTATTAGAAAATTCCCCTAACATGGGAAAGGAAATAGTCAACCAAGTCCAGGAAACCCAGAGTATCCCAGACAGGATAAACTCAAGGAGGAACACAGAGTAATCAAACTGACAAAAATTAAAGACAAAGATAAAATATTAAAGCAACAAGGGAAAAATGACAAATAGCATACAAGGGAACTCCCATAAGGTTATCTGCTGATTTCTTGATGTTGTGATATAAATAATCTAAGAATTGTGTTTCTTATGATTTACAAAATAAAGGTTAGTTATTTAGTAAACATAAATGCATATTAATGTTATTACCTTTTAGGAAAGGGCTACCTATACTATACCTACCTATATGATACTATACCTAAGGAGACAAAATATCTGTACTCTGAAAACTATAAGACACTGATGAAAGAAATTGAAGGCAACACAAACAGATGGAAAGATATACCATATTCTTGGATTGGAAGAGTCAATATTGTTACAATGACCATACTACCCAAGGCAATCTAGATTCAATGAAATCCCTATCAAATTACTAATGGAAGTTTTCACAGAACTAGAACAAAATATTTTTAATTTTGTATGGAAACACAAAAGACCCCGAATAGCCAAAACAACCTCGAGAAAGAATGATGTTGGAAGAATCATGCTTCCTGATGTTTTTCCCCTACACTGTTGGTGGGAATGCAAACTAGCACAGCCACTATGGAGAATAGTGTGGAGATTCCTTAAAAAACTGGGAATAGAACTGCCCTATGACCCAGCAGAATTGATGCTTTTGAACTGTGGTGTTGGAGAAGACTCTTGAGAGTCCCTTGGGCTGCAAGGAGATCCAACCGGTCCATTCTGAAGGAGATCAGCCCTGGGATTTCTTTGGAAGGAATGATGCTAAAGCTGAAACTCCAGTATTTTGGCCACCTCATGCGAAGAGTTGACTCATTGGAGAAGACTCTGATGCTGGGAGGGATTGGGGGCAGGAGGAGAAGGGGACGACAGAGGATGAGATGGCTGGATGGCATCACTGACTCGATGGATGTGAGTCTGAGTGACCTCTGAGAGCTGGTGATGGATAGGGAGGCCTGGCGTACTGCAGTTCATGGGGTCGCAAAGAGTCGGACACGACTGAGCGACTGATCTGATCTGATCTGATGACCCAGCAATACCACTGCTGGGCCCCCAAGGAAACCAGATTTGAAAGAGACACATGGACCCTGATGTTCATTGCAGCACAATTTATGATAGCTAGGATACAAAAGCAACCTAAATGTCCATCAGCAGATGAATGGATAAGGAAGTGGTACATATACAGAATGAAATATCACTCAGGTATTAAAAAAGAACACATTTGAATCAGTTCTAATGAGGTGGATGAAACTGGAGCCTATTACAGAGTGAAGTAAATCAGAAATGCATATATATGGAATTTAGAAAGATGGTACCAATGGTCCTACAAGCAGGGCAGCAAAAAGAGCACAGATGTAGAGAACAGAATTTTAGACTCAGTGGAAGAAGGCGAGGGTGGGATGGTTTGGGAGAATAGCATTGAAACATGTGTATTACCATATGTAAAATAGATGACCAATGCAAGTTCAATTCAGGAAGCAGGGCACCCAGAGCTGGTGCTCTGGGACAACCCAGAGGGATGGGGTGGGAAGGGAGGTGGGAGAGGGGTTCAGGATGGGGGGACACATGTGCACCTGTGGGCGATTCATGTGAATGTACCGCAAAACCCACCACAATATTGTAAGGTAATTATCCTCCAATTAAAATAAACTAATTAATTAAAATTTTTTTTCAATGCTAACACAAAAGAACTTTCAAGAACTCCTTTTGCTCCAAGAAGTGGATGTTCTGCAGTGGTTGTTCAGACATGAAGGGTCTTGGCAGGTAAGGTAGCTGGTTATTTCCCATTCAAGAACCTCCAAATAAGAATATTCTAGAACCTGTTCATTTGGTCATTTGACAACTATCTATTTAGCATCTTTGGTGTCTCAGATGAGGTTCTGGGGACGAGAAGATATGGGAGCCAGCCTGAGAGGCCCTCCCAGCTGGTCGGGGAATGGCCAGATGCACCATCCTGGGGAAGATGGAGAGAGTGGAGACCGTCACACCCTTGGCAGCTTGTGGGCCAGGTCTGGCTCCCAGCATGTTTTGTTTGGCTTCAGCAATGTTGTGCTAGATTAGCTTATAAAATTATGAAATAGCTGCCAACATGAAAAAATTTGGAAAATTCATGCACACTCATGAACACGCACTCCCCACACACATTTACTTCCAGATGTTCAACATCTTTTTATAAGCTCAGGAGACCTAGAGACAACCAGGCCCACATTTCTGCCTCGCTAGGAGTACATAACTTGGTTCCCCATGTTCCCCTGCAACTGCCCATGGACGTCCCAGAACGGCCACCTGTGTTACCAGTCAGATCACCGACTGGCGCTTTGCTAATGGGAGTGTATCATCAGCCACAGATGCAAGCCATATACGCAATGTACATTTTCTAACAGCTGCATTTTTAAAACAGGAGAAATAGATAAAAGTAACTTAGCAATGTATTTTGTTTAACCCAATATGTCGAAATATGATTCCACCAATATAAAAATTATTGAGATATTTAGATTCTTTATTCATACTAACGGGGAAGTTCATACTAACGGGGAAGGCAATGGCACCCCACCCCAGTACTTTTGCCTGGAAAATCCCATGGACAGAGGATCCTGGTAGGCTCCAGTCCATGGGGTCGCTAAGAGTCTGACACGACTGAGCGACTTCACTTTCACTTTTCACTTTCATGCATTGGAGAAGGAAATGGCAACCCACTCCAGTATTCTTGCCTGGAGAATCCCAGGGACGGGGGAGCCTGGTGAGCTTCCGTCTATGGGGTCGCACAGAGTCAGACACGACTGAAGCGACTTAGCATAGCATAGCATAGCATAGCATTCATACTAAAGCGAAAGTGTTAGTCACTCAGTCACGTCCCACTCTTTGCGACCCCATGGACTGTAATCCACCAGGCTCCTCTGTCTATGGGATTGTTCAGGCAAGAATACTGAAGTGGGTTGCCATTCCCTTCTCCAGGGCATCTTTCTGATCCAGGGATCAAACCCGGGTCTCCAGCATTGCAGGCAGATTTTTTACTGTCTGAGCCACCAGAGAAGCCCATACTAAATCTTTGTAATTCAGTGTTATTCTTACAGCACATCCCAATTCAGCCTCTCCCTGTTTCAGTGCCACAGGTGGGGGCAGACAGGACAGCGGAGGGTTACAGCACAGTACCTGGTGTGGGGCTGGGTGGTGGAGGGCCAGGCTGGAGAGAGAGGTTGACATCGGATCATGAGTGTCCTTAAGGGGGTGCTTTCTGTACTTCCAATTGAGCTGATTCTTTGGAAAAGACCCTGATGCTGGGAAAGATTGAGGGCAGGAGAAGGGGGTGACAGAGGATGAGATGGTTGGATGGCATCACCGACTCAATGGACATGAGTTTGAGCAAGCTCTGGAGTTGGTGATGAACAGGGAGGCCTGGCGTGCTGCATTCCATGGGCTTGCAGAGTCAGGCATGACTGAGTGACTGAACTGAATTGAGAAATCACTGAAATTCTATTTGGGGGCTTCAGTTTGATGTTTTGAAAAACCCTGTATTGCATCTAAAGTTCCTCCTCTCACATTTTAAATACATTTACTCTCGAACCACCTGAATGTGTATGGAGAACAACCGAGTAAGAGCTTCTAGATGTTTCCAAACTCTTTCTTGTAGAGTGCTGGGGATTCCAAGTCTGGACCTCAGAGGGAGGGGGATGGGACAGAGGGACCTGGAGCACCATCCGGGAGCCAGGGGGAGGAGCTCTGTCAAGTCACTTTTACATGTTGTGAGTATGTGCAAGATTTTATTTATAGAAAGAGCTCTGCTGGTTTTTGTTTTTTCACTGAAAAATACTCCTTTACAATATAATTTTCCAGAACATATAAAATAGTCTCTTTCATGTTAGCTGGTTAAGTACTTGGTGTGTTTCCCATTCTCTTCATATATCCTTTATGGAACCTTTATTCACGTTAAATCCTTTTATGCGGGTTAGCCCAATATAAACTGGGTACCAGAACTACTCATAATACACCAAAAGAGGTCTTTAAAAAAAATGTAGTCATGTTTAATGCCTTTAAGTCCTAAAGGGGTTATTTTGTTACCATGTATCTTCAAAAATCTCATGTTAATGAGTAAGTATGGATCTGATTGCATAATTAATTATAAGATTTTTAAAATAACCGTTGAACTTCATTTTTATTAAATGAATCAGTAACAGATGATCAGAAACAGACTACAAGAGGATGTGGAGTATGAAGAAAGAATTGGCTTCTAAACCTTCCAACTGAACTGACCAAGCTCACCCACGCCCTTCCCCAAACCCATCTGTAAGTTGATCTCTCGGCAAAAGAAAGAAAAAGGGCTTTCCGTCTTTGTGACTTATAGGGAGTAAAGAACAAAGTCTCTGCCTCTAAACTCTGGCCGCCTCTGATTTTCCTGTGATCTCTGGTCCTTTCTCTGTGGTGAGAGGGTGAGCACACACGGGAAGGCTTGTCTGCATAGCTTGGGAGCGTTTATGGGTCTCCATTCCTGACTTCTCTGACCTTCTTTCCCTTCTCCTCATAGGCTTTCTCTGCATTTTCATTAATAATTGATCATTCCTTACCTGCCAGTCAACTGAAACATTTAATGATGGTTCCAAATACTCCTCCACGACATCAGGCTGTGTTTTAGGGAATTCCCTCCAACTGATGACTCTGATGTGTCCAGTAAAGCCTGTGACAGAAATCTACTCAAACCCAGAACTTTTGGCAAAGGAATTCTCTATGATGTGTTCAGTTGAAAGGTTTCTCTGTATGTCCTCAATATCCCTCACTGTCTCCTGAAAAGGCCGGAGGGAAGCCACATGTGACTGTAAGTTACAATGGTTAGTGGAACAAGGGCTGGGTGGGGAAAGCATGATGGCAGACTCTGGAGGTTGGGGGGACAGTGGCTGTGCCCCAGCACAGGTTTTTAGACTTTCACCCCTTCATTCCACTAAATGCATTAAGGGGCTCATTAATCCTGGGACAGACACATAAGACATCATACAGAAAGTGGAACCAAGGCGGAGAATCAACTCTAGGGAGAAAT
Source organism: Tragelaphus eurycerus (assembly GCA_935064755.1). NCBI lineage: Eukaryota > Metazoa > Chordata > Mammalia > Artiodactyla > Bovidae > Tragelaphus > Tragelaphus eurycerus. Next base: position 18,135,631 of record CAKXYN010000039.1, on the reverse strand, counting down.
ATGGAGAGGACATAAGATGGTGCTCCCAGGCACGGCCCATCCATGAGCAAGTCCCAGCTAGATCGCACTGATTCCACTCCTTCACTCTTGCACAAGAGTATGTGCGTACTGCATGCTAAATCACTTCAGTCATGTCCAATTCTTTGCAGCCTTATGGACTGCAACCTTCCAGGCTCCTCTGTCCATAGGATTATTCACGTAAGGATACTGTAGAGGGTTGCCATTTCCTTCGCCAGAGGATCTTCTCAACCCAGGGATCGAACCTACACCTCTTATGTCTCCTGCATTGGCAAACAAGTTTTTTTTTTACCACTAGTGCTAACTGGGAAGCCCACAGGAATATGTAGAAGAATGCAAAGAGCATTCTTGCAAAATTGCCTTTATTTGCAGAAAACATCATCTTATATTAAGAAAATCCTAAAGATTTCACATCAAAAAAAACTGTTAGAGGGAGGAGCTAAGATGGCAGACGAGTAAGACGGGGAGAATACTTTCTCCTCCACAAATCCATTAAAAGAACATTTGAATGCTGAATAAACTCGATAAAACAACTTCTGAATGCCGGCAGAGGACATCAGGCACTTAGAAAGACAGCTCATTGTCTTCAAAACGAGAAAACGAGCCCTGCGGTAACTCCTTTTGTGGAGAACTGGCGCGGACACCAGCATTTGCTATTGGCAAGTGGGGGCTGGGCTAGGAGGAGCGGCGGGGCCTGCATTGCTTTGAGAAAGGATTTGGCCTGGCTATCTCGGGCGCTACCCGAGCGAAATAACCAGACTGTCGGTTATCTACTACATCAAAAGCCAGCCCTAACTTAAGACACCACCAGGACTACTTACGGAACAAAGGGCTGCACAGAGTTGGCCGGCTGCAGGCCATCCCTCCCGGTGACAGGCAACCAGGGCCTGAGGCGGGCAATTACAGCCCTAGAGAAACACTGTCTAACGGAACTGTGAGTAGGTTTCTGTGCTGACTCACGCTTCTTGGGGCTCTGGATGGTAAACATCTGCCTGAGAAAGTGCGCTGTTTGTATACCCAGAAAACTGAGTGGCGGAGAGGCGATAAGTCGCAGCACCTGCGCTCGCTGAACATTTCATCACCTGCGCTACTCGGATCTGGGAAGGGCATAAAACGCAGACTGAACCAAGTCTGTGCTTCTGAGGATTATCTGAGTGCCTGAACCTGGCCGGTTTAGATTTGGGTGTTCATCTCCGCCCCCTCTGTAACAAGGCAGAGATCAGATATTGAAAAGACCTGTAAACCGCCTCAATAAAGAGAATTCAACAAACTACCAGAATATACTAAGGACACTCTAAATTTGGCAATTTTAACAAAATGAAGAGACAAAAGAATACCCAGCAGCTACAGGAACAGAATAGATCCCCACCAATCCAAACCAAAGAGGAAGAGATAGGGAATCTACCTGATAAAGAATTCCGAATAATGATAGTGAAATTAATTCAAAATCTCGAAATCAAAATAGAATCACAGTTAAAGAGTCTGGAGACAAGGATTGAGAAGATGCAAGAAAGGTTTAACAAGGACCTAGAAGAAATAAAAAAGAGTCAACACATAATGAATAATGCAATAAATGAGATCCAAAACACCCTGGAGGCAACAAATAGTAGAATAAGAGAGGCAGAAGATAGGATTAGTGAACTAGAAGATAGAATCCTAGAAATAAATGAATCAGACGAGAAAAAAAAAAAACGTATCAAAAGAAATGAGGACAATTTCAGAAACCTCCAGGATAACATCAAACGCTACAACATTCGAATCATAGGAGTTCCAGAAGAAGAAGATAAAAAGAAAGATCATGAGGAAATCCTTGAGGAGATAATAGTTGAAAACTTCCCTAAAATGGAGAAGGAAATTACCACTCAAGTTCAAGAAATCCAGAGAGTCCCTAACAGGATAAACCCAAAGCGAAACACCCCAAGACACATATTAATCAAATTAACAAAGATTAAATATAAAGAACAAATATTAAAAGCAGCAAGGGAAAACCATCAAATAACTCACAAGGGAATTCCCATAAGGATAACAGCTGATCTTTCAATAGAAACTCTCCAAGCCAGGAGGGAATGGCAAGACGTAATTAAAGTGATGAAGGAAAATAACTTACAGCCTAGATTATTGTATCCAGCAAGGATCTCATTCAAATATGAAGGAGAAATCAAAAGCTTCACAGATAAGCAAAAGTTGAGAGAATTTTGCACCACTAAACCATTTCTCCAACAAAAACTAAAGGACATTCTCTAGAGCAATACAATAATAGTGGGAGACTTTAACACCCCACTCATAATCTGGCTGTAATAGACAAAGTAAAGAGGAAAACATATTTACCTATGAGCCTCCAAAAATTCAGTTCACTCAGGAGAGCTTAAAAAAAAAAAAAAAAAAAAAGACTTCTTTGCTCACTCTGTGGAGGTTTATTGACTATTTTGTGGGTTTGGTACCACTTTGGGAAGTAGGCAGGAAGAGGTGACAAATGTGATCCTGTCCTAAATAATATATTGTGGTAAAGATAGACTTACCAATACAAAATACCAAGATGTGCCTAAAGATGAGGACACCCAAACTGGACTTTTTGTTTCCTGAACCTTTCATTTCGAGAACAAACCTCCTAATATAAGATGAACTCACCATGATTTTTTTTTAAGTGTTCTTTGTGATTAAAAACAGAAAGCCATTGGTTAAGAAATTACATATACTCCTCCCCACCATTACTCCCCTTCTTTCTTCCCATTTCCCTCCCACCCTCATTGATCCTTTCCCTTGTCCATTTTCCCCTGCAAAAATTAAAAAAAAAAAAAAAAAAAAACTGTTAGAACTGATTTTAAAATGCAATAGTTTCAGGATATGAAATCGGCATACAAAAATCAGTTGGCTTTTTGTACAGGAACAGTGAACTATCTGCAAAAAGATAAGGAAAAAATTCCATTTAAAATGGCATCAAAATAAAATTTTTAGGAATAGATATAATCAAGGAAGTAAAAGATCTATATATTGAAAACTATGACGGAAGAAAGAAATGGCAAAAGACACAAGTAAATGGAAATGTATCCTATGTTTATGAATCAAAATAATTAATATTGTTAAAATATCCATGCTACCCAAAGCCATTTACAGACTTAATGCAATCCCTATCAAAATTCCAAATGCATTTTCCACAGGAATGAAAAAAGTTATTCTAAAATTGGTGTAGGGAACCACAAAATACCCCCCAAAAAATCCAATGCAAGCTTGAGAAAGAAAAAAGCTGGAGGCATCACACTTTCTGATTTCCAACTACATTACAAAGCTATAGTAATCAAAATGTATTACTACTGCCATTAGAACAGACACATAGACCAATGGAACAATATCAAGAGCCCAGACATAAACTCATGCATATAAGGTCAGCTAACATTTGAGAATGGATCCAAGAATCCTCAGTTGGGAAAGACAGCCTCTTCAATAAATGATGTTAGGAAAATTGAATATTCACATGCAAAAGAATGAAATTGAACCTCTATCTTATAGCACTCACAAAAATGAACTCTAGAAGGATTAAGAATTTAAATGTAAGACCCCAAAGGTAAAACTCCTAGACAACAACGCAGTGGAAAACTTCCTGACATTGGTATTGGCAATGATTTTTTTTGAACATGACACCAGAAGCATAAGCAATGAAAATAAAAATCAACAAGTTGAACTATATCAAATGAAAAAGTTTCTGCACAACAGAAGAAATGATCAACAAGATAAAAAGACAACCTATGGAATGGGAGAAAATATTTGCAACCATATGTCTGATAAAGGATTAATATCCAAAATATATTGGGAACTCATACAACTCAATAGCAAAAAAGCAAATAAGCTGATAAAAAAAAAAATGGAGAAAGAACCTAAAGAGAAATTTTTCCAAAGTAGACATACAAAATGGCCTCAAAATACATGAATAAATGCTAAACAACACTAATCATCAGGGAAATGCAAATGAAAACCCAGCACTCTATCACGTCACACCTGTTAGAACAGCTACTTTCAAAAAAGAGAGAGAGAGAAAACAAGAGATAACAAGTATTGGTGAGGATGGAGGAAAGGAAACCCTAGTACACTGTTGGTGGGAATACAAATGATACAGTCATTCTGGAAAATAGTATGGAGATTCTTCAAAAAATGAATAAGCTAATTTAACAGCATGACCACATGAGCCAGTAATTCCACTTTGGGGTATTAATTTGAAGGAAATAAAATCACTATCTTGAAGAGATATATATACTCACATATTCATTGCAGCATTACTCATAATAGCCAAAGTATAGAACAAACTTTTTGCCCATTGAATGGATAAAGAAATACATATACCTAATGGAATATTATTCAGCCATAAGAAAGAAGGAAATCCTGCCATTTGCAACAACATGGATGCATGTGGAAGGCATTGTGCTAAATGAAGTAAGTCAGATGGAAAAGGAAAAATACTGTATCATGTCATTTACATGGAGAATATGAAAAAACCAAACTCATAGAAATGGTAGAACGGTGATTGCCAGGTGCTGGGGGTGAAGGGAAATGAGTGCAATGGTCAAAGGATACACGTTCAGTTACAGTATGAATAAGCTCTCGGATTAATATACAACATGCCCACTATAGTTAACAATATTGAATTTTATCCTTGAAAGTTGCTAAGAGAGTAAATCTCAAATGTTAGTACTACCACCACCACAATTAAAAGATGATAATTACATGAGGTGAAGGATATGCTAACCAGCCTTATTGTGGTAATTATTTCATAATATATATGCATCAAGTTATCACATTGCATATCTTAAACTCATATGATGTTGTATGTCAATCATATCTCAATAAAACTGGAGAAAAAAGAATGATGTGGAGTTGACCTGTAGGTTTAGTTTCTAGGTTTAGTTTCCAGGTTTAGGGACATTTAGGGAACTTGGGTTTAAGAAGCTTATTGCTATAGTTGAAATAGATGCAATGCAGTTGACCCTTGAACAACATGGGTTTGAACTAAGCTGGTCCACTTATAGTGGATTTTTTCAATAAATAATACATGCATGCTGCTGCTACTATTGCTAAGTCGCTTCAGTCGTGTCCGACTCTGTGTGACCCCACAGACAGCATCCTGCCAGGCTCTGCCATCCCTGGGATTCTCCAGGCAAGAACACTGGAGTGGGTTGCCATTTCCTTCTTCAATGCATGAAAGTGAAAGGTGAAAGTGAAGTCACTCAGTCGTGTCCGACTCTTGGCGACCCCATGTATACCACGTACTATACATGCATACCACGTACTATACATGCATACCACATACAATATCTTCCCAGGTGGCTCAGTAGTAAAGAATCCACCTGCCAATGCAGGAGACACAGGAGATATGGGTTCGATCTCTTGATCAGGAAGATCCCCTGGAGAAGGAAACTGCAACCCACTCCAGCATTCTTGCCTGAAAAATCCTACGGATGGAGGGGCCTGGTGGGCTGTAGTCCATGGGGTCGCAAGGAGTCAGACACTACTGAGCACGCACCCATGCACAGTACCACGTGATGGTTGACTCTGAGGATGGGGAACCTCATGTATGGAGGGCTAACTGTAAAGCGATACTTGGATTTTTTATTGTTTAGAGGACTGATTCCACCAACCCTTTCATTGCTCAAAGATCAACTGTACTCAAGGTCTTGAGACTTCATGAGACCCAGAGGGATGTTTAGAAGGCTGAGGAGCAAAATTCTAGCAGGGAGGGATCTCACCAGGGCTTGGAGGGTTGACTTACCACAGACAGTAGGAGCATGACTGGGTCTCTTTGTTGGCTGAACTGTAATCTGTGCATCTTGGCTGAGGGCAAGTTGAAGTCTTGTTGATATAACCCTGATGGTCATGTAGACTATAACAAATGGGGCAGGCCAAGCAACAAAGGCAAGTAATGTTATGTCTGAACTTGAAAAGCATGTTCTGGGTATATAAACATACAAAATGCATATGTTTATAGGAATGGGAAAATTGCAATAGTTTATCCATTTTTTCCTGGGGACTTACAAAAATAAAGTGGGTCATTTTTCAGGTCCATTGTTTCTGGTAAGGTAACATATATGCACACAGATAAATATACAAATACTTGCAACAATGTGAGGTTTTCCATAATAACTTAACTCTGTCAAACTTGCAGTGTTTCTGCCTCAAGGGCATCATATTTACTATGGGGTGATGTCTTTACTGAAATGCGTTTGGGTGTGTGCATATTCTTCACTAGGAGAACTATCACAAATTCAGCATGGCTTGGGTATGTCAGTTCTTCCAGTATCCAGGACTTGGACCCATGAGGCTCTCTTCCAGGGCAATAAGAGCCTTCACACAGATGATATTCTCAACAGAATTCTGTGGCTATCATCTTCAGAGATCGAATTTAACATAGTTATGATCTTTAGCCATGTTTTCCTTTGGGAAAAGGAGAAAGTCATCAATGAAATTCATCATATATCACTTTAACCAAAATATTTTTTAGGAAAGTGAGAAATGTCTATAACAATAAAGAAACCAGTAAACTGTAATATGACTTTGTAATATGGATTCTACCAATTCTGAATTCATTTGTGAGGCTGTGGAAATTGACCATGCTACAATATATAAAATCAACAAGTTGTAATACAATAATAAAGACAACTACGACACTCAGGGAAACTGTTTATTTACAACATCATCAGCCATGACAGGGTATGATCTTAAGATATAGGATATCATCTGTTGAATTGTGTCCCCTCCACCTCCCCGCCCCATGAAAGATATACTGAGGTCACAATCCCCAGTGCCTGTGAATGTGACTTCATTTGCAGATAAAATCATGTTAGGTTGAGGTTAGTGTGGGTTAAGGTGGCTCCTAGATCCAATGACTGATGTCTCAAGAAAAGGAGAGAGAGATTAAGATACAGATACACACACGCAGAAGGAAGAAGTGCCCGTGCAGACAGAGGCAGAGACTGGAGTGAGGCAGCGACAAGTAACATCGAGGACTGCTGGCAACACCAGAGGCAAGAGAAACAAGGAAGCAGTCTCCCCCTGAGCCTTTGGGGAGCCTGGCCCACTGACATCATCATGGCAGACTTCTGGTCTCCAGGACAATTAGAGAATAAATTTCTGTTCTTTCAAGCCACCTGGTCTCTGGTAACTGTGTTAAGTCAGCTCTAGGAAACTGATACAAATGTAAACAAAAGTTTGCAGTCAAATGCTCTACCCTCCTCTGCAACTGTAAACAAAGTTTTGAACAAACTAACGTTTCTCTTCCCTCTCTGGCACTCTGCATCCACAACCCAGGGCTGAGTCCTTTCAGGTTCACCCTCTTGGTCTCTTGACTGGTCCATTTCTCCTTCTCTCCATTCACCCCAGTTGGGACCCAGGCTCTGGCACCAACACCACAGGGTTCTCTGTCCAAGCCTCCCCACCCACCTGCTTCCAATTCTTTCTGCTGCAGCCAAGGCAATCATCGCATGTAAACCCAGTTACACCCCCCTTCACCCTCCCAACCTACCCCCTCTCTTTTATATAGTTTTAACCATTTTGCACTGTGGTGTTGAAGAAGATTCTTGAAAGTCCCTTGGACTGCAAGGAGATTCAACCAGTCTATCCTAAAGGAGATCAGTCCTGGGTGTTCATTGGAAGGACTGATGTTGGAGCTGAAACTCCAATACTTTGGCCACTCATGCAAAGAGCTGAGTCATTGGAAAAGACCCTGATGCTGGGAAAGATTGAGGGCAGGAGGAGAAGGGGATGACAGAGGATGAGATGGCTGGATGGCATCACCGACCCCATGGACATGAGTTTGGTTGAACTCCGGGAGTTGGTGATGGACAGGGAGGCTTGGCGTGCTGCGTTTCATAGGGTTGCAAAGAGTCAGACACGACTGAGAGACTGAACTGAACCATTTTGTACTTTTTCCTTCTCATGGGATAAACCATGAAACTCTTGCCGTGGTACCTGGTGCCCCTGTAGTCTGGTCCTTTTTGGCCTCTCCAGTTCTAGCTCATCTCTCTCTTCCTCTTGCTGCCTGCTCTCAAGACGAGATGATCCAGTCATCTTTCTGATCCTGGAATTCTCCAAGCTCTATCTTCTTCAGGACCTTGACATATGCTGCTCCCCATGCCTGGAGCCGGAGACGGGAATGACAACCCATTCCAGTGTTCTTACCTGGAGAATCGCATGGACAGAGGAGCCTGGTGGGCTACAGTCCATGGGGTCACAAAGAGTTGGAGACAACTTAGCGACTAAACAACAGCAACAACATGCCTGGAGTAGTCATGCATCCTCTGTGGGTTTTACTCCATGTCCTGCCTGCGGAGTTAATCAATCTTGCATCCTGCATGTTCACAGCTTCCAGAACTCTATAATGCCCTTCTTTTTTAAAGAGGAATCCTCCCCCAAAGATATGCATTTGAGCAACCATGATCCTTTGCTCCATTCCTTTCTCTCACTCTTGCACCATCAAACTTGAAAAAATTTGTATATGATTGGCACACAAAAAACAAATTTAGCTAAACAATCCCAGGCTTGTGGAATTACTAAGTGATGAGCACATTTATTGCAAGAGACATTTTCTCATTGAAAAAGGAAAAAGACCATGAAAAAGATTATATCTTGTCTCTAAAGCTCTTTGTAAATACTGTCAAAGCAGCAGCTCTCTACAGCTGTCTGGTCTGCCTCTACACAGAGTAGCAAACTACTTTGCTGATAAGAAAGTTGGCTCTGACGAAAAGTGAATTCATGGGACCTTGTCAACAAAAGAAAATTTATGGGAAACTGCTTTAGCCCAGGAACAGAAATCGAGTTTCTAAAAGACACACTGCACCCAGTTAAATGAACCGTCCTTCCTGGGCAGGGTGTGGCTGAGATCTGGCTTCTCTCTATTCCGGGTCTCCAAACCTTGGCCATCTTTGCCTTCCCCAGCCCCAAAATTGCTTCCCCTCTGAGCAGATTCTGGAGTGCAATCCTATCTAGAAGAGCGGTCCCCAAGACATCCTATCCCCATCACCCTTACTCAGGACAGTTTACGATTCTTTGCAGGTGACCAAACCTGCAACACTTTGTACTTATGTCCATAGTTATATGGACATAATGTGACTTTTAATTTTGATTATACATTGTATCGGTTCAATGACTATTTTGCTACATATAAGGCAAATAAGTCTAGATCTAATGGTTTTTTACCTGACGTTTATCAAGTATGGGATGAGGTTATATGGCTGACTCCTGAAAAGGACGTTTAATATCTACTGCCTCTATATGCTGGAGAAGGCAATGGCACCGCACTCCAGTACTTTTGCCTGGAAAATCCCATGGACAGAGGGGCCTGGTGGGCTGCAGTCCATGGGTTCGCTAAGAGTTGGACATGACTGAGCCACTTCCCTTTCACTTGCATGCATTGGAGAAGGAAATGGCAACCCACTCCAGTGTTCTTGCCTGGAGAATCCCAGGGACGGTGGAGCCTGGTGGGCTGCCGTCTATGGGGTCACACAGAGTCGGACACGACTGAAGCGACTTAGCAGTAGCAGTAGCCGCATCAAACCTGCTTCAAACAATGTGTGGATAAGTTGGATGTTGCCATTTCTTTGCAGCAGCTGGAGGTGCTTTGCAGAGGGCAGCACTGGCCTCCCTCTACCCTGGGGCTCCAGCTCTGGGACAAAATACAGCCGCTGGGGGCCCTGCTGCTCCCAGGCCTCACCCAGCCTACTTCAGTCCCCAGACATGCACTCAGATGTCCACTTCTGCCCAAGAGGAGGGTGCTTCCTGGGAAGTGGCTTGCTGATGGGTCTGCAAGGTAGACAAGGATGCTACAACAGATGTCCTGTGGCATGCTACACAATAAGAGTGTCTAACAAACAATATGACTCACACAGCTACAAAGTACCCCCTTACCCATCCAAATTGGTGTATTGCTTTGATGCAAACTGCCAATAAGAGGTTTGTATTTTATTTGTTGGTTGGTTGTTGTCATTTATTCACTGAGTCATATCCGACTCTCCTATGACCCCATGGACTGTAGCCTGCCAGTCTCTTCTGTTCATGGGATTTTCCAGGCAAGGATGCTGGAGTGGGTCACCATTTCCTCCTCCAGGGGATCTTCCCAACCCAGAGGTCGAGCCCATGTCTCCTGCATTGCAGGCAGATTCTTTACCACTAAGTCACCAAGGAAACCCACATTTGTTGGTTCACTCATATTTTATTTGTTGGCTTCTATTTATTTGCTTGATGTAAATTCATTTATTTGCCTGATGTATGTTCATATGCTCTTTGAGGTTACATAAAAGATATACAGGCATGAATGATGGTTCATTTCAAGGACCCAAAGGGGACTAGGGGCCATGTGGGATGTCCAATTCAGGGAGTGAAGGAAGCTTCACGGAAAACCAGAACTGCAGCTCAGGATGGTTGAGAAACAGGTCAAGCATCTTGTATGTGCATCTGGCCTCAACCACACCAAGAAAGATGCTCTGAAGGATATTCTTGGCTCATCCAAAACCAGCTCGTGTTATGCCTGGATCCTCATTGTCCTTGGCTTGTGCACCTGCCTTGTGACAAGGACCAACAGGAGCAAATTCCCTGTTTGGCGGGCATTCCCCAGAAGGGAAGCATGGCCAGGCAGCCACAGGCATTCAAAGGAAGCTTCCATTCTAGTGCTTTCAGATCAGATCAGATCAGATCAGTCGCTAAGTCGTGTCCGACTCTTTGCGACCCCATGAACTGCAGCACGCCAGGCCTCCCTGTCCATCACCAGCTCCCGGAGGTCACTCAGACTCACATCCATCGAGTCAGTGATGCCATCCAGCCATCTCATCCTCTGTCGTCCCCTTCTCCTCCTGCCCCCAATCCCTCCCAGCATCAGAGTCTTTTCCAATGAGTCAACTCTTCGCATGAGGTGGCCAAAATACTGGAGTTTCAGCTTTAGCATCATTCCTTCCAAAGAAATCCCAGGGCTGATCTCCTTCAGAATGGACTGCTTGGATCTCCTTGCACTCCAAGGGACTCTCAAGAGTCTTCTCCAACACCACAGTTCAAAAGCATCAATTCTTCGGCGCTCAGCCTTCTTCACAGTCCAGCTCTCACATCCATACATAACCATAGGAAAGACCATAGCTTTGACTAGGCGAACCTTTGTTGGCAAAGTAACGTCTCTGCTTTTGAATATGCTATCTAGGTTGGTCATAACTTTCCTTCCAAGGAGTAAGTGTCTTTTAATTTCATTGCTGCAGTCACCATCTGCAATGATTTTGGAGCCCAGAAAAATAAAGTCTGACACTGTTTCCACTGTTTCTCCATCTATTTCCCATGTAGTGATGGGACCAGATGCCATGATCTTCGTTTTCTGAATGTTGAGCTTTAAGCCAACCTTTTCACTCTCCACTTTCACTTTCATCAAGAGGCTTTTTAGTTCCTCTTCACTTTCTACCATAAGGGTGGTATCATCTGCATATCTGAGGTAATTGATATTTCTCCCAGCAATCTTGATTCCAACTTGTGTTTCTTCCAGTCCAGCATTTCTCATGATGTACTCTGCATATAAGTTAAATAAACAGGGTAACAATATACAGCCTTGACGTACTCCTTTTCGTATTTGGAACCAGTCTGTTTTTCCATAACCAGTTCTAACTGTTGCTTCCTGACCTGCATACAAATTTCTCAAGAGGCAGGTCAGGTGGTCTGGTATTCCCATCTCTTCTAGTGCTTTACACACTTCCAAATACCTTAATTCTCACAGCGAACATAAAGACCCAGTATCATCATGGCAAGTTCAAATATGAAAGAGCAGCCACCTTCAGGGTATCAGGTCATTCATGGAGAATCCAGGATTTGAACCAGGCCTGGGTTTGCCTCAAAGCAGAACTCTGGGGCAGCTCATTGGCAGAGCTCAGTGGCATCCTTGTTATTTATATGCAAGTAACTCGGTCTCACAAATTCCCACAGAATTGGCTAGTTTGGTTTTGTGTAGCAGGAACTACGGAGAAGGCAATGGCACCCCACTTCAGTACTTTTGCCTGGAAAATCCCATGGACGGAGGAGCCTGGTAGGCTGCAGTCCATGGGGTCGCTAAGAGTCGGACACGACTGAGCAACTTCACTTTCGTGCATTGGAGAAAGAAATGGCAATCCGCTCCAGTGTTCTTGCCTGGAGAATCCCAGGGACAGGAAGCCTGGTGGGCTGCCGTCTATGGGGTCGCAGAGTCGGACACGACTGAAGCGACTTAGCAGCAGCAGCAGCAGCAGCAACAGCAGCAGAAACTAATTTTCACAGTGGCAAGCTGGAGTGAGTAAAAGTTAATTTTTCATAATTAGAACAATTAAATACATTTCTGGCTCTGAATCCCCTTCAGTTAAAAACTAAACACATCCAGACTTTCTCCTAGTCGTGTCTGGGAAACTCCGTTAAATGTAGAGATTTCTTGGCAGCTGTGGGTTCAAAGGCTGGTCTTAGCATCACAGTCCTCGTGCCTCCCCTCCCTGGGTTGTGCCCAGGTGAGCCCAGCAGGTGGGGGATGGGGATGTCCCAATCTCAGTCTCCATCTGCTTCTGGAATCCAGCACAGGTGAAGCTCAGCCTGTGTGGTCCTCATCATCAGGATGAGCTATGCCAGGCGTGCGGCCTTCCTGTGCCAAGTGGACAGCCTCCCAGCTGTGTGGGCATCCCTCGTGCTCCTGAATTGTTGCCCTTGGTTTCGATCAGCGACCAGTGCGCTTGCCATTTGCTTCCCGCTCTCTTCCTCCTGCTTCCCCCCTAATCTCCCCCACTCCCCAATTCCCATGCTGCATTTGGGCCCATGGAAACGTCAAGATGCTATCTTCCCACACCCCTCTAGAGGCACAGACAGCCCCTGGCTCTGTCTCTGGCCTCCAGAGCCCTCTGGAGCTGCTGCGACATGTCCGGGCTGGACTCCCCAGATTGCAGCCTGGAAGCACAGCACTGCTACTGGATACCCCCTAGTTGGATCCCCCAAATTTCAAAGAGGGATTCCATCAGGTGGCCCCAGCTCCCTCCCAGGTGGTCCTTAGCCTCAAACCCCCTGCTCACATCTTCCTGCCCTGCTTCATCCTTGAGCCTCTGCCTTCTTCCCAGCTCAAGGGATTTTAACAAACCTGGAAACCAGAAGGGAAGGGAAGGAGACACAATGATACCAGGTCACACCGCCCTTCAAATCCTTTGTGTCTTATGCCTGGCTCAGTTGCTTTTAAAGTTACTGGTCATAGCAGCACTATTTACAATAGCCAGGACTTGGAAGCAACCTAGATGTCCATCCACAGATGAATGGATAAGAAAGCTGTGGTACATATACACAATGGAGTATTACTCAGCCATTAAAAAGAATGCATTTGAATCCGTTCTAATCAGGTGGATGGAACTGGAGCCTATTATACAGAGTGAAGTAAGCCAGAAAGAAAAACACAAATACAGTATACTAACGCATATATATGGAATTTAGAAAGATGGTAACAATAACCCCGTTTACGAGACAGCAAAAGAGACACTGATGTATAGAACAGACTTTTGGACTCTGGGAACGGGAGAGGGTGGGATGATTTGGGAGAATGGCATTGAAATATGTATAATATCATATCTGAAACGAGTCGCCAGTCCAGGTACAATGCCTGATAATGGATGCCTGGAACTGGTGCACTGGGACGACCCAGGGGGATGGTATGGGGAGGGAGGAGGGAGGAGGGTTCAGGATGGGGAACACATGTATACTTGTGGCGGATCCATCTTGATGTATGGCAAAAGCAATACAATATTGTAAAGTTAAGCAAAATAAAATTTAATTTAAAAAAAATAAATAAATCACTATTTCAAATTCAAAAAAATAAAAAAATAAAGTTACTGGTGAATAATGATCCCCTTTGCTTTCTGGCCCCAAAGCAGTGGGGTCTCTTAAGCTGAATTGTGTGGGCTGTGGACTGAAGGGGAATGAGACAGTGTTAGAAACTCCTGTGGTGGGGGCAGGGCAAGGGGTGGCTGGGGAGCGTGGTGGCTGCAGTACTTAAGTCTCTACTTACAGGACCACTGATCAGAGGGAGGCCATCACTGGCACTGTCAGCCATCACTCTTTCACCCTACACACTGTTGTATTTCTCACAGTAGGTATCACCTGCTCACATGTACATTTATTGACTTGTCCATTATTCATCTCCCATGACCCTCTCTGCCACAGACATAATGAAATACAGTCTCCGTGAAGGATGGACTTTTTTTTCTTTTTTGCACCTTAATACAATAGTATATATTTTTTAGATATACAGCAAAGTGATTCAGTTACACACAGAGAGGTAATTGTCTATTTTTTTTCAGATTCTTTTCCATTACAATTTGTACGGTTTATTACAAAATATTGAACATATCTCCCTTGCTATACAGTAAATCCATGTTGCTTGTCTATTTTATATATGGTAGAGTGTATCTGTTAAGACTCCCAATTGAGGGATGGACTTACCTTTATTGCTGAATCCCCAGCATCTAGAATATACCAAGCATGATAGCAACTCTCAGTAAATATTTACTGAATGAATTAATATATTGAATTCTATAAACTCTCCCACTTAAACTGAGTTTACAATAAAGACTCAGTTTAAAAAAAATTTTTTTAATTTTTATTGGTTTGGCTGCATTGGGTCTTAGTTGCAGCACACGGGATCTTTCACAGTGACATGCAGGATTTTTCATTGCAGCATGCAGACCCCATAGTTTGGGCTCAGGCTTGGTTGCTCCATGGCGTGTGGGATCTTAATTCCCTGACCAGGAATTGAACCTGCGTCCCTGCATTGCAAGGCAGATTCTTAACCCTTGGGCCACGAGGGAAGTCCCTAAAAACCCAGTTTTGGTTTTACAAAGTTACTCTATTGGAGATGTGCTGTTACATGCCTCATGCCCCCAGATCCACCAGCAAGCGAGCAGGACAACGTGAAGCCTTGGCAGTGGAGGGAGGTGATGGCTTCCGTTCTTTTCTCCTCTCGGCCCATCAGACCTTAGACCATCTTTGCCTCTCCATCTCATCAAACAAAAGAAATCAATAGATGAATGAAGTCCCAATCTACATATTTCCAAGGCCTTGCAGTATATATGGAGGACTTTACAGAGTAAGTGGCAGTAATTACAAGTTCGGATTAAGCATAAAAGACTCCTGGGGTCCTTCTGGAGGGTTGTGTTGGGAAATTATTAAAAATCTAGTTGGAAGTTTGAACTAGGAGAGCAAGGTTAATCATTTACCATTTGTTAGCCAAACATTCTTTCCCAGGCTAGAAACCACTTCTCCCAGCCAGTATTGGTGTTAACAGGTTACCCAAGGATTATCTATCCATTCATTTCCGTGGTGAATACTGTAAATATGGAAAAATAGAGCATTCCAGTTTGAAGAGGAGAATTAATCTCAATCTGTTGATAACAGATAATATTTTGCACAGTTCTAAACATAACTGAACAACAGATTGACCCTACAAAACCGCAAACATTATGTAAACAGAGCTGGCTTGGATCTGACATTTCAGACCCAATGCTGGCAGGTACATAGGTATAAATGGCAGTATTTGAAAACATTGAGAAGAGTCCTTACTTAAGATAGGCTCTCTGCTGGTGTTCAGCTGGGCTGCATGGATTTCTGGTCCCTCCCAGTTTTCAGCTTAGCACAGATTCCCAAAGTGGATCTCCATATTTTCTTGGCTACTGGCTTTTACCACCCTGTCAGTCAGCAACCCTGGCTTGTCCCCTTGACTCTGCTGTCATAGTTAATTCTGCCTTTGACTTTGCACTACTGCTTCTCTTCTGGGTTTTGGGATTCTCTGTAACTAGTTGTGTGCACTAACTAGTGAGGGATCATCCATGCTCCACTCGACCTCAGTCTCCAAAAGTGTTCTGCTGCTGCTGCTAAGTTGCCTCAGTCGTGTCCGACTCTGTGCGACCCCATAGATGGCAGCCCACCAGGCTCCCCCGTCCCTGGGATTCTCCAGGCAAGAACACTGGAGTGGGTTGCCATAGCCTTCTCCATTGTGTGAAAGTGAAAGTGAAGTCGCTCAGTCGCGTCCGACTTATAGCGACCCAATGGACTGCAGCCTACCAGGCTCCTCCATCCATGGGATTTTCTAGGCAAGAGAACTGGAGTGGCTTGCCATTGCCTTCTCCCAAAAGTGTTCTAAGCAAGTATAAACCCTGTTATGGGTCAATATTTCATTTGACTTGTGTGGGAATAGCCGTATCAGTAACAAACTGAATTCTTAGTGTCCATTTAGAGTTTCATTTTCAACCAAGTAAAATTGATGCCAAAGATAATATGATGTATCTGGAGATGTCCATAATTGT
This sequence comes from Tragelaphus eurycerus, assembly GCA_935064755.1. Lineage (NCBI taxonomy): Eukaryota > Metazoa > Chordata > Mammalia > Artiodactyla > Bovidae > Tragelaphus > Tragelaphus eurycerus. The sequence goes on along the minus strand of CAKXYN010000039.1, from coordinate 18,119,306 downwards.
TCCCAGGCTGTCTATACTTTTGACGTTAATATTAACTCAAACCTGGCAATAAAATATTAGTGATATCTTCACACTGTCAGCTGGCAGAAAGAGTGAGTCTGGGCAGAGAAGGTAATTCCAGCCTAGGGCAAACTTGAGCACCCTAAACAATGGGGTGCTTATTCAGCAGGAGGGAGGAGGGAAAGGGGAGGGAAGGCAGAAGGGGGCGGGGTTCACAGACACAAGGACAAGAGCCCCTGGACTTGGGTCCTGACTCCTCAGTGATCAGGAGTGCTGAGACAGCCCTGAAAGTGCTGGCCTCTGTGGCTCTGAGAGCAGACTTATTTTCAGGGGCTGAGATGGGAGGGACTTAAAAACTGTGTGGTACTTAAAAGTAACTACTCCATACACAACTGAAATAAATAAAGCAGATAAACAACAAGGATCTACATGTAGCACAGGGAACTATATTAAATATGTTGTAATAATGTATAATGTTTACTGGAAAAGAATCTGAAAAAGAATATATATGTGTAATATATGAATGCAATATGTATTATTGTAATATATATGTAATATGCATAAAACATATATGTATAATATATATGTTATATATGTGTAAAATGGAATCACTTTGCTGTACACTTGAAACCAACACAACAGTTGTAAATCAACTACAGTTCAATGAAAAAAAAAACTACTCCAATTCTTTGTCTTCTAAAGTTTTATGCTCTCAGTCAAACTCGATTCCCTGCCTCTTGTATGATTCTGGAGGAAAGATGGAGCTTCTGGTGTCTTTGGGGGCAGGGGATGAAGAGACACCTTTGCCTCTTTTCTGCCACTGGAAGAAGTTTTTACCATCTGAGGAGACAGCCGTGACGTCAGCTCCAGCCCCAGTGGGTCCTCAGTGTCAAAAGTGAGTGAACAGTGAGAACACAGATGCCTTAGAGATGCTGGTGCACGAACTGGTTTGTGTCTGACCTCTCAGACCTCTCAACACGTATGGCTTGTCTAACATTTCAAGAGGAGAAATAAAAGTGTTACCTAATTAGCTGGCTCCGAGACGCCTTAGTCACCTGCTCATTCATGCAAGGTCACTGACTTCATCATCCCACAGGCTTGGCTTAATGAGCCATTGGAATTTTAGCTGAATATAATGAGTAATTTGATTTTGAGCTAAATTGAGTGCTTGACATCGAGGGTACTAATAAAAGCTGAAGATTATTTATAAAAGAAGACAACGTGAGAAAGAGTCTCCATGGGCCCCGGAATGAAATCATATCCAATTTGAATTCAACACCAGTACAGACCTGCTTCATGCACTCTTCTTGACCTTCTTGTCATCAATCATAAGTCAGGCTGAGAGCTCAGGTAAGGATTCCTGCTCCCAGTGTCCACTGGGTAAAAAGCACAGCTCCTCTGCCTTGAGAGCCTCAGACAGTGGATGCATCTCTGAAATGAGGGATGTGGCAAAAGACAGCCTGGGATCAGAAGTCTTTTGGCTTTTTTAAAAGATATTTTTAAGTCACTCCGTGCAGCATGTGGGATCGTAGTTCCCGATTTGTGGTCGAACCCATGGCCCCGGCATTGGGAGGGCAGTGGCTTAACCATTCAACCCCCAAGGAAGTCTCAGAAGTCTTTCGACTCTTAGAAACTGTTCAGAGCGGCCCAAGGAGGAGAAAGGGGCCTCTTACGGGCTGAATTGTGTCCTGCTCTTCACCCTTCTCGCCCCACCATAAAAACATCATATGGTAAAGTCCCAACCCTTGGTGCTTTGGAAGGACCTTATTTGGAAATGGGGTTATTGCAGATGTAATGAAGTTAAATGGAGGTCACGCTGGAGTGTGATGGGCTCCTAATCCAACAACTGGTGTCTTTATAAAAGAGATGCCATCTGAAGAGAATGAGGTGTATACGGGGTAGGGGAGAAATCATCCCTGAGGTTTCTGTGTGAGAGACGCCATCGGGGCCATCAGAGGTGGTGCAAGCAGTGGGTTCAAAGACTCTCAGGTAACACCTCAAATACGCTTGTTTCCAAATTGCTTTTGCCCTTTGCAGCACAAGCCCAAACTCTGACCCCAGGCTGGATGCTCTGTGCTAGGGAAGGAGGCTGACTGAGTCGACCAAGGCTGTGGCTGCTTATCTGCCTTGTCACTTGACTCTGTGTCAGAGGCTCTAACAAAGGACCACAGGCTGGGGGCTTAAACAACATGATTCTGGGGGCCAGAAGTCCAAGGTGAACACACAGAGAGAACTCCACTTTCAAACCGAGGACCCCTAAGGACTGCCAGCCAGCACCAGAGGCTAGGAGGGAGGCGCAGACCAAAAGTTTCCTCACAGTCCTCAGAAGAAACCAACCCCTCTGACACCATGACCTTGGACTTCTGGCCCCCAGAATCGTGTTGTATTTCCTCAGGCCGGAGGAAGAGTTCCATGGATCACTGTGTGTAGCTAGCTGGGGTCTGGGCTTTGCCAACTAGGTTTTAAGAATTAAAAAAAAAATTTCTCTGCTTTCCCAAACTGTGAAGGGTTATTGATTGTGAGCTCTCTTAGACTACAATGAATTCACATGGACCTAGTAAGAATCCTCAAAATGAAAAAAAAAGATCCTTCTAATCCATACCATGTGTCCACATCCCTTGTGTAGCTTCTCTTTCTCTTCTGACCACCATGAATCATTGTGAGAACTTTGCACAGGTTTAAATGAGATGTGGATCTCCTGTGGACAGAGAAGAGCCTGCAGGATACAGTCCACAGGGTCGCAAAGAGCTGAACACGACTGAAGCAACTAAGTATGCGTGCACACATAGATCTTCTGTAGTTAAATAAGCTTGAAAGCCCTGGTTCACATAAATTGGATCAGAAGCCAAATAAAATTTGCAGCTAATCATCATTGATGGCCTTGATAAGTTGCTTCTGTAGCTATGCTGTTTGCTAATAAAAACCTCAAAACAGAGATTTTGGAGTTAATAAGAATTATTTCAGGCTTTATCTGCCAGACCCAAAGCCTATACCCTAGACAAGGTCTATCAGTAAATCTGAACAGATAAATATGGCTTGCTGTATGCGTGGACACTTAAGGTGGGGAGCCCAGGGCCTGTGTGGGAGTAGAGTGGAGATGCGTGAACTCACCTTGGTGAGTCCATGGCTTGGCTGGCTTTCTCAACACAGTTGAGACTTTCTTTCCTGGAGAGTTCAGTTTACACAAAAAATGGCATGTTGTTTAGCTTGAATGCAAAGTTGAAAACAAAACTTCTTTATGCCAACCTAGGGTCTGCTTTATAGGGCTCTATGAAGAGAAAAATCTATTTACTAGGATTTGAGGCAAGAATGTACCTTGAGGCTAAAGTGCAGATTCCCTAGAGATGTTATAGGGACTTGCTTATATTGTTCAACTTCTCTTTGCTTTAAAAATTGTCCACATTTTTGAAATATCAGATGCGCCCTCTGACACACATATACGCATCTTACTTCACTTTTTTTCAGCACTTAAATATCCAAAGTCCTGGTTCCCGTACACACTCCAGTGAAACCTCTTTATCTGCCTTTTGGGTGAAATACATTTTTTTCTCACAGAATCCTTTTAACCTGTTAAAAGAATATTCTTTAAAAAAAAAAACTCTCAAAGCTATTTTTTGAGACTTTCAAACTGTCACATTTTATTCCCTTTGTAAACCTTAATATATGTACTTCTCTCTCAACCAGTAGGTATTCAGCTTTTGAGACCCCATGAATCGCAGCATGCCAGGCCTCCCTGTCCATCACCAACTCCCGGAGGTCACTCAGACTCATATCCATCGAATCAGTGATGCCATCCAGCCATCTCATCCTCTGTCGTCCCCTTCTCCTCTTGCCCCCAATCCCTCCCAGCATCAGAGTCTTCTCCAATGAGTCAACTCTTCGCATGAGGTGGCCAAAGTACTGGAGTTTCAGCTTTAGCATCGTTCCTTCCAAAGAAATCCCAGGGCTGATCTCCTTCACAATGGACTGGTTGGATCTCCTTGCACTCCAAGGGACTCTCAAGAGTCTTCTCCAACACCACAGTTCAAAAGCATCAATTCTTCGGCGCTCAGCCTTCTTCACAGTCCAGCTCTCACATCCATACATGACCACAGGAAACACCATAGCCTTGACTAGATGAACCTTTGTTGGCAAAGTAATGTCTCTGCTTTTGAATATGCTATCTAGGTTGGTCATAACTTTCCTTCCAAGGAGTAAGCGTCTTTTAATTTCATGGCTGCAGTCACCATCTGCAGTGATTTTGGAGCCCAGAAAAAGAAAGTCTGACACTGTTTCCACTGTTTCTCCATCTATTTCCCATGTAGTGATGGGCCCGGATGCCATGATCTTCGTTTTCTGAATGTTGAGCTTTAAGCCAACTTTTTAACTCTCCACTTTCACTTTCATCAAGAGGCTTTTGAGTTCCTCTTCACTTTCTGCCATAAAGGTGGTGTCATCTGCATATCTGAGGTAATTGATATTTCTCCCGGCAATCTTGATTCCAGCTTGTGTTTCTTCCAGTCCAGCGTTTCTCATGATGTACTCTGCATATAAGTTAAATAAACATGGTGACAATATACAGCCTTGACGTACTCCTTTTCGTATTTAGAACCAGTCTGTTGTTCCATGTCCAGTTCTAACTATGGCTTCCTGACCTGCATACAAATTTCTCAAGAGGCAGATCAGGTGGTCTGGTATTCCCATCTCTTTCAGAATTTTCCAGTTTATTGTGATCCACACAGTCAAAGGCTTTGGCATAGTCAATAAAGCAGAAATAGATGTTTTTCTGGAACTCTCTTGCTTTTTCGATGATCCGGATGCTGGCAATCTGATCTCTGGTTCCTCTGCCTTTTCTAAAACTAGCTTGAACATCAGGAAGTTCATGGTTCACATATTGCTGAAGCCTGGCTTGGAGAATTTTGAGCATTACTTTACTAGCGTGTGAGATGAGTGCAATTGTGTGGTAGTTTGAGCATTCTTTGGCATTGCCTTTCTTTGGGATTGGAATGAAAACTGACCTTTTCCAGTCCTGTGGCCACTGCTGAGTTTTCCAAATTTGCTGGCATATTGAGTGTAGCACTTTCACAGCATCATCTTTCAGGATTTGGAATAGCTCCACTGGAATTCCATCACCTCCACTAGCTTTGTTTGTAGTGATGCTTTCTAAGGCCCACTTAACTTCACATTCCAGGATATCTGGCTCTAGGTCAGTGATCACACCATCGTGATTATCTGGGTCATGAAGATCTTTTTTGTACAGTTCTTTTGTGTATTCTTGCCACCTCTTCTTAATATCTTCTGCTTCTGTTAGGTCCATACCATTTCTGTCCTTTATCGAGCCCATCTTTGCATGAAATGTTCCTTTGGTATCTCTGATTTTCTTGAAGAGATCCCTAGTCTTTTCCATTCTGTTGTTTTCCTCTATTTCTTTGCATTGATCACTGAAGAAGGCTTTCTTATCTCTTCTTGCTATTCTTTGGAACTCTACATTCAGATGTTTATATCTTTCCTTTTCTCCTTTGCTTTTCATTTCTCTTCTTTTCACAGCTATTTGTAAGGCCAAAGGTCCATGACAAAGGCTATGGTTTTCCCAGTACTCAAGTATGGATGAGAGAGCTTGGCCATAAAGAAAGCTCAAACTACCAAAGAATGCTCAAACTACTGCACATTTGCACTCATCTCACACGCTAGTTAAGTAATGCCCAAAATGCTCCAAGCCAGGCTTCAGCAATACATGAACTGTGAACTTCCAGATGTTCAAGATGGTTTTAGAAAAGTTAGAGGAACCAGAGATCAAATTGCCAACATCCGCTGGATCATTGAAAAAGCAAGAGAGTTCCAGAAAAACATCTATTTCTGCTTTATTGACTATGCCAAAGCCTTTGGCTACATGGATCACAATGAACTTGGAAAATTCTGAAAGAGATGGGAATACCAGACCACCTGACCTGCCTCTTGAGAAATTTGTATGCAGGTCAGGAAGCAACAGTTAGAACTAGACATGGAACAACATACTGGTTCCAAATAGGAAAGGGAGTACATCAAGGCTGTATATTGTCACCCTGTTTATTTAACTTATAAGCAGAGTACATCATGAGAAATGCTGGGCTGGAAGAAGCACAAGCTGGAATCAAGATTGCCAGGAGAAATATCAATAACCTCAGATATGCACATGACACCACCCTTATGGCAGACAGTGATAAGAACTAAAGAGCCTCTTGATGAAATTGAAAGAGAAGAGTGAAAAAGTTGGCTAAAAACTCAACTTTCAGAAAACTAAGATCATGGCGTCCAGTCCCATCACTTCATGGCAGGTAGATGGGGAACCAGTGGAAACAGTGTCAGACTTTATTTTTCTGGGCTCCAAAATCACTACAGATGGTGACTGCAGCCATAAAATTAAAAGATGCTTACTCCTTGGAAGGAAAATTATGACCAAGCTAGATAGCATATTCAAAAGCAGAGACATTACTTTGCCAACAAAGGTTTGTCTAGTCAAGGCTATGGTTGGAAAAACCATAGTGGTTATATATGGATATGAGAGTTGGACTTTAAAGAAAGCTGAGTGCCGAAGAATTGATGCTTTTGAACTGTGGTGTTGGAGAAGACTCTTGAGAGTCCCTTGGACTGCAAGGAGAACCAATCAGTACATTCTAAAGAAGATCAGTCCTGGGTGTTCATTCGAAGGACTGATGTTGAAGCTGAAACTCCAATACTTTGGCCACTTGATGCAAAGAGTTGACTCATTGGAGAAGACCCTGATTCTGGAAAAGATTGAGGGCAGGACGAGAAGGTGACGACAGAGGATTAGATGGCTGGATGGCATCATCGACTCGATGGACATGGGTTTCGGTGGACTCCGGGAGTTGGTGATGGACAGAGAGGCCTGGTGTGCTGTGGTTCATGGGGTCACAAAGAGTCGGACATGACTGAGTGACTGAACTGAACTGCAGCATCTAAGGGTGTGGAAATGGGCCTCACTGTTGTCCAGGGTCAGTTTCAGGCCTCTTCCTACAAAGACCTGGAAACCTCTCCTTCTCCCTAGAGTCTCTGCTTCCTTGCTTTTCTGCTCTATCCTCCACTGAGTTCCACTATAGCGTGATGTCAGTCCTGATCACCATTCTGCTAAGAGTGTCTGCCTTTGATCTTAATGACCATCTGTGAACAGAATCAGAAAAAAAGCAAACCTCTTGACTGCTGCTGGCACTGATCACTTCTCTAGACTTAACTCCGGAGTACCACTTGCTGAAAGGTTGCCTTTCCTGGGGGCGGGGGCGGGGTGGGGAGCAAGAAGGTCAAGGGCCCTGTCCTGCTGGCTGGGAGAGGCTGAGGGAAGCCTGTTCCCCCCACCCCTCCCCTCCACCCCAGATAGATGCAATCCTGCACCATAGTGAGGTGAACCAAATTCTTCCTTTGCGCTGAGATTACACCATCATGTGGCTTCAGGCAAGTCCTCTTTAACAAGGTAAAGGGAAATCTACCTGCTCTGTCAACTTCTTACAATAATTATCAGGATTAAGTAAGAAAAGGCAAAAGTATACATTGTATACATTACGTACAATGCCATTGTCATTGTAAATGATGATGACATGTTACAGCAAGAATTCATCTCTTTTCTGAAGATGGGGCCTTTTTTTAATCTTCTCTTAGTGTTATATTTTTGGTAAGAGATGAAGCAGGGTAGGTTTAAAAGCATGAATCTTATTCTGGCTTATGTTTTTTTCTGTCATTGTTGTTGTTTAGTGCTAAGTCATGTCTGATTCTTTTGCGACTCTGTAGACTGTATAGCCTGCCAGGCTCCTCTGTTCATGGGACTTTTCAAGCAAGAATGGTTGAAAGTGGAGATGGTTGCCATTTTCTCCTCCAGGGGATCTTCCCAATCCAGGGATTGAACTCATGTCTCTTGTGTCTCCAGTACTGTCAGGTGGATTTTTACATTGAGCCACCAGGGAAGCTAGGACACAGCTAGTTAAAGGCAAGTTCTAAAGTGCTTGGCTGCACAGAAAAGAAGCAATATATTTGACATCAGTCTTGAAACAAAAGTTCAGTCTCTGTTGATTTTCTTTTCCAGTAAATTGCCAGGTCTCGGGAGCCCTCCCACTGCCAGCACATCAGGGTGAGAAGGTGTCCAAAGCATCTGAACAGCTCTGGGAGAAAGCCCCCAACCCAACAAAAGGGCCGAGAGAGGGGCTGCTGTGAAAGGAACTGAGTTTAACGGGGAAAAATGTGGGCACCAGCCTCGTGGGAGGGGTGCCGAACCCCAATTTAACCAGCAAGCCCGTGGCCTTTGCATCCTGAGCAATCCTACTGGAGAGGAAGACCAGGACCCGGAGGCTTGCATCTGCAGAGGCAAGAATGCTCATCTGGGAGAAGACAAAGCTAAGGAAGTTTGTGTTGGAAGCTGGAATTGGGACACTTGTGTTCCTTGGCTTAGAGCAGCGCCCACAGAAGGGCGGTTACGTGAACCAAGACCCTGTGGGAGCAGCGAAAGCTGGACGCGAAGCCTGTTCCTTTGAGGTTCACCTCCTACCGAAACAAGCTTTCCTAGTGCGAACAGAGATGTCGTGTGTCCTGGAGTTGGCAGGAAGCTGTTTATCTGCTCCCGCTGCAGCTGTCTTCAGGGACCAGTGGCAGAAGAGGTCTGACCTTCTGCCCTGGACCCAGAGAAAATTTCAGGAGAGATAGCTGCTGGGTAACAGGTGTCCGTGAAGCCCTGAAGTCACAGGGCTCCCTCCAAAACAGGCGTCTGTCCTTTTCACTTGCAGGGCCCATAGTACTTCCAGAAGGTTTTTATCTTCCTGTTTTACTGGGGCGAGGATGCAGCAGAGGATGAGATGGTTAGATAGCATCACCAACTCAATGGACATGAATTTGAGCAAGCACTTCCCAGGTGGCGCGAGTGGTAAAGAATCCACCTGCCAGTGCAGGAGACACAAGAGATGTGGGTTCAATCCCTGGGTCAGGAAGACCCCCTGGAGGAGGAAATGGCAACCCACTCCAGTGTTCTTGCTGGAAAATCCCATGGACAGAGGAGCCTGGTGGGCTACATTCTGTGGGGTCGTGGAGTCTGACATGACTTAGCGACTGAATAGCAACAACGATTTACTGGACCTAAAAGCTCTCTTTTCCTCTAGTTTGTCCTCTGAATGCTTCACCATTTCCTAAGGTGATGTCTAGCTATGGAACGTTCAGAATATCCCTCCCCGGTTCACATGGCTGCCTCTCCATACCTGAGCACCACTCCAAGTGAGCTGCTCTCGAGGGAAAAATGTCCCTGGCGTGGCAGGAACTGGAGAAACACAGGGTGAGGTTAACATTCATCAAAAAGAATGGCAACATTTCCCTTAAATTCCAGCATTTTTGCCCATTTCCTCAACACATCTTCAAATTTAAGAATTTTGTAGACATTGGCACAGACTGAACCACGCCCTTAATTAAAAGTTTTGACCTTGGCCTTAAGTTGGGTGGTTGATGAGTTTAAAGGCTCTTCTCTCTGAAAATGAAACAGATGCCAGTCACACAGCCAGATGCCATTCCTGCTTGAAGCTGGCAGACTGCCGGCTTTGTTGCCATGGGGGCAGTTTCCACAAGACCTTTTGGAATTTCGTTGTGAATTTCCATAAGACACATCAGCTTAGTGAGGCTCTGGAAGAGAACCAAGAGCCGAGAGGAACGAAGCAGTTAGATGAAGAGGACGCTTGTGCTTTGTGTTCGCTTCTAGGTGGCTGTAAAAATTCCATGTTGTGCAGACACGGAGGACAGACAGGTGGCTGCCAAGAGGGAGGCAAGGCTTGGGAGCTGGGGATGCAAACTCTTACATACAGGGTGGATAAACAACGAGGTCCTCCTGTACAGCACAGGGAACTGTATTCAGTATCCTGAGATAAACCATGATTGAAAAGAGTACTGGAAAAAACATATATATGCATATATGCATACATATATATATATATATATATAAAACTGAGGTTATATATATGTCAGGTTAGATCATACATATGTGATATATGAGGTTATATATATGTCAGCATCATTGACTCAATGGACACATATTTGAGCAAACACTTCTCAGTTGGTGCTAGTGGTAAAGAACCCGCCTGCCAATGCAGGAGACATAAGACACTTGGGTTCAATCCCCGGGTCAGGAAGACCCCCTGGAGGAGGAAGTGGTACCCCACTCCATTATTCCTGCCTGGAGAATCCCATGGACAGAGGAGCCTGGAGGGTTGCAGTCCAAGGGGTCACAAAGAGTCGGACTCGGCTGAGGCAACAGAGCACACACATGCATAACTGAATCACTTTGCCGAACAGCAGTGATTCACACAACACTGTAAATCAACTATGCTTTAATAATTATGTGTTGTGTTCAACAAACATGTCTGTGGGCTCCCTGTGTGCCAGGCATTCATCTGAGCACTTAACAAATGCTAACTTGGTTCTTCAATCACCCAAGAGGCAGGCACTATTATTATCTCCTTTCTAGAAGAGGAAACCCAGACACACAGAAGCTGGAACCCGTGCCCATGACCTCAGAGCGCCTGAGGTGTCCAGCCAGCAGTGGGGCCCAGAGCCAGGCCCTCCCCCTGCACCAGGAGGCTGGCCCCAAAGAGGCCTGCTTGGTCCCTCAAAACACCAGCTTATGGGAAAGGCTCCCGAGAGAATGAGTCAGTGCTGAGCACAGATAAGCCCTGCCGGGTTTCTAAGTTATGGATCATCAGCTATGGCTTCCCAGTCGGCCTCCTGGGGGCTGCCACCTAAAAAGAGGTATCAGTGGCCAGTGAGACCTGTGGCAGAGAAAGTGAGTCTCTTGGGAGAGAAACCCCAGGAGTTCATCTATTTCTGGAGTAAAAGAAGGGAGAAGAATTGGCCATGGAGGGCCAGGGAGGGTTGGTTGTGTTACCTTCTGAATTCTCAGCTGAAAAGGTTTGCATAGTTGTTTTCACTGTCACGTTGGCTGTTATTTCTTTGTCATTTAACATCATTCTTCCTTAAAAGGGGAACAGAGTCTGCACTGGGGGCCTCGGTTAAGCTCTCATCACGTCTTTCTCATCTGTTGCACACTCCCTACCTCACAGACGATGATGCTTCCTGGACTTTTCTGAAGCAGAGGTGTCCTGATAGAACAGAGAGTGCTGAATCGAGCTACGTGCAGGCTTGCCAGGGACCAGGAGCTCCTGGGAACAAGGCACCTTCAGTGATGAATGCAGCAAAGTTCTGAGCAAACTGGGTGGGCTCCAGACTGTGCTCACACCCACCTCTTTGCCAACAGAACAGGATTTAAGCCATTAATCTTACCTAAACTCAGCCTGCTTGCGACAAGCACTTGATGTTTGTGAGTTGCCTGGCTCACACAGAGGAAAGACCGATTGGAGGGAACCTCCAGCCAACCCTGGAGTCAGGCCAGATTCAGCCAGCTTGTGGTGACTTTGAACGTTCTATGTTGAAAGGCGGATGGGCGGGGGTCTTCTGCTGAGAATGCTCTAGTCCACAGCATCCTCATATCATAGCACGCCCCCCTCTGTAGCTGAATGTGAGGCACTGAGTAGATGATACTTCCCTGGTGGCTCAGACGGTAAAAAGTCTGTCTGCAGTGCTGGAGACCTGGGTTCGATTCCTGGATTGGGAAGATCCCCTGGAAAAAGAAATGGCAACCCACTCCAGTAACCTTGCCTGGAAAATCCCATGGGCAGAGGATTCTGGTAGCCTACAGTCCATGGGGTCGCAAAGAATCGGACATGACTGAGCGACTTCACTTCACTTTTGAAAAGAGCACTTTTCACCTTTGGCTTCTGACCCCTGACACCAGCCTTCCCTAACTCATTTCTCAATCCAATCATTTCCCCCATGAATAGAGCAAAGGACACATTTGCTGTCCTGCTCTGAGACTCCCGTGTGATAGAAATACCAGAAGTGACTTGGACTAACATTCGGACAGATGTTTATAAAATAATAGAAGAGTCCAGTAGTTATTATCATCATTCACGTTTTGGGCTATTTTCTTTCTGAAATGTTTGCAAAGAGTTAGGAGATTTGGAGCATCATACTTGGCACCAGTCTTTAAACTTCAGCACAGTATACAATTTTTTAAACAGTTATATTGTGGTATAACTACAGGCCATCAACTTAATTGTATTAAGTTGATTATTTTAAATGCAATTATATTAATATATTGCATTAATTATATTAAAAATGATGCAATGCTTTAATGTTTATATAAATTCATGAAACCATTAAGATAATGAAAATAGCCATCACTCTAAAAAGATCCCCATGGCCTGTTGAAATCTTCCTCACCACCCACTCTCCTTCACCAGACAACTGCTGATCTGCTATTGATTGTTTAATTTGTTTGCAGTTTTGAGCTGTTATATGGAGCTGTTAGAAATAAAGCTGCTAGGAACATTTTATGTGCAAGGTTTTGTATGGACATAATACTTTTATTTCTCCTGAGTAATTGTCTAGGAGTGGAATTGCTAGGTCAAGTTGTAGGTATACATTTAACTACAACTTCTAAAAAGGTTGTAATAGTTTACATTCTTCCCTGCAGTGGACATTCCAGATCCTCCGTACATTTGCTGATACTTAGTAGGGTTAGTCTTTTTAATTTTTGTCAGTCTAATAGATGTGTGCTTCCCTGGTGGTTCAGATAGTAAATTAAAGAATCTGTCTGCAATGCAAGAGACCTGGGTTCAATCCCTGGGTCAGGAAGATGCCCTGGAGGAGGATATGGCAACCCACTCCAGTATTCTTGCCTGGAGAATTCCATGCACAGAGTAGCCTAGTGGGCTATAGTCCATGGGGTTGTAAAGAGTCAGACATGACTGAGCAACTAACACTAATAGATATGTAAGCTGTATCTCACTACAGTTTTATTTTTCATTTTCTTAAAGATTAATGATGTTGAACATCTTTTCTTGTGCTTGTTTGCTGTCATATCTCTTCTTTGGTGAAGTGTCTTTCAAGGCTTTTGCCCATTTTTATCGAGCTGTTCTTATTTTAACTTTTAAGGTTCTTTATATATTTTGGAAACAAGTCCAATGTCAAATGTATGCTTGCAAAGACTTTCTTTGTGTACGTGGCAGATTATCTTTAAATTTTCTTAATAGTTTTTGTTGAAATGCAGAAGTTCGGATAAAGTCTAGTCTACCAATTTGTGCTTTTAGGTAACATCTATTTCTGCTTTATTGACTATGCCAAAGCCTTTGACTGTGTGGATCACAATAAACTATGGAAAATTCTGAAAGAGATGGGAATACCAGACCACCTGATCTGCCTCTTAAGAAATCTGTATGCAGGTCAGGAAGCAACAGTTAGAACTGGTCATGGAACAACAGACTGGTTCCAAATACGAAAAGGAGTACGTCAAGGCTGCATATTGTCACCATGTTTATTTAACTTATATGCAGAGTACATCATGAGAAATGCTGGACTGGAAGAAACACAAGTTGGAATCAAGATTGCCGGGAGAAATATCAATAACCTCAGATATGCAGATGACACGACTCTTATGGCAGAAAGTGAAGAGGGGCTAAAAAGCCTCTTGATGAAAGTGAAAGTGGAGAGTGAAAAGGTTGGCTTAAAGCTCAACATTCAGAAAACGAAGATCATGGCATCTGGTCCCATCACTGCATGGGAAATAGATGGGGAAACAGTAGAAACAGTGTCAGACTTTGTTTTTCTGGGCTCCAAAATCACTGCAGATGGTGACTGCAGCCATGAAATTAAAAGACGCTTACTCCTTGGAAGGAAAGTTATCACCAACCTAGATAGCATATTCAAAAGCAGAGACATTACCAACAAAGGTTCGCCTAGTCAAGGCTATGGTCTTTCCTGTGGTCATGTATGGATGTGAGAGCTGGACTGTGAGGAAGGCTGAACGCCGAAGAATTGATGCTTTTGAACTGTGGTGTTGGAGAAGACTCTTGAGAGTCCCTTGGAGTGCAAGGAGATCCGACCAGTCCATTCTGAAGGAGATCAATCCTGGAATTTCTTTAGAAGGAATGATACTGAAGCTGAAACTCCAGTATTTTGGCCACCTCATGCGAAGAGTTGACTCATTGGAGAAGACTCTGATGCTGGGAGGGATTGAGGGCAGGAGGAGAAGGGGACGACAGAGGATGAGATGGCTGGATGGCATCACTGACTCGATGGATGCGAGTCTGAGTGACCTCCGGGAGCTGGTGATGGACAGGGAGGCCTGGCGTGCTGCGGTTCATGGAGTCGCAAAGAGTCGGACATGACTGAGCGACTGATCTGATCTGATCTGATCTGATAGGTATTGTGAATAAGAAATCATAGCCTAACCCAAGATTACAAATTATGTGTGTTCTGTGTTCCCTCTAGAAGTTTTATAGTTTTTTATTAAAAAAAAACTTTTTAGACTTTTACATTTAAGTTTACAATCTGAGTTACATCATATACAGTGTGTGAAACATAAATCAAAGACTTCTTCCCCAATAAGAATATCCAATTATTCCACCAAAATTTGTAGAAAAGACTACCTTTCCCTCACTGAGTTGCCATTGCACATTTTTCAAAATCAGTTGTCCATATATATACCAGTCAGTTTCTAGATGATCTATTCTCTATTCTTCTGTTCTACATATCTTCCAATGCCACGGTCTTAACGATTGTTTCTTGTCATTTCTTTATAATGTCTTGAAGTTAGAGGGTGTATGTATTCAACTTTGCTCTTTTTTCCCATAGTTTTAGGTATTTCAGGTCATTTGAATTTCCATATGAATTCTAGAGTCAGCTTGTTAATGTCTATGAAAAAAGTCCTGATGAGATTTCATTGAAATTGCATTGATCAAACTGGGGAGAACTGATGCCTTTAACTATGTTGAGTCTTCTGACCTGTGAACACAGTATGTTCTACCCTTTCATTTCGTCTTTAAAATATTTTTAAATGCTTTGAAGTCTTTAGTACACCAATCTTTGACATCTTTTGTCAGATTTATCCTTAAGCGACTGATCTGATCTGATGTTATATTTGGGGCTTCCCAACTGACTCAGTGGCAAAGAATCTGCCTGCCAACCAGGAGATACAGGCTTGACCCCTGGGTCAGGAAGAGCCTCTGGAGGAGAAAACGGTGACCCACACTAGTATTCTTGCCTAAGACATCCCATGGACAGAGGAGCCTGGGGGCCACAGTCCATCAGATCAGATCAAATCAGATCAGTCGCTCAGTCATGTCCGACTCTTTGTGACCCCATGAATCACAGCGCGCCAGGCCTCCCTGTCCATCACCAACTCCCAGACTTCACTCAGACTCACATCCATCGAGTAAGTGATGCCATCCAGCCATCTCATCCTCTGTTGTCCCCTTCTCCTCTTGCCCCCAATCCCTCCCAGCGTCAGAGTCTTCTCCAATGAGTCAACTCTTCGCATGAGGTGGCCAAAGTACTGGAGCTTCAGCTTCAGCATCATTCCTTCCAAAGAAATCCCAGGGCTGATCTCCTTCAGAATGGACTGCTTGGATCTCCTTGCAGTCCAAGGGACTCTCAAGAGTCTTCTCCAACACCACAGTTCAAAAGCATCAATTCTTCGGCACTCAGCCTTCTTCACAGTCCAACTCTCACATCCATACATGACCACAGGAAAAACCATAGCCTTGACTAGACAAACCTTTGTTGGCAAACTAATGTCTCTGCTTTTGAATATGCCATCTAGGTTGGTCATAACTTTCCTTCCGAGGAGTAAGAGTCTTTTAATTTCATGGCTGCAGTCACCATCTGCAGTGATTTTCGAGCCCAGAAAAATAAAGTCTGACACTGTTTCCACTGTTTCCCGATCTATTTCCCATGAAGTGATGGGACCAGATGCCATGATCTTTGTTTTCTGAACGTTGAGCTTTAAGCCAATTTTTTCACTCTCCACTTTCACCTTCATCAAGAGGCTTTTGAGTTTCTCTTCACTTTCTGCCATAAGGGTGGTGTCATCTGCATATCTGAGGTTATTGATATTTCTCCCAGCAATCTTGATTCCAACCTGTGCTTCTTCCAGTCCAGAGTTTCTGATGATGTACTCTGCATATCAGTTAAATAAACAGGGTGACAATATACAGCCTTGACGTACTCCTTTTCCTATTTGGAACCAGTCTGTTGTTCCATGTCCAGTTCTAACTATGGCTTCCTAACCTGCATACAGATTTCTCAAGAGGCAGATCAGGTGGTCTGGTATTCCCATCTCTTTCAGAATTTTCCACAGTTTATTGTGATCCACACAGTCAAAGGCTTTGGCATAGTCAATAAAGCAGAAATAGATGTTTTCTGGAACTCTCTTGCCTTTTTGATGATCCAGCGGATGCTGGCAATCTGATCTCTGGTTCCTCTGCCTTTTCTAAAACCAGATTGAACATCAGGAAGTTCACAGTTCACATATTGCTGAAGCCTGGCTTGGAGAATTTTGAGCATTTCTTGACTAGCGTGTGAGATGAATGCAATTGTGCGGTAGTTTGAGCATTCTTTGGCATTACCTTTCTTTGGGATTGGAATGAACACTGACGTTTTCTAGTCCTATGGCCACTGCTGAGTTTTCCAAATCTGCTGGCATATTGAGTGCAGCACTTTCACAGCATCATCTTTCAGGATTTGAAATAGCTCCACTGGAATTCCATCACCTCCACTAGCTTTGTTCGTAGTGATGCTTTCTAAGGCCCACTTGACCTCACATTCCAGGATATCTGGCTCTAGGTCAGTGATCACACCATCGTGATTATCTGGGTCATGAAGATCTTTTTTGTACAGTTCTTCTGTGTATTCTTGCCACCTCTTCTTAATATCTTCTGCTTCTGTTAGGTCCATACCATTTCTGTCTTTTATCAAGCCCATCTTTGCATGAAATGTTCCTTTGCTATCTCTGATTTTCTTGAAGAGATCCCTAGTCTTTCCCATTCTGTTGTTTTCCTCTATTTCTTTGCATTGATCACTGAAGAAGGCTTTCTTAGCTCTTCTTGCTATTCTTTGGAACTCTGCATTCAGATGCTTATATCTTTCCTTTTCTCCTTTACTTTTTGCTTCTCTTCTTTTCACAGCTATTTGTAAGGCCTCCCCAGACAGCCATTTTGCTTTTTTGCATTTCTTTTCCATGGGGATGGTCTTGATCCCTGTCTCCTGTACAATGTCACGAACCTCATTCCATAGTTCATCAGGCACTCTATCTATCAGATCTAGGCCCTTAAATCTATTTCTCACTTCCACTGTATAATCATAAGGGATTTGATTTAGGTCATACCTGAATGGTCTAGTGGTTTTCCCTACTTTCTTCAATTTCAGTCTGAATTTGGCAATAAGGAGTTCATGGTCTGAGCCACAGTCAGCTCCTGGTCTTGTTTTTGCTGACTGTATAGAGCTTCTCCATCTTTGGCTGCAAAGAATATAATCAGTCTGATTTCGGTGTTGACCATCTGGTGATGTCCATGTGTAGAGTCTTATCTTGTGTTGTTGGAAGAGGGTGTTTGTTATGACTATTGCATTTTCTTGGCAAAACTCTATTAGTCTTTGCCCTGCTTCATTCCATATTCCAAGGCCAAATTTGCCTGTTACTCCTGGTGTTTCTTGACTTCCTACTTTTGCATTCCAGTTCCCTATAATGAAAAGGACATCTTTTTTGGGTGTTAGTTCTAAAAGGTCTTGTAGGTCTTCATAGAACCGTTCAATTTCAGCTTCTTCAGCGTTACTGGTTGGGGCATAGACTTGGATTACTGTGACATTGAATGGTTTGCCTTGGAAATGAACAGAGATCATTCTTTCGTTTTTGAGATTGCATCCAAGTAGTGCATTTTGGACTCTTTTGTTGACCATGATGGCCACTCCATTTCTACTGAGAGATTCCTGCCCACAGTAGTAGATATAATGGTCATCTGAATTAAATTCATCCATTCCAGTCCATTTGAGTTTGCTGATTCCTAGAATGTCAACGTTCACTCTTGCCATCTCTTGTTTGACCACTTCCAATTTGCCTTGATTCATGGACCTGACATTCCAGGTTCCTATGAAATATTGCTCTTTACAGCATTGGCCCTTGCTTCTATCACCAGAGACATCTACAGCTGGGTATTCTTTTTGCTTTGGATCCATCCCTACATTCTTTCTGGAGTTATTTTTCCACTGATCTCCAGTAGTATATTGGGCACCTACTGACCTGGGGAGTTTCTCTTTCAGTATCCTATCATTTTGCCTTTTCATACTGTTCATGGGGTTCTCAAGGCAAGAATACTGAAGTGGTTTGCCATTCCCTTCTCCAGTGGACCACATCCTGTCAGATCTCTCCACCAAGACCCGCCCATCTTGGGTTGCCCCATGGGCTTGGCTTAGTTTCATTGAGTTAGACAAGACTGTGGTCCTAGTGTGATTAGATTGACTAGTTAACTGTGAGTATGGTTTCAGTGTGTTTGCCCTCTGATGCCCTCTTTCAACACCTACCGTCTTACTTGGGTTTCTCCTACCTTGGGCGTGGGGTATCTCTTCACAGCTGCTCCAGCCAAGCACAGCCATTGCTCTTTACCTTGGACAAGGGGTCTCTCCTCACAGTCGCCCTTCCTGGCCTTCAACGTGGGATAGCTCCTCTAGGCCCTCCTTCGCCGGCGCAGCCACGGCTCCTTGGATGTGGGGTTGGTCCTCCCGGCCACTGCCCCTGGCCTCGGGCCTGAGGTTGCTCCTGCCCGCTGCCGCCCCTGGCCTCGGACGTGGGGTAACTCCTCTAATCACCACCCCTGACCTCGGATATGGGGTAACTCCTCTCGTCACCATCCCTGACCTCGGACGCAGGTAACTCATCTCGGCCGTTCCTGCGCTGTCTTAGTCTGGTACTCTTGGCCCCTGCCCCTGGCCTCAGACGTGGGGTAACTCCTCTTGGCTGCCGCCCTTCGGGCATGGGGTCCTCCTGGCTTCTGCCCCTGACCTTGGATGTGGGGTGGCTCCTCTTGGCCGTGCTTTAGCGCGCCCGCCGCAGCCGCCTGTGCTTTAGTGTGCCCGCCACAGCCGCCGGCGCTTTAGCGCGAGGGTAGCAGAAAAGTCAGCCACTACTTAGCAACTAAACAGCAGCAATAGCAGCATATTATATCTGAGTGAAATTGTAAATGATTTTTAAAATTAATTTCAGTTTCCAATTGTTCATTTCTATTATGTAGAAATACAGTTGAATCTTGTATATATTCATTTATATCTTTGCAGACTTGCTGAATTCACTTATTACATCTGGTAGCTTTTTTGTAGATTTCATTTTTCCATATACATAATTCTTTCCAATCTGGATGCTTTCTGTTTGTTTTTCTTGCCTTATTACCCTGGCTAGAATAATGTTGAGTGGAAGTGATGTCAGTGGACATAATTGTCTTGTTCCCGGTCTTAGGGAGAAAGCATTCAGTTTTTCACCATGAAGTTTGATATTATCTGTACATATTTCCTAGATACCCTGTCAAGTCCGAGAAAGTTCTTTTTTACCCCTAGTTTGTTGAGAGTTTTTATCATGAATAGATGTGATTTTTTTCTAATATATTTTTCTGCATTTAATCAGAGTATCATATGATTTTTCTTTATAAGTGTGTAATATGGTGAAATGAATGGAAAGATTTTTAAATGTCAAACCAATCTTGCATTCTTGGGATAAAACACACTTGGCCATAATGGCCATGATCCTTTTTATGTTTTATTTATATATTACCAGACTTGATTTGCTAAAGTTTTGTTAAATGTTTTTGAAGTTATGTTCATGAAGGTTATTGATTTATAAATTTCTTTTTTTGTGATGTCTTTATCTGGTTTTATTACCAGCATACTCTTAGCCTCATAGAACTATTTTAAATGTATTCTTTTCTTTAAAATTTTCTGGAAGAGTTTGTAAAGAGCTAATATAATTTCCTCCTTAAATTTTGGTATGATTTACCAGTGAAGCCAACAGGGTCTGGAGTTTTTTTTGTGAGGAAGTTTTGAATTACAATTTTGATTTATTTAAAAAGCATAGGGTGTTTCAGGTTATTTTTTTGTGAGTGAGCTTTGGTAGTTTGTATCTTTAAAGGATTTTTTTTACTTCATCTAAGTTGTCAAATATATTGGCATAAAGTTATTTATAATATTCTTAATATTTCCAGAAACCACCTCTCTAATTCCTGATACAGTAATTTGTGTCACCTCTTTCACTCATTCTGCTTGTCTGTCTGTCTGTCTGTCTGTCTGTCTGTCTGTCTCTCTCTCTCTCTCTATACACACACACACACACACATTTTTTTCTTATCAGGCCGCCTATAGCTTTATCAGTTTTATTGTGATATCTATTTTCTGTGGAACTTCTAATGAAGATCAAAAATCATGGGAAAACTATTTTTTATACAATCTCTAAAAAGCAAACTAACTAATAAACAAAACCTCAAAGATAGTTGACAAGCCTTTCGACCAATTCTGGATGCATCTTTTTCACTTATAACTGTGAATCAAACCCACTCTGTGTAGAATTGATGTCACATCTCATAACAGAAGAAATTGGATCATATAATTCTGAAATTAGGGGATACAACTGTCAGTAATTTTCTTTATATACAAGGATTGTCTCCAAAAGGAAAAAAAGAAAGTTAAATCTTACCCCTGAAGGAATGGTGAAAGCTAGAGCATGCTAAAGAAGAGTGAAAATGTTCCTAATTTCATAAGGACCCCAGACACCAGCCTTGCTACCGCGAACGGTGGCAAGTTCCCCCTCTGAGACAAACCCGAGAGAGGTCAGGTTACAGCCACTCAGCAAACCTCGCTGCAGAGACCAGGAACCTTTCAGTGGGAATAAGCCCTTGCCATTAGGAAGACCAAGGAAGGAAGGGGCCAGGAAACTGGAAATTAAGAGGGTCAGTGTCGAGAGCAGTGACAGGAGACACAGAGAAGCAATGACTCTCAGCTCTCCGAGAACACTGATCGTGTTGCTGGCAACGAGATCCAGACCTCCAGTCTAGTTTCCTTTGTTGTTAGAAGTTAGACATGTAAACACAGTGTCTCTAAGGGTGTTTTAACTGCTCATAACATTTGTTTGCTTTAACGAGGCACAGGGACCCAGCCAGCTTCCAGCTCAGTCTTTTGCAGACCATGGTTTTCATACCACTGATCTGGATCATTCATTTGAACTCCAGACAGAAAAGAAAAGATCAAACAGTGGTTAGGACCACAGGGAAGCCTTCAGCTGAGGGCAGGGACCTTATTCCAGTGGGAAAAAGCTTCTTGTTTAACAATATCCAAGACAACCTTCCTTCCCTGCCCTGCAGGAGGCATCTTGGACTGGATGTTTGTAGAGGCCAGTTCTAGATAGACATGGAGCAGGGTTCTGGAAAGATGCTTTACCTTTAAATCCTAAAAAAAAGAAGAGCATTAAGTGATGGGAATATTAAAATAATCACAAGGAATAAAAAAGATTGTTTGGACCTATGGATACCAGTGGGGAAGGGGAGTGGGATGGATTGGAAGGTGGGGATTGAGGTGTATATGCTCTTGATACCGTGTATAAAACAGATTAACTAATGAGAACCTACCGTACAGCACAGGGACCTCCACTCAGGGCTCTGTGAACTAAATGGGAAGGAAATCCAGAACAGAGGGGATATATGTATAAGGGTAGCTGATGCATTTTGCTGTACCGCAGAAACTAACAACGTTGTAAAGCACCTATGAAAATGGAAGTGTCGGTCGCTCTTTGCAATCCCATGGACTGTAGCCCGCCAGGCTCCTCTCTCCATGGGATTATCCAGGCAAGAAGTGGGTAGCCATTCCCTCTTCCAGGGGGATCTTCCCGACCCAGGGATCAAACCCAGGTCTCCCACATTGCAGGCAGATTCTTTACCGTCTCAGCCACCAGGGAAGCTCTATATTCCAAAAAAGCAACTTCACGCCAATAAAAACTAATTTTTTAAAAAAGCCTATTTAGAGTAGATATTTTTTAATTACACAAACCGCTTAGAAAAGTCTCTTTGTCTGCATAGCACCTGGAAGATATGCTGTCTCCAGCAGTGTGGTTTTCCATTCCCCTGACACTTGCAGCTGCTTACGTCGGTTGCTATATATATGGGAACCTTCTGAAATGTTCCAGATTCACCATGTCAGGACTCATTTGTCTCCTCTGTCCTGCTTTTGTTCCTAAATGTCTGTGTGTGCAAAAGTGGTTCAACCCAGAGGTTGAAGCATAGCAAGGCACCAGTAATGGCACCACTGAAGGTTCTCAGCAGAGGTGGCTCTCCAGCAATTCCAGGAGTCACACAGCTCTTTAGGGGCAAAGATGGGGTTGTCTAGACAAGAGGCCTCTTGTCTAGTTGCAGCACTCTTTCCCACCTATCCTGCTCTCTAAGTCACTGTTTTCCAAACTAGGTCAGGTCTCTAGGGCACAGCCTCCCACCCCACCCTCTGCATGGCATAGAGGCGGAGCCTGAACACACGGTGCTCTCGCCTAGGCTGAGCCAGCATCGCGTTCCCACAGTTCTACCTCTCTGCCTGCCTTTCAAGCAACCTGCTCCACTTCTAGCTGTTCCTCTTCTGTTCCTCCCAATCCTGGGATGGTTCAGGGGAACAAAAGCCTGGACTGTCTGAGTTCATGACACAAGGGCTAACACCCCTACATGGAGTCCACATGGACCCGGCAGCGCGCGCACACACACACACACACACACACACACACGAAGCGCACACAGCTACCAGCGCAGGATCTATCCATGAGCCAGGACCTACTCGGACGTTCCAACGGACACGATTCACCCGGCACACCACAGATGGGCTGTCCCTGCCCATCTCTGTATTCTAGGCCCTGTAGCTGGGGTCCATATGGACCCGTTAGCACACACGTGCACACACACACACACACACACACACACGGAGCGCACACAGCTACCAGCGCAGGATCTATCCATGAGCCAGGACCTACTCGGTCGTTCCAAAGGACACGATTCACCTGGCACACCACAGACAGGCTGTCCCTGCCCATCTCTGTGTTCTAGGTCCAGTAGCTGGGGTGCCTCCAGCATTAGGGACAGGACAGGGTTGGGGGAGGGCCTGGAGGGAGGCTGGTCTGAACCAGGACTCACTGAGAAGAGAGGCTGCAGACAGGGCACCCTCAGGATGTATGGCATCCTTAGGGAAGGAGCAGAAGGTGCCCCAAACAGGTGTGGATTGCACACCCATGAGGATAAGTGAGGAAAAGGCTGCCAGGGATCGGGGCTCGGTAGAGCTGGCGGGAGACCTAGGGTGGGGGCCTTCAGCCAGGTGCCCCTCACCAGGACACCCTCGTGTGCAGTGGAATCTGCCCAAGAACAGGCAAGACTCCTCCAGGGACACAGTCTCCCTCCCCCTCCTCTTCCCCTGGAACATGGGGTAAGAGAAGAAAAGCCAAACTGATCAGTGAAAGAAAAACCCATCAAAGCAAGAGGGATACCAAGGCAATGATTTAAAAGATAAGAACCCGGTTTTTCCCAAACATGGGACAAGGTTCCCACATCTTTTACACAAGCGATCCCTGATCTGCAAGTCAAGACAAGACTCTAGGAATAAGCACTGCTCAGTCACTACATCTGTGGACAAGGAAACACGGGGCAGTGTGTTTTAGAGGACCCTAGAAGCGCTGCTTTATAAGTATTTTTAGGTTCCCTGAAGTCCTGGGGTTGCCGTTCTTACAGACAGGAAAGCTATTAGGTAGATTCATTCTCCTCTACTGTCTGACCAGGAGGAGTTTACCTCTGCTCACAAAACCATTCATCACCTCTGCCACAGGACAGTTCATCGGTGGTTTTGGGCTTTCTCTCCTTCTCGTCCCCGCGTCGCACACGTGTCTTCACCTTTCCCAGTGAAGACGTCCTCCTCTGGTGAATTTCCCAGTGGTGGCCGAGGTGAGCCTCATCCATGTGAACTTGAGCTCTGGGCTTTGCTTCCCCAGGTCCCAGTCAGCCAGCAGCTAGCAAGACAGTCTAGGGAACAGGGCGATGGAAATTCAGCTGATGGGTGGCAGAGCTCCAATATAAATTTCCCTTTTCTCACCACAATTTTATAGAACTTTGCAAAGACACACATCAGCACTCTTGCAAGTCCAGCTTGAAAATAATCAAGCACATCAAAGCTCTGAACTTTTATGCTGCTATTTTTAATGGTTTGATCAATTATCCGACTCATGACGTTCCTGTAACCCTATCCTAGGACATCAAGGGAGAGTTCCATCACCAGGGTTTCAGGAATGTCTGTGCCATGTCAGCCAGAATTTTATGTAACCCACTTCCTGCTCAGGGATTTGCTTAGTATTAATATATTTCCTCCTGGATTCTCAGATACTGACCTTTTCCTTCTATCCAAAGGTCTCATTACCATTTTTTTCTTTTTTAGTATATGAGGGAACACTTGAGTTCTGACTATACAAAACAACATTTCCATAAAACATCTCTCTAGCCTCTGACCATAAGCAAATCTCCAGCAGAGAGGGTGGGTTCACCCAGGCAGACTTTAGTTCTATGGGATAGGACCAAAGTGAAACAGTGTATGGATAGCCCTACCTAAATTCTAGCAAATTCCAAAAATATTTTATAAGCTCTTGATCTCATTCTGCCCTCGTCAGTAAAGGAAGCTTACTCTTCAGTTATTTAACTTTTCTGTACTTCTCAGACAAAGCTCTGAGCTCTCAAGTGGGAAAATCAAGTTCATGGACTTTCTGTGACACTTCAAAGCAAATCAAATAGTGAGTAGCTAGAACACCTTTCAGAGTTGATGTTGTAAGTGTCTTTAACTTATGCTTCCTCACTTCTGTGTCAGAACAAAAACTTGGCAAGAGGAATTATTTTGATTTAGAGGTATGATTGGCCTTATACAGTAGGAGCTCTCGGAGGGCAAAACTGATGCGTACTTCTGTTTTTCTTGTCACTGAATGGAACCTGGAGAAGGCTGGACAGTCTTGGGGGCCTTGGGAGGTCACAGCACTCCTTGCTCTTGGTCTAGATTTGTACCCACCTCCCACCTGTCTGTCACAATACCACCTGCTCATCTTTCAAGATCTACTTTTTTCTAAGAAGTCTTCGCTGAGCCTGTTCCACCCCCTCCCACCCCATCACAGTATAATTGATCATACTGTCCACCAGACCCCCACTTCATCCTGTACAATCCTGATACCATCGCGTGCCAAGCACTTCATTGCACTTAACAGCTTCCACGTGGGTGTCGGTTTCTCGATCAGGGCTTCCCTATCTCTGCGTTATTGCCAGTGTGGGCCAGACAACGCTTTGCTGAGGGGCTGTCCTGTGTCATGTGGGAGATTTAGCATCATCCTTGGCCTCTAGCCACTACATGATGCCGCTAGCATCTCCCCACCCTCACCTCCCCAGTAGAGACAAACGAAACCATTGTCAGACAAATGTCCCTTAGGAGGCGACACTACCCCAGTTGAGAACCACTATTCTGGCCTCTGAGATCAGAGGGTGATGACAACGTTTTGTTTACCTTTAAATCCCCAACACCCAGCACAGTCCCTCTTGTAAAGAGCGCATTTAGTAAGTATTTATTGAATTTTGAGCCTCCAGTGAATTAAAGAATGTTAACAAAGTACTAAGATTCAGTGCATGTTACTATTGACTCATCTATTATCTGGAACTATTGCCTGATCTCAGCTACAGGTAGTGATGGTGATACCCAGTTCCTAACTTAAGGGTAAGGATTCACTGTGAGGTGTAAGTGCCCAGCACCTCTGCTGTGCAGTATTTGCTGACTCTGAACTTCAGGTGACCTCTGAGCTGGGACATGATCTTTGAAACTTTGGCTGAAACTCTGGCCTCCTACCCCCAGGTTTGTCCCAGGGCCCTGGTGATCCTGCCTTCAGGACCCTGCTTTAGGTGTTAAGATGTTAGCTTCTCGAGCTTGCTTCTGATTTCTGAAGCAAGGCCTGGCTCTCAACCTCCAGACCACTCACCTACCCTGACTTTTGGAAAGAATGGGCCCCTCACCTGTTGTTAACCTGAACCAAGACCTGTTTTTCCTCATCTCAGTCACACACGTTGAGTTAGCCCATGTCCTGGAGTGACTAGCTTTATTATTGTGGGGGCCCTATGATTAGGTTATTTGAAAACCATATAAATCCTGCAAGACTTTACACGCTCATTCTGGTTCTGTGTGTACCACAGTAGAGAAGGTCAATGGAAAAATAACCAGTTCCATTCAATCATGTAAAATCAAATGGTATTTTCAGTCTCTGACTGCTTTAGTGTCGGAACATTGTTCATGACGGAATTCAGTATGTAATAAATAATCAAAAGCGGGTTTCCTTCAGACAAAGGATAATGTAAGAAAGACGGTGAGTTTGGCTCAAAGCTTGGGCAAGATCAGGCTCCTCAGGACATCTGTTGCCCGCATCGAGCTGCAAACATGACAAAATGTTTCCTACTTAGAGGAGTTACTGTTTACTGTGCTCAGTTGCTCAGTGGTGTCCAGCTCTTTGAGGAGGCATGGTCTGTAGTCTGCCAGGCTCCTCTGTCCATGGGATTGTCCAGGCAAGAATACTGGAATGGGTTCTACTTTGGCCACCTGATGCAAAAAGCCAACTCATTGGAAAAGACCCTGATGCTGGGAAAGATCAAAGGCAGGAGGAGAAGGGGGCAACACGGGATGAGATGGTTAGTTAGCATCATTGATTCAATGGACATGAATTTGGGCAAACTCCAGGAGCTAGTGAAGGACAGGGATGCCTGGTGTGCTGCAGTCTATGGGGTCACAAAGAGTCGGATATGACTTAGTGACTGAACAACAACTCAGAGGAGTAAACTTTAATAAAAATTTATGTAGTTTATATTTCTGTCCACTTTGCAAATTCCACTTCTAATTCTCTTTCTTCCTCCCCCTAATAATCATAACAACATACGTCCTGTAATAAGGAGTATAATGTTAGCAGAGATCAGAAAATCTCACCTGTGAAAGGACTTTGACCCCCAGTAGCATTTCAGAAACCCAGCTGCTCATGTATTCATTCCCCAAACTCTCCATTCACTCTTTCACTTATTTACCTACTCATTTATTTGTTCATTCAACAGATTGAGTAGCCATGATGTGCCTGGTGTTGTGCTAAGACACAGCTGTCAATGGTGAGTGAGTCTCTGCTCTTGTACAGCTTGGATTGAGTGGGGAAGAAACAAAATAACACATAATCCTTCAAATAAATGTACAGTCAGCACTGCAGCCGATACTACAATAAAGTAGGGGAAGGCTTCCCCGAGGAAGTGATGCTGAAAATTTTCTTTAAAAACCTACTCATTTTGAGGAGTCACCTTCAGAAATTCGAATCCAAAGGTTTAATCTTCCCTGCTGGCTCAGTCCATAAAGAGTCTGCCTGCAATGCCAGAGACCCAGGTTCAAGCCCTGGGAGGGGAAGATCCCTTGGAGAAGGAAATGGCAACCCACTCCAGTATTCTTGCCTGGAAAATTCCATGGACAGAGGAGCCTAGTGGGCTACAGTGCATGGAGTCACAAAGAGTCAGACACGACTGAGCGACTACCACTTTCACTTTCTTTTCTTTTCCCGGAAGCAAAGGTGTATTTCCTAAGAGCACAACTGAGACTACCCAGCCCTGACAGGCAGGAAGGCCACGCCCACCGAAGGTTCGTTCCACTGAGAAGGTGACACGTGTGCCTGGAGAGCTGTAAGCAGATGGGTAAGGAAACCAGAGGAAGGAAATGCAGGCGAGAATCAATCTGATACAGCCTTCAACTCTCAACCCCTCTTCCTAACACATTCTGATTGTCTTTCACTCTTCCCCTTTTAGACGATCCCCATTAAAAAAAATTCTGATGTCCCTCACCTCCGGCTCAAGGAGTGACACCAGTTTCCAGTCCTGTTCAGTGTTGCCCAAGCTTATTTCTCTCTATGTCCTTTTTGCTATTCACTTGTGTTTGTGTGAGGCCCTGGGTCCCCTGTGAGAGATAGAGTTTCATCAGAATCCTAGAGCTTGGAAAATTTGCTGTGAGAGTCTATCCCCAGGGAGATGTTGCAGAGTTCTCTTTAGCTATTTACGTGTGAGCAATCAAAAAGCAGGATTGTGTTAAATGATTCAATTTGCCTTTTTTTCCTTGTGTGATTCCACCTTCAAATCCAGCCGCAGCACTGAATCCATGAATGGTCTCATGTTACTAACCTGTAAAATCTGCCCATAACGCCCCCAGCCGTCAAGACCTAAGAAACCTAGACCCCAGAATGCAGGAGACAAAGCACCAGATACCTGTTCTGCTACCAATAGAAAATGGAGATTCTACTTCTCAATTATAACTTTTATTTAACTCTTCTATATTGTTGTTGTTGCTGTTTAGTCTCTAAGTTGTGGTCCACTCTTTGTAACCTCATGGTCTCCTCTGTGCATGGAAATCTCCAGGCAAGAATAGTGGAGTGGGTTGCCACTTACTTCTCCAGGGGATCTTCTCCACCCAGAGATCAAACCCAAGTCTCCTGCATTGGCAGATGGCTTCTTTACCACTGACCCACCTGGAGAGCCCCACTCTTACATATAACAGCTTTAAAGAAGTGGTAGCCAAATGGTATGTTTCAGAGGCTCTAATTCTGACCATGATGTCTCAATGACATGGAGGATCCAATGAGTCTGTATTTAGGATAAATTCAGCTTTTGGAAAGGTTTTTTAATGTCTTGTTGAACTGATGTCAAGGAGAAAATGTCAAAATACTAAAAATAGACTGAAGTTGAAAGTCTGGCCTCCGAGTCCACAAAAAGTTTATTCATTTCTCTCATTTTACATACACAGAGGTGATCTCATGCTGCCACTGTGGAGGAGGGAACAAAGTCATAGGAAAACAATCAGATGGCTTGCACAGAAATTCCCAAACAGGACATCATGAGTGATGAGTGGCCCTAAACTGCCCAAAGATTGACCATCTGCTCCATCGCCTCAGATTTTCCCTTGGTATAAATGATTTCCAGAGTTTGTTATTTTTATCAATACCATCCCAGCTCTACTGAATCAGATCTAGCTGATTTACACTCATTGACATGTGTAGAACTGGAAGAGTATCTAAAGAATCTCTTGTCTCAGTTCAGTTCAGTCACTCAGTTGTGTCTGACTCTTTGTGACCCCATGAACTGCAGCATGCCAGGCCTCCCTGTCCATCGCCAACTCCCAGAGTTTACCTTGTCTAAGAATCTTCAAAATGTGTTCCTCAAATCACTAAGGTTCTTTGCACTATTTTGAGGGGC
This sequence comes from Tragelaphus eurycerus, assembly GCA_935064755.1. NCBI lineage: Eukaryota > Metazoa > Chordata > Mammalia > Artiodactyla > Bovidae > Tragelaphus > Tragelaphus eurycerus. The sequence continues at coordinate 18,090,144 of CAKXYN010000039.1, read as the reverse complement.
TTCCAGAAGAGGTGAGGGCCGAAGACGAGATAACAGAGGTCAGGGCCCAGTCTTCATGCCTCAGCTTCAACCAGAGATGTTACATTTATATCTCTTATTTATATTGCCTGTGGTGTGCTCAGTCCAGTCCGACTCTTTGCAACCCCATGGACTATAGCCTGGTTCGCCTCTGTCCATGGAATTTTCCAAGCGAGAATACTGGAGTGGGTTTCTGATACCTTCTCCAGGGGAGCTTCCCAACCCAGGGATCAAGCCCGCATCGTTTGTGTCTCCTGCATCGGCAGATGGATTTTTACCACTGTGCCTCCTGGGATGCTGCATTCAGATCATTTTGGCAAAGCTGCTGTAAAAACATCATACTGGACTTCTCTGGTGGTCCAGTGGTTAAGAATCTGCCTGCCAATGCAGAGGACATGAGTCCCTTCCCTGGTTCGGGAAGATCCCATATGCAGTGGAACAACTTAAGCCCTTGTGCCATGGGCTTAGTTACGCTACTATGGAGCCTACGTACCTAGAGCCGTGACCCACAGCAAGAGAAGCCACCACAGTGAGAAGCCAGTGCACTGCTACTTGAGAGTAGCTCCCACTTGTCAAAACTAGAGAAAAACTTCAGCACAGCAATGAAGACTGAGTGTGGCCAAAAAAGTTATACTTCCCAACTCAATCATGAGGCTCAAATGTACTGAAGGGTTGAGAATTCCCGAAGATCACATAATTGAATAGTGGTAAAGTACAGTGGAAACTTCTTCTAGGTCTCAATATAGTTTTCAGAATTTTGAAATTTCCATCTCGGTTTCAGATTTCAAAACTCTCTGATTAATCTCTCAAATGTTTCTTTGCAATACTGTATAAAGTCATGCTGTGAACTGTCTGGGACAAATTCAGTAAAAGCTCATGTTGTTTTAATTCATTCTCAAACAACAAATCCAAGCTACTTTATTTTCATAAGCAAAAAGCTTTCAGGCACAAATCCAAATGAAATTCTCCAATTTGGAACTCAACTGAGCACTTATAAAAGTTATTCCAGGGAGAGATAAGAGGCTTGGTTTACATACCAATATGCATCAGTTGATAATGCCTGACTGAGAAATATCTTGAGGTCATCACTGGCTACAGAGATAATGCAGCAATGATGTGTACTGTCTGCCATGGGCATGGAGGAAAGTGTGGTATCCGTGCTTTATCTTCATCATGCCTGGCTCCTCTGATTACTATGCTTTGGCTTACACATTGTATTGGAGTTGTTCTTTTCCCAATTAGATGATGAATTTTCACATTTAGGGACCGTGACTGAAGTGCCTAGCAAGTTTCTATATGTAAATGTTCAGTCGCTCAGTCGTGTCCGACTCCTTGCAACCCCATGAATCATAGCACGCCAGGCCTCCCTGTCCATCACCAACTCCCAGAGCCCACCCACACCCATGTCCATCAAGTCGATGATGCCATCTCATCCTCCGTTGTCCCCTCTCTTCCTGCCCCCAATCCTTCCCAGCATCAGGGTCCTTTCCAATGAGTCAACTCTTCGCATGAGGTGGCCAAAGTATTGGAGTTTCAGCATCAGTCCCTCCAATGAACACCCAGGACTGATCTCCCTTAGGATGGACTGGTTGGATCTCCTTGCAGTCCAAGGTAGGAGCTAATAAATATTACTGTGTGATGGAATTGAGCTGAATAAAATTGAATTGAACCAATTGAATTAAATGGTTTATCTCACCATCAAAATAAATACTCAGTGGGGAACATACCTCTACTCAGAGGCCAAAAATATTTTCAGTGATATTTAAAAATATTCTAGATTTCATTTGAGAGTCTTTCTCAACAAGTCAATTTAAATGGACTCAGGGTTTCCTATTTTATTTTAGCTGTCCGGTATCAAAGCATGCAATTACTCACTCAATCTTGTCCGACTCTTTGCAACCCCACAGACTGTAGCCTGTCAGGCTCCTTTGTCCATGGGATTCTCCATACAAGAATGCTGGAATGGGTAGCCATCCCTTCTCTAGGGGATCGTCCCAACCCAGGGATCGAACCTGGCTCTCCCACATTGCAGGCAGGTTCTTTACCATCTGAGCCACCAGGAGTCTTGGAACAAAATTAAATCTCAATACAACTAAATGTATTCTGTAATTGTGCTGTCTTTGGCTGCTGAGTTAACAGCAGCCGTGAAAAATGGGGCCATAGATAATGGAGATCATGGGAAATTGATTTGTGAATGTTTCTAAAGAAATGGTTGGAAACAGGAATGAATTAGATCACAGAAGGGAACCAAGTCCACAGAAACTGCCAACATCATGAGACTGGATGCTGTCTTTCCACCATATTGTTTCTGAGTTAACTGTCCTTCCCAAGGACCTTTGCGCTCAGCTCTCGATAGCGAACCATGCACAGTGCAAAGCTGAAATTAGAGTAGAAAGTGTCTGAGTCACAGATAACACAGATTGGGCTGCCTAAATGACAGACTTTATGTCTCCCATTTCTGGACTTGGGTATACCAGATCAGGAGTCCAGCATATTTGGGTTCCCTTCCTGCCTCAAAGATGGCAGTCTTCTGATGGTATCCTCACATGGCAGGGAGAGAGAGAGGCAAGCTCTCTGGTGTCTCTTCCTATAAGGACTCCACTTTTAGGACCTATTCACCTCCCAGAGGCCCCACTCCCTGCCACCACCATTCTGGGATTGGGGCTTCAGCGTCCATGTCCTAGGGGACACAGACATTCAGCCCATTGCAGGGTATGAGAAGACAGGTGCGTCTAGGGATGACCTTGGGGGCAGTCTGGCCTTTTTGGACTCATCTGAAGAGGGTCATCACCAAAGGGCAGAGGCAGTGAGACCACGGAGGAAGAGGGAACACCCTGGAGGGCAAGGTGTCAGAGTGCCAACAGGGAAGCCCGGGTCCCCTCCTCCCTGCAGTGGAGCTGACGTGCTAAAGCACCTCCCTGGGCAGTCTTCTGCCCGATCAGTGACAGGCTGAGCCTTGATGGCTTACATTTACTTGCAAACATGGAAGTCTGCTTGGCTGAGCTTCTATATGGATTTCAAGTACAGACCATCTCCAGGAAGAAATCTTATTTGTGCCTAGAAGTTACAAATCTCAGTCCACTATGCAGCCAAAACTGCACCTTTGTTTCTGAGCCTCACTGCCCTGACTCCATTGGATGGCAGAAAATTAATCTCCAGTCACAGGATGCCCCTCCCCTCTCTGAGGTTGTGCTGGGTTCTGTGGGGTGTACTTTGCACCAAGCCTTCGGGCAGGTGGGAGGACACAGGGGCATGTTAGCTCAGTGCTGTTAGCTCAAGCAGGTGTGTGCTGAGAGCTCCCCCTGCCCACTGGGTCTGCATTATCCATCCTTGTAGGTCCTGCCAACTGGCCTCTTACAGATCCAGAAGCTTGGCTGTTACTTCTGTCCCTCAGTTTAGGGCACAAAGTACTTTCCCTCTTCTTCTGCAAGTGAAAGTTAACAGTTCAATTATATTTCAAATCTGACAGCAGGTTTTGATTATTCAGAATATGGGGAAACTAATAGAAAGCAGACACTGAGTTCTTAAATATATATTTTAAATAGGTCTTCCACATTCTTGCACAGTGTGCAGCCTATACACTGTTACATGTGGTAACTATGGCAGGTCTGTTCAGTTCAGTCGCTCAGTCTTGTCTGACAATTTATGACCCCATGTCCTTCACCAACTCCCAGAGCTTGCTCAAATTCACGTCCATCCCCTTCTCTTCCTGCCTTCAATCTTTTCTAGCATCAGGGGCTTTTCCAGTGACTCAGTTCTTCAAATCAGGTGGCCAAAGTATTGAAGCTTCAGCTTCAGCATCAGTCCTTCCAATGAATATTCCGGACTGATTTCCTTTAGGATGGGCTGGTTTGATCTCCTTGAGTCCAAGGGGCTCTCAAGAGTCTTCTTCAACACCACAGTTCACACCACAGTTCAAAAGCATCAAATTTTCAGCACCCAGCTTTCTTCATTATCCAACTCACATCCATACATGACTACTGGAAAAACCATAGCTTTGACTAGCTGGACCTTTGTTGGCAAAATAATGTCTTTGCTTTTTAATACGCTGTCTAGGTTGGTCATAGCTTTTCTTCCAAGGAGCAAGTGTCTTTTAATTTCATGGCTGCAGTCACTATCTGCAATGATTTTGGAGCCCCCAAAATAAAGTCTGTCACTGTTTCCATTGTTTCCCCATCTATTTGCCATGGAGTGATGGGACCAGATGCCATGATCTTAGTTTCTTGAATGTTGGGTTTTAAGCCAACTTTTTCACCCTCCTCTTCCACTTTCATCGAGAGTCTCTTTAGTTCCTCTTTGCTTTCTGTCTTTATGGTGGTGTCATCTGCATGTCTGAGGTTGTTGATATTTCTCCCAGCAATCTTGACTCCAGCTTGAGATTCATTCAGCCCAGCATTTCACATCATGTACTCTCCACAAAAGTTAAATAAGCAGGGGGAGGAGCTAAGATGGCGGAGGAATAAGACGGGGAGAACACTTTCTCTTCCACAAATTCATCAAAAGAACATTTAAACACCGAGTAAATTCCACAAAACAACTTTTGAATGCCGGCAGAGGACATCAGGCACCCAGAAAAGCAACTCATTGCCTTATAAAGGAGGTAGGAAAAAATACAAAAGACAAAAAAAGAGACAAAAGAGGGAGGGACGGACCTCTGTCCGGGGAAGGGAGTCTTAAATAGAGAGAAGTTTCCAAACACCAGGAAACATTCTCACTGCCAAGTCTGTGCCAAACCTGGGAAGCACAGAGGGCAATATAACAGGGAGGAGAAATAAATAAACAATTAAAACCCACAGATTAAGAGCCCTGTGGTAATCCCCCCAGTGGAGAAGCAGCACAGACGCCTGCATCTGCCATTAGCAAGCGGGGGCTGGGCAGGGAGGCACGGCTCGGGCTGCATCGCTTAGAGTAAGGATCTGGCCTGAATACCCCAAGCGCTACCTGAACGAAATAATTTGGGCTAGCAAACTAGACTGTGGGATATCTACCACGCGAAAAGCCAGCTCTAACCTAAGACACCACCAGGCTCGCGCATGGAACAAAGGACTGTACAGAGATAGACGGCTGCAGACTGTCCCCCTCTGATGACAGGCAGCCAGAGCCAGAGGGGGGCAATCGCAGCCCCAGAGAGACATTATCTACAAAACTGTAAGCAGGCATCTTTGCTAACTAAGACTTCTTGGGGCTCTGGATGGTCAACATCGCCTGAGAAGGTGCGCCGGTTGTACACCCAGAAAACCAAACGGTGGGGAGGCGATAAGTCGCAGAAGCTGCGCTCGCTAAACACCTCATCACCTGCGCTGCTCAGACCTGCGAAGGGCACAAAACACAGGCCCAACCGAGTCTGGGCCTCTGAGGACTACCCGAGTGCCTGAACTTGAGCTGCTTAGACCTGGGACGGGTAAGCAGCCCATGGCCGGCCGTGGATGGTTCCTGGCAGAGCAACCTAGAGCCTGAGCAGTGTGGGCAGGAAGGCTACACGCGCTGTGAGCAGGGGCAGGCCCAGTGTGGCTGAGGCACTGCGAGCACACGCCAGTGTTATTTATTTGCAGTGTCCCTCCCTCCCCACAGCGACTAAACAAGTGAGCCTAAAAAAAAAAAAAAAAAAGGTGTCCACCACCGCCCCCTTTGTATCAGGGCGGAAATCAGACACTGAAGAGACCAGCAAACAGAAGAAGCTATAACAGAGGGAACTGCCATGGAAGCGACAGGCAATAAACTAAAATCCCATGGTTAGTACCAACTTCATAGGAAGGGGCATATAGATCTTGAGAAATATAAGCCAGAACAAGGAACTAGCCGAAAATGAACTGAACCCACAATACCCACAATATCAGAGAAAGTCCTATGTATATTTTTACCATTTTTACAATCATTCTTTCTCTCTTTTTTTAAAAATTTTTTTTAAAAAATTTCTTAAATCCTCTATTACTCCTTTAATTTTCACTTTTATAACCTTCTATTACTTTGTAAATAAATAAATAAAAGACCCTTAAAAAAAAAAAACTTCATATATATATATTTTTTATAACTTTTGTGACCTTTTTTTTTTCTTTCTTTTCTTTAACATTGTATTTTTGAACTTCCAAACACTGCTCTAGATTTTTAACTTTAGCTTTTTGGTACTTGTTATCAATTATGTACCTATTTTTTTTTTTTTTATAACTTTTGTGACTTTTTTCCCTCTCTCTTTCTATCTCTTCATCTTTTCTTTAATATTGTATTCCTGAAATTCCAAACTCTACTCCAGATCTTTAATTTATGCTTTCTGGTATTTGTTATCAATTTGTACCTATATCTTCTTTATAATTTTTGTGACTTTGTTTGTTTTTCTTTTCTTTTTTTTTTCTATCTTTCTTTTTCTTCTTCTTGTCTTTAACATTGTATTTTTGAAATTCCAAACTCTACTCTAGTTTTATAAACTTTTGCTTTTTGGTATTTGTTATCAATTTTGTACCTATATTTTCTTTATAACTTTTGTGACTCTTTTTTTTTTTCTTTTTCTCTCTTTCTTTTCCTTCTTCTTTTCTTTACTATTGTATTTTTGAAACTCAAAACTCTACTCTAGATTTTTAATATTTGCTTTTAGGTATTTGTTACCAATTTTGTACCTTTAAGAACCCAATCTTCAGTACCCATTTTTTACTAGGGAGTGAGATTACTGGCTTGACTGCTCTCTCTGCCTCCGGATTCTCCTTTTTCTCCACCAGGTCGCCTGCATCTCCTCCCTAACCCCTCTCTACTCTACCCAACTCTGTGAATTTCTGTGAGTTCCAAACGATGGAAAACACTTAGGGAACTGATTACTGACTGGATCTGTCTCTCTCCTTTTCATTCCATCCTTTTATCCTCCTGACCACCTCTGTCTCCTTCCTCCCTCTTCTCTTCTCTGTATAACTCCATGAAAATCTCTGAGCGGTCCAGTTGTGGAATGCACATAAGGAAGTGATTACTGGTTAGCCCGCTCTCTCCTCTATTGATTCCACCACGTCTCATTTGGGTCACCTCTAACTTCCTCTTCCCTCTTCTCTTCCCCGTGTAACTCTGTGAACCTCTCTGGGTGACCCACACGGTGGAGAAACATTTCATCTTTAACCTAGATGTTTTATCAATGGTGCTGTATAGAAGGAGAAGTTTTGAGACTACTGTAAAAATAAGACCGATAACTGGAAGCAGAAGGCTTAAGTCCAAACCCTGACTCCAGGGAACATTAATTGACAGGAGCTCATCAAATGTCTAGGGGAAGGCAATGGCACCCCACTCCAGTACTTTTGCCTGGAAAATCCCATGGACGGAGGATCCTGGTAGGCTCCAGTCCATGGGGTCGCTAAGAGTCGGACACGGCTGAGCGACTTCACTTTCAATTTTCACTTTCATGCATTGGAGAAGGAAATGGCAACCCACTCCAGTGTTCTTGCCTGGAGAATCCCAGGGATGGAGGAGCCTGGTGAGCTTCTGTCTATGGGGTCGCACAGAGTCGGACATGACTGAACCGACTTAGCAGCAGCAGCAGCATCAAATGTCTCCATAGCTACACTGAAACCAAGCACCACACAAGGGCCAACTAGTTCCACAGCAAGACATACCAACCAAATTTTCCAGCAACACAGGAACACAGCCCTGAGCTCCAATATACAGGCTACCCAAAGTCACCCCCAAATCATAGACATCTCATAACTCATTACTGGACACTTCATTGCACTCCAGAGAGAAGAAATCCAGCTCCATCCACCAGAACGCCGACACAAGCTTCCCTAACCAAGAAACCTTGACAAGCCACCTGTACAAACCCACACACAGTGAGGAAATGCCACAAAAAAGAGAACTCCACAAACTGCCAGAATACAGTAAGGACAACCCAAACTCGGCAATTTAAACAAGATGAAGAGACAGAGAAATACCCAGCAGGTAAAGGAACAAGATAAATGCCCACCAAACCAAACCAAAGAGGAAGAAATAGCGAAGCTACCTGATAAAGAATTCCGAATAATGATAGTGAAATTAATCCAAAATCTTGAAATCAAAATGGAATCACAGATAAATAGCCTGGAGAAAAGGATTGAGAAAATGCAAGAAAGGTTTAACAAGGACCTAGAAGAAATAAAAAATAGTCAATATATAATGAATAATGAAATAAATGATATCAAAAACACTCTGGAGGCAACAAATACTAGAATGACAGAGGCAGAAGATAGGATTAGTGAATTAGAAGATAGAATGGTAGAAATAAATGAATCAGAGAAGAAAAAAGAAAAACGAATTAAAAGAAATGAGGACAATCTCAGAGACCTCCAGGACAATATTAAACGTTACAACATTCGAATCATAGGAGTTCCAGAAGAAGAAGACAAAAAAAAGACCATGAGAAAATACTAGAGGAGATAATAGTTGAAAACTTCCCTAAAATGGGGAAGGAAATAATCACTCAAGTCCAAGAAACCCAGAGAGTCCCAAACAGGTTAAACTCAAGGTGAAACACCCCAGGACACATATTAATCAAATTAACAAAGATCAAACACAAAGAACAAATATTAAAAGCAGCAAGGGAAAAACAACAAATAACACACAAGGGAATTCCCATAAGGATAACAGCAGATCTTTCAATAGACACTCTCCAAGCCAGGAGGGAATGGCAAGACATACTTAGAGTGATGAAAGAAAATAACCTACAGCCCAGATTACTGTACCAAGCAAGGATCTCATTCAAATATGAAGGAGAAATCAAAAGCTTTACAGACAAGCAAAAGCTGAGAGAATTCAGCACCACCAAACCAGCTCTCCAACAAATACTAAAGGACATTCTCTAGACAGGACACACAAAAAGGATGTATAAACTCGAACCCAAAACAATAAAGTAAATGGCAACGGGATCATCAGATCAGATCAGATCAGTCGCTCAGTCGTGTCCGACTCTTTGCAACCCCATGAACTGCAGCACGCCAGGCCTCCCTATCCATCACCAGCTCCCGGAGGTCACTCAGACTCACATTCCTCGAGTCAGTGATGCCATCCAGCCATCTCATCCTCTGTCGTCCCCTTCTTCTCCTGCCCCCAATCCCTCCCAGCATCAGAGTCTTCTCCAATGAGTCAACTCTTCGCATGAGGTGGCCAAAATACTGGAGTTTCAGCTTTAGCATCATTCCTTCCAAAGAAATCCCAGGGCTGATCTCCTTCAGAATGGACCGGTTGGATCTCCTTGCAGTCCAAGGGACTCTCAAGAGTCTTCTCCAACACCACAGTTCAAAAGCATCAATTCTTCGGCGCTCAGCCTTCTTCACAGTCCAACTCTCACATCCATACATGACCACAGGAAAGACCATAGCCTTGACTAGGCGAACCTTTGTTGGCAAAGTAATGTCTCTGCTTTTGAATATGCTATCTAGGTTGGTCATAACTTTCCTTCCAAGGAGTAAGCGTCTTTTAATTTCATGGCTGCAGTCACCATCTGCAGTGATTTTGGAGCCCAGAAAAATAAAGTCGGACACTGTTTCCACTGTTTCTCCATCTATTTCCCATGCGGTGATGGGACCAGATGCCATGATCTTCGTTTTCTGAATGTTGAGCTTTAAGCCAACCTTTTCACTCTCCACTTTCACTTTCATCAAGAGGCTTTTTAGTTCCTCTTCACTTTCTACCATAAGGGTGGTATCATCTGCATATCTGAGGTTATTGATATTTCTCCTGGCAATCTTGATTCCAGCTTGTGTTTCTTCCAGTCCAGCATTTCTCATGATGTACTCTGCATAGAAGTTAAATAAACATGGTGACAATATACAGCCTTGACGTACTCCTTTTCCTATTTGGAACCAGTCTGTTGTTCCATGACCAGTTCTAACTGTTGCTTCCTGACCTGCATACAGATTTCTCAAGAGGCAGATCAGGTGGTCTGGTATTCCCATCTCTCTCAGAATTTTCCACAGTTGATTGTGATCTACACAGTCAAAGGCTTTGGCATAGTCAATAAAGCAGAAATAGATGTTTTTCTGGAACTCTCTTGCTTTTTCGATGATCCAGGGGATGTTGGCAATTTGATCTCTGGTTCGTCTGCCTTTTCTAAATCCAGCTTGAACATCAGGAAGTTCACGGTTCACATATTGCTGAAGCCTGGCTTGGAGAATTTTGAGCATTACTTTACTAGCGTGTGAGATGAGTGCAATTGTGTGGTAGTTTGAGCACTCTTTGGCATTGCCTTTCTTTGGGATTGGGATGAAAACTGACCTTTTCCAATCTTGTGGCCACTGCTGAGTTTTCCAAATTTGCTGGCATAGTGAGTGCAGCACTTTCACAGCATCATCTTTCAGGATTTGGAATAGCTCCACTGGAATTCCATCACCTCCACTAGCTTTGTTTGTAGTGATGCTTTCTAAGGCCCACTTGACTTCACATTCCAGGATGTCTGGCTCTAGGTCAGTGATCACACCATCATGATTATCTGGGTCGTGAAGCTCTTTTTTGTACAGTTCTTCTGTGTATTCTTGCCACCTCTTCTTAATATCTTCTGCTTCTGTTAGGTCCATACCATTTCTGTCCTTTGTCGAGCCCATTTTTGCATGAAATGTTCCTTTGGTATCTCTGATTTTCTTGAATAGATCCTTAGTCTTTTCCGTTCTGTTGTTTTCCTCTATTTCTTTGCATTGATCACTGAAGAAGTGATCAATAGCTCTTCTTGCTATTCTTCGGAACTCTGCATTCAGATGTTTATATCTTTACTTTTCTCCTTTGCTTTTCACTTCTCTTCTTTTTGAAGCTATTTGCAAGGCCTCCCCAGACAGCCATTTTGCTTTTTTGCCTTTCTTTTCCATGGGGATGGTCTTGATCCTTGTCTCCTGTACAATGTCACGAACTTCATTCCATAGTTCATCAGGCACTCTATCTATCAGATCTAGGCCCTTAAATCTATTTCTCACTTCCACTGTATAATCATAAGGGATTTGATTTAGGTCATAGCTGAATGGTCTAGTGGTTTTCCCTACTTTCTTCAATTTCAGTCTGAATTTGGCAATAAGGAGTTCATGGTCCGAGCCACTTATCAACAATTACCTTAAACGAAAATGGGTTGAATGCCCCAACCAAAAGACAGAGACTGGCCGAATGGATCCAAAAACAATGGATCCCTACATATGTTGTCTACAAGAGACCCACCTCAAAACAGGGGACACATACAGACTGAAAGTGAAGGTCTGGAAAAAGATTTTTCATGCAAATAGGGACCAAAAGAAAGCAGGAGTAGCAATACTCATATCAGATAAAATAGACTTTAAAACAAAGGCTGTGAAAAGAGACAAAGAAGGTCACTATATAATGATCAAAGGATCAATCTGAGAAGATATAACAATTGTAAATATATATGCACCCAACATAGGAACACTGCAATATGTAAGACAAATACTAACAAGTATGAAAGGAGAAATTAACAATAACACAATAATAGTGGGAGACTTTAATACCCCAGTCACACCAATGGATAGATCAACTAAACAGAAAATTAACAAGGAAACACAAACTTTAAATGATACAATAGACCAGTTAGACCTAATTGATATCTATAAGACATTTCATCCCAAAACAATGAATTTCAGCTTTTTCTCAAGTGCACACGGAACCTTCTCCAGGATAGATCACATCCTGGGCCATAAATCTAGCCTTGGTAAATTCAGAAAAATTGAAATCATTCCAAGCATCTTTTCTGACCACAATGCAGTAAGATTATATCTCAATAACAGGAGAAAAACTATTAAAAATTCCAACATATGGAGGCTGAACAACACGCTGCTAAATAACCAACAAATCACAGAAGAAATAAAAAAGAAATCAAAATTTGCATAGAAACTAATGAAAATGAAAACACAACAACCCAAAACCTGTGGGACACTGTAAAAGCAATCCTAAGGGGAAAGTTCATAGCAATACAGGCATACCTCAAGAAACAAGAAAAAAGTCAAATAAATAACCTAACTCTACACCTAAAGCAACTAGAAAGGGAAGAAATCTTAAAAATTAGGGCAGAAATAAATGCAAAAGAAACAAAAGAGACCATAGCAAAAATCAACAAAGCCAAAAGCTGGTTCTTTGAAAGGGTAAATAAAATTGACAAACCATTAGCCAGACTCATCAAGAAACAAAGGGAGAAAAATCAAATCAATAAAATTAGAAATGAAAATGGAGAGATCACAACAGACAACACAGAAATACAAAGGATCATAAGAGACTACTATCAGCAATTATATGGCAACAAAATGGACAACGTGGAAGAAATGGACAAATTCTTACAAAAGTACAACTTTCCAAAACTGGATCAGGAAGAAATAGAAAACCTTAACAGACCCATCACAAGCAAGGAAATTGAAACTGTAATCAGAAATCTCCCAGCAAACAAAAGCCCAGGTCCAGACGGCTTCACAGCTGAATTCTACCAAAAATTTAGAGAAGAGCTAACATCTATCCTACTCAAACTGTTCCAAAAAATTGCAGAGGAAGGTAAACTTCCAAACTCATTCTATGAGGCCACCATCATCCTAATACCAAAACCTGACAAAGATCCCACAAAAAAAGAAAACTACAGGCCAATATCACTGATGAACATAGATGCAAAAATCCTTAACAAAATTCTAGCAATCAGAATCCAACAACACATTAAAAAGATCATACACCATGACCAAGTGGGCTTTATACCAGGCATGCAAGGATTCTTCAATATCCACAAATCAATCAAAGTAATACACCACATTAACAAATTGAAAAATAAAAACCATATGATTATCTCAATAGATGCAGAGAAAGCCTTTCACAAATTTCAACATCCATTTATGACAAAAACTCTCCAGAAAGCAGGAATAGAAGGAACATACCTCAACATAATAAAAGCTATATATGACAAACCCACAACAAACATTATCCTCAATGGTGAAAAATTGAAAGTATTTCCTCTAAAGTCAGGAACAAGACAAGGGTGCCCACTTTCACCATTACTATTCAACATAGTTTTGGAAGTTTTGACCACAGCAATCAGAGGAGAAAAAGAAATAAAATGAATCCAAATTGGAAAAGAAGTAAAACTCTCACTGTTTGCAGATGACATGATCCTCTACATAGAAAACCCTAAAGACTCCACCAGAAAATTACTAGAACTAATCAATGAATATAGTAAAGTTGCAGGGTATAAAATGAACAGACAGAAATTCCATGCATTCCTGTACACTAATAATGAGAAAATAGAAAGAGAAATTAAGGAAACAATTCCATTCACCATTGCAATGAAAAGAATAAAATACTTAGGAATATATCCACCTAAAGTAACTGCTCAAAATTCTCCAAGCCAGGCTTCAGCAATATGTGAACCGTGAACTTCCCAATGTTCAAGCTGGATTTAGAAAAGGCAGACGAACCAAAGATCAAATTGCCAACATCCCCTGGATCATCGAAAAAGCAAGAGAGTTCCAGAAAAACATCTATTTCTTCTTTATTGACTATGCCAAAGCCTTTGACTGTGTAGATCACAATAAACTGTGGAAAATTCTGAGAGAGATGGGAATACCAGACCACCTGATCTGCCTCTTGAGAAATCTGTATGCAGGTCAGGAAGCAACAGTTAGAACTGGTCATGGAACAACAGACTGGTTCCAAATAGGAAAAGGAGTACGTCAAGGCTGTGTATTGTCACCATGTTTATTTAACTTCTATGCAGAGTACATCATGAGAAATGCTGGACTGGAAGAAATACAAGCTGGAATCAAGATGGCCAGGAGAAATATCAATAACCTCATATGCAGATGATACCACCCTTATGGTAGAAAGTGAAGAGGAACTAAAAAGCCTCTTGATGAAAGTGAAAGTGGAGAGTGAAAAGGTTGGCTTGAAGCTCAACATTCAGAAAACGAAGATCATGGCATCTGGTCCCATCACTACATGGGAAATAGATGGAGAAACAGTGGAAACAGTGTCCGACTTTATTTTTCTGGGCTCCAAAATCACTGCAGATGGTGACTGCAGCCATGAAATTAAAAGACGCTTACTCCTTGGAAGGAAAGTTATGACCAACCTAGATAGCATATTCAAAAGCAGAGACATTACTTTGCCAACAAAGGTTCGCCTAGTCAAGGCTATGGTCTTTCCTGTGGTCATGTATGGATGTGAGAGTTGGACTGTGAAGAAGGCTGAGCGCTGAAGAATTGATGCTTTTGAACTGTGGTGTTGGAGAAGACTCTTGAGAGTCCCTTGGACTGCAAGGAGATCCAACCGGTCCATTCTGAAGGAGATCAGCCCTGGGATTTCTTTGGAAGGAATGATGCTAAAGCTGAAACTCCAGTATTTTGGCCACCTCATGCGAAGAGTTGACTCATTGGAGAAGACTCTGATGCTGGGAGGGATTTGGGGCAGGAGGAGATGGGGACAACAGAGGATGAGCTGGCTGGATGGCATCACTGACTCGATGAATGTGAGTCTGGGTGACCTCCGGGAGCTGGTGATGGATAGGGAGGCCTGGCGTGCTGCAGTTCATGGGGTCGCAAAGAGTCGGACACGACTTAGCGACTGATCTGATCTGATCTGATCTGAAAGTAACTAAAGACCTATATATAGAAAACTATAAAACACTAGTGAAAGAAATCAAACAGGACACTAATAGATGGAGAAATATACCATGTTCATGGATTGGCGGAATCAATAAAGTGAAAATAAGTATACTACCCAAAGCAATTTATAGATTCAATGCAATCCCCATCAAGCTACCAACAGTATTCTTCACAGAGCTAGAACAAATAATTTCTCAATTTGTATGGAAATACAAAAAACCTCAAATAGCCAAAGCTATCTTGAGAAAGAAGAATGGAACTGGAGGAATCAACCTGCCTGACTTCAGGCTCTCCTACAAAGCCACAGTCATCAAGACAGTATGGTACTGGCACAAAGACAGAAATATAGATCAATGGAACAAAATAGAAAGCCCAGAGATAAATCTACGCACATATGGACACCTTATCTTTGACAAAGGAGGCAAGAATATACAATGGATTAAAGACAATCTCTTTAACAAGTGGTGCTGGGAAAACTGGTCAAACACTTGTAGAAGAATGAAACTAGAGCACTTTCTAACACTGTACACAAAAAATAAACTCAAAATGGATTAAAGATCTAAATGTAAGACCAGAAACTATAAAACTCCTAGAGGAAAACATAGGCAAAACACTCTCTGACATACATCAAAGCAGGATCCTCTATGACCCACCTCCCAGAATATTGGAAATAAAATCAAAAATAAACAAATGGGACCTAATTAAACTTAAAAAGCTTCTGCACAACAAAGGAAACTATAAGCAAGGTGAAAAGACAGCCTTCAGAATGGGAGAAAATAATAGCAAATGAAGCAACAGACAAACAACTAATCTCAAAAATATAGAAGCAACTCCTACAGCTCAATTCCAGAAAAATAAATGACCCAATCAAAAAATGGGCCAAAGAACTAAACAGACATTTCTCCAAAGAAGACATACAGATGGCTAACAAACACATGAAAAGATGCTCAACATCACTCATTATCAGAGAAATGCAAATCAAAACCACTATGAGGTACCATTTCATGCCAGTCAGAATGGCTGCAATCCAAAAGTCTACAAGCAATAAATGCTGGAGAGGGTGTGGAGAAAAGGGAACCCTCTTACACTGTTGGTGGGAATGCAAACTAGTGCAGCCACTATGGAGAACAGTATGGAGATTGCTCAAAAAACTGGGAATAGAACTACCTTATGATCCAGCAATCCCACTGCTGGGCATACACACTGAGAAAACCAGAATTGAAAGAGACACGTGTACCCCAATGTTCATTGCAGCACTGTTTATAATTGCCAGGACATGGAAGCAACCTAGATGTCCATCCGCAGATGAATGGATAAGAAAGCTGTGGTACATATACACAATGGAGTATTACTCAGCCATTAAAAAGAATATATTTGAATCAGTTCTAATGAGGTGGATGAAACTGGAGCCTATTATACAGAGTGAAGTAAGCCAGAAAGAAAAACACCAATACAGTATACTAACGCATATATATGGAATTTAGAAAGAGGGTAACAATAACCCTGTATATGAGACAGCAAAAGAGACACTGATGTATAGAACAGTCTTTTGGACTCTGGGAGAGGGAGAGGGTGGGATGATTTGGGAGAATGGCATTGAAATAAGTATAATATCATATATGAAACGAGTTGCCAGTCCAGGTTTGATGCCTGATACTGGATGCCTGGGGCTGGTGCACTGGGACGACCCAGAGGGATGGTATGGGGAGGGGAGGAGGGAGGAGAGTTCAGGATGGGGAACACATGTATACCTTTGGCAGATTCATTTTGATACATGGCAAAACCAATACAATATTGTAAAGTTAAATAAAATAAAATTAAAATTTTAAAAAAAGAAATAAATAAGATATTACCTTTGTATTTGAAAGCCTATGTTTTGTGAGTTTCTTCCCAGTTGAAAGCCCCCTTCCTCTGCCCTGAAGATAGCTATTATCTTGAATTATGTTAACTAATTATTTGTTTTCCTTCAAGTTTGTCATATATGTGTATGTATTAATCTATGTAGAAATCATATGTGTATATACTTATAAAAATCTTAATCTCTGCTATTTTGTTTAGCCTTCTTTTGTACTTTATATAGAAGGAATCATAATGTATTACTCTGTGACTCAATATTAAGTATTAGAGATATATTTATGTTGATTTATCTGGGATTCATGTTTCACTGTTGTATACTACTGCAATCTAACAAATATTGAATCGCAATGTTATATACTTGACACATACAATTTTGTTTACCAATTTTATCTCAGTAAAAAAGAATGCATTTCAATTTTTTTATTCTAAAAAAATAGTTAAATAAGCAGGATGACAATATATAGCCTTGATGTACTCCTTTCCCAACTTGGAACCAGTCCATTGTTCCATGTCTGATTCTAACTGTTGCTTCTTTACCTGCATACAGATTTCTCAGGAGGCAGGTAAGGTAGTCTGGTATTCCTATCTCTTTAAGAATTTTCCATAGTCTGTTTTGATCCACACAGCCAAAGGCTTTGAGGTAGTCAATAAAACAGAAGTAGATGTTTTTCTGGAACTCTCTTGTTTTTTCTATGATCCAAAGGATGTTGGCAATTTGATCTCTGGTTCCTCTGCCTTTTCTAAATCCAGCTTAAACATCTGGAAGTTCTTGGTTCACATATGGTTGGAGCCTCGTTTGGAGAATTTTGAGCATTACTTTGCTAGTGTGTGAGATGAGTGCAATTGTGTGGTAGTTTGAACATTCTTTGGCATTGCCTTTCTTTGGGATTAGAATGAAAACTGTTCTTTTCCAGTCCTGTGGCCACTGCTGAGCTTTCCAAATTTGCTGGCATATTGAGTGCAGCACTTTCACAGCATCATTTTTCAGGATTTGGAATAGCTCAACTGGAATTCCATCACCTCCACTAGCTTTGTTTGTAGTGATGCTTCCTAAGGCCAGGGCTTCACCTGTGGCTCAGCGGGTAAAGAATCTGCCTGCAATGCAGATCTGGGTACGATCCCTGGGTTTGGAAGATTCCCTGGAGAAGGGAAAGGAGACCCACTCCAGTATTCTGACCTGGAGAATTCCATGGACTGTATAGTCCACGGGGTCACAAAGAGTCAGACATGACTGAATGACTTTCACTTCCTAAGCCCCCCTTGACTTTGCATTCCAGGATGTCTGGCTTTGGTGAATGATCACACCATCATGGTTATCTGGGTTGTGAAGATCTTTTTTGTACAGTTCTTCTGTTTATTCTTGCCACCTCTTCTTAATATCATCTCCTTCTGTTAGGTCCATACCATTTCTGTCCTTTATCGAGCCCATCTTTGCATGAAATGTTCCCTTGGTATCTCTAATTTTCTTGAAGAGATCTCTAGTCTTTCCCATTCTATTGTTTTCCTCTATTTCTTTGCACTGATCACTGAGGAAGGCTTTCTTATCTCTCCTTGCTGTTCTTTGGAATTCTGCATTCAGATGGGTATATCATCCCTTTTCTCCTTTTCCTTTCATTTCTCTTCTTTTCACAGCTGAGGAGTAAGGCCTCCTCAGACAACGATTTTGCCTTTTTACATTTCTATTTCTTAAGGATAGTCTTGATCACTGCCTCCTGTACAATGTCACAAATCTCCACCCATAGTTCTTCAGGCACTCTATCAGATCTAATCCCTTGAATCTACTTTTCACTTCCACTGTATAATCTAATGGCTTTCATTTACATCATATCTGAGTGGTCTAGTGGTTTTCCCTACCTTCTTCAATTAAAGTGTGAATTTGGCAATAAGGAGTTCATGGTCTGAGCCACAGTCAACTCCTGGTCTTGTTTTTGCTGACTGTATGGAGCTTATCCACCTTAGACTGCAAAGATTATAATCAATCTGATTTTAGTATTAACCATCTGGTGATGTCCATATATGAAGGCATCTCTTGTGTTGTTGGAAGAGGGTGTTTGCTATGACCAGTGCACTCTCTTGGCAAAACTCTGTTATCCTTTGCCCTGCTTCATTTTGTACTCCAAGGCCAAACTTGGCTGTTACTCCAGATATCTCTTGACTTTCTACTTTTGTGTTCCAGTCCCCGATGATGAAAAGGACATTTTTTTTTCTTTTTTTGGTGTTAGTTCTACAAGGTCTTTTAGGTCATCATCAAACCATTCATCTTCAGCCTTTTCAGCATTAGTGGTTGGGGCATAGATTTGGTTTACTGTAATATTGAATGGTTTGCCTTGGAAACAGAGATCATTCTGTCATTTTTGAGACTGCATCCAAGTATTGCATTTTGGACTCTTGTTGACTGTGAGGGCTACTCCATTTCTTCTAAGGGATTCTTGCCCACAGTAGTAGATATAATGGTCATTTGAACTAAATTCACCCATTCCAGTTCACTTTAGTTCACCGATTCCTAAAATGCCCATGTTCACCCTTGCCATCTCATGTTTGACCACTTCCAATTTACCTTGATTCATGGATCTAACACTCCATTTTCCTATGCGTTATTATTCTTTACAGCATCAGACTCTACTTCCATCACCAGTCACATCCACAACTGGGCGTTGTTTTCACTTTGATTCTGTCTCTTCATTCTTTCTGGAATTATTTCTCCACTCTTCTCCAGTAGCATATTGGGCACCTACTGACCTGGTGAGTTCATCTTTCAGTGTCATACCTTTTTGCCTTTTCATAGTATTCATGGGGTTCTCAAGGCAAGAATACTGAAGTGGTTTGCCATCCCCTTCTCTAGTGGACCTTGTTTTGTCAGAACTCTCCATGACCCATCCAACATGGGTGGCCCTATATGGTATGGTTCATCAGTTCAGTTCAGTTCAGTCACTCAATCGTGTCTGACTCTTTGCGACCCCATGAATCGCAGCACGCCAGGCCTCCCTGTCCATCACCAACTCCCAGAGTTCACTCAGACTCATGTCCATCGAGTCAGTGATGCCATCCAGCCATCTCATCCTCTGTCGTCCCCTTCTCTTCCTGCCCCCAATCCCTCCCAGCATCAGAGTCTTTTCCAATGAGTCAACTCTTCACATGAGGTGGCCAAAGTATTGGAGTTTCAGCTTCAGCATCCTTCCTTCCAAAGAAATCCCAGGGCTGGTCTCCTTCAGAATGGACTGGTTGGATCTCCTTGCAGTCCAAGGGACTCTCAAGAGTCTTCTCCAACACCACACTTCAAAAGCATCAATTCTTCAGTGCTCAGCTTTCTTCACAGTCCAACTCTCACATCCATACATGACCACTGGAAAAACCGTAGCTTTGACTAGATGGACCTTTGTTGGCAAAGTAATGACTCTGCCTTTGAATATGCTGTCTAGGTTGGTCATAACTTTCCTTCCAAGGAGTAAGTGGCTTTTAATTTCATGGCTGCAGTCACCATTTGCAGTGATTTTGGACCCCCCAAAATAAAGTGTGACACTGTTTCCACTGTTTCCCCATCTATTTCCCATGACGTGATGGGACTGGATGCCATGATCTTCGTTTTCTGAATGTGGACCTTTAAGCCAACTTTTTCACTCTCCACTTTCACTTTCATCAAGAGGCTTTTAAGTTCCTCTTCACTTTCTGCCATAAGGGTGGTGTCATCTGCATATCTGAGGTGATTGATATTTCTCCCAGCAATCTTGATTCCAGCTTGTGTTTCTTCCAGTCCAGTGTTAAGCAGGATGACAATATACAGCCTTGACGTACTCCTTTTTCTATTTGGAACCATGGCTTGGTTCATAGTTTCATTGAATTAGACAAGGCTGTGGTCCATATGATCAGTTTGTTTGGTTTTCTCTGATGGCAGTTTTCATTCTGTCTGCCCTCTGATGGATAAAGATAAGAATCTTGTGGAAGCTCCTGATGGGAGAAACTGACTGTGGGGGAATCTGGGTCTTGTTCTGATGGGTGGGGCCATGCTCAGGAAGTCTTTAATCAAATTTTCTGTTGATGGGCAGGGCTGTGTTCCTTCCCTGTTGTTTGGCCTGAGGCCAAACTATACAGGGTAACAGTGGTAATAGCGACCTCTTTCAAAAGGACTAATGCATGCACTGTTGTATTCAGTGCCCCTGACCTCATAGCAGGCCACTGTATACGTACGCGTCCACCAGAGACTCTTGGACACTCACAGGCAAGTCTGGCTCAGTCTCTTGTGGGGACACTGCTCCTTTCTCCTGGGTCCTGGTGCACACAAGATTTTGTGTGTGCCCTCCAAGAGTCTGTTTCTCCAGTCCTGTGGAACTGTGTAATCAAATCCCACTGGCCTCCAAAGTCAAATTCCCTGGGGTTTCTCAGTCCCTTTGCCAGATCCCCAGGTTGAGAAATCTGTTGTGGATCCTAGAACTTTCTTAACAATGCCAGAATTTCTTTGGTGTAATTGCTCTGCAGTTTGTGGGTTGTCTGCTCATTGGCTCTATAGTGGGGCTAATGGCGACCTCCTCCAGGAGGGCTTAAGCCACACGCCATGTGTCCCAGGTCTGCTGCAGCCAGAGACCTTGCCCAGTGTACAAGGTTTGTATACTGGAAACTAAAAGCACTGATGATAGAAATCAAGTAAGATCTATATAAATAAACAAAGATTCATGGGTTGGGGGCCTCAACATTGTTAAGACATGAATTCTTTTCACATCAGAGATTCAGTATAATGCCAACCAAAACCACACAATAAAATTTTTTGTAGAAATTGACAAGCTGATCCTAAAATTTCTATGGAAAGGTGAAGGCATTTGAATAGCCAAAATAATTTTTCAAAAAAAGAGCAAAGTTGGATAACTCACATTACCTAATTTCAAGATTTATTACAAAGCTACAAAAAAAAAAGACAGTGGTATTGATGTAAAAATAAACCAGTGAAACAGAACATAGAGTCCATAAATAGACACACAGGTACATGATCAATTGATTTTCAACAAAGGCAACTGAATGGAGAAAGGTTAACCTTTTCAATAAATAGCATTGGAACATACCTGCATATGCAGAGAAAAAGAGCTTCAACTTATGCCTCATACTTTACACAATAATTAACTCACAATGGATTATAGACCTACGAGTAAGAGCTAAAACTTCTAGAAGAAATCATAGGAGGAAATCGTCATAATTTTTTAACTATTTCACTAAAATCACAGTTCATAAAAGACTTGATAAGTTGAACTTCAGCAAAACTTACAACGTCTGCTATAAAGAAAACACTGTTAAGAAAATATGAAACTAGAACACTTTCTAACACCATACACAAAAATAAACTCAAAATGGATTAAAGGTCTAAATGTAAGACCAGAAACTATAATACTCCTAGAGGAAAACATAGGCAAAACACTCTCCGACATAAATCACAGCAGGATCCTCTACGACCCAACTCTCAGAGTAATGGAAATAAAAGCAAAAATAAACAAATGGGACCTAATTAAAATTAAAAGCTTTTTCACAATGAAGGAAACCATAAGCAAGGTGAAAAGACAGCCTTCAGAATGGGAGAAAACAATAGCAAATAAAGCAGCTGACAAAAAATTAATCTCAAAAATATACAAGCAGCTCAAGCTCAATACAAGAAAACTAAATGACCCAATCAAAAAATGGGCCAAAGAACTAAACAGACATTTCTCCAAAGAAGACATATAGATGGCTAACAAACACATGAAAAGATGCTCAACATCACTCATTATCAGAGAAATGCAAATCAAAACCACAATGAGGTACCAATCTCATGCCAGTCAGAATGGCTGCTATCCAAAAGTCTACAAGCAATAAATGCTGGAGAAGGTGTGGAGAAAAGGGAACCCTCTTACACTGTTGGTGGGAGTGCAAATTAGCACAGCCACTATGGAGAACAGCGTGGAGATTCCTTTAAAAAACGGGAATGGAAATGCCATATGACCCAGCAATCCCACTGCTGGGCATACACACCAAGGAAACCAGAATTGAAAGAGACACATGTACTCCAATGTTCATTACAGCACTGTTTACAATAGCTAGGACATGGAAGCAACCTAGATATCCATCGGCAGATGAATAGATAAGAAAGCTGTGGCACATATACACAATGGAATATTACTCAGCTATTTAAAAGAATGCATTTGAATCAGCTCTAATGAGGTAGATGAAACTGGAGCCTACTATACAGAATGAAGTAAGTCAGAAAGAAAAACACCAATACAGTATATTAATGCTGCTGCTGCTAAGTCACTTCAGTCGTGTCCGACTCTGTGCGACCCCATAGACGGCAGCCCACCAGACTTCCCCGCCCCTGGGATTCTCCAGGCAAGAACACTGGAGTGGGTTGCCATTTCCTTCTCCAATGCATGAAATTGCAAAGTGAAAGTGAAGTTGCTCAGTCGTGCCCGACTCTTAGAGACCCCATGGACTGCAGCCTACCAGACTCCCCTGTCCTTGGATTTTCCAGGCAAGAGTAGTGGAGTGGGGTGCCATTGCCTTCTCCAATATTAATGCATACATATGGAATTTAGAAAGATAGTAATGGTGACCCTATATGCAATACAGCAAACACAGAGATAAACATACTTTTGGACTCTGTGGGAGAAGATGGGGGTGGGATGATTTGAAAGAATATCATTGAGACATGTATATTATCATATGTGAAGTAGATCACCAGTCCAGGTTTGATGCATGAGACAGGGTGCTCAGGGCTGGTGCACTGGGATAACCCTGAGGGATGAGATGAGGAGGAGGTGGGAGGGGGAGTTCAGGTTGGGGGACACATGTACACCCATGGCTGATTCATGTCAATGTATGGCAAAAACCAATACAATATTGTAAAGTAATTAGCCTTGAATTATGATAAATAAATTAATTTTTTTTAAAAAAAGAAAAAGTCAAGCCACACACTGAAATAAAATGCATGTTAATCATGTATCTGACAAAACACTCACTTCCAGACTATATAAAACATTTTATAACTCAAAAATAAGTAAACAACTCAATTAAAAGAAATGGACAAAATATATTTAAAAGACACTTCACTTCTACTATATCTGGGTGGCAAACAAGAACATAAAAAGATGGTCAGCATCATTAGTCATTGAAAAGTGAAAGTTGTTCAGTTGTGTCCAGCTCTTTGCGACTCCCTGGACTGTAGCAAGCCAGGCTCCTCTGTCCATGGAGTTCTCCAGGCAAGAATACTGCAGTGGGTTGCCATTTCCTTCCCAACCCAGGAACTGAACCTGCTTCTCCTGCATAGCAGGCAGACTCTTTACTGTCTGAGCTATCAGGGAAGCCATTAGAGAAATGCAAATTAAAACCACAATGATATATGACTCCATACTTGTTATAATGGCTAAGATTTTAGTGAGCACATCCAGACACTGACAAAGATGTAGAACAACTGGAACTCTCACACGTGTTGACAAGAATGCAACTGGTACTCCACTTTGGAAAACAGTTTGTCTCTCACAAAGTTCAACACATGTACACTTAGCAGGAATGAAAAATCTGACTTAAAACCCAGCATTCAAGAAACTAAGATCATGGCATCCAGTCCCATCACTTCATGGTAAATAGATGGAGAAACAATGGAAACAGTGTCAGACTTTACTTTCTGGGGCTCCAAAATCACTGCAGATGGTGACTGCAGCCATGAAATTAAAAGACACTTGCTCCTTAGAAGAAAAGCTATGACCAACCTAGACAGCATATTGAAAAGCAGAGACATTACATTGCCGACAAAGGTCCATCTAGTCAAAGCTATGGTTTTTCCAGGAGTCATGTATGGATGTGAGAGCTGGACCATAAATAAAGCTGAGCACTGAAGAACTGGATGTTTGTGAACTGTGGTGTTGGAGAAAACTCTCAAGAGTCCCTTGGACTGCAAGGAGATCAAACCAGTCAATCCTAAAGGAACTCAGTCTTGAATATTCATTGGAAGGACTGATGCTGAAGCTGAAGCTCCAATACTTTGGCCACCGGATGCAAAGAACTGAGTCATTGGAAAAGACCCTGATGCTGGGAAAGATTGAAGGCAGGAAGAGAAGGGGATGACAGAGGATAAGATGCCTGGATGGCATCACGTAATTGATGGACATGAGCTTGAGTAGGCTCTGGGAGTTGGTGAAGGACAGGGAGGCCTGTCGTGCTACAGTCCATGGGGTCACAAAGAGTCAGACATGACTGAGTGACTGAACTGATACTGATACACTTAGCATATCTAAGAAAGTCCACTCCTGGAGAAATACAAGCTTACATTCACACAATGTCCTGTCCATGAACATTTATAGTAGCTTTATTCATAATCACCACACATCAGAAAATACTTCAATGTTCTTCCCTTTGGTAAATGTATAATCACACTGCCTCACCTTTACAGGCAGAAACAGTACTCAGGAAGCAAAAGGAATGAGCTCGTGATGTGTGCAGTACCACCCATGGGTCTCAAAGCTGGTGTGCTCATTCAGAGTGAAGGCAGACTCAGAAACCCATACAGTCACTTTCACATGACCTTCTGTATAAGGCAAAATTATAGAGATGGAAAACAGGTCAGTTGATAACAGAACTAGGGGTGGGGGAAAGGAATTTGGGGGGTGATGGAATTTCATTATATCAGTGATTACATGACTATGAATTCATGAAGATTCATAGAGATGTATGCTAAAAAGAGTGAATTCTACTGTACAGAAAAAAATTTAAGTGAATAAAAACACATTATACATATGCACATACACACTCACACAGGAATATTATTCAGCCTCAAGAAAGGAAATCCTGCCATTTGTGATGACGCGGTTGAACCCAGAGGGCATTATACTATGTGAAATAAACCAGTCTCAAAAGACAAATTCTAATAATTGCACTTACATGAGGAATGTAAAATAGTGAACCTCATGGAAGCAGAGAGTAGAATGGTGACTGCCAAGGACTGGGAGAGGAGAAAATGAAGTGGTAATAATCAAAGGATGAGTTCATGCGTGCTAAGTCACTTCAGACTCTCTGTGACCCCATGGACTGTAGCTCTCCAGGCTCCTCAGTCCATGGAATTCTCCAGGCAAGAATACTGGACTGGGTAGCCATTTCCTTCTCCGGGAGAATCTTCCTGACCCAGGGATCAAACCCAGGTCTCCTGCATTGCATGCAGACTCTTTACCGTCTGAGCCCCCAGGGAAACCAATTGAAGGGTACAAAGTTTCAGTTGTGCAAGCTGAATAAGTCATACAGATTATCTACACAGCATAGTGGTTATAGTAACACTGGGTCACAGACTTAGAAATTTGCAAAGAGGGTAGATCTTACACTGTGCTGTTATTGAATTGAATTGAATTGAAGTCGCTCAGTCGTGTCCGACTCTTTGCGACCCTGTGGACTGTAGCCCACCAGGCTCCTCTGTCCATGGGATTCTCCAGGCAAGAATACTGGAGTGGGTTGCCATTTCCTTCTCCAGAGGATCTTCCCAACCCAGGGATTGAACCCGGGTCTCCCGCTTTGGAGGCAGACGCTTTAACCTCTGAGCCAATAATAAAGAGTGGGGGAAAATCTTTCAAGATGATAAATAAGTTTATGGCATAGATCATGGTGATGATTTCACAAGGGTAGATTCATCTCCAAACACCTCAAGTTTTATATATTAACTATATACAGGTTTTGTATGTTAATCATAGCTCAATAAAATGGTTTAAAAATGAAAACAAAGTATGAATCTGTACTTGGAAAGGTCTCTGGAACTTAGTTAGGATTTATTACAATTGGCTATTACAGATGTATGGATGGATGTACTAATGATATTCACCTTGTATTTGACCCATGAAGCAGATTACAAGCTATTTTCCAACTCAGTCGTTACAAATTAACTCAGAGATACCCTGACTACGGACAAAGCCCTGACTTTCTACCAAGAAACTCTTTGGACCAGTCAACAAGCTTTGTACCTCTCAGGCTACCATTTGTTTTTCATTAACCAGAACATTCCCAAAGGAGAGACTACATTTTCTGATTCAGCATCAAAAACAGAACAGAGCAGTGGTCACCAAAGAAATATTTCCTATACAACGAGGCAGCCCAGAAATGCTGGAAGTGGAATTTAGTGCGTCTCGAAGCAGCTGGGTTTCACACGGACATAGCACAGCCCAGATGACAGCTCTCAGAGAAACAAGCACAAAACACCCATGACTTACGGGTAACTTCCCCAAGCTTTTTAAAATGTCCAGCCCTTCCAGTTGTGTTTTAGGGTGAAGTGTGAACTCTGAGATGGGCGTGAACTCTACATGTTATTCATTCACACTCCCTGCACATGTTGTCATGGAAAGTTTGTTGAATTAAAGAAAGCATGGATAAATACAAATGGTAAAGAAAGCCTGACGTTGTTTCTAACCATCCCCGTGTGCTGAGGCCACAGGTATGTGCATCCAGTCTCCTGACCTGGCCCTGGGCCTGCAGCTGGGTGCCCCTGAGGTCGTGGGCCAGGGTGAGCATGTAGGGGTCAGGAGCAGTTGGCCACACAGGACCATTGCTGGAGGAATCAGTCTACTTGGCCAGGACCAGCTCCCAAACAGAGCTTTAGGAACTATCTCTGAAATACACCCCCTTCTTCATCCTGAGGCAAATCCATGAATTTCCAAACTTTCCAAGGAGATGGTAGGAGGTGGGGCTCATTGAGGTCCTGGAAGGGTGGTGAGTGTCCTGGAAGCCTTGCCTGCGTAGGACCAAGTGGGA
This sequence comes from Tragelaphus eurycerus, assembly GCA_935064755.1. Lineage (NCBI taxonomy): Eukaryota > Metazoa > Chordata > Mammalia > Artiodactyla > Bovidae > Tragelaphus > Tragelaphus eurycerus. The sequence continues at coordinate 18,062,962 of CAKXYN010000039.1, read as the reverse complement.
GGTTGTGAAGGGTGTGTGTGTCCACAGGGAGAGGGTGAGAAGGCAGAACACTCATAAGTCTGGGAGTCACAAGAGGCAGCTGGGACGGGTACCCGCAGGGTCACCTTCACACTAGGAGAGGCAAGAATGTGCTTTCCCTGAACTTAACTAAACCTTTGAGGATAACAAACCCAGCTTCTCCCACTCGGGCCTCAAAAGCAGCCAGCACAGTGCTAAGTGGCTAACAAAGTCTTCACACAAATCCCTGATAAATTTAACTAAATGAGAACCTGGTGCTGAATGAAGCCAAATTCATCAACTGAAGCAAAAATTGGGGTGGAAAACACTGATGTAATTCAAAGTATCATTTCTCCTCTATTCTGACCACGCAGTATGGGGCCCTGAAAGTTCAGAGTTTTTTGTGAGCAGTCAAAACTAAGAGACGTTGGGAATTCCCTTTTGGTCCAGTGGTTAGGACTCCACGCTTCCACGGCAGGGGGCATGGGTTCGATCCCTTGTTGGGGAACTAAGATCCACAAGCCATGTACCACAGCAAAAGTGAAAAGTGATGGTGTTACTCAGTCGTGTCCAACCCTTTGCAACCCCACGGACTATAGCCGGACAGGCTTCTCTGTTCGTGGAATTCTCCAGGCAAGAATACCAGAGTGGTAGCCTTTCCTTCTCTAGGGGATCTTCCCCACCCAGGGATAAAACTCAGATCTCCTGCATTGAGGTGGATTCTCTACCACTGAGCCAACATGAGAGACATTTAAGAGAGACATTTACAGAAATGAGACCATGTAGTGTGGAGATGGCAAGCAGGTTTTTTACTTTACAATATTGTATTGGTTTTGCCATACATCAACATGCATCCACCACGGGTGTACACGTGTTCCCCATCCTGAACCCCCCTCCCACCTCCCTCCCCATACCATCCTTCTGGGTCATCCCAGTGCAGCCTCAAGCTTCCTGTATCCTGCATTGAACTTGGACTGGCGATTCATTTCTTATATGATATTATACATGTTTTAATGCCATTCTCCCAAATCATCCCCCCCTTCCTCTCCTACAGAGTCTAAAAGACTGTTCTATATATCTGTGTCTCTTTTGCTGTCTCGCATACAGGGTTGTCATTACCATCTTTCTAAATTCCTTATATATGCATTAGTATACTGTATTGGGAGAAGGCAATGGCACCCCATTCTGGTACTCTTGCCTGGAAGATTCCATGGACGGAGGAGCCTGGTACGCTACAGTCCATGGGGTCGTGAAGAGTCAGACACGACTTCACTTTCACTTTCACTTTTCACTTTCATGCACTGGAGAAGGAAATGGCAACCCACTCCAGTGTTCTTGCCTGGAGAATCCCAGGGACGGCGGAGCCTGGTGGGCTGCCATCTATGGGGTCACACAGAGTCAGACACGACTTAAGTGACTTAGCATTAGCTTAGCATTAGCATACTGTATTGGTGTCTTTCTTTCTGGCTTACTTCACTCTGTATAATAGGCTCCGGTTTCATCCACCTCATTAGAATTGATTCAAATGTATTCTTTTTAATGGCTGAGTAATACTCCATTGTGTATATGTACCACAGCTTTCTTATCCATTCATCTACTGATGGACATCTAGGTTGCTTCCATGCAAGAAAGGTTTAACAAGGACCTAGAAGAAATAAAAAAGAGCCAATATATAATGAATAATGCAATAAATGAGATCAAAAACACTCTGGAGGCAACAAACAACAGGCAAGCAGGTTTGAATTTAACTACTGGTTCTACTCAACTGAGAACACTGTTGAGAGGTCAGTGTTGACAGAGATGAAGCTCCTTCTGCCTTGATCGACCAGCAATGTCTGTCAGGATCAGGGAAATAGGACTGGGACCACGTGCTCACCCCTGCCGTTCCTGCTGGTGGAAGAGATGGGCCTGAACCTTGGTATGTGAATTTGGCGGGGGAGTTCAGCTTTCTGGGTCTCCATTTCCTTGACTATGTAATAGTTCAAACTAGATGCCCTTGAAAGTCTCTACCAGCTCCAGGAAGAGAAGGGAGTATGAAGGTCCTTTCTGTTTAATGAACACTCTAAAAACCATCCTTAACTAATTTTTGCTGATGATGTCATAATATACTAAAAGTAACAATTGTGAAAGAGCATTGTCACTTCCCAGAGCAGATGGATGCTTCTAACTTGTCTCTGCAGATCTGCCTTCTTCCTTTCTTCAGCCTGCTCTCTGCAGCTGGGGCTGACTTGCTTCACCTTCATCAACCAGCCTCTTTGCCACCTGGCTTCCGGGTGGGTTTGGGTAATGAGGACCCTAGCAGGAAATAGGAGGGAAAGTGAAAGGAAGGGGGCAGATTAAGGAGGGAGATGAGTGAGCAGGAGGAAGCCCAGGCTCCCTCCCTGCAGGGTTGCTTTGTCCCTTGAGGGAGGCCATCACTTCTCGAAAGCTGGACTTGTCTGCCAAACTCTCCTGGATTCTGCTAACCAGTCCTCCCTTCGGTCCTCCAAGTTCAGAATGGTAACAGCCCACGGATGCAGTGTTCCCTGTGGTCTCCACCTGTACCTACATAAACAGTTCCTTTCTTAAACCTCCTTTGAAAAGTCAAAGCACTAGTCACTCAGTCATGTCTGATTCTTTGCAACCTCATGGACTATAGCCTGCCAGGCTCCTTGGACCATGGGATTTTCTAGGCAAGAATATTGGAGTAGCTTGCCATTCCCTTCTCCAGGGGACCTTCCTGACCCAGGGATTGAACCTGTAGCTAGCTCTTATGTCTCCTGCATTGGCAAGCGGGTTCCTTACCATCTGAGCCACCAGGGTAGCCCTAAACCTCCTTTAATTATCCTAATTTGAAGGGGACATCTGTTTACTGGTAGGATGCAGATACATCATCTCAGGGTCTTTTACAAATTAATAAATAATAAACGTTGTTTAATTAATGAACTGTGACCTTATAGCCTTTGAAGAAATATCATCTTTGGAGAAATGGGACAAAGGTTGCAGACAGTAAGAACAGAGCAGAACTGTGGAGCAGAAACCAGGGTTTCTGATTGACAGTGAATATGTGGACCAAACACAAGGATGTGAAACCTGTAGACCAGCATGGCTCTTCTGGCATCTCTCTTGTTCTCTAAGCCTCTCTCTTAGTAACACTGTTAAAAATCTTTACAGTTTTATTCTCCCTTATCTATCTAGCTGTCTTTCTACCTAGCTAGCTACCTATCAACTAACTCCCTGGGGATAATCTGAGGGATGCATTTTAACTGTCCCTTTCATGTCCCTCTAGTTCCAGCACCATTCTTGTCCAATAAGACTTGGACAGGGTAGCCAACTTTGCTTCTTCACAAAACTGCTATTCTCAGAAAGGAAGAGTGCATGGAAGTGTAAATTGTAGGTTCTCTGATGGGTCCTGGCCTCAGTACAAGGGGATTACAAAGACAGCAAAGACAGCCAGACAGGAACACAAAGGCAAGACATAAACACAGAGACCAATTTAAAAATCTTTCTCACCATTCCTTTCCTGGCCTGAGACACTGCTCCCAGGCTACCTGGTGTCAGCTAGCCTTATTGAAGACCGGGGAAGGAGTAGACATTTGGGGACGCTCTTTGCATGAGTTTTTCCTCTCATGCTCAGTTGGTTTTTTTTGTTTTGTTTTGTTTTGTTTGTTTGTTTTTTGCCCTAACTACATGTTTTCTTGCTATCAGACAGAAAGAAAATAAACATAGTAACCTTGAGTTGCCAAACTTTTACATCCCAGGCTCTAAGTTACCATGACTGGCAATCTCGTCTCCAATTTCTGAATGGACAAAAAAATTGCAAAAGCCAAAATCATTGTCACAGAACTGGAAATAAGCTAACAGAAGACATTGTCAGAACTGGATGAATTTCTCCATGCCAATGGGACTTCCTTGAGAAAATGACCCTGGCCTCAAAGTCTCTGGAATAAAGTGAACAGGGCCAGCAGACTGAACAAAGCAGGTGCGCTCGGAGTGCACTCGGAGGAGAGACGCAGAGTGTGCATTCAGTTGTTCATTTCCTCATTCACTCTTGCATTCGAGTCATTTACTGGACACCTGCTATGGGCCAGGCTCTGGGTTAGATGGCAGGAGGTAACAGTAGGTGAAATAACAGATGTGGCCTTGTTACAAACCACACTTGAGTCTGCCTGGTCATGCACAGCAAAGCCAACCTACTGACACTGAGTTGTGCTGAAAGAAAGTGAAGTATTTATTACAGGAGCCAAACAAGGAATCCAGGCAGCTCATGCTCAAAAGACCCAAACCCCCTGAAGGGTTTCAGGGGAAGGTTTTTAAAGACAAGGTGAGAGCGGGGGGGTTGTGGGGTGTGTGATCAGCTTGTGAGTGTGTTTCTGATTGGTTGGTGGTACCTTAATTGGGAGTCAACATCATCAACCCTCTGATTCCAATCAGTCTGTGGTTATCTACATGCTGGTAGGCAGCATGTAGTTAACTTCTCCTACCTGGTAGGAGTTTCAGTGTTGGAAAATAGCTCATAGGATATCACTCAGAATGTTATCTATAATGCTTGAGGAGGAGCTAAAAGGTCCTTGACTTTGTTTAATAGCTAAACTATTACTTTTTTGTCTGTTTCCCTTTCTGCATTTTATCACTTCCCTGATTAAATTTATTCTTTGACTAAAATTCTTATATAGACAAAAGGCAGACAGAGGACATGTGGGTGGGGGTGGGGGTGGGGTGTCTGTTCTGGGAAATTCCCATAGGGTCCTGCTTAGCCTCTGCCTTCATGAAACTTATAATTCAGGGAGTAGTGGAAATTGCTATGGCAAAGTTCTAGAAAACATAGCCACCAATTAATTTTTCTGTTGGAGGGGAGATTTCAGCTAATCATGAGGTAAATACCTTATGTTCTGGGAAAATTGCAAAAGGACTCTTTTGCCACCCAAACATAAAGTCAGTGGCCAGCCACTCTTGGGAGGAGAGATGAGGCCTGGCTGGGTGATTCTGGGTGACAGAATTGTGGCTATTGTCTCCCCTATTGACATCTGGAGCTTGAAGATGGATGGTCAGTCAGAGGGGTAAACTTGGAGTGGGATCAGTGGTCCCTTGGATGGGACAGGATCAAGACCCCCTCCTTCATGGTGTCAAAATTTTAACAACATAAGGAGCCAATTTAGGTTAATTCTAAAGATCAGAAAATGAATGTTATTTTATTACTGGCTTTAAGAGTCAAATCTGAGAGCCCATGTGTCAAGGTAGAAATCCTTCAGTCTCAAGCGTTCTTGGTGCCATTCCCAGGCCCACCCTACTCTCTGGCCATTGAGGAGCTCCTTCGCTGCTTTAGGCCCCTACTTGCTCATTACACACCCATCTGCTCTACTTATTCCATTCATTTCCACCAGCTTGCAGTTGGTTGCTGGCCCGTGTGTTTCCCATCTGTTCTGCTATCTCCACCAGGGAAGGGATCGTGTGTATTCGCATCACCCTGCAGCCCAGAAGAGGGTCTAGAAGGATGTCCACGGCATATTTTGGATTCATTTAACATCTGCTGCGTAAAATGAGAGGTGTGATTATCACAGTGTCCACTGCTCAGGCCTCTGTGGCCCCGGCAGGCAAACACCCTCTTGCTCCCCACCCTGTGGAGTGGGACGGGCTCGGATAGGATGGACTGGAAACCTCTCCTCTCTGTGGTCCAACTTCATCAGCTCCCCATAGTCAGCCTCACTTCACGATAGCCCTGGGGTGGCGGGGAGTGGTCTGCGGCCCTGCTCCTCAGAGAACCCCAACTAGCTTCCTCCCCCCACGGTGGGGGAGCACCTCCTTCACTGCTCTTACCTCACTTCCCTCTGCTCCACCAAGACACCAGACCACTCACCTCTCCTCTTCCCCCGCCTCCCAGGCAAAGCCAGGCGAGAAAGTTGCCTTCGGATCTGTCCTTAAACGAGGAACAGGGAGGTCCAGCTGCCATTTGAAGCTGGAAGGGAATATGCAGGCAGGAGATGGCAAACAGGGCACACTGTCAAGCGCTGCCACAAGGTGATGACAGAAATAGCCTGACCAGCATCCACTCTGGAGAGCCCCGGGCCTGGGAGAGTTGAGCCCAAGAAGCCAGAGTGTGGCCACGTGAGAAATGCTCGCGAACGAGGAGCAGGAGGGGTTGGGGTGATTCACTCAGGAACTCAGCACAAAGCCAGTGTGGAGGGAGTGGCTGAAGGGAAACACGTGTGTGTGTGTGTGCGTGTGTGTGTGTGTGCACATGCGTGTGTGTGCGCGTGCACGCCCACGTGTGCGCACGCTCACTCAGTCATAACATGGGTGATGGGAAACTTTTTTTTAAATTTAATTTCATTTCATTTAACTTTACAATATTGTATTGGTTTTGCCATTTAAATTTTAAAAAGATGAGGAAGGCTAGAGCACATCTGGACGTTGGCGCGTGATCTTCCAAAAGGCAGACACTGCAGTTACAGGAGCTCAAAGTGCAGCCCTGGACCTGAGGGGGCGGCTCCGTGTGAAGATGGCTGAGTGGGCAAGGACGCATGCGCGTGTGGAGATCTGCCGTCCTGCGACCTGTCTGCTTCGTGAGATGAGGCGGGGTCTCCTGAAACAGGAGGGGGAGTGGATGGAGGTGATTGGTGACAGGGAGTGCTGCATGGGGACGGTGGGGATAGTCTGATAAACCGTGTGGAAAACCACAGGAAGCTGAGAGGGGAAACCAACAGTTGGTAGCCTGGAGGTGTCCATTCTGCTCCTAGAAAGGGAGGCAAGCGCAATGGCGCGCTCACCTCTGCTGAAGGAGGAAACAGAACAGGCGCCATCTTGAAAGCAGAACTCTATCTTGGGCCCGATCTTGGGCCGGACTGTGGACTTTGAGCTATATGCCCAGTATCTATGGAAATGACATACCAACTGGAAAACCAGACCCCCGCCACCCCACCCATGGAAGAGCCCCAGGGCTCCTACCTAGACTCTCTGTCGCCTAAAAGAATACCCTAATTATCTGTGTAACCAAACAGAATCATAAATTCTATTATGCTTATTGGGTTTGACCACCGGCTTATTGATAACTGTCCACTGTTAACTACCTAGGCTTAAGGCATACGAAGCATAGGTTTAAGGCATGTGAATGATGGGCTAACTTTGCATCTTTCTTTCCCTTTGTTCACACTAGTTTCAGAGAATTTTGAGATGTGGGTTTGAGCATGTACACTTAGGATCTATAGTGAAAGCGAAGTCGCTCAGTCGTGTCCGACTCTTTGCGACCAGTGGACTGTAGCCCACCATGCTCCTCCGCCCATGGGATTCTCAAGGCAAGAATACTGGTGTGGGTTACCATTTCCTTCTCCAAATAAGGTTTTCACAAAAACTGGTCGGGGTCCTTGGCTAAGAGGAGACAGTGCCTTGGGCCCACCAGTGTAATAAACTGCACTCCACTGTCTGCATGGTCCTTCTGAATGAGTTTGTTTCCCGGAACACGGGCCTACAACACCGCGACACGGAAGCACCTCCTGCAAGTGGTGGAGGTGGACCGTATTTCCTGTCCTGGGAATGCACAGTCCAACCTCAGGTAAACCCTTTCTTAACTATCAGGGCATTTCTATTCTTGGCCAACAAGCAACTTCTGCATGAGAGAGAATTGCTTTCCTAATTGGGACCAAGAATTTTTTAATGTGTTAATTTTATCAGCCTCCATTTCCATGTTAATTTTATTTCAACTTTATTGTAAATCCTTTTGGGCTTAGCTCTTATTGTGATTTTTAAAATTTGTACATTGGTCCCTGGTGGTTCAGTTAGGAATCTGCCTACAATGTGGGAGACCCAGGTTTGATCCCTGGGTCGGGAAGACCCCTGGAGAAGGACATGGCAATCCACTCCAGTATTCTTGCCTGGAGAATTCCGTCGACAGAGGAATGTGACGGGCTACACTGTATGGTGTTGCAAAGAGTCATACATGACTCAGAAACTTACACGACTTTCACTTTCAAACTTAAAACTAAGATTTTAAACCAGATCACCATTCACGACACGTGTCATTGTACTTTCATGTGGTACTTTTTAAACTCACTTCTTATCTCCAGCTACAAAATAGTTACATCCTAAGGAGATGATTTTAAGGCCTGAAGATGTTGCAGAAATGTGGGCTAATTCTATGGGTGGAATCATTTTAATTATACGTAGTGACTAAGACCTGGGTTCTGTGCAGAGAAGCAAATGCGTTTTAACACCATTAATCATCACAATCTCAAACACCCCATCCTCCTGGACTGACCAAGATAATGTGACCTGAAAAAGTCAAAAAGGAAAAAAAATAAACCAAAATTCATTTGGTAAAATCTGGAAATTGTGTTTCAGCCAGATGGTTATATTAAACATAGATGGTTATATTAAACATGCATGATGTCCTCTCAAGCCCATAGTATTTCCTGAGACCACAACACAGAGGGCTTGACCAATGGGAAGCTGGGGACCCAGTTCAACTGCTCAACTCAGAGTTCAGATTTGATAGTCAGATAATAAATATTATTCAAGTTAGAGAAGAGCCAGCAAACATCTATCAAGTAGTAAGATTTTAAATTTGTACTTTGCTAAAATTGTCTTTAAACCTCAAGAAAACTCTAATCCACAGTTATACAGACTTTGTCTTATAGGGTAAATATTTAAGGCTTAAAAATCACCTTAAATAATTCCCGTGGTTCAGATGGTAAAGAATCTGCCTGCCTGCCGGGTTTGATTCCTGTGTTTGAAAGATCCGCTGGAGAAGGGAATGGCAACCCACTCCTGGGATTCTTGCCTGGGAAATCCCATGGACAGAGGAGCCTGGTGGGCTACAGTCCATGGGGTCACAAAGTCAGACACAGTTGAAAGACTCACACTTTGCCTTTTCACTTTAGAACCACAGATGGTCGCTATTGCATACACAATGTTTTTGCTTGGTCTGTTTTGTTTGCAACACTTTAAATGCACAGAAAAACCATTGTGAGCTCACACGCCAAATTAAAAACAGGCTGAGGGCTTCAAATCAAAGTGTAGACATTTCCAGCTATATTTCAGCTCTTTCAGTGATGAACATCTCAGTATTTTCCAACAAGGCTCATTTGGTAATTAAACTCTTCTTAAATTCCTCTAGAATTCTAAAAATCCTTGAGCCAACTTTTCTTTTCCTTTAATTCCCACTTCTGTCTACTCTGACCTACAGAGCTGGCAAACCCTTTTCTTCCTTAAAGCCTTGGAAGTAGATGAAGTCTTTAGGAGAACAGTCACATTCGTTTTATCCTAATTTGACACAGAATGGTTTCCAGACCCTCTACAATCTTGAATGCCCTTCTTGGCATCTTGCTGCCAATGGAGCTTCTAAAACATGTCCTCCGGGACCTCACAGCTCTAGAAACTTCATGTAACTTCTGTGGATGTGTTTGAACTATTGCATAACCTAATTTGGAGGGAGTATTGGAAACACTATCACCTTCACATAGATTCGATGTTTTTGTTTTGGCTGAGCTATCATCTGGCCTCTGTAGTAATTTCCATAAAGAATTGAAACATCTCTTTGTAATAAAAGTTCAGATTTTTAGACTCAAATACAGTCAAAGGTTCCAGGAGGAGCTCAAAAAACATTGCATGAGTGAATGCCACTGAAATCTTTGGATTTCTGTGAAGTAAGTGTAAATCCTTCTGTGGGAAATGTGTTCTTTTGTGTATGAAACAAGTATAAAGCCCTTTGGGGTGAGGCTGACCAGAAACACGGTTTAGTGTATGAAATAGGGAGCCACAGGGGAGAGGTGCCTGAGTCTCTATGTTGGGCCCTTGATCCCCCATCTCTTCTTCAGGAGGCCCCATAACAAAGATGGGTGTATAAGGAAAATTCACTTATCTTTAAAGGTCTTATCTTTGGTTTGACATTGTGAAGCATGTTTGAAGGTTAGTGTGAAAAAATAGGTGTTTTAAAAGACATTCCCTTTTTCATAATTCCATTTTTATGTACAAAATTCTGGTGTTTTCCTAGCCATCAGAATGCCTGCATTTTCTCTACTGTTGTTAACTGCAGGAGAGGATTGTGGGTGTTGCTGAAAACGTCTGCTTCTGCTAACCCATCACAAAGACCCGCAGTGACTAGTTTTCTTGTGCTTTTTAACCTTCACACCTACCAGACACATCAGGCTTCACTCCCACCTGGTGCTGGCACTAAAAATAACCGACTCCAGTAGCGAGCCACTTCACACCATTACATCGTTTACACAGTGGCACGGCTCCTGGCTTCCAGAACTGTGTCTGCCCCTGGCTTGTTCCCACTACTGATTCTTGTTTCTTTTTTAAATTGTTTTGGCTGCACTGGGGCTTCATAGCAGCAGGCGGGCTTTCTCTAGTTGCAGCGCATGGACTTAGCTGCACCTCAGCATGAGGATCCTCGTTCCCACACCAGGGACTGAACCCACACCTCCGCCTTGAAAGGCAAGTTCTCAACCACTGGGCCACCAGGGAAGTCCCTCCCACACCCCCACCACTATTGTCTTTCACCTTGAAACTTAGGAGAAGACAAACCCTTCATTCCCCAGAGCTGCCCGAGGACACAGAGGTACCATGCACATGCGAAGAACACCATATTTTAAAAAGAATTAGAATAAGTGTCTCTACATAAACCCTCTTGTTCTGCAGTTGAGGAGGGTAAGATGCTTATATTTTGAGGAGGAGACACTGGGCTTGGCAGGAAAGGGGAAAGGAGTCCTTTTAAGGTGGATTTTAAAATCATTTGGGACCTAAAATCTTAATCTGGAAACACACTAGATCTGTCCTCACACATCCCTCCAGTTCATTTTTCACATAAGTGTGGAAGGTGGAAATCACTCAGTTTGCTACTGGCTCATAGCATCACTACTTCCCAGTCATTTCCCAGGCTTGGCAGCATTCATGGAAAGAACCCACACCTTTCCATTCTTGCCATGTTATACAGAGTACATATTCTCTGAAGCCTTCTAAAAAGATGTTCGCAAACAGCACCTCTGCTCCAAGAAGTCCCACACACATGTATCGAGTGAACAAGTACAAATTTAGCAATTTTAATCAATGTCCTTGCAGACGAGTGTAGATATGTATATGCATATATACATATATATATATCTCAAAATCGAGAATTTACAAGTAAAATTTGATACATTTGGTCTAGTGGTGGATAAGTCCACAGAATAAATCTTAAGTAGGCTACATTTCCTTTGCTGGTGTTTTTAATAATTCAGTTCTACTGCATAGAGAGGGATCCAAAGCTTAAATTTAGCTACTTTGGGAGGAGTCCAGTGAGAAAAAAGAAAGCGGGTGGTGTTCCATGAAGAGAGCTGAGCATGTTGATACTGATCCCTGGAGATACTGAAGCATCTGAACTTTGGGCCTAAAAAGGATGCAAATCTCACCGTGCATCCCCATAGCTGAGTGTCTGTGCCATCTCTGGGACGTGCTGTTATAAGTAAAACCTGTAGAGAAGCAAAGTTAACAGCAACACTGAAGCCGGTGTGTGGTCCAGGCCGAGACGCAGGACTGAGCTGCAGATTGAAGACGCCTGAGGTGTCCAGTGTCCACTGTGTGGCCTTGCTGACACCGGGGACAGCAGGGGGCTTGGGACCCTGCCTCTTTTCCTGCTCGCAGGCCCTCACTCAAGTTAACGAGGGGGTCGGCAGGGCGAGCTTCCGGCACGATCTTCCTGCGGTTACCACTTCCCTGGGATGGAGACCCCACACTCGTACCAGCCCACGTAGTAGTAGGGAGTTCCAAAACCTATGTTGCCAAAGCTGACTGGCTCTTGGCGGTACTGGCGATAGTAGCCTGGAAGGTTAAAAAAAGAGAGAGAGAGAAAGAAAATGCATGTGTGACACTGATTTATAATAGAAAATGGATATTTGGTTTTCATCCCCACTCCTGGCACAAGGCTCCCCAAACCCTTGGAATTTCCTGCGTGTTAAGAGCATTAACTCTGATGTTGAAGCTGAAACTCCAATATTTTGGCCCCCTGATGCGGAGAGCTGACTCATTTGAAAAGACCCTGATGTTGGGAAAGATTGAAGGCAGGAGGATAAGGGGACGACAGAGGATGAGATGGTTAAATGGCATCACTGACTCAATGGACATGAGTTTGGGTAGACTCCAGGAGTTGGTGATGGACAGGGAGGCCTAACATGCTGCGGTTCATGGGGTTGCAGAGTCCGACACGACTGAGCAACTGAACTGAACTGAAGAGCAATAAAGGTGTCTGGGAAATGATTATTTCATAATAAGCCTCTTCAACCACATGTGGGCTTATGTTAATGAAGTGGCTTCTGGAAAGCACCTGAGGGTAAGGGCTTGTCACCAGAGAACCAACCGTGGGAATATAAGGTGGGGGCTTCCACCCCACCTCCAACCTCAGGGAGGAAAGAGGAGCTAGAGATTGAGTTCAGCCACTTATGGTCAATGCTTTCATCAATTGTACCTATGTAACAAAGCCTCCATGGGCGTCCCTGGTGGCTCAGTGGTAAAGAATCCACCTGTAATGCAGGAGACATAGGAGATGTGAGTTCAGGCCCTGGAAAGGAAAATCCTCTGGGGGAGGGAATGGCAACCCACCCCAGTATTCTTGCATGGAGAATTCCATGAACTGAGAAGCCTGGCAGGCTACAGTCCATGGGGTCGCAGAGTCAGACATGACTGAGTGACATGCAAGCGATGAAGCCTCCATAACGTGGTGGGCCTCATTCAAATCAGTTGAAGGCTCTAGTAGAAAGACTGACTTTCCCTGAGGACAGGGGTATTCTGCCTTCAGACTTGAACTGCAGCATCAGCTCTTCCCTAGGTCTCCAGCAGCCTTGTTGGGCTACCCTGTAGATTTTGGACTTGCCAGTTTCCACAATCATATGAACCAATTCCTTAAAATAAATCTCATTCTCTATTCCTCTCTCCTCTCTGTCTCTCTGTCTCTATCTTTCTGTGGTTGGTTCTGATTCTCTGGAGGATCCCACCTAATATACTTGTTTTACTGGAGTTAATGTATTATAAATTGTTAACTTTGAGATGAATATACGCATTTCCTCTTACAATGCCATCATGAAATAATTGATACACAGTCTCCTGAAACATATCCTGGTTGGTATGCGTTTATTTTTTCTTTCTCTGCACTCTTATTCATTCCATCCTCCACCTGGAAGACTCTCTAATCTTTGCATGAATTTTTATGACTCAGCCCAGACTCTGCCTCTTCTGAAAACTTCCCCTGGCAGCCTCAAGTGACCTGCTTCTCTTGAACTCAGAGACTGACTATAATCTGCACAATGACCTGATAATGGGACAATAATGTGACATAACTTGCCATTGTCTGCACTTTAAGTTGTCTGCTCTAGTTACCTTTCATATATTTATCCTCTCTTTCCAATTCTGACTATGTTTCCTGACAGTGGGGATAAGATCTTATATTCCTCTGTCTCCCTATCTCTCCAAAGTTAAAGGGAAAGTGTTAGTCACTCATTTGGGTCCAACTCTTGGTGACCTCATGGACCACAGTCCTCCAGGCTCCTCTGTCTGCAGAAGTATCCAGGCAAGAATACTGGAGTGGATAGCCATTCCCTTCTTCAGGGGATCTTCCCAATCCAGGGATCAAACCTAGGTCTCCTACATTACAGGCAGATGCTTTACTGTCTGAGCCACCTCTCCAAGGCTCACTCCAAATACAGCACATGGTAGGAGTACTTTGTTGATTCCTTATTTTTATGATCAAAAATGCTGCTTACATCCATCTTCAAATGGTAAACCAAAGGCAGAGATACCGTGAATCTTCTCCTTAAGTTGGCCCTCCTCCCCACACCCCAGTGTAATAGGTCGGGCCTTTGTTCACATTACCTTGAATGTTAGGGAGGGCTTCAATGTAGGACTGAGGCCCTGTTCTTCCATCAAGGTGTGAATCCACAAATTGACAGTGGTCTTCACCTCTTCCCCAACTGTCCCCAATGCTGTAGAATGTATCTGCAAAAAGGAATTTGATCAGTCAGTGACTGACCCAAAAATGCTACAGGTGATTTAGGAATTTTCACAAACTTGAAGAACCAATACCAAAAAAAAGATGTCATTTTTATCATACGGGGCTGGAATGTAAAAGTAGGAAGTCAAGAGATAACAGGCATATTTGGCCTTGGAGTACAAAATGAAACAGGGCAAAGGCTAACAGAGTTTTGCCAAGAGAACGTACTGGTCATAGCAAACATCCTCTTACAAAAACATAAGAGAAGACCCTATACATAAACATCACCAGATGGTCAATACTGAAATCAGATTGCTTATATTCTTTGAGGTCAAAGGTGGAGAAACTCTATTCAGTCAGCAAAAACAAGACTGGGAGCTACTGTGGCTCAGATCATGAACTCCTTATTGCCAAATTCAGACTGAAATTGAAGAAAGTAGGGAAAACCACTAGACCATTCAGGAATGACCAAAATCAAATCCCTTGGTATTATACAGTGGAACTGATAAATAGATTCAAAGGATTAGATCTGATAGACAGAGATAACAGAGGCAGAGATATTAAGAAAAGGTGGCAGGAATACATGTAAGAGCTATACAAAAAAGATCTTAATTACCCAGATAACCATGATGGTGTGATCACTCACCTAGAACCAGACATCCTGGAGTGTGAAGTCAAGTGGGCCTTAGGAAGCATCACTATGAACAAAGCTAGTGGAGGTGATGGAATTCCAGTTGAGCTATTTCAAATCCTAAAAGATGATGCTGTGAAAGTGCTGCACTCAATATGCCAGCAAATTTGGAAAGCTCAGCAGTGGTCACAGGACTGGAAAAGGTCAGTTTTCACTGCAATCCCAAAGAAAGGCAATGCCAAAGAATATTCAAACTATCGCATAATTGCACTCATCTCACACATTAACAAAATAATGCTCAAAATTCTCCAAGTGAGGCTTCAACAGTATGCAAACCAAGAAATTCCAGATGTTAAAGCTGGATTTTAAAAAGGCAGAGGAACTAGAGATCAAATTGCCAACATCTGCTGGATCATAGAAAAAGCAAGAGAATTCCAGAAAAACATCTACTTCTGCTTCAATGACTATGCCAAAGCCTTGGACTGTGTGGATCACAACAAACTGGAAAATTCTTAAAGAGATGGGGATACAAGACCACCATACCTGCCTCCTGAGAAATCTGTATGCAGGTCAAGAAGCAATAGTTAGAACTGGACATGGAACAATGGACTGGTTCCAAATTGGGAAAGGAGTACATCAAGGCTGTATATTGTCACCCTGTTTATTTAACTTATCTGCAGAGTACATCATGTGAAAAGCTGGGCTGGATGAAGCACAAGCTGGAATCAAGATTGCCAGGAGAAATATCAATAATCTCAGATATGCAAATGACACCACCCTTATGGCAGAAAGCAAAGAGGAACTAAAAAGCCTCTTGATGAAAGTGGGAAAAGGAGCATGAAAAAGCTGGCTTAAAACTCAACATTCAGAAAACTAAGATCATGGTATCCAGTCCCATCACTTTATGGCAAATAGATGGGGAAACAATGGAAACAGTATTTTCTTGGGCTCCAAAATCACTGCAGATGGTGACTACAGCCATGAAATTAAAAGGCACTTGCTCCTTGGAAAAAAAGTTATGACCAACCTAGACAGCATATTAAAGAGCAGAGACATTCCTTTGTCAACAAAGGTCCATTTAGTCAAAGCTATGGTTTTCCCAGTTGGCATGTACAGATGTGAGGGTTGGATCATAAAGAAAGCTGAGTGCCAATGAATTGATGCTTTTGAGCTGTGGTGTTGGAGAAGACTCTTGAGAGTCCCTTGGACTGCAAGGAGATCCAACCAGTCAATCCTAAAGGAAACCAGTCCTGAATAATCAATGGAAGGACTGATGTTGAAGCTGAAGCTCCAATACTTTGGCCACCTGATGGGAAGAAGTGACTCATTGGAAAAGACCCTGATGGTGGGAAAGATTGAAGGCAGGAGAAGGGGATGACAGCAGATGAGATGGTTGAATGGCATCAGGGATTCGATGGACATGAGTTTGAGCAAGTTCTGGGAGTTGGTGATGGACAGGGAAGCCTGGCGTGCTGCAGTCCACGGGGTTGTTAAGAGTCAGACATAACTGAGCAAATAAACTGAACTGAAGAGGGCACATTACTTATACTCTGTGTGTCATACTTTTCATGTTTGAAAGATGGGGATAATGGCACTGATTTCAAAGCATTGTAATGATTTCAGATCATGTATACTATATACTTAGCAAGTTTCCTTAAATGAAAGCTATGAATATTATAGGCATTTTCAGCCAATAAATGAGAGACCTTTCTACTCTATGGTTTCAAAAATGTGGAAGCTCTGATAGAGAATACTTTATGAAATCATTATGAAAAGCATGAATATGTGTAAAAATAGTGGGACCTATTTTCATAGGAAACTAGAAGTACGGTGTGTCTGGAGCAGGAGGTGCTGTCCTTGGTCCTGAACCAGAGCTGCACAGTAGGGCTGAGTTGTTTCTCTCAACCCTGCAATACCAGACATGGCTGTGTAAACTCTCCCAGGAATTCTGAAGCAGAGGAGGGACAGGGCAGTGTGGGAGAGGGGAAAAAAAGCAGAGAGAAACAGACACTGCTTGTCGGGAAGGCATAAGCACTGAGAAATTGCTGGAGTGAGAGATGGTTGGGGAGATTTTGACATTATCGAGAAATGATGATCACTAGCAACAAATAAAAGAACAAAATAACTGACCTATGATAAAATATAAACCAGTTGCAGGGAAGTTTTTTTTAATGTTATGCTAAAAGAGTAAAAGTTGTGTGAATTTTGAAATATAAAACAATTATGTGTAGGTGGGTGAGTCAAAGCCAGCTGCGTAGAAATGGCATTTTGAAATGTTAATAGTCCAAAGTACGCATATTATACTCTGTTTGAATCCCCTACCATGATGAAAACAATGTAATTTTGTTTTGACACAATAAATAGAGAAGCTCATCTATGTTTCACCATCTACATTTTTTTCTGTAAAGTTGTGCCAGTGGCAAAGACCATAGTGTGGACTTGTCCTCAATAATTCCAGCTTACACTCATGCCTACTGTTATAGAATCAACAACAAAGAAAAATGGCCTTTGATTTTCTAATAGAATTCTGGACTTCATTCCTAAAAAGTAGTTGATTTAAAATATATACATATATTCTTGAGTACCCATGTGAAAACAAGTCACTCTAGCATAGAGCCTGCAAAACTGGTTTGCATTTGAGCCAGACTGAGACATGACTGGTCCACACCTCAACTGCGTTCTGGTGCACCTGTTATGTCAAGCTAGTATCTGATCAACTAGAAACTTTTTATACCTTCCCTCAGCACGCTATCCCCAAAGACCTACCTTTCAGGTTGTCACTGAGGTAGATCTTATACCGCAGTGAGTTGCAGAGAACGACTCCCACAAACTTCCTGTACCAAGTCCGCTTCACATACTGTCGGCCGTGGCAGTCCGTGTAGCTAGGGTCATGTTTGAAAGCAAATGGGATCCAGATGGGCTCGCCGCCTGGACAACACAAAGCACATCTTCCAAGTCACAGCGCTTCACAGTGTTTACTCTTGTACAAAGTACCAGACATGTCAGCTTATTCACTGGGCCTTGCCCTCCTTGCAGGGCTTTTCTGAGCAGTTTTCCCAACTCCCGATGGGTGCACTCTCTCTTCTCTTCTTTCTTTGTACTAAAGTACAGCTTGGGAGTTCCTCACACTTGAAGATATTTGAACTATTTGCATTTCCATAAAGGATTCTCAGAGTATGAAAAAGCCTTTGGGCCTCAAGGAACACAAGCTATAATGACAAGTTTGACCTTGGGGGTCATACCATCCTACCTCCCCACCCCCAAAGCCCCTCAGCACAGATGCCTACTGTTCCTGTCACTCCTAAATCCTGTCCTGAACTTAGGCAATAGGTTTTTCTCTGTTTATTTGAAAAACTAAGTAAACTTTTTTTGTACTCTTAATCCATTTTGCTGTCTTTTCAGCAATTTAAAATATTCAAGGAGGTTAGGAAAATAGTTACTGCTTCAGGTTATTGGCCGCCCACAATGGTTTTTATAGCTATTGTCTGGGTTGTGGTGTACTTAGTCACTCAGTTGTGTTTGACTCTTTGCAACTTCATGGACTGTAGCCCGCCAGGCTCCTCTGTCCATGGGAATTCTCCAGGCACGTATACTAGAGTGGGTGGCTATGCCCTCCTCCGGGGGACCTTCCCAACCCAGGAATCAAACAGGGGTCTCCTGCATTGCAGGTGGATTCTTTACCAGCTGAGCTACCAGGGAAGCCCAGTTATTGTCTACTAGGGCCCTATCTAACAATTTCCAGACCATTCTTTTCCCTAGATTAGGATAGCAGGTGCAAAGAAACCACAGAAGTTGTTGGAAAATTATGACAATACAAAAATGCTTTGGCATGTCTACTTGGGAGTAACCATAACAATCTGATGTTCAATATCCAACTTTATTACTAGAATGTGAAGATTATCCAGAAGAGAAACTTACCTGGTGGCCTCACAACAAGAAGAGGATTATCTGTAGAATGAAAAAGAAACAGCTGACTTCACTATTATGTCATGGAGCCACATAACTATGGAATTTTTTGTAACTGAAAAGGTTAAGCAAGCTGCAGTAGATAAAGAAAGTGCAATATTCATTTGGCATATGCCAAAACTTTAAAAGTATTATATCACAGTCTCAGAATTACATTTATATCTTTATACTCTCCAATTTTAGCCCTCAGTTTCTTGATAACTATTTAGATTTTAATTATTTGGGTTTTTTTCTATAGATGTTTATCATGTTAATTCTGATAGTTGCCAAAAGATCATGTTATTATTAGGAAATTCAGCCATAAACATACATAAACATTATTGTAGCAAATTAACCACTGAAAAAGGTTTTCTTGTACTCTTTCTTAATTACTAATGAGAAATACACTTCTTAGATGAAACACGTGAAAACACCAATTCTGAAATCCTTTGCCAACAATTCCAGTATAAAGCATATTCTCAAAAAAGACTTTTTCCATATATTTTGATTCAGTAGATTTAAATCACTGCATTTAAAAATATCTTCCAACAGCAAATGTTCTGGGATCAAGCTACATGTAGGGAATGATCTAACCAAATGGAAGCGAGAGCCATGTTAGTGTGGAGCTGACCCTGCTGGGCTCCTGTACGTGTTTGTCTTGGGACCATGGGCACCAACTCTCCCACCTGGCTTCCTATACAGAGAGGCTGCCAACCCAGGAACTGCCACCATGAACCGGTTGTGTGCATTGTCTCAGACCATGACCACGGGACACTGTGTGTACTGTCTCAGACCATGATCACCCACCACAGGAACCTGTGTGTACTGCCTCAGACAAACATGATCACTCGACACTGTGAGTACTGCCTCAGACCATGACCACCCAACACCGTGTGTACTGCCTCAAACCATGACCACTCACCATGGGACACCGTGTGTACTGCCTCAGACCATGACCACGGGACACTGTGTACTGCCTCAGACCATGATCACCCACCACGGGACACCATGTGTACTGCCTCAGACCATGACCACCCACCACGGGACACCGTGTGTACTGCCTCAGACCATGACCACCCACCACGGGACACCGTGTGTACTGCCTCAGACCATGACCACCCACCACGGGACACCATGTGTACTGCCTCAGACCATGAGCACCCGACACTGTGTGTACTGCCTCAGACCATGACCCCAGGACCCTGTGTGTACTGCCTCAGACCATGACCACGGGACCCTGTGTGTACTGCCTCAGACCATGACCCCGGGACCCTGTGTGTACTGCCTCAGACCATGACCACAGGACCCTGTGTGTACTGCCTCAGACCATGACCACGGGACACTGTGTGTACTGCCTCAGACCATGACCACGGGACACTGTGTGTACTGCCTCAGACCATGACCACGGGACACTGTGTGTACTGCCTCAGACCATGATCACCCACCACAGGACACCATGTACTGCCTCAGACCATGACCACGGGACCCTGTGTGTACTGCCTCAGACCATGACCCCGGGACCCTGTGTGTACTGCCTCAGACCATGACCACGGGACACTGTGTGTACTGCCTCAGACCATGACCACGGGACACTGTGTGTACTGCCTCAGACCATGACCACGGGACACTGTGTGTACTGCCTCAGACCATGATCACCCACCACAGGACACCATGTACTGCCTCAGACCATGACCACGGGACACTGTGTGTACTGCCTCAGACCATGACCACGGGACACTGTGTGTACTGCCTCAGACCATGATCACCCACCACAGGACACCATGTACTGCCTCAGACCATGACCACGGGACACTGTGTACTGCCTCAGACCATGACCATCCACCACGGGACACCATGTGTACTGCCTCAGACCATGACCACCCACCACGGGACACCATGTGTACTGCCTCAGACCATGACCACCCACCACGGGACACCATGTGTACTGCCTCAGACCATGACCACCCACCACGGGACACCATGTGTACTGCCTCAGACCATGACCACGGGACACTGTGTGTACTGCCTCAGACCATGACCACGGGACACTGTGTGTACTGCCTCAGACCATGATCACCCACCACAGGACACCATGTACTGCCTCAGACCATGACCACGGGACACTGTGTACTGCCTCAGACCATGACCACCCACCACGGGACACCATGTGTACTGCCTCAGACCATGACCACCCACCACGGGACACCATGTGTACTGCCTCAGACCATGACCACCCACCACGGGACACCATGTGTACTGCCTCAGACCATGAGCACCCGACACTGTGTGTACTGCCTCAGACCATGACCACGGGACCCTGTGTGTACTGCCTCAGACCATGACCACGGGACACTGTGTGTACTGCCTCAGACCATGACCACGGGACACTGTGTGTACTGCCTCAGACCATGACCACGGGACACTGTGTACTGCCTCAGACCATGACCACCCACCATGGGACACCATGTGTACTGCCTCAGACCATGACCACCCACCACGGGACACCGTGTGTACTGCCTCAGACCATGACCACCCACCACGGGACACCGTGTGTACTGCCTCAGACCATGATCACCCACCACGGGACACCATGTGTAC
Source organism: Tragelaphus eurycerus (assembly GCA_935064755.1). Classification (NCBI taxonomy): domain Eukaryota; kingdom Metazoa; phylum Chordata; class Mammalia; order Artiodactyla; family Bovidae; genus Tragelaphus; species Tragelaphus eurycerus. The sequence continues at coordinate 18,041,858 of CAKXYN010000039.1, read as the reverse complement.
TGCCTCAGACCATGACCACGGGACACTGTGTACTGCCTCAGACCATGACCACCCACCACGGGACACCATGTGTACTGCCTCAGACCATGATCACCCACCACAGGACACCATGTACTGCCTCAGACCATGACCACGGGACACTGTGTACTGCCTCAGACCATGACCATCCACCACGGGACACCATGTGTACTGCCTCAGACCATGATCACCCACCACGGGACACCGTGTGTACTGCCTCAGACCATGACCACGGGACACCATGTGTACTGCCTCAGACCATGACCACCCACCACGGGACACCATGTGTACTGCCTCAGACCATGACCACCCACCACGGGACACCATGTGTACTGCCTCAGACCATGACCACCCACCACAGGACACTGTGTGTACTGCCTCAGACCATGAGCACCCGACACTGTGTGTACTGCTTCAGACCATGACCCTGGGACCCTGTGTGTACTGCCTCAGACCATGACCACGGGACACTGTGTGTACTGCCTCAGACCATGATCACCCACCACAGGACACCATGTACTGCCTCAGACCATGACCACGGGACACTGTGTACTGCTTCAGACCATGATCACCCACCACGGGACACTGTGTGTACTGCCTCAGACCATGAGCACCCAACACTGTGTGTACTGCCTCAGACCATGACCCCGGGACCCTGTGTGTACTGCCTCAGACCATGACCACAGGAACCTGTGTGTACTGCCTCAGACCATGACCACAGGAACCTGTGTGTACTGCCTCAGACCATGACCACAGGAACCTGTGTGTACTGCCTCAGACCATGACCACAGGAACCTGTGTGTACTGCCTCAGACCATGACCACGGGACCCTGTGTGTACTGCCTCAGACCATGCCCATGGGACCCTGTGTATACTGCCTCAGACCATGACCACGGGACACTGTGTACTGCCTCAGACCATGACCATCCACCACGGGACACCATGTGTACTGCCTCAGACCATGACCACCCACCACGGGACACCATGTGTACTGCCTCAGACCATGACCACGGGACCCTGTGTGTACTGCCTCAGACCATGAGAATGGGACCCTGTGTGTACTGCCTCAGACCATGACCACGGGACCCTGTGTGTACTGCCTCAGACCATGACCACGGGACCCTGTGTGTACTGCCTCAGACCGTGACCACGGGACACTTTGTGTACTGCCTCAGACCATTATCACCCACCACGGGAAACTGCGTACTGCCTCAGACAAACATGATCACTCGACACTGTGAGTACTGCCTCAGACAAACATGATCGCTCGACACTGTGTGTACTGCCTCAGACCATGACCATCCAACACCATGTGTACTGCCTCAAACCATGACCACTCACCATGGGACACTGTGTGTACTGTCTCAGACCATGACTACCTGACACCATGTGTACTGCCTCAGACCATGACCACCCACCACGGACACCGTGTGTACTGCCTCAGACCATGAGCACCCGACACTGTGTGTACTGCCTCAGACCATGAGAATGGGACACTGTGTGTACTGCCTCACACCATGACCACAGAACCCTGTGTATACTGCCTCAGACCATGACCATGGAACACTTCACCAAAGGGTCTGAGAGCTCTGCACACCAGCAACCCAAAGTAGGGACATCTTCTGTGTGACACTGCTTGCAGGATGGATAGCATTTTAATTAAACCCTCCATATTAAGTAGAGATAGCTTTGTCTCCTAGGAAAGGAAGCATCCTAGAGATCTGACTGATTGAAAGAAGCAACTGCCCCTCAGATCACTTGACATGTGTGTACTTGGGCTGCTTGCAATAACAATAAAGAAATTACCTCTGCAACTAGATGGATTCAAAGTTATCTTTCCCACATGGCTAAGAATTAGATTTTCTTCCCTTTTCATTGGAATTAGCTCTTTTCACTTTTCAAGCAATTCCAATGAAGACTACTTTTATTATCCAAGATTTAACTTAGCAGAAAGAAAATCATGTTTATCTTATAAAGTGATATCCAATATGAACTGACTAAACAGAAGTTTTACTTGTTTTTATTCTATTGTAGGCCTGATTTCAGATTACTTGTTTTTAAGGAAAACAGAAAAAAAGAACATGAAGTCATCCATACCTGATTCTGTAACAAATGAGACTGAAGAGCTGACAGGTCCATAGCCATGAGGATTTTTGGCTTGAACTTTAAAATAATACCTGAAATTCGAAGAAAACATAGTTTGAAAGAGAACCTTGTTTAATTTTTGTATAATGAGACAAACAACCAAACTACTGAGCACTTACTCTGTGGCAGGGTTTGGGTCTCATCTTTTCACAAATGCATACACCATCGCTATTTCCTCATGTTATTTCTAAACTTTCTCAGTTTTGAATAACTTTTCAGAACAATATAATGAACAGCATCAACATGTTCCCAGTAGGAACAGAGGGGCATACTAGGCAAACAGGTCACTGGGACTGTGTGTGTTATTTAGAGCATCAAGGGTTCGCCCACCCCATGCAGGCCATGCCCTGCAGGCCTGCCATTGGATGGTATGGCCCCCTCCTGTCTCATCTTGAGTTCCACCAGCAAGACGGAGAAGCTGGAGCAGGGAGAAAGGCTTACTGAGCAGAATTCCAGTTCTAGCCTAAGGCTCATCTCTGGACGTGGTGTATAAACGTCTGACGGACTGATGATGATGCAACCTATTGTTGGCAGAGGGAGGCTGAGCCAGTCCAGAGGCTGGCCTCCTTGGGGGAACTAACGTGACAGCAATGTTCTGGGCACAAGACAAGTGCTACGCTTGGCCCTGGAGCCTTAAAATCACTGAGTCTCCAGCTTCTGTGCCTCAAGAAAGAGAAGCAAGTCCAGGAAAGGGAAGTGGAAAAGGCCTGCAGAGGCTCTGCTGGGGATTAATCTTTGTCTTGGAACAGAGAATGTGCTGGAAAGCACATGGCCTGAATCAGCCTGTTCATCTAGAAGGAGATAAGCCAGTTCGGTCGGGAGTCCAAGAGCGTCTCACTTTGGACTCTCGTGAGCTACAGGACCAAAAGCAGTGATGAGAAAATATTGGAAGCCAACACAGTTGAGACCTACTCTACCTACGGTTAATCTCTATGTTGTCCAACCCCCTGGAATTCTAGGTATTATCTGTGCCCTCTTAGTCCTTAACTGGGGCTTCCGTGGTGGCTCAGATGATAAAGAATCTGCCTGCAATGTGGGAGACCTGGGTTCGATCCTTGAGTCAGGAAGATCCTCTGGAGAAGGAAATGACAACCCACTCCAGTGTTCTTGCCTGGAGAATTCCATGGACAGAGGAGCCTGGCAGGCTACTATCCATGGGGTCACAAAGAGTCAGACATAACTGAGCAACTAATACATATAGTCCCTAACTGCTTCCAGGTAAAGTGAGAGGGTTAAAAAAAAAATTGAGCAGGGGAGTGTGTCCACCACGTCAGAGAGTCCAGAAGGGGCCTTGGCTTCTGGGCACCAGGAGCTATACTTCAATGTTACAAAATCCTGTTTAAGTCAGACACACAGATCACACGCACTAATTAAGATGCACTAAGGTTTTAAAAGGAGAACAATTTACACCCAGAGAGCAAAGGCGCATGTCTGTTGCACCTCTGCCCTGGCACCAAGCCTACTGAGCATCCGAGCTGAGGTCCCCAGGGGAGCCTCTGGCCTCACAGTTAGGCAGAGGTATTTGACTTTGGGTTTGATTGAACAGAGAGCAAAGAAAAAGTCCATTTGGTAAAACCAAGACTTCTCTTAAGCTTTTCAAAAAAGTATATTCACATCTCATTTAGGACAGAATCCTTTTTTAAATTTCATTTTTTAAAAAAAGATATGCACAATTAAGAACATATGAGTTCCCAAATCTCAATTCACTCAGCACTTTGTGTCGTTCTCAATTGTGCATACTTCTAACTCAGCGGGCGTGGAGTTATTTAAGGCAAACTCCGCTGGCAGTTCAAACAGTGGGTTTGGCATACGTCAACGATAACAGTCAAACTTTACAGACGCCTTTTCCTTAAAAAAATAGGAAATCGAAACCTAGGGTGTGAGACTGACATTCAGAGGCTACCGGGGACATTTATTTCTGCTGCATCTTTCTCAGGCCATCCCTGGAGGCAACCTGGTACCACTTCCCCAGCTTGGCAGAGGGAAACACCCTGTGCAGTAGAGGCGAAAGCAGAGGGGTGACCCATTGGCTGGGAGAGCCTACTCCAGTTTCTTAGTTGTATCCATTCTATTTTACACTGAAACCTAAGTATTCTCCAAATCGACCCTCCTGCCATGCAATGACTCCATTCCTCCACAAAGTCCACGTGGCCCAATTCTAAAGATGTATTTCCATTTGAACTCCACCTACTGTGTCAAAATATGCAGAGCTGAAAAACAATATGGTATTATAAAAAAAGCAAATTTTTCAAAAAGCACATTAAATTTTTTTCTACAGACTAAAATACATATTTCATACCCTGAAGTGTCTCCATCTCACCTAAGTAACAAAAGTATCCCATGCCTTGCCTTCTTATACAAGCTTCTGGCACCTTCTTTTGAATAGGTTCCATGGTGACAGATCTGTATACTTTAGGCTTCCCAGGTGGCGCTAAGGGTAAAGAAACCGCCTGCCAATGCAGGAGGCACAAGAGACGTGGGTTCGATCCCTGGGTTGAGAAGATCCCCTGGAGGAGGGCATGGCAACCCACTCCAGTAATCTTGCCTGGAGAATCCCATGGGCAGAGTTGCCTGGAGGGCTACAGTCACAAAGAGTTGGACATGACTGAAGCAACTTAGCACGCATGCAGGCACGGAGGGGTCTGAAGGAAATCCTCATAGGAGGAAGCCAGTGAGCACTCTCCCTCCAAAGAACGACAGACGGGAAGGCCACACTTGGGGAGAAGCCCCAGTGGCCGCTGCTGCTCCCAGTCCATCTCCCAGGGCCCCCAGTGTGGGTGGACACAGGACACAAGCCTCATGGACACTGGGGCCCATCTGCGACTGGCTGGTCCAGCCGCCAGCCCCCTCTCTCTCCTCCATCCCCCCGACCGCACTGGCCTCCTGCTCTTCCTCAAAAACACCAGCTTCCCAACACCCTTCCTGCCTCAAGCAACTTGACAGCTCACTTACCCTCCAGGTCAAATGCTGTGCATCTGCCTCAAGCTCGGGAAAAAAGCCCCCTATTACACACTCTCAGCACAGGGTGCTTCTCTCTCAGGATGCTGGTCAGAGAAGCTCCATATCTACGTGTTTATAAACCATCGGTCTCTGTCAGACTGTGAGCACCATGAGGGGCCACGGTGTATTGTAGGCCCTTCTCCCACCCCTCCGCTCTTCCCTCTTTGGAGCCCGGGGCCTGGCCCTGAGCACTCAGTGAGCTCTCACAGAGTGAGCCGTGGACACTCATTCATACCTATAGGAAGAATGAATAAACCATCCCACTTAACCATCCCCTGACAGCATTCAAAACTCAACATCAGTTTGATACCAAAAGTTGTCACAAGAAAACTAGGCTGTGGGGGCAGGGGCAGCAGGAATCCAGGATTTACAAGTAGCCAGGAGGCCAAACATCTCTAAGGCCTCCTTCAGCTGCTCCTGAGGCTGTGCTGTAAAAACATGCACTCTGAACACAATTAAAGGCAAAAGGAGAGGGATCTTGGCTTTGTTTTCTTTAGTTTTGTTCTTGGTTTAATGAATCAACTTTTCATTACTATCAGGGAAGAGCTAAGAAAAGGGCTTTCTCAATTTCCTGATATTTTTATTTGCTGAATCCTGAAATTTGTAATAGTTTATGAAAGCTCAGTTCAAGTGAGCCCAGGGCATTAACAGGCCCTGAGCAAAGTTCTCCGCTAGTTCAGAAGTCTCTCAGTGCACAAGGCTATTGTCCAGTTTCTGTCCCTTTCAACAGTTCTGTTTAAGGAGAGCATTTTGTTCCGTTCTCCTCTGTGTTCCTCTGACTGTATAAAAAAATGGGAGACCTCGGGCCCAAGTCACATCATTCAGAGCACTTTGCTGTGGAAATATGGTGGCTGGACGTGACATGGTGTACTGGAGCCATACTACAGGCCTCAGCCGATCGTTAAATATCAGCAATTCTGCAGGCCCAGACTAGCTTGAAATTGGCAAATACCATAAAGCAGCTCTTACTTCTTTTTCCCCAGCCAGTTTATAAGCACACCACAGCGCGACCATCATGTCCTTGGTGTTCTGCCCACGTTCACCCACCAAGGATGGAAGCTTTCCTGATGGTGTTACCAGCAAGACCAGAGACTATAAAATGGGAAACGCGCACACACACTGTTTGTACCCTTGAGACAAGTTCTGCACATTTCACACTGAGGGCTAAAAACTCACTCCCAGATGGCCCTCTGGCTGGCGACCCACTTCTCCATGTAGGAAGCCATGCATCTTATAACTGATATTAACATGTAAAATACATCTTTCTTGAATGATCCAAACTTCTACATCACAGAGGTTGAGTACCAGCTATTAAAATGTTTAGCCAGTTCATACAACTCAACAATAACAAAACAAACAACCCAATTGAAAAGTGGGCAAAGAACCTAATTAGACATTTATCCACAGAAGAAGTACACAAGGCCAACAGGTACATGAAAAGATGGTCAACGTCACTAGCTATTCAGTTCAGTTCAGTTTAGTCGCTCAGTCATGTCTGACTCTTTGCGACCCCATGCATTGCAGCACACCAGGCCTCTCTGTCCATCACCAACTCCCGGAGTCTATCCTGAAAGAGATGGAAATAGCAGACCACCTGACCTGCCTCTTGAGAAACCTATATGCAGGTCAGGAAGCAACAGTTAGAACTGGACATGAAACAACAGACTGGTTCCAAATAGGAAAAGGAGTACGTCAAGGCTGGATATTGTCACCCTGCTTATTTAATTTCTATGCAAAGTACATCATGAGAAACACTGGGCTGGAAGAAGCACAAGCTGGAATCAAGATTGCCAGGAGAAATATCAATAACCTCAGCTATGCAGATGACACCACCATTATGGCAGAAAGTGAAGAGGAACTAAAAAGCCTCTTGATGAAAGTGAAAGAGGAGAGTGAAAAAGTTGGCTTAAAGCTCAACATTCAGGAAACTAAGATCATGGCATCTGGTCCCATCACTAGCTATTAGAGAACTGCAAATCAAAACTACAATGAGGTACCCCTCATACCAGTCAGAATGGCCATCACCAAAAAGTCTACAAGTAACAAATGCTGGAAAGGGTGTGGAGAAAAGGGAACCCTCCTATACTGCTGGTAGAAATAGATAAGTTGGTGCAGCCACTACGGAAAACAACACAGAGGTTTCTCAAAAAACTAAAAATAGAATTACAATGAGATCTCGCAATCCCACACCTGGGCCTATAATGTAGCTTTATGTTCATAGGAGCCTTACTGACAGTAGCAAAGATATGGAAACAGCTTAAACATCCATCAACATAGGAACAGGTGAAGAAGATATGGTGCACATATACGATGGAACACTGGGAACAGTACCCAGCCATAAAAAAGAATGAAACAATGGCGTCTGGAGCAACATGGATGGCACTAAAAATGATCACACGAAGTGCAGTCAGTCAGAAAGAGAAAGATAAACACCATACGATACCACTTATATGCGGAAATTAAAATATGATGCAAATGAACCTCCTTACGAAATAAAAACAGGCTTGCAGACACAGAGACAGACCTGTGGTTAAGGGTGGAGGCAGCATGGGGCAGGAGGCTGGAGTGAGCAAGCACACATTATTATACAGAGTGAATGAACAAGAAAGATCTGCTGGAGAGCAAAAGAACTATATTAAATATCCTGTGATAGACCACACTCGAAAAGAATATAAAAAAGAATGTGTATATGTATGTATACATGTGTGTGTATATGTATATACATAACTGAATCACTTTTGGGTACAGCAGAAATGAACATTGTCAATCAACTATACTTCAATAAAAAATGCTTCTCAATTGCTGCTCCTCTACTGTCATATATGAAGCTTGTGCTGCATAAAGTCACCATGTTGGTGACTGCAAACAGATGGATTCCCTTTCAACGCACAGAACAATCTTTCCTTTCCCAATGGCAGGTAGTTTCAGTCTCTGGAAAATAGGGAACAAAATATAAACACAATAACCTAACAATCACAAAGCACACAGTCCTTTCTCCGAAGAAAAGTGCATGACACGTGGTAAGCACTCACTTACAGTCTATGAGAAACAACTAGAGAATTCAAAAGAAACCATAAGAACACTTTTAGTTAGGCCTTTCCTTTTCAACCCAAGGATATCCGTGACCATGCACGCAGGTCTCATTTTCTGTTTATAAAAGATGGACGCATCATACCTCGTGTTGGGCTTCAGGTTCTCAATGGGCAGGTGAGTTACTGATGAAGCCTGGGTGGACCACTTGTTCCTGATGAAGTCTTCATAGGATGCACTGTAAACCAAGTAACCTACAGGAGGAAAGGAGGCAGAACCCAGTGAGCATCAAGGAAGCACATCACCCAAGAGGCCTAACTCAGGGGAGGGTGGGAGGAGCCGTGGGGTGGGGGCAACTCTGTGGGAGAAGTCTAGAAGGGGGGCAAGCAGTGTGCTGGGTCGGGACGGGGTAGAACGCTGGTACCCACTGGCGATACCAGATGCAGGTAACGGCAGAGACACTTCCTGACAACCAGCTGGTTTCCTACTTTTCTTCCTTCTCCTGATCTCCCACAGTCCCGGGCTTCCTCATCTCCTTGGAACTAATCACATCTAACCATGAACACATAGCACAAGGCAAGAACAGCGACCTCCACACAAGTATCTAAGTTCCTGGTAGAGGTATATACAACTATCCTTCATGTGAAATGAAGCATCTGTGATGGTGAGTGCTGTGTCATGTGGCTGAAAGATCCCAAACTCGATAGGTCTCTCCACCTCTTGCTATAGACCCTCCTGTGGTTTCTAGTTGTTGCATATCTCTGCCCGCCCTCGACCATGACGTCCAGTGACAACAGCCAGGCAGCTCTGCCTGATCCGCTGTTAATGGAGCTCAGCGGGTGGACTCTGCCCTGATACCTGCCCAGCTTGCCAGGCTGCCCCGGGAGGGGGTGGGGGGGGGCAAGTGACCTTCCTGTCACGGCGTCACATGTCCTTTATGCTGCTTTCTTAAATGGGAAGGAAATATTTGTCAAGTATTTCCTCTGTGCCGAACGTTATGCCAAATACTTTGGATGGCGTTTTACTTTGATGAATTCTCCTGACCTTAGGTTTCTTTGTCTGTCTCCATTCTGACACAGGAGGAAACTGAATCTTAGATGTCAAATATCTGGTCCAAGTTTCATACTTGTTAATTCAACAAATATTTATTGTGTGCTTACCGTATATTCATTCAACCAATATTTATTGTGTGCCTCCTGCAAGTCAGGGCTACTGTATACTAAGTGCTAGAGATTAAATGATCATTCATTTTACTGAAAACTCCAGGAGCAGCAAGGCAGATAGACAAATAGGATTATACTGCTTGTTTATACGAGAACTAAGTGGTGGGGGCGCTGGCGGGTGGGGAGAGCTGGACACAGAGCGCTTTCCCAGGACCGTGAAATCGTGCTGATAACTAAAGGATGGGAAGCAGTCAAGATGCACGGTGGGAAGCGGGGAGAACTCCAGGTAGAGGGAATACCTGGGCAAAGATGCAGGCGAGGGAGGGACCAGGAGCCAGGAGGGCCTCAGAGTGGCAGGGTGAGGGGAAGCGCGAAGGGAAACGAAGCTAAAGAAGCATCAGATGAAAAAAAAATGCAAGGCTCTTTGATCACAAAGGCTTTTGCTTTTCATTCCAGGAGAAAAGGAAGACATTCACGGGGCGACACGACAAGACTCCTCCATGTATCTCTGGTGCTGAGTGGAGGACCAGACAGGCGTGGTATATGGAGCGGGTGGTCTAGCAGGACAGTTGTGACAATATCCAGGTGAGTGGTCACAACAGCTTAGGTACTGGGGTGGTTAATGGGGAACAATGGACACGTGCAGGAAAAATCTGAAAGATAAAGGAGACGGGATTGAGTGATGAACTGAATACAGAGGGGAAATAGAGAAGGAGATGGGAAGATGACTCCAAAGACTTCAGGCTTGCAAGAATGGACGGAGAGTGAGACAGAAAACCCAGATGAGCAGGTGTGTGTCTGGATCATGAGTCTAATTCTGGATATGCTGAGTCTGAGAAGCTTTGGAGACGTGACGGATGACAGTGTGAAGTGGACATGATTTTTCAGTTTGAGGCTCAGAGGAGAGCAGGCTGAGGCCTGACCTACAAACCAATGGCTCATCACCGAGAGGCACTGAGACCACATGCATCGGGACTTCCATGGTGGTCCAGTGGTTAGGACCCTGTCTGCCATTGCAGGGGACACAGACTTGATGCCTGGTCCAGGAAGATCCCACATTCAGAGGGGCAACGAAGCCCACGCACCGCAACTACCGAGCCTGTACTCTACAGCCCTCGGGCCATGGCTGCTGAAGCCCATGTGCCCCACAGCCTCTGCTCTGCAACAAGCCGCTGCGAGGGGAAGCCCACACACAGCAACTAGACAGGACCTCCCGCTCACCACAGCTAGAGAAAGCCTGAGTGCAGCAATGAAGACCCAGCACAGCCAAAAAGAAACAAAAATTTTTAAATGCTTGTAAATATACACACACACACACACACACACACACACACACACACATATATATATATACACATTTTAAAAAGACCTGTGCATGGATAAAATCCTTCAGCTGAAGCTGAAGCTTTTCTTCTTACCCTGTGTTTTCTCTCTCCAGGATTTTATCCATGCACATGTCTTTTTTAAGTGTGTGTGTGTATATATATGGAGAAGGCAATGGCACCCCACTCCAGTACTTTTGCCTGGAGGATCCTATGGATGGAGGAGCCTGGTAGGCCGCAGTCCATGGGGTCGCTAGAGTTGGACACGACTGAGCGACTTCACTTTCACTTTTCACTTTCATGCACTGGAGAAGGAAATGGCAACCCACTCCGGTGTTCTTGCCTAGAGAATCCCAGGGATGAGAAGCCTGGTGGGCTGCTGTCTATGGGGTCGCACAGAGTTGGACACGACTGAAGCGACGCAGCAGCAGCAGCAGCAGCATATATATATATATATACACATATATTTATTTATTTATAAGCATTTAAATTTATTTATTTATTTATTTTTGGCTGCACTGGGCCTTCATCCCTGCACTCTGGCTTTCTCTAGCTGTGGTGAGCAGGAGGTTACTGTCTAGCTGGACTGGACTCAAGGACTGATGTTGAAGCTGAAGCTACAATACTTTGGCCACCTGATGCAAAGAACTGACTCATTGGAAAAGACCCTGATGCTGGGAAAGATTGAAGGCAGGAGAAGGGGATGACAGAGGATGAGATCATTGCATGGCAGAACCAATGCAATGGACATGAGTTTGAGTAAGTTCCAGGAGTTGGTGATGGACAGGGAGGCCTGGCATGCTGCAGTTCATGGTGTCACAAAGAGTCGGGCATGACTGAGTGACTGAACTGAAGTGAAATGAAGAAGAAAGTGACTTCGGACCATGCCTTAAGCAATTCCGATCTTTAATGTCCGGTCAAAGAGGATGAGCCTATAAGGAAAACTTGGGCTAAGAGAATCAGATCACAGGTCAAGGAGGAGAAGATGAAGAAAATCAAAGGCATCGAAGAAGCAAATGGCTTTATTCAGCAACCTGTTCTCACCAATCGCCTCCCCAAGGGCTATTCTGGTGATGGGAAGAGTGGATTAGAGTTACATAGCTCCTCCCCAGCAAGCAGAGAGCAGAAACAGGGGCCCTGGGCGCCGAAGCCTTTTCGGAGAAATTCCTTCTTCTCTTTTTTCAACAACTATTTCATGGGACCTGGGAAGTGTTGCTGCTCTCTCCATAGGGTACCCTCCTCCTCTGAAGATGGTGATATCAAGCCACAGGAGCTGATGGTGACACCGTACCCAAAAAGGGTCCAGCCAGGGGCAGATGTGCCTGAGGAGCCCTGGCTTCGATGGGTCATCCCAGCTCATCCTCTTTGACCTCATATCCATTAGAACGCTGCACTTCATCCCGTATACTACTCAGGTTTCCCTGCTCATCCTTGTGTCTATAACGTGCTTGCTGAGCACATGTAACTCCTGTGTTCTCTGTTCTTATCAAAACCAGTCCTGAAAAGATTCAGAGACCACCACGAAGGTGATTTCCCATGGAGTCACTGCTGATGAAGAGACAGCTTCATTCATTAGGACTAATCAGGGTAGGCAGCGGGTCGTGGACCTATTTACTTTGCAGGAGTTTCGTGTCACTTGGCCACCATCTGGTTTTACATGCTGACTCAACCACGTGTGAAAGAAAAGAACCACCGGTGGAAATCAGCAGAGTGCTCTACATCTCACGCAGCTACCAGGACCCAAACACCCTGCAGTGGATCCGAAAGTGTGATCTTCCCTTTGGGTCTAGGCGGCATCTGGGTATCCACTTCACCTCGTTGTTCTGCAGCTAAAAGAGCTGGTGCTTGATTCATTAACTGATGAAGCACTCCCATGCTTTTCTATTTTAGCCTCTAGGGTCTAACATGCTTCTTCTGCATATCACAAGGCTGTCGTGCACTGAAATATTCCATGATAAGCAGTTGGCAGGAGTTGGCATAACTTTCTATTGGGACCTGAATCCCAATAACACCTCAACCGTATTATTTATGCTCGTGGCATGAGTGCTCGTGATTAGGGCCCTGGAGCTTGGTTTGGGATTAGATGGTGGGGGTATGTGGCGATGAGATGACCCCAGTCTCTGGGGAGCTTCGGAAGGCTTTCTATGCAAAGCTAACAAGAGCATGTGTTTCGGAAGCACGCCCTCTATGGGATGTTACAGGAACTGCGTCGGAGTTAAGTCCAGCGACATTTACCGGAATTCTCCGAAGGCTCCTCACACTCCAGCCCAGAGGGCACGTCTAAAGTGGCTGGTCCTTTCATCCTGTATCCATCCTTCTGTTTCTCAGAAGCCCCGTGGCTCAGGGCACAGGGGTATATTTATGTTAAGTAACATCTGTTGTGCAAGAGATCAAAAGCTAAGTAGCTTAAGATAAAGTTTTCCATGATTATATTTTCCCTGTTTGCTTGCTTGCTTGCTTTTCAAAACTGCCATTCATAAAATCATCCTCAGTTCATAAAAGGATTTTCTGGCTGTTTTGACTACAAGCTCTCCTCCTGCCATTGATTTATTTGCTTGCTATTAGGAACATGCTGGACTTCACAGACGCTGGCCCCAGCGGCTCGAGCAACTCGTAGATTGGGGGCCCAGCAAGTATAGCTACACCAAGACTCAGACCCCTTGATCCGCACCCTGGCTATCTATGGCCCTTCCATCTTGCCTGGCACAACACCCAGGCATTCTGTCCTGTGCCCTTTATCCTGACTTTTGCGCTGCAGTGCAAACTTCATTTTAAAAAAAATTAGCTCTCTGGTTGTGCTTGGGTTTGTTTGTTTGGTTTTTTTTTTTTTTTCCCCCTCATTTTAAGAGATCATACTGGGGACCTAAAGCAAGAACATTAAAAATTTCGAATTCGATGATAGACACCAGCATGGTAGTGACATAATATGTCAAACTCCGGCTTATCCCACCATCCCCAGCCCGGAGACCCACACACACACATTCCTTCCTCTCATATAACTCACTGACCCAAAAGGAGTCATTTGCAAAAGAAGGGCATCATCTCAATTTATCCTCAAATATGTCTTTGGCAGAGTCGAATGAACTCATGAACATCTCACAGACCAAGATCTTGGAGGCTCAAGATCCCTGGGCATTTTCTCTATCACATCCAGTTCCCACCTAAGGAATTCAGGAGCGCCAAGACTGATTTGGAAGCACCGAGCAGACCTGGAAAGAGCCTGAGTCATGACCCCAGGGTTGATCATGATCCTGGGAAACACACAGTAGGAGCGCTCTTATCATCCGTGCTGCAGGACTTCATCTGACAAGAGGCTCCGTGGACTCCTTGGCTACTTGCAGGATTACCAGGGTAAGAGACCTAATGATACTTTGTATAGGAGGAGACCAAGCTCCAGGGAAAATGAAGCAGTAGCTCCAGGTCATACAAACCCATCTGGGACTAAGGTTCAGGATTTCTGGCTTTCATCCAGTGCTCCTCATACTGCCCTACAAGGCTTCCCTTACTGCCTCTGTTCCATCCTTTTAAAAGAAAATATCTGCATTCGTCCATCCAGTTCATCCATGTATCTCTCCATCTAGCTATCTGACTGATCCACCCACCCTGGCACCCTTCCATCATTCATTTCTCCAATCCATTCATTTATTTATCCACCCATCCATCCATCCTTGCATCCAGCCATCATCCACTTCTCCAGTCCATCCATCCATCTTTCGTTGCATCCATCCATCATTAATTTACTCAATCCATTCATTATCCACCCATCCATCCATTTTTCATCTATCTGCTCATCCATCTATCAATCCATCCTTGCATCCATCCATCATTCATTTATCCAATCTATTCATTTATCCATCCATCCATTTTTCATCTATCTACCTATCCATCCATCCATCTTCCATCCATCCACTCATCCATCATCCATTCATCCCTTACTGTCTGTATTTCCCACCTGCAGATTGACAGGAACTCTGAGCACCTGCCTTGGACTCACCTGTTATCATATCCCCTGGGGCGGCTTTGTCCCAGTCCACAATGACAAACGAGTGGCAGCCTTCCACCGCGACCACGGTGATGTTGCGGGGGACATGCTGAGGAGGCGTGTCACTCTTCTTCAGGTCATTTGGAATGATTTCATCCAGGCTATCCACTTGGAAGTGATCCAGAGCATCAGTCAGAGAGCATGGGGCGGATGGGTCTTTATTTAGGTACGTCACGTAAGGAGCTGGAAAAGAACAAAGATACCCAGTCGGGTTGTTTAAGGCTTTCTCTGAGGGCAGAAACATGATGTCTGCTCCATGGAATAGACCCAACATTCAGTCTCTTTCTGCTAAACATCCAGGGTCATCAGCCCTGAGGCCAAACACAAGCCCACATCCCTACCTCTCCTGATTGGATCCACATATTTATTATATCTTTCAATCTGGTGGGTTCAAAAGATCCCATTGTCCCATCAACATCGATGCTTTCATAGTGGTTTTGAAACATCTCCAAACTACAATTTAATGTCTAATAGAAGTCCGCAGCATTCTGCCATTCCTGTGCCCTTAAACTTGAAAAGGTGCAATTGGATCCAACTTGGAGTTCTCTCAACACATTTCATTCCCTAGACTGTCCTGGGACCAGGAAAAAAAAAACAAAACATACACCAGCCAAGATGTACAACCTTACCCTCAGTCCAGGCTGGCCTCCCCTGGGACATCAGGGACTCACATAACCCCTTGCACCCATGTCTGCACAGGCTAGGCCTGAACAGTCTTCTACAACATTACCACTCAGGACGAAAATAGCAACTCGCATTTATGGATAGCTTCAAGCTTTTCCTACACTCGTGATCTCAGCAGATACAAGGGCCCCAGGATTAAGGCAGGACAAGAACTGATAACCCACACTCCAGTTGAACCTACCAGGGCTGAGAAAGAGCCCATAAGACTTCTTATTACATACACACTAGAATAGTCAAGCAATTGGATTTGGGAGCTTTATACATTCAAGACCCCAAAGTGCTTCCAAGTAACAGTTTCTAGAACTTTCTAAACATCCCACTGTATCTCCTTGTACAGCTTCTCATTCCCAGGGGCTGTTAGAACTGAAAGCAATTTTTAAGCTCCTCTATTTTCCAATAATCCATACAAAATTAGGCGTTTCGAGCTTGTGCATGGATCTGATCAGGAAGTTTGGGGGAGCTGTCTACTGTGCTTTATAAAGTTATAGGCATATGAAAACAGCCAGACAATAGTAAGCCTTTCAGCCTTTGAAGAGGTCTTCGGAACAGCTAATAATAGCTCTGAAAGCATTTCAATTTCTGTCATGGAACCACAGAGAGAAAAGTCAGAACATTCAGTGAATTCAGCCAGGCTGCGGCATGCCATGGGCCAGCATTACCACTGGCCTCAGGAATCCTCCTTCCAATTAAGATTCTTGTTCTTCAAGTACGAGTAGTCCAGACACTCAATACTACATCTTGGCTGACAAGAGCTGTTCTTCACTGATGGCAGAACATTTGTTTTGGAAACAGAAAAGTGTGATATTAGTTTAAGCTGTTGCCTGTCTCCACTCAGTAACAAATTATTTTTTTCCACTTAGTGATATGTTAATCTGTCTTATTAGCAAAGTTCATTAAGGGCATGGGAAAAGAAGGTTCCCAAAGGGAATGAAACACAGTTTAATGGCATAGAATTTCTTCCTGAAACTGTTTTAATAACTGATAAAAAGGAATACAGTCGATTTCTAGATCCCAAGTCCTTGAGGCTAATGAAAACTATAGGAAACAACCTCAGGAAAAATAGCTTCAGCTCTTTGAAACTGTAAGATATACTAGTAGCTCAATTCATCAAACTGCTCATCTTTTAGGGAGGAGTTAACAAACAACATGCAGGGGCTTCCCTGGCAGTCCAGTGGCTAAGACACGGCACTCCCAAAGCAGGGGACCTGGGTTTGATACCTGGTCGGGGTACTAGATCCCACATGCCACAACTAAGACCCAGAGCAGCCTAAATAAATAAGTAAAACAAACAAACAAACAAAAAACCAACGTGCAGGCAAGGCCTAATAAAAGTCTCATCTCAGAAAAGTTGGTTATAACAAAAATACTTACAGTCCCTGGACTCAATGATTATTAAGTAGTTCTTACTCCTCCTCTGCACAAGACAGCCTCTCTAAACTCTGCTTCATTGGATACCAAATGTTACCCTGTGTGCCTGCTTCCCTGACTTCTGCAGAGAGCAAGTTCATGTTTAGAAAGCATCTAAACAGGACTGACGCACTGACTCGCCCAAGTGGAAACTTCACCCTGGGAAAAACCTCTGCTCCAAACAAGCTGCCACGGCCAAGCCAAGAGATTCGTTCTGCTCTTCTTCAAAGGATGAGAGCTAAAAACTCATGTTTCTCTGATTAAGGAACTTCTACTTACCAACAAAACGTTTCTTCCCAGCCAGATCAAATTCTTCTTCAGGGTACGAACTGATGGAGCCTTCAGGCGGGATGACGGCGGGCGTGGTGGTGGTGGTGGTGGTGGTTGTGGTGGGGGGCTGGGTGGTGGGCGGCGGCCCCGAGGTCTCAACTTCATAATCTGAAATGATATGATGGTTTTGTAACTGGGCACGTCCAGAAAAGGGGCACCTTAAGATTGAACGCAACACTAAAGTGTATAGGCACACAAACAGACTCTAGAATTGGAGAAGGAAATGGCAACACACTCCAGTGTTCTTGCCTGGAGAATTCGGTGGACAGAGGAGCCTGGTGGGCTGCTGTCCATGGGGTTACAAAGAGTCAGACACGACTGAAGTGACTTAGCAGCAGCAGCAGACTCTAGAATAAATGCTATACCTGAACAGAATTTGTTGCCAATGAAACAATATCCCCCACCCACCATTTTTCAGTCCTTAGGGAAAAGCAGCTGCAGATAGAAGAAAGGAAGGGAAAAAATTAAAAAGAAACACACGACAAGAAAAATGAGATTTTTGGAATCAAAGGTGGACAGAACCTTAGAACTTACCCAGGTTAGCACGCTCCTGTTACTGGTCCCTGACCATTCTCTGCCTAAGTAATTTTCCCTTTTAAAGCCAGAAAAGTATCACATGAGCAAAGAAACCTGATTTTTTTAAAAATTTGTCACCTGCGTACGGGTTATTTTCTGAGGGGGAGGTGGCACTAATCCTATTGAGAGAACTAATCCATTAACAAAAAAAAGAAAATTCTGCTCCTTTTTCAACAGCTCCGAATCACAGGGTTTTTATTTCCAAAGGTGCTAAGAAAACTTCCTTTGCTTTCTCACATCTGCTGTTTTTCTTTCAGGTCTCTCCTTTTTTTTTTTTGAAAACTGGGGATTAAACGACTACATTGAAGATCGTGACTGCATCAGAGGTGACATTATTCCCACATTCGTGACTGAAGAGCCTTGAATCTACAACCAGCAGCAGGCAGACTGAGCACATTAGTGAGGACTGACACCCCACGTGTCAAAGGCCAGCACTGGGAAGGGGACAAGCTTTCTATGCGAATTTCCTTCAATTTCAGGGGCAATTTACAAAACACAAGAACAACCACAGGGAGGTAAGTATAATCACAGCAGTAATTACTATGAATGGAGTGACCAGACACCATGCAAAGCAAGCCTCTTCATCTTAGAAACTTCACTTTCACTTGAAAACATTCTGATTTTTAAAAAAAATCAGCACATCTACTGCATGGCTTTTTGAATGTAATTAGAAAAGGAAAGGAAAGAATGAGAGTGAGAAGAGCCAAGAGGGGAAGCTGGAACTCAGTTAAACTAAGTCGTTTTTATTAACGTGTATGGGTGGTGCAGGGGTGTTCAGACTGAAGTAACTCCAGAATTTGCAAAAGAAGAAGAAGGTTTGAGAAGGAGGGAAGGGGGCTCAGGGGTCTTGTCTGGAGGCTGCCATCTGTGTATAAAGTACACAGTTTTCCTCTGGATCAAATTTTTACGGGGCGAGGGGAGGTAACTTGGAAGAGGAGTACCACCACCCTTCTCTAAGTGTTGCCCTCCAGCCCCAAGTTCTTAGGGAAACAGAAATTGAGACCATCCACTAAGCCCACCTCAGCCTTCCCAGGTGGCTTTCCCGGGTGGCTCAGTAGTAATGAATCTGCCTGCCAAGCCAGAAGTCACAGGAGACCCAGGTTCAATCCCTGGGTGGAGAAGATCCCCGGGAGAAAGGAATGGCTACCCACTCCAGTATTCTTGCCTGGAGAATTCCATGGACAGAGGAGCCTGGTGGGCTAACAGTCCATGGGGTCTCAAAGAGCCAGACACGACTGAGCGACTGTGCATGCACTTAGTAACGAACATCAGATTCTCTAATCAGAAAATACTCCCAATCATGTGCTTGGAATCAATCATACCTTCATCATAGATGACGTACGCCTCTTCCGTGGGCATTGCCGTGTCGGTCTCCAGCCCCGAGAACTCATCTAGGAAGGAGAAGGCAAGGACAGTCAGCAAATGCCCCGGGCTCTCTTCTCAGCATGGCGCCAAGGGCACTGCGATCCAGCCGCGTGCAGCTGGCTTCCGGGGAGATAAGCCTCCCGTGGCACGGCCGCCTCGGCTTCCTTAGGAGAAAGAGCCTCAGAACGCGGAGGGCTCAATGGACTGCCGTCTATGGGGTCGCACAGAGTTGGACACGACTGAAGCGGCTTAGCAGCAGCAGTAATGCGAACGGAGTTTCTCTCCTTTGCGCTCAGCGGGGTGCACTGGAAAAGACAACTCCCCAGCGCTCCCGACCCTCCAGCAGAGGGCGCTCTTCCCGACTTGTTGGCGGAGGAAGGCAGAGGGGGACGGAGGGGAGAGGGGGAGGCCGAGGGGGGAGGCCGAGGGGGAGGCCGAGGGGGAGGCCGAGGGGGAGGCCGAGGGGGAGGCCGAGGGGGAGGGCGGCAGGCGTGAGAACAGACATTCTCCGAGAGCAGGGAACTCCTTTGTTCATGGCCTTTGGTGGCTCAGACGGTAGAGAATCTGCCGGGAAGGCGGGAGACCCAGGTTCGATCCCAGGGTCAGAAAGAACCCCTGGAGAAGGGAATGGGTACCCACTCCAGTATTCTCGCCTGCTGCTGCTAAGACGCTTCAGTCGTGTCCGACTCTGTGCGACCCCATAGACGGCAGCCCACCAGGCTCCCCCGTCCCTGGGATTCTCAACCCACTGGAGTGGGTTGCCATTTCCTTCTCCAGTGCATGAAAGTGAAAAGTGAAAGTGAAGTCACTCAGTCGTGTCTGACTCTTAGCGACCCCATGGACTGCAGCCCACCAGGCTCCTCTGTCCAGGCAAGAGTACTGGAGTGTGGTGCCATTGCCTTCTCCATTTTCTCGCCTGGAGAACTCCATGGACAGAGGAGCCTGAAGAGCTGCAAATCCATGGGGTCGCAAAGAGTCGGACACAACTGAGCGACTCACACTTTGATTTTTCACTCATTCTCTCCATCCCCTGGTCTTGCCGCTCACATGATCCAGGTGCCCTCCTGCCTCTCCTCTGTTCTATTCTGGCTTCGCCGCTCCCTCTAAGCTTCCATCCCCTCTCAGTGACTCGGGAGATAAATCTGTAATGATTAGAACTTCTTAACTTGCCTATGAAGTTTGGAAATAATATCCCAATGATTACAAACATCTTTTTACAAACAAGTTGTATTTTACTTATAAAGCCTCCAGATTTGCTATGACTACAGAATTATCCTATATATGCAATCTGTAGACTTTTATATGTGATTTTTTTTAATCCACCAGGAAGCCCTAATTATAAGAACCATTGTTCAAATGACTATTATTAATGGCTTCCCAGGTGGCTCAACGGGAAGCCCCAGTGGCTCAGCAGTAAAGAATCCACCTGCAGTTCAGGGGACGCAGGAGATGTGGATTTGATCCCTGGGTCAGGAAGATCTCCGCAAGGAAGAAATGGCATCTCACTCCAGTACTCTTGCCTAAGAAACCGCATAAAAAGAGGAGCCTGGAGGGTTACAGTCCATGAAGTGAAGTCGCTCAGTCATGTCCGACTCTTTGCCACCCCATGGACTATACAGTCCATGGAATTCTCCAGGCCAGAATATTGGAGTGGGTAGCCATTCCCTTCTCCAGGGGATCTTCCCGACCCAGGGATTGAACCCAGGTCTCCCACATAGCAGGCAGAGTCTTTACCAGCTGAACCATCAGGGAAGCCCAAGAATATTGGAGTGGTTAGCCTATCCCTCGTAGAAGGCAATGGCACCCCACTCCAGTACTCTTGCCTGGAAAATCCCATGGACGGAAGAGCCTGGTAGGCTGCAGTCCATGGGGTTGCTAAGAGTCGGACACGACTGAGCGATTTCACTTTCACTTTTCACTTTCATGCATTGGAGAAGGAAATGGCAACCCACTCCAGTGTTCTTGCCTGGAGACTCCCAGGGACGGGGGAGCCTGGTGGGCTGCCGTCTATGGGGTAGCACAGAGCGACTTAGCAGCAGTAGCCTATCCCTTCTCAAGCAGATCTTCCCGACCCAGGAATCAAACCTGGATCCCCTGTATTGCAGATGGATTCTTTACCAGCTGAGCTACTAGGGAAGATCTTACAGTCCATAGGGGTCGCAAAAGAGTCGAGCACAACTTAGTGATTAAAAACAACAACAAAACTGATAAGAGCATGGATGAAAACTTGGTTCAAAAAAGTGAGTGATTGAGGCAAAAACAGTTTTTTGCCTCCACGAGCTGGGTACTGCTTTAAACAGAAGCTGTTTTGGGAAGATGGAAGGAAATCCATACATGATTTCTCTGTTTGGGGGAGACAGATGCAGCTAAAAAAGAAGATCCTTTCTCTGCAGTTGGTAAAATATTGAGGCAGAAGATTTCCTAACTCAAAAAAAAAAATGTTCAGAAGAATTTCTTCACTTCCTTTGACCTGAAGCCATAGCAAATTATACAGAACTCTCAATCCAAGGCACACTTAAGAGGCAGAGAGGGTGAGTGAGGAGACAGGAAGCAGGAAGTGGGGTGCATCACATGCCTTCAGGGCATTGGGCACTGTCAGGCATATATTGTTTGAGTTAATCCTCACATAAATCTCCAGATACGTGAGGTTGATTATACCCACTTCTCAGCCAAGGACACCAAGGATTTTAACATGCTTGGAGTCACACAGCTGGTAAAGGACAAAGAACTAAAACAGAACTGAACTGCAAGCCCTCGGCTCCAAAGACTTTATGCTTCATCAAACTGCCTCCACTGTTTAAAAGTTGGACGAACCAGTCTTTTTGCTTGTAAACCTTCAGGCGCTTTACTAGAATCATTATTCTGCAGCATAATGAAGGGGGAATTGAACTAGAAAAGTATATAAACCTCCTGCACTAAAAAATTACAAGCACCAATTTTGAATTTTGTTTATGGTTAGGAAATAACAGATCATTCCCCTGAAATATTCCAATAGAATCCTTCTATTAGGCTTTTCTGAGCCTACTTCGAATAACTTCATGACTGTGATGCTGCCAGAACAACTCCACCAGCGGAGGACAGTGGCGACCTTGCTTCACCTGTCCGGCCCCTCTGGGATCGTAGTGAAAAGCCCCGTAGACACCAGAGGCCCGTGAGATGCACCCCACCTGCCTCACCATGGAGGTGGTGATGCTGGGTGTGTTCTGACGTGGCCAGCAAATATCAAAGAGAGGTTATAAGAGATCCACCCTTCAGGATGTGCATTTTGAGAAAAATGACTAGACAAGATTTTTTTTTCAGTTCATTCTAATGTCAATATGCCTGAATCCAAGAGAAATGACTTTTGGGCTGGTTTAAATCAGAGTTTTCAAGTTCACACCACCTAACATTTGGGGTTATCTTGCTGTTGTTGTCCATGACACCATTTTCTTTGCCTTGTCTATTAACTCTGAAGAACGTAGTCCTCTTGTGGCTTATTATCAGCTCAGAGTCATTTCATTTCGTTATTATTTTTGGTCAGGTCAAAATGAATAAATGGTACAATTGCTGCAGCCCAGAGTGAATGAGAAAGAGGGCAAGTCTAGGGTCTCCTCCATGGATTCCTGATACTAAGTACAGTTCCTTAAGGAGCTGAAGCACTCTGGTCCGGCACCAGACCACAGAAACCACGCCCTTCACCTGTGAACTTGGATCACTTCTTGAGACGAGTGATAGTTGAGTCTTCTGGCAAAAGTAAAAACCCTACTGAGCGATTCAGTGCTCCTTTTTTTTGTTTGTTTTAAAACCAAATAAAGTCAGAGATAATTTTTCTAAAATAGTACCATCTTGATTCCAAGTCAAAGAAACTTCCAGCTGTAGTGAAACAGATTTACTTTTTTTTTTTTTTGAAAAGCTGACCCTCAGAATTTGCCCCACCTGAATGCCAATTTGGAGTATCTGGAGCTACATATAACTGAATGTTTTTAAGCTAACCCAAAACGATGTCAAAAGCTTCCACCTCTTCACATAAAAGTAGCAGCCAGCCACCAACCATGTGGTACAGTTTATATATGTATATTTTTTGAGTGGTTTTATCCAAATGGTCGTGAAATTTAAAAAAGAAAGTGCAAAATGTTTGGGTCTTAGTTCCAGAGATACTTTAAAAAAAAAACTGTTAAAGTAGATTCTCATTAAAAGTTTGGAGAGAAGGTAAACTACAGTCATTTGAAACCCAAGGATATTTGCAAATTATTTCATTGGTCCAGCTCAAGTGAACTTCCAATTATTCTCTTTGTATTTTCTGTCTTGCAAGTGAGCTGTGGCAGGAGAGAACTGTTTTCCATAATGATTGATGTTCTTCTAAAGCATGCCCCCAGGTCATGTTACAAATTGTTGAAGATGTTCAGCCGGCTCATAACATTTCCAAACACCCACAATACCATCAGATCCGCTGTCAAAGTGGAACCTGAAAAACAAGGATCACTGGTAAAAAAAACTTCTCAAAAGACTCTCTAACTTCTCCGTTAGAAAACGGAGCATGCCTATGGCTTAGGGTATGGTATAGGTATCCAAAGATGCATAATTGGGTACCACAAGGAATCTGAGATGAAGCAGAGGATGCTGTCTCTACTGCAAGGAGTTTATGACTTAATAGAGAAGTCAGAGCAAGCAAAAAATTGTGTGTGCATGTGTGTGTGTATGTAAAGAGAGAAAGAGTGTTAATACACTAGAAACACACATATAATATGCATCTATGCATACAGGAATATGTATAACTATGATATCTAGAAAAAGATGCTTAAATTACTGAACAATTTAATGACACAAGGTTATTCCCAGAGCACTGTTAAAGCAGCGTTTTCAAGGAAAAGAGGGTACTGACATAACTAGGAGAGCAAAGACTAAGATATTTGAAAAGATGATTTTTAAAACTGGAGGGCTAGAAACCTAAAAGCTCATCGACAGAGGAATAGATAAAAAGATGTGCTACATATATATATATATATATATAAGAATATTACTCAGGCATTAAAAAGAATGAAATCCTACAGTTTGCAGCAACATCAGCAGACCTGGAGAGTGCCATACCAGTGAAGTCAGTCAGATAGAGAAGGAGAAACGCTGTAAGACATCCCTTATATGTGGGATCTAAAAAGAAACGATACAGATGAACTTACAAATGATTCAAAGGAAAATGAACTCATGGCTGCCAGAGGTGGCAGGGTGGGAAGGGAAGGGATAGTCAGGGAGTTGAGGATGGTCATGTACACACTGCTATATTTATTAATGCAATGGATAACCAGCAAGGACTTATTGCACAGCACATGCAACTCTGCTCAATGTTATGTGCCAGCCTGCATGGGAGGGGGTTTTGGGGGAGTATGGATACATGTACATGTATGGCTGAGTCCCTTCGCTGATCGCCTGAAATTACCACAACATTGTTAACTGGCTATACTCCAATATCAAATAAAAGTTCAAAAAAAACTGGAGGGCTAAAAACAAAATGTTAGGATTTTGCCAGCAGAAGGTAATGACAAACGGTTAGCTAGCTGGGCGCTGAGGAGGGGAGTCTCAGAAGGGCAGGTATTCTCACAGTGATCACAGCAGAGGGTCTAAGTCAGCATCCTTACAACAATTTCAGGTGACTAGGCTGCAAAGTGCCATGGCCAAAATGTGCTTGGTAAAAGCACATATGTGTACACATGGAACCCCAGCACCTGTGAGTGTACACTGTAGACCCACGTACAGTTGTCCCTCAGGGTACATGGGGAATTGGCCCAGAAGCCCCTGTGAATACCAAAATCCATGGATTCTCAAGTCCCTCCTATAAAACAGTGCAGTACAAGGAATCCAAGCTATGATGGCTAGAATGAAAAAAACAGATAATAACAAGTGCTGGTGAAGATGGAGAGGAACCGGACGCCTCATAAGTTTCTGGCAGGGAATGAAAACAGTGCAGCTGCTATGGGCAACAGTGTGGTGCTTCGTCAAAAAGTTAAGCATAAAGCAAATATCGTATATTAACATATATGTATGAAATCTAGAAAAGTGGGACTGATGAACCTATGTGCAGGACAGGAACAGAGACACAGACATAGAGAACAGACGTACAGACACAGCAGGGGACGGAGTGGGCGGGATGAACTGAGAGGGTAGCACTGAAACATACTCATTATCTTATGTAAAACAGATGGCTGGTGGGAAGCTGCTGCATTATACAGGGAGCTCAACTTGGGATTCTGTGATGACCCAGCGAGGCAGGACGGGGTGGGAGGTGGGGGGAAGGTTCAAAAGGGAGAGGACATATGTATGATTCACACTGTTGTGTGGCAGAAACCAGTACAACACTGTAAAGCAATTATCCTCCCATTAAAATTTTTAAAAAGTAGTAGGGAAAAAAATTTAAACAAAGAGTTATCAACCAACAAAACAGCTCTACCCAAGAGAATTAAAAACAGATATTCCAAAGAAAAAAACATGTACACAAATGTTCACAGCCGCATTATTCATAATAGACAAAAGGCAGAAACAACCCAAATGTCCATCAACTGATAAACGGATAAAATGTGGTCTTTCCACACAATGGAGTATTAGTCAGCAATAAAAGGAAAGAAGTACAGACAACTTGAAAACAAATTATGCGAAGTGAAAGAAGCCAGACACGAAACGACACATTTCACATGGGATTCCATTTACACAAAATGTCCAGAACAGAGAAATGGAGAGATGGAAAGGAGACGAGCAGCTCCTGGAGCTGGCAGGGGCAGGGATGGGGAGCGACTGCTGATGCGTGTAAGGTTTGTTTGGGGGGTGATGAAAATATTCTGGGACTTGATAACAGTGAGAGGCACACAGCTCTACGAATATGCTAAACTCTTTAAAACTTTAAAAGAGTGAACTTTATGGCATGTGACTTTTATGTCAGGAAAGCTATTGTTAAAGATGTTTTTCATAAATAGAAACAACTATGATTAGAAATGATATTAGGAAGAAAATATTTAATGAAATTGTTAGTGGAGCAGCAGAAATGAAAAAGGAAGATAAGCCACAGTGAAGTATTTTTAAATAATAAATTATAGACATAAATTAAGGTATATTGCTCTCCCCAAATTTAACGTTTTCCAAGACTTTGTCCTTATTTTCAAAATGCTGTCTAGAGGTGAACTATTACTAACCCTTAGACACTAATTTGGCTTAGGCTAGGCTATCAGACAAATGCACAGGAGTAAAGTAAAAAATATACATCTCTATCAAGATTTGCAAAGAAAAGAAGAAACAAAAATATCAAGAATCTGACTTTCATGGCAACTAAAAGTCCAAAATTACAAAGTAAATGAAAAGAACATGAAAAGAAATGAAAAGACCTATATAAAAGCTAAAAGAAAATGTAAAATATTAATAATAATAGTAGTAGTAATTAGAACAAAATCCAAACAGCCACTCTTCTGTTTATAACCTGCTGCTGCTAAGTCGCTTCAGTCGTGTCCGACTCTGTGCGACCCCATAGACGGAAGCTCACCAGGCTCCCCCGTCCCTGGGACTCTCCAGGCAAGAACACTGGAGTGGGTTGCCATTTCCTTCTCCAATGCATGAAAGTGAAAAGTGAAAGTGAAGTCGCTCAGTTGTGTCCGACTCTCAGCGACCCCATGGACTGGAGCCTACCAGGATCCTCCGTCCATGGGATTTTCCAGGCAAAAGTACTGGGGTGGGGTGCCATTGAGTAAAGAAATATCTGTTCTAATCATACTTCAATTAAATAAAAGCCACACCAGTGTATGCTGAAGAAGTCAAGGAAAGTACAAGATACTTTCATACCAGAAACCCAAAGGTAAATTCAAATTTGTACTCACTTTTAATTGGTGGTGTAAGAATTTTCTCCCCAATCGTCCTCTTCTTCATACGTTCCTGTTCTTTGGTGTGAATTTTTCAGATACATCAGATGTTCCTGTTCATTTGGAACTTTTTCGCGGAAAGACTAATTTCAAACAGAATTCTCAATTTGGAGACAGCATTCACGTTCAGATTGAATGATGGTGTGCTACGAATTCGGGGCATGCGTGTGATTCCTGAAACGAAGGGTCTTCACTCTGCACTAGCTTAAAAGACAGAAGCTTTACAGCCTGCATGGCAATTCATTTCAACCTGAGGGAAAGGAGACGAATTTGCCTTCTGGAAAGTGAAGTCGCTCAGTCGTGTCTGACTCTTTGCGACCCCATGGACTGTAGCCTATCAGGCTCCTCGGTCCATGGGATTTTTCAGGCAAGAGTGTTGGAGTGGATTGCCATTCCCTTCTCCAGGGGACCTTCCCGACCCAGGAATCGAACCCGGGTCTACCACATTACAAGCAGACCCTTTACCGTCTGAGCCACCAGGGAAGCCCTGCCTTCTGGAGCCTGAGGCAAATACAGATGACCTCCCCGCAAGCAGCACGAACAGGGACAAGCAGAGATGACAGCATCTCGGCTCCACCGTGACTTGGCCCAAAGTGCCCCCAGGTTCCGTTCTTTAGGGGAGCAGTGGGGAGTTTCTCAGTAAGAAGTCATAGCAGGGGCACAGGACAGCTGGGAATGAGTGTCCCGGATCTGGAAAGGGCTCAGTCTTAGCCAGTGGACAGCCCTGCTCCCATGAGAGCCAAGTCATGTAAGCATAAGCATTTTTCAAAGGGAAAGAAGTGAAAGTGTTAGTAGTTCAATTTTGTCTGACTCTTTGCAATCCCATGGACTGTAGCCTGCCAGACTCCTCTGTCCATGGAATTCTCCAGACAAGAATACTGGAGTAGGTTGCCATTTCCTTCTGCAGGGGCTCTTCCTGACTCAGGGATCAAACCTGGGTCTCCTACACTGCAGGCAGATTCTTTACCGTCTGAGGGACTGCTGTTCATACATGCTTGGGAAAACTACTCTTCTTGGAAATTCACAGCGAGACTATTCAGTGCTAAGAGTCCAACAGTCAGAAATTCCTTTAACTCTGAATCACATAGCTAATCACAGAACCTTTTTTCTAAATTATTATTATAACAAGTACTAATCTACTGATGGAAATGGCAACCCACCCCAGTACTCTTGCCTGGGGAATCCCATGGACAGAGGAGCCTGGTGGGCTACAGACCATAGAGTCACAAAGAGTCGGACACAACTGAAGCAACTTGGCACGCACACACGATCTACTAATATCCAGTGGAATACACTTCGGGAAAAGCTGGTCCAAACTAACAACGTCTCGTGTTTCAGACAAATTTTTGACTCGGGTGGGGACAAGGGTTGCCAGATAAAATAGAGGAAGTCCACTTAGATCTGAAGTTGTGCGCCTCACTCACTGCACCCGGCAGGCTCTGCAATGCCCCCTCTGAAATGCCACTCTACCACGTGAGTTATCAACAGAACAAAGACAGTTACCTTCCTCAGGGTAGCACTCCGGGACCCCATGTGAGCCCATTATAAGGTTGCCATCTTTGTCATGCCGTTCCAGGGTCCCAGGGGGACAGGTGGGGACAGGGGTTGTGGGCTCCAGGGTGGTGGTGGTGGTTCTCTGAGTCGTGGTTCGAGTGGTCGTTGGGCGAGTGGTGGTGGTGGTTGGCCGAGGGGTTGTGGTGGGCCGAGGGGTCGTGGTGGGCCGACGGGTGGTGGTGGTGGGTCTCGTGGTTGTGATGGGGGCGCGGGTGGTTGTTTTAATGACTTCCAAGCCCACCAGGGGCTTGCCTCCAAGACTCAAAATGGGCTTATCCTGGGCACTGGCCAAGGGTTTGGCATGGCGCCCCTGTCCGAAGAGCGGGAGGCCATCGGGGCTCACCACGGGAGTCCCTCCCAGATCTGAAACAAAAGCAAATAAAAGCTATGCAGCCAGGTGAAACAACCCAGGGAAGTAAAAAGCAAGTGGAAAGTATCTTTTCAATGTCTTATAGTCTATAATCAATAAAAGGCAAAGAAATAATGAAAAGGATACCAGCTGAGGTCACAGTACCTGCTACTATCCAGAAACTTCTGGGCTTTTTATATTGTCCATTACTCTGCACTAGCTTATAAAAGTATATAAATATCTCATTACCTGCAATAACTCTAAGTCTCTAGGAAGGAAACTGATTCTTTCCACCTCCTTACTCCTACCACTACGGACTTAAGTGTTATTTTGGACCAGTGGTAGCAAAGTTATTCTGCAAAGAGCCAGAGAGTAAATATTTTAAACTTTGTGTTGCCACTATTCAACTGCAGAACAAAAAACATAGACAGTAAACCAAGAAATGCATGTTTCTGTGTTCCAAGAAAACTTGGTGTATGGAGAGTGAACTATGAATGTAATATAATATTCATATGTCACAAATATTATTCTGTGATTTTTTTGGCAATCATTTAAAAACATAAAAGCTATTCTGAGCTCACAGGCTATACAAAAACAGGCAGCAGGCAGGGTTTGGCTTTAGAAGGGGTGTTGCTGAAGTCTGCTCTGGACTGCCTAACCCCAAGAATGAAGTCAAGAGCCACCTCCTCTAGACGGTGGAGTCTGTAGAAAGACAGCTGGATCAGGGAAGAAGCTAAGCTCCACCCCTTCCAAGGCACCTCATCTCCACAAGGTTCATGTAACTGGACCAAGGGCCCTCAATAAAAATGAGGAAGAGGAGGAAGAGAGAAGTTGTGATGCTTCACATGACTCAAGGCACTTTTGTTCCATGAGGACCATTCTCACTTACCCACAATGGTTCGACCATCTCCGCCTAGTTTAATCCGGAGAGGATTTCCTTGTGAATCTTGTAGGTACCTTCCTTCTGCGTTTAATACTAACCCACGATCAAGGTCCACGACCTAAATCCATGACACAGATTAAAGGATATATTTAACATTTCAAAATACACATTAATCCAACTACATGAATATAGACAAATAGGAAACATTATTTTTGTCAGCATCATTCATAAGGTATAATAGGAATGAAGTACAAAACAGTCATATTTTATAATTGTTTATCCATATAACAATTGTTTCAAGTTTTCTCAAATATTCAAAAGATGTTCAAAATACATTTACCATTGAGTACGTTGTATGTCAAAAGCAGGAAACAACCTAGGTGTTTATCAATGGAGGAAAGAGATTAAATAAATCATGCCCCACCCATATAGTGAAATACTGTGAAGCCAGTGAAAAGGATTTGGAAATTCTGAATTTATATGAGATATCCTGATGCAGACTTAGATTAAAGGACTGATTATTTTGCAAAATTAAGTATATTCACTTGTATATATAAGCTTAAAAGTGTAGAGAGAAAATTCTGGACAGATGTATCCCAAACTATTAATAGTGATTGTTTCTGAGAAGTGATTTGGGATGCTTGCTATCTTTTTATATATTTCTGAGTTGTTCTAATTTCTTGCCATGAACACAACAGGTTTCCATTTTGCTGTGTGTTAAAAATCAAAATTGTTATATCAAAACTAGTTTCATTTTTAATTAGCCTAATATAGCACACATGAAAAAAATTTCATGTTCTAAGGAATTATACAACTCGGACAAAAGGTATTATTATCTCTGTTAAGAAACAACTCATGTGCCACACTGATGATTCTCAGAATATGGTCCTGGGCCAGCTTCCCCAACCTCGCTGGAAACTTGTCAGATATGAGAATTACCTGGCCTGAACCAAACCATACTGACAAGCCCTCAGGGAGTCTGATGCCCATCAGTGTTTGAAAACCATGACTTTGAACAACTGAGTCACTGGAGGAACCCCTGCAAGCAGGCCACTTGTCGGGTACTATCTCAGTAATTAAAATAAAACTTACATAAATAAACCCTACTTTCGAAATCTACTCCATACGGTTTCAATTCAAAATTGTTTACAATGACACTTTGCTTTCATATGTATTCTTCCTTCTATAAATTTCTGTTCCTTTGAGAAATGACAAAATGTATCTTGAGGCCACCTGTGACTGAAAATTCTTTGAAGTTCATCAATATGTTTTCCTAAATCTTATTGCTATAAGTGAGAAATTTTGACTGGGAATTCTACTATGAATAATTTTTTTGGTTCTTTGAAAAAATATTTTAAATCTCTGAATATTCTAGGTGTTCTGTCCATCACCCTAAACCCACCAAAAACTCCTAAACATTTACCTTAACCCCAAGAAGTTAAAGTCATTTAGCTTAAACATACATAAAGTACTAATACTTATTTTTTATTTCAGTCAAACAAAAATTGTTGGAAGATTTAAAAGGTGATTTGATAAAAGCTGCCTATTTGATTTGGACATTTTTGTTTTGGTTCCGTTGTTTTTATCCTGCTTCCTTTTACAAAGGATTTGAGATAATTTACAGAAAATATGTATTCTGTTTAATCGAACCATAAAGAAAAAATAAAGCTAACAGGAGTGGGAAAACAGAGGCTGTGCCTCAGGTTCTGTCTGACTGGTTGGCCTAAAGATTTACATGCCCTTCTTAACCAGTCAAGAAGAATGGGAACAAATGCCCATCAGATCAGTTCAGTCGCTCAGTCGTGTCCGACTCTTTGCGACCCCATGAACTGCAGCACACCAAGCCTCCCTGTCCATCACCAACTCCTGGAGTTTAACCAAACTCATGTCCACTGAGTCAGTGATGCCATCCAACCATCTCATCCTCTGTTGTTCCCTTCTCCTCCCGCCTTCAATCTTTCCCAGCATCAGGGTCTTTTCCAATGAGTCGAATGAGTCAGACAAATACCCATGCCTGACCTAATTAGCTATGAGAAGAAAGCAAAGTAGTTCTCAGGAGAATCAAAGCCTTTTCTGAGCACTGGAAGAAATAATACAGTATAAGTATACTGACATACAAGTGGTTAAAACTAGAGAAAAAAAGACGGCTTCATTTTCTATTACACAACGCCCACCATTTTTCTCTTCCCAACAGCATGAAAACAACTGGTATGTGTAAAGAAGTTTACCCTACCCACTTTGTTCCTTGAGGGCCATTGATAATTCTTTGTCCACTTGGTTTTCCATTACTACCAGCAAGTACTCTCCCTTCTCCATTTGGTCTTCCATTATAACCTACAAGTTCCCAAACAAACAAAAAACACAGAACCTGGTAAATTCAACACTCTTGGAAAGCTGGCTTCATACCACCCTGTAAGTATTCAAACAGAAACACTAAACAGAATTTTGAACCAATAGCTCAAATATATCAGCTAAAGATAGACTGAAACTGTGACTTCTACATGACAAATAAGAATGTCCGTGAAGAGCATGGTACAGTTTTCTACAATATTGGGGGAATGAGAGGGTTTGGCCTAAGTAAATTTCCAGGTCAAGTTTAAGACCATAGTAGTTGTAGCTTTATTTTAGCCAGCTGGAAGGTAGAGGGAGGGAGAGTTGGAAGGACAGGGAAAATTCTCTCTGACATCTATGAGATACCGTGCTGCTCTCCTCCACAGATTGTACTAAACACAACCACCGATTCCAGCTGACTTGGGTCTAAATCATCCATCACCAAGTATAAACACACAGTCCTGACTCAAAGCTTGCTGACTTCAGTGGGGCCACAGAAGGATTTGCTCAGAGAGGAGGTAGCAGGCCCTTTAGTTGCTATCTGAATGTTCCTTGCACCTGCCCTCTCTCTTCACCTCCTGCCCTTTCTGATCACCTGCAGCTTGGTTGAGGCCTCAGCTGGAAACATCTGCTCTAGCTTGGCCCACGAGACAAAGTGCCTGGGCTTCCCAACAGCTATTTGCAGGTCAGAGACATTTCTCGCACTCAAACCGTTAATGAAAATTAAGAATTTATTGACTTTTTTACTATGTACAAGGGAATGTGACTTTTACATCTCTTATTGGGGTGTTAGTTTTCTATAAAACAGTCCATTTTAATGGAAAACTTACCTCTTCGTGGGGGCACTGTTCTAGGGCTTTACACTGAGCTAAATTAACAGTATATTGCATGGATTAACAACTACTAATACATTTAATCAAGAATGTTCTATTATGCCCCAAATCCATGCAAGGGGAGCACAAGGCACCACTTAACTGAATGCAGATTTCAGGTAAATACCTTAGCTCCTGCCCTGGGGTCCACGTAGACTCCAGCTCACAGCTGTCTACATTCTGTCCAAAACCTAAGTCACACATCGGCATGTTACTCCTCTGTGCGACCATCGTCTTTCACAGTCTTTTCTGGAGGTTTTAAACACCGTTCCCTGATGGCAACATCTTAGCAATCCTCACCCAAGACATTTGAGTTTGTCCCCGGATATTTTTAGCTGCGAGGTTTATATGCAGAATAATCAGAACAAGTTCCAGCCTCCACAGGACTACTCCTTCCTGTGGATTCCCTAATACCCCCTGGCACAAGAACAACCTAAAACATAGGAACCTGAGTATGGCATCATGGCTGGGACACACGTTCACAGATTTAGAGCTTAAGGAACTCAAAGAAGTGCGATGGGACAGCAATGGCAACCCACTCCAGGATTCTTGCCTGGAGAATCCCATGGACAGAGGAGCCTGGCGGGCTACCGTCCACCACGAAGGAAAAGAGTCGGCCATGACTGAGCACGCACACACACACCTACCAGAGGGTTGTGGAGTCCGTGTTGGGATTGCAATGGCCGCTCAGCCACCTCCTAGCTGTCTGACCTCCAGCAAGCCACTCAGACCCCTAAACCCCGGCTTCCTCATCTGAAGACCCGGGAAGCGATGCAAATCCAGGAGATGGTTACCAGGATAAGATCGCGTTTACATCTCAAAGCTCCTAACCCAATGCTTAGACAGAGCAGATGCTCAGTAAGATAAAAGGTTCTAGGAATTGCTACGAACCCTGCTGAGAACTGTCAAGACAACGTTCAGGTAAAAACAACTCACCTGATCTCGAAGGGGGTCTCACAGGCGCGCGTGAGAACGGGTTCCGGAACCTGGAATTCATCATCCGCTGGCGCAAGGAGAGCATCGGGGTGGTAGGGGCAGACGGGGCAGGCGCGCGCGTGGTGAACCGTGGCGGCGCGGGGGTGCCCATCGTGGGGCTCAGGGTGGCGGCGGGGCTCCGAGCGGGCTGTCTGGGCGGGAGGTGCGAAGCTCTCGGGGAGCTGCCCGCAGGTGGAGACAGAGGCCGCTTCACCGGGGTGGCGTTCTCGTCGTGCGGGGAGCCCACCCTGGGGGGCGCCAGCACAATGGCTGGCTCCGTCTCCCCCTTAGCGAGGGTCTCATCCACGTGTTTGCCGCCCCTGGGACTGAAGGAGGAGGGCCACTTTGGAGCAGAGGAAGACTGCGGGTCCTTGTCCTTTCCTCCCTTAAAGAACATCACGTCTTCATTCTCCTCCTCGGCTGACACCGACTGCTGCGATTTGGACGGCAGGGGCTCCCTTTTGGCTGGTGAGGCCTGGGACTTCCCGTCCTTCCTCCCCGCCCACTGGGGGCCTGCTCTGCCCGGGACCCTGGTGCGGGCGTGGGGGTACAGGCTGCCGGGCCTGCCCGCAGGCCTGCGCAGGTGACCATCGCCCACGCTTCCTGCCTGAGCGTCCACCTGGCGGTGCTTGGGAAGGGACGGGGTGGCGTCCTTGGCACCGGCAGAGAACGCAGGCGCTCGGACACCCCCGGTCCCCACTTCTGCACTGTCGTCATTCAGATTCTGGGGAGACGCCACGCGGGAGGACTGTCCGCCTCTGGACGAATAAGAGTCTGAGAAGGAGGCGCTTTCTTGCGACGTGGGGTGCGGACGGCCAGCCTCGGAGGGGAACGCAGGCTGGGGTCTGGAAGGCGGACTCCCCACTTCCTTGCTCCGTGGGCCGTGGGGCTGTGACTGGGACACTGGGACGGCCGAGGAGGGTGACTTTTCCAGAGCAGCAGACCCGGCACCCATCTTTTGGTGCCCCGTGGGCCCAGGGTGGTGCGGGGACCGTGGCGCAGGTGGCTGGCCACCCAGCCGCGTTTCAGGAGATCTGCCCTCCGCACCCGCGTCTGTGCTCTGCTGCGTATCCTGAGCCTTAGAGGACGGAGGTTTGGCCTGAGGGGGCACCCCAGCCCAAGTGCCCGTGGATTTAGGGTTCTCTGGGAGGGGCTCCTTCCGCTGCTGGCTTGCCCCTCTCTGGGGGCCTCTTCTCAAATGGTCCGCGCCCCGGGAGGCAGGCTGCCTGGAGGAGGAAGACACGTGATGGTTCACCACGGTGGCAGGAAGTGGCTTTTCGCCTTCGGCCTCCTCTTCGCTGTCTTCTTGGCCTCCGGGGCCGCGCCGATGGTCAGAAGGTGGGTGAGAATCCACCCTCGGGTGAACCCAGGGGGATGCAGTGGACGGAGGGGAGCTGGAGGGGTGTAACCGGGGTCCCCGGCCATTGCCAAACCTGTGTGGATATCTGCCGTGGGCAGCGAAGGGTCTGTTTCTGAGCGAACTGAAGTGTCCAGAGACCGGCGGGCCTGCAGGCAGCCGGGACCTAAATGTTGGGGCCGTGGCTGCAGCCGGCCTTCCTCGCTCTTCCGCATCACTGTCACCATTGCCATCGGAGTCGCCTGCTCCCTCAGAGGCCTGTGTCCTCGAGGACAGCCGGGTGGACCCTGATGGCGCGTTGGACCTGGCGGCCGGCGCGTCCTGACCATACTTCCAGCCCTGGGAGAGTGGAGACCCGGGCTGTGGTTCGGTGATCAGGAGCCGAGATGACCCCCCAGGAGATGGAGAAAGTCTCGAGGATGGGGCTGAGGCCCTGGAACCTTCCTCCCTATCCTCGGAGTGGGGTTCCCTCCGGGCGGGCAGGGCTGGTCTCGTGCCATGGTGTGCAGTGCTTCGGTCGCGCAGGGCGCTCCAGGCCGGGTGGCGGCCGGACGACAGGGCCGGCCGAGCATGCGCCGCGCTCTTGCCGGGCAGGTGTTCCGACAGGGCATCCTTGGGGGGCGGGGAGCGCGCGGTGGTTTCCTTCTCCTCTAGACCCACTGAGTCATTGTCCGTAGAGCTGGAAGGCCGGCTGGCGGAGGGTCCCCAAGAAAGGCGATGCGCACTGCTCTCGGGGGGTGGACGAGAGGCAGAAGAAGATGCAGATGCGGAGGGGGGCGCCCCAGACGAGGGTGGGAGGTGGGTGAGGAGCCGCGCTGGTCCACGCCTTCCTTTCGCGGCTGCACGGGCGTGCGGACTCTCACTGGAGTCCTCCCAGCGGCGAGCACCGGGTGGACAGATCTACTTGGTGGCCTCTGCTGGGACTTCTGGCCTTGGGTCTCTGGGGGCGAGGTTGGTGGGTCCCCGTGGGAATCCGGCTCCTCTTCGTCGGTGATTTCTGTGGACTGAAGACCCGAACCTCCATTCTTCCTGGGGGGAAGCTGGGCTTTTCTGAGCAGTCCACCGTTAGCTAATATTTTATTCTTTAAGTCGAGAAGCGGGCTCTTGACATTTCTCCCTTGGGGAGAAACAGGCAAG
Source organism: Tragelaphus eurycerus (assembly GCA_935064755.1). Taxonomy (NCBI): domain Eukaryota; kingdom Metazoa; phylum Chordata; class Mammalia; order Artiodactyla; family Bovidae; genus Tragelaphus; species Tragelaphus eurycerus. Next base: position 18,005,444 of record CAKXYN010000039.1, on the reverse strand, counting down.
TGAGTATGTTTTGAGGGAGCTGGCACTTTAGATGAGGAAGACTCAGGCTTTTCAGGTTTGTGCTGACCTTCCATGTCTGTTTTCTGTTGAACGTCAGACTCACTGGTAGGGGCTGTAACAGATTGTAAAGAATTTGCTGTCAAAGAAGCAATCTGAAAGATGTGTGATGAAAAATTATTAAGATGGCAGTATGGAGTTGCCGAACACTAGTAATAAAACTGATAACTTCTCCTCCTGTAGATACTGGACACTTTTCTCATCTATAGCAATCTCCTTTAAAGTTCTAGTTTGCTTTAAGCAATATAGTCCTTATATTGCCATGCCCTTTTCCAGGGGACCTTCTCAACCTAGGGATCGAACCCAGGTCTCCCACATTGCAGGAAGATTCTTTACAGTCTGAGCCACGAGAGAAGCCTCGATAACTTTTAAAGTTCTATTTTGCTTTAAGCAATATAGTCCTAGAGAATATGTGTGCTGAGTTTCTATAAATTGAATCGGGCTATGCCACAGCTTATTTGAAGGAATTCTGAAATGAGTGCTTTGAAGTAATCCATTGAGTTCATAAGTACAAAATCTTATATAAGATTTTCTTAATATAACTGTCAAGATGTTACAAATGCATTATAGCTCTTCCTTACAATGTAGGCAAAAAATATACATAAGCCTGGCACAAAATGGTCAATGATCTGTACTTAAAGTTATATGCAGATGTGTTGTGTGTAATTTGCAAATGACTGGGGTGAGTTACACATTTGTCATTTTTGAGGCATTACAAAGACTTCCCTATTCCTCATAACATGTCCTTACTTGCTTTTTTATGACTTAAAATCCCTTTAATGATGGATACATTTGTAATCCCACAATAAAGCTTAAAATAAAAAGACCCCTGGGATAGGCAAAACATTATATTATGTGAACCCTACAATTTACTCTTTTTGGAGATCAGGGTTGAATGCAGGAAAAGGATGCTGTCAGGGGAGAAAGATTTATATAGATAGTGCTGGGGAATCCAGAGAGAGAAAACTTCATTTATTTCAGCTTTTTGAAGAAAGAATTGCAGTAGACTATGGATCCTCACAGCATATAATGAAGGAGAGAGCTACCAACATCTGTTGCAAACTCAGAGAAGCAGGAAGGAAAATACAGCCCACTCCAGTTTCGGACTTTATTGACCTGCTGGGTTTTGATACTGAACAGATAAACAAGGTAACTGAAATTCTTCTGGCTACTGCTGCACTCCAAAACCATGGAATACAAACTATAAAAATTTTATGTGCTATTTATTCACGGAAATGGGACTGACTAAAAATGTCCCATTATGCCTGTAAAATGTTCTTTCCCTGTCATCATAAACCCCAAATTACACAATGATATAAGATTAATCACGGATGTATCCATTAATCACATAATATGTAATTAATATCATAATAACAATTAATGTCATTAGCAATCAATATCATTTTAGGGTTTGGGGAGACCAATTTCAGAAGGGACCACAAAAATATTTTAGACATCAGAATAGCACTTTAACCCCGCAATTCACCAACAGAAAAGTTCTAAACCCATGAGAATGATTCAAAATAACACACCACAATTAGGAGTAATGAAGAGAGAGAAAGAGAGCCACAAACACACCGTGCTTACTTGGCGGCAGAGCAACAATGAAAGCTTTGGAATGAGGCCCCAGTCCTCTCCTGTTGGCGGCCCGGATTTTGAAAAGATAGCGTTCCCCAGGCTGCAGACCTTCTACCCGGGCAGACGTCGTCTCTCCAGGGTAGGTGAGGGACTTCGCTCCAAATGGTTTGAGAGCCGGGGCGTATGAAAGAATGTACTCTGAAATGATTTGGCAGACAGTTGGAAGGAGGAACCTGAAAACAGTCCTGTGTCCAGCAGACAGACTGTACGGGCAGGATGAATTAGAATCTGCATTATTAAAATTAATACTCTAGCTATGCATGCCAAGTCAGCAGCCGGAGCATAAAGACACAGTAGGAGGTGAACCGGCAACGCAATCAGGCCACCAGACAGTCAATCAGCTGGCAATTTTCCATTTACTGCAAACTCGGCATATGGACCCCAGGAGGCCCGTCTTCACACAACGTACCAAAAATATTTACACTGTGTTTGGGTTTTTTTCCTCATTGTGTTTATTTACTAATTTACCGTGACAGAATATAGCCAGAATAGAAGAAATCAGGGCGGGGAAAAATAAAGACAACTTCTAGGAACTGATCCTGAATAGCTGCTGACACCTCTAAGAGTTCTGTTTTATGAATCGGTGCTGTTTGTATTTGTACATTAAGCCAGATAAATTCCATATCTGAAATATAATTTCACTTTTGTAATAATTAGGAAAGTTCTTAATATATTCAGAAAAGGATTTTTCAGTTTTTAAAACTGTAAGGACAAGTTGCTGAGTCATACATAGCCTTATGTGATGTTTAATGTTTCCCTATATCTGCAAACATATTATGCCTTGGACTTTGAAAATCATAGCAAATTCAGTCCAAGGAATTAATATATCTCTGCGCTTATATGGAAATACTGCAATATAAGGAAGTCATGTTTTGGAACCATCCATTCCAAGGCTTAAGTCCCATGGTTGGATGGCATCGCTGACTTAAAGGATATGGCATCGCTGACTTAAAGGATATGAGTTTGAGCAAACTCAGGGAGATAGTGAAGGACCGGGAAGCCTGGCCTGCTGCAGTCCATGGGTCGCAAAGAGTCGGACACGACTTAGTGACTGAATAACAATAAGGTTTTAAAGCATAATTTTCATCCTCAACTAAAAACTGTCATGAATATTTTCCTGCCAGTAACTCAAGATTTATAACTTACTGAGTTAATATGAGTAGGAGGTAACCAAGGGGTGGGGGGTAGGAGGCCGGGATGAATTACACGATAACCATGCAGCCATCATACTTCTTAGGGAAGCATGGATGGGCTTTCCTTTTTCCCTAAGCTCTAATCTTTAAAAAGTACATTAGTTAAAAAACTTTCATCCAAAAATCCTTTTCAGCATTTGTCTGAAAAAAATAAACCAGCATTCTTTTCTTGTTGAAAATGAACAAACTAGTCATTTGTGGTGGTCAAAAGTAAGAATTTTAAAAACCCACTGTCTATAAAATTTTGTAATTTAGATTGTTTTTATGGATTCAATTCATCTGGAAAAAATTTGACCACGTCTAAGTATATTCTTTTATTATATTTTCTTTTTCTCAGATGTAAAAAATGCCCCAGGATAATTGTGAATTTACAATTCCACCACTACACCTTTAGGTTAGTGAGGTACCTGAGTTCTTTTGGACATAAAACCTCAGTAGCTATTATTACTTCTGGCAATATTTAATTGACTACCAGGGAGTTTCTTTTGCCAAAGAGCTATAAATGTAAAGCAAGATGTGGGAATGGGCAGAAAAAGTAAGTAGCATGGTAATAAGGTCACCAAGGAACAATAATTGACTTTTCTTAATAACTAAAAATGATAGTCAGCTAAAAAATGTTTTTATTCAGGTTTCAGCAGTCTTTTCAGCACCATGATAATAATACAGAAGCCAATGTTCAAATTGTCATAAAAAGGATGATTAAAAGGGGCCAACTATTTCTTCATTTGTTTCTGATTTATTCCAAAAAAAAAAAAAAAAAAAAAATGAGCAAGAATAGTACAATATATTCTTTAAAAACCTAGAAAGAAAGCATTGAATTTTAGAAAATACTTTCTTCTATCTTCTGTAATTTTTACTGTCTCATGAAAAGATATCCTTATAGATTACCAAAGATGACTTAAGGTTGAATACAAAAGAGAACCATCCATTTTCTTTCATTAAGAAATTCTCAAAGGAGATCAGTGATAATTTGCTGAATTTCCTTCAGCTTACACAAACTTTGCATATTAAAGTTTTCTTCCAAAATCAAGTGACAATATAAGTACCCTTAGATCACATTTGTATCAGACCAGATCAGATCAGATCAGTCGCTCAGTCGTGTCCGACTCTTGGCGACCCCATGAATCGCAGCACGCCAGGCCTCCCTGTCCATCACCAACTCCCGGAGGTCACTGAGACTCACATCCATCGAGTCAGTGATGCCATATAGTCAAACCCTAACCCTCAATTGTCGTTTAATTGCTAAGTCTTGTCCGGCTCTTTGCGACCCCATGGACTGTAACCTGCCAGGCTCCTCTGTCCATGGGATTTCCCAGGCAAGAGTACTAGAGTGGGGTACCATTGCCTTCTTTAGAGAAGCTTCCTGACCCAGGGACTGAACCCACGTCTGCTGCACTGGCAGCAGGTTCTTCACTGCTGAGCCACCTGGGAAGCCTAACCCTTAATACCACTCTTTTAAATGTCTCCAAGTAGATTTCCAAACGGTTTCTGAATGTTTTTACATTAAAAAGAAATTATTTGTTCTTTTATTTAATGTTCTCAACAGACTATTTTAAAATTTATCTAGTTGTGACTATTTTATTCTATTTTCTTTTTTTTTTTAATGTACAGTTTTTTTTTTTTTTCCTATTTTAAGGTCATTTTTTTCTTCAAATCCCACCCCCTAAAATTCAGTTGTTCAAAATGTTGACAAATAGTGGGGGGATCTATATAACATTTTAATTTTCAAGAAGAAAGGGGCAACTGAGGAGGAGACGGTTGGATGTTATCACAGACTCAATGGATATGAATTTGAGCAAACTCCAGGAGATGGTGAAGGATGGGGAAGCCTGGCATGCTGCAGTCCATGGGGCTGCAAAAAGTCAGACATGACTGAGGGACTGAACAGTAACAACAAGTATTTGTAGCCCATTCAAGACATTTATGATCCCACGGGGTTCCTGCTCAGCCTGACCTGCCATGATATTAACTGGCACAGTGAAAAGACCCATAGGATGAAAAACAAGGGGTCACTTTGGTTAAAGGTTATGATGTCACATCCATACAATTAACAACAGCCCTCTTGATAGTAGCATCAAAATCCCTGCATACAGGGGGCGATGGAAAGTCATCTGCATGATGACCCCAATCTGACTGACAGTGAAAACCCTGCTGAAATATCCTTGTCCACTGGGTTGGCATTCCAAATCCGTATGTTAACTTCCCTGTTGCTTTACAGTTGCCAAGCCTGCGATTAGAACCCGTGTTTACTGGGGTCAACGCACACAGTTCTCTTTGGGTCCTTCACTCCCACCTGTGCCTATACTCTCAGTCATGAGGCTCCTACCTTTCACTTTCCCCTCGGTCTCAGGCAGAGCATCCCAAGCTACAGTGACAGCTGTAGGCTTGCCATTGACTGGCCAGACGTTTAAATTTTCAGGAGCTGAGGTAGGAGCTACAAAAGAATAAGAATCCAAGGTTTAAAAAGGCCCTTATGGCTGTTCTAAAAGTGACATATGGTCCCTGCATACATATATTTCATTGCAGAGCTACTGTGTTAATTTTTATTATACATGAGAGAAAATTCTCCACTTGCTCTTTGTGTATTTGGCGGTTTATGTCAGCTTTACCAACTCATAGAGCAAGGAGGTTAGACACACATGGGGAAATGTTTTTAGGAATTCAGAATTTCTCTCATTGGTGAATACTGAAATATACAAAGAAGAATACAATCCAGTTCCAACATCCTCTGGATAAAAGTTTGGGTTTTTTTATAGACATAATTTAAAAGAAAATAATTGTGGCCTTGAGTATAGAACAAATTTCTCCCCCAGAATCAAGCACAACTTGAGTCTAAAGAAAGGAGAGTCTCTCCAATACTCTGGAGCCGTGTGTCTGTTACTCAGGGGCGTTCACACAGACAGCAGGGATTTATGAAGGCTCCACGTGGTTTTAACACATTCCACATGTCAGAAAAACATGCTCAGGAAAATAGCCAGTAAAGGATAAAGCATGGACCCACGGAAGCTTCTCACGAGATTTAGGGGTAATGCCACTTTGAAAAATGCCTCTCCTGGCCATTATCACTATGGCTCCCTGAAGTGTCTTTAAATCTCCTTTTAGGGGTAATTCCCAAGTTGCAAGTGCAAAGGCCATTCTGAATACAGACCAGACTCTGGTGTTCTCTGGAAGACAGATGTACTCCACCTGCCGTCTCGTTCACCCTGGGAAATGCGTACTGCAAATTCATACATGGTGTCTGGACTCAGGTTCTCGACCAGCACGCGTCTGTTGGAGACCTGCTTGTAATCCCATCTCGCTGACTCCCCCTTTTCTCGGTAGCGCACGGTGTACTGTCTGTAAGAAAACACAAAGCAGCAACACATCCAGCTGCCCGGTTCTCTGCAGGTGGACACAGGCGTCCTTGATGTTTTCCCTTCCCCGTAAGTGATGAGTTCAGGAGGTAAGTGGAGAAATCAAGAAGAGAAAGTTCTAAACTTGTGATTTTGTTATTAGTTCAAAGAATCTTCTTACGTTCCAGGGAGGTGTGTCTAAAGTAGCCCAGGAAAGACAGAGCTTAGTGTCTTTTCAAGACTAAAACATTTTATTGCTCAAAATATCAAGCAGAAATTAAAAGGGAAGGATAAGGGGGAAACACTTTTCATGAGGCAAGTGCCTTATTAGGAGTGTGGGGGGGATGGGTGTGTGTGTGTGTACGTGGTGTGTGTGTGTTGGTGTGTATATGTGTGTGTACGTGTGCATGGGGTGTGGGGGTGTGTATGAGTGTGTGTGTGTGTGTGGTGTGTGTGTGTGTGTGTGTGTGTGTGGTGTGTGTGTACGCGGTGTGTGTCTCTGTGTGGTGTATGTGTGTACGTGGTGTGTGTGTATGTGGTGTGTATGTATGTGGTGTGTGTGTATGTGTTGCCTGTGCATGTGTATGTGGCATGTGTGTGTGTGTGGCAGGGGTGTGTATGTGCTCTGTGTGTGTGTACCTGGTGTGGAATGGGCGATATTAAGAACCAAATCCAGCCCAAAGCACCTTGGCTCTCCAGAAAAAAAGACAGGAATACTCACTAAGCACCAAAGCAGGCATGTTTTCTGTGAGTTCCGTAAGGAAAGGCGGCCTGTAGCTCTGAGTAGACGTATTACCGTGAGATGGAACGAAAACGTACAACAAACCGAGCAGGAGAGAGAGGCTTATCAGAGGAACTCTGCTGTGTGCTCATCAGGCAGAGGAGCACCATGTGACCCAACACAGTCATATTTGACAGTCCCAGGCAGAAGACACCCTCCACACTCGACGTTACAAGTTACAAATGCCGTGTATTGTTGTTCAGTCACTCAGTCATGTCCGACACTTTGCAACCCCGTGGACTACAGAGCTCCAGGCTTCCCTGTCCTTCACTGTCTCCTGGAGTTTGCTCAAATTCATGTGCATTGAGTCACTTTTCTCAGAAGTTTTCTTCGTGGCCACCTTACAGTAGACAGCGTTTGATGCCTTAACAGTGTGCTACTCATCATGGTATTTCATTAGTTATGATAAGACTATCATGTCCAACTCTTTGCAACCCCATGGACTAAACAGTCCATGGAATTCTCCAGGCCAGAATACTGGAGTGGATAGCCTTTCCCTCCGGGGGATCTTCCCAACCCAGGGATTGAACTCAGGTCTCCCGCATTGCAGGCAGATTCTTTACCAGTTGAGCGACCAGGGAAGCCCTCAGTTGTAGACATAGCTCACCAATTAGTAGTAAGAGTTCTACTAAGAAAACTCAATTCTTCTTTTGTTTTCATCAGGATGTTCGAAATCAAAGTCCATGTTGATTAGGAACACTTCCTGCTGGGGGAGGCCCTATGGCTTGAGAGAGAACCACTTACGCATCTTCTGAGGTCTCTGACAAGAAGCAGATGTCTTTTTTTAATAGCAGACAGTGACAGAAGCTCTAGCTAGAACAAATAATATTTTATATATATATAATGTAAAATAACATCTATATTCCATATATATATACACTCAGCATTATATTCCATTCATTTTCTAAAGTATATTCACTTTTCCTGGTTGCAAATAGGTTAAAAAAATAATATATATAATGACTAGACCACCAAGTCTTTGGCTTTCTCTTGGCTGTGTGCTTTTTCTTGGCTGTGTGTTAGTCATTTAACGCACATTTTTATGACTACTGGTCTACCACTAACTAGAAATGGCATTCACCAGTGGCCACTTTGCTGACAAAGGTCTGTATAGTCAAAGCTATGGTTTTTCTGGTAGTCCTGTAGGGATGTAAGAGTTGGGCCATAAAGAAGGCTGAGTGCTGAAGAATTGATGCTTTTGAACAGTGGTGCTGGAGAAGACTTCTGAGAGTCCCTTGGACAGCAAGGAGATCAAAACAGTCAATCCTAATGAAAATCAACCCTGAATATTCATTGAAAGGACTAATGCTGAAGCTGAAGCTCCAATACTTTGGCCACCTGAAAAGAGTCGACTAATTAGAAAAGACCCTGATGCTGGGAAAGACTAAAAGCAGGAGAAGAAGGGGTCAACAGAGGATGAGATGGTTGGATGGCATCACTAACTCAATGGACATGAGTGTGAGCAGGCTCCAGGAGATGGTGATAGACAGGGAAGCCTGGTGTGCTGCAGTCTGTGGGGTCGCAAAGAGTCAGACATGATTTAAGGACCAAACAATAGCAGTGGCCTTTTTAACACAAAAATTATTTTAACCTCATGACTGGTTTTTCCTCCATTACTATTGCAAATGACCATAAAAACCAGAAGAGTATAACATCATGGGTTAAAACAAAATAAAGCACATTTTGTTACATATGTATAGATGAGCTGGATGGGAAGCCATGCAGTGTTTGAAGACTATTTCAAAAGGAGTCACTCTGCACAAGACATTAGACACATGCCCACCACTCTACACAAGACCCTTTCTGAAGCCACGATCTCCAAATACCAGGAAGACGGTAAGGCTCTTCTTCCTAAGATGGACCCATGTCCTCTGTGCCTAAACAGAACATTCAAGAGACAAAGCAAAACTTGGGGCAAAGAATGAAACAGAATCTAGGAAAATCCCAGACACAAGATCAGACTATGAACAGATGAGATGTGAGGGCCTGCTGTGTGTCTTACCCACAGCTAATCTGCGGGAGTGTGTACCACCCACAGAACCACCTAGATTGTCCCAGAACAGTCTACCCGTCAGCTACAAAAGAGGTCGGCATTCACGTATGTCTGAAAATACAATCGTTCAAATAAATACGTGTCTCTTCAGGGCCAGAAAAACCATGTCTCTCATACAGAAAATAAAGACAAAGAAAGAAGGAAAAGTACCTTGATGCAACAACTTTCTTCTGTTTTTCCAAAACAGGATCCACCCAGGCTACCAGCACAGACTGGGACGACATAACCCGGACGTTGATGTCTTCAGGTACGTCCAGTTCATCCTCTTCTGCAACGACAATGGGGCATGTGGAAAGGCTGTCCCTACAACAGGCTCTGCCCTGAATCCCACTGGCCCCCAGAGCCTAGATTTTAAATTGTTTATGCTTGATTTAGATAAATGAATAGAAAGTCAAGCAATTATTTGATTGGTCAATGCAGAAAACCAAAAATCTCCGTTCTTTCTCTTCTTAAACACATTCTAAGCTGCCTAACTCAATCAATATAAGGACAGTCATGCAAAAGGAGATGCTTTGCCTTGGTCAGAGATAGTCCAAATCACTTAGAGCTTTCTCAGTATACACTCTGAGTTTCTGGGAAATAATACTATTTTTACAGGAAGCAAAAGTTTGGGGAAGAAAAGTTTAGAGCATTTCCTGGGTGATCATGGCATGAAATAAGAATTCTAGCTCAACAACTGCACAAATCACATTGAGTTCGGTGTCCTCGCAATTTAGAATATATGATTCCAAAGCAGATTAAATGCTATATTCAGATAGAAAAGAGAATTCAGTTTGACAGTTTCTGATGGATTACAGTAAAGTCACAAAGTTTATGTGCAGTCTATAACACTGAGACTCACAAGATGTCTTCAGTTTTGCTTTTCTTAGTCTCTTGGAGTTTTGCGGGTTTTTTCATATGTTATATCTTTTCAACTTTCACAGATCACGTTTCAAAAGGTTGTGGCTTTTACTACAAGTAGGGGAAGCTAACTACGTAGCCTTTAGAAAAGTGATACAGGGACTTCTTCTAGAGCAGCAATTAAAGAATTTTTAAAATTGAAACATCATACATGTGTGACTTTTGTTATACAATGTACAATTACAGTAACTATCAATATAAGAGTATACCATATAAATATATTATTTAAATTGTGAATTCACAAATATCATTATGTCATAGGTTGCCTCTTTAAATTAAGGCACGTGATCCAGAAAAGGTATATGTAATTCGTTACTATATGACTGACATAAAAATCATCTGTGAACAGATGTGGAAATAACCATCCCTAAGTAAGTGGCCAATGATCAGGCTATCAGCAAGCCAGTTTTACATTTTTCCTCACTCTTCTCAATGCCATTTTTAAGCAGTTTTAGCTGAAATAAAGTGTGAGGGCATATCTTGTGTGCTGCCCTGTCCACACCTACCCTTCTCTCTCTCTTTGTTCCCAGTTTATCACCAATTTATGCGTGGATCAGACTGTGCCTGTAAATGGAATAAATGCTTGGGGCTATCATGACAAATCTAAAGCCATTCAAATATACACAGGGATAGATTGCATCACAGGAACACTCTAGCCTCTGCGTAGAAAAGAAGGCACATTTGTGCCTCCAACATGTGACCAAGTCTGCCCCCCTGTTTCCCCTTATACACAATAAAATCCATGTACGTTGTCACCTGGCCAGCATCATTGGAAAACAGCCAAGCCCTAGACCATGGCTTGACCAGAGGCGTCCCTGGAGACAAACCTGAAATCTTCCGCTTCGTTAGGGCAGCCCTGTAGACCGGCTGACTCTGCCCCCGGGAGTTCATGGACTGCAGAGAGACCACGTACACCGACTCAGAGGCTGCGGACCAACAAGCAAGGGATGAGGTTCAGCCACTGTTTCTCTGGAAAGCACACCCCTGCTTGTCAATGTCTCGCTCCCCTTACCTCCTTTCCTTCTCATCTTATTGGCATTCTAACTTATTCAGGACAACTACAGATGAGACCAAGAACTGTAGGAACTAAACTCAAAAAGAACACAATTTATGCCAGGAAACGTGGAAGTGGTTTTTACGTAAACTCCTGAAATGTGGGTTTCTACTGCATCAGCGTCAAAGAAAGATGAACAATGTTTAAAAAAGGAAAAGAATAGTGTATTTTTCCACGTAATTCCCTAAATATTTTTTTACCTCCAGAGAGGAGGGAATGTCTCTGTTTTTGTCATCAAATAGAGAGGAGAGGGACAAAGAATAGCAAGTACACCAGGCTCTCAGCCCAAGGGGGACGCTGTGCCCTTTGAACTAAAATCCTCAGAACGGCATCTCTGAAGATGACCTAAGAGCAAACAGAGGAGTCTAGACTCATCCTTTATTTCTAGATTGTTCTTTCCATTCACCCCCACTCCCACCCCCCAACTTGTGCATTGGGCCCACTAATATCCAATTTAATCTAAACTTGAAAACATTATATGGAAATAAACTACAAAAACTAAAGCCTACAGTTCTCAAGTACTATGGAACCACTGAGTCTGAGACCCAGGTGAAACTCTGGCTATCTTCTAATTTGAACTTTCTTATTTTACAAATGAGGACATAAAACCACAAAAATGGGTTAACTTGCCCAAAGTTATACCTCTAAGAAGGACTCATCAGTTCACTTCAGTGGCTCAGTCGTGTCTGACTCTTGGCGACCCCATGAATCGCAGCACGCCAGGCCTCCCTGTCCATCACCAACTCCCAGAGTTCACCTAAACTCATGTCCATCGAGTCAGTGATACCATCCAGCCATCTCGTCCTCCGTCGTCCCCTACTCCTCCTGCCCCCAATCCCTCCCAGCATCAGAGTCTTTTCCAATGAGTCAACTCTTCGCATGAGGTGGTCAAGTATTGGAGTTTCAGCTTCAACATCAGTCCTTCCAATGAACACCCAGGACTGGTCTCCTTTAGAATGGACTGGTTGGATCTCCTTGCAGTCCAAGGGACTCTCAAGAGTCTTCTCCACCACCACAGTTCAAAAGCATCAATTCTTCGGTGCTCAGCTTTCTTCATAGTCCAACTCTCACATCCATACATGACCACTGGAAAAACCACAGCCTTGACTAGACGGACCTTTGTTGACAAAGTAATGTCTCTGCTTTTGAATATGCTATCTAGGTTGGTCATAACTTTCCTTCCAAGAAGGACTCATAATCTTCCCTAAATCCAAAGTTGCTAATACCAACTCTAGGTTCTATCATCCTTGTTTCCTATAGCACCCTTGATCAGTTCAACAATAAAAATGAGGCCACTTGACATACTACTAATACGGACAATTACATCATCAGGTAATATGTCAGCACATTAATAAGACGGCACTCATGTGTGCTCAGTCAGTTGTGTCCAACTCTTTGTGACCCCACGGACTGCAGTGCACCAGGCTCCTCTGTCCACAGGATTCTCCAGGCAAGAATACTGGAGTGGGTTGCCGTGCCCTCCTCCAGAGGATCTTCCTGACCCAGAGAACAAACTGGGGTCTCCTTCATTGCAGGCTGATTTGTTACCATCTGAGCCACCTGGGAAGCCCAATAACATGTCACTAAGATCCTAAAGAAAATTTATAATGCTGGTGACCGGCCTGCAGGAATGGCAAACGTCCATGTGGCAATGGCAGAATAAACCTGTTGTTTTTACAAACAGTAAACATAAAAGGAGACCCATGTTCAAAAAAACTCACACAGAGAGCCCTGTTTATGTAAACTTCTATAGACTAATCACATTTCAAGCGAAGGAGTAACACGTGACAAGCTGCGTGGTCTCTATGTATCTATACATACATCAGTTCAGTTCAGTTCAGTCACTCAGTCATGTCCAGCTCTTTGCGACCCCATGGACTGCAGCACACCCGGCCTCCCTGTCCATCACCAACTCCCAGAGTTTACTCAAACTCATGTCATTGAGTCATACATACATACATAGAGCAGATGAAACTCACACTGTGACCCGAGTACAGTATTAGGCTGAGGCTCTCACATCTTATTCTGTCAGAAAATTCTGAAATGTTATGTTTTACAAAAAGGAAAAATCAAGCTTGTAACACTTGGATTCCCAGAACGTTAAATGTCTCAACATTGGAGTCCCTTCAGATCTGTTAATCTCTGGGCACTACTGACAAGCCCTCCAAATGTCCACAAAGAAAATTTTTACTGTTCAATTTCACAATCCAGGAATGTGTATAAAGAACTAACTGTGAAAAGCAGTGGCTCACTGTTTATCAGGAACCACCAAGAAAAGACCAGTTTGCCACGTCGGACTCTCCTGCCTGTCTGCAGTATAATTCTTGAAGTTCTTGATTTGCTGAATGCCCACATTCTTGGTTTGCTGTGCTCCCCAGGTCAGTGTGGGGTGAGATGGTCTCCAGGGAACAGGCTGCACCGCAGTAAACTGCAACACCGGCTCGTGGGTGCCGGGTCTAGTCTCTGTGTCGGGTTAAGCATTTTATCTCAGTTCCTCACGCAGTCCCGACAACGCTCGAGGAAGCCTCTCTCATCATCTCCTTTTCATGGATGAGGAGCCAGCTCAGTGGGGTGAGATGACCCCAAGGACATAGCCCAAATGCTAGGCTGGTCTCAGACAAGCCCTGGGCTCTTACTGAGATAGGTGAGAAGGGACAGAGAGCCCAGACCCCACGGGACTGGGCTGAGAAAGTGCCTGAGAGCCGGGCATGCCGCAGTTCACCACTTTTTCATAGAAATATCATACAGACCCAGGGGTATAAAAGCACACTTCTTCCTGCGCTGCTTTATCATTGAATAGAGTAGAAACAAAATTTCCAAAATGAGTATAGCATCACCATCCAAGGGACCCCTGGGACCCCAGGTCCCACCCCTGCTCATCAGAGCCACCGACTCCCCTCACTTCCTGACCTCAGTGTGACATGGCAGAAACTGACTCCCGAAGGTCCATGGAAATGTCCTGAAGGACTCCAAAGGCTCATTCCTCTTTACTGTCCAGCTACCACTTCCTCTGGGCTGGCTACCTCCTGCCCCTCTGTATTCCCACCACCCCCTGGGGGCTCCTCTAAGTACAAGATTCAACACTGGCAGCCCCTCCCGGAGGCCAGAGAGCCGCCTGCCCCTGACGCTTCTCTGTCCCCTGCAGCCGCTTTCACAAGAGTGAGCTCTATGCACTCTGGGGACCGTCCGCCCCTGTAGGGGACTGTGGGGAGGCCATGCCAGGATGGTGCCTGACTTAGAAGATGCCCAAGGGGACGTGTTTGATGAATGACTCCAAAGGCAGAGTTTCTGCTGACATTTTTCTCCAAGTTTCCTTAAGGTTTGGCCATTCCCTGCAGTACCACACTTTCCGTGGCATCTCCATTATCAGTGGAATTAAAATCCTACACAGGATACAGTAAGGAGACCAGCGTCCTCAAACACAACAGGCCACTCCGACATCCCCAGGAATTCACATCGCCCCACCCTCCCGGCCAGGATGAGCTAGTGTCCAGTGAGACCTCCTCCTATGTGATCACGTAGATCTTCACGATGGCAAATACAGCACTTTTTATTTGGTGAACATTCCTAAACTAGTGGGTGGGGTCCTGAGCTATCCATTCAGGCTAGGATTGGGGCCTACCCCTGACCTCAGTGCCAACATTTGCTCAAGTTTAGGAAGCCAAAAAAAAAAAAAAAAAAATCCTTCTACTATGCTCAAGTGAGCCAGGGCTTCACTACTAAAGAAACAAAAAGTTAACAGAACCAGTCAGATGAAAAACCCGTCGACACCAAAGGACACTTTCATGTGTGGTGTCTAGGGAAGAACTCCGGGCAGTGAGCAGTTCCCGCTTGCACAGGGCTCACCTGCAGTGTCAGAGACACAAAGGCGGGGACTCGGCTCTCCTGCTGATGCTCTGGGTGGAACATGGCCCGACTCCCTGAAACCGCCACGTAACCTGCACAGCACAACCACTCAGGGCTAGGGGTAGGCCCTGGAATGGACGGATGAACGAATGAGGTGTCAAGCCTCTAGCTCTGGGTCTTGCTGCTAATACTGAAGCCAGCCTTCACAAAACATGGACCACTCACATTTCTCCAGTCTCTCCCTCAATCCACAGTAGTTTTATGTGGCTTTGGAGCAGACACATAGATAGTGTCTACTAGCTGGAAAAAGTCTGGCATCTATTTTGAGGCTTCGATGCCAGGCCCGGCTCATGGCTGCCTGTGCCACCACGTGGAGACCTCATAAAGCCCACAGGATGCCGGGCCGATCCTGCCCTAGGAACGCCCGACTGACTTTTCCAACAGCGGGTGTCTGAGCAGAGCAGTAAGGTAACTTCCGAGGATCTTTCAGGGAGGAAATCCAGCCCGGCCTCCCGCTCAGCGCCTCCAGCAGCTCAAACCTGCCCTGGTCAGTCTCCAGCCCCTCATCACGTGTGGTGGGAGCTGGGCCATGACTGCATCAAGATGAGACCCCCATGTTCCCCTGTAGTCTCAGTAGGACCCAGTAGAATCACACCCTCTTCCTCGCTTGAGCACTGATTCAGTTAGGAAGGGAACAAGACTAAGCAGCGGGGGAGGGCACAGTTCCTCTTGCTGGCGCACACCAACCTAGAGGACTTGGGGCAGGTCAGACCAAACCCCAGAGGCAGACAGACCTCATGGCCCCAGCAGCCCTGGGCCCTCCGCAACTCAGCCACAGAGGAGCAGAACAGACTGTGTGCTCTGCAGCCCGGCTTCCCCTACAGGATGCGGAAGGAAGGGGCCCAGCCACGCTTGCCCGGCGCCTCCTGCCAAACTCATCATGTAGATAAGGGAGCGTAAAGGAAGGAAGAAAAGCAGCAGTGTTCCAGGAGTGCTGCAGGGTCTCCACCCCCAAGGCATGCTGGGAGCAAGGGATCATCGCTGCCCCACCTTGGAGCATGGCCTGTGTCCACTCTCCAGGCCTGTTGATGAGCAAGGCAGTCAGGCCTCGAACCAAGCAACCAAGATCACAACCTCTCCTGGCAAATGTTCCTTCAGCCTCCAAGGCTGATGCTTCGATGCCTCCTTCATCCAGTGAGAGTTTGCAAAGAGGAAGGAGGGCAGGCTTGGTCCACAGGCTCCATCAGCTGCCACCACACTTCATCTCGAGGGGACCCAAGGTCCAGTGCCCCAGGATCTGAGATGAAGCTTAAAAAGCTAAACGATGGGGCTTCCCTGGTGACTCAGTGGTAAAGAATCTGCCTGCCAATGCAGGAGATATAGGTTCAATCCCTGATCTCTGGGAAGATCCCACAGGCCTCAGAGCAACTAAGCAGCCTGCGCTCTACAGTCCACACGCCACAACTACTGAAGCCCACACACCCTAGAGCCTGTGCTCCCCAACAAGAAGAGACACTGCAATGAAGCCCGTGCACCGCAGCTAGAGAGGAGCCCCCGCTCGCCACAACTAGAGAAAAGCCTGCACAGCGATGATGACCCAGCACAGCCCAAAATAAACAAATGAAATTATATTTTTAAAAAAGCTAAATGATGAAAGCGGAGCCAAGATGGGAAAAGCATTTAGGCTCACCACCACCAGCCGCCCCCCAACCCCAGCACATCCAGAAAACCGACCCACATCATGGCATCAGCGCGACCCCGGTCAGGAAGCCACTGATGGACACTTGTTGGGCAGCCTTGTCCCACCGCTAATGGAAGGTGAAAAGGACAGAGGCGTGGAGGGAGGGCAGAACAAATAGTGAATTTCCGAATAACTGCAACAATAGGAAGATGAACATCACAGCCGAAAGACAACGTTCTGTTCAAAGGAGCTTCAAGATCTAAAAATGATCACCAAGATCATTAAGACATCGAACGGCAATGAACTTGAAACTCACCTAGCTTTTTGATTTCGTGCGTTCGCTCATCTCTCGTCAGTGGGACGTAATTCATCTTCCGGCCACTTTCTCCGTAGCCCAGAAGGAAGCCCCGGGATCGGCGTGGACTCTTGGCTCCAGACAGGCGCGGTGCCTTCCACGCCACGGACAGCCGGTCGGAGGAGGAGCGGACTCGGACCCGCAAGGGCTTGTTGGGCACGTCCTTTTCTTAAAGAGGACACGACACAAGACCGTTAAACAGCAAATCCCAGAGCTCCCGACAGAGGAGGGAAAAGCGTGCCCAAAGATGGAGCCACGACCATCCGCAGCTGGGTTTAAAACATCCACTTTGGGTAACCAGTTCTAGTTACCCACTTTGGGTAACATTCTTCCCCCAAGGGTATCGACAGTTGGTGTCCACCCCACACAGGAGGCTGAGAGGTCTCAAGGATTTAAAGTGGAAACATACCATGTGTGAGGCTGCCAGCCAGAAATCCTGGATGCTTTACAGTGTTCCTCTGCATCTATTTCCTCTTGCCCCCTTAAAGCCAAAAACTATATATCCTCTGGTGAAAGCAAAGGGTCAGCATAAAACATAGCAAACACACTTTCATGCTATTTTTAACTGTCCTCCTGGAAGCCTTTCCACTATAAGTGCGGGGGAAAAAAAACTGGGCTTTCCTTGTCTTTATGATGACTCGCTAAGAGCTCAATCCTGCTTTCTGGTTTTGATCTTAATTTCTCTGGCATGTCCAAGTCGTGCCCCTTCAGACAAACCCTGCTACTATGCCCCACATCTGCTATTGCCTTCTTGCTAAATGAATCCATTTCCAGCACTCTTACTAAGCTGATAAGTCTCAGGAGTCACTCTCATAGTTAACATTCTCAAAGCAAGGCCAATACTTAGTGTTCGAAGTTTTGCTTTTACATCGATTAAGCGCTGATGCTACGTTTGGGAACAAGGGCTATAGACTACATGATGACTACATTGCCTGTTTCTGACAGCGGGCCACGTTCTAGCCCTTTCGGGGGATCCAGTGACCCAGTGAGTGTCTCTCTGGCTATGTAAGCCAGGTTTATTTCCCAAGCATCATTCCTCCCCTATGTACATCATCCCAATCACCAATTCGATTAGACTGGAAAATTCCCACCTAAGTGAATATTTTAACACTAACTAAAGCAAAACAAACAAAAAATGTCACGAGTTAGCGTGTGTTTCAACAGCACAATAATAGCCATTGGAGATGGTTATGCCAAGAAGTCAGTCACCGGACTGTGTCTTCGAACCAAAAGGAATATCCTTTTGTATATTAGCTGGAGCTACCTAATCAGTCACTGGGCGCCCTCATTCCTAAAGGCTGCTAAAAGAATATCATATCATGGTTCAACAAATATCTTCCCCAATACACACAGTAGTGATTGTTGAGAATTTTTTGGTTTTGATCCAATAGCACAGTCAATGAACTAACTATATAAGATTTTGTCTGGCAACCTGGTGATGTGAACTGAACTCAGCTTTATCCCAAGTTCAGAGATGGGCTCTCCATTTCAAGAATCTAGCCTCTATAAAAATTAGGGACCACCAAGCAATTTGGAAATGACAAATATGCGCATCTCTATAATTGAAAAGAAAATTTGTCTCAAGTGTTTAGTACGAATAGTCCAATTCATTAACAGCACATTACTGATTCACTGAATGAGTTCCTACATTAATCCTATGAGTTGATTTTTCTTATGAGTCCCAATAGGGACCTCTTCCTTCATACTCTTAAGAACAGGACGCTCAGTGTTTCTAGAAAGATCCAGACTGTCGAATCTCATTAAGCGCTTATCTGTGGGTGACTGTGGATTTTCTTCATCAGCATGTGTCACTGCTGAACAAACCTTGTCCACTTGTGGGGCTAGGGTAAGAATCGTTTTTTAAAAGCTGGTAGTGAAAATATCTGGCAAAATCTGGACAAGGGGCAGCATGCTTAGTCTCGATGAAACTTTGGTTTGGTTTTTGAAGTCAGCACATTTTTGGATGACATGCATCAGAACAAAATAGACAACCAAGTTTAACTTTTCAGGAATAGTGTTTGCATCATTTTCAGCTTTATGCAAAGTTAGGAAGAAACTCGATGTGAGCCATAGGCAGGGGAACAGAGGTCAAGAGAGGAAATTTTAAAGGAAGCAGAAAACTTGGCTTCATTCTCTTTACATCTTCCAAGTCAAGTTGTACTCTGTGTGCCTCCAACACAAACTATCACCACTTACAGCACACTGTTTTAACAGAAGCCCCTCTGATGAGCGAGGCCACAGCCTGTCCCAGGTAAACCCCCTGAGGCTGGCGTTTGGTTCCAGAGAGTCCAGCTTTGGGCAGGCATCAGGGCTTTCTTTTTTTTTTTTAAGAAGTCTATAACGTGAAAATGATGCCTGCCTAGAGAACTGACTTATGAACAGGGCAGTGGGGAGGAAGGAGAGGGTAAGATGAACGGGGAGAGTAGCACGGATGCATATACACTGCCATATGCATATACAGCCAATGCAAATTTGCTATATGACTCAGGGAACTCAAACTGGGGCTTTGTAACAACTAGAGGGGTGGGAATGGGCGGCAGGTGGGAGAGAGGTTCAAGAGGGAGGGGACATATATACACCTAGGGCTAATTCATGTATGGCACAAATCAAACCAATATTGTAAAGCGGCTATCCTTCAATTAAAAATAAATTATTTAAAAATTCTGTCTGCCAATAATACATGGTATTCATTTTACTCTTAAGAAAAGCTCATACCTCCTTGAGGGACCCTCGGTGATGCGTATGTGAGAAATGACGCCTGCTCGAGCTGCCACAGGCCATTTGCACTGCTCTTCTTCCCAGCAGGACTGGCAGGCTCCCCTCCACCCCCACGGCGGCCACAGGCTATCTCCTCGAGGCAGCGGCCAATGTGGTGGGTGTCCATGGTGCTGTCACCGATGTGCCCGGCCTCAGGGTTTCCCTCTCCACTCACTCTTGTCCTAAAGTTCTGAGTGACACAACCACTCTCCCCACCACTGCAGAGAGCCGCCCATCCGTCTGGGACTTCTGGGATGATCTCCAGCAACACAGGCAAGTTGACCGAAAACACATGCATGGGTCTAACAAGATTCAGCTAAGCAGTAAATCACGGAGCAGAGATGGCGTCCTGGCTCTGTGGCCCGGCCCCCGCCCTGAGACCCAGCCAGCTCATCTACTTCACAGTGGAACCAGCATCGGTAGAGAGCAAGCCTCGCCTTGGGGCCTTGGGGCTTCCCTGGTGGCTCAGACGGTGAAGTATCCACCGACAGTGAAGGAGACCCGGGTTCAATCCCTGGGTCAGGAAGATCCCCTGAAAAAGGGGATGGCTACCCACTCCAATATTCTTACCTGGGGAATTCAATGGACAGAGGGTCACAAAGTCAGACACGACTGAGTGACTAACACGTCTTCTTCATTTGGGGAGTGCGGTGGGCCTATGCTCCAGAATAACTCCTGACACTCAAGAGCAAAATTTCAAACAAACAGAAAGAAGGAAAAAGACCACTGGGATGTCCTGAAGTGCTGGGGTCCCCCTGAAGTGCTGGGGTCCCTGAGGAAGAGAAAAGGGGTAGGTTCCAAGAACAAGGGACTCCGTCCCAGACAAAATAAGTTTTGGCCTGAGATCCTGACCCAGGCCAGGCCCACTAAATCTCAGCCACACTGCCCAGTGGCAGGGACAGCAGCAGCCCCCTTGGACCACATGGTCTCCCCTGCCCCAGGCTCCGGGCTGCGGTCCAACCCTCCACACCAGGGTTCCGGAACAAAGCCAGGCCTGCTGAGCAAGCTTTGGCAACAGGGCTGAGGCCAGCCCTACGACCAATCACGCTTGTATTCTACAGAGAACCTCACACTTGGTTACAAGCTCTCACATGGTTCATTTTAACTGTCCTTCCAACATCTCCCAGGGGAGGAAGTCAGACATCATAATCCCCACAAGAAAACTAAGGATCAAGAGGTGAAGTACCTGACCCAAGGCCACATGGCTAAGTGCCAAGCAGCGGGCTGAATGCAGCCACCCTGATACCAGTCTCCCCGCTCATCGAGACCCCATCCACTCATGCCATCCCACCAGCCACCCAACCTCTTCTGCTAATAAACGTGAAACATGGGTTCTAAGCTGGACAGGCCCCCTTCCAAGTGTGAGCATACTGCCTTGCACAGTAGGCCTCACATTTGCAGGTATGTGTTTCAGTTTATTTTTTTAAACTCCTTGGATAGCAAGGAGATCCAACCAGTCCATCCTAAAGGAAATAACCCTGAACTGGAGGGACTGATGCTGAGGCTGAAGCTCTAATACTCTGGCCACCTGATGCGAAGAGCTGACTCATTGGAAAAGACCCTGATGCTGGGAAAGACTGAAGGCAGGAGGAGAAGGGGACGACAGAGAATGAGATGGTTGGATGGCACCACCGACTCAATGGACATAATTTTGAGCAAGTTCTAGGAGATGGTGAAGGGCAGGGGAGCCTAGCGTGCTACAGTCCATGGGATCATAAAGAGTTGGACACAACTTAGCAGCTGAACAACAACAGTTTTGTGTTGGGGAATAGCTGGTGAACAATGTTGGGATAGTTTCAGATGAACAGAGAAGGGATCCAGCCACATTTTTTTCAGTGGATCAGACAGTATAACTAAGGAGCCAGAGAAGCTACTCAGCAGGTTGCCCTTAGCAACCAGAGAAGGCCACCGACTCTAGAAACCAGAGTGAGGTGACAATGTCATTCTGCTGTACTAGCCCTAAAGCCAACCTCAATTTTTTCAAGTACTTTGAAAAGTTCCTTTCTTTAATGTTCTGGATGAAACACACTGTCAATTAGCTTTTATAGATCTTTTATAGATCGTCTGGGAGCCTTCTTTTAAGCTGATGTACACATGAAGAAAATCTGTCATATGGTTCAAGTTCACTTGCAATGAGATTTCCTAAGTGTTTTCTCTAAGCTGTGTGTGATAGCCTCACAGAAGCCTTCTGAAAATTTTCTAATAAATCCCTGTAAGCCTTTTCTCTTGAAAACAGGAAGTCACCATTGCCAAGAGGAACGATGTTCACATCCACCCGTGCTAAGTATATTTTGAACCTGGCAGGACACACTCCCTCCGTTGTTCTGGAGACCATTCAACCAGGTAGATGTTGCTCAGAATGAATTGATCTCAGAAGACCTACAGCGATTAATCACACACTGTCCACTAAGCACGTCAGTGAGGTGAAACGATTCCCACGTGAACGACAACCAACATCTGAAAGCCAGGCAGAATCAGAACATCTCCCCTGATGTGTACTGCCAGCTATGCAAACTGGCAAGTATTCTGAAATCATAGGGAGTCAAAAAAATCTGTTCTTTTCACACACAAAAAAAAATCCGAAATTCAACATGATGCTTTCTTTGCCCATTTACAATTCAGCACTATTAAACGCATAGCTTCTGAATTGGGCTTCCATGGGCTCGAAAGCCAGGGTCTGAATCTGAGTCTACGTCTCACTGCCTTTCGAACTTCAGCTTCCTCCTTGGTCAAGCAGTGTCTCTGTTACTGGGTTTTGTAATTCACACTGTCCTGACATCTATCAAGGACACATTAAGTGCTCATTGTGTTTGTGATTGGTCGTGATAAAAACCTTCTTTTATTAGATTCAGGGTGGGCAGGTGGCTGCTTTCAGAAGGTGAGCTGTGGTTGCATCCCAGAGTTTTCTGTGCCCACTAAAAAAAAAAAAAAAAAATGTGTTTCAAAGACCCTGGTAAAGAATCCACTTGCAATGAGGGAGACCTGGGTTCAATCCCTGGGTTGGGAAGATCCCCTGGAGAAAGGAAAGGCTACCCACTCCAGTATTCTGGCCTGGAGAATTCCATGGACTGTATAGTCCACGAGGTTGCAAAGAGTCAGACACAACTGAGCGACTTTCACTTTCAAAGAACCAGACGGGAGCAAAAGAAGTGGACTTCTTGCCATAGACTCTACACTGAAAGCCTTCTCATATACGAGGCTGTCGACACCCAGGTGCCTTTGTTTGCACCATAAGCGGAAAGCACCATTGCTCGTCCTTGGCAGCATCTCACAGTTACACACCACTCTGAGCCCGCCCCTCCTCTTCATTGGAATGAAAGTCCATGGCCCCGGCTGTCTGGTGACCACTTTCCCTGGCCCGGTCTCAACTAGCAGGACATTCTTGTTTCCAGGAGAACGTGAGGGATCCCTCAGTCTAGAGCTTCAGAGAGCAAGAGGTTTGTCCCACTGACCCACCTGACAACCCACTGCGCTGGCCTCCAAGCTTGACGCAGACGGGGCAGTAAGAGCCGCCCTTCCCCTCGCCCAGCCTCGGCCCCAGGCGGCCTCCCCACCCTTCCCAGGCATCAGACCTCAAGGCCACCACAGACACTGGTCTGAGGGCAGGCGGGAATCCAGCCCATGAGGCTTGAGCACAGTCCTCACACTGCACTGTGCATCAGAACACCTTGGCAGTGGGCGGGGGGCGGGGAACTTGTGGAAACACACCCCTCCCACCTGTATCCAGGACAGGTGAGATTTGGGAGCTTCTGTGCACTTGTGATGGAAGAGCCTGATTAGGAAGAGGTGAGGGGGTGGGGGCATGGGGGTAGGGAAGGTGCACTGGGGTGCAGGGGTTGGGGGATGACACCAGCTGTCTCAACCAGAGGAACCAGACACATGCCTGCTGCGCCCACGCTGAGTCTGGGTGCCCTCCCTCATAATGCTGGCCGAGGCCAGAGTATGGGCAGGTTGGCAACACCTGACAGCTTTGGTCTGCCATGGGCTCCTTCTTCCCGGGTGAATTCCCACACTCAGTCCCCTTGCAACAGCTCTGAAAGGCTCCTAGAGCTCTTCTCCCCAACAACCAGATGTGCAACACTTACTCTAAAGTCTCCCTTTAATGCCCCACTCTCCTCTCCAATCAAAGCCCTCCATACATTTAACAATGCACTAAACTGCAGTTTATTTGGACAAGCCCAGCTATTTAACAAGAGAGTGTTAGACATTCAGTCATGTCCGACTCTTTGCGACCCCATGGACTGTAGCCCACCAGGCTCCTCTGCCCACCGGATTCTCCAGGCAAGAATGCTAGACTGAGTTGCCATTCCCTTCTCCAGGGGATCTTCCTGACCCAAGGATCGAATTTGTGTCTCTCGCATTGCAGACAGATTCTTCACCATCTGAGCCACCAGGGAAGCCCAAGAAGGGGAAAGGAAATCTCATGCCTTCACTTCAAAACAGTGTCTGTCAGCGCATCACCAACCATCATCATCAACTGGATCCCTGCCAGGTAGGGCAGTGGACAAGCATCCTCATGATAACCCAATAAACACCCCATTTACAGACAACGGAAGTGAAGTTCCAAGAGAGTAAGGGAGAATCTCCAAGCCAGACAGCATCAGGCACTCAGCTGACATTGGAACCCAGAGCTTTTGGAGCTGCATCCCTGGTTCTCTCCACCCCTATTTAGAAGCTCACAGTGGTTGCAGAGTTGGTGTCACCCACAGCCACACTGAGGCATACACACAGTGCCCGTCTGGGAGAGCGTCCCCCGGGTACCCCTCTGGGGAAGGACTGCTCTGCAGAGCCAGGCATCACCGTCTATCTAGGACTGCCATGTCATGAGCATCCCTACATTCAGAAGATGCTGGCTAAGTTCCCAAGGGCCTGGCTGCCCTCCAGGGAACGTGGGTCCATTCGTCCCATCAGAAACCATTCATCACACCGTTCCCCTTACATTTACCCCTGTTTCAGTCTCCCAGGGCCTGGCTGCCTGCCGGGGAAGCAGAGTGGACACCAAGGGGGAGAGTTAGAGTGACAGGCACGTATCTCAGCATCCTTCAGAGACACTAGCTCAGCGCCCCTAAGCCATCAATCGGAGTCTGTCCATTCTTGCTGCTTTTTCAGGGATTGGGAGAAAAGAGAAGTTCTTGAAAGAAAAACAAAGAACCTTGATCGCCCCCGAGTAAATCAGTGCCAATTACTAATGGTAGTAATGTTAGCACTGTGGAAGCCCTTTATGAAGCGTGTAAAGCTAACTTTCAAAGCAAACAAACCTCAGAGCCACCAGTTTAAGATTTCTGCTGCCCCCTGCCCAGTTCTTCACGGATTCCTCTTCCCTGCTTCCTAGGGTCACGTGGGGACATCCTGGCTGTCACCAGATGAGGAAGCCACAGGGAACCCAGGGACAGTGTAGTCAGAGGCCAACCCCACAGGCTGGCACAAGGCCACCAGCATCTGAGCCACAAACGTGGTCCTCAGAACTCCAGCAGGACCATCTCAGAAACAAAGCAGATGCTCCAGCCGCCCCGGGACCACTCCACTCCAACCATCTTGTTTGACTTGGCTGTTTCACAGAAGTGCTGGATCACTTTACCGCTGAACAGAGCCCCTCACGCTCTTCACCGAGGTTCATATAACAGCGAAGGAAACAAACTCGGCCCCCACAAGCCTGGAGCATTGGTAACTGATCCACAATCTCGGTTTTATCTCAAAATTGCATTTGAATTTTATAGATTACCCTATAATATTTTGGTTTGTCTTCAAAGTCAAAAATAACATTTTAAATGACCGGCCACCAAAAAAACACTTCCCGTTGGACCTGTCTGGTGTCTCTGCCAAGAAAATAGTTCCCGTCATGCTTTCCTGGGAGTGTGATGTTCTCGCAAGTTCTGAGGACCCAGTTTGAGAAGTTTCAAAGAACGACTGGGATATCAGCAGCTCCAGGATGTCATCCGAAAAGGTCAACAGTTACTGACCTTGGTCCCAGTGAGTGATAGTCGCTCAGTCCTGTCTGATTCTTTGTGACCCCATGGACTGTAGTCCGCCAGGCTCCTTTGTCCATGGGGATTCTCTAGGCAAGGATACTGGAGTGGTTCGCCATGCCTTCCTCCAGGGGATCTTCCCGACTCAGGGATAGAACCCAGGTCTCCTGTTTTGCAGGTGGATTCTTTACCGTCTGAGCCACCAGGGAAGCCCAAAGGCCCTATAATCCCAGCGGTGATATGAACATCAGTGAAGACTACACCACCAATGTCACTGCACAGGACCAAGGCGGCAGAGGCCAAGTCACCCCCAGACGGTGGCCAGCAAGACATTAACAACACAGCCAAACTCGACACAGGAACTCAGCAGCCCTACAACCATCTGCATGGACACGCCCCTCAATCTCACAGATCATAAGACCTTTGAGGGGACTGTCTGTGTTCGTTAGGTCAACAGTCTCTCCACTGCCACACAGGCAGAGCTAGCTAAGGTCCCTGCGTCCTACTCAGGGCAGCGGCTCAGCGATAAGCCTGGAGCAGCGATATCAGTTGCCAAGGCCTTCAGCCGCCAAGGTCCTCAGCCACCTGCACCAGGGGTGAGCCCTGGCCTGGGCCCAGCTCCCTTGCTCCCCATCCCTGGCCTAGCCCTCACTGACTTAGCGTGGAAGGCAAGCGGGGGAAATCTTGCAGGGGACCAGCTGTAAAGGCTCCTCTGTGAAACTTTACATGATGAAAACAGGCATCATTGAAGCATCTGATCTGGACCCATCTGCTGGTGCTTCAGTTTTCAGCTGCACTTCCTGAGGGCCCCGGAGAAACCCAGAAAGCAAAGGAAGCGAGCCTCCTTTTCTGAGCTCCTCAACGGCTGAAATGCGGACCTCTGGCGTTTCCTCACCTCACTGTGGACAGAGAGACAGCCTCCTGGTCGAGGTAAGCTAAGAGAAAGGGGTGTTAGATGTCCTAAGGAAAAATTTTCCCAGGTTTTTGCAGCTTGGTTTGTTTTGTCTAAAGCTCTTCTGCATTTGTTCCATTTGGGAGCCAAAGAGTTGGCGACGCAGTTGTCTTCTAGAAATGAAAGCCCCTTTTCTGCTAAACAGCTACTGGTTAGCTCAGTTTTTAGTGCTATCCAACATGTCACCTGCAAAGAAAGGTCCAGTTACAATACCTGAATAGGTTGACAACTGAGCAAAGAAAGTGGTTTCTTTCAGGAAAGATGTCTACACGCCCAGAGGTCCTTTATAAGAAGCTGCGCCCCTCTTCAGGGGCATCGCCTACTGCTCCTCTCTGCCCTCCTCTGCCCTCAGACACCAAAAGAACAGCCAGTGACAGATACTCAGAAAATGGCACCCAGCCTCCAAGATGCTGGCTCCACCAGGACATTGGGTTTGTTAACTACTGCAGGTTCCTCCAGGAGGCAAGGGCAAGGTTGGCTGACGTTGCATTCAAGGCCCACACACGAGGACTGTGGGGACAGTTCATCTTCCCAGTCGCCCACAGCCCCTGCCCACTCTGTCAAAGCGGCCACTCCTCAGCCTCTGAAACAAGCACCCATCTGTTGGAGGGAAGGGCCTCACTCCCCGTCATCTGCGTCATAAGGATTCACTGAAAGGAAAAGCTATGCACACACATTCTCATTCATCAGTGTAGACAGGGAGATGAAACACTGCAAAATGTGGGTTTCAGCCCTGGTGTCCGAGAAGGCTGCCCGCCACTTCTGCCTCCTCCAGGCAGCTGGCCCCGTGCTAAGTTCTTCCCACAGCACCCTTGTCTGGGATGGAACTCAGGAGTCCCACCCAAGAACATCTGCACGCAAGCCTCTCTTGCCTACTTTTTAGGATGAAAGAATGGACTCTGAGGTTGATGAAGTCTAACCACATTCTAACCACACGAAGAACTAATGCTTTTGAACTGTGGTGTTGGAGAAGACTCATGAGAGTCCCTTAGACTGCAAGGAGATCCAACCAGTCCATCCTAAAGGAAATCAGTCCTGAATATTCATTGGAAGGACTGATGCTGAAGCTGAAACTCCAATCCTTTGACCACCTGATGCAGAGCTGAGTCCCTTGTAAAGGCCCTGATGCTGGGAAAGACTGAAGGTGGGAGGAGAAGGGGACGACAAAGGATGAGATGGTTGGATGGCATCACCGACTCAATGGACATGAGTTTGGGTGGACTCCAGGAGTTGGTGATGGACAGGGAGGCCTGGAGTGCTGCAGTCCATGGCGTCACAAAGAGTCGGACACGACTGCACGACTGAACTGAACTGAATCACATTATAATGTGAGATGCAGCTTGGAAACCAGCACCCAGATAAAGAGATCTGAGCCATGGAAGGATAAAGATCTGAATGTGGAGGAAAGTGAGCTCACAGCAGGTGGACCTGACTGTGACTCCACAGAGCAACCAGCCCTGAGGAACTCCGGTCTCCAAATGCATTTAACGCCATCCTTCACCCAGGCCCCTCCAAAGAAACAGTGGGCAAGACTGCTAACCAGTGACAGCACCATTGTAGGGGGACCAAGCGGCCTGACGGGGCCACCCCTACAGTCAGTGGCTGAGTGAGATGGAGGTGCCCGACCTACTGACATACAGTTCAACTTCCTGGGCATGGGTGTGGAGCAGAAGCAGCCTCTAAATGCATTTCACCCAGTAAACAATCCTTGAGCGCCTACTTTGTGCTCAGCCCAGGCTCTGGAGATACAAAAATGAGTAAATCATTGTTGTCCTGCCCTCGAGGAGCTCACCCTCTCAGGTCAGGAGCCAGAAACCAGGTCTGCCCTCCAAACTGCATACTTTAAAAAACTTAATAATTGCGTGAGAGAGCTACTGAGAAAAATAATGTCATCAGATCAGATCAGTCGCTCAGTCATGTCCGACTCTTTGCGACTCCATGAATCGCAGCACGCCAGGCCTCCCTGTCCATCACCAACTCCTGTAGGTCACTGAGACTCGCATCCATCGAGTCAGTGATGCCATCCAGCCATCTCATCCTCTGTTGTCCCCTTGTCCTCCTGCCCCCAATCCCTCCCAGCATCAGAGTCTTTTCCAGTGAATCAACTCTTCCTATGAGGTAGCCAAAGTACTGGAGTTTCAGCTTTAGCATCATTCCTTCCAAAGAAATCCCAGGGCTGATCTCCTTCAGAATGGACTGGTTGGATCTCCTTGCAGTCCAAGGGACTCTCAAGAGTCTTCTCCAACACCACAGTTCAAAAGCATCAATTCTTCGGCGCTCAGCCTTCTTCACAGTCCAGCTCTCACATCCATACGTGACCACACGAAAAACCATAGCCTTGACTAGGCGAACCTTTGTTGGCAAAGTAATGTCTCTGCTTTTGAATATGTTATCTAGGTTGGTCATAGCTTTCCTTCTAAGGAGTAAGTGTCTTTTAATTTCATGGCTGCAGTCACCATCTGCAGTGATTTTGGAGCCCAAAAAAATAAAGTCTGACACAGACACAGGTTCTAACCCAAGATCCCACGTGCCAAGGAGCAGCTAAGCCCGTGTGCCCCAACTATGGAGCCTGGGCTCTAGAGCCCAGGAGCCTCAATGCCTGAGACCACATGTCACAATTACTGAAACTTGAGCGGCCTAGAGCCCACGCTCCGCAGCAAGACAAGCCACCACAGTGAGAAGCCCCAGCACAACACCTAGAGAATAGCCCGCACAACAGAAGACCCAGTACAGCCAGAAATAAATAATTTTTAATGGCCTAAGAGAATTGTGAACTCTACGCTAAACTTGAGTCTGAGCTGTAATTTAACTGTCAAAAAAAAAAATTAGTAAGTTTCATGAACTAAAATAGAATGGAAAGAAAATATGAAGTATAAATCAAACTTTTATTTCAGTTCTGGGTCTAGTGTGGGCTCCATCGATTGAGGAAAGCACAAAGGATTCGATTTTTAGAAAACCACAACATTACTAAAAATACTTATGAGCCTATTGAGAGCTAAAATTTCCCAGATGAACAGCTCGGTGAAAGCCCATGAACTGCCCTCCGAGCCTGTGGTCTGGTTGGAAGCAGACATGGACCGTGGTTCTCATCCTGACGCCCAGTGCCCAGCTCTGCACAGAGCAGATTACCCAGATCCAGTCACAGAAGAAAAGCAAAAACAACTTCAGAAAAGTCTACAGGAAAGCTGAATAAGAGGATTCCATTTTGAGTTTATTTTTGTGTATGGTGTTAGAAAGTGTTCTAGTTTCATTCTTTTACAAGTGTTCAACCAGTTTTCCCAGCACCACTTGTTAAAAAGATTGTCTTTAATCCATTGCATATTCTTGCCTCCTTTGTCAAAGATAAGGTGACCATATGTGCGTGGATTTATCTCTGGGCTTTCTATTTTGTTCCATTGATCTATATTTCTGTCTTTGTGCCAGTACCATACTGTCTTGATGACTGTGGCTTTGTAATAGAGCCTGAAGTCAGGCAGGTTGATTCCTCCAGTTCCGTTCTTCTTTCTCAAGATAGCTTTGGCTATTCGAGGTTTTTTTGTATTTCCATACAAATTGAGAAATTATTCGTTCTAGCTCTGTGAAGAATACCGTTGGTAGCTTGATGGGGATTGCATTGAATCTATAAATTGCTTTGGGTAGTATACTCATTTTCACTATATTGATTCTACCAATCCATGAACATGGTATATTTCTCCATCTATTAGTGTCCTCTTTGATTTCTTTCAGCAGTGTTTTATAGTTTTCTATATATAGGTCTTTAGAATCTTTAGGAAGATATATTCCTAAGTATTTTATTGTTTTCATTGCAATGGTGAATGGAATTGTTTCCTTAATTTCTCTTTCTATTTTCTCGTTATTAGTGTACAGGAATGCAAGGGATTTCTGTGTGTTAATTTTATATCCTGCAACTTTACTATATTCATTGATTAGTTCTAGTAATTTTCTGGTGGAATCTTTAGGGTTTTCTACGTAGAGGATCATGTCATCTGCAAACAGTGAGAGTTTTACTTATAAACTCAAAATGGATTAAAGAGCTAAATGTAAGACCAGAAAACATAAAACTCCTAGAGGAAAACATAGGCAAAACACTCTCTGACTTACATCACAGCAGGATCCTCCATGACCCACCTCCCAGAATATCGGAAATAAAATCAAAAATGAACAAATGGGACCTAATCAAACTTTAAAGCTTCTGCACAACAAAGGAAACTATAAGCAAGGTGAAAAGACAGCCTTCAGAATGGGAGAAAATAATAGCAAATGAAGCAACAGACAAACAACTAATCTCAAAAATATACAAGCAACTTCTACAGCTCAATTCCAGAAAAATAAATGACCCAATCAAAAAATGGGCCAAAGAACTAAATAGACATTTCTCCAAAGAAGACATACAGATGGCTAACAAACACATGAAAAGATGCTCAACATCACTCATTATCAGAGAAATGCAAATCAAAACCACTATGAGGTACCATTTCATGCCAGTCAGAATGGCTGCGATCCAGAAGTCCATAAGCAATAAATGCTGGAGAGGGTGTGGAGAGAAGGGAACCCTCTTACACTGTTGGTGGGAATGCAAACTAGTACAGCCACTATGGAGAACAGTATGGAGATTCCTCAAAAAACTGGGAATAGAACTGCCTTATGATCCAGCAATCCCACTGCTGGGCATACACACTGAGAAAATCAGAATTGAAAGAGACACGTGTACCCCAATGTTCATAGCAGCACTGTTTACAATAGCCAAAACGTGGAAGCAACCTAGATGTCCATCCACAGATGAATGGATAAGCAAGCTGTGGTACATATACACAATGGAGTATTACTCAGCCATTAAAAAGAATACATTTGAATCAGTTCTAAGGAGGTGGATGGAACTGGAGCCTATTATACAGAGTGAAGTAAGCCAGAAACAAAAACACAAATACAGTATACTAACGCATATATATGGAATTTAGAAAGATGGTAAAAATAATCCTATTTACGAGACAGCAAAGGAGACACTGATGTATAGACCAGACTTTTGGACTCTGGGACCGGGAGAGGGTAGGATGATGGGGGAGAATAGCATTGAAATATGTATAATATCATATCTGAAACGAGTCGTCAGTCCAGGTATGATGCCCGATAACAAATGCCTGGGGCTGGAGCACTGGGACGACCTGGAGGGATGGTGTGGGGAGGGGAGAGGGAGGAGGGTTCAGGATGGGGAACACGTGTATACTGGCGGCAGATCCATCTTGATGTATAGTAAAAGCAATACAATATTGTAAAGTTAAGCAAAATAAAAAAAATAAAAAATAAATAAAACCAGAAAAAATTAATTAATTAATTAATTTAAAAAAAAAAAAGAGGATTCCAATACGTGAAGGGACTTGTGACATCTCTCCCCCAAGGACAAAGGGATATAGGTTTACATCTCAACAGGAAAGAGTTTACATTTAAATACCAAATGGCACCCCACTCCAGTACTCTTGCCTGGAAAATCCCATGGACAGAGGATCCTGGTAGGCTCCAGTCCATGGGGTCGCTAAGAGTCGGACACGACTGAGCGACTTCATTTTCACTTTTCACTTTCATGCATTGGAGAAGGAAATGGCAACCCACTCCAGTGTTTTTGCCTGGAGAATCCCAGGGATGGGGGAGCCTGGTAGGCTGCCGTCTATGGGGTCACACAGAGTCAGACACGACTGAAGTGACTTAGCATAGCATAGCATGCCACTTTCTAACAAAAAGTGATGAGTGACCAAAGAGGAAGCCAAAACTTCTGCCCTAGAGTTGCATTTTTGCTTAGCCCTATAAGAGCATCCGAATTTGTATGAGTGATCATCTGAAAATCACTCAGCTCCTGCCTGCCTCCAGGACTCACTGCACATTCTTCGCCCCCCTCATGTGGCGTCCCAGACAGTCCCAGAGGGTCTCAGCCTGGTGCCGCCATCTTGTTCTGTATCACAGTGCTGCTCATGTTTCAAGGAATTTATGATCATGTTACAGCCTAAACTTTGTCTCCCTCCCCTTTCAAATTTTTATGTTTAAGATCTAAGCCAAATTACCTCAGAATGGGACTGTGTTTGGAGCGTGGGCCTTACAAGGTGACTAAGTTAAAATGAAGCTACAAAGGTGGCCCTAATCCCATCTGACTGGTGTCCTTAGAAGAAGCAGAAATGTGGACACAGAGAAGCCAAGGACTCATGGTCACAGAGGAAAGATAAGCCAAAGAAAAGGACCTGGGGAGAAATCAGTCCTGCTGACACCTTCATCTTGGACTTCGAGCTGCTACAACTGTGAGGAAATAAATATCTACTGTTTAAGATAACCAGTCTCAGATATTTTGTTATGGCATCCCTACCAAACTCATATGGACTACATGCCTGACTCTCTGCTTACATTGCTTATTGTCTTTCTTTCCCACTCTAATGGGAGAAAGTGAAAAAGAACAAAAGAACCTCTTGATGAGGGTGAAAGAAAAACATCAAAAAGCTGGCTTGAAACTCTACATTCAAAAAACTAAGATCATGGCATCCGGTCCCATCACTTCGTCAAAAATAGGGGGAAAATGGAAGCAATGACAGATTTTCTTTTCTTGGGCTCCAAAATCACTGTGGAAAATGAATGCAGCCATTCATTAATTAAAAGACGCTTGCTCCTTGGAAGGAAAGCTATGACAAGCCTAGACAGTATGTTAAAAAGCTAAGCCATCGACATCACTTTGCTGACAAAGATTCATATAGTCAAAGCTATGGTTTTTCCAGTAGTCTTGTACAGATGTGAGAGCTGGACCATATAGAAGGCTTGAGCACTGAAGGACTGATGCTTTTGAGTTGTGGTGTTGGAGCAGACTTTTGAGAGTCCCCTGGACAGCGAGGGGATCAAATCAGTCAATGCTAAAGGAAATCAACCCTGAATATTCATGAGAAGGACCAATGCTAAAGCTGAAGCTCCAATACCCTGGCCACCTGATGCAAAGAGCCAATGAAATGGAAAAGACTCTGATGTTGGGAAAAGTTGAAGGTAAAAGGAGAAGGGGGCAGCAGAGGATGAGATGATTAGATACCATCACTAACTCAATGGACATGAATCTGAGCAAACTCTGGGATGTAGTAAAGGACAGAGGAGCCTAGAGTGCTACAGTCCATAGGGTGGCAAAGAGTCAGACACAACTTAGCAACCGAACAACAACAATTACTCTTTCCCACTAGAATATAGTCTTAAGGCAAACCCTTGTCAATCTTATTCCCTATTATATCTTTAGCACCCAGAATTGTGCCTGGAAAACCATAGGCACTGAATGAATTAATTATATAACTAAAGTCCTATTTTTAAGTAAAGACAATGAGGTCAAGATAGATTTCCAGCCAGCAAAGAGGCCTTCTGAAATCTGAACGGAAGCCACGGTTTCCAGCAGAATAAAAGAATGGATTTTCCTCTAGTTTCAAATAAACACTGGAAGAACGTGAGGTATTACAGATCAAAGCACGAGAGCTAACCCTTGGGGCCTCTCACCAGATGCAGATGCTAATATCTGCATTTCTAGGACAAATCCCTTCCTTTCTTGTTGTTGGGTTCTTGGGTGTTTGTTTTTTTATTTTTGCATTTAAAGACTGTGTATTTTATTAAATCAAAATAGACTGTACATGCATTTGAGGAAAAAAGCATTGTATATAAGTGCAAGACACTATTCATTCTATCACATTTGATGTGCAAATCAAAAATAGTACTTCTTTTGTTTAATGGGATTATCATATATTAACCATTCCTCAGTAGCATAGCATATTTACCAGGCCTTATTTCAAAAGGTACAGATGCAAAGTTGGTCACTTATTGATAATTTCTCATAAATTATTTTTATTATTCTCATTAACAATGAAGTGTCTTTTTTTTTCCTCTGGAGCTAAATCTATTCATTCTGGATATGCATTTTATTAAAGTTCTGCTTTACATCATACACTGCAAAATTTCTTCCAGGATCTTTCTTAGCACCATGTATGACAAATACAGTGTTATATATTATAGCAGAGCATTCTTTGGAATCAAGAACCCACAGAGGCTCCTGAAGAGAGAGGTTAACGGATCTCACAGTCATAAATCCAGCAGTGAACTGGGCTGTGATTCTCAGTTCCCAGGGTTTCTATACCACATGCTCAGAAAGGACACACACACATAAGCCTGTTTTTATTAAAGATGGCATAAGAAATGAACTACTTAAGAAAAAATATTACTCATTCTGAAACTGCCATTCAAAAACTTTATCAGGAAGATGATTAAAAATAAAATGGTTATTTAAAAGACAAAGTATAAGGATCAAAGCACAGTATATCCATCAGTAAAAGGTGTGAATGTTTACATGTGTGTCTGTAGGAGTAGATAACCTCCAAAGTAAACACCCTTCCTATTCTGCACAGTTTCTAGGTGTACTACCTTCTGGACTCGTTCACTGTTCACGTCTTCCAAAGTTTGATCCTTGGCTTTACTCTTGTCTCTCCTAATTCTCAGCCTCTCATCACTCTTCCTACTTCAACTCTCACTCTTCAGCATGGCTCCTAACCCATGCCTACCTCTTGCCCTCATCACCAGTCACCCATAAGACAGGTCCATTACATTAAATCCAGCATATTTGAACAAGAACACATCACCTTTCCCAAAATTCAGTTTCCTTTTCAGGTTTTGTTCTTCCATTCCCTATTTTTATAAAATGGTCTTTGAAAACTGCCTACATCCATCAAATCTGATCTGAAAGGCAGATTATGGTCACTGGTTTCAACATACTCACCTTCCTCTCAACAATAATACCAGATTGGTATATTTAAAAACACCACACCTTGCCACATTGCCTTTAGGATATTTACTCAACCACACTCTGAAATAACTGCTTTCATTTTGCATTACTGTTTAACCATTAATTAAACATATTCAAGAGACACAACAAGAAATGTCAACACTTCTCTCAACAAGTAAAACGATACGGTCAGACAACATCCACATCCAAATGATAAAACACACATGAATACAAATATGGAGCAGAGATGGGAGGCAGGTTATCAAACAGATCACAAAGTATCCCGTGCATCAGAAAGGAGAGAAAGCCTGGATGCAGCAGATTAGCCAATAAAGCCACTGTTTGGTGGGCTCCATTCATTTCTGCATCCACACGCAGAAGAGCTGTAAATACCCTCATCCGGCCGCCATCTCAACCACCATATTTGCCTGTTAACAGAGCAACAGCATCCCCGGATGTAGACAAAGACATATCCCCACACCCGAACATGAAAGAGCAGTGAGGAATGAGCCATACTGGCTGCAGTCTGGTCCATCCAGTGCAGTGCAGATCGACCAAACCTGTGCGGCGTGTGTGTTAGTGTAGCGATGGGAACTAAATGAAGGTTTGTGAGCACATGTGTGTGACAGAAGCACAGCCCTCTTTCGAGATGGTGCTTCAGTGAAGACATGAACCGAATGAGCAAGTAGTACCTGTGACGGTTTCATTAAATGGTCCTGGACCCTTAATGGGAAAACCATCAATCTTGATCCATTCACCTCCTAAATTAGGAAAACGCAACTTGATCGTTAGAAAGGAGGACTACTGGATTTTCCACACTTCACTGCATCCCTCAATGTACATTCCAATGGTCTTCTCAACAATCTTCCAAAGGATCTGCTCAGGCCATGCAAGTGACCTGACCCCTAAACTGTATGGACAACACATATTTTCGGTCTTTTATACATGGTTAACTGTAATGAGTACCCCCAAACTTAAGACAAAGCGCTAGTAACCTATATCAAAAATACTTTAGAAGAAGGGATAAATCTCCCCTCGTTTTCAATCTTTCAGCTTGCTATACAAATCTAAAAATTTCTTGTTCTGGAACTCCTTAATGATTTCTAAATTTTCATTGACCTGAAGAAGCAAAGAATTTCCCAGTCTAAGTCACAAAAACATAGCCTCCAATTCTAAGGTAAGACTTACCAGGCAGGCTCTCCGCTCTGTAAACGGGACGGCTCACTCCATTGCTGTTTTCTGCAGTAACCAGCACAAAGTACACTACCCCCGGTTCTGAAACACACGGTTCATGTCAAGCCACCGTTTCACATCTCCAAGAATGACAGTTTAAGTCACTGTCTTCCTCATACCAGTTATAACCAAATATAAAAATCTGAATTAAGACATCAGTCTAACTATAGCCTTCTCTCTTTTCTTTAATCAAAATCACTAACATTGGTCTCAGGCAATTGAAGCACATCTGACCCAAAAAACACCCACAAAATTTATTTAGTACAAAGCACATGACATGTGTAATAAACCTGGATTCATGAGCAGTCAACAAAAATAAGCTTTTGAGTTTTTTTTTTTTAACATGAAATCAATGTAGGAAACAGACACACACTGTCCACTAAATGTTTTAACCTACAGTGTTAGTAATGACAAATAAAATTTCCCAGTGGCAACCTCCAAAAAAATTGTAAGAACATTTCCATGTAATTCAAGAAATTTAGCACATGAGAAATCTACACTGCAATAAGTAGAACCTCATGAAATTTTCTTCTTTTCACAATAAAATATTTCCCTTACTATGTGTGCAGGTTTTCTTTGACTATTTCAACAAAAATAGTCAAAAGATCTAGAAAAAACATTTCCCGAGACCTTGGAAATGCTATGCCTGAAATAATTGGACTACACTTTTTGACATGCATCTAGGGATCAAGGTTACATAATGAAGGTCTCTAACTGATATTCTGAAATTGCTGGGATGGAAAAGAAAACCCAGACACCATGTTACAAAGCAAGGGTACCTTGAACCTACAGTTTTGAAAAGCAAAACTCTGGTAGTGCTGGTTTTCCTCAAAATGAATTATCATGTGAAAGATAAGCAAAGGTGCCAGTTCCTTTAAGAGATGAAAGTTTGTGG
Organism: Tragelaphus eurycerus; assembly: GCA_935064755.1. Lineage (NCBI taxonomy): Eukaryota > Metazoa > Chordata > Mammalia > Artiodactyla > Bovidae > Tragelaphus > Tragelaphus eurycerus. Next base: position 17,967,975 of record CAKXYN010000039.1, on the reverse strand, counting down.
GCATTTGAGGGGATAAAGGACTGGAGAGGTAAGAGTTCTGTCAAAGGCAATAACAATCATTGCATTTCTCCCAGTGAGGAACATTCCTTTCACAAAATTTCAGTTCTCAAGCCAGGGGTCCAGGACCAGTGACACACCTGGGCCCTCTACTGGGCTCGAGACTGGTCTGCCTTCCATCTGACCATGGTGGGACCTGGTGGCATTTAAGGTTTGGCACGACCTGCTGGACCAACTGGGAAATGCTGTAGGTTTGGACAAAAACCAAACCAGGCATAGCCAGCACTCTCTCTCTTCATTCTCAGCTTATTTGTATTTCAAAGAAATTTCATCCAAATGTCTCTGTTTCGCTTCAGAAAACTTCTGATTTTCATCAGGATGTTGCCGTGGGCAGGGTGCAGGGGAGGGGTGGGGATACTCTTGGTTTTCAGTGAGTTCTGCTGCTGCTGCTGCTAAGTCGCTTCAGTCGTGTCCGACTCCGTGCGACCCCACAGACAGCAGCCCACCAGGCTCTGCTGTCCCTGGGATTCTCCAGGCAAGAACACTGGAGTGGGTTGCCATTTCCTTCTCTTCTAGGGCTTTATTTTTGCATGTTTTTCTTCTCTGCAGTCAACCTCACAACCCAAGGATTGAGCAAGAAACTGGGACCCTGCTCATGCCTTTGTGGGATAGGATCTCCATTTAACATCACAGTCGGATTCTGGGGCCCTAGTGATATAGAGGAGATTCAGAGAAATGTACGTTTACGTGGCTGGAACCCTGAAGACGGGAAAGAGCCATGAGTTGGTTTTGAGCCACCAAAGGAAAGCAGCAGAATGCTAACGTGGCCAGGGGAACCTGGTTATCACAGGTGCTGACTTCTATGACTTCTATAGGATCCATCTTAAGGTTGGACCACGGGATGGCTGTAGAATAAATGGAGTCTCAGGCCAGGGGGACTGAGAAAAGGGAGTACAGAGGATCCACTGGAGGTAGCTCAAAGTTTAAGTTCAAAACCACCTACACCTGCACTGATACAATAATATATTTAGGCAAAATGTTAAATACCTCAAGAAGCAAATTTAATGGGGAGAAATGTTATATCTCTGAATCAGATGTGGCAAAGCAAGACACAACATACACCCCTACAGGTGTGTATGTCCCTGTCCCCTACAGGGACACATTGTTTAACTAACCCTAATTATAAACTGGTTTATAAATTAGAAATCTCAAGGTCAGACTACAAACTTGTCCAATAGTCAAGTTTCTATGAGCTAAGAAAGAATCAACATATATTCCAAAAGCACATCCAGAAACTAAGAATTGTTTCCTACATCAATTTGGAGAAAGATCCAGGAATTCAAATGCAAGATGGGAAGCCCATGAGCAAAATGAAGGCTGTTGTTTAACAGGCTCATAACCTTGGCTACCCAAGAGCCAAAGAACCACTGGGTGCCATTTTTGTCTCCCAAATAGTCAGCCTGAGAACGGAAGGAGAATGGAAGTGGACAGTTAGTTCTGACCAGGAACAAGACAGAGGGTCACTTACCCACATCCTCAATAACGAAGGAGTGCGTCTCCGCATTCACCTTGATGTATTTAAGACTTTTCAGTGACTTCCCATAGGCAATGTTGTAATGCTCCACGGATCTATTGGTAGCATCTTTGGGTGGGTCCCACGTGACTTTCAGGCCCATTTTAGTGGACAGCAGTTTCACATGCCTTGGCTTCAGTGGGTGGTCAGCTATGCAAACAGCGCAACTATCAACTTACGAGAAGGGCAGACTGGGAAAACGAATGCTTTTCCAATGTTCTCTGACATGGTTAGTGAAAGAGCAAATGACTTTTCCATCTGTCTGATCCTAAAGACTTTAAGTACCGTCACGTTTGGACATCATTATAGTGTGACAGCAAAACAAACATACCAAACCCACAACCTTTTATGTATTTCAGAGAACTGTGAGTGGTAAATTTAAACCCAAAGTGAAACAAATCAAAATAAACTCTAGGCATTCCCCAGCTTTATTGTGTTGCCTTGCTAGGACAAGATTAACAAAATAGTAATCTGACAGATTCTCCAGAAGCATTCATATATTAAACAAATTCTCAGGATTTGCCATGGTACAGCTGGACAATCTTTAAAGCCACCCTGAGAAGAACAACATAAAACTCTCATGATCAGGAAGAATATCCACTGTATCTAAAGGGGGATAAGAGAATCAGTCATTTCCACCAAGAAAACAAATCAAGATCAACATCTTGAAAGACAGGCAAATCTCTGGTTTTAGCTGTAGGTCGCTAATTGAAATGTTTCCATATTTCATCCCAGAAGAAAGAAAAATTATCAAGAAGCACAACATTTTTATCTTCATTGATGAAGTTCCAAAACAGTGTTCTTGGTTTTCCAAACTAACCAAAATGAAACATAATGTTTTGTGAAACACAATCTCTCAGCTCATAATATAACTGATATCACAATGCAACATGATATAAATAGATGCTAAATATTCACACAGCAGTCAACATAGGGGCAAACCTGGATCTGAAACTGATTATTCACCAATGCAAGGCATTCTCAGCTGGCAAAAAAGGTAACCTAAAAAACCCAGAAACATTTAAACTTCAGAACACTTATAAAAATGAATTTAGACTCTCATAGAAACGAGGGAAAGTAGAATGTTTCATGACAACACGTAGATTGGCTAGTATGTGATTTTTAACACTAATGAAGATTTTGAACAAAATAAGTACAGCTGACGCTAACATACATCGCTCATTCTTCCCAAAATTACCCCTCTGCCTTAGGAGGAAAATGATAAGAAAAGGAGAGAACTCCTGGGACCCCACTAAAGAAATTCAAGGAATGAGAAAATAGAGTATGAATATCATAATTTTTGAGGCACTAGAGAAAGTGTCCACTTTGGAGACAAAAATGCAATGTCAGAGGACAGGCACAGAGCAACCCCTAGAAAGCATTTCTTCCCCAACATCAGAGGTGAGGGTCCTGTAAACGTGAGACGGGAGACATGAAGGACAAAAAGCCTAATGCCATCGGGGAAATCCTGAGTTGAGGAGACAGTAAAGACAGTCCACTAGAGAGCATCTGGATATTTAAAATTAGCAGTCACGGCGACTCTGCCTTAATTCTCATGAACCCTTCCTCGCCTGCAAGGAATTTTGCAAGATTTTCTTGGGTGGAGGACAGGGGTTCCCTTTCCTCCATTTCCTTTATTTCTCCCAAGGCTTCACTTTGAAAACCTCCTCCCTTTTCTGCCATGGGCGTGACCTTCTGTAGCTGCAGCCCCCATTTCATGCCATAGCAGAAATCACTCCCAAGAATCCTGTTCTTCACCCTGACCAAAATATCATGGAAACAAAGCAAGGACTCCAACACCTGGAAATGGGTGGGTGACTCTCCTAAGGAAGAAAACAAACGAATGAATATGTGAACAACGCTTTTCTTTACAGTTCAGTTCTAAACCTCCCTTCAGGAAAGTTCGATCCTGGACAGATAGTCTCTAATGTGAGATTTGTAAAGCCCTAACACCATCATGTTTTCCGCTGTGCACGAGTGATTCAATCCATACACAATCTCGGTCTGAAGATGATTCCTGTTCATTACTGACATCTGAAAGGAGGAACAATCCATAAATACACTCGCTGTTCTTTCCTGCTCTGCCTCACCTCTGTCCTTGAACACGGCATGGAATCATTTCTAAGTCACATGAGAATCGAGCTCAGATGGTGCATCCGCCCAGGGTAAGGGAGACATTGAGAACCTCAAGGAGCTCCGATAAGATGAGGAAAGTGAAGAACAAGAGGCAAATCCCCCTGGGTCATCAAAACCAAATGCACACCACTGCATTCCGCTTACCCATCAGTTTCCAAGTGTGTCAGTGCAAGAGTCTGTTTGTTCTCCTCCTGCCAGTGATCAAGAACCATCAGTGTGTCTCAACACAATAACTTCCAGCATTTGTACACCAGAAAAAAAAAATCTGGTGTAAACCAACTCTAAAGTATAAAAATGGCAGAGGGAAATGGACAATAAAAGGGAGCTTACTGAGTGCCTACCACCCACCACCTTCTGCCTGAAACTCACACTGCATGAGATGCTCTTAACATACAACACAGGAGGTGCTGTTTACTCCCTCCATATGGCAGATGAAGACAGCAAGCAAGGCCTGGAACAGAGAGGTTAGGAGAACTGTCCAGAGTCACACAGCTGTACACGGGTAGAACCAAATGCAAATCCTGCTGTGTCCAACTGCAATGCCCGGCTCTTCCCACAGCTCACAGATCTTGGACTCTGTCCCTGCTCATCAATGATCAATGACCACACCCATGAAAAATTGATTTAGGAAGCCACTAGTATCCTAAAACCAATCATGAGGACTCCAGCTGGGTTTACCCTTTCCTCCACCACCTACCCCACCTTCCCATGCCATTTTCCCCTCAGAGGGGCACTCTGCCTTCACCCACAGTCACCTCACCTCCAGCTGTCTGTCCTAGTAGGCTCCTCTCTATGGAAGGAATGGAGTAAGTGAATGATATTCACATTCATGTAACAAAATCTTGGGCCAAAGTAGTGAAGTGGAAGTGTTAGTCACTCAGTCCTGTCTAACTCTTTGCAACCCCATGGACTGTAGCCCATCAGGCTCCTCTGTCCATGGAATTCTCCAGGCAAGAATACTGGGATGGGTTGCCATTTCCTTCTCTAAGGGATCTTCCCGACCAAGGGATTAAACCCTGGTCTCCTGCATTGTAGGCAGACTCTTTACCATCTGAGCCACCAGGGAAGCCCTTCGGCCAAAGAAACAACTTTCTAATAGTGACATTTTAGGACTTAGAGAGTTACCTAATGAATGTTGTTTCTAAAACACAAAGGCCTTTAGGGGATCCTGAAATCATCCCTTAGGGTCAACTGCCTTATAAAATCAGTCTTGAATTTAAGGTTCTCCAAACACCTTAGGCCAGAACCCCTCCCCCACACCACCCCCAACACACACAAATCAGGCCAATTACACACAATACTCTGGTGACTTAATTAAGGGACTTTATCATTCCCTGGATTCTCATCAACTTTGACCTTTAAAACCAATGTCATTGCTGATGCTGCCTGGTCAACAGCACCCATGCCTCACTCAGAAAAGTTTGCCTCACTCCAGGTCCACTCCTCACTACGTGCCTCAGCTCTGCAGGAATCCATCAAACAAGCCTCTAATTAAGGAAGAACAGCTCTAGGCAGGTGCAGATCAACGTGCATGAACCTGGGCTACTCGACAGAAGACTTATTCTTGGGACTAGAAACACAGCGATGTGTTCTATTTCTGATCACCATTTGGTAGGTCTTATCTTATGACTTGATTCCTTAAATGAAACATAGGAAGTGTGAAGCGGGTTTCAGGGTCTGCAGACTGCATTCTGGGTTCTGTGTTTCAGGAGTACCACTCTGGTAGCATAAGGCAGAGTGATTTCTTACTTCTTTGTAAGTGTTCATAGACCATCCTCACTGCTAGATACATGAAGCACAGAACCCTCTTGGAACAGTTTTCAGTATTCTCATCTGATTAAGGTAAGGAGGGGTATACTCTTTAAAGCCATATATCCCATGAACTGCTTCTCCAAAGAGAAAAACGACAAGCCCAAAGTCAACACGATAGGAATTACATGGCTCAATAGAGGGGACGTTGGGAAGTGACCTCACAAGGCGTCGTGCACGACACACGAGGGCCGTGACAAGCTGTTTTCTCATCTCCGTAGAAAGCAAAATGTGGAAGTGAGTTCAAGTTGCAGCCGCCAGGATTTTAGATTAAGTACAAAGAATTTCCTGTCCGTGTCCTTCCCCATCTCCCCTCAGTCAAGGCTGTCTTTGAAGGGAGACAGATGGTAAGGTGCTCAAGACAGAAGCAGCAGCCAGCAGCGTCTGCTATGACTCAAGCAATCGCATACCACAGCAGACTCATTCCACAGTTCATACCAGTAAACCCCATCCAGAGTCAAGAATGTTTTACTAGGTACTAAGTGGCAAAATGGTATTTTGATGACCTTTCGGGTACCTGGTCATTGCCAAGCTAGACATTTCAGTGCTGTGGCTCCCCTGAGGCCCCTGTCGGTCTGTTTGAGAATGAAAAATAAGGGACCATTGGCGCCCAGAGTTCTCACTTTGGTCCAGGCTCCAAACTCCAGCTCTCATTCAAGAGGGCCCTGGAGGCCAATTTGGTTGAAGGGCCAAAGTATGGATCCACATCTGTTCAAGGATGGTTCCAAGATTCCAAGGGCTCTTCCATGTCAATCCTTGGGGAGTCTACAGAGCGGCTTCAAGGGATTCTCCAGGGCTGACAAAAGCCCTCAAGAAGGCTGAGTTCAGAGCTAGGTACCCGGAGCCAGCTTGGTCTGCCCATGTGCAGGACTCATTCATCACAGTGGACAGGGCGCCATCCCCACCTCCCCACTCTGGCACGTATCTGGGCATCAGATACTGACCACATACTCAGTACTCATGTAAATGACTGATGGGTTGACAAAAAGACATTCAGGTTGGACGAATGAAGTCAGCCAAGAGTCCCCCGAGGACCAGGAAGAAGCAAGTAAGTGGAGACATATGAAGGAATGTACACGCTACACAAAGGCACAGTTTAGTTTCTGGCATCTGCTGACAAAAGGGAATTCAGGACCCAGATTGCCCAATATTCTGGAGGTTTTACTAAGAAGCTAGAAATCCTGGATTTTATGTGAAATTTATCCATTTTATACTACCTCAGTTAAGTGTAAAAAAAAAAAACAAAAACACTATGTGAAGAAGCACATATACATCCACACAACCACACACACACACACACACACACACACACACACACCACCAGCTGGCCAGACTCAGTCCACTGGCTGCCAGTTGATGACCTCTACCTTAACTCCGGGAGCAACCATTTATTTGCTGATCCTGACAACTTCCCAATGTCCTGTTTCAATTCTGAGACTCCCGTGGGAGTCTGGATCCATCCAAAAGAGCTCTAGGTCAAGATGAAGGCTAAAGTCTGGAGAAGAACCAGGACTAACCCAGACCCTGAAGGCTTAAGGTACAGATCTGCTCAAGGACTCATCTCCCACCTCCTAAATTCCCTCTCCCCCCAAGAGACCCAGTGGCTATGAGGAAACTGGCCTAGGCTCCAAGGAAGTAGAGAAGATCCATCTGGATCTGGGGAGGGGAGTGTAAGGTGTTCCCTAGGCTTCAGTTACTCGTACAACCAATGACTTCCACATGCTCAGCTCCCAACTAACCATCCCAGACCAAGTCCCCACTGCCTATTTGAGAGGTGCGTGTGAATTCCAAACTGAACACATTCAAGATTCTTGGTTCAGACACATCACCCATCCTTCAGAGTACAGGCCTATCCACAAGGGCTGGAAACAAATGTTTCTAGAAAGAGAGTTCTACCAAGGGCATTTTCTCAGAATAAGGGAAGGAAAGCTCAGAAGCCATTAATACAATGAATCAAGGGTAAGACTGATCCAAAAATGGCACAATTCATGGAGAAATGTTTAAGACTATGATTCGGAATAGTAAGTGAATCTTTCTGGATCCAAAGTGTTGTTTTTGTTTGTTTTATCTAAATAAAAATCATACAATTACTTGGTTATATTCTTCAGACAAGCAAAAAGAGAAAGGAAGGTAGACGGATGGAAGATGTGAGGAAGACGTTGTGAAGCCCCCCACTGACATAGCTTCCCAACTTGATGGACTTTAGCCAAATCTGCTACACCAAAGTGTTGACGCACAGAGTTCAACAAACACCAGAGGAATAAATGAAAACTCTAAGCTGGATTTACAGCCAACCTGCCATCTATAAACAAAACAGTAGCTGACAAGCATGCTCAAATTCTTCCATTTCTGTGACAGTACTGGATGCAGCTGCCACTCACAGAATCATCATCAACAATGAGGCTACACCCCACAGCCAAAGTGGAAAACCCAACTGGTAAAACACTGAATAGGTAGAACCCAGTATGTTCTGAGGCAGTAATACTTACTGAGAGAAATGACTCAGACAATAGCAGTTTGATTTGACTTAAAAATCAAATCTCAAAAATCTATTTGGTTCTCAAAACTCACAATATATACTACACAAGTTATAGATCAATGTTAAATAGCCACAGTAGACAATGACGGAAATATCAATGATTGGACAGTGATGAAAAAGGACCTATATGTTTCTCCTCAGCTGATAAGTTACAAATCACACATAATTTTTATCTCATCTGATTAAACGTATGCAGGAGATTTCCCTGGATTTGAAGCATGAGGGACAAAAGTGGTCCTTATGAACATCTGAGTTCAATCAATTTAAGAAAGTAGATGTTGTTGTTTAGTTATTAAGTAGTATCTGACTCTTTGTGACCCCATAGACCGTAGCCCACCAGGCTCCAAAGTCCATGAGATTTCCCAGGCAAGAATACTGGAGTGAGTTGCCATTTCCTTCTCCAGGGGATCTTCCCAACCTCTGGGATCAAATCCATGTCTCCCGCATTAGCAAGTGGATTCTTTACCACTGAGCCACAAGAGAAGCCAGGAGTCAGAAAATCAAACTCTCGGGTTTATTACTGCTGAGGTTGCCCTGGAGAAGGTGGATCTAGAGTGTGACTACCGTGGAGCTTTCTGAATCCCCTCCCTCTCCAGTTCTAAACCCTCAGGTGGACACAACTGAGCCTGCAGAGTAGATCAGCTCAGGATCACTGCCTCACAGCGGGGGCGAGAGCAGCAACCCTGGCCTCCACCCAGCACACCCCCTCCACCACCACGGCAAGCAGGAGTGAAAGATGAAGCAGCCTTCCTGCACGATGAACTCCAAGAGGAGACAAATGTGACTATCTCTGCTAATCCATAAATGCCTCCGCGTGGAGAGAGTAGAGCTGTGGAGGCTGGGCTGTCACCACTCACCCCTCCAATCAGCTTATGTCCAGCAGGGGAGCGAGCACAGGATGAGGAGCGTGGGGAGGGGACAGTGGAAGTTCCCAAGCATCCCCAGGGGCTTGTTCCCTCACCCCCCTGGACATGACCATCAATCTGAGGTCAAGTGTGGCTGCCTTTTCAGAGTTAGGGTCCAGGCCGTTTCCCCCTCATTCAAAGCCTCCCCCAGTACTAATCACTCTCCCACCATGTACCCTCCTGGGGTCATAGGTGGGACCCCCCAGCCCCCCAAAAGCTCTGAAAAGAGGAAGCCTCATTCTTCAACCAACCCCAAAGCCAAGTTGACCTGTAGCCTGAAAATCCACTTCTGGCCTTTTCTATTTCAATCTCAAATTTTGTCCAAGCTCATGGGATCCAAAACAGCCCATAGGATTTAAACAATGAGATGAAATGACAGCGCGGACATACTCTGAAGATATAATACCAAGTTTCAATGTAAGTACCTTCTATCACAGAAGGCCTGGGGAAAGTGTAAAGTCCAAGAGTGAAGGCTTCTCAGCCTCGTGGCTTAAATGAGATGGAAAGAGTTGAAGTCCACACTGCTCTCCTCCCTTTCTTCTCATCCTGTTTAGCCTCAGCCCAAAGAGGCCCAAAGCCTCTTTGAATGAGCCCAAAGCCTCATTCAAATGCCAAAGGGAGTCAGGGTTCTCTCAGTTGCCATCTCTGCCATCTTTCACTGGAATTGGTGGTGATTAGGTAGCTCAGTGGGTAAAGAATCCACCCGCAGTGCAGGAGACACAGAAGATGTGGGTTCGATTCCTCAGTCGGGAAGATCCCCTGGAGAAGAAAGTGGCTACCCATTCCAGTATTCTTGCCTGGGAAATCCCATGAACAGAGGAGGCTGGTGGGCCACAGTCCACACTGGCTCAAAGAGTCGGACATGACTCAGTGACTGAGCACACACATGCAGGTGCTTCAGGATTCCTTGGAGTAAAAGTAATTGAATCCAAAATCTCTCTAGAGAGACTAAATTTCTGTAGAGTTCCAAGACCCTAAAAAAAAAAAAAAAAAAAATCTCTGCACAGCAGGGAACCCAAAATGCACTGTGTGAAGGACACATTATTTTTTCTACCCAGTGAAGTCTCCCCCAATTCTTCTGGTAACAGACCTCTGTCCCTGTGACCCCAGCCAGCCCCGAAGTCTTTACAGGAAACGTTCTCATTGGAGCCGGACCCTGGCCACTGCCTTAGCCTCTGGCTGGAACCAGCTCTTACTGTCCCGCAGAGAAGAGACCGGAGAGAGAAAGAGTCTAGGGCTCCCTCAGACCAGCTCAGCCACTGCCCTTCCCAACATGCAGTTTCACAAGCCAGCGGACTCTGGGATTTAAATTAGTTCAAGTTGGGCTTTCGCCACTCACAGTCAGAACCTAATGGATTAAGAGCCTATTAATCAAAATCTTCTATAGAAGTCAAAAATAACTTTCTGAAGCTACCCCGGCAGCCAGTACATTTAGTCACAAAAGGCTGCCAGTGGAGACACGCCCAAAGACATGAAGGCAAATACCAGCCAGGAATGGCTGCCATTCTCAGCTAAGAGCTCCCTGCAGCCCACCCAGTCTGGCAGGGGAGGCGGAGGAGTAGGAGGGGACAACCCTGGTTATGGAGAAAACCCCCAAAAGAATGTTAAGAGCTTGTGAAATAAACCGGTCCCTAAAAACCCCAAAATGGTAAAATTATTTCTTAAGTATACCAAGGATTGCTCTTTAATGCACAAAAACCTTCATGTTTATGTAAGTCTCCCTACTGCTTCTTTGTTTGAAATTCAATTCTGACTTTCCACTGGAAACCGCCAAATAGTTCCCAGACTCTGAAATGAAGAAAACACAAATTTCAGTGTAACCACGAATGTTTGACCAAAAATCCCATCGATATGCCAAGAAAGGTTATGATGTACTGAAGTGCAGTGTAGCTTGGGGGAAGAAGCAACATGATCTACAAATCTGACTATGATTCTGAGGAAGGTTGGAAAAATCCAACAATTATCCATAAGATCCCAAACAGCACAGGAATATCCATCCAGAAATGCAGAAATATCCAGATGGTTGGTAATGTGTGGGCAAAACACCGAAATGACTGAGTTTTAAATAATTTTTCAAATGAATGTTGGAATTCTATTTGCCAAATAGTTATGAACCTTCCCTTCAAAAACAAAAAAGGAGGGGGGTGTACATGGTGTTTTGCAACTGTTGGAAGTAAGACCAATGCTGGTAAAATGGACAGATGGCTGATTGAGCTTTCCACCTGGAAAGCTGGGGCTGGGTAGACGGAGTCTGGGTATTAAAATAATGGCCTGGATCCTCTTCTGACATTTCACGCTAGGCATGGGGTTCCATTAAAGTGTCCCCCAAAACCAGTTGGCCTGGTTTTTGAGGGAGAGCTGCAATAAAAAGTGAAACCAAACTCTAGGTCATTAGAATCTTTAAACTTAAAAACACTCCAGGGAGCTGACAGAGCTCTGCCAACAGAACCTCTGACGCCCCCTCGGGAACCACACAATGCTGGCCTCCTGCAGAGAGAAACACTGAGGCAAGCAGATGTCCCAGGTCCCTCGGGAAATCAAGGGCGTCCGAGGATCTCCAGACTTTAACCTCGGTTCACAGTCTTCAAAACCCAGTTGACTTCTCCAGGTCATGGTGACTTACTGGATTCCACCCCATGCCCTCAAATATGGCAAATATGTCCCGTCATAGTTACCTGGTGAGGGTGTAGACGGAGAAGCTAGGAGATGCCAAATGACCCAGACAACTCTTGTGTGCATCTGAAGCCCTGGCCGGGTTTCCTAACAACCAGAGGGGCCAGCCGCATCCTGCTACTCATCTCACCCGTGGCCTCTGCTAAACCTGAGACCCCAGCCCCTTTGGGCATTTTCTAGTATTTTGATAACAACAATGCATCATTTTATTCAGACGAAAAGGCTAAACTCACATGTATACATGCCACTGTGCTAATAAGGGCACGAGATGGTCACTGCATACAACTGTGAATCACATTTTTCCTCCATCAGCTCAAAGAAGCCAAATAGTGAAGCCTCCAAATCTCAAAATTCAAGTCATGGCTAATCCTTAAGTAAGAGTTTGTCTATGTCCTTTTCCATCCCCTCTGGACGGTCAGTGCCAAGGGCATCCATCCCTGTGCAAACGTCCTCCACGCTGAACCAGCTTCAGGAGGCCTTGTGTCATGGACAGAGCAGATCCTCACACTTGGCTTTGGGAAACTATTCCCCTCGGGGGCTGAATGCAAGATGGTTGTGCTCGAGGCTGCCAGGCACTCCTGTGGGCACTTGAGGACTTTTCAGGGGAAGAGCCCGATGTCACATTGGCAGGGCTTTCTCCTTGGTCCCCAACCTCCCACCCAAGGCCACCTGCACCCTTGACTCAGCCACAGTCCTCTGATGCTGGCAAACAAGGGCTGTCATTCAAGCACTCTCTCATCACCTCAACAGTTAACAGCTCCCAGTGGACAAAGTTTGCTTAGAATGTTCTAGATTCTTGGTCATTTGTATTTGGAGGAAAACTGGGGTGATGAGAGAAAATGAAAATATTTTGCTAATCCAGTTTAACCTCATTTTATTCCCCTCCATTATCTTCTTTCTTTCTCCCCCTCCCCTCGCCCCACTATCACCTTGGGGAATAACAGAGTAGAAAAACACACAAAAAAGTGAAGCAGCAAAGAATTCTGCTTCAAGACAAACAGCAAGTGGCAAAGCTAAAGTCAAATACTTAAGCCCAAAGGGCACTATTAAAATGAACATGCCTTTGCCCTCAAGATGTTTTCTGAGATGTTTTAAGTTGAATTTTTTTACTAGTCCCAGGAAAGCCAAGTTTCCCAGCTAATTAAGAACAGTTTAGCAGTCTGCAGTAAATTCAGAAACTACTGCACAGACATTGTGGGTTGAGTACCAAGGAGCCACGCCCAGCTTCTTCTTCCTCTCTCACCGTTTTCTACAGCAGAGGAGAGGGTACAAAAACTCATGACCCTTCAGCTTCCCTTGTAGCTCGGGGTGGCCACGTGGTCAACTCAAGCCAATGACACTTAAGAGGAAGTTACTGCTGCCACTTCCAGGAAAGCATTAAAAAAAAAAAAAAAAAAAAACGGTCAAGACGGGCTGTCATGTGCTTTTGCTTCTGTATCTTCCTCCATTAATCCCGCCTTGGGATGTCAATATGATACCTGGAGATGCAGCAGCCATCTTGCAGCCTCAATCAAGGGACAAGTCTGAGAATGACGACCTGGCCTGCAGTGGCAGAGTGAAAATACTGGGTCCCTGTGAGCCTCTCTGCCCCTGAGTTTATTGGTGAGTAAGATAAACGATTCCTTAACCTGTTAACCACGGCTCACCAAATATCACGTTATTAGCAGCCTGATTCATTGCTCCTTGATAACATCCTATCTGGGTCCATAAAAACAAGTCACTTTTTTCTCTTAATTTCTAAATGAAAGCTTCTTTGTTTTAACTTTAATTTCTTCCTGTTTGTTGTTTTTAAGGGATCCACTCCAGGAATTTGATTTTGACAATGTCAATGCTTTATTTGTTAGTATGCCACGGACTTGAGTAAAGACACTGGTGCAACCAGAAATTAGAGTGAACTGAACCAGCAGAGCTGGCAGAACTTGATCATTAGTAGTTACAGTTTTACAGCCCTTGGCCATTTTATTCAGGAAGCAATGTAAGCAAAAGCTACTGTTTCAAGACAAAAACCAGAATTTTTCCCCATCGAAACCACCAACTTTCCAGAATGGTTTGATGGTGGTAGTTTGGTTGCTCAGTCATGTCCCCTTACTGGGACGATGCCATACATGTAATGAAAGTAAAAGTTTAGTCGCTCAGTCGTATCCGACTCTTTGCAACCCTGTGGACTGTAGCCCACCAGGCTCCTCTGACCATGGGATTTCCCAGGCAAGAATACTGGAGTGGGTTGCCATTCCCTTCTCTAGGGGATCTTCATGACCCAGGGATTGAACTGAGCTCTGGAACGAGAGTCCTCTGCATTGTTGGTGGATTCTTTACCGCTGAGCCACCAGGGAAGCCCCTAGAAAGGTTTAGGGAAATGAAATTGGAGGAATTCCATAGATACACTTATTTATGACAACCATAAGAAAACAAAGGACCCCGAAAAGAAAATGCTTAAGTAAGAGAAGGGAATACAGGACTCCTGCCTGCTCTTGACCAGCAGCAGAAGCCCAGAAACCAGTCCTTCTCAGGTTTTTGTGGCATCTTTTGCACATTCTTCAAATTCAGTTCGCGGCTGAGAAATAGTTTCTTAAAGAATAATCATTGTTTGCTGGTCCAGCTTAAATTCAGCCTACTACAAACTGCTTGACACACCAGCCAAAAAAACTCCTTGAAAATTCATTCCTTGTCCCAAAATGTGAAAGTCATTGTCTAACTATGTTAAATACTTGGGCATTACTGTCGCTAAAATCACCACTCATCTTACTCAGAGCTCCCTAAAAATACCCTTAGAAGAGAAGCCAAGAAAATGCTACAGAGAGGAAGGTATAAAACAGGGTGACTGAGGCTGACAGGACCGGAAGCCAGCCGCACACATCCAGTTACAACCCAAATGGCTAATTGAGGATAATCACTTTTTTAAATATATTTTCACATTTAAAATCTTTTAATATTTCAGATAATAGCTTACTGGTTATGAATGGGTTTAGAGGGAAATAAACTAGCAGTGGAGATGCAAACATTCGTAACACAGCCAATAAGCAAACAGTTCAAGTACTGCAGTGGGTCCATTGGTAAAAAGGGAAAACTAGAGTCAGCAGTAAAGGAGAAAGGCAAGGAACACGTGTTACATGCCCACTAAGGCCAGCCATTGCATTTACTTCTGCAATAGACATTTACTGAGTACCTACTATGTGTCAGATTCTGAGCTCTGCACTGGGGATCCACAGTAGTTAAAAAGAGTTCATACACGTAGGCTAAGTTGCTTAAGTCATGTCAGAGTCTTTGCAACCCCGTGGACTGTAACCCACCAGGTTCCTCTGTCCTTGGCATCTCCCAGGCAAGAGCACTGGAGTGGGTTGTCATTTCCTCCTCTCAATCCCGACTCAGGGATCAAGCCCATGTCTCCTGCTTGGCAGATGGATTCTTCCCCACTCAGCCACCTGGGGAGCCCGAATGATGCAACTAGAGAAAGCCCACCACTCCACAACAAAGACCCAGCACCACCAAAAACAAAAACGAAAGAACTGAGTCTTAGAGAGTTGAGTGACTTGCCAAGGGCACACAGCTACAAAGCAACAGTGGTCACAGCCAGGCGTATCTGAAAGCACAGACCATGCTCTGCCTACTATGTCTGGTTGCCTCTCGGCCTTGACTGTAGCTACAAGGAATAAATGGAGGCCTGGAGAGAAATCAGAGCCAAAGGTATGAGACTGAAAGTCATCAGTGGAAGCTGAATTCACGGGGACACGGGAGCTCATTGCACTGAGAGAGGTCTTGTCAGTCTCAGGAGGACCTCATGCTGCTGAATCCTCATTCCTGGTCCTGGACTTACCCTTCTTCCAGCCACATGAATGATGCTCCTCCTGAAAGCACCTCTCCTGTCCTCCAACCCCACAATGTCCTGCCTTCTAGGGCACCCTGCTCCCTGGTTTCTCTTCCCCATCGCCAGTCTCCTTTCTCAGCTCCTCCCTCTTTGCCAGGACTCAAAGGTTCAAGTGCTTCCAAGCCCCGCTCTGGACCACTCTCTTCTCTGCATGCACTTCCGGAGCCTTCTCAGTTAGCACATCCAGTCCCAGGATTGAAAACTCCATCCATGTGCTGATGGTTCCCCAATGGCTTTTCCTCTAAGCACCAGGGTTATTCAATCGTCTACTTAGCATCTCTGATGGAACCCAAAGAACACTGATGTCTAAAAGACAACTCAAAGTTGTTTTAAATCTGAAATATTAGTGATAAAATAGAGAACCAGGATTCAGGTTGCATCATGGCAGACACGGGTAGAGAGATTTTCAAGAAGAAGTGAATATCCATCAGTGTCAAGTAAAGGCAGAGAAGAGCCCATTTTTCTCCACTGTAAATAGGACATGCCCACCCTATTCAAGTATTTTCCAGGTGGCGCTAGTGGTAAAGAATCCACCTGCCAATGTAGGAGATGCAAGAGATGCAGGTTCAATCCCTGGGCTGGGAAGAGGCCCTGGAGGAGGAAATGGCAACCCACTCCAGTATTCTTGCCTGGGAAATTCCATAGGCAGAGGAGCCTGGCAGGCTACAGTCCATGCGGCTGCAAAGAGTCAGACATGACTGAGCACAACTATATATATTCCCTATTCAAAGCCCCAAACCAAGCAAATATGCCACTGAAGTTTCACTCTGCAAATATTAAACTTAATTTCTTCCTTTGATACGGCTGCCCTCAAAGGATTGATGTGAGAATAAAATGTGAAAGAAAATCATAAAGCACTCAACAATATGAGATACAGGAAGAAGAGCCATAGGATTGATGTCACCAATTTCAACCTCAAAGAAAGTGACCCGGCAGGATTCCCAGTAACCTGGGCTCTGGGCCAATGCTCCCTCCACACAGAGCATCAGTGGGCCTTGGGGTTTCACCTTCCTCATTCTTGGGGATTAATTCACAGAATGTACTTACTAGAATTTTTAAATCTTGAGAGTTGAGAGGCAAGTTGGGTCATCTAATCCCATTTCCCCTATTCAGTCTGCCTATCAGTGATGTGTCTAAAATAGTCTTCAGTCCTTCCCATGACTAGATGGTTCTCCCCAGTCAAACCCCAACAGGTTCCCCCACCTTCAAAGGTGCTTGCATGCTCAGTGGCTCAGTCATGTCTGACTCTTTGTGACCCTATGGACCATGGGATTTTCCAGGCAAGAACACTGGAGCGGGTTGCCATTTCCTCCTCCAGGGGAACTTCCCGACCCAGGGATCAAACTCACGTCTCCTGCACTGGCAGGCAGATTTTTTACCACTGAGCCAACTGGGAAGCCCACCTTCAAAGGTAAACAGCTATGAATGTGTCGATTGGGTGACATGGGATTACTAAGCAAGGCGCTGCCCTGGGACACAAGAGAAGCAATCTCAGATATGCACGAAAGGCAGAGGTGTTCAGACTCCTGAGGGCAGCACCCTGTTGGCATCTGAGAAGAGGAACAAGGGAATCTGACGTGAAACACCAGTTGAGTGAGATGAACAATATACGTTATCAAGGGTCAGAAAGTCCTCCCCAGGCTGGGATGACCAGAGAACAAAGTGTGGTCTCAGTGCTCTCCACAGCTTAAATTCTACGAGGACACTTAATCTCTTAAATGTTTGCCCACCTGATGTGAAGAACTGACTCATTTGAAAATACCCCGATGCTGGGAAAGATTGAAGGCAGGAGGAAAAGGGGACTACAGAGGATGAGATGGTTGAATGGCATCACACACTCAATGGACATTGAGTTTGAGTAAACTCTGGGAGTTGGTGATGGACAGGGAGGCCTGGCGTGCTGCAGTCCATGGGGTCACAAAGAGTCAGACACAACTGAGTGACTGAACTTAACTGAATCTCTTAAAACTCTCATCCAATCTGCCCTTTATCCCTCAGAATGTTCCTGAGTTGTTCCCTGCAACGAAAACTCATTACTACTTCAGAGCATCAGTGGACCCTGTGGAACTCACCCCAGGGACCTCTCATGGGATCTCTGAGACAAAAGAGAGACACACAACATACTCAGACAATAGCCATGTCTCATCTCCCAGAGGTCTTCCTGCCTGGGTGTTGGAGTCAAAGTGTTGTCATTACAACTGTAAGACAGGATCAGCTCAGGTCTCAGGCAGGGAACGCCATATTCTCCGTCCCTCTTTTCTCTTCCCTTTCACTGTGGTTTGCATCGATATCTGTAGGTATGTTTGTGGATTCTGAGAGTTATTCAACATAAGAAGATGCTTCAACCCTCCTAGTCTATTAGAAAATAATTGAAAGAAATTGTTGGGTAGGGTAGTGAAGTGAAGTCAAAGTCCCTCAGTTGTGTCCAACTCTTTTCGACCCCATGGACTATACATTCCGTGGAATTCTCCAGGCCAGAATACTGGAGTGGGTAGCCTTTCCCTTCTCCAGGGGATCTTCCCAACCCAGGGATCGAACGCAGGTCTCCCGCATTGCAGGGAGATTCTTTACCAGCTGAGCCACCAGGGAAGCCTATAGAAAATGGTATTAAAGGCAGCAGGGCCAGGGGGTGGTTATAGCAGAAAGAGAACGTGGTGCCTTTCCGTGACACAAAGCGTGTCAGGGAGTCAGACACGCTGGGAAAGCCAGGCTGCCACCTAGACATCTCCACTAGGGAACACAACCTCGATAAAAGACAGTCACACAACCCAACTTTTACCACGCAGGACAATAATGCAGATTGCATCAACTTCAAAGTGCACCCACCAGGCCAAGTCCTCGGACAAATTCGGTGGTTCCCCTTGTCAACCTTCCCTGGTGGCTCAGATGCTAAAGCGTCTGTCTACAATGTGGGAGGCCCGGGTTCAATACCTGGGTTGGGAAGATCCCCTGGAGAAGGCAATGGCAACCCACTCCAGTACCCTTGCCTGGAAAATCCCATGGACAGAGGAGCCTGGTAAGCTATAGTCCACGGGGTCACAAAGAGTCCGACACATCTGAGTGACTTCATTCACTTGTCAATCTTACAATTCTAGGTACATTAGTGTAAAAACATTCAGAACTTAACACTCTCTGGCAGGTGGAAGTTGTTAGAAAGTACTAGATGATTTTACATTGCTACTGATCACATTTGATGCCATTATTTATTGTTACAGCAATTCCAGCTCCTTTAATAAGTCTTTATAGCCTGTGCCTTAGAGCTGAGCAGAATCACTTGTCCATAGGAGACCTGAGTGAGGAAGTGAAAGTCACTCCGTCGTGCCCAATTCTTTGCGACCCGATGGACTGTAGCCCACTAGGCTCCTCTGTCCGTGGAATTCTCCAGGCAAGAATACTGGAATGGGTTGCCATTTCCATCTCAGGAGAGTTCCCTGAGTTAACTAGTTAATCACTTACTTTATGAATGAAGGCTGTAGCCAGGCTGGATCCATGAATGTGGCTCACTGAATGTGTGTAGGTGTTTGAAGCTCTGGGTTGACAGTTCAGCACACAATGCAACACAGTGACTCGTGTCTGCCCACATCTCAGCTCCAGGCCAGTGCTGGAGGCTGTGTGAATTCTTTCACCTACTGAAAAGGAATCGTGTTGGTATGTAGGCATACCACATGTTGTGGGCTGAACTGTGCTCTCCAGAAAGATATGTTGGGTCCTAACACCCAGGACCTGTGGATGGGATTTAGAAACAGGTTTTTGCAGATGTAATCACATTAAGAGGAAATCATGCTTGACTAGGGTTGGCCTTGATTCCACATGACCAATATCCTCATTAGACGACACACAGGAGAATGTCACGCAACAAGAGAGACAGATGGAGTGATGCGTCCACAAGCCAGGAAACACCAGGATTTTGGAAATCTCCAGAAGCTAAGGAAAGGAAGGATTCTTCCCTAGAGCCTTCAGAAAGAGTACCACCTTGCCCTGCAGATCTCAGATTTCTAGTCTCCAGACCTATGGAAGAATAAACTTCTGTTGTTTAAAGGGCCACGCAGATTGTGGCCCTTTGTCCCCACGGCCCTAGGAAATGAGTGTATCTACCATGGACCTAACAGAAGCAGAAGATATTAAGAAGAGGTGGCAAGAATACACAGAAGAACTGTACAAAAAAGATCTTCACAACCCAGATAATCACGATGATGTGATCACTGACCTAGAGCCAGACATCCTGGAATGTGAAGTCAAATGGGCCTTAGAAAGCATCACTGCAAACAAAGCTAGTGGAGGTGATGGAATTCCAGTGGAGCTATTTCAAATCCTGAAAGATGATGCTGTGAAAGTGCTGCACTCTATATGCCAGCAGATTTGGAAAACTCAGCAGTGGCCACAGGATTGGAAAAGGTCAGTTTTCATTCCAATCCCAAAGAAAGGCAATGCCAAAGAGTGCTCAAACTACCGCACAATTGCACTCATCTCACATGCTAGTAAAGTAATGCTTAAAATTCTCCAACAGGCTTCAGCAATACGTGAACCGTGAACTTCCTGATGTTCAAGCTGGTTTTAGAAAAGGCAGAGGAACCAGAGATCAAATTGCCAACATCCGCTGGATCATGGAAAAAGCAAGAGAGTTCCAGAAAAACATCTATTTCTGCTTTATTGACTATGCCAAAGCCTTTGACTGTGTGGATCACAAGAAACTGTGGAAAATTCTGAAAGAGATGGGAATACCAGACCACCTGTTCTGCCTCTTGAGAAATCTGTATGCAGGTCAGGAAGCAACAGTTAGAACTGGACATGGAACAACAGACTGGTTCCAAATAGGAAAAAGAGTACGTCAAGGCTGTATATTGTCACCCTGTTTATTTAACTTATATGCAGAATACATCATGAGAAATGCTGGGCTGGAAGAAGCACAAGCTGGAATCAAGATTGCCAGGAGAAATATCAATCATCTCAGATATGCAGATGACACCACCCTTATGGCAGAAAGTGAAGAGGAACTAAAAAGCCTCTTGATGAAAGTGAAAGTGGAGAATGAAAAAGTTGGCTTAAAGCTCAACATTCAGAAAACGAAGATCATGGCATCCGGTCCCATCACTCCATGGCAAATAGATGGGAAAACAGTGGAAACAGTGTCAGACTTTATTTTGGGGGGCTCCAAAATCACTGCAGATGGTGACTGCAGCCATGAAATTAAAAGACGCTTGCTCCTTGGAAGGAAAGTTATGACCAACCTAGATAGCATATTCAAAAGCAGAGACATTACTTTGCCAACAAAGGTCCGTCTAGTCAAGGCTATGGTTTTTCCTGTGGTCATGTATGGATGTGAGAGTTGGACTGTGAAAAAGGTTGAGCACCAAAGAATTGATGCTTTTGAACTGTGGTGTTGGAGAAGACTCTTGAGAATCCCTTGGACTGCAAGGAGATCCAACCAGTCCATTCTGAAGGAGATCAGCCCTGGGATTTCTTTGGAAGGAATGATGCTAAAGCTGAAACTCCAGTACTTTGGCCACTTCATGCGAAGAGTTGACTCACTGGAAAAGACTGATGCTGGGAGAGATTGGGGGCAGGAGGAGAAGGGGACGACAGAGGATGAGATGGCTGGATGGCATCACTGACTCGATGGATGTGAGTCTGAGTGACCTCCGGGAGTTGGTGATGGACAGGGAGGCCTGGCGTGCTGCGATTTGTGGGGTCTTGAAGAGTCGGACACGACTGAGCGACTGAACTGAACTGAACTGAACTGAACCACGTAAAAGACCCTGATGCTGGCAAAGATTGAAGGCAGGAGGAGAAGGGGGCGACAGAGGATGATAGGTTGGATGCCATCACCAAATCAATAGACTTGCATTTGAGCAAGCTCCAGGAGATGGTGAAAGACAGGGAGGCCTGGTGTGCTGCAGTCCATGGGGTGGCAAAGAATTGGGCACCACTTAGTGACTAAAAAACAACAACCATGTAAATAAAGTTCTTCACTCTCACCACAGGTGGGACTTCCAACACAAGCCAACACTCCTCAAAATCCACTGGTTCAGGTGAGAGAGATGCACACACCTGCCCCACACCCACCAGCCTACACACCAAGCTGGCATCAGGTCAACACAACAAAAAGCAGAAGCAGTGACAGACTTTATTTTCTTGGACTCCAAAATCACTGCAGATGGTGACTGCAGCCACGGAATTCAAAGACGCTTGCTCCTTGGAAGAAAAGCTATGACCAATCGAGGCAGCATATTAAAAAGCAGAGACACATTTTTTTCCTGACAAAGGTCCATAGAGTCAAAGCCATGGGTTTCCCAGTAGTGCTGTATGGATGTGAGTTGGACTATAAAGAAGGCTGAGCACCCAAGAACTGATGCTTTTGAACTGTGGTGTTGGAGAAGACTCCTGAGAGTCCCTTAGATGGCAAGGAGATCAAACCAGTCTATCCTAAAGGAAATCAATCCTGAATATTCACTGAAAGGACTAGGAAATGAGTATACCTATCATGTAAAAGACACTGATGCTGGCAAAGATTGAAGGCAGGAGGAGAAGAGGGTGACAGAGGATGAGATGGTTGGATGGCATCACCAGCATATGAGTTGAGCAAAGTACGGGAGATGGTGAAGGACAGGGAGGCCAGATGTGCTGCACTCCATGGGGTCGAAAAGAGTCGGACATGACTTAGCGACTGAACAACAAACAACAAATGTCATATGTAATTACGACCAAAGAAAGCACATCTGGTCATTCAATGAATATTCACTAAGCACCCCCTATTTCCAGACAGCATTCCAGGCAATGGGGAGACTTTAGTGAACAAAACTGACCTAACCTCATATGATCACAGAGCTTTGGCTCCAGAGGAGGAAGACAGCCAATTACTACCACACACATGAAATACACACACTCTCAGGTAGAGACAGAGGTTATGGAGAAAAATAAAGCTGGGATAAGAAGCAGTGCAGGGGAGGGGTAAGGTTACACTGTTAAATGGTGGGGCGTGGTCAGGTGAGACCGCGTGAGAAGACGATATCCCATAAAGAACCTGAGGACAATGAGAGATATCCCATACGTGTTTATGGACAGTTGTTCAGGCCAATGGAACAGCAAGTGCAAAGGCCCTGGGGCTGGGAGGTGCCTAGCACACAAGGAACCAGCAAGGAGGCTCGGGGATGGATGCTGATGGTGAAGGAGGGCCTGGTGTGGAAGATGATTGTGTGCAGCCTCAAAAACTTGCTCGGAATTGGTTTTCTATCTGAGAGAGACAGAAGGTTAGGTGATTTCATGCATCATGAGAACCACTGTGCTGGGGAGTTTGAAAACAGAGTGTAGGGGAAGAGGGCAAGAGCAGGGGAGCCAGTGAGAAGGCTACTGCAGTAATCCGGGTACGGTGGCGTGGACCAGGGTGGGCGTGGCACTTCCCTTCCACGCCAGATTCCTCACTGGAGTATCCAAGTACACACAGAAAATATGGGCAACCTAACTGCTGTGATCTCACGCAGAAAGGGCTAACACATATACTTTTTAAAAACAGGCTTTTGCCAATCTGAAAAGGTTATATATACAAGTCCATTGATAAGATGTGACTTTTTTTTTTTTTTGGTCATGCCACACAGTATGCGCACAGCTAGGGATCTTAGTTCCCCAACAAGGGATGAGACCCCCTCCTGAACTCCCTGCGGTGGAAGCATGGAGCCTTCATCACTGGACTGTCAGGAAAGCTCCTGATACGACGTTCTTGAAACGACAAAATTACAAAGATGGAGAATGCATTGATTGGTGGTTGCCAAGAAGTGGGGAAAGAAGGGAGGTGGGCATGGCTGCCAAAGAGGAGTGGGAGGGGGTCTTTATAATGGAACGTTCTGTATCTCGACTGTGGTGGTCGCACAGGCTACACATGTGGTGAAATTACACACACACACACACACACACAAGCACAAGCACATGACACTGGGACGTGCTGGATAAAGTCGACACGTGGCACCAACGTCAGCTGCCCACCCAGGGCAGTGCACTGCAGCCCTGCCAAATGTTACCTGGGGGACGGTCACCAGCTCTCTGTATTATTTCTTACAATTGCAAAGGGAATCTACAACTCCCTGAAAATAAAAACTTCTAAAAACCATTAAAAAAAAATATTTTGCACCTATAATGTCGTCCAAAGCCCTATTGTAATCTGCCATAAAGCACAAGAAAAACAAACAGAATGAAGCATTAAGCATAGATTGCATGTAAGATATGAGTTTATGAAATATAGGTGAAACTCACAGCTTGTTTTAATTATACACTATGAGTGAACAAGAAATAGATTGTGAGAAAAATGTGACTTTATAAGATTTATTAAGAATAATAGGTTATTTCCTTTTAAAACATGCTACAGATGGAACATATGAACAAAATGGAACAAGAGTAGCACTTACAGACAGATAAGGATGGAAAGTCAGTCACTAGGCATGAGCATGCAAACTCTGAACCAACAGTCACCCCCTAAATCGGCCACCCCTTGGTGACACCGGGTACAGTCCTGTTCAGACCTAACATTTTTGTCTAGGGCAACAATCCCTTAAAGCTTTCTTTAAACTGACCCACAGCAAGCACAATAACCCCCTTCACCCTCACACCCCCGCCCTGCACCCACCCACCCCCACCCCAGCTTCAGTGGAACAGCCTCACCTCCGCTCCCACGTGCTAGGTGGGAGCTGTGGGCAACAACCACACAGCCAGGCCATCGCCAGTGCGGACAGGCTGAGACTTCTCAGCAGAGGATTTTATTTTTATAAAACTCTACATGGATGAGGTGGTACTGCCCTCAGGAGATGGTGCTGGCCGCTTTCCCCTCTGTTGCCCCAGAGAACCTATCGGTGTTAATAAGCGCCCTGGCCTGGTTCAGATGGCAGTTCGCGGGGCCTGCGCAACCCAGCCGCCCTCGCCTGACCTGACCTGGGCTGGGGTTGTTCCTCTGAGCTCCCAAGAGACCACATGTGCCCCCTCGGCTCTCTGGCCTCTTTGGCCCTGCCCAGCCCTGGTAAGTCCAGCTGCGGTGAGTGTTGGTGGGACTGCATGGGCAGACAAACGTGGAGTCATCTCAAATTAGGAGCCGTGGTTGCACAGCTGCTCGGATTGCTTATCATGATGCTAACTGGTTCCAGCCAAGGCATGGGAGTGCAAGGACCCACTGTCCACCCTTTTCTCACAAGCCACACAGGTGCATCTGCAATCCACGTTTGCTGGTTTGGACCAACCTTCTGGCCACGTAAAACGACCTTCTAACCCTGAAATGCATCTTTAAAAGCAGAGACATTACTTGGCCAACAAAGGTCCATCTAGTGAAAGCTACGGTGTTTCCAGTAATCATGTATGGATGTGAGAGTTGGACTATTAAGAAAGATGAGCACCAAAGAACTGATGCTTTTGAAGTATGGTGTTGGAGAAGACTCTTGAGAGTCCCTTGGACTGCAAGGAGATCCAACCAGTCCATTCTGAAGGAGATCAGCCCTGGGGTTTCTTTGGAAGGAATGATGCTAAAGCTGAAACTCCGATACTTTGGCCACTTGATGCAAAGAACCGACTCATTGGAAAAGACCCTGATGCTTAGAAAGATTGAAGGCAGGAGGAGAAGGGGACGACAGAGGATAAGATGGTCAGATGGTATCACTGACTCAGTGGACATGAGTTTGAGTGAACTTCGGGAGTTGATGACGGACAGGGAGGCCTGGCGTTCTGTGGTCCATGGGATGGCAAAGAGTCGGACACGACTGAGCGACTGAACTGAACTGAACTGAATTACTTCGGTGCACTTATTAAACCCATCTTAGGATTTGCATCAGTGTCCCTGAATACAAAAGAATCCACAGAGCATGGAGGGGGTTGGATATTGAGTTTCACTACAACTCACCCAAAAATGACTTCCAGCACCCAGAAGGCAGGCACCACCCCGAAGGGTCCCCGGTCCTCATCCACCCTCCAGCTGCTGCAGCTCTGGCAGGAACCTGCAGATTCCAGGGGTACCCCAGCAGCTAAAAAGGGCTGCTGACCTCAGCTTTAGGTGTAGGCTTCAAGTTCTTTCTCACCAGCAGTCAGGTGCAAATTGCCAACTTGCAGGCATCACAATGAGTGACGTGTCCTTCCCAGCTTAATATCTGAAGGAAGCTCCAGTGAGTAGCAGAAATGAAAAAAAAAAAAAAAAGGAAAAACACCAAGGGAAAACCAAAGCAGGTTACTGAACCTGTGTTCTATAAAGCCCCCCAACCACTGGGGCCACAAAGCGAGGGGCCCGCGGGCAGCGCCGCGCGGCGGGAAGGCCCGGAGCGCCCTCTAAGGGCCGTGGGCCGCAAACACTGCCGCGCGCCAGGCCGGGAGCCGAAAAGGGAAGAAACCAGGAGGAAAAAAAATGTTTTCCACATGACGTCACCTAATACTCAGGGCCACAAAAATTCCTTATTCAAAATTTCTAAATTTTAACCATCTGATCCATACTGGAGAACTTTCCTTAATAAGAGAGAATAGTAACACAATTCCCTCAAATTAAATCCATCTTCTTTGTAACTAAGACAAGGATAAAAAATATATATAAAAAAATATACATAGAAAAAATATATATAAAAAATAAAAGGTTAAAAAAAGGAAAAGACAATTATAACATCTTAGAAGGAAAAAAGGATGTTTGCCATGTGTTTAACCGGTATCTCCCTGATTCCAAATGCTCTGACGTTGTCTACTAAAATAATGAAATATTCATCCCCACCCCCCAGTTACCCAGTCCTCCTCAAAGGCAGCCAAGTTTTCAATTTCAGGTGTATCCTAACATAAATATTCTATGGCTAAACATCTGATTACATATACATATATATTCTTTTCTCTTCTTTATCTTTATATATTTAAATACTGACCCCCATATTTTCTAACTGAAATGAAACCTTCTGATAAGAAGTTTTACTATAACTCAAGAAACTCCTAAATTCCAAAGGGACCAATAAAAAGGATCTGCTTCTTATCAGCAAAGTCATGGAGACTTTCCTGAAATCTCTGCATCTAATCACCTCCTCTCACTCTCACCCCATGCAGTAGCAGAATAATGCCCTCCCAAAAAATGTACATGTCCTAATCCCCAGAACCTGTGAATGCATGACCTCACACAGCAAAATCAACTTTGCACATGTGATTAAGTTAAGGACCATCCAATGTAATCACAAGGGTCTCTATGAGCGAAAGAGGGAGAAGGAAGGTCAGAGAAGGTGATGCGTGGATGCAAGCAGAGTGAGGTCATTGCTGCAGAGGCCACCAGCTGAGGATGTCAGCACCTCTAGAAGCTGGAGAGGGTGAGAAATGCATTTTCCCTCAAGCACCGAGAAGGAACATGACCCTTGATTTTAGCCCAGTGAGACCCATTTCAGACTTCTAACCTCCAGAACTATAACAAATGTGTGTTATTTAAAGCCAGTAAGTTTGCAATAACTTGTTACAACAGCAAAAGGAAGCTAATACACCCCTCCACTCCTCATCTCCAACCAGGTCAGTTCTGGGGGAACAGGCCCTTAGGTCTAAACAGAGCTAGGGACGGTCTTGGTAAGATGGTACCCTGGAACTGACCTGTGATAACTTTCCAGGGACACAAGTTATTGCTCTGCAATTCTATCACAACCTCTAAACAATACTAATGAATTCTGTGCTCAGTTGACAAAAAAACAATTTTTTCATCTGAGGGGAGGGAGTCCAATGCACAAGATAAAAAGAGAGGGGGAGCTCACCCCCTCCTTTCAGAGGACAGAAGGAGGAGAGAAACCCTAAGAGCTGCATGGAGCCTGGGCCACAGGAGAGCCTATGAGGGCTTCTAGGGGCAGAAGGAATCTTTCCATTTACTTGGTCTAATGGGGACTGACTAACTGGCCTGAGGTCACAAGGCAGGTGAAGGGCGATAGCGTGGAGACAAACCCACGCACCTTGACTTGAACCTACTTCCTTTTTATACACCAGTTATCATCAAACTTGTTCTCAGATTCCTTTGTTTACGTCTACTTACTAGAAATTAAATCTTGGAAGAGGTTAATCTACATACCTATTGATTCATGTTGAAATAGCAATAGTAAACCATTACAAGCTGTCATAACAAACTGGATTTTATAATAAACTGTTTTCCAAAATAAAAAAGAAATAATGAGAAGGATGGCATTTTTGGCATTTTGGCAAGTCTCTTTCATGGAAGACAGCAGGATCTCTTATCCAATTGCAACCCATTGCAGTATATTGTTTTCACTGGAATCCCCCAAAAAATCAGGCCTCATACAGATATTGGAAAAGTATTTCAATAGCCTTACAGATAATTTTGGAAAGTCTTTGATACTACACCAAAACTCATCAAGTGGTAGTTCCTTAAAGGTTAGCTGCAGTGTACAATCTGAAACCATATAAAGAAGTTCTCACATTTTGTTACACTAAAAATCCACTGGGGTATTTTGAACTTCAATGGATCTTTTAGCCAGGCAAGTTTTCGTAACACTGTGCATCAGTCAGCTGGATTTACCAGTTTGCTTGGCTGTGCAGAGCATCTAAACGTTGATACATTTTATAACACAGTATTCCAAAATCATTTATATCACCACCTATCTTGTTAGAAAATTGTCTAAATAGTGGGACACATTCAAGCTTAGGATGTTGGCGGTGACTTGGCAAAATTCTAATTTTCACTTGACAGCTCAAATTTTCTCACTGGCATGAGCAGTTATTTTACCAGAAGCAGCAGCCCACCTTCCATTTTTTGAGATGTCTGCCAAATACCCAAGTCAAAATAACTGGCTTGTTCGCAGCCATTCTTTCTAGTCAAGGTGGTGTTCCGTGGGAAAAAAAGCAGCTAGTTCAACTCACACCTCACACCATCACACAACTGCTTTCCTGTACAATTACCAAAGAATTTCCCTGGTAGCTCAGACAGTAAAGAATCTGCCTGTGGTGCAGGAGGTATGGGTTCGACCCCTGGTCGGGAAGATCCCCTGGAGAAGGGAATGGCTACCCACTCCAGTATTCTTGCCTGGAAAACCCTGTGGGCAGAGGAGCCTGGCGGGCTACAGTCCATGGGGTTGGAAAGAGTCAGACATGACTGAGCGACTAACACTTCCACTTCACTGATGAACATGGGCTGTCAGAAGAAGTACTAATCATGCCTTTCCCATTTCTTCACACAGCATATTAAAAAGATGCACATAAAAGGGTAGAGATTTAGTAAAATCTATCACTTTTATTCTTGCACCAAGGACATTCTTCATTGAAACTAGCATATCCTTTCTTCAAAAGTCTGAAAGATACAATGACCCTGAGTTCATGAGGGCACCAATGCCAAGATTCACCCTAAAGCACCACCAGTTTTCCCACTAAACTTTTGTACTGTCTCCACAGATACCAACATTGTGGAAAAGGCAAATAGATTACTTTGAAAATCGCTTTGACCTTGAGGATTCCCTGAAAGAGTCTTCAAGCTTTAAAGAAAAATAAATCACCCCAAACCACCCTAAGATAACCATTATAAATATATGACAGTGTGTGTGTGTGTTCTTATATGGTTTCTAGAAAACTGTCTTATCAGACTGACAAGTGCAATCATAATTTTAATGGTTGGGTTGTATTTTATTGTAGGGAGGGCCGAGTGGGTGAAAGGCATCACTTGCTTATTTCTTTTTATATTTTAACTGACCATCAAGATGAAGGGTTTATTTAGGTCTTCAGCATGCCCTGCAAATCATCTCTGCTTTAAAGAAAATTCCTCTGAGCTGTGGTTGGTCCACCACTAGGAATCTGTCTCTGGGGGATTTCATTACAGGGATTCTGGTCCCAAAGGTCTGGGGACTAGGAGAGGCTCTGACTCAAGAAGCTTGCTAAGTCTGTGCATCAGTTGAGCCAGAGAGGAAGCAGTGTGTCCACAGCCCTGCTATAACACCCAAGAGTACAAGTCTGGGGCAGTGACTGTAGCTATCACAGCAAGACAGACAGGAAGCCTTCCGGAGAAGCAGATGAAATACATTTTGTGACCCGATTTCTTCCCCAGCACGGGGGAGCTCTTGGCAGGTTACGTCTGTTCCTTTCCTTCTATCATTTAAAGGCAGTGGATATGCATTTCAAAATACTCTTGTCCTCCTTTGTCTGCTTCTAGTCTGGTCATCATTTTCCTGCAAATCCCACGTCAACACAGTAGAGAGAAGTGCCAGCAAGCATTCCAGCTCCAACATTCCACAGCTCAGTGATTTACAGAGCAGAAGGCGAGAGAAGCAGCAGCACGGAGCACAGCTGGGTCCCAGGAGCAATGACAAGCCACCCGGACCTCAGACCCACTCAAACGTAACCCATCAAGCAGGTGGCAGTGCAGTCTAGCAGGTCCAAGGCTGTAAAACACCGGCATGGCACCAGCTCCAGTTTCAGTCTGCTTTCTGATACAAAAACTCTCTCAACATTCAGAGAATTTTAATTTAGAGCGGGGGAAAAAAGCCATGGGTTGTAGATGGTGGGGTGGGGTTGAAAGGTTTTAAAAGTCTTATTCTTGATAAAAATACTATAAAAAATATTCAGACAATGCTTTCCTAGAAGTAGCTAACAGAGAGGAAAAAACCCACAGCTGGAACAGCCTTTTATGAACAAGTGGCATCTCAGCACTTGGCATAATCCTGAAGCAAGCATTACACATGAGGCATCCACCAAAAAGAGTCACCAAGCACTGTGGCCCTTTCTCCCTTTCACTTGAACTAAGAGGGCAAGCGAGACGCGAAATAGTCTCACAAAGCAAGTAGCCCTCCTTGGAATCGCGTCTGAATTTTTTATAACCCAGCTGGGAGTGAACAGTATCAACAAAAATGTCCATTTCTTGGATTCCTACAAACCTGATAACATAAATAAAATCCACACAGTGTCGTGTGAAAATGCCTGCACAAGAGGTGGAAACAGGCCACCAACGGCTTGGGGATGAAAACCCTTGTCTCTCTCTCTGCAGGAAACCTACGAGAAATGTGAACACAGCGCGCTTGCATTTTCGGAAAAGCAGTTGCTCACATTTCAGCCCCCAGGAAAGCGTCCACCCCTACCCAGCCTCGGCCTTAGGGGAAGGGTGAGGTCCTCCTGAACCGACTCCCGGCTTCCCCTCTCTCCTAAGACAGAAGTCCTCTCCCAGCTCCAAAGTTCCCACCGAGATGCACCCTAAGAGCCGGGCTTCTCCTTGGGCACCAAGGTACCCGACCGCCCCGCGGCGGCTCACGGCTCTCCCCGCGCTCGTGGACGTGTCCTGCCTGTCCGTCTCCCTCTGGTCTCCCGGGAACCGTCCACCACACACCAGGCATCCGTGCCTCGGGGCAGGTGAACAGGAGGAAAAGAAGGATGCCCCCGGGGGAAAATTCTGGGCGAACAAAAGCATCGCCCTCACTCCCACCGCGGCGCCAAAAGGTCACTTTTCTTTTCCTCCCGCGTCCCCCACTTTTTTTTTTCCAGGTTTTTCTTTGCCTGAATATTCCTGGGATGTCCGATTTCGGGCATTCGACGGCAAAATTGAAACCGAGGAAACTGAGGTCCCCTGAGGCTAACCGTGTCCCTGCGCTCGCCTCCCGCGCGCGAGGCACCGAATACCAGGACCCCCTCGTCCCCCGTCGCCCCTCCACGCCGGGACTCTCGAGCGATGAGGACGCACAGGTTAGGGACCCGACATGCAGCCAGTACAGAGCAGGGAGGGCGGCGGTGCCCGGAGCGACAGGCAGTCGAGGGGCTCACGGAAAGTGGACAGAGGGGCGCGAAGAGCCCGGCGGCCGAGCCCGGGACTGCGCGTACCTGGAGCAGCCCCCGCCGGGGAGACGACGGGCAGCAGCGCAGCTAGGAGCAGCAGCGCCGCCCAGGGCAGCGGGCGCCGCGCGCGATGGGACGCCCGGACCTCGGGGGCCATCGCGAGCCCCGGGGTGCGCGGCTGACTGGGCCGGGCGGCGGGCGGGCGGGCGGGCAGGCGCTGGGCGAGAGTCCGGGAGTGCGGAGGGGGTGCCGTCGGGTCCCCGCCGTCAGTGTGCGTCTGAGCGCTCTGCGCCGCGCCCGCGCGCCCCTGGCCCCGCGCCGAGAGCTCCCGGCCCAGCGCCCCGGCCGCCGCGCTCCGCACTGAGGCCGCCGGCCGCCGGCTGCGCCTTTTAGCCGCGCGCGGGCTCCCCCTGCCGGCGCGAGGGCAGCGGGGGTGGGGGCCCAAGGCGGGCGGGGCGCGGGGCCAGGGCTCCGGGTGCACGAGAGCGGCGGAAAACCGCCGGGCGGGTCTGAAAACGCAGGGATTGGGGGTGCCCCGGGTGTCTAACCTCCCCTGGCTTGCTGGCTCAGGAAAGGGCCCGTCACGTCCAGTCGTCGCCAAGCCCAGGTGTGCCCTCTGTCACCTTAAATAAAGACCTCTGGCGTTCCCGGTGGGGACCCTGGCCAGGTTTCTTCACCTCGATCAGCACGCGGCGGTCGCCCCTGCGGCTCACCTCCCCCCTTCCCCACACGCCAGTTAGAGAGGGGGTTTCGTATCCTTGGACACCGCTGCTCCCGGCTGTCTTGTGCGGAGCCGGTGAACTGGGTTCAAAGGAAGCGTTCGGTAAACGCGCAAAGAAAGGCGGAGCGCTTGCCTATTCTCGCAGACTCCGGTATCTGTGATGATAACACGGCTTAGGGTTCTCCATCCTGATTTCCACCTGTCTGTGGTCAGCTCCCCGCCTGGAGGCGGACTGGGAGCGCCCCTGGAGGCGACTCGGACGCCTGCAGCCGCCGGTCCGCGCTCTGCGCCCAGGCGCCGGGGTCTCCAGCAGCCTCCTGAGGCCGTCCTGATGGGGCTGCAGCTCACAACCTGAGGTCGAGGTAGCCCTCCGCTGTGACGGCCCCCAGGCCTGTGTCCTTCTGCAGAGAGGGAAAGGTTGTCAGACGAATTCTAGACTGATGAAAAAGTGAAACGCAGCGTCCCTTTTAGGAAAGGAAACGCATCCAAGCCATTAAGCCCTGGCAGGTACCTCTTGCCCCTGTGAGCACCCAGCAAAGGCAGAATCCTACCGTTTGCCTTTCTGGAAAACTTTCTCCTGGGTCCCCATGAGGATTCGTTCTTCCTTTATCCTGTAAGGTCTGTGAGCTCCCAGAGCTCTTGTAATTTGAAATCATTTTGATGTTTAATTACTCCCTAGTTTTGAAATTGTACCCCACCGATTCATGGAGCCTTGGTTTTCCACAGCGCTCCCTCCTCTCTGCTTTTATTTCGGTAACAGTAACCCCTTCCTCTACTCCAAGGAGCTCTGGTGGGGCTCCCCTCTTAACCAGCTTCTTTCCCATGCCAGCTGGTCCAAGGATCGCCAGTGGCCCAAGCCAGGTCAGTCAAATCAGGACTTTTCTCATTGGACTTGGTGAAAAAGTCTGAGGTAGGCTGGAATATGCCCTTCCCCAAACATGCCCAAGTGAAGGACAGCCAATTAGGGAGAAAGAATTGCACAGGTGGGCAAGTCCTGGGCTCCAAACCTCTGCCCTGCACTTCCTGAAGATTGCTTCTGGGAGACAACTTTTCCTTTGGCTAAGTTGGAGTGGGGTGTCTATCCCACATAATCTATGAGTCCTGACCAGTACCTGCCCCCATCTGTAGGAGTATGAGAATAAAGATTTCTATTTACATCCTGTCTGCCACCCAAAAATGTCATCATGGTACCAAGCACAGAGTTCACTGCAGTTCAGTTCAGTCGCTCAGTCGTGTCCGACTCTTTGTGACCCCATGAACTGCAGCACACCAGGCTTCTCTGTCCTCACTGACTCCCGGAGTTCACTCAAACTCATGTCCATTGAGTTGGTAATGCCATCCAGCCATCTCATCCTCTGTCATCCCCTTCTCCTTCCTCCTTCAATTTTTCCCAGCATCAGAATCTTTTCCAATGAGTCAGTTCTTCACATAAGGTGGCCAAAGTATTGGACTTTCAGCTTCAGCATCAGTCCTTCCAATGAATATTCAGGACTGATTTCCTTTAGGATAAACTGGTTGGATCTCCTTGCAGTCCAAGGGACTCTCAAGAGTCTTCTCCAACACAATTCAAAAGCATTAATTCTTTGGCACTCAGCTTTCTTTATAGTCCAACTCTCACATCCATACATGACTACTGGAAAAACCATAGCTTTGACTAGACTAACTTCCAGGAAATGCTGATTGATCAGTTGCCATTCATTTTGTCCATTCAATCAACATTTATTGTGTATCTTCTTCATGCCTGACACAGCTCCAGGCACTTCACTTCTAAAACACTAAAAACAGTAGTGATTACAAGTTAGCAGGAGATGAGTTTTAAAAGATAAGGAACATCATAGTACGGATGTTGCAGGCTACAGTAAGGGCTTGGGCTTTTATTCTGGGAAGTGGTGCATTGGAGGATTCTGATCATAAGAGTGACTACAAGATTTACATAGAAGCAGAAAGATCAGTAAGGAAGCTCTGATGATCCAGGTGAGGAAAGATGATGCTTGGACCGAAAGAACAACCATGGAGGGGATGAGAACCAATGGGACTCTGTGAACAGCTTGAAGATATAGGTCGGATGATTTTCTGACTAACTGGATGAGAGGGAATAGAGAAACAAAGAGAACTCGCAATACCCAAAGTTATACTGGTCTCACCCTAGTCATTAATTCTCCACTAGCATGTTTTGTTATTTCAGGATTTCACTTTTGGATTTGGTTTTAATAAAATGATCACAGGAGAAGCAGAAGCTCACAGGGAAGGCTCACCAAAGGGTAGTTTTCTTCCTCTCTCCCTTCCCCTTCCTTCCTCATGAAATACACATGCAGTCACCTGTCTCCCCAGTTTATTAGAGTCACTTTCTTCTGTGGACATTTCAGAGTAAAGTCTGATGCAAAATCACCTCCAACTTTCCATTTTGATGACAACTTTCCATTTTAGATCAGAACAACTGGCCATGGACTGTTCAATAGTAAATGAAATATCTAACTTTTATGAGTCTGAATCCTGATTTGATTACAAACTTGAGAATGTGTTTAATCTTAAAAGTCATAAAAGAAACTTCAAAGTTTTCTAAAGCCTTTTGTTGTTGTTCCTTTGCTAAGTTGTGTCTGACTCTTTGCAACCCAATGAACTGCAGCACACCAGGCTTTCTTATCCTTCACTATCTCTGGGAGTTTGCTCAAATTCATGTCCATGGAGTTGGTGATGCCATCCAACCACCTTATCCTCTGTCGCCCCCTTCTCTTCCTGCCCTCAATCTTTCTCAGCATCAAGGTCTTTTCCAATGAGTCGGCTCTTCACATCAGGTGGCCAAAGTTTTGGAGCTTCAGCATCAGTCCTTCCAGTGAATCTTCAGGGTTGATTTCCTTTAGGTTGACTGGTTTGATCTCCTTAAAACCTTTTAAAAGACCTCAAAACACCTGACCTAAGAACCATGGTCATCTATCCTGAATGTGATCATCTCAAAAATATAAGCTGTCTGAAGTGTCCTTCCTTCTGGTCATTTCTTTGTCCATTCTATTGTTGCAATTGTCCTGAAAGACTTTATTATTTTTTCACATAATTTCTTAAGCTCCTAATTGTTGCTTTATTTTGTTTATCAAAGCAAAACAAAGTGATGTCACTCTTGGGCTAAGCAGATCATCAGCTATTTAATTATGATCCCTTGCTAGCCTGCCTCCAAGTTATTTCTATGGTTTATGCCTAGTTATGCAAATCAGTCTGTGTCCACACACACCATTTCTGGTTCTAGTTATTTTTTAAATAACCATGCATTCAAAGAGTTCAGCACTCTCTGTACACATTGTCATGGCATTCTTATGCAGCAAAGTAGATTAAAATGCTCTTCTGTTTCGTGTGGAGAAATAGAAACCAAGTTCAAATGCCATCCAGGACCAACTCCAGGAGGGTGTTGACAGCGTGTGTCTCAGACTGTCGTCTGACTTCAAGTCTTATTCTGGCTTCGGTTTGGCTCGTGGCTCTTTAATTCCCTTTTAAGCCGTACATTTGAATGTGTATCTTCACTGTGACATTGTACAATACCCATTACACAATGGCGATGTGCACACGATGTTTAAAAGACTAGACACAGAAATAGAATGAAGGAGAAGGCGTACTCATGCCTACTTGGGGTGATGCGGGGAAAGCATTCACTCAAGCACAACAGACCCGGAGAAAAATATCAGCCTCTTGGTTTCCATAAACAGAAGGCAAAAGGGGAAGGAGAAAAGCAAAGTAAAATAATACTTCACCCAGTTTTCTGGAGCAGTGACCATTTTGTTCCACGTCCCACAGTAACCTCAGAGGCACCACTCTGATTTTATAGAGAGAAAACTAAGGCCCCAAGAGGGCGTGTGTCTTGTCCACCCCACTAGTGACCCATGATGGTGAGAGTCCAGCCTACGCATCTGACCCC
Source organism: Tragelaphus eurycerus (assembly GCA_935064755.1). NCBI lineage: Eukaryota > Metazoa > Chordata > Mammalia > Artiodactyla > Bovidae > Tragelaphus > Tragelaphus eurycerus. Next base: position 17,932,127 of record CAKXYN010000039.1, on the reverse strand, counting down.
AAGTGAACATCTTTGCCATGGCACCAAGGCATCACTGTGGCATCTCCATGGCATCCATCAGATTCTCATCAGGACCAATCAGGACCAGATTCTCATCAGGCAGAGAGTGCAAATAAAAATACGTTTACCTTCCCCGTGTCCACTACATTTATCAGACACACCTCCTTGTCGTCCAAAAGGTGAGCGATCCCTCTGAGCCAGTGCGTATCTTCTGGGGTTTGGAAGGTGCTCCTTAAACACGCTGTTGTGAATCCATCAATGCCTGAAGCTTGCTTCCTCTGCACAGAATTTCTGACTTGTTCCCCCTTCAAGGCAGTGTCAATGCAAGTTCTCCTTCGTACAGAAATCCCAGAACTTTGTGACACATTAAGGATTAAGACATCAGATATCTAGCCTAGCGTAGAAACTGTTAAATATTCTAACTGAGAATGTTCCTATTGCCATGATAGACAAGCCGACGGACCTGTATCATGAGGTCATAAGTCACACCTACTACAAATGGAAGCAGCTAAATACTCCAATTCTGTCTTCTATCTCTTGTCAATGGGCTGAGGGCTTGGGCTATATTGAGGGAACTCATTCATTAATATATTCCTTTGTTGTTGTTGTTCAGTCACTAAGACATGTACAACTCTTTGGGACCCCATGGACTGTAGCCTGCCAGGCTCCTCTGTCCTTCACCATCTCCCAGAGTTTGCTCAGACTCATGTCCATTGAGCCAGTGACGCTATCTGACCATCTCATCCTCTGCCGCCCTTTTCTTATGCCCTCAGTCTTTCCCAGCATCAGGGTCTTTTCCAGTGAGTCGGATATTTGCATCAAGTGGCCAAAGGATTGGAGCTTCAGCTGCAGCATCAGTCCTTCCAATGAATATTCAAAACTGATTTCCTTTAGGATTGACTGGTTGGATCTCCTTGCAGTCCAAGGGATTCTCAAGAGTCTTCTCCAGCACAACAGTTCATAAGCAACAATTCTTCAATGTGTATTCCTTTATAGGACCTTTATTGAAAGGATATTTTTGTGTCGAGTGATGTGTTAGGGTCCGGGGATACAAATGTGGCTGAGACTCAGGCAGCCCTTGTCTCACAGAGCTGATGCTCCAGGTCAGAGAGAAACAAGTTGCGATCCAGAGGCCCGTGATCTTAGACCACGGAGCTCACAGAAGTTCTTCTCAGCGTTGCCTCTCTGTGCTATGCTTATTCGCTCAGTCATGTTTGACTCTTTGTGACCCCATGGACTGTAGCCTGCCAGGCTCCTCTGTCCATGGGATTCTCCAGGCAAGAGTACTGGAGTGGGTTGCCATGCCCTCCTCCAGGGATCTTTCGGACCCAGGAATCGAACCCAGGTCTCCCGCATTGCAGGCGGATTCTTTACTGTCTGAGCCACCAGGGAAGCCCTGCCTCTCTGTACCCTTCCCTTATTTTCTTTTCTCCCCAATGCTTTAAACCCTGTGTGTGCATTCCATAGGCAGACATAGGGTGCATCCACTCTAATTCTGTGTGATTGAAGGAGCCCGGTTGTGGGGAGGTGTTAATAAATTGGGGTGAAACAAGGGCTCAAAAAGTATGGTCTTCAAGTTGCAGTTGGCAGTTTCAGAAGTTGGCCCAGGCCATGTGCTAAGAAAACACGTGTCTGGCCACCTTCCACCTGCCTTTGCCTGACCCTGTCTCACACCCATGACTGAACAGTTACCCAAAGATATTTCAGGCTTGGTATTTTGTATTTCTGCTTTTTTTGTCTATTTTTCAAAAAGACTGCATTCCGCTTATTCCAAATGCTAGTGGCTTAAAGTAACACTCACAGAGTGTTCATCATAGTGTCTGTGGGTCTGGAATCTGGAAGCAGCTTGGTGGGGCAAACACGTCCTCTGGCAGGTGGGCTGAGGAGCCGCACCCCTCACGATCCACCCCTGTCTTGGCTCTGATACCCACTAGCTGTGGATGCTGCTACCAGACCAGGGCTCGTTCATCCATTCAAGCCTGAATTATCCATTCAAGATTGAAAATGTCAAGTTGTTTAGACTGTGATGTGTATAAGGGATTAAGCGATACAGTTTCAAAGGCAGGACACGGGTAGTAATAGAAGGATGTAAAGGCAGCACTGGGGCGTTCAGATTTGCTCTGAAGGCCAGAGGAGGGCACTAAACAGAAAGTGCGCCAGCTGATCCTTACCCAGTCCCTGTGCGGCACAAGAGAGATAACCCGGGCGGCACTGTCAAAACAGTGGCAAGTGATACAATCCTACGGGGGTTACACTATGAAATCAGAACTGCACTCTAGAAAGATGAATCGGGCAAATGGATTGGATGGCGAGGGACTCAAGGCAGAGTGGCAGCAAGGAGTCTACTGACACAATCCAGGGGAGAAAGCATAAGGGCCTGGATGAGGGTTTCAAGAAAGAGGAAAAGGCATAGAGAGGACACTGTGAAGATTAACAGAGTGTGGTGTGGGGGTGATGGATAAGAAGCTTTTATGGGGCCCCAAGATTAATCTTTGGGCTTACCGAAAGGCAGAGATTAAATCCAAGTGCCCCAACCACTACAGAAGCCTGTAGTTAGAGATATCTTCCATCTCTACAAAACAAACACAAAACCTCTCCAAACAAAAATGCACTCCAAACACCCTGAGAAGAGTCAGCAGAAACAAGACTTAGGCTCCCTAGCACTTTAGATATTAGATTACTATATTCAAAATGTTAAATGATTGTATATGATATGTTTAAAGAAGTAAAAATAAAATAAAAAATAAATAATGATTTGATCAATAGCCAAAACAACTCATAAATGAAAGACACCACCATGGATAATAAAAGCTGAGTGGATAGTTAAAGAGCAGATTAGAAATAGTAGAAGAGACAATTAGAGAACTGGAAGACTGGTCAGAAGAAGTAACCAAGATTGCAGCACACAGATACAAAGAGAGGGAACACACCAAGGAAGAGGGCGCCGACCAAAGGGCCAAGTCGAGGAGCAATCTTAACAACAGGAGCCTGAAGGTGGGGGAGTAATGTCTCTAGACTTTGAGAGAAAATGACCTCAAGTCTAGAATTGCATGCCTAGCAAAATCATCTTTCAAGAATCAAGTCAAATAAAGACATTTTCAGACAAATAAAAAGGAAATTATAAATTATAATTTATAAATTATAATTATAAATTATAAATAAAAAGGCACAAATAAAGAGTAAATAGGAGTTAGAAAAAGAAGACACCACTGCATAAGCAGCAAATATTAAAAACAAAAGAAAATATTATGAATTATATAATTGTTTTATCTGATCATCATAATTACTTGATCTGTTTATAAATGTAATGGTAATACATTTGAAAACTTACATGAAATAGATTCCTGGAAAACTATCTTACTAAACTTGCCTCAGGAAGAAAGAGAAGGTCCAAATGGTCCTACTGAAACAATTATTAGAGGAGTTTAATCAGTTGTCTAAAGTCTTCCTGTAAAGAAAATAGCAAGGTCAGCCAATTTTATGAGCAAATTCTACATAACTTTCAAGGAAAAATTGTCCCTATCTTCTAGATATAAAATGAGGTGCTGCTCCTCCAGGAGAATTCCTTGAGGTTAATATAACCTTAATGTCAAAGCTAGACAAAAATGAAGTGATAAGAGAAAATTAAAGACATTATAATTGATAAACATTGATACAAAAATCCTAAGAAACATTAAATACCAAATCCGGTCAAGCATAAAAACAAAAATATATCTTGTCCAAATATGCTCCATCCCAGGGATTCAGGGGGAGGTTTAACATTAGGATAAATGTTAACAAAGTTCAGTTGCTCTGTTGTGTCTGACTCTTTCCAGCCCCACGAACTGCAGCCCACCAGGCTCCTCCATCCCTCACTATTTTCCAGATGAATATAATCTATCACATTACTAGATTAGAGGAGAAAGAACATATGCTCTTCTTATCTGACTCAGAAAAAAAGTATTAGATAAAACTTAATATCCCTTCATGTATTAAAAAGTCTTAAGAAACTCAAAACAAAGGCAGAGTCCATCAACTGATGAATATAAAGATCCTCTCGGAGTTACTCAGTCTTCCTGGGTCTCTCCCACAAATACACGCTATTAAATTTTTGCCTAATTTCCTCTTGTTTAAAAAAAAAAAATGAAAAACTCCACACAGCAAACACCTTCCTTGATTATGAAATATGAGAAGCATGGGGTCCCCATTCTCATCGGCTCTCTACAGGCAGACTTGGCAACTAACCTTTATCTATTTCAGGCACTTGGCAATTCCTCCGCTGTCGGCTGCACTGCTTGTCACGTGAAAGGCAGGCTTCTCCCCATATCTTAGCAACAAGACAACACAACCTCATCACCCAAGTGATCTTCCTTTCTAAGATCATATATAACACACAGTGGTCATCAATTTAACTTTGCTTTGTATACTCACATACAGTTACCAAACTGACTGTCAAATATTTTGAAAGTACTCCAGCTCTTACGCAAAACCTTTCAAACCCCTGTGCCAGCATTATAATTCTCTCTCCTCTGGACATTTTCCATTATTCTCTAAATTTCAACAAAAGTAGGTGGAGAGAGGAGAGGAGATAAAGTCAGATGTGCCTTTCCCCTATTCACGCTGCAGAATGTTTCAAGAAGTTGATGGTGGGCATAACTTCAATTTCTCCATACTCTCCCTGGTACATCCAATTCCTGGTCATTAAGTTCTCAATATTGTTCAATTTTATTTATGGTTCCCATTATGCATAAATCACCTGGGGCAATGAACCCCACGTGTATTGCTTTTAGTGATGGAATTTGCCCACACGGAGGATCTGATTTTTTTTCATATGCCTTCAAATTCATATGCCTTCTGCTTCTACAGACAGTTTTCTTAATATACATTTAAAATAAGAATAAAGTAATGGGCAAACATGATGTGAATTAGAGGAACTTTTTGTACAATACTTGCCTGTTCTTTTTGCTGACACTTGACGATTATGTCATTGTTTACAGTTGCTAAGGTGACCGTGTGAGAATATTCAGTTTTAGAATACTTCAAGTCCAAGTTTGTGGTTCATATCCTTTGTGAATCACTCCACTTATAAATAAAATTAATTTGACCCTGGGCCATTTCATCAGCTACACTTCTGGCAAGATAATACAAGCCTGTCACATTCTAGAAATAATAAATAAGTTATTTATTGGCCAACCCACTGGAGAAAGTGACATTTCACTTACTCGTTTGGAAATAAAATCACTCTATCAGGAAATCAAAGTGGCACTGTGTCAGAAAAACTGAGTAACACCACACAACTGTTCAAAGAAAATCAAAATGAAGCCCCAAAGCCTCCAACTGTTGGTGGAAGTTTAAACTGTTACTTCAGCTTGGAGAGCAACTAGAGGCATTTGTCAAAATATTAAATACACATGTTCTTTCTATTATTGACAAACAAGAAAGACATGCCCAGGCTAGATTTGAAAGAAAAACAAGAAAATATAGCTTTAGGGGAATAGGATTAATAACAAGTTCTCACTTTTGAACTGTGGTGCTGGAGAAGACTCTTGAGAGTCCCTTGGACTGCAAGGAGATCCAACCAATCAATCCTAAAGGAAATCAACCCTGAATGTTCATTAGAAAGACTGATGCTGAAGCTGAAACTCCAATACTTTGGTCACCTGATGTGAAGTGCTGACTCACTGGAAAAGACCCTGTTGCTGGGCAAGATTGAGGGCAGGAGGAGAAGGGGATGGCAGAGGATGAGATGGTTGGATGGCATCACCGACTCAGTGGATATGAGTTTGAGCAAGCTCTGGGAGTTGGTGGTGGACAGGGAAGCCTGGTGTGCCCCAGTCTATGGGGTCACAAAGTGTCAACTGGAAAACAACAAAAACGGGACAGTAGAGCCTTAGGGCAGAAACATTTAGCCAGATTCTTTAAGGTACCCCTTTGGGCACAGATCATCCCCAACCATTTTCCATTTTTTTGTGTTTCCCAGGAGGCAGCACCTGATTGGCTTGGTTGGGTCACATGACCGCACCTCCCCACAAGAGGACAGGATGCCAAGCTTCTTCCCCAGACAGGGCAGGCACAGCCCCTGCTGTATTTGCTTTTAAATAACAGCAGAAGACAAACATTTGAGGTGTTTTCTTAATACATCTCCATTTCCCTAAAGGAAAACAGGGGTGCTATTATCAGAGAGAAAGAGAATGAAGGCTTCAGTTCAGTCGCTCAGTCACATCCGACTCTTTGCAACCCCAAGGACTGCAGCACGCCAGGCCTCCCTATCCATCACCAACTCAAACTCATGTCCAGCGCATCGGTGAGGCCATTCAACCATCTCATCCTCTGCCGTCCCTTTCTCCTCCCGCCTTCAATGCATGAAGGGTCAGAAGATCAAAACACACGAGACCAACCTGTGTTCTGTGACAGCAGCTCTGTGTCAGTCATCCGTCCAGAGAATCTATTTGTAGGCGTCACGGAGATGGTGAACAATATTTTTGTAATACTATTCTTAATAGTAATTAATGCAAATAATAGGAATAAAGGACTGGTTCAAGATTGTAAATCCAGACCCCAGAATTCCATGCAGCAAAGAAAATCGATGGATTGAAACGAGACTGACACAGGGTGATGTCTCATACATGCTGGTAAGTGACTGGAGGATATTTCAGAAGAATGTGGAAAGTATAATAATGGTGATGTAAAAAAAAATGTTAAGATGTATATGGAACAGGGAAACCTCACAAGATTTGATAAGAAGATGACTATTTTTGTCTTCCACTGTTTGTTTAAAATGTCTGCAGTGAGATCAGGTCTTCTTGTGTCTCAGGGGGAAGACTCAGGCAGGGTTACGACTTCCGTGAACTCTGTCTCCGTCTCTGTGTGTGTGCCTGTCTGTCTGTCTCTCTGTGTGTATTTCTTTTTCTCTCTCTCACACACACACACAGACACACACACACACATGAGTGAGTGAAGTCTCTCAGTCGTGTCTGACTCTTTGTGACCCCATGGACTGTAGCCCACCAGGCTCCTCCGTCCATAGGATTTTCCAGGCAGGAGTACTGGAGTGGGTTGACATTTCCTTCTCCAGGGGATTTTCCGACCCAGGGATTGAACCCAGGTCTCCCATTGTAGGCAGATGCGTTACCGTCTGAGCCACCAGGGAAGTCCACACATATATACACACACCCTAGTCAAAGCTTATGTATGTATATGTATACCTGCACACACAGTCTCTCAGTCATGTCCGACTCTTTGTGACCCCATGAACTGTAGCCTGCCAGGCTCCTCTGTCCATGGGATTTCCCAGCCAGAATTACCCCTCCAGGGATCTTCCTGACCCAGGGATCAAACCCACCTCTCCCGCAGCTTCTGCACTGGCCAGCAGATTCTTTACCACTGAGCCACCTGAAAAGCCCACGTACATATACAAAGGTGTTTAAAACAACGTGGAAGGGCACAGTCTGTATCCACCATGGGCCTGGCATTAGAAGAGAATTTGTCTGAACAGACTACTTATAAAAGGGAGGGAAGAATTTGGGGAAAGAATGGGGTTTAATGCAGGACCAACAAGAACAGGGAACCATGGAGCCCCAGGGACCTGGACAAGGTGGCTTTTGGGGGAGTCAACTTCTGGCACTTGGTGGAGATGCAACCAACCCACAGTGACCCCAACAGGGAGGAAAGTGGGAGGAGTAAAAACCATGCCATCAGCACCTCCCACCCTCCAGCCTCCTCCTGGTGCCTCCGGTCAAAGGCTGGAGAGTAAAGCAGTGGCCCCACCTCCAGGATCTAGTGCCTGAGGTAGAGCTGACATAATAATAATAGAAATCAAGTGCACAATAAATGGAATGTGCTTGAATCATCCTGATAACATCCCTCCCTCGCCCAGTCCATGGAAAAACTGTCTTCCAGGAAGCTGGTCCCTGGTGCTGAAAAGGTTGCAGATGGCTGCCCTACATTACTCAGTAAGTGCTCACCAGCATTTAGAGCTAAGTAAATCTCACTGACATGTATAGCTAAGCATAGGCCATTCAGAGCTCTACACGGGAGTGTGGCAGAGACAGCTGAAACCCACCCCCTGCCGTAGCAGAACAATGACCCCCAAAGATGTCCTCATCTTCTGAACCTGTGAATGTGACACCTTGCCGAGAGAAAACTGATCCTGCGGGTGTGATTAACTAAGAATCTTGCTATGCGGGAAATATTCTGGATTAGTTACTTGGGCCCAATGTGATTAAGAGGTCCTTAAAAGTGGAAAAAGGAGGCAGAGAGTCAGAGAATGATGCATGACAGGGGAAGCAGAGATCAGAGTGATGCAACCACAAAACAGGGAATGTGCACAGCCTCTAGAGACTGAGAAAGAATATTCCATTGAGCTTCCAGAGGAGTGGACCTCTGCCAAAACCCTGATCCTCAGACCCCCTTCCAGCTTCTCTGACCCCTGGGCTGAGTGACAAAGGGCCCAGACCCTGCAGGGCCCCATACCGTCAAGGGCTGAAGCCCTGAAAATGGATACAGCTTCCAGTGTTGCGTCCTTGGCTTCCAACTTGCTCTTGGTTTCCAAGATTTTACATCCATCTTAAGTTCCCTGCTGCCTGCCTTTCAGACTTCAAGCTCTAGCATCACACATAGGCAACAGTTCCCAGAAAGATCATTGCAGTAGTTCCCAGGACTGCCTGTGGTCAAAGGTCAAATTTCTATACCTGAGCCCTTACGATTTATGTATCTATATATCTATTACTCTATCTATCTGTATGTATGTGTAGTTCTATATCTATAGATGGGAGTCCATAAGTATACAGACAGATGCTAGACAGACAGACAGGGAGACATAGTTATCTCCCCTAGCGGGTCTGCTTCTCTGCTCAAACCCTGACTGACACAAGGGGCTTGTCAACAAGTCATTGGCAATATCACTGTTGACATTATCCATCATAAAAGCCTTGGTTTTCTCAGGTCGAGCTCTATATTAGCCAAAGTCTTTAAAAAGAGTCATCTATTTCCTACTCTTAATAATTAGCAAGGCAAATAACATCCACCTTATACTACCAATAGGAAAAGAACTTCATAACAGAAGTCCCTTAACGAACCAGTGTCTGACACGCCCACCTTTGATCCACGAAGGAAAGACAAGGAGGAATAACTATCTGGGCAAACGGGTCCCTCACCCTTTTCTACCTTGTAAAGGTCGCAGGGCCATCACAGCTCTGGGCCAGATCAGGAACTCAGTAAGTAGGATGCCTTTATGTGCATAAGAACTAAATCCTTTGACTATTTTGCTATGAAAGGGCTGACCTCCCTCTGCTTTCTTAGACAAAACTCTTGTGATTAGTTCTAACCAGGCTTGAATTGGGGATTACTTGGCCTTGGACAAGCTGAAAAGTGGAGCAAGTCCGAGCAAAGCATACCTCGAGGGTGTGATTTTTGCACAGGATTTTTCCTACTTGTTGGTTTAATCAACTCTTTAACGTCCCTGAAGGTCTAAGATAGACTTTCTAGAACACACGTGCATTGCAGAGCCTCCTTGCACCCACAGAAGTGTCATATGCTCAACGTAACAGCTGCCCTCAGCATCATCGATTGGGCGCTTGCCCCCGTGTTGGTGCTGCATATGGATCTCAGTTCTTCTTTTCTGTAGGTCACCTAGATTTCTGTTTTGATGCCTCCTCCTATCAAGATGAAGGGTCATAATCTCAGTTAATTCCCCTCATTTCCCGAAGTTTAGGAAGCTCAGAGGCTGCCTATGGGAAGATGCCACCTGGCTGTTTGATCTAACCTCACGAGGGCCCACTGAGACGTCTCACATCCTTGACACACCATCCTTCGGACTAGTGGGTCTTCCTGTGAGTTCTGCGCCACTCTTGGGACACAGGGACCACTTGGCTCCTCCAGCACTCCACAGGTGGGAGTGAAACAGGAGGGAAGTGGGCAGGCCACAGCCTTAAAAAGAATGACATAGCCGTAGGACACGACAAAAACTGGTTAGAACCAACTAGGTCCAAGATGGCAGAAGATTTGACTTCTAGTAGACCTTGAGCCTCATTGTAATACATTAGCTAAATGACACTCCCCTCCCACTGAACCCCAGTGCCATGACAGTTCTGAGGCTGATTATAGTATGCCAATGGGGAAGGAAATAGCACCCCACTCGAGTACTCTTGCCTGGAGAATCCCTTGGACAGAGGAGCCTGGTGGGCTACAGTCCATGGGGTCGCAGAGTCGGACACGACTGAGCAGCCAACACACACGTAGTAACCAAAAAGTGGGCAGTGGCCCCTTTCTGGAAATCCCTGCTCCTTTCCCAAGAGAGTTGGAATCATTTCCCCACTCATTAGCCTATAAAGTTACCCAGCCCATAAAAACTAACCACGCCATACTTTGGGCTCTCTCACCTGAGATGGCCCACGCTCTGTCTATGAAGTGTGTTTCTTTCCAAATAAATCTACTTTTTACCTATCACTTTGCCTCTCAGTGAATTCTTTCTGCGACATTAAGAACCTGAGCTTAAGTCCAGACACCAGGTGTGTGAGAGCTCAATTAAAAGCCCTTGGTTCAAGTCCCAATCTGGATTGCATGCCTTCTGTAGGGGCAGATGGCAAACAATGACTGGAGATGAAAGCAAAAGATGGGCAAACGCATCCTAAATTATATCCTGCCCCCAAGTCTTATGGAATTTTATTCTGTATGTTGTGTGTGTGTGTGTACGCATGCTCAGTTGCATCCGCCTCTCTGTGGCCCATGGAATTTTCCAGGCAGGAATACTGGAGTGGGTTGCCATTTCCTGCACCAGGGGATCTCACTGACACAGGGACTGAGCCCATATCTCTTGCATCTCCTGCATTTGCAGAGGGACCCTTTACCCACTGTGCCACCTGGGAAGCCCATGCTTTACATGTCCTAAACAAGACTTTGATTCCCTCAAGGCCATCAGCTGTGCCTTATAACTCTACACGTCCTTACTGGTCAGCAGAGTACCAACCAATGCATTTTTAACTTTGACCATAATCCTGTGTAGATTACATATACTTAGGTATGTCTGATGCTTTCACCAGGCAGGGACCTATGACCAGCAGAATACTCCAGATGTGGACCCCATGATGAAGACTCACGTGCAAGAAATGTGCTGATTGAGAAAGTAGTGCTCCTAGGGCCAACTGGGAAGTGTGGAAGGCAAGATAGGGGTGGGGGAGCGGGGTGGGCCAGCAAAGGCTTGGTCTCAAGCCATCACACACAGAGGATGGCTGCAGCCTGATCCCTCAGAGGAGCCTTGGAGGATAAATTACACGTCAGGGTGGTCCCACAGGAACCAGGGAGCTGGGTCTGTGAGTATCAGGGCTAAGCTGCTTCCATAGCCAAGGGCAATCCTTTAAAATGCGTCAGGAAGCCCACGGCATGGAGGGAAAGGACCCAGGAGGATGTGAGCAGAGCCTGGGCACTGACCAGTGTAGCGCCCCCTACTGACCTGACAGGGAGAACTTCTGAAGGCAAGTACCAACCCTGAAGCGCTCCACGGCTCGGTGGCTGTGAACGTAAGACAAACAGGGGGAAGAGAAGAAACTGCTTAAAACACTTCAGACAAGGGTGTGCACCCTCCTGTTCACTGCGATCTTTTCATGGATCATGTCAGCAGTATTGGGACTTTTTGAGCCATGGATTCGAGCCAAGAATTTATCAACTAAAACTGCAAAATGTCACGTAACGCAAATCATGGTTGTCAACACACAATGTCAGCTGGCAGGTGCTAGCACACAAAGTAGAGAATGAATTTTCTCTGAAATTCAGTTTACAGGAAATTGGAAGTATTGATAAATATGTAAATAATATTTATTCATGCAGATATGCTACATAGTTTAAGGGAAAAAAACTAGTCTCATAAAAACTTCTGGAATTCTTTTACAGTATTTTATCTCTAATATTTTAAAGGAGCACTTATTCTAGATAACTTGGAAAAGTTGGAGAGAAGACTATTCCTCCTAACTTTGAAACACCTTTTTCCTAATTTAGAACAATGGTTCTCAAAGTGATATCAGGGTGCTTCCAGGTCAGCAGCAACAGGTCACCAGAAAGCCGGTTAGAAATGAAGGTTCTCAGGCCCCACCCCAGTCCTGAAAAGTGAAAGTCTCTCAGTCAGTCCCTGGGATTCTCCAGGCCAGAACACTGGAGTGGGTAGCCTTTCCCTTCTCCAGGGGATCTTCCCAACTCAGGGATCGAACCCAGGCCTCCTGCATTGCAGGCAGATTCTTTACCAGCTGAGCCACCGGGGAAGCCTAGACCTACAGTCATAAGTGCTGAGGGATGGGAAGGCCTGTAGCGGGAGCTGTCACCCCCCACCATAAGTTTACCCCACTGCCTTATTATTGGGCTTCCCAGTTGGCACAGTGGTAAAGAATCTGCCTGCCGACGCAGAAGACCCAAGAAACACAGGCTCGATCCCTGGGTTGGGAAGATCCTCTCGAGGAGGAAATGGCAACCCACCCCAGTATTCTTGCCTGGAAAATTCCGTGGACAGAGGAGCCTGGCAGGTTACAATCCATGGGGTCACAAAGAGTCAGACACGACAGAGCACACACACACACATACTTAGTATTGGATACATAAGCTGTTTCCAACATTTCACTATTTTTAAAAAATATTTATTTGGCTGCATCTTCATTATGGCCTGGGGGAGGGGGTCTTTAGTTGCAGTCCGCAGGCTCTAAGTTGCAGCATGTGGGATCTAGTTCCCTGACCAGGGATCAGAACCTAGGCCCCCAGCATTAGAAGTTCGGAGTCTCAGCCACTGGACCACAAGGGAAGTCCCCATTCCCCAATTTCGAACAGTGTGTCAGGAAGCATCCTTATGCTAGATTTTTTGTACAATTAGTTGAGTAGATATTTCACAATCTCCTCTCTCCCTCTCTTTCTGCCTCTCAAACAGAAGCTTTAAAAATGGGGAAACTGTCTTGCCTCCGCGGCTTTCTCCCTCTCTTACTCACTGTATGCCAAACCCCAGAATACATGCCAGGAACACGGGCAGGAGGGGAACACAAAAATAAAAAAAGATTGTATTAAAAGCACTTGATCCAAAGATTATATTAAGAACTCTAGCTTTTCATCCATTCCCTTGTATTTTCTTTTTTACCTCCTGTGGAAAAATCTTGCCTGCCTCCCTGGAAAAGCAGCCCATAATTTTTCCTGAACTGAACCGCAACTGATCCTGTCCATTTCTGTTCAGAGTTTACAGACAGGATTCACAGTGGGGCAGAAAGAGCTACATCCCCTTTTAGGGTAAAGCCAGGGAGAGGAAAAGGAACAGGGGAAAACTGAAGAGAGGAGAGGAGCAGAGTGTAAAAAGGGGTGGAAAAAGAGGTGGGAACCTTTCACAGGCTTGGATCCTTAGGTGCAGAGCAAAGTGAAGTTGCCACCTGGTGCCCTCATCCCTGGAGCATCCATCATACACACTTTACAGAGATACCCAGGCAACGTGTTCTTCCATAAATCCTCCAGCATTTTTTCTTTACAACCTCAAACCAAATTCCATTTCTGCTACCGTGGCTGCAGGCCACCATAAATACATCTCCAGTAATTTCAGCTCCTGATATTGGCAGTGTCCTTGGGCTGAACTTAATCTGAAAAGCTGAGGTTGCAATCTCCTCAGTGGTAAATGTGTTTTCCCTTTGACCACATAATTGGGATAAGAAAGGTAACACCCATGGGAATATAAATGTGCCTCTGAAATTGAAGAAAAAAAAAAAAGATTAAATGAATTATCCATAGGCCAGTGATACAAATTGATCCACATATTTTCCATTCTATTGTGTCACTTGCACCGCTAAACTGCCAACTGCACAGCTTCCCAGTAAACTTGCTGGGGCTATTATAAGTAAAATGTCAAGCGTTACCTGAGCAAGAATGTGAAAGTGACTAAAAATAATATTACTATGCTACCACCCTGTCTGCAGTGACGTCAATCGGTTGTAGCTGGTGGCTTCACCTGCCACCTCTCCTCCTCGATACCCACCAGGCTCCCCCTGGGCCGTCCGTCCAACCCCAGACCCCTCACTGTGCAGCTGCTGGTCCTGGAGATGCCGCCCCGCTCAGCTGCCACTGTCTCTGCCTCACAGATCACCTTTCCTGGGCTGCCTGCTGGCGCCTCTGCCCACTGCAGGGGGGCTCAAGGTGGGTCACTGCTGGGTTTATTCAACTCTGATACTGGATGATGCTGCCTGTCCCCAACTCCACTCAGACCTCGAGTCCTGTGAAGATGGGGCCAGTGTCTCTGTCCTTGCTTTTTGGATGTGGGGGAGATTTTCCCCCAGAGTCCTCAAGCCCTGGACTCACACCCCTTGGCGCTGTGAGTATGCAGTTGCTTCCTGCCCGGCCAGGTGGAGTCTACTCGCCACCTTGACACTAGGCTTGGCCACGTGATGCATCTGGGCCAATCGGACATCAGAAGAAGGAGCCCAGGCCAGTCTGGCAGTCTGGCAACACAGGATAGCATCTAATGGATGGCTCAGGAGGGAATCTACCCTAGACCATCAGGAGGAGGTGAGTGATCATAAAATGTCCATGTGTGGAGACTAGTGGCTAATTAACACATGGAAAGAACAGGGACTGTCCTAGTCTTCACACACTTTGTAACCTCTGCTTGCTTGTTGTTGTTCAGTCCCTCAGTCCTGTCTCTTTGTGATCCCATAGACTGCAGCACACCAGCCTTCTCTGTCCTTCACAATCTCCCAGAATTTGCTCAGACTCATGCCCACTGAGTTAGTGCTGCTATCCAAAACCATCTCATCCTCTGTTGCCCCCTTCTCCTCCTGCTTTCCATCTTTCCCAGGATCAGAGTCTTTTCCAATAATTCAGCTCTTCGCATCAGGTGGACAAAGTACTGGAGCTTCAGCTTCAACATCAGCCCTTCCAATGAATGCTCAGGGTTGGTTTTCTTTAGAATGGACTGGTTTGATCTGCTTGTAGTCCAAGGGACTCTCAAGAGTTTTCTCCAGCACTAGAGTTCAAAAATATCAATTCTTTGGTGCTCAGCCTTCTTTATGGCCCAACTCTCACATCTGTACATGAATACTGGAAAAACCACAGCTTTGACTAGATGGACTTTTGTTGGCAAAGTGATGTCTCTATAATACTGTCTAGGTTTGTCATAGCTTTCCTTCCAAGAAGGAAGCATCTTTAAATTTCATGGCTTCAGTCACCATCCACAGTGATTTTAGAGCCCAGGAAGAGAAAAATCTGTCACCACTTCCACTTTTTATCTCTCTATTTGCCATGAAGTGATGGAATCAGATACCATGATCTTAGTTTTCTGAATGTTGAGTTTTAAACCAGCTTTTTTACTCTTCTCTCACACCCTCATTCACAGGTTCTTTAGTTCTTCACTTTCTGCCAATAGAGTTGTATCATCTGCATATCTGAGGTTGTTGATATTTCTCCTGGCAATCTTGAGTCCAGCTTGTGATTCATCCAGCCTGGCATTTCACATGATGTACTCTGCACATAAGTTAAATAAACAGAGTAACAATATACAGCCTTGTCACACTCCTTTCCCAATTTTAAATCTCTACTTCTACCCTTCCATATGTTATAGATACAGAATCTGTGTCTGTAGGCCCTGGTGAGATGGCACTTTTAAAAGTCACTTACTGACTTTACAGCTAATTAACTTGGAATTAGGAAACACCACACACCTGTGTTTGGGTATTCAGGTTGGAGTCACAACACTTCTGGAGTTAGGAATACCCCATTCGGAACTCAGGGTCCCTGATGGAGTCTTTCCCAGGGCCTGAAAAACCCAACCTCTAACCAGGTCAGCTCTACGCCCCAAGGTGGCCAGGCGCAGGCCACGCCTCCCACAAGCCGGCCACACCCTCACAAGCCTGCCATGCCTCTCAAGAGCCGGCCACGCCTCCCAAGCGCTGGCCACACCCTCACAGGCTGGCCACGCCTCCCATGAACTGGTTACCACCTCCGACAAGCCTGCCTGTGGGTACCTTCCTGCACCTGTACACTCTGAGGACAAGGGCCATGGGCCAACCTGGGGAGCCTGCAGATTTCTTAGCCAGGCGGACTGGGCCATGTGATGGCAGAGGCGCTGCTGATAGACTCATCATATCAAATCCAGGGGCCTGGGTTCTCCCGGAGGAGCCTGGCATGCCATCAGACCTGGTGAGCAGTGGGTTTACCAGGCACTGAGCTCCCCCTGGAGGCCAGTGGACCTGAGGACCACTACCGGGCCACTTCCAGATGACAAGAGTGAGGCTCCAGAGCCCTGGACTGATGCACCTGAGGTACCAAGGCGGGCGGAGCTTTCATTCTCAGCTTCCCAGGAGTCTTAGCAGAAAGGTCACTGTTGGGATGCAGGGAAGGAAAGCGGTGCTGAGGGCCACCTCGCAGGTGAGACCAAGGGGACAGTGTCTGCTCCCTGATGGCCCTGCTTTGCTGCACTGCATTAATTATTTTAAAATCCCACGTATGTCTTTCCCTACAGTTTAGTTTTAAACTGTTCTTGGGAAAGAATCACATGTTACACTTTTTAAAGTGCTAAGGAAAGTGCTATGAGCAATGTGAAATACATTTTGACTTGAATTAACATGAAAAGGAGGAACATACCCCAATATCTATTATTTTAAAATGTTTAGAGATCAGGTCTCCACTGACAAGGTGAAGCAGAAAGCAGAGTTTCTCTACAGCAAAGTAGGTTTTTAAAATCCAGAGGATTCAAGTCTGCTGTGGGGAGCACACGGAGCTGAGTCTGAAAGGCCAATACCTTCTTGGTGTTTCTGGCTGTGCCCCCGACTAACTGCTGGATGCTGGGAGAATGACTCCCTCACCAGACCCAGTCGGGTCATCTCAACGTGCACAATATTGAGGCCAGATTTAAAGGGAAAATTTGCTTCCCCCCCCCCCCCACCCACAGTGGATTGCTTCATTTTCTAGAATAACACATAAATATACACAATGATAAACACAGTGTAAATCATTTAAGATTTTCCTGATGGCTCAGATAGTAAAGCATCTGCCTGCAATGCAGGAGACCTGGGTTCGATCCCTGGGTTGGGAAGATTTCCTGGAGAAGGAAATGGAAATCCACTCCAGAACTATTGCCTGGAAAATCCCATAGACAGAGGAGCCTGGTAGGCTACAGTCCATGGGGTGGCAAAGAGTCAGACACAAGTGAGCGACTTCACTGTTCACTGTATCCACGTAATACAGACTTTGCTCCTGTTTTAGATTGCCACTGAAGTCAAAATGAAGTCTTAATCTGATAGAGAATTCAGAGACTTTCCAAAATCTGTCATAGATGCTAGCTGGAGAAATACTGGAATCAAAAACCTCTAAAAATCCTTCAAGATTTCAAAGTCCCTTCCATTCAAATCTAACCTCCCCGGGCCTCGGAAACATCAGTTGCAGTGCACAGACCTGCCACCAGAGGGAAGTACAGAGCCATCCCGGTAAAGAAGAGGCAGCCGGCAAGCCGCCTGCTCTTCCACTTGTGGGAGCAAAGAGCTCCTCCTTCTCTTCCCATGGGTCCCAAAGATAGGGTAGTTCAACCCAAGTAAGCATGACGGGGGTTCAAATAATACGAGTTCGTTCTTTTACTCAAATAAGAAGAGTTTTCTCTTTTTATTAGTTTCTATTTATTTGCATCTATTGAACAAACTTCCATCAGATGCCTACTATGTGCAAGAAAAAGATATGTGAGAAGAAAGAGTTATTCACAGAATTCTAAATACACTTCAGCATAAGCCGAGTTGGTAGCTCTTTCTACAAAATTCACTAGTTATGGTCTTCAAGGAGCATACAGAGTGTACAATAGGAGAACACGATGCCTTGCTTGAAAATAACAAAGTACCACCACTGGCATCACCGACTCAATGGACCTGAGTCTGAGCAAACTCCAGGAGATGGTGAAGGACAGGGAAGCCTGGCGCACTGCAGGCCATGGGTTGCAAAGAGTCAGACAGGACTTAGCGACTGAACAGCAAAGAGTACCATGGGTGGCTGTACTCAGAAGGAGACGCCCTGCTTCCTGCCCACAGGGCCCATCTGTGTAGAAAATCACTGTTTCCAGCCATTCACTCAGGGAGCAGACAGTTCTGGGACATCAAGCTGTGTGCTGGCAGCCCACAGTCCATGGGATCGCCAAGAATTGGACATGACTGAGCAACTGAGCCCGCATGCACTCAGAATGTGCTAGATGTTTTGGGTATTGAAAAAGAAAGTGAAACTGGGTCCCCATCCTCAAGACTCCCTCATAACATAGAGGAGTAAACAAAACTCATATGCAAAACGAGAGAGAAGCAAGTACTAAATTGAGGGGTGGGAAAATAAATGAAATAAGAGTTGGAAGGAAGGGAAAGACACTATTGTTAATTATGAGGGACAGGATCCTTGAAGGAGGCTCAGGAGAAAAGGAGAAACAGGGCAATCATACCTGAAATGCACATAGCTCAAGATGGTGTGAAGTGATGTGGCCTTATCAGATCTATCTCTAAGACTATTTGACCTTCCTAACAAAAAAATTATATCCTCTGTGGAAGAGAAGTGTCCCAGGGCCTCGCTTGGCTGAAGAGTGAGGCGCAAAGGCACTGGGACCCAGGCTTCAGGACCACCTCCCTGCCTCTCACCACAGTCTGTTCTGCCCACAAGTATGTGATGGCATCTCTACTTCCCACATCCTATGCCTTGGGCTTCCTGCTGCTGAGCTGAGCATGGGGTAGGAGGGGAAGGGAATGGTCTCCTAATTCTGTGGGGGATTGAGCTTCTGTGCCCCCAAAAGCCACATCACCCGGGCTACAGGTCACAGGAAGCCGCTCCACTGACCCGCCAGCATTGGCCTGCAGCCTCTGTCTCTAGAAGAGTCCCCACAGTCATCCTGCTGACTGCCTCCTCTCTCCACCCAGACTGCTCCACCCAGACCCCCTCGCCTCTCTCCAGCCACAAAAGAAAACCTCATCTCCTTTTTAGCACACGAGGAGTCACGTGTTAGCTTGTTCTTCTGTGTGACCTTTGGGACCTTTGGGAAGATGGCTGATCCCGGATTCTGTAAAGGACTCTGACCTAGACAGGAGTGTGTGCCCTGTGAAAGGAGCCAGGCAGAGAGGCCAGGGTGAAGAATCAGAAGCAGTGTGTAGAGTTAGCCTGCACCAAGAATGATGGCAAATCTAGTTTACGCACAAAGTTTTGCATCAGGAGAGAAATCCTACCCTTTGGGTAGGAAAATTTGGTAATGTTTAAATTGTCAGAAATTATGGTTTTGCTTCTATAAACTTTAACTTTCAATTCTCTTATGACTATACATCCACCTATTCTTTCGAAAAGAAACAAAAAATTGTGTATTTACAAAATGCCAGGCACCCTGCTGAGCCTGGACCTACAGAGAGAAATACAGCCTGGTCCCCGTCCTGGAAAACGCAGCGGGTCAAGGAGGCAGTGAAGTGTGTTAGTCGCTCAGTCGTGTCTGACTCTTTGCAACCCCATGGGCCGTAGCCGGCCAGGCTCCTATCCTTGGGGTCACAAAAGAGTCAGACACGACTGAGCCACTAAGTATGCATGCAGGGGCCAGTAGACATGAAGACAGCACCCTGAGGACTTGGATAAGAAACATTTAAGGACAGACAATAGACCAAAGGACCCCACACAAGTGGGTTGTGAATAACAGCTGTGGTGCCCAAGGAAACCCAGCAGGGACTGAGAGGAAGGGACCAGGGGCTGCTTGTCAAACCTCCTGCATCTCTGTTTAGCAGTCAGGGAAAGGGGGGAAAGTCATGCCTAACCAAATGACAAAACATGCCAAGAAACGGGTGGTATAAATAACAGACCCGACTCATAAATCAGGCCTGCTGCTGCTAAGTCGCTTCAGTCGTGTCCGACTCTGTGCGACCCCATAGATGGCAGCCCACCAGGCTCCCCCATCCCTGGGATTCTCCAAGCAAGAACACTGGAGTGGGTTGCCATTTACTTCTCCAATGCATGAAAGTGAAAAGTGAAAATGAAGTCACTCAGTCGTGTCCCACCCTCGGCGACCCCATAGACTACAGCCTACCAGGCTCCTCTATCCATGGGATTTTCCAGGCAAGAGTACTGGAGTGGGGTGCCATCGCCTTCTCCGATATAAATCAGGCCGAGGGATAAGCAAAGCGTGTTCAAGATCCCGCAAAGCTGACAGCCGGGCTCCCCTGCAGAAAGATGGCCCAGGAAGCAGATCAGATTGGATGGGGGGTTAATCCACTCAGCTACCACAACCGACTACCCCAGGCAACAGACATTTGTTTTCTCTTGATTCCAGAGGCTTGAAGTCCAAGATCAAGGTGTCTACTTGCTTTCTCACAACGACCTCGCTCCTTGGGGTGTAGGTGGTGGCTTTCTTCCTGTGAATTCACGTATACCAAACTGTGCACCCTTAGAAAAAGGCTATAAAAAGTAATTAACCACTCCCTGAGTAAATACCATCTGTAGGTTATGCCTTTTTTTTTTTTTTTTTGGTTGTTATTTAAACTCACAAAGAAAAGTTTTTGATTTGTTTTGTCTTCCACATCTCCTTTAGCAAAGAATTCCTTGTACAAACTAGATAATTTTGTAGAAATCAGCCCTAACCCCTCTACTTCTATGACGATTTATGGGAGTTAGAGATGTCAGTTTGCCAGGAGGATTCTGGAGAGACTCAAAAAACCCCAAATCAGAAAACACATGGCCCTGGGACCAGCCGCTGCCGTGAGGGTCCCCACCTCTCGCCCACCCTCTCTGTCTACCTCACTCTGCTTTCCCCTCTGCAGACTGGCTCCCTCCTCTTCCCCAGAACACAAGGGTGTCAATGGTCCCTTGAAACACCCCCAATTTTCCCTCTCACAGTCCCTATGCCCACCAGGTGGTTTCTTCTCCTCAGACCATTTGCAAATTTCCTGGGAAACAACTCAGTCCTGTTTTGGGTCTGGTGGTTATTCCTGGAGCAAGAATTGACTGTGGCCAGGAGCCGTGTGGAAAAACTCTTGGCCCAGCCAGACCCAACCAGCCACAGCAGCAGCCAGGTCAGAGAACAGCTGCTCCCCGCCAACCTCGGGAATGAACCCCAAAGAACAGGGTGGAAATGCTATCCCAGAATAGATGCCGACACAGACTAATTGGCCAGAGGCTACATTTATTTCAGATGATCTCACCTTTCAATTGATAATCTCATTAATACTGCTGTGCAGAAAAGGCTGGAAGAGAAGCTGTTTAACTCTCAGAACTGAGAACCTGTCCTAGTTCACCCCAGTTACTCTTTTCTCACACTGACATCGCTCTGTTCCTCCCACATTATTTCAATGAAGTTAGAAGGGATAGGCTACCCACTACATTATTCTTGGGCTTCCCTTGTGGCTCAGCTGGTAAAGAGTCAGCCTGCAATGCGAGAGACCTGGGTTCAATCCTTGGGTTCAGGAGATCCCCTGGAGAAGGGAAAGGCTACCCACTCCAGTATTCTGGCCTGGAGAATTCCAAGGACTGTATAGTTCATGGGGTCGCAAAGAATCAGACACGACTGAGCGACTTTCACTTTCAGATGGATGAGGCATGATTGCTTTCAATTTGCAACCTTAAGACAGGGGCTTCATTTTAAATATTTAATAGATCCTCTCTAT
Organism: Tragelaphus eurycerus; assembly: GCA_935064755.1. Classification (NCBI taxonomy): domain Eukaryota; kingdom Metazoa; phylum Chordata; class Mammalia; order Artiodactyla; family Bovidae; genus Tragelaphus; species Tragelaphus eurycerus. The sequence continues at coordinate 17,910,552 of CAKXYN010000039.1, read as the reverse complement.
TTTGAAACTACCATAATGGGTGTAAATCTCTGCAAAGATAAACATAGTGGTGTCTGCCCTTGCTTCATGCCCATCCTTATGTGCAGCACACAAACTACACTGGCATGAAATGCTCCTTTTACACCAAATCCCACTGATGCAGGCAACAGCAGAGAGTATGATATAACATGCGGCTAAGTGGTAGCAGCCCAAACCAAACTAGGCTGCTTGGAGAACTTGAAGAAATTATTGATTTTGAACCTTAGTTTCTTTATTTAGGAAATTGGGAGTTGGGACCAGGTTATCTTTCAGGTTGCCACTAAACCCTAAATTCTGAAGGATCTTCTGAATGACTGTAACAGTTACTGATAGAAAAGTCTTAAGAAATCCGTGTGTTCTGTTGATCACCAATATGAATGGATTCAGCCAAAAAGGGGATCTTCACCAAGAAAAAAAAATTTTTAATTAACGCTCTCAAGTTCTCAGAAGAAAGCAAATCATTAGTTCGAGCTTCTATTCTCTCTGAAAAGGTTTCTCTCTGCAAAGGCGGGGAGCCCAGCCCTCCGCCTTCAGGCGAGGGCCTTGTACCGGCCACCTGTGCGCGCTATAAAAAGCAATCGCTCCGGAGCCACTTTCTACTGGACACTCAGGGGACCCGTGCACTGCTTTCCATTCACTGGTCTGCACTGTTCTTTTGGGTAAGAGTGGCCAACAGTTGATGGAAGCTTCTGCAATGAGAGATGCTGGGCGACCCGTTTTGGGCAAGTCACATTTGCTGAAAACAGACCCTTGTGGCATGAAGTTCTTTAGAATTCGGCAGGTCAGACCAAGTGCAGGGTGAAAGAGACAGAGAGAAAGAAGGAAGCAGCGAGAACTCGCAACTTTCTAGCCAGTTGGCAGATAAGAGTCCCCGAGACAGAGGACCGGCGCATGCGTGAAGCGCCTGAGCCCTCGGTTGGGAACAGCGCTTCTGACCACACCGCCACCCGGAATGACCAGCGTGGGTCCGGGCTGCTCAGGTCCAGTGTGGTCGTGAGACTCTGAGCTCAGCTCCTGGCTCTCCTGGAGCTGCCCCAGCATGCCTGGTCCCCAGGCTCCGAGAGCACCCCCAGGGAAAAGCCGTGATGGGGTCCCCGCTGCAAAAAGCATGGTGAGTAGGGAGGCTTAAGCCTGAAGGTCCACTGGGAACTCAGATACTAAGGGGAGTCGAATATAGCAAGTCCTCCCCCAAAGGGGACTAAAAATAGACTCCAACTTAAAGGTCATTATTCAGAACAGTATATATTGGTTGACCCAAAATTGGTTTATGTAGCTATCTAGAAGAATATATTAATATGAAGGTCTGAAATAATCTCTACTGGAATGTTAACCATGGTTAGTTTACATGTAAGAATTTTTGTCGACTGTGCATTTTCACTGTTTGTCTATTACCCATATTTTCTGTTTTTCTACAGTGAGCATATATTTCTTATTTTATCTTTAAAAGAGACATTTATTTAGAAATCTCGAACTAAAACTCTAGGGGGAGGAGGGGGCCATTTGTTGAGGCTCAGGGTTGGTATTATATATCCTAACCCCCAAATCTACACCTCTCCTCCTTATGTTGTTGGTGTCTTCTGCCCTTTCCTATTTATTGTTTTTAGCTCTTCTTCTAAGTACTGGGGGCAGGTCACACTAGATACTGAGATAAAGGGCTCTCAAAGTGATTTTTAAAATTTGCTTTAAAAGAAACATTTAGCATAGAAGAGAAAAAGCAAGTCTTCACATTTTCAGGAACATAAATCTCCAAATTGAGCTTACAGTCAAGAACAATCATGATTCTGCGAACAGAGCACCAGCCCAGGCAGCAGGCCTGATATTAAATGATTATGATTTGTTAATTCATTTACAAATGATGTTAAATTGAAATCAACAGTTGCTTGTTGCTGCTAGATCAATTTAACACTTGTTAAGTGAAATGAAACTTCTGTTTATTTAAGGAATGGATTTCTTTCTTAAAGATGACTCTGTAGTGTTCACATGAAATGATATATCTTGGAGCAAAGGGAAGGAGAAGGGATAAGAGGTTTAAATTTAGACCACCTCAGCCAAATTTAAAGGGGCCGCAGGAGCACTTGACCTTGGCCCAGATTCAGCGCAGAAGTCGTTAGGGAGAAATTCAACCACCCCATAAGAGACAAGGCTAAGGATTTGTGTCACCTCTTGGGATAGCAAGAGCGTGACTCTGTCTGAAGTAGACCCACCAGGAATCTTCCACCTCAGCTGGCCAGTGTTCTTGGAAACGAAGCTTTAGGGGTTGTTTCTTCTTTGTAACTGCACTTAGCAACTGCCCTCTCCACGCAGACACTTGTGCATGGATCAAATGGAGCAGCATGGATCAAATGCAGGCACGTGGAGGACCTTGGGCCGACCAAACGGAGGAGCCCGTGGCTCGTGGAGAAGTCCAGCACAGACTCTGGACAGTGCAGTGAGGCCGCAGGTGTCAAGGGAGTACCGAGAGGAGGCCTTCCCCTGGGGAAGCAGGGGGCCTTCTAGAAGAGAAGCCCTGGGCCCGGTCTTGCAGGAAGCATAGGAGTTTCCCAGGCAGAGAAGGGACTTGCAGGCAGGGGAATATCCGGCCACAGACCTGAATGGAAGGTGTGTCCAGGATGTGCTGTTGGGATGCAGGGCCTGTGCTCCAGGCGAGGACTCACAGCTCTCCTGCAGGAAAGTGATGTGTTTAGGTCTGTGGTTTAAGTGACAACCTGAGGGATTTCCCTGCAGTAGAGTGGTCAGGACTTCACCTTCCAGTGCAAGCGGTGTGAGTTCAATCCCTTGTCCTAGGGATTGATCTAGGATCAATGGTCCTAGGATCTAGGATCCTACCTGCCTCTCTCAGCCAAAAAACCAAAACAGGAAACAGAAAAGATATTATTTAAAAATTCAATACAGACTTTAAAAATGGTCCACATAAAAAAAATTTTTTTTTTTTTAAGTGACAGTCTGGCAACAACAGAGAGCGTGAGTTGGAGGGGGTGGAGAGCAATGGCAGGAACACCTCCTGGTCTTGATGTTCCTGCAAAAAGAGGGGCAAGAAAGACAAGGGCCTGGTTGGGAACCCAGAGGATGGGGCGCTTTGTGGGACATTCTGGAGGGAGAAGTCAACAGGGCCAACTGTCAGGTGAGGAGGAGTGGATGTGGGGAATGGGCCACCGTACATGCACAAAGCTTTTGAGGGGAAAAGGTTGAAATTTGATTATTAGTTAATAACAAAACTTCTCATTTGCAAGAAAAGAAAGACTGGTTAGAATTCAACTTTTTAAATCATAAAGCGAAAGTAGTCTAGGGCCTGTAACTTCAGGAGCATTAGTTCAAACAGGCTTCTTTTAAGAACCTTCTGGACGCTGTGGTCCCAATATTTGAGTGGAAGCAAAAACGAGCTAAATTTTTGCTTTTCCTTCTTTGTCTCTAAACGGTTTTTTCCTTGCTGAGGATAATGGCCTCAACATTGCAACAGTATCAGATTCTGGAAGAACAGACAGGGGGACGCCAGGGACACGCGGAAGCCTGTTTGATTTGAAAGAGCTTATTCAGGTCACCAACCCGCAGCAGCAGCTCGTGTACCCAGTCCAGCCCTCACCCTCCTCCCTCCATTCCACCACTGCCTGGGGGTCAGCACGGGGTGGAGGGGGAGCCTTGCCCCTCTGCTGTTTCTCTGTAAGGAAACAGCTCTTCTCTTTATTGCCTCGTTTCTTTCCATTGTGTGTAGCCTTTATTAAAAACAAAGGCCACGATGGCTACAGGGAAAGCCAGTGGAAGCCACCAAGGAAAAGGTCTGACACTCTGTCATCACCCCAGGCTGGGGCCCTCCCAGAGAGTACGAGCTGCCCTCCCAGCGCCACCTGGTACCCCCGCTGGTTGTAGCCAACCACTTTGGATCAGGCTGTGACACATCCATTAGGCTTCACCACAAGTGAAGGCCACCATCCCAACGCTGGGTCTGGGGTTGCACCTGGTCCTTGATCGCATTTCCAGCTTCATCAGCCAACATTCCACCAAAGAGGGCCTGATATCAGCCATCTGTCTCTGCTTCTCGCAGCCACCCCGTTGACTTGACTCTGGGAACTGGCTCCTGTGAGCCTGAACATGTAGTCCCTTGGGGACACCCAGATCCAACACCTCCCTCACCTCCTCCAACGTTTGGTGGCTCGCTGTCCACCCCATGACTCCAGATTCCATATAGTCAGTGACGATGACCTACAGAGGCTGGTGGTGGTCCTGCCAGGACCTGACTTTCTGTTAGCACACACCACAGCCCCTGAAACATCACTTCCATATGAGTGAAGGCCTGAGATGGCAATGAGCGCCGTTGCTGGGCGGTTTGTCTGACATCCAAGCGTGGCTGGTGGGAACTCAGAGTCAGGCTCTGGTGCTTCAGACGGATCGCTCTGCACATCCAGAAAGGGAAGAGCCCTTGGGCTGTGTCTTAGAAAAGAAGCCGTATTTCGTCAAAGGCTTTCTAACTTGTGATCCTAACTGATTTCATAGCAATGCCACGTGCCCTCAAAGAGGTGTTGCTGAGTGACCTGCGGGAACATCTCTGCTCCCTTCTTCTTGCCAATCCTCCAAACACAGAGAGCCCTGGGATTCCTGGTAGGGTGGACTTCAATCAGCAGGGCCCTCGTGGGTATGGGACATGCCCTTTGTTGTTCAGTCTCTCAGATGTGCCTGGTTCTTTGCAAACCCACGGACTGTAGCCCACCAGGCTCCTCTGTCCCTGGGAGCTCCCAGGCAAGAATACTGAAGTGGATTGCCATTTCCTTCTCCAGGGGATCTTCCCGACCCAGGGATCAAACCCGGGTCTCCTGCATTGGCAGGCAGATTCTTCACCACTGAACCACCTGGAAAGCCCAAGACATGCCCTTACACAGTTACAATCCTACAAAGGAAGTGATGCATCTGGGCCTGAAGCCCTGCTGAGCCGCCCAAACCACCCACACTTCCACCTCCTCTGTAGGGAGCTGGCCCATATTCAAGGATTCTGAATTATCTGCTCACATCTAAGGGTCGGCCTGGTTCTCACACCCAAACTGTAACTTCACAGAAACAGGCTATGTGAGAAGGGCAGCCTTGCTCAGCAAAATCACATCTCTGTACCCTCCACCCATGCAACCCATTTCCTTCAGATGTATTTAAAATTACAAAATTTTTGCCCATTTGGAAACATTATTTCCAGTGGGGCACAGAATTAAGATAAGATTCAAAATGTAACAGTCCTTTTGTTAACAAACATGCTCCAGGCTCTTCCTAACAGACAAACATGGGCAAAATGTGAAGGAAGCAACCTGAAAGAAAACAGAATGTAACTCTTTTCCTCAGTAAGCTTTTCAAAAAGGTACACCTGCTGTCCAGAGTCTTTATAAAATCTCAAGTACATATACAGCACAGAGCCCTCAGTAAGTGCCTGGCACTGTTCTAAGCACTCTGGTTAAAAACAGTTCACTCCCTGGCGGTCCCGTGCTTAAGACGCTGCACTCCCAGTGCAGGGCCATGCGTTCATTCCCTGCTCAGGGAACTAAGATATGCCTCATGCATGCGTGCTGAGTCCCTCCAGTCGAGTCCGACTCTTTAACCCCGTGGACTGTAGCCTGCTGGGCTCCTCTGTCTGTGGGATTCTCCAGGCAAGAGTACTGGAGTGGGTGCCGTGCCCTCCTCCAGGGGACCTTCCTGAGCCAGGGACGGAACCCGAGTCTCATCTCCTGCATCGGCAGGTTCTTTATCACTAGTGCCACCTGGGAAGCCCCAGATATGACTCAGGTGCAAAAGGAAATGAAAAAAACTAATCCAATACCCATAATAACGCTGCGGGGATAGTTACCATTATTTCATTTTACATTTGCATGTGAATCACTTCATAATTCAATAATAATTGTCACTATTGCATGGCAAGCCACTCCAGTACTCTTGCCTAGAAAATCCCACGGATGGAGGAGCCTGGTGGGCTGCAGTCCATGGGGTCGCTACGAGTCGGACACGACTGAGCGACTTCCTTTCACTTTTCACTTTCACACAATGGAGAAGGCAATGGCAACCCACTCCAGTGTTCTTGCCTGGAGAATCCCAGGGACAGCGGAGCCTGGTGGGCTGCCGTCTATGGGGTCGCACAGAGTCGGACACGACTGAAGCGACGTAGCAGTAGTAGTAGTAGCGTAGCATTGCCATTTTACAAATGAGAGAGAGAGGCGTGGAGGTGAAGTAACTTGCCCCAGGTTATGGCTACTCTGTGGAGGGCTGGATATGAACCCATTAAAAGCACAGGCTCTGATCCACAGTCCTGGTCCTCTTTTAATGGTAAAAAACAGAAGAAGTCATCTATTATAAATTACTTTGTGACTCAGCAGAGGAAAAACAGAGGCAGCTCAAAACGCCTCAACCAGTGTCCTCTGGAGTGACCCCCGTGGTTCCTGCAGTAAGGGTCCTCCATCCCAACTCACAGACCCGATCCCAGCCTCCCAGGCACCAGCCCGCCTCGAGGTTCCCCCATCAGCCAAATCCACACCTCCCACGGCAGAGTTCCTTTTCTGGGCCCTGACTCCTTTACCAAACGGCCGTGCTCTCAGTGTTGACCCTTGTGGGAGGTTAGAAGAAGCTCTTTAAGGCGTAATTGACCGAAGGCTTTGGTAAAGCATTTGCCTTTTTAAAGAGGAGCTTCTCTGGTGAGTAGAAATACAGGCTATGTGGCAAAGAGAATAAAGAATTCAATTTGGGACATCGTTTTAAAACAAGCATTTTAATTGAGTTATCATTCACATACTCGGTGGTTCAGCCATCGCCACTAACTCCAGAACATTTCCATCACCCAAATCAGAATCCCTAGACATTAGCAGGAAACCCCCCATCCCAATCTTCCCACCTTCTGGCAAGCATTAATCTACTTCCTGCCTCTAGAGATTTATCTGTTCTAGACACTTCCTATCACAGAAGGCAGTGGCAACCCACTCAAGTACTCTTGCCTGGAAAATCCCATGGATGGAGGAGCCTGGGAGGCTGCGGTCCATGGGGTCGCTAAGAGCCGGATACAACTGAGCGACTTCACTTTCACTTTTCACTTTCATGCATTGGAGAAGGAAATGGCAACCCACTCCGGTGTTCTTGCCTGGAGAACCCCAGGGACGGGGAAGCCTGGTGGGCTACAGTCCACGGGATCGCGAGGAGTCGGACACGACTGAGCAGACTTCACATCACAGACACTTTCTATAAATGGAATCATATAATACGTGGTCTTTTGTGACTGGCTGCTTTCTCTTAGCATGATGTTTCCCGTGCACGCTGTAGCTGCATCAGTACTTTGTTCCCTTGTATGGCTGAATATTATTTTATTGTGGGAATAGACCACATTTTGTTTATCCACTCATCAGTTGATGGACATTAGGTTGTTCTCATTTCTTTCTTTGGTGATTGGGAATAATGCTGCTATGTACATTCACGTTCAAGTTTTTGTGTGGACATAGATTTTCATTTCCCTTGGGTAGATACCTAGGAGCAGAATTGCTGGATCACAGGATGACAAAATGTAGTATTTAAAATGGAAAATTTAGAAGAACCTATTAACTCATAGCATGTAGGTGACCGCCCACAGCCATCCCACCGCTTACAGCTGTGGGACCTCAGGCGAAGCACGTGACCCCTCCAAATTTCGGGTGGCTGTTTTGTTTTGTCTTTACTGTTACTCTTGTTTTGTATGTTAAATGTCTTTAGAAACACATTTGCCTCTCAGTTGTGCAGACAAACTAGGATATATACATAAACATGTTTATAAACAGTGCATTGCGAGGTTGCTGAGCTATTATCCCCACACTCCATGTCAGGCACAGTGGCCATTGACGTGAACCATCCTGCATGCTGGTGTTGGGAATCAGGGCAGTTCAGTTCAGTTCAGTTGTCGCTCAGTCGTGTCTGACTCTTTGCCACCCCATGAATCGCAGCACGCCAGGCCTCCCTGTCCATCAACAACTCCCAGAGTTCACTCAGACTCACATCCATCGAGTCAGTGATGCCATCCAGCCATCTCATCCTCTGTTGTCCCCTTCTCCTCCTGCCCCCAATCCCTCCCAGCATTAGAGTCTTTTCCAATGAGTTGACTCTTCGGAATCAGGGCAGGCAGCCCCAAAATATGCCTCAGTGGCATCTCGGTTATTTTAAATTCAAGTTACTTAAGAAATGGACGATGCAAGACGGAGACCCAACCCTGTGTTTCTTTGTCCTGCCAACTCCTCACAAATGCATTGCTTCTTGGTCTAAAAAGTATAAAAACTAAACCTGCTCTCACTTCTGTGGGACCTCCATGCCTGTGAATTAAAATGGGTTTTTATTTTCTCCTGTTAAACTGTCTTGTATCAGTTTTATCATTAGTCCAGTGGCAGGGACTAAAGAGGGCTGAGGGTGTGAGGGCCAGCACATCGGGAGGGTTTGTTTATAGTGCTCTTCGAGGGTCTTTGCAAGTATTACTGCGGTTTAGGTACCTTCTGCTTCTCCCTAAAACTGGTCTCGCTCACGATTTTGTTACACTAACATATTTCTTGCTTCCATCACTCTCCTGATCCAGAACTTTCCATGTGTATAATATAATTTGAATCCTTAACCCCTTAGCGATCTGGCCATCCTTACTTTCCATTCTTACCTACATTCTCACTCACCCACTGACTCCTGGACACCCTCCGATTTCCTGCCCCACTGCCTCTGCTAGAACTTCTCCCCCTACCAGCACATGCCTCTCCCCACCCACGCCTGCCACCATCTGCATCGTCTACCCCAACACCAGCCTAGATCAAAGGTCATCCTTCCAGCAGGTTCTATCAGGTCTGCTCCCACCAGCCCCAGCTCCATGCCAGAAATCACGTTTCCTTCCTGTGTTCCCGTAGGAGTCACAGGATCCTTCTAGAACATTATTTCTGGGTTTTGATTATTTTAATACATGTCTTGTTACCACACTGTGAGTTTGTTATTGTAACACTATCCTTCATGATGTAGCATTGCTAGGGCCTTGCAGATAGTAGATATTTAAAGTTTTTTGAGTTGAACAATTTGTACCCTTCAGAACAATGGGGTTTTCATAGTATGTCCTTAAATAACAAGGATCACCAGGCTGCAAGTCTGTAAAAATAAGAACTGTAAGTCCTGCATTCTGTTGTTAAGAGTCAGCTCATGTCAGCAGGCATACCTTGGTTGATTGCTGGTTATGTAAACTTGGGCACATTCTAAATTCTCAGTGTTTCAATGTCGTTTTGATAAAGATGGGAATAATAACTACCAACCTCCGAGAGTTTCTAGGAGGAAAACAAATGGGACCGTCTATACATACCCCAAGGGGAATTTCCACCCGACTCTGCAGAGAGAAGTCTGGAAAATGGCCCTTTAGGTGCCGCAGTTACCAACTCTGACCAGAAGGAGGCACCCAGCCTCCAGAGCTGTAATCATTTAGCTTCCAGCTGCTGCTGCTGCTGCTGCTGCTGCTAAGTCGCTTCAGATCAGATCAGATCAGATCAGTCGCTCAGTCATGTCCAACTCTGTGCGACCCCAGAGACGGCAGCCCACCAGGCCCCGTGGTCCCTGGGATTCTCCAGGCAAGAACACTGGAGTGGGTTGCCATTGCCTTCTCCATTGTGTGAAAGTGAAAAGTGAAAGTGAAGTTGCTCAGTCGTGTCCGACTCTTGGTGACCCCATTGAGTGCAGCTTACCAGGCTCCTCCGTCCATGGGATTTTCCAGGCAAGAGTACTGGAGAATTACGTCTGGGGGTGGCGGGTAGAGGGTGTTTAGAAACATCAAGAAAACCTCGGATTTTAAAGGTCACCACAAAGGCGTTTGGCAAGCCCCACTGCGCCTCCATCTCCACCCACCACCTGTTTAGAAAGGGCAGTGGTGCTGAGGTGTGGGCCCAGGGACCCGCGAGGAAGAAGCTGGGTCTGAAGCTGGGGACATATATACTGGTTTTGAGATCATGATTTCTTCCAGGATTAGCTAAAGTGTATCCATCCAGCCTTGCTCGTATGGTCACCTCCTGAATGTGGGATACAATGGGCCACATGAAATCTCTTTCCTGTCCTCTAGTTCCCCCGTTTCCTCCTCCAGACAGACTTCATCTGTTCCCTGGGCCTGAGCATCCCTGCCCACACCCAAGTCCCACGTGCCCATTTTTATCGTTCAGTAACTAAGTCCTGTCGGACTCTTTGCGACCCCATGGACTGCAGCACACCAAGCTTCCCTGTCCTTCGTATCTCCTGCCGGAGTTTGCCCAGGTTCATGTCCTTCGAGTCAGTGATGCCATCCAACCATCTCATCCTCTGCTAACCCCCTTCTCCTTTGACCTCCAGTCTTTCCCAACATCAGGGTCTTTTCCAATGAGTTGACTCTCTGCACCACATGGCCAGAGTATTGGAGCTTCAGCATCAGTCTTTCCAATGAATATTCAGGGTTGATTTCCATTAGGATGGACTGGTTCGATCTCCTTGTAGTCCAAGGGACTCTCAAGAGTCTTCTCCAGCACCACAGTTGGAAAGCATCAATTCTTCTGCCTGACCTGCCCCAATCCTGCTGGTATTTCTAGATCCCGCTCATAAGCCACCTCCTCCAGGAAGCCTGCTCTGACAGCTGTAATTCTACAAACTCCTCCTCTGCTGAGCATCTCCCATTGGCGTTTCCACGCAGTCAGATACTATCCCCAGTGCTGCCTGTCAGAAGCTTCCCTTTTCACGTAGCTGCTTGAGGACAGGACACGCCTCGTATGTGCCCTGCCTGCCAGTAGTCAATGCAGGATCTTGCATGGAGTGCCATAGCTGGAACAACTGGAGAAGGGCCAGGTGTCTTGCTGGTGTGCGAGAAGGAATGGATGGCTCCTTAGTCTGCACCATAAACAGAGAAAAAAACCATTTCCTCCAACTCTGTAGTCAAAATATGACACATGAAAGCCACTGCAGTTACGTCTTATGTAGCTATGGTACCTTACCTGCTCAATTCCACACTGCTGCTGCTGCTAAGTCACTTCAGTCATGTCTGACTCTGTGTGACCCCATAGACGGCAGCCCACCAGGCTCCCCTGTCCCTGGGATTCTCCAGGCAAGAACACTGGAGTGGGCTGGAGTGGGTTGCCATTTCCTTCTTCAATGCATGAAAGTGGAAGTGAAGTCATTCAGTCATGTCCAGCTCTTGCGACCTGATGGACTGCAGCTACAGGCTCCTCCGCCCGTGGGATTTTACAGGCAAGAGTGCTGGAGTGGGTGCCATCGCCTTCTCCCTCCTCCACACTGTCAGTATTTATTGATGCTTTGTTCCCTTGTGGTTGGCTTTATGCATTTAGCGTTTGGTGAGTAAGCTCACTAGATGTTAGGTTGCTGGCCTCCACACTGCTGTCAGCCTTGTGCTAGGAGGACGGGGAGGGGAGCAGATGTGCCCTGCCCACCAGGGACTTACCGTCCACCGTCAGCGCACACACCAATGTCATCTTGCACTTACACACACCTGGCCCTGGGCTGCAAGACTCTGGGGAAAGGAGATGGAATAAGAAGACACCGTCTCTGTCCTGGGGACATGGTATCTGATGGGGACAGAGCTAACCCAGGTTCCAGGCACTCAGGTCATCAGCTTCTCAGAGGATCTGATGGAGGGCTTAGATAACAGACTTGATTTGATACTGTTCTGAGACAAGAACACTCGGAAGCGTGGAGTAGTGATAGTTCCCTGGTGGCCTAGTGGTTAGGATTCAGGCTTTCACTACCATGGCCCAGGTTCAGTCCGTTTGGGGAACCAAGGCCCCACAAGCTGTGCGGTGGCACAGCAAAAAATAAGTCAGTAAATACAATTTTGAAAAATAGACAGCAAAGTTGTAGCAATGTTTTGAGGGAATTAGTAACACTTTACACCTGCCTCCACCTCCCAAATCTCCTACCTGCTCGCTCATATTTTCATTTCCTTTCATAAGAAAATAAAGTATTTCATTTCACAAGAAATCAGGCTTAGAAAACTGACTTAAATGAATATTCTGTTCCTGATGGAAAGGAAAGGAAAGGAAAGGAATCGCCTAGTCGTGTCCGACTCTTTGCGACCCCATGGACTGTAGCCTACCAGGCTCTTCCCTCCATGGGATTCTCCAGGCAAGAGTACTGGAGTGGGTTGCCATTTCCTTCTCCAGGGAATCTTCCCAACCCAGGGATCGAACCCGGGTCTCCCGCATTCCAGGCAGATGCTTTAACATCTGAGCCACCAGAGAGAACCCAGGGTGTGCCCATTTTACCGATCAGGAGACTGAGGTTCCAAACAGAAGGCTTAGCAGCTTAGCTCGGCTCACAGGAAAGGTGGCAGCACTCCAGCCCAGACCTCCTGAGTTCAGACTTCCCTCTCTCCTGGTCTTCACTTCCTTCTGTGTGCCAACTCAGGGCCCGAGTTACAGGGTATTTGGGGCCCTCTGCTGCCTCAGGGGATCCCAGCAGGATCAACTGTCATGAAGCCAGGTAGAGAGAAGCTGAGGTGGAAAACTGGTGTGAGGCCACCTCCATGCAGGCTCCCAGGGCCCAGCCAGCCCCCCGGCCAGTGTGCAGCACCAACCCCTACTCCTGCAGAACCTGCTGGAAGCCACAGAACCACCATGTCTGGAGCGAGGGAGCTCAGCCCACGCTTCAGGACAGTGGTGCGAGGGAAACAAAGAACGTGACCTCCCTCTGGCTGAGGACTCAGACGGCGACCCGCCCACCGAGGGCAGTGGCTGGCCCCGCAGTGGCATGGAGAGCGGCCAGTGTGGAGTGTGCCTGGCCCAGACAGTACCCAGCCCAGGGAGTGCCCAGGATGGTGCAAGAGCTTCCCACTGGCCTCTGTAGGTCCCACCAGGCCCAGCGTGAGAGTGTTTCTAATGCTCACAGCTTCCCTAACAAAGCTGGGTTTCCCTCTACTACTTTTAGCAGTTTCCATCCCACTACTTTGCCTTTCTGGAAAGGGCAGCAGGAAACGAATGACGAGATTTTGGGGAATCTTCCAAAGAGCCCTTGCCTGACCCCCAGAGCTGGATAGAGCAGGCAGAGATGTGAGGTCGGACCTCCTTGGTTTGCAGAGCAGGTTTCCAGCATCTTCAGATTCACCCTACTTCCCCTCTTAGGAAAACCTGCTTTTAGGGAAAGAATAAATCATAGCCTGGAGGTTTAAATGAGTACAAGTGTCTTGTAATGTTATCTTTTATTGGGGGGCAGAAAACCTTTTGGATGGGAATGACTCTACAGGGGTGGCTTTTAGGCATAGCTGGGACACAGAACAGGTACTTCAGAGAAGAGAGCCCCCTCTTCACTCCCAACACCAGGCGGGTTAGAAGCCGCTTCCTTCGTCCTTGTTCCAGTTCAGTCAGAAGGTTCTTCACGTACCTTCCACATGGTACTCTAGGGAGAGATGGCCCAGCCCACCAGCATATCTTCCTGGGGACCATTCGCCTCGATTTTGCCATCTGCCTCCCTTCCTTCATACACATGCGAACTCCTCATCGTCCCCGTAAGTTCACCCAAAGCTAGAAAGCCATCCCCTGCCCCCATCACTCTACCCTGCAGGGTCAGCGTGGTTGACGACCATGAACTTTCTGTTTGACCTTGGAATGAGTTTTTGCATGTGATTATCAGAGAGTGGGTCCAATATTTAGATTTCTATCCGTAGTGAGATCTCATGACACACCTAGAAAGAACCACATCACTAAATGCTGAGCCTGGACCAGGAAGGCCTGGTCACTGGGCACCAGGAAGACACACAGTCCCCTCTGCTCCTGCACTAGCCACCTGCAATCTGGGAATGGCAGGTGCCCCTTTCCCTGCCAGAGATCCCTCAATGCCTACAAAGTGGGAGGAAATAAAGTGTGTGTGCGTGCACGTTGTCCCTTCAGTTGTGTCCGACTCTTTGTGACTCCATGGTCTGTAGCCTGCCAGGCTCCTCTGTCCATGGGATTCTCCAGGCAAGAATAATGGAGTGGGGTACCACTTCCTCCTCCAGGGGAGCTTCCCGACCCAGGGATCAGACCCACATCTCCCGCATTGGCAGGTGGGTTCTTTTCCACCGGCGCTGTCTGGGAAGCCCCCAACAGAGGGTGTGAGATGTTTATAAAGCACGATAGATTGGAATAGAAGCCACACACACACAATTAAAACTGAAATGTGGCTAAAGTCTTTAACTGTGTGAATCACAACAAACTGTAAAATTCACTGAGGAGGTCAACAGGAGCTGGTTGGAAGGCATCACCGACTCAGTGGACATGCGTGCGTGTGCACTCAGTCGTATCCAGCTCTTTGCAACCCTTCTGGACTGTCACCTGCCAGGCTCCTCTGTCCATAGGGTTTTCCAGACAAGAAGAATGGAGCGAGTTGAGTTTGACATAGAGATGGTGAAGAGCAGAGAAGCCTGATGTGCCGCAGACCATGGGTCTCAAAGCATCAGACCCAACTTAGTGATTGAACAACGACAACAGTGTGGTGGAAATCTGCAGCCTTTCTCAATAAAGTGCAGAACAAGACTCCACACATACGCAGCTGGCTATTGTTGAGAAAACACTGGGATCAGTATTTTGCAGAAATAAAACCAAAGTGCTGCTTACGGGTTGTTGAATTGCCACATCTAAAAGAGGCTGCGTATACAGCTTCAGCATTGGTGTCTCTAAATTGGGCCCAGGAATCCAGCCTCTTGACTGTACCAAATGGGCAGAAGACCTCTGGAGGGGGCGTTGTGGGCAGAGCCTAGGCAGGGACTCAGAGACCCGGGCTGACTGCACAGAGAGGGTGGTGGGGCGGGGGGACTGGTGAGAAGCCGCCCTGCACCTGCTGTGCCACAGGAGAGGGTGCTCAGGCCAGCTCCACCCGACGGTCCAGGTGTGGAGGTGCGGCCTCCCCACCTCCCCTGCTCCGAGGACTTGGTGTTTCCTGAGGGTGGCACTTTCCTTACGAAGGGGCAGACCAGGGAAGCCCCCTCTCTTTGGGTTCTTGGCACATTTTTGCTTTAATGAAAGATATTACTATGGACATCTTTTGCAAGAAGACTGTGGATGCCTGTTTTCCTTCTCTCGAGTATATTTGTACAGATGGAAGTTCTGATTATGGTGCTGTGATTTGTGACACGTAGATTTGGTCATTCAGATGAGTAATGCAGGACTTGCACTCACACGCTGTTTGGCAAAACTGATCTCAAGGACTTGTCTAGCAACATGGTGGCTGAGAAATTAGAGGAACATGTGGCTATTAGTGTAGAGCTATTAAGAGTGAAGAAAGAATTGTTGTTGTTGATAAGTTGCATCAAAGTCTTTGCAACCCCATGGACTGTAGCACATCAGGGTCCTCTGTCCTCCCAGAGTTTGCTCAAATTCATGTCTACTGAGTCAGTGATGCCATCCAACTATCTCGTCCTCTGTCGTCCCCTTCTCCTCCCGCCCTCAATCTTTCCCAGCATCAGAATCTTTTCAAATGAGTCAGCTCTTTGCATCAGGTGGCCAAAGTATTGGAACTTCAGCATCAGTCCTTCTAAGGAATATTCAGGGTTGATTTCCTTTAGGATTGACTGGTTTGATCTCCTTGCTGTCCAAGGGACTCTCAAGAATCTTATCCATCACTACAATTTGAAAGTATCAGTTATTTAGCACTCAGCCTTCTTTATGGTCCAACTCACATCTCATGACTACTAAAAAACCATTTGACTATATGGACCTTTGTCAACAAAGTGAAGTCTGTGAGTTTAATACGCTGTCTAGGTTTGTTATCGGAGAAGGCAATGGCACCCCACTCCAGTACTTTTGCCTGGAAAATCCCACGGATGGTGGAGCCTGGTAGGCTGCAGTCCATGGGGTCGATAAGAGTCGGACACGACCGAGCGACTTAACTTTCACTTTTCACTTTCATGCATTGGAGAAGGAAATGGCAACCCACTCCAGTGTTCTTGCCTGGAGAATCCCTGGGACGGGGGAGCCTGGTAGGCTGCCGCCTATGGGGTCACACAGAGTCGGACACGACTGAAGTGACTTAGCATAGCATAGCATAGGTTTGTTATAGCTTTCCTTCCAAGGGTTAGGGTTAGGCATTGTATTGGTGTAATTTCCACCATGCAACTGCATGTGGAAATTAAAATGATTACAAGTGAAAAATATAATTGAAAAAAATAAAAAGACAACCCCACTCTGCTTTGTTCCGCAGCTTGGGAGCCTGACCCAGCGCTGCCCCTCTGCGCCAGCAACCGGACTGGGCAAGGTGTTCAGCAAGGCATGGCTCCCCTCCAGGTAAGTGAAGACCTCCCCACACCCCGCAGGGAACCAGAGTAGTCAGGTAGGGAGCCTCTCTGAGCGGAGGTGCCACCGGGTTCTCTTCTCATTTCGCAGCCTGTCACTAGGGGGTCTGTGTCTCCAGGGCACCATCCCTCCCACAACAGAACGGGGCATGCTGGTCCACATGAAGGTGGACCAAGCAGAGGCCTCAGTTTACCCCCAGGCACCAGGCACCACAGGGGCAGAGTGTTGTTGGGCTGCTCATTGGCTCACCCCTGGGGTCTTGACTTCCCTAGTGGCTCAGACGGTAAAGCGTCTGTCTACGATGCGGGAGACCCAGGTTCGATCCCTGGGTTGGGAAGACCCCTTGGAGAAGGAAATGGCAGTCCACTCCAGTACTATTGCCTGGAAAATCCCATGGACAGAGGAGCCTGGTAGGCTATAGTCCATGGGGTCGCAAAGAGTCAGACACGACTAAGCGACTTCACATTCACGTTGGGGTCTTGGCATTATGTGCGTATCCTCCAAAAAGGACCAAAGAGCAGGAAAGAAACAGTTCATCAAAGTGAAAGGTGGAGCTGAGACTAATGTTTAAATTCAATCTTTTCTTTGCTGAACTGGTCCAAGTTGGATGAGTGTCCATGTCCCTCCTGGGATCTCACTCACCCCAGGAGGTAACCAGGGCAGAACAGCAGCAAGGAAGAACTCCTATCCTTAAGCATTTCCCATACGATGCTGCTCCCCATCACCACGTTGCACCATTTACCCTCCAGCTCTCCTTGGGAATAGATCCAATTTTTATCCCAACAAAAGTGGAGGAGGTTAAGTAACTCATCACAGGATGACAAGGACTGGAAGCCCAGTTCAGATCTGAGTGACGCCAGAGTCTCAGGGCTTCCCTAAAACTCTCTGCACAGAGTGAATTTACAGGGACCTAAAGTAGCGCGGCAGGACCCTGGGAAGATGACCAAACAGAGCCCGCCCCAGGCAGTGGACGGCACGTGGCAAAGCCAGAGCACTCTCGGAGAAAGGAGGCCACCCCTTTGATTCCACAGTGGTCCCTCCTTTATCCTCAGACCTCACGCTTAGGCAGAGCCCCCATTCCAGTTTGCCATGGACACAGAACTCACGCCTACTGAAACACACGGAGAAGGTTCCCAACTCATGCTGGGGGCCAGGCTGCACTTGAGAGCCCCCGGGACCCCTGTAGAGTGCTCCCTCCCTTCCTCAGAGCCTCCCTGAATGTGAAAGCTTAGTTCTTGCAGACAGGTACTTACTGCTTTCACACATCTCCTGGAAGCTTTTGGGCGGAAGCCATAGCACTTGATGGAAGATAAAATTTTCCATCTGTTTCTAAAATCCCTCACTCTCTCCTGTCGTTTAAGAATGAAGGTCATACAGCTACCATCCTGATGGGAGCCTTTGAGTTATTAGGTTTGATATCATGACTTTTGTGAAAGGATGGTTTGGGGGCAGGGATCAGAGGGCAGGAGAGGCCTGAGGGGACACGGCAGACACAGCCCCACCTCTATCCACTCAGCATCACCTGGAGGCGTGCTGATCTCAGAAGGTTGCCCTGGCAACAGAGCTGGGTGCAGGGGTGATCAGGATCCCAGGAGGGGAGGGGAGACTGCCCAGAAGGGGCTGGGAGCAGAGCAAAACACTTAGGGGGTTTGCCTGAGGGTCACTGAGCTGGGTCAGCAACCCAGAGTCACAGACATGTGGGCTCATGGATAGGACACCACGTTGTCATGTTCAGTTGCCAAGTCGAGTCCAACTTTGCCCGACCCCACGGACTGCAGCATGCCAGGCTTCTTTGTCCCTCACCATCTCCCAGAGTTTGCCCAAGTTCATGTCCATTGAATTGGTGATGCCGTCCAACCACCTCATCCTCTGTCACCCTCTTCTCCTTCTGCCTTCTGTGTTTCCCATCATCAGAGTCTTTTCCACAAAGACACCACAGGTGATGGCAGATTCTCTGGTAAAGTTATGGGAACTCATGGTCTCCATCAGGCAGATGAAGACAACTTTCCCAGGCTCTCCAAACATGAGGGAGAGTGGACTGAAATCGTAGGTGATGCACTTGGCCTACAGGAGAGCAAGGGTACCTGGGGGTGGGGGGAGGTGGACCACAGCATCCCACACAGCATGTGTTGCCTGGGAAGGCCACTCCTCACCCCTCCACTTGGGAGAAGATGCCTGAACCTCACAGGGTGGAAGGAGGTCAGCAGAAGCCCTTTGAGACTGTGGCTGGAGATGGTTAAATTCTGCTAGCTGGGTACCAAATATTAGAATCCACATATTATGATTTTAATCATCATCTTTAGTGGTTAAAACTTAGCATGAAGGTTTCAAAGAATATAGGGACTGTAATGGTCTCTCATAAGGTAATATCCACAACAGGGAAGGCTGAGAAAAATCAGGACTGAAAACCTGGTTAAGAGAAGAGACATTGATGGTGGGTGTTGAGTAAAACTCTCGAGTGGTTAAGCGTATTCCAGGAGATAAGTGAAAGTAAAGCATGTCTGGCTTCACTAATGCAGACAGGTTACGTACCTTTCCCGCCACATCAGCACCTGTTTCACCCAGCGCTTTCAGAGGCTGCTTTCAGGAAAGAGAGCAGTTTCTTTCCTCCACTTACGAATCATCTACGACACGCAGGGCACTCTACTGCATTTCCTGCTGAGAGTATGGATAAATTCTGTTTGACTCAGCCAAGCTCCTATCAAGCTTGAGGTCTGGAGGTGGTCCCATAGCCAGACCACCCAGTGTGCTCCTACTTAGATACTCTTAGAGGTACCCGTATGTCTTAAAGCTAAATATCTGGTCACAGGGCAAGATAACCACGTTTCTTTGGTAAGTCACTGGAAGCAGTGTGATTTGACTAATGAGTCAGGTTGTTTATTGATCACAGTAAGCTGCACTTGGAAGTGTTAGTTGCCCAGTCATGTCTGACTCTGCAACCCCGTGAACTGCCAGGAACTGCTGGGAACCTGCCAGGTTCCCTTGTCCCCAGGATTCTCCAGGCAAGAATAATGGAGTGGGTTGCCATTCCCTTCTCCAGGGGATCTTCCTGACCCAGGGATCAAACCTGGTCTCCTGCACTGCAGGTGGATTCTTTACCATCTGAGCCACAAGGGAAGGCCACTCCTGTAGCTACACTGTTTGCTCAAACCTCAACACAGATAACAGTAGCAATTAATTGTAACTATTAAGGCTCAGATATGCAGATGACACCAACCTTATGGCAGAAAGTGAAGAGGAACTAAAAAGCCTCTTGATGAAAGTGAAAGTGGAGAGTGAAAAAGTTGGCTTAAAGCTCAACATTCAGAAAATGAAGATCATGGCATCCGGTCCCATCACTTCATGGGAAATAGATGGGGAAACAGTGGAAACAGTATCAGAATTTATTTTTCTGGGCTCCAAAATCACTGCAGATGGTGACTGCAACCATGAAATTAAAAGACGCTTGCTCCTTGGAAGGAAAGTTATGACCAACCTAGATAGCATATTCAAAAGCAGAGACTGCCAAGAAAGGTCCGTCTAGTCAAGGTTATGGTTTTTCCTGTGGTCATGTATGGATGTGAGAGTTGGACTGTGAAGAAGGCTGAGTGCCAAAGAATTGATGCTTTTGAACTGTGGTGTTGGAGAAGACTCTTGAGAGTCCCTTGGACTGCAAGGAGATCCAACCAGTCCATTCTGAACGAGATCAGCCCTGGGATTTCTTTGGAAGGAATGATGCTGAAGCTGAAACTCCAGTACTTTGGCCACCTCATGCGAAGAGTTGACTCACTGGAGAAGACTCTGATGCTGGGAGGGATTGGGGGCAGGAGGAGAAGGGGACGACAGAGGATGAGATGGCTGGATGGCATCACTGACTCAATGGACATGAGTCTGAGTGAAGTCCGGGAGTTGGTGATGAACAGGGAGGCCTGGTGTGCTGCAGTTCTTGTGGTTGCAAAGAGTCGGACACGAATGAGCGACTGAACTGAACTGATTATGGCTTCCAGGTTATCTTGCCAGTTTACCCCTGGGACCAGATGTTTAGGTTTAGGAGGTGCAGGTACCTCTAAGAGTATCTAAGCACAAGCACTCTGGATGGTCTGGCTGTGGAACCACCTCCAGACCTCAAACTTGATATAAGAGTGGCCAAATCAAACAGAACTTACCCATCCTCTCAGCAAGGGATGCAGTAGAGCACTTTGCATACAGTAGGAGATCCGTAAGTGGCTGAAATATCCGCCCTACTTATCAGGGTGACTGCACCATTCAAATGCAAGTGACAGTGTTCATATGACATTTACCAAGTCCTGTGTGAACCAGGCTAACCACATCTTCTGACCTGATTTAGCTCGGAATTGGTTTTTGTGTCTAATCTTAATAGCCTAGCTTCCAGGCTGTCAATCAAACAACAGATTTACTGAGCACCTTCTGTGTACCTGACACAGAGCTGGATGCTGGGGAGGCCCCAGTGGATAAAACAAAGGCCCTGCTCTCAAATGTTCCCAACATAGTGACAGGTGAACAAGTAACCACAGGAGAGCAAGACAGATGTTGGAGACAGAGCAAGGTGCTGGCAGACTCCAAGGAAGCACCCCCTTGTGCCGAAGAGTCAGAGCTGGTTTCAGTAGGATGGAGAATGGATTCTCCCCCCAGCCCGCCCCCCCCCCCCCTATCCGAAAACAAGGGCGCGTTAGGGTGGTAGGGCGGAGAAAGAATGGATTCGATAGACAAGAGGGAATTGGCCAGGCCAGAAGGGGCCACTGCAGGTATACAAGGACATGTCCTAAAGGGCTAGTAGTAGTGTGTCATTTATATGAAGTCCTATGGAATAGTGAATCCTAGTTAGGAGATATAAAGTCCTTTGAGAGTCTGATTTTTTTAAATGATGTCCCCAGCCCCCACGAAGCCACCCTTGGACTCCTGTTTAGAAAATCCTCCTGTAGGATATTTAGAGTCTGGAGACCTGGCTTTATCTCCTCCTGTCAACATTTATCTTCTGTTCCTCACATCTCTGAGCCTTGGGTTGCCCATCTGTAAATAGGGCTCACGGATTCCTGCCTGACTCACCAGGTAGATGAGAATTCAAATCAAGCAAGGCCATGTAGGTAAAGAGTAGTCTAAACTCTAAACCATTTGAAAGCCATGTATGAATTTTAGAGAAAATATTAGAGAACTAATGATAACACAATGATAACTAATGATAACACAAGAGCTTCCCTTGTGGCTCAGCTGGTAAAGAATCTGCCTGCAGTGTAGGAGACCTGGGTTTGATCCCTGGGTTGGGAAGATACCCCTGGAGAAGGGAAAGGCTACCCTCTCCATTATTATGGCCTGGAGAATTCCAAAGGGGTTGCAAAGAGTCGGACATGACTGAGCGACTTTCACACTTTCACATGATGATAACATCACAGGAGGAAAAGAGGCTCAGACCATAAGAGCCCTGAGAATCTCAAAGGCAGGGGCAGCTCTGCAGCATTTTAAGTCTGGGACTAGATCAAGCTCATACACTTAAAAAAATCCCCAGAGTTATGTGGAGGATGGAGGGGTTCAGAGAGTCGGGGGAATTCAGGTCTGAGACAAGGAAACCCGGAGAAACTACTGAGTTATGCAGGAGGAGGCTTACACCCAGACTTCAGGGGAAAACACCTTGAAACAGAGTGCCTGGAGAGAGAGAGGTGTGTCTACGTCTTTACTCAGGGCAGCTCCTAAAGCAGGCCACCCCAAGGTCCTGGGGAATAGAAGGCCCACATCTCGGCTGCCTCTAAACCCCAGCCCCCTGCGACGCATGACCTCAAGCTCAGGCTTTCTACTGCTGAAATCAGTTTAAGAGCACTTTGTTCCTTTTGAAAAACCACCAGTCACTTAGAGAACCCCTAAATGCTTCATCGTTCTTCATTCCTTATGTCAGATCTAGAGAGAGATGGAGTTCAGGTCAGAGAGTTGGACTAGAGTAACCCGGTACCCGGCCCTTCCAGTGAGTGGTCCCTTTGAGCATACTCGCTCTGCTTCCATGAGAAGCTTCTTTCTTCCCCTACCTGAAGCAAAGTGGTGCTGGAGAAGACTTTTGAGAGTCCCTTAGACTGCAAGGAGATCAAACCAGTCAATCCTAAAGGAATTCAGTCCTGAATATTCATTGGAAGGACTGATGCTGAAGCTGAAACTCCAATACTTTGGCCACCTGATGCAAAGAACTGACTCAATGGAAAAGACCCTGATGCTGGGAAGGATTGAAGGCAGGAGGAGAAGGGGATGACAGAGGATGAGATGATTGGATGGCATAACTGCCTCAATGGACATGAGTTTGAGCAAGCTCTGGGAGTTGGTGATGGACAGGGAGGCTAGGCATGCTGCAGTCCATGGTGCCGAAAAAGAGTCGGACACGACTGAACGGACTGACTTGAAGCATGCTCGCAAGCTTGCTCAGGCCAGGAGCTGACTCAGAATCCAGCAGGGGCCTTCAATATACTATATAAGTCCCCAGGTCAGGGTCTAGGGCAGCGGTTCGGGTCTCATAAAGCGCAGGCAGCCAGCACTTTCACTGTGAGAAGCTGCCATCCGGCCCCACTCTGCTGGAAACTCATCACTACGTGGAAAGGCAACATTATTTCCATTCAGCATGTATTTGCTACATCACTGGTTTCCTATTTCAGCACGTTTAAAAAATTTCCCCTCAGGGGAGAGTGCTGAGGTGCCTTTGTGCCTTTGTTGTGAAATATGGTTAACACGAGGTGCTTTTTTTTTTCATGACGTCACTCAGAGTAGGTCTCTGTGTATAGGAAAACTAAAGCCTCTGTGACTGTACAGAGGCTCTGGGATATCAAAGAAATGCAGAGAAGAGGGAAGGGATGGTTAAGGGGAAGAGCAGTGAAATGTGAGGGGAAAGAAAAAACAAGTGTCTAGACCAACATCAAAATGGGGAAAAGTGCTTGGCGGGGGCAGCATTCTAAAAAAAAAACCTTACCTACTTCCTCTCGCAGGTCATGGCTTATCTATGTGTCCATAGTTTTTTAAAGCTGAAATGAATAATTATCTGACAGGTTTAGATCTGTTACTCTCAATATAGCTTGTGACATCAGATTTTAAATATTCAAATATTTTGCTCAAATCATCAGAGGCTCTGTATTAATGTTTTTATGTGCTCTAAAGCTGCAGGTGACTAAGGCTGAAATGAGGCCAGCAGTCAGAGCATTGCCCTCCTGTGTTTAAATAAATGCTTAGAATCACTTGGCATTTAACAAGATGTTGGCTTTCTGGCTTTTTAAATAGCTGGCAGGGACGCTGGGCCCACATTCCTGTATGGTGCCGGTGGACCACTGCTTTGGACACAGCAAGACTTCTGCCAGTTTTCCACAGACCCCCACTACTCCCTATTACACACCACATCCATTCACTTTGCCCACCTGGCCCCTCAGGCATTTGAGGGTGCAGCCTCTGGGTCAGGGAGTGAGGCAGGCTCTGCTGAGTGTAGCCAAAGTTGTCCTTTGTACTGGTGAGCTTTTGTCCCTCCAACATATGAAAATAATGAGGCATTTCCAAATAAACTCAGAGGCAACCAAAAGACATTTAATTTTATCTATTTTTAAACAGTGTGGGTTTTTTAAAATTTATTTAACCATAGTTGATTTACAATGTTGTGTTAGTTTCAGGTATACAGTTTCAGATTCTTTTCCATTATAGGTTATTACAAGATACTGAATATAGTACTGTGTTATACAGTAAATCCTTGTTATTTATTTTATATAAAGGGGTGAAAGTGAAAGAAAGTGAAGTCGCTCAATGGTGTCTGACTCTTTGCAGCCCCATGGACTGTAGCTTACCAGGCTCCTCCTTCCATGGGATTTTCCAGGCAAGAGTACTGGAGTGGGTTGTCATTTCCTTCTCCATATATAAAGTGGTTATGTGTCAGTTAATGAACACAGAAGGGAGTTCTAGCTCCTGGGTCCTGTGGTTTGAGTCCCAATTTCTCTACCCTTGGGCTTCCAGGGGCTCTGTATTTAGGGGCTTCACCGGTGGCTCAGATGGTAGAGAATCCACCTACAATGCAGGAATTATCAGTTCGATGTCCCTGGCTGGGAAAGATCCCCTGAAGAAGGGGATGGCTACCCCACTCCAGTATTCTTGCCTGGAGAATTCCATGGACAGAGGAGCCTGCCGGGCTACACTCTATAGGTGGCAAAGAGTCAGAAACAGACAGACTAAGTGACTGACACTTCTCTACCCTGGTTCCCTCCCTGAATAGTTAAGTAGCCATCAACCAGGAGCTGGAAAGGCTCCATGGCACACACCCACAGGCTTCAGCCGGGGCCCCATCATTTCTGGACGGGAGCTTGTGCTGAGAGTAACTAAGTGAAGGCAGTGGGAGGTGTGGGGTGGGTGGAAAGGTCAGGAGGCAGAGTGGGGTTAACCAGCGGGAACTATTCATCAGGGCACTCCGTCAAAGAGTCATGTCACACACCATTGATTTCTGGAGAATGCGGAGTATTGAAAATGTTCACGTTTGCTTTAAATAACAGAAATGTGTCCTTAAGCCCCAGCACAGCTTTATCCAGACAACACATATGAATTAAACAGAAGGTTCCCGTATAAAAGTTCTGCCTCCCAGAGTCAGTACTGCCGCCTTTAGGATGGAAGGAATGTGAGCAAAATGTTACTGCTGCTGCTGCTAAGTCGCTTCAGTCGTGTCCGTCTCTGTGCGACCCCATAGACGGCAGCCCACCAGGCCCCGCCGTCCCTGGGATTCTCCAGGCAAGGACACTGGAGTGGGTTGCCATTTCCTTCTCCAGAGCATGAAAGTGAAAAGTGAAAGTGAAGTCGCTCAGTCATGTTAAAGCAACCGTAAAACAGGCCAAGCAGGCAGCCATCTTGGTAGGCTGATTTCAGAGTCACACAGCAGAGTTGCGCACCTCCGGGTCTCTCCTTCCACGCACGCACGTAGGCACGCACGTAGGCACGCACGCATGCACACTGAGGTCATCCACGTCTGCTGGAAACTGAGTGAATGACCAGGACGTGAACAATCAACAGGAACTGAGTGGTCCCAACTTCCTAAGAATCCCAAGGAGAAGATGCTGGAATCAAGTCATGAGTTTCCACGACCTGCACCTTGCAGCTGGTGTTTACTCTCCACGCTGCAGAATCATGCTGTGCAGGAAAACCAGTGATTTGGAGTCGTAAGTTTAGATTTCACTGTAGGCTAAACCTGACCAACCTTTAGGGAAAACTTTTCCTAAGTCAGTCAGTCCGAGCTTCCCACCCGTGTGCCACAAATGAGTGACAGCGATGCCACCTCACTGCTCCACTCGGCTCCCCCACACCTGGGGGCCCAGCCAGCCTGTTTGTGGCCTCAGTTCACTTCCTGGTGACACGAAAAGGTTTGGGAAGTATTGACTTGGGTTAAAATTCTCCCAGAAATTCTCAACAGTTAGATTATAAGCATGTATTCGCTATTCACCGATGCAGGACCAACATTTCTTGACTGATAATGCTTTATTGTAAATCCAGTTTTGAAGAGAAAAACAAACAACAGCAACTTGCAGTTAGCCTCTTCACTGTTTTCCCTCCTAATTTCTCCCCCAGTTAAGCCAGACTCCTGGTGACTTGCTGTTCTGAGCTGTGTCTCCTCACATACTATCTGTCTACTGACCACTATCCCTTAGAGGCTCATTCCTACTCTCTTCCACCCAGGAAAGGCCTGGCGTCCGCAGTGTCCCTCCAACAGCTGGACCTGCCCACCCAGCAGAGAGAGTCTATCCTCCAGAGCCCCGTGGTGCTGACTCAGGGCCCCAAGACCAAGGAAAGGCACCTCTTCCTCTTCAGGGACTGGCTGGTCGTCGCTAAGCAGAGGTAAGTCACACGACTGGCACTGTCTTCCTGTCTGTGAAAAGGCCCTTTCTTTCCGAGTCCCCACTGCCTGAAGGCATCTCAAAGAGAGCTCCCCCTTCATTTGACAAATGAGATCACGAGACTGGAGAGGCTGCCTGCCTCAGGCAACATCACAGGTGTAGCAGGTCGAAGGCTAGTAGGGCGGTTAGGGAATAGGAGAGCCATCATTTTAAAAGAACTCGTGGTGAACTTGATCTGTTGGGTTGCTAAGAAGTGCTTAAAGTGTTCACAGCAACAAATTTGAAATCAGAAAGTTAGAGACTCAGTAATTAAGTTGATGTTAATTACCATGATGATCATATTTCTCTTTGGGGGGAAATATGCAATTATACGTCCTCAACATTTCTATTAGATCAGGAGAGGCTACATCAAAACAAGTGCAGTATTAATTTTCTGACTTGTAGGCTGACTGTGTTTCAGCAACGTCTCTTGATTTCTTTCCCGTTCCCAAGAAGGAACACATGCCTGTATGCTTCTTTGCCTCAGTCTGCTCTGGGCAGAGAGGGAAGGAGAAAGACCAAGTCCCTCTACCCCACTCCTCACATGGAGCCCGTCCCTCCTCCCCTCCCCCTGCCACAGTGTCTGATGGATTAGCTGTACCCAAGTGAGAAATGGGACCAATGGTCACCCAGCAACTAAGGAACTCTCTTCATCTCCTCTGGGAAGGGGCAGGAGGGTGCCCAAGAGGCTGGTCGTGGGTGAAGAATACCCCCAGCAGAGCCAGGAAGATGACCTGGACCAGCGGGGATAAACCACCCAGTGGGCAGCACCCTGCCCCACCTTGCCACCTCCCTGCCCTACCCTCCTGTCGTTTGGTTTGAGGGGGTTCTTCTCCTCCTTCCAGATGGCCCACAAAGCTTAAAGGGAATAAAAAACAACCTTTCCTGGGTAGGGAGAAGAGGGGCCCTGGCCTTGAGCAGTTTCCAAGGTGGCAGCCCAAACAAGGAGTGGTGGCAGGAGCCGCTTGGCCAGGCCACCAGTTGACTTTGGCTGCAAGAGGATGTCTGATTCTGAATGAGGGACACAGTGGCCCTGAGGATGGGACCCAGGGCACCCGGAGTGTGAACCCCTGACCACAAACGCACCTGAGCTCCAGTTCAATCCCAGGGCAGTGACTACCTGGAGGAAAGTCACCTCGGAGCCTGGTCGGGTTTGCCTTCTGGAAATGAGCTGTGCCTGCCGGCTTCTGCGTCTTTTATTGCCACAGCAGAATTCAGAGAGCATGAGACTCAAGTGTGTTACTGGGCCCGATTGCCTGGGGAACACCCACCTCACTTTCAGAACTGAGCACCTGCCAGGCACATCACACGTGTCAGCTGGCTTAATCCTCCCAACCTATTTCACAGATGAGGAAGGGAAAGCTCAGAGAGACTGAGTGCTTGTCGCAAGTCCCCCGAGAGGAAGTAGCGGAAGCAAGCCTAACAGTTGTACCCCATTTCTCAGAGGGCAGCACCCGGATCCTGGAGGGAAGCTCTCTGACTTGAGCTGCATTTCCCCGGGGCACATGCACATCAAATAGGATTCCATGGATTTTTCAGAAAGAAAATGGTTCGGGGGGGTGTGTGGCAGCCTTCCGCAAATTTCACACTGGCAAAGGAAAGCTGGGATGGGGCTGCTGAACATAGACCTTAGAGATTTGTGGGATCATTCTTCAGGGAAAGCGTGGGCCCCCAGGGGGAAGTTCTGATGTCCACAGTCAGCTCAGGGTCTTCATGCAAAGTGCAGACCAGAGCCATGGAAAAGATTTGAGAGACCCGGGGTCATCTGTGCAGCAGTGGAGGAAAGACCCTCCTTTGCATGGATGATGACTGGGTGGGGGCGGCGGGTAGGGGCATTGTACTTCTGTCTTATAAGAAGGAAGACATTTGCAAAATTTTTATACTTTCATTTAATTTCCCTTGAAAAGTTCTATTTTAAGCTTTGGGGGAAAACGTGCCCGTTTTAAACAGCTTCTCACACCTACCCACCATGATTAATTTTCTTAGATGCTTAGAGATTTCAAAGAATTCAAAACGTATCTGGCATCCTCCCCTCATATTCCTCCCAGCCAAGGAAGTGTTGTTTTCAGAGCCCCGAGAAATCCCCCGAGGTACAAACAGCAGCTGGGGAAGTCCTGCCCAGCACATCCCGAGAAAGTGAAGCGGCCCCTTCCTGCCTGGTCCGCACAGAGCGCTGTGCAGGCTGCTGAATCATTCCTCGCTTTCATTCAAACAAACACCTCAAGTCCTTCCTCAAAAGGCTCGCTCCTGCCCACAGTCAGGGGAGAAACCCCAAAGATGCACACAGGGTGTGGGCATCTGTTCACAAGGACAGTCCGCCACACGGGCTCTGCACCAAGAGGGGCGCTGTGGATCGGCTGCAGACACCTGGTCACAGCACCCCAGAGACCTTGCCAAACCCAACCACGTGGCCTGCCCGGCTGCAGGGCTGCAGCCAAGCCGGGACCTGAGCCTTCACACACTGTTTAGAAAGGATAACATAGGAACCCTCTTCCTCTTCCCAGAGGAGTCAGGCTGACAGCAGTTGCTGAGTAGGTGGATCAGATGTCCACACATTCCCATGGCCCAGCCCTCGAACCCACTGCATCGTCTCCTCTAATTGACCTTGTGCTTCTGTCCCAGCTGTTCCTGCCACCTGGGAGGCTGCACCCCTCTTCCCGTGGCCAGCTCTAACCCAGGCTTAGGGACACAGCTCAGTGCACAATCAAAGCATATGCTCTGGAACTGCACTGTTCTATATGCCTCAGTTTTCTCATCTGTAAAGTGGGGATAAAAATAGCACCTCCCTCATAGAGTGGCTTGGGGTGGGGATCGAAAGGGTGGCTACATGTACACAGCTTAGAATGGGCCTGGCAGTCATGTTAAGCCAGGAGTCCCCCATCTTTTTGGCACCAGGGGCTGATTTTGTGGAAGACAGTTTTCCCACGGGCTAGGGAGTGGGTAATGGTTTCAGGATGATTCTCATAAGGAGCGCACACAACCTGGATGGCTCGTAAGCCCAGTTCACAGTAGGGTTTGCGCTCCTTTGAGAATCTAATGCCCCTGCTGATTTGACAGGAGGCGGGACTCAGGCAGCAGCTGTAAATACAGATGCAGCCTTAATCACCCGCCATTCACCTCCTGCCGTGTGGCCATGGACAGGTAGTGGTCCATGACCCAGGGGATGGGGACCCCTGTGTAAAGCATTTGTTATGAAGAACAGTCACTTTCTCAAGTGCTTTCCAGGAAGCACTTGAGGCCCCACCCTTGGCCCAGAGAGAACAGAGAAGAAAGCTCATACCCCTCACTAGCCTGGAAATTAATTGTTAATAATTAATAATTAACTAGTCACTCGGAGAAGGCAATGGCACCCCACTCCAGTACTCTTGCCTGGAAAATCCCATGGACAGAGGAGCCTGGTAGGCTGCAGTCCATGGGGTCGCTAAGAGAAATGACTGGGCGACTTCACATTCACTTTTCACTTTCATGCACTGGAGAAGGAAATGGCAACCCACTCCAGTGTTCTTGCCTGGAGAATCCCAGGGACGGGGGAGCCTGGTGGGCTGCCGTCTATGGGGTCGCACAGAGTCGGACACGACTGAAGCGACTTAGCAGCAACTAGTCAGTACTGGCATGGTAGAGGGTGTGCTCTGCCTGAGTCATTCTGCTGGTGGTGATAGAGTGCAGCTCTCAGGCTCTTTATAATCCGACAGGAGAGGTGTGGTGGGCAGAAGGGAAGGAATGATGACTGATCCTGGAGTCTGCTTTAGTTCGGATTGTTGTTTTTAATTCAAAGAGTGCAACTCCTCTATGTTTGGAAAGTGTAGTCAATTTATCTAATTTAGTTTAGAGCAGAATATTCTACTATGTTTTTAGGATATAGTTGGTACCATGTTCAACTATGCATAATGAGTTATTTTAAAGAAATTTTGCTATATTTTTACAGGGTTTGGTATCTGATTTTTAGAACTGTGAGCCGCATGGTTTCTTTCCGATCAGTGTGATTAGCATCAGTGAGTGAAAAGCTATGACAGTCTATTGCAGTCTATTGACAAGAACACGCCCTTTGCCTCCACAGCCAAAGGGAAATGTTTTCAGTTGCATTTTACTATAAATAGTGTGAGACACAAAGAAGTTAAGTGTATTTCATAACATGCCCAGTTGTTTTGAAATGTCCTTAACCCAGAGCAATAACAGTTCACGGTTGGTAATAACCACTCCCAGGACTGGCTGCAGAGCCTGGGGTGAAATGAAAATGTGGGGTGCTCGGTTCAATAGCAGAAAATGAAGCCTAGCACAGGAGTCTTAGGAGCACGGGGTCACCGCACAGGCCACATTTGTTCGTGGGGCTGGCTCTGGCTGTCTCCCTTATGGAGTTGATGTATTTTAATATTGACATTAATGTATTAACACCCTTAAGGAGCTTCCAAGCTCAAGGTCTTTATTTGACATATTTACAAGCATTTACCAATACCTAACCGGAGAAGGCAATGGCACCCCACTCCAGTACTTTTGCCTAGAAAATCCCATGGACGGAGGAGCCTGGTAGGCTGCAGTCCATGCGGTCGTGAAGAGTCAGACACGACTGAGTGACTTCACTTTCACTTTTCACTTTCATGCATTGGAGAAGGAAATGGCAACCCACTCCAGTGTTCTTGCCTGGAGAATCCCAGGGACGGGGGAGCCTGGTGGGCTGCCGTCTGTGGGGTCGCACAGAGTCAGACACGACTGAAGCGACTTAGCAGTAGCAGCAGCAGCAACCAATACCTAACAGGATTTCCCTGTAGCTCAAACAGTAAAGAATCTGCCTACAATGCAGGAGACCAGGGTTTGATCCCTGGGTTGGAAAGATCCTCTAGAGAAGGTTATGGCAGCCCACTCCAGTCTTCTTGCCTGGAGAATCCCATGGATAGACCAGCCTGGTGGGCTACAGTCCATGGGGTCACAAAGAGTCAGACATGACTGAAATGACTTAGCAAACAAGGACCCAACATGCTGAGTATTGCAAACATAGTATGTGCTTGCTTTTGGGCTTCCCTTGTGGCTCAGCTGGTAAAGAATCTGCCTGCAGTGCGGGAGACCTGGGTTCGATTCCTAGGTTGGGAAGATCCCCTGGAGAAATGAAAGGCTACCCACTCCAGTATTCTGGCCTGGAGAATTCCATGGACTGTATAATCCATGGGGTTGCAAAGAGTCAGACACGACTGAGCGACTTTCACTTCCTGCCAGTCACTGTACTAAATCCTTCACTTCTAGTAACTCACTTCCTTCTCAAAAAATTCCTATCAGATAGGAAATGACATCTCGTCAGTCATCATTGTCTGTTTGTAGAAGGGAATCAACAAGTTCAGCCTGCACATGAAAAGAGAAAATTAAACTTCACCTTTCGGAGGAGGATCTGCTAAAGAACTCATGAATGTGTTCATGAGCGTCACATCAACATGCAGGCTGAGGGGACTTCCCTGCTGGCCAGTGGTTAAGGACCACTTCGCAAAACAGGGGATGTGAGTTCAATCCCTGTCTAGGCAACTAAGATCCCACAGGCTTATGGGCAACTGAGCCCACATGCCACATCGAAGATCCCACATGCCACAACTAAGACTCGACACAGCCAAGTAAATAGATAAATATTTAAAACAAATATATATAGATAGATTGATAGATTGTGTTTAAAACCATGAGATTAGTTAAAATCACCATAATAGTGAGTGTCCAGAAAAAAAGAGAACGGGACTCAGGACTGAGCCCCACAACGCTACAACATGCAAAGGTTCCTTTTCTGCTCTCTAGATAGGAAGCCAGCCATTTCCCAAGGTCACCAAGTCCATGGGTAGTGGAGCTGGACCCAGGACCCAGGCACTCGGGTTTCAGAGCCTGCACTCTTCACTGCTCAGCTGCTCTGAAGAAAAACCTCAAAGGCCCAAGTTCAGTAAATGAACAGACGAATGAAGGTCTGTAAACTGACATTTGCCATTTGGCCTGGTGTTATGATGTCCATGAAAATTATCATTTCTTTTTGGGTTCTTGGCCTTGATGTGCCTGGCACCAGATGATGGCACCAGATGATGATGCCCATCATGGAACCACTCATTGGTCGACACGTTTCTTTGCTGAGCATCTCTGTATATCAGACACCGTTCCAGGCACTTAGGATAAAATAGACAAAAAGCCCTGCTCTTGTGGGGCTTATATTCTATCAAGGGGAGACAGAAAGTAGACAAGAAACATAATAAACGATCTAGAGATTCCCTGGTGGCTCAGACAGTAAAGAGTCTGCGTGCAATGCGAGAGACCCAGGTTCAGTCCCTGGGTAGAGAAGATCCCCTGGAGAAGGAAATGGCAACCCACTCCAGTATTCTTGTCTGGAAAAGCCCATGGCTGGAGGAGCCTGGCAGGCTACAGTCCATGGGGTCACAAAGAGTCGGACACAACTGAGCACCTTCACTTTCAGTATGTTGGAAAGTGGTATGTGTCTTGGGGGAAAAAATTAGAATTGGGTAAAAGAATCAGCAATTCATGCAAAGGAGGGGTCTTCATTGCAAAGGGGAGTTTTGAGCAAACATGAAAGAAAGGAAAGTTGGCAGGGTGGATAGCAGTATTCCTGGCCCAGAAAACATCAAGAGCAAAGGCCAAAGGCTGGCATGTGCCTGGCATGATGAAGGGCAACACGGTGGCCAGGGTGGCCGGAGCAGAAGGACGAAGGGCAGGAGGATGGGAGAGCTGGCAGCACAACAAGTGCCCGATCAGACACCCCAGTGGGCTCGCAGGACGCAGGACTCTGGCTTCTTTTCTTTGTTGGGTGAGATGGGAGCCTGAGAAGGGATGGGGCAGGATCGCACTGGCTGCTTTGTGGGAAATGGCCCGGGGTCAGGGCAGAAGCCGGGGCAGAGAGAAGGGTCGCCTCACAATCTGACATGGCTCACCTGGGGATGTGTGATCCAGGGGAGTGAGGGATTGCCCCGTATGGAAGCCGCAGCCTGTTTGTAACCTAATCTCAGAAATGGCATTCAAGTTCTTCTGCCATAATCTGTTCAGTAGAAGCCAGTCAGGAAGTTCAGATCACACTCAGAGGGAGTGAAATTAAGCTTCACCTCCTGAAGAAAGGTGTACAGAAAGCTGTGGGATCATGTTTTTAAAACCATCACATCGACACGTGGATTATATTTAACAGCATGAGATTGGATAAGATCACCAGAAAAAGAAAGGGGGACCAAGGGCTGAGCCTCAGGACGTATCAACATTAAAAGGTTGAGGGAAGATGAAAACTACCCAAGGAGGTCCGAAATAACCAAGAGAGTGTGGTGCTTTGGAGACAAATGAAGAAAGTGCATCAAGGAGCAGACTGGTCAGCCCTGTCAAATACGGCCGTCAGCAGGGTAACCCTCCTGGCCCAGGACAGGTCCAGCTCACTCCTGCTTTTGTCTTGACATCATTGCTAGTGGTAACCTCCCCGGCCCCGCCACCATACACTCTTAAGAGCAGCCCAGTTTAACAATGAATTATGTGCACATCCCAAACAGAGGTCAAGTAACATGAGCTGTGAGATTTGCGAATTGGATCCTGAAGTGCAGAGATCATTGGTAACCAGGGGAGACGATCTGATTAGTGGTTTACTGTGACACGTATATCAGCATCCTTTTCATTCAAAGTACTCTTCTATTAGAAGTTATTAATGGGACTTCCCTGGTGGTCCAGTGGCTAAGACTCCACGCTCCCATTTCAGGGAGCCTTCAATCCTTGGTCAGGGGACTAGTAATAGATCTCACGTGCCACAATGAAGATCAAAGATCTGACGTGCCAAAACTAAGACTCAGCACAGCCAAATAAATAATAATAAATATTATTTGAGTTATTAAAGAGCTAAGCAAAATATTAACTATGAACAGTATTAACATAAATTTGGTACGTTCTTTCATGTTATAAGATTTGAAAAACCACAAATGCAGTTAGTTCACTAAATTTTAACTCTTCTCAGTCATTATTTGTTGTAATCAACAGTTATACTGAAGTTTGAGTCCACTTTAACCCAAACTCACATTGTGAGTTTGGGATCTTGAAAAATTGTGACTATTAACAATGCTACAGAATTAATAGGTTCTTCTTGTTGAAATGAAAGAATTTGACCAACTGGCAAAGAAGAGCCTCTTCAATGCAATACAAGTAGATAAAGTAGAAACAGACACCACAGGATTTGTGTTTATTCATGAAATGCTTTTCATTTGATAAAATGCATACAGGCTATGGGGGCTTCCCTGGTGGCTCAGCTCGAATAGAATCTCCCTGCAATGCAGGAGATCCCGGTTTAATTCCTGGGTTGGGAAGATCCCCTGGGGAAGGGATAGGCTACCCACCCTAGTATTCTTGGACTACCCTGGTGGCTCAGATGGTAAAGAATCTGCCTGCAGTGTGAGAGACCCGGGTTTGACCCCTGGGTTGGGGAGATCCCCTGGAGGAGGGCATGGCAACCCACCCCAGTATTCTTGCCTGGAGAATTCCATGCACAGAGGAGCCTGGAGGGCCATAGTCCATGGGGTTGCAAAGAGGGACTGAGCACATGCACATAAAGGCTATGGGGCTTCCCAGGTGGCTCAATGGTAAAGAAGCTGCCTGCCAAGCAGGACACTTGGGTTTGATCCCTGGGTTGGGAAGATCCCTTGGAGAAGGCAATGGCAACCCACTCCAGTATTCTTGCCTGGAGAATCCCATGGACAGAGGATTGTCCTCTGTGGGGTTGCAAAGAGTTGGACAAGACTGAGTGACCGTGCATGCATGAGTCCATAAAGGCAATAGTTACGGCTTGTGCGGGGCTGCCCCAGTAGCTCAGCAGTAAATAATCCATTTGCCATTGCAGGAGACAAAAGAAACTCAGGTTCAATCCCTGGGAAAGGAAGATCCCCTGGAGGGGGTAAATGGCAACCCACTCCAGGACAAAGGAGCCTGGCAGGCTACAGTCCTTGGGGTCACAAGAGTGAGACATGACTGAAGCGACTAAGCAAGGCTTGTTCCCTGACTCTCCTGGTTGCCCCAGCCCTCAGCTTCCCTGCTGGCTACTTCTGAAGAGATGACCTTCACCCCTCTATTGCACCCATCTCCACTCAGCCTGTGTCGAATTTAATCAACATCTGGCATTTATTTGTCCATCACTTTGCACCTCTTGGTGTGTTTAGTCACCTGCCACAGCTGTGTGTGTGCGTGCAGTCCATGCCTGCACCTTCAGGCCTGCTCGGGTCCCAGGGCTCAGATACTACCTCACAGGGACCGTTTGTCAAGTGTAAGATGACTCTTATTAATCTTGTTGAAAAATAAACTCTGGCTTATTTCTGGCATGTTTCTGAAAAGGAAAGCTGACATCAAGTTTCATTTTACTTATTTGGTCTGAGATCCTATTTTTCTTGGGGTCTTCGGCTTCACTGAAAGAGAGAGTTCCATCCATAGGAAGAGGATATGATCCTCATGGCTTAAGTAACCCCTGGTGAGGGAAAAAAAAATGTTAGAAAGGAAAATTGTTTATATAATCTTTCTGAGTGTTTCTGATATGAGTAGCGTTCTCATTTTACTATCAGAAACTCTGACATGACTGTTTCTGTAAAGGATCCTACCAGATAGTCTCCATCTCTGACTGGGGGGCTCTGTCTTGAGGAACTGGCCTGGGTTCATGACCAATACAGGGTGTCTGGGTTTCTTTTCACAAGAGGGTCAGTCCCAAGCTGAAAAAACTCAGGCTGCTGTAAAGAGGCAGTTAGGGAGCCAGGGCATGACCCAGAGGGTTGGAAACAGACTAAAAACCCAACCCTGGCTGAGTACTTAGGGTGAGATGAACTCTACAGCCTTTATGCTATGCTAGGCTATGCTAAGTCACTTCACTCGTGTCCGACTCTGTGTGACCCCACAGACGGCAGCCCACCAGACTTCCCTGTCCCTGGGATTCTCCAGGCAAGAACACTGGAGTGGGTTGCCATTTCCTTCTCCAATGCATGAAAGTGAAAAGAGAAAGTGAAGTCTCTCAGTCATGTCCGACTCTTAGCGACCCCATGGACTGCAGCCTACCAGGCTCCTCCATCCGTGGGATTTTCCAGGCAAGAGTACTGGAGTGGGATGCCATTGCCTTCTCCACAGCCTTTATAGAGCACCTGATTTTATCTTTACAGTCACCCTGTACATCAGGAGCTGTATTAGTCAGCTAGTGTCACAGAAATGACACAGAACAGATCATCTCAAAATGTGATAGCTTACAAAAACAAGTGTTTGCTTCTTGCTCATACAGCTCTAAGTCACCTAGCATCTGATGGCTGCAGCCAGGCTCAGCTGGGTGTGAGTGCCCGCCACAGGTTAAGTTCACGCGATCCCCAGTGTCTCTTCCGGGACACTCAGGGCTTGTGCTTCTAGTGGTAATGTGGAGGTACAAGAGGGCACACCCAATCTCACAGGCATGCTTCAGGCCTTTGCTTGCCTCTTGTACATTAACCCCCTGTCCCAACAAGCCCAATGACCAAGGCCGAAGTCAAGGATCAGAGACAAGACGCTCTGCTCCCCAGGAGGCCATGTCAGGAGTATGGACGTGTAGCACTACTGTGGGAGCATGAAGACTGGGACCAATAACCAAATCCAGCGTGAGTGCTATTGTTACAGTCATCTTAGGGATGAGGATATACCAGGAGAGGGTGGAAGGCTTGCCCAGTGGCCTGCTAATGTTAAGTGGAGACGCAGATATTTAAATCCAAGCAGACAAACCCCAGAGCCCACAGTTATTCAGGACAGCTCAAAGGGGACCAGGCAGACACTCCTGTGGGGCAGGAAGGACACATTAAAGGTCAGACACAGAGTGGGAAAGTCCAGGGAAAGGAGCAGGCTAAGGTCAGCCTAAGAGGACTCCTGCCTGTGCCCGTCTTGTATCCACCTGTACAGATCACTTCCCACAGGCTTGTTTGTAGAGGTGTCTCCTCTAGGCCAGGGGGTAGAATCACAAATTAACACACTTATATCCCCAAATAAGGAAGATACTCCCCAAATCATTTCATAATTCCAGTAGCTGTATCTCCTTATAGTTTTCTCTCATTTAAAATGGTATGTAATGAGTAAAACAAAACACCCCTTTATAAATAAACACGTCGATAGATAAATAAAAGTTTAAAAATATAACTGTAGTATCTTCCTAGTGCTTGAGAATTGGTTCATGGAAAGTTTTTCTGTTACACTTTGGATATGTTTGAATTTATTTTTAAGTATATATATATATATATACACACATATGTATAATATATGTTCATTGAATTCCAAAATTTTTTCCTTTTCCAAAAAGCAAATTTAAACTTTGAGAATTTTTATCAGAAGCTAAAAATCTACCTTATTGCCATGTCTAAGATAGGAATAAACTTCAGTTATTTTAAAAACTATTTTTTACTATTGTAACCAATTATTGTATGTATTGGGTCAGAAAATTATAATTCCAGTATAGCTTATTTTTTAATGTTTAATAACTGTTTATCCTTGGTGGCTCAGTAGTGAAGAATCCACCTGCAATGCAGGAGATGCATACAGGAGATGTAGGTTCAATCTCTGGGTTGGGACGATCCCCTGGAGTAGGAAATGGCAACCCACTCCAGTATTCTTGCCTGGGAAATCTCATGGACAAAGGAGCCTGGGAGGCTACAGTCCATGGGGTTGCAAAGAGTCAGAGACATGACTTAGTGACTCAACAACAAGAAATTGGGTTAGAAAGTAATAAATTCAAGATAGCTTGTTTTTTAATGTTTAATAACTGCTTATAACAAGAATAAGGTAAGTATAAAGATTGGTGAGAAGAGTTTTTTTCCATATAAACTTTTTAACGTTTTGCTTTTCTGTTATAGCAAAGTGGTTCCAATTTGGGGCAATATTTCTTAAAGTTTCAGTGAAATATAGTCAGTCGTGTTATTTTATCAATTGCCTTTCTTATTTCTGACCAAACCATAAGAGGCTAATAGATTATGAAACAGCGATTCAAAGCAAGCACCATCAAAGGAGAAATGACAATCCTGTTTTAACCCCAAAATAGATCAAGTTGTAATTCCTTCATATAGAGGTGATGCAACACTACTGCTTTCATGGAAACAAGGGACTCTCATGACTGATGCCATTGCACAATTGGTGCATACGCCTCTCGTTCATTGTGAAATGTCTACCTTAATTTCTATCCAGCTGCAGATAATTGCACGTACTCATTTTGTTTTTGTTTTCAAAATCTTTAAATATAACTGTAGTAAAATTTCCAACCATATTATTAAGATAAATTTGCTATTTAAAAATGGGATTTCTTGTTTCATTATTAGATACAAAATTTTTAAACTAGTTCATGTTATATAATATTTTATATCTTGTGTGTGTGTTTTAGTAGTTTCAGTCTTGTCCAACTGTTTGTGACCCTGTGGACTATAGCCCACCAGGCTCCTCTGCCCATGGAATTCTCCAGGCAAGAATACTGGAGCGGGTTGCCATTCCCTTCTCCAGGAGATCTTCCCAACCCAAGGATTGAACCCCAGTCTCCTGCATTGCAGACAGATTCTTTACTGTCTGAGCCACCAGGGAAGCCCTTTTACATCTTAAATGTGATTATTAAAAAATAATGCTCACAATACATCAATCAAAATGTAGAAAAGCAATTTTTAAAAACATCTGAATAAGCAGAAGAATTAAAAAGAAAGTTGAGTTGGAAATAAACAGAAATTTTTAAATGTCAAAGGTAAGAAAATATCTGCTTTGCAATAGAAAATAGAAACATTAAAATATAGGAATAAATCTAAGAAAAATGCTCAAGAGAAAGTTACTGCAGTACGCACGTTACTGCAGGAGCAAAGCGGAGGTGGGAGGGGAGCTGGGGACACTTCGGGTGATAGGACCCATGCTTAGAAATGTGGGCCCCGGGGCAGC
The DNA here is from genome assembly GCA_935064755.1 of Tragelaphus eurycerus. NCBI lineage: Eukaryota > Metazoa > Chordata > Mammalia > Artiodactyla > Bovidae > Tragelaphus > Tragelaphus eurycerus. The sequence continues at coordinate 17,871,563 of CAKXYN010000039.1, read as the reverse complement.
TCTGATGGGGACCATGTGGTGATATGATTCAGCAAGCTGAGTGTGCCTTCTCCATCTGGGCACTAAGCTTCCGTCTCAGCAAGTTACCGAGCAATGCTTCGCATTGTCACAGATCATCATGCCTGATGCTGATACGTGTGTATGAATTTACTATCAGTAGTTTCCAGTTTTCTCATTTCCACAGAAATAAAATTTTCCTCAACTGTGCTAGTTAACAATGAATCCAATTGAAATCCACTTTACTAAAAATCTCGTCCTTAAAAATTTTTGTTTTCTGATGTTAAGTGGAATGTCAAATCCCTTTCTGTAAAATGTATAGCTAGTACAGTAAAAAAAAAAAAAAATTAATAATAATAGGCTATTTTCTTTCCTGCCACTGTGCAGTGACATTCTGTGCAGGAGCATCGTCATGTTCCAGTTTGGTGCTTGGAGGTCATTACCCAACATAATTCGCTTTGTCCTCTTTTCTTGGAAGATGAGTGCTGAGCCAGCAGGGCGGGCTTGCCTCCTTTGGGTGAGGCTGCTGGGTTTGGTTGGAGAAGGCAATGGCACCCCACTCCAGTACTCTTGCCTGGAAAATCCCATGGATGGAGGAGCCTGGTAGGCTGCAGTCCATGGGGTCGCTAGGAGACAGCTGAGCGACTTCACTTTCACTTTTCACTTTCATGCATTGGAGAAGGAAATGGCAACCCACTCCAGTGGGTTGAGAATCCCAGGGACGGGGGAGCCTGGTGGGCTGCTGTCTATGGGGTCGCACAGGGTCGGACACGACTGAAGTGACCAGCAGCAGCAGCAGCAGCAGCAGCTGGGTTTGGTGGTGGGGCGGCGTGGACTTCTGAAGTGAGTGGCGGCTCTGGAGACAGTTTCAGTCCCTCTTGGGTCATTTCTGGGCTCTATCGTCCTGGGTTCCCTCGCCTACAAGATGACATAATCAAGCTCCCTGGTAGACTCTTACTAAAGATGTGATGCTACTATGTCACCTCCTTGGCTCTCAACAGATACTAGTTTTTTCATTGACTATTGCTGGGAAAATGGGACTTTCCTGGTGGCTCAGTGGTAAAGAATCTGACTGCCAATTCAGGGGACATGGGTTCGATCCCTGGTTGGGGAAGATCCCACGTATTGCAGAGCAGCTAAGCCCTTGTGCCACAACTCTTGAGGCTGTGCTCTGAAGCCCAGGAGCCACGACTAGTGAGCCCTTGTGCCCTAGAGCCCGAGCTCCAAACAGGAGAAGCCGCCACCATGAGAAACCCACATACCACAACTAGCAAAAAGCCCAGGCAGCAACAAAGACCCAGTACAGCCAAACATAAATAAATAGAATTATAAAAAATGGAATGAATTTGTAGAATAGTGTGTGGAGGATTTAAGTATGAATACTGAAATCTTGTAAATTTGGTGTTTTTTTTTTTTTTTCTTAAGTCATGGAGTCCCTTATCCCAGGTCTATTTTTCACAGGAATTTGCGAATGTAATATGGGCTTCCCTCAGAGCTCAGTTGGTAAAGAATCCACCTGCAATGCAGGAGACCCCGGTTTGACTCCTGGGTTTGGAAGATCCCCTGGAGAAGGGAAAGGCTACCCACTCCAGTATTCTGGCCTGGAGAATTCCGTGGACTGTATAGTCCATGGGGTTGCAAAGAGTCAAATAAGACTGAGCGACTTTCACTTCACTTCACTTCTGAATGTAAGGATAAGGGAAAGCTGAAGGGTGGACACCCCCATCACAGAGTGGGGACCAGGAGAGCAGCCCCGGAGGGTCAGCACTGAGGGCCCCCCACTCCCCTTCCCTCTTTCTTGAGTCTCTGTGGTACTGTTGGCAACAGGAATGAGGCATGAGGGTTATGTTTTTTAAAGGGAAAGGAAAAAAAACAAGACCCTTAAGAGTGTTTCTTCCTTCTTGATGGAGATCATTAAGCTAACCATTCAAGCCAGAAGAGAAAGTCAGAAGGTCTCTTCCTTTGTGTGTGCAGCACTTGGTGCAGGGGGACTCCCCCGTGACCAGTCTCCTGGGCAGGCCACTTTCCCACTGGCGGATGTGGGCAGTTACGTAGCCCAGCGTCACAGAGGGACCACCTCCTGTGATGCACAGGGTGGGACGGGCCGTGAATTGAGATGGAGTGGGGGCAGGGGTGGGGAAGGGAGACGGGCTATTTAAAGTGTCTTTCGGGCTTGGTGTGTCCCGTACGCACCAGTAAAGCGTGACCTGAACGGCCTCTGCCAGGTGTCCAGTCCTGTGCTGCATTGACCCCGGTCAGTGCCTCAGAATGCTGTACTCTGTAACCCCGGGGAAGACCCAGAGCAAGGCCAGGAGGAGGGAAAGGCAAAGCGCGAGCCATGCCATCTTTGCTGGTTGAATCCCATTGTCTCTGCAAGAACTTCAGCTTCCTCCACCAGTATTCACTGGAGTGAGTTTGACTTGCAAATTTATACCAGGCCGACAAATAATAGAAGTGAGCAAATGAAATAATAGAGGAACTTGAAACTCTTCATCCTCCACTTAGATCCTGCCTCTCCCGGGCACTCATTTCGGGTATGTGTGCTGACTCAGCGGTTAAGAATCCACCTGCCGATGCAGGAGACTTGAGTCCGATCCCTGAGTTGGAAAGATCCCCTGGAGAAGGAAATGGCCACCCACTCCAGTATTTGTGCCTAGAGAATCCCATGGATAGAGGAGCCTGGCAGGCTACAGCCCATGGGGTCGCAGACAAGTCCCCCACAACCTAGTGACTAAGCAACAATACACACAGTCAAGACAGAGGCTCCTCTTTAGGGAGGGGCTGAGCAGTGTGGCTCAGACAAGAGCAAAATGTCCTCCTTTCCTTTGTGAGTGTGTGAGTGTGCTCGGTCACTCAGTCGTGTCTGACTCTGCAATCCCACGGTCTGTAGCCCACCAGGCTCCTCTGTCCATGGGATTCTCCAGGCAAGAATACTGGAGTGGGTTGCCATTTCCTCCTTCAAGGGATTTTGCCCACCCAGGGATCGAACCCACGTCTCCTGCATCGTAGGCAGATTCTTTACCCCTGAGCCTCCTGAAATGCCCCCTTCTTCACTTTCTTCCCCCCCAAATCCATTCAGTGCTCCAAACCATGAAACCAACCCCTGCCTGGTCTCCCTTGCCTGCCCAGCCCCATCTCATCCTCCAGACCTTAAAGACTGATCCCAACACACCTCCCCACTCACCTCTCTCCCATCATTTCCAAACCTCAGTATCAGACATCTGAGCTAATTAAACCACCAATCACATCACACCACTCCTGAGGAAAGCCCAGCACCTCTGTGTGGCCCTGAGGATACTCTGCTCTCCCGTCTGACGGCCTTTGCCTGTCCGCCCCCACCCCACTGTGCTGGGATACTTATAGTTTCCAAAACACCCCACGAGTCCCATTCCTGGGCCTTTATCCTTACTGACTACCCCACCACAAGTCCCCTTGTCTTCCTATAATTGTGCTGGACCACAGGCACCTCCTGGGTGGGGTGAGCCTTAGTCGTCCTGGAGCCCCACAAAGCAGAAGCTCGGCAGAACCACCCCCCTCCACCAGATAAATGGAGAAGTGCCCACCCAGTAGGAGAATTTGGGAATGTCAGTCTCTCAGTCATGTCCAACTCTGCGACCCATGGACTGTAGCCCGGCCAGGCTCCTCTGTCCATGGGATTTCCCAGGCAAGAATACTGGAGTGGGTTGCCATTCCCTTCTCCAGGGGATCTTTCCCACCCAGGGATCAAACCCAGGTCTTCTGCATGGCAGACAGATTCTTTACCATCTGAGCTACAGGGAAGTCCCTATCCCATGAAGTCTCTTTTCAGCCAGAACATTTCAGAACAGCAGTACAGGGCAGTGCCGTGATCAAGGGCAGCATCATGGTCAAGGGCAGAAGCTAGACCCGAGTTTGGCCCCAACTCTGCCCAGGGAGGTCCTCGGCAGAGTGTGGGGAGTCACAGAACCACACCACAGAGTGGCGGGAAGGTTAGGAGAGACGGCTGTGCCAGAACAGTGGGGAAAACGCCTGGATCCATGTGGTCTCATTTTATTTCTTTTTTTCCCCTTAATCTCTCTCAAATCAAAATCCAGCTTGAAAAGTGCTTTCCTTTTTCCCTGGGAAGGAGCCAGATGTCCGCTTCCCCAGGGGAACAGGCTTAATGACAGAGAGACCGGCGTTCAGTCCAGAGGGTCAGAAGGTGGGCGGCCACAGCGCGGTGGGCTCTGCATTCTGAAGGCCTGGAAAACCCATGGCTTACCACGGAAACCATGACAGGACTTTAGATTAACACCCGCCCTCCCTTCCTCCCCCGGGGCCCCCTCGAGTGAAAGGACAGAGGCCCCCAGCGCCTCAGAGAGAAGCCCACTCTGCGGTTTGGCTTTTCCTGTACTCCCACTCCCTCCCACTCGGCCGAGCTGCTGTTGCTCAGGGACCACTTCCTTCGGAGCTCGCAGGCAGCAGAACCTGCAAGGCCAGCGCCTCTGATGGGGGCCCCCTGAGGCACCAGCAGAGGCCAAGACACTTTCTGTGTCTGCCAATACCTTCTCTTCTGAGTCCAGGAATCTCACCTCCGATTGCTTTTGAGAAAAAAAAAAAAGCCCCCATGGCAGCATCGTTTCCCCGCAATAACCGTATCTTCAAAGGAACTATTGTCCTACTTTGATAAACACCAAAAGGTGCCCTAAGAGCCATAGATTTGGGAAATGTTTCCTTTAAGGACAGACCACAAACTGCATCTCTGTGTGCAGTGATCCCTGAAGGTTTCAGCATTAGAATCCTGTCTGTTTCCCTTCCTCAGCTCTTCTGGAATCAGCTCTTCACACCCTTCTCTGCCTTTCGAGCGCTAGCCCGAAAGGAAGCTCCCATAAAGATCAGTGGTAGTTCCACGGACCAGACAGGACCTTATTTGACTTGAGCTGGAGGCATAAAGTGGGTTAATTTGATTCCCAAAGCAAGAAGTTGCTATCGCAAATAAATTAATGACTCATTCTCATGGATGGGCTTGGAGGCGCTGGGAATGGATTAATGTTTTTTATTATCAACAAGCTTTTGTTAAACTTAACCCTGTGCCAGACGCTATGCTGGTCCCTGGGTGCTCTGTCCATTCCATCTGGAAGGGCAATTGATCTAAATAAATAATAGTTCAGGTCTCAAAAATCAGCTGGACTCAGAATCCTATTTAGTGTAAGCTTTGAAAGGTGTTCTGTAGTTGTTGAAGTTAAAACTGCGGTGTTTATTCAGGGAGATGGTATTGTCTGTGCAGAAGGCAAAAGATCGATTTGGCGTCAGAAGACCTGACTTTCTGTCTCAACTCTCCTGTATATTAGCTGTCACGTTTTAGCAAAGTCCTTGCATCCTTGGTTTCCTCATGAGAGCACCTCCTCAGTGAATCAGAGTTGGAATTAAATGAGACAATGTGTGCAAAGCATGCCTTGCAAACTCAGCTTCAACACAGGCTGATTCTTTCATAGGATTTACACATGAGGTCATTAAAACTTTACAGAATTGTGTTTAAAAGTTGTTTTATAGGAAAGCTGGCAATGTTTCCAAGCATGTTCACAGACTCAGTAGATTTCAAGGTTGAACAATAACATTCCAACCCAAACAACCAAATTCTGAGCAGCCAAAATTCAAGGAGGAAATGATAAGAAGATAGGAAAAATGTGGAAATGATTTAAATTAAAAAAAAAAAAAAAGGAAGGATGTGAGACAGAGGGACAAGAGAAAGGACGCATATGTGGTTGCATCTGACTCTTTGTGACCCCATGGACTGTAGCCCACTGTCCTTGGGATTCTCCAGGCAAGAATACTGGAGTGGGTTCCCATGCCCTCCTCCAGGGAACCTCCCCAACCCAGGGATCATCCCTTATGTCTCCTGCATTGGCAGGCGGGTCCTTTGCCACTAGCACCACCTGGGAAGCCTAAGAAAAGATGCGAGGGAAGTGTAGTAGGTGGGAGAAAGGCTAGGGAGAAATCCAGCCTCCCCAAGCAGAGGATGGGGACCTAGAAGAAGTGAGGGATGTGGAGGCTGGGGTACCCTATGACTTCATGCAGGAAGGGAACCGTGGCTCCTCTACCCAGTAAGATCTCTGCCATCTCAGTTTCTTTGCATTTGCTCCTCCCTCTCTCTGGAACATTCTTCTAACCTCAGCCAGCCACTCCCTTCACTCATAACAATACTCTCATTCCCCTGCTAAAGTCTTCAGTTCTCGGCTGAATCGTCTCTTTTGCAGAGATGTCCCCTCTACCTCTTTATCTGACATCACTTGACTAAATGGCAGGAAAAAGTTGCATGAGCAGATGGAGAGCCTGGGGTCTCAGATGCTGAATTTCAGGTAGTTTAGCACCTACTACTGTGATCAGCATTGCTGTTACTTTTAAACAAAGTGTCAGTTATCTTCATAAATAATGAAGAATTCAAATACCCATAGATTGAAGAAAAAACAAGTCTGATGCAGTGATTTCATCTCCAGTGAGCTCCAGTGAAGGTAGAGGTTTTGTTTATTCCCTGACACATCAACACTTAGTTCCTGACATATGGCTGGCACTTATAAAAATTGACTGAACAGAGGAAGTTCAGTTCAGTCGCTCAGTCACGTCCCACTCTTTGCGACCCCATGGACCGCAGCACGCCAGGCCTCCCTGCCCATCACCGACTCCCTGAGTTTACCCAAACTCATGTCCATTGAGTTGGAGATGCCATCCAACCATCTCATCCTCTGTTGTCCCCTTTTCCTCCTGCCTTCAATCTTTCCCAGCATCAGGGTCTTTTCAAATGAGTCATCTCTTCGCATCAGGTGGCCAAAGTATTGGAGTTTCAGCTTCAACATCTGTCCTTCCAATGAAACACCCAGGACTGATCTCCTTTAGGATGGACTGGTTGGATCTCCTTGTTTTAGCAAAGCACTGTGGCACTTTGGCCCCCCTCGGTTGCTTCTGCTATTCCTTTTCTAGCTTCATGAGGAAATTACAGCAGAGTCGATGCCAAAGTTGAGTGGCTGGTGATACAGCTAGAACCAGGAGCAGCCACCCTGTTCCCTCTCGTGTCACTTAACTACTGTGTTTGTGACCAGGGGCCAAGCAGAGCCCTGCATCAATAATGTGAATGTAGCTTTTCCTTTCTTCAGATGACTTCGATCCCTTCAAAGGATCACAGATTAGTTAAAATTACTGTTAGTACTAGATTTTTATTATCTAAATTTAGACATCATTTTATTTACATTTGCTTTGTTGAATTGCTTTTATTCCCTTTTTTTTTTTCCTCTTGTGAAAAGAAGGAAAAAGCAACAGAAAAGCACGTCGTGGAATGTTAGAGCTGCCTCATACCTGGCAACAAAAACAGAATTTGCCTTTTGTGAAAATGTGAGATGGTTCTGGAGAAGATAATAAATGATGCTCCATCAAAATATGTCTTACCAAATTCACCCTTTACTATGTTTGGTTTTGTTTTTAATTATCCTTTCTCTCTCTTCCCTTCCACAACCCTTCAGGAATTTCTGTGCTGGATTCTTAACTCTTGCGTCTTTGCAAATTTGAAATCTTCAGGAGTGTTACAGCTTTAGGTGTACAGATCTCATTTCCTGCTTTCTACTAGAACTTTTATTTTGTTCAGGAATCTGCTTCACCCACTAAGCCCATGTTTCTTTAAAAAAAAAAAAAAAAGAACTTAGCTGTTTGTTTATTGTAGGCTGCACCATACCACATGCAGGGTCTTAGTTCGCTGACCAAGGGTCAAACTCACGCCCCTTGTATTGGAAGCACAGTCTTAACCACTGGACTGCCAGGGAAGTTCCAAGCCCATATGTCTAAGAGGAAGCTGAACCACCCTCAGTTTAATTGGGGTGGACTTGACCAGTCTAAAGCCTTTCTCTCCTCTTGGTGAGTGACTGGCCCGAGGATAGACATACAGGCATGTGACTCCATTTGCTTTATGAGATGAGGCATCTGGTTAAAGATACCTCTAGATGCTTTACCAGAAGCCTCTAGAAAACACCAAATGGCTCCACAGGGATATTCCCATAAGCAGTATCATCTATGGCAAACAACCTTTTCTAAAACTATATTCAGAATTCAAATCACAATAGGAAACAAGTTACCAAAAGGGGCAGTTAGTAAATATAAATAATATTTTCACATCAAAAATTGGAGGACATAAAACAATCTAAACATGTTTAAAATACAAGGAAAGAGTACAAAGGGAAAATATAGATTAAAAGTTCAGTTTATACAAGTGAAATAAAAATACTGGATATGAAGCCTCAAAAGGTAGGCTTAATAGAAAGTTAACATACAGTTGAAAGAAAGATTAATGAATTAGAATATAGAACTAAGGAAATCACTTAGTATGTGGTTCAGAAAGGAAATGAAGTGGAAAAGGTACAGGGTAGAATGAGAAAGGCTAACGTACCTAATTAGAGTTCTAGAACAAGAAGATAAAAGAAAAAAATAGAGACTGTAGTCAGCCAATAAGTGTCTGAAATTTTTCCAGAAGAGAGAAAAAATATGAGTCTCCGAGTTGTATGAGTCTACTGAATCTAGGATAGTATATGGTAGTAAAACTGCAGAATATCAAAGGCAAAGGTAAAAAGAAAAATCAGAAAGTTATTTTAAAAAAACAGACAAGTTACAAAGAAATAATTAAACTGACAGTGGATTTCTAAGAAGCAATAACAGATGCCAGGACCATAAATAATACCTTTTATAATAAATACTCAGGGAAAACCAGTTATCGTCACAGGAATCTTATTTCTAGCTAACTTACCATTCAAAGTTAAAAGTTAAATACAGATAATTTCAGACATATAAAGTCTAACAGTTGAGCCCTCACAGAGTCTTGCTGACATAAATTACTGAAAGGTATACTTCAGCAAGAAGGATATTGAATCCAAGAGGAAAGACAGAGCTCCCAAAACACACAAGTGGCCAAAGAAATCCATCCAATGCACCGTCAAGTCTACTTACTGACTGTACAGATAATTATAATGGCTAACTGAGTAATGTGAAACTAAAGTCAAGATGGACCCCGTATAATAGATGATAATATCATAAAAGATGGAAGAGAAGCTCAGATGTTAAGTCATTTTTGATTTGTTCAATAAAAGAATAGACATGCCAAATCATCTCTAGATTTTGTTAGAAAAACATAAGGTCAAGTTTAAATTTTAAGAGGTAGTGGATGACAGCCAAAATAATTTTTTAATGTATGCTTTCCAAACAATTTTACAGGGAAATAAGGAAGTAAAAGAATCTGATCTATTCACTATCAGCCAGGATCAGATCAGATCAGTCGCTCAGTCGTGTCCGACTCTTTGCGACCCCATGAACCGCAGCACGCCAGGCCTCCCTGTCCATCACCAACTCCCGGAGGTCACTCAGACTCACATCCATCGAGTCAGTGATGCCATCCAGCCATCTCATCCTCTGTCGTCCCCTTCTCCTCCTGCCCCCAATCCCTCCCAGCATCAGAGTCTTCTCCAATGAGTCAACTCTTCACATGAGGTGGCCAAAGTACTGGAGTTTCAGCTTTAGCATCATTCCTTCCAAAGAAATCCCAGGGCTGATCTCCTTCAGAATGGACTGCTTGGATCTCCTTGCAGTCCAAGGGACTCTCAAGAGTCTTCTCCAACACCACAGTTCAAAAGCATCAATTCTTCGGCGCTCAGCCTTCTTCACAGTCCAGCTCTCACATCCATACATGACCACAGGAAAGACCATAGCCTTGACTAGGTGAACCTTTGTTGGCAAAGTGATGTCTCTGCTTTTGAATGTGCTATCTAGGTTGGTCATAACTTTCCTTCCAAGGAGTAAGCGTCTTTTAATTTCATGGCTGCAGTCACCATCTGCAGTCATTTTGGAGCCCAGAAAAAGAAAGTCTGACACTGTTTCCACTGTTTCTCCATCTATTTCCCATGTAGTGATGGGACCAGATGCCATGATCTTCGTTTTCTGAATGTTGAGCTTTAAGCCAACCTTTTCACTCTCCACTTTCACTTTCATCAAGAGGCTTTTGAGTTCCTCTTCACTTTCTGCCATAAGGGTGGTATCATCTGCATATCTGAGGTTATTGATATTTCTCCCAGCAATCTTGATTCCAACTTGTGTTTCTTCCAGTCCAGCATTTCTCATGATGTACTCTGCATATAAGTTAAATAAATATGGTGACAATATACAGCCTTGACGTACTCCTTTTCCTATTTGGAACCAGTCTGTTGTTCCATGACCAGTTCTAACTGTTGCTTCCTGACCTGCATACAAATTTCTCAAGAGGCAGATTAGGTGGTCTGGTATTTCCATCTCTTTCAGAATTTTCCAGTTTATTGTGATCTACACAGTCAAAGGCTTTGGCATAGTCCATAAAGCAGAAATAGATGTTTTTCTGGAACTCTCTTGCTTTTTCCATGATCCAGTGGATGTTGGCAATTTGATCTCTGCTTCCTCTGCCTTTTCTAAATCCAGCTTGAACATCAGGAAGTTCACGGTTCACATATTGCTGAAGCCTGGCTTGGAGAATTTTGAGCATTACTTTACTCGCGTGTGAGATGAGTGCAATTGTGCGGTAGTTTGAGCACTCTTTGGCATTGCCTTTCTTTGGGATTGGGATGAAAACTGACCTTTTCCAATCTTGTGGCCACTGCTGAGTTTTCCAAATTTGCTGGCATATTGAGTGTAGCACTTTCACAGCATCATCTTTCAGGATTTGGAATAGCTCCACTGGAATTCCATCACCTCCACTAGCTTTGTTCGCAGTGATGCTTTCTAAGGCCCGGTTGACTTCACATTCCAGGATGTCTGGTTCGAGGTCAGTGATCACACCATCATGATTATCTGGGTCGTGAAGCTCTTTTTTGTACAGTTCTTCTGTGTATTCTTGCCACCTCTTCTTAATATCTTCTGCTTCTGTTAGGTCCATACCATTTCTGTCCTTTATCGAGCCCATCTTTGCATGAAATGTTCCTTTGGTATCTCTGATTTTCTTGAAGAGATCCCTAGTCTTTCCCATTCTGTTGTTTTCCTCTATTTCTTTGCATTGATCGCTGAAGAAGGCTTTCTTATCTCTTCTTGCTATTCTTTGGAACTCTGCATTCAGATGTTTATATCCTTCCTTTTCTCCTTTGCTTTTCGCTTCTCTTCTTTTCACAGCTATTTGCAAGGCCTCCCCAGACAGCCATTTTGCTTTTTTGCATTTCTTTTCCATGGGGATGGTCTTGATCCCTGTCTCCTGTACAATGTCACGAACCTCATTCCATAGTTTTTTGGGTTAGTTCTAAAGGTCGGGAGGAGCAAAAGAAGCAGAGCTATAAGATGCAGACAGGAGCTGTAGTTATTCCTCAAATTCAGCCATGGTCCCGCCCAAATATCATGTAACCTGAAGACTGAATTGGAAAGTTGGTTTCCAATAATACCATTCAAAGTCTTAAAGAGAAGGACAGAGAAGAAGAAATATGTTAGCATATGCACATACATGCATACAGAAGGAGAACATAAAAAATAGACATAGTTCCAACAGCCCCCTCTCCCTCTAACTGGTTGAGACATATAACTTCCTTCCCCCACAGCTCATTCTGTGCTTCCTCCAGCCTCATCCAGGCTTCCTTCAGCCTTCAGCTGATTGAAGCTCTCTGGTGCAGTGACTCAGCGCCTCATTCCAAAGGGATCTGGATCCTTACTGCCCTCTGTCTCTCTTTTTTTTTTTTTTTTTAGTTGCTATAGTTTTCCGTTGGACATAGAAGTACTAAAGAACAACTCCCAATGCCCTGGGTTCCAAATAGAGCTACCCCCCCCCCACCCCCGTGGTGTTGAGCAAACGAATTTCCTCTCAGTGACTGACCCAGCCCAGCCTGGCAGGGGTAATGGGGCTACCACATGATACTTGTGACATCAGATGTGTGGAGTTTTTCCACCATCTGGGCACCTACAGTTCACATCAATCCTGACAATAACTGGAATTAGTGCAGACTGAAGCTCAGTCAGTAAAGAATCTCTGCCTGCAATGCAGAAGACTTGGGTTTGATCCCTGGGTTAGGAAGATCCCCTGGAAAAGGAAATGCCCCACTCCAGTATTCTTGCCTGGAGAATCCCATGGACAGAGGAGCCTGGGTTACAAAGAGTCAGACACGACTCTGCATTCACATGCACAGATGAGGAGGTCCACAGGACAAGATCCAAATGAGTCCTGAGCACAGAGGCATATGTCTCTGTGGGGTTGAGATGCACCATCCTCCCAGCTTATGGGTGTGCTCACCAACCTGTAAACTTTCCAGACGCCATATTTTTGAGGGTTTTGTGGAGGCTTCATCATATAGGCATGATCAGTCACTGTCTCAAGCTCCACCTTCCTCCCCTTCTCAGTGGATGAAAGCATGAGCCCAAAAGCTCCATGTTTCTGATTATGGCTTAGTCATTCTGATGACCAGTATCCCCAGAAGCTATCCTGGAGTCCACCCAGAGTGACTTGAGACACTCTTATCACCCAGGAAATTCCAAGGAACTCTGTTGGGAGCCAGGATAAAAGACTGAAAGTTAAAATAGATTCCTAAATGCTCTTAGCACTTAAGAAATTACAAAGATGTCAGAAGCTGTGTGCCAGGAACTGGGAGCAGAGACCTAGAGACAGATTTTCAACAATTCTTTTCCTTTCGGTTCTGTGGCATCTGGCACCACCTCTGGTCAGACGGCCATCTCAAGTGCCAATTCAGCCGGTCCCCTGGGGACACATTCCTCCCTTATAACACAATCTCCTAGAATGCCTTAAGTTTCGGGGCAAGAGGTAGAAGCAAGAGAGTCTAGATGTGTTATCTGATGTAGTCTTTTCCTGGCCCATGGGTACTGGCTAAGGCAGAAATGGCATGGCTTGAAGAAACCCACTGGACTAGCACAATCATGTCCATTAACTGAGAAGGTGAATCCAGTTCACTTGGCTCTCCTTTTCTCCCCAGCTACATAGACATTCCCCACGTTGTTTCATCAGCCTCACCTAATGAGATCTTGTAGGTGATCCACATTTTTAATTATATCTCCCTAGCCTGGGGGACTGGGAGCTTTGACCTCTCTGAACTTCTCAGCCTCTGACAACGTAGCCAGACAACGTAGCCATCCAGGCTACCAGCTCATCTCGGCAGAGAGAGGACCTCTCATGGCACAGTCCCCTACTCTGAGGACACAGAAGCTTGTCCTCGGAGTAGCAGGGCTGTCCTTCCAGGAGTCGGGGAAGGCAGCTCTTCCAGGGCTCTGAGCGGCCCATCAGTTTAAGACACAGCACAACACATTGAGTCCACTCTACCCGGTCTCGTCACCCTCGGAGTGAGACGAGACCTCGGGCACTTCAGAGAGCTTGGCCACACCACCCGGCACGCACAGGCCCCTCCCGGAAAGGCCCTGCCCTTGTGCTCCTCCTATTGGACTCCGTTGCTTTAGCAACCACATAGCAAGTGTAGCCGCAAACAAGATGGTAGTCTCCTAGGTCACTTCTGACACCCATGTCACTACTTTGCAATCATATTTCTCAGTTTATGTTTTCATCTCCTGTCTTGGCAAAAATAAAAACAAAGTCCAAAAAAAAAAAAAAAATCCAAGGGCTGATTTGGTGGGCATTAAACACCCTCTTCTGTCTCCCAGGAGAAAAAAACACTGACCATTTCTTGATTAGCATTTTCCTTCGTGTGAACAGAAAATGTAACGTCTTGCTGGGTTGAAGTGTCCTTGTGCCCCGCCATCAACTGAGTTTGTAGAAAAGGGAGAAGTCATATATTTGGCTTGTAGTTGGCATAGTCACCTACAGGGAAGCCAAAACGAGGCAGACAAACACAAAGTAAGCCAGGTTGCCTCCATCGTGACGAAATCGGAAAACACCGGTCGGTGTGGGCAGGGGGTAAAGCAGGAGCTGGGACAGCAGCTGTCAGGTGTCGACAGCATAGCTTTTAAAGTTTCAAATCATAGAGGAATCGGGCTGTCTCTGGAGTGTGAGTGCTGTCTCAGTGTGTCTTGTTGACGGGCCAGAGATGCGCTTCTTGCAGTGCGTGCTAAGTCACTTCAGTTGTGTCTGACTCTTTACGACCCCGGGGACTATAGCCCGCCAGGCTCCTCTGTCCATGAGGTTGTCCAGGCAAGAATACTGGAGTGGGTTGCCATGCCCTCCTCCAGGGGATCTTCCAGACCCGGGGACCGAACCCGCATCTTTTTACATCTCCTGCATTGGCAGGCAGGTTCTTTACCACTAGCGCCACCTGGGAAGTCCTGTGCTTCTTGCAAAGAGCATGCCAAGATAATCTTCCTTGGCAACAAAAACGTGCTGGGGGAGAAGATGCTGAAGACAGCCGTTATATCAAAGTCTGGTCCTTCGTGTGCTCCGGCTCTCACAAAAATAGGTTTAGGAGGAAGACGCCAGTGTCTGTTTCCTCCCCAAGATCAGTCTGTGATCTCCCAGTGAGGGTGACATCTTTAAGGAGAATGAATTTACATGATGATTTAAAAAAAATCACAGAAAAATGCAGGGCAGCATCTTCCTTGGGACCTGAGGGTGCTGCCAGCCTCCTGCCCTGAATCTCTGCATGCAGATACCCAGAGGTACCCTGGTAGCAATGTGAGAGATGGGAACTAAATGCAACCATAGTTCTTGTTTATTATTTCAAGCAGAAAATTGTTGTTGCAAATATATATATTTAGGACTGACAGGTCAGCCTGCCGTACAGAGTAACTGGACTTTGTCCAGATGACCAGCACAAGGCCTTATGTTAATCCCTGGAAAAATGAGAGAGCTGCTACAGTGACCTTGTCCCTGCCCTCCCCCCTGTCCTCCACCTCTCCCTCTCCGCCAATCAGAAGCCCCCGCCCCGTGCCTGCTATCATCAAAGTTTGCTGTTCTGTGTTAGCACTGCCATGTGCCTCTGAGATGGCTTGAAATGTTTTGAAAATATGCCGAGGTTAAGTGATATTTATGGGCCTGTGTTTTGCACTGGCTATTATTATTCTTATTATTCAGTTGAGAGCCACATCCAGATAAAGTGGTCCTCCTCTCCTAAATCAGGGACGGTGAGGAACCACTGCCCACCCTTGGCTCTCAACTTCACCCCTCCCTGCCAAAGCCATGGTTCTTTTCTGCCCCCAGCTCTCCTGGTGAATTGCAGCTAGGAGCTTCATAGAAAAACAGAGCTTGATAAGGGTCCAGAAGTCCAGACATATCTTGCTTTTAGGGTGAATGTTCCCTGCATGTCCAGAATGTGTTTTCTCCCGTGCCTTACAATAATTATGTTGTGGTACATGGAGTGACCACTAAGATTGAAAGGGAGACTTTCAAGCTTGTTCTTGTCAAGAGGGAATGTCTTAACACTAGGCCGCACTTTATTCATCCTTCAAAGTGCCTGCTAAATTCCAATTCTTTTTGTAATTTTTTTCTTTTCATTATTAAGTGCCTACTATCTGCCTGGCCTTAAGCTTTTCTTTTGATCTACCGTATGGTGCTTTTTATTTATACTAACAACAAAGCTGGGAATCTCTTAAAATGAGGCAGGAGGAAATGTCCTTTGACATGTCCTGCTGACTTTTGGCGCTTGCCACAGAAAGCTATGAAGACAAAAATCCCCATCTATTATCGTGGCTTTTATTATCCAAACCCTTGGCTACCAAGAATGTCATTGTGTGAGTTGGGGGCTGAGATGGGGATGGCACCCACTCAACTCTACTAAAGACGCTGTATCCCTGGTTCTGTGCCAAACCTCCAACACAGGCCTAGTCTCTGCTTGGAACTGGGGACCTGGGGGAATCTCAAGGCATTTGTGCCAGTGGGTGCCTTATTGAATCAGACCCACTGACAGCTGCTTACTCAGAAATGATCCACAGAAAGTTTTGCTAGTGCTCAATCTTTCTGAGTACTGTCTGGATACTGGATGAACAGCTAACCAAATGACAGGGATAGATAACAAAGAAGGCGAGAGGACCCCGCCTCTGAACTGGGGCTGCTCAGGTCTTACAAGGCCGCTGGCTTACCCTGGAGCATGTCCGCAGTAGCACTGCCGAGTCAAACAGAGAAGACAAACCAGATTCTCACTTGCTTTTATCCAGGTCTTCCACGAGCTACAGATTTGAACAGAAGCTGCCACTCTCTGAGTTGGGGGTGGTCTCCTGTGACAGCGTGGAAGAGCTGAACAAAGATGAGGCTGGCCGCCTCACCTCCAGGGGAGGAAACACCGTCTTCTTTACGATGGCCTCGAAGCCTTGTGTCACCGAGTTTCCGTAAGTGCCACCAAGTTCAGCGGCCGGTTTTCAACCCTAAGATCCACAGGAAGGCCCTGGTCTTTTAATAAACTCACGGCTGTTACAGCAAATCAGAACGTGAAAATTTGCCCCCTCCAGGAGCAACCAGGGGCGATCTGCATTATTACTAGCAGAGGGCTGCCTCAGAGTTTGTTTTGGCTTTTTCTTGCATTTCATCCAAATCAGTTGCTTTTAAAGAAATAAGCAGGTTGTGAGCAAAGATGAGAAAGGAAGAGAGACAGCTGAGTGCTGGTCATTCACTACCGATTCGAGGACTCAGGCTACCGGTTAGGTTTATTTCCCTCGAAAAGATTTATTACACAAATAATAGTATTTCTTCTCCTTAAAGCACATCTGTGAGCCGGGAACCCCATGAGTGAGTGTATCACGTAGGAGGTTCGGTGAGGGAACAAAAGCGGCTTGCTGTCCCAGTCTTTCATGAGAAGACTCAGAGCAAGCTTAGTTTTCTGATCACAGCAGGGTTGATGGGGGTGTTAATTTCCTTATTACACACCATCCTCTCCAAATGCCTTTATGTGTCACGGGATTCTCACATATATCAAAGCGCTGCAAGGATGCTGATACAAACATAGGCATTATTATGACTGTTCCTTCTTGGCATTGGGAATGAGTACCCATGTCAGCTGTGTCCAAGAGACTGAAGCCTCAGAAAGGGCAAGACTTGTTCCTTCCTGTGGGACTAGAAGGTAACCTAGAAAAGGTCCACTTTGTCTCCCGCGTGCTCCACGTGTCTCCCGCGTGCCCCGTTGACCCTCACAGTCCACACGCAGTGCTGGGTGTCCTTGAATCATCACCCCGCATGGAATCGGGTAGCCCAGCCCACAGTTTGTTGTTGGCCTCTGAGCCTGGCACATGATAGCACTCAAAAAATTAATGTTGAAGTGAATTGGATCATTCTGCTCTTCCCTGGGGATTCCTCTACACCATCTTCATCTGCGCTCACCATCTAAACTCAGCTGCGCCCTCGGTTGGCTGGCAGGAGCCATCTGACTTAGAGACCCAGGTGAATGGCGCTCAGGGCCGATGGGGTAAGTAAAGTCTCAGGCTTTATACACGCCTTCACCAAAACCAGATATCAAATAAGGAACTCCGGGCATCTGGAAAGAGCTTGTTTGTGGGCCCCTCAGTGCTCATCAGCAGCCTGTCCTTCCTTGTCTGGACGGTGCCTGACTCAGGTTCTGACTCAGGTTCGCCTGCCTGAGAAGCCTGCACATGTGCTCAGTCACTTCAGTTGTGTCCGACTCTCTGTGACCCCATGGATGGTAGCTCACCAGGATGCTGTGTCCATGGGGATTGTCCAGGCAAGAATACTGGAGCGGGTTGCCATTTCCTCCTCCAGGGGATCTTCCGGACCCAGGGATCAAACCTGGGTCTGTTAACATCTCCTGCATGGGCAGGCAGGTACTTTACCACTCAAGTCGCCTGGGAAGCCCAGGCTCTGTGGGGACTTGGAAATGGCTGGAATCCGAAGCCAAGGAGACCTAGGTTAGAATCCTGGGCCTGTCTTTTCCTGCCTATTTTCTGTGGCAGATCCTCCCACATTCCCCAGCCTCAGTTCCCTCACCTGGACAGGAGGTGACCTTAGCTGCTAGACGGAATTATGAAGACGGAGAAGGGGTTGCTACACACGGAGTTTGGAGGATTGAGAAATGAGGCCGCTCAGATGACATCCTGCACACTCAGCAGGCCTGGATACCTACGCCAGCCTCTCATTGTTTTTTCTCTATGGGGAAAATCTGAGTCAGGGAATGTGGGCTTCATTGCCAGGATGGTTGATAAGATTGGAATCATCCCTCAAAGCGTCTGATCTCAGCCACTCAGGGGAGACTTCAGAAACTTTTTAACAAACCTCCCTACTTGTTTCAGCTTGTTCTGGCAAACCACTTAGTGGCCCAGTATGGAGTCTGGTTGTGTGATATAGAGCAGACACACACGTGCAAAAGGGTCAAGAAGAGGGTTCCCTTTGCAGCCTTGGAAGGGACTGTTTGCACCCAAGAAGTACGGGCACGTAAGGGCAGAGAGGTCCACTGGGCATCTCTGTAAGGGAACTGGATCCTGCCAACTTTGTAGCCAGAAGCTTGGGGCTTGGGCAGGAAATGGCTGGTGTTACGTCACCCTCCTTTACTTGCTACAGTCCTCTAGAAAAGTGGCTTATGTCTTATCCTTGCAGGAGGTAACTGTGGTCCTATAAGCTTTATAGGAGCAGCTCACATGTATAAGGTAGGAGCCAAAGTTAATGTTTCTGGCACACAGCCTTGGGAGGAGTCTTCAGAGAATACTAACAGCCAGCAGTTACTTCGCGCTCACTACTCGCCCAGCTCTGTTGTAATCACTTGACATACAATAAATCACCTATTTCCCTTCTGACACATAAGCCCGAGTCTCAGATGAGGTAAGAGTCTTTCAAACCGGGCTTCACAAACGGATTTTCTTTTTCCAAAATAGCTTCCTCTAAGTCATACACAAAACTGTTTCTTACTAATGTTGGAAGTCCCATGCCATCCTCTATCAGGTGACCACGAGGTCCTCTGTGTCACGCTGGACTAGGTGCCCGAGGACGGACGTGCCCTTTGACCAGCTTCTGCAGTGTGGTCGCCGGGATATTATGGAATCTTACACTGCTCTCTTGCGTTTGCCCAGAAGAACTCTATTTATTAATGTAATACCCCTGTGGGTCAACCTGCATGTGCAACGCTTCTTTTTATGAAAAGGAAGTTTCCAGATACCATGTTGTTATGAAAATTAAATGAGGAAATACACAGAAGCCTCCTAGCCCAGAGCCTGCCACATAGCTATGCTCAATGAAAGTCAAGGATTTCACAGCAGTAATATAGAGGAACTTTCTAACCAAAGGAAACAGCGTATGCGAAGGGAGAGGCTGAGTGATCGGAGAACTACGAGGATGTACTGGTCAGCTCTGGCTGTGTAACAAAGTGCCCCAGACTGCAGGGCTCAAACAACAGAGAGTTACTGTTGCACAGTTCTGGAGGCTTGAAGGTCAAGATCAAGGTGTTGGCAGGGTGGCTCCTTCTGAGGGCTGAGGGTCTGCAGTGGGAGAGTTGATGAGGGGCAGGGCAGGCCAAACAAATAGATAAGACAAAATGACCAGAGACCAAATCCTTAAGGGCATTAGAAGATACTCAGTGACTATCAATATGTCATCAGTACCGGGCTAAGGAAATTCACAGGTAGATAAGGTGTGACCTCTGACCCCAAGGAGCTGTAAGCCTGGTGAGGTCAGGCCCTGATGAGATCACCTGAGTGGTGGGTTGAGCTGACAGTGAGGATGACGGGGAGGAAGGAGCACCTCACCCAGTGCTTGCCTGGCATGGACCAGAGAGACAGGGTGAGGACACCCCAAAGTCCTGAAGCAACAGAGTCCTCAGGGCTGGGCCAGAATCGGGCTGTCCTGCTGCTGTGGGGGGACGAGCAGCCACGGAGGCTGGGCTTTGCTGCAAGCCGTGCTGGTCCCTTCAGGAGTGTGTGCTGCTCTGTGCTCACACCCTCACGTGCACTGCCCCAACTCTGCAGGAGGCACACCCAGACACCCAGGGATAATCGAGCTGCATCTGGTAGGAGAACGCAGCCATGGATGTGAGAAGTGAAACATGGAGGCAAATTGATGGGTCTCAAGAAGGAATCCTAGAAAACCTAGACAGAGAATTAAAAAGCAGAAACATCACTTGGTCAACAAAGGTCAGTCTAGTCAAAGCTATGGTTTTTCCAATAGTCATGTATGGATGTGAGAGCTGGGCCATAAAGAAAGCTGAGCACCAAAGAATTGATGCTTTTGAACTGTGGTGTTGGAGAAGACTCTCGAGAGTCCCTTGGACTGCAAGGAGAGCCAGCCAGTCCATCCTAAAGGAGATCAGTCCTGACTATTCACTGGAAGGATTAATGCTGAAACGGAAGCTCCAATACTTTAGCCACCTGATGCGAAGAGCCGACTCACTGGAAAAGACCTTGGTGCTGGGAAAGATTGAGGGCAAGAGAAGAGGACGACAGAGGATGAGATGGTTGGACGGCATCACCAATTCAATGGACATGAGTTTGAGCAAATTCCAGGAGATAGTGAAGGACAAGAAAGCCTGGCGTGCTGCAGTCCATGGGGTCACAAAGAGTCGGACATGACTTAGTGACTAAACAACAAGAAAGAAAGAATCAGGTGGGATGGTGGGCGCGTCTTGGTTTCCTGAGGCTGCAGTTAGAGATCAGCACAGACCCGGTGGCTTGAAACAACAGATATTTAGTTTCTCACTGTTCTGGAGGCCAGAGTCCAAAGCTGCAGCATCGGCAGGGTGGATTGCATCCAAAAACTCAGGAAGAGCCACTCCAGCTGCCCTCCTGATTCTGGGGACACGGGTGGTCCTTGGTGTTCCAGGCATGAGTTTAGCCTCTGCCTCCGTCCTCACATGGCCTCTCTTATGAGGACGCCCTTCACTGGATTTAGGGCCCACCCTACTCTGGGGTGATCTCACCTCCAAAACCCTTACCTGAGTTACATTTGCAGAGACTGTTTTCTGTACGAGGTCACCTACACAGGTGCAGGGGGTTAGGACTTAGACTGCTGGGAGAGGGGCCACAGTTCAGCCCACTGCAGGCAATTAACCTCAAGTCCAGAGAAGTGGGGTAGGATCTGCTTTCCTGTTGCTTTTTTTAACCTTTTATCTTGTATTGGGATACAGACGATTAACACACAGCTTTGTGATAGTTTCAGGTGAACAGCAAAGGGACTCAGCCATACCTGTACAGGCATCCATTCTCCCGCAAACTCACCTCCCACCCAGGCTGTCACATGACATGGAGCAGAGCTCCGTGGAAACGGGGAGGATTTGGGTTGAGGGGCCAGTAGCATCTGAGCTGAGCCTTGCAGGGAGAGGCAGGTTGGATCTTCGAGAGGAGGGAAGGCAGTTTCAACAGAGGGAAGGGAAGTGAGGACTCAGAGACAGAGCACCGTCCCGCACAGAGCAGCAGCCACGCCGGAGGAGGAGTGACCTGGGTCCTGCCTCTGTCTTTCTTGCTGTTTCCTAAGTTCCCTCCATCACAGCCACGGCCACTACCACAACCCAACACTGAGCTCAGCCACGTGGCGGGAGGTATCGACAAGGAATGCCCCCTCCCCCCATCCCCACGGGGCAGTGCCCACTTGGCCTGGCCCTGGACCGCTCTGCTCAAGGTCCCCAGCAAACGTTTATGCCCAGTCACGAGTGTCCAAAGAAACCTGGGTGACCCGCGGAATAAGCATCTCCCGGCACCCCAACTTGACGAGGTACTTCAATAGTGAAAAGGTGTTATTTATATTGAGAAAAATAACCCTTGGTATATGAAGGAGGAGACTACAAAAGCTCCATGAGATTTTAAGGAAAAGAGGGTAACAATTCCCACCTGGTGATTGTGGCAAGGTGCTTATTGGCTAGTCTGCAAAACGCCTAGCTCATAGGAAGACCCTGGCAGTAGCAGGAAAGCAGCCACCGGCAGAGTCTGGAAGACTGTTCTGGGTTCTTTCTTGTTGAGTCTGTTCACTAGAAAGGCTTTAGGGACACTGGCCCCATAGGAGGCAGAGTGGGGTGCATCAGGTGGAAAGGCACCATGTGACGTCACTATGAAAGGGCTCAGCTGTCAGCCTGAGGGATCGTTGCTTTATCCTCCAGCTAAGGAGAAGCTCTGGAGAAGGAAATGGCAACCCACTCCAGTGTTCTTGTCTAGAGAATCCTGTGGACAGAGGAGCCTGGTGGACTGCCGTCTATGGGGATGCATGGAGTCGGGCATGATTAAAGCGACTTAGCATGCATGCATGCATTGGAGAAGGAAATGGCAACCCACTCCAGTATTCTTGCCTGGAGAATCCCAGGGATGGCAGAACCTGGTGGGCTGCCATCTATGAGGTCGCACAGAGTCAGACACGACTGAAGCAACTTAGCAGCAGCAGCAACAGCAAGGGAAAGCTGCCTACATGCTTAGTCGTGTCCAACTCTTGGCAACCCTTTGGACTGTAGCCCTCCAGGCTCCTCTGTCCATGGGGTTTTTCTTGGCAAGAATATTAGAGCAGGTTGCCATTTCCTCCTCCAAGGGATCTTCCCGACCCCGGGATTGAACAATGTGTCTCCTGTGTTCCTGCATTGCTAGGCAGAGTCTTCACCCACTGAGCCTTAGGGGAAGCCCAAGGGAAAGCTAGTCCTTAACCATCAGGAAGATCAGTGTTTTGTGCTAGATTAAAACAACAGAATGGGAAAGACTAGAGATCTTTTCAAGAAAATTAGAGATACTAAGGGAACATTTCATGCAAAGATGGGCTCAATAAAGGACAGAAATGGTATGGACCTAACAGAAGCAGAAGATACTAAGAAGAGGTGGCAAGCATACACAGAAGAACTGTACAAAAAAGATCTTCATGACCCAGATAATCACGATGGTGTGATCACTGACCTAGAGCCAGACATCCTGGAATGTGAAGTCAAGTGGGCCTTAGAAAGCATTACTATGAACAAAGCTAGTGGACATAATGGAATTCCAGTGGAGCTATTCCAAATCCTGAAAGATGATGCTGTGAAGGTGCTGCACTCAATATGCCAGCAAATTTGGAAAACTCAGCATTGGCCACAGGACTGAAAAAGGTCAGTGTTCATTCCAGTCCCAAAGAAAGGCAATGCCAAAGAATGCTCAAACTACTGCACAATTGCAGTCATCTCACACGCTAGTAAAGTAATGCTCAAAATTCTCCAAGCCAGGCTTCAGCAGTACGTGAACCATGAACTTCCAGATGTTCAAGCTGGTTTTAGAAAAGGCAGAAGAACCAGAGATCAAATTGCCAACATCTGCTGGATCATGGAAAAAGCAAAAGAGTTCCAGAAAAACATCGATTTCTGCTTTATTGACTATGGCAAAGCCTTTGTGTGGACCACAGTAAACTGTGGAAAACTCTGAAAGAGATGGGAGTACCAGACCACCTGACCTGCCTCTTGAGAAACCTATATGCAGGTCAGGAAGCAACAGTTAGAACTGGACATGGAGCAACAGACTAGTTCCAAATAGGAAAAGGAGTACATCAAGGCTGTATATTGTCACCCTGCTTATTTAACTTCTATGCAGAGTACATCATGAGAAACGCTGGGCTGGAAGAAGCACAAGCTGGAATCAAGATTGCCAGGAGAAATATCAATCACCTCAGATATGCAGATGACACCACCCTTATGGCAGAAAGTGAAGAGGAACTAAAAAGCCTCTTGATGAAAGTGAAAGAGGAGAGTGAAAAAGTTGGTTTAAAACTCAACATTCAGAAAACGAAGATCATGGCATCTGGTCCCATCACTTCATGGCAGATAGATGGGGAAACAGTGGAAACAGTGTCAGACTTTATTTTTTTTTGGCCCCAAAATGACTGCAGATGGTGACTGCAGCCATGAAATTAAAAGACGCTTACTCCTTGGAAGGAAAGTTATGACCAACCTAGATAGCATATTCAAAAGCAGAGACGTAACTTTGCCAACAAAGGTCCATCTAGTCAAGGCTATGGTTTTTCCTGTGGTCGTGTATGGATGTGAGAGCGGGACTGTGAAGAAGGCTGAGCACCGAAGAATTGATGCTTTTGAACTGTGGTGTTGGAGAAGACTCTTGAGAGTCCCTTGGACTGCAAGGAGATCCAACCAGTCCATTCTGAAGGAGATCAGGCCTGGGATTTCTTTGGAAGGAATGATGCTAAAGCTGAAACTCCAGTACTTTGGCCACTTCATGCGAAGAATTGACTCATTGGAAAAGACTCTGATGCTGGGAGGGATTGGGGGCAGGAGGAGAAGGGGACGACAGAGGATGAGATGGGTGGATGGCATCACTGATTCGATGGACGTGAGTCTGAGTGACCTCCGGGAGTTGGTGACAGACAGGGAGGCGTGGAGTGCTGCGATTCATGGGGTCGCAAAGAGTTGGACACGACTGAGCGACTGAACTGAACTGAAAACGAAGCAAAGGGTTAACAGTTGTCTGATGCTCTGGGGCAGGCTTAGTGAGTCTTAGGTTGCATGCCTCTTTTTCTGCTCCCTTCAGGGTAATTCAGGACTATCCAGAATGTTATTATCTAACTAACTGGAGACACATTTCTTTTGCCAGCAAATTATTGGGTTGATACAGTCTTTAGAAAGTTGTGTTTGCAAGATGAGCCATCCGCCCTGGCTGTCAAGAGAATCCTTTTCAACCAGTCATTTAGCTTCTAGTCATTTTGTAACCCACTTGCGCTCTTACTGTTAAAAATTTGTTAATTTCTTAATTAAAAAAAAAAAAAGATTTGTCAAAAGAAAAAAAACCCCCATTGAGTCAGATTGAGTTAACTCTGCCCTGGGCATTTCCATCCCTTGACACTGAGCTTCATAGCAACAGCCAGGGGTGGGGCTTTTTGGCAAATGCTGTTTATTCACCTTTGAAAGGAGACACTCATTGCAAGCAAATTTAAAAGGAAATTCCTGTAAAAGCTTTTTTTTTTTTTTTTTTCGGTGATAGTCTTTAGTTTTTTTCACTTGCCCATAACTTTCTGGAAAATTCTACTTTGGGCTGAATCTTCTCATTATTGTTTTCAGTATAAATTTGTTTTGTTTTTCATTAATGGAAAGTTCAAGGTGTGAGGGGAAATCCCTTCAGTAGCTTTTGAGTTATAAGATTATGAAAAATTTACTTTTTTCCAATTAAAAGAAATCTTTGGACTTTTTCTTCATCAAAGTTTTACTGGTGAGGACTGCTATTAGACTCTAAGTAGTGGTTTGCAACCCTGGCTTCAGCTTGGAACTTCTTGAGAGGCTTTTAAAAGTATGGATACCTGAGTCCAAAGATTCCAGAGAAGTTGACCTGGGTCCAGCCAATCCCCTGGGATCATTCCAAGGCCCCTAGGTGGCTCTGACGTCCAAGGCAGCCTTGAGCAGCGCTGTTCTAAGACACAGCCACCCTGACAGGCAACCTCGAAAAAGGATTCTGCGGTCTGCAGATTCCAGAAGGAAGAACCAGTTCTCACTCAGAGTAGTTTTCTTCCTGTTAAGAAAAAACTAGTTGTACTATGTGAAACATACAGCTCTGAGGAAGACGTGAAGGAATGAAAGCCTTTCTTTTCCCCATAGCATCACTAGTGACCACGGGCATGGCACCCCACTTCCTGTTTGTTGGGGGGAGACGGGCTCACTCATTAAAACTAGCAGTGAGGAATCCCCCGACCAGCTTCAGACAAGGTATTTCTCTCCGGGCTTGTGGGCACCAGTGGATGAGGGAGGGGCTCCGGGGGACCAGCCAAAAGGCTTCCTGGCCCTGTGGCCACCTCCTCCTTCTGTTCAGGACCTGTGCCTGAGCGCTTGTAAGTATTTTCTATAGAGTCTGTCTACTGGGGCAGCCGAAATAGACTTCTCTCCACTGGTCATGCTATTAGTGGGACTTTCAAGGCAGACCACAGAGAAAACCAGACTCAGTACTGTGTAGGAAGTACCTTCTCCCTTCCCATAAAGGCCCCCAGGCAGGAACATGACCCCTTCCTCCTCCTCCCCTCCTGGCTTCAGGCCAACACTTGGACGAACCCAGCTAGTGATTCTGCCACCACTTGAGGACCTCCATCAGCTTCAGCTGCAGAGTCAAGGCCACGCGTGCTCTACATTCACAGATGTCCCCCAGAATTCATTTCTTCCACCGGCCTTAACTGGATGCCCCTACATGCCAGGCAATGTGGAGAGAGTATTGCTTTAATGAGACACAGCCTCTGCCCTGACAGAGACAGAGGCAAAGCACTGCCTACGATGCCCCCCAGGGCCTCCCTATCAGCCTTGTGTGCGCACCAGTCACCTCAAAGTCCTAAGGAAGGGTTTTGATCACCGTGAAGTGTTAACATGCTGACTTTAGAATAACTATAATTTTGTACCAAGTCAAATAGCACAGAGTAACAATACAGACAAGTGTTGGTGACAAATTCCCAATAAATATGGCTGCACGCATGTTCAGTCACTCAGTTGTGTCCAACTCCTTGCAACAACCCCACAGACTGTAGCCCACCAGGCTCCTCTGTCCATGGGATTTCCCAGGCCAGAATACTGGAGTGGGTTGCCATTCCCTCCTCCAGGGGATCTTCCTGACCCAGGGATCGGATCCATGCCTCCCATGGCTCCTGCATTGGCAGGCAGTCTCTACCACTGGGCCACCTGGGAAACCCCATAAATATGGAGGAACAACTTAAAACAAGTTATCACTCACTTAAAGTCTGTGTAATAGGAAGTGACCACCATTCATCTGTTGAGCCACAGACCCCTGGAGACTCGTTGAGAGACACCAGGCAGGCTCCCCAGGAAGACAGCAGGGGACCCTCTGCTGTTTGACAGTTGCAGCCATGCCACATGGGTCCCCGTGTTCCTCAGGGGAGACTCAGGCTCCTATGTTACTCTGGGTCCCAGATTTGGCTTCTTTTTCAGGGGAAGAAGTAAATCCCTTTCTTGAGAAAAAAAAAGCAGTACAGGAAATATTTATATGTTTTATTCATTTAATGAATTCTGAGCAAAATTTGTAATCTCCATATCCAGAGATGATTGCTGAGATACCACAGAAGCTCCCTTCCTTCCTTAACATCTTTCAACCCATCATGACTAAAACCAACCAAACAAGCAAAAGTAATGCAGGAAGGCAAACGAACCACAAAATCAAAACCCACAGGAAGGGAGGTATCCCGCTCAGGACTCGAAGGACACAGGCGGCCTGCACCCACGCTGCTCGTGCCGACCTCTGCTTGGAGGCCTCTTGTCTGCAGGAGTCCATGTCTTCCATCTTTGGCCATTCTCGTTGACAGTTTCAGTTTCAGGATTTCCATGTTACATTGTCCCACTGTTTGTTCCTGGGTGGACTTTGCATGTTTTCTTTTTGAAACCCTGTCTGCCCCTCCCTCCACAGCCAGCAGGGAAGTAGCATCTCCTGCAGCAATGGCTCCAGCCCTCCTCGGGAGCGAGGAGAAGGCCATGGGAGCCCCTCCGGCTGGCTCCAGAAGCACTCCGCTGTGGAGGATGAGCAAAGATCAGCTAGACAAATTTGGGGGACGTTCCCTCAGACTGGAGTGTTGAAGAGATTCCATAGCACAGTCCGTTGAGTTTGTAAATTAATTCCCGTTGTTGGATTTAGGCAACTCTATCCTGCTCTCAGAGTCCCTAGTTATCTACAGAAATCCCCCCCTCACTTAAGAAATGTCTCACATATTTATCTGGTAGCCGGGCTTTTTCTGTGAAATGCTTCCAATTAGAGAAAATGGGAACTGAGTGACTTTTGTTTAAGGAAGCCCCATCTGCCTGATCACATTTAGGAGAGTTTGAGAAGGAGAAGGAAGAGAAGAACCGCCAAAATTTCCTCTTCGGCAATTATTTCTGAATAAGAACTTGAGCAATCTCACTTAAGAAGGTGGGGTTTTCTTCCCAGTTAACGGACGCCCCTCTGGAGAGCCAGAGCCGGCGTAGAGCTCCCCCAGCCGCCACCACCACCCCGCCCCAGGGCCCTCGGGACTTTCTGCCCCTCTCCCAGCCCCTCACCTCCAGTGACTCAGGCTTGAGCGTCTGCTGCTTCAGAGCCACTTGCTTTCCTCTTCCCTTCGTCGTTACCTGTAGACTTTAACATCAGGCAGAGAGCTGACGCAAACTCCTTGACAGGGAAACAAATGCAGACATCCTTTCTGTCAGTGAAATACATGTCTATGGATTTACACACACACACACACACACAAATCCGTACGCCAAACCCTTAACTCAAATGAAGTACCTTAGAACATGACGGTGTCTCGAGAGGCCTGGTATGCGGTGATGCAGCTAAAATGAGGCCGTTGGGATGCTCTGTGACACAGTAAGAGCCAATGTCGTTATGAGAAGAGGAGGTTAGGACACCCAGAGAGACCCCAGGGACGTGCACCTCAGAGGAAAGGCCGTGTGAGGGCGCCGCGGGAAGGTGGCCGCTCTGCAAGTCAAGCAGAGAGGCCTCAGGAGAAGCCGACCTGCACACACCTCCATCTTGGCCTGCTAGTCTCTGTGCTTAGCCGCTCAGTTGTGTCTGACTGTTTGCGACCCCGTGGACTGTAGCCTGCCAGGCTCCTCTGTCCTTGGGATTCTGCAGGCAAGAATACTGGAGTGGGTTGCCATTTCCTCCTCCAGGGCATCTTCCTGACCCAGGGATCGAACCCAGGTCTCCCACGTTGCAGGCGGATTCCTTACCATCTGAGCCACCAGGGAAGTTCTAGCCTCTAGAACTGTGAAAAATACAATTGTTTAAGCCACCCAGTCTATGGTATTTTGTCGTGGCAGCCCTAGCAGACCAGTGTGTGTGTGTGTGTGTGTGTGTGTGTGTGTGTGTGTGTGTGTTCGTGCACACGCAGGCACATGAGTGTAATATGAGGAGGTAAAATCTGAGTGGTTAGTTGTGAGGCACAGCTTTCTGGTTTAATCACTCCTAGATGGTGAATCACAAGAGCATGTTGTCCAGTAGAGGCCCTTTTGAGACTGCGGCGTGAGAAGCTCCATTCCCCACCCCTGCCCCAGCTCCACCCTCCTGTCCCCAAAACCCTAGTGGAGCTGGGGCTCCCCTCCTTCCACTGAAGAACCGCAGACTGTCTCCACAAGAGCTAGGTTTGAGTTCCCACCATCAGAACCGAGATTACTAATGCTGTCAGCAGTTACTGACTTGGAAAACCGAAGTGATGGGAATGGAACACAATACGTGCTCCTTGAGCCTGGGAACCATGTCCTTTTCCCAAACTTTTCAACACCCAGTTAAGCACTTCCCCCACTGACTGACTATAAATAATATCAGAAGTAAATTTACAGAAGTAGTTCAATTCCCGGAGCCCTCAGAGGCAATCCTTCTTTTCTGGAACTTGTTTCAATGTATTATTCAAAGTTCTGGCTACTTTAGCCTTCAGTTTTGCATCTGAAAGCTTCCTGATATATAATTTGTATCCATGGGTACTGCTTTTTTTTTTTAGCATCCTTCACTGGTTGATTTTTGTTTTACATCTCTACAGTCTGCTTTAAATTTTGTTATCATGAAAAATGCATCACACTCAGTGTGAGAAATACCATATCAATAGTTTGTGTTTATTGTTGTTGTTATTTAGTCGCCAAGTCATGTCGACTCTTTGGCAACCCCATGGACTGTAGCCCGCCAGGCTCCTCTGTCCATGGGATTCTCCAGGCAAGAATACTGGAGTGGGTTGCCATTTCCTTCTCCAGGGGATCTTCCCAACCCAGGGATCAAACTCATGTCTCCTTGCATCTCCTGCTTTGCAGGCAGGTTCTTTACCACTATCAGAGAAGTCCCAATAGGTCATGAAGCTGCTTTAAAATGAAAACTCTCGCTGAGAAAGAGGTTAAGTCAGTGCTTTTTAAAATCAGTACTGGCAATGCAACGCAGAGCTGGCCTTGTGGGCCTTGTGCAGAAGTCATGAGAACAGTTGCTGAAGTCTCTGTTGGTCTCAGGCTTCTATTCCTGAGTAACAACCACCCCAAAACACAGTCTCTTACACAACAGCAGTTTCTGATTTTCCTGACTCTACTGGCTGGAGCTCCTTTGCTGGTTTCACGTGTCCTCACTCAGATGACACCCTTCAGCCAGAGAGTCCCTGTGGTCTGCAAGTGGGTGCTGGCTGGGCAGGGCGCCTGGCCGCTCCTCCACGCAGCCTCTCATCCTCCGAGAGGCGAGCATGGCTGCCCACATGGCCACCTCAGAGCCACATGCAGGAGAGCAAAAGTTGGAGCTTCTGGGCAACTGCACACCCAGGATTCAGAAAGCACACGACATCCCTTTTGTCACACCCTACAGGGCAGAGCAAGTCGTGAAAGCAGCTCAGCTTCAGTGGGTGGGGAAGTAGATGCCATCGCTTGCTGGGAGCAGCTGTACAGAATCTGTGGCCACTTTTGATCAACCGCAAGATTGCAACAGATCCTAAGTCACCCCAGCTCCCTCCCTCTGTGAGCAGAAAAGGGTGGGTCAGGACAGTGGTTCTCTGGGACTGGTGTTCTTCTGAGAAGTGAAACGGACCCTGCCTCCCGCCCTGCCCAGGAATGCACCTGCTTTTTGGAAGCTCGTCCAGGGCTGGGATTGCAGAAAGGGGTCCAGGTGTAGAATTAACAGATCAGTTTACCCTGACCCGAAAGTTGTTGCTGAGATCTCTGGACCTCAAGTTTGGCTGCCTATTGCACTTCTCTGTAGAATTTTTTTTCTTTTTTAATACCAATGTCTGGATCCCATCTTCAGAAATGACAGTTTCACTGGTTGGTATAAGAAGTGGCTTTGGTGTTGGGGATTTTTAGAAGCTCCCCCAAGGGATTCTAGTGTGCAGCTAAGTGTGCAAAGGACTGCGGCTTAAACTTGAAACTGCCTTTTCTTGTATGGCAAGAAAGATTCAACTAACATTTATGTATTCTATCTACCTGGTCATTTGTGATGTGTAAGAGAAAGGACGATGTTACACACACACACACACACACACACACACACACACACACACACACACCCCATGTTCTGGTAGATAGCAGTAAAGGAAGCTCTCCTTCAAGTGTTTAGGAATTTGCAGAAGGGCGTCTGTAGATAGCCCAGCCCTCCTAATGAGGAACAGACACCCTGTGGGCAAACAGCCGACTCCAAGGTTCAGAACAAGCCAATTTAACTTGCGGTCCATTTGGTTTCCTTAACCCAGGGCCACTGGAAGTGAGTCACCAACAGGTGATTACCACATTTATGTGAAAAAAAGTAAAATCGGCAAAGCTTCTGTTTCATTCAATCTTAGGCCTCTAAGTGAGTCAACGGTAGCTGTTATCTCTCTGGCAGTGTATTAAAGGTTCTTGGGATTATTCTGGATACGAGAGGTTGCACAATTCCTTTGGAGTAGCCCTTGCCCCAAAGTCTTATCTAGAAAAACAGCATCGAGCATAGCAACCAGGATCTGAGATGCATTCACTATCTGACGAAGCAGAAGTGTCACTTCTGACTGGGGAAGCTATCATTTTTCTCATTCTTACAGACGAACATTTGTGAACTTCCTACTGGGCCCCCCGGGGCTGCCTCAGGATGTCAGAATGAATTTCTCTGTTGTAAGGACCTGCAGGCTCATTTCAGGGGCAAGACAAATGCTTGCAAGCCAGCGAAGTGCTGGGATTATGGGATAGCCCAGATGTCACTACGTAAACCACCCCAGTGCCCAGGATGCAGGAGTAAACACATTTACTTTTTCCTGACGCTTCTCTCGGAGGCTTCCCAAGTATGGTCTGCAGCCCAGTCTGGGACTACTGGGAGATGTATGGTTCCTGGGCCTTTCCCCAGACCTGCTGAATCAGAGGCGCTAGGTTCAAGGCCCATAGTCAGGGTTTAATGTGTCCTCCAGGTGATGCTGGGCTTCCCTGGTAGCTCAGCTGATAAAGAATCTGCCTGCAATGCAGGAGACCCTGGTTTGATTCCTGGGTCAGGAGGATCCTCTGGAGAAGGGATAGGCTACCCACTCCAGTATTCTTGGGCTTCCCTGGTGGCTCAGACAGTAAAAAATCGGCCTGCAATGCAGGAGACCTGGGTTCAATCCCTGGGCTGGGAAGAACCTCCAGAGGAGGCCATGGCAACCCATGGAGAAGGAAATGGCAATCCACTACAGTATTCTTGCCTGGAGAATTCCTAGCAGGCTACAGTCCATGGGATCACAAAGAGTCGAACATGACTGACTAACACACACCAGATGATGGTGATAAGTGCTCAAATTTGAGCAACGCTATTTGGCAAATTTGGGGGGAATAAAACGTTGCTTTTTGAGATTTACTGAACTTCTCACAAAAGATATATCTCAGAGAAATGGCATTTGGGCTCAGTTTTGCCATCAACATATATAAAATTTAGGACAGATACAAGAACAGTTTTTAAAAAATATGTGGTTATTAGCATTTTGTATAATGTTTTATGGCCCAAAGGCAGGAGGCAAAACCTTGTGATTTTTTTTTATCTGTAGGAAAAACCCAGGAGTCACGGGCTACAAAGAAAACAGCAGAGCCCTGGTTCAGTTCATCCACTCCCAGAAGGGGAAAACTAAGCAATTAAGAATATCAACAGTGTGTGTACTGGTGACCACACACTCTCCCATGGCTTAGTGTAAATTTGTTCTTTTTTCGATCCATTTTCTCATCCCCCTTCCTCTAAGGGAGGTTATCAGGCTTACCAGAATCATCATGGACTCCTCTTGACCCCTCTGCCCAAAGGCTCTTGCTGTTTAGTCACTCAATCGTGTCTGACTCTTTGTGACCCCATGGACTGTAGCCCACAAGGCTCCTCTGTCCTTGGGATTTCCCAGGCAGGAATACTGGAGTACATTGCCATTTCCTACTCCATCTGAGCAACATCCCGAGATCTAAATCAGAACCAGTCTGGACTGGAGCATCCGAGAGGCTCCCATTACCAAGGGAAAAGAGGCATTCATGGTCCTGGCCACCAAGGGGTGGTCGGTGGCTGAACCTGAAAACGGGGAGACCAAGTCATCCTTCGATCACAGAGCCCTCATCACTGACAGCCTCGCTCAGGCTAGGTTGGAGCTCGCATAGAAACCCCTGCCTCTTGTGGGAGCTTCAATCACACTGCCCTACCTACGGCCACAGCACCCTGAACCCCCAGCCCCGGGAGCCGACGCCACCTTCAGAGGCCTTTCCCAGGAAACTTTCTCAGGAGACACCAAATAAGGCATAGTGTCTGAGAAAAGGACCACACAGATTCAAAGTGACAAATACTTTTCTTTTTAAAAATTTAAGAAGGGAGGTAAAAACCCTGGATAATTTTTTTCACATGACAAATGAAAAAAGCATTGAGTTTTTTAAAAAAAATCAAATAAAACTAGAAGAAATATCTCTGTAAAAGGTATTTTGGAAACTTAGGCTAACTAAACATTTTTCCACAGTTACTACTTTTTTAGTTCGGATTTTTTTTTTTTTTAACAAATGCTGCACATGAACTTTGTAGACTGCTAACAAAGAACCTCAATTGTCATAATTTTCTCTGTTTTCTTCAAAAAATCTGCTGAATTATGCTGTAGTTAAAAGATGCTCAGGGTTCCCAACTTATCCTTTCTTGACATCGTGTTTTCTTTGTGCAATTTTGGGGCCAAAATACAATCACAAAGGCTTCTTTAGTTCTTAAACTGATCTATGCAAGTAAGTTGGAGCGTTGCCTTGCCTGTGACATGGAGCTGGTTGTATCATCAGCAATTCACAGATTCTAATCTCCTAATATCAAGATAGTTTATTTCTCATTCTGTATCGTGATCTCAGTAAGTGGAGAAGGCAATTTAAAAAGAACATTTTGTTCTAGCCTTTCTTATTTTTCAAGCCAGCTTTCTGAAAACACCGAGTCCTTCAAATGCTATTTTATGCTGAGGTGATTTTGTATTCTGATACAAAGATTAATTGTCACAAAGATCTGGGAAACAGATTTAAAATATATGTGTGTCCACCACAAAAATGCAGGCATTTTGTGGACACAGCAAATCATTCTGCAAGACACAGTAACACCTGCAATTCTAGGGATGCTGTGGCCCAGCAAACCTTGGGGATGTTCAGGTAACTGTCAAGCCGTAGCGGAGTTAAAGTTTGGCTGGAGGACAGCCTTTTTCCTACCAGGAAGAAGAATGATCCTAAAGGATGTGGGCTGGATTTCCTCTGCCCCATCCCAAACCCCCACCTGGCCTCTATCCCTAGCACCCTCCACGAGCCCTGGGCTCGGAGAAGGTGGGACGTCTTTCCCCGCCCCATCCATGCACCCACAGACTTTCATGGATGTTTCTTAGAGGAGAAGCAGGCAAAGAGTTTTACTGTTAGTTCACTACAACCACAGTCATCTAATAAAAGGAATTTAGCATAGCCGACTGCTCTGCAGGTCAGTGAATCCCGTGCCCTCACTTAAAGGTGAGACCTGAGCCCAGTCTGGCTGGAGGACTCAGGACAGTGGAGAGGTCACAGCAGAGAGAGGAAAAGCCTTGGACCATGGTTGACTCCAACGCGCTCTGGTCCTTGATTCTAAGTCCTGGTGTCCAGGCCTCCTCAGCTGCACAGAATGGAACCTGATCCCCGGGGCCAGTTCAGTTCAGTTGCTCAGTCGTGTCCGACTCTTTGCGACCCCATGGACTGCAACATGCCAGGCCTCCCTGTCCATCACCAACTCCCGGAGTTTACTCAGACTCATGCTCACTGAGTTGGTGATGCCGTCCAACCATCTCATCCTCTGTTGTCCCCTCTCCTCCCACCTTCAGTCCTTCCCAGCATCAGGGTCTTTTCCAGTGGATCAGTTCTGTACATCAGTTGGTCAAAATATTGGAGTTTCAGCTTCAGCATCAGTCCTTCCAATTCAGGTCTGATCTCCTTTAGGATGGACTGGTTGGATCTCCTTGCAGTCCAAGGGACTCTCAAAAGTCTTCTCCAACATCACAGTTCAAAAGCATCAATTCTTTGGCGCTCAGCTCTCTTTGTAGTTCAACTCTCACATCCATACATGACTCCTGGAAAAACCACAGCCTTGACTAGATGGCCCCAGGGCAGGTGAATCCAGAGGATCTGAGAGGAAGCATCGCAGGATTTCCTGCCCCCAGAGAAGGGAGGCTTCGGTCAGTGGAGGGTGGGAGGTGATGAGACAGTCATGACTGTGCCCTCCAAGTTCACCGACACAGTCAGCACCCAGGCGCTGAGCCCTGCTCTCTCAAACCTGTCTCAGGTGAGGCCTCCTTACCTCAGTCAAAACCAGAAAGTCTGCTGGCCTAATTCTAAAGAGCCAGCATCAACGTCAACCTGCCAGTCGTGATGGCCAGACCTGCCAGGAGCAGACGTCCGTAAGGTCTTAAGCATTAAGCACTGCCCCGTCACTGTCACTTCACGACAGAGAGGAGAAAGAGGCCGAGTAACACCTTTCAACCCTAATAAACACAGAACAAGATTTAATTGCTTTCATGTAGTAACAGAATTTTGTTGTGGAAGGTAATAGAAGTGTATAAATGCCTGCTCTGTACCATGCACTGTGCAGGGCACATGACAGAAGGCGGAGGTTGGCCCCTGGTTTCTGGAGATGCAGGGTGAGCACCTGCAGAACCAGGGAAGGGAGCTTGATTCCTTCTGCAAGAGTCTGTGGGATGCATCTTAGGGAGATGGGGCTTGACCTGGACTCTGAGGGATGAGAGGATTCCACTAGGCTGTGGTGAGCAGCCTTCCAGGGAGGGGAGCAGCTTCACCACAGGATGGCAGGAGAGTGTACCTTAGCTGCTGTTCAGCCCCTCAGTCGTGTCCGACTCTGCGACCCCACGGACTGCAGCACGCCAGGCTTCCCTGTGCTTCACCATCTCCTGGAATTTGCTCAAACTCATGTCCATTGAGTCAATGATGCCATCCAACCATCTCATCCTCTGCCGCCCCCTTCTCCTTTTGCCTTCAGTCTTTTCCAGCATCAGGATCTTTTCCAATAAGTCGATTTTTCAAAGTAAGTGGCCAAAGTATTGGAGCTTCAGCTTCAGCATCAGTCCTTCCAATGAATATTCAGAGTTGATTTCCTTTAGGACTGACCAGTTTGATCTCCTTGATGTCCAAGGGACTAAATGTGCAGTGTACTTTCTAGGGAATAACAAGATTCTGTGGCTAAAACATGACAGTTTGGGGGGGCTCATAATCAGAGAAAAGGCTCGATTATTTTGAAATTTTTTATTTGTAACTTGAAGAACTTTCTAGAAGGTCAGGATATCCATCACTCATCAGGCACTGCCGTGATGTAAAAGTCCTTGAGGAAATTGTGACCTCTTTGGGAAAAGACTCCTCCATGCAGGAAGTATGCCTTACATGTATGTTTAGTCGTGTCTGACTCTTTGCGTCACTATGGACTGTAGCCCACCAGGCTCCTCTGTCCATGGGACTCTCCAAGCAAGAATACTGGAGTGGGTTGCCATTTCCTCCTCCAGGGGATCTTCCCAACCCAGGGATCAAACCCATATCTCCTGTGTCTCCTTCATTGCAGGTGGATTCTTTACCATGGCGCCATCTGGGAAGCCCTGGGAAGCCCTAGTATGTAGTTGCTGCTCATAAGTCGCTTCAGTCGTGTCTGACTCTGTGTGACCCCATAGACAGCAGCCCACCAGGCTCCCCCGTCCCTGGGATTCTCCAGGCAAGAACACTGGAGTGGGTTGCAATTTCCTTCTCCAATGCAGAAAAGTGAAAGTGAAGTTGCTCAGTCATGTCCCACTCTTAGCCTGCAGTGTCCCACTGCAGCCTACCAGGCTCCTCTATCCATGGGATTTTCCAGGCAAGAGTACCGGCTCTTTTCTTTTTTGGTTGTTTTTTGACAGTGAAGTGACAACTCTTTGCTACGCCATGGACTATACAGTCCATGGAATTCTCCAGGCCAGAATACTGGCGTGGGTAGCCTTTCCCCTCTCCAGGGGATCTTCCCAACCCAGGGATCAAACTCAGGTCTCCCACATTGCAGGTGGATTCTTTACCAGCTGAGCCACAAGGGAAGCCCTTCCAAATTTCACAATGTATTCACAGATGTTTCAACTCTTGTCCAGAGAAGCCGCAGTCAAACTTACCCTGAGATTTTCAGAATCAGCAGTGTAGGACCTGGCCCTTCCTACTTGGTTTCCACAGTGGGAGCCACGTGTCGAGCAGGGCAGCACCCACAGTGCGCGAGGTGGTCATCTCCTCCATCACCACCAGGACCACCTGCTGATGCAACTTTCCATCAGCTACAAAACGTACCTGCTGTTTAGATGATGACCGTCAGACTCTTCCAGGGGGTGGAAAATGGCCCTTCCCACTTGGTTCTCCCATCAACCATCCAGTCTATAAGAAGAGCCAAAAGACATTACTGCTCTGCAATTGCCAGGGCTCTAACTCACTCTTCTTTTGACATGTGGGAGTGTGTCTGCTCAGAGCACTTGCGACCCCATGGACTGTAGCCCACCAGGCTCCTCTGTCCATGGGATTCTCCAGACAAGAATACTGGAGCAGATTGTCATTTCCTACTCCAGGGAATTTTCCTGATTCAGGAATCAAACCTGCATCTCCTGCATCTCCTGAATTGGCAGATGGATTCCTTACCACTGTGCCACTTGGGAAGCCCCTTCTTTTGACATACTTACTACTAACTTCACTAAAATAGGATGTTGTTGGCTGATGGAAGAATTATAGACAAGTGAAAAATGCTCATCTGTCTATGGAACTGTTTCTGTAGGTCACTGAGCCTTTGGTGCTATGTACTTTTTTAAAGATGATGTAAATTGTATTCTGGTGGTTTAGCCGCTAAGTTGTGTCCGACTCTTTCGACCCCATGGACTGCAGCCTGTCAGGCTCCTCTGTCCATGGGATTTTCTAGGCAAGAATACTGGAGTGGGTCGCCATTTCCTTCTCCAAGGGATCTTCCCAACCCAGGAATCAAACCTAGGTCTCCTGCACTGAAGGCAGGTTATTTACCAACTGAGCTATGAGGGAAGCCCCTCAAATTGTATTCAATTGATTATTACTAATGAAATTGACGGAAGGAGATTTTGAAGTTTCAAGACAATCTCCTAAATCTGACTCTGTCTACTAGGTAAGAGCTCCCCATAGGGATGCACCCGGACTCGTCTGGTCTATATCGGTATACTGGGTCTAGATATCTCGTTTCCACTGATAAATGAAGCCCTTGAAGGATTATCCTTAAGGGAAATCATGGAAAAACTACAGGCCTTAGTATCCAGAGACCCAGGTTCAACAGAGTGAGTTTGGGTAAATGAACTGACACATGGAACCCCAAGTGACTCAGCTGTAAGACAGGGAGGGTGACTACTCAGTGTTGTTCTAAAAATGATGTCAGATGAGGTGTCTGAAAATGCCTAGGACAATACAGTGCATGTAGTAGGTGTTCAGTAAGCGTCTCACCGGCCCTCTCTTTAGCCTTGAACTGTTAGAATGCAGAGCTGATGATGGATGTCATGCAAGAACGTTGCCCACTGAGAAGGGTCTTGGTCTGTTTTGGGGGTGGGAGGCTTGGGGGCAGCAGGGGTTGAATAGAAGAAGCTGGAAGCCCCTTTATCCCAGGAGAGAATGGGATTTAAAACAGGGAAGGTTTACAGGAGAGGGGACAGGTTTCACTCTGACATAGCCAGGAGCCTTCTGCTGAATTAGGGAATGGCGTCCTCAGGAGTAGGAATGCCCTCAGAAAGAGAAGACTTCAAGAACAATGTCAAAGAGACAATTTGGAGGGGGTGCTGCAAAGATAAAAACATTGGGATATGAGCAGAATGTTAAATTCATTGCTCACTTAAAACCCATTCAGCCCTGATTCAGGGTCAATAAATACCTGTGTCTAATCCCATAATTCAGTCTCCAAAAAAAGAAGAGGAAAAAAAGTGAAGAAGGAGAGAAAGAAGAAGGAAAAAACAGAATTGAATATAATTTATAGCATTTGCATTTTAAGCCTTTTCTTCCTTTTAAAAAGGCCCAAAGTTATCACAACATAATTAACAAACACATTATTCTGTTTTTTTCAAAAGAGCTATTACTGAAACATGTAATGGACATGCTCATATGTGTTTCTTATAATAATAGATTCACTAATTCATAGTAAATTTAAAGACATGATCCTCTACATGAAAACAGATATAACCCCCCAGCAACAATCAAATTTCATTTAAAAATTCACAAAGTTGTGAATGACACATCAAAAGAGAAATAGCACTTCTCTTATATCCAGCTTCCTCATTTTTCATGTGTCGATGGCTGAGTTTAAAGTTTATATATAGAAGGACATTTGTGTCATTAGGAGAACTGAAAATAAGTGTAGTGAAGTGACCACCATAACGGACACAAGACTCAGAAGTGGAGGGAGCGGGGTGAGGACCAGCCTGGGGCAGCTGCCAACACAGAGGCATCGTGGGAAACGAGAATCACAGTGCTGCAGATGAAAGTGAGCAGGAGAGGATCCTGACCTCCCTCCAAGACTTGTCAAGACGCTAACAGACAACACGCAATGAGGAGTGATGGACCATCAGACAATGCACCTTGGCAAGGATTTGCATTTGAAAATGGCTACGGAGATGGCAATGGCACCCACTCCAATACTCTTGCCTGGAAAATCCCATGGACGGAGGAGCCTGGTGGGCTGCAGTCCATGGGGTCGTGAAGAGTCAGACACGACTGAGCGACTTCCCTTTCACTTTTCACTTTCATGCATTGGAGAAGGAAATGGCACCCAGCTCCAGTGTTCTTGCCTGGAGGATCCCAGGGATGGGGGAGCCTGGTAGGCGGCCATCTGTGGGGTCACACAGAGTTGGACACGACTGAAGCGACTCAGCAGGAGCATAGTGAAGACAATAGATAAACAAGACACGTATGTGGAATTTTCTCACGTGGAAAGATATGATGGATATTGGCAATTCTCAAACTCTGTTAGTCTCAGGAAAACTTTACAAAATTATTGACAACTCTAAAGCTCTCTGATTTATCTAAATTATATCTACCTATACGTATCTTAGGAGAAATGAAAACTGAGAAAAATTTAAAACACAGGGAAATGCAAGCCTGCATTCCCATAGCTATCAAAACATTCCATATCATGCAGCTTCTAGAAAACTCCAGTATATACTCTTAAGAGAATAGTCAAAAAGGCAGCTAGCATCTCCATATTGTTACAAAATAGTTTGACCTTGTGGACTCTGCTGAAAGGGCTCCAGGGGTCCCTGAATGCACTTTGAAAACCTCTAATAACATGAGTTTTTGAGCCCCAGCTTGGGCTTGTCAGAAAAGGCAAAATGTGGGTCCACGATTCCCTCACTCGTCTCTCACTAGAAACAACTTAAAAATGCTTTTTAAAAAAGAAAAATTTTATATATCCAGATTCTAGATTCATCTGCTTTTGACTATGGGGACTTCCCTGGTTGTCTGATGGTTAAGAATCTGCACTTTGCACTGCTGCGGGCCTGCATTTGATCCTGGTCAAGGAACTAAAATCCTACATGCTGTGCAGTGCAGCCAAAAAAAAAACATATAATCCCATGGCAAGAGAAAAAAATGGTTTTCAATCAATGGTAGAATGTGGGGCACAGGACATAACATAACCACTGTAAAGATGAGGAAAAAATATGGTCTTCATTTAAAAAAAAAAAAAAAGGAAATATGTCAGTTGAGGCTGGATGGTTTGGTTGTAAGAGCAGTGCCAACATTAAGTTTCTTAGAATAACTTTAAAAAGTATCCAATTAAAAATTCATAAAACACATATATATTGTGGTAATACTCTATGTGACTACTTCAAAAGTAAATGTATTTATACAGAAATTATTAACTGAGTACCTACCACTTCCTGACTCTAGGATGGGATAGCATCCTGTGCTGTGCTTAATTGTGTCGGACTCCTTGTGACCCCATGGACCGTAGCCCCCCCACCAGGCTCCTCTGTCCATGGAATTTTCCAGGCAAGAACACTGCAGTGGGTTGTCATTTCCTCCTCCAGGAGATCTTCCCAACCCAGGGTTCAGACCTACGACTGTTGTATCTGCTGCATTGGCAGGTGGATTCTTTACCACCGAGCCACCATAATGCCCTTTTTTGTAGCAGTAAATTGAAATCAGTGAGTTTATTTCAGTTTTCTAAGGGGAAAGGGAGGCTGAAAGAGCAGTAGCATCTGCAGTTGTGGTAGGAGTGTTGCGTGAACCCTGGCAGTTTTAAGAGAGGGTGCCTCCAGCTGGAAACCTAGACACCAACTCCATCCTGAGGTCACCCCTCAAGACACCGAGCTAGGGGCCAAATTTTAACAGCTCTGTGCTTCAGTTTCTCAAAATGTGCCTCATCATGACCTCCTTTCAGTATAAAGACAATAGTACTATCCATATGAAAAAGGCTGAGAATTTCAGGTGCTAATAATGAATTGAGTCAAGGTATTTGTCAACTTTTTGTTGAAGAGTAACAAACACACAGAAATGTACACTTAAGACTAGCAGCACCAGCTTCAGTCCTAAAAGCCGATGCTGTTAAAGTGCAACACTCAACATGCCAGCAAATTTGGAAAACTCAATGGCCACAGGACTGAAAAAGGTCAGTTTTCATTCTAATCCCAAAGAAGGGCAATGCCAAAGAATGTTACAGATAACATACAATTGCGCTTATTTCACATGTGAGCAAGGTTATGCTCAAAATCCTTCAAGTTAGGCTTCCGTAGTATGTGAACCAAGAACTTCCAGATGTACAAGCTGGGTTTCAAAGAGGCAGAGGAACCAGAGATCAAATTGCCAACTTTCATTGGATCATGGAGAAATGAGGAGTTCTAGAAAAACATCTGTTTCTGCTTCATTGACTACCCTAAAGCCTTGACTGTATAGATCACAACAAATTGTGGAAAATTCTTAAAGAGCTGGGAATACCAGACCACCTTACCTGTCTGCTGAGAAACCTGTATGCAGGTCAAGAAGCAACAGTTAGATCCAGACTTTGAAACAACTGCCTGGTTCAAAATTGGAAAAGGAGTACATCAAGCCTGTATATTTTCACCCTGCTTAACTTATACTCAAAGTACATTATGCAAAATTCCAGGCTGGATGAATCACTGGCTGGAATCAAGATTGCCAGGAAAAATATCAAGAACCTCATATATGCAGGTGATACCAGTCTAATGGCAGAAAGTGAAGAGTTTCTTGATGAGAGTGAAAGAGAGTGAAAAGCTGGCTTAAAACTCAGCATTCAAAAAACTAAATCATGGCATCGAGTCCCATCACTTCATGGCAAATAGAAGGGGGAAAAGTGGATTCAGTGACAGATTTTATTTTCTTGGGCTCCAAAATCTCTGTGGATGATGACTGCAGCCATGAAATTAAAAGATGCTTGCTCCTTGGAAGGAAAGCTGTGACCAACCTAGACAGCATCTTAAAAAGCAGAGACATCACTTTGCCAACAAAGGTTTGTATAGTCAAAGGTACAGTTTTTCCAGTAGACATGTACATGTGAGAGTTGGACCGTAAAGAAGAATGAGCACCAAAGAATTTATTCTTTTGAACTGGGGTGTTGGAGAAGACTCTTGAGCGTCCCTTGGACTGCAGAGAGACCAAACCAGTCAATCCTAAAAGAAATCAGTCCTAAATTGGAAGGACTGATGCTGAAGCTGATGCTCTAATACTTTGGCGACCTGATGCTAAGAGCCAGCTCATTGGAAATAAGACCCTGATGCTGGGGAAGATTGAGGGCAGGAGGAGAAGTGGGCAACAGAGGATGAGATAGTTAGATAGCATCACTGACTTAATAGAATTTGAGCAAACTCCTGGAGATCGGGGCCTCCCAGGTGCTTCCCAGATGGCACTAGTGGTAAAGAACCCAGCTGCCAGTGCAGGAGACACAAGAGACACAGGTTTGATCCTTAAGTTGGGAAGAACCCCTGGAGAAGGAAATGGCAACCCACTCCAGTATCCTTGCCTGGGGAATTCCATGGACAGAGGAGCCTGGCGGGCTACAGTCCATGGGGTCACTAAGAGTCGGACACAACTGAATCGATTTAGCAGCAGCAGCAGGTGGTGCTAGTGGTAAAGAACCTTCCTGACAATGCAGGAGATGTAAGAGACGGTCAGGAAGATCTCTTAGAGGAGGGCATGGCAACCCATTCCACTCTTCTTGCCAGAATTTCCAGGTCAGAGGAGCCTGGCGGGCTACAGTTCATAGAGATGCAAAGAGTCAGACATGACTTAGCAACTGAACAACCACAACAGCCAGATCAAGAGGTGGAACCCTCCTTGGAGTCAAGAGATGGACCCTCTCTGACCCCCTCAGAGTCACTACCCAGCCCTACGGAAATGCCATGCTGGCTTCTAATAACACAGATTACTTTTGCTATTTTGGGGCTTTGCATGCAAGGTACACTCTTTTCCGTCTGGCCTCTTTCACTCAACATTATTTTCTGAAACCCAATCATGTCATTGAACATAATTGTAGACTATTCATTCTCAGGGCGCTGTAGGACTCCACTGTGTGAAAATGCGTCACACTGTATGTATCCATTCTGTTGCCAGGGTATTTGAGTCATTTCAAATTCACCATCTCCTTTCTACTTTCAAATGTCCGATCAA
Source organism: Tragelaphus eurycerus (assembly GCA_935064755.1). Classification (NCBI taxonomy): domain Eukaryota; kingdom Metazoa; phylum Chordata; class Mammalia; order Artiodactyla; family Bovidae; genus Tragelaphus; species Tragelaphus eurycerus. The sequence goes on along the minus strand of CAKXYN010000039.1, from coordinate 17,828,253 downwards.
AGGAAATCATTTTCCTCCCACGTCAGAATTAGAGCTGATCTGACTATGACTTAAGCACTGAGTTAAGGAAGAGGTTAACATGTAGACAGCCTGCTCTGGTGGACTCGTCATAATCCCAAAGGAAACTGACCGGACTTTGGATGATGACTGTGTTTCAAAAGAGGCAGCATGCCTTGGCTTTCTTGGAGGGACCACATCCTGCACCTAGAGGGTGCTTACCAATGTACCGAAGAACAGAGGAGAAGGTGGGTGGGTGGGGAGACTGCACCCAAACAGGATACCAAAATAAAGGGCACCTGAAATGATCACTTTAGAAAATACGATGATGTTTACGTACAGAATAACACAATTTCTTATTCACACATCCCACCTGTGACATGAATCAGAGCCTTCACCTATGGCCATATGTCATCTTTTCCACTCTCGGTGGTTTACAGATGTTGGACTTTGAAGTTGAAGAAGAAGAAAAAAAAGAACCAGAGCTGCCCTAAAAGAAATGAGGAAGTGAGAGCTCTGCAGTGTCTGGCCCGGGCGGCAGCCCATGATGCTCTTTCCGGTCTCAGTAACATTCTGAGTTTCCACCTGCCCGCCCCCTCTCCCTTATAACGCAGAACACGTGAAGTTAGAGCCATTCAGTGTCCTCACTCACGCTGGATTAGTAGGAGCAGAGTGTCATGTTATTTTTCCAATTTTCCACAGTTCACGGGAGGTAAAAGAAGTCTGGCTGGAGGCCCTCCGAGGGTAAGTACCATAAATCGGCCTGACACGACAGTCAGCTGCCTGGCGGGGTCACTGGGCTTTGAGATCATATCCAACAAAAACGGGTTTCACCGTGCAATACGCAACACGTAGTGTTATGAAGAGTAAACTCAGACAGCTTTGCTTTCATGGGAAGCCAGTGCTTTGGGGCTCTAGGGATTCTGTACGTGTTATCTTTGTTTTATGTCTGCCATAAGCAGCGTCCTGGGGATCCATTGTTTTCTTTCCCTTTTCAGGTTACATGAAAAAATCTGTGCAAAGCCCTTATCACAATGCCCTGGAACTCTCCTCCCAAAATGCTAGTTGTCATGGTAGCTGTTACTCAGATTATCTCCTGATGGGAACTTAATAAATGAAAGCAAAGTTTGGTGTGATGAAGATGTCAGGTTTAAAGCTTTTAGAAAGTAGTGTGTTCAGATGCTGTGTTTAATAGCATAAGACATCTGGTAACACATAACTGACTTTAAATGAACACTTTTCTCACTAGTAGTTTCAGACTTTGTGTTTTGTCAGAGTGGGGCTGAAATTGGCCATTGCATTCCGTAGTTCCCTCCTTACTCTTTCCCGAATGATTTTTCGTAGACAGAGCCAAGGCCACACAGGAGCAAAATTCATCACTGGACCGTCAGCCCGAACTCCAATGAAGTTGACAAGCAGCTGCCATGCTGTATGTGCCCTGCTTACGCTTACTGCCTCGGATTTTCTCATGGCAAGGGTCAAAGATGTTTACCTAATTTGACTTTTTTTCTCTTGTAGTCAAAAACACTAAATGCCTGTGATATGGAGACATTAATTGAATGTCAGTCAGAGGTAAGAAAGCTGTTTTTCAAACTTTTTATCTGCACTGTGAGATAGAAAACTTTTAATTGAATATCATGCATGTTGTTTAGTTATCAGAATGGAAAATCAACATAAGTTGTAGTAAACACTAATATTAATTGAGATCTTGTGTCATGATAAGCAAGATACTAATATTGATTCTGAAAAAAATTAATGGACAACTAACTGTTGATATGAATAAAATGGTGAATATATTTCATGGGGAAAGGCTGGGCAGATTTCTTCGATCATTAATTTTAATTAAATATATTTTTAGGGTAATATCAAGGAACATCCTCTGTTGGCATCATGTGAGAGTGAAGATAATATTTGCCAGCTAATTGGTGAGTTTTGAAAACATACTGATCTTTTATGTAAATGCTAACAACCAGTGTTCTTGGTTTGCCAAACCACAGTGCTTTACTAGGGATTTTTTTTTTCAAAGTGTGTTCTCTTAAAGACCACAGAACATTAACACTTGCATGGCAGAAAGGTCCAGGTCACTAGACAGCAAGTGCTCTGAGAGAAAAGATCCTCCCCAAGTCAACCTCTCTCCCATCCAGAGGGGTCTTAGTGGGGTTGCAGATCTCCTGGCCACTTCTCTTCTGACAATTAAAGTGTGCATACGTTTCCACTCTCACCCTCCTCTAATGGAGAATGATTCTAAGAGCACACAAAACAACTGTTGCTGTCTTAAATTCCAAAGAACCCGCCGTTCAGTCAATTTTTTCCACAGTTCATTGCATTGTAATGTAACCCTGACCCAGTTCTCTTGAACTATAAGGACAAGCCAGTTCTCTATCCATCCTCTTCACTGGCTGGTATAAAAGGTATAGAAACATGTGCTAATGCATTTAGAAAGTATAGCTTTCTTTTTTTAATTAGGAAAAAAAAAAAAAAGAAAGGAGAGAGAGGAAAACAGAGAAAGAAGTAAACTCATGAGTGGTTATGCCCATTGTGCAGACATCTTAAGGATTTTGCAAGGACAGATTATCCTGGACATTTTTTCCTGAGCATTTCCAATTGCCAGGTCTAGGTTCTAACCTCCCTGCCCTTTCCTAACATATCCACTGGGAAAAACCCTGCTGCTGACTGCAAACGGACTAGCTCCCTCTAGTGGTGGGTGCTAGCGCGGCCGCTGAGGTTTAACAGCCCGCCCAGCCTAGAGCCTTCAAAATGGTTTTGAGCAAGTCCCTTCCTGTAAGTTTCGTTTTCTTCACTAGTCAAAGGAGAAATTAAAATAATCTGTTTCACATCAGAAATAGCCACCACCTATCCACCGTGGTTATTAAGGTCAATATGTTAAGATGGTTGTTTATGACCTGCCTCATTGGGCTTTGCTCATTTTCTATAGCAAACAGCTGGTAAAGAGTAAAAACAGGAAAGGTGGAGACTTTGAGGAACCTTGGTGTTGCTGTTGAGGGGCTGGTTGCCCTGGTAACAATGTGGTTGTTTTTTGGGTTGATTTTTCTAGATTAAGGTTCACACCCTTTGCTTCCTCAATTTTTCAAAACTGTTTCTCCCACATGGCAAACCATAAATGACAATATCTGTTGTCTTATGTGGATCCTTCCTTGCTTATCAGTATGTTAATCTAATTTCTCTTTGCCTTGTTTGCTTGGCCGTAGAAATCAAGAAGAGAAAGAAGGTGTCTAACTGGCTCCTTCTCATGAGAAGGCTTTCTTCTTCATCAGATGTTTCTGCAGCTTCGGAGCCAGAATTGAAGACATCCCTTTTTGATCAGCCCTTGTCAGCCATCTGCAGTGATGGCACACTCCCAGGACCCATTCAGGTAGGCACACGTTCACCCAGAACCTTCTTCAGTTTTCTGTGAAAAGTCCTCTGGAAACCTGAGTGGCTTTCTCATGCTAAACTTGTTGGGGTGGGGTTTTCAGTTTTTTCCCCACGTTTGGAAATGGTGTTCCCACCTAAGAATGCAGTCAGGAGGATGCATGGTGGCTTACATTCTAGAAATTAGTTGTATTTGCCAATGAGTTCAGGTCAGTGGTCCCTCCATCCTTCTGACTTAATGGAGTGAAGAAGGCTGAAAATGTGTGGCTTCTGAAAAACCAACAGATTCATGAAGTTTGTGACCAGACATCCAGTGTTTACATGGAATGACTTAAGAGGAGGGAGGCCCCAAATTATTTTAGGCTGTGCAAATTCCATCTTTCCCAATGTACCTGCTCTTAGAAAAATGGCAGTGTCGAGAGAGATGGTTGAAAGCAACCGGACTGAAAGGAACCAGACTGGGATTAATAGTCTCTTGTTAAGACTGTCTTAGTATCCTGGAGAACTAATTTTTATGGAGAGGATATTGTATAGCAGGTAAAGTTAGCTACTGTTCATGTCCACTATTTAAATTGTTTCTTCTACCGAAATAACAGATTTTTCCTCTATTGGTAGCAGCAAAGTGTGTCTTCAAACCACGGGTAACCATTTCCTATTTCTATATCCCTTCCCTTTAGGATATTCTCACTATTCTATGCCTGAAAGGCCCTTCCACTGAAGGAATATTCAGGAAAGCAGCCAACGAGAAAGCCCGCAAAGAGCTGAAGGAGGAGCTCAGCTCCGGAAGCATGGTGGACCTGAGAAGCCTCCCTGTGCACCTCCTGGCGGTGGTCCTCAAGGTGAGTCCCCAGCGCCCGTGCCAAACAACAAGCTGACGGGCTCTGACACACTGGCTCTCAGGGAACGAGAAACGGGCTCTTCACCCCACACAGCAAAGGCAACTGATCGTGGACTCGAACTGTTTTAGTTAAGCCTTCATTTATTTGTATCAGCATCTCTGTTTCTGTGATCTCAGATTCCAACCATAAAGTATTGCACTACATTCTTCCCAGATCTCTCTGAGAACAGGTGCTGGGACTGTCCCACAGCCCAGTCCGCTCCCCTGAGTCTGGTGGCCCCTTGGCTGGTGGTCTTAACCGTGCCCGTGGTTAGGAAAGTTGCTGAGAGACAAGCTGGGGGGAGACTTCAGGCTCACTGGATGCAGCAGGAAGGGGTGATGAGCACAGACTCCTGAGAGGGATCGAATGAGATGGAAGTTAGGACAGCAGCATGTTACGTCACATGAACGGTCCCCTTCCTCCCTCCAGGACTTCCTCAGAAGTATTCCACTGAAGCTCCTGTCCTGTGACCTGTTTGAGGAGTGGATGGGTGCCCTGGCCAAGCAGAGCGAGGAGGACCGGATTGAGGCCCTGAAACAGTAAGTCACCCGTGCAGTCTCCGCCGGGGGTTCCTCACCAAACTGTCAGAGTGTTTCACATATGTTGCAACGTTGAAGGAATTAGAGTGGAATCGCTCACCTACTCCTAGAATACAAATCTAAAGGTACCCTGGAAATGTTTTAAAAGTAGGGTTTTTTTAGCCAAATGAAAGGAGGCACCTCTGTCAAAAGGTAGAAAGTGAACTTCAGTACTCACAAATCCCAACAGGTGTGGAGTCTAAAAATTAAGTAGTTCAAGAAGGTATGAAACAAACTCACAGATGAAAATCTTGGAGCAAGCTAACTAGCCACGTGTAGGAACCTGGGGTCTTCTTCACCTGTTCACATTGATGCCGTGCAAAGCAATGATTCTCCCATGAAACATCCCTTAGTAAACAGTCTGCAAGAGCTTGTTTGTTGACAAAATTCCATAGTGTATTTATTTCATATTCTTATAATCAACCAAAATGAAAACTCTATAAAAAATTCCAATGGCAACAGAAACAATACCATGTAGAAATGAAAGTGTGACCTGTTAGTGCCTAGAAAATCTTACACACCTAACTTCACAATATCAGCACTTTTGCCAAATCCTGTGAAAGTGTGTCTATATATGATTTTCTCACATGGCTAAGTGACATATTTACTGAATTGAAGCATTAGTGTGTCTGTCCCCGAGAATCCTGAGATGACAATAAACTTCTGCTTATAGGGTCATTCTTAACAGTATCTTATGAGAAACAAATGATCCTTATGTTAGAACCGCCACTTGTTTTTTTGAAAACATGAGGCTTTACAATTCTAATTTATTAGTCATTGTACCAATGTTGCCCTTTTAGTGCTGACCTCATTATTTTTATGAACATGCTCTTCTAAACTGATTTATTCTTCATAAAGCTTTCTCAGAATGGTATAAAAATGTGTCTTCTTCATTTGATGAGCACAGTTCAAAAAAAGGCAAATGATTGTATTCTTTAGAAAAACCAGTCTTGCAGTATTAGAAGCAGAAAGACATTCTATATGGCTAAATGGTTTCTTAACAAAATGATTTTCAAAACATATTAAAGTTTATTGCAGGAGTTAATGATTCGTAATCTAAGATCTGTGTAAAGAGTAAATGGCCATGTTACTGGTGTCAGGATCATAAAGGCCAGTTTTCTAGGGCTTCAAGCTCTTGTGGTTCACTGATTCATTCCGTGTCAGTTGCCACTGCAAGTATCTGAATGAACATTTCACAATGTTTCTTGTGAAAACAGACCTTCCTCATTTTAAAGGAAGCCTGGGACAGGCAGCAACTTTCAACTTGCTCCCCTCAAGCTAGATAGGCCATGAACCTCCCCTAAAACCAGCTTCCCCACCTCCATCCCAGGGTTACAGATAAGCTCCCACGGCCCAACCACCTGCTGCTCAAGCATCTGGTCTCCGTGCTCCACGTGATCAGCAAGAACTCCGAGGTCAACCGGATGGACGCCAGCAATCTCGCCATCTGCATCGGGCCCAACGTGCTGAGCCCGGAAAACGAGCACAGTCTGTCGCTGGAAGCCCGGAGAGACCTGAATGATAAGGTTTGTGCCCGGCTTTTTCTGAGAAACTTGACATCTGCTTGTCAGAGCCAAACAGTGAGGTCTGCTGTGGCCCCAGGTCCACTATCCGGGGGCACCCACTGGATGAGACCCGGTAAAGCCAGGTCACCCTACGAGACAGAGGACAAGTGCTGCCCGTCTCTCCACCGCTGTGTCCAGAGTGGAAAGGCCCTTTCACTTTGCTCTTTTTCGTGCATCACGCTCTGTCAGTTCAGCTACCAATCCGGGCAACTCCTTTAATGAACATTTTGGTTACTTTAAAGTAATACATTTTTTAAATTGACAAAGTTAAAAGGCATAATCTCAAAAATAATTTTCACAAAGGTGATTGTTACCAATTTTCTGAATGCTCCTCTCAGACATGGTAAACATCTGTTATGTCGATTTTGAAAGTGAAAATGTTGGTTGCTCAGTCGTGTCTGACTCTTTGCCACCCCGTGGACTGTAGCCCGCCAGGCTCCTCTGTCCATGGAATTCTCTAGGCAAGAACACTGGAGTGGGTAGCCATTTTCTTCTCCAGGGGATGTTCCCAACCCAGTGATCGAAGCCAGGTCTCCTGCATTGCAGGCAGATTCTCTACCGCCTCAGCCACCAGGGAAGCCCATGTTGGCAGCTCCATAACTGCTGACCCTGCCTATGTCCCCCTTGGTAACCTTCTTCCTTTAAAAATAAATAAGGATCTCATTAAGCTGACAAGCTGTTAATTTCTCCTCACAGGTTAAGACACTGGTGGAATTCCTCATCGATAACTGCTTTGAAATATTTGGGGAAGACTTTCCAGCACATTCCAGAATTGCTTCTGATGACTCCCTGGAACACACAGACAGTTCAGGTATGGAACGTGTTCTCAGTGAACTCTGACTGTGGGGTCGAGTTCATGCCTGGCTACAAATCCAGCCCAGTAACGTACAGCACCCCAGGTATCTGAAGAAGTTACCAACACGCATCACCAAATCAGAGCAGACACAGGTCTGTAGGGAAGTCATCAAGCAGGCAAACTTTTCTCTTGAATTTTCCTGCACTATTTCCTCAGGCTGCAGCCTGGCGCCTTCCCCCTTCTTATTCTAAATCATGAGGAACTGCTCCTTTTACAGAGTAATCTTTGGATAGAGGGTTGGAGTAAGAAACTTTTGTTTCCACACAATGGAATATGGGTCTAATGTGGGTCTGTTAAAATAGGGATGAAAGTGAGTGTTAGTTGCTCAGTCCTGTCCACCTCTTTGCAACCCCGTGGACTGTGGCCTGCCAGGCTTCTCTGTTCATGGAATTCTCCAGGCAAGAATAGTGGAGTGGGTAGCCATTCCCTTCTCCAGGGGATCTTCCCAACCCAGGAATCGAACCCAGGTCTCCTGCCTTGCAGACAAGTTCTTTACTGTCTGAACCACCAAAATGTGGATGAATCCAATGAAAAGAGCTATCCAAAGGATCAGCTTTTAAATCTAAGATCAATAAATTTTCAGTGGAGTGTTGTTTTCTCTCTTTTTTCTTTTTTTCTCTCCCTCTCTCTCTCTCAACCTCTCTCTCTTCATTTTCCTACTTATCTTCTCCACCTCAAAATAGTAGACATGGAAAGAAACAAAACTTGAACGTGGCCAGTTTCTTTCATAACAAGCCCCAAATTAGCTTAGCTTCACCGAATTCCCTAGTGCCATACTTGATGTTAGTAGGGTGGACGGTGCTAAAGTGAATTTCTAAAAGGAACTGAACAAAAACTCAACTGTCCCTTACCTTCCCCCAGACATGTCGACCCTGCAGAACGACTCAGCCTACGACAGCAATGACCCTGACCACGACGTGGAGCCTGCGGGCTCCCCAAGCTCGCAGCCCCCAGGGCCCCCAGAACTGGCTGCTGGCGGCGTGGAACCCAGAACCCCGCTGTGCCCTTGGGAGCCCGTGGTCAGAACCACGGCCAGACTGAAGGGCTTCCTCAGGCAACCTGACCGGAGGTACTCGGACCCCAGCGCCACATCCTCCCCGGAGTGCCTGGAGGGCAGAAGAGCAAACCCGAAACTCACGCGAAGCGAAGACAACTTCACAGCCGTGACCCAGGCAGCCTCCCGCTTTGCCAGCGAGGAAGCCGAGGACCCGTTTCCCGAGGAGGTGTTTCCTGCAGCCGAAGGCCGGGCCCAGAGACCCGGGGACCTTGGGGAGCGGAGCCCGACTCAGGGCTTGGTGTCACCGTGCGCAGGGGTCCCCAAAGCTGCCTCCAGCAGCTCCTTGGACGCTCTCTCCGACAGCTCGCCCCAGGCCTCTCCTTCCAGCCCCAAAAGAAACTTCTTCACCAGACACCAGTCTTTCACTAAGGCTGAGAAAAGCAAGCCCAACAGAGAAATTAAAAAGCACTCCATGTCATTCTCCTTCGCCCCTCACCAAAGAGTGCTGACCAAAACTCGCAGCTTTGGAGCCACGAAGTCCAAGGGCTGCCCCCGAGACCAAGAGAAGCGAAGTTCCAAGAAAGAAAGCCAGCTCGCCGGCCGGATCGTCCAGGAAAGCTCGTCGGACTCCCCTGGCCAAGCCGTGCTGGGCTTTAACTCGGGGGCCTACGCCCTCTCGGTGGAGGATGTGTTCCGGCTGGTGGATCAGAGGCACCCCGGCCGCCCCCTCTTACGAGGAGGCCATGCGGCTCCAGGCGCTGGAGCTCGCCTCCAGCCGGGGCCAGACGGTGGGCAGCCTGAGGGCCCGCGTGCTGAGCCTGGACGCGGGGCTGCTGCCTCCCCTCCCTGCCCACCCCAACGGGGACTCGAGAAACATCCGCGGGCCGGAGCCCCTGGACGGGCTCCGACGGGGGCCGGAGGCCGAGAGCTGGAGGCAGAGCCTGCCCGACTGCGCCCCTAGGGACGCAGCAGGACAGGTGACGGTCCCCAGGACATCGGAGCTGCAGCGGCTGAGAACCGCGTCGGAGTCGCAGCAGAAGGGTAGGCAGGCCGTCCTGGCCCGGCGGTGTAGCCAGCCGGTGTTTGACGCTGAGCAGCTCCGATTCGCTAAGGAATCCTACATCTAGCGCGGGGCCCCTCTGTACAGGAGAACTGCCTTTAGACTCTTGTTTTCCGAAAAGTCATGAATAAGCTCCTCTGACAAGTTGTGTTTGAGACCTCCTCCGAGAGGACAGCCACACAACTTCACACCAGCACTCTGTGCGCCTGATTTGTACAACGTGTAGCACATGTATAAAACACGTTCTAGACAAGGCATTGGGTACACGTAAGCAGATACATGTATATATTTGTTTGTGAACTTGCACCAAACTGCATTGCTGTTCTCTGCCTCCTGGAGTTTTGTTTTGTTTTGTTTTTCAGTGGTTACCGTCTAAAAATAATGTTTTCTTTTTTTGGCATCGCCTCAAAGAACATGCCAAGTTTCTTATTTTCCACAAACTCCATTTAGGAGAAAAAGTCTAACTCTCTGTTAGGAGTTTCCTCTAATAAGCCGCTTGGTGATAACTAATCACCTCAGTAGGATGGAAGGAACAGACTGCAAGTAGAGTTCAGTGTTTGGAGTTATCAAGATCAGATCAGTCGCTCAGTCGTGTCCGACTCTTTGCGACCCCATGAACCGCTTTGCCTTTTCTTACTGTTCATGGGGTTCTCAAGGCAAGAATACTGAAGTGGTTTGCCATTCCCTTCTCCAGCGGACCACACCCTGTCAGATCTTTCCACCATGGCCCGCCCATCCTGGGTTGCCCCAGGGGCATGGCTTAATTTCATTGAGTTAGACAAGGCTGTGGTCCTGGTGTGATTAGATTGACTAGTTTTCTGTGAGTATGGTTTCAGTGTATTTGCCCTCTGATGCCCACTTGCAAGACCTATCGTCTTACTTGGGTTTCTCTTACCTTGGGCGTGGGGTATCTCTTCCCGGCTGCTCCAGCAAAGCACAGCCATCGCACCTTACCTTGGACGAGGGGTCTCTGCTCACCGCCGCCCTTCCTGACCTTGGTCGTGGGGTAGCTCCTCTCAGCCGGGCCGCGCAGCCAGCGGGGCGCTCTTGGTGCACCGCGCAGCCAGCTGGGCAGGCGAGGCGCTCTTAGTGCGCCGGTGGGGGGGAAGGCGAGGCGCTCTTAAGGGCATTATAAACTCCAGCAAAAGAAACAAAAAAAGATTGTTGTTAACAATGCATGAAAAATACTTCAATGTGTCCTTTATCTAATTTGAAATTCAGGTAAGTTAGTGAAAATGCATTATATTGTGCATCATTAACTGATGTTAAGCACTTTGAGTTTTTTTGTAGTTCAACAGTGTCTTCTCCGGTAGTGTGGAGGAAATTACTTCATACGCGTTCCGGCGGTCGTATGTAAAACTTCAATATTATCTCACTACAATAAATTGCCTTCCTTATTTCAAAGTAAACATGTTCATTCTTTACTGATATGTTGCCTCCGCTCCCTCAGTTCATAGAAACCCACCAGAAAAGTCATTCACACGTTGGTTCATTCAACCAGCATTTATTACGTCTGCCCAAAATGCAGGAGACCTGGGTTCAATCCCAGGGTTGGAAAGATTCCCTGGAGAAGGCAATGGCAACCCCACTCCAGTACTCTTGCCTGGAAAATCCTGTGGACGGAGGAGCCTGGTGGGCTACAGTCCATGGGGTCGCAGAGTCGGACACGACTGAGCGACTTCACTTTCACTTCCACCCTGGTGGTACCGTGGATAAGAGTCCACCTGCCAATGCAGGGGACATAAGTTCAATCCCTGGTCTGGGAAGAGCCCACATGTTTCGGAGCAACTAAGCCCGAGCACCACAACTACTGAGCCTGTGCTCTGGAGCCCATGCTCTGCAACAAGAGAAGCCACCACAGTGAGAAGCCCGCACACAGCAACTGGAGGGAGCCCCTGCTCTCTGCAACCAGAGAAAGCCTGCGTGCGTAACCATAAATATAAATAAATTTTAAAGAAACAAGCATTTATTGACTACGTTATTCTCCTTGAATAATGAGACAAGGAGATCAAACCAGTCAATGCTAAAGGAAATCAACACAACATTCATTGGAAGGACTGATGCTGAAGCTGAAGTTCCAATACTTTGGCCACCTGATGTGAAGAGCTGACTCATAGGAGAAGACGCTGATCCTGGGAAAGATTGAAGGCAGGAGGAGAAGGGGGAGACACAGGATGAGATGGTTGGATGGCATCACCGATGCAATGGACATGAAATTGGGCAAATTTTAGGAGATGGTGAGGGGCAGAGAGACCTGGCATTCTGCAGTCCTGGAGTTGCAGGGTCGGCCATGACTGGGCAACTGAACGACAACTCCATTATTCTAGACTTTTAGGCACAGCAAGATATGGATCTCATTTTTAAGAAAAAGAGACAAGCCCTGTTCTCTCTACAAATTTGCAAAACCATAAAAATGTACCTTCTTTAAGCCATTTTTGGGCAAATGGTCACTCAGAGGCTAGAAAATTTAGTGTACAAATATCAGTATTTCCTGGTTTTAGTGACTTCAAGTTTTCAGTACTTTCAAAAATCATATTTTTACAATGCTCAGTTTGCTTGATTATTAGCAAACACAGTGGTAAAACATCATACATTAGAACATTCATGCTCAATGATTAAGATATTTATCTGGTATCTTTGATACTGGACTTTGATTTTCCTTACTTCATCAATTTTTAATAAAACACTGCATGTTTTTGATATGTTAAAGAAGGGTTTTTGTGTTGGCTAGCTACCAGGTGGTGAAGACCTAGTCTTTTGAGAAGTGATTTATTAGTAACGTTTGGCATCTGGTCCCATCACTTCATGGGAAATAGACGTGGAAACAGTGTCAGACTTTATTTTGAGGGGCTCCAAAATCACTGCAGGTGGTGACTGCAACCATGAAATTAAAAGACGCTTACTCCTTGGAAGGAAAGTTATGACCAACCTAGACAGCATATTCAAAAGCAGAGACATTACCTTGCCAACAAAGGTCCATCTAGTCAAGGCTATGGTTTTTCCTCTGGTCATGTATGGATGTGAGAGCTGGACTGTGAAGAAGGCTGAGTGCCAAAGAATTGATGCTTTTGAACTGTGGTGTTGGAGAAGACTCTTGAGAGTCCCTTGGACTGCAAGGAGATCCAACCAGTCCATTCTGAAGGAGATCAGCCCTGGGATTTCTTTGGAAGGAATGATGCTAAAGCTGAAAGTCCAGTACTTTGGCCACCTCATGCGAAGAGTTGACTCATTGGAAAAGACTCTGATGCTGGGAGGGACTCGGGGCAGGAGGAAAAGGGGACGACAGAGGATGAGATGGCTGGATGGCATCGCCAACTCAATGGACATGAGTTTGAGTGAAACTCCAGGAGTTGGTGATGGACAGGGAGGCCTGGAGAGCTGTGATTCATGGGGTCACAAAGAGTCGGACACGACTGAGCGATTGAACTGAACTGATATACAATTTCCAGTGTTCTCATCCAGACTGCTCAGATCTGTTAATCATGTTCAGATTTATTAATGTCATTTAAATACCTTATTAAGCACCACCAATCATGCATAAATTTCAATCGGTAAACATTCCCCTTCTAACCGCTTACTTAAGAAAAGCAATCCCTTTCCCATAATTGGACACTTAACAGTGGTAGCTGGGACTTGACTGGTGGCTCAGACAGTAAAGGCAGTTTTCAGCACCTTTCAGTTCAGTGCTAAATATTTCAGGATTGAAAGAAAAATTCTCCATCGTGTTTTTAGCAACTTCTCATTGAGAATCAGAGAGTTTTCATCAATAGATGACCGATCTAGGTAAGCAATCTAGGTACCACGATAAGCTAGGTAAGCTCCTATCTAGTCTGCGTTACCATTGACCTGACCGCCATGTGACCCAATTCAGATCATGAAAACTCTACCCCAGTTTCCTTATTTTACCAAAGCAGGAGTAAGACTGAAAGTCTTCTATTGCATGCAGTCTAGTTTATTGACAAACATTGATGAGCTGCTTGTAGTCAAAAAGCAACTGTATTTGCATAGTGGAGAAGAAGGTATGATGTGTGTGTTAGTCACTCAGTCGTGTCTGACTCTTTTCGATCCCATGGACTGTAGCCTGCCAGGCTCCTCTGTCCATGGAATTCTCCAGGCAAGAATACTGGAGTGGGTCTTCATCTCCTCCTCCAGGAGATCTTCCCAACCCAGGGATCGAACTTGGGTCTCCCATATTGCAAGCAGATTCTTTACCGAGCCACCCAATGCACCGTGTGGTAGTCTCACTTCTAACCATGAAGTCCACTCACTTTTTAAAATAGGAGAGCCCAACCTGGTCTCCAGGCATGGTCGTAGAGCTGCCATAACCAAGTATCACAAATGAGTAGGTGACACAACGGAAGTGTACAATCTTACAGTTCTAGAGCCTAGATCTGAAATCAAGGTGTCAACAGAGGGCTTGTGCTTGCATTGAGATTTGGATGGTATTAAAAATGAGACAATAGACAAGGACCCAGACAGCACAGTGCTGTCCTCCCTGGACCCTGTAAGGGCCGCACAGCCACACACGGGTCTGACACCCTAACGCAAGGTGAATGGTAAACCAGGTTGGAAGCCATGGCCTACGTAGGGGCTTTCAACCTGAAGCCAGGTCTGACACCCACTTCCGAGCCACTGGACCTCTCCATCACCAAGGGTAACCCTGCCTGGGTCAGCTTGGGAGGGATCCTGACCCTCTTACCAAGGGAAGAAGTGGGGAAGCGCGTGTATTTCACGTGCCTATTGGCACACACTGGCATTCATGCCTTGGAATCTGGCTGAACAGACAGAATTTCTTCCTTTTAGGGAAGGTAGGAGGTTTTCTCTCCTCCTACAAAGAAGGGGACAGGTGGACTTCCGAATGCATCCGAATGAATTTCCAAATGCATGGCACACCGATTACTTGCCATCCTGCCCTGCGCCCAGCACCACCCAGAACTTGGTCCAGAACCTGTGGTTGTTAACCAAGCTGGGGGCTGGCCCTGGAACTGAGCAAACACACAATCGCCTGCGAGCTCAAACCCAGCAAAAATAACCTATGTCACCCGGGGTCTTAACAGCGTTGAAGTGGCAGCCATGGCTTGTATGCTAATAAAGCAGATAATAGTTATTGACCACAGTGCTTCCCATGGCTGAGCATGAAAACATCAAAAGGGCAGTCAGCACTGTTTACCCTAATGCACTATTAAAAGAATACGTTCTAGCTGAAGTTTCCTGATTATGATCTCATCAGGAAGGACCGCCAGTATATGCTTTCCTCCTGAAGGGTCAAGTGCTGGAAGTGATAGAAAGCCACATCAGATGTGATCTCACATATTTTGAGTTTCTTTTTTAATTGACTTATGTAAGATCGTAACGCTTTATTTACAAAGGGAGAATTACTGAGGAATCAGAGTATAAACATTTTGCTAGAGGCAAAAGTAAATCACTTTTTGGCATGGTATTTTAAATGTCTGCATCATGTCCTCTGGACAAATGAAATGTGAATGAGGAACCACTGATGGGATGAAGAGTTACCCTCTTCCAGTTACAGGCTTCAAAGAGAGACCAGATGAGACTAGCAGGCCTGAAGAATCCAACAGCTCACCAGAAAAAGGAAACACAGAATGATCATATCTCTAGGAAAAGAAAGACAATTGTGTTGGCACAAGAATATGTGAGCCAGATTCACAGGGCCCGAGTCCACAGCCCAAATGGGCGACCAGGGATCAGTTTCCAAACTACCTGAGCATCAGTTTCTCCACCTGTAAAATGAAGATAGTCATAGCACTGCAGCAGTTTCAGAATGCGCCTCACAGCAAACCCACATCACAACGTAGGAGAGGTCTATATAACACAGCTTAAAATCCAGAAGGTGTAAAAGAAAATGACAAGTTAACACCGTCAAGATAAAAAATGTCTATATGAATAAAACACCATAAACAAAATCGAAAGACAAAGGAGAAACTTGGAAAAATATTTGCATCTTATATAACGGAAAAAGAACTAATTTCCATAATAAATACAGTTCCCATAGTTTGATAAGGAAAAGAAAAAACATTGAATTTGAATTCTTTTTTATTGGAGTATAATTGCTGTACAATGTTGTGTCAATTTCTACTGAACAGCAAAGTGAATCAGCCACACGTGTATGTGTAGATATATACCCCTCTTCCTTGGATTTCCTTCCCATTTAGGTTATTACAGAGCTCTGAGTAGAGTTCCCTGTGCTGTATAGTAGGTTTTCATTAGTTATCCATTTTATACACAGTACTGTATATGTGCCAGTCCCCATCTCGAAATTCATCCCACACTCCCTTCCCCTCTTGGTGGCCATGTGTGTGTTCTCTACAGCTGTGTCTCTAGTTCTAACTTGCAAATAAGTTCATCTATACCATTTTTCTAGGTTCCACATGTATGTGTTAATATATATTTGTTTTTCTCTTTCTAACTTCCTTCACTCTGTTTGACAGTCTCCAAGTCCATCCACATCTGCAAATGGCATACATTTAAAATTCGTTTTTAAAATGTGAAAGTGATATGATCATACAAAAAGAATAACAAACGGCCTTTAAAAATTTGAAAAGAAGCTCAATCTCACTCTTTTTTTTTTACAATTTATTTATATGTTGGCTTTTTGTTTTGAAAAAGTGCTTGAGAATTTACTGTACAGTTTTTTTTAACAATTTATTTATATGTTGGCTTTTTGTTTGAAAAAGTGCTTGAGAATTTACTGTACAGTTTTTTTTTAACAATTTATTTATATGTTGGCTTTTTGTTTTGAAAAAGTGCTTGAGAATTTACTGTACAGTTTTTTTAACAATTTATTTATATGTTCACTCTTTTTTTTAAAGCTACACTAAGACACTGTATATTGTCACCCTGCTTATTTAACTTCTATGCAGAGTACACATGAGAAACGCTGGGCTGGAAAAAGCACAAGCTGGAATCAAGATTGTCAGGAGAAATATCAATCACCTCAGATATGCAGATGACACCACCCTTATGGCAGAAAGTGAAGAGGAACTCAAAAGCCTCTTGATGAAAGTGAAAGTGGAGAATGAAAAAGATGGCTTAAAAGTCAACATTCAGAAAACGAAGATCATGGCATCCGGTCCCATCACTTCATGGGAAATAGATGGGGAAACAGTGGAAACAGTGTCAGACTTTATTTTTCTGGGCTCCAAAATCACTGCAGGTGGTGACTGCAGCCATGAAAATAAAAGACGCTTACTCCTTGGAAGGAAAGTTATGACCAACCTAGATAGCATTTTCAAAAGCAGAGACATTACTTTGCCAACAAAGGTTCGTCTAGTCAAGGCTATGGTTTTTCCTGTGATCATGTATGGATGTGAGAGCTGGACTGTGAAGAAGGCTGAGCACCGAAGAATTGATGCTTTTGAACTGTGGTGTTGGAGAAGACTCTTGAGAGTCCCTTGGATGGCAAGGAGATCCAACCAGTCCATTCTGAAGGAGATCAGCCCTGGGATTTCTTTGGAAGGAATGATGCTAAAGCTGAAAGTCCAGTACTTTGGCCACCTCATGCGAAGAGTTGACTCATTGGAGAAGACTCTGATGCTGGGAGGGATTGGGGGCAGAAGGAGAAAGGGACGACAAAGGATGAGATGGCTGGATGGCATCACTGACTCGATGGACGTGAGTCTGAGTGACGTCCGGGAGTGGGTGGTGGACAGGGAGGCCTGGCGTGCTGCGATTCATGGGGTTGCAAAGAGTCAGACACGACTGAGCGACTGAACTGAACAGAACTGAAGACACGGTTTCTCCCATCGAGTAGGCAAAACTCTAAAAGTTTAATGACACAGTATGTTGGTGAGGTTGTAGGGGAACTAGTGATTCATGCATTCTTGTTGGAAGTGAAAACTGATATGACCTCTGTGGAGCACAGTTTGGCAGTAAGTATTAAAATTACAAGTGCATAAATTATTTTTCTGATCGGTTCTCCTTCTAGGGATACACTTCAGAAATAAGTTCTTAGGTATGCAAAATTATATGTGGATATTTTTAGCATTGTTTATAATGATATAAATGTTTAGTTAGAGAATAAGTTATGAATAATTAATTTATGGCACATCCATACAGCTATAAAGATTTCTTTCACCTACTGATACAAAACCATCTCCAAGATATATCCAGTAGAAAAAAACAACATGTAACAGGTCGGTATGTACACTATGCTATAATTTATCTTTAAAAGAAGGAATTAATAATAGTAGCTTACACATTGGGGTGGGGAATGGGAACTGAGGTGATGGAGCCAAAAATAAGCAGAAGACATTTCAATAATACATTTCCATATTTTTGGTGTTTGAATGATATAACTCTATTATTTTTTCAAATATTAAATAGAAAATAATGCTGCTGCTGCTGCTAAGTTGCTAAGTTGTGTCCGACTCTTTGGGACCCCATGGACTGTAGCCCACCAGGCACCTCTGTTCATGAGGTTCTCCAGGCAAGAATACTGGAGTGGGTTGCCATTCCCACCTCCAGGGGATCTTCCCAATCCAGGGATCAAACCTGAACCTCTTAGGTCTCCCGCATTGGCAGGTGGGTTCTTTACCCCCAGCGCCACCGAGGAAGTCCATCTGGTACTCAGCTAGTTTTCTCTGTGAACATAAAATGTAGATTGAGTGTGTCAGTGTCTCAGCCGTGTCCAATTCTGTGACCCCATGGACTGTAGCCACCAGGCTCCTCTGTCCAATATTTCCCATAAACTCATTTGTTATATTATTTGTTTCCCATCAGATCAGATCAGATCACTCTCTCAGTCGTGTCCGACTCTTTGCGACCCCATGAACCGCAGCACGCCAGGCCTCCCTGTCCATCACCAACTCCCGGAGGTCACTCAGACTCACATCCATCGAGTCAGTGATGCCATCCAGCCATCTCATCCTCTGTCGGCCCCTTCTCCTCCTGCCCCCAATCCCTCCCAGCATCAGAGTCTTCTCCAATGAGTCAACTCTTCCCATGAGGTGGCCAAAGTACTGGACTTTCAGCTTTAGCATCATTCCTTCCAAAGAAATCCCAGGGCTGATCTCCTTCAGAATGGACTGGTTGGATCTCCTTGCAGTCCAAGGGACTCTCAAGAGTCTTCTCCAACACCACAGTTCAAAAGCATCAATTCTTTGGTGCTCAGCCTTCTTCACAGTCCAACTCTCACATCCATACATGACCACAGGAAAAACCATAGCCTTGACTAGACGAACCTTTGTTGGCAAAGTAATGTCTCTGCTTTTGAATATGCTATCTAGGTTAGTCATACTTTCCTTCCAAGGAGTAAGCGTCTTTTAATTTCATGGCTGCAGTCACCACCTGCAGTCATTTTGGAGCCCAGAAAAATAAAGTCTGACACTGTTGCCACTGTTTCCCCATCTATTTCCCATGAAGTGATGGGACCAGATGCCATGATCTTCGTTTTCTGAATGTTGAGCTTTAAGCCAACTTTTTCACTCTCCACTTTCACTTTCATCAAGAGGCTTTTGAGTTCCTCTTCACTTCCTGCCATAAGGGTGGTGTCATCTGCATATCTGAGGTGATTGGTATTTCTCCCAGCAATCTTGATTCCAACTTGTGTTTCTTCCAGCCCAGCGTTTCTCATGATGTACTCTGCATAGAAGTTAAATAAGCAGGGTGACAATATACAGCCTTGACATACTCCTTTTCCTATTTGGAACCAGTCTGTTGTTCCATGTCCAGTTCTAACTGTTGCTTCCTGACCTGCATACAAATTTCTCAAGAGGCAGATCAGGTTGTCTGGTATTCCCATCTCTTTCAGAATTTTCCACAGTTTATTGTGATCTACACAATCAAAGGCTTTGGCATAGTCAATAAAGCAGAAATAGATGTTTTTCTGGAACTCTCTTGCTTTTTCCATGATCCAGCAGATGTTGGCAATTTGATCTCTGGTTCCTCTGCCTTTTCTAAATCCAGCTTGAACATCAGGAAGTTCACGGTTCACGTATTGCTGAAGCCTGGTTTGGAGAATTTTGAGCATTACTTTACTAGCGTGTGAGATGAGTGCAATTGTGTGGTAGTTTGAGCATTCTTTGGCATTGCCTTTCTTTGGGATTGGGATGAAAACTGACCTTTTCCAGTCCTGTGGCCACTGCTGAGTTTTCCAAATTTGCTGGCATATTGAGTGCAGCACTTTCACAGCATCATCTTTCAGGATTTGGAATAGCTCAACTGGAATTCCATCACCTCCACTAGCTTTGTTTGTAGTGATGCTTTCTAAGGCCCACTTGACTTCACATTCCAGGATGTCTGGCTCTAGGTCAGTGATCACACCATCGTGATTATCTGGGTCATGAAGATCTTTTTTGCACAGTTCTTCTGTGTATTCTTGCCACCTCTTCTTAATATCTTCTGCTTCTGTTAGGTCCATACCATTTCTGTCCTTTATCGAGCCCATCTTTGCATGAAATGTTCCTTTGGTATCTCTGATTTTCCTGAAGAGATCCCTAGTCTTTCCCATTCTGTTGTTTTCCTCTATTTCTTTGCATTGATCACTGAAGAAGGCTTTCTTATCTCTTCTTGCTATTCTTTGGAACTCTGCATTCAGATGTTTATATCTTTCCTTTTCTCCTTTGCTTTTCACTTCTCTTCTTTCCACAGCTATTTGTAAGGCCTCCCCAGACAGCCATTTTGCATTTGTTGCATTTCTTTTTTCCATGGGGATGGTCTTGATCCCTGTCTCCTGTACAATGTCACGAACCTCATTCCATCATTCATCAGGCACTCTATCTATCAGATCTAGGCCCTTAAATCTATTTCTCACTTCCACTGTATAATCATAAGGGATTTGATTTAGGTCATACCTGAATGGTCTAGTGGTTTTCCCTACTTTCTTCAATTTCAGTCTGAATTTGGCAATAAGGAGTTCATGGTCTGAGCCACAGTCAGCTCCTGGCCTTGTTTTTGCTGACTGTATAGAGCTTCTCCATCTTTGGCTGCAAAGAATATAATCGATCTGATTTCGGTGTTGACCATCTGATGATGTCCATGTATAACTCAAGTAAAGAACCCTATATATCTTCAGATTCACAGGGAAGATTTTTTAGACTTCTGAAACAATGTGATTATTTTGCTGTTTGGATAACAAATGTTTTTTAGAAATGTAGTTTGAACTATGCAGTTCAGCCTTTTGTGTATGTAGTTAAGTATCAGAAATCATGAAAGGTGATCATTCAACTTTGCTTAGATAATCATTGCAGGTGAGCTCAAGTATCAGGTCTCTTCCTTTGAATTGGGCTTCCCTTGTGGCTCAGATGGTAAAGAATCCGCCTGCAATGCAGGAGACCTGGGTTCAGTCCCTAGATCGAGAAGATCCCTTGGAGAAGGGAATGGCAACCCACTCCAGTATTCTTGCCTGAAAAATCCCATGGACTGAGAAGCCTGATAGGCTACAGTCCAAAGGGTTACAAAAAGTCAGACATGACTGAGCAACCAGTACTTTCTTCTTCCTTTGAATTAGCAGTTTCATTTTTCTTACAGTGAAATTTTAACATTAATGTCAAACTTAGTGTAACAATCATTTAGGATATCAGCAAATTCAAGATGACACAATTGCCCTTTTGAGGAACACTATCAAATTTCAGTTAAAATGGTTCTTAGGCCCAATTCCAACCTGTGTGTGGTAGAGGCTTCCCCACACCAACTAGCAAGTCTTAGAACACCAGCTGAGTGTCCTACGATTCAACTCAATTCTGACACTATTTACCTGGAGATAACTTAGATTCCATACTTTAAGGGAAAGTCCAACAAGACTCTCTATCCCATGTCCTCTCCAAAGGCCACCCTTCCAGCACCTCCACATGGTCGTCCACCTACAGGCTCTCTGAAGCCTCTCCCTTGGGGTTTTCATGAGGGTTCATTACACAGCCATGATTATCAATAGATCATTAGCCATTGACAACTGATTTGACGTCCAGCCCCCTCTCTAATCTGGTGGCTCAAATGGTAAAGAATCTGCCTGCAATGTGGGAATCCGGGTTCAATCCCTGGGTCAAGAAAATCCCTTGGAGAAAGGAATGGCTACCCACTCCAGTATTCTTGCCTGGAGAATTCCATGGACAGAAGAGCCTGGTGGGCTACAGTGTATGGGGTCCCAAAGAGTTGGACAAGACTGAGCAACCAACACTTTCTATTTTTCACATCCTCCTTCCAATCACCTGGCATGTTCTCCTCCCAACAAAACTGTATCCTTAGATGGGATCCAAAATTCACCTCATTAGCATAACAAAAGACGCACTTTTCACTTCAACACTTGGGAAATTCTGAGGGTTTTAAGAGCTATGAGCCAGAAACTGTAGATGAAAACCAAATACGTAGAAAAATGTTATGTTGGTCATCTGAGTGTCCAAATATATTTCTCATAAATCACAATATCACTCAATGAACTTCTTCTTAAGCCCAATAAAAATGTAGAAAAAAATCAAGGTATTACATTTGATAAAATTAAATATATTGTGATATATTAATTTAATAATAAGCAAAAAATAACAACAAACTTAACATACTAATTCTAAACAGCATTAGTTCAAGACATTCTCTACACTTTCTGATTCTTCCTAAATTCTTTACACACTTTTTTTAAACTATTTATTTTTATTTTGGGCTGTGCCAGATTTTCTCTAGCTGAGTTGCCGGGGCGTCTCGTTGTGGCGCCTTCTCTTGCTGTGGAGCACAGGCTCTAGAGCGCGGGCTTCTGTAGCTGCTGCCGGTGGGCTCGGTATCTGGGGCTCCCTGGGTTCTAGCGCGCAGACTCAATAGTCGTGACACACGGGCTTAGCCGCTCCAAGGCAAGTGGGATCTTCTCAGATCAGGGGTGGAACCCATGTCTCCTATAGGCTTTACCACTAAGCCACCTGGGAAGCCCCCTTTACACATTTTTGATGCATCTACATAACTTAAGCAGTTTCCAAAGGACGTTTACGGGATCTCAGAAACTGTTTGAAAGCATGCCCCCAAAGTTCCTCATTCACGTATCCTAATGTTATACGGTGTAGGTCACTTGAACTTTCTATTTCAATGTATATGATTCAAATCGAGCCTGTTACTATTAAGGAAGAGAAAGGAAAACAGGGAAGCTGTTTTGAAAGTTTGAAACTTTTCACAGGTGAAAACAAGACGTGACTTAACCGCTGTAGGGAAGTGTTTTGAAGTCACCAGTTGGGACAAGACTAAGGGTCTGAGTTACAACAGATCGATTCTCAGGACTCTTGTTTCTCTTCTTGTTTTTCCCTCTTTTTCATTCCTAAATTCGATGCACAGCAGCATGATCTAATTGGAAGAGAAAATAATCTGGATGAAAGTCTGATCCTAGCTACACTTACTACATGAATGTCATCTTGAGCAAGTGCCTGAGTGTCTTTGTATCTTTGGTTCTTCATCAGGATAATAAACAATTTTATTCTTCCGTAGGCCTCTTTAAAAATCAGCTGCATTGGGGTACTCTTTCTACCCCCTTCTGATGCCTATGTCAGAAGCTTTCTCTATCTCCTTTATACTTTAATAAAACTTTATTACACAAAAGCTCTGAGCGATTAAGCCTCGTCTCTGGCCCTGGATTGAATTCTTCTCCTCCGGGGGCCAAGAATCCCGGTGTCTTTGCGTGATTCAACAACAACCTTTCATCTTGGGGGCTCATCCGGGATCCTTCAGGACAAGATGGGAGCTAACAATTCCAGCCTCACTCCTTTGAACTGTATCCTGAAAAACTGGGATAGATTTGATCCCGGGCTTAAAGAAGACACACCTGGTCTTCCTATGTGATACTGCATGGCCACAGTATCCACTGGAGGATGGCGAACGGTGGCCAGTTGGAGGGTCTCTTAGGCACTAACAGAACTCCGGGAGACGATTCCTGACCCAGCCTCCGAGACAAACAAGCCTCTATTTGAGCCAGGAACTGAGCTGTCAAAGTGCCAGGAATTGATTCGTAGGTACATCACACTTGAGTTAAGAGATGGCACCCTGACCAAAATTAAGTGACTTCATTTTATGTCTATACCTTTTATGCTCTGACTTTGTACCTTTTAGATGGACCTGATAACCTATGTGAGTTTACTTTTGCTGACTCCAAGTATCCTGAGTCTGCCATTGGATCCTCAAGACAATGTCTTCCTTTCCTGGGCTCACTTCTATGCTGCATCCCACAATCGGTCTAACTTCTGGGTCTGCAGAGCCTCCCCTCTTCATCAGTGGAAGGCTTCCCATGGTGGACATCTCCACTTCAAGGAAAAGACTTTCCCCAATCTGTGAATACCTTCGACAACAATCACATGCGATGCCTCTTCTTCATCTGATGACTTCTACCAACCCTAAAATGGACTGGTGCAACACTTTGTACTTTAACTATGGACATGATGTGACTTTTAATTTTGATTCTGAATGTTGTGTTCTTGCTGTTTGCTCCCTACATCTGTAATTGTATAACTGGATTTGTTTCTAGCGGCATGAAAGCTTTTAAGTTACAAATGGTTGCTCAAAAAAAAAAAAAAAAAATCAGCTGCATTGAGGTTTAACTCACATATTGTAAACTGCATCCACTCAAAAATGTTCAATTTGATCAATTTTGCCTGATATATATACTCATGAAACCACCACCATCATCAAAATATGAAATAAATTGGTAATACTGGTATTGTCATATTTGTTCATTTTGTTTTACCATTTCTATTGGGTATGTAATAGTATCTCACTGTGGCTTTAATTCATAATTTCCATTGACTAACAGTGTTGAACATCTCTTCATATGTTTATTGACCATTTGTGAAGTACTCAATCTATGCCTATGTTTTTAATTGAGTGTTTAAGTACTAAGTTTTCAGCATACTTTATATATTTTATTGACAGTCCATTTTAATACTTCTTTGTGCTTTTAATGTTCTGTTTAATAAATTTTTTCCTCTCCAAGTGTCACAAAGATCTTTTATTCTGTTATCTGCTAGTGGGGGCAGGAGGAGAAGGGGACAACAGAGGATGAAATGGCTGGATGGCATCACTGACTCGATGGACATGAGTCTGAGTGAACTCTGGGAGTTGGAGATAGACAGGGAGGCCTGGCGTGCTGCGATTCATGGGGTCAAAAAGAGTCGGACACGACTGAGCGACTGAACTGGAACTGGAAGGGTCTGCATTTATAGATCTAAATGTAAAAATACAGATTTTATTAATGCACTTAATTCTACGATCCATTATAAGTTAATTTCTGTGTATGATGTGAGGAAAAAATCAACATAATTTTTTTCCCATATGGAAAGACTACTTTTTAAAAAATTTTGATGACTAATAATAAACTAGTTGGGGGGGGGGTTGGGGGGTAGGGGGAACCACACTGCATGTGAGAGCTGGATCATAAAGAAGGCTGAGAACCAAACAATTGATGCTTTCAAACTGTGGTGTTGGAGAAGACTCTTGAGAGTCCCTTGGACAGCAAGGAGATCAAACCAGTCAATCCTAAAGGAAATCAGTCCTGAATATTCATCGGAAGGACTAATGCTGAAGCTGAAGCTCCAATACTTTGGCCACCTGATGTGAAAAGCCAACTTACTGTAAAGACTCTGATACAGAGAAAGATTGAGAGCAAGAAGAGAAGGGAGTGACAGAGGATGAGATGGTTGGATGGCATCATTGACTCAATGGACATGAGTTTGAGCAAACTCTGGGAGATAGTGAAGGACAGGGAAGGCTGGCGTGCTGAAGTCCATGGGGTCACAAAGAGTCAGACAAAGACTTAGCCGCTGGACAAGAACAACAACAACACTGGCATCAGGACCTTGGTTTGTTGTGGAAAGCTCAGCTTCTCTGTACACAGGTGCGGAATCAAATCTCAGAGGGAGTTCTGGGTGAAGCAGAAAAGGATAGCTTTATTGCTTTGCCAGGCA
This sequence comes from Tragelaphus eurycerus, assembly GCA_935064755.1. Classification (NCBI taxonomy): domain Eukaryota; kingdom Metazoa; phylum Chordata; class Mammalia; order Artiodactyla; family Bovidae; genus Tragelaphus; species Tragelaphus eurycerus. The sequence continues at coordinate 17,803,069 of CAKXYN010000039.1, read as the reverse complement.
GAGAGGGCCAAACAGGCGCATGCCCTCAAATCATGTATTCCAACTTAGGGAAGATAGAGAGAAGTTTTCTAGTAACTTTTCAAAGAGGGCATTATCAGCTTGTGGACATTCTACTGATGGGTTGGTGGTGAGGTAAGTAGGAGTCAGCATCATCAACTTTCAGATCCAACTGGTCTGGGGTCTACATGCTTGTGGGCAGCTTATCATCATTAACGTCTCCCATCTGGAGGGAGTTTCAGTATTTGCAAAACAACTCAAAGATATTGCATCTGCTGATGGAGAAATAGGACCTTGCCCCAAGCCTGCTCTTGACAGTTTCTCCCAGGTCTCACCTCCTCTCCCTTCCTTAATTTACAACTGCATGTATCTGCCTCGTCCCTGGGTTGCGAAGATCCCCTGGAGGAGAAAATGGCAGGTATCCTTGCCTGCAGAATCCCCATGGACAGAGGAGCCTGCTGGGCTACAGTCCATGGGATCACAAAGAGTTGGACGTGGCCAACTGAATAACACTTTCACTGAATCTGCTCATTGGAACTCAGGGAAGGTCATGGAGGCTGAATGGAGGCTGTTTCCTATAATTAAAGAAACAGGGGACACAGAAAGTCTCTGTGCCCAGGAGCCCCACAGTTTATCAAGTTTCCCCAACCAGAGATCAAACTCATGCCCCCCTGCCGTGGAAGTGCAGAGTCCTAACCACTAAACAACCAGGAAATTCTCTCCAAATTCTCATATGATTTCCCATAAGCCTACTGAATCAGTAAATTTAAATATTCCATTAAACTTGGGATTCCATGAACTTTTCTGTTGTTATTCCTTCAGATATTTTCCATCTCATTCTCTTTATCCTCTTCTTCTGGAACTTCAACTATCTATATGTTAGCCTTTTTGATATTGTCCCACACATCGCTGAGGGCTCTCTGGAATGTTTTTATTCTCTTTCTCCATCTCCCCTTCCTCCTCTTCTCTTTCTTCCTTCTCCTCCACTTCCTTGTCTTCTCTCTTGACAACAGGCCACTTTTTCCTGGTTCTTCTTGTCTTGAATAGTTTGGGATTATAACCCGGACATTGTGAATGCTTTGTAGTCAAGACTGAGTTCTGTTGTATTCATCCCAACATTGTTGATACTTTCTCTTAACAGGCAGTTGACTTGATTCAATTGAAACGGCAAGCTCTGTCTCACCTGTGGTGGGTGGCAATGCAGATCTCAGTTATGCTGTCCCTCAGGATCCTTGGGGGATTGATTCTGGAATCCCCACCTCCTCCATCAAGACCCCTGGATGCTCACAACTCTTAGTTGACCCTCCTGTTCTCGGGGTGTAACCCGCAGATAACCAGCTGTACTCCAAACCCAAGTCTGCCTTGTGCAGTGTTCAAACACAGAATTCAGGTCACCTCTCTTCTGGGCAATCCCTCCTTTTCTCATTGCTCTGATTGTCCCAGGCTCCACCCTCTGCTTCCTTGGGCCAGAACAAGATAGATCTTCCGTTGGAGTTTCAGTCAGTCACACACCATTTTTGACCATGTCCCATCCTCCGGTCAGAGCCCATGCCAGGAAATATATGCCTTCCTCTGACGTTCAACTCCCCTCTGCCTGCATATCCCTTTGTTCACTCTCCATATCCCTTTGTTGACCTTTGTGGATTGTCTGGAGTTTATAGTTGCAATGTGCTGGGGGCGTTGGTTCATTCAGCGCCCACTCTGCCATACCACTGGGCATGTGTCTTCTCCAATGTGTGTACAACACCTACAAAGAACCCTCAGCCTGGGGCGGGGGTTCCTGACAACCTCCCCCCGCACCCCTCAGTAGGCTTATTGAAGGGATAAGATGTGATCTTTCAGCATGTTCCATATTTAAAGTATATGGAGGCATTTACACACATAAAAACTGAGCACCCTGTAAAAAGGCAATGCGGCCCGAACAAACATTAAGAAATATTAATGTCTTAAGGAACCAGAAACAACTGGAGGTCCTCACCTAATGGACATGTAGGTATTCCCTTTTCGCAAAAAGTGACAGAGTTTTCATTGTAATTGGAAATGAGAAAAAGCGTAGCTTGGTTTCTGGCAGAATTGTAGGTGATACGACACTTGGGTAGCAGTGCATTTAATTGCTCAGAAACATTTTCTATGGCAAGATTTAAATGTCTAAATCCTGAAAGTTACAATCCTCAAAACACACTGAGATGCACACGACCTTAATGTATTCCTTCTGGGATTTTTAATTATAAAGTTCAATAACTCCTTTAAAGATAGGAATTGTTTGTCTGTTCAACAAAAATTCCATCAGAGCCAAGCGATAAAGCAATCTGTAAAACTGGTCTTGCCAGGTGACTCAGTGGTAAAGAATCCACCTGCCAATGCAGGAGATACAGGTTCGATCCCTGCGTTGGGAAGATGCCCTGGAGGAGGAAATGGCAATCCACTCCAGTATTCTTGCCTAGAAAATCTCAATGACAAAGGAGCCTGATGGGCTACAGTCCATGGGGTGGAAAAGAGTCAGACACAACTGACCACACACACACACACACACACACACAGCCACAGGCAAAGGAACCTGACCTGCTTTAGGCCACTGTTCGCTGCATTGGGTTCTTGTGCTCGTATGAGGAGCAGTCAGGAGGCTTTGTTTTCCCAGTGCCCGACACAGTGCAGCTTTCAAAACTGGACATCTGGCCCCAAAAGAGATTCCTGCTCTCAGATTGCTAAACCAATGTTGCTAAACTTAGAGCTCTTGCCTAAGAATTTTCACAGGTGTTCATTTGCATGCATGCAATTCCTCTTGTTACATTAGCATTTAAACAAATTGTATGAGTCCTGTTTCGAATCTAATTTGTGAATGTTGGTGTAATTTATGAACGTTTATGTCTGACTATGCAACCCCATGGTGGAGATAGTAATTTTCCAAAATTTCTGGCCATTCCCAGAAATTAAAGAGTCAGAAAATAGGCAAAATTTAAACTACCATCTGCCGGCCCCTGCTCATATTATCAAATGCCCAGGCTTTAAAAATGTCATCTTACCTAATACCCTTGCCTCTGTGGATGAAAAAACGTTGCTTGCCATATCATTCAACAAAGGATGTTAGAGCCACTAAGCCAGCAGCCACAGGAGCCACCCCCAAATATGCACCCAGGAGGCATTTAGGGTGAAGCAAAGCATGACACTGGCCCTGGAGGGCTAAATTTTCAAATTGCTTAGTCCCTAAGTCTTGTCCAATACTCTTTAAGACCCCATGGACTGTAGCCTGCCAGGCTCCTCTGTCCATGGGGATTCTCCAGGCAAGAATACTGGAGTGGGTTGCCATGCCCTCCTCCAAGGGATCTTCCTGACCCAGGATTGAACCTGCATCTCGTGCATCTTCTACATTGGGGGTGGGTTCACGACCTGCTTAGCCATCGGGGAAGTTCATGGTGAATATCAGCATCTGTATTTTATAGATAAGAAAATTAAGTAACTTGCTGAAGAATGAAGTTGGCATTTGAACACAGATATTCTGAAGACACGCTCTTTTTCTGAAGACACGCTCTTTTTCTTCATACCAGCATGGGGTGGGGTGGGGGGAGGGGTGCGGTGAGTAGTAAATACTCTAGGTTGGATACTGGTTTTAAGTTCTTTCTGTAATAAACCTGCTATAACTAATCTGTAATAGAGCTTCACAGACCTGAAATATTTTTAGAACCACAGAGTAATTCCTGGATTCTAATTAAAATCACATATATATAAAAGAAATTTTGTCATGCAAGCCTATTTTTCCCCTCTGTTTTGAAACTGTAAGACACCCAAGCACATGGGTACAGAAGGAGCGTGGTGGAGGGGCTGCCCCAAGGCAAGAAATCTGGACTCACGGGCATTATCACAGTCTGCCAAACTCATTTCAAAAAATGTATTTTGGTCTCAGATCCTCCGACAAAAACAACTTTTATTTTTAAGAATAGGAAGGGTGAGGGGGTTTTTGATATCTTTTTATAGGAAATTTCCATCCACTGGCTTTAAATTGTACTTTTTATTCAAAAGCACAGCATGTTTTTATATTCAAAACTTCCTAGGAAACTGAGAGCCATTTTCTCATACTCTGAGTCATGGTTTTACTCTGACTAGGTGAACAGCATCCTCAAGGTCTTACTAGACAGACCCACTGAAACCTTCTAGATCAAAAGGAAATGATCGGTAAATAGCTACTCCAATTTTCAGTTCTTCTGTAGGAGATGGAAAAGCAGAAGCTCAATACTCAGTATTAGCATCAGATTCAATAACAACTTCTGAGAAGAACAAGGATTAATCTGAAAGCTGGGCTCTCTTAAGTCAGACCCAGGAATTGAGGGGCCTTCCGTCATTTTGGAGAACAAGGATGCAAACTCACAAACACAAACTTATTACTACTAAGTTGCTTCAGTCATGTCCGACTCTGTGCGACCCCATGGGCTGCAGCGTACCAGGCTTCTCCGTCCCTGGGATTCTCCAGGCAAGAACACTGGAGTGGGTTGCCATTTCCTTCTCCAATGCATGAAAGTGGAAAGTGAAAGTGAAATCTCTCAGTCCTGTCCGACTCCTAGCTACCCCATAGACTGCAGCCTACCAAACTCCTCCATCCATGGGATTTTCTGGGCAACAGTACAAGCAAACAAAAATAGGGAGAGAAACAAATCACAAATTACAAATTTAATGTTCACATTAGATAAGTTATCAACTGAATGAAGTGGTGGTTTGTTTGACAGCGAACAAAATTCCCCTCTCAAAATTACATAATTTTTTGATTAACAACCTCTAGACACATTTCATTAATGTTCCTTTTTCTGCATACCCTTTTTAATCACTTTTTAATAAGATTTTCCCTACACACCCTTTTAAATTGCTTCTTCCTATAAAGATTTTGTAAAATAAATAAACATTTATATAAAAATAAACATTTTCTGCAGAAAGAATAAAAGTTATATCTGGGGTTTTTTTTAGCTTACTTTATTAAAATGGTGTTCTCGTCAACATTAATAGTTTAGAATACTTTTTTTCAGCTACTCAACTCAGTCATGTCAAGTACATTTTTAAGATTTTTGTCAAATTTAGAGAGATTTCGATCATTTCTTTCATATAGGAGCTGGAAAATCTTTCCACAGACACTTTCTGGCTCCGTATATTTCAAACCCTTTTTCTCCTCAGGTACCCACATACTGTCAGCCTAAGGCCCTGTAAAATGTGTTCTTACAGGGACTTCCCTGATGGCTCAGTGGGTAAGACTCTGCCTGCCAATGCCGGGGACACAGGTTCAATCCCTGGTCCAGGAAGATTCCACATGCCACAGAGCAGCTAAGCCTGTTCACCACAACCAGTGAGCCCACGCCCTACAGCCTGCGAGCCACAACTGCTGAAGCCGAGTGCCTAGAGCCTGCGCGCCAGAGCAAGACAAGCCCTGCAACCAGGAGTTGCCCCTCCTCGGTGAAACTAGAGAAAGCCCGCGCAAAGGGACGAAGACCCAGCATAGCCAAAACTCAAATAAACAATTTTTTAACTGTTCTTATATGTGTTCTTATTCATCTCAAGCTGGGTGAGCAGGCACAGTGGTCCATGGGAATTTCTCTGCAAGGCCCTAGTACCTCAGATCAGCTATCAATGGCTTATCTATTCAAGAAGGTGACAGCAACCTGCATAAATACATCTCACCGAAGTAAATGCATCCATAAGTCAACTTTCCCATATCCCAACCCCCAAAGCCCCATGGCCACTCCACGGCCATCCAAGGGCAGGGTGGTTGTGGGGGTCAGAGTGGAAGGAGACAGCAGTCTTAACTGATGGCATTTTAAAATATCTTTTGAAAATTTTTTCAAAGCCACATGACCATTTGATTCATTTTAGCCCCTGACCCTTCCTAAAACCTTAAGGGGAACCTGGGTAAGTAGAGGCTTTTAGCTCAAATGGCCTTTGCTTCTCAGTAAGGGCCACCCCTCTGTGTCCTAGCTTTTCACACCCTTAGTCTTTCACTATCAGGGAAAATCATTCATGGCTCTTAAATTACTTCAGTCTTGCACCCACTCCATAATCACAGTCACAGCAGTTATCAGTTAAGTTATAGAGAGTGAAGGCTGAGCTCATAAGGTACCACGTTAAGTGCTTCAGGTATTTTCATTCCTTGACACATCACAGCAACACAGAAATATTCCTCCCATGTTCAGATAAGGAAGCAGGTTCAGAATTACTAAGCAGCAGCGCAGGACCCAGGGCCAGCTCCCTGAAGCCCTTCCTCTTTCTACTGTAATGGCTGCTTCCTGAGGTCTCTTTTCCCTCCCATAACAAAGTGACACACACTTATAACAGAAAACATTTTCAGCACTGAGAAATAGAAGGAATTTTTTAATTACCTATACTTGTAATAGTTTATAATTGTAAATACCTATACTGTAATTAGGAGAAGGCAATGGCAACCCACTCCAGTACTCTTGCCTGGAAAATCCCATGGATGGAGGAGCCTGGAGGGCTGCAGTCCATGGGGTCGCTGAGGGTCGGACACAACTGAAGTGACTTAGCATAGCATAGCATACTGTAATTATGGTGACTGAAGCAATGAGATTAAAAGACACTTGCTCCTTGGAAGAAAAGCTATGACAAACCTAGTCAGTGTATTAAAAAGCAGAGACATCATTTTGCTGACAAAGGTCCACATAGTCAAAGCAATGATTTTTCCAGTAGTCATGTATGGATGTGAAAGCTGGGTCATAAAGAAGGCTGAGTGCTGAAGAATTGATGCTTTTGAACTGTGGTGCTAGAGAAGACTCTCGAGAGTCCCTTGAACTTCAGAGAGATCGAACCCATCAATCCTAAAGGAAATCAACCATGAATATTCATTGGAAGGATTGATGCTGAAGCTGAAGCTCCAGGACTTTGGCTACATGATACAAAGACGCAGCTCATTGGAAAAGACCCTGATGCTGAGAAAGATTGAAGGCAAAAGGAGAAGAGAGCGGCAGAGGATGAGATGGATGGATAGCATCACTGACTCAATGGACATGAGTTTGAGCAAACTCTGGGAGACCATGATGGACAGGGAAGACTGGTGGGCTACAGTCCATGTGATTGCAAAGAGTCGGACACAACTGAGCGACTGAACAACAGTACTTGTATTACACAGATAGAACCGTAGTTAAGATTTTGGTATATTTCTATGTTTTATGGAAGCTAGACATTGAAATTATTATATTAAATAAACGTATTTTCCCCATTTTTAAATAAACATGCGTTCCTTGTCAAAATATGAAAAATATTAAAAATTATAAACAGACTAAAACACATCTATATTAGTTTTCTAGGACTGCTATAACAAAGCGGATGGCTTACACACCAGGAATTGATAGTCTATAACAAAGCGGGTGGCTTACACACCAGGAATTGATAGTCTCCTGGCTATGGGATCTAGGAGTACAAGATCACGGTGTGACTCAGGCTGGGTCCTTGTGAGGCAGTAAGGAAGTCTCTCCTGGCTTCTCCCCTAGCTTCTGGTAGCTTCCTTGGCTTGCAGAAACACCACACCACTGTCTTTATCTTCATGGGGCTTCCTGCCTATAGGGGTCTGTGCCTAAATTCCCCTTCTTAAAATGACACCAATCATATTGGACTAGGAGTCCACTATATTCAAATATGACATAGTTCTAATTCAACTAACTATACCTGCAAAGACTCTATCTTCAAGATTCTGAAGATTAGGACTTTAACATGATTTGGGGGGAGGGGAGAAAATTTAATCCGTAACACCGTTCCGTGAACCAAAGAAAACCAATGTTAGCAGTTTGAAGTGAAGTCTCTCAGTCATGTCCAACTCTTTGTGACCCCATGGACTATAACCTACCAGGCTCCTCCATCCATGGGATTTCCCAGGCAAGAGTACTGGAGTGGGTTGCCATTTCCTTGTCCAGAGGATCTTCCTGATCCAGGGAACAAACCTGGGTCTCCCGCATTGCAGGCAGACGTCTGAGCCACCAGGGAAGCAGTTTGCTGCTGCTGCTGCTGCTAAGTCACTTCAGTCGTGTCCAACTCTGTGTGACCCCAAAGACAGCAGCCCACCAGGCTCCCTGTCCCTGGGATTCTCCAGGCAAGAACACTGGAGTGGGTTGCCATTTCCTTCTCCAACGCATGAAAGTGAAAAGTGAAAGAGAAGTCGCTCAGTTGTGTCCGACTCTTCATGCCCCTATGGGCTGCAGCCTATCAGGCTCCTCCATCCATGGGATTTTCCAGGCGGAGAGTACTGGAGTGGGGTGCCATCTCCTTCTCCAAGGGAAGCAGTTTAGCGTTTCTTTTTGACACTCCTCCTACTGAAAGTGGGATCTATGGCCCCTTTCCTTGAGTCTGGGCAAGTTAGCAACTGCTTTGAGCAGTGGCCCTAGCATTCAAGTCATCACAACCCAGGTAACAGACAGGAGAGTGGAAGAACTTCCAGAAGTTTCCAGCCTCTAACTATCAAATCATCCCCAATATGAGTCTTACCAACTGAGGTTCCAGGCTTCACGGGATAAACACAAACCACCCCCACTGCACCCTGTTCCAATTCCTAGCCCAAATGACGTGGGACCCTGAGAAAATGGTTATTACTGAAGCCACTCGTTTCTGGGGGAACTGGTTACAGAGCAACAGTAACTAGAAATGTTATGATTCTCAGTCTTTTTCCTGTTCCTTTATGAATATCGCTCCTGCTGAACTGAGTCATTAACTTCCTTGATGAAAAGGAAATGATAAATTGTGTATCTGCTTCTGAGATTTTCTTTAAGAAATAAAAAAAAAGAGATAAGCTACATTTCTAAACATCAGCAGCATATGTATATAATGAACGTGCTGGTTCCAACAATAGGTAACAAGGGGACATTCACAAGTCCCAGATGAGATAAAGTAAAGCCTCAGTCTGCAATGGCTGCTAATACATGGTTTGCAAGTCTCGCCCAATTCAGAGCACCACAGGCCAGGCAAGCATCCAAGTTTGAAAGATGCAGAAAGCATAAGAGGCTCCTGGACATGAAACCAATCAGTACGCTGCTTTCAGATCTGTTCTGAGAAAAGGCGTGTTCAGTTCCTCTCGACATTGTATCTCAACCAGATAAGTAGCTAAGACAGTATTACCAGATGTTGGAAACCAGTTTTAAGCAGTCATCAAACTTGACATTCCTTCTGAAACAAGGGGTAAAGCATGTGGGAAGAGAAATATATTTTCTGAAAAATGGGAGTTACCTCAGGAGGAACAGTTCAGGGAAGTTTTGCAGGCCAAGTTGCACTCTCCGCCCCTAGAACTGATCAGACCACACGGAGGTCAACCAAGTAGCTACATTGTGGTCCAAAGTAAGGCTGGTCTCATGAGTACTTCTGAATCATGGTTCCCTCATTACTGAGCTCTCATTTTGACTTCTCTTTTGTTAGTGTTTTTGTGAGTTGTTTTTTTTTTTTTTTTTTTAATGAGGGACAGGATGGTCAATGGGCTTACCTGATAGCTCAGTTGGTAAAGAATCCACCTGCAGTGTGGGAGACCTGGGTTTGATCCCTGGATTGGGAAGATCCCCTGGGGAAGGGAAAGGCTACCCACTCTAGTATTCTGGCCTAGAGAATTCCATGGACTGTATAGTCCATCGGGTGGCAAAGAGTCGGGCACGACTGAGTGACTTTCACTTTCATTTCTTTCAGGAATGTCTGGTGCAAGGCTGCAAATCTGAAAGTAAATGCCATTGCCTTGAAAAATAATGGACTTTTTGAGTGTGAGGTTGTTCCCAGCATTTTCCCTGAAAACTAACAGATGTTGTTTAATTGTCTTCTGATCTTGAGAATTACAGAAAAGCCTAAGGTCAGTGGGATTTTCAATCTCGCAAGGGGATATGCTTCTTTTTGCCTGAATTTTCACAAGATCTGTCCTCTATGTCCCTGTAATGTAAAAACGTTGCCACTAGTTTTTCTTGGATTGTGGGGAATCCTCTTGATGTGTATTCAAGTACTAAATCTTAACTCAGGCAACAGTTGTTAAATTAAGTCTAGTTGTTACTTCTACTGCACCATAGGAATAGCAGTCTTAGGTTGGATTATCTGCTCTGCTATATATCGATCATCTGTCTCAGCCACTCAGTTGTGACTCCATGGACCATAGCCCACCAGGCTCTTCTGTCCATGGGATTTCCCCAGGTAAGAATACTAGAGTGGCTAGCCACTCCTTTCTCCAGGGGATCCTCCCGACCCAGGACCAAACCCAGGTCTCCTGCATTGCAGGTTGATTCTTTACTTTCTGAGCCATCTGGGAAGCCCCAATAGGGTCAATATTTTTAGTCCTTTCCTCTAGTTCTGGGAACATTTTTCAGGATGGTTCTCTAAATCACTGATGTGATACTCAACAACCTTCTCCGTAATGTGGATTTGAAGTGTTATTGCATCATCAATCTCCTTTGAATCACATATTTCTTAACACTCCGTACTTCATGTTGATTCACGAAGAACACAGCAAGCTCTCAGAGCCTCAAGGTTCTAGGCGTTCTCTCACCTCTTGGGCTTCACAAGTGGTACTCTTTCCCCCTCATTTCATCCAGCAAACTCCTGCAAATTCACATGACCTGATCTCCAGTGTCCTTTCATGCAGGAAGCTTGCCGTGACCCCCAGCGTGGGTGAGGGGCCCCTGAGCTCCTACAGCACCCTGTCCCACCCTGTTATCACACATCTCAGGCAATGTTTTAAGTTTCTACTCCCCTGGTTACCCCACCAGGCCCGTGAGGATCATTCTACTCATCGTCTTTTTCTCAGCACCCAGCACAATCACTGGCACTCAGAAAGCACTTTTGCCTGTAGTATCACCCTTTCAATCACATCTAGCTGTCTTTCAAGTATTCTTTTTCTTGTGGTTTCCTGTCTTATTCATTGGTGGTGCCACTGTTTTTAGGGATGCCAAACAGTCTCACTTCTAGAGATTCAGCTTCCTCTGACTATTCAAAGGCATAGTTCAAAGACATATATAATCCAATTCTGAGAATATAAGGAAATACTATGCTGCAAAAAAAACAAAAACAAAAAACAGGAAACTAACGTGATACAGATTTTGTTCAAAATATTATGCTGCTGCTGCTGCTGTCACTTCAGTCGTATCCGACTCTGTGCGACCCCATAGACGGCAGCCCGCCAGGCTCCCCCGTCCCTGGGATTCTCCAAGCAAGAACACTGGAGTGGGTTGTCATTTCCTTCTCCAATGCATGAAAGTGAAAAGTGAAAGTGAAGTCGCTCAGTCGTGTCCGACTCCTAGCAACCCCATGGACTGCAGCCTTCCAGGCCCCTCCATCCATGGGATTTTCCAGGCAAGAGTACTGGAGTGGGGTGCCATTGCCTTCTCCGAAATATTATGCTAGTGTCCATTATTTGATTCATGTCTTATTCAAGACTCCACATTGTATTTAATTGCATTCAGCAGCTTCAGCTGCATGCAACAAATTCTGGTAAATTCTCTTTCCATCTTTATTCTATTACATTTTCTAATCTTCCCTGTTATGGCTCCTTAGATACACCCATCATTTTAAAATGGGCATTTAATTTCCAAATACATGGGATGTTTAAAAGTATCTTTCATTTTCTTGTTTTGATATTAATTTCTCATTTAAATGCTTTCTTCTCTGCAATTGCCCTCTGGGTTTTTTCAGTCTCCTAACCTTATTGAGGCTTTCAATGGTTAAGTCAAAGATCTTAGTAAATGTCACATTGCACTTGAAAATATGTGCGTTACTTTCAAATATCTTTTGGTATTGATGTCTAACATAATTCCACAGTGATAAGAGAACAGACTCTGTGATTTCAATACCTTTGCTGCTGCTGCTAAGTCACTTCAGTCGTGTCCAACTCTGTGCAACCCCACAAACTGCAGGCCACCAGGCTCCCCCGTCCCTGGGATTCTCCAGGCAAGAACACAGGAGTGGGTTGCCATTTCCTTCTCCAATGCATGAAAGTGAAAAGTGAAAGTGAAGTCACTCAGTCGTGTCCAACTCTTTGCAACCCCATGGACTGCAGCCCACCAGGCTCCCCTGTCCATGGGATTTTCCAGGCAAGAGTGCTGGAGTGGGGTGCCATTGCCTTCTCCAAGACAGCTGGCTATAGCTTGCCAACCTGTTACTGGCTTCCCTGTGGTCTTTATTTCATAGATTTTTCTCTTTAGTGTGAATTCTCCCATGAGGGATACAATCAGACCAGGAAAGGTTTGTCCAGTCATGGAATTTACAGAGATCCTCTAGATCTCTGTAAAAAGTTCATTCAGATCTTCCTGAATGAATTTGTGCCCAGAGTTCTTGGGCACAAGAACAAGTTCTTGTGCCCAGAAGGTACGAAGGTGGTACTAAAGTCATTCTGACATTAAATACCAGGTTAAGGGTTCCCTCTCCAAGTTCTCCTGTTTGTTGAGAGCTACATGTACAATGATGGCTTCCTCATACCTCAGATACACGTTTTCTCACTCACTGTGAGTTCTCACATAGTTCCAATGTGACATGGAAAAACCCAAGTCTTTCCACAGTTATTATATGAACTGGATTGCTCCCAAGTTAACAATGTATGCCCTTTAGACCATGAAACTTTTGCACCTTAAGACCCTGGATATGTTCCAGCATCTCCCAGTTTATAGTCTATGGGAACTTGAATAGAATTTGTATCCTACTATCGTGTGAAAACTGTATAAATCTTAATTATGTTGAATTGGTTCATAGTGCTTTTCAGGTCTACTATATCCTTCTACTTCTCCATATGGTCATTCTATTAATTTTTGAGAGTTTGATATTGAAACTCCAACTAAAAATCTTATCTACTTAAAAAATAATTGCAGTATACAGTAGAACTATACATAACCTTGTTCCGTATTTTCCAAGACTACTGTAAATGTGTTATCATACTTTTACAATTTAAAAAATAAAAGAGAAACATTTTAAAAAGGGAAAAACGAAGGCATAATTTCTTTCCCTTGTTTGACAGCACTTTTTCCAGAGGCTTTAGCTTTCTCCACTTCCTCCTCCAGCTCCTCTTCCAATAAGGGAATTAAGACTGGGTGTTTGCTGACCAATGACATCATAACTGCCCCCAGCCTCACGTCTGGGCGCATTTTAAATTCCCTTCTCAAGCTGAAACAGACTGTTTTGCACAACTTTCACCCCACTTCCCTCACTGACATCTACTGTGCTCTTCTAAACAGATTATACATATAATTCCATTCATTTTACATAGGAAAGTTTATTCCTGAAATTTTTTTTCAGATAAGATCTCACAGATAATTAAAGAGACTTCTGATAATGAATACATGTGCAAAGAAAAATTCATTAGTGGTTCTATTCAAGATTTTTTGGTTAAAAACAATTCACTCATTTTGGGGGTGTTAAAAGAAATTAAATATTATATGACTAGCAAATGTACCTCATTGATACATATGTTCCTGAAGAGTTAAGTAAAACTAGGTTTTAATTAATATATATTCCAGATCAGTTCAGTTCAGTTCAGTCGCTGTCATGTCCTACTCTTTGCAACACCATGAACTGCAGCATGCCAGGCCTCCCTGTCCAACATCAACTCCCAGAGCCCACCCAAACTCATGTCCATTGAGTTGGTGATGCCATCCAACCATTCCATTCTCTGTCGCCCCCTCTTCCTCCTGCCCTCAATCTTTCCCAGCATCAGGGTCTTTACAAATGAGTCAACTCTTCGCATGAGGTGCCCCAAGTATTGGGGTTTCAGCTTCAACATCAGACCCTCCAACGAACACCCAGGACTGATCTCCTTTAGGATGGACTGGTTGGATCTCCTTGCAGTCCAAGGGACTCTGAAGAGTCTTCTCCAACACCACAATTCAAAAGCATCAATTCTTCAGCGCTCTGCTTTCTTTATAGTCCAACTCTCACATCCATACACGACCACTGGAAAAACCATAGCCTTGACTAGACGGACCTTTGTCGGGAAAGTAATGTCTCTGCTTTTTAATATGCTCTCTAGGTTGGTCATAACTTTACTTCCAAGGAGTAAGCATCTTTTAATTTCAATCCAGATCAGAATGCCTTTTTAAAGAATACCATTCTGAAATGTTTAAAATGAAGATTTCTTTTTAAAAATTATATCCATCTCTTTTTTTGGCAATTAAAAAAAAATTTTGAAAAAAAAAAAATTTTTTTGTTCAATTTCTTTAAATTAGGTACATTGATCCCACTATCTTAACTCTTTAAAATGTGAACTTATTGAAGATAAAATAATAATGCAAGACTAATTTTTTTTAATAAAGACAGACAGATCCAAAGATTAGACTGTTTCAGAACATTTGCGCTTTTTTTTTTTATAGTATCAGTTTATTAGCGAAATTACCTACCAAGTGGTTAATTTTGGCACCATGCATATACTCTGACTGAGGTCGGGGCAAGAAGTCCCTCCTGCATACCATGTTGTTCTCTGAGAAAAAGTATTTGAGGGCATTGCTACATTTATGCAAAGTAGAGTGGTTTGTCATGGTTACTACCAAGTGACAGATTTTTTTTTTTTTTTACTTTACAATATTGTATTGGTTTTGCCATACATCAACATGAATCCGCCACGAGTGTACGTGTGTTTGCCATCCTGAACCCCACTCCCACCTCCCCCACCCCATACCATCCCTCTGGGTCATCCCAGTGCATCAGCCCCAAGCATCCTGTATTCTGCACCGAACCTGGACTGGCGATTTGTTTCTTATATGATATTATACATGTTTCAATGCCATTCTCCCAAATCATCCCACCCTCTCCCTCTCCCACAGAGTCCAAAAGACTGTTCCATACATCTGTCTCTTTTGCTGTCTCGCATACAGAGTTATCATTACCATCTTTCTAAATTCCATATATATGCGTTAGTGTACTACTGTATTGGTGTTTTTCTTTCTGGCTTACTTCACTCTGTATAATAGGCTCCAGTTTCATCCACCTCATTAGAACTGATTCAAATGTATTCTTTTTAATGGCTGAGTAATACTCCATTGTGTATATGTACCACAGCTTTCTTATCCATTCATCTGCTGATGGACATCCAGAACATTTGCTTTTTATTTTTTCTTTAATTTGAAAGTCAGTATTAGTTGACAATGGCTTTCATCAATTTGAAATTCACATTCTCCTCACCAAAATCAAGGTAATTCATAGCATCCTCTTCTTCAGCTCCATCTTCTCACCTTCTCAAGCCACAGGATGCTGTATTGTGGATGTCCTACAACCTTCATAGATCACAATGTTCCCTATTAGGTGGAGAAAGCAAGCTGGAACCAAAGAGATAAAGACATCAGATGGGAGAACAGAGGGAAGCAGGGGTGCCCACTTTGCTGTCATTCAAATCCCTGATTCCAGGGATTTGAATCAAATTTGAATCACAGCCCTTCCATCCTGTAGCGCTGCCATTCCTGCAGTCACATGAGCTCCCCATATAAACTTCAAAACATGCCCTTCTAGCCAAGCAAGAAACTGGATTCTTACCATTGCAAATGATAATCTTCACTAATACAACTGCTTAATATTATACCTATACTGCTACAAACTTGGGCATAAGTGATTTTTATAAAAGTTGTTTTACATTATTGCATTTACATTACACTTCACCATTTTCTAAACATCTCTGTTATACACGTTTTGACATGTAAAAATAATTGAGTGAGATGAGTAACGTGGCATTTACTGTTACTTTAAAATAATAATGAACGATTTTTAAAAATCAGTAAGATGAAGAATCACTTAAATTTTGCCTGAGGTCACACAGCTAGTGAGTGTAAAACTGGAATTGAACCCCAGTCTTCTAACTCCCAGTCCAGAGCTCTAAATCCAGAACCCTAGCCTGCTGATTCCCAGCCTTGCATTCAATATGTCCTTTTAGGCCTGGGCACAGATGTCAAATATTCTTGGTTCAGTCAGTTGCTCAGTTGTGTCCAATTTTTTAGACCCCATGGACTGCAGCATGCCAGGCTTCCCTGTCCATCACCAACTCCCAAAGCTCATTCGTTCAAACTCATGTTCATCCAGTCTGTGATGCCATCCAGCCATCTCATTCTCTGTCGTCCACTTCTCCTCCTGCCTTCAATCTTTCCCAGCATCAGGGTCTTTTCCAATAAGTCAGTTATTCAAATATTCTAGAGAGAACTTAAACAGCAAACTTTATACAATGTAAACAATTACCTTCTAGTAGGTCTATTTTTAAAACGTGATTTTAAAAAAATAGTGTTTTCTAAATACAGGTATGCTTGTGCTCCAACTATTCTATTTGCCAGAAAAAGCTAATGAAGAATTACTGACACCTTGTGGCAAAAACTTATTAATTCATGAGCTGCTACCCTCCAAAGGCCTCATGCACTTCACTAAGTAGTTAAGACAATAGCAAAACATCTGGAAAGAATAATCTGTGGTTAGACTCTGCATCTCACAACTAAAACTGTCCTCCCTTTGTTCCACTTGGGCTCAGTTCCCACCACTTCACAGAAACTATTTCTGTGAAGTTCACAGACAACTTCCATGCTGGCAAACCCAACGGTTACTTCTCAGTTCTCATCTTACATAACTTCTTACACAATAACCAGGGTGACTCCACTGCTCCTGAAACTTTTGGTTTCACCAAGACCACACTCTTTCCATTTTACTTTTAATGTCTCTAAAAGCCTCTGAACTCTCACCAGTACCAAATTCTTATCTCTAGCTCCAACCTTTCCACCCAACTCCAGACACACGTCTAAACCACCAGTGTGACACATCCATTTGATACTCCAAGCGTTTCAGAATGAAAAATGCCCACAAGAACTTCCACCCAATCGGCTGCATCTCATGAAATGACGTTAAATGATTGCAAATCTGAAACACAAAAACATTACTTTGCCAGAAGCTATGGGGCTAGAACAGTGCAGAATTCAGACTTAAATCCACACAGCACTTAACTGAACGCAAACACAAAGGCAAACAACTGTTATCACTCAGTTCAGTTCAGTCGCTGAGTCGTGTCCGACTCTTTGTGACCCCATGGACTGCAGCACGCCAGGCCTCCCTGTCCATCACCAACTCCAGGAGTTCACTCAAATTCATGTCCATTGCATCGGTGATGCCATCCGACCATCCCATCCTGTCATTCCCCTTCTCTTCCTGCCTTCAATCTTTCCCAGCATCAGGGTCTTTTCAAATAAGTCAGTTCTTTGCATCAGGTGGCCAAAGTATTGGAGCTTCAGCTTCAGCATCAGTCCTTCCAATGAATATGCAGGACTGATTTCCTTTAGGATGGACTGGCTGGATCTCCCTGCAATCCAAGGGACTCTCAAGAGTCTTCTCCAACAGCACAGTTCACTCAGGGAAGCATAAGCTTCACTTACACAAACCCAGTCCTTTCACATTGCCAACACTAAAACCAGTGAGTGCATTTGCTGTTTCTAAGGACAGACCTGTCCCTTGACGCTTCATTTTTAGGGCAAGAGGAGGGCCTATAAGACTCAAGAAGACACCCTGCTGCTGCTGCTAAGTCGCTTCAGTCGCGTCCGACTCTGTGTGACCCCACAGACGGAAGCCCACCAGGCTCCCCCGTCCCTGGGATTCTCCAGGCAAGAACACTGGAGTGGGTTGCCATTTCCTTCTCCAATGCATGAAAGTGAAAAGTGAAAGGGAAGTCGCTCAGTCGTGCCCGACTCTTAGCGACTCCATGGACTGCAGCCTACCAGGCTCCTCTGTCCATGGGATTTTCCAGGCAAGAGTACTGGAGTGGCCCTTTACCAAAAATGAGATGTCTGTGGGCGGCGGCCCTCCACACCCAAGGACCGCCCCCTGAAGGACTAAGCAACACAGCGGTAAGCAGGCAAGGAAAGCAGAAAAGGGTAGACCAGCTACGCCGGCGGACCCTGGGGCGGGAGAGGTGGCCGTGCTTGGAGACAACGGGGAAGCCCCCCGGCCCGGCCCTGGCACGTAACAAGAGATAGGAGGCTGGGCGCCATGCGTGTGCGGTCGTAGGTGGATGGCCCGGATCAGAGGCGCGGGGGCCGGCGCGGGAGAAACGGCCAAGGACGGTCCCCGAGGAGCGGGCTCTGCGTGAACGGCGCCAACCCAGGCCCCGCCGAGCGCCCCTCGAGAGTGGGGCCGGGGACCGTCGCCGCCCTCCTCAGGCCTCTGCTGGGGCCGCCGGGCACGCCTCCTTCATGCGCAAGCTCGTTGACCAGGAAGACGCGGGCGGGCAGAGTCAAGAGCCGGAAGTGCCCGGGCGCACTGGCACCTTTCCCCGGAAGCCCGCCAGCCGGAACAGCCCTGAGGCCCCGCCCCTCGACGGAACGCTGGGTTGCTGGGCAACCGGCGCGGGCGCCGCGGGAGGGTTCGGTGGTGCCTGGAGCTGTCCCTGTGTAGCTCCTACTTCCTGCCCTGGCAACCTCCCGGCCCGCCCGCCTCCCTTTTTGCCGCCCCTCCTCACATCACGGAATGCCTGCCCTTGGCACTACGTGCACCTCTCCGGCTCCCACGACACTCTAGTGCCCACCTGCTTCGAAGCCAAGCTTCATCAAAAGGGAAGCGGGCCGACCCCGAGGGCGACCTCCACGTTGGCTGAGCGCGCCTCCCCGGCCATGGCCACCTACACCTACACCAGCCGGCCCCGGGCCCTGCCCTGCCAGCGCCGTCGTTACCGGGACGACCTGATGCAGCAGTGAGTGCGCAAACCGGCCTCTGTGGGGTCTCTCCCCGTCCTGGGGCCGCGAGATCTTGGCCGTTTCGCCCTGGCAGAACCTGCCTACGCTGCTTTCCCTTCCCTGCTCTCTGAGAAATAAATTCCCTCCCTAAGGAACTCTACTGGAGAAGGAAATGGCAACCCACTCCAATATTCCTGCCTGGAGGATCATAGGGACAGAGGAGCCTGGTGGGCTGCCGTCTAGGGGGTTGCACAGAGTCGGACACAACTGAAGCGACTTAGCAGCAGCACAAGAAACTCTCCTGTGTTGTGGAGGACTGAAGCAATAAAGGGAATTAGTTAACTTTTTAGTGATCATGATGCTGGCATGATTGATAACATGTGCAGGGAAACGACTTATTGAGTCAACATTTGGTTATTGGCCGACTGTGTGCCAAGCAGGCACCTTCTAGGAGCAACAACATGCATTTTCTTACCTAGTCTCCAGTGCTGTGAAGTTGATTTTATATTATGTATTATGCATAACAAGAAACTGGGATACAAAGGTGTACCTCACAATAGCGTGTCCGTAACTGGAGCCACGTAAATCTCTTCATAGGAATCAGGTTCTCCTTCCATGTTGGACTGCAAATTGTACTTTTACTTCATCAGTATTGCAAATATTCAGGTATCCATATTTGGAAAGGGCCTTAAATATTATGGTTCTCCAAAGTTCTTTCTGTATGCTTCAAATTTTGGAATCAGCAGAACTTTCCAAGAATGCAGGCTCCATGGAAGCAAGACCCTTTATAACTTTTATTCACTAAAGATCTACCTGACAGATAGTTAGCACTCAACACAGATTGTTGAATTAAAGGCTGAACATGAGTTCTTGATGCTTATTTCAAGCAGAGTCTAAAATCATAATTATCTTATTCTGACAATAAAGACATTTGTTAATAAGAAATGCCTATCACTTTAAGAAAACCAAAATAAGAACATTTAAATTATAAAAGTTTTAAATTCAGTTTTAAAAGGGACTCCTTGGAGACATATTTCCTAGTGCCTTGACGTGGTTGCTTACAAATCCTTCCTATTAAATCACACCAAGAGATGAAATAAGAATCATTGGTGGTTCCTTAGAAACAATTTCTCTTTTTAGAGAATTAGTTGACTGGTATATTGACACAATCTGAATCAAGCCTTTGAGAGGAGTTCTTTTAGATGTGTCTATTTGATTTTTCAGTTTACAAATTTATAAAAGTAATACATTCTTGTGAAGCAAATGGAAATTACAAATAAGGAGTAATAAAGGCAAAGTTAATTATTTCTCACCCATCTCTACTCCTACCTCCTGTTGTAAGCAAACTTAACAGTCTTATTCTTCCACAGCTTTTTGCTTGTGCACACAAAGAGGAGCATATGTACGTGTATGTGGAAGGTTTTGTTTCCAAAATGGAATCACACTGCTGCTACTGCTGCTGCTAAGTCACTTCAGTTGTGTCCGACTCTATGCGACCCCATAGATGGCAGCCCACCAGGCTCCCCGGTCCCTGGGATTCTCCAGGCAAGAACACTGGAGTGGGTTGCCATTTCCTTCTCCATATTAATTTGCACTTGGCTCCCTCTACTTTTTTTCTCCTCCACTTTTTTATAAGCTCTAATTCCTTTTTTCCCCAAATTTCTCTCTGTATACATGCACATACAGATCTAATTTTTTAATATATGGACTCATGCCTGTGGGTATTCTTAGTACAGCCTTATTCTCCAGCCCCTTCTGTCCTCTGTCCCTCTCCTGCCTCCAAACCACATTAATGACTTTGAATGATACTTTGGTACTTTTCTCCAGACACCCATGTTTATGTGCACATGTATGAATACAAATATATACATACGGATACACAGCCACACGGCCTTTGTCTTCTTCATAACAATGTAGCATACATAATTCTCAACATCTTCCTTCTCTCACCTAATTGTGGAACTTCCTTACTTTATCAACGGTGCTAAAAAAAATCTATTTTCTTAAAATATTTTCACCTTAGTCTAAATCCTATTAAAAATGAGTTGGCCTCAAAGACAAATATCATATGATATCACTTCCATGTAGAATCTACAAAAGTGATGGAATTGAACTTATTTACAAAATGCAAATACATTCATTGACATAATAACTTATGGTTACCAAAGAAGAAAGGGGATGAGGAATAAAGTGGAAATTTGAGGTTAACAGATACGTACTACTATATATAAAATAGATAGATAGCAAGGACCTACTATATAGCACAGATACTTTCAGTATCTTGTAATAACTTATAGTGGAAAAGAATCTGAAAATATATATATATGTATAATTGATACACTTTGCTGTATACCTGAAACTAACTGAATATTGTAAATCAAATATACTTTAATTTTTGAAATGAAAAATTGACTTTTAGATACCAATGCTCTATTACACGGAGAAGGCAATGGCACCCCACTCCAGTACTCTTGCTTGGAAAATCCCATGGACGGAGGAGCCTGGTAGGCTGCAGTCCATGGGGTCGCTGAGGGTCGGACACGACTGAGCGACTTCACTTTCACTTTTCACTTTCATGCATTGGAGCAGGAAATGGCAACCCACTCCAGTGTTCTTGCCTGGAGAATCCCAGGGACGGGGGAGCCTGGTGGGCTGCCATCTATGGGGTCGCACAGAGTCGGACACGACTGAAGTGACTTAGCATAACTTAGCTGTATTACACTCATAATTTAGAATTTACTTTTTTATAGACCTGAAGAACCTGTGCATTACGGAAACATAATGTATGACAGAAGGGTGATCCGAGGCAACACTTACGCCCTGCAGTCAGTACCACTGGTAAGTATAGTTTGAATTGTCTGACGCAGAGTACTCCAGACTACCTGTGGTGAAGGACCAATTTTTGTTTCTGTCTTTAAATTTCTAATCTGTTACAGACTAAAACATTTATGAAATAAAATAAGGATGGATTGCTAGAAAAATGAAAGGGGAAAAAAATGTATTCAAAATATAAGCCAGATAGTGGTTGGCAGGGAATGGGGGAATAGAGAAGTGTTATTTAACGAGTACGGAGTTTCAGTTTCACAGAATGAAAAAAGTTCTAGAGATGAATGGTGGTAGTGGTCACACAATGTGAATGTAGTTAATGCCCCTGAGCTGCGCACTGAAAAATGGTTTGGTTCAGTTCAGTCACTCAGTCGTGTCCAACTCATTCTGATCCCATGGACTACACCATGCCAGGCTTCCCTATCCATCACCAAATCCCGGAGCTCACTCAAACTCCTGTCCATAGAGTTGGTGATGCCATCCAACCATCTCATCTTCTGTCGTCCCCTTCTCCTCCTGCCTTCAATCTTTCCCATCATCAGGGTCTTTTCCATTAAGTCAGTTCTTTGCATCAGGTGGCCAAAGTATTGGAGCTTCAGCTTCAGCCCTTCCAGTGAATATTCAGGACTGATTTCCTTTAGGATTGACTGGTTGGATCTCCTTGGGACTCTCAAGAGTCTTCTCCAGCACCACAGTTCAAAAGCATCAGTTCTTTTCGCTCAGATTTCTTTATAGTCCAACTCTCACATCTATACACATGACTACTGGAAAAACCATAGCTTTGACTAGATGGACCTTTGTTGGCAAAGTAATGTCTCTACTTTTTAATATACTGTCTAGGTTGGTCATAGCTTTTCTTCCAAGGAGCAAGTGTCTTTTAATTTCATGGCTGCAGTCACCATCTGCAGTGATTTTGGAGCCCAAGAAAATAAAGTCTGTCACTGTTTCCATTGTTTCCCCTTCTATTTGCCATAAAGTGATGGGACTGGATGCCATGATCTTAGTTTTCTGAATGTTGAGTTCTAAGCAAACTTTTTCACTCTCCTCTTTCACTTTCATCAAAAGGCTCTTTAGTTCCTCTTCACTTTCTGCCATAAGGGTGGTGTCATCTGCATATCTGAGGTTATTGATATTTCTCCCGGCAGTCTTGATTCCAGCTTGTGCTTCATCCAGCCCAGCATTTCGCATGATGTACTTTGCATATAAGTTAAATTAGCAGGGTGACAATATACAACTTTGATGTACTCCTTTCCCGATTTGGAACCAGTCTGTTGTTCCATGTCCAGTTCTAACTGTTGCTTCTTGACCTGCATACAGATTTCTCAGGAGTCAGGTAAGGTGGTCTGGTATTCCCATCTCTTTCAGAATTTTCCACAGTTTGTTGTGAACCACACAGTCAAAGGCTTTGGCATAGTCAGTAAAGCAGAAGTAGATGTTTTTCTGGAACTCTCTTGCTTTTTTGATGATCCAGTGGATGTTGGCAATTTGATCTCTGGTTCCTCTGCCTTTTCTGAATCCAACTTGACCATCTGGAAGTTCATGGTTCGTGTACTTTTGAAGCCTGGCTTGGAGAGTTTTGAGCATTTGCTAGCGTGA
This sequence comes from Tragelaphus eurycerus, assembly GCA_935064755.1. Taxonomy (NCBI): domain Eukaryota; kingdom Metazoa; phylum Chordata; class Mammalia; order Artiodactyla; family Bovidae; genus Tragelaphus; species Tragelaphus eurycerus. The sequence continues at coordinate 17,780,036 of CAKXYN010000039.1, read as the reverse complement.
GATGAGTGTAATTGTGCAGTAGTTTGAACATTCTTTGGCATTGCCTTTCTTGGGGATTGAAATGAAAACTGACCTTTTCCAGTCGTGTGGCCACTGCTGAGTTCCAAATTTGCTGGCATATTGAGTGCAGCACTTTCACACCATCATCTTTTAGGATTTGAATTAGCTCAACTGGAATTCCATCACCTCCACTAGCTTTGATTGTAGTGATGCTTCCTAAGGTCCACTTGACTTTGCATTCCAGGATGTCTGGCTCTAGGTGAGTGATCACACCATCGTGGTTATCTGGGTCATGAAGCTCCTTTTGGACAGTTCTTCTGTGTATTCTTGCCACCTCTTCTGAATATCTTCTGCTGTTAGGGCCATACCTTTTCTGTCCTTTATTGTGCCCATCTTTTGCATAAAATGTTCTGTTAGTATCTCTCATTTCTTGAAGAGATCTCTGCCTTTCCCATTCTATTGTTTTCCTCTGTTTATTTGCATTGATCACCTAGGAAGGCTTTCTTATCTCTGCTTGCTGTCCTTTGGAACTCTGCGCTCCAGTGGGTATGTGTTTCCTTTTCTCTTTTGCCTTTTGCCTCCTTTAACCCCTTAGTCATCTATTGTTTGTGTATTTGAACAGGCTTTGTTTGGACTGAAGTTGTTTTCTTTGTGAGCTAATGTATTTTTTATGGAAATTCTGTCATGAAATTAGGCTAAAAAAAAATTCAAGTGGTTTTCAATTTCTTAACTACACATTATAATCTATTGTGACTGAATGGTTACCTCAGTTTACTAGGCATCAGAGGAGTTCATGGTAAAAAATCCTTGAATGAGGAAAAACAGTTTATTATGTGGGATTCTGCACCCATTTTATTCTGGTTAACAGTTATACTTTGAAGTAACTTTTATGTGTTTTACCAGATACCTTTGTAATTGCCTGACAAATTTCAGATAAATTTTTAATCACCAAGTCACTGATAAGCAGGAAGTATTCTGTGACAGATGCTTTTATGCCACCCAGGAATTGCTTTGGAGCAGCACTGCTATATACTTGGAGAAATATCTTCTAAATTTGATAAGCCTTTTCTGTCATTCAGCCTGGGCAGCCTGATCCTGTAGAGATTCAGAGACAGCAGCAAGCTAGGAGGAGGGCCTTTGCCAGAAAACGAGCCCAGGAGCAGCTCAGACCACGCACGCCCGAGCCCGTGGAAGGCAGAAAACATGTGGACGTGCAGACAGGTGTGTGGGCCCATGGCTTGGTGGCTCCTGAGAGTGTATGGTTTTCTGAGTCAGTTCGTTTTGTTTGACTTTCATATTAACATATCTGTTATGCCATCTAGTATTTCCCTGTCACGTGGTAGAAGAAGTCCACTCAGTAAACAAACTCATAGACTTAATATTGTTATTATATTGGGTATGGCTGAAAATGTGACATGGTGGTTTTTTAAAAAAAGAATATAAGGACCAAATTAGTTCTCTCAGCCCTTTTCACATATGCTGTTCTCCAACTGGGAGTATTTCCTGCTTTTCATAGCCCAAGATGAATCACTCTTGGACTTGTGGAAAGTGGAGAGCAGTATAGTTTTATTTTGGTATTTTGTCTTTTGAGGGAAGTAAACCCGTTTACTGAATATCTGAAAACTGCATATCTGAAAATGTGGGTTATTAGTCCAAGCTTTACTAATCCCGGGGCTTCCTGGGTAGCTCAGCTGGTAAAGAATCCACCTGCAAAGCAGGAGACTCCAATTCGATTCCTGGATCCAGAAGTTCCCCTGGAGAAGGGATAGGCTACCCATTCCAGTATTCTTGGGCTTCGCTGGTGGCTCAGATTGTAAGAATCCACCTGCAACACAGGAGACCTGTGTTTGATACCTGGGTTGGGAAGATCCCCTGGAGGAGGGCATGGCAACCCACTCCAGTATTCGTGCCTGGAGAATTCTATGGATAGAGGAGCCTGGCGGGCTACAGTCCACGGGTCACAAAGAGTCGGACACGACTGAGTGACTAAGCACAGCACAGCACAAACCTGTTTAGATCTGAGTCCCCCACCTCTCTCACCGTGGCCTCCTCTTCTCGCCCCTTTTGTTCTCCATTCCCTTGCATCCTCCCCAGGGCCACATAGGCTCTCCTAGGCTAGTGCCAGGCTTTTCCTCCTTATCTGACTGTTGTCAGCTGTGGGGGTTACCTGGACCCATAGGGTCCAGCTGTGTTGTTGACAGACTCTTGGTAGTCAAGCAATACTTGATGTTTTCCTTGGACATAAAATGTAACTACCTAAGATTCACCCTGCCAAGATGGTGAGTGGATTCACCAGAGATATTTCTGGATAGTAAGGACAAAAGGTTGAGGCCCATTCCAAGCTTTTTCCTACCTTGAGACCAAGTCTAGAATAAGTATATGTCTGTGATTAGCCAATATAGTTGTAACTCTGTAAGAGCTAAATTGTAGTCTTTACTTACACCATCAGAATATGAAGCGATAGAATAGCAGCCACTTTTTGTTGCGTACTTGCTGTGTCTCAGAGACTATACCAGGTCCTTCACCTGCGTCTCCTTTATTATTATGCAGACTGTAGGTGCCTGATAACCATGATCCCTTTTGCAGATAAAGAAACCAAGACCCAAAGAGGATGTAATCGCTAGGTCCTATGTTCAACAGCTGACTCCAGTTCTCATGTTCTTTGCATGATGCCACACTGCCCTTGCCTCATGTAAATTATTCCCAAGGTGAAATTTGTTTTCCTATATCTGTTTGTGATATGTAGGCTAGAGAGAACATCCATAACACAATGATGTGATGCATAGTTTTTTTACGTGTCCAGGAATTTTCAAACCTTTGAACATCGACTGTCTTAAGACTTGTTACATGGATGGCTCGTTAACTTCCCATCCTGTGTTATATTTTGTGCTTTATATACAGCTACAGGTTCACATTCTTTAGTTCTATTTTCAAATACAAAGTTAAAGTCGCTCAGTCATGTCTGTCTCTTTGCGACCCCATGGGCTGTCCATGGAATTTTCCAAGCCAGAATACTGGAGTGGGTAGCCTTTCCCTTCTCCAGGGGATCTTTCCAATCCAGGGATCGAACCCAGGTCTCCCACATCACAGGCAGATTCTTCACCAGCTGAGCCACAAGGGAAGCCCATTTCAAATACAAAGCTTGGTGATCTCTCAACATTTAGTAAATGTTCTAGCCTGACTGCCTCTGTGTCTTCCAAGTATATAAAAATGCTTAGTACACTGTGTGGATTGAACCCCACATTTGACACCTTTATTTCAAGACTTATATTCTGATCCATTCATTTCTGTTTTGAAGGGGCTGTAGTTTCAAATTCTTGAAAAAGACCAGAATTTCAAACTCAGTGTATATGGTGTTCTCTTAGAATTATACCTTGAAGAAATTGCTGACCGCATAATAGAAGTTGACATGGAGTGCCAAACAGATGCGTTTTTGGACAAGCCACCAACACCACTCTTTGTTCCTGCCAAAACTGGCAAAGATGTGGCCACCGAAATTCTAGAAGGAGAGGTATAGTACATTATTAGACTTCCCTCTGTCTTCTTTATAAAGAGTGAGGTTTAATTAAAACCTTAACATAAGTGCAAACCACTTCACTGTCAGGAAGATTCTAAATACTTACTGCATTTCCTTCCAAATGGTGTATGGTTTTATCCTGAGCTCCCCAGAAATGGTTTTAAATATCATGATCTTTTACTTTTTAGTCTTTAAAAAAAAATTTTAATGCCATGATCTGATTTTCCCTCTTCGCTGATCAGAAATAAAAAATTTTAGAAATGTGTTTAGAATATTTACATATTTAATTTTTACGTGTTTGCATACTTGCTTAATGGATGAACATAAGATAGATTTGTACCAAATGAGGAAAAATAATATCTCTGGTATGAAAGGTTGTACTGCTAGTTGCTTGTTGATTATATAAGTTTTATGAAGATAATTCTCTGTGTTAGGAAAAAAGTCCTAAAATAATTAATTTTTATATCAGTGTGGAATACATAAATATAGGCCAGTTTATGAAACTGAAGAAGAGAAGGCAGTGTGCATAATGACTTAAGTGAGATTTAAAACTCAAAGGAATTCGAAAGTATTGTCATTGAATTAGGAAATAAAATTAGTCTTCATAATCTATACAGAGGACTATGTTTGCCTCTAAATCCTAGAGATGAATCACCAAAGTATCCATTATTCTTGTTCCTTTGTTCTTCAAACTGTTATCAAAACAACCAATAAAAAGCAGAAAAGATGAAGGAGAAATCAAAACCTTTACAGACAAGCAGAAGCTGAGAGAATTCAGCACCACCAAACCAGCTCTCCAACAAATACTAAAGGACCTTCTCTAGACAGGAAACACAAAAAGGATATATAAATTCAAACCCAAAACAACAAAGTAAATGGCAACGGGATCATATTTATCCATAATTACCTTAAATGTAAATGGGTTGAATGCCCCAACCAAAAGGCAGAGACTGGCTGAATGGATACAAAAACAAGACCCATACATATGTTGTCTACAAGAGACCCACCTCAAAACAGGGGACACATACAGACTGAAAGTGAAGGGCTGGAAAAAGATTTTCCATGCAAATAGGGACCAAAAGAAAGCAGGAGTAGCAATACTCATATCAGATAAAATAGACTTTAAAACAAAAGCTGTGAAAAGAGACAAAGAAGGTCACTACATAATGATCAAAGGATCAATCCAAGAAGAAGATATAACAATTATAAATATATATGCACCCAACATAGGAGCACCGCAATATGTAAGACAAATACTAACAAGTATGAAAGGAGAAATAAACAATAACACAATAATAGTGGGAGACTTTAATACCCCACTTACACCAATGGATAGATCAACTAAACAGAAAATTAACAAGGAAACACAAACTTTAAACGATACAATAGACAAGTTAGAACTAATTGATATCTATAGGACATTTCATCCCAAAACAATGAATTTCACCTTTTTTTCAAGTGCACACGGAACCTTCTCCAGGATAGACCACATCCTGGGCCATAAATCTAGCCTTGGTAAGTTCAGAAAAATTGAAATCATTCCAACCATTTTTTCTGACCACAATGCAGTAAGAGTAAATCTCAATAACAGGACAAAAACTATTAAAAATTCCAACATATGGAGGCTGAACAACACACTCCTGAATAACCAACAAATCACAGAAGAAATCAAAAAAGAAATCAAATTCTGCATAGAAACGAATGAAAATGAAAACACAACAACCCAAAACCTGTGGGACACTGTAAAAGCAGTCCTAAGGGGAAAGTTCATAGCAATTCAGGCATACCTTAAGAAACAAGAAAAAAGCCAAATAAATAACCTAACTCTACACCTAAAGCAACTGGAAAAGGAAGAAATGAAGCACCCCAAGATTAGTAGAAAGAAAGAAATCTTAAAAATTAGAGCAGAAATAAATGCAAAAGAAACAAAAGAGACCATAGCAAAAATTAACAAAGCCAAAAGCTGGTTCTTTGAAAGGGTAAATAAAATTGACAAACCACTAGCCAGACTCATCAAGAAACAAAGGGAGAAAAATCAAATCAATAAAATTAGAAAAGAAAATGGAGAGATCACAACAGACAGCACAGAAATACAAAGGATCATAAGAGACTACTATCAGCAATTATATGGCAATAAAATGGACAATTTGGAAGAAATGGACAAATTCTTAGAAAAGTACAACTTTCCAAAACTGGATCAGGAAGAAATAGAAAATCTTAACAGACCCATCACAAGCACGGAAATTGAAACTGTAATCAGAAATCTCCCAGCAAACAAAAGCCCAGGCCCAGACGGCTTCACAGCTGAATTCTACCAAAAATTTAGAGAAGAGCTAACACCTATCCTACTCAAACTGTTCCAGAAAATTGCAGAGGAAGGCAAACTTCCAAACTCATTTTATGAGGCCACCATCACCCTAATTCCAAAACCTGACAAAGATCCCACAAAAAAAGAAAACTACAGACCAATATCACTGATGAACATAGACGCAAAAATCCTTAACAAAATTCTAGCAATCAGAATCCAACAACACATTAAAAAGATCATACACCATGACCAAGTGGGCTTTATCCCAGGGATGCAAGGATTCTTCAATATCCGCAAATCAATCAACGTAATACACCACATTAACAAACTGAAGAATAAAAACCATATGATTATCTCAATAGATGCAGAGAAAGCCTTTGACAAAGTTCAGCATCCATTTATGATAAAAACTCTCCAGAAAGCAGGAATAGAAGGAACATACCTCAACATAATAAAAGCTATATACGACAAACCCACAGCAAACATTATCCTCAATGGTGAAAAACTGAAAGCATTTCCTCTAAAGTCAGGAACAAGACAAGGATGCCCACTTTCACCATTATTATTCAACATTGTTCTGGAAGTTTTGGCCACAGCAATCAGAGCAGAAAAAGAAATAAAAGGAATCCAAATTGGAAAAGAAGAAGTAAAACTCTCACTGTTTGCAGATGACATGATCCTCTACGTAGAAAACCCTAAAGATTCCACCAGAAAATTACTAGAACTAATCAATGAATACAGTAAAGTTGCAGGATATAAAATTAACACACAGAAATCCCTTGCATTCCTGTACACTAATAACGAGAAAATAGAAAGAGAAATTAAGGAAACAATTCCATTCACCATTGCAATGAAAACAATAAAATACTTAGGAATATATCTTCCTAAAGAATCTAAAGACCTATATTTAGAAAACTATAAAACACTGCTGAAAGAAATTAAAGAGGACACTAATAGATGGAGAAATATACCATGTTCGTGGATTGGTAGAATCAATATAGTGAAAATGAGTATACTACCCAAAGCAATTTATAGATTCAATGCAATCCCCATCAAGCTACCAACAGTATTCTTCACAGAGCTAGAACAAATAATTTCTCAATTTGTATGGAAATACAAAAAACCTCGAATAGCCAAAGCTATCTTGAGAAAGAAGAACGGAACTGGAGGAATCAACCTGCCTGACTTCAGGCTCTACTATAAAGCTACAGTCATCAAGACAGTATGGTACTGGCACAAAGACAGAAACATAGATCAATGGAACAAAATAGAAAGTCCAGAGATAAATCCACGCACATATGGTCACCTAATCTTTGACAAAGGCGGCAAGAATATACAATGGATTAAAGACAATCTTTTTAACAAGTGGTGCTGGGAAAACTGGTTGAACACTTGTAAAAGAATGAAACTAGAACACTGTCTAACACCATACACAAAAATAAACTCAAAATGGATTAAAGAGCTAAATATAAGACCAGAAACCATAAAACTCCTAGAGGATAACATAGGCAAAACACTCTCTGACTTACATCACAGCAGGATCCTCTATGACCCACCTCCCAGAATATCGGAAATAAAATCAAAAATGAACAAATGGGACCTAATCAAACTTAAAAGCTTCTGCACAACAAAGGAAACTATAGGCAAGCTGAAAAGACAGCCTTCAGAATGGGAGAAAATACTAGCAAATGAAGCAACAGACAAACAACTAATCTCAAAAATATACAAGCAACTTCTACAGCTCAATTCCAGAAAAATAAACGACCCAATCAAAAAATGGGCCAAAGAACTTAATAGACATTTCTCCAAAGAAGACATACAGATGGCTAACAAACACATGAAAAGATGCTCAACATCGCGCATTATCAGAGAAATGCAAATCAAAACCACTATGAGATACCATTACACGCCAGTCAGAATGGCTGCAATCCAAAAATCCACAAGCAATAAATGCTGGAGAGGGTGCGGAGAGAAGGGAACCCTCTTACACTGTTGGTGGGAATGCAAACTAGTACAGCCACTATGGAGAACAGTATGGAGATTCCTCAAAAAACTGGGAATAGAACTGCCTTATGACCCAGCAATCCCACTCCTGGGCATACACACTGAGAAAACCAGAATTGAAAGAGGCACGTGTACCCCAATGTTCATAGCAGCACTGTTTACAATAGCCAGGACATGGAAGCAACCTAGATGTCCATCCACAGATGAATGGATAAGCAAGCTGTGGTACATATACACGATGGAGTATTACTCAGCCATTAAAAAGAATACATTTGAATCAGTTCTAATGAGGTGGATGGAACTGGAGCCTATTATACAGAGTGAAGTAAGCCAGAAAGAAAAACACAAGTACAGTATACTAACGCATATATATGGAATTTAGAAAGATGGTAACAATCACCCCGCTTATGAGACAGCAAAAGAGACACTGATGTATAGAACAGACTTTTGGACTCTGGGACTGGGAGAGGGTGGGACGATTGGGGAGAATAGCATTGAAATATGTATAATATCATATCTGAAACGAGTCAGTCCAGGTACGATGCCCTATAACAGATGCCTGGGACTGGAGCACTGGGATGACCTGGAGGGATGGTGTGGGAGGGGGGAGGGAGGAGGGTTCAGGATGGGGAGCACGTGTATTCTGGTGGCGGATCCATCTCGATGTATAGTAAAAGTAATACAATATTGTAAAGTTAAGAAAAATTAAAAAAATAATAATAATAAAAAAAAATATAAAAAAAAAGGCAGAAAAGATGGGGAACAAGACAAACAAAGATATTTCCCTTGGGTTTTAGAGTTTTATTGGAAAATTATTGAGAATGAAGGTTCATTCTGATGATTGAATAGATCTTTTTATAACTTTGACTCTTATCAGTTTTTGCTTGTAAAGAGCCCCTGTGCCTTTTGGGCTGTTTTCAAGATTAGAAACGGTAAAGTACCAGCTCAGTGTCTGGCACACAGAAGACCCTCAACAAGTAGTATCTTGTTATTTATTGCTGCTCTTACGGATATTTTTTTCACTGAGCCTTTGGTCCATGATTACAGTTTTAAATTTGTTTTGTGTGTTTAAGCTGTTTGACTTTGATCTTGAAGTGAAACCAATGTTAGAAGTTTTGGTGGGAAAGACCATTGAGCAGTCTCTTCTGGAAGTGATGGAAGAAGAAGAGTTGGCGAACCTGCGGGCCAGTCAGTACGCGTACGAAGAGCTTCGCAACGTCGAGCTTGCTGAAGTCCAGCGACTTGAAGAGCAGGAGAGGCGACACCGGGAGGAAAAAGTAGAGAATTTTCGTTTTCTCTCTCAGACAGATTTCGATTACTTAACACACTATGTTCAAAATCACATGTAGAGCTAACAGGTCTTGGCAAACATGTTAGGAAAGACCTATAGTATTTGTTGTTCAGGTCTCTCCTATAGATCACCGATCTTTCATGAATAATTACATTTTTTAAATTCCAGTTTACATAGATGTACCTAAATAGAGGTGGACTTCCCAGGTTGCTCAACAGTAGAGAATCTGCCTGCCAGTTCAGTTCAGTTCAGTTCAGTCGCTCAGTCGTGTCCGACTCTTTGCAACCCCGTGAATCGCAGCACGCCAGGCCTCCCTGTCCATCACCAACTCCCTGAGTTCACCCAGATTCACGTCCATCGAGTCAGTGATGCCATCCAGCCATCTCATCCTCTGTCGTCCCCTTCTCCTCCTGCCCCCAATCCCTCCCAGCATCAGAGTCCTTTCCAATGAGTCCACTCTTCGCATGAGGTAGCCAAAGTCCTGGAGTTTCAGCTTTAACATCATTCCTTCCAAAGAAATCCCAGGGCTGATCTCCTTCAGAATGGACTGGTTGGATCTCTTTGCAGTCCAAGGGACTCTCAAGAGTCTTCTCCAACACCACAGTTTAAAAGCATCAATTCTTCGGCACTCAACCTTCTTCACAGTCCAACTCTCACATCCATACATGACCACAGGAAAAACCATAGCCTTGACTAGACAGACCTTTGTTGGCAAAGTAATGTCTCTGCTTTTGAATATGCTATCTAGGTTAGGCAACCGAGGTTCTATTCCTGGAGAAGGAAATGACAGTCCGCTCCAATATTCTTCCCTGGGAAATCCCATGGAGAGAGGAGGCCTGGCAGGCTACAGTCTATGGAGTTGCAAAGAGTCAGACTAAATAACACCAACAACCTAAATAGAATTCCCCAAAATTCCTACAGGTCACAATTTAAATTACATGTGTCCCAATGAAAGGCACTCTTAAATATCAAGAGTCCTCCAGAAGAAATAACATCAGTTTGCCAAAAATCAGTGGCAGAAAAGGTGGCAGGAAAAAATGGAGTGTATTGGAATTCTTTCCAATTCTGGGTCTTTTTCTCAGTGGCTAGCTCTGCTCCACACCCTTACAGATACACCTACTATCTGAGTCTTTATAGAATATTTCTTCAGATTATAAGGTTTTTAGAACCTTTAATAAGAAAAGTTATAGAATCCAATCATTAAATACGCCACAAACCTCTGGTTAGGAAGCACTAGGCTCAGTACAGTTTAATAAGAGCCTGTCTGGGTATGGCAATAACTCACCCTGTGTTAAACATTGGATGGATAAATGATAAAGGGTTTCCAAACACCTGAAAGGGCTCAGAGTCTAACTTCCCCCATGAATAGCTGAGTTGTCGGAACATTCTACTCCAAACCTAGTCAGATGGACTTTCAGTTTTCCTCCAGGATGAGTAACTTTGTAAAGAGCACAGGTCTGTTGATAAGGATTGTGCAAATGTGCGATTATATGTTCGCAAGTACAAGATGAATCCTAACAAAATCAGCTTTGTTGAAATAATTGGTGAAGTTTTTATCAAAGAATAGTTAAATTTGTTTATTTACTGTTTGGTGGTGTGTGCATGCTCAGTCATGTCTGACTTGGACTACAGCCTTTAAGGGTCCTTTGTCCATGGAATATCTCAGGCAAGAGTACTGGAGTGGGTTGCCATTTCCTCCTCCAGGGGACCTTCCTGACCGAGGAATTGAACCCACGTCTCCTGCCGAGCAGTTAGATTCTTTACCACTGAGCCACCTGGGAAGCCCTTACTTACTATTAGGAAATGTTTTCAAAGTTTAAGCAAATATAAATCTGAATGACTTGTATTCTTCATTTTTTTATAATATATATTATTTACTATTAGGAAATATGAAAAAACAAAGAATACAAGTCATCTAGATTTATATTTACTTCAACTTTGAAAATAGACTAATTAGAAAATATATTAATGTTCTCATTTCTGCATGGGAATAGAGGAGGTAGTTCATTAGCTTCACAGATTTCATATCATCTATAAATAGCAACAGCAACAAAAAGGTTTTATAATTTCCAGAACTTTACAAATTCAAAGAATCATTATAAATGAGACAATTTATTGGCTCAGGTTTTTTAATCAAAGATGTCTAAGCAACTATAATTTTCATATTAGCTATACCTTATAATACTAATTAAAAATACAGATAACTATTATTATTCTTTTATTTCAGTCAGACATGTATATCCTGAAATTATTGTACTTGAAAATGGATCAGGAAATGAATTTTACCTTAAGCATCATCTCCTCTGAATTCAGTACCTACTTAGCTGTTGAAATTCATTAAAATCTCAGTGAAAAATACGAACTAATCATAGACACCTTGCTGTCCATTTTTGGATAGAAATATAAGTACAAATTCTCCCATTCATGAGAATCGGTATCTGGGGAAGACATAATAGCTGAATAGCCACCTGTGATGTGTTTTCTGCTGGGCAGGAGCGTCGGAAGCAGCAGCAATGGCAAGTGGTTCACAAGCATAATGAGACTTCGCAGAAGATCGCGGCCCGAGCGTTTGCACAGCGTTACCTGGCCGACCTCCTCCCGTCAGTTTTTGACAGCCTTCGGGATGGTGGCTACTTTTATGATCCCATTGAAAGAGGTTTGTTGGAGGTCTTTTGTTAGATTAACTGTTACAATAAGCATCCTGCTAATGGTTTGAGTTCATGTTGTGCCCATTTTTATTTTGAATTGGAATCTTTCTTTACCAGCTGAGGCACACAGGGAAACCAAGAATACTGGAGTGGGTAAGCCTATCCCTTCTCCAATGGAACTTCCCTACCCAGAAATCAAACTAGGATCTCCTGCTTCGCAGGCAGATTCTTTCCCAACTGAGCTATCAGGGAATCTTTCTATCTCTGGGCCAAATTTTAAAAATCAATTATAGTTGTTTTAAGAAAGTATCATTACTAATAAGAGGTGTGTTACAAAGATTTTAGAATGTTTACTGAGAAACAACATTGGAGAGTAGAAAGAAATATAGACCAGATATCCCCCATAACGCCAGCTTCTTGTCTCATCTCACACAGTGCCTATAAAGTCAGTTCTGAAGGCTTTGACTCCAGGGAAGGCCTCATAATTTTGCAAATACCATTTATACTTCATAGAAACGTAATGGACCAGACCACATAAGAGAGAATACTATACAGCAAAAGTGATACTATGCAAGTCTGTTTGACATTTTATAATAAGAAAACAAGGCTGATATATCTGTAACATTAGGGGAAAAGCACAGATTCTTCCAGTTTGTAATGATTCATAAAAATCACTTAATGAAATTAACTTTCTAAATTACAGATATTGAGATAGGATTCCTCCCATGGCTAATGAATGAAGTTGACAAAACCATGGAGTCCAGCATGGTGGGAAGAACAGTGCTTGACAGTAAGTTCTTTTTTTTTTTTTTTGACAGTAAGTTCTTTTATGTTATTGAAAAGTCATCTCTGAAATTTTTCAGTAAAAAGAACATACAGAAAAAGGATGTTAATTTTACAGTTTTGGTTCTTAAATTTTCAGTATATCAATTCTATTAACAAAGTGAGGTGAAGTTGCTCAGTCGTGTCCGACTGTTTGCGACCCCATGGACTGTAGCATACCAGGCTCCTCCATCCATGGGATTTTCCAGGCAAGGGTACTGGAGTGGATTGCCATTTAACAAAGGTACCTATTTTTACCTTCAGTATTATTTTTGGTTCTTTTATAATTTGATCAGAATTAACATCCTCTGTCATTACTTTATAAATCATATTCTGTTAAAACAGGCATTGAATAGAATTCATATTAAGTGGCACAGAAGGTACGAATTGCTGACTTTGTATAAAAGGTCATGATACAGCGAAGGGACAAGGCCTAGTGAATATTTTATACTCATCTATAAGCGAGCGTTATAACCACTAAAATATGAAAAGTCATAGTGATTTCTGTGCATACAATTTTCAGTGTTGATTCGTGAGGTGGTTGAGAGAAGACTGAATCTCTGTGAGCAGAAGGACGGCAGGAACGCCCCTGTGAGGCCTGAGTACAGACTCGGTGATCCTGGAGGAACAAGAGAGCCCCTGGTGGGTTTTGAATCCCAGGATCGGGGTGCATCCCAGGCCCAGAGACCCCTTCCAGACAGAGACTCCCTACAGAGAGCGCCGTATGATGCGAGGTACACAGAGAGAGTGTCGTCCCGGGAAAGGAGGCTCGCGGAAGAAGATGACGAACTGACAGAAATGAGGAACTCCTCCAAGAGGGAAGAGTTGTTGCAATAGAGGGGAGCCTCAGCACCATGGAGCCAGTCAGCACTGCAACCAATCAGGTAACAATGCGTGAGTCCCCTCGGCTCATGGAAATTATGTCGTGTTCAGTCAGCGTGTCTTTTGTCTCATGGACTGGGCGAATCAAATATGTTGAAATAATAAAACTAATTTTTTTAATGAAACCTTATTTATTTAATAGTAGACTCTTTAGGAGCTATACTGTAACTCTAATGAGAATTATGTCTAATTTCAAGCTTCCTCTTACCAGCATATATAACTAATATTTGTTTCCTTACTCTGTCCATCACCATTATATAACCAATATATTTTTCCTTATTTGTCCCATGACCACTACATATCGCTAATACATTTTTCTTTAGTTTTGTAGTTTCTTTCTCTTTTTTTAGTAAGCATGATATTTAATGTTAAATACCAGTTCTGTTAGCCACTGAGCTTTTCTTCTCTGTAGAAAAACTGTTTAATTTACCCCAAGCAGGAATCCCTCAAGGTTGGGTTCCTGAAAGCCACAGTGCTCTCTCCTTGCAAATACCAAGAAATATACCCTTATCTGTATAAAGTTAAACAGTTACCCGTTCCATCTTCAATATTCAAGTAAATCTCTCATCTATTTGTTCACATTCCTGCTATTAAAAAATTTCAAGCAATACCAATGAAGCTAAAGATCCCTCCTCAGATAGCCTGTGTCATCCATCCATCCATTCTATGTACCATCCAGGCCTTTTTAAAGATATTTCTGGAGATAAAGATTTGAACATCTGACAATATATGGGTTATATAGTACTTACATTTTCACCTCACAGTCTGTCTTAGACTTTTCAACATCAGATCATATCAGTCGCTCAGTCGTGTCCGACTCCTTGCGACCCCATGAATCGCAGCACACCAGGCCTCCCTGTCCATCACCAGCTCCCGGAGGTCACCCAGACTCATATCCATCGAGTCAGTGATGCCATCCAGCCATCTCATCCTCTGTCGGCCCCTTCTCCTCCTGCCCCCAATCCCTCCCAGCATCAGAGTCTTCTCCAATGAGTCAACTCTTTGCATGAGGTGGCCAAAATACTGGAGTTTCAGCTTTAGCATCATTCCTTCCAAAGAAATCCCAGGGCTGAGCTCCTTCAGAATGGACTGGTTGGATCTCCTTGCAGTCCAAGGGACTCTCAAGAGTCTTCTCCAACACCACAGTTCAAAAGCATCAATTCTTTGGCGCTCAGCCTTCTTCACAGTCCAGCTCTCACATCCATACATGACCACAAGAAAGACCATAGCCTTGACTAGATGAACCTTTGTTGGCAAAGTAGTGTCTCTGCTTTTGAATATGCTATCTAGCTTGGTCATAACTTTCCTTCCAAGGAGTAAGCGTCTTTTAATTTTATGGCTGCAGTCACCATCTGCAGTGATTTTGGAGCCCAGAAAAATAAAGTCTGACACTGTTTCCACTGTTTCCCCATCTATTTCCCATGTAGTGATGGGACCAGATGCCATGATCTTCGTTTTCTGAATGTTGAGCTTTAAGCCAACCTTTTCACTCTCCACTTTCACTTTCATCAAGAGGCTTTTGAGTTCCTCTTCACTTTCTGCCATAAGGGTGGTGTCATCTGCATATCTGAGGTGATTGATATTTCTCCCAGCAATCTTGATTCCAACTTGTGTTTCTTCCAGTCCAGCGTTTCTCATGATGTACTCTGCATAAAAGTTAAATAAACATGGTGACAATATACAGCCTTGACGTACTCCTTTTCCTATTTGGAACCAGTCTGTTGTTCCATGTCCAGTTCTAACTGTTGCTTCCTGACCTGCATACAAATTTCTCAAGAGGCAGATCAGGTGGTCTGGTATTCCCATCTCTTTCAGAATTTTCCACAGTTTATTGTGATCTACACAGTCAAAGGCTTTGGTATAGTCAATAAAGCAGAAATAGATGTTTTTCTGGAACTCTCTTGCTTTTTCCATGATCCAGCAGATGTTGGCAATTTGATCTCTGGTTCCTCTGCCTTTTCTAAAACCAGCTTGAACATCAGGAAGTTCACGGTTCACATATTGCTGAAGCCTGGCTTGGAGAATTTTGAGCATTACTTTACTAGCAGTATGAGATGAGTGCAAAACTTTCAACATCAGTACATATAAATATTTTTTTTTAATGTGGTCAGATACAACTGTATTATAGGTAATTGCCATTTGACTTTTTAATCTGAATTTGTTTGGTGAATTGAAGATCATAGATATTTTTTACCTCTAAAGTTATATTAGAGATATAAAATTCTGGCTTAAAACTCAGCGTTCAAAAAACTAAGATCATGGCATCCGATCCTATCACTTCATGGCAAATAGATGGGGAAACAATGGAAACAGTGACAGACTTTATATTCTTGGGCTCCAAAATCACTGCAGTTGGTGACTTTGGAAGAAAGTCACCTTTCTTGGAAAGAAAAGCTATGACCAACCTAGACAGTGTATTAAAAAGCAGAGATATTACTTTGCTGACAAAGATCCATCTAGTCAAAGCTCTGGTTTTTCCATTAGTCACATATGGATGTGAGAGTTGGACCATAAAGAAAGCTGAGTGCCAAAGAATTGACACTTTGGAACTGTGGTGTTGGAGAAGACTCTTGAGAGTCCCTTGGACTGCAAGGAGATCCAACTAGTCAATCCTAAAGGAAATCAGTCCTGAATATTCATTGGAAGGACTGATGCTGAAGCTGAAGCTCCAATACTTTGGCCACCTGATGCAAAGAACTGCCTCATTGAAAAGACCCTGATGCTGGGAAAGATTGAAGGCGGGAGGAGAAGGGGAATGACAGAGAATGAGATGGTTGGATGGCATCACCGACTCAATGGACATGTGTTTGAGCAAGCTCTGGGAGGTGGTGATGGACAGGGAGGCCTGGCATGCTGCAGTCCATGGGGTCGCAAAGAGTCAGACACGACTGAGCGACTGAACTGAACTGAAAGTTATAATAATCTCTAATCAGTGATGTCTTCTGAGGCTTCAGATAGATACAGTCTATTTTTCTCAGAATATTTATAAATATATAAGCTGTATTGGTTTGAAATAGCTTGCAGTTATTAACACATTTAGCTTAGTTTCTTTTTAAACCTGGCATTAAAAATACATAAGAACATCTTTCTCCGTTTGTAAAAAAGAACTGTGCTGTATATCTCGGTCGCACTTCTCATGATTCTCAAACTAATTGCCCACATTTTATATCCCTACATCATTTTAATGGCAGAGCAGCCCTTCTGAGGTGGATGTGACAATATTTTTATTTTCGTTTTCAATCGCTCATTGGTTTGTTCAGTCAGCCAGTGTTGACTGAGTGCCTGCTGTGTGCTGAGCACCACGAGGAGGCCGCTGAACGAAGCAGGGCTGAGAAGATAGCACAGCTCAGGGGTTCTAAGGGATTTTCAGTAAAGTGACCAGCCTAGCAAGTAATGGGATGAAAGCTGGAGCCCAGATCCCCTTCCTTCCAATCTACTATCCTTTTCTTCTCAACAACCTTGCACTTTTGTGAGGTACAAAGAATAAATAAATTATTGAATTAACAGCATTTAAAAAAATGAAACCTGTCCCCTTTCATTGCTGAGTTAGCTCCATCCTCTTAAACAATCTGTGATTGTCCTAAAATTTGTTGCTGCTGCTCTTTAGTTGCTCAGTCGTGTCCAGCTCTTTGGACTGGAGCCCGCCAGGCTCCTCTGTCCATGGCATTTCCCAGGCAAGAAATACTAGAGTGCGTTGCCATGCCCTCCTCCAGGGGTCTTCCCAGTCCAGGGATCCAGTCCCCATCTCCTGCATTGGCCGGTGGATTCTTTACCACTGAGCCACCAGAGAAGCCTCAATGATCATCCTAAAATTTACAAGATACTAATTTTGGTGATAAGACCAGGAATTTTTTTTTTTTTAATTTTAAGAATGCTTTCAAAATGGAGTGAAGGTTGATTATCTTCTACAATTTTAATCCTCCTTCACAGTAACACTTTGCAGATACTTTGCTAAACTTCTCATTGTGAGTTCCATAATTCCATAAGTTAATTCAGTTTATTAAAGAAACCTAAGTCTGTAGACCCCATACTGAAGCTGGTTAAGCTTAACTGCCTATTCCATCCTAGAGAGAAACAGAAATAATGAAGAGGTTAGGACACTGTCCCTGTGAAAAAAACGTGGAGAAGCTGGTGATACATTATCTGTAGAAAAAGAAAAATATTGAGTGGAAACTGAATTATCTGTGCTCACATTTGCTCATGTTCTTCTTAGGAGTTCTGGTCCTTTCTGTTTTCAGCTAACACTAAGCTAAGAGAAGCCGAATAGTAATAAAATGGATAATATGTGATAAACTTCTAGAGATTGTCCTCCCCCAACATCAGTTCCCAGATCACTGAACTAGATGAGAGGGGTAGACGTCATTTTCTCCAGTGCAGGCTTCGTGGTGTGTAAGCCACTCTGACCTGGGCTGAGCTGAGGAATGCTGGCGTGCCCTGAGAAGTCACTCAGCAGTACAGCGTGGGCAACAGCAGACACCAGAGCCAGACCGGCTGGTCTTGAGTTCACCACACGCAAGGAGGTTGTGGAAAAGAACTGGTTTATTTTGAAAGCAGGTGGGAGAGCGGAGGTCTTGCAGAACAAAGTCGTATTTGGAGATGATAATTCCTCTAAAACTCGTAACGGGCGTGGGAGAAGTGGCATAGCATAGCAAAATGCTATGGTATCGTAATCATCAGAAGGTTAATCGTGCTCATTTCTTCTCACCTTAAAACTTTCATTTACTTGTCAATGTTGTTAAAACGTATCAATCATGTCAGCTAAATTTTTAATCTACAACTTTTAGATATACAGCTTTCATATGCTTTATTTACTATGCAAAATCTGATACATTCTGCTTTTCTCTTTTGTTTGTAGGTGAATCACAGCAATTTTTATAAATTACTATAAATTTTTATAATTTTTAACGTATTCTAGAGCTCAATAGCCATAGCCATTTATCTCAGTTTATTTAGCATAAAAGCATTCTGGGGGCTTCCCTTGCAGTCCAGTGGTTAAGACTCCAAGCTGCTAGTGCAGGGCCATAGGTTCCACCCCTGGTTGGAGAACCAAGATCCCATATGCCACACAATGTGGCCAAAAAAATAAAATTTAAAAGCCCAAATATGCATTTAATTTCCCCATAGACCAGTTAGTACCTATTGTTTTTTTGCCATAGCTCCAAGATCTAACCAGAACCAACCTTTTCCAAGTTTGTTCACAGTCAGATCAGATCAGAGATTAGATCGGTCGCTCAGTCATGTCCGACTCTTTGCGACCCCATGAATCGCAGCACGCCAGGCCTCCCTGTCCATCACCAACTCCCGGAGGTCACTCAGACTCGCATCCATCGAGTCAGTGATGCCATCCAGCCATCTCATCCTCTGTCGTCCCCTTCTCCTCCTGCCCCCAATCCCTCCCAGCATCAGAGTCTTCTCCAGTGAGTCAACTCTTCGCATGAGGTGGCCAAAGTACTGGAGTTTCAGCTTCAGCATCATTCCTTCCAAAGAAATCCCAGGGCTGATCTCCTTCAGAATGGACTGGTTGGATCTCCTTGCAGTCCAAGGGACTCTCAAGAGTCTTCTCCAACACCACAGTTCAAAAGCATCAATTCTTTGGCACTCAGCCTTCTTCACAGTCCAGCTCTCACATCCATACACGACCAAAGGAAAAACCATAGCCTTGACTAGACGAACCTTTGTTGGCAAAGTGATGTCTCTGCTTTTGAATATGCTATCTAGGTTGGTCATACCTTTCCTTCCAAGGAGTAAGCGTCTTTTAATTTCATGGTTGCAGTCACCATCTGCAGTCATTTTTCACAGTAAGAGACACAAACAAAAGTGTTACAGATTGTCCAGCTGTCACCATCAGTGAAACACTACTGTTAATGCTATTGGATTGATGTCTGTAACTCCTCCCCTTTGAATTGGAACATATTTATTCCTCTCCTTTTTGTTCTAAGGTGCTTTCAACTTACAAATCTAAAGTTTAATAAACTGATAGTTTAGATGACACTTTCTGTTTCTTCTTAAATCTTGAAAATATAATTAATGAAATATATGATTTAAAAGATATGGTAATACTGGCTTCCCATGTGGCGGCTAGTGGTAAAGAATCCACCTGCCAATCAGGAGACACAAGAGATGTGGATTCGATCCCCGGGTCTGGAAGATGCCCTGGAGGAGGAAATGGCCACCTGCTCCAGTATTCTTGTGGTCTAGAAAATTCCACTGAGAGAAGAGCCTGCCAGGCTACAGTCTATGAGGCTGCAAAGAGTCAGATAGAACTGAGTGCACAGGCACACACACAAAAGATACAGTAATGGTTATAGGTTTGCTTATAAATAAAATCAGTTGGACACGATCCTGAGCGATTTGATCTGATCTGAAAATCAGTCAAGATATTGAAGTTTGAAATTTCAGTATAAAACTTCATATAACACTTTAAGAATGTTAAATTCTTTTTGAAAATAAAATTTGAAATACTAATACATTTTTATTACCATATGCATTTATAACATAAATTATGTTTTTTATTGTTATATATTTTTATTTTTGATAATGATGATATATGATGGTCTTCTAACATCTTGGATTGTATTGATACCTATGTTTTACCACTAGGTGTCAGTAAATCCCTAAAGCAAAAATAACTCCAGTACTCTTGCCTGGAAAATCCCATGGATGGAGGAGCCTGGTAGGCTCCAGTCCATGGGGTCGCTAAGAGTCGGACACGACTGAGGGACTTCACTTTCACTTTTCACTTTCATGCATTGGAGAAGGAAATGGCAACCTGCTCCAGTGTTCTTGCCTGGAGAATCCCAGGGACAGTGGGATTCTCACATAACCCACATCTCTTATGTCCCCTGCATTGGCAGGAGGGTTCTTTACCTCCTGCCACCTGGAAAAGTGCCACCTGGGAAGTCCTTGGGGAGCCCTGTCACATTATAACCTATGCCTTTTGGTTTATAACCTATAATCAACTGGCATGATTATGGTGGAGAGAGACAGAATAATTTTATTTACATACCAGCCCTATCCTGCTGCTGCTACTGCTAAGTCACTTCAGTCGTGTCCGACTCTGTGCTACCCCATAGATGGCAGCCCACCAGGCTCCCCCGTCCCTGGGATTCTCCAGGGAAGAGCACTAGAGTGGGTTGCCATTTCCTTCTCCAATGCATGAAAGTGAAAAGTGAAAGTGAAGTCACTTAGTCATGTCCGACTCTGAGCGACCCATAGACTGCAGCCTACCAGGCTCCTCCGCCCATGGGATTTTCCAGGCAAGAGTACTGGGGTGGGGTGCCATTGCCTTCTCTGAGCCCTATCCTATACTCCCAATAGTTTTTTGGGTTTTTTTTTTTTTTTTTTTTTCCAGATTTTTCTTTCTCCCAATGAAATACTACCACTCATCCCAATTATTCCTCGTAGAGAATAGTTTCAGAACTTTCCTACTCTCCATCCTGGTTACTCTTACCTTGAAATTTCTGTTTGGTCAAAGTCATCTTAAAACATGTTTCCCAGAATTAGGTATACTACTATAGATATAATCAAACTTAGCAAGGAGTATTGTGAAATGTTGTCTCCCCTGATTTGGATATTACCAACTCACTTCCTCTAAATTCAGATGTATAGAAACCTCATTTTTAGAGCATAAGAGAGAGAAGGCCAAAGTGACTTCTGAGTTGCCATTTTGCCATGGACCATCCAAAGCTATTCCAACATCCCTACCCAATTTGGCTGTTTTTTAGCCCCACAGCATATTAGAAGTAGCATATTAACAAGGAGATGGGGACCACTATGGGAAGACTATAGGCTAAAACTTATTAGGGATAAAAGGTACATGGAAAAGCAGGGAAAAATAGATAGCTCAAAAGGCATAGCAGTGTGCGGCCAAAGTTGAATATCCCTCAGCAGGTCTTGAATACATGATTACTTTACAACACAGGACAGAAATTAGTGTTTATGGAAGAGGGACTCTGGAATTGGTAGCATAGGGACCTCAGAAAATCAGCTCCTCCATAAAAGCAACAAGAACACAGGCCAAAAAAAAGTGTTTTTTTGTCAAAAAATAACATTTTTTAAATTCTGGAAATTAACCAAAGACTTGGAACAGTAAAGAGCATTTATTCAAGAAAAGTGGCTGAATCTCCAAAGAGTCAGCTTTGTGGCATTTTAATTTGCCCTATTCCCATCCCATTCTTCCCAGCTCCACAATAACCTTGAAAACCAACAGACTCAAAACCATGGTAACTGAGAAAACCAGCAGCCTGTCAGCCACTGGAGGGACTAAACACACCTAGAGCTCCCCAGAAAAGCGACATCCCCAAAAAACTGTCAGTGTGTGACCTGTCTGGCGGGTCCCTGGATAAGTTCTTTTAAGGGCTTATCTTTTTTTGACCTGACTCAGAGCTTGCTCGGTGAGGAAAGTCCCAGCAGCAGGGCATTTGTTTAAAAATAGAAAATCAGCAATCAGCAGCAGTAGTCTAACATCACAGCTACCCGGGGTGGAAATGCGAGTTGGAGCAAACAGGAGGCTGACCAGAATACTTGAGAAGGAAATCTGAGGAATGAGAGGTCCGTAAGGGGTTTTGAAAAGTTTCAACATATTCCCGGGAATCTGTAAGTATAGGGTAATTTGTAGGGCTGTTTACAGCTCAGGAAAGACCTGGGAAGGCCCTCATCTCTCATCTCAGATGATCTCTACACCAGCAGAAGCTGAGAGCAAACTCAGAGTTGTAAACTGCTAAAATATTGGAGCCATGTCTTAACACAGAGAACCCCTCAGCGCAAAGTGTAAGACTGACTGATTCAGGACATTTAAGAAATCTCTGTAATCATTAGCTACCCACTAAGCTAGCTAAGCAGACTTCAGGGGCAGCACAAAGAATACAGGCTTTACAGAATTTGTTCATGAAGGCCATCAAACAAACACCAGCAAAAAACCCAAGTTGAAGAGGTAGAGCAAGAATTTGATATCCAGAGTTACCACATTTTGACTCTCTGAAATGTCTGGATTTCAACCAAAAAAATATAAGACATGCAAAAAAATAAAGTATGGCCTGTGCAGAAGCAAAAAAAAAAAAGCAGTTGATAGAAACTATCCCTGAGAAAGTTCAAATTTTGAACCTACTTGACAGACATTAATCAGCAATTGTAAATATGTACAAAGAACTAAAGGAAACCATGTATAAATAAAGTATGAGAATGATCCTCACCAAAAAGTGAATATCAAGAGACAGAAATCATAAAAAGGAACCAAATAGAAATTCTGGTGTTGAAAAATATAACTGAAATGAACAGTTAACCAGAGGGTCTCAGATGTGAACTGTTAGAAGAAAGAAGCCATGATGTTAAATCAAACTGAGATTATCTACTCTGATTGAAGAAAAATGAAAAGAGCCTCAGAGACGTGAGACACAATAAGAATACCAACAGGCACACAGCACAAATCCCAGAAGCGGGGAAAGAAAGGAACCAAAAGAACATTTGAAGAAACCATAGCTGAAAACATCAATGGGATGCAAAAAAAAGTTAATATTTCCGCCCAAGAAGTACAGTGAATTTCATGTATAATAAACTCAAATAGATCCACAACTGCCGAGAGACAAAGACAGTTCTGAGACCGTGTTGGGGAGGGGGATATTCCACTCCACCCATCTTGAGTTCTTCTGGCTGGTCTAATGTCTAATCATTAAATGGCCACAGGACAGATTAACAAGAGAAAAAAAAAATCAATTGAATTTGTATGCACAGAGGTCTCATAGAAATAGGACCCCCAAAGTCACCAAAACAAATTGTTTGAATATCATTTTTAGACAAAGAAACATTTATTTGTAAATGTTAACAAAACAAAGGGGCTTGTGCTTAGAGCAGCAAAGAAATGAAGTAATGGTATTTCTTCACACAGCTTTCTTAGCCTTGAATCCCTAACTGTGTTGTTAAGGATGCTTTCTGCCCTCCTGGTGTAGGGAGGATACCTTCTTCACATGGGATATTTATTTCCCACTCTTAAGAAGTAAGGAGTTAGGGGCACCGTGGGTTTTTTATATGTTTGTTTGGTTTTTTTTCCACTGACTATTTCTCAAGTATCTAATTCAAAACCATCAATATGCCACTGAGGCATATTTGCGTGCAGCATGCCTTGGGCCTCAACAGCAACAAGACAAAAAGAGCTCATCATATACAAAGACTCCTCAATATTAGCAACTTATTTTTATTCAGACACCATAGAGATCAGAAGGCAATGAAATGATATACTCAAAAGTGCTAAAAGAAAAAGATGCCATTCAGGAATTTTATATCCAACAAAACTGTTCTTAAAAATGCAGGAGGAAGTAGGCAATCTGAATAAGCCTATATCTATTCAGTTCAGTTCAGTTCAGTCACTCAGTCATGTCCGACTCTTTGCAACCCCATGAATTGCAGCACGCCAGGCTTCCCTGTCCATCACCAACTCCCGGACTTCACTCAGACTCACGTCCATTGAGTTGGTGATGCCATCCAGCCATCTCATCCTCTGTCGTCCCCTTCTCCTCCTGCCCCCAATCCCTCCCAGCATCAGAGTCTTTTCCAATGAGACAACTCTTCTCATGAGGTGGCCAAAGTTTCAGAGTTTCAGCCTCAGCATCAGTCCTTCCAATGAACACCCAGGACTGATCTCCTTTAGGATGGACTGGTTGGATCTCCTTGCAGTCCAAGGGACTCTCAAGAGTCTTCTCCAACACCACAGTTCAAAAGCATCAATTCTTCAGTGCTCAGCTTTCTTCACAGTCCAACTCTCACATCCATACACGACCACTGGAAAAACCATAGCCTTGACTAGACGGACCTTTGTTGGCAAAGTTATGTCTCTGCTTTTGAATATGCTATCTAGGTTGGTCAGGGGAAGGCACTGGCACCCCACCCCAGTACTCTTGCCTGGAAAATCCCATGGACAGAGGACCCTGGTGGGCCGCAGTCCATGGGGTCGCTAAGAGTCAGACCCAACTGAGCGACTTCACTTTCACTTTTCTGCATTGGAGAAGGAAATGGCAACCCACTCCAGTGTTCTTGCCTAGAGAATCCCAGGGACGGGGGAGCCTGGTGGGCTGCCATCCATGGGGTCGCACAGAGTCGGACACGACTTAGCAGCAGCAGCAGCAGGTTGGTCATAACTTTCCTTCCAAGGAGTAAGCATCTTTTAATTTCATGGCTGCAATCACCATCTGCAGTCTTTATTAAATATATTGAATTAACAACCTTACAAAACAGAAAACACCAGGTCCACATGAGTTCTCTGGGGGATTCTACCAAACACCATTTAACAAATTATACCCACTCTCTACAATTTCTTTCACATGATAAAAATAGAAGGAATACTTTCTAACCTACTCTATAAGACCAACATTAAATACCAAAATTAGACATTGCAAGAAAATTACAGACCAATATCTCTCATCAACCTAGTTGGAAAAATCTGCAGCAAAATACTAGGATATTGAATTCAACAATGTATGATAAAAATTATATACCATGACTTAGTAGATTTATCCCAGGAGTGCCAGATTGTTTTAACATTTCAAATTCAATTAATGTAATCCATCACAGAAACAGGCTTAAAAAGTAATACCACATGATCATATCAATAGATGCAGCAATAGCATTTGACAAAATTCAACACCCATTCATGATTTGGAAAAAGAAAAATCCCTCAGTAAGTAGAAATGAGGGTAATTTTATAAGGAATAGCTACCAAAAAAAAAAAAAAAAAAAAAAACACGTTAGGGCTAACACCATGGTGACAAACTAGAAGTTTTCCCACTAGGATCAG
Source organism: Tragelaphus eurycerus (assembly GCA_935064755.1). Lineage (NCBI taxonomy): Eukaryota > Metazoa > Chordata > Mammalia > Artiodactyla > Bovidae > Tragelaphus > Tragelaphus eurycerus. The sequence continues at coordinate 17,754,779 of CAKXYN010000039.1, read as the reverse complement.
TTATAAAGCAAGGAAATCCTCTCTGACCATTCCTTTTCAATATACTGAGTCCCAGGTAATGCAGTAAAACAAGGAAATAACAAGTTTATAGATTGACAATGAAGAAATAAAACTATTTGCAGATGACATGATTGTCGATGTAGAAAATCCCAAAGAATCACCAAAAAGATTCCTGAAACTAGTAGTAAGGTGGCAAAATGGAAGATTAATATAAACATTTATCACTTTCCTATATTCCAGCAATTGACAAAGGAATTTAAAATTAAAGTCACTAACATTAGAACCTCCCCAAAATGAAATACTTAGTTATAAGTCTAACAAAATGTGTATAAGATTTATATGAGGAAAACTACAAAACTGATGAATGAAATCAAACTAAGTGGAGAAACATTTCATGTTGATGAAAAGGGCGACTCAAGATTGTCAAAATGTCAGTTCTTCCCAACTTGATATATAGATTCAGTGCTATGCTATGCTATGCTAAGTCACTTCAGTCGTGTCCGACTCTGTGTGACCCCATAGACGGCAGCCCACCAGGCTCTGCCATCCATGGGATTCTCCAGGCAAGAACACTGGAGTGGGTTGCCATTTCCTTCTCCAATGCATAAAAGTGAAAAGAGAAAGTGAAGTCGCTCAGTCATGTCTGATTCTTAGCGACCCCATGGACTGCAGCCTACCAGGCTCCTCTGTCCGTGGGATTTTCCAGGCAAGAGTACTGGAGTGGGGTGCCATTGCCTTCCCAATCAAAATCCCAGCTAATGAGCTTACAGATATCAACAAACTGATGATGTGGAGAGAGAGGCAAAAGACCCAGAAGAGCCAATACAGTATTGAAGGGTCAAAACACAGTGAGCATTATGCGAGGATTGGACCATAAAGAAGGCTGAGCACCAAAGTACTGATGCTTTTGAACTGTGGTGTGGGAGAAGACTCTTGAGAGTCCCTTGGACTGCAAGGAGGTCAAACCAGTCCATCCTAAAGGAAATCAGTCCGGAATATTCATTGGAAGGACAGATGCTAAAGCTGAAACTCCAATACTTTGGCCACCTGATGTGAAGAGCCAACTCATTGGAAAAGACCCTGATGCTGGGAAAGATTGAAGGCAGGAGGAGAAGTGGACGACAGAGGATGAGATGGTTGGATGGCATCACCGACTTGATGGACATGAGTTTGAGCAAGCTCCAGAAGGTGGTGATGGACAGGGAAGCCTGGCGTGCTGTAGTTCATGGGGTCTCAAAGAGTCAGATATGACTGAGCAGCTGAACAGCAGCAACAAGCCAACTGCACTGGGAATAGCAGAGACCTCCCTCAGCCCTATAAGAGGCATTTAGGAAAACCCCACAGCTAACATCATAACCTAATGTGAAATACTGAATGCTTTTTCCCGCTAAGATCAGAAACAAAAATATCTACTGTTGCCACTTCTATTCAACATTGTACTGGAAGTTCTGGCAATGGCAGTTTGGCAGGAAAAATAAATGCATCTAACATCCGGATTGGAAAGGAAAAGTAAAACTCTTAACTGCGGAAGACAATGCCTTGTGTATTCATTCATACATCCTCAGTCGGGTCTGACTCTTTGAGACCCCACAGACTGCAGCCTACCAGACTCCTCTGTCCATGGGATTTCCCAGGCATGACTACCGGAGTGGGTTGGCATTTCCTCCTCCAGGGGATCTTCCCGACCCAGGGATCAAACCTGCATCTCCCACGTGTCGTGGCAGGTAGATTCTTTACCATGGTGCCACCTGGGAAGCCTTGTGTATAGAAACTTTAAAAACTGACAAAAAGAATACTAGAATTAACAGAGTTCAACAAGTTTTCAGCCTATAAAATCAATAGTATGCAAAAGTCAATTATATTTCTACGTATTAACAGTTAACAGTCTGAAAGGAAATTAAAGTAATTTTATTTATAATAGCACCAAAAGGGGTAAAATACTTAGTTCATTTCAGTCGCTCAGTCGTATCTGACTCTTTGCGACCCCATGAACTGCAGCACACCAGGCCTCCCTGTCCATCACCAGCTCCTGGAGTACCCCCAAACCCATGTCCGCTGAGTCGGTGATGCCATCCAACCATCTCATCCTCTGTCGTCCGCTTCTCCTCCTGTCCCTAATCCCTCCCAGCATCAGGGTCTTTTCCAATGATTCAGCTCTTCGCATCAGGTGGCCAAAGTATTGGAGTTTCAGCTTCAACATCAGTCCTTCCAATGAACACCCAGGACTGATCTCCTTTTAGGATGGACTGGTTGGATAAAATACTTAAGTACTAATTTAATCAAAGAGGTGCAAAACTTATATAATGAAAACAACAAAAGTGATGAAAGAAATTAAAGACTTAAATACTGAGTTGGCCAAAAAGTTCATTCAGGTTTTTCCCAAACAATAAAACAACAACCCAATTTTAAAATCAGCAGAGGATTTGAATAGATATTTTTTAAAACAAATGGCCAATGAGCACATGAAATGTATTCCACACCATTAGTCAACAAGGAAATACAAATCAAAGTCACATTATTACACTACTTCTTACCCACTACTAAGATGGTTAAAATCAAAGTCAGTAGCAAAAGATGATAAGGATAAAGAGAAGTTGGAAAGAGAAATCTCATCCACTGCTGACGGGATTGTAAGATCGGCCACTTTGGAAAACAGTTTGTCAGTTTCTGAAAATGTTAAACATACAGTTACATAAGTCACTTCAGTTATGGCCAACTCTGTGAGACCCTATGGACTAGCCCCCCAGGCTCCTCTGTCCATGGGAGTCTCCCAGCAAGAATACATGTTTATCCCGCAGTTCCACTCCTAGGTATTCCATTTCTGCACCCAGGAGAAATAAAAACACATCCATACAGAAATGTGTGCATGAATGTTCATAGCAACATTATTCATAAAAGCCAAAAAATAGGAAGAATCTAAATACCCATCAAAGAATAAATGAAAACTAGTCTGTCCTAACAATGCAATATTATTTGGCAATAAAAAGAATGAAGTGCTATTTATGTGCTATGACATGGGTGAACCTTGAAAATACATTATACTATGGAAAGAACCCAGTCATAAATCACATTATATCAGTTTATTTGTATGAAATGTGCAGTTGCCAGAGGCTGAAGAGGGTGTAACTGAAATACCTGCTAATGGGTATTAAGTAATGAAAATGTTCTAAAATTTAAGTAGTGGTCATTGTTGCACTGATTTGTACACTTTAAAAGGATGGAAAAGCTTAGATTTACCAGGATTAAGGTATAGTCGTGTGTGTGTGTGTTGTATGTATGTATAAAATCATATCAGAGGCATTTTTTAAAACCTTAGACACCTCACTAGTATAATCCTCTCTCCTTCACACTTCTCTCTCTCTTTTTTAATGGGATGTGGCTGTCTAGGTGGTGGGCATGACTTTTTTTAAAAAGATAATTGTATGTATTTGTTTTGGGCCGTGGCGGGTCCTCATTGCTGCAGAGGCTTTGCTCTAGTTGCGGTGAGTGGGGGCTCCTCTCTCGTTGCGGTGCTCAGGCTTCCCATCGCCGTAGCTTTTCTTGGGGAACACAGGCTCCAGGCCACGTGGGCTTCGGTATTTTCAGCCCCCAGGCTCCAGAGCGCAGGCTCAGTAGCTGTGGCGCACAGACTTAAAGTCACTCCTCAGCATATGGGATCTTCCCAGATGAGGGATCGAACCCGTGTCTCCTGCATTGGCAGTCAGATTCTTTACAACCCGAGCCACCAGAGAAGTCCCCTTCACACCTGCTTCTTGAAACATGGACTGCATTGTCCTTCCATTCTTAAATCTCCTACTGTTTTCAAAGCCTTGCTTGGTAGTCTGGATTTTGTCTTCATCACTCCCCTGAAGCTGGTCATTCGAAAGTCTCCAGTGACTTCTCAAGTTTCAGATCCAGACCTGCTTATCTCACCAACTTTTGCAGTAATTAACATTCCTCACCCCTCCTGGGTGAAGCCGAAGCTGTTTCCCCGAAGCTGTCTGTGTCTTGGTCTGCTCCGTGTGCCCTTCTTCCTTCCTTTCTCTGTTGTCCGTTAGTAGTCAGATTCTCTTCTTTCTCATCTTTCTCTTCTCTCAATTAGTGCTCGGAAACCGCTCCCTCCAACCCTAGGTAATCTCATCATTGCCCACTACTCAACGCCCCCACACTCTGGTGAGACTCAGCCCTGGGCTCTAAATCTGTTACCTCTAACCATCTCTGGACTGCTCTGTCCAGAACTATGAAAAGCCTCAGATTTTATCTACTTCCAGGTTATCAAGTTAGCCTCCAGAGACACATGAGTGCTGGTAAATTTTGACATAGGACTCCTGAGTCAGAGACATGGGGTTATGTGTAACTCACAGCAGTAGCAGTACCCAGAATATCAGCATTTTTGTGCTGGTTCTGGAGCCCTCGTTGCCTCAAGGCAAAGTGGAGAAGACCAGACGGAACTTGCCTATGCAGTGAGTGGCCTTAGGGGAGAGGAACCCTGAGCTCAGAGAGCGCCAGTCTTTCGTAGTGGGCAGCAAGTGTGCCTGCTTTTAGCTCCAGAAGGAGACACTGTCTTTCTTCAGAGATTATTCAGGTTTTCTTCAAAGATTGTTTGCTATACAAACATCCCTGAAAAGAAAGTATGAGACAAAGGGCAGTTCATGCCTTGCTGTCAAGATGGGCAGAAACCCTTGGAGAGTTGTTTCAAGTTTCATTTTGCTATCACACTGGCGCCTCAAATTCAAGACATCTTTAAACAAATCCATCATTTTCTGAACTGTTTCCTTTCTGTCTTCACTATATTGAATTAATAGTGCTACCCAGCATTGATTTCCTGACTTCCGTGCATCAATATGGGCTTAAAGCTGAAAAAATACTTGTAAAAGAAATGCAAAAATCTCGATGACGTAAGCACAACAAAACTTTATCTTACTCTCATGTAAAACCCAGTTCAGATGTTCCTGGGATGGTGACTCTCCTGAGAAGCTCCCTAGCAAAACAAAATAAATATCCAGGCTGTTCCTGTCTTGTGGCCCCGTGATCCTGTAGCTTCAGGGTCTCCTTGGCTTAATCGTACATGAAGTCGTTCAATTCAGCAAGTTTCCCTCTTCTATTGTCATCTTCTAGACCATTGCAACCACCTGCCTCCAGTCTTACCGCCCTCTCACTTTTACTCTGGCAGTCCATCAGAACTTTAGATCTGATTGTATCACTTTCCTCCTGAAAATCCTTCATTGTCTTACCACTGTGTACAAAGTATAAAGTCCAGACTCTGTAATAGAGGTGAAGGCTGTCTGTGATCTGGCCCTTGACTCTCCAGGCACGTTTCCTGTGACTCTCATACACGTACCCTTTGTTCTCACCAAACCAAATTACTAACGGTTTCCTGATTTTTATTTCCTCTGGTTGGCTTCTCTGCTTTTGCACCTGTTGTTCATCTTGCCTCTGAACCTCCTCCAACAACTGCACCACACATACACATACACACACACAGACACACCATTTGCCCATTTAGCAAACTTCTCATCCTTCAGTTCTCAGCTAAAGGGTTCCCACTTGGCCTTCCTTGGGATGCCAGTGGTAGCGCACGTACAAGGCCTGAATAGTACTCCTGGGAGGAAACCTTAGAAACAGGAGCAAGGATGAGCCCCTTCCCCATTCTCCATCACAGTGGGGTTGGGGGTCAGGGGGCACTGACCGGGGCTGAGCAGAGCTAGAATTTGACTCCAAGAGAGAACCCTCAGCCCTGTGTCTTGATGTGCCAATGATCAGCTGCACAACAGGGTGAGTCCCAAGCCCTCCTCTAGCACGGTCAGGGTCTAGGAACCAGGCGTGGTAATGGCAGCTGAGTAACGTGGGGGACCCATGATTTCCAGCTCTGATCTGCCACTCAGCATTCCATCAGGCCTGACTACACAGCCTTAAGCACTCGGCGATGATCCATTTCCTTACAACAGATGGAAGACCTCAGTGGTCCTGTTCCATGGAAAGGCAGCTCCAGCTCTGAAAGGCCAGTGCTGCCGAGGAGGAATCCTGGACAGGTTGACCCCTACTTCACGGTCCACCTTCCTTCATCCAAAGGCTGTCCCCTTCCTTGTTCCGTCAGTAGGCAGTAAGGAAGCAGTGCATGCGTGCTCAGTCATGTCTGACTCTTTGCAACTCCATGGACTGTAGCCCACCGGGCTCCTCTGTCCATGGGATTTTTCCAGGCAAGAATACTGGAGTAGGTTGTCATTTCCAGCTTCAGGGGATCCTCCCAACCCAGGGATCATACCCACATTTCCTGCATTGGCAGAATATTCTTTACTGCTAAGCCACCTGGGAAGCCCTGCTCCATCAGCATCTCATACCCTTTCACCCATGGGGGCTTCCCTCATAGCTCAGTTGGTATAGAATCCATCTGCAATGCAGGACACCCCAGTTTGACCCTTGGGTTGGGAAGATCCTCTGGAGAAGGGATAGGCTACCCACCCCAGTATTCTTGGGCTTCCCTTGTGGCTCAGCTGGTAAAGAATCTGCCTGCAATGTGGGAGACCTGGGTTCAATCCCTGAGTCAGGAAGATCCCCTGGAGAAGGGAAAGGCTACCCACTCCAGTATTCTGGCCTGGAAAATTCCATGAACTGTATAGTCCATGGGGTCTCTAAGAGTTGGACACAACTGAGCGACCTTCACTTTCACTTTCACTTTTCATCCATGAGGACCAAGAGGCCAGGCCTTGACGGACTCTGAAGAGGCATTGTAGAGCAGACTAGAGGCCATCAGGTCCGATCCAGGGAAGAGAAGAGGTCACAAGATCAGAGCCAGCATCACGGGTGTGGCCCTGTATCCCACAGCTTTTATGGGGCTTAAGCTTGATTTAATGTTCTATTGTCACTATCTTGACATTTTTAATAATTTTTGAACAAGGACTCCACATTTTTATTTTGCACAAGCCCACAAATTGATGTAGCCAGGCCTGTCACTGTAAACAACCATCCTTCTCATCCTTGTATATAAGAGACTGACTCATCTAACTCACTATCCGTGTTGAATGACATACAACACGATGAACCGGCGAGCCAGCAGAAAGTCAGGCATGGCCCTCTTACCTAGAGCCCCCTGGCCAAGGAGGCAGTCAGTCTGCTGAATCCCTGTGCCTTGGAAAATCTCACTGGCTCTTTCACCAAACACAGCTGACAGACCGGTATCATTGTTGGTTCAGTTACTCCCAGCCAAGAATGAAGCCACTTGAGAAATTGTGTCTCTGAGCTCCCACCGGCCTGTTCCAGCATCCCAAGAAAATAGCTCACTCACCCTGGGGCTGAAGAATGACGGTCTGGACGATGCCACGTGTGGTCCTGGGGGTCAGTCGGTCAGTGGCCGCTTTCCCCAGAGGCAATCACAGCGATGCTGTGAGGACAGACTCACCACGGTCAGCAGCATTGCTCTCCAAGCACCCCCATGGCACTGCTGTCTTCCTGACAGATGGAGCCTGGCCTGCTCAGCCCCAGCAACTAAGGTCCGTTGCTGGTGGTAGTCCTACCTCAGACCTAGCCCCAGTTACACAGCATTACCACTGTTCATAGGCCAGTTTCTACCACCAGACTGAGCTGCCCGAGGACCGAGATGTGCTTTGTGTTTGAATTTTCATTGTCCACCTTGTGGGCATCAACCAGTGTCCACTGCATGAGCAAAACCAAGCCAGCATTCATCTGGCTTAAACTTGAACAAAGCTATTACATCAAGCTCAGTTCATTTCATTGTTTTCTGTGTTTTTCTAAACCCCCTGGTTCGCCAGGAGTTATTCTTACAGTTCACCTCCACGCAGCCATCATGCTTGTAGCGTGTAAACAGTGCTTGCCCGAATAACCCACGCCTTGTTCACTTTTCCATATAGCTAGTGATATTTTTTTATCAACCTAATTTTCATGCCTCCCATGACTTTGGGTTTTTTTTCCCTAAATTTCTAATATCTGATCCCTTTTTAAAATAAGATGAATCATTAAGATATACTATTTCAGTTGCTGTTACTAACATCACCTCAAAAACTCATTTCAGAAGTAATTTTGGCGGTTAATTAAGCACCTCCTTTTTGTTAGTTACCTTGTTGGATAAAACTAAGGAGTTCAGTGCTTTAAAGGTAAACTGAATCATCCATGTGGTTGAGTGTCTGTGTTCTCTGTAATACAATCACCCCGCAGAATGGAGAACAGGGTCCTTTCTCAGGGGTTCACCTGAGGCCGCTGAGGAGGAGGCAGGAGGTGCCTGGAGAGGAGGGGCGCCCAGTGCAGGGCTCAGAGGGGCTGCCACCGCCCTTCAAGGTTGCAGGGAGCCACGTACCTCAGAGGGAGGCTCCTGTGGGGGCGACAGGTGTGCTGTGCAGTGTCTAGGCAGTAAAGACACTCCCAGGGAACCACGTAGGAGTTTGACATGTGATCCCCAGAGTTGGAATTAATTGCCTTTGAAGAATTTATGAACTGTGGTGCTTTTGAACTGTGGTGTTGGAGAAGACTCTTGAGAGTCCCTTGGACTGCAAGGAGATCCAACTAGTCCATCCTAAAGGAAATCAACCCTGAATATAATTCATTGGAAGGACTGATGCTGAAGCTGAAGCTCCAATACTCTGGCCACCTGATGGGAAGAACTGACTCACTGGAAAAGTCCCTGATGCTGGGAAAGACTGAAGGTGGGAGGAGAAGGGAATGACAGCGGATGAGATGGTTGGATGATATCACCAACTGGATGGACATGAGTTTCAGCAAGTTTCAGGAGTTGATGATGGACAGGGAAGCCTGGCATGCTACCCCTCCATGGGGTCGCAAAGAGCTGGACATGACTGAGCAACTGAACTGAGCTGAAGCGTTTGTAGCAAACTTTAAAGAAGTGTCACCAAATAATAAAGAATGGATTTACACAGCCTGTCAGAAATGACAGGTGCGTTCAGAGTCCCTTCAGGACATTTCAGGGCAGGACCTACCTGCCCCGTGTGCCCATCTGCCCTACTGACCAACAGCCCGGTGACTTGAGCATCCAGTGGGTGGAAGTACCCTCGGGCGCCGAGCATCCGGCAGGCAGAAGTGCCGGCCGGCGCTGCAGGCGGCACCTCCCTACCATCCCTCAGAGCCTTCCTGGTGGCTGAGGGCAGCGCACACACTTTTTCACCAGTGTGCAGGTCACAGGAACCACAGCCACCTCCTTCTCGGGGTCTTTGAGGAACTCCCAGAAGCTCTTTTTGAAAGAAAGAGCCAAAGTCTTACACTCATGGTCCAAAGGGCCCCCTTACGGCAGGCCACAGCTGCCTGCCTTGGCAGGGCTGCCCTCACCCTGACCCAGCTCTGAGGGGTCAGAAACAGGCATTCACGGCCAGTTGGGGAAATTGGGAAAAGAGAGGAAGAGCCTGGCACACCAGTCCCAGCCCTCTGCCACCCCACTGCAGACCACCAAACCTGAAGCTGGCTGAGTCTCGGAAGGGAAAGAGCTTCCTTCCAGATTAGAGTTGGACACAACTTAGCGATTGAACAACAGCAAGACTCAATTATTAAACTTTCTTAAACTTTTATTTCTTTTTTTTTTTTTGCTGCACCAGGACTTAGTCGTGACATGTAGAATCTTAGTACCCTGACCAGGGTTTGAACCCAGGCCCCCTGCATTGGGAGCTCAGAATCTTAACCACTGGACCACCAAAGTGAAAGTCACTCAGTCATGTTGGACTCTTTGCCACCCCATGGCCTGTACAGTCCATGGAATTCTCCAGGCCAGAATACTAGAGTGGGTAGCCTTTCCCTTCTCCAGGGGATCTTCCTGACCCAGGAATTGAACCAGAACTGAGCTATCAGCGAAGCCCGTGGGAAGTCCCAATTGTTAATTATTCTGGAGGTTTAAGTATATTAAGAGTGACCAGAAAAGGTCTAAAATCTGCCCAAGATTTCATCCAAGAAGCTTTTCACACAAGAGTCCACAGAGTGGGCTTAACCAGCCAGTGGAAGGAGAATGAGCTTGTGTTCTGCCTGCCCCACCTCGAGACCAGCTTGCTCAATAATCCGCTTACACTGTGTAGGAGTAGAAGGTATTCATTACCTGCTATGAAGGTCAGCTTCTCAGACACTGCCACCCTGTGTAGATTCTTTTGTTCTATTTCACAATCATTTCTCTTTCTCTAAACGTAACACAAAGGGAATGCAAACATATGCATTTATAGAGGATTGCGTTTCTAAGCAGACATAAACCAGGTTGCCGTCTTGCCTTGGTGAATTGGGTAGTTTACCAAGGGTTTGCCCTGCCGGCAGGGTTTCAGCAGGTGCCTGAATTGTAACGGAAGCCACTGTAATCAGTAGAAGGTATCAGGCAGTGACTTCACATCTTTTCTTCTGATTCCTTTAGGAAGAGTTCTTTTAAAACTTTTTTATAATGACAGAATCCATACCGTGTTGCACAATGCTAAACTGAATCAACTTTTTTGAGAGAGCTCTTGATATTTATCTTCAAAGAGATATATCCAGTTAGCTGTGTTTTTTTTTTTTTAAGTCTATCAGAAAATTGAAATGCAGTTTTTAAATTTTTTTTGAAATATACTTGATTTACTATGTTGTGTTAGTTTCAGGTGTACAACAAAATGATTAAGTTATGCATGTGTACCTATGTTCTTTTATTACGTTCTCTTCCATGATAGGTAACTGCAAGATGTTGAGTATAGTTCCCTGTTCTATACAGTAGGTCCTTGTTGGTTATCTGTTTCATATATAGTAGTGTGTATATTTTAATCCCAAACTCCTAACTTATCTCTCCCCCATCTCTTTTGGCAACCGTAAGTGTGTTCTGTCTGTGAGTCTGCTTCTGTTTCATACACAGGTTCATCTGTGGCACATTCTAGATTTCCATATGAGTGATATCAGATGACACTTGTGTTTCTGTCTGACTTACGGCACTTATAATTTCTAGGTCTATCCACGTAGCCACAAATGGCATTCTTTCATTGTTTTGGTGGCTGAGTAATATTCCGTTGTGTATATGTACCACTTCTCTATCCACTCATCTGTCGATGGACATCTAGGTTGTCTCCATGTCTTGGTTATCATAATTAGTGCAAAAATAGAGATGCATATATCTTTTCAAATTATAGTTTTATCCAAATATATGCCCAGGAGTGGGATTGCTAGATCATATGGCAATTCTATTTTTAGTTTTTTGAAACAAATTCATACTGTTATCTTTCTTGCTTGGAGAATCCCAGGGATGGGGGAGCCTGGTGGGCTGCTGTCTATGGGGTCACACAGAGTCTAACACAACTGAAGCAACTTAGCAGCAGCAGCATACTGTTATCTACCGATTGACATTCCCACCAATAGGATAGGAGGGTTCCCTTTTCTCCACAATCTCCCCAGCATTTGTTGTTTGTAGACTTTTTAGTGATGGCCATCCTGAGGGGTGTGAGGGGGTACCTCACTGTAGTTTTGATTGTATTTCTCTAGTTATTAGCAGTATTGAGCAGAGTCAGAGAAGTGATGTGACAATAGAAGTAGTGATGAGCGGCCACAAGCCAAGGAATGTGGACAGCCTCTAAAAACTAGGGAAAAAAAATTACTTCTCTGGAGCCTCCAGTAGGAACCAGCCCTGCTGATGTCTCAGAACTGAGATAATAAACGTGTCCTGTTCTGGAGTTGCTACGTGGTCATCTGTTACAGCAGCAATCAGATCAGATCAATTGCTCAGTCGTGTCCAACTCTTTGCAAGCCCATGAACCGCAGCACACCAGGCCTCCCTGTCCATCACCAACTCCCAGAGTTCACCCAAACCCATGTCCGTTGAGTCGGTGATGCCATCCAACCCTCTCATCCTCTGTCGTCACCTTCTCCTCTTTCCCCCAATCCCTCCCAGCATCAGAGTCTTCTCCAATGAGTCAACTCTTCGCATGAGGTGGCCAAAGGACTGGAGTTTCAGCTTCAGCATCAGTCCTTCCAAAGAAATCCCAGGGCTGATCTCCTTCACAATGGACTGGTTGGATCTCCTTGCAGTCCAAGGGACTCTCAAGAGTCTTCTCCAACACCACAGTTTAAAAGCATCAATTCTTCGGCACTCAACCTTCTTCACAGTCCAACTCTCACATCCATACATGACCACAGGAAAAACTATAGCCTTGACTAGGCGAACCTTTGTTGGCAAAGTAATGTCTCTGCTTTTGAATATGCTATCTAGGTTGGTCATAACTTTCCTTCCAAGGAGTAAGCGTCTTTTAATTTCATGGCTGCAGTCACCATCTGTAGTGATTTTGGAGCCCAGAAAAATAAAGTCTGACAATGTTTCCACTGTTTCCCCATCTATTTGCCATGAAGTGATGGGACCGGATGCCATGATCTTCATTTTCTGAATGTTGAGCTTTAAGCCAACTTTTTCACTCTCCACTTTCACTTTCATCAAGAGGCTTTTGAGTTCCTCTTCACTTTCTGCCAGAAGGGTGGTGTCATCTGCATATCTGAGGTGATTGCTATTTCTCCCGACAATCTTGTTTCCAACTTGTGTTTCTTCCAGTCCAGTGTTTCTCATGATGTACTCTGCATATAAGTTAAATAAGCAGGGTGACAATATACAGCTTTGATGTACTCCTTTTCCTATTTGGAACCAGTCTGTTGTTCCATGTCCAGTTCTAACTGTTGCTTCCTGACCTGCATACAAATTTCTCAAGAGGCAGATCAGGTGGTCTGGTATTCCCATCTCTTTCAGAATTTTCCACAGTTTATTGTGATCCACACAGTCAAAGGCTTTGGCATAGTCAATAAAGCAAAAATAGATGTTTTTCTGGAACTCTCTTGCTTTTTCCATGATCCAGTGGATGTTGGCAATTTGATCTCTGGTTCCTCTGCCTTTTCTAAAACCAGCTTGAACATCAGCAAGTTCACGGTTCACATATTGCTGAAGCCTGGCTTGGAGAATTTTGAGCATTACTTTCCTAGCGTGTGAGATGAATGCAATTGTGCGGTAGTTAGAGCATTCTTTGGCATTGCCTTTCTTTGGGATTGGGATGAAAACTGACCTTTTCCAGTCCTGTGGCCACTGCTGAGTTTTCCAAATTTGCTGGCATATTGAGTGCAGCACTATCACAGCATCATCTTTCAGGATTTGGAATAGCTCAACTGGAATTCCATCACCTCCACTAGCTTTGTTCGTAGTGATGCTTTTTAAGGCCCACTTGACTTCACATTCCAGGATGTCTGGCTCTAGGTCAGTGATCACACCATCGTGATTATCTGGGTTATGAAGATCTTTTTTGTATAGTTCTTCTGTGTATTCTTGCCATCTCTTCTTAATATCTTCTGCTTCAGTTAGGTCCATACCATTTCTGTCCTTTATCGAGCCCATCTTTGCATGAAATGTTCCTTTGGTATCTCTGATTTTCTTGAAGAGATCTCTAGTCTTTCCCATTCTGTTGTTTTCCTCTATTTCTTTGCATTGATCGCTGAAGAAGGCTTTCTTATCTCTTCTTGCTATTCTTTGGAACTCTGTGTTCAGATGTTTATATCGTTCCTTTTCTCCTTTGCTTTTCGCTTCTCTTCTTTTCACAGCTATTTGTAAGGCCTCCCCAGACAGCCATTTTGCTTTTTTGCATTTCTTTTCCATGGGGATGGTCTTGATCCCTGTCTCCTGTATAATGTCACAAACCTCATTCCATAGTTCATCAGGCACTCTATCTATCAGATCTAGGCCCTTAAATCTATTTCTCACTTCCACTGTATAATCATAAGGGATTTGATTTAGGTCATACCTGAATGGTCTAGTGGTTTTCCCTACTTTCTTCAATTTCAGTCTGAATTTGGCAATAAGGAGTTCATGATCTGAGCCACAGTCAGCTCCTGGTCTTGTTTTTGCTGACTGTATAGAGCTTCTCCATCTTTGGCTGCAGAGAATGTAATCAATCTGATTTTGGTGTTGACCATCTGGTAATGTCCATGTGTAGAGTCTTCTCTTTTGTTGTTGGAAGAGGGTGTTTGTTATGACCAGTACATTTTCTTGGAAAAACTCTATTACTCTTTGCCCTGCTTCATTCCATATTCCAAGGCCAAATTTGCCTGTTACTCCAGGTGTTTCTTGACTTCCTACTTTTGCATTCCAGTCCCCTATAATGAAAAGGACATCTTTTTTGGGTGTTAGTTCTAAAAGGTCTTGTAGGTCTTCATAGAACCATTCAACTTCAGCTTCTTCACCATTACTGGTTGGGGCATAGACTTGGATTACTGTGACATTGAATGGTTTGCCTTGGAAACGAACAGAGATCATTCTGTCATTTTTGAGATTGCATCCAAGTACTGCATTTTGAACTCTTTTGTTGACCATGATGGCTACTCCATTTCTTCTGAGGGATTCCTGCCCGCAGTAGTAGATATAATGGTCATCTGAGTTAAATTCACCCATTCCAGTCCATTTGAGTTTGCTGATTCCTAGAATGTCGACATTCACTCTGGCCATCTCTTGTTTGACCACTTCCAATTTGCCTTGATTCATGGACCTGACATTCCAGGTTCCTGTGCAATATTGCTCTTTACAGCATCAGACCTTGCTTCTGTCACCAGTCACATCCACAGCTGGGTATTCTTTTTGCTTTGGCTCCATCCCTTCATTCTTTCTGGAGTTATTTCTCCACTCATCTCCAGTAGCATATTGGGCACCTACTGACTGACCTGGGGAGTTTCTCTTTCAGTATCCTATCATTTTGACATCTGACAGAATGTGATCCACTGGAGAAGGGAATGGAAAACCACTTCAGTATTCTTGCCTTGAGAACCCCATGAACAGTATGAAAAGGCAAAATGATAGGATACGGCAGCAATAGGAAGCAAATACACTCAATAAATGTAGTTAGTGGAAGAGAAGTCAGATGAGTAAATTTTCAAAATTCCTCACACTGCAGAGATGGCTTGAGTAAACCGTCTAAAAACCAAGACAAACCTGTGCTCCAGAGTACACTGATAATTGACATGCCTGCTGTCCTGCTATTATTGATGGCATAATGCTGACCACCATCAAGTCCTCTCCAGGAGAATTTTGTACACTTATGACACTTGTTTTATTTTTCACATTTTGTCGGATTCATAGGATGCCTTTTCTTTTTCCACGTTCAGTCACTATGGAAGAACTTCTCCCATTATAATGTAGAAAATGCTGGATGCCAGCAAGCACCAAGCCAGTGATTGCTCCCTGGGCCATCCCAAGTTGTCCAGACAGCCTTGCAAGCAGTGAGTGGGTGCTCAGTAGATATCTGTTGAATAAACGAGCAGTACGAGGCCCCATCAGGAGCACTGGCTCTTGTCCTGGCCCCTGCTTGGTGGCCGAGGAAGGGGAAAGCCCTCCAGGTCTCTCATTTCACTCTCTTCATCTGTCCACCAAGGGCTTCAGCTGGATGATCTATCAAAGCCTCTTCTGAATTGCTGATGACTGTGAAAAGCCAGCATCACGCTCACTTACTTACATCACATCTCATTTACTCCTTGTAAGCAGTGGTGAATGGAAAAGAACTGTCTCAAAAATCCTCCACCACTTTAATCACGAACCTCCTGCCAGTGCCCACTTTTAAAGTCAGTACAAATGTCATCTCCCTGGAGCCTCCTGAACATTCTCCAAGGAGCCTTTTTTGCAGGGCTTGGACAAACCGTGCAACAGGGCTCCAGCCACAACATCAGTTCAGTTCAGTTCAGTCACTCAGTCGTGTCCCACTCTTTGCAACCCCATGAATCAAAGCACGCCAGGTCTCCCTGTTCATCACCAGCTCCCGGAGTTCACTCAGACTCACGTCCATTGAGTCAGTGATGCCATCCAGCCATCTCATCCTCTGTCGTCCCCTTCTCCTCCTGCCCCCAATCCTCCGAGCATCAGAGTCTTTTCCAATGAGTCAGCTCTTCACATGAGGTGGCCAAAGTATTAGAGTTTCAGCTTCAAGCATCAGTCCTTCCAACAAATATTCAGGACTGATCTCCTTTAGGATGGACTGGTTGGATCTCCTTGCAGTCCAAGGGACTCTCAAGAGTCTTCTCCAACACCACAATTCAAAAGCATCAATTCTTCGGCTCTCAGCTTTCTTCACAGTCGACTCCTGGCTGCTGCAGTCATAGACATTTGTAACAGACATTTAAGGGCACCGAGTGCTCCAAGAAAAAGACAGCCAAGAGCATGTGAGGCTTTGTCAGCATGGAGACTAAGAGCTGGTTGGTAAGACTCAGAGCCACGCTGAGCATGGAGCTGCAGCCCCCAGCCGCCCGAGACCCAGTGAGCTCTGTCATTGTTCCCTTGATCCAGAGGGAAGTAAGACCACTGACGCTGAGGGATTTGGCCGGGACTCACACCCAGCCGGCTGGCTCCAGAGGCCCCTCCCCCACACCGCCTCCACTAGGCTGGGCAGTTCCAGCTCCACAGTAAACCGTGTAAGTGAATTAGCCAATAGAAAGCTACCTCTAGAAACTCAGTTTACGTGCTGACTTTCAAGAGAGACTTGCTGTTGCTTTTTAAAAGGTATATTAGCAGCTGCATTTTCATCCAGTGCCACTTTTCTGGCCATATTTAAACCATATAGAAGCTCAAAAAGTTTGCATCACTTTAAAAGGTGACGCTCTTCACATTACACACAGGATTTACTTAATGACAGAGCTAGTTCCACGTAAACGAAGACAATGGAGTAACAGTTTACATGACACTGAAATAGCGTAGTCTTCCGAGAAGTCAGGAGGAAACCGTTTGGTTAATGTGTGCGTGTGCTGCTTTTTTTCTTTTTTTTTTTTTTTTTTGGCATGTCCAACAAGTTGCTATGCATGGGGTATTTTTCCCTAGAGATATTTGTAAACAAACATGCCCCCAATTCTAATGAAAAGTTATTGTTTAATTTTTTATTTTTCTAAGGTTCAAGCTCCCCTTCTTTAGTTACTACAAACAACAAAATATCCCTGAAATGAAATGACTCATCTTACTTCTAGTCAATTTTTAAAAAATCTTCCTTCTTCTATTTAGGAAAATTTTTTAAAGTTTAATGGCAAACAAAAGCTGTCTAAGGCACCTTAAGAGCAGACTATACAGAGGACTCATAAATACACAAGTTTGTTCTTCTCTAATACTTTTTCTTTCTTGTGTAGTATGCATGCTAAAATGATTCCTAACAAAGTCAAAGTAAGTGAAATATGTTTAGGTGGTATGCTATGCTATGCTAAGTCACTTCAGTCGTGTCCGACTCTGTGTGACCCCATAGACGGCAGCCCACCAGGCTCCCCCGTCCCCGGGATTCTCCAGGCAAGAACACTGGAGTGGGTTGCCATCTCCTTCTCCAATGCATGAAAGTGAAAAGTGAACGTGAAGTCGCTCAGTCGTGTCCGACTCTTAGCGACCCCATGGACTGGAGCCTACCAGGCTCCTCCGTCAATGGGATTTTCCAGGCAAGAGTACTGGAGTGGGGTGCCATTGGTGGTATAGCTACATAAATTATTAGATAATTTCAGTAGATCTAGAGATCACAGTGTTAGGGATGCTTCAGCACTATTCACATATAAAGTGTTGGTCATTCCTTTAATAATGTTCATGTAAATTCTTAAAGCTTCATGCGTTGCTTTCTATCGGGGCCGTGTCAGCTAACAGTCTCCTCTGGACTCTGTCAGTTGGGTCATGCTTCCTTCTGAAAAATGGGCCTCATGGAAAATCATATTGTTGGACAAGGGTTCTGGGTTTTTTCAATGAGAGAACTGTCTTATATTAAGTGTGATTTTTATGTATTTGTATATAATATGTGTATGTAATTTCACAGATCTTTATCCAAGGTCACTCTTCATCCTTTGCATCAAGAAGATTTTGGCCACAACATTTTGAATCATCTGTTTTCATTTTTTGGATGGAGGAAGAAGGGATAAATGAAAATATGAACATTTCTATTTTGTGGTTGGTTCATCTCTTCAATATAAATTATGCATAAAACCCTTTTCTTGACACTGTTGTTTTCTCTAGTGAGTCAGGGAAAAAAAAAAAAAAACAGAAACCACTATCTCCTCCTTTCCCTTGTAAACAAAAAGCCAACATAAAAAGATAGCATTCAATAAGAAAAGGCCTAAGTATGGCCTGTCAGACAGATGACAGCTTATTTGTAGAATGATCAGAGAGGATTCAGCTGCACATTCAAAGGAAGAATTGAGAGTGCACGGCTGTACCACGGAGAGAAAACAGAGTTAATCTTTCTACTGTGTCATTTATTTATTCAACAAATATTTATCCAGTCCCTACTGTGTATCAGGCTCTTTCTTTGTGACAAGGAACATGATGGTGAGCAATCAGAGAAAGTGGCTACCCCAACGTTCGAATCTCCTGGAAACAAATAAAATTCTGTCCCCCCACCTCGCCCCCCGCCTCTATCAGCAACGCCACGAGCCCCACTATGATCATTCTGAGGTACACCTCAAAGCACGTTTTCAAACTGCACTTTCTTCAGTGAATGTACATTGTGATTCAGCTGGTCTGGGCGGGGGCCTGGGTATCATTTTTTTTTAAAGCTCCCCAAAGTTAGTGGGATGTACAGCCAACATGCCCTGCTGAAAAGTTGAAAACCTCTCACCATTGTTTGTTCCCTAGGTTCTTGCCTCAGCGGTGGTTTCTTTAGTCTCGTTTGACCCAGAATATACTTCCCAGTGTTCCAGAAAAAGTAGAATTGGAGCCAGTGAACTACGGCATGGCTAGACCCTCACCATGCCGGCCAGCCTCTCAGCCCCCAAGGAACAGAGGCTGGGGGCGGGGGGGTGAGGGGTGTGGGCCATAAACACAGTGCTGAGGGGATACGGTCATCACTGACCCCAGCCGCCCTCCTTAGCCACCTGGTACAGAGTGTTCAGTTAGAAGCGTGAGTGAGAGTCCGGGCCCACTGGGGGAAAATGCCAGAAGTCTATCTGTCTTATAATTAAATGACCATAACCAAATTGTATCCTGCTTACTTTGGTGAGTGGCAAAAGCAACTTATAAAATTATGTAAAAACCATCTATTGCCTTTTACTCAGAAATTTAGGCAGTATCTAGGTATCTGGTATCTAGGTTTAAAGAACATTGGGATTTATTTTCAGGGACTATTGGCCAGAGTGAATACTACAATATTAAAATAGCATTACATAATAAAAATCAATGAAGTAGTAATGTTTCAAGTTTAAATCGGAGTTATCTGTTTTAACTGATCAGTTACTAATGTGATTACACGCAGACACACATATATAATTCTTACAGTGCTTTCATGTCCTGTAACTAGCTTTGGTTGACAATATAATTTAATTAACAGTGGCTTATGGTTTAGGTTGATGATATACCATAAACTGTGATAAACCTCGCAGGGTGGGAAAGCTTCACAATAAGCGTAGTGTGGTCTCAAAATCTTGACTTGTAACTTATTGACTGAAAGCCTCTTATCATATTCTCTTAAAGCTGATCCATAAGCCCCAGGACATACTCCATGCAGCATGTGAAGTGAAACGAAAGTCGCTCAGTTGTGTCCTACTCTTTGGGACCCCATGGACTATACAGTCCATGGAATTCTCCAGGCCAGAGTACTCGAGTGGATACCCTTCCCTTCCCCAGGGGATCTTCCAAACCCAGGGCTCAAACCCAGGTCTCCCACATTGCAGGCAGATTCTTTACCAGCTGAGCCACAAGGGAAGCCCAAGAATACTGGAGTGGGTATTCTATCCCTTCTCCAGTGGATCTTCCCGACCCAGGGATTGACCCAGGGTCTCCTGTATTGCAGGTACATTCTTTACCAACTGAGCAATGAGGGAAGCCCATACAGTACTTTTAAAAATAGACTCTTGGGACTTCCCTGCCAGTCCCGTGGTTGGGACATCATGCTTCTACCGCAAGGGGCAAGGGTTTGGTCTCTGGTTGAGGAACTAGGATCCCACATGCTTCATGCAACCAAAGAACGGGGGGAAAATTTTTTTTAATAAAAATCGAGTCCGTACACTGCAAGAGCTTCCAACTGATGCAAAACTGAGTTTACATTTTAAGTTACTGCCTGGGTGAGCAAAGGGGAGAATATGAGTCAATAAAAACCTCTAGAATATGTTAGGATTTGTCAGAGAACACTAATACCTCTCCCTCATTCATTCATTCCTTCAGCAGACATTTATCACCCTCCTGGGTTTGTGAGGTACAAGGATGAACAAGACAGACAGCGTCCCTCCCTTCCGTTCCGGAGCTTAGACTGCTTCAGTTTTGTTTTCCTGCAGAAGAGAGTATGCCAGCGTGCCCAGCAACACCAGAAGCAGGATCCAGACAGGGATTTAGCCAATGTCTAGCCCAGAGAAATGAAGTAACAATGGAGAGAGTTTTAATTTGGCAGTATTGTCCATCTGGGGTCAAACAAATGGAAAGACTCTTTGTAAAATCCAAACTGCACTTTAAATAGCTGGAACTAATGGCCCTTAGAAAGGGAGAGGAGGTTAGTTCTTTGAGGCACTGTGCTGTTTAGAAGATAAGCAGGTGTAGGAAAGTGTTCTTTATGGTGTTTAGAAATATTGTGGGTGTTGATGGCATTACCCACAACCCGATACTCCCTGGAGCTTAGTGAGTGGAGACATCGTATTTCACCCATGTTCTTTCATCAGTTTCAGTGGGTTCACTGACTCAAAAACCAGTGTTAAGAGATGCTATAAACTGCCTGCTAAAATGTTCTGATAGTCACTTAAGACTGCACCAAACACTCCCTGGGAACAGGGTGCTAAGACTGACACATTAGCTCTTTCAGACCCAAGAGGCTGCCTCCGGTGGACCCAACAGTGCCTGGAAGCAGAGCAGCTAGGCTGACCCCATAAGCTGTTCAACCCTGAACCCATTAGCAGAGCCTCCGAGATTCTGAGAAGGAAGCCTCAGATGGATTATTCAGTTGAATTCAATTTCGTATACAGAGCGAGGTTAACAAAAGAACTAGCGTAAGTTACTCACTTCATCACAGAGATCATAGACTAAGGACCTAGAATGTTAGACAAAGGGTCCCGGGTGTGGCAGCTTAAGGAACACAGATAACTGAGCCTTACGGCTGCCATCATTGAATCCTGGGGACCAAGGGTTCTGAAATGATGTAATAAAGCTCTGATAAATACTTGAGCCTCTCCAGATTTAAAAAATAATCAATTTTACTGACCTACCAATAAGACAGTCTAATCCTTGACTTTGTTTTACAGGCATTTTATAAATGTACCATTAAAGAAAAAAGTTTGAGTTCTTGCTGTTTCTGGTACAGAATAAAAATAGTCAATAGACTTTTGGTAAAGAAGGTTGCTGCTCTTGTATTCGTAACTGAAACCAAAAGTGAAGTGTAGAAATATAAATGAGGTTTTCAGTCCATTCTTTAGACTTGGGGTTTGAACACTCCCAACTGCCTGCCCTTCTCCTGTCATTAGTGGCAGAGCACATTCTTGGGCAATGATGTCAGCGGAGGACTCTGAATACTAATGGAAAATCACATTTTGTCCTTCTGAATTGTTAATGCAAAATGCTATTGACTATAATCAGCTATAATACATGGAGGAAAACTTAAAAAAAAAAAAAAAGATTATGTACCTTCCATTCTTCACTGGGTGGTCAGACAATATGACACAGTATTTTTAAAGGGGATTTTCCTGGAAAATCCAATGGTTTTACTATACAGGGAAATCTAAACTGTTACGAATTTTATACCGTAGAGGCACTGAGCTCTTAACAGGACACACAAAAAAACGAGGCTATTTTTTTTCTCTCTCCTGACTCACAGTTAATTTAATGCTGCTAAAGCTTAGGACAAGAAACACTCTCATCGGATTAAAAAAAAAAGTAATTGTGGGTTTTCTGCTTCATGAGAAAAGTAAAAGAACTTATGAAATGCAATTCCAGTGTGCAGGCAAAATCATTGATTTATGTATCTTTATTAATCAGATAGTGGCAGTCAAATAAATTCATAAAGGTATATGAAAGGTCAAATAAAATGCGTTTGCTTCCCCTGAAGAATATTTCGCTTAAATTTTAAGTTTCAGAAGCTCAGTTTTCATATTCCACTGGTTTTTCATTGCGTTTGATGCACCACTACTTTTTAAAGTGCATTCTCTACATAAGGTGAACTTACCTTGGATTTCCCAGGCAGCCAATGTAATTTAGGTGAGATCGATAATCGTTTTTAACAAAACTGGATTGTTTTTGGACTAGCACTCCTACCAAGGACAATTAGAAAACCTGAACAAAACATAAAAGTAGGTTTGAAGTCATCGGAACTCTCCCAAGGCAGTGGGTCCCTTTAGAGCTAAGATGTGAAAGAAGTAGGAAGCCTTCTCAAGCTCTGACAAGAATCCAGTGATGTACCCCCAGCCCAGCTGTTGGCCAAAAGCAAAAGCAAATCTCTGTAGGAAAATAACATCAATACAGCATCTCCAGTTTTCACCAAAACTTTTATGCATAATGTCTGAAACTCATTCAGAAATAACCAGAGCATAGGAGAAATCTGGCCAGGTCTGCTCTAACCACGTGACCAAAAGAAACATCACTGAAAGTGTGACTTTGAAGTTTTGTGCCTCCTTAGCGATGCCCTGAGAAGGACACAACATCAGTTCTCCAGTATTTCTGCCAAATAGACATCAGATCAGATCAGATCAGATCAGATATCGTCGCTCAGTCGTGTCCGACTCTTTGCGACCCCATGAACTGCAGCATGCCAGGCCTCCCTGCTGCTGCTGCTGCTGCTGCTAAGTCGCTTCAGTCGTATCCGACTCTGTGCGACCCCATAGACGGCAGCCCATCAGGCTCCCCCGTCCCTGGGATTCTCCAGGCAAGAACACTGGAGTGGGTTGCCATTTCCTTCTCCAATGCATGAAAGTGAAAAGAGAAAGTGAAGTCGCTCAGTCGTGTCTGACTCTTAGCAACCCCATGGACTGGAGCCTACCAGGCTCCTCTGTCCATGGAATTTTCCAGGCAAAAGTACTGGGGTGGGGTGCCATTGCCTTCCCCACCAGGCCTCCCTGTCCATCACCAACTCCCGGAGGTCACTCAGACTCACATCCATCAAGTCAGTGATGCCATCCAGCCATCTCATCCTCTGTCGTCCCCTTCTCCTCCTGCCTTCAATCCCTCCCAGCATCAGAGTCTTCTCCAGTGAGTCAACTCTTCGCATGAGGTGGCCAAAATACTGGAGTTTAAGCTTTAGCATCAGTCCTTCCAAAGAAATCCCAGGGCTGATCTCCTTCACAATGGACTGGTTGGATCTCCTTGCAGTCCAAGGGACTCTCAAGAGTCTTCTCCAACACCACAGTTCAAAAGCATCAATTCTTCAGTGCTCAGCCTTCTTCACAGTCCAGCTCTCACATCCATACATGACCACAGGAAAGACCATAGCCTTGACTAGGCGAACCTTTGTTGGCAAAGTAATGTCTCTGCTTTTGAATATGCTATCTAGGTTGATCATAACTTTCCTTCCAAGGAGTAAGCGTATTTTAATTTCATGGCTTCAATCACCATCTGCAGTGATTTTGGAGCCCAGAAAAATAAAGTCTAACCTTATTCTAATCAAACAGTCAAATGCAAATTGAGAAACCTGTACAAGTGACTCATACTAGTCAAAATTTGTCAATGTTCTGAAAATGAAAGTGGGGACAACATTTCAAAATGATGAAAACTAAAAGAGATGTAACAATGAAATGCAAGATGTGACCCTGGATGGATCTGAGATAAGGGAAAATATAAATGATTTAAGCAAAGAACATCAATAGGAAAATTTGAATATAGATTTTTGTACTTTAGACAAAACTGTATCAGTGTTAAATTTCTTTTTTTATTGAGGTATAATTGACACATGACATTATATTAGTTTCACCTGCACAACATGATTTGATAATTGTGTATATTGAGGAATGATCATCACAGTAAATCTAGTCAATGTCTTACCGAACGTACTTACAGAATTTCTTTCTTGTACTGATAACTTTGAAAGTCTACTCTCTCAGCAGCCAGGCTTCTCAGGTGGTGGAGTGGTAAAGAATCTGCCTGCCAATGCAGGAGATGCAAGAAATGTGGGTTTGTTCCCTGGGTTGGGAAGGTCCCCTGGAGGAGGAAATGGCAACCCATTCCATCATTCTTGCCTGGAGAATTCCATGGACAGAGGAACCTGGCGGGCTACAGTCCATGAGGTTGCAAAGAGTCGGACAGGACTGAGCACACAGCACACTCTGCAACCTTCAATTATGCAATATGATATTGTTCACTATAGTGGCCAGATTGTTTATTACATCCCCGTTAATTATTTCATAACTGAAAGTTTGTAACTTTTGATGCCCTTCATCCATTTTGTCCAACACCTCCCTCCCACCTGCACCTAGAAACCACTAACCTTCTGTCTGTTATGTATGAGCTTGATTTTTATTTTTGTTTTGTTTTTAGACTCCACATGTAACTCATAAGGTACTTGTCTTCATCTGAGTTATTACGCTTAGCATTATTCTTAAGTCCATCCATGTTGTTTCAAATGGCAAACATTTTTTATGGCTAAATATTGATAATATTCCATGGTGTATATGCATGTGTGTGTATCACATTTTCTTAATCCATTCATCTTATGATGCTGGAGAAGACTCTTGAAAGTTCTTTGGACTGCAAGGAGGTCAAACCAGTCAATCCTAAAGGAAATCCACGCTGAATATTCATTGGAAGTACTGATGCTGAAGCTGAAGCTGCAGTACTTTGGCCACCTGATGCGAAGAACTGACTCACTGGAAAAGCCCCTGGGGCTGGGAAAGATTAAAGGCACGAGGAGAAGGGAATGACAGAGGATGAGATGGTTGGATAGCATCACCGACTTGATGGACATGAATTTGAGCAAATTCTGGACGATAGTGAAGGACAGAGGAGCCTGGCATGCTGCAGTTCATGGGATCACAAAGAGTCAAACAAGAACAACAGCAATAATACTGATGGACATATACCTTTGGCTATTGTAAATAATGCTGCAACAAACACGTACCTTCTCAAGTCAGTGTTTCTGTTTTCTTCAGATGAATTACCAGAAGTGAAAGTGTTAGATATTCTGGTAGTTTTTAAAATTTTTTTAAGGAATGTCCATACTGTTTTCCACAGTGACTGTACGAATTTATATTCTCACCAGCAGTGCACAGGTGTTCCCTTTTCTCCACATTCTCACCACTTTTGACAGAAGGCATGTGCATCTCTCCATTTCCCAACAAAAGAAAGAGTTTGCCCGCTATTAAAATGCCTACCTACCTTTACTGGATAAGAAGCATGAATTAGAACATTCTGTCAAAAATGTATTAATTTTAGTATATTGGATTTTTATAAATCATGGCTAAATGATTATCACTTAACTGTATCTCTACCTACTAAATAAGACTTGTCCCAGATCAAGTATTCTGCCTAATTCAGCCACATCAAGTTCTGAAACATTAAAAAAATAAAGCATATGCTATTCGTTTTAAGAGAATGTTTTAAAATTTGTCACACTGGGAAAACATTGCCTCTGTTATTTTCCAAAACAACCACTGGTGATCCCCTCCTCAATAAACGGAATCCAGCACTTTCCAGACTTCCCCGTTGTGAGAATCATCTGGTTGCTTGTTAATGACATGACCCCCATGGTGATCCTAATTGATGTGTCTAGCATGAAGCCCAAACTTCACCTTGGGTAGTTAGTATCAGAAAAGCTGGATTTGACAATCGTTGTGTACCTTCTCTGTTGGCTCTGCAGTTACTGATGTTGACAACATTGATTCTGCAGCAGTGGAGGTTTCCATAGGGATCAGGTTGAGCTGGTTGATGTTGCTGCGTGCAAATTCCAAGTTGCATCCAACTCTTTGTGACCCAGTGGATTGTAACCCACCAGGCTTCTCTGTCCATGGGATTTTCCCAGCAAGAATACTGGAGTGGGTTGCCATTTCCTTCTCTAGGGGATCTTCTTGACCCAGGAACCAAACCTGTGTCTCCTGTATCCCCTACATTAGCAGGCAGATTCTTTACCACTGAGACACCTGGGAATCCAAACTGGTTGATAGTGTTGGTCAAACCTTCTATAATATACTGATCATCCATTTGTTCTATCAATTACTGAGAGAAGGGTATTAGACGTTGCCAATTATAGCTCTATTTTTTATTTGTTTCTTTGCTTTTGTATGTTTTTGTTTCATGTATTTTGAAACTTTTTCACTAGGCATATACCCATTTACAATTCTTAGGTATGCTTTGATTCATTGATCCTTATCAATTTTTATTTTTTTTTCATTTTCAAAAGTAGCCACCAGGAACTTGCCATGTCAGAAAGCATTTGCAAATTTGGAACAGTCTTTTTACATAAGAAAACAGTATGTCTCATCTTTAATTTCCATAACTCTTTTTAAAGACTTTTCTCTGAGAACTAGCAAGCATCCATGTGTTACAGAAGATTTTCATATTCATTTCCTATTATTAAAAATCACTATAAATTATTTTGCTTATATATCTTTATTGAAGTGTATCGGTGGTGGTAGTTTAGTCACTTAGTCCTGTCCAACTCTTTTTGATCCCACGGCCCGTAGCCCACCAGGCTCATCTGTCCATGGAATTCTCTAGGCAAGAATACTGGAGTGGGTTGCCATTTCCTTCTCCAGGGATTGAATATATTGACATATGATACACAGCACATATTTAATGTATACAATTGAATGAGTCTGGGCTTATGTACATTCCCATGTGATCATCACCATTGCTGAGGTAATGAACACATTCATCATCCAAAAGTTTTCTCCTGCCCTTGGGAATCCACACCTACCTCCATCCTCAAGCAACCACTGATCTGCTATCACCATAGACGTGTTTACATTGTCTAAAATTTTCTAAAAATTGAATCATACAGTATATATACTTTGGGGGGGTCTGACTTTCCTTTACACAACACTATTATCTGGAGATTCACCGTGTTATTGCATGTACAATAGTACAACTATCGTACTATTGTACTCGCTCTTCATTAGCAAGTACCTTTCCATTATATCCGAATTCGTTTCTCTAATCACCAACCAAGGGAACGTGGCCTCATTGTCCGGGCCTTACTTGAGATGTGAGCTTATTATTCCTGTTAAACAAGTCAGTTGGGATTGGAATTTAGCTTATTTTCTCTAAGATGTGGGGGAAATGCTCACATCTGGGATATGGGGTGGGAGACGAGCCAATACTTAGGACTGATGTCAAGTGTGGCATAATCCTACAGACACTCCACTTCCACAGGAGCAGGCCCAAGAAGCAGCCTGGAGCTGCCCGAGTGAAGAACATTCTCTGTGAAGAGATGAGCCATCTCTGTGTTCATCTCTGATCCCCAAGCTCAGGTGTGCACTTTTCTGGTCCTCTGTGAACTCGAGCTGTTGCTTCTTCTAAAACATCTTTATATCTGGAAGAGAAAACAATGTGTGTGTGTGTGTGTGTGTGTGTGTGTGTGTGTATGTCACAAAAATGGGAGAACTTGCTTTATGAGATTCTTACCAAGAAATAGCTGGCAGAGCTCTCATGAAAATGCCCTTACTTGGTTTCACATGATCTATCATGCAGTAACCACTGGGCCGTACATAATGAACCCAGGATCGGTTCATAATTCAAACAGGAAACTTTTTTAAAATTTATTTATTATTTATTTTGCTGTGCCAGGTCTTAGTTGTGGTATGTGGGATACAGTTCCCTGACCAGAGATGAAACCTGGGCCCCCTGCATTGGGAGTGCGGATTCTTAGCCAGTGGACCACCAGGGAGGTCCCCAAACAGGAAATTTGACCCAGCTCTTTAATGGAGGGCTTCCCTGGTCACTCAGCTAGTAAAGAATCTGCCTGCAATGCGGGAGACCTGGGTTCGATCCCTAGGTTGGGAAGATCCCCTGGATAAAGGAACAGCTAGCCTCTCCAGTATTTTGGCCTGGAAAATCCCATGGACTGTATAGTCCATGGAGTCGCAAAGAGTCAGACACAATTAAGCGACTCAAAAAAAAAAATTTTTTTTTGACCCAGCTCTTTAATGATTTACCACCATAAATGGGCAATCCTCACAGCTCTAAAGCTATTTCCAGGACTGATCCTTACCCCAGTAGTCACAGCCAACTATGCTGACATGTTTCCTAATGGAAAAGTAAAGTTATAAGAGGGCAGGCTCCCCATCTGTTTTAACCTTTCTGATCTATAAGATGAGTCTACTTATCAGAAGTCTGGCGAACAGACCACAGAAGGTCTACTTTCCCTGGACAGTAATACAGCTTCTTAGTGATGGCCATTCTCACAGCCCAGCCCTCCTGGCCATGCTCGGCCCTGGGGCAGAGGGAGAGAGAGGGGGAGGGAAGAGAGAGAGGAGGAGGAACTTCAAATGACCGTCAAGGCACACAGAACTATGTCTGCCCCTGTTTCTTTCTTTGGACCAAGAATTTAATTGGGAAAGAATTTTAAGGCTGACTAAGCATATGTGTTAGAGCTCCTACTGTTTTACCCACATTAAAGTGACTGGGGTGGGATGGAGAAGAGCCAGGTCAGGGATAATGATCCATACAGCCCACCGATTCTCAAAGCCAGTTTGGGCCACAACAAGCCCTCTGTCTGGGTATGTAGATTGTACCTCCAGACATCTAAGGAAAGGTTATCAATCTGAGACCATCTTCAAGTTTCTGTGAAACAACCAGGGGTGAGCTGGATGACCTTGCAAATTCCTTTCCTGGTCTGACATTCTGCAATCAGATGGTAAGGGACTTGGAGACCTGGAAACAATTCCGCAAGGACATTTCTTTTAAAAAGTGTTTCTCAACATTTGTTTCTTTTCTATCTTTAAATCCACAAACAGAATATGTCATCACTCTTCACTGCTTCAAATGCATACCATGTTACTCTCTGGGGGTCCTGCTCCCCACCCACTGAGGGCCAGGGGCTGTCTCATTCACCCGTACGTCTCTAGAATCAGAACAACGCCTGGCATCAAATAGGAGCTCAGCAAAAGTGACTGGGGGGTGATGGGTGGAGTTCACTGGATGGATGGATGAATGGATGGATGGTTGAACAGTATCCAGTGCTAGGACCAGGAGGTGGGATAACTCAGGAAGACAGCTGTGACTCGTTGGGAAGCAGGAAAGAATCTAGTGAAAAATTAGAGTTTGGCAAGGGAAGGGAAGTACATCTTCTCCATGGCAGTTACTCAGGGGTCTGCCCTGGGTGGGGCCCCTCAACCGCTCAGGCCTAGTACCTGCTGGTCTCAGGGATTTCCTCTGTGCTTCCACTTTTCAGCTCTCAGGTAAATTACTCCCAGGAGCTAACTTCCATGAGCAGGAATTTTTGTCATTTTCAGAAGCTTCTACATACTGTCCATGTATTTTATGTGAATACAATGTATTTTACATGTCTCGAACAATGCCTGTCACTTAATATATACTTTTTTATATACTAAAAAGCCTCTTGATGAAAGTGAAAGTGGAGAGTGAAAAGGTTGGCTTAAAGCTCAACATTCAGAAAACAAAGATCATGGCATCTGGTCCCATCACTACATGGGAAATAGATGAGAAAACAGTGGAAACAGTGTCAGACTTTATTTTTCTGGGCTCCAAAATCACTACAGATGGTGACTGCAGCCATGAAATTAAAAGATGCTTACTCCTTGGAAGGAAAGTTATGACCAACCTAGATAGCATATTCAAAAGCAGAGACATTACCTTGCCAACAAAGGTTCGCCTAGTCAAGGCTATGGTTTTTCCTATGGTCATGTATGGATGTGAGAGCTGGACTGTGAAGAAGGCTGAGTGCCGAAGAATTGATGCTTTTGAACTGTGGTGTTGGAGAAGACTCTTGAGAGTCCCTTGGACTGCAAGGAGATCCAACCGGTCCATTCTGAAGGAGATCAGCCCTGGGATTTCTTTGGAAGGAATGATGCTAAAGCTGAAACTCCAGAATTTTGGCCACCTCATGCGAAGAGTTGACTCATTGGAGAAGACTCTGATGCTGGGAGGGATTGGGGGCAGGAGGAGAAGGGGCCGACAGAGGATGAGATGGCTGGATGGCATCACTGACTCGATGGATATGGGTCTGAGTGACCTTCAGGAGTTGGTAATGGACAGGGAGGCCTGGCGTGCTGCAGTTCATGGGGTCGCAAAGAGTCGGACACGACTGAGCGACTGATCTGATCTGATATATTTATTGAATGAATGAATACATTCAGAATGAGAAAGTTCACTCTGAGTCTGAAGTGAGAGCCTTTACTCTCTGACCAACCCAATTTTTTTGTGGTTCAGAGTGGTTGCCGATTTTGAAAGTACAAGGTTCTGGTGAAGGAATGACTACAAACGGGCTCTACAAAGAAAAGCAGTGGATGGAGCCAGTGGACCAGCTGCCCACTCGGCCCAGCTTTGCCCACTAGGAGCCTCCTGGGCCTCTGTCCTCGGCAGCTGTGTGGGCTTCATGACAGCACCTTCCTCTTAGAGTTTTTATGAGGATTCACGTTAGTGTTAGTTGCTCAGTCGTGCCTAACTTTTTACAACGCCATGGACTGTAGTTCACCAAGCTCCCTGTGCATGGAATTTCCCAGGCAAGAACCCTGGAGTGGGTTGCCATTCCCTTCTCCTGGGGATCTTCCCGATCCAGGCAGATTCTGCATTGCAGGTGGTCTGAGCCAGGGAATGCGGATTAAGTAAGTCATCAGGCAAAACACGTGTAGAAAAGAGCCTGGTGCATCCTACTGAGTCCTGTATATGCCATGTTTATACAGTAACCATGAATGTGGTTCCCTTGAACTTGCTGAAATTGTATGCAATCATTAGGTGAGAGAAGAGTGTTGAATTCTTTTTAGCAGTGTTGACTGTCCACATGGCCTCGCTCCTCGAGCTCCCAAGGGGCAGCAGAATTGCAGCTCTAGTAACTGGAGAAAAGTGCTGACAGTTATTACCTTTTCTGAGAAGCCCAGCGCTGTGGAGATGAATCCAGTGCATACATCAAGTTATAATCCAGGCACTGTCTTTATTAAAGCTACAATATGTCCAAGAACCCAAGCTCCCCCTACCCAACCCCTGAAAAAAGTCCCTGCTGAAAAGATAAACTGGATCAACGTTCAGTCTCCATGAGGAAAGGTTTCCTGGCCCCATGCCGGGGTCACTGCCCCTAGGCTGTGGCTCCCATACGTTCACAAATTCAGTCCCTATCGGAGGAACCAAAGTTCCGTGGGTTTTGCTCAATTCCGTTTTGCTCTGTGACCATTTCTCAGATCATGACACCAGGGGGGCAGGGACCATGTCCTCCGGAACCCACCTGCCCTCCACCTGGCCCTACATAATCACACAAGGCCGCGTGCCCCAGACGACCTTCTCACACAGGAAACTGCTCAAAACCAGGGCCACCTTAAAAAGGAAACGGAAGGCAGAGCGCAGAAGCAGGGGGGGCGTCCCAGGAAGTTGAGCACTGGGAGGCCGGAAGTGTAGTGAAGTAGCTCAGTCGTGTCCGACTCTGTGACCCCGTGCACTGTAGCCTACCAGGCTCCTCCGTCCTTGGGACTTTTCCAGGCAAGAATACTGGAGTGGGTTGCCAATTCCTTCTCCAGAGGATCTACCCCACCCAGGTCTCCCGCACTGTAGGCAGACGCTTTACCGTCTGAGCCACCAGGGAAGTCTTGGGAGGCTGGAAGCACGTACTAACCCCACAGGGGAGGAGGTATCTCCATCTGGTTTTGGCCGGGAGGCTGTCACCAGACCTTGGAATAGGTGGGCTTTGTGTTCTGCCTCTCCGAGAATACTCACACACTCTGAAAGAAAGAAGTAAGACGACAGGAGAAAGATTCATAGATCCTAAACTCTATATGGCACCCCACTCCAGTACCCTTGCCTGGAGAATCCCATGGACTGAGGAGCCTGGTGGGCTGCAGTCCATGGGGGTCACTAAGAATCTGACACGACTGAGCGACGTCACTTTCACTTTTCACTTTCATGCATTGGAGAAGGAAATGGCAGCCCACTCCAGTGTTCTTGCCTGGAGAACCCCAGGGACGGGGGAGCCTGCTGGACTGCCATCTATGGGGTCGCACAGAGTCGAACATGACTGAAGCTACTTAGCAGCAGCAGCAGCAGCAGCAAACTCTATACAGCTTGTATGAGACTGTATGAAAAGATGTGCACTCATGCAGAGAGCTGGGAACTCTCTAGACTAAGTCTTTATTTAAATACATGTTGACAGTCATATGTTATGAAAATATAGATGATACTGGTTGAAAAGGAGAAGTGTTAAAAAAAGAAAAATAGAAGTGTTCACTACACGCTCACTTTTTTTATTTTAATGAAAACGTGTACTGTGCAATACCTCTTTTTAAAAACTGGAATAAAACTCTCTATATATAGTTTTTTTAACCTCAAGTATAAATGCTAACCTTATATATGAAACTGAAACTGTCATTTGCTCAGTCATGTCTGACTCTTTGCGATCCCGTGGACTGTAGCCCACCAGGCTCCTCTGTCCATGGGATTCTCCAGGCAAGAATACCAAAGTGGGTAGCCATTCCCTTCTCCAGGGGCTCTTTCCCACCCAAGGATCAAACCCAGGTCTCCCACATTGCAGGCAGATTCTTTACCCTTTACCTACTCAGGAAAGCCCCTTATTTTAGTGGTTTATTGCCTCTATGAATTTTTTTAAATTTTTTGTTAATGAATAATTAGCACTTCTGAAGGAAGGAAAAAAATTTTTTTTCAACCCACAAAACTGCCAAAGAGAAAAAGCTAAGCCAAAGGAGCCAGTTTCTGATGGAGGAACTTTAAAACCAAAGTAGGGCTCTGACTCCCTCCTGCTCCCCACTCACAGAGTCTGAGCCCCACGTGGCATCTTGGTGAAGCGTGTGGCTGCCGTGTCCCTACCTGGAGTACCTGGGTCATCCCCCAGGATCTGTACAAGGGAGCTGGGACAGGAGTCCATCACCTCTGCATTCAACAGCCAGCCTGATGCTCAGACTGCTAAGAGGTAACACCCTGTAAAAAATAAATATGAAGGAGAAAACAGTGATTCACTTGGACGACACCCAAGGCAGACCTTGAGAAAGAGGTCAGCTTGTTCCCGAAGGTGAGTGAGAACGCCTGGAACAGCAGCCTCCTCGGATCTGCATGCGGTGCCAGCCTTGATCTGTCATCAGTGGTATTGAAGAAAGGTGCTCAGAGAGCACGTGCCAGCCTCAATTAATAGGTACCCATCCCACGTGGGATATGGCTCTTCCTGCTGTGGTGGAATTTTCCATTAGACTTACTGACAATATTTCATGTCAAGTAAGTTAAAAATTGAGCTGAAAGGTCAAGGCTATGATGAGGTGATCAAGAAAGGAAGGCCAAGCGGAAGTGCCGAAGGCACAGTTTAATGTAATATTACATCCCTGGTGCCTCTGATTGCTAAAATGCATGTGCAAGCATAAGGACATCAAGGTAACCCCTGAAACACAGAATTCCAGAAAAGGAGGGCATTCTTGGCCCTAATTTAATTGCTGTGCTGTGCTTAGTCGTGTCCGACCCCTTTGCTCCCCTGTCCATGGGGATTCTCCTGGCAAGAATACCGCAGTGGGTTGCCATGCCCTCCTCCAGGGTTAATTGCTACCTCCGAGGAAAGCAATCCCAACCGCTAAGAGGTAACGCCCTGCCCCACAAGTTCCCTTCCAGTGAATCTTTCCAGGACCCAACATTCAAACAGCTGGAATTGTCATTCAAACGCCATCCACTCGGCCTTTGAAAACAAGGGCTTTGCCTCCTGATGGGAAACGTGTGTTTCATTTCACCAACGGACACAGTGTTCTGGGCCTCGTTTATTCTTCACTTAAATAGCCTCTTTTTGAGAACCGTGTGTTTGGCCTTTCCTACTTAACACCGCCACTTAACACATGTTACAACAAATTCATTTCTGTCGTGAAAGGTTCCAAGCGTGCAGAAGAAGAATAAAAAAAGCTTCAAACAAAAACAACCTCTGCTTCCCAAGTTCTCAATTCCAAATAACAAAAAAGGTGGCTTGAAAACATCCCTAATTCCATTTTAAACATCCGAAGTTCCTAAGGAGGGACTCAGTCAAGGGAAGAGGAAGTATTAAAATAAATAGCAGAGCAATAAAAACCCACTGGTTCAGATAGTGGAGCACAAGCAAGTGAGCAGTGTGCTTGCACAGGCAAGTTGAGCACCTGTGTCACTTTCTAAATTCTGCCTCAAGTGAGAAAGTGATATGGAACTCACATCCCTAGAATTTATAGCTACAGGTAGTTTAGGAGGAGGAGAAAATCTCTGAATAGTAAAACCCAGACTTTTGGGCTTCCAAACTGGGTCCCAAACAACCGATATTAACCCACATTTACTGACCTATAAGGGCTTCCCTGATAGTTCAGTTGGTAAAGAATCTGCCTGCAATGCAGGAGACCTGGGTTGGGAAGATCCCCTGGAGAAGGGAAAGGCTACCCACTGCAGTATTCTTGCCTGGAAAATTCCATGGACTGTATAGTCCATGGGGTCACAAGGAGTCAGACACAACTGAGTGACTTTTGCTTTCACTGGCATATAAAGCTACCCAGTGTAGGGACTTCCCAGGTTGTCTAGTAGTTAAGAATCCACCTTGCAATCAAAACTACAATGAAATCACCTCACAATGGTCAGAATGGCCATTATCAAAAAAATCTACAAACAATAAATGCTGGAGAGTGTATGGAAAAAAGGGAACCCTCTTGTACTATTGGTGGGAATATATATTGATACAGCCACTATGGAAGACAATCTGGTTGTTGTTATTCAGTCATTCAGTTGGTCCAACTCTTTGCCACCCTCTAGACTGAAGCACGCCAGGCTTCCCTGTCCTTCACCATCTCCTGGAGTTTGCTCAAACTGATGTCCACTGAGTTGGTGATGCCATTCAGCCATCTCATCCTCTGTCATCCCCTTCTCCTCCTGCCTTCAATCTTTCCCAGTATCAGGGTCTTTTCCAATGAGTTGGCTCTTCGCATCAGGTGGCCAAAGTTTTGGAGCTTTAGCTTCAACATCAGTTCTTTCAATGAATATTCATGGTTGATTTCCTTTAGGATGGACTGGTTGGATCTCCTTGCAGTCCAAGGGACTCTCAAGAGCCTTCTCCAGCACCACAGTTCAAAAGCATCAATTCTTCTGCACTCAGCGTTCTTTATAGTCCAAGTCTCACATCCATACATAACTACTGGAAAAACTATAGCCTTGACTAGACAGATCTTTGTTGGCAAAGTAATGTCTCTGCTTTTTAATAAGCTGTCTAGGTTGGTCATAACTTTCCTTCCAAGGAGTAAGCATCTTTTAATTTCATGGCTGCAGTCACCATCTGCAGTGATTTTGGACCCCCCCCAAAATAAAGTCAGTCACTGTTTCCCCATCTATTTGCCATGAAGTGATGGGACAGGATGCCATGATCTTCGTTTTCTGAATGTTGAGCTTTAAGCCAACTTATTCACTCACCTCTTTCACTTTCATCAAGAGGCTCTTTAGTTCTTCTTCACTTTCCACCATAAGGGTGGTGTCATCTGTATATCTGAGGTTATTGATATTTCTCCCGGCAATCTTGATTCCAGCTTTGTGCTTCCTCCAGCCCAGCATTTCTCATGATGTACTCTGCATAGAAGTTAAATAAGCAGGGTGACAATATACAGCCTTGACGTACTTCTTTCCTTATTTGGAACCAGTCTGTTGTTCCATGTCCAGTTCTAACTGTTGCTTCCTGACTGCATACAGATTTCTCAGTAGGCAGGTCAGGTGGTCTGGTATTCCCATCTCTTTCAGAATTTTCCACAGTTTATTGTGATCCACACAGTCAAAGGCTTTGGCATAGTCAAGAAAGCAGAAATAGACGTTTTTCTGGAAACCTCTTGCTTTTTGGATGATCCAACAGATGTTGGCAATTTGATCTCTGGTTCCTCTGCCTTTTCTAAAACCAGCTTGAACATCTGGAAGTTCATGGTTCACGTATTGCTGAAGCCTGGCTTGGAGAACTTTGAGCATTACTTTACTAGCGTGTGAGATGAGTGCAATTGTGAGGTAGTTTGAGCATTCTTCGGCATTGCTTTTCTTTGGGACTGGAATGAAAACTGACCTTTTCCAGTCCTGTGGTCACTGCTGAGTTTTCCAAATTTGCTGACATATTGAGTGCAGCACTTTCACAGCATCATCTTTCAGGATTTGAAATACCTCAACTGGAATTCCATCACCTCCACTAGCTTTGTTCGTAGTGATGCTTCCTAAGGCCCACTTGACTTCACATTCCAGGATGTCTGGCTCTAGGTGAGTGATCACACCATTGTGATCATCTGGGTCGTGAAGATCTTTTTCGTACAGTTCTTCTGTGTATTCTTGCCACCTCTTCTGAATACCTTCTGCTTCTGTTAGGTCCATACCATTTCTGTCCTTTATCGAGCCCATCTTTGCATGAAATATATTCCCTTGGTATCTCTAATTTTCTTGAAGAGCTCTCTAGTCTTTCCCATTCTATTGTTTTCCTCTATTTCTTTGCATTGATCACTGAGGAAGACTTTCTTATCTCTCCTTGCTATTCTTTGGAACTCTGCATTCAAATAGGTATATCTTTCCTTTTCTCCTTTGCTTCTTCTCTTCTCTTCTTTTCTTCTCTTCACTTCTCTTCTTTTCACAGTTATTTGTAAGGCCTCCCCAGACAGCCATTTTGCTTTTTTGCATTTTTTTCCCATGGGAATGGTCTTGATCCCTGTCTCCTGTACAATGTCATGAAACTCCGTCCATAGTTCGTCAGACACTCTGTCTATCAGATCTAGTCCCTTAAATCTATTTCTCCCTTCCACTGTATAATCATAAGGGATTTGATTTAGGTCATACCTGAATAGTCTGATGGTTTTCCCTACTTTCTTCAATTTAAGTCTGAATTTTGACAATAAGAAGTTCATGATCTGAGCCACAGTCAGGTCCTGGTCTTGTTTTTGCTGACTATATAGAGCTTCTCCATTTTTGGCTGCAAAGAATGTAATCAATCTGATTTCAGTGTTGGCCATCTGGTGTAGAGTCTTCTCTTGTGTTGATGGAATGTTACTTAGCCATAAAAAGGAGTACATGTGAATCAGTTCTAATGGGGTGAATGAACCTAGAGCCTATTATACAGAGTGAAGTAAGTCAGAAAGTGAAAAACAAATATCATATATTAACACATGCATGTGGAATCTAGAAAGATGGTGCTGATGAACCCATGCGGGGCAGCAGTGGAGATGCAGACAGAGATCAGACTTGTGGACACAGCGGGGAAGGAGAGTAGCATGGAAGCACACTCACTGCCACATGTAAAATAGCCAGTGGGAATTTGCTGTGCGACTCAGGGACTTCAGACCGGGGCTCTGTGACAACCTAGAGAGGTGGGATGGGGTTGGGAAGTGGGGGGAGCTACAGGAGGGAGAGGACATCGGTACACCTCTGGCCGATTCATGTGGATGTATGGCAGAAGCCAACACAAATGTTGTAAAGCAATTATCCTTCAAGAAAAATAAGTATATTCTTTTAAAAAAGGAATCCAGCTTGCAATGCAAGGTACACAGTTTTGAAACCTGGTTGGGGAACTAAGATCCCACTTGCCACAGAGCAACTACGCCTGCACGCTGCAGCTAGAGACTCCAAGTGCTGCCACGAAAGAAGGATCCTACGGGGTGCAGTGAAGATCCTGAGTGCCACAACTAAGACCTGATGCAGCCAAACAAATAAATTAAAAACAATTTTTTTTAAGTTGCCCAGCATGTAGCAACATGTATGGACCTAGAGATGATCTTACTGTGCTATGCTATGCTACGTCACCTCAGTCGTGTCCGACTCTGTGCTACCCCCATAGACGGCAGCCCACCAGGCTCCCCCGTCCCTGGGATTCTCCAGGCAAGAACACTGGAGTGGGTTGCCATTTCCTTCTCCACTGCATGAAAAGTGAAAAGTGAAAGTGAGGTTGCTCAGTCGTGTCCGACTCTTAGCGACCCCATGAACTGCAGCCCACCAGGCTTCTCCGTCCATGGGAGTCTCCAGACAAGAGTACTGGAGTGGGGTGCCATTGCCTTCTCCAATAATCTTACTAAGTGGAGTAAATCAGACCAAGAAAGGCAAATATCAAATGATGTCACTCATATGTGAAATCTAAAAAAGTGATACATTTATTTACAAAATGGAAATAGAGACATAGGAAACAAACATGTTTACCAAAGAAAAAGCAGGGGAGGGATAAATCAGAAGTAGGGGGTTAGCAGATACACACTATTCTACATAAAACAGATAAACAGGGACCTGCTCTATAGCCAGGGGACTACCTTCAATATCGTGCAATAGCCTATCATGGAAAAGAACCTGAAAAGGTGACATATGTATATAACTGAATCCCTTTGCTGTACAGCTGAAACACTGCAAATCAACCACACTTCCAGTTTTTTCAAAAAGGAAGCCAAAAAAAGGAAAAAAACCACAAAGGAAACAAATGAAAAGATACCCAGCATGTATTTGCATCTCTGTTTTCTAAACCGATTAAATACGTCTTGCCACCAACCTGTCAGAAGTCCAGCCTGCGGGTGCTTTGTGAATTCCGCTCTCTGTGTGGCCCTGGGCTCAAGCAGGAGCAGCGGCCCAGGGAAGGACCTAGGGATCTGGGGCTCCCACCCCTGACCAAAGGGTCCTCATGAAGGTAGGTGTCCACTTCTCTCCGGCTGAGCGTCAGCATGAAGAGCCAAGCCAGCTTCCAGCTCGGGCAGGCTGCTCTTGGAAGCACAGAAGTCAGGTGACCCACCCAAGACCTTGTGGGTACACAAGGCACAGTTCTCCCCACCCTTGCCCCCTTCCCCGGGTGGAAACCCCCAGAGGCCTAAACTCAAGCCATCACCCCCTGTCCAGGGTGAGACACTGCCCTCTTCCTATCTACAGAACAGCCTCCTCCCCTTCACTTGTGGTAGAGAAGATGCAAGCCTAACTTGAGCCTCGTAAATGCCCTCCCCCAACCAGAGGGGTGATCAGATCCCAGCCCAGATATTACCAACCAGTCGCCTGAAGGCAAAAGTCGGAGTTGTTTTGCCCTACACTCTGTTTGCTTTTGTTACTCACCAACACACATACACACACACAAATGGGGAATTTTCAAGTCAAAACCCAGCTTCCTTTCTTTTATTGAAAAATCAAGTGCTCTGGAATGTCAGACCTACATGCCCACATGCCATAACCGATCGGAGCTGACTCTATGGCTTTTCATGGGATCTGTGTTCTCTGCTTTGCGCCAGTCTCCACTCTTCCCTATTGCTGCCATCAGGCCACTTCACAAACTTATGTTACCTACTTATGGGAATCAAATCTGGCATTCTTTGACCCTAGACCTCAGAACATTAAATTTTGGCTATATTTCTGAGCATAAGAAAATGAATTCTTTCAGACTTCCCAAAGAACAAGACAAAACATAATGTTTCAATAGCTTATCCTATCATATAGGTACAAAAATAACTTCTCTGATGGCAAAACACAGGAGAAGATAGACATCAGCAACTTACTTTTTCTTATGACTTTTAATGTGGACCATTTTTTAATTTGTTATTGAATTTGTTACAATATTGCTTCTATTTTATGTTTTGGATTTTGGACCCCTAGGTATGTGGGATCTTAGCTCTCCACCCCGGGATTGAACCCACACCCTCTGCATAGGAAGGCGAGGTCTTGACCACTGGACCACCAGGCAAGTCACCATAAATACCAGCAACTATCCAGTCTCACTTGGCACACAGCGACGAATCCATCTGCAGTTAAAGAAACAATCCTGATACTTGTTAGGGTGGTGAGGCAGACTTTATTCAGGACTGTGGTCACTGGCTCAGGGCCCATTGCAATGGGGTTTGTAGTAGGGGAGACCGTGGGCTCCACTCCGGATACAAAGAAATGTGGCCATTTATAGCCAAGGAGTAAGATGCAGAGTTCCAAAGAATAGCAAGGAGAGATAAGAAAGCCTTCTTCAGCGATCAATGCAAAGAAACAGAGGAAAACAACAGAATGGGAAAGACTAGAGATCTCTTCAAGAAAATCAGAGATACCAAAGGAACATTTCATGCAAAGATGGGCTCGATAAAGGACAGAATTGGTATGGACCTAACAGAAGCAGAAGATATTAAGAAGAGATGGCAAGAATACACAGAAGAACTGTACAAAAAAGATTTTCACGACCCAGATAATCACAATGGTGTGATCACTCACCTAGAGCCAGACATCTTGGAATGTGAAGTCAAGAGGGCCTTAGGAAGCATCACTACGAACAAAGCTAGTGGAGGTGATGGAATTCCAGTTGAGCTATTCCAAATCCTGAAAGATGATGCTGTGATAGTGCTGCACTCAATATGCCAGCAAATTTGTAAAACTCAGCAGTGGCCACAGGACTGGAAAAGGTCAGTTTTCATCCCAATCCCAAAGAAAGGCAATGCCAAAGAATGCTCTAACTATCGCACAATTGCACTCATCTCACGCGCTAGTAAAGTAATGCTCAAAATTCTCCAAGCCAGGCTTCAACAATATGTGAACCGTGAACTTCCTGATGTTCAAGCTGGTTTTAGAAAAGGCAGAGGAACCAGAGATCAAATTGCCAACATCCATTGGATCATGGAAAAAGCAAGAGAGTTCCAGAAAAACATCTATTTCTGCTTTATTGACTATGCCAAAGCCTTTGACTGTGTGGATCACAATAAACTATGGAAAATTCTGAAAGAGATGGGAATACCAGACCACCTGATCTGCCTCTTGAGAAATTTGTATGCAGGTCAGGAAGCAACAGTTAGAACTGGACATGGAACAACAGACTAGTTCCAAATAGGAAAAGGAGTACGTCAAGGCTGTATATTGTCACCCTGCTTATTTAACTTATATGCAGAGTACATCATGAGAAACGTTGGACTGGAAGAAACACAAGCTGGAATCAAGATTGTTGGGAGAAATAGCAATCACCTCAGATATGCAGATGACACCACCCTTATGGCAGAAAGTGAAGAGGGGCTAAAAAGCCTCTTGATGAAAGTGAAAGTGGAGAGTGAAAAAGTTGGCTTAAAGCTCAACATTCAGAAAACAAAGATCATGGCATCTGGTCCCATCACTTCATGGGAAATAGATGGGGAAACAGTGGAAACATTGTCAGACTTTCTTTTTCTGGGCTCCAAAATGACTGCAGGTGGTGACTGCAGCCATGAAATTAAAAGACGCTTACTCCTTGGAAGGAAAGTTATGA
Organism: Tragelaphus eurycerus; assembly: GCA_935064755.1. Lineage (NCBI taxonomy): Eukaryota > Metazoa > Chordata > Mammalia > Artiodactyla > Bovidae > Tragelaphus > Tragelaphus eurycerus. The sequence continues at coordinate 17,713,638 of CAKXYN010000039.1, read as the reverse complement.
CCAACCTAGATAGCATATTCAAAAGCAGAGACATTACCTTGCCAACAAAGGTCCATCTAGTCAAGGCTATGGTTTTTCCTGTGGTCATGTATAGATGTGAGAGTTGGACTGTGAAGAAGGCTGAGTGCGAAAGAATTGATGTTTTTGAACTATGGTGTTGGAGAAGAATCTTGAGAGTCCCTTGGACTGCAAGGAGAGCCAACCAGTCCATTCTGAAGGAGATCAGCCCTGAGATTTCTTTGGAAGGAATGATGCTAAAGCTGAAACTCCAGTACTTTGGCCACCTCATGCGAAGAGTTGACTCATTGGAAAAGACTCTGATGCTGGGAGGGATTGGGGGCAGGAGGAGGAGGGGACGACAGAGGATGAGATGGCTGGATGGCATCACCAACTCAATGAACGTGAATTTGAGTGAACTCCAGGAGTTGGTAATGGACAGGGAGGCCTGGCGTGCTGGGATTCATGGGGTCACAAATAATCGGACATGACTGAGTGACTGATTTGATCTGATCTGATCCGAAGATGAGGGGAAATACATGGGAAATTACAAAGAGGAAACATCAAGGGTACAAGAGGATTTCTGGCTAAAACATCCTGACCGGATTCTTGCTGCAGGCAGGTCGGGCTGATCGGATATCAGTCCCCTGGGGGCTGGAGGCATAAGGAATTTGGCCAGATTTTGAGGGCAATGAGATATTGATGGTGAGGTTCTGGCAAGGCTGACCTGCAGATGTGCATGCTAAGTCGTTTCAGTTGTGTCCGACTCTTTGCAGCCCTAGGGACTGTAGCCAACCAGGATCCTCTGTCCGTGGAATTCTCCAGGCAAGAGTACTGGAGTGGACTGCCATGCCCTCCCTCCTCTAGGGGATCTTCCCAACCCAGGGATCAAAGCCAAGTCCTTTATGTTTCCTGCACTGGCAGGCAGGTTCTTAACTGCTAGCGCTCCCTGGGAAGCCCGAGGCAGACATTAGTCTCCCCAGAGACTGTGCCTCTTGAAAATGAGCTCAGGAGAGCCTGACTGGAGTTTCATCCGGGAGAGACCTTATCCTGCCTCCCCTCCCCCTCCCCAAAGACAGCTGGCTCCCTGAAAGCCCAGAAGGACAGCCGTTGGCTGGCAGTGTCTACAAAATCTTGGCCTTTCCTCCTGCAATTCAAGGAGCTTTAACTAAAATGTCTGTGGGGGGATATCCCAGAGATAGCTGGGCATGCTAAATGGTCATCAGCATTGACCATCTCTCCCAGCAGTGGAGAAAAGAGAGGTAGCCTCAAAGCAGCCAGGAGCCCAGCCCCGCCGCTGTCCACTGAGCACAGGTCCCTCAACATGGCAATGGAGTCAGGGGGCTGTATCCCCCATTACGGAAAAGAGCAGAATTCATACATGTAGACTGTAGGCATCCCAGGTGGCACTAGTGGTAAAGAACCTGCCTGCCAGGGCAGGGGACGCTCCCCTCTTTGGGGGGGGGAAGACCCCTGGAGGGGGGTATAGCCCCCTCCAGTATTCTCATCTGGAGAATCCCATGGACAGAGGAGCCTGGAGGGCTACATTTCAGAGGATTACAAAGAGTCGGACACCACTGAGCGACTAACTTCACTTACTTAGACTGTCGTTGGGCAATCTCCCAACATCCATCTCATTCCCTTAACCAGAACCACACAGTCCTGGAAGGTCTGTTGTTGTTTGTCCAAGTCTTTGCAACCCCATGGACTGTAGGCCGCCAGGCTCCTCTGTCCATGGATTCTCCAGGTAAGAATACTGGGGTGAGTTGCCATCCCCTTCTCCAGGGGATCTTCCCAATCCAGGAATCGAACCTGCATCTTCTACATTGGCAGGAGGCTTCTGTACTGCTGAGCCACCAGGGAAGACCCCTGGAAGGTCTAGGGAATGAGTTTTCTAATTAGCTGAGTCTTAAGGATAATGTGGGGGGGGGGGGGGCGTGGGGCGAGAGGCGGACCGAGGAGGACAGAGAGAGAGAGCAAGGATAATGTAAGAAAGGACAGACGTGCTTTCCTGGGCACCCAGGCCACCAGGTGTACACCAGCAAGGTAGCTCACCCCCGTGCCTTTGTACGTCACACAGAGTGAATGACCGTAACCAGAGCTGTTCCTTTTACCGGACAATGTGGAAGAAGCGTGCCAGGAACCGCAGGAACCAGGACTCCACATTGCTTCTCAGACTCCCGTCTGTCCACTGAAGACACTCAGCACACCACGGAAGCAGTGCATTTTGCCTTCGAAACATCTTCCATATTTCCGAGTCCAGTCTCCAAGCCCCTTGACCGTTGTGTTTGTCTTTAGAAAGCAGCCATTCTTGACCAAATGCACACAGAGATTGCTATCTACCTGCTAGAGCTTCCACGAGAAACTGGTTCGTCTCTCTCCAATGCCTTCACTTCTAAATTGCAAGCTGTGATTTTTGGCATGATTATTAGAGACCATGACACGTAACAAGGTCAGGGAAAGGAGAAACATGATTTACTGTTTTCCCTCCCAGAAGGTTACCTGAATTTGTATGGGTCAGAGGTAGGCTCAGCTTTTTCCTGAGGGTTAAATATACAAGAAACTCAATAATCAGAGGTCAGGATAATGATAAATTACTTTCTTCCTTTCTCATAGCCCTCTTCTCAAAGAGGTCCATATCGCTGGGAAGATATAGGAGATAAAAGAGATAAAGACAAATCGAGGGCAAAACCAAAAAAGCCAAAAACCTCACAGCCGTATTCTTGAAATCTAAACTAAGTTCTGATCAATTAAACATTTTGAGTGTGAATTCTGAGCTCAATCTCTTTCCTTCCACCGTAAAGAAAAGACTAACACTGTACATGGAACCAGTGTGAGACAGAATAGAAAAAAACAGAATCGTAAATTCAAGAATATTTTACACCTGAGTGAAGCCACCAAAAATTTAGAGAAGTGAAAGTAGCTAAAACAGGCTCCGTTCATTGTTTTGTTAAAGCTTCGCTGAGATCTGCCTGGAGCAGAGCGAGAGAAAGGCTGAAATACAAAAGAGAGGGAGGGAGGCTTGCTGTCTAATCAGGTGTCCTGAGACAGGGGGAGAGTAGGCGATGGGGGCGGGAGACAGGGGCTCAAGCAGGGTCCTACTTCCCCCTGCCTAGGTACTTCCACCTCCCAGCAGCCGCCCTTTGCTGCTAAGTCGCTTCAGTCGTGTCCGACTCTGTGCGACCCCATAGACGGAGGCTCACCAGGCTCCCCTCCCTGGGATTCTCCAGGCAAGAACACTGGAGTGGGTTGCCATTTCCTTCTCCAATGCATGAAAGTGAAAGTCAAAGTGAAGTCGCTCGTCGTGTGCGACTCTTGCGACCCACGGACTGGATCCTACCGGCTCCTCCGTCCATGGGATTTTCCAGGCAAAAGTACTGGGGTGGGGTGCCATGCCCTTTATCCACCTGCAAAGCCCTTTCCCGAGTCCAGCAGCTCAGGTCAGCTAGGGAGTGTTTGTTTAGAAGCCCCCAGCCTTCCTGGACTCCATTGCTGCTAAGTCTTTTTAGATGTTAATTTGATGATTCACTCAAAGGCTTTCAAAAGAGGCTTTTAAGAAATGAAAGAAGCAAATGGGGTTTTAAAGCCCTGGCAGGCTGATTCAGATCAGTCTCCAGAGAGGTACAGAAGCATGCTGCAGAACTGGTTTGGCTTGGAACTGAAACCGCACGGAGGAGAAAATGTTTGCTGTACAGGGAGGCGTCACTTCCAGAAGGGAACTTAGCAAGGGGCCCATTTCCCAGTGCGGTTTATTTATCTTTAGAGATTTCTTTCCTGTCCACGTATCAGTATCACTGGAGACTGGAAACGATCACCAAGTGAAAACTCCTACGTTTCAGTATTTAAGATTCAAATCAAAGCAATAAAAATTTCCTACGATTAAATCTCGGCTTCCCAGGTAGCTCAGTGGTAAAGAATCCGCCTGCCAATGCAGGAGACACAGGAGACGTGGATTCGATCCCTGGGTCGGGAAGATGCCCTAGAGGAGGAAATGGCTAACCACCCCAGTATTCTTCTTGGAAAATTCCATGGACAAAGGAGCCTGGCGGGATACGGTCCATGAGGTCGCAAAGAGTAGGACCCAACTGAGTATGCACACATATGCATGATCAAATTTACTCTATTAAAGTTTCAATATAGAAGTATTTTTCACAGGTCTTATCCAAGATTCAGGATTCTGGGTGACTTTTAGACTTTACTGTGGAATTTTCTTTCCATTTGCAAGATTTAAGTGTTTAACAAGTATTTATTGGTGAAGGGACTAGCAGAAGCATGAGTGAGTCACACAAGAATCCGTTTACACCCTAAACCGCTAAGCTAGAGATGGAAAGTGCTGAGGACTGGGATCTTCTCAGGGGGAAAGGAAATGCAGAGCCTCCAAAAGTGTCGCTGAAGCCCACCCACCCGTCCACCAGTCCCTACCAAAGAAAGCAGGTGGTTTCTTTTCTTTCTTCCCGTTTCTTTCTTTCTCTGTTTAGCCACACTACTCGGCTTGTGGGATCTTAGTTCCCTGACCAGGGATAGAACCCATATCCACTGCCTTGGAAGGTGGAGTCTTACCCACTGGGCTGCCAGGAAAGTTCCCCCTTTTTTAGTGAAATATTTCAAACCTATGGAAAGACATAAATAGTCATACAATCAATACATTTTATTCCCCACTACCGACTTTAAGAAATTAAACCCTTCAAACAGTTCCCAGCATAACCTTAATTTTCCTCTCTCTCTTCAAGAAACAGCTCCTATCTGGAACTGAGTGTCTTCATTTCCATGTTCTTCTTCTACTAATCACATATATATTATTAATCACCTGATATTCAGTCACTAAGTCATGTCCCATGGGCTGTAGGCCACCAGGCTCCTCTGTCCGTGGGATTTCCCAAGCAAGAATACTGGAGTGGGTTGTCATTTCCGTATCTGGGGGATCTTCTGACCCAGGGATCGAACTTAGCAGGCAGATTCTTTACCACTGAGCCACCAGGGAAATCCATTCAGATCAAATCAGATCAGATCAGATCAGTCGCTCAGTCGTGTCAGACTCTTTGCGGCCCCATGAACCGCCATTACTGACCACTAATTAGGTATTGTTATGTACATTTTAAAGCCTCATCTGAATATAATACCACAGGGCTGCCCCAAGATGTGTGGGGTCCTGGGCAAATATTTTTTGCGGGGGCCCTTGAGTTGCCCAAAATAGTGTGTCAGCCCTCTGCTGGCAGCCCAGTCTTGCTTTGTGAAGTTCACAGCCAGTAGAAGCAGTCTGCCCACAATCCCAGGAAGGCATAGTCTAGGCACCTCGGGGTTTCTGGTCAACCTTACGTGTTTCACTGGAGGTTGAGAGGGAGGGCAGGTCTCCATCCAAGCTCAGAACACCCTGCCCAGAGAGCTGGGCCCAGGCCCTGCAGGAGTGGGGAAGGGGGCAGTCCCTCCAGGGTACAGAGACTCCTAGACAGGAGGACCAAGGACAGAGGTCCCAGTTGCCCCAGTCTAACACTGGCACTGGTTTACTGAATGCCTGCTTCTGCAACTCACCTTTGCCAGTCAACACTGTGAGATCTCCCCATGTTGACCACTATAGCTCCAGCTCATTCATTTTCATTGCTATTCAATGGATAACAATGTCTTTATCCATTCTCGTGATGATAGACATTTCCTTTGTTTACAGTTTTCCATGGTAAAAGACTGAATGTTGATTCAGACCTCAAACTCCAAGCCCATACAAGTGGAAATGTGTGACAACAAATTCTTAGAAGCTATTTTTTTTTTCCCCACTCAGAGCATGGGCAAAGACAAATTTCCTTGTTATTTCTCTTCCCTAAAAGTCAGATGTTTTTCTTTTATCCATTCCCTTCCAGGAGGATGTAGCCCTCTGAAGGTCTTGGAACTATGTAAGTGGAGTTCCTTGTCTCATCTCCTTTCTTGCATTAGCCACCAGGACGTTGTTCATTGAGCTTAAGGGGCCATCCAAGCATTTAGGTTACCAGATCGGCAGATACCCTCCACACGGCGGCAGCTTCAGCATCTGCCTACAACTCCCATTTCCAGCTGCCTTTCCATTTGTGACCCCTGGAAATTTCCTGATCTTCTTCTGACCTCACATAGGTATTTTAAAAGATTATTGTTGCATTTGAAATGAAATATATTACCAGCATTTGACTACAAATGCAAATGAAATAGCAGCATTTCTAGCTATTTTGTATTGGGGCTGTTTTCACTAAGTTGCTGTTTGTGTTTGTGCTGGTGATAGACTTAGCAGAGATTCCAGTCTAGTTAATGGCATGGTGTGTCTTGGGAGTAGAGCACAGCACATTAGTTTTTGCTGGTGAAGCTCTAGAAGACTGTGCAGGGCTCAGGTTCAACCCCTGTGGCAGCAGCTACCCAAAATCTAGAGTGAAGCTGGTTGGGGCAGAGGTAGCAGCTTGGAGGCATCAGTTCCAGGGTGCTGTGCCCAGAGTCAGTCTTGGAAGCCCATGTAGGTCCTGCTCCTCCAGCTCTTCCAGTGATTTTGTCAGGAGCTAATTCCCTCTGTCAAAGCACTTTCTCATTAAAATTGGAAAAGTGGCAACTGTTAGCTCCAGCTGAACCCTGCCTGACACAAACATCTGGACTCTAAAGACAGAAGAGGACTTTCCTAGTGGTCCAGTGGCTAAGATTCCACGCTCCCAATGCAGGGTGCCTGGGTTCAATCCCTGTTCAGGGAATTAGATCCCATATGCCACAACCAAGACTTGGATCAGCCAAATAAGTAAATAAAAATAAATAAATATTAAAAAAATAAAGACAGAATACATGATTAAATATATTTTAAAAAGGAGTCAGCCATGTTTGTAGTTGAACAAATGCAACTTAAGACAAGATCCTTCCTTCAATCTCTCAGTCGTGTCCGACTCTTTGTGACCCCATGGACCGTAGCCCACCAGGCTCCTCCAAAATGCACCGTGTACATTTTACTGTTATTTTTTTAAAGATACATTGCACCTATCACATTGGCAAGTATTCAAAATATAATGCCCAGTAATGGTAGATATTTGAGGAAGCAGAGACACTGTCATTCACTGCTCCTACTAATATAAACTTAATACAACCTTTCTGGACAAAAGAACTTTAAAAATGTGTATGACCTTGGACCTGGTGCTTCTACTTGGGAGAGAATATCCTAAAGGAATAATTAGGATATGCACGAAGATTTTATTGCAAGAATGTTCAATGACTTATTGTCTAATTTTTTAAATAGGAAATTATGTCACGTTGAACAATTGAGGGCTGGTCAAATAAATTATGGCTCATATGTAAGATAGAACATTATCCAGACTTTTAAAAATCTATAGTAGAAGAATGCTAATAACAGGGGAAACTCTTGCCAATGTATTCAGTGAAAATAACAGTTATAAACAATGAGCACAAGAGGATTCCAGTTTTGATAAAGAAGTAGATAAAATAATATTTTCAAGATATTAACAAACAATATGGATGAATCTCACAGACATCATTTGCATAAGTTTTGCCGGGGGTCTGTGCTGGGCCTTCCATTGCATGACTTGGGCTTTAGTTGCAGTGATCACAGGCTACCTTCTAGTTGCCATGCACAGGCTTCTCCTTGCAGTGGCTTCTCTTGTTGCTGAGCATGGGCTTAGCTGCTCCATGGCATGTGGAATCTTCCCAGACCCAGAATCAAACCCATGTCCCCTGCGCTGGCAGGTGGGTTCCCAGCCACTGGACCACTAGGAAAGTCCTCACAGACATCATCTTGGACAAAAGGAGCTAGATACAAAAGAGAGGCACATTAAAAGAAGTCAAAATGGTTTGCCTTCATGTGTGGGGGCAGGGGTGCAGGGAGAATGGATATTGACGGGAAAGGAATGGAAGCACGATTTCCGGGGTGCTGTGGATATTTTCTATCTTGAGCTAGGATGTAGTCATACGGGTGCCCACGGATAGAACTGTTTTGAGTTGTGAACTTTGGATGGTCTTCCTGCACTTTATTGTCTGCATTTTAAACCTCAACTTTAAAAAAGTAAAGATCTGGGGGAGGAGCTAAGATGGCGGACGAGTAGGACGGGGAGAATACTTTCTCCTCCACAAATCCATTAAAAGAACATTTGAATGCTGAATAAATTCTACAAAACAACTTCTGAATGCCCGCAGAGAACATCAGATCAGATCAGATCAGTCGCTCAGTCGTGTCCGACTCTTTGCGACCCCATGAACCGCAGCAAACCAGGCCTCCCTATCCATCACCAGCTCTCGGAGGTCACTCAGACTCACATTCATCGAGTCAGTGATGCCATCCAGCCATCTCATCCTCTGTCGTCCCCTTCTCCTCCTGCCCTCAATCCCTCCCAGCATCAGAGTCTTCTCCAATGAGTCAACTCTTCGCATGAAGTGGCCAAAATACTGGAGTTTCAGCTTCAGCATCATTCCCTCCAAAGAAATCCCAGGTCTGATCTCCTTCAGAATGGACCGGTTGGATCTCCTTGCAGTCCAAGGGACTCTCAAGAGTCTTCTCCAACACCACACTTCAAAAGCATCAATTCTTCGGCGCTCAGCCTTCTTCACAGTCCAGCTCTCACATCCATACATGACCACAGGAAAGACCATAGCCTTGACTAGGCGAACCTTTGTTGGCAAAGTGATGTCTCTGCTTTTGAATATGCTATCTAGGTTGGTCATAACCTTCCTTCCAAGGAGTAAGCGTCTTTTAATTTCATGGCTGCAGTCACCATCTGCAGTGATTTTGGAGCCCAGAAAAAGAAAGTCTGACACTGTTTCCACTGTTTCTCCATCTATTTCCCATGTAGTGATGGGACCAGATGCCATGATCTTCGTTTTCTGAATGTTGAGCTTTAAGCCAACCTTTTCACTCTCCACTTTCACTTTCATCAAGAGGCTTTTGAGTTCCTCTTCACTTTCTGCCATAAGGGTGGTATCATCTGCATATCTGAGGTTATTGATATTTCTCCCGGCAATCTTGATTCCAGCTTGTGTTTCCTCCAGTCCAGCATTTCTCATGATGTACTCTGCATATAAGTTAAATAAACATGGTGACAATATACAGCCTTGACGTACTCCTTTTCCTATTTGGAACCAGTCTGTTGTTCCATGTCCAGTTCTAACTGTTGTTTCCTGACCTGCATACAGATTTCTCAAGAGGCAGATCAGGTGGTCTGGTATTCCCATCTCTTTCAGAATTTTCCACAGTTTATTGTGATCCACACAGTCAAAGGCTTTGGCATAGTCAATAAAGCAGAAATAGATGTTTTTCTGGAACTCTCTTGCTTTTTCGATAATCCAGCGGATGTTGGCAATTTGATCTCTCGTTCCTCTGCCTTTTCTAAAACCAGATTGAACATCAGAAAGTTCACGGTTCACATATTGCTGAAGCCTGGCTTGGAGAATTTTGAGCATTACTTTACTAGCGTGCGAGATGAGTGCAATTGTGGGGTAGTTTGAGCACTCTTTGGCATTGCCTTTCTTTGGGATTGGGATGAAAACTGACCTTTTCCAGTCCTGTGGCCACTGCTGAGTTTTCCAAATTTGCTGGCATATTGAGTGCAGCACTTTCACAGCATCATCTTTCAGGATTTGGAATAGCTCAACTGGAATTCCATCACCTCCACTAGCTTTGTTCCTAGTGATGCTTTCTAAGGCCCACTTGACTTCACATTCCAGGATGTCTGGCTCTAGGTCAGTGATCACACGGTCATGATTATCTGGGTCGTGAAGCTCTTTTTTGTACAGTTCTTCTGTGTATTCTTGCCATCTCTTCTTAATATCTTCTACTTCCGTTAGGTCCATACCATTTCTGTCCTTTATGGAGCCCATCTTTGCATGAAATGTTCCTTTGGTATCTCTGATTTTCTTGAATAGATCCTTAGTCTTTCCCATTCTGTTGTTTTCCTCTATTTCTTTGCATTGATCGCTGAAGAAGGCTTTCTTATCTCTTCTTGCTCTTCTTTGGAACTCTGCATTCAGATGTTTATATCTTTCCTTTTCTCCTTTACTTTTCGCTTCTCTTCTTTTCACAGCTATTTGTAAGGCCTCCCCAGACAGCCATTTTGCTTTTTTCCATTTCTTTTCCATGGGGATGGTCTTGATCCCTGTCTCCTGTACAATGTCACGAACCTCATTCCATAGTTCATCAGGCACTCTATCAGATCTAGGCCCTTAAATCTATTTCTCACTTCCACTGTATAATCATAAGGGATTTGATTTAGGTCATACCTGAATGGTCTAGTAGTTTTCCCTACTTTCTTCAATTTCAGTCTGAATTTGGCAATAAGGAGTTCATGGTCTGAGCCACAGTCAGCTCCTGGTCTTGTTTTTGCTAACTGTATAGAGCTTCTCCATCTTTGGCTGCAAAGAATATAATCAATCTGATTTCGGTGTTGACCATCTGGTGATGTCCATGTATAGAGTCTTCTCTTGTGTTGTTGGAAGAGGGTATTTGCTATGACCAGTGCATTTTCTTGGCAAAACTCTATTAGTCTTTGCCCTGCTTCATTCCGTATTCCAAGGCCAAATTTGCCTGTTACTCCAGGTGTTTCTTGACTTCCTACTTTTGCATTCCAGTCCCCTATAATGAAAAGGACATCTTTTTTGGGTGTTAGTTCTAAAAGGTCTTGTAGGTCTTCATAGAACCTTTCAACTTCAGGTTCTTCGGCGTTACTGGTTGGGGCATAGATTTGGATTACTGTGACATTGAATGGTTTGCCTTGGAAACGAACAGAGATCATTCTGTCATTTTTGAGATTGCATCCAAATACCTTGTCTACAAGAGATAACCAAAAGACTAAAATGGGTCAAATGGATACAAAAACTAGACCCCTATATATGTTGTCTACAAGAGAACCACCTTAAAATACGGGATATATACTGACTGAAAATGAAGGGCTGGAAAAAGATTTTCTATGCAAATATGGACCAAAAGAAAACAAGAGTAGCAACACTCATATCAGATAAAATTGACTTTAAAGATCCTGAAAAGGAGACAATCAAGGTTATACATAACAACTTAAAGGAAAAATCCAAAAAGAAGTTATAACAATTATAAATATATATGCACCCAACATTGGAGCATTGATATATCTAAGACAAACATTAATTAATATGATAGAAGAAATATGTAACAATACAATAATAGTGGGAGACTTTAATACCCCACTCACAATCTGGCTGTAATAGACAAAGTAAAGAGGAAAACAAATTCACTTATGAGCCTCAAAAAATTCAGTTCACTCAGGAGAGTTAAAAAAAAAAAATAGACTTATTTGTTCACTCTGTAAAGGTTTATTGACTATTTTATGGGTCTGGTACCACTTTGGGTAGTAGGGAGGAAGAAGTGACAAATGTGATCCTGTCCTAAATAATATATTGTGGTAAAGATAGACCTACCAATACAAAATACCAAGATGTGCCTAAGATGAGGACACCCAAACTGGACTTTTAGTTTCCTGAACTTTTCATTTCTAGATCAAACTTCCTAATATAGGATGAATTTAACATGATTTTTTTAAAGTGTTCTTTGTGATTAAAAACAGAAAGCCATTAGTTAAGAAATTACATATACTTCTCCCCACCATCACTCCCCTTCTTTCTTCCCATTTCCCTCCCACCCTCATTGATCCTTTCCTTTGTCCATTTTCCCCCGCAAAAAAAAAAAAAAAAAAGAACTCAATAAATTAGTTTCCTTCTCAAAAAAAAAAACTAAGATCATGGCATCCGGTCCCATCACTAGGCAAATAGATGGGGAAACAATGGAAACAGTGACAGAAAAAAAAATAAATAAAAAAGTAAAGATCTTTCTGCTGGTGTCCTGTCCCCTGCCCCTCCACACCTCTAGCATCAGACAGGAGCGTCCAGTCACTTGTCGGTTGTCTGGAGAAAGGTGTGAGAAAGCAGCAGTCCCAGTGGCCGCAGAGTTAACACCCAGGGGTCTCCAGCTTCTCACGGCCCACAGTCCTCCTGGAGCTAAGCCCCGCCCTCAGGATCCAGGCAGGACTTCCCTTAGGCCATCGACAACGTGCAGCTGCTCACGGAGGCCTGAAGGCCCGGCTTGGGCTCTGTGCCTGCCCGTGGGGATGACCCCCTCTTACATTGTCCTCGGGTGTGAAAAGACCTCGGGAAGGAGAGTATGCCCCAGGAGAGGAGGGGGCGGAGGTGGGGTGGGGAGCACAGACACTGCAAATATCTAGTTCATGAAATTCCTAAGCAGACGTAGTGGTTAAATACCTCCCACTGCAAAGGTATAAAGGGAAGAGGGAAGGAAGGAAGCAAGTTGGGGAAGGAAGGAACAAAAAAAGACTTTAAAAATGAATGCTAAAATAGAATTACGAATGATTTTTTAAATTGTCATTCGTCTGTATTTCCTAAATTGTTTTTTAACAGAAGATGTATATTATTTTCTCAATAAGAAAAGGAGGCTGTTTTGTTTGTGCTTCATGTACGGACACTGCATGCGTGGTAGGACGTGTATAGTGCTCAACAGTTCCCAACAGGTCCTGTTCAATTTTGACCTTAGGTCAACCCGGCCTGGTTTTAGGTGACCTCAGGTTGACCTATGCTGGTCTTTGAGCATTTTGGGTTATTTATCACTTTGAGAATTGTGCAAGAAACATGACTTTGTTGGGAGTTTTTTTCCGATAACAGATTACTAAAGACATACCAAGAAAGAAAGCATGCCTGGTGCACGTAAGAGCAGGCTGGATTCTCTCCAGCACTACACACAGGTAGGCCCCGGGCAGACAGCCCAGGAGGGGGTGGGTTGCCTCTGGCCGTCAGGGTCTTTCCGCGCTCCTCCCTGTTTTCAGCACTTGTTTCCAGAAAAGGCTCTTTCCAGGAAAGGCAGTCTCTTTCTTACTGAATTTAAAAGCACTGAGCAAGCAATCAGAGTCTTAACAGAGATGCTCTAGTTGTAGATTTTTGCAAAAAGAATCAACCACTGCACAGGTGTTTTATGACAGAATAGGAGGCCTCTGTATTGCCTTCAACATCAGTCCTTTAATACCAGCTGCCACCAACTCTGCTACTCTAAGACCCTGACCCAATCCATTTCCCACCCCAGTCACTGCTCCAAGTTCCCTGTTTCTGCTTGGGATGGTCCGTGATTGTTGCCACATTATAAAATCATGTCCACATTGGTTGGACCCCCTTCTACGCTCAGTTTAGTGACCAGGTGCCACTAAACAGAAAGTTTGAGGCTTTTTCATACGTTCATTGGGTTCTCATGACAAGAATATACTGCAGTGGTTTGCCATTCCTTCCTCCAGTGGAGCATGTTTTGTCAGAACTCTTCATTATAACCTGTCTGTCTTGGGTGACCCCGCATGGCATGGCTCATAGCTTCATTGAGTTATGGAAGCCCTTTCACCACAAGGCTGTGGTCCATGAAGGGGGAAGAACCAGTCCATCCTAAAGGAAATCAATCCTGAATGTTCATTGAAAGGACTGATGCTGAAGCTGAAGCTCCAATACTTTGGCCACCTGATGTGAAGAGCTGACTCATTTGAAAAGACCCTGATGCTGGGAAAGATTGAGGGAAGGAGGAGAAGGGGATGACAGAGGATGAGATGGTTTGATGGCATCACTGACGCAATGGACATGAGTTTGAGCAAAGTCCAAGAGATAGTGGAGGACGGGGGACCCTGGTGTGCTGCAGTCATTGGGGTTGCAAAGAGTTGGACACTACTTAGTGACTGAACAACAACAATTTACAGTAGTTTGACAAACCATTTCTTGATTTTGTGATGTTGCAAAAGTGATACACATTCAGCACTCTCTGCCACTGCCTAACTCTGGCTCAGGAAAAGATCCAAATTCCAAATTGAAGTACAATTTCTACTAAATGTGTGACAACAGTCAACAATCAATACACTAACACTCTGTACACAGACAAGCATTGTTTTTCACTTTCAGTACTGTATTCAATAAATCACATGAAATATTTCAATACTTTACTGTAGGATAAGCTTTGTGTTAGATGACTTTGCCCAACTGTGGGCTAAAGTAAGTGTTCAGAGCACGTTCAAGGTGCGTAAGGCTAAGTTATGATGTTTGGTGGGTTGGCTGTATTAAATACATTTTTGACTTGGGATATTTTCCATTTATAATGGGTTTCTAACGTGCAACCTCATCAAGGAAGATCTGCAGTTGGGACCGGTAGGGAGATAGTTTGCATAAGTAATTGAAGGCAGGATGAGCGAGGGTGAAACTCCTGTGGCTGGAGCTGAGACTTCTAGGTGGAGCTTCTTCTCCCCAGAGGCTGAAACAGAAACTCAAACACACTTACTGATGGACAGAAGGGATGGCAGGATATCAAAGAGTAAGCTGATTAATTTGTATTTTATCTTAAAAGCAACAGTGCATCAAACAAAGAGTTCTGAGCAGTCCAGCTTATATTGTACTTTAGAAAGATGTATCTGCAGGATGGGTAAGGAAGGGAGGCCCGGTGATGTGGAAGCTTGGCTGCAGGCTACTCCTCAGGATAAGGAAGGGAGACCTGGTGATGCAGAAGCTGGGCTGTAGGCTACTCCCCAGGAGAGAAGGCACTTAGGGGACAACCCCAAAAACAGACATCGTCAAACAAGATTCACTGGACTTGAGTGCCGCACTGGGTGAGAAAGGTTCACACAAGGGAAGAATTGAAGACAATGCTGACCTATAAACCTGGTGAAACTGGATACCCTCCCCGACCTCTTCCTGTTCGCTCATTTAATTGAACACCAATCGAGCACTTACCACGTACAAAGAGCTAGATTTTAAAAGATAGGAAAGGGAGACAGCATGTACTCTTCCAGAAGCTTATGAGAGTGCAGCCGAGTGTGAAAGAGGCAGCTCAACAGTTACAAAAATGATGCAAAGATGCAGGCCTTGCTGCCCTTGGCTCGGGGTGCTCCCGAGCGTGGAGAAGGGTCTTTAATTCTCATAACAGGTACTGTCATCAACACGAACCCTGCTGGCCCCCACGCTGGCTCATTCTGTCATGGCTTTATTCATTTATTTGGCTGGGCTGGGTCTTAGTTGTGGCACGTGGGATCTTCGGTCTTCATTGCGGTATGCAGGATCCTCTTTTTTTTTTTTTAGTTGCAGCATATTTTTAATTGCAGCATACACTCTGAGTTGAGGCATGTGGGATCTAGTTCCCTGACCAGAGATCGAACCTGGGTCCCATGCATTGGGAGTGTAGAGTCTTAGCCACTGGACCACCAAGTCCCTGTCAAGGCTTTCTCTGTGTGTCATGGCTTTGTGTCTGTGTGTTAAGTCACTTCAATCATGTCCGACTCTTTGTGACCCCATGGACTGTAGCCCACCAGGCTCCTCTGTCCATGGGATCCTCCAGGCAAGAATACTGGAGTGGGTTGCCATGCCCTTCTCCAGGGGATCTTCCCGACCCAGGGATGGAACCTATGTCTCTTATGTCTCCTGCACTGGCAGGTGAGTTCTTTACCACGAGTGTTACCTCTTCAGGTAGAGGCAAAGCCTGGAAAATTCCCAAGGGGGCTGAGGGTGGGATCTCTGGGGCCAGGAAGGAGCAGGGCGCTGCAGATGGGAAGGAGCCCCAGGAAGCCTGGTTCCCTTTCCTGAGCAGGAGGTGCAGTGGGTGGACCCAGCAGTACCAGGTCACCTCACATTTGATTACACCCCTGCTTAGCATCCCACCTACTTTTTCTCTCACTGAGAATCCATAAAGCTGGAGCTGGAAAAGACAGTTCAGGGCATAGGACCTCATCTGTACATGAAGAGCCCTCCCCCGCCCTTGCAGTGTTCCTGGTTCTTCATTCCTCTCCATTTGCTCTCACTAACAAGACTTAACTATGTTGAATCATTAGAAAGCTAAGTGGTAAGTACACAATAATGTTTTAATGAAGTCACAGAATGGTGTTAAGAGCTAGTAATGACTTAATGTGTTTTTCCTTCTAGGGTCATTTACATTTTATATTAGAAAGCTCTTTAACACTCTTAACAGCAACAACAAAACAAATTCAAGTCAACAAGACAAAAACAGGTGCCCGCTCTAGGTTGCAACAGATGAGAGCAGAAGAGGGTAGATGGCATTCTGCAGAGGGGAGTAAGAGCTTCTCACATTTCACCCTCCACACCCAGGTTGCTGTCCCCTTGTCCTTCTATGAATGCATCTGACCCTGGATGTACAAATTCCCACATGAACTAAGCGGCTGGATGCATGATCTAATTAGGAGAAAGGGTCAGGGGGCAGAGAAAAGTGATGAAGAGGACACCTAAGAAACTCAAGACATGAGTGATGACAATCCCTCACTCCTCTTTGCTAACATTGGGATTTGAAATTGTTTCACAAGCAATATAAGGGATGTAATGTAACTTGCACATCAGAGATTTAGATCCGTGATTCCGGGTCAGATTCCCTGGGAATCACCAAAAGATGGGCCTCTATTTTTAGTGCTGACACTAATAAGCCGAGACCCACATTCCCACAGCGGGTTGACTATGTTCTCCAGGCTTCTGGCTCAACTTCGTCCTCAAACAGCATAGAACACGTGCACTGTACAGAAGCCCAGCTGCCAGGACAGACAAGCTGAAATCCAGCTCACGCCCAGTTCACCAAGTCTCGACCCATGGGCTAGTCTACACGGCTCCAGAGAAAAGAGTACGTCTTCTTTTTTGAGTGGTCTGATCCAAGAAGGGTCTGTTCCTGATTTGAACAAAGGACTACATAGGTTAGGAACCTCTAACTACTTCTTGTCTCCCTGGAACCTACAAAAGAATAAATTGATGTCTTTGGAAATAAATAAACTACTCCCAGGGACCTCTTCCAGGGTCCATGTCAGATCAGATCAGATCAGATCAGTCGCTCAGTCGTGTCCGACTCTTTGAGACCCCATGAATCACAGCACGCCAGGCCTCCCTTACCAGCACGCCAGTGAACTCCCGGAGTTCACTCAGACTCACATTCATCGAGTCAGTGATGCCATCCAGCCATCTCATCCTTGGTCATCCCCTTCTCCTCTTGCCCTCAATCCCTCCCAGCATCAGAGTCTTCTCCAATGAGTCAACTCTTAGCATGAGGTGACCAAAGTACTGGAGTTTCAGCTTTATCATCATTCCTTCCAAAGAAATCCCAGGGCTGATCTCCTTCACAATGGACTGGTTGGATCTCTTTGCAGTCCAAGGGACTCTCAAGAGTCTTCTCCAACACCACAGTTCAAAAGCATCAATTCTTCGGCATTCAGCCTTCTTCACAGTCCAACCCTCACATCCACACATGACCACAGGAAAAACCATAGCCTTGACTAGACAGAACTTTGTTGGCAAAGTAATGTCTCTGCTTTTGAATATGCTATCTAGGTTGGTCATATGGAGAAGGTAATGGCACCCCACTCCAGTACTCTTGCCTGGAAAATCCCATGGATGGAGGAGCCTGGTGGGCTGCAGTCCATGGGGTCGCTAAGAGTCGGACACGACTGAGCGACTTCACTTTAACTTTTTCGCTTTCATGCATTGGAGAAAGAAATGGCAACCCACTCCAGTTTTCTTGCCCGGAGAATCCCAGGGGCAGGAGAGCCTGGTGGGCTGACGTCTATGGGGTCACATGGAGTTGGACACGACTGAAGTGACTTAGCAGCAGCAGCAGGTTGGTCATAACTTTCCTTCCAAGGAGTAAGCATCTTTTAATTTCATGGCTGCAGTCACCATTTGCAGTGACTTTGGAGCCCAGAAAAGAAAGTCTGACAATGTTTCCACTGTTTCCCCATCTATTTCCCATGAAGTGATGGGACCAGATGCCATGATCTTCGTTTTCTGAATGTTGAGCTTTAAGCCAACTTTTTCACTCTCCACTTTCACTTTCATCAAGAGGCTTTTGAGTTCCTCTTCACTTTCTGCCATAAGGGTGGTGTCATCTGCATATCTGAGGTTATTGATATTTCTCCCAGCAATCTTGATTCTAACTTGTGTTTCTTCCAGTCCAGCGTTTCTCATGATGTACTCTGCATATAAGTTAAATAAGCAGGGTGACAATATAGAGCCTTGACATACTCCTTTTCCTATTTGGAACCAGTCTGTTGTTCCATGTCCAGTTCTAACTGTTGCTTCCTGACCTGCATACAAATTTCTCAAGAGGCAGATCAGGTGGTCTGGTATTCCCATCTCTTTCAGAATTTTCCACAGTTTATTGTGATCCACACAGTCAAAGACTTCGGCATAGTCAAGAAAGCAGAAATAGATGTTTTTCTGGAACTCTCTTGCTTTTTCCATGATCCAGCAGATGTTGGCAATCTGATCTCTGGTTCCTCTGCCTTTTCTAAAACCAGCTTGAACATCAGGAAGTTCATGGTTCACATATTGCTGAAGCCTGGCTTGGAGAATTTTGAGCATTACTTTCCTAGCATGTGAGATGAGTGCAACTGTGCGGTAGTTTGAGCATTCTTTGGCATTGCCTTTCTTTGGGATTGGAATGAAAACTGACCTTTTCCAGTCCTGTGGTCACTGCTGAGTTTTTCAAATTTGCTGGCATATTGAGTGCAGCACTTTCACAGTATCATCTCTCAGGATTTGGAATAGCTCAACTGGAATTCCATCACCTCCACTAGCTTTGTTTGTAGTGATGTTTCCTAAGGCTCACTTGACTTCACATTCCAGGATGTCTGGCTCTAGGTCAGTGATCACACCATTGTGATTATCTGGGTTATGAAGATCTTTCTTGTACAGTTCTTCTGTGTATTCTTGCCATCTCTTCTTAATATCTTCTGCTTCTGTTAGGTCCATACCATTCCTGTCCTTTATCGAGCCCATCTTTGCATGAAATGTTCCTTTGGTATCTCTGATTTTCTTGAAGAGATCTTTAGTCTTTCCCATTCTGTTGTTTTCCTCTATTTCTTTGCATTGATCACTGAAGAAGGCTTTCTTATCTCTTCTTGCTGTTCTTTGGAACTCTGCATTCAGATGTTTATATCTTTCCTTTTCTCCTTTGCTTTTCGCTTCTCTTCTTTTCACAGCTATTTGTAAGGCCTCCCCAGACAGCCATTTTGCTTTTTTGCATTTCTTTTCCATGGGGATGGTCTTGATCCCTGTCTCCTGTATAATGTCACAAACCTCATTCCATAGTTCATCAGGCACTCTATCTATCAGATCTAGGCCCTTAAATCTATTTCTCACTTCCACTGTATAATCATAAGGGATTTGATTTAGGTCATACCTGAATGGTCTAGTGGTTTTCCCTACTTTCTTCAATTTCAGTCTGAATTTGGCAATAAGGAGTTCATGGTCTGAGCCACAGTCAGCTCCTGGTCTTGTTTTTGCTAACTGTATAGAGCTTCTCCATCTTTGGCTACAAAGAATATAATCGATCTGATTTCGGTGTTGACCATGTGGTGATGTCCATGTGTAGAGTCTTATCTTGTGTTGTTGGAAGAGGGTGTTTGTTATGACCAGTACATTTTCTTGGCAAAACTCTATTAGTCTTTGCCCTGCTTCATTCCGTATTCCAAGGCCAAATTTGCCTGTTACTCCAGGTGTTTCTTGACTTCCTACTTTTGCATTCCAGTCCCCTATAATGAAAAGGACATCTTTTTTGGGTGTTAGTTCTAAAAGGTCTTGTAGGTCTTCATAGAATCATTCAGCTTCAGCTTCTTCACCATTACTGGTTGGGGCATAGACTTGGATTACTGTGACATTGAATGGTTTGCCTTGGAAATGAACAGAGATCATTCTGTCGTTTTTGAGATTGCATCCAAGTACTTACTGCATTTCGAACTCTTTTGTTGATCATGATGGCCACTCCATTTCTTCTGAGGGATTCCTGCCCGCAGTAGTAGATATAATGGTCATCTGAGTTAAATTCACCCATTCCAGTCCATTTGAGTTTGCTGATTCCTAGAATGTCAACATTCACTCTGGCCACTTCTTGTTTGACCACTTCCAATTTGCCTTGATTCATGGACCTGACATTCCAGGTTCCTATGCAATATTGCTCTTTACAGCATCGGACCTTGCTTCTATCACCAGTCACATCCACAGCTGGGTATTCTTTTTGCTTTGGCTCCATCCCTTCATTCTTTCTGGAGTTATTTCTCCACTGATCTCCAGTAGCATATTGGGCACCTACTGACTGACCTGGGGTGTTTCTCTTTCAGTATCCTATCATTTTGCCTTTTCA
This sequence comes from Tragelaphus eurycerus, assembly GCA_935064755.1. Classification (NCBI taxonomy): domain Eukaryota; kingdom Metazoa; phylum Chordata; class Mammalia; order Artiodactyla; family Bovidae; genus Tragelaphus; species Tragelaphus eurycerus. The sequence goes on along the minus strand of CAKXYN010000039.1, from coordinate 17,693,519 downwards.
TACTGTTCATGGGGTTCTCAAGGCAAGAATACTGAAGTGGTTTGCCATTCCCTTCTCCAGTGGACCACATCCTGTCAGATCTTATCAAACAAAACACAGTGCTGAATTTAAAATAATACTGCGAAGGGGTCTCCCATGTCTTTCCAAGCCCTTTGAATGAGTGTCCACTATTACCCCATCTATTCAACATTGCACTGGAGGCCCTGAACAGGGCAATAAGGCAAGAAAAATAAATAAAATGTTTAAAAATTAGACGGCAACAAGTAAATTTATTTACTTAGAAAATTTTATTTACTCAGAAAATTTAGTAAAATTTACTAAATCTTTACTAAAATTTACTAAATTTACAAGTAAATTTAGTTACATAGAAAAAAATGAACAAATTATTAGAAATAAAAATAAATTGATCAGAGTCACTGGCTACAAGGTCAATATATGGTTGCATATTGTCACCATGTTTATTTAACTTATATGCAGAGTACATCATGAGAAATGCTGGACTGGAAGAAACACAAGTTGGAATCAAGATTGCTGGGAAAAATATCAATAACCTCAGATATGCAGATGACACCACCCTTATGGCAGAAAGTGAAGAGGAACTCAAAAGCCTCTTGATGAAAGTGAAAGTGGAGAGTGAAAAGGTTGGCTTAAAGCTCAACATTCAGAAAACAAAGATCATGGCATCTGGTCCCATCACTTCATGGGAAATAGATGGGGAACAGTGGAAACAGTGTCAGACTTTGTTTTTCTGGGCTCCAAAATCACTGCAGATGGTGACTGCAGCCATGAAATTAAAAGACGCTTACTCCTTGGAAGGAAAGTTATGACCAACCTAGATAGCATATTCAAAAGCAGAGACATCACTTTGCCAACAAAGGTTCGCCTAGTCAAGGCTATGGTCTTTCCTGTGGTCATGTATGGATGTGAGAGCTGGACTGTGAAGAAGGCTGAGCGCCGAAGAATTGATGCTTTTGAACTGTGGTGTTGGAGAAGACTCTTGAGAGTCCCTTGGACTGCAAGAAGATCCAACCAGTCCATTCTGAAGGAGATCAATCCTGGAATTTCTTTAGAAGGAATGATGCTAAAGCTGAAACTCCAATATTTTGGCCACCTCATGCGAAGAGTTGACTCATTGGAGAAGACTCTGATGCTGGGAGGGATTGAGGGCAGGAGGAGAAGGGGCCGACAGAGGATGAGATGGCTGGATGGCATCACTGACTTGATGGGTGTGAGTCTGGGTGACCTCCGGGAGCTGGTGATGGACAGGGAGGCCTGGCGTGCTGCGGTTCATGGGGTCACAAAGAGTCGGACACGACTGAGCGACTGATCTGATCTGATATATACAACAAAGATTGACAGTGAAAACTATTTAAATATAATTTATGATAGTATAAAAAATATAAATACCTAGGAATAGTTCTAACAACAAGAAAATGTGTCCAATCTCTGTGCTAAAAACTGTAAAGAATTTCTGGGAGAATAACTAAATAAATAGATATTCCAACATAAATGAGGGAGAGTACTCTATATGGTGGTAACATTTCTATATTCTACTGGAAATGACAAAATATTCGTTTTAATTAAGACTGTGAAATATTAAGTATGTATATTGTAATTCCTAGAGTAATCACTAAAATAGATACAAAGAGATATAATTTTAAAACAATAGGAAATTAAAAGGGAACGCTCAAAAGTTATTCAAATAATCTAAAACAAGGCAGAAAAGGGGAAATAAAGGCATGAAAAACAGAAAGAACAAAAAGAAAATAACAAAATTTTAAAATAACTTAAATCCAGACATATCAATAACTACACTATTAAATATAAATGACCTCCACCATGGGTCAACAAACTTTTTCCATTAAGTGCAAGATAGTAAATATTTGAGAACTTCTCAGCTATATAGTCTCTGCTGTAAATCTGCTTTGGTAGGGGAAAAATAGCCAGAGAAAAGATATAAAGAAATGAGCATGGCTATGTTTCAATAAAACTTTATTGACATAAAACTTTAATACAAAAGCAAGACTTCACCCACAGGCATAGTTTGCTGGCCCTTGGTCTAAACACATCAATAAAAAGATACCTGTAAAGTGGATTAAAAAACAAGACCAAACTATATGCTGTCTATAAAACAAAACAAAAACACATAGACACACCCTGTCTTCAATATAAAGATATAAGTATGTTAAAAATAAAAGAATAGAAGGAAATGTACTGTTTAAATACTAACCAAGAGAAGGCTGGAGTGGCTGGGTTAATATCACAAAGTGGAAAGAGCAAGAAAAATTACCAGGAATAAAAAGGGACATTTTGTTGAAAGGCAATTCTCCAAAGGCTCCAACACTGTCAACATCTCGTGAACAGAAGCAAAGATTGTCTTGGATCTGCAGTATCTTTTCAAGGATGTTTGTATAGTCAACAGCACTGGAAATAGGAACAGAGCTTCCCCTCTCAGCAAGAGGCTGGTTTGTTTTCATTCTAGTATAATATCTCCCTTTGGATCAAAGGTCAGGAGTCTGCTGCCCGTTATGAGGTTTGAGTTCCCTAATCCAGATCCTCTGCTGTGATGCAACCTGCTGCGTGTACTGGGTACTGCTGCTATCTGGTCCCCTTTGCATCATTCAGTGGGAAATGGGGCTCGAGGTAGTGGTATAAAAGCTGAAACTGTGGCTCCTGGGGGATGGATGTGTGTGTGTGCATACGTGCATGCTCTATCACTCAAGTCATGTCCTCAGTCATGTCTGACTCTTTTAGACCCCATGGACTGTAGCCCACCAGGCTCCTCAGTCCATGGAATTCTCTAGGCAAGAATACTGGAGCACATTGCCATTTCCTACACCAAGGGGTCTTCCAACTCAGGAAAGTCCCACATCTCTTACATCTCCTGCATTGGCAGGTGGATTCTTTACCACTGTGCCACCTGGGAAGCTCTGCTTTAGTGGCTAATAAAGTCCTGTGACACTGACCAAGGAGCCTGGGTCTTCTGCTAGTTCCTGTGAACCTGTAGCAGGGTAACTTGTTAGTCTGCAAGCAGGGGAAAACCTTAGACCCTTCACTCTCCTTGCAAATGACAAAAGGGTCACCATAATAACACAGCCTTTCTAGTTCAGTTCAGTTCAGTTGCTCAGTCGTGTTTCTTTGCAACCACATGGACTGCAGCACACGAGGCCTCCCTGTCCATCACCAACTCCCAGAATTTACTGAAACTCATGTCCATTGAGTCGGTGATGCCATTCAACCATCTCATCCTCTGCCGTCCCCTTCTCCTCCTGCCTTCAATCTTTCCCAGCATCAGGGTCTTTTCAAATGAGTAAGCTCTTTGCATCAGGTGGCCAAAGTATTGGAGTTTCAGCTTCAACATCAGTCCTTCAGCCTTTCTAAATGTACAACTAAATGTCAGGTGTATGCATCTGATTGCAGCCATGAAATTAAAAGATGCTTACTCCTTGGAAGGAAAGTTATGACCAACCTAGATAGCATATTCAAAAGCAGAGACATTACTTTGTCAACAAAAGTCCGTCTAGTCAAGGTTATGGTTTTTCCAGTGGTCATGTATGGATGTGAGAGTTGGACTGTGAAGAAAGCTGAGCTCTGAAGAAATTGATGCTTTTGAACTGTGGTGCTGGAGAAGACTCTTGAGAGTCCCTTGGACTGCAAGGAGATCCATCCAGTCCATCCTAAAGGAGATCAGTCCTGGGTGTTCATTGAAAGGACTGATGTTGAAACTGAGGCTCCAATACTTTGGCCACCTGATTCGAAGAATTAACTCACTGGAAAACACCCTGATGCTGGGAAAAATTGAAGGCAGGAGGAGAAGGGGATGACAGAGATGAGATGGGGGGATGACAGAGGATGAGATGGTTGGATGGCATCACCGACTCAATGGACATGAGTTTGAGTAAACTCCGGGAGCTGGTGAGGGACAGGGAGGTCTGGCCTGCTGCGGTTCACGGGGTCACAAAGAGTCGGACATGACTGAGCAACTGAACTGAACTGATGGATCTGACAACAGAATTTCAAGATGCCTGCAGCAAAAACTGGGATAGAAATGAAAGGAGAAATGGACAAATCCACAATGAGAGCTGGAGAATTCAACACTCCTCTCTCAGTAATCACTAGAACAAACAGAAAATCAGTAAGGACCCAGAACTTAAAAATACCTTACCCAGCTAACCTGACTGGTATTTGTAGACTATTTCATCTAATACATTCTTCCAGAAGAATATTCACCAAAGGAGATCATATTTGGGGTGATAAAACAAACCTTGAGAAAGTTAAAAGAAGTAAAATCATATAAAATACATCCTATAACCAAAATAGAATTCAGAAATCAATAGGTCAAAGGTAACTGGAAATTTTCCAAACTTAAAAATGAACCAACAGAACTTCTGATTTCAGCTCTTCTGAGCGACACATCTTAAGAGGTGCCCTATACTTTTGTGGATTTTACTTCCAAGAGACCCACCAAGGTTTCAGGCAGGGGAAGGGGAAAAGCAACCATTTGAAACACAGTTTTCCATAAGAAAGGCCTGCCCCTTGTGGGAAATTTACAGTTGCTTCTAATTTGAAGAAATGCAATTAGCCAACTCCAGCCCCCTTGAGCCTTCTAGTCTCAGGTAAGGGGATGCGAAACAACACAAACAAAAAAGGCTAAGAATTGCTTCTGAAAGTCACAGCCCAAATACTAAGAGAGGTGAAGGCGCTCAGTCGTGTCTGACTCTTTGCGACCCCATGGACAGTAGCCAGCACCAGGCTCCTCCGTCCATGGGATTTTCTTGGCAAGAGTACTGGAGTGGGTTGCCATTTCCTTCTCCAGACTAAGGCCCACTAAAAAACTGAGATTATATTATTAGATAACACCTCATCTTCCCTCACACCTTACCACCACATCAACAGGACTCCATTATATAAAAACAAGGAATTACAATTAAAGAGCTAGCTGCAAACAGACTCTACTTAAGCTTCTAGGGGAATTCCCTAGCAGTTCAGTTGTTAGGGCTTTCCACTTTCACTGCCGTGGCTGGGGTTCAATTCCTGATTGGGGACTAAGATCCCACAAGCCATGTGGTGCAGCAAAAAAAAAAAAAAAAAAGTTCTTAGGAAACCCAAAGACAACAGAGAAACATAAAAAAATTAAGGAAACTAGAGGGAGTGCCTGGTACCTATGGCTACAGCAGACATTAAACACAGGCCAATTCCTGGTCATATTAACCTAAAACTTAGCACAAAAAGCCTAGTCACTTCTGTTCCTATTAGCTGGTTATCTGGCTTTCAATAAAAAATTATAAGGCAAGCTAAAAGACAAGAAAAGAATACACTGGGAAGAGACAGCATCAGAAGCTGACTCAGATATGACACAGTTTTGAATTCTCAGACTGGGAATCTAAAACAATTACAGTGAGTAAGTTAGTGGGTAAAGGAAAAAGTAGATTCAAGAACAGGTGGGTAATAAGCATGTGAGTGCACAAGCACATGCTCAGTCCTGTCTGACCCTTTGTGACCCCATGGACTGTAGCCCACCAGGCTCCTCTGTCCATGGGATTTTCCAGGTGTGACTACTACAGTGGTTTGCCATTTCCTGCTCCAGGGGATCTTCCTGACCTAGGGACTGAACTCAAGTCTCCTGCATTGGCAGTCAGATTATTTTACCACTGAGCCACCAGGGAAGCCCAGGTAATAAGCACACAGTATGTGTATGTAGAGAAAGAAATATCCCCTGTTGACCATTTTTAAAAGGTTCCAGATTGGGTACTGTGTTTTAACCAAATTTTAAGATTAATGGGGCAACTGTGGAGGGAAGAACACTTGCTACGACTATGCAGATTTTATAAATGTGCAACAAAAGTTTTTGTTTTACGTTAGAAAAAAAAATTTTTTAACTCAGTGTTGTATATTCACTTTAACAACAAAATAAAATAAAGATATCATAAGAAAAGGATTAAGCAAGGCACAGACAAGGAGAATATATTCATAATACATGTACCTAATAAAAGATTCACATCCAGAAAATATAAAGCATCCCCAGAAATTGTAGAGAAAAGACAGACAAACTCATTAAAAAATAGATTTGAACAATCATTTCACAAAAGTAAGTAACCCAAAAGGCCAGTAAGTTAGTTAAGGGGCTGAACATCATTATTCATTAGAGCAAAAAAAAAGGAATGAAAACCACAAGGAGATATTGCTACATACTCACCAAGAATTTAAAAAAAAAAACAAAAACTTTTAATGCCAAATGTTGGCAAGGATGTAAAATAACTGTCATATATCAATTCAACCTTTGAGGGAAACTGCTAGGCAGTGTCTATTAAAACTAAACATACTCCTATGCCATGACATAAAATTTGCACTCATTCGTATATACTCAACAAGACTGTGTGTATTTTTTCACCAAAGACCATGGGAATGTTCGCTCGCTGCTTCAGTCATAACCACCAAAAACTGAAAACCAAAATGCCTATCAATGATGGAAAGGATTGAATGTTGGAATGATGGAATGGATAAACTGTTGTATGTTTCATATAATATTGGTGGTGGTGGTGGTGGTTTAGTCTCTTAAGTCCTGTCTGACTCTTGCGACCCCATGGACTGCAGCCTGCCAGACTTCTCTGTCCATGGGATTCTCCAGGCAAGAATACTGGACTGGGTTGCCATTTCCTTTGCCAGGGAATCTTCCCTACCCAGGAATCAAACCCAGGTAACCTGCATCGCAAGCAGATTATTTACTGACTGAGCTACAAGGGAAACTTATACTTGACTCAACCCATGTAATATTGGGTTGGCCAAAAAGTTAGTGTTTTTCCATAACTACCAAACAGTAAACAAATTACTGATATATGCCATACCATGGGTGAATCTTACAGACATTGTTGGGTGAAAGAAATCAGTCTGAAAAAAGCATACTACTTGACTGCAATCATATGAAGTTTAAGAACAGGAAAAGTTAATATATAGTCATAAAGTCAGGATGGCCCCTTCTAGGGTGATAAGTATTAACTGGGAAGGAGCAGGTGGAAACCTAGGGTGATGAAAAATATCCTATATCTCGATCTGGGAGCTGATTATACTGTGTAAAAGCTCACTCAGCTGTTCTCTTAAGATCTCTTCAGTGTGAAAGCTACATCTCAATTAGAAAAAAAAAAAAAAGGCAGAAAGATGAGGAATGAAAGAGAAAAGAAAGGAAATGAAGGAGAGAGTCAAAGGAAGAGAGAGGGAACGAAGAAAAGGAGAGAGAAATGAATATGATCTCCGGAGGGACTTACTCAAAAATACGTTATGGGATATGTACTGTTATACGCATTTTAAAGATGGGACCACTCCCAGGTTTGCTGACGAGTTCAGAGTTCAGTGTTACATAGCGGGTGTGTGAGGTTGAAAACCAGGTGTGTGAGGTTGAAAACCAGGTGTATATGACGCTAAAGCCTTTGTTTTTCCACCTACTACTACCTTTGTTTCTCACCTCCTCCTAAAAAAGTGACCCCAAGAAATGCCTGCCTGCATCGATCATTGCTTCCTGGGAAGCATGTCTATCTTATCACCTTTGGCCTTTTAGTTGGGCGTGAACCCTTCTGTCTCCCACGCACAACTGTGAGGCTGCTCCCAGAGGCTGGTGACACGTCCACTCGTTTTTAGACTGGAAGATCAAGGGCTTAAGCGCCGGCTCAATTAACTTTTGCTGGAGCGGGACAGGAGTCGCCCCTGGACACTCGGCTGCGGTCTGCCCTTTATTTCGCAGGCTTGCAGACTCGGATGGCGCTTCTTTTCAGTGAGGAAACCAGTGAAAGCACTGTACCACTAAGCCCTGTTGAAGCGGAGCTCGCAGGCTCCACGTTGCTCACACAGAAACTCAAATTCCGCGACTGTGTGCCGCGCGCCGCTGACTACCTTCCCCACCCACGTCAGGCGGAAGCAGGTGCGCGGGGCCCGCCCCTTTCCGCCCCTCCCTGCAGGTGGCCCGGCCCCGCCCCGCTCACCTGCGCGCGCAACCCCGCCCTAGCGCGCGCTCTGCGCCGGCAATTCAGGCCGGCACGCATTTATACGGCACTATTTTGGTCTCGCGCTCTGATTGGTCGGCAGCGGGTGAGGACACTCTCGCGCGCCGCCAGGGGCGGGGCCGAGACTCGGGAGGAGGGGCGCTTCCGGCGGCTTCGCGGTATGAGGAGGCTGTGGGCCCTAGCTTCCCTAGGCTGTGACGTTCTCCAAAGGGGCGATGGGGACGCCATGGCCACTCTGCCGTCTATTGGTTGGGCTGCGTTTTTAATGAGCCTGTGTGACAGGCTGCTAAGAACCGAACTAATTCACGCTTTGGAGAGGGAGTTGCTCAATGGCCTAACACTTAGAAGCCACATGGCAGAAACTGCGAGAACCTTGACAAAGTGTCATTTCCTGTGTGGAAGCGCTTGTCAGCTCCCTCTGCAGACCTGTTTTTCTGCCAGGCTAACCTGGCCCTTCTCTGAACCAGACCTGTGAGGCCGTCCACCCTCTGGAACCTTTGTCCGACTGTGTCCTTTCTCTTGACTGTGGCCTTCCTCTCTTCTCTCCTTGCTTTGGTTTACCCTTTTCTGAAACCAGAGGAACAAAACACTCCCTGGACATCTCCAGAGGATCTTATTTCCACCTCTTTCCCACATCGTGATCAGAGCCACATCAGACCGCCCCTGCTTTCTGGCTCTCCACCAGTCGGGTGTACTACTGCTCTGAGTTTCAAGGCTCTTTCAGTTTTGTTTTGTTTTTTTGGTGACAGGCAAGTTTGAGCTTCTTTGGTGAGAGTTACTGAATAACTACAAAGTGTGATTCGCAGAAACTCCTATCATACCTGAAAAGAAGTAAGGACCATTTGAAGCCACCACTCCCTATTGGATGGGAACTTAGCTTGACAGGGATTATGTTTAGGAGTTCTGTTTCCTAAATTTTGCAATCACAAATATTACCTCTGGTTGCAAAACCCCTGAACGCCTCTTGAGGTTTCCTGAGCTCACAGCCTTGAACATTATTTGCATTTAGATATGTAGAAAGAGGGGCTTGCCTGGTGGATCAGGTGGTAAGGAATCTGCCTGCAGTGCACAAGACCTGCGTTGGATTCCTGAGTTGGAAAGATTCCCTGGAGAAGGGAATTTAACCCACTCCAGTATTTTTGCCTGGAGAATTCCATAGAGGAGCCTGGTGGGCTACAGTCCATGGGGTCACAAAGAGTCAGACATGACTGAGCAACTAACGCATGTAGAAAGAATATAACTTAGCAACTATTGAACACATCAGTGAAAATTATCATTCATTATTTTTAATGACCCAGGCTTTGTAAATGCTTAACAGACATTTTCTCTAATGCTTACAAAATCCACATGACTTAGATACCATTATTATTATTGCATTTTACAGAAAGGGAAACTAAGGCCCAGAGGGTTTGATTAACTGAAGTAATATAATATGATGTCAGCGCTCAGATTTATCCCCATGGTGGTCTGACTCCAATGTTTGTGCCATTGAGTACTGAGCTCTGTAATCTCTTTCTTCCTTGTCTTAATAAATTGAAAACTCAGCTTTCTCTGGCCCAAGAGGAGTTGAGCCATAATTTCTCAGGAAGATGTTTGTCCTGCTTCTGGCTTAGGAAAAGGATTGCTAGGAAGGGAAAATGGTGATGGTGCCAGGGGTCTTAATATTCTCCACTTCTGAACAACAGACCATATTCAACAGGCAGTGCAAAGTTTTGGAAAAGATTTTGAATTCTGCTGTGCCGGTTGATATGGAGACTGGACTGTTTACAGAGCGGCCTCAGTTAGATCCACTTGGTTGGTTAGGAACCAAGAAGCAGACTGGTCTTAACAGTGGCTTTCAAACATTTTTCTACACTTCCCCCCCACCCCACCCCCCACCCCACAGAGCTACCAGAAATTGATGGAAATTCCAAATACAAGTCATGCAGTGGCTCCAAGGCTCCAAATCCCCAGCCCATCACCCTCCTTCTCTCTCTAATGTTGTAGGAGTTTCCAGACTTCTCTGAAACTCATTTTCCTTATCTGCTGCAAGTGAGATCTGTGAAGTTCCCTGGATTAGTGTGTGGTGTATATAGATTCTAAAAAGTGTTCTCCTTCTTGCCCTTTTCCTTGGCTGTTGAAGAAAGAAAGTACCCAACTATGATGATTATCCATTTATTGTTCCTTTTACAGAGCTACATAGGCAGCACTAAATTCCATAGGTAATAATTTACGTTAAGACCACTTAGTTTCATCTATAGCTTTCAAATTCCGTATTGAAACTTTAGCAACATCATTTCCAAATAGTGGCCTCAGCTTTAACTGTGTCTGTTGTTCATTGAACAAATAGTTAACTAAAAATCTATTAGATATAAGACATCAGTTATTCTTTAATAGAGCTTTCTGAAAACATTTCGACAAAATAGCCTGGTTCACAAGCAGACATTAGGGATATAGACTGTATTTTATAGCACTAATACTCGTTTCTTTCCTACTGGTCCCATGCTTCAACTCTGACCTTAATTCTTATTGAAAATGATTTGATCTGACAAGACAAAAAAGAAAAACAAACACAAAAAGCTAAGAACAGGCACTAGGCAGTAATAAAAAAAAGTTAAAGGCATTATTTAAAAAATAAAATGCCGGGGATGTTTTTCCCCTTAAAAGCCATTCATTTTTGTTGATTGATCTTGCGTTAATCAATTAACAGATTGTTTTCATCACTGCTAATCAGGCTGAAACTCCAATACATTGGCCACCTCATGCGAAGAGTTGGCTCATTGGAAAAGACCCTGATGCTGGGAGGGATTGAGGGCAGGAGGAGAAGGGGACGACGGAGGATGAGATGGCTGGATGGCATCACCAACTCAACATGAGTTGGGTATACATGAGTTTGGGTAAACTCCAGGAGTTGGTGATGGACAGGGAGTCCTGGCACGCTGCGATTCATGGGGTCGCAAAGAGTCGGACACGACTGAACTGAACTGAACTGAATCAGGCAAAAAGGTTTTAAGTCTTCTTTTCAACTATAAAGTTATCAAATGTGCTGTGTTGCTCAGTCAGGTGGCCCTGGATGTTACTACAAAAATGCAAACTTTGCAAATCATTACACATCCAAATATGTTTTAGGTAAACTGAGCCTCCAGAAACTTGCAAAGCATTGCTGCTACTGCTAAGTCGCTTCAGTCGTGTCCGACTCTGTGCGACCCCGTAGACGGAAGCTCACCAGGCTCCCCTGTCCCTGGGATTCTCCAGGCAAGAACAATGGAGTGGGTTGCCATTTCCTTCTCCAATGCATAAAAGGGAAAAGTGAAAGTGAAGCCGCTCAGTTGTGTCCGACTCTTAGCGACCCCATGGACTGGAGCCTACCAGGCTCCTCCATCCATGGGATTTTCCAGGCAAAAGTACTGGGGTGGGGTGCCATTGCCTTCCCCGTGCAAAGCATTATGTTCAATTAAATTTGAATTTAAGTGGAGTTACTTTATCCCTATCGAGAAGTGTGTGTCTTAGGCAACATGTATGTAATACCCAAATAACTCTTTGGATTATTTGATTCAGTCAGTTGAACAACCAATTCAGTGTAAAATAAATGAAATAAACCCATTTTTTTTAGGCCACATTAACCTATAGTTTTAGACCTAGAAATCTTTAATAGAACTTGTGTCTTGGAGTAAGAAATTAATATACAATTAATTATATATGATATGAGAAGTTAATATTTACCATAAATTATAAAATTAGCTATTGAAAATAACGGATAATAACTGAAGTTATTAGCTGCAAAAATGTAGTAATATGAACTTATCCTGTAATGTTATAGATGCCAGATGCCAATATTGCTTAGTATAATGGTTTTGATTCATCCTTTTAACTCCTTTCATTGCCAGCAAGAGTAACTGAGGGTGTGATTGACTTAGATTATTTTTTGCTCCAATAAAGAACTCCTTTTGAAAACCTGCCTGTCCCCTAACTCTTTCCTGTTGCCCCAACACAATATCTTCTGTTGACAAAACTAAGGAACCAAACAGTAGCAGGTAATGAAAGTGCCCTCTACAACTGCAAAGCAAGTGAACACAGCCTCCAGCCTGGAATCTGACCCTACGAGAATCTGCATTTTAAATGGCCCATTGGAAGCATTCATTCATTCATTCAACAAATAATTCTGGATCTCTTTCTCTGTTCCAAGCATACAAATAGTATGAATCAGTCATGGTGACTGCTGTAACTGGCTCGCAATGTAAAGGAGGTGAGGGATGAGCAAGCAAATAGAGCAGCTGAGAGCTAATTTCTACCACAGAAGAATTTAAGTATGTGTATAGGGGCATACATTTGGAGAAGGCTATGGGGATTGTAGGCAGCACCAAGCTCAAGGGCTCAGGCTGTGGGAGTTCTGAGAGATGAAGGCAGTCAGAGCGCAGCATCCCAAGAGCCACTAAAGCATTTGATCACCAATCTGCAGGTCACCTGGAGTCCAAAGGAATTAAGAGGATGTCAGAAAAGCTGCTTCCTGTAGTCTGTGGACTGGCTTTCCGTGCCATACCAAAGGAAGAAAAATGGAGGACTAGGATCTGGTTTAGGCTCTGCTGAGTGGTTTTATTGCCCCTAATATGTGCCTTGGTAAGGCATTTTACTATCTCTGCTTTACCCAGAATCAGAACTTCAGCTGAATTTGTGGGTTTTTGGGAAATTATTTTGCCAGATATCAGTCCTTGTTCTTTTTTTAGTAAACAAATGGTCCCAGCAGCCTGGAGCCTAATTGCCACATTTAATGCATATAGTATTACACAATGTTTAGACTTGGACTTGTGTCGATCATCTGCAAGGTTAAGGATTTTTTACTGACATTACTCGCTTTACTGTGAAACACATGATAAGCTTCTTTGCTTTATTTGGGAGTTTATAGTAATGGCTCGTTCAAGATCCTAGGCAGCGAGTTTGCATTACAGAATGCTGCAGTCACTAAAGGGCCACATTTAACATAAACACAATCGATAAGATGAAGGCTGAGTGTTCCTGCCAAAAGAATCAGTAGATCACAAGAAATGCACACAGTGGAATGAGCACCTGAAGGTCAGTTCAGAGGTGCATCTGAGCTTCAAAAGGTGCTGGATACTGATTCTATAATGGCTGTGTTTAGAGACTGTATAACTCAGATTCCATCAGAATGAGATACAGAAATGTTCCTGGCCATTCGCTGTGTCTTGCACTGGGGAATCTTGATTATTCCCTTTACAGCAAAACTAAGGAATTATATTGGGTGGATCTAGGCAGGATGGCTCATGATGGAAGCCTTATTTACAGCAGGAATCCTAAAAATGCCTGGAATGCAAGATAAACCCTTCTCTGGATAACATCAGCCATCATTAGAGTCTTTCACATAGTCCTTGGTCACAAGCCCCGGCTTCAAACTCACTTCTGGTGACAGAGATCACTAGCTGAAACATTGTGATCATTGCTGTGGGAATCTTGACTAAAGGGGGGAGAGAGAGAGAGAGAGATAGATAGATAGGGCAGCTTTGCCAGGTGCATGAAAAGTTTAGGTTGGAAGGAGCTGTTTCATACCACTGGGGATAGATTGTCAAGATGGGCAGACTTTAAAAATGCCTGATGTCTAGCTGTTGTGTAGACGTTTCCCAGGTGTTCTCCCCAAAATGGAAATTTCTAAGGGAGCGTCAGTGGCATATGTTCTAGACCTGGCTACATAACAGCTCACTTGCTAATAGTGGTGTATCTTTCATAGTAATTACTCAATTAAGGTATTTTCTTTTTATTATTATTTTTAACATCAAAAACATTTTATGTTGGGGAATGGCCGATTAACAATGTTGTGATAGTTTCAGGTGAAAGGTGAAGGAACTCAGCTATATGTATACATGTATTCATTTCAATTAAAGTATTTTCAAACTAGGTGTTCAGGACTGAAGTTAAAGTATTTTCAAACTAGGTGTTCGGGACTGAAATTTCTGGTACCGGTGGGCAATCAAATCTGAAAACACTCTAACTAGAAAACACCCAAAAATACTAGATAGGATACAGTACAAAAAAATTCTTTAATTGAATATTTAAACTAGCAAGACCTACTGATATTCTCAGTAACCTAGGGATTTGGGAATATTGGGAAGTCCTATTTCATCACTGTAGATAAAGTTTGCATGGAGTTTGCCAGTGAAAAGTCAGAATTTCTGAGAAATTCAGAATTTCTCAGAATTCTAGATTCTAAAAATTCTGGTTTCTAAAGCACGTTACTTACTAAAATCAACCAGGGTTCCCTGATTCCTGGGCTGAGTAAGGGAAAGTATAAGATGAACCTGGAACATCACATTGGCCTAGAAAGTAAGGAAGCATGATAGGTAGACAGGTAGACACATAGATAGGAGAGACACCTCAAACTCAGAGGAGTATGCCAATCCATTCCAGATTATCTAGATACAATGATAGAATTAGAAACCTTTTGGTAACCACTATGCTGCTGCTACTGCCGCTAAGTCACTTCAGTCGTGTACGACTCTGTGTGACCCCATAGACGGCAGCCTACCAGGCTCCCTCGTCCCTGGGATTCTCCAGGCAAGAGCACTGGAGTGGGTTGCCATTTCCTTCTCTAATGCATGAAAGTGAAAAGTGAAAGTGAAGTCGCTCAGTCGTGTCCGACTCTTAGCGACCCCATGGACTGCAGCTCACCAGGCTCCTCTGCCCATGGGATTCTCCAGGCAAGAGTACTGGAGTGGGGTGCCATTGCCTTCTCCGAACCACTATAGCAATAATTAATTTAAACAGGAAACATCAATGAATGCTAAACTAAGTGAATAAAAGTTTGGTGAGCAATGAATTATTTGCATAGTCAAACAAAGGGAAGGCAATGGCACCCCATTCCAGTACTCTTGTCTGGAAAATCCTATGGACGGAGGAGCCTGGTGGGCTGCAGTCCATGGGGTCGCTAAGAGTCGGACACGACTGAGGGACCTCACTTTCACTTTTCACTTTCATGCATTGGAGAAGGAAATGGCAACCCACTCCAGTGTTCTTGCCTGGAGAATCCCAGAGATAGGGGAGCCTGGTGGGCTGCCATCTATGGGGTCGCACAGAGTTGGACACGACTGAAGCGACTTAGCAGCAGCAGCAGCAACAAAGAGAAAAAAAGGAAGTTAATGATGGAAAACCTAAAAGATATCACCTGAATCATGTGATCAAAGTTAACCTCGTTGGTGGGCTACAGTGCAGACATGCCAAGTCCAAAAACTGTATCATGCACAACCAACCCTGAAAATGGCACAGAAATTGCCTTAAGAAATTATAAAGATACCATTCTTAAGATAGCAATTTTGTGAGGAACATGTGCTTTGCCACGAAGGACAAGAAGGGCATGAAGAAGACGCAGGCCAATAATGTCAAAGCTGTGAGTGTGTATGCCTTGGTAGCTGTCAAGTTGCTTGTGAAGTCCAAGGAGGAAGCTCAATATCTCAAAGGGCAGGAGCCATAAATTCAGTTGACCTGCCTACGTTGTCCTTCTAAGTCTGGAAGCATACTGGTCCCTGCAGCAAGGGTCTCAAGTTCTGCTGGCCAGGGGCCAAGGCTAAGGCTCAAACTGGCCAAGCTCCAGCTCCAGTTCTGACTCCAGCTCAACTCAAGCCTCTTAAAGCTGGCCATGCCCCATAAAGGTTTCCATGTGCCAGGGTGAGGAAAGAAGGACTAGTGTCTTCCTGGGCTGCTGTCCACACGAGGCTGGCATCTTCCTGTGCTATTTGTATAAATAAATTCGAGGCAGCAGCTGTCCAAAAAAATTAGTATTGATAATGGGACAAAGAAAATCACATGTCACCTGATAGGATGCAGTAAGAACATGAATCACTTCTGTGAGATTCCTACCAAAAATGCCCAATCTGAATCCAATTATAAGAACATATCAGACACTCCCAACTAAGGAACATTCTGCAAATGAACTGGCCTACAACCTTCACAATGTCATCGTTTTGAGAGACAAGGAGAGACTGAACAACCATTCTAGGCTGAAGGAGATGAAAGAAATCCGACAACTAAATGAAGTGCCTCATCGTGGCTTGTATCATTTATCTGCAAAGAACACCATGTGGACACCTGGTAAAGCCTGAATGGGGTTGGCAGTAGCTATAATGTTCCAGCGTTGATTTCCTGGTCTTGATGGTTACACCGTGGTTGTGTAGAAGACTGTCCTTGTTGGTAGGCCTTCTACACTAAAGTTTTTCAGCTAAGAGGAGATCATGCCTACAGCTTACTCTCAAGTTGTTCAAGAACTAACAAGTTCTTTGAGGTGTTCTTGCAACATTTTTGTGTTTTTGAAATTATTCAAACCATACAAAAATCCAAGGACTTCAGGCATGCTAGGGCTAATATGTTTGTACCACAATTACAAGCATTTGTTCACTCACCATTGAGGAGGTGCTCACGAGGTGTGCTGCAGTCTCTCTAGTCACCCTTGCTGAGCCAGCTGTGCCCCACTTGGGGGAAAAAAAGGATTCTGAAAAGTTGGGCCTGACAGCACAAATTAGCTTCTTGAGGTCAAGGGTCTCTTGAAGTCAGCATCTGCAACACAGTGAACACAACCTCTCATTCTTTCCCTTGAAGCCTCCTTGCTTCAAGGGAGCCATCTTGAATCAGAAAATGCTTACATAGAAGCTCCCATTGCTTACTGCTCAAGATTAATGTCATCTTCACGTTGAAAATGTACCCATGTTTTATTTACCCCATCCCTAAGAAAAATAACATAAAGATAAGAGTTAAAACACTGGCACAGGACCTTCGCAATGGGCCATGCAAGTGTGGGGCCTGAAACTCACGTCCCACTTTCTCTGTAAAGCCATCTTTGTTTCCACACAAATCAGGCAGACCCACCAATGCTTGAGAGTCAAGAGGTAAACTCATCTCAGGGCCTTCCTCTGTGCTAGAGTCTTATTTGCTTTTTATTCATCCATTGCCACAAAGTGTGCAGGATCTTCGTTCCCCAACCAGGGATCAGACCCATGCCCCCGCAGTGGAAGCACAGGGGCTTAACCACTGGACGTCCAGGGAAGCCCCTGTGGTAGCATCTTTTAAATCTAGTGAATCAAGGTTCTCCCAGGACTTTTCTCTCCAGATAAACCTGAGCTTTGATTGGAACTGCTCCCTTTGGCACCCTCTTAGTATCAAGAGAATGACTGTATGGTCATTACTCATATGTGAAGGAGACTTGTTCAGTGGAATGCCAGCGTTCTAATGGGTTTGTATACCTGGCTAATCCTTTTATTGGGGGGTCAGGCTGCAATAGAATGACTGTGGACTTAACCGTGCGATTTGTGTAGTCATTCTGGAGAATGTCACAAGGCAGTTAGGCTGAGTAAGCATTTAGTGCACTTTTCCTCACCTGTAGCACGAGGGGAGTGTCATGTACATATAATGAAACCTGTCAAATTCCCAGGCATGTATGGTTCTGCACTAGATTCTCTGGACCCTTCTGAACAGGGAACCCCTAAGCTTTCATTTCACCTGACCTTCCATGACATCACCCCACCTCCTATGGAGTCTCAGGGTCCCATCATTAGAGTCACCGTGGTCCTCATTTAGCCCATTACTGCTCACAGGTCAAGGTTCTGACTCCTTGGTTGCACAAGGCCTCTCACGTCAACGCCCATGGTGCCTTTCCTGCCTCCTCTCCCCTTGGCCCCATTATGTCCCCCACTCCGCCAACCTGGATGGTCTCCCAAAAAAGACCGCTGCCTTTCATGCCCACCTCTTCGCCTTTACATTCTTCCATCACTGCCTGAGTTATCCTCTCCCTTTGACATCTGCTCAGCCCTGAAGAAACAGCCTGTCTTAATCTGCTCAGGCTATAACAAAATACCACAGACAGGGTGGTTTATAGACGACAGAAATGTATTTCTCACAGCTCTGTGGGCTGGGAGCCCAGGGTCAAGCACCAGCACGGTGAGTGGCTGGTGCGAGCCCTCTTCCTGGTTCACAGCTGACACCTTCTTGCCGTGTCCTCTTGCGGTGGGAGGGGGAGGCGCAGTTCTGGAGCCTTTTTAATAAGGGCCCTGTTCCCCATCATAAGAGCTCTTGCCTTATGACCTAGTTCAGTTCAGTCGTTCAGTCGTGTCCAACTCTTTGCGACCCCATGGACTGCAGCATGCTTCCCTGTCTTCACCAACTCCAGGAGCTTACTCAAACTTATGTCCATCGAGTCAGTGATGCCATCCGACCATCTCAGCCTCTGTCATCCCCTTCTCCTGCTTTCAATCTTTCCCAGCATCAGAATCTTTTCAAATGAGTCAGTTCTTCCCATCAGGTGGCCAAAGTATTGGAGTTTCATGTTAAGCATCAGTCCTTCCAATGAATATTCAGGACTGATTTCCTTCAGGATGGACTGGTTGGATCTCCTTACAGCCCAAGGGACTCTCAAGAGTCTTCTCCAACACCACAGTTCAAAAGCATCAATTCTTCAGTGCTTAGACTTCTTTGTACTCCAATTGCCACATCCATACATGACCACAGGAAAAACCATAGCCTTGACTAGACGGACATTTGTCAGCAAAGTAATGTCTCTGCTTTTTAATATGCTGTCTAGGTTGGTCATAGCTTTTCTTCCAAGGAGCAAGCATCTTTTAATTTCATGGCTACAGTCACCATCTACAGTGACTTTGGAGCCCCCCAAAATAAAGTCAGCCACTGTTTCCACTGTTTCCCCATCTATTTCGGGGAAGGCAATGGCACCCCACCCCAGTACTCTTGCCTGGAAAATCCCATGGATGGAGGACCCTGGTGGGCCGCAGTCCATGGGGTCGCTAAGAGTCGGATACGACTGGGCAACTTCACTTTCACTTCTCACTTTCATGCATTGGAGAAGGCAATGGCAACCCACTCCAGTGTTCTTGCCTGGAGAATCCCAGGGACAGGGGAGCCTGGTGGCCTGCTGTCTCTGGGGTCGCACAGAGTTGGACACGACTGAAGCGACTGAGCAGCAGAGATGGGACCGGATGCCATGATCTTAGTTTTCTGAATGTTGAGTTTTAAGCCAGCTTTTTCACTCTCCTCTTTCACTTTCATCAAGAGGCTCTTTAGTTCTTCTTCACTTTCTACCATCAGGGTGGTGTCATCTGCATATCTGAGGTTATTGATATTTCTCCCGGCAATCTTGATGCCAGCTTGTGCTTCATCCAGCCTGGCATTTCACATGATGTACTCTGCATATAAGCTAAATAAGCAGGATGACAATATACAGCCTTGAAGTACTCCTTACTCAATTTGGAACCAGTTGTTCCATGTCCGGTTCTAACAGTTACTTATTGATTTGCATACAGATTTCTCAGGGAGCAGGTCAGGTGGTCTGCTATTCCTGACTCTTAAAGAATTTTCCAGAGTTTGTTGTGATCCACACAGTCAAAGGCTTTTGCAGAGTCAATAAAGCAGAAGTAGATGTTTTCCTGGAACTCTCTTGCTTTTTTGTGATCCAGTGAATGTTGGCAATTTGATCTCTGGTTCCTCTGCCTTTCCTAAATCCAGGTTGAACATCTGGAAGTTCATAATTCACATACTGTTGAAGCCTGACTTGGAGAATTTTGAGCATTACTTTGCTAGCATATGAGTACAATGGTGCGGTAGTTTGAGCATTCTTTGGCATTGCCTTTTTTAGGGATTGGAATGAAAACTGACCTTTCCAGTCCTGTGGCCACTGCTGAGTTTTCCAAATTTGTTGGCATATTGAGTGCGGCACTTTCACAGCATCATCTTTTAGGATTTGAAATAGCTCAGTTGGAATTTCATCACCTCTACTAGCTTTGCTCATAGTGATGCTTCCTGAGGTTCGTGACATTGTACAGGAGACAGGGATCAAGACCATCCCCATGGAAAAGAAGTGCAAAAAAGCAAAATGGCTGTCTGGGGAGGCCTTACAAATAGCTGTGAAAAGAAGAGAAGCGAAAAGCTAAAGAGAAAAGGAAAGATATAAGCATCTGAATGCAGAGTTCCAAAGAACAGCAAGAAGAGATAAGAAAGCCTTCTTCAGCG
This sequence comes from Tragelaphus eurycerus, assembly GCA_935064755.1. Classification (NCBI taxonomy): domain Eukaryota; kingdom Metazoa; phylum Chordata; class Mammalia; order Artiodactyla; family Bovidae; genus Tragelaphus; species Tragelaphus eurycerus. Next base: position 17,673,534 of record CAKXYN010000039.1, on the reverse strand, counting down.
ATCAATGCAAAGAAATAGAGGAAAACAACAGAATGGGAAAGACTAGAGATCTCTTCAAGAAAATTAGAGATACCAAGGGAACATTTCATGCCAAGATGGGCTTGATAAAGAACAGAAATGGCATGGACCTAACAGAAGCAGAAGATATTAAGAAGAGGTGGCAAGAATACACAGAAGAACTGGACAAAAAAAGATCTTCACGACCCAGATAATCACAATGGTGTGATCACTGACCTAGAGCCAGACATCCTGGAATGTGAAGTCAAGTGGGCCTTAGCAAGCATCACTACGAACAAAGCTAGTGGAGGTGATGGAATTCCAGTTGAGCTATTTCAAATCCTGAAAGATGATGCTGTGAAAGTGCTGCACTCAATATGCCAGCAAATTCGGAAAACTCAGCAGTGGCCACAGGACTGGAAAAGGTCACTTTTCATTCCAATCCCAAAGAAAGGCAATGCCAAAGAATGCTCAAACTACCGCACAATTGCACTCATCTCACATGCTAGTAAAGTAATGCTCAAAATTCTCCAAGCCAGGCTTCAGCAATACATGAACTGTGAACTTCGTGATGTTCAAGCTGGTTTTAGAAAAGGCAGAGGAACCAGAGATCAAATTGCCAACATCCGCTGGATCATGGAAAAAGCAAGAGAGTTCCAGAAAAACATCTATTTCTGCTTTCTTGACTATGCCAAAGCCTTTGACTGTGTGGATCACAATAAACTGTGGAAAATTCTGAAAGAGATGGGAATACCAGACCACCTGACCTGCCTCTTGAGAAACCTATATGCAGGTCAGGAAGCAACAGTTAGAACTGGACATGGAACAGACTGGTTCCAAATAGGAAAAGGAGTACATCAAGGCTGTATATTGTCACCATGTTTATTTAACTTCTATGCAGAGTACATCATGAGAAATGCTGGACTGGAAGAAGCACAAGCTGGAATCAAGATTGCTGGGAAAAATATCAATAACCTCAGATATGCAGATGACACCACCCTTATGGCAGAAAGTGAAGAGGAACTAAAAAGCCTCTTGATGAAGGTGCAAGTGGAGAGTGAAAAAGTTGCCTTAAAGCTCAACATTCAGAAAACGAAGATCATGGCATCTGGTCCCATCATTTCATGGGAAATAGGCGGGGAAACAGTGGAAACAGTGTCAGACTTTCTTTTTCTGGGCTCCAAAATCACTGCAGATGGTGACTGCAGCCATGAAATTAAAAGATGCTTACTCCTTGGAAGGAAAGTTATGACCAACCTAGATAGCATATTCAAAAGCAGAGACATCACTTTGCCAACAAAAGTCCGTCTAGTCAAGGCTATGGTTTTTCCTGTGGTCATGTATGGATGTGAGAGTTGGATTGTGAAGAAGGCTGAGTGCCGAAGAATTGATGCTTTTGAACTGTGGTGTTGGAGAAGACTCTTGAGAGTCCCTTGGACTGCAAGGAGATCCAACCAGTCCATTCTGAAGGAGATTAGCCCTGGGATTTCTTTGGAAGGAATGATGCTAAAGGTGAAACTCCAGTCCTTTGGCCACCTCATGTGAAGAGTTGACTCATTGGAAAAGACTCTGATGCTGGGAGGGATTGGGGGCAGGAGGAGAAGGGGATGACAGAGGATGAGATGGCTGGATGGCATCACTGACTCGATGGACGTGAATCTAAGTGAACTCCGGGAGTTGGTGATGGACAGGGAGGCCTGGGGTGCTGCGATTCATGGGGTTACAAAGAGTCAGACACAACTGAGCAACTGAATTGATTGATTGACTGATGCTTCCTAAGGCCCACTTGACTTTGCGTTCCAGGATGTCTGGCTCTAGGTCAGTGATCACACCATCATGGTTATCTGGGTCATGAAGATCTTTTTTGTCTCGTTCCTCTGTGTAGTCTTGCCACCTCTTCTTAATATCTTGTGCTTCTGTTAGATCCATACCATTTCTGTCCTTTATTGTGATCATCTCTGCGTGCAATGTTCCCTTGGTATCTCTAATTTTCTTGAAGAGATCTCTGTCTTTCCCAGTCTGTCGTTTTCTTCTATTTCTTTGCACTGATCACTGAGGAAAGCTTTCTTATCTCTCCTTGCTCTTCTAAGTGCCTCCCAAAGTCCCGCCTCCTGATACCACCATCATTGGAGGTTTCAACATATGAGTTGGAGGGACACAGACCGGCCGTGCAGCCTGAATTTCACCTCCCCTGTCACAGAAGAGTCAGCCAAACCCTCACATGCTTCTGGAGCACGAAACATGTTATTCTTGCTTGACCTTTGTTCAATTTAAGAATACATTCTTTGTCAGTTTTCCACAATGACCTTGAAACAGCCAGAGGCAGGGACCACATCTTGCCCATCTCTGTAGACCCAGCACCCTCACACCATGCCATGCCTATGGTTGCAAAAACCTGCAGCTCTTAATAGTATCAGCAAGTATTCTATTTACTGACTGCTTATTCTCTGCCAGGTTGAACCAATACCTGCAGCTGCTAAAATGCCTGTATGACCCAAGGAGGGAGTGAGGTGCCCCTGGAAGGCCCCCTCCCTCCATGAATGAGGTTGAGATGACTACATTGTCACCTTGGACCCTGAGACCTGGGATCCAGAAGTCTATGGTGGGAGGGCTCCAGGCTCGCAAACTTTGGTCAGCCAGAGGCCACTGTGGGAGCCACCTGGGCTGGGGTATGTTGGTGGGGGATGGGAGGGTGCAATCGCTGAGTCGGAGCTTCTTAGGAGGGTGGGGCAAGTGTGGGGCAAGGAGTTCAGGCCATAGGGGATGGAGGTCTCCAGGGAGTGCCAGGGAAAAGAGGAGACACTGGAAGTGGCCTTATGTCTCTTCCCCTCCAAAGCTGGGACACATCTTGACATGTTGGCTAAATCCTTGAAAGGACAGATGAAGAATGGCAGCAGGGGCTTCCCTGATGGTCCAGTGGTTAAGAGTCTGCCTTGCAACGCAGAGGGCACTGGATCCATCCCGAATGTGAGAAGATCCCACATGCCATGGAGCAACTAAGCCCGTGGGGCCACGACTACTGAAGCCCGTGTGATGAAAGCCTGCGCTCCCCAGTAAGAGAAGCTGCCACAATGAGATGCCCATTCACCGCAACTAGAGAGTAGCCCCCACTCACCACGACTAGAGAAAGCCTATGAGCAGCAACGAAGACCCAGCGCAGCCAAAAATAAATAAGATTATTTAAAAAAGGAAAAAAAAAAGAACTGGAGTAGTATTGATGCCTTAGTAACGGCCATGTAAAAAACCATCATTCATCCAAGGAAAACACAACCTCAGCCAATTGGCCTCAAGATTGTTTGTTCTGCCCTATTAAAGAGAAGGGGAGGAGGGGGGCAAATATAAGGATTAAAAAGTGCCAGAGATTGTAGAAAATAAATCATTGCTGTTTAGATTCTGCCCGTTTCATCAACATTCCCAGTTGCTCTTCCAGAGAGGTCTGGCCTAGCTGGAGCTTGACATTGCCTGATACCTTCCATTTATCTCTTGGTTTATCTCTAGAGGGAAATATTTGGGCCAAGTGAGCTCCACACATTCTGTTGCAAGCACCTCAGGGGCTGCACTCAGCACAGCCCTCGCTCCCGTGGAGCGTGTGTAGCTTAGCAGGGCCTGGAGATGACCAGCAGCAGAAAACCCGATACGAGGGAATCCTGATCCTGGAGCTGGTTGCACCTTGGGTTCAAGCATCCCCTGGCCCACTGTGGCTGAAAGAGTCTGCCATATGGTGATGTTTCAGTGTAAGGATAGGCTTGTTGAGCATATTTTAAAGTATTGTTTCCCACCAATGAATCAGTCCTGATTTCCTTGAGTCCTTTCCCTGCTAATGTCCAGGAACAGGGACAATCTCAGTTCTTCCTAGTCCCTGGAGGCAAGGTCCTCCTGCCCTCTTGCCAAGGCCAAGCCATTCTCCCATCCATCCAAGCATCATGGGCTACCCTGCACCCTGAGGACCACACGTGAAAAGAGGGGGACTCCTGCCTCAGTTGGGAGCCCTTTGTTTGGGGACATGTTGGCCCAAGGCTCAGAAATAAACAGGAGACAGAGCATTGCTTGTGTCAGCTAATAGCAACAGCAGCAATGTCACCAAGTATCATATCCACGACTGCTCGCACTCCTGTGGGATTGGTGTTATCCTCATTTCCCAAACCCAGCTAGTCTCCCACCTGCTGAATGGCCGTTCAGTTTGCAAGCTTCTAGACTCTTCCACCCTTCCATGCCCCCCAGCCCCCAGGATGGCTGGCAGACAGGTCCTTGCCTTGAACAGGGAGTAGTGGCTGTACATGGTGAGGATTCATCAGGTCACCTGTTGCCTTATGGAGGACCTGGGGTATCTTTATTCTCATCAGCATGCAGTCTCACTACCCAGGAGCCATCTCAACCGCTGGCGCACCAGGAAGCCTCCCTGCCTCTCCCGGGGTCCACTGAATGACCCTGTCTTAAGTGCTCTCTAAGAAGTGAAAGTGAAAGTGTTGGTCACTCAGTCGTGTCACATCCGACTCTCTGCATCCCCATGGGCTGTAGCCTCCCAGGGTCCTCTGTCCATGGACAAGAATGTCCAGGCAAGAATACTGGAGTGAGTTGCCATTTCCTTCTCCAGGGGATCTTCCCAACCCAGGGATTGAACCCAGTTCTCCCACATTGCAGGCAGATTCTTTACTGTCTGAGCCACCAAAGAAGCCCTCTCTAGTACCCCAAATACTCAAGGAGAGACCTCGGGCAGCAGCCTGGTCACCAGCAGGCAGAAACTCGGAACTTCGGACCCTGCCCCGGTGATCCCAGCGCACCTAGACTCTCTATGACCTGTTTTCCTCACTTAGTAATGGCCTTGTGTGGTTCCAGAGGTGTTTCTTAGGTGGCACCTTTGTCGTTCTGGAGAGAGAATAAGCAGAATGATGGCTTGCTCCAGTCACTGAAGACTGTCTACAACTGGCTGGTTGGAATAGAACAGGTAACTGGGGGTGCTTGCCCCCAGAGCAGTCACAGCATAAGCCCTGCTGAATGGCAATGTGTACCCCAGTATTATCCCAAGGACCCCAGTGGCCTTTCAGACACCACCCCCCTGGACTTTGCTGGGTCCTGGAGGTTCATAAACATTCACTTCTTTATGTAGGGTTTAGAGCACTGAGGTTCATGGAAGAAACGAGAGTTTGTTTGTTTTTAATGCTGAAAGCGCCCAGCCCCAGCTCTGGAATTCTCCCCTGGGGCTCCCTCTCTGACCCCACAATCTCAGGTGTCCCAAGTGCCCCAATCCTTATGCATTCCTGGCGGCCCAGCAACGCAGAATCAAAGAGCGAGCCACCTCCTGCGGGCTCTGGAATTTCAAAGCCCCGTTCATAAAAGAGTTTATAGGAGTCCTGTGGTCTCTCCCAGGCTACCGCCGGTCCCGGACCCATTGTACTTCTCCAGAGCTGTTGGTACCTCGTAAACAGCTCTCACTGTTAAAGATCACCTATTTAACATGGGCAGCAGCGCTGAGAGAAACACTGTATATTTGCTTTTTCTCACTTCCTGTGGGAAGGGTGGGGCCCACCGCGGACTGCTGTTCGGCAGTTGCTGTGACTCACTCTAGGAGAGAGGGCCTTTAGAAGGGAGGGAAGTGATTTGTGTGGTCTTTGGAATGCAGGTATGGGCTGTACCTTCAGGAGTGTTTGCTGATAAAGGAGCGTCTTGTCGTGAGAGTCAAACCTCTTACATAAAAGCATGCAGTGTGTGTGTGAGTGTGTGTGCCTGCCTCCTCCCCACCCCTCCATCCCTTGGAGGAGAGGGCCATTTATGTTATGGCAGCCTTTCGGCAGGGTGGCAGTGCCAGAATGTTCTGTCTGTAATGAGAGTCAGGACATCTCCGTGGGTGTAGCCCCAGGCCTGTCCTTGCAGGGAGGGTACCTCCTCTCAGCCAATGCCAAGTTAGATGCTAAAGGAGGCAGCTGGTGTCAGGGCCTTGCCTGGCTCTCCACGAAGACTGGTCCCGGGCTTTCAGAATGCAGGTCTGGAGGGGTGAGTCCTAAATCAAGCCCAGAAAGGTCAGCTCAGCTAAGCGTAGGTTCAGCTCAGGGACAAGGGAGCTGCGGGACTGAGCTGGCTCTTGCATTCACTTCATTTGCAAGACCCTCGAACCTTGGTGCCAGTGGTCCATTGGCCCTAAACCAGCACAGAACAAGGCCAGGGAGAGTGCGGCCGTGGGGTGGAGAGGCCACTCCTGGTGTGGGGACAATTCCTGTGCTAGGTTATCCTGTCTGTCTCCTTCTGTTTCAGTGGCAATGTCATAGAAGTTTCAAAGAGAGGAATCAAGCGAGTCTGTCGGGTTCCAGACTCAGTTCTGCTGCATACTCAATGCAGAGTCCTTAGGCAAGTTACTCACGCTCTCTGTGCCTCAGTTTCTCCCTCTGTAAAATGGACCAAAATAGCATCCACCTTGTAAGACTGTTGTGAGGACTGAAGGGATTAGTTCGTTTAAAGAGTTTAGAGCATTAGCTGGCACTTGGTGAGCATTAACCATTATTCTCTGAGAACAAAAATCAATGTCCCAGATGCTGGTGGGGATGGGACAGGGGAAGCATTTTAATCTTCTGACACCCAAGAGACAAACTACATTCGAAGATTTTTCTGGACTGTCAAAAAGAAAGACCAGCCCACATGTCACTTCCTGTTGTCAGAGATACATTTTCAGATTATGTCGTAACATGGTAGCAAAGCCCTAATTCTGCTTTAGGAGGAAACCTTAGATTAGGGGGAAAAAAAACATTAAACCTGGGGCTAGTTCTCAAGGCATTTCCACTTTAAGAGTTAACTCTATAGTCTCCTAAAATTAGAAGAATATCAGTGCTGTGAATCTATAGCTGAAAGATTTTGACTGACATTTCTATATAAAACATATGGTTTTATGGAGGAAAGACAGGTCTCCGAATTAAGTGTCTTTAGATCTCTGCCTCTTTTTACATTACCTGTAATATCAGTCACCACTTGATTATTTTCTGGGCCTGCCCCGAATTTACTGAAAAACCGGGTAATTGGGAAAGACAGTACTACATTAACCTTTGTGCACCCATCCATTCATCTGACATTCAACAAGCATGTGTTAAGCATATGCTATATCCCAAGTCAGACGCTGTAAAGGCTGTAAGGATGCAAGAGACCCAGGGCCTATCCTGGGGAGACTATATCATGACAGTACACAACGCACATCTACCAAATGTGGATGGAGTCGATAAAACAAGAAGAAACACAGAAGAGACCATAACATGCTCACATCAAGATTAGCTAACTAGCTTAAAAATTGTAACATCAAATCCAACAATCTTTCCAAATGCAGACATGTTCTCTGTTGAGGAGCTTAGAGGCAAGCTCACACAAGACTATTTGGCCCAGGGAGTTTAGAGAACTCTCTTGGAGGGAATCACAGCCACACAAACCACAGCCAGGCAAGCCAAATAATGGTAATCAGATGAGAAAAGGAATGAGCCATGTCTGTTTAAGCAAAGGTTTCTCCAGTGGCAATGAAAAGCAAACAAAAGAACAGAGACGTAGAATAGCATTCCCTTTCACAAACGCTGTTTACTATGATCTTATGAATTAATATAAACTCTGTGCGTACTTCTTGTACTAAGAAAATGCACTGCTTTCACGAAACAAAAAGAACACTCTGGGTTCTTTAGAGAAAGGGAATTGTTGTCACATAAAACCTATTGCCTAGCAACAAAACAGCAACTCATCACACCTTTCTCCCAGCCATAGACACACACAGCCTCACCCTCTTGCCTGCTCATTCCTCCTGACTCACAAATGTAGGATTCTTTTAATAGTATCTGTGGTTGTAATAACTGGGCTTTAAGGTTCTAGTTTAAAGCACCAATTAGTATGAAGTCCTGCCAATGGCTAAGAAGTTTTTCAGAGCCTCTGAAAAAACCATGACGTAATAAAACAAGAGGGTCACTGGGTTGGGTTCCTTTCTCTTTTTCTTTTCCTAATCTTAAACCGAACGTTTCTCTGAAGTGTCTATCTTTTGCCCCTTCGCCAGGGGCACTGGGGTGGTTCTGCCCCTTGGGCTCTCATACTTAGTATGAAAACTGAATCAGGCAACATAACACTTTGGAGTCTAAATCTATTGCTGAAAACCCAAACCTGTTTCAATGCCAGATCTGTTTCCTTGCCTGATGCTAAGTCACAAGAGCAGCTCTCTCTTTCAAATGTTGTGCATCATGGAACCAGTGGACCCCGTGTTTGGAAGCGAGTTGCTAACCAACATTCTGTAGAATAGAGTGTATTCAGTGATATGACTCACAGATAAATTACTTTACCCTCATGGACCTCAAACTGGGTGTGGCATTTGCTATACATTGACTCACTGCTTAACCCTTCCATGTGTGGGGGCAATTCCACTCCTTCTTTCCCCGTCAAAGTCTTGAGTGTTTCTGAGTGGTGGCAGGCATGTCTGTGGAAGGCTGGAAGCAACTGCTGGTGGGGAGAGATGGTGGTGCTTGGGGGCCACCTCAACCGGAGAGCTGGATTTTCGCTCTTTCTCCCAATGGTGCTCCATAGGCAGTTTTACATTCAGGACGAGTTCAATATTCCATGAGATGAAGCATGTTATCCCATCCCATTTATTGCCTTTTGAAACAGACATTCAAAGTGTGTTTTCCTTGTCAGCATTCCAAGGTCTTAAACCTCTGATGCCAGCTGAAGGCCTGAATAGGAGGGAGCGGTCTGTACATGTGCCCTGCGTGCGCCCCATCTAAATGTTTACCAATGTTCGCTCGTGCAAATCAACAGGGGCGCCACTGTGACACCAGTAGGAACACGTTCAGCTTCAGTCATCAAGGACTTTGTGACTTGATGATCTGGTATTTTCTTCCAATCTTGTCTCTGCTTAAGTTCAGCTACGGTCTAGGAATCTGGTGACTCCTGCTAACAGCAAAGGCAAAATATTTCATCTGAGCTCTGAAATGTTGCTATCCTCTTAATACTGCTAATGGGGCTACTGATGGTTTCTGCCAGAATTAAGAAGAATCTAGAGTGAAAACTGATAAAAAACTGATAAAATTGATAAACTTTTTTTTTAAGACATTCCTTTGTTTAGAGCAGTTTTAGGTTCACAGCAAAACCGAGGGGAGGTGAGATTTCCCATATGCTCCCTACCCTGCCCTATATGCACAGCCTTCCCACTTATAAACACCCCCCCACCATGGTGGTACATTTGTTACAAGGGATGAACCTACACAAACACTTCATCATTATCCAAAGTCCATGGTTTGCATTACAGTTAATTCTTGCTGCTGTACATTTTATGGGTGTGGACAAATATATAATAACATGTATCTGCCATTATCATATCATACAAAGCAGTTTCACTCCCCTGAAATTCCTCTGTGCTCCACTGATTCATCCCTCTGTCTCCCCAAGCCCTGGCAACCACTGATCTTTTTACTGTCTCTGTAGTTTTGCTAATCCCAGAGCACCGTATAGTTGAACTCATACACTATATAATCTTTTCTGATTGGCCTCTTTCACTTAGTAATGTGCATTTATGTTTCCTCCACATCTTTTCATGGTTTGATGGCTCATTGCTTTTTAGTACTGAATAATATCCCATTATCTGGATGTACCACACTGTATCCATTCACCTACTAAAGAAAAGCTATGCATATTCAAAAGTAGAGGCATCACTTTGCTGACAAAGGCCCATACAGTCAAAGCTATGATTTTTCCAGTTCATGTTCGGATGTGAGAGTTGGACAATAAGAAGGCTGAGTGCCAAAGAATTGATGCTTTTGAACTGTGGTGCTAGAGAAAACTCTTGAGAGTCCCTTGGACTGCAAGGAGATCAAACCAGTCAATCCTATAGAAAATCAACCCTGAATATTCATTGGAAGAACCGATACTAAAGTTGAAGCTCTAGTACTTTGGCCACCTGATGAGAAGAGCCCACTCACTGGAAAAGAACTTGATGCTGAGTCACCATGCCTCTGGACCCCCTGGTGCAATAAGTCTCCAGCTTCCTCAGGCTGTCACAAAGGTGACTCAGAGTCTAAGGGCAGTGCCTTGGAGACTCCTGACTCTGTACCCTTCCCATTAGACAGCCTTAGGCAAGTTACCTCATGTCTCTTACACTTAGCTTTCTTTCCCATAAAAATTAAGATCACAGTAGTACTATGTCTAGGGGCTTGTATGGATTAAATAACATTGACAGTGGTCGAGCACAGTATCTGACATATAAGGTAGTTCAGTTCAGTTCAGTCGCTCAGTCGTGTCCGACTGTTTGTGACCCCATGGACTGCAGCACGCTAGGCCTCCCTGTCCATCACCAACTCCCAGAGTTACTCAAACTCATGCTATTGAGTCGGTGATGCCATCCAACCATCTCATCCTCTGGCATCCCCTTCTCCTCCCACCTTCAATCTTTCCCAGCATCAGGGTCTTTTCAAATGAGTCAGCTGTTTTCATCAGGTGGCCCAAATACTGAAGTTTCAACATCAGTCCTTCCAATGAATATTCAGGACTGATTTCCTTTAGCATGGGCTAGTTGGATCTCCTTGCAGTCCAAGGGACTCCCAAGAGTCTTCTCCAACACCACAGTTCATAAGGTAAGGGCTCAGGAAATACTATTTGTTATTAATAAGAAGTGAACCATGATATGGAATTTGTAAATGAAACTGGGTTTTAAGAATAGGACTGTTGGCCAGTATGGTTTGTGTATTAGTTTGTTAGGAATGCCATAACAGAATACTAAAGATGATATAAATAAATATATCTTAATATATTTATTAAATATATTAATAACAGAATTTTATTTTCTCATCTTTCTGGAAGATAGAGGTCAGAGATCAAGGTGTCAGCACAGCTGGTTTCTTCTGGGACCTCTCTCCTTGGCTTGCAGATGGACACCTTCTCCCTGCTTCTTACACAGTCTTCTCTGTGTGTTTCTGCATCCAAGTTTCCTCTTCTTATAAGAGCACTGATCACATGAAATCAGGGCCCACCCTGAGGACCTGATTTAAACTTAATGGAGGCAGGAGGAGAAGGGGACGACAGAGGATGAGATGGCTGGATGGCATCACTGACTCGATGGATGTGAGTCTGAGTGACCTCCGGGAGTTGGTGATGGACAGGGAGGCCTGGCGTGCTGCAGTTCATGGGGTCGCAAAGAGTTGGACACGACTGAACGACTGATCTGATCTGACCCTTTAAAAACTCTCCAAATAGTCCCGTGTTGAGATCTCACATGCACCAACAAAGATTCAGCACAACCAAATAAATAAATGAATTAATATTAACGTTGTTTTTTTTTTTTTAAGGTAACATTCTTTCTTGATCTTGTAAGGGGTCACATGACACACCACCTCATGCTTTGGTCTGGATGATGCAAACTGGCAGTAATGCATCACTGGATGTAGAGCCCTCTGTCTCAAAAACCTTATGTAACTGTGTCTAGACCACTTACGTGTGGACCGGTACTCAGAGCTTTCTGAGATGCTCTTCCCATGTTATAGCCCTTAACTTTGGCTCAAAATTTAAAAAACAAAAATAACCTGAGTTCATTGTGGCTGGTGTTCCATTTCCTTGTTGATTGGAAAATATGTTTTCAGCTTTTATTTTACTTTGGTGTCAAAGCACTGATTTTGCTAAGAAGGAGTCCCTCTCTGTGGGATAGGGGAAACAGTCCACCTCCGTCATGTCCTGCCTGCGGCCTTAGTCGCCTCACGCCCCAGCCAGTCTAGTGGCCCCTAGTTCTCCGTCCACACAGGGTCTTTGAGAAGGTGGATTGCTCTTGCCACAGGTCATTCAACCCCATCCGGCTCTGGCTGAAAGCATTTCAGTGACTTCCCACTTCCCCAAGATAAGCCACACTCCCCGGGTCTCCTGCTTCAGCTACGTGGGCCTTGGTCCCTGACAAGAAGCTTGGTTTGCTATCCCTTCTGCAGAATCCCTCTTCCCTCATTTGCCGACCTGGTCACTCTCCCTCCCCTCAGATACTGTGTAGTCATCATTTCTCCTAGAGAGCTTTCCTTGAGCAGCCTGCTTAGGGCAGAACTTCTTTATAACCCCAGGTCAGGTCCATCTAGCTCCTTATCATGTTGAGATTTTGCGTGTGTGCATAATTGTTTGATAACCCTGAGCTCCGTGAAGTCTATATCCGTTCACTGTAATATCCTCAGTGCTTGGGCACATAGTTGGGGATCGGTAAATATTGATTGAGTGGACCAGTGGATAAATGAGTGAGTGTGTCAATACTGACCCCTAAAACTTTCAATTTGGGAAGCAAGCTATAATATTTGAAAACTAGTAAAGTATCATAAATATGGGCAAAGTCAACACAAATTTGAGTATTATTTTGGAAATAAACTCTTTGCAAAATAACTTTATTTCCAAAATAAAGTTATTTTGCAAAGTCTAAATATATAGGTAGGAAATGAGTTACTTTGTATTTTTAAGGAAGCTAGAAATCAAGGAGGATACATTGAAAAGTCAGGTGATTTAGGGAGTTCTAATGGTCTCCCTTAGGGAACTCAGTGCCAAAAGACCAACCGTTAAGGGAAGAAATAATTATACACAGACACCAGGGAAGCCCAAACTTTTTGCAAAGTTGTTTAATGGTAAGAAGCTCTTCTTATCTCTAAAAATTAATTTCCTCCTATTATATTTGGAATAGATTTCCTGTATATTTACTAAATATTCTATTTACTAAAAAAAATACCTCTTACATGTTTAGAGAATTTTTAAGTAATTCTAATCCCCTCTTTTAAAACAGTTAGACACCAGTTGACTGGTGACAAATTACTAGACTTCATCTCTAGACTAAGGATTTTCAAGGTCTTCTGAATTTAATTGAATATTGAATGACTATAGAGCAATGGTATTTCTGCTCCTTAATTGATCAACCAGTTGTTTATTGGCTTTTACTGGTGCAAAGGAGATTATGAGTCTAGAGGCCCAGCCCTGCCGAGTTGTTGATCTACCCGGGGACACAAAAATGTAAACAGATAGATATTACAGTGCAACAAGATAAATGCTACCAGAGGAATGTGCAAAATGCGATTAACTTCACACAGCAAATGGAAAATACGGATTTTCACAGTCACCCCAACTCTCCACATTTCAGTGTTTATCACAATTGGAGAAGGAAACATGCTGAATGAGACAAGACAATCAGATCATTTGCTAACAGAAAAATAATTTTATAGTCGTCCTTCCTTACCTTCTGGCAAAAGGAAGCTAACATCTTCCCTTATCTTGTCAGCGTTCATGAGAAAATCGCTCCCTCTCTTCTTGTCATTTCTCCCCCTTCCTCTGTCCTCCGGTGCCTCTCCCCCTGTGTATAATTACTTTTCACTTCATGGTTGGTCTTTTGACACTGGGTTCCCTAAGGGAGACCATTAGAACTCCCTAAATCACCTGACTTTTCAATGTGTCCTCCTTGAGTCTAGCTTTCTTAAAAATACAAAATAACTCATTTCCTCTCTATATATTTAAGAATTTGGAATGAATGGGGAAGCCAAAATCTTAGGATACAAGTTCAGTTTTTCAATTAGGTTTGGAGGAAATGGCAACCCACTCCAGTATTCTTGCCTGGGAAGTCCCAGAACAGAAAAGCCTGGTGAGCTACAGGCCATGGGGTTGCAAAAGAGTCGAATGGGATTCAGTGACTGAACGACAACAGTGTATAAAACAGCTATCTAAACACGTAGAGCTTGGGGACCCATTTAACATAACGTTTCTTTTAGCCAAAGGCATAAGTTGTTACTAGCTGCCTCTGTTCTGACTGCATTGGGTAAAATTGTTCAGGTAAGTCAAAAGGTTGTCTCAGAAACATTGATATACTTAAAAATCTGACATATTTTTTAATCTATCAGGTCCAATTAGTCCTGAAAATATTAGAAACTAAAGCTACTGTAAAATATCTGCACTCATAGCTTACAGAAAGTAGAATTTCTTGTTATGTAATTATTTAACAAAAGGTGCCCCTTCCGTAGACCAGAGGCAGCTATGTAGGTGACCTGTTGGTGGATTATGCCCTCTTTTGCTCACTAAGTGGCTGTTTCCTTGGACACCAGCAATGACTCTTTAGCCAATCATATAGAGAGAGTTCTGTTATAAGCTAAATCATTCAATCATTCACTCGTTCAGCTAACACTTGCTGAGTTCCTTCTGTGTGCCAGGAACTGCTCTAGGCCCTTGGAGACAGCAGAGAGCACAGCTGGCAAAGTGTCTGCCTTCATGGAGCTTACCTTCAAGGAAGCAAGACTGACCATGAACACCTATATAATCATATATTCTAAGGTCCAGTGACATTAAGCGTGTGATGGTGGTGGTGGTTTAGTCGATAAGTTGTATCTGACTCTTTGCGACCTCATGGACTCTAGCCCGCCAGGCTCCTCTGTCCAAGGAATTCTCCAGGCAAGAATACTGGAGTGGGTAGCCATTTTCTTCTCCAGAGAAGGGATCAAACCCTGGTCTTCTGCATTGCAGCCTGAATCTTTACCAACTGAGCCACCAGGAAGCCCTATTAAGTGTGTTATGAAGAAATTAAAGCAGAGGAAGGGGTCAGAGCTGATGAGACGTGATGTTTTACATAGTATAAACAAGGAGGGCTCGCAAGGATTCGATGTTTAGTTGAACACCTGAGAACATGAGAGCCATCAGCATTAGGGGAAGAATGTCCCATGTAGGGTATAAAGAGAACGCAGAGGCACTGAGGCAGGAGGGTGCTCACGATCCAACATGCAGAAACCTTTTCTTTTTTAATCAAATCAAGAGCAACACATTATAAATTCATTTCAAATGACAGTAAACACTTCAGCTTGTCAATTACTCAGTGAATCATTAGTTATGACAAGAGTTCAATACGGATTTGTCAACCTAGAGAGACAATATATTTATTTTCTACTAATTTATACTGTCTAACCCCTGGTATGTATGTGTGGAGGAGGGTAGGAAATTGGAAGAAATTCAGAACAATGAGAAGGAACAGAATTTTCTGGGTGGAGCTTCTGGGTGGACCCTTTTAAAAGGGACACACTCACCCAGCATGTGCCTTTTGCCCCTTGCCCTTCCCAACTGAACACAGCCATGATGCTAGATGTAGAGCATTTATCTTGCAACCACCTGGCAAGGAGCATGAGGGACAAATGTCACACGTGAAGGATCGCCAAACAGAAGGCTGTGCTGTGCTCAGTCACTCAGTCATGTACGAGTCTTCCCTTTTGGACTGTAGCCCACCAGGCTCTCTGTCCATGAAATTTTTCAGGCAAGAATATTAGAGTGGGTTGGCATTTCTTCCTCTGGGGATCTTCCTGACCCAGGGATAGCACCAGACTCTCCTGCATTTCCTGCATTGCTGGAGGATTCTCTACCACTGAGCCATAGGGAAGCCTAAACAGAAGCCTAGAAAAAGCCAAGGGTCCTGATGGCTGCCCTGACCCACTGGAACCATCAATCCACAGGCTTCTTGTGTGTGGAAAAGAAACCAAAAGAAACCCATGTGTTAAGCCAAGCTATGCAGTGTTCTGTTACTCTCAGTCAAGCTAGGTACTCATTTATATTACACAATGAAGTGTTCCTCCAGATTTGAGGAGGGACTTGATTATTAATAGAATGTGCAGGAAGTTTATTGAAAAACATTTAGCCCCTGAATCAAAATTCATTGGCTGCATTTATGAAGAGAAGACTCTAGAGAGTCCCTTGGACTGCAAGGAGATCAAACCTGTCAATCCTAAAGGAAATCAGTCCTGGATATTCATTGGAAGGACTGATGCTGAAGTTGAATCTTCAATACTTAAGCCACCTGATGCGAAGAGCTGGCTCATTAGAAAAGCCCCTGATACTGGGAAAGACTGAAGGCAGGAGAAGGGGACGACAGAGGATGAGATGGTTAGATGGCATCACCAACTCGATGGACATGAGTTTGAGGAAGCTCCGGGAGTTGGTGATGGACAGGGAAGCCTGGCGTGCTACCGTCCATGGGGTCACAGAGTCAAATATGACCGAGCAACTGAACAACTGATTTACCAGGAAGGAAAAAGTCCTTAAAGGGACTCTAATTCTTATTCTTCCATTTACATGATGTCCAGGGAATAGTCATTTGTGTTAATAGAAGGGGGTCGTGGGGCCTGACAGCCTTGACCTGGACCCCAGAGATCAACTTTCTCATCTGCCAATGACAATGATTCAGACCTAACACTCCTATTATTTTTCAAATTCCTAAGTGTAGCTCAGTGGTTTAATATGTTTCATGTGTTATAAACCTAAATGTATATTTGTAGACACTTACAGCACTTCGGTCATGTTTAATTCTTAAAGCTGTCTTTGCACAACTTTTCAAATATGAAGGGGTTAGGAATTGAGGCCTGTTCTTACAAGTGCATGACATGAGAGTCTTGCGGTCAATGCCAGCACAGCACTTGGAGATAATTCTGCATAATATTCTATAAAATCCCTGGAAATTCTATGATGGAATTTTTAGATTATTTTTTGTTGCACTGGGTCTTGATTGCCCCATGCAGGCTTTTCACTAGTTACGTTGAGCGGGCACTCCTCTCTAGTTGTGAAGCAGGGGCTTCACATTGCGGTGGTTTCTTTTGTTGCAGAGAAGAGGCTTTTTAGATGCATGGGCTTCAGCAGTCTTGGCTGGAGGGCTCTAGAGCGCAGACTCAGTGAGTTGTGGTACATGGGCTTAGTTGCTCTGCAACACGTGGAATCTTGCTGGACCAGGGATCAGATACGTGTCCCCTGCACTGGCAGGTGGATTCTGATCCACTGTACTGCCAGGGAAGTCCTGGAAATTCTAGATAATATATAATGAACACTCAATGAGTTTTACTTTTTTTTCCCTAAGTTTCTCCTATGCTCAGTCATTGCTCAGAGAATTCAAACTAATTGAAATCTGAGCCCAGTTATAAATTAGAAAGCTTATTTACTAAGAGAAGAAAAAAATAATCATGATGAATACAAAGGACATCGCAGATAATCTTGGGCTTTGGAGTATACATACGTTTAAATAATATGTTGAAAACTTGTAAAGAAGTTCGAAGTATTAGGCAAATTTAGGTTTATTTTCATTGTTGGTTGGTGAATTCAAGGTCTAGAATATTTTTTAAACAATGGTCTGGCTTTTATCTTTCAAATGCCCTAGTAATGGAAGGAATATTGGCAAAATAGGATTCTTTTAAATTAATAATTTATTTTTCTAAGTGCTTTCTTTCAATAAAAGCATAGGTATACATTCTGAATGTTCTTCTATAGAACCTATTAGATGGATTACTTACACATCACAGTTTAGAATTTTTAAAAGAGAGCTACAAAATGTTCTATATGTCCTGATGTTTCAGTGGTTGTATGATAATCCAAATTTACATCCAGGTTAATATCAGTCATCAGATCAGATCAGATCAGTCGCTCAGTCGTGTCCGACTCTTTGCGACCCCATGAACCGCAGCACGCCAGGCCTCCCTGTCCATCACCAGCTCCCGGAGGTCACTCAGACTCACACCCATCAAGTCAGTGATGCCATCCAGCCATCTCATCCTCTGTTGTCCCCTTCTCCTCCTGCCCTCAATCCCTCCCAGCATCAGAGTCTTCTCCAATGAGTCAACTCTTCGCATGAGGTGGCCAAAATACTGGAGTTTCAGCTTTAGCATCATTCCTTCCAAAGAATCAGTCATAATGGTCTATAATTAGCTGAATTTTAAAGGCATGGTTCTACTCTGGATTTTTGATTGTGACAGAAAATCCAACTCCAAAAGGCTTAAGAAAAAAACGGGAATTTCTTAGTTCAATTAACTGAAAGATTGAGGGGGATTAGCAAAATCCGTCCTAGGAACTCAAACAGCGTCCTCCAGACCCAACCTTTCTTTCTTCTCTGGGTTGTGCTTTCTTCCATTTGTGCTTAATAGTCAGCAGGGCCAAGTTCACATCCTAATAGTTAGAAGTCTATTTCTGGATCTCTCAAGAGTTAAAAAAAGAAAACAACCCAGAATTGAGTCCCACTGGAGGAATTAAGGATTTGAAACTAAGCACTGTGGACAAGGGGAATCCCACTTTCTTTCTGGCCATGTTTGGGTCACAGGACCAAACTTGGAACTAGTCAGTTCACCAAACCACATGGATCAAGAATGGGGAATGAACAGATATCCAAGGCAAGTACCGGTTCTGTTACTGGAAGACGGGGAAAAAAATACTGGGTAATTCAAGTTGATAAATATCTTTGGTTGGCTCAAATAGCTTTTTGTGTACCCAAGACCTCTAATTGTACTGTTTTGTCTTTTTTTCCCCCTCCATTCTCTGTTAGATTGCAAGTTCCTTAAAAGAAGACAACACTATTATGTTATTATGGCCATCTTTTCCTTTCTGATTCTGTAGTTTGGACAATGCCTAGCATTTAGCTGGTACTCATCAAATGATTTTTGACTGAATGAAGGAATAGTTGATACCAGTGAGAACTATTCAAATTATTACTGCAGGTAGCAGTGAGATAAGGGCTATTAAAGGTTACTTACTTTCAATTAATACCACTTCCTAGTTCTCTTTAAGTGTGAGCATCTTACACATAGTCTGAAAGTATCTAACTTTTATAAGTTATAGGATTCTTTTATAGGTTTGGGTACACTTAATATCGGAGAGGGCAATGGCACCCCACTCCAGTACTCTTGCATGGAAAATCCCATGGACGGAGGAGCCTGGTAGGCTGCGGTCCATGGGGTCGCAAAGAGTGGGACACGACTGAGCAACTTCACTTTCACTTTTTACTTTCATGCATTGGAGCAGGAAATGGCAACCCACTCCAGTGTTCTTGCCTGGAGAATCCCAGGGACGGTGGGGCCTGGTGGGCTGCCGCCTATGGGGTCGCACAGAGTCGGACACGACTGACGCGACTTAGCAGCAGCAGCAGCAGACTTAATATTCCCCAAACATAGGGCACACTCATATTTGTACTTAATGACAAAACAAAAATAGAGCAAAGACAGGAAATGTAACCATCAATATTAGGGAATAACTTTACAATTATTTATTTTATTTTTTGAGGTTTTAAAAACTCAAAAGGCACATTATGTAAAAAATACCATCTTGACCATTTTTAAGAGTCATTGTAACAGTATTGTTAACTGTATTTTGGCCACCTCATGCGAAGAGTTGACTCATTGGAGAAGACTCTGATGCTGGGAGGGATTGAGGGCAGGAGGAGAAGGGGACGACAGAGGATGAGATGGCTGGATGGCATCACTGACTCGATGAATGTGAGTCTGAGTGACCTCCGGGAACTGGTGATGGATAGGGAGGCCTGGCGTGCTGCAGTTCATGGGGTCGCAAAGAGTCGGACACGACTGAGCGACTGATCTGATCTGATCTGATCTCATGTTAACTTATGCCACAGATCTTTATAACTTTTCATCTTGCAAACTGAAAGTCTGCACCCACTGAACAACAGCTACCTTCCCCCCCCTTCCCCCAGGCCCTGGCAGCCACCATTCTACTTCCTGTTACTGAGTTTGACTACTTTAGATACCACAGATAAGTGCAGTCATGTGTATTTGTCTTTTTGTGAGTGGCTTGTTTCACCCAGCATATAAGGTCTTCGAGATTCATTCATGTCGTAGCATATGACAGGATTTCCTTTTTTTCTTTGTAAGGTTGAATGATATTTGAAATTTCATTGAGATCCTGTTTTTTACCAACACCTATTATTTTCTGTTTTGTTTTCTGATAGAAGCCATTTTAACGGGTGTGAGATACTATCTCATTTTGGTTTTGGCTTGCATTTCCCTGATAATTAGTGACATTGAACATCTTCTCATATGCTTGTTGGCTTTTTGTATGTCTTCTCTGGAGAAATGTCTACTCAAGTTATTCGGCCGTTTCAATTTTTTAAATTTATGTTTAAATAGTTTTATTTATTTCTGGCTGTGCTGGGTCCTTGTTGCCACACTGGCTTTTTTCTAGTTGCTGAGAGTGGGGGCTGCTGTCTGGTTGTGCGTGTGGGCTTCGCGTTGCAGTGACCTCTCTTGTTGCAGAGCACAGCCTCAATAACTGTGGTGCTCGGGCTTAGTTGCTCCGAGGCATGTGGAATCCTCCCAGATCAGGGATTGAATCACTGTTTTGTAGCAGGCAGATTCTTTCACCATTGAGCCACCAAGGAAACCTTTCTTTGCCCATTCTTAGAATCAGGTTGCTTGTCGGCTGATGAGTTATAGATTCTGGATATTAACCCCTGATCAGATGTGTGATTTGCAAACATTTTCTTCTATTCCATAGGTTGCCTACTCACTCTGTTCATAGTTCTTTGCTATGAAGTTTTTAAGCTTGGTGTAATCTTTTTTGTCTTTTTTTGCTTTGGTTGCTTGTGCTTTTGGTGTCGTATTTGAGAAATCATCGCCAAATTCCATGTCATGAAGCGTTCCCTTATGATTTCTTCTAGGAGTTTTATAGTTTCAGGTCTTACATTTAACTCTTTAGTGAGTTATTTTTGGCCTATGGTGTAAAGCAGCGTCTAACTTCATTCCTTTATATGTGGTTATGCAGTTTTCCCAGCACCATTTGTTGAAGAGACTGCTTTTCCCGCTGTGAAGTTTTGTCACCTTGTAGAATATCCTTTGACCATATACATGAAGGTGTA
Source organism: Tragelaphus eurycerus (assembly GCA_935064755.1). NCBI lineage: Eukaryota > Metazoa > Chordata > Mammalia > Artiodactyla > Bovidae > Tragelaphus > Tragelaphus eurycerus. The sequence continues at coordinate 17,652,941 of CAKXYN010000039.1, read as the reverse complement.
TGTACCATCGGTCTAAATGCCATTGCCCTATATAATATGCTGAAATCAGAAAGTGTGGGACTTCCATCTTTGTTTTTCTTTATCAAGAGTGTCATCATTGTTCAGAGTCCATTGAGATTCCATATGAATTTAGAATTTTTTTCTATTTCTGCAAAAAAATGTCATTGGTATTTTGATAGAGTGCATTGACTTTGTAGGTTGCTTTGGGTAGACTGGACATTTTCACAATATTAAGTCTTCCAGTCCATTAACACAGAATGCCTTTTCATTTATTTGTCTTCTTTAAATTTTTTTTTCTTTAACAATCTTTTGTAGTGTTTAGTGTACAAGTCTTTCACTTCCTTGGTTAAGTTTATTCCTAAGAATTCTATTCTTTGTTGATACAGTTGTAAATGGGATTGTTTTCTTAACTTCCTTTTTTGGTGTTGTTCATAATTGGTATAGAAATGAATCTTATTTTTGTGTGTTGATTTTATATCTTGCAACTTTGTTGAATTTTTTAATTAGTTCTAACAGTTTGGGAGGAGGGGAATCTTTAGGGTTTTCTACATATAAGACTGTGTCTTATATGATACAGAAGATACAGAAGACTGTATCTTCTGCAGATAGAGATACTTTTACATCTTCATTTTCTCTTTGCATGTGTTTTATCTCTTTCTCACCAAATTTGTCTGGTCAGAACTTCCAGTTCTGTGTTGAATACAAGTGGCAAGAGAGGTCATCCTTGCCTTGTTTCCGATCTTGGTGGGAAAGTTTTCAGTTTTTCACTGTTGGATCTGCTGTTAGTTGTGAATTTTTCATATATGGCCTTTATTATGTTGAGGTGATTTCCTTCTATTTGTAGTTTGTTGAGATTTTTTATCATGAAAGATGTTGAATTTTGTCAAATGCTTTTTCTGTATCAATTGAGATTATCATGTAGGTTTTTTCTTTATTCTATTAATGTGATCTGTTATCAATACATTAATTGATTTTGTTATGTTGAGCCATTCTTGCATTCCAGGAATAAATCTCACTTGGTCATGATGTCTAATCTTTTTAATGTGCTGTTGAGTCTGGTTGAGAGCATTTTGTCGAGGGTTTTGCATCAGTATTCATCAGGGATATGGCCTGCAGTTTTCTGTACTTGCAGTGTCTTTGTTGGGTTTTGGATTTCGAGGTAGTGCTACTCTCATAGAGGTTTCCCTGGTGGTGTTAGTGATAAAGAACCTGTCTGGCAATGCAGGAGACGTAAGAGACACAGGTTTGATCCCTGGGTGGGAAAGATCCCCTGGAGGAGGGCATGGCAACCCACTCCAGTTCTTGCATCCAGAATTCCATGGACAGAGAAGCCTGGCAGGCTACAGTCCATAGGGTCACAAGGAGTCAGACACAACTGAAGCAACTTAGCACGCACACACACATTACTCTCATAACATCAGTTTGAAAGTGTTCCCTCCTCTTTACTTTTTTGGAAATATTTGAAAAATACTGTTAATTCTTCTTTAAATGTTTACTAGGATTCTTCAGTGAGGTCATCTGCTCCTGGACTTTTCTTTGTTGGAAGTGTTTTGATTACTGATTCACATCCTTATTAATTATAGGTCTGTTCAGATTTTTAATTTCTTCACTCTTCAGCTTTGTTTGTTCTAGGAATGCATTTACTTAATCTAGGTTATCTAATTTGTTGGTATATAATTGTTCATAAGAGTCTGTTATGATTCTTTTTCTTTTTTTTGAGCTTCAGTTGTAATGCCTCCTCTTTCATTTATAATTTTTTGTTATTTGAACCTTACCTTTTTTCTTAATCTAGTTAAAGTTTTTTTTTTTTTTCAATTTTGTGTTTTCAAGAGCCAATTCTTAGTTTTGTTCATTCTTTTCTATTGTTTTCCCGTCTCTGTTTTTCTTATTTCTGCTAATCTTTGTTATTTCTTTCCTTTTGCTGAATTTGAGTTTGGTTTGTTCATTTTGAGATTCCTTACGGTGTAAAGGTAGGTTCTGAGATTTTTGTTATTTTCTTCTTGTAGGTGTTTACCACTATAAACTCCCTTCTAGTATTGCTTTTGCTGCATCCTGTAAGTTTTAGTATGTTGTGTTTTCATTTTCATTTCTTTCAAGACACTTCCTAACTTTCCTTGTGATTTCTTCTTTGGCCCACTGGCTGTTCAAAATTGTGCTATTTAATTCCCACATATCTTTAAGTTTTCCATTTGCTATTGATTTCTAGTTTTGTTTCTTGTCAGAGAAGATATTTGGTGTGATTTGAAGCTGCTTAAATTTGTTTAAGACTTGTTCTGTGACCTCCTCTCGCATGTAATCTCTGCTAGAGAATGTTCCTTGTGCACGTGAGAAGAACGTGTATTCTGCTTCTGTTAGTTGGAGTGTTCTGTTTTCTAGGTCCAATTGGTCTATAATGTTGTTCAAGTCCTCTGTTTCCTTACTGATCTTCTGTCTGGGGGTTCTATTCTTTATTGAAAGTGAGGTTTTGAAATCTCCTTCTATTATTGTTTAAAAATTCTGTTTGTTTCATGTTTGGGTGCTCTGATATTAGATACTTATAATATGTATAGTTGTTATATCTTCCTAGTGAATTGACCCTTTTATCCTTCTATAATGTCCTGTGTTGCTTGTGACAATTTTTATCTTAAGTTCTACCTCTGCCCTCTCGGTTACCACTTATATGGAATATTTTTTCCATCCTTTCATTTTCAGCCTATATATATCCTAAAACCCTCACTGAGTTTCTTATGGACAGGAAAAACTTAGATCTTGTTTTTGTTTTTTACTCAGCTGCTCTATGTCCTTTCTTTGGGAAGTTTAATTCATTTATATTTAAAGTAATTACTGAAAGGAATTACCACTGCACTTTTGTTCATTGTTTTCTGTGTGTTTTTAAAGTTACTTTGTCCTTTTCCCTTATTGACTCATTTTGTGTTTTGTTGATTTTTTGAACTGATATACTTTGATTCCTTTCTTATTTTCTTTTGTGTTTCTTCTGTAGATATTTTCATTTTGATTAATGGACATTACATAAAATATCTTGTTATAACAATTTATTTTATTTGTTTTGTTTTGTTTTGTTTTTAACAATTTATTTTAAACTGATGGAACTTAATCTCAATCACATAAATAACTCGACTCTTTACTTCTCTCCCCAAATTTAGTCAGTCTCCTTTACCAGAGAGATTTATATTTTTATATTTCCATATGCTTTAACATGCTGTATAAGTCATTTCTTTACGAGGAAAGTGTGTGTGTGTTTTTAATTGGCAGTACTCAAAGTCCTGGTACTTTAGTAACCTCAGGGATTGTTTTTGCTCTTACTATTGTTTTTTTGTTTTTTTTTTTAAGAACATTATGATATTTTCCTTTAAGCTTGAATCACTTTCAATGTACTTTCAGTCTCTTGCTGGACTTTTTCCAGAATTTCAAGAAACTCAAATCTAGTCTCTGAACTTAGCAGAGATAAATCTCTATTTTTGTGTCTTAAAAAGACCTAAATAACTAAGGGTCTCAAAGAAGTTGTGTTTTCTCCGGCTCATTTCTGTCTTTGATTGCTCAGCCTGGAACCCCACCAAAATGTAACATCTTCCAAGATTCATTTATACTGAGCACTTGACTGGATAGTGCCTGGCATGGTCCTCTGCAGTGGTATGTCCTGCTTCAGAAAGCAGAGGTCCTGGAACCCTGGGGATTTTCTGAAGAGCTTTGTGACATCACTTCCTAAAGTGTCCCCAGACTAGACAGTCCCCCATTTAATGCATCTTGTGAAACTTAAATGGGAAACCCAACTTTCTCAAAGCCTAAAGCAATTACATAGTGAAAGAGTTAAACAGTTTGAGTTATTTTTAGTGTACTTCAGATCACAAAGTTATAAATAACAAACGTAAAGGCTCAATGCTGAAAATAAACTGAAATAAGTTTCTAAAAGGAGTTGCCATGTTTACCTAAAATATCACTGTAGTGCTATCAATCTTTTGGATTTGAGGAACTTCCCATCATTAGTGTCCATTTTTCTGGCTGCCATCCAAACTACACATGAAGTTTTAGCTACTTTTTAGTGCAAATTAAATCCAGGAGTTGGTGATGGACAGGGACGCCTGGCGTGCTGTGGTCCATGGGGTCGCAAAGAGTCGGACACAACTGAGTGACTGAACTGAACTGAAATTCTCTCAATAGTCTCTGATTAGTCATATGGTTTATTGTTGAAATTATTGGGCAGCTTTTGCTAATATTTATCTAAGCTTCTAAATTAGAACTCAGTACTTTTACATTATGTTATGGTTGCATAGATCACTGGACAAGATAGTTGCATGTCTTGTATTGCAGACTGCCTCACCTGGGTAAATGCAAATATGATAAATGAATGCAGAATCAGAATGGAAACTGAATGTGGCAATCAACGTCCAAATTAGGATACAAGCCTTGTTAGTTAGTGCTTAATTTTCTACCTTGGATCACTTGCTCCTGCAGTTTTCTCCCCTCTCTTTCTCCTGCTCTGATCCCACATTGAAGAAAGAACCTCAGGTGCTTTTCTTACTGCCTCCCAAACATGTGAGCTCTCTATTCTCTGACCTCATCACTCTCTGTACCTCTCACAGAGGTTCCCTCATTCTGCTCTGTGTCTGGCTATCTGTGTGTATCTTATCCTTGCCCTCACCTGCTATGCTGAAAGATGTCAATTGAATAATAAAATTACCCATGTTTTGCAATGTCTGTCAGTGTTGATCACCACACGTGTTGCCTGGTGCCGTGACTTTTAGACATGTGGTTCCTGGATGAAATTCCACCATTTTTTTCTTTCCTAAAAATCTGTAACTCCATTTTTTGTATCTCCTTGAAACAATTTCCTCATAAACTTCAAGGAGTTGGTGATTAGTTTTTATGGTGGAAGTATTCATTTAAAATCTAAGGAAGCCATATGTCAGGCCAGGGTTTGTTCTTAAGAAAAGGAAACCCGTTGAAACAGAAGGACATAAATACTTGCGGCTGGCATTTGAATCCTGTTCCCATTTGATTATTGTGTTTAGTCACTAAATCATGTCCAACTCTTTGCAACCCCATGGACTGTCGCCTGCCAATTTCCTCTGTCCATGGGATTCTCCAGGCAAGAATGTTGGAGTGGGTTGCCATTCCCTTCTCCAGGGGATCTTCCCAACCCAGGGATCAAACCCGTGTCCCCTGAATTGTAGGCAGATTCTTCACCAGTGAGCCACCTGGGAAGTCCTCCTATCAATAGGGCAGATTTTTATCAGCCCCACTTGATAGAAGAGAACTCTGTTCACCCAGGTCATCCCAGCCACTCCGAGTTCTATTTGTGTTTTCAGCACAGGTCTCTGATTCCGCCTCCTTAGCTGTACCCACCGCCTACTCTTCTCTAGTCTTTATAGAAATCAGGAAGGTCCCCAGAGCTGGAAGTCTTTCATTCCATCCTGAATATATTCTTTCAAAAAGATGCTTGGCTCTCCTGTCCCATCTCCCAGGCCCTCCCCCAGTGCGCGCGCGCGCACACACACACACACACACACACACACACAGCCTAGAGAACAAAGACCAGGGTGTGGAGTCCCTGCCAGCCCCACCTTCACATTCCCACAGAGCCAGCCAGGATTCCACGCCGTGCTGCGGGGGTGGGAGCTGGCATCTCCCTGCCATCCAAGCAGGCATGGACAGTGGCTACATCACCTCTTCAGGGGCTCCCATGATGCCAGGAGATGGAATGCTCCAGGGCTTGGCCACTGCTTCTCCAGACTCCCTCTGGAAAAACTCATCAGGATTGCAGGCCTGCCAGTGTAGTAAATATTTATTAGAGGAAGTGGTGACTAATACTTATCTATCAAGAATCTATTCTGTTCAACACACAATATTAATAATAATAATGACAATTTCCTGGGTACTCACTATGTATGCTGACTGACTAAGAAATATCATAGCAATAACTCTAGGTATTGTGGTTATTTTACAGATGAGAAAAGACGGATAGTTTAAGGATGTTGCTCAGGCTTATACAAGAGAGTGAGTGACAAACCCAGGTCTGGGTCACTCCAAAACCATCCAACTGTAGGCAAGGTGCCTGGGCTCTCCTATAGGCTATTGGCCTGTGTACATTTAACTACCATGCCAGGTATGACAGGCTGAATTGCTTTCCCCCAAAAGATATGTTGAAATCATAATCCCCAGCACCTCACATTATAACCTTGTTGGAAATGAGGTCATTATAGATATAATCAAGTAAGACGAGGTCAGGGTGAAGCAGATTGAACCCTTAATTCAATATAACTGATGAGTTCTTTTTTTTTTTTTTTTTTCAATTTTTCAGTTTGTTTCAAAGTTAAACCCAAGAACCCTTGACTTCATAGGAAATTGAGAAGTGGTTTTCTAGGCTAAACACCTGTTTCCCCTTAGCCTCCCCAACAGAGCACATACACGTTAACTACTTTCGTTTTACAATCACTGCTGTCCCACCAGTATACCAAGATCATCTGAACTGTACATGTGGTATTCTGAGTGTTCTTAGGAATAACCTAATTTCCCTGACTGCAAAAGATTTTCTGGGATCATCTGTCAATTTGAATTCTTTGGCTACTTTTGAAGATGAAGCCTCACAAATTCTTGAATGATTCTCCTTTGCGGGGGCCAGGGTAGTATTTTATAGACATTAGCGACTAGCCCCTGTGCTGTGGCAATCCCCTCTGGCCTCAGTGGGAGACAATTTGTAACACCAAAGATTCATTTGATGCAGCAGCCAACTCAGTGACTCAAAGCGGGAGGCAAGGGGCTTCCCTGGAGGGCCAGTGGGTAAGACTCCACCCTCCCAATCAAGGGGCCAGGAGTTTCATCCCCAGTTGGGCAACTAAGATCCTGCATGCCACGTGGTGCAGCCTAAAAACAAATAAATAAAAAAGCAACACCAAAAGCCATGGGGGAATGGCAAAAAAAAATAAAAATGCAAACACATATTTAAGTAAATATTTTAAGAAAATGAAGGTTAAATTTAAAGAAAAACCTAATATAGAGGAAAAGAAGGTGAACCTAGAGGAAGCCACGCTAAGCAATAAATCAGTCATCAGGCCTCTGTGTGTGTGTGTGGAAAGTACAGCCAGATCGATTCAGTGCAAGCTAGTAGGTTCCAGACGACTCTCTTATGTGAGAGAGAGTGCTCTGAGGGAGCAGAATCTGGCGAGTGGCCAGAAAAGGCATACCTAAAGTGCTGGGAACATTTATATTCAACCCCTGTTCTTGCCTGGAGAGTCCCAGGGACGGGGGAGCCTGGTGGGCTGCCGTCTATGGGGTCACACAGAGTCGGACATGACTGAAGTGACACAGCAGCAGCAGCCTCTCTGGTGGTTCAGATGGTGAAGAATCTGCCTGCAATGCAGGAGTCCCAGGTTCAACTCCTGGGTAGGGAAGATCCCTTGGAGAAGGGAATGGCTACCAACCCCAGTATTCTTGCCTGGAGAATCCCATGGACAGAGGAGCCTGGTGGGTACAGCCCATGGGGTCACCGAGAGTCAGACAGGACTGAGCGACTAACACTTTCACCTTCCCCGAGTCAGATCTACAGGTTCACTTGGGCCCTGCCGAGCGGTGACCAATGCTCTCACAGGAAGAGACACGTGTTGAAGGCAGCCATCTTTTGATGAGGCAAAGACTGCCATGATGCAGCCACAATCCAAAGACTGCTCGGAGCCGCCAGAAGCTGGAGGCGGTGAGGCAGGTGCTCCCCTACCAGCCTCTGAGGAAGCAGGCCCTGCGACACAGGGATTTAAGCCTTCTGGCCTCCAGAACAACCAGACAGGAATTGTCTGTTGTTTCAAGCCACCAGTCTGTGAAGCTTTGTTACAGCTGCTGCTGCTGCTAAGTCGCTTCAGTCGTGTCCGACTCTGTGCGACCCCATAGAAGGAAGCCTACCAGGCTCCCCTGTCCCTGGGATTCTCCAGGCAAGAACACTGGAGTGGGCTGCCATTTCCTTCTCCAATGCATGAAAGTGAAAAGTGAAAGTGAAGTCGCTCAGTCGTGTCCGACTCTTAGCAACCCAATGGACTGGAGCCTACCAGGATCTTCCGTCCATTGGATTTTCCAGGCAAAAGTACTGGGGTGGGGTGCCATTGCCTTCCCCGTTTGTTACGGCAGCCCCAGGCAAAATGAAGAGTGTTTTAACAGAGGTATACAGTATAGTCTTTAGAGGCATTTGTCCGTTCTGTAGGCAAACTGACTGGGAAGGCCTGAGCAAGGAAATAGAGAGGCTTGCTGCCTTTGCGCCTGGTCTAGAAGGCGCCGTAGGCTTCAGGAAGGGAAGCCAGGGGCTGGCAGGGCCGACGAGCTCACCTGGCCAGTGCAAAGGGGCAAGTTCAGGCCCAGAGGAAGAGCGTGTGGGACGGGCCTGGGCGAGGGAGGGCGCGGGAGAGCAAAGCCGAGTGTGAGGAGGGATGGGGGCGATGTTGGGACTCCGGAGCCCGTGGGGGCGCAGCTGTTGGGGCGGTGTCTGCCCCCAGGGCTCCCCAGCAGCCCTCCTCGCTGAGGGGACCAGGCTGTGTCCCCTCTGGGCCCAAGTCCCAGCTTTGGGTGAAGCGGGACGTGACATCCCCTTGGCCTCGGTCCACCCCACTTCTGCCTGCCCACAGTCTCAGTCTAGCAGCTGGTCTCCTGGGCAGGGCCCTCCATTCATTTGCAGACCCTCTCGCAGGACTCCGGTCCTTTCTCTGACCTGGACTTTTCCCTCAGTCCGGTCGGCTCCAGCCTGGACCCGCATAACCACTCATGATCACCCCTGGCTGAGCCTGCAGGGCCGGCCTGGCTGTGCCCTCTGCACCCCCACACACACCCCCAGCCCCGTGGATGGCCTGGTTCCAGGTCCCAGCGCTTCCTGGCCACTCGGGCAGCCTCGGCCCTGAATGAGCTCCAAAGGTTTGCAAGCTGAAGCATGATGTGGCCCCAACTGTGGCTATCAGTGCCGCACTGAAAAATAGATCATGTGGAAGGCTGGCAGGAAGGGACAGCTTAATGAGTATTTGTTTTGTAAATGAACAGATACAGGGGAAACAATGCAAGGATTACGGTGGCTCTGCAGGGGAGGCACTGAGCACCTACCTCCTACCTCTGGGTGGCCTGGTCGCAGTTCAGATACAGAAGCAGCAGGAATGGGGGTGAGGTGGGGACTGGGAGCCACCATGAAGCTCTGCAGAGAGCTGGGGCTTTGCCATTCAACAGTCTGGCTTCAGTCCTGTCTGCTGACTTCTGGCTGGGTGCCCTGGGTGAGTGACGCCATCTCTGAACCTCAGCTTCTTCCCAACAACATTATTCCCATCCACCTCCCAGAGTCACTAGAACAGGTGATCTGTAATGTTTGTGCTTATCTGCATCCAGGAAATGGTTGTCAGGTGGTAGGACCCTCCCCCCAAATTTTAATTCCATGGAGGTGGAATCGAAAGGGTAAGTCCTCACTCAGGTTTTCAAGGGACTTCCCTGGTGGCTCAGCAGTAAAGCCTCTTGCCTGCTGATGCATGAGACATAAGAGACGAAGGTTCGATCCCTGGGCCAGAAAGATCCCCTGGAGGCGAGGGCAACCACTCCACTCTTCTTGCCTGGAGAATCCCATGGACAGAGGAGCCTGACAGGCCATGGTCCATAAGGGCTCAAAGAGTCGGACACAACTGAAGCAACGTAGCACGCACACAGGTTCTCGAAGGGTCTGCAACACCTGGAGAAGGGGCTTAACTGTCAGGCACACAGGTTCAGGAGTTAAAACAAGGCTCCAATAATCAAGACCAGTAAACAAGGCTCCAATAATCATACTGAATGCCAGTATCTTGCATTGGATGGTCACTTATTAAGTAAAGATGGAAACAATAGAATATCAGGACTTTCACATGATCGCACCCCATAGTTCTCAAAGTGGGGTGCTGGGACCCCTGGGGGGTCCCCATGACCCTTTCAGTGGGTTTGTGAAGTCAAAACTATTTCTTAGTAGCACCGGGGTCCAATTTGGCTTCAACACTCTCTTTTTTTAAAAAAAATATTTATGTCGCTGTGTCAGGTCTTGGTCGCAGCACGCGAGGTCTCTCCTTGCAGTGCACAGACTCTCTAGTTGTGTCACGTAGGTTCCAGAGTGTGCAGGCTCAGTGTTTGCAGTGCACAAACTTAGTTGCTCTGCAGCACACGAGCTCTTAGTTTCCTGACCAGAGATGATGGAACCTGCGCCCCCTGGGTTTCAAGGTGGATTCTAAACCACTGGACCACCAGGGAAGCCCCCTACCCTCTCATTCTTGTGTGAGAGTACAGAGGACTTTTCCAGAGGTGACCTGACATGTAATGTCAAAGCAGATTAGATGGGGCTCCTGAAATGATTGTCAAATGATGGAAAAGTACGTGCCAGCTTTACTCTACTGAATCTATTCAACTGAATGCAAAGGCAGACATGAGAACCTATCTGTCTTTCACCCAGCTAGACACTGAAGAAAGATGCAGAAAAAAATAAAGACTTTCTTTTTGTAATTCTGTCATTCCCTTGCAAATTAATAAAATGGATTATTATCAAGGAATATACAACAAGATGGGTGAGAAAACAAGATCAGTTACATGGCTGGTCTGGGTTACAACGTAAGAACAAGATGGAGAAGTTCAGGGCCAGCTGGACAACCCTGACACGGGCCGTGGTGCCCAGTCCCAAAGTGTTGAATCCACACTGACCCTTGGGGCTGTAGGGTGAGTGTGGACTGAACGCTTTAACTGGGAGAGCCAAGAAAGTGCTGTGAAGGCTGGAAACTGGGCTGGGGAGAGCAGTGGGAACTGGGCGGGAACAGAAGAGATGGGGAAGGATGGAACTGTCAGGGATTAGACCAGAGGACGTGGGTGGGAAGGAGGAAAGGAATGGAGGGTGATTCAGACATTTATAACCAGTATGAATGCCAAGCAGGCACTGATGCCTTCAGGGGCAACCTGACCTGTGGCCTGCTGCCCAGAGACCTTGGAGTGGGGGCAAGGGTTCTTGTACCACTCCCGGAGTGACTGGGCATGCAGAAGGCCAGGCCAATCACCCATTGTGTCCACACGACTTGCCTGCCAGGCACTGTCTTGGTCCCTTAGCAGCAAAAGGGCCCCTCTCAGATGGCACTGCTGCCATTTACTTTTTTAGAGGTCTGTGCTCAAAACGTTCACAACAATTATAACTGAGTAGAAATGAAATACCACTCTGAATCCTATAATGAAAACTTAAAATGTATAAACTCTTCACATTTAATGACCAAACAAGGACCATAACATTAAGAGACAACATATAAGTGGAGCAGCTTTGCCAATTCTGGATGTATCCCAGCAGAGACTTTGATGAGATTCATTTGTTTATAATGGGATCTCATGGAGATCTGTGCTGAAAAAAGAGGAATAATGAGGGGAAATTTGCTCTGTTGGCTATTAAGATACGTTTACTATGAAGCCATCATGCGGTAGGCTTGCAAACACGCACAGACCGATGAAGTAGAATGGAGAACTTGTAGACAGACCCAGGGACACAGGGGAGCTTCACACACAATAAAGCTGTCACTACAAATCAAAGGAGAAGAAGGGCTCGTGAAGTGAATAAGCTGGGAAAACTGCCTCTCTGTATGAAGAAAGAGAAAATTGCATCCCTATTGATTCCATGAAAAAGTGGACTACATTTCCAGGGGGATTAAAGACCGATATGAAGGGAAAACTGAAAAGATAAGGGAAGAAAAATGAAGGAGAATGTTCTTCTGAAATTGGGGAAAGAAAGTGCTTCTACAACTGAATGTTCAGAACAGAAAACGTTATAAAGACAAGAAAACAGATGAGTTTGATTATCAAGAACACCATGGACAAAATTAATTTAGCTGATGGAGAACATATTTGCAACATCTAAAACTGACAGGGCATTAGTAACCAGAAAATAGAGGACACTTGCAAACAACAAGAAACCCACAGCAAAAATGGGCCAAGGATAGCAATAATTTCCAAAAAAAGGAATCTGAAAGGTCAGCAAACACAGACATGTTAGTGATTGGAGGAATGCAGATTAAAACAGTACTGAGACATTTTGTAGTTATTGTAATGATACCAAATAAGGATGCTGAGATAGGGACACATGGACCCCCAGGCCCTGCTGGGTGAATGCAGGTGCAGGAGCCATGCTGGGGGTCCAGTTGACTAGCGGGAGCACACATCTACATTTACTTGAGAAAGTCACTGTTTATGCTTCTTGTCCTGGTGTGGCTATTAAAGTGCCCCCCTGGATGATAAGCTAATAAGACCACATTCCTGGGATCCAACAAGTCCTTGCGGTTATATTTCCCAGTGAAATCCTCAGGTCCACAGGATCTGTATGCAGTATTCATGGCATCAGTGGAGGGAACTTGAAAGTTCAATCTGGGGGGTGGGGTGGGGGGCAGGACAGGTGACACATGGTGGATACTCACACAAAGGATTATGCAGGTACAAGGATCAAGGGTTTAGATGAACCCACAGCAATATGGGTGGATGATAAAAGCAATGCTGAGTGGGGAGAAGTGACTCAGGAGAGACACAACTTTACATAACTTATACAAATTAAAAGTGTGTGTACACAGAACAATACACATTTTGCAGAAAACACATATAAACAAAGAGATACACAGTAAGCACACTGATGAGGAAATGGGAAAGAAAAAGAGTAATTACAACATAAAGAACCAGAGTCTATTTCCATACGTAGACTGTTCTGTGAAAGGTCTCTGGGATAAACCTTCGGTGAGTCACCCATTGCAACATCTTGGTTGCTACTGTTTGCTAAGAACTTTAGTTTTAGGAGAAGTCGCAAAGGAAAATATCCTGATCCATTCCACTAATGAGAGAAACATGTTGATTGAGTTCTGTTGTGTGTCAGACGCTGGGGTAGCTACAGGGAACAAGACAAATGTCTTCAAGGCCCCATCATCAAGTTCCTGCCTTAAATTAAAATGCTTTTACTAGTAAAAAATTCTCTTTACTGTAACTTGTCATAACAAATACATGGACCAAGTAGGTCTCAGCTCACATGTTTTGAGAATTGAGACAGTATTTAGGGAGAATGGAGCCCAATTCATTGTTTAGGTGAGATTGCATCCTGAGTAGTGTTTTAAAGGAATGGAAAGATAGTGTTTCTAATAGAGAAAATGAGAGAAGCCACAAGAAACTGTGGGAAATTTTTAGAGACGAGAACACCAGAGCATCTTGCCTGTCTCCTAAGAAACCTGTATGCAGGTCAAGAAGAAACAGTTAGAATCTTACACAGAACAATTGACTGGTTCAAAATTGGGAACGGAATACGACAAGGCAGTATATTGTCACCCTGCTTATTTAACTTTTATACAGAGTACATCATGCAAAATGCTGGGCTGGATGAATCATAAGCTGGAATCAAAATTCACAGGAGAAATATCAACAACCTCAGATATGCAAATAGTAACACTCTAATGGCAGAAAGCCAAGAGAAACTAAAGAGCCTCTTGATGAGGGCGAAAGAGTAGAGTGAAAAAGCTGGTTTAAAATTCAACATTCAATTGGAGAAGGAAATGGCAACCCACTCCAGTGTTCTTGCCTGGAGAATCCCAGGGACGGGGGAGCCTGGTGGGCTGCCGTCTATGGGGTCACACAGAGTCGGACACGACTGAAGTGATTTAGCAGCAGCAGGGGTGACTATATAACATCCAGCTGAAGACTAGCAGGGGGGCGCTCTTTCTGCCCACTTCTGATGCCTATGTCAGAAGCTTTCTCTATCTCCTTTATACTTTAATAAAACTTTATTACACACACACACACACACACACACACAAAAACACTCAACATTCAAAAAACTAAGATCATGACATTCAGTCCCATCACTTCATGGCAAATAGATGGGGGAAAAATGGAAACAGTAATAAATTTTATTTTCTTGGGCTCCAAAATCACCCAGCAGATGGTGGCTACAACCATGAAATTAAAACACTCTTGCTCCTTGGAAGAAAAGATATGACAAAACTAGACAGCATATTAAAAAGCAGAGACATCACTTTGTCAACAAAAGTTCATCTAGTCAAAGCTATGGTTTTTCCAGTAGTCATGTATGGGTGAAGAAAGTAGGGAAAACCACTAGACCATTCAGGTATGACCTAAATCAAATCCCTTACGATCATACAGTGGAAGTGAGAAATAGATTTAAGGGCCTAGATCTGATAGACAGAGTGCCTGATGAACTATGGAATGAGGTTCATGACATTGTACTGGAGACAGGGATCAAGACCACCCCCATGGAAAAGAAATGCAAAAAAGCAAAATGGCTGTCTGGGGAGGCCTTACAAATAGCTGTGAAAAGAAGAGAAGCAAAAAGCTAAAGAGAAAAGGAAAGATATAAGCATCTGAATGCAGAGTTCCAAAGAACAGCAAGAAGAGATAAGAAAGCCTTCTTCAGCGATCAATGCAAAGAAATAGAGGAAAACAACAGAATGGGAAAGACTAGGGATCTCTTCAAGAAAATCAGAGATACCAAAGGAACATTTCATGCAAAGATGGGCTCGATAAAGGACAGAAATGGTATGGACCTAACAGAAGCAGAAGATATTAAGAAGAGGTGGCAAGTATACACAGAAGAACGGTACAAAAAAGATCTTCATAACCCAGATAAACACGATGGTGTGATCACTGACCTACAGCCAGACATCCTGGAATGTGAAGTCAAGTGGGCCTTAGAAAGCATCACTACAAACAAAGCTAGTGGAGGTGATGGAATTCCAGTTGAGCTATTCCAAATCCTGAAAGATGATGCTGTGAAAGTGCTGCACTCAATATGTCAGCAAATTTGGAAAACTCAGCAGTGGCCACAGGACTGGAAAAGGTCAGTTTTCATTCCAATACCAAAGAAAGGCAATGCCAAAGAATGCTCAAACTACCACACAATTGCACTCATCTCACACGCTAGTAAAGTAATGCTCAAAATTCTCCAAGCCAGGCTTCAGCAATATGTGAACCGTGAACTTCCTGATGTTCAAGCTGGTTTTAGAAAAGGCAGAGGAACCAGAGATCAAATTGCCAACATCCGCTGGATCATGGAAAAAGCAAGAGAGTTCCAGAAAAACATCTATTTCTGCTTTCTTGACTATGCCAAAGCCTTTGACTGTGTGGATCACAATAAACTGTGGAAAATTCTGAAAGAGATGGGAATACCAGACCACCTGACCTGCCTCTTGAGAAATCTGTATGCAGGTTAGGAAGCAACAGTTAGAACTGGACATGGAACAACAGACTGGTTCCAAATAGGAAAAGGAGTACGTCAAGGCTGTATATTGTCACCCTGTTTATTTAACTTCTATGCAGAGTATATCATGAGAAATGCTGGGCTGGAAGAAGCACAAGCTGGAATCAAGATTGCTGGGAGAAATCTCAATAACCTCAGATATGCAGATGACACCACCCTTCTGGCAGAAAGTGAAGAGGAACTCAAAAGCCTCTTGATGAAAGTGAAAGTGGAGAGTGAAAAGGTTGGCTTAAAGCTCAACATTCAGAAAATTAAGATCATGGCATCTGGTCCCATCACTTCATGGGAAATAGTTGGGGAAACAGTGGAAACAGTGTCAGATTTTATTTTTCTGGGCTCCAAAATGACTGCAGATGGTGACTGCAGCCATGAAATTAAAAGACGCTTACTCCTTGGAAGGAAAGTTATGACCAACCTAGATAGCATATTCAAAAGCAGAGACATTACTTTGCCAACAAAGATCCGTCTAGTCAAGGCTATGGTTTTTCCTGTGGTCATGTATAGATGTGAGAGCTGGACTGTGAAGAAGGCTGAGCGCCGAAGAATTGATGCTTTTGAACTGTGGTGTTGGAGAAGACTCTTGAGAGTCCCTTGGACTGCAAGGAGATCCAACCAGTCCATTCTGAAGGAGATCAGCCCTGGGATTTCTTTGGAAGGAATGATGCTAAAGCTGAAACTCCAGTCCTTTGGCCACCTCATGCGAAGAGTTGACTCATGGGAGAAGACTCTGATGCTGGGAGGGATTGGGGGCAGGAGGAGAAGGGGATGACAGAGGATGAGATGGCTGGATGGCATCACTGACTCGATGGACATGAGTCTGAGTGACCTCCGAGAGCTGGTGATGGACAGGGAGGCCTGGTAAGCTGTGATTCACAGGGTTGCAAAGAGTCAGACATTAATGAGCGACTGAACTGAACTGATGTATGGATGTGAGAGCTGCACCAAAAAGAAAGCTGAACACCAAACAATTGACACTTTTGAGCTGTGATGATGAAGAAGACTCTTGAGAGTCCCTTGAACTACAAGAACATCAAACTAGTCCATCCTAAAGGAAGTCCACCCTGAATATTCACTGGAAGGACTGATGCTGAAGCTCCAATACTTTGGCCACCTGATGTGACGAGCCGACTCAATGGAAAAGCCCTTGATGCTGGGAAAGATTGAAGGCGGGAGGAGGAGGGGACAACAGAGTATTAGATGGTTGGATGACCTCACCAACTCGATGGACATGAGTTTGAGCAAGCTCTGGGAGTTGGTGATGGACAGGGAGGCCTGGCATCCTGTGGGCCACGGGATCGCAAAGAGTCGGCCACGACTGAGCGACTGAACAACTGAACAACAACAGCTACAGGAGAGGAAGGATGAGTTTCCAAGCCCCTTGGGGAAATGGGGGAAGCGTGTGGGAGGCATTCTAGAGCCCAGATTCTCCCTCAGATACTGTGGGGATGAAAACCATAAAGATAAAAGCCTTGCTGGCTGAGAGCACCTTGAAATCTTTAATAAAAGGACACATTCATTTGTTTCAGGAGGCATAAAGAGAACGGCAGCAGGAAATTTACAGCACCTGAAATGACACTTGAGGGACGATCATTCTTTTCAACTTGCGTGGAACAGCCTGGGGCAGAGAGATTAGAGGCCTCGGCTGCAGTTTGAAGGCGCTGAATAAAATCGCTTCTGTGCACATCCCAGGTCTGAAACGGCGGAGAAAAACCCTCAGAGCTTGCTTGCTGATAAAGCCACTATTGGGAAATGTGGTTGAGCTCTGGGAGTGCACGAACATTCTAAACCAAACCACGGGGTGCTGTTCCAGGTCGTCTCTCCCATTTTGCAGCCAAGGCAATGAGCAGCCGGTGGGGTCCAGGGTCCCGAGGCTGTGGGGGCATCGCTAGTCTAGATGCAAGACACACTCGTCTGGCAAGGAAAGGTCAGACACTGGAAGCCCCCAGGTCTTGCTGAGTTAGTGTGCAGGAGGGTGGAAGGGAGTGTGGCGCTGGGGAGCAAGCCCAGGTCTGCACAAGGTGGTGCACACAGAGGCCCGCGGGGAGGACAAGCCTCAACCCCTCGTTCAAGGTGTGTCCACTACAAAGCCGGGGACCTCTTCTTCCAGCTTCCCTTAGGTGTATGACCTTGTGCTCCCAGCTGTGACAGTTCCCAACATGGAAAACGTGACCCCTGAGAACGCACTTAGTGTGTGTTCAGGATGCAAAGGTTGTGTGGCAGGGCCTGGGGCCAGCCTGTGTGTTTTCTGCCACACACACACACACAGCGTGGCCGCAGGGCAGGAGCACACCCACAGTGGCAGTGCCAGGGAGCTGAATGGGGTGTCGCTGCCCAAGTTGAGCTCCTGTGAACACAGACAATAAAGCCAGCCTGTAGAGGGGGGAAGGCCCACGCCCAGCCTGCAGGCGGGTTTTGTCTGGCTTGCATAGTGTTTTGAAAAATAAACATTGCCAATATTTTAAAATTGGGAAATTTCATATGAAAATCAGGATTTCAAGCTTTCCTTAAAGTTAGATGTGTGGTAGGACAGGGCCCACACTCCTGCGTGGGAACAGTCATCAGCAGAAGCAGGGGCAGCTGGCCCACAATGCCTCTGCAGGGACCGCCTTCCTCCAGCCCAGCCCCCTGCAATGCCAGCCTTGTGTCTAGGGTGTACTCTGAAGTGATGTGCCCATAGGCCTGGCTAACGGCAGAGTTGGCATCAGCTCACTTCGTACAGCTGTCTTTGGGCTCTGCCACCCCGCCATCCAGGCATTCCAGAATCAAATTGTTCCGGGGGAGTGGTATCACTTGAGGACCCAGTCTGAGGAAGTGGTTTGGAATTTCACATTGTCCAAGGGACACTGCCAAGTTCATAGACATTCATGGAGAATCTGGTAAACTCCAAACAGCAGAAGGCCAAGTTTAATTAAGTGTAAACTTTGGGGGCTTGTTTCATCTGTTTTGCTCCCCCTATAGCTAACCGTCTGACAAGGGGTAGGAGCTCGGTAAATATGTGTCAAATGAAGAATGTGGTCCATGTTTCAGTCTAAAGCATTGCTCAAGATGTGATACAGCTGAGTTCATTCTGGAGCCAGTCCCTCTGCCATTCAGTAAGGTCAGCCGGGTCAGGTAGCATCTATCACTTGCTACAGCATTTGTTTGCCCTGTTGGCAAACAGCTTTATTATTTTTTTTTTAAGTTCCAGTTCTCCAGGGTACATGTCAGATCTCTAGGATTCAGACCTTCAATGCTCAGTGAGATACAAGAGTCACTACGGAGAACACAGATGGCACCACCCTAATGGCAAAAAGGGAGAAGGGTGAAAGAGGAGAATGAAAAGCTGGCCTAAAACTCAACATTCAAAAAACTAAGATCGTAGCATATGGTCCCATTACTTCATGACAAATAGATGAGGAAAAAGTGGAAAGAGTGGCAAATTTTATATTCTTGGGCTTCAAAATCAGTGCAGACAGTGACTGCAGCCGTGAAATTCAAAGATGCTTGTTCCTTGGAAGAAAAGCTATGACAAACCTAGACAGCATATTTAAAAGCAGAGATATCACTTCTTTGCTGACAAAGCTGTGGTTTTTCCCGTAGTCTTGTATGGATGTGAGAGTTGGACCACAAAGAAGGCTGAGCACCAAGGAATTGATGCTTTTGAACTATGGTGTTGGAGAAGACTCTTGAGCATCCCTTGGACTGCAAGGAGATCAAACCAGTCCATCCTAAAGGAAATCAATCCTGAATATTCATTGGAAGGACTGATGCTGAAGCTCCAATACTTAGGCCACCTGATGCAAAGAACTGACTCATTGGAAAAGCCCCTGATGATGGGAAAGACTGAAGGCAGGAGGAGAAGGGGATGACAGAGGATGAGATGGTTGGATGGCATCACCAACTCGATGCACATGAGTTTGAGTAAGCTCCAGGAGCTGGTGATGGACAGGGAAGCCTGGAATGCTGCAGTTCCTGGGTTTGCAAAGAGTCTGACACAACTGAGTGACTAAACTGAACTGAAACTTTAATAGAACCCTTGAAAGTTTATAAACAGATGGATTTTTTTTTTAATGTGTTTTTTTTTCCTCCTGTCATCTGGATGTCAGTGGTGTTTTGGATAATTGACATCTAGGTTAGTAAGCCATTTCCATGGTCAGCAATCCAGCAGACAGTGTGGTATGTTGGAAGGAAAACTAATCTGAGTAATGTAACCTGGCTTTTGTACTAACTAGCAGTGTTCATCCGAGAAGGCAATGGCAACCCACTCCAGTACTCTTGCCTGGAAAATCCCACGGATGGAGAGGCCTGGTAGGCTGCAGTCCATGGGGGCGCTAGGAGTTGGATACGACTGAGCGACTTCACTTTCACTTTTCACTTTCATGCATTGGAGAAGGAAATGGCAACCCACTCCAGTGTTCTTGCCTGGAGAATCCCAGGGACGGGGAGCCTGGTGGGCTGCTGTCTATGGGGTCGCACAGAGTCGGATACGACTGAAGCGACTTAGCAGCAGTAGCAGCAGCAGTGTTCATTCTTTCATTTATTTATTGAGCAACTATTAGGTGCTAGTCTTAGCTGCTGAGGGTACAGCAATGAATAAGACAGCCAGGAGCTTCGATTTTTGTGCTGGAGACAGAAAAGAAAAAAAAAAAAAAAGACACAAACAAGCAAGTCTACAGCAGAGAATGCCAAGTTCTCTCAACACAGTAGATCAGGTAAAGTGGCAGGGAGTGATCCCAGGGGCAGCACTCCACATGGGGAGCTGGCAGTGCTGTCAGAGGAAGGGGTTTTGGGGCAAAACACTGGGACACTAGGAAAGGCCAGGCTGGCAGAGATGCGGGAAGCACATTCCAGGCAGAGGGAACCTCAAGGACGAGAACCCTGTGGTGGGCAGCTGGGGAAAATCAAGGATGGGGAGGAAGGGACAGAGAGCTGGAGAAGCAGGAAGGGGCCAGACCACCCAGGGACAAGGAAGACAAGAAAGAGGACAAGGAAGGCAGTCTGCATTTTACTGTGAAATTCACTGCAGGAGAGAAACTCAATCTGATATATTCTTAAGTGGGGCTGTTGGATCAGAAGCACAGAGGATGGAGTGGGGTCAAGGCAAAGAGAGGAATTCAACCTGACCTCTAGATTCAGGGCCAACGGGAAGGTTGGAAGGAGGATATGCTATGCTATGCTAAGTCACTTCAGTCGTGTCCGACTCTGTGTGACCCCATAGACGGCAGCCACCAAGCTCCCCGGTCCCTGGGATTCTCCAGGCAAGAACACTGGAGTGGGTTGCCATTTCCTTCTCCAATGCATGAAAGTGAAAAGTGAAAGTGAAGTCGCTCAGTCGTATCTGACTCCCAGCGACCCCATGGACTGCAGCCTACCAGGCTCCCCCATCCATGGGATTTTCCAGGCAAGAGTACTGGAGTGGGGTGCCATTGCCTTCTCCGTAGAAGGAGGATAGTTTTCAAAAAATCCAGATTACTGGAAACACCAAGTACACAACTGTTGCTCAGGGGAGAGTCTGGGGCTAGAGATGCATTTAAGCCTTGGAACAGCTGAGATGACCTAGGAAGAGAGGGTCCATAGACAAAGGGCAAGGAATGAGCTTTGAGTCACCTGAGCTCCGGGCTATGCCTGCAGTGAGAGACTGGGGGAGGAGTGACAGAGAGGAGAGCCAGACTCGGGTTGGGGAGGGGGAACCCGGAGGGAGGGGGCGAGGAACAAACAAGAACCCCAAGAGGAGACTGCTCCCCAGGCATGCTCCAGGTATCCAAGTCTGCCTGGAGAGCCGTAAGATCAGACAGAGCAGTCTGGCCCGCCGATTTGGCAAGATGCCGTCCCTGGGTTGCCTTGGCAAGAGAAGTTTGGGTACAGGAGTGTAGGCAGTTGAACCTCTGTGGGGCTCTTTCCTCTGTTAAACATGGGTATCTGAGTAGACAATGTTCAAGGTCCTCCTTGTCCATTGCCTCATCTTACAACATGGCTGTAAACTGGAACTTTTTTTTTTTTTTTCAAAAAAAAAAACTTCTAAATTGATCAGATATAAGAAAAATAACAATAAAAGAAGCTATGATATGTGGGGTTTTATTAGTCAAACAAGTGCTGTCATTAGTACTCTCTTATATAAAGACTACTAAGGTTATTTCTGCAAGGTTTTAAGTAAGCCAAAGAAACAAAACAGAACATCTCGTGGCCAGAATTATTAGCAGACTCAGATTACATAAACAGTGCCATCGCTCTGAGGTTACCATACGGAGTCTTCTAGATTACTGTCCTGTGTGTGTGCTAGTTGTTCAGTCATGACCAGCTCTTTGCGACCCCATGGACTGTAGCTGGCCAGACTCCTCTGTCCATGGAATTCTCCAGGCAAGAAGACTGGAGTGGGTTGCCACACCCTCCTCCAGGGGATCTATCCGACCCAGGGATTGAATCCCGGCCTCCCGCCTTGCAGGCAGATTCTTTACCAAAATGATCTCTAGGCACAGGGCAGGGTGACCACCTTGCAGGCCGTACTTACTCATTCTTATGCTCTTTCACCTACTGTCCTGAATTTTCACCGAAGATTATTGAGTCCTGCCAGATAACACAAATCCTTGTTTCACCAAGGGTAGTCTATTTCCCTGTTGCCTATTGACTGTTCTTTGGAAGTAACAGGGGCTAGAAACGGTCACACTATTTGTGAGCTTGCTCTTGATTGAGATTAGCCTGGCACCAGCGTGGACACAGGTTCCGGGTGGCTGACGGGCAGTCTGGGAGCAGGAGGAGTGGATGTTCTGTGCAGATAGGTCTCCTGCTTGTCTGTGTCTAAAGCCTCTGAGAGGGCCGCCCTAACTCACTTTCCTGTCACCTTGCCTGAATAATTCCGAGCAATTTAGCAACAGCCTTTCAGCTGGGCTCACGTGTAGATGTATGATTTCCCTCCTCTGGCTGAAAAACCGAAACCCTGAAACGAGGTGCCAGCTGTACCAGGTCAATAGCTAAAGCGAGTAGGGAATGGTATCTAAGACTCCTGGCTTCAGGCTTTTTCACCTCCTTCCACGGTACTGATTATCATATGTGAACAAAACCATGACTTACAAACCAGGGGAATAACTTCACAAAAGAAGGGTGAAGGGTGAGGCAAGGTAAGTGCCATTTGTCAAGTTCCTGCCACATCCTATGTCAGTGGTTCTCCAGGCTCACCTGGAGACTTGTTAAAGGCAAGATCCCCAGGCTCACCTGAGACTTACTGCCCCATGCTTTCTGGAGGAGGATCCATTAGTGAGTCTAATGCACACCTGATCCAGCATCACAGTCCAAAGCAACTGGCATAGATCCCATGGAGTTCAGTCTTGTGTGTAAGTTGCGGGGATGAAGTGGGGGTGCAGTGGTTGGGGAGGGGCTTAGGTTCTAACGTAGGTGAAATTAAGTTACCCTTGGAAAGTCCTTTTAAAACATAAGATACAGTATAAGTGTTTTTGTGGGCAGATAAAAACCTGTACAGTAAGTAACACGTACTATAAGATTTAATGCTTTCAGTGATGTAAGGCATAAGGAAAGTATATGCAAAATATGATGTGCTGTTTTATTTTTAATAGTTGATTCATTTTGTTGACATAATTTTCCAATTTCTGTAGTGACCATTCTTTTTTGCAATCATTCCTTGTCTCTATATTTTTTGTGAAATATAGTTGATTTACAATATCACATTAGTTTCAAGTGTACAACACAGTGATTCAGTTAAGTGTATATATATATACTTTTCAGCTTCGTTTTCAGCTTCTTCTCCCTTATAGGCTATATAGTAGGTCCTTGTTAGTTATCTATTTCGTATATAACAGTGCATATATGTTAATCCTAACCTTCTGATTGGGAGAAGGCAATGGCACCCCACTCCAGTACTCTTGCCTGGAAAATCCCAGGGATGGAGGAGCCTGGTAGGCTGCAGTCCATGGGGGCGCTAAGAGTTGGACACAACTGAGCGACATCACTTTCACTTTCCACTTTCATGCATTGGAGAAGGAAATGGCAACCCACTCCAGTGTTCTTGCATGGAGAATCCCATGGACGGAGAACCCCGGTAGGCTGCAGTCCATGGGGTTGCACAGAGTTGGACACGACTGAAGCAATGGAGCAGCAGCAGCAGCACCAACCTCCTGATTTACCCCTCCCCTCACCTCCCTCTCCCCTTTGATAACCATAAGTTTGTTTTCTATGTCTGAATGTCTCTATATTTTGGAATTTTTTTTTTCTTTTTAGAGTCCACATATAAGCAATATCATATGATAATTATCTTTGGCTTAATTCACTTAGTATGATAATCTCTAGATCCATCCATATTGCTGCAAATGGCATCATTTCTCATTCTTTATATGGAATATTATTCAGTCATAAAAAAGAACACACACACATACACACACACACATACACACACATATATACACACACATATATACTCAAATCCTGAAAGATGATGCTATGAAAGTGCTGCACTCAATATGCCAACAAATTTGGAAAACTCAGCAGTGGCCACAGGACTGGAAAAGGTGAGTGTTCATTCCAATCCCAAAGAAAGGCAATGCCAAAGAATGCTCAAACTACTGCACAGTTGCACTCATCTCACACGCTAGTAAAGTAATGCTCAAAATTCTCCAAGCCAGGCTTCAGCAATACATGAACCGTGAACTTCGTGATGTTCAAGCTGGTTTTAGAAAAGGCAGAGGAACCAGAGATCAAATTGCCAACATCCGCTGGATCATGGAAAAAGCAAGAGAGTTCCAGAAAAACATCTATTTCTGCTTTCTTGACTATGCCAAAGCCTTTGACTGTGTGGATCACAATAAACTGTGGAAAATTCTGAAAGACATGGGAATACCAGACCACCTGACCTGCCTCTTGAGAAACCTATATGCAGGTCAGTAAGCAACAGTTAGAACTGGACATGGAACAACAGACTGGTTCCAAATAGGAAAAGGAGTACGTCAAGGCTGTATATTGTCACCCTGTTTATTTAACTTATAAGCAGAGTACATCATGAGAAATGCTGGACTGGAAGAAGCACAAGCTGGAATCAAGATTGCCGGGAGAATATCAGTAACCTCAGATATGCAGATGACACCACCCTTCTGGCAGAAAGTGAAGAGGAACTCAAAAGCCTCTTGATGAAAGTGGAAGTGGAGAGTGAAAAAGTTGGCTTAAAGCTCAACATTCAGAAAACGAAGATCATGGCATCTGGTCCCATCACTACATGGGAAATAGATGGGGAAACAGTGGAAACAGTGTCAGACTTTATTTTTGGGTGCTCCAAAATCACTGCAGATGGTGACTGCAGCCATGAAATTAAAAGACGCTTACTCCTTGGAAGGAAAGTTATGACCAACCTAGATAGCATATTCAAAAGCAGAGACATTACTTTGCCAACAAAGGTCTGTCTAGTCAAGGCTATGGTTTTTCCTGTATGGTCATGTATGGATGTGAGAGTTGGACTGTGAAGAAGGCTGAGCACCGAAGAATTGATGCTTTTGAACTGTGGTGTTGGAGAAGACTCTTGAGAGTCCCTTGGACTGCAAGGAGATCCAACCAGTCCATTCTGAAGGAGATCAGCCCTGGGATTTCTTTGGAAGGAATGATGCTAAAGCTGAAACTCCAGTCCTTTGGCCACCTCATGTGAAGAGTTGACTCATTGGAAAAGATAGATGCTGGGAGGGATTGGGGGCAGGAGGAGAAGGGGACGACAGAGGATGAAATGGCTGGATGGCATCACTGACTCAATGGATATGAGTCTGAGTGAATGAACTCCGGGAGTTGGTGATGGACAGGGAGGCCTGGCGTGCTGCGATTCATGGGGTCGCAGAGTCGGACACGACTGAGCGACTGAACACATACACACACACACACACACACAAATATATATACACACATATACACACATGCCACGTGTCCTCTACCCATTCATCTGTCGTGGACATTCACGTTGCTTCCATGTCTTGGCTATTGTGAATAGTGCTGCAGCGAATACTGGAATGAATGTATCTTTTCGAATGATAGTTTCCTCCGGATATATGCCCAGGAGTGGGATTGCTGGGTCATATGGTAGCTCTATTTTTAGTTTTTTTTTTTTTTTAAGGAACTTCCATACTGTTCTGCATAGTGGCTGTACCAATTTACATTCCCACCAACAGTGTAGGAGGGCTCCTTTTTCTCCACACCCTCTCCAGCATTATTTGTAGATTTTTTTTAATTGAAATATAGTTGAGTTACAAAGTACTATTTTAACTTATGCCATAAAATTATACCTAGAAGTTGCCTTTGAGTTAGTTGAATGCTCACATTGTACGACTCCGTGACACAAGAACACTATGAAATAAACATTATCTCCAGCCTACAGACGGAGAGGCGGGAGCTCAGTCAGGTTAAGAGATTTGCCGAAAGTGACCAGCTTGTGAGTTGGAACCAGGATTTACTTAGCTCTGTGTGCTTCTAAAACCTGTGATCTTTTTTCATTTTTACAACACTGCCACAGGTCAGGTCATTTCTTAGTATTCCCCTGAAGGGTAAAGTGTAGAAATGCTCCAGAAGGTATTAGGCTACTGCTAATTCTGAAAGAGATGGGAATACCAGACCACCTGATCTGCCTCTTAAGAAATCTGTATGCAGGTCAGGAAGCAACAGTTAGAACTGGTCATGGAACAACAGACTGGTTCCAAATAGGAAAAGGAGTACGTCAAGGCTGCATATTGTCACCATGTTTATTTAACTTATATGCAGAGTACATCATGAGAAATGCTGGACTGGAAGAAACACAAGTTGGAATCAAGATTGCCGGGAGAAATATCAATAACCTCAGATATGCAGATGACACCACTCTTATGGCAGAAAGTGAAGAGGGGCTAAAAAGCCTCTTGATGAAAGTGAAAGTGGAGAGTGAAAAGGTTGGCTTAAAGCTCAACATTCAGAAAACGAAGATCATGGCATCTGGTCCCATAACTGCATGGGAAATAGATGGGGAAACAGTGGAAACAGTGTCAGACTTTGTTTTTCTGGGCTCCAAAATCACTGCAGATGGTGACTGCAGCCATGAAATTAAAAGACGCTTGCTCCTTGGAAGGAAAGTTATGAGCAACCTAGATAGCATATTCAAAAGCAGAGACATTACTTTACCAACAAAGGTTCGCCTAGTCAAGGCTATGGTCTTTCCTGTGGTCATGTATGGATGTGAGAGCTGGACTGTGAAGAAGGCTGAGCGCTGAAGAATTGATGCTTTTGAACTGTGGTGTTGGAGAAGACTCTTGAGAGTCCCTTGGACTGCAAGGAGATCCAACCAGTCCATTCTGAAGGAGATCAATCCTGGAATTTCTTTGGAAGGAATGATGTTAAAGCTGAAACTCCAGTATTTTGGCCACCTCATGCGAAGAGTTGACTCATTGGAGAAGACTCTGATGCTGGGAGGGGTTGAGGGCAGGAGGAGAAGGGGACGACAGAGGATGAGATGGCTGGATGGCATCACTGACTCGATGGATGCGAGTCTGAGTGACCTCCGGGAGCTGGTGATGGACAGGGAGGCCTGGCGTGCTGCGGTTCATGGGGTCGCAAAGAGTCGGACACGACTGAGCGACTGATCTGATCTGATTTCAAACATCCAGTTAAAACAAAATACTGTAACCTGGGTGAGATAAAAAAAAAAAAAAAATTAAAGGCATATCCTATCAGTATAGTTGGGGACCAAAAATGACTAACAAGGCTCCAGGCAGTGATAAGAGGTGGAGACAGGGCATGGGAGGAATGACATGTCCAACCTGAAGTTTTATCACTAGAAGGTTAAATACCTTTCAATTACCTTACTAGCAGTTCCCTTTACATTTTCACTTCTTAAAAGTTCCTTTTTCAGGGGGAACAGACCCGCCCAATTAGAGGACCAAATCTCACAAAAGGCCTCCCTACTCACCTGGATGTCTGAAATGCCCTGGACCTGCAGCTAGGGGTGGGGGCCTAAAGCAGTCCATCCCAAAGAGAGGATAGGCATTAAGAGGCCAGAATGGTGCTAAACACTTTGCACACATTACCTCATTCAATCCCTACAACCCCCTGAAGTGGGTCCTACTAGTATCTCTATCCTGCTGCTAAGTCACTTCAGTCGTCTCCGACTCTGTGTGACCCCATAGACGGCCGCCCACCAGGCTCCCCTGTCCCTGGGATTCTCCAGGCAAGAACACTGGAGTGGGTTGCCATTTCCTTTTCCAATGCACGAAAGTGAAAAGTGAAAGTGAAGTCGCTCAGTCTGTATGACTCTTAGCGACCCCATGGACTGCAGCCTACCAGGTTCTTCCGTCCATGGGATTTTCCAGGCAAGAGTACTGGAGTGGGGTGCCATCGCCTGAGACTCTTATCATTTAGTGTTTGCCCACAGTCACTAGTTGCTCTCTGTACCAGGACAGATTCACACTCTTACTATGTGCCAGGCACTGTTCTAGGCCTCTTATACGTATACACTCATTGTTGCTGTGCTAGTCACTCAGTGGTGTCCAATTCTTTGTGACCCCATGGACTAGAGCCCACCAGGCTCCTTTGTCCATGAAATTCTCCAGGCCAGACTACTGGAGTGGGTTGCCATTCCCTTCTCCAGTGGATCTTCCTGACCCAAGGATGGAATCTGGGTCTCACCGTCGGAACCGCTACGGAAGTCCTTGACTCCTTAAATCCTCATAACAACTCTATGAAATAGGTGCCATAATTATGCCATTTTACAGATGGTAAAGTGTTAAATAACTTATTCAACTCAAATAGGGAGTTAGACCAGGAAAGGAATTCAGGAAAATCTCTGGCCTCAACCCTTAGCCTACATCACAATCACCTGGAGGGCTCTAAGATTCAGACTTAGGGCCCCAGGCGGAGAGTTTCTAATTCTGTAGGTTTGGGGAAGTACCTGTGAATTTCCATTTCTCCAAGTTCCCAGGTGATGCTGTTATTGCTAGTCTGGGAAGCAGGCTTTGAGAACCAGTGCTCTCGTTAGCTCTCTAAATCGCTGCCCAACAAATCCCAATGGCCACCAAGGTCCGTGTGTGTGTTTAAATCCTTTTGAGAACCATTTGCAAAAACAAAATTTAAAAAAAATAATTCCCAGAATTTCTAAGATTTCTTCTCTATCCCCCGCCCCCCTCCCCCATAAACTTTGAGTTAATCAAGTCAAATGAGGCCACAAGGGTGTCCTTTAACCAAGAGCGTTGGGCTATGGAGCGCCTTCTAATGCTTGTGCCCATTATCTCCGCGGAATCCGAGAGCCGAGGCGGCCACGTGCGCGGGGAGACACAGCTGCCCAGGTCCCCGGTTCTTAAAAATTATCCCGTTTCGGCCCCGGGGGCGAGAACGACAAAATGACCTGACCACGGGGACGGCCGCACCCCGAGAGGCCCCGCTCCTCCGCGGCGGCAGCCTTCCGGCCCCTGCAGGCTTATTTACACGTCCCTGCTCTCCCTCGGTCCACCGTGGGACGATCTCGCACCTCTCCTCCACCCTCGGAAGCTGAGTCAAGGTCGGCAAAGTTCTCCGAGGGCGAGGGGAAGGGCAGAGAAGGCTTGAGGGGAGGTCTTGCCGAGGGTGGGAGAGGCGGGGGGCGCCTCCTCCCCGGGTCCCCGCGGCCATCTTCCCCGCGAGCCGCACCTCGCAGGCCGGGCGGGGCGGTCAGGGGCGCGGCCCCGGGGCCCCGCCCCGCCGGGGACTCTCGGGAGCGCGGGCCGCGGGTGCACTGCTCGGACGCACTGATCGCGGGGAGCGCAGCCGTCCTCTGCAGGAGCCGCGGGTGAGCGGGGCGCGGTCCGGGTCGGCGGGAGCGGGGTTCGCGCTGCGCGCTCGGCGGAGGGGCCGAGACAGGTGTGGCGGCGCAGGACGCCCGGCCGAGGGGGCAGTAGGCGCGGGAGCTCAGGACCGGCGGGCCCCTGGCGCGGCCCTCACACGCGGCAGGTGGAGCCGAGGCTGCCCGCGTGGCCGCCGCGCGACCTCCCGCGCCCCAGCCCGGCCCCTCGGGCCCCTCTTCCGGAGCGCCGGCGGAGCCTGGGCTGCGTGAAAGCGCCCCCTGCCCCCCGCGCCCGCGTCCGGGCGGGGACCATTTTCACAAAGTATTTCTCAAAGGGTTGACGGTTGCGGTTTCAGCCCTGGGGCAAACGGTTGCTTCACAAAGTGAAACTTGCCGTCTTCTGGGATCCTGCGGGCTTCCGGGGCGCCCCGAGGAGTTCCTCGGCGGACAGCCCCCCATCCCCCTGGTTCCGACCCGGCCCGGCCCCCTCCCGGCAGCCCAGGCCCCTAGCCAGCAGCTGCCCTGCCCGGCCCTGCCCCGCCCCGCCCCTCGCCTCTTCTCCCCTCCCGTCCCCTCCCCCTCCTCTGAGCTCCCCGCCGTCCGGACTCCGCGCCCCGCTCCCGCCAGACAACGCCCCTGGCCACACCCCTCCCCTGCGCTCCTTCCCGGCGCCGCGCTCCTCGCCGCCCGGGCCCCGCCCCATGGTGCCTGGCCCCGCCCACTCCCCGCCCCTCATCTCGGCGCCCCGCCCCTCGGCGCCGGGCCCCCCCCCCCCCCCCTCGGCGCTGGGCCCGCCCGGCCCGCGGTAATTGCAGGTTGGGCGGTGACTCATCGCGGCGCCCGCCCGGCCGGTTCTTAAGCGGCAGCGCGGGGCGGGCGCTGAGTCTCGGGGCGGCGGCGGCGGGAGCGGCAGGAGGGCTGCTGGGCACGCTCATAGGGCTTCCTCCGCCTGCAGGTCGGGAAAGGGCGTTTCAGCTGCTGCTGGAGAGCGTGTTTCAAGGAAGGCGAGAAAACCCGTCCAGAACCGAAAATGCCGAAACCGGTAAGTCCCCGGGTGTGTGTGGGCAGGGCGGGATGTGTTGAGCACGGTTTTCAAGTGGAGTTATCTGAGCGAGGTTTGGGGCTTTGGGGTTTTTTGGGGGGGGTTAGAATAAGGTTCTTTTCTAGGCGGACGAGAGGGCAGGAGTAGGGGATCGTCTCCGCTCTTTTCTTTCTCGTCATCCCTTTGTGGAACTCCTGGAGAAAACAAGATTGCAATGCTTTTCTCTCTACGGTCCTTTTGTTTGCGAGCCCCCTCCGCCACCGCGCCTTGGGGGTTAGGGTCTTTGAGAAAAATCAGAATGCCTTTCAGGCGGCTTCGGGCGGTGGAAAACCCCTGTCCTAAGAGACCTGGAAGTTTCTTCCCCGAAGAGGAGCCTGAGTCGCAGGAGAGGCAGGTGGCTTCCCACGGCGCGCGCCCGCTGCCTTCCCGAGTCTGGGAGCAGGCGCGCCCCAACTCCTCCCCCTGGCGCTCTCTTTTAAAGGGGTGGGGGTGGAGGGGATACTCTCTGGGGGCAGCCTCGTTCCAGTTCATCCTACTGAAGCCGTGCTCTGTTAACCCGGGAATTTGCTGGTGGCAGCAGGATTCCTATCTCGGAGAGGGCTTTGGTAATGAACTTGAATTGCAGATGAAGGCAGGCAGCCCTGGAGTTTGATAAGCAGGCTCCTGGCGCACCTCCGAAACATCAGCTGACCCCCGAGCGCTGTTGCGCCCGCATCTCTTACTCCCACTTTCCCGGAATCTGATTTGTGTCGCCTGAATCTGTCTCTCGGGTGGGATGGTGGCCAGCCTGGGCTTCATACGGCTTTCATTTAAGTTGGGCGAACAAGGCAGCTTCTTTGTGACCAGCGTTTCTTAGCAAGTGGTATCTGTTCCACCAGCTTGAACACGGGTGAACTGGTGACCAGATAATTGAGGAGGAGATAATCGAAGATTTTTGGAGTTTTGAATCCTAGTGGCGAGAATATCTGGATTCATTGAAAATTACAATAAAAGGTTCCTACGAAATTTATGAAAATATACCCCATACATAAAATACATAATTTCCTATACCTATGGAGTTTATGAGAAACCTTCTAGATTTTCCAAACAAGTTGGTTCTGTAGTCCGTGCTTATGTGTTTTGTTTTCTACCATCACATTTTAGATTCTCTGAAAGGAGTTCTTTATAAGTTTTGTTTTACTGTTAGGTTAAATAAATTACTGTGTTCATAGGCTAACAGATTGAGAAGCCAGTAGAGCTTTCGCCTCAGTTACATCATCAAGATGATTCATTCACGATGCAGACAATTTTTTTTTTCCTACACTGAATAATTCTTTTCATTTCCAGTTGGTAGTTGGCACGTGACCTTCAGGCTTTACAGTTCCTGTGGTATAAAACGGACCTAAACAGAGCTTTACTCCGGGCATAGCCCTGTTCTGAGTTACTCAGAGCAGTGATAAGGAACTCACCTTTCCTGGTCTGTGGCTTTCACTAAAGAAAAGATGTTGAGAGTTCAGCTTTTAAAATATCACTCAGATAACAGTCTGTATACCCATCTCCTGTCCGTCACAGTCACTACTTCTGTTTCTCATAAAGATCTGTAATTGCTTTTGTTCTTTTTCTGGCATATGTGTTTGTTTGTTTTTCGGTAGTGAAGTTTGCACGACATACACTTGACCATCTCAGTGATTTTTAAGCATACAGTTCGGTGGCGTTAAGTATGTGCACATTGTCGTGTAGTTGTCACCACCATGCAGCTCCAGAACTTTTTCCTCGTCTCAAACGGAAACTGCACATTAAACACTCACTCCTTTTTCCCACTCCCTCCAGCCCCTGGCAGCCGCCCCTCTCCTGTCTCTCTGCCTCGACTCCTCTCGGTGCCTCACGTGAGTGGGATTGCAGGGCATTTGTCCTTCTGTGACTGGCTCATTCCACTTAGCACGATGTCCGCAGAGTCCAGCCTTGTGCCATGTGTGGGAATGGCCTTGCTTTTTAAGGCTCTTTTTCTTTCTTAGGGCAAGTATGTTTTCATTTTATTTGGCTTTTAAGTTCCTTTATGATGGACCAGAAACTTAACAACGTTCTTCTGACAAAGTAGTTGTTGAATTCTTTCAGGAAGGATAGTAGTGGCCATTCTTGACTTGCAACCTCGTTGTGTGTTAGGGTCCAGTAACTCAGAGTAAGGTTCTGAAAGACTGTGTTTTATATAATTTTTACAGTTATTTGCAGGTGGTATTGTGAGGTGTCCTTTTATGAGCCACAGCTGTCGACCATGGAAGTTTCTACGTCCTGCCTTTTTGGTAGAGCAGGGTCTTGGAGATTTTGCCTTGTAAAATGAGTACACTTAACTCTTTATCCACGTGAATCCCATGAGGGCCACCTGCAGGTCCTTAAGAGCTTACTGGCTGATGGGCCCCTCATGGCCCGTCTAAGGCTGTTAGAGTGTATCCAGTTTATGTTACTGTTGTTTTTTGCTCCCTCCCTGGATATTAAAGTGGATGTATCATTGGCAAGCTGTGCAGGTGTGTCCTTGGAACAGTTATTGATTCCTATTATTCAAGCCCAAACCAAGAATTCTGGTAGGTGACTTCCCATGGTGATTTTTAACAACAGGAATGAGAGCAAACTGCAAAGTTGGCTGTCGAGTCAGGACCTGGGCCGCCTCTGACCCCTTGAATTCAGCAGACAGAGTATTTTTGATTGTGTCTAAATAGTCAGTGGATGATGATTCTATTCGCAAAACAATTATATAAAGGAAATGATATCTATTTGCTGCTTTTTCTTTTCATACTGCTTGTTAAGAATACTGCACGTCTGCTTTCAGAGAGCATCTTGGCCCCGTCTCTGGGTGCCAGGCACAAAGTGTCACGCAGATGGTTCCAACAGATCTTGTCCTCGGGGAGCTTACAGTCTGGGACCCGAGCCCAGACTCAGGCAGACACTGGGAAGGGGACCTGGAAAACTCGCTGGGAGCCATCCAGAAGGGAAAGAGGCTTAGGTAACGTGTGACACAGCTGAGTAGAAAAGCCAGCCAGTGTGGAACTGGGCAGGCGGACTGAGGAGTCTTGCTCAGTCCTCTGAGCTGGTCCCCCAGGCGCTGCAGGGCTGCGGTCCATCGTCTGGTTTTGCTTTTCCCAGAGCTGCTTTGGGCTGTGATGGGTAGACGGCCAAGGAGGATGGTTTGAGGTCCAGAAGGCACCACGGCCTCTGCCCAGCTGGCTGGTCTGGCCTGGGTGGTGTCTCTCATCTGGGAGAGACGTGGGCTGGATGCTCAGGGCCGTGGCTCAGGAAGCCTGCCCCGTGTGCCCACGGTCGACTGAAGGTGACCCTCGGGCTCCTTCCCCTTCCTGCTTCCTCCCCGCTCCCCCACCCTCTTTCCTCGTTGTGACAGAGGACCCACAGGGCAGCAGGAAGGAAAGCCGCTGCAGTCAGGCTTAGGTATGAAAAGGCTGTTGTGTCAAGGCCAAGCTCTCAGCTGTTTTCTGAGAAGTTTAGCCCGAGCTGCCTTTCAGTGGCACCCGTGATGCCTTAGCCATTCAGCCCTGAAGTGTCGATAAGGAAGTTTCTAATGTACAAGTAGATCAACTCTCCTCAGTAGAAAAACTGAAAGTGTGTTTGGAATCCTGCCCTGTGCTAGAGTCGTCAGATAATTTCTGAGATGCCCTTGCCTCTTGAGACTCTGTATTCTTTTCCATTAAGGATTTTAACAGGGGATACGTTTTCTACCTCCCTCATCCCCCCGCCCTCCCCGCCCCCACTGAGGACACGTGGAGTCACTTTTCTCTATCTCCCCCTCCACCACACCCAGAGGGAGAGTTAGGCAGCTGAGACTCTCTCACGTGTTGGTGAGACACGCGGGCTGGGAGGCACAGGGAACGGGTCTGTGCGCTCATCCCTTTGTCCAGCACTCATTTACCGTGCTGGTGTTGAGCCTGGTGAGCAGACGCAGAAACAGCTCCTGCTGCCGTGGATTTCCAGTCCGGTGGGAGGGACAGACAGTGGTCATGGGGTAACTTGAGTGTGTGCAAAGCCGTGCCTGCAGGGGAGTCCTGGCCTGGGGGTCAGGAACAGCACTGCCTGTGCTGAGAGGCTAGAGTGCAGGGGTGTCCAGGTGGGGGCACGCCCACCCGTGGAAACCACTTGCACGCAGGCCCTGTGGTGGGAGAGGGCAGGTGAGTGTAGGCTTCCAGGAGAAGGCCTGGAAACAGCCCCGTGGGGGCTTAACTCAGGGAAGCTCTGAAGGGTTTTGACTTGGAAGGAGGTGGCCTGGTCAGACTTGCTTTAGGGTTAGGGTTAGGATTAGGGCTTCCCTGGTGGCTCAGACGGTAAAGCGGCTGCCTGCAATGTGGGAAATCCGGTTTGATCCCTGGGTTGGGAAGATCCCCTGGAGAAGGAAATGGCAGCCCACTCCAGTACTCTTGCCTGGAAAATTCCATGAACTGAGGAGCCTGCTGGGCTACAGTCCATGGGGTTGCAAAGAGTGGACATAACTGAGCACTTTCTTTCAGGTTAGTGTTAGAGTTAGGTTTAGGCTTATTTAGGGTTAGGGTTAGAGTTAGGGTTGGAGGCAGTGGCCGCCGGGACCTGGTGGGGTGCGGGGTCGGGGGCACAGGATGAGTTGGGGAGCTCTTTGGGAGGTGACCTTGATGGGGCTTGGTGATGGGCTGGTTGTGCTGGGCCAGAGGGCGTCAGCTCAAGCAACTCGGTGGATGGTAGTGCCATTCACGCCATCCTCCGAGATAAGGAACCTGGAAAAGGATCGGGTGTGGGAGGGGAGGCCGAGAGTTAGGTGGGTACGCGTTGTTAATAAATCTGTGACTGTGACTGATAAAAGAACTCCCCTTCTTTCATGATTCTCACCATGGCCCGCTGCCAGAATATCTTGCAAATACCAGACTTCGCCAATGATAGGAATTTTGAATCTACATCAACTAAAAGTGGTCCAACAGCTTCAGGTTTCTCCTGGGTGTACATGCACACTGTAGACACACATCCTTAAAAGCGAGCCTTCATTTAGTACTGGACTCTCACTTCGGGGTGTTCGCGAGTATCTGGACACGTGAAGGTTCCTGGTCCCTCTGCTGAATCCCCATCTCTGGGGACAGGAGGACTGGGCGTCTGTGCTTTAAGTAAGTTCCGCAGATGGCTCCAATGCACTCCCAGAGTCTGGGAACCGACGATTTCATAGGAAAAGGACTGTTTTTATATATTCCTTTCTCTTGGTCCCCAGCAGTGCGTTGAGGCTGTCTTGGTGGGGTTGATACCGGTGGTTGTGTGTGAGCCGCGATGGCCAGTGTAATCCCAGTGCCTCCACCCAGGCCGAGGCGCCCAGGGCGTATATACACGGTCCCAGCTCCAGTGCCACGGGGGCCGACATTGGTGTTTGGAACGTGGCCAGAGTGGGAAAAGGGAGATCACTGGCTGGGGCTGAGACTGCAGAAAGGTAAGCCCAGCTATGGTGCAGAGTGTGTCTCTGATTTGAAGTTCTCTCTGCAGGGAGTTCAGTTGCAGAGCTTAATTTGGCAGTGACCAGTGAGCTTTCAAATTTTGGCTCTCTTTTTAAAGGGGAAAAGAGGCCAACATTTCCTATTAAATGGCTGGGAACAAAGAGATCTCATTGCTTTTTCCTCTTTTTTTCTCCTATCCCTCCACACTGGCCTCTCCTTTTAATTACCATCCTAAATAATAGTATTGTAATTTCTAACAACATTTTGAATAATTTTACTAGTTCTTGCATTTTAGAAAAAGAAAGCAGTATCACAACTAGTTAATTAACATAATTCTTTACTTTTTTTTAGCTTAAACTTTGACACTTTGGGAATTCTTGGGATAATTCAGTATAACTTTCTTACAGTAATTAGACATTTCAGTTCGAATCTGAAGTAGTAGGATTCAGTCTTCTTTTGAAAATTAGTGAATACATTTTCAATTATCCCTTATGTTTTATTTAACTTCAGTACTAACTACACTTGGGATTCAACTCCTCAATCAGTTTTTAATTTCGGCGCTTTCTGTTCATCTGTGCTACTAAATACGGAATATCTATTGAAGAGACCAGAAAGTTGCCTTATTTTGCTTCTAACATGCTATCTATGGCTTTTGACATAAAGAATAAAGATATTATTCCAGACTTCTGTAAATAGTTTTCTTTTTTTAAGAAAGAAAAATAAACATTGTGCTGTGAGTTAGAGACTTTTGACTAAAGTGAAATACTTAATATATATTCTGTTAACATCTTATGGAGAAACCCAAATGAACTTTTTGGCCAGCCCAATATGATTAATGTACATAACTTTTCCAAATAAAAATGCAAAGAGCCATAAAAATAGTTTTGTAATTTACTATTTACCTGTACTTTGGCAAACCATTTAGTTTCTGTGAGGCTCTATTTTGTTTATCTGTAAAGTGAAAGTTAAAAAAAATTTTTAAGTGAACAGAATGTTATGTAAAATAAACTGAGACAGGGGACTTCCCTGATGGTCCAGCGGTAGAGAGTCGTTGTGGAGCACAGCGTCCTGAGTTGGATCCTGGCCAGGGAACTGAGACCCCACATGCTGGGAGCGGCTAAGCCCATGCACCACGAGTAAGATCCAGTACAACCAAATACGTTTTTTTTAAGTTAAAAAAAAAAAATAAATAAAAGGTCTAAAAAATAATAGTAAACTGAGACAAAGCTTATATTTGTGAAATCCAAACAGTTTCTCTTCCAATGTTGTAAACTTTTTAAATTTCCTGTGCACGCTTCTTCCTTGAAACATAATTTACAAACTTCCCAGTGTAACCTATAGTTCAAACTAAGGGCTTTGGTCCCTGGGTTGCTATAAACTAGGTGAAGTTGGTCAATAGATCTTCCAGGGAAAACAGCAATGTGAAACGTTTGAGTTATTTAGTGAAATAACTTTTTCATCCTCTATGTCTTCTCATTGTCAGAATTCCCTTGTAAATCACATGGGTTCCTTCCTCATTTATTGAAGCCCGATTATATACCCTTATGTGCTAGGTGTTGACTATAAAAATAAGAGGTTTTTGCCTTGAAGTGGGGTCGGGTATGTAAACAATTGCAGTGCAGTATGGTGAGTGTGGTAATAGAGATACAGAATACTATGTGCCCTGGAGAGCCAGGAAACGCCTCTCAACTGCGGGAGATGCCTCAGGTGGGTATTGAGGGATGCATAGGAGTTCACCAGTGCCGAAAGGCAGAAGAGCATTTCAGGCAGCAGCAGTGGTTGCTACTGTTTTCCTTGTTTTACGATTCACATTCCATCCTCCAAGCCTGTTTAAACACCCATGGATAAACAGTAATGCTGTTTCAAAGGAAATGGAAAAAAGTGTGTTATCATAATAATAATTCTTTTAACCTAATATACTTGAGATAACAAACCTTGTAAGCAAAATGAAAAATTTCTGACTCTGACCGGACTTTTATTGATAAAGGATGAAACTTAATAATAAGCAGCATTAGACTTTGCTCTCCATTCTATTAGATTTGAAGTCACTGCTGCTGCTAAGGTAATTCAGTCATGTCCGACTCACTACCCACAGCCTAATTTTCTTTTCTACTTTTGCCTGAGAGATGATCAATTTAAAACTGTCTATATCAAAAGATTGTCGTTTCAAGTATCGTAAACCATTGTTTCCACTTCAGGATGGGGTAGGGAAAGGCCTCCTCTGCCTGTGGGGTACCAGCTAGGATTAGTTTTTACAATTTGAAGGGTTTTTCCAAGCAGTAAGAACAATAATATACAACCACCACCAAATAATGGCCCGCAAAGCCTGAAGTATTTACTGTCTGGCCCATTACTGAAAAAATTTGCCAATCCCTGCTTTGGGATAAAAGTAATTATTGCTGAGCCTTTGATGTAACTTCCTATCTATTTCATGACTAAGCTAATAGTATATGGAGCTGGATCCACCCCATTGGTTCCAATTTTTAAAACTATTTCGTCAAAGTACGAAGAATTTGTTTCGTTAGCCAGCGTCCAGTGCATCACAGGCCTGAGTTGGACGTTTCCTGTGAGCTTCATCACCAAGGAGCAGGCATGGCTGGTGCTGTGGTAATGTTTTAAACAAGGCTGGTGTTCTGCGGATCTTGTTTCTCTAGGGAAGTGGTGGTATCCTGTGTCACATTTGCTCAGCCATTGTATAATGACAGGTTTCTGGCATATGCTAAAAGAAAGCAATTTGTACCCGATATTTGAGTTGAAAAGAGAGTGTTATATGAATGGGTTGCTTTTTTTCCATCACCGATCATTTAAAATTAACTATTGTCTATGTGTGAGTGAGTGAGCGTAGATGGTTTTATAATTTGATCCCTAGTTGGGAGCATTTTGGCTAAAAGAGAGTCCCCTCTCTTACTGTCTGCCCCTTACTGCTTTGTTTACTTCAACTTATTTCTACGCAAAACGGCTGATAGATAAGCTTGTTTCTTTGCTTTCTGTCTTTCCTGGCCCCAAAGTGAGAAGCCAAGTGGTTTGGGGGTGGGGGCATCATCATCTGCTTCTGGAAGAGACATTTAAGTGCTTGCTTCGTTGGCAGATAGAGGGAAGGGTCAGTGTGTAGGGAGCGTGCCTGCCGCTCATTGTCCCCGAGCCCTTCCTCCTCTCTGGGAATGAGGTCCCAGGACCTGCCTCGCACTGTGTGTAGCAGGGTCTCCTCTTTCTTTGTCCCCACAGAGGACAGTGTAAATGTGGCCACTCCACTTGGAACTAGTGAATTCTGATCTGATTAAAAGCTTTCATACCTCATGGTGGGCATTCTTTTTTTCCCCCCTTACTTAAACAGCCTAATAATGCAATAGATTTTTGGCCTCCTTTTTCCTCCTGTTCCCACAATGAATACCACCACAGCCCTCTATAAAATTCATCTGTCACTCAACAAGTAGAGAAGCTACTGTATGCGGGTTATTTCGGTCCTGGGAGTATGTTGGTGAGCAGGATGGGGGCAATGCCTGCTTTCAAGACCCTTACACTGTAGTGGAGAAAGATAGCTGCTGCCAGGGGGTGATGGGAGCTGGGGTCCGCTCTCATCCCGGCTTTGCCAAGAGGTGCGGGTACTTGTATCCCCTTCACTGATTCTTTTCTTGGTTGAAGAGTTGAAACCCCGAGCAGAGTGACTTAGCTGACAGCATGTGACTTTTTTTTTGTTTTTTGGTAAATCACCGTTGCATTGGACCATGAGCCAAGGTGACATTTATCCAGGAACCTGTTTTTCACAGTAGGTTTGGTGATAAGTACATGGTCATTTGCAATACTTGCTTGGATTCTTCCATCATTTCTCAAGCCTTTGTTTTAGTGAAATTTATACTTTCTGAATAATATTTTGCCTGTTGTACCATTACTACGTCTACAGGTTCTTTTGGTAAAACAGGTTTTAGAAACATATCCAGTGTTGTTCCTTAAGTTTTTAAAGAGAAAACTGAATCACAGATCACTTGGTAGAAGCTTAGAACATAAATTTTAAATTGGAACCCCCTCTTTATTTATGAAAATATATATTAGTATTCTCGTCAAGCTGTTTCATTGCCTTGATTACATAATTATGGATGTTGCTCATTGGGTGTTCAAGTATCTGCTTACATAATACATTGCTGTTTGGGTGGGACTCTTAAGTGGGACTTAGATAGGGAGATAGGGTGAGGAAAACCTGATGTTTATTAAGAAACTGGCCAAACAGGGCAGTTTGGAAATATAATCAGATGACAAAGTTGCAGAGGGATTGGGGAGCCACTGAACATTGACTAAACTTTAATAATATTAAGTTGCTCAGTCGTGACCAACTCTCTGCGACCCCATGGACTGTAGCCCGCCAGGCTCCTCTGTCCATGGGATTCTCCAGATAAGAATACTGGAGTGGGTTGCCATGTCGTTCTCCAGGGGATCTTCCTGACCCAGGGATCAAACCTGCATCTCTTATGTATCCTTCGTTGGCAGGCAGGTTCTTTACCACTAGCGCCACCTAAGGAATAGTTTTTAGTTATGGGCTATGATGGGACATGGTGGTTTTGTATTTGTGTATGCTTATATATATTTATATATGTATCTAAGCTTAAAATATATTTAAAGTCCATTAGGGCTAGGTACATACTGAAGTTTTTACAAGTGAAGTGATATACAATGGTCTTAAAATCCACCAACAAAAAAAAAATTTTTAAGTGGTAGAGTGGATGAGTCAGGAGTCTTGGATGAGGAGCCCACCACTCTGTTCTCTCTGCCTTTGTGAATGTTTCCAGTTTTCCAGAATAAAAAGGTTGTTTGTTTTTTGTTTTTTTTTTTAAGCACATTGTAGGGGCAGAAGAGAAAGATGCTGTCACTTTTTCAAATCACCAAATCCTACCAGGACCTGGCCCCCAGAGGAGAACCGCAGTTCTTAGCCCTTTGGTGCTCTGACGAGATGGGGGACTGACTTAACCCCACCTGGGCCCTCTCGCCCTCCACACCCCTTTTATTAAAGGCGAGCTCAGGTCAGAATTGCAGTGACTTGGAAACACACAGAACTATCTGTTCCCAGTTGGTTCCTCTATGACTCTGTATTCCCACGATTTTTTTTTTCTTGGTGGGGGAAGGGGTGACCCAACTAGAAATAGGTCATTGTCTCAATAGCTGCATTCTCGAAGCTGAAAGTTGGAAGTGAGCACACTCAAGGGTGGGGCATTACTTAGTGGAATCTTGAGCAGCCATTTGAGGAGATGAGTGTGCAGTCTGTGCTGGGACTGGGGGTGGGGTGGGAGGAGGTGAGACCCGCAGGAAGTGCAGCAGCCAGGAGCTGCAAGGGCTGGTGGGCGGGGTTGAGAAGCAGCCCCCAGGTCTCCTCACTCCCATCCAGGAACCGCCTACAGAATTACAATACAATCCCGCTGCAGATGTAACACACTTGATTGTGACAAAGTTTTTTTTTAATTAACTTCCTATAATTTCAGAAACAAAGTGATTTAAAGGCACAAGTTCAGCTGCAGTTGGTTTACTCAAAGCAGATTTTGTTTGCTGATTTTTTGTTTGTTTTTAGCTTGGATTAAAAAAAAAAAAAACATTGGTTGGGGTCTCTGTTTTTGAAAGATGGTAGAAGTAAAGACTTCTTGGTCAAGTTCAAGTACACATTATCAAAGCTCCTTACAGGAGAAACATTATTTAACACCATTCCCAGTGTAGAAGTTCGTAATAATACTGCAGCACATGTAATCTTAACTAGGGGCAATGATTTATTTCAGAAATGGTGCGAGGTTTTAGCGTGGTTTATTTTATATGCCCTTCGCTAAAACATCAGGTTAGTAAAGGAACTACGTTGTTTTGACACTTTAATTCTTTCACAAGCTTTTCCTCCCACTGGATTAGAAAACTGTTCACAAACTTCTAAATTTACTAAGAAAACAGTGCACTCCAGGTGGAATGAAGTTTAGTCTATAGGCCTTTAATTTCCTGTGTTTTGTGAGCCTGGAATTAAAAACCATTGTAGCATGTGATAGCCCTTTTGACCCTGTCCCTTACTTCGCGTTCTTTTATGGGATCCTAAGTTTGTGGATATGATTAACCTCCCTTTTGAGTGAACTAAATCGGTGCTGCAATCGTACGACACATCTAGTAAAGCTGAAATGACATGTATCACAGAATCGAGAATCCACAAGGCCGATAGATACAGAGAAAGTGACCGCGAATGGGAATCTGTTTTACCTGCCTGGAGCGGGGAGAGCAGAGGTGGGTATAGATTGTGTTTCTGGGAAGAAACAAGTTTCTTTTGCAAAAGGTAAACTTTCTCTCTGTTTTTATCCCTTCCTACGGAAAGTGGTGTTCATGAGTCTAGTTTAAAATGTACACACAGGGTGTATGTGATTCCCTGTGTAGAGGAAGTCAATTCCTACTCACAGATGCTCCCAATAAAAGATCGTCAAAACCAAGAGCCAGCAGGTATCAGGGATATTATTTTCACATGCCATGGGCAGGTAGGGAAATCCCACCAGGTTACCCTGCAGCGCGGACCTGGAACTTGGATGAGAGTGAGGATGCTTGCGTTTGTCAGGGGGCTGGCCAGCAGTTTCTCACGGCCTCAGTTTCCTCCTTCCAGAGGCGGTGCCTCAGCTGTGAACCGCGGGGAGGGTGTAGCACGGACTGTTTCCAAATCCCGGATTTAAAGTAGAGGAGGGGACTGACCCTCGTTTTTAGTGGGACACTCAGAAAGTTCCCTTCCAGCTCTAAAGTCAGGATTTTCTCTAGTTATGAGCACAGGCGAGACTGGTTTGTCCGCTTTTTGTATTGTTAAGCAGCCTTGGCTGACAGGAAGTGGGTCTGGGGGCAGGAAGTGGCCTACTTTCAGAGGAAAAGGAGCTCTTTAGAAAGACTCTGGATTTCACTTCATGTTCTTGAAATTATATGATGGGTCTTAGTGGATCTGAGCTCTTTTTTTCCTGTCTGTATCATCCATCCATATACTTTACAGACTTTGCACTCTGGAATTTGGAAATAACAAACTTCAAAATTTTAAAATCAGTGAAGATTCAGCTTTAGGACTAACATTTTAAGAGCTATACAACTATAAACATTTTTAATAGGTAAGGAAATTTCTAGGCCTCAGTTTCTCAACCTTTGAAAGAAGGTATTCAGGCTAACTTTTACCTAAATACCCATTTAGAGTCATCCTACGAAGTAGTTACTCCTCCTCCCTATTCTGTGGTTTCTTTGGTAGTTCAGTTGGTAAAGAATCCACCTGCAATGCAGGAGACCCTGGTTCAATTCTTGGGCCAGGGGAGATCCCCTGGAGAAGGGATAGGCTACCCGCTCCAGTATTCTTGGGCTTCCCTGGTGGCTCAGCTGGTAAAGAATCCACCTGCAATGCGGGAGACCTGGGTTCGATCCCTGAGTTGGGAAGATCCCGTGGAGAAGGGAAGGGCTACCCACTCCAGTGTTCTGGCCTAGAGAATTCCATGGACTGTACAGTCCCTGGGGTCACAAAGAGTCGTACATGATTGAGTGGCTTTCACTTTTCTTTCCTCCCTATTCTAACTGTTCTCCTTAGAACATATATTTAATATATGTTAGTAATATATATATGTAATAAATATATTACATATATTTATATGTAATATAAATAGGACCTAAAATATGGCATAATGTAGATACCTGAAACAGAAGTTATGGGGAAATTTCAAGACCCAGCTTTGATGTTTCACTCTGCCCTGTTATTATCCACAGCCTGTTAAGAGTTTAGCTTTTTCCCTGTAAGCTTAGCCTAAAGGTGGTGGAGGAGAGCAGTTTGGAAATGAGAGGTATGTAGTGTGGGTTTTCATGATCCACTTTAAGTTCCCAGTACTCCTTAAAGT
Source organism: Tragelaphus eurycerus (assembly GCA_935064755.1). NCBI lineage: Eukaryota > Metazoa > Chordata > Mammalia > Artiodactyla > Bovidae > Tragelaphus > Tragelaphus eurycerus. Next base: position 17,609,632 of record CAKXYN010000039.1, on the reverse strand, counting down.
GATACGAATTCTCTGTAACGTAAGGTAGATAGATGCCCACCCCAGGGCATCCTGACCCTCTGAAGATGGGAACCAAGAAACTCTACCTATTGCCGCTTGGTTTGTAATAGAGTCACATTGGCTTATTTGACATTGAACTCTCTAGATCTGACTTGACTTTGCATCAGTCTGCGTGCGTGTGCTAATTCGCTTCAGTTGTGTCCCTATGGACTGTAGCCCACCAGGCTCCTCTGTCCATAGGATTCTCCAGGCAAGAATACTGGAGTGGGTTGCCATGCCCTCCTCCAGGGGATCTTTCCCGACCTCGGGATCGAACTCTCGTCTCTTACCTCTCCTGAATTGGCAGGCGGGTTCTTGGCGTGGAGAAGGAGTGGGTGGGGAGGGCAGGGCTGTTGGGATCCCAAGGATGATGGCTTTGCCTGAGGCGCTCGATTGTGCTGGGTTAAATTCAGTTTCTTGATAGATACTACCTATAGAGAACTTGGAGTCTTTCTCACTGTCAGTCTCAGTCTGAATATAGAACTTCCTGCTGGCGGAATGACCATTATCACAGGGATGCAGTCATCTAGAACTCCCTGATGGACGCCAGGAAACCAGGGGAAACCAACACAGGCATCCCCCTGTCCTTGTAGTCCCAGGAACAGCGCCTATCCGTGACTCAGGAAGCGAGGCCAGCACTTTGACCTAGGAGTTGTCACGAGTGGACTCTTGTAGTCCTAACATTTGATGGTTTTATTATTCCTATTACTAGGCAGTAAGAGGCTGCTACATTATCCTGGTATTGTACAATTTTATGGAAACTTTAATAGAATGTGAATTTGTGTCTGTCTTACCCACGTGTCTCAGCTTGGTTGTTGTACTTCAGACCAGTTGATGGTGTGTGGAATTCTTACTGCATTGCCTGGCAGTTTGTGTTCTGACGAACTCCATAGACTTTTTGTTTTACAAGATTCGTGGAGCTAGAGGGCCAGTTTTCTTTGGCATCTGGAAAATTTTCCTAAGCCTAACCAACCAGTTTCTTCACCTTGATTCTTTTTCTTCTTTAACCTTGAAAAAGAAGGTAGGAGATAACTATTGGGTACAAGTGGCACAGTGGTAAAGAATCCATCTGGCAGTGCAGGAGATGCAAGAGACAGGGGTTCGGTTCCCTGGGTCGGGAAGATCCCCTGGAGAAGGAAATGGCAAGCCAGTCCAGGAATCTTGCCTGGAAAATTCCATGGACGGAGGAGCCTGGTGGGCTGCAGTTCATGGGGTTGAAAGAGTCTGACATGACTGGGCACAAGCACACACACATACTTTATCTTGAGTTTAAAACTTAAGATACAGAGGAGTGTGAAATGAAGGAGTGGTGATAAAAATTACTGCCCATCGGTGGTCAGGTTTGCCATAGGGTTATATTATTAGTTAGATGTATTCAGCCGTTCTTCACACCTTCTCTAAAGGTCAGTAAACCACGTGAAGTCTGGTGTTAAGAGCTCACGCTTACACGCATGCCCCTGGATTGCTGCGTCCAGCTTGCCATCAGGTGCATGGTGACTCGTAGCCGCTGGTGTTGGTGGCATTTTAGAGCCACCCCTGCCTCCCTCTTGATTGACAGCGTGGTTGATGGCTTTGCCACTACAGTCAGTATCCGTTTACTGCGGACATTACTCCACTTAATGAAAAATGTGTTTTAAGGCCACATTTCTATTTTACTCGTCTTCTCTATGTAGAGTGTTTTCATTTTTTTGGACATAGTGTTTTTGTTTTGATCTCTCTATGCTTACAAGAATGGCGTACCACACGGGCGTTTTCTCAACTGCCTTTCATGAACAGAACACAAGACACTTCTAAAAAACTATATGCTTATTAGAAACTGTAGCGATGTAAAAGTATGGTCATCGGATTTTTAATGGCAACTATTTTGTAGAATTTTGTTTATAATAAACAGTGTTACTGGGGGCAACACTGAACATCTAAGACAACCACTTCATTTTATAGAAACAAAGTTGTCTGTAACCTATCAGCCATTGCCACGACCACGTGAGGAGATGAGTGATGTGGCCCAAGGGGAGCTAAACAACAAAAGATCACTTGGCCTTTGGGGCTTCCCGACTTTGCTTTCTGAGTTGGCTGAATTCACAGGCCTGCGTTTCTACACTCAGCTGATCCCTAATCAGGTTTGCTGAGCTCATGGTAATGATTTACCGAGGGTAGTTATCTGTTAGCCAGCATTTATAAATGACCACTGTGTGTCACAGCTAACTCTGGGACTTAACTGAGTTGGAGTATTGTTCATGGAGATTGATTTTTATCTTAAAGGAGATCAGGCTACAAAGAGGACTAAAACAGGGATTTGTCTGTGGAGACGTCTCATTAAGAAAACCTGTCTGTGTGAGTTCAGGTCTGGTAGTGAATGAAAGCCTGCTGCTGCTGCTAAGTCGCTTCAGTCACGTCTGACTCTGTGTGACTCCATAGATGGCAGCCCACTAGGCTCCCCCGTCCCTGGGATTCTCCAGGCAAGAACACTGGAGTGGGTTGCCATTTCCTTCTCCAGTGCATGAAAGTGAAAAGTGAAAGGGAAGTCGCTCAATCGTGTCCAACTCTTAGGACCCCATGGACTGTAGCCCACCAAGCTCCTCCGTCCATGGGATTTTCCAGGCAAGAGTGCGGGAGTGGGGTGCCATTGCCTTCTCCGGAACGAAAGCCTAGTCAAGAGTACTAGTCCAAGAGTATTTTCCTGTGGTGGAGGATCAGTAGTAGCCACGAATACATTAACCTTGGGGGCTTCTCTGGCCGACCAGTGGGTGACACTTCCAGTGTGTGTGTGGGGAATGCCGGGTGGGAGGAGATGGATCCCACGTGCTAAGGGCCAAGAGCCCAGGGGCAGAGCAGAAGCAATGTTGTAACAAATTCAGTGAAGACTTTTGAAAGTGGTCCACATCCTCTCCAGTGACAAAAGTTGAAACAAAACTGGGGCAGGGGGAGCCGTTAATCTTGCCAAAAGAAGCTGTGGCTCCTGCGTGTTCAGAGTGCTAGCCGGGCCTCTTTCCCCGAGAGCCAGGCTGCCTGGGTGTGGCCTCTCTTGTGAGTGGGGAAGAGCGGGGCCCACCCAGCCTCCTGAGTCAGCACCTCTGGGCCCGGGGCCCAGGAAGCTGTTTCGACAAGCTCTCCAGGTTAACTCTGCGGTGCGTTCAAGTTTGAGATCCACTGGCAGAGCAACGGGGCCTGGGGGGAGCAGCCTATAAGGCGTGGCTGCTCCTGCCTCCTCTGTGCCCAGGAAGCAGGCCTGGTGTGGCCTCAGCGAACGGGCCCTGGAGGGGTTTAGGGGGTGACTCCATGAAAGGAAAACAGAGGTAGTGTTGAAAAATACAGAAGTAGTTAAAGTTGAGTTAAAAAAAGATTTTGGGCACTTCACTGAATGCTGGCGATGGTGTGCTCCACACCATTGGAGGTAAATGCAAAACAAGACTCTGTTGCTGCTTAAAATTTAGAGAAAGAACTTGAGTTGCTTGGGAGACCCCTGAACCCTCAGCCCGTGGGAGGGCTGCTCCCTCTGCCCACCTGCTCCTGGTCTGTACAGGGAAGGGGCTCGCAGGCCTTGTGGCCTCCAGCGCTGGGGCGGGCAGGAGTCAGTGCTTTGTTTGGCAAGCTGGCACCTTCTTCCCAAGAACACAGTGTATTTTTATTTACAGCTTAAATGACACAGTACACTTAAATTGCATTTTGGTTTAAAAAATGCATTTTCTTTCATCTTCGCCCCTAAATTTTATCTATTTGAATACCACATTGACCATAGTCTAGTTCAAATGACTTGCTTTCCAGCTGTTTCATATTTATCATCACCAAAGAACATGGCAAGTGATAAGGAAGGTCTGCAACCCAAAATATCCACCAGCGGTGAATAGACAGACGAAAGGATCCAGGTAGCAGAATATTACTCGGTAGTGAAAAGGGGGAGTGCTCATACATGATAGAAGGGATAAGTCTTGAAAACATCAAATGACAAAAGCAAGACCCCAGAGACCACGTGGTAAAATGAGTCTGTTTCTGTGAAGTGTCCAAAATAGAGAAGTCTGTGGAGACAGAAAGAAGATTCTTGGTTGCCAGGGCTGGGACGAAGACGTAATGGGAGTGACTGCCAGCGGCATGGGGTTTCTTTCTGGGGTGATGAAATGCTTCTAAAATTAGTGGGGTTGTTTGCATAACTCTGAGAAGTTAGTAAAAACTACCGAAGTGCACATTTTAAATGGTGAGTTTTATGGGATGTAAGTTATATTCTAACAAAGCTGTTGTAGACTAATGATTCAAGGATGAAAACCCAAAATACAATCTCGTCTCAGTAATTATTCAGTACGTGAACCAAAATAGCATCTGAAGAAGATTTTACAGTTTGTTTCAGTTGTAAACCTTTTTTCCTCATCACACTCCCGGGCTTTCGTTCTCCCATTTGTGGGAGAAATTTTACCGGACAGCTTCCTGTCAGAGCCTTTCTAAGCATTTGAAGGCTCTTATCCAAATATTTGGAAACTGTGGAAGCTGCTGAAGTGGCACTTTGGAAGAGGGCGGGGATGTTGGAAACAGCCGCTGACATTTTAAATGATTATGAAAGGTCAGGCTCTCTCGGCGTAATCTTGGTGGTGCTTATAGTTGTGCTCACACTAATTTTGAGTAAATGCAGGTATGATAATATAGGGATTAATCTGTTATTGCCGAGTCCCCTGCCTGCAGTCCAAACATTCAAATGTTACTATTTGAATTTCCCTTTCTCAGTGGGTTTCCTGATTCCGGGTATATAGTAAAATCACTGCAAACTTGTTTCCCCTGCAATATTCTGGCTTCTAAATCAGCTAAACTGGGTTGGTCTATTAAGATGTAAAGCAGTTGCTTGTTTATGGAAGAAGTGGTCTTGGTCTTCAGTATGGTTAGGGTTAGGGTGAATTTATTTTGTAAAAAGTGTGGCGGGAGAGGTTATCTTTCTTACACCAAGTTTAAAGTAGTTCAGGAGGAAGTAGACATTTCTCAAAGGAAAAATTGCAAGACTAAATTTCCTTACTAAAGTGAGGAGAGATTAGTGAGGGAGGTAATTTGACAGCCAGAAATTCAGCTTACACCTATACGGGTTACAAGTGAAATAACAGTATTTTATCGTCAACTCTCTCTTCCATATCTCAGACTCTTAGAAGGCATTTTAGATACCACTTTGATAAAATTACACTGAGAAGGCTCAAAAATCATGTTTTCCAAAGTATATTCTGAAAAGTACTGCTCTTTGCGATACTCCGTGGGGAAAAAATCTCTTGTAGTCAGAAGAATCTGGGAGACCTCAACTAAGGCCCTGTCCTGGAATTTCACAATTTGCATGAATACCGGGTACTCTCAAAGCCTTTTGATTAACTAAACAAAGAAAACAGAAACCCAGAACCTCAAGCCGCGACCTCAGAATACTGCCTCCCCACCCCCAGGCCTTTTCCCCTCTCTCAAGGTTCAGATAGTCATGCAGAAAGTGCCAGCCACGGGTTGGATGGTGCGGTGGATGATGCAGTGTCGGAAGCCACTCCTGTCATTAAGCTGTAGAATGCAGAGTTGGAAGATCCCTTACAGATAAGTCTTTACATTTTATGGCCGACCGGGCTGGGAGTGCCTCCCCCACACTGGGTGCTGAGAGGCGGGTCTAGCTGTCTGCCTGCCTTGTATTCGAGTGCCCATCTGCTGGACAGAATAATCGAAGGGGACGGCAGGTTTATTTCATTTTAAGAGGGTGAGTTGGTATTCTGTGTCTATTTTTAAAAAACAGATTGGGGTTTAACACCTTTAATTCCTTATTGGGAAAAGAGCGGTCAGTTGCATTGGAACAACAGAACCTGTACTGTATCGTGTGTCTGGTTGGAGAGGAGCATCCCCCTTTGCGCATGTGAAAACACGTGTGAGCTTCTCCTTTGTCTGTGAAAACAGTCTCCCAGCTGGCTTGTGATTTTCGTGTGAATTTACCACCCCTCTGCGTGCCTCGCCAGAGGAGGGAGCCAGGGTGCGTGTGTGCTCAGCCCTGTTCACGTCTTTGCACCCTGTGGACGGTAGCCCATTAGGCTTCTCTGCCCATGGGATTCTCCAGGCAAGAATACTGGAGTGGGTTGCCATTTCCTCCTCCAGGGGAATTTCCCCACCTAGGGACTCAAACCCAGGTCTCCTGTGTCTCCTGCATTGGCAGGCAGATTCTTTACCACTGAGCCACCTGGGAAGCCCCTAAAACACATCTTACTTTAAAATTCTAACATAGTATACAACTGTTTAAAAAAGTCTCATTATTGTAGAGTGCTAATGTGATTCCCATATTGAAACTTACTTATGAATTCCCATTATAGATAGTGAAGTGTGGTTATGTCTGGTTCCTTTAGGTTCTGACATTTTAGAAATCTAATTGCATCTTCATGCCATAGCTTCAAATGGAGTAGCGTTTGAAGGAGCAACATGAGTTATTAAATTTATCATCTACGCCAGCCACATGGTTCTTTGTGTGTATGTGGGCAAAATTAAGCTTTTATCAGTGCTGCCCTCTTCAGACACAGCAGAATGTTAGAAAGGGCTTCAGCCTGGGAAAAACCACTGCCCTGTGGGGGGTAGATTTTAAATGACTAACTGCACACCCACACCACACATTCCTATGGGATTTTGCTGCCTTGAGAGAATATTGCCTTTAATAAAAGTGTGTGATCTGGGGGAGAATAGGAGGGCATTGTAAAGATGGCAAAACACGGTGGTTTTCTCCAGTCTTTGGGAGTCTTTTGGGTTTGCGTGGTGATGCATCTAAGCCCTGGACCTCCAGCTTCTCGTGGGACCATTCTCACATTTATAATGTGAAGCACGTAATCCCACTTTATTTCTGTGGCACCACTACAAACACAAGAGCTCGCTTTTTCCAGGTACACTTAAAACAACTGATTATATCAGGGAAACCAGACAGGATAATAAACAGGAGAGTTGGGACACCAAAGCCCGATTTCTTTAAAAAAACAACAACCACCACCCCGGGTAAGTGGACAGCATGCAGATGAATGGTCCCAATTTTCTGAGTAAATGTATCGCTTTAAACTGTGAAAGTTCATGCAATATTTCCACACATTGTGACAGATGTGTAAAGTAACAGTCTACTGATGGAGGCAGTGCCATGCTGTAGTCCTCAGTTTCCCCAGAGGGCGTGCGTGTGTGTGTGTGTGTGTGTTGTGAATACTTCTTGAGGATTGGGGTGGGGGGATGGATACCTGTGTTTAGTGGGTGGGCTCAGGGATGCTAAACATCCTGTAATCCTTGAGATGTTCTTGCAGAAGTAGTGCTTGTACTGCCCAGAAGAGCATAAGCCCCAGCCCCTGTGAGGGGCGTGAGGAGGCTGGGCACGCGTCAAGCACACACACGTCCAGTCCTGCAGGGCAGCTTGGGCTCATTCAAGTGGTGTTCACGAGTGTTTGGCTGTGATGGGTTCTCCCGTCTCGACCTTGGTCTCAAGATGGTTGACTGTGCACTGTTAGTGAAACACGCATGTACCGATCAGTTGCCTTGACTTTGTGCTTTTGGGGGTTGTCTGAGAGTGATAGTGCCTCCCTGAATTCGAACTGGGGCAGTTAGCTGTTCTTCTGATGGGGCTGGTGGGGAGACGCCTGCCTCCCACTGCTGGCCCCGGCCCGGCCCGTGGTCAGAAGAGCCTTGCCTCCTCTCCGGCTCACCGGCTGTGTTCCAGGTCCTGCACCAGATTGCATGATCACCCGTGTGCTGGACTCGGGGAAGTTCCTAGAAAGATCAGGCCAGGTGACACTTGGCACGGTGTCTCACTGGGGCTGCTGAGGGTGATCTTAGGTCCCTGTGGCGGGAGGGGCAGTTTTCGCAGGTTGCACAGACCCTCCTGATAACACTTAATTTTTAAGAAGTTCATTTTCTATGTACCCCTGGCTTGTCACATCTTAACTTTAGTAAAAAGTATTCATTTTGCTGGTTATTGCTTTTTCAAAGAGTTGTGTGGACTTTGAGTCAAATGTGAACCTGCTCAGAACCTTAAAATAGCTTTTCCCCCCTAAATTCCTGTTAATAATAAGTTTGCAAAATGGTTAAAAATGGTGTGGTGATCACTTTTTTATGTTAATTATTAGCATTGGTCTTAGGAGGTGACTTTTTTCCTCTTCCTCAGATTTAGAGGTGATCAAGGTTTAGAAATTAAGAGTCTTAACTGTGAGCCTCTGGTCTTTTGTATTCATCTCAATGGGGGTAGAAGCTTTGGGCCCGCATCTGGTCGTTCAGTTTCTGAGTCAGTAAATAATAGAGAAAAGCCTGTTTGAGGCCCACATTTGTCAGCGCCCATCTCCCCACTGTAGTCTGAAGTGTGGCATTCACTGTAGGCTCTGAGTGTAACCTGGAGCTGGGTTTGTTCCAGAATGTTTGCGTTTGTGGCTGCTTTTCATATATCTCATATGTGCCCTTGGAACCATAATTGAGAGAGAGAGACTTGCTTTATTTTGTGCTTCATAACAGCCATTTCGTGACTTCTTTAAAATATTGCTGTCAGGAAAAGGAAGAAACTTGGGCTTTATGTTATGATAAACTTGAAGACTCTAAAATGTGCCTAGTCTTGCTTCTTGGTAAACTTCATTTCTTGAATGTGTAGACTTGAGATTGGAGAGGAAACTTTAAAACCTGGGGCATTGTACCTCCCTTCTCTATGTTATGTTGGGCAGAGACCCTTTAAGACAGACTGGATGTGTGTATCCATCGTCACAGTTTTGAGCCTTAGGGAAAAACACGAGGTGAACAAAAATTAGTCTTTATGACTTCCAGTCTAAAAGGCCTGACTCACGTTCGGAACTTAGATCAGGAGGCTAAATAATACAGTTAATCTGTGTCCTCGTTACATTTCCGTCTGAGTGGGATGAGTTTGGAATATATGTCTATCTGCTGTTTCTGTATTTCACTTGAAAAATGGTGAGAAGCAGACGTTTTTTAAGCACCATAGTTGCTGTGATATTTTCCTCCAGGGCTGTGATATAAAGTAGCTAGATTTGTATGTTTTTTATATGCTAGCGAGTTCTGGGTTTTTTCAAGTGATAGATTTGAAAATTGCCTGTAAGTAAATGTTTTTAAACCACCAACTGTGTGGCAGCTTCGATGACATTTTCCCCAGCCTTCCCTCAGCCTTCCTGTCCTGGTAATGCTTCCGTGTTTTTCCTGCCTTCGTAACTATCCTTTTGGATTCCTGCGCAGCACTCTGTCCTCCGGGCGTGTCTTCAGCCGTTCGCCCTCCTCCCTTCACCGTTGAGGTCTCTCAAGTTGTGGTACACAGCCTTCTCTCCTATTACCTGCAGACTTGGTGTGGGTTCCCCGGGGGCGGCTCCCCGCCTATGGGGCTTCACAGACTTGTCATGGGGTCAGAATGTGAGATGATGTGTACGTGCAAAGTGTGTTAACAGTCGTCAGAGTATCTTTGTAGAAAAACAGCGTAGACCTAAGTGTGAGTGTGCTTTTTTTAAAGCCACAAGGACACATGTTTGAATCCAAGCTGCATACATGTGCAGAGCTGGGTGTGTGTGTGTGTGTGTGGTGACAGACGTGAGCTCAGATGTGGAGGCTGGGTGTGTGTGTGTGGTGACAGACATGAGTTCGGGTGTGGAGGAGGAACACTCTTGACGCGTTGCTCGGGACCTTTGGGTTTCGGTGGAAGACTCTGGCTACGTCTATGAGAACACCGGTTAAGCGTGATGTGTTTTGTTTGTTTTTTTTTTTTTTTTTTCAGATCAACGTCCGAGTGACCACCATGGATGCGGAGCTGGAGTTTGCCATCCAGCCAAACACCACAGGAAAGCAGCTTTTCGATCAGGTTGGTCTCTGCGCACTTCAGAGGGTTCCCAGTTAGAAAAGAGCATCTGAATCCCTTTGTTTGCTGAGCACAGTCATTATCTCCATCCGCAGCTTGCTCCTCTTGGTGGAGCTGACCGCCAGCGGGATCCGTGCTCCCCAGGGGTGCTCCCTGTCCACAGCCCTCGAGGAGAAGGGACCCCATGCAGTCTTCCTGAGCCAGGGCCTCACCTGCGAGCCCCGCCTGCTGCCTCTCCTACAGGGGTCTCCACAGTCCCCCTGGCTGTTTCCTGCCACCTGGTGCAGGGCAGGGGGACAGGGCACAGGGAGGAGCCAGGCTGGCATCTCCCAGCCCTCCCTGCAGCCATCCCGAGCCCCTCGGGTGCTAGCATGCACCCCTCCCTTTTAACAAGAGCAGCAAACCATCGTGAGGGCCATGATACTTCTTCCACGGAACAGTTCCTGAGCTTTAGGCAGAGCGGCACCTACTTTTCCTGGCTCCATAGATTCTGTGCTGGGACTGAGGGCCCAGTAGGGTGACAGGGCTGGATTGGGTATGTGCATTCCCGGCCACCTGCTCCATTGGCAGCCTTCCTGAGAGGCCCTGCCGGTGGCCAGGCGCTGCTTTGCACCCCAGCACTGACCTGGAAAGTGGAGTGGAGTTTTGGCAAATGTAGAAGCTGGAGGTGACTTACCCGGGTCTGGTGGGGTCTCCCATTCATTGTCCCCGAATTTCTCCGAGCCAGTGAGCAGGTCCACCCAGGGGCTCTGCCAGGCGCAGGGCCAGGACTCTGAGTGGACAGGACGTGGCTTCCCGCGGGTCAGACCCAGGCCGAGGCTGCAGTTGATGGATGGAGTGGAAGGGCTGGCGGGGAGCAGGGATGGCTGGGCCATGTGGGGCTTTCTCCAGCAGCCTTGAAGCTGCTCAGAGAGGAAGGCGGGACAGGTTTCCTATCCAGATGCTGAGGTGGAGGGAGGTTTGGCTTGTGGGGAGTGAGAAACTAGCAGTGAGGGGGTTGGAGGAAACCTGGACTGGGAACCTGCCTCCTACTCTGGCTACCATGGAAACCAGACCTGGGGCTTCACCTGAGACTCGGGGGTAAGCTCTGATGGGGGTCAACACGGCCTTTGTGTCTTTCATGATGAGGAGTCCCGGGGTAGAGACCTTCCTCCCCTTTTCTGGGTGCATGGAGGGAGCGGATGAGTGGGTCTGTCCTTGGCCCAGCAGTGAACAGACTCGGGGCCTCCAGCAAGCATCCGTCCCCTCCTGCCAAAGCCAGTGAGGAAGCAGGCTCAGGGCAGACTTTGGGATTGAGATCGGATTTATCACTTGCGGTGTGTACAGTCCTCTTTCAAGTTTGATAGAAGTCATACGTTTGAAGAATGGTAACTTTTTTTTTTTTTTTTCAAAGTTTAACATTATGTGTCATAGAATTTATACAGCAAAATCCTAGGACTCGGTTTTGATGATATTCAGCAATTGTCCACAGCAAATTGCTTTTTGGCTTTAAGGCACAAAAATAACCAGCGTGGGACTCTCTAACCGACCACGGGAGACTTTTTTCCCTAGTACTAGAGAGGATTTGAAACGGAAACTCTCCCTGTGACCTAGGGCTGAATTCTCCCTTCCTGTATCAGAATTTCGCATTTCTGGGGGTGGTTAGAGTCACCCCTCGGCACATGTGAAGCTGAGCACCCCCTCGTCTCTGGAAGCTTGCCACCTCTGCACGTGGGCACCCCTGGTGGGAACAGCCACACCTGCGGCGCACACACCCTTGCTGGTGACCCTGGCTTGTCCCCCGTCTCTGTGTGCCCCCTGCAGCCCACCTGGCTTTACTCAGGGAGCTTTACTCAGGAAGCTGTGGGGGCCAGAGTAGTAAGGGTGACATTATAAGCTTTGTTATCCCTAACACTGCTGAAACGTGTATCAAAGCAAGTGTTTCAAGGACTTCCCTGGCGGTCCAGTGGTTAGGGCTCAGGACTTTCACTGCTGTGGCCCAGGTTGGATTCCTGGTCAGGGAACTAGGAGCCGAGACACCATGTGGCCTAAAATCAAAAAGGACTGAGTGGTTGGTGTCTGTTGGTAACAGGCTGCGTAGGGGAGGCTGTCCGGTGTGCCGAAGCCAGCGCCTTGCTCTCTTGGAGGGTCTGCTGCACCACGTGGCTGGACACCAGGGCCAGTGCCCCTCCAGAGAGCGCCTCATGACAGTTCCAACCCCCGTCCCTTTCCTACAGGTCGTTAAGACCATCGGCCTTAGGGAAGTGTGGTACTTTGGCCTCCAGTATGTGGATAACAAAGGATTTCCTACATGGTTGAAACTTGATAAAAAGGTAAGTCAGAGTTAACTATTTACAGGCTATTAATTGGGTTTGGTCTACTCTGTTGACATTGAAACTCTGTCTTTTGTTTTTTGTCCCTTTCTATTTGTGTAAAAGTTTTTATAGACAGAAAGGTTGCTGGTTTCAGGTAAACGGGGATAGTGGCTGGAAATTAGAGCCTGGTCTTTCTCCTTACCGGAGTACGTGATGCATAATTGCTTAGGTTTTAGTTGACCTTAGTTTTTTTTTTTTTTTTTTTTCTCCCCAATGAGACTGTTAATCTTAAAAACCATGAATCATCCAGTGTTTTGTAAATCTTGTTACTGCTTTGTTTGGGCCTGTGATAGAGTTCCTTCCAACTCTACAGTCTGGATAATTCCATTAACAATTACAAAGAAAAGCAGTAAGCTTAAGTGTCTTTTCTCCAGACCATTTCTCCCTTTTCTCCAAGTCCTGCTTTCCTCCCGTATTACTGTACCTGGCAGGAGGGCAGTTGGAGGCATGTAAGAGCAGGGGGAGGCCGTGAAGAGTTACGGAGAGCAGAGCGAGGCCGTGGTCCTGGGCCGGCCTGGCCCTGTGGACAGAGGCCAGATTCACGGGTCACTTGGACAGGCCCCGGGAGTTGCAGCATCGCCCCCACAGAAAACCAGGGCTGGGGCTCTTGTGAGGGTGTCGCAGGATTCTCACCTGCCTTCTGTCTTCCATGCTAAAAAGGTGACTTTCAGAGTCACCATTACCTTCTGAAAACTGGCCTGCCAGACCCTTTGAGCCAGTGGTTCAGCTTGTGCCGTGCTGGCGGGTCTCTGTCTGTCGGTGGACCTTGCAATGAGGGTCTGGCTTGCGCCCACCCAGGTGTCCGCCCAGGAGGTCAGGAAGGAGAGCCCGCTGCAGTTCAAGTTCCGGGCCAAGTTCTACCCCGAGGACGTGGCTGAGGAGCTCATCCAGGACATCACGCAGAAGCTCTTCTTCCTCCAAGTGAAGGAGGGCATCCTCAGCGACGAGATCTACTGCCCGCCCGAGACCGCCGTGCTCCTGGGCTCCTACGCCGTGCAGGCCAAGTTCGGCGACTACAACAAGGAGCTGCACAAGGCTGGGTACCTCGGCTCCGAGCGGCTCATCCCCCAAAGGTCAGCTGGTGGGCCCCGAGGGTGGTGGGTTAGGAGGGTCAGCAAGCAGGGCTGGTTGGGTTCTCTGCAGGGCCTAGACTCTGTCAACAGTCCCCGCTGCAGCGCAGTGCTCCCCCAGGCCCCAGGCCCCACCCCTGAATGGGGCCTGTGGTAGAGACACTCAGCAGGGCGGGGCAGTCCTCACGGGCGTGACGTGGCTTCTTGTCCTGGTAGATGATAAATTGGCCCCTGTTAAATCTGTCTTTTATTTACTAGTGGTCACATAATTGACCCCTTTTGGAAGAAGAGGCTGCTTAGAATAAAATACCTTTTCAAAATGTTTCCAGAAGACGAGGCTCCTCTTATTCCAGGTTCTTAATTGTCCAGTTCTGTTAATTGTCAGAAATGTTGCATATTAGGAAGTAGATGGTTTTATTTGGGAGAAAAAAAAAAAGTCACAATTTGGGTGAGGCTGGGCCGTGGCCGGTCACTCGCCTCTCCCAGCCTTTGGGGTGATTGACGATCCTGTGCCCTCTTCCCACCCAGGGTCATGGACCAGCACAAGCTCACCAGGGACCAGTGGGAGGACCGGATCCAGGTGTGGCATGCCGAGCACCGCGGGATGCTCAAGTGAGTGCTGGGCTGGACTCTGTCTTCTTGAGGGGAGACTCCGGTTAGGGTCCTTCAGGGGACTTGGTGACCCACTCGGAGCCACTGGTGGCCGGTTCCTGGCAGGGAACGTGTAATGAGCTGCCAGGGAGGTTTCTTCTTAAAGCCAGGTGTTCAAGGAAAGAAAAACTTGTGTCTGAGATGCTTCATTTTCATCCTGGGGGCCAGAGCATTATTCACAGACCATCAGGCGCGCTGTTTCATTCAAGGTCCATAAGGCGGTTGTCTTTAAAAGGGTGTCAATGTTGAAAAAGATCCCGAGAGAGAAACACTTGCTATTAAAGAAGCACCAGAGGGGCCTGTGGGACGTCGGTCCTGTCGTCGTCCTCTCGGGCACTGGCAGCAGCTCTGATGATGTCCTGGCCACTGCCGTTCAGGGGCAGTTTGGGCCTCGGAGACCATGTGTCCTTGGCCTGTCCTCTCTGATGCGAGCATCTTCTGTGCTCCTAGTGAGGTGGGTCGGGGAGGGCAGGGGGTCCAAGCTCCTGAGGCCCCCTGAGGTATCACGTGGGCGGCCAGGAGACAAGATCATGCCCAGTGACGAGGTTTTACAGGGAAGTCCTCTGCGTTCAGAGGAACCAGCGTGATCCAGTTCGGTCCTTTCCTAACATGTGAAGGGTGTCAGCAGTCAGTGTCCAGGACGGCTGGGGGCCTGCTCGGGTCACAGGCTGGCAGAGGGGCCGCGGTGGAGGCGCTGGTGTGACTGTTGCATGCGGCTCACGCCCTTGTCCGCTTTCCCCACATAGAGACAGCGCCATGCTGGAATACCTGAAGATCGCCCAGGACCTGGAAATGTACGGGATCAACTATTTTGAGATAAAAAATAAGAAAGGAACAGACCTTTGGCTCGGCGTTGATGCCCTTGGACTAAACATCTATGAGAAAGATGATAAGTGAGTCGAACTTTATATTATCTTTTGTTGGTGGGTATTTGGGCCTGGAAACAGTGCACGAAGTGGCAGATATGCACGTGGGTTACTGTCAGAGTATTTGCCGAGCAGCTGATTGGCCCAGCGTCTGCCGCTTAAGGGCTTCGCAGCTGTGACGTGACCGTGTGGGAGGTTGGTTCAGAGGCCTGTGTTCTTTCTCTCCCGTTATTTCTCTCTCAGCCTGTCTATCGGCCCATGTAGCCTGTGCTGAGGGGCCCAGCATGGGGACCACGAGGTCCGTGACCTCACAGGCTCTGGAGCTCGTGAAAGACGCGCTGCAGGAGGGCACCCCGCCCCCTCCTCTGAGGCTGCCCACAGCTACCAGCTGGCAGTGGTGGGCAGTTTGAGGTTTGTGCTAATCTGGCCAAGAGTATTTGTGATCCTACCGAGATCTTAAGATTCTGTAAACAATAGCCTTTGTGTACAGACAATTTAGCTAAATCTTCAACTTGTGGGAGGTATCCGGTTGCCTCTCAGAGTGTTAATGTTTGTTGACTGGGCTCTTCTGCAATGCAGGGCTGCCCCCGCCCCCCCACTTCCTTTGCCCATCCCTGTGGTTACGAACTCTGCACAGATGCCTTTTTCCTGCCAAGGAGCTGGATTCACAGAAAAAGATTGTTCTGATTGAGCGAGGGCGAGTTTTCCACGGCAGGTCCCTGCTCCTTGGTCTTGGAGTGGTAGCTCCCCCGTCTTACCTGCTCTCACGTTAGTGGTCTCTGCTCCCCCATGCCCCAGGTACGCTGCCCCCCACCCGCCAAGATCAAGAGCAGACCAGCACTGCTTTTGACAGACGATGTTGTATGTAGTGTTGTTCGGTCAATCAGTGTGTCCAACCATGGCCTGTAGCCCGTCAGGCTCCTCTGTCCATAGGATTCTCCAAGCAAGAATACTGGAGTGGGTTGCCCTTTCCTCCTCCAGGGGATGTTCCCAATCCAGGGATGGAACCTGTGTCTCCTGCATTGGCAGGCAGGTTCTTTACCATTGAGCTGCCAGGGAAGCCCAGTATCATCTGTAGAATCTGCTGTAATCCCAGCGTGCTTGCCAGAACCCAGGGTGCAGAACCCTTGCTCCTGGGGGGTGGGGTCTGTGTAGGCCGTTCCCCCGCCCCTGGGCCGAGCCCCCAGAGTGGATGGAGGAGCACCCTGATCCACCCGCCGGGAGGTGTGGTACCAGTCAGACCACTCTGCTTACCCGTGGCCGTGGCTTGCTCAGCAGAGGAGCACAGGGACTTGTCTGAGGACCCAGAAGTGAGTCCCTGAGGACTTTCGGTGCACTCCTTCCACTGGATCCAGGAGTGACCAGCCTGGATGAGTCAGGGTCTCAGGACCAGTCTTAGGGGAGCACCACGGCCTCATGGTAACATGCATGGGAAACTGCTTCTGCTCTGAACTTGGCTCCTGAATGAGCAGATCTTGTAACATAGCCACAGCCAGGGCTGTCCCAACAGGTTTTTCAAGCTGCGGGACACTGCCAGGGGCAAGAACTTGCTGCTGTCAGCTCATCACCACGCCTGCCCACCCACGTAAATGTCCGTTTCCTCCGAGGAGAAACCTGAGTGAGCCGCTTGCTCCCCCAGCCCTGCCTCCCCTCTGGCTCCCACCCACCCCTCAGCTGAGCTGTGGAACGAGTGACCTCTTAAAGGGTCTTCTCCCTGAAGAAGACCCTGGGGGGTGTGGGGCGCGCCTTGCTGCCCCCCAACTCTTGCAGGCAGGTCCCTTATTTCTTCCGTAGTCAGAGCTGTGCTCCTTTGAAGCAAATACTGATAAGTCCCTTCCTTGGATGAGCAGGAGATTGTGGCTGGGTCTGAGAAATGCGGTGACAGTGCTTAGCTGTGGTAAAGTTGTGTTCAAGGCCGACCCTCAGCCGTGGAGCTGACGGTGGAGCACCATGAGGACCTGGAGCGCTGCTCGAGGGAGAAATCTGCTCCGTCCAGTGCATGTTGGGTGATAGAGACCTGGTGCACCTTGCAGATACGGGCTAAGTCACTTCAGTCGTGTCTGACTCTCTGCAATCTCATGGATTGTAGCCCTCCATTCTCCTCCGTCCATGGGATTTTCCAGGCAGGCAGGAATACTGGAGTGGGTTGCCATTTCCTCCTCCAGGGGATCTTCCCAACCCAGGCATCAAACCCACATCTCCTGTGGCTCCTGAATTGCAGGCAGATTGTTTACTGCTGAACCACCAGGGAAGCCCTGCAGATAAGCAAGTGTCTTTACTGAAAAGCTTATCCTTTTTTGTATTAAACATGCCGGGATAGGGGATATTTCTTGGGGTCCCTTTTCCATTGTGTGTATAACAGTCAAGTGGGAGCACGTAGGGCAGGAAGCACTTGTCTTTCTGAAAACCCTTGATTCAGAGAGGAGAGGGCGTGGGGTGGACTTCGGCTGCTGATGCTGGCATTAGCCTGGGGCAGGGAAGGTTGAGATTAGCTGTGTGACAACTGCCCGGCCTTGTCCAGCCAAAAACAAAACAAGAAGATCAGAGGAGCCTGATCTGCCGCGAGCTCTTGGGCCTTTTGGAAGCCCTCTTTCCCCAGCCTCGTCCCTCCCAGAGCTTACTCCTTGGGGCCTCTGTGTGTGGGTTGTGGCTGCAGCAGGAGGGGATGGGGATGAGATGAAGGCCGATGTCTCTCCCCTTACATTGCTCACCCGTGCTTGTAATCACACATGCTGATTTCCATTTCTGTTGATGAACATTAGAAATGTTTCACCCATTTAAAAATACATAATTCTTTCCAGTTTTTAAAAATTTTGCTCCCAGGCAGGTACACTCTTCAGTGGGGAGGGGCACTGGTGTTACATCTTTGCGTCTTATCATTGGTGGCTTACCTGCATCTCTGAGGAGAGCAAAAAGGGATTTTGTGATTGGTGAATTTTGTGGATTCACAGGTATATCAGGATCACTGTTGTCGGACCATCCTCTCCTTTCTGTCTTTGGTACCCCAATTTGAACACAAAACAGATTTTATTTTTTGAATAGCTGGGTTTCTGACACAAGTTTGTTTCCACAAGGACCCCTCTGCAAAGAGTTAGAGCAGTGCTTGAAAGAGGTGTAAAAGCCCAGCTCAGATTGGGGAGGAGAGAGTTTGGACACGTGGTGGGGGGCGCCTTGGTGGCTGTTAATGTGGCAGAGTGGGCGGCAGAAACAGGGTGCTGGGAGTTTTCGGATGCTCTGGCCCCACAGAGAGGGTTGGTCCCTCCCTGATAGGGGAGGGCAGGGCCTGGTTAACCGACTTTTCCTCCACGTAGAGGTGTGGGCAGACCTTTAGGCTCATCCCTGCCCGGGGAGGTGACTCGGCGGTTCTGCCTGCTCTTCCCCGTCTCTGAGGCCCAATTTTGATCTCCAGCCCATCCTCCTAACCAGACCTTTCTAAACTCCTCCAATGAAAATTTTCAAATGAACTGCAACACAGGAAGTATTTTACAGTGAATCCCACGTTGCTGCAACCAAGGTTCCACCGCTGGCATTTAAGCCCTTGCTTTGTGATGCCTCCCCCTGTCCACATGTCACTGCCCTCTGTCCCCACACCCTCCTCTGGACACATTTCAGAGTGATTGCAGGCATCTGTGTATTCGCCCCAAAGCGCCTATTAGTTACTAGAGCTCAGTCTGTTTTGTGGCTTCCCAGGCGACTTGGTGGTAAAGAATCTGCCTGCCAGTGCAGGAGACGTGGGTTCGATGCCTGGGTTGGGAAGATCCCCTGGAGAAGGAAGTGGCAACCAACTCCAGTATTCTTTCCTGGAGAATTTCACGGACAGAGGAGACTGGCTATAGTCCATGGGGTCATAGTTAGATACAATTTAAATGAAATTCACAATTCTTGAGTGCTCATTTGCTGATATTAGGCACACACATGCCTGCAAACTCCTGTCACAGTGTGGAACATCATCATCACTGTCTGCTTCGTGTTTTGAATTTTTTGGCCATATCGCACAGCACACGGGGTCTCAGTTCCCCGACCAGGGATCGAACCTGCAGCCCCTGCTTTGGAAGCTCAGAGTCCTTAACCACTGAACTTCCAGGGAAGTCTCAAATTCAAATGTTTTTAACCATTTTTTCACTTTGAAACCATTTCAGACTTCAAAAAGTTTCCAAAAATAGTTAAGTGCAAAGAATTCCCATATGCCCTTCCCCGGATGTTATTCAGTTGCTCGGTCGTGTCCGACTCTGTGTGCCCCCATGGACTGTCACCCCCAGGCTCCTCTCTCCGTGGGATTCCCCAGAGTGGGTTACCATTTCCTTCTCCCGGGGATCTTCCCAACCCAGGGATCGAATGCGCACCTCCTGCCTTGGCAAGTGGATTCTTTATCACGGAGCCGCCAGAGAAGCCTCTCCCCACGTGTTAGCATCTCACATAAAACAGGGTCCAGGTATCACAGTCAGTGTGTTCACCCTGATACGCGATGCTGTTAACATGGACGGTCTTCCCATGATTTCAGCTGTCCACTCATGTCCCTTTTCTGCCCAGGATCCGCCTGGAATCCCACCTACGTTCAGTTGCCACCCTTACCTTCCCCCCGACCCCCTACCCCCAGTCTCCTTCCATCTGGGACAGTCCCACAGTCTGTCTGTTACAGGCTTGACACCTGTGAAGAGTACTGACTTTGACTCGAGAAAATCCCTCACCTCGGATCTGATCCTGTCCCACAATACGATCTGAGGTTTGCACTTTTGGCAAGAATCCCACAAAAGTGCTGCCCTGCCCTGCCATGTGGCATGTGATGTCGGAATATCCTGCTTTTGGTGTTGACTTGAATCTCAGATCAAGGTGACATCTGCCAGGCTTCCTGCAAAGATACTCTCCTCCTTTTTGGGATCAATAAGTATATTTAGGGGAGAGTCCAATGAATATCCTATTTATTATACTTGTATCTATTCTACATCCATTGTTGAGACTTACATGAAACAGTTATTACTGTGGTATTTGAGAAGTGATTTTTTTTAAGATAATCATTGTTTATAGATATTAGTGGAATTCTACTGAAAGGAGCCCCTTCCTCCTCTCCATTTATTGTTTAGTTACTGATATTAATATGGACTCATGGGTATGTGTTATTTTGTTGCTCAGATTGAGATTTGCTTTTTGGAGCTCCTTTGAGTTGGCTCCTATGCCCTCCTCTGACCCCAGATTTTCAAGTCACTTCTTCCTTTTTGGCACCTCCAGATGTCTCAGACCCTGCTCCAGCCCTGGGATTGGCTGTTTCTCCAAAGAGCTTTGATTCCCTGTTTTTCTCGAATTATACTTAAAAAAATTTTTTTTATGTCTAAGTAAGGACAGACGTGGGCTTCCCAGGTGGCACAGTGAGTGGTAGAGAATCTGCCTGCCAGTGTAGGAGACATAACGGATGCAGGCTGGATCCCTGGGATGGAAGGTCCCTTGGAGTAGGACATGGCAACCCACTGCCATGTTCTTTCCAGGCTAATCCCATGGACAGAGGAGCTACAGTCTATGGGGTCACAAAGAGTTGGACATAACTGAGCATATGCACAAAACAGACTTATAAATTGTTTAGACATCTTCTCTGTGGGTCTTTTTCTGTTTGTGTCCTGTAAGTAAACTCAAAGAAAAAAAAAAAAAACCTTTGTCGGCTTACAATTATGGTCAAGAATTAAAGGAGGCTCTTTAACTCAAAAGTGAGTCAGAATTTTCACGTTTAGTCCTCATCTTTGTTCCTGGAGTCATGTTATATGAGGTTTTCAGTCTTACAAAGATAAACTTTGCAGATATAGCAGAAAGCAGAAGCTGGAGGCCATGGAGACGGGGTGCCCAGCTCTTGAGAGAAACATGCCTGTCTAGCCTGAAGGTCCGAGTTTTCTGTGTTAGAAACTGTTTGGAGAGACCCAGATAAAACTAGGAGCCAGAGACCAAATCATCGGCTCTTGAAAGTTCAGGGCGTTGGAAGCCTGGTCCGCAGTGCTGACTGCACGGCTGAGGCTGGTTCCAGCACCTTTGCCCTTCCCAGCACGCTGGCCATGTGTTCTGGAGCAAAGTGTTCTGAAGCAGCTGATGCCCGCCTGGTGTCTCTCCTCCACGGCTTTTCAGTGGAAGGACGGAGGCTGACGTCCATGGCAGGGACAGGTGACGTGCTGAGTTCCTTTCCCGTATTCAGAGGCCTGTAAGCAAAATGACTGTAAGTGATGGGGCTTCCTCAGTGGCTCAGCAGTCAGGAATCCACCTGTCAAGGCAGGAACTTGGGTTTGATCCCTGGGTTGGCAAGAGTCCCCTGGAGGAGGAAATGGCAACCCACTCCAGTATTCTTGCCTGGGAAATCCCATGGACTGAGAGTCAGGCGGGCTGCAGTCCTTGGGTTTGGCAAAAGAGTCATTCATGACTTAACTACTAAACAACAACATTATATATTTCATATATGATGATTAACTGAACAAACTCCCTGCGTCCTTTTTTGAGTGCCGTGAAGCATGTTAACCAGATGTATTTAGGGGCACTGGTGGTCCTATGGGAGAGCGCTTACAAAAGTACCAGGAGGGCTTGGCCCTTAAACCACAGCCTGGACAGTGCCCTGACTCCTGGGTCCCAGATAGAGGCTTAGGTGACCTCTCCGGGCCTTCAGAGGCCACCCCCACTGCTTTGACCCGGCTTGTGTCATCATAGCAGGACCTACGTTGCCCATCCATTGTTGGTTAAACATGCTGGTAGGTAGTGGAAGCCCCTCTCCACATTTTTTCTTTGCTAAGTTGGAGGTTTACGGTATACAGGTAAGGAGTGTTTTTGACAGCAGCATCTTTGAAAGATGCCTTGAGGATCTGTCCTTACTTCTGGAAAGGTATCCCTGGTAAATGTTTTGCAAGAATAGGGTGGAGGACTCCTCCAGGCAAAAGCCGGAAAAGGGCTTCTGGTGCCTCCCGGAAGGAGAGGAGGGGCTTTGTTTCCCCTCTGGGGAGGAGGGATGGTACCCTCCCATCCTAGTCACCCCGTCGTGAGGAGGGTGGGGCTCTGTCTCCCAAGGGGAGAAAAGAATAGGGTGGAAATTATGAAGTTTGCTGAGCAATGTGGTCTTAAACTCATACAGTGACCCTTCCCAGGAATGCTAATTAAAACCCCAGAGTTTCGGCCAATGGTGGACGAGTTGTGATGGATGGAGTAGGACCACACTGGGGCTCTCGTTAGGGTGTGTGATTCGGGTGCGCTGGCCTTGAACACGTCCAGGAAGGTGTCTGGGCAGCTAGGAGGACTTGCCTCATGCAAATGAAAGCCAGAGGAGCCGAATCCACACCAAGCGTTCAGCTCAGCAAGATGTAACAATTGTACAGACACAAGCACCGAGCATCAGAGCACCTAAAAACAAACATTTTCTGAAGGGAGAAACAGACAAACAACACAGTGCCAGAGGGGGACTTGAATACCCTCACTTTCAGCAAAGAAGTGGCCACCCAGACACAATTGGCAAGGAAACGCTGGACTTGAACCATGCCAAGCCCTTTCCTTCTCCATCAGTGAGCAGCTCCTCTGGGTAGAGCGTGTATGGGAAACACAGGACATGCTCTTGGCCATCAGAATGTGTGCCTGCCTGGTGTTCAGAGAGCTCAGTAATAATGCAGTAATGTGAGTAACACAAGAATAGTTTGTGTAGTAGAAGGGACGGCACCTGGATTGGGGAAGGGCTGTCGAAAGACCGAGAGTGAGCTGGCCTGAGCTGCAGCTCTGGGAATGGTTGGTGGGGGAGGTGGGGCGGTGGGAGACCCTTCCAGGCAGGGGGTGGCAGGCAGTGAACCCTGTGTTGATAGGATGGGCTGAACCCGGCCACTGGGGCTCAGTTAGAAGGCTCTCGGATACTAAGTCAAGGACTGTGGGTTTCATCTGTAGAAACCGGGTAGGGTGAGGGCTGTGTTGGCATTTTTGAGGAGGGGAATGGAGTGACCAAACGGGCCATTAATCAGACAGGCAGACGGGAAGTAGGGTTCCTGCCGCAAGGGACTTGATTAGGCTGCCGGCACGTGAGAGGTGTCAGGGTGGTGATGTGGGAATGAGTTGCAAAGGATGGTTGTTAAGAGAGGTTTCAAAGGATGAAAGGATGTGCCGGGTTAGGCATCCAAGTTGACCTCAAGATTACAAGCTGGGAGACCGGCCACAGTCACTGAGGAAAATGTGTTAAATGGGCTTATTATCCAGGCCTCGTGGAGCTCGATGCTTACTGACCCCCACCTGTCAGCTCGCCCAGCACAGATGGCAGCTGTCTTGGCTATAATGGATATTGCATGTTGTGATTCTTGGGCTCGCTTTATGCTTTTTGTAATTGAACTAAAAAAAAAAAAAAATGGGTTTGCAAGCCTTTCTTTAGCCAATCCAAGTACGCATGTAACTTCTCCCACCTTTTTTTTTTTTTTGGACCTTAGGTTGACCCCAAAGATTGGCTTCCCATGGAGTGAGATCAGGAACATCTCTTTCAATGACAAGAAGTTTGTCATCAAGCCCATCGACAAGAAGGCTCCCGTAAGTCCACGGCAGTTACCGTTACTGTTTTTCATCCTGGCAGCCAAACGCGTCTCCGAGATAACAGATTTCTGTGTGTGACAAGGAGCTAGTGATTTCAGAACTACCTGTGCAGGGGCCAGTGGGCAGAAGGGGGGAGTTTGTTTTCTACTCGGAAATCTGTTCTTAAAAAAACTGCCGCTTGAAGGAATTCTCTTACCCTTCTTAGAGCCTGTTGTGAATTTTACCAAAATTATGGTTCGGAAAAGGACTTCGTCTCTTGGGTAATTTTTGTTCCATAGTTAACAGCGTTAGGCTGGAAGACACGTGTCTGGGAGCCCTCCTGGACTTGGCCGTGCTTGCTGATAACGCTCGGGACAGCGTGTGGCACTGCTGTGCGGCTGTTCCTCCCATGGGGGTTAGCCCTAAGGGGAAAACAGAGGTCTGACACCCTGGGGTCAAGTATTGTGCTTATTGAGAGACAGCTGCAGGACTCCTGCTATTTGCAAACTCTTGACTCCTGCTCCGTGGGTAGTTGAACAGTTGTTATAAATGAAACAAGCATTTAATACAGACTCTCAGGCGCCATGGTAACAGGTCACATTAATATGCGGCACCACGAACTGAGGGTCATAGTGTACCCGCGTGATGTGGGCGGTGACGTGGGTCAGCGAGGAGAGCCTGCGACCCGTACATGCTGCACTTGAGATGTTACTGATTGTTCAGAGCATTTTTTAAGAAGTTTACGGACAGAAGCAGGAATTCTAGGTAGACTGTTGAAAAATTAAGTTGTATGTGTTTTCAAATTGGGTTTAAGTTTAGCTTTTGCAAAGCTGGAAGGATATAATCATAAACTCCCAAGCAGTCAGTTGTAACTCACTGGGTTGAGTTAGCCGAGTGTACTTTTACCATAATCTGAATTTATGTGAAGCCATCACTTAAAGGGGAAAAAAGGGAGAAGCCTTTGCAGGTCGTGTGGTGGGCACAGCGGAGCAGGGCGGGTCCCGCCCCGTGAAGGACGCCAGTGGAGAGATGAAACAGGGAAATGAGGAAGTGCCCTCTGGCAGCGCAGTTAACAGCGTAGTTGCACAAATCCAGATGGAGACGAGAGGTGGGGGGTGGGCAATGGCTTCAGATGGCTGGGTTTGGGGGTGGGGGTGCTCTTGGAGGAGGTGGTCTCCGCTCAGGCACCTTGTGGTGTGGTGGAGTAAAGGGCTGCTTTGGAGGAACGAGTGAGTCCCTGAGGCCCCCAGACTTCCCAGGGCTGTTTTGCCTAGTCTCAGGCTTTGTGCATGGGGTAGTAGAGAATTTCCAAGTTTACACTTGAACTTAGAGAAAAGGAAGCCCAAAGGTCACCTTACTACACGGGGTGGGGGGACCCCTGAGCCCATGTGGAGGGCAGCGCCCAGGGAGCCCCCCAGCCCCGCGCCCTGGCCAGGTGGCTCCTCCTCCCGGCCGGTGGCTCAGATGCAGCAGTTTGGGGCCACGTGTTGACTCCTGTGCTGGGACCTTCTGGTCATGAACGGTCAAAGCCCTGACGCAAGGGCGGCCCTGCTCTGGGCTGAGACAGCTGGCTCCCCTTGGAAAAGGGCCTCTGGTTCGCGCCCCACGGAAAAAGCAGAAGGGTGGAGACCTGCCCTGGACGGCAAGCCCTGCCCAGCCGATCGAAGCAGGGGGCAGCCCGGAGGCTCCCCTGCTTCTTTGGGGCCTTAGATTCACTTTCCTCAAGCTTTCCTGGTTTCTGTTTTGGGGATCTTGTTGTCTTGCCAGAGTTAGCCTGCTCCGAGTCGCATCAGGAGGCCTGGGCTGGAGATGTGGATTTAGAAGTCTCTGAGTATTAGCCTTTAGTTTTTAACTTGAAATCAGAAACTGACCACGTTCAAAGGCAGCACAAGGAGTTTCCTCGTCTCCCGTGCACCGATGGGTGCTCTTGCCACCCCTGGCACTCACGGGCCCTGTGTCCCGGCAGCTGTGTGCTCTGGGGAGTGTCACCTGCAGTTCTTACCCTTGACTTTTTTTTTTTTTTTTTTAAGTGACATTTTTCATTAGTTTCTTTGCAAATACTTGGGAACCACAGCCAGGGCCCACCTGGGTAGCACGGCTGTGCAGTTATGAGAGGTGGCTTTCCCCTGTGTAACAGGAGAAAGGTAGGTAATAAAAATACCTGTTTCTCCCTGCTCCTTGGGAAACCCGATGACTTAATAACAAGCCTGTGAAACCCCAAGGAGAGCCCCGCCCAGGAAGTCCGTGGGCTCCAGGGCTTGCCGTCATTCCCTCCCCAGCGTTTGTGGACAGGTGGAGAGACGGAGCCCTAAGTAGGTCCTTCCTGGGCGTGTCGACCAGCTCACCTGCCAGGTTCCTGTAGGCTTCAGGAGTCCTGGGGACGTGCAGCACTGGCCCCTTGTTTCAGACCACCCTCCCCTGTTCTAGTCTAGGCGTCTGGATGCGGAGGGTGCTGTGATTCCCAGGACCAAGGAAAGCAGGAAGAGGAAGCAGATAACTTTAACTTTTAGGCAGAGTTTCTAAACCACACTGTTCCTCTGTCACCTGTGTTAGTCACACGGGTGACCAGGAGCCAAGAAAGAAGACTCTGTGTCCCAGACCCATGCGGTCCCAGAGTCAGGAGCCCTTGGGTGCTGTGATTTCTGTTGTTTTCAAGAAGGCTTTCCAGTAGCGGTGTCATCAGGCAGCCCAAAGTCTGAGCCAAGCGTTTCTTGTATCAGCCAGCTTTCACTGTGCCAGACGCCTTTCTCAGTCCCCAGGAATATTTTGTGACTCAGTCCTGACAACAAAGCAGCTGATTGTACAGCTGAAGACCCTGAGGCTCTCCGAGTGGCAGAGGGACTTGCCCAGGGTCATGGGGTCAGACACGGCAGGGCCGCTTGAACTGTTGCCCGGCAAGTAGGTGTCACATCGAGCAAGGGAGAGGTGAGCGAACATGGCCCAGCTCTCCAAGAGGCTGTCCCGGGGTGGAAGATAGAGGACAGGCCGGCTGGGTGAGGCGCTGGCGTCCCCCGTGGCCGATGTCTCCCCTTGGCTGTAGTGGGCACCGAAGTGACGGCCACAGAGGAGGAGAATCGAGCTGGGGGTGCTGCGGCCGCTGGTCTGTGGGGTTGGACACGACAGGCCGAGGAGGGGGGCCGTGGAGTCCTGCTCCAGGTGAGAGCGCAGCTGAGGGGAAGAGGGGGTCAGCCCGAAGGCCTTCATGTGCGCCAGGATATTCGTACGGGGTCCTGGAGCTGCCCGGCTGGCACTGAAGTTCCAGCAGTTCCCCAGTTGGTGCACTGGCAGTGGTGGGAAGTGAAAGTTGAGGTGGAGGAGATGGAAACTCAAATAGGAGAAGTTACGCTGTCCACGCAAGAATCACGGATGGGGCCACTGGGGGCTGGGGAGGTCAGAGGAGGATGTCAGCCTCAAGGTCAGCGCTGGTCCAGCCATGGGGTTCCAGTGTGTGCACACACGGCCGTGCACTGACTACACTCAGCCTCTCTGCTTGTCCTGGAGGACACCCGCCCCCACCGCCCCACCCCGTCGCTGGGGTCAGCGGCTTTCCCTCTCTCTCGCCTTTTACATGAGGAATCTAGAACCGAGTGGGATTGGGTTTGGGAGAAGCAAGCCAGAGGCCCGGCGTCCCCGAGTCAGAGTTCGCCCTGCTCTGTCCTGCAGGACTTCGTGTTCTACGCCCCCCGCCTGCGGATCAACAAGCGGATCCTGCAGCTCTGCATGGGGAACCATGAGCTGTACATGCGCCGCCGGAAGCCCGACACCATTGAGGTGCAGCAGATGAAGGCCCAGGCCCGGGAGGAGAAGCACCAGAAGCAGCTGGAGAGGTGAGGAGGCGGGGCGACGGGGAAGGGGGCGGGGCCGAATGATGAAGGGGCGGGGCTGGCGGCTCCCAGTGTGCAGGCCCCCTGAGGCGGGGAGCCCTCAGGGCACCTGGAGTCAGTGGTGTCACCAGTGTCCTCTGCCGGGTGGATGGGCCTGGGGCTGGGATGAGCAGGCTGCTGTGGGGACACCATGCTTACCTTCCCTCCTGGAAATAGGCAGCAGTTGGAAACCGAGAAGAAGAGGAGAGAAACCGTGGAGAGAGAAAAAGAGCAGATGATGCGTGAGAAGGAGGAGCTGATGCTCAGGCTTCAGGACTACGAGGAAAAAACCAGGAAGGCTGAGAAAGGTGGGTGGGGCCTCCTGGGAGGGGGGCTCTGGTAAGGTTGTGATGGGAGGGTCGGATAGTGGTCACACAGGCAACCCAGTGGGACCCCTCTCCGTTAAGCTCACACCCAAAGTAGAGACTTGCAGAAGAGACATGATAAAGTGGTTTTTTGGATTAGAAGCTAGTTCTGTGGGTTCTGTCCCAAATGCTTCTGGACGTAATCCTTTTAAATTTCCCTGGGGTCCGGTGGGGTGAGGTTTGAATTATCCCCCTGTTCCTGATGAGGACGCAGAGGTTCTCGAAGACAGAGCGCTCTGCTGAGCTCACCCAAGCTGGGCTGCATGGCTAACCTTCAAAGCCGAGAGCCAGGCAAGCGGTCGCGATCTCTTGAATTTGATGAGAGCAGCCGGGCGAGGGTTCACCCAGCCCGGAGGGCAGGGGGGTGGTGTCCTCAGCCTGGGGATGTGATCCTCTGAGCCTTGAGGAACCAGCTGCCCAGTGCTCTCCGCAGGGTCGTTGGGAGGAGCAGCCCCAAACCCAGTCCCCTACTCCACAGCATAGGGATGATTCCTGCCTGGGTCCCATCGGGTCACCTGGGGGGAAAAATCGGGGCAGGACTTGAGGGGTCCCCAACCGCACCTCAAGCGGCTTTGGTTCTGCATTCTCTCTAGAGCTCTCCGACCAGATCCAGAGAGCGCTGAAGCTGGAGGAGGAGAGGAAGCGGGCCCAGGAGGAGGCGGGGCGCTTGGAGGCTGACCGCCTGGCTGCGCTGCACGCCAAGGAGGAGCTAGAGAGGCAGGCAGCGGACCAGATCAAGAGCCAGGAGCAGCTGGTAGGAGCCGCCGGCCTCATGCTGAGTAACAGGGAGGCTGCCCCTGGGGACTGGCAGAGTGACACCTGCCTGATGATCGTTTGTACATTACACCGGCGGGGCTGTAAAGTGATCTGAGGGTGTAAGGTGGCCAGTGGGGAGGGAGCCCCGCGGTGGTTGGCCTCTGGTGGAAGATAGTGGACGCGGCAGCCCCTGCGAGGCGCAGCGTCAGTGGGCTATGGACCTCGCCGGCCAGGGATGGGGCACCATCTACCAAAATATGTGACCCTTCCTTCATGAGTGTTGTGCTGAAACCGTTCTGGAAATAATCTGGGCTTCCGTTCCTTCCCTAGGCCACGGAGCTCGCCGAGTACACTGCCAAGATCGCCCTCCTGGAGGAGGCACGGCGGCGCAAGGAGAATGAGGTGGAGGAGTGGCAGCTCCGGGTGAGCGTGGGGCGCCGGCGGGGGCGCGGGGCGGGGGGCCAGCAGGGGACCACACCCTCTAGGCTCAGGATGCCCCATCAGGAACTAGCTTTAAGTCAGATTACGTGGATGCCCAGGACAGCCAGAGTCCCCTTCTGCTGCTTGGAACATGCATCCCTGAGGTGTGGGGGAAGACCTGCACTCTGGGAGTCTCCAGCCTCTGTGAGTCCAGCTCTAGCTACTCCTTCCTGTGTGATGGGTGGGCAGCCTCACTTCTGAGGCTTGGTTCCCCTTTGCAGAGCCAGGACGAGCAACACCTGGCTTGTGCTGTGCACGCCCCCACCCACCACCACCATGCCTCCCCCAGACTGTACTGTTCCTAGCGGTGGGGCGGGGCTGCCATCGAGTTTGGAGGGTAGACATCTGCCAGGCTGTGGGGCTCCTCCCCCCTTGCCAGCCCTTTCTCACCTGCGGTGGCCCCCTCCTCTGCCCGGGCCTTCACCCCCATCCCCCAACCGGAGTAGTGTGCAGAAGATTCTGGTCCTTGGGTTTTTCAAGTGCTCAAGTATTAAATGAGAGAAGTGGATTACAAACCAGGTACAAACTAAGCACATCTCCGGGGTCAGGATGGTGGTGCAGTGCCCGCCCCCCAAGCTGCTGGAAAGATTATGGGGGTGAGAATGGGTGTGAGCCACGTGCTGACAGGCAGGGAGGAGCTTGATAAGCAATGCCCACCTGGCCACCGGAGGAAAGTAAAATCCAGCATCAAAAACCCTTCAGTGACTGGAGGGCTTCATCATTTTTTTTTTTCAAAAGTATATACAATAAGCACATACAGGGAAGGTAAAGAAATTACAGTACTTAGAAAAGTGTCTACCTTCTCTCGGTGCAGTTGACCCCAGTGTCCAGGCCCGGGGGCGGCTGCACAAACGGTGGGCCGGCCACCAGGCCAGCCAGAGCCTGGCCCTCTGCTTGGCGCTGCTGCAGCCTGCTGCATGCAGCTGGCAGGGGAAGGGAGGGTGCAGGCACGGACAGTGGGCCTTCAGTTAAAAAGTGGTTCTTAAGGATTCAAGCCCGAGGTTCTCTGTGAAAGTTCTCACCTGCCTCTCAACCTGCTTCCCAAGGCCAAGGAAGCCCAGGATGACCTGGTGAAGACCCGGGAGGAGCTGCACCTGGTGATGACCGCGCCGCCGCCGCCACCGGTGTACGAGCCGGTGAGCTACCACGTGCATGAGGGCCCACAGGAGGAGGGCACGGAGCTGAGCGCTGAGCTGTCCAGCGAGGGCATCCTGGACGACCGCAACGAGGAGAAGCGCATCACGGAGGCCGAGAAGAATGAGCGGGTGCAGCGGCAGCTGATGGTGAGGGCCGGGGGGACGGCGTGGGGCGGGGCGCCCTGGCGGGTCACCGGGCTGACCATGGGCCACTTCCCGTTGCAGACTCTGACCAATGAGCTGTCCCAGGCCAGAGATGAGAACAAGCGGACCCACAACGACATCATCCACAACGAGAACATGAGGCAAGGCCGGGACAAGTACAAGACGCTGCGGCAGATCCGGCAAGGCAACACCAAGCAGCGCATCGACGAGTTTGAGGCCATGTGAGGGGTCGGGCCTCGGCTCCGCGCCGCCCCCAGCCCACCGGCCGCCACCCTCTCCCTGCTCCGGGTCCTTCACCAAGAGAGCAGTTGCTTCAGTGGGAATGTTCTGGGGCCAGGACTGGCGGCAGATTCCCTGGTTTATTTTTCCCAATTGTATCATAGTGCCAAACAGGCCTGATTCTTATTTTTATTTTTATTGAATCACTTCCTTTTTTTTTTTTTTTTTTTTGCTTGGAGCAGGATGAAATCAATTAAGGAAAGATGCCTGTAAAGTCTGAAATAACTAACTCCTCCATGCTGGCATGTGTGATACGAGATTCAGTATAATTAAAACCACATCGTGGCTTATATTCTGTGCCATACTTTTTTTCTATCTGAAACTAGCCAAAATTGATTTTATTCTTGATTTCTATGAAGGATCCACCTCTGTATATTTGTTTTTTGAAGGGTGAAAAGTTTGACGTACTCCCTATGCGCACACACCATTTCCTTCCTCTGAGGCCTTCAGTTCAGTTGACAAAATCCTGTGATCATTGGATCCCTCAGGATAAACAATGCTGGATACTGTACTCTGGATAATTTTTTTTTTTTTGCTTAACAGGTAGAGGGCTATATTGTTGGACTCTCACACCTAATAATCAGCTATAGAGTATAGTATTTATATGTAAGCGATAACATGGGTTTGTAACATTAGTTTAAAAAAGGGAAAGTTTCATTCTGTATATTTTGTTACCTTTTACAGAATAATAAAAGAATTACATATTAAAAACCACGGCCCTGAATCTGAAATGACCTAAGAGAACAGTAAGGAGGCTGGTCGACTGCTCTCTCCATATCTCGGAAATGACTTTTTGTTGTTGGTTTTGCTTTTAGTGTTCTTTGTGCGTGTAATTGACTATGCGCGCATTTGAATTTTCTATCAGAGCTGCTTACTTGCAAAACACACACAGGCTGTTTTGATAATTCAGACGCCAGCCGTGAGGGCCCTTCTGACCTGGTCAGGATCTCAGTCCTTCCACAAGCAAAACCTGCCCTGACCTCCTCCCACTCCTGAGCACATCCACAAAGAGCCGGTAGCTGTCTGCTCATTCCCGGCCTTCCCATCCACACTCTGTTCTTTCTCCGACCCGCTGCCGTCTGCACAGCCTGGCAGCTGCGCTGAGAAGCCGCCACCCCTCGGGTGACCCTTACCTGGCCGAAAGGACTCCCATGGGGTCAGCTGACCACCTCCAGAAATAGTTTTCCACAGCCAAGGTGGGAGGAATTAAATACCATGTTCTTTGCTCTTTGAAAGACATAATTTCACTGTTTGCTAAGTGCAGGGGGACCAGGGTACCTGGTGAACATTTATTGGAATCTGGTCATTTTGTACATTTCTCAAAGCACAGACAACCAACCTGAGACTCAGTAATGTATATACATCGATTAACCTGTTTAACTTAAATACACACAGAAGGGTCTGGAAGAACGTCTCAGTGGTGGGCTGGCTACAGACAGGCAGCTTCACACTCCTGAGGGACTCCCCCCAGGGCGTGTCCACACCCAGCTCTGCAGCGCCTGAACAGCAGTCAGTGCAGGATGAGGGTCATGTCTGTCCATAGGTTGGGGCTGGAAAGAACTTTGTGCCACTGGAGCTTTGCCTGTGAGCTTGTGTGCACGCCGCCCGGCAGGTCCTCCTCTGTGTGAGCAAAGGGACAGGTTAGTGATGGGGCTACAGGTTGGTGATGGCAGCTGGGGGATACCCACCGGCCCTTCTCAGCAAAGTGGAAGGTACTTTTTCTCTGCAACTTCAGATGAAAATGTGCCCCACTGGTGAGTAAGGAAGAAGACCCACCCCCTAACAGCAGGTGTGGACAAGTCAGGTGTCCTCCCCAGGGGCCGACAGGCCTCCAAAAGCCTGGGGCTTCTTCCCTGCAGTTTGGAAGTAAGGAGATGACAGCTTTGGGTTGTTTCTTCCAGAAGCGGGTCGAAGGGCTTAATGTATCACTGTGGCTGCAGACAGGCAGAGGTCCAGGCTAGCTCGCAGAGAGGAGTTGCCTTCCGTGAGAAGAGGGTGCCGTGGACAGGGTTCCTTCTAAGACTAATCGGACCGTGAGACTGGTTTCTCCCCAGTGGTCTCAGGCCCTGGGAGCGTGTCTGGATATCCTGGTAGTGACAGCGTTTTGGGAGCCTCGCTGCCCCAGGAAAAGCCAGCGCTCTAGCTGAGCGAGACTGAAAAGCATCGCCCTCTAGTCCCTCCGCTAATGAGATCGTTTCTGAATCGCCATTTGTTTGGGTTAAGAAGATATTCGCCTTTAAGAAAATAATCCTTTCATGATTGACGCCAGAAACAAAAGCAAAGGCTGTACCCAGCCCATTTTGAGACCTGTAATTTTTTGTTTCTTTAGCAGATCTAAATCCGATTTAAATCGTTGAAATACTTTGCTGTATTATTGCTCAGTTGTAAAAACTAGACTGCCTACCATTTATGGTGGGTAAGGAAATGGCAACCTGCTCCAGTACTCTTGCCTGGAGAAGCCAACAGACAGAGGAGCCTGGTGGGCTACAGTCCATGGGGTCGCAAGAGTCAGACACGACTTGGTGATCAAACTACCAGGCAGTTTCAGAGCCAGTTAAGTCACCTGCCACCATGGAAACAGTTTTTAATGGTATGAAGGTTAGGGCGGTCACTAAAAATCAGACAGACTTACTCGAACCAAGCCTGGCACCTCCCAGGAAGCGGTCGTTCACCCCGAAGGTGGCCTGGTCCCAAACGGTCAGTTCTAGGCTGGACTGCCTCAGCTGCGAAGGGGTGACACCTTTGAAAACGAAGGAATGCTTCCACTGGGGACAGGCTTGCTTCTTCAGGACGGGGGACTTGAGTCTCAACCTCTGCTGGTCTGGCAGAGTGAGACAGCTGCACAGGGAAACAGATTCAAAACCCGTAAGCTCAGCCCACCACGCGCCCCCGCTCCCTGTTGCTACTTGCTCCTTGGTGAGACCAAGCGTTCTCATAAACCCACCGCAGAACAGAAATTGTAAGCAAGGAGCAAGCGTGGGAATTTTGAGACCTGGCTCTGTGGTCTCTCACTAGGATGTTCCAACTTTCAGGGTCGAATTCTGCTCCGAGGATTAAGGGTGCTTTGGGATTCTAGGCCACGTGGCCCTAGTCTTAATCTGCCTCCTTGGTGTGACCACCACCAGGCTCGTCAGACCTGCTACCCAGGGAGCAGCACTCTGTACACACATTATCTCTTAACCTTGTTCTCAGACAAAAGAAATCCAGGAGGGCTAAGTCAGTTGCTTGCTCAAGGCCGTACAGATAAGTGGCAGGCTTAGGACACGAACCCAGTTCTATCTAGACAAGGTGAGCTGTCATTTTTCCATTATGTCACTGACTGGGGATTTGGCAATTCTATATAATTATTAACTGTGTTTGCTTTACTTTTGGAGACACCGTTAAACCCGTAGTGGATGAGAACGAGACAGGCAGAGTCATCCATCTTACTGTTAATCCAAGAGGAGATGTCAGTGTCAAGCTAAATTAACATTTACCAACCATATTGCTTTCTCCATGTTCCCCTCAGTCCCCGGTGCCATCACTGGTGTCACAGTAAGGACTGGTAAGATTTGGGTTTAGTTTAAAATGTATTCCAAATCACACCTGAGTCCCACGAGTTCTCGGAAACTAGTCTTTAACACACATTATGTTGGGTTTTCATAGGAAAGCTAAAATAAGACAAGTTTAAGGTGGCTTACACTTGGTGTCCCCTTACAGGGATGACGCCTTAGGCATAATGAAGCGGAAGTGTTAGTCGCTCAGTCGTGTCCGACTCTTTGCAACCCCATGGACTACAGCCCACCAGGCTCCTCTGTCCACGGGATTCTCCAGGCAAGAATACTGGAGTGGGTAGCTGTTCCCTTCTCCAGGGGTCCCTTCCCGACCCAGGGATTGCACCCGGGTCTCCTGCATCACAGGCAGATTCTTTACCATCTGAGCCACCAGGGAAGCCCTGCCTGTAATGGTCATCAATAAATGATGATTGACCACAATGGAGTACCTACCCCTTAACAAATGAGTTTAAGGTGCCATCTGACCGCACAGGTAGATTCTTGGCTCCCAGCACCACCAAACAGAGCTGACCGTTCTGTGATGGCTCGTCTCCTGTCCCTGGAAGGAAAGCTGGATTTACCATCAACCCGACTTCTACAGCATGCAAGGCCATCCCCTCAAACTGGTAGCTTAACCAGAGGGTGTGTTAATAGCCCCCAGAGCGAGAGAGCACATGTCCAGCACGCGGGGCTCCCCTGGCCCTGCTCACATGCTGCCCACTGCATCATCAGGGAAGGATTCAAAACCCAGGCACCCGGTAGCTGCCAAGAGGCGTGAAGAGCCGAGAGGAGGACGCAGGAGCTTTAGCCAGTTGTAGCCAGTGGGCTGGGGAAGAGACCTCTGTCCAGGGGCTGCGATGACCACAGGGTGTGGTCTGCTGGGGGCCCTGCAAGCGTGGGCAGTAGAAGAATCCCTCTTCTATCAAAGAGGAGATCACTAACAGGGAAGCCTGGTGTGCTCCAGTCCTGGGGTCGCACGACTTGACTGAAAACAACGTTGCTAATAACATGGATCTGCGTCCTCTCCCTGTCTTCACTCTCCACCTCACTGCTTTCCTCTGCCCCCATTATCTGAGTCAGGTCCACCTCGTGAAGCTGAGGACCTTGACCCCTCCTCCCTTCCAAGCAGCCGCTGCCCACATGGCGTGGGAGCAGGGAGCAGGTCACTGGGAGCCTGGCAGGCACTTCAGCCTGGAGCTGGAGGCAAACCGGACCATAATGTGGGTGTCAGTCCACACAGAGGGCCACGGCTGGACTGTTTCTCCAGTGAGACAGCGTGCGAGCCGGCTGCCTGGGAGGAAGCCCCCAGGCAGGCGGCGTAAGAGCCCGTCAAGTGGGCATCGCACGCCTGATTTTGGTCACTGATTTCCCTCCTAAGTCGAGGAGTCCCGAGAAGCAGGCTGGGCTTCGCGGGTTTGGTGGGCGTTTCTGGAACACGCACTCGGTGGGCAGCAGAAAGAAAAGGTTACAGCCTCTCAGGCCGTCTGTTGCCCCAGGCTTGGGGACAGTGACAGGGAAGGACAGACGCTTGCAGGCAGGAGGCCACCCACCTTCTGGAGCCTCCTGGAGCTCCCTGGGCCCTGCAGGGAGGACCAGCTTGGCCCGGACGGCGAGTTCTCCGTTATTGGTGGGAAGGCTGTCTTCGGATTTCTCTGCCTGCGGGATATGAAACAGAGCTCAGAGGCAGGACTCCCCAGCCCCCAGAACCTTCTGGACTCCTCTCACTGTCTCAGCACTGACCATAAGTGTTCCCTTCCAACCTCCCCCTGCCCACTCCATCCCAGCAAAGCCTCTGCAGGCCTCGGAGAGCCCAGGAACAGGGGCAGGAGGTACACCAGCCTCCCACCTGGCGAGTGAGTGAGTAGAGAGGTTTGGGGAAGGGAACAGAAGCGTCTAGATTCATTCTGGCCCCCTAGCAAGGACCAGCCTCCTCCCTCAGCTTCCAGAAATCTGTGACAACCCCATGATTCCCTCTTGGCAGGGCTGAAAGGGTGGGCCTGTGAGCAGACCCCCGCCCCGATCCAGCGTGGAGCGTCACTGTCTATCAGCTGGGATTAGGAGGGACGCCTTTCAGTCTGGGGATCTCGGCTCCTTGCCTGCTTATCAAAGAGATGACCAGCCTTGGCGGCGGCCTGCCTCAACCTGAATAAGATCCTGGGGGAAGAAGACAGGAAGGGGCCCCGTGACAGGGAGGTGGGGAGGGGGGGCGGCACGTAGACCACATCTGGCAGGGAAAATCAGGAGAGCCTTCATGGAGGAGCGGGGATTTAAGCGCTGTCTTGGACTGACCTTAGAGATTCCAAGGAGGCCTGAGGATAAACTGAGGTTCTGAGAAGAGCAAGCACAGGGCACTGGAGGGGACTGGGGACGAGTTGTGCAGACCCCACAAGAGAAAAGATCTTGTGGGAGAGTGGGTGGGACCCTGCCAGGCCTGGGCTTAACACCGTAGAGGCCAGAAACCGGAGCTGCTTCTAAGCAGAGGTGCAGCGTTAGTCCCTCGATCCTGTCCAACTCTCTGTGACCCCATGGACTGTGGCCCTCCAGGCTCCTTTGTCCCTGGAATTCTCCAAGCAAGAACACTGGAGTGCGTTGCCATTCCCTTCTCTGGGGGAATCTTCCCGACCCAGAGATCGAACCTGGGTCTGCTGCGTTGCAGGCAGGTTTTTTTTTTGTTGTTGTTGTTGTTTACCATCGGAGCCACGGGAGAAGCCCACTTCTAAGCAGAAGCATCCTGAGAAACAGCCCCCAGGGCCTCTGGAGGGGAAAACAGGGACAAGGGCGCCTGGGCCCGGCCCAGCCCTCGTAAAGGCCCTGCCAGACTCTAACATGGCCCCATACCCTGCTGCCACCTCTTAGGAGGTGGCAGAGCCCACGTCCCCTCTCTTTCTCGTCCGTGCTCTCTCCCTGTCTGTGATCTTGGCACAGAAACATGGGCAAAGCAGCCGCCCCAAGAAACGCAGCCCTTTCTCCCTGGCCTCTCACCCGCGCTGCCACCAGCCTGGCCCACCCTCCCGGCCGCGCTGACCTGGGGCCCCTGCCGGCCTTCCTGAGGACACGGGGTCCGGCCAGCCTCACCGCTTACCGTTTGCTTGGGGATGGAGGGACGGCACGAGACAGCCCTGCAAGTCTGGGAGGGACTTTAGCTCAAGAAGGTCAACCCTCCTCAGCTGACACCAGGGGACCCCGAAATCTGGGAAGCGTGTGGACCTACCAGGCTGTCACCAGGACCTGAACCCCCAGCCTGATCTCTGCTGGTGTCTGGACCCCACTGAGGGTGGGGCCACTTGGGACACTGAACACAGCTGGGCAGATGAGACTCTAGCCCACCCCGCAACCAGGGAACCAGGCTGAAGCTCCCACTGCAGGGTCACAGGCAGGCAGGGGCCCCGGCTCCCAGGGATCTTCTGGGATTCTCTTCTGCGATCCCTCTGACAAACTCTGACGAGTTTGGTTCTCGTGCTGGGGGTGGGGGCTGTGCTTAGTTGCTCAGTTGTGTCTGAACTCCATGGACTGTAGCCCTCGTGGCTCCTCTGTCCATGGAATTCTCCAGGCAAGAACTGGAGTGGGCTGCCATGCCTTTCTCCAGGAGATCTTCCCGACCCAGGGATCGAACCTGCATCTCCTGCATCGCAGGCAGATTCTTTACCATCCGAGCCACCAGAGAGGCCTTCAAGCTCACCTTGGCCCGGAGCGGATACCAGCGGAAGGACTGTGATTCTCTGTCTTCGAAATCCCACGTGGCCAGAGGGACGATCACTTCTCCAAGAAATACCCTCCGGGTGAGCACGCCCAGGTGCCACACAGACACTTGCAGCTGCCGGCTGGCCAACTGGGCCAGCTCCACCTGGTACTGTGGAGGCGGGCAAGACAGTGAGCCTGGGCTCACAGCTCCCAGACGATCTTTCGTCTGTTTCCCACACTGCCCCTCGTTCCATACTCTATCTTTAAACTCGTAATATGGTTATTTTCTTCATGGCTATAAGCCCCGTGAGTGCAGTCCAGACCAACAGTCCACCACGCAGCATCTGCAACCTCTCAGAGCCAGGTGCTTCCAGAAGCAAAGCTTTCGGTCCCCTGGGTCTGCCCGCCTCAGGGCAGCTCTGCATGCTGGGCGGCCCTCCTTGACCCCTTGCTGCTCTTCAGGGGCTCCCTGACTGGTGGCCCCTTCCTGACAAAACAGGACGACTCCCTTAGGCTGACTGAGGCCACAGTGCAAAATAAAACCTACCTTCCATTGCGGCAAGGCCCAGGAAGCTGGGCCGGCAGACCCTGGCTTGCTAGTCTCCACCGCCTACCAATGTCACCTACCCCAGAGAACGAGGGTTAAGGTCACAGCCACTGTCGCTCAGATCAAGTGTCACTGTTCACCCTTCCCCGGCCCCCCACTGAGTGGTCTTCCAGGAGAGCACCCATACCCCGTGGAGCACAGGAAGTCTCCCCAAGGCGTGCTGTGCCTAGAAAACTGAGGGTCGGTTTTCAGATCAACTTTCACATGCACGTTCCTCAAAACTGGTGAAGCTCGGTATCATACTCCTGCCCCTTGCCCTGGGGATGTGACCTCCAGGGAGCCGAACTAAGGGGTCTGAAATCCTGGTTTCCAATACACTGTTCATGATTGCTCGGTTTCTTCAATGGCCTGTCTTTTCCATCTTACGTATGATTTCTACGAAAGCCTAAAGCTGGGTCCATGTTGGGATGTTCTACATTTAGAATAAAGATCGGTTCTTCTCAATGTATCTGGGAAGCTTTAAAGGATAACCAAGATACTCACAATATACTGGATAAAACATTCATTGTACACTGAGTTGAGATTCTGGGTGCCCTTTAAGGTAGTGAAAACTTTAAAAATCAAAGTATATAATATTTATCTAAACTATAGCCAATGCTCATCTTTGTCTCATTTCATAAAATATATTTGTCTGCCTCTGTTCAGTACAAGACACTTTAAACCTGTGACGAGTAATTTTATATGCAAGCTTACAATGTGTGAGGTAGCACAGAGCTTTTCAAAATTCTGTTACGTGAGCAAAGCCACGTGAAGACCAGAGTCAGTGATTTGCTGCTGGAGGAGTGTCCCAGACCAGGAGCACCTCAGGCCCCACCCACACTTACTGAGTCACAAATAAAAAGAAAGTTGCTAAGTTGTGCATCTGACTCTTGCGACCCCACGGACTGTAGCCTGCTAGACTCCTCTGTTCATGGGATTCTCCAGGCAAGAATACTGCAGTGGGTTGCCATTTCCTTCTACAATCTGCTTTTAAAAGCCATTCCTTGGGGAGTCCTTATGAATGTAAATTTTGTGAAGGACTGCCTCCATCCTGGGTCCTGGGTGTACTTTTAAGGACTCTCTGAGCTTCAGCTTCCCTATTGCTAAGTCAGGATGCCAACACACGGCTCAGAGGGTACATGAAGCACTTGGTCACAGCAAGGACACAGAAAACAATGACTATTTTCATGTCCTGAGTAGGACTCTTGTGCCAGCTGCCCAGATGGCCCCTGGCTGGGAGTTCCCAAGTGCCCCTACTTGCCAAAGAAGGCAAACAAAGTTCTCTCTTTTCTCGGGCTTGATGCGTGGAATCCCTGGGCTGACTAGCCTTCAGTGGGTACATCTCTGTGCATCTGGACTGTCCTTCCAGCTCAAGACCTCCCACGCCTGTCTGCTATCTACACTTGCTAGACGTCACAGGCAGTTCTCCTCCCTGTATCCCAGTGAGAGGCGGTCCCTCCCTGGTCTCTGCCCTAAGCCACCAGTCACAATTCTTAGCACCAAAGAAAATGGGAACCTGAACAATTCTTCCAGAAATTTTTTTTTTAGTTGTTCCAGCTCCTTGCAACCCCATGGACTGCAGCACGCCAGGCTTCCCTGTCCTTCACTATTTCCTGGAGTTTGGTCAAACTGAGGTCCATCGACTCAGTGATGCCATCCAACCATCTCATCCTCTGTCGTCCCCTTCTCCTCCTGCTCTCAATCTTTCCCAGCATTAGGGTCTTTTCCAATGAATCAGCTCTTTGCATCAAGTGGCCAAAGTATTAGAGCTTCATAAAAGAAGAAGAGACCTGGGTCTGCCAGATACTATGATAAAGAAATACTTTCACAAAGCTATTAACTCAGCCGTTTCATTTACAGGGCCCCTGGTTTGACGATACCTCTCTGATAATCATATAAATTCAATAGAACAGGCCAATTTTAGAAACTGAAGTGAAGTGGCCCAGTCGTGTCCGACTCTTTGCGGCCTCAAGGACTGTAGGCTACCAGGCTCCTCTGTCCATGGGATTTCCAGGCAAGGGTACTGGGGTGGGGTGTCATTTCCTCCTCCTTTAGAAACGGTGAGGCAGCCTATTTCCTTTTCACCATTGTCTCGCAAATCATTAATCCAAAGCCATGCACCGGTCCATCAGACTCAGCACTTTTTCTGTACAAAGGCTGAAATTTATTTTCTACCACTTGTCGCTGATTGACAGAGCCCTGCCGGAATGTTTGTGTCTGCACTTACATTTAACTGACTCAAGAGTTTAGAGGAACCACTGGCTGGACTCTGGCCCCAGAAGCCCAGCCCGGGATGGGGACACTCTGCCCAGGAGTGTTTGCCCAGCAAGTACCTTCAGGGTCTCCTGAAAGGTTGGCTCCACAGTGTTCTTCTGGACGCCGGTCTTGCGTTTTCCCTGGGACGATCTGTCAGGCAGCAGATAGGTCTTGACGTACCTGGTGGCCAAACGCAGACAGTGAGGGGTGAGAGCCCAGCGTGCGGGGCTGGCAAAGGGTTCAGAAGGAGAACTGCATGTCAGCGGTTTCTTTAATGCCGATTCCCGCTGCCTCTGGGGTTGACAGAAAGGGCTCAGCGGCCGCCCCAGTGACAGTGCTGGGTGCACAGCCCCCGTTTACACAGTCTCTGGCTCTAATACTCTGGAACGCTTCTTGGGGTGTGAAGCCCCCTGCTTCTCTCACGCCCCCATCCTCAGATCTGGATCACTCACGCTCCATCACTGGTGATGCCCTGGGAAGCGGGGGCTCCCTCGGGGCTCAGTGGGCGGCAGGTTCTTCATCCACCCGGATCCTGAGGCCTGTGCCAGCTTGTCCTCACTCTACCTGCCTCTTCTCCCCAACCTTCAAGAAAAAACGTGGAAACGGAAAGTGTATGCTGCACACCGTGCTCTTCCTGTGGGGCCTCGGACACTGCGCCCTGACAGCTGAGGACCAGCCTCCCTGAGCTGGGTCTGGAGGCCGCCCACCCCCTGGAGCCCCATCCCAGGCTGACCCCTCTGCTCAGGTCCTGAGACTGTCCTTCCGGGCTCTTCCGTCAGTGGCACTGATGGCAGGGACATCACGTGCCCAGGTCCTGCCCCGAAGGGTTAGAAACCAGCTCTGCTATACCAAAGCCACAGAGAGCAGGAACCCTCCCCTGATCGGGGTCCCTGCTGGAACCCCAGCCTCAGGCCTCTGCCTCCCTTTTAGTCATGCTTCTTATAGAGCAGGACTCAAGGCTCATTACCAACACTTCACTGTTGGCTGACTCAGATCCTTGATCATTACAAGAACTCACACATTGGAAAACAAGAGATACCAAATATATTTGTACAGCATAAAGCATTATAATAAAAGACACACCCACGTTATCTAGTTAAGTCCTCTATTTCCTTTCTTATCATCGTCTGGATGTTCTGAGAATGGAGTATTGATATGTCCAACTATTACTATAGAACTATTGGTTAGCCAAAAAGTTCATATAAGTTTTTCTATAAGATCTTACCCAATATGAATGTTCATTGGAAGAACTGATGCTGAAGCTGAAACTCCAATACTTTGGCCACCTGATGTGAAGAACTGACTCATTTGAAAAGACCCTGATGCTGGGAAAGACTGAGGGCAGGAGGAGGGGATGACAGAGGATAAGATGGTTGGATGGCATCACTGACTCGATGCACATGGGTTTGGGTGAACTCTGGGAGTTGGTGATGGACAGGGAGGCCTGGTGTGCTGCGATTCATGGGGTTGCAAAGAGTTGGACACAACTGAGTGACTGAACTGAACTACCCAATATGAACTCAATATTTCTCTCTTCAATTCTGTCAGTTTTTGCTGGTCTGTTATTAGATGTACAGACATTTAGGATTATTTTATCATCTTGTTACTGAACCTTTTATGAATATATACCGTCCTTTACCTCTTGTAAACTTTTTAGACTTGAAGCCTGTTTGTCTGACAAGGGTACAGCCACCGCTGCTCGCTCTTGGTTACCGTCTGTACGGAGTATCTTCCCTTTGTGTCTTTGGATCTCAAGTGAGTCTCTTGTAGAGGGTATATAGTTACATTCTCTGTTTTTATCCATTCTGCCAGTTTCTGCCTTTTGATTGGACAGTCTAATTCATTTTTCTTTAAATTAACTACTAATTGCATTTGCATGTGTGTTCAGTCGTGTCCGACTCTTTGTGACCCCGTGGCCTATAGCCCACCAGGCTCCTCTGTCCATGGGATTCTCCAGGCAAGAAGACTGGAGTGGGTTGCCATTTCTGCCTCCAGGGCATCTTCCCAACCCAGGGTTCAAACCTGCATCAATTGATAAGAAATATTAATACTTACATCTGTCATTTGCTGCTTCTTTTGCCTTATAGCTTTTGTGTCCTCTATATTCTTTTGTGTTTAGCTGATTTTCTGTGCTGAAACATTTAAATTCCTTTCTTGCTCGTTTTGTTTTGTTTTTCTATGGCTATTTTCTTTGTAGTTACTAAGGGGATTGCATTTAACATCTTAAAGTTATAGCACTAATTGAATTCATGCCACGTTAACCTCAGCAACGTAAGAACTCTGCTGCTTTTCGGCTCCATCCTCACCCCTTTCCCTTGCTGATGTTACAAAACTAGATC
Organism: Tragelaphus eurycerus; assembly: GCA_935064755.1. Classification (NCBI taxonomy): domain Eukaryota; kingdom Metazoa; phylum Chordata; class Mammalia; order Artiodactyla; family Bovidae; genus Tragelaphus; species Tragelaphus eurycerus. The sequence continues at coordinate 17,566,924 of CAKXYN010000039.1, read as the reverse complement.
TGCATGTGTGTGCTCAAGTCTCTTCAGTCCTGACTCTTCACAACACTATGGACTGTAGCCCACCAGGCTCCTCTGTCCATGGGATTCTCCAGACAAGAATACTGGAGTGGGTTGCCATTTCCCCCTCCAGGGCATCTTCCTGACCCAGGGATCAAACCTGGGTCTCTTAAGTCTCCTGCATCGGCAGGCAAGTTCTTTATCACTAGTGTTGTCTGGGAAGCCCATGTGTCCAAAAACAGAAAGTACTAATTCTTCTAAATGCATTAGATTCTTAAATTATGTCAAAGACCAAGTGTGGCGTGACAAGCCAAAATGACACCCATAATCTTTCAAAAGGTAGTAAGTAGTGTCCTAAGTCATATGAGAAACCAAAAGCGGAATTACCTCCCACTGTTTACCATTATGCTACCCTTTGTAACTGCCTACTTGCCATTACTGAGGTCTTTTTCATTTGTCTTGAGTTACTGTCCAGTGTCCTTTCATTTCACTTCCAAGGTCATCTTGAGCATTTTTTGCAGGGCAAGGCAGTGGGTAACGTGCTCCCTTAGCTTTTCTTTAGCTGCTGCTGCTGTTAAGTTGCTTCAGTCGTGTCCGACTCTGTGTGACCCCACAGACGGCAGCCCACCAGGCTCCCCTGTCCCTGGGATTCTCCAGGCAAGAACACTGGAGTGGGTTGCCATTTCCTTCTCCAATGCATGAAAGTGGAAAGTGAAAGGGAAGCTGCTCAGTCATGTCTGACCCTTCGCAACCCCATGGACTGCAGCCTACCAGGCTCCTCTGCCCATGGGATTTTCCAGGCAAGAGTACTGGAGTGGGGTGCCATCGCCTTTAGCTAAGACTGTTGTAATTTCTCCCTCACTTTTGCAGAACAGTTTTGCTGCGTGTTTTGTTTCCTTTTAGCACTTTCTGTCTCTGTCTCTTCAGCACCTACTGCCTTCGTCCTCTAAAGTGTCTGATAAGATCTGCTGATATTCTAACTGGGAAATCCCTAGTACTGACAATCCACCTCTTTCTTGCTGCTTTCAAGAGTCTGTCTTTCAAATGTTTGTCTATAATGTGTCTCGGTGTGGGTCTCTGAGCTCACCATCCCTGGAGTTCAGAGCGCTTCTCTGACGTCTGTTCGTTGCCTCATATTTGGGAGGTCTTCAGCCACCATCTCTTCAGGCTTCTCTCTGCTCCATGCTTTCTCTCTCCCCCTTTTGGAATGTATGTCGCCCCTGCTGCTTCACTTCATGGTGTCCCCAAGGTCCTTTAGTTTCTGTTTGCTTTTCTTTCGTCTTTTTTCTTTTTGTTCCCCAGACTCAGGATTCCATCATCCTATCTTCAAGTTCACCCATTCTTTCTTTCACCTGCTCATACCTACCTTTGAATTCCTCTAGTGAAATTTTCACTTCAATTATTGTAGCTTTCACAGCTCCAGAATTGTTTTCCTTTTAGGTTTTCCATCTCTCTATTAATATTTCTATTTTGTTTATACATCATTTTTTTCCAATCTTCTCCACATCTTTCTCTAGTTCTTTGAGCATCCTTAAAACTCTTGCTGTTCTTTGTTGAGTAAACCCACCATCAGATCTCTTGCAGAGAAAGCTTCTCTTGTTTTATTCTTTCCCTTTGAATGAGCTATACTTTCCTGTTTCAGGGGGTAGTTTTGGGACAATGATTATTCCAATTTTCCTGGAGCAGAAGGTACAGATAGGGGAATAATAGAAGTTAAGACTAGAAAGACAGGAGGGATTTGTGATGGAGAGCCAGAGTGCTTTAGCAATGCACTGAGGAGCTACTGAAGGTTTCAGAGCAGAGGAGAGTTTTATTGGACCAACAAAGTATTCCTTTCCCCTAACTGGTACTAAAAATTATGTGCTAAAAATGTTCCATGTTGGGGAAGGAAAAGACCAAAATGTGGGGCTTGCTTTAAACCATACACAGAAAATCAGTTCCAGCTCTAATATGAAAGTATCTAAGTTTGAAAAAACTCCAATAGAAGATAACAGAGAAGAATGTATTTAAAATTTTCAGGTGGAATTCTCCTGCAAACTCAAAAGGCAGACATTCTAAAGGAAAAAAAGGATAAATTGGACATTATCAAATTCTCTACAAGAAAAGTTATCACAATGTTAGAAAACAAGTAACAGCTAGGAGAAGACATGTATAACCACTGGAGAGTTGTACTGAAAATGGATTTTAAAAAAGCCAACCTCCTGTAAATAAATGTTTAAATGACAACTTGATAGAAAATTGGACAAAAGGTATGGATGGGGAGTTCACAGAAGAAGAGCGTGCCTTAAGTGACAGGTGCATGTATGACGTTGCTCATCTTTGTTATTAATCAGGGAGATGCGTGTTAAAGTAATGATATCAATTCATATCTACCAATTGGAAGAAAATTAATCTATTTATGGGTTGTGTGGATAGAATTTTAATTTTATTTTTCCTACATGGAAAATCAAATTTCCCAGCACCATTTACTGAATTTCATCATTTCCACATTGATTATTAATAGCCTCTTGCTCATTTACGTTCTCATGTATCCTAAGATCTGTATCTGGACTTTTGATTCTGCTCTATTGACCTCCTGTCTGTCCTTGCATCCATGATGCATTGTTTGAATTACTAAGCTTTATGAAGATAATTCTTAACACGTCTTTTTGTTTTTACTATTGCCTTGGTTATTCTTGGACTTTCACTTTTCCATATAAATTTTAGAATCAATAAATCTATTATCATACGCCAAAACTTAGATAAAGAAACTTACGGATTGCACTTTTTCTTCTTTTCCTCCCCAAAGGCAAGGTTCTTACAGGCTCTGATGCATATTTCTAAAGAATGAGTTCTGAGGCAGTAACGAATGGCAAATTCTATCTCTCCAGTGACATTAGCATTGTCAAAATTGCCCATCTCTGTGCAAGTGCTGTTAATGCTGATTAAACTTCCCTGAAAGCAAGAACGACAGATATAACAAGTTACTTCACAGCTAATCAACGTGTCTTTTTGCAGTTCTGGTTTCAAGATATCAAATAAATCAAAATTCACACAGAGCACGCATCCTGACTCACATTAAGTTAATAACATGCCATCTTGTACTTTGCACAATAACTTGCCACATTTTCTGTCCTAAGGAGATGAGGACATGAGTCTGAGTAAACTCTGGGAGATACTGAAGGACACAGAAGCCTGGAGGGCTACAGTTCACGGGCTTGCAAAGAGTCAGACTTAGCGACTCAGCCACAAAAACACCAACAAGGAGGTGAGGAATCTTCAGAAGGGCTGGTCTTGCCCAGATATGCTGTTTGCCTAGCCATAAGGTTACACAATCTCATTCCTGAATACAAACCACTTGGGAAGATGTGAACTACCTCCTGTGCAATTCTGCAAAGATAAATCTTCAAGGGCAGATAACATCCACTGTACGGATAGCCCTCTGAAGGGCAGCACAGTCTGGGGGCCAAGTGATTGGGAATTCGATAGAACTGGAGTCAATTGCTACTCATTAGCCTGTGAAAATCTAAATGGAAAAATTAATACTGTTCTCATAGGGTTGTGGTAAGAAGTAAATTGACCAAAGTATGTAAAATATAGTCAAGGCTATGGTCTTTCCAGTAGTCATGTATGGATGTGAGAGGTGGACCATAAAGAAGGCTGAGTGCTGAAGAATTGATGCTTTTGAATTGTGAGGCTGGAGAAGACGCTTGAGAATCCACTGGATTACAATGAGACCAAACCAGTCAACCCTAAAGAAAATCAACTCTGAACATTCATTAGAAGGACTGATGCTGAAACTGAAGCTCCAATACTTTGGCCACCTGATACGAAGAGTTAACTCATTGGAAAAGATCCTGATGCTGGGAAAGATTGAAGGCAAAGGGAGAAGAGAGCGACAGAGGATGAGGTGGTTGGATGACATCACTGACTCCATGGGTATGGGATTGAACAAACTCTGGGAGACACGGAAAGACAGGGAAACCTGGCATGAGGCAGTCCATGGGGTTGCAAAGAGTTGGACATGGCTTGGTGACTGAACAACAGCAGTGTAAAATATGCAAAGGCAACAATAAGTTGTGTTTCAACTGTTGTGGGTCCCTAGAAGGAAAAACAAAACCACCGTAAGTGAGGATGCTCTAGGCGGAGATGATGTGGAGAAGAATCAATAGCACTGAAAGAACAAAATGCCTGATTGCTGGTCAATCTGCTTAAGTATTTGCCACCCTTTGCATGCCACCGTCTCAGGGCTGACTCTACAGACAGGGGGAATTCAATGTGATTGCCATTCTCCCAGCAGGTTCCTCAATCCTGGGGAAAAAAAAAAAAAGAAAAAAAGAAAACAAAACAAGAAGAAAGCCTGAGTCTCTCTCACTAGAGAGCGATCAAAACAAAACCAAGAACTCCCAACCTGAACTAACTCATGCCAAGAACCCGACCAACTTCACCACACCCAGGTCCTGGCCCTGAAACATGTTATCTGCCTACACCCACACAACTGTTGGGATGGGAAATGTGTTTTAAACGTTACACACTCAGAAAGGCATGGAGTGGTCAGACCACACGAATGAGGGAGGCACAAGAGTGAAGATGGAAGATGAATGAGAGGAAGGCTTGGCCAGAGGTCTGAGCTGCTCCAGAGATGAATGGACGTGTTAAGAGCTCTGATAATTAACCTGGCGTTCCTGGCGGGCCTCCGCCCTGGGTCACGTGAGACCAGATGGTACTACAGCGACTCTGCTGCCAAGAACAAGCTGTTGTTGTTGTTCATTGGCTAAGTTGTGTCCAACTCTTTGCAACCTCATGGACTGCAGCACGCCAGGCTCCTCTGTCCTCCACGATCTCCCAGGGTTTGTTCAGACTCATGTCTACTGAGTCAGTGATACTATTGAACCAATCTCATCCAACGAGTTGGCTCTTCCCATCAGGTGGCTGAAGAACTGGGGGCTTCAGCTTCAGCATCAGTCCTTCCAATGAGGATTCAGGGTTGATTTCCTTGAGGATTGTACAACAAGTAGAAAACTGAATTAAACAACAAACACGGCTCCAAGGCTACCAGGGCAGCCGGGAGGCCAGGGGACCTGATGCTAAAGAGAAGCACAGTGAGGTGAGCCTGTGGTCCTGGCTGTGTTTCTCTTGGAGGCACCTGTCCGTCAGTGGGCACCCAGGCAGGGAGGCTGAGAGGCTCTGGTGCTGGGCACAGTGAACAGCCCAGGTGTCCAGAACTTGAGGAGAAAAGGGAGCCGTGTGGGGGTGAGAGTGATGCTTGATGCCGCTTTTCCCTCAGGGTCCTGGCTGAGGTGGAAGGTGACGCTGAGAGGCTAAGCAGCTTGGGAATGCCTTCAGAAGTTCCACCTTGTTAGAAAGAAGAAACTGGAGTCCAGGTTCCCCGCACAAGAAGAGGGGCTTGGTAACTGTCCAGACGCTCAGCTGGGACACTCAGGGGCTTTCCTCCTGGGAGTCCAAGGCCCCTGGAGTGGACCAGTCCTCCCAGGGGCTGAAACCCAGCCCTGAGTGAGCGCAGCACCAGATGAGCCAAGACTGCTGGCCTGCACCCTGGAGCAAAAGCAGGTCCCTCTGCAGATCACGTCCCTCTCTCCCAGGTGACTGGAACCTGGGAACAGCATGTTTCTGCCTCTGTCTCGTCTCCATCGCCCATTCAGTGCCTGGCTTGTCATAAATCCTCAGTAAGCATTTATGAGGTGAATAAAGAAAGCACGTGAAGTATTTTGATTTAAAAGTTCTCTCCAGGACTTTCCCTGGTGGTCCAGTGATTAAGGGTTCACCTTACGATGCAGGGGACATGGGTCTGATCCCTGGTCAGGGAACTAAGCCCTTCCTCTCCCATGTTGCAGGGCAGCCAAACCTGCGAGCCTCACACCCCAGTTAGAGAGTCCGTGCGCTGCGACTAAGACCCTGTAGAACCAGATAAATAAATGCTTTTTAATTCTTGGGGAAAATAAGAAGTTCTGTCTGCAAATACTGTGGTGTGATGGTTGCGCACCTTGTCCTGAAGAAGCAGTAGGTGTTAGTGAGAGGACTCAGCTGGGAGTCCTGACCTTGGGTGACTTTACTTATATCCCTCAGCTGCAGATTCCAGAGCGAAAGGATTTAAAAATACAACTACCTGGGGACTTCCCTGGTGGTCCAGAGGTTAAGATTCTGTATGCTGCCAATGAAAGGGATTCAGGTTCAATCCCTGGTCTGGGAACAAAGTCCCACGTGTCATACAGCTGGACCAAAAGATTAAATGAAACGAAACAAAACCCTACATGCAGGTACATCATAATAAAATTGCTGAAAATCCAGGACAAGGAGAGAAAACTTAAAGGAAAAGAAGCTATGCTACCTTCCATGGAAGAAATAAAAGGGGCAGGAGAGGGTGGAGTCCAAGCCCTGCCGGGGAAATGGGCACCTTCTGTCTGGGCAAGAAGGGGAGTAGGGTGGGTACAAACCCGAGCAGGTTAACTTTGGTGTCAGGAGGATTCGAGAATTCCAGGCTAATTTTTTTTTTTTTTTTTTTTTTTTTGAGAAGTGGGAAGGGAGGATTACTTGTTAAGAATGAGGAGAAAGAGCAGGAAGAAGTTCTGAGTGAAATGAAACTCACTCAGTCATGTCTGACTCTTTGCAACCCCATGGACTGACTACACAGTCCATGAAATTCTCCAGGCCAGAATACTGGAGTGGGTAGCCTTTTCCTTCTCCAGGGGATCTTCCCAACCCAGGGATCGAACCCAGGTCCCCCGCGTTGCAGGTGGATTCTTTACCAGCTGAGCCACCAGGGAAGCCCACTGAAGAAGGTGTGACATGCTTGCTGTGAGAGCGGGAGACTGAGTCTCTCAGAGAAACATGTCAGCATGGCTGGTCCCGTGGGTGTATTTGGAGCTGGTGACATGGCAGGGCAGACCTCACACTCACACTGGGCTTCAGGCCTGCCCTACTATGTGCACAGCTGTTCAGGGGCAGGTATGCGTATGCAGCACAGCGGACTCAGCCAGCGTGGTGTCCAGAATTATAAAGCAGCCAGGAAGCACTAGAAACAACCATCCTTCATTGTGTAAGATAAGCAGAGGTCAAAGAAGGTTGAGACCCACCCAGAAATTACAGGGCAAACCAGAAGTAGCAGCTGGAAGTGGGCCCGGGGTTCTTCATTCCTTGGGCGGTTGACTAATGGCAGTGTCTCTGAGTAACTCAACAGCGTATCTACTTGGCAGGGGAAAGTGCAGCCACAGATAATGAAAGGCCAGCAGGGCGCGTCCTCTGGTCTTCTGCATTCTTTCACTGATAACTCAGGACTTGACCACTGGGAGGGTTTTCTCTGCTTCTGTTTTCCCTGTAGACAGACCAGGATCTCCGAGCAAGTTGAGCCTCTGAGCAGTAAACAGGGTTGATTGAGTGGTCCTGGCCTAGAAGAGCATCTAAGAACCCAGCCTGACTTTTATCAGAGCCCAGGGCTCTGTCTGATTGGGAAAAGAAAAGTCTCAGCAAAAAGCAAAGGAGAACTCGTTAAAGTGGGCAGAGAGCGTGTGGCGACTTTCTCTGAAGGTCAGGCGTTATCTACTGTAACCGCAAGCAAGGCCTCCTGATGCCCTTTGATTTTCACAAAGGTAGAAATCAAGGAAAGTCAACTGAAACCACAGCTATGTTAAAACAAATAAATAGATAAATTTTGATTTCCCCAAGAGCATGGGGAGAGCGTTACCGCAGGGAAGTCAGATGGCCGTGGTGGAGCCAGACAGACGTCCCCCTGGGCCCTGATACTTAGAGGCTGTGTGATCTTGAGCACTTTTCTCATCCTCCACAGCCTTGGCTTCCTGATTTATAGAGTGGGGATCTATTTCATAGGATTGGTGTGAGGCTCAATGGTTATTTTGTGTAAAAAACTGAGTACCATGCCTACGCTTACTGAGTTTATTCAGCTTTTGAAACCAAATGATGTGGTCACTCTTTGTAAGCTGAGCAGATCATTTCCTTTTTTTTTTTTTTTCTTTCCTTCTCTTTTCTTTTCCTTTTTACTCTGAAATATATTGAAAAGTCCCTATAATCAGATCAGATCAGATCAGTCGCTCAGTCGTGTCCGACTCTTCGCGACCCCATGAACCGCACCACGCCAGGCCTCCCTGTCCATCACCAGCTCCCGGAGGTCACCCAGACTCTCACCCATCAAGTCAGTGATGCCATCCAGCCATCTCATCCTCTGTCGTCCCCTTCTCCTCCTGCCCTCAATCCCTCCCAGCATCAGAGTCTTCTCCAATGAGTCAACTCTTCGCATGAGGTGGCCAAAATACTGGAGTTTCAGCTTTAGCATCATTCCTTCCAAAGAAATTCCAGGATTGATCTCCTTCAGAATGGACTGGTTGGATCTCCTTGCAGTCCAAGGGACTCTCAAGAGTCTTCTCCAACACCACAGTTCAAAAGCATCAATTCTTCGGCGCTCAGCCTTCTTCACAGTCCAGCTCTCACATCCATACATGACCACAGGAAAGACCATAGCCTTGACTAGGCGAACCTTTGTTGGTAAAGTAATGTCTCTGCTTTTGAATATGCTATCTAGGTTGGTCATAACTTTCCTTCCAAGGAGTAAGCGTCTTTTAATTTCATGGCTGCAGTCACGATCTGCAGTGATTTTGGAGCCCAGAAAAATAAAGTCTGACACTGTTTCCACTGTTTCCCCATCTATTTCCCATGTAGTGATGGGACCAGATGCCATGATCTTTGTTTTCTGAATGTTGAGTGGGTGAATTTAACTCAGATGACCATTATATCTACTACTGTGGGCAGGAATCCCTCAGAAGAAATGGAGTGGCCATCATGGTCAACAAAAGAGTCCGAAATGCAGTACTTGGATGCAATCTCAAAAATGACAGAATGATCTCTGTTCGTTTTCAAGGCAAACCATTCAATGTCCCTATAATGGGTAGGTATAATTAAATAATTATTAAACATCTACATACTCACCACTCAATGTAAGAAAGATTGAACCGGGGTTATGGAAATGCTCCATGGCCACTTCCTTATCTGACTCCCTGTATTCCTGCTCCCGAGTCAAGGGTGTTTCAAGTTTTTCTGTTTATCATCTTTGGTTTTCTGTCTGGTTTTATTACACGTGTATATATCCCCTCCAAACAATGTATCGATTCATTTTGGCTGATCTTGGCATTTATATAATTAAAATCATACTTTGTACATATTCTCCAGCAGTGTACTTTCTTGATATCAAGTTTTAAAAATTCATCTATACAGTTAGGTGTAGCTTTAGTTCATTCACTGTCACTCCTGGGGTCCACTGGATGAATAGGCTATAATATATTTATTTTTATGTTTTTCTTTTTACATGCAAGGGCATCTGTATAGATACTTAAGTTATTCAACAACATTTTCATTATAAGATGTTTGCTCCTTGGAAGGAAAGCTATGACCAATCTAGACAGCATATTAAAAAGCAGAGACATCACTTTGTCAACAAAGGCCCATCTAGTCAAAGCTCTGGTTTTTCCATTAGTCATGAATGGATGTGAGAGTTGGATCATAAAGAAAGCTGAGCACCGAAGAATTGATGTTTCCGAACTGTGGTGTTGGAGAAGACTCTTGAGAGTCCCTTGCACTTCAAGGAGATCAAACCAGTCAATCCTAAAGGAAATCAACCCTGAATATTCATTGGAAGGACTGATGCTGAAAGTCCAATTCTCTGGCCACCTGATGCGAACAGCCAACTCATTGGAAAGACCCTGATGCTGGGAAAGATTGAGGGCAAGAGAAAGGGACGACAGAGGATGAAATGATTGGCATCACTGACTCAATGGACATGAGTTTGAGCAAATTCTGGGAAATAGTGAAGGACAGGGAAGCCTGGCATGCTGCGGTTCACGGGACTTCCAAGAGTCGGACACGACTGAGCAACTGAACAACAACAACAGAGGTTAATATGGGTATATAGCTAAGTACTCTTTTAAAAAAGTCAGTGCAACCAGAGAAGTTCAGAAATACTAAAGGAAAATGGAAGTTTCCAAAACCCCAGCTAGCACAGTGAGATGGGTGGGGTGAACTCTCTGAGACAGTTCCCACTTAGAAGTGACCCCAAAGGCCATGATAAGGCTCCAGGTCTCAGACTGACATTTAAGAGAACAAGGGAGCTGGAGCTTTACTTCAGCGACTGCAAGTTGCTCCAGCAGCGGCGCGCCTGCCCCTCCGGAGCAGGGGGCCCAGACGGGTGCTTCTGGCACATGGTCACGCCCCCAGACACAGCAACCTCAGCTCCCGGGCAAACCTCAGCTGCATGAAAACACTGACAGAAACGCATGGATTTTTTCCAAAACAGAAGTGAAGGTGAAATCGAAAATCAGAGGGGACCTCGGATATAACTTTTTCCCCCAGGGAATTGCTAAAACTGTAACCGCACGTTTCTTCACACTACCAACACTGCGTTCCTGAGGACTAGGGGAGTTTTTCTGGGTTTTATTATTTTTTTAAAGAACTGGGATTTTTCTTCTCACAAACATTACATGTTTATGGAGAACATTCAGAAAACACAGAAAAGGCCAAGAAAATTTAGGAAGAAAGCATAAGCCCACTATTCTCAATCTTTCGATACAATCCAGTGTCTATAGTACATCCATTTTGCTTTTCTAATTCTGTGCTACTATAATACCATTTTGTAACTTAATATTTTTGTTTATCAATATCTATGTTCACTATGGCAACCCACTCCAGTATTCTTGCCTGGAAAATCCCATGGATGGAGGGGCCTGGTAGGCTGCAGTCCATGGGGTCGCTAGGAGTCGGATATGACTGAGTGACTTCACTTTCACGCATTGGAGAAGGAAATGGCAACCCACTCCAGTGTTCTTGCCTGGAGAATCCCAGGGACAGGGAGCCTGGTGGGCTGCTGTCTATGGGGTCGCACAGAGTCGGACACGACTGAAGCGACTTAACAACTTAGCAGCAGCATGTTCACTATTCTTTTCAATATCCTTCAACCACATGAATTTTAATAGTTGCAAGGTATTCCTCTGAATAAAAGTACAGTAATTTATTTAACCACTGCCTTATTTTAGACATTTTGGCTAATTCCAACTTTTCATACTTAAAAAAAAGTTATGAAGATAAACAATGCTAACCTCAACATCCACATATACATGCTTTTTGGCAAAGTTCATGACGATTTCTATAGAAGAGTTCCTGTAACTAAAAACCCTGGGTGAAAGACAGCATACATGTTGAAGCTGGTTGCCGTCCCTGCAGTTCAACCAGCAGTTTATAGAACACCTGCCTCACCACATGCTTGCCAATGCTGAGCTGCGTCACTTCTTAAATTTGCTAAAATGGTCCCCAAACTGCACTTGTTCTAATTTTGCACTGATTTAACTGCTCAGGAAGTTGAGTGCTTCCTCTCTTTATTGTCTGTTTGTGTTCTTACTTTTGTAATAAGCAGAGATTTAATAAGCTTTTTCTAGCCCCAACTTCCTGTTTCTCAGAAAGGGAGGCGACGTTCCTTCGGTCAAGAAAGAAAAGTGTTCCTGGCTTTGTGGGAGTTTATTTCCTCAAACACACACTGCTTCAGTCTAAGGGGAACAGGTTAGGATTGAATGTCTAATAATTCAACCTCGAGATGATAAATGTTGAGGGCACAAATCAGGAGATTTTAGAAGAAAGGGCAAAGAGAGCACCAGGTTGAATTTGCACCGTAATTCAGAGGTACTTTCCCAATAAACAGTCTCAATGCAAAACATGTGCTCACCACATCCTGTTACCCCAGCATCCTCCCCTCCCCCCAACCACTCTGAAAGGTCTTCGGGGTGTGGACCAGCTCCAAGTGAGCAAAGCTGACTTTTGACTCTCAGTCAGAACTCTGCAGTGACCATATAGCCTTAGCAAACGGCATACCCTCCGAGAGCCTCAGTTTTCCCATTTGTGAAATGGGACAACAGCATCCCAAGGACAAGACTGTGGTGAGAATGAGCCGGAGGCGGAGTTCCCAGCTCTGCATTTAGCACACAGTAGGCCTTCAAGAATAGCTCCGATAAGAACGCATCCAACCATCTCACAAATATTTACTGAGTGCCATTAAGTGTCACGCACTGCTCCGGGGCCCCTGTGAATGACAATCGACAATAAACTGCAAGTAAAGCCAATTACGCAGGGGCAGAAGGCGATAAGCACGTGGATAAACAGAGCAGGTGAGCCAGGGAGGCAGAGCAGGGCAGAGGCCAGAGCTCCTAAGAAAGTGACCTTGGAGCCAAGACTGGAAGGGAGGGAAGGGAGTGAGAGAGCCTGGAGCCTGGGAGAGGGAACAGCCCAAGGAACTGGGTAGCAGGCTGAGTCCAGCTGTTCCAGGACCAGCGCCCCGGAGAGGACTGAGCGAGGGGGCAGGTGCGGGGCGGTGGGCAGCTTGTGGACAGTCCCGTGGACTGCTGTGGGGCGGATCCGAGTCTGTGTGTCTACTTCTGTGTTGGTTTCCGGGCCTTGAAGGAGCTTAAGAGTCAAGTAGAGAGGATCCTGGATGAATTTGAAAAACCCTTAGGAGGGTTTGGCCCTGTCCTCCTGGATCAGCCTTATCAAGGTTCAAGCTGGGGGACTTCCCTGGTGGTCCAGAGGTTGGGAGTCTGCCTTCGAGTGCAGGGGGACGCAGGCTCCATCCCTGGTTAGGAAGTTGGTTTCCCACAAGCCGCATGCCACAACTACAAGAGTCCATGCTGCACCGAAAGATCCCACATGCCGCACCTGGGACCTGATACAGTCATAAATAAATACTAGTTGATAATAAAAAAAAAAAAAACAAAAAAAACCTCAAGCTGGCTGGAGTCTGTACATTAGCTGGGGTGGAGGCAAACTCTCCATGGGTCTTGGAAAAGCTCCCAGAGGCCGCTCCTCTGCCTCCCCTGTCCGTACCCACCACGGGGTCCAGCCCCAGGAGAGAATGTTCTGGAGCTGCCCTTGCTTAAGCTCCCCCTCAGGGAAGTGTTCATTCAGTGCTTTCACCTTTCCGAACTCTTCTCCAGTATAAACAACACCCATACCCCAACGCAGCAACCTGAGAGGCCCTAGCAGGACCATCCCCGACGCTCAGGGCATCCAAGAGGGGGAGGGCCATTCCATCTGGCTCCGCTAGGACTGCTGCTGTGTGACCCAGGGCAGGAGGCTACCCAGGGCAGGAGTTGGGAGGGTCCCCCAACAGGGGCTGCGAGAACTGAACTGCACATCCCTAGACTGCTAAAGAATCCTTAACAAACGATGTATTTCACTTGGATTTGAAATTGACAGAGCTCAATTTACGTGTCTATGTGTGCATGAATCTCCTGGTACGTGCTGCTCAGTCATGTCTGACTCTTTTTGACCCCATGGACTGTAGCCCACCAGGCTCCTCTGTCCACGGGATTTCTCCAGGTGAGAATACTGGAGCGGGTTGCCAATTCCTTCTCCAGGGCATCTTCACGACCCAGGGATGGAACCTGCCTCTCCTGCATTGCAGGTGGATTCTCCACCACTGAGCCATGTGGGAAGTCTGAATCTGCTGGGGCTCTTTCTAAATTACAGATTCAGACTCCAGTAGGTCTGAGGGAAGGCTAGAGATTCTGATCTTTGAGAAGCTCCCAGGTAACCCTGGTGCCCTGCACTTTGAGCAGTGAGGGTGTAGAGCAGTGGTTTTGGTGGACGTGGGACCACCCACAGGAGCCAGTGTTTGGAGCCAAAGGGTGGGTTGGGAACTGCCAGCATTTTGTGGATTGAATCAAGGATGTTGGTGATTCTTCAAGGTCTAGCCTGCTTCTGCTGTGACTTCTGAATATTCTGCTGGACATTCATGGGGATAGGAGAAGTTTATCATTTTCTGACATGGACACTATTTTTCATAAAAATACAACCACCCTAAGGCTAAAGTACCACAGTGGCTAGAATACTAGCCCTGGAACATGCTCCTTGCCACTAAAGAAGCTGGAAGGTGAACCAAGATGCTGATTTCTAGAAGCAGAGTTCTTAACCACTGTATCACACCACGGAAGGTAAGCATCCATTTGATTACCAAAGCAATCCGGTGAAATAAAAACAACAATTCTGATACCATCTCCTTGATGAGGACTCTGAAGCTGAGGGAGTTTTTGTGATTGTTTATTTTTTTAAATTATTTTTTATTCGAAGGACTGATGCTGAAGCTGAAGCTTCAATACTTTGGCCACCTGATAAGAACTGACTCCTCAGAAAAGACCCTGATGCTGGGAAAGATTGAAGGCAGGAAGAGAAGGGGAATGATAGAGGATGGGATGGTTGGATGGCATCACCAACTCGATGGACATGAGTTTGAGCAAGCTCTGGGAGGTGGTGATGGACAGGGAAGCCTGGCATGCTGCACTCCATGGGGTCACAAAAAGCAGTCCATGGGGTTGCAAAGAGTCGGCCACGACTGAGCGACTAAACTGAACTGATTTTTTATTGGAGGACAATTGCTTTACAACATTTTGTTGGTTTCTGCCATAGAATCAACATGAATCAGCCTTAGGCACAGGTATGTCCCCTCCCTTTTGAGTGATTGTCTGAGGTCACTGAATACATTAAAGAGCTTTAACTGAAGCCTCAGCACCCCTCACCCAAGGCTCCTTCTTTCATATCTAATACATATCACGGGTTTAGACACAGAGTCAACATTCATGCAATGTTTTTGAATAACAAGTGAACGAATAAAAAGGCCTGCCTGTGAAAAGACTCTACCTTTAAAACATTACAAGGCAATCTCAAAAAAGAGCAAAGTTGGAGGACTTAAACCACCCAACTTCCTACAAAGCTACAGTAATCACGTCAGTCTGGCCTTGGCACAAAGACAAACAGGTCAGTGGAGCAGAACAGAGAACCTAGGAGTAGGTCCGCACTGACATGGTCCTTTGCCTTTAAACAAAGACGCTAAAGTCAATGGAAAAATCAGAGTCCTTTTTCTAACAAAGGGCACTGGAATAAACTGTATTCGTATGTTGGAAAATATGAATGTTGACCTGCACCTTTCACCACTCACAAAAATTAATGAGCTGGAGCAGGGACCACACATAAAAGCTAAATTTTTGTAAAAGCTTCTAGAACAAAACATGGCAGAATATCTTCATGACTTGATAAGACAGAGAGGACTTCCCTGGTGGTAGAGAGGTGAGAATCCGCCTGCCAATGCACGGAACACAGGTTCAATCTGGGAAGATCCCACGTGGGCACACATCTAAGCCCCTGCACCACAACCCTGGAAGCCCGCATGTCCTAGAGTCCACGCTCCAAGGCCACCGCCAGGAGAAGCCCCTGCACCGCAACGGAGAGTAGCCCTCGCTCTCTGCAACCAGCAAAGAAGCAACCAAGACCCCACACAACCAAAAATAAAAAGCAACTAATTAAAACAGACAGAGAAGCAACTATGCGAGAAAAACCTGATGAATCAGACTTAATCAAAACTAAACACGTCTCATCCTAAGCCACCGTGACTTACTATGAATTACTCTCTGCCTGTATGAATATGTTCACAATAAGATGTAAGAGAAAACCACCAAAGATTAGCCAGGTTTCCCCCCGCCCCCAGCTGTCAATCTAAGTAAAATGTCACCTCAGCACTTCACTGCGCTCCAGTTCATCCCACAAGACAACGCATCGCTCGTACCCTTGCTGACCAATCCAATTTGACATCATGACAACCACATAGCACGGGTCAAGGATTATTAGATGAGACTCACCTGTCTCAGTCCTCCTGAGAACAAAGTACTGAGCACCGGACTGGATGAGATGTCTT
The DNA here is from genome assembly GCA_935064755.1 of Tragelaphus eurycerus. NCBI lineage: Eukaryota > Metazoa > Chordata > Mammalia > Artiodactyla > Bovidae > Tragelaphus > Tragelaphus eurycerus. Next base: position 17,551,197 of record CAKXYN010000039.1, on the reverse strand, counting down.
CTTGCTTCAAAACAGGGCTCGTGGGGCGTCTGGGACTCTCTGGACCGAGAGGTTTCAGAATATCTGGTGTGCCGGCCTGAGAAAACACACACAAAGTTAACAGGATAGTCGGCATCTCAGTTTGGTTTTGTTCAAATATGATGACTTCAGTGAGCATGGCCTGCATGTCGCTAATATGTAAACTTCTGGGTGCTGAATAAAAGGGCACATTTCCATGTGGATAAACACACACACACGCGCGCGCGCGCGCCTGGGGTCCCAAGGCAGACATCACTGAGCTTTGAGACATTCACGGACAGTGACGGGTGGGTTACTTAAGGACTTGAGTGAGTGAGTGAAAGTGGCTCAGTCGTGTCTGACTCTTTGCAGCCCCACGGACTGTAGCCCACCAGGCTCCTCTGTCCATGGAGTTCTCTAGGCAAGAATACTAGAGTGAGTTGCTGTTCCCTTCTCCAGGGGATCTTCCCCACCCAGGGATCAAACCCAGGTCTCCCCCATTGCAGGCAGATTCTTTATCATCTGAGCCACCAGGAAAGTACTTAAGAATTAGTACAAGTCTTAAAGAAACCGAAGTCCATATTTGACCTTCACAATGACACAGGCATTTAATCACACGAAATATAGTATTCAGCCTGTGAGGCAGAATTTCATCTTTGATATGCTCATTAAAAAAGGGAAAAAAAATCAAAATATCAGATTAGATGAGATCAGATCAGTCGCTCAGTCGTGTCCGACTCTTTGCGACCCCATGAATCGCAGCACGCCAGGCCTCCCTGTCCATCACCAACTCCTGGACTTCACTCAGACTCACGTCCATCGTGTCAGTGATGCCATCCAGCCATCTCATCCTCTGTCGGCCCCTTCTCCTCTTGCCCCCAGTTCCTCCCAGCATCAGAGTCTTCTCCAATGAATCAACTCTTCACATGAGGTGGCCAAAGTACTGGAGTTTCAGCTTTAGCATCATTCCTTCCAAAGAAATTCCAGGGTTGATCTCCTTCAGAATGGACTGGTTGGATCTCCTTGCAGTCCAAGGGACTCTCAAGAGTCTTCTCTAACACCACAGTTCAAAAGCATCAATTCTTCAGTGCTCAGCTTTCTTCACAGTCCAGCTTTCATATCCATACATGACCACAGGAAAAACCATAGCCTTGACTAGATGAACCTCTGTTGGCAAAGTGATGTCTCTGCTTTTGAATATGCTATCTAGGTTGGTCATAATTTTCTTTCCAAGGAGCAAGCGTCTTTTAATTTCATGGCTGCAGTCACCATCTGCAGTGATTTTGGAGCCCAGAAAAATAAAGTCTGACACTGTTTCCACTGTTTCCCCATCTATTTCCCATGTAGTGATGGGACCAGATGCCATGATCTTCATTTTCTGAACGCTGAACTTTAAGCCAACTTTTTCACTCTCCACTTTCACTTTCATCAAGAGGCTTTTGACTTCCTCTTCACTTTCTGCCAGAAGGGTGGTGTCATCTGCATATCTGAGGTTATTGATATTTCTCCCGGCAATCTTGATTCCAACTTGTATTTCTTCCAGTCCAGCGTTTCTCATGATGTACTCTGCATATAAGTTAAATAAACAGGGTGACAATATACAGCCTTGACGAACTCCTTTTCCTATTTGGAACCAGTCTGTTGTTCCATGTCCAGTTCTAACTGTTGCTTCCTGACCTGCATACAAATTTCTCAAGAGGCAGATCAGATGATCTGGTATTCCCATCTCTTTCAGAATTTTCCACAGTTTATTGTGACCCACACAGTCAAAGGCTTTGGCATAGTCAATAAAGCAGAAATAGATGCTTTTCTGGAACTCTCTTGCTTTTTCCATGATCCAGCAGATGTTGGCAATTTGATCTCTGGTTCCTCTGCCTTTTCTAAAACCAGCTTGAACATCAGGAAGTTCACGGTTCACATATCGCTGAAGCCTGGCTTGGAGAATTTTGAGCATTACTTTACTAGTGAGTGAGATGAGTGCAATTGTGCGGTAGTTTGAGCATTCTTTGGCATTGCCTTTCTTTGGGATTGGAATGAAAACTGACCTTTTCCAGTCCCGTGGCCACTGCTGAGTTTTCCAAATGTGCTGGCATATTGAGTGCAGCACTTTCACAGCATCATCTTTCAGGATTTGGAATAGCTCAACTGGAATTCCATCACCTCCACTAGCTTTGTTCATAGTGATGCTTTCTAAGGCCCACCTGACTTCACATTCCAGGATGTCTGGCTCTAGGTCAGTGATCACACCATCGTGATTATCTGGGTCGTGAAGCTCTTTTTTGTACAGTTCTTCTGTGTATTCTGCCATCTCTTCTTAATATCTTCTGCTTCTGTTAGGTCCATACCATTTCTGTCCTTTATCGAGCCCATCTTTGCATGAAATGTTCGTTTGGTATCTCTGATTTTCTTGAAGAGATCCCTAGTCTTTCCCATTCTGTTGTTTTCCTCTATTTGTCTCTAAATTAAAGAAAAATATTTTATAGTTGGGACTTCCATAATGTGTACAGCTTGTGCTTTCAAATATGGTAGCCACTAGTCACATGGGGCCATTTAAATTCCAATCAATTAGAATCAAATCAGTTCAGCTTCTTGTTTGCACTAGACACATTTCCAGTGCTCAGTAACCACGTGTGGCAGTGACTAGAAAGTTCTGTCTGCAGGGGTCCCCCAACCTGCAGGAGCTAATGCCTGATGATCTGAGGTGGAGCTGACATGATAATAATAAAGAGCATAGTAAACGTAATGTGCCTGAAGCATCCTGAAGCCATTCCTGACCCCCAATCCCCACCGTGGTCCGCAGAAAAATTGTCTTCCATGAAGTCCGTCCCTGGGGCCAAAAAGGCTGGGGACCGTTGTATCGGATGGCGATGATACAGAACAAGGAGGGGGAGACCTCTTCCTGGTTGAAAAGACAAAGTTTCCCAATTGAGACTTTAGACTGTGCCACTGGGTTGGAAGTTCAACTTGGAAATATAAACAGCTGCCCTACGGTCATAATTTTCAGGAATGAAAAGCTAAGACCAGTATGGAAGAGATGAAAGATGTGACTGCCTCTGTAACATTTGTTCTTGCTCTCACTTCCCAGAACTTAACTCAATTCCATGACATTTGTTAAAGCAACACTGTGTTCAATGTGCCACTCTAAGTCTTGGGGGCAAGAGGAGGGAAAGGCTGAGAAGATGCTTTGTTCTCCAAGGACTTACAGTGTGCGTGTGTAGTCAGTCATGTCCAACTCTGTGACCCCATGGACTGTAGCCTACCAGGCTCCTCTGTCCACGGCATTTCCCAGGCAAGAAGACTGGAGTGGGTTGCCATTCCTTGCTCCAAGGGATCTTTCCGAGCCAGGGATCGAACCCGAGCCTCCTGCATCTCTTGCACTGGCAGGTGGTTTCTTTACCGCTAAGCCACCTGGGAACCCCCAGGGCTCACTAGCTCGTCAGAGATACAAACCATTAAAATGTAGGCATGAGCCAAGTGAGTGGGATGAGAGGGAGGGCGAGTGCAGGAGGGGCCCCTGGGGTGGTCTTCAGTGGGAGTGTGACCTAAGTGGGCACTGAAGGCCGGCTGGGGAGAGACCCAGAGTTAGGGTATCCCAGGATGAGGGGCCATCACGCTGCTCAGGTGTGAAGCACGTTCCTGGACTTACTAGAGGCCAAACTGCAGGAACCAAAGAGGCCAGGCAGAACCCCGGCCGTGAGATCACGGACGCCCAGTGATGTGTGAGGCCCTCCAGGGAGCAGGCGGCTCGCGGGCACCAAAGGGTGGGCACAGGGCAGGAGACAGAGGGCTGGAGGAACCGGACACCCAAGGGGAGGATTTCAGAAATGAAGGTGTTCAAAAAGGAGACTAGAAGGCTCACTCGAAACTAAAGAAATGTAGATTTTAAAAAACTGTCTATCAGCTTCCCATATGGCTCAGTGGGTAAAGAATCTGCCCGCAATGCAGGAGATACAGGAAATGCAGGTTCAATCCCTGGGTCGGGAAGATCCCTTGGCAGGGGAAATGGCAACCCACTCCAGAATTCTTGCCTGGAAAATCCTATGGACAGAGGAGCCTGGCAGGCTACAGTCCATGGGGACGCAAAGAGTCGGACACGACTGAGCCACTAACACGCTAAATTAGCAATTATTAAAATAACAAGTATAAAGTTTAGTGTTTGCAGGAGTGCTAGAAAACAGCTACGCTGCTCCCAGGGTTCAGGCAGACTGAGCCAACCCCAGAGGAGGGCAGTTCGGCGGCAGAAATTCACTTCTTGAAGAACCCTGGCCCAGATACTTCCCGGAGAATTTCTGCAGCTCAAACTTAAATGATAGGGACATAACTTGGAAGCAATCCTGACCTGATTTCTCAGGGATTTCTCATCCTGGCATCATTTTAAGACAACGATTTCCTAGTTCTGTGTCTCAGCGTCACCCCCGGCAGAGGGCCGCCAGTGTCCCCCACTTACAAAGGGCACCCACCGCGTTGCCTCCTTAACTGCTGGTGAGAGGCTCCTACTCGTTCCAATAGAAGTGTAAGTGGAACTGTCGTGAGCTCACCAGCTAAAGCGTGTGTAATTGCAGCCTGACAAACATCCTATTTAAAGATGTGCTCTTTCTATGCCGACCCCGTAATTATTTAGCATTTATAGATCATGCCATAATTACGGAGCACTTTATAAACATTTGGCTAAATTTCTCTTTAAAACAGCCACAACCTCAAGCAATGTGGGGAGAGAGAATGCCTACAGAAGGTCCTGAGCGTGTCCTGCCAAGAGTGTGGCAGTGAATGGGCACACCGGTGACAGAGGGTCCACCTGGTGGGGGCTCTCTGGACACACCCCTCCGCCCCGCTCTCCTGGCTTCTACCCCTGGGCACCGCCAGCCCTTCAGACCACCTTGCAGTCAGCTGGCAGGTCCCCCCACGGCACGAGCAGCCAGGGAGGGTGATGTCACATCGCATCACTTCAGAAGGTCAGGAGCGAAGCCTATAGATACTTGTGATGCCCCAGCACCTGGTACATGACATCAGAAGCGGGAACCGTGCAGGTCTGCAAACCTTGCTGGTGTCTCCTGGCAGGAATCACAGGAACGCTCTCGGGGGTAGCCTCCAACTGGCCCTGCCACCCTGACCACGATACCTGCCCGGGCCATCCCTTGGCGCCCGAGTCCTCATCTTTACAGCCCAGGCTTCACAGGGGTTGTTTAAGGATTTAAAAAGTTCATTTGTCCTCCTTAGGTGGAGCATATGTTGAAGAGGTTAAGAATGTATAAGAGTCGGACAAACCTGGGGTGTATTCCTGGTTCCACCTTTCATGAGCCATGGCTATGAGACAAGGTGGTTAACCTTTGCACTAAAATTCAGGTTCTAGATTTCTATCATGGGAGCAGCAGTATCTTTCCCAGGCATTTTGTAATGAAATGTGATCAAGTATTGGGTTGGCCAAAAACTTCATTTGGATTTGTCCATAAGACCTTACAGAAAAAGGTCTTCATTGGCCAAATGAACTATTTGACCAACCTGATAAATAACATATGCTCCATCTGCCCAGAACACAGTGTCACCTAAACACACGCTGACCCTCTTCCGCCTCGATTCAGGAATGACAGTTTGGACGGTGTTCATGTGAGCACTGGAGAGCCGAAAAGAACACACGCTTGTTTGCACATCGGAGTCTCAAAGACCTTCCAAATACACGTCATGCACTCTCCACAGCTTGCCCTTACAGCGAGGCGGCAGACCGCCTGCCGGTCCCGAGCTCCTCAAAAACACACCCGAGATCCTGCATCTCACACCCACGGCCAGATCTAGTGACTCCGAATCTGCATTTCAACAAGACCCCCAAATGACTTGCATACACGTTGAAGTGGAGAATCAGCATTCAGCCTCCAAACCAAGACTGACTCTACCCACCCATTTCCGGTTCTGTTGCCAGGGGTCTGTGACAATCTCCCTAAGCTTCCATAAATGTAAACAGGGTCAAGTGAATACCCACCTCAGGGTGGTATGAGGATAAAAGGTAAAGCTTTTAGCAAGAGCCTGGCACAGAGGCTCTTGTAACACGTATGAGCAATCTAGATTATATTTAGATAACAGAGACTTTAAACTGCTACCTAAGTTATCTCGGGGATCTTTGCAGGAACACTGTGCTGCTCTGGGAGGAACAGGTAATATCACCTTCATTCCCTGGGGGGATGAGGGGGGCTGCTTTTGGATGCTCAGGAGGTCACGTGATGACCTGGTGAATGGAGGCAGAATGTAGCATCTTGAGAGTGCATAGAAGTCCCAGCAGGAGGGTGAGGTTACCATCACCCCTTTGCCTAAAGAACAGTGTGTCTGGGGACACCCTCAACAGAGCCCGGTATCGCAGAGAAGGGCACCTGTCCTGTCGAGCCAACCGGAGTTGTCACACCTACCCTGCAAACAGCCAGGTGGTGGTGCCTGCCATGGCCAGGTCACCTTGGCCGGATCGGAACCCAGGTTTCCTGACCTAATGTCCGCTCTCCCTCACACTCCAGCGCATCTGCTTCTGGCTCGGTTAATCCTTGTGGGAAGAGTAAATCTTTCCCTACAGGCCTTTGTCAGGTGAGATCTCTTCCAGTGGAGGTACCCGCAGAGTCCCCTCACGACCGCACCTGGACGTGCAGCATTTATGGTTTAAACAGTTTCAGAGATCAAGACAGATTTTAACCAGAGGTGGTTGGAAGCAGGACGTGCCAGCCTCTGGCCTGAGCGAGTGTATCCACAGGCCAGGAATAAGTGGGCACACGGCAAGACTGCCGCTGAGCCTTTGGGCTTGGCATGGCCTGGAAGCCTTAGGGGGCCGCAGGGGTCATGTGGAAGCCTTTCCCTGTTCTGAACCACGTTCCAAACTCAATGCATCTGAATTTTAACCTTCATTTGGCCAGCACCCCCACCCACCCAATGGAGGGGTTTATAAGTGTTTTTTAGACTGCTTGATGTCTAGCTTTGAAATAAAAGGACAGAGAACTCTATAGAGAAGGTGGGCAGACGTTGGGGCGGCTGGGGATACCCTGGTGGTCGCGTTGATCGCGGTGTCAGACTGGCTTCTCCTCTCTGGCCGGCCCTCGCGCTGCCTGGGGACAGTCTCCGGGTGCTGCTTGTCAGAGGTCATGTCATTCTGGGACTTGGAGAGTTCTAGAAAAGAAATACAAGGAAGACAGGTGGGAGCCCACAGCTTTGCTGAGACCTTTCTCCAGGATTTCCCATCCCGAGCTCTGGGGCCCAGAGGAGAGTCCCTGACATCCCACTGGACGTGGGACCCCAGCACAGGACAGGGGGGCTGGCTCCTGAATGGTGACCATGCGTTTCCAGGTCTCTGCAGGCAGGGCCGCCATTAAGGGGGTTCAAGCCCAACCTCCCCACCAGGTTGCCCCGAATTTAGGTCATTATATATCCCAAGTGTCTGGTTGTCCAAACACAAAGAAGGCAGCTGAACAAACAAGCTGGGTTTTAGGGGCTCCTTACAAAGATTTTACAATTAAATACCACTTCTTGGGGTAGAAATAAGCCTTGGGGTATCCTTATAACCATTTCCATAAGCAAACCCTGAAAAGATGACTTAAAAATTTCTTTGCAATAAAGTAGTTTCGAATTAAGATGAGTAAAGAAAGGAAGGAAGGAACCCCACATGGTAAGTGCCCCCTCAAAGGTGACTGTGTCCTTTAAAAGGCTTCCTTTTCCCAGGAGAGCCTTGTTACTCTAACGTGGACCTTGTCACTCTAACACGGACCTTGAAACCACTCAACAGAGATATAATACAGTTCACATATATCATTTTAAATTTTCTAGTGACCACATTTTAAAAAGCAAAAAGCACCAGGCAAAGTTAATTATAATACTATATTTCATTTAATGCAACGTATCCAGTATATTAGGACTTCCCTGGTGGCTCAGACGGTAAAGCGTCTGCCTACAGTGCTGGAGAGCGGGGTTCAATCCCTGGGTTGGGAAGATCCCCTGGAGAAGGAAATGGCAACCCACTCCAGTACCCTTGCCTGGAAAATCCCATGCAAGGAGGAGTGTGGTAGGCTACAGTCCATGGGGTCACAAAGAGTCAGACACGACTGAGCGACTTCACTTTCACTTTCATTCAATGTATTGTGAAAATATATTATCAGTATTAAAATTATTAATGAAAATGTTCATTTTTTGGTCAATAGCGAGTCTCCTGAATCCGACGTGCATTTTCCTCTGGCCACATTTCAAGAGCCACGAGGTCAGAGGCTATCGTGTTGGGCAGCGCCCCTTCAGAGCGCCCCTCTGTCTTGAGGCCCACCCCTTGCGCTGTTGATGAGTGTCTCCCGTGCGCGCCAGGCAGGGCTGAGTTGGTACATTGCCTCTGTACTCTAGACGAGATCCCAGACGCGCCCACCTCCCCCACAAAACCTTGGGGCTTCCGTCCCCTGTCCCCAGGATACGCCAGAGGCACTCCCCTCCCAGCAGTGCCGTCCACACCGCTGTCCAGTCTACCCGCTGGAAGCTCTGGGGCCTCCTGCTCTGCTGGCAGCTAGAAAGGTCCCAGTGCACGCCGGGCCTTCAGAGCTGTTGCTGATGCAGACACGGGACGGGGGAAGGGCCCTGGCTTTCTCCAGGAGCTGGTGTGCGTGCCTGGCCTGCAGGGCGGTGCCAGAACCCCTGGAGAGGCAGCCACTTACTTTTCATGTGGGTGGTGACAGACAGAAACAAATTTTCCACGGACTTATTGAATCCTTTAAACTGCCCGAGTTCCTGCAACTAAAGCAGAGACAGAAGGAGAGAGAATGAGACTTCTGTCTGATGACGTGTTTGCCCCAGCAGGCTCCAGGCCACCAACCCCCAAACACCTGCATGGGTGGGCGAAGGCATGTGTGGGTTTTCGGGGTGCACATGGGTGTGTGCGCGTGTGTCTCTGGGGCACAGGCCTCTAGGGAGGAGGGAGGAGACCTCTTTATTCAGCATCTCTCCTCTGAGTTTTGACAACTGCCTTAAAGGAAGGGGTAGTACCGTGTGGTTGTCGAAAAGCTAACTACCTCATAGAAATAAGCATGGACACGTCACGGGCTCAAAGACTCAGCGAGCAAATTCTCGGTTCTCTAGCCTCCTTCTCTTACGTCCCTGACCCCAGCTCGGCCCAGAGAGGACGTCAACGTGGGCAGAATGCCTGTGACACAAGAGAGGGCTGAACAGACTGGCCCAGGGGTCAGGTCCACCCCCCCAGTGCAGAAGAGAGAGGAAAAGGCAGAGAAAGAACAGAAATGAGGCCACCCCCTCCGTGAGTCTCATCCACCCATCGTCCATCCATCCACCTGTCCCAGTAATATGTCTTGGGCATGTCTGTGCTTGAGTAACTCCAGATAAATTACTCTCAAGGAGTAAAGGAAATCTCTCCCAACGAGAGAGTAGAGCAGGATTTTGAAGGTCACTCTGGGGGTCTCGGTCTGAAACTGGAAAAAGAATTCTCTCACTAGCAGACATGTATTTCCTGTACATAGATGGAGTTACTCCCTTTAATACACAGAATAATAAATAATCAAGACCACATGTTTCCATGGCACTTAACATTATTTCCATGTACCAGCACAGACATTATTGGGGTAATTTCTTATACCAGCTGTGGGAGGCGAGCCAGACAAGTATGATTATTGCCGCCTCCCAGGTGGGAGCCCAGGTAAGTCCCCCAGAATCACACAGCTAACTGCTCTGGATGGAAAGAGTCCTGGTCTTCTTTACACTATGCTATGCTATGCTAAGTCACTTCAGTCGTGTCCGACTCTGTGCGACCCCATAGACGGCAGCCCACCAGGCCTCCCCGTCCCTGGGATTCTCCAGGCAAGATCACTGGAGTGGGTTGCCATTTCCTTCTCCAGTGCATGAAAGTGAAAAGAGAAAGTGAAGTCGCTCAGTCATGTCCGACCCTAAGCGACCCCATGGACTGCAGCCTACCAGGCTACTCCGTCCGTGGCATTTTCCAGGCAAAAGTACTGGGGTGGGGTGCCACTATGCTATGCTAAGTCACTTCAGTCGTGTCCGACTCTGTGCGACCCCAAAGACGGCAGCCCACCAGGCCTCCCCGTCCCTGGGATTCTCCAGGCAAGAACACTGGAGTGGGTTGCCATTTCCTTCTCCAACGCATGAAAGTGAAAAGAGAAAGTGAAGTCGCTTAGTCATGTCCGACTCTTAGCGACCCCATGGACTGCAGCCTACCAGGCTCCTCCGTCCATGGGGTTTTCCAGGCAAGAGTACTGGAGTGGGGTGCCATTGCCTTCTCCTTCTTTACGCTAAGCACCTACAAACACTCAAAGACACGCATATGCACATTTCCACAGGTACTCCCCCATCTGTGAGTCACACGCCTGTAAATCAACCTGTATTTCCCTTTCCAACCCCCAAAGGCCCCTGACACACACGGGAGCCCGTCCAGACCCCCACACTCAAGGGCACGGGGAGGGGACAGAAGCAAGAAAACAAGAGTGAAGAGATACGGATGTGGGACGCAGGCGGAAGACGCGTCCACTGAGGCCGGGGCGTGGCAGGGGGCGGGCCCATGGCCCAGCGCGTGATGGGAACCCAGACCCCAGGCAGAGCCCAGCACCTCCGGCTTCCTATGGGGGCCCCCCTTCCCTCCTGGCCTTGGGACCCTCCAGCCAAGGCTGGATCGCTCTGCCACGAGGCTCAGCCTCTCGGCGCCATCTCCTCCGCGTCCGCCCCCGCCTCCTCCCCACCCCCGTCCCCACCCAGCGGGCACCGGACGGGCACGTTACCCTGGCAGAGCCGCCGCCACACTGGCTTTCACTGAGAGGCGGTGGAGTGGGAGGAACCACAGAGATCTTGTTGCTGAGGGGAAACACAGGGATAAGAAATGGATTGTGAGTATTGTGTGTATACAGCATTCACATTTGTCCTGTAATTCAAGTCCTCTGCCTTTCTGCAAAAAAATACGCTTCCTCACGTTTTAGAAGAGGGCCCAGCAGCCTGCCTGGATTCACTCCACCCAGGGCTGATTCCTGGGGTCTGAACGTTGGACACACAGTCCTGTGGTCCCAGGCCCGGGCACTGTACTCCAGCAGTGTGTTCACAAAACAGCTGGGGTGCTGGGCCCCGGCTCTGTGGCCTGGCTGCCCTGGCACCCGGACTCCACACGTGGGTGCCACGTGGACCTGAGCGTCCTCTTAGTGGACAGCACCCAGCAGAAGGCACCAGATGTCACAGATGTAGAAACTGACCGTAAGAGGACTCGTGAGTTTAAGCTAAAAGCAGCTGGCAGGGGGACGGATGGAGTAAAACAGTGAAAACTCCAGAAATTGGAAAGTCTCACCATAAACAAAACAAAACAAAAGCTGCTGGTGGAGACTCTTCAAGAATACTTTAATAAATCCGGCATAGTCGGGTGTGTGAATTATTGCTCGCTTCATGATGGCTGGGTGTTTAGAATTTTGTTTATAAAGTTACTATCTCTCAGGCCATTATTCAAACCCAACAATGTTGATTCCACAAATGTTTGTAAAGTGTTAGGCGCCAGGCAAGATGTTGGGGACATGAATGATTCATAAAAGCAAATGCTTGGTGTAGAATCTCACTGGTGTGTGTGCTCAGTCATGTCTGACTCTTTGCCACCCCATGGACTGTAGCCCACGAGGTTGCTCTGTCCATGGAATTTTCCAGGCAGGAATACTGGAATGGGTTCATTTCCTTCTACAGGGAATCTTCCTGACTCAGGGATTGAACCCGAGTCGCTTTCGTCTCCTGCAACGGCAGGCTGATTCTTTACCACCGAGCCACCCGGGAGGTCCTGAATGTCACTGGACATGCCATCAAAAACAACATTTCCTTTCCTGAAAACATATTAAAAAATTCAAGAAACAAAATGTCTTGTGAGAAAATCCTATGTTCGATCCTTCTAGCTTTTCATAAGAACATGGAAATATCTCTGAATCTTCTCCAGGCACTTTTTATCATCTTTTTTTTACAAGTTACATTCCAGAGCAGTGACATCTGAAAGTCAGGAGACCTATACGTTGTTTCAGCGAGTCCTCTGCGCTCCAGCCCCCAGGGCCCAGGACAGCCTGGCCTCTGACAACACTCACCTCAGCTTCTGATAAGATTGCAAGAGCTTTGCTCCGGCTGTCTCGTGCTTGCCTGGAAGAGATATCCGTAGAGGTCATTTATTAGTAAGAATACAACGCAGATGATGGAAATACAGGATCTAATACATTAAAATTATTATTTTCCTAACAGTGCATCTTGTGATTAAAAAGCAAGAGACCATTTTGGGGTGTGCGCTGTTGCTGGGTCATATTCAACTCTTTGAAACCCCAGGCTTCTCTGTCCATGGAGTTTTTCAGGCAAGAATGCCAGAGTGGGTTGCCATTTCCCCCTCCAGGGGATCTTCCTGACCCAAGGATCGAACCTTCGTCTCCATCTGCTTCTGCATTGGCAGGTGGATTCTTTACCACTGAGCTACCTGGGACTCTGTACATTTTACCAAAAAATCATGAAACTGTACATTTAAACAGGTGAGTTTTGTGTTACCTAAATTATATTCCACCTAAAGCTGATGTTCCACACACGCATACACCCACACACAGTATGAGACAATACTTGCTGGAAACGATTGCTTTTACTGAAAGTTGATGCTGAATTAGGTTTTTAAATTCTGGATCATTTGAAAAACACTTCAAGCTTCTAAGCTTCCAGTTGTCCTCGGCAAACATTTCATAATGGAGTGACTATATTCCTTTAAACATTCTTTGTTACGCAGATTGAATTAATCTTTTAAAAAAATGTAATCTACTTATTTCTAGTTATAGAGGCTAATAATTTCCTAAATAAGACTCCATCTGATATAGTACTCTTTTTGTTTCAAGGAAAGGGGATTTTATGATGTGCTGTATTAAGACCCTAAAAATAGCCCTCTCTAAAGCCCACAGTCCTGTGAACACAATGTTTCCCAGCCCAATGCACAGGGTGAGGTCAGCCTGGAGACCAGGAGTGGATTCACTCAGGGAAGTTCCCCAGAAGCCCCCAGAGCGCCCAGCACACAGCCGAGCACTGCCAGATGCATGGTCCTCGGAGGTCAGAGCAGCTCCTGTGTTGTGCTTTCAGAAGGCTTTCTTGTTGCTGTTCAGTCACTCAGTGTCCAGCTCTTTGTGACCCCATGGACTGCAGCACGCCAGGCTTCCCTGTCCTTCACCATCTCCTGGAGTTTGCTCAGACTCATGTCCACTGAGTCGGTGATGCCATCCAACCATCTCATCCTCTGTCATCCCCTTCTCCTCCTTCCGTCAATCTTTCCCAGCATCAGGGGCTTTTCCAATGAGTCAGCTCTTCACATCAGGTGGCCAAAGTACTGGAGCTTCAGCTTCAGTCCTTCCAAAGATTATTCAGGACTGATTTCCTTTAGCATGGACTGGTTTGATCTCCTTGCAGTCCAAGGGACTCTTAAAGTCTTCTCCAACACCACAGTTCAAAAGCATCAATTCTTTGGCCCTCAGCTTTCTTCATGGTCCAACTCTCACATCTGTACATGACTATAGGAAAAACCATAGCTTTGACTAGACAGACCTTTGTCCGCAAAGTGATGCCTCTGCTTTTTAATACACTGTCTAGGTTTGTCCTAACTTTTCTTCAGAAGGCTATAATCCATCCCAAAGAAAGACTTAAATATTTCATTATCTCCATAAGACAGGAGGCAGGACGGCAGGGGCGGGGTAGTAAGACAGTCAGGAATTACAGGGAGCCTTTGGGTGGGGGGCAAAGTACTCTGATATCAAGCCCCAAACCTTAAAGCTGGGGATGGCTAACCCCCCCAGCTGACCCTGATCTGATCTCCCCCTCCCCCCAATTCCATGTGATTCTCCAGGTAACAGTACTGGAGTGGGTAGCTGTTCCCTTCTCCAGAGGATTTTCCCAACCCAGGGATTGAACCCAGGTCTTCTGCATTGCAGGCAGATTCTTTACCGTATGAGCTACAGGGACTAAACCCACTGCCAGTCAGGGGTCCTAACTTGGGGGGCTCAGGTGACGGATGAGCCCTGAAATCACATTTCAAACTGTGAGTCCACTTGCCCGTGTGCATTTTTCTGGGGTTCACCGCGGTGCTCACCAGACTCAGGGGCTCAGTGAGCCTCGTCACTGTCCGACTACAAAACAACCCTTTAAAAATAAAAAAGGCCTCACCCCGAAGGCTGAGCGCTAAACCAGCAGGGCCAGCTTGTAAAGAGTGAAGGCTCACATCTGCAGAAGCCTCGGGGAAGAAGACTGGCTGGAATCTAAAGGGCCCCGAGTGCACCAAGGGCCTGTCACTGCGAAAGCAGAGAAAAACAGAGGAAAGAGGGAGATTAGACAGAGACACTGCTCGTTCAGCGTGTCCTGGGCCAGAGCGCAGACTCCAAAGGAGGGGCAGTTCTGAGCCCTGGGTGTGGCAGGGCGGGGCGGGGGGACCCGGCACAGCTCAGGGGCTGCTGGCCCCTCGTCCTCCCAGTCATGGACTGCTGAGACTGCTGCCCAGAGGCACCAGGTGACAGCCCCCTCCTCAAAACGATGCTCCTCTCCCCACCACCTGCAGCCCTCCTACTGCCCACACCTGGGCCTCCACCCTGGGGGTCCACTCTCACACCAACCCTTAAGGAGGGTGCCCCATTGCCCTACTTACCCTGGGCATTCTCCACTCACTCCCCTCGCTAATTGCCTTTATAACCCGGGCCTGTGCTGCTGCTGCTGCTAAGTCGCTTCAGTCGTGTCCGACTCTGTGCGACCCCATAGACGGAAGCTCACCAGGCTCCCCTGTCCCTGGGATTCTCCATGTACCTCCCTCCTAAACCTCAGCTTGGTCTCCCCATCACATTCCTAAATAGCCTTCCTGAGCCCCTGGAGGCTGGGCCTACACACACGGCTTTCTGCTGCCCCCTGCTGGCGGCACTGGGAACCACCACCCTCGGCATCGACACACCCTATCTGTAAAGTCCAAATGGTCAGTATTTCAGGCTCTGTACTTTTCTGTCCCACCTGCTCAACTGTGTGCTTGTGACTGCAGCCATCGTGTTTAAAGAGTGGGTGTGTCTGTGCTCTGATAATGGGCTTTGAAATTTGAATTTCTTGTAATTTTTCAATTCAGTTCAGTTGCTCAGTCGTGTCTGACTCCTTGCAACCCCATGGACTGCAGCACGCCAGGCCTCCCTGTCCATCACCAACTCAAACTCATGTCCATTGAGTCGGTGATGCCATCCAATCATCTCATCCTCTGTTGTCCCCTTCTCCTCCCGCCTTCAATCTTTCCCAGCATCAGATCAGATCAGATCAGATCAGTCGCTCAGTTGTGTCCGACTCTGCGACCCCATGAACCGCAGCACGCCAGGCCTCCCTGTCCATCACCAGCTCCCGGAGGTCACTCAGACTCGCATCCATCGAGTCAGTGATGCCATCCAGCCATCTCATCCTCTGTCGTCCCCTTCTCCTCCTGCCCCCGAATCCCTCCCAGCATCAGAGTCTTCTCCAATGAGTCAACTCTTCGCATGAGGTGGCCAAAATACTGGAGTTTCAGCTTTAGCATCATTCCTTCCAAAGAAATCCCAGGATTGATCTCCTTCAGAATGGACTGGTTGGATCTTCTTGCAGTCCAAGGGACTCTCAAGAGTCTTCTCCAACACCACAGTTCAAAAGCATCAATTCTTCGGCGTTCAGCCTTCCTCACAGTCCAGTTCTCACATCCATACATGACCACAGGAAAGACCATAGCCTTGACTAGGCGAACCTTTGTTGGTAAAGTAATGTCTCTGCTTTTGAATATGCTATCTAGGTTGGTCATAACTTTCCTTCCAAGGAGCAAGCGTCTTTTAATTTCATGGCTGCAGTCACCATCTGCAGTGATTTTGGAGCCCAGAAAAACAAAGTCTGACACTGTTTCCACTGTTTCCCCATCTATTTCCCATGCAGTGATGGGACCAGATGCCATGATCTTCGTTTTCTGAATGTTGAGCTTTAAGCCAACCCTTTCACTCTCCACTTTCACTTTCATCAAGAGGCTTTTTAGCCCCTCTTCACTTTCTGCCATAAGAGTGGTGTCATCTGCATATCTGAGGTTATTGATATTTCTCCCGGCAATCTTGATTCCAACTTGTGTTTCTTCCAGTCCAGCATTTCTCATGATGTACTCTGCATATAAGTTAAATAAACATGGTGACAATATGCAGCCTTGACGTACTCCTTTTCCTATTTGGAACCAGTCTGTTGTTCCATGACCAGTTCTAACTGTTGCTTCCTGACCTGCATACAGATTTCTTAAGAGGCATATCAGGTGGTCTGGTATTCCCATCTCTTTAAGAATTTTCCATAGTTTATTGTGATCCACACAGTCAAAGGCTTTGGCATAGTCAATAAAGCAGAAATAGATGTTTTTCTGGAACTCTCTTGCTTTTTCCATGATCCAGTGGATGTTGGCAATTTGATCTCTGGTTCCTCTGCCTTTTCTAAAACCAGCTTGAACATCAGGAAGTTCACGGTTCACATATTGCTGAAGCCTGGCTTGGAGAATTTTGAGCATTACTTTACTAGCGTGTGAGATGAGTGCAATTGTTCGGTAGTTTGAGCACTCCTTGGCATTGCCTTTCTTTGGGATTGGGATGAAAACTGACCTTTTCCAGTCCTGTGGCCACTGCTGAGTTTTCCAAATTTGCTGGCATATTGAGTGCAGCACTTTCACAGCATCATCTTTCAGGACTTAGAATAGCTCCACTGGAATTCCATCACCTCCACTAGCTTTGTTCATAGTGATGCTTTCTAAGGCCCATTTGACTTCACATTCTAAGATGTCTGGCTCTAGGTCAGTGATCACATCATCATGATTGTCTAGGTCTTGAAGCTCTTTTTTGTACAGTTCTTCTGTGTATTCTTGCCACCTCTTCTTAATATCTTCTGCTTCTGTTAGGTCCACACCATCTCTGTCCTTTATCATGCCCATCTTTGCATGAAATGTTCTTTTGGTATCTCTGATTTTCTTGAAGAGATCCCTAGTCTTTCCCATTCTGTTGTTTTCCTCTATTTCTTTGCATTGATCACTGAAGAAGGCTTTCTTATCTCTTCTTGCTATTCTTTGGAACTCTGCATTTAGATGTTTATATCTTTCCTTTTCTCCTTTGCTTTTCGCTTCTCTTCTTTTCACAGCTATTTGTAAGGCCTCCCCAGACAGCCATTTTGCTTTTTTGCATTTCTTTTCCATGGGGATGGTCTTGATCCCCGTCTCCTGTACAATGTTACGAACCTCATTCCATAGTTCATCAGGCACTCTATCTATCAGATCTAGGCCCTTAAATCTATTTCTCACTTCCACTGTGTAATCATAAGGGATTTGATTTACGTCATACCTGAATGGTCTAGTAGTTTTCCCTACTTTCTTCAATTTCAGTCTGAATTTGGCAATAAGGAGTTCATGGTCCGAGCCACAGTCAGCTCCTGGTCTTGTTTTTGCTGATTGTATAGAGCTTCTCCATCTTTGGCTGCAAAGAATATAATCAATCTGATTTCGGTGTTGACCATCTGGTGATGTCATGTATAGAGTCTTCTCTTGTGTTGTTGGAAGAGGGTACTTGCTATGACCAGTGCATTTTCTTGGCAAAACTCTATTAGTCTTTGCCCTGCTTCATTCCATATTCCAAGGCCAAATTTGCCTGTTACTCCAGGTGTTTCTTGACTTCCTACTTTTGCATTCCAGTCCCCTATAATGAAAAGGACATCTTTTTTGGGTGTTAGTTCTAAAAGGTCTTGTAGGTCTTCATAGAACCTTTCAACTTCAGCTTCTTCGGCATTACTGGTTGGGGCATAGACTTGGATTACTGTGACATTGAATGGTTTGCCTTGGAAACGAACAGAGATCATTCTGTCATTTTTGAGATTGCATCCAAGTACTGCATTTCGGACTCTTTTGTTGACCATGATGGCTACTCCATTTCTTCTGAGGGATTCCTGCCCACAGTAGTAGATATAATGGTCATCCGAGTTAAATTCACCCATTCCAGTCCATTTTACTTCGCTAATTCCTAGAATGTCGACATTCACTCTTGCCATCTCTTGTTTGACCACTTCCAATTTGCCTTGATTCATGGACCTGACATTCCAGGTTCCTATGCAATATTGCTCTTTACAGCATCGGACTTTGCTTCTATCACCAGACATATCCACATCATCAGTCTTTTCAAATGAGTCAGTTCTTCGCATCAGGTGGCCAAAGTATTAGAGTTTCAGCTTCAGCATCAGTCCTTCCAATGAGTTATTCAGGACTGATTTCCTTTAGGATGGACTGGTTGGATCTCCTTGCTGTCCAAGGGACTCTCAAGAGTCTTCTCCAACACCACACAGTTCAAAACCATTAATGCTTCAGGGCTCAGCTTTCTTTATGGTCCAACTCTCACATCCAGCCATGACTGCTGGAAAAACCATAGCTTTGACTAGACAGACCTTTGTTGGCAAAGTAATGTCTCTGCTTTTTAATATGCTGCCTAGGTTGTAATTTTTTATGTCTCACAAAAGTTCTTCTTTTGATTTCTAACCATTAAGATATGTAAAACTCATTCTCAGCTCACGGGAGTTACAAGAATGGGCAGAGGGACAGGCTTGGCCCAGGGGAGCCAGGGTGCCCCGCGCTCTTTTTCCTCCAGGTGTTGGCGGGGGCGGGGGGCAGCTCTCAGCAGGGAGCTAGTGAGCAATGCAGAGTCCCAGGCGCACCCCCAGCCCCCCGGAGGCGGCCTGGGGCGGTGAGGCCTGGAGCAGCCCTGGGGCTCTGTTCCGGTGTATCACCAATTTACTGCTTTTTTCTCTTCTACTTCTCAGTCATTTCTTACCAGAGGCTTTCCTTAAAAAGCACTAAACATTTATTTTTTGTAACTTTTTTTTTAATTCGCATAATGACTATGGGGAAATGCTCGTGGAAAGATGCCCCCCTGAGGTCTCCCTGACTGGCAGGTTGAGGTCCTGCTCTGGCGGCCTCCTTCGGCTTTACCGAGAGCGGCTGTGGGTCTGGGTCCTGGGGTCCTAGGCTCCGGGCACATTCAGAAAGTCATAGAGACATTTATTATCCTCAAAGCTGACTGTCTGCCAGGGGCTGTGTGGGACACTCTGACTGCATTTGCTGTGGGGCGTCCCCAGGAGCCGTCTCAACTCTGTAAGTGAAAACCTAGGCTCACAGGGACAGTGCTGCTGTGCAGTCGCTCAGTCGGTCCGACTCTGCGCGACCCCATGGACTGCAGCACTCCAGGCTCCCCTGTCCTTCACCGTCTCCCGGAGCTTGCTTAAACTCACGTCCACAGAGTCCATGATGACATCCAACCACCTCATCCTCTGTCTCCCCCTTCTCCTCCTGCCTTCAAAGCACAGTGGACTGCGTAATGGGCCCAACATTACAAATGACAAAAAAGCTGGCATTCACGTGACAACTCGCCTACAAAGCCAGACACAGCAAAGTTAGGGCAGCATGCCAGTGACCATATGAGGGGGTGACCTTCTCTCTGCTCTAGCTCGTGTTTGAAATGTTCGTAATAAAAAGCAAGGGCTTTTTCTGTGGGGAACCACCAAACGTAAACCAACGACCAAGTCCCTTAAAATTCTTAATCCTATCTGAATTTTATAAGTGGTTTGTACTTGTCATGCGTATCTTATCCTGCTTAAGAAACGAGGCCTGTGATTGCGGCGTCCAGCCTCTGGTGGGGCAGCAAGTGGCCAGCAGTGAGCGTGTTGCTAGCACCCGCCAGAGGCTGCCTCTCCCCCTACCCCTCACCCTCCAAAGCACGCTCCAGGTCCTGTCCTTGGCTTGCAACTCCCAGCCTTCGCAGCTTCTTCAGCCAACACACAGAGCTGCTTTGGGTTGAGAAAAGATACGCTGAAGCCCTCCCCCCAGGCAACTGTGAACGTGACCGCCCTTGGAGACAGGAGTCTTTGCAGATGGAACTCAGGTGAGGTCATCCTGGTAGGTCCTGATCCAACATAACTGGTGTCCTTGAAAAACGGAGACACAAGGACAGAGGGGCAGACACGCACTGAGGGAAGACGGCACGACCACAGAGGCAGAGACTGGAGCGATGCGTCTACGAGTCAAGGACACCGAGGACTGCCGGGAGGGGCAGGGAGGGATTCTCCTCCAGAGCCGGCAGAGGAAACGGGTACTTCGGAAACTTGACTTTGGACTTTCAACCTCCAGAGCTGAGAGACGATACATTTCTGCTGTTTCAAGCCACCCAGGTCACTGTAACTTGTCACAGCATCTGGAGAGAGCCATCTCGGAGGTCCCGTGTGACAGTCTCTCCTGGCCACCCGCTGCAGGTCTCGGTGAAGCTGAACTTCCTAGGAGCCCCACCGCCACTAGGCGGCGCCGCCCACCACGTTGTGCCTCTGCGTTCCGTCTAGTGGTTTATTCTCTCGACCTGCCTCACCAGGCTCCTCTCGTCGTGGTTGCCAGGCGCAGTTGCCCTAAAATCCCCCTGATGCCCTGTAACTGCTGGCATATACATCCGTCTCCCCTGCTAGACGGTGAACCCTTTGAGGACTCGGGCCACGTCAGTGTCGCCAGCACCAGCGGGCTTGCCAAGCAGAGGGGGGTTATAATAAATATAACAGTAACCAATGCTATTTTAGCAATAAGTGTGACCTCATTCGAGCTGTACCAAATATATATGAAACAAGGTCATTTTTTTTTACCACTTGGCTTCCGCATAATTTTGTCCACTCATTCACATTCGTTGTGTATAATACACACGGCTCTTTACAGAGAGAAGAGTCAGAAAACACAACCTCTGCTCATAAGCGGGAACTTATGGAGCGGTAGGCATCCCCATGAACCACAGGGCACAGCAGAGGCTTCTAGATCCAAAACCAGCCTGCGACTGGCACAGGGTGTCTGTGGCAAGTCATCACACATCTGTGTGCTACTGGATATACTGCATCTACTTTTATATCCACTTCTCTAAAAAATAGGTGGAGTCAGAAAGAGAAAAATATCATATATTAACACACTTATGCGAAATCTAGAAAAGTGGTACAGATGAACCTATCTGCAAAGAAGAAATAGAGGCATAAGACTAGAGAACAAAAGTATGGACACCAAGTGGGGAAAGGCGGGTGGGATGGATTGGGAAATTGGCCTTGACATATATACACTGCTATGTACAGAACTGATGCCTTCAAACTGTGGTGCTGGAGAAGACTCTCGAGAGTCCCTGGATAGCAAGGAGACCAAATCAGTCAATCCTAAAGGAAATCAACTGGATATTCATTGGAAGGACTGATGGTGAAGATCTAATACTTTGACCACCTGATTCAAAGAGGTGACTCACTGGGAAAGCTGTGAGTCAGGCCACCTTTTGCTTGAAGACTCTGTTCACTCCACAGCTGAGTTCCGTGACTTTCCATAGTGCAGGGCTGCTGTGGGGCCTTACACTGTCGGAGAGGAGGTTAATGATCACGTCTTAGAAGAAGACTAAGCTGCACCAATCCCGTGATTCAGAGTGTGAGGCCCCTCAGCCACCTATGACCATGTGATGGAGCTGGCTGACTGATCTGTACTGGGGCATTCCAGAGAGTCTGCCCTCTGCCCTCTTTGGGGACCTCGTCACCCCAGAGAGGCATCAGGGTGGCGGGGTGTGGCATCTGCAGCAGGCAGGGCCACCACAGGTCCAGGGCGCTGGCTGGTGGGCAGCTGGTGTGCTTGGCCAGCGTTAAATGGAGCCTGGTTCCAGGTGGGCATCCATTCTACAGGATTTCTTATAAGCACCTGCCTTATCCCTATTCTTAAATTCTCTTTACTGGAGCACAGTTGCTTTGCAGTGTCGTGTTAGTTTCTGCTGCACAGTGAATCAGCTATATGTATACATGTACCCTCTCTTTTCGGATTTTCTTCCCATTTAGGTCATCACAGAGCATTGAGTAGACTGCCCTGAGCGAGACAGTAGGTTCTCATCAGTTATCTATTTTATACATTGTTGTTGTCATTTAGTCACTAAGTTGTGTCTGACTCTGCGGCCCCATGGACTGCAGCACGCCAGGCCTCCCTGTCCTTCACCATCTCCTGAAGTTTGCTCAAACTCATGTCCATTGAGTCGATGAGGCCATCCAACCATCTCATCCTCTGTCGCCCCCTTCTCCTCCTGCCTTCAATCTTTCCCAGCATCAAAGCAAAGCACACAGGTAGGGGTTACTCACACAAAGCCTCCCTGGGAACTATGCAAATATACTCCATCCAGATGCTCTGTCTGCCCTAGGAGTTGGTCGTAATATATGGATTTTGTTAGAATAACACATTCTGCTGTGCCTTTCAGAAAAATAATCACAATCAACACACAAACCTAGGTGGTCCTCTTACACAGTGCCCAACCTGCACAACTGTATGTGACAGTCCTGAGGGTTGGCCCACAGTGGAGTGGTAAGTATCCTCCAAATGCTAGACAAAGGTGACAAGCCAGAGGCTGGAGCAGGGGGCAGTGTCAGACAATTATAAGGTATTTAGGACTTTCATTTTTCATAGGCAAGAAAAGGTCCCTAGGACAATAAAGTTTTAAACCAATCTTTGGCTCACTTATGCAAAGTGGAAAAAAGTCTTTCCAAAAATTTGACCTAAAAATCCCTTAGAATGTGAAGAACCAGGATATCCTGTCACAAACGGTTTCAGAGTTGGATTCCAGAGCCTTTGAGGGTATATTTTAGTCTTTAGAGATGTTTGAGCTTAGGTGGCACTGGGGCCAAGATACAGTTCTAGGATGGAAGGAGACACAGTCCGCGGCTATGAATCCGCCACCGGAGCCTTTCAGAAGAATGGAAATTAACAACAGGTTTATGAACCTGTGGGCAGAACATGGATCACGTGTGGTGTCTTTCTGCCACTAGACGTTACTCCTCTGCTCAGCTGCAAGAAAGAAAATAATTTTTCCCCTTTAATTAAGCTCCCTGCATCCTATCAGCAGTTCTGAATGGCTTCTATGTTAATAACAATCCTCAAGAGCAGGGCAGTAACTCTTCCACAAAGAGACACCGAAGGTTGAAGATAACTGGCCTGGGCTTGCAGTGAACCAGGGAATAATCAGGTAAAAACTGCTTCTCCACAGCCTCTAACTTTCTCTAAGAACTGAATGTGGGTCTTAAGAGTTCTCTGTCCTAAAGATTCTAGATATTCATTCTTTATCAGATATGTGATTTCCAAATATTTTCTCCCATTTCATGGCTGTCCTTTTTATTCTGTTGATGGTATCCTTTGATGCACAGAACTTTTCTATTTTCATGAAGTCCAGTTTATTTATTTATTTATTTATTTATGGTTGCCTTTGCCTTTGGTATCCCATATAAGAAATCACTGTCCTCCCAAGACTTCAGATTATACTACAAAGCTTCAGTAATCAAAACAGCATGGTATTAGCACAAAACAGGCATACATCTAGAGAAAACGAATGCAAAAAGATCTATGCACCCCAGTGTTCATAGCAGCACTATTTACAGTAGCCAAGACATGGGAACAACCCAAGCGTCCATCAGCAGATGAACGGATAAAGAAGGTGTGGGGTGTGTATATGATAGACTGTTACCAAACCATGAAAGGAAACAATGAAATGAAATACTGCCATTTACAGCAACATGGGTAGACCTAGAGATTATCACACTAACCAAAGTAAGTCAAAGAAAAAGACAGGTGACTTTTCCTCAGTTACAAATGAGCTTATTTACAAGACAGATTCACAGACAAAGCAAACAAACTTATGGTTACCAAAGAGGAAGGGGGAGGAGGGAGAAAGCAGGAGCTTGGGATTAACAGATACATGACTGTATATAAAGTAGATAAACAAGGACCTACTACACAGCACGTGGAGCTGTGTTTAGTATCTCGTGATGACCTGTAACAGAAAGGAATCTGTGGGCCTTAGGAAGCAATTATTGCAAACAAAGCTAGTGGAGATGATGGAATACCAGCTGAGCTAATTCAAATCCTAAAAGATGCTGTTAAAGTGCTGCACTCACTATGCCAGCAAATTTGGAAAACTTAGCAGTGGCCACAGGACTGGAAAGGTCAGTTTTCATTGCAATCCCAAAGAAAGGCAATGCCAAAGAATGTTCAAACTACTGCACAATTATACTCATCTCACACGCTAGTAAAGTAATGCTAAAATTCTCCAAGCCAGGCTTCAACAGTACATGAACCCTGAACTTCCAGATGTTCAAGCTGGATTTAGAAAAGACAAAGAAGGACCAGAGATCAAATTGCCAACATTCGTTGGATAATAGAAAAAGCAAGGGAATTCCAGAAAAACATCTAATTTTGCTTCATTGACTATGCTAAAGCCTTTGACTCTGTGCATCACTACAAACTGGAAAATTATGAAAGATGTGGGACTACCAGACCACTTTACCTGTCTCCTGAGAAACCTGTATGCAGGTCAAGAAGCAACAGTTAGAATTGCACATGGAACAACAGACTGGTTCAAAGTTGGGAAGGGAGCACACTGAGGTGTATGCTGTCACCCTGGATATATATCCAACCTCCATACAGAGCACATAATGTGGGATGCCAGGCTGGATGAATCACAAGCTGAGATCAAGACTGCAGGGAGAATCTCAAGAAATGATGATATTTCATTAAGGTTGCAATAGTAAATGTGAGAAATGTAGTTTGATTTTTATACTCCTGCATGTTAAGAGTTATAAACATGTTTTCTGCAAAAAAAGCCTTTATGTTTTTCACTTACATCCTACTTTAGTGTCAGTGATGGTGTTTGATGGGTGCTGAGTACTATCTTAGCACTATCTTTCAAAGTACTATCTTTTAAAATGTTATTAGTGTTAAGCTCAGCTGGACTTAAAAGTGTGCTTCAGCTTTTACTTGACTGTTCTCAAATTCTTCTTTTAAATCAACAGGTCATAAAGCTATCTCTAACTCAGCTCTCTAGGATCAAATTTTGAAATTAATGTGAGTTAAGGGTGATATTATCAGGGTGATATTTAATAAAAAGAAGACATGTGCATTGAAAAAGAAGATTGCTAAGAGAAATATCAGCAACCTCAGATATGCAGATGATACCACTCTAATGGAAGAAAGTGAAGAGGAACTAAAGAGCCTCTTGATGAGGATGAAAGAGGAGAGTGAAAAAGCTGGCTTGAAACTAAACATTCAAGAAAACTAAGCTCACGGCATCCGGTCCCATCACTTCACTGCAGGTAGATGGGGAAACGATGGAAGCAGTGACATTTGATTTTCTTGGGCTCCAAAATCACTGCAGATGGTGACTGCAGCCATGAAATTAACAGATGCTTCCTTCCTGGGAGGAAAGCTATCACAAACCTAGATAGCATATTAAAAAGAGACATCACTTTGCTGATAAAGTGTATGGTCAAAGGTCTGTATGGTCCAAGCAAGGGTTTTTCCAGTAGTCGTGTATGGATATAAAAGTTGGACCATCAGAATGGCTGCTACCAAAAAGTCTACAAATAGTAAATGCTGGACAGGGTATGGAGAAAAAGGAACCCTCTTACACTGTTGGTGGGAGTGCAAACTAGTACAGCCACTATGGAGAACAGTGTGGAGATTCCTTAAAAAACTGGAACAGAACTGCCATACGACCCGGAGATCCCACTGCTGGGCATACACACGAAGGAAACCAGAATTGAAAGAGACACGTGTACCCCAATGTTCATTGCAGCACTGTTTACAATAGCTAGGACACAAGATATAAGCAACCTAGATGTCCATCCGCAGATGAATGGATAAGCTGTGGTACATATCCACAGTGGAGTATTACTCAGCCATTAAAAAGAATACATTTGAATCAGTTCTAATGAGGTGGGTAAAACTGGAGCCTATTATACAGAGTGAAGTAAGTCAGAAAGAAAAACACCAATACAGTATATTAATGCATATATATGGAATTTAGAAAGACGGTAATGATGACGCTATATGCAAGGCAGCAAAAGAGACACAGATATAAAAACAGACTTTTGGACTCTGTGGGAGAAGGCAAGGGTGGGATGATTTGAAAGAAGAGCATTGAAACACGTATATTACTATATATGAAATACATTACCAGTTCAAGCTCAATGCATTAAACAGGGCACTCAAAGCCAGTGCACTTGGGACAACCCTGAGGAATGGGATGGGGAGGGATGTTGGAAGGGGGTTCAGGAGGGGGACACATGTACACCCATGGCTGATTCATGTCAATGTATGGCAAAAACCACTACAATATTGTAAATGGCAACCCACTGCGGTATCCTTGCCTGGAGAATCTCATGGACAGAGGAGCCTGGTGGGCTGCAGTCCATGAGGCCACAAACAATTGGGCATGACTGAGCGATTAACACTAACACGTAAAGTAATTAGCCTCCAATTAAAATAAATAAATAAAGAGTTGGACCATAAAGAAGGCTGAGCACTGAAGATAGATGCTTTCAAACTGTGATGCTAGAGAAGACTGTTGAGAGTCCCTTGGACTGCAAGCAGATCAAGCCAATCAATCCTAAAGGAAATCAACCCTGAACACTCATTGGAAAGACTGATGCTGAAGCTGAAGTTCCAGTACTTTGGCCACCTAATGTGAAGAGCCAACTCATTGGAAAAGACCCTTATCTGATGCTGGGAAATACTGAAAGCAAAAGCAAGAGGAGGCAGCAAAGGATGAGATGGATATGCTGCTGCTGCGTCGATTCAGTAGTGTCCAACTCTGTGCAATCCCATAGATGGCAGCCCACCAGGCTCCCCCTCCCTGGGATTCTCCAGGCAAGAACACTGGAGTGGGTTGCCATTTCCTTCTCCAGTGCATGAAAGTGAAAAGTGAAAGTGAAGTCGCTGAGTCGTGTCCGACTCTTAGCGACCCCATGGACTGCAGCCTACCAGGCTCCTCCATCCATGGGATTTTCCAGGCAAGAGTACTGGAGTGGAGTGCCATCGCCTTCTCTGAGCAATGGACATGAATTTGAGCAAACTCTGGGAAATAGTGGCGGACAGAGGAGACTGGCATGCTGCAGTCATGGGGTCACAGAGTCAGAAACAACTTAGCGACTGATTGACAAAAGGACCTGAACATACATTTCTCCAAAGAAGATACAGAAATACCTCAAGAAGCAGATGAAGAGAGATTCAACATCACTAATCATTAGAGAAATGCACGTCAAAGCCACGGTGATATAGCCACTAAGGAGAACAGGATGGAGGTTCCTCGGTTTATTTCTTTAAAAAGTAGAACTACAGTGACCCAGCAATCCAGTTCTGAGTTTACCTCCAAAAGAGATGAAATTACCATCTCAAAGAGACATTGGCACCCCCATGTTCACTGCAGCATTATTCACGACAGCCAAGACACGGAGATGACCTATGTGGCCCCTGAGAGGTGAATGAAATAAAGATAATGTGGTATATATACAATGAAATATTATTCAGCCATAAAAAGGAAATCCTGTTATTTGCAACAATATGGAAAGACCTGATGGCACTATGCTAAGTGAAACAAGTCAGAGAAAGACAAATACCACATGATGTCAATTGCATGTGGAATCGAAAAGCACTGAACTCACAGAAAGGAAGCAGAGTGGTGGCTGCCCGGAGCTGCGAGCTGGGGTGGGTGGGAAATGGGCAGAGGCTCGTCAGAGCGCACCAAGTTTCAGTTGTAAGACGAGTAAGCTCTGGGGATCTAATGTATACTGACTATGATGACTACAGTTAACAGTACTGTATTGTACACTTGAAAGTTGCTCTGAGTAGAGCATTAATGTTCTCAACATACCATCAGCAACAAATGGTACTTATGTGAAGGGAAGGATGCGTTAACAAGCCTTACTGTGGTAAGCGTTTCATTTATATGTATAGAAATAGATATATATATTAAATATTTATATAAATAGGTATCAAATCATCAAAAAAGAATCCACACATAGAATTGAATACATGTCAGGCTTGTAGATACCCAATAAATGCTGACGGAAAGACAAAAAACAGCAAGATACCACATCACATCATTATTACTCTTACCAAAAAGAAAAAAATAACAAACACGTGTTGGCATAGATGCGGAGAAATTGGAACTCCTGTGCGTTGCCAGTGGGCACAGAAAATGGAGTAGCCACTATGGAAAAACAATACGGCAGTTCCTCAAAAAATTAAATGGAGAATTACCACTTGATCTAGCAACTCCAATTCTGGATATAAATACAAAAGAAGTGAAAGCAGGGACTTGAACGGATATTTGTAAATCAGTGTTCACAGAAGCATTATTCACAATAGCCCAGAGGTAGATGCAACCCAAGTGTCCACATATAGACGAATGGATACACAAGATGCGGGCTATATATACAATGGAATATCATTCAGTCTCACAGAGGAATAAAATTCTGATATATGCTACAACATGGGTAAACACTGAAGACATGCTAAGTAAAAGAAGAACAAACACATTGTGATTCCACTTATATGAGATATTTAGAGTAATCAAAATAATACAAACAGAAAGTAGAAAGGCTGATGGTCAGAGGCTGCAAGTGAGGAGTAAAAGGGATAGAGGAGATGCTTAATGGGTAGAGAGCTGCAGTTCTGCAAGAGGAAAATGTTCTAGAGATGGATGCTGGTAATGGCTAAAGAACAATGAAAATTTACTTAATGCTATGGATCTGTATGTAGAGAAATCTGCATACAGGTCAAGAAGCAACAGTTATAACCGGGCATGGAACAACAAACTGGTTCCAAATTGGGAAAGCAGTACGTCAAGGCTGTATATTGCCACCCTGCTTATTTAACGTCCATGCAGAGTACTTCATGTGAAATGCCAGGCTGGATGAAGCTCAAGCTGGAATGAAGACTGCCAGGAGAAATATCAATAACCTCAGATATGCAGACGACACCACCCTAATGGCAGAAAGAGAAGAAGAACTAAAAAGCTTCTTGATGAAAGTGAAAAAGGAGAGTAAAAAAGCTGGCTTAAAACTCATCCTTCAAAAAACTAAGATCATGGCATCTGGTCCTATCACTTCATGGCAAATAGATGGGGAAACAATGGAAACAGTGACAGACTTTATTTTCTTGGGCTCCAAAATCACTGCAGATGGTGACTGCAGCCATGAAATCAAAAAAGACTTGCTCCTTGGAAGAAAAGCTATGACCAAACTAGACAGCATATTAAAAAGCAGAGACATTACTTTCCTGACAAAGTGCATCTAGTCAAAGCTGTGGTTTTTCCAGTACTCATGAACAGATGTGAGAGTTGAACCATAAGGAAAGCTAAGCGCTGAAGAATTGATGCTTTTGAACTGTGGTGTTGGAAAAGACTCTTGAGAGTCCCTTGGAGTGCAAGGAGATCCAACCAGCCCATCCTAAAGGAAATCAGTCCTGAACATTCATTGGAAGGACTGATGCCGAAGCTCCAATACTTTGGCCACCTGATGCAAAGAACTGACTCATTGGAAAAGATCCTGAAGCTGGGAAAGATTGAAGGTAGGAGGAGATGGGGACAACAGAGGACGAGATGGTTGGATGGCATCACTGACTCGATGGACACGAGTTTGAGCAAGCTCTGGGAGTTGGTGATGGACAGGGAGGCCTGGTGTGCTGCAGTCCACGGGGTCACAGAGAGTCAGATACGACTGAGCGACTGAACTGATGGAACTGTACACTTTAGTTGAAATAGTAAATTTTATATTATGCATATTTTACAACAATGAAAAAATGAATGAGGAGTTTGCAATTTAAAATGATTTATTGTTTAAGTATATATGTGTCTGGCCTTTTAAAAAATGTATTCATATAAATAGTTCAATGTCTAATTGTCAGGATACTCCCTGGAAATTACCCTAATCAGTAGTCTGGTCTAAATATGCAAACATATGAGTTCTTTCTTTAAAAATTAACTTTTATTGGAGTACAGCTACTTTACAATGTTGTGTGTTTCTAGAGTAAAGTTAATCAGCTATAAGTGTATGTGTGCATATATATCTCTCCCCTCTTTAATTTCCTTCCCATTCAGTTCACCACAGAGCATTGAGTAGAGTTCCCTGAGCTATAGAGTAGATTCTCATTAGTTATCTATTTTGTACACAGTAATGTATACACGTCAACCCCCAAATCCCCATTCATCCCACCCCATCACCTTTTCGTCCCTTGGCGCCGTGTTTGTCCCCTACATTTGCTGTCCCTACTCTGGCCCTACGAATAGGGTCATCTGTAGCACTTACCCAGATCCCACATACACGCATTAATGATATTTCTTTTTCTCTTACTTCACTGTGTATGGCAGTCTCTAGCTCCATCCACATCTCTACAAATGACACAGTTTTATTCCTTTTCATGGCTGAGTAATATTCCATTGTGTACATATGTATCACATATGAATTTTTAATTCAGAAATCATATTCAGTTCAACTATTTCACTTTGGTTTCCCATTGTGTTCATTTAAATAGGAAAAATGATGATGGATGGCAAGTTGGTCTTGACAACTCAGGACCAAAGATGTGGGCTGCATAGACAGTCTCGCTATGAGGAGGTGGAGGACAGAGCGTGGAGGATGTGGGACAGACAGACGCACAGCAACAGTCCTAGGAGGATCGCTGGGGCCCAGAAAGCAGCAAGAGAACTCTAGTTTCTTTGTGAATATTTGAGATACATATATATATATATATATATATATATATATCTGGGGTGAATTGATAGTTTCAAAGAAACTTGGACAGTCTAAACAATTCAATTTTTGAGTTGCTGCTGTGGACAAAGCCAAAGGCATCATGAAATCAAAGATGACTAAATTCAAGAACATATCCCCGAAAGATTATCACCTAGAAACACGGGGTGCAAACAAAACGTCTGAAGGTCAAGCTCTTACGTCACTGCATCAATCATAATCTGACTTGATAGCTTCTGTTCTAACTGGTTTAAAGGGACCAGTCCAAAAATCTGTCAGGGATGTGACAAGGAATCCAGTCAGGGAAACTGACTTCTGAAAATCGTCTCAGCACACTCTTTCATGGGTACCGATTTTGTCTTTTTCTCCTAAAGTGTGTAGGGAGGAGAAAATATTTGGAGTAAGATGCCACATTTTCTTTAAGACAAAAGCATATGCAAAATTGTATACGTGAAAATAAACAGAATTTCCTAAAGACACACTCAAGAAAGTAAGC
Organism: Tragelaphus eurycerus; assembly: GCA_935064755.1. Lineage (NCBI taxonomy): Eukaryota > Metazoa > Chordata > Mammalia > Artiodactyla > Bovidae > Tragelaphus > Tragelaphus eurycerus. The sequence goes on along the minus strand of CAKXYN010000039.1, from coordinate 17,520,107 downwards.
ACTAGATACTGCATTTGTAGCTTACAGAAAACTTGACGGAATCATCTTTCTAGAATCCTCTTAAACTGTGGGGCAAGGGCTTTACTGAGCCAGCCAATACAGAGGCGACAAGGGCAGGCCTTGTGACAGTCTCCACACGTTTACTGGTACCCGCTTCTGTTAATTCACAAGCCTGAGTGTTTCAGGCCCACGCAGCAAGTCAGATGCTGTCATAATGGCCCTCAGATCAGATGGACCACATCCAAGAATAAAACTCTGAAAAGTCACACGAAGAACTAAACCACATTCACCACTGAGAAGGGGAGTGAAAAATTATTTCCCTTCATAATCATGAGCGAATCTTGGTTAGTCAAATAGTGGATCCCTGAGACCATTAACAGAGGCTCTGTGATCAGTGCAGCCTTCCTACATGATTTCCCCAATTATCAACAATAGAGTGAAAACCACAATATATTGTTTATATATCACATTTGACCATTTTTAAACTTGAAAAGTATTAGTGTTGTGAGCTTTCTGATTTTAAGCTCAAATAACAAGTCATGGCTGTAAAAAATTAAAAACACGTGCACACTGCTATATTTAAAATGGATCACCTTTAAGGACCTACTTACTATGTATCACACGGAACTCTGCTCAGTGTTAACCGGCAGCCTGAATAGGAGGGGGTTTGGGGGAGAATGGACACATTATATGTGTGGCTGAGTCCCTTCCCTGTTCACCTGAAACTATCACAACAATCAGATCAGATCAGATCAGTCGCTCAGTCGTGTCCAACTCTTTGCGACCCCATGAACCGCAGCACGCCAGGCCTCCCTGTCCATCACCAGCTCTCGGAGGTCACTCAGACTCACATTCATCAAGTCAGTGATGCCATCCAGCCATCTCATCCTCTGTCGTCCCCTTCTCCTCCTGCCCCGAATCCCTCCCAGCATCAGAGTCTTCTCCAATGAGTCAACTCTTCACATGAGGTGGCCAAAATACTGGACTTTCAGCTTTAGCATCATTCCTTCCAAAGAAATCCCAGGGCTGATCTCCTTCAGAATGGACCGGTTGGATCTCCTTGCAGTCCAAGGGACTCTCAAGAGTCTTCTCCAACACCACAGTTCAAAAGCATCAATTCTTCGGCGCTCAGCCTTCTTCACAGTCCAGCTCTCACATCTATACATGACCACAGGAAAGACCATAGCCTTGACTAGGCGAACCTTTGTTGGCAAAGTGATGTCTCTGCTTTTGAATATGCTGTCTAGGTTGGTCATAACTTTCCTTCCAAGGAGTAAGCGTCTTTTAATTTCGTGGCTGCAGTCATACCCCAATACAAAATTTAAAAAAAAAAAATAGAAAAGAAAAAAGTAAAACATGTGCATGTACAACAAGGAGCCGGAAGAGGGCGCTGTCTTTATTCACTTGGCAGATGTCAAAAAGTAAAGATGAGTTTCAGTTTGCTTTCCAATTACTAATGGTCTAGAAAGTTCCATCACCATTGTTCATTAAAGGTGCTACTTCACCACTGCCTCTCAAACTTTAAAGTGCATAAGAAGAATTACTTGGGGACTTGTTAAATATATTGGTCCCCTTGTCCACAGGTTCCACATCTGTGTTCAATCAACCTTAGGTGGAAAATTTTCAAAAAAACCCCCAAATTCCAGAAAGTTCCAAAAAGCAAAACTTTTGAATTTGCAGCACACTGGTGACTATTTACATAGTATTTACATAGCACTAGATGTTTAAATCATCTTTAGATTTCTTATAAGTATATGGGAATATCTGTATAGGTTATATGCAAATACTATACCATTGAACATTAGGGATTTGAGCATCCTCAGTTCTTGGTACCCAAGGGATACTGGACCAAAACCCTCACAGTTATCTAGAGATGTCTTTATATACTCTTGGGCCTCACTTGATCCCACCGAATCAGGAACTTTGAATTTAATATGAAATAGCGCTTAGCTGACCCTGGAGCAGGGGCCTTGGAAGCCACATTAAAGCTCTCTGCACAGAGGCTGCCCAATGCCTGAGGGTGGAGCAGGAGGTAACAATCCCAGAACCACAGGCAGCTGCCTAAAGACTGTCCTTGAACGTCTGTGCGTTTTGATCATTTTGATACACCACAGACAAACTGTGACTGTGGCATTTAAGGAATTATTTTAAGACAACACAACTATACCAAATTACAAAATCTTAGAGAAAAAAAGCCAGTCTATAATCAGGAAAAAAAATTTAAGGAAAACAAGATATTTAAAATACTTTTCATATCCTCTCCCTGCAAAATGGAGAATGGCGGCTGATATTTTTTATGTTTAAATCTTTTTAATGGTTGGAAAATTAGCACAAACTACCACACTTAATACTTATTACTCTTTATTAGGTTATTATTTACACCTTGTCTGTTCTCCAGGAAATCTAGGGAACGTTTATCTTAAGTGGTACATATCCAATAGTGGCCATTAAGAGAGGTGAGTAAAAAGCGTCTGAGAAGGAACGGGGGTGACAGAGGGAATAATGATTCCTGGAATTACTCCAATTGACATTAAAGGTAGCTGCGGGTTTCTGAACGCCAACAAGGAGAAGAACTCTGAGTTTTCACTCTTAGCCGCCTACCCAGTGCCAGCACTGGTAACGCACACTAGTGCGTGCAGCAGCGCCTTTCACCTCCAAACAGCTCGGTCCTTGCTTCGTTTGCTCATCGCTCCTGCCCTCAAAGAATTCAAAGCCTGGGTGTGACATCCACATGGTCAACCCCCCGGGGCTCCGGCTGGGGTACAAGCTGAGCAGCACCCAGAGCTGTGTGACTCAGTGGCCCTGGGTTACAAGCCCATGGGAAGGAGACGGATGGTGGGGCAGATTGTACAGACAAAACTGATGTTTGGGAGAATTACATTAGAGCTGGCTTCCTGATGCATTAACAGCTGAAAGCAAATAAGCCATAAAGTTAGAAGAAAGTAAATATGGATGGGTATATAACAAATGGCTCTTGAAGCATAAAAGAAATTACTCAGGAAAAGGTAGATCTGACGATCGACAAGGGGAAAAAAGTCTGTATGTCAGAAAACATAAAGATAAATATGCAATTAACATGGCCATAACGGGCAAGTACCCTTAACGTGAAGAACACCTACAAAAGGTCAAAAAGGTAGAAAATATTCAACCCCATTAGTCATTACAAGAATTCAAAGAAAACAGCAAGCGACTACTTTGGACTACCAATGTGGTTTTACAATCGACAAAGCTGTTTGTTTTTAAGGACGATTCGTCCTGCGAGACGGGTACCCCCTTTCTGAAGGCAATGTTCCCAGCCTTTCATCTTGTCCTTCTGCTTCTAGAAATACTCAGAGACATGCCAAAGATTTATCTACAAGCATGTTCACTGCACTTTTATTATTTTTTATATTATTTAAAATATTTTAATAATATTATAAACCCCCAAAATTGTAACAGCAAAACTAGAAATTCCCTAACTTTATAACAATAGCAATTTGGTTAAATAAATACTGCCACATTCCAAGAGAGACAAACATACGAAGTGAGCTCTACTCACTTCAAACTGCCTCTACTCAATTTTTAACCCAAGAGCATCAATTCCTTATGGTTTAGTCTAAATGCTCTTTTAAATGTGTACATATATTTACACAGTTATACGTACACACTCAACCGTGGATCAGATCAGATCAGTTGCTCAGTTGTGTCTGACTCTTTACGACCTCATGAATCGCAGCACGCCAGGCCTCCCTGTCCATCACCATGGATACATATATTCAAAGAACAGAAATGATATGCACTAAAAGTAAACAGTTGCCAGGGTGAGGTATTTTTAACATGGCTATGTTTTTCTTCATGTTTAATCTTTCAAATGAATGCATATTAAGTTTACATTCAGAACAGAATCACAAAGGTAACTTGGAATCATGTTTGAGACATAGGATGATTTAACGGGGGCCAGAGGGTGACAAGGGGGCCGTTCTTGGGCCTGAACATGCCAGAGTCACGTGAATGCACACGCGTTTCCCAGAGTGGAATCTGGCAAAACACATCAGGCATCTCAAGTGTTCACACTTCTGACCAGTCATTCTCCTTCTAAGAATCTATAATGATCACAGATGCCAAGATACCTGTATAGGATATTCACTGCAGTTACCTGTAACATGACAATTTGACCAGAGTGATGCACTCGCAGACGAGAGGGAACAAGCTGATAAATGGTGGTACACTCATCTGATGTATTTTATGCAGTCATCAGTGTACATTGGAAGAAGTCTTATAAGAGCATAACGACAGGTTTATGCTAAGTTGAATTTTAAAAGACAAAAGCCTATATATATAGTCTGATCATTAACACATTAGGAAAACTGCTTAGTCTGTATGTGCACCCACATGAACAGGGTCACCTAGAAAGGGGGCCACGAGAATGTGTGTGTGCGTGTAGTTACAGTAGTGTTGACCCGCAGTGGAATTATTCTTGCCTTTGGTATACTGTTCTGCGTTTCCCACCTACCATGAACAGGTGTTACCTCTATAACCAGAAAATAACATTTTTAAAAGAGAAAAGATATCTCCTTCACAGAGTGGCGGATGGGGGAAGCAGGTGGAGGCATGGGGATGAGCTAGGATCTGCGGCCTTGGAAGTGAGAATGAACGGCAGGAGGAGGATTCCAGAGGCTGGGGTGGGAGAAACGTCAGAAGTGTGGTAGCCAGCCTCCTGAAGGGCCCCATGAGTCTTGCCTCCTGAGGCACACCCTTATGTAGTCCCTTCTGCCCTGAAAAGAGCTGACCTATGGGACACAGCAGAAGTGTCAGGGCGTGACTTCTGACCCTCGGCCATAGAGATATTGACGGAGACAGAAAATAGGAAATAGAGTAGATGTTATGAGGGGCTTTGAGAGGGGAGACCGTGGGACGATAAATTCTGGAGAAGGATGGTAGTGATGGTAGCCAAACAGATGCATGTACTTAATACCACTGAGCTGTGTAGCTAAACGTGGCTGAAATGGTTAATATTTCATCACAACATTTTTTAAAATATGAAAACGCAATGCAGAGCTCTGCTTTGGCCTGTCTTGCGTCCCTTGCCCCATGAGAAGCCAGCTGCTGTGTGGGGGTCCCTCAGGAGCCTATTGGAGGGGTCCAGGGATGGAGGAATACACAGAAGAACTGTACAAGAAAGATCTTCATGACCCAGATAATCACGATGATGTGATCACTGACCTAGAGCCAGACATCCTGGAATGTGAAGTCAAGTGGGCCTTAGAAAGCATCACCACGTGAACTGAGGGCCAAAGACAGAACAGACAAAAGGAACAGGAGGCCCATCCAGACAGAAGCCCATACCCCACACCTTTTTAAGTTTTTCATATTCAAAAGTCTTACCACCAAATATTTTTAAACTACATTTCACTTCAGCAAACATTTTAAGAGCATTTACCTTCTGTTGGAAATTTCTTGGCTCGTTCCTCAAAGAACCAGTCTCCAGTTTTTATTTTCACATTTCTGGAAAACAAGCAGAAAGGCAGCCTCAGAGAGCGATGTGGGTGGTGCTGTATTTGGCTCATACCAAGTAGGGAGATAATATCAAAATATTAGTCTAGCAAAAGAGCTCAGGGTTCAAATTTCTGGCCCAGATCCCTAACTATACAGATTTCCCATAGAGCTTAAGTGAGTTGAAAAAGGAATATTATATTCCTATTCTGAAAAGGAATATTATATATCAAACTGAATCATTTTACTATACACCTGAAACAAATACATTATAAATCAACTATGCTATGTTATGCTATGCTAAGTCACTTCAGTCGTGTCCGACTCTGTGTGACCCCATAGACGGCAGCCCACCAGGCTCCCCCGTCCCTGGGATATTCCAGGCAAGAACACTGGAGTGGGTTGCCATTTCCTTCTCCAATGCATGAAAGTGAAAAGATAAAGTGAAGCCGCTCAGTCGTGTCCAACTCTTAGCGACCCCATGGACTGCAGCCCACCAGGCTCCTCCGTCCGTGGGAATTTCCAGGCAAGAGTACTGGAGTGGGGTGCCATTGCCTTCTCCTATACTTCAATAAAAATAAGTAAAAATAAATAGAAAGATAATATTGAAATGAGCAACAAAGCTGGAGTTTCTACTTGGGTACATTTTATCCCTGTACATATTACCATGTAATATATACATATTAACATATGTGTTTAACCCATGCACAATAAATACACAGGGAGAAACAAAATTGCCATCAAAATGACCAGTTTATCACATTTATGGTGGGGAACAATGGCATGAAGGATAATCAGAGAAATTCAATGTTGTCTGTTCAGCTAAGCAAGATCATCCTTGGGTTATGGAGAGGTTAGTTTGAGTTAACCACAACATTTACCAAGAGCCAGCAGAGCAAATTCAGCTAAGAAGGTTCCTGGGAGAACCTGAAGTCTGGGACATGGATCAGTGGGCTTCACTGGAGATCCCGGGACCACTTCAGAGACAGTGAAAGTGACTTCTCACTGGGCAGCAAGTCTGACAGCAGCTCCCTGGGCATGTCTACATCCCTATATCCCCTCCTGTCCTACTTATAGGCAGAGCAGTGCGGGGACTTTGTATGGCCACTACTCGAAACTGAAGTCCCAAAGCATGTTAGCTCCCAGAGCATGTTAGCTCTTACTAGCTTCCATGTTTCCAAACTTCTGAAGAAACCACCCTCAATTTCATACAGCCTCAAAGGCAGAACTGTCAATAGCCTTTCAGGATATAAGAAGTTAAACACACAGACACTATAAATTATTGACACTATTAAAATCATCTGCTATAAAAAGAAGTATCAATTCCTAGGTAATGCAAGTTTCAGAAACATTAAAACTTCAACTTATATCAAATTCTCTTCTATAAAGTATCAGTTCAGTTCAGTCGCTCAGTCATGTCCAACTCTTTGCAACCCCATGAATTGCAGCACGCCAGGCCTCCCTGTCTATCACCAACTCCCGGAGTTCACTCAGACTCACGTCCATCGAGTCAGTGATGCCATCCAGCCATCTCATCCTCTGTCATCCCCTTCTCCTCCTGCCCCCAATCCCTCTCAGCATCAGAGTCTTTTCCAATGAGTCAACTCTTTGCATGAGGTGGCCAAAGTACTGGAGTTTCAGCTTTAGCATCATTCCCTCCAAAGAAATCCCAGGGCTGATCTCCTTCAGAAAGGACTGGTTGGATCTCCTTGCAGTCCAAGGGACTCTCAAGAGTCTGCTCCAACACCATAGTTCAAAAGCATCAATTCTTCGGCGCTCAGCCTTCTTCACAGTCCAACTCTCACATCCATACATGACCACAGGAATGTATCCATAGCTTTGACTAGACAAACCTTTGTTGGCAAAGTAATGTCTCTGCTTTTGAATATGCTATCTAGGTTGGTCATAACTTTCCTTCCAAGGAGTAAGCATCTTTTAATTTCATGGCTGCAGTCACCATCTGCAGTCATTTTGGAGCCCAGAAAAATAAAGTCTGACACTGTTTCCACTGTTTCCCCATCTATGTCCCATGAAGTGATGGGACCGGATGCCATGATCTTCGTTTTCTGAATGTTGAGCTTTAAGCCAACTTTTTCACTCTCCACTTTCATTTTCATCAAGAGGCTTTTGAGTTCCTCTTCACTTTCTGCCATAAGGGTGGTGTCATCTGCATATCTGAGGTTATTGATATTTCTCCCGGCAACCTTGATTCCAGCTTGTGCTTCTTCCAGTCCAGCATTTCTCATGATATACTCTGCATAGAAGTTAAATAAGCAGGGTGACAATATACAGCCTTGACGTACTCCTTTTCCTATTTGGAACCAGTCTGTTGTTCCATGTTCAGTTCTAACTGTTGCTTCCTGACCTGCATACAAATTTCTCAAGAGGCAGATCATCTCCACGGAAAAGAAATGCAAAAAAGCAAAATGGCTGTCTGGGGAGGCCTTACAAATAGCTGTGAAAAGAAGAGAAGCGAAAAGCAAAGGAGAAAAGGAAAGATATAAATGCAGAGTTCCAAAGAATAGCAAGAAGAGATAAGAAAGCCTTCCTCAGTGATCAATGCAAAGAAATAGAGGAAAACAACAGAATGGGAAAGACTAGAGATCTCTTCAAGAAAATTAGAGATACCAAGGGAACTTTTTATGCCAAGATGGGCTCGATAAAGGACAGAAATGGTATGGACCTAAGAGAAGCAGAAGATACTAAGAAGAGATAGCAAGAATACACAGAAGAACTGTACAAAAAAGAGCTTCAAGACCCAGATAATCACGATGGTGTGATCACTGACCTGGAGCCAGACATCCTGGAATGTGAAGTCAAGTGGGCCTTAGAAAGCATCACTACAAACAAAGCTAGTGGAGGTGATGGAATTCCAATTGAGCTATTCCAAGTTCTGAAAGATGATGCTGTGAAAGTGCTGCACTCAATATGGCAGCAAATTTGGAAAACTCAGCAGTGGCCACAGGACTGGAAAAGGTCAGTTTTCATTCCAATCCCAAAGAAAGGCAATGCCAAAGAATGCTCAAACTACCGCACAATTGCACTCATCTCACACACTAGTAAAGTAATGCTCAAAATTCTCCAAGCCAGGCTTCAGCAATATATGAACCGTGAACTTCCTGTTGTTCAAGCTGGTTTTAGAAAAGGCAGAGGAAACAGAGATCAAATTGCCAACATCCGCTGGATCATGGAAAAAGCAAGAGGGTTCCAGAAAAACATCTATTTCTGCTTTACTGACTATGCCAAAGCCTTTGACTGTGTGGATCACAATAAACTGTGGAAAATTCTGAAAGAGATGGGAATACCAGACCACCTGATCTGCCTCTTGAGAAACATACACAGAGCATGTATGAATTCTGGCAACAGAATTTTGATAGTCAGTCAATATCATTCAGAGCCAAAAACATATGAAACGTGCAACTGTGACACATCTGGAGAGAAAGAGAAATGTTTTCATGCATAAATCAGAAACTCAGGTATCTAATCTACTAAATTGACACAAAACACGTGAAGGAGAACATAGCAACCCCACCTAAGTTTCCCCTCTGGTACTTAAGACAAGCAGAGGGTCAAAACACAGGAAAGTTTTGTGGGATAAGCGGGGTAGTGAATTCAACTGCTCTATTTCTGAGGATGCTTCCTCCATCCTTATAAGCAGGACAAAATCTAAGCATTAGGATGAGGACAGCAGGAGAGAAAAATCAAATATGGAAACAAAGAGGCCTCCCTCTGATTAATAAACTTCACTTCCTGACTTGTTGAGAGAGTTGGACTATAAAGAAAGCTGAGAGCCGAAGAATTGATACTTTTGAACTGTGGTGTTGGAGAAGACTCTTGAGAGTCCCTTGGACTGCAAGGAGCTCCAACCAGTCCATCCTAAAGGAGCTCAGTCCTGGGTGTTCATTAGAAGGACTGATGCTGAAGCTGAAACTCCAGTAGTTTGGCCACCTGATGTGAAGAGCTGACTCATTGGAAAAGACCCTGATGCTGGGAAAGATTGAGGGCAGGAGGAGAAGGGGATGACAGAGGATGAGGTAGTTGGGTGGCATCACTGACTCGATGGACATGAGTTTGAGTAAACTCCGGGAGTTGGTGATGGATAGGGAGGCCTGGAGTGCTGCGGTTCATGGGGTCTCAAAGAGTCAGATACGACTGAGTGACTGAACTGAACCTGATTTGTTTTCCTAGGGGTCATGACCCTTCCAACTCATCTAACTCTCTCAAATTCTCCAGCCTGTTACCTGTGACCAAAAACATTTATACATGAGACAGGGCAAGGGCTCAGACCAGACAAGAGATCAGAGCTAAGATTTCTGCAGCAACTCAGCCCATGACTCTGCAGGCAACTGAGCTAGCCAGACACAAGCTGTCACTGAGGAGTAAACACACCTGTCAATACACAATCACGAAAAAGGAAGAACAGCTGAGGGGACAGAGAAGCAAATGGTGAAAATGCCTGAATAAACATTTTTATTTTATTACATTTTACAACATTTTATTAAAAAGTCTGCCTCTAGCCCTGGTTTCAGAACCTATACAAGAAGCAGATAAAGTAAAATATTAGTATCTTCTAGTGCTAGGCATCCGATGCAACCATCTAATCCTCTTACAGAATCCCCATGGATTACTTGTGAAATTCAAGCACGAGCTTCCTTGGCAGGGATAGATTTGAACACAAGCCCACAGGTCTCTTGGGCTTATCTGTGACTAAAGAACGGAAGGATAGAAGGACCACAGTCCTAAACCATACAATGACAAGCACTTCTTGCGTTTGAGGCTATTTCCTTTGAGAACTAGACTGCAGCCCTATCTCCACAAACACTTTCTGCAGAATCAGCTGTTTCATGAACAATTGTTCCCTCGTAGCTTTCATAATGGCTCCCTGTCCACACAAATCCCAGGCTTTATGAGGAGGACCATTTATGGGTCTTACTGTCTAAGGCAGAGGTGAGCAGACCTTGCCATGTCTCTGCCTTCATTAGGGGCAACCCAGGGTAGCCTGACTCACAGGAACCAAAGGAATTTCTCCCCCAGTGACTCGATCAGAATTTGGCTAGGAAAAGTTCGTGGAACATTTTCAGAGCCCAGCAAGAGATTAACAGTTTTAAATTTCTCTGGTAGAAGCACAACTTGCCTCCTTAAAACTCTTTCAGTCAACTGATAAATACATCTCAGAAAGCAAACTCCAGGGGTGGTGGAGGGAAGAAAAAGTCTAGAGTCAGACCTGAGTTCTGTATCTGACTCTCCACTCACTCTGCAGGGGGATCGCTGTAATTATAAACGCCAGGCACGTGGTACTACTCTTAATAAACTGCTGGAGGTTCCAGCATCCATTTTCATAGCCTTGAACTCCACTAATGCTGTCATTTCATTAGCAAAAGAGAAAACTGTTGAAAAGCACTTTGCAAATTCTAGCATGCAAATGTTCAGTAATGCGATGAACGGAGGACCCTAATGGAAAGATAGTTTGACCTTATCACTATTAGCAAGCAGTGAGCCAAACAGGCCCGCTAGACTGCATCTTCGGAGAAGGCAACGGCACCCCACTCCAGTACTCTTGCCTGGAAAATCCCATGGACAGAGGAGCCTGGTGGGCTGCAGTCCATGGGATCGCTAAGAGTCGGACATGACTGAGCGACTTCACTTTCACTTTTCACTTTCATGCATTGGAGAAGGAAATGGCAACCCACTCCAGTGTTCTTGCCTGGAGAATCCCAGGGATGGGGGAGCCTGATAGGCTGCCGTCTCTGGGGTCGCACAGAGTCGGACACGACTGAAGTGACTTAGCAGCAGCAGACTGCATCTTTACCTTGCATTCAAATTACTCGCACCTGCAGGTCGGTAAGCTGTCACATCCATGCTTTATATTCCAAGAGAAGTCAGCACGGTGTTCCCAGAAATTGCTAAATGTATTTCTACCATTCAGCGAACAAGAGGTAGAAAATTCGTCTTCATGCCAGGATTCTTCCAATGTCTTAAGACACACACACCTCTTCCAGGCAGACCTGCTCTCTAACCAGCACCCAGATGGCAAGGAAGCTTCAAGAAAGTCTTGGTGGCTTATCAGACAGACAAGCTACAAAAACTCTAAACAAAGAAGCCAAATAATGTAAAACCAAGCATCAACTTAATTTCTTTGTACTAGCTTGTCCAATCACTTGGTAATTCCCAGCTTAAATGGTCCTATGCACCCATACAGTTGAAAAAAAAATTTTGTTTTACTTCAAATAATCTTATATCTAAGGCAGTTTTAGTTACAAAGCAAAATAATGAGGTTTTTTTTCGTTTGTTTCTACCAACCAGCTCAGTTGATCTGATTTCAATGTTCTTACAGGAAAAAAAAAGACTGATCGTTGTGATTAAATCCTAGGTAACTAGGAGAGAAGATAAGATAAAGGAACGATTTTAATCAAGTGGCTACCATAGCTTCCTGCAAAACAGGAATAACTCGGCCACTGAGAGGAGGCAGGTCCCCTCTGTGTTAAATTCAGCGCTGTATCCACAGCCCCAAGCACAACTTAGAGACACAGTGGGGCCAGTGAATAAATGTGTGAATAATGAACATCCCCACCTCTGCAGGCAGCATCCTGGGAACTGAAGGGATAAGATGGGACCAACATAGATGGAGCCCCAGTGGCACCGAGGTCTGACGTTTGTCATGCTTTCTGAATGTGTAGGGGCAGGGGTCACAAAGTCAGGCACCAAGCAGAAACCAGAGGAAGAGAGAGGGTGAGAGATGAGACGAGAGGGCGGGCTAGGCGCTATGGTGAGCTGGAGGACCCATGCCCTACTTTAAGACATTAAAAGGGCAAATATTAGACACTGAGCAGGACAACAAAATAAAGCCTGTGGGCTCTTTGCTGCCTGTTGGCCATGAGTTTGCAGTCCCTGGTTTGTTACATCAGAAAATGAATTAATGAAATAACTTGACTGCAGCTGCACAGTGCTGCACTCCTTAAAGCCTGGAAACCAGGTTAAACACTGGGTACCACCCTGTCTTCCCTACAGACCTAAGAATTGGCTCCTCCACCACTCCACAAAGACAAGAAGCAAGGGCTCTGTTGGTAAACCCCCAACCTGGTGGTCTGAAGACACGCAGAACCTCTGACAAAAGGCTGCAGGCAGGAGAAAGAGCCCTGCAGGCCAGGAATGGCTATGCAAGGTGCATCACTGCGGGAACCAAGGGCAGTTTCAGAAAGCAGTCGTCTTCAAAGGCATTTAAGTAAGACCTGCTGCCTCTTATGAAAAAGGGGGCTTCACTGGTGGCTCAGACAGTAAAGAATCTGTCTGCAATACAGGAGATCTGGGTTCGATCCCTGGATTGGGATGATCCCCTGTAGAAGGAAATAGCAACCCACCCCAGTATTCTTGCCTGGAGATTTCCATGGACAGAGGAGCCTGGTGGGCTACAGTCTGTGGGTTGCAAAGAGTCGAACACAACTGAGAGACAAACACTCTCTTTCCTTCTCTTCTATGAAAAAGAAACAGAAAGACTTAAGGAAAAGCCAACAAGAGACAACACGCTAGAATCAAGGAAGATTCAGGAAACAACAATACAAACGCAGAGCAAGCTGTTTTACCAACAGGAAAGAGCAGAATTGAGAAGCTGGAGAGTTGAATCAATGATGCCAACTCAGTAAGGATGCCTTCCCAGAACACGAAAGAAAAAGACAGTGAATGCTGAGGGATAAGGAATATAAATGGAAGAGAGAGAGCAAGACCAACCTAAGTTATCCCAAATAAGCCAGGCCAAGCAGCATTAAAGAATAGTCAGAGCTGACCGAAGAAAATGTTACTGAGTCAAAACACAAGCAAACCCCCACCTCACACCCATTAGCACTGCTGCTGCTGCTGCTAAGTCGCTTCAGTCGTGTCCAACTCTGTGCGACTCGACAGATGGCAGCCCAGCAGGCTCCCCCATCCCTGGGATTCTCCAGGCAAGAACACTGGAGTGGGTTGCCATTTCCTTCTCCAATGCATGAAAGTGAAAAGTGAAACTGAAGTCGCTCAGTCGTGTCCGACTCTTAGCGACCCCATGGACTGCAGCCTACCAAGCTCCTCTGTCCATGGGATTTTCCAGGCAAGAGTACTGGAGTGGGGTGCCATTGCCCTCTCACACACCCATTAGTAACTACCATTAAAAAAAAAAACAAACAATAAAAACCCAGAAGACAACAGGTAAAGAAACTGGAACCCTTGTGCACTGTTGGTGGGAACGTGAAACAGCTCAGCTGTTGGAGACTGTAGAGAGGGTCTCAAAAAATTAAACACAGAATTACCATGTGACTCAGCAGCCCCACTTACGGGAATACACCTGAAAGAATTGAAAGCAGGGTCTCAAAGAGATGTTTGCTGCTGCTGCTGCTAAGTCGCTTCAGTCGTGTCCGACTCTGTGCGATCCCATAGACGGCTGTCCCTGGGATTCTCCAGGCAAGAACACTGGAGTGGGTTGCCATTTCCTTCTCCAATGCATGAAAGTGAAAAGTGAAAGTGAAGTCGCTCAGTCGTGTCTGTTTGCACACCCACTATTCACACCAGCCAAAGGGCAGAAGCAACCCAAGAATTTGTCAGCAGATGAACAGACAAAATGTGACGCATACACACCCAAGAACGTGAGGACAGCCTTAAGAAGGAAGGAACTCTGCAGTGTGCTGAATCACTGGTGAACCTTGAAAAGCGTGCGCTTAGTGAAATGAGCCAGACACAGACAGACAAATACTGTGTGATTCCACCCGTGTGAGGGGCCCAGGGGAGTCAGAGACAGAAGGATGGATGCGGGCAGAGGGGCAGGGGAGGGAGGGAAGAACAGGGAGCTGCTGAACGGAACAGAGTGTCAGTTGTGCAAGATGAAAAAGCCTAGAAGTAGGCGGTACTGATGGTTGTGCCACAACACGCAGCTATTACCAGGTTGGCTTGCCCGACGTGCAGTAAGCTGAGACGCTGAAGTTTGCAGCAAACCGAGGGTTTATTCACAAGGCAACCAAGTACAGAGAGAGGGAGCAGGTCTCAGATCCACCTCCCTGACGGCAGGGGTTCAAAGTACAGATGGGATGAAGACTAAAGCGGCAGGGGGTCTGGGCATGCAGAGCGTGGGGAAGGGCAATTGGAAAAAGGTGGGCCATAGCCATTGTGCGCAGGCGTAACTAGGCTCCAGCTCTCTGCTCCTGGGAAGATGGAGGGGCTCACCACGATCTGGGAGTGGAGATTTTGCCCTCTGACCTCAAAAGGTCACAGAGAGGACACGCACGCATGCGCAGTTGGCGGGTCAGTGGGCCTATCCAATCTTAGCCAATTAAGCTCAAACTAGAGGCCGCTGCAGAGAAGGCAATGGCAGCCCACTCCAGTACTCTTGCCTGGAAAATCCCATGGATGGAGGAGCCTGGTAGACTGCAGTCCATGGGGTCTCTAGGAGTCAGACACGACTGAGTGACTTCCCTTTCACTTTTCACTTTCATGCATTGGAGAAGGAAATGGCAACCCAGTCCAGTGTTCTTGCCTGGAGAATCCCAGGGACTGGGGAGCCTGGTGGGCTGCTGTCTATGGGGTCGCACAGAGTGGGACACGACTGAAGCGACTTAGCAGCAGCAGCAGAGGCCACTGACTCCCAGTTCCTGGAAAACAACTCACTTGGCAAACATCTCACTGTTTAGGACAAGAATGGAGGGGGTGTTGCAACCAGAGAAAACCTGTTGTGTGTTCGCAACAAGGAAGACGCAGCACAGCCATAATTAATTCAAATTTAAGAAATAATCGAGGGCCTTCCTGGGTGGCACAGGGGTTAAGAATCCATCTGCCAATGCGGGGAACACAGGATTCGATCCCTGGTCTGGGAAGATCCCACATGTCACAGAGAAACCAAGCCCCTGCTCCACAGGCTCTGAAGCCCGTGTGCCCGAGAGCCTGTGCACAAGGAGAGAAGCCACCACACTGAGAAGCCCACGCACTACAACGAGTGGATCCTGCTCACTGCAACTAGAGAAAGTCCATGTGCAGCAACCAAGACCCAGGGCAGCAAAAATAAATAAAACATTTTAAAAAAGATAACAGTGGGTATGTAAGTCTCCTTGACGACCTTGATGAGTGAAGGCTGATGAAGTGGGTTTGACTAATGATTACCCACACTTTCAAATGCCATTAAACTGTACACTTAGCCTTAGCTATAATGGTAAATTTTATGTGTATTTCTCCACAATTAAAAATAATTAAAAAAACAACAAGCAGATCCAAGGCGCAGCCAGCTCCAGGGAATTATCCTTAATCCATGAAAACCAGTGTGGAGAGACTCAGACCCAAGAAGATATTAGAAACTGCTTTCAATTACAAGGATTTGGAAAAAATCCAATATGCTTCTAGTACCTAAAATCCAGATGATCAATAAAGAAAAATAAAGCTAGTCTCCAGTGTGTCTGTTACAGTAGATTCCAAAGGACAATGATAAGATGTTAAATGAACTTAAAGATGGAAAGTTGGGACCTGAGATTTTAAAACCCAGTGAAGTCCTACTGCTGTGTTGAAAATGGATAGCTGACAACGACCTGCTGTATACAACATGGAACTCTGCGCAAAGCTCCGTGTGCTGTTTCATGTGCTGTGTGCTATGAACTTTCCATGTGCACATGGAACTCTGCTCCAAGCTGTCTGACAGCCTGGATGGGAGGGGAGCCTGGTGGAGAGCGGATGGATAGGAATGTCTGGTTCTTCATCTGAAACTGCCACCACAATGTCTGTTAATCAGCTACACCTCAAAATAAAAATAGTTTAAAAAATGAATAAAACCCAGGGAAGTCCTTACTCATGAGGAAAGGCTATCGAAGGTATTCTCAGATAGGCAATGGCTTAAAACACCCACCACCCACATGCTCTTCTGAGAAGAAAAATCTTTGAAGAGACACTTTAGTTGACTGAAAATGAATCAAAATAAACTCTAAATTGGGAAATCAGGATCTCAGAGATATCTGCATTCATGAAACAGTGCAGGAGTAGAATCATCTGAAATAAAGAAATCTACCCATGACGTCTGTTTGGTACTGGAATGCACTCTTGGTCTGATCTATGGATGTGCGTCTGTTATTGTGGAAATTCCTATGAACACATGTCTGGAAAGGACCTACAGGCCTGTCTGGTAGCCCTCCACCCCCAGTGCCCATAACTCTCAGCTACATTTCAGCCCAGAGCTCTAACCAAGGCAGCACTTCACCAGCACCTCCAGTGCCAGCCTGGAAAAATGGCCTCCTGGCACTGACCTTCCTGTAGGGTGAAAAGGTTCAGCTGAACTGAGTGAGTGACAACTCCAAGTCTGAACTTAAGGATATAGGAAGCTTACTCATCGCAAAATGGTTTCTTGAAGCAAGACCTGCCATGACTGACCATAGGAGAAATCAACTTCAATAGAAGGAATGACACTCAAACTATCGTGTAAATATCCCCTTTAGTAAGCACAAGATAAACTTTCCAAAAAGTACCCCACAAATTTCCACTTTTTTACTGTATCTTTGGTAACAGAAGGCTTCAAAGACCATTAGGTTATTCGTACCCTCATTTGGCCAATGGATAAAAAGCATATGTAAGAAAAAGAAATGCAAAAAGGCAAAACAGCTGTCTGAGAAGGCCTTACAAATAGCTGAGACAAGAAGAGAAGCTAAAGGCAAAGGAGAAAAGGAAAGATATACCCACATGAGTGTAGCGTTCCAAAGAATAGCAAGGAGAGATAAGAAAGCCTTCCTCAGTGATCAATGCAAAGAAATAGAGGAAAACAACAGAATGGGAAAGACTAAAGATCTCTTCAAGAAAATTAGAGATACCAAGGGAACTTTTCATGCAAAGATGGGCTCAATAAAGGACAGAAATGGTATGGACCTAACAGAGGCAGAAGATATTAAGAAGAGGTGGCAAGAATACACAGAAGAACTATACAAAATAGATCTTCACAACCCAGATAACCACAATGGTGTGATCACTCACCTAGAGCCAGACATCATGGAATGTGAAGTCAAGTGGGCCTTAGGAAGCATCACTATGAACAAAGCTAGTGGAGGTGATGGAATTCCAGTTGAGCTATTTCAAATCCTGAAAGATGATGCTGTGAAGGTGCTGCACTTAATATGCCAGCAAATTTGGAAAACTCAGCAGTGGCCACAGGACTGGAAAAGGTCAGTTTTCATTCCAATCCCAAAGAAAGGCAATGCCAAAGAATGCTCAAACTACCACACAATTGCACTCATCTCACACGCTAGTAAAGTAATGCTCAAAATTCTCCAAGCCAGGCTTCAGCGGTACATGAACTGTGAACTTCCTGTTGTTCAAGCTGGATTTAGAAAGGCAGAGGAACCAGAGATCAAATTGCCAACATCCTTTGGATCATCAGGAAAGTAAGAGAGTTCCAGAAAAACATCTACTTCTGTTCAACTGACTACAGCAAAACCTTTGTTTGGATCACAACAAGCTGTGGAAAATTCTTAGAAGAGATGGAAATACCAGACCACCTGACCTGCCTCCTGAGAAATCTGTATGCAGGTCAAGAAGCAACAGTTAGAACCAATCATGGAAAAACAGACTGGTTCCAAATCGGGAAAGGAGTAACGTCAAGGCTGTATATTGTCACCCTGCTTATTTAATTTCCATGCAGAGTACATCATGCAAAATGCCAGGCTGGATGAAGTACAAGCTGGAATTAAGATTGCCAGAAGAAATATCAATAACCTCAGATATGCAGATGACACCACTCTTATGGCAGAAAGCAAAGAGGAACTAAAGAGACTCTTGATGAAAGTGAAGGAGGAGAGTGAAAAAGTTGACTTAAAACTCAATATTCAGAAAACTAAGATCATGGCATCTGGTCCCCTCACTTCATGGCAAATAGATGGGGAAACAATGGAAACAGTGAGAGACTATATTTTTGGGCTCCAAAATCACTACAGATGGTGACTGCAGCCATGAAATTAAAAGACACTTGCTCCTTGGAAGAAAAGCTATCTCCAAACTAGACAGCATATTATTAAGCGGAGATATTACTGTGCCACCAAAGGTCCGTTAAGTCAAAGCTATGGTTTTTCCAGTAGTCATATATGGATGTGTGGAGAAGGAAATGGCAACCCACTCCAGTATTCTTGCCTGGAGAATCCCATGGATGGAGAAGCCTGGTTGGCTTCAGTTCATGGGCAGCAAAGAGTCGGACACGACTGAAGCAACTAAGCAGCCATGGATGTGAGAGTTGGACTATAAAGAAACCTGAGCACTGGAGAAATGATGCTTTTAAACTGTGGTGTTGGAGAAGACTCTTGAGAGTCCCTTGGACTGCAAGATCAAACCAGTCAATCTTAAAGGAAATCAATCCTAAATATTCATTGGAAAGATTGATGTTGAAGCTGAAACTCTAACAGTTTGAGTCAGCACTCATCCCCATGGTATTCCTTATCCCTGACTGTGTTCATTTCCCTCTCTAAGCCTGACCATCTTCCAGAAATGCTCCCACCAGGTGCTCTGGGAAGTCACCTTGAGCCAGCTTAGTCCCCTGCCCCCCTGCCCTGAGCCCCCACGGGTCCTGAGCAGAAAACCTGCCCAGCAGGCAGGACCCTCAGCTGTCTCTTAGACCCTCAGCCCAAGTCCAGGGCCAGCGCTGCTCACAGGCCCTCTGTGCTGACCGCAGCAGTCTGAACACTGGTTGTGCTTTCTTTAAAACTGCTACCCTAGACTTTCCTTTTGCTTGATTTTAAAACCTATGTTTTCCTCCTGTTCCCACAACAAATCCACTTCTTGAGGGATGGGTCTCAGGCTGAAGAAGAAGCAGGGAGAAGAAAATGATTGGGGTCAAAAACCTGTCCAGGTCCCAGTTAAGACTGTCAAAGACTCTCACACTTCACCAAGCCTTTTCTTTGGTTTGACCCCCTAGACTGGACAGCAGCCCAGAGTGGACAAAACTAGAGAGGGTAGAAAGCTTCAAAGAAAGGAAGCAAAGAGAAGCGGTGGGTGGTGGTGGGGGGGGGGGGTTGTTATAAATTACTTAGCTCTCTCGCCGTACAATTTCCTGCGTCAGTTCTCTCTGAGCAATGCAATTATCTCTCGTATTTTGAAAAACATCCTTATTTCAACACCAGGAAGCTGGGGTTTTAGAAATCACACTTCAAGAGCTTAGAGGGGTTCAGTTACAATGCCCCAGGGCAGGGTGCTCTCCAGGGTGGAGATTTCAACACAGCCCCCTTCCTGGGAGGTTGCCTCAGCCCCTGTCCTCCTGTTTTGATTTTTAGTTTCCAGTTAACCACTAAAGGGGCTTCCCTTGGGGCTCAGCTGGTAAAGAATCTGCCTGCAGTGCGGGAGACCTGGGTTTGACCCCTGCATTGGGAAGATTTCCTGGAGAAGGGAAAGGCTACCCACTCCAGTATCTTGGCCTGGAGAATTCCATGGATTGTATAGTCCATGGGGTCGCAAAGAGTCAGACATGACTGAGCAACTTTCACTTTCACTTTGAGACTTCCCTGGTGGCTCAGATGATAAAGCGTCTGCCTACAATGTGGGAGACCCGGGCTCGATCACTGGGTCTGAAAGATGCTCTGGAGAAGGAAGTGGCAACCCACCCAGTACTCTTGCCTGGAAAATCCCATGGACAGAGGAGGCTGTAAGCTACAGTCCGTGGGGTCGCAAAGAGTCAGACACGACTGAGAGACTTCGCTTTACTCATTTTATCCACTAAAAGAAGTGCTGAAGAATTTACTACCTTGTGACACAGAGTTTATCATCAGTGTTTATCAACCCAGTACATATGGTTAGCTGAAGAGGGTCTTAGGACCTTCCCTCCTCTCTCAAGAGCCCAGGACCTGCTTGAGCACAAGTGCAGCCAGGGCTGGCTCACAGTAATTCTTTCTCTTTCCCTCTCAAGCTAAGAAAAGCCTGAAGGGTGCTGGCTTTGACAGACTGAGGAAACCTGATATGTTTGGAGGTGACTCTGAACACGTGGATGTGACGTGACATGCTGTTTCAGAGAGGGGTGCTTAGGAGCAAGGCAATCTGGTTGAACGACCTGCCTTTGAATGAGTGATTGATGCTGGGAGCCAGCGTGAGGAACTCTGCCCATGGCAAAGGTCATGAGGAAGGAGGCTCGGCATAGGCAAATGCAGGATCTAGCTTCAGGAGTCCCTCTGGAAATTCTCGAGAATCTACCCCCAAAAACCAGAGTCTGCCTACTTTACTGCTTGTGCTCTCACCTACACCTCTGACTTTACGGGGGGCTGTCTCCCACCACCTCTCTCTGAAAAAGAGTTAACTTACAGCTCCAGTTAATAAAGTTCCTGGGCGTGACAAGAGTGTTTCAACCTACAAACTCCTTTGGAAGTCCTATAGCCTGCCTGAATAGGGTGGCTATTCCAGCCACATGTGATTGTTCAGAGCCTCCCAACTAACTGTGAGAGGTATGAGATGTTCTAAACTGTCTAAATACAGATTCCTTTGAGCAGTTAAAAGATTGATTAGATTTTGTATTGGTGAAGGGTTTTTCACTTGTTGGGCCAATGTTTGCTGCTAAGTTTCCATATCCCATACCTACTGTGTCCCTAGCAGTGTATTGATTAATACAATTGGTGTATAGGAATGTAAGTAGTAGCTTTAATGTTTGTAACCTTGGACCCTTGAGTTAATTCTTTTCTTGTCATAGCCCACCATGCCTTTGCCCTATAGGATTGCAACTTTATCTAATGCTTTTGGAGGGTGGTGCCTGACTTTAGAATAATCACCTTTAAAGAAAAATAAGTTTTCTGAAGAAAGGATCATAAAATGTTAACAGGCCTCTTGGCCAGAAGATGATGTAATTCACCTAAACTTTTGCATATGATAAGTTTGCAGGAAGAAAGCCTGGCTTACTGCTGACTCTACCCCTTCCCCCATTATCCTCTATGCACAACTTAAGGTATAAAAACTACTTTGGAAAATAAAGTGCGGGCCTTGTTCACCGAAGCTTGGTCTCCCCATGTCGTTCTTTCTCTCACATTCTGGCTGAATTCCCATCTTGAGCGTGGAGGCTCGTCAAGCCTACTAATTTTGCCTGGGCTTCTAAGATCTGACAAGGGAGGCCTTAGTGTCTCCTCTCCTTTGGGAGAACGGGAGGACGCCTGTGGCCTACGTAGGTGATGCAAATTCCTTATTTTGGAATTTTATTAGCTTTCCATGTAAACCAAGTTATTCAGCCTCTTTTCTCCACTGAATTTTCTCACTTAGCTATCCTTATTTAACCACTCTTTATATCTTTAATTCTATTGTATCCTGATCGCCGAAGCCATCTCTCCTTCGAAACCCCTGACTCCACCGGGGCTGGACCCCGGTAGATTGAAGTACATTAAGGCTCACAAAGCAAGGGAAAGTTTAAGGACATTAATGCCAGGATGCTTATAAACACAATCCTCCTGCTTTAGGGGGCAAGAAAAGCCCCACCGGTGTGCCCTCACCGTGTAACCACCTCACCGTCTGCCCAGGCATGCACACACCTAAGCAACATTTAGAAGTTCTTTTCAAATCTCAGTCTCAGATTATTCTCCTAGATTCACACCACACAAACATTTCTGCTCCTCAGGAGTTCTGTGATGTCCTTGTGTACACTCCCCTACAACAAGTAGAAACACTCCCTGGGTTTTCCAGGAATCAATGACCAGCCCATTCTTGCTTCGAACAGTATGAGATCAAGCTATACATGTTCTTTATCATTTCCAAGAAGGGTATTTCAAAAATACAAATTCCGTGTTTAAAATATCTTAAAAGCTCATAACATCAAAAGATTAGAATAAATGTAGATTCAGTCTATCACTAATCGAAACCATAACCAATTCTTTAGTGGAGCATCAATACAGGTCAACTTTCTTCCTTCAAAAAGGCCTTAATAAAGCTCCATAGGACACTCTAATATTCCTTATATTACAATTCACTCCACTTTTCCTCAAAGAGATAAATTAAGCTCTAAGAAAACTAACAAAACTAACTAGCTAAGAAATTGAAGGGAATCTTAACTCCTAGGTTAGCTGATTCTTAGCCATCACACTCCAGGGTTCTTGCCTGGAGAATCCCGGGGATGGAGGAGCCTGGTGGGCTGCTGTCTATGGGGTCGCCCAGAATTGGACATGACTGAAGCGACTTAGTAGCAGCAGCAGCAGCCATTACAAACTTTTGTAAATTAAAAACAAAACTTTTTTTCATATAGCAAAATGTGTTTTTGAGTTACAATAATTTCCATGTCTAGAAAGGCAGCTCGATATTAAGCATTCTCAGCATTTTCCTATTAGGTGTGAAGAATTACAGCTGTCTTTATCGGTGGTTGGTCCTGGACCATCTCCGAGGCTTTCCAGCCATCCTTGCCCCACCGCCCCGCCCATCTTATCCGGCCACGCCCATCCTGGCCGGCCCCGCCCATCCTCACCTGTCCTCGAAGCACACGGTGCACTTCCAGGCGCGGGTCCTCCTCAGGAACACCCGGCACTCGCTGCACACGCGGTGACTGCAGCCCTGACACACAGACCCCCGGTTCAGCAGGAGCCCCAGGGTCTGCTGGCAGCGGGCACAGGACTTCTCTTTGTACTCCTGGCTCACGCTCTTTGCGCCTTTCCACCTGAGATGCTGCAAGCGCGTCTTCAGTTTCCTGTGGTCCAGAGAGTTAAGTGATAAGAACCAACTGAGTGGAATGACAGAAGCCAGCCAAACCCCTACGTGGCAAGGGCCTCAACAGTATGGAGAGAGAGAAGGGGCTTTGCATTCCAGCACCCTCGGGTTCTAACATAGTTGTGCGAACCAGGATCTCCTGCCATCTTCCGGAGCAGAGGCTCAGAGGTTTTCTCAGCTGTGAAAGCCTTACCTCCCAGGATGGCTGTGAGGATGAAATGGCAAAGCATAAACACTCCGCCTGGCACGGAGGAGTCAGCTGCTGATTTTGTGCTAGGTTCATCCCTTTGTGCCCAAACAGAAGTCGATGGCACCCCACTCCAGTACTCTTGCCTGGAAAATCCCATGGACAGAGGAGCCTGGTGGGCTGCAGTCCATGGGGTCGCGAAGAGTCGGACATGACTGAGTTTTCCTTTCACTATTCACTTTCCTGCATTGGAGTAGGAAATGGCAACCCACTCCAGCGTTCTTGCCTGGAAAATCCCAGGGACGAGGGAGCCTGGTGGGCTGCCGTCTCTGCGGTTGCACAGAGTCGGACACGACTGAAGCAACTGAGCAGCAGCAGCATTATAATGGTAAAGAAAAACAGTGAAAGAAGAGGGAAAATGCAGGAAAACGGCATCAATTCTATTATTCAAGTCAGGGAATGATGTGTAAGAATACAGCATAGTCAAGGCTATGGTTTTTCCTGTGGTCACATATGGATGTGAGAGTTGGACTGTGAAGAAGGCTGAGCACTGAAGAATTGATGCTTTTGAACTGTGGTGTTGGAGAAGACTCTTGTGAGTGCCTTGGACTGCACTGCACTGCACTGCAGTCCATCCTAAAGGAGATCAGCCCTGGGATTTCTTTGGAAGGAATGATGCTAAAGCTGAAACTCCAGTACTTTGGCCACCTCATGCAAAGAGTTGATTCATTGGAAAAGACTCTGATGCTGGGAGGGATTGGGGGCAGGAGGAGAAGGGGACGACAGAGGATGAGATGGCTGGATGGCATCACTGACTCAATGGATGGACGTGAGTCTGGGTGAACTCCGGGAGTTGGTGATGGACAGGGAGGCCTGGTGTGCTGTGATTCATGGGGTCGCAAAGAGTCGGACACGACTAAGCGACTGAACTGGTACAGCATACACGCCTGCTGTTGTTATAAGTGCCCCAATAAAGTTATTTAACGGATGCTATAGTTTTGCTTCTATTTTTTATGGGTGGTCGGTTACTTTCAGTTCCTGTCCCTCCCAGGAAGACAACCCTAGTGCAAATGTGTCAGTAGCTCAGTCATGTTTGATTCTTTGCGACCCCAGGGACTGGAGCCCGCCAGGCTCCTTTGTCCATGGGATTCTCCAGGCAAGAATACTGGAATAGATTGTCATGCCCTCCTCCAGAGAATCTTCCTGTCCCAGCGATGGAACCCAGGCCTCCCGCATTGCAGGCAGATTCTTTACCATCTGGGTCACCAGGGAAGACCCCTCTTAGTGCAAAGGGATATTACATCGAACCATAAAACATACCATTAGCCAGAATACTCTTTTATGGACTCTCTCTGTCACTTTTAGGATAGAGAAGCCAATCCCGAGAAACAAGCTTACAGCCAACTCTCCGTACCCTTGTAATAAAATATCCATGTTACTTTGTTGACATTCAAAACGATGCTTTTAAATCACTGAAAGATCTTCCATCACCAAAGAAAACTCTATTTTGCTCACTGAATTTTTTTTTTCAAGTGGAAGAAAGTATAAGTACACTTGGACAGCTTTGGGATTACAAATGAGTGTAGAAAAGGAACATTGTTACTTCCAGTTCACCCAGAAATTTCCTCTCCTTCCTCAAACACTGGGTGGTCCGAAGATTTATTTTATATATTTGTTTTTCTTGGCAGACTCTGAAAAAGAATTCTGCCATTAAAAACGCAATGAGATCAAAAGCATATCCCATTTACTTATTTTCTAGACCTCACATTCTTCATAAACATCAATAAACAAAGCATCATTATATTAAAGATGCATCTTGACAGCTAACAAGAAACACGTGCTGATGGCCCAGGCCTGCTCTGTTAAGTGTTAAACTAATGGCAAACAGCCCGTGCCCTTCGGAGACAGAGAAGCCGTTCTCTGTTGACAAAGGAGTCTGGGAGCAGGCTGGGCGGGTTCAGACTTCATGCTCCCCGTTTCCTCAGAGCTGGCTGGCAAGCAAAAGTAAGCAAAGAAAAGGCTCGGAATGGGCGCCAGCAGATCTGCTGTTTCTAAGCTGCTTTCTTTGGGCCTTCAATTACCACCAAAAATAATTTAGGAAACCCTTAGCCAGAAGGCTTTCCCTTGAAAGGGTGTATGGGAAGTCTGAAGGTTTCCCTTGAACGATTCCTGCAAAGTAGGCAAAGAGACAGGCAGACAACTAACTTATCACACAAAGGCATTGTTTTAAGTGGGGAAAAAAGGCATTCTTTCCCTGACCATCCCGAAGCTTAGAGACACAGCAAAGGTCACCTCCACCCCCAGCCCTTGCTTCAGATTCTTGTCAGACAAGAGGCTGGATGCAGAGCAAATGGCACTAGCTAAGCAAGCAGCAAGACACCAAGGAGAGATGGCCTCCACGCAGAAAAAGCCAAAAAACACAGAGAATTCCACCGTCTTGTACGACCGCCTACCGTATCCTCTCCGCCTCCGTGTTTTGAACCTCCCGGTCCCGGTACAAAACCTGGAGGATGACTTCACGTTCCGATTCCTGGAGGGAACCGAGGCTGACTTGCTGGGCCATTTCCGTCTCTTCTCAGACCCTCACTCCATGGCGGTGCGCCCCAGTCCCGTGGATGAGCTCAGAGTCCAGCAACAGCCCCACCTGCTTTTGAAAGCACTCCCTCTCCTATTTCATTGGCAACAGTGTTGCTCGTAGCTTTTCTCCTCTTTTTAACTGGGTCACTCTTCTCAGGAGAAAAAAGTTCCAAGAAGCTATCCCTCTGTTGGGATCATCGCTCCCAGAGCCTCATGCCATCTGCAGAGCCTTCTCCTCGGGTCCTGCCACAGCCTCTGACATCCGGCTAAGTAAGAAGCATATCTTTTTTCTGAGGTTTTGCCAGAGATTGTTATAAATTACATAGATAATTTCTGCATAAGCAGAAGTAATCCCCAATCTGAGGGAATTTACAAACAGCAGTAGGAAGAGTATTCAGTGACACAGACATTAACCTTCCCCTTCATAGGTTTCCAGGTAGCCCTGATGATGGTCAGAAGCCCAGACAGCTCAGGACCTGTAGAAAAGACAACAAAAATAGCATCGTTTTTAAGACAAAATGTTCTACAGGCAGATCTTTGCATTTTTTGCCGTGATGATAATGTAAGATTTTAACTTTTATTAAATTGGCCTTCTCATGTTTCTAAAAGCCTCAAACTTCCACACTTGAATTTTTCTGATGTGAATTCTGTATCCTGAGTGGTTAGAGGCATGAAGGTCTGAATTTAACGTGCTATTGTTTAGTTGATAAGTCCTGTCTGACTTTTTTACAACCTCATTGACTGCAGCCCGCCAGGCTCTTCTGTCCATGGGCTTTCCCAGGGAAGACACTGGAGTGGGGTGCCATTTCCTCCTCCAATATTGAATGTACATCATCCTATTGAAAATACTTTAGGATATCTACAATTTCATCTGTTAACTGTAATTTTTACAATTCACTTCAAAACTCAAAAAAATATGTAATCAATTAAGGCTCTATGAAGGGATATCACCACAGCCTCAGTCTATCAGGTATTTAGCGACGGCCTTCTGCACGGGGTCTTGTTTCTGGTTAATACGAGTTGGCAGTTTCCCCACTCCTCCTACTCACTTTTCCATCAGTGACGCTAGACACACAGCACCTTTGATCTGCTTCTTCCCCCAACCAAGATGGTATTGAATTGATAAAACATGTCAATGAAAAGCAGAAAATGCAGATCTAATTAGTGTACTTTCTATAATGCCATTTTGTTATCAAATTTACGTGATTTCCTTAGTGATAAGATGTCCTTTCAATGCTTTGGAAGCTAAACTCCCTTTGTTCAGCCTCAACAGAAATTCACATTATATTAATTTATGATCCATAGCAAATCAGTGAAAAAGAGGTTAATAGAGCCCTAAGGGATCATTCCCTTTAAGCAGAGATTCTTAACTTTTCTCTTTTAATCTCTGGTTATCTGGTGAAGCTTCTATATTTAAATGCATAAAATAAAATACATTATAACAAAGGAAATCAATTATACTGAAATATTTTAAATTATAATAATATATGTGGCCAGGGGTGTATGAATTCTAGCAGTGATCTAACAGTGACTGTAATTTCAGAGTAGCAATGATTGCAAGCAATGCTGAGATATCTGCAACAAGACGTGGAGACCACAAGTCTTGCTAATTTATTGTGGTTTGCCATGAAATGCTAAACTTTAGTTACAAGTCAATGAAAATTAAGATATAAATTTTTTCACATCCAAGTTCGTGGGCCTATAGGCTAAGGACCCCTTGGCTAAAGGATCCTCTATTTGTCAGTTTCTCTGTTGTGAGGTGGAGCTACACTGCGGCTCAGCGGCAAAGAACCCACCAGCGAGGCAGGAGCCCGGCAGGAGACCCGGCTTTGATCCCTGGGTCAGGAAGGTCCCATGGATGTGGAAGTACTGGAACAACCCACTCCAGTATTCTCGTCTAGGAAATCCCATGGACAGAGGAGCCTCATGGGCTATAGTCCGTGCAGTTGCAAAGAGCCAGACATGACTGAGCACACAAAATATTGTACGATAAGGTTAAAACAGTTGGCCCACCCAAATTGCAGAGGCTACATGAGGAGGAGGGAAGCTGGGGCTGCCAGGGTATGATCCTGGCCTCCACTCTCCAGCCAAGCATTCCCAAGTGCTTGATCCCAAAAGGCCATCCATGTAGACAGCAGGAGAACCACAGGAACAAGGACTTGGGCTCCAGCCTCAGCAGGGTCAAAACCTCCTCCCTCCTAAGGTCCTGTTTCCAGGTGAACAGATGGAGCAGCAGAGCTTAGCTCCTGAGGCTCTAAGTCTCTGGGTAAGAAGAAATGCTAGGAAACAGTTTGTAATCAAGTGCTAAGTGGGAAAGTGTCACCAACTTCGTGAGCCTATTTCTTCTAAACGCATTCCTTGGTTTTTGTTGCTTCTCTCTCATTTCTAACCTATTAACCACGTTACTGAATCAAGTATTGTCCTGTCTGTCTGATTCCCAAGTATTTTAAGTGCAGGTTTTTGCATTTGGCTCAAAACACACCAACTTTTTTGAAGAAGGAAATGGCAACCCACTCTAGTATTCTTGCCTGGAGAATCCCAGGGACAGAGGAGCCTGGTGAGCTGCCGTCTATGGGGTCGCACAGAGTTGGACTGAAGCGACTTAGCAGCAAAACACATCGTCTATGCCCTGAGCTTTCTCTCCGTGTGGCCTTTGGGCTCAGGTGTCTGGCCCTGGCCTTCAGTGCCACCAGGAGGCGGGACCAGTCAGCACTAAGCTGGAAACGAGAACCCCTGGAGAGCTCAGTGTTCACTCCTGCGGGTGGCCAGGCCTTTACCCAGTCCAGACACGCAGGGTTTGGTTATTAAATAACATTTAATAATGTTTTTAAATAACATTCCTGCTCTCTACCATGGAGAAGGCAATGGCACCCCATTCCAGTACTCTTGCCTGGAAAATCCCATGGATGGAGGAGCCTGGTAGGCTGCAGTCCATGGGGTCTCTAGAAGTCAGACACAACTGAGCAACTTCACTTTCCCTTTTCACTTTCATGCGTTGGAGAAGGAAATGGCAACCCACTCCAGTGTTCTTGCCTGGAGAATCCCAGGGACAGGGGAGCCTGGTGGGCTGCCGTCTATGGGGTCACACAGAGTCGGACATGACTGAAGTGACTTGGCAGCAGCAGCAGCAGCAGCTCTCTACCAAACCCATCCATGCCGGTGGCCTCACAGGGGCCTCTGCAGGGATGAGTGGGCACTCTTCCTCCCCCTAGTGGCCATCCACTGCTAGTTACAGAAAAGTCAAATTGTGTTGGTTTTCGGAATCCATCAAATATTGATCAAACATTCAACAAGTGCCAGACACTGTTTAAGTAATTACAGTACAGGACTTAATGACTGATAAGTTACACCCTATCCCATTTCTAACAATACGATATATGCTCAGTCGCTTCAGTCATGTCTGATTCTTTGCAGACCCATGGACTGTAGCTCACCGAGCTCCTCTGTCCATGGGATTCTCCAGGCAAGAATACTGGAGTGGGTTGCCATTTCCTACTCCAGAGGATCTTTCCAACCCAAGGATCAAACCCATGTCTCTTGCGTCTCCTGTATTAGCAAATGGATTCTTTACCACTGGGACCACCTATAAAAGCACACAGAGACAATTAAAGTCAGAGAAACTGTAGCAGCCGGAGTGAAAAGGAGCAGACAATTTCTGCCAGGAACCTGCAGTCAAACAGTCCTGTACTTGAGCACTGAGGCTGCCCTGCTCAGAACAAAACAAAACCCCAAATCAAAGTGGTGCATATAGTTCTGATAAACCGAAAGAAAACAAAGGGATTCTCAAGGTGTCTGTAGGTCATGGAACAAAAAGTTCTGCAGTGGTTTAGCAGAAGTTGCAAAACCGTGCTTCATGTATCATCATTATATTGATTTCAGATTAACTAAGGTTGGAACTTGTTGTTGTTCAGTCGCCAAGTCACGTCCGACTCTTTGCTACCTCATGGTGGCAGCACATCAGGCTTCCCTATCCCTCACCGTCTCCTGGAGTTTGCCAAGTTCATATCCAATGAATTGGTGATGCCATCCACCCATCTCATCCTCTGTCGTCCCCTTCTCCTCCTGCCTTCAATCTTTCCCAGCATCAGGGTCTTTTCCAATGAGTCAGCTGTGCAAATCAGATGGCCAAAGTCCTGGGGCTTCAGCTTCAGCGTTAGTCCTTCCTAAGAGTATTCAGGGTTGATTTCCTTTAAGATTGACTGGTTTGATCTCCTTGCTTTCCAAGGATAGACCACCAAATTGTGATTCATTGAAAGCCTTTCAAATACACACCCAAGCATGGTGTTTTCTGGGGTTCCCAGTTGATGAGTATAAAGCTTAGAGAACTAGAGGTATGGGTGTGCAGTGTTAATTTGAGTTTTTATTCTTGACTTTGAGAGATTTTGACTCTGGCTTCCATAAACCTTCTGTCATTCAAGTACATGGTTGATAACTACAATGAGGAAATCCTTCTATTATTGGATTGAAATGTACTTTTTCCCTTAACTTTAAGGATCTGTGTCCAAATCCTCTCTATACAGGGTGACTTTTTGAGTTGATGCAATCAGGACTGCATAGAGAATACCCCAGGATCAGTCACGTGATGAATAGATTCAAGGAATTAGATGTGGTAGACAGAGTACCTGAAGAATTATGGACAGAAATTTGTAACGTTGTACAGGAGGTGGTGACCAAAACCATCCCCAAGAAGAAGAAATGCAAGAAGGCAAAGTGGTTGTCTGAGGAGGCCTTACAAATAGCTGAGAAAAGAAGAGAAGCGAAAAGGCAAAGGAGAAAGGGAAAGACATACCCATCTGAATGTAGAACTCCAGAGAATAACAAGAAGAGATAAGAAAGCCTCCTTAAGTGAATAATACAAAAAAATAGAGGAAAACAATACAATGGGAAAGACTAGAGATCTCTTCAAGAAAACGGGAGAGATGAAGAGAACATCTCATGCAAAGATGGGCACAACAAAGGACAGAAATGGTATGGACCTAACAGAAGCAGAAGAGATTAAGAAGAGGTGGCAAGAACACACAGAAGAATTATACAAAAAAATTTTAATGACCTATGGTAGTGTGGTCACTCACCTAGAACCAGACATCCTGGAGTGCAAAGTCAAGAGGGCCTTAGGAAGCGTTACTATGAGCAAAACTAGTGGAGGTGATGAAATTCCAGCTGAGCTACTTCAAGCCCTAAAAGGTGATGCTGTTTAAGTGCTGCACTCAATATGCCAGCAAATTTGGAAAGCTCAGTATCACAGAAACCTAGGAGGAGGTTTTCTCTCTGATTTCCAGTGTCCTCCCAGTGTGCCAACTGACCTGGTGGCTTAGACCTGCCACACGTTAGAGCCACAGGTGTTTCATCTTATTGGGATTCATTTCGGGTTTTCAGTGGGGGCAGTCCCATGCTTCCGTCTAGAAATTTGTGGGGTAGTTTTAGTTGTCATAGTGACCAAGAATTACCTTGCATTCCCATACAAATATTGGTTATCTTACCAGATAACTCAACTAGGAAAAAGGTATAATTATCTGATAATAGAATTTAACTGACAGAAACACAAAGTATATTTTGCAGGGTTTTAATATACTGGGTTTTGCAGAATGAAGCTATTGTGTAAACTGAGGGAAGACTGTACCTGGTTTCATTTCGAATTGCTTACCATTCCAGGAAGTGGCATCACATAGGGTAGCATGGCTTGTATTAATAGTATTTGAATCCCTAATGCTACAATACTGGTAAGGATCTGCATCTGTAGATGTGAATCTACAAATCAATGTGATTCTAGGTATGAGAACATCTGACAACTTCACTGTGTCTTTTAATGTAGCTTATATTGAGAGTCCATTGGACCGCAAGGAGATCAAACCAGTCAATCCTAAAGGAAATCAGTCCTGTATATTCATTGGAAGGACTGATGCTGAAGCTGAAACTCCAATACTTTGGCCACCTGATGTGAAGAACTGACTCATTGGAAAAGCCCCTGATGCTGGGAAAGATTGAAGGCGGGAGAAGGGGACAACAGAGGATGAGATGATTGGATGGCATCACTGACTCGATGGACATGAGTTTAAGCAAACTCCGGGAGTTGGTGATGGACAGGGAGGCCTGGCATGCTGCAGTCCATGGGGTCCGCAAAGAGCTGGACACAACTGAGCAACTGAATTGAACTAATATGAATTTTATTCTTATAATTTAATGTCCCTTTATTTCTTTCTTTTATCACAGTAATGATATTGAATTATTGTTGTTGGTATTGAGGAAGGTAAATTATATTTTACATGAATTCCAATTCCAGATAGTAAAAGGTGAGCTATAAAATATTTCCTATAAAGAGTGAGCATTGGGTCTTTGGGGTTTAAGAACCACTGATATTGAGGATCCAATGATTTCTCAGGTTACTTACAAATTAAACTGTGTGTATCATTCTCTTGTTCATTTTTTCAATGTATTATTTTGTTTTAGAGGATGGGATGGCGAAAATAGAGAACTGGTTGGTTGTTTTTGTTGTTTTAAGTTGTGCTGGGCTTTTAACTTGATTGTGAATTTGCTTGTGCAATTCCAGGTCTGATTACCAGGTTACAATTGAGAGCTCAGTGTTTCTCTTTCAATAGCAATTATCTAAAGTATTTCAACTGCACCTTTTCAGTCCTCTTGAACAAAATCTGGACCTCTGTCTATACTTTATTCCTGTTATGTTGGCATTTAAATTTCTCTAAGTTTTACAGCAACAGCCAAATCAGAGATTTTACTCTGTAATCCATGTTCCAAATCACTCAAGATCAAATTCACTAAAACTCTTCTTAGCCTATAGTCTATTTATCCAAGACAAGGTGACCCCAGACTTATGACGATTTACTTATTCTTTTAATTATTTGTCTATTTGTAGTGAACTCTTCCTAGTCAATAGAGGTTTCTAGGGTGACAGAGTTAATTAGCAAGTCGCATGGGCCCATGGTAAATACCAAGAAAGTTAGAGAGAATTCCATCCATCTGGTGGTCTAGCAAGCTTAAGGTCCATCTTTAGGAATTCCGTTTCCGGTCACCTCTGCTGGCTGGAAACTAGAAGCCACACTGGCTTATTTTTCATATTATTCAAAACAGGGATGAAACAAACATACTTCTCTCTTACAGGCTTTTGATTTCTTGGATGAGTTGAAATGGAGATGGTCAAAGAATTCCATGAAATCTATGCAAATCAGTTGGCATATTCCTTGATGAAGTGAGGGGTGAGCGTGGCGTCTGTAACCCAAAGTGCTAATAGGGACAAGTGGGCCGGAGTCTGGCTGTGCCCACCAACCTGAGGGGCCCAGTGGGCGCTATGGTGAGTCAGAGGCAGGCTGGTGACAGGAGAGGACAGGAGGATGTTCCCGGCTGAGCCGGGTGGAGAAGCAGAGTTGGTCTGAGAAAGGACAGGACGTCTCTGGAGTGAGGGACAGGCTACTGAACACGACTGAGGCAAGAGTGCATCCTTCCTCTCCCAGGCCAGGAGCCCAGGTCCCCACCGCCTATAAACAAATTCTAAACTATGCCCAAGGTCTTTCTCACCCTCCTTGAGCTGGCCTCCTCCGACTTCTGCATCCTCAGTTCCCATAGAAGGCCCCAACGCTCCGCAGCAGACACATTCGAGACAGTTCCCTGGGTACCCTGTGTACTCTTCTCTTTCCATACATTTGCTCCTGCTCTTCCCTGTCCCTACAAGGAACTAATTTACTCGGAGGCAGTGAGGGGAACGGGGTTTGAACATGCTGGGCAAGTTAGCAAGTCCCCTGGGATTTAATTCCCTTTCTGTAAAGTAGAGGGAGGTGGCTCCGACAGTAAAAGAGTCTGCCTGCAATGCAGGAGACCTGGGTTTGACCCCTGGGTTGGGAAGATCCCCTGGAGCAAGATATGGCAACCCACTCCAGTATTCTTGCCTGGAGAATCCCTTGGACAGAGGAGCCTGGCAGGTTACAGTCCATGGGGATGCAAAGAGTTGGACATGACTGAGCGACTAACACTTTCACTTTCAAGCTGGATAGAATTATAGTATCCACTTCTTAGAGTCATTGTGAGCATTAAATGCATTTATGCATGTAAAGCACTTTTTTTTTTGGCTGTGCCGTGCAGCATGTGGGATCTTAGTTCCTCGACCAGGGATTGAACCCGTGTCCCCTGCATTGTGAGCACAGAGCCGAAACCACTTGACCACCAGGGAAGTCCCAACACAGAAAGTACTTAGATCACGGTGGCAAGCATATTATAAACAACCCACTGACACATGTTAACTGTGGTAGTAGTAACAGTATCCGTAGGGACAGAGTAAAGGGGCAAAGTAGGTGATTAAATAGTTAATCCCACTAGGGGACTGTAAATAGAAAAACTATGGGAGACCACCCCCCTTACTAAAACCATTAGTAAGCTAATAGTTACTCAAGAAAGCAGGTTTACTTAACCACAAAACCAAGCAGGCTTGCTTAGTGACAAAATCGTGCAACAGATGCATGAGGCATGCCCCCAAACAATAAAACAACAGTGGCATGAGACCCACATCCTGCCCAGTGAGGTCAGTAGGACACACGCTCCGCACACATTAAAAAAACAATCATTTGTGGACCCAGCTTGACCATGTAGGGACTAGAAAAACCCCCCTGCTCAATCTGCAGGAGGAGTTGATGACAGAAACACAACATCTACTCAAGAAAGACAAAGAAGGTTTTCTCCCCCTCTACGTTTCCTTTGATTATAAACATGTAAGCCACTATATGCTCAGGACGTGGTACCCCATGGCCCACGTGCTTGTAAGCCTTGTAAGTATCCTGTTCTAATAAATCACTTCTTTTTTTTTTTTTTTTTTTTTTTTTTTGTTTTTTGTTTTTTTTAATCAAGAATCTCTTTTATTGATTATCAGAAACATTACAAACATCTAGTA
Organism: Tragelaphus eurycerus; assembly: GCA_935064755.1. Classification (NCBI taxonomy): domain Eukaryota; kingdom Metazoa; phylum Chordata; class Mammalia; order Artiodactyla; family Bovidae; genus Tragelaphus; species Tragelaphus eurycerus. The sequence goes on along the minus strand of CAKXYN010000039.1, from coordinate 17,485,347 downwards.
TGAACAAATTGTAACATGATAGTGTTTAGTTTGAACAATTAATACATTTCAGATATAATATTATACATATTTCAATGCTATTCTCCCCAATCATCTCACCCTCTCCTGGTCCCAGAGTCCAAAAGTCTGGTCTATACATCAGTGTCTCTTTTGTTGTCTCGTAAATAGGGTTATTTTTTACCATCTTTCTAAATTCCATATATATGCGTTAGTATACTGTATTTGTGTTTTTGTTTCTGGCTTACTTCACTCTGTATAATAGGCTCCAGTTCCATCCACCTCCTTAGAACTGATTCAAATGTATTCTTTTTAATGGCTGGGTAATATTCCATTGTGTATATGTACCACAGCTTGCTTATCCATTCATCTGTGGATGGACATCTAGGTTGCTTCCACGTTCTGGCTATTGCAAAAGTGCTGCTATGAACATTGGGGTACAGGTGTCTCTTTCAATTCTGGTTTTCTCAGTGTATATGCCCAGCAGTGGGATTGCTGGATCATAAGGCAGTTCTATTCGCAGTTTTTTGAGGAATCTCCATACTGTTCTCCAAAGTGGCTGTACTAGTTTGCATTCCCACCAACAGTGCAAGAGGGTTCCCTTCTCTCCGCACCCTCTCCAGCATTTATTGCTTGTGGACTTTTGGATAGCAGCCATACTGATTGGAGTGAAATGGTATCTCATAGTGGTTTTGATTTGCATTTCTCTGATAATGAGTGATATTGAGCATCTTTTCATGTGTTTGTTAGCCATCTGTATGTCTTCTTTGGAGAAATGTCTATTGAGTTCTTTGGCCCATTTTTTGATTGGGTCATTTATTTTTCTGGAATTGAGCTGTAGAAGTTGCTTGTATATTTTTGAGATTAGTTGTTTGTCAGTTGCTTCATTTGCTATTATTTTCTCCCATTCTGAAGGCTGTCTTTTCACCTTGCTTATAGTTTCCTTTGTTGTGCAAAAGCTTTTTAAGTTTGATTAGGTCCCATTTGTTCATTTTTGATTTTATTTCCAATATTCTGGGAGGTGGGTCATAGAGGATCCTGCTGTGATGTAAGTCAGAGAGTGTTTTGCCTATGTTTTCCTCTAGGAGTTTTATGGTTTCTGGTCTTACATTTAGCTCTTTAATCCATTTTGAGTTTATTTTTGTGTATGGTGTTAGAAAGTGTTCTAGTTTCATTCATATGGAGGGGTCTTCTATCACTTTGGGCTTCTCAGGTGGCGCTAGTGGTAAAGAACCTGCCTGCTAACGCAAGAGACAAGATGTGAGTTCCATCCCTGGGTCGGGAAGATGCCCTGGAGGAGGGCTTGGCAACCCACTCCAGTATTCTTGCCTGGAGCATCCCATAGACAGAGGAGCCTGGCGGGCTACAGTCCCTGGGGTCACGAAGAGCCAGACACAAATGAAACACTTCGCACACACACACACGTCTCTCACTTTCCCTCTCGCTGAATTCTTTCTGTGCTGAGATATAAAGGAGAAGAGCTCTTCAGAGTCCCCTGAAACACCACCTAACAGTTTCATCATCATCATCATCATTATTCATTGTTAATCTTCCAGGTCGATTCATCACTAATTCAGGAACTTTCTCATAATTTTCAAGCACAATTAATTGCTCCTTCATTATGCCCCCTTTTCCTCTGTGTATTTCTCTATCATGACTCTGACTTCTTTCTGATTCAAGTGTCCTTCTAGTGGTGACACTGGTTCTTAGTGATCCCTCATCACCCAGCAAGTAGGTCCTTAATGTTTGGCTGGAGTTGAGAAACGCAGTGACTATTGTGACACCCAGGTTTGCTTGCCAAAGCAGGAAACACGAATTCAAGTCGGAAGGAAGGATCATAGTCAGATGAGGGAGCAACACACATCTCAGAAAGCTCCAGGCTCCAGAAATCTGGAAAGCATCTGAAAATCTGAGGTCATTTCAGCATCTGAGAAGCATACTAAAAAGTATTTTGTTTTAATGATCTCGTCCAAAAATTCACAATCTCCCAGATCTGGTTTTTTTGCGATAATATTTAGTCACTCTCTCACACACCCAACGAATTCTGAAACTGTGTTTTGGTCGCAAACACTGGCTTCAGGTTGTCTTCATCCACATGGAGCTGTCTAGCCCCCAATCTCTTTTCTCGATTGCATTTTTGTGATTTTGTAATGGTGACTGCCTTTGTTTTACAGTATCCCACCATACCAACCAGTCTAATTTTACTTAACAATTAAAAAATAAATAACACCTACAGTGTATCGCCACTCTGAAGGAAAAAGTCCCCCAGAGCCACTTGGGGAAGCACTGCACAGCCAACCATCCCATCTCAGCATGAGTTCAGGTGTCAGACAACCTGGGATCAAACCCCAGATCTGGAATCATCTCGGTACAGCCTGAGAGCAACAGCTGGAATAAAGCAAGCAGGAATTGGAAGCAGTCCTCTCTGATCACCGTCCTCCCCTTCAGGAAGGCCCAAGAGCAGGACTCAAGCCTCTTTTCTGGGATGGATAGGGACACACGCAGCAGAGGTGGGGGCCCCTCCTAAACCCAGCCCAGGGCTTCAATCCACACGTTTCCATCTCCTCTGTAGCCAGTCATGCCACATCCCAGTGGAACTCTGCATCCACACAAACGCAGTTAGGTGGTGGTGATTGGCGTATTGACTCACAGCACTGATTTCATTGGGCTTCTGTGAGGCCCTCAGGTGCCATGGAGTGAGGACACCAAATTAGCAGGAGCCCCTCTCTGCAATCGCAAAGCTCGCATTCCAGCCAGGAAGTGGACCGGTGAACAAATAAGCGACAAGGTGACAGGGTGAGTGGAAACACTCAAGGATCTACAGGAGAGAACGCTCAGAGGAAGGCGTGATTCGCTCCACGTGGAGAGAGGAGAGACGGCGGGTGGTGGTGGGGCAGCGTGTGGGAAAGACATTCCGGAGGGGAACGTGTGGGACCCCCCGTTTGCCAGAGAAATGGAACATCTGATTGTGTGAATTCTGAAACCACACCTCCTTTTTTTTTTTTCCCTCGGCCTAACAGCCGAGATTGACCCGCTTTTCAGAGCTGACCAGGGGAAGAAAAGTACAAGAAATGTGAAACCCGGGGGCGGGTGGAAGAAAGGGGAATGGGAAAGGAAGTGCTCTTTATCTGCAGGCTCTTCCATCTAATGGTCATCTGTGAGCAGCTGGTCATCAGATCAAAGGAACGGACGTATCACCCACCCCCACGCCCCGACCCCGGCCGGTGACGGAGAGGAGAGGCTGCGATCAGGCGAGGGGCCTGCGTGTGAACACTGTCATCTCCGGCCAGACTTTCAATTCAAGCTAGAGGTCGAGCCCAGCGCCGAAGCCTCAGCCAAGCCCCTGCTCTCAACCCCACTCCAGAGCCAGCACTCCCCGCTGCTGTGTTTTACCACAGCTGTTTCCTTGAGAAGCTGCAGTTTGCCTTTTTTTTTTTTTCTGAATACAGCCACAGTACTTTCTACCTAGAATGCAGGGGCGAAGTTGAGCGGCTCCACAGACCCCGCCGATTCACCTCAAAGTGTCATCTCTCTTTTTAGCTCGTGGAGTGTCCTCACAGACGTCCGCGACAGGGACCACTGGTTCGTCCACACTAAGCGGGTGAAGGCAGGGCGGTGCTCACAGGCTGGAAGGATTCCTTCTTGCAAAGGCAAGAAGATTGACCTGGGTGTCCATCAGGAATGGCATGGGAGTGGACATGAGCCTCTAGAAACTCTTTGTGTCTCTGGTCTCTGAGCCAGAAGTGGATTTTCTCAGAAGCCAGTGACCTCGGACTTCAGGCCTCACCTGCCAGGCCCTGGACTTGACCTTGTATTATAGTATCTGTTTCCTTAAAGAAGGCTACAGGCGTCATATAAGCTTCAGGTCCCTCAAAACTCTGTCCTTAATATATGACATTGTGCATCTGTGGGCTTCAGTCTAGAAAACTTGACCTCTAAACCGAGACAGGAGAGGGCTGGAAGTCTCTTCAGGAAAGGCCCCCACCACTCACGGTGGAGTCTAGGCTTTCTTATTCACATAGATATCTTGCCACCAAAAAAAACCCAAGTGCTTTTTCAGAATCAAAGCTAAACACTGCAATAACCCATGATATTTCAGACTTAAACTTGATCTTTTCTCGTGGAGGGATAAAGAAATGAGAACTGATATTATTATCTTGTTCTTTACATGAGGTACTACTCATAATCATTGCTATAATTTTTGTTGTACCAACCCCTACTATTTATTTACCACTTACTCTGGACCAGAAGGCTTGACACATTCTTTGCACGAACAGTCTCAGTCCTCATTACAGCCTTATGCCATCAAGACACCCATTTTACTGATGAGCAGAGTGAGGCTTGCAACAATTAAGTAATTTACCTAAACTCACACTCTAATCTGGGTCTGTTTAACTCCAAAGCCTTATGCTGTGTTTAGACAGAAAAGTTAAGAATTTAGAATCTTCTACTGTCTTGACTAAATAATCTTTTTCATACCAATTCTAACTTCTCAGTAGATATTTGGGCTTCCCAGGTAACACTGGTGCTAAAGAAGCTGCCCGCCGATGCAGGAAACATGGGTTCAATCCCTGGATTAGGAATATCCCCTGGAGGAGGGCATGGCAACCCATTCTAATTATTTTTGCCTGGAGAGTCCCATGGACAAAGGAGCCTGGCAGGCTACAGTCCATGGGGTCACAAGAGTCGAACACAACTGAAGTGACTTAGCACAGTAAGATACTTAATCGCTAACATGTATTTTCTTCTCATTATCTCTCCTTCTGTCAAGAAGTTCTATTCCGGGGCTAAAGAAGCTGAATTGCAAGACATTTAAATTAGACTCCAGCTAACTTAATTTTTAAAATTATACTTACGGTCCACCCCCAGACTAGAGATTATGGGGGATGAAAAAAATCAGAATCTGTGAAGTAAATTCAGAGCAAAACAGTAATAAACTGTATGTATAAGAATGTACAGACCAAAAAGGAAACCAAACGACGCTCATCATGGCCTTTGAAAAAATTCACAGCATACAGCTTTGGGAGAGTGTTTTTCGGTGTTGATTGGTTTCCTAACTAACTCTAAAGTATTCCTCCATTCCATTTAAATCATTCTTAGCCTACAGTTACAATGTATACTATTCAATAAAATGACAAGTCATCCTTTGTCTAATTTCTCATTGCTGTTCTCTCTCACCTTTTTAAAGTCATCAGCGTAAGAGAAGTTATATTAACTGTAACCTCTACCCACCCCACCCATAAAACAACCCACCAGAAGGGCTGGACTCAATGCTCAACCTACCTTTGCCTCAGCTTCAAGAGAGGAGACCAGGGGAGCTCGCTCTGGGGAAGGAAGTTGAGTTTTCTTCGAGTTAGAGCCACTGACGTGCTTCTCTTTCCTTCCGGTGGGCTGGGCAGGCGCTGAGAGTCTCTGTGGCTACCAGCTCCGCGTCACCAAGGACCCCGGGGACCACACCCAGGCGCTCTTGAAGGCCCAAAGCTTACATTTTTAGCTGGAGGAAAGACCACGCTATGCTACCGTGGCGTTTCACTCAAGCAAGGAAACCCCCAAGGAAACTGGAGGGTTCAATTAGTCAAACGTTCCCACCTTTGCAAGAGGTTTCTCATTGACCTCAAGTGTAAATGCCTCGTGTCATCATAGCTCAAAGACTGGCTGTTAACTCAAGAGTCAACTTATAACAAAACCGGCCTGGGCTTTTGGGGGTAAATTGCATGGAAGCATAGCGTACATATGGGGCTCCCCAGGTGGCGCTGGTGGTAAAGAACCCGCCTGCCAATGCAGGAGACACAAGAGATGTGGGCTCGATCCCTGGATTGGGAAAATCCCCTGCAGGAGGGCACGGCAACCCACTCCAATATTCTTGCCTGGAGAATCCCATAAACAGAGGAGCCTGACGGGATACAGTTCATGGGCTCGCAAAGAGTCAGACATGACTGAGCAACAGAGCGCATACACAGCATACAGATGGAATATGACACAAATCATAGGAACAGCTGGATAAATTCTCCCAAAGTCATCTCTGGAGCTGCTCTGAATGACAAAAACGTGTGCCCTTACGAGCAGCACCTTCCTAACCAGTACTCGGACCACTGTCCCCCCGACTTCCCTCCCCCTCAGTGACTCTGGAGTCAGGCTGCTCCATCCACTTGGTCCCAGCATGGAGAAGACATGGGGCAGAGCCATAGCAAAGCTGCAGTGGTCATGGATGTGAGCGACAAATACACCTCCGTTGTCATCACCCCCCAAGAGTCTAGGGTCATTTGTTTTTGCAGCTAACCTAGCCTATGCTGACTGGTGCAGTGTGTGCATGATTTTATATACACAGAACGGATACACTACTTAATAACCATCGCAGCATGAAGATCAGGCAGTCAAGGACTTCCCTGGTGGTCCCGTGGTTAAAACTTTGTGTTTCCAATGCAGGGGGCAGAGGTTTGATCCCTGGGTGGGAAACTAAGATCCCACATGCTGCATGGTGTAGCAAATAAATAAATAAATACTTCACTAAAAAAAAAAAAGAAAATCAGCCAGTCAGAAGAAGTGCCCACTGTGCCCTGAGTTATCCTTTAGTTGTTGGGTCTTGGGGATGAGGGGTGGGGGCCAGGGCTGGGAGGAAGAGAGACCCAAGGGGTTCAGAGCAACAGCCACTCGCCGTTGGTACAGAGGCATTTCAATCCCACTGTGCCTGTTTCCCACATGACAGCAGACCTAAATACAGGCATTTCTTAGCTCTTCTCGTGAGCACACGATTTCACAGCACAGGATTCTCACCTTAGATGTGTGTTAGACACAAGTTTATTTTCTTCTCCATTATAACATTACAGTCCTCAGACTAGAGCGTTTTGCAACTGCTGTCTTCATCATCACACGCATCATCATTATTAGTGACTTGGCATGACTCCACGGCACATCTCAGTAACACACCCCTAACCTCAGGGAAAGGAAGGAAAACCTCAAACATACACAGGATAAGATTTGGATGGCAAAGGGCTGCAGAACCCAGACAACACCAGAAGACACAACTGTGGCTGTGGACATCATTTGTTGAGGGGACATGGCGAGGATTATTAGGCCCACACTTGCTAAATAAGGCATTGACAATACCAATCCTCATTTCCAAAGAGTGTATTTAACAGATTCCACTAGAAAGAAAGCACACAACACCTGCCAAGCTGTGGCTAAGCCCCAAATTGAAAAATAAACCCAAGATCCAATCCACTGACTGCACAAAAACTAAACATTATTCTAAAACACGGCTGAACACGGGAGATGCGTGAGCAGTTCTGAGTCAGCGTGTTTCCACTCCAGGACTTCTGAGGTACATTCATCCTTGCAGAGCGGAAGTGGTAGTCACCTGCCAGCTGCCACGGTGACTTTAAATTCCTTAGCCCTACCAAGTGTACATCAGTGGGGCAGAACAACACTCACCCTGCATTGTTGCAAGCACTACAACATCACTCAGCCTAGAGAACTCAAGTCCTCGCACTGACAGAAATCAGATTTTCAAATTTTTCCATACAGACCATATCCTAGTCAACTCTGTAGCTTCCACTGGAGTTCACAGACTGCCACAGAGTGAGTGCTCACTGCATGGCTAAGTGAACACACAGTCCTGAAGATAAACAGAACAATTTGTCCATTTCTGGGGCAGACTCAATATAACTATGACGTGTATTAAGATCACTGAATGAATATTCTTTTTTTTTTATTTTACTTAACTTTACAGTATTGTATTGGTTTTGTCATACATCAAAATGAATCCACCACAGGTATACATGTGTTCCCCATCCTGAACCCTCCTCCCTCCTCCCTCCCCATACCATCCCTCTATGTCGTCCCAGTGCACCAGCCCCAGGCATCTGGTATCAGGCATCGAACCTGGACTGGCGACTCGTTTCAAACATGATATTATACATATTTCAATGCCATTCTCCCAAATCATCCCACCCTCTCCCTCTCCCAGAATATTCTTTGACAGTTAAAACTGGAGAGTAGAACCAATGCAGATAAGCTGAAGTCATGTCAATTTTTTAAAAAGTTCACATTCACATGTTTTCTGTTGATTTATGCACATGCTGGTGACTTTCAGTCACAATATAACTTAAGATGGAGTAGGAAATGGCAACCCACTCCAGTAGTCTTGCCTGGAGAATCCCATGGACAGAGGAGCCCGGCGGGCTGCAGTCCATGAGGCTGCAGAGAGTCGGACACAACTGAGCACACACATTATACTGTCTGTGTGATTCCAAAGCATTATCAGTGCCGTATACCAGCAGCCATTCAGGATGCTCACTTTTATCAGGAAATTCTTAAAAGGCTGTGGAGCAATTTAGAAAAGAGGTCTCAAACCTCACTCAGAACCTCTCTGCTCCCGCTTTGCACATAATTCTAACACACTCAGCTAGTGGGCCTCTGAGGCCTCCCTATGGAAGCAGAAGAAAATCAGAAGAGGGAAAAGGCCCCTGCCTCGCTGAAGAGGGTAATGCCGCTGAGGAGCTGGAACTGGGCAGGTGGGGTCAAGTGACCAAGAAGGACACCTAAAAAGAGATATTGGGATCTCAGGAGAAGCTAGATGTGGGGAAGACAAAACAGAAATGGCAGGCTTAGCATCCCATGTAGACTGAGGCTTGAGGCTGAAACACTGGGAAAAGTGAGTGGAAGCCAGAATCGGAGAAGCAGAAACCAGGTGTGAGAGAGCAGCCTGTCGCCACCCAGCAGGTCCTCCTGGTCAAGTCAAGTGTCCAGGGCAAGGCAGCCTTGTGTCTTTCACCCTCCCCTCTCCCCTTTCCCACAAACCAGGAAGGTGATTGCATTTTCCTCCACTCCCAGTTCTCTGCAACTGGGTAGGAGGCAGAGAACCACACTCACAGAAAACTAGTCCATCTAATCACACTAGGACCACAGCCTTGTCTAACTCAATGAAACTAAGCCATGCCCGTGGGGCAACCGAAGATGGGCGGGTCATGGTGGAAAGATCTGACAGGATGTTGTCCACTGGAGAAGGGAATGGCAAACCACTTCAGTATTCTTGCCTTGAGAACCCCATGAACAGTATGAAAAGGCAAAATGATAGGATCCTGAAAGAGGAACTCCCCAGGTCAGTAGGTGCCCAATATGTTACTGGAGATCAGTGGAGAAATAACTCCAGAAAGAATGAAGGGATGGAGCCAAAGCAAAAAGAATACCCAGCTGTGGATGTGACTGGTGATAGAAGCAAGGTCCGATGCTGTAAAGAGCAATATTGCATAGGAACCTGGAATGTCAGGCAAATTGGAAGTGGTCAAACAAGAGATGGCCAGAGTGAATGTCGACATTCTAGGAATCAGCAAACTCAAATGGACTGGAATGGGTGAATTTAACTCAGATGACCATTATATCTACTACTGCGGGCAGGAATCCCTCAGAAGAAATGGAGTGGCCGTCATGGTCAACAAAAGAGTCCGAAATGCAGTACTTGGATGCAATCTCAAAAATGACAGAATGATCTGTTCGTTTCCAAGGCAAACCATTCAATGTCACAGTAATCCAAGTCTATGCCCCAACCAGTAACACTGAAGAAGCTGAAATTGAACGGTTCTATGAAGACCTACAAGACCTTTTAGAACTAACACCTTAAAAACATGTCCGTTTCATTATAGGGGACTGGAATGCAAAAGTAGGAAGTCAAGAAACACCTGGAGTAACAGGCAAATTTGGCCTTGGAATACAGAATGAAGCAGGGCAAAGACTAATAGAGTTTTGCCAAGAAAATGCACTAGTCATAACAAACACCCTCTTCCAACAACACAAGAGAAGACTCTATACATGGACATCACCAGATGGTCAACACCGAAATCAGATTGATTATATTCTTTGCAGCCAAAGATGGAGAAGCTCTATACAGTCAGCAAAAACAAGACCAGGAGCTGACTGTGGCTCAGACCATGAACTCCTTATTGCCAAATTCAGACTGAAATTGAAGAAAGTAGGGAAAACTACTAGACCATTCAGGTATGACCTAAATCAAATCCCTTATGATTATACAGTGGAAGTGAGAAATAGATTTAAGGGCCTAGATCTGATAGATAGAGTGCCTGATGAACTATGGAATGAGGTTTGTGACATTGTACAGGAGACAGGCACCAAGACCATCCCCATGGAAAAGAAATGCAACAAAGCAAAATGGCTGTCTGGGGAGGCCTTACAAGTAGCTGTGAAAAGAAGAGAAGCAAAAAGCAAAGGAGAAAAGGAAAGACATAAACATCTGAATGCAGAGTTCCAAAGAATAGCAAGAAGAGATAAGAAAGCCTTCTTCAGCGATCAATGCAAAGAAATAGAGGAAAACAACAGAATGGGAAAGACTAGGGATCTCTTCAAGAAAATCAGAGATACCAAAGGAACATTTCATGTAAAGATGGGCTTGATAAAGGACAGAAATGATTTGGACCTAACAGAAGCAGAAGATATTAAGAAGAGATGGCAAGAATACACAGAAGAACTGTACAAGAAAGATCTTCACGACCCAGATAATCACGATGGTGTGATCACTGACCTAGAGCCAGACATCCTGGAATGTGAAGTCAAGTGGGCCTTAGAAAGTATCACTATGAACAAAGCTAGTGGAGGTGATGGAATTCCAGTTGAGCTATTCCAAATCCTGAAAGATGATGCTGTGAAAGTGCTGCACTCAATATGCCAGCAAATTTGGAAAACTAAGCAGTGGCCACAGGACTGGAAAAGGTCAGTGTTCATTCCAATCCCAAAGAAAGGCAATGCCAAAGAATGCTCAATCTACCACACAATTTCACTCATCTCACACGCTAGTAAAGTAATGCTCAAAATTCTCCAAGCCCCGCTTCAGCAGTACGTGAGCCATGAACTTCCAGATGTTCAAGCTGGTTTTAGAAAAGGCAGAGGAACCAGAGATCAAATTGCCAACATCTGCTGGATCATGGAAAAAGCAAGAGAGTTCCAGAAAAACATCTATTTCTGCTTTCTTGACTATGCCAAAGCCTTTGACTGTGTGGATCACAATAAACTGTGGAAAATTCTGAAAGAGATGGGAATACCAGACCACTTGATCTGCCTCTTGAGAAATTTGTATGCAGGTTAGGAAGCAATAGTTAGAACTGGACATGGAACAACAGACTGGTTCCAAATAGGAAAAGGAGTTGTCAAGGCTGTATATTGTCACCATGTTTATTTAACTTATATGCAGAGTACATCATGAGAAATGTTGGAGTGGAAGAAACACAAGTTGGAATCAAGATTGCTGGGAGAAATATCAATAACCTCAGATATGCAGATGACACCACCCTTATGGCAGAAAGTGAAGAGGAACTCAAAAGCCTCTTGATGAAAGTGAAAGTAGAGAGTGAAAAAGTTGGCTTAAAGCTCAACATTCAGAAAACGAAGATCATGGCATCCGGTCCCATCACTTCATGGGAAATAGATGGGGAAACAGTGTCAGACTTTATTTTTCTGGGCTCCAAAATGACTGCAGATGGTGACTGCAGCCATGAAATTAAAAGATGCTTACTCCTTGGAAGGAAAGTTATGACCAGCCTAGATAGCATATTCAAAAGCAGAGACATTACTTTGCCAACAAAGTTTCGTCTAGTCAAGGCTATGGTTTTTCCTGTGGTCATGTATGGATGTGAGAGCTGGACTGTGAAGAAGGCTGAGCACTGAAGAATTGATGTTTTTGAACTGTGGTGTTGGAGAAGACTCTTGAGAGTCCCTTGGATTGCAAGGAGATCCAACCAGTCCATTCTGAAGATCAGCCCTGGAATTTCTTTGGAAGGAATGATGCTAAAGCTGAAATTCCAGTACTTTGGCTACCTCATGTGAAGAGTTGACTCATTGGAGAAGACTCTGATGCTGGGAGGGATTGGGGGCAAGAGGAGAAGGGGACGACAGAGGATGAGATGGCTGGATGGCATCACTGACTTGATGAATCTGAGTCTGGGTGAACTCCGGGAGTTGGTGATGGACAGAGAGGCCTGGTGAGCTGCGATTCATGGGGTCGCAAAGAGTTGGACACGACTGAGCGACTGATCTGATCTGTGGAGGCAGAATTAATGTGTGGGAAAATCATTCTTTTAACACATTTTAATTGTGTGCTTACCACAGGCCAGGTACAATCAAAGGGGCAGGGGATCCATTATTGAATCAATTGGATTTCTGCCAGCATGGAACTTAGCTTCTATAGCGTAGAAACAAGGGTTGCAGATCAACTGAATGTGGGTGCTGCAGCTTAATTCTGCAAAATCTCAGGGTCCCCTGGTCAAATCCTTCTTAGGAGGATGGGAAGTGGTTTTTAGCTACCGGGCTTTGGAGAGGGTGTGGTAAAAACAACAGAAAACGTAGCCCCCAAAGTCAAAGGTTTTAACCTCAGATCACGTGCAAGCTGATACACCTATCCCAGCCCTTCTTGGAGAGCCGCTGAGAATTGCCCAGGGCAACCACTAATTTTTATAAAGACGCTTGTCTACAAGTTAAAGGTATGCCTAGATCAAACTGGTTAAGGCTGCCAGGAAGTGTGCAGCATTTTACAGCATTTTCTACCCCAAACAATGTTTTAATGGTACTTGAACAGGGAAAAAAATATTATGTGGAAAACCTACTTTCCCAAAGGTAAGCTTCGTTCAGATCTAAAGTGTTCTAATTCTGGAACCCCCAAGGGGGCTGCAAACAATATCTCAGCCCATCAGGTTCCGAAATCACTTTACTTTACTATTTGTTACTAGTGTCCAAACCGGCTTACTTGTTCAAACGAATCCAACAGGGTATAAACTTCAGGGAGGGGCCAAGACAACCCTTCCCCTCCCGGCCGGGTCTTTTCCAGTTTGTTTTAGCTAAGGCTGTTGGAGGAGACTCTTGAGAGTTCCTGGGACAGCAAGGCGATTCAACCAGTCAGTCCCAAAGGAAGTCAGTTCTGAATATTCATTGGAAGGGCGGATGCTGAAGCTGAACCTCCGATCGTTTGGCCACCTGATGCGAAGAACTGACTCATTGGAAAAGATCCTGATGCTGGGAAAGACTGAAGGGGGAGGAGAAGGGGACCACAGAGGATGAGATGGTTGGATGGCATCACTGACTCAATGGGCATGAGTTTGAGTAAACTCCACTGAGTTGGTGATGGACAGGGAGGCCTGGCGTGCTGCAGTCCATGGGGTCGCAGAGAGTCGGACACGACTGAGCGATTGAACTGAACTGTCCAGGGAGCTGCCGGGACACCCTGGTGGAGGGAAGGTGTCCCCGAGGAGGAGCAGGGGCGGGCCCCTTCCCGCGGGCACCGCGGGTGCCCGGAGGCACACGGGCCGGAGGGAAAGGGCGGTGCCCTAGAGGAGGCGGGGCGCGAGCGCGGGGGCGGGGTCTGAGCGCGCCTGCGCAGTGCGCTCCACTTGGGGAGGCGGCGGCGACGCGCGGGCGGCAAGATGGAAGACTACCAGGCCGCCGAGGAGGTAACGCCCGGTGGGCTACAGGACGGGCGGCGGCCGTGGATGCCGGGTGCGGGCGGGCTGGCGGCAGCAGCCAGGGCCGTGTGCGGGTACCCGGGCTGCCTCTGGGCCTGGGCGGTGGCCGTTCCCGGCGGCCCGCCGAGCGCTTCGCTGTGACCCACCGCCTGCGGACTCCGGGCGTCTGCGTCCTGCCCTGGGGGCCGGGGGTGCGGAGGGGGCGCGCCTCCCGTGGTTCCTTCGGGAGCGGGCTCCGCAGGCCCGGACGCCTTCCTCCGGCGGCGCAACATCACCCGGGGATCGCCTCTGCCGCGCCCTCGACCCCCTGCGCCCCCGGCCCCCCGCGCCCCCGGCCCTCCGCGCTCCAGACCCCCCTGCGCCCCCTACCCTCCGGCCTTCCGGCCGCCTGCGTCCCCGGACCCCCTGCGTCTCGCGGTCCCCTGCGTCCCCCGACCCCGGCCATCCCTCGCGCCCTTTACTCCGAGCGCAGACCCCTGCCCAGGCGGATGGGTGAGGCTGAAGGCCGCGTGTGCGTCTGCCGGCTGATGATTGCGAGTCTCCAGAGTGACATGCACGCCTGACCCGCACCCCTAGTTACAGCTCCCCAAGGTGCCCCTAGTCCTGGACTTGCTGCTCTGGCCGCGGGCAGCAGGCTGACGCGCCCGCGAGAACCTGCGTTTTTGTCTTGGGTTCCTCTCTTGCTCTCCACGCTGTGCGCACGCCCACCGTGGCCACCGTCACTCACATTTCATTTGAGAAGACAGTCCGATAGCTCCGATTTTGGTGGGGTGGTGGGGCGGTAGTCATTGCCCCGTTGAAGAAGTCGGGTGAAGCATACAGTTATTTGCCAGGCAGAAGGTATTCATTGTAACAACGTGTGCTGTGTGTCCTGACTTTCCTTCCAGCTGACGAGCATTCAGGGAATGATAGCTGATGGCTGCTGCTCTCACAGAATGGTTGCCCCTTTTCGTCTCGCTAAATAGTTCTGGTTGAAGTACAGATAAATGGAGCCCTGTGTATAATGCAGCCTTCCTAACCAGCACGAACCTTCTATGGTATCACCATCAGTGTCCGAAGGGTGATAGGAACCTAGGGAATGTTTAGGGAGAAGCCACAGTTCAGGAGCAGGTAGCCAAGGAAAAGCTTTTCCCTGTCAACTGTGCAGTCATTGGAGAATGGCTTGTATTACAGGAATTATTGAGTAACTTTGAGAAAGTAAATATAGAAGAAGTCTTTCAAACCAGAGTTTTTAATACTCTGTCTTCTCATTCTGGCCCTCAGCAAGGAGGTGGCTCAGTGACTTCCTTATTCCAGATCTCAGTTGCATATCTGAGAAATGAAGGGGCTGAACAGAATGGTGTGTGTTTTACATAAGATAAAGCTCTGGAGGCTCAGACTATGCCTGTCTTCTCTCTAGCAGGCCTGCCTTCCATTTTTCCTGACCTACACAGCCAGTAGGTCAGTAACAGCCCTACTGACCCCCACGTCGGCTAACTTCATGTAGACACCTGCATCTTTGTAACTCTTCTCAGTTCATCTTTCCTGCAGAAGCTGAAACTGCCCAGTGGATTCTGTACAACTGCTGTACTTTCCACTAAAATGCCCCTCACCCTTTCTCATATTTTAACCACATGGAAACTTACACAGGGACTTTCTGTATGGTTTAGAACCACTGAGGCCTCTTGGAAGGATCTTTTAAACTTGGAGAAGTAATTTAAGATACTACAGATTTTCGTTAAGTTGGTGAGCTGGCTTTGTCTCCAAGCATGACTTCTGAGTACAGTGGGTGAGGGGCTTCAGGCAGTCAGCTCCTGACTCTCCTGCAGAGGAAGGGGCATCGCTGGAACTGGGCTTCAGTGGTCAGCAGCCCAGTGGGGGAGAACACTCCCTGCCCACCTCTCTGCCTTTGTCCCACCAGGATGCACTGGGGCTAAGGGCCGGGGCTGCCCCCTGGAAAGCGCTTATAGAGCTCAGGAAATGAGGTTCCTGGACTCAGGGAACCTTGTACCCATTCAGATGCACCGCATGTAAAAAGAAAGCAAATCACTAAAGCGCCTGTCATTAGACGACTGCTGGTAGCCTGCCCCCCCCTGCCCGGCTCATCTGGACATGCTGGCTGAGAAACCCTGTGCCTTCAGCCAACCGTAGTCCTGAAGCCGGACAGAGTTGAGAAAGAAAATATTAACCAGAAATAGGAAAGTCATTGTAAAATTTACCACTGAGAGTGGTTTCAAAATCCAAAACGTCTTAAGTTTCAAACCTCCTGATTCGTTTACATTAGGAAAAGAGTTAATTCATACAAAAGTCAAGTAACTCATTGAACTTCCATGTTTGTTAATGATCCTCGCAGCCAGCTGAAATGGACAGACAGGTTAAGATCTAAAGTGAACTTAGTTTTATGGGTTATTGCATGATTAAAAAAAAACAAAAACCCTTGAAACTGTATACATATACTCTAGTCTCCTGCCTCTCACTAGCTCTGTGGTCCTCAGAGCTACTTAACGTTTTCCTCAGTAAAATGAACAGCCTGATTAGATTATTTTTAAGGTCTTCATTTCTAAATTATATTCATTATCTAAACTTGCATTAATCAATGCAGTAGGAAAGAATCTTTTAAATCGGGCTTAACTACTTTTTTTCCTTACAGACTGCTTTTGTTGTTGATGAAGTGAGCAACATTGTAAAAGAGGTAAGAGGAGAAATGCTTCCTTTTTGAATATTTGATTAATGGCTTATATGAGTGAAAATAATGTGTTTTAAATACTATCTTGGCATTGTTTCAGCTGAGCCTGTGTGTTCTGGCATTTCAAATAACAGTTGTTACTTCAATGAATATCTAGATAAGAATTACTCCCATATTATGTAAATTATATATTTTGAATGAAACAGGAAATTTTATATACTGGCATTATTATTGTCACTTGGTTCTGTAACCTTTTAGCATAAAAGACTCATGATATACAAATAAACACTTCTAATGTTTAATGAAGAGTGAATATTAAAAAACTGAACAACTTCTAGTCACTCAAGACCTGGTGCTGCGCTTGGGGCTCATTTTTTTTTTTCTTTTACATTCCTAAACCATCCACTTTATTGACCATGGTACCCCCTTTAGATGATAAGAATGAGAGTCAGAAAGGCTATTTGCTCATTCATTCAAAAATACATGTCAAGGGTGCATGCAGGGGACTGACGCCCAGAGAGTTTACAGAATTGGGGAGGGGAGGGCAGACATTTGTCGGATAATCACGCTGCATTCCTCATGTGGTACTGTGAGGGATTAACCCCTCTAGTGAGCTCAGAGCTGGGATCTGGAGGAAATAGAAGAGCAGGGTTCCTGTGCTGAGTAGTGCTTAGTTGCTCAGTTGTGTCTGACTTTGTGACCCCACGGACTGTAGCCCGCCAGGCTTTTCTGTCCATGGAGTGGATTGCCATGCCCTCCTTCAGGAGATCTTCCTAATCCAGGGATCAAACCCAGATCTTTGAAATTGCAGGCAGATTCTTTACCGACTGAGCTACCAAGGAAGCCCAAGAATACTGGAGGAGGTAGCCTGTCCCTTCTCCAGGGGATCTTCCCCACCCAGGAATCAAACCAGGGTCTCCTGCATTGCAGGCGGATTCTGAGCTACTGGGGAAGCCCCAGGAGTAGGGTTAACTTAGTGAAAAGAGGGGAACAGATATTCCAGACTGAACAAGTGCAAGGGCCCTGTGGTAAGGAACGTCCTGGTATGTCTGAGGGACTTGTAGGGAGGTGGGGGTGTCTGGACTAGTGCAGGGTGCTGGGGAGAGCACCTGGGGCAGGAACGAGGCCAGAAACGGTTTCTGGTCAGTTGTTTGCCCAGACCCCTGTACGGTGAGCACATAGTGAAGCCGGTGGCTCAAAGACGGTCATTAGATGATCTCAGTTGAACAATACCACTTGAAGTTTTCTATATGATTTGGAGTTGACTGTAATGCAAACTGTTGTTAATGCAAGTTACTGACAAATGCCAGAGTGATTAAAGAACTACAACCTATTTTTGTGAACATCATCAAAAAGCAAAGTGATTAAAAAAAAAGGCAAAGTGATCTTGTTCTGCCATATACAGTATTGCACACGAGGCATCATTTTCTAGTTGCTTTGCAGGATCTGTAACACTCTGCTTTTCATTATTTTTCAAAATACAGTGTTTCTTAGGAACATAGCGGGGTTCAGGAAGATGGGTGAATTTCACTAGAACTGTGAGAAGTGGAGTTGGTTTGTTAGGAAGTCTCCTTGGGTCTCACCTGTTTTCTGCAGTCTTTGATTTGGTTGCCAGGCAGCAAGTTTGATACTACTGCAGCCAGAGCTTCGCAGTCTCCCTGGGAGCGCAAGTAACACTGCGGTCCTTCCTTTCACGTTGATCACCCGCTCACTCACTTGAGCAGCTTTTTCTGCCCCTCAAGCTATTGTTAAGTACTGCATAGTAGTAAACTTGGATGGGTCCAAAATTAGAGGAAGGTTTTCTTCCCTCCTTGAAAAGCATTACATTCCAAAGTGAGTGTGGAGACAACGGCCGCAGTTAGTGGTTTAGCCTGAGCACAGCCCCCATTTTGACAGAGCTGCTCGCTCAGCCGTGTCCAACTCATTGTGACCCCACGGACTAGCCTGCCAGGCTCCTCTGTCCATGGGATTATCCCAGCAAGAATACTGGAGTGGGTCACTATTTCCTCCTCCAGGGGATCTTTCTGACCCAGAGGCTGAACCTAAGTCTCCTGTACCTCCTGCACTGGCAAGTGGATTCTTCACCACCGAGCCATCTGGGAAGCCCCATTCAACAAAGCTGAGCCCAGACCTATTAATACCTTTGTCCCCTGAAACCAGGACAGGCATCAGCATAAAAGGCCCAGAAAATCATAGAATAGGAATATCCTCACTACCAACTTCACCAAGAGGTGAGGCCAGGGATGTGTATTCCTGAATAACCCCTGAAGCACACAGTGTGAACTGTCCCAGAATATAGCAGAGAAGAGAAGACAAGGAATTTCATAATAAAAAATGTGTCACAAACTTAAATAAGGTTTTGAAATAGAGCAGTTCTTTAGTTTTCTGGAAAACATACTTCTGTGATGATAACATTACCAGAAAATGCTGAATAAAGGAAGTATTTGTAAATACATGATTATCTGGATAGGTCTGTACATTGTTGATTATACAACCCACAAAGATTCCTCTATCTACTGTACTTTTAAGAAAGCAATGGGCAAAGGGAAGTATTTCCTAGCCTCAGTGGGAAGAAAATGCATTGCTTATCTCTAGATAATTAATCACAACAGCAAACATTAAATTCAGTCAAAATGTTTAAAAAATTTGACAGATGCTATATAATTATGTATTTTAAAAAAAAGAATAAAGAGGGCTTTCCTGATGGCTCAGTGATAAAGAGTCGGCCTGCAAGTTCAGGAGATGGGTTTGATCCCTGATCTGGGACTATCCCATATGCCAAGGAGCAGCCATGCCCGGGCGCCCCAGCTGTTGAGCCTTTGCTCTGGCGCAGGAGCTGCAGCTGAGCCCACATGCCACAAGAAGAAAAGCAGTGAAAGTCCAAGCACCGAGACTAGAGAGTAGCCCCTTCTCATCCCAACTAGAGAAAAAGCCCGTGCAGCGGCAAAGACCCAGGACAGCCCGAGATAAGTAAATAAAAATGTTAAAACGAATAAAGGGACCTCTTGATAGCCCAGTAATTAAGAACCTGCCTTCCAATGCCAGGGACACAGGTTCGATCCCTGGTTGGGGAACTAAGATCCCGTGTGCCATGGAATAACTAGACCCACACACTGCAACACAGATTCCAAGTGCTGCAACTAAGACCCAGTGCAGCCAAAAATTTAAAAATGAATAAAAGTGAAAGATAAAGCATTCAAGTGGAATATAATACTGTTAAAAGGTATGTCTGCAAAGGAGTCCTCAGGGTTCCCAACAAGCTTACTTCCACTTTCTGCAAAGTGTAACTCAGCAGTTCATAGGGCGCAGTGCTCACTGTGCTGACCTCAGGAGTGGCCCGAAGGGGTGCTAACAGTGGCCGGCTGTGCTCTGTCTTCCAGGCCATAGAGAGTGCCATTGGTGGCAACGCCTATCAGCACAGCAAAGTCAACCAGTGGACCACAAACGTAGTGGAGCAGACCTTAAGCCAACTCACCAAGCTGGGGAAACCATTTAAGTACATCGGTAATGCACCTTTGCTTCTGGTTAATGGTGGTGGTGGTTCTCTAAGTATGGCTGAGAGGGAGTCTGTGAGAGGAGACAGCAGGGGCGGTTCCCGGAGGAGCATGTCACCAGCCTGTGCACACCCACCTGGGCCTCGTGGCTGTGGGAACAACTGTGGATCACAGCATTTCAGATCCGCTGCTTTTAGAGTGAGCGCGTGGTGGTGTCAGCTTCTGAGGACCAGGCGCTCTACCCCTACAATCATTTTCATTTTGAACGTAGCTGTGTGATCTAATACACGTATGAGGACAGAGGAATGTGTTGCCAAGTAGATTCCTCTAATAAAAGTTTGTTTTTCTTTAGTGACTTGTGTGATCATGCAGAAGAATGGAGCGGGCCTGCACACGGCAAGCTCGTGTTTCTGGGACAGCTCCACTGACGGTAGGTTTTCCTTCCCTGGGAAGGCTTGTCCCCGGCACATCCCTGAGGGACCCTGCTGCCATCTTGACTATTCAAAGCCATGTTTTAGGAAATGTGTGTTGGTTGTTTCATGTCTTTGAATGCATTATTTATTAGAGTCACCTTTTCAAACATGTTATAGAATAGAGACGGGCCGATCTTCTTTGTTGGCTACAGAGAGTTGAGTACTGAGTGTTTGGCCTGATCCTGAGAACTTGGAAGGCCCGGCTCTTCCGGTTTTCAGGGCCACCCGCCTCCTTCCCCCCACAGGGAGCTGCACCGTGCGATGGGAGAACAAGACCATGTACTGCATCGTCAGCGCCTTCGGACTGTCCATCTGACAGCCCGCCCCGCTCCTCACCTCTCTCTCCTTCCACCGCATCCCTTCTCTCCCATCTTCTAACCACCAGCCGGCTATTCAGCGATCACCTTTCTCATCTGAAGTGTGTTTTTGTGGCACTCTCAACATGTAGAGAAAAAAACCAAATAACCACACTGCTCTCTGTGACCTGCACACCAAGTCAGAGGCGTCGTCACCGCAGGTAGGCAGGAGCCTGTCCTGCCGCTTAACTCTGAATGTTTTTTCTCAAAGGTGCTAAAAGCCAACATCTCCTAGTGTGAAACTTTCTCTACTCTCTGAAACGAATCAAATACACTAATTTTCCATACTTTGTACTTTTTGTTAGAATAATAAATTATTCCGATTTAAAGTGTTTTCTTCATTGTCTAAATACTATCACAGGTGAATTCTCCATATTTAGTTACTGGCTTTAGAATCTGTAAAACTATAAAAAAGCAGGAAAGGCTGCCGTTCTGCTCTGGTTCTCTCCAGTACGGTGAACATGCTCATTGACCACCCTGGGGGCTGGGGGCTCTGGACTGCTCTGCTGTGTCCTGGCTGGATTTCTGGCCCGAGCATCAGTCACTCTTCACTCTCAAGTCCTTCCTCTTCTGGAGCTTCAGGGGCAGGATGTGGGCAAGCTGGACGTTCTTTTAGCCAAAGGACTCGAAGCCACACTCTCAGCCCAAACCCGACCCGCAATCCAGCAGCTTCTGCTCATCCGTTTTTCAGTAGCAATCACAACAAACACGTTTTAGTACTTTACTGCTTATGCAGTGTTTTCACAGTGACTCATTCTGTGTCCACAATAATCAGCCCATTAAGGAGTCAGAAAAGGTGTTGGGAGGTTATCTGATTTAAAGTTATATCAAAGTTAAGTGAGGGGGGGGTCCTAACCCTGGTCTTACCTTGCCTTCAGGGCTCGTCCAGGGCCACGTTTACACAACAGACACACCTCTATATCACCTGCTGAACTGGAAAAAACCCTGCTCTCGTCCCTAAAGTGCCTAAATGGTCACCTTAACGCCACACGCAAAGAGGAAGCCGCTGTATATAAACAGGATCAAATATTAACAGTGTAGTAACATCCACCAGAATGGTAGTAAAAAGCTAAAGAGTCACACGACTTGAAGAAAAACCAGAGTAGAGAAACGCAGTCTCAATGAAGCCACTCCCACAGTGTGAATCTGCCGTAGATAAACGTTTATTGACTTCTGATTACAGGGATCGTCCTGTGACCTGGGGTAGTGTGCTCGCTGACGCACTTCCAAGGTCTAATATTCAGCTCTAGCTTTCCCACTGAGCCTAAGATTTAGCGTTGTTTTATTTTACAAATATTTACAGTCCTTTTGTAAAAAGGCAGTTTTCAGTAGCAGAAAATCCTTCTGTGTTTCATAGTCTGGTGTTACATTCTTGTGTCCTACATCCAGTCCTCAACAAGATGTCCCTTTTCATCACCCCATTCTCTAAGCTTCAGTGTTCTTCCCTGTGAAGAGGATTCCAGGAAATAAGCTACTGACCATGTCATAACATACTGAACATTAACTTTACCTTGAGTAAACAGCTCACAGAGTACTTGAGGCTGGTGACGTTTGTCCTGTAATCTGCCTATTTAGCACGCTGGCTTTACATACTGAATCTGAACTTTTACTGCAATCTGTAATTATGTACAGGAACAATCTTACAAACCTTGAATATATTTTATATATCCCCTTCTTTAGCCTTTCAAATGGGGCTTAAGAGAGAAAACTGCATCACTGCGCTGCTTTAATGATTTAATAATAAATCAAGCGGACCTTTATCCTCATGGATAATGAAGCTCTCTCTAGGGAAACTGAAAGGCCTGTGGTCATCTTCCAGGTTCCCCAGACTAGACCAGTATAAAAAATTATCCCCAAGATGATGTTATTCACGCCGTTACCATGGAAGAACTAAACTCAGCCCTTTGGATTTTTAATTTTAGTTTATAGAACTCTGATTACCCTCCAAGACCAAAAAAATAATAATTTTCCTGCTACCATCTAAGGTTGCTGGCAGACTTTAGTGTTATAACCTAGTACCTATGGCACATGCTAAATGCTATATACTTTAAGCACATTTTTACATGGAAGATGTAATATGTTGACATATATGATACACCAGAGAAGATAAATTGAAAATGCATGATTTAGTAAAGAACCATTTCCCCCTAAAGTACTTTCTTTTATAACTTCCTTGTTTCCAACCTAGTTACAGAAAGTTAATAAATACTCCCTTATTTTTCATCTCACTGACCTGATGCTATCAAGAATCAACACACGAAGATCGATCATCAGTTACCAGTTACACTACAGGACAGGATAAGTAGTAAAAATGCCTAAATGTGTACAGCTAAATGCCTCAGATACTTTACAATTACTGATAAAAGCGTTCCAAATTATGGACAGTTACAACGATTAAAACTTGTAAACTGTAACATACTAGAATACATTAATCAGCACAAGTAACTTTTCATCAGTTTACATAAAATTACTTATATGAGTCTTAATAGAAGTAAGTTTGGTAACAGAAAATTTTTTCAATACCTCTGAATATACAGAATCAAAAACAAGGAATCACATCATTGCAGATGTAAAACCATGTAAACTTGAATTACCCTTGCAACAACACAACTGTCTGAATTCAAACTTTGTTATTTACAGGGTTTTAAAAACAAATATAAATGGAATCCATATTAAAGGTACATTAAATTAAGAAGAAAAGTATGAAGTCATAATAAATAGTCTTTCAGGAAGCTCTCTAAGGCCCCAGCACTACCTGAAGAGGACTGTGCCTTTGAGCTCTGCGTGGTAGCTGGAGGGTCGATGCATAGATGGAGAAAGTGGAGGCGCTGTTTGCAGGGTGGAACAATCACGTCCCTACCTGTTGTGTTTGCCCAGATGGCACGCATCAGGATGTCTGCAGTGCTCACAGGTGAACCGTTCAAGAGATGAGTGTGCATGCCAGAGGAAAGGCAAGGAGACAGCTCCACCTCCCACACTTGGCCTTGACAGAAAGGAGCTGGGGGTCTCCAGGGCCTTCTCCTGGATTCAGCAGCTTCAGACGGCACTTAAGCAGAGCAGTTCACCCGTTTACCTGACGACCATGTGAAGCTCACGAGGCAGGAATGATTCCCCACAAGTTACCTTCTCCCCCAAGATGTTCTTCCATAAACCATCTAAAAATGTGTTACCTTCTTGCACCTAGTTTCCAAATGTGAAGTTGAAGAGCTTTTTGGCAATAACGAATCTGTAGTATTGTTATCAGTCACTTCTTTAGCTTTTATTGAAAAAAAAAAAAAAAAAAAGCTCTACAGGAGTATCGTCCTAAACAGAGCTACTACTGCTCACTGGGATTTCATGGGCACCCTCCTCCCCACCCCAACCACAGGGGCCTCATCCATATTCACGGTGTAAGGCTCACAGGCCTCTGGAAGACTCTTGACAGTGAGACCCTTGCCTGTCAACTGGAGCCGACGACCTGTCAATCCTTAAGGAACCCTGTGAACCCTCCTCAGGACTCCCGAGTCCCTGGCTCTGCTTTGGTGGCGGTCTTCACCTGGAACCTGCCCACCCAGCCTCCCTCTCCCCCTCCACAGCCCTTGCCTAGACGTCTCATAGCAACCGACCCGGTGACCCGTCGTGGAGATGTGTGGTCATCCGAAGCCCGGGCCGTCAGCGGGGAAGGACCGTCCTCATGGGGCAGCCTCAGAAACGGGCTTCCCTGTGAAGGGTCGACAGCCGGTGCCACGGGGCAGGGGAGGGAGGAAGCGAGACGGGAACGCCACCGCGCTGCGGGCCACATTCACAAAGGCTTTCCCGGAACTCAAAATCAGCAAACTTTTTTTTTTAAAGCACGTCATTCCCTCTACTAAGAACAGGAATGATTTCTTTCTTACCATTGAAAACAGCTTGTCTCTCATCATCTGGAATCTCTGAAAAAATGATCTGGCTGTCTAAAACTTTTTGTCAGGGCCTCTCTTCCCAAATAGATGCCGTCAGTGTGACGGTAAATTTAGGCCCAACATTTAAATTAGCCCTCAGTTTTGGTTTTCCTGTCAAACATGTAAACGAATGAGGACCAGGGCGTCTGCGCGTCAGACGCGTCCGGGAAGGCAGGCCGGGGCGCGCTCGCGGGGCAGGCGGCCGGGCCTCAGTCGCTCTCGGAGCCCTCCTTGTACTGGGCCCGGATGGCCTGGCCGTTCTGCAGGGGCATCTCTTCGTAGTCACTCCTGTCACGGAGGAGACCTCTGACACCCCGGGCTCCGACAGCGCGGACTCCTCTCCACGCCGCGGCGCCGTCCTGACGAGAGCCCGGCCCCTGCTGGCTCGCCCCATTCCTCTTGCCGCCTCCCCCTCCTCCCGCCCCTCGACCCCAGGGCTGGCCGCCCAGAACCGTGCGTGCAGATGCCCAGCAGGAAGGCACGCGGCCCCTCCTGAGCACAGAAAACCAGGGGTCGCAGACACGCCCGGGTGGGCCGAAAGGGCCGATACCACGAACAGCGCCTCAGAAGGCTCGCCAGCCTCCTCGGTGAACGCGCAGAGGCAGGCTGAGGGCTTCCCGCGGGACAGAGCGCCTTTAGCAGAGTCGGGACTTAACTTACCCGTAGATCACGTCGTCGTCCGAGTCGTTGAGCATGGAGAAGGCGGGGTTGTCCTTCAGCTGCGACTCTGAAAACCGACAAGCATTGTCGTGTCATTAGCCCGGAGAGGCCGGGCGCTGTCCTAGGAAAAGGATGAGGGTCGGAGACAGCTGGATTCCTGTCCCCGCCTCCACTGGTTACGGCCGGTGCCAGCCGGACAGGTGGTTCCTAGTTCTGGCGGGGGATGTGCTCACCTACAGGCCAAGACAGCGTGGGGAGGCTTGGTGGGAGCCTGGGGAGGGGCCGAGCCCCCTAGAGGAGACTGAGAGCCAGCTGCCCCACCCCCTGGAATCCCCCAGGTCCTCTCGAGAGCCAGGCCAGCCCGCGGTCCTGGTCCATCACCGTGGACGGGAGCACCGCGCGCTGCCAGGGCCTCCGGCATGTGCTGGAAACTCCTCCATGCGCCTGTGGCCGGGGCGCACCAAGTGCTGTCTGGGTTCCAGAGAGCTCGCCCCTTTCTCATCCCGGGGCGGGAGGGCTGCTGGGTTTGCTTTTTGGTTTGGTCCTTGGGGAGGTGGGCTGGGGGTACAGGGCTTTCTTTTGGTGGTCAGGGCACTCCTGTCCTACAGATCATTTCAGGGCACCGGGTGGGGGGGTGGGGGTGGGGAGGTTCATGATGCTCGTGTCAGGGCCCAACGACACACCCGGTTCTCGCATGAGGGGCTGTAACGACAGAACGTGCTGGGCTCCACCTGCAGCTCGGGGCTCACTGTGAGTGCCTGCCTGGTCTCCCTGCTCCAGAGCAGGTTCTGCAGTCACGGCGCCCCTGCCAAGGGCAGGTGGGCAGGGGGTCAGGGGGTAGCTTACCATACAGGGCATTCTTCGAGGGCGAGTACACAAAAGCCAAAGTGTAGAGGTAAAAGTTCAACAAGCCGTAGAAAGACAAGAATTCAGCTGGTGACAGTGGTCAAGGCAAGCAGCAGGCCTGGACACGGTCTCCTTGGTCCTGTTAGCTGGCCCCGCCCCCAACCAGCTAGGCCCTCGGGGGTCCATGCCCAGACGTCAAGGCACCACAGGGCAGGTCCAGCCAGAGGTCACGGTAACCTTCCCGGGGCACCTGGAACCCCCAGGTGAGCTGTGCCCTCTCCTATCCACGGGAGGGCCTGCTGCCAAGTCACACACAAAGGGTGGGAAGGCCACACAGGTATGGGTGAGTCAACAGTGAAATGAAGACCTGGAAACGAGACTCTCAAACTGGTCCTTCTTAGTCTTTTCTGAATTACAGACCCTTTAGAGAATCTGATAAAAGCTTAGTGTGAAATTCAGTTACCAAATTGTGAACAATCATGCATTGACTCCAAGGATGTAAATAAGAGGCCCCACAGAAAGAACCCAAGACGTCCAGGGTGAACCCCAAAGTGTCCCCTGATGGATGCCACCACTGAGAGCGGAGAGGGGAGCGCCCAGCTGACCTGGTCATGCATTTGAAAGGGGGGTGGTTACTGCTGAGCAACGGGGCCTCAGGGGTCGCAGGAGCCCTGCCCTGAGACACCGGGGTCCCCCACAGCTGGACACACCTGGCAGGTGCTAAGGGATGCCCTCTGGGAGAGAGGATCCCCAAGTCAGTGCTCAGCAGGGGGAGGCCGGCAGTCCCGGCCTGACCCGCGGGAGGCTCCCATGGTGACTTGCCCCTCTCCAGTCCCCACCCCACAAAGGGGACAGGTGCTGGGGTCCCCAGGCTTGACCCATCTGGCAAGCAAGCCCCGGGGACGTCTGAGCCCCGCGGCCTCCTTAGGGCCTCTCACTCAGAGGGATAGGTGTGGGGCCCCCAGGGTGTGCTGTACAGGTGACCTGCCTCTTCTGGACGCTCAGAGGCCTGAAACGATACCCACTCCACTAGGCTGTGCCTGACGTCTTCCCAGAAAAGGATATAATTCTGGTAGTGAGTCGACAGTTCAGCTACAAAATTGTCCTGTAACACTTGTGCTCCGAACCTTAAATAAAGGATGACGATGCTGAAAAAGAAGGGAGGGAGGGACAATATGTAAAAATGTACCAAGAAACGGCACTAGCTTCATATGTCCATAAACTTGCTACTTTTGCTTACTCTAGTCACGATTATCTCTGCATGGAGACTTGCACACACATGCACGTGCATACATGCGCACACGCACACGGCCTCTCTGCTGACACGTGTGACGGCAGGGTCCTGGTACCCAGAGCCCACCTCCCCTCCCTGAGGTCCAACCTCTGCTCTGGCCAGACCGGCTGAACACAACGTAAATCAGGTCTCTTCCCTCCCGGCCGAGCGCCCTGCGGAGGCCCCCATCACTGAGAACGGAGCCCAGGCTCAACCTGACCTCCTGGCCACCCCTGCCCCCGCATCCTCCACCCCTGCACACTGCTGTCCCGAGCCCGAGCCTCAGGGCCCGACTTCAGGCGGCAGATCCCCCACCCACCCCGCTAAAGCAGCCACAAGCCCCCAACTGTCATCACACCTCTGTTTTCATTACGGCACTTCTGCTTTTTATTCATTTTTTTTTAATCATCGCCTTCCTCCACTGGAATATAAACACTACAACAGGGAGGAAGGAGCCTGCCTGCCTGTTCACCAGGGCAGGCGCTCCATAAACCTCTGCTGCACTATCGGGCCGATCCCCTTGAAGTCAGATGAAGAAAGATCACAAAGCCTAGGAGCTTCAGGGAGTCGGTCCAAGGAGACGCGCTCCCAAGCGGTGGGCGGGGGCAGCCGGAGGGCGAGGATGTGCGGGGGTGGGGGGAGTTTGTGCAGAAGGAGGTGAGCTGAGTGTGAGGCCACACCGAGGGCTGAGAGATGAGCGACAGCCACACACGCATCTCTACCTTCAGGTGAATGCAGAGGCGGAATAAAACCCAGCTCGATTTGAAATGCAAGCTGAGTTCACGTGGCTCCGTGAGGGAGGCGAAGGAACCCGGAGGCCTCCAGGATCCTCCTCCCCACACGGCTGGGACCCCAGAGCAGCGGTGGGGAGCCGGCCCCGAGGAGCCCCGAAGGGCCCCCGCCAGGGGAAGGGGCTGATGCCCACGTCTCTGCTGCTCGCACAACCGAGAACCCAGAGCGGAATGCAGACACTACGCTTCTCTCAGGGTTTTGCTTCTCCTCTCAGGGTTTCAATCTCAGGAGCAAGGACCTGGGATTCATTCAAAGACACGGCCTTCTGTGCCTCCCTCAGGTGAGGTTCAGGGACCCCCACTGGAGGAACGCAAACAAAAACAACTTCCGCTCACCGACCCGTCCAAGCACAGAACACTGGCTTCTAATCCTCTGACCCGTGTTCTCCTGCGCCTGCTGCTTCCATGCAAACATCAGGGCAGGGAGACAGTGCGATCCTGTCTCCCCGGGGCCCTGTCTGGCGGGAAAGGGGCCTCTGACCCTGCGGACACCTGGCAAGGAGCACCCTAAAACTAACTCCATAGAAGGGGACAAAAGATACTCGTGAGCATAGAACAAAAACTCACATTTGCTTCTTTCAAGCAATAAAGTCTCCTTCTTACCTGATGACGAGCACAACAAAAGTCAACGCAGTCAAGAATTTTAACCTGAGATCTGAAAGAGAAATACACACACGCTTCTTAAATCACCAAACTGGAATTAAAATCCACTCATTCCAGAGATCTTAAAGAAGAAAAGAAAGCCAAACCCTCCGAACAAAACTCCCTCCCATCTGGACTCCACTGTTAGTACCTGACGCCCAGGAAGACATGCTGTCCCACCTCCCTGAGTCTGGAAGGGTGCCCAGTGAGTCCATGGCCATTTGGTTGTCACAGACTAGGGGGCAGGACCCTATGAGATCAGGTGACTTGCCTCGATTCAAAAAGAAGGAAGCCCCCACCCCCGCCACCTCGCTCGGAAGGTGCGATTCCAGAAGGATCCAGGCAGCTCCAACAGCCACACACACGGCCCCCCGGGGCCCCAGCTGACCTCCGCCCCCACTGGGCTCCCTCCTGCCCTCGCCTGAGGCACTGTCCACGTGGCCCAGTCACCCCGGCAGCCCTGCCGAGGTTCCCCCCGGCCCGAAGGTGCCCGCCTCCCCAACCTGGGGGGCAGCCCTGCACCAGGGGTGGGAGACCAGCACTCACCTACGTAAGGCATGTGACCCAGCTCAGAGCAGGCCCGCACAATCAAGAACAAAAGGTATAAGATGTACACGGCGGCCACCACCATGAAGAAAACCTTCATTCCCTGGCAGGAAACAAGACGGGCCCTTGAACGCCCACGGGGTCTCAAGGGCGGTCTTTCCCTCTGACGCCATAAGCAGGAAAGCCAAGCCTTTCTAAAATGACCCGGAGTAGGGCGTCACTGCCGCGAGCGGCACAAGGACACGCAGACTCTCCTCGTGCGGCACAGGCGGCCAGCTCACCCAGGGGCGCACCCCAGTCCCCGCTCATCAGACGAGCAAACGCCTCCCTGGCGCACGGGCAGCTCTGGGCCCGGGGCCCAGAACGTACTAGGTGCTCAGTAAACGTGGTGGCTCCCACTTGCCCCTGCCCAGGGTGAGGGCCTGGCTCCCTGCCCTGCTCGGGAAGATCGCGACGTGGGTCCGGCCCGGATCTCAGCTTCTCTTCTGAGGACTGAGGGGACTAAGCCAGACCATTTAGGAGACTCTGGGCTCTGCGACCCTGAGGCAGGGAGCGCAGGACGTCTCTCATCTGCACTCAGGAGCTGTGGCAGCGAAGCTGGCTGACGAAGGCCAGGCCCCACTGGGATGGGTGCGTGGTGCCCCTCCTTCTGCAGAACCTCTGCGAGAGTGAAGCCTCCTCTGTACCTGACACCCCCAAGCCCCTCCTCCTGCCCCGGCGCTTCCTTCTCAGAGCCAGGACCACTCTGCACAATCAGCACACAAAGGGTCTGCTCTGCCTCCTCGGAGCCTGTGACTTCGGCCTGGGCTCAGTTTTCTCATCTGTAAACAAAAAGGACTTCACGGCCTCCATCCTGGGCCCCTTCAGCTATCTCCCTAGAAGCCCGTGATTTCAAGGGTTTCCTTTAGTAACAGGACTAGACTGCTCGGTCTACCCTTCCTGCAAGGACTCCCGAGCCCATGGCCTCCCTGACTGCCAGGCTGAGGCGGGGACAAGTGACCAGAGCTGCGGTGACCCTGCCATGCCGGAACCCGGCCCAGCGCTTCACCCTCCTCCTCTCTCTCAATCCTCACGACGACTCGAGGGAAGATCCATCACTGCCCATCGCACAGACGACACGGGGAGGAGGGCGTGGCAGCCGTGGCCCAGGACCGTGGGCTTCACCCGCAGGCCTGGGGAGCCTCGCCAGAGCACAGGACCAGCCTGTGACCTCGGGCAGGATGGGTGTGTGAACTTGGGCAGGACTGCCTGCCCCACGTCCTCCTGTGAGAAGTGAGCAGTGACCGTACCAGACAGAAACTCTCTAACTGTAGATTAGCATCAGTTCAGTTCAGTCGTTTAGTCATGTCCGACTCTTTGCAACCCCATGGACTGCAGCACACCAGGCTTCCCTGTCCATCACCGACTCCTGGAGTTCACTCAAACTCATGTCCTTTGAGTTGGTGATGCCATCCAACCACCTCATCCTCTGTCGTCCCCTTCTCCTCCCGCCTTCAATCTTTGCCGGCATCAGGGTCTTTTCAAATGAGTAGCCTGGGAGGTACAAACTCAACCGGCAGTGTCAAATGTCATCTGTCACCAGGGCTGCAGAATCTTCTCTGACAAGGGGTCAAAGCAGCTCCTTTCTCCCCCTTCCTTAGTGTCTCCACCTCAGAGGGGCCGCCCTGAGGCCTCGCCCCTCAGCAGACACAGCTGAGAGCCTTCCTGGCGTCCAGATTCCCCAAAGGTCCGCCCTGCCCCATCACAGCTCGGGGACAGTGTCTCCCTGGTCTGGCCCAGGACACCTCCCACTCCTCTGCAGCTCCAGGGGCACCCCGCCCTGCAAACCTATGATAGCATCCCAGGGCTAATTCAAAGACAAAGAGAGAGGACAAAACACAAATGAAGACACCGCCTCCCCCGAGTAATGGGGCCTGCGGTCCACAAGGACACAGCTGGTGGGCCCCTGCACACTGCAACACCCGTCTCTATTTCCCACACCTCTCTCCCTCACAAGGTCACATATCCTTTGAGAGGAAAGGTTATGATGTGCTGTTTGTAAGGCACACACTGACAACCTTCAGAACTCTTCAGACTCACAAGCAGTGGAGTGGAGAGGCTACGGGCACTCCGCTGCCAGAGTCCAGTTAAGGATCAGCGCTGGCACCAATCCCTGTGACACGTCTGTCTCAACCGCTTTTCGGCACAGTATCGTCATTCACTACACTTCTCTCCTTTCCAGACAGCAGTTCCCACAAAGAACCACAGACTTGATCACCCTCTGCAAAGCTGCATGGGGAAATGCCGGAAGGTCACCTGGGGTCAGGATTCAGCTCTGGGGCTCACCCTGCCCGGGGACAGGACTCCCAGACGCCTGGCGGGGGTCCAGGTGCCTCTCAGCCCCAGGCACCTCCACGCCTGGGCTCCTCGGAAGCTGCACCAGGATGGGCTGCCCATGAGGCACCGACACATCCCGGGCCTCGATAGGAAGCCATACTCAGGGCTGGCTGTCATTTGCGTTAAATAAAGACGCTGGAATCCGCCTTCCCAAAGTGTGAAAAATTTCAGGACCGAGACAGCGCAGCGTCACCTGGAGGGCCAGGCCCTGGCGCTGTAGGGCTCGCGGGCCCACGAAGCCAGCCCCACTCCGCTTCAGAGAACTAAGTGAACAAAATGTTTCCTTAATTGTTCTACAATGTTCCTAGAAATCGGCACAACCTCTGTGCCCTGGCGCTTTAACCATAAACCAAGGATGGGGAGTGACAACGCAGGGTTTCTTTTTCCTACTATTCAAACACATTTCCCCCAGTTTTCCACCCATGACCTTTCCATGGCCCTTGTCAAATAACCAGTTAGCCAGCTTGTGTCAACGGCACAATTTAAGTTAAAAAATTGAGTCATTTTTTTAAAACAGCAGTTAAAAAGAAAATCTGCAGGTTTCACTAACAATCCTTACCTGAAAATTTCCTGTGTCAACTCGATACTGGTACATTGGATCATGTAATTCATTGACTCTAAAGATACGATGATACAAAAAAAAAAAAAAAAAGCCAGACATTAATGACTAGTTTATTTTATAGTTTCAAGCACTTGGCTTTTTAAAAAACTTACTAATATAATCTACTCACTAACCAAACCATAAAAGACTTTTGAAAAGTAAACCCTGGTTTATGAGAAATCTCGAATTACCTGCTGAACAGGCACACTACACAACTCAACGGCCCACAGGCCTCAGTGTTGTACAGTATTTTTCATTAAGAGAATCTCTATACTATTTCTTTTGAACTTTGAGACTGATTTTCCAGGCACCCTGTCTAGGGCATGTTCGGCACCAGGACACAGATGAGCACCCGAAGATAGCAATGTGCAGAGCTGCTCAGTTGGTGTCCGACTCTCTGTGACCCCATGGACCGCAGCCCGCCAGGCTCCTCTGTCCGTGGGATCTTCCAGGCAAGAATATTGGAGTAGGTGGCCATGCCCTCCTCCAGGGAAAGACAGCAAGAAAGGTAAATATAAACTTCCATGAAACTCATTTCCAAATGAAACTGGTCACTGAGATGACAGGTGGGCAGGGACAGAAGTGGATGTGAGCTAAGTCCTGCCATTATTGTGCCAAGAAATGAGATGTGCCAGCTTCCAAAATCATATCCCTGAGATGGAACAAGTTTCTGCAGAGAATTCTGTTTGGGTGAATCAGGCTGTTACTACGTTAGGCTTCTGCGCGGTGCCTTTTTACTGACAGACAGAAATATTAAAGATCAACTCTGGGAGCTGGTGTTAGGACAGGAATGTTTACAGACACAAACTAAAGGAGAGAATCAAAACATCTGGGGACAGTGGTGAGCCAGGAGCCAAATGGAGCATCATCCCTACAAACGAAGCCTCTGCCTCTCGGAAAGAGATATCATGAAATGACATGGTCTTTTTCCTTTTCCACCCAAGACTAGAAGAATCATGTATGTATACCTCCACACGCTGTTCAAGCAAAACTGAACCCTCAGCCCAAGTCACACGAGCAAGCCCTGAAACCCGCAGATTCCCTTCTGGATTAGCTCACAGAACACGGTCAACTCTTGAGTCTGCCCACCTCGTTCAATGCTCACCAAAACTGCGGTTTCACGCAGAACAAAGTTACTCACGTCTGCCATATTCCGAGGGTAACAGAAGCCAACCACAGTAGTCCAACGATGAAGAATTTAGGCAAATAGAAAGTCAAACACTTCCTTTCTCCCTTTAAAAAAAAAAAGTAAAAAATAGAGAAGTTAGTAATCCTTGCAAACCATTACCCCCTCACAGACCACACCAGATCATAGATACTCAGATCGTGTCCACACGGCACGCATCTTCTGTGGACTGTGAGGCTGACGACAGGTTCTCAAGGCCGAGTCCACCTCAGGACCGTCGCCAGCATCTGGAGCGGGAGGGCCAGCGCCGAGGGCTCACCTGCACCCGGATCCCGTGGTACACGCACAGCCAGAAGAGCAGCAGGGCGCACAGGAACACAGACTGGAACAGGTCGTCCAGCATCCCCGGGAACCAGCTGTTCACCAGGAAGGACAGGGGGAAGAACGGGTCTGGAAGGCAAGAGGCAGGCAGGCCTGATGAGGGCGGAGCCGGCGGGCGCCCCGAGCCACGGGAGGGCAGGGCTCAGGACGGCTTTCTCCCGGGTCAGAGCCCGGGGGACGGCAGTGAACTAAAGGCTGTCTTGTTTTGCAAACTGAAAAGCCACTGAACAGATGGCTCTGGGGACGACTGCAGCGCGCCGTCTGCTCCCGCCAGCCGCAGCTCTGGAAGGAAACGCTTTCTGGGGCAAGGGACAGGGGCAGACAGCTGGGCTCCCACCCTCAGCCAAGTCCTCCAAGCGGGGGGTCGGGGGGAGTGCCTGCCCCTGCGAGTCCTGGGGCCACGTCCTCTGGCCATGTGGAGGCGCTCCTGCCTGCTCCCTAACTCAGCCCCATCGCCCCGGGATGCCCTCCAGCTCTCGGTGTGGAGGGGGACCGCGCGGAAGGAAGGGCCTACCATTGTAGAGCAGCAGCAGAGGCAAGAGAATGGACATCCACTTCTGCTCCATGCCCCAGTCTCGCATGGAGAACTTGCGGAGAGAGTGAGCGAACAGGCACTGTGAACCAGACCAGGCCCCGTCACCGTCTCGGCCACCCCACGCGGCATTCCCTGACAGCTGTCAGCCCACATCGAAGGTCTGGAGCCAGCCCAGACCTGCTGCGTTAACCCCGGGCTGAACCAAGACCACCAGGGACAACCGGGCGTTTATCACAGGACAGGGGTCGGACGAGGATGGTCACAGCCGTGACCACTCTGGCCTGGCCTCCTCCTGGGCAGGCTGCTTCTATGAGGAGGGACTGCCCAGGGCACAGGCCACATGCCCCACGCCCCCGAGGTGCGGCTCATGGACACAGCGGCTTCCAGGGGACAACAGAGCGCCCGGAGGAAAAGCCCCAGAATGAGGCTTACAGCCACGTCAGACAGTGGGCCTGTTTTCAAACACATGCCTGAAGGGGCCCGGCTTCTGGGACAGGCTTCTTTACAGCCTTTAAAGCATCACAGAGTTTTGGATTTCTAGGCCTGGTGTTGTTTCTTGTTTTTCTAACAGAAGCCAGTAATCTCCTAGGCAATTTGGACATCCTGGGCTGATGGCCCATCTCCCTATCTGTCAGAATCAGGCCTGTTTCTCTCGTTTGAGAATATGGGGCCCCGGGGGCCAGTTCTTTGGGCTGCAGAGCCGCAGGCAACAGGAATCTAAGTAACACTGAGGATCTCTGATCCGGGGTCGATGGCACTCCCTCCATCTGGGAGCTCCCCGGCGGGGCAGGCCCTGGCCAAGCCCACTCTCTCTGAGCTCTGTGGCTGGGTGTGGCCCTCCAGCCACTCCCAGGTCACCACTGCCTGGCACGTTCCTCCACATCCCCTGTGCCCTTCCACAAGCAGTCAGTCTGTGAAGCAGCAAGTCCCTTGGGTGGCGGCTGGAGCAGCCACCACTGTAAAGAGTAGACCACCTCCTGGACATTGGCACGGGGCAGGCAGCTGATGGGGGCAGGACACCGCTCTGCAGGCCCCCTTCTCCTTCCTTCAGTTTACAGATGCCTACCCTCGCTGGAGGAGCATTGATGGGGCTGCTTGTATTTTATAACAACAGCTTCAGATTACTGAAGATTGTTATTTACAACAACAACAGATTACTGGCTTCTGTAATTGCCCCGCAAAGTCATGGTGCCCTTGTGGACAGACACCTCAGATCCCAAAGGAGCCCCGAGCCTGCACATCCATCCCCTTATCCTGAAAAAAGCCCCAAGACTGAAAGGTCTGGTCCACTTCTCCAAATGTAAAAAACCCAAGAACCTACTGAGTCAGCACTCAAAGAATGTCATTCAAACAAGGCAGAACTCCTTCTACCCAAGTTCCAGGGCACTTGTCACTGAACCCATGACAATTCACTTACTAGCCTGTCACCTGTAATTGCTATGACACTATTCAGAAGTCCTTACTAATGACACCACAGCGTTCCTGCAGCATGGCACCTGGGCAGAATATAGACTATTTTGTACCATCAGATTGGCCCCCTGGATGGAGTGTCTCAGGGTTCACATAAATCTCCCGCACTCTGACAACCAGAATTTACAAGCTAACTCTGCCCTTGTTAGGATTCCATGAGGTGAACAGTACTTACAGTGACGATGAAGGTAAGCACCACAAAGACGAACCGGAACCAGATTTCCAAATGGGAAAATGCAGGGTCATAAGTCTTCCACTAAAATGGAAAGTGGGAAAGCAATCTGGGAAAAAATTCATCTGAAGGGAAGTACATCACATCATTAACAATAGTCATCTCGAAATGTGAGACTACAGGGAATTTACAATGTTCTCCTACACTTTCTGACATGTTCTAAAACTTTAACACTTAGTACATTTTTATATTAAAGAACACATACTTTGTACCAAGAGTTGAAAATGGTTTTAAACGGTAGCATACTAATGATGAATCTGGCAGATAAATTGTTCTATAATAATAATAAGAGCATTTGGCTTTTAAATCTCATATCAAAGATTGATCAATGCCATCAATCTCTTTATTAGAAAAAGCTATCAGTGGGTAGGGGGTGGGAGAGACAGCAAAAGCCATGCTTTCTATTAAAAGAAAAAAAATAGTTTTAAAAATGTGAGTAGGTATGATGGTCTAAAAGACACTAAGTGAAACAGAAATATGAATCTGACACAAGAAAACACTGGAATTACAGCCGCCAGTCCGCGTGCTGAGCAGCCTCACTCACATCAAGCCTGCGGCTACCAGGCCGAGGAAGGGGCCCTGTGTGCTGACGGTGGGTGGAAGGCAGCCCTTCCCACCCCACTCAGCAGCCAAGTTCATCCCCAGACCCCAGGACACGCGCTGCACCGTGCCAGGAAGGACTGTCATGTCTATGCTGAATTAAGATCACCTGAGTGATGTAAAAACTGTGACAGAGAGACGGCTCAGGGGGGAGGGGTGCACCCTCGGGTCGCCCCACACTGTGCAGGAAGCCCAGCCGAGCCCGAGGTCTCCCTGAGTCATGAACACCCCGCGGTGAGGGCCGGGACAGAGCTCACCAGTCGTGACTCACGGGGCAGAGCACTGAGAGAGCACAGAGCTAGCTCCGGACACCTGCCAAGGTCGTGCCCCCATACCTTCAGCCGAATGTCGATCTGCGCGTGAGTGTGGATAAGCCACCCAAGGCCGGGAAATCCCCGAAAGGAGCCCTGGCACGCATGCAGGGCCAGTCACAGCGCCTGCTCCACGGCAGGATCCCTGGTATGCGCGCAGGGCCAGCACAGCGCCTGCTCCACGGCAGGATCCCTGGCACGCACGCAGGGCCAGCACAGCGCCTGCTCCATGGGCAGCAGGAACACGCACAGGGGTCTGTGGAGCACACCACCAGCATGTTTTTTCTCGGCGGTGGGGCAACATCAGCCTTACACTTGGTGCTGCTCTGCTCCCACCAAGCGAAGTTTAAAATCCAGGCCTGAAGAGATTGAGCTGCTTCCATATATCGTTACCACGTCCCGGACAGAGCTCAGCGATGCTTATTAGAGTACAGAAGTCTAGCAATCATAAGGTCTGGCACTGAATCAAAAATACGAGATGTGTAAAAAAGCAAGAAAATACAAAACAGGATGAGGAAGAAAGTGATCCATCAAACTGACCCAGAAATCACAGAGGATGGAACTGGTAGATAAGGACTTCAAGCAGCTAGAAGAGCGTGGGGCCGAGACCCGGAGGCTGATCACCAGCAGATGAGACGTCGCAGAGGGAACAGACATGAACACAGAGCAAAGGAGCCGACACAAAGCAGAAAAAGCGCACCGGGCATCAGCAAGCTCTGAGACAACTCCCGGCAGCTGAGAAGATGTATTAATGTATCTGGAGTCCTCGGATTTCTATTGACGGGAAGAAGGCAGGAGGATAGAAAAAATATTGGAAGAAATAGTGGCCAGAATTTTCCCAAATTTGATGAAAACTATAAACTCACAAATCCAAGAAGCTCAACTGTACTCTAAGGACAAGAAATAGGAGGAAAAGTACACCAAGGAACACCATCATCAAACTGTTTAAGGAGAAAAAAATCTTAAAAGTGAGGGTAGGGGATGGGTAAAGGTGAGGAAAACCATTATAGAGGACAAATATAGGATGAGAGATTTCTTGTCAAAAAATGCAAGCCAGAAGACCAATATTTTCAAAGTACTATAAATCAACACAATACCACTAATCAACACACCACTAATCAGCACAACACCACTAATCAGCACAACACCACTAACCAGCACACCACCACCACACACCTATCGCTGCTGTTGTTCGGTCGCTCAGTTGTGTCTGATTCTTTGCGACCCTGTGGACTGCAGCCTGCTGGGCTCCTCTGTCTGAGGCATTCTCCAGGCAAGAACACTGGAGTGGGCTGCCATTTCCTCCTCCAGGAGATCTTCCCAACCGAGGGACTGAATCTCCTGCACTGGCAGGCGGATTCCCTACTGCTGAGCCATCGTGGGAACTGCACACCTACAGAACAGCCAAAGGGACAAAGACTGACCCACCGAGTGTGGATGAGACGAGATGGGAAACAGCTGGAACTCTCGCGGGCGCTGACCGGCACGTGAGACGATACAGCCGTCGTGAACCCAGCATGTCTTCGTCAGTGACACAGGCCCTGCCACACGAGTCGGCAGCCCATTCCTACTCACCCAAGGGACGTGAGAGCGCACGTCCATGCGAAGGTCTGGACAGGGGGGTTCACAGCGGTTCTGTAACAGCCGCGATCTGCAAACAATGCAGACAGCCACAAGCAGGGGAGCAGATAAACTAACTGTGCTGCCTTCCACGGGGATTATCACCCAGCAGCACAAAGGCAGGGGAAGGCAATGGCACCCCACCCCAGTACTCTTGCCTGGAAAATCCCATGGATGGAGGAGCCTGGTGGGCCGCAGTTCATGGGGTCGCTGGGAGTCGGACACGACTGAGCGACTTCACTTTCACTTTTCACTTTTATGCATTGGAGAAGGAAATGGCAACCCACTCCAGTGTTCTTGCCTGGAGAATCCCAGGGACAGGGCAGCCTGCTGGGCTGCCGTCTATGGGGTCGCACAGAGTCGGACACGACTGAAGCGACTTAGCAGCAGCAGCAGCAGCAGCAGCAGCAGCAGCAGCAGCAGCAGCAGCAGCAGCACAAAGGCATAAACTACTGAGCACCCACCACCACCAAGCAGTGTCCGGGTAATTACGCCTGTCATACGATTCCACTTATATAAAATTCTTAAAAAAATACAAATGAGTCTGCAATGCAAGCAGAACAATTAACAACTGATGTTAATAGAAAAGTGGAAATCACAGTGATTAAGAACATATGAATTGTGACATCAGAGATTTGGGTTCAAACTCCAGCTTTTCCATTTCCCAGTTGGGCAATTTACTTAATCACATTAAACCTCAGATTTCACTTCCATAAAGCAACTGCTCTGTAGAAGTATCATAACATTTAAGTAAGCTGATACACAGAACAAGTTTAGTGCAGACCCTGGCAAGGAGCAAAAGCTCAGCAAATAACAGCAGCTATAATAAATCCAAAATAATACAGCTACTGCGATGATTGCTTAAGAGGAAATGTAAACAGGTACAAAAGTTAAAAGGAAAGAATCACAATGAAAGACAAACCAAACACTGACCCAAACCCAAACGACAGGGTTGGTGAGGTAAACCCGGGGTGGGGTCGGAGGGCGGAACACTGCTGTGCTGAGCACTCTGGTAAAAGGTTCTTAAGAGGGTGATGTTCAGACAGACGACAGAAAGGAGAGACTCCTCGCTGGGGAAACACGGTGCTCTCTTCTTTCCATATTCTTGAATCAGAAGGATGCAAACAGCAAGGTCTAAAGCACAGATGTTATCACAGGACGAGAGCAAGGTGCACCTGAGCTCGGACATCAGTTTCCATGCCCTATCTGAGTTCAACTTCTGCCTCATGAACTCCACGACACAGGAAGAACGCTGACTGGATTTTCTGAGGACAAAGTTCAAGAAAATCAGTCACACAACAAAGAACAGAATCCAGATTCAAATTCAAAGGTCAGGACAGGCTGGGGCAGAAAGAACACTGAGAAGAAATTTCAGAGCAGAGTGTAATGTCTGAGCAGCATCTGAACTGTTAGAAACCAACCAGAGGCTGGAACAAAGGAGACCAGGCTGACTTGGGGCCATAGGGAGAAAACCCGGAGTCCGAGGGATCCTTGAGGGAATAAAAGAAAGATCCTCGGAGGGGATGAGACAGCCATCTTCAAACACCTGCAGCACACACAGACAGACAAAGAATAAACTCGCTCCATGTGGTCAGAGACAGGACATGAACAAAGGCAGTGTGACTGTGACCACGGCCGCCCTCTGTCAGCACACAGAACGAGCAGGCGCTGGGCACGGCCCCAAGCCCAGCCGACGTCCAGAGGCCTCTAGGCAACAGGGGAAACCGCAGAGGCGGGAAGGCACCTGAGGGTGCAGGAGGCGCCCACACACCTCTCAGTGAAGGGGACCCGGTCATCCAAATAAAAACCTGTCAACAAATACTCACGGGCTTCCCCTGTGGCTCAGCTGGTAAAGAATCCGCCTGCAAGGTGGGAGACCTGGGTTCGATCTGTGGGTTGGGATGATCGCTGGAGAAGGGAAAGGCTACCCACTCCAGCATTCTGGCCTGGAGAATTCCACAGACTGTAGAGTCCATGGGGTCACAAAGAGTCGGTCACAACTGAGCGAGTTCACTTTCACAATACATGCTCGCAGCAGTGTTATTCCTAGCAGCTGAAGGATGGAAACAACCTGAATGCCCGTCCACTGATGCCTGGGTACACGAGAGGCGGCACACACACACACAGTGAAACAGCATCGGCAAAGGAGGAATGAGGCACCGACGCCAGCAAAGCACAGACGAACTCTTGAAAACACAGCTCAGTGAAAGAAGTCATTCACGGAAGAGCATGAAGGGCATGATTCTGCTCGTATGAAATGTTCACAAGAGGCAAATCCATATAGACAGATGGCGGATGGGTGACTTCGGGGCTGGGGGAAGGGAAGCGGGGGCCAACCGCTCACAGGCCGCGTTTGTGTCGTGTGAGTTACTGTGTCGCATGAATACATCACAGAACAGCACGATTCGAGAAAGGAACCCACTGGCACCTTCATTCAACAGTCACGGCTATTGAGAAGTAGCTGTTTTACGACAAGGAGACAAAAAGCAGAAGTAATGGTGGCACCGGGATCTGAACCCAGCTCTTCTGTCTGGTCTAAAACCCGCATTCTCGGTCACCATGCTAATTATTCTGACTCCCAAACGAGCAGAGGGGACAAGGAGGCTGATGTCAGCTGGGTGAAAGACAGGGAAGTCTAACCATCAGAGCTTCCCAGGTGGCGCTAGTGGTAAAGAACCCGTCTGCCAGTGCATTAGACATAAAAAACAGGGGTTCAACCCCTGGGTCGGGAAGACCCTTTGGAGGAGGGCATGGCAACCTGCTGCAGCTTTCTTGCCTGGAGAATCCCCTGGACAGAGGAGCCTGGTGGGCTTCAGTCCAAAGGGTCACAGAGAGTCGGGCAAAGTTGAGTGATTCAGCACACACAACCGTCAGAGCTGTGCGATTCGGGGACCTGAGAGCAGGGATCCCTCCAGAGGTCAGCCGGTTCTAAGTCCACTCAGGCCTGGGGGCAGCAGCCCCGTCTTCCCCAGAGGGCTCCCCCAGTACCTTCCAACTGCAAGGCTACTCTCACTAAGTCTCAGGACACCATGGTCTTCCAATTCCACGCTGATTCAAGCTATTCTTCACTCCACGTATACTTAATAAACTGGGTTTTTTAATAGTTCTTAGACTTGTATATGTCTTCCACCATCCAAAATAACACGATTTCGATGCTGTGATTTATTTCGATCACTCCACAAAGAATGGGAGCTACGCAAACGAGCCATGGAAACGCTGTGCTCAGCCGGTGTACTTACGGTGAAGTTCATTTCCTTGATGGGCCGTTTCAGGTGTTCGAATCCCACAGTCACTGTATACTTAGTGTAATTCAGGTAGCTGAGGTGAGCCACGATGATTTCTGCACATTTCTGGAAATGCACAAGCAAGATCTGTGTCCTTAAAGCACGCAAGACTCACTGTCCCCCAATTGATTCGTGAAGTGACCCATTCCAACCACAGAGGATCAGCATGGAGCATGTCCAGGGAGCTCGCCAGGAGCCCAGGGGAACTCAGATGCCAGCCAAAAGCAGTTCTTAGAAAGAAAGAACCAAATGGACATATTTAGAAACAAATAACGCATGATTTACAGTTATTAGACCTTCTCTACTTCATAGGATTCAAAATAGTACGTCACCTCGAGAATAGACTTCTGGTTGCCAACAGGCAGGGCAGGCATGAGAGAGCTGGACTGGGAGTTTGGGATTGTAGAAGGAATGTTATTCGGGCTTCCCTGGTGGCTCAGATGGTAAAGAATCTGCCTACAACTCAGGAGATCCAGGTTTGATTCCTGAGTCAGGAAGATTCCCCTGGAGAAGGAAACGGCAACCCACTCCAGTATTGTTGCCTGGAGAATCTCATGGATAGAGCAGCCTGGCAGGCTACAGTCCATGGGGATCACTATTATATATTGGACGGATCAACAACAAAGTCCTACTGGGTAGCACAGGGAAGTATATTCAGTATCCTATGATAAACCATAATGGAGAAGAATATGAAAAAGAATATATATATGTATAGCTGAATCACTTTGCTATACAGCAGAAGTTAACTCAACACTGTAAATCAACCATACTCTCATAAACTTAAATGATAATATGTCAC
The DNA here is from genome assembly GCA_935064755.1 of Tragelaphus eurycerus. NCBI lineage: Eukaryota > Metazoa > Chordata > Mammalia > Artiodactyla > Bovidae > Tragelaphus > Tragelaphus eurycerus. Next base: position 17,442,889 of record CAKXYN010000039.1, on the reverse strand, counting down.
CTGAATAAAAAGGTGAGTTAATGCAACATGAACTGACATTTTCACAAATACACTAGTGCAGGAGGCAGGCCAGCGAGGACACGACTCCTCAGGGCCCTCCGCCTGACCTTCCTTCCTCTGTGGCCCATCTCTGCAGTCGCTGTAGGATGCGTGGGGCGGATTATGCGTTTCCCTTTTCTCCCTGGGCCTGTGGCTCCCATGCAGAGCCCCTGCAGTCTCCATGGTGTGGTGTGTGTACCCATGGACCGGCCGAGCCCCAAGCTTTCATCCTTTAGGATCAAGAACGGGCCTTCTCGGGTCTCCCCCGCGGATGTGGACGTGGACTCAGTGGCCAAGCCAGCCCAGGGCCACGAGGAACACACAGGCCGCCCGGTGGCACCTGCTGGAGTCACGGCTCTAACTGGGGCTGAGTCACCTGCTGTTGGGCAAGGCTTCCTGAGCCCAGGATGTCCTGAAGACGGCAAGAGGGCAGCTGGCAGGGCGGGGAGCTGCCCTAGGGGACAGGAGAGGAGGCAGAGGAGAGAGGGGTGTGCAGTGTCTGCAAGGTGGAGAAGGCGGCTGCTGGGCCGGTGGTCCCTGAGGTCCCCACCCCCGCCGTCCCTCCTGTCCATTCAACGTGGTGGTGTTGGTGGGGGATACCTGGGCTCTCATGCCAGCAGGTACAGCTCCAGCTCTCGCTTCTTCACCCACCTCCATCCTCACTGCTCTCCGCCAACCCCCAGGGAAGGCAGGGCCCCCCAACTTTACAGATGAGGAAGAGACATTTCAGACACTGGCCCACTGTCCCCGCTAACACAGGGGACCAACGGAGGAGGAGAAGGAGGGGCCCAGCTCCACGGCCTGGGCCTCCCCAGGGGACCCAGGGCAGGGCCTGGGCTCAGCTGAGTAGCAGACACTGCCTGAGTACATGGGGTGGGCGCACTGTCAGCTCCGCCTCCAGAGGGCCCAGTCTGCTTGGGTGGCAGTTCTGACCCATCTCAGGACCGTCCAGCAAACATCAACACAGAAGGGCCAGAGCCAGTGGCTGGCCTCGGACAGGACCACTCCCATCTGAACACCTTCTCGCTGGGAAAGGCTCCCTGGCCTCTCCCGTCACTACTGGGAGGTGTGCGTGGATGTCAAGGGCACAAGCTTCAGAACAAAAGCGCCTGGGCTGAAGGCCTGGCGCTGTTGCTCACTCACCATCTGTGTCGTCCTGGGCCAGGGTCCCGCCCTCTCTAAGCCTCAGTTCCTCTTTCTACACAAAGCGGCTCTCACTCTTCCTGCCCCGGGAGTGGAATGAGACAACGTGCGGAAAGCACCGCCAGGGGGCCACTTCCTGATACTATAACCAGATGCGATCTCTCCGGGGCTCCCCGTGCTGTCCACGCTCCCCCCTTGACCTGTTAGGTTCCAACAGAGTCTCCGTACTACAGCAGGACCTGCTTCCCACTCTTTGGGTTTTGATGGAACATGGTGCCCTACGGTGAGGGCTCCTTTCCCTCTGTGGACCCTCCTCTCTCCCAGCCCGGAGCCACACGTTGCACCTGGGGCGGATGCTCAACAAAGGCGGGCCGCTCCCGACGAGGCCTGGCTCCCAGTGCCCCATGTGGGTCGGGACGTGCATCCCACAGCTGGGAATAACCCAAGGCCCGAGCGATCCAGACAGACCACGGACAGCGGCAGACCACCCTCATGTGACGCAGTGTGGCCACGCCAGACAGGCCGTGACACAGACAGTACAATCAGGCGCCAGGGTGTGTGCTTGTGTGTACTGTGTGAGCACACGCGTGTGTGCATTTCTAAGAATTTATAAGGTCTTGCTGCATGGGTTGGGTGGGTCTTGCATGCCATCAGTGGTGTGACTTAGCTTCTTTACCTAAGAAAGTAGCTCCACCGCAGGAACGCGGCAAGACTCCGCCGTGGACAGGTCGCGTGGACTCACCTCTGCACACGTGAGCGTCCGTGTCCGGTTGTGAACTTTGTTATGGATGAACTTGGTGGTCCCGTCCTGGGCTACACCATCAACCTTAACAGTCATGGTGAAGGTTGTCTGAATAGATGTTTCTACAGAAGAAGAATCCCAGTGTCAGAGTCCACGAGGGCTGGTCACACCAGCAGACGCGCCCGCCTGCCTGGATGTATGTCAGCCCAGTGAGGTCCCTCTGCGAGTGGGCAAAGCTGACACCCGCCAGCAGAGTCCCACCCTCCCTTGAGGGTCTGCCTCTGACCCACCGCCAACCTTCATCTCACAAAAGGCCAAGTTATTTCATGGCTGATAAAGTTACATTTTTTACTTTCCCATATACATTTTAATCTAACTTCATACCAAGATAAACATAAGTTTCTTATTTTTCTGATCATATAATCTCTTATTTTTCTGATTATATGCTCATTGTTAAAAAAACATCTAGGAACACAAATGCAAAGATATACATAAAGTATTAAACGTATAATCCCACCGCCCGAGAAACTAAGATTTCATGTTTGGGTCCATGCTTCCAGACGGTTTTCTAGACACACAAAGGTATAGTGCTAACGGATTTTTTCATGCTTTTTAAAATGTTACAAAAAGGGGTTGATTTTTTATTCTAAGCATTTTTTTTTCCACTTAATTTACTGCAGTCATTGGCTTATCTTTCCAATTCTTTCAACTGAAGCACCTCTCTGAATAACAGCATGTAGAGAACGAGGTGGCGTATGCTGTTGGTTTTTGGGGAGCTGCCCTGGGTGGATAGAGCAAGGTCATCGCCAATGGTGGGTGCTTTGGACAGGATCTCTCGGCCTTTGCACCACAAGTGTTTTGAGGCCAGCTAATGGACAGGAGGCCTGGCATGCTGCAATTCATGGGGTCGCAAAGAGTCGGACACAACTGAGCGACTGAACTGAACTGGACTAAATTCTTCACTGTGAGGAGTCTGTCCTGTGGCTGCAGGATGGTGAGCAGCATCTCTGGTCTCCACCCTCTGCTAGCAGCCCCTGCCCCCCAGCTGTGACAGCCATAATGTCATGGTGTCCCCGGACACTGTCAAGTGTCCCTAGGGCACCGGAACCTAGTTCTCTCCCGGGAAGCCCCTGGAGGAGGCTGCTGCTGGAGCATGCACGGCATGCAGGCTTTGAGCCAGGCTGCCCAGCACCCCTGGGCGAGGCTTGGCACCTGGAGTATGACCAGTAGCCCTGAGGGCCTCCTGGGGCTTCTGGAGGGCGGCATTGTCACTTGCCCTGGAGGACATTTAGGTGGCTTCCAACTTGCTGGTATTAGAAAGAGTAATCACCATCATTATAATTCATCTTTGAGCAGTTGCTAGAAGATTTTAAAGCTCTTTGAACCTTAAAAAAAATCATTCTAAAGTGTCAGGCTTCATACCTTTTGATTGATCCAACTCGACAACACACGTCAGCCATAGCTGCTGATTATATGTAGACAGCGGTTTGGAAAATATTTGAATTGGCTTTAGCTGAGGCAGAAAGAAACAGAAGTCAAGTAATCAGGGTGACTTTTTCAGCTGAATCTCCAAATGCCTCATCTTAACATACAACATTCAAATTTATACAAAAGGTTGAAATGTTAGCTTTGGAAACAAAAACATGTAGTTTTCCTTTAGACAATATAAGTGAAATTCTGCCTTCCAGAAACAGAACGGACTAACTTTCTCCTGCAGTTCACTTCTGATTCTCACCAACAATGTCTAAGCAGGTGGTTTCTACCCCCTACAGCGTTGGGACAATATAACCACTTAAATAACAAGAAAAGGCCTCCTTGGAGAAAAAAAAAAAAAGGATTAAAGTGCATGCTGCTGCTGCTAAGTCACTTCAGTCGTGTCTGACTCCGCGTGACCCCATAGACGTCAGCCCACCAGGCTCTCCTGCCCCTGGGATTCTCCAGGCAAGAAAACTGGAGTAGGTTGCCATTTCCTTCTCCAATGCATGAAAGCGGAAAAAGTGAAAGTCAAGTCGCTCAGTCTCGTGTCCGACTCTTAGCGACCCCATGGACTGCAGCCCACCAGGCTCCTCCATCCATGGGATTTTCCAGGCAAGAGTACTGGAGTGGGGTGCCATTGCCTTCTCCGATTAAAGTGCATAGGATGATGCAAATAAAATAACGAAGGATACCAACAAATATTTTCATATTCACAAGAATCATTTTTTTAGTATCAATATGCCAGGTGTGTCACTGACATCTGTTATTTTCAGCTTTCATGGTCCTGGGAATAAAAATTAGAAGGGACCACATTGCCAAACAGTGAGAGATTTTACTTCCTCGGGCTGTCAAATCACTGCAGATGGTGACTACAGCCATGAAATTAAAAGACGCTTGCTCCGTGGAAGAAAAGCTATGATAAACCTAGACAGTGTATTAAAAAGCAGGGACATCACTTCATCGACAAAGGTCTCCAGAGTCAAAGCTATGGTTTTTCCAGCAGTCATGTATGGATGTGAAAACTGGACCATAAAGAAGGCTGAGCACCAAAGAATTGATGCTTTTGAACTGTGGCGTTGAAGAAGACTCTTGAGAGTCCCTTGGACTGCAAGGAGATCAGTCAATCCTAAAGAAAATCAACCCTGAATATTCATTGGAAGGACGGATGCCGCAGCTGAAGCTCCAATACTTTGGCTGTTCAGCATAGAGCTAACTCACTGGAAAAGACCTTGATGATGGGAAAGACTAAAGGCAGGAGGAATAGGGGACAATAGAGGATGAGATGGTTGGATGGCATCACCAACTCAATGGACATGAGTTTGAGCAGGCTCTAGGAGTTGGTGATGGACAGGGAAGCCTGGCATGCTACAGTCCATGGGGTCACAGAATCGGATACAACTGAGCGACTGAACTGAACTGAAGGATTTTGAACAAAAAGTATGCAGAAAATTCCAATAAAGATTAAAAAAAAAAAAAAAGAGGAATCAGGATGAGCTAACCAGCCATTGGAAATGAACTGCAGCTCCCTAAGAGGTAACACCACCATCCTTTCTCAGCACTGAGGTCACAATTCCAACAGAAAAGGTAATTTTAGCAAATTAGGACCCAGAGGCCAACAGCTGAAGTGGAGTAAGAAATGTGTGTTGCCTGAGAAGCAAGCTGCAGGGAAAGGGGGAGGTTGATCTTATTGACCCTCTAAACAGGACCATTTCTTAGTGACTCAGAAATTTACAGGGCCCACCAGCTGCCACTTAGACCCAGTCCTACCTTTTTGCTATTATTTAGTGAAAAATTAGCTGCAGAAGTCTGGATCACTTTGGGTCCTAAAGATTAACAGAGAAAGAAAAAGTAGATTATAACGATATTGATCATTCATATATTGATTTTTTCCCCAAATGCCAAGAAAGTCTCATATATTACATAGAGGTAGTCTTTTTCCCGGTTTGTCTTTGAAGGCTTTATACACACACACACACACTACATACACAAATACACATACATACGTATGTAAAATATATAAACATATGAACACAGTCATGCAACATCTACTCTGCTGCACACGATGACCTCCCGACTCAGGTGAACAGAACGTGACAGCGCATGACACACACGATTCCCATGGACTGCGTGTGCAGTTCCCCTCCCCACCCCTGCTCTCTGGGAAGGCTCTCTCCGCAGTGTGTGGATTTAAGAAAGCACCAACGACACAGATACCATCTACACAGTTTGTATAAAGACTTCTGTTAAAAAAATTATACACCTTGATCCATTCACCCTATTAATCCAACCTTCCAAAAATATTAAACTGAGGATTTTAAGAAGGCATGACATATACTAATATATTCTCAAGGTTTTTACTGAAATAACAGAGAATCAAGCTTCAAAGAATCTTACGCCGTGATATTTCAGAGCATTTTTGCCTTAAAATAAATCATCAAAGGAAATCCTGTGAACCTGATTCCATTCAGAACTGGACTGTGCTGTAGCAAACCTCTGGCAGCCTGCTGGTGTTCCAGGCCATCCTGAGGCCACACCCAGCCTGCTGCCAACCACCCTCTGCTTGAAGCAGGAGATGCCTGGGTTAACTCAACCAGGGCAGGAGCACCCCTCTGGGGTGTGACCATGCAGGCTGAACCAGACAGGAAGGAGGCTGGCACCCACAGACAGGCTCATTTCACAATCCGAGTGCACTCCTGCCCCAGGGAGTGAGACAGTCTGGTCTCTCAGGAAGGGTTAAGAACTGAGAGTCAGGAGGTCTTGACTCAAGTCTCAGCTAAAGGTCTCTGGATCTCATTCCCTCATTTGCAAAGCCCAATGGCTCCTCAGACGCTCCTAACTCTGAAATCCTGACAGCCTCACTCTAGAAAGTAACTTTCTTTGGCGTTAGTGGTACAGAACCTGCCTGCCAATGCAGGAGACACAAGAGACACAGGTTCGATCCCTGTATTGGGAAGATCTCCTGGAGAAGGAAATGGCAACCCACTCCAGTATTCCTGCCTGGAAAATCCTACGGACGGAGGAGCCTGGTGGACTCTGGTCCACGGGATCACTAAACGTCGGACATGACTGAGCAACTGAGCACACATATCAACAGAAAGTCACCAGGAGCAGAAGGCTTGTGATGGCGATTTTGTATTTCCACTCGACTGGGCCCTTGGTGCCCAGATACCTGGTGAAACATTACTCTGGGCGTGTTTGTGAAGGTGTTTCTGGATGAAACCAGCTTCTGAATCAGCAGACCAAGTAAAGCGGGCTGCCCTCCCAGTGTGGGTGGGCCTTGTCCAAATCAGTGAAGGCCTGGACACAGCAAAAGTGGAGTCAGACAGGATTCGCTCTCTTCTCCTCTGTCCTCAAGCTGGTAACACGAGCCCTCACAGCCCTCACCCATCTTCAGATGCAGGAACTATGTTGTCGGCTCTCCTGGGCCTCCAGCTTGCCTGGAAGCTCTCAGCCCCCACAGTCTTGAGAGCCGAGGCTTTATGATAAAGTATCCCTCTCATCTCCCCTCGCCCTCTGTAGCTCCCATTGATTCAGTTTCTCTGGGGAACCCTGACTCACACAGATTCTGATGAGTGGTTCCCTAGAATCAGTGGGGAGAGGGTGAGTTTTCTAGACTGGCTCTGGGGTTTCTGGAATTGATTCTCTAACCTGATTAAAGATGCTAACTACTGTGTGTGCAATAGTAAAATGAGCACTTATGGTCCAGGAACATATGCAAAATATTTTCATTAGATACTCCTAATCAGCCATTTATTACAAGGAGCAAGGAGTTAAGTGACTCTGTTTAGGGATACTTAGGAACATTCTTGGAAAACTAACAAACGTAATGCGGATAGCGGGTTGCTCCTAATGTCACTGGACAAGGTGGTGAGAGATAAGGATGAGCTCAGGGACTTGAATTCTCAGCTCAAGGGCCGCATGCCTAATCTGAAAGCACCTGTGCGGGCCCTGATGGAGACCCTTATTTCCTATGGCCACAGGGCTAAGACTTCTGAAGATCACACGGGTATCTCATCCTGAACTGGCTGAATTACAACCCCGCTGAGCAGCCAGCCTCGCAGGAAGCCTCCCTGCTGAAGTGACCGTGCTGACGGGGAGAGAACAGGAGCCTGTTCTGGGGACACGTGGGAGGGTCCTGATGAAGCTGGGCACACTAAGTTCCCACGAGTCCTTTCCCAGTGGGACACTCTCCCCATTCCCCTTCCCACCTCCTCTTGGACCAGCCCTGCCCCACCTAAGCAATCAGGATGGCTCCTCGGAGGCATCGGCCACGCAGGACCACACCGTTTCTCCACATGACCTGCCCTCTTCACCTCTAGACCTGTAACTAGACTTGCATCCCAACAGACCCCAGAGGGGAGGCACAGGACCCACGAGGACACGCGCTGCATGCCTGAAGAACAACCTGAGTTTCCTGATTTATGCAGACAGAAACCCAGGGAACACGGTGTGCGATGACGGTGGAAGGAACGTGAAGCCGTCTCAGGCCCATTGGACGGATATGGGTTCACTAAGCAGAGATTCTGCACTGAAAATCTGCAGCTCAGGAGTCGGAAAGGGCTCCCAGGGTTTGACTGGGTGGTTGGCTAAAACAGGGACCCACAGGTGGTTCCAGTGAGTGAATCAGAAATGCTGCACCTGCCCAGGTTTAGTGTATGGTGGGGGGGAGTCACAGACTTAGGGAGTGGGATTGCTAGGGTGGATCTGTCATTTAAGACCTACTGGGGAGTCCAGAGGACACGCTTTTCACCACTGCTGTGAGAAGTATATTTGTGAGGGACGCCCCGAGCATCCTTAAAGGGCTCTATGATTGTCCTGCTCTGCAGGCCAGGCCTTACCATGGGAACTGCGGCTCACAAGCTAGGAAACAAGAAGCAGGGGCAGGAGCTGGATCCCAGGGGTGGCAGGGGCCACGAGGTGACACCGACTGCCAAAGGCATGGTGGGCGTGCTCACCGTGATGGACAGCAGAGTCATGGCAGTCCGACAATCTGATTCCCACAGACCTATGGCATTAGCTAAGTGATCATGGTGGTCTCAGACGTGAATACACAATATACAGGAAGCCTACCAAGTCCTTACTTGATCTGCATAAGCAGGAAAGTTCAAGTCAAGCGTACGAAGGTCTAACGTACATAATAAAAACAGAGAACCATAACCCATCAGTAGTTTCCAAATACAAGCCAGTTTATAGACCCAAAGGCCCTTGAACAAAGGGAAGGTTGGGTCCCCTTAAGAAAGCACCCCAGGACCACCAAACACTTGTGGACTCAGTCATTCTCCCAAGGGAGCCACTGGTCTGCTACTAGGACAAGTGCACTGGGGAAAATCAGATGATTAATTTGGGGAACTGCTGGACACTGGCTCTGAACTGATGCTGATTTTAAGAGACTCAAAATAGGGACCTATGGAGGCCAGGTGATCAATGGGATTTTAGCTCAGGTATGCATCACAGTGGGCCCAGCAGGTCCCCAAACCCTTCCTATGGTCAATTTCCCAGTTGTGGAATCCATAATTTGAATAGGTAAACCCAGCAGCTGTCAGAGCCTGCATACTGCCCCCCCGCCCTCCATGGTTACCTACCTCATCCCATGCTCACTGCTCTCACCCCTTCCCCAGAATCTGCTGCACTGGAACCGGTTAAATGGCCCGTCTCCTCCATCAAACAGCATGTTCTGGATTCCCCAACGCCCAGGGCAGGTCCCAGAGCAAAACAGACTCTTCCAACACACAGAACATGGTCAAGGCCGCCCAGCGCTGCCAAGCTGAGTGTAGGCCTTGGCTGCTGTGAAGGGCAAGACCAGGGTCACCCCTCTGTGCATCACCCTCCGTAATGGGGTCATCAGGGGCTGAGAGCAAGTAGGATACAGCTAAGCTGAGTTGAATGGCACTGCACCAAGGTAACAATAAATGTTAAGAAGGTCAAAACTGCTCCTCACCTCAGGGAACATTCCCAAATTTACTCTATGAAGACACCATCATCTTGATACCAAAACCAGACAAAGATACTATCAAAAAAGAAAATTTACAGGCCAGTATGTTTGATGAGAAGAGAAGCGAAAAGCAAAGGAGAAAAGGAAAGATATAAACATCTGAATGCAGAGTTCTAAAGAATAGCAAGAAGAGATAAGAAAGCCTTCTTCAGTGATCAATGCAAAGAAAGAGAGGAAAACAACAGAATGGGAAAGACTAGGGATCTCTTCAAGAAAATCAGACATACCAAAGGAACATTTCATGCAAAGATGGGCACGATAAAGGACAGAGATGGTGTGGACCTAACAGAAGCAGAAGATATTAAGGAGAGGTGGCAAGAATACACAGAAGAACTGTACAAAAAAGAGCTTCACGACCCAGATACTCATGATGATGTGACCACTGACCTAGAGCCAGACATCCTGGAATGTGAAGTCAAATGGGCCTTAGAAAGCATCACTACGAACAAAGCTAGTGGAGGTGATGGAATTCCAGTGGAGCTATTCCAAGTCCTGAATGATGATGCTGTGAAAGTGCTGCACTCAATATGCCAGCAAATTTGGAAAACTCAGCAGTGGCCACAAGATTGGAAAAGGTCAGTTTTCATCCCAATCCCAAAGAAAGGCAATGCCAAGGAGTGCTCAAACTACCGAACAATTGCACTCATCTCACACGCTAGTAAAGTAATGCTCAAAATTCTCCAAGCCAGGCTTCAGCAATATGTGAACCGTGAACTTCCTGATGTTCAAGCTGGTTTTAGAAAAGGCAGAGGAACCAGAGATCAAATTGCCAACATCCGCTGGATCATGGAAAAAGCAAGAGAGTTCCAGAAAAACATCTATTTCTGCTTTATTGACTATGCCAAAGCCTTTGACTGTGTAGATCACAATAAACTATGGAAAATTCTGAAAGAGATGGGAATACCAGACCACCTGATCTGCCTCTTAAGAAATCTGTATGCAGGTCAGGAAGCAACAGTTAGAACTGGTCATGGAACAACAGACTGGTTCCAAATAGGAAAAGGAGTACGTCAAGGCTGCATATTGTCACCATGTTTATTTAACGTATATGCAGAGTACATCATGAGAAATGCTGGACTGGAAGAAACACAAGTTGGAATCAAGATTGCTGGGAGAAATATCAATAACCTCAGATATGCAGATGACACCACTCTTATGGCAGAAAGTGAAGAGGGGCTAAAAAGCCTCTTGATGAAAGTGAAAGTGGAGAGTGAAAAGGTTGGCTTAAAGCTCAACATTCAGAAAATGAAGATCATGGCATCTGGTCCCATCACTGCATAGGAAATAGATGGGGAAACAGTGGAAACAGTGTCAGACTTTGTTTTTCTGGGCTCCAAAATCACTGCAGATGGTGACTGCAGCCATGAAATTAAAAGACGCTTACTCCTTGGAAGGAAAGTTATGACCAACCTAGATAGCATATTCAAAAGCAGAGACATTACTTTACCAACAAAGGTTCGCCTAGTCAAGGCTATGGTCTTTCCTGTGGTCATGTATGGATGTGAGAGCTGGACTGTGAAGAAGGCTGAGTGCCGAAGAATTGATGCTTTTGAACTGTGGTGTTGGAGAAGACTCTTGAGAGTCCCTTGGACTGCAAGGAGATCCAACCGGTCCATTCTGAAGGAGATCAGCCCTGGGATTTCTTTGGAAGGAATGATGCTAAAGCTCAAACTCCAGTATTTTGGCCACCTCATGCGAAGAGTTGACTCATTGGAGAAGACTCTGATGCTGGGAGGGATTGAGGGCAGGAGGAGAAGGGGACGACAGAGGATGAGATGGCTGGATGGCATCACTGACTCGATGAATGTGGGTCTGAGTGACCTCTGAGAGCTGGTGATGGATGGGGGGCCTGGCGTGCTGCAGTTCATGGGGTCGCAAAGAGTCGGACATGACTGAGCGACTGATCTGATCTGATCTGATGTTTGATGAATATAGACAGAAAAATTCTCAACAAAATATTAACAAACCAAATCCAACAGCATTAAAAAAAGATCATACTCCATGACCAACTGGGATTCATCCTAGCGCCATAAGAATGGTTCAACACACACAATGTGATATACCATATCAATAAAAGATAAAATCCACATGATCATCTCAGTTCAGTTCAGTCAGTCACTCAGTTGTGTCCGACTCTTTGCGACCCCATGAATCGCAGCACGCCAGGCCTCCCTATCCATCACCAACTCCTGGAGTTTACCCAGACTCATGTCCATCGAGTCAGTGATGCCATCCAGCCATCTATCTCATCCTCTGTATCTCAACAGACATGGAAAAAGCATTTGCTAAAACTCAACCTCTACTCATGATAAAAACTCTTATCAAAGTGGGTAAAGAGGGAACCCACCTCAACATAATAAAAGCTATTTATGATAAACCCACAGTCAACAGAATACTCAATGGCAAAACACAGAAAGCCTTCTTGCTAAAATTTGGAACAAGACAAGGATGCCCACACTCACCACTTCTACTCAACAGTGCACTAGAAGTCCTAGCAACAGCAACTGGACAGGAAAAACAAAAGTTATCCAAATTGGAAAGGAAGAGGTAAAGCTGACATTATAGAGAGATGACATAATGTTATATATAGAAACCCCTAAGGATTTCACATAAAAACTATTAGAACTGATAAATTCAGCAAGGTATCAGGATACAAGATTAACATATAGAAATAAGTTGCATTTATTTACACTAACAATGAAATATTAGAAAGGGAAAATTAAAAAAAAATCCCATCAAAAAAATAAAATACTTGGAAATAAACCTGGCCAAGGAAGTAAAAGACTTGTACACTGAGAACTATAAACATTGGTAAAGGAAACTGAAGATGATTTAAAGAAATGGAAAAATATCCTATGGTCGTAGATTGGAAAAATATTGTCAAAATGGCCATACTACTGAAAGCAATCTACTGATTTAATACTATCCCTATCAAATTACCCGTAACAATTTCCGTAGAACTAGAACAAATAATCCTAAAATTTATATAGAACCATAAAAGACTTAGAACTGCCAAAGCAATCCTGAGGAAAAAGAACAAAGCTGGAAGCATAACCCTCCCAGACTTCAGACAATACTATAAAAGTAGAGTAATCAAAACAGTGTGGCACTGGCAAAGAAACAGAGATGTGAATCAACGGAACAGAGCAAAGAGCCCACAAATACACCCAGACACCTGCTGTCAGTGACCTCTGACACAGGAGGCAAGAATGAACATACAATGGAGAAAGGACAGTCTCCTCAGCAAGCGGTGCTGGGCAAGTGGACAGTCGCAGAGAAGTCAGTGAAGCTGGAACACATCCTCACGTCGTACACAAAAATAAACTAAAAGTGAGTTAAAATTTTAAATACAAGACATGATACCATAAAATCCTAGAAGAGAACAGGCAAAACATTCTCTGACGTAAAATCCTAGCACTGTTTTCTTAGGTCAGTCTTCCCAAGGCAATAGAAATAAAAGCAAAAATAAACAAAAGGGATCGAATCAAACTTACAAGCTTTTGCATAATAAAGGAAACTGCAAACAAAATGAAAAGACAACCTATGAGCTAGGAGAAAATATTTGCAAATTATCTGACTGACAAGGTCTTAATTTCCAAAATATACAAGGAGTTCATCCAACTCAAAAAAAAAAAAAAAATCAAAAACAACCAATCCAAACAAAAAACGGGCAGAAGATCTAAATAGACATTTCTCCAAAGAAGACACAAGTCTCTCAGTAGTGTCTGACTCTCTGTGATCCCATGGACTGTAGCCCGCCAGGCTCCTCTCTCTGTCCATGGAGTTCTCCAGGCAAGAATACTGGAGTGGGTAGCCGTTCCCTTCTCCAGGGGATCTTTCTGACCCAGGGATCAAACCCAGGTCTCCTGCATTGCAGGCAGATTCTTTACCATCTGAGCCACAGGAAAGCCCAAAGAAGACATACAGTGGCCGACAGGCCCAGGAAAAGATGCTCAACATTGCTGATTACTAGACAAATGAAAATCAAAACTATAATGATGTCCCACTTCACACTGGTCAGAAGGGCTGGCATTAAAACATCTACAAATAATGCTGGAGAGGGCGTGGAGAAAAGGGAACCCTCCTACACTGTGGGTGGGAATGTAAATTCATATGCAAAACAGTACAGAGGTTTCTTAAAAAACTAAATATAGAGTTGCTATATGATCCAGTGCAATCCCACTCTTGTGCTTATATTGGGACAACACTATAATTCAAAAAGATACATGCACCTCTATTCACAATAGCCAGGCCTGGAAACAACCGAAACACCCAGCGACAGATGAGTGGATGAGGCTGTGGCACACATCTACGACTGATACTATTCGGCCATAAGAAGGACGGAATGATGTGTGCAGCGACACGGATGGACCTAGAGACGACCACAATGAGTGAGGTCAATCAGAAAGGGAAACACAGAGGCCGGATGCTGTCCCTTTTACGTGGACTCTCAAACACGACACAAACTCATTCACAAGCCAGAGACAGAGCCACAGATAGAGAGAACAGACCTGCAGCTGCCGAGGCAGGGAGAGGAGGCGTGAGAGAGTTGGATTGGAAGTTTGGGGTCAGCAGAGGCAAATTATAACATACAGGACAGACAAACAAGGTCCTACTGTATACCACGTGGAACTATATTCAACGTCTTGTGATAAACCGTTAGAGAGAAGAACGTGAAAAAGAATATATATGTATGTATAGCTGAGTCACTTTCCTGAACAGCAGAAACTCACTCAACATTATAAATCAATTATACTTCAAAAAAAAACAACTGTTCCTCACCTCTGATCCCAACGAAGACGGTCAGGCCGAAGCAGACGAAGAAGACAACGAACACCAGGACGAAGTGATGCTTGGAGAGCGTGTAGAGCCGCATGGGCGCCAGCCTGCAGGGAGAAGCCAGGGTGAGGGGCGGCAGGCGAGGGCCTCCCCCACGGGGGAGCCCCAGACCAGGCGACCTGGCTCACCAAAGTGTCTAGATAACCTCAGTGACCACGGCCGGGCTGGGGGCCGTTCTGTGTGTTCTGGGCCCAGCAGGGCATGGGGAGGGTCTCTGCCACCCCGAGCTGCAGGGCCCCCAGGCCAACTCCACCCTCATGGGGGGAGGATGTATCTCAAAGTCCACTTGGGGCACGCAGACCAGGTCAGAGACGCAGGAGGCTGACCCCGTCCACTCCCCAACCTCCAGCGGTCAGAGGAGGGCCCAGGCCAGGAGGCCCTAACTCCTTGCACGGGGACTATCAGCTGCCAGGGTCAAGCCTGGACTGGGGCAGGATCGGGGGGTTCCAGGCACCCCCACGTGTCTACCTCATCTTCTGCCAGCCCCCGGCTTCGGGCTTCCTGTCCAGGGTCCCTGTCAGCCTGAGACCCCCTCGCTGGCCCCACCCGTCGGGGTGAAGCTCCGCCTAGCCCTCGCTGTGGGGTCTGGGTTTGAAGCCACTAGGCAAGTCGCTTGCAGGTGTCTGTGATTAACGCCAACAGGAAAGCCGTCCCATCCCGAGGGTCCATCCTAACACTCATTCCTCTGCCGCCTCTTATTCATCCCTCCTTCCTTCCGTCACAAGCAAACGGTGGTGTGAAAGGTTATCGTGTCTCTTCTAGAACTCCCTACTCAGGGGCGGACCAATCGGGACGTGGCAGGGACCTTGACCAGCAGCCCCAGGCAGGCTGGATCACAGGCTCCGAGGACCCTGACCCAAAGGGGAGGCTGCCCCCTACACCAGACCCTGAAGCCTGGAGAGATCAGAGCCTCTGGGGTTTTCCGTTTTGCTTTGCTCCCCCTGTTCTTTTTATGACCCAACGTTTCCTGGCCTGAGGAGCTGAGGAAGCAGGAAGGAGTTTCTCATGCCTTTGGGGCAGGCGGAGGACGACACACCCCTCTGGAGGAGGAGACTCAGGCTCTGAACCAGGAAAAGAGGGAAGGTTGTTTGCTCTTTATCAAGTTCATAGCTGTGAGCACACACACACACACACACACACACACCCTCTCCCTTGCAGACCGAAGGCCACAGCTGGCTGGGAACCCAGATAGGCGGCCTCCCAGGGCGAAGGGCCCCGAGTCCTCTGACGTAGCGCTGTTGACACGGAGTCAGCGCTCTCCTGCAGGGCCTGCCAGGCCCGCGTGAGTGAACTTTCAGATTGGGCGGCCAGCAAAGAAATGAAGAAACAGGTGTCTTCCCGTCTGGGACTCGGGTGTGAAGGCGGAACCACAAACAACTCCGGTGGGTGTGGGAAGTGAGAGCTCGTGAATTAAGTGGCCTCATCCCAACTCAACTTTGGGATCCTAAGGATCGTAAGAGGCCTGAAAGCCTTACACTATTAGAGCCAGACGTGAGCTCAGCAAGGAAGCCCTTGGATTTGCAGGCGGGGAAACCAATAGATGGCAGATTCTTGCCCGAGATGCCACAGCTCTGCCCTCGGCAGTCCTGACAGTCTCCTGGGTCTCACACACACACACATCCCACCCCCGTGAGAGGCCTCAGTGCACCCTGCAGAGGGAGGACTTGATCGCTGGTGCACGCGGCATCTCCACACTCATGCATGCTCAGTCAGTCAGTCATGTCCGACTCTTTGCGACCCCATGAACTGAAGCCCGCCAGGCTCCTCTGTCCATGGAATTCTCCAGGGAAGAATACTGGAGGGGATTGCCACGCCCTCCTCCAGGGGATCTTCCCCACCCAGGGATCAAACTCGCATCTCTTATATCTCCTGCATTGGTAGGCGGATTCTTCACCATTAGCGCCACCTGGGAAGCCCTCCAGGCTCATAACAGCGCACAAAGCTACATGGACTGGATGCTGGGGGACGAGCAGACATGCTCAGACGTCAAGGCCGCCGCCCCAGTGAGAACCGGAGCTCTGACAAACATGCTGGACGAGGACACGCAGGGGAGCCTGGCGGAGGGTGTGCAGAAACACCCGGCGCTGTCTTCACCACTCTTCTGTATGCCTGAAGTTGTTTTAAAGAATTACACCAAGTCACCCACGGCGTGCACACCCCCTCGCCCCCGCCCGCTGCCCTCAGGGACTCTGAGGGTGCCAAGGGCCTTCCAGTGGCTCAGAATAGATGACCTCTAAGCAGAGGACAGAATAAGAATAGTTATATTTAATGCTTGAATTTAAAAACATATCATCAATAAGACACATTATCGGTGATTTACTATAAAAGCACAGTTCCTCTGCAGGTGAGAAGTCTGGAGTTCCTGCAGCACACAGACCACTCTGGGTTTGCTTCCAATTTTCTCCTCGGGGGCTCAGTAAAAACCTACCGTTTCCCTTTCCAGTTCAATCCAATTTATTAGCTATTTTCCTGGCTCAGCAATCAAGTCTCACCCAACTGGACAGAAGAAAAAGACGTGGAGGAGGCAAAATAAACGCCCAGGGTGAGCGAATGGCATTGCAGAGCCAGTCCAGCTGGCCTGGATTTGCAGGGAATGGGCTGGGCCCCAGGCCTCCTGTCGCTCTGCTCCCCACTTCCCGAGTGGCAGGACCCCACCTCACACAGGACGGATGTGGCGGCCTCGGTGTCCTGGGCCAGGGGATACTGCCCAGACCACAGACAGGCTGACGACGTGTCCCCCTCCACCGGCCTGCTTGCTACGAGTCCCTGAACGCTTTTAATCAGCGCACCAGAGCTTTCAAGCTGGCACCGCCGGCCCGCACTGCTGACCCCAGTCCAGAGAACTCCGAGATGCCACCACAGACAGGAGAAACACGAGGTGAGGAGTCACGGGACTGCATGGGCCACCGTCCCCTGAAGCCACCCAGCATCTCGGGCTCTGTGCCTCCTGGTGTCCTTTCCTGACCGGGCACCCAGAGGTCCCTCTGCCCAGCCCACCTCCCTGCTGAACTGCCCACACATCCCCGCAGTCAAGCTAAAGCCTAAACCTGCCCATATCCGTGCACGAACCCGTGAGCAAACGGCCCTCAGCCCTGTGACCAGGCCACCAGCAGGTGGGTCTCTGTTCAGAGGCCAGAAAGCGGTGCAGAAAAAAAAGAAAACGGACGCAGCCTCAGACCCTCCTGCTCCACGGCTGCCCACCCTCTTCTGGAAATTCTCCAGCCCAGATTCAGGACCCCACGCTGCGGACCCGCGGGCACCCACCATGAATCTTCTGCTTTCTCTCTAACAGTCCTCCTGCCCCCGGGATGGTCCCCAACCTCCTGCCTGCCCCGGACCCCACCCAGAAACTGTGGCTCCCAAAACATCTTGGAAGTCCTACATCACTTCACGGTCAAGGTTTGAAACTGAACCCATGAAAAAAACAAAATAGCATCAAGGAAACCTCGGCTTCTACTGCCTGTTTCCTGCCTCCTACCTTTCTCCACCCCGACGTCCAAGAGCCCTGGGGTCACTCGCCGCCCGTCTCTCATGTATTCCGCACCGCCGGCCCGGAAGAGGTTCATCCTGCACGGCCTGCCCGGAGGAGGTTCATCCCGCACCGCCAACCGGGAAGAGGTGTCGCCTCGCTTCCTCCTCCTCTCTGTTCCCCGCAGGCCAGCCTCGCAGTCCAGGCCCTGGTCCCCTCCCCACATGAGCCCCACAACAGTCTTCCAGGTGCATCTTCCTCTGCGGGTATCACAGCACCGCTAACATGCTACCCTGGCACAGAAGGCCTCTGTGGCTCCCACAGCCGACTCGACTCAGTTTAAACTCCTTGCTATGGCTTTCGAGGGTCCCCCAAATCCTTCCCTACATTCCTACCGCCCCGCATGTATCCTACAAGAATTACTACTCCCTGAGTCATCACAGCTGCTTTCTGAGGTAGGGACTATTAACGGTCCCATTTCACAGATGACAACGCTCAGGCTGAGGCAGGTGACTTGTCCTGGATCTCGACACAGCAAAGTTAAAAGTCCCCCAGTCATGTCTGACTCTTTGCGACCCCATGGACAGTACAGCCCATGGAATTCTCCAGGCCAGAATACTGGAGTGGGTAGCCTTTCCTGTCTCCAGGGGATCTTCCCACCCCAGGGATCTGACCCAGGTCTCCTGCATTGCAGGTGGATTCTTAACCGAGCAGAGGCAGAGTTCAAACACAACTGTCAGATTCCAGGATTTAGGGCTTAAGTTCTATAAAGCTTCCCAACGAGGTTGAGCCAGCCGCCTGACAAGCCCATTCATGTACTGTTCTCCCGATCTGAAACACTCTCTTTTCTCCCTGCTATCCGAATCTGACCCAGCATTCACAGCTCACCTCTGTGTCCCACCTTCTCCATGAAGCTTTCTCCTGCTTCTCCATCGCTTGCACTGGCTGCCCAGGCTGTTAAACCACTACAGCACGTGTGGTCAGCACTACAGAGCTGATAGCTTGAAAATAAAGCACAGACGCCAGACACACGGTACACACGCAGAAAACATCTGCTCAACTCAACTTTTATTAGTTTTCTCCAAAGTGTTTATGCAGTTCCCTCCAGTTGGTGGTGAGAGGCTCGGGAGCAGGGAACCGGCTCCTGTTTCCCCATGAACCCTGGCCGGGTCGAGCGCAGCCACAGATGAAGTCTTTTACCTCGATAAGCAGGGCAGGAAGACTTCCTACAAAACCCTGCTGGCTTACAACCATGTCTCTCTTCTTCTCTTGAGGGGACCCATACCTCAGTCTTCTTCTCTGGGTCCGTGTATCTTTACACGCTCAGGCATCTAACACGCTCGCACACTCTCAAAAATCCTGGCCTCTTAGGAGCCACTCTACCCTTGGAAGACCTTTCCAGTGTGATGGAAAAGACTGTCACTTGGACTCTCTGGGTCCCTTCTAAATTAAATCTCAGTTTCACGGGTGATTTACGATATCACAGACATATTTCCTACAGAATCTACAAACCCCTTTCTTAGAAAGCCAACACCCTAAATTGCAGCTTTAATCCAATCAGTGAGCCTTGCCTCCCCTCCACCATGCGCATTCATCACGTTTCCCAGGGACGCTTCCAAGGAAGGGGTGTTTGTGGAGACATCCATTCCCAGGAGGAAAAAATGGCGGGACACCCGTCCTGCAGGGCTCTCCCAGGCGAGCACCCTCTTCACCTGACTGGGGCCCCTCAAGGCCACTCCTGCCCATCCGCTCAGCTCTCACTCCCCAGGCAGGGCAGCCTGCTTCAGGGGCGAGGGCGCACACGGTCCTGCCTCAGCCCGGCTGGACCTGGCCTGGCGCGGGTGGAACGTCTCCACGCCGAGGTCGGGTGGGTGTCTCGGGGGTGCCGCGCTGAGAGCCGGACCCCTGGCCTCCCACGGAGGCCCTGCAGTCTTACCGCCTCGGGAACGGGCTGCTGAGGCCAGAAGCCTCTGGGGTCTTTTCCTCGCTCCCCACCATCGACGTGTCCACAAAACCCTCAAGATACACGAGACTCGGCCCTTCTCACTGTGCAGGCTGAGCCTCTGCCGGCTTCCCCAGAACCGCGCGGCCCCTGTCATCCTGCGAACCCCCCTCAGCTCCCACGGCCCCCTTCCCCGAGCTCTGGTCCCTCCATCCGCTCCCGGGGAAGCCAGACCTCTAGCGACTACCCAGTCACTCACGGTGACACCCAAGCACCTCACGGCTCTCTTGGGACACGCGTGTTACACGCCTGGGGCGTATCCGCTGGGACATGCAGCAGCGGATCTTCAGGGTGGGGCGGAAGCACTACCTGCTGTCTTTCCAGGAGCATCCTCTGCCCGCCTCCCACCCTGGTCCCCTGACGGCAAAACCAGCTCCCCCACAACAGAGGCTGAAAATGCCAGACCCTCCCCTTCCCAGCCTGCCTCTCTGCTGGCCTGGAGCCTGAGGGGAACCAGCGGGCGCTGCCTGCTTCAGTGCCAGTGACTGAGGGGAGGCACTGCCTGTCACCTTGCCACACGTAAGAGGGTGGCTGCCACCCACAGATTAGGGTGTGGGAACAGAAAGATGGAGACACCCCCCATTGCCCGGGTCCCCAGAACCATCAGATTAACCCTGGACGTTCCTGCCTCAAATTCCAGACCACTCCCCCAACCCTGCCCTGGTGTGTCAGCCACTTTTCATGAGATGTTCTGTTGGAATCGAAAGCTTCCTGCTGATACTCACACCCTAAAAACAAATCAAAAGGAAAACCAAAACTTCAAGGCAGTCACGGAGATGTGGAAACCTTCTAGTTTAAGGCATGTGGGTGGCCGTCCCTGGTGCTGAGGCGCTGACGTCCCCAAGGCCACCATCCGGCCCCTCCCTTCAGCCCCCACCCTCCTGGCTCCCACAAGGCACCCCCCCCAACTGGCTGCTCTGAGGAAGCAGTCAGCTCCCCCTGCAGGATGGGGAGGGGGTGCACACGCCTGTCCCCCAATTTCCCCGTGGGTGACAACCGTCTGCAGCCCCCCCAAACCCCCACCTGGAGCGCCCCTCTGCCCTCAGGGTGCCCTGTGCTGTACCTCACAAACGCCAGGTGTTTCCCTGGTTTCTCCCTGGTTCCCATTATTTTCCCTGCTACGTTGATTGTCAACGTGTAACTTCTTTCTCTAACGCTTTGGTGGCTCTGACCTCTGCGCTCAGTGTCAGCGAGCTGGCCAAAGCGGCTCCCAGCAAGAGCCTGCCCCGGGGCACCCTCAGCCAGCGGACAAGCCCGGGTCCCATCAGGGCTGCCGGGCACTCCCGAGCGGCTGACGGCCAACGCTCCTTTGCCCACTAAGCACTTCTCCTTCCCACGCAGGCCTCATAAGAGTTAATAAAACAGCATTAGAAAGAATGCTCGGGGGAGGCAAGCACTCAATGAGCCTCTTTATTGGCTGGAGCAGAAGGGCCAGGCGGTGGACAACACCTGAGTGAGCGGAGAACAGGCTTCAGGGTGCGTCTCTCAGCGAGGCGGAGAGAGGGGTGGGGGGCAGGGAGCACCACGGCTTCTGCGGTGACAAGAGCCCACCGGGGGTGACCAGTACGCAGCTGGGAGAAACAGCCCAGAAGCTGCAGGGGCCCAGAGTCACATTTTGTCCACGTAAGAGCCAAAGCCAGCCCTGATGTATGGTCAGCCTGCAGCCTTCTGTCCCAGAAGATGCCATCACGGACCCTGTCCAGCTCTGAGCATCTCCGCGACACCAAAGAATCACGTCTTCACTTGGCTCATTCAGTCATGGCACAGTGGGTAAATAAAGACTAAAGCACTTCAGGATTACAAATGCTGCTATTTGCTCACCGTATACCCAGGTTTCCCACTGTAGAATTAGAAATGTAGAATCTGGGTGGTGGAAAGGGATGCTCCATCTCTCGGCTAGTTCTCATGTTTCAGTTAAGATTTCATTTTTCTCACAATCTGTATCAAAAAGTGGTCTCATCTCCCAGGGCCCAAAGGGCCGGCCTGGTGCCTGTCAGGCTGGGTTCAAATCCTGGCTTCCCCACTTCCTAGGCAGACGCTGGGTGGGCAACCAGGCAACTTCTCGGGGCATCAGTGTCCTCGTCCAAAAATCAGAGGTGGGCAGAATAATACCCACAGGGAGGGAGACAAAAATGAAACTCTCAGAAGAGTGTGGTAAGAACAGAGGAGGGACTCAACTACGTTATTTATGAATAGGAATGGTTGTACTTTTGCCCTACCCTCTACTTTTTCTTAAAAAAAGAAACACAAAACAAAAAAAAAAAAAACTTTTTCATCCTCCCGATGCCCCTCAAGATCCACTGTGTGATATTGCCCCTCCTCTGGATCAGAGAGCCCACCCAACTGCAGGAAACACATCATGTGTATTCCCTAAGCACCCACCTGGGACCCAGTCAGGTCTCCATGTCAATTTACAGATGGGAGAGCAGAGGCTGGGAAGAGTACATACCCGCCAAGGTCCCAGTCAGCAGGACATGGAGGTGGGATTTGAACCCACAAGGTCAGAAGTGGAAAGGAGACCCACCACTCTACGGTAGCCTCACCAAACTCCCCATTTTAAATGACCCACCAATTAATGGGGTTTGAGAAGGAGAATAAGAATTCTGAAATTTCTTTTTAAAAAATATTTTTATTTATTTGGCTGTGTCAGATCTTAGTTACCGCACTTGAACTCTTAGTCACAGCATGTAGAATCTAGTCCCCTGACCGAGGCCCCACGCACTGGGAGAACAGAGTCCCAGTCACTGGACCACCAGGGAAGTCCCAAGAATCCTGAAATTTCAACCAACCAACTTGAATATATCACAAAAAAATTATCCTTATTCCAAAAGGCCATTAGGCAGATATTCAAGGCCCGACAATCTCAAAACGTATTCTGATGAACAATGTTCCAAGTCGCTCAAGGAGCCACGAATTCACATGTTATCCTTGCTTGTCAGGCCACACCCCAGGGACACAGACCCAGGAGCGTGTTGGTCAGGTCATCGAATACCCTTTCCGTGGCAAACTGAGCAAGGAAGCAGGCCCCGTGCCAGGCAGCCCCCAGCCCAGAGGTTAAGAACTGCAGGCTCCAGAGGCCAGCGGCCCGGGCTGGAAGGCCCAAGCCCACTGACCAGCAGGGTGATCTGGGGAGAACCACGTCACCTTCTGGAGCCCCTGAACTGTAAAATTCAGGAAACCAAGGGACCCTGCTACCGTGGGCTGCTGTGATAATGAGGTGAGTTATGACAGGGAACTTTGCGAATGCTCGATCAGGGCCAGCTGTGACTGAAGCTGGGTGCATGAGCCCCAGGACGATGGGCCCTGGGGCCCACTCCCGGACTTTAGTCCTTGGTGACCTGGAGAAACTCGCCTGGACTTCCCTGCGCCTCAGTGTCCTCATCTGGAAAACTGGGATAAGAGAAACCTCTCGACAGGAAGGGAGGCGATGAGGGTTACGTGGAATGACAAATACAAAGTGCCACACGAGCACCTGACCCACAGGAAACGCACTGTCATCTTTCGTTAGTTCCAGAGACCCTTCTGGTTCAGAAAAGAGACCATCCTAAGTAAGGGACACAAATCTAAATAGCTCTACAGGTGAACGAACAGGACACCCACCCAGGTCTGCTGTCCCCTAGGGCCCCAGGACACTCAGAAGACCTGGGACACAGCCACACCGCAGGGCTCCCCTGTGCCACCCGCTTGCTGCTGCAGAAGTCTGAATAACACATTTTTTTCCTACACTTAAATGCACCCAGGCAGAAGGAGACTTGCAAATCACACTCTTCAAAGACTGGCTGTAAATGCCAATCGAGACACACATAAGAGACAACCTGATGGAAGCCGTCAGAGAAATGGCCTGCGTCAGAGCAAAGCAACAAATGAACGTGAGCAATCTCAGCCACAGGTGTTCCTGTTAGTCGTTTTTAGCAATAAATTGAGACACTCCCTCCCCTGTCCCCCATTTAACTCCCAGCACTTCTCGCTTCCCTAGTACTACCAGAAAAGGAATGTGTTTGCAGGAAACTTAAGCATAAAGCTTTAAGAGGTGGGAACACTTTTTTTTCCGACTGGTTCTGATGGCAACCTCTCCTGACCTTTTAAAAAGAATAGGCTGGGATGCACCTGAGCAGAGGGGTCAGGGCAACAGCCCTGCATGAATGCCCCCAGCTGGGAAGCCTGCTGCAGCCGCTCTGCTCGCTCCCAGTCTCCCTAGCTGGTTCTTGCTCCTGGCTTCTCTTCTGCCCCTGTCCTTTCTCACCTGTGGTGCCGTGGGTTCCTCGTCATATGCACCAACAAGAGCAGTCTGACCCCACCAGGCACTGGAGTCCTGTACGTGCTTTAGATTTCCAGGCTTTTGGGGAGGGTAGGACTTTTTTTTTTTTTTTTTTTGCAAGTTGCTTTATTTACAATGCCAACTTTAAAAGTCACTAAACTAAAATTAACTGGACAATAAACTAGGTAGAAATTGCTTTACAAAAAGGGAAAGCCCAAAATGCCACTTTCCATAGGGATCCCACAGTTCAATTTTATTCAGAGCAAAGAAAAGGAACTTTAGATCATTAGAAGAAACTGGGCCGCAAGTTTGGGAACTGTACTGAAACTACACGTGCAATGAGAACACACCCTGCTAATACAGGTGACTTGCTGCTGCATTTGTTGCCCGTTTTTCTAATATTAACAATTATAAACAAAGCAGTGCAACTGGTATTTGGAATAATCCTTACAGTGTTACGGCTTCGGACGTGAAAGTTCACTTCTCCTCACACCACTGGTTCTCTTTGCGTACCTGGGCTTCCCCTTCTTCAGTAAAATCATTTTTGACATTGAATGCCTTTCGCATCTCCTCAGTTTTCCCCTTGATCATATTAGCAAGTCTTGCAGGTAACATCAAGCAAACCTTTAATGTCTAAGTAGTTTGCTGCCAATATAAGCTCAAAGAGTGTCCCTCGGTCAACTTTCAAGAAGGTCAACTTGATCCCAAACAGGTATATCACCTGTTCGTTTTTCCCTGTTCTCATCATCCTCAGGAGGAGGAGGGTCATCCTTGTGGTGGGCGCACCACTGAACGACCTTTTCTAATATCGCTGCATTAACATTTGCCAAGGGGACTAGATCGTCATCTCCTTCATCACCCATTCCCAAATCTTCCAACGCAGTCTCGATGGTCACAGTCTGTTTTGCGATTTCAATATCAACTTTGAATACCTCTCCATCAGAACTCTGCAACTTAATGGAAGGCATGGTGTCAGGTCTCAAGGAGATGACGGGCCAGAGGCTGAAGTCAGCAGGTTGGCGGCGTCAAACAGCAAAACTGAAAGGCGGAGAGCAAGGCCAATACAGCCGGAAGGTAGGGTTTTTATTTGTTGCCAAAGACGTTTTCTTCATTTTCAGGTCTGTACCGTTCTGAGCATTGGACAGTGGTGGCCAGCTGACCTCTGTATAAGCAATCCTGGGACCCCCTGCTCAACAGGACAGCATCTGATGGCCGACCCTCTGCAGGAGAGCGACTCTAAGACTCGGGCTGCCGCGCTGTGCAGGCCCAAGGAGATTTGGTATGTGAGGACCTCAACATGCTCCTTGTCACTAGGCCACAGGGTCACAATTTCAGTGTTCTCAGAAGTGCTGTTCACATAAGTGGACTTGCCTGGTGGCTCAGATGGAAAAGAATCTGCCTGCAGTGCATGAGATGTGGGTTCGATCCCTGGGTTGGGAAGATCCCCTGGAGGAAGAAATGGCAACCCACTCCAATATTCTTGCCTGGGAAATCCCATGGACAGAGGAGCCTGGCGGGCTACAGTCCAAGGGGTCGCAGAGAATTGGACAGGACTGAGCAATTAACACTTTCACTTCTCACTTCACAAATGAATGTTGCCCCCAGAGTTGGGCAGAGGCAGTACTGCTATCCTACCTCCCTCTGGGGTTTAATTAAAAGGAAGACCTTTCAAACACCCGTCTGGGACTGATACTTTATGCAAGTCAGGTTTCCTATGTTGAGCTAAAGCGATCAGGTCAGAAACTTCTACACAAGTAGGAGAAAAACCTATCCTTGCAACACATGTGTTTGCATTCAGGCAACACGCCCAGATCCTGAGTCTCTATGTCCACAGAGAAATGAGCAGAAGTGCACTGCAAACCTTTCAGCCTCTAAAACCTCAGACACACAGAGACGCTCTCACAGTCCCCTCTCAGGGCAGCCTTTGATTGTGGGGACCTGCCCTCACCTCCCATCACAGACGCCGCTCCCCACCACAGAGACACAGGGACCCCCTCCTCGCCACCGTTTGCGACTCAAATACTAAAACTTCTTTCTAATTCTCTCTCCTTCTTTTCCAGATGTCCCCTGAGGAACACCCAGGTGACTCTGTGGCGTCAACTGCAAGCTTCAGGGACGGCGTCTGTGAGGCCATGAACAGGTTTTCTTACTCATTAAAACCCCTTCACTTCACAGAAGTAATAAGCCTGAAGTCAGCAGACTGTAAAACTCGTAAGCCTCCTGTCCCTTACATCTAAAGAGGCTTGCAGCGGTCTCCCAACGTGGCAGCATCATCAAAGAGCCCACGGAGCGCCCCGCCCTCTACCTGGCGCTTGGACAGAAAGCAGGCATGAACGGGGCCTCCGCCCGGGGCAAGGAGTCATCGCCTTTGCAGCGGGAAGGCCCGGCAGGGGCACCAGTTGGGGGGCAAGGCACTTCTCAGCCATCTCCATAGCGCTGCGCTGGGGAAAGACGGGGTCACCCGGCTCCCCGGGACGAGCAGGGCCTTCCTGCGCTCGGGCCGAGTCCCGCCCTGGAACCCTGACCCCATCTCCGACGCCAACTCCAGCCGGGCCGGCGGGCCGTGGAGCGGCCCCCTGCGCCGAGTGCCTGGCACGAAGCGCGGACTGCACGCCCTCCCCGGGCCCCCGGGCTCCACGTGGGCGGGGGTCCCGCGGCCGGCCTCCCGGAGCCGGACGGAGGAGCCCCAACTCCGGGCGCGGGGGGACCCAGGGACTTCCCGCCCCGCATCCCCCGCACCCCTGGCCCGGGCCGGCACTCACGGTTCCATCGCGGCGGCGCGGCCCTCGGCGCCGGGCGGGCTCGGGGCGCTCACTGCGGCCGCGGCAGCCGGAGCCGGAGGGACAGCGGCCCGGGGAGCGCCGGCTCCCGGAGACTCGCCGGAGCGCGACGCGCGGCCTGGTCACGTGCGCGGAAGCGGCTCGCCGCGGGGAGGGGCCGCGCCGGGGGAGGGGGAGGGGGTGCAGGGCTGGGGGAAGGGACAGGGGCCCGGGAAGGAGCGCGGGCCCGGGTGAGAGGGGCCGGCCCGGGAAGGGGGCGCGGGCCGGTGGACGGGTGGGCAGCCCTGGCAGGCCTTGCTTCCAGGCCGCTGGAGAAGGCCCCCGCGGCGCAACCACCTCCCCTGAGCTCCTCGAGGGCGGCCGAGACCGGCCCCTGGGGAGGAGGGTTGGAGGGGGTGTCAGACACGGGTTCACAATAGAATGAATGAAGGACTTGACTCACTCCTTGCGCCCAGCGGAGGGGACAGCACGTTAGTTCAGCCACCGTTTCCTTCCAGAGCATCTTCATCTCAGCGTGAGAATGGCCGTGGGAGTCCAGGAATGCCCTCGGTTGTCTGGAAGGTGTCTGCATAGACACCCATGCCTGTGTGGTAAGTCGCTTCGGTCGTGTCTGACTCTGTGCGACCCCATGGACTGGAGCCCACCAGGCTCCTCTGTCCATGGGGAGTCTCCAGGCAGGAATTCTGGAGTGGGTTGCCATGCCCTCCCCCATAGGTGTCTGCATTTTTCTGGCGAGGGAGTCTGTAACCTTCCATTTTCACAAAGAGGTTTGTGACCCCGAAGACTTTAAAAACTGGGGCAAACCTCTGGCACACCCAAGTGATGAAGACAGGGGAGCCTTTCTGGTAGCTTCTCCCACAAACCTTTTCTGAACTACGACTACCAGAGCATGCAGGTTTTCTGTCCCAGGACAAGTGCTCTCAGGAGGGATGTATGTGGGTCCCACCTCCCACAGAGCTGACAGCCTGACCCCGCAGGTCACTGTTCTGCTAACACGCCCGGACAGGAGCAAGTGTTCAGAAACATCGCAGTCTGAATTGTTTCTACACAGTGTGGAGACATAAGCTGACCAAAAGCACTTTATAGATTTAGCATCTTGCCTCACGGTTCTAAAGTTCTGAAATCAAGAACAGATGAAGATATTTCCAGACCCTCTTTGGAGCACTGGTTGAAATGTCCCCTGAAGGTCCTGAAATGTTGCTGGGGGCCTATTTAAACGAGGGAAAATGAAAGACTCCAGCCACCTTCCTTGTGTGTTTCTCATTCGCTCACTGAGCTGTTGACCAGCTTGAAGATGCCAACATGAACACCCAGCCCCTGCCCTCATCAGACTTAGAGGCAGAGGTATTAACAGTTACCAAAGCAAAGTGTGAGGAGCACCTACAGTCAGCGGGGGTGGGGGTGGGGGTGGAAGAGAATGCATGGTGTCCAGCCTCATGGGGTGAAGGGTAGAAAGCTGGGGTGGGGTCGAGGTTACCAGGCAAAGCAACAGCCTGAATCCTGGTAATTAGGACAAGAAATTCCATTCACACTCTGAATCTGAATCTGAAACTGCGACTATCTCCTGAATTCTTTTCATACACTCTCAGAGGGACAGGGTTCTTCCTGACAAGACCAGGAAATGTAAAGGCCGGCGTAGCTGCAGGGACTGGCGGGGTAGCAGTGTCTAAAGAGGGCAGCTGCCACTCAACGCTTTGAAAAGAGTTTGACTTCAAATGAGAGTTTTCAGGTGACAGCCTTCCAATTCCAAAATGTTGCGAACTTGTTCAAAAAAATATTTTAATCTCTGAGGATGAAACCAAACACGTTGGTGGCTGCATTTGCCCAGAGACAGCTGTCTTTGAGCTCTCAGTTGCAGCCAGCCTTATCGGGTATAGAAATGCCTGCTTGGAGGACCGGGCCAGCAACCTCACCTCCCCGAGACATCCCCACAGGCCCCCTGCTCTCTTCCGATGACTCCAGGTCTTAAAAGAGTTGACATCTTTGAGGCCCACACTGCCTCCTGGTAGCTTCTCCAGGAAGTGCTCCTCCCTTGAGCTGTGGCCCTGCGTCACTTCCATCCCTCTTATCCTCACTCATCTGTTCTTCCAACCTTAACTGAGTGCTCAGTGGGGGCCGGGCACGCTTCTCAGCTCTGGAAACACAAGGCAGAATCCATGGGCAAGTCGCCGTCCTCCTGGGACTAACCTTCTAGTGGGACACAGTTAGCTGAACAACCAGTTACATCATTAGCACTGTGATGGGAGAGGAAACGGAAGGGTGCCATGTGCCGGGGTTTGGAGGAAGCTGGTCTGGTGCTTAGCCATCCCTCACATCCCTCCGCATCCTCCTCCAGGTCCCCCTCCTCCGAGCGTGCTGCTGTTGGTCACCTCCCTCGTTAAGCTCAGAATGAACACGCTGCAGTTGAGTCTGTGTCAGCCTGAGAGTAAGCACATGGGCAGCTTCCACCCCTTGGGTCCATTACTCCATTCTCAGGTTGCCCCCTCCGCTCTCTGCTCAGGTTCATGCTCTCCAATGAGAATAACCAGCAATTGCTGAGCACCTGCAAAGCCTAAGGCCTGTAAATTCTCTTAACAGCTTGATGAGTTACCAGTGGTCATTGTCCTCATTTATAGACAGGAAACAGGCCTGAAGAGGTGAAGTGCTTTTTCTCAGGAACTGTTGGAAAGAACCCAGGAAGACCTGACCCCAGTGTGGGACCTCCAGTGTTGGTGTCTCATGCATTATTGAGTGTAACAGGGATGCAGCGTGACCAGCTGAGGCCGGATGCAAATGGGCCACCAGCTAGAGTCTCTCTAACCACAGAGACACTTTGATGCAAATGAGCCCCCAGCTGGAGTCTCTCTAACCACAGAGACAGCCCACATTTGTCAACCTTGTTCTTATTTTAAAACCTTCTAAAATCCAGCTGTAGTCTATCCACAGTATTCCCCAGTAATCCTATTTAATTTGGAAATTTGACCCATGGGAAAATGAGTATGTATGTGTTTGAAACCCTGCTCCGCTATGCTAGGTCACTTCAGTGGTGTCTGAATCTTTGCGACCGTACAGACCGTAGCCTGCCAGGCTTCTCTGTCTCTGGGATTCTCCAGGGAAGGATACTGGAGTAGGTTGTCATTTTCACCTCCAGGGAATCTTCTGGACCCAGAGATCAAGCCTGTTCTCTTAGGTTCTCCACCACTAGCGCCACCTGGGAAGCTCATCTGACACCCTGCCTTGCTGATCTGGGTCAAGAATATCCTCTGGAGAAGGGAATGGCAGTCCACTCCAGTATTCTTGCCTGAAGAATCCCATGGATGGAGGAGCCTGGCAGGCGGCAGTCCATGGAATCGCAAAGAGTCGGACACGACTGAGCGACTAACACTCCTACTAATACTACCTGCTTCAAAAAGGATCTCGATGTCACGAATAAGATTGGTCTGATACCACTTATTCTTAAAAAACCCTACTAAGACCTGAGTTCATTTCCTAAGGGTCAGTGAATCATTTCTTTTAAATAATCTCCTTTTAGAATAGGACCAGAGTCAAGCCCACCAGCCTGCAGCATGCTGACTCCCACTCATGGCTGTTTTTCAGAGTTCAAAGCAACAACTCAAGAGGCCCATCTGCATAAGCTGTGCTACCCTAGGAAATCAGCTATCTGCTCCAAGGGACACAACTCATTTCCCAGCTTAGCAAGGGACGTTTGTCTAGCATTTTGTAGATACTCCGTCGTGGTTTCCTGGACTCTTTAGTTAACAATAACCAGTGACAGCTAACACTGAGTATTCATGCTCCAAGTGGGCCCCCAGTTCAGGAAAAGAAACAGCTTAGTCCAATTCCTCCTAACCTACTGTCTTAGCTCAGGCTGCCTCAACAAAATGCAGAGTGACTGGCTAATGCAATAGAAGTCTATTTCCTCACACTGCATGCGTGTGTGTTCAGTCGCTTTAGTCGTGGCTGACTCTTTGGGACCCCATGGACTGTAGCCCCCCGCCAGACTCCCCTGTCCATGGGATTCTCTAGGCAAGAATACTAGAGTGGGTTGCCATGCCCTTCTCCAAGGTTTCCTCACCTTCTAGAGGCTAAAAGTCCCAGATCCAGGTTCTGGCCAATTTAGTTTCTGATGAGGGCTCTTCCTGGCTTGCAGACAGCCACCCTCCTGCTGTGTCCTCACACGACCCTTCCCTGGTGCAGGGTCTCTCCTGTCCATTCTCATAGGACACAGTCCTGTCAGACTAGGGAGCACTCTCATGACTTCTGTTGTCGCTCAGTTGTGTCCGACTCTTTGTGACCCGGTGGACTGTAGCCCACCAGGCTCCTCTGTCCATGGGATTCTCCAGGCAGGAATAATAGAATGGTTGCCATTTCCTTCCCCAGGGGATCTTCCTGACCCAGGGATTGAACTTGCATCTCCTGCTTTGCAGGCAGCTGCTTTACCACTGAGGCTCACTTAGCCTTTAATTACTTCCTTACTCCTAATACAGCCATGCTGGGGATTAAGACTTCAACCTAGAAACTTGGAGGGGGTACAGATATGTGTTCCCTAACCCTCCTGCAGCTGTGAAATTAAAAGACTCTTGTTCCTTGGAAGAAAAACTATGACCAACCTAGACACCATATTAAAAAGCAGAGACATTACTTTACAAACACAGGTCCATCTAGTCAAAGCTATGGTTTTTCCAGTAGTCGTGTTTGGATGTGAGAGTTGGACCATAAAGAAAGCTGAGCAACAAAGAATTGATGCTTTTGAACTGTGGTGTTGGAGAAGACTCTTGAGAGTCCCTTGCACTGTAAAGAGATCCAACCAGTCCATCCTAAAGGAAATAAGTCCTGAATATTCATTGGAAGGACTAATGCTGAAGCTAAAACTCCAATACTGTGGACACCTGATGCAAAGAACTGACTCACTGGAAAAGACCCTGATGCTGAGAAAGACTGAAGGCAGGAGGAGAAGGGGATGACAGAGGATGAGATGGTTGGATGGCATCACCGGCTCAATGGACATGAATTTGAGTAAACTCCGGGAATTGGTAATAGACAGGGAAGCCTGGTGTGCTGCAGCTCATGGGGTCACAAAGAGTCAGATATGACTGAGCAACTGAACTGAACCCTCCTAAGTGGCAGATTTCTTGAAAATTTTTTCTGACCTAGATAGTACAGAGAATATGGAAGAATTAATTCCATGTCAGCAACTTGGTAATTGCCTACTCTTTGTTCCAAGGCAGGAAAATCTAAGCCTTAACTCTTCTTTAAGCATGATGACGGTTGATGACAGTTGATGTTTAGCAACACCTCTTGGCCTGTGGCCTGACAGCTCCTGGACGGCCCTGTGCTGCTGACTTATCTTCCCTGCAACAAGCAGAGGTACTTGCACCAGCTGCTCAGTTCTCTCCCCTGCTGCCTTCCCAGGACTGCCCCGCCCCATCATTTGTAGGCGGGAGCAGATTTCCCAGCCCACTTGTTGCATCACGTGTGGGTGCTTCCTTCTCAATGTCTCCTCTGCTCCTACCAACTGACCATTGAAGCAAGGGTCTAACTCTTTGGTTCAAATGCTTGCTTATCAAGTTTAGTAATGCCAGGAGCGAGCTTCCCAGGTGGCTCAGTGGTTTAAAAAAAAAAAAAAAAATCTGCCTGCCAATGCAAAAGACCTGGGTTTGATCCCTGGTCTGGGAATATCCCCTGGAGAAGGAAATGGCAACCCACTCCAGTATTCTTGCCAGGAAGTCCCATGGACAGAGGAGCCTGGTGGGCTCCTGAGAGTCCATGGGGTCACAAAAGAGACATGACTGAGCAACTAAACAACAATAACAGCAGGAGCACAGAAGTCCTGCCTAGCACTTATTGACAGTATGAGGCTCTTGTTTTTGTTGTCTTATTATAATTGTACTTGTTCCCAAGTTTCATTGCTGTATGACAAACTACCCTAACCTGAAGTGACTCTGTTGGTTTCCTATTGCCACAGAACAAATTACCCCAGGGCTTTGTGGCTTGAAACAGCATCTATTATGTCTCAGTCTCTGGGGGTAGGGAATTCCAGGTGCAGCTTAGCTGGGTCCTCGGGCTCAGGCTCCCTCACAGGCCGCAGTCAAGGTATCAGCCGTGGCGGAAGCCTTCTCAAGGCTCACCTGGGGAAGGATCTGCCTCCAGGCTCACACTGTGATTGTTGGCAGGATCTGGAGGTCACGCTCAGTTCCTTGTCACCTGGGGCTCCCCTTAGGACAGCTTACAACACGGTAGCTTTGTTTCCTCCGAGTGAGCAAGTGAGGAGAATCAAAGAGAGTGAGAGGGCAACGGAAGTCAGTCTTCTCTCACCTAATCTCACAAACACGATCCCATCCCCTTTGCTCTGATCCTTCCATTATCAGCAGGTCACAGGTCCACCCTGCACTCACGGGGTGGGGAGCTTGCCAGGGTGTAGGGGCTGTGGGAGCCATCGCAGATGGCGCCTCCTACAGTGACTTGAGACAGCAGTTGGTTCTCTCTCGTGGTTCTCTGTTGACTGAGCTCAGCTGAGTGGTGCTTGCTGGGGGTCTCCCTTGACAGTGCACTCAGATGACATCTGGGACTGCAGTCACATGATGGCTCGTCTCTGCTCTGCTGGAGGCATGTCTGGTGCCTGAGCTAGGCTGGAAAGCTGGGGACTGGCCAGGCAGCGTTCCTTCCTCCCTGTGGCTTCTCCACGTGGCTGGCTTGGGCCCATCACGGTCTCAGGGAAGCCGGACTTCACACATGGTGGCTGGTTCCTCCTGGGACAGATGCTCTAAGACACCTAAGCTGAAGCTTCAGGGCTGCAGTGACCTACTCACAGCTGTCACTCAGCACCTCTACCACCACGTTCTACTGGTGAAAAGAGAGCCAGAGCCTGCCTGGGTCCCAGGGCAAAGGACAACAAAAGAGCAAGAATCCTGGGAAGAGAGGCTCTTTGGGGTACCATCTTTGGAGTTTAGCTGCTGCTGAGTCACTTCAGTCGTGTCCGACTCTGTGCGACCCCATAGATGGCAGCCCACCAGGATGCCCCATCCCTGGGATTCTCCAGGCAAGAACACTGGAGTGGATTGCCATTTCCTTCTCCAATGCATGAAAGTGAAAAGTGAAAATGAAGTCGCTCAGTCATGTCTGACCCTCAGCAACCCCATGGACTGCAGCCTTCCAGGCTCCTCCATCCATGGGATTTTCCAGATAAGAGTACTGGAGTGGGGTGCCATTGCCTTCTCCGTAGTCTTAAAGTCCACAAACAAACATGTTTGCTTCAACTCTTTTCTTCATCTCAAAAGGTAAGGTAACTGTGCACAGAACCTTCAGACTCACTTTTAAGTTTCCTACCATGCTAAAGAGTTTACATATATGATCTCATTCTTTCTTCTGCTGCTACTGCTAAGTCACTTCAGTCGTGTCCGACTCTGTGTGACCCCATAGACAGCAGCCCACCAGGCTCCCCCGTCCCTGGGGTTCTCCAGGCAAGAACACTGGAGTGGGTTATTTCCTTCTCCAATCATTCTCTCCTCTAAGAAACCATTAAAACAAATGCACTCATTTGCCTCAGTACCTGTTGGTATTTGCAAAAATGAAGACTAGTGAGTCCGCTGGGGCCCAGTCCTAATCCCACACATGCAGCTCAGCACAGCCCTGATTCAGGGCCCCCAGGTGCCCCTCCTTACGAGGAATTAGTGTCACCACACCCTTCACCTCTGCTTTTGGTAGTTGAAGGGTTTTTCAGCATCAGTCCCAATCTGTTAGACTGATGGCTCAGCGGTAAAGAATCTGCCTACCAATGCAGGAAGATGCAAGAGATGCAAGTTGGGAAGATCCCTAAAGAAGGAAATAGCAACCCACTCCAGTATTCTTGCTTGGAGAATTCCAAGGAGAGAGGAGCCCAGTGGGCTACAGTCCATGGCGTCGCAAAGAGCCGGACGTGACCGAGAGCCTGCGCTGAGCGTTCGCACCTTTCATTCTCAGCGTTTGACCACTGCATCCCCCAGCATCTCCTGTGACCTTTCTTGGTCCTCAGCTTCCCAGGCCTGACACCAGCCTAGTAGAGACACAACCCAACACAGGTACTGAACAACTGACACAACTGGATTTGTCAGACGACTGGTGCTACGCTAGCGTATTTTCTGAGAGTTTAAAGAAAGGGGGACACCTTCCCATGGAAGGAAAGGGAAGGGGGTTGAAGGACAGCAACTGCAGCCCTTGGAGGTGGGAGGGCTTCTAGCTGGAAGACTGGTCCTGGTTTTCCTGAGACTTTCCCAGGTTTAGTACACACATGCATGCACGTGTGCACACATGTACACATGGACGAACACGCACACGTGCGTGCACACGTGTGTGCACAAGACGTGTGCACATGCGCTATTCACACATGTGTAGTGCATACACATATGCACACGCGTGCACACGTGCACACGCACACATACACATACCCTTTTCCCAACTTGAACCCGATAAGCCCCAGGCAGTTCAGGTCACAGAGAAGACTGCAGACGTGTCTTCTGGGGAGACCGTCCCTGGGGTACCCCCTCTAGACCCACAGCTGTCTTGGTTTTAGAGCCAGGGGAGCTCTGAGATGGTTCCACAAGACGTGCTGATTCCAAGACGGCAGCAATGGCTCCAGGACTCAGTCCTCCTGACTCTTGCTCATCAAACATTCCGCTGCTGGTTTAGAAAGTATGTGCAGGGAGGAACCTAAGTCCACAAGAGATGCTGGAGTTCTAACCACCGGTGCCTGGGACTGTGGCCTTATTTGAAAATAGGGTCTTTGCAGATGATCAAATTAATATGAGGTCAGAGTGGGCCCTGGCCCAATAGAGCTAGTGTCTTCTTAATAGAGGGAAATTTGGATGATAGACAGACGTGCATAGAAGGAAGACGATCTGAAGACGGACAGCCATCTATGAGCCCAGGGACCTGCGGGGCCCCCAGAGTCTAGGAGAAAGGCCTGGAATAGGTACTCCCTCATAGCCCTCAGAAGAAATAAACCTGCTGCCATCCTGTTCTCAAAATCCTGACCTCCAGAACTGTGAGACCATAAATGTTTGTTGCTTAAGCCCCCAGTTCGTGGTACTTTGTCACAGTGGCCCTGGAAACGAATCCAGAGCCCCAGGGTTCCTGTTTCAGGGACAAGGCACTCTTCAAGCCTTGGACATCCTGCCCCAGATTGGAGGCCTGTTCCCCTCTTGCAGACGATGCTCTTTCTGCTGCACGAGCTGAGTCATCACTGCAGCTGAAAGACAGGCCCCCGGAGAATAACTGGGGTGCTTAACACCTGCTCTGCTCTCTAGGAAGCAAATATCTTCCTCTTTTCTTCTTGGTTCAGGGCAAGATGTATCATTAAAGAAAAAAAAAAAAAAGAACAAAACACCTCTGCTGCGTGGGTCATAGCTCTGCTCACGTTAAGATGCACATAAAAACGAAGCTGGGGTGAACCACTAGGAAGAGCTCGGAAAAGCACATAGCACCTCGTTATTGAATCCCGATGCAAGACAAAAGCAAGCAGCCAGTTCAAGGCATTCTGGACTTCCCTCAAGCACAGAGTCGCGCACCTGAAACACCAAATGACGAATGAGTGCCCCTGCATTCACTGACGTAGCCCAGCTGGGGGCGTGAGAATCTGCAGCAGCTGTGGCTGTCTTTGCTCTCTGTTGGGAAGAGCTTGGCCAAGAGGAAAGCAAAGCTACAAGAAAAGAGAAAAAGTGAGCCCCTATCACATTTCTGAGTTCTTAAATTTAGCTGGGCTAAGTTACATCTGTCACTGGACTTTTCAGTTAAATGGTCCAATAATTTCCCTTCTTGCACTACACAATATAACTTGAAATCATATCACTTGGGGTACAGAAAGAATCTAAATCCTAAACAGACAGGGAGAGGCCAGAAAACAATAATCCATATGGTACAGACATCAGGAAACGACATCACCTGAAGGACTGCGTCATCTGAAGGATGTTTATAAATTGGAGAAAGAAAATGAATACTGAGGGACACTGCCAAAGCTGCCTGAAATTGCCCCCAAGGGCTGCTGAGTAATCCAAGATGTAGGCCCATTCTGGGACCCTGAGAGCAAGACCAGGACCTTCTAATGAAAGTTACAGACAGCTGAAATTTGTCTAGAGACAGGAACATCCTCATTTTTAGAGTGACTTTTAGGTTGACACAGGCAGAGAGATTACCATATTCGTGGACACTGAAGGGGAAAAAGTTCTGCCAATGCAATTAAGGTCCTTTAACCTTGAGTATTCTCAGATCCCATGACTCCCCCTCAAAGAATAAAGAGCACATGAGCCTTCATTTAAAATAAACTCCAGATCCCTGTTCAGTGTTATTCATAACTCAACGTGTGATCCTTGCCCTATTAAGAAATCCCTCTAAACCCCTTCTTTAGACCCCCTGGAAGTCAACGTGCCATTCCTGGAACAGCCTGTGGCAGCCAAAGATAGAGAAACCAAATTAAAGTCTTAGAAAACTTTAATTTTTTACGTTTTGCAGAAACGTAAACACTGAAAACTGGAGGGCACGCATCAGATCCCCACTGTGATGGTTCACAGGCAGAGGCGGGGAAGGCGACAACCAACAGGCACCTCCATTCCCATCCGGGACCTCATTCCAGGGAAGCAGGACACTCACGTCCTCCTGGGGTCAGGCAAGGCTGACAAAATGCTGCCCTTGCTGCCAGTCTCCCTCCTGACTGGCTGGTTGGCAAGGAGAGCAGGTATGACATGGTCTTCCTCTCATAGTGACCAGTCCCATAGCAAGGTTAAAACCTGTGGCTCAGGACTGGAATTTATATCTTGACTCCCACCTGAGTGTTGTATTTTCTGTACCTTGTAACAGAAAACACCCTCAAATGTCCCTGTTTCTGAGCTGGGATGAAGACACTGTCCCTGGGCCAAGATAAGGACCAGGAACCTTCAGAAGTGAGGGAATAACCAGAAGCAGGTCATGCAGCCCTAACTGGGGGTCCCCAAGGGACAAAGGTCTGACCCCACGTCCAGCCTCTGGGACCCACTCTCACCATCTCCTTCGGACCTGGAAAGCTGCCCGACAGGCAACAAGAGCTGCTAATGCCTGGCTCATAGGATCCAGTGTTACTCAATTCATACACCAGTACTGCATGGAGGAAAGAGGGTCACCCACCTGAGAGTGGTCTGAAGCAATAAATGGTAATTTCCAGAGATGCTTAGCGCCATTAATCACAGTGCCATGGCCTTGAGGAAAAGTCGGGTCCGTTCTAAGCTCAGACAGTAAACAGGAAGAGACTTTGCCTAAGATGCGTTGAGATCATGTAGAGGACAAGGTGTCAGAGGAGAATGTGAAAGAAAGTGAAAGTCGCTCAGTCGTGTCCGACTCTTTGTGACCCCACGGACTATAGAGTCCATGGAATTCTCTAGGCCAGAATACTGGAGTGGGAAGCCTTTCCCTTCTCCAGGGGATCTTCCCAACCCAGGAATCGAACCCAGGTCTCTCGCATTGCAGATGGATTCTTTACCAGCTGAGCCACAAGGGAAGCCCAGAGAGTGTGAGGGAAGGGCATCTTTGGGGCCCCTGGAAGGACCAAAGAGCTCTGAGAGAGAGTCCCAGCCCCAGGGGCAAATCCTTCAGGATCGCACTGGGGGAGGGGCCTGAAAGGGGCCCTGGATCGATGCTTCGAGGTCCCGGTGACCTGGGCTAGGGCGGCTCCAGGACAGGTGTGGCGAGTTCCCGGGTTTCGGGGCTGATGGAGGAAGAGGCAGGACCACGAGGTGGCAGTGTTGCACAACAAGCTTTGCTGGGTGACGCTTGGACAGGTTGCAGGAGGGGAGGTCCCTCTTAGCAGGATTCCCCCCACCCCCGGCCCCAGACCACTATGCAGCAGGGGGAGGGCAAGGAACTCCCAAAGGAGAGGGGGAGGAGGGAGGGGGCCCGTGTGTCCCGTGGTGTTGCTCACAGACCCTAAGGGGGAGGCTCCCAAAGGGGAACATGATTCATGGTCTTTATAGCCATGGGGTCTGTCACAGCGATGCTCTCAGTGACTAGCAGATGCTGGGTGAAGTTTCACAGGTGTGCAAAGCAAGGACTCTGAAAGGCTCAAAGTATGCTTATTCGTGTGTGTGCTGAGTTGCATCAGTCATGTCTGACCATGACCCCAGGCTCCTCTGTCCATGGGATTCTCCAGGCAAGAATACTGGAGCGGGTTGCCATGCCCTCCTCCAGGGCATCTTCCTGACCCAGGGATTGAACCCACATCTCTTATGTCTCCTGCATTGGCAGGCGGGTACTTTACCCGCTGTGCCACCTAGGGAGGCCGTGCTTCTTTGGGCTCTATTTAAATTGTGAGCATTTGAGTTGGGTGCCAGTGGGAGGGAGTCAGGGACCTTCTGTGAAATAAGTGAAGAAACAAACAACACGGGAGCCAGCTTGCCGGGACCACCTTTAACCCACGAATAGAACAACAGGACGGGCGGGTAGGGGAGGAAGCCAGACCAGCGTACGCTGGAGAGGACGGCGTGGTTGCTCCCAAAGGAGCCAGGCAGAGGGAGGGGAGTCAGAGTGGGGGAGGGCAGACCTTAGAACACGGGGTGACTGACAAGGTGGATCCCAGAGCAGAGAGGGGAGAGCCGTGGGGGAGGGGTGCTCCCTGGGGGTGTTGCGCCAAGACAGTGGTGGGGGGGCGCCCAGGGGTCGCTGACTTGCTCTGGCATCATTGCTGGCCGCTCACACGCGCATCTGCTCAGGCCCGTGGGCCACGGCCCATCTGACACCTGTATCTTGTCCCAAAGAGACAACAACAGTGCCAGCCTCCCCCCACGGAGCCAGATTTGTACCCGATTCTAAGCTCTCAAGCGTGTAAGCTTCATGAAATGATCTTTCTACCTTTGAAATAATAGCCCTGGAGAAGTTGGTTCTAACAATGCACGTCTCATCAGTGACGCTTATCATTTCCTCTCATCAAAAACGAAACAAAAGACAGAGACATCAGTGCTCAACAGTCAAGAGTTGCCTTGGGTAAGCTGAAAACAAGGAGAAAGTCAGCCGCTGAAACATGAATATTCATATCAGGACCCAAGGGACAGCAGAAAGATAGGCAGGTTTGCCTTAAGTGGGGAAAAAAAGTCGTTCTCGGACCTTTAAACCTGACTGCAACCTGACCAGATGTTTCAATCCAAAAAGGAGGGTGAGTCAGCCTGGGAGCATGGTGAAGGCAGAATCAGCAGAGGTGACAGCGGACTGTGGCCCTGAGCCCTGAGTAGGGGAGGGGGAGCCTTGGCTAACACCCCGAGACTTCTGTCTAGCTGGCAAGTCGGTCCCACCAAGGAGGTGCATGCTCCAGGCTCGCTCGGCTTGATGCTCGTCAACCTTGCCCTCACACACTTCTCTATCGTGGCTGAGGCTCAGCCCAGGACGATTAAATCAGAATTCTTGAGGGGATTCTGGGGCCTGGGCCTCAGCATGTTCAAAGACTCCCCCAGGTGAGTCCAGCTCTGAGCAGCCCTGATCTGATTAGGTCCCCCAGCACCGACTCCATGCCCACCACTGCCTGTGTTCTCAAGGGTCCACACTGGTCAATTAAATATCGGCATTCTGATTCTGCACGGTGGACCAGAGCCTGGTCAGTGTGAAGCCTTTACTCAGCATGGTTCTTCTCAATATGCTGGCCAAAATAAGCCAGCAGGACTGAGGGCCGGCCCCAGAGCCCTGAAGAATCCACCGAGTGATGAAATAAATGTTGCTTCCAGAAGCCTCCTGGGTGAGGACGCCCCAGAGCATCACTTCACTGGCCAAGAAAACTCAAGCCCAACTTGATGGCCCCTGTATTTTACACAGGTAAAGTAATAACCTGAGAAACAAGGATGGACCAGCCAAATGGCCACAACAAATTCCCTGAGAGTCGAGCTCTAAAGGGTCCCATCTATTGTCCTTCTATATACTTCTGTATACTTGTCTATATACTTCCCTGGTGGCTTAGAGGGTAAAAGCGCCTGCCTGCAATGTGGGAGACCTGGGTTCAATCCCTGGGTTGAGAAGATCCCCTGGAGAAGGAAATGGCAACCCACTCCCGTACTCTTACCTGGAAAATCCCATGGGGACAGAGGAGCCTGGCAGACTACAGTTCATGGGGGTCGCAAAGAGTCGGACATGACTGAGCAGCTTCATTTTCACTTTCTATCATCCTTCATGTGTCTTTACCCTTTACCCTTGATGCCGTGGACATAGCTGACTGCCTACCTGACATCCATTCTCCACATCTTCTTCCTAACAGAAGGGAGGAGTCCCTTAAAGAGCTAAGTCTTGGGAAACAGGCTCCCCTTCAGCTTCTGGGGCACTCACACTTGCTAAAGTCTGAAGCCATCCCCTTGCCAGCCTGTGTTCAAGAAAGGACAAGGGGCCCCGATCTAGTCAATGAGACACAGGAGCTGGTGCTCTTTAAAGCTTTCTAACGAAGCATAACACACACAAAAAGTACATGTCATGTGTGCGTGCTGAGTCACTTCAGTCATATTTGACTCTTTGTGACTCCATGGACTGTAGCCCGTCAGGCTCCTCTCTCCATGGGATTCTCCAGGCAAGAATGCTGGAGTGGGTTGCCATTTTCTACTCCAGGAGATCTTTCTGACCTAGGGATCAAACCTGCATCTCTTGCGTCTCCTGCATTGGCAGGCAGATTTTTTACCACTAGCATAACCTGGGATGCCCATTCTAGTATGGAACAAGCCAAATTTATCTGTTCTACTGTTGTGAGTATTTGGCTGCCTTCCAGTTCAGGAGTATTACAAATTTTGCCGCTATGAACATTTTAGTGCGTGTCCATTGACAGACATGTATATGCATGTCTGTAGGGCACACACCTAAGAGGAGATGCTGGGCCAAAAGGTACGTGCATGTTCAATGTTAGAATACACCTCAAACTATTTTCCACGGTGACTGTAGCAGTTTAGCACCCATCTGTAGTGCAGGAAAATTCCCTCTCCTTGTTAACACATGTCTGTTTTCATTGGTACCATTTGGTGGGGGTATAGGAGAGATTCTATGACTTTTGCTGTGGGCCTCAGTTATTCCTCCTCTTTTAGAGAGCTATAGAAAGCCAGCCAGTTCTCCCCATGAATATGAATGAGAAGCAATAGCCCAAAGGATTATTAGTGGCCAAGTACAGTCAATTGCTCGGAGAAGGCAATGGCCCCCCACTCCAGTACTCTTGCCTGGAAAATTCCATGAATGGAAGAGCCTTGTAGGCTGCAGTCCATGGGATCGCTAAGAGTCGGACACGACTGAGCGACTTCACTTTCACTTTTCACTTTCATGCACTGGAGAAGGAAATGGCAACCCACTCCAGTGTTCTTGCCTAGAGAATCCCAGAGATAGAGGAGCCTGGTAGGAGGCCATCTATGGGGCTGCACAGAGTCAGACACGACTGAAGTGACTTAGCAGCAGCAGCACAGTCAATTGCTACCACATAAACAAAGAAAGGACTTGGTAGACATCACTAAGCTGGTATCAACAAGTCAGTCCTTCACCTTATTGTTTAGGCTGGTTGCTTGGGTTTTTCTGGTATCTGTACTGGAAACTATCTTTAGTATTAGCTTCATAAAGCACTTGAGCCTCACAACATCCCTGCTTCATTTTTCTGATGTGAAAACCAATCACCAGTGAAACTCAAACATTTCCCAAAGGCCAAGGGAATTAGCAAAGCATTAGGATTTCAGACGCCCAGCTTCCTGTTTTTTTCACCCACATTACGCGGCGCCCCCTTTCCTAGTACAGCTGTCATCTCTCATTTTGTGAAAATGACTGTGAGTCCTTTGATGACGCAGCTGCTCTTTTGCAGTGATACCAAATTACGCAGCTAAGATGCAAACAGCTATGCCACCTAACTGAGGGGCCAACCATCTTCTGAAAACAGCATTAGCAAGCTCTCTCCTTTCTACACTCTGTTATGGGGAGACTGTCATCTACATGAGGTGAATCCTTGGTCCTCCAGGGAAAAAGAGACTGGGGATTTTTAGTCATAAATCTCTAATGAGGAAATGAAGATGGTGAGAAGAACAGGAGCAAAAATTATAGTAGCAAGTTCATCTTCCAGCTAGACAAACACAGGAGCTGTTACTACCAGCTTTCCAACTTAGAAACCCAAGAGTATTTCACCTAGCTTGGTAAAGGTGCAACTCATAGATACAAGAATTCAATGGAGCAGGGGAAGTCAGTTCAATGACTTAAACATCCCCTCACTAGAAAACAGCCTTTGTGATTCAGCCTAACCGACACACAAGATTATAAAGATTCTGCAGTAAACTTCTTCTCAGGCCAGGGCGAGCGGGCAG
Organism: Tragelaphus eurycerus; assembly: GCA_935064755.1. Classification (NCBI taxonomy): domain Eukaryota; kingdom Metazoa; phylum Chordata; class Mammalia; order Artiodactyla; family Bovidae; genus Tragelaphus; species Tragelaphus eurycerus. Next base: position 17,399,881 of record CAKXYN010000039.1, on the reverse strand, counting down.
AATTCAGTGTCTCCTTCCATCTGGAGTGAATTCATGGTCTTCAAGATCCAACTCAATCAATGAAGTTACTCTGGGAGCAAAGATTTAAATGCTTGTACAGAACAGGCAACCAAACTGCTCACATCACTTAAACCCTCCAATCGCATCACACTGGAATTCTAAAGAATCCCATATTTCGTAGTCTTGCCTTCAGTGTGCTGTGACTGGGCCCTGAGTATCTCTCTGACCATTTTGCTCCAAACATGTTGGTCTGTTCCTTGAACATATCATGTTGTTATGGCTTCAGGGGCTTTGCACTTCCTCTTCTGGAACCTTCCTCCCCAGATTGTTGTCTAGTGGGTAGAACTCATTATTCCCTTTTCAAACATCACCTTCTCAAAAGGCCTTCCTTGACCACCTTCTCTGAGCAGCACCCCATCACTCTACCATGCCACCTGGTTTATTATCTTCCTAGCACTCACTGAAGCCTGCAATCACTTGTCAATTACCTATAAGCCCCATGACATCAGGGACCCATACGGTCAGATCTCCTAGATTGTGAGGTTCATCTAAAGGCTACCCCATATGATCCTGAGATTACATTTATTTAAAATGGGTTTTTCTACTCAGTCATTTTATGACAAATGTATTAGTCAGCAGTATAGTGCCAATTAGCCCTGGGGGAAACCATTAGGCTTTTGAAAAAAATCTGATGATAAATGTGATACATGTTCTCCAGAGTACCTGAAAATACATACATAAGACCTTTAGCCAGAGTGGACTGTACAAAAATGAGTACCAGCACTTCAAAGATAGCTGTGCAACATACCTGCCATCCTCAAGCACAGTCAGTGAACTGACACTAGGAGGCTCACCTTAAACAAGATTTCTGGTTCAAGCTTCCCATTTTACAGATGAGAAAACTTGAAGTGCAGAGTTAGCAATTAAGTTTCTCAGGGTCAGGGAGACAGGTTAATAACAAAATCAATCTAGGCTCCAGTCTCCTGAAGGGTCCTTTCATTTCGAGGGCAACACACCAGGTAAGGGCAGCCACCAGAAGTGGATAAAGGCAAAGCGCAGGGAGAAAGCTGCGGGTGCTCACAGCTCTCAGGCCGGCTAGAGGAGAGGGAGAAGAGGAACAAAGACGAGCCCAAACGCACCGCTTCCCCCTGCATCTTCCCCTTGGTGCCGCCCAGCCCTGAGGCCCTTGGTCCCTAACCCTCCGCAGCAGCCTGGCCTCGGGGATTTCCACCAAAACCCCTGAGGCCTGAGTTCCTCGGAGGAGAGGCCAAGGCCCTCCCTGCAGTCCTCGAGGGCGAGAGATGTTATCGCAGACCAGATCTGGGCAAGGCCTGAGCGAAGGCCGCGGAGGGTGGCGGGGTGGGGGTAGGGATGGGGGGACAGGAAGGGCAGGGAAGAGGGAGGAACTCAGTGGGGGCCAAAGTCCCCTGTGTCCCTTTCTCAGGACTTGAGGGTCTTGGCTCAAGAACGGAAAAAAGCTGTCCACTTCAGCTCCCTGGAGCTGCCCTTGACCCCCAGCACGCGAAAGCCGCAGCCCACCACGCCGGCCTGCCGCCTCTGGCCGGCGCGGGGTGGAGGGGGCGGAGAAGGCGGGTCCCCGCCGGGCCCCGGAGCTCAGCTCGGCCCGGGACAGGGGTCAGCGGGGGCGGGGCTGCCCCACACCCGGCTCCGCCGCCTCCGCCCCGCCGCGCGGCCCGCGCGCCCCTACCGGTAGTAGCGGTCATCTCGGAAAGGCGTGAGGTCCTCCTTGAGCTCCCGGTACGCCTCCTGGAGCCGCTTGCACAGGTGCTTGAGCTCGCTGCAGAGCGGGGGCTCGAAGGCAGGGTACTCGGCGTCCATGCCCGCGCCGCCCGCCCGCGCCCGGCGCCGCCGCCGTCCGCGCGAGCCCTGGCGTCCCCTCCTCCCCGCCGCTCCGCCCTTTGTATTGCTTCCTTCGCCCCCTCGCTCTTCCTAGCTCCGGGGACCGGGGGCGGGGGTGGCCAGCTGGGCGGGACCGAGGAGCAGGAGAAGCAGGTGGCGGGGGAGATGGGGAGGGGGCGCGCAGCACGGTGGGGCCCGGCGAGCTCAGGGAGACAGCGCTACGGCGCGGGGAGCCGGCCCCAGGGAGGATGGGGATGGGGGTACCCGCCCTGCCGCCGCGCCCCGCCGAGGGGGGCCTAAGGAGCGGAGGGTGCCGCGCCCATCGGCCGCCGGCCGGGGAGAAGGAGAGGGAGCGGACGGGGGTGGGGGTGGGGGTGGGGGGAGTCCAACACAAGGTCATCTGCCTCCCAGGACGAAAATAGAAAGGGCCGCCCTTGCTACTGCTCGGGTGGGGAAAGGGAATACGCTAGAGGTGAAAACCGAAAGGAAACTGAGACTTGGGAACGGGACCCAGAGCCCCCTTGCTGGAAGGTCAAAGGCTGGAGCCGGGTATCAATTCAGCACCACGGACAGCTCCCGGAAAGCCCTTTTTTCCGCCCCTGCGCCCCCTCTTCCTGAGTTCCACTTGACCTGATGTAAAAACATTTTATTATTTTTTTTTGTAAAAACATTTTATTTTTTTGTAAAAACATTTTGAATGAAACCCATCACGGTTATGTCATAATAAATATTTTTTAATGATGAAGAATTGTGGCCAAATGAGATGCCTCTTTCCACACGTTCTATAGCCACCAAAAAAATAAAAAAGCAAGTCTATGCAAAGGCGTTTTTCTCATTCTCTGCAAAGCTTAACACTAGTGTGTAAAATAAAACTCACATATCAACACACCCTCCATGGGACTACTTATCTAAAGACAGTATCATTTCCTTTTGTGAATTTTCCCATAACAAGAGGGGAAACAGTTGTTCCAGATGATGTCAGTGTGCTTCCAGCTTAATTCAGGACAGGTTTCCATGTGGGGTTGATTGTGCAAGCAGGGGAGAAGCCTTTTATAAATATACATTTTGGGGCCCAACTCACTATTGACTCTAAATTATAGAATATGGTTCTCAGGAAACTAAATTTTTTCAAAGCTCTGGTAAGTCTAATGATCACTCACGTTTAGATATTCTCAGAATTCCTGTATTTCCTGCTACTTTTAGCTGTGCTCTAATTTCACCCACTCTTCCTCGCTCTTTATCATCCTGTTTTATTTCCGGCCCCCTTATATTTGGGAACAACTTGTCTGTCTGCTAGCCAAGCTGTCCCCTCTGGTCTTGCAAGTATTCCCGTAACTTCTGAACGTCCTGCACTGTGCACAGTTAGGTTTTAGCCCTATGTGAGCATGATATATAACCATCTCAAGAGGACAAAGAATGGAGCTCAGAACTAACTCGATACACCTAAAATACAGTGCAGAAAGACACACACTGTCTGTACTGTGATAAAGATTATGAGACCAGCATATGCCATATTTCAAATATTAATTAACCTCAGAGATACCCCCAGAAAAAATATCTCCAGGACTCCTCCTCTAGTTTCTCCAGCCTACACTCCCCTCCACTTTGAACTACTGCAGACTCTAAAAGGACAATGCAAATCTTCTGGCTCCAGCACCGTGGGGGTAACTAATGTGCTGCTGCTGCTGCTGCTAAGTCGCTTCAGTCGTGTCCGACTCTGTGCGACCCCACAGACGGAAGCTCACCAGGCTCCCCTGTCCCTGGGATTCTCCAGGCAAGAACACTGGAGTGGGTTGCCATTTCCTTCTCCAATGCATGAAAGTGAAAAGTGAAAGGGAAGTCGCTCAGTCGAACTAATGTGCTACATTACCTCTTTTACCACAAAGAGCTGGAAATGCTAGATAAAATGTTACATGTACACAGGCGCTGGTATATATGTAACAATTCTGTGAGTATCACACACACTTGAGCCACAGGGTATACTGTAATCACTACCAGCTGCGAACTGGCTGCCTCATGCCTCGTGCAGAGCTGTCGTCTATGCCACCCCTTCACTATCAGCAGGGGAATTCCCTCCCTCTGTTCTTTGGATCCCGTGCCTCTGTCTTTCTTGATGGCACATATCCTCCACCTGGAGGATCCAGTTCCAGGATGGTTCACTCACAGTGCTGGTGATTGCTGGGAACTCAACTGGGCTGCTGGCAAACAACCTCTCTCAGAAAGGCTTCTCCATGAAGCTGCTTGGGCTCCCTCACAGCATGGTGGTAGGTTCTCTGGAAAAGATATAAGCTGACAGGCCTTTTAAAAGCCAGTGCCTGGAAGTGTCAGGACAGCACTTTCTTTGTGGAGCAGTATAGACCTAGCCAGACAGCAGTGTTTTGTGGCTTTGGTTTCTTTGTTTTTGCTATATAGCATGCCACTATATATAGCACTATATATAGCACATGTGTGTGTATATATAGCACAATTTATCCATTCACTTGTCAGGTTTTGGTTCTGATTATGAACTTTCTTGTGTATTTTTTGGGAAAGGCATAAGCACTCATTTTACTAGGGTTTATACCTAGTGAAATCACTGGGTTATAGATTAGACATATATTTGGCTTTAGTAGATATAGTCAAACAGTTTTCCAAAGTGATTGTGACATTTTAATTCCCAACAACAATGTACAAGAATTCCAGTTGTGCCATATCCTTACTACTCTTGATTTCATCAAGACTTTTATTTATTTACTTATTAGTAGTGTGGCATATGGAATCTTAGTTCCCCCATCAGGGATTGAACCCATGACTCTGTACTGGAACCACAGATTCTTAACCACTGGACCGCCAGGGGAGCCTCCTTGAGATTTTTACTTGCAGCCATTCGAGTGGTCTGCAGTGACCCATCCTGAGTTTTGCCCCACCTTCACTCTCACTTCTAAAGAAAGTGACTCTGCTGTTAGTTCCCAAAATACTTGAGCAATTTATGGTGGAGACTGGGTTGTTTTTTAGCTTTCCTCACTACAGGCAAAGCATCTAGGCTTTGCATATTTGCTCATTTGCTTAATGATCTGCAAAATTTTTGTTATTATTATCTCCTCTCCCATTTGCCCTGTTCTTGAGGGTGTACGAATTATTATTTTTTAAAATCCCTTTACTGTTGTTTCAGTGGAGTTTTTGGAGGGGGTTGTGGGGTTTTAGCAAAAGTAATGAATGTTTAGTACCTTCATTTTAGCCACGTCTTACTCACCACGCTGGGGCTTCCCTGGTGGCTCAGCGGTAAAGAATCTGCCTGTCAATGCAGGTTCCATCCCTGGGTTAGGAAGAGGCCCTGCAGAAGGAAATGGCGACCCACTCCAATACTCTTGCCTGGAGAATTCCATGGACAGAGGAGCCTGGTGGGCTACAGTTCATGGGGTCGCAAGAGTTGGGCACGACTGAGTGACTCACACACACATCACTAACAATGTTAATGGGCGTGCCTGGTGGCTCAGACAGTAAAGAATCTGCCTGCAATGCAGGCAACCTGGGTTCGATCCTTGGGTTGCAAAGATCCCCTGTACAAGGGAATGTCAACCAACTCCAGTATTCTTACCTGGAGAATCCCATGGACAAAGGAGCCTGGGGGGTTCCAGTCCACAGGGTTGCAAAGAGACAGGACTGAGTAACTAACACTAATAACAGGTACGTGTGTGCACAGTTCAAATAGGTAGTTAATACATGTTTGTTGAACGTCCTCAATTTATGCCTTGTACACTTTCACTTGTCAAAAGGACCATTATCTTATTCTGATGCTCTTATGAAACTGCAAGAAGGCAAACATATTCATTCAATTGTGGCTAAGAGCACAGATACCAACAAGAAAGACAAGTGACACCACCACTTTTTAACAATGAGCTTGTGCTGAATACTCCCTAAATTTTGGCGCCTTTGCAGTCATGAGTTAGTGGGTAGGATTATGTAGAGAACTTGGTACAATGCCTGGCCCACAGTGAATGCTCATTAATGGGTTAGCTATCTTGGATCATTTACATATTTCCTCTCCCCCAAAGCACTGATATCCATGTTTTCTCATTATATAAACATAAATAACATACAGAAGCTTAGCAAGAGAATGAAAATCATCCATCCATCCATCCCTCCCTCCATCACTGATAATCACTGTAAACATTTTTTAAAACTTTTCTTATAATATGTATAATACTTTAAATTACTGTCCCAATCCCTTCAGTGATTGGCTGGGGTCTATTCATATCATAGAGAACTGGAAAGGCACTAACTAGCTTATAGAAAACTTTTCCTGTCAACATGAATAGCCAGCAGCTCACTGCTAGTGTGACAAAATCATCTTCTCTATGACCAAGATGTTATCCGTTTTTCTTTGATCTCTGGGTTATTTAGAATGCATTTCAAATTTTAAAATATTTAGACAATTTTGTCTTTTCATTGATTTATACATTAAGTACATTGTGTTCCAAAACTATAATCTATTTGGTATAGATTATTTGAACTTTGTTGATGCTTGCTTTATGGTCTCCTATATGATCCATTTTTATCAATGTTCCACTTTTGTCTTAAAGGATTTTGTGATGCTCTAGTTGTTGGCTGCCAAGTTTTATTTATATCTACGCAATTAGGCTTTTGAGCCCTAGACCCATCTGTAATGAAAAGAACTATGTTGTGTGCTCCATCACAACAGTGGCCTTGTCAGTGAATCCCTGTAGTTCTATCAGTTTTGGCTTTATATGTTTTGAGGCTATTTAAAAAATTTCACTATGGAAATTTTCACACACACTCAGAAACAGTCTACTGAATTCCCGTGCTCACTCCCGTCCACACATCCACGGTCTCATGACCAGCTTCAGTTACCAGTGCCATCTGATTCCTCCACCATTTTTGCTGTTGGGACGTATTAAAGCAAATTCCTGATATAACATTTAATATTTTTCTCTCATAAGGACTTAAAACAGACAAAGTATGTGGCACCTACAAGGGAAGAATTGCTCGACCTTAGTAAGCTGAATGTTCATGGCTTTCAGGATTTCCTTTGGGAAAGCTGATCCCTTCTCTAGGTCAGTCTTCTGTGGCAGAACAGAGTCCAGGTGGGCGTGTGAAGCAGCTGCAATGATGTCCTGTATCTGGTAGATGCTCAGTAAGTGACTACTTACCCACTGAAAGCTTTAGGAATGGTCTTGGGAAGTCAAGCGTGCTCAACAGCTAACAATCCTCTCAGGCAAAATTCTTGGGAAAAGTCTTGATGTTATCTTTGTTCTTTTGCTGTCAGGATGAGCACTTGGCACAGTTAAGCAGGGCTCCTGGCTGGATGGGGGAATTGAGAGTAGGGTGAAAGGGTTGACATCAAATGCTCCCTTTAGGCACATCAAGGCTTGTGGCCGAAGTCTCCAGTTTACACTGGAATGTTGCTGAATGAGAAACTGCTTAGGATGAGTGGTCTCTTAAATAAGCCCTGTTTATTACAGAGATTTTATACACACTGAGCACCCACCCTGTCCCAGGTACTTTACAAGGCACTGGGCATGCTCACAGAGTCCACAGTATAGACAGGACATGAACTGTTACATATTCATCCTAATCCACGTGTGAGGACAACGTGACGTGTGCTCTGAAGGAACACAGCAAGAGACTTGATCTAGACTGGGACAAGGGAAGGCTGTGCTGCAAATATGGTCTTGAAAGGGCTCTGCAGGATGAGCTGAGAGGTGACGCTGGGCTGATGAGGGAAGGCGTGTCAGGCAGTGAGGTGAGCTTAGGCAAGGTCAGTGTGGTGAGTGGCTCACGGAGAGGCATGGGGCTCTGGAACACAGAGCAGAGATTTATCATTATTTATCGTTCAGCATAAAGAGGTGTGAGAGCTGAGGTCAGGAGCAGGTAAGGATGCTAATGCCACGCTTACCTAGTGAGAAGGATGGTGACGCACTATTCTGAGCATTTAAACCTCTCCAGCGGGCGCTCTGTGATCCTCTTTCTGCAGGTGGGGAAACAGATGCAGAGCTGCCGCTGAATCTTGCCCCAAGGTACCCAGCTGGTGAGCAACGGAGCCCAAGGGCTGGGTCTGTCATGCCTGACTGCCGTTAGAGGATTTTAAGTTGAGCAGTGATATAAAAACAGGGATTTTTATTTAAAAAAAAAAAAAAAAAAAATCACCCTGGGTGCTGAGTACAGAACGGTCAGGGAGAAGAGGGAACAGGAAGGAGTCTGGGTAGGGGGGTCACAAGGGCTTGTACCAGGTCAAGGCTGCAGAGGTGGAGTAGTGGGAGGAGAGATGGATAGGACCTGAAGGAGAGGGGTGGGCCAGGCAGGCTCCTCCACAGCACAACGGGGTGCACTTCTGTTACCGAAAGGGGTGTGGGACTCAGCCCCCCCTCAAGAGCCAATCAACAGGCCAGGCTGGTGGAAATTTTAGATGCCAGCAACTGGTGGCAGGGGAGGACATCTTTCCAAAGGCCAACTCCCCACCCAACTCCCCCCACCCCGCCCACCACCCCAGCAACCAGTGGGGCAAGAGCTTTTATAGACAGAAGTGGGGAGGGGGCTACATGCCGTAACAGCACAGTCAGCTCTGACAGTCATCTTCACACTGGTCATTGGTGGTCTGTCCAGCGTTATCTTGGTTGTTTTAGGTACAGTTAATCTTCATTTCCAGGGTCCATTTGTCCCCAGTTCTCTGAGGCCAGTTCTCGGAACTGTGGCAGCTCATGTCCTGGGTGCAGTCTGATCATCATGTAGTTAACTTCTCCGCCTGGTGTTCTGTATCTGTAAGACAGCTCACAGGATATGGCTCAGAATATTATCTATAGCCCTTGAGAAAGAACTAAAGATCCTTGACTAAGCTTAATGACTACATTATTATAATTTAGTCTCCTTTGTTTTCACATTTCTCACTTCTCTGAATAAACTTATTCTTTGACTAAAGCTTTCCAAAGACAAAAGGCAGGCAGAGCACGTGGTGGGGTCGGGGCAAGGACCATGGGGTCCTGCCCCGTTTCACTTGCCCTGGGCCTTGAGTGGACAGGAGGAGCTGACCTGCTGCTGCTAAGTTGCGTCAGTCGTGTCCAGCTGTGTGTGACCCCATAGACGGCAGCCCACCAGGCTCCCCCATCCCTGGGATTCTCCAGGCAAGAAGACTGGAGTGGGTTGCCATTTCCTTCTCCCATGCATGAAAGTGAAAAGTGAAAGAGAAGTCGCTCAGTTGTGTCTGACTCTTCGCGACCCCATGGACTGCAGCCTACCAGGCTCCTCTGCCCATGGGATTCTCCAGGCAAGAGTACTGGAGTGGGGTGCCATAGCCTTCTCCGGAGCTGACCTGGGAAAGGGATTTAGCAAAGCCTAAGGGACATGACCAGCTGGGACCATACACTCTGTGAGGCAGGGCTGGGACGATTTTATCCATCCTGGGATGACCTGTCTCAACAGGAATCTGGCATGGAGCAGGCACTTTGTTTATAGTTGCTGAATTCATAGAAAAAGTTTTAAAAATCTATGTCTTGAACCCCTTCATCTGAGTAACTTCAGGTGAAGCACTTAGCTCCCTTAGCTTCAACAATCCCAACACTGCAGTCAGATCTGAGGCCCAGCTTGCTCTGGATTCTGAAAAACAACGCATGCGAACATTGACGTGCTGGCTCCAGCTCATGCTGGCTCCTAACAGCTGATGGTTCAATTTTTAGGAATCTTGAGAGCTGATTGTTTAACTCAGTCATTTTTAAACATTAAGCTGCTACTCATTGTTCATCTCTTTCTGACTCCATGTTTAGGGACGTGTTGGTTGCTTGAAATGGGCTCTGATGGGAATATTTACATCATGAAAATCAGCAAAAAGCCATAAATCAGGAATTAACTTGGTTTTGTTTATTGCTTCCAGTCTAGGCTCTAGACTTAAGTCATGGAGACAATGTTAATAATGTAGTTTAACTTGAAAACTGTATCATGTCAGTTGCCACCACATGGTAAAGAGCACAAAAATTTAGGAAATTTTCTTCCAGTATTTGGAAACCATTATCCTATTTAGCACAGAGATTGCTTATGGCATTAATGTCCGAGTAAAGTTCTGGCAATGCATGCAATATACATCTTTGTTGTTTCACATCTGTCTCACTCACAACCAACATTCATGTCAGAACTACGCTAATTTGTCAGTTGCAGTCATAGGTTGGCTACAGATAAAAGCGTTTGGAGAAAATCAACAAATGCATTCTCTGAGACCCAAATGGCCATATGGAATTATAATAGAGCGCTGTATATTTTATTATTTGTAATTGTGTGCTATGCATTCTTTGTATTGTGGTGATTTATAATGCTTATGTGGGCGTATCATGCATTCAGGGCTTTGTTTCTAGATAGCTAGTTGTTATTGATAGATATTTACCAGCAGGTCAGTGCACTCAATACTGAGTTGAAAGTCTGGTTCTCTGAGAAAGGGGATCTCAAAGGAGATGACACCCAAGCATCAGAGGGGAAGATGACCATGTCTGTCCAGCAGCCAGACACGGGCAGGCTGGATGACTTAAGAAGGAGCGTGGATAAAGCTGTCAACATTTTAAACTTCCACCCCTTCTACACGGTGAGTCAGTTAGTAGAGAATTAGTCGAGAACATGCTGGCTTTCTATTCATGCGCCGCTGAGCTCTCTGAGTTGCTACACCTCCCCCTGCCACCTCCCCAGGGGGACTCAGCATCCATTTTTCTCCCCAGGGTGGTATTCCTATTTAGAGGCGGGAGAATTCTTATTCAGACATGTCAGAAGCAGGTGGCCAGGCAGCAGCAGCCCAGCCCTGTTGCGGGTAAGCGCCAGTTCCCTGAGCTTGCCTTTGTCAGTGATAAAAATGTCTCAAGTCTGCCACATAAAAGGTGAAGAAGCTTTGACGAACTCGCTGTGTGCTCCTGGGGGGAGAACTAAGGCAGTAAAATAAAACTGAGGTTTGTGATAAAACGTGGCTGTAACTGGATGACGACCTGCTGAGCATTTCCTAATGATCTTTCTCACATAACTTCCAGGGGCTCCTAGGACGTTTATCCCTTATGACTGTTTCTGCATGTGCCCTTTCCATTTTTACAAGATTAAATTAGAAACTGAGTGAGATGCATGTTTTCTGGACAGTATTTAAAAATATAATTGAGGCAACTGTAAGGCTTTTTTTTTTTTTTTTTTTACTGCTGCTGCTGCTAAGTCGCTTCAGTCATGTCCGACTCTGTGCGACCCCATAGACGGAAGCTCACCAGGCTCCCCCGTCCCTGGGATTCTCCAGGCAAGAACACTGGAGTGGGTTGCCATTTCCTTCTCCAATGCATGAAAGTGAAAAGTGAAAGTGAAGTCGCTCAGTTGTGTCCGACTCTTAGCGACCCCACGGACTGGAGCCTACCAGGATCCTCCGTCCATGGGATTTTCCAGGCAAGTGCCAGTTAATTTACTGTTCACTGGGAGTAGGTTGATTTCACTCTTATGATAAACTCTTATTTAAACTGAGAGGCTGAAGGGATAAACTGACAGTGGCCAGACTATACAGACACCCTGACCTGAAACCCACTGTAGCCACTCCCAAAGGCCAGTGTGCTCAACATCAACTTAGAGGGAGTCACACTGCCACCTCCAGCAACAATCTCTGTGACAAATGGCTCCATATAGTCAGAAGGTGCCTAGTAACTGACGGTTCCCCTAGTTTTCATCCCTGCTTCCAATTCAGGACCAACCAGAGAAAGCCAGTACGTGTTCTTGACCAACCACCAGACCCCAGGCTTCCAATCAGTCACCTCCAGCTTCCCCGAAGCCTCCATCAGGACCCACCTGGGTCACACCTTTTCTCCATTAAGAAGCCCCCTCCCCTGACTTCTCTGAGTCTCTGCCAGTCACACTGATGAGAGATGATTCCCTTGCTACATCGAGCTCTGAAGAACTAAGCTTTGCTTGTCACCACTGGTTAGTCTTTACTTCCGTAAATGTAAGACAAAAACAAATTTCCAGATCATCTTGAGGCGCCCTTGACCCCTGCACTATCTCCCTGGTATCAGTGAGCACCACACAGTACCTCTTCAGTGGCCCTTCCGGGGCCCTCAGCCCCCGGCCTCCTCTCAGGAGGTGCTCCGCAGGGGCGTGGGACCCTCCCGGGAGCACACAGTGAGGCCTGGTCCCCCTCCATCGAGGCTGTCCCCAGGTGGCCACCAGCTGTCCCCCAGCCATTTGGGCAGTCCCCAGTAGGATGCCAGCCTTCAGGGGCTCCTAGGGGACATTATCTGCTCTGACTTTTAGGTCATCAAATATTCTTGGTACTGGCAATTGACATGACAAGAAGTCTTGCAAGAACTCAGAAGAGATGTTTACTTTGGTAAATCATCTATCGAGCCAGCATTTCTGGACATGAACCCCCAACCCCTGGAGATCACAGACCTTAGGGTGTACTGGCTTCAACCTAGATGAACACTTGGCTGACCCTAAGTGGTTCTCTTCTCTAAACTGAGTGAAAGATGAGGTCGAGGGCCCCAGTGAAACTGGGGATAAAAATCTCCAAATATTAATTAGGAACAGATGACGAGCGTGGTCAGAATGAGTCTGGCATTCTCAATCTCAATTATCTTAGGAAAGATTGTATTTGCGCGAGTTAAACTGCAAATTAAACAAGCTGAATACTTGCATCTTGGTAGGCTGTAAACAGCAAGAGCTCATTTCTGTTTCCATCAGCTCTGCTTCTTCAGTAAGTACTCTATAGAAACAAACCAGCACTCTACCCCTGTGCAGCTCAGCAAACACACTCCACACTTGAGCAAGGGTCTCTCACCTGCCTGAGCAGGAGCGAAGTAGATCGTTTATTCTATGAGAAGAGGGTGAAAGAAACCTGCCTTAGGTTTTCAGTAAAATTCACAGAAGCACAGAATTCTTAAGTCAGGAAGAATGTGGAGTGCATCCAACCCAATTTCCTTACTTCTATTTATTCCTTGGGTCGTTGGTCTTACTAAGACACTCCCTTAAAATTCAAGGGCAAGAGTTTGGGTTACTAAAAACTTCAGTATTTCTTGCCCTGTGTGGTCTGAAGAACTAAGAACCATGCACAGCACATTAGAGTATTGATATTTCTAGGAAACCCTACAGTAAAGGAAGTCTGTTTTCCTTTCATCAGAGTGCAAAATACTGGGGAAATATGACCCATCCCTTGGGGAATACAGACTTAGTCTGGTCTCCTCATTATATGTAGTTGTCATTCATTTGTGCCCCACTCTTTCTGACCCCATGGACTGCAGCACACCACGCTTCCCTGTCCTTCACCATCTCCTGGAGTTTGCTCAAACTATGTCCACTGAGTTGCTGATGCCATCCACCCATCTCATCCTGTCATCCCCTTCTCCTCCTGCTCTCAACATTTCCCAGAATCAGGGTCTTTATCCAGTGAATCACCTCTTCGCATCAGGTGGCCAAAGTATCAGAGCTCCAGATTCAGTATCAGTCCTTCCAATGAATATTCAGGGTTGATTTCCTTTAGGATTGACTGGTTTAATCTCTTTGCAGCCCAAGGGACTCAAGAGTCTTCTCCAGCACCATAATTCTAAGCCATCAATTCTTCAGCTCTCAGCCTTATTTATGGCTCAGCTCTCACATCCACACATGACTATTGGAAAAACCATAGCTTTGACTACATGGACAGTTGTTGGCAAAGTGATGTCTCTGCTTTTAATGTGCTGTCTAGGTTTGTCATAGCTTGTTTTCCAAGGAGCAAGTCTCTTTTAATTTCATGGCTGCAGTCACTGTCTGCAGTCACTGTCTGCAGTGATCTTGGAGCCCCCCAAAATAAAATCTATTATTGTTTCTACTTTTTCCCCTTCTACATGCCATGAAGTGATGGGACCGGACACCATAATCTTAGTTTTTTGAATGTTGAGTTTTAAGCCCACTTTTTCACTCTGCTCCTTCACCTTCAATCAAGAGGCTCTTTAGTTCCTCTTCACTTTCTGCCATTAGTGTGATGTCCTTTGCATATCTGAACTTGTTGATGCAATTCTGATGACAGGATAAGTTCCTTCATCTCCCAGCTTTCAGAACTGCTCCTGATCCCACACCACTGATCTGGAACCTGGTCACAGTTAATAGTCTTGTCACCACTCACTGAGAGTGCTGTGACCCAGCCTTTACCAAGAACTTTCCATTCAAGTCTGGTCTCAATTATAACTCTGTCATCCAGTGGTGCACACGGGCATTTGTTAAGGAGATAAGTGCTTTATAAGTTTTAAATAAAATTTGAACTGTTTCCAAGAACACCACCTGGGTGTTAATGTCCAAACCCTGCGGATATGCCCACATCCTTTACCTGTAACCTTGAAGATGCTCAGCACAGAGCATCCCTGACCTGGCACAGGCCAGGCACCAGGTCTGGGTGGGGCTGACGAGTTTTGGAGTCTGGGCCCCGGCTGAGTACTTCACTGCTTCTGTGAGAGGAGGGAATGAAAGCCAGAACACGTCCACGGCACAAAGTGACTAGAAGGAGACCTGGGTGCAGGAAGGTCTGGGTCAGGCCCCTGTCTCTTCTGCCTCATGCGGCTCTTTGCCCTGCCCAGGGGAGAGGTCTGAAGACCAGCTCTTCTTAGGAGGACGGCCGGTGTGGAAAACCCCCAGGCATATGGTACTTTCTGGTTCTTCTCTTTGCACTGAGTCCCTTCCCCCACACCCAGGTGGGTCTTGACTGCCAGCAGCAGGGCTCTGATGAAAGGTTAGCTGTCCTGAGAGTGGCTTCTCATCTCTGAATTTTAACTGAGCTTCTCAACACTACTAAGACATCCAAGTCAGGGGTCTGGACAAGGTGCACCCAGGTCTTTGGAGCATCATGCCCGTCTCGGGAAGCTGACCGTCAGGGAGGAATGAAGAGAAGGTGAATGTGAGGCTGACTCTTGGCCTCGCCCTGGGCTCCAGTCTGGGCCTTGTTTCCCCAGGAGGGCGGGTTTCCACTGGCCAGGAGCTGGTGCTCGTTCTCTGTCATTTATGAAGTTTTACACGCACCCTTTTCTAAGAGCAGTGCTGGTCTGGCTGCTCTGCGGTGTGCTCCTGGCTCTCAACACGGCCTAGCTTGGAGCGAAGTCACTTAGGAGTTTCTACCTGCTCTCCTTGTCTCTCTGTTGGGACCAAACTCTCCCACGAGGGGCTTGAGAAGAGGGAGAGCACACTTGCCCATGGTGGTTTGCAAAACTTGCTGTTTTTAGGGGGCTGCGCTGCTGGTGTCCTGTTCACCTCTGCTCTAGTCTGGGTACTATATATACAGCCAGGCAGGCTTGGGTTGTGCCAGCTGGAAGACCTTAGCTAATTAAATTAGTTTTAGCTGCATCTCTAAAGTGTGAGTGAAAGTCACTCCGTTGTATCCAACTCTTTGTGATTCCATAGACTATACAGTCCATGGAATTCTCCAGGCCAGAATACTGGAGTGGTATCCGTTCCCTTCTCCAGGGGATCACCCCAACCCAGGAATGGAACCCAGGTCTCCCGAATTGCAGGCAGAGTCTTTATCAGATGAGCCACAGGAAAGCCCCTCTATAGTGTACTGAAGATAAAAACAAGTACTAGGCTCCACATAAAAGTCTCTTGGAACAGATGCACTTGTATCTGGCTGCTTTTGAAAAATTATTACGCTTTTAAATATATGCTTGAAAGTGAAAGTGTTAGTCACTCAGCCGTATCTGACTCTTTGGGACCCCAAGGGGGGCCCTGAAGCATGGTGAGACCCACCAGGGTGGAGCTAATGGAAACGAAAAGGGAAAGGCTGGGGAAGGGAGGCCAACTCCATGTGTGATCAGCACCAAAAAATGAACCATTTGGTGCTGACAAGACTTTCTCCCACACGACTGGACACATGGAATGAATGGAGACAATTTCTTTCTGTCAGAGAAATATTTTGTTTCATGATTGAAAACAAAGGAGGCAAGCTTCAGTACTGGCAAGAAACCATAATCCCCAGACTTAAGAGTCTCCTGTAGTCAGTACAGGTACTTTGGGAACATGTACCCAGGACTCTCTGGCATCACTGACTCGATGGATGTGAGTCTGAGTGACCGCCAGGAGCTGGTGATGGACAGGGAGGCCTGGCGTGCTGCAGTTCATGGGGTCGCAAAGAGTCGGACACAACTGAGCGACTGATCTGATCTGATCTGACCCAGGACTCAGAAGACCCCCTGGGGCTCCAGTGGAGAGACAAATAAATCACTTAAGGACAGCCCTTCTCTTCGCAGTGGGAATCCATCACACGTTTGCATCCCAAGCATTGTGGTATCTGGCTGCTTGCCTTATTACCAGGGAGACAAAAAAGTAACATTGGTAAAGCCCGGACTTCCATGATATCAGACATGAAAAGTATGAGATTCAAGGATTAAAGGATTGCTCCTCTTATACCTGGGACTGCACTGCTACTGGGTCCATGCAAGATGCCACAGGTGGTTCGGGGTAGGGGGCGGCCCTCAAGGTGACATGTGGGAGGCAGGAAACACTGAGTTGATTCATTTGAAAGGGGAAATGACAAGACCGTTTGAATGAGCTGGAGGCCAAGCTAAAAGGACGCTCAATGACCCTCGGTTCCCCCGTGCACAAATGGGGAATGGAGTCAGGACTGGCCTCTTTGTCGTGCTTTGGAGACTGGAAGAGCAGTCCCGAGGTCTCTCTGCACCCTGTTGCCTGAAGATGGGAGAAATGACCAAGGTAATGGGCTTGACTAAGAGAAGGCAACTGGATCAGTGGTTTGAGACCCTGTGATGCAGCCAGTCTTTATCATCCAAGTTTCCCCCATTTTGGGGGGTCCTCGGGGTGGGGGCTACTGTTGCACATGCAGTGAAAACCGCTGCATAAACACAGGGCTCAGCAAGTGCCTGGAACACACTGGAGCTAAGCAGCACAGGGGCTACCTGAATTTCAGATTAATCAACTGAAGGCAGACATCCCACACGGCCAAGACGCTGTCCTGAGAGGTAGCTGAGGTGTAATAAATTCCTCAGGCTTATCTTGCCTCAAGATAAACTCAATAAGTTCTCTGCTATAGTTTTTTCCTAATTTCCCACAGCTTTTACTTTGCCTTAAGTGCCAAGTTTCAAGGAACAAGTCTGGGAACTGCACTGAAAATTTCGGGAGGCTTTCACACTCTCTAAAACACAGAAAATGCACACTCTGAGGAGTGAGGTGATGTGGAGGCAGGGACCCCAGAAGACAGAAAGCAGAGGATATAACTATTTTTGCCCGGGACTCAGTTCCCTGCTAGGGTCCTGCTTCTAGGCTGCTGTACCTGCTGTGGCCTGAACCTACGGTTCCAACAGGAACTTTGAGTGAGATTTCAGAAATAAGCCTCTTCTTCACGTGGATGGTTGCATGTTCTTCAGTGCGTCGAGCAACAGTTTCTAAGATAAGCAGAGAAACAAATCCACGCAGACCAGCTCCTTCATGATGCCTGGGTGAGTAACCGTTCGATCTTCTGACGACTCTAGAGGACGAGCTCTAGAGCGGGTGGGCGCGCCTGCTGGTGGGTGAGGGCGGCCCACCTACACTGCCTCTCTTTTCCCGGGAGATGACTAAGTGCAAGTGGCTCAGAGCTCATTACAGGCAAATGATTACACAACACCCGACTGAGAAGCTGGGAATCAAAACTAGGTGTATTCATTAATGTGATCCAGAAACCTTCAATTGTATTTCATGATTTTTTTTTTTTTGTCTATGGAATCCAGAAATCATTTCAATCTCTCAATGCTTCGATTTTCCTCTTAAAGAAAAGAAGGTAAAAGGTATCCACTTTATAATGGAGTATGGAGATTCAGCTGTGCATTCCTGGAACAGTTGCAGTGCAATCTCCACGAGGCAGTTGTGTCTCCAATAAGTTTTGGAGGCCGGGATATGGGAGCTAAATTGACTCCCTATTCTCTTAACACTACCAGGAAAATACTACTGAATGCCAGAATAAAAACAGAATGCATCCTTTTCAAGATGAGGTTTTAGAAGGAAAGGGATTTGCCAAGTATCCTTACTTTGAAACTGAATCATTTCTGGAGACACCACCTCACACTGAATGGCCCCAAAGCTGATAAGGAGCCGGGCTGGTGGAGAAGGTAATCCCACTCCTACACACGGCCCTCAACTCACAACAGAGCCTGGCCCTGAGGCTCTTGGGCCCTTGACTTCAGGGGAGGGGAGGAAGGAGCTTGTTTCTGATCAGGTCTCCTTCTCCTTGCTACCTGATTTAAGTGGTGAAGATACAAGGAATATCAACTTGAAACTCACCAACCTTCACAATAAAACAAGATCTATTTTGATTCTCATACAAAATCCAGGTTAGCTTTGTATGACTATTACCATTTAAAGCACAGATTCATAATTCTATGATTATTTAGAAAAAAATGATTAAAAATTGCTAGAGAGGACAGTGGTATTTGGGTCTGTCTCCTAAAGCTTGAGTGACCATATCTATTTTTTATCTCTGGAAAAACCACATGGATGGCTCTATAAATGTGCATGGGAACAGTATTCACAGGTGAGCCTCCTATGACCCTCAGTCCTTGGCTCCCTTCCAAGGTCAGAGGGCATTCCAGGGCAAAGCAGGGAGGTGCACCAAGTCTCACTAGAAGTAATAACAATTAACTGTTATCTTAGCACTTGTAGTGGAATTGCTCAAAACCTGGGTTTATTAAGTTTGTTACAAAGTAAAAAAGAAAAGTGTCAATGTACTTAGCACCTCAGATCTTGTAGGTACTAACAGAAGCACCTTGGTTTTTTGTTTTTTTTTTTTTTACAAAAGCAAAGAGAAACAAAAATTCAAATCAACTCAATAGGAAAACAGCAGGACCTGGGACCTCTCAGAAGGAACAATGATAATAAAGGCCTCAGGTGTCACGTACAGTTGGCGGTAGGTAACCCAGGAGTCAAACTGGAGCCGCAGGCATCCTGGGTCATGCCAAGAGAGAGAACCGATTTCTTCTCAAATGACTTAAGACCACATCTGAATTTGGCACACAAGGAACTGATGGGTTTTTGTGGGTTTTTTTAAATCTGAAAATTTTATTAAGCAATAGCTGACAACTCTTACAACTTCAAATCATCAAGAAAAAAAAAATAAGGAGATTGATCCATCTCAATAATAAAGATGGAAAATAATTTGGACAAACATCATTTTGAATGCAAACCACCAATGCCTTCTAGAATACCTCCTGCACAATCAAATACACAAAACACACAAGGAGAGAGGAGACCAGGGTGAGCTCATGAGAATGAAATTTGGAAACCTCAACAGATCTTGCTTGGAAAGTGAAACAAAGCAGGATGCTGAGTTCAGAAACCAACCGATCGGCCAACAGGAGAGGAACCGAGGAACCGGGAGCAGCAGGCAGCGCGCCACTCCCCAGGCAGGGGCGGGAACATGAAGGGGGTCTGGTTTGGTCTGGGGTCTGTGCACCTGCACTGCACGTGTAACATTAGGAAAAAACAAACAAAAAAAGGAAAAAGGAAACGCCAGTAGTAATAAACTCAGAAAGTGTGTCCAAATTTACAGTACTCAAATGATGCATTTATAAACAAATGCAAAAACAATACTCCCCTTGGTAAAATAATACAGTGCTTTCTTCAGTCAAACGCAAACTTTTCTACAACATGAAAGAAATTGTATCTACAGTAAACAAGGTTTTAGAACCGTCCCCCTCCCCCTTTAAAGAACATACAAACAGAAAACACAGGTACAAGTTACAAGAAAATCACACAAAGCCAAAGAAATGAAAACCACAACCCTTTACAGTTTCATCAGCCAGAGATAGGCAGACACAGGAATGGTGAAGAGTTTTTGAGTTGTGTGCTGTGACAAAAATCCCAGGAACTCCACTACATCTGGACACATCTTGTCTCAACCAACTCTGTTCACAATCACTGACTTGGCTGAGCAATACACGGCCCATGGGGGACATAACAGGTTCCTTCTTGAGAAACCTGCACACGAAGATCGTGCAACACTGCAGAGCACACTTGGCAACTCAAGCCAGACGAGGCATACACTTGTCTTTTTCCTACCCACCCTTTAGGGCAAATGGTGACTTGTTTTAGGGCCGTACTCAGGGGTGCCCACCAACCAGGGCACGCGCATGTGTGGCTCCGTCTCACCTGGAATCGGTATGCTTAGTCTCACTCAGTCATGTGATCCCACGGACTGTGGCCCGCTGGGCTCCTCTGTCCGTGGAATTCTCCAGGCCAGAGTACTAGAGTGGGTTGTCATGCCCTCCTCCAGGGGATCTTCCCAACCCAGGGGTCGAACCCAGGTCTTCCACATTGCAGGCGGATTCTTTACCATCTGAGCCACCAGGGAAGCCCGTGAATACTGGAGTGGGTAGCCTATCCCTTCTCCTGGGGAATTTTCCCGACCCAGGAATCAAACCTGGGTCTCCTGCATTGCAGGCGGATTCCTTACCAACTGAGCTACCAGGGAAGCCTGCCTGGAACTGGTGCTTTTGCATAATCTTATGAGAACAAACATGATTCCAAACTCATTTGCTTTTAGAGGTAAAGCTTCCAAATGTATTATCTTAAATGCACTGGTTTACATTCAGTAGGTGGCTCATGAACACAGGCCAAATAAAAAAAAATTTCTACAAAAGGCCATGTTTTGAAACCTACCTTCCAAGTTTGTAAAGTGGAATGAGGAAACGTACATTTCAGGCCCTCACACCATCGATCTGGACCGCAGGCGTTTAGAAGATTGTTCAGACCGTCCTTTCATTTTACAGATGGATAAACAGAGGCCCAAGGTCACCCACCAATTCAGCAGCAGAGCTGGCTTGATCTGGGGGTCAGTCTCCTGGCTTTCATCTATAATCACACGTTCAAGTGTCCTCTTGGGGCACACGAGAAGGAAGCAACAGCCAAGGGTGAAAACACTGCAAACCCTTTGACTTCTGCCACGAGAGCTTTGACATTTCCTGCTTTCTTGGTGTGAGTTCTTAGGATACATATACATTCAATGGGTGTACTATACTCAAAGCTGTGCCTTTGGTTTGATGAGGTTAAACCAAGTTTAAAATTGGTTTTCAGTTTAATATACCGTTTCCCTCAAAGAGGTGGATCCTGTTCTGTAGTTGACTATTTACTGTGCTAATGTTTTTAACTTTAGAGATCCAGGGAGGTATCTTAATATTCATAAGGTGCTATTAATAAACACTAAGTATGTACACTTCCACTGCTTAAAGTACTGACTTTGATAGAGAATGACCAAATGAAAGCAATTTTCAAAGTAAGTGAAATCATCACCATTAACTGCAAAGACACCACATTGCAATGGCTACGGCCACCTGTTTCTGATTGGCGAGTGGTTACCTCTTCCTTTAGGCTGGGGCGGCTGCTGCTCATCAGAGGCAAATTCCTGCCAAACATCCAGGGTGGAGGCCTTCATCCCCGTGTAGGAAAAAGGGCTTCTGGGGACTAAGCTAAGCATTCAGCAAGTTTAGTTCGTTATCTGTTACAAATACTCACTTTCTCTTCACACATATTTGTCACTTTCATTCCAAGGATTTCTCTTCATTTCACCTCTTATTTTTATTGAAAATAAAATTTTCAACAGAAGGGGAAATAGTATTTTAGGATCTGTTATCTCGAAGAAATCTCCTTTGTATATAATTGATAACATGAAATGAAAAAAAAATTTTTAAAGGAAGAGTGGGAGTTTTCCCAATTAGAAAAAGTACAAACTGTCCAGCAAAAAAAAAAAAACACCTTCTACCATATCCTTTTTATTACTTGCAGCAAAACATACTGCCACCGAATAAGTCGTTACAAACATACTATTTTTCTAAATAAATAATAAAATGGCATAACTCACCAGAACGTAGTAACAGAATAATTTCTATGAACACTATCAAAGCAAGATAAATAATTAACTCTTGGACAATAAAACAAGGGGACTGGCTTTAAATTATTTAGAAATAGGCTCTAACCATTATTGCACAACTGATAAGCACTGAAACATCATATTAAGCCACACAAACTCATATAAAGAACTATGTAATTCTGAGCACACAGCTAAATTCTTTCTGGAAAAATTTACCCACCAAAGAATCAGGTTCAATATTTTAAAATATGGGAACCTCTGGTAATAGCGGGGAGATGGCCTTCACCATATTTAAAACCTCACCTGTATTTCTTCGGGGTCTGCAGACAATGGTAAGGGGGTGTCATCTTTCAGTGGGCCTGTTTCCTTTCCAATTTTTAAACTAAAACAGAAGACTAAAAACCAATTTTTTTTTGGAAAATAACATTTCTGCAGTATCTTCCACTTGTTTCTTTTTAAACAAAATCCAAATTTAGGACCCTAAACCAGTAGACAGTGTCTGTGTTCCTGCCCTACTCTCACAGATATGAGTAGCCAAAAACATGAACTGGGTCGTGTTATGAGCAGGGCTGAATATGGCCCAACAAGTCCCCTAGGAGAGGGAGATGGGGAAAGATAATCTGTGGATTTTTGTCGTTGCAATTAACAAGCAACAGTCAAGGAACTTCGGTAGGTTCTGTAACTTTAACCATGTTCTCCCAGTGGTTTATCACCTCAGTAAACAGTCTGTACAGACAATAAACAACTATTTTTTACCCCCTAGAGAAGTTGGTGGGGCTCTTGTCAAAGAACTGATTATAACTGTATCTTTTCACACCCTGGCAAGTGCCTAACATCTTTTATTTTTTGTTACATTTCTAATCTGTTGGAAAACGTCTCTAGCCAACTGAATTTTAATACAGCCCCAAAGAAGAAAGGAGCACTTTCAAATCAGTGCTGTCAGCATTTTTAGGAAGAAAAAGTACAGAACAGTGTTATCTAACGGGAAAAATACTGTGTCGGCTGGGGTTCCCAGATCCCATGACGGGAGCGGGAGAGGGAGGGAACCCCTGCTTCTTGGCCTCTAGTGACCCATCCCTGCAGCCCAGGAAACCGCTGCCCTCACCACGTGCGGGGAGCTTGATTAGACGGAAGGATCGCGGAACCGACGGAATTCTGACACATTGGGAATCTAGTGGAGGCATCAATGTAAACGCGCTCTGACGAGTGTGGCCCTTGGACTGCCCACACACCTGCAGGAGTCCCTTCCTCCTGTCATCCTTCCCTGTCAGCTCACAAGCACATCCTGTTACATCTGGTAACAGCAGCTCCAGGAAAAAGCCTCCTTTTATTAGTCAAACACAGTGCATTTGCCAAAATACCCTTCATTAATCAAGTTCACCTGGGGAGGTGGGGAATAACATAACGTGTGAATTAAACAGTGCCCCACCAAGAGAACCTGTACCTTCAGGATTTTTTGTGTTTTTCTTTAAATTTTTTTTTTTTTAACACTAGTGGTGATGTTGGCGGAATAATAAAAGCTGGATGTTGTGGAGGAGGAAAACAATACAAGCTCCTAGTCTCGGAGAACCAGCCAGGCAGGAGGCTGGCTGACCTTCCCTCTGAAGGGCCCCCCAGCCTGTGGCCGACAGAAACAAACCCAGGAGGACATCCATTCCCACAGCAGCCTTGCTTCCCAAGCACCACCAGGTGCCTCGCACCCTTTGGTTCCAAATGCCACTCTCCTGTATCTTACTTTTGTTTAAAAAGAAGGAAAAAAAAAAAAGACAATAAAGGATAGTAAAAACCCAAACAAACGACGAAAGGTCAGTGCCCTCTCCTGGGCCTGAGAGATGTTTCCAGTTCTGCCTTCATCTTCTGGGCCCCGTCCGCAGGGCTCCATCAGGTCAGGCCTCTCTCTCCTGCCCACACCAGGCCCCTCACTTGAGGCGCTGAGTCACGTTGGCCAGGGCGACCGCAAAGGCCTGAACGGCGGAGAAGGGGTACTGGAAATCCAGGATGTAGGCGCTGCCGTCGATCCTCCCAAACTGCATCACCTGGGGTGGGGTGGGGTGGGGAGGCAGACACGTTAAAGGAGACACTCAGGGCTGCTCCCGACAGAAGCAGACAGCATGTCTGTGAGAGATCTGCGACTCTAATAAGCTCCTCAATCTAACTGTGAGTAAGTGGGAAATAAACGCATGGAGGACCATGTTGAACTGTGCAGTGGGGAGGCCACGAGGAAGATTCGGAGCATGGGGAGCTCCATGGGTCAGAGGAAGGGGTTTCTCCACCAAGGAAACAGAGAGGAGAAAGGAGCAACAGAGAAAGGAATCTCCAGGATGAAAGAGGCTTTAAGAGAACCACCGCTTGTGACTATCAGACGTCCCTGCTCCGAGAGGGACCAGGAAAGACGCTTGGTC
Source organism: Tragelaphus eurycerus (assembly GCA_935064755.1). Taxonomy (NCBI): domain Eukaryota; kingdom Metazoa; phylum Chordata; class Mammalia; order Artiodactyla; family Bovidae; genus Tragelaphus; species Tragelaphus eurycerus. The sequence goes on along the minus strand of CAKXYN010000039.1, from coordinate 17,375,815 downwards.
CCCTCGTGGGCCTCTGCGTTCCGGTCACCCCAGGGCTTACTGGGACCACACTACTGATGTTGTTATATGATGTGACATTTATTTATTCATGGTCTCTTTTCCATTTTTGTAAACTCCATGAGGAACAGGGACCTTTCCTCTGATTTCCTCAGTGCTCTAATTTCAGCACTTAAAACAAAGGTTGGCAAACTCTCTGGGAAGGGCAGATAATAAACATTTCAGACTTTGCAGGTCACGTGGACTTTCCCACACTACTGAACTGCTGTTGTAGGGTGAGAGCAGGGTAGATAGTACTGAAGTGGACGGATGTGGCTGTGTCTCAATAAAACATTATTTATAGAGAGAGGCTGCAGGCTGGGTGGGCCTGTGGGCCAAAATTTGCCAACTCTTGGGCCCAGAAGATTGCCAGGTATATAGCAGGTACTCTATAAACATTTGTTGAGTGAATTAACAATGTTGAGATTTAAACGAGCAGTGAAAAGAGTTCCCAGAATAGTAGGGAAGATAGTCCAGACTGACAGCCTTGCAGTGGGACCACAACAACTCCAGGCTGAAACAGGAAGAACTGAGAAACTACAAAAAAGGCTCAAGTGTACCAAGAGGAGATGCATGTTCTGCCGGAGAGTCAGGAAAGGACTTAATGACAGAAACACAGAGAAATCAGCGAACAGAAGCTGGGTAATCGTTACGTCTAGGGCAATGAGCCTACACAGTAAAGGAAACGTAGTGGCTCAGAGATGAGTCATATTTAGAGGCACAACCAGGGACCCATGACTCCTGATTTACCTGGGAAAAGGGGAAGGGAAAGTTCACCTGTGCTGGGGAGAAGACTAGGGTGAAGAAAATGAACCCTCAGGTTGCTCAGAGAGAAATAAGTACATGATGCTCCAAAGTGAAAAATCAAGAGACAGAAGCAGAAACGTGTTCTTTGCCGATGCATCAAGACACCAGGAAAAGCACAGAGAACTGGAAGAGTAAGCCTCTGGGAGGGTAGGTTCTGGGAGCGGTTAAGTGCCTGCTACTTTCCTCACGGGTCTTGTAGGAACCATCAGACTTTAAAAAATCAGGACATGGGTTACTTTGGTGAGAAATAAATAAGATGGGCACACTGAAAATGAGAGGTCAAAGTGGCCCCACCCTAAGAGACATCAGCTGCTTCCCATAGTTCCCATGGGGCCTTCTGAATGATTCTCCTCAAGGCCAGAGCCCAGAGATCTGTCGAGACCAGAAGGTCACATTCTGGCTGCACCCCAGGACACGGCTTCTTACCTGCCGCCCCTCCAGCTCGATCTGGAAGTTCTTTGCTGACTCCTGGGTCACCCGCCCCCCGAAGTCCAGCTGGTACACCTGGGTGGCCTCGTTCCATAGCGGCTGCTTGTTGGCCATGACATACACAAAGCCCTGGTTGCCCAGCCGGCCGTCCTCCTTCTCGCTGGCCTTCCTGCACTTGAACTCCTCCAGCTCGCTGGCCGCCCGCAGGCTCCTCTTGCTCTTCCAGCCCTTCTTGTTGCCCTGGCTCTGGTTCATCAGCTCATCCCCACTGATGAAGAGCTCCGGCTCACTCTCTGAGCTGTCCTGGAACTCGTTCGTCTTATTCAGCTTCTTGGACTTCAGCTGGTCCTTCTGACTCTTCACTTTCTTCTTCTCCCTCCCCAAGCGGGGGCTGGAAATGAGGGAATTAAAGTCGCTCAGTGTCCGAGCCTCCTTCTTCACTTTGCCCTCGGTGATGGCCTGAACACTGCCCTCCTCTGCCCGGCTGTCCAGCCGCTTTCGGTTCTTCTTCCCGAATTTCTCTGTCCGCTGGGGGATCGGGCTCTCCGTCAGGGAGAGGACTTCCTGGAAGTTGTCTGCGGTCTCCACCATCACCTCTGTCCCCAAGTGGCTTTGGAGGTCAGTGGGCGGGGGGGACACCAGGGGCTTCTCCACCACCAAGTGTGCCTTGGGGGGGAGAGTGCCCTGGGGGTTCTGCATGGGGGGGCAGGGGCTGTAGGAGTTCCAGGGGTGCAAGGCGATAGGGGGCAGCTGTAAACTGGAGCAGGCACTGCTTCCTGGGTACATGGGGGGCAGGGTGCAGTAGGCCAGGCTGGGCGGGTAGGCGGGCTGCAGAACCACGGTGGACTCCTGCTGGGCAAACTGCGCTGCGGCCAGGGCGTCTTTCGGGGAGCAGGGGAGCCTGCACCCCTGGCAGCGGGGAGGTGCTGCAGCCGGCCGGGTAGGGCACCCCCATCCCATAGCCGGGCTGGAAAGTGGCAGCAGGGCTGGCAGGAGCCTTGGGGGAGACGAAGGGCACTCGGGACACGTCCAGGTGCTGGCCTGGACCCACCACCAGAGGGGGCAGTTTCAGGGGGTTGGGCACCGTGCTCTGGGCTGTCCTTTCCTGAGGGACCCACACGTCCTCCCCCAGCACGGGGTCCCACTGGTAGGAGGGTGGCCGCTTAACGGCCACGGCAGCCTCGCCCAGCGCCGGGTGCCTCGGCGGCTTGTCGGCCGGGCAGTGCTGGGCCAGCGCCTCGTCCTCAGTGAAGGCCGAGTTCACGTAGTCAGCACGTTCGCGGGCACCTTCGGCCGCGCCCAGGAGGCTGTAGGACGACTGGGAGGTCAGCGGAGAGGTGCTGGCCGCGTGCGCCAGGCTGGGGCCCGGCTGCGCCCCCGGGTCGGGCCGGCCCGCCGCACCCCCTGCGCCGCTGCACTGGCTGCAGGTGTAGAGCGCGGGCGGCGGCCGTGCGGGGAACGGCGCCGCGCCCTTGGGCTTGGGCGGGTGCGGCGGCGGCCGCGGGAGCTCGGCCAGCTGCGCCGCCCTGAGCGCTGCCTCGCGGTTGTTCCTGCGCAGCGTGGCGTGGATGAGGCCGCCGTCTGGCCTCTGTCCCGCGCCCCGGCTGGGGCCCAGCGGGCCGGAGAGATCGGGGTAGGGCGGCGGGTCCCCCGGGGGGATGGAGTAGCGTGGGACCGTCAGGCGGTTAAGGGTGGCGCTGGTGCAGGGCTGCGGGACCTTCTTCTCGGTGGCCGTGAGCCTCAGTGTGGCCGAGCTGCCTGGGCCGGGCAGCGTGTAGGTGTTCTGGGAGCAGAGCATCCGCGTCCGGGGCCGGCACACCTCCTCCACGTTGCCGCTGCTGTCGAAGGTGGTGATCCGCTCATAGCCCAGGGGCGGCTGGTAATGCGCCGCTGTAGGGTATGGAGAGAAGTCACCCTTCTTCAAGCATGTGTCCACCGGGGGCTGCGGGGGCGGCAGCGGGGGTGGCGGCGCCGCCGTGGTGGGGGCGGCGGGGATGGTTCCGGGGTAGGGGGGCGGGGGGTTCATCTTGGCCACCTGGACCTCCTGGGGGGCACTGAACACCACCGCATCCCCCTCAGTGGCCAACTGGGGCACTGGCCGCAGGGCCTTGGCTGGCTTTTGCAGATGCTCGTGGTCTCGGTCGCCATGGTCTAGCACGGACAGCTGGATGGTCCCCTGGGCCGGCGGTGGCAGGGAGAGCTGAGGTGGGTTGGGGAGGCCGCGGCCCATCTCCACGCCTCCGAAGATCACCTGGCCGGGGCTGGAGTAGCGGCTGGACACGGGGTACTGGCTGGACACGGGGTACTGGGCGGCACTGTCACTCGCGTGCTCGGCACCGCCCACGGCTGTGGTCTGATTGGTCAGGACGTCCAGCTGCACATTCTGGTTGGCCAGCAGGGACTGCACCAGCCCGATGCTCTGCGTGGGGGACATGGCTTGAGCTGAGCTGTGGATGGGGGCGATGGGGATGTTCACGGTACAGGGAGGGTTGTTTTCGGGTACACCAGATGCTCCTGTCACTGGAAGGCAATTAGGGAGATGAGACGCTTACAAAACAGTGCCATGAAACTGGGTCAGCACAACTCATCCAGTCCTCCTTCATACAAAATGCAATGGTTACAGAGGAAGGTGTGTTTGCTTAGGGAAAGGCAGACAGTTCACACAAGTTATGCAAAACTTCTCTAATGTTTCTAGAAGATCACACAGGATGAACCTGATGGGTTCTTCAGGGCAGCCTACAGTGATCCATAAGCTGAGGGCATTGCCAGAGCTTTTCAATAAACACCATGTACCTCAATGGCACTGGGGCAAATAACCAAGTGTTTAAAGATGCTGATTACTTGTGATCTTGATAAAAGGGGCCACTGTTTTGTGCAGGAAGCAGGCAGTGGTACAATATCAAAGTCCACTGAAGACGCAATGCCTAGGCTTTGGGGTAGATTTCTCCAGAGTTATGGGCTGGTCAGGATAGGACATGTCCTGCAGCATGTGTGTCTGAGATTTGTATATAAATTAAGTTTCTATAAATAGAACCATGTGAAATGCAGCAGAAAAGACCACTGAAAAGACTCTTCCAGCAAATCTGCATATGACGGGATGGGTCATTTCCTAATCTATTTGCTTTTTAGCCTTTCAAATGGTAAGGTGAGCCACACTGAATAAACCCTGTAGATGTGTCTTATTTGTACAGTGTGCATTTGCACAATGATCGGCAGACCACATGTGAGTGCTCAGGGCCACTGTCTGAATGACCCTGTCTATAGTGTTCACCGAGTGTGCCAAGCTGACTCCCGCAGGCCTGTGAGTGCTGCTAGTGTGTGAGCAGGAAATAGAATTTAACAGGCTAATTGCAGAGGCTGGCTGACCTTTCACCAGGACTGTAGCATGAAGCCAGCTGGTTCATGAAAAGCCAAGTCTGCCCTCAGCTCCTGTAACAGACTCTCCCCGCCCCTGGGAGCTCTAGTGAGACAGCACGACCTCCTGGCTGCCCGAACCCGGGCCCCATCTCAAATCTACTCTTTCTGTTCCACTTCCTCTTCCAGATGCTCTCCCCTCTGCACGGAACTCTGAGGGCAGGCATCTTACCTGCTGAAGGAGGGTCTCTGTCATGTCCTCAGCACTAAGTGTAAGCCCCTCATCCACAGGGAACCGATGATGATTATAACCACAGCTGAGCGTCAGACAGAGCTCTACCCATCACCTTCCAGGAGAATGGAGACCAACACAGGGAAAATGTAAAAGACACTCCTGTATCCGAGGCTGTGAACAGCAGGACAGGGGCTATATGCTCAAATGTGTGTAGCCTCGCCAAACGGCAGGCGCCTGCGGTTCCAAGACCATACCCATCAGGACTGTGTGAGTTGATAACATCTGCTTCACCACTCGGATAGAGAAGCTGTCAGAGAACCAGAGGCGGCTACCATGAGCAAGCACCACACTGCTTTACAGGTAAAAACCCAGGCTGAGAGAAGTCAAGTGAGTCCCCACGTTCAGGGCCTGAGGTGGGATCAGAGCCCCCGCCCTGCACTCCATGGGGAGGAGCAGAGCCCCTCTGTTCGAGAATGACCAGGGACAAGAGAAGTCCATGAACCATGCAGGGTTCCTCCCGCTCAGAAACCAGAGATTTTTCAGAGCCTGCATTTACATAACTGCAGACAGGCTTTTTTGAGAATAGTCACAGACAAGTAACTGGCAGACTAATTACAAATCATTTTAATCTATTAATAATCAAAATAGGGTCCCCTGACCAGAAAGCACTTAAATTGAGATGCTACAAATATCTCAAATTTGTAAACTACAATTTTAAAACCTTGTACCAGATTTTAACTCAGACCAGGCTTCCATGCACAGAGCCCTGCACTGCACTTGACAGAGAGAGAGGCTGAAATGCAGTTTTCCACCCTGGAGCCAGGGCAGGTTTGAGAAACCGGGCTTTGTGGGCACAGGGTCATCTCAGTGATGTCATTCTCTAAGCGGGGGCTGACAGGATGAGGGCTGGCCTAGGGCCGGTGAGACCGGGCTTCAGTTCTGATTTCTGAGTCCTGACTGGTCCTGATAACGTCTCTTTATCCGGGCATGGGACCAAGAGGAAAACCGTGAGGGTAACGAGATGGTGGAGTGCTCCGTGAACATGAGGCGTCACGGCCCTGCAATCGCCCTTGCTCTGGTGGCTTCTTCCTCCCCAAACCAGCGACAGGATGCGCCCTTTCCCCCGCCAACACCTCATACACCTTCCACCCTGACTGAGGAAGCTGTACCTTTTCCAAACTGCGTCCGCAGGCACACCTGACATGCTGGAATCCTCAAATACTTACCACTCTGTCCCCCCACCATTAACAGAGAGTATGGGCTCATGACAAACTGGTTGACGTGCGTGAACGCACCTGGCAAGTCATCTTCATCTTCACTGAAAACATTCGGGTTGAAGACAGGTAAATTAACGTAGTCCATGGAAATCTTCCGAACCTCCGGGAGATAGATGGTCATCTGCCGCGGCTGGAGATGCAGGAGGCTGGTTTTGTAGATTACTGGTAGGGAGGAGGAGGGACAGTCAACAGAGATGCGGCAGAGGACAGCCACGGCGTCAGCAGAGCCCCTTGCAGGAAGGGAGACGGGGCCACGGCGGCTCTGCCGTCAGAAGACCGATCTCGTGCAGGCAGAGCCCAGGGCCCAAGGGCAGCCCTTCCAGGCACAAGACTGCCAATCCCTGACCCGGACAGTGTGGACGCGGGAACAACAAACACCTGGACACAGCAAATTCTCAGTCTACAGGACAAATTGCCCAGCCTCTCTGCCAGTAGTTTGTCTACAGAACCACATACATTTCACATGTGAAAGACAAATTCTGTTTTGGAATGAGCTGGGTATGATAAATTTATTTTGAAAAAACCTCATTTGTAATCAGAAGGATAATTTAGTGAAAATAGTTATGATAACCACAATGCCAAGCTCAGGGAATCAAATTCTGCTTTTATTCAGGACTGAATTCTTGGTCTGACTTACTTTAAATATTAGGATAGAGACTTACAGTGACTGCCACATGCTTTCTATAAAAGGGCCGAGTAAACGTGAGCAGATACAGCTGCTCACTAGAGTTGGGTACAGAGAGAGCCAGATGCTCTGGGTTCCTGCTCGGCTCTGTCCTCCCAATTCCACTTTCCCCAATGTCTCAAGCTTCCAACAGACATGACATTTAACTGGTACTCGAAAATGAAGTCTATAAAGATTTACCACTAAGAACTACACTAACAGTCAGCCTTGTTCTTAGAGCCTCTAATGCTCTCTTCTTGACTTTCCTCAAAAATTGCTTTTGCTTCAAGAACCTGAGGACACTAGTACCAAAATCTGCCCACAGTAAAAGGCCAGAAATCAAAATGACCAAAAAACCTATCAGAGCTTTTGGCTATTTTTATCAGGGCTTGTGTAAAAAAATGAAAGAACCACTGGCAAAAAAAAAAAAAAGAACAATAATTCTATTTTTCACTAAATCATGGTGGCTTGAGTCAAACTTTGGAGGGAAATACAAACTCATCTTTCGGTGTTGTAAGAGCTCACTGTACACCACTGGAGGCTGAAATCGATTCCTGAGTCTGAGTTCCGATGGTGCAGTGCTTACCTGCACCGAGGTTGGTTGGCAGGAAAGCAGCCAAGCCCACGATCTTAAATTTGGTTCCCCAGATATTAGATGTGACCTGAGCAAGATAGTTGTGCTGTGGGAAAAAGGAAGAAGAATCACAATCTGTTTCCATATTTTCTATCAATCACTTAAGAAGTAAGAATGCTAACACTTTTTGCTTAAAAAGCTGCTGGTGGTGGCCACAGATGGAAATATTCACCCTGAGTCGTTCCACCGTTTTCAAGACCAGATGCTGACGAGAGCACAACAGCTCTGTTTCCAAATAGTGGCTCACAGGCTGTGGTTCTTGGGTTGGGAGCAAGGAGTGGACAGATCCCAGCATGTCGGTGCGTGGGGAGGTTAAAAGGTCACAACAGTGACTTTGGCACACTTTTCTTCGCCTATCCTTTTGCCCATCACTTGAACTACAAGGGTACCAAGCTCGGACTCCATTCTTAGCCTTGATATTTCTCCTGGAAACATCAGTTGCACTGATAACTGTGTGTCCCGAGACTACCCAATTATCTGTTTTCTCATTCGATTAAATTTCAAAAAATTTTAAAAGTTATCACTGTGCCCTAAACCACATATATACATAAGCTGTGTGTGAAGCTGTGTGTGTATGTGCTTGTGTGTGCACACACAGGTGCAAAAGCAATAATAAAGATGAATAAAATCCAGCTCCTCAAGAAAAGGGAACCCTCCAACACTGCTGGTAGAAACGTAAGCTGGTATAGCCACTGTGAGAAACAGTATGCAGGTTCCTCAAAAAACTAAAAACTGAAATACCATATGATTCAGCAATTCCATTTGTGGGAACTGTTTGAAAAGAAAACCCTTAAAACCCCAATTTGAAAAGATATGTGCACTTCTAATGTTCAGAGCAGTATTATTTAAAGCATCCAAGACATGGAGGCATCCTAACTACTCAACAACAGATAAATGGGCAAAGAAGCTGTGGTAAACACACACACACTAAAATATTACTCAGCCATAGAAAGAGTGAAATATTAGCCATCTGGATACCATGAATAGACCTGGAGGGTATATGCTAAGTGAAATATGTAAGACAAATACTGCATGATGTCATTTATACGTGGACTGCAAAAAACAAAACAAGTGAACAAACGTAAAACAGAAATAGATTCATGGGGAACAAACAGGTGGTTGCTGGGGTGGAGGTGGAGGGGGATGAGGAAATAGGTGAGGGAGATTGAGAGCTACAACTCCAGTTACAAAATAAATACTTTCAGGGATGAAATGTACAGCATGGAGAATATAGTCAATAATATTGTAATAACTTTGTATGGTGACAGCCAGTAAGCAGACTTATCATAGTGACCATTTAAAAACGTATAAAAATACCAAATCAGAACTAACAATAGTGTTGCAGGTAAATTACAGTTAAAAACAAAAACCTATATACACACATACACTCAGCTTATAACCCAAGGGAGGAGATAAGGCTTGTAGTTATTCACACACAAGGGAGTCATGAGAAGGGATAAGGGAGCATAAGCAGGATGCACTGGCCTTATTGTGGCTAAGCCAGGGAAGGCAGGCTCTGGACAGAGGTAGTTACACCTGGAAACCTGAAGACAGAAGCCATGGAGAGGAGACAAGAAGGTGGGCCCACTGATCGGGAGATGCAGGCAGAAAGTGGAAGAGCGCAGTCAACTGCGAGGCAGTGGCCCCGGGGTGAAGGGGGCCAGAAGGGAGACAGGCCGGCCAGACGTGGGGCTGCGACCAGGGCTGGGCTCCTGGGACGCTGGGAGTCACTGAGGGGTCAGGAGCGGTTGGGGGTCCTGCAGTGGACGTGAGATGTCCCAAGCAGAGCTGCCTTGGGAGAAGGCTCTCATGGCAGCCACAGGGATCCCCGAGGTGGGAGAGAGGCCGAGTGGGACAAGGAGGAGACAAGGGCCCCGAGGGGCTGCCGTCCCAGGCACGGAGACGGTCCCCAGGACTCAGCCGCCCTCACCCACGTGCAAGGGGGGAAGGGCAGCGGGGCTCCGATACCTGAGTGATGTCTTCAAAGGGGAACTCCCTCCGTGCCAGGCTGGGTGAGCCGATGGACGGCTTGCGCATGGGCAGGCGAGGAGAGCGGGAGAGCTCCTGAGCAGCGCGCGACAGCTTGGGGGACTTCCGGGCCTCGATGTTGATCCTGCAGAGACCAGGCCAAGGTCAGGCACCACCTGTGGGCCCCCGGGGATGCCACACTCTCAGGGGCGGGGCCCTTAGTTTAATGAAGTCCATACTGCCTGCTTTTTTGCCTTATGAACGTGAGGAAAGGACAGAATTGTATGTGGAATAGTGTATATTTAAAAATAAACTGCAGTTAGATCAAGTGATTCATTTGTAAGGAACTTTTACTTGAGGTTTTTCTTGTGGCTCAGATGGTAAAGATTCTGTCAGCAGTGCAGGAGACCTGGGTTCGATCCCTGGGTTGGGAAGATCCCCTGGAGAAGGGAATGGCTACCCCACTCCAGTATTCTTGCCTGGAGAATTCCAGGGACAGATAAACCTGGCAGGCCCCAGTCCACAGGGTTGCAAAGAGTTGGACACAACTGAGCAACTAACCGGAGAAGGCAATGTCACCCCACTGCAGTACTCTTGCCTGGAAAATCCCATGGACGGAGGAGCCTGGTAGGCTGCTCCCTGGGGTCACCGAGGGTCGGACATGACTGAGCAACTTCACTTTCACTTTTCACTTTTATGCATTGGAGAAGGAAATGGCAACCCACTCCAGTGTTCTTGCCTGGAGAATCCCAGGGATGGGGGAGCCTGGTGGTCTGCCATCTATGGGGTAACAGAGTCCGACATGACTGAAGTGACTTAGCAGCAGCAGCAGAGCAACTAATGCTTTCACTTGAGAATTAACTTTCACTTTCTACTAATAGTGGGCCTCCCAGGTGGCTCAGTGGTAAAGCATTCACCTACAGTGCAGGAGATGTGGGTTCAACTCATGAGTCAGGAAGATCCTCTACAGAAGGAAACAGCAACCCACTCTAGTATTCTTGCCTGGGAAATCCCATGGATGGTGGAGCCTAGTGGGTTGCAAAAGTGTCAGACACGACTTAGCAGCTAACCACCACCAACAAATAGTATGTTTAGAAATGCATTCTGTCAGGGGTTTACAAAATTAATCCTGGGTAAAATGGCGGGTGGGGAGAGTTATTTCTCACCTGAAGGCCACAACAACTTCACAGGTCCTAATACATGATATTTGGATTTCAACAGACTGACCTAGCATTTTGCCACTATATTGAAACTAAACTAGCAGATCTAAAGTTTTCCTTCGGTTTCCGTGGTTATGACATGGGGGACATGTGTTTAATGCCCATCTACCTCACAGAGTACAGTATTATAAAGATGAATATGGTAAGGCTGATGGCACTCTATGACGGAGCAGCACTGAGTCTCACACATATGGGCTTGAGGACTTGATAAGATATCTAGGGCTGAGGAGGATGGAGCTGGTTAAAGCTCTCGTGTTGAGGACAACCAGCCTGGCTGCCAGGTGGGGGATTCACTGGGAGACGGCAGGAAGGAGGGCTGGCTCTGGAGACTGCAACACCCAGGAACTTTAGAGGATACTTAGAGGTGAGGGTCTCAGTGATGATCAATGCACCCTTTAAGGAAATTGGTGTCCAGGCCAGGGAGCTGGGACAGGGAAAGCTGGGTTTCTTATCTATAACAACATAGGCCCTTCCGTCTACTCTCAGCGTTTTGCCATTCCTTACGACAAACTTTAGGATTATTATTTTTTAGTTCACTACTTTCCCATTACAGAATTATAGGCATGTAACTGACATTTTCTTTAACATATTACATACACTGTAAAAACCTCTTCTTTACTCCTCTCAAAGAAGACAAAACAAGATTGAGAAAGGAGTAAGGCAGGGCTGCCTGCTGTCACCCTGCTTGTTTAATCCATACACTGGGCACATCATGAGGAATGCTGGGCTGGATGAGTTGTAGGCTAGACTCAAGATAGGTGGGAGAAACATCAATAAACTCAGATATGCAGATGATACCACTCTGATGGCAGAAAGCAAAGAGGAACCAAAGAGCCTCCTAATGAGCGTGAAAGAGGACAGTGAAAGAGCCGGCTTAAAAAGAAATATTAAAAAAACTAAGATCATGGCATCTGGACCCATTACTTCATGGCAAATAGAAGGGAAAAGGTGGAAGTAGTGACCGATTTCCTCTTTGTGGGCTCTAAGATCACTGCAGATGGTGACTGCAACCATGAAATCAGAAGACATTTGCTTCTTGGCAGGAAAGCTATGACAAACCTAGACAGTGTGTTGAAAAGCTGAGATATTGCTTTGCCAACAAATGTCCGTATAGTCAAGGCTATGGTCTTCCCAGTGGTCACGTACAGTTGTGAGAGCTGGACCGTAAAGAAGGCTGAGTGCCAAAGAATTGATGCCTTCAAACTGTGGTGTTTGAGAAGACTTCTGCGAGTCCCTTGGACAGTAAGGAGATCAAACCAGCCAATCTTAAGGGAAATCAACCCTGAATACTCACTGGAAGGACTGATGCTGAAGCTGAAACTCCAGAATTTTGGTCAACTGATGAAAACAGCTGACTCAGTGGAAAAGTCCCTGATGCTAGGAAAGATTGAGGGCATAAGGAGAAGAAGGCACTAGAGGATGAGACAGCTGAATGGTATCACCGATGCAATGGACATGAACTTCAGCAAACTTTGGGAGCTGGTGAGGGACAACGAAGATCATGGCATCTGGTCCCATCAGTTCATGGGACATAGATGGGGAAACAGTGGAAACAGTGTCAGACTTTCTTTTTCTGGGCTCCAAAATCACTACAGATGGTGACTGCAGCCATGAAATTAAAAGACGCTTACTCCTTGGAAGGAAAGTTATGACCAACCTAGAAAGCATATTCAAAAGCAGAGACATTACTTTGCCAATAAAGGTTCATCTAATCAAGGCTATGGTTTTTCCTGTGGTCATGTATGGATGTGAGAGTTGGACTGTGAAGAAGGCTGAGTGCTGAAGAATTGATGCTTTTGAACTGTGGTGTTGGAGAAGACTCTTGAGAGTCCCTTGGACTGCAAGGAGATCCAGCCAGTCCATTGTGAAGGAGATCAGCCCTGGGATTTCTTTGGAAGGAATGATGCTAAAGCTGAAACTCCAGTACTTTGGCCACCTCATGTGAAGAGTTGACTCATTAGAAAAGACTCTGATGCTGGGAGGGATTGGGGGCAGGAGGAGAAGGGGACGACAGAGGGTGAGATGGCTGGATGGCATCACTGACTTGATGGACGTGAGTCTGAGTGAACTCCGGGAGTTGGTGCTGGACAGGGAGGCCTGGCATGCTGCAATTCATGGGGTCACTAGTCGGACACAACTGAGCAACTGATCTGATCTGATCTGAGGGACAGGGACGCCTGGCGTGCTGCAGTCCATGGGGTCGCAAAGAGTCAGACACAACTGGGCGACTGAACAACAATTTGACATTCTCTTTAACATGCTACATACACTGTAAACCCTCTTCCTTACTCTTCTCAAAGTGGAAGATAATATAAGCTCCCTGGCTGTGACCCGCACAGCACCCACCATCAGTGCTGACCCCTGGAAGTTCTGTGTGCTTAGCAGACCTCCTCCCAGACGCCTTTTTCTGTTGCAAAGGAGAGGATGAGGGAAGCGAGATGGCTTGCAGGCAGGCCTTCTGGATGAAAGGTGGGCACACCCGCTGCCTGTGCCCCTCAGCTGTCGGTTTCAGTGGGACTCTGCTGCAGACACACTGACACATCTCCAGAGACACACAGCAGGGAGCACACTCCTGCACGTCCGGGTTACCTTGGAAGTTTGGGTGATTTGCTAGCTCGGGAGATTTTGGGAGACTTCTTGGCAGCCCAGTCATCACTCAGTTCAATGTCGCTGGAGTCCGAGCAGTTGCAGCTGTCGATCATGGTAGAAATCAAGCTGTTTCCATAGATTTCATCTGGTGAGACACCAAGCAGTAATATTTAGGGGAGTGATGCCAATTAGCCCCCAGCAGTGGTCGTTACTGGAAACCAGAGGACAGACTACTCCACAGGCCATCATTTTTAGTCTAGAGGTTGAAACAGGAAGAAGCAGGACAGTTTTCCTTCTACATTTTCACGCTATTCCAGTTGCTATCAACATGGGTATGAACTGTAACGCCTCTGGAATGTAAAAAACAGCCTGGCCACATTTACCGTATGGAAAGCTGGAGCCAAATCGGCTGTGCTCTCACGCCACAGGACCCCCGCCCCCAGCATTGGTCCGGGCCCACACGGGCTCTCAGCAGCCCTGGAACCCAGGCCACGCAAGCGGCTTGCCGACTCAGGGCCCTCCCAGCCCCATCACTGCCCCCTGGGGGCCTGCTGCTGACCCGGGACCTGGGAAGACCCCCCAGTGGGTTCCAACCTGCTCTGAGCAATGACTGGAAAAGGACCCCAGCAGCAGACACCGAGCGGCAGTTGTGGACTCCACGGAGGGGCCCGTGTGGGAGCCAGCTGGCCACTAGGCCAGAGATGGAGGTCCTGGGCCAAAGGCGATGAGTGGAGAGTGGGCCGTCACAAAGCCACAGAGCAGATGGAGTTCATGTTATACTTTTCACCCAAAATACCCTTCTCCTTTGCTGACTTCCTCATCCCTTCCTAGAGCAAATGTTCTTTGCTCCAAGAACATTACCTGGCAAAGTAATAAAGAAGCCGAATTAAAATTATTTCTAGAACATGAGAGATCTGGTCGTTCAAAAAGGCTACTTACATCTACAAGGATGAGTCTGTTCATTCAAACCAGTCTCTAGGTTTCTGAGCATATGGAGGTGACATCTGCGGACAGGGGCCTCTCGGAGGCCACAGGAGGCAGAGCAGAAGAGCCAGGCAGGGAGATCGCTGACACCCCGTCTGTGTCACCACCGCAGCCCTAAACTGCTGCCCAGACCAGGGAACACAACTCCTGCACCCAGCAAGCCCCACTGCTGGGCACCGGAGCCCCATCACCCGCCCCAAGTAGTGCTTTATCTATAATTAGATAATTACAAACTATTCCTGGATCAGAGAAAGTTTGGCCACGATTCAGAAACCCCTGTGAGCCCACAGGACGCTTTCACGTGTTCCTGAGCAACGAGCCAGTCCACTGACCTGAGCAAGTTCTGTAACACACTGTCCACTCAACACTGACCTACTTGTGTAGGCCAGGATTTCACCATTGCTATAGGACTCACTACTTGCTCTTTTTCTCACTAATGTCTTAGTCTGTTCAGGCTGCTATAATAATATACCACACACCAGGTGGCTTATAAACAACAGAAATTAAAGTCTTGCCATTTTAGAGGCTGGATGTCCCAGATCAGGGGGCCAGCATGGCTGGGTTCTGGTCCTGCCCTATTCGGGGCTATGGACTGTGGGCGTCTCACTGTGCCCTCCTGTGACAGGAAGGGCCGGTAATCTTACTACAGCCCTTTTTATAAGGCACTGAGCTCATGATATATAGGCCCTGCCCTCTTGAACTAATCACCTCACCAAGGGCCCATCCCCTAATTTCAACCAGCTGAAACCAAGCTGTCAAACCAAACTGTCAGTGAGTGATTTTTTTTTTTCACAGCGAAAATGCTCAGAGCAAAGGTGTCTATGGTGCGAAGCTTATGGAAAAAATACCTCACATGGGCTTAGACAACAGAAATTTACTTTCTCCGTCTGGAGGCTGGAATTCCGGGATCACGGTGCCAGCAGGATCAGGTTCTGGCGAGGGCACTCTCCCTTCCTGCTGACAGTCCCGCCTCACCATGTCCTTACACGGCGTGTGCGTGTGGACAGACCAGAGACCTCTCTCCTCCTTGCAAGGCCATGGTCATACTGGATTAGGACCCCACCCTTACAGCCTCCTTCAGTTGTAATCGCCCTTAAAAACCCTGTCTCCAAACATGGTCTGCAGCACCCTAGCCTGCTGCCCTGCTCAAATTCTTGTCCCTCTCCCGTGCACGATACACTCACCCTGTCCCGGCAGCCCCCAAATCTTCTGCCTCATTCCAGCATCAACACTCTCATCTAAAGCCCAAGGTCCCATGTAAATCTAAGTCAGACATGGGGGAAACACCGTGTACAATTCACCTGAGGCCAAACTCCTTTCCAGCTGTGGAGCAGTGGAAGCAGATAAGCTATGTGTACCCAAGATACAGCTGTGGGGGCAGGTGCAGGGGAGAGTGCTGTCCAAAGGGAGAAGGGAGGGAGGAAGGAGAGGGAGGCTCCCGGGAGAACCGTGCAGGGAGCACCTGGGGCGCACTCATGGAGACCAGTCTGGGGGAGCTCCTGGAAGGACGGGCTGGCCCATCATGCTAGATCTCCATGGATGAGTGGGACACTACTCTTGGCAGTCAGCTAACGAGCAGCTAATGGTGGATGAGTGAGGAGCAGAAGTAAGATTCTAGAGGGAGGCTGAGGAGTGGGCTGGAGGTTCAGAAGCTTTAACTCTCTCGTTCCCTCTGCCCGCCCCCGACTACGGCCTTCCAATCATCTCCACAGCACATAAGGTCCTCAGTGAACACCTGAATAAAAGTAACCCACAGAAGCAGCTGCTGGCTGCCTCTCACCACATTCTGGACCCCACAGAGCCCTACGGAACGCTTTCACAACCCCGGCAGAAGGAGCATTTAGAGAAGGGCTTCAAGGACCCTACTGGCCAGCTGAGGCCAGCTCATGTTTCATCCACAGGCCCCACGTCTGCACGGGCCACCGTGCCCGGGGGAGGGCCCCACCTGATCGGCTGTCAGTCCGCGGGTCCATGATGACGAACTCGGGCCGCAGCTTGCTGATGCGCCGGCCCTTGAGGATGGGCACCAGCCCACCCAGGTGCTCCAGGTAGAGCGTGTAGCACGGGCCGCCCACCTCCGGGTCATCCTCCGTGCGCTTCATGGTGCAGTGCAGCCGCTCGCTGCCAGCCGATGGGTAGCTGACGAAGTCCCGCATGTTGTTGGGGTCTGGAATTGGGGGCTGGAGGCAGGACATGGAAGGAATAGCGTGTGGGCCTCACCGGTGACTCTGCACTGGCTGCAGCTCAGGGACTCAGGGCTCTGGGGTCCCATGGGACTCTCCCAGGAGCTTTCAGAAAGACCTCAGCCAGGACCCCACCTCAGACAGTGGAACTGGAACCTGTGGGTGGGCCTGGGCACAGGCATGTTCTCAAAACTCCCAAGGTGACTCGAATGTGCAGCCAGGGTTGAGAATCGCTACTGCAGAACTAAGACTGTAAACCAACTCGGGCGGGGGGAAAAAATCATAACAGGTTCTAAAACTCTGATGTTTTAGAGAAAAAGTAACCAACAAGCCAATGTGATACTTAGAAGCAAGACAGAAAACAAAAAAGAGAACATTATACAGAAAAGAACCTAAGGAGCAGAGGGAAGCCCAGAGGGTAGGAGAAAAGCTGCCCTTAAAGAGCAACTGGCAGCACAGTCCACCCACTCCAAGAACATACTAGCTCCCGGGTTACTGCCAAGTTACAGTTGGCAGTCAGTGCTGCATGGGGTTGGCCTCCTGAGCACAGGGGTGAGGAGAACAGACCCTAGGACAGAATGGGCCCAATCCTGACCACTCCAGTAACTGTGGATGAAGAGCTATCTGACTTCCAGGAACACTTGCCCTGCTCTTGCACATGAGAATCACGGCAGCAGCTGTCCCTGAGTCAGGACTGAACTGACAGACTGGTCATTGGGAGGGCCACGCGGTCAGGCTCGGAACGCTACCTTTGCCACGAGAGGATCAGTTCCATCACCCAGGACCAATCTGCCTTGGACACGGATGCGAGGGGCGGACTGCACAGGGGGAGGACAACGGCAGACTATGGGTGCCACGTGACTGGTGCTCTGCTTGCAGACTCTCGCCCATCTCCCTGACCCCACCCTCCTCCCCGAGGTCCTTTGGGGGCAGGTGGGCAGGGTGAGGGAGGAGGCGGCGGGGGGGCTTCACCTTGATGGTGGGAATGAAGGCAGTGGAGAGGTAGGAGCAAAGGCGGGGGGGCAGAGTCAGCTTGCTGACGTCCTTGTCCTCGCGCAGGGCACTGGCGATGGCCTGCTGGCACAGCAGCTGCAGGCTGGACACCCGGTGCTCCACGCGCACCACGTACAGGGCCGGTCCTGAAGCCATCAGCAGCCGTGAGTCCCGGTGCCCCCAGCAGATGGAGACGATGGGGCGCTGCCAGGGAGGGAAGGGAGGGCAAGTCAGCCTGGACTCTTGGGAAAGCAAACTGAGGTCACGCACCCCGTGTCAAGCAAAACAAAGTAATCTCACAGATCTGCAGCAGGTTGGTTTTAAAAAGCACAATAGAGAACATTAAATCCATATGATAAAGAGTCAGTACTGTCAGTGAATAGCAGTTAGGTCCCCAGGCCAGAGCCCAAAGCACCAGAACGGTGTTATGAAACTCTTTTCACATGAATTATCTCATTAAATTAGGTGACAAAAAACCTAACTGAGCTTCATATAATGACATTTCTGCCAGGGGATGCACTTAGCCTGGGGTACAGTAACCCCTTTTCCTTACTGAGGCCCTGACTACTTGGATCCTGAAGTAACCAGCAGTAATCCAAGGCTTGGAGGGGTAGTGAGGAGGTAGACCAGATGGCCCATCACTTTGGTCCTAACAAAGACCATTTCAGATAGTCAGGTCAACACTAGATTCAAGTCACAAGCTTGCGACCCAGGGAATATTATATAACCCTGGAAGTCTTGTACTTTTTCATGAGTAAAATGGGGGCTGTGAGGATTAAAGGGGACGAAAGATAACAGTGCTTCTGGGACCCATCACAGGTGACAACCTACAGATTCTCAGCTATCCTTGAACTGATGGGGTAGGAAAGGGCGAAGAGAGGAACACAGTTTCTGTGGCAGCTGCTCTGGAGGTCTGTGGATGTTATTTGCTTTGAAAAAGGAGGATGATAGCCAAATACGACAGTCAGAAACTGGCTGCATTGGGGAAAAGAAATCCAAAGCTCAGGGGTTCCATGGGCCAAGGAAGAAAGAAAGAGGTGGAGGGCTGTGATGGAGAAGCAGCAAGAGAATCTGCTCCTTCTGATCCAGGCAGATGGAGTCCTAATTTAATGGAGTCCTGAGGGGCTGCCAGGATTGGAAGAGGGGACACCAGATCTTGCATATGAAACAGGAGGAGAACTTTCATGATACTTCAGTGACAATCATCGAGATAAAAGGAACACATGAAGACACTAGCTTAGAATAGCCTCCAGGGTCAGCTAATTCTGGTTTCAAATTCAAAACAAAATGCAAGGCTGGAGATAATTCATCTTTCATTGCCATCACAGCAAGGCCGAGCAGCCGCTGCATGGGACCATGGCCACGGTCCCCTGGAGGAGGCCCATGGGGCCTGGTGCTCAGTCTGGGGTTTTCAGACTACTTCCAAGATGGGCCTCCTTGTAAGAGGATATCTCACAGAGGGTAGACCCAACAGAGAACACTGTTAACTCACAACAAGATGTGATCACAGCCGATGACAAGGCAGACAACACAAAAAAATATACCCCCTAAACTTCTTGGCATCAGCAACTACCTACCTCCTTTTAGGACAAGTTCTTTTAGTTGCATAATCATGCTTAGTCATACTATAATATATCAGTGAATCAAATCCACACCCTGGATACCTTAAACTCACAAAGTGTTCATATCAAATACATCTTAATAAAGCTGGAAATAAGTAAGAAAATGAACACACACCACAAAGTCCTTTTATACCTTGTGTATACTCGCACAGGTGCTTACACGTCCTCCTCCTCTCTACAAGGCTCGCTTCCTGCTGGTGCTCGCCTTCCTGTGCTGTTCACTGGGGCCCCAGCCTATGAGCCCTCACTACAAGTGCTATGTTGTCTCAGAAGCATAGGAGTCAAGGTGGTGGCACAGACACAGGGTGGGGCGCCTCCCTCCCTCCAGCCCCATTTCTGGGGCCCCATCTGTAGGTGGAACAGGCATTCCCCGGTCTCGCCCAACCCAGCCTCATGCATAGGGCATGTCTTCTCCAGGCACACCCCTCTGCCCAGGATCAGCTGCAGCCAGAGAGAACAGTGTCTGCCCAACATTCTCTTCCAGCAAACCTGGATACACATGACTCCCACAGATGATGTTTTTGTTTGAACAGCTGTCGTCTGCTAGGGAAAAATTCAGATGCAAATCTGTAGGCTTCATCGCTTTCTCAAATTGCACAAAATGACTATTTTTAGAACCAAGGCTAGAGATGTGGAGTTGATAATATTCAGATCTTAATCTGTTGTAGGTATTTTGCACGTAAATCTGAGGCACAAGACCAGACACTGAGCTGCGTTTTGGGAGCACTGGTGTGGCAGGAACCTGGCCCTGGTAAATGTGCTGGACAGACACAGGTGGCCCCTGGCTGGAGATGTGCAACGTTCACAGGGAGCTGGGGAGCAGCTGTGGACGGCCAGGCTGCCCTCTCTCCGTGGCAGACGTCAGCCCCTTATGAGGAGAGGGAGAGTCTGCTCCCTCAGCCTCCCAGGCCACAGTGTCACAGATGGTCAATGGCAGGTTTCAACTCCTTACAGCACATGAAGACACGCCAAGGAGCTCCTGACCTCACCTCCTGCTGCCACATGATCCACGCCGTGCGTCCACCAATCACACTTGCCTATGAGCTGTCATCAGTCCATCAGTGAGTCCCTGTAAAGTGTATGTAGTGGGCCAGACACCTGCTGGGCATCTGGGGATTGACACAGAAGAAAGGGAATTCCCTACTTCATGGGTCTGAGGCTCTGAGGAAAGAGGGGAGACAGGAGGGTCTTGGGCTCTGTGACAGGGACAGACGGTCTGACGGTATCAGATGGTGACAACGCTGCAAGGTAAGAGCAGTAAGATAAGGGGCCAGAGGAAGAGCAGGGGTCATTTCAGGCAGGGGGACAGAGAAGGTGTCCCTGGAGGAAGTCTCAGCTGAGGCCTGACACGAGGGAGCTGTGGATGTGGACACAAGGATGATGCCTCTGACTGGAGCCCAAAGCTTCCCACTACTCCACTATCTGTGTACACTGCATGGGGTCCTCTGACAACTTAGCAAAGTGGAAGTCGCTCAGTTGTGTCCGACTCTTTGCAACCATACAGTCCATGGAATCTCCAGGCCAGAATACTAGAGTGCGTAGCCTTTCCCTTCTCCAGGAGATCGTCCCAACCCAGGAATCGAACTCAGATCTTCTACATTGCAGGCAGATTCTTTACCAGCTCAGCCACAAGGTAAGCCCAAGAATAGTGGAGTGGGTAGCCTATCCCTTCTCCAGCAGATATTTCTGACTCAGGAATCAAACCAGGGTCTCCTGCATTGCAGGCAGATTCTTTACCAACTGAGCTATCAGGGAAGCCCCTAAAAACTTGAGGGGAATAAAAATAAAAAGCAGGATGTCCTTCCCTTGTTAAAGATAAGCTGTTCAAGTGGGATTAGAGTCAACAGACCACAAAAGGGTCAAACCAGCTACAATGTCCTGAGAGAAAGAAAAGGTGGCCACCCAGTTAGGTGGTTTCTGGGTGATGAGGCCCTGCTGGGGAGTCAGACCCTGGGAATGTCAGAGAGGTCTCCTGTTACCCAATCACTTGCCTTCCTTTCTGCTGTTCTTTAGTCGCTCAGTCATGTCTGACTCTTTGTAACCCCATGGACTACAGCCTGCCAGGCTCCTCTGTCAATGAGATTTCTCAGGCAAGAATACTAGAGTGGGTTGCCATTTCCTTCTCCAGGGTGTCTTCGCAACCCAGGGACTGAACCCACATCTCCTGCATTGGCAGGCAGATTTTTTTGACTTTTATCACTGAGCCACCAAGGAAGCCTAAGCTCCCCCTAAGAAGGTGGGTATCTCTTTCAGAGGAAATACACTTCAAATGTTTCACAGCCCCAGACAGAAGAGGGTATTCAACATTTGTACAGACATGTACACAGAAGGAAAGCCTTCAAGAACAGTTTACTTGTAAATCGACCAAGGTGGTGACTAGTCACTGTAAAACTGTGTTGGTTGGTGCCATGGACAGTTCTGAATATTAAGTTACAATGATGTGACCAAAAACTAAGCCACAGTAATAAAAGCTGGCTCAGGACTCACTTACCCAAACCTCCATTTTAAAAGAACACACACCATTCTTGAATTTGGTAAGCAGACAACCCCGGAAAGAACTTTTTCATCTATTTACAGCAAACAATGGGAAAAGCATACCTATGCCAGCTTTGTGAGAATAGGCAGAGTTAATTCTCAACAAAAGGAGGCAAGTACAGTTTCTGCTAAAAGAGTCTCCTTCAAGAGCACAGGAAGTCATTGACCATAATCACTCACTTGACTTTTCAGTGTCCACACTATCTTCCTCCTCTTTTAATTTTTTACCCATCTATCTTATATCAATACCTGAACCTTACAGAATGTAAGGCGATTCTACCAATCTGCTTTTAATACAGAAAAAGTTCATAAAGCTAAAACACACAAACCCCCAAAAGCCAACAATCCAACCAAATAAAACCAAACAAAAACACACTGAACTGAATTACTGAAGCCTTTGAACTGCAGTCAGTGATGCTAACCCTCAAACTCTGTGGTCAGCTGATCAGATATGCAATTACATATGTGCGTACTAAGCCGGTTCAGTCGTGTCTGACTCTTTGCGACCCGATGGACTGCAGTCCGCCAGGCTCCTCTGTCCATGGGGTTTCCAAGGCAAGAGTGCTGGAGCGTGTTGCTATGCTCTCCTCTGGGGGCTTTTCCTGACCCACGGATCCAACTCTCGTCTGTGGCATCTCCTGCATTGGCGGGCGGGTTCTTTACCACTAGCGCCACCTGGGAACCCCCAATTACATAGAGATGGTCACAGATAGCAGCTGGTGAGATGGGAATCTAGACTTTTAAAGTATGACAGGTAGGAAGGAAAGGAAAATGAATTAGAGTGCATTTCCTTCTAAGAGCATCAGCCTCAAGCATTGCTGCTGTGAGTAACTCAGGAGAATCCGTTTTAAAGCGAGGCTGCCACCAATCTGTGCTGGGGACTGGCTTTGTGCGTAATAATCTACAATCTCATTAACTTGGAAATAAATTATCCAATCTAAACTGCATTTAGTTCTTTTTATAAACAGCCCAATAAGCTGCCTAACTTCCTTCCTGCCATAAAAACATTCCTGCCTTTGGACAACTTGAACAGCACAGTACGGACACATGATTCTAGAATCATTACAGACGACAGTTAAGCTGCTGCCACACGCAATCGATACTGTACTTGGTTTTTAAGAGCATCATTATTTAACTGTATATTATTGAGGCAATTTTTCAATGGCCGAAACTGACCCTCAAATGAAAAGAGTCAATAATTTATTAAAATGCAGGGATGCTATGTGACTATCTTTTCCAAAGGTAGATAAGATAGCCAGTCTGTCTCTTATCCCTGAGCCTCAAATGGCTTAAACTCAGGATCTATGCTAGTTTCATGTGATAGCTGCTGAGAACTCTTGCAAATGGTTAAGGTCATGGAGCTTCTACTGCATTCTAAGCACAGTGAAGATCAGAAAAATAGAGAAACTGTGGTCTTTGACTTTAAGAAAGTAAAACAAATAAACAAAAAAAAAAAGTGTAATACGTGCCAGAGGTAGTATACACCCTGAAGGTTCACAGAGAAGAGGGGTCGCAGTCTTCGGGCAGATTTACCAAAGGACGTGGCTGTGTGGACAACAGAGATGATGGATTTCCCCAAGCTGAAACGGCCAGGAAGGACAGTCTCTGTAGGGGGGATGCAAGGGAAGGGTGCCCTGAGTCAGAGAGAATCATGGACGATGCTCAGTGCACTGGGAGTATGTTTCAGCGCTTCAATTCACAAATGCTCTAGCAGACATAAAAGACCTTAAGTCAGAAAGGGCTGAGAGTTCCCAAGCTCTCCTACTTGTCTCTCAGTGAGCCTAGAGGTAGAAAGCTGGCATGAGATCTGATTGAGGGCACACAGCCTGCTGGGTCAAATATTCAACAGAAAGAACTAAGAAACCGTAACTGTCCATCCATCAATCCACTGAACACATACTTACTGAGCACCTATACTAAGTTCCAGGAAACAGACTGGCAGTAGGGTCACATTACTGTGTAAGCGGTAACCTCTTCTTCAATCTCAAACACACAGGGACTCCAATATCTACATTTACTTTGCCACACACATTGGCCTCCTGCTAATGGCCTCAACTCTGCTCCACTTCAGCGCTTCCCGGGTTCACCTCATCACTTGGAACCACTTCACTTTTAAAGCAGGAATTTGAATTTCCTATCCATGCACCGCTTCCCACCCTGTGTTTATCACTTCTTTCTGAAAATGCCTGATTATGACTTTTTTCTGGCCAGTATCAGGTCACAGAGCTTCTTCCCACTCCAACTCCATGGCTGCCCATTTCTGTAACCTTCTTCCCAGTTCCCTAAGTTCCTTCCATTCTTCATCTTTCTGCTACATGAATTTCTCCAATTCCTAGTATCAGGCAGCTTGTACCACTTCTGCTTCTAGGGGTTGCAGAGGTGGCCTGGCTGAATCTCACTTTAAAACCATGATGCCCTTCTCTGGCTGGGGCGTGACTCCAGCTTGTTACCTTGACTGGCTCCTGCATCACCTTCTATACCACAGCACTCAGAGAGCTCTGAGCTCAGGGCTCAGCTGCATAGGAGCCCCGCAAAATATGTTTGCTGGATGCTTGAACAGATGAACAAACAAATATGCTTATCTGCTCACAGAAGTTTTTACATTGTCAAAACATACATTTAAATCCTGTAACTTGGGACCTTCCCAGCAGTCCAATGGTTAAGAATCTGCACATCCACTGCAAGGGGCTCAGGTTCGATCCCTGGTTAGGGAACTAAGATCCCACATGCCATGCAATGCAGCCTATATAAATAAATAAATAAAACGAATACCAATAAACATATTTTTTTTTTTTTTTTAAATCCTACAACTCAACAACAAAAAACCCAAACAATCTAGTTAGGAAATGGGCAATGGCCTTGAACAGACATTTTTCTAAGGAAGATATACAAATGGTCAACAAGTACATGAAAAGATGCTCAACGTAACTAATCATCTGCTGCTGCTGCTGCTAAGTTGCTTCAGTCGTGTCTGACTCTGTGCGACCCCATAGACGGCAGCCCACCAGGTTCCCCACTCCCTGGGATTCTCCAGGCAAGAACACTGGAGTGGGTTGCCATTTCCTTCTCCAATGAATGAAAGTGAAAGTGAAGTCCCTCAGTCATGTCCAACTCTTAGCGACCCCATGGACTGCCTACCAGGCTCCTCCATCCATGGGATTTTCCAGGCAAGAGTACTGGAGTGGGGTACCATTGCCTTCTCCACTAATCATCGGGGATACACAAATCAAAACCACAGTGAGATCCACCTCACGACCATCTGGATGGCTACCACCCAAAAGCCAGAAAACAACAAGAGCTGGCAAGGACGTAGGGGGTCTCTGTGCACTTCTGGTGGGAGTGTAAACTGGAGCACCCACTGTGAAAACAGTATGGAAGCTCCTCAAAAAGTTAGAAATAGAATTACCATATAACCTAGCAATTCAACTTCTGGGCATTTATCCAATAGAACTGAAAGCAGCATCTCAAAGAGATATTTGTATATTCCTGTTCACAGCAGCATTATTCATAATAGCCAAAAGCTGGAAGGAAACCAGACATCCACTGATGGATGAATGGATGAACAAGATGTAGTTGTACACATACAACAGCATATTCTTCAGCCTTAAAAAGGAACGAAATTCTGACACAGGCTACAATGTGGATGAAATAAGCCAGACACAAAAAAGACAGACACTGCATGGTTCCACTTACATGAGGTATGTAGAATAGTCAAATTCACAGGAACAAGAAGGCAGAGTTTCAGTCTTACATGATGAAACAGTTCTGGAGATTGGTTATACAATAATGCAATACACTTAAAAAATGGTTGAGACAGTAAATGTGTATTGTACTACAATTAAAAGTATATGTATTTAGATAATTAGTGCTGGCATCTGGATTCCCAGGTGGCTCAGTGGTAAAGACTTCACCTGCCAATGCAGGAGACACAAGACACATAGGTTTGATCCCTGGGTAGGGAAGAGCCCTGGAAGAGGAAATGGCAGCCCACTCTAGTAATGCTTGCCTGGAGAATCCCATGGACAGAGGAGCCTGGTGGGTTACAGTCCATGGGGGTTGCAAAGAGTTGGACACGACCGAGCACACACACAACTACAAATTTCCTAAAATCTAGCACACCTGTCTCTCGGATGAGCTGGGTCAGACTAGAATGTAAGTCCCTAGTTTATTATCACTCCCATCAACCATCAACTCACTCTCAGACCTATTTCCACTATACCTCCATGAGAGTGGAATTGTGTCTCCACTGTAATTGATCCACACCAGAAACGAGGCAATCTACAGATTTCTGGGAAATAAGAACAAATAGAAAGGGGCCCGCATGTGCACACTTTTTTAAAGACCTTTAAGCTTTCCTATTTATTGTTCAGCAATAATTTAGCTTAAATGTAAAAGTATATTACTGGCATAACAAACAAAATCAGAGTAAATAAACAAAGATGCACCATTTACTTCTCTGCAAGTTGTTGATTTTTACTTTGTAAAGATGATAAACACTAGCTCACTCTGCTTACTCACTGTCCACTATTTAGGAATGGAAATGGATACATTTTGGTTAAAAGGCAAAACTTTTTTTTCTCCTTACTTCTTCTGGTTTATACCCTATAATTTAATTCATGGTCAACAAAAGGTTAAAGTCTGCCAAAGATAATTACAATGAATAGAAGCAGTTCACGAGTACTTAATGGAAGTTGGGGGCAAATTAACACACTGCTGTCACAGCATGTGTCCAACACACGTCCTTACTTGCACAAGCGTGTCCAGGGTAAAGATGTGCTCCCCACGAACGTTGTAGAACTTGACCATGGCACTCTTCAGAAGAGGGCCATTGGGGAGGTCACTGAGCTGGCTTGGGCGCTCCATACCAGCAACTGCCAGGAGGTCTCCCTGCGTGCACCACTGGGCCACCACCTCTGAAACAAAAAATAGGGAGGCAGTCAACATGAGCTGGAGGGGTGCGGGGGTATCCGTTGTGAACTCTAATTTAAGGAGTTTAAGAAATGGAGCCACTGAGCACGTACAACGGCGTCCAAGTTTCTCTTGTGAAGTCAATGAAGACTCTGAACACAGATGTTCACTACATGGGTGGGGAGTGCTCATTACATGGGTGGGGAGTGTTCACTACATGGGTGGAGAGTGTTCACTACAGGGATGGGGAGTGTTCACTATGTGGGTGGGGAGTGCTCACGACGTGGGTGGGGAGTGCTCACGACGTGGGTGGGGACTGCAGTTTCCCCTGAAACACACCTAAACCAGGAGAAAACCACACATGATACATCTACTGCAGTACCAGCACTTCCACGATGAGAAGGGCACAACAACGAGAGTGAGGTCAGAGAACCCACCACTGTCCATCCTGAGTGTCCTTCCCTCTGCCGTGACCCTGACTCCCAGAGAGGACTCAGAGAGTTTACAAAAGCGCCAAGTGAAATGCAAATCAAGAGCAAAGCCTAAATTCAATTCATTTGATGTTCTGTGCACTATTAGACAGATGAAGTTCAGATAAAGGACGGGTCTGCGTATCAAGGCCTTGACTTTCTCCCAGCATCTGGGTGATGTGATGTGGAGTCTCAGAAAAAAAGACGATCCCTCTGCTGGATGGCAGTGTTGTCAGACACACTGTCACAGAGATGTGATGCTCACCTACGAGCCATTCAGGACCTAGAACAAACGGCTATTAGACATTGTGTCTAATTCCATTGTGAGTGATTCACTTATTCTTGCTGGTAAAACAAGCTGCTGGTACAGTAAGATTTATGGTGTAGCTTGTTTTCCCTCAAGATCCTAAAACTGGATCTGGCTTATCCAGAGATCCCTGAAATCTGGAAGTTCGCGGCCGATTCTGCAGAGGCTGGAGTTGAAAGGTGCACCCCCATGACAGGGACGGGTTTCAGAACTTGGTCTACATTTCGGCAGTTCCTGAGCTCCACCTGTGACTCAGCAGCTCTCTCTCATTCACGTGCGGCACTGATTCTGACATCAACACTGAGCACGTTCTGAGGTCACCAAAGTTCCCCAGTTTCCCTGGAAGACTGAAAAGCAGTCCTGGGAGAAGACAGCTCTCCAGACCCCGGGAACTGAGGGCCTGCTTGTCAAGTCAGCTGCAGACGGAATCTAGAGACAGACCCCAGCAGAGGGCTGAGAGGACACAGTTATGGACAAATACAACATGGTAAAATCTCTACAACTGGAGACAGTAAAAGCATCAGTAAATAGAGGATTTTTCTTTTTCTTATAGACAGGTTTAAATAAGGTTGAGTATTGGGTGGGCCCAAAACTCCGTCCAGGTTTTTCCTAATAGGTAAGTGGGTGGTGGCCCCCCGCAGGACGGGTCCAGACACACAAAAGATGCGCAGCAGCTAACACAGGGAAGCCCGAGGACTCAAGGCGGCCGTTTGCTAGATGGCGATATCTGAGTAAGGATCTTATTCCTAACGTTTATGAGCAAATGCGCAGGGATTTCTTTGGTGCAGTTATAACATTACACTGAGATGATAGTAGTTCCCAAAGGTATGTCATTCTTTTGAGAAGAGTAAGTTTCATAAGAATAATGCCATTTCTTGTTCTGAAGATTATATAACCAGGAACATAAAAGGATGCAGTGACGAGTGTGGGCCCCTCGATGCCGAGCATAACCCAGGCCTGTCCCACGTGACAGGCCTGCAGCCATCAGGGACACCCGGCCCCGTCCCTGCCTTAGACGTCCACATTAGTGACTCATCTATGAGCCGTTAGATGTGTGCACACTTTGTGTGTGTGCGTAAGTGTGCCCGCACACGTGCACCTGTGTCCAGAGACAGGGAGGGAGAAAACAAAAAAGAAAGTGAAGGTTCCGGTTTCCCCCACCTCCATTCAGATCACAGCAGGTCCTTTTAACACGGGGACCAGAGACCACCCTGGAGCTTCTGCACTGCACCGTCCAACTCTGAAGAGACAGACTGGTTTTCCAGAGAAGTCATCAGAGCCACCACCTCAGCAGACTTCCTGAACTGCACATTTCACAACACTCAGAATGCTGATGGACACCAATTTCCTCCTGAGACACCACTTCCTACCGCCCCCTCAGGAGGCCGTCAGCCACTGACCGCTGACCTTCACACGGATGCCTCGATTTGACAGTTTTGTCACAACCACCAGCTCCTCAAGAAGCCTCAGAACCCTGGGGGCTCCTGTGTGTTGTCTGGAGGCGAGCACCCCCCGTCCGAGAGGACCACTCCTCCCGAGAAGGGCAGGTGAGGATGGAGTGACTGTTGGGAGAGCTTCCTCAAGATGAGACTAGACAGGAATTGACTGGTTGGACAAGCAGTGGAGTGAGAGGAAAGACCTTCACGGACAGACTCCATTAAGCCCTGTAGAGGCCGGCGGTCAGGAGGCCTGGGAGTGATGCCCAGCTCGCAAGGCGGGCCGCTCTGTACCTTTCAGCCCCGACTGGATGATGGTGGGAGACAAGTCGTCATAGCTGTTCATCAGGCTGATGTCCCCGGAGGTGAAGCTGACGGTGAGCAGGGGCTTGATGTTCTGCACCGGGATGGGGTATGCTGCCGGACCATCTGCGCGAACAGAAGCGCCAGGTGAAAATGAGGTAACGAGCACGTGACCCGAACCCAGGCCCGCAGATGCAGCCCTGCGGAGGCCTGGAAACCGCTAACAGTGCAGGCCAGACCATGGGCTGGAGGGGTCACCCAGGAAGGTGGTGCTGCACAGCATCAGGCTCTAACCACACAGGTACAGGGGGAGCCCTGGACGAGAGGCGGTGGGGACAGCAGCCCTGTGGGTACTGGGCGGGGCTCCCTGGGCTCTGGGTGCCTTGCTGAGAGTTTACCAACCTGCGTGTCTCTGGTGATGTACAAACGTGAATTACTTTAACGTCACGTGACATCGGAGAATGGGGGGAAGGTTGAAAACATTGTCTTAATCCTGGTCCAATGTACCGAAAGCTGCCTTTCAACACTGGACGCACTTTCACTGAACATCACAGGCATCAAGCAGCCACCGTGAGTTGTTTTTACCAAAACAGACCCCACATCTGGAGGAGGCCCAGACTGGCTGTGGCTGATGCCCAGTGTGCGCGAGTGTGAGGAGACGTGTGTGTGTATTAAGGAAGGAGCCCTGAGAGGTGCTTCTCTGCGTCCACCCCCTGCAGTGGGTCAGCCTGACATATGCTTGCTTGCCCTGCTCAGCCCACCTGTGGAGGCTCTTGTAATAACTGTCCTCTGCTTCGCTTTTAAGATACTACAAATACTGACCTCTGTGCTCAAATTCCCAAGGTCACCAGGAACACCCTGCTCTCTCTCAAAGTCAAGTTTCAGTCTCCTCCAAACTGCCCCACTGTTTCTGAGGAGGGGAACTGGTCAGAGTGCAGCTGGGAACTAATGCTGCTCTTGGACTTCATCTGGACATGCTCTATCACCTTGGTCTCTGGACTCTGTTTCTCCCCTAGTAAGAGGGGAAGAGCAAGTATGCATTCAACCCAGTAAGTCCTGTTTTAAAAGTATGCTGAACCCAGTGCTGAAAGACACCAATTTGATCACCGCCACCGGCAGTCAGTCCGTCCGTCTCACTACTCATCACACCGACTCCTTTAAAAAGAGAGGCTCTTTAAAAGGAGCAGGAATGGGACCCTGGGGGAGAGTCAGAGCCCTGGGGGGGCACGCTGAGGGCTAACAATGGGGACACCCAGGTCAGCACCCACCCCCGAGGCTTCTACTCTGGGGCCTCAGGCATGCTCAAGGTGGCGGGGGGAGGCAGAATCCGAACACCCCCACCAAGGGGCTGAAACCATCTATCATGACTGGACCAACTGTTCACAAACTCAGATGTCATTTACTCTAACATCACTGTAAGGCTTGGAGGTGGTGGGGTGAGGGCAGTGGATTCTTCTGAACTGAGCAAGGGAAGACCTTTTGCCTGAAATAAACAGGCAGGGACATGGCAACGTGCTGGCCTTCATCAGGGGCAGAACTAACTAACCCTTTCCTCACATAGCCAGGGTCACTGGCTTTAGTAATGTTATGGATCTACAGCACTATGGGTTAGGACGTAGGAACAGCACAGCAGTTTTCACCTTCAGCTCTGTTCTCCCTAGGCACCCCCCCCACAACACCCCAGGGTCATGGAAATGGCCATCAGTCTCGTTCTGCGTCTAGGAAAACCAGTGGTGGGCCAAGCCACCCGACCACTGATTCTGCAAAAAGGGATGGCAGAGAGGTAGGTGACGGCCCCATCCAGGTCAGAGACTGGGTGGGCCGGCTCCGCCCTGCATTCCGCTGAGAACCCTGCCCGATGGGAAGGGGTCCTTCTCCTCCTGCCCTCCCCACAGGGCCACCTTGGGGCGGGGAGTAGTCGTCCGAGTCGGTGTCGCTCTCGCTGCTATCCTCCACCAGGAAGGCGGGGTAGTTCCAGGACATGCTGAGGATGCCGTCCGACTCGTGCAGCAGGACGTGGGCCAGCATCCGGCCGTGGCAGTCCATGACGATCACCTGCCCGTCGGCGGTGCCGAACAGTACCTGCAGCAGAGGAGCGGGACCCTCAATGGGCGGGCAGAGAGGACAGCGGTTGTGGCCTCACCCCACTTCCTCAATGTGTTCCCTCAATGTGTCCTCACCTCAATGTGTTCACAGGACACAATACCTAAGATCTGGAAGAAGAGACCAGTTAAGTAACAAAGGGATACACAAAGCTTGTTAGCTGGCTCTTAGGAAGAATTTTAGTCCCCTATTAGCGAAAGGGAACTAGTACTGTAATAAACATGTTATGTGGATGCTTTCAAATCATGTCAAAATCACTGTCACATTTTGTGGGTTGCTTTTGTTTTTTTTTTTTCAGTTGGAGGAGGGGGGTCAAGAAGATAATATTCTCTTATTTTTCTCTTAAAAAAAAAAAAAAAAAAAGCAGCAGCGGAGGATCATCATATGCAAGGGTACGTAAGCCTGTTTATCTTGTTCCATTTCACTGAGAATAGTACCAGGGTTGATGTATTTAAGTAATAACGTTATAGTAAATTAATGGTATTAATGTATTAAGTGCTTACTTTGTACTAAGCACAATTCTAACAAAGTTTACCTCATCTACTGTCTGAATAATCCTGGCCAGCTAAGCGCCAGCACTGCTGGCATGGAGCTGAGACGGGGCTGACGCCTTGTGTACTGAGGGCTGCTCCTGGGGGGCCCCTCAGTCACCCGCCCCAAGCACATACTCAGGCAGGCACACGGCCAGGGCTAGAGCACAAGCAGGCAGAGGAAGGCTGGACACGAGGGTCAGGGAGATGGTGGGCACCCTCCATCAGAGCAGCAGAGGAGCCTCTCATAGCTGCTGGAAGCCCCTTTACTGGCGTCATTCTGATGGGTGGCCCTGAAATCTTTGTATCTTTTGTGTCTAATGAGAATTCTCTAATCATCAGCAACTCATTGTGAGAACCATGCAAGTTATTTCCATTTTATAGATGCAGAAACAATTTAGCAGAGCTCAAGTAAGTTGACAAAGTCATTAAGTGGTCAAGCCAGGGTTTTTTACCTAGAAAGACCAGGATTTACATAAAGGGAAAGTTATTTAAGACTTTTTAGGTCCATGCCTCTTTCTGCTTTTAAGATTTTGACACTGAGCTTTTGGAGGTCAAAGACTGTCCACAGTTATACCCCTGGGACCTAACAAGAGCTTTGGGTACAGTGGACATTAAATAAGTATTTATGGTTACATGAGTGAGTTAAAGTCAGTGACAATCAGAAGGCAATCTTAGGACATAAATCCAGATGATTAAGAAAGATTAATTGCAAAAGAAGATATATTTCATTTAAGCAGTAATAAGCTGACAGAATTTACAGAGCTGTTGAGATAAACCAATTGTCCATCAAATATTCTTTTAAACATGAGCTACATTTTAATGACCGGAAAGTAAGAAAAAAAAAAAAGGAAAGCTGAAACAGTTTTCCTTCAGGGCTGGTGATGAATCATTATTGAATGCTGCTTACAGGAAAAAGAGATAAGTTGTACTAGGAACACAGTAAAAGTCATTTTAGGAAAAGCTGAGTTCTTGGCTGCCAACATTGAAAACGAGTATCCACTAGCATGCCCACAAGGGCCTCATGGGACACAGGCGGGGGAGGCACATATGGCAGGTGTCTCGTGAGCAGTCCGCAGTGCAGATGAAGATGGGACGTGACCTCTCATAACTTCAACTACAATTTGCATATTTCAGAGGAGGAAGATGTATGGGAAGCCCTCTGAAGTGACATCCCAGGATGCAGGCTTTTATTCTTCGCTTCCCACATCCTCACTCACTTGTTCAAGCATGTCTCAAGGACAGCGTTATACCTCAGAGTATGTGAAGGGTTATTTCACCAGTTATGACTTTGTTTCTCATAAACATAGCTCATGAGCAGCCAATAGCAAACAGTTATTCTTCTCAAGTACCCAGAATTAAAATGTTTATCAATCCCAAACAAGCTCTCTGGGCCCTTCCACTGTAGTTCCCAGTCTCCACTGGCATGGCAACCCTCACTATTCTTGTGTCTTACTGTGTGGCTATCTGATCTGTCTGACTCCCGTGCTAGACATAAGCTTTTGAGGACATGGACTGTGTCTGCTCTCACTGCGCTCTCCCCAGGGCCTGTCCTCAGAGGACACACAGCAGCCTCTGTGAAGGGAGGGAGGAAATGAAGCATCGTTTGAGTAACACATTTTTCCATTTTGGAGAACAGACACCATCTAATTCCTGAATGAAGGACTGGTGGCTTAATGAGTTTTCAGTGTTCAACATCACACTAAAGCAAAAGAGGACAAGAGAACCAGCCTCCAAATTCCCCAACATTAATCAACTCCGACTGCAGCTCTCTTGGAAGTTAATGCACTATTAAGATCAGGGAGAAGGAAAAAGGCATCCCTGACGCTCGAGCTGTCAAGCAGTGATGGAGGAAGTTACTCTGTTTTGGAACAAGTATGTCAGATAACTGAAGAACACCAATGTGATGTAAAATCAGATTTCTGAGGATCTCCTCTATTACAAGTTCTTTAAATGCCTCATCACTTTGAAATAGATAAAGCTTCTCCAAGCCAAGGACTTCAAAGGAACAAGACAGCAAAGTCTAAACAATGATGAATACACATATGGGCAAAAGCATCACTCTCTGCAGCCTCTCCTCCCTACTTCTGGGGCTCTGGACAGACTGGTCCGGCTCCTCTTGCCCAGGCTCGGTCTCCTCCTTTAGGCTTGGCCCAGACCCTTTCCCCTAAGAGGTCACAGTCATGTCCATGGCCCGGCTTGCTCCCTGTCCAGGTCATTCGCCTAAGCTCCAGACTCACACACTCCAACTGCCTGCCAGCCTCTGACCCCTGGATGTGTTAAAGGCCAGGCCTGTCAGAGTCAACCTGTCCCTGATGAGGTGCATGACCTCGTCTGTCCCCCGGCCAAAACACACAGCAGGTCCTCTGCCGGCAGAGACTGTGGTTTGTGCTTTATCTCTGGTGTCCAGTACGGGGTCTGGTATGTAACAGGGACTCAGACATCACGTGTCAAGGCTTTTGAGACCCATCACACAGACTTGACCTCACTTAGCCATGGTCCCTACAGTACTCTGTTTCTGCGGCACCATGAGCTCCCCGAGGGCAGGCCTGTGGCCATAGGCTCTCACCTGCTGCCAGTCTCCAGTGGACACTCAGTGACTCTCAGTAAATGCATTTCTGCCCAAAGCTTTAGCCTTTGCCCAAGTTTTCCTACACATGAACAGCTTCTTTCTTTTCTTCTTTTAACTAGATCAGTGCTCAAATTTTCCCATAAAACTGGCCTCCAAAACACTTTTAGTTATAGATAATTTAAATTTCTGTCTCATATTTTCCTTACTATTTCTGATGGACTGCAGGCTTCACCGAGGGGTGGAAATAATGTTCCCTCTGTAATATGTACACTAAGAACCAAAGGTGGTAGAAACCTGCCAGCCCTTGGGTTCAATGGCTGTTCCTCTGGACAGGGGACACTGCTTCAGGGAAGTGTTTAATACCATTGCAATGTTTTTAAAAAATTATGGTATCCACATATAATCTCTCCATTCTAAATTATTTTTAGATGTAATCATTGTAAAATGTAACACAATTATCACCAGCAATTTAAAATGAACTAAGCTGCAGGAAGAAGACAGAAAATCATTCAAAAGATTTATGTTTTGCAACCAGTGATGATGTATCATCAGTACCTTTATGTCTGGAGACTGGTCCTCATCTAAATTCTTGAATAAAGACCATGTTAGGAAATTTCAACTATAAAAATATATGCTTCTGTAAATGCAGTAGAGTTCAACGAGTAGCATACAAACTAGTCACAAAAGGAGTTGATTTTTCCCATTTATTTGCTTTTGTGATTGAAAGCTGGGGGAGAGGATGACAAAGTTATTACAAATTCCGACTGCAGGCATACCTTATTTTATTATACTTTGCATATATTGTATTTTTTTTAACTAAAGGTTTGTAGCAACTCTGTATCAAGCTAGTCTGTGCTATTTTTCCAATATGATTTGGTTACTTTGTGTATCTGTGTAATATTTTGATAATTCTCACAGTATTTCAAACTTTTTCATTATTATATTTGTCATGGTGATCTGTGACCAGTGACCTTTGATATTACTATTGTAATTCTTCTGGGAAACCAGGTCCATGTAAGATGGTAAACTTGATTATTTAAATGACAACAAAGGCTCTAGAATATGATATAAACTTAGTTGATAAAGCAGGGTTTGTGGGAACTGACTGATTTTGAAAGAAGTTCTCCTCTGTATAGAAAGCTATCAAACATAGCACTGCATGCTACAGAGAAATGGTTCATGCAAGGAAGAGCCAATTAACGTGGCAAGCTTCACTGCCGTCTCATTTTAGAAATGGCCACAGCCACCCCCGCATTTAGCAACCACCACCCTGAGCAGTCAGCAACCATCAACACTGAGACAAGGCCCTCCGCCAACAAAGAGATTACCACTTGCTCAGATGATAGTGTTTTTCTTTTTAGCAATAAAGTATTTTAAAATTAAAGTATATACATTTTTTTCTTTTAGACATAATGCTATTGCATACTTTTAATAGACTACAATATAGTATAAACATAATTTTTGTATGCACTGGGAAACCAAAAAATGTATCTGATTCACTGTAGTGCAATGGTCTGAAACCAAACCCACAATACCTCTGAGAGAGGCCTGCAGCTGGTGTCAAGTGCCTACATGCACAGCCATGGAGGGAGGAGGGGAGGGAAGCATAGTAACGTCCCTTTGCTCCTTGGCAGGAAATCTTCTGTCCTGAGATGCACTGAAGTAACACTTTTGTTCTGAAAGACCATCCTGTTGGCTTCAAAACACTAGCTTTCAAACGTGCTTCAAGGCCAGATTTGAGCATTTTGTGACTAATATTTTTCAGTATTTTTTCAGCCACTGACATCAGACAGTTGTAAAGGACAGAATTGCTCAATTGATTAACAGAGTATTTCCTGATTCAAAAAAAATGGATAAAATATAACTTTACAATTGATTCTAATAATCATTTCTAAAACAGGCATTTTAAGACTTATTCTGATAAACATGGGAAAGAAATCTAGCCCAAAACAGCTATAATAAAAATTTGTATCTTTGGGATAAACATGCAATTTTGAAGTCATTTCATCTCCTCACTGCAGGATAACTGCTTATAAACTAACCTAAGAGCACCTACTCTATGTTTAAAGATTTTTAGAGAAGGAGATAAGTCTATCCACCTCAGGTACTGAATTTAACATTAAATAATTTTCATTGCTATAACATTCTTCCCCAAATCTTTCGGGTTCCATTTTAAAGTTTATTCATCCTTTTAAGACACAAGGGGAACAGTCTGACTACAGGAGTAATTTAAAAACACATTTAACTGGGATACCTCTGGAAGGACACACAAGTAACTGGAAACACCAATCACCTCTGGGGACAGAAGTGGGTGGCTGGGGATAGTGGGGAGAAAGGGAACTTTTCATCATATATCCTTTTGAACATTTAGGATTATATACCATGTGACTATGCTATTGAAATATACTTAAGTACACATGGAATGAAGTAGAGAGAAAAGGTTCAGGAATACAGCTCCATTATCAGATCTCTGGAGCTGGATGAAATGTGCTGGGCCTGTTTGCTGAAGATCGTCTTAAGTCTACTGGCAAAACATGTTTTCCTTTGCAAAGAACTCAGAATTGGGAGTTGGCTTGCTAGGGGTCTGGTTCTTTTTTGATTCCTAACTACTTATGTCACTTTGAATTGATCATTTGCCTTCCTGAGTACTGTTCTCGTCTTCATCTAAAAAAAGTTGTATTAGATGAGTTCTCAAATTCTTTCCTGTTTCAAAAGGCTCCAACTCTTTCAATAAATACCTAAATACATTTCTCATTATGTAGAAACAGTAATTTTTTCCTGTGGCTACTAATAAACTTCCTTAACAAAAGGGCTAAAAGGAAATGATTTCCTGGTCTGACGAAACTGAAAACCTTGTGACTCAACAGAAGAGGTCAGGGTGCATAGTGATTTGGGTGGGCCCAACAGTGCCTGTGGCTGCTGTCGAAGGTCAGTGAAGCAGACACCAGACAGGGAGGCAAGATCAGATTTTATCCAGGAATCACTACTGCAGTACAAGGAGCTGATCTCAACTTCCACTTGTGCAGACATGACTGGGCATCTTAAAGGGAGAATGGGAGAGGGGACGAGGAAGGAGGCGGGGTGCTGAATCTTGTCAAATGCTTTGTCTGCATCTACTGAGATAACCATATGGTTCTTATCCTGTATTTTGTTAATGGGTGTATCACAGTGATTGATTTTTACATGGTGAACATCTTGGCATCCCAGGGATAAATCCTACTTGACTGTTGTGTGAGATTCTTTTAATGAGCTGTTTCACTCAGTTTGCCAGTATTTTGTTGTGGATTTTTGCATCTATGTTCATCAGGGATGCTGCTGCTGCTGCTAAGTCGCTTCAGTCGTGTCCGACTCTGTGCGACCCCATAGACGGAAGCTCACCAGGCTCCCCCGTCCCTGGGATTCTCCAGGCAAGAACACTGGAGTGGGCTGCCATTTCCTTCTCCAATGCGTAAAAGTGAAAAGTGAAAGTGAAGTCGCTCAGTCGTGTCTGACTCCTAGCGACCCCATGGACTGCGGCCCACCAGGGTCCTCGGTCCACAGGATTTTCCAGGCAAGAGCACTGGGGTGGGGTGCCACTGCCTTCGCCGTCATCAGGGATATTGGTCTGTAATTTTCTTTCCTTACAGTGTCTTCGTCTGGCTTTGGTATCAGGGTGATGGTGGCCCAGTACTATAAAGCTTTTAGAGGAAAACAGGCAGAACACTGACTGACATAAATGATAGTAGTAACTTTTTCAATTCAGCTCCTAGGGTAATGGAAATAAAACAAAAATAAACAAGTGGGACCTAATTAAAAAGCTTTTGCATAGCAAAGGAAACCACAAACAAAATGAAAAGACAACCTACAGAATGGGAGAAAATGATGCAACTGACAACGGATTAATCTCCAAAATTTACAAACAGCACGTGTAGCCCAATATCCAAGAAACCAAACAACCCAATCAAAAAATGGGCAGAGGATCTAAACAGATGTTTCTTCAAGGAAGACATATAGAGGGCCAAGAGGCACATGAAAAGACATTCAACATCGTTTTTAGAGAAATGCAAATCAAAACTACAATGAGGTATCACCTCACATCCAGTCAGAAAGGCCATCATCAAAAAATCTACAAACAGGGCCTACCTGGTAGCTCAGTGATGAATCTGCCTGCCAAGGCAGGAGACATGGGTTCAAGCCCTGATCAGGGAAGACCCCATATGCTGCGGAGCAGGTAAGCCCATGTGCCCCAAGTACTGAACCTGTGCTCTAGAGCCTGGGAGCCGCAACTATGCCACCCACGTGCCGTAACTACGGAAGACCGCACATCCTAGAGCCTGTGCTCTGCAACAGAGAAGCCACAGTGAGAAGCCCACGCATCGCAACTAGAGAGCGGCCTGCTCACCACAACTAGAGAAGAGCCTTGTGCAAGCAGTGAAGACTCAGCACAGTCAGAACTAAACGAATAAATAAAATCTACGAAGAATAAGTGCTGGAAAGGGTGTAGAGAAAAGGGAACCTTCCTATACTGTTGTTCGGAATGTAAATTGGTATAGCCACTATGGAGAACACTGATGGAGGTTCCTTAAAAAGTCAAAAATAGAACTACCATACGATCCAACAACAGTATATTTAAAAAGCAGAGATATTACATTGCTGACAAAGGTCCATCTAGTCAAAGCTATGGTTTTTCCAGTACTCATGTATGGATGTGAGAGCTGGACCATAAAGAAAGCTGAGCACCAAAGAACTGATGGAAGCAGTATGTGACATATTATACTACGTATATAATTATTATTAAAATAAACTTGATGTAGTGTTTCAAATTAAAAAAACAAACATATCTATTAGGTCTACTTGGTTTATAAAGTTGTCAAAGGGCACTGTTTCTCTATGGATTTTCCATCTGTATGTTCTATCCAGTATTGAGAGTGACAGTGAAGTCTCCTATGTTACTGGACTGCTGTCTGTTTAGGTTGCTGCAGAAGTAATTGTGGTTTTGCACTGTTGAACTTTGCTGTTTGATATTAAAATACATTTTTAAATGTGGTTATGTTACACATCATCTTAATGTGCATTTTTCACTTTATTTTTTTGCTAATGACTTGCTGTTTGTTTTATATTTATTTAGACTAGGGAAATGATGTTAGACAAAAAGCAAATTTGAGCAATATTGTTATTCGAGTTCAAAATGGGTAGTAAAGCAGCAGAGACAACTCACAATACCAATAACACATCTGGCCCAGGAACTGCTAATGGATGTACAATGCAGTGGTGAGTCAAGAAGCTATGCAAAGGAGACGGGAGCCTTGAAGATGAGGAGAGCAGTGCTGGTCATTGGAAGTTGACAACGACCAACTGAATCACTGAAGCTGATCCTCTTACAACTACACAAGAAGTCGCTGAAGAACTCAGTGTCGACCATTCTACAGTCATTAGGCGTTTGAAGCAAACTGGAAAGGTGAAGGGGTTCCCAGGTGGCGCTAGTTTTAAGAACCCACTTGCCAGTGCAGGAACCATAAGAGACGTGGGTTTGATCCCTGGAGAAGGGCATGGCAACCAACTTCAGTGATCTTGCCTGGAGAATCCCGTGGAGAGACGAGCATGGCAAGCTACAGTCCATAAGCTCATACTTGGGTGCCTCATGAGCTGACCCAAAATTTAAAAAAATACTGTTGCATTTAAGTGTTGTATTCTCTTATTTTACACAACAACAATGAACCATTTCTCAAGTGGATTGTGACATGTGGTGAAATGTTTCATTCTACATGACAACCGGTAATGACCATCTCAGGGGCTAAGAAGCTCGAAAGTACTTCCTAAAGCCAACGTGCACCCCAAAAAGGTCATGATCATTGTTTGGTGGTCTGCTGCCAGTCTGATCCACTGCAGATTTCTGAGTCCCAGTGAAACCATTACATCTGAGAAGTATGCTCAGCAAATGGATGAGATGCACCAAACTTCAAGGCCTGCAGCCAGCACTGGTCAACAGAATGAGTCCAATTCTCCATGACAACACCCGACCACATGTCGCACAATTAATGCTTCAAAAGTTGAATGAATTGGGCTATTAAGTTTTGCCTCATTCACTCTATTCACCTGATCTCTCGCCAACCTACTATCACTTCTTCAAGCATCTTGACAACCTTTTTCAGGGAAAATACCTCCACAACCAGCAGGAGGCAGAAAATGCTTTCCAAGAGTTTGCTAAATCCTGAAGCATGAATTTTTATGCTACAGTAATAGAGAAACTTATTTCTCATTGGTAAAAATGTGTTGATTGTAATGGTTCCTATTTTGATTAATACACATGTTTCAGCTTAGTTATGATGATTTTAAATTCATGGCCCAAAATCGCAATTACCTCCTCACCAACCTTAATATTTCTAGTATTTCTCCTTTCAGTTGTGTCAGTGTTTGCATTATATAATTGAGTGTTCTATATATTTAGGTGCTCTACTAGTGCATGCATAAATATTTACAATTGTTATTTCTTACTGGTAAGCTGACCCTTTTGCCTTTATGTTTTTCCTTATCTCTTGTGACAGTCCTTAACATCTATTCTGTGTGATATAGTCATCTTTGTTCTCTTTTGGACATTATTTGCATGGAATATCTTTTTCCATCTCTTCACTTTCAGCCTATATATGATCTTCAATAAAGTGAGTCTCCTACAGGAAGCACACAGTTGGATCTTATTTTTGTTTTTTTCAGCAGACTGGCTACTTTGTGTCTTTTTATTAGGGAGTTTAATTCATTTAAATTTAAAGTCATTATTAATAGGGAAGGACTTTTTATTACTATCTTGTTAACTGTTTTCTGTCAATCTTTTAGTTCGTTTGTCCCTCTTTTCCTCTCTTGCTATCTTCGTGTTTTGTTGAAATTTTTTTTATATTCATATGCTTGGATTTCTTCTTCTTTTTCATATCATCTAGAAGTATTTTCTTTGTTCACATGAAGCTTACATGAAAGAAATTATAGCTAATGTCAGTCTATTTTATTAAACTCCTAACAACTATAGTTGCATAAAAAACTCTACTTCTAATTATTTCATTCCACTGCACTTTATGTTACTGATGTCATAATTTGTATATTTTTACATTGTGTAGTCAATGACACAGTCATTTTTAATAGTTATCTTTTAAGTTTTATTATAACTAAAAGTGATATCAGTTCAGTTCAGTTCAGTTGCTCAGTCATGTCCGACTCTTTGCAACCCCATGAATTGCAGCACACCAGGCCTCCCTGTCCATCATCAACTCCTGGAGTTCACTCAAACTCATGTCCATCGAGTCAGTGATGCCATCCAGCCA
Organism: Tragelaphus eurycerus; assembly: GCA_935064755.1. Taxonomy (NCBI): domain Eukaryota; kingdom Metazoa; phylum Chordata; class Mammalia; order Artiodactyla; family Bovidae; genus Tragelaphus; species Tragelaphus eurycerus. The sequence continues at coordinate 17,334,367 of CAKXYN010000039.1, read as the reverse complement.
TCTCATCCTCTGTCATCCCCTTCTCCTCCTGCCTCCAATTCCTCCCAGCATCAGAGTCCTTTCCAATGAGTCAACTCTTTGCATGAGGTGGCCAAAATATTGGAGTTTCAGCTTTAGTATCAGTCCTTCCAAAGGACACTCAGGACTGATCTCCTTTAGAATGGACTGGTTGGATCTCCTTGCAGTCCAAGGGACTCTCAAGAGTCTTCTCAAACACCACAGTTCAAAGGCATCAATTCTTCGGCACTCAGCTTTCTTCACAGTCCAACTTTCACATCCATACAAGACCACTGGAAAAACCATAGCCTTGACTAGGTGGACCTTTGTTGGCAAAGTGATGTCTCTGCTTTTGAATATGCTATCTAGGTTGGTCATAACTTTCCTTCCAAGGAGTAAGTGTCTTTTAATGTCATGGCTGCAGTCACCATCTGCAGTGATGGTGATGAACTACTTTAGCTTCTGTGTGTCTGGGAAAGCCTTTATCTCTCTATCACTTTTGAAGTACAGTTTTGCAAGGTATGGTATTCTTGATTGGTAGTTTTTTCACTTAGCATTTTGAATATATAGTCACATCCCATTCTGGACTGCAAGGTTCCTACTGAAAAGTTCACTAATAGCTTTATGGAGTTTTCCTTACATGAAACAAGTTGCTTTTTTTCTTGACGATTTTAAAATCTGCTTTGTCTTTGGACTTTTGACGACCTGATTATGATGTGTGTTGGTTTGTACTTCTCTAAGTTCATCTTATTTGGGAACCATGAGGATCACTGAATCAGTATGTCTAGTCCCCAGATTTGGGGAGTTTTCAGCAATTATTTCTTTGGGTAAACAGCCTGCCCCTTTCTCTCTCTTTTCTTCTGAGACTCCCATAATACATATATTGGTCCATGTAATGGTATCCCACAAGTCTCTCAAGTTTTCTTCATGCTTTCACTTCTTTTTTCTCCTCTGATTAAATAATTTCCAATGATCCATCTTGAAGTTTGCTGATTATTTCCAATGCTTCATTTAATCTGCTGCTGAAACCCTCCAGTGTATTTTTTCATTTCAGTTATCATACACATCAGCTACTTAATTTCTAATTTAAAAAAACACTTTAAAAACATTTGAAAGTCTCACTTGGTTCATGCATTTTCTCTTTAACTCACTGAGCATCTTTATGACTGCTATTTTGAATTCTCTGTCAGGTAAATTTTATATCTCCATTTCACTGGGGTCAGTTTCTGGAGATTTATCTTATACCTTTGGGACTTATTTCCCTGTTTCTTAATTTTTCTTGAGTCTCTATGTTGGTGTCTGTGCATCAGACAAAATTACCACTTCTACCAATTTTCCTGGACTAGGCTTGTAAAAAAGAAGACTCTCACTGCTCAGCCTGTTTAGTGACTCTGGAAGTCGCTCCAACCATCATACTAGTCCAAACTACCATTTTTGTTCAGAGTGACCCAAGATGTATGGGCTATGCTGGGTCTTGTCAGTGCTCAAATTCAAAAGCCAGTCCCCTGGGCAGCCCTGAGGAAATCTGAACACTGGATACAAGGTCCAACTCTTTCCTACCCACTGCTTTTAACACAATAGCTGAAATCTGGGACTTCCTCACCAGCTCACTCTGTATTGGGCCAGGAGAAGGGGCTGTGTTGAGTATGCTAGTTCAAACTGTCATCTTTTTTCTCAGCGGCCCCTGGTGTTCCATCCGCCCTTTGAGACAGGTAAGACAGAAGCCAGTGGCTTAGGCCACACCCAGAAAAAAATCAAAACATCAGACATATGATCCAGTTCTTTCCTTTTCTTCCCAGGGAGAGCTTGAAGCTGGGGTTTTTCTCCCAATTATATGGCACTTAGTGATTACGGCAAATCAAGTTTTTCTACCAGCTCTGATGTGGCAGTTTCATAACACAATAGGGGTACAAAAGCCTCTCAACTAGCTTCTGGATTTCTCACAAAGGGAATTGGTCAGTATATTATTGATTTGGTATGTACGTTGAAGAAAGGAGGTTCCAGAGCTTGCTATTCTGCCATTCTGCTAACATCACTTTTGTTGAACATAATCTTAAATGATGTATTTGATAAGACCCAGCGTACACAAATAACTGCCTCCTATCTTTCATTCTTAACTTTAAAAAAGAAAGTTTTTATTTAGTGTATTTTAAATTCACCTATACTGAGTGTTCTATACAGTAATTCTTCAATGATCTGAGTTCAGAGATAACAAAGAGCAACTTAATTTTTAAACATTTAGTTGCCAGTGTCACTCAACCAAAACAGCACAAAATAGTACACAGTAGTTTGGCCTATTTTTGCTAAAAAAAAAAAAAATACTATTTTCTCCTATGAAGCACTCAATAGAATATCTACAACACACATACACACACGCAAAATCCAAAAAACTGTAAACAGTATTAACAGTAGTACAAAGACAGCCATAAAGGGTGGCGGCCATCTCCTGATTTCCTTTCCTGTGTATGTTTCCATTATTTTCCTTAATTATTACTTACATCCTCCTTGCATGTTTTTGGCAAGAGTCATTTCTATATGTGTTCAGTTCAGGGCTTAAAATAAAGATGAGCTTCCCTTTTACAGTACTTTTTTAGTACATGCACCACTAAAAAGTCATGGGAAAATCGAATGGGAAAGGAGGGAGGAGAATCACTTTTTCCACTGGTCAGATTAATATCAAAGCTATGTTTCCACAAGTAGGCAGGATCTCTACTCCCCAGGGCCTTTAACCTGCTTATATTTCACTCTCCATCGAGGGTCTCTTCTCCAGAATAAGACTAGTTCACTGAGTAATTACTCTAGTGAGTCTGCGGATTAAAAATAGTAATAGCAATAAATAATTTAAGTACAAGAGCTTGTGTGAGAAAGATTTCCATGTGCTTCTTTCATTGAGTTAGCACAATGGCCTCCAAGTCTTCACAGGAAATCTAAGGCCTACAGAGCTCCTATGATTACTACTGAAGGCTCATCCCTCAAACCAGCGCTTACACAGCCGGCAGAGGAAAACGTTTTCTTACAGTGAACAAGAAACTCCTTGCAAATACCAAATTATGATTCCTTTTATTTTGGTTTTATTAAGTCTGGCTTTCCCCCTGTTAATGAGTGGGTCTCACCTATGAGACAGTCATTTCTTATACGTCGGATATCAGTAAATTACTTCTCATTTATAAAAATATGGTGACAACATCATATTTTTAGCTGAGAATATAAAGATTTATGTTGCTTTTTAAAGTTTCCTTTATAAACCACGCTTGATCTCACAGTACAAGACACAGAGACACTTGAGAATAAACACCCATCTCCTGGACACAACAGATGTCCTCCTTTAAAGCCACAGTCAATCCAAGCACCAGCCAAATCATTTACTTTAATCTGATAAGAACCTTCTTCAAAGTAAAGAGGTGGTTGTGACAGATAACAGCACTGTGGTTATGGCAGGAAATCCACATTTTGAAGAGATTTATTTTGAAGTAAGTATGGGTGAAAGGACATGTGATCTGGGATCTGCCTTAAATACAGCACAGGAAAAAAAGGGATAAAATAGCAAAATGTCATAAATATATGTTCTTTGTTCCTATTTTTGATGTTACTGAATTTTTTATAATCTGTTTTAAAAATTATCGAATTAAAAAACCCTATAGAATCATTTATTACTTGGAATACTTTGAAGGAGTTAGCAAATCTACTTGACTTGTATGCTGGTACTTCATAACCTTAGAAAGAAAGAAAGAAAGAAAGTCGCTCAGTTGTATCTGACTCTTTGCGACCCCATGACTGTAGCCTACCAGGCTACCCTGCATTTCAAAATTAAATGAATAGTTATTCTTTTCCACTGACTAATGCATTAAAGCTTTAAGCACATGTTAGTATCATAATAGTTTCTTTTTCATCAATTAATATCTCTGAAAAGATGTTGTATACTGATGATTTAAATATTTTGTTTTTAAAATGATTAGAATTAAATAAACTAATCCTGCACTGAAATACCCTGTGAATAATCCTGCTGTATCACTCAAGTCCTGACTCTACTCCAAATGAGCAATAAAGGTCATATCAATATCTCTTACAAATTATGTACAGAAAAACCAGTTTTCATTTCATAGATGTCACAGAGGCACAAAGGGTACTTTTAGTGATTTTTCATGTTGTGGTCTGCATCGTGGTATTGTCTGTATTTCAAGTTGTTGTAAAAACTCTGCTGGCTCACAGATCAAATCAGCAGAGATCAGGAGGGGCCACATTTTGTGAAAAACTTACTTTCAGCTACTAAGAGGAAGTGTGATCTATCTACAATTTGTATTCAGAAGCAAAAAGAAATCTTCTCTCTTCCTAGATTAAAAACAACAAAAACAACAAAACTTCAGGATAGAGGCCAGAGGCAAAGATTTCAACCCTCTCATATCTACATGTGCTAAGACCTAAAAAATGCTAAGTACCAACCCCACAACGAGGCCTTCAAGTTTATTTGAAATCATGGCTTAAACTGTCTAAGAAAATACTAGGTCTGTTAAAGTATTTAAAACCTCCTTTAAAAAACTTAATATATAAACAAACATTACTCATAGAAATCTAAAGTCAAATATAATATTAGGTGAAGAATTCTCACTTCACATCAACTACCTTCTAAACAGGGCAATTTCTACATAATATTCTTTTAAATAGGAAAAGATTCTCTTACATGGAAATTTAAAGTATAATTATAAAACTCAGTTCGCCTACATTTTAAAATCTAGTATACAAAGTGAAGTATTCCTGTATTAGGACTATTAACATCAGTAGCAAACAATTTAATATTCCAGTTATGTAATAAATGTTTTTTTCCTAATAGAACATTCCAAGAGAAACTAGTGGTTATTTTTTATAATTGAAGGTCAAGCATAATACTGAAAAAATAGGTTCCACTTTTAAGATTGTGTCTGTAAATCCTTTGAAGCAGAAAATTTGTTTTCATAACTCTACTTCTCTCCCTTCTATTGTAAAGGATTGTTCTCCTGTTTTCTAAGTTCACGAGCATCACTGGATAACCTCGGCTGAATAATTTAATCATAGTTTGTACCTGTCATGGCCTGGATAAACTCTACAAAGTAATGATCAGTACTTCCGAATTTTATGAAAAGCAAGTACTTGCCTTCATGATTTTTTAAAAATGCTGACTTGTGTCCTCATTGAAGGCAATGAGCCTTAGAGTTTCCCTCCTGTGGCTACAGACTTCCTAAAATGTAATTCTGGGATGTTCATCATGAGTTTTTATTGGGAGGGATGTCACCAAGATGGTGAACTGTTGTTCCTGACTTCACTCCTCCATACAAGAATAGTAACTATTAATAACAACTATGCACTATACACTGAGTATCCTAGTGAGGCCGTGCACCATCCCGTACCATGGAGACCAAGGTCTGCAATATAGTAACTGTGGTGCATCATTCACTTACAACTCGTGTGTAACAGTTAAAAAAATGAATAGGGGTCTTAGGCACACTGGGGAAAGAGGAGAATTCCAGATTAACTCTGAAAAGTCTGTTGGCACAGGATTAAAAGAGTTCTCATTACTGTAGAGAAGAGATCAAAGAGCTGGAAATAGAGGGGCCAGCTATGACACAGGAAGAAAAGAGGTAAAGAAGCTGAGGGCGGGCGGTCTGTGAAGATGCCATCAATCCTATCCCACTACCCTCGGGCAGTACCACAGGGACACATGCCAGGCAATGGGAACACTGAATCTTCTGAAAATCCTGACATCACGGCTCTGGGGCACAATGGTAAAGAATCCTCCTGCCAATTCAGGAGATGCAAGACGTGGGTTTGATCCCTGGGTCGGGAAGATCCCCTGGAGAAGGAAATGGCAATCCACTGCAGTATTCTTGCCTTAGAAATCCCACGGACAGAGGAGCCCAGTGGGCTGCAGTCCACAGGGTCATAGAGTCAGATGCGACTGAGCACACAAACACACACAATCTTGCAAAGAGTGTTTTCAAAGGAACCACGTGGATTTTCTTGGTAGAGTATCCTAGCAGCTAATACCTGTCACTGAGTTGAATTTTCTATATCATGGATCAGGATTAAACCAACAACAATCACATTTAGGAACTGTTTTTGGATTTGAGAAAGAGGAAGTATTCAGTTATTAGGATCCTCATTCAAACTGCTTTCTAAAGAAGGGATAACCACAGAACCTAAAAAAAACAATAATCAACCAGCCTTAACTAATGAAAGATTTCACACAAGTGTCAACAGATTTGAAAAAAACAAAAAATTAGACTTTGTGTAAAAGAGTTATGATGAAAAATGTATGCTGGGTCCCCCCAGGGCAGGCTCTGTGGGGTAAACCAAGAATTCCTCTCCTGTCTGTGTGGCACCCGAGGATGGGAGGAGACACGGAGAGTACTCAGGTGAGGCCAGGGCTGGATCATCCCCAGGTGCCAAGGCCGGGGGAGCTAACTGGACAGAAGAGGGGCAAGGGCAGAAGGAAGAGCTGGTGCGAAGGTAAAAAGCAATGTGAGCTCAGGAAACCAGTCCACTAGGGCAAGTGTGAAGGAGGCTGCTGGGCAGAGAGAAGCCTGGAAATGCATGAGGGCTTGAAGGATGGACTGACACCTTCCCCAAAACCCACACAGTTGTGTGTAACGAGTGTAAAACTCTCACAGAGAACTGGAGACAGTAAGTCAGCAGACAGAGAAGTCAATGCTTAAGAGAGTGGACAGCAGACAGGTACATGGTAAGCGACAGAACAGACCAGAGCCAGCTGAAGCCCAAACCTGCAGTGGAAAGCACAGGAGAAAGCTGATTCCACCTCACCTTCCCAAAGTGGACTGGTTGACTTCTTGAAAAGGAACGGCTAGCCCACTGCATCTCCTCCCCTCCCAGGCAGACGAGTGCGCATCTTACTCTCAGAAGGGGCTGAACAGAAGGCGCAGACACAGCTCAGGGGTCTACAGTGAAAAACTCAGCAACTCAATGATAAAAGTGAGTAGTTCAGCCACCAGGTAAGGCCCACAGGCAGCCAACCTCCAACACTGCCATGGTAGAGAAGATAGTACAAGACTCTGAAGTCCAGATGGGTCTTCCAAGCAGAAGGACAGGTCCACTCACTACCCCACCCTCCAGGCTTTACTTTTTAGTATCTACATTACAAATATGAGAGGACAACCAAGGATCACCACACATTTGAGAAAAGCATCTAATATGAAAAAGAGAAGCCAAAACCAAACCAGAAAGAACCTGGAAAAGACAGACAATGAAGAATGCAGAAGAATACTTCAAAAACTCAATATCCTCACATTGTTTTGTCCTCCATGAAATAAGAATTATATATATATATATTAAAAAGAACAGATCAGAATCTAATCAGAAAACAAAAATAGAGCTCCAAAAAGTTAAAAATGTGATAGCATTAATTTTTTTGAAGTCAAAGAAAACTTGGAGGATATATAGCTCAGCACATCACCTAGAAAATTACATTAGGCAAAGAAAATAAACTGGGAGAGAAAAGAATTAAAATCGGGGGGGAGGAGCTAAGATGGCAGACGAGTAAGACGGGAAGAATACTTTCTCCTCCACAAATCCATTAAAAGAACATTTGAATGCTGAATAAACTCGATAAAACAACTTCTGAATGCCGGCAGAGGACATCAGGCACTTAGAAAGACAGCTCACTGTCTTCAAAACGAGAAAACGAGCCCTGCGGTAACTCCTTTTGCGGAGAACTGGCGTGGACACCAGCATTTGCTATTGGCAAGTGGGGGCTGGGCTAGGAGGAGCGGCGAGGCCTGCGTTGCTTTGAGAAAGGATTTGGCCTGGCTATCTCGGGCGCTATCTGAGTGAAATAACCAGACTGTCGGTTATCTACTACATCAAAAGCCAGCCCTAACTTAAGACACCACCAGGACTACCTGCGGAACAAAGGGCTGCACAGAGTTGGCCAGCTGCAGGCCGTCCCACACCAGTGACAGGCAGCCAGGGCCAGAGGCGGGCAATTATAGCCCTAGAGAGACACTGTCTAACGGAACTGTGAGTAGGTTTCTGTGCTGACTCACGCTTCTTGGGGCTCTGGATGGTCAACATCTGCCTGAGAAAGTGCGCTGTTTGTATACCCAGAAAACTGAGTGGCGGAGAGGCGATAAGTCGCAGCACCTGCGCTAGCTGAACATTTCATCACCTGCACTACTCGGATCTGGGAAGGGCATAAAACGCAGACTCAACCAAGTCTGTGCTTCTGAGGATTATCTGAGTGCCCAAACCTGGCCGGTTTAGATTTGGGTGTTCATCTCCGCCCCCTCTGTAACAAGGCAGAGATCAGATATTGAAAAGACCTGTAAACCGCCTCAATAAAGAGAATTCAACAAACTACCAGAATATAGTAAGGACACTCTAAATTTGGCAATTTTAACAAAATGAAGAGACAAAAGAATACCCAGCAGCTAAAGGAACAGGATAGATGCCCACCAAACAAAACCAAAGAGGAAGAGATAGGGAATCTACCTGATAAAGAATTCCGAATAATGATAGCAAAATTAATTCAAAATCTCGAAATCAAAATGGAATCACAGTTAAAGAGTCTGGAGACAAGGATTGAGAAGATGCAAGAAAGGTTTAACAAGGACCTAGAAGAAATAAAAAAGAGTCAACACATAATGAATAATGCAATAAATGAGATCCAAAACACCCTGGAGGCAACAAATAGTAGAATAACAGAGGCAGAAGATAGGATTAGTGAACTAGAAGATAGAATCCTAGAAATAAATGAATCAGACGAGAAAAAAGAAAAACGTATCAAAAGAAATGAGGACAATTTCAGAAACCTCCAGGATAACATCAAACGCTACAACATTCGAATCATAGGAGTTCCAGAAGAAGAAGATAAAAAGAAAGATCATGAGGAAATACTTGAGGATATAATAGTTGAAAACTTCCCTAAAATGGAGAAGGAAATAACCACTCAAGTTCAAGAAATCCAGAGAGTCCCTAACAGGATAAACCCAAGGCGAAACACCCCAAGACACATATTAATCAAATTAACAAAGATTAAATATAAAGAACAAATATTAAAAGCAGCATGGGAAAAACATCAAATAACTCACAAGGGAATTCCCATAAGGATAACAGCTGATCTTTCAATAGAAACTCTCCAAGCCAGGAGGGAATGGCAAGACGTAATTAAAGTGATGAAGGAAAATAACTTACAGCCTAGATTATTGTATCCAGCAAGGATCTCATTCAAATATGAAGGAGAAATCAAAAGCTTCACAGATAAGCAAAAGTTGAGAGAATTTTGCACCACTAAACCATTTCTCCAACAAAAACTAAAGGACATTCTCTAGAGCAATACAATAATAGTGGGAGACTTTAATACCCCACTCATATAATCTGGCTGTAATAGACAAAGTAAAGAGGAAAACATATTTACTTATGAGCCTCAAAAAATTCAGTTCACTCAGGAGTTTAAAAAAAAAAAAAAAAGACTTATTTGTTCACTCTGTGGAGGTTTATTGACTATTTTGTGGGTTTGATACCACTTTGGGTAGTAGGGAGGAAGAGGTGACAAATGTGATCCTGTCCTAAATAATATATTGTGGTAAAGATAGACTTACCAATACAAAATACCAAGATGTGCCTAAAGATGAGGACACACAAACTGGACTTTTTGTTTCCTGAACTTTTCATTTCGAGAACAAACCTCCTAATATAAGATGAATTCACCATGATTTTTTTTAAGTGTTCTTTGTGATTAAAAACAGAAAGCCATTGGTTAAGAAATTACATATACTCCTCCCCACCATCACTCCCCTTCTTTCTTCCCATTTCCCTCCCACCCTCATTGATCCTTTCCTTTGTCCATTTTCCCCTGCAAAAAAAAAAAAAAAAAAGATTCAATTTCCTTCCACTTTCTAGCTCCACTTTCCTTAAGGACCTTGGAGTCTTCTGTTAAAAAAAAAAAAAAAAAAAAAGAGTATACTCATTATGGTTTTGGACTTTCCATGTGGCTCAGCAGTAAATAATCTGCCTGCAGTGCAGGAAACACAAGAGATGCAGATTTGATCCCTGAGTCAGGAATATAAAAAAAAAAAAAAAAGAATTAAAATCAAATCATCAATCTTAAAGGACATCTGAATAATAAGATTTCCTAAAAGTGAAAAGAAAATATCACAGAGCTATGACAAGTCCTTGGAGGCAAAGGATGAGTTGGAAAGTGACCACCATGTTCTAGCCAAACCGGTGAGAGAGACAAAGCACATCTTGAAATTCACAACACTCTGACAACGCGTTCCACCAAAATGAAGGGACAAACCACAGAAATACAGGTGCTGGTCCCAGATAAACAGGGAGATGAAGGAATGGGCTCAGGCTCCAGGTGTGCTGCAGGCCGAGAGCAACTGGTCCAGGCTGAGGGCCCAGGAAACAAGTGAGTCGGATGCGCCGCATGGGGTAGTGAAATACTTCAGAGGAGCCTTTCAAGTGTTTGCAGAGCGGAAGGATTAGTTCATGATCGGTACATTGACAACCAAGCAAATAAGTCAGGCAACTTGACTAATTCTGGAAAAAGCAAACGACTGCATGACGATGGCAATGCCACCCCGGCTCTGTGATGAGTCACGTGTGCCCTCAGCAGGAAGACTGAGCATGCTGGGCGGGCGGGATGGGGTGGGGGCGTGGGCGGTCATGGAACAGGGGGAGAGCCAAGTCCTCATCTCCCAGGCAGGAAGTCAGTGGAGAACACCCGAGGCCGAAAAACATCAGGCTAGCAAATAAGCCCACCACTCAGAAGTCTGGAGGGAAACAAGCAAAAGCGGTGACCATGGGAGCAGGAACCTGGGAGCGGGAGGGATGGCACCAGGACTGAAAGGTAGCTTGTGTTTTTAAAAAATATTCATTATAAACCTAGCACTACTATTTGACTTTTAAGAACCTATAGCTCTTTAATAAAAGTAAAAACAAACAGGAAGGGAAGCTAGAGGGACCAGGTCACACCCTGACATCACCTCTAAACTCTCGGGGCTGGGGCTGCCCTGGGCTCCGCCGGGTGTTATCCACCTCCTCCCCCGGGGCCCCCACCACCCTCTGCCCCAGGAAGGCAGCCACACCCAACTCCGTGAGGAACACACCTGGTGTGCAAGCCACTGCTGCGTGCGGCCAATGGGAACCTTCGAGTAACTTCAAAGAACTGAACAGCCACTCATTCCCTCACGGGACACGAACCAAGAAAAAGGCAGCCCGGCTGGCAGAAGCAGCCACTGGACACAACAGAAGACACCAGCCCAGGGATGAAGTCGTAGACAAGGAGAGTTGGGGAGAACTTGGGAGCCCCCAAATCCACCAGCCCTACTCCAGAATTTAGGCACGTGGAGCCTTCACTATCTTCCCTGATGTCAGCCTGAGAATAACCACCTGTAACTTTTCAATACAAGTAAATAATTCCTGGCAATAAAGTATTCAGGAGGTGGACTCAATAGGGCTAAGTGACTAAGCAGAGGGTACAGACAAAGGAAGAAGGAAAGCTGAGCACAAATCCTGCCTGGTGCGGAGATGATCAGCAACAGAGGCGCAGGGCGGGTGTGGAGACTGACGCAGAGCATGGACCACGTGGGATTCCAGCGGGGGGGGGGGGGGGGGGTGGGGTGGGAGCGGCGGGTGGTCTGTGGGCAGCCTGGGCTTGGTGCAAAGGACAAGAGGGAGACGGGAGCACACCACAGAGCTGGGAAGCTACAGATGCACATGAGGCAGCAGAAGAAATTACCCTGAGAACAGGAGAAAAGCAGGGGAAGGCTGAGGCTGAAATCCAGCAAGAGAAGAGGAGGGCAGGAGCCCAGGGCAGCTGCTGGGAGACGACCTTCAGCCAAAGGAGGATCCCAGGGAGAAGATGTTCCAAGACCCCAGTGCCTGGCGGCAGGCAGCTTGAGAAGAAATCGGGGGAAGCTGGCAGGATAGGCCAGCAGGCCAGGACTGGGTCCAGTGGGAAGGGCAACTGGCTCGGGGAGGGAAACCGCAAACGCCGGGATGGAACAAGCCCTGTTTAATCAGGGGCTGCACTGACTGTAGAAACACGTGTTGCTAACTCGCCTCACGGGCACATGGCTTTGACACCTGAGGTCCCTTAAAAGAAGCCAAACACGGTTGGCGCACCCAGACCATCACATGCCTCTTGAGGAAGCTGTGACAGAGAAGGGGCAACTGAGACAAGAACGGGACAAGGCCGCCAGCCTGAGACGTCCTCTGCAGAACCCTGGTCCCCGCCCCAGAGGACTGGTTCTACGAGCTGCTTTCTTGCAGCTCCCAGGAAGGGCGGAAACTAGGCAGAGTTTTCTTCTGGTGCTTTTCTGCTCAGGACTGTGACCACAAAATTCTTTCTTCATTTAACCTAAATTTGTCAGCTCCAAGTCTGAGGCTCTTTGCTCCATCCTGCTCTTGCGGGCATAGATCCTCGGTGTCCTCTGAGGAGAGCGGTGTTTGCCCCGAGACACAGACTGGATCGCCCGCCAGCACGCCTGCCTTTCCTAATGGTAGTTCTCCAGAGCCAGCTGAAAGGCTTCGACAGTGAGTGACACTCGGCCAAGGCTCAATGCAAGTTGGCTGCATATCGGTAAACATTCATGTCTGAAGAGCCACAGTGTCAACCCACCCAGACCACCCCCCTCAAAAAACTAAAAAAAAAAATAAATAAAACAAACATATATATATATGACAAATAGGAAAATACTAGATCTCAAAATCACTTGTTTGTAAAACAGTACTGCTTGTATTTTAAAAGAGTTAACAGGAAACAGCCTAGAATCCCATCACAATCAGAACTGTCTCAAGATGAGAGAGTCACAATGACATATATGCATGACCATGTGTAAAACAGATAGGTGGTGGGAAGCTGTTGCACAGCACAGGGGGCTCAGCCTGGCGCCCTGAGATGACACAGAGGGGTGGGATGGGGGTGGAGGGAGGCTCAACAGGGAGGGGATATATGTATACTTGTGGTTGATTGACGCTGTTGTCCAGTAGAAACCAACATTGCAAAGCAATTATACTGCAACCAAAACCTAAATTAAAAAAGCAAAATTTGGGGGGGGGGCATCCTGGAGGCTGTTTACATCAGACAGAAGGTTATTAACTACATTACAAACACTACACTGTCTTCATACTCATTTTCCATGAATAATTTTGAAACCAAGCAAGAGATATGAAAGAATGACCGAGACAGAGGGAGGAATGTTTCAGTTCAAACATGAGCCACAGAGCATCCATTCATCTCTGTGTTGAATTCCTCCAAGGTCGGCAATATTTTTTGAAAGGCAATGGAGCACTTTGCTCAAATGAAACATCATCCATTAGCTCTAAATACAGACCCACGAAAACAGTCATCTAGACTGAGGCATGGGCCAGGAGCCCAACCACCTGCAAAGCTCCCCTGAGGTCCTGACGACCGGCTGAGGGAACTAAGTCCATGGCCTCAGCCGGGCTTCGAAGCTGCAGCCCATCTCCACTCCATCCCGCCCACGCTGTCTGCTACCTCGGCAACCACACTGGACACAGCACAGGATGGCTGTGGGCCTGTCTCCTGGAGCAGCCCAAGGCCCTCAAAGGCAAGTGGGCATCTCACCCACTGTGTCCCCCACATCTCCAGGCCCCATGCCTGTCACACTCCAGGTGTGCGGTCTGCTGAGGTCATACGGTTGGCACAGCTCACGGGGGACCAAGATAGGAGCCTCACAGTTCCATCACTCTAGGCGAGAGAAGAATGTGAAGCTGAGACTTCCTCTGACATAGTCTGAAGTGCCTGTACGTGTGTTCCCTTATCTGGTCATTACAAAAGCCCTGGGAATTAGGCAGGAAATAATTCACACCCCTCGTCACAGAGGAGGAAACTGCAGCAGGGAGAGGTTAAGTGCCTATGTGCAAGGGCACTCACTGGGCCGCGGACGCAGCCTCTGAGCAGACAGCAGGGACAGCAGAAGCCTACAGAAATACACTGATGAAATAAATAAACCCAAGTGCTTCACAGAGAAACACACATATGCTACTGGGTAATTAGATGCCTCTAGGGGAGGGGGAGGGAAGAGACTCAGAAATTCAGAACAGACTACCTTTTGTAATTCTCACAACACAAATTTTGAAAAGAGGAAAAAATATTGAACATTTTTACTTGAAAAAAACTGTAAATATGAAATACATAGTGACTATAGGCAAGCAGTTTATTAAAAAAAACAGTTCCCCCCAAATTTATGGTTTCATATTATACTTTACCAAAATTAAACTGAAATCTTGAGTGTGAAATGTCCTGGCATTTAATGGATTCTGCTGTACTTGGAAAACACAAGTTTTATATTTACAAAGGTTTTACTTAAAAAAATAATAATCAATACATAATTTATTAGGTTATTATATATTGTTTTATCATGAATATAAAATAGGCACATTAAAGGAAAATTTGAAATCAGGTTTTAAAAATAACCCAGAGGCTTATCAGCATAAAATAACCACCATCTTGTGACATTTTGATTAATTTCCTTCCAGTTCTTTTTACAAGATGGGTAGTTTCCTTTGGTTGTTCTATGATGTGGTACTCACACCACACATACCATTTTTATCTTGGCTTTTTTCTTAACACTATATCACAAGAGCCCTTTTAGATTATACATCATCTTTATAACCACAATCTCTAACTTACTGAACTCCAATATGATCCTTTAAGTGGTTATACCATAGTTAAACCAATGGTTTACTTAACCATTTTTATACTAGCAGACTGCTGCCAAACTTTTACTATCATAAATGCTTTAATGACTACAACTTTTATTTTCTTCCCATTTTGTTTTAGATAAATCCCTAAAGCATATTACTAGATCAAAACAGATGATAATTTTTAAGACTTGCTTAAAAATTGTATTAAATTTTTGCTTCCTCAAAGATCTAATGCATACTATTACCAGCTATGAATGAGAATATTTATTTGATTAAACTCTTATGAATGATCAGTTAAGTCATCTATATCACTTTTTCTGTTAATAAGTGAAAATATACCCTCTCTGTATAATTTTGCTTTTTTCCCCCAGAATACATACATGGTGGGAACACCATGATTACTGACAAGCTGAACCTCTTTTGTGAATAATTTATGTCCATTATCCATTTATTAATTGGCTCTTTCTGTAGACTTTAAAATACTTTTGTATGAGTATTTTGTATAATTAAATTATTAACTCTGTTTACAATACTGACAGGGCGTATTATTTCCTCAATCTATGGTTCACACAAAATTTTTGTGTCGGTTGTTACTTGGGCAAGCTCAGTGCTCTTTTCCTTGTGACTCTTTACGAGCCTTTTGAGTTGGCTCTTCCCCACCCTCTCCCTGTGTTAGTACTTACTGCCTTTCCCCCTCAGCTCACGCGGTTTGAATATGACACACCACGTGCAAGAGGTGTTACCTGCTGGTCGTCAGGCGTCCATATGCCACAGGTGATTTGACTTTCCAAGTTGATCTCAGATGACCAGTGTCTTTGTCCACTGACAGAACCAACCAGGACAAACCCATCTCGGTACGAAATCAGTGCTTGCGTCCCATCGTGGCTCCATGTGAAATCGCTCACCTTTGGGACACACAGACAAAAGGAGTCAGCTTGTAATCTGAAAGGGAAAGCACTATCTGTAGTCATTACCTGAGCCTTTGGCTAAGATCAAGATGGCCTTAAACAGACACTATACTATGTTGTATGTATTTTAACGGTAATATATAAAAGACACTGTTTGGAAAGCATATGCCAGTGCATGCTAAGGGCTTCACACACACATTACTTCATCAAGCCCTGATAATACCTCCTACAGAGGACATATGTAAATCCTCCCTGGTCTTACAGAGTGGCCAGTGGCAGAGCCAAGACTGTCCCAGGGCTGTGTCCCAGCATCCTTGCATTTAAACACTGTTTGGTCTACGGCCTCCCCCTTATAACAGATTCTCCATCAATGTCTCTCGGTTACTTATCAAGAAAGCTAAGGTTTCAGTTTCTGATCATATGTTTCTCAGTCTTGCTAACATTCCCACAATCAAAATGAGAAAATCTAACCAGAAAACATTACTTATACTTGTGTACTGAGTTCTATCAAATGCATTTATTCAAATGACCACACGTTTTTTTCTTTTAATCTATTACTGCAGTAAATTACTTCTCAGTTTTATGCCATCCTGCATAGCTACAAAAAGCCCAGCCTGGAGGTAAAGTATTGCCCTTTGAAGCCGAAGTTGATTTGCTTATGTGTTTGGAATTTCTACACCTACATCTATATACAGGAGAGAGTCAAACTCATGTTTTGTTTTGTTTTGTTTTAATGTCTTTGTTTGAATTTATTAGGGTTATGCTGACCTCTCAGTATGAGATGGATCAGATCAGATCAGATCAGTCGCTCAGTCGTGTCCAACTCTTTGCGACCCCATGAACCGCAGCACACCAGGCCTCCCTGTCCATCACCAGCTCCCGGAGGTCACTCAGACTCGCATCCATCGAGTCAGTGATGCCATCCAGCCATCTCATCCTCTGTCGTCCCCTTCTCCTCCTGCCCTCAATCCCTCCCAGCATCAGAGTCTTCTCCAATGAGTCAACTCTTCGCATGAGGTGGCCAAAATACTGGAGTTTCAGCTTGAGCATCATTCCTTCCAAAGAAATCCCAGGGCTGATCTCCTTCAGAATGGACTGGTTGGATCTTCTTGCAGTCCAAGGGACTCTCAAGAGTCTTCTCCAACAACACAGTTCAAAAGCATCAATTCTTCGGCGTTCAGCCTTCTTCACAGTCCAGCTCTCACATCCATACATGACCACAGGAAAGACCATAGCCTTGACTAGGCGAACCTTTTTTGGTAAAGTAATGTCTCTGCTTTTGAATATGCTATCTAGGTTGGTCATAACTTTCCTTCCAAGGAGTAAGCGTCTTTTAATTTCATGGCTGCAGTCACCATCTGCAGTGATTTTGGAGCCCAGAAAAACAAAGTCTGACACTGTTTCCACTGTTTCCCCATCTATTTCCCATGTAGTGATGGGACCAGATGCCATGATCTTCGTTTTCTGAATGTTGAGCTTTAAGCCAACCCTTTCACTCTCCACTTTCACTTTCATCAAGAGGCTTTTTAGCCCCTCTTCACTTTCTGCCATAAGAGTCGTGTCATCTGCATATCTGAGGTTATTGATATTTCTCCCGGCAATCTTGATTCCAACTTCTGTTTCTTCCAGTCCAGCATTTCTCATGATGTACTCTGCATATAAGTTAAATAAACATGGTGACAATATGCAGCCTTGACGTACTCCTTTTCCTATTTGGAACCAGTCTGTTGTTCCATGACCAGTTCTAACTGTTGCTTCCTGACCTGCATACAGATTTCTTAAGAGGCAGATCAGGTGGTCTGGTATTCCCATCTCTTTAAGAATTTTCCATAGTTTATTGTGATCCACACAGTCAAAGGCTTTGGCATAGTCAATAAAGCAGAAATAGATGTTTTTCTGGAACTCTCTTGCTTTTTCCATGATCCAGCGGATGTTGGCAATTTGATCTCTGGTTCCTCTGCCTTTTCTAAAACCAGCTTGAACATCAGGAAGTTCACGGTTCACATATTGCTGAAGCCTGGCTTGGAGAATTTTGAGCATTACTTTACTAGCGTGTGAGATGAGTGCAATTGTGCGGTAGTTTGAGCATTCGTTGGTATTGCCTTTCTTTGGGATTGGGATGAAAACTGACCTTTTCCAATCTTGTGGCCACTGCTGAGTTTTCCAAATTTGCTGGAATATTGAGTGCAGCACTTTCACAGCATCATCTTTCAGGATTTGAAATAGTTCCTCTGGAATTCCATCACCTCCACTAGCTTTGTTCGTAGTGATGCTTTCTAAGGCCCATTTGACTTCACATTCCAGGATGTCTGGCTCTAGGTCAGTGATCACATCATCATGATTATCTGGGTCTTGAAGCTCTTTTTTGTACAGTTCTTCTGTGTATTCTTGCCACCTCTTCTTAATATCTTCTGCTTCTGTTAGGTCCGTACCATTTCTGTCCTTTATCGTGCCCATCTTTGCATGAAATGTTCCTTTGGTATCTCTGATTTTCTTGAAGAGATCCCTAGTCTTTCCCATTCTGTTGTTTTCCTCTATTTCTTTGCACTGATCGTTGAAGAAGGCTTTCTTATCTCTTCTTGCTATTCTTTGGAACTCTGCATTCAGATGTTTATATCTTTCCTTTTCTCCTTTGCTTTTCACTTCTCTTCTTTTCACAGCTATTTGTAAGGCCTCCCCAGACAGCCATTGTGCTTTTTTGCATTTCTTTTCCATGGGGATGGTCTTGATCCCTGTCTCCTGTACAATGTCACGAACCTCATTCCATCATTCATCAGGCACTCTATCTATCAGATCTAGGCCCTTAAATCTATTTCTCACTTCCACTGTATAATCATAAGGGATTTGATTTAGGTCATACCTGAATGGTCTAGTGGTTTTCCCTACTTTCTTCAATTTCAGTCTGAATTTGGCAATAAGGAGTTCATGGTCTGAGCCACAGTCAGCTCCTGGTCTTGTTTTTGCTGATTGTATAGAGCTTCTCCATCTTTGGCTGCAAAGAATATAATCGATCTGATTTCGGTGTTGACCATCTGGTGATGTCCATGTATAGAGTCTTCTCTTGTGTTGTTGGAAGTGGGTATTTGCTATGACCAGTGCATTTTCTTGGCAAAACTCTGTTAGTCTTTGCCCTGCTTCATTCCGTATTCCAAGGCCAAATTTGCCTGTTACTCCAGGTGTTTCTTGACTTCCTACTTTTGCATTCCAGTCCCCTATAATGAAAAGGACATCCTTTTTGGGTGTTAGTTCTAAAAGGTCTTGTAGGTCTTCATAGAACCGTTCAACTTCAGCTTCTTCAGCGTTACTGGTTGGGGCATAGACTTGGATTACTGTGACATTGAATGGTTTGCCTTGGAAACGAACAGAGATCATTCTGTCATTTTTGAGATTGCATCCAAGTACTGCATTTCGGACTCTTTCGTTGACCATGATGGCCACTCCATTTCTTCTGAGGGATTCCTGCCCACAGTAGTAGATATAATGGTCATCCGAGTTAAATTCACCCATTCCAGTCCATTTTAGTTCACTAATTCCTAGAATGTCGACATTCACTCTGGCCATCTCTTGTTTGACCACTTCCAATTTGCCTTGATTCATGGACCTGACATTCCAGGTTCCTATGCAATACTGCTCTTTACAGCATTGGACTTTGCTTCTATCACCAGTCACATCCACAGCTGGGTATTCTTTTTGCTTTGGCTCCATCCCTTCATTCTTTCTGGAGTTATTTCTCCACTGATCTCCAGTAGCATATTGGGCCCCTACTGACCTGGGGAGTTTCTCTTTCAGTATCCTATCATTTTGCCTTTTCATACTGTTCATGGGGTTCTCAAGGCAAGAATACTGAAGTGATTTGCCATTCCCTTCTCCAGCGGACCACACCCTGTCAGATCTCTCCACCATGACCCACCCATCCCGGGTTGCCCCACAGGCATGGCTTAATTTCATTGAGTTAGACAAGGCAGTGTGCGCCAGTAGTTCATTCCTTTTTATAGATGAGCAATATTCTATTGCATAAATGTGCCACAACTTATTCGTTTCTCCAAACTGCTGGGTATTTGGTTGTTTCCAGCATTTGGTTATTTTACAGAACTGCTATGGAGATTCATGTGCAAGACTTTTTGTAGACATATGGTTTCATTTTTTCTTGAGTAAATACCAAGGAATGGAATTAATTGCTGGGTCAAACGTAAGTATATGTTTAAATGCATAAGAAATTACCAAACTTTTCCTAAGTGGATAAACCATTTTACACTCCCATTAGCAGTGTGAGCGAGTAGGTCTACACCTCACCAACACTTGACGTTGCCAGTCTTTTATTTTAGCTATTCTAGGTATGTAGTGGTAAAGTAAGGTAAGTCACTTCAGTCGTGTCTGACTCTGTGCGACCCCATAGATGGCAGTCCACCAGGCTCCTCCGCCCATGGGATTTTCCAGGCAAGAGTACTGAAGTGGGGTGATGTAGTGGTAGGACATTGTTTTTAATTTTAATTCCTGAATGACTAATAGGCTGAGCATCATTTCATGTGCTTCTTAATTATTTGCACATCGTCTTTTAGAACCTACCTGTTCACATTCCTTGCCATATATATTTTTATATCCATTCATGTTTACCTATTCATTATAAATATATACATACATATGTAAATACACACACACATATACATGCGTCTTTTACCTTACTTTGACGTAAAAATTCTAGATACAATCCTGTATCAGAATATGTGCTTCAAGTAATTTCTCCCACTCTGTACCTCGCCTTTTCATTTTCTTATCAATCTCTTTCAAAAAGTAAAAGTTTTAAATTTTTATGAAGTCCAATGTCAAGCTTTCTCTCTTATGTTTCAGGTTTTTTGTATCCAATCCAAGAAACCTTTACGTAACCCAACACTGCAAACCCAAGTTTTCCAGAAGTGTTATTTAGTCGCTAAGTCATGTCTGACTCTCTGTGACCTCAAGGACTGAAGCATGCCAGGCTCCTCTGTCCTTCACGTTCCGGAGTTTGCTCAAATTCATGTCCATTGAGTCAGTGATGCTATCTACAATTTCATTCTCTGCCACCCTCTTCTCCTTTTGCCTTCAATCTTTCCCAGCATCAGAGTCTTTTCAAAGGAGTCAGCTCTTTGCATCAGGTGGCCAAAGTACTGGAGCTTCGGCTTCGGCATCAGTCCTTCCAATCAATGTTCAGGGTTTATTTCCTTTAGGACTGATTGGTTTGATCTCCTTGTTGTCCAAGGGACACTAAGAGTCTTCTCCAGCACCACAGTTCGAAAGCATCATTCTGCAGGTCCAACTCTCATGTCCTTGACTATTGGAAAAACCACAGCTTAGACTATATGGACCTTTGTCAGCAAACTGATGTCTCTGCTTTTTAATATGCTATCTTGGTTTGTCATAGCTTTCCTCCCAAGGAGAAAGTGACTTGTAATTTCATGGCTGTAGTCACTGTCCACAGTGATTTTGGAGCTCAAGAAAATAAAATCTGTCACTGCTTCCACTTATTCCCCTTTTATTTGCCATGAAGTAATGAGACTGGATGCCAAGATCTTAGTTTTTTGAATGTTGAGTTTTAAGCCAGCTTTTTCACTCTTTTCTTTCACGCTAATCAGAGGCTCTTTAGTTCCTATTCACTCTCTGCCATTAGGGTGGTATCATTTGCATATCTGAGGCTGCTGATACTTCTCCTGGCAATCTTGGTTATTCCAGTTTGAGATTCATCCAGCCCAGCATTTCGCATGATGTACTCTGCACAGAAGTTAAGGGTGACAATATACAGCCTCATCGTACTCCTTTCCCAATTCTAAACCAGTCATTTGTTTGAAGTTTGGTTCTAATTGTTGCCTCTTGATCCGCATACAGATTTCTCAGGAGACAGGTAAAGTGGTCTGGCATTCCAGAAGCGTATGCTTTCACATTTATGTCTGTGTTTCATTTAGAAGTTAATTTCTACACAGGGTATATGGTAAGAATCAAGGTTCTACTTTTTAAATTTTCAGTACAGATATTCCGTTTTTCTGCACCATTTGTCAAAAAGACTATTCCCACTATGTCAACTTGACTTACTATGGTGATCATTTCCCAATAGATACAAATACTGAATCATTATGTTGTACATCTGAAATCAACATAATGTTGTATGCTATCATACTTCAACTTAAAAAAAGACTTTTCTTTCCCTTACTGAATTACCTACGCATCTTTTACTTACCTTTGATTACCTTGTAATCTCTACCTTATCTATAGTTATATTCAACTTTTCATTCATAAAATTATTTTAGGTTTTATCTTTCTTCTCTTACTCAAGTCTTGCCAGCAATTTATCAGTTTCATTGATTTGTTTCCAAAGAACAAATTTTGGGGGATTGAACCTGGGCCCAGGCAGTGAAAGCACTGAGTTCTAAGCACTGGACCACCATGGAATTCCCAGCAATTTCTTAAATTTATGTTTTTGTTATTAACTTCTAACCCATTCAGAAATTATGATCCTTAATCATGACATCTACCAATCAAAATCTGTTTTTGTTTTATTAACACCCTAAAATCCAGGGTGGCAAACTATGGCCAGTGGGCCACATCTGCCCTGCCACTTATTTTTGAACAGTCCAAAAACTATAGTTCTAAAGGATCAGGGAAAAAAATTAAGAGAATATTTTGTTATATGCAAAATTATATAAAATTCAAATTTTAACATCCATAAACAAGCTTTTAATTTTATCAACAGAAACTTTTCTGGTTTCCTTTCTTGTTTTACAGTACTTATATAATATCCTAAAGTGTGATTCCTAGTCCACAAAGCCTAAAATATGTACTGTCTGCCCCTTCAAAGAAAAAATCTGTGAAACCTTAGAACATGATCAATTTTTGTAAACATTCAAATGATCCTTGGTTCTCTAATTGGTGAATTCAGAAACTACAAATGTCCATTAGGTCAAGCTTGTTAACTGTGTTGCTCAGATCTTCTAAACCTTTGCTGATTCCTTTTGTTGTTGAAATCTCTCAGTATATCAATGAATTTATCAATCTTTACTTTCAGTTCTATCCATTTCCTTCATGTGTTTTGATATTATTATTAATAAGTACATATATATTTAAAATATCATCTTAGTAAACTACACCTTTTATCATTATGTGGTAGCACTCTACAAACTAAACATTACGTTCTATCTTTAAGTCTATCTTATTTGAAGGTAATATGTGCTACCCCAGCTTTTTTTTTCTGGATATATGCTTAATATATTTTTTCATCCTTTTAAACTTATACACGTCAAGGTTCAGGTATGATTCTTAATAAACACATGGCTATGTTTTTAAAAATGCAATCAGTCAAGCATCATCTTGATTGGTGAAGTCAGTCCATTTACATTTATTCTAATTAGTGGTATTTTGATCCTGTTTCTATCACCTGAATTTACTTTTTCAGTTTGTGTGTGCATTAGTCACTCAGTCATGTCTGACTCTGTGACCCCATGGACTGTAGCCCACCAGGCTTCTCTGTCCATGGGGTTTTTCAGGCAAGAAGACTAGAGTGGGTTGCCATTTCCTTCTCCAGGGGATCTTCCTGACCCAGAGATCAAACCCGTGTCTCCTGCATTGCAGGCAGATTCTTCCATCTGAGCTACCAGGGAAGCAGTTTGTATTACCTTTTATATCTTTTCTAACCTAAAAAGAAATTGGTATCTATGATTTCCCCTGTTGCTTATACTTGGAAATGTTCACCTCCTTTAAAATTTGTAGCACTACTGGATTTATCACATTTCAGATAATAATAAAATAAATGAACAAACACAAAAAAGGACATGTACTTTTTGCTGTTTTCCCAGACGGGGTTATAGGTTGTCAGTGACCAGCATGTTTCCATCACGACCGTGGCAGAACTGTGTGAGATGACTTCTTGACGGCTCATCTGAAGTTACTGAGAAAATGCTGTTTGCTTAGGAAAACTCAGAATTTTGGTTTCTCCGTCCTTATGTTCCAACCAATTAAATTATTTAGTTTTTCTTAAGGACCAAAAAGATTTTTGACAGACAACATATTAATTCCACAATAAAATTTATAAGTCCTTTCATTTTGCAATGATAACACTACTTATTTACATGCGGTTTAACTCACTTATCTTTGTATAAAAGGAGCAGCTTCTTACTAGAGGCTAAAACGTATAGCCAGTGATAAGTCGCTTTTCTGAGATACCAGCAATGTTACAATCACAAAAAATTGGTAATATAGGATGTTTATAGAAACTAATTGGGAGTATCAAATTAGTCAGCACAGAGTAATAAGACTGTATCAAAACTGGGAAAATAAAACCAGGGGAAAGCAGTTCCCCGTGCTATAATGGAAACAAGCAGAAAGCCCTTCTTTGCCGGTCTTTCTGATGCAGAGGCTGCCGAATTCCTGCCCTTATGAAAGCGAGCAGCCTGACGGCCCCTGCCCAAGGCAGCCTTTCCTCAGTCAGCCCGAGACCTGCGCCTGGCACAGCCGGCCTGTGACTAATACTATATCATAATGCAGGCACGCCTCCAGACTCATTTCTGAAATAAAGAACTCACAATCATTTCCTGAAAAAACGGAGTGATAAAGCTTCACTTGGCTTCTGCCAAATGTTGGTTACTTCGTGACAATGAAAGGCACACTATATAACAAAGATCACCTGTCATTTCTTCTCCAGAGTCTCACGGCTCTCTGGGCAGACTTCAAGGACGCGCCTCCTCCCCCAGACACTGCTGCCAGCGCACAGCCCCTCTGCTCTCTCCACCAGTGAGTCATCGTCATCGGAGCGTGACGCTTCTCAGACAAGACGTGGCCCCAACAGAATTAAAAGCAACTCCCCAAAATGCAAGCGCTTAACCATACTTGCTCAGTGGGTTCTGAGGTTTGCAGAATCAAAAGGCCCAAGAGCAAAACTATATAAAAACCTGGATCAGATCACAAGATACAGTGGTTACTTTGGATCAACCTGAAGGGCACAGGCTTTTGTGAGATTCTAGGTGCTTCTAGATGTTCTCTGGTCCATGGAAGCCCATTCACCTCCAGCTCTGAAGTCACCCTCTCTCATTGCTAAAACCCTTTTTCTACCCATTGAGTAGCGAACTCTCAATGAAAAGAAAAGCCAAGGGATGACGTGGGGGCAGAGACCACACAGCTACCACCAGAGAAGGCAGAAGCCTCACTCCTCATCACCAGGACACAGTTCGGCAGCACCCTGGGGCTGAAGGTGGTGAAGCCTGAGCTCTATGGACATACTACGAGCACGTGTGTTTCTGCTAAAGAGAAAACAGTTTATCGTCTGGGAACAAGACAAAGATTTGGAGTCAACCCTGGGTTCAAAAACTTCCCCGGGTGAGTTACTAGGCCTCCGTGGCCTGAGTCCTTTTCTTTGTTAACTCAGAGTAACATCTGTCCAGCAGGGTTCCTGTGGAGACTGAGGGAAGGCCAGCACCGAATGACACCCCGAGGTCCCCCTTGCTGCCTTTCTCCAAGTAGTGCTTTGAAGACCTTGTGTCGGCCAAGGTCTGAAGATAGGCCTCACCTGATTGCTGGGCCCTTCTAGGGAAAGAGTTCACACTTCAATGGATGGGAGAACAACAGCACTCTAGAGACCTTCATGGGCAAGTTCAGAGAAATCTGCACTGGACAGAAAGCCGTAAACAGTTGCTGCTTCAAGGCCTGAAGCTGGTCTCTGGTGATGACCTCCTGGTGACTGTTTAAGGGCAGGTACACCCTGGGTTGAGGTCTTTGGGTGTCAGCACCTCACAGTGCTTCAGGCACCATCACAACTCGTGGGGTCAACCACCACGTCCAGATGGTGTCATAACATTTTCTGTATTTAATCCTATGTAATCCTCTAAGTAGGGTGTCTCTGGTAGCTCAGTTGGTAAAGAATCTGCCTGTAATGCAGGAGACCCCAGTTCAATTCCTGGGTCGGAAAGATCCCCTGGAGAAGGGATAGGCTACCCACTTCAGTATTCTTGGGCTTCCCTGGTGGCTCAGTTGGTAAAGCCACCTGCAATGTGGGAGACCTGGGTTTGATTCCTGGGTTGGGAAGATCCCCTGGAGGAGGGCATGGCAACCCACTTCAGTATTCTTGCCTGGAGAAACCCATGGACAGAGGAGCCTGGCGGGCTACAGTCATGGGGTCGCAAAGAGTCGGACATGACTGAGCGACTGAGCACAGTCCTCCTAGTTATCCCTGGAGGCAGATACTGTTACAGTCCCAGGTATACAGAAGAGGAAACTGAGGTACAGAAGTGAAGTGTCTCCTACAAGGAGTCATGACCGAGAGGCTGACTCCAGAGCTCACACTCGTGACCACAAGGTCTACCTTCCAGGTGATGTGAACTTCTCAGGGCGTGGAGGTCTCCACATCTGTGGCTCTATTTCAGGTGAGTTAGCAGGCACAGGGTGGGTGCCATCTCTTCCTTCTTTCTCTCACAGGGGGATACAGGAAACTGATAAGGCCTTCTTAGCCCATCAAAATTAGTACATTGACCTTACCAACTAAATAAACTCACAAAAACAGAACATTGTGCTTTTACTGGGAGGTAGGTTTGCCTCCTGTGATGGTATCTATGAAGTTACTCAGCCTAACAGTAACTGCTGACAACAGGTTCATTCCCTGCTATTTTCTGTCACTTCACCAGTCTGAACCTCTCAAAGTTGGTGAGCTTGTAGCTTATTTAAGCAACAGCTGGGAGAAGAAATGGTAAGAATTCGTTTCCTTGGAAACATACAGGCAGTTGTGAAGACTATCCCTACAGAGTCAAACAGTCTAAGAAACCCCTCGTCAATAAGGTCCCGTGAGGACTCCAGCCTGGCAAATCCTCAGGTGGGACCCGAGTCATTATACACCTGGGACGGGAGCTCCATGCAGCCATGCGCCTGGGGAGAGAGAGCCAGGCTGGTGCCATCAGCCACCGGAACCCACCGAGGGGTTTAAAGCAGCACAGCTCGGCGGGTGTCCCGGGAGCAGTGGTTCCCCACCAAACGGAGACAAACTGGCACCGGAAAGGAGGGGCTGAGCGCCGACCACAGGTGGCCCCTCTAACTGGAACCCGACAGAGCGAGGGCTGAAACTTGGCCTGAGGAGCAGGTGCTGAGAAGCACGCGGAGTTGCCCACGAGAGCATGCAGAACACGACAACGCGGGGAAACACCTTTGCAGGGGCGCAGAGACGTCTGCACCAGGAGCACTGCAGAGGGTCTGAGTCAACAGGGAAGCACAACAATGACGGTGCAAAACGACTTTGTAGATTCAACCTAAGCTCGGAACATGGAGATCCTCACGACAGTCGCACGCTGGAAGAGACGGAGGCGCCGTCCCTCCCCCTCCAGAGGAAGCTCGAGGAGCAGGCCCTGGCTTCACTCGCCCGCCTCTGCCCAGCCCCAAGGCACCTCCCACTGCTCACCTGGGCCCCTCGGTCATTGACCAGCTCCACGGACCACCGGCCCTCATACTGGATCCACACGAATATCCCGCCATCCGCGTCGCACGTGGCCAGCTTCTGGTAGGGCTCGTTCCACCTCACCAGCACGACCTGGAAGACGACCAGGAAGACATTTACTGCAGGGAAGGAACCCGTGGGCAAGGAAGCCATTTACGAAGTTATCAGACCCAGAACTAAAGAGAAAGTGAGGTCAAAGAAAGGACTCAAGGACGGCAGGAGTGGGGAGAGGGCTGGGGACAGATCAGCAGAGGGAAGGATGGATGTGTCTCAGGGACTGGCCCACGTGTCAAGGCTTCCTAACAAACAGTGGGCATCTGAGCAAACCATAATAAACTCCAGCACGAAAAACGGCCACCACCATGAAAACAGAGAGCAAGCCAGGGCCTGCCTGTACCCGCGCTGCCTCCCGCAGCACCAGGATCGCTCCTCTGATGGTCCTGTGTGGTGGGAAAGCAATTTTCTCAAAATTCATTGTGTATCTGAATCGGGGGCTCTTCATTTAGCACAGAAAAAAAGAAAAGGTGGGGCCTTTTTAATCTCATTTTTTCCCCTAAGTGAAACTTTCTATGTCTTTTCCAAGACTACCTTATTTCCAAATAGTTCAGCATCTAAACATGCCAATTTGGAAAAAAAATACACAGTAGAAATAAGTTGCTTGTGATTTATCACAGAGGAAAGATGAAGAAATAATTAACTTCAAAACTGATCTTAATTTTTAAATTTGATAAATTCTGAATCTGGACAAATCATTTTCATCTTTCTCAACTATCACTCCCTCAGCTAAAAGTGGACCCTGCTAGGTGGTTGGTGGCATCGGCCCTCACAGAGCCCAGTGAAACCTGCAAGGACACAGGGCTATCAAGTGGTCGCAAGAAGACACAAAACCAGCACCTGGGGTCACTGGGGGCAGGTTCCAGAGTGTGGCCTGACCCACCCGTGCTGGTGACTGAGATTTCATTCATTCAGCTCTTTTTTAAAACTCTGCATAGAGAGCTGAAAGGCTGCGATCTTCTGAGACCTGGCCATCATCAGCCAACCTAACCTAGTCAGTGGCCCCCATGCCAAACGGATACAAGCTCTCCATGGATGTAGGCACTGCCCACTGCCTGCCACTGGCCCATTTGACTTTGTCCCTCCGTCAGGACTGCCTGGCTCGCTCTGGTCACAGCTCAGCAGGTGCTGCCCTCACCGCAGCCCCCGCCCCAACTCCTGTGCCCATGGATCCAGGCTCCCTCCGCCCCGGAGCCCCGGCCACCTGAGGGATGGGTGGAGGTACCCTCGCTTCTGAACACTGATGTGCAGGAATGCCACGAGCATGCCAAACAGCCCCGTGTAAGTTATGAATCTCATTTGGCTATAGCTTTGAACGGTGGCTGAAAACTATTTCAAGTAGGTTATTTTCAACTCCCAAAGGCATTTTAACAACAGCCAATAACACTGACTGACTGCCTATTATCAACTGTTAGGTTGAGAAGGTAGAAGTTAAGAAATCCTGGTCCATGTGGAGTTCAGTTCACTGAACAAACATCACATCCTGCTCTATATGCAGAGCTGGGAACATATGACAGACAGGAGGTGGATGGTGAGGAGCAACAAATCCAGACCCATTATCTTAAAGTCTAGTTTCTAAAGGGGCTTCCCTGGTGGCTCAGCAGTAAAGAATCTGCCTGCAATTCACTCCCTGGGTCGAGAAGAACCCTGGGAGAAGGAAATGGCAAATTGTTCCAGTACTCTTGCCTGGGAAATTGCATGGACAGAGGAGCCTGGTGGGCTATACAGTCCCCTGGGCCACAAAGAGTCAGACACAACTGAGAGACTACGACTTCCAGTTTTAACTTGTTCTAATTTTTAAAATTCTGTATTTAAATTACTGGTCCAACTCTTAAGTGTCTTTAAACGCACCAAATATGTCATAAAATTTATAATTTCCAAGCAGCCAACTTCATAAACTTCTTTCAGACCCAGTGGTGCTTGGCCCAAGCAGTGCTCACCACAGCGTGCCACAATCCAGTCCCCGAGACATGCTCACCGTCCAAGCCCACAGCCACTCGTGCATTTCAGAACAGTGATGGGAGGACCCAGTGTGACAATTAAGAACGTGATCACTTTTAAACTATTTAAGTTAAATACGGTAAACATTCGTCTACTATAGTCTTCCTTGCTGCTGCTGCTGCTGCTAAGTCACTTCAGTCGTGTCCGACTCTGTGTGACCCCATAGACGGCAGCCCACCAGGCTCCTCTGTCCCTGGGATTCTCCAGGCAAGAACACTGGAGTGGGTTGCCATTTCCTTCTCCAATGCATGAAAAGAGAAAGTGAAGTCACTCAGTTGTGTCTGACTCTTTGCGACCCCATGGACTGCAGCCTACCAGGCTCCTCTGTCCATGGGATTGTTCCAGGCAAGAGTACTGGAGTGGGGTGCCATTGCCTTCTCCGATAGTCTTCCTTACAGAATAGTATTTTGATGACAAGGCATCATCATTCAGAAAACAGAGGCGAGTCACATTTTCTATACTTTTGCCTTTTTCCTTTAACATGCATTGCCACATATGGTTGCATATTTAGTTATCACCATCAGTAAAACCTCTCCTTGAGAACAGCCTGCATAGTCACAGCATGACATGGACACAAAAGAGCAGAGGTAAAAAAAAGTATCTTACAGTTATTTCTAACATTAAAAATGTCTTGGTCTTGTGGTAACTCTAGTGGTTGTTGGACAAACAAAAAGTTCACAGACTCGTCTTCATCTTTTCATAATTCTGGATGAGTTGAGACTCAGCAGTTAACAGAATGCAGCCCCCATCCACACACTACTTTGCTGGGAGTGTAACTGGTGTAATGGAATATAGGTGGGTTGCTCCCCTAAATTAAGAGAAATCTTTCCAGTGACTCTTGGTTTAAAAACAAAGTTTTCAAAGGCAGTGTTGTTTCCCTGGGTTAGTTTTCTCATTTCCTCTCTCGTCTGTGATTCCGAGCCGCCCGTCTTATCTCCCGGCAGTTTATTTCCTGTTCTCCCAATCCCTCCAGTCTGCCTGGCAGAGTCAGGACATACCAGAGTGCTGAGGAATTGCCGAGCGAGCGGGGCCAGCTGTGTTCTCAGTCGCCCAGATCGCACGGCAAGGTGCTGAGCAGCTGCCCAAGCGTTCCAAGGCAGAGCCTCCTTCCCTCTGAGAGGAAGATGGGGCTCCTCTTTGCTTTGAGCACAAGAGAGCCCCAGCATTAAGGATGTTAGGTGAAGCGTGCATTCTACTGAACAGACAGAATGTAAGTCAAGTTTTGACTTAGGTCTTTGATTATTCCCCCAAAATGCTAGCCTGTCAAAATAAGATTTCTATTGTTTTATAGTTATTCTTATCAATAAATACTTATGGAGGAATATTAAAGGCAGAGAAATTCACAGTAAAAATGCAGTGCAGGTCTGTGGAAGGCCTCTTTGGGCTGTTCTGTAATGCCCTCAATAAGTCACTTCACCTTCTATTCCTGGCACTGTTTTTAGACAGAACAAAGCCCTAGTGTCAGCTAATCCACCTCAAGGATGTTCATCTTTTGAGACAGGAACCCTTCAAATAGTGTTGGTAGAAAAACTGATGCTTTTGAATTGTCATGCTAGAGAAGACTCTTGAGAGTCCCTTGGATAGCAAGGAGATCAAGCCAGTCAATCCTAAAGGAAGTCAGTCCTGAATATTCACTGGAAAGACTGATGCTGAAGCTCTAATACTTTGGCCACCTGATGCAAAGAATGGACTCATTAGAAAATAAGATGCTGATGCTGGGAAAGAGTGAAGGCAGGAGGAGAAGGGGACGACAGAGGATGAGATGGTTGGATGGCATCACTAACTCGATGGACATGAGTTTGAGCAAGCTCCAGGAGTTGGTGATGGACAGGGAGGCCTGGCGTGCTGCAGTCCATGGGGTCACAAAGAGCCGGACACGACTGAGTGACTGAACTAAACTGAGTTATATTAATCTCTAATCAGTGATGTCTTCTGAACTGATGATTCAAAATGTTCCATTCTAAAACAAGGGAGTTAACCTCCTATATCTGGAAGAACATAGATAGACTACAAAAGCATCTGATTCTCAAAACAGCCTGGTACCTGGAGCAGGCATTCTCATCTTCACTTTATAGAAAAGGAAACAGGTTCAGGGAGGTTCCCTTGCCCACAGCACCCAACTGGTGAGAGGCAGAGAAAGGCTCGGAACCAGGCACACTCATCCCTGGTTCTTTGTGTCTTCCTAATTACAAAGTGAAGTCAGGCATAATCATTTAGGAGTCTATTTTGGGGGGAATACTGATTCATGCTAGGAAAATGATTATATTTGTGAAGTATACTCAATGTTTTTTTTTAATTAGAATGCTGAAATATCTAGTCTATAATTTTTGACCATCCAAAATGAGCTATAAAAAATTGTTCAGAAGGGCTTCCCTGCTGGCTCAGTGATAAAGAATCCGCCTGCCAATCAATGTAGGAGACACGGGTTCGATCTCTGGGTTGGGAAGATCCCACACGCCGTGGAGCAACCAAGCCCATATGCCACAACTATTGAGGCCCCAGTGCCCTAGGGCCCATGCTCTGCAACAAAGAAGCCATTGCAATGAGAAGCTTGCACATCGCAACTAGAGAGTAGGCCATGCTCACCACTAGGAAATCCCGTGCGGCAACAAAGACCCAGCACAGCCAAAAACGATGATCAATAAAAAATAAATAATTTTTTTAATGTTGAGAAAACTAGAAAAACAATCTTGGGGCAGAATCAGGAGACATAAGCACAAATGATGAGAAGTCCATGAGAAGTACGCGAAAGAGAACTTTCTAACAAGGAGCAGGAGAGCTGCCTATCCGTGGAAGGGGCTGTCTTCAAAAGGAACCTGGAACGCTGGAAACCAGAGGCGGGACAGCCAACTGCCAAGGGTACCTGGGAGCAACTCATCTAACCAGGGTGGGGCAGGGGGACTACAACTAGGGAACCTCCATATTACCATCCATTCAACTCTGAGATGACAAATCAAAGTTAAATGCGGCCTTAGCATCAGTGATGTTACCGCCTCCAAAAAAAGAGGCTGATTTAAGCTCTTAAGCATCTACCAAGTGATAAACTGTCACTAAATTTGCTAAAGGGAAATTCAATTATTAAAGTAGTTAACTTTGCTATTTGAATTAAAGTTTTATATATTACATATTATTAGTACTCTTTGTCAACCAGGTGTGTACTTTAGTGATTTATAATACACTTAACCTAGTAGATTAATTTTCAAGATGTTCCTCTCCAGCTCTCAGAGAAGCTAAGACAGCTGGATTCTCAGCATCTTGCTCTTTAAAATCCCTATCTCTCAGCCCAGCACACTGAGCATTCAGTCAGGAAACAGCACTGCTCCAGGCACATGGCCAAGCTACCAACTGAAGACAGAACCTCAGCTCACCCCCCGACAGGCTGACGCTGACCCCAGCCGACAGCAGGCCTCTCAGCTCCGGAGAGCAGGACACAGCTGGAACCAGGAAGCTTCTCACTGACCACAGAAAAGCCGAGTGGCAGTCTGCTGATACCCTGTAGCTTCATTGTGTCTGAAAAAGGAAGTCAGCCTAGACCATTTCTGAAGATCCTTCCAGCTCTAATACTTTGACACACTGATTTCTATTTGGACAAGTACTGAACAAATACGGCATTATCTACTCCTAAGTGCAATATCCTACAAAACTTAAATACTGATATATTTACCACCCAAGAAAAAAAATCTAGCACATGGATCATGACATACCACCTGGCAGGAGGGTGCGTAGTTGATGGGAGGGGGTGCAGCTGAGCGAATATGTTATCATAACTCGATTCAGAATCTGACATGAAATACAAGTTTCTTCCTAAGTGCTTGCTTATGATTTTTAAAACATGAGTGATGTTGCATTTTAAGTAATTAGTTCAAAAGTTACAAATAGAACTGCCTTATAACCCAGCAATCCCACTGCTGGGCATACACACTGAGGAAACCAGAATTGAGACACGTGTATTCCAATGTTCATCGCAGCACTGTTTATAATAGCGAGGACATGGAAGCAACCTAGATGTCCAGCAGCAGATGAACGGATAAGAAAGCTGTGGTACATATACACAATGGAGTATTACTCAGCCATTAAAAAGAATACATTTGAATCAGTTCTAATGAGGTGGATGAAACTGGAGCCTATTATACAGAGTGAAGTAAGCCAGAAAGAAAAAAACCAATACAGTAAAGCATCTGAGCCACCAGGGAAGCCGTCCAATACAGTATACTAACGCATATATATGGAATTTAGAAAGATGGTAACAATAACCCTGTATACGAGATAGCAAAAGAGACACTGATGTATAGAACAGTCTTGTGGACTCTGTGGGAGAGGGAGAGGGTGGGATGATTTGAGAGAACGGCATTGAAACATGTATAATATCATATATGAAACAAATAGCCAGTCCAGGTTTGATGCAGGATACAGGATGCTTGGGGCTGGTGCACTGGGACGACCCAGAGGGATGGTACAGGGAGGGAGGAGGGTTCAGGATGGGGAACACGTGTACACCTGTGGCGGATTCATATTGATACATGGCAAAACCAATACAATATTGAAAAGTTAAAAAATAAAATTGAAAAAAAAAAAGTTACATAAAAACCAAGTCTCTATATAGAGTGACAGTTAATTTTATGTGTCAAGTTCACTGTGCCCCTTTGGATTTTGGAGTCTACATGTCCTAATTTGGGTGTGACAATCTAGCCTGTTTACCTAGTGACCCCAAAAGCTGCTGATTTTGAGGGGGGTCCAGAAGAAGAGAGAGCTCCTCATGGATCAGGCCACCGTGTGACCTGCTCTGTGCCCTGCTCACGTGATCCAGCAGATTCTGTGGTACCCAAAGCATCAGTGTCAGAAAGGGATGCTGTCTGGAGCCTTTGGTGGAAGAATCTCGGTGCAGGCCTCGGGGTTTGGAGCACAGCCCTGCCATCCTCCACAGACAACGACTCTCCTTCTGAGAAACAGCTCTGGCCTGAAATAGACGGAACACGTAACCACGGGCCAGCAAGTCTCCATGAGACCCAAGCTGCCCATCAGGAGCTGGGTATTACCTGACCACCAGCTGTAAGTTAAAATATCAACATTTTGGTCTAAACTCGTATGTATTTTTCCTTTTTAATCTTTTTCTAATCACAGGAACATACACCAAGTAAAACTCAAACATTACAGAAGTATATAAATAGAAAATGAACATTGCTTGAAATGCTGTCTTAACTATTTGGCGCACATTCCTTGAGATTCATATCTCCTGTTCCCTGGCGAACAGACCTGCATGACATCTTAATCCAAATAAATGTGCATTCACCCTCCTCTTTCTAACAGCAAGTTTCTCACATCACCTCCCAACAACTAGTTGTTGGGAGGTGATGTGAGAAACCTCCCAACTCCCAATCTCCCAACTTAATTTCCTGTCATAAACTCTGCACACATTATTACCTTGCCTTCAAATAATTTCCTATTCCTCTATTTTGTACTTAAACTGAACCACAAACTCACGGGCTGCTTCTGCTGTCTGTCCCCACATCACAAGACCCAGGTGCCTGGGAAGAGCAGCTCCTTGGTAAAGAGCTCGTGTTAACCAGCCAGGACTTACTCAGGAAAGTGACAGGAATCCTCCCCCAAACACACCTCTAACTCATCTTCATCAGAGTCCCTCACGGTCCTCCCGAAGGTCTGTTCCACCAGAGGGGTTCTCAGGGCTCCGGGAACTGACTCAGTCTCCAGTTAGATGAGAGACCCACCACGGGGGTGAGTTTTCCAACTTTCTCAGCAGGCAGCCGCACGAGGGCACAAGCCAGCCACTGCTGGCCGCTCGGCCTCAAGACACAGAACGCATGCGAGGACCAGCGTCACTCGAGAGCCACAGCGGAGCTGGCCTCCCACGGGGTGCTTTTCCCATCTGAATTAACCTGCACCTGCTCCCCACCTCCTAATCAGCCACCCCACACTGTATCTCAGTGTGGGGCACAGTCCTAGCCTGAGGGTACTGCCTGACTGTTGTCTGAATGGATTCCAAGTGGAAAAGTAGTGCACTCAGGGATGGAATTACAGACTGGTGTTTAGTTTTGCTTTTTTATTGAAATACAGTTGATTTACAATGTTGGCCTTCCCTGATAGCTCAGTTGGTAAAAAATCTACCTGCAATGCGAGAGACCTGGTTTTGATTCCTGGGTCGGGAAGATCTGCTGGAGAAGGGATAGGCTACCCACTCTAGTATTTTGGGGCTTCCCTTGTGGCTCAGCTGGTAAAGAATCTGCAGTACAGGAGATCTGGGTTCGATCTCTGGGTTGGGAAGATCCCCTGGAGAAGCGAACAGCTATCCACTCCAGTATTCCGGCCTGGAGAACTTCATGGACTATACATAGTCCATGGGGTCTAAAAGAGTCGGACACTACTGAGCAACTTTCACGTTCACTTACAACGCTGCATTAGTTTCAGGTGTACAACAAAGTGATTCAATTATATATATACACATTCTTTTTCATATTCTTTTCCTTTATAAATCATTATAAGATATTGAGTATAGTTCCCTGTGCTATATAGTAGGTCCTAGTTGGTTACTATTTTATATATAGTATATGCTACTCCATAGCAACATATACTATAACATATAACACACATAACATATATATAACATATAACATATAACATAGTGTGTATATGTTACTCTCAAATTCTTAAATTATCCCTCCCCGCTGCCTCATTTTTTTTTCTTTTAATCAGTTAGCAGATAGCATTGACTACAGCTATTGTTTCAAAATTATTTATATCACAAAAATTAAGTAAAGAATGGATGTCTGTGAGAAAATAGAAAGCAAAACCAGTACAGTTTTGTACTGAAAACCATAATCACATTAAAATTAACTGAACTTTCTCTGACTTTGCAGTTAAAGGGAAGGAAACTAGAATTTTAAATACTCTTGTTAGAAAATCCTTGGATGCATCTCACTGTACATTTGGTTGCATTTCAACTTTTTCTGAGACATGGTTATTATGAAGATAGCACCATATGGAAGGAATGAATCATCTGTGGGAGGTCAACTCAGAACTGGGTTTTGGGCGATGTTTGTGCATTTGAAGCTCAAGGCAGCACAAAAGAATTCTATTTTACTTGTCCTCAGAGCATCCCTGGGAACCTTCACAACTTTCTCAGTAAGTCAGGGAACATTTTCGTTCAACAACATACATCCAAGTTTTATCCAAGGCCTTCCCATGACTTCTCTCTGAGCCAGCACGAAGACTCAGGCTCCTAAAAATCATCCTGAATACCACATTGCTTTTGAGAGATTAATTTTAACCACACTGTGGTACAGACTGAAACACTCTATAAAACCAGATGGTCACAGAGAACTATAAAGAACTCGTATCCATTGAAAAAAAAAAGAAAATAAGAACAGAGTGAGGAGGTGCAGTCTCCACCTACTAGGGTGACTCCAACGTACAGTACAAGTTAGAAGACAGCACTCCAAGTGAGCTCAGCGAGGAGCCCAGGCTCAGGTGAGCTTCGGACTGTGGGATGAGTCTCTAGGTCTGGAGCGCTCACTACCTGCTGAACGCTGGTAAGGCCTCACCCACACCCTTGGCCCAAGGCTCTACCCCACAGGGCTCCTTGGAGCACCCTCAAATGGAAGGGCCCGGCACAGCTCCAGCTCTGGCACTCGCCATTGTTTGATACCTTCTGTTTAATTCTTGGGTTGTGGGAGATACTTCACAAGAAGACCCAGAACATGTGCAAAGGATGAAAGTGTGAGCACATGTTCACTGAGCTCTGTCTGAACAACAGGTCAACCTGAACCACAACTACCTGCAGCTGTTCTCTTCTCAACTGAGAGGTCTTACCAAGACCTTAGCTGCTGCTTACTTACTTCAGCACACAACCAAGAATACCATTCTGTCCCATCAATGATTCCATGTTAGGAAATGAAATGCCATCACTCTTTTACGTTACACAATGCACAGAAATACACAAAATAAATATAGCTTAGGAGGGTGAAAAGCCCTGCTGAGCTTCTTCTCAAACTGAAGTATGACTTTCACACTTTGAAAGGCTAGAATAGAAATTCTGCATTAATAACTGCATACAAAACTACTACCAAGAGGATTTAAGTCATTTTCAACAATGCAATTATTTACAAGAGACACTGAGGTGGCAGACTGCAGCATTAACAGGGATATGACACTGGGTTTACACCCCAATTAAAATGCATAGGACACAGTGGAGGAGCCTGAGGCACTTCATATATTTATTGAGCATTTGCCCTGCTCCAGACACCACGCTGGAGCTAGAGAGGCAGCCAAGTCTGGCACTTGGCTCACACGCTCGAAAAGCTCTCAGGACTAGGGGGCAGGCAAGCAAGTGTCCAGCCATCAGCTCAGTGAGGTGCTAGGAATGCTCAATGCAGAGGCTTTGTTAGCACAGGTCTCTTCAGGAAAGGCATTTTCAGGTGTCTCCAAACCCCGAGGTCTACGGCACTGTTTAGCATTCCCTGCAAAAACACTAATTATCTAGAATTCCTTCAAAAGGCAAGAGATTTCTGCTCAATACTCCCTTTTAGAGTGAAAATTGGGGTGGGCTTTTTGCCAGCTGCAAACAAAAAATTATAATTATAGATTCCCCAATATATTTGGCGCTTGAGATTTCCACTTCAAAATACTTCTCAGTGTTTCATTTTTCTGTGCATATGTGCCTCTGCAGTATAACTTATCACTAGATCTCAGTCAACAGCCTGAAATCCCTGAAATGTACTTTCAGTTCTTTTTAAACCTAAATTCCTAGTTAGTAACTCTGTATTTGCATTTAGTTCTATGTTTCCATTTACTAAAGTTCAACTATTTTCCATCTTGCTGAAGATCCATTATTCTACACATCTTTAGAACCTGTTGGCAGATGCAAACATAACATTCTTTGTGAAGGGAATTACCAAAGGCAATGTGAATGGTCAAAGAATCCAGCCACTGTTTTACTAACCTGTAAAAACAAGAGTCAACTCTATTCCATCAGGGGTACTGCTAACCAAAAACAGGGCACATGCCTTGCCAGCCCCTGGTGAATCGCATGACCTGCTAAGCCTTGGTTTGCTCAACCTGTAAACAGAGGTGTTAGCACGTGACCAACAGGACTGCTGCAAGAGCAACTGGAGAGAAGAGTCACCACCGTTCGGTTCTAGACTTGCCATCACCTCCTGAGTTCTTCACACATATCACCTCCCTTAATCCTCATGCAAACCCGCTATGGGGTAATGAGGACCATCCTCACTGCAAAGGTGAGGAAACTTCGGTTTAGAGGTGCTCATCAGTTTCTCTCGAGTCTCTCAGCAAGTGGAGACAGAGCCAGCAATGAACCTGGTCAGTCAGACCCCAAACCCTGTCTTTATCTCCGAATTGCCTGCCTTCCTCTTAGACACAATGCACGCGCAAGTCTAGGGCCAGGGCCTGGATGGAACAAGCCCCACAAAAAGCATTCACATTTGCGGCTGTTATGAAGAAGCATATTGGTTTTTAATGCTGGTGAGGAATCCTCAGCCCCGAGAGTGGCCTGGGCGTCATATCCCACCCGTGTACTCATGAGCAGTAAAAACCCAGCCTCCTGCCTCCCTTCCAGCCGCCAGGGCCCCACCTGCCCCAGCCTGAACCATGTCCCCTGCACCCCCTTGCTCCCTCCCATTGGCTCGGCTAGGCAGTCTCCCAAAGCCCACCCCAAATGGGTGGGTCCAAGGTTCACCCTCTGCCCAGCTCTCAGCAGGGAGAAAGCACACAGCCCGAGAAGCAACCTGTGCCCTCCACCCTGTGTCTCTGGCTGCAGGAGTGGAGCTGGACCCCTCATCGAGTCTGGCCCTGCTCACCCCATGTTGCTCATCCCTCTCCCCTGAGAGCCCCTCCTTCAGTGAACTGTTCCAACCCCAAGGGGCAATGAGGATCATCCCATGCAATGACTCAGACCCCATCTCAGACTCTCCTTTGAGGACACCAAACCAGAGATGCTCTGTAAGTCTGCAAGATGAGAAACTTGGTCAGTGGCTCACAAAGTCCTGCCCCAGGTTCAGCAGCACAGAACCACCTGGGAATTTGTGGGAAAATGCAAATTCTCAGGCTGCTGAAGACCAGGTGATCAGAAATTCTGGGTTGGGCTTTTGGTAACTCCTCAGCACTCTCACAAAACCGGTTTGGGAGCTCACCTGGGCCCTGAAGGCAGGGCAGTGGTGGCACCCACGGACTGGAAGATGCTTCAGCTCCAGGTACACTTCCTACCAGGCGCTCCAGGAAGGGCACTCGCGAGAGGTCTGAGCAGCAGGAAAACACACACACACATGCAGACACACACACACATGGAGAAGGTAACAGGGAGAGAGAGCCTCTGCATGTATTCAGAACTTATTTCTCCAGCAGAAATAGGAAAGGTAAGATTCACTTTGTAAAATTTTTGGTAAGAGCAAGGGATTGAATTGGAAAAGGGCGGCCATTTGCAGTTAAACTTTACACAAAGTCAAGAGAAGTCTGGGTCTTCACATTTACGACAATTCCTGTTGTCCGGTGGAAGCCTGATCAACAGCCCCTGGGAGACTGCAGTCACATGGCTGACTCCTGACCATTTTGAACATGAGGTCATTTTTCAAGAGGACAGAAACCATCGACCAAAGACTCTAGTGAAGAAGAGCACACAGCCCACTTTGGACGGAAAACGTGCCAGCACGAGGCAAAGAGAGCTGTGGTCCTGACCACGTGGCAGAGGCCTCGCTGCCCCCCGTGGAGTCTCAGGACTGGCTCAGGGCTCAGTAGGCAAACCCCACAACCACCTCCCACTGACCCGGCAGCCCAGCCGCAGGTGTCCCAGGTGTGCCCAAGGCAATCCGCGGGGTGCGGGAAGACAGCAAACAAAAATGTTATTAATTATACGAACTACAGTGGGGTTCCCTTTCCCAGAGTGGGAAAGGTTACCCAACTGAAATACGACAGGGCGGGCCCCGGGGGGAAGCAGGAGCTGTACAGGGCCCTACACGCCCAGGGCCAGGTTCAGCGTACGCCCAGAGTAACTAAGCCAGTCTCACAGAGAGGATGACCAGCTTTGAAAGGACACTTCCAAGGAAAACAAAGGTGAAGATAAAACTACACAGCACAAGCACAAACAAGAAAATGGCAGGACTGACGTTTTTCCTACGGTCAGAATGAGTCTTCACCAGCCAGAAAAGTATAGGGCTGATCCAGACAGATCTGACAGGACATGGCTTCCATGTGTGTATAAGACATATATGGATACTAAACACGTATGTATGGGTATATGTCAGTGCATCAGTTGCTTCAGTCGTGTCTGACTCTTTGTGACTCATAGACTGTAGCCCACCAGGCTCCTCTGTCCATGGGATCCTCCAGGCAAGAATACTGGTGTGGGTTGCCATTTCCTTCTCCAGGGTATCTTCCCAACCCAGGGACTGAACCCACATCTACTGCACTGGCTGGTGGATTCTTTACCACTGAGCCAGGAGGGAACTTCACCAGCTCCAGGCCTGGGCGGTCACACCAGGTGGTTAGCTACATCCAAGACAGGAGGAGTCTGCCGCCGTGAGTCTGGCGTGAAGAAGTGGTGAAGCCTTTCCCCCATGTGGCCTTTACCAGGGGTGACGGGCTGGCTTCACAGATCAGAGTGGCCAGAGACTGCAGGTTCCCCAGGGTTGGCCTGCGGGCCCGGTTAGGGAGTTGGGAACTTCGGCTGTCGGAGGTGCACCTGGTACACCCGCGTGGTCATCACCCAGATGAGGGTCAGGACACATCCCCCCATGCACAGCACACACTGCATGCTGGAGAGTTTACAAGGAAGGAACTTGAGAAACAGCAGGAGCACAAAGGACTCTGACCCGCTCTCATCCTTCTCCCCAAAAGGAGCCCCTCAGATCCTTATGTCGGAGGTGGCCTCCCTGAACCTGAGGGATGGAGCGCTGGCATCTCCGAGGATGGAGGGACGTGAGAGGGCTGGATGGACAAGGCCTTGCTAGGTCACCCCAGTTCCCTGCGCTGAGCCATAGCCCTTCTGTCCTGTCATGTTCCCACCATCCCCCTCTCATCAAGCCAGCATCAGACACCCAGGATTAAGCACGGCTTCATGGCTCATTTCCTCATGACGGCTCTCATCTCATGTAACACTTACATTAAACAAATGTGCCGGCTTTGCGCTTATTTGTCTCTCTCTTGTTAGGAGACCCAGCTGAGAATGGAAGATGTGTACAGGAGACACTTACTCCTCCTTGACCCACTAGCCTGCTGGAGTCAAGGGAGTCAGCCCGGTGCGAAACTAACCTGGACAGTTTTCTGGGTTTCCATCTGCCCTCATCAACGGCTAGCATCGTTCTGACTCAAAACATTGGAAATTTCGTGATATATGAAAAAGCAGGAGGTCATCGGTGTATTTCATACAACAAAATAAACCTAGTCTCCATAAATGAGAAGGACAGGATTGCCAACCTAACAGAAGCAGTATTACAGCTCCACCTGGGCCTTGCGTGAGCTGGTTCTGCAGATGAGGAAAAGGGCTGAGGCCACGCATTAGCCAAGGGGGTCTACATCTTAATGCAGTCACAAAGAATGTCCCAAAGCCCATGGGCTTGTCTCCTGGTTACACCTCAGACGCGAGGGGGCGAGTTGGGGGCTGATGGGGGCTCATGGGCTGGTGGGGATTCCAGTGTCGGTGCCAGCATCCATGGCAGTGGAGAGAGTGGGGCCGGGGAAAACCAGGCAGGGCTGTTCGAGGCTTTGTAGATAATCCATTGGCCAAAGCCAATGAATGGAAACATCTCATTTGAAGTGAAGGAGACGGGCAGTCCTGCAAGTCAGGATGCCAGCACGGGGATCCCACCCAGGCTCTGGGAGGGACCTCTGGCTCCGGCCTCATTACTCTCAGAGGCAGGTGCCCACCCTGCAGGCAGACGTCTCTCTAAGGCTGTCCTAGGACAGCATCCATGCTCTCAGGACCACGGCTAA
This sequence comes from Tragelaphus eurycerus, assembly GCA_935064755.1. Taxonomy (NCBI): domain Eukaryota; kingdom Metazoa; phylum Chordata; class Mammalia; order Artiodactyla; family Bovidae; genus Tragelaphus; species Tragelaphus eurycerus. Next base: position 17,292,355 of record CAKXYN010000039.1, on the reverse strand, counting down.
ACTTCCCTCCAGTTGCCCTCCACGTGGCTGTCAGCTAACACCTGAAGTTCATCGTATTGTTGAAAATCCCTCTTGCAGAGCCAACACAGTCTCACTTTTCATAATTACATCAGCTAATCCCAGCACGGCCCACTCTCTCAACCCCTGGGTGATGTCCTGTAAAGATAAAGCAGCTGAAGCGTGCCCACTCCAGCTGTCCTATGGGTCACAGACAGAAGGCAGCTCGGCTGCTTACTCCAAGATTCTGGAAGCGAGGGCTTAGGACAGTGGCATGGACATTTCTTGCAGGGTAGTTAAAACAAGCCAGAAAACAAACCTCTCCCACTTAGACTATTGAAGGGAAACATCTTGAGTTGTATCACAATATACGTGTATGTGTGTTGAAAAAGCAGTCTGCAACGAGATACCACAAGGTACCTTTAGGAGATGGGATAACAGAAGGTTTTTATATGCCTCCTGCTGTATATTTTTTTCCAAAATAAATAATTATTTATATAAATCTGTATATAAAAGATTACATGAGAAAAGCTGCATTCCTTTGTTCCCTTTAGCATATTTTCAAAGGATCCATTTCAGAACAGTGAATACCTTTTGTATGCATTATCTCTTTCACTCTATCTTTTTAAAGCACTGAATCTGATGTAAAGAAAGCAAAAACTAATTATCATAGTAGCTACCTGATTTGTAAAACTGAACCTGTTTCAAAGAAGGCACGTAGAGTTAAGCTTTCTGTCAATGTTTCTTAATCATCTGACTCAACTGCCTAAAAATAAGGATAATTTTTTGCCAAGAGCATAACTGTTGAAGTCAGCATGAGGGCAAGGCAACAGGGAAGACAGCAGCAGGCTGGGTATGACAGCGGGGCTGGAGGGGAGGCGGCGGTAAGGACGGCCTGCTTCACCAGGGCCGGCTCTCTGCCTGGCCCTCTGCTGACAGTGTTACACGCACGTCTCCGCTGGACTCTTGAGGGTTACTTCACTAGGAAGGACTCCGACTATCCAGTTTCCTCCATCCTGGAAAGAGAGGGCAGAGGCCGAGGAAGACTTGCTCAAGGCCTCGGAGCTACTGGAGGCCGGGCTGCACTGTGAGATAAGGGCATCTGAGCCCAGAGCCAGCAGTGTACCCCTCGCCCACGTCACTCTGCGATCCAATGTGGAGCAGGACTGTGCAGGCGTCACATCACTGAAGACAGACAAGTTTCTAAGCTTTGAGGCAACAGGAGAAAGTCAAAGAAGAACAGCCAACCCGATGTAAAAACCCCCGCACGTGCCTATCAGGTCCGAGTGGACACCCCCGTTTCTCTGATTCCAGGGATGACCCATCCGCCCTGCGTGCTTGTGCCAGGACCACCTGTCACTGAGCCTCCCCCGCTAGCTGGCCGGGGCTCAGGCTGCCCACCAGGCCTTCCCCGCGGCTGCTGGCTGACAGCTCCTGGGGGAGAGGGTCCACCTTTCACCGGGTGCTAGGAGCTGCTGAGGTCATGAAAGCTGGGAGCTATCAGAACCACCCCCGTGAAAGAATCTGACGAGCAAACACAATCAACATGTGGAGAAAGCACAGCTGAAGACATCACTTGATGTGTGGATGAAATATGCCCAAGCCAGACCAACCCAGGCCATTTCAGTCATGACAGACAATAAATTCTGTATTTGGGGCAAAGTTAAAATCAGATTTTATACAACCTGCGACCAAAAAAAGATGTAACTAATGCTAAATGAAATTGCAAAATTAGTAAATTTAAAAGACGAAAACAAACTAGGAAAAATGTGTCTATCACATACAATAAAGAATAGAAAATGTTAAATAAATAACAGAAAATTCTCAGTTTCCCTAGTGGGTCCTGAAATACAACTATAAACAGACAAACACGGTGGCCGTGTAGGAGCGTAGAGGGCTCACCCATCATCTAATCCCAACAGGCCCCTTCCCTGTCTGCCTCTGCTGATCTCCAAGGCTCCCTCTCCCTGGAGTCAGGACTGGCCACAGAACATCACTCAGCGGTAAAGAATCTGCCTACAATTCAGGAGACACAGGAGTCATGGCTTCGATCTTTGGGTTGGGAAGATCCCCTCGAGGAGGAAATGGCAACCCACTCCAGTATTCCTGCCTGAAAAATCCCATGGACAGAACAGCCTGTCAGGCTCTTATGTCTTGAGACTTTTATGTTGCAAAAGAGCCGGACATACCTGAGCACTGGCCAATGCGATGTGAGCAGAAAGCAGCGGAAGTCACCCTACTATGCTTTCTCTCACCCTAAACTCTACTACTGTGGAGGGAGCTGCAGCAGTCATCTCGCGATCAAGAGTAAAAGGCCAAGAGAAGGGCAGAGATGCTGCCTCGGGCTTTCAGAACAATGGCTGCAGCCACTTGCCTTTGAACCTCCCGTTATGTGACTCACCATCCTATTCCTATGAGCTACACTTACGCATACTATGTCACTTCTTTCAGCAGAAATCACGGAGTGCCCACCACATTCCAGGCACTTCTCTGAGGCTCAGGGAACACACAGTGGGCAAAGCAGAAAAGGCTTCTTCTTGTGGTGCTTCCCTACAGCACACAGGAGAGCACGCCTAAGCGCTACAGATAACGTAAGTGTCTATTCATAAGCACCACTGACAAGCATAACAAAAAAAGGTCACTGTGAAACAACATCCAACGCTGGCAAAGGCATGATGAAACTGCAGTCCTCACAGACAGCCTGGTACCCACTGGAAAGCAAGCAGACCACACGAATCAAAGCAGTCCATTCCCACTCCTAACTCGTCCTCATTAATCCAATAACCCCATGTCTTTTACACCAGGTATGGGAATACATTTGGAAGCTCGTGCCATTCAGTTGTTGCTGTTCACTTGCTCAGTCTTATCTGACTCTTTGTGACCTCCATGGATGCAGCAAGCCAGACTTCCCTGTCCTTCACCATCTCGTGGAGTTTCCTCAAACTCATGTCCATTGAGTTGGTGATGCCATCCAACCATCTCATCCTCTATTGTCCCCTTCTCCTCCTGCCCTCAATCTTCCCCAGCATCAGGGTCTTTTCCAATGAGTCGGTTCTTCGTATCAGGTGGCCAAAGCATTGGAGCTACAGTTTCAGTATCAGTCCTTCCAAATGAATATTGGACTGGTTGGATCTCCTTGCAGTCCAAGGGACCCTCAAGAGTCTTCTCCAACACCACAATTTGAAAGCATCAATTCTTCAGCACTCAGCTTTCTTAATGGTCCAACTCTCACATCCATACATGACTACTGGGAAAACCGTAGCTTTGACTAGGTGGACCTTTGTTGGCAAAGTAATGTCTCTGCTTTTTAATACACTGTCTAGGTTCGTCACAGCTTTTCTTCCAAGCAGCAAGTGTCTTTTAGTTTCATGGCTGCAGTCACCATCTGCAGTAATTTTGGAGCCCATGAAAATAAAAACTATCGCTGCTTCCACTTTTTCCCCTTCTATTTGCCATTCAGTATTTCTGGTCTTTTTAAAATTTTATATTAGGGGAAACATGCAGTTGCTAAGAGAAGAATATTTTTTCACATACTCACCAAATTTGCTTTTTATGTTTAAATTTCCTGAGCATACCCTCATAAGGTACAATTGATTCTAAACTATCACTAATGACTATTTGCCTTTCGTCACAACTCCTCTGTGACCGTCCTGTGGGCATAATGCACTTTAAACATGCAATTACTAAAAGGAAACAGAGAAAAGCTTATTCTTAATAAAAGAATACCTTGCTGTATACAATGGCCATATTTGGTATTCAATTTTTCAAGATATATTCATATTCCACTTCATAATACAGTATCTCCTTATGGTTTTCATTTTAAATTTTACAAAAGGAAATAAATACCAATGCTCATCTCCTACCTGCTCCCAGATATAAATACATACACAAACACTATACTATTTAAAGAAAGAAATCCTTATGATATGAAAGTTGTGTCCATGCTGTTATTTATTAGTTCAAGGGTTTCTCTTTTATTCCTATTTTAAAATAAACATAGTACCCATACAAAATAAATGTGCCAGCTGAGTGAAACTCTTCACTCTTGAGTTTTTAGTTTCCACAGAACTATTCCATTAACGGCATTCTTTTCTCTTCTCTATCATCTGACTTTTCAGTTACTTGGTACACAAGCTGCCATCTTCTCAGATCTCCTCTTTGCTCCTTCCCTGATGCGATCTGACTTTCCATCTGTTGAACATAGTAATGACTTCTTATCTGGGGAACTGTCTCCTAAACACCCTATAGATGGTCTCTAGAGACATATCCAGTTACAGAATGTAGTTGATGAAATGAAGTACAAAGATTGATGGGTCTAACAGAAGGAGTCAACCTTCCGTTCAGATGAGGTTGAACACTTTGTGTGATAAAGTTACCTTTAGGAAGAAGTCAACAGTACAATCACGTTTATAGACAGCTGCCATCAGAAGAACAACAGTCCTTACTGCAGTAAGTGACAAGTGGAATCAGACTGTTACTTTTTAAGCTGAAGATGCTAACATATTAATAAGGAGGAAAAAAACAAACATCCGCCAATACATGGGTAAATAATTAAATAAATAATGGGCCATTTATTCATCTGAATAACAATCTTTTTCTCTCTTTTTGTTTTTGAAAAAGCGTACTGCCAAAGAAGTTGTCATACAGAAGAAAAGAAGTTACAGTTATGTAAAGAAAAAAGCAAGTTGCTGGTCAAGTATATCATGATTTAACTGTTTTATGAAAAGCTATGGACATCATGCACACGTTTAAAATTATCAATTTATTTGGCAGCATCAGATCTTACTTGCAGCATGCAGGATTTTCGATTTGTGTTGCAAGATACGCAATCTTTAGTTGTGGCATGTGAACTCTTGGTTGCAGCATGTGGGATCTAGTTCCCTGACCAGAGATTGAACCTGGGCCCCCTGCATTGGGAGCCCAGAGTCTTAGCCACTGGACCACCAGGGAAGTCCCTCATGTACATGTTATGCGCCTTTTTGCCCATTCTTATATGCACAAAAAAAGCACACAAGAATACCAAACTGTTATCAATAGTTGCTTCCCCAGATATTGGAGATGGTATTTTACTTCATCTACTTCTTTATTTCTTACTATACACACGAATGACTTATGTTTTAAACATGTTTCAACACCATTAAAACCAAATAAAACTACCTAGCCTGGTTGTTTATTCACATGCACATGAATTTCTGTTCAACAACCTGAACTGGGCTATACTCTCCAACAGACACTGTAACCTTAAACCAAAGGAGCTCTCCGTCCTTGAGGCGGAGGGTACCACTGGGCTCTGGCCATCTTCTGGCCAGACCCACACTCATCAACAGAAACTCTGTCAAAAGCGTTGTTTGCCAACTCCAAGGAGGCAAACCACAGAGTTATTACAGCCCTCACAGCATTTTGTGATCAATCATATTAATTAAAACCTAAGAAATAATTTGTACAATAAAATCTCCAAATCCACTTCTCTTGATCTCAATCAAAACATTTATTTTAATGTAAATGATAACAAAGTTCGGGGGGGGGTAATGCTGTCTCACTTTTATCTCAGGGAAAAGTTGCCTTTTATTGATTTTAGTTATGGCATTTAGTGAGAAAATTAAATCCTTTGAAACTAAGATACTTTCAGCATAACCTATCAGAGCTGGCAAAATTAGGAAACTGTTTATTTTGGTTTCATGCATTTCTGTGAAACACAGATCAGCCAACTGCATCATCTTGAGCTGGGGCCTTCCTCTTCAAACCTGAGATACGAATCAGAATTTCTGAACGTCAGACAGGGTGACAGTAGACCTGTGCTCGCCTCAGAGCTCAGCTGGCAAAGAACCTGCCTGCAGTGCAGGAGACACCAGTTCAATCCCCGGGTCGGAAAGATCCGCTGGAGAAGGGAAAGGCTACCCACTCCAGTATTCTTGGGCTTCCCTGGTAGCTCAGCTGGTAAAGAATCCACCTGCAATGCGGGAGACTTGGGTTTGATCCCTGGGTCGGGAAGATCCCCTGGCGAATGGAAAGGCTACCCCACTCTAGTACTCTGGCCTGGAGAATGCCATGGACTGTAGAGTCCATGGGGTCACAAAGGACACGACTGAGCAACTTTCACCTTCATTCCCCAGTAAATACTGGCAATCACCATGGCAACTGTCACTCTTGCTGTCACCAACTCAAGAAAGCTGTGATCCAGGCTAGTCTAGTCTGTGCTTTGCAGTTCTTAGTAAGATTTCAATTGTGATACTAACTGACCATAATTTACAGAGCTAATTTACTTTTGACCATAATTCACAGAGTTTACTTTGATAACTTCAAGAAGCTATTTTTTTAACTTAAAAAATTATTTTCTAGGTGAGTGTTTTTTTTTTCCCCAAAATAATAACATAATTATTCCTGTGCAGAAAAACTATACCTTTGATAAGGGCTTTGTTTGATTTATCAGAAAAGAAGTGTACTATTTTTTTCTAACAATCTTATGCAATGAGACCAATTTTATTACCAATCTTCTATTTAAACAAAATTTCAAGGCTATTTATTTGCTAATTAAGCACAGAAATTACTAATTCCTATACTGTATGAATTGAATTTGGCAATCTGCTATAATAGAGAACAGAAAAGATGTCATTATTTATATTTACTCTGGCTAAACCATTTGAGATACTTAAATCTCTTAAAGCAGCAATTTTCTCCAAGCAACTACGTTATATGCATTAAAGGAAGAGAGCAGAACTGATCATGGAATTTACTTATGGAGGGAATGAGTCCGAGTTGCTCACAGGTACATTCATGAATATGATTTGAATATGAAAACTGTGTTGAGTTGTAAAGATTCAATAAAGGCAGGTCACTTAAAAAGATTTCCGTTCAATTAGGTGAGGATGATAGGCAGTCATTAATTAAAGCCAATCATTTATACAGCGTACCTACCATGAGCCTTTCCTTCCAAGTGGCTTTCGAGTTCTGCTCACAATAAAGGGTTGTAACCATTATACTGTACAGGAAAGCTTTAAATAAGTAAATTGTACCATACATAAATTAAATCTCAGTAAAACTGTTTTTAAAAAAGAAGTTGGGGGGAGGTGTGTGTGTGTGTATGTGTGACTCAGGGTAAATGGGGAGCAAGTGGTAAGAAAGACAGCCTGACATCCCAAGAGAACCTTTCTTGAGTAAAACACTGGTAGTGTGGTATTTCATGGCAAGCAGCACATACCTTGGACAATAGAAAAAAAACATCATGGAGTGAACATATGGAAAAACTACTGGTTAATCTACTGCTCAGAAATTATGCTTTAAGTCAAAGTAATGTTTAAGAAAACAATGCCAAAGAATGCTCAAACTACCGTACAATTACATTCATCTCACATACAAGCAAAGTAATGCTCAAAATTCTCCAAGCCAGGCTTCAAGAGTACTTGAACCGAGAACTTCCAAATGTTCAAGGTGGATTTAGAAAAGGCAGAGGAACCAGTGATCAAATTGCCAACATCTGTTGGATAATAGAAAGAGCAAGAGAATTCCAGAAAAACATCTAGTTCTGCTTTATTGACTACACCAAAGCCTTTGACTATGTGGATCACAGCAAACTGGAAAATTCTTCAAGAGATGGGAATACCAGACCACCTGACCTGTCTCCTGAGAAATCTGTATGCAGGTCAAGAAGCAACAGTTAGAACCAAACATGGAACAACAGACTGGTTCCAAATTGGGAAAGGAACACATCAAGGCGGTATATTGTCACCCTGCTTATTTAACTTATATGCAGAGTACATCATGAGAAATGCCAGGTGGGATGAAGCACAAGGTGGAATCAAGATTTCCAAGACAAATATCAATAACCTCAGATATGCAGATGACACCACCCTGTGGCAGAAAGGGAAGAGGAACTAAACAGCCTCTTGAGAGTGAAAGAGGAGAGTCAAAAAGCTGGCTGAAAACAACATTCAAAAAACTAAGATCATGACATCCGGTCCCATCACTTCATGCAAACAGATGGGGAAACAATGGAAATAGTGAGAGAATTTATTTTGGGGGGCTCCAAAATCACTACAGATGTTGACTACAGCCATGAAATTAAAAGATGCTCCTTGGAAGAAAAGCTATGACAAACCTAGACAGTGTATTAAAAAGTAGAGACATTACTTTGCCAACAAAGTTCCACTTAATCAAAGCTATGGTTTCTCCAGTAGTCATGTATGGATGCGACAGTTGGACCATAAAGAAAGCTGAGTGCCAAAGAATTGATCCTTTTGAACTATGGTGTTGGAGAAGACTCTTGAGAGTTCCTTGGCCTGAAAGGAGATCCAGCCAGTCAATGGTAAAGGAAATCAGTCCTGAATATTCACTGGAAGGACTGATGCTGAAGCTGAAGCTCCAATATTTGGCCACCTGATGAGAAGAACTGACTCATTGGAAAAGACTCTGATGCTGGGAGACTGAAAGGAGGAGGAGAAGGGGACGACAGAGGATGAGATGGTTAGATGGCATCACCAACTCGATGGACATGAGTTTGAGTAAGCTCCAGAAACCGGTGATGGACAGAGAAGTCTGGCGTGCTGCAGCCCATGGGATTGCAAAGAGTTGGACACACTGAACAACTGAACTGAGCTGAAAATGTTTAAAGTAAAATGCATCATTTTTTAATCGACTCCTTAGTCTATCCAACTTTTCTTTCTCTCCTTTGGGTTAACTAACCACCTGCCAGTCTCAATCCCTCCAAATGAGGACATCAACCACTACATGCTGTCCTGGAGAACATCTTTAAACTTTAAGATACACATGAGAAGGAAAAAAAAAAGATGCATATGTGACTGGCAGACAGTCACATAATACATAAGGCAGAGAGCAATTCTGATGTTTCAGATGACAGATGATCTTCACATTTTTATTTGAGCTTTGGTGCAATACAATGAACCTGCATTAAGAGCTTTAACTGAGATAACTACACAAACAGCTCCACGTTTATTATGGGGCAGCACCACCCCCTCTCTGCTGTAGCCCCTACGAGCTCAACCGGCTCTCCAACTGCACCGCCTGTGGTTTCGTCCTGACGTTGTCCTTGGCTTTTACAACATTTTCCTGTTTTGATGACTTTCTCCAAATTTTTCCTAACCTGTTCATTTCTATAATCACTTTGAGATGGGAGAAATAGAGGATAAATTTCTTTCTCAATTTTCCAAGTTTTAAAAATAGCTACCACTGTGTGCTAGTTACAATTCTAAGCACGTTCCAGGCTTTAACTCATTTAGTCCCCTTAACAGCCCTGTGCGGGGAAGGCAATGGCACCCCACCCCAGTACTTTTGCCTGAAGAATCCCATGGACGGAGGAGCCTGGTGGGCTCCAGTCCATGGGGTCGCTGGGAGTCGGACACGACTGAGCGACTTCACTTTCACTTTTCACTTTCACGCATTGGAGAAGGAAATGGCAACCCACTCCAGTGTTCTTGCCTGGAGAATCCCAGGGACAGGGGAGCCTGGTGGGCTTCCGTCTATGGGGTCGCACAGAGTCGGACACGACTGAAGTGACTTAGCAGCAGCAGCAGCAACAGCCCTGTGAGACAGGAATGATTATGGTCCCCATTCTGCAAATAAAGGTGTGGGAAACAGAGAGAGGTTTAGGAATTTGCCCAAGATCATTCAGCTACTGGATGGTTAAATCAGATTTCTAATCCACAGCTTCTGTCTTCTGTCTGTGCAGTAAGACACACCCTATCTGAACTTTGGGATTTCCTGTGTAGTTCAGTCGGTGAAGCATCTGTCTGCAATGAGGGAGACCTGGGTTCAATTCCTGGGTCGGGAAGATCCCCTGGAGAAGGAAATGGCACCCCACTCCAGTCTTCTTGCCTGGAGAAACCCATGGACAGAGGAGCCTGGTGGGCTACAGTTCATAGGATCATAAGAGTTGAACACGACTTAGCACTATCTTTCTTTCTTTCTATCTGAACTTTGTAGCTCCACTAAACTGTAGTGAAGGGATTAAGTGTTCCTTCTTATCCATGAAACAAGTTACATCTGTAATACATTTGTTTTTAAAAAATAAATTTATATCCATTAAATCAGTGAAAAGATAGTTTACTTCACTGTCTTTATCAGCACCTACGAACACCTTGTACAACTGTCCTTCCTCTCTCTCTCTCTCTCTCTGGGGTGGTGGCATACAAAGCTATCAGTAAATTTCACTTTGTCACCATGAGAGACTGGACATCCTCAATGTTTTGCTTTGTTAATTTTTGAGAATTTACTGTTTCATTAAGCACTGAAATTCCAAATTTGTTATTCTAATTAGGAAACCAACCTTACCAAATTTGTAGTAAAACTTAAAATTAATAGGGGGTAGTGCTCGGACAACTGTGGCTAGGATTAAATAAAATAATGTTTGGGGTGACTATTTCAGCTAGTCAACTGCAACCTTTATAATCAAGATATTATACAAGTATCTGGGAGCTTTTCCTTAATCCACATAAACTTAGCTATATGGTACCATTTTGTTGACAAGACTATTGTGGAGCAGAAGGGAAAAAAATTAACATTGAATGAGGAACTTTATATACCAAGCAAATGATACATGCAATGCATGAATTACAACATATGCTGCTGGTGCTGCTGCTGTCAGTCATGTCTGACTGTGTGACCCCGTGGACTGTAGCCCCAGGCTCCTCTGTTCATGGGATTCTCCAGGCAAGAAGACTGGAGTGGGTGGGTTACCCACTCCAGTAGTCTTGCCTGGAGAAAAGATCCTGGAGGATCTTTCCTGGAGGATCCTGGAGAAAAGATCCAGAAAGATCCTCCAGATCTTTCCAATCCAGGGATTGAACCTGCGTCTCTTATGTGTCCTGCACTGGCAGGCGGGCTCTTTACCACTAGTGCTACCTGGGAAAGGCGAGGGCCGTGAATTTCCAGATGAAAGCACCTGTTTGTTTACTGAAAGAGTTAACAATCGATCAACTTTTAACCCAGTTAAAAGCCTAACTTTGGGGCTGGGCACTGACAGGGAGAATCTGGAATTAATTTCAGAATTGTTAAAGCTACCACTGGAAAATATTCCAAGCAGATCATTTAATTTTGCAGACTCTTCATGTTACATGCTCTCCAAACATATATAAGGTGAGCCCTTGACTACGTTCCAAAGCAACAAGGTTCAGGACATCGTGCTCCCAGAGTTCTTCAGCCACAGCCAACAAGGGCAGGTTCAGGTCCGAAGCCAGATGGCCATGGAATCAACTTCTCATCCCAGTCGGGGTGACAATGCCACCTCACCCATCTCAGACAACCAGCTTAATGACCTGTTAACACTAAAATGCCTAGCCTGACAAGGGATCAACTGCTGCCAACTAAGAAAAAGATACAAAAGTGTGAAACAAGCATGTAGTTCTGATACTAAAAGTCACATTTTCACAATTAAATTACTTTGTCATTATGTGTATTACATTCAGGGAATGAAGACTTTGCATTATATGCTAGAAAAATAGTTGTGTTCAGAATATTTGAGATAAGTTATTTTAAAAAAAACAGTACTACTGCCATTTAGAATGTAAGGAACTTTACCAAAGTCTCCCCCCATCCTACCAACGAGACTCAGCAGTCACTGCTAGATCCACCTCCCCGCCATGTGACTTCACTGCTGAGACTGATAGCCAAGGCACCTCAAGCTGAAGTTCAAAGCAGAAGCCTTGGATTCTTGCCCCAAATGTGGTACTTGATCTTTACCATCCCAGTAAATGTAACTCTATCCTTCAGATCCGCCAGAAAGCTTTGAGTCTTCTATCTCATCTCAAATGTGATTCCCTGGTAGATCCTGTCACCTCTACCAGAATCCACTCTCATCATCACCACACATGCCACCAGCCTGGTCTCCCTCCTAGGAAACTCTGGCAGTCCTCACTGTCTCCCTGATCCACCCTGGTCCTCCTAAGGTCAACCTACCTCTCAGACAGCATTCAGATTTCTGCTCCTCCCTCTCAGAGCAAAATCATTCTCATGCTTCCTCGTATCACCCTGGGACGATGATTTCAAAGCTCTCGAGCCCTGACTTCTCCAGGTCCAAATTTCCAGTTAAGGGCTTTCCTGGTGGTCCAATGGTTAAGACTCCATGCTTCCACTACAGGAGGGCATGAGGCAGAGCCTATGTCCCCATCCGCTGAATCTGGGCTTGCTCTGGGACTCTGGCCAACAGAAAACTGCAGAAGAGAGGATGTGCCAGCCCCAGGCTTAGGCCTCCAGAGACCCTGCATACCCTGCTTTCTGTTGGAATCCTGCCCAGCTGCCATGAAAGAAAGCCCAGGCTAGCCTGGATGCCTGCTGGATGAAGAAGGACATGTGGCCTGGTTGCCCTGGTCATTCCAACGGACAGCCTGCCAGTCCTCAGAACAGAGCTGCCTAGCTGACTGGAGGGTGACCGCAGATACATGACTAGTATGAGGAGTCCGGCCCAGCCCAGGAGAACCACCTTCCTCAGCCCAGCCAACTGCTCACCTACAGAATCTTGACCTAAACAACCAGCTGTTGTTTTCCATACTGAGTTTTGAAATGGTTTGTTATGCCACAATAACCAGCCATTATAGAACTTAATTTAATGCCTTAGAAAAGAACACAGTGAAATGTCACAGGAGTTGATAGGAGGCCCTTGATAGATGTGTGTCCTATGCGCAAAGGTGGTTCTGTGCAAGTCAACCTCCTGTTCCATTTGGCTTGTCAAAGGCACAGGTCCCATCGTGTTCACCTCTGTGTTCTCGGCACCCAGCAGAGCATCTGGCACGAGTGCAGAGGCTCAGAACAGAGGCTAGATGAACACCCAGTGAAGATCCGAGAACTCTGTACTTCAGGGCAAATTCCTTTCACGTTTAAACCAGGAGAAAACCTTACAATTAAACATAGGCAAGTTATTCAACCTTTCTAAGCATCTTTTCCTCATCTATTTGAGAAAGGAGATCAGAGTACCTTCCTCATATAATATTTCTGAGTTTAAATTCAAGAAGTCATATTATATACTTAGCACAATACCTGGCCCATTAAAAGTCATATACATATATGTGTATCTGTATTACCCACTTGCTTTTCTCTTTTCAAGTGAACTGTAAGTTACTTAGCAACAGTGATGTTATTTTGTGCTTTTTTAATCTCCCATGGTGCCTAAGACACTGCTGGGCCTATAGTAGACACTGATAAATACTTCATCAACAGATGGATTTCAAACTCTGTACAAGAAGCTCAAATGGCTTCCTATTGCCTATTAAAATGTCAACTACTCTCATGCAGGTGTAATAAAAAAAAAAACCTTAGTACCTCTTCAATCCCATATTATATAATATCACATACTATCTCATTAGAAGGGCATTTAAGTAGAAGAAATAAAAACTTCAGAAACAGTGTCTCAGACATACAGGAGTTTTTCTCTCCCATTTAACAGAAGCCTGAAGGCAAACAGGTGCTGTTACTGGTCCATGACTGTCTAAAGTTCCTACAATGAACTGAATGTGTTTCTCCAAAAAGCTTATGTTGGAATCCTAACCCCAAAAGAGACGGTATTAGAAGGTGGGGACTTTCAGAGGTGATTAGGCCATGAGAGTAGAACATCATGAATGGGATTCATGCCCTTATAAAAATGACCCCAAAATCTCACCCCAAAGGAGCTTACCCACTTTCCAAAATGTGAGGTTACAATGAGAAGTTGGCAGTCTAAACCTGGAAGAGAATGGTGACCAGAACCCAACCATGCTGTCACAGGGTATCACACCTCCAGCCTTCAGAACTGTGGCAAGTTTCTGCTGTTTATAAGCCACCCATTCTAGGATACTTTGTTACAGCAGCCCAAACTGATGGTGCCAGAACCAACCCCTCTGACTGCCTTGGCTCTTCCCTCATGGCCTCAAGATGGCTGCCACAGCCCCTGGCATAACAGCCATGTCCAGCAGGGTAAGCATAATGCAGTGACAGCCATATCTGCTCCTGATATATGGAAACAAAGTATCAATACATGGAAAACAAAGGTTTTCCCAGGGCTGCCAGCCAAACTCCTCCTTAGGTCTCACTGACATCCCACAAGACAACCCGAGACAGTAAACAGGCTCTGGTCGTTGTAAGAGGCTGTATTCCCCCAAAGATGGCCACACTAACATACTGTGTTCAACATGTTCTTCTTACACAGACACTGAAACGCCCCTTTGAGATGCAGGATCCAAGTTCCTGCCTCTTAAATTGGGGGGAGGGGGGGCTGTCTGTGACAGCAGAGCTGATGCCATATGACTGTCAAGGCTCAGTTAGCGGCAGTGACCCAGCCTCCACTGAGACTTCCCTTCCTCCTGGACGGAGTGCCTTTCCACAGGAGGAGTTTGGCTGAAGAGACCACGAACAACCTGGAGGTAGGGCGGCCGTAAAGGGCTTTCCTGATGACCGCAACCCAAGCCCCTCACCCCTGGACTGTGACCTCATGTTAGACCCTGAGGCAAAACTGCCTGAAGGGGCTGCTCCTGAGTACTGGATTCGCAGAAACTGTGAGAGATAATCCATGATTACTACCTGCTTTAAGCCACTGAGTTTTGGGGTGATTTGTTACACAGCAGTGAAGACAACTGAAACAGCTGGTGACAGGGAGGTGAGAAAGGCTTGGGAAGGGAGCTGTCCTTCCAGCTGTGGTCCTCATGTCCCGGGATCCCGCAGCTGATTCTGGCCTCTGTGCTTTGTTCCTGCCTCACCTTGAACTACAGCCCCAGCCAGCACACACAGCTGCGGCCGCATATCCTCAGGACAGACCCCGCCTCCCACGTCCACCAGGCCACAATGATCTCTCTCTTCTCTGCCCCTGAGAGACATTTTAAATTTTAACTACATTCCATCACATTCTCTGCCCCACTACTCTGGCTTCTTAGATATAGCATGGGGTTTTGTTCATGAAGATCATGGCACAACTGCACAAGGTAAGCTAGTCTACTCCTTCCCAGGTGAGGACGGAAACTGAGCATCCTGGGTTTCATGCTGCAGTCAGGGTCTCTTCATCGCTGGTCAGGGGCTGTGTCCTTTTCTTCTCCCACCCTCCCTCTCCAGGCCCCTCATCTTCTTTCAGCTGTCCCATTATCTTGGAACTGTGGGCCTGTGTCCTCACCAAACCACTTCGTCACTAAGGGGATGATCGCATTTTACATCCCAATGTGTATGGGTATTTACATTACTCATTTTACAGTCCAAACACTGACACATGGTAGGTATTCAACAAATGTCTGATGAATGGAGGAAAAAGGAACACATACCAAATTGCCAACAACTCCCATTTAATTGTTTAAATTATGACTGAGAACCTGACTTCTTTAACATTTGGTTTAGGTGACAACTTTAAGGACAGAAATAACACCGTGATAAACTCTATAAACACAGCAGCAAGTATGCTTAATAAGCATCTTTGTGAAAATGTTACATTTCAGATCTATTTTAAAACAAAAATACTGAATCCTAGGAGGTAACACTCATGAATAAATTCACTGCTTTAGAGCTGAGACTTGGAATTCTTGTATAATAATGACAGCTAAGATAGTAAAATGTCTCCTATGTTCTTATTAGTATTGTTGGAAAGGGCAATGCTCCTGTCAACAATTTTGACCACATCTGAGAAACTGAGAGTGAAACCACGAATACGTGAAGGTGCATGGAGAACTGAAGGGATAAACCCTGTGGTCTAAAGCAGTGGCGGCTGGAGGGCGGCTCCTGGCCTCCTCCTCGGCCTGTATGTCAGCTTTCCTCTCCTATCCAGCAGAGCTCCCATGACTGAATCCAAAACTGGAGAGCAGATCCTAGGAGACTAACAAGGTAGTATCTTCTCTGAATTTCATAATTCTGCCCCCATTTCTTTCCATTTTTGGAAAATCAATGTAAACCACAAAATACCACTCATATTTGCAATACATCCACACTATCAATTCACTCCTGGGAAATGTCTGCTATTTGCTTCTAATCAGAGTTTGCATCTAAGCAGGCCTCTGCATTGTTCTGTTATTAAAAGTATCCTAATGATTCTATGAAAACAAGTCCAGAAACAGTCTGGGCGATCGAGTCCCACAGAGCAGGATGTATCACCCCAGAAGTTCCCAGTTTCCTAGTTTGAAGTATCTTACAAAATAAAGGAGAATAAGCCTTTCTCATGCTCTTCTCTGAACAACTGCACAGACTGTTTTCCTTGAGTAAGATCTCTCGGTCTCGCCGCCCACATGGAACAGACCCAGTCTTAAGAGAACCAGTATGTTTCTCAATCCCCATCTCCAAGGATTGGATGTCCTTTCCTTGAAAAGTACACGTATCACTAAGACAGTATTACTATGGGGAGATGAACTCCATAACGGTAAGCAGAACCTCACACACCATTTTTCAAGAATTTCTCATACTGTCCAGCCTGGTGCAGCATATAAATCTGGCTCAAGTGCAAAGCCATCAGGGGGACGACCAACAGTCTCCTCAGAGCTCACCTTGGCTTTCTCAACCTGTTGCTCAGCAAAGGCACTGTCCCTGGGACTTCTTCCCTGGTGGTCCACTGGTTAAGAATCTGCCATGCAATGCAGGGCATGCAGGTTCAATGTCTGGTTGCAGAACTAAGATCCCACATGCCACGGAGCAACTTAAGCCCACACGCCATGAGTACAGAGTCCAAGCACCGCGATGAAAAGATCCCACGCAATGCAACGAAGACCCAATACAGCCAAACAAATAAACTTTTTTTTTTTTTTTTTTTAAAAAGAGGGACCGTCCACTTGGGAGGCGGGACAGGAAGCGGTGGCAGCAGCACGAGCACTCCGGCTGCACCTGTGATAACGGGGCGCCCAGAGCAGACGCCCTCACCATCCTGCACACGGCTTCTTGGAGGCTGCTGAGAGGACTCGGGGGTAAGTGTGTGCAGGGCACTTGGCACAGCGCCTGGCACACAACTGTGAGAGTATCAACCCCTCCTGCTGCTGTGATCCTCTCACCACCATGAACAGGCTCTACACTGGCCATCAAAGAACTCTGTCTGGAAGAACTGGACTCACTCTGCTCATGACCTGTTTTAACCTTTGGGTTCTTTCTCTCTGAGCAGTGGCAAGTTGACCAGCTCCTGTTGGTGATTAGCAGTGCCTGCTGATGCTGAATGCTAGCAACTTCTCCATCATCGCTACAGGAAAATAATCTAAATAATCAACCAGCTGGATTTCCTCATTCTTTATATTTAAGCCTAATGTTTTCTAGCTGATTTGCTATGCTGTGTGCTACTTTTTCAGAATGTGAAAGCAGTGAAGTGGCAAAAACAAAACCATATATTGTGTATATTAAACTTGCTGGCAACAAAAAAGACAGCACTTTAGAAATGTGGTGTCTGGGATGAGATGATCACATAAAAGCCCTACAGGGGGGTAGGTCAAGATTATTGCAAATAGGGGCCATGAGCTCCATATGCATTAGAAATACTTTTATTTAAAAAATCAAGTTAGCTGGAGTGTATAAAATGCTTGTCATTTCAGGGTTCATTTCTGTTATTCAGAACAATGATTCTTAGTCATTACTGAAGCACTCCAGGGCCTTACCAATTATCTCACTCTACTCAAATTCTCAAAATAGGAACTGATTTTTAATTCAATTTAATCTTTTAAAAATATGCAACACTGCACTTTTAGGACAGTGTTGAGATGTCAGAAAACCAACAATGATATTTCTGCTATTATATAATCTAATGGGTTCTGTGGTTCAATGTTAACAACCTGAAAACCACATTCCCACTCCTGTAGTTGCTTGCTCTGACTTTCCTGCCTTGGAGGACCTGGTGGTCAAAGCCCTCATGCAGTCATGAGGCTTCTGAAGCCCGGATCAGTCCTTGGCTGTTTCTATTCTTGTTCAGATCCTGTTTTTTTTGCTTGTTTAATTCACCCAACACAGCTTTCGTTTCTTTCTTTTTTTTTCTTTAAGAAGCAGACCGAATGAAATTGTTTGTTTTTTTTTTTAATTAGAAAACAATAAGGAATTCAGACCAACTCTGAAACCCAAGCAGAGTTAGTGTTTCCCAGCTGTGATACAGCAAAGAGACTTGTGTTTTATCTTAGCAAAGTATTCGGCCTTGAGCAGAAGTGGAGTGTATCTTTGCCAGGCCTGGGAACTAAACACACTCTTACAGTCTCTCCCGTGGCCTCCACTCCACCTCAGAGCATGTTACTAATGAAGTGTGACTAGATGTTCCAAAAGTGGCCCATGTGCCAGGCACCACATTTTATGGACACGTGTCTTGAGAAACACAAGTTCAATCCCTGTATCGGGATGATCCCCTGGAGAATCAACTCACTCCAGTATTCTTGCCTGAAGAATCCCACAGACAGAGCAGCCCGGCTGGTTTCGGTCCACAGAACTGCAAAGAGTTGGACATGAAGTGACTTAGTAGGCACTCACGTCATTTAATCAACCAGTGATCCTGAAATTTAAATGCTCTTCCCCTATACCAGCTGGTGGGATCTTGTTTTCTCACATACATGACAAGAAACTAACTAAAGCTGTAAAGTGAATTTACTGGCCTCAGGATGTGGGGATCCTAGTCATCAGCTGTGGCAGAATGAGCTGCCGTGGTGGCTCCAAGCTTCACACATCTGTCCTCATTGGTTTTGCCTCTGGTTCCTAGGGTTAGAATATGGATGACTGCTATTCCAAAGCTCACACCTTGTTTTCAGTCAAGACCAGTGGGAAAGAACAAGAATTTCATCCTTGGATGCAATAACAAAAGTCTCTCTGCCTCTCCCTGATTGTGCCAAGGTCATGAGTCTGTTCCCGGGCCAGTTGCTGTAGATGGGGAACCATAAAGCCAAGCTCCAGGTCACAAGACCACCCTCACCACACTGGAACCCTTGCAGGAGCCCCCGTAGGGCTGTCGTGAGGGGAGGATGGACACTGGATATTAAAACTAACAGACGGCTACTATATTGCCCATTTTCTAGAAGAGAAAACTGAGCCTAGATGATAATTCCCTAAGGTCAGAGCTATTATCTGACTCCACTGAGTCCTGTTACCAAGCACAATTTACCACAACCAGAGGCAACCACGGTTAGCAATTCTTACATAGTATCTTCTGAAGACAGTCTGTGCATATATAAGCATGTGTGTGTGTGTGTGTGTGTGTGTGTGTGTGTGTGTGTGTGTGTGACTGTGTGTGTGCTTGCCCACGTACTCAGTCATGTAGGACTCTTGTGACCCCAGGGACTGTAGCCCACCAGGCTCCTCTGTCCACGGGATTCTCCAGGCAAGAAGACTGGAGTGGGTCTCCACGCCCTCCTCCAGGGGATCTTCCCGACCCTGGGACTGATCCCACGTCTCTTGCATCTCCTCTACTAGCAGGTGGATTCTTCACTACTCTGCCACCTGGGAAGCACATACAGAAGCATACATAAATGATTTTTCCAAAACCAAAGTATAGCACCATCTGTTCTGTACTTGGCTTTTAAAACCATGTTCACACAGCTCCCAACTCTGGAAGTCGAAAGTCTCAAATGAAGATATCCCAGCACAAGACGCAACAGAGTTATGCCCCGAGATGAACTCGGGCCTTTCCTGCCCTGGCCTCCCATGGCAGAGACTGATTCAGAGCCTCTGAATACTTGTTTCCTCCCTTGCAAAGTGACATTCATCACAAGCCATTATAACAAAATAAAAGCTGCACAAAATAAGGGCTATCTTGAGGTTAAAATCATGGCCTTTCAATGAAACTCTATTTATAGTTTTAAAATTGATTCTAATAAGATACAAAGGGAGACACTTCTTACAATCTGGCACCATATTTCCTTCAATGGCTCTTTGATACTATAAAATTAAATTCTAAAAAGAACCTTCAAAAACTACATCATGCCACATTTTTCTTCAAGATTATGGTTACACAGAGACCAAGAGTCACATCATAAAGATTCTTTATACCACTCTGAGTGAACAAATACTCTTTGAACAAATACTTTGCTAAGTATTGTATAAATAATGCAAAGAAAAACATCTTTAAATTAACTCTCTGCTTGTCCCGCAAGGGGCGAACTATGTAATTTTTATATACTTAAAAAAAGAGACTGTGTTTGTATACATATTTTCATGAAAATAATACTGATATACACGCCATGCCCTACTCACCCACCCTGAAGTTGTTTTTATGACAGTGACGTGAGAATCTACTCCTCTGGGGTGACCGAGGTGAAAACGGAAAGAAATTAACTGTGTTCAGAAAAGTGAAAGAAACTGACTGGCCAACCCGGGGACGGAAGCAATACTCTGCTCTCTCCAACAGCATTTTAACCAACTGGGCTAATTATCAGCTCAATTCACAAATGTCATCATAAATTATTAGGGATGGGTTCCTGATATGATTTAAAACTTAAGACAAAAGGCATATCAAATGCTGTTCAGAAGGGCTGAGATCATTACACTAAATCAAGCAGTTAAATGAAGAGTACAACTCAATTTTGTTCTAAATCATTTTAGCATTAATGATCACAAGGTCTCACAGAAAAAAATTCTAATCATTTTATAGCCTTTTTTCTTTTTTTTTCAGACAAACTAATTAAGAGGCAACAGGATTTCCATCAAAGGAAGTTCATGGGCAGCGCAAGCTTCCTCTTGAGATCCAAAGCATCACTTCTGATACCAACTTTGGGGCCCCGGTGTTCAGGTCGCACCTCGTTTGCCAGGGAGGTGGGGGCCACGGCAGAAGGCGGCCCGGGCACCTGCTCACAGCAGCACCACCCCCTTCTCCTGGGCCCACTCAGGAGCCTGTCTCTCCCCTCTGTTCTACCTACGTCCTTCCGAATTAATGGCAGAACCTCAGCCCACTCTTCTCCCTGGCTTCACTCCTTTACCTGGCTCCCTGAAACCTGCAGTCACCTGTAATTCTTCTACTTAGAAGGTTAACAGTAAGAGATCAGAGAACCATCAGGCTGGGATCACATCTACATTTCCTCAGAACTTCCGCTTGTCAAATTTAATATGCTTTTTGAAAAGTTTAAAACTCCTAGATCTAATTTTTCAATTTAACACATACAACTTTAAATTCAGTAGATGTAACAGTCCACAGGGCCACAAAGAGTCAGACACGACTGAGTGATTAACACACACACAATTTTTAAATAAACAGATATAATTTTAATCATAAATCATCAAGACTATTAAAGTGGAAGGGGGTTTTGGTTTGTGTCTGGCCTTTTAGTAGGTCTGTTTTTTTAAATAGATGCTACACCTCCAGTTTTAAACAGATACCATATGGTTGCTCCCTAACTAAGTTATTTATTTTTCAAAAAATGCTTACTGTAATTTTGGCAGTTCTTCATTAAACATTATTCATAAAACACAAACAAACAGCTTTACCAGTCGTCCATTAAGAGACTTCAGAAGCTTCTTTCCACCTCCTTCTAACTGACAATGACCCCTCTCCATTCCCTCCCAAGTCCCCTCTGGAAACTGCTGAAATAGTTTGCTGAACAACCTATTATTACTTCTTAACAGAAAATAAAAATGAGTTCTCAGTTCTTATGAAGCTGCTTCTGGAAGGAGCCAAGTCTCTGAAATCATGCCAGAGAAAAGGAGATGTATGTGGTGAGAGAGACAAGGAGACAGCAGCCAGCTCCATTTCCACAGCAGTGTGATCTTTAGACCAAGAAAAACCAAGGCATTACTCCTATGGGTTAGAGAGGTTTTGTCTTTACTTTTCCTACAAAAGCAAAGTCTGCCATGAAAAAAAATGACCAGAAACACTTCTGCAGAGACCACAGTATTTTTGATGTCTTTCGAGATCAATAATTCGTGAGCTTCTTTGGCCCAGATCCATCAGGACAGGAAAGTGACTGGGTTGATTGGAATGTGCCAAAGCCCTGATTTCACAGATAACTTCTCTGGTTGCCTAGTGTGTATAGGGAAGTTAGAATTTTTGCAACTTGAAGGGACCTTTCAGATTACTTAGTAAAAATGAGGAAAGTAAGACACAGAATTTCTGGGCAGGATACGTTGTAAGTTCAGGTTTTAAAGATAGCAACAATAGATAATTATTTTTGAAAAGGAAGAGAGGAAAGAAGGGAGGCAGAGTTGAGGAAGGAAGGAAGTCATATTTACAAACAAGAGAAATACGACACACGGAACAACAATGGGCTGGCAACAGGGGCTGAAGCCACAGGGCTCCGATTCAGAAACAGGGAGAAGCCTGGAGCAGAACCAGCACTCAAAGGCATCTGCTTGCTGGCAGCAGCCAGCGTGCAGGTGGACCTAAGTAGTTCAGGGCAAGGTTCATAGTACTGAACCACACTAGCCGGACAAAACACACTCTCCCTGTGCAAAGAAACTGAAAAGGCCTCTGTGAACGCTGCTAGGGTGACAGCTGTGATAAAGCCAGACGTCTGGAGCAGCAGGAGAAAGCAGAGAGCACCCAGCCCAGGGAGCACGTCTGCATTATTCTCCACATCAACAAGCACAGGGGCCTGAACCTCCAATCGAGATCTGGTTCTAAGTGAGGGGCATGGGGTGGGGCTGAGACAACAGCCAAACCAACACGTGGGGAAGGTGCAGAAAGGGGGGCGCAGAGTCCCACCTAGACAGGCTTTTATACTGAGAGCATAACACAGGGGGGAAATTAACTTCAAGAAGGACTGACAAATACTCAACAATCAGAGAAAGATAATCTCGAAAAAATGCAAACATGGCAAACTGAAAAGGACTCTAAGATACATGTGTCAAAAACCTTCAAAGAGATACAAAAGAAAAATAACCATCCTAAATTTGTGGAATCAAAAGCAGTCAGATAATGAACCAAGAAGAGAGATGAAAATAAAAATCCACTGGAAATCCTGGAAATTAAAAAAACATATATATGGTCTTGATTTTAAAAAATCAATAGATGGGTGAAACTCAACACCAGGCACAAAGAGAAAATGAGTAAACTGAAATTTGCTCCACATGTAGAAAAAGAGAGAATGGACTGCAAGGAGATCCAACCAGTCCATCCTGAAGGAATTCAGTCCTGGGTGTTCAATGAAAGGACTGATGTTGAAGCTGAAACTCCAATATTTTAGCCACCTGATGCAAAGAGCTGACTCATTTGAAAAGACCTTGATGTTGGGAAAGACTGAAGGCAGGAGAAGGGGACGACAGAGGATGAGATGGTTGGATGGCATCACTGACTCAATGGACATGAGTTTGGGTAAACTCCAGGAGTTGGTGATGGACACAGAGGCCAGGCATGTTGCAGTTCACGGGGTGGCAAAGAGTCGGACACAACTGAGTGACTGAACTGAACATACAGAAAAGTAATACAACAGGTAGACAAACACACCTCACAGTATTTCCAGATAGGAAATCAGAAGGAATGGAGGTAAGCAGTATTAGATCTAACACTAAAAATCTTCCAGAATTGAAGACATGAATCCTGATACCGAAAGCCCACAGTGAGTACCAAGAAATAAACCTCCTAGATAAATTGTAGTGAGGCTATAACACATCAAGGAAAAAAAGTCTTGAAAAATAGATTGAAAAACAATGGGGGAAAAAAAAAGAGTTACAAGGGAATGCTAGACTAGCAGCAGACTTCCCAATAGTAATAAATACTATTATCATTATTACTATTATTATACCATTATATATACTATATATATTATATGTATTATACTACTATGATTACACTATTATTAAATACAATAAATACTAGAAAGCACTAAGTTCGTATTTTCAAAGTTTTGAGAAAAAACCAGTTAACCCAGAATCCATACCAAGAAACAGTGAAAATGAAATAAAGACTTTTTTTCTGAAATATAAAGACTCAGTTTACCTTCTACAGATAGTCACCACAAAAACTAATAAAGAATATATACTTCAACAAAAATTATTTTAAAAACTGAAAGGTAATACAAGAAGCTAAGAGAGAAAATAAAAGACTTACTTTAGGTTTCATAACTAGTTAATGGCTGAGACAAATAAGAACACTGGTATGCATCGACTGCCAGTTTAATATTCTTTCCTCTAAACTAACTCTCTGCCTCTTAACTTTTCAATTCTACACTTTTATATTTTAACTTCCTGTTACACATAAAACCACAAGTTGATAGCTCCTGCTTCCCTGATGGCTCAGCTGGTAAAGAATCCACCTGCAATGTAGAAGACCTGGGTTCAATCCCTGGGTTGGGAAGATCACCTGGAGAAGGGAACAGCTACCCCCTCCAGTATTCTGGTCTGGAGAATTCCATGGACTGGGGTGGCAAAGAGTCAGATGTGACTGAGCGAAATAAAGATTAAGATAAGCAAAATATTTTTCACAACGTTTAGATTCTTATTTCTCCTTTCTAAATCTGAAGACTTCCCTGGAGTATAATTATAAAGAGGAGGAATTCCAAAAGAAGTTATTTATTAGTCATTTAACTTACTGTGCATTTCCTTGGTTAAATGACCTGGCCCTTAGCAATACGTTCCATTTCCTCTATACTTAACACAAAATCATGATTTCTTTCACCTAATACTAAAAGGTGAAATTCTGAAAAGTTGTTCATAATTGTCTTTGATTTGTAAGCAAATAAAGATCTATCTGTGCATCTCTAAACAAAGTTGCCATGTTTCTCTTAATATGACACTAATTATTTTGTTTTAATATGCACTTATTAAAGTGGGTTTTATGAATATCAACTGCTTACTGACCTAATAAAAACAAAACACATTTCTGCTGCTGCTGCTGCTAAGTCGCTTCAGTCGTGTCCGACTCTGTGCGACCCCATAGACGGCAGCCCACCAGGCTCCCCCATCCCTGGGATTCTCCAGGCAAGAATACTGGAGTGGGTTGCCATTTCCTTCTCCAATGCATGAAAGTGAAAAGTGAAAGTGAAGTCGCTCAGTCGTGTCCGACTCTTAGCGACCCCATGGACGAGCCTACCAGGCTCCTCCGTCCATGAGATTTTCTAGGCAAGAGTACTGGGGTGGGGTGCCATTGCCTTCCCCCTATAATTCAAATGGAAATAGAAGCTGAACTAACAATAGATACAAATCTAGCTGGTACTCTTAAGTGAATAAAAAATAGGTGCCCCCAAAGATGTAACAGCAGCTCACAAATAAATATTGGTTCCTATGCACAATCTTTGGTACATTCACACATTCCCTAATTAAGTCATCCCACAATCTTCACATCTGGATCCTAGAGCAATTATCTGCCTATTTCTACTTGTACAGACGGCCAGCAAGAGGAAGGGCAAGAGTTTTTCATGTGATAAAACAGGCAATAGAAAGAGTATCAATTTCAAAAGTGCATAGCTGGAAAACACATCCTGACCCTAACACAGAGTCTGTGACTTTGAAACTGACTTTCTTCAGTCTGACAACACTTTTTGTATACAGGTTCAGGGTAGTTACAGACAATCTTCAACCTCAGGAAATGAGACCTCAGAGCAGTATAAAAACAACTATGAAAATCCTTCAGTGCTGGCAAGTCAGCCCCGTGCAGACGCCAAATGATGTCCGTCTGCTGTGCTGTCAGCAGCTGCAACAGCATCAGATGGCATGGCAGCAAGCGTGGCGCTTCCTACAAAGGATCACTTGGCGAGACACACTGGAAGCCAGTCTGTGGTCAGAGTTCGTACAAACAACCAAAAGAGTGCAGGTTCACAGCCCTCAGCAAGAGCTGATGCTACCCAACTGTTATTTTTAAACACAGGACAGTTATGCAACAGCGCTATTTCAGTGATGCTCTGGGACCTTCTGTGTGGAATCCAATAAAAGTAATCTCATACCAATCTTTCAACTACCAGAGAAATTTTCAAAACTGCAGAGCCTGAATATTCTCAAGACAAAGTGAATAAGGCACCTAAAACTTGTATGTCGATGACTGGGAAATGGTCTAAGCTGTAAGAAGTAGGTGGAATAGACTCATCTACAAGTTAACCACTAAAATCAGGAGGAAGCCGGGGACTGAACTCGTGTCTCCTGCATTGGCAAGCTGATTCTTTACTATTGAGCCACGTAGTAAAGGGAAGCCTTCTGTGCCAATGTCTATTTCACTGACAGGATTAACTCTGGGCACTTAAAATATTTTTAATTTACAAGCTAAATATCATGTTACCTGCCTTTAATAGATGTAGGAAGGAAGAGAGCAATAATTATCAAAGAAAGATGTTTTTCTTTTTAAAAAAAGAGGGAGTACCTCGTCCACATTCCACGGGCACACACCTCCTCTGTAAACAGAGAGGCCCACTTTCTCTCAGTTTAGCTCTAGGTCAACCAGGGTGGGGAAGGCTCACGGCACAAACCTATGCAATTAAAACAATAACCTGGGGCAGAATCCTCCTATGGAAAGCAGTGTTATAACATAAGCGCACGATTTCTTACTCCTAACTTAACATCAGAGCAGCTGTCCTGAGAGAAACGTGTGTATATGAATGAACACAGCTCCAAGAGATTACACAAGCACCGCCTCCTGCTGGGCCCTCCCAGGCCCCGCCCCAGGCCCTGGCCAATGCCAGTCTTCTCACATCCATCAAAAGGGCTGTGGGTTGCCATCCCTTGTTTTCCATTCTTCCATTGGGGGACTCGTTGTGGCCTGTCAAGTCCCAGCTCAAGTCTATGGTATTTGAATGTGTGTGTTCTCTGGCATCATCAGAGACAATGCCTCGGGGAGCACAGCGCTTCAGTAAGCGCTACTTATTCTAGAATTCTTCATGGTTTGTGTATTTCTAGCCTAAAGGCATGTCTCCTGACGTCAAGCGAGAGCCCTGTGACTGCAGAACCATTTCTCACAGACCTTTTCATATCCTGTGCTAAGGACATGCTGACTAGCCTCGTTTTACTGACACTCGTTTCACAGCAAGAACAGATAAACTCGTGTTATCCTCGTTAGACTGACACTGAGAAAGGTTTACCTCTGATGTTCTCTTTGCAAAACAGGTGCTAATTGCCTAAGCAAGGCATACATCCATAGGAGTGGGTACGTTTTTCCCAAATGGACCAATTCAATTAAACAGTGACATCATCATGAAGATTAATGGATTTGGATTGGTTTAAGCTAATAAAATACCTTCGTAGGACAAAGAGCATTCTCAGAACAATTCTGACACGGTGATCACAAAGTGTGTTTAAATTTACACACAGAATCACTTTTGTCTCTAAGAAAGAGTTCACACAACTGTATCATCTTATTTAAACAAAGTCTTTAGTTTTGTTTTCTTCACCCCCACACCCCGGCCGTGTCATGCAGCCTGTGGGATCTTAGTTCCCCAACCAGACTACGAACCCACACCCCCGCAGAAATGCAGAGTCTCAGCCCTGGCCAGCCAGGAAAGTCCCCGAAGTCTTCCATTTAAAGCTGCACTAAAGTCTCTCAGACACAAGCGCCCCCCACTCCCCCACGCTGCCCGCACCCCCATGTGGCTATAAAGAGAAAATTCTGAGAAATGGATCTCTGGGTGGCACAGGAAAGGCTGAAACACTGGAAATCAAGTCTTCTCTGGACTCACAACAACACGAAAGCAAACATTAGCATGGGGTTTTACAATTTCCTGATCATTTTTGCTTAGCCCCTCTTATTTAGTGCCCTGGGCATTCCGATGCAGTAGGCAGGACAGACACGATCACGATCCAGCACCCAAGTGAACGCTATGTGTTAAGGGATACACCTGACTTCACCTCCTTACTGAGGGCATCTTCAGAAACCCATGCTGTTTGAATGTTGCACATAACGAGGTCCTAAGTTTTACAAAGAAACAAGTCAATAGGTTAGAGCCCAGGAAGCGGCAAAGATGGACGTGAAAGCTCTCTTCTCTGCTTTACCCAACCAGCCCAGCAACTGGGAAAGGCCAGGCACGTGGGACTCCCTGGTGGAGCTGGGCCACGCCGTGTCTGTAGGGCAGGGCCAGGCCCCGAGCCAGAGCAACACTGGTTCCTGGAGACGTCTCCTCATCTGGGCCCAAGATCACAGCGGAGGGTGGAGCTCTGCTGCCAGTAACAACAGGAGAAACCGCAGCGCTTTCTCCACTGAGCTGGTGGAACTGCCGGCATGTGGAGTCCTGTGAGGGTACCGTAGTCACTGCACCTCAGATGTGCTTTATACACCAATACGGGTCCTGGGAAAGAGAACGCTCTCGGGGTGGCCCTCCGACCAGAGGCTAAGGTTTACATTTGAAGGCCTGTTAGAAGACAGCACAAAGGACTCGCCTGACGGCTCAGGTTCAAGCCTGCCTTCAGCCTCTGCCAACCCTGCCAGCTAACACCAACTGCCACTCCTGCAGCCGCCTTTCATTAAGGAAAGCATATATTTGGGGAGTGTGGGGCAGAATGCTGATGGTGGTCAAAGGTCAAAGTGAGAGTAAGTTCTAGAAGTGATGCACAGCATGCCAACTACAGGTAAAACCATACTGTGTATCTGAAAGCTGTTAAGTGAGTAGATCTTAAAAGTTCTCACCACCAGGAAAAAAAAAATCTAATAAAGTGAGGTAAAGCATATGTTCACTAATCTTTTGTGGTAATTATTTTACAATACATACATACAGGAAACCGTTATATTATATACCTTACACACCCAGTATATACGTCAGTTGTATCTCAATCAAGTTTGGGGAGGGTTCAGAGCATATTCTCCTCAGGCAAAAGGCTTTAATTTCTAATCAAACAAAATCTTTATCTGGAGAGCCTCAAAGTCAAGTGGTGAAGCTGAGTTAATCCAGTAGACCAAGTCTGTTCCCTGTGTCTTTCCTGAGTCTTCTGATGCTGCTTGGTCTCAGCTTTTTTAATGTTGATTTTCAAGCCAGCTTTTTCACTCTCGTCTTTCACCCTCACCTGATCCTCAAATGCAACATGTCCCCAGATGAAGTCTGTGTTGTTTGTCCCAGTCATTCCCACCCATTTATCAATCTGGGAGTCATCCTGGGCTCCACCCTACTTGCCATCCACAGCAACCCCATCATCTGCCCTCTTCCTCCTCACTGCCATTACCTAAGCACACCCTCTGTGCCCAGGTCCCTGTAAAAGCCCAAAGCCCCAGCTCCCAGCCCCTCTTCTCTTGTGATTCAGAACTTACACCACATAAACAGAGCTTCCGTGAACACGTGTAGCTGCAGGCCACCTCCTGCTTTCACTCCCTCAGCTGCACCCTGCCATCAACAGGATGACAGGATCCCTTACTTGGTATACAAGGTCCCCCTCATCTGCTTCCTTCCCTATTATGCTGACTCCTAGACAAATGAGTCTCCTCACAAATTTCTATTTACCCTTCAAAATTGCTTATAGTTCCTCTGGTCTGAACTGTCCCTGAAGAACCCCCTCACATTCTCCTCAGAGCTTCCAACACCTGTACACACCTCTACCCAAACCCTTGACTGAACAGGAATTTGACTTATACTTGACAATGAGCATCTTGACGACAAATATTTTGCCCTTTACTCACGTATTGACAAGTGGCCTCAACTTTTTTTTTTTTGACAAGCTGTGAAACAAGAGAAGACTTACACTACCACACCTGCATGTTAGACACACTCTAAATCTGTCAAGATGACAGAGTTCTGTATCTGTTCACAGTGACACCAGTCAGCAAACACAGTAACAGAACAGGAACACTGGCGCCCACAGCCGTACTCGCTCATGATGCTGTCATGTGGTTGGACATTCTCGAGATGTCTTAGAGATGAACAAGTTGAAACACCGAAAAGTTACTCACACTTTAGCTCCAGCCTCACTAGTTCACTCACTCTTTCTGTCAACTAACAATTATTAAACATTTTTTTTCCAAGAAAAAATGCAAATACTGGGGGAAAATGAAGACATAATAATCACCTAATGAAATCCCTAATGTACAGAGATTGTATAATTACCCCCTGAAATTCCAGAGGTGCCCCTTAGCGAAGAGTGGTGGTGGAAAACCCTGATGGGCCTTCAGAGTAAGGGACATAGCATCTTCTGGGTCAATGGAAAAGTCCCCCAAAGACTCTAGAGCCTACCTCCACAGCAACCGCTGCAGCTAATTCAGAGAGGATGCTGCTCTTTGACATCTTTAACACATGTTTACATTTAAAAAAACACGCACGCACACACACACACACACACACATACTTTATTGTTGTTCAGTCGCTAAGTCACGTCCGACTCTTTGCAACCTCATGGACTGCAGCACGCCAGGTTCCTCTGTCCTCCACTATCTCCTGGAGTTTCCTCAAACTCATGTCCATTGAGTCAGTGATGCCATCCAACCATCTCATCCTGTTGCCCTCTTTATCCTCCTGCCCTCAATCTTTGCCAGCATCAGGGTCTTTTCCAATGAGTCGACTCTTTGCATCAGGTGGGCAAAGGACTGGAACTTCAGCTTCAGCATCAGTCCTTCCAATGAATATTCAGGGTTGATTTCCCTTAGGATGGACTGGTTTGATCTCTTTGTAGTCCAAGGGACTCTCAAGACTCTACTCCAGCACCACACTTCAAAAGCATCCATCAGTTCTTTGGCACTCAGCCTTCTTTATAGTCCAACTCTCACATCCATACATGACTACTAGAAAAACCATAGCTTTGATTACAAGTTTTGCTGGCAAAGTGTTGTCTCCACTTTTTAATACACTGTCTAGGTTTGTTGTAGCTTTTCTTCCAAGAGCAAGCGTCTTTTAAAAAATTTCATGGCTGTAGTCCACTTTAGAGAATCTCATAAGGCTTTACTTAGGAGACTTTTATTGTTAAGAGAATTTATAGTGTTTCAATCTCCGGGGGGGAAAGAGATTTTAGTGCTTATAGGAACTTTAAGAATGATGCATTCTCAGAGATCTAAAATTTAAAGACAGAAGATAAAACAGCGCTGTGTCTGAATATATCAACTAACAAGCAATCTGGCACTTAAACACTCATTACCTGTCTCTCCACAAACAGCACTCAGTAAGAGATACCTGAACTAATCAAAGAAGATGTAAACTTATACCCAGAAGTTGGAAAGGCACTTTCAGATAGAGTAAAAAAAGAGAACACATTGTGAATTTTACTAAGCAGACTGCTTTCAATTTATGACAAGCACGCACTAAAATACTTAGGTGGTACAAAAGTAATCGCGGTTTTGGACCGTGAATTTTAAACCATTATAACTAGGCTCAAATATATCTTTATTAATCAAAATAGGAACCATTACAATCAACACATTTTTACCAACGAGAAATAAGTCTGTTTATTCCTATAGTGTAAAAATCCGTGCTTCAGGATTCAATAAACTCTTGGAAAGCATTTTCCACCTCTTCCTGGTTATGGAAGCATTCTGTCTGCAAAAAGTTGTCGAGATACCTGAAGAAGTGACAGTAGGTTGGCGAGAGACCAGGTGAATATTGCGGATGAGGCAAAACTTCATAACCCACTTGTTCAACTTTTGAAGCGTTGGTTGTGCGATGTTAGGTCAGGTGCTGTCATGGTAAGAATTGGGCCCATCCTGTTGACCAATGCCAGCTGCAGGCGTTGCAGTTTTCAGGGCATCTCACTGATTTGCTGAGCATACTTCTCAGATATAATGGTTTCATCGGGATTCAGAAAGCTGTAGCAGATCAAACCGGCAGCAGACCACCAAATAGTGATCATGACTTTTTTTTGGTGCAAGTTTGGTTTTGGGAAGTGCTTTGGAGCTTCTTCTCAGTCCAACCACCAAGCTGGTTGTCATATAAAATCCACTTTTCATCGCACATCACAATTCCATAGAGAAATGGTTCGTTGTTGCTACACAGGGTAAGAGAAGATGACACTTCAAAACGACAATTTTTTTTGATTTGTGGCCAGCTCATGAGGCACCAACTTATTGAGCTTTTACTCCTTTCCAATTTGTGTCAAAT
Source organism: Tragelaphus eurycerus (assembly GCA_935064755.1). Lineage (NCBI taxonomy): Eukaryota > Metazoa > Chordata > Mammalia > Artiodactyla > Bovidae > Tragelaphus > Tragelaphus eurycerus. The sequence continues at coordinate 17,260,610 of CAKXYN010000039.1, read as the reverse complement.
GCTGAATGACCACAGAATGGCTGATGTTGAATTCCTCAGCAACTTCTTGTGCAGTTGTAAGAATATCAGTTTCCATGATCCTCTCAATTGGTCATTGTCAGCTTTCAATAGCCAGCCACTGCACTCATCTTCAAGGCTTTCATCTCCTTTGCAAAACTTCTTGAACCTACCGATGCACTGTACAATCATTAGCAGTTCCTGAGCCAAATGTCTTGTTGATGTTTCAAGTTGTCTCCGCTGCCTTACAACCCATTTTGAACTCAAATAAAAAAATGGCTCGAGTCTGCTTTACGTCAAACATCATTTCCCTAGTGGAAAATAGGTAATAAAGTCACTAGCAAAAAAAAAAAAAAAAAAAAGATTAAGCGAGAAACACACACTAAAGTATTACATAACCACATTTAAGAATATATTCCAAACAGCAAATTCCAAGCAAAGCTCAACAATGTAAAATCGCAATTACTTTTGCACCAACCTAATGTACATACATGGAGAAGGCAATGGCACCCCACTCCAGTACTCTTGCCTGGAAAATCCCATGGATGGAGGAGCCTGGTAGGCTGCAGTCCATGGGGTCACTGAGAGTCGGACACGACTTAGTGACTTTTCTTGCACTTTTCACTTTCCTGCATTGGAGAAGAAAATGGCAACCCACTCCAGTGTTCTTGCCTGGAGAATCCCAGGGACGGGGGAGCCTGGTGGCTGCTGTCTATGGGGTCACACAGAGTCGGACACGACTGAAGTGACTTAGCAGTAGCAGTAGCAGTGTACATACATACTGAATGTTGTCATTCTGTGGCTTCAAATTTTTGAGAGAGTATATATTGCTATCAGATCAGATCAGTCGCTCAGTTGTGTCCGACTCTTTGCGACCCCATGAACTGCAGCACGCCAGGCCTCCCTGTCCATCACCGGAGGTCACTCAGACTCACATCCATCGGGTCAGTGATGCCATCCAGCCATCTCATCCTCTGTTGTCCCCTTCTCCTCCTGCCCCCAATCCCTCCCAGCATCAGAGTCTTCTCCAATGAGTCAACTCTTCGCATGAGGTGGCCAAAGTACTGGAGTTTCAGCTTTAGCATCATTCCTTCCAAAGAAATTCCAGGGCTGATCTCCTTCACAATGGACTGGTTGGATCTCCTTGCAGTCCAAGGGACTCTCAAGAGCCTTCTCCAACACCACAGTTCAAAAGTATCAATTCTTCGGCGCTCAGCCTTCTTCACAGTCCAGCTCTCACATCCATACATGACCACAGGAAAGACCATAGCTTTGACTAGGCGAACCTTTGTTGGCAAAGTAATGTCTCTGCTTTTGAATATGCTATCTAGGTTGGTCATAACTTTCCTTCCAAGGAGTAAGCGTCTTTTAATTTCATGGCTGCAGTCACCATCTGCAGTCATTTTGGAGCCCAGAAAAATAAAGTCTGACACTGTTTCCCCATCTATTTCCCATGTAGTGATGGGACCAGATGCCATGATCTTCGTTTTCTGAATGTTGAGCTTTAAGCCAACCTTTTCACTCTCCACTTTCACTTTCATCAAGAGGCTTTTGAGTTCCTCTTCACTTTCTGCCATAAGGGTGGTGTCATCTGCATATCTGAGGTTATTGAGATTTCTCCCAGCAATCTTGATTCCAACTTGTGTTTCTTCCAGTCCAGCATTTTTCATGATGTACTCTGCATATAAGTTAAATAAACATGGTGACAATATATAGCCTTGACGCACTCCTTTTCCTATTTGGAACCAGTCTGTTGTTCCATGACCAGTTCTAACTGTTGCTTCCTGACCTGCATACAGATTTCTCAAGAGGCAGATCAGGTGGTCTGGTATTCCCATCTCTTTCAGAATTTTCCATACTTTATTGCTGCTATAGGAGAAGGCAATGGCACCCCACTCCAGTACTCTTGCCTGGAAAATCCATGGACAGAGGAGCCTGGTAGGCTGCAGTCCATGGGGTCTCTAAGAGTCGGGCATGACTGATCGACTTCACTTTCACTTTTCACTTTCATGCATTGGAGAAGGAAACGGCAGCCCACTCCAGTGTTCTTGCCTGGAGAATCCCAGGGACAGGGAAGCCTGGTGGGATGCCATCTCTGGGGTCGCACAGAGTCGGACACGAGTGAAGCGACTTAGCAGCAGCAGCAGCATACTGCTATAGGGCCAAAATGAGTAAAGCAGTATCATTTGCACTAAGAGTAACTTAGGGGAATTAACTTAAAGAAGGATATAAGCAATCTATTTAAAGAAAATTATAAAACCCTAATGGGAGATAAAGATAAATGGGAAGACACTGGAGGATTCTAACTGGAATTCTAAATGCAATGATGGAGACCTGGGCCCGGTTAACATGTAGATTTGAAGCATCTTCAGACTTGATAAAATCTACTGGCAGAGTCACAGGCAGTGGGAGTGAAAGCAGCAGACGCATTACTGAAGCCAAGCAGTCTGGGAGGCAGACGGACCACACACCGCAGAGCAACATCAGTTCCATGCAGAAATTTCTGGCTGGCTCATCCTTATTTGGTTTGGGGGCCCAATATTTTTTTTCATAGCTAAAACCTGTTCTCTGCAGCCCTGATGATTATGAATTTTTTAAAAAAATGATAGTAAAACCTCCCAGAAAAATAAAGTTGGCACAAATACAAAAGAACACTTTTAAAGGAGAAATATCTTAGTTGCCTTTTATTATTTAAGTCATAATATTTAGAATAAAGGAGTTTATGTACTTATTTTAGTTGTAAAATAAAGCTCAATGTGACTGTTACAGATATGGAGGGTATGATTAAAGATAAAATGGGCTTTTTTAATTTAAAAAATATTTTAATGGGTGGAAAAAAGCAATAAAATACAACACATAAAAATTCGCTATATCTGAAAAGTTAAAAGAATTAATATTAGTCCATACAGCTGGCAAATTGATACTATTTTAAAATTTCAACCTAATTCATAAATGAAGATGGACTTCCCAGGTGGCACAGTGGTAAAGAACTTGCCTGTCAAAGCAAAAGACACAAGAGACATGGGTTCGATCCCTGGGATGAGAAGATCCCCCGTAGAAGGAAATGGCAACCCACTCCAAAATTCTTGCCGGGATAATAATCCCTTGGACAGAGGAGCCTGATGGGTTACAATCCATGGGGCCTCAAAGAGTCAGACATGATTGAGCACGTGCACACATATAAATGAAGAAATAAAACCAAAAATTATAATATATATTACATATTACTTTACCCCTTAGTTATAAAAAAAAAAATTTATGACTCCGTATGATTTACCACTTCCAGAACTTTTTTAAAAATCTAGCGTTCATCACTTGCCAATCCTTCTGGAAAAAAATCTGGAAATACACAAAAATTTTAAATTACTCTAGTCATTAATCTTATTAATCCCCCTTTTAAGATTATAGCACCAAAAACTAATCCCAAAGGAATTTCTACAAAGAGTATGTTAACATTATTTATCCTAAGAAAAACTTGAAAATATTTTTAAAGTATACCCAATGAGCAAATGATTAAACAAATCATAATACAGTCATATGAAAAGATGCTACTTAATCATCACAAATGACAAACTCAGCTGAACTAACGCAAACACTCCCTGAATTACAGGGGAGCTATGTCTGCAGGTCCATAAACACTAGGCCACAGTCATAAAGCAGGCACGTCCACCAAGGGCTCGTCCCAGGAAACACTACCAGTGCCTCCTCAGCTCCTAAGAACATGACACGCGTGACCTACACTGTGAATGAAACAGCACAGTGTTCAGCTAATACCAGCCTTACTTTCACTGCTGTGGTTCCTATAAGCAGGTTGCTGAGCCTCCTCCATGCAGAGCTGAGACACCCCAAGTCCTGCTCAGCCTGGGTCTCAAGAACAGGCCGTACACAGTGCTGAGGAAGCAGGTGCAAACACCAGCCTGAGCACACCTAGATCCAAGGGACTGGGCAGCAGGCCAAGACAGTGAAGGCACCAGCCTAACCAAGCACCCAGTCTTCTCCTCTCCCAGGAGCCTGTGTAAGTGCGAGCATGTGTGGCTCAGTACCAGAGGATGAGTTCATACCCTCGAGTTCTGAAAAAGTCCCCAGACATGGAGGAGAAAAGACCACAGCACAGGGTCAAGCATATACACATAGTCAGCATTGGGGATTTATGATATTTATATTCAGGGTTATGCTGTTGAGAGGATTCCCTTGTAGCTCAGTTTAAATGCTATTTAAATGACTGACTGTTAGAAACAGCATCTTAGCAATGAAAGGAACTCTTAAGTTTACTGTATAAAACATAAATGTTCAAATGAGAGAGCAAATCAAGAAAAATATCCAGGTGTGAGAGTTTGCATTTGATGAGATAAACCATTGAGAACACACTTCTAGATTCTTTATTGTAAAAAATCATTTTTATAGATCTTTTTTTTGGATGTGGATCATTTTTAAAGTCTTTACTGAATTTGTTACAATGCTACCTCTGTTTTATGTTTTGGTTTTTTGGCCACAAGGCATGTAGGATCTTGTCTCCCGGACCAGGAATCGAACCTGCAACCCTGCACTTGAAGGCGAAGTCTTAACCACTGGACCACCACGGACGTCCCCACTTCTAGATTCTTAACCTGAAAGGTTCAGTTCAGTTCAGTCGCTCAGTTGTGTCCAACTCTTTGCGACCCCATGAATTGCAGCACACCAGGCCTCCCTGTCTATCACTAACTCGAGGAGTTTACTCAAACTCATGTGCATCGAGTCAGTGATGCCATCTAGCCACCTCATCCTCTGTCATCCCCTTCTCCTCCTGCCCTCAATCCCTCCCAGCATCAGGGTCTTTTCTAATAAGTCAACTCTTCGCATGAGGTGGCCAAAGTACTGGAGTTTCAGCTTCAGCATCAGTCCTTCCAAAGAACACCCAGGGCTGATCTCCTTCAGAATGGACTGGTTGGATCTCCTTGCAGTCCAAGGGACTCTCAAGAGTCTTCTCCAGCACCACAGTTCAAAAGCATCAATTCTTCGGTGCTCAGCTTTCTTCACAGTCCAACTCTCACATACATACATGACTACAGGAAAAACCATAGCCTTGACTAGACAGACCTTTGTTGGCAAAGTGATGTCTCTGCTTTTGAATATGCTATCTAGGTTGGTCATAACTTTCCTCCAAAGGAGTAAGCGTCTTTTAATTTCATGGCTCCAATCACCATCTGCAGTGATTTTGGAACCCCAAAAAATAAAGTCTGACACTGTTTCCACTGTCTCCCCATATAATACAAATGTTCTTTGAGAAGAAATCTAATCAGGATAGGCAAAAAAGCTAGAGAACAGGTAATTTGTGACTTGGGGGTCAGGAAAGGCCCCTCAAAGGAAGCAACCATGAATAAGGTAGACTCTGAGTGCAAAACGGCACTAAATGGGTGGGGGCCCCACTGGGTATAGCCAGGCCCTAAGCCTGCAGAGGGAGGTCTGCACCTCAGGGAGGCAGGAAGAAGTAGGTGTTAACCAAGGCAGACAGGCAAAGGGATCTAATGCTTGGAAATGTGATTCTGGCCATGTGTGGACTGAAGGGACGCCCAGAGGAAAAGCGGGTAAGCAGCTAGCTCAGCACAGTAACCAGAATCAGAGGGCAGTGGCTCAGACCATGGTCAGCAGCAGAAAGGGAAGAAGTAACTGGATTAGGGATACATACACATTATTCACTATTTTTAGAGTTATAGCTATATGCATATATGATACATATGTGTTAATGGATCATGTATTACTTTTTAAATGAAAAAGTGCCCATATATGTGATATAAGCAGATCTCTATTTTTCAATTAAAATTCAGTAAAACACAAATGAACTAAAAAACTATGCATAAGATAATTTTTCTTTAATGATTCAGAAGACACTCTGGAATATCTTAATGTCTTGCTGCTGCTGCTAAGTTGCTTCAGCCGTATCCAACTCTGTGCAACCCCACAGATGGCAGCCCACCAGGCTCCTCTGTCCCTGGGATTCTCCAGGCAAGAATACTGGAGTGGGTTGCCATTTCCTTCTCCAATATGATCCTATGTCTTAGGATCATATTATCAATGTCAACTACCCTTGCAGTGCGGAAGAATAGGATTTCCAATTCATTTAAAGCTACACAAACTATAATTTATTGTAATGGCTTATTTCAGAAAAAAGTAAAACAAAAATTTATTTGCCAGAAGGAAAAAAAAACCCTACCTTACATTTCTACATTCTGGAATTTCATAATGAACTTTATCTTGCATGTTTGCTATAGCTGTGGTCATACTTTACATCCAAATTGTGACATACATGCATTAAAGTTCAATGCCAAGTTAGCATGTAGCAGAGATCAGAGAATTATGAATCATAACGATTCAGTCATGAGGGAAGAGCTTCCATGAGAAATGGAAGCCAAATTTATATTTTAGGTAAGAAGGAAGGTAATAAGTGACTGAATCAGGGTTTGCTTTAGCAGAAGCTTAAAGTCTAGATCAATCTTAATTTATTAAAATACTCTGCCTATAAACCTTTAGAACTCAAAATAATGGATTTTAAGTACTAAAAGAAGCCCAGGTATAAAATGACAGATCCTTTTTATATTCAGAAAGCTAAACAAACAGAAGTGATAGAAACATTCACATAGTTAGTTTTATTGATTTTCTCTATGTACTTTATTTTATTATTTTCAAGTTCAACTATTTGTCTTCACAGATTAAAAGAAACAAAAAAAAAACAGTGAAGAGCATTTACTCTTTGGCTCCCCATGTTTTCAACAATAACTTGACTTCTGTCTTGCTTGGTTAGAAACAGCAGAAAGCAGCAGCATATGTACAATGACTAACCCAGCCAAAGTGTGGAGAAGCTACATCACAACATCAGTTTGGGCCCCGATTCAATCATGATCTGACTATTCTAGCTCAGCCCGTTAATGGGACAAGACAAGGCCTCACCTTTGGAGTCAGAGCTCCTCCCCTTCACAGACAAGTATGAAGCTCAAACTCTCCTGCCAGCAGCTCCAAGGTACACACACACCTATGTGAGCACAGCCTGCGCACAACTCCTACCTCTCCCGGGTCAGCTGTGAGCGAGCCTTGGGCGAGTCCTGCCACCTCCCCTGCTGCAGTGGGTCCATCTGCCCCGTCACCTGGGGCTGGTTTGGAGCAGCAGTCTTAGACGAAGTGGCCTGGCAGCAGACACATGGTTGTATGTGTTTGCATAGCAAACCACTATTCTGATGTTTTTATCAGATGATAACTGAAGTGAAGTGAAAGTCAGTCACTTGTGTCTGACTCTTTGCGACCCCACGGACCATACAGTCCATGGAATTCTCCAGGCCAGAATACTCGAGTGGGTAGCCTTTCCCTCCTCCAGGGGATCTTCCCAACCCAGGGATCAAACTCAGGTCTCTCGCATTGCTGGATTCTTTACCAGCTGCATCACAAGGGAAGCCCTAACTGTGAAGAAGTATCCCCAAATTTAAGTTTTGGCCCCAAAACATACAGCTTAGTTTTAATCTCATTGTTCTTTTCAGGAAATCTAGCAGTTACCATTTACTGAGCATCTTCTCAGGGTCAAACTCCGTACCAGATACTTCATAAATGAGACAAATATACACTGTCCTGTTTAGTCCTCACAACAGTCCAATATGCATTTATTTTAAAACTTGCTGAACTCTTTTTTAAAATACATGTCTTTATTGGCTGTGCTGAGTCTTCACAGGGACATGGGCTTCTCATTGCAGTGGCTTCTCTTGTCGGAAGAAAAGTTACGACAAACCTAGACAGCGTATTAAAAAGCAGAGACATCACTTTGCCAACAAAGGTCCATATGGTCAAAGCTACGGTTTTTCCAGTAGTCATGTATGGATGTGAGAGTTGGACCATAAAGCAGGCTGAGCACCAAAGAACTGATGCTTTTAAACTGTGATACTGGAGAAAACTCTAGAGTCCTGTGGACTGCAAGATCAAACTAGTCAATTCTAAAAGAAATCAACCCTGAATATTCATTGGAAGGACTGATGCTGAGTTTGAAGCTCCAATATTTTGGCCACCTGATGCAAAGAGCCAACTCATCGGAAGAGACCCTGACGCTGGGAACGATTGAGGGCAGGAGGAGAAGGGGATGACAGAGGATGAGATGGTTAGATGGTATCACCAACTCAATGGACATGAGTTTGAGCAAACTCCAAGAAAGTTTCAGTGTCCAGGAGCAGATAGACTTCAAATACACTCACCTGGCCACTGAACTGATGTTCCCTGAACTATGCAATCCTCTCAGGAAGTCCTCCATGTGAGGGTAAGGATGCTCGCCCATCTGAACTCTTCAATCCCTCTTAGGAAGTCCTCCCAAGTGAGGGTAAGGATGACTGACCATCTGAGCTCTGTGATCCTTATCAGGAAGTTCTTCCAGGTGAGTGTGGGGAATGCTCATCCACCCAGGAATGCTTGCTTATACCTCCATGAGAAGAGAAGTCCTCAGGGACTGCCACATGGGAAGTAGCAGACAAAATGAGGCAGGGCTCCCACAGTCAGGAGGAACCTTCGCATAATCATGGTCTATCTCAAAACCATGCTGTCCATGACGTGTTCTGTAATCACCCCTCCACCCCCAAGTCCCCTCTTCCATCAAAGGGGCAGTGATTCAGGTCCATGTGCAGACCTCACTGTGTAGTCCACTTGGCTCTCTCTAACTGAAGGTGCAACCGAGGTGGCTGCCCACTGTGACAACACTGAACCAGCCCCTATCACATGGAAACATAGGATGTTCACCACCGCAGGGAACACTGGATGAGAGGTCACTGCCCCAGCGGCCTGGGAGCAGTTCACCACTCAGTCTTCTTGCAGCAGAGACCTGGCCCAGCCAGGCACCGACTCAACAGGTTTTCTGCCCGAAAATGTCCAAAATAGGGTTAATTGCCATGTTCCATCACCAAATTATATGTCCTTCAAACACGTAATTTTAAGAGTCTGCTTTTGATTGTTATTCACTACACTTTAAAGAGAAGATTCATCCTGAAGCGCTCGGCTGGGTGTTCCCTCAGCAGCCTGTGTTTCCTCTATCAGAGCACTATCACTCTTCAGGATCTCTGCTGTTGAAATTCCATCTTGCTCTACTAGGTTGTAAGGTGGAAAACGGTCACTGCTGACTGCTTTCTCCCCTTGCTTCTAGGTCACGTGTGCGTGCTTCAGTCTTGTCTGACTCTTTGCTACCCTATGAACAGGTTTCCCTGTCCACAGGATTCTCCAAGAAAGAATTCTGGCGTGTATTGCCATGCCCTCCTCCAGGGGATCTTCCCGACCCAGGGACAGAACCCACGTCTCTTGGGTCTTCTGGACTGGCAGGTAGGTTATTACCACTAGGCGCCATCTGGGGAGCCCCAAGGCAGAGCCTTCATTTCCCCCTGGGACCCCCACTCCCTACTCTCCACTCTCCTGCTAGAAAAGGGCTGACTCCCTCCACCTGGCTCAGGCCTGGCCAGTCAAGCACTGCCTCACTTCGACCACAGTGATGGGTTCAGGTTTCTGCACACAATTAAGTCCACATTCACTTCAGTTCAGTTTAGTCGCTCAGTCATGTCCAACTCTCTGTAACCCCATGAATAGCAGCACACCAGGCCTCCCTGTCCATCACCAACTCCTGGAGTTCACCCAAACTCATGTGCATCGAGTCGGTGATGCCATCCAGCCATCTCATCCTCTGTCGTCCCCTTTTCCTCCTGCCACCAAACCCTCCCAGCATCAGGGTCTTTTCTAATGAGTGAACTCTTCACACGAGGTGGCCAAAGTACTGGAGTTTCAGCTTCAGCATCAGTCCTTCCAACGGACACCCAGAACTGATCTCCTTTAGGATGGACTGGTTGGATCTCCTTGCAGTCCAAGGGACTCTCAAGAGTCTTCTCCAACACCATAGTTCAAAAGCATCAATTCTTCGGTGCTCAGCTTTCTTCACAGTCCAAGTCTCACATCCATACATGACTACTGGAAAAACCATAGCCTTGACTAGACGGACCTTTGTTGGCAAAGTAATGTCTCTGCTTTTGAATATGCTATCTAGGTTGGTCATAACTTTCCTTCCAAGGAGTAAGCGTCTTTTAATTTCATGGCTGCAGTCACCACCTGCAGTCATTTTGGAGCCTAGAAAAATAAAGTCTGACACTGTTTCCACTGTTTCCCCATCTATTTGCCATGAAGTGATGGACTGGATGCCATGACCTTCGTTTTCTTAATGTTGAGCTTTAAGCCAACTTTTTCACTCTCCTCTTTCACTTTCATCAAGAGGCTTTTTAGTTCCTCTTCACTTTCTGCCATAAGGGTGGTGTCATCTACATATCTGAGGTTACTGATATCTCTCCCGGCAACCTTGATTCCAGCTTGTGCTTAAGGGTGGTGTAAGAGTCAAACTCAACACTTTTATTGGGGAAGAAGAGTCTCTCTTTTCCATCGGAGTGAGAACTAGGTTGCCAAGGACAACCATGTTGAATGAGCCTGCCTGCGAGGCCCACACACACAGAAGCAGAGACAGAGTCACCAGGCCCACTGCTCACACCTGATACCCCCTAGATGTTCTCAATTCCATGAGCCAGCACAGTCCTTTCACTACCTCCTTAAGCCAATAAGATACAAGCAACTCCTGCAGCTCAATTCCAAAAAAATAAACGACCCAATCAAAAAATGGGCCAAAGAACTAAATAGACATTTCTCCAAAGAAGACATACAGATGGCTAACAAACACATGAAAAGATGCTCAACATCACTATCAGAGAAATGCAAATCAAAACCACAATGAGGTACCATTTCACGCCAGTCAGAATGGCTGTGATCCAAAAGTCTACAAGCAATAAATGCTGGAGAGGGTGAGAAGAAAAGGGAACCCTCTTAGACTGTTGGTGGGAATGCGAACTAGTTCAGCCACTATGGAGAACAGTGTGGAAATTCCTTAAAAAACTGGAAATAGAATTGCCTTATGACCTAGCAATCCCACTGCTGGGCATACACACTGAGGAAATCAGAATTGAAAGAGACACGTGTACCCCAATGTACATTGCAGCACTGTTTATAATAGCGAGGACATGGAAGCAACCTAGATGTCCAGCAGCAGACGAATGGATAAGAAAGCTGTGGTAAATATACACAATGGAGTATTACTCAGCCATTAAAAAGAATATATTTGAATCAGTTCTAACGAGGTGGATGAAACTAGAGCCCATTATACAGAGTGAAGTAAGCCAGAAAGAAAAACACCAATACAGTATACTAATGTATATATATGGAATTTAGAAAGATGGTAATGATAACCCTGTATGCAAGACAGCAAAAGAAACACAGATGTATAGAATAGTCTTTTGGACTCTGTGGACAGGGAGCGGGGGGATGATTTGGGAGAATGGCATTGAAACATGTATAATATCATATAAGAAACGAATAGCCAGTCCAGGTTTGATGCAGGATACAGGATGCTTGTGGCTGGTGCACTGGGATGACCCAGAGGGATGGTATGGGGAGGGAGGTGGAAGGGGTTTCAGGATTGGGAACATGTATACATTCGTGGCAGATTCATGTTGATGTATGGCAAAACCAATACAATATTGTAAAGTAAAAAAATAAAAATAAAAAAATAAAGTGCAAAAAAAAATAAAAAATTAAAAAAAGAGTTGTTTCCTGTGCCTACAACCAAATATATCATAATCAATAAAAGCTATGCTCATCTTGTTCACCCCTATAACCACAGCATTCAGCATGGCAACTAGCACACAGAAGATGCCTAATATTTTTTCAAATGAACTGAATAAAAACTTAGGGTCAAAATATTTTACACAGGTATTTACACACACACACACACACACACATATATATATATAAAATGTCTTTTTTCTTCTCTCTTTTTTCCGGCCATGTTGCTGTAGTTTGCAGGATCTCAGTTCCCAAACCAGAGATTGATCCCGACAGTGAAAGCCCAGGATCCTAACCACTAAGCTACCAGGCAACGCCCTACATGGGTATTTTTATCTTTTAAAATTTCCATAGTAAAAGAGTCACCACAACTCACTTTCACTAGGAAAAAATATGAAAAGCTGATTTTCCAGACATAATCTATACTGGAAAAGAAGACTTCCATTTATAGTAATAATTATAAGCCCATGGAGCTTAAATGAATTTTATGTTACACAAAAGTCTTGGCATTTCCTTCCAGATTAAGCTGAATCTATGATAACCATTGTTATGTGGCATCATGAATTGCTTTATACTTTTGATCATTACAAAAGGGACATGGGCTACCTCAAGAGAACATCTGGCTCTGGGTCACATCTTTGAAAATTTAATTGACTTTTTTTCCACATAAGAGAAATAAGATAGCTGCTCAACAATAGGGCCAAATGTTCTTAATAAATGTCACACCAAGTGAGAATGGATTTTCTTTTTAATAATTAAATTCCCCATTCTTAAGACATGAAGGAAATCCATTATACAAGTGAAACAGCAGAACATAAGCTGGGGGCAGAGGGAACTAATATTGAATGTAGTTTCAGTATAAATTGATAACCGCATTTTGAATTGTTTTTCAAGGCACTGGGACGGATCTGCAAGGATTAGGCAACACTTCCATCCTTTCTGCACCCAACAATGAATTTTCATGATCTCTGGTCATAGTTATGAAAGGGTACAACCTAGGACCCTAAAACAAAGGCAGATTACTGGTGTATATGATAATAAACCTGAAACATTAAGGCCTACCTCAGTGTTACTAAGCCCCTAGAATTGAATGCCCTTCTAAAACCACGCCACGCCAAGAAGAAACACACGATCTTTTGAGTGCTAAAGCCAAGTCCCTGTTCCCATGCAGCTTACACTCAAACAGAAATGACAAAATGTCAAATATCAATCAACTTATCAGACCAATACTCTTTTATTTAATTCTTATTTCTCTGGCTCTTTTTTAAAAAGATACTTGTTTATTTATTTGGTTGCATCCAGTCTTTAGTTGGGGCATGAGGGATTTTTAGTTGCAGTGCCAAGGCTTCTCTCTAGTTGTGGCCCGTGGGCTCCAGAGATTATAGGCTCGGAGGTTGTGGGGTGTGGGCTCAGCTGCCCCTTGGCATGTGGGATCCCAGCTCCCCAACCAGGGACTGAACCCATGTCCCCCGCATTGGAAGGTGGATTTCGAATCACGAGACCACCAGGGAAGTCCCTGAGCAATACTCTTAATATTAAGAATATTAAAAAAAAAAAAATTTAGAAGGAAGTGAACAATTTTTGAAAAAAAGAATATAGGACTCAAAAGTGCTTACGGTTTTGGGGACTAGATTAAAGTAGGAACTAAAAGACACCAGAAGAATTTAGAACCTGGAGTTGGGCAAGTTCTTAGAGACCACCTGATTTTCAGATAAAGAAAATTAGAAATCAGAAAGAACTGGCTGCCAGTCACACCTGAATAACCATGAGCCGGAACAGAACCCAGGGCCCCCTCCCACTGCACCATGCATCAGGGATCACAGAGGGCTTTCAGACCCTAGGCCTCAGCATCTACTTGCTGCTGCTCCCTGGCCTGGTTTTCATTCTTCATTGTTAAAGAAAGGAATCACTACAGCATTATTTTCATCGATTTGGTAGCAGAGGGAAGCTGCCCTCTCCAGCCTCTGGACTGCGGAGGGGGCCTCTCACACAAATCTCTACCAAGAAAGGGCTGTGAGGACTGATTTCTGCGCACACACACACACACATCCCCACACACATACAGGTGATCATATCTTAAGGCCTCTCCTTGGCAGGGGGCGGATCACAAAGGACAGCTAAGAAATGTCATGGACCTAACTGCTCTCCGGGTAACCTTGCCCTGTGCTAAGACACACAGAGCTCTAAGACGTCAAGGAAACTTGGCAAGACACCCTATGAAATCAGGAAGAAACCACCTTAAATGAAAGGACCCACTTAACAGACAAGAATCTCAGAAACAGTAGATTGGTCTTAGGAACTAACTCAAAACAGAGGAAGAACACAGTTTTTGAAAATAAGTGACAGTCTCAATTCTGTCAACTGACTGAAATTCTAACTTATCCCGAATGGTTCTCTCTGTTCTTTCGCTTATCTATTTGTAGAAGGAGTTCAAAACTCAACTCCCTCTGAAGTCTGAGAGTTCATAATTACCATTTGTCCTGCTGTAAGGAAGCCATGGATGACAGAGTGCACAGCAAGGACAAAGTATGCGCTGACTTCTTCTCTAAGAGCAGTACTCTGTTACGGGTCTTCCTGAACCTAAAGAAAACATGGGTGAATTTCTCTACAACCGAGGTATATAAAAAGGCTAACTACTGACTCAAAAATCCAGATGCAATAAAAGACTGATAAATTTGACCAGATAACATTTTTTAAACTTCTGTATGACAAAAAATATAATAAAAAAAGTTAAAAAGATCAATAACAAACTGGGCAAAATATTTGCAATATATATCACAAATAAAAGACTAATATCCCCGGTATACAAAGACCGTTTAAAATTTAAAGACAGCAGAGTGATCAAAAATCCTATAGAAAAATGGACACTGTGACTAGACAACTATAAGACATAAAATGGCCTGCTGCTACTGCTGTCGCCTCAGTCATGTCCAACTCTGTGCGACCCCATAGACAGCAGCCCACCAGGCTCCGCCATCCCTGGGATTCTCCAGGCAAGAACACTGGAGTGGGTTGCCATTTCCTTCTCTAATGCATGAAAGTAAAAAGTGAAAGTGAAGTCGCTCAGTAGTGTCTGACTCTTCGTGACCCCATGGACTGCAGCCTACCAGGCTCCTCTGTCCATGGGATTTTCCAGGCAAGAGTACTGGAATGGGTTGCCATTGCCTTCTCCTAAAATAGATATTTAAAAAGATGTCTGACTTCACTCATAATAAAGGATATCAGATCAAAACTACACCGAGTTACCACTTGTCCCCTAGCAGATTAGCACAAATTTTAATGAAGCTGTGGGAGAAAGGGATCTTTTCCTATATTGCTGCTGGGAATGCAAAAGGGTTCAAACACCACAGGAGGGCGACTGGCAACACCTTACGACTTATGTTTTCACACTTCAAAGCGGCAATCCCACTTCTGAGGACTTATCCTGAAGATATACCTCCAACAATATGAAAATATACATGCACAAGTTATTTACTGCAGCATTAGTTACAATTACAAACTACAGAAAACTCTCTGAACACACAAACTTGGACACTGTTCAAATAAACTGGTACACAGACACAGTCTGCGTGAGGTAACACAGAGCGCTTCTAGATACTGGTAAGCAGAAACGCAAAGGTACAAAAGAGCACATATACACACCTAACACTGATACAATATTGCCAATCATATCTCAATAAAACAGAAAAAAACTAATATATAATATGCTCTTTTGTCACAGAAAGAAGAGACAATAAGGAAACATTATAAATATATATAGACATACATACACACAAGCTTATTTTCAGGTAGGATAAGAGGAAAACAAAGTAAAAAAGAATGAAGTCAGATGGAGGGAGTGGACAGGATAAGGGAAGGAGTGCAGTTCTCCGGCTAGATGTTCTTATGTGGTGGTTTTCACGTTTGAATGCTTATTAATATTCTACATATTCAAAACACAGAATCAATAAGAATGGAAAAAGGAAACAGTCCAAAAATCAGAGTAAAACTGAAACAAACCCAACTGTGCTTCACATAAATTACCCACACTGAAAAAGAGCAGAGGGGAATTAATCCAAGCAATTAAGAACATTTACACTTCAGTATGCACACTGGGTGTGGGAAGTTGGGGCTTGCAACTATTACCATAAAAAAGGGCTCAAGCAAGGAACATTAATGGATGAGAAATCTATGGAGAAAATTCTGATAAGGAACAGGCTATCTGCATGGTTTTAAAGATCCTCCCATAAAACACTTGTCAAATGCAAGGCAAAAACAGTACCCACACAGTAAGAGAAGCTGGACAACACTTTGACCAGGTGAGCAAAATTAACATCAGCTATGAGGGGCAGACAGATACCAGATCCCATGAGCCTCCACCAGTAGCACTTATAAATTATTCAGCTACAGACAATTAACCTGAATTTTAAAACCCCAAGTGCAGAGAGAGGAGAAAGGATATTCTTCTAAAACGTCAATGACACGGAAAAAAGAAAAACTCAAGAACTATTCCGGATTAAAGGGGTCTAAACATGTGTAACGGGGGCTTCCCTGGTGGCTCAGACAGTAAAGAATCTGCCTGCAATGTGGGTTTGATCCAATTTGTGAGTCTAAACTAGATTCTGTACTAGAGAAAAAATTCTGATGAAAAGGGAACAAAAACAATATATTAACACACCAAATCAATGTTAAATCTCCTGAAAGTGGTAACTGTACCACTGTGGTTATGTGAGAGAATGTCCTTATTCTTAGGATTCATACACTGAAATATATCAGGGTAAAGATCAAGAAATATGTTCTCAAACAGTTTGGGAGGGGAAATACACAAACACACACAGCACACAAGCAAGCACAAGTTGACAACAGGTCAAACTGAGAAAAAGACGGAGTTTAACTTTCTTGCAACTTTTATGTATGTTTGAAATTATTTCCAAATAAAAAGATTTTAAAATGCCTTTTGTCCATGGTTCTAAGTCATACATTAATAAGCTCTCCGGGGTAGACATGCAGCCCTGCCACAGTTACCGTCCAAAACAATGCAGCTCAACATGGTAGCCGCCAGCCACATGTGGCATCTGAGCACTTGAGATGTGGCTAATACAAATTGAGAAGTGCCAAATGTCAAAGACGTAATATGAAAAAGAAGATTAATTATCCCATTAATAGTTTTTATACTGATTACGTATTAAAATGATATTTTAGACATACTGAACACATAAAATATATTATTAAAATTAATTTCACTTTTTTTTTACTTTATACTGTAGCTGCTAGGAAATTTCAAATTATGCATGTGCCTCATGTTATATTTCTCTTACAATACTGATCTAATATATACTAAATTTTTTAATTTTAAAGAGGTGTTGATCTCCTAAATAAGTATTTGTTTCCTGAGAAAAATGTCAATTAACATTACAGATTCTGACTTCCTACGGTGATTTTGATCTTGGAAATAAAGTAGATAATTAGGTTTTTTTAAGGTTTAATTAAGGGAAAAGAAATATTTAAGGCCCTAGAGAGAAGAGCTCTTTGGTCACATTGCTTAAGTAATTCTCTAATTAGCCACAAATCCCATCTGTAGTAAATTTCCTGAAGAGGGGAAAAAATAAAATCCCCAAATTGTGAAAATATCAAGAGAATGGTGAGACAACAGAAAGGCTTTTACACTTCTGTTTTCTAACTCTGTATGAATAAAATCAATCTCCAAGTCCTAAAAGTTAACTTATAGAATGTTATGAACAGGGCTTTCACTGGTGGCTCAGCAGTAAAGCAACTACCTGCAATGTAAGAGATGCAGGTTTTATCCCTGGGTCAGGAAAATCCTCTCAAGAAGGAAATGGCAACCCACTCCAGTATTTTTGCCTGGGAAATCCCATGGACAGAGGAACCTGGTGGGCTACAATCCATGGAGTCTCAAGAGTGGACATAACTTAGCAACTAAACCACATCGAATAACAAAACCTTTAAACATTTACTTCTGATACTAAGAAGTTTACAAAATAAACTTTACTGACAACAATGTTATTTTCAAGGTTATTTATTTTTCTATTTTAACCTTCTGATTAACAAACTCTTCCTTAACTCTAAAGGTATAAGAAGGAAATAAAGAGAAGCACTGAGCTAAGACAGACAAAATTTGCTTTTGCTTGAAACACTGTTTTAGGGATTATACACAGGGAGGAGAAAGGAAGGCTGGACATGAGTTTAGACAGGATTATTTCAGGAAAACTAAAGGTCCCTGGGACAGAGACAGTTTCTTTCCTCTATATTTTATTTGACCAAATCTAACTAGGCCAAGTGAAGAAAACAAATGTTAATAAGAATTCTACACAAAAGTAACAGTTAGGAAGAGAAACTAAATGTAGGTTGCCAGGAGGTTGATAAAAACCCCAGCAGTACAGTCTTGAGCAACATGCATAGGCAGATTTGTTTTGGAAGTTTGCAGTCAAGCATGTGGATGGAGCCGGCTTCCCAGGTGGCTCAGAGGATCTGCCTGCCAATGCAGGAGTTGCAGGAAACGAGGGTTTGATCTCTGGGTCAGGAAGATCCCTTGGAGAAGGAAATGGCAACCCACTCCAGTATTCTTTCCTACAGGAAGAATTCCTGAAGGAAATCCCATGGACAGAGGAGCCTGGTGGGCTACAGTCTGGGAAGCAAAGAGTCAGAGATGACTGAGCACACGTGGATGGAGCCAATTAGAAACATCAAGCGGATGCACAGCACAGGTTCCCAGGCTCTCTCTCCTGACCTGTACCCTCCCTACCCATCCCAGGCCACATCCCAGAAAGATGACTTTGATCAACACTAGACAAAAATCTCCTACAGAATGTGATACCTGCTGCCAGGGCACACGGATCCATTCCTGAGTTGTCCCGCGGACTTGGACAGCAGCCAACAGGATGGGCAAGCTCTGCTTGAGACAAAGTCAAGGATGCCTTGCAGATATCCTCACACAGATGAGGTGCCCAAAGTCCCAGAATCACACTTGTAATAAAACTGTTGCCACAAGCTCGGCCTCCCCCACCCCTTAGCTGGGGTACCTCCCATCCTGTTCCTAAGCTCTCAACCTGCCCCCACCTCACATTCCGTTCCCATATTCTACAATCAAGAGGCCAACTCATGCAATCTTAGCCAAGAAGCTGTGGCTCCACTGTTTCAGCTTCAGAAGGAAATGCAGAGTGGGTAAGACATCTGAGGACGACAATCTAACAATATTAAACAAGAACTAAAACTAGAGCTCTTATGTCACTGTCTGTGAGTCACATCTATTGGTTACCACCACCCTTTCAGGTGACAGGTGGTGTGTTCCCTTGGAGACCAAACAACGCAGCACACAGAAGGTACACACGTGTCCCAAACCATGCAGAAAGGGGCTCAGCTCAAACCCAAGTTCTCTGGCTTGAGAATCCATAGGTTCAGCTACTAATAAATCATGAACACAGATTCCCAAGAGTTAAAGAAATATTTATTTTCCAGACTTCAATAATAATCTCATTCTTGTTCGCTCACTTTGACATGATAAAGCTTGCAACTGCTTCCCTAGGAGGCTGTTACAAAAAAAATTACCGTCTTGTACCCACATCCCTTTCTCATCCTCTTCAGCAAATATACACTCAAAGGATAGTTTCCCATGTGTCTACATTACTTTCAGGCATGATCACTTATTGCTATTGAGAGAAAAGAAATAGACAAACCAAATTGCTAAAGGAAAATATGAACAATGCCATTATTTTGACAAATTCTATTTTCTTAACAAAATATAATTAAATTATATTCTGGGTTTTGTCTAGGGAAAATAAATCTGCATCTATGTCTTTAAGAATCTTTTAAAAATATGTCAAAATAAAAATGATTCTAATCCATTTCTTAGAAATAATCTTCAAACAAGGATCATGAAAACACACCCAGAAGCCCAGACCACGGCACATGAAGACAGAAAGTGGAGAAGGGTGGCAACTGGTTTCACAGAACAGAGTGCCTGCAGAGAGGTCCCAGGAGAAGGAAGCCTGGGGAGGCTCACGGACAAGGCTCAGACACATTTGTCAAGAGGAGGGGAGCTGGCGGGGCGGACACCAGAGGGCCTGGGTGAGCACCCGTGCAGCTGGGCAATGCTTCCCTCCTCAGGGTCAACAGAGATGTCCCCAGGCACTTCTCGCCCGCTGTGTTGGAACCTGAAAGCAGAGTGAACCACAGAAACCAGTCTTGAAACCACTGAGCACGGAGAAGACAATAAGCACTGAAAATAAGGGTCATTTTCTGAGAGGCTAAGAGGGTGGGGTCTGAGGGGCTCCGGCGCAGTCTCAGCTCCGTCACTTGGCACAGGTGTGTCATCTCAGGTGAGCTGCTCGAGGCCCCTGCACCTCGGTTTCCTCATCTGGAAGATGATGGCAAGAGCAGGTTCAAAGTCCTAGAGCTGATGCCAGGGTGAAGTGGTGCGGGCACACAGCACACACTTGATAAACACTAGCTCCTCCTAGTACCTATGTCATGCAGTATTTTTAGGAAAGAGAAAGGATAACTAAAGTACACTGGATATAAATTCTTTAGAATAGTTTAACAATACTTGAGAAACCAAACATACCCTGTTAAGCACAGCCCTCCACAATGGGTTAACAACAGAGTTTAAGTCAAAAAATCTGTGAGATGGCAAAGGAAAGAGGAAGGCATGGCTTAGACATCACATGGACATCGAAGACACTGCGAGGCCTTGCTGACAAATGGGAACAAGGAAAGGAAGGACAGGCAGGTGCTGTGCTGAACATGTGACTCCCTGGCCGCCATGGGGCCATCTCCTGAGATGGAGAAGACAGATGGTGAGATAGGTTTCACGGCTGAGGGGGCAGTGGAGAAAGAGGCTCTCAGAGAGGACTTAGTGTTTGAGAAGCCAAATGACTGATGTCCAATTCTGTATCTCAGACAACAAACTGAAGAACAGAATGTGGAACTTCTCAGGAGATGCAGGTGGAAGACAAATTTGAGAATCGTCAGCATACAGGTAGATCTGGCACCTGCCAACTTAGAGAAATGATCTAGAATTCAGGGGCATGACTGGGGCCCTCCAACACTGAAAGACCAGGTGAAAAAAGGCAGAGCCAGCAAAGAAGGATAGAAAGCAGAGACCAGAAAGGTAAGAGGACGATCAGGAGAGCCTGGAGTCCTGGGAAGCTTCCAAGAGAGCGAAAACAATAAAGTGGCCTACAGGTTCAGCAAAGTGGCGTCACTGGGAACATGACCACCTCAGTGGAGTGGTAGGGAAAGAAGCCCCACTGAAGCAGGCTGACAAGTTAGAGGAAATTAAAATGAATGAATGATATTTGAAATAGTGGGAGGCGAGGAAATTAAGACCACAAGAACAGACCATTTTCAGTAAGTTTTATCAACCCACACAAGCAGGTAACTGTAATAAAGCCTTACCAGTGCAAGCACAGAAGTCTGTTCAGTGTACAGTGAAGAGCCTGGGGTGGGGAGTAGGGGTGCGGAGGGCAAAGGGTCAGAAAAAGCTTCTCTGCAAAAAAGTAACAAAATCCAAGAACCCAGGAAACACTGTTCTCACAGTGGATGTATTCCTATAAGGAAACTAATCCCACCAAGCATGGACGAATGCCTGTCCACTCTCAAGTAAAGAAAATCTCTTAAATAAAGAATAAGTGACTAACTTGCATGACATTAATAATAACTGTAAGAAATTGTTTTCCTGGAAAAAAAAAATTCCCAAGTGTTTCAGTTGTGAAATCAGCCGACGACTGGATCTGACGTCTGCAGTCTAGTTATACCGTGGCCAGAAAGAAGAGTAAAATCCTGCCGCAGCCCTTCACTAGAGTCTTCAGGGTGTCCGTGTGTCAGGGCAGGCACAAGGGGACTTTGCGCCTTGTGTGGAAGGGCAGTGAAGATAAGGGAAATGAGCAATGGACAGAGATACCGAAATGTCATCCTTCCTGAAAAGGAAAAAAGATAGAAGTCTTTGCAGGTTGCCTTTCATGATTCCCTTAAAGAAAAATGCCAGTCCATAAGCATTTACTCAAAATGAGTAAATCATTGCAGTACTCAGCTGCAGTGAATAATCCTTGCAGCTTAGGTAGGTTTTGAAATTCAGAGTTTCTGAAATTTTAGATGCGGAAAACAGCAGACACCATCAGTATATGACAACCCCAGCAGGGTCTGGGTAGCGCCTATAATAAAATATAAATATTTCTGCAGCTGATGTGATGGGGTGGTGACAATAAAAAGCCTCACATCAGTTCAGGTCTTGCCAGAAAAATCTTTTCCTTTTCATAACCCTGAAACTTCACAACTGTGGATTAGGGACTGAGAACTCACACATAACACAAGTTCTAAGAAAATAAAGATATGTTGAAGGAGAGTGGCAGAGCTCTGGGGTCCAATTCCAGCTGTCCTCCATACGAGCTGTATGAACCAAGGCAAAGCAGTTAACGGCCATAAACCTTAGCTTTCTGACCTGTAAAATGGGAATGATAGTATCTACCCCTAAGTCTGCTGTGGACATCCATGAGGAACTGAGACTGGAAGGCAGCTGGAACCAAGTCTGGCCCTGGGCAGTGGGATGACTAACCACGGCAGTCTGTCCGTGACCTCTCCAGTTTTAGCACTGGGAGTCTCACACGCTGGGAAACCAGGATGGCTGGTCACCCTACTTGGCAGGAGCCCAATAAATAGGAACTATTCTAACATCAGCAACAGAAAGTAGCACAGGGAACTGTATTCAGTATTTTTTTTTTCCCATATGTATTCCAAGACATATTAAGTATCTTATAATAAATCATAATGGAAAATAAATGAAAAAGTATTATATGTATGGATAACTGAACCACTGTGCTGTACACTAGAAACTAATACAACATTATAAATCAACTGTACTTCAATTAAAAAAATAGAAATGAAAAATAAAATTACAAAATGGAAAAATCACATAAAATAGTTTCAATGGTGAAATATGCATGCCACTGGGAATTATCACCTCTCTGGTGGGAGAAAGAATTCTAAAGCAGCAGTCCCTGGTGTGTACACCCTGAACGACACCCTCACACAGAGATGAGCCCTCTCCAGAGGTGCAAAGTCAGACTCGGAGCTACAGCGGATGCTTTCCTGCCGGCCGTGCAGACATGGTGGCCATGTTGTGGAGAGGGCCATGAGGCAGGAGCCTGGGCAGCTCTTGGGGCTGAGGGCCTCAGTCCTACAACTGCAAGGAACTCATTTCTGTCAATAGAAATGAACGAGTCTGAGGGCTACCCCAGCCTCAGAAAAGCTCACAGTCCTTACTGCCATCCTGCTTCCCACCCTTGAGTCCCCACACAGAGGACCCAGCCAGGACTACAGACTGTGAGATAAGAAGTGGGTACTGGGAACTACTAAGTCCGTGGTAATTTGTTACGCAGAATCTAAAATATATTTTCTAAGAGAGCATCCAGTTCAAAATCACAGGGGTGTGTGTGTGTGTGTGTGTGTGTGTGTGTGAAGAACACAAGCATCTGTTTATAAACAGAAATTCCTTGCATAAAATCACATTTTTAATATGAAAAATTCAAATCCAAATTAAGTTTCTTACACAACTGACACTTTCCATACACTGACTATAGTGGTATCAAATGGCACAATTACTTTGGAAAATCGTTCCGGGCAATTCCTACTAAGCTAAACGCATGCCCAGCCTACGGCCCAGAAACCCGTCAAGAGTGCAGAGATCCACATGAAGGCACACACACGAGTCTTACTGGCACGTTTCACCAAAATGGCCAGAAACTGGAAGCATTCCAAATGCCCACCAGCAGAATGGACAGACTGTGGTGCCCTCCTCCAGGGGGAGACTGAAGAACGCACAAGAGCGCACTGGCGGCACACAACAGGGCCGTCCCTCACAGACGCCGCTGAGTGAGAGGAGCCAGATGCAGAGCCAAAGGAATGACTCCACTCACAGCAAGGTCACGCACAGGCACAACTGGTCTGAGACGACAGAAGCCAGAATCTCAGTCACCTTGCAGTGGGGTACAGGGCCTGCAAAGGGGTCCCGGGAATGCCCTGCACCCCAATCTGGCTGATGGCTACACTTCAGATCGCATATGTAAATAATCACCGAGACGTAAGCTTAAGGTTAATGCACTTTTACCACATGCCAGCCACGGGACTGGAAAAGGTCAGTTTTCATTCCAATCCCAAAGAAAGGCAATGCCAAAGAATGCTCAAACTACCACACAATTGTACTCATCTCACATGCTAGTAAAGTAATGCTCAAAATTCTCCAAGCCAGGCTTCAGCAATATGTGAACCATGAATTTCCAGATGTTCAAGCTGGTTTTAGAAAAGGTAAAGGAACCAGAGATCAAACTGCCAACATCTGCTGGATCATTGAAAAAGTAAGAGAGTTCCAGAAAAACATCTATTTCTGCTTTATTGACTATGCCAAAGCCTTTGACTGTGTGGATCACAATAAACTGTGGGAAATTCTGAAAGAGAAGGGAATACCAGACTACCTGACCTGCCTCTTGAGAAATCTGTATGCAGGTCAGGAAGCAACAGTTAGAACTGGACATGGAACAACAGACTGGTTCCAAGGAGTACTAGCAAAGAGTACGTCAAGGCTGTATATTGTCACCCTGGTTATTTAACTTACATGCAGAGTACATCATGAGAAATGCTGGGCTGGAGGAAGCACAAGCTGGAATCAAGATTGCCGGGAGAAATACCAACAACCTCAGATATGGCAGAAAGTGAAGAAGAACTAAAGAGCTTCTTGATCAAAGTGAAAGAGGAGAGTGAAAAAGTTGGCTTAAAGCTCAACATTCAAAAAATGAAGATCATGGCATCCGGTCCCATCACTTCATGGCAAATAGATGGGGAAACAGTGGAAACAGTGTCAGATTTTATTTTTCTGGGCTCCAAAATCACTGCGGATGGTGATTGCAGCCATGAAATTAAAAGACGCTTGCTCCTTGGAAGGAAGTTATAACCAACCTAGATAGCATATTCAAAAGCAGAGACCTTACTTTGCCAACAAATGTCCGTCTAGTCAAGGCTATGATTTTTCCAGTGGTCATGCATGGATGTGAGAGCTGGACTATAAAGAAAGCTGAGCACCGAAGAATTGATGCTTTTGAACTGTGGTGTTGGAGAAGACTCTTGAGAGTCCTTGGACTACAAGGAGATTCAACCAGTCCATTCTAAAGGAGATCAGTCCTAGGTGTTCATTGGAGGGACTGATGTTGAAGCTGAAACTCCAATACTTTGGCCACCTGATGTGGAGCTGGGAAAGATGAGGGCAGGAGGAGAAGGGGATGACAGAGGATGAGATGACTGGATGGCATCACTGACACAATGAACATGGGTTTGGGTGAACTCCAGGAGTTGGTGACAGACAGGGAGGCCGGCATGCTGCGGTTCATGGGGTCGCAAAGAGTTGGACATGACTGAGCGACTGAACTGAACTGACCCTTCAAAAATATTCTTCCCCTTTGCTGCTGCTAAGTTGTTTCAGTCGTGTCTGACTCTGTGCAACCCCATGGACGGCAGCCCACCAGGCTCCCCGTCCCTGGGATTCTCTAGGCAAGAACACTGGAGTGGGTTGCCATCTCCTTCTCCAGTGCATCAAAGTGAAAAGTGAACGTGAAGTCTCTCAGTCGTGTCCGACTCTTAGCGACCACGTGGACTGCAGACTACCAGGCTCCTCCATCCATGGGATTATCTAGGCAAGAGTACTGGAGTGGGGTGCCATTGCCTTCTATCCAAAACTACTTAATGACAATATAAGGTGGAGTCCTCATAAGAAACTAGTGGACAGGGCAGCATGAATATGGTTAACAAGCTATGTAAGTACACTTCTTTTAAACACACTGCTCACTAAATGCTGGTTGAAGGAATTTCAAAGATAATGACATTTATGTTATCAGAAGTGCAAAGGAATCTATACACAGGTATACATAGCATAATGTCCTCAATATACTATACCCAGCAGATGTGAAAAATCGTGGCTCTTGTCCCATTAATTACTTCATTTCCATCCAGTTAGTTCTTTTGTCTACCTCCAACATGGGAATACACACTAGGTGTGAGGCCACCACCAAGCACGCAGATGTGAACTGTGCATGACCAAGACAGCACCATGTCCGTGGTCTGCACGGCCCATCTGACCCCGGGGCAGGGACTCTGCCTGGATAAAGGTAACCATAAGGCTCAGAGCGTGACAGGCAGGTTAGGAGCATCTCATCCAATCTCACACCTGGTCAGAACGCTGCCCTGGGGTCCCTGCCAGGGGGCGGCCCACCAACCACGGCAAAAGGAGAACAAGGGATGCTAGAGAGGTGACACAGGTCACCGGGACTTGGGTCTCCCTGGGAACAAGACAGAAGACAGGGTTCACGTCTGAGAAGTCTCCCCTGGCAGCACGTCTGAGGACCTGGAGTCCATGCCAGGCGGGGCTTACAAACACCGCCCGTGACCAAACCAAAAGCGAAACAGAAGCCCGCTCACCTCGCTATTGTGGCCCCGCAGGTTGAAGTTGATTCTCTGTGGAGTGTTTCTGTCCCGGCGGCAGTGGCTGGAGGTGAAGGTCACCCCGACAACGCCGCGCCCGTTGCCCGTGGCCAGCCAGCCCTCCTCGTAGTAGCGCCTGCGGCACACGGGCTTCTCCTTCTCACTCTTGGGGACGCGGCCCTTCCAGGACAGGCAGAGGATGTTGGAGTCACTGCACAGGACAGGCCCATGCTCCACCGATGCATACATACTTTTTTTGGAAGAACTGCTTTACTTAAAGAGCAAGGCTGAATGCCGAAAAATTTAAACCAATTGCTCTCACTGACTGGTGTTATTTCTGTGGTTGGCTTGCGCTGTTTTGCCTGACCCCTTTAATTGAAACTCGACCTCGTTCTAATTAGAAGGTCAGTATTTTAGAAAGCTCCACCAAATGCATAGTGAAAAATTCCTCTATAAAAGATGATGGCAGTCTGCTAAGAAAAGATAATGCTTAAAAAAAAAACTTGGAGGCCATTTTTATTTTCAAGTCCTTAGAGGAAGAGCCGGGTGACCCTTTGGAGAAAGAGCATCATTGACAAGTGGTGATAAAGAAACTGAGTGTTCTTTTCACTTGGTTCTTCTTATTCAGCCTGAGATTCCAGTTTAGTGTAATGTGATTCCAGACACAAAGGGCTGCAAATACGTAGATTTCAAGTAACTTAAGGCTTTAAGAATCCCTCGAGCTGGAGCGTCCCCTTCAAAAGTTTAGATAGAGAGGCAGAACACACAGGATCATCTTCCTTCTGAAGCTACCCTCGGGCTTGCTTTCTCAGCTAGACAAATTTCTGCTGCTAAAGCTGAAGAAGATTGCATAAAGGGGAAAAAAAGGCACACAAACCGTGCAAAACAGACTGGAGTTTGTGCAGACAGCAGTCCAAATTTTAGGAGAAAAAAAAAACAAAACTCTTTCCTCACTGTTCAGAGTCAGAAACCTCCAACTTCAGAGCCCAATGGGGCTTCCCAGCAGGTGACTGTGTCCCCAGGGAGGGCCGTGACACAGTCTGATGCAGCCCTGGGGGCCATAGAGGCAGGCAAGGAAGTCCCTGCCCCCAGCAGAGCCAAGTGGTTCCAGGGCTCTATGGGAGCGTGGGCCTCCAGTGAATCTAAACACGCGTGCTGACAAAGGGCAGCCCAACTGGGCTACAGGAGGTCTCCGTACTCCCTCCCCTAGTCACTCCTCCCCTTTCTGCTCTTAAGGATGACGTGCTTTTCCATCTTGAAGGGAAAAAACTAATCCCAGAATTAAGTCCATGAACTGGTCCCCCTCTTACATGCAAGTATGCCTGGACTCAACACTGGAGAGAACCCCTTAAAATGGAAACACAGGCAAGAGTCAGGATCTTTTCTCACTGTCTCCCTGAAGAGTGACTGTGCTGTCTGAAGGGCACTCTCCTGACCACCTTCAGGGACCGTCTCCAAATGCCCTGGGTAGAGTCCAAGGAAAGAAGCTTTACAATGATGCACCTTGATAATCAGTTTGTGATTAGTAGTTTCAATTGCTACCTTAAGGAACTATCCTACAGATACAGGCAAGAAAAAGGGAAATAATAAATTAAAATTTCTGGACTTTTTTCAGTTAACTGAAAAAAGGCAAAGGAATCAGTTCATTGTTCAAACTTTCCCCATCACACCCTGGCTGGCTTTCCTTATAAGCCAGCCTTAGTCATAAGCACACAGTGAGAGCCACCCTTCAGTCCTGAATTTTAACGTCTGTCCAAATCACCAGACCCACTAAAAAATAAAGTGCAAAAAGCACGGCACACTCCCACCTGCAAAGCTTGAAATCACACTTCCCCCTCAGTCACCTTCTCACTTAGTTCCTTCTTTAAACTGGAGAGGTATTTTTGAGGCTTGATCTGTGCAAGCTTTTTTTCTCTTCTTTTTGCAAACTTTCTTTACCCGTGCAGACCATATGGAAAACTGGCCGTTAGTGATGTATTTCTCTCCCTGGGCTCCCAAGCCCAGTGGTGTCAAGTTGCTCCATCTGATTCTTAAATTAATTTTCATCAGTTGTAAAACTCTTCAAGAGAGCACAAGAATGAGCCTGTCTTCTCGTGTAAATGTGTATGTATAGAAAGAAAGTTTTTAAATATACATAGACACACTCTTCAAATGGCATACAAAACGTCTGTTTTCCCAGTTGTTTCACGAACCATCAGATTAATCACAGCTTGAAGGCCCTGGAGTCTGACAAACCTATAAGACAAAATGGGACACAAAGAAAAAGAATTAAAAATACTGAAGAATAAAAGTTTTAACACACTTTTACTGATAAACATATGAACATAATATAATAACATAATAATCGCTGTAACTGAAATGAGAGACCCCTCTGGACACACACATTTACCAAATGGAGCTACAGACTGGTAAGACTTCAATAGTAAAAGAGCACTCCACGCAGACTCACAGGCAGCACGCACCATAAGGAGCCGGATGCCATGTGCCATTCACTAAGCTTGCCAGTAGCTGTGCAGAGTGAGGGAAACCACACCGCGCTATCCCTTCCAAGACTGGGAGCCCTGAATGCACACTTCCCGGCCAGAGGTCGCCATCCTGAGCTAAGCGACAACCTCAAAAAGGAGATGGAAGAGGCTCCAGCAAGTTATCTGAAGGGATGTTTTCACTTTCAGTAAAAGCTCTTCCCTGAAGACACAAGGCAGCGAGAGCCTTTAAAATTCTCCATTCGTGACTGCCGCAGGTCACAGAGCAAAGCCCAGCTGTCTCGGCTTTTACGTCGTCTACTAGCAATAAAGTTCCAGAGAATCTATCTCCAGCAAACCCATTCCTTCCTGCTGCCTTTGGTCCGGCTCCACATCATATCCACAGAAACACTGGACGACTTGCTCCCTAACGTCCCCCCGTCCCACCTTCCAGAGAACCCTCAGAGTGATCTTTCGAAAACTCAAGGCTGCTCAGAGAGCCTCAACTGTTCTCTCACCTCCCCCACACCAGGCCACCCCCCAGAGAGCTGGCTGAAACGGACAGCCCAGCCCCGCCCCACTCCCATACCTGGCACTGGATCTGGATATCTGCATCTTTAACAAGTTCCCAAGAGACGCTGACGCTGCTGGTCTGGAACCAGCTTTCAGAGCCACTGGCCTATGAGGTCAAGTCCCAGCAGGACCCTTCGCGATCTGATTGCACGTGTCCTCCTCTGCGACAGCCCCCGCACGCAGCCTGTGTTCAGCCCTCACCCTCTGGCCACTCTCTGCACTGCGTCCCCTCTCCTTCTTGTTGCCATGGCCTGTGCTCCTTTCCCAAGCCAGGCCCACATCTTCTCCAACACCTACCACACAGCACCTTTCCTGGGAAGCTTCCCAGAGACCCCTGCTAACCCACCAACAGCCTTCATCTCGCTTCATCCTGACTCTCTTCCCTGAGCTCCCAGAGGCTGCGAACCTACCCTTTTCGTCCCTGACACAGAACCTAGCACAAACAAGTTACTCAATGGAAGTTTCTCAGAGGATGCAGGCCAAGGTAAGGCAGAAGCTACAAATAACTTCCTTGACATACCCTAATTCAAATGAGTCACAGTACATATACTTCGTGTCTAAAATCAAAACAATTCAATTCTCTCAGGAGGCACTTGTACCTAAGGGGGAAAAAGTAAAAATAAATCCTATCAAATTCAAGTGAATGCTACGTTCTTCCTCCAGAAATTCTAACACCATGGTACAATATTCCCTTAGTCCCTACCCCTGGCCTGCAGACAAGCACCAGAGGGGAAAACCAAAGCAACTTCTCAAGACCCAGCAATTACTAATGTTTAAACCCACATTGGGGAAGGCAATGGCACCCCACCCCAGTACTCTTGCCTGGAAAATCCCATGGACGGAGGAGCCTGGTAGGCTCGTCCATGGGGTCGCTAAGAGTCGGACACGACTGAGCGACTTCACTTTCACTTTTCACCTTCATGCATTGGAGAAGGAAATGGCAACCCACTCCAGTATTCTTGCCTGGAGAATCCCAAGGACAGAGGAGCCTAGTGGGCTGCCATCTATGGGGTCGCACAGAGTCGGACACGACTGAAGCGACTTAGCAGCAGCAGCAAACCCACATTAAACATGACAATGTATACCATCCATTCCCTCACATCCTCCCCAGACAAGAAGTGGTCCATAACATCAAAATTACTTTCAAAATAATACAAAGACATTATAAATCTTCTTCACTGCATCACAATTTCTATCAATGGTGCAAAAGCAACAGTGGGGCCGACCGCCAGCCCAATGGCACAGACCAAGGCCCAGCATCAGCCGGCACCAGGGCTCGTCAGATCTTTTAAAATGCCACCCACATTTAAGGATGTTCTTAATGCAGAAGTAAAAATGATTATTATTCGGTCTCGCCCCTTGAGGACATGGTTGTTCAGCACTCTGCTTCAAACAGTGAGCTCTCACACAGCCCTTGTGCAGACTGCAGCACTACGGGGCAACTGAGGAGAAGCACTTGTGCTACGGCTTCCGTGGTGGGCTGAGCAAACCGCCTTCTTCATGAAATACCATGTTTACTGGAAAGAAGGACTGACAAATCATGGCCATTCAGGCTTGGGTCTTTGGCAGACACTTTTCTTTAAAATGAACAAACTGAGCTGTCACTGATGGTATTTGTTGCCAATAATAAAAGAGTTTTCAAGTTAAAATTAAAATTGTGGGAAAAACAGCATTTATCATTCTGTGCTTGATAGAATCCCAAGATTTAAAGACACTCTGCAAGCAAAAGAAGGTGGTATTGATAAAGGTGAACTTTTGATAGCAGACTTCATATTTCATAGTGTGTCAGTATTTGGAATATTCACATAGCTTAAAGCAACATTTTTCAAATGACCAATTCACGTTGATAACAATTATGCTTTACAGAATCATTCAAAGTGCAAAAAAGACAAATGGATTTTAGTATAAATAAGTATGAAAAAGTCACTAATACATTTAAAATTCCACATTGCTACTAACCTTTTAAGAAACTACCACTTGTTGAGTTCTGGTGGGGTAACAAAAATATCCATGACTAGCTGAAAAGACTATTAAAATACTCTTTCCTTGTCCAACCACGTATCTGTGTGAGGTCAAATTTTCTTTAGACATTACAACAAAACAGCACATTGTAACAGATTGAATACAGAAGCAGATATGGGAATATAACTATCTTTTCAGTACGTTTAGACCATTTCTAAATGGCTTTATTGACTATGCCAAAGCCTTTGACTGTGTGGATCACAATAAACTGTGGAAAATTCTGAAAGAGATGGGAATACCAGACCACCTGACCTGCCTCTTGAGAAACCTATATGCATGTCAGGAAGCAACAGTTAGAACTGGACATGGAATAACAGACTGGTTCCAAATAGGAAAAGGAGTACGTCAAGGCTGTGTATTGTCACCCTGTTTATTTAACTTATATGCAGAGTACATCATGAGAAACGCTGGGCTAGAAGAAGCACAAGCTAGAATCACGATTGCCGGGAGAAATATCAATAACCTCAGATATGCAGATGACACCACCCTTATAGCAGAAAGTGAAGAGGAACTCAAAAGCCTCTTGATGAAAGTGAAAGTGGAGAGTGAAAAAGTTGGTTTAAAGCTCAACATTCAGAAAACGAAGATCATGGCATCTGGTCCCATCACTTCATGGGAAATAGATGGGGAAATGGCATCTGGTCCTATCACTTCATGGGAAATAGATGGGGAAACAGTGGAAACAGTGTGAGACTTTATTTAAGGGGGCTCCAAAATCACTGCAGATGGTGACTGCAGCCATGAAATTAAAAGACGCTTACTTCTTGGAAGCAGAGTTATGACCAACCTAGATAGCATATTCAAAAGCAGAGACATTACTTTGACAACAAAGGTCTGTCTAGTCAAGGCCATGGTTTTTCCAGTAGTCATGTATGGATGTGAGAGCTGGACTGTGAAGAAGGCTGAGCGCCGAAGAATTGATGCTTTTGAACTGTGATGTTGGAGAAGACTCTTGAGAGTCCCTTGGACTGCAAGGAGATCCAACCAGTCCATTCTAAAGGAGATCAGTCCTGGATGTTCTTTGGAAGGATGGATGCTAAAGCTGAAATTCCAATACTTTGGCCACCTCATGAGAAGAGTTGACTCATTGGAAAAGACCCGATGCTGGGAAGGATTGGGGGCAGGAGAAGAAGGAGACAACAGAGGATGAGATGGCTGGATGGCATCACTGACTCGATGGACGTGAGTTTGAGTGAACTTTGGGAGTTGGTGATGGACAGGAAGGCCTGGCGTGCTGTGATTCACGGGGTTGCAAAGAGTCGGACACAACTGAGTGACTGAACTGAACTGAGACACTGAAGATATTGTACCAAAATGCGAAATAATGATACTCTTCTCAGTAAAGTTTTCAGTTAAAAAATACAGCTATTTTTCCATAGAAAATAGATTATTTATAATTTTTAGGTTTGTTTTTAAATGAGCTAGTAAATTTTTTTATTTCTCAGTTTTAGTTTCTAATATGGTAAATCAGCAGCTCACACCCACACTGGAGGAGGAAATGACAACCCACTCCAGTATTCTTGCCTGAAGAATCCCATGGACAGAGGAGGCTGGCAGGCTACGGGTCCGTGGGGTTGCAGAGTCGGACACAAGCAATTGAGCACCAATACCCACATACTCAAAGCTCTCTTTGGACTTCAATAATTTTTGAGATACAAAGGGGCCCTAAAACCAAAAAGGTTAAAAATCACCGACATCCCAACTCTCCAGAATGCAAGCCTAAATAACTATGGAAATAAAGTATTAGTATGTACAATAAATTTCCATAGTAAAAGCACAGACAAAAGTGTTTCATTTTGTGTATGTTACTATGGTTTTTAACCAAACTTTTAAAATTAAAAGTTCCATATATGCTAGACAAATAAGGCAGCTATTTTAAAGAAAAATGGCATGCAACTTTATTATTTCTCAAATGGATAGTGGATATCAAAATCTAACAACAAAAGAACACAATCATAGTCTAATTACTGAAAGGCAGGTGCCTATCTTTTATTTTTTAATTCTTTGCTGTTCTTAACTCCATGTAGTCCTTTATTTTTGGCTTCATTGCTGCTCAGGCTTTTCTGTAGTTGCAGCAAGCAGGGACTACTCTCCAGTGGCAGTGAGCCGGCTTCCCGCTGGAGCAGCTTCTCTTGTTACGGGGCACGAGCTCTAGGGCTGGAGGCTTCAGGAGCTGCAGCTCCTGGGCTCCAGAGCACAGGCTCAGTAGCTGCAGCACATGGGCTTAGTTGCTCTGCAGCATGTGGGATCAAACCCCCGTCCCCTGCACTGACAGGTGGATTGTTTACCACTGAGCCACAGAGACAGGGAAGGCACTGGCACCCCACTCCAGTACTGTTGCCTGGAAAATCCCATGGACGGAGGAGCCTGGAGGGCTGCAGTCCACGGGGTTGCTAAGAGTCGGACATGACTGAGCGACTTCACTTTCACTTTTCACTTGCATTCATTGGAGAAGGAAATGGCAACCCACTCCAGTATTCTTGCCTGGAGAATCCCAGGGACAGAGGAGCCTGGTGGGCTGCCGTCTATGGGGTCGCACCGAGTAGGACACGACTGAAGCGACTTAGCAGAAGCAGCAGCAGCAGCAGAGCCACAGAGAAGCTCAGCTTTTCAGTTGCTAAGTTGTGTCTGACTCCTTGCAACCCCATGACCTTCAAGGCCCAGGCTGGTGCCAATCTTAGTGCTACCATTAATAGAAACAGGCGATGTGGGACACTCTCCTTCTTTCTGTCTTATTTTCTCATGAGAAAATAAGTATATAACTGATCAGGTTCTAGGGGAAGCTGATTTTCAAATTAGCACTAGTAAAAGGGTTTGGTATAAAAAGGTTAAAAAGCAACTATTCAACTGAAAGCAGTGACTCGAAACAAATATTTGCACATGCACATCCATGTTCAAAGCAGCACTATTCACAAAAGCTTGAAGGTGGAGGGAACCCAAGTGTCCTCAGACAGATGAGTGGGTAAAGAAGATGTGGAAACACATACAATATTATTCAGCCTTAAAAAGAAATTCTGTCTGACACATGCTACATGGATGAAACTTGAAGACATTATGCTAAGTGAAATAAGCCAGATACATAAGGACAAATATATATGTAAGTATGATTCCACTTATATGAAGAATCTAGAGCAGTCAATTTCATAGAGACAGAGTAGAATGGTGGCTGCAAGGAGCTGGGAGAGGGGAGATTGGGGAGTTCTTATTTAATGGGTACAGACTTTCAGTTTGGGATGAAGAAAAAATTCTGGACCTGGCCAGTGGTAATGGTTGCATAAAAATGTGCATGTACTTCTATTAAGGTCATTGTTGTTGAACTGTACAGGTAAAAATGATTAAAATGATAGATTTGTTATGTATTAATATATCTCACCTCGATTTTTAAAATCAGGTGAGAAAAACAACTATTCATACAAACTTTTTCAATAATAGATTGCATAGTTGATGTTTCTACCCTAAAACTATAATACAGGCTCATGAGCCACCCCCAGAATCTTTCATGAGAAATAAACAATGCTAACGTCTGAATTCTGGCCCAAACATGCCTTTGTTAACTGCAGCTTATTTTCAAGCTATTCCTATAATAAATCACTGAAAAATCTATTCCTGCCTTTAGGAGATTACAGTCTAAGAGCAAATAATACATGTGCCTGATTGAATTAACAATCTGACAACCATCTTCTAGGAGACAGTAAACTTGTAAGATGCTTCACACTTTAACTTTCCACACCATTCAGTTCTAATGGTAAATTAGGAGTCCCAGAATTTGGGAAAGTACAACTTAGGGATAGAAGTTTTTTAATGATGTTAAAAAAAAAAATCATTAAAAAAAAAAATCCTATACCAATTATAGGCACTTCTGGATTAACTGACCAACAAACCTTAACTGAACATCTACTACTCAGGAGGTCCCATGCTACACACGCTGCCCCACCTGCCTCCAATCAGAGATTCTATTTTCTAACTAGAATTATCTCACTACGGGTTATTCTGGTTTATCTGATTCCTACTTTCCACCAACACAGATAAAATTTACTATTGAGGGGGATAAAAATACATTTTTCATTTTTTTAAAATCATCAGAATTAATGTTAAACATCAGAGATAAAATAAATTGGGGAAGATGTTTTTCAGTTAGACAATTTTGATAGAAATGGATTAATTAAAAGCTATAAGGCTGTCACGACTCTGGAAAACTGCTGGTGTTTGCTAGTACTACTGAAGATGTGAATGCTCTGCTAACAGCAATTCCTCTCCTGAATATGTGCACCAGACAGATCCTTCAAACTCTCCAGGGAATAAATAAACAGCCATTTATAGCAGCAGTGGCATTTACATTAGCCAGACACTGAAACAAACCTAAAAGGATTGTGTGTGGTATACTCTAACAACAGAATTCTATACAGCAATGTAAATAAACACTACACAGAAGAGGAGGGAATTTCACAGGCACAATGCTGAGCAGAAGGACCTTATGAAAGAATACGTACAACAGGAATTCATTTACATAAAGTTCAAAACAGCCAAACTAATTTATCACTTAAGACTGCATAAGTACAAGTAACATTTTTAAAGCAAGGCAAATATAAAGCAGTCGACTAATTACCAGAAAAGGAGAGGGGGCTGGAAACTGCGATTACGGCACACATGTGGTCTTGCAGGGGTGCAATAGCCAGACAGTCCAGGTCTGGATCTGGATGGCAGTTTTGGGGTGTTCCCTCTGTCATTGTTCTTTACGACCTCTGTGTCTGACATATTTTTCTACATGGATGGTATATCTCACAATAAACAGATTTAACACCTATGAACTGTATTAGGCATCAGTCCTCTGAAGCTTTTAGAGTTTTTTTTAGTTATAATGAGTATTCTCTCAATCTAGAAAATCCCAATAAAGAATCAAAAAATGCTATTCTAGTTCTCAAGCTAAGAAAGTGTCCACAAAGAAAATACATACTAACAGTAACAAATGTAGATAAGAAATTTTCAGAATAAAGCTCTATTTCTTCCTAAACTATGAAATTTTAAGATAGGAGTTAAGCAGAAGATTGAAATGAGAAGCAAAAAGTAGATTTGGGGAAAAAACATACAGATGTTGCTAGACGAATGCCAAATAGAAAGAAAAAATTAACAAAGCGGAAACTTTTGAATGAAATATTCCAAACAAGCTTAAGTTGAAGCTTGTGATTATAAACTTGTTTGTGAGTTTGAGAAAAGAAGAGGAAAGAAAAATGAGTTTTCCTGGCTGGTGATATAAATTAAATACACCCCAATTTCTAGAAAAGAACCTCTTGATACAGGTGAAAGAGGAGAGTAAAAAAGCTGGCTTAAAACTCAACATTCAAAAAACAAAGATCATGGCATCTGGCCCCATCATTTCACAGTAAATAGATGAGGCAAACAGTGACAGATTTTATTTTCTTGGGCTCCAAAATCACTGCGGATAGTGACTGCAGTTATAAAATTAAAAGACGCTTGCTCCCTGGAAGAAAAGCTATGACAAACCTAGACAGCATATTAAAAAGCAGAGACATTCCTTTGTCCACAGAGGTCTGTATAGACAAAGTTATGGTTTTTCCAATAGTCATGTATGGATATGAGAGTTGGACTATAAAGAAAACTGAGTGCTGAAGAATTGATGCTTTTGAACTGTGGTGTTGGAGAAGACTCTTGAGAGTCCCTTGGACAGCAAGATCAAACCAGTCAATCCTAAAGGAAATCAGTCCTGAATATTCATTGGAAGGACTGATGCTGAACCTGAAGCTCCAATACTTTGTCCACCGGAGGGGAAGAATTGACTCACTGGGAAAAGACCCTGATGCTGGGAAAGATAAAAGGCAGGAGAAGAGGGTGACAGAGGATGAGATGGTTGGATGGCATCACCGACTCAATGGATATGAGTTTGAGCAAGCTCCGGGAGATAGTGAAGGACAGGTAAGCCTGTCCTGCTGGTATCACAAAGAATCAAACAGGACTGAATAACAACAACAAATTTCTACTCCCTGGATGGCAGCTCTGCTGCCTCAGCCGCCTGCTGCCTCTGACTGGCTCCAGGCAGGATGGAGGGTGGGTAGCTTCCTCCACCCCAGGGCTCCCAGGATGTCACCTTTCCACAGACAGCAATGGAGCCTCAACTCCACACCACCTTTCCACAGACAGCAACGGAGCCTGAACTCCAATTTTTTTTTTTTAACTACAATGACCTGCCTCTAATTACAGTGACTCTTTTTGCTGGGGAATTTTCCACAACCCAAAAGTATCAAAGGAGCACAAGACAGTTCTAACTGGTTACTAATTAGTTTCAATAGCTGCCTTGAGGCTAGTTCAAATTTGCCTTCCAACACTGCCTTTAAGGTAAACTCTCAGACGGACCTAAAGAATAATACATTTAGTGAAGTAAGTGAGAAAGAGAAAAACCAACACGGTGTACATTATCACCTATCAGTACAGTTCAGTAACTCAGATGTGACCCCATGAACCGCAGCATGCCAGGCCTCCCTATCCATCACCAACTCCTAGAATTCACCCAAACTCATTTCCATTGAGTCGGTGATACCATCCAACCATCTCATCCTCCGTCATCCCCTTCTCCTCCTGCCCTCAAATTTTCGCAACATCAGGCTCTTTTCAAATGAGTCAGCTCTTCACATTCACATCAGATCAGATCAGATCAGTCGCTTAGTCATGTCCGACTCTTTGCGACCCCATGAATCGCAGCACGCCAGGCTCCCTGTCCAGCACCAACTCCCGGAGTTCACCGAGACTCATGTCCATCAAGTCAGTGATGCCATCCAGCCATCTCATCTTCTGTCGTCCCATTCTCCTCTTGCCCCCAATCCCTCCCAGCATCAGAGTCTTTTCCAATGAGTCAACTCTTCGCATAAGGTGGCCAAAATACTGGAGTTTCAGCTTTAGCATCGTTCTTTCCGAAGAAATACCAGGGCTGATCTTCAGAATGGACTGGTTGGATCTCCTTGCAGTCCAAGGGACTCTCAAGAGTCTTCTTCAACACCACAGTTCAAAAGCATCAATTCTTCAGTGCTCAGCCTTCTTCACAGTCCAACTCTCACATCCATACATGACCACAGGAAAAATCATAGCCTTGACTAGACAGACCTTTGTTGGCAAAGTAATGTCTCTGCTTTTGAATACGCTATCTAGGTTGGTCATAATTTTCCTTCCAAGGAGTAAGCATCTTTTAATTTCATGGCTGCAATCACCATCTGCAGTGATTTTGGAGCCCCTAAAAATAAAGTCTGACACTCTTTACACTGTTTCCCCATCTATTTGCCATGAAGTGATGGGACCGGATACCATGATCTTCGTTTTCTGAATGTTGAGCTTTAAGCCAACTTTTTCACTCTCCACTTTCACTTTCATCAAGAGGCTTTTGAGTTCCTCTTCACTTTCTGCCATAAGGGTGGTATCATCTGCATATCTGAGGTTATTGATATTTCTCCCGACAATCTTAATTCCAGCTTGTGTTTCTTCCAGTCCAGCATTTCTCATGATGTACTCTGCATATAAGTTAAATAAACAGGGTGACAAGACACAGCCTTGACGTACTCCTTTTCCTATTTGGAACCAGTCTGTTGTTCCATGTCCAGTTCTAACTGTTGCTTCCTGATCTGCATACAAATTTCTCAAGAGGCAGGTCAGGTGGTCTGGTATTCCCATCTCTTTCAGAATTTGCCACAGTTTATTGTGATCCACATAGTCAAAGGCTTTGGCATAGTCAATAAAGCAGAAATAGATGTTTTTCTGGAACTCTCTTGCTTTTTCCACGATCCAGCAGATGTTGCCAATTTGATCTCTGGTTCCTCTGCCTTTTCTAAAACCAGCTTGAACATCAGGAAGTTCACGGCTCACATATTGCTGAATCCTGGCTTGGAGAATTTTGAGCATTACTTTACTAGCGTGTGAGATGAGTGCAATTGTGCAGTAGTTTGAGCATTCTTTGGCATTGCCTTTCTTTGGGATTGGAATGGAAACTGACCTTTTCCAGTCCTGTGGCCACTGCTGAGTTTTCCAAATTTACTGGCATATTGAGTGCAGCACTTTCACAGCATCACCTTTCGGGATTTGGAATAGCTCACACCTCCACTACCTTTGTTCGTAGTGATGCTTTCTAAGGCCCACTTGATTTCACATTCCAGGATGTCTGGCTCTAGGTCAGTGATCACACCATCGTGATTATCTGGGTCATGAAAATCTTTTTTGTACAGTTCTTCTGTGTATTCTTGCCATCTTTTTTTAATATCTTCTGCTTCTGTTAGGTCCATACCATTTCTGTCCTTTATCAAGCCCATCTTTGCATGAAATGTTCCTTTGGTATCTCTGATTTTCTTGAAGAGATCTCTATGCTATGCTAAGTAACTTCAGTAGTGTCCGACTCTGTGCGACCCCATCGATGGCAGCCCACCAGGCTCCCCTGTCCCTGGGATTCTCCAGGCAAGAACACTGGAAATGGTGGTCATTTGTCTTTCCCATTCTGTTGTTTTACTCTATTTCTTTGCACTGATCACTGAAAAAGGCTTTCTTATCTCTTCTTGCTATTCTTTGGAACTCTGCATTCAGATATTTATATCTTTCCTTTTCTCCTTTGCTTTTTGCTTCTCTTCTTTTCACAGCTATTTGTAAGGCCTTCCCAGAGAGCTATTTTGCTTTTTTGCATTTCTTTTCCATGGGGATGGTCTTGGTCCCTGTCTCCTGTACAATGTCACAAACCTCATTCCATCATTCATCAGGCACTCTATCTATCAGATCTAGGCCCTTAAATCTATTTCTCACTTCCATTGTATAATCATAAGGGATTTAATTTAGGTCATAACTGAATGGTCTAGTGGTTTTCCCTACTTTCTTCAATTTCAGTCTGAATTTGGCAATTAGGAGTTCATGGTCTGAGCCACAGTCAGCTCTTGGTCTTGTTTTTGTTGAATGTATAGAGCTTCTCCATCTTTGGCTGCAAAGAATATAATCAATCTGATTTTGGTGTTGACCATCTGGTGATGTCCATGTAGAGAGTCTTCTCTTGTGTTGTTGGAAGAGGGTATTTGTTATGACCAGTGCATTTTCTTGGCAAAACTCTATTAGTCTTTGCCCTGCTTCATTCCGTATTCCATGGCCAAATTTGCCTGTCACTCCAGATGTTTTTTGACTTCCTACTTTTGCATTCCAGTCCCCTATAATGAAAAGGACATCTTTTTTGGGTGTTAGTTCTAAAAGGTCTTGTAGGTCTTCATAAAACCGTTCAACTTCAGCTTCTTCAGCGTTACTAGTTGGTGCATAGACTTGGATTTCTGTGATATTGAATGATTTGCCTTGGAAACGAACAGAGATCATTCTGTCGTTTTTGAGATTGCATCCAAGTACTGCATTTCGGGCTCTTTTGTTGACCATGATGGCCACTCCATTTCTTCTGAGGGATTCCTGCCCGCAGTAACAGATATAATGGTCATCTGAGTTAAATTCACCCATTCCAGTCCATTTCAGTTCGCTGATTCCTAGAATGTGGACATTCACTCTTGCCATCTCTTGTTTGACCACTTCCAATTTGCCTTGATTCATGGACCTGACATTCCAGGTTCCTATGCAATACTACTCTTTACAACATCGGACCTTGCTTCTATCACCAGTCACATCCACAGCTGGGTATTCATTTTGCTTTGGCTCCATCCCTTCATTCTTTCTGGAGTTATTTCTCCACTGATCTCCAGTAGCATATTGGGCACCTACTGACCCGGGGATTCCTCTTTCAGTATCCTATCATTTTGCCTTTTCATACTGTTCATGAGGTTCTCAAGGCAAGAATACTGAAGTGGTTTGCCATTCCCTTCTCCAGTGGACCACATTCTGTCAGATCTCTCCACCATGACCCACCTGTCTTGGGTTGCCCCATGGGCATGGCTTAGTTTCATTGAGTTAGACAAGGCTGTGGTCCTAGTGTGATTAGATTGACTAGTTTCCTGTGAGTATGGTTTCAGTGTGTCTGCCCTCTGATTCTCTCTTGCAAAACCTACCGTCTTACTTGGGTTTCTCTTACCTTGGGCGTGGGGTATCTCTTCACGGTTGCTCTTAGCAAAGCACAGCCATTTGCTCCTACCTTGGATGAGGGGTATCTCCTAACCGCCGCCCTTCCTGACCTTCAACGTGGGATAGCTCCTCTAGGCCCTCCTGCGCATTAGGTGGCCAAAATATTGGAGTTTCAGCTTCAACATCAGTCCTTCCAATGAACACCCAGGACTGATCTCCTTTAGAATGGACTGGTTGGATCTCCTTGCAGTCCAAGGCACTCTCAAGAGTCTTCTCCAGCCCCACAGTTCAAAATCATCAATTCTTCGGTGCTCAGCTTTCTTTATAGTCCAGCTCTCACATCCATACATGACTACTGGAAAAACCATAGCCTTGACTAGACAGACCTTTGTTGACAAAATAATGTCTCTGCTTTTGAATATGCTGTCTAGGTTGGTCATAACTTTCCTTCCAAGTAGTAAGCATCTTTTAATTTCATGGCTACAATTACCATCTGTGGTGATTTTGGAGCCCTCAAAAATTAAGTCAGCCACTGTTTCCCCATCTATAATCACCTATATGTAGACTCTAAAAAATAAATGAATGTATGTAACAAAATAGAAGCATGTTCACAGTATAAATAACAGACCATTTACCAGTGGGGAGAGGGAAGGAGGAGGAGCAAAACAGGGGTAGGGAATTAAGTGGTACAAATTCCTGTCTATAAAACAGACAAGCAATAAGGATAACACAAGGTACACTACAGGGAAATACAGCCATTATATTATAACTTTATATGTACAGGAGACAGGGATCAAGACCATCCCCATGGAAAAGAAATGCAAAAAAGCAAAATGGCTGTCTGGGGAGGCCTTACAAATAGCTGTGAAAAGAAGAGAAGCGAAAAGCAAAGGAGAAAAGGAAAGATATAAACATCTAAATGCGGAGTTCCAAAGAATAGCAAGAAGAGATAAGAAAGCCTTCTTCAGTGATCAATGCAAAGAAATAGAGGAAAACAACAGAATGGGAAAGACTAGGGATCTCTTCAAGAAAATCAGAGATACCAAAGGAACATTTCATGCAAAGATGGGCACAATAAAGGACAGAGATGGTGTGGACCTAACAGAAGCAGAAGATATTAAGAAGAGGTGGCAAGAATACACAGAAGAACTGTACAAAAAAGAGTTTCAAGACCCAGATAATCATGATGGTGTGATCACTGACCTAGAGCCAGACATCTTGGAATGTGAAGTCAAATGGGCCTTAG
Source organism: Tragelaphus eurycerus (assembly GCA_935064755.1). Lineage (NCBI taxonomy): Eukaryota > Metazoa > Chordata > Mammalia > Artiodactyla > Bovidae > Tragelaphus > Tragelaphus eurycerus. The sequence continues at coordinate 17,218,178 of CAKXYN010000039.1, read as the reverse complement.
AAAGCATCACTACGAACAAAGCTAGTGGAGGTGATGGAATTCCAGTGGAGCTATTCCAAATCCTGAATGATGATGCTGTGAAAGTGCTACACTCAATATGCCAGCAAATTTGGAAGACTCAGCAGTGGCCACAAGATTGGAAAAGGTCAGTTTTCATACCAATCCCAAAGAAAGGCAATGCCAAGGAGTGCTCAAACTACCGAACAATTGCACTCATCTCACACGCTAGTAAAGTAATGCTCAAAATTCTCCAAGCCAGGCTTCAGCAATATGTGAACCGTGAACTTCCTGATGTTCAAGCTGGTTTTAGAAAAGGCAGAGGAACCAGAGATCAAATTGCCAACATCCGCTGGATCATGGAAAAAGCAAGAGAGTTCCAGAAAAACATCTATTTCTGCTTTATTGACTATGCCAAAGCCTTTGACTGTGTGGATCACAATAAACTATGGAAAATTCTGAAAGAGATGGGAATACCAGACCACCTGATCTGCCTCTTAAGAAATCTGTATGCAGGTCAGGAAGCAACAGTTAGAACTGGTCATGGAACAACAGACTGGTTCCAAATAGGAAAAGGAGTACGTCAAGGCTGCATATTGTCACCATGTTTATTTAACTTATATGCAGAGTACATCATGAGAAATGCTGGACTGGAAGAAACAGAAGTTGGAATCAAGATTGCTGGGAGAAATATCAATAACCTCAGATATGCAGATGACACCACTCTTATGGCAGAAAGTGAAGAGGGGCTAAAAAGCCTCTTGATGAAAGTGAAAGTGGAGAGTGAAAAGGTTGGCTTAAAGCTCAACATTCAGAAAACGAAGATCATGGCATCTGGTCCCATCACTACATGGGAAATAGATGGGGAAACAGTGGAAACAGTGTCAGACTTTATTTTTCTGGGCTCCAAAATCACTGCAGATGGTGACTGCAGCCATGAAATTAAAAGACGCTTACTCCTTGGAAGGAAAGTTATGACCAACCTAGATAGCATATTCAAAAGCAGAGACATTACTTTGCCAACAAAGGTTCGCCTAGTCAAGGCTATGGTCTTTCCTGTGGTCATGTATGGATGTGAGAGCTGGACGGTGAAGAAGGCTGAGCGCCGAAGAATTGATGCTTTTGAACTGTGGTGTTGGAGAAGACTCTTGAGAGTCCCTTGGACTGCAAGAAGATCCAACCAGTCCATTCTGAAGGAGATCAATCCTGGAATTTCTTTAGAAGGAATGATGCTAAAGCTGAAACTCCAGTATTTTGGCCACCTCATGCGAAGAGTTGACTCATTGGAGAAGACTCTGATGCTGGGAGGGATTGAGGGCAGGAGGAGAAGGGGACGACAGAGGATGAGATGGCTGGATGGCATCACTGACTCGATGGATGCGAGTCTGAGTGACCTCCGGGAGCTGGTGATGGACAGGGAGGCCTGGCGTGCTGCGGTTCATGGGGTCGCAAAGAGTCGGACACGACTGAGCGACTGATCTGATCTGATCTGATCTGATGGAACATAATCTATAAAAATATTGAATCACTACACTATACACCTGAAGCTAATATAATATTATAAAACAACTATAATTCATTTCTTTAAAAAAAAATCAATGTCAAACAGTCTATGGGACAAGAGGGGAGGCGGGGGAAGACAGGGATACCTCGGCAGTCGCTTGTCTCTTGGCTGCCATGTGAAAAACCTAGAGCATCACTGCAGAGATAATGGAGTTTAATAATGATTTAATATATTTTGCTGTTATTCTCTAGCTCTTAATTCTCAAAACATGCTAGTGAGATGATAACTAAAGATTTGAGTGCACACTTGTGCCCAGGCTTATTTACAAGATGCAATCTTACTACAAATGTGTGAGTGTCAAACCATTTTCCTGTTGATTGTTCACTTCAGAGACATCTTCCACAGAAAAGCTGTCTTAGTCCAAATAGCACTAGCTCCTTTTGATGCTTGTGGTACATAGAAGCACTGCCCAGACTCACAGGGCAAGTGTCTTCCCTGCTCGTGATACACAGAAGCACTGCCCAGATTCACAGGGCAGTGTCTTCCCTGCTCGTGATACACAGAAGCACTGCCCAGATTCACAGGGCAGTGTCTTCCCCGCTCGTGGTACACAGAAGCACTGCCCAGACTCATAGGGCAAGTGTTTTCCCCTGCTCGTGGTACAGGTGTTTTTGTGTGTAATCCATCACACCTACTAAACCACAAACATCTGATTCCCATTTCTCTTTCACCTGCAGTACCCACCAGTAGTGCATTTAGTGAAGTGTTCAACAAAGTGCTAGGTACAGTGCAGTCCCCCAGTCTTCTAAGAAAAAAGGAAGCAATAAATGCTGACTGAATGCTCTTCATAAACCCAGTCATTAACACTAAACATTCAAATCTGAGCCTTTTGCGAGCATGAGGCACTGCAGCCCGGGCAAGTGAAAGAATTTGGGGAGAGGGCGAGGGTCCAAGGCTGTGTTCAGAGAATAGGGAAGACAGACATTTTTGGGGAAGGTTACTCCTATTTACTTTCTGTGTCTGATTTCTACTGCCAGTTCTGAGAACATGAACCATCTGTACTGAGAAAGGAGGGCATGGAGACTGCAAGACAGACTGATTATAAGCTGAAAAGAGAGTGGGAGTTAGATATTTCTGAGGATGAACCCACATCTGAAATTTAGATGCTAAAATACTGAGGCACCATTTACAGGGCTCACTGGCATCAAAAGTCAAATGCCTTCACCAGAAAGGAAGAGCATCTCACTTACCAAAGTGACAAGGACCAAGAAACTATCACTCCTAGTGTCATGTGGGTGCAGACAAATGAGAGACAATTTGGTGATATAATTCAAGACTTAAAATGTAACAAACCATTTGATTCAGCAATTCTACTTCTGGAAATTTATCAAACGAAAATAATCTTCTACAAAGATATAGCTATAAGGGTTTCCACCACAGCATTTTTATAAGAGAAAAATCTGAGATAACTTACATGTCCAAAATGGAATATTAGTTCAATAAATTTTGGTAAAGACATAATGCAGAAAAATATGCACCCACCAGCAACTATATTATAGATGACTACGAAGTGATATGGTAACATGCTCCCAAAAACAGAAGTAAAAAGTGAAATTACAGGTTACAGCTCTGTAGGGCCTGCCCACTACTATATAACTAGATCTTGAGTAAATTACAACAAACAAAATTTGTGCTGGACTTACAGGAAACCATGAGAAATCTCTGAGGAAGGCACGCATGGACCCATGGTCGCAGACAGACAGACAGACACACACACAAATACTGGAGAAAGCTGAAGTTATCCAGCAAATGCAGACATAAGATACATATTTGTCCAGAATTGTCTGGACTAATGCTGTTATAAACAGTGGGATCAGAATTAGGTGCCTAAGTGTCCCAGTTTCCCTGGAACTGTGTCACTTTCAGCACTGAAGATCCCACAGCGCAGGAAACCCCTCAGTCATGGGCAAACCAAGCAGTTGGTCACACTCTCAGGTACTTGAACTCTGGCCCAGCCTCAAAGTGGAGAGACTGAACCTGAAGGACCAACATTCCGCAGGGCCCACAGTGGAGGTCAAAGCTGCCCCAAGGAAACCTGAACTGTAAAGGATGAAGTGTCAGAGGCTCAGAGTGAGCAAGTCTGAGAGATAAAAGTCTCAGGGGGACTGACTTCAGTAACTTTTACCTCCAGGAGCTCAGCAGGTCCTCACAGTAAGTCTTGAAGAAAAACGTCCTGGCTTCTGGCAGAGGAAGGGGAAAAGGAATCATCTGGAAATACAGCAGAGCACTCTGCTCTTCTTAACAAGTCCTCCTCTCCAGAAAAACTATTTAACCAGGGCCTAACCAATCAGGATTTTCTTAGAGCAGAAGTGACATGGGAGCAGAGACAGACCCAATTCCAGATCACCCTGGCCAACCTGCTCCACCTAAGCAGAGGGCAGGGAAACTGAGAAAAATCTGTGAGGACGGTCCAGAGGTAAAGGCGCACACAGACAGACCCACAGTCCTGGGGATGTCGTGGACAGCACAGGGGTTACGGTAACGACTCCATTACAGACCTGACAGGTGCTCAGAGAGTCAGTCTTAAATGCTGTCACCACGAAACGGAAATGCCAATTATGAGAGGTGATGGAGATGTTAAGTCACACATTCTGCGATATGTAAGTGTATCACATCATCCCTATACACCCTAAACTTATACAACGTTATGTCCATTATGTTGGAAGAAAAAAATAAAGAAATGCAGGAAAAGAGCGGGGAAAGGGGAACAGGAAAACTTGGAAGTTACAGAACTGCTCCATGTGTTGATATCACAGTGATTATACAACTGCTTATGCTTCTCAAAATGCACAGAGCTGTACACTAAAGCAGGTGAATTTACTGTACGTGAATCGTATCAATTTTGAAAACCAGTGTCTAGCACGGAGTAAATGCTATACAGTGTTAGTGATGATTATTAATGTTGCTGCTGCTGCTGCTAAGTCACTTCAGTCGTGTCTGACTCTGTGTGACCCCACAGATGGCAGCCCACCAGTCTCTCCTGTGCCTGGGATTCTCCAGGCAAGAACAATGGAGTGAGTTGCCACTTCCTTCTCCAATGCATTAAAGTGAAAAGGGAAAGTGAAGTCGCTCGGTCATGTCTGACCCTCAGCAACCCCATGGACTGCAGCCTTCCAGGCTCCTCCATCCATGGGATTTGCCAGGCAATAGTACTAGAGTGGGGTGCCACTGCCTTCTCCAATTAATGTTGATACTGTTACGTATCAAGCACTAAGTTGGGTGCTAAAAACACAATGGTGAGCAAATAGAGATGTGCTCCTACCACCAAGGGGCCAACAAGTCCAGTGATGCAGATTAGATATTAATCAAATGCTCATGGCGAAGACAGAAGCCAGAAAGGGGAGGTGTGTGATGTTCTGACAGCTGCACCCGCGATGTCAAGTACATGATGGAAGAGACGGTGGAGGTAAAGGGAGGATTACAAGCAAAGGGGACACTGTGTGCTAAGACCACGGCGAAGGCCGAGAGAACACAGTGCTCCGGAGAAACCTGAAAGAGTGCAAGTGTGGGAGCTGTTCACACCCAACACCACAGTGAGACATCACCTCACACTCAACAGGACGACTAGTATAAAAAAACACTGACAGGGATGTGGACAAACCGGAATGCTTACGTATTGCTGACAAGACTGCACAATGGTATAGCTGCTTTGGAATATGAAGTTTCCAAAAAAAAAAAAATAGAACCACCATCAGTTCAGTTGAGTTCAGTTCAGTCGCTCAGTCGTGTCCGACTCTGCGACCCCATGAATCGAAGCATGCCAGTCCTCCCTGCCCATCACCAACTCATGGAGTTCACTCAGACTCACGTTCATCAAGTCAGTGATGCCATCCAGCCATCTCATCCTCTGTTCTTCCCTTCTCCTCCTGCCCCCAATCCCTCCCAGCATCAGAGTCTTTTCCAATTAGTCAACGCTTTGCATGAGGCGGTCAAAGTACTGGAATTTCAGCTTTAGCATCATTACTTCCAAAGTAATCCCAGGGCTGATCTCCTTCAGAATGGACTGGTTGGATCTCCTTGCAGTCCAAGGGACTCTCAAGAGTCTTCTCCAACACCACAGTTCAAAAGCATCAATTCTTTGGCGCTCAGCCTTCTTCACAGTCCAGCTCTCACATCCATACATGACCACTGGAAAAACCATAGCCTTGACTAGACGAACCTTTGTTGTCAAAGTAATGTCTCTGCTTTTGAATATGCTATTTAGGTTGGTCATAACTGTGCTTCCAAGGAGTAAGCATCTTTTAACTTCATGGCTGCAGTGACCATCTGGAGTGATTTTGGAGCCCAGAAAAACAAAGTCTGACACTGTTTCCACTGTTTCCCCATCTATTTCCCATGAAGTGATGGGACCAGATGCCATGATCTTCGTTTTCTGAATGTTGAGCTTTAAGCCAACTTTTTCACTCTCCTCTTTCACTTTCATCAAGAGGCTTTTGAGTTCCTCTTCACTTTCTGCCATAAGGGTGGTGTCATCTGCATATCTGAGGCTATTGATATTTCTCCCGGCAATCTTGATTCCAACTTGTGTTTCTTCCAGTCCAGGGTTTCTCATTATGTACTCTGCATATAAGTTAAATAAGCAGGGTGACAATATACACCCTTGACGTACTCCTTTTTCTATTTGGAACCAGTCTGTTGTTCCATGTCCAGTTCTAACTGTTGCTTCCTGATCTGCATACAAATTTCTCAAGAGGCAGGTCAGGTGGTCTGGTATTCCCTTTCAGAATTTTCATCTCTTTCAGAATTTTCCACAGTTTATTGTGATTCACACAGTCAAAGGCTTTGGCATAGTCAATAAAGCAGAAATAGATGTTTTTCTGGAACTCTCTTGCTTTTTCCACGATCCAGCAGATGTTGCCAATTTGATCTCTGGTTCCTCTGCCTTTTCTAAAACCAGCTTGAACATCAGGAAGTTCACGGCTCACATATTGCTGAAGCCTGGCTTGGAGAATTTTGAGCATTACTTTACTAGCGTGTGAGATGAGTGCAATTGTGCAGTAGTTTGAGCATTCTTTGGCATTGCCTTACTTTGTGATTGGGATGAAAACTGACCTTTTCCAGTCCTGTGGCCACTGCTGAGTTTTCCAAATTTGCTGGTATATTGAGTGCAGCACTTTCACAGCATCATCTTTCAGGATTTGGAATAGCTCACCTGGAATTCTATCACTTCCACTAGCTTTGTTGGTAGTGATGCTTTCTAAGGCCCCGTTGACTTCACATTTCAGGATGTCTGGCTCAAGGTCAGTGATGACACCATCGTGATTATCTGGGTCATGAAGATCTTTTTTGTACAGTTCTTCTGTGTATTCTTGCCATCTTTTTTTAATATCTTCTGCTTCTGTTAGGTCCATACCATTTCTGTCCTTTATAGAGCCCATCTTTGCATAAAATGTTCCCTTGCTAAGTCGCTTCAGTCGTGTCCAACTCTGTGTGACCCCATAGACGACAGCCTACCAGGCTCCCCTGTCCCTGGGATTCTCTAGGCAAGAACACTGGTGTGGGTTGTCATTTCCTTCTCCAGTGCGTGAAAGTAAAAAGTGAAAGTGAAGTCACTTAGTCGTGTCCAACTCTTAGCGACCCCATGGACTGTAGCCCACCAGGCTCCTCCGTCCATGGGATTTTCCAGGCAAGAGTGCTGGAGTGGGGTGCCATTGCCTTTCCCTTCGTATCTCTAATTTTCTTGAAGACATCTCTAGTCTTTCCCATTCTGTTGTTTTCCTCTATTTCTTTGCATTGATCGCTTTCTTATCTCTTCTTGATATTCTTTGAAATTCTGCATTCAGATGCTTATATCATTCCTTTTCTCCTTTGCTTTTCGCTTCTCTTCTTTTCACAGCTATTTGTAAGGCTGTCCCGAGATAGCCATTTTGCTTTTTTGCATTTCTTTTCCATGGGGATGGTCTTGATCCCTGTCTCCTGTACAATGTCATGAACCTCATTCTATCATTCATCAGGCACTCTATCTATCCGATCTAGGCCCTTAAATCTATTTCTCACTTCCACTGTATAATCATAAGGGATTTGATTTAGGTCATACTTGAATGGTCTAGTGGTTTTCCCTACTTTCTTCAATTTCAGTCTGAATTTGGCAATAAAGAGTTCATGGTCTGAGCCATAGTCAGCTCTTGGTCTTGTTTTTGTTGACTGTATAAAACTTCTCCATCTTTGGCTGCAAAGAATATAATCAATCTGATTTCGGTGTTGACCATCTGGTGATGTCCATGTAGAGAGTATTCTCTTGTGTTGTTGGAAGAGGCTGTTTGTTATGATCAGTGCATTTTCTTGGCAAAACTCTATTAGTCTTTGCCCTGCTTCATTCTGTATTCCATGGCCAAATTTGCCTGTTACTCCAGGTGTTTCTTGATTTCCTACTTTTGCATTCCAGTCCCATATAATAAAAAGGACATCTTTTTTGGATGTTAGTTCTAAAAGGTCTTGTAGGTCTTCATAGAACCATTCAACTTCAGCTTCTTCAGCATTACTGGTTGGGGCACAGACTTGGATTACTGTGATATTGAAGGCTGCGACCAGTGCGCTAAGCGCGACCAAGAGGAGCTACCCCTTGTCCAAGGTCAGGGGCAGAAACCGGGAGGACCCCATGCCTGAAGGGCGGCAGCCAAGAGGAGTTACCCCACGTCCAAGGTCAAGGGTAGCGGCTGAGACTGCCAGACTGTGACAGCGCAGGAACGGCCGAGAAGAGCTACCCCACTCAACCAGGCCCAAGGCCAGGGGCGGCGGCCAGGAGGACCAACCCCATTTCCAGGAGCCCTGGCTGTGCGGGAGCAGGAGGGCGTAGAGGACCTATCTCATGTTGAAGATCAAGAAGGGCAGCGGTTAGGAGATACCCCTCATCCAAGGTAGGAGCAATGGCTGGGCTTTGCTATAGCAACCGTGAAGAGATACCCCACGCCCAAGGTAAGAGAAACCCAAGTAAGACAGTAGGTGTTGCAAAAGTGAATCAGAGGGCAGACACACTGAAACCATACTCACAGGAAACTAGTCAATCTAATCACACTAGGACCACAGCCTTGTCTAACTCAATGAAACTAAGCCATGCCCATGGGGCAACTCAAGACAGGTGGGTCATGGTGGAGAGATCTGACAGAATGTGGTCCACTGGAGAAGGGAATGGCAAATCACTTCAGTATTCTTGCCTTGAGAACCCCATGAACAGTATGAAAAGGCAAAATGATAGGATACTGAAAGAGGAATCCCCGGGTCAGTAGGTGCCCAATATGCTACTGGAGATCAGTGGAGAAATAACTCCAGAAAGAATGAAGGGATGGAGCCAAAGCAAAATGAATACCCAGCTGTGGATGTGACTGGTGATAGAAGCAAGGTCTGATGCTGTAAAGAGTAGTATTGCATAGGAACCTGGAATGTCAGGTCCATGAATCAAGGCAAATTGGAAGTGGTCAAACAAGAGATGGCAAGAGTGAATGTCGACATTCTAGGAATCAACGAACTGAAATGGACTGGAATGGGTGAATTTAACTCAGATGACCATTATATCTGTTACTGCGGGCAAGAATCCCTCAGAAGAAATGGAGTGGCCGTCATGGTCAACAAAAGAGCCCGAAGTGCAGTACTTGGATGCAATCTCAAAAACGACAGAATGATCTCTTCATTTCCAAGGCAAACCATTCAATATCACAGAAATCCAAGTCTATGCCCCAACCAGTAACGCTGAAGAAGCTGAAGCTGAACGGTTTTATGAAGACCTACAAGACCTTTTAGAACTAACACCCAAAAAAGATGTCCTTTTCATTATAGGGGACTGGAATGCAAAAGTAGGAAGTCAAAAAACATCTGGAGTGACAGGCAAATTTGGCCATGGAATACGGAATGAAGCAGGGCAAAGACTAATAGAGTTTTGCCAAGAAAATGCACTGGTCATAACAAATACCCTCTTCCAACAACACAAGAGAAGACTCTCTACATGGACATCACCAGATGGTCAACACCGAAATCAGATTGATTATATTCTTTGCAGCCAAAGATGGAGAAGCTCTATACATTCAACAAAAACAAGACCAAGAGCTGACTGTGGCTCAGACCATGAACTCTTTATTGCCAAATTCAGACTTATATTGAAGAAAGTAGGGAAAACCACTAGACCATTCAGGTATGAACTAAATCAAATCCCTTATGATTATACAATGGAAGTTAGAAATAGATTTAAGGGCCTAGATCGGATAGATAGAGTGCCTGATGAACGATAGAATGAGGTTCGTGACATTGTACAGGAGACAGGGATCAAGACCATCTCCATGGAAAAGAAATCCAAAAAAGCAAAATGGCTATCTTGGGACAGCCTTACAAATAGCTGTGAAAAGAAGAGAAGCGAAAAGCAAAGGAGAAAAGGAATGATATAAGCATCTGAATGCAGAATTCCAAAGAATATCAAGAAGAGATAAGAAAGCCTTCCTCAGCGATCAATGCAAAGAAACAGAGGAAAACAACAGAATGGGAAAGACTAGAGATGTCTTGGGAGAAGGCAATGGCACCCCACTCCAGTACTCTTGCCTGGAAAATCCCATCGATGGAGGAGCCTGGTGGGCTGCAATCCACGGGGTCGTGAAGAGTTGGACACAACTGTGTGACTTCACTTTGACTTTTCACTTTCATGCATTGGAGAAGGAAATGGCAACCCACTCCAGTGTTCTTGCCTGGAGAATCCCAGGGACGGAGGAGCCTGGTGGGCTGCCGTCTATGGAGTCACATAGAGTCGGACACGACTGAAGTGACTTAGCAGCAGCAGAGATGTCTTCAAGAAAATTAGAGATACCAAAATTAGAGATACATTTTATGCAAAGATGGGCTCGATAAAGGACAGAAATGGTATGGACTTAACAGAAGCAGAAGGTATTAAGAAGAGATGGCAAGAATACACAGAAGAACTGTACAAAAAAGATCTTCGCGACTCAGATAATCACGATGGTGTGATCACTGACCTAGAGCCAGACATCCTGGAATGTGAAGTCAAGGGGGCCTTAGAAAGCATCACTACCAACAAAGCTAGTGGAGGTGATGGAATTCCAGTTGAGCTATTTCAAATCCTGAAAGACGATGCTGTGAAAGTGCTGCACTCAATATGCCAGCAAATTTGGAAAACTCAGCAGTGGCCACAGGACTGGAAAAGGTCAGTTTTCATCCCAATCCCAAAGAAAGGCAATGCCAAAGTGTGCTCCAGCAACCACCATATGATCTGGCAATTCCACTTCCAGGTGGACACAAGAGAACTGAAAGTAGGATCCTCAAGAGATGCCTGCACACCCAGATTCACAGCAACATTATTTACAACTGACAAGAGGTGGGAGCAAAGCAAGTGTCCATCATCAGATGAATAAACAAAACATGGCATACACATACAAAGGCATATTATTTGGCCTTAAAAAGGAGAGAAATTCTGACATACACCACAACGTGGATGAACCTCGAAAACATTTCACTAAGTGAAATAAGACAATCACAAAACACAACTACTGTGTACTCCATTTATACAAGGCATGCAAAACAGTCATATCCATAGAAGCAGAAAGTAGAACAGTCACTGCCAGGGGCTCCAGGGAGGCAGGAACAGGAGAGTCACTGTTTAACAGGTGCAGAGTTTCCATTTTGCAAGGGGAAGTTCTGGAGACTGGTTGTCTCCAGACAGCCATATATTCCCAAGAGTGTGAATATATTAACATACAGAACTGCACATTAGAAATGGTTAAGATAGTACGTTTCACGTTATACACTGTTCAACACAATAAAAAAGAAATCTGTATTCACAAACACACTCACACACAGTTGAGATGTAATCACTGGACTACAGAACACGTCCCCCGCCCAACACCTTACCCACCACATTACTAAAGGCCTATTTAAAGCAGTTCCTTTTAATCAGTACGTCATATCCACCTATGAAGAAAAACTTACAAGACATATTAAGAGGCAGAAAACACAGTTTGAACAGACAGAGTGAGCATCATAACCAGACTTAGAAATGGCAGGGATGCTGGAATTATCAGACCAGGAATTTAGAAGGACTATGATTAATACGCAACCCTAAATATTCACTGGAAGGACTCATGCTGAAGCTCCAACACTTTGGCCACCTGATCCGAAGAGCCCACTCGCTGGAAAAGACCCTGATGCTAGGAAAGACTGAAGGAAAAAGGAGAAGGGGGCGGCAGAGGATGAGATGGTTAGATAGCATCACCGACTCAATGGACATAAATCTGAGCAAACTCCAAGAGCTTGTGGAGGACAGAAGAGCCTGGCGAGCTACAGTTCATGGGGCCACAAAGAGTTGGACATGACTTAGTGACTGAACAACAACAATCCTCTAAATAAGAAAGGAATTGCTTAATTTTTTTTCCATTAAAAGAGCTGGAAACTTAGGACTTTTAATAGGTTAAGCTACAGTCATCTAAGACACTATAGTCTTGGATGACAGTAAATGCATGAATACAATTAATTAGTTTTTCTTCAAATACTAATAAACACCATTACAATACAAAGTTCCAAGTAGCTAAAAACATCCCCCAAGCCCCTCAGGTGATGTCGCCACACAGAGGCTGACAAGAACACCAATAACTCAGAGTTGTTTCACAGACGCACCACAATGCAGGACACTCCGACCAGCTCCAGGCTAGTACATACACAAGAATAAACAAGTCTAGGTTAGGGGAGAAAACACCCTCTTGGTCATGCCTAAAAGGAAATATAAAATGTCAGCAGTTTCCTATACAAAAAAGAAGAAACTGTCAAGAGTCAAGAGAAGAATTTAGAAAACTGTGGCATTAGTTCTACTCACATGTCCCACACTCCTGAGAGTGATTATATCTGCATGAAAGGGACACCTGATTACAGTAAATCTGAATTTTAATACATATCTGGGATTACTTAAAACTTTTAAAGCTTATTTCAATACTAACATAAATTTCATTAATTTTTTTTTAAACTTACAACTTGAAGTTCTTTCCAAAAGACTAAACTGAACTTTATCTATTATAATAAAGGCAATTTGTTCTTTTTCTTCATTTTTCATGAATACCTATACACTGTTAAACTACGATGAAAACAAATATCACTTTACATTATGATGAATAAATTTGTTTTTGCATCTGCTGCCATCTTTTTTACTTGCAGAAATAATCCCCTGGCATTTTCATGTTTTTCATATAGCAAGGGCTCAAATGGGTCACTGGAATGCAGCCAGCAGCTGAAAGAGAACAGAAATCCTGGCTGTGGCCCAGCCTCAGCTGGATTCTATGGGAAGGATAACTTCCAAGTGCTTCCTCCTTGGTTCCAATGATGAGCAAGAATGCCCGACCCCTGGGCAATAGATGGACAGGGCAGACACAGAGAGCATGCCCGACAGTCCATCGAGGTGCTGTCCTGGTGCAGAGGGCAGGGCAGGAAGGCAGGGGACCAGAGATGACTGATGGCCCAGTGCTCAGACAGGGGGACACATTTCCAATCCTAAAACGAGCTCAGGGCTACACAGAAGCAGCTGTCGGCGTTCAATAATTTCCAATACATAGACAGAGTCCCAGCTTGGTGCGAAATATCAACATACATGCCTGGGCATGCACTAATGAGCAGTCCTGGACTATAAAGGACACTGCAGCATGAAGCAAGGTAGGAATCATCTTATCTATCAGGAACAGAGAGCAGAATATACATGTCTACATCATAAATATATAGCCAGCAAAAGTGTTTTCTTACTTTGTCAAAACTCTCAAGAGTGTGTTTGTGTGTGTGTGTGTGTGTGTGTGTGTGTGTGTGCACTCACTTAGTCGTGTACAACTCTGTGATCCCATGGATTGCAGCCCACCAGGCTCCTCTGTTCATGGGATTTTCCAGGCAAGAACACTGGTGAGGGCTGTCATTTCCTCCTCCAGGGGATTTTCTTGACCCAGGGATTGAACCCACATCTCCTGCACTGGCAAGGGGATTCTTTACCACTGAGTCACTCTCACATTATGACCATGATGACATTTTTGGACAGAAATATTTTCATCTACTCATAACAATGGCACTACATGTTTAATCAAGCAACAATAAACAATTATTATAAAACATCTACCAAGTAACTATTCATTTTCTCATGTAGCTCAGTCAGTAAAGAATCTGCCTGCAATGCACAAGACCTGGGTTCAATTCTTGGGTCAGGAAGATCCCCTGGAGAAGGAAATGGCAAATCACTCCAGTATTCTTGCCTGGAGAATCCCATGGACAGAGGAGCCTGGCGGGCTATAGTCCATGGGGACACAAGAGTCGGACACGACTTAGCAACCACACCACCACCACCACCACCAAGTAACTAGCCCAAGACTAGATAATACAAAATTAATATAAAAATCTGGACAAGATCTGGTCCTTGACCTTAAACAGTTCACAGTCTAACTAATGAAAGCAAAACTCACAAACATGAAATAACCTGAGAATGATTAAGAATGAAGTGTGGGATTCTGTATGGGCTTGAACAAAGACCTCTTGGGAATCTAACCAGTAGTAGAAAAGCATCTTGCCTGAAAATCAGAGCTGAGTCCAAACTGTCTGTGACTATCCTGGGCACAGAGGAGAAAAGGTATATTTGTGGCAGATGACGTGTGGTTTAACCTTTCATCATGGCAGCACCCAAGAGGTAGGTATTATCTCCATTCTACAGACAAGGAAACCAAGGTTCATTATATTGGGCAGGTCACTTAACCAGTGGCCTTAGTTTTTTCACTTGTAAAATAACGAACTTCAAACTGGGAAGGGAAAAGCACCAGTTTCCTCAAAGTGACTCAGAAATCTGAAGTGGGCAGGACTCTGGGGCAAATGTACCAAGTTCTCGGGTCAACAGCAATACCCACTTCCCCACTGAATATTTGGCTCTTATAAACTTAGCACTGAGAAGAGCACCTAGTGTACAATGAAACGAGATAAAACGAGAGGCATGAACGGAGGGACAAATGGCACAACACAATGGGCTTCAAGGCGACTCTCCCTCATGGTGGCTCATTTCCTTAGATGTCAAGTTTTTGTTGTTTGTTCATATTTCAGAGTTCTTAATCAGTGGGGTGAGGATGGCATTCTTCTAGAGGGGATTTGTGTTTACTTTTGCCAAGCCCTTGGGCACTTCAACCCAGATGCACTGAGATGAGCTTCTCAGCCTGAGGTTTTCCAAACTACTCAGGTAGCATAAATGCAAATTCCAAATCCAACAAGATTCAAAAGGAACTCTTTTTAGAGCTAAGAAGACATCTCCTTCCTTTGCTAATGGATGTTCTTGCCCCGTGCATGCACCCAGCCTAGCCCTTCAACAAGGTTCAGATGAAACCGTCTCCTGATATCTAGGTCCTTGGAATCAGCTGAAGTCCTTTCACTGTCATGTCCCACTATAGTTTTAGATCCTCTCTGTCTCAGAAATGTTCACTCTTCTTTACCCTTTTCCCCACCTGTGGGTTTCTCACTTTCTTATAATAAGGATTATAAAAGGGTATTTGTTCCATTTTCTACAGGTGTTTCTACAGGTATTTGTTCTCATTTTCTTCCAGTATTTCTACAGGAAGTGTTTCTAGCAGGACAGCTTCCAGAATGTCTGGTAGCTTCCATCTCCAGGAGTGGTCCACACTCTACCCTCTACCACCTTCCAATGTGCGTTTGGAAATCATCCCTAAGGTGAGCAAGAGCTGAAATCAGGTGAGTGGTCAGACTAGGAGACACCCAGAGCAGTTGAAGGAAACACACACACCCATGTGAGATGCAGTGAGGTCAGCTTGGGAAGAGCAGGCCCCAGGGCGTGGTGAGTGCAGGGGACAAAACACAGGTGTTTACTTCATCATATACGCGTGCTCAGTCAATTCGGTCATGTCCGACTCTTTGCGACCCTATGGATTGTAGTTCCTCTGCCCATGGGATTCTCCAGGCAAGAACACTGGAATGGGGTGCCATTTCCTACTTCAGGGGGCCTTCCCCACTCAGGGCTTGAGCCCGCATTTCCTGTCAGGTGCCTTTCCCTTCTCCAGATATATAACAATTTTAAAAATTCAATGCAATGCTGGGAATTGTAGTCCAGCAGAATAGGGGAGGACAGGGAACAACACATTTTTGGGTGGCGGGAAAGGAACGCAGAGGTTCCTGTCTTTTCCTGGCTGAAGGACACGGGCGCCTGTGCCTATGCCTGCTGGGGCCTGAGCAGAGCTGAACCGCCCCACCCTGCTGGCAGAGAAGCTCCTCACCAAGAATGGCCCAGCCCTGACCTCTGACCTTCAACTCCAGGTTCTTGAACTTCAGCTCCATCAGGACCCAGACCGTCAGCCGAGAACCCTGACCCTCAGCCCCAGCAGGACCCAGACCCTTAGCCCTGACCCCTGACCCTCAGCCCTGGAAGGACCATGATCCTCAGCCTTGATCCTTGACCCTCAGCCTTCCAGGACCCAGACCCTCAGCCCTGACCCTTAACCCTCAGCCTTCTAGGACCCAGACGCTTAGCCCCGGAAGGACCATGAGCCTCAGCCCTGACCCCTGAACCCCAGCCCCAGAAGGCCCCTGATCCTCAGCCTCCAAGGACCCAGACCCTCAGTTCCGGAAGGAACTATGATCCTTAGCCCGGACCCGACCCCCAGCCTCCAAGGACCCAGACCCTCAGCCCTGGAAGGACCATGATCCTCAGCCCTGACCCCTGACCCTCAGCTACAGAAGGAACCATGATCCTTAGCCCTGACCCCTGACCCTCAGCCTCCAAGGACCCAGACCCTCAGCCCTGACCTCTAACCCTCAGCCCCAGAAAGACCCTGACCTCAGCTCCTACCTGACCCTCTCCCTGCTGGGACCCAGCTTATCTGGGTGAGTCTCAGCCGTGGATGCTGAACTTTGACCCCACTCCCTACCCAGCAACCCTAAACCAAGCCTGGCCACTACAGAGTCCTGCCCTAGATACCCAGGCAAAGCTCTGCACCCCCAGTTCCCACCCTCCCTGCAGAACCATTCCCAATCCCACCTGGACAGGGCTCTGAACTTGCATGCCCTCATCACCCAGACCTCACTACCAGGCTCAGATCCTCTTGGGTCCCACTCAGCTCATAGGTGCAGACCCCGCACCTGAACAAGCTCCATGGGCAGAGAACTGCTGAGGGGTCTGCTCCAGGGAACTGATGGTGATCCCAGCCCAAGCCCTCCCGCTTCACAGGCAGGGCATGTGGAGGCTCCCAACTCACTCACCAGCAGTCTCCCACCCAGAGTTTCTCAACTCCTGACCTTCCCAGCACCACTGGCACTAGGGCCTGACTGTTCTCTGGGCGCTGTGGTGGGTGGACCAGCTCCCCACCTCACCCTCTCAATGCCAGAGTCCACCAGTGTAACAACCACATGTTCCTGGACGTGGCCCAGTACCCCTACCAGGAGAGAACCACTGTCCTAACCCCTTAGCTCAGCAGGGATCCCAGGACTCAGGCTGGGGCCCAGTGGAGGACCCCAACATTTCCATTCTGTGCTCAGGGACACAAAGTCAGTGCAAGGACAGGGCACAACCCCCTGCCCCCCATGGAAAAAGAGTCCCAGTGGTCATGCAGAAAGAAAAACAGGTGCCATGCATCACAGAAAATCAGTTTACAAAAGGTGTTTTATTTAACCAGGTATATCCAAAATATTATCCTTTCAACATGTACTACTTAATAAAGATTGAGATTTTTTACATTCTTTATTCATAAAAAAGAATTCAAGACAAGTACACAGATCTAGTTAATTCAAGTAGGAGATACAGTTAGGAAGCCCCACGTACAGGAAATGAGATGAATGAAGTGGATGTTCCATTATTGGAAATAAATTATCAGTTGTGTTATGCTACTGTCAAATCATAAGATTCACAGCACAAGCCAAACCTTGTCACATTCTATATCAAGGCACTGTCTTACACAGAAATTTGGTTAAATAGATTGGGGAATAAGTGGACCATCACCAAGGACTTGGAAACGTTTATTATTCTAATTCAATTATTATTGAATGTAGCCAGGCATAATGCTTCAAGATTTTTTATTATCTTTTTATTATAACAATAACCATACAAGGGAGAGCATGATAATTAGCAAAAATGATGCTCAAAGCAGCTGGATAAGAATTCAGTGTCACACCACTACATCTCAGCACTTAAGGGCACACAACTCTAGCTTTTCACGTAACGTAATGTTCCATATATGAAATAGCTGAAAGAATTCAAAACTGAGAAAAAGCTGAAGTGAGATTCATCAAGGAAGGTGTCTGTGTCTCTAGAGGACCCAGATACCTGCTTCCCATAGGTGTTACAGTGACACAAATGAAAGTGAAAAGTGTCAGGGGAAAAAAATCAGTTAATTCATAGTACTGTTGGGTAGGTGTGCAAATAAAACATGAGAAAATTAAATGCAGAACTTTCATCTTCATATGATTCTCTTTAATCAGAGGAGTAACCCCTCTTCCCAAAAAGCTGCGTTACCTCAGATAGAAGAGAAGACACTGGGTAAAAGGAAAAAGGATAATGATCCAAACCTCCCCTTAAACCACATTTCAATCAAGGCAATAATCACAGCTGGAGATAATGAATACGAATCTTAGGTTCAGGCAATGATTGATATCACCCAGGTGCTCAGAAGGGATTCAGTCATTCATCAAACGCTTAGCTTTTGGAAGAAACAGATCATTTCTAT
Organism: Tragelaphus eurycerus; assembly: GCA_935064755.1. NCBI lineage: Eukaryota > Metazoa > Chordata > Mammalia > Artiodactyla > Bovidae > Tragelaphus > Tragelaphus eurycerus. The sequence goes on along the minus strand of CAKXYN010000039.1, from coordinate 17,199,953 downwards.
TTCCTTCAAGTTCTTATACGGCAACCTTAAGATCTTAAATAAAACAGTATTTGTATACCAATACATGGAAATGCCTGGCCCAGGACTAAACAAGAAAGAAAAACGGACTGGAGTTAGCAGGAAAAGAAGGTTGTAGTACAACAAGTATAAAGTCAAAGCAAGTACTTAATGAATAATGAATATGCATTGTTATTTTAATGAATATATTAAAAGCATGAATCTCTGCAAAAAGATTTTAAAGCACCTGATAAAAAGTACATACTAAATAAGATTATCACCTTATAAAACAATTTTAAAACAGAAAAGAAAAAGGAGACAGCAAAACTGTTGACACTGAGCACATAAAACCTGGCCTTAAGTATGCCTGCATCCAGGGCAGGAGGAGACTCATGATGGCTTATGTAAATCTTATTGTCAGAAATGAGGAAACTGTCTATTATCTAGGAAAGAAACTTTTCCCCTCTAACTGTATTCTGAAAAAATTTCAACATCAAAGCACTGCAGGAAGGCCATCAGATGATGGAAAAGATATGTCTGTAACAATCTCACACAAATGTAAAAGATTTACAATTACTTCCTATAGTAAGCTGAAGCTCCAATACTTTGGCCACTTGATGCAAAGAGCCCGCTTGTTGGAAAAGACCCTGATGCTGGGAAAGATTGAGGGCAGGAGGAGAAAGGGAGTAGGGGATGAGATGGTTTGATAGCATCATTGACTCAATGGACAAGAATCTGAGCAAGTCTGGGGAGATAGTGAAGGAAGCCTGGCGTGCTGCAGTCCATGCGGTCACAAAGAGTCAGACACCACTTAGTGACAGGACAACAATAAAATAGTAAAATGTGAATAAAAGGTTACAGCAGTTTTTGGAATGCCAGGGTACTGTGGTTTGAAATGCACTAATAAGAGAGAATGGGTCCTTTCCAGCCTTCCTGAAAACTTGACTCTTAATCAGACTAGCCCCAGACTAAGAAAAGGGGCCTAAAGCATACATAGACTCCACCTCCTGCCCGCCCCTTGCTCCTGAAGAACTGCCACCAGTCCCTTTCATCCCTTGGGCAGATGGAAGGATTAAAAACCATGGTGGGAAAAAAAATACCTCTCTCCTCAGCCTGGTTCTATAAATAAGGAAATTAAGGCAAGGACTTCAACCCAGGGACCCCAAAGTCAGACACCAATAAAATGCATGGAAACTAATGATGAGCTTGTGTCCCTCTCCTGCCTTTCTGAACATCCTGCCCAGAAGGTTCCCAAGCTGAAGCAGCTAGCTCTACCAGGCCCTATGCAATAATCCACGTCCTTCCCAGCCACCTTCCCAAAGACTTGGGAGCACCGAGGATTCAAAGTGGACTATTTTTTTTCTCAGATTTAACACAGCTGCTGTTTCTTGCTAAATAAAATATTTTAAAAATAAAAACAAGTAAATTCATTTATCCATACACCTGTCCTGCTATTAGTTCAGTGAACAAACACCTATAGACTAAGAATGCTGCCTTCATATCAGCAAACCAAGGTTATGGCCATCAAACTATCAGCCACTAGAGGCCCCCCAACCCTCTCCTTCCCGACAGTGAGACCTGAGGGAACTCAGGATGGTTCTGGCTCCAGATGGCTAAGGTGGGATGATTCCACATCAAAGGAACAATGTCAGTGAGCCCAGACTCTTGCAGCTTCCCATACATAGAAAAATGAGAAATTCCTTAACTTAGGAGGTTTGGTTTCCTTTAATCAACAGTCATCTTTTGATGTTCCCACTACTTGGCTTTTGCAGCACAAACCCTTCTACATCCCAGGTCCTCCCTTACCCTTGGGAGTAGTTTCTGGAGTTATCTGAGAGGCTGTCTTGTTGGCTTTCAGTCCTCAGAAAATTAGCCGAATAAAACATAATTCTCAATTTCTAGGCTGTGCATTTTTTTTCAGTTGACAACTTGAGCATCTTACACCCCAGCCTCTGTGCTAAGCAGTGAATAAACTACAAATAAAACACATCCTTGACTTTCTAATTAGAAGACAAATGACAGTGTTTCCTTCTTCCAATTTAAACAGTTAAAATGTGTACTGCACATTAAGAACACACCTTTCAAACACTATTAGGATGTACAACTGTCTCCTGCAAACCTGTCGACAGCCTGGGCCTCAAATACAGGGTCACCCGACTGCGGCCACCTTCCTGAGGACAGTGGGCGTTCAGCTCTGTTCCCACAGCCAGAAGGGGTTGTCCCGACCATTTTCAAAGCTACTGAGGCAGCCACTGAAGGGGAAAAGCAGGTTGTGCAGGACTCCTCATGACCACGGTTTTCTCCTTTGGTGTGAAGCAGTTTTTAATTTCACTAAAGACTTTGTATAAGAAACTAATCTTCACGGTAAAAAATAAAATCTACATTTAGGAAGCCACTTACCCCAAAAAAGCTAAGAAAATGAACCAAAAAATATCAACAAAGCTGATTTTAAATAACCAGGGAGGATAAAGTAATAAATGACCAGTGGAAAGTATTAATAATAAAAAAGCAACACTACCCACACACAAAAAGATACAATGGCACAAAAGCATAGTACCAAGTACTTGGCACGGCTTCAGTTATTCATTTTATAATGTGTAAGGCTTCTTTTTAAATGCATTCATATTATACTACGCTTGCTATCACAAGATTAATGTTGTACAGTTCTAATTAAAATCTACCCCAAGGCCTACCTCTCAACAACAAACACTGAAGTTGATCAATAGAAGGAAGTGAAGAGAAAATATATTTTTAAAATATGCCATTTTCTCACTTACCAAATGGTCAATTTCGACTCCCCAGTTTCTGAGAAAGCCCAACCCACACATCTGCCTCTCTTGTCTATCCATATACGGTTACTGTCTCACATTGAGTCTGCTCATAGATATCACCCAGTTTCAAACATGTTTCTGAAGTAACGGCCTATGTTCTAGGGAATGACTGTCTAGGTAGAAGAGTTCATGTGCTAATCCCATGCCAAGTAAGTACCCAGTGTTCACAGTTGTCTGCTGCATCTGAGAACTTTCTGGAAGAAAAAGAAAAGGTCTGTGTGCTGTGTGCCTCAGTGCCATTCCAGGGGCTGGGGAAGGAGACAGGCCAGGACACTGTCCTAGTCACGATAGTGTCAAACGACTGGGCTGGGAAAGGGAGAGTTTTTGTTTCTTTTCTTTTTTAACGTAATTATCTGAAGTTAAACACTGATGAAGTCATTTGAAACTTACTGATATTTTCCCATAGTTTAAGCCATGTATTAAAGACTTGATAAATACTATATTAAAGCCACAAAGGGAAAGGTCAGGAGCTGGACTTGGCTCTTTCTTTATGAAGCTGCATTGTCGATAAAATCCACCAAGAGTGGACACCTTGAAGAGTCTGAAATGAGCTGTGAAAACAGACTCTACCCTTCCCCTACTACTTCATCTAAAGCAAATACAGTGCTGACCACTTAATTGACAATCAACAGATTTAAGATCCCTTGAAGTCGTCAGTCCACAACTATGAATTTAGCATGAGAGGAAGGGAGCCCCTGCTTCTCGCTGAGAAGGCCCAGCACAAAACTGACATAAGAAATGAGATCCGACCCAGCCCACGCTGAGCTCCCCCACACCAGGAAGGCAGCAGAGGACAGGGAAGAGGAGCTGTTCCTGCCTGTGTGGCCCTGCTGCAAACTTCCCCGTCAGTCCACACACTGAACTCTGACTACACAATCGTAACAAAGTGATGTCAAGCATTATCACTGCTACACAGGCTAGTCCATAAGTCACACACCCCACAATGGACTTGGGCTAATACAACAGTACTTACCCTACACACATGCACGCACACACGCTTTAAAGTCCATGAAGCCATCTCTATCTTCCCCTGACTCCCCTGGCTGAAGAACTGTAAAGGGGGCACCTGGGACCAGGAGGAGCCAGGCAAAAGGACACTTAACAGATCCTAAGAGCTGAGGGCCTATCTGCACAACGGAAACACCTTGGGATGTTAGCAGAGAAAGTGCTGCCCTATACCCATTACTAGACCCACAGTGCTGTGGGCAGGGGATCAGAAGGTGTGCAGGTCACAAGTCAGCACCCTCTACACCACTATTGCCTGCATGAACTGTGAGCTGAGGACCACGGGGCAGCTGAGGCAGTCACTGACCAGGGTCATGTGCGCTCTTTCACGGTCAACTAAGAACATGTTGTTTTTGTTGCTTCAGAATAAGGGTCTCCCCGGTTCATTATGGGCCCTGCTGCTGCTCAAGAAGAGTTGAGTGCCCTGGGAGAGACCACGAGGAAAAGACAAGGTTTAGGGGGGCCCATGAGGGCCACAGAGAGGAGCACACATCTAACTCTGAGCACAGAGGGAGCCCCTGAAGAGCTTTCTGCAGCAGACAAAAACATTTTGGTTTTCAGGCTCAGGCCAGTGCGGCTGCCTTGTGGAAGAGCCCTCAGGGGACAGAGACAAAGCAGAAAGCACAGGCAGGGGGTTGTGGCAGTGGGCCAGCTCCAGTCACTAGTTGGAGGACCTGCAGGGTGGTAGAAAGTAAGTCATCTCTCGGTGTTCCAGTTTCTAACATGATCTGTCAACCAGGGATAGTACAATATCCACCTCGGTGATTTGAGAATTCACTGAGTATTTACAACATGCTTCGAGAACAATGGCTGGTATATGCTAGGAACTAAATCATCTCACTATGACGAGTGTAACACTATCATCACCTGCCTCATGGTATTCTCATTAGAACACACAGATCAAGTTAATTCATGTAATGCCCTTAACAAAGTACCTGGCACATAATAAATTCTCAATAAATGTCAGCTCTTACTGTTATCATCACAGCTGATTCCCAGTTGGCTGCGGCAATAACTGAAGAGCAGGACAGGGTTGCCATGAACAGGTACAGAGGTTTCATTTGGCAAGTTAAGTTTGCAGTTTCTGTGAAACATCTAAATGTCAAGGTCAAGTAAGTAGCTGGACACATAAATTCAAAGCTTAGAGGAGAAGTCTGGACTAGAAATATGAATTTAACAGTCAGCTACATCAAGATGAGTTAACTACAAAAAAACAGTAAGTCCGTGAGGGAGAGAATGAAGGTGAAGGAGAAAAAGGGGTCCAGTGAGAAACCCTACAGAACTGCAACACTGAGGCCACACCAAGCGGAGGAGCTGAAACTGAGAAGAGGCAAGAGGAGGAGGCGACCAACAGGGGTGGAGTCTTACCAACAGAGCAAGAAGGTCTGCTGGGAGTTCAGGCTGGATGAAGACACTGGATGGAGCCCCATGGAGGTCACACCAGTGGTTCTGATGAGGGCATTTTTATTAACAGCATCTTATGTATTCACTTCAACTCTACTTCCATTTACAACATTATCTGTAAAAGAACATGTGTTCCAAAGGCAATGTGCAGTAAAGTCAGTAGACTGAAGTCCATTCCTGTGAGGTCTGGAGTAAATCCCTGAGAGATCAGGGTGTCTGATCTCTCCTCAAGTAAAATGGCAAGGCTCAACCAGATTCCCAAACACAGGTCATGAGTTCCCCAGACATCTAAAACCCATGAATCAAAGTCTATAAGCTATTTCTCTATATTTAAAACATGCACTGATCATGTCTCAGCCTTTTGGCTAAGAAAAAGTATGTGGATGAAAACTACTTCCTGCCTAATACATCAGTAAACAAATGGCTTGCAGACATCAAGCCAGCAGCCACTGCAGCCACCACCCTCAGACGGAGAAAAGCAGGATATTAGCCCTAGATAGTTAAGGTGCATGTTGAAGGAACGACTTCAGTAAGCCCAGACTCTGCCATCTTCCCATACAGAGAGGAGTGCTGAATTCATTAACTTAATAACAGTAATCCTTTGATGGTCCGACCACCTGGTTTTTGTTGCAAAACCCCTCTATATCTACTCCTCTCTTCCTCTTCGGAGTAGTCCCTCAACATTATCTGAGAGGCTGTCTTCTAGATCTAAGTCCTCAGTTTTGTTCACCAAACAAATCATAATTCTCAATTTATAGGCTTTCCTTTTTTTTTTCAGTCTACAAATGTAAAACATATACTGAGAGCTATGCATCTCCCTAAGATGAAGACTCTTGAGAGTCCCTTGGACAGCAAGGAGATCAAACCTGTCAATCCTAAAGAAAAACAGTCCCAAATATTCATGGGAAGGACTGATGCTGAAGCTCCAATACTTTGGCCACTGGATGCAAAGAGCTGACTCATTGGAAAAGACCTTGACGCTGGGAAAGACTGAGGGCAGGAGAAGAGGGCAAAAGAGAACGAGATGTTTGGATGGCATCACCAACGTGATAGACATGAGTTTGAGTAAGCTCTGGGAGTTGGTGATGGACAGGGAAGCCTGGTATGCTGCAGTCCATGGGGTCGCAAAGAGTCAGACACAACTGGGTGACTGAACTGAACTGAAGATTAAGTTACAGAAACTACGTTGTCACATTTCTTTGTTTTACACTGAAATTGTAACTGGGTGTGGTAACACCTGTAAATGTGGGAAGCAGAAGAGCTTAAGAAGGGGGGCTCCGATGTTTGAACGCACACTCCATCACTCACTCCTCAGTTGTGACTTTACAGACAGCTTTGTCATTTAACCACTCAGAGTCTCAGCTTCCCCATCTGTAAGATCTTGGCAGGAACTCCCTGCCGGCCTTCCTCTTCCCTCTTGACTGTTCTTTCTCTGTCTCCTTTGCTGGTTCTTCCACCTTGGCTGGACTTGGAATGTTTGCATTCACCGTGCTCATTATTAAATATCTACCTAACAAGTAAGAACTATTAATACCATTATCTTCCAGGCTAAGCAAAGTGAAGTGAGAGTCACTCAGTTGTGTCTGACTCTTTGCAACCCCATGGACTATACAGTCCGTAGAATTCTCTAGGCCACAATACTGGAGTGGGAAGCCTTTCCCTTTTTCCAGGGGATCTTCGCAACCCAGGGATCAAACCCCGGTCTCCCGCACTGCAGGCAGATTCTTTACCAGCTGAGCCACAAAGGAAGCCCAAGAATACTGGAGTGGGTAGCCTATTCCTTCTCTAGGGGATCTTCCCGACCCAGGAATCGAACCGGGGTCTCCTGCAATCCAGGCAGATTCTTTATCAACTGAGCTATATGACTAAACAAAAGTTCCTAGCTATTAATAAGATCACAGTCGTTTCTGGGGACAATGAAGAGAAATAACTAAAAGAATATAATGGTGAAAACTATGGTGGCCACCAGTCCACCAGTGACCCCCAGTGCAGAAACTCCTCTTCCGGGTGTCTGAAATACATCCACCATCCTATCATATGACATTCAGCATCGTCCCTGAATTAAATCTAGTGGGTGTAGCTTTGCCCCTCCTGGTCCCGACTGTAACCTCCCGGAGGGCAGCAACTCTTGAGCTAATCTCTTAGAATTCAGCCATCTTACTCCTAAATCCACTCCTAAGTTTCCCTTCAAAAATCAAAGATTCTAACCTCTTGTTTCTGCAAATACTTTTAAGGTTTCCACTGCTCATTCTTTCAAGGACCTTCCCCTCCAACACTTGACGCACATGCTTTATTTCACCTCAAGCACAATCCTAGATTCCCAAACATGAGAATCTTTCCCCACACAGATACATTCTCGGAGCTTTCTAGCTTTAAAAAATCCAACTGCCGAGAACTTTTAATTTTATTTTGGTAGGATAGTTACACCTGAATTAAAACTTCCTTTCAAAATTTCTAAAGAGCAATAAAATTTAAAAAAAAAAAAAAAACACGTTTCTCTCAGCTAAGACACAAAGCACATGCGGGTAAGAGGTTTCTCTTCCCATTCTCCTCCTCAAGGCCTCATGACAAAACAGTGAGGAAGGGGAACCGAACTGCTATCCCCCTGCGGAAGATTCAAATACTTTGGTGATTACCACATGATAAGCAACAAGTGAAAAAGTAAAATAGGACAGAGACTATCACAAATGGCTTACATTAAATAAACCTATTCCAGTCTATGATGATAATAGGCTGGCACATAAACTGAGACAAAAGTGAAAACAGCCTTGAAAGATGCCACTATTTGGGCACAATGGATGCTAGGATAAAAACTACCTCTGATTCAGGAGATGTTTTGTCAGGGAAGAATCAAGAATTTCAGGGAGAAATTCTGGGGACAAAGAGGATAAATAATGAAAATAATATAATGGTGAAAACTATGGTGGCCAGTTTTATTTATAGCTGACGTGTGTTAATTTTAGCTGCAAGAGTTCAAGGTGAGATATGAAATAAGAAAAGCAGCCAAGGGACACCCACCACCCAAGCCCAGATACCCATGTGGGGACTCAGCACTGTGAAATTCAATGAAATCCAGCCCCTGCCCAGAGCTGCTCCCTGTGTCATCAGAGAGAATGGGTGGAACACATGAAAGTCAATGTTTCAAGAGATGTGCTACAATGAAGGCCAACTAAGTGCAGTGGGGCAGAGCTGAGCAAATCTTGACTGAATGACTGACCCTGGCAACATCAAGTCAGTGTAAGAGCTTAAGGAGATAGTGCAACAGTGAAGGAAAAAAGCAAGAGAGAGACCTTAACCATGAGCCAAAGGATGGAGAATTTACTGACAAGAAACATATTGACAAGCAAGTCCAGATGATGACATGGAAGCAAATGTCCATCAATAGATAAATGGATAAGCAAAATGCAGTATATGCACATGATGAAATGTTACTCAGTCTTAGACATTAAGGAAATTCTGACACATGTTCTAACTTGGATGAGCATTGAGGACACTATGCTAGGGACACAAAGCTAGTCCCCAAAAGACAAGTGCTATACAATTCCTTATTTGAGCTATTTAGGTTGGTCAAAGAGAGAGGAAGTGGAATGGCGGTTGACAGGGGCTTCAGGGAGAATATTGTTTAACAGGCATAAAGTTTCAATTTTACAGAAAGAAGAAAGTTATAAAGATGGATGGTGGTCACAGTTGCACGACATTATAAGTGTATTTAATATCACTGAACTGTACCTTAAAAATGATTAAGATGGTAAATATGTGTATTTTTAATATTTTTTAAATATCCCAATAACAAACACTTTATAATAATCTAGGACAAAACTAAACCACTGTTCTAGACATATAGTAGAGACGTTCAGATCTGTATGGCAATTTCAAGGGGGATAAATCAAATTATACTGCCTAGGTAAGGAAAAAGTCTTAATGACTTTTAACAGATTAGAATTAACATATTCAATAGATATAAGTGCTCTATATTTGACACTTGCTATCTAACTTCATAATATGTAGCCTTTCCAAAAATGAAGACTTGTTTCTACACATACACATACACATACTAGAATGAGCTTTAGGAATAAAGAATAAAGGGAACAAATCCTTCAAGGCCACAATGGCAGTCCAGGGCAGCAGCAGTTAGAGGGACAGCTCAGGAGTCAGACGGCCAGAAGTACAGCCTGGGTCACCCTCCTGAGCTCAGAGACCTGCCTGAGCTTCTGTGACAAAGGATTGCTGGGAAGATTAAATGAACATACACAAAGTACTTTAATTACCCGCTTGTCACACAGTTATAGTTGCTCAGTAAATGCTAGATATTGCTGTTGTAATGTTATTTACATTATACCCATTAAGCAATTTAAAAACTGGAATAAAGTAAATTATTTTTAAAAATGTAAAAATAATCATTCACTCTGACTTCAATGGGAAAGTCAGGGACAAAGAATCATGAGGCATAGGGAGTAAAACTTATCTCTGAATAAAATAAAAATCTATCAAAATCTTGGCCAATTCCTGCTGAATGGCCCTAGCATGTTAATAAACCACTGGGCAGAGAAGAGGCAAGCATCAGGAAGTGACCTCTACATCACTAAGCCCACTGTGCACCTTCCTCCACATTCAAAGCCTCTTCCTAGTTCATAAATGATTAAACCAAGATTCAAAGAGTTTAAGTTAAGCTTATCAAAAAAATCATCAGGCTATTAGTGACAGAGCTATGATTTGATATCTAACTCCAAGGCTTACACTTTCTCCACCAAACTGTGTTGCCAGGATAACAACAGTAATTTCCACTCCATACCAAAGCTGCTTTGGAATAGGAAGGGAAAGCTGTGCAAGGTCAACTCTGGCTGTTCTCAAGGACTCCAGAATGTTTAGAGGAAATAACCAATGACAAAACTCAAATTTAATGTTAACATGACAGAACTATAGGTTAGGAAGAGCTGTGGCAACACTCTGGGTATTCAACACTAGTGTGGTTGTAAGTGACACACACACTCAATACCAGTTCCCCTTTCCAAAAAGCAACTCAGCAATATGCAGAAAGTGATTAAAATCGACAGTGCTAAAGGGAGTTTGGCTAACATGAAGATTAGGCCAAAGATGTTCACTAACAATGTTGTTCAATATAACTCTACAAATTCCAAGAAGTGCATTATGACAGGGAAAAAAGTCATACAAAAATGGAAAGAGAAAAAAAATCATCCTTATTTATAAATAATATAATTTTCCATCTGCAAAACAGAATTGAATGAAATTAATACTATTAAGAGAATTTAGTAAAATGGGAGAACCAAACACATAAGAATCAATTTAAAGCGATGAATGAATCCATGTGCTTACCTAATCCTTCCCTCTCTCAAAGTTCCTTATAATGATCAAATATAAATGTAACATAAAAAATGTTTTCAGGGATTTCCCTGGTGGCCCATGCATGGGTTAGGACTCCGAGTTTCCACTGCTGGGGCATGAGTTCAACCCCTGGTCAGGGAACTAAGATCCCACATGCTGCGAGGTGCAGCCAAAATCGGGGGTCGGGGGGAAGGAGGGTCAGAAAAAGTGAAATGTGAAGAGGACAGGTCAGCAGTGCTAGTTAGTTGGGGGTGCACAGCTGTTCCCAGACTGTCTCCCATCTGTGAACGAAGAGGCGATTTGCTCCATTCTTTATCACCTTTACTGACAACACTATAAAGATCAAACGTGACAACGTTTACAAAAATGCTCTTAAGAATGTAATGTGCTTTATAAACTAAAAGGTGGGGTGCCTTGTCAAATTTACAATACTAATTTGATTCTTTCTGGGTTGCCATAAGGCACCACATGAAATTGGCCTTCTTGTAAATGCTTTTCTGTTTTTACAGTATTACTTCTAACTTGCTGTTTTGAAATCACTGAGTCTCCCCAGTCCTCAGAGCATCCCAGCTCTGCAGTTCTGAGAGAGAAGGATAGTTGCACGTGTTCTATTTAAGACAAGACATGTCAGAGGCATCCCCCACGGTGTGCAGGAGAAAAAGATCATACGGAATAAAGGGTTTCCCATAACCCACACGCAGCACTCCCAACTTTCACTCAACAGCAGGGCTCCTTTAGCACTGTGTTAGAATACCAGGGGCTTATAAATCTTTTAAAGCAGTAATAAATGTCCTTCAGAAGGTAGGACACTCAATAGAGCAAGGGGCATGTCAGACAGAACAGCCTTCCAGAAGCTGTGGTCTTCCACTGCAGCACCATTTATTCAGGTGCTCACCATGTCCTTCCCCACAAAGCCAGTAATACTCACGCTTCCTCACAACCCACGTTTTCTGAGGAGGGAAAAACTGTTTTGAGTTTTCCTTTTAAATACACTAATAAGTCAAATGGATAATAAACCACCTTTGTGACTGATGCGCAAACACAACAGATCCTGTACACTTGAGAAGATGACCAATTCCCAAACCCTCGAATTGCACTATGAACAACTCTCAGGATTATCAGACTGCTCTGTCTTTGTCTTGTAATCACTAGGTGATGCTTTCGAACCTGCCTGGATTATTGCGTACAGCTTCGCAATTCAGAAGCGTATTCAATCCCAATTTAATTCCAACTCATAGAGGGTTCTCAGATTCATACAGGGGACAACCTATGTGTGTAACCAAATAACTAAAAGAGGACTGCTGCTGCTGCTAAGTCGCTTCAGTCGTGTCCGACTCTGTGCGACCCCATAGACGGCAGCCCACCAGGCCCCGCCGTCCCTGGGATTCTCCAGGCAAGAACCCTGGAGTGGGTTGCCATTTCCTTCTCCAATGCGTGAAAGTGAAAAGTGAAACTGAAGTCGCTCAGTCGTGTCCGACCCTTAGCGTGGACTGCAGCTTACCAGGCTCCTCCGTCCATGGGATTTTCCAGGCAAGAGTACTGGAGTGGGGTGCCATTGCCTTCTCCGAGCAATTGACTGTACTTGGCCACTAATAATCCTCTGGGCTATTGTTCAAAACTTCAGAAATCGGTGGAGTACTCAATGTGCCAATGAACCAGAGATCCCAAGACAATGACAGCAAAAATGAATAATCCACTGGTACACCTTGATCTAGTGAATGTGATACAGGAAGATTCAGTTTAACAGGATTAAAATTACTGGATTTTAGGGGAAAAAAAATCACAAAAGGATCCCTTCTGATATCAGGAGATCAGGGCCTTAACCACTGACTCTCCTTGTATATTAAAAATATGATTTAATTTAAAATATTTTATTTATACTCAGGTTTTCAGGAACATATCTCCCACATCAAGCTACCCCACTTAATTAAACTTCAGCCACAATTTCTCTGAGTTCAAACAATGCTGACAGAAAAACAGGCTATAATTTATTTCACTAAAAATTTTTTTTAATAATTCATTTCACTAAAAAAGGAATTTAATTTTTAAAAAGGCAACTCTAGAATTTGTTTATCAGATTCACCTCCTCAACTTACTGGATTTTTTTGTTGGTAGAGTAGTAGGGGTGGGTAGTATTTTGTTTTGGTTTCATCTGGGGTTTTACTCTTCTGTTTAAATCTGAATGCAAAGTTGCCTAGGCACATTCACAGCCTGGTTCCATTTTCCATGACCCCTCATCAGCTCTTCCCAGAAAATGCTGGAACAGAGAAACACTCTCTAGTCACGACATGAAGAACAGGGGTGTTAACAGCCATGCTCTGCTACATGGACCGGGGAGTAGAGGACACTGGTCTGTAACAGAAAACTCAGAAGCACTGAGGGAAGCTAAGGATGGGGACAGAAAGAAGCAAAGAGCTTCCCAGGCCCATACACTGGAACAGCGTGTTCCAGTCTCTGGGTCCTGGTCTGTAGCCCAGCTGTATTCCTGCAGAGACAGCCCGAAATCCTTCCAATCGCCTTTCATGTGTGACTGAGCTCACTTAGATCTCTCTTACTTGTAACCAAGAGTCCCCTAACCGACAGCAGACTCCATGGTCCTTTCTGTTGACTGTTTTCAAAGAGACAAGATAGAAGCCTGCAGGAGGCAGAGGGAACCCAGCAGGGTCTACAAGTCAGAGGGAGGCAGGCAGCGCCTCAGCACCTGCATTGGTGGCAGAGGCTGAGCAGATGACTGCCTGCAGCCTCATGCATCCTCAGCAAGCCACCCGAGGTCAACTCCTCCAATTAACCAACAGGTAACACCAGGCTCAAAGGGAAGTGAGCTACTCCCTACCCCACACTCCTGCTTCACAAGAGAACACCATCACAAACCACTGTGCCTGTAGAGCAGAGCTTCCCAGCTGCCAGACAGCAAAGCCAACCCAGAGAAACAGAGGCACAATACCTCTACCCCACCGAGTCAACTCCCATGCAAAAGGGAAGCAAACTCCAGCTTAAAACCAGAGGGACACCCATCAGACAGAGCAAACTGATGGTTTTTACACATACATTTTGTAAACAGAGAAGAAACATCCACTATTTCTTATGTACATCAAAGTACTTGGTGAAAACATGACCCATTGTGACAGTCAAACAACTGTGAAAATGGACTGTCGCTGAACTGTTGACAATCAAAAGAGCTACAATGGTAAAACACATTGTGCATGTTTTACCACAATTTAAAACAACCACAAAAAAACATGATACATCAAGAGTCACAGAGACAGTCTGAACCCCCCACCCTGTGACAACCACCACACATGGTATTACCTGCGACAGGCATGTAAATAATGTGTCCCCTTACCATGGGCAACTCAGGACAGAATTGGAGTGACCTGAGAGGTTGTCTGGGTGGGGAGAACAGAGTTGTGGTTTGGGGGAGGTGGGAGTGGGGACTGCTGAACCCGGGCCACTTTCTCCTAAAATGATGAGTGATGAAAACTCACTCCACAGTCTATTCCCCCACCTCCTAAGACCTGATTAGCACGATCTTACTATTTCTAATTCCTAAGTATTTCAACATAAACTCCTCAGAAGTCACTGCTGGTTTCCTATCAGCCACAAACAGATGGCAACCCAGAAGAGTCCTGTTCCCATTATGCCAACTTGGCGGGAAGCTCACCTGCCACCACCTGAAACACTGATCCCTCCCACCTGCACGCAGAAGGCTCCCATACACAACTCCAATCCCACCCAGATGCCCACTGATCAGCATCCTTAAAAGCAGGGGGGAGTCTCATTACAACTCCACTAATTAATAAACATAAAGAGGGACCACATCGCATCCTAATATGATTACAGGAGACTGCAGCTTTCGTTGCAGTTCCACTCTGCAGTTCAGGCTGGTTCCCGGCCTGATTACACTGGGACGGAATCCAGTTTTCTAATGTATCCATATGTATGAGAATCAGAGCAGATCTTACTCCACCAAATCTGGAGAAAAACCTCTGGAGATGCTAAAAGTTCAATTTCAGACACATTAATACATCCTTAACACTTTATTTACAATGAAACCATCCAGCTTGTTTTTGTAACTCCAACACAGACTTCTTAGCTGCAATTTTTTTTAACTTAAATGATTAAACACTAAGAGAATGCGAGACTGTTCACAAATTATGCCTAAATTAGAAAACATGAGAGCTGCCTCTGTGCATGCAGCATGTGTACATACACACACACACTACTAGCAAGGAGGGAGAAAAGGAAAAGTAGATTGTTTACTTCATCAGACTCCAAGCAGAGATGCTCCTCTGTGTTTTGTGGACACATGTGCCTTAACCACTGACTGCTCCTTGCCTGCTCAGCAAATCAAACAGGACTATTTGGAATGTTAAGCCAAGGTTTTCTTTAGTAGCGGCAGCTTGAATGAACTATAGCTCACGGTCCTCCTGCCACTCTCCAGTAATGAAACCCTTCAATGGCTCTGCTCCTGTAATAAAGACCAAAACTTTTAAGCATGGGATACAAGGCCCAACACAAAATGGATCTCTCTCACCATGGCCTGTGCCTTTCCTCAAGGAAGTAATCTCTGATCTTCTGACCAGATCAAATCTCTTCACAATTATGAATGAATGAAACAGCGTGTCTTTCAGTACAATTAACAAATAATCTCAACTCAGGTTGCCTTATACAACAGGGAAATTTACTTCACACGGACAAGAGGGAAATTTATTTCACACGAGAAGTCCAAAAGCAGTGGGGGCTGGACTCTGAGGAACTCTGCTCTCTTCTCGGCTCTGTCCTCTCCCCAGCACCAGCTTCATGTTCAGACTGAGGCAACATGGCTGCAGCAACTCCAGGCACCACATTCAGCCAGGACCATGCTCAGAAGAAAAGGACTATTTTTCCTAGCATTGTCATTTTAAGACTGAGAAGTTTTCCAGAACCTCCTGGTAGAACAGAACTAGGTCTCATGCTTATCCCTACAGCAGTCACCGAAAGTGAGTGGGACCAGCATGACCGACTGACACAGACCAGGACAAACCCCTATGCTGGGACAGAGTCACGCAGGTGGGGAGGGTATCTGAACAAGGCCCCAGATCCCTTACAGAGCGAAAAAAGGACAGGGGCAGCTAGTTACGAGTCTGAAATATATGCCAATTGTCACCAAGAGATACCGCCACTGGCCTCGCCCACCTGTGTCTATAACACCAGTGCCAACAGGCTGGAGGGGAGGCCACAGGGCAGAAGAGAAGAGATGCACGCTTTCAATCAGCAGGTGCGGACTTGTCCCAAGACTTCTGCTGAACAGTTACAAGACCATGAGCATACCCCAGACCTCAGTTTTCTGATAAAATGAAAAATACATGCTTAACCTAATGTGTAGGGTTGCTGTGAAGACCAGACAAAATGGCTGATGTAAAAAAAACGGCTTTCTAAAAGCAATGACTGTAACTAAAACTCATAGAAAAAGTCACAAGCCACCAAGAAAAACTCTGAGATGGGGAGGGTGTGGGGAGGCTAATTCTGGCCAAACTGAAGCAGGTATATAATCTACTAATGGCCATGTGCTTTAAAAATTACATTTCTATTGATTTACTTGTGACCTGGATGGAGGTTTTCCAACATGACCTATTGATTTTCTCTAAGAGTTGAGATAGAATAGAATAACTCTACAGAGAATGTCAGGGGTCTGCAGAAAACCAGCTCAGGATACTCTTCTCAGCTTTTTCTTTGGTTTCTTCTCCTCAGGCATGCATGGCAATCACATTCTCACTGCTTTCTAAATCGAAAGGCAGGGTGGTGGTGTTTCACAAGTCAGAAAAGGCTAAGAAAATGTGTTTTCAGTCAGAAGAGGGGACTGATTTGAATGCACTGTAGAAGCCAGAGGTCACCCACGCGAAAGCTCAGCCCAGCTCACGTGAAGGCGTGTGAGTCGTGATGCCTATAGATAGCAAGTGCAGAGGCATCTAAGGCCTCCCTGCTCATGCTATTTTTATCAGGCAGTGTGGGCATGGAGTCACCCAACATGGTTTGTGTTCTACACCTAATTTCCTGTCTGCCCTCCCCACCTCTGACTTCATTCATCTGTCTCCACTCATGGTGGGGTAGAGATGCGTGAGCAAGCCCCAGAGAGTCTCAAACCCATCCAAAGAGTAAAACATGTGTTCGTCTATGCCAACCACATTTTTTCCTCATTAGATACAACATCATTTGGGCAATAAAGTTAGAAGACTGGCAGTGCCTAGCACCACAATTCTGGAGGATGAAAGAGTGATATTCTGGGCTTACTTTGATATCGAGGAACTTACAACGATTCCTCATGATGAGGGCATCTTTCTGAGACTTAAAAAAATCAACAACATATGATTTTTCACTCCAGTCCAGGCAAAAGAACGCGATAACAGTGTGAGAGCAAAGACATTCTAGGGAATTGCCATGCAGGGAAACAGTGTGGACAGTTTCAGAAGTATTTCTATGCCCACATGGCCACACAAATGCAGAAGACACTCCCAAGACACATGCTTCCTAGGAGCAGGTGTGTCTACCGACAATCAAGAATATTTTCCCTCGGGCTTCCCTGGGGGCTCAGGGGTAAAGAATCTCCCTGCAATGTGGGAAGACCTGGATTCAGTCCCTGATTCAGGAAGATTCCACATGCTGCAGAGTAACTGAGCCAAGGTACCACAACTTCTGAGCCTGGGCTCTAGAGCCCACGTGCTGCAGCTCCTGAAGCCTGCACACCGCAACTGCAGAGTAGTGCCCACTCACTGCAACTGGAAAAAACCCGCACGCAGCAATGAAGACCCCGCACAGCCAAAAATAAATTATTTTAAAAAAAGAATATTTTCCATCTAAATTATGTGTGTGTGAAAGAATTCTGTAAACCATAAAGCTGCCACATTCCACACAAATGCAGTGTCTGGAGCTCACCTACTCCACAGAACACATTGCCATGTGTGATCCTGCCTCTTCAAAACTCTCCCCTCTTAAGCAGCATGGTACCCTGGGAATGACATCAGTGAAAACATTGGTGCAACTGGAAGGAAGTCTAGAGCTTAAGTTAATGACAACGCACTTGCACTGATGTTAACTTCTTAGTTTTGGCAAATATTCTATAGTTCTATAGGATGGTAACATCAGAGGAAGCTGGGTGAAGAGCCTGAGGAACTCTCTGTACAAAGTATCTTTGTACCTTTTCTGTATATTATTCCAAAATTAAAAGCTTAAAGTTTAAAACACCTGACTGCTTTATTAAAAGAAAGAAAAGCACTCCACAGGTAAAGACTTTCTAAACAAATGATCAAAGCAGAAACTATGGAAAAAAGATAGATTTGACTACATAGAAAATTTAAACTTTTATACATAAGATGTACTATGAACAGAGTTGGAACTGAAAAACAACCAAGAAATGAGGAAATTATTGATACACAAGAAGAGGGATACATATACAGAACACAGTAAAGTTTTTTTAATTAAAAGAAAAGGCCACATGCCTAAGTGCTCCATCTGCTGCAACGGCTTTCACACAACTCAGATCCGTATGTCCAAACTCGAATCTGGGCTCCTTAAACCACATGTTTTCCCCATTCCACCCACCACCTCTGGCCACTCCACCCCCCACACCTGGGGGCTCTGCTATAGAAAGCAGAACTTCAGTGCAGCCTTCCCCATAAGCAGTGAACTCCGTTTAACTTCTTAGACCACTCCCAAAGTGCCCTTCTAGAATCCACGACTCTTTTCTTCTATGAGCCCAATATGTTAAGGTTACCTACTTGGTGCCCATAATAGTGAAAACAGGTCCAACCACAAGGAGAAGAGGGAATCCTGAGAGAAGACTAAGGTGTGCAAGGACCTCCACAGGTCAAAACCAGATTCAAATTTCAGCACCAGCCAATCAGAAAAAAAGGAATCAGAAAAGCATTCACCACAGGTGGGCAGTCGCTTCCCACCTGGAGCCCCATTTACCTGGACTTCTAGAAAGACTCACATATTAAAAGAAAAGCATCTTTTTAAAAATAAAATATTACAACAACTCAGCAGTTTACATTAGAACCAACCTATCGTAGTAATCTTTTGGTTGTTGCTATTTTTGTGCTTTTAAATTTAGAAGGGGACTAGAGCATTTGAAGAAAGACTATATTTCTTTCAAGATGTCCCCAAGACTTCCTTGGTGGTCCAGTAGTTAAGAATCCACCTGCCAGTGCAGGGGACACAGGTTTGATTCCTGGTCGGGGAAGATCCCACATGCCGCAGGGTTCTAAGCCCATGAGCCACAAGTGCTTGAGCCCACATGCCCTAGAGCCCATGCTCAGCAACAGGAGAAGCCATTGCAATGAAAGGCCCTAGAACTGCAATGAAGACTGAGGACAGGCAAAAGTCAATCAGTAAGCAAATTTTTTAAAAAAAGATGTCCTCATATATGCATAGTTTATATTATGTCAGAGTTAGAATCATATTAAGAATTAAAGTCGTATTATCGTATTAAAATTAAGCAAAAAGAACACTGAAGTTTCACACATAAAACAGTACAGAGGTCAAGAAACAAAATACTTTTCTTACAACAGTGTGACCATGATTAAGATCACTAGATAAAAATTCAGGAGCTGCTTTCCACAGCTGCTGCTAAGATGCTCCATCCTTCGGAAGGAGCTCAGGCTGCGCTGGGGTGAAGCCCTCACTTCAGCCGGTGACCAGCACCTCGCCCGGCAGCCCCCTCAATACTCGCCCACACCATGGCCTCTGTCTTGGAGCTTGCCTGCATCTACTCGGCCCTCATCCTGCACAACAAAGAGGTGATGGTCACGGAGGGCACGATCAATGGCCTTGTTAAAGCAGCCGGTGTAAACACTGGCCCTTCCTGGCCAGGCTTGTTGGCAAAGCCTTTGGCCAGTGTCAACATCGGGGACCTCACCCGCAAGGCGGGGGCTAGTGGGCTAGTGGGCCTGCCCCAGCAGCTGGTGCTCCACCAGAGGGAGGTCCTGCCCCTGCTACCCCTGCTGCCCTGGGTGAGAACAAGAAAGCAGAAGCCCAGAAAAGAATCTGAAGAGTCTGACCATGACATGGGTTCTGGTCTTTTTGACTAAACCTCTTTAGGAACACATATAATAAAAGATTGAGTTCTTTGCAAAAAAAAAAAAAAAGAATAGGAGCTAAAAGTCTGCATCCCAGTTGATCATACTCTCCAATATAAGATATAATTATATTATATATTGATATATAACTTTCTGCAGACTTTTGTTGCCCTACTTACCTAGAATTTCCTATGCTATGAGATGGTTCACTTCTCGAAATAACACTAAGTACTTAAGACAGTGCTTAAGGCGAGGTAGATACAAAGAGAGGAGAAGAATTAAACTCAACCTTAACTTCTGGAAGCTCATTCATGATCTAATCTATCAATGAGTCCAAACCCCTCAGCACGCCTCCTTCCTCAGACATTTCACCTTGGGTTCATGTTACTGCTCATCACCACGAAAGGAGTTTCAACTCAAACCAAATGCACTAGTCATTTACCATCGAGTAAAAGGACTGATGATAACTGCCCAGAATTAAAAGGATGAAGTAACTGGCTTAAATTGACCTCCAGTGATTGTTGGTACCATTCACGTGACAGTGCTTACCTCCCCTCCACAAAGTCTCAGCTGTCTTGCATACACCAGAGAAATAGCTCCGTTCCCCAAACCCAAGCATGTGCATCTTTCTGTGTCTCGCAAAAGAGAAAAACTTCACCATCTGAACATAGGAGAAGGACAGCCAAGGAGACTCCATTTCTATGACCATTAATCAGCAGAGACCACCATCATTTGCAAATCACAGACAGCAAAGAAAGGGAAGGCAGTGGGGTATTCCAGGCTCTCAGAATTAAGAATACACCATTTCTGAACCATGGGTCACTCCTGAGGCTTCTCTACTTATTTATAATAAATTTATTACACTAAATTCATAGAAAGCTGATTCCAAAGCACCTCATAAACATTCTGTTTTTATGCATACTTCTGTAAAGAAAAGCATTTTTAGCCTAGGAGGGACCTACGATGTAGGGTATTGAAGGTTTCTCTATCCCATTGCTTGCACATCAATACATATAAGATACAAGTCCTATTCACTTTGTGTATGCATGCTAAGTCACCTCTGCTGCTGCTGCTAAGTCGCTTCAGTCATGTCTGACTCTGTGCGACCCCATAGACGGCAGCCCACCTGGCTCCCCTGTCCCTGGGATTCACCTCAGTTGTGTCCAACTCGTCACAACCCTACAGGCTGTAGCCCACTAGGCTCCTCTATCCATGAGATTCTCCAAGCAAGAACACTGGAGTGGGTTGCCATCTCCTCCTCCGGGGGATCTTCCCGACCCAGGGAGCGAACCTGCGTCTCTTACATCTCCTGCACTGGCTGGAGGATTCTTTATCACTAGCGCCACCTGGGAAGCCCCCTATTTACTATCAGATCAGATCAGTCGCTCAGTCGTGTCCGACTCTTTGCGACCCCATGAACCGCAGCACGCCAGGCCTCCCTGTCCATCACCAGCTCCCAGAGGTCACTGAGACTCACATCCATCGAGTCAGTGATGCCATCCAGCCATCTCATCCTCTGTCGTCCCCTTCTCCTCTTGCCCTCAATCCCTCCCAGCATCAGAGTCTTCTCCAATGAGTCAACTCTTCGCATGAGGTGGCCAAAATACTGGAGTTTCAGCTTTAGCATCATTCCTTCCAAAGAAATCCCAGGGCTGATCTCCTTCAGAATGGACTGGTTGGATCTCCTTGCAGTCTCAAGAGTCTTCTCCAACACCACAGTTCAAAAGCATCAATTCTTCGGTGCTCAGCCTTCTTCACAGTCCAGCTCTCACATCCATACACGACCACAGGAAAAACCATAGCCTTGACTAGACAGACCTTTGTTGGCAAAGTAATGTCTCTGCTTTTGAATATACTATCTAGGTTGGTCATAACTTTCCTTCCAAGGAATAAGCGTCTTCTAATTTCATGGCTGCAGTCACCATCTGCAGTCATTTTGGAGCCCAGAAAAATAAAGTCTGACACTGTTTCCACTGTTTCCCCGTCTATTTCCCATGAAGTGATGGGACCAGATGCCATGATCTTCGTTTTCTGAATGTTGAGCTTTAAGCCAACCTTTTCACTTTCCACTTTCACTTTCATCAAGAGGCTTTTGAGTTCCTCTTCACTTTCTGCCATAAGGGTGGTGTCATCTGCATATCTGAGGTTATTGAGATTTCTCCCAGCCATCTTGATTCCAACTTGTGTTTCTTCCAGTCCAGGGTTTCTCATGATGTAATCTACATATAAGTTAAATAAACAGGGTGATAATATACAGCCTTGACGTACTCCTTTTCCTATTTGGAACCAGTCTGTTGTTCCATGACCAATTCTAACTGTTGCTTCCTGATCTACATACAAATTTCTCAAGAGGCAGATCAGGTAGTCTGGTATTCCCATCTCTTTCAGAATTTTCCACAGTTTATTGTGATCCACATACTCAAAGGCTTTGGCATAGTCAATAAAGCAGAAATAGATGTTTTTCTGGAACTCTCTTGCTTTTTCCATGATCCAGCGGATGTTGGCAATTTGATCTCTGGTTCCTCTGCCTTTTCTAAAACCAGCTTGAACATTAGGAAGTTCATGGTTCACATATTGCTAAAGCCTGGCTTGGAGAATTTTGAGCATTACTTTACTAGCGTGTGAGATGAGTGCAATTGTGCAGCAGTTTGAGCATTCTTTGGCATTGCCTTTCTTTGGGATTGGAATGAAAACTGACCTTTTCCAATCCTGTGGCCACTGCTGAGTTTTCCAAATTTGCTGGCATATTGAGTGCAGCACTTTCACAGCATCATCTTTCAGGATTTGGAATAGCTCAACTGGAATTCCATCACCTCCACTAGCTTTGTTGGTAGTGATGCTTTCTAAGGCCCACTTGATTTCACATTCCAGGATGTCTGGCTCTAGGTCAGTGATCACACCATCATGATTATCTGGGTTGTGAAGATCTTTTTTGTACAGTTGTTCTGTGTATTCTTGCCACCTCTTCTTAGTATCTTCTGCTTCTGTTAGGTCCATACCATTTCTGTCCTTTACCGAGCCCATCTTTGCATGAAATGTTCCTTTGGTATCTCTGATTTTCTTGAAGAGATCCCTAGTCTTTCCCATTCTGTTGTTTTCCTCTATTTCTTTGCATTGATCGCTGAAGAATTATCTCTTATACTGTACCACAAAATTTTTCAAAACAACATTAATGAGTTAATCAAAAACCTAAAGAATTCTATTCCATACAGCACTGTAATCATGCAGCTTGTTAACTGTCCTGAAAAGGTTCAGTACTGATAAGTTAAAATTAAAGGTTGACAACTAGATAAAATTGAATTATGGTGATAATTTGTGGACTTCATATATCAGCACTTTGTGCTCCACTTATAACAGAGATCTGGGCTGTCATGGCTGTTTAAAATGGTCAGGAGGAGGGAGATGCAAAATCAAACACAATCAGGATGCTATAAATTCAAAAACGTTGGGAACTAATGCTTGAGTAAGCCACAATGGATAGATTCTAGGCAGCACCCCAATCTGACACAACTTAATTTATTCCCAAATCCCTCAGAATCAGAGCAATGTATATGCCACTTACACACTCACTCCATCAAAGTATTAAAAATTATTACTATTGGAATAAGCAAAGTGTGAGCTATCTTATACTAAGAGTTGCTGTGTTTTATTCCAAACATTTCAAATATTACAGAATTTATTTCATCATTCAGATATCAGAAAATTCTAAAAAGTTAACCTCCTACATAAGAAGCACAGACTGGGTTGCTCATTTCATGGGCCATGGGTTTCTCATTTCTCATTGCCATCTTTATGGCATGCACAAAAATGAAAAAGATTCAAACTATTAGTAGGCACTGGAAAACGTGACCTGAGTTAAGCCACATTCACCCACCTACCCATCCCATGATCCAACCTCCTTAAACTCCTTTCTTTCAGGTAAGTTAATTCCAGGTATGACTTTTTTTAAGGCATTCTTATATATGACAGATGTTAATTTTCAGATGTTAAGACAGAAACAAATTTTCTGATGTTTTAACATTTACATACGGTAACTAAAATGTCAGCTGAAATGTCAGCTCTGGGTGTGCAGGCTTTTCATCCACAGCATTAGCCTAACTTCTTATCATGCATGTTCTGATATTTTAACCGTTGGAGCTGAATTTGCCCATCCAGCTAAGAGGCTGTCTGAAGCTTAAGAAACTGATTTATGGGTGAAGATGAGCCTGTATATTCTTAGCATATGGAACCATCACTACTGATCAACTTTCAAGAATATTAAAACTACTCCAGTACTAACCAGCATGTCCTCATGGAGAGGACCTCGTGGAGGGCCTCTGACAACACTGTTTTATCATGGCCATCACTGACAGTGCCGCGTGTTTCCCCAGGACAGTATCATATACTCTCAAAAGCCAAAGATGCAGGAAAGCTAAGTATGGGGACAACAACACAGTACTCAAAGTATGTTCTACATAAGACTCTTGATTTCTCTTGCCAGAGGCTAAAAATTAACAGACACACATCATGTGTAACTGCCTCGGAAGTCTAATCTTCCCTTTATTGTTTGCTAGAAACTGGTCAAAGAAACATTCAATGTGGATGAAAAAATTCTGAACCCAGTGCCACTTCTCTATATCTAAGTAGAATTTGAAAACACTGAGCAACACTTTTAGAAGGCAGATACCAAAGAGCCTGAAGAATTGAATGTCCCAACTAGTAAAAAGCTTGGGATTAACAGCTGAGACTTAAACGGAAAGGCTGAAGCTGTCATAAAAATTATTTCTGAAAAAGGCCAACTTCTTAGTCTTAATCAGACATTAACAGATCTCATACAACCAAAACTTTAACCCACGAGCTCTACCATGCCCATTCCAAACAGGGAGGAAATGTCCAAGTATTTAGACTACCAAAAAAGAAATAGCATAAATAACTGTAACAACATAATAACTTCTATTACGCATTTCCAAATCCTTTCACATCCATTAAGGTCTAAATTAAGTCTTTAATTTTTAAAAAGTGAGAACTTGTGAATCTTAAACTGTAGTGTGTGTTATCTTTCTCAAAGCTCTTTCCATGTTGATTGTAATTGTGCTTTTGACTAAAAGTAGTAACAGTGAGAAAGATGTTCAAGTAAGGCTATATTATCTGCACAGACCTCTGCACACCTACAAAATAATTTTCTACACTCTACAATCTACTATTCCATTACTATTGGAGGTTTTCCATAAACACTACTTTTCCATTCTATTCTAAAAATACTCTTTCTCTGAAAGGTAGGTATCCTTGTCACCACACAAATGCAAAGACTTCTATTTCTGCTTGCTGACATTAGAGAAATAGACCTGATTTTGAATTAACCACATTTAAAGAGAAAACAGCATAATTTAAAAAATCCATGAATAATCCAAAATTTTAATTTTGACCCATTATTTTCTATGAAAGACAGAAATCAAATAGAGTTGATCCACTTGTATAGGTTCTAACATGACAAAAACAAAAGTTAAAAGGAAAAGAAAGACCAAGTTTATCAGAGTTTGTGGTGTTTTATGCAGATGTAATAATTAATTCAATGTTTCTGATCAAAGAATGTATTTAATTTTACCTGAATGTGTGGTGGTGGTTTAGTCACTAAGTCATGTCAGATTCTTGTAGCCCCATGGACTGTAGCCTGCTAAGCTCCTCTGTTCATAGGATTTCCCAGGCAAGAATAATGGAGTGAGTCACCATTTCCTTCTGTAGGGGATCCAACCTGAGTCTCTTGTGTCTCCTGCATTGGCGGCAAGTTCTTTACCACTAGTGACACCTGGGAAGCCCCACTTGAATGTGAAGCAGGTGTCTATCTCCTTGTCTCCCTGGAATCATCCCTTTCTTTAATAAAAAAGCACCCCAACTTACTTTTGATTCAGTGCAGTTAAGTCTCTCAGTCCTGTCTGATTCTTTGCAATCCCATGGACTGTGGCACGCCAGACTTCCCTGTCCATCACCAACCCCTGGAGTTTGCCCAGACTCATGACCATCCAATCGGTGATGCCATCTCATCCTCTGTCATCCCCTTCTCCTCCTGCCTCCAATCTTTCCCAGCATCAGGGTCTTTACCAATGAGTCAGTTCTTTGCATCAGGTGGCCAGAGTACTGGAGTTTCAGCTTCAGCATCAGTCCTTCCAATGAAAATTCAGGACTGATTTCCTTTAGGGTTGATTGGTTTGATCTCCTTGCAGTCCAAGGGAGTCTCAAAAGTCTTCTCCAACACCACAGTGCAAAAGCATCAATTCTTCGGCGCTCAGCTTTCTTCACAGTCCAACTTTCACATCCATACATGACTACTGGAAAAACCATAGCTTTATCTATACAGACCTTTGTGGGCAAAGTGATGTCTCTGCTTTTTAATACGCTGTCTAGGTTTGTCATAGCTTTTCTTCCCGGAAGCGTCTTTTAATTCCATGGCTGCAGTCACCATCTGCAGTGATTTTGGAGCCCAAGAAAATAAAGTCTGTCACTACTTCCATTGTTTCCCCATCTATTTACAATGAAGTGTTGGGACCAGATGCCGTGAGCTTAGTTTTTTGAATAATGAGTTTTAAACCAGCTTTTTCACTCTCCTCTTTCACTTTCATCAAGAAGCTTTCCTACCTTGTTGATTCCTGGACTCTAAAAACAAGTTCCATTTTTGTGGTGCTGTCAACTTTGAGCAACTGACAAATTACCTAACAAGGTCGATCATATTCTCTCTCCAGGAAAATGAAATCTTATGACACAAGAATGAAATCAGTGAGTGCTGTCTTCAAGACCATGGCACCTGAAACAGATTGCTCACTAAGTGATCCCTGGAGCCTAGATTCTCGTAGGTATGATTCTTGGCCTCCAAAGCCTAGTTGTCCAGCATTTTCTATGCCTACAGTTCTGTAGGAGAAGGCAATGGCACCCCACTCCAGTACTTTTGCCTAGAAAATCCCATGGACGGAGGAGCCTGGTAGGCTGCAGTCCATGGGGTCGCTAAGAGTCTGACACGACTGAGCGACTTCACTTTCCCTTTTCACTTTCATGCATTGGAGAAGGAAATGGCAACCCACTCCAGTGTTCTTGCCTGGAGAATCCCAGGGACGGGGAAGCCTGGTGGGCTGCCGTCTATGGGGTTGCACTGAGTCGGACACGACTGAAGTGACTTAGCAGCAGCACAGTTCTGTAACCTCCCTTTTTCACTCAATAATTTATAATGGGCATCTTTCCAGACTGGTTAATACAGACATATCATTATTTTCAATGCATGCAACGTACTCTAATCAGTTCTTTACTCAGATTATTTATGAAATAACTGCATACAGTAAATAGTTCTTACTATATACATATCTTTGTTAACTTTTCCTATTATTTTTCGGGATAAATTCCCAAATATGGAATTGCTGAGTTAAACGTGAATTTTACGTTCTGATCATAACAGTTGCTATTATTGTGGACTTTAGAGCCACTATGCTATTGTGGACTTCCCTTGTGGCTCAGATGGTAAAGAATCTGCCTGCAATGCAGGGGACCCAGGTTCGATCCCTGGTTCAGGAAGATTCCCTGGGGAAGTGCATGGCTACCCATTCTAGTATTCCTGCCTGGAGAATTCCATGGACAGAGGAGCCCAGCAGGCTGCAGTCCATGGGATCACAAAGAGTAGGACATGACTGAGTGACTAACACGCTACACTCTAAGTAGCTATTTAGAATGAGTGCATCAGTTTATAAATCTACATATAAATCTGTCCAAGAGTACACACTTCCTTCATCTTCACCAGCACTGAGAATTACAATCATCCTTATTCCCATTCCAAACTGGGAAATGCCCAAATATTAAGACTACCTACCAAGAGGAGGCATATCAGAAGTAATCATAATAATATAATACCTTATATTAAGCTTTACCAAATTGTTTCACATCCATTAAGGTCTAAATTGAGTCTAAATTATATTGCCGACACAATCATTGAAAAATGGTGTCTTAGTTGGCTCAGATTGCCATTAAAAAATACCATAGTCTAGGGTGGCTTAAACAACAGAAACTTATTTCTCACAATTCTGGAGGCTGAAAACTCTAAGATGAAGATGCCAAGGTAGATTTCATTTGAGACTCTTCTCTTGGCTTCTAAGTGGCTGCCATCTGGCTATAGGCTCAAATGATCCCTTCTTTGCACATAGTGGGGGTGGGGAACGAAGTGTTGCCGAAAGGGTTAGTGAGCTCTCTGGGTGTCTGTCTCTTCTTATAAGGGTACTAATCCCATCATGAGGGCACCATCCTAACCCTAATTACCTCCCAAAGGCCCCATCTCCAAATATCAGCACACTGGGGGATAAGGTTTCAACATAAGAATTTGAGGGAGAAACATTTGGTTTATTACAAATGGTATTTTATTTTCGCCCCCCCCCCTTTTTTTTTTTTTTTTTGGCTGCAGTGCATGGAATATAGGATCTTAGTTCCCCAACCAGAGATCAAGCCTGTGCCCCCTGTATTGGGAGTGCCAGGAAAGTCCCTTATTTTTGCTTTTAATTTCATTTCTTTAATTATTAGTAAAATTGAACATTTTAATATATTTATTGGTCATTTACTTTCCCTTCCCTTGGAACAGGAAGAGTACAGAATAAGCCTGGAACATTTCGTCACACCAGAAAGCAAGAAAGCTACTACAAACCACTGGAGGTGTGTCATAAGGACTCGGAGCCAACATGAATATGTCTATCTGACTAGAGATATGGCAATTTGAGTATCAAAAGGACAGTAATTGAAATGAATTCAAACAAATCATATATGCTAAAACAAAGAAGTTCATAAAGATCCTCAGAAAAAGAAGAAAAGAAAAAAAAAGAAAAGAACTCTCCTCCATCCCCACTGGAGAATGTCAGGGAACCAACGCATGATTTTAAAAAGCGGTATGCTAAGGCATTTCAGTCATGTCCAACTCTTTGCGACCCCATGGACTGTAGCCTCCCAGGCTCCTCTGTCCATGGGATTCTCCAGGCAAGAATACTTTAATGGGTTGTCATGCCCTCCTCCAGGGAAACTTCTCAACCCAGGGATGGAACTCGCGTCTTTTATGTCTTCTGCATTGGCAGGCAGGTTCTTTACCACTTGTGCCACCTGGGGAGCCCTAGAAAGTGGTAAACCAAGGGAAATAAACCTTCCTATATAATCTATAGGGCTTCCCTCATGGCTCAGTCGGTAAAGAATCTGTCTACAATGCAGGTTGAGACCAGGGTTCGACTGCTAGCTCAGGAAGATCCTCTGGGGAAGGAGATAGCAACCCACCCCAGTATTCTTGCCTGGAGAATACTATGGACAGAAGAGCCTGGCTTGCTACAGTCCATGGAGTCTCAAGAGTCAGACATGATTCAGCAACTAAACCACCACCACCACCACCACCACCACCATACAATGTATACCTCAGGACAAGTCCTTCATGTTCTTCCATATACATCATCACTATATTAGGTGGGAAACAAAAACATCACCTGCATCAGCTGCGAATTTCAGAAAGATACACCATATGTCACTATACACACAGAAGGGAAATTACAGGACCCAAGGATATAATGTACATCTGAGCTTTATCCCCCACTGTTCCTATATTTTTAAAGGTACTGAGCACTAGAAAAATAACTAATCTGATTTTGTTTTAATTAAACAAAGGTATCTATAATTTTCAGTGAGAGCTCTTGATCATCATGAAAGCACCTTGATTGCTAACGTTCAGTGTTAAAACTTAGAATGTTTATAAACAAAATGTAATATATATATATACACACACACACACTTACATACATACAATGGAATATTATTCAGCCTTAAAAAGGAAGTAGTGGATGAACCCTGAGAACATGTAAAGTGAAATAAGCCAGTCACAAAAGGACAATTACTGGATGATCCCACTTATATGAAGAACCTAAAGTAGTCAACGGGGAAGCCTGGTTGGGCTGCTGTCTATGGGGTCGCACAGAGTCGGACAGGACTGAAGCGACTTAGCAGCAGCAGCAGCAGCAAAGTAGTCCAACACTTAGAGAAAGAAAGTAGAAGGGTGGTGGTCAGGAAGGGGGAGGAGGAGGACAGAATAGGATGGAAGTTAATGGATGCAAGTTTTAGTTCAGGAAGATGAATAAGTTCTGGAGATGCTGGTGGTGATGGCTACACAACAAGGTGAATGTACTTAATGTCACTGATCTTACATTTAAAAATGCTTAACATAGTAAATTTTATATTATGCATATTTCATCACAAAAAACTTAGAATGTTTAATATGTTTAAAAGTTTAGTTGACTAAATTAACATTATCCCAGCCGAATTAAAAGACATTTGACGTTTGAATTACTGCAGGGAATTATATTCCCTGCAGTCTCACTAAGGGCAAATGTACAATTTGGGGAAAGCCTTTGGTAATACTAAAATACTTCCCAGGGTCCTTAACTAGGAACCAGTGAGATAACTAAATCAAAACATTTCATAACAGAAGTTTTACTCAGTTTTTTAATGCATGTGATGAACCACATGCATAGTTGGGTCACTCAATCTATCTTCAGTCTTTCTCCATCTACAGAAGAGAACAGGAAAGAGTCTATAACTGATATTGTAAATGCAGTGAAACAGATGAAGAACAATGTCCAAGCCTAGCCCTGTGCACAGTAGGCACTCGAAAAACCTTTTAGAAATCTGGATATTCAGTGAACCTTCAGCAAGATCAAAAGACCACCTAGGCTTCTCATTCAGTCCTCAAAACCACCACAGCAAGAACGCTGAAATGCATCCTGAAAGAAGGCTGCTGTGTTGTCATTGTTCTTCCCTTACTGGGGTATCTCAGCATCAATGTTGGATGGTTCAGTGTAAAACAGGTTTCATGAACCATGTATCCTTTCATGGATTAAAAAAAAACCTTTTTTCCAGAATTTTGGTGGTGCTGCTCATTAAGTCATCTCTGACTCTTTGCCACCACATGGACTGCAGCATGCCAGGCCCCCCTGCCCTTCACTATCTCCTGGAGTTTGTTCATGTCCACTGAGTCAGTGATGCCATCTAGCCATCTCATCCAATGCCATCCCCTTATCCTTTTGCTTTCTATCGTTCCCAGCACTGGGGTCTTTTCCAATGAGTCATTTCTCGGCATCAGGTGGCCAAAGTATGGAGCTGTGGTGGGTAAAACATAAATAAACAAACTGCCACTTGCACAGCTCCATATGAAAACCAGGAAGTTCAATATGATACATCTTTTCTAAATGAAGTCAGTTCTAAAATAAACAGTAGTAAATTCATTACTATTTCTCAGTCACAGGAAGTAACTGGCTCTCTTCTCCCAGGTCATAAAGCTCCACTTTGTTTAAAAGAAAAATCCCTCTATATATCTCCCTATATCCCTAACTCAGAATTACATACTTCTAACTCTAGAGGTCAACACCTCCCCCATCACATGGAAACACTGCTACTTTCACAGCCCTTACTAAAATAGAGCACTTAAAATTCTTCAAGGAAAGTCACATCCTCCAGCCACTCTCACACAAATTAAGTACTATGCCATAATTCAGGAACTAAACACTAGATTTTGCTATACAAATTTATTCATATACTTACATGCACAACAGTAAACTATCAAGAAATAAGAAGGGACGGCTGAGATCCCCTCAACACAAGCAGTGGTTAACACTGTACAATGTTCAGATCAGCTTCCAAACCACCCGGCCAGATCCCCAGTCCAGGAGGCCGCCTCCTGTTTGAAGCGGCTAGGTGCCAAGGTGCCCTGTCACTTCACATCCATCCCAACCCCAAACCCCAGCAAACCGAGCTGCCTGGCTCCAAGGGTGAGCATCCTCCAGGGCCACAGCGCCACTCCCAGTGGCCCTGCCTGCAAGAACTCAACTCCAAGGAATGGATACCTGAGACACAACGCTAAGGGACCCCCAGGTGAATTTTCACATTCTGCAAAACCTCAGGAACAAATTATTTTCCCTGCCTTTTTTTTTTTTTTTAAAGAACCTGCCCAACTAGGTATCCTTAAGGTGCTGCTGCACTACTGCAAAATACAAAGAGGAGGAGAGCCCTCAAGGGGGAGAAACCCAGGGCCGAGCTCCCTGTAAGGGGAGTTGACTGTCCACAAGTAGAAGTGTTTCAAGACTTTCTGATCACCACGGCCCTTTAGCAGGTAAGTCACATCCGCCCCCGACAGGGCTGTGTCACCCTAATTTCCTTCCACAAGGCGAGAAGAACCTCACCTTTCCAACCTTGAAGAGGTGTGACGAGGAAAAGACATCTCTCCCTACTAATGGTCCAGCCGGGTCAAACTTCAGAGGCGGCATTCTGCACTTTGTTTTTAGCGCAGACGAGAGGGGAAGAAGGGTTGGCGTTGGGAGCGGAATCCCCGTGATTTGCCAGAGGAAACGGCACCGACCAGACAGCACAAGCGCCAGCCTTTCCAAGCAGCTGCCACGACAGGTGACCCGGCCGCTTTGCAGACTCCCCCGCTCGCTCGGGGGGCTCCACGGAGGTGGGGGGCGGGGGGTGAAAGGTGGGCAAGAGGCCGGGAGGGAAATCCACTCGGTTCAGACGCCGGGGACGAAGAGGGGCAGCACCGTGTCCCCGGGGGAAACCGTGTCAAGGGGTTTTCTGTCTCCACAATTAAGGGGGGGAAAAAATGGCTCCAAGCCAAACGCCTCCTGATTTACACACACAACCACACACACACTCACGCGCGCGCGCACCCAGCTCCTCTATCGCCCCATTTTTCTGAGACAACTGAAACAAAAGGCTCCAACCGCTAAACGGCAGCCAGCGCCGCCCGGAGCCCGGGTGTCGGCCACCGTCTCCTCACCGCGCCCTCCGGAGAGCCCACGGCGGGGTCCGCCCGCCGCGCCCCGGCCCTCCCGCCCGAGGCGCCCAGGCGGAGGGGCCAGGCCGGGGGCCCCGAGCGCCCGCCCCGGCTCCCGAGGGCGCTCCGGCCGGCGCTCGGGGCCCGCCGCCGCCGCCGCCGCCTCTCGAGGGCGGCAGCTCCTGGCGCCGGGACGGCGGTAACAACAGCCCCGCGCCCGCCTCACCTCCGGGCGCCGGTGGCGGCGGCCCCGCGCTCCTCCGCCTCCAGCAGCCCCGCGCCGCCGCCGCCGCCGCCGCCGCCAGCCGCCTCCCCTCAGTGTCTCCGCCGAGTCTCCGCCTCCCTCAGCAGCCGTTGCCGCCGTTGCCGCCGCCGCTGGGCCCGGCTCCGCGCCACGTGACCGCGCCACGTGACCCGGCGCGGCTGGCAGGCGCCGCCCCCCGACCGGCCTCGCGCCCTCGCGCGCCCCCCTCCCGACCCCCACCGCCCGGGACCCGCGTCCGGACCGTTGACGCCCGCCGGCTCCGGGCCGAGGAGCGCAGCCGGCCTCGCCGGCCTGGCCTCGCGCTCCTCGGCCGCCTGCCGCCTACGCGCGGAGCCCCCGTCTCTGCAGACTCGCCGGCCCCCGCCCCTCACACTCACGGGCGCTCCCTCAGTTTACACACGCACCCCCGAACACCCCACCGGCTCGCGCGCTCAAGCCCCACGCACGTGTCACACGCGCACATCCCGCAGCCCGCGTCCCTCCGGGAAGCCGTCACACCGCCTGGGCAGCAGTGAAAACAGCGGGGACCTAGTCCAGTCTGAACCCCGCTCCCTTGAGGGAATCCTTCCTAAGCCGGGAACAGAATAGGTTCGGGTGCCGTCTCCACTTCATTTGAGCCGGACGTGGATGTCACACTCGGTCTGGAGTTGAAAGTCTCTAGAAAGCGCACGTTGCTTCTTGGAGGGAGCCACCGTCTGTCTCCATGAAAACAGTCACTGAAGTGCCTTTAATGGTGATGATCTCGGAGATATTGTATCTCTTTTTTTTCAGTGAGTCTTATGGGGAAAAGGGGAGAAGGCAATGGCACCCCACTCCAGTACTCTTGCCTGGAAAATGCCGCGGACGGAGGAGCCTGGTAGGCTGCAGTCCATGGGGTCGCTGAGGGTCGGACACGACTGAGCGACTTCACTTTCACTTTTCACTTTCATGCATTGGAGAAGGAAATGGCAACCCACTCCAGTGTTCTTGCCTGGAGAATCCTAGGGACAGGGGAGCCTGGTGGGCTGCCGTCTATGGGGTCACACAGAGTCGGACACGACTGAAATGACTTACCTTTACCTTTATGGGGGAAAGACTGGATTCATTTTAACTCGCACAGAGAAAAAGCATCCAGAGCCTTTCCCCTCTCTTAAATTTATGTCCTGCTAGGAACAGAAACTTCATACACCTGCCCTTCATTTTCCATCTCGTACACAGAAATAGCGTTGATGATTTTGTGACTGTTCACGTATGTGTAGCTTTTAAAAAAAAAAAAACACACACACACACACAGACGAGAGAGGCATCTTTTCTCTCCTTATTTGAGGCTTGCTTGCGTGCATAGTCTGCTCAGTCGTGTCCGAACATGCCCTATATAATTAAATGTAGCAGCTAAACAAGCCTTGCCGCTTTCTTCGATTTTTGCCTATTTGCCAAATTTTTCAAGTCAGCTTCAGCTTTAAGAATTCTGGCGTCTGTGATTTTCTCGTTGTCAGAAAAGAAGAGTTGGGATAGAGTCTTTAAATTCTGAAATTCCGTGCCTATGATTTCACAAATGTTGGCAAGTGCTGCCTAGATTGTTTTAAATTTTTAAAAGTTAATTTTTAAACAATATTTGCCCCACGATCATATGCACATAAGTAAAATGTGTTCAAGAGAAGTATGAGCATACACATTTTGTAACATCTCTAAAATTAATTTTGAAAACTTTTAGAAGTAAAACTACATTTAAGTCTTAGAATACCTTAAACATAAAAGATAATACTCATTCAATGAAATGAGTACTATGCTTCAACTAAGGGCTAAATTTTATACTAAAGTCTGTGGAGCAACCAAAGAAAGTATATACAACATGGCCCTTACTCTCAAAATGTACAGACTCTAACAAGAATTATTTAAAATATATACATTTTTTAAAAGTCTGTTTCTCACACACATACACACACACACACACGTGTGTGTGCACGCATGTGTGAGCACACTAACTTGGATCATGCAATCAGGACCTGGAATAAATTTTGAAAAATATTACCCTGACTATTAGACCTTAAAGAATTCGCCAAAGGAGTTAAGACGAAAATATGCAGTTGAAGAACTTTGACTTAACAAATGCAATGAATGTAACAGTCTAACAATGATTTAACATACCATTAAGACTGAACAACGTGGGTGTTCTTCTGCAAAATGAAAAAAATATTAACCTTGAAACCACACTTGTCATAATACTGTAGTTTTCCTTATGGCTCACACGTGCAAACTCTTATGCAAGCACTGTGGGCACACACACAGCCAGCTCTCAGCAAAACTGCAAAGGCTCTCAGGCCTCACTTCCACCTCTGTAGATTTCCACTGCGTGAGCAGCAATATCAATGATCTTCGAAGCAAGTATCTTCATAGATGATACGTCTGTGCTTCTACCGCTTAGTAACAAGTGTTAACAAGAACAATATGCTTAACACTGTTTCTTTAACAGTACACTCAAGTAACAGCATCTACCTCACAGGGCTGCCAAAAAAAATTAAATGAATTTATGTAAAGCACTTAGTATAGTGCCTGATACATAATATAGGTACTCAACCCCAAATAATAGCTCAGTTCACTTCAGTCGCTCAATCGTGTCCGACTCTTTGAGACCCCATGAACCGCAGCACACCAGGCCTCCCTGTCCATCACCAACTCCCGGAGTTCACTCAGACTCACGTCCATCGAGTCATTGATGCCATCCAGCCATCTCATCCCCTGTCATCCCCTTCTCCTCCTACCCCCAATCCCTCCCAGCATCAGAGTCTTTTCCAATGAGTCAACTCTTCGCATGAGATGGCCAAAGTACTGGAGTTTCAGCTTCAGCATCATTCCCTCCAAAGAAATCGCAATTCTTTTGAACTGTGGTGTTGGAGAAGACTCTTGAGAGTCCCTTGGACTGCAAGGAGATCCAACCAGTCCATTCTGAAGGAGATCAGCCCTGGGATTTCTTTGGAAGGAATGATGCTAAAGCTGAAACTCCAGTATTTTGGCCACCTCATGTGAAGAGTTGACTCATTGGAAAAGTCTCTGATGCTGGGAGGGATTGGGGGCAGGAGGAGAAGGGGACGACAGAGGATGAGATGGCTGGATGGCATCACTGACTCGATGGACGTGAGTCTGAGTGACCTCCGGGAGTTGGTGATGGACAGGGAGGCCTGGCGTGCTGCAATTCATGGGGCCGCAAAGAGTCGGACACAACTGAGTGACTGCTCTGATCTCTGATCTGAATCTCCTTCAGAGTGGACTAGTTGGATCTCCTTGCAGTCCAAGGGACTCTCAAGAGTCTTCTCTAACAACACAGTTCAAAAGCATCAATTCTTCGGCGCTCAGCCTTCTTCACAGTCCAACTCTCACATCCATACATGACCACAGGAATAACCATAGCCTTGACTAGATGAACCTTTGTTGGCAAAGTAATGTCTCTACTTTTGAATATGCTATTTAGGCTGGTCATAACTCCTTCCAAGGAGTAAGCGTCTTTTAATTTCATGGCTGCAGTCACCATCTGCAGTGATTTTGGAGCCCAGAAAAATAAAGTGACACTGTTTCCACTGTTTCCCCATCTATTTGCCATGAAGTGATGGGACTGGATGCCATGATCTTCGTTTTCTGAATGTTGAGCTTTAAGCCAACTTTTCACTCTCCACTTTCACTTTCATCAAGAGGCTTTTGAGTTCCTCTTCACTTTCTGCCATAAGGGTGGTGTCATCTGCATACCTGAGGTTATTGATATTTCTCACGGCAATCTTGATTCCAGCTTGTGTTTCTTCCAGTCCAACGTTTCTCATGATATACTCTGCATATAAGTTAAATAAGCAGGGTGACAATATACAGCCTTGACGTACTCCTTTTCCTATTTGGAACCAGTCTGTTGTTCCATGTCCAGTTGTAACTGTTGCTTCCTGACATGCATATAGGTTTCTCAAGAGGCAGGTCAGGTGGTCTGGTATTCCCATCTCTTTCAGAATTTTCCACAGTTTTTGTGATCTACACAGTCAAAGGCTTTGGCATAGTCAATAAAGCAGAAATAGATGTTTTTCTGGAACTCTCTTGCTTTTTCCATGATCCAGCAGATGTTGGCAATTTGATCTCTGGTTCCTCTGCCTTTTCTAAAACCAGCTTGAACATCAGGAAGTTCACGGTTCACATATTGCTGAAGCCTGGCTTGGAGAATTTTGAGCATTACTTTCCTAGCGTGTGAGATGAGTGCAATTGTGTGGTAGTTTGAGCATTCTTTGGCATTGCCTTTTTTGGGATTGGAATGAAAACTGACCTTTTCCAGTCCTGTGGCCACTGCTGAGTTTTCCAAATTTGCTGGTATATTGAGTGCAGCACTTTCACAGCATCGTCTTTCAGGATTTGGAATAGCTCAACTGGAATTCCATCACCTCCACTAGCCTTGTTGGTAGTGATGCTTTCTACGGCCCACTTGATTTCACATTCCAGGATATCTGGCTCTAGGTCAGTGATCACACCATCGTGATTATCTGGGTCTTGAAGATCTTTTTTGTACAGTTCTTCTGTGTATTCTTGCCATCTCTTCTTAGTATCTTCTGCTTCTGTTAGGTCCATACCATTTCTGTCCTTTGTCGACCCCATCTTTGCATGAAATGTTCCCTTGGTATCTCTAATTTCCTTGAAGAGATCTCTAGTCTTTCCCATTCTGTTTTCCTCTATTTCTTTGCATTGATTGCTGAAGAAGGCTTTCTTATCTCTTCTTGCTATTCTTTGGAACTCTGCATTCAGATGCTTATATCTTTCCTTTTCTCCTTTGCTTTTTGCTTCTCTTCTTTTCACAGCTATTTGTAAGGCCTCCCCAGACAGCGATTTAGCTCAGGTTTATTAAATACTTATCACAAGCCAAATGCTATGTCTTGGTTCTTACTGTTCCTTCTGCTCCCTGTCACTCTAGTTGGGTGTCCTTCATCTCCCTGCCCTTACCTCCACCAGTCCCTTCCCTATTCCCTCTCTCTGCCTTTTCAGGATGAAAATGGCTTCCACAAGACATTTGAGAGGAACTTCCCTGCTGGTTCAGTGGCTAAGACTCTGCACTCCCAGTGCAGGGGGAACTGGATCCCATGTGCTACAACTGTTTGCAGGCTGAAATGAAGACCTGGCGCAGGCATATTAATTATTTTTTAAAAAGACATTTTAACTTGAAGGCTAATTTACAGAAGTCTATTGAATCAGTTGTACATCAGTGTTTTAGGCTTAAAAAATCTTTCAAATTTTTTATGAAATAAAAATTACCTATTATTTAAAATCTGAGGCAACTGAGGGCAATTAAGAGGGAGATTTAGCAATAAGGACCCTACCAATGGCCTTTGGAATCCCACTGGTCCAACAATTCTCATCTTATTGTGCTTAAAATGCTTTTAAATATTAGACAATTCGGCAACACACTAGAAGAAATTAAATCAATCCCTGATAACTGTTGAATGATAATTACTAAAGGAAAGCGTCTCTCCTATGACATTCGTGATTGTGACTCTGTTAACTGGCTGTCCTTTAGCTCTAGGTTCAAGTCTGAGATAAATTTCTTACTACCCTGACCAAGTACCTGCAATTTCTGAGAGATATGTGACCTTTCTTTGAGAGTTATACTATCCTTGTACCTGACTTGGGTCACATAATGAGCTCAGAACTCAAACTGGACCTGACAGGCCCCTGGTATCACTATGACAACTGGGTGACAATGTAAATATTTTACACTCATCAGCGTATGGCTGTGCACCCATGAAGGACCCATGGGCCACTATACTCTGCAGAGTCAGCCAAGCCAGACTGTTTCTCTCTGCCCTGGGTCCCACCAGTCACATTTTGAGAAGGACCTTGATAAGTTGCAGCGCAACCTGTGAAGGATGACCAGGATGGAAGCACTCTGGAATCCTTATTATAATGTTATGTGTGCAGTCGAGCTCAGTTGCTTCAGTCATGTCCGACTCTGCCACACTATGGACTGTAGCCCACCAGGCTCCTCTGTCCATACGATTATCCTGGCAAGAATGCTGGAGTGGGTTGCTATCTCCTCCTCCAGAGGATGTTCCTGACCCAAGGATCAAACCTGTATCTCCTTCAGCTCCTGCATTGGCAGGTGGATTCTTTACCAGTGAGCCACCTGGGGAGCCCATTATAATGTTATACTGTTTTATCAATAGCTGTTGAAGAAAATAGGAGTGTTTAACCTAAAAGAAACAGAAGACTATGCTAGTGAGTATGATCATGTGGTGAGAGTACTAGTCCTTTTTCATGGTCCAAATCAAGAACTGATGTTTGTGCATTTATGGAAGCAGAAACTTTATTCAGATAAGGAAGAGCCTTCTAACTGGGTGGTCCATCAGGGAAGTGGCAGCCTTGTGAAGTGGCCTTGGGCCTGCCCACGCGTCTCCTTTCACTCTGGGGAGCTGGGCTGGACACCCAGGGAGCTACTGTGAGATCTTCCTCTTCTCTCAGCCTCACAGCCTGGCGCCTCTGCTCAGCTCACTGCTTCTTCTTCCTCACCCCACTAAGTGCTCCAGAGCAAAGGTAATGCCTGATGTGACATCTGGGACCAAAAGTACTGCTTAACTCACTCTGGAAAGGAGAAGATGGGAAGAGCCGAATCATTAGAAAAGACCCTGATGCTGGGAAAGATTGAGGAGCATCTTCAATGCTCCTCAGGAGCACTGAAGGAGGAGAAGCTCCTCAGGAGGAGAAGCACTGAAGGAGGAGAGCTCCTCAGGAGGAGAAGCGGGTGGCAGAGAATGAAATGGTTGGGTGGCATCATCGACTCAGTGGACATGAGTTTGAGTAAACTCTGGGAGACAGTGAAGGACAGGGAGTCCTGGTGTGCTGCAGAATATGGGGTTGCAAAGAGTCGGACACAACTTAGCAACTGAACAACAGGAGGAAATGGCTTTGAAAAGGAAGAGAGAGTTTTCATCATCGCCCCCTTCCCCACATCCAGGAGTAGAGAGGAGGTGAGTGAGCTACACACTTTGCCCACACTTGAAGCTTCATTCTCACTCCCAGTCCTACCAGTGCTGAGGGTCCTTCAGGCAGCCCTGAGTGCTGACCACACCCTGTCCGAGCAGGTAACTGTAGTTGTGTACAATTTTTTTCTATAAGCAGAGGAGGCAGTGGTCTTCCAAAGGCACCAAAGTGGCCTTGGAAGCAACTGCTGAGGCAAGCAGATGCTTTTTTTTTTTTTTTTTTCTGGTGATGTCCTAAAACTGCCCCACCTCTTGACATGCACAATTGGTCTCTGGGAAGGAAGAGGAGTGATTTCAGGTCAGTGACCCCTACAGCCTTTTCCTGGTTCTGTATTAAGGCCATGAGAGGCCAGCCATGGCTGGGAGCCTCCAAAGTGAAGGCGCTGAGACAGCAGAGAAGATGGCATCGTGGCCACACCTGGAGCCGGGCAGGGGCAGCTGCACGCACACCCAGGGCAGGGCTCGACAGTTTGGACTCAAACCTCAGAAGGTTGGCTGCCCCTGGGAAGCTGCAGGGGAGGAGAGCCATGGAGCTGGGAGCTGAGGGCTGTCGTGTTGGGACTGTGGATGATCAGGGGGTAATCGTGTAATCCGAAATATAACAGCAGAAACGACTTCACGCAAACATCAGACACCTCAAACACTTAGCTGTTACTCTGTCCTATATAACCTGGTTGTTATATCCTCTTTTGGCTTTTGCTTTAGCCACCACGTGGAAGAACTAGTCAGAACTAGTCACAACAGACATGGTCACAAGGCCCAGGGTTATCTCCATACCATCACTTGGTGACGGTGAGCTTGAACCCATTCTCCACTTCTCCAACCTTCACTGATCAGCTTATAAAAGGGGCTGGCGGTGTCTGTCCCTAGTTCTTCTGGACTCTAAAGTTCCATAGCTCATTCGAACAGATTTGCTAATAGAAAGACATAGGGCCCTGTCCTAACCTGCGACTGGTCTATAGTTTGGACTATTCATACCAACCTGTAAGGAATATTTCTTTCGATTAGGCCGTATGAAAGGAAAGGACAGGGTGGGCTGCACAGGGGTGAAGGCTTGGCTGCGTGTAGTTTTAGACCTCAGTGGACTCGTCAAAGTATAAAGTGCCAAAATGAGTTTGCAAAGGGTATGTATGTGTGTGTTTCGTCGCTAAGTCATGTCTGACTCCCTGCAACCCTATGGACTGTAGCCCGCAGGCTCCTCTGTCCATGGGATTTCTCAGGCAAGCATACTGAAGTGGGTTGCCTTTTCCATCTCCAAGGGATCTTCCTGATCCAAGAATTCAACCCTCATCTCCAGCATTGGCAGGCGGATTCTTTAATTCTGAGCCTTAGTTTCTCCACATCCAATTCACCCAATTTACATTTATTAAGCTAGGAAGGCAGTAGAAGAGGAATGAGCATTTTAAAAGCACATTTCTGCCTCCATCCCATCCTTTCCTTTTCTGTGTCCCTGCTCCCTTACTCACGCTTTTATTCCCTTGACCAAAATATACTTGGTCGCCAGGACAAAGTCACTAACAGGACCTGTGTTCAAGTACTTGTCTATTCTGCAGAGGTCTGCCATAAATCTTCTGAGAATATAAACACAGCAAACACCACCTTTCTCCCCTCTTGCTTACTAACAGAACCCTGTGTGTTAAGCCTGTCCACGTCCTCCCTGTCCTCCACAGACCGGTGCTCCCAGAAGCCTGGCCTCAGCCCACCCCCACCGAGGTCTCCGCCACTGGTTCACACGGTGGATCCAAGGCCAGCCACTGCGGTACCTTCGAGTTGTCAGAAACACACCTTCTAGATCCACCTCAAACTTGCTGATGGAAACCCTAGCGTTGGGGATGGGCATCCTGTGTGGTAAGACACCCCACTGGCGATCTGAGGCACACGGAAGAATCGCTGCTCTTAAGCCAATCTTGACCATTCTACTCTCTTCCCTTAGAAACAGGCAAGTGATCCCATTCTGGTCAGTTAAACCTGAGTGCTAGTCTGCTAGGGAAGCCTTTGAAAACAGCTACTTAGCTCCTAAAAAGAAATATAAGGACATTCTTCTAGGGAGTCTGTGGGCTCTAACTGTTTTCTTAAAATACTAAAACATCATTTACATTTTTATTCTTGTTCTTTCATAAATGTACACTGGTCTTCCCTAGAGGTTCCAGGAAATGTCGATTCCACAACAGATCGAGTGCCAAAGCAGACATGAGAGCCCACTTATTCTCTAATAAAAAACACATTACAGATATTTGTTTAAAAAAAAAAAAGCAAATACATAAAAATAAAACAATGCCACTCTTCCCACAAGATGTTGTTGTTGTTGTTTTGGAAAACATCGTTAGTTTTTTCATAAAATATGTGTGATTTTAATCAACATACAAAGACGTATTGTTAAGAACTAATACATGTTTTTTTTTAATTCCAATTTTAATTTATATAAATGGTAAACATAGAGGTGGTTCAGTGGTAAAGACTCCACCTGCCAATGCAGGAGATGTGGGTTCGATGTCAGAAAGTTCCCCCTGGAGAAGGAAATGGCAGCCCACTCCTTGCCTGGAAACGCCCCTGGACAGAGGAGCCTAGCGGGCTACAATCCATGAGGTGGCAAGGAATCAGACATGATTGAGCAACTGAGCACACACACACAGACATCGATAGCTCTAACCCATATTATCTTTTTTTAAAGCTCTCTGGAGTTCTTAATTCTTAAGAACGTAAAGGATAAATCCTGAGAAAGTCTGAGGGCTTCTCCCTGGGGTAAGGATACTGTGGCTGCTGCTGCTGCCGCCATCTTGTGACCACGAGGAGTCAGGACACGACCAGGAAGGCAGGGCAGCGAGTCTGTGCGGCCTCTGAAGCCCCATCCCTGCTACGTGTTCTACAAGCTTTCACCACCTTTAAATGTCTTACTCTCTTGAGATAGTAAATCCCCTTCTTGCATAAACAGTTTTTGGTCGAATTTCCTCTTACCAGCTGAAAAAATCTTCCCAACTATTGTAATTTACATTTAGCTCTGAGGACCTCAATGACCTCTTTTTTTTTTAAAAAAAAAAAAAAAAAAGTATTTTTATTTTATTTTTTGGCTGTGCCAGGTCTTTGTTATTGTACATGGGCTTTCTCCAGTTGCGGTGTGTGGGTTTCTCATTGCGGTGGCTTCTGTTTTTGCAAAGCACAGGCTCTGGGGCATTCAGGCTTCAGTAGTAGCGGCTCCTGGGCTCTAGAGCACAAGCTCAGTAGTTGTCACACACGGCTTAGTTGCCCCAAGGCATGTGGGATCTTCCTGGACCAGGGATCAAACCGGTGTCCCTTGGATTCTTAACCACTGGACTGTCAGGGAAGTCTGACTTCAATGACTTGTATATCCATTTTGCTCATGTTTCCATAAACAGGATCAGTGACATTATTTACCAAACTAAGACCCTGAAGCCCCAAGACAGAACTTAGAAAATAATAGAGAATAAAATGTGATAAAGCTGTCATTCAGGAAGTTAACAGAAATCGTCAGCAGTCCAAAAAAAGCAGATGCCAAAGAGACAGCCAAATCACAGTGAGAATATACGAGAACTCACACACATTTAGGAAAGCAAATCTCTTGACTAAGACTATGGATTTAAACCATTACAGTCTCTATTTTGTAAAAATAATAATTTTAATGTAAATGCTAGCCATTTTCAGTTTAGTTCAGTAAAAAGCTTAGATTTAAAATGGCAAATTTGCAGAATCAGAGACTGATTAAAGTGATGTTTAGCAATAAGACAGATGAATACAAATATCATCATGCCTATATAATTAAGCATTGCTCCAATGAAAATCACTTATTAGATACTTAAAAACTTTTGTTATATAAAAAACTAGAGGACATCCCTAGTAGTCCAGTGGTTAAGAGTCCACCTGCCAATGTAGGGGACATGGATTCAACCCCTGGTCCAGGAAGATTCCACATGCTATGGGGCTACTAAACCCATGTGCCCCAGCTTCAGAGCCTGGCTCTAGAGCCCAGGCTCTGCAGCAAGAGAAGCCATGGTGACAAAAGGCCCCCTCACTGCAACCGAAAGTAACCCCCACCCACCCCAAGTAGAGAAAGCCGGACGGAGCACAGCAGTGAAGACCCAGCACAACCAAAACAAAATAACCTCCAAAGCTCTGAAAGACTGAAGTATTCACTGTTTAAGCACAAGACTACAGAAGAGATTGAACTAGAAATCTTACATTGAACATTACATTGAAATAGGTAAGTGATCCCCATTGATTTTACTGCAGTAGCCTTACTCACACCTGCAAAATAATGCAAGAGTTTGGGATATTGTTGCAGAGATGGCTAGTTGTCCACCAAAAGCCTTATCACATGATAGGGCTGCAACTAGGAAGTCTCTTCCCAACCAGGGACAACA
Source organism: Tragelaphus eurycerus (assembly GCA_935064755.1). Classification (NCBI taxonomy): domain Eukaryota; kingdom Metazoa; phylum Chordata; class Mammalia; order Artiodactyla; family Bovidae; genus Tragelaphus; species Tragelaphus eurycerus. The sequence continues at coordinate 17,155,903 of CAKXYN010000039.1, read as the reverse complement.
TTTCCCAGAACCCCGTTCTGCCAAAGTGGGGACATATGCCTGATGTTCACCAGTAGAATGTGAAAAGTAAACATGTGTCACTTCTGGCCAAGGCAGTTAAGAAATGGGTGTGTTTCTCCATCCTGTCTCTTCCTCTGGATGCCAGCTCAACACAAAGAACGTGAGGCCCCAGGGAACAAAGCCACCAGATGGAAAGGGCCTGGATTTCGGAATCACTTATGATGGAGACTTGATTGCCAACGAGAAATACCTAAAAGAGACTGCTAAAGGAGTACAAAATAAATTTCATTTTTTAAAGCCTACAATACTACAGTTAATGTCAACATTACCTTCCCTGGTGGCTCAGTGGTAAAGAATCCTCCAGAAGACCAGGGTTCAATCCCTGGGTCAGGAAGATCCCCTGGAGACAGGAATCACAACCCACTTCAGTATTCCTGCCTGGAGAATCCCAAGGATGGAGGAGCCTGGCGGGCTACAATGCATGGGGTCTCAAAGAGTTGGACACCACTTGGCGACTAAATAACAACAACGTTAACATATAATAGATGCTGGGCTATCTTGAAGAGTTGAAGCTTTAAGTTAGTATCAGAAAAGTTTTTTACTTTAGCAGAAAAAAGAGCAAATTTCATATTTACTATTGTATGCCTGTCTCCAGTGCCTGGAATGGTAGCAGGTATGAATTAGTTCAGTTCAGTGGCTCAGCCGTGTCTAACTCTTTGCAACCCCATGGACTGCAGCACTCCAGGCTTCCCTGTCTATCACCAACTCCTGGAGCCTACTCAAATGCATGTCCGTTGAATTGGTGATGCCATCCAACCATCTCATCCTCTGTCATCCCCTTCTCCTCCTGCCTTCAATCTTTCCCAGCATCAGGGTCTTTTCCAATAAGTCGGTTCTTCACATCAGGTGGCCTAAGTATTGGAGTTTCAGCTTCAGCATCAGTCCTTCCAATGAATATTCAAGACTGATTTCCTTTAAGATGGACTGGTTGGATCTCCTTGCAGTCCAAGGGACTCTCAAAAGTCTTCTCCAACACCACAGTTCAAAAGCATCAATTAAATATGTGATGAATGAATGAACAAATCAATGGATGGATAGATGATGCATGAAAATATTGAGTTCATGCGGAAACTATAATAGTTTGGAATAAAATAACACTAAGTATTTGTGGGGAAGTTCACATGTTGCTGCTGCTGCTGCTGCTGCTAACTCGCATCAGTCATGTCCGACTCTGTGCAACCCCATAGACGGCAGCCTGCCAGGCTCCACCGTCCCTGGGATTCTCTGGGCAAGAACACTGGAGTGGGTTGCCATTATGGTTCACATGTTAACTAGTATTTATTTCTGGATATTTTAAGTAAAGGAATAACTGGAGGCATTAAAGAATAAGTAGACTGAGCAGTCACTTGGCAGGCTTGTGAGACGTGGTAGAGAAGGTTCAGCTTGGAAAGGTTGTTGGACCATAAGTTTTATCTTTTTATTCTCTGATCTTTAAAATGAGTGATTAGATACACTACCTAAGGATTCTACACTTATCTATTTTAACAATGAGTACTGTTTTTGATCTTTTATTTATTATTTTAAGAAGTAAAAGTATATGAGATGAGAAATCCATATCTTTCAATGGTTTTCATCACATCCCAAAGTAATCATTATAACTTAAGTACATGTGGTAATAGACAAGCTACCCTAAAGGAAGTCGTCAGCTTCTGGTGTTCTGGCCTTGCAACCCTAAACACATACAGTGATAATAATGAATATCAATTGGCATGACAATAAGAAAGATATTTGTTTTTGATATTAGTTTTAAGAAAAACTTATATCTTTTTTCTTTTTTTGGCCATGTCGCACAACTTGTGGGGTCTCAGTTCTCTCATCAGGGATTGAACTTAGTCCACGGGCACTGAAAGCCCAGAATCCTCATCACTAGGCCACCAGGGAACTCCTGGAAAATTTAAGTCTTATATGAACATTTTTAGAGATTAGAGAGAACATATGCATTGACATTTCTCTAAAGAAGAATTCTAAATATTATTTGTTGAAAGATGGAATAGAAAGTTGGTTTGGAGAAATAAGACAACACAAAGTCCACAAAAGGGATAGTTTTCCTAGAAATTTTTCTATTGAAAAATATATCTATTTGTTATATATATTAATAGAATCAATATAATGTATATTAAATATGATCATTATAATAGCTAAATATTATATTTATTTTTGTGTTACATGGTACATACTTTCTGCTAACCTTCTAGCATCTCCTGAACAAAAGAAGAGATGCTATGGAAAGTAGACTTGTTGCTTAGCAACCTGAAATCGTGACATATCCTCTTTCATTGACTTGATTTTAAATCAGGCTCTTCAAGGGCAACTATGAGATAAATGAAAAAATGTGAGAACTCGCAATGCTAGCACCATGCAATGAGCTTTAGGAACAAAGCTAGGTATGTTGCCACATATTAGGATGTTGAGATTAGTTTAGAAAATATTAATTTTACCCTGGAACACTCTCTTTTCCCTGTAGTGATCACTCTTATTTAAAAAGTCTCTCGCTAAAGTGGTAACTATCTGAAAAGCTGAATATGTTAATTAGCTTGAATACATTCATTATTTCACACTATATAGGTTTATCAACGGAGAAGGCAATGGCACCCCACTCCAGTACTTTTACCTGGAAAATCCCATGGATGGAGAAGCCTGGTAGACTACAGTCCATGGGATCGCTAGAGTTGGACACGACTGAGCAACTTCACTTTCACTTTTCACTTTCATGCATTGGAGAAGGAAATGGCAACCCACTCCAGTGTTTTTGCCTGGAGAATCCCAGGGACGGGGGAGCCTGGTGGGCTGCCGTCTATGGGGTCGCACAAAGTCGGACACGACTGAAGCGACTTAGCAGCAGCAGCAGCAGGTTTATCAAATCATCAAATTGTACACCATAAATATATACAACTCTTAACTGTCAAATATACCTCAGTAAAAACAAAAATATCTTACTTCTAAAGACAACATAGGTTAAGAACAAGTCAAAATAAAATAGGAAAAATATTTTGAGTTTAATAAAAATTAAAACACAGCTACAAAAAATAGCCCTTGCTGATGAAGGTGTACCTTTCCAGAGTGTGGGTGGGGGGGCTTTTTTTTTTTTTTTTTTAATAGTAAAGGGAGTGTGGAAACTTAAGGATAAATTTAGGTCTGAGGCCAAGAAAGCCTTTGTAAAGCTTTCTGTACAGTGGTCTTAAAAGAAGGAAAAGATAGATAGATAGGTAGACAGATAGATAGATACTGTTTGTAATCTCCAAATGTGGAATGTTATTAAAATAGGAAATTATGTTTTTTTGCCAATACAAGATAATTGCATTATTTCTCTGGTAGAAATTGTCTGAAATCCAAATCTACTTCATTTATTCCAATTAACTGCTTCTAAGGAGAAAAAAAGAATATAGTTTATAACAGCATTTTATTTCACTTAACATGACACAGGCAGCAAGGAAGAACAAATTCTAGGGCATGGAAATCTGCATCCCCAAAGCAGAGATAAAAGCGCATCTATGCTTTTAAAACTCTTGGTGAGGGCTCCTCCTGCTGGAATAACTTATTCAGTATCATGATAGCCAACTCCTGGTCAAGATTCAAATTTTTTACAATTGTAACACAGTGCTGCATGGTCAATAAGTCACAAATTCCTTTTTTGTGGCAAGGATGGCAGGGAGAAAGATTTTGCGTTAAGTGCTGATTTATTAATAAAAGGTCCCTGTCACATCTCCCGTTTACCCTATAATTGATGTTTACATTGAGAGTTTGGTTAACATTTACAGAGGACTTTTGACCTGCCTGGCAGTATTCTAAGTACTTAAATATAGCTATTCATTTCACTCTCACAACTGTATGAGGGAGCGCTCCTGTCGTCTTCATTTCAAGTGTGAAGAAACTGCAAGGCATGCAGGGATGGATCTATTTCCTAGGTAATTTACATTTTTCATGTTATTGGAAATGGCATTCCTAAAGTTTCATTTTTCAACTTTTCATTTCTAGTACGTAGGAAAAAAATGGTTTTTGCTTATTCATCTAGCATCCTATGACTGCTTATTTATTAGTTGTCTTTTTAACATATCTCACAAAGTTTTCAACACATAATTATGTTGTTTGTGAATACAACAGTTTTACTTATTCCTTTACAGTCTGCATGCCTATGATTTCTTTTCCTTGAAAATTGCTTCAGCTAAAATTTCCAGTATAATGTTGGGAAGGAATGGTAAAGGGGCTTCCCCAGTGGCTCAGTGGTAAAGAATCTGCGTGCAATGCAGGAGATGGGGGTTCGATCTCTGGGTGGGGAAGAGCCCCTGAAGAAGGAAGTGGCAACCCACTCCAGAGTTCTTGCCTGGGAAATCCCATGGACAGAGAAGCCTGGTGGGCTACAGTTCATGGGGTTTCAAAAGAGTCAGACATGAACGACTAAAAACAACAAGGAATGGTGTAAGTGAATATTCTTGCTTGTTCCTAGTTTTAGGGTGGAAGTATTCAGTCTTTGCTATTATGTGTGAATTGTAGTTATTTCAATAGATGCATTTATCATATTGAGGATGTTCCCATATTTTCCTAGTTTGTGGAGAGTTTTATGATGAATGAGTGTTAAAATTTTTTTAAATACCTTTTGCATATATTTAGTGCTCATATGGTTTTTCTTCTATATTCTGTTAATGGAGTGAGTTATAAATTACACTGACTTATTTTCATTTTTCTTAGTTCCCCAACCAGGGATCGAAGCTGGGCCCCAGCAATGAAAGCACAGAGTCCTAACCACTGGACTGCCAGGGAATTCCCAACACTGATTGATTTTCAAGTATTGTTCAGTTGGTCATGATGTATTATTCTTGTTATATATTATTGGTGTTCAGTTGCTGAGTCATATCTGATTCTTTGCAACCCCATGGACTGCAGCATGCCAGGCTTCCCTGTTCATCACCAACTTCCGGAGCTTCCTCAAACTCATGTCCATTGAGTCGGTGATGCCATCCAACCATCTCATTCTCTGTCATCCCCTTCTCCTGCCTTCAATCTTTCCCAGTATCAGTCTTTTCAAATGAGTCAGTTCTTCGCATCAGGTGACCAAAGTATTGCAGTTTCAACTTCAGCATCAGTCCTTCCAATGAATATTCAGGACTGATTTCCTTTAGGATGGACTGGTTGGATCTCCTTGCAGTCCTAGGGACTCTTAAGTTTTCTCCGACACCACAGTTCAAAAGCATCAATTCTTTGGCACTCAGCTTTCTTTATGGTCCAACTCTCAAATCCATATAAGACTACTGGAAAAACCATAGCTTTGACTAGACGGACCTTTGTCAGTAAAGTAATGTCTCTGCTTTTAAATATGCTGTCTAGGTTGGTTATAGCTTTTCTTCCAAAGAGCAAGCACCTTTTAATCTCATGGCTACAGTCACCATCTGCAGTGATTTTGGAGCCCCCAAAATAAAGTCTGTCACTGTATCAATTGTTTCCCCATCTGTTTGCCATGAAGTGATCGGACTGGATGCCATGATCTTAGTTTTCTGAATGTTGAGTTTTAAGCCAACTTTTTCACTCTCTTCTCTCACTTTCATCAAGAGGCTCTTTAGTTCATCTTCACTTTCTGCCATAAGTGTGGTATCATCTGAATATCTGAGGTTACTGATATTTTTCTCCTGGAAATCTTGATTCCAGCTTGTGCTTCATCCAGCCTGGCATTTTGCATGATGTACTTTGCGTGTAAGTTAAATAAGCAGGATGACAATACACAGCCTTTTCCAATTTGGAACCAGTCTGTTGTTCCAGGTCCAGTTCTAACTGTTGGTTCTTGATCTACGTACGGATTTCTCAGGAGGCAGGTCAGGTGGTCTGGTATTTCCATCTCTTGAAGTTTGTTGTGATCCACACAGTCAAAGGCTTTGGCATAGTCAATAAAGCAGAAATAGATGCTTTTCTGGAACTCTCTTGCTTTTTTGATGATCCAAAGGATGTTGGCAATTTGATCTCTGATTCCTCTGCCTTTTCTAAATTCTCCTTGAACATCTGGAAGTGCACAGTTCAAGTACTGTTGAAGCCTGGCTTGGAGAATTTTGAGCATTACTTTACTAGAGTGTGAGATGAGTGCAATGGTATGGTAGTTTGAACATTATTGGTGTTATATGTATATATTTCTTTTATACATATATCCTTTATATGTGGTGGTGGTTTTGTCATGTCTGACTCTAGGAACCCCATGGACTGAACCCGCCAGGCTCCTCTCTCCATGAGACTTTCCAGGTAAGAATACTGGAGTGAATTGTCATTTCCTTCTCCAGGAGATTGTCCCGTCCCAGGGATCGAACCCAAGTCTCCTGTATTGCAGGTGGATTCTTTACCACTGAGTCACCTGGAAAGCCCCCATCCTTTACACACACACACACACACACACAGACATGTGTATCCTCCTCCCTGAGCTGCAGATCTGTGTGCTGTAAGTTAAATAGCAGCCTGCTGCTCGCCTTGGGGCTGCTGGAGGGCCTTCTCTTTCCTTAAGTCCTGTTCCTGGGTCTCTGTGTTTGGGAGGTTCCTTTCACCCTGCTGCCCTGGCCCAGTTTTTCAGAAGGCCACTACACTCACCTGAAGATGACCGGAGGGCTTGCTTTCTGCCCTCCTGCCTGCCCCCAGCCTTTGGAGAGTCACAAGAGTGTACCGTGTGCAGGCCCAGATGCTTCAGCAGGATCTTTCTCAGTTTCCTGCCCTGCCCCCAGCCTCCAGCTTCTTCCCCTCAGGCACTTTGGTGAAAACCTGTAGATGGGCACAGACTTGATGGGTGACTGGAGTTCAGTCCATCGTGCCAGCCCACACATGGCCATCAAAGTTTGTTCAAACTTGGGCTGACTTCTCCATCTATGGCAGGTTCCTCCTGCTCTGGTCACTATGTACAGTGAAAGTGGTCATAGGTCTCTTCTGTCCTCAGAAATGCACATCATTTTCTGGAATTTAGTTCCTTTAGGTTTCTTTCTGACCTCAGCTGCCTGATGAGTTTATAAAACACATGATTTTTCTTTTTTTTAACTTTAGCTCCCTTCTCCGCATTGTTAGAGTGATGTTGTCTCACAACTTTTACTAAACAGAACTAGAAGTTAACATATGTTTCTAATCTTGAAATTTTGTTTGATCTGTAAAGTCTTTGTGACCCTATAGACTGTAGCTCTCCAGGCTCCTCTGTCCTTGGGATTCTCCAGGCAAGAATATGAGAGTGGGTTGCCGTTTCCTTCTCCATGGGATCTTCCCGACCCAGGGATCAAACGCAAGTCTCCCGCATTGCAGACAGATTCTTTACACATCTGAGCCACCAGGGAAGCCCATGATACATATAAATTTTTATTTCTCATTAATACATATGTATGTGTATATATGTATATATAACATAACAATGTTTAGATGAAAGCTTTGCCCAGGAAAGAATCTTCTGTTAAAATACAAGTAGTCCATGGTCTTATATCCTTATCCAAACTTTCCACATCATTAGACACCACTGGAGGAGCAAAGGGATGTACCCACCAGAGAAGAGGAATAAAAATGAGGCCAAGGTCCAGGAACCCCTGTGTGTGGAGTCAATGATACCACGAGAGAAGTGAGGTGAGGGAAGCAAGCTGTGGCTTCTTGTGTTATTGTCTAAGACTCTGATTGCTCCATAAACTCCGATCTCTGTATGCCACTCCCCGATTGAGAACACAGGATCCAACTTGCCGGCAACACCTCTGGTTCTATGCCCTGAACTGGTGTTACTCCACGTTGATTTGTTCTCTTTTGTGGCTAAATGTAAAATGTATACTGTAAATCTTCATCTCTCCTGCTTTTTTTGGTTAAAATATGTTGATGGTTATTTCCTATCTGTCTCCATATTTACAGCTCACATTACTTATTATTCCCATTGACAACAATAATTTATCAAATCTTTGTTTTTGCTTAATATGAAAGGATTAAAAATAGAAATGAACAGTATAAAAAGACACCTAGTTTTCAGCCCATATGAGAGACAATATTATAAAATGCATGCACGCTCAATTGCGTCTGACTCTTAGCAACCCCATGGACTGTAGCCAGCCAGGCTCTTCTGTCCGTGGAATTTTCCAGGCAAGAACACTGGAGTAGGTTGCTATTGCCTACTCCAGGGGATTGAACTTGCTGTCTCCTGCATTGGCAGGCGGATTCTTTACCATTGCAGCACCTGGCAGGCCCTTATTATAAAATAAGTTCATCCAAATGTATCAGAAAAACATTAAGATCCTGGAAGATAAATAAGGCAAAGAACATATGAGATAATTAGTAAGAGAGAATAGTGAAAGCTGTAGCTACCTTCTATACAAATGTCCAAGTTTCTATCACGACCCTATTTTTTTTTCCCCTGCTACTTGCATGGACTCCACTTCTACACTCTAAAATCAAACAATGCTCTTCCTTGACCCTTCTTCTCTTGCTTGTCTTGGTGAATGGGTTGATCAATCCCCTCTCTCTCCTCCCAAACACCACCACTTACTAGCTCCTGTCAACTCAACCTGCTAGATACCTTTGTTTTTCTATTTTCCATCTCTATTGCAACCTCAGTAGTTGAGACCCCCCCACATTTTTCACCTGGTTGAGACAACTTCTTACCCAGATTTCTGCCTTTGGCCCAGCCCCACTCCAGTTCAAACTCCTGCCAATTGTTCCCTTGAGCCTTCTAAATAGATACCAGAGATCCATTTATCAGAATAAATGAAGACGAATCATGAAATTATTTTGCTTAAAACTTTTCTGTGGCTTCTCATTGACTCTGTGATGAAATTCAGATACCCCATCAGAAAACTACCAAGTTCTATGGGATCTGCTCTCCTGCAGATCGAACCCATGATGTCCCCTGCATTGGTGGGTGGACTCCCATCCACTGTACCACCAGGGACATCCTCTGCTCCTCTTTCACATGGCATGTTACAAATACTTACGTTTATGATACATATCATGTTGACATCTCTTTCCTGCCCTGGAATCTGAGCACTGTGGCTGCAAGGATTTTGTGTTTATCTCCCCAAACCCTAATCCGTATCTAATACAGTTGAATAATGAAATAAAGACGTTGTGGTCAGTGTGCAGTGGAACTGGTGCACTTAGACGTTGCTGATGGACTTTCAGATGTTGCCATCATTTTGTTGTTGTTCAGTCATTCAGTCGAGTCCAACTCTTTGTGACCCCATGGACTGCAGCACACCAGGCTTCCCTATCCTTTATTATCTCCTGGAGTTTGCTCAGACTCATGTGCCAATTTTAGAAACATGTATCAAGGACCATAAAAATATTGATATTAAGTCAGTGAATCTATATGTAGGAATGTTTCTTAAGGAAATAATCTCAAATTCTCTGTACAAGTTATTCATCATTGTATTACTCAGATAATCAAAATACTGGAAACCACCTAAATTCCAGCAATAGGAAAATAGCTGAGTAAAAATGGCTAAGTAAATGACATGATATTAAGACAAAGTGCAGTCATCAAAATTTGTGTTTTTTTAAGTCAACACGGGGCAACACAGAAAACTGCATATATCATACCACCACCAGATACTACAATTACAGTCACCCCAGGACCTAGATAAGACTAGGTCTGCTTCTGGGATTGCCTACAACAGGCAGAACTAGCAACTTGAGTAACCTGAGCCCAGAATGAAATCCTCTAAAGGGAGATGAAAGTTGGAAGCCAGAGAAACCAGGCACAGTTGTTAAGTTCAAAAAGAACAACTCTATCTTGAAACAGAGGACCAGTGGTTGCAAAGAAGGCAGGGTGGGTAAAACTGGAAGGAGAGTTTGGGTACTTGCTGTGAAGGCTGTTGGTCTTCTGAGACCCCAAAGTTGAAATGACTTAAAGCACAGGGTCAAGGAAAAAGAAATGAAGTAAGATAATACATACATAAGGGAAAATGGATCCATATTCCATCCTCTGGACTCAAGGCAGGGAGGGAATGACTCTGGACTGTACCCTTTAAAGAACGTAGAGTACATGGTGAGCTGGGTTTTGAATTGAAACAACTGGTGATTCTCTCCAGGTCTACAGGTCTTATGAGGCATAAGACCTCAAGCATGTTGGCAACCAGGAGGTGTATGTGTGTGTCACAAGGTGGGATGGGAGCCTAAGTTGTTGACTACTTGGAATGTTTCACTGGGCCAGGGGACATCCATGGAACTGTAGAACACACCAGAGATTTGCCCAAAATACACCAAAATTCTGATTTTTGGGTAAGGATCATGAGGTGGTGGCTAATAGTTTTAAATTTTTTCTGTAATATTAAGCTTTTAAAAGGACAAAGTTAACATTTAAAAATAAGACGAGGACATACATGATTCTGACGCAATAATAACAGGCTGAGTCCTGTCACAAAGTAGTGTAGGATCAGCAAATGAAGCAGTTTACCTGACTGGCATAGCCCGAGGGGACTCATGATCTGTGGGCAGCAGCCAGCTACCCCGACACCCTGCCGCCTCGCCAATTCTTTTCTGTGCTGTGGGTTTCCAGCTCAGTGCTCCCTGTGACATCCAGCCGAAAGGGTGAGCAAGGGCTAAAGTCCTGTGTTAGGACAGGCGTCTTTTTCTTCAGACAAAGGCCTTGACCAGTAGCAAAGCCAGTATCTGCCACTTTTTTCTGAGCCGCAGAAAGCCACTGGACAAGGCAGCTCTGTGCTTCCCATCTGTGAAGTGGGACATGTCAGAATTTGTAATTTTTTTAAGCTAACAGAACTTTGACCCTATTTCTTGTGCAGAAATGAGATAGGTTTTATTTTGGTGGTGTCTTTGCCCCTGTCTGGACTGGGTGGTATTATGAAGCTTCTTCATGGAATGCCAGAGCCATCTCATGGTCTTTAACCCCCAGGTTTCTCCTAGGAATTGGGAGAGTGGGAGGGGGTCACAACTTGAAAGGCATTAGGGTGAATAACAGCCTCAGAACGACTGCTGGGGAAGACCCTCATCTCTTCTCTTAATCGGTTACCGCTCGGCTCTCCAAGCCCTGAATCCTCTCTCGCTGGCCCCAGGGTGGTTCCTCCACAGTTCTTTGTCTTTAATGAGCACTAAGAATCATCTGGGAAATTCGTTAACGTGTGACTCTGATTCAGCAAGTTTGGAAATGGGTTCCCGGGTGAAGTCAGTGCTGCCAGTTTGTGTACCACCCGGTTCATCAGGGCTCCAGGGCCTTCCAGACGCCTGTGACAAAGGCTGGAAAGGAATGGGGGAGTCTCCCCCAAATCCGGTTACTGGAGGAAGAGGGTATTTCCCCCATGGACCCTGTGCTTTCAGAGCAGACTGTGGACTCTCGTCTGGGGCATCCTAGAACACTAGAGTAGCAGTCACCCAAGCCTGGCTTTCCAGGGAGGAAGAGGTCTCTGTGGTGGTGATTCTGAGGCTTCAGACTTCACAACGAGGGAAGAGAGTGCAGAAGCAGAGGGAGAGAGAAAGTATTTGGCTTATCAAATTGAGGTCATGGAGTGGGGGGCGGGCTTTGGAAGTGCTGAGCATTCCTAAGAGGAGGTACTTGCCTGGAGACCACAAGAGGGCAAAGGACCAGACATTCCCTGTCCTTGAGGAGTAACTATTTTAAAATAACCCCACTGCCTAAGTTCTTGTTGGAAGCCCTTCTACAGGGAGGGCCTTCCGACCTGGCAATGCGTGCATCTCAAGATCAGCTGTTAGTCTCCCAAGGTGATAGAAATAAAAACGAAAATAAACAAATGAGACCTAATGAAACTTACAAGCTTTTGCACAGCAAAGAAAACCACACACACACACAAAGACAATGTAAAGAATGGGAGAAAGCATTTGCAAATGATGCAACAGGCAAGGGCTTAATCTCCAAAATATATAAACAGCTCATACAACTCAACAAGAACAAAAAACAACCTAATCAAAAAGTGGCAGAAGACCTTAATAGACATTTTTCCAAAGAAGACATGCCAATGGCCAGGAAACACATGAAAATATGCTCAACATCACTAATTATGAGACAAATGTAAATCAAAACTACAGTGAGGTACCACCTCACACCAGTCAGAATGGCCATCATTGAAAAGTCTACATATAAATGCTGGAGAGGATGTGGAGAAAAGCCAACCTTTCCTACACTGTGGGTGGGAATCTAAGTTGGTGCAGTCACTGTGGAAAAGTGTGGAGGTTCCTCAGAAAACTAAAAATAGAACTACCATATGACCCAGCAATCCACTTCTGGCCACACACCTGGACAAAACTATAGCTCCGAAAGACACATGCACCCTTATGTTCAGAGCAGAACTATTCCCAATAGCCAACAACACACGGAGACAACCCAAATGTCCACAGACAGATGAATGGGTAAAAAAAAGCGCACATATATACGATGGAAGGACACTCAGCCATAAAGAGAAATAACACCATTTGCAGCTGCATGGATTCGACTACAGATTATCATATGAAGTCAGAGAAATCCATGCTATTACTTACATGTGGGATCTAAGATATGGCACAAATGAACCTATCTCAGAACAGAAACAGACTCACAGACGCAGAGAGCAGGCCTGTGGTTGCCAAGGGGGCAGGGGACGGGGAGGGACAGACTGGGAGCTCAGGGTTAGCAGAGGCAGACTATTACATTCAGAGTGGATAAACGGCAAGGTCCTACTGTCTAGCACAGGACACTAGATGCAAACTCCTAGGATAAACCATAATGGAAAAAAAGAATATAAAAATAAAGAATGTATATATATGTATGACTGAGCCACTTTGCAGTACAGCAGAATTTAGCACAACACTGTGAATCAACTATACTTCAATTAAAAAAAAAAAAAACATACATCCAAGGAGAATAAAAAGATCAGCTGTTAAAAATAATATTGAGCTTGTCTGAAGAGTTAATGTGCTAATTTGCTTTTGTTCTTCCTAAATAAAAGTGTCATATGAGGAAATAACACACTGTATTCTTTTAGGATGGTAGGATAAAGAGTCACTAAACAGAATAAACTTCCATTTTCCCTACGAACTTTATTAAGTACCTAATCAGACCTAATCTGTTTTTGGGGGTGGAGGAGGCAAACGTGAGATCTTAATTCCCTGACCAGGGATTGAACTTGTGCCCCCTGCATTGGGAGTATGGAGTTCTTAACCACTGAACCACCAGGGATGTCCCCTAATATGGGTTTTAAAAAGAAAATATCATTACGATCTACAAAGGATTCACAGTTTCCCACATTCCTTCTTCATTATATTATTCTCGCTGCATCAATCCTAAAGGAAATCCACTCTGAATATTTTGGAAGGACTGATACTGCAGCTGAAGCTCCAATACTTGGGCCACCTGATGGGAAGAGCCAACTCATTGGCAAAGATTCTGCTGCTGGGAAAGATTGAGGGCAGGAGGAAAAGGGGGCAGCAGAGGATGAGATGGTTGGATGGCATTGACTCAACAGACATGAGTTTCAGGAAGCTCTGGGAGATAGTGAAGGACAGGGAAGCCTAGCGTGCTGCAGTCCATGGGGTCGCAAAGCCAGACAGGACTGAGCGACTGAACAACAACTCTGTATTTATCCATCCTAAGGATATAATTTAGAAAATATGCCTTTTTATCTTGCTGTGTTAATATTTTTAACCTGACCTGCTTAATTATCATCGAATACTGTCCTTGCCAGCTTCTGCTAGCCTATGTTCATTTCAGAATTTCCAATACTGATATGTACAGCAAAATATCAGTTTTTACAGAGGAAGAGTGAGTACCCTTTATTTGATTTTTAATCTTTAAATTCTATAATGCTTTATAATTTTCAAGTTTGACACACACGGTTTCATATAATCCCATAACCTTTTCCCCTACCTTTATTGTCCCTCATTCTTCTCTCCACTGTTAACTACTAGTTTGTTTTATATTAAACTACTAGTTTTGTATTATCTGTGAGTCTTTTTCACTTTATTCACTGTTTGTTGTATTTTTTAGATTCCACATATGATATCATACAGTATTTGCCTTTCTCTGACTTATTTCACTTAACATAATGCCCTTCACATCCATTCATGTTGCTGCAAATGGCAGTTCCCTTCTGTTTTATGGCTGAAGAGTATTCCATCCACATCTTCTCTATTCATCTGTTGATGGACGCTTAGGTTGCTTCGATATCTCGACAATTGTAAATAATACTGCTATAAACATTGGGGTGCCTGTGTCTTTCAGATAGTGAGGTTTTTTCCAGATGTTTACTCAGGAGTGGAGTTGCTGGATCATATGGTAGACTGTCTTCCACAGTGGCTGCACCTGGCGTGCAGCCCAATTTGCATCCCCACCAATAGTGTCTTTGGTCAAGAAAACTTAGAGGCTTTCTTGCCAACATTTTTCAGTGTTCTTTTGTTCTTTTTGAGAATGGTCATTCTGACAGTTGTGATACCTCACTGTGGTTTTGATTTGCATTTCCCTGATAATTAGTGATGTTGAGCATCTTTTCACGTGCCTCTTGGCCTTAACACTTCCTCTTTGGAGAAGTCACTGTTCAGTTCTTCTGCCCATTTTTTAAGTGTTTGTTTTTTTTTTATTATGTTGAGTCGTATGAACTGTATATATATAGGTTGAATATTAATCCCTTGGGGCTTCCCTTGGGGCTCAGACAGTAAACAAGGTAAGCAATCTGCCTACAGTGCAGGGGACTTGGCTTTGATCCCTGGGTTGAGAAGATCCCCTGGAGAAGGGTGTGGCAACCCACTCCAGTATTCTTTCTGGAGAATTCCATGGACAGAGGAGCCTGGCGGGCTGCAGTCCATGGGGTTGCAAAGAGTTGGACACAGCTGAGCAACTCACACACACACACACACACATCAATCCCTTATCGGTCGTATCATTTTCAAATATCTTCTCTCATTCAGCAGGTTGTCTTTTGGTTTTGTTGACGGCTTCCTTTTGCCGTGCAAAAGCTGTCAAGTTAAATTAGGTCCCATTTATGTTTGTTTGTTTCCTTTGCTTTAGGAGATGGATCCAAAAACTATTGCTGTGATTACGGTCAGGCAGTGTCTGGTCTTACATCCTCACAAAATTTTACTGTTCATAAAATGCTAGAACATTATTATACTAAATATGTTCTAAAATACGTTGTGTGAATATTTGTTCATTATTAAAGATAGTTAGTTTTGCCATATCCATCTATCAGGGATCTTGAATGGACAGGCAGGAACCTTACAGCTATGGGCCACCACCCTCCTTCCCTCTAGAAGTCAGAAGTGAGAAGCAGAGAACCTTGGTCTTCAGCTAGAAGAAGCTGTGCCTGGAGAGGGGCTGGAAGGTCTCTGATTTTAGCTTTTGTGAAGCTCAACTATGTCCCCATCCTTGGGTTTTGCAAGACTCAGCTTGATAATAAATTCCTCTTCTTTGCTTGCCCTAACAGAAGTGTGTGTGTGTGCTAAGTCACTTCAGTTGTGTCCAACTCTGTGTGTGTCCATGGACTGTAACCCAGGCTCCTCTGTCCTTGGGATTCTCCAGACAAGAATACTGGAGTGGGTTGCCAAGTCCTTCTCCAGGGGATCTTCCTGACCCAGGGATTAAACCCATGTCTCTTACGTCTCTGGCACTGGCAGGTGGGTTCTTTAACACTAGTGCCACCTGGCAAGCCCGTATTTCTATTAATTAGAACTAAGAGAGACTAGATTTATCTGCTGCTGAGGAAACTTTCAAATTACTCAGTGCTTATTATGTGATCATGCAATGTAGCAATGCATGCTTTTCCTTATTTAATGCTTAAAAACAACACCACGAGGGAGGCATTATCATGTTTATTACCTGCATTTTATGTATAAAAACATCAAGATTTAGTAAAGTTTAGTAATTTGTTCCAAATCACCGTCTATTACGTGGCAAAACTGAGATTCAAACACAGAATTGTTGATACAAAAATATATGCTATTAACCATTATATTGCTGGATCATGGAAAAAGCAAGAGAGTTCCAGAAAAAACATCTATTTCTGCTTTATTGACTATGCCAAAGCCTTTGACTGTGTGGATCACAATAAACTGTGGAAAATTCTGAAAGAGATGGGAATACCAGACCACCTGATCTGCCTCTTGAGAAATCTGTATGCAGGTCAGGAAGCAACAGTTAGAACTGGTCATGGAACAACAAACTGGTTCCAAATAGGAAAAGGAGTACGTCAAGGCTGTATATTGTCACCATGTTTATTTAACTTATATGCAGAGTACATCATGAGAAATGCTGGACTGGAAGAAACACAAGCTGGAATCAAGATTGCCGGGAGAAATATCAATAACCTCAGATATGCAGATGATACCACCCTTATGGCAGAAAGTGAAGAGGAAGTAAAAAGCCTCTTGATGAAAGTGAAAGTGGAGAGTGAAAAGGTTGGCTTAAAGCTCAACATTCAGAAAACGAAGATCATGGCATCTGGTCCCATCACTACATGGGAAATAGATGGAGAAACAGTGGAAACAGTGTCAGACTTTATTTTTCTGGGCTCCAAAATCACTGCAGATGGTGACTGCAGCCATGAAATTAGAAGACGCTTACTCCTTGGAAGGAAAGTTATGACCAACCTAGATAGCATATTCAAAAGCAGAGACATCACTTTGCCAACAAAGGTTCGCCTAGTCAAGGCTATGGTCTTTCCCGTGGTCATGTATGGATGTGAGAGCTGGACTGTGAAGAAGGCTGAGCGCCGAAGAATTGATGCTTTTGAACTGTGGTGTTGGAGAAGACTCTTGAGAGTCCCTTGGACTGCAAGGAGATCCAACCAGTCCATTCTGAAGAAGATCAGCCCTGGGATTTCTTTGGAAGGAATGATGCTCAAGCTGAAACTCCAGTATTTTGGCCACCTCATGTGAAGAGTTGACTCATTGGAGAAGACTCTGATGCTGGGAGGGATTGGGGGCAGGAGGAGAAGGGGACGACAGAGGATGAGATGGCTGGATGGCATCACTGACTCGATGGATGTGAGTCTGAGTGACCTCCGGGAGTTGGTGATGGATAGGGAGGCCTGGCGTGCTGCAGTTCATGGGGTCGCAAAGAGTCGGACACGACTGAGCGACTGATCTGATCTGATCTGATTATTTATTGAAATACCTATAGGCATATTATGTACCAGAACAAAATATTTGCATTTAAAAACTTTTAATGAAAATCTTCAAGGATACACAAGAGCAGAAAAATCAGCGTAAGAAGCCCCAGTGACCCACAGCCCAGCTTCTCTGTTTATCAACATTTTGCCAATCTTGGCTTATGTACCCCTCCCCGCCCCCACCTTCTAACTATGGTTAACATGTTGCAATCTGACATGAATATGGTACATATGTCACAGCTGAAAAATCAAGCCTGGTGCCTTAACTAAACTGTAGGCCTCACGCAGATTTTCCTAGTTTGCACCCAGTGTCCCTTTCCCGCGTCACAATCCCATCAGGGTGCGGCTTCACCGCTGCACTGTTTGGTCGCGCGGTCTCCTTCGTCTCCTCCACTTTGTGTGTTTCTCAGTCTTGCCTGTTTTTCTTGGTCTAGATGATTTTGAGGTGCGTTGATCAGGTATTTTGTAGAATTCCCTTAAGTTTGTGTTTGATGCCTTTCTCATGGTAAGACTGGGGGTTACAGTTTTTCAGGAAGAAAATCAGAGGTGAAGTGCCCGTCTCATCACATATAGGGTACCTGGTCTCAACATGAGTTATTTCTCATTTAATCCTGACCACCTGGCTAAAGCAGTATTTTCCACATTTCGCCGTTGGACAGTTACTTTTTCACTCTGTATGAACTTATTCTTTGGAAGCAAGTCATTAAGTACGACCCACACTCATGATAGTGTCACCTGGACTGGCCATAAATTTGGAATTCTTCTATAAGAAAGACCATAGGTGGTCTTAAAATATTCCATTCTTCTTTACCAGTAAATGGTCTAGGGATGGGCATGTGTGATGATTCTATGAAAGATTTTTTTCCCTGATGAAAAGAAACAATTACGCCAGGAGGAAGCCTCTCCTTGTCTTCTCTGCAGCAAGTGGAGCCTTCCTCTCCTCGGTTACATGTATCCTTTGGGGTGACAGTCACTATCTTGGGGCCATGAGGCGATAAGCCAGGGACAGAAAGTCAATGTTATTGGGATAGCCAGAGTTAGAAGAGGGTTTAAGGCCTTGAAACGATCTACCTCCAGCCTTCTTGTGACACGGGCCTAAACGTCTTTATTTTTATGTCACCCTTAGTTGCTGTTCTGTTGTGCTTAGTTGCTCAGTTGTGTCTGACTCTTTGCAACCCCATGGACTGTAGCCCGCTAGGCTCCTCTGTCCATGGGATGCTCCAGGCAAGAAGACTGGAGTGTGTTGCCATGCCCTCCTCCAGGGGATCTTCCCAACCCAAGGATTGAACCCAGGTCTCCTGCATTGCAGGCAAATTCTTTACCATCTGAGCCACCAGGGAAACCCAAGAAAATTGGAGAGGGTAGCTGATCCCTTCTCCAGGGGAACATCCTCAAAAGCATTCCCAATTGATACAGGAACCTCATCCATCTTTTTTTTTTAAGTAACAGTAGCTGTCCTCATCTAGGACATGACATACATTTTTTAAATAAGTAAATGAAGGACTAAATTAAGAAGCTATTATAACCATAAAACCATCAATGTCACAAAGGCCACAATATTTGGCAATTAGATTCTATACTTCCATTTCTTCTCTCAAAGAAATACAACAGAAATATATGCATTCTGCCATTGCAGAAAAAATTTATTCGTATTAGTTTGCAGCAGCAAAAATTTTTGATGTGTATCAAATTCAAATTGATATATATATATATATATATATATATATATATAATTATTTATTAATTTTTAGGACTAATTTTCTTGTCTGGAGAATCCCAGGGATGGGGGAGCCTGGTGGGCTGCCGTCTATGGGGTCGCACAGAGTCGGACACGACTGAAGTGACTTAGAAGAAGGACTAATTTATTAAATCTTAGGACTTATTAACCAAAATCTCTCTTTGCCTTTGATTGAGGAAATTAATGGCATGCCTACCATATAGCAATGAGAATGAAAAACTATCATGCAACAAACAGCACGGATAACTCTCACATGTATAATGTTTTTTTTTATTTAATTTTATTTAACTTTACAATATTGTATTGGTTTCGCCATATATCAAAATAAATCTGCCACAGGTATACATGTGTTCCTCATCCTGGACCCTCCTCCCTCCTCCCTCCCCATACCATCCCTCTGGGTCGTCCCAGTGCACCAGCCCCAGGCAACCGATATCGTGCATCAAACCTGGACTGGCAACTCGTTTCATATATGATATTATACATATTTCAATGCCATTCTCCCAAATCATTCACATGTATAATGTTGAGTAACAGATGTGAGACACAAACGTATACACTGCATTGATTATACTGATATAAAGTTAAAAAAACAAGCAAACTAATCTCCACTGTCCAAAGTCAGAACAGTGTTTACGTGAGTGATGGTAATAGTAAAGTGTTTCCATGGAAGGGCTTTGGGTTGGTGATTTTTTCTTGATCATGGTGCTGGTTACAGAGGTGTGTTCAGTTTGTGGCAGCTTAGAGATGTGTACATTTATGACACACAGTTTTATGTATACTTGATAAAGCTTGCTTTAAAATTCACCCTGAAAACATCTACCTCTAGCATCTTATTAATCAACTTTGGGAGTGGATATGGCACCCTACTCCAGTCCTCTTGCCTGGATAATCCCATGAACAGAGGAGGCTGGTAGGCTGCAGTCCATGGGGTCGCTAAGAGTCGGGCACAACTGAGTGACTTCACTTTCATACATTGGAGAAGGAAATGGCAACCCACTCCAGTATTCTTGCCTGGGGAATCCCAGGGACAGAAGAGACTAGTGGGCTGCCGTCTCTGGGGTCGCACAGAGTCGGACATGACTGAAGCGACTTAGCAGCAGTAGCAGCAAACTTCTTCAACAGTGTTTATTTACAAATAGCATAAAATGGTTCATGATTTTCAGTAAAATTTAGACTGGGGCCAACTAACTTACTGCAGGAAGTCTCCAATTTATGAATGTAAACAGTCTTTTTGTATGTGTAATAACGCATTTGTAATTCAGTTGTTACAAACAGTATTTCCCCACAGGTTTAGTGTTAGAATAACCGTTTGGGTAGAGGCCAACTGGTAATAATGAAGCTGAAAAGCTATTTATTTCCCATTAAACAAGGGCATATAATTATCCCTGTTATACATACACAGGCTGAAATAGCTTTCAAAAATAAAAAGATGAAAACATAATTGAGATTAAATTCCACTTTAAATCCATCAGATTGGTGGTGGTTTAGTCACTAAGTTGTATCTGAGGATGAGGAAAAGTGGCTTAGTTTTGTTCTAATAAAGACTAATGATAATTAAGATTGAAGGGAGATGTATGGAAAGAGTAACATGGAAACTCATATTACCATATGTAAAATAGAGAGCCAACGGGAATTTGCTGTATGGCTCAGGAAACTCAAACCCAGGCTCTGTGTCAACTTAGAGGGGTGGGATGGGGAGGGAGGTTCAAAAAGGAGGGTATATATGTATACCTGTGGCTGGCTGTGGTGTTGGAGAAGACTCTTGAGAGTTCCTTGGACTGCAAGGAGAACCAACCAGTCCATTCTAAAGGAGATCAGTCCTGGGTGTTCTTTGGAAGGAATGATGCTAAAGCTGAAACTCCAGTACTTTGGCTACCTCATTCGAAGAGTCGAATCATTGGAAAAAGACTCTGATGCTGGGAGGGATTGGGGGCAGGAGGAAAAGGGGATGACAGAGGATGAGATGGCTGGATGGCATCACCAACTCGATGGACGTGAGTTTGAGTGAACTCCAGGAGATGGTGATGGACAGGGAAGCCTGGCACGCTGTGATTCATGGGGTCGCAAAGAGTTGGACACGACTGAGCAACTGAACTGAACTGAACTGATAGCCCAGTTGGTAAATAATCCGCCTGCAATGCAGGAGACACTGGTTCGATTCCTGGGTCGGGCAGATCCCCTGGAGGAGGGAAAGGCTACCACTCCAGTGTTCTGGCCTAGAGAATTCCAGACTGTATAGTCCATGCAGTTGTAAAGAGTTGGACATGACTGAACAACTTCCACACACACACATGGCTGATTCATGTTGAGGCTTGACAGAAAACAAAATTCTGTAAAGCAATTATCTGTAAAGTCAATAAAAAAATTAATTAATTTTTAAAAAAAGAGCGAAGGGAGAGAGGGATGGTCTCAGAAAAGTTAATCATTCAGGTATTTCCTAACAAAGTTGCCCAAACCATCTACTTAATGTTCTTTTACAAGGAATTCCTCACCTCCCCCATCTGCTTGTTCTCATAGTATAGTGATCATGCAAAACAAAATGTGTATGTATGTGTGCTGAAATGTCTTTTTTCCCTCTTTTTCATTGTGCTCTTCTGGATTCAAGGTAACTAAATTTCAGAACCATCTGCTTTATGTATTTTAACTTATAATCATCCAAACAAGTTTTGAGGATAACTTTTCCTGTTTTCACAGACGAGGGCTCAGAGGCACAGAAAAACTCAGCGACATGTATGAGATCCTAGAGCTGGAAAGCAGGGAGCTAACGTTTGGACCCAGGCAGACTGGACCCAGTCGGGCTTGTCATCACTTTTCGGTAGGGAGAACAGTGTTTTCCAAAAGCATACTCAATAATCTCACCAATAGACCCTTTAGTGTTGTCTCTGCTACAAATGAAGCAGAGCTATGCATATTTGAGAATATGAATTGACCATATTTTCAGGCTGCATCGTCTCTTCATTTTTTAAACCTACCCTTTTCCTGTCTGGAAAGGTGGTTGAGAGAATGATTCCAGTAAAATCAGAAGGTGTATGTCAGAGTTTTTAGTTTCTCTGGAGCTAAAAGATGTAACTATGAAATTGAGTAAGCATATTATTTACCATCTTTCCAGAAAAGTGTACTATTATGTCAAATCACCTCTATTATAAATGTTGTTGTTTTGTGCTCACTCAGTCATGTCTGACCCTTTGCAGCCTCATGGCTTGTAGCCCTCCAGGCTCCTTTGCCCGTGGGATTTTCCAGGAGAGCATACTGGAGTGAGTTGCCATTTCCTACTCCAGGGGCTCTTCCTGACTCAGAGATTGAACCTGCGTCTCCTGTGTCTCTGTGTCTCCTGCACTGGCAGGCAGATTCTTTGCCACTAGTGCACCGTGGGAACCCCCATAGATAATGTTAAGAACAATATAATCATTAATAATTTTGATTGGCACTTTTGTTGCCTATTATCAGTTAGTGTTCACCAAAACTGATTTCTCAACAAACATTTTTAATTATTATGCCCACTTAAGGGATGCTTGAAATTTTAAAATAATCACACTAAATTTCACAAGGAAATTGGGGTTCCAAGGAATTCAGAAGTTTTGACCTTACACAGTGTTAAAAAAGGAACTTTCTAAAGAACTTAGCATAATTCTAAAAATCAAGTTTTAGTACACAGGTATTTGTGACTGGTCAACTCTCTTCCATAAATTAACATATGACTCGTTTATGCAGTTAGGAAAATTTAAGTTAATACTACTTTTTCACATATTTAGGACTTTGTTAAAAAGACAGCAGTTAACTTCTCCTGTACCCAGCAGCCAATCTCTTTTGTTCTATACAACTGAAGTGTGCTAATCAAATCGTGTCAACCAGATTCCAAGCAGCAGAGCCTGGGGAAGACGTTGCCTGGATATTTCCTGTTCTCTCCTAGCTTCTCTCACCATTGGACAAGTCAGCTCAGTGGCTGCCGTGTGGCACTCCCAGCACTACACCATCCCATCTTTCTAATGCCCTCTGGAGAAACACACTGAGCATTTGCCCCAACTCCACTTTTAAACAATTAAAAAGATTTCCCTCCACTTAACACTCTTTGTGGTCACTGTCCAGTAGTCTTTCTGGTACCTTTTAAACTCTGATATTCTAAAAAAATTTTCTCTCACTCTCATGTTAAAAAGCTAACAGGGAAAAAAAACTAAGGCAAATTGATTTAGACATGCCTGAAATACAAGAGTCATTAACATTTCAAGACAGCTGGAAATCCTAAAGGAAGGAACTGTATTCAACAAGTTGTGGCACTGGAAAAGTAAAAGTCACTCAATCGTGTCTGACTCTTTGCGACCCCACAGACTGTGGCCTACCGGGGTCCTCTGTCCGTGTAATTCTTTAGGCCAGAGGACTGGAGTGGGTAGTTGTTCCCTTCTCCAAGGGATCTTCCCAACCCAGGGATAGAAGGTCTCCCTCACTGCAGGCAGACTCTTTACCATCTGAGCCATCAGGGAAGCCCAACAACTCATCAAAACTGTTTGCACTGTTATGTGAAAATCAAAACTGGGTGGTTTGAGTTATATGGGTGGGAATCATGATAAATATGCCAATGGAAGTTTCCAGGTTTAGGAATGCATGTGCAATTGACTCTGGTACACAGATGCTGTGAATACACACACCATAGGGAGGCAAGTGAAGTGGGGTTTGAGAAGATTCCACCTAACATCCTGAAAGTACTCTTTTCTCTTGGAAAACTCCTGCTATATGAACCCATCCTGGTAATACCATCTTTAGGAAGGGAAGCAAAGCCTCCAAAAGGGTCCTTGTTTCTGCCTGCATCAACCACAGAACTAGATGCAACACAACTTAATCTTATCATGCCACCTCCACCAAGACTGACTTTGCTTCTCTCTGTTTCTACCTTTCTGAGATAAGTTTAAACAGGGATTGTCATAGGGAATAAGTCCCAAGTAAAACTGACTTTTTAATCAAAGAGCACTTGCCTTAATAAGAAAATGTGACAAAGTCTGAATATGCTATGCTATGCTATGCTAAGTCACTTCAGTCATGTGTGACCCCACCAGGCTTCCCCGTCCCTGGGATTCTCCAGGCAAGAACACTGGAGTGGGTTGCCATTTCCTTCTCCAATGCATGAAAGTGAAAAGAGAAAGTGAAGTTGCTCAGTCATGTCCGACTCTTAGCGACCCCATGGACTGTAGCCTACCAGGCTCCTCCGTCCGTGGGATTTTCCAGGCAAGAGTACGGGAGTGGGATGCCATTTCCTTCTTAAAGCCGCAAAGGAGCACATACCTTTTCCATTTGGTTGTTTCTAATCCTCGGTGCTTTTAAAAACGGAATTTTGGGGTAATGTTACATGGTTCTCTTCCACATCTTCTTCACCAATAGAGCTGGCTGGTATGCAAATATTATTTGTAAAGCACAAATATTACCAAAGTTCCCACCTTGGCATATTGATTTAGTTGAAACAAAACAAACCATACCTTCTCTATCAAACCCCAACAAGCAAAAATAGGTATCTAGATTATTAGATTGAGGATTTAAGCAACATTTCATTGTATTTTTAATGGAATAAATTGGCATGAAAAGGTAGGAAAACCAATTACATTGATGGTTTGAAAGTGAAAGTGAAGTCGCTCGGTTGTGCCCAACTCTTTGCAACCCCATGGATAGTAGCCTGCACCAAGCTCCTCCGTCCATGGGATTTTCAAGGCAAGAGTACTGGAGTGGGTTGCCATTTCCTTCTCCAGGGAATCTTCCCAACCCAGGGATCGAACCCAGGTCTCTCACATTATGGTTTAATAAAGGTAAATAAAAGCCAAATTATACCCAACAGTTAAATTTTTTTTTTTTTTTAAATTCTAGGGTATATATACTGGGGGTGGCGGGGAATAGCACAAGAAAGTCAGTTCAGAGCTTTTTTATGAATGAATGATACCCCTGTCTTTCCCATGAAATGCTTCTAAACAATTCTGTAAACCAAACCAGTCACATAATACACAGGATGGTGGCAGTCTCTCACACTTGTTACTTTTAATTCCCAAGGGGTCACTAGCTAATATTTTCACTTCTGGGTAAGAGAAAAGGCATTCTGGTCCATTAATTCGCCTACTCGCTCCTGGAGGACATTAACCAACTCTGCTATTACGAAGACATGGGTGTCATCAATGTCTTGAATGATGAACTTCTTCCCGAGGGCGTTTGACTCGTCCAAGTACAGCAGAAACTGCTTCATGGCAGGGTCACTGTCAAGATAAAACACGTGATGAGACAAGTACAGCAGAAACTGCTTCGTGGCTGGGTCACTGTCGAGATAAAACATGTGACAAGGGGACACTTTGCTGTCTAGGTGTGCCAGCAACCTGAACAATGAAAACTGAGCACAGACTGAGGATAATTTTAAAAGTTGGAAAGTGTTCCCCAACCCCTCCCCTCTCCTCTGCCCCAAGGGTTGACGATTCACAGATGCAGCTTCATTGAGAACAGTTGGTGGAAGTTTAGAAGAGGCTGACGATGAGATTTTAAATAATACTCTGGCAGGACGATGAGATTTTAAATATTCTGGCAGCGACAAGTGTAAAAGTAAAGCGGCAGTCACAGCTCTGTAGTTAACAGGGACCCAAAGCGTGGCTCTGTTGACTGATTTTAAAAATGTCAAAGACAATGTCTGGCTGGTAATAAAACCTGGTGAAGTCTGAACTATTACTTAGAATCTTTAAAGGAAATTCTAACCAAATCTCTTTGAGCATACTGAGCTCAAAAAAAAGAGCTAAATTCAACTCTATTTGTGATTTTTAGCTTGGAATAAACAGGATAGTCTTAAGGCAAAGAGATAAAATTTTTTGGATTTATAGAAATGCTTTTTATAAAAACCTGAATCACAACAAAGGACATAATATACAATAACGTGTTTAGCAAAAGGTGAATATAAAATTATGTCCAGTTACATATTTTTTTTCTTAGAGAAAACATAATCTCACACAATCTTTCATTTTTTTGAGGGATGTCAACATCAATTACAAAAATACCTATTTAATTCAAAGAGGTCAGTGTAATTTACTGAAAACTATACATCTTATTGCTTTTAAGTACATGATAGATATATGTGAAGCTAATAGGTAATGGATTTCAATTACTAAATGAGTATGGTGCATGGCATATTAACTATGAATAAAGTCAACTCTTCCTGAAAAAATGGCTGTCTTAATTACTTTCAACAACATACCTTCAAAATAATTTTATTAACAATTTATTATGCCCTAAAATGATGTAAAAGCAGGCCTGCCCATGTCAGAAATGACACAGATTTTAAATTTAGCTCCTAGTATGTTTGTTACCTAAGGTTCAGAATACTAAGGTTATATTTACCCACTTAAGTTTGGCAAAATTTAGTTAAATTCTATATTTGCATTATCAGAATGACCATACTAATGTGGGATATTGATTTGCTCAGAGTAGCAAATATGCTATTTTAAGTTTTATTCCCTCACTCAGTGAAAACTTACTGAATACCTAACATGTGTCCAGTGCTATTGTGGTCTGGGGGATCCAGCTGTGAAGCAAACAATAATTCAGAACACTTTCTATTGTGGAGCTTAAGTCTAGTGGTAACACTATGACAAACGCACAAAAACCAAGGAATTGGAGTGAGAAATGGCAGTGACGACAGTGATGTGATCTTGGAAGTTTAAGAAGGGGCCGCAGGGAAGGCCTTACTGAGCAGGTGGTATCTGAACAAACATCAGAAGGAGGCAGGGAGCAAACCATGGGGTGACGTGATGCAGCGCTGCCCAGGCAGAGCCAAGAGCAAGGCCACAGAGCTGGAGGGGGCAGCCGGGGGTTGGGGGGCAGCAGCACCAGATGAAGTCAGAGCTTTATCTTGATTTAACTTACAAACTGACCTGACTTTTAAATGTTAAGGATCATACTGACTGCAGGGCTGAGAAAAGACTGGTGGACGGTGGAGACAAGGCTGGAAGGAGGGAGACCCATTAGAAGGTGATTGCGGTAATCCAGACAAGACACAACGATCTGGACCTCGGTGGGAAAAACGAGGTTGGGCAGTGGCTGAGTGCTAGACACAGGCCGAATGTAAAGCCAACATAGCCTGCTGAGATTGGACTGGAACTTTGAGAGGAATTAAGGAGATGCCAAGACCTTTGGCCTGAGATAATGGAGAGATGAAGCGGCCTTGCACTGAGATGAGGAGGAACATGGAAGGACAGATATGCAGGTAAGATCAGGAGTCCAGTTTTAGACATGTTACCTTTGAGATGTCACCTGTGTGAAGCAGCTGAGCAGGAAGCCGGATATACAATTCTGCATTTCAGCAGTGAAGTCCAGAACAAGGACTCGGTCAGTCAGCAGCATCTAGATGGCATTTAGAGCCATGACCAAGGAGGGAGCAGAGCTAGAGAGGACAGTCCAGGCACCAAGCCCTGGACATCCCAACCCCAAAAGGTTAGGAATGAAAGGAGGAACCAGCAAAATAGACTATAAAGTGACCACTGAGGTGGGAAGAAAATCTGAAGGGTACTTACAAGTTATGTTAACAAAGGATATCCAGGAAAAGGAAGAGATCAACTGGGTCAAACGCTGCTAATAGGAATAGCAAGGTAAGGACTGAAAACTGACCACTGGATCCAGAAAGTTACTGGACTTTCACAAGAGCAGTTTCAGGACGATGACAACACAGGAGAGAATCTGAGTGGAGTGGTTTCTAGACTGAGAGGAGAGAAATCAGAGAAAGGAGAACAGAGATGTATCTTCTGAGAAATTCTGCTACAAAGAGCAGAAAACCAAGCAGGAGTTGGACAAGGATACCGTTCACAGCGTCGTGGCGGGAAGAGTGTACAGGCCCAGGTCCCTGTGATAAAAGACCCGCGGATGCTCTGACCGCTTCCGTCTTCTCAATGAAACAAGAAACAAACTGACCAGCTGAGGACAGGGCTGGTTTTTGCCATAAGAGAAGGTGAAACACCACATTCCATTCATTCCAAGATTTTAATTATCTCCCAAACTGGGATGGGACTCGACTTAATGCTATGTGTTTTTTCTTAAGAGGGACATAACATACTGCTAAATTTTAAAACTGGTGGACTCTTAATTTGATGAAATATAACAGCTTGATTAGGAAACTGGGAGAACAAATGAACTCAGGAATTTTCAGGCTACATTTATTTAAGTCATGAGTTTAATAACAGTCATGAATTTAAAGTGAGACCGATCAGTATGCTCTCCAGCCATCTAGAGTTGTGGAAGTAAAGGTTCACAACAGGGAGAGGGCTGGACTGAACCGGACCTGGTGAATGTGACTGAGAGAGGGCTGAGGAGTTGAGGGTCTTTAAGAGGACGAGTACACTGATGCATGTGAGGGTGTGGGGCCCGTGCAGGACAGGGAAGAGCTGGGGGATCAGCAGACTGCAGGTCTGGGAGCATCAAAGGAGCCACCAGGGAGGTCCAAAGGAACTGTGTTAGCTGCTTAGTCATGTCTGACTCTTTGCAACCCCATACACTGAAGCCCACCAGGTTCCTCTGTCCATGGGATTCTCCAGGCAAGAACACTGGAGTGGGCTGCCATTTCCTTCTCCAAAAGAAACTACAGACCTAGGGTATTAGAGGGCATGAACTGGAAAGACGAGGTGGTGGTCAGAGGTGGGTGCCTGAAACAGAGATTTTGACGAGACCACAACACTGGTAGGTGTGACAATGCAAATGAATGGCGACAGCAGGGCGAGGACAGCTCATTGGAAAAGGGGGTCAGGGAGCTGAGAGGTCATCAGGGGACTGAAAGGGCTACACACATGCAATCACTTCAGAATTTGTGGCGTGCTCCTGAAGAGTGACAGGTCGCCTTCGAAGAAAAAGCTGCAAGGAAAGACTTGGGTGTTTGTAGATGATTACAAGAGAGGATTACTGGGTGGGTTCATCATATTGATAACCGGGGGTTTTCCTGGACGGGGTGGAGGATTCTGGAAGTGGCAATGAGAAACAAGGTAGTCAGTCAGTCAGTCAGTTCAGTCGCTCAGTCATGTCCGACTCTTTGCGACTCCATGAACCGCAGCACACCAGGCCTCTCTGTCCATCACCAACTCCCCAAGTCCACCCAAATCCATGTCCATCAAGTTGGTGATGCCATCCAACCATCTCATCCTCTGTCATCCCCTTCTCCTCCTGCCCTCAATCTTTCCCAACATCAGGGTCTTTTCAAATGAGTCAGCTCTTCGCATCAGGTGGCCAAAGTACTGGAGTTTCAGCTTCAACATGAGTCTTCCCAAAGAATACTCAGGACTGATCTCCTTTAGGATGGACTGGTTGGATCCCCTTGCAGTCCAAGGGACTCTCAAGAGTCTTCTCCAACACCACAGTTAAAAAGCATCAATTCTTCGGCACTCAGCCTTCTTCACAGTCCAGCTCTCACATCCGTACATGACCACTGGAAAAACCATAGCCTTGACTAGACATGCCGGGAGCCAGCACGCGAGTTCCCACTCATGACAGAGGTCATGCGGAGAGGCCTGATATGCAAAGGCAAGTCAGGACTTGAGGGGCACCCCCTGGACCTGCCTGAGCATTTACCCCAAAACCAGAATCTCTGTTTTACTATTTTATGACTTTCACCAACTCCTCTGACATTAACGGAGGGGCTGTCCCCTACCACCTTTTCTCTGAAGGAAATCAACTTAGAGCTCTAGCTAATTAGCTTCCTGGGCATAATCAGATCAGATCAGATCAGATCAGATCAGTCGCTCAGTCGTGTCCGACTCTTTGCGACCCCATGAACCGCAGCACGCCAGGCCTCCCTGTCCATCACCAGCTCCCGGAGGTCACTCAGACTCGCATCCATCGAGTCAGTGATGCCATCCAGCCATCTCATCCTCTGTCGTCCCCTTCTCCTCCTGCCCTCAATCCCTCCCAGCATCAGAGTCTTCTCCAGCGAAGATCATGGCATCTGGTCCCATCACTGCATGGGAAATAGATGGGGAAACAGTGGAAACAGTGTCAGACTTTGTTTTTCTGGGCTCCAAAATCACTGCAGATGGTGACTGCAGCCATGAAATTAAAAGACGCTTACTCCTTGGAAGGAAAGTTATGACCAACCTAGATAGCATATTCAAAAGCAGAGACATTACTTTACCAACAAAGGTTCGCCTAGTCAAGGCTATGGTCTTTCCTGTGGTCATGTATGGATGTGAGAGCTGGACTGTGAAGAAGGCTGAGCGCCGAAGAATTGATGCTTTTGAACTGTGGTGTTGGAGAAGACTCTTGAGAGTCCCTTGGACTGCAAGAAGATCCAACCAGTCCATTCTGAAGGAGATCAATCCTGGAATAGGAGTGTTTAAATCCAAACCCCTCAGATGGCTCTCTAACTTGCCAGACAGGTTTACCCGGACTCCTATAGCTATGCATACGATTGTTTACAGTCTCCCAACCTCGAGAGGCACAGGAAGCTTAAGATATTCAAATAGTATATTCAAATAGTACAGAGCCTCTCGGGGAGTTAGAAATTGTCAGAATAGAACCAGTAGAAGCTTTCATTGCTGAGCCAGTGCTCGCTGCCAAGCTTCCACATCCCTGTATTGTATCCTTGGAAGTGTATTAATTAATATAGTTGGTATGTAGAAAAAATAAGTAGTGGCCTTGGTGCTAACAACTTTAGACCCTTAAGGTAATAAATTCTTTCCTTGTTGTAAACCCACTGCACCTCTGCCCCATAGGAATGCAACTGTATCTAACACCTTCGGAGGATGGCACCAAACTTAAAAATAATTACTCTTAGAGAAAATAAGTCTTATGGTTGACAAACCTTTATCAGAGTCATAAAATGTTAACAGGCCTTCTGGCCAGAAGATGATGTAAATCACCTAAGCCATTTGTATACGATAAGTTTGCAGAAAAGAAAGCCTGGTCTCGATAGGGCAAAGACTGCTGACTTTGAATGATTTCACACCCCCTATTATCCTCTATGTACGACTTAAGGTATATAAGCTCCCTTTGATAAAGCTATGGGCCTTGCTCAAAGCTTGGTCTCCCTGGGTGGTTCTTTCTTGTTTCCTTCTCTTTCCTTTTCCGGCTGATCCCCTGGAGCACAGGGGCTCTCTGCGTTCACTTTCCTGCCTGGGCTTCTAAGACCCACTCGAGAAGGTGCCTAAGGTGGGGCACCTTCAGCAACTCAAGAGGGCGCCTGCGGCCTACGTGAACAGAGCAAGTCTCGTGCTGGGGCTTTATTGGCTTTCTGCGTAAACCAAAGAATATCAGCCTCTTTTCTCTCCTCTATTTTCTTAACTGCAAAATTCTTTCCTTATCTCTTTCTCTATTTCTATCCTCTTCGCCAACGCCGTCATCCTGAGGGAATCCCTGGATCCAACCAGGACTGGACGCTGGTAAGACGGATCTTTGTTGGCAAAGTAATGTCTCTGCTTTTGGATATGCTATCTAGGTTGGTCATAACTTTCCTTCCAAGGAGTAAGCGTCTTTTAATTTATTGGCTGCAGTCACCATCTGCAGTCATTTTGGAGCTCAGAAAAATAAAGTCTGACACTGTTTCCCCATCTATTTGCCATGAAGTGATGGGACTGGATGCCATGATCTTCGTACTCTGAATGTTGAGCTTTAAGCCAACCTTTTCACTCTCTTCTTTCACTTTCATCAAGCGGCTCTTTAGTTCTTCTTCACTTTCTGCCATAAGGGTGGTGTCATCTGCATATCTGAGGTTATTGATATTTCTCCCAGCAATCTTGATTCCAGCTTGTGCTTCATCCAGCCCACCATTTCTCATGATCTACTCTGCATATAAGTTAAATAAGTAGGGTGTTAAATATACAGCCTTGATGTACTCCTTTTCCTATTTGGAACCAGTCTGTTGTTCCATGTCCAGTTGTAACTGTTGCTTCCTGACCTGCATACAGGTTTCTCAAGAGGCAGGTCAGGTGGTCTGGTATGCCCATCTTTCAGAATTTTCCAGTTTATTGTGATCCACACAGTCAAAGAAGGTAGATAGATACCCATCCTATTTCTTGGCCCAAAGGTACAAAAGATACATTAGAGAAAAAAAGTCAACAGAGTGGGTTCAACAACAACAAAAAAGGGAATTGGGGGAGAAGAAAGATGGAAAGCTGAGAGAAGCTGGGATCCAGGGGGTTCCTGCTCTTACTAGGTTCTAGAGGCCAAAGTGGAAAGGATGGGCCAGAGGTGACGGGGAGGTAGAATTTAAGTGCCGATGAACACAGCCATAAGGTAGTGAATCTAAAATGAATGAAGGGATACTGGGAGGAGCTAAGATGGCGGATGAGTAGGACGTGGAGAATACTTTCTCCTCCACAAATCCATTAAAAGAACATTTGAATGCTGAATAAATTCTACAAAACAACTTCTGAATGCCGGCAGAGGTCATCAGGCACTTAGAAAGACAATTCATTGTCTTCAAGAGGGGATTACGAGCCCTGCAGAAGCAGCGTGGGACACCAGCATTTGCTATTAGCAAGCGGGGGCTGGGCTAGGAGGAGCAGCGCGGCCTGCATCGCTTTGAGAAAGGATTTGGCCTGGCTATCTCGAGCGCTATCTGAGCGAAATAACCAGACTTTCGGTTATCTACTACATCAAAAGCCAGCCCTAACTTAAGACACCACCAGGACTACGTACGGAACAAAGCACTGCACAGAGATGGCCAGCTGCAGGCCGTCCCACTCCATAGAAAATTTGATTTTCTATGCAAATATGGACCAAAAGAAAACAAGAGTAGTAATACTCGTATCAGATAAAATTGACTTTAAAGATCCTGAAAAGGAGACAATCAAGGTTATACATAACGACTTAAAGGAACAATCCAAAAAGAAGTTATAACAATTATAAATATATATGCACCCAACATTGGAGCATTGATATATCTAAGACAAACATTAATTAGTATGATAGAAGAAATATGCAACAATACAATAATAGTGGGAGACTTTAATACCCCACTCATACAATCTGGCTGTAATAGACAAAGTAAAGAGGAAAACATATTCACTTATAAGCCTCAAAAAATTCAGTTCACTCAGGAGAGTTAAAAAAAAAAATAGACTTATTTGTTCACTCTGTAAAGGTTTATTGACTATTTTATGGGTCTGGTACCACTTTGGGTAGTAGTGAGGAAGAAGTGACAAATGTGATCCTGTCCTAAATAATATATTGTGGTAAAGATAGACCTACCAATACAAAATACCAAGATGTGCCTAAGATGAGGACACCCAAACTGGACTTTTAGTTTCCTGAACTTTTCATTTCCAGATCAAACCTCCTAATATAGGATGAATTCAACATGATTTTTTTTTTAAGTGTTCTTTGTGATTAAAAACAGAAAGCCATTAGTTAAGAAATTACATATACTCCTCCCCACCATCACTCCCCTTCTTTCTTCTCATTTCCCTCCCACCCTCATAAAAAAAAAAAAAAAAAAAAAATGAATGAAGGATGACCTGGAGATCTGTGGCGTTTTGGGTGACTGAGGGCCTAGGAATGAAAGTCTCAAGGCTGATAATAACATGAAAGAGAAGAGTGAAAAAGTTGGCTTAAAACTCAACATTCAGACAATTAAGATCACGGCATCTGGTCCCATCACTGCCCATGCAGGATGGGAGAGACAACAGGGTCTTCTATAAATACAAAGAGAGGCAATGTGATGGTCACAGATTTAATCAGATACTGAGGATGTTAAATTTACACCTGCAGTAACTCCCTAATTTTGGCAGTTACACAGAATAAAAATTTAAGTAAGAAATTTTTGTAAAGCAACACCACCCTGAATTGAGAAATCTCACTGAAGTAAACAATCGTACCAATCATCTAATCATCTTACCAATCATACCCAGGCTGTGAAATATTAAAAAAAAAAAAAAAGAGTTTAAAGAGTAATTCTAGAAAGAATCTGGCAGTAATGAAGCAGCTGAACAGGATTCTCTCAGATCTTACAGAAATGAAAATGGGAAGGCCCACAGGACGAGGAAACTAAAGCTTCAGCTTCTCTACAACTTCTGTTGTAGAGCAGGAGCTCACACTCTTTGAAATCCCAGCTACTGTCTCAACTGCTCCAAGCCTATTCATGTAAAAGGGGGCCTGGGGGTGGGAAGAGGTGGAGAAAGGAAGGAGGCAGTTTAAGGGGAGACAGAAACCACCCCTTGGCCTCGGCGCTCTGCACCCAGGCTGCTCCCTCGTGTCCCTGCAAGGAGGGACGTGCCTGTCTCTCTCATGGTGACCCTGGTGCCCACTTCACCCTCACGGCCTTTCCTGTCCTGAACTGCCTTAAACCCCACAGGAATCTTAGTATCTCCTACAAAAAGCACACATTCAGAGGCTTATTAAAAAGATACACTTTAGGTGGCAAGTCATACAATAGTTTTTTGTTAACACTTTCAAATAAATTTTGGGTCTAATTGGAATAATGAGGAGAACTAAGGACATTATAAATACTGCTGTCCGAACTGATTCGTTGTCTTGTTACTGTCTGAGTGCAGTGCATTCACAGATGACACCCAGTTGACTAGCTACTGGGATTAGAGACAGCAAGGGTGAAGTGAAGACTTTCATCTTCACAAATTTTACAAATAAAATACATCTGCATACTTTCCATTGAATAAAAGTTGAACAAACTGAAACCAAGAAGTGCCAGGGGACTCACATCTGTGCTTTTAACCAATAGGTCAGTGTTTTCAAAATTTCTGCCATTTGCAGACTACCCTTGTCATTTTAGCCATCTCCTATTACACGTGAATTATGTATTACTAAGTCTTGTTTTTTTTTTTAATTGCCTTTAAGTCAAATTAACGTTTCAGCTTAACTTCACCTGGTACAAAATCACCAGTCATCCTAATGTTTTATTTTTTTCTGATGAATTAATATGGTCATAGAAAAAGTAATTTTGTGTATAATAAATCACTCTGCAATAAACCTGAAATTAACTAAATCAGCTGTACTCCAATTAAAAGAAAAAAAAAAAGCTACTCTGATGTAACTTGCCAAAAAGGAGGCCTATTGTACAAACCTTTTCTGTACTGAAACTTGAATTCAATCTATCAAGACCCACTCTAGTTCTCACTGTCATAGTATACAAGCTCCAAAGGAACACTAATCATCTGGAATTTAAAGTGAGATTATACCCCTTGATTCAATTTTATTACCAAAATTCTTTCAATAAACAAATATTTACTAAGTAGCTCTCTCTATGGAGAAGGCAATGGCACCCCACTCCAGTACTTTTGCCTGGAAAATCCCATGGACGGAGGAGCCTGGTAGGCTGTAGTCCATGGGGTCACTAGAGTTGGACACAACTGAGCAACTTCATTTTCATTTTTCACTTTCTTGCACTGGAGAAGGAAATGGCAACCCACTCCAGTGTTCTTGCCTGGAGAATCCAATGGCAACCCACTCCAGTGTTCTTGCCTGGAGAATCCCAGGGACGGGGGAGCCTGGTGGGCTGCCATCTATGGGGTCACACAGAGTTGGACACGACTGATGCAACTTAGCAGCAGCAGCAGCTCTCTCTCTATATATATCTCAGGCATTGTTCTGGGTGCCCAAGAAACTTCAATGAATGTAATGTGGCCTTGCTAAGAATAAAAAGCAAAGGCTCACAAAAGATACTATAAATACTGTGAAAGAATAGGACAGTGGTTAGACTGGTTTGGCCTTAGTTCTGATTTGTTTTTCATATACAATGCAGATTTGGAAGCCAAAAGTGTAAGGACAAGACTGGTCTAATACTACCTATTTCTCCAGATTCTTTGCGCTCGTGCTGTGAACTGGTTGGAACTTGCACCTGTACTACAAATCTTCCTTGCTGAAGCACTTGCCAAACCAACTGTGATAAGTATCACACCAGAAGTCTGCTCAAGCACCTGGAATCGGACGCAGACATGTGCTGAGCATATGCGGCTTGCTTCAGTAACTGCTGTGGTTGGCTCCACTTGGGAAACTCTTGGTGTGAGGCTGGCAGTCAACGACAGAGGTGGATCCCAACAAACAGGAAGTTTTCACCAATCTCATTTTGACAAAAAAATATGAAAATCTTTAGACTCTGGTATTTGATAAGCGTTGGGAAGAAAGATTATTATATTCATGTACTTTTCAATTTTTCAATTCACTGACAGTTGGGACTAAATGGCCAACGTTATACACTGTTTATCTCTCAATAGAGATCTGTACTCCAATTCACCTAAATGCTTCACACCATCTATGAATATTATGAGATGATAAACAGAAGTATACAGCCACTGTTGTATTATCAACAGTCTTCCCTTTGGCATCAAGTATAGACATGAGGGGACTGAAGGACTCGTTCAGGTACCACCACCCCCACAGGTGCACCTACTCATGAAGGAAGGCCACTGGCCCTGGCCATGCCCTTTACGATTCTATTATCGCTTAGGTCTGGAGCCTTCTTGAAAGATCTGAATCTTTGGGAAGACAGCTGCCCTTCTGAAAAATTGTTCAGGCTACACTTTAGATGTCAGCATGAAGGGAAAAATTAAGTTTTGCAAGGATAGTTGTTATTGCCTAGTCACTAAGTTGTGTCTGACTCTTGTGGCCCCATGAACTGTAGACTGCCAGGCTCCTCTGTCCACAGAATTTTTCAGGCAAGAACAATGGTGTGGGTTGCCATTTTCTACTCCAGGAGATCTTCCTGACCCAGGGATCAATCAGGGATCAAACCTGGTCGGGTCTGTTGGGTCTCCTGCACTGGCAGGCAGGTTCTTTACCACTGACCCACCAGGGAAGCCCGTGCTAGGATAGCATCCCTCTGAAAAAGAAAATCTAGTCTTGGGGCAAGACAATTCTCCACTGCAAAACTGATTCCCAAACTTCAGCTGATTAAGTGTACTGTGTTACAATCCTTTTGTATGCAATTCTGACTCAGGAGATTTGGGGTGAGGTCTGAAAATTTTCATTTCTAACAAGCTCCAGATGGTGCTGGTGCTGCCAGTCTGGGCAATACATGGAAAAAGCAGGCGGCAGAAGGCCACTAGTGCCCAGGAACAATTTCGAGGCTGGTCACAAGCAAACCAGTGGGAACTCACCCCAGCAGGAAAAAATACCTCAGTTCCTCTTACAAACTTGTGCTCTCAGTTCTTAAGGCTAAAACTGAAAGCCTACCACCAAAACTTTAATAAGTATCCCAAAGTTTTGCTCTTTAAAATGCTTCCCAGCTATCATTAAAAAATATATATATATGTATGTGTGTAATACAATTCCAACCATCATTCCAAAAGGACTATTTTGGAAACAAACTATCCCCAGGTTATTCTTGAATAGATAAGAATGACAAAAAATGGATGTGGGATGGGATTAGGGAGCGTAGCAAGGACAGAAAGACGATGTGATAAAAGAGCCATCACACATCATGAGGGAAGGAAATAAATGTTGGACAATTATTCAGCTATTTGACCAAAAAAAAAAAAAAAAAAGACAGCTAATATGCCCCTCCTTTCAATAAATTCCAGATGAATGAAATACAAAATATCACTCAAAAGAGAAATATGAAGACCCTAGGAGAGAGGCGAATACCAATCAAATCCAGAAGGAAGATTAAATTTGGAAGAATTGGAAAAAATAAAAGGGAAAAACAGCTGACAGTGTGTGTGTGGATCCTGTGTTAAAAAAATAACTTTAAAAGACCAATCAGGAAAATGTTTCTATTAGCTATGACAAAGTAATAAGAAAAATAAAAACCAAAATGTAGCTCAGAAGTGTTTTCCAAAAGACAACAGCACAGTATGCTTGGAATCCCGGGATCTAGATCCATCCCTTGGCTTTCCCAAGTGAACGTTTTTCTCATTTCTACTGTTTACTTCCATCACCAAACATTCTAGTCTCTCACGTTAAAATAGTGAAAGTAACAAGCAGCAGAGTATCTTAACAAATTCTTCCTCTGTGACCAACCCATTTCTCTATCCCTTTGCTTCCCAGGTGCCTCAGATGGTAAAGAATCTGCCTGCAATGCGGGAGAACTGGGTTCCATCTCAGGATCAGGAAGATCCTCAGGCAAAGGAAATGGCAACCCACTCCAGTATTCTTGCCTGGGAAATCCCATGGAGGGGGGAGCCTGGGGTGCTGCAGTCCATGGGGTTGCAGAGAGTCAGACATGACTAAGTGACTTCTCTTGTTCATTATCAAGACAAACAGTCTCCACTTCCTTTTCTCCCTTCCCCTTTCTGAAGTATCTATCCCACCTTTCCACTAAATTATTGGAGCTCTGATTTAAAAAAAAAAAAAAGAAAAAAAAAATCAATGACCTCCAGTGTCTTCATCTCATTCAACCTCTCACCACCACTTAACACAGCCTACTTGCTTTCGTGAACGTTTCCTCAGGTTCCCTCCCACTTCACTGGCTGTTTTCTTAATTGTCTTTGGTGGTCTCTCCACTCAAGCTAAATCTGCACTATCCATAAAGCAGCCCACTAGTCACACGTCACTACTGAGCACTTGAAATATGGCTAGCCTGTGACTATGCTGTAAGAGTACAGAAGATAGTGGATTTTGAAGCTCCAGTATGGAAATGGGCTACAGTCTATGGGGTCGCACAGAGTCGGACACAACTGATGCGACCTAGCAGAAGCAGCGGCAGCAGCAGCATGGAAAGACTTAATACGATTCTGAAGTGTTAGTATGAACTTTGAGGATTTTGTACCTGGTGAAATACTTCAGCTATACTGAGTTGAATAAATTTCACTTGTTTCATTTTACTTTTCAGTGTGGCTACTAGAAACTTTAAGACTAAATATGGGGTTCAGGTCAGGAAGCAACAGTTAGAACTGGACATGGAACAACAGACTGGTTCCAAATAGCAAAAGGAGTACGTCAAGGCTGTATATTGTCACCCTATTTATTTAACTTCTATGCAGAGTACATCATGAGAAACGCTGGACTGGAAGAAACGCAAGCTGGAATCAAGATTGCTGGGAGAAATACCAATAACCTCAGATATGCAGATGAAACCACCCTTATGGCAGAAAGTGAAGAGGAACTCAAAAGCTTCTTGATGAAAGTGAAAGTGGAGAGTGAAAAAGTTGGCTTAAATCTCAACATTCAGAAAACAAAGATCATGGCATCCATTCCCATCACTTCATGGGAAACAGTGGAAACAGTGTCAGACTTTATTTTTCTGGGCACCAAAATCACTGCAGGTGGTGACTGCAGCCATGAAATTAAAAGACACTTACTCCTTGGAAGGAAAGTTATGACCAACCTAGATAGCATATTCAAAAGCAGAGACATCACTTTGCCCACAAAGGTTCGTCTAGTCAAGGCTAAGGTTTTTCCTGTGGTCATGTACAGATGTGAGAGTTGGACTGTGAAGAAGGCTGAGTGCCGAAGAATTGATGCTTTTGAACTGTGTTGGTGGAAAAGATTCTTGAGAGTCCCTTGGACTGCAAGGAGATCCAACCAGTCCATTCTGAAGGAGATCAGCCCTGGGATTTCTTTGGAAGGAATGATGCTAAAGCTGAAACTCCAGTACTTTGGCCACCTCATGTGAAGAGCTGACTCATTGGAAAAGACTCTGATGCTAGGAGGGATTGGGGGCAGGAGGAGAAGGGGACGACAGAGGATGAGATGGCTGGATGGCATCACTGACTCCATGGACGTGAGTTTGAGTGAACTCCGGGAGTTGGTGGTGGACAGGGAGGCCTGGCGTGCTGTGATTCATGGGGTTGCAAAGTCAGACACGACTGAGCGACTGAACTGATGGGGCTCATGTTATATTTCTACTGGATGGTGCTGCTTGAAATGTCAGAGTATCCCAGGGTTTGGTCTTGCTCCTCCCTGAACACTGCCACCACAGAAACAGTATCATCATCCATATGATGGCTCACATTAGAGGTAAAGAAATGTGTAGTATTTTCAGACAATCAGGATTCCCAGATGAAACAGAATTATTTGGTGGGGCAAAAAAAAAAAAAAAAGTGGAGACTTAGCAAGACTGGTCCAGCAGTTCAGATTTTCAAATTGGGGATAATTGAGCCCTACTTTAGCTCTAAGGAGCTAACTCTGCCCACAGCTTTTAGTTTCGCTTTTGGAACGTGTGCCTAGTTTAAGAAACCTTCAACTGGCTCTCCTGTTTTTTTCTCTTTTTTAAAGACCAAAGTTTGTGTGACTTTGGCAGGCCCTAAAATTCTAGTTAATCACTGATGACTTGAAAATACAAGCACTGTTCCCCTGAAGAGGGTTAATTTAACATATATGCTGCCTGCCACTGACCAAAATTTGTTGGAAATAACGCCAATTACATCAATTCAACAGAGATGCTGAAAACTGGCACTAGGAAAAAACTTAGCAACAAAATTTGTCCCACTAGTTACTAAGCATCCCACTCCAGTACTCTTGCCTGGAAAATCCCATGGATGGAGGAGCCTGGTGGGCTGCAGTCCATGGGGTCGCTAAGAGTCGGACACGACTGAGCGACTTCACTTTACTTTTTCGCTTTCATGCATTGGAGAAGGAAATGGCAACCCACTCCAGTTTTCTTGCCTGGAGAATCCCAGGGGCAGGAGAGCCTGGTGGGTTGACGTCTATGGGGTCACGCAGAGTCGGACACGACTGAAGTGACTTGGCAGCAGTTACTAAGCAAGAAAAATGAAGTTGAGAAAGCTGAAAGACTTGATTCATTCAGATCTTAAGAACAAAACAAAATGGATTTTGGAAACAGTACACATGTAAATCAAGACTCAATGTGCAGATTTAAAACTTAATAAGTATCAAAACTACTAACCATTCTATAAGCACTCCTTTCAAGACGTTGACCATCTTTTCCCAGTCAGAAGGTGCTGATGACCCTAAAAATGCTAACAAAGCCTAAGGTGACAAAATAGAAAAACATTAACTTCAATATCCTTTGGTGATTTACTTCTGAACAGAGGCAAAAAATTAAATGCCAAAACTAAACATATAAGTCTACGAAAACATAGCGCTAACATTAGGAAAACATCCAGATATTCAAACGAGTCTATTTGGGATAGTAACAATGCACAAATCTTATTTGCAAACAAATCCTACCCCCAGTCAATCCTAATGAAAGCGTAATGGGGCCTAACTCCACAGCAATGTGGCCAATCCAGGTTTAGAACAAGTACATTATTCAAAATATTTCTTTTTCCCACCTAGAAGTATAATAAAAGGTAAAATTCTCGGAGACAGGAGTCACAGAATGGTAGCTTCGCAAGGGGCCTTAAAAATTATATGGGGGCTCCGACCATCTCGTTTTACAGATGAGATGGAGCAAAAAGATTTAAATCGCAGCTACCAGCAGAAAAAGAACAATCCAAGTCTCCAGTTCTTGTGTTGTATTGCCAAATAAAAAATGTACCCCAATGACGTGCTCTCGAAGGTAAGGAACCCATTCGCCGCACGCCAAATTAACTCTTACTAAACTTCCACACTTGGGCGCTGGGCAATGCCCCCCTGCAAAAGAAATGCACAGTTCAACTGCCGCGGGGCAGCCGCCCGGCCTCGTCAGAAAGAGACAGGACAGAACCCTGTATCCCCGCAACCTGAAAGACAGGTTTCTGGGACTACCTCCTATCCTCCTTTTTTCTTGGAAACCCACAGAGCTTCCACGCACCCCAGGCTCCCCAATGGCTCCGAGGGCCGACGCCACGCACCTTTCCACCCACGGAACTCGCAGCGCCTAGACTCCGACGACAGAATGCGCATGCACTTGTACGTCATCGCGACCGCGACGGCCTCGTGGGTGGGGCGCGCCAGGAGGGAGGCGGGACGTGGGCGGGGCTTCTTGAGGGGCGGGGCGAGGTGAGGGCGGGGTCACGTGCCGCCCGCCGCTGGTGGAGGGGCGGGGACTGGGAGCGGAGGGGCGGGGACTGGAAGGGGTGGGCTGGGGCGGGCTCCCCGCGGACTTGCTCCTGTGTGAACTGCCAGGGGGCTGTGGCCGCCTCCGCGCGCCGGCAGGTAAGGAAGGTAGGGCTGGGCTCGTGGGTGGGGGGCGGATGCAGGCCTCGGCGAAGCCGGGCAGTGCGGGCCGTGGGGCGGGCGGCGACGCGACGCGGCCGGGGCGCCCCAGGGAGGGCGCGCGGCCCCTGGCTGACCCGCTGACCCGGCGCTGGGCGTGAGTTGAGGGCCTGTTTCCCCGTCGGCAGCCGAGCTCTGCTTTCCCTGTCGCCACCCTCCTCTTAATTCCAGTCCTAGGCTCAGAGAGCACCTGCCGGTACCGTCGGCCACAGGAAGGATGGTGAGAATGAGGAGGAAACAAGTATCCGCAGTTCAGATCGGAACCTTTCAGACCACAGCTTCTATAGCTGTGACGCGAGAGGATGAATAAGATTGAATGCTGATGGGTCCTCCGAGCCCGGAGGAAAGACCCAGAGAGTTCTAAAATTACTTCCTTCCCCAGATTCCCGGATCTGTAGTCTAATACTCTGGCCACCTGATGCGAAGAGTCCACTCATTGGAAAAGATCCTGATGCTGGGAAAGACTGGGGGCAGGAGGAGAAGGGGAACAGAGGATGAGATGGCTAGATAACATCACCCAACCTAATGGATATGACTTGAGCAAACTCGGGGACATGGAAGACAGAAAGGGCCTGGCATGCTGCAATCCATAGGGTCGCAAAGAGTCCACTTAGCTACTGAACA
Source organism: Tragelaphus eurycerus (assembly GCA_935064755.1). Classification (NCBI taxonomy): domain Eukaryota; kingdom Metazoa; phylum Chordata; class Mammalia; order Artiodactyla; family Bovidae; genus Tragelaphus; species Tragelaphus eurycerus. Next base: position 17,113,477 of record CAKXYN010000039.1, on the reverse strand, counting down.
ACAATGTATTGGAGCTATAATTGTTTTTTTACCAGTTGAGAAATGAGGCTTCTTGTTTTCTGTTCCTTAGGTGAAATTGTACTTCTCCAATTGTGTGTTCATGTGATTTAAGAACCTGGCTCTTTTATTTATTTCCCTCTTTCTTTGCTTCAAATCTTTCCTGTCCGGTTGGTTTCCATGCTGCTGCTCATGCTCGTTCCCTCCCTCTCTTTAATCTGCCCCACCTCTAGTTGTTCCTAAATATATTCTCTCTTTTTTTTTTCTAATTGAATGCATTCTCCTCTTTCACTGTCTCATCGGTTCCATCACATCAAACCTCTATTCTTGTGCTCCAGGTGGTGGCCAGATGCCTGCATGTTAATGACCTGTGAGAACTCTAAAGAATTCCTCCCAACCTGAATTAGACCTCACTTCACCGTCACTTCAAAATCTGCTTTTCTTCCCGTGTTTTTCCAAATCATCTAGATTTAAAATTGCCATTTGTTTATTCAACAAACATTTTGTGCAGTATATGTCAGACCCTATTCTAGACATTGAACTTACAATGATGAGCTGGCAACTTAAATATAGGAAGGGAAAAGGACACTAAAAATCAGATAACTAGAAGGTTAACTAATAGGATGTGATAAAGAAGAACTGGAAGGGCTTCGTTTGTTAGGAGGTCATCAGAAATGACCTTCAATTCAAGCAGATTTATGAATAAAAGAGTAACTTCTACACACCAGCAATACCTGGGAATTTTAATAATAAAAAGATGCTATTCATAACAGTATTGAAAACTGAAGGTATCTGGAAATAGATCAAACTAAAGGTGCATTGTCCTTTAAGGAGAAAATTATAATGCTCTATTGATGGCATCACTGACTCGATGGACATGAGTCTCAGTGAACTCCGGGAGTTGGTGATGGACAGGGAGGCCTGGCGTGCTGCGATTCATGGGGTCGCAAAGAGTCGGACACGACTGAGTGACTGATCTGATCTGATCTGATTGAAACACATAAAAGAAGACCCAAGTAAATGCAGCCGTATACCATATTCGTTGGAGAAGGAAATGGCAACCCACTCCAGTATTCTTGCATGGAGAATTCCGTGGACAGAGGAGCCTGGCAAGCTACAGTCTGTGGGATTGCCGAGAGTCAGACACAACTGAGTGACTATCACGCACCATATTCTTACGGTAGGAAGACTCAGTATCATAAAGATGTCCATTTTCTCCAAATCTACAGATTTGTTGAAATTCCAATTAAAATTGGAATATGGTTTTTCATGGAGCTTCACATGTTGAACCTCATATGTCTATAAAAAGACAGAACACCCAGAATTCCTAACTCAATTTTGAAGAAAAAGTCTCTGTCTTCTAGGTATCAAAACAATATAAAGCCATAATAATTAAGACTCCTGGCTTAATTACTGGTCTTGATTTAGGGACAGGAAAGTAAACCCCTGGAACAGAAGAGAGAGCTTAGAAACATGCTGATATACATATGGAAGTATACCACCAAGTAGTAGTCCAAAAGCACAGTGTATTCAGTAAATGATGCTGAGCTATGTGGTATCCATATAGATTGAAGACAAAATTGGATTCCTACTTCACATCATTTACAACAGCAGTTTCCAAATGGACTGAAGACCTAAGTGTGAAAGACACACCTGAAAAATACTTAGAAAAAAATATAGGCGACTATGTTGTTTCTGGAAATGATTTCTTTTTTGTTTCTTTGTGTTAAAACATGTAACATAAAATTTACCATTTTAACCACATACAGTGTACAGTTCAGGTATATTCATGTTATGCCACCATTACTACTGCTTGTCTACAGAAGCAGAATTACTAACTACTAGTTAGTAATCGAACCCAAGTCTCTTATGTCCCCTACATTGGCAGGCAAGTTCTTTACCACCACCACCACCTGCAAAGCCCCAAGATTTATTATAAAACTGCAGTAATCAGTACTGTGTGATTTTACATAAGGTACACAAATAGGTCAATGGAATGCAATGTAGTACAGAAATGGGCCCATACTTATTTAATCAATTGATTTTCAACCAAGGCACAAAGTCGATTCAATGAGGATAGGGAAATGTTTTCAACAAATGATGCTGGGACTATAGGCTATTCATATAGAGGGGAAAAAAATGAACTTCAGCTCCTGTCTCACCCAAATCAAAAAATTAATTTGAGATGGATCATAGGCCTTAATGTAAAAGTAAAAACCAAAAGGCCTTTTAGACACACCCGTAGAATATTTGTGACTTTCAGGTCGGCAAGAAAAATTTCTTAGGTAGGACACAGAATGCAACAACCATAAAAGAAAAAAGAATTTGCTTAAAGAGATGTTATGAAAATTAAAATATCTGTTTATCAGAAGGTACCTTTATAAAAATGAATAGGCAAGTCACAAACTGGAATATACTTTACATATATATGCATACCTACATATGTGTATGTTTATCAATCCATCTATATACACACACTGTGAGGAAGCCTTGCCATGGCATTGTATTTTGTTGTTGTTGTTTGTTTGTAAGTTTAAAGGATTGGAAACAAAGTTTGGGTGGGATGCCAAAGGAAAGTGACTGTGCTGCATCTGAGTCACTGACAAGGAAGTGCTGTGTTCTGTAACATGGAAACTCAGAGGGGCCATCTTTTAAGATGTGGGCAGGTGCAGAAGTGGTACAGAGGGGTCACAGACATTTGCTTTTTACAAAGTAAGTGATTCACATAAAAAAAAAAAGTTGGTTAAAATTAGCTTTAGTTTCTGGTCTACAATGTGGCCTTCTCTTTAATCAGAATTCCCCGTGGACTGGAAACGACAGGAAAGCCCACTGATTCCTGAACGGTGTTTGCATAGTCTGTCTGGGAAAAGTTGCACTATTCTCTCTCCTCCCTTGTCTATCGTTATCTGTACTCAGTGGAATTCTTTAGCACTCTTTGGCAAGACCTGCTAGATGAGTTCAGATTTTTCCTTCAATTTGTCCTCAGGCCAGCTGTCCTCAACTTCCACAATAAAGTGGAATGCGGAGGGGTGGGGGAAGGGGGAGTTACTGTTCATATAGTTGTCTACATCAGTGTTACTATACATTTAATTTTTTTAAATTACCCTTTCCTGACTCGACTGTAATTGCACCAAACTCCAGTGTCATTCATACAGAAGGTGTTATTATTACAATACCCATCAATGATAGAATGACTGTCTCATTATGGATTTCTTTCTCAGAAGAATCTTCTGTTTCTCATATACTGTATGTTACCTTATATGAAGGTCATTACTGTAAGTGATCTCTGAGTCCCACTGCCCACTTAGGTGGAACTAAATGTTGCATTCCAAAGTGCAGCTCAACATGGAAACTGGTGTCCAAATTTGTTGTTGTTGTTGTTCAATCACTCAGTCGTGTCCAACTCTTTGCAACCCCATGAGCTGCAGCACACGAGGCTTCCTTGTCCTTCACTGTCTCCTGAAGTGTTCTCAGACTCGTGTCCATTGAGTCAGTGATGCCATCCAACCATCTCATCCTCTGTCACCCACTTCTCTTCTTGCCCTCAATCTATCCCAGCATCAGGGTCTTTTCCAGTGAGTTGGCTCTTCACATCAGGTGCCCAAAGTATTGGAGCTTTAGCTTCAGCATCAGTCCTTCCAATGAGTATACAGGACTGATTTCATTTAGGATTGACTGGTTTGATCTCCTTGCAGACCAAGGGACTCTCAGGAATCTTCTCCAGCACCAAAGTTCAAAAGCATCAATTCTTCAGCGTTCAGCCTTCTTTGTGGTCTGACTCTCACATCCATACATGAGTACTGGAAAAACTATAGCTTTGACTATATGGATGTTTGTCTGCAAAGTGATGTCTCTGCTTTTCAATATGCTGTCTAGGTTTGTCATAGCTTTCCTTCTAGGGAGCAAACATCTTTTAATTTCATGGTTGCAGTCACTGTCTGCAGTGATTTTGGAGCCCAAGAAAATATGTTACTGTTTCGACTTTTCCCCCTTCTGTTTGCCATGAAGTGATGGGACCGGGTGCCATGATCTTATTTTTTTGAATGTTGAGTGTTAAGGCAACTTTTTCACTCTCCTCTTTCACCTTCATCATCAAGAGACTCTTTAGTTCCTCTTCACTTTCTTCCATTAAAGTCATATCATTTGCATATCTGAGGTTGTTGATATTTCTCCCTGCAATCTTCATTCCAGTTTGTGAGTCACCTAGCCCAGCATTTCGCATGATATACTCTGCATAGAAGTTAAATAAGCAGGGTGATATACCTGCTTATTTAACCATTTTAAAATAGCCTTGACATACCTTTCCCAATTTTGATGAGTCAAGTAGGCCTTAGGAAGCATTATTACAAACAAAGCTTATGGAGGTGATGAAATTCCAGCTGAGCTATTTAAAATCCTGAAAGATGATGCTTTTAAAGTGCTGCAGTGAATATCCCAGCAAATTTGGAAAACTCAGCAATGGCCACAAGACTGGTAAAGGTCAGTTTTCATTCCAGTCCCAAAGAAGGGCAATGACAAAGAATATTCAGACTACCATACAGTTGCACTCATTTCATACGCTAGCAAGTTGATTCTCAAAATCCTTCAAGCTAGGCTTCAGCAGTATGTGAACTGAGAACTTCCAGATGTACAAGCTGGATTTAGAAAAGGCAGAGGAACCAGAGATCAAATTGCTAACGTCCACTGGATCATAGAAAAAGAAGTTAAAAAAAAAAAAAAGAAGTCTGCTTCATTGACTACACCAAAGCCTTTGACTGTGTGGATCACAACAAATTGTGGAAAATTCTTAAAGAGATGGGAATACCAGACCACCTCTCCTGAGAAGTCTATATGTATGACAAGAAGCGACAGTTAGAACTGGAGCTGCACGTCTGAATCTGGGGCACAGTTTATTCACGAGGGCCCAGTGGTCCCCCATGGGCTGTATATGCTGTCTCTGGCAAGTGTTCCTTTCCCTTTGCCTACAGCCCCTTTTTGTTAATCCAGGAGACAGCTGCCGTCACGGCACAGTGGCAGAAATTATAGTTACTGCTCAAAATATCCCATAGTCCTAGGGGGTGAGGAGGGCATGAGTTTTCCAAAGCTTCGCCTTCTGACTTTCTACCCCCCAGTATAGTGGACCGCTGCTTAGATGCCAGTTTGGCTTCTGGTTGAATCAGCCAGCATGCTTAGCAAGCTCTGCCGCGTGTTTCTATCAGCCCGTTTGCAGAAGTGGTTCTTGGCATTTTTGCCATTATTTTCTAGGTCTGATTTGTGCATTGACTCAATGTCTTCCAGGCTGCTTTCTTCACCTGTCCCTTCTTCCTGAAACAGTAGCCCTGTTAATCCATCTATCTGCATTAATAGTCCCTTTTCTTTTCCATGGCTGTATTCCTTGGTGGCCGTTCCTCTCTGGCTCCCTTTAGCCAGCCCCCAGGCCCCTCAGTATCTCTCTCTTCTCTTAGGTTTTGGCCAGTGTTGCTCAGGTCACCACAGGTGATGGTTCAGTTGGGGAGTGATTGGTTGGGTGCAGCTCGGGTGAACAGTATTCACCCAAAAGTATTAGGTGCCCCAGATCACAGTAATATGAGTAAGGGCGGTGCCCAAATTCAGGATGGTTTCTGTGGTCCGTCAGACCTGTAACATTCCGTGTCTTCTGTGGGTTTGAGCACGGTTGAACTGTCTTACTTCCCTGGTGGCTCAGACGGTAAAGCGTCTGCCTACACTGAGGGAGACCTGGGTTCAATCCCTGGGTTGGGAAGAGCTCCTGGAGAAGGAAATGGCAACCCACTCCAGTATTCTTGCCTAGAAAATCCCGTAGACGGAGGAGCCTGGTAGGTTACAGTCCATGGGGTGGCAAAGAGCTGGACACGACTGACCGAATTTTTGTTTCAAACTGATTCTGGTCAGGGGCTAGCAGAGGCAAGAGGTGACCTTGAGGATGGGGCCCACCTGCAAAAAAAAAGGCTGGTATGTGTGAGGGCAAAGCACGACAGGAAACACAAGTGGCAGACAGCACTTCACATTATAACCCGGACTCTGTAGAGAACGCCGCCATCCAATCCTGTTGATAAACACCGACGACGAGCGCCCCCTAGCCGATTGTGGGGCAGATCAGATCAGATCAGTCGCTCAGTAGTATCCGACTCTTTGCGACCCCATGAACCGTAGCACGCCAGGCCTCCCTGTCCATCACCAGCTACCGGAGGTCACCCAGACTCGCATCCATCGAGTCAGTGATGCCATCCAGCCATCTCATCCTCTGTCGTCCCCTTCTCCTCCTGCCCTCAATCCCTCCCAGCATCAGAGTCTTCTCCAATGAGTCAACTCTTCGCATGAGGTGGCCAAAATACTGGAGTTTCAGCTTTAGCATCATTCCTTCTAAAGAAATTCCAGGATTGATCTCCTTCAGAATGGACTGGTTGGATCTTCTTGCAGTCCAAGGGACTCTCAAGAGTCTTCTCCAACACCACAGTTCAAAAGCATCAATTCTTCGGCGCTCAGCCTTCTTCACAGTCCAGCTCTCACATCCATACATGACCACAGGAAAGACCATAGCCTTGACTAGGCGAACCTTTGTTGGTAAAGTAATGTCTCTGCTTTTGAATATGCTATCTAGGTTGGTCATAACTTTCCTTCCAAGGAGTAAGCGTCTTTTAATTTCATGGCTGCAGTCACCATCTGCAGTGATTTTGGAGCCCAGAAAAACAAAGTCTGACACTGTTTCCACTGTTTACCCATCTATTTCCCATGCAGTGATGGGACCAGATGCCATGATCTTCGTTTTCTGAATGTTGAGCTTTAAGCCAACTTTTCACTCTCCACTTTCACTTTCATCAAGAGGCTTTTTAGCCCCTCTTCACTTTCTGCCATAAGAGTCGTGTCATCTGCATATCTGAGGTTATTGATATTTCTCCCGGCAATCTTGATTCCAACTTGTGTTTCTTCCAGTCCAGCATTTCTCATGATGTACTCTGCATATAAGTTAAATAAACATGGTGACAATATGCAGCCTTGACGTACTCCTTTTCCTATTTGGAACCAGTCTGTTGTTCCATGACCAGTTCTAACTGTTGCTTCCTGACCTGCATACAGATTTCTTAAGAGGCAGATCAGGTGGTCTGGTATTCCCATTTCTCTCAGAATTTTCCATAGTTTATTGTGATCCACACAGTCAAAGGCTTTGGCATAGTCAATAAAGCAGAAATAGATGTTTTTCTGGAACTCTCTTGCTTTTTCCATGATCCAGCGGATGTTGGCAATTTGATCTCTGGTTCCTCTGCCTTTTCTAAAACCAGCTTGAACATCAGGAAGTTCACGGTTCACATATTGCTGAAGCCTGGCTTGGAGAATTTTGAGCATTACTTTACTAGCGTGTGAGATGAGTGCAATTGTGCGGTAGTTTGAGCATTCTTTGGCATTGCCTTTCTTTGGGATTGGGATGAAAACTGACCTTTTCCAATCTTGTGGCCACTGCTGAGTTTTCCAAATTTGCTGGCATATTGAGTGCAGCACTTTCACAGCATCATCATTCAGGACTTGGAATAGCTCCACTGGAATTCCATCACCTCCACTAGCTTTGTTTGTAGTGATGCTTTCTAAGGCCCACTTGACTTCACATTCCAAGATGTCTGGCTCTAGGTCAGTGATCACATCATCATGATTGTCTAGGTCTTGAAGCTGTTTTTTGTACAGTTCTTCTGTGTATTCTTGCCACCTCTTCTTAATAGCTTCTGCTTCTGTTAGGTCCACACCATCTCTGTCCTTTATCGTGCCCATCTTTGCATGAAATGTTCCTTTGGTATCTCTGATTTTCTTGAAGAGATCCCTAGTCTTTCCCATTCTGTTGTTTTCCTCTATTTCTTTGCATTGATCACTGAAGAAGGCTTTCTTATCTCTTCTTGCTATTCTTTGGAACTCTGCATTTAGATGTTTATATCTTTCCTTTTCTCCTTTGCTTTTCGCCTCTCTTCTTTTCACAGCTATTTGTAAGGCCTCCCCAGACAGCCATTTTGCTTTTTTGCATTTCTTTTCCATGGGGATGGTCTTGATCCCTGTCTCCTGTACAATGTCACGAACCTCATTCCATAGTTCATCAGGCACTCTATCTATCAGATCTAGGCCCTTAAATCTATTTCTCACTTCCACTGTATAATCATAAGGGATTTGATTTAGGTCATACCTGAATGGTCTAGTGGTTTTCCCTACTTTCTTCAATTTCAGTCTGAATTTGGCAATATTCCGCCTTAGTCTGGGCCTATATAGTACTATACGTTATGAAAATGATATACTAAAGGCTAAATCTAAATTAGAGAGTGACAGAAATGGGTACTTGAGTTCCAGAGTAGTGTTATAGCGAAAGGGTAAAGTAACTGGAGAGTCAGAACTAGCTTCCAGGATCAGATAAGAGAACTTTGCTCCAGCAACAGAACAGTTGCCGCCCTTATCTTAATGTGAGGAGCATCCTGTTTGTTCTTCCTGTTTCTTCTAAAGAGTACGTTAAAAGTCTGTTAAGGGCTTTCAGCGGCAGCTTTCCCCTTTATTGTGTTGATGGCCAGGAGGGATCACTCCTTCACTTGGATGAATCCAAGGCTTAACATCTTCAAGTTTAGTAGAAGAATTAGTTACTAGCAAAACCTGATGAGGCTCCACCCACTGGGTGGGGATTGGTTTTCTGGGAGTACTTCTTTCCAGGTTTTTCAAATGGGGGACATCTGTATGGTATACTTCATCCTGCTTTGGTGAGAGTGATAACTTCTGCCTTTTTGGAGGAATTACCTGGTACTAGACTTTCTGCCTGTAAGACTTCTTGTGAGGTCACGACCTGCATGTCTGCTTTATAACTTCCATAGTCCATGAGACTGCTCCTATCAGTGAAGTGTCTAACAGACTCCCACTGGAGTATTTAAAAATAATACAATTATTTTTTGGAATTAAGTTATTTTAATTCCAAAATTATTTTATGGAATTAAAACAGTAGGCAAAAATACCTAAAAAGATAGAGATTGGATTGGATTTAAAGCATTCTCATTTGGGAGAATTTTTATATTGCTTAAGTTTATACTTTATGTAGCATGTTAAAAATGTATTTTTTAAATGAATAGAAATAAATGATATAACTTTAAACCAGTTAAAGGATAATAAAGAAAACTTGATTTATCCCACATGCAGTACATGTAAATGGATTAAACTTATCTGTTAAAAGATTTTGGAATTAAATATATATGATATCAAAAGATTATAAGCATGATTGGGGAAAATGATACACATGTTGAAAGAAAACTGGAAAGTAAATATTAACATGAAATAGAACTTAAGGCAATAAATATTAATAGGGATAAAGAGGGATCAGATATGATGATGAAAGGAACAGAGTACTAAGGTTCCAACAGTCTTAAGTTTTTATACACCTAATGACATGTCTTTTCATATCATGACCAAAATATGACCATATTCGTTTGGCACAGTGAGGGGGTTCTATAGTAGAAGGTAAGACCCATGAGATTTCATATTCATTACTGTATCTCCAGTACTTAAAACAGTTCCTGGTTTATAGGTGCTCAAGTATTTGTTGAATGAATAAATAATTTAAAGAAATAATGGACAAGTCTAAGGATACCATAAGAATAAAAAACCAGGATGAGAATTTTTAAAAACCTCTCTGAGGTACTAGAAGATCATGCAGATAAAATTTAGTAAGGCCATAGACACTTTTTAACAACAAAATTCGTGAGCTTGCTATAATGGATATAATAAATTTTGCCCATAACAAAGAATAAGTTTATATGATACATTTATAAATATTGCTTGCAATTAGGTGGCAAAGCATGTCTTCACAATTCCAAGGAATCTATGCCATCTAGCACAGTGAAAAGATAATCTTTAGAAATTTCATGTTTAAAGACTGGAAACAGAACTAAACAATCCACAGCTTAGAGGAGGTCTTGTCTCAGGTCAGATCTGGAGAAGGAAATGGCAACCCACTCCGGTGTTCTTGCCTAGAGAATCCCATGGACAGAGGAGTCTGGCAGGCCATGGTCCATGGGGTCGCAGAGTCAGACATGGCTGAAGCCACTAAGCACACACAGTGGAAATATCAGGACTTGTGAAATGGAAGTAAAGCAAAACTAGAGGGGAATTTATGGTCTGAAATGCACTGTGAAACAGCAAGAAATGCTCGTAATATATTAAGTTTTATTGAAGAAGTTAAGAAAAGGACAGGGTAAATCCAAAGAAAGAAAGAAGATAGTGAAGAGCAGAAATAGAAAACAAAGTAAAACAGAGATGTTCAGCAAAACCAATAGATGAAGAAAATTAATAAAATTTTCTATTAATAAACTTTTAGCGGACAACTGAAAAGTAAAAAAGAAGAAACAAATAATGCTAGGAAGAAAAAAGTTAGGCAATTTTAGGGATAAAAAGATCATAGGAATAAGCAGGAATAGCTTTATGTTCATGATTTTGAAAACCTAAATTCCCACTTTCTTGAAAAATAGATTATATCAAGACTAATTCCAGAAAAAAAATCTAAATTAGTAGTTATAGAAATAAAGTGACTCTAAAAAAGAGGCACATTAGCGACCTAATATGGACATTGGTTAGATCCTAATTCTAATAGTCCAGTAGTGCAAAACCAAAGTTTACGAAATAATTGAAACATTCATTGGACATTTGATGATACTAAGGAATGTTTTTGGAGAGGGTAATAATAATGGTTAATTTTCTCAGCAGTAACATACTATAGTATTTAAGGGTTAAATATGACATGACATCATGGAATTGCTTCAAAATAACTGAGTATTATGGTGGTGGAGTGAATGTAGGTTACAGATTGCACTATAGCCACTAGCCATATGTGGGTAATTAAAATTAATTAAAATTTAAAAGATGAAATGACAGTTCTGCCCATTGAGTCGGTGATACCATCAAACCATCTCATCCTCTGTTGTCCCCTTCTCCCGCCTTCAATCTTTCTCAGTATCAGGGTCTTTTCAAATGAGTCAGCTCTTCGCATCAGGTGGCCAAAGTATTGGAGTTTCAGCTTCAACATCAGTCCTTCCAATGAGTATTCAGGACTGATTTCCTTTAGGATGGACTGGTTGGATCTCCTTGCAGTCCAAGGGACTTTCAAGAGTCTTCTCCAACACCACAGTTCAAAAGCATCAATTCTCCCAAATTAAGTCTGTAAATTCAATTCAGTTCCATAAAAATCGCAATAGACAAGATAATTGTGAAAAGAATAGGGGCAGGGTGCTTACCTAGAAGCTATCGGCTTATTTTAAAGGTATAGCAATATGGCAGCCCACTCCAGTGTTCTTGCCTAGAGAATCCCAGGGACAGGGGAGCCTGGTGGGCTGCCGTCTAGGGGGTCGCACAGGGTCGGACACGACTGAAGCGACTTAGCAGCAGCAGTAGCAGCAGCAATTAAGAAAGGCATTGTATCACTGATGCAGAGTTAGACAAATGTACCAGTGGCACAAAACTCCAGAAATGGACCCTAGGTAGATTAGACCTTGGCGTAGGGAGCAGTCATTTCTAATCAGTGTGAAAACTATGTTTTGGTAATAAATGGTCTTGGGATATTTGGTTTCAGGAGTATAATTTGACTTTAGACATCCTGGGTGTTTGTGGTGCTTCAGAGTGGAAATGTGCATTAGGCAGCTGAATATGTGTGTGAAGCTTAGCAGAGAGACTTGAATAGAAATAGTTATAGAAATTTGGGAATCATAAGCTTACAGGTAAAACTTTATTATGAAAACACTGAAATTACTTAGCACGAGAAGATAGCATGAGGAAAAAAGAGGACCTCAGGCGGAGCCCACTGCAACACTAACGTTTAAAGACTGGGTGGTGGCGCTGGTGGTAAAGAACCCAGCTGCCAGTGCTGGAGATGTAAGAGCCTTGGGTTTGTTCCCTGGGTCTGGAAGATCCCCTGGAGGAGGGCATGGCAACCCAGTCCAGTATTCTTGCCTGGAGAATCCCAAGAACAGAGGGGCCTGGTGGGCTGCAGTCCATGGAGTTGCAGAGAGTCGGACACGACTGAAGCAATGTAGCATTCACGCACGCACAGAGGCAGCAGAGCCAGTTGTAAGCCCGTTGAGGGCACATCTCAGGTTTCCGTCCCCTGCAGGTGGTGGGTGCTCCGTAAGTTTTTGCCAAGTAAGTAAGGGGATGGAGTGGCCAGAAATGTGAGAATTCAGCCTAGAAGACCCAGTGTCACAGTAGCTAGAGGAGAGAAGGAGGGAGCAGTCAAATGCTTCAAAGACCAGAAGATGGTGATTGAAAAGTGGCTTTCACAGCAAAGATGTCACTCACTGGTGACCCTGGGGAGGGCTAGTCTCGTGTTTCAGGAAGACACACTGGGGAAAGAGTCTTAAGAAATGCAGGTGGCAGACGTGCGGTTGGAAAGAGAACTGGTGGTGGATTGGAGGTCGCGTCGGGGCTCGGCAGAGCATGTGGACGTTCAGAGCAGTCGTGGGGATGAAGAGACTGCCACCACTTGAGGTGAGAGAAGTGAGTAGACCGGGGATTTACTCCTCCCCCCACCCCGCCACAATTATTTGTTCATTTTTGTGTTTTGATGGGAGAACACTGGACATCTAGTATTTCGAGGGGAAGAGTAGAAAGAGCTGAAAGTGTGTGAAGATAAAGAAGAGAAAGTTAATGAATGGATCAAGGTCCCTGTGGAAGTGAAAGAGATGAGAACATAGATGGTACATTTCCCTGTGAAAAGGATGAGAACTATTCCTCAGAAATAGGTAAGAATAGTGCTGATAAAAGTCCGTTTGGAATCTGGAGAAGGTGATGCAGATAAAGATGTGAAAACCAGCCAGGGTAGATTTCCTATGATATAATGAAGCTTAGGCTTGGGGGTGCCTTACCACATGGGCACCTTTGAGCACTCAGAATTGGTAGGAGCTGTCATGTCTTAGGGAGGGAGGATGAACAGAGTATAATCCCGAAGCATTTCTTTGTAAGCACTTCCAAAGGATTACCTAATGAAACTCCAGAAGAAAGGTATCAACATTTCTAAGACTCCAGGAAATTTATTGTGGTATCTTTTCTCGTTCTAAATTACTTTCATTTTAGTACCTAATTTGGTATTTGTGGTTTTGTGTGTAGTTATTTTTTTTAAAAGGAACTTCCTACCCTTCCCCTACCCCACTATTTGAATACAATTTGTTTCCCTCAATACCTCAATCAATCCCTGCTTGTAGGGATGGGGGCAGAAGTTGAAGGAGTTCATAGGCTTCATTTTCTGAGCGAAGTGAGAGACAAATCATTTGAAAGGGATGAAGGGAGGGTAGGCCACTTGGCAGAGTTGGTGGCTATTTGGGGCAGTTGTTGTGAAGGTAAGAAGAGAAACGACTAGGGACAGCAGAGGTCATCCTGGGAGCCCACTCCCAGCTTGTCTTGTGTCCCCCGTCCCCTGTCTTGGCTGTCCAAGTGTCGGAACAGAGAAAACACGTTTCAAGTTGGGGCTGCAGAATAGTATTACTAGAAAGAGGAGGGCTCTGATGGGCTTCCCTTGTGGCTCAACTGGTAAAGAATCCACCTGCAATTCAGGAGACCTGGGTTCGATCCCTGGGTTGGGAAGATCCCCTGGAGAAGGGAAAGGCTACCCACTCCAGTATTCTGGCCTGGAGAATTCCATGGACTATAGTCCACAGGGTCGCAAAGAGTTGGACAGGACTGAGTGACTTTCACTCACTCACTCAGCTGGTGTGTTGAAGGAGCAGGTAGAGAGAAGGTGAAGTGATGCACCCTGGAATTGAGGCTGATTCTGGAAGGAAGTAGAACCACGAGATGGCTGCTCACTCCCGGGAAAGTAAGGATGGAAGGTTTGTTGAGGCTGGAGAGCAGTGAACTGGAAGTAGTCGAGATGCTGAGAGAGTTGAACGTTAGAAAATTAGGTATGGAGCAGCTTATTCTAGAAAAAGCTGAAAGGGCCAGTGTTGGCATTTGAGGAAATCTAGAGGGAAGGAGAATCCCAGGGATGGAGGAGCCTGTTGGGTGCCGTCTATGGGGTCGCACAGAGTCGGACACGACTGAAGCAACTTAGCAGCAGCAGCAGCAGAGGGAAGGAAGACGGAGTAGATTTCTGCCGCACTCAGACACATTCAGGACGCGGTGGAGGGGAACCTGCTCGGGTGTGTGTGTGTGTTTAAGGTAATACTGTAAAGGTTTTTGTGAAGTGACAGCAACTCTTTAAACAAGTGAGAAAATAAGAAACAGTGACCTTTAAAACAGTGATCTTTACAAGTTTACCTGTTGCTTAAACAGTTTGCTTAGTCATCAGTTGATGTACTAGAGCCACAAGAAAATTTTTTTAAGCTTTTTATTTTGTTATTCCTAACAGATTTTCTTACACATGTACACCAAGCATTAGTTAGATTATTTCCCCCTCATCTCTATAAGGCTGCCAGACGTTTTTACTGTATTAAAATAAACCAAAGACCATTTCTCACGAGTTCCTCAAGGCATCTTCTTTCTTTTCTCTTATTCCAAAAGAAAAAAGAAGAAATGTTTCATCCAGAGACAGCCTAATTCTAGAATACTGAGGTGTTCTAAAAACCGTCGCATCATATTTAGATCATCTTCACTTAGTTGGTTAAATCGTTGCATGAAAGGTGAGTGATTAGATAGTTGAGCAGCATCTTCTTTGTCAGGATGCCAATAAGTAACAATTAAATTTCAAAGATTTTAAACAATATTGGGTACCATCTTAAAGGATTTGAAGAAAGTCTAAACACTTCGATGGGTCCTAAGTATACCTTCCATTCAGAGTGCTTTTCACTTCTGTAGGGACTTCACAGTCACCAAAGATAAATATAAGTATCTATCTATATGCATATATATCAAAGGCATTTAAAGTTTTTTGACACCTATATTGATATTCTCAATAACCTCTTTTCCTATTTCCTACTAATCATTGTTCACAATTGGATACGGTTTGAATAATAATCATCAAGGTACCAGCAAAATACTACTCTAATGAGTCTGCTTTAAATTTTGTTTTAATAGAAAAGTTTTTTTCCAAGTCTTGAAACATCTAACTCTGTGGTCAATCTATTGTGATTGTGACATGTTCTTTTTTTTTTTCATTGTATGATTCCAATTATAATAACATTTTGTAAGTGACAAAACTATAGAGATAGTAAAAAGGCCCGTGTTTGCCAGGGTTTAGAGGAAGGCAGAGGGAAGGGATGAATATATGATGCACAGTCAATTTTTAGAGCAGCGGAACTATTCTGTAATGATGTGTTCTTATAGTTAAAAGAAATATTTGTAATTACATGCTAATTTAAATCTGTTACAATTGTTCTAAATGCACAGAATGTCCCTGGCTGCTTATTGTGTCGTCTGCTGTAGAAGAATGGGAACCTCGACTCCTCCGCCAAAAAGCGGCACATACTGGAGAGATATCAGTGAGTACAGTTTAAACGACAGTATTTTCTAGTAGAAACAGTGATAGAATTCTGGTTAAGTTTCCAGGGTGGTCCGCAAAAACTTATTTAATCCTTGATAAATCTCAGATTTGTTTACAGCTTTTCTGTTCTGATGGTTCACCCCCAGTTTGTAGGCCCGGAGGCACGAATAGTCCTTTTTCTTGGGAATCTCCCCCTCCCTTTGTTCCTGTCAGGTTCGTACTCATCCTTATAAATTCAAGTCACTCCATTCTTCAGCAGCTATTTATTAAGCTCCTATAACACTGGTGCCAGACCCATGTATTAGGTTCTGGGAATTCAGTGGAGAGCCAGGAAGATGTTTCGCTTGCCCTCTAAGAACTTAAGATCTAGCACCAGTCTCCTGTCTGTATTTGTAAATATTTATGTTTATTACTAACCTTTATTTGTAAAATGAGAATATTAGCCTAGGCCATCTTTCATTCATTCTGCTATGTGCTAGGTACTGTTACTAGGCCCCGAGGGTACAGTACTGAATAAGACAAAGTCTGTGTATTTATGTTATTTATTACCAATCTTTATTTGTAAAACAAGAATATTAGCCAAGGCTGTCTTTCATTCATTCTGCTGTGTGCTGGGCACTATTACTAGGCCCCGAGGGTACAGTACTGAATAAGACAAAGTCTGTCCTCATGGAGCTTCCTTTTGGTCTTTAAGAGAGATCAGTTTTTAGGATAGATCCTTTTCATCTGGAAAATTCTGTGATTTTGTATTTTAAAAATACAGAAAGGAGTGGAACAGAGAAGGGAGCTTTCCTTCTCTCATCATTTCTAGCAGAACAAACTCAAGAGTAGTGAATATACTGTAGTATAGCAGAAAAGGCTGTGAGTCTGCATTCTGTCTCCAGGGCTTAGTGAAAAAGAAACATCCTAGTATGAAGAAACAGGGGCAGCAGTACAGGAGGAAACAAACCAGCTGCTCCTCGGCAAGTCCAGGAAGCCATCTTGGAATAAAGAAGACTTCCTGGAATTGTCCTCTTTCCTGTTCTGGAACCCTTTCCTAGAATTTGGGAGGAATGTCCATCTCCCTGGGCTGATATGTGGGGAAGTCAGTGGAGAGTTCCTTAACCCTCAGTAGGGAGGAGAAATGTTTTCTTGGCAGCATTATTTGAAGGTCTGAACAAAACCCTGAACAAAGCTTCTATACATCCAACAAATTATACATTGACATTGTCTTTTTTTCCCCTTTCTTTTTGAAGGAAATATAATAAAGTTTACTGGATCACTTATTTTAGGGTAAGTGTCAACTGTGAAATATTAATTGACTTCATTATACTACTGTTTGAGAGCTCAGTGGAAGGAATTTACAGGTAGCATAGGGGTACTGAAAGGGTATAGATTTTGGAATCTGTGAACATGTGGATTCATCACTGGTTAATCACTTGTTCTGTCACTTCAGTGTTGTCTTGATCCAGTTACTTTAAGCCCTGAGGAGTGTTTTCTCTTGGATCTAAGTGTAGATCTGGGAATTCTGCCCCCTGGCACTGTGGCTCTGAGGAAAGCACTTGACCAGTACAGAGCAGGCACTCACTGACTAGCTTTCATATACCTAAGATCACATCTTCTGTTAGGTTGTGAAGAGGTTCAAGAAAGCTGAAATCAACTGTAGTCAAAATTATTTTTGAAAGTCCTTTGAGTCACCATAAAGCTGTTATGAAAGGAATTGAGGTTGACTGAGAAAACCACTAGATTGACACTCCCATTTCATGCTGTTTCAGAGGCACATGTTTAATGAATGGAGTGATTTTCTTCCAAAGGTTGTTATTTTTCATTCTCTTTTCTTCTTTTTGGAGAGGAGGGATGGATATATATTAAGTGTATGTCCAATGCTGCTCTAGTGTTTCTGTTAATAATATTCTTTTTCATTAGTGTAAATATGAAATCAAGTCTTAGATGCTAAAATGATAAAGTAGATATATTTGCCATTTTATCCAAATACATACATTTCTCCATGACATTGTAAGGTGAGACAGGACATATTTAGAGGATTTTTTTCCTTGGACTTATTCCAGGCAAAAGATGAATGTTTTATTCTTTTCTGTGATGCAGTTTCTTTGTTTATATCACAGTAAAATTCAGGAATATTGTGAAAAATCACGATTTCTAGTAAAGAATTTTGTCTTTCATGAAACATGTGATAAAAATACTGAATAGATTTGTTTGTTTTGGCAGCTCTGGTCGATCCCCCCAGAGAGGCGATGACTCTCGAGAGCTTTCTCTCCATTCTTCTGGTGCTGGCAGTGTCTGGCCTTTCTGTCTTCCTTGCTTTTGCTGTAGGGTGGGAAGCTCAGGAAAAGGCTTCATATAACTGTTGTTTCTAAGCTCTGAGTTCACAGAGTGCAGCCTTTGTGTCTGGATATAAGGAGTGTGTAGGTCAATCTGACTAGGGGGAAAAAATCCTGCACTTTAGGATATACAACATGGTATTTCACTTAAAAACAAATTCTAGTTTGCTTCCCCCCACCTCCACCGTGTAGCTTGCAGCATCTTAGTTTCCCAACCAAGAACTGAACCCGGGCCCTTGGCAGTGAAAGGGCAGAGTCCTAACCACTGGGTCGTCAGAGCAGTCCTTGTGTTTCACTTCTAATATTTGATTTTAGGTTTAACGCGGAGAAGGCAATGGCACCCCACTCCAGTACTCTTGCCCGGAAAATCCCATAGGCGGAGGAGCCTGGTAGGCTGCCGTCCATGGGGTCGCGAAGAGTCGGACATGACTGAGCGACTTCACTTTCACTTTTCACTTTCATGCATTGGAGAAGGAAATGGCAACCCACTCCAGTGTTCTTGCCTGCAGAATCCCAGGGGCGGGGGAGCCTGGTGGGCTGCCGTCTATGGGGTCACACACAGTCAGACACGACTGAAGTGACTTAGTTTAGGTTAACGCTTAGGAGAGAAGAAATTTTCATATGCTAGTGTTAAGGAGTACAGATTGACTAATCTTTTTAAAAAACACTTTGGCATTATCTAGTAAAGTTGAACAATATATATATACTTTCAGAAAGTCTGTAATTTTACTTCTAAGTATGTATCTTGGAGAAACATATGTATATATAGAACACGAGTATGTATCTTAGAGGAACATATACACATGTGTACAGTGCAGAAGTATATGATGTATATATAACACACGGTTAGTAATTGACTCAAAACAGAAATTCCCTAAATACCCATCTGTGGTAGAATGGATAAGTAAGTCGTTATATAGCCACACAGTGGATGAATCACATGCCACGTGAAAATGTAAGTGCTTGAACTCCAGATACATGTAACAACATGGGTGAATCTCACAGGAAGAAGGCTGAACTAAAGAATACATACAGTGAGATTCCATTCCTTTGAAATTCACAGACAAAATTAAGCCTTGTTGTTTAAAGGTTCGTGTTTAGGTGGTGAACTATAAAGAATAGCAAGGATATTATTATAATCGGAGAGTAATAATTGGCTATAAAGATGAGAGACAGGGTCAGGATCAGGGAGGGACACACTGTGGGCTTCTGGGTTCTGTTAATGTTTTTTGCCTGGGAATGTAATGCAGATATTTCTTATTATTTGTTAAGGTGAAATGTGTTTATATATTTGTATATATATATGTATAATGTATGTTATATACACATTACCATATTCACACTATGTTTCCCAATAAAACAGAAAGAAAAAATTCTACAGAAAGCTTATTAAAAAAGAGTGGCTCCTGTGTTATATTTAGATTATATGTTTATGATGAATTTTTTGTTTCTTTTTAAGAGGCTCTTTATTTATTACATATGAAGTTCTGGCCTTGAAGAAGTCTTTGACATTAGATACTCAAGTGGTAGAAAGAGAAAAAATGAAGTCATATATATATGTGCACACAGTTTCTTTAGATAAAACAGAAAATCATGGTAAGTTCATGGTAAAGTAATTCCATCTTTGTGAACAATGGAAGCTAGTTATTGAATTTTAAAAATGAGTATTTAGGAATGTAAATTGGTACAAACACTATGGAAATAGTATTCAGATTCCTTAAAAAATTAAAAATAGAACTATATTAGAACCAGCAATTCCATCCCTGGGTATTTATTCAAAGAAAATTCTAAAAGATTATCCACCCCTCTATTCAGTGCAGCATTATTTACGATAGCCAAGATATGAAAGCAACCTAAGTGCCCATCAATAGATGAATGGGTAAAGAAGATATGTGTGTATATATACAGAACGGAATATTGCTCAGCCATAAAAAGGAATGAAACCTTGCCATTTGTAACTACACGATAGACCCAGAGGGTATAAATGCTGATTGAAATAAGTCAGACAGAGAAAGACAAAATACTGTGTGATTTCATGTATATGTGGGATCTAACAATCGAACATGAGTAGCAAAACAGAAAGCGAGTCATTCATATAGAACACCTACAGGTGGTTGCAGAGGGTCGGGGTTTGGGGAAGGGAAGAAATAGGTGAGGGAGACTGAGAGGTACAATCTTTTGGTTACAAATAAATGAGTTACAGATATAAAGTGTTCAGTGTGGGGAATGTGGTCAGTAATTATGCACTGCTCTTTTTGGTGAGAGATGATAACTAGATTTAGCATGCTGATCATTTTGAAATATATAGAAGTATGAAATTACTTCATGTGACTGGCAGAAATTAAAACTAAAATGTTTCACAGTAAAGGAATATTTTCTTAACTGTCTCCTAGCCATATTAAGAGTATCAAACTAAAAGAAATAACTTTGTGAAGGAAAAGCTTCTCCCCAACCACCCAGTTTTAAAAGTGATCAGGAGGATTAGATACAGAACAGAGAAAAGTAGAAAAATAAAGGATATAAAAAATCCATAGTTCCTGCCCCAGTGATTGTTATATTGTGATATCAACAGTCCCGGTGGCTCAGTGGTAAAGAATCTGCCTGTCAATGCGAGAGACACAGGTTTGATCCCTGGGTTGGGAAGATCCCCTGGAGAAGGGAATGGCAGCCCACTCTGGTATTCTTGCCTAGAGAACTCCATGGACAGAGGAGCCTGGCAGGCTACAGTCCATGGAGTTGCAGAGTCAGACAGAACTTAGCAACTAAACAACCACAATACCAGTAACTAACACAGTGTTGTAAGTCAATTATACATCAAGAACAAACAGACTCATAGAGAAGAGATCAGATTTGTGCTTACCATTGACAGGGCATGTGGGGGCAGGGAGAACTGAATGAAGGTGGTCAAAATGTACAAACTTCCAGTTATAAGATAAATAAGTACTCAGGGTGTAATGTACATTAATAAATATAAATGTAATTAACACTGCTGTATGTTATATATGAAAATGATTATGAGAATGAATCAGAGTTTTCATTACAAGGAAAAAATTTTTTTCTATTTCTTTAATTTTGTATCCATGAGATGATAGATGTTCACTAAATGTTATGGTACTTGTTTCATGATGTATGTAAGTCAAATCATTATACTGTTTACTTTAAACTTATATGGACCTGTATATCAATTGTAGCACAATAAAACTTGAAGAAAAAAACAATAAAATTTTAAAAAAATGAATACAATATTAATAAAAGAGGTTCCGCTAACTGTAAGAACAACCAGACCTGTAAGAGCCAAGTTGCTAAGGAATTAATTGAAAGTCAAATTTTGGACTTCACATATTTAACCCAAATTTGCAGCTCTCCTGTAACTAAGTCAGGTGAAGACTAGCCGACTGTTTTAGTCTAAACTTGGAGTTCCTTGGTGGCTCAGCTGGTAAAGAATCCACCTGTTATGCGGGAGACCTGGATTCGATCCCTGGGTTGGGAAGATTCCCCTGGAGAAGGGAAAGGCTACCCACTCCAGTATTCTGGCCTGGAGAATTCCATGGACTGTACAGTCCATGGGGTCGCAAAAAGTCGGACATGACTGAGCGAGTTTCACTTTCACTTGGAGTTCTTTACTTCACGAGGACTGTCCGTTCAGAAGCTGGTCCTCAGTTTAGCAAACATGAAAACGTGATTTTTGTTACTTAGCTCAGAGGTATTTTTGCTCTAAGGCATTTATTATTATGCACCCTAAACTCATGGGATGGATTCATAAATATAAATACCAACTTATTTACAGAGGAAAAAAAAAATGTGTCATTAAGGTTGGAAAACTTGGCTCTACTAGTCGAAACCCTCCCCTCCTCCATATTTAGGTTAGATGGAAACCCAATTAGTAATCAGATGGTTGCTTGGTGAACATGAACTTTTAGAGCAGAGTATCTTTTCATCAGGATATGGGTAGCCTGGCCAAGTCATCACACTGGATTTACAGCTGCCTGTTGTACATCGTCAGCCAGAATACCCATGCCTGTGAGCACTTTACGTTCCCCGAGTCTGGCAGGTTCTGCGGCTCCCCTGTCTGCAGCTGCATCTATCACCGCCCTCTCCAGTCTGTATGTATTGTTAGTATACCCTACTTATTCCAACATGCTTTCATGGTGTGTTACGTTAATTACACAGCTAATTTTTATAGCATATAATTTACTTATATAGTAAAGCTGAATCTCATTAGTCAAGTATCTCTAATTTTTGCTTTGAGAGGGGTATTTTTAAGTGACATTTTCTCAAATATAGTTAATCCTGTGTTATATATGAGGATTTTTGTTGGCTTGAGTTAGTGTGTTTGCTTTTGTTTTGTTTTCACCTTTTCCCTGACTAGGAAAGCAGTTTTGGAGGGAGAGTGGGAATTCGGAGACTCCGTGTTCCCATAATGGTTTTAGTTGCTTTAATAGTGACAGTAAAAAAAGAAAGATGCTATTTTACATTTTCTTTTTAAAAAATCGGAACTTAATTTATACATTTTTCTTTGAAGTATTGGAGCACAGCATTTAGAGTACCTGTTTCGTTTTATTTACATCTGTAATCATTCTAGGAATCACCTACCAGGCAAGAAAAGAGCTTCACAAAGCAGTAAGAAAAGTATTGGCAACATCAGCCAGGATATTTCGGGGTCCATTTGCTGGTAAGTATCACATACTTAATTGAGAATCCTCATCAGTAATCTGAAAGTCATTCAATGATCAACCTGAGATTTTTTTTTCCATTTCTTGTGCTAAGATTTATTATAACTATGGAAAATTGAATAACCTTGTTCTCTTGGGCTATACTTAATTTTAAGGACTTGATGCCTTGGAAAGATTTTTCCTTCTATCTTTATGGATGCATTATTTTTAGATAGTTGTCGGACTCTTTGTGACACCATGGACTGTAGCCTATCAGGCTTCTCCATCCAAGGAATTTTCCAGGCAAGAGTACTAGAGTGGGTTGCCATTTCCTTCTCCAGTGGATCTTCCTGACCAAGGGATCAAACCCGGATCTCTGCATTGCAGGCAGACACTTTACCCTCTGAGCCACCAAGAAAGCCCAAATAAATATTGAGACTCTTTTGATGAATATTTCAAAATATTTGTTAGAAAATCATTTCCATGCTTTCTCATATTGCATCAAAATTATAGATTCACAATTGGGCAAATCTACATTGTGGAGCTAGCTGTAAAAGGGCTGACCTGATCTCCTTACAAAGTTGGTGTGGTGAAAAAGGAAAGGTGGGAAAACTTTCTAGAATTAAGATACTAAAGAGACTTAACCAAATCCTGTTGTTTTTTTTTTTTTAAAACAGCTCTAAAGATATTTTGAGAAAAGTTGGAGGAATTTAAAGATGGAGTTAGACTGATTTTTAGATGATCTGGAAGATTTTTGTTAGTATTCTTAGGTGTTATAATGGCATTGTGATTATATAGGAAAATGTAGGCTTATTCTTAGGAGATGCATTTAGAATTATGGAAGGGTAAAATATCATTACTTCTGCAACTTTCTTTCACACAGTTTAGGAAAAAAGTATATACACATCCAGGGGAATTCTCTGGTGGTCCAGTGGTTAGGAGTATACGCTTTCTCTGTCAAGGGCCTGGGTTTAATCCCTCGTCAGGGAACTAAGATCCCACAAGCTGCTCAGCACAGCAAAAAAGTAAAATAAATTATATACACCATGCAGATTAAACAGCTATGGCAAAATAAGAACATTTATTAAATCTAGTTGTGGTAAACATGTGGCTGTTAATGTATTATTATTTTAATCTATCTCATATACTTGACATTTCTCATAACAAAAAGTTTCTTTAGGGAAAAGGAGCCAAAAAGAAACAAAGACCTTATTGTGAAAGCCAACATAATATATAAAACAAAAGCATGTACATATTATATGTAACAAATGAAACATCGTAATATGACAGAACTGAGAACAAGACTATTAGTCATAATCAACACCTGGCGTTGGATTTAACTTCCCTATTGTAGATTTCAGATTCTTAACAAACTACCGTCTTACATGTGAGGATGAAAACGTTTTAACAGTTCACATTGTCTTTTTTTGTTACCGCGAAGACACTTTTAGTACAGTCGATATAGAAGATCACGACTGCGCCGTGTGGCTGTTGTTGAGGAAGAGCCAGTCAGATGACAGAGCAGCCCGACTGCGGGCCGTCCAGGAGATGTCGGAGGCCCGTCACTGGCACGGTAAGGAGACGCCTGCGCGCACCGCACATGTTGGCAAGCTCGTGATCTCTAATGTGAAGTGAAGGGCCAGAGACACCAAAGAAGGAGAATAATTCAGGAAATATTAACATGTGTAAACAATATTTTCAGAAACTTTAAAAGAAACTCCAGTGATAAAGTACGAAACCTGCTGGCCTGGTGGCCATGGGGTGTTTGGTAAGAACCCCCTGAAAACGGAGGTAGATATATTTGTATAAACTTTCTACCAGAATAAAGTTTTTATACTTGATGGGAGAAACCCTTGATTCTGATAGGTATAGCTTAATGTGTTGGCATGTTTTTTCATTCCTGTTTATTGAGATATATTTTAATTGCTGGCTGCACCAAAGTGATATGTGCTTTCAGTTGACAGTCTCTTGGCTTTAATATAATAATTAGTCAAATGTACCTAATTGGCATGTGTATGTTTGTTTTGTAAGAAAGGTTTTTAATATTGTATTTAAAATTGCAGGTTCTGCGGTAAAAGTACATGAGCAAGAGCTAAGATCTGCTCTGAATATAGTACGGGGACTAAAGTATACTTTGTTAGTAGAGGGCTTCCCTGGTGGCTCAGATGGTAAAGCGTCTGCCTGAAATGTGGGAGACCCAGGTTCGATCCCTGGGTCGGGAAGATCCCTGGCGAAGGAAACGGCAACCCACTCCAATATTCTTGCCTAGAAAATTCCGTGGATTGAGGAGCTTGGTGGGCTATAGTCCACAGGGTCGCAAAGAGTCGGATACGACTGAGCGACTTTGCTTTTGTTTTTTTTTCGCTTTCCCTGGTGGCTCAGACAGTACAGAATCTGCCTGCAATGCAGGAAACCTGGGTTTGATCTCTGGGTCGGGAACATCCCTTGCAGGAGGAAATGGCAACCCACTCCAGTATTCTTGTCTGGAGTATTACATGGACAGAGAAGCCTGGTAGACTACAGTTCATGGGGTCACAAAGAGTCGAATACAGCTGAGTGACTAACACTTTCACTTTCACAAACATGTAAAAAAAATAATGTTTTCAAAGAAAAGTTTACTTTCAGAATAAGATCTCTGTCTCCATACGAGTTAGTTAGTCAGTTTGATTGGTGACTATAGTAATTTATAATGTAAAAATAAGCTTACTTAATCTGAGTGGTCATCTGAATTAAATTCACCCATTTCAGTCCATTTTAGTTCACTAATTCCTAAATTGTCGATGTTCACTCTTGCGGTCTCCTGTTTGACCACTTCTAATTTACCTTGATTCGTGGACCTAACATTTCAGTGTCCTATGTGATATTGCTCTTTACAGCATTGGACTTCACTTCCATCACCAGTCACATTCACAACTGGGTGTTGTTTTCGCTTTGGCTCCGTCTCTTCATTCTTTCTGGAGTTATTTCTCCATTCTTCTCCAGTAGCATATTGGACACCTACCGAACAACCTGGGAAGTTCATCTGTCAGTGTCATATCTTTTTGCCTTTTCATACTGTTCATGGGGTTCTCAAGGCAAGAATACTGCAGTGGTTTGCCATTCCCTTCTCCAGGAGACCACGTTTTGTCAGAACTCTCCACCATGACCCATCCATCTTGGGTGGCCCTAGTTTCATGGCTCATAGTTTCATTGAGTTTGACAAGGCTATGGGCCATGTGTGATCAGTTTGATTAGTTTTCTGTGATTGTGGTTTTCATTCTGTCTGCCCTTTGACAGATAAGAGGCTTATGGAAGCTTCCTGATGGGAGAGACTGACTGAGGGGGAAACTGTGTCTTATTCTGATGGACTGGGCCATGCTCAGTAAATCTTTAATCCAATTTTCTGTTTATTGGTGGGCTGGGATGTGTTCTCTCCCTGTTGTTTGACCTGAGACCACACTATGGTGGAGGTAATTAAAAGACACTTGCTCCTTGGAAGAAAAGCTATGACCAGCCTAGACAGCATATTAAAAAACAGAGACATTACTTTGCTAACAAAGGTCCATCTAGTCAAAGCTATGGTTTTTCCGGTAGTCATGTATGGATGTGAAAGTTGGACTATAAAGAAAGCTAAACACCAGAGAATTGATGCTCTTGAACTATGGTGTTGGAGAAGACTCTTAAGAGTCGCTTGGACTGCAAGGAGATCCAATCCCAGTCAATCTTAAAGGAAATCAGTCCTGAATCTTCACTGGCAGGACTGATGCTGAAGCTGATGCTCCAGTACTTTGGCCACCTGATGCAAAAAACTGACTCATTGGAAAAGACCTTGATGTTGGAAAAGAATGAAGGCAGGAGGAGAAGGGGACAACAGAGGATGAGATGGTTAGATGGCATCACAACTTGATGGATATGAGTTTGAGCAAGCTCCAGGAGTTGGTGATGGACAGGGAAGCCTGGTGTGCTGCAGTCCATGGGGTTGCAAAGAGTCGGACACGACTGAGCGACTGAATTGAACTAGTTCAGTGGAGAATGTGAGTGGTGGTTTAGAATAAAAATCTGTTTCAAAATCTGCCTTCCAAGATTCCATTCAGATTTCTGCTCTATCAGAAACATCAAAGTTGGAGCCCTGGCATGTAGATTTTGAAAAAGTTCCACACTTGATTCTGACACCCAGGTTACATAGGGCTATTATTAAAAATAATGTCTCCTCCAGTGGTTGCAGGTTTTTTGTTTTATTTTGTTTTGGTTTTGACACATATCTTAATCCATTTGGGATGCTGTGGCAAAATGCTGTAGACTAGGTAGCTTATTTTGGGCTTCCCTGGTGGCTCAGATGGTAAAGAATACACCTGCAATGTGGGAGACCTGGGTTTGATCCTGGGCTGGGAAGATCCCCTGGAGAAGGGAATGGCTACCCACTCCAGTATTCTGGCCTGGAGAATTCCATGGATTATATAGTCCATGGGGTTGCAAAGAGTCGGATACGACTGAGCGACTTTCGCTTTTCAGGTAGCTTGTTTCACTTTTCAGGTAGCTTATAAATAACAGAAATTTATTTCTCACGGTTTTCTGGAGGCCAAGAAATACAAGATCAGGGCAGCAGACGTGGCACCCTGGTGTCTGGTAAGGATGGAGGGTCCCTTTTACAGGAGCACTAATCCCAGTCATGAGCGCTCCAAATCACCTTGCAAAGGCCCTACCTCCAAATCCCACGACATTAGGGATTAGGTTCCAACACATGAATTTGGGAGGGACACAAACATTCACTCTATCATATCAGATCAGATCAGTCACTCAGTCGTGTCCGACTCTGCGACCCCATGAATCGCAACACGCCAGGCCTCCCTGTCCTGGAGTTCACTTAGACTCACCAAGTCCCGGAGTTCACTTAGACTCACATCCATCGAGTCAGTGATGCCATCCAGCCATCTCATCCTCTGTCGTCCCCTTCTCCTCCTGCCCCCAATCCCTCCCAGCATCAGGGTCTTCTCCAATGAGTCAACTCTTCGCATGAGGTGGCCAAAGTACTGGAGTTTCAGCTTTAGCATCATTCCTTCCAAAGAAATCCCAGGGCTGATCTCCTTCACAGTGGACTGGTTGGATCTCCTTGCAGTCCAAGGGACTCTCAAGAGTCTTCTCCAACACCACAGTTCAAAAGCATCAATTCTTCGGTGCTCAGCCTTCTTCACCGTCCAGCTCTCACATCCATACATGACCACAGGAAAAACCATAGCCTTGACTAGACGAACCTTTGTTGGCAAAGTAATGTCTCTGCTTTTGAATATGCTATCTAGGTTGGTCATAACTTTCCTTCCAAGGAGTAAGCATCTTTTAATTTCATGGCTGCAGTCACCATCTGCAGTGATTTTGGAGCCCAGAAAAATAAAGTTTGACACTGTTTCCACTGTTTCCCCATCTATTTCCCATGAAATGATGGGACCGGATGCCATGATCTTCATTTTCTGAATATTGAGCTTTAAGCCAACTTTTTCACTCTCCACTTTCACTTTTATCAAGAGGCTTTTCAGTTCCTCTTCACTTTCTGCCATAAGGGTGGTGTCATCTGCATATCTGAGGTTATTGATATTTCTCCCAGCAATCTTGATTCCAACTTGTGTTTCTTCCAGTCCAATGTTTCTCATGATGTACTCTGCATATAAGTTAAATAAGCAGGGTGACAATATATAGCCTTAACGTACTCCTTTTCCTATTTGGAACCAGTCTGTTGTTCCATGTCCAGTTCTGACTGTTGCTTCCTGACCGGCATACAGATTTCTCAAGAGGCAGATCAGGTGGTCTGGTATTCCCATCTCTTTCAGAATTTTCCACAGTTGATTGTGATCCACACAGTCAAAGGCTTTGACATAGTCAATAAAGCAGAAATAGATGTTTTTCTGGAACTCTCTTGCTTTTTCCATGATCCAACGGATGTTGGCAATTTGATCTCTGGTTCCTCTGCCTTTTCTAAAACCATCTTGAACATCAGGAAGTTCACGGTTCACATATTGCTGAAGCCTGGCTTGGAGAATTTTGAGCATTACTTTACTAGTGTGTGAGATGAGTGTAATTATGTGGTAGTTTGAGCATTCTTTGGCATTGCCTTTCTTTGGGATTGGAATGAAAACTGACCTTTTCCAGTCCTGTGGCCACTGCTGAGTTTTCCAAATTTGCTGGCATATTGAATGCAGCACTTTCACAGCATCATCTTTCAGGATTTGGAATAGCTCCACTGGAATTCCATCACCTCCACTAGCTTTGTTGGTAGTGATGCTTTCTAAGGCCCACTTGACTTCACATTCCAGGATGTCTGGCTCTAGGTCAGTGATCATACCATCGTGATTATCTGGGTTGTGAAGATCTTTTTTGTACAGTTCTTCTGTGTATTCTTGCCACCTCTTCTTAATATCTTCCATATTACCATTAGGTCCATACCATTTCTGTCCTTTATCGAGCCCATCTTTGCATGAAATGTTCCTTTGGTATCTCTGATTTTCTTGAAGAGATCTCTAGTCTTTCCCATTCTGTTGTTTTCGTCTATTTCTTTGCACTGATCGCTGAAAAAGGCTTTCTTATCTCTTCTTGCTATTCTTTGGAACTCTGCATTCAGATGTTTGTATCTTTCTTTTTCTCCTTTGCTTTTCGCTTCTCTTCTTTTCACAGCTATTTGTAAGGCCTCCCCAGACAGCCATTTTGCTTTTTTGCATTTCTTTTCCATGGGGATGGTCTTGGTCCCTGTCTCCTGTACAATGTCACAAACCTCATTCCATAGTTCATCAGGTACTCTATCAGATCTAGGCCCTTAAATCTATTTCTCACTTCCACTGTATAATCATAAGGGACTTGATTTAGGTCCTACCTGAATGGTCTAGTGGTTTTCCCTACTTTCTTCAATTTCAGTCTAAAATTTGGCATTAAGGAGTTCATGGTCTGAGCCATAGTCAGCTCCTGGTCTTGTTTTTGCTAACTGTATAGAGCTTCTCCATTTTTGGCTGCAAAGAATATAATCAATCTGATTTCAGTGTTGACCATCTGGTGATGTCCATGTAGAGAGTCTTCTCTTGTGTTGTTAGAAGAGGGTATTTGTTATGACCAGTGCATTTTCTTGGCAAAACTCTATTAGTCTTTGCCCTGCTTCATTCCGTATTCCAAGGCCAAATTTGCCTTTACTCCAGGTATTTCTTGACTTCCTACTTTTGCATTCCAGTCCCCTATAATGAAAAGGACATCTTTTTTGGCTATTAGTTCTAAAAGGTCTTGTAGGTCTTTATAGAACCATTCAACTTCAGCTTCTTGAGCGTTACTGGTTGGGGCATAGACTTGGATTACTGTGACATTGAATGGTTTGCCTTGGAAACAAACAGAGATCATTCTGTCGTTTTTGAGATTGCATCCAAGTACTGCATTTCGGACTCTTTTGTTGACCATGATGGCCACTCCATTTCTTCTGAGGGATTCCTGCCTGCAGTAGTAGATATAATGGTCATCTGAGTTAAATTCACCCATTCCAGTCCATTTGAGTTTGCTAATTCCTAGAATGTCGACATTCACTCTGGCCATCTCTTGTTTGACCACTTCCAGTTTGCCTTGATTCATGGACCTGACATTCCAGGTTCCTGTGCAATATTGCTCTTTACAGCATCGGACCTTGCTTCTATCACCAGTCACATCCACAGCTGGGTATTCATTTTGCTTTGGCTCCATCCCTTCATTCTTTGTGGAGTTATTTCTCCACTGATCTCCAGTAGCATATTGGGCCCCTACTGACCTGGGGAGTTTCTCTTTCAGTATCCTATCATTTTGCCTTTTCATACTGTTCATGGGGTTCTCAAGGCAAGAATACTGAAGTGGTTTGCCATTCCCTTCTCCAGTGGACTACATCCTGTCAGATCTCTCCACCATGACCTGCCCATCTTGGGTTGCCCCACAGGCATGGCTTAGTTTCATTGAGTTAGACAAGGCTGTGGTCCTGGTGTGATTAGACTGACTAGTTTTCTGTGAGTATGGTTTCAGTGTGTTTGCCCTCTGATGCCCTCTATTCACTCTACAGTAATACATAAAGAATGGAACAGTGAAATCATGAAGGCTAAACCAAAGTACTGCTATCTGGGACCTCACATTATTCATCAGCATCATGAAATGCCAGAGCACCACCATAGCAGTACCAGGGGATGATGGATCTAAATTGAACCGCAGGTTTTTATTGATGTTGTTCAGTTGCTAAGTTATGTCTGACTCTGCTACGCTGGACTGTAGCATGCCAGGCTCCTCTTTCCTTCACTGTCTCCGGGAGTTTGCTCAAACTCGTGTTCATTGAGTCAGTGATGCTATCTAACCATCTCATCCTCTGCCACCCCTTCTTTTGCCTTCAGTGTTTCCCAGCATCATGGTCTTTTTCAATGAGTTGGCTCTTTGCATCAGGTGGCCAAAGTATTAGAGCTTCAACATCAGTCCTTCTAATGAATATTTAGGATTGAGTTCCTTTAGGATTGATTGGTTTGATCTCCTTGCAGGGTTTTGAGTAGTGATCAAAATAGCTTTTGAATGCTGGAATTTCTTTTTTAAAGGAGAAGAAATTAAATTCATTCTGATCTATCAGGTTTCACATTTGAGGTTTATTTTTTCAAAAAGGTTAGTTAGACTGTGATATGTCTAGATATGTGTTGAGAATTAGATCAGTCATGGCAATGTTGGATATTTCGCTTACTGGTATTGTAAATACAGCAAAATTTTGAATTATAAACTTATAGTTTAAAAACTATGTTCTTCATTTAATCTTTGAAACAACCATAGCCTAAGTGGGTGCTAACAGCATGCTTCTGCAACAGATTACCAGTACAGGATAATTGCTCAAGCCTGTGATACAAGAACTCTTACTGGTTTGGCACGAAGCAAAGACAGTGATCTTCGGTTTTTTCTCCGCCCTCCTCCTCTGCCGTCTTTAAAAGAAGTAAGTAAAAATAATCTGCTGAGTGAAAAGAAGTTCAAAAAACAGTTTTTTGGCTGCTTTTCACAAGCAGGTTAGTTAAGGTGTAAACCTGAAATTGTAGCTTCCATTCCAAGGTTTCTTGATTGCTCAGGAGGTGCTATTTCTCCTAAATTATTTTCCTCTTTGTGGAGTTGGGAGTCTGTTTATACCAGAGGGTGACTTCTTAGCATATCAGCATTCATCAATTGGTCCTTTGTACTAAGATTGCTATAGATCAGTTTTTCTCAATCTCAACACTACTGACATTTTGGGTCAAATAATTCTTTGTTGTTGGAAGCTGTTCTGTACACAGTGCCAGCTACTCCCTGGATAACAGTAGCACCCCCCAGTTGTAACAACCAAAAATGTCTCCAGATATTTCTAAATATTTCCTAGGGTGCAAAACAGCCCCTGGAGAACCACTGCATTTAGATACTCATGTATTCCATGTTGTTGTTCGGTCGCCAAGTCGTGTCCAACTCGCTGAGACCCCATGGACTGCAGCACGCCAGGTCTCCCTGTATTACCATACATTAATAGTATAGTACTAATTATAGTGGTTAATTAATAATAAGTACTAGTAGTGGTTAATAATAATGGTGAATTGTTAACCACTAATAAAGATATTAGAGCATGTTTCTTAAGCACTTTTCCTAGGCTTTCCTAGAAAGTGAAAATCTGAAAACTTTGCCATGAGTTTTTGAAAAACAGAAAAAAAACTATACTAGATGTAAGTTATTAGTGAAAATCAGAACAAGTTGAAAACCACAACAATAGGAACAAGTTATGGATATTAAAAAGCCAGCTTTAATTGGAGAGAATGTAGTAATTCATTTTGAGTCAAGGTGTGAAGTGGCCCATGAGGTGAAATCTTGAGCGATAAATTGCAGTAGGTTTTTCAGGCTGAGGTAGTGGACATGAAAGTATGGAATTCAAAATCAAACAGTCCTCTTTTACCAGGTGGGTGACCCGCTTCAAGACTAAAAGCACTGATTTACCTCTCCTGTCTTGTTTTGGCTTAGATTCTTTGGGTGCTTTTCTTTATACTCAATTGTTGAGTTTAGTTATGAAGAATTTTTTCCATTTTTTTCAGGATTCTTCCACTGAAGAAGAGCTCAGACACTTGCTGGCTTCTTTACCTCAAACAGACCTGGACGAGTGTATCCAGTGTTTTACAGCTCTGGCTCTGAGTGAGAGCAGTCAAAGTCTAGCTGCTCAGAAGGTTAGCTCTTTTATGCAGTTAGTAAATATCTTTGAGTGTCCACTTTTCTAAAATGTGGTGCTAGAGGCTAGCACTTAGAGCTTTAGGGCAGTCATTCATCCAGGAACTGAATACACTTACCACTGATTCCTGGTTGTCTGCCACATCCTGGGCTTGGTGTTCAGGATAACGGGGAGACAGTTGATAAACAAAGTTACAGAGCGTGCAAGTGAGATCCAGGATCCCATCACTCTTTATAAGAGGCCATGTTCAAAAAGCTCTGTAGGATGTCCTCTGAAGTTGGATCTTGAAGAATGAATAGGTAGCAACCGACAAGCCTAGTAAACATTACCTCTGTGTTGGTGATGCCTGAATTCAACTTCTCTAACCTATGTTCTCACCTAAGCTCTAGGTTTAAATATTACAGCCTCCTTCTTGATATCTCTACGTGGATGTTTAGCAGGCATCCCAGCTATACATAGCAAACTCTCCCTCTGTCCCTCCACAAAGCTTTTCCTCCCCTAGTCTCTTTTGTTTCAGTAGAGGGCAGAGCATCCATGTAGTTGCTTACGCTAAAGCCTAGAAATTCTTGATTCTTTTCTTCCATGTTCATCTGATCAGCAGTTAGTGTAAGCTGTTCCTTCACATATGACTTGAATCCATTTGTCTCACTATCTTCACTGTAGTCACTTACTCCTGGCCACCGTCATCTCTTTCTCATAGTGTCCTGTTCCTTCATCCTGGTCTGTTCTTCCCTTCATTTAAAAATAATTTTAAAGTCTCTTTTTATCATTTCAGTTTACTAGGGTGTTGATTCCTATTTGTGGAGGCTGCCCGTTATGTTATATTGTGGATTAACACACGTTAATCATTTTAACTGTGAACTTATCTTTAGCTAGACTGATTGTTTTCTATGGGAGTCCCAATCCTCAGATTCTAAATTTATTGCTACGGAGAAGTTTTTATGTTTGCTTCTTTTGGATACCCCGAGGGTTCACTATAATGGGACTAATTTTTTTTATATTAATTCCTTAGCTTGGAATTTTTAGAGCACATTGGTACTGTGAATTCAGATACATCAGTGGATGATACAGATTGTGATTGTGATTTCCCAAAGCCCCAGCAGAGACAGGCTTCTTGCTCATGGGCTGGTGAGCAGAGTTTTTCTAGACTGTCTTAACAGAGAAGGAGGCAGTCTTTGCAAGGTTCTCCCTTTAACTAGAGATCTTGGATCTAGCTCCCAGAGAACTGAGACTCAAACCCCATCTTCTGTGGCAATGTGACCCCTGAACATGTGTTACTATCCCATCCTCGGGGGCCTGCGAGCATTCTACCTCATCACCGATGTGCTGACTCATCACCAATGTGCTGACCACTTCTGCTGAACATTGTTTTCAGTTCTAGCACCCAGGGCTTTCCCTTTATTTCTTTTTTTATTTTCTTTAGAGCTTAACTTTGTTTAAAAATAGTTTTGCTATATTTTATTAAGCATGTTTGTCATGGGAGGGGCTCAGTATGTTGACTAAAGAAAAACGCACAACCTGAAGTTCCAGGTTAAGTTTTATTTGGGGACCTTATTGAGGACTGTAGCTAAGGTAGCTCCAAGGAACTGCTCCAAAGAGGTGAGGGAGGAGCCAGGATATATGAGTTTTTGCTGGGAAAAAAACCCTGCAGTTGAACATCAAAGATTATTGCTAATCACACACACACACACACACACACACACACACACACACAAACACATCTTGAGTTAATGATTTTAGTGCTTTTCTGTGTATGGGAAGATGCAAGAATCTGGGCTCTTTGAAATTCTTCATTAGATATGAAGAATTCTTCACCTCAGGCAATATCCAGAGCAGACTTTTCTCTGTTTCCTCCATCCGTAATTCCCCCAGGGCGCACAGTGGGTGGAGCGTGCTGCAGTGGCTGATAGCTTGATGGTGGGTACATTTTTTATTTAATGTAAAGATAGCTACATTCTTTGTCCGTACCTGGGAGTCAAGTTCACCTACTTGCTGCATCTAGAAAGCTTCCTTATCATGTCTCCATCACCTCTAGGAGCTATCAGATCAGATCAGTTGCTCAGTCGTGTCCGACTCTTTGCGACCCCATGAATCGCAGCACACCAGGCCTCCCTGTCCATCACCAACTCCCAGAGGTCACTCAGACTCACATCCATCGAGTCAGTGATGCCATCCAGCCATCTCATCCTCTGTCGTCCCCTTCTCCTCTTGCCCCCAATCCCTCCCAGCATCAGAGTCTTCTCCATTGAGTTAACTCTTCGAATGAGGTGGCCAAAGTACTGGAGTTTCAGCTTTAGCATTATTCCTTCCAAAGAAATCCCAGGGCTGATCTCCTTCAGAATGGACTGGTTGGATCTTCTTGCACTCCAAGGGACTCTCAAGAGTCTTCTCCAACACCACAGTTCAAAAGCATCAATTCTTCGGCACTCAGCCTTCTTCACAGTCCAACTCTCACATCCATACATGACCACAGGAAAGACCGTAGCCTTGACTAGGCGAACCTTTGTTGGCAAAGTGATGTCTCTGCTTTTGAATATGCTATCTAGGTTGGTCATAACTTTCCTTCCAAGGAGTAAGCGTCTTTAATTTCATGGCTGCAGTCTAGGAGCTATAGACACTGCTTCAGCCTCCAACTTCTGTCTCCAGTTCTGTGTCCTCAGCAGCTGCAGTGATTTAAAAACAAAACACAAGTTTGATCAGGTGACACTCCTGCTTGGAGCCCTCCAAATGGCTCCCCTTTGCACATTAAACCTGAGCCCCTCACTGTGATCCAGGCACAGACTGTTTACTGGTGTGCCTACCCCTAGGAGTGGTGAGGAGATTGACAGGAAGGTGCCACTGGGCACAGATGTAAAGTTTGTTTGGTGGCAAAGAGGCTGAAAACTGAAGGAGACCACGCTCAGGTGAGGAAGGCGGTGTTTGCACGGTGGTCAGAGCTCTCAGAGTGCTCCCCGAGGAAGCCCCACTCCTTGGGAGTAAGACTACTTTCAGACAGGAAAAGCCATCACTTCCGATGGAGGTGTCTGTTATCTCCCCGCACCCCTTACTCCTGCTGTTCTAGCCACGGCCTGTTGACCAGATGTGAACACCTGGCATAAAACCACCCATACGTAGCAGAGGGCTTCCCAGTGAATCACAGTAGCCTCCTAAACAGACTCCCGCCCCGCCCGCCCAGCGTGGTCACTGGCTGCCACTGTTGCCCTGCTATCTCATCTCAGCAAGACTTCTGTCTTCATAAAATAACTCTTTAAACAGAAGAGACCCACAGACCTAGAGATCGAACTTAACGGTTGTCATGGGAAAGGGACAGTTAGGGAGTCTGAGATGGTCATGTACACACTGCTGCCAAGTCATTTCAGTCGTGTCCGACTCTGTGCGACCCCATAGACAGTAGCCCACCAGGCTCCCCCATGCCTGGGATTCTCCAGGCAAGAACACTGGAGCGGGTTGCCATTTCTTTCTCCAATGCATAAAGTGAAAAATGAAAGGGAAGTCGCTCAGTCATGTCCAACTCTTAGCGACCCCATGGACTATAGCCCACCAGACTTCTCCATCCATGGGATTTTCCAGGCAAGAGTACTGGAGTGGGGTGCCATTGCCTTCTCCGCATGTACACACTGCTGTATTTAAAATGGATCACCAACAAGAACCTGCTGTATAGCACAGGGAGCTTGGCTCTGTTACGTGGCAGGGTAGATGGGAAGTTGGCGGAGAATGGATAGAGGTATGTGTATGGCCAAGTCCCTTCACTGTTCACCTGAAACTATCCCAATATTGTTTGTTGATCAGTTATACCCCAATACAAAACAAAAAGTTAAAAAGAATAGCTCTTACATCTCTAAGAGAAATCCAAACAAATTATAGTCACTATTACTATATTAATTACATATTAAGTAATTAATTAATATGTAATTAATATAGTAATTATATTATGACTCAGTGAGGAGAAAGCATTTTATCCATGAAACAAATGCATTTTTTTGCATTTGTTTTGCAATAAAAATGCAATAAAATACAAAGCATTATCAGTAAAACAAATCATAGTATTCTGTGTTCTTTTACCAATTGAACTGCCAGCTAAAAATTTGCACTTGCCATCTGCCTCCACAAGGATTAAGTCACTGACCACTGCGACCACTATCAACACCTCGAAGGCAGTTCAGGGTGATCAGGAATGAGACCCTCTATGTTCTGGGAAAAACCAGCAGAACAGGCCTTCAGGTAGATATTTTTAGGAAAAGATTTTATGAGCCCAAGTTCTTGCATCTCTTATCTAGAAAAGCAGTAAAATCATCAACAGTGTCATGCGCTCCTCACTTCGGCCTCTGCCATAGTGTGTGCTTGACTGTACACCCCCTGTCATTAAAACCACATAAAATGCTGGCCTTCCCCCTGCCTCTTTGGAACAGTTTCTCGGAACTGTCTGAGATGCTGTCTCTCCAGGCTGTAGTCCTCATTTTTCCCCAAATAAAACTTCACTCACGACTCTCACATTATTCTCTTTTTTTCAGACAGCTGAATGTCTTTCCCTCATTTCCATTTTTATGAGAAATTAGGGACATACTTGGAGAAGGCAATGGCAACCCACTCCACTACCCTTGCCTGGAGAATCCCATGGATGGAGGAGCCTGGTAGGCTGCAGTCCATGGGGTCACTAAGAGTCAGACACGACTGAGCGACTTCACTTCCACTTTTCACTTGCATGCATTGGAGAAAGAAATGGTAACCCACTCCAGTGTTCTTGCCTGGAGAATCCCAGGGACAGGGGAGCCTGGTGGGCTGCCATCTATGGGGTCGCACAGAGTCAGCCATGACTGACACGACTTAGCAGCAGGGACATACTAGTAGCTATGACTTCTCTAGCCCATGTTTTACAATTTCTCCTTTGGGCCTGTCTTGGAATCGCTCAAGTGAAGTGTAATCGTCGTTTTCCTTTTGCTGCTGAGAGCGTCACTGCCTGGCCACCAGAGCCTGTTCCTCGTTGTCCTTTTTAATTCTGTCCCCAAGGTAGCTGTGAGAGTGCCTGTGTTTTCTGATGGTGAGAGATCCCTGGCTCTTCTCGATTCTTCCTGCCCCCCCGCAGGGCATCCCACGGCCTCTGTCTCCCACGACTTCTCTCTCAACCTCTGTCCTCACGCCCCTGCAGAGCTCCTGCTACCTGGCCTGGAGTTCCTCATTTTTCAGCACCAAAGATTTTCTTCTGCTCATGACTATTCAGTTGACATCCCTCTGCCTTCTCTAGTATTCTGTCACCTTCTACAGGGTCTCTCCTCATCTTTCACTAAGTGAAGAGAGTGTGCTGTGTAACACGTTGTACTACTTCCTTGCTACCTGGACATCATGGCCTCAGCCAGCAGTTTAAAGAAGTAGCCCATCTTTAGTTAGTTTCATATTGAAATCAGTAATTTTAGTTCTGAGATCCCATCTCATCAGACAAGTGAGCAACTCCATTTCAGTTACTCTTACTCCTCAGTTTAGTCAGGCTCTGTTTTTTTTAATAAGTTGGGGGAAGGAGTGGGAGGCGCGCCCATCTGGTTTTTAATGATCTGACCAGTTATGACAGACCTGTCCCGTGACAGTCCCCAAGCCCCCATCAGGTGGCTGGGATCGGGGTGTGGCTTCTCTACAACACTGCTCATGTGCACAGGTCCCTCTGGGCTTAGCAGACAGCCTGCAGTTATGATTGGGTTCAGAGCATGGCTTCTTAACCTCTGCACACCATGGATCCCTCTGGTGACTTGATAAAGCCTATGAACTCATTTCTACATGCTTAAAATACATAGGATTACACGGGAGACCGATTATATTGAAATACTGTTATCAAATTTACAAATTTGTAAAGTATGTACTTTAATTACAAACTTAAAGAATTGCAACAATAATATATTTCAGTAGACTTGTCAGTTATTCCTAGTTTATCCCATTTGTTTTATCATTCCCCATTTACTCTCCATATATATGTGTGTGTATACTTTGCCAACAAAGGTTCACCTAGTCAAGGCTATGGTTTTTCCTGTGGTCATGTATGGATGTGAGAGCTGATCTGTGAAGAAGGCTGAGCGCCGAAGAATTGATGCTTTTGAACTGTGGTGTTGGAGAAGACTCTTGAGAGTCCCATGGACTGCAAGGAGATCCAACCAGTCCATTCTGAAGGAGATCAGCCTTGGGATTTCTTTGGAAGGAATGATGCTAAAGCTGAAACTCCAGTACTTTGGCCACCTCATTCAAAGAGTTAACTCATTGGAGAAGACTCTGATGCTGGGAGGGATCGGGGGCAAGAGGAGAAGGGGATGACGGAGGATGAGATGGCTGGATGGCATCACTGACTCGATGGATGTGAGTCTAAGTGACCTCCGGGAGTTGGTGATGGACAGGGAGGCCTGGTGTGCTGCGATTCATGGGGTCTCAAAGAGTCGAACACAACTGAGCCACTGATCTGATATGTATATATGTATATTTTTTTCATTTTTTTGATTGCGCTGGGTCTTCGTCGCTGCACAGACTTTCTCTAGTTGTGGTGAGCAGGGGCTCCTCTCTAGTTGCAATGCTTGGGCTTCTCATTGCAGTGGCTTCTCTTGATACAGAGCACAGGCTCTTGGAGCACAGGCTTCAGTGGTTGCTGCACGCAAGCTCAGTAGTTGTGGCGCGTGGGCCCAGTTACTTTGAGGCATATGGAATCTTCCTGGGCAAGGGATCGAATCCATGTACCATGCATTGGCTGGTGAATTCTTACCTGCTGTACCACCAGGGAAGCCCTATAGATACATTTTTTCTATGTCTGTTTTTACACACATTTACAGTTTTCCACCCTGTGCCTTTTGAGAGTTAGATTCAGGGTGAGTTTTGGGTCACCAGTGTGAAAATGTGCAGTTGGCATTCAAAGGAACCATGAGCATGATGCTGTTTTCAGGCAGTTGCAGCAAGTGACATGTGGTGGGGAAAAGATGCACCTTCTATTATTTGCAGGGCTTCCTTGGTGGCTCAGACGGTAAAGCATCTGCCTGCAAGGCGGGAGACCCAAGTTCGATCGCTGGGTCAGGAAGATACCCTGGAGAAGGGAATGGCAACCCACTCCAGTACTCTTGCCTGGAAAATTCCATGGATGGAAGAGCCTAGTAGGCTACAGTCCATGGGGTCGCAAAGTGTTGGACACGACTGAGCGACTTCACTTTTCTTTTGTTTCTATTGTTGGCAGAGGCACACAGACTGCTGCTGTCACCGTGGCTTTTTATCTTTGTTTGTAATTGAACACAGTGAAAAGTTTCACTTAAGGGTTAGGAAAATAAAGAGACAATTTTTTCCCATCCAAGCTTACATCCTCTCTTCCCTGAATTCTCTCTATCCCAGACCCTTAAGGATAACCTGGGTTACAAACTCATGCTTTAGAATGAACGTCATTTATGCCCAGTGAGTCTGAACAAGCTGCAGAGCTCTAAGGTTGTAATTTTTAATGAAGAAACACTGGAGATTAGCTCTCACATGTATTAAAAGGAAGGGACCCACAATTAGAGGCAGTATCAAAACCCCCCACCCCCCTGCACCCCACCCACCCTGGCGATGATTTGCCTTCCCTGCTTTTACTCTCCTAGTTCACTGGGAGAACTGGGTCGGTGAGCAGGAAAGCGCTTCTCAGCTTTAATGGCCACCTACTTCCACAGCTAAAGCCTGGGAAATTTGCTTACTGTACTTCTGGAGGGAGGCTAGGCAGGAATGGCACATGTTACCATCAAGATTGCTCGTCCTCTGATGTCAGGATCCAGGTTTCAGTCTTGTTTTGGTTTTTCTTACCATTGGACACTCCCAGTCGCCTTGTCTCCAGGTTCAGCCTCTGTTTGAGGACCTCAGAGCCCAAGGGTGCAAACAGGATGCAAACATTTGGACAGTGTAGACTGTGACTTCTTTTTGATCCCATGGCACACTGCCTGGGGTCAAGAGAACAGTGGATGTGGTGCAGTGGTTTTTCCACTGTGACGCTTTTGTGGTCTTGGTTTAAGGACAATCCAGCAAGGTTGGGCACTGTTTCATATATTTTAGAGGCATTATATTTCTTTCCTAAGAACTTTCTGCTTCTGACTGTTGCTCATTTTTTCACAGCCTGGTTGGTATTTTCTCACTGATTTGTAGGCGGTCATCAATGTTAGCGATCTGCCGTAAGAACTGAAATTTTCTTTTCCCCGTTTATTTTTGTGTTTTAATATCTATTAAGGACTAGTCCCCACTACTCCTCTCTTTCATAATTTTCCTAACTCTTCTGTTTATTCTTCCATGTGAATTTGAATTTCAATTTAAGAAGACTTAAAAGCTCTCTCTCTCTCTCTTTTGGCCGTGCTGCACGGCTTTCAGGATCTTAGCTCCCCAACCAGGGATTAAACCCCAACTCTGGCAGTGAAAGTGCCAAGCCCTAACCACTGGACTGCCAGGGAACTCATGCCCCACCAACTTTTTAAATTAAAAGCTCTTTGATCAGTTGTTATTGTCTGTATTTTAACTTTGTCTAGTAATGCCTTTTCTATTATTCTGACTGATAGATTTTAGCTAGACTCTACTGGCATAATCTGACACCAGAACATCATTTGTTCAGCCCTGGCTTTTCTTACTGGGTGAAGATTTGTGTGTTAGTCTCTATACTTTCAGATAAGAGGACACAGAGGAAAGAACTGAGAAGCTCAAAGACTGCTGTCTTCTAAGAATAATCCCACATGTTTTCTAGTCTAGCAACAGTTTGCATAATGAAAGTTCCCTGTAAGTCTCTGAAATATTTTGAGTCCTACGTATTAGTTCTTTCTAATTACTATATATAGTACAGAGGTTGTTTTTGGGGTTTTTTTGTGAAACAAAAAATATTAGGCCCTTTTTTTCACTAAGAATTTTGATCATCTCGTTGTCAGGGTGGTTTATGGTGTTTCGGAGGAAATGGACTTCCTTATGCGGAAAGTTTTGGAGAAGTTCCTTCAGCTACAGTGGAAATGTTCTGTTTGGAAGCTTTAGTAAAGCATTCTGAGGTAAGTTACATTTTCAAAATATGGTCGCATTTTATGATCACATTGAAAACATTATACATGTTGGTTCATTCAAGGAAAGTAATTCTAATTTTTTGTAAAAGGAAAAAAAAAGTTTTTTTGCTTGTTTTTCTGCTTTTTTCTCAATTGTTAGCACTGATAATCATGATTTAGCACCAACACATGAATTTCATCTTTTCTAAGTATTTTTAAAAAGGGATTTAATCTCAAGTGTACATAAAGTAACCTGTTGTCTAAATATAGCATTTACCTTTCAATTATGCTGTCTTCCATTACCTTTCTCCGATAGTTTTTACAAGTAATATTATCAATAATATTAAAATTTACAAGTATTATAATTTAACTGGAGTTAATTTCCAGTTAAAATATGTGCCAAAGATATAAGACAGGAAAAAAGTAAATACTTGGCAAAAGTATCTACTTGACCATAGCCTTGAATTTTAACCATAGCATGTATATGTCAATGATTTTAAAAACTTTTTGCATTTTGACAACGTTTCTATCATGATCATGGTTTGATTTTATAAAGAAAAAAGCAACAAACTGTGGTGCTCAAGCATTAGTGCGTAAAAGTCATCCAGGAAGCATGCTTAAAATGCACATTCCTACTCACCTCTGGCCTTTTGAATGGAGTTGATGTGTGGTGGGGTCCAGGAGTTCACATTGGTAACAGGCACCCCTGGTGAGGCTGATGCAGGCGGGTCATCCCACATTATGAGAATCGGCTCTAAATGCTCCCGTTTAACTGGGAACCGTTAGACACGGCACAGAAGCGCAGAGCTCTTCTCAGCTCCCACTGGTGGAATCAGGAATGAGCACCAGAGTCTTTGGTGTGGTAACACACTGAAAAGGGAACGTGAGGGAAGCAGCTTGACTGTTTTGTGACATGACTGTTGTCTGAAATAACAGGTGCATCTGTAGTAGTATATCCAGTGCACAGAACTAACAGTTTCCTTTCCAGAAAATTCTCAACGTATGACATATCTCAGCTGATACATGTCCCAAAGGCATACTTTTAAATGCATTTAAAATGTGAAATTTAATAAGAATTTAGAAAGGGAAAGTCATTGCATCTGCAGGACATGGTGTCACATAAGTGATAAAACTTAAATGCTGGGAAAAAGAGCAAGACCACCCTGGGGATCGTGGCAGACTGTCATGGGTCAGTTCTGTCGTCTTACCTTATTCCATAGATTTCCTTTGGCTTTCTTTGATCTCTCTTCTCCATTAAAAGTGCACATCCCCTTTTCTTTCTAATTTTTACCTGATCTTTCTCTTTTAAAAAAATGTCCAACTCTTAAGTTTGAGGTGAGCATGCCTCTCCGCTCACCACCCCCGCTCAAGCTGTGGGCTTGTGTGGGATCACAGATGTTGCTTATCTGTATCTGGGAGTTCATATAGACAGAAGCAACATCTGCCATTTACACAGGGGATTATTTCCTGGCATCAGGTGGCAGGTTTCTCAAGGGGAGAAGACCCTTTAATCTAGTTTGAAACCAATCAAAATATCCATATATACTGAAACAATTCTGAAATAATGATATCATGGTTCCATCCAACCAAGAGCTAAGCAGAATGACTTTTAAGAATAAAAACGTCGCAAGTCCTAGTGGCCTTCATTTTTCAGTGATTTTTAAAGCACTTCCACACAGATGGGGGTTGGCTGATATATTTGAGCTGAGCTGAGAGTTTGGGGGTCTCCCTGGGTCTCTTCCTTGAGCAGGAGCCACCGGGCTGCCTACCAGCATGCTCTGTCACCTGGTGAGTGAACTTGTACAACATAAAGTGAGCTTTCATTAATTTATTGTGCTAGATACCCACACATTGTGATAAAATTGAAGCAAATGGAGGCTTGCAACTACTGCAGAGGCTGTACCAACTTCACAAGGACTGTCCTAAAGTACAAAGAAATATAATGCGTATCCTTGGAAATATGGCTTTGAATGAACATCTTCATTCTACTATAGTTCACTCAGGTAACAACTTTACATACTGAGTATTTGGAATCCAGCCCTCTGTTCTTCTCCCACCTCTACCCCTCCGTCATGGTACTCTAATTTCTCAACAGACATAAGGCTTTGCTTAGGGTTAGTTTCGGGTCCTTAGAGCATGTCATTTTAGTAGGGGCAAAGGATTGCTTGAGACATGTGGATAATCCTCACGTAAGCTAATCAGTGTGTAGATGGTCACAGGGGAGCAGTTTCGGCCATGACAACCATCTTTGATATGATCTGGGTAACCAAGAGGCATAGTAAGACTAAAGAGAGGTGATATCCCCGCCTTGTCACTAATAAACCACCTGTGGGGAGATGCTGTGGATGAAATTCCCGCCTGCTCTGGTCTCTGTCATGATGCATCATGATGCCTGCACGATGGTGGTTTTCCAGCTGCAGCATCTCTGCCTCGTTCACAGTTCAGCATTTGGCATTCTGCTGTAAGCAAGAGCCCTTCCTTCTCTGCCTCCTGCCTTTCTTCCTTCTCCCTCCTTTCCTTCTCCCTCCCTCCCTCCCTATCAGTTTGGGCACATGGATTCCTAATTTTTCATGGTTTACAACTTGTCACTGTACTTTGATGCCAGATTGTCCCAGCTTTGGTCAGTGGAGCCCAGCCAGCTGGCTCCTGTGTCCTCTGATGTACCCACCTCATTTTGGGAGGCATTCCTTACGTGCTGGTATAACAACGTGTTCCAGGCTTATTTCTTCAGAGACTCCTGTTTCCTTTTAGTTGAGGCTAATTGTTAAGAGACCAAGGTTGGGTGCTAGCTAGATGTGCTTATTGCTCCTGGGATGTCTTTGCTTCTTGGCTCTTTCAGTGGAAAAAAGCAGAGTGATATATACAAATAAATGTATACATACACACATGTAAATATCCATACATATGTGCACATATACATGTATGTGTTCAACAATATTTAGTAGAAATGATGAATTTATATTTTCTCTTGTATCTCTCTCCTTTTTTTTTTTAATCTTTAAGAATGTCTTGATAAGCAGAAGATTTTAACTTACTGAAGTCTGATACAGGGCTCAGCAGACTTTCCTATAAAGTACCACTTACAATATTGGTTTTATTTGTTCTTCTTTTTCCTTTTTTTAAGGTGGGAACTTAGATCAGTGATTTTAACCTTTTTTCTTGTTTGTTATCTATTGCTGTGTATCAAACCACCCCAAACTCACTGGTTAGAACCTCAGTCATATCTTTTGTGCATGAATCTGAAATTCAAGCAAGATTCAGTAGGGAGAGCCTTTACGGGCTCTATGCTACGTCCGCGGGGCAGCTCACCCATGGGATGGAGGTTACGCTTTGAAGATTGCTCACTCATACGACTTGTAAATAAATTTGTACCGGCGCTCAGCCGGGGCCAAGAGCATTCGCTTCC
Organism: Tragelaphus eurycerus; assembly: GCA_935064755.1. Taxonomy (NCBI): domain Eukaryota; kingdom Metazoa; phylum Chordata; class Mammalia; order Artiodactyla; family Bovidae; genus Tragelaphus; species Tragelaphus eurycerus. Next base: position 17,068,528 of record CAKXYN010000039.1, on the reverse strand, counting down.
TTCAACAGCCACCTTGGGCTTCCTTAAAGCATGGTGGCTGGATTCCAAGGGCAAATTTTCCGAGAAAGAGCCAGGTATAATAAGCTCTTTTGCCTTTTACAAAAAAATCAATCACTGGAAGTAATTTTTGCCAAATCTATTGATTAAAAAAAAGCTAGTCACTAAGGCTAACTCATATTTGAGGGGAGAGGATTTAGAAGGGGTTTAGACCTCTTGATGAGAACAGTGTCAAAAGACTTTGAAGACATGTTTTAAAATCATTAAATTATTAGTTATTTTAAATAACTAATTGAATTAAATTTAATCATTAGTTATTTTCTAATATAGGTATTTACAGCTGTAAATGTCCTCCAATTTGCTTTAGCTGCATCCCTCAAATTTTGTATGTATTTTCATCATTATTCGGTTTGAAATATTTTCTAATTCTCCTTATGATTTCTTCTTTGTCTCATGGGTTACTTAAAAGTGTGTTGGAATAGTTTACAAATATTAATGGCTCTCTAGATATCATGTCTCTGATTTCTAGTTTAATATTCCAGGCATTCAAAAAACATACCCTATAAGGTTTTAGTCTTTGGTTTTAACACTTATGTGATTGCCTGTTTTATGGTCTCTCTTGGTGAATGATCTATTTGCACTTGAAACGAATGAGTATTCTGTAGTTGGGTCAAGCATTTTATAGCAATAGGTAACAGTTAAACCAAGTTGGTTGATTATATTATTCAAATCTTCTCCAGATCTTTTGTCTCATTTTTATCAATTACCAAGACAAGTTAAATTCTTCAACTGTGATTGTAAATTTGTCTGTTTCTCCCTTTAGTTCTGTCCGATTTTTCTTCCTGGTGAACTGTCCCTTTTTTATTCAGTAATTTCTCTGTCACTGGTAGTGCTCCTTTTCTCGGAGTCTACTGTATCAGGTGTTAAGACAGCCAGCCGGCCTGTTTAAAGCTTGCTGTTTGCACTGCATGTCTTTTGTGTTCTTCTCTTTTGCTTTCATTTTGCTGTGCCTAAAAGTAAGTACATCTTTCACAGACATCACTTACTTGCATCTTCTTCAGAAAGTTCAGCTTGATAATCCCCTTTAATTGGAGTGTTTTGTCTGTTTACCTCTAATATAATCATTGATATTGTTTGGTTATGTCTGTTGTCTTGTAGTTTTCCCCCTTTCTGGTTTTTGTTTCTTTTTTTCTCCTTTATTGACTATTTTGGGGTTACTTGAATATTGTTTTATATTCTATTCTTTCTCCTCTTTTAGCTTTTTTATAGTATTTAATGTGTACTTTTTGATTGACTGTATCTTTAACTTATAAGTCTATTCTGAATTCATATTACACTGTTTCATATATACTGTGAGTGTCTCCAACAGTATGATTCACTTTATGCCCTCCGCCATCATTTGTGGTGCTGTCATGATTATAGACTATAATACGTCACAGGCCACAGACACCGCAATATATTGGGGTTAGTTTTCTTGTAATAGTCAAGTGATATTTAAAGAATATAAGAAAACAAATTTTATTTACATATTATATCCAGAACTCTACCTTTTCTCTCTAAATTTGCATCTGATATCATTTATTTCCCTTCAACCTAAAGACCTGAGTCTGCTGGCAATAAATTCTCTCATCTTTCATTTTCTGAAAATGTCTTGACTTCTATTATCCAGGGATAGGTTATTTTCCATGGATAAAAAATACTTTATTGATAATGTGTTTTTTTTTTTTTCTGTCAACACTTAAAAAATATCATTCTATTCTTTTTCTTTTGAACATCAATCTTTTATTGGTAACAAAGCAGCAATTTGGGGGCATGTTTCCAAGACACCAAGAGCAGGCTCCTGTCACCATGCTGGTTTGTGTGTGTATTGTCTGATGAGAAATCTCTTAGGTCCATTTGTTCTTTTATATGATATGTGTCTCTTTTTCCTCTGCCTTCTTTTAAGATTTTCAGCCGTTTGACTGTGAAGTATCTAGTCTGTTTTTACATTTATCTTACTTGATGTTCACTGAGCTGACTGTATCTGTGAGTTGATGTTTTTGATCAAATTTGGAAACTTTACAAATAGTGTATCATTAGATCTTTTTTCTGTCCCCTTTTCTGTCTTTCCTCCTGAAACCTCAATTCTGTATATTAGACCTCTTGATTCTGTTCGACAGATCGCTGAGGCTCTGTCCATATCTTTCCAAACATTTGTTTCTCTGTGCTTTCCCTTTCTGTTTTTTAATGCACTTTTATTGAGGTATAGTTGAGGTGCAGTGTTACATAAGTTTCAGGTGTACAGCGCAGTAATTCACAGTTTTTAATTTGCTAATGTGGTGTGTCACCCTGATTTACAGGTCTAGAAGCATCTTTGCACCTCGGGTAAATCACACTGTCATGGTGTATGATTCTTGTACATTGAATTCAGCTTGCTAATGTTTCGTTGAGAATTTTGTTTCTATGTTCATCAGTGATATTGGTCTGTGAGTTTATTTTTTTGTGATATTTTTGTCTGGTTTTGGCATGAGGGTGATGCTGGTCTCGTAGCATGAGTTCAGAAGCATTCCCTTGTCTGCAGTTTTGTGGAATAGATTGAGAAGGATAGGTGTTAACTCGTCTCTAAATGTTTGGTAGGATTCGCCTGTGAAGCCATCTTGTCCTGGACTTTTGTTTGTTGGGAGTTTATTATTATTACTATTATTACTGATTCAATTTCATTATTGGTATTTGATCTGTGTACATGGCTAAAAGTACAAAATCAAGTCGCTGGACAGTAGGAACAGGATAATTCCACTTAGCAAAAATAAAAGTATATGGAGCTAGTATATATGTATAAATTATTGGTATGTAGTTGAATTTTTAAAAAGGTTTGGAAGGGTATCTACCAGACTTTTAACTTTGGTTACTTCTGAGAATATAAATGAGAATTGGGAAATGACGAGAATGCTAAAGTGGGATGTTCATTTTTAAATGCTGTTTTTGTTCATTTTTACAATTAAAATATATTCAGAGGTTATATAATTGAAAAACAGTAAATGTATAAGAAAGACACAAGTTTTCTGAGGAGCATTTGATGGTTTATAAAGGTGAAATAGCGCAGGCATTGTTAAAATACTTTGTCAACTGAAAAATGCTGTAGAAATGGCTTGTGCCATGCTTTCTTAGTGTTACCTTTCTTGTGACTCCATTAAAAATGAAGCCATATTTTTGTACATACCAGTAACAAACTTGTATATCTCTCTAGGTAGAATTTTAAAACATTATTTATTATAAAGCATTCTACAACAGATTTTGAAGAGGGGTTTTCTTTAAAATTAGAATATTGTTAAAAAGATTGTTGGGTCTGAAATTTCTTCTGGATTATTAAATAATGGCCTCCTATCATCACAGTGATTCTCAACACTTTGCCACAGAAAGTGGGAGGAGGACATGAGGACAAGCTGCTGTCTATTGAGCTGGGCTTGGTAATGGCAGTTTTTATATAGATTAATTTATTAGAACCTTCCTTTGGGTCAAAGGAGCAAAGTAACTTGACTGAGGCTCCATAGCAAGTCAGCAGGGCACAGAAATTTGATGCCCAAGTCTCTGACCTCAAAGCCCATGTTCTGTTTTATTTTAAATTAAATAATGCATGAACAGACTCTCACTGTAAAAACTTCGGAGAACACAGATTCAGCAAAAAATTAAACCCACCTTTACAGAGCCCACCCCAATCCCAACTGCCTCCCCTCCTAAGAAGTTGTGACTATTTGTTAGTTTGGTGCCTCTTTCTAGGTCTTTGCGTGTGTGATATGTGCATGCATGCATAAACTTTCATACATATTTATGTACATAAAGCAGTACACTTTTAAACATCAAAAACATCAAAAAGAAATGCAATGGTACTGCAGAAAGTATCTTTGTCTCCCTTTAAGAAAGTTTTTCCAAAGTGTTATATAGAGAATGGATAAACAAGGTTCTACTGTATTGCATAGGGAACTATACTCAGTATCCTGAGATAAACAATAAAGGAAGAGAATATAAAAAAGAATATATAGATATAGGTATAATTGGGTTACTTTGCTGTACACAGAAATTAACACAACATTGTAAATCAACTATGCTTCAATGAAAAAAATATTTTTTTTTTCCTCTGAACCTCAAGTCTTAACAAGTTCATAATTAAGAAACAACTTCCTCATGGATATTAAGGCCTGCTAATCTGACTGCCAATCAGAATGCAATAGCTAGTGTTAACTCACTGAGTTTAATAATTATTGCTAAAGCAAAATAGGACCTTTTCTTACAGTTTATGACCTCATCCCTAGTAATTACAACTTTTGTTACATTTTCTAAATGAAAAAAAAAAATGGCTGGGGACATCATGGCGTTGTGTTGTGGGACCCAGAGGGCCTTAGGGAAGAATGGAATTGGGGTGGTCAGGCTTTTCCTCGCAGACAAACGCAGAGGTTTGCCCTTCTCCCATCCTTTTTAGCCTGAAACATCTCAACAGTCTGAGAGCGATGGGGGCTGGTATTTAGGGAGTCTGTTCTCTTCACCAGGCTGGGTTTCCATACTGGCGGAAGCAATCAAGTCTCAGCACGTCATGGAGGCCTCCCATGCCGCCAGAACACTGGCTAACCTAGACCGAGAGACCGTGCCAGACAAGTACCACGATGGTGTGTACGTGCTGCACCCGCAGTTCCGCACCAGGTGAGAAGGCCCAGCGCCGCTCCGGCCCCAGGGGATGTGGGGCCTGGCAGGCTTAACATTCTAACTGTCTTCTGCATGATTTAGACCTGTGAAATCCCACACAAATACGTCAGATACCTCATTTACCCAAACAGTCTGCACTCACCAAAGAATGGGAACCAGCTAAGTTACCAGGGTTATTTTCTACCAAGGGCTTACCTTTAGGAAGACTGCATTCACCTTCTATAACGTGTCTCACTTAAACTTTGCGATGCCTAATTTCATCTTTGTTACATTACACTTTTTCATGTAGATGTAGGTTATTGACTGATTAGGGTCGTAGAGGCTGATCTGGATGAAAGGGGACTAGGACATTATTATATACAGGCACCAAGTGAGCCTGGGCCTAGAACTCAAGGGACTGGAGAAAGCTTAGGCGAGTGTAAAGGCCCGTGCCGGGCAGAATGGGCTGTACTGATACATCTGGCCCATGCTTCTCCTTCAGGTTATTTCCGGCCACTATTTCCAGCTGTATCATTGCTAAGACGAAAAATATAAAAAGGACCACAACAAAAAAATTACACTTCTTGGATTTTTGTCAGGCACTTTAAAAATAATATCTCAGAAAATAGCAAGAACTTCTTTTCAACTTGAAAAATAGATGGCCTGGTTAATTCTCATTTGTAAATAATGTGATATGGTAATGTATTTTATATGTGTGGCATAACTGTGTGTATTATAAATAGCTTGCAAGTAATATGCTACTGTAATTTTTTAAATGTCATATACAAAGAGAAAATAAATTTACTATAAAATCTCATTTGCTCTGTTTCTGATAAACATCACTTTCCTTGATAAAAAGAATCTTTCATGCACACTGAGTTTAAAACTACCTTAGCATATTATTTAATGTCTTAAATATTTTTATTGATTTGTGTAATATTCTCATGGGATTCTCTGGAGGATAATCTATGACATGTCACTTCATTGATCTCTAAGTCCGTAACAGTTGATTTTGGTTGGTCTGCCTGGCCAGCTGTGCTATCAAAGTAATAATGCACTTTTTTCTGCTTCTTTTCAAAACTCTCTCCCGCCTATTAGTCAGCCCATTAAAGCAGATGTCCTTTTTATTCATGGCCTTATGGGAGCAGCATTCAAAACGTGGCGCCAGCAGGACAATGATCAGGATTTAACTGAAAAGGTCTCAGAAGATGAAGCCAAGTATACAACGTGCTGGCCCAAGGTACGGAAGCGCTGCCCTTGGCGGGCACCCACACCCTGACACACGGCTGTGCACCAGCCTTTGGGTCCTCATTGTGACTTGCTTGTTTTCCTCCTTCTACTGGGATTTTTTTCCATGCGGTTTTTCTTTCCCTTAGAGACACCTACAGTATGTTACATGAACAGCTGGGCTTGTCACTCTGTTGTATAATGTTGGGTACATGCTATGACACAAAGTGTATTAAGTGAAAAAAAACAGGAGTGAGGGCCAGTAATAGTTCACTCACACTGAAAATACAATTCAGTAAATAACATATTAATGACAGTTGACTAGTTCTGTGATTTCAATAATTATAATAGAAAGACTTTGAAGAAGTAATTCTGCTTTGGATTTCTTTGACATTATTTCTCCTAAAGAGCCTAAATGCTGGGATGAATTTACTGAATGAAATTTATCTAAAGCTTGGTGAAAAGTGATGCTGTAAATATGCATAGTTTCTGGGGCTTTGTCCCACTGCTGCTTATTCACCTTCACGAGGCTTATCGACAGAAAGAATAGTTGGCGCCCTCTCTCTGGTGACACTGGAACATGGAGACAGAACTGTGACTCCAATCAGTATCTTTGAGTTCTCAGATCGGATCTCTAACGTCCGTCACTCTGTTCTGTCTGTCCTGAGATCATAGCTTTCTATTAAATGCTTTCAAAAAGCCAATTTTATCTAGACTCCAAAAACAGGCCCTGCTTTTGTCTGCTGCTGCTGCTGCTAAGTCACTTCAGTCGTGTCTGACTCTGTGCGACCCCATAGACGGCAGCCCAGCAGGCTCCCCCATCCCGGGGATTCTCCAGGCAAGAACACTGGAGTGGGTTGCCATTTCCTTCTCCAGTGCATGAAAGTGAAAAGTGAAAGTGAAGTCGCTCAGTCGTGTCTGACTCTTAGCGACCCCATGGACTGCAGCCCACCAGGCTCCCCCGTCCCTGGGATTCTCCAGGCAAGAACACTGGAGTGGGTTGCCATTTCCTTCTCCAGTGCATGAAAGTGAAAAGTGAAAGTGAAGTCACTCAGTCGTGCCCAACCCTCAGCGACCCCATGCACTGCAGCCTACCAGGCTCCTCCGTCCATGGGATTTTCCAGGCAAGAGTACTGGAGTGGGGTGCCATTGCCTTCTCTGCTGCTTTTGTCTATAGCAGATTAAAATTGAGCATACTCTTAACACCTACATAGACCTTATGCTGTAAATACTGACATCACCTTGTGAGCAGTGATATAAGGATAAAATGCTGCAATTATTTTTCTGATCACCTTTACACTTGAATCCAATGCAATCTTTTACTAGCTATCAATATTACAAGGGTCCTTAGTTACGAATTTCAGTTGCCAAGAAGTGGGATAGTGGAAATTAATATTTTTCCTTTTGTACCTTTTATTTTACATAGTCGTGGTTAGCAAGAGACTGTCCTGCTCTCCGAATAATATCTGTGGAGTATGACACCAGCCTCAGCGACTGGAGAGCCAGGTGCCCTACAGAAAGGTAACGGAGGGGAAGGGGCCAGGCCACACGTGGCCCTCCAGGAGGCAGGGGAGTTTTGTCTTTGATGTCACAGCCAGCATTTTCTTCTTAACCTTTTCCCTCTTCTTTCTAGAGAGAGTTAGCTATAAGTAATGAAACTACCAAAGGCTTAAAATATTACTGTTGGGTTCCTAACATGGTTCACTTAAAACTCTTCTCATAATAAGGACCACTCTTGAGAGTCCCTTGGACAGCAAGGAGATCCAACCAGTCCATCCTAAAGGAAATCAGTCCTGAATATTCATTGGAAGGACTGATGCTGAAGCTAAAACTCTAATACTTTGGCCACCTAATGGGAAGAACTGACTTATTGGAAAAGACCCCGATGCTGGGAAAGATTGAAGGCGGGAGGAGAAGGGGACAACAGAGGATGAGATGGTTGGATGGATCACCAACTCAATGGACATGAGTTTGAGTAAGCTCTGGGAGTTGGTGATGGACAGGGAGGCCTGGCGTGCTGCAGTCCATGGGGGTCACAGAGAGTCGGATACGACTGAGCGACTGAACTGAACTGAGTAAAGACCACGGATTCGCAGCACAGTCTCCTTGAGTCCTGGAAGTAAACACGAGGCTTTTGGCTTTTGTGTTCCCGAGCACACCACCTGAAGGCAGCTGAGAGGTTGCGCCCGCGGGCTCCTTCTGTCACTCGTATGTCGTTCGTCCAATTGTAGGTACAGGAGACAGCACGCGACTTCCTGGCGTCAGGAGCCAGACTGTAGCCAATTCTGCCTTTGACTCACCAGCCACGTTAGGTCATTTCACTGGTCTGGGAAGTTTGATCTGCCAGTGGAGGGGGTTGGTCTGATCAGGGTTCTCAAAACTGTTATCTCTGAATGATCCCCACCCAGGTGCTGGAGGAACGGTGCCAAGGGGTCAGTGGGCAAGTCCACAGGGCTCCCTCCCCACTTACTTCGGATGAGTGCTCATACACCTTTATTTAAAGAAAGGATTCTCCAGATACACAGTTTAAAACTACTAGACCAGACAGCTTTAAAGTTCCCTTCTAGTTTAAAAATATGTATTTGAATGCTTCGATTCTGATTAGCTTTGTGCTGTTTCTAAGGAATATAACCAAAATGATGGAAGCTTAGTGTTTGTAACATAAATACACGTAGAACTAAACAGCAACGAGAGCTGACTCCATAGGTGAACTCGCAAGGGACCGCGTGGTCTGTAGTGAGGCCACATACCGAGAGGGGGACACACAGTCTAAGGCGGGGGCGAGGGGGGGCAGTTGGATCCGTGAAAATTTCCAGATACATGTTAGATGCCTAAACAGTGCTTGTTTAGTAAAGATTTCCACTTATGCCAGCGTGACTTAGAAATGGGGAATAAGCAACTGCAGGGATCAACCTGAGAGAATGTAGTCCTGACTCGGAAACGTAGCCTGTAGAATTGGTGCAGTGAACGAAGGCTCTTGCTTGAAAGAGTGGACTGCAAAATCTGGGGGTGGGGAGAGCGACAGCCTCCTGTCACGCCTGCTGTTCTCGTTTTGTTCAGAAAGTCCATCGCATTCAGGAGCAACGAACTTCTGAGGAAGCTCAGAGCTGCTGGTGTTGGGGACAGGCCGGTGATATGGGTGTCGCACAGCATGGGAGGTCAGTGCGTTTCACTGTTGCCGAGCCAGCACTCTGAGTTGTCAGCCATCGGGCTAAGCGAAGTTTCTGCAGCTCTGTAATGGTGACCCTTTTCCCCTGAATTAACGTTTCTGGCGATAGCTCGGAGGTTGAGAATGACTGCTCTCCTTCCATGCTATTTGTTTTTCTAGAAAGGGACGACTAGTAACATCATATAAAAAGAAAATGAGAAAATAAAAAGAAGCAAATGAGTTTGCCACTTAATGCTTTCATGAGGCATTAAGCATGATAATGAATACATGTCAGAAGCTGTCCGTGGCATGTATAAGCCCGACTTGTAAGTATTGCTCAGCACGCAAGGCTGGTCCCAGGGCCCCCCTTTCTTCCCTGCTTCTCAGCCATCGTTGAGAGCCTGTCGTTGCTCCGGTGCCCACAGCCCCAGCCCCCTTCCGGCCTGCTTTCCCCTGGCTGGAGCCCACGACGGCGGTGTGATCACAGGGGTCGGCTCTTTGGTCCTCATGCTTGCTTGCTAGCCACATCTCCTGTTTTTCCCAACCCTCTCTCCCAATCCAGTTCTAAATTTTCACCATCCACCTTGCAGAGGGCCTTTGTGCAGCTCCTGGCTTAGTTTATCTGATGAAACGCTCAGGATTGCTGGCTCTGTGTCTGGGCCGAAAGATGGATGTAACACTTTCTCAGAGACCCACTGTTGCCCTCCATGTTACCTTGGGTTTCCCTGTCAGCTCTAAGAACAGGTTGGGGGACAGAAGAGAAGGCGCATTCCTAGGTGCATTCTCCCACAGCAGCTTTGTTTTTCCCACAATATGAGAGTCTGTGTTTTTTAATCTTCGTACTGTCTTAATGGAGTGGTGGTTAGTGGGCTACTGTGGGTTGGGGTGGGGGTTGGCCATGCATACTCACCGCCTTGATGGGCACTCAACGTGCAATGCCTGGCCTTCTTCTCTGGGAGAGGGCATCCTGTGAAGTAAGAGCTGCCTTACAAACAGTTTCTAGAGTCTCATCTGTGTACAGTCTTGTGCTACGGATTTTAGAGGCTTAGGAGCATGACTAAGTGTTAATATTTTAAGGCCTTGCTTGTTGGACTACAGAGAATAATTGTTTAATCTTTCTTAAAGAAAGCATCTCTCTTCTGTACTCTTGTTTGCTTTTTTTTAAAAAAAACAACGAAGCGAAGGAAACTAGCTTACACATTTTTTTTTCCTTCTCTATGACTAGGTCTTCTTGTCAAAAAGATGCTGTTGGAAGCCTCGAAGAAGCCAGAAATGAGTACTATTATAAACAATACCAGAGGAATAATTTTTTATAGCGTCCCTCATCATGGATCCCATCTGGCTGAATACTCTGTTAATATTCGCTATCTTCTCTTTCCCTCTTTGGAAGTCAAAGAACTCAGCAAAGGTAATTCTTTCTTTCAAAAGGAAATTGGCATTGTATTAACACCAGGTATATAGGAGGAGAAGACAGTTTCTAACTTGACCCATATTACCTCACTTTGCTGCTACTGCTGCTGCTAAGTTGCTTCAGTCATGTCCGACTCTGTGCGACCCCACAGATGGCAGCCCACTAGGCTCCCCCGTCCCTGGGATTCTCCAGGCAAGAACACTGGAGTGGGTTGCCATTTCCTTCTCCAATTCATGAAAGTGAAAAGTGAAAGTGAAGTCGCTCAGTTGTGTCCGACTCTTGGTGACCCCATGGACTGCAGCCCACCAGGCTCCTCCGTCCATGGGATTTTCCAGGCAAGAGTACTGGAGTGGGGTGCCATCGCCTTCTCCAATTACCTCACTTTACTGTTTCTATATTAGTTGTGTTTAGACCATCATGGAAAACTTTTCGTTTGGGGTGGATTTTTCTTTAATACCATCCCTTTTTCTTCTTAGCATTATTTTCTCAGGTGGCGCTAGTAGTAAAGAACGCCCCTGCCAGTGCAGGAGACATAAGAACCATGGGCTCAATCCCTGGGTCGGAAAGATCCCCTAGAGAAGGAAATGACAACCCACTCCAGTGTTCTTGCCTGGAGAATTCCACAGACAGAGGAGCCTGAAGGGCTGTGATCATTAGGGTCTCAAAGAGTCAGATAGCACTAAAGCAACTTAGCACATTTTTTTTTAGCACACATTATTTTCTCAAGAAATACAACAATTTTAATACTATCTTAAATATTTACAGTTTTAAGAGATACATAATGTTCTGCTTTAAGTATTATTCCAAATTACCAATGAACTGTTTTCCCACAGGTTGTGAAAATCAACTATTATAATATACATGAGCTTTAAAGATGTGCACCATATTAACTATAAGGCACTATATTTATTTTGGGTTAATGAGCATCTTCTCTCTCTCTGGAACACCTGCTACAAGAATTTTGGGACCCCTGACCTGAGCGTTAATATGCCATTGTCCTTTTGCTCAGATGTTCTTTTTTCTGCTTTATGAGAGTTATTGGACTTTACCTTGAAACCTTCTGGTGAATTTTATTTTTTGCAGTCAAATTTTATTTTCCAGCAGCTTTCTTCTGTGATCCATTTTCTTTTGAAATCATCCTAAAGATACCAGAGGTTTTAACTGTCTCCTGTGCTCAGGTTTTCTGTCTGCTTGCTGGGTCTCTCTCCGGTGGCAGGCTTTCCTCTGAGACCTGGCGCCTCTTGGTTGCCCTTTTCTTATCCAGGGATGGGGGACAGGTGCTCTGACTACACACAGGCTCTGCTGGTGAGAGGTGTTTCAGGATGCACGTGGGTGTGTCAGCCAGCACACTGCGGGACCCTCCGTCCTACATACCACACTGCCCTGGGCACTACTTCCTGTCAGCCGGTAACGTGAGAAACTTCTGCCGCTGCTACCGGCTCCTCAGGTCTCGGGTGGTTTTAGCCCTTTACTCTCATCCTCATGGCTTCTTAGGAAGTGAAACTAAGCCACTATCTTGAATCAGAACCCTAATTTCCTCTCCAAATTCTGCTGCATTTTATTATGAACTAGATACACAGGACTTATCATGTTCTCGTTCTCTATAATTCTACAGATTCTCCCGCCCTTAAAACACTACAGGACGACTTTCTGGAGTTTGCAAAAGACAAAAACTTCCAGGTGCTGAGTTTTGTAGAAACATTACCGACCTACATCGGTAGCATGATTAAGCTCCACGTGGTGCCCCTGGACTCGGCAGGTATCCAGACTTTTGAAACTTGTTTGACCTTAAATTCCTGGTGGGTGGTCATCATAAACGTCAGCTTTTAGATTCAGTTTCTCAGTTTTTAGAAGACAGCTTTATGAAGATTTAGATTCTGTTACTCTGTTAAGCCACAGATTAAAACTTCTCGGCAAACATTTAACCTTGGCATTTCCTGCCCCGCTTTGATTTAGCTGATTAGACGGCACAGGTTAACTGGCTAACGCTGTGTTAGCTCCGACACTGAAAGCTGCTGCCTTCAGGTAAGAATCCAGAACTCTTCTATCAGCCAGATCAAAAGGAGTATTTCATTTAACAGACTGATAACCACCTTCAGGAACCTTTATATCTACTAAAGTTGTGTGGATGCTTAGTAAATAAATGGAGGGTACATGGGGAATATTCAAGCAACAAAGATTTGGAAGGAAAAAAACTAGTGTGAAGTCTCTTCCTGCTTCTGGGATGAGGGACATGGCCAGTACCCTCTCCTGTAGCCCATGTAAGGCTCCTTGTGGGCAGGGCTCAAATCTTAGTTCTCCTTGCAGCCTCATCTGTTCCTCTGGGCATAGTAAACAGCATGGACACTCCACTCCCTGAAATGCTTGCCCCTCATCCGGCTAACTCTTGAGTTTGCTCATCAGACTCTTTTCTGATCGCCTCAGAGGCTGAGTCAGGTGCTGTCCCGGTGACACTGGGGGCTCCGGGCAGCCAGGCGTGGAGCGTATCCGGAGTGCCTGCCGATGGGCTTTCTGTCCTGCTGCGTTAGTTATTATCTAAGTAAAATGAAAAAGGCTTGATACCCTGTGGTGGAACCTGAAGAGACTTTACCTTAAAGTAATATGCCATGAGGTGAGGGGTTGCTGTTTGGTAGTTGAAGAACCTGAAGAGTTCAAAGAACAGTGGCTTTTTTTTTTGTCTTTTATGATGACTTTGGAAGCTTAAAGCAGAATTAGTATGGTGGACCAGCTGCTGGCAGTGACACAGCCTTGCTATAACTCTGCCCACCCCTTCTTCTGTGTCACCAGCCTGCCTGTCTTCCTTCATAACCTCCACCTGCACTTGCTCACCAAACTGGCCTCACTGGTACCTCCCGGCATGCCCAGAAGGTGGACTTGCCTAGGTTGAAACATGAAAAACTCACCCAGGTCTCCCAAGCACCATGTCATCTCCTTCCCTGGTGGAGTGAGCATGGAGGGTCTGGGCATAGAAAGGATTCCATGTGAGACGTTCCCATTCTTTTCATCAGGGCAAGGGAGCCAAGTTTCTCATATTAATTCTAGAAAAAGAAGTGGTTCATAGAAGTGTGGGGTAACTTAGTAATAGCCTGCAGTGTATAAAGGCTTTGAAGATGACAGTGCTGAGGCACAGCTCACTGTTAGATCAGGAAGCAGGCAGTGCACACATATGCAGAATTTATGAGAAAAGCATAGACGTATAATGGCACCGCCTGAGACTCCACCCTCTCATGATTAGGCACATACAGTTTAGCTAGAGTCAAACTTTAAGTTCCCTTATCTTTTAGAGATCTCTTTCACAACCAACTTGACATTTACATCTACCCATCTGGTCTCTTTCCCTGTTGACGGGGGCAGCTTATATTTTTACCTAGACTTTATTGACATTTCTGTTTTCTTTAGATTTAGGCCTTGGAGATCTAATTCCTGTGGATGTTAACCATCTGAACATTTGTAAGCCAAAGAAAAAGGATGCTTTTTTGTACCAGCGTACCTTACAATTCATCCGTGACGCTTTAGCCAAAGACCTGGAAAACTGACAGCCGTCTTCTTCCCTTTTCATACATGCACACAGTGCAAGAAATGTGCTGTTCTTTTTTTTTAAGCTCTACTCAATCATGCAGACATAGTCCTTGTGGCATCCAGGTGGCTTGGAGTACGTCGCAGGCAACAGACTACTGTTCTATAAAACACAAACGTGAAAGTGGCAATCAAGACTGAAGGGAGGCTGGACTGGACTGTTTTGAGTTAAAAAAAAAAAAACAAACTTCCTGTGCGTCAGTTTATTTTGTGCAGCCTTGTCCCTGGTGATAGGGAGCAAGCTGCTGTGGCTGCAGAGCATGTGACCTGACTTTTGCCATCTGGGCCATCCCCGGCTCATGCTGGGAGCAGCACGGATGACTTCCGCAGGGAGAGCCATCACCAGCGTACCACAGAAACGCCTCTCGGAGGGAACCTAAAGTGGAGAGAGAAGGAACTAGAACCTTCAAGACTCTGTTTTGGGTCTGGATTTCCATGGGCTGTAAATTTTTAAAACTTTGTCCGTGTAAACCTTTGTCTGACGTGTTGGCTTTGTTTTACCTCTTGTCATCCATGGGTCAGTTCCTGGTAAGTTTTATTTTCATATTGCTGAGAACAAGTATTTTTCTTTTTCAAAGAGTTCTAGCCTGTAATAATTCCTTCCAGACTGTAGCTCCCTATACTTTTAATTTTTCTCAGATAAGAAGAATAAATCCATTATTGATCAGAGTGTGAAATAAAACTCTTCTAAGCCAGTACACATATTAGCAATAGTTAGTATCAAGATTCTCAGATTCATTTTAGCAAAATAAAGTATACCTTTCCTTCTTGCTCATTTGGAAGTGCTATTAATTGTCTCCAGCATGTGAGAAATAGGAAATAATATTGATGACTTTTTGAAAAATAATTATTAAAAAATAATTCACATTTAAAATTCAGTTTTAAATGTACAGCTCATGGATTTTTGGAGTAGTTACAGTTGTGTGACCATGACCACTATGTAATTGCAGAACATTTTATCATCCCCCCAAATAACCCCATACTCACCAGCAACCACTCTTCCTCTGCTCTGCCCCCAACCCCTGATAAACACTGATCTTTTGGTCTCTATGGATTTGTCTATTATGGACATTTCATATAAATGGAATCTTACAATGGAATGGAATGGAATCTTATGTGGCTTCTTCTTTTCTTTTTTAACATTTGTTTATTTGTTTTAGTTGTGGTATGTAGCATCTTCAGTTGAGATGTGGGATCTAGTTCCCTGACTGGGGATCAAACCTGGGCCCCCTGAGATGGGAGCACAGTGTCTTAGCCCCTGGACTACTGCGGGAGTCCCTAGCGTCTTTCTTTGAGCATAATGTTTTCAAGTCTCATCCGTGATATAACATGGATATATGTAGTGCTTTGTTGTTATTTTATGGCAAATAATATTCTCTTGGATGGATGTACCACATTTGTTTACCCATTCATCAGTTGATGGACATTTAGGTCCTTTCCATGCTGGGGCTATTATGAATAATGCTGCTGTGAACATTCATGTACAAGTGTTTTTGTGGAGATGTTTTACATTCTCTTAGTATATACTAGGAGTGGAATTGCTAAGTCACGTTAAGCTTATGTTTACCATTTGGAAAATGACGGCCATTTGTAGAATGGGATAGTCAAAAGCTAAAACAAGCATAGCATCTGAAGGTAGACAGGGGTCATCCATAAACTCTAACATCTAATTGTTTAATTATGCAATGACCTAACAAGTGACTTACCGTATTATCCTGCTACAGAGAACGTGCGGGTTAGCTGTCAGCAATAAACTAGCTAATGGGATCACAGGGTGGAGGCGTAGGTATGTTTGGTTCTTTTTTTTTTTTTTTTTTTCTGTTTTCCGTGAACCATGGCAGATAAACCCATGGTTGGAACATCTGTTCATTAACGTGGAGTAATAGAATGAAACTCTACTTCATAAAATCTCGATACAGCTATTATAGCTGTGCTTTAAAAATAAGGTCCAGCAGAGAGATCCAGTGTACTGCTGAATTACTATAGTTTCTCAGGCAAGCCACCATTTCTGTTTATTCTTTTTATGAAGTGGATATGATATACACAGACTTACTTCAGTCTTATGATATTTAAGTCAATATTTTTAAAATAATCTCCTGAAAAACCCTTAAGAACACAACGTATGAAAACATAACGTGTTTGAAACAGTTTTAAACTTAGACCATCAATAAAACGGTTCTAGCTCAGTCAGCCATGTTTAAATGTCCTCTCTGGGAGAGGACTTCAGGCCAAGTTTCGACTACCTTTCCCCTCATGTGAAAAGTCGCTTTAAACAACTCACCCAGGAGGAAATAAACAATACAGGCGTGTTAGAGAGCAGACTCCTGAACGCACGCTGTAAACACAATTCAGATGACAATGGAAAGCTAGTTCTTCTCATCTGTAACCCTGTCACTTCTTTCTGGTTTCACTGTCAACCCTAAAAGTCGAGGGCACCGAGCCCCTCTGTGCTCCAGCGTGTAAATGTCGCCACAGAAAGACACTGCTCATGGAGCATCAGGATACCTTTCTCGACGCTGGCTCAGCCATTCAGCCAAGGCTACACCGACAGCCGGAATATAGTAGAGGACGTGGGCCTCGGCTCAGTGGGCATGCCTGTGGTGTTGGGTGCTGGCAGACTTCCTGTTGAGAAAGGCCACACGGTAATACAGTAATGTGCCTCTTGAACTTGGTTCATAATTTATGATGCCCCTCAAATTACTTCTAATTCCTAAAATTTGAGTTTTAGGCATACCTTCCTGAATTTTCACATCTTTGTAATATTTAATATATTAATTTTTGGTTTGGTTTTTATTGACATTTGGTATAAAAATTACGTCCATGAAAAAAATTTAAGCATGTTCAATAAATTAACTTTTAATTAAAAAATTAACACTTTGAAAGCTCCTAAGAATTTTAGTGTTTATTCTCCATCTAGTCCATCTCTCCTGTTTCTGTTTCAGATAGTTCATTACTTTTCATTCAAGCAGGACCTTTTTCAATGGACTTCTCCTCCCCACACAGCATTACTATCAGATGCTGTCCTCTCTCTTCCAAAGGTCCCAGAATCCTTTTCCATTTCTATTGCCCAGTCTCTGATTCTGATTTTCACATTCGGCCTAATTGGTTCCTAATCCTACTGATAAAATAGAATTGTAATTCAGTGAACATGTTTTGAATACTTATGCACCAAGCGTTGCTTTATATAAGAATGTGTGCTCAGTTGTGTCTGACTCTGACCTCATGGACCGTAGCCTGCCAGGCTCCTCTGTCCGTGGGATTTCTCAAGCAAGAATACTGGAGTAGGTAGCCTTTCCCTTCTCTAGGGGATCTTCCTGACCCAGGGATTGAGCCTGCATCTCCTTTATTGGCAGGCATTTTCTTAACCACTAAGCCACTTGGGAAGCCCCTTATATAAGAATACAAGGTAGCTTTATTTAGCCATATTTTAGAGATAGGAAAACAGCATTAAAATAGTCATAAAACTGGCCCCAAGTCTCAGAGCTAGTGAGAGCAAAGGTTAAGCACAGGTTTTATTTTAAAACCTATGCGTGTGCATTGCAGGGTTTTCATAGACCGTTTAAAACGTTAAAAACTGACAAAACATCACAGTAGTGGGTAGTCTAGGACTTCCAAGCTGATCTTAGAATTTCTCTCCCTCAATAGCTCATTAAAAAGAGGGGGAAAAAAAAAGGAAAAGTGGAAAATTCAGCAGCAACTAAAAATGAAAGGACTAAAAGCTGCCATTAACTTTGAAAAATGGTAGCTAGGAAAAAATAAGTGATATTAGGGAAGAAGGTTGACCTCAAGATTAATACCATCTTGAGAACTGTGATAACAGTTCTCTATTTTGTAGAAAAAAAGAGGAAGGCGGTCTTGACTGCCTTCAAAGTTGAATAAACCTTGAGGTTGGAAACATCTATAATTGGACATGTAAACGTGGGCCATGGGGGAGGCAGAATCAGCCAGGCTTTGTTTACTGAAGCCCTCATGGGACTGGTAAGTTCCAATGCCTTGGCCACCTGATACTAAGAGTCCACACATTGGAAAAGACCCTGATGCTGGGAAAGATTGAAGGCAGGAGAAGGGGACAACAGAGGATGAGATGGTTGGATGGCATCACTGACTCAGTGGACATGAGTCTGAGCAAGCTCCAGGAGATGGTGAAAAATAGGGAAGCCTGCCGAGCGGCAGTCCATGGGGTTGCAAAGAGTCAGACACGACTGAGTGGACAACGACAACACGGGACAGAGGATAAGAGTCCGGGGGAAGTGAGTCCCAGGATAGCCATTAACAAATCCTCAAAAGAAATGGGAGAGGCCAGATCTTTAAACAAAGATAGTACAGAGCTCTCCCCAGGGGTGCTATGGGGGTAACCCTTCCCCCTTCCCACACTCAGATAAAGGAAGAGGGGATGAGCAGTAAGATCAAGCAGGGATGAACAGGAAGCAGCTTCAGATAAGGTGGGGGAGAGTCTCGGGAGAGTTCACCCTCCATTAAGCAGGGCAACTTTGTCTGGATGAAGTTTATTATACATAAGATGAAATGGCATGACACTTAACATAAGAAAGCAAACTGAGTTTTATACATACTGATGGCTGAAGATTCCATTATAAAAGGAAATGTAATCCTTAAAGAATACAAAGAATGGTGAACAAGGGAAAAAGAGATTGAGAAACAAATTGGAAACCCAATCAAGACAATTATAGGATAAAGCAGAAACCACATTAAACAACGGGAGAGACACGGATGAAAATCCTCTTCTTAATAGAGGTTTTGCTTAACGGTTGCAGAACCACAATGAATGCAGAAGGAAAATTAATTAGAAGATAACAGTTAAGTCACCATTCAACTACAAGGTAACAGACAGACACAGTCAACATAAACTCAGATAATAGGGACCCAGATGTGTTTTTTGGCAAGTTTGGTTATTGACCAAATCCTGGTGTACAAAAAAAAGAAGGAAAATACTGCACTTTAAGATGCAAACAAAAATCCAAAAACCAATAAAATGCCCTCATGTTAGAAAAGAGTGATGTTGGAAAGAAAGAATTGTGTTCAGTTGAATGGCCCTTGACATGGGTACCAAAGTAACGGACCAACATGCACAAACCTGGAGGAGCTCAGGGAACATCGGGAGTCAGTTCTTCTAGTTCCATCCTCTTAATTCCGGGTAAATTAAGCTTGATACTTAACACTGATATGGGTTCCCAGGTGGTTCAGCGGTAAAGAATTCGCCCAAGAGGTGAGGGGTTGATCTGTGAACGGGAAAGATATCCTGGACCAGGAAATGGCAACCCACTCCAGTATTTTTGCCTGGAAAATTCATGGACAGAGGAGCCTGGCAGGCTGCAGTCTTCGGGCTTGCAAAGAATCAGCATGATGAAGCACACGTGCACGCATATACAATGACATACAGTAGATGTTTATCTAGGCCATATTCTGAGGTCATAATCCAATAAAATTCAGTCAGTTCAGTTCAGTTCAGTAGCTCAGTTGTACCTGACTCTTTGCGACCCCATGAATTGCAGCACGCCAGGCCTCCCTGTCCATCACCAACTCCCGGAGTTCACCCAGACTCACATCCATCGAGTCAGTGATGCCATCCAGCCATCTCATCCTCTGTCGTCCCCTTCTCCTCCTGCCCCCAATCCCTCCCAGCATCAGTCTTTTCCAATGAGTCAACTCTTCGCATGAGGTGGCCAAAATACTGGAGTTTCAGCTTATTAGGAGGAAACAATTTTACAGTGCCAAACAAACTCTTTAACTACTGGAAAACTGCACAGTCTCCCTTGAACCAAAGAGAAAATAAAAGCAAATTACAGGGCTTCTCTGGTGGCTCAGTGGTAAAGAATCCACCTGCTAATGCAAGAGATGTGGGTTTGATCCTTGGGTTGGAAAGATGGAGCAACTAAGCCCATGCACCACAACTATTAAGCCTGTGTTGTGGAGCCTGGGAGCCCATGTGCTGCAGTGAGTGAAGCCTGCGTGCCCTAGAGCCTGCGCGCCACAACAATAGAAGCTCCTGCAAACAGAAATCCACAAGCCACAAGCAGAGAGTAGCCCCTGCTTTCCACAACTAGAAAAAAAGCCTGCACAACAAACAAAGACCCAGAAAAGCCATACATAAAAAATAAAGGAAGCATAATTCTTTTTTTTTTTTAAAAAAAAGGCAAATTGCAATCTAGAAATTAATGAAAATGAGACTCTTTCATGCCAATGTGTGTAGGGTGCATTTAAAGCTACAATCAGGGTAAAATATATAACTTTAAATGTCTTTATTGTTAAGCAAGATTAAAAATAATGAAACCCAGTATGAGCTTTAAGAAATTAGGAAAATAACAAAACCAGAAAAGGGTGCAAATGAAAAGATTTTAAGTTAAAATTCATTAAAAATGTTTTAAAAACTGACATAAAATAAACAATAGGAAATATAAATACCAATGCTGTTATTTGAAAATGTCAACAAAATTGGATAACACCTTGAGAAACCCAATTTAGAAAGTGAAAGTGATGGTTATTTAACAAATGGCATATATTTAATAAGTGGCATAGGGTAACTACCCCTTAGGAGCATGTTGGACCCCCGGCCTCACACCATTTATAAATGATGTTCCAGATGCTTTGAAGCACTGCTATTAGCCCAGGCAAAGCCTGTAATCTTAAGCATGCCAACACTCAGATTTATTTAGGTATTTTTGCTGCCTGCTACTTCTAGTATCTATATAAATAGATAAAAATCCTAAGAATAGAATAAAATCCTAAACTGTCATTTAAGGTGCTCTGACATTCTTTCCCATTCGCTCATTCTTTCCATGTACAGAAATCTACTTTGCTACATATCAAATTCTTAATCCACATTCTGTCACATCTCCCCTGGCCCTCTGCTCACAGTTAATCATTCTCTCATTTGTATTCTCCTATCTCATGGAGACAGAGCTGATTATACAGGTGCAAACAGCTTGCCTTGTATGAGAATGAGTTTCAGTCTGCGACCTTGGGTAAGGAAGGTACCGTAATGGGTTGTTTCCTTCTTCCCCATCCAAGTCCCAGGCACTCAGATTAAATTAATACAGTACTTACTGGTCACGAAGGACTAAGCATCTTTAATATGTGGAGATTGTCAGTATATTCTTATTCCTGAAAGGCATCAGAGAACATTTATGACCTAAATTTCATATATTAGTGAGCTAAAAACAAACCTAGACAGAACCGGAAGACTCCTTTTGCCTGTCTCCATGCAATAATGGACTCAAATCACTTCAGCAATCTAAGTTTGCTATAAGATCCTATAGAACATGAATCTTCGCACCTCTCAATATTACACCATAAAGTTATTAATGCTTTGGCAGTAAGCCCGGCCAGCAGCATTCAACTTGTAAATTCTTAACCAAGCTATTACTTTTATGCTGCTTCAACTTAGTTTGATGGTTGAGAAAAGAAACAGAAACTCGGAGGAATAATTAATAATCACATTTCAGCCAGAATAAAACGCTGGCCGAAGATATCCCAAGCTTCTCCTCATATCTGAAAAGAACAAAGCCAAACATTTTCTTGAAAAAAAAACAAAGACAAAATGTTTAATAGGTGTTTTTTACAATTTCGGTACAAATTATCACTTCAAATAAACAGTTTTTGTTCATTGCTAGTCATCCAGTAAGATTCAGTAAGCAATTTTTGCAGCTTTCCTTTTTAATATAATTACTTTATTACAAAAGAAATGTTTTTATACATTACCTTGCTTATTACTTATACACAGGTTAGGAGAATTTTAAGTGTCTTGAACTTCAACAACTTTAAACTTTTATAGGAGTCGCTTGGGCAGATGTCCCAGTTTCAGTAATTTACTGCAACAATTTTTTTTAAAATAGGCAAGAAGTCTGGGAAAATTATGTTGTAAAAAGGAATTTAATTGGGTTCAATGCCAAATTATAAAGTCTGTGCCTAAAAATACTCTGTGGTGAATGGTAACGCCTTACAGAACAGTAATGAAATAAACTGCAAGGGCACAATAAAAAGACTGGTGTGGGAGCATCAAGGAAAGATTAAAAATAAAAACCCCAGAATGAAATCCCCAGGATGCCAGCTGCTTACTGTCAAGATTATTCACCAACTCCACTGCCAGCCTAGGAAAGATACCAACTGTTAAGCAATGATTTAAAAAATAAGACAATTCCAATTGTCCCTTTTTAAGAGAATGTTAATGTGAGAACCTTACATATTATCAACTCAAAACCCAGTCCTGTTGTTTATTAAATCTGAACAGCCATGATCAGATAGTATTCATTTCCTCATGTTAAACTACTTGTAATTTTTCCTTTGACCTGCCTCAATACAATTGTGTTAATGCTTACTGTCAGATTCTTTAAGTACTGTATGTGTGATGAACACCTATCTTAAATGAAGTTCTGGTCTCAGTACCATTTATTGGCTATTTGCTGCCTAGAACAAAGAAGAAACCTGAAAATTAAGCCCTAGAAGCGACTTTTGTGGTGATTACTGCCCCCCACCCATGCTTTGTCTGACGTGATACACAGATATGCCTTCAAATTCACCTCCTTTTTAGCAGGAAAGAGGTTATAGAGAAAACAGTGTTTGAATTAAGAAATCTTTGATTCCATTCTCAACTGTACCCTTTAGGGGCAATGTGAATCCTGCAAATGATTTACCTTTCCAAAGCCTATCTTCCATCTTGCATCCTCTCTCCTCCCAACTCTTTCAATGATCATGTTTACTTCTTACATTTCTTAGAGATGTAAAAATGATATAAAGGAGGTAAGTGCTAGAGAAGGTGTCCTAATCAGCTAAGGCTAAAAACACCATTTTTTATGACCGAGTTAACTACTCACATTATCTGTTTATCTCCATGGCTCACTAGTATCTTTTTGTTAGTTTTCAGGTAAAATGAGATATAGCTTTGATATAGTCTTGAGTGCCAAACTAAAATAATCTGTACTGTATCTTGATAGTGGTGATGAGAGTTAATCCTGAAACCCCAGAGGTTTAATTAGAAGGAGAGTGGCATTTCCCCTGGCAAGATGATTACTGCAACAACAAAACCATGAGCTCTGAATACAGGAATTCCCTGGTCCATTGAGGTTTGATTCTATAACATGAAAGATGCCTAAACATGCTGCGTGGCACACTACGATCTTGCCAGTCAATTTCTTACCAGCAAAATATGAAGTCTGTTCCCAAAGACTTCCAGGCCTCATAACATTCTTTTAGAAATGTAAAGCAGCATGGCAATGTCTTTCTAGATGACTAAATAGTTGTAGAGGAAAGATTGAAGGCAGGAGGAGAAGGGGGCAACAGAGGATGAGATGGTTGGACGGCATCACCGACTCAATGGACATGAGTTTAAGCAAGCTTCAGGAGTTGGTGATGGACAGGGAAGCCTGGTGTGCTATAGTCCACGGGGTCGCAAAGAGTCGGACATGCCTGAGCAACTGAACTGAACTGAATAGTTAAGAGGTGGTGCTGGAAATGTATAGGAGGGGGAAAAACCCTAATAAAATGTAGATGATAAGTTAACTCGGGATATCCTGGGGTTTCTTATACTTGGGGACATATGGTGTTTTCTTTCCTGAAACCACAGTCAGGTAGACCAGACTAAAACAAATATTCTTCAAATCGTAACAATGAGACTCAGGATTATGTGCCGGTATGAGTTTTCACAATCTGTGCTTTTACCGGGTATGGAATATAAGGGGGAAAAAGAAGTCCATGAGGTTTTATTCAATAGGGAATAGAGAGTGTGAACAATGGGTAGCACACCAGAGCTTAGGACTGCAGCAGTTTATGGGACATGCAAAGTCTAAGACATGGTACAGGAGGCTCTAGCCAGCTGGAGCTCGGGTGAAGCTAATGGTATATGATCCAGAATCAAAGCAGGGAATGCCACCATCTCCCCTAAGACTTGCACACCATCATGGTTAATATACACGTACATAAATAAACACAAGGCCTGCTGGGAATGTACAGTCTTGTCTTTGGGTGGACCTATTTGCTGCTTCCTACTCTGGTTTTTTTGTTTTTTTTTAACCTGGTGTTGACCAGGTCCAGCTCTCAATGGTCCCAACCACCTTCTAGTGTAATCTTGTATGCATTAACCTTCAGTGGGTCACCAAAAAGTTATTCCAAATCTGTAAACTGCAAACAATATTTTTCTAAAAACCACACCACATACACACATAAATTAGACAATCATTTAAAATTCAGTGGGAAGGAGCTTCCTGGGCATTATGGGCTAGGTTTCCTTTCCTAAAATCTATAGGCTGAATCTACCCGGAGGTTTCTCATACCCTGAGAGGAGACATAACATGCACAAGTCTGCAATAAAACATATCTTGGTGGCTGAATAATAATCGCATGGAGGAAGAGACACAAGTTTTGTAAACTACACAGGAGTACCCATGTTTTTTCAGTGTGCCTTCAACTAATGTCTCTTTCCACATGGGGTTAAGGGCAGTGGGCCTTCCCTCTGTAAAGTGGAGCCGAGGGGAGAAGGCAGGCATCCTGCGGAGGAGATGCCCTGGGTTTCCCCGTCAGGTTTTCGCCAGTGGGTCAAACACCTGCAGCACCGTTCTCTTGTCCTTGTCACTGATTGTCACCCAGGGACCCAAGTCTTTTGGTCTGTGCTCCGGGGGCGGCTCCTGGGCTGGTGAGGCACTGACTTGCAAAGGGGCTGAGTGCACCCTTCCGAGGTTCCCCGGTCCCCGAGTCCGGGGGATCAGAGCTCTTGGAAAGCCAGGAATTATTCAACAGGTTAGGGTGGTGGAGGAGGCTCCAGAAGGGATCCTGATAGTCACCGAGAAGGGGGCACCCACCGATTTTCTGTCCGTGGTGCCATCCGCCTCGGGGCTTGCAGGTGATGATGAAACGCCCAGGAAAGCCGGCTGTGGAGAGAGCGCAGCCCCGGCAGGCGGAGCCGTGGGGGGACCGTCGCTGCAGGGGAGCCCCTGGAGATGCTGGCAGCTGCTCTGCAGCGCCTGCAGGTGGAAGGCCGCCGGCGCCGACTTCTTCCTGCGTGGGGGCACCTGCGGCACGAGGGGCGTGGCCTCTGGAGTGGGGCGGGGTGGCCGTGGGCGGGGTGGTTGTGGGTGGGGCCTCGTCCGAAGTGGCCTTCCTGGCGGCACCTTTCCGCGGCTGAAAGGTTCTCGGTTTGGGAACCGGAGGGACTGTCGCTAGTGGAGGGGTGTCAGGGCTCAACTCCGGGGACCCGATTGTAAAATGGACGGCCTGATGCCCGAGCTGTTCTTCCGGTGACGTGGGCTGAGAAAAGGTACGACAAAGAGCGTCAATAAGCAGCCTGCCCAGGGAACTGGGAATCGATCAGCACACGCGAGATGGGGCCACGCGAACATTCTAGCAAATTCAGGATTTGAGAATGTCTGGGATGTGGAGGTGTCATCAGGCACGAAAGAGCATGGGAGAAACACACAGGTATCAAGGAGGAACAGCAGGTCCAATGAAATATGAGTGGAAGCTTTAAACCCACCACAGGGAATAATCTGAAACAAGTTTCTCTGTTACCTAGGAAACGGGATTATAGTCTTCCTTTATTAAACAGCGAACCTCTCTGAAAACTGTTCCTGGAGGCTGCAGCGTTGATGATTCAGTGAAGTAGCTTATGTCACAGTGTTAAGCTAATTGAAGGACTCATTGAAGGGTATACTGGCTCCTTGAATCTTTGCTATTTAAATACAGAAGAATGGCAAATTTCACATAGGAACTTCCCTTCCTCGGTTCTGATTCAAATGCACCACAAAGGAAACAACTGCATGAGACCAGAGGGAGCTTTTGCACAGACATGGCTGTGGGTAGCTTAAACATCGGCATTTCAGTATTGCCACTGGTTCTTTAGATAAACCAGCTGCAAAAAACAACCTGTTCTCTGACAGCCTTTTACTGCAGCTCATGTGCAGCTGGTGAGGAAAACAAACCGATTTCTACCTCTGGCCTTGAAGAGACAAAATGAGAACAGAGAAGAGGCTGAGGAAAGGGGTCTGTAAGTGCAAGGAGGCATGGAAAATGGGCGGATGAATGAGCAGATGTGGAACAGCAGAGCAACCCAGAAAACACAAGGCCGGCTCTGGAAGAACCAGGCGCCCAAGCCACGCTCACACTTCCTGCAGGTGGACAAGCAGCCATTCTGTAACGACCAGCCAAGGATTACCGAGTGTCCGTGACTGGCACACTGAGCTCAAACGGAAGATCCTGATGTCTCTAGAGGTGCCAGTCTTTGGGCTGCTACTGTCCTGACAAACTCACGTCTCTGAAGCAGCAAGCAAGGCTGAGAAGCTTGAGACCGAGAGCAGAAAACAATCTGCAAGAAAAGTGGCAAGAAAAGCTGTCGCGCCTCCAGCGCTTGTCAAACAAGGCCCATCCGGAGACCGGTTGACTTTTTCTAATGCAAATAAGATCTGTACACATGAACCGTGGGCATAGGACACAGACCACACACACAAATGGGAATTACTGGGACACGTGGAATACAGCGTCCCACACTGGCTTGGTCTGGGAACAGAAATGGAACATTTGGACAGAATGATGCCTCCAAGCTGTTCCTGTCTTGGTGAGAAATTCCCAATGTTTCTGCTCAGCGAGAGCTAAGAAGCAGCAGGGATGAGAGGGAGAAAGCAATTGCCAGGCATGTTCCTCAAAGATGGGGCCATGCCTGGGAGTCGTGAACGTGTATAAAGAGACCAGACTCATCGGAGACATAATTCTTATCTAAGGAGATATCTGAGCAGCCCAGGAGCGACAGGCTTACATGACCAGGTTCTTACCTTTCCTGTCCTCCTCAAGGTTGGCTTCTTGATGGCAGGAACCCTGGGGGCGGGCCGACGGGGCAGAAGAGGTGCCACCCCCGCTGTGGGCTCTGGTTTGGAAGATTCCTGGTCCCTCAAGGCTGGAGCATTTAGGGCTTCTCCTGGGACGCCTGAAGCATGGAATGGCATGGCGGAGGCGTAAAGGACAAGGCATTATTCAAAGGATGATGCAATGTATTTCTCTTTGATCTAAATCTCTGAGGGTTGTCAGGACCAACCAGCTAGGTTTGGCCCCAGCTGCTCACACTCACCTTCTCAACAGGGATGGTGATCTGGGGGGTCTGTGTAAGGGAGAATCAGTGAGACCCTAAGATCAGGTGCAAAGTTTAATGTGTACCTGTGTTGCTCAGGGGAGATGATGGTAGAACTCCTTGAAATCTTAGCAGGGCCCATGGGAAGGAAAATATTAAGTTGCGACACAGGGTAGAGTTCAAACCTCAAACTTCTCCCACTCTCCACATCTATACAGACTTAGAAAAAAAAAACCCTTGACTGTAATCTAATTAACATACCATAAAATTTACCCTTTTTTAACGATTATACTTTGGTGGTTATAGTCACAAAGTTGTACAACCATCACCATATGGTCCCCAGAACATCTTCATCACCTCAAAAAGAGACCCCACATGTTTCCACAGCAGTCACTGCCCAGTCTCTCCTCTCCTCCTGCTCCTGAAAACCACTATAATTTTCTCTCTGTACAGATCTGACTCTTCTGGACAGTTCACATAAATGGAATCATACAACACATGGCCTTTTGGGTCTGTTTTCTTTCACTCAGCACAGTATTTTCACGATTCATCCATGACAGAGCATGTGTTAGCGCTCTATTCTCTTCTATGGCTGAATAATATTCCATGGGATGGATATGCTCCACTTTATCCATTTGACTTTGGTGTATAGAGCAGAGGCTGACAGAAGGGGTAAGTATGAGAAGTTCAGGTCAGTGGTCTTGAGAGAAGAGGCTATAAAGAGACCTGCTGCTGCTGCTGCTAAGTCGCTTCAGTCGTGTCCGACTCTGTGCGACCCCATAGATGGAAGCCCACCAGGCTCCCCTGTCCCTGGGATTCTCCAGGCAAGAATACTGGAGTGGGTTGTCATTTCCTTGTCCAATGCGTGAAAGTGAAAAGTGAAAGGGAAGTTGCTTAGTCGTGTCTGACTCTTAGTGACCCCATGGACTGCAGCCTACCAGGCTCCACTGTCCATGGGATTTTCCAGGCAAGAGTACTGCAGTGGGGTGCCATTGTCTTCTCCATAAAGAGACCTAGTGGGGCCTAAACAATGCAGCAGGGATGCTGGTAGTAACAGCAGCAGGATTTTAGAGGCAGGCATTCTAGAGGGTGGCACTGAGCTCTAAAGAAGACTATGGGTGAAGGTCAACGGGCTAGAGGTGAGCAAGGAGGGCGGTGCCACTGGGGGCCGGGTGGAAGGGAGTCCATCAGCTGATGGACTGTTTCATCCATACAATGAGCTTTTTGTTTTGTTTTTAATAAAAGAGAAACCATGGAGTTATCATGCAACAGTGTTTCTCCTCTTAATCCATGCCCTCTTTAAATGTTACTTGGGAATTTCAAATAAATGAAATATCCAGACTAAAAACAAATCAAGCAACTGTAACTGCATCTGGCTTTTCAGAGGGCATACTTTGCCCTCTTCAAAGTGAGTCTAGTATAAAGTCAAAACAAACAAACAAACCCAAAATTGCTAGTTACCAGTGATTTTGAATGCATAGGGGAGATTCTAAGTTACAACATGGTTAACAAGGGTTAGGTGAAGTGACAGCAACAAAAAATGAACAGGCAGTACGGCAGAGAAGAGGTCCCTGCCTGACAGTGAAGAATCTAGGGATGCTGGTAATTAAAAAACAAGATGTGTTTCCTGAAGGAGAACGCCTACTTAACCATCTCTTTCTACAGAGCCAGCAGGATGAGTTAGCGCCTCGAGCATGAACCTCTTCTAAAACTCATTTTCATTTATTTCTGTCTCTCCCGTAAATGCTCCTTAATAATCTTGGGATTGTTTTTATCTGTTGATACTTACTGAATTTTAAATATGTAGTCTTAAATGGACATAAATCTTCGTAGATGAATTTTATAAAATGTTGCTAAAGGGTACTTTTACTGAATACTGCCTCCAGAAAAAGAGTTCTGTTCTTTTCTAGGCCCCTTTTTGCAAGAATATG
Organism: Tragelaphus eurycerus; assembly: GCA_935064755.1. NCBI lineage: Eukaryota > Metazoa > Chordata > Mammalia > Artiodactyla > Bovidae > Tragelaphus > Tragelaphus eurycerus. The sequence goes on along the minus strand of CAKXYN010000039.1, from coordinate 17,039,519 downwards.
AGAAGAAAAGCAGAATCTCGAAGGAGCCCCGGGGGAACACCTACCTCCTCTGGCTTCCAGGAGACATCGGATGGCTGCTTCCGCCTCCTGAGCGTTGGTTGTTTTGATCTGCTTGACATTATAAGGCTTACTTATCCCAGTCCTTGCTTTGGGCTTGAGGACAAAAATCAGGAAGAAATACATATTAGCACAAGTGGGAAAACAGCCTCGGCTGGTGAGACCTCTGCCCACGGATCCATATGCGAGCATGAGGTTGACAGAGCTCCATCAGTGATGAAGGCACAGCTCCCATCTAAGCTGCATCCTTCAAGTCTCTTTCCCTCGGAGCACGCGCATACCCGAGGGGAGGGATGCAGTAACATTTAGATGACGCTGGTCTCCCCAACCGGGTGGTTCTAGGACTGTGCAATGCAGACCAACCATCCTCTATCTTTATTTCGACAACCAGGTGAAAAAGCAAGAAAGATTAGTCAGAAGTCACTCCTTCCAAGGTCCAATGAGTCACTCAGCACTTTTCAGATGTTTCTCAAAAGTGCTGATTCTGCTTCTTCACAGTTCTACCTCTTAACCTCCACCTCTGGGTCGCCTTTGAGGACGTGCCTTCATCACTGTAAACCACCGAGGTCACATCAGCCTCCTGCCCCTGCTGTGAGCATGACTGTGGCCATCAGCTGGCCCAGCTCTCCTCACTCTCCCTTCCACCCGGCCCCCAGTGTCACCTCCCTCCTTCCTCACCTCTAGCCCATGACCTTCACCCACAGTCTTCTTTAGGGCTCAGTGCCACCCTCTAGAATGCCCGCCTCTAAAACACTGTGGTTACCATTACCAGCATCCCTGCTGCATTATTTAGATCTCTTTTTAGTTTCTTCTCTCAAGACAACTGATCTGAACTTCTCATATTTCCCCTTCTACCAGCCCCTGCTCTATATACCAAGGTCAACACAAGCGTCGGAAGTGAGAGAAGCAGGTATGTCTGGAAACCAACAGTCCCTCCGTGAAGGGGCGCTTGGGAGTTTTCTTCAAATGTGATTTTCTCTCTCACACTCTGGATGACCATTAAAAACCCCTATAAAGGAGCTGGTAGTAAGTTATAGGGTTTGGGGGGTGGGGGGTAAGTGGTGGATAGGCAGAGAGTTAAAGACACAGCAATCTATGTATTCACTGGAAAGAGGTGACCCGGCATGATGTGAGGGTCTATGCATGGACCACGGGCAGATCTCATGGGTTTGAGAAGCTGGCCCGTTTCGCTCTGATCTGAGAAAGGAGAACTCACCGCTTGCTGAGGGGCTCCTGGCAGGAGTTTTGCCGTCTGCAAAATCGAGTACTGCCCGTGGGTGCCGGAGGAGATGGAGGCATCCGAGGCTGATTTTTTCACCATGAAACCAGCTGTAAAACCAAGGAGGGCAGAGACTCCATCTCAGTGAAGTCACAGCTACTTCAACACAAGATTCCCAGCCAGCCGAGAGCAAGGGCAAGGTCGTGGTCTGAGTACGTCCATGGCCTTCAGCGATTCGGAGGTGCTTCTGAGGCTGCCTTTTGATTCTCTGATAATTTGGGCCTATTAATGTAGATTCTCTGCAGAAGCAGTGTTTGAATGAAAATTTTAATCTAACATCCTGGGCGGGGGTATGTTAAATCTGACATAAAACCTAATCAATCATTTTTAAGTGGTTTAAAACACACAACTGCTATTAGGACCAAATTTTAAAGATGTTTCGTGGGCAAAATCTTAAAAAAATTCCTAAAGCAGGAGAATAAATTATATTTAATAATACTTATAGCCATTAATTGGAGAAGGCAATGGCACCCCACTCCAGTACTCTTGCCTGGAAAATCCCATGGACAGAGGAGCCTGGTGGGCTGCGGTCCATGGGGTCGCTAAGAGTCAGACACAACTGAAGTGACTTAGCAGTAGCATAGTCATTAATTAATCATATTTAGAACATTTAGTGACAGAAACACTAGATGAAAAGACAGATGACCAAAAAACATTGGATATCAATTCTGTTAATGAAAATTAATTTTGCATAGACATAGATATATCTAATTGGAAAAAAGATGGAAATCTTTTGGTTAACAACTATCATAGCTAGGTAAGTGAAATTAAATTTTTTATTGTTTCTATTATCTCTTTTTGTAAACCTCCACAATAATACAGGATATCACTTTATTTTTATTTAATATTTTATTTTCTGAGCATGAACTCTGAAAAGTAAAAAAATGTGCTTAACAAGTCATGTGTTTCTGACTTGCCGTTGATTATGATTATGATGTAACCCATGATGAACCCAATTCTGAAAGTATGGCTTAGGAAAATCTTTACTACCAGGGTGGGGTGAAGTAAGCAGTGGAGGTAAATGGAAACTGATCAGGAGCACGGTACAACCTTATTTCCTATTATTGAGGAGTATTTTATGGGCAAAGCATTGTTTTTCTGGGGGAGTCAGGAAGAAAAGTGCTACGCTGAGACCCGGACTGGGAAAAGCCGTTCTCAGCAGACTTGGGCTCACAGACGGAGTGGTGCCTGCTAAGAGGCGCGTGCATGGCCACCTTCCGGGCACCTTCAAGGCACCTGGGCTTACTCGCATCCTCGTGAGCCGAGAGGGGGGTGGGCAGTGGTCCAGGAGAGAAGATGCTGAGAGATGCCGCTGGGAGTCGGGGGTGAAGGAGCTCAAAATGTCCCCAGCTCATTTGTGGCCCCAGTTCTCCAACCCATAAGGTTTCAAACTGCAAGCAGCTTCAAGCAAAAGCACAGCCACAGGAGGGTGAAGAGCAGCTTTAGGAAGGGCTGCTTTGATTTGCCCACAAGACACAAAGCGATCTCTGATACCAAACTCGCCAAGGATTTAGGACTAAGAGGAGCCTGAGGAGGGGAGAAAGAGCTGTGAAAAGACAACAGCAGGATTTTAGAGCCATTCTCTCAGCAGGTAGGAAGGGCGCGGTTATTCCCAGCAGGCATCGTGGTGAGTGGAAAGCAAGCGAAGTCTTACTTGGAGGGGGGGTCTCTGCGGTGGGTGAGGTGGCCGAGGCCGACTGGGAACTGACAGAGACCTGCTTGGAGAGCGGTGGCGGAAGTCCCCAACTGCTTCCAGCTCCTGCTTTAACTCCACCAGGTCGGCATCATCTGGAGGACACGGCGGGACGTGAGTCAGGGCAGTCAGACTCGGGTCTGCAGGGACCCCTCCGCAGGACAGCTTGAAGGGTCCCTTTCTGCTGGGGTGGGGGCGGGGAGAGGGCACCCAATGCCTGCTTGGAACACTTGGTGAGCCGTGCACGAGGTGTGGTGTCCACGCACGAGAGAAACCAAAGAACTTTAAAGTGTAGGCGCACTTCCTTCCCAAATAATCCACAAGACTTCCACACAGAATGACAGCTGAAAACCAGAGCCCCTCCATTTTCTTTTTTTTTTAAGGGTGAGCTGTGTAGCATGTGGAATCTCAGTTCCTTGACCAGGGATTGAACCTGTATCCCCTGCACTGGGAGCCCAGAGTCTCAACCACTGGACCACGAGGGAAGACCCTAGAGCCCCTCATTTTTCATTCCCCACTCTGAAACAGGGCACTGACAGTTTTGGCGTTGAGAATATTTTCACTTCTCTGCCGGTGGGGTAGCCTACAGTCCAGAGGCAAGGTCTAGCATGGAAGGTGCCTGCTCACTCAAGCCCCAAACCCACAGCCCACGCCAGCGACTGCCCAAGCATTCACCATCCTGACTCACCAGGGTTATGGGGAGGGGACTGCTTCTGTTTTATTACATGTACATTTATTACATTTGGGGCTTCCCTTGTGGCTCAGCTGGTAAAGAATCTGCCCGCCAGGCGGGAGATCTGGGTTCGATCCTTGGTTTGGGAAGATCCCCTGGAGAAGGGAAAAGCTATCCTCTCCAGTATCCTGGCCTGGAGAATTCCATGGACTGTTCCCATGGGGTTGCAAAGGGTTGGACACGACTGAGTGACTTTTTTCACTTATTACATTTAAATTCAGGACAGTTTTAGGTCTTCTCTTCCACACCACAGCACACCCCGATTCATTTCATCCTGGCTCATCCTCCCATCCCTCAAATCTAAAAGCAAGGTGCATCTCATGAGCTCTGCTGGGGGAGGCAGGATGTCTCCTTCTGAAGGGAGTGCCTGAGGGCCCTTTTCCAACCCACTGGAAAAGACCCTGATGCTGGGAAAGATCGAAGAAGGCAGGAGAAGGGCACAACAGAGGAAGAGATGGTTGGATGACATCACTGACTCAAGGCACATGAGTTTGAGCAAACTCCAGGAGAGAGTGAAGGACAGGGAAACCTGGCGTGCTGCAGTCCATGGGGTCGCAGGCTCAGGCATGACTGAGCAACTGGACTGAGGGCCTTAAAGCATCAAGGAGATGTTCCCTTGAGGTCCACCAGGGGGCGAGTCCGCCCACTTGTTAGAACCCCAAGCTGCTTTATTAAGTTCTTCATTCAAAAGGCACACACCTGCTCTGCCTCCAAAGGATGCCTGAATGATAGCCACCCTGGAGAAGAAGACCACTTCCTGACTCAAGGACACATCCCTTCAGCCACTTCTGCTCCAGGGCAGGAGCCCTCTGGATGTGCAGCATATAGAAGCACCTTGATTTGCTAAAGAAGGCTGTTGCCTCTGAATTGGGCAGCAGTCTCACACCATGGGTTTGGGTAGACTCTGGGAGTTGGTGATGGACAGGGAGGCCTGGTGTGCTGTGGTTCATGGGGTTGCAAAGAGTCAGACACGACTGAGAGACTGAACTGAACTCACACCTGGATGTGCATCCGAGTCACCTGGAAGCTCCATGAGTCGCCAGGTTTCCAGGGTCCCAGCCACACCTGCCAGGCCCACATCTCTATAATGCTGATCAGGCCTCAGCAGTCTATTAAGCTCCTGATAGTTCAACGCAGCCAGGCTACTGACTGGCTTTGGGACCAAAAACACTCAAAGGGGCTTGGGGGTGGTCTCTGTTCCTCCTGGGAAGTATCTAACTGTCACCCCTGTTCTTTGTTCTCAGCCGCAGCTCAAAGGGTCCTGACACGCAGCTAAGCCCCTGCACCTGCTCGCCACCACCAAGGAGATACAATGTCCAACAGCTGGAAGGCACTGGAGGCTGTGGCTGAAATGGAGCTGAAGAGTTTGATGCAGAACGTGAACCACTCTAATCATCTAGGGACCAGCAGTTCGATCCCAGTGACTTTCAGTCCCTCTCGAGTCTAAAATGACATAATGATGCTAAGATGTAAAATTACTGTATAACAATATAATGTTACACAAATATAGCAAGACAGCCACAACTCAGAACATTGGTAGTGAGTATGTGTCTTATGGGACTGAATCAGAAAAGCCTTGGAGTGGAGGAAAGAATATCACAAATGTAAAACCAGTTCAGAGCCATACCAATTTAAATAGAGGAAACTAATTGACTCATTGGAAAAGACCCCGATGCTGGGAAAGATTGAAGGTGGGAGGAGAAGGGGACGACAGAGGATGAGATGGCTGGATGGCATCACCGACTCAATGGACATGAGTTTGGGCAACTCTGGGAGATAGTGATGGACAGGGAGGCCTGGTGTGCTGCAGTCCATGGGGTTGCAGAATTGGACACGACTGAGCGACTGAACTGAACTGAATGGTCATGAATCTGGCGTGTTAGAGGGGTACCAGTTGTTGGGGAAAAATGAAATCACTAGAGGAAATCAGTGTGGTAGCAACTGCCTTCCCAGAGCCCAGTGTCCACCTCTTGCTATGATTCATTTTGCCCCTCTGTTCATGGGCTGAGCACACTGGATGTGGCTTTACGTGATGCCCAGCTGCTGAGAGTGAACAGAGGCGAGTTAGAAAAGGAAGGTCCATGCTACCTTTGTAGGTTGGACGCTGCTGCTTCTTGGCGAGTGCCGGTGACCTGCCAGGAGGTGCCGCGGAGATGGAGCCGGGGGCATCGGAGACCTCATCTCCCCCTGGATCACTGTCTGAGACCACAGGCTGACTCAGCTCATCGGCCAGATAGTCTTCGTCGTCATCAAGAATATCCCCTTGGGGAAGGAAGTGTCACAGCAAACAGTTAGGGGTAAAGAGTCAAGTCATTCATCGATGGGTCTGTTTCAACATCGAGGCCCGTGGCTCGTGTCAGGACCCCCGAGGTCCCCCGAGGCACAGCCACCAGCAGCCCCAGGCACCCATGTGGCAGCAAGGCTGGGACCCCAATTCCACGGATGTCTGAAACACAGGACCAAGCCCACAGCCCTAACATCCACAAAACCAGTCTTCAGTGAACCTTCAGACGTCTCCGGTCTTAGCATGCAGGTGGCACCCGTCCGCATGAACGCCCCCCAACTCTGGCCTGGAGAGTGAGCCTGCACTTCCAGGGGTCTCTGGAACCTTCCCGAGGCGGGGGTCTCAGAAGGGCTCTTGAGGTTCTCAAGAGCTGGGAGAAGGTCTCGTCTGCCAGCCTCACCACCCCGAGCAGGAAGTCCTGGTGGGGTGACTCACCTTCTGATTCATAGTCCAGACTCGTGAAGTCACAGTTCTCCTCCAGCAGACAGGAGTTGGCCGTGGGGGACACGGAGGCCACGCTGTCCCGCTTTCGGATGATCTCCTCTTGCAAACCTTTCAGCCAGTCCTTGGTCTTCGGTCTGATCTTCACGGCTCGGCCCTTCACCTGAGGACAGAGCGGCCGCCCAAGAATGACCTCAGACCCTCTGACCCCAAAGTGCTTCTCATTCAAAGGCACACATCAGGAGCCAGGCCCGCCTTCAGTTTTTGCCCAGAGGGTCTAGACCTCGGGCAGGCCCGGCACAGCTCACATTTAGTCTGAATAGAAGTCGAACTGTCATCCCAAGCTTTTCATTTGCTGTGAATTTAAAACCAGCACATTATCCATCAAAATGGAAACTACCATGAGCTGCATGTCCCAAACCACGGAGAGAGAAAAGTGAAAAAGCCTCTCAGTCGTGTCCAACTCTTCGCAACCCCATGGACTATGCAGTCCATGGAATTCTCCAGGCCAGAATACTGGGGTGGGCAGCCTTTCCCTTCTCCAGGGGAATCTTCTCAACCCAGGGATCGAACCCAAGTCTCCCACACTGCAGGCAGATTCTTTACCAGCTGAGCCACAAGGGAAGCCCATGGAGAGAGCATGACCCCAATATTCTTGTCAGGGTGGGAGGGGTGAGCGCAGGGAGCCCCAGTCACGCAGAGGGTATGGTGCTCCAAAACTTGCTGTTTCTCCCCAGTCCTGCAAGGAGCCGGGGCTGGAGGGTAGATACCAGAAGCAGAGGTGGTAATGAGGTGGTCAAGACTCTAGGCTTCTAATGCAGGGGGCATGGGTTTGATCCCTAGTCAGAGAACTAAGATCCCACATGTCTTGTGGCATGGCCAAAAAATAAATTTAAAAACTTTTTTTTATTAAAAAAAAAAAAAAAAAGATGTGGGGCTTCCCTGGTGGCTCCGTGGTAAAGAATCCACCTGCCAATGCACGAGACACAGGTCCAATCTCTAGTCTCAGTCCCACGTGGCATGTAGTAACCAAGCCCATGCATCACAACCCGAGCCTGTGCTCCAGAGGCTGGGAGCCACAGTGAGGGCATCTCGTGTGCCCCAAAGCCGGTGCCCCACAGCTGGAGAAGCCACTGTAGTGAGAAGCCCACACATCTCAACTAGGGAATAGAATCTTGCACGCTACAACTAGGGAAAAGCCCAGGCAGCAACTGAGATCCAGCACAGCCAAAAATTAAAAAAAATAATAAAATGTTTTTTAAAAAGATGTGGTAAAGAGAGACCCAGCTCCTGCCCTCCTGTGGGCATCTACATTCACAGAAACCGGCCACAAGAAGCCGGAGGAGACAAGCACGCCCCACGGGTCACCAAGCGTGCCTCACCTTCATTCCGTCCACATCTAGCACACTGAGTGCTGAGTGACTGTCGGCAAAGGTTACGAGCATCTGCCCTTGGTTGATCCTGGAACAGAGGAGATTTGCCAGGTCAGCCCTGGGGACACGTCCAGTGATGAGCACCCAGCGCAGCCCGAGTGTGTCGCCACCTGACAAGCACGATGGTCCCGTAATTCCCCAGGGTCTGCATGAGCTCCAGGCGCACGTCCTCAGGAAACTCATCCTTCTCTTCTGAGCTTGGCGACTGCAGGTTGACGACGACGGTGGCATCCGGGGGCCCTGGAAAGAGGACACTTCCTGGAACACCCTGTCCCGAGCCCCCACGTCGACTTCTTGCACTTCCACCTCCACGATGGCCAGCACGGGTCTGTGTTAGACACGGAAGGAAGAGAGGGCACCATTAGCCCAGGGCAAGACCGTCCCCCAGCCCAACCGCCATCCAGAGTCTGCTGTCAACAGGAAACATCGACAATGCAGCCCAAGTGTGCGGCAACCCCTCGGGCCTGGAACCGAGCTCTCTGGTCCTGGGGTTTCCATCCGTCTTTCCCTAACCTTGGCGTTATCTTGGCTTTTCTACCTAAGGATGATCTGAGAGAAAATCTATACCAGCCATCAGCAAAGGTTCTTTGCCTGTAATCCCAGGACTGCTGAAGAAAATGGCAACCCACCCCAGCATTCTTGCCTAGAGAATGAATCCCATGGACAGAGGAGCCTGGCAGGCTACAGTCCACCGGGGTCGCAAAGAGTCGGACACAACAGAGCAACTAACACACCCAGGACCACTGAGGATGCAGAAAAGTGGGGATTCTCCCTGGGATGGGGGGGTTCAAGCATTTTGCAGGGCATGCTATTTGGAGGTTTGTGTTAAGAACTTCAAAAGTGATCATCTTTTGACCAACAAATTCAGTTCTAGAATTTTGTTCTGAGCAAACGACCAGAGTCAGACAAAGGTTTATACACAAGATTGATCTCTGCAGCACTGTTGATGGGAGGGACAAAGGAATAACCTCTAACTGTCCCAGGAGGGGGAAGGAGTTACAACGCAGCCACACAACCGTATGCTATGTGCTAAGAACAACACTGTAGTCAGTCACTGAAAACAGTCACTGAAAACAGATCAGCAGGAAATAAGGCAAACCTTGTAATTTTTACATAGGGATGGGTTTACTCTACAAAAAATTTATAAAATCTTCTATTAGGCAGATGACATCATCTTATTGAAGACATCTACCATATTAAGTGGAAAAGTGAAACTATATCTAATATCCTGGGATAAACCATAATGGAAAAGAACATAAGAAAGAATGTATATGTATGTATAGCTGAGTCACTTTGCTGTGTAGCAGAAATACAACATAAATCAACCATATGTCAATAAAAAAAAACCCAAAAAATCCTGAATCTAATACTATAAACTCTATGGTGTTTTTAATAATAAAATATTAGGAAAATATTCATCAGTAGGTGAATGGGTAAATTCAGTGGATATATTTAGTGGAATACTGGACAGTGTTTGCAAATGAGAGTCAGAACTCTAATAGTGACATCACTATCTCAAAAATATTTAAGTAACAAAAAGGCAAGTTGCACAATGACATAATTTATCAAAAGTTAAATGACACAAAACACCATACTGGCTGTATCTTGGCAATTTTCATAAATGAAGTCACTTTTGATGTGATGACAAAAGGCTAACACTGATTAATTCTTGGTGGCAAGCACACAGCCACTTGTCACACATTCTTTACCACATGTCACACATGCACACACACGCATTCAGATGGGCAGGTCTGTTCCCTGTAGGGAACACCCGACCCCGCCTTCCCCAGCAGTGGACATGCCGACGGCGGGCAGGACCTTACCTGTGGTCAGACGCTTGCAGCTCTGCCCGGCCGTAATACTTGAGGGCACCAGGAGACCAGGTGTGTCTGAATTGGGTGCCAGAGTTCAGATCGGTGTCTAGAAGGTTGAGTTCTCCAGCTGCTCATGGAGATTCCAATCAAGTGATGCACACAAAGACATACAAGACATAATTATATGCATACAAGACACAATTGTATCAACATGAACAAACACTGATTACAGAGTGGGGGTCCAGGTCATGGCCCACCTCCTATCTCAGACTCAGTGGCTCTAACCCCTTGGACTTGAAACTGTATCAAAGTGGCTTTGGGGCCTGGGGTAAAAACCCTCCCCCCGGGACTTCCCTAGCAGTCCCGGGGTTAAGACTCCGCACTTTCAATGCAGGGGGTGTGGGTTCTATCCCTGGCTGGAAACCAAGATCCCATGTGCCTCAAGGTGCAGCCAAAAAACCAAAAAACACTGGTCCTAAGTGGGCAGAATGGGTGAGAACACAGCAGTCACTGCTACAGGCATTCTGCCCCGGGCCCACGGTAAACAGGACGCCCGCAGCTCTTTGTACAGGAGAGGCAGAGACTAAGGACACGGAGCTTCTTGCGCAGATGTCCACAAACTGATCTGGACAAAAACACATCTTCTCAATCTGCAGGTGAGATTTCTGGGCTTTGCAATCTCAGCATCCATCTCACCAGGACAGTTTAATTGTTTATGTATCAGTTTATAGGTGTTTGAATTTTTTAACAAACTGCACTTCTTGCTGGGCCTCAATAATCATTCAAAATGCAATCGATGATTAACGGATGAAACTTATCTTTCCTGTGTCTTGCTCATGTGTGATCTGGAATTGGGGCTTTCAGCAGGTAAGAGCTGGGTTGAACAAAACAGGCTGGAGAAAGGGCACGAGTGTGAGAGGCAGAGGTGCCCGAGAAGAAGACCCAGGACCTCTCCCCTGGTCCCTGCTGTGAACAAAAGGCAGCGGGGTGGGGTGGTGTGGGCAGAGAGCCACGAGGCACAGATGCAGAGACCCAGGAGCCCACACACTCGCAGGCTGCACTCTCTAGAAAGAGGCTAGATGGGGGCTCCCCCAAAGCACCACTCCCCAAGCTTAGGGGTAACATCTGGAATGAGTTTCATGTAGTTACGGGTTAACAGGAGCCTAGTTCTTTAAAGAGTAAAGAGCACTGGACTAAAGAAATGTGATTTCCCCTGTAGCACACGGGTCACCGGCCCCCTCTGTGTCTGACGGAGCACACGTGTCACCCACCTGTTCTGTCGGAAGGGTACCTCTTTCTCCACCACAGGACCCTGTCCGTCCAGGCGGGGGTGCGGCACTTGTCACTGGTGTCGTAGGCAGCGGAGCCCACGTCGTACTTGTAGGTGGGTCCAAAGTCAATGGTGCCCTCGTGAAAATCTTTAAATATCTATCGGGAGGAGAAGTCACAGGACCATCTCAGTTCTCCTAGGTCACGTCCGTTACACACACCAGAGGGCATGTCCCAGAGCAGTTCTTTTTGTTCCTGACAGGAACAGAATCTACATCATAGTGGCAGGCATGTCAAATACGGGACATCTGAATGCCTTTTAATCAGCAAAAAAAAGTGACAATCATCTCTTTGCTCTGCCGAAGGACACACCACTGGGCCTCCCACCCCCCTCAGCACCGGATCGATCACATGGGGGACAGCGACAAACACAGGCAAGGAGGCCACTTCACACGAGAGGACTGTCCAGCCCAGCCCCGGCAAGGCCTTGATCCCTATCTGTTAACTAAACCAACTGGCTGTCAACTGCAAATCGGCGCTCGCCAAGGACGTTTCCCATCTGCGTCTGCAGATTGAGCTCTGTGCTGCTGCAGCTGCTGACCTTTAACACCCCCTGAAGGAGTTCAGGGAGAAGACTCTTGAGAGTCCCTTGGACTGCAAGGAGATCCAACCAGTCCATCCTGAAGGAAATCCACCCTGAATATTCACTGGAAGGACTGATGCTGAAGCTGAAACTCCAATACTTTGGCCATCTGATGCAAAGAACTGACTCACTGGAAAAGACCCTGATGCTGGGAAAGATTGAGGGCAGGAGGAGAAGGGGATGAGATGGTTGGATGGCATCACCAACTCAACGGACGTGAGTTTGAGCAAGCTCCGGGAGTTGGTGATGGACAGGGAGACTTGGTGTGCTGTAGTCCGTGGGGTCGTAAAGAGCTGGACACAACTGAGCGACTGAACTGAACTGAGGGAGTTCAGGGTGGAAAGTGAGGCACTCGGTGCTCCAGGGAATCCCGTGGGACTGGTCTTTGATAGATATTTTTAGGAACTGATTTCCTGATACCAATCCTTGCATCCCTTCATATCGAGAAAATCACTAAATCCCTTCGTGACTAGCACAAAGCCTTTTGTAAAGTGAGCGCTTGATTGCAGTGAACTCCTCCTTCACCAAAACCTTACATATTGAATTTCCCCCACTGCCTCTTTGGAGCAGCCTCTCAGAGCTCTCTGAGGGGCTGTCTCCCGGGCTGCAGTCCTCATTTTGCCCCAAATAAAACTTAACTCGCAACTCTCATGTTGCGCGTCTTTTTAGTCAACACAGGTAGGGAACAGCTCAGAACGGAAGCCCAGTTCCCCTCCATCTTCATTTAACCCTGGTCCAGCCCTGATGCTGTGGGCAGACCAGAAACAGACACTCGGTGTTTGAGTGGAAGGGTGTGGAGGACCCTGGCAGGAGGAAGGAAGAAGGACCTTTAACAGAAAGGCCTGTTAAGGTCCCTTTGCCCTCTGGCCATCCTCCGCGACCCACGTCCCTGAGGGGATGACAGAAAACCCATAGGAATGACCAGATCTCGCTGAAGAAGGGGTCTTGCCCTCCCTGCCCGTGCCATCTAACCCGCTGTGCGTTCACCAGGTGAATGGAACTAGCTGCGCTTCCCTCCCCCTCAGTCCGTCGTGCTAGGAAGTACACAGGCGCTGAGATGTGGAGGCCCGCCAGTGTGACCTTGAAATGAAGACGGATCCTATAGCCGAATCTTCCCTGTTGCGTCGTGACCTGAGCCAGCACTAAAAACTTGTACGGGGTCGCATAAGGCAAGTCTGAGCTGAACTCTGACGGTCTTGGGCTGTATCATGGCTCTGTGTACTGACTCTGTGACCTTGGACATGTTATGTGACCTTGGCCTCAATCTTCGGATCTATAAAATGGGTATAATACCTAATCTGTAGGATGGTCTTGAGAACTATGTATACAAATCGGTGTGTGAAGTGTATTAGACGGTGTAGTAAATGAATATGTTAGCATGTTCACTAACCAGAAACAGAGATATCACTGACATGAATTGCTTTGAGCAGAGTCTAGCATGTCACTTGGTGGTTTAGTGCGTCTGACATACAGCCGTTCCTTTGAGCCTCAGCCCGAGTACAGGGTGCTTGGACTGTGTACATTAGACCCACCATCCTCACCAGCTGTGTGCACAGAGGCTGATGTGGGGCTGTTTGAATCAGCTTGGATTCAAACTTACTCCCTGGGAAGCCCTGGACCAGGCTTCAGCTTGTCTGGAGGAGGAAGGGACGGCTTCCTGCCCCTCCAACCATGGAGCCCGGGCATAGAGGCTCCTATCACCCTGAGCTGCTCCAGTGGCTTGTGTGTAGCCCGTGTCCTTTCATACAGCAACAGCCCCTCTGGCCACGAGAAGACACAGATGTTGACTGTGGCCAGGAAAGTAGGAGCAGGACACGAGTGTGGACGGATGCTCACACACCTCTAGCTGCTTATGCTGGGCACATTTTCTACCATATCAGAATCAGTTACATCCATGCATGAAGCTTAATTTACAAACACGAGCGTGTACAGTCAGTAGACGGTATTCCACACTGGGGGCTCCCAGGTGGCGCTAGTAGTAAAGAACCCGTCTGCCAATGCAGGAAACAGAAGACACGCGGGTTTGATCCCTGGGTCAGGAAGATCCCCTGGAGAAGGGCATGGCAACCCACTCCAGTATTCCTACCTGGAGAATCCCATGGACAGAGGAGCCTGGCGGGCTACAGTCCATGGGGTCACGAAGAGTCGGAGAGGACTGAAGCAACATAGAACACACGCATGCACACTCCACATTGGAGCAGGTGTTAAAAACTATTTCAAAAGCGCAACTTACTTTTCCACTTGACTTCTGCAGCTGTAGCTGATCAAATTCCAGAAGCTTCTTCCAGTCTTGGCGTTTAACAAAATAGAAGACTTCTTCGTAAGTGAGATCAATGCGGTAGTTGAAATCACCACACCAAAACACGTAATCGTGAGAGAAAATGTTTCTTCCCTAAGTCATAAAAAGAAAGAAATCCTGATGATTTGATCCATTTTGCAAGGAATGTCAGAGAAGGCAATGGCACCCCACTCCAGTACTCTTGCCTGGAAAATCCCATGGATGGAGGAGCCTGGTAGGCTGCAGTCCATGGGGTCGCTAAGAGTCAGACACGACTGAGCGACTTCACTTTCACTTTTCACTTTCATGCATTGGAGAAGGAAATGGCAACCCACTCCACTATTCTTGCCTGGAGAATCCCAGGGACGGCGGAGCCTGGTGGGCTGCCGTCTATGGGGTCACACAGAGTCGGACACGACTGAAGTGACTTAGCAGCAGCAGCAAGGAATGTGGGAGAGGGAGAAAAACAAATTCACTACACAGAAGACAGGCAGATATGTTTTTCTTAAAATGCTATTTTTAAAACAAGAGTCTGCTAAAGCATCCCATTTTTCACTAATGCCATAAAAACCTGCCAATAGACTTGCACGTGGCTTACTTTTTACATTTTAAATAGTGTTTTTGAGTGATCTGGGGAAAGCGCCATCCCTAAGACAAGGCGCATGATGGTCAGATCTCAGCCACCAGGCTGTACCCCTGCTTCATTATGTCTGTATCCTAACAACAATGGCCCAAATATTCAGTAGTATGAGAATGAGGCTTAAGAAAATAAGTATAAATGCTCAGGACATGCAACTCTGTAAAAGCTGGTGGGTTTCATACATTTTTATCCTTGATCCTCCATCACTCCCCTTGATCAGTCCCCCTGCCCCCAGGCTGCCCTATCAGCTGTGTGTCTGCACCCAGGGCAGCCCTGTCGATCTCAGACATCTTCCCCTTTCCCCACCCAGGAATCACAATAGCAGTACAGTATCCGCCGCCCAGAATGCTGGGCTCTGTTCGGGGACGCCCTGTCCTCACAGTGGCCCTGCGAAGCACATACTCTTGGTTCTCTAACAGATTAAAAGAAAAAAAAAAAGTTCAGAAACTTTGCTGAAGGTTACACCACTAGTGCATGATAAAGACAAGATATGAACCCAGATCTGCCATGCCCCAAAACCTGATTCTCTTCTACTATACTGCGTGGTACTTGCACGCTCCTCAGCCCACAATATTCTGGAGAGAAGATTGAAATTATCACAGCCCAGTAAAGGAACCATGCAGAGCAGCCCTGCCTAAAAGAACGCTCCATAGTGATGGAAAGGCTCTGAACCTCAGCTGTCCAAAGCTCAGCCACGTGGGGCCACGCACATGAAATGTGGCCAGTGTGACTGAATGCTTTTGGCTTTATTTTATCTATTTTACATTTAAATAGCTACTTGTGGCTAGTGGCTACTCTACTGAACAGCACAGAGTATGGGTACCCTAAATATTTCTACTGAAAAAAAGCTCTATTATTAACTCTTTAATTATTGAAACTGTGTCCCATGTTTGCTACTTCAAAATAGCACATTTCAAGTGAGAAGGGTTGGACTTTAAGTTACACAGACACAAAAAGAAAATATTAGTCCTACATAATCTGGAAAACTAGAATGACAAATTTCCCAATTCACTTCTTTCTTTTTATTCCAAGAAATAAAAGTTTCAACAAGGATTACTTGTTGAATAACTTCAAGCTCTTCTTCATGAAAACTAAGGAATTCTTGCCTTGAGTGCAGGCCAGTGAACAGGATGTCAGTTTTAAGGGATCCGGCCATACATAGAAGAGCTCTGTGACCCAGCCGTGTCTCAGACAGAATCCGTGGCAGGAACGGCTGGAGTATACTCTCGCTGCTGGGGAACAGGTGTGCCTGCAGGGGGCTGACCATCATCTCCGCATAGAAAGGAAAACATTCAAATCTGAATTCGCAGAGATGCCCCAACTTCAGAATGAAAACTTCATAACCCCCGCTAGAGGGCGGCATGACGCATAATATTGGCAACCAAGAAACCAGACCAGGATCCGGGGGCTCCCAAACGGACTGGTTTCAAAACCGGGTATTCTTTTCCCAGCCACCACAAGAAGGTGCGTGTGAGTCTCAGGAAAACCAAATCATACACTGGGTTTGGATTCAAACGTTCTTCACCAACTTAAGACAGAGCGCACGGGTTCTCCTTCCCAGTTCCACGCAGTTGCCTTAGAATAAGAACACGCAGGGTGTATCAGCGTGTTCAGAAAGGTACAGAGATGCAAGGGGAACCCAACACTCCTGGGCTGGATGTCCCGCTCACCTCTATCTCAGCTTCCCTGGCTGGTTCCCTGCTTGGAGTGCTGAGCCCCCAGGCCAGGGATGCTCCTAGAGCCGTGTGCCCCACCCTTCTGCAGCAGCTCAGGACACCCGGGCGGGGCTGATCGGAGCAGGCACCCAGCCACCACCCACTGCCCTGCTCACCATGGGGAAGCTCAGCTTCTGGGTGATCTCCCTGTAGTCCTCATTCCGCTCCTTCACCTGGGACTGCCCGGCTGTCAGGTGGCAGCAGACGAAGCAGAAGCTGCTGCTGTGGAACTGGAATCGGATGGCCACGGCGCCCTTGTTCCCCGCCTTCCCTCCCATGCCCGTCTTCACCGTGTCAATTGCCACGTCCCTGGAACAGAGAACGCACACGCGATGGGGGGTCTTCCCAATGGCTCTAAAGGAAAAGCAGATGCTGTTCTGCTACAGAGACGAGCCACCTGGTGGCAGCTCGGGGCTGGGGGCTCTGAGAACTCCCCACACCATCCGCTCAGAGGCTCCCATCGCTGGGGACCAGGCCACATGGGGGCCTGCGTCACCATCCACTCCACATCACCCCTTCCCTTCCTTGCCCCAGGGCAGCCCCCTGAGAAAGACAGGAGCATCCTCTCTGTGGTCTCAGCTCCGTCCGAGGTTGCTCACGTAAGCACCCATGAAGCACCTTGGAGTTGAATCACCTCCCCTACCACCTGCTTCTGGTCTCCCAGATACAGCAGAAGCAGCCACCGCATCCTACACAGCTTTCCTGCAAAGTACAGGAGGGGCCCTCAGATAATCAACGTATGTTTAAGAAACAGGAGCCATCCAGTTATCTGTGCCGGACCGGTGGAGGAGGGTGGCTTCCAAATAGCGGCCTGCTGGTGTTAAGATGCTGACTTACATGCACGCAAGTGAGCGCATGGGTCCACAGGACCACGGAGCCTCCGCCTGCTCCCTGGGCTTGGTGCCCGACAGACAAGGTGTGAGGTAACCTGCCAGGAAGGGTGCACGCTCACCCAGCCCGAGGCTGGAGGGCCTCAGAGCCAACGACACCGGGGTCGGGACCTCAGCAGGCACCTGGGAAACCCGGAGCCCCTCGGCATGCACCCCTTCCTCGAGTTCCATCTCTGATCCAGATCCCAACCGCAGCCTCACTCTAACCACAAGCAACCTTTACCCACTCCCTGTGGACAATGCCAGGCTGTTACAGCAACCACGGGGGACACGAACCGTAAAGTTTCCCAAAGGTCACAGAAGAGATTATTAGGAACACAGAGCATTTTGCTCTCCAGGTGCTGCCCCGGGCAGTCTGTGGTCCTTGACCTCCGAGGAGATGCACAACCTGTGTGACCCTATTGGGTTCAGGGGTCAAGCCAGCTCAGTGCCAGGTATAGGCAAAGGGAAAGGCTGGCGGGGATTCTAACAACATGAGTGAGACCAGGGAGCAAGGGAAGGCTATGAGACAGCTGCGGGAGAAGGGGAGCTCCTCCCAATCTTAACACACACATACATGCGTGTGCGTGCACACACACACACACGCCCTTTCCTAAAAGACATCCTGTTCCAAGGCTTTTCCCCTCTTGACATTCACAAAGCTGTCACTTTGGAGACTGAGTAACAGGGTGACAGCAGTAGAGAGTTTCTGCCCACACATCTTTTGAAATGTAGAATTCTTTTGAAAAGAGACAACAACTCATTTCCTGATGAGTTACCCAGCTCTAGGTCAGAGATTTCCTGTCTAATACTACAGCGAGGAACCCCTTCCCTGCACCCAACTGAACTGAGCCCGGCTGACAGCGATGGTGAAATGCTGCTCCAAAAAGGGTCCAGCTTCCTGAGCTAGAAGTTCCCATCAAGGCTTTTTAAACGCTAGACAATATTCTATTCGGCCTGGTTTTTCCCTGGCGATTGTGTCACATTTGACTAAAACAATGGCAGGTCCTGATTCCTGCTGCAGGAAGTAGGGGTAGAGGGGAAGGAAGTGGGAATAAAACAATCCTGGGTTCCCCCAGAGGTCTGTAAACGAATGCTCTTACCTGATGAAAGGGATGTGGTGCGGACGCACAAAGATGTACAGACAGACGCCCACCAGCTGTGCCGAAGTCAAGAGAATGTACCGATGAGAGCGAGAGATGGCCTTCTGGAGCTGCTCACCCCACATCTTCCTGTTGGTGGTACTGGAGGATAGAAAGCAGCGATGCTGTTCACAGTTAGCTGGACGCAGGCTCTCCCACCTGGAGTCTCCTCCAGCCCTGAGCTGGTTCTTTTTTACCAAACTGACGTCATACCGCTTGCACGCCTGCATCAGTGCCCTCTGAGCCTCAGTCCTTACAGCGGACTATCTGCGTGTTTCTGGTTGTGTTCCGCACATCACCTCTACCCCTGCCATTTGCCACCCAGCTCAGGGCCTTACTCATAAGCCCTCCACATGTGCGCGATAAGTCACTTCAGTCTTGTCCGACTCTTTGTGACCCAATGGACTGTATGTAGCCCGCCAGACTCCTCCGTCCGTGGGATTCTCCAGGCAAGAATATACTGGAGTAGGTTGCCATTTCCTCCTCCAGGGGAATCTTCCTGGACCAAGGATCAAATCAGAGTTTCTTAAGTCTCCTGCATTGGCAGGCAGGTTCTTTACCACTAGACCTCCATAGAACCAGGTTTTATTATCTGTTCAGAAAGTGCCTTACAATGGACTAGGAAAGAAAGAGTCCAGCTGAGTTCACACCAAATGTTAGTCCAGTGGTTTTCTTTCCTTTGTATGGGTTTCTTACACCTCTCCCTCTCTCATCTTTCCTCAGGAAACGTGAGTCAGCCCCTGCCCAGCCCAGCCCACACCCTCGGGGCTCACACACATAGCAGGCAGCTGGTGACTCAACCCTCCTGGCCACCAGGCAGTGGCAGCTCCGGGAGCACAGAGCCTCCTCCACCCTTCCTTCTATTCCCTCAATCAGCAGAGAGAGGAACAGGAAGGAGCACATCTGGGAGGACTTCAGGAACTCGGGAAACACCAGGGGTTGCAGGTTAGTGGCTGCCCCAGCTCGGGACCTCATGCCCCAGGCCCAGCTGCCCACCTGGCGTTGACGATGTTCCCCGCACTCAGCTCCACCATCTCTTCAAATCCCACGGCAAATATGTCAGCTGGGCTGCCGCCATCATCTGAAGAACAAGCGGAAGACAGAGGAAGTCAGACTCACCAGGGCCGGTGCAGCCGACTCGAGGGCCAGAGCCCCGCGGCCTGGGTGAGCCCTCCTGGCCACAGGCGAGCACACACCCACCTCCCTCCAGCTCCCACTGTGCACACAGCCCTTCCCTGCCTGCATCCCAGGAGCATCGCTGACCTCTCTGTGGCTTGCTCTTCAAAAGGGACAGTTTAATGGTCACCCTGAAGGGTGGTCGTGAAGTCAGAGGACATGTGGAAAGTGCCTGGACTCGTAACTTCCATGCCAGCAGACCTGCCCCCCCCAACCTGGTAGGCCCTAAGCTCCCGGGGGGTGGGGGGCACTGGCTCCAACCTGCGTGGCCCTCAGTACTTTCACAGCCCTGGACCAGCCCCTCTGGGTTAATGTCCGACTGTGGTCCTCTCCCAGGGCGCTGGTGTCCTGGGGGTCAGGGGACAGACCTGCTCTGATGAAATCTGCCCCATTAATGCTGGTTTACAGACAGCAAAGCAAGCAGAGGGGCTTCTCATCAGCTCTCTGTTCAGCTCTTTCTTCCCTCGAACGGGGGTCCTTCGGTGAACAGAAGCCCTGCAGAAGTCCCTCTTGATGAGCCCTAAGCCATCCCCGTGACTCCGAGCTGTGTCCTTGCAGTACCCTGCCCCCTGCCTCATGCAGACAGGGCGCAGACAGTGGAAACGGGGCTCTGATCGTCATCAAGGCACTTTAGTGCAGGCCCCCACACGCCCCCCAGGACTGCATTCAACAGGCAGGGAACCGGCCCACGAGGGTTTCCAGAACCCAGGTGAGCAGGAGAAAAACCAAAGGCCTAGATAATCGGCTGACTCTCAGAGAAAAAGCACATGTTTGGATCCTGACCTCTGAGGCCATTAAATATTATCTTGCATGACACATGATAAAAGGTGAGGAGTCCAACCTCGCAATTATTTTATTCTTAAAAGGGGACACAACTTCTTTGTGACTGCTGAAGCAAACACATGTCAACATGGGGGGTCTGAGAAAAGGCAGGGGTGTATGTCCTGGGTCAGGGCGTGGGCCCAGTCCAGCATCTCACTCACTTCTTACAGCCCGAGGGTTCTAGTCATCAAAACTGAAAAAGTGCAAAATCTATGTGTGAAGAGAAAACGGAGATTCACCGCTTGGCTAACCCTTCCAAACACTTGGAAAAGAAAAGGTGCCACATATGTAACTTGCTGGACTTCTTCTGGAAAGTCAGACCACAGTGTTTGCTAAACGTTCTGAGGAGCGAGAAGGCCAAACACCCAACTTCCCACCTGTGGATGAGGCCTGCGCCAAGCGTGGGGGGGTCTACACCCATCACCCTGACCTGCCTACACTCACCTGGGGGTCCGGTGACTCGGCACAGCGAGGGTGCATCCAGCAGCCAGTCGGCCAGCTCGGCCGTGCCCAGCAGGTTACTCCTGAACTGCTTCCCGCCGTTCACGTTCCAGGTGCCCACAGCCACGCGCACCGGCTTGAAATTCGTGAACTCCGACTGGCGCTCCGACATGGCTCTCAGGATCTTGGGAGTCACTATCAGGGACACAAAAAGGGCGTGTCTGTCTGCACCCCAAACCTCATGCATTTCCCCCTCACCCCCAGAAACCCAGCCAGGCCTGCTGCCAGAGAGGGACGCCGAGGCCATCCACAGGGACCAGTGGCCGTGCCTTATGAGGATGAGGCTAAAGCCCACCAAGAGCAGAGCACCTCCCTGTGACCCTTCTGCCACAATGTCCCCTCCACATTCTTCCCCCAGCAAAGCCACACGGGCTGTGACGTCAGGTCACAGGGACACGCATCCTCCGCAGTCATGTCACGATCCCACGCGAATTTCATCAACGGGCATCCTGCAACTTCCCACACGGAACTGGCTCTGACACCCACTTTGCATTCCCCACCTTCTAGTCCAAGCGCCAGCAGCGGTTTGTGGTACCCCAGACTCAAGCCTTTAAAAAACCATTACTCTGAACCGGGTCTGTCCTCTAGATGGCCAAAATATATTCCATTTTTTAAACCGGGCACTTAACCCAAATCTCCATCACATACACTCTGCTATGAAATGAGACGCGCTGTACTACTCACAGCCTCTTTCCACTTGTCCTGAGGTGGCCTCGCCTCCAGGGTTGACACAAACATCACCCTGCCTATCAGAAGCCAAACAGGAATTTCCCCAGCAATGGAGGAATAAAAGCAAAAAGGGGTGTGAAGCCATTTTCAGCATGGGCAAACCAATTTTCCAAAAATTTCTAAGACAAGAGTTATACATCTTTATAAGGAAAACTGCTAGGTTTCCCCTTCTTTTCCACGAACCCTACAATGTTTACCGGCTCTAGGGAAGCAGTCCCCAACCTTTTTGGCATTAGGGACTGGTTTTCGTGGAAGATAGTTTTTCCATGGACCAGGGCGGGGGTGGGGTGGGGTGGTTTCAGGATGACTCAAGTGCATTACATTTATTGTCCACTTTATTTATATTATTGTTAGATCAGCTCCACCTCATAGCATCAGGCATTAGATCCTGGTGGTTGGGGACCCCTGCTCTAGGGGAGAGCCTGCTGGGCTGCTCTGTCCATGGGATTCTCCAGGCAAGAATACTGGAGTGGGTTGCCATGCCCTTCTCCAGAGGATCTTCTTAACCCAGGGATTGAACCTGGGTCTCCAGCATGGCAAGCAGATTCTTTATGTCTGTACAACCAGGGCAGCCCTAGGAGGTAAGATGCCATTAAAAATTTCCCAAAGAAGCCCCCAATGCACTTTTATGTGGAATCACATCCCCGTATACAAACCTTAAGAAAAAATGAAGTCACAGATGCAGAGAACAGTTGCCAGAGGCTGGGGTGGAGGTGAGGGGCAGTGGATCAAGGTGGTCAAAAGGTATAAACTTCGAGCTATAAAAGCAGCAGCCTGGGGATGTGATGTATAGAGTGATGATTGTAGCTAACAACATTGTATTACACATTCGAAAGGTGCTGAGAGTCGATCTTAAAAATTCTCATCACAAAGAGAAAAAAAACTTTTGTAACTATGTGTCGTGATGGATGTGAACTAGAATTATTGTGGTGATGACCAACCTAGACAGCATATTAAAAAACAGAGACATTACTTTGTCCACAGAGGTCTGTCTAGTCAAGGCTATGGTTTTTCCAGTGATAATGTATGGATGTGAGAGTTGGATTATAAAGAAAGCTGAGCACCAAAGAATTGATGCTTCTGAACTGTGGTGTTGGAGAAGACTCTTGAGAGTCCCTTGGACTCCAAGGAGATCCAACCAGTCCATCCTAAAGGAAATCAGTCCAGAGTGTTCATTGGAAGGACTGATGTTGAAGCTGAAACTCCAGTACTTTGGCCACGTGATGCGAAGAGCTGACTCATTTGAAAAGACCCTGATGCTGGGAAAGATCGAGGGCAGGAGGAGAAGGGGACGAGAGAGAATGAGATGGTGGGATGGCATCATCAACTTGATGGACATGGGTTGGGTAAACTCCAAGAGTTGGTGATGGACAGGGAGGCCTGGTGTGCTGCAATTCATAGGGTTGCAAAAAGTTGGACACAACTGAGCGACTGAACTGAACTGATTCTGCAACACATCAAATAGCGAATCATTATGTTATATACCTGAAACTAATTTTTAAAAAAAGAAAATAAACCTCTAGCTATTGAGAGAACCATGACAGTCCTGTCCCTAAGAGTGGAAGACAGCCTACCTACTGCAAGATTTCTAGGGTCCCGGGTCATAACAGAAACAGGAGATTACCCTCAGGGGAGAATCCCTACAAATGACATGTGGTGATGGGACCAAGAACCCTTTCTAGCTGAGAAAGATTCCTGGAGTAAGTTAACATTCAAAGACATCAGCTCCTGGGGAGCCCACTCTATCTCTCCCAGCCTCTCGGTTTGGAAAATGGTCCAAACTAACAAAGGAGGAGTGTGAATGCTTCCTTGAGTCCAGAAGAACAGGCTTCCGGGAACCAGAGTGACAGCTGGTATCATGTAAACAATTTTATCTTCTGTATATTGTGGAGCTCGACCTTCGGGTGGGGAGGTCCTGGGGTTAAGCCAGTTCTCAGAGTCAGCCAGAGCCTGTTCCGCACACACAACCAGTCCAGAGCTGCGCCTCCTCTTTCCAGCCCCCACTCCCTGGAGGCAACATCCTCCCAGCAAGGAGATCAAACCAGTCCACCCTAAAGAAAATCCACCCTGAATATTCATTGGAAGAAGGACTGATGCTGAAGCTGAAGCTCCAATACTTAGGCCACCTGATGCAAAGAGCCAACACATTGGAAAAGACCCTGATGCTGGGAAAGACTGAGGGCAGGAGGAGAAGGGGGCAACAGAGGATGAGGTGGTTGGATGGCATCACCAACTCAATGGACATGAGTTTGAGCAAACTCTGGGAGATGGTGAAGGACGGGGAAGCTTGGTGTGCTGCAGTCCATGGGGCTGCAGAGTCAGACACAACTGAGCAACCATCCACCTAGAGCCCACGGCTGTAGCCCAAAGCTCGAGAGTTACTCCAGCCAGCCAGTGCCACACTGTCTACCCCACCCAGCCTTCACTATGAAAACTCCAATAACCATGGCTTAAGCACGCTTCTGCCTCTTAACCACACTGGGGCTCTCTATGTAGCCTTACACAGCATCTCCAGGACTTATGAGGGAAATGACTGCGTTCTCCCGAGCCTCCCCTCAGCCTCCACTTGCAGCTGCACCTGGCTGAGCATCACATGAGACAAGGCAGCTGGTCGCTTAGATCAGCTGGTCAGACCGTGAGATGGGTCAAGCTAGAGTCAAGGGTCAGGTTCTGAGCACAGAACCTCACTCAGGGGCTACCTGCCCCCTGCCATCTAGGACTATGTGAGGGTAGGCAGGCTGGCTGGACTTGCCCCACGTCCTCTGGATGGCAGGGCAGCCCGACACGCCCCCACCCAGCTCCAGGCGAGCAGGAGCCCCTCACCCAGCAGGGCCGGGTTGTCGAGCAGCATCCTCCCCTTGTCCGCAGACTCCTCGCTGTAGACGTCTCCAACCAGCAGCAGCTTGATGGCCTCCTGCTTCACCCCGTCGAAGAAGTTGGACTGGATCGTGCGAGACACGGACCGGGCCCCGTCCTTCAGCTTGCCCACCTGCCGCCGGCCAGACAATGGACAGACAGACAGACAGACAGCCGTGAGAGGGGCTCACGTGGGCCCCCGCCCATCTGCCCACCCGCCGCCCGCGGGGGCCTGGCCCTACCTTGGCCTTCCCCTCCAGGGCCCGGCTGCCCGTGAACATCTTGCTCAGGCTGTGCCCGTTCAGAGACCACATGGCCTTGAAGGACTCCACAAAGCGGTCAGCGACGGGCCTTGAGTTCAGCCCGAGGCTCTCGAGCTGCAGATGGAGGACCTGGGAGAGCCGGAGGGGCCAGCGGTCACCAACGTGCCCCCCGGAAGCTGCCCAGGGGACACCAGCAGGCGCCACCCCCCGTGAGCTCCTACTCGGTGATTGCGGGGCTGACTCTGTGCCCTCAGAGAACGGGGCCCCTCGCAGTGGAGGATGGGCTTCCCGCCACGGCCCACTAGACTTCATTTACACCACCCAGCCCTCTCCCGACACCCCCAGCAAGCAGGACAGCCAAGGCTGGATGGCCGGCAGCACTGACCCCACACCTCCTCCCAGCAGGGAGCCAGGGGAGGTCACCCGGGCAGCAGGCTGCAGCCCCAGCGCAGCCTCAGGCAGCCTTACTCCGCCTGTGTCCACGAGAAGGCCCACAGCAATCACTAGTCTATCTTCCCTCCAGCCGGCACCTGTGGACCGCCGTGTCTGGGGTGCCTCCAAAGAGCGTGTGAAAGGCCCATCACGTCACCAGCCACCTGACCCCTCAGCGAGACCCCTCTCTAGATGCCGGGCACATGGCTGCCCCCTCCCCACGGTGACCACAAGAGCCCACGAGGGTGCTGAGCCCAGCCCATCCCCCCAATAGCCCAGGACAGGATACAGATAGCCCAAGACAGACCTCGAGGGCGATGAAGCTTTGCACCGCGTTGGTTCGGTCCAGGCAGTCAAGACAGTTCATCCGCAAAGTGCCTTTCTGAAAACTTAGGAAACCAACGGATACAAGTTACAAGTTGTGCTGGAAGAAGCCTGTGGAATTGCAGGCCCCCTAGGAAACTTATCAAGAGAGAACCCCTCACCTCCTGCCTGGTAGCCCACTGCCACCTAGAGCCCACCCCTGCAGCCCAGAGTCACCAGCATGACGCAGACGAACGGATCCTAAGCTGCCTGCCCGGCTCTGTCTTTCCCACAGAAACCCCACTGGAGGTTCCCCAACAGGACATGTCACAGGTCTGCCCTGGTTGAAGCAGGAGCAGCGAGGGTTGGGGGTGCGTTCCCGGGAGTCGCCTGCCCCTTTGGCCAGCCCATCTGGCGGGAGGACAGGACACAAGTGAGACTCACCGTGGACTTACATTCTCGCCCCTGGTGAACACGTCAAAGTCATCCCAGTGCAGCTTCAAGTGGGGCCGCAGGAGGTTCTCCAATTTCTCGAGCTTCCCACCTTTGGCAAACTGGTGGAAGTCAAAGTTGATCATAGGCGTGTCGCCGGCGTGGCAGGAAGCCCAGAGCAGCTTCTGAAAGGGGACGGGAGAGGGTGGCGGGGCATCTGATCACTTAACCGCATCACTCAGCAGGGCCTGGGGGCTCTGCCTGAAGGGTTACGTGGACCGGGTGATTTACTAGCCCTGATCCGGAAAGGGGCAGCACAGAACACGCCCCTGGGGATGAAACCACAAAGCGCGTCTCGCCTGCAGAAGGGCCGGAGGTCCACCTTGGACGGAAGACAGCCAGACTGTGGCTCTGTGACTCTGCCCCGTGGCTCCTCGGGGCATGCGGATGCGATGTCCTGGGCCCGGCAGGGACATCACCTCCCACAGGGCTCTCTGGAGGGCGCCCGCAGGGAAGGACGGCTCTGTTCTGCAGGCCCTGCAGTGCCTGGTGCCCCAGGATGTGGGGCAGTGAAGCAGGTTGCGGAGCTCATAATCCAGCTCCTGTTGCCCTGGTAACCAGTCCCATCCCTACAAGCCAAGCCTCCAGGAGGGTCCTCCAGGCCATCTGGGTGTGGGGGAGGTCCGGCCCAGCAAAACCCTGGGGGAGATGGGGGTTCAGGGCCTGCCGGGGCTTAGATCTGGTAGGTGAGCCAGACTGAAGGCAGGGCCAGAGGTGGGGAAGCACGCAGGTGGGTGCTGTGCAGAGGTCTGCCCTCCACACCGGCTACCCCAGCGCTCTCACCAGGCAGCCCTGGGGGCCAAGGATGACGTGCTGCCATCCCAGGGTGTGACTTCAGGTCAGACTTGTCCACCACGTGCCCAGCCAGAGTCTAGTGACTTAAAGGGCTAAAAGGGCTTCCGGCGGTCTAGTCCTTACGACTCTGAGTGCCTGACCCCCACGGGCTAGATGCAAATCAACACACAAGCACGGACATTAAGAAGGTCTCGCTCTGAGGTCATCAG
This sequence comes from Tragelaphus eurycerus, assembly GCA_935064755.1. Lineage (NCBI taxonomy): Eukaryota > Metazoa > Chordata > Mammalia > Artiodactyla > Bovidae > Tragelaphus > Tragelaphus eurycerus. Next base: position 17,012,651 of record CAKXYN010000039.1, on the reverse strand, counting down.
CTGACCCAAAGCAGGCACACTTGGTGGCTTCATGAGCTGAAGAAGTGCCTTGTCCCGTGTGGCCTGAGAGCCATGGGTCACAGGCCAGCTGCTGGTGCGTGGACCTCAGCGTGGTGGAGCCGACGGGCTGAGGGAGCTTCTTTGATGCGACTCCAGTGGGGACCGTGACCCAGGCTCTCCAGGTAGTGTCTGCCTCTCACCCCCTCCCTGCCCAGAAGCCTGGCCTCCTGCACTGGGCCCCAGGTCGGCTGTCGTTATTTGCCATTCTGGCCCTGGGGTCCACCAGCTGCTGGGGCAGCTAAGAACACCTTCTTCCCAAAATTGAGGCATAAAGGGGAAAGATTCTTGAGGGTTTTTTCCTCCCCTTTTCTTTTTCTTAAAATAAGCTGCCAACACTGCTGCCAAGATGGATGGGAGGGGAGATACTTGTCAAGCTTGTTGCCCATAGCAACAAACCAAACAGGAAAAGCAGGTCTGGCCAAGTGAAACTGGCCACCAGAAAGTCTGCTCCAAGCACGGGGCTTCCCCAAGCAGCGGAAAGCGCACCCAGTGGATTCAGCTTCCACTGGCCAGGGGCCAGGACCACAGGGGACACGCTTCCTGTGAAGTGAGGGCTGACTTCACACTCTCCATCAGGGGCTTCCCTGAGCTCTGAACAACCACAGGGTTTTTTTCTTTCCCATCCAGCAGGGGACATGGGCTGAAAGGACTGTGTAGGCCCACAGCCCACTCAGTCCAGAGAAGACTGAATGCACACGGGGGCACTGGGAATCGGGAGAGATGCTTGGAGGTGGGTGGAGCCTTCTGCTCACGGCCCCCCTCCCCAACCAGGGCTTCTCACTCCATCTTCCTGGGGTGGGGAGTGGCGGGGAGTCCACAGAGAGCTGGGGACACTGAGCAGCTTCGCTGCCCCCTTGGGCTGCAGGGGGCAGCCCAAACAAGGTTGCATGAGGACTCGAAGGCTCCAAGTTCACAGGAGGAAGTTAGGCTGCTCGCGTTAAAGCCAGCAGGGGCTCTGAAGAGCTGCTTAGGTACAAGTGTCCTGCAGGTGTTTGTGTGGACTTGCCAGGAGGTGCTGGGCCCGCCCGAGAGTGAGCAGGGGACCCCAGCTCCCCGAGGGGGTCAGGGATACACGGGGTGGAGCCCAAACATACATGTATACATGCATGTATGCGTGTATACGTGTGTGTGTTTGTCCAAGAGAGCTGGGGAAAGGCCCAGCCGTGCCGAGTCCTCAATGACCCAGCGGGGAGAAAAGGCAGCTGGAGCTCGGAGACGCTCTGTTCTCATTCTGAGCAAATTCACCCAAACAAGGCTTCACGAAAAGTAAACTTCATTCGTCAGGAGCCCAGATCACTTAATGCTGAAGCTCTGATGGAAAAAAGTCTCCCCATCCAAAGATGGGGAGAGCAGGCCGCTGTCTCCAGTCCCCAGGAAAGCCCACCCTGAGCAGGGCCCCCCCGACCCTCTCTCTCGGCCTCGCCCCGGGGCGGGCAGCCAGTTACCTTAAAGGCTCTGTTGAGCACCTCCTCTCCGCCTCTGCTGCCCAGTAGGTTCACAACCACCTGCTTTCCGTATTGCTCCTTCAGAAGCACCATATGCCTGCAACAGACCAGGGCAGTCTGTGATGCCCTGCCCCTGGGACACACACTGACGACCCTGCCTTCGAGGGCATCAGCTGGGCACTAGCGGTCCAGGGTGAGCTGGCCCCAGGAAAGGCAGTGGCCGAGAAGAACAGCAGATATGACTTCTGAACACGCGTGGCGTCAGACAAGGATACGCTGGACTTCTATACAGTCCCCCCGTAAATCCAGAACTGCTAATCTGCAGCTCATGAATAGAGCCTCATAAACGCAATGTGCATATCTCCAAAGTTAACCTATTTCACCTGGTACTTTCTCAAATCTAGAAAAACCAGTAGGGGAGCCATCAACCTCGGGGCCAAGTCTTTTCATCTAAGTGCTGTATTTCATGATGTTTAACCTCAGCAAGAAGGTTATAAGAAAATTTCCATCTTTAGGAAAATTCTTTGCATATCAGAGACTATGACACATGTATTGAAATAGTAGGGGGAGACTCTAATATTCTTACCACCATCTACTGAAAAGTAACTATAATTTTAATAATGTTCAGTTCAGTCGCTCAGTCATGTCCGACTCTTTGCAACCCCATGAATCGCAGCACGCCAGGCCTCCCTGTCAATCATCAACTCCTGGAGTTTACCCAAACTCATGTCCATCGAGTCGGTGAGGCCATCCAGCCATCTCATCCTCTGCCGTCCCCTTCTCCTCCTGCCCCCAATCCCTCCCAACATCAGAGTCTTTTCCAATGAGTCAACTCTTCGCACGAGGTGGCCAAAGTATTGGAGTTTCAGTTTTAGCATCAGTCCTTCCAATGAACACCCAGCACTGATCTTTAGGATGGACTGGTTGGCTCTCCTTGCAGTCCAAGGGACTCTCAAGAGTCTTCTCCAACACCACAGTTCAAAAGCATCAATTCTTTGGTGCTCAGCTTTCTTCACAGTCCAACTCTCACATCCATACATGACCACAGGAAAGACCATAGCCTTGACTAGACAGACCTTTGTTGGCAATGTCATGTCTCTGCTTTTGCATATGCTATCGAGATTGGTCATAACTTTCCTTCCAAGGAGTAAGCGTCTTTTAATTTCATGGCTGCAGTCACCATCTGCAGTGATTTTGGAGCCCAAAAAAATAAAGTCTGACACTGTTTCCCCATCTATTTCCCATGAAGTGATGGGACCTGATGCCATGATTTTAGTTTTCTGAATGTTGAGCTTTAAGCCAACTTTTTCATTCTCCTCTTTCACTTTCATCAACGTTAGAATAGCTAAATGTAGCTTTTTAAAAAATAGGGAAAGATATAATGCAAAAAACAGACATAAAACTGATTTAGTAACGCAATCTTTATGTCTGAAACTAGAAAAAACTGGAAGACAACACAGGACGATGTTAAAAGTGGAATTTTATGTGCTTTTAGATTCTTTTCTTTAAACAGTTTTGCATTTTCCCAGTGTCTACAGTAACGTTTCTCTCATAAATGGAATATTTTAAAGCCAATTATCACAAAATAACCATTTTGGCCCCATGGTGGGGGGCGGGGGCGGGGGGGGGCGCGGACACAAAAAACCTGTTTTTCAAGTTCTGAAGGAAAACACTGCAGAGAAGAACAAGGATTTGAAAGTGGGCGGTCTATGCTGCTCTGCAGACGGCTGATCATCTTCAGATGGCCTTCCGCCTCCGTGGGGAGGAATTCTCCCAGGGCCATGATCCTAGCAACCCTCCCCTGGGAAGACGCAGGGCTGATCATATCTAGGCGATCAGAGCCTCCCCACAAGCCGGTAGGCTGCACTCCATCCCTGGAGCCAGGCAGCCCCGGGGGGTGGGTGCTGGAAGAACAGGACATGCACGGCCTGGCTACTCCAGGCTCGGTGGTTCCTCCTGCCCAGACAAGGTGCGTCCTGGCCTGAGGTCTGACGTGTGGAGTCGGAGCAGGGCCACCTCAGGTGAGTAGTAATAGGCCAACTGCGAGACACAGGTGGGATGGTGTTACTGATTTTAAAGTCAAGAATAAGGCTGCAAGCAAATTTAAAGTCCAAATGAAGCTTCAGGTAGCATGATTAGAACACTTAAAAAATTACTTTGAAAATTATTTTTATAGCCATTAAGATCATTTTAAAATTAGCATTCAGAGTAAAAACAACATATATTTTAAGAAGCTAATAACTTTCAAGTACAGATTACCAAGAGTTCAGGTTAGTGATGGCTTTTCTTAAGCTAGCTGAAAAATAGGAAGCATACAATGATCCAATCGGTGTTTTAAAAAATTAACTATGTATGATCCAGAATTGAGATGGGGATGACAGAGGATGAGATGGTTGGATGGCATCACCATCTCGACGGACACGAGTTTGAGCAAGCTTCGGGAGTTGGTAACAGACAGGGAAACCGGGGGTGCTGTTGTCCATGGGGTCACAAAGAGTCGGACATGACTGAGAGACTGAACTGAACCAGAATTTCTTCTAGAATGACACATAAAAGCTAACAGTGGGAACTGTGAGTTAGGGCACTTCTGCCTTTTCCCTTATATCTTTCTATACCATGACTTTGTAAAGCCTGGGAATATATAACTTCAAAAACAAAAGGAAACTGGCTTGGAAATACCCTATAGTTTAGATGATCCCTTATTAACTAGAACTAAGGCTGAGCGCCGAAGAATTGATGCTTTTGAACTGTGGTGTTGGAGAAGACTCTTGGGAGTCCCTTGGACTGCAAGGAGATCCAACCGGTCCATTCTGAAGGAGATCAGCCCTGGGATTTCTTTGGAAGGAGTGATGCTCAAGCTGAAACTCCAGTATTTTGGCCACCTCATGCGAAGAGTTGACTCATTGGAGAAGACTCTGATGCTGGGAGGGATTGAGGGCAGGAGGAGAAGGGGACGACAGAGGATGAGATGGCTGGATGGCATCACTGACTCGATGAATGTGAGTCTGAGTGACCTCCGAGAGCTGGTGATGGATAGGGAGGCCTGGCGTGCTGCAGTTCATGGGGTCGCAAAGAGTCGGACACGACTGAGCGACTGATCTGATCTGATAGATAAAAGCATCACTGCAGAAGGAATAGATAAAATAACTGCAAAGTTTTACCCGAGCAATTTATTAAATGAACCTGCAGGGAAATCTGAGAGCAAGGGAAAATTTCCATTTTGTAAACTGCCCTTTGGCAGAAAGAACCAGAGTGAAAGGCAGATTCAGAGTGCACATTTGGGGTCTCCCCTTCTGGCCACTCCCTGGCCCCCCATCCCACTGTCTGATAGGAAGAAGGATGGGCTTGATGGCCCTACCTGTCGAAGGCAGGGGCGCTGGCCTCCAGGCCTCTGCTGAGTCTCAGATGATGGGAGCCAACCTAAATCAAAGAGAGATGACGCTGGTGATTCCTCCAGCCCAGGACGCGATCGCCTTCCCATTCGCCCTCCGCCACCAGCCAGGCCAGAGCAGGAGCCCCACAGCTCCTCCGTGGTCTGTTTGCAGCTCAGGATGGCCAGACCCTGAACCCAAGTCTGGCTCTGTTGTTGCCCTATCCTAAGTGCTGCGTGGACCATGCTGGCTGAACTCATCCCAGAAGACAGACCACAAGGCCCATGTTGGATCCACAAACCCTTCCATGGGGCAGAGGTGCAGCCCAGCCAACCGGGAGAGAGAAACCAGCCTCCAGCCTCTTCTGTGAGGCCAGGGACCGTGACTGCCCCTCAAATCTGAGCTGCCATAACTACCCGCAAATGAATCTGCCTTACTGTCTAGAACTACTTTTACTTCACACCGGCAGCTTAAAACACAAACTTGAAACTACGCGTTGCTATTGGCTGAGGGCCTCTGCGGCTGGACAAATCTAGGATAACTTGACACGGAACAGTGTTAAGGACAGTAGTGGATTATAACCTGATGAAGAGAACAGGAATATCTACAGAGGCGAGCATGCTGGCTGGGTGGATGAGTGGATGGATAGATGGATGCGGGCAGGTGGGCGGGGCGGTGGCCGCCTGGTGAGATGGCTAGCTGAGTGGGGAACAGGGGTGGGGAGAAGGGAGGGTTTTTTACAGCAAATACAAACCAATAAACACAGAGGGAATGATGGGAAATCATCGCCTTATAACTATCCCGAGAAAAAACTGTTCGGCAAAAATCATCCATTGACCATACATCTTAAGGGAGATTGACGAGGAGCAGGATATTTGCATGGTTGCACAGTGTCTCCTGTAAATCGCTTCTTGGTTGAAAAGTAAGACATATTAAATAGAGAAACTGAAGAACACCTCGCACAGGTGATTGAAAGGAACATCATGGATGAGGGGCTAAGGGACACTGTGGGCTCCCAGACGGGATGGACTATCTGAGGACATGATCCTTGGGCAGAAGCGGGCGTGGGACGCTCTCTGGAAGGTTACCCTTCCTCTGTCACCTGGACAACCCTTAAGTCTGGCTGCCCGAGGCCTCACGTCCAGCCTCCCCATGCTGGGCCCTGCCCCTGCCCGGCTCGGACACTGACCTGCAGCTCTCCTCTCCCATGTCACTTAGTCCTGAGGCTGCTGTGGGTCAGAGCCGCAGGGAGCAGCTTCGGGCAGGGCTGGAATGAAACCACTGCTGGCCCCGCACACAGGAACTGACCTCGCTGCTTTTTTTTAGTCTCCCTCCTCCTCCTTCACCCACCCTCCTCCCCCAGCCAGCTGGAGGCATGACCAACTACCCCTTTTTGGTCTCTAAAGCCAGAGGTGCGATCCTAAACATTCCAGGCTGAGCCTGAGGAAGTGGCTGGAAGAAGAGCGCCAAGCTGGGTGGACATGGAGTCTCCACCAGCTCCTGAGAGGGTCCCAGAGCCACAAAGGGCGTCTCTGAACATCTCTCCACCACTCCCCTAGTTAAAGATGCCAGCCTCTGTGGTCTGGATCCTTGCCATCATCCTGACTGGTGGCTTTACCTTGATATTCACAAGCCATGGTGTGTCCCAGCTCCATGGCTAAGGCATTGGCTTTAAATCAGCCATGATGGGAGTATTCATACCACAAAAGTGGGCAAAGGCAACAACCCCAAACTTCTCCCTCCTGGCCCCAGAAAAACTGGTTTACCACCATAACCTTGAGTGGTTCCCAAGCCTTCTGCACATTGGAGCCATCTAAGCATCTTCAAAACAGCATGGATGGCTACTCCCACCCATAGTGATATAACTGAGATAGCACATGTCCTGAGCACCAGGAATTTTATGAGTTGCCAGTAGTTTTAACGTGCAGCACTTTGGGCACCACTGAGGCAAATTTCAAACTTCTCAGTGTAACGTACAAAGCCCACATTCACCAGGACCTCACTGGCTTCTCCAGCCACACCTTTCATCACGAGCCTGTCCCCCAGGCAGAGCTGTAGGTGGCCGAGCCGGCACGGTTCCTGGATGTGGTCTGATGCAGGGGTTGCAGCATCTGCGTTGTGGCCCCCTCTGCCTTCCTGGCCGAGGTGACCCGACCCCACCCCTCCCGGGTCAGTTCAGACGCCCACCCCCGCAGCACAGGGACCTTAGCCGCCCTCTCCCCTGGCTCTGCTCATACCACACCATCACGACCTGTCCCCTCCTCCCAGAAGGCAGGGGCAACCTCTGATGTCAGGTGTCTGAACGTACCAGACGTGTGATGAGAGCCTGTAGGATGAATAAATGGCTTCCCTGGGGGTGTATATGAGGGCCGGGTGGTGGAAGAGCCCGGAGACTGGTCCTCGCGCTGCACATGAACTCAGAGAGGTGAGGACACTGTCTCTACACCACACAGCATCCTCGCAGGGACTCAGTGTGAAGCTTCTACTCGACCCACAGGGCACAAAGAGCCACCCCTCTCCTAACGCAACTTGGGCTTTTGTCTCTGCGTGTGTGCTCAGTCGCTCAGTCGGGTCTGACTCTTTGCGACCCTATGAAATGCAGCCCGCCAGGCTCCTCCATCCACGGGATTTCCCAGGCAAGAATACAGGTAGTGGGTCGCCACTTCTTCCAGAGGATCTACCCAACCCAGGGATTGAACCTGCGTCCCCAGTATCGGCAGGCTGATTCTTTACCAGAGCCACCTGGGAAGCCCTCCTGTCTCTCAGATGCTATATTTTATGTTATGAATAATATTAACAACTACCATTTGTCATACTTTTTAGATTCTAGATACTGTACTGAATTCTAATACATTTTATGATATTCAATCCTCTCCATAACCCTGTGAGACTGGTACAGTCAACCCCATTTTACGGAAGCGTCTTAGCAAGACAGAGTTTCTCCACTTTTTTTTTTTTTTTGAGATAAAAACTTCTCAACAATATATGATTCCTAAGTAGGGGAACCAGAACCTGAACTGGAACCCAGGTCCATATAACGTCAGAACCTATGCTCTAAACCACAATAAGCTGTCTTGCAACCTTCTTTCTTTCTGTGATGTTGCTAGTGAGCCCAGGAGCTTTGTGCAAGGCCCGAGGTCTTCACTGCATGGACCACGTTATGCTGGCTTCGGTTCACATCCATTTTAAGCACTTTTTTCCTCCTCATCCCAACCTTGTCATTATTTCTAAAACTGCTGCAGTATGATCCATCTCACATCGTCTTTGGAACAAAGGGAGGCACAACCACCCAACTCAGCGCACACAGGGCTGCGTAACCCGGAGCTCAGTGAACAGGCTTTGACGGGGAGGAGGCGGACGTGGGCCAGGTGGGAGCCGCAGAGGGGAGTGGTCTTCTCCATCCTCCTCGGCTGAGCCACATGAAGTTTCAAAACACAGACCTGACCCACCAGTGCAAGACCTGTCTGCATGTGCATCTTACAGGGAAGAACGCTAAAGCAACAAGAGCAGCAAAGTCTTCAAACGAACCCTATATAAAAACATCACTACATAGACTAGACTGGAAGAGCAAACTAGCTTTCGATGTGGCTCTTTATAAACGGCACAACCTGCTGACATGACGAAGATGAACTGAGAGAGGAACGTGGTTGCTGGAAGCGCAGTCGGGACCCAGGAGTTTGCAATGAAGATCCTGGGCCTGTGAAAACGTGTAGACAAATCACCATCCACAGACCTCTCTGCACATACCCATATCACCACCCCACCCCCTGCAACCAGGGCTCATCTGCTCCCTGGGGCAAGTGTAAGAGGCTGCAACATCGCAACTTAAAATGCAAGCTCTTCACCCCCAAATCTTTGCACCGTTCATCTAACCTAAGTGAAGATGGAGTGAGAGTTCTTCAAAATGGAAAAAAACCACCAGGACTGATCATCAGACTTGCTACTGATAGTCCACGCAGGGAGTTTGAGAACTAACTCCCTCCAAAGAGGACCTCATCTGCCTTTGATGCAGAATAATATTTAGAGGGTAAACACAGGTATCAAACCCAAAGGTTAGCAAAAGATTCATGAACACTGAAGTCTTTTGAAACTTATTTTGAAGAAACCACGAAGGCTGTGGAGGAGCCTTAACAAGTGTCATGAGTCCAAGAGGTGCTATAGCTGCAGAAAAGTGAGCCAGCCAAGGTCCACAGATGCACGGCTGCTCCATGGCAGGGTCAGGCTGCGTCTAGAGCATCTGTGAGTTCAATGTGAAGACCGAAATTAAAGAAGAGAATGACAAGCTTTGTTTTCAGAAGAGGGATACCAGAGCATGGAGAGTTCTAGAAACAAGACAGAGATGATGAAGGAGGGTCCTGGAGAAGATGAAGTGGAAAAAGGGGGACCGTGAAGGTCTGAGGACGCAGACTTCATGTGGCACGGCCCCTGTAGAGGCAGACTGTGCAAGGCAAGGAGAAACTAGCTAATAATAATAATGATGATGGAGCCATCCTGAATCATGACCTCAAGCCTGGAAGAGCAACCCCAAACTGGGTGAGAGGCTAAAACAGATGAATTCCAAAGGGTCCTTCCCAAATTCTAAGATGCTCCCATAACCACCCCCCTGCCCAGGAAAACTCCACATCTAAAGAAAATTAAACTTCAAAACCCCTTTCAGAATGTCTAGAATAGGCAAATTACAGAGACAAAAAATAGATGAGTGGTTGCTGAGGCCTCGGGTAGGGCTGGAGGGGATGGGGAGTGACCACTGATGGGCACAGGGTTTCTCGGTGGTGAAGAATGTGCTCTAAAATTAGACCACGGCGATGGTTACACAACTCTGTAAATGGACTAAAACCCAGAGAATTGTATGCTTCACAGGCTTCTCCAGGTTTCTCTGTGTAAATTATATCTCAGCTGAGCTGTTTTAAAAACACAGCTCTCTTGGGACGGGCTCCAGGGAACACTCCATCCGTCCCCAGGAGTGCCTCTCTGCAGCCACTTAATGCTACCAGCTGCTGCTCGCGTCTTAGGTGTTCCTTTCTGTTGGAGAAACTGGACGTTCTCAGAGCTTTTTCCGTAGAACTCAGAGCCCACGTAAGATATCTGCCCACCTGTCTCCCCAAAGGGCGGACAAGCTTCCTTTCCACGGCTGCCAACTGCGTGAGGACAAGGTGCCCATAGCTGAGGCCAGGTCAGGTCAAGGGCAGTGAGACCCAGCATGTCAAACGCTCCCAAGGATCTGGCAGGTGGCCCTGGGCCTCAAGCCCTCGGAAAGAAGGGCCAAAGCAATGGAAGCCGGGCACAGGGGTCTTGTGAGGGCACCTACGTCCCCTCTGGCCAGGGAGGAAGGTCCAGGGGGACATGGCCGAGACCCTCCTGAGTAGGAACTCCCTCAATGGGGCTGCATGCTGTTCGGTTGACGACAAATGTGTACTTGGCCTCATACCCTGAACACTTCCCAGGAGACAGAAGGCCAAACAGCCCTGGCACCGGCCAGAGCCCCATGTGGGACGGCAAGGGGTATTTTTAGAAATCACGAGAAACCAGCGTGCAGTCGTCAGGTGGTCCAGGAACAGGCACCTCCAAACGCCAGACCTGCCGCATGGCCACTGGGGCCCCCCAAATCTTTCAAAGCTTTCCAGGAAGGTCACAGATCTCAAAAGACATCAGAGGCCACATTTTCAACACACCAAACTGGGGTCTGAGCAAAGGGAACTGCAATCACACGATGTGGTCCACTTACCCACAGAGGCCTCCCATCTCACCAGTGACATCAGGGAGCTCGAGGTGGGAAAATCACACAACGTGTGTGTCTCTGTGTACAACAACACACACGTGCAACGCTCACATGCACATGTGCACAGTCACACACGTGCACACACACTGACAGCTCAGCTCAATCCAGCTGGGCTGGGGAGAAAGACCTGAAACTGTGCCAGGAAAGAAACACGATGAGAAGAAACAACCCACACCGGTGTGCAAGAGCAGGTGAACAAGGACAGACAGACACAAACAGGCTTTCTGATCACTTACCTGAAGCCCTGGCTGCTCCCAAAACAGCGGAACGGAGCCTCGGATTTGGACAAAAGAGGACACGCCATCATCCATGTAAATCGTCTGCACCACAGGGAGACAGAAGGGGAGAGGTATTCTTCAATGAAAGCGAACGTCCCGGGGCCGGGTAATGGGATCCGGCTGCTGAGACCCGACACCAGCCAGAGCGAAGGGCGGCCGCGGGCTGGGGCGCTCTCTGCCCCTCGCCCTGCCTGGCCCACTCTCCGCCCTGCAGGCCACCCCCCAGCCTCCGAGGATGGACGGGAATTCCCACAACCTGACCGACCTTCCCCGAAAAGCCCCGCAGTTCCCTCCCCACCAGCTTCAGGAACAGAAGCAGATGGGCTCTGGGACTTAACTAAGACCTTCCTGGAAGCCCTCGACTGTCAGCCAGTCAGCCGGCCAAGTAGCAGGCGCCACTGGAAAAGGACCAGAGGAAGTGAAAGGGACCAGCGGCGGCGCAAAGCCTGGCTGGCGGCACCTGACCGCACAAGTCCAGACTCGACATGACCTCACAGTCGGTCCCGGCCCCACGCCACTGTGTTCCTAACCGTGTCACGGAGTCCACACACGCACCTTCCACAAGCTTACACACACACACACCTTCCACACACACACACCTTCCACAAGCTTCCACACACATACACCCCTTCCACAAGCTTACACACACACCCCTTCCACAAGCTTACACACACACACACACACACACCCCTTCCACAAGCTTACACATACATACACTACTTCCACAAGCTTCCACACACACGCATACACTCTCCACAAGCTTACACACACACAGACACACCCCTTCCACAAGCTTCCAGGGTGACAGCACCTGCAGGACACGGATGATTCTTACAAGTTAAAGTATCTCCCCCCACCCCCACCGCACACAGTTCCTTCAGGGCGTACCAACTCTTCACCTGCCTGCGGGCCCCCACGGATGCTCTAGCGCCAGGGAGGTCTAAAGGGACAAAAAGTACAGTCCTGAGCATCATGAGGGGGAGGCTGCAGCAGCTATCAGATGCTGCCCTTTATCTGGGTAACTCTACCCTGGCCTGGCAGGGCCGGCCTGGGCGATGCCGCTGGCCCTTTCTATTTCTTACTGGCCTGCTCCCTCACAGAGTAGCTTTCCATGTGGCTAGATCACCCTCAGATCACACATGCATTAGTAATTCTGCAGTGGAGGAGCTGAACATTAGATGTGAAGGTTCCCTGGACTACAGGAACCACATGAGCCTGGTCGTCATTAGGTTGGGCTGAAACTCTATCCCTTCATCTCCAAAGGAAAAAATGCACTGGGTTAAGAACTTGTCTGTTGCCAGATACTGATCACCAGCAAGTAGGCTACCCGCCACTGTTTTACTGACAAAAGCAGAAGAAAGAAGCAGGCTGTTTAAAGTACTGTTGGCTACAAGGAGATTAAACGCATACAACCACGCACACGTCCAGACTCTTTAGAGATCACCAATTCGGCCAACATCTCCATGGAAAGGCAACTTGTAACCGAGCCCAGGATTTGGTGTATGCTAAGGACTTCCCTCGTGGCTCAGATGGTAAAGAATCCGCCTGCAATGCAGTTAGACCTAGGTTCAATCCCTGGGTCGGGACGATCTGCTGGAGGACGGAACGGCAACCCACTCCAGTATTCTTGCTGGGAGAATTCCATGCACAGAGGAGCCTGGCAGGTTACAGTCCACGAGGTTGCAAAGAGCTGGACACGACTGAGCTACTAACACGTTCGCTTTCAGGGAACTGTGAAGGGAACTATTACCCTTCACTTTATTTTGTTGTTATTTTAGTCACTGAGTCGTGTCTGACTCTTTGCAACCCCACAGGCTGTAGTCCATCCGGCTCCTTGGTCCATGGGATTTCCCAGGCAAGAAAACTGGAGTGGGTTGCCATTTCCTTCTTCAGGGGATCTTCCCGACCCAGGGATTGAACCCGTGTCTCCTGCTCTGGCAGGCAGATTCTTCACCCTTAAGCCACCTTCACCTTATTTAACAAGCGCTAAAAGCACTGCTTCCAGAGTTAGACATGCCCCTCCCGAGCTGGAACTCGCACAGAGCCAGCTTCAGGAAAACCTGCGACAGGCAGTCCCAGCACTGCAGACCCCACGCCTGGGGCAGGAGGAAGGATGCCTCCAGATTCCTCCATTCCTCCTCCCGCATGAAAATACCCAGCTCTGTGCCCCATCCTGTCGTCAGGAATACCGTCTCTTGGTTCCCAAGGTGACAGGACAGCCCCAACGGTCACCCAGTAGTGACAGATTTGCAGGGCTTTCCTTTCTGGGTGAAAAGAACACAGATATTGACGCTAGTGGGAGATCCAACACCTGTGGGCTGGCTTCACAAAGGTAATTTAACAATGGGTACCTGGCAGAGGGGAGGGGAGGCAAGATGAAGGGTGAACACAGGTGAGCTTGGGGGCTCTGGGACACCACCAACCTGGGTCCCACGCTCATCTGATCAGCGCAGTGGCCTTGGCTGTGTTCTTTAACCAGCTCCAGCCTCAGTGTCCCTCTCTCAACAGAATTTGCATAACCTGGGTCACAGAGGTATGGACGAGGCCCCGCAGGGGAGGGAGTGAGTCGGGCAGGGCTCAGGCTGCAGGCAGGAGACGGAATCTAGAGGGGAACAGACAGAGGTGGGGGTGCCACAGAGCAGGCGGGACTTCAGGAAGGGGGAGTCATGGCAGAGTGTGGCTTGAGGCCAGGCCTGGGACCCCTGGACCTGGCACCTGCATGCCCTCTTTCACTGAGAGGTGGGAGCAGGGACCCAACAACCCCCAAGAGAAAGGGACAGCAGGAAGACTCGCCACTGGTACTGATGCTTTTCTCTAAAAGGCTTTCAGCCGAGTTTCTGTTGCAGGATGAGGTGTGTGCAAACCAGTTCTTTCCAGGTCTGCACTCACGTCCCTCCCGACCTCCCTGATTCATCAGTGGCCTTATCTTCAGGAGTCAAGTATTTAGCTTTAGCTTTTGCTTTCTTCAGGTAGACAAGGGGACTTTCTGGGCTGAGTCACGGTGGCAGAGCATGTCCACCAAGCAGGTCCTCCAGCTGAGCGGCCAAGACTCCAGACTCTTCCTCCCTGTGGCCAGGGAGACCAAGATGCCATCCGTACCTGCACGCTGATGCATGTCCAGAGCACAAATGCACACACAATGTATACACGTGTGCACACAAGCATGTATACAGCATACATATGCCGGCGTGCCCCCCGCCTCCCCCAACAAAAGCCCCCTACCCACAAAGAGCACACACACATAGCCCGCCTTGACGCAGAAAGACTGTTCTTTCCTCTGAGAGAAAAAACATAAAAGGCAGGAGTGGGTGGTTTGAGAACACCTCCCTTTTCTGGCTTCCCGAGAGTCTGACTCAGGAGAAGCCCATTTGCTACCAAGAGTCTCCACATCAGGGATCCAGCTGGCTCCATCTCGCCCTATCTCTTGTCTGGACAACGGGGGCACCGCGGCCCGTTAACCGCCCTCAGGCGTCTGCTATGGGACCCCCCTTCCTGATGCCTAGCGGCTGATGCCTCCCAGCCCATTAGCAGGGGACACAGGCTGGAGGTGACCCAGCGGCATCACAAGGGGCCGAGCCGCCGGAGTTAGGGTGCCTTCCTGCCTCAGGCTCAGAACCAACCAAAGCCGCCGCCTGCCCCGCCTTGGGTGCAGACGTGGGGTTTCAGACCCTGCCGTTTCTCTAAATGCCAGGTCAGCAAGCAGGCAAAACCTTGTCTTCCTCTCCCCCCGCAGGACTTCCACTCTGGCTCCAGGCTCCTCCTAGCACACAGACCTCTCCCTGCCCCCACGTGCTCTGCTATCTTTCTTGTCTCTCTCCAGGCAGGAGGCTGGCAGCTGAGCACTGACCACTCACCCTGGGAGACAACCCCGAGGTGCAGACGCCTGCCCGTGAGGGGCCAGCTGGTTCGTTTACTTCCTGTGGTGTCCCCAGCCGGTAGGCTCACGCTCAAACTCAAGATGTGCATCCGGTTGCCAATGAGGATGCTCCTGGCATCGGCTCTGGGAACTGACTCCTCCCCAGGGTCCCCTTCTCCCCCACGTGCCAGGGCACTCAGGCTGTTCAGGGGTGGGGGGCCCCCG
This sequence comes from Tragelaphus eurycerus, assembly GCA_935064755.1. Classification (NCBI taxonomy): domain Eukaryota; kingdom Metazoa; phylum Chordata; class Mammalia; order Artiodactyla; family Bovidae; genus Tragelaphus; species Tragelaphus eurycerus. Next base: position 16,997,637 of record CAKXYN010000039.1, on the reverse strand, counting down.
ATGGGCGTGAACCATCCCCGGCCCCTCCCTTCCGTGGTGGAGAGCACAGGACCCCTGTGGAGCAGCCTGAAATGGACAAGCCCCAGGAGGAACTGCCCTGGCTGCCAGCCCACAACCTCCTCCCCCATTTGGGTCTGTAAAACTGGTATCACCTGGCTGCAGACCCCAGGAGCCATGGGGCAGGTGCAGTCATCTCTAAGCCTCGCTGGGCCACCACCCAGTACTGCAGGCGACAAGGTCCCTGCCTCTGAGCCCAGAAACTGGGCCCACGGGGGGACCAACGCAAGTCACCAGGCACCTTGCCGCTGCTGCTGCTAAGTCACTTCAGTCGTGTCTGACTCTGTGCAACCCCATAGACGGCAGCCCACCAGGCTTCCCCGTCCCTGGGATTCTCCAGGCAAGAACACTGGAGTGGGTTGCCATTTCCTTCTCCAATGCATGAAAGTGAAAAGTGAAAGTGAAGTCGCTCAGTCCTGTCCGACTCTTAGCGACCCCATGGACTGCAGCCTACCAGGCTCCTTCATCCATGGGATTTTCCAGGCAAGAGTACTGGAGTGGGGTGCCACTGCCTTCTCCAACCAGGCACCTTAGATGAAAGAAAGAGCAGAGGCTCAGCCCTGTCTGTAGAGAAATGAGAAAAGCAATGACCACAGGGATTTCTCATACAGCTAAGTGTACTGCATTTAAAGCAGAGTCCTAATCTGCTAAGGTCAGATGATGCTCTTGCAACGGACTGAACTGTGTCCCCCCACCCACAAATGATATGCTGACGTCCTAACCCCCAGAGCTACGAACATGACCTGATTTGGGCAGAAGAGGCACTGCGGGTACAATTAGGTAAGCACGCTCGGGTTGGGGTAGGACACCAACATCCAACCTGCCTGGCGTCCTGAAAAGGGGAGAAGAGCCACGTGGAGGGGGAGACAGAGACTGGTGTGATGCTGCCATGGCTGGGCCACCTGAAGCTGGACAGGGAGAGGCAGACCCTCCCCCGAGGCTCCAGACGGGGCACGGCCCTGCCCAAGCCCCAATTTCTGACTCTGGCTTCCAAAACTGAGAGGCAATGCATTTCAGCTGTTTTAAGCACCCCCACCCCTAACTCCCCCACCCCGCAATTTGTGGTACTTGTTACAACAGCTCCAGGAAAATACCACCATCTTATTGACATTTTCAGTGTTTAAAATGTCTTATCTTTCAGGAACAGACAGTGATCAGGAGGGCAGTTGCTTTCCCAATGACTTCCTTGACAAGACACAGTAGATGGGGCACCAATTAAAACACACACACAAAACTGGTTGAGGGACTTCCCTGGTGGTCCAGTGGTTAAGAATCCGCCTTCCAATACAGGGGATGCGGGTTCAATCCCTGGTTGGGGAACTCAGATCCCACAAGCCACAGGGCAACTAAGCCAGTGTGCTGCAACTAGAAACACCTGCCAACCCAGAGAAGCCCACGTGCCCAAGAGGAGCCACACGCCATGACTAATATGACCCGAGGCAGCCAAAAAGAAACAAATATATATTTTTTTAAAACCTCATGGTTATAAGAGAGGAGATGGGGGCCACGTTTCCTCTCTCAGTTTTTAAAAAATATTTCTTTGGGTGTGCCTGGTCATAGTTGCGGCACGTGGGATCTAGTCCCCTGACCAGGGATCAGACCCAGGCCCCCTGAGTTGGGAGTTCAGGGTCTTAGCCACTGAACCACCCAGTGAAGGCCCATCCTCTGCCATTTTTAACCAGGTGTTCACTCACCAGCCTCATCTACGTCCAGGAGAGCAGATAGTGGGAAAACAGAAGTCCCAGGCAAGAAACTGCTCCTGTCACGCATCTTCAGGCTGCTGACTGAGGTCTTCCTACTCAGCATCTGACCCCTAGAGGACCCTCCCCCGAACTGTGCCTTCGGAAAGCCCAGGCAGCTGCAGCTCACACACCAAGGGCAGGGACTCAAATCTGAGCTGAATTAAACCGCTCAGGTCCTGGTAGGAACCACCTGGTGCAGCTGCAGCAGTAAGAGGGGATGAGAAGTCACACCTCCACTAACTAAACACGGGCTGTTTGCAGCTTGACACGCACGGCAACACCGCACATGCGCCATTCATGGGCTTTCCTTTAGGACTGACTCCACTGCCAGTCTACATGGTGGTGTAATCCTACAAATCGCATGTTAGCAAAAAACATAAATCAATAAAGCATCTCTGGGAATGAGAACAGAATTTAGGGGGATAAAGTCAGTAAGAGATTAAGCAGATGATTCTACGCCACGGAGCTGAAAGCAACTGATGCCCAACACAGAACTTTCACAAACCCCAGCTGCTAAGACTTGCTTCTAGGATGACGCTTCAGCAGATCAAGAATGAAAAATAACTTTCTTCTCTCATCCTGCCATTACTCATCCACTTCTATTGTTTCCTGTTTAGTTGCTAAGCCACGTCCAACTCCTTCACAACTCCGTGGGCTATAGCCTGCCAGGCTATAGTCCTGAAATCCCTCTGTCCGTGGGATTCTCCAGGCAAGAATACTGGAGTGAATTGCTATTTCCTTCTGCAAGGGGATCTTCCCAATCCAGGGATCAAAACCACGTCTCCTGCATTGCAGGCACATTCTTTACCACTGAGCACGTGGGAAGCCCATTCATCTATTTACTTTTGTCTTTAAAAGATTTTCAAATCCTACTGGTTCATCCATCAGCTGCTCTCTGAATAACCACCACCCTTCCTGATCACAGCAAAAATTCCTGCTGCTTTTTAGCTGCAATTATCCCAGGTCAGCCACGTTTTTCCAGCATGAGAAAAGAATCAAGAAAGAGAACACCGTGCAAACCAGAGGCCACGCCTGCAGACACAGCCCCAGGGACGCTTTCTGTCCTCCTTCCTGGGAGAGTGAGGAGCCACGCTCATCAGAAACTGCCCCCAACACCCCGAGTGGAAACACATCTGCGTGGGTGTATCCACTCTGAGCCACCGGGGACCCTGGGCTGGCCTGGGCACTGACCTGCTCCGTCTCCACGAAGTTGGACACGTGGCCGTCGTCGTTCACGCCGCGGGTGTGGAAGCGAGCGCCGGCACGCTCGCAGCTGATGCGGGAGATGAGGCAGGCCTTGGCCTGCTTGTGAGAGGCATACACCGTGCGGATGGCCACCACCCCGCAGATGACCTTCAGCAGCCAGTCACAGCAGTTCACCTGGTGCTGCCTCAGGGGCACGTGCAGCAGCTGGTTCCTGCAAAACGGAGCCCACGGTGACTCGGGCCGCCTCACACCCTCCAGGAAACACCACACCCGTAGCAAGCAGGGGAGGCGCCTGGGGGCCGTATTCCTGCACTGCACACGCCCTGTGGACTCCACACTCGGGACACGCAGCAAGGATGTTCACGTGCTCTAGATGCACCCCAAACGGCAGGGCCAGCGGGACACGGGCAGCGGGAAAGGGCTGCTCCCGGGCGTCAGCAGCAGTGACGGGCATGCAGGTACGGGTATCAGCCAGTCGCTGGGCTTTCAGGGAACCACAGAGGAGCCTCTGTTTACACCAGTACCTTCTGCAGTTTTTGAACATAAATCCCTTGGGTAAAAATTTAATCATGTTTTATAATGAAAGAATAATGATAAATGACAAATGATAAAAATAATACATGCATGCTTATTTAAATTATATACAGATCCCACAAGGTGAACATGATGAGAGCATTACAAAGCAATGGGAATTAAATTAAAAGGATGAGATGAACATAAAACTTAAAGTTCCAATACTTCCTCCCCAAACCAAGTGGATGGTTCTGGGTCTCTGGCATTCATGATATTCATGGGATAACAGCCAGCATTTAGAAAGGGAACCGAGCCCCATTTTAAGTGTTTTGGGATGGATCGGCTCATTTCATCCTTGTATCAGCCTATGTATAGGCATTATCATTCACCCCATTTTACAGATGAAGAAACTGAGGCACAGAGGAGAAACATTTGCCCAAGGTCACAGAGCCAGGTAAGCAGCAGCGTGGGATGGAAGCTGTGCTCTTCAGCCCAAGCCTCTCGTGCCACAGGCCCTACCTATACAGCCGCCCCCGCACACAGTCACACCGGCTCTCGGGTCTCACTCACCTCCCTGACACCCACGGGAGCTTACTGAGCAGGTGATGGCTGAGAAATGGGGCTTGGGGGTGGTACAAACCTCAGGCTGCTTCCAGACTCTACATGCTTCAGCCAGGGGACCTGAGCTGTGCGGTTCTGAGGTCCTTACCATGCTCCCCCAGGAGGCAGGGACCCCCACAGTGTAGCAAGCTCATCTAGATCACAGTGCGCTGTGTATTTAAAACAGCAGCACCATTCCTGCCCCAAGCCCTCATCAAAGACGCAGCGCCCTTGTTTCTGGAGAAGTGTGCTGTGAGCTCTGACATCCCAGGCAGCTTCTCCAAGCAGCAAGAGCAGCCGCTCCCCACTCTCAGGCCAGCCTCCTCCCCGACATGGCCACATGGCACTAAGGGACACACCGCGCACCGGGAGGCAGGGCCATGTCTGAGCTCTCACACCGGGGTGCTGGGCTGCCTGAAGAATGATGAGCACGAAGCATCACTCTACAAAAACACCTTCCCCTCTTCTGAAATTCAGCGGATAAACCAACTTTGTTGTTGTTCAGCGGCTCAGTCATGTCTGACTCCTTGCGACCCCATGGACTGCAGCACACCAGGCTTCCCTGTCCATCGCCATCTCCCCGAGCTTGCTCAAACTCATGTCCATCAAGTCAGTGATGCCATCCAACCATCTCATCCTCTGTCACCCTCTTCTCCTCCTGCCCTCAATCTTTCCCAGCATCAGAGTCTTTTCCAATGAGTCAGCCCTTTGCATTAGGTGGCCAGAGTACTGGAGCTTCAGCTTCAGCATCAATCCTTCCAATAAATACTCAGGGTTGATTTCTTTTAGGATTGACTGGTTGGATCTCCTTGCTGTCCAAGGGACTCTCAAGAGTCTTCTCCAGCATCATAGTTTGAAAGCATCAATTCTCTGGTGCTCAGCCTTCTTTATGGTCCAACTCTCATATCTGCACTAAATCAACTTTAGTAACCCATGTATTAAATCTGCATCAAGGGAAGGTCTCCAGAATGTTCCAGGGTCTTCCAGCCGCACAGTGATGGATGCCATCAGTCATCAGGGGTCAAAGCAACCTTCCGCTAAACAGACAACTCTAAACAATCCCTGTTGTAGTCACACTGGCCTGACTCCCTGTAGAAGGACAGCTCATAACCTTGAGAGAAGAAACCCAAACCTATAAAGGAAAAGAGCTTGCATCTCCTTCCAGGACTTGATTGTACGGGGAAGCAGTTATCGGTGGGGAACAGTAACCACCCAGAAAAACGCCTTCACCCGCCAAACCCTCACTCTCACGCACCAGCTGCATCTATTGCTGACCCCATCTGACTCCAGATGTGGGCTCAGACCTTGAAGCCAGCACCCCTAATGGTGGGTTCAGGCAATCAAGACCATGACCATGCAGCCGGGCCTGACTCAGCTGTGGTGAGCTGCACGGGTGCCACCCTGAGCCCAAACACCACACACCCTCCAGGGCTGGCTTCTCCTGGCCAACTGGAGACAGTCCGGAGTTCACCTGGGGCCTCCCCCTTCCCAAGTCCTTCTCAGTCTTCACTCGGTGATTCCCTGCTTTGTCTTTCTCTTCCCTGTGTACCTCAAACCTCCAACCACAGAGCTGGCACAAGGCGGCCTGGGAAGAGTAGGTACAAAGGGTGACGCAGAGTCCCCAGGCATTCAAGGCTTGTTACAGCTTCCAAGACCTCTAGCCTCGGCTCATCAGGCAGTCCCAGCTGAAAACGGCCCCGTGGCCTAACAAAGACCCCTTCATAATCCACAGCCCCTGCGTCCCTGAGCATGGCTCCCTTGAGGAGCACAGACATCCGCAAAACGGAGCTCGTGATTCAGATACACCATCCGCCGGATATGGACCTAATATCAGGAGTGTGGTCTTTGAACCAGTGGCCCTGGCGCCACCGTCGGCTGCTTGCTGGAAATGCAGCATCTCGGGCCCCAGCCCAGTCCTGCTCAATCAAAATCTGCATTTTTAACAAGATTCACGTCCTTGAAGTCTGAGCACGCTACTGCCCCCAGAAATCCCACATAACCGGAGAACCCAGGGGGATTTGGGGGACAGGGAGCACAGCACATATGAAGGACACTGTGAACCCCTCTTTGTCCAAGTGGAAGTCAGGAGCTCACTTGTGGGGTCCCAAGCGCCAAGGAAAGTACACTTACAGGTGATGAAACCTGTGACCTCCTCTGTTTGGGCAAAGGGAGGAAGGAACAGACAGAGGGCACAAAGATGCCTCATCGGCCCTGACTCAGGGCTGGAAAGGCCCCAGAGGCTGGCACTGGAACCAAGAACACCTTGTCCTGTGAGGCATCTCTGAACAATTCCTACAGCAGGACTTTCATCACTTCTGCTTCAGACTCGAATCTCCTGGTAAATCTGAAGGGAGCAGCTCCATTGTATGCAAATCACCAGGCCCCATCCCGGGTCTTCCACAGGACCTGTCAAAGGTCATGAGTCCCAGGGCTGACAAAGGGTGACAACTGACACGTTTAGGGGTCATCCACACCCCCCTGGTCTCTGAAGGGGACCATTACTGCCCATCACCTTGGCAGGATGACTCAGCTCTGCCGTTGAAACCGACAGGTTTGGTTGTGGGATTAACAGTGTGGGACCTGGAGCCAGGATGCCTGGGTTCAAATTCCCTGCCTCATTCAAGCCTCAGTCTCCTCACCTGTAAAATGGGAAAAACAGACCCTGCCTCATTGTTTCCTATGAGGAGTATGTGAGTTATGACCCACAGAGAGCTTAGAAGAGTGCTTGCTTTACAAACGTCTGTACACTGGAGGATCACCACAAGAACCGAGGGGACCGGGGAGGCGCCGAGCACAGGCCCCGGCGCTCAGGGAGCACCAGCAGATGCTGGGACTTGTGCTCCTTGGTTACGGAGCAGATTTTCCTTCCGGAGTCTACATAAGACCACATTGAACACCCTCACTGATTCCAGCAGAGGCTAGTTTTCCTCTCATTGTGCAGAGAGCGTGGGCACCAATCACAGCTCCCACAGGTAACCCACATGCCCGGGGATGATGCTAAGAGACAGAAGATGCAGGTGCTCATCAGAGCCCGCCCTCCGTGTGAGCCGGGGGCAGAGGACCAGGGCCTCACCAGAAGAAGGAGTTCCCCCACTCGGAGCTGTAGTCGTCCTGCTTCTGCACCCGGACGGTGAGGTCGAAGCAAGACCCATCGTTGGCCCAGGAGAAGTAGAAGACCCCCGAGTTGAGGATCTTCCGCAAGGCCGTGAGGCGGTCCTCCTCCTTGGCCTCTTCCTGGAGAGGGTAAAAGTCGGTGGCGGTGATTTTGTAGATCTCAGCCTCTGGGATTCTGCCCACAGATGTGCAGCCTGTCACCAGAACCAGGAAGCTCAGGGAGGTGCCACCTGGAAGGCAAGGGAGACACAGGGGCTGAGGATCGCAGGCGGTGACATGGGTGACCGACAGCCGCAACCACGAGACGGACTTCCTGTTCTCTCCCTCACCTCCCAGCACCCCGCCTTCAGCTGAGGGATCCGCCTGCCACCTGAGCCCAAAGCGGGCCTGGCCCACCCGCAAGAGAGCCACCTGGAGCCTGTTAGAAATTGGAACTCTCAGCCCCACCCCACCAGGCCTCAGGGGCGGGGCCAGCAGCCTGCTCTTAACAAGCCTAGGAGTTCCAGGTGGGGCCTCCCGCCATCCCCAAGCCTGAGATACTGCCTGCAGCCTGCCCAGCCCACACCCCAAGCCTCTCAAATCCACCCTCCCCACAAACCCCCAGGGCTCAGTCCTCCAAGCGCCACTAATGGGGCGCCTTATCGCAGACCGACTTCCTGCCTCTCCCCATCATGCAGCACACAGAGTCCAGCCACTCTTATGGGCCATCTCTGTGGCTCCCCAAAGCACCCCTGCACCCCTGGACTTCTGCCAGCAAGGCCTTCCTTCCTACTCACCTTCCTGCCCCTACCCTCTAGACCAGCTGGCCCTTCCCAGGAGAACTCCTCTCCACCCTTCTGGGGTCAAGTCGGCAGCACCTCCTCCGGGGAGCCTTGCCTGCTCTCCTGAGACCCCGCCAGGCGCCCCTTAGACACTGCGAGGAGCACTCAGATGCTCCCTCTTAGTTCTCATCACATACAAAGCTAACAGCCTCCTTCCCTGCACGTGTCCCCCAGCTGACTGGAGGTTCCTCAGGGACGGACTCTGGTTGGTTGTCATATCCCGGTAGGCCGGCACTTCACACAGCAAGTGTTTGATGAAAATGTCCTAAATAGGCCAATGAGACAGCAGCTCAAGCCCCCTCGCCCTCTCCCCGTGAAAGGCTACCCCAACCACTGCGGACCCTGTTGTTCGGAGGAGGAGAGACACCTCCCTTCTGGGGACCCCACCACAGCACCCACGGCTGTTTTCTGTTCTATGTCCCCAGGGTGCAGCAGGTCCAGGCGCACAAAAGTGCTTGAAGACATGCGCTGGGGGTGGGGACGGTGGGGGACACTGACCCACCGTCCTCTATTTCAGGGGAAGGCCCAGGAGACAACTTGGTGTGTAGCTGGCCTCGAGGGTCTGGCATGATTCCGGCAAGCCGGCCAGAATCCTCGTCCCACCAAGGTTTAAGGGACTCGCTGCCACCAAGACCTACTCCAGATGACCCGTGGTCACCATCTGGAGCCATGGTGGTCAGCGTTCTCAGATCTCTGGACACTCCGCTGAGACCCTGAAGACTGCCATCTCTCTGCTCACCCACCCTAGATCCCCTCTTCACACTTAACAGGAAGATAGCACTGTTGGGGGCCAGGGGACGTCAGGTTTCATTAAAGGCCCCTTCATTCAATAAATAGGTCACCCACTCCGATAGGCTTCGGGGGTAGGGGAGGAGGTCACATAAAACAGGCAACCATACTGGTTCACATACCACCTCTCCGGTCATGTGATCAGGAAACCTTCATTCATTTCTGTATTTTGGACTGTGCTGGATCTTTGCTGCAGTGCGGGCTTCTCACTGCAGAGCACAGGTTCCAGGGCATGGGGGCTTTGGGAGTTACAGCACACGGGCTTAGCTGCTCTGCGGCCTGTGGGATCATCCCGGACCAAGGCTCGAACCTGCGTCTCCTGCATTGGCAGGCGGATTCTTTCCCACTGAGCCACGAGGGAAGCCGGGGAAACCACTTTGAAACAACATAAGAATAAGGCCGTCTGTGGGGTCGCACAGAGTCGGACACGACTGAAGCGACGTAGCAGCAGCAGGAATAAGGTGGTTATGCCTGTGGACAGTGACAGGGGTCAGAGGCCGAGACTCTTAAGGAGAACCAGTGTCGTTTCTGGAAAACAGGTGGGGTTTGTGTGGGGCTGATGGCCTGTGCTAGAACCAGCACACAAGCATCTCATCTGCCTCCTCCCGTGGGCTCAGCACGGGCAAAGCGGAGCTCAAGAACCGTCCCCTTGCAAGGGCCAGAGGACAGCCTAATGGTTAAGGCTGCGAGCCCAGACTGGACTCCGGAAGGGGGCGGGTCCCACCAGAAGTGGGCGGGTCCCGGGGGAGGATTGGAAATTCTCTCTCTCCACCCGCGTGGGTTTCTAGCCCCACTTCCTCAACAGCCTCTGCGTGGGGGGACCGAGTCCCTGGCAGGAGTCCCAGGTTGCTCTGAAGACAGCAGGCACTTTCTGTGCAGGGCAGCGGCCCGGGGGAGGCTCGGGGCGGGCGTGCGACAGCAGGCGTGCGTGAAACGGCTCTTGAAATAAATGAGCGCAAAGGGAAGGGCCGTCACCAATGAGGAGGCAGGCTCCCGAGTCCTGGGCAGAGGGGCTCGGGAGAAGATGCAGCAAAGAGCCGCTGCGTGGGAGCAAGCTGGAAGCAGATGCTTTAGTGACACTCGGTTCTCAGGGATGCTTACCATGTGCCAGGCACCACTCCACAGACCTGCTCCCGGCATCCCCAGCGGGGAGGCCCCATTTTACAGGCAGGGAGGTGGAGGCACAGGGAGGGTGAGGAGCCTGCCCAAGGAGCGCAGCAGGGAGCTGGGATTCAAAGCCACTTTCTAGCCCACCCCAGGCAAGTCACTCAAGCCAAGTCTGGTTCCAGGGCCGGGGGCTCCTGACCATGTCCTTGGGGAAGTACAGCCAACCTGTCTAACAGCACCGCTGTTTTAGCCTTGGGGACTGGCCCTCGAGGAGCCGAACTGCCTGTCCAGTGCACGGCTCATCTCTGTTGGACCCGAGATGCACACGTGGGTCTCACCTCGGCCCAGGCTCCGTCCAGCCCTGCGGGCTGGTGGCCTTCAACCACTTCGGCTGTTGTCTAAGAATTGTGGTTGGCCAATGCTCCCCTCGCTCATTTTCAAATTGACACCATAAGTTTTCATCATTAGTTTAAATGGTTGTGAGTAATGTATTTTCCAGCATGTGCTAAATATTGACGTGTAAAAATAAAACTGTTGTGGGTCTCTGTACCAGTATCCAGAGGAATCCAGGTGGTGATTTATATTCATCATCATCTATTTTTTTTAAGGAATCATGAACAAGATCTTCTTGAACAGATGGGACTTTTACTCCTATTTGCCATCCACTTTCCCCACAGAATTTCATCCTAACGTTACATTCTGTGCTTCACTCGATCATATTGTACAGCACTTTGATCCTAAAGTTCCGAGTCTTTAAAAAGTTTTTCTTCGGGCTTGAGTTATCCCTACAATGATTTTTAGTAGAGATTGGTCAAACAGTGTAAACAAAACATTTTTGTTAAGAGATCATTTAACATAAAAAGTAAGATTTGCTGGAAAGGCTTCTCTTAATGAGATGAATGGTATTTCTCGTTCATGGACACATATTTATTGGTAGAATTAAACTAGATTCCAATTCCGGTTCTATTTTTCATTTTTATAGATGTAAACGCTGAGGAACCTTGTTCACATTGATAAACAGATGGGAACAGAAGGGGCTTCGTTAGAGAAACGTCACTCAATTCTTCAAAGTCTTTCTGAGTTACATGTTAAGAAAAAAAGAAATCACAATGAATTATTGACACAAGCGCTGTTAATGCTGTCAGCTCACACCCCACTTACTTTTTCCATTTGTGGAAAGGAAACAATTGACTGTCATCTGACTTGTCAACAAATCTGTCACCTAGTCATTGAGGTGACTGACTTGCTCAACTGCTGACAATATTCTGAATTGTCCCTTTGTTTGGCAACCTAGAGGCATTTACGTCTGGAACACAGCATGCTGAGATGCTGTGCGAAATAAGACAGGAGAAGGGTGGTTATGGATGGAATAGGGAGGGTGAGAAGCCAGCTCCACATCCCAGGACATTCTTAGGCAAGCTGATGACCGGGAGGCGCTGAGGAGCAGAAGTTGTTTTCCTCAGATCTAACCACGTCCGTGCTCACAGTCTCCGTGACCCCAAGAAAACGGCCCCTCAGCCTGGCAGGGGCCAGTCAGTCCTGGCATCACCATGTCCCCCCATCTGTGTAAGAGCGGCCCGTGAGCCCACACAGAAGGTGTCTCCAGGGGTAAAACAGGCTGGCGGGACTTGCCTGGCCCCAGGCGAGGGAGAAATCCTCTCTGAGGTCACCTTGAGCATGGGATCCCAGCTGTGTTTTCAGTAACTCAGGATCAATTTTCTCACAGCCCAGAAGTGAAATGGGCCTGGGGCGGGGGGCGGGGTTGGGGACGGTGATTGGGGGTTGGGGGGTCTCAGACGTCATCAGCCAAGGCTGAGTCCAGGGCCTTGAAACCAGATAGGATCTTGAAGCAAGGCAAAGGCAAAAGTCAGGCTCGCCTTGGCCTGAGAAGATAGGGCTCCACACGCCTTTCAACAGCCTGTGAGGCCTCAGGCAAGCCTCAGGCTGTCTCTGGGCACCAGACGGGCTCCCCATCCCTTTCAGCTCCAACTCTCTGGTTCCAGGGCTCCAGCCGCAGCAAGACCATGGGTCAGAGAATGCTGGCCAGAGTCAAGTGAGGTGTTGGCGAGGGCAAGAAATGGATCACAGACCAAAAGGACATCTACGCCAGAAGCAGGAGGGCCATACCCACACAGAGGCGGCCTGGGTGAGCAGAGTGGGGCAGTGGGTTGCATCTACCTCAGTATAAATACCGGCTTCCCAGGGGGCTCAGGGAGTAAAGAATCCGCCTGCCAATGCAGGAGATACAAGGGTTCAACCCCTGGGTCAGGAAGATCCCCTGGAGTGGGAAATGGCAACCCAGCTCCAGGATTCTTGCCTGGAAAATTCCATGGAAAGAGGGGCCTGGTGGGCTACAGTCCATGGGGTCTCAAAAGAGTCGGACATGACTGAGCAAATTATATATACAGGTTAACTGGGATGGGGTTTCAGTTTGAGACAATAAAAAATGTTCTAGAGATGGACGGTGGTGATAGCTGCTCAAGAACATGAATGGCCTTCATGCCACTGACCTGTAATGCTTAAATGGTTAAAATGGTAACTCTGAGGGACCTCCCTTGTGGCGCAGCTGGTAAAGGACGTGCCTGCAACGTGGGAGACCTGAGTTCGACCCCTGGGTTGGAAGATCCCCTGGAGAAGGGAACGGCTGGCTACCCGTTGCACTATTCTGGCTTGTAAAATTCCATGGACTGTATATAGTCCACGGGGTTGGAAAGAGGTGGACACGACTGAGCGACTTTCACTTGCACTGGTGGTCCAGTGGCTAAGATGCCACGCTCCCAGTGCAGGAGGCCTGGTCTCGATCCCTGGTCAAGGAATCAGATCTCACAGGATCTGATTGCAGGATCACAACCAAGGATCCTGCAAGCCACAACCAAGATCAAAGATCTCGCATGTCATAACTAAAACCAGGAGCAGTCAAACAGATAAATAAATAAGTAGTTTTTAAAAATGGTAAATTTTATTATCTTATGTATGTTAGTTGCTCAGTCATGTCCAACTCTTTGCAATCCCATGGGCTGTAACCCATCAGGCTCCTCTGTCCATGGGGTTCTCCCAGCAAGAGAATCCCACTGGAATGGGCTGCCATTCCCTTCTCCAGGGGATCTTCCTAGCCCAAAGATTGAACCCAGGTCTCCTGCATTGCAGGCAGATTCTTTACCATCTGAGCCACCTGGGAAGCCCTATCTTATGTATATTTCATCACAATTTGTAAAAACCTCCAAAACCTCAATTTAGAAATCCTCTCCCTCAAGAGAGCCATCTTCAAAGCCCAGCTCCAAGTCAGAGCTGTCTGGGAGAAGTTCCAAGCCCTGCAGGGACAGGTCCCAAGTTTCATCCAGCCGTGGCCACTCATCATCTGGCCGGGAAGGTCGGGCGCCGGGGCCACCATGAGTCACCAGCACACACAATGGTTCATTCAGAGACGGTGCCAGGAGTGTTCTGCATTGGAATTTCTCTGTTTGCTCAGCCTAGGAGTTCTCTCCCCAGCCAGGTACGAGGGATCTCAACCCTGGGTGCCTACACACCATCCTCCCTCTTGACTGCGGGTCCGGGATACTCTCAGATCTGTGAACAGAGGACCTGGGAGCCGACACTTCCCTACCTGTGAAGTCAGCAGCTGTGGCCGGAGCAGCCCGAGCCCCCCACCCCCGCCCCTTACCAGCGAGCTCAGAATCCTGAATACTTGGATCCACCAGGTATCTGTCTCCTCCCTGCCGAGAACATGAGCGCCGTGAAGGCAGCGGTGTGCTGGCTACTTTCACCAGCTTCCGGGAGCCGGCTGAGCATAGTGCATCCCAATTCCATTCTGGCCTGAAACCACCCACAGTGGATACACTTACACGACGGAAACTGACAAACACAAACTGTCAGGGATTCTCCCCACAGAGAGCTGGACGCCAAATAATGACCTGTTGGGAGCCGGTTTGGATTAGCGCTCTGCCCATGACAAAGGTCATGAAGAAGGAGGCTTGGCAAGGGCGATCCAGCCTCAGGAGCCCGTTGGAGGTTCTCAAGCATCTACCCCCAAAAAGCCGGAGTCTGCCTACTTTCTGCTTTGTGTTCTCACCTCTGACTTTACAGGGGGCTGTCCCCCACTACCTTTCTCTGAAAAAAGAGCTAACTTACAGCTCCAGTTAATAATTCCTGGGTGTGACAGTGTTTCAACCTACAAACTCCTTTGGAAATCCTCTAGCCTGCCTGAATAGGCTTTTCCGGCCACATGTGATTGTTTAGAGCCTCCCAACTGTGAGAGGCATGAGATGTTCTAAACTGTCTAAATACAGATTCCTTTGAGCAGTTAAAAGATTGATTAGAAATTGTATTGGTGAAGGGTTTTTCACTTGTTGGGCCAATGTTTGCTGCTAAGTCTCCATATCCCTTACCTATTGTGTCCTTGGCAGTGTATTGATTGATATAATTGGTTTATAGAAATGTAAGTAGTAGCTTTAATGTTTGTAACCTTGGATCCTTGAGTTAATTCTTTTTCTTGTTACAACCCACCACACCTTTGCCCTATAGAAATGCAACTCCGATGCCTTTGGAGGGTGGCGCCTGACTTTAAAATAATCACCTTTAGAGAAAATAAGTTCCTTAAAATGTTAATAGGCCTCTGGGCCAGAGGATGATGTAACTCACCTAAACTTTTGCGTGTGATAGGTTTGAAAGCCTGGCTCAGGGACTGCTGTCCCTGCATGACTCCACCCCTTCCCTCATTATCCTCTATGCATAACTTAAGAGATAAAAACTACTTTGAAAAGTAAAGTAAGGGGCCTTGTTCACCGAAGCTTGGTCTCCCCATGTCGTTCTTTCTCTTACCTTCTGGCTGAATTATTCAGCCTCCTCTCTCCCCTTTGAAATCCCTGGATCCACCGGGGCTGGACCCCGGCCCACCACTGGGTATAAGAGTTTAATTATTAAGACCATGACCAGCCCACCACTGGGTATAAGAGCTAAATTATTAAGACCATGACCAGCCCACCACTGGGTGTAAGAGTTAAATTATTAAGACTGATGGCCATTTCCTTTCAAGACTTGCTAGAGAATACGGCATTTTCCGAATCTCAAAGGACTCCTAAAGACTGTCAAAGGTCCCCCTCCAGAGACGGTCCATCGTGCAGTGACTGCCCAGAGAAGTCAGCCGCAGCTGACTACCACCAGGAGTCACAGACCCAAAGGCACTCAGCCTGGGCCCCACGCCTTGTTCTCCCTGAGAGAACCCTGCAGGACAGCCCTTCGCACCCACTCAGTTTCCAAGTTCAGTCCATGTTCATTTTCTCATGTATTAATAAAAATCTTCAGAACTATGTAAGATAGAGATGAGGCCGTTTTCCTGCTTTTAGAGGTGTGAAAATAGCCCTCAAGATATTGAATGAACCAAGAAGGTCAGTCTGTCTAGAAGCTGAAATTAGACTTGAGGAGGGCTGTCTGGTGGAAGGCTTACAGTACTGTCAAGTACAGCTTTACAGGCTGCGCACTGCCCAAATCCAGGAAACACAGTTCAACAGAGACCTCAATGTATTCAACCCCCAAGGCTATGAAATAAGGAGGCCTTGAGAGCTTAGGGGAAAAGGGAGTTAAATCCCTATAATCATTGGGATAAATTCTTTTTATAACAATACTCTCACTTTCTATGCCTTGTATTGTGTGTATGTCAGGAAGCCCAACTCTCATATCCATACATGACTACTGGAAAAACCATAGCTTTGACTATATGAGCCTTCCTGTATTCATTGGAAGGACTGACGCTGAAGCTCCAATACTTTGGCCATCTGTTGCAAAGAGCCGACTCATTGGAAAAGACCCTGATCCTGGGAAAGACTGAAGGCAAGAGGAGAAAGGGGCTACAGAGGATGAGATGGTTGGATGGCATCACCGACTCAATGGACATGAGTTTGAGCAAGCTCTGGGAGATGGTGAAGGACAGGGAAGCCTGGTATGCTGCAGTCCATGGGGCCGCAAAGAGTCGAACATGACTGAGTGGCTGAACAATAGGAAGCCCAACTCCAGGGCTTATCGTGGGGACTCTAACCCCTTCCTGCTAGCATTTCAGAGAGGAAAGAGGAACTCTGAGCTCTCCATGGAAATCTATGAACTTGTGAACATTTCTTAATTTCTAACATAAAAGGCTGTGTTCACACAGGTAGACTGAAACTGAACAACTGCCCCAAGTTAATTCAGAACCTGAGCGGAAGTCTCTCTCTCTGTTTAGAGACCTTCAGTCTAAAAGAGTCAAAAGGGGGCCCACCTCCCACTTGGGCTGGTCATCCTGGTGGCAGATGAAAGCTGGAATTTCACTCTGTACTGCCAGCACCCTCAACAGGTGGGGAAGAAAACAAAACACATCGTAGTTCTGGGATAGGGACTTGCAGACAGAAAAGAAAATCAAGTTCAAGCCAAACATTCCTCAGAGTAACCACAGAGAATTGGAAAAACTCGATGACAAGGCCCAGTCCTTCCGTCCTTCAGACAGACTCTTATTCAGTCACTCAATCGTGTCTGACCGACTCGTTTTGTGACCCCGTGGACTGTAGCCTGCCAGGCTCCTCTGTCCAAGGGATTCCCCAGGCAGGATTACTGGAGTGGGTTGCCATGTCCTCCTCCAGGGCATCTTCCCGACCCAGGGATGGAACCCGAGTCTCCTGCATTGATGGGCGGGTTCTTTACCACTGAGCCACCGGGGAAGTCTGCATCCTTCAGATACCCTGGGCACTTTCAGAAATGTGTTGAGAAAGGCCAGATAATCCCGACGTTCCAAGTCAGACACACTCTCACCACACTCAGGGAGCCTTCACGGGCCCCCCTGGAGGGTGACACAGGCAGGCAGGGCTGGGGGTGTTCAGAGGACATCAGACATGGCGGGGGACCAGGGGCTGTGCTCGCTCCCCCTCGGGGAGGAGCAGGTGGGTGGGGGGCCGCAGGCAGGGAGGAGGGCCTTGTCTGGGGCAGGGTCACCAGCCTCCTTGTCTGGAGCTGGTCACCTCTCTCCACTCCCTCCCCTGGGATGAGCCTGCCGTAGCTGGGCACCCACAGACACCCTGGCTCACTCAGACACTGTCCGTGGGGGCTGCCAGCCTTCCCAGTCAGGATCGGTTTCCTAGAGCTGATCTCCACCCTCAGCCCAGGAAGACAAGCTTTCCCCTGGGATACAGGCAAGGTACCACTTCCCTGGTCTTGGAACCTCAGCCTTCCTGCCCCTTTCAGGACAGAACAGCCTAGCTGGTGAAGGCAGCCCCTGATGACATAAAAACAGAGTTTAAAACCTAGTCACAGGTTCAATGGGCTTCCCTTGTGGCTCAGCTGGTAAAGAATCCGCCTGCAATGTAGGAGACCTGGGTTCAATCCCTGGGTTTGGAAGATCCCCTGGAGAAGGGAAAGGCTACCCACTCCAGTATTCTGGCCTGGAGAATTCCATGGACTGTAAAGTCCACGGGGTCGCAAAGGGTTAGACACGACTGAGCGACTTTCCCTTTCACAGTTCAAGAGGGAGGGGGCATATGTATACCTGTGGCTGATTCACGTTGCTGTATGGTGGAAACCAACACAACATTGCAAAGCAATTATCCTCCAATTAAAAATAAATACATTTAAATTTTTAAAAAACCCACTTGCCACTTAAGGACTGCCCCACTTTTGGCAAGTCACCGATGCGAAATGGACCATTAATTTACGCACAAGAAAAATATTGCCAATCATAATTGTAAAATGCCAACAACTGTAACATATCTGAAACACCCAGATGTTATAATATAAAAAATGTGTCATGGAATAGAGGAGTTACAACTCTTAAGCTTTCTAACAGTTCCAGTTCTTACCTCAAGTTGTTGGGAAAGCTGAGTTAATAAATTAAAACACTTAAAACTGGGCCCAGCACAGAGTAAGCACCACATAAGGTCAGCTGTCATCTTCACATCCTCGTGATTGAGGAAAGGCCTCAGGAATTTTTTATAACCTCAGGAAAAAAAAAAATCATGGCGAGGGGGGAAAAAAAAACCTACAGAAACCCTTGGCAGGCAGCACATCTTCGTGGAAAAAAAGTAAGTGTTTAGAGGCCGTCAGATCCAGGTTTGAATTCTAGCTAAGCTTCTTAGGCAAGTGATTTTTCCCTCTGAGTCTGTTTCCTTTTGAAAAGGAGACTAAAGACACAGTATCACGTTGGCTGGTTTTTAGGATTAAAGAAGCTAATGTACACTTAGCCACTGGCACAAAACAGACATTTAATACATGCATTTTGACATGTGGGTACTGAGTGTTTTTCCTAAACACTGTTTGGAGATGATCACCATCATAGTTCAGAGGAAAAAAAAAAAACCCGACTAAAGAAAAAAAGAGCCAGAAAAGTAATGGCAAACAACTGTGCTATTCTGTCTGCTGTGAAAATCCTCAGACCAGGGAACACAGCTGCTGTGTGGATGTGGAGATGAAAACAGCTGCCGTGTGGATGTAGGCTCGGGAAGAGCCTGTGTCTGAGCAGCTCACAGCCTGATCTGGTCTCGGCCCCATAAGTCACCAGAGACGCTGGGCAGGGACAGCGTAAATCAGACGGCAGAGAGGGGAGGAAGGAGGGGGTTGCTGAGCCCCGGCATCCCCATCAGGGCTCCTGTGAGGCCCAGGAGTGCAGAGCTGACCGAGTGGCCTCACGGGGAGACTGTGACTCCCCAGCGGCAGCCGGGTCGACGGCTCAGCCCCTCGCGTCTTACACCGAGCAAGGATGCCCGCGCGTTCCTGTGAGTCCTCTGCCCTTTCCAGTCGGATCATGTGGCCCAGTTCTGGAGCTTTTCCTTGCCCTCGCTCACACCCACCCTCAGTGCCCCCTCAGGCGCTGGTGGCTTTTCTCTCCTTGCCAATGATGCCCCGTCCCAGCTCCACTCCATCAAGACACACTCAGCAGGTACAGGGGCTTCTGACCTCTGACCTCCACTCCCTTCTAGAAATACAGATCCCCTGTAAAACAACACACCAGCCCCTGGGGAGATGCCCCTGCCCTCCCAGACCAGGCTGGAAGACCTGAGATCCTGGCGGGTACCCAGAGAAGGTCAGGTCCTCTGTGCCCAGGGTGGGAAGGAGTGCCAACAGGGGAGGACCAGGCTGCTCTCACCTCGACCTCTGCCCTAGCCTGGAGGAGCCGGCTCAGCGAAATAAACATTTTAAAAGAGGGTAGCAGCTGAAATAAAACGACTAAATCCCACAGCCTCTCCAAACTCACATAAGAGAAGCTCTGCCCAACACTAGAAGTCTATAGCCCTGAGCGTGTGACAGCTGCCGCCCTCCACGTGGGCACTCACCGGACTTCAGCCTGAGCTCCCCCAGGCAGCCGTAAGCATCCGTGAGCTTCCCGTACTGGCCTTTAATGACCTCCTTTTCTTCCGGGGCTGCGGGAGAAACACAGCACAGAGCATCAGCCAAACCTCCCGGTGGAGTTCATTCACTGCAGCTTCCGATGCGGCTCCCACCCACGCGGCAAAGAAAACGCAGAGTCAGTAGCGCGGCCCCAAGTCATCTGTGTGGAGGCTTGTGGATCAGCAGATTGCCGAGCTCCAGGGACTGAGACCTTCCCACCTGCTGTCTGAAAGCTCCGGCAGCGACCCAGGGGCGCTGCACAGGCGGAGGGGAGTCCCCGGCCTGTGGAGGTGCTGGGTTTGAGGCGGGAGCAGGTGTCTCAGGCCGGCCCTGTCCCTCGGTACTGCAGCCCACGTGCTCAGAAACAGCACTGAGTCATCACTCCCCGATGGGGAGGACCTTCCTTCCTAAGTATAGTCCACCAGAGGCCGCATTGTGCAAATGCCCCCCACCCCGCCCCCTGGGGACCTGCTAACACACAAGAGCTGAGCAGGAGGCCTGGGTGACCCTGGTGCTCCAGGTCCGGGGCCCGTGAATCCCAAGGCAGGCTGATGAGCAGAGGTCCCCGGGGTCTTCAGAGTTACTAGAAACACCCAGGACAACACCCAGCCTGCTGAGAAGCAGAAGAAGAAAAACTGGCAGAGGGAAGGACCAGGAAAAGTAAGGAGCCCTTAACCCTGACAGTGATACCACAGACACCATTGGAGGTGCCACTGGCTCTTACAGGGGTCAGGCCTTTGTACCCTTTTCTCAGAAGAACGTTTCTAAATGCATAGAACAAAACACAAACACGGATGAATCCTTAAATAAGGACCCTGCAAATACCATTAGGGCAACTTGCTATGGAAGCAAAAACTCAGCTTCAACTGAATTCATCTAATACAAGGGCTCTCTATCTGGTGAGACAGAGGAAAAAGTCTGGCAGACACCACAGCTTCACAGATAGGTTTTGGGGGGCTCTGTATCTCTAAAAAGTGAAAGTCGCTCAGTCGTGTCTGACTCTTTGTGACCCCATGGATTGTATACAGTCCATGGAATTCTCCAGGCCAGAATACTGGAGTGGGTAGCCTATCCCTTCTCCAGGGGATCTTCCCAACCCAGGAATTGAACCCAGGTCTCCTGCATTGTAGGCAGATTCTTTACCAACTGAGCTACCAGGAAAGCCCTATAATCTCTAAAATTGTATGCAAAATTTTTGATGTATATTTTTATGAGACTGGGATCGTAATTTTCATCAGAATCAAGGAGCTCTAAGGTTAAAAACCAGTTTAATAAATGATATTTTCCTCCAAAATTCACATGACTTTTTCTAATTAGGGTTTTTTGCTGGGGGAGGAGGGAGCAGAGTAACCTAAAGGTAATTACCCAAAGCCGAGGCTTCCCTGGTGGCTCAGCAGTGAAGAATCCACCTGCCAGTGCAGGAGACTCGGGTTCAATCCCTGGGTTGGGAAGATCCCCTGGAGAAGGGGATGGCTACCCACTCCTGTATTCTTGCCTGGAGAATCCCATGGACAGAGGAGCCTGGCGGGCTACAGTCCATGGGGTTGCAAAGCAGCCACTAAACAAGTGTATATAAGTCAGTCCCAATCTCCCAATTCACTGCACCCTCCCTCGTGTCCACATCCTCTCTCTTCAAAACTAGCAATCGCATCTCTCCCATCCCTGCTTCCATCTTCACATCTCATCCTCTCTCCCTCTCCCGCCTCCCTCTTCCATCTGTTAAGGACCATTGTGAGTACACTGGGCCCCTGGATCATCCCCAACAATCTCCTATCCCAAGGCCCTGGATCATCCCCAACAATCTCCTATCCCAAGGCCCTTAGCTTAATCACAAGTGCAAGGCCCCTTCTGCCACACGTGGGAACTGTCACAGGAAGTGGGCATCAGGACGGGGGCACTGAGGGGCCCATAGATGGGCACGACCCACTTCCTGGAGCCCGCGGGTCTTTGCCCCCACAGTGACGACAATGAGGAGGACGAGGTAGCCTTCCCGCCCACCCCGGTCTGCTCCCCGAAGAGATGAAGGCCTCCTCCATCCAGGTGATGACGAGTCCACCGTTCCGGGACAAGTCTGGTGCCACGTGCCTACGGAGCCCTCCTGGAAGTGGCCTGCTCCCTACTCTAGGGCAGGTGAAGCCTGTGAAATCCCATCCCCGCAGGAGGAAGCAAACTGCCCCCTGCAGGCCTGCTCAGGGCCACACGTGGTATCTCCTGGTCTAAAGAGAGAGGTAAACAGGCAGCTCCCAGTCCTCACTGCGGTGGGCACGTTGATCAGTGCAGGAGCATAATTCTGACTCACACACAAAAACTGTATTTCAACCTGCAAAGCTTTACAAAGCCTTTGCACAGAACCCTGAAGCCAGAGTATCATCTGGGTCTCACCCTGTTGACCCTAAAACGAGGAAGTCTTTGTGCCTTTATGTCCCTCTGCCAACAGTCTGACCAAACAAACAAAACCCCGGGAAACTGCCGGCCAAAGGAACCTGGTCAGATCCACACTTCAGAGGTGGGAACGGGACCACAGAAGCTGTGGAAACAGACCTGACCCCCTGCCCCGCTGGGTCACGGAAGACAAGCACACACAGCCCGTCCCCCTGTGCTGGGAAAATTAAACAAACACAAATTTTAAAAGGGCTTCTCATTCTATTTTAAAAACAAACAAGCACAGCACAAACAGGCCACCTTGTCCCATTCGAATCCTGTAAATGATCAACTCCTTAATACAGAATCAGCACCATCATCCCTGGCTTTCACACAAGGCACCTCATGGAGGGCCACAACCTGACTGCACGTGCCAGGCTTGGGAGAAGATGCTTTTCCTCCATCACAAACAGACAAACTGTAAACAAACTGGGGGGCTTAAAACATCGAAACTTTCTCAGCTCTTGAGTCTGGAGGCTGGAAGTCTGGAAGGAAGGTGTCGGCCGGCCACCATCCTCTGAAGGCTCCAGGGAGGGTCCTCCCCTCCTCGTCCTGGCTGGTGGTGGCTGTCAACCTGGACCTTCTTTGGCCTGAAGCTGTGTCCCTCCAACCCCTGCCTCCTTCATCACGTGGCCATCTTTTCCCCGTGTGGCTCTGGGTCTCTCTCCTCTTGCAAGGACACCCATCGCATCAGACTGGGGGCCCACCCCACTCCAGGATGACCGCATCTCAACCTAATTACACGAAGGACCCTATGTCCAAACATGGTCCCATTCTGAAGTATTGGAAGTTAGGACTTGCATGTATCTTTCGGGGAGCACAGCTGAACCCATAAGATTCAATAACCTTTTCCTTCCATGAGCCAGCCCTGTCAAAAGTCCAGACTCTCTGCAAAGCATCTCTCCTTTTCTCCAGGCCTTCCCCTCCAAGGCTCCTTCCCACCCCTGAGATATGTAAGCGGGACACGTCCCAGCCTGGGAGACAGGGCCTCCTCACTGCGCCCCCAGGACCCCCAGAGGCCTGGCCTCCCAGGCAACCTGTTGCAAAACCGCCCGACACCGCTGCTTGCCCCAGATAACCGTATTTCCTCACTTTGTGTCAAAGGAAGAAAAAATCCATTTTGCTCTTAAAAGGGAGTTCATAAACCAAAAGCCTCAGGCAGGTAATGAAGGAACGAAGCTGCAGGAAGGGGTCCATGGGTGACCCAAGGATATATGCACCTTCTAATGGGGACACATGGTCCGTTTCTGCCCATTGCCCCCAGGAGGTCAGACCAGCCTGGGTACCAGCAAGTTTCCAGTTTTTTGAGAGAAATAGGACACTTCTGATTTCTCAGTCTTGGCAACCAACCCAGGTTTATTTTAAGCTCTGTGTGGGCTGCACACACCTCTGCAGACTGTATTTGGTCTGCCCATTGGCAACTTCTGTCCTTCCTTACTTAATGTCTCAAAAATAGAATTTTCCCGTCTTCCACGCTTTTGTTTGTTGCATTTCCGGAGGGTTCGTCCACATGAGAATGTTTTTGCTTCCCCATACTCACCTCCCCTCGAACCCCGACCATTGGCCACGACTTTCCAGGAAGTCCTCCCCTTTACTCACCCACCCTTGTCCTCATCCACCTCTTGCCCTGGATTCAGCCATTCGTTCCAGTGAGCGTGTATCTGAGGGCCGGCTAGGCACAGGGACCCAGCAGGGACCCGAACAGACCCAAACCCGTCTACCCCAGAGGCAGCCGAGGCAGGCGCGGGGCCTTGGCAAAGAAGGGACACGTGTCATGAATGGATGAGTGACGACAGTGGAGGACAACCCGCTGGGGGTGGGAGCCAGGAGCAGCGGCCCCGACAAGGCTGTCACAAAGGTGGTGGAGCGGCAGTGCCTACTCGGGGCCAGGAACCACACAAGCGTCCTGCCAAGGGGGACAGACGTGATCAGCAGCACAATGCAGACAGCGACGTGAGCTAAGAAGAAAAAGCGAACAAGGAAGAGGGGTGGGAAGCGGGGGAATGAGGATTGTGCGGTTTGGCAAGGTCTCACTGCAGGGGCAATCTGTGAAAGCAGATGAAGGAAAAGAGGGAGATGGCTGAGTGGAGGGCCGGGGAGCACTGTGGGCCCAGAAGAGCATGTGCAAAGGTCCTGGGGCTGAAGCATTCCTGGAATATGCAGGATCAGTAAGGTCAGCGAGTCTGACAGAGGGAACAGAGCCAGGGACACGCTGCGAAGCACCGTCTAGGTCCTAACAAGACTTGGGGTTTCGCGCTGAGCCAGAGGGAGGCGCTGAGGAGTTTTGGGGATCACTATGGCTGCTCGGTTGAAAACAAATCCAGGAGTGGCATGAGGAAGGCAAGGAGACCAGTTAGGAGGCTCTACAATGATCCTGCAGAGAGGATGCTTGGAGCGGGGTGGGGTGGGGGGCGGCTGGAGGTGCTGGGAACACGCACACACCACACACACACACACACTTTATTATTATTGAAACTTCCAACGAAAAGCAGAGTAGTGTAATAACTTTATGAGCCCACCAGCTCTGACTGGTATCTATTCACACTCAAGCGTACTTCATTCATATCTCCCATCTGAGAGGGTAACAGGCAGGAAGGCCAGGGGTCTCCAAACGGAGGAAACAGGCTGCAAGTGTCTCTCAAAATTCTGTGTTGCTATGACGACACTTGGTTCCACCTGAACTTCACATTTCTCAAACCTTGAGCTACCCAATATATTTTTCTTATGGAAATGTTTTTCTTAAGCTATGTACATGAAACTATGTATTTGCTTGGGAATTTGCCTTTCTTCAAAATGGTTCCACCTAAGACTAACTTTTTTTTCTTTTCTCAAACCTTGCGCTGATAATAGCTCAACAAACCAGTATCCATATCAATTGTTTTATGGCTGGGGGATGACAGACCTCCAGCCATCCTATCTCAAAAATGCATATTGTGGGAGAGAGGCCTGGTGAAACTCCCTCAGCCTTGAGGTGTCTCTCTTATCTGATTAATAGCTTTCTAACAGACATAAAACAGCTTGCTAAAACTAGCAAGGGGGGCACTCTCCATCCGCCTTCTGATGTCTATGTCAGAAGCTTTCTCTGTCCCCTTTTCACTTTAATACAACTCTGCTAAACAAAAGCTCTTGAGTGATCAAGCCTGGCTGGTCCCAAAGCTAAACCTTCTTCTTCAGAGATCATGAATCCAACATTGTTCACCATAAGCTATCACATCCCATCTCTGACACCTCACATCAGTCTCATCTTGTGGGCTCAGACAATAAGCAACAATCAGTGTCAGGAGTTTAAAAAAAAAAAACAAAACCATCCTAACCCCACTAAATCAGAAACTCCAGCCTTGAGACCCAGAAATCTGTTTTCATGAGTCTTCCACTTGAGAACCACTGCCCAAGATTATTCCAATTTCAGACTCCATATTGTTCTATCTATAAATATTTCAGTAAGAATCTCTAACAGATGAGACTTCCTTTAAAAAATACACCACAATACCATGATCATATCTTTAAAAATGTAACCATAATTCTTTAACATCATCAAATACCTGCATATACATC
The DNA here is from genome assembly GCA_935064755.1 of Tragelaphus eurycerus. Lineage (NCBI taxonomy): Eukaryota > Metazoa > Chordata > Mammalia > Artiodactyla > Bovidae > Tragelaphus > Tragelaphus eurycerus. The sequence continues at coordinate 16,972,373 of CAKXYN010000039.1, read as the reverse complement.
AAAGGCAAATGCAAAAGGCTTTGTGGACGGACCGGACATGGGACGTGAGCGAAGGACAGGTTTCAAGGATGATGCTGAACAGCCGACAGGATGGTGTGCCCATCACCCCTGGTGTCCATGGAGACTGACCGGCCATCTGTCTTGGGGTAAGACTGGCCCCGGTAAAGACCTCGAGGATGCAGTTGTGCCAGCTGCAGTCACACGGGCATATTGGCTGAAGACATAAACTGGGCACCCCTGGCCAACAGAAGCTCCTTAAAATCACAGACTCAGGGAGATCGCCTTCGGAGGGTGTGGAGGGGGACAGAGCGCTTAAAGGTCTGGGAGACAGAGGAGAAGCCAGAAAGATACAAGGAAAAGGTGCAGTGCCTGGTGTCAGGAGCCAGGGGAGAGTGTGTCAAGGAGGCCAGCCGGGTCAGCGAGGAGGTCCCACGCTGCCGAGTCCCATCCCAGCAGGACTGAGCACTCACCGTTCGCGTTACACACAGAGGTGAGCCAGGGGAAAAGCAGCTTCCGTAAAGATGAGGGGCAGAATCCTGAATGGGGAGGAGGAGGCAAAAATGCAGGCTGGGAGTAGGAGCAGTTCCTTGAGGAATTCATCTGTGTGTGCACACATGTGTGCACGTGTGTGCGTGTAGAAATGTGAGGCTGGGAGCGGAAAGTGGAGTCTAAAATTTTCCCCCAGAAGAGGAGTTAACACAGGTTTGCACGCTGGCATGCATGTGTGTGTGTGTGTTTGTGTAGAAATGGGGGGCTGGGAGCAGAAAGTGGGGTCTAAAGGTTTCCCTAAGAAGAGGGGTTAACACCAGTTTGCACGCTGGCAGAACTGATCCAGGAGAGGTAAGCCTGCTGGAGGGGAGAGAAGGGGCCCACTGATAGCACCCCGGACACGGTCATGGTCCCGATGTGTGAGTGGGGGGCCGCCTGAACAAAGAGTCCGTCTATGGCGACAGGAGAGCGGAAGGACAGCCTTCTGCCCCCAGAGGGGGCAGAGGCTGTGGGGTGGCCGGGGCGCAGCCGCGGGTGGAAATGCTCTCCTGGTGCCTCCAGCTTTCTCTGTGAATTGAGAAGCAAGGCGTCTGCTCAAAGCCCCGCAGAGGTGGAGGCACGGCGGAGCTTCAGCGGGAAGGGCAGTCGGGGGAGCCTGGAGGGTGAACCAACATAGGAACTTAACTGGAGGCCCCACTTGGGCCTAGGGACCCCAAAGGTGGGTCCACTGCCAGCGTGGCGGTGGGTCCACTCCAGAGACGTCCAGCCACACGGAGGCAGGTCCAGGTGAGGACAGGAGGACCTGCCCAGCGGTTCCCCAGGGGAGCAGGGCCCGCAAGTGAGGGGCAGGGGTGGAGGGGCAGGGGTGCGCAGGGAAGAGGGGGAAGGGGGTGGGGAAGGCATTGGAAGAGGAGGCAGGTTCACCTCCTGTCCTGCTGGTAGGAATCTAAGTTGGTGCAGCCACTATGGAGCACAGAATAGAGGTTCCTTAAAAAGCTAAAAAGAGAGTTGCCATAGAATCCAGCAGTCTCACTCTTGGGCATATATCCAGACAGAACTGTAATTCAAAAAGATACATGCACCCCTATGTCACAGCAGCATTGTTCACAATAGCCAAGATGTGGAAACAGCCTAATGTCCAGCAAGAGATGAATGGACAAAAATTTTGGGTAAATGAAAATATATATTCGCTTATCATTCATTTCTTCAGTCGCTAAGTTATGTCTGACTCTTGTGACTCCATGGACTGTAGCCCACCAGGCTCCTCTGTCCATAGAATTTTCCAATCAAGAATACCAGAGTGGGTTGCCATTCCCTTCTCCAGGGGATCTTCCTGAGTCAGGGATCAAACCTGCATCTCCTGCTTTGGCAGGAGGATTCTTTACCACTGAGCCATCAGGTAAAGAATGATGGCTTTACCTGATTCACATAGATACACACATACATAAACGGAATACTGCTGCTGCTAAGTCGCTTCAGTCGTGTCCGACTCTGTGTGACCCCATAGATGGCAGCCACCAGGCTCCCCTGTCCCTGGGATTCTCCAGGCAAGAACACTGGAGTGGGCTGCCATTTCCTTCTCCAAAAACAGAATACTACTCAGCCATGAATAAGAAGGAAACAATGCCATTTTCAGCAACACGGATGGATCTAGATTATCATACAAAGTGAAGTAAGTGAGAAAGAGAAAGACGAATGCCATATGTATGATATCACTTATATCGGCAACCTAAAATGTGATATCTGGGCTTCCCTGATGGTCCAGTGGTTAAGAATATGTCTTGAAGTGCAGGGGACACTGGTTTGACCCCTACTCCAGGAAGATCTCACATGCTGTGGGGCAACAAAACCCGTGTACTACTGAAGCCCACGTTGCTGAGAGCCTATACTCTGCAACAGGAGAAGCCACCAAGTGAAAAGCCCGTGCACCGCAACCAGAGAGTGGTCCCCACATGCCGCAACTAGAAAAAGCCGCGCTCCCCCTGTGTTGTTCAGTCACTCAGCCGTGTTTGACTCTTTGCAACCCCACGGACTGCAGCATGCCAGGCCGCCCTGACCTTCACTATCTCCTGGAGTTTGCTCAAACTCATGTCCATTGAATTGGTGATGCCACCTAACCATCTCATCCTCAACTGCCCCCTTCTCCTGCCCTCAATCTTTCCCAGTATCAGGGTCTTTTCCAATGAGTCAGCTCTTTGCATCAAGTGGCCAGAGTGTTGGAGCTTCAACTTCAGCATCAGTCTTTCTAGTGAATATTCAGAGTTGATTTCCTTTAGGATTGACTAGTTTGATCCCCTTGCTGGAGAGTCACAGGGGACTCTCCAGAGTCTTCTCCAACACCACAATTTGAAAGCATCAGTGTTTCGGTGCTTAGTCTTCTTTAGGCTCCAACTCCCACATCTGTACATAACTATGGGAAAAACCATAGCTTTGACTGTACAGACCTTTGTCAGCCAAGTGACGTCTCTGCTTTTTAATATGCTGTCTAGGTCTGTCATAGCTTTTCTTCCAAGGAGCAAGTGTCTTGGAATTTCATGGCTGCAGTCACTGTCCAGTGATTTTGGAGCCCAAGAAAATAAAGTCTGCCACTGTTACCATTTTTTTTTTTCCTGTCTATTTGCCGTGAAGTGATTGGTTCAGATGCCATGACCTGGTTTTTCGCGTGTTGAGTTTTAAAGCAGTTTTTTCACTCTCCTCTTTCTTCTTCATCAAGAGGCTCTTTAGTTCCTCTTTGCTTTCTGTCATTAGGGTGGTATCATCTGCATATCTGAGATTATCGATATTTCTCCTGGCAATCTTGATTATGGCTTGTGCTTCAGCCAGCTTGACATTTCACACGATGTGCTATGCGTAGAAATTAAATAAGCAGGGTGACAATATACAGCCTGGACATACTCCTTTCCCAATTTTGAACCAGTCCGTTGTTCCATGTCCGGTTCCAACTGTTGCTTCTTGACCTGCATACAGTTTTATCAGGAGGCAGGTAAGGTGGTCTGGTATTCCCATCTCTTCTAAGAACTTTCCACAGTTTGTTGTGATCCACAGAGTCAAAAGCTTTAGTGTAATCAATGAAGCAGAAGTAGATGTTTTTCTGGAATTCCCTTGCTTTTTTATGACCCAGCAGATGTTAGCAATTTGATCTCTGGTTCCTCTGTCTTTTATAAATCAAGCTTTAACATCTGGAAGTTCTCGGTTCACATACTGTTGAAGCCTAGCCTGAAGGATTTTGAGCATTACCTTGCTAGCATGTGAAATGAGCTCAACTGTGCAGTAGTTTGAACATTCTTTGGCATTGCCTTTCTTTGGGACTGGAATGAAAACTGACGTTTTCCAGTCCTGTGGCCACTGCTAAGTTTTCCAAATTTGCTGACATATTGAGTGCAGCATTTTAACAGCATCATCTTTTATTATTTTAAATAACTCAACTGGAATTCCATCCCCTCCACTAGCTTTGTTTGTAGTGATGCTTTCTAAGATCTTTTTTGTATAGTTCTATGTATTCTTGCCACACCTTCTTAATATCTTCTGCTTCTGTTAGGTCCATACCGTTTCTGTCCTTTATTGTGCCCATCTTTGCATGAAATATTCCCTTGGTATCTCCAATTTTCTGGAAGAGATCTCTAGTCTTTCCCATTCTATTGTTTTCCTCTATTTCTTTGCATTGTTCAGTTAAGAAGGCCTTCTTATCTCTCCTTGCTGTTCTCTGGAACTCTACATTCAACTGGGTAAGTCTTTCCCTTTCTCCCATGCTTTTTGCTTCTCTTCTTTCCTCAGCTATTTGTAAGGCCTCCTCAGATAACCAGTTTATCTTCTTGCATTTCTTTTTCTTCTTGCATTTCTTTTTCTTGGGGATGGTTTTGGTTACTGCCTCCTATACAATGTTATAAACCTCTGTCCATAGTTCTTCAGGCACTCTGTCTACCAGATCTAATCCCTTAAATCTATTTGTCACTTCCACTGTATAATCATAAGGATTTGATTTAGGTCATACCTGAATAGTCTAGTAGTTTTCCCTATTTTCTTCAATTTAAGCCTGAATTTTGCAATAAGGAGTTCATGATCTGAGCCACAGGCAGCTCCAGGTCTTTGCTGACTGTATAAAGGTTTTCCATCTTTGGCTGCAAAGAATATAATCAATCTGATTTCAGTACTGACCATCTGGTGATGTCTGTGTGTGGAGTTGTCTCTTGTGTTCTTCGAAGAGGATGTTTGCTATGACCAGTGAGTTCTCTTGGCAAAACTCTGTCAGCCTTTACCCTGATTCATTTTGTACTCCAAGGCCAAACTTGCCTATTACTCCAGGTATCTCTTGACTTCCTACTTTTGCATTCCGGTCCCCTATGATGAAAAGGACATCTTTTTTTTGGTGTTAGTTCTAGAAGGAGTTGTAGGTCTTCATAGAACTGTACAGCTTCAGCTTGTTCAGCATAGTGGTTGGGGCATAGACTTGGATTAGTGTGATGTTGAATGGTTTGCCTTGGAAACGAACCGAGATCATTTTGGCATTTTTTAGATTGCTCTCAAGTACTGCGTTTTGGACTCTTGTTGACTCTGAGGGCCACTCCATTTCTTCTAAGGGATTCTTGCCCACAGTAGTAGACATAATTGTCATCTGAATTACATTCACCTATTCCCATCCATTTTAGTTCACTGATTCCTAAAATGTTTATGTTCACTCTTGCTCTCTCCTGCTTGGACACATCTGATTTACCTTGATTCATGGACCTAACATTCCAGGTTCCTGTGCAGAACTGTTTTTTTTTACAGCATCGGGCTTTACTTTCACTGCCTGACACACGTACAGCTGAGCATCGTTTCTGCTCTGGCCCAGCCTCTCCACTCTTTCTCTGCTCTTCCCCAGTAGCATATCGGACACCTACTGACCTGGGAGGCTCATTTTCCGGGGTCATATCTTTTTGCCTTTTCATACTGTTCATGGGGTTCTCGAGGCAAGAATACTGGAGTGGTTTGCCATTCCTTTCACCCAGTGTAGCCAAAAATAAACAAAATTTTAAAAAATTTTTAAATTAAAATATGACACAAATGAAGTAACCTACAAAACAGAAACAGACTTCAGACACAGAGAACAGACTTACGGTTGCCAAGAGGGAGACAGGATGGGAGAGGGGTGGATGGGGGATTCGGGATTTGCAGATGCAAACTATTATATAGAGAATCAACAACAAGTTTCTACTATATATCACAGAGGGAACTATATTTGATATCCTATGATAAACCATAATGGGGAAAAATATATATATATATATGTGGAAAAAAATTTTTAAAGGGGTGGCAGTCTCACTGGGGTCAAAGCAGGTGGAATTGGAGAACTGAGGGATGAGCTGGAAAGACGAAGGTGGCAGATGAAAAGGGCAACGTCTGATGTAGATGGAGCAGCTGGGCTGACAGAAAAGAAGGTAAAATCAACAAGGAAACAGGCAATCTCAAGGGGGGACAGAGGGCAACATGGTTCTGTGGTGCGTGTGGATAAAGGGTCAACAGAGCCTGCAAGAGAATCTGACCCTAGGTTAGCTTCCCAGTCTCGTAAACTGATAAAACACCATCCATGTTACCAGACGACAGTACGGCAAAAACGGACCATCTGGCAGCAAACCTCGGACTAGCAGGAATCACAGCTGACAGGAACAGTGATGGGGGCCCAGGAAGACTCTGTGAACGGGGCAAGGAGCCTGGAAGCTGAGCCACCAACACTGCATTCTGGGGTGACCGGGAGTAGAGATGAGGCTTCTCAGCAGGACGCCCTGCCATCCACGCCCTTCCCGCGACCCTGCCCCCCGCCCCCCCCCCCCAGCATCCACGCCGGTGACAGGGCTGCTCTGACAAAGACTCCGCAGAAGGACACTCCGTGTGGCCCCCAAGGAGCTCTGGTTCCTGTCCTGGGTACAGAGCGGGGTGTTGACAGTTTGGATGCTTAGATGAACCTAGAAAGACCTCCTGGTGGGCGCTGGACATGAGATTCCTAGCTGACTGCTTTTACAGCAGAGTGAAGGAGGACAGCCTGGGCGTGGCAAAGAGGAGCCTGGGGGACCACCATCCCACCCCTGGGTCCAGTGGGCCAAGGGCCGTGGAAGGGCAAGGGCTCCCTTGCAGGGGATGGCGCTTGCCCCAGCAGAGCGAAGCTGGTCCAAGATGCTGGTTCCCAGGACAGGGCTCTGTTGTCAGACGTTCCGGGGCCGGGGCAGGGCTCCTAGGAGCCACAGAGCTCAGCAATGCGGCCAGAATCCGCTTTGCTCCTTAAAACCTAGGCCAAGCAGGCCATGCTCCCGGTCAGCAGGCGAGCTGTCTGGACCAGTCATCAACCCAAGCACACGTGCTTCTTTCTTTCACAATATTTTCCACAATTACACGCCTTAAGGAAATTCCAGCAAGGCCCAGCCCACGGGTCAGAAAAATAAGTAGGTCAATTTAACCATGCAGACGGCCCAAGACTGAGGCACCTCTTGTGGCTGTGTCCCTGGGCCAGATATTATACCAGCTTCTTCTATTTCATGGTCTCCAGAGGACAGAATCACTCAGATTCAGGTCACTGTCTTCTTCATGTGCTAATTCTGAGCTCAGCTCAGACTGGCTTGTGGCCGTTCCTTCTAGAGTTATCAGCCGGGAGCTGAAGCAGAGCTCCAGAAAGACAATGGCCTTTCTCGGGGCGGGCCGGGCGGGTGGGGGGGCGGGTGGAGGCTCCTGGGGGGGTGGGGGCGGTTGCTAAGCAAAGCGGAAATCAAAACATCAGTCTGAAACAGAAGCTTGAGAACCAAGACAAACCCAACCAGGCAGACACATCAGCCGGGCTAGGACACTTTTCCTGTGCTATCCCCCAACCTTTCTCTCCAAAAAGTCCAAGCCACATGAAAAGGTCAGTGGTGAGTGGTTTGGCAGAGGACACTAAAAAAAGAAAAAAAAAACGCTACCTAAGCAGACGCACTGCCTCCCTGCAAGAATGTGCTCGAGTGTACCACCAGCCAGAGCGAAAAAGAGGACAATGCGTGGTCTCCAGCAGCCACAGCTGGACATACTCCCCTCCTTGCAGCAGAGTCAGCAGAGGCTGGCGTGACCAGACTGGGGAAGGGAGGCTTGTCCTCCTCGGACAAGAGGGCTTGAGCGCTGGGCTGGACACTGGGTCTTGAGAGTCTTTTTTTTTCCCCTAAAAAGAAGGAATCTGGGCCTTTTACAAAAGTACTGACAGAAGGCTGACTATGCTTCTGACGGAGCCAGGCGATGGGGCTGAAGTCCTGCTCGGCAGTCCTTACACCTCCAGGTTAGGGCACCAAGTGCTGGGCCAGGCTGACTGCAGGACCATCCCACCCTGCAGAGCACAAGAAGGAGCATAAATCACCCCCTTTTCCACAGAAGTGTGCGTGCTTCTCTTTGCACACAGGGGAGAGGTAGACCCTTCAGGCCAAGTTCATGGCCTGCCCACAGATGTCCACCCCCTCCCCCAGGGATTCCGCCCTGAGCAAGTCCTGATGCGTCACTTCTGCCTACAACAAACACTTCCATTGGCTTCCTGTAACTAACAAGTCAGCTCCACCCCCCGGGTCTGGCACTGGAGGCTCCACTCCCAGCTACTTTTCCAGTTTCTTCTCTAACTGACCAGCCAGGCCAGTTCCGGAGTATTTCCCCCTCTCAACATCACCGTCATCGTTACTCAGAAAGAAGTACTGCCTTACTCCACCTGAATGCCCCTCCCAGCCCTGCCAAACCCTGCCTGCGGGTCTCCTCCTGCACAGAGAAGCCCTGTTTCCATGCATGCATACACACCTACCTTCAGAAGCCATATTGTTGTTTAGTGGCTAAGTAGAATCCATAGACTGGAGCCTGCCAGGCTCCTCTGTCCATGGGATTCTCCAGGCAAGAATACTCAAGTGGGTTGCCATTTCCTCCTCCAGGGGATCTTCCCAACCGAGGGGATTGAACCCAAGTCTCCTGCACTGGAGATCCACATATACTGTCTAACACAACATGGGTCTTCCCAGGCAGCACTAGTGATAAAGAACCCACCTGCCAATGCAGGAGACGCGGGTTTGATCCCTGGGTCAGGAAGATGCCCTGAAGAGGAAATGACACCTCACTGCAGTATTCTTGCCTGGACAATGCCATGGACAGAGAGGCCTGGTGGGCTACAGTCCATGGGGCCACAAAGAATTGGACACAACTGAGCGACTGGGCACAATACAACATGAGGTGCAGGAAGGGAGTCAGAGAGAAGGGGAAAGAAAACACCTTTTTGCATGTCATTCCCATCACTCAACAAGGATGCTAGATGTCTGCTGTGCAAGCGCTGGCCCAGGCACTGGGGGAGCAGCAGTGAGGCAGGAATAGAACCAGGAGGAGAAGCATCTTTCAGGAAGGAGGTATGATCCCTGGGTGATGCTACTGGACGGAGGACAGACCTGCAGGGGATCCAGCCGGCAAGCTGGCAATCTCCAGGGACTCCGAGGAAAGGCTTCAGAGGACTGGCACGCCCCTAAGCCTGACTAGGAAACAGGAGCAGAGAGCAGAGACTGCACATGAGGACAGACCCTTCACAGCAGGATGGGGTGGAGCAAGGAGGTGGGGGTGCTGTGGAAACAGGGTGTTTCTAAACATGAGGTTTCTGGGAGAAATATCAACAACCTCAGGTATGCAGATGATACCACTCGAATCACAGAAAGCGAAGTGGGACTAAAGAGCCTCTAGATGAAGGTGAAAGAGGAGAGTGGAAAAAGCTGGCTTAAAACTCCACATTCAAAAAACTAAGATCATGGCATGTGGTCCCACCACTTCATGGCAAATAGATGGGGAAACAATGGAAATAGTGACAGATTTTATTTTCTTGGGCTCCAAAATCACTGCAGATGGTAACTGCAGCCATGAAATTAAAAGACACTTGCTCCTTGGAAGAAAAGCTATGACCAACCTAGATAGCATATTAAAAAGCAGAAACATCACTTTGCCAACAAAGGTCTGAATAGTCAAAGCTATGGTTTTTCCCATAGTCATGTACGGATGTGAGAGCTGAACCATAAAGAAGGCTGAGCATCAAAGAATTAATGCTTTTGAACTGTGGTGTCAGAGAAGACTCTTGAGAGTCCCATGGACTGCAAGGAGATCAAACCAGTCAATCCTAAAGGAAATAAGTCCTGAATGTTCATTGGAAAGACTGATACTGAAGCTGAAGCTCCAAACCTTTGGCCACCTGATGCAAAGAGCCGACTCACTGGAAAAGACCCAGATGCTGGAAAGATTGAAGGTAGGAGGAGAAGAGGGAGACAGAGGATGAGATGGTTGGATGGCATCACGGACTCAATGGACATGAGTTTGAGCAAACTCTGGGAGATGGTGAAGGACAGGGAAGCCTGACATGCTACTGTCCATGGGGCCCCAAAGAGTTGGACATGACTTGGCAACTGAACAACAAAACATGAGATACATCATCTGTTGGTGTAACAGTGGAAATCACCCAGCTAGGAAGGAAGGGGAAACTGGAGACGGAGTCTTTACAGGTGAGTGGGGACAGGACCAGTGAGAAGAACGAGATGCAGGAGCTGGGAGGGTAACGCACCCAGACAGAGGGAGGCGGTGCCAGCCGCACGGGGCAGGCAGAGGACATGCCAGAGCTTGCCAAAGTTCTCTTTTTAACTATTTTATTCTCTCGGTGACACGGAGTGAAATCACGAGCTGAGAGGGCCAAGGTGTTGAAGGCTTGAGAAGATGAGAAATAGTCACCTGGGGGAGCAGGAGGGAAATCTGAGCAGGCAAATGCACCCAGAATACTGAACAGCACCGGAAACACTTAGGAAGTTGTAACAGATCAATCACGCGCTCAGGGTTTTCTCATGAGCGCGTGTGTGGAGTCAGGGGAGAGGACTAGCTCGGGGCTAGGGACTTGCCTGGCAAGAATGAGGAGACAGAACAGTTAGAAGAGTGGAGAGTGTGTTCAAGAAAGGGACAATCAGCACGGTTGGATAAGGAGGGAAGGCAGGATTGGAGGGCAGGGAAGGTGGGGGGAAGGCTCAGGCACCACAGACTCAAGGTCTGAGCAGAGGTCCTGAGCGGGCAGGAGGGCAGAAGGCAGCAGAGAGCACGCCTGCTGCCAGGCTCCCAGGGCGGTGTGGTGACCGGTGATGAGCAGGTCTAGGTGTGAAGGAGATGGGAGGAAAGATTTGGCAGTGACGAGGCGAGGGTGGCACACCTCATGGGCACAACCTCGCCTAGGATGGGGGCAAGAGAGGCGGCAGAATCCCAGCCTGCCGTGAATGCGAGTGTGGCCGGGAGGCAGGCGGTCTTCTTGGGAGGGCAAGGGGCCCCGGGGGGAGCAGCAATCAGAAACACAGTGCCCATCCCACCCCCAGCAAGGCTGCCAGGTTTGGGGGCGGGGTACGAGCAGGTGAGGACGGGACACAGTTCCAGGAGGCTGGTAGATCAAGCTCCCCAAGGTCAATTCCTCCTCTGTATTTTAATCCAGAATCCAGACAACAGCCCCGCGATTCATTTCTTAGGCTTCTCTGATTTTTATAATTTTTTGTTTGATCAGATTCATTAGGGATCTGACCAGGGCGGTTTGTCCCCCTGTGTTTGATGCTCACAGATGTCACAGCTTTGCATCCACACTCTTGGGGACCTCTGTGACAAATTTGGGAGCACACAGGTCCAGGGGAGATGATGGAAGTGCAGCTTGGAGCAGACACGTTAGTATCACTTCTCTACTTAAATCCCACACATAGGTACTACCTGGGGGCGTGGCTTGCAACAGGTTTGGCATCTTTCTCCATTTAAGTCTATTAGCTAAACACACCTGCCTAGTCACAGAAAGTGAAAGTGAAGTTGCTCAGTCATGTCCGACTCTTAGCAACCCCGTGGACTACAGCCCACCAGGCCCTCTGTCCATGGGATTTTCCAGGCAAGAGTACTGGAGTGGGGCGTCATTGCCTAGACACAGAGGCCCCACCCAAAATCGGGGGCAGGGTGGGGGGAAACAGTCACACATTTTTTTGTTACAAAAGGGCAGAAGAAACCTCAAATGAACCTAGATAACACTGTTTCATTGACTGGAAATTGTCTCCTCCAGCCAAAGGCTTTCCTTACCTGGAATCAGCTCCAGTCTGGACAAGAGAAGCCCATGGCTGGCTCAGACCCTGACCTTAGAATCTGCATGTCTTCGCAGCAGGGATCCCCCAAGGACACACCAAGGACACTGGTCACCGTCAGGTGTCGGTGTGTGTTCTGAGAACTAAAGGTCAAAGGTGTCTGGGGCAGACTGGGCTGGCTGGGCAGGAGGGTTTACTACGAGGCCTGGCCACCTTTCCGCCACTACTTCGTGCTAGGTGTCTCCCAGGTTCGGGGCACCCTGTCCAGAGGTCCCACCCCGGCCATCTGCCCAGGAAATCCTTTCGTGAGCACTTCCCCTCTGGGGAAGCCTGACTTTACAGAATGCCTCGAAAGCTTGCCCCCCGACCCCACCCCACTCCACCCCACCCTGCCTTCCAGGGGGGTCTGTTTTGCCCTCCCCAACTCTGGATTTTTCTGACGGTTGCCACACCTCCCACCAGCCCCAACCTCTGGCCATGGCGGCCCCGTTCTACTTCCTGCCACACCTGACCTGGCCACAGCACCTGAGCCCTGCCCTGATGGGCGGGAGCTCAGCTGAGCAGGTGTGTCCCTCAGAGACAAGTTGGATCTGGGCTTGTCTGGGAGCCCACGGGGCTGACCTGGAGAGCCGCTCATGAGACATAACAAGAATGACAATGTAGCTCCACAGCTCAGGCCATTTGGACTTCTCAAGAATGTCTGGCTGCAGCCACTATTTCTGTTGGATGACTGATCTTTGTGATCTACAGGCATGCTTTTATAGTGTACAAAGGCCATCAATCTCTCGTCCCTGCATATGTTGCAAAAGGCTGTACAGAGTTTCATTCCAGTTTCCTGCTTGTCTTTTAACTATATTTATGGTGTCTTTTGATATCCCAGAGCCTTAAATTTTTATGTAATCAAATCTCTCAGTCTGACACAGGACGAGCTGGGGGTGCTAAAGTGAAAGTCGCTCAGTCGTGTCTGACTCTTTGTCACCCGGTGAACTATACAGTCCATGGGATTCTCCAGGCCAGAATACTGGAGTGGGGAGCCTTTCCCTTCTCCAGGGGATCTTCCCAATCCAGGGATCGAACCCAGGTCTCCTGCATTGTAGGCGGATGCTTTACCAGCTGAGCTAGGTGCCTCCAATCCTGTTTCCAGACCTGCACGCTGGTTATATGGCAAGTTCATTTCGTGAACATTTATGAAGCTGTCCACTTAGAATTTGTTCATTTTTCTCTATATGTTATATGTCAATAAAATACAGTTCTTAAATCTCTCAGGTTACTTTTCCTTTACGACTTCTGAGTTTTATGCTTTGCTTAGAAAGGCTTTTCATACCATCACACTGTGAAAGTTTCTCTTATATTTTCTTCTAATGCTTTAAAAGTGAGATTTCTTTACAGTTAACACTTAAGTACCTCTGGAATTCATATATGATTTAATGTAGGGCTCTAACTTAATTCATGTCCACATGGGCTTTTTCAACCCATTTCAAACCTTTTTCAAACTCTCTAGCTCTGGTTCCCTGTAAGTCCTTAAAGGTAAAACATCCCCCACATCACTAGATAACACAGCTTATGGCCAAAATGAACTTCATGAATGACGAAGCCCCGATGGGTACACCAGGCTTGGGGCTTCCTTAAGTGTGACAACCCTTGCAACTAGGCATCCCCCTTTGTGAACCCAGGAATCCATAACTATGGGGGTTTTATAAAGGATCCTATAAAGAATCTGCCTGCAATTCTATAAAGAATCAATCCCTGCCCAGGGATTGAATGTGGGTTCAATCCCTGCCCAGGGATTGAGTGTGGGTTCAATCCCTGCCCAGGGATTGAGTGTGGGTTCAATCCCTGCCCAGGGATTGAGTGTGGGTTCAATCCCTGCCCAGGGATTGAGTGTGGGTTCAATCCCTGCCCAGGGATTGAGTGTGGGTTCAATCCCTGCCCAGGGATTGAGTGTGGGTTCAATCCCTGCCCAGGGATTGAGTGTGGGTTCAATCCCTGCCCAGGGATTGAGTGTGGGTTCAATCCCTGCCCAGGGATTGAGTGTGGGTTCAATCCCTGCCCAGGGATTGAGTGTGGGTTCAATCCCTGCCCAGGGATTGAGTGTGGGTTCAATCCCTGGGTGGGGAAGATTCCCTGGAGAAGGGAATGGCTACCCACTCCAGTATTCTTGCCTGGAGAATCCAATGGACAGAGGAGCCTGGTGGGCTACAGTCCACGGGGTTGCAAAGAGTTGGACACAACTGAGCAACTAACACTTTCACTAGGCACAAGGCTTTAAGTTGGGGAGAAGCTAGTGAGCAGCGGACATCCATGTGAACAGTCAATTGCAATGAATGGCTGCAAAGACGACTCATTCCCCAGAGCAGAGCCAGGCCTTCTACTCTCTGACCAGATGGCCAAGGAGGACCGCTCTTAAATATTCGCCAACGAAGGAAGTGCCAAGTTGCACAAACACCATTTACTGAGTAGCCAGCTTTTCCCAGCTGATTTAAACTGTCACCTTAATAAGAAACTAAATTACTCTACACGAGTCTGTTCCGAGCCCTCTCCTCTAGCCTACTGACTTGTGCCGTATCATTGTTATGACTTTACAGTATGATCTACTATCTGGTACATCAAGTCTGTCCTGAACTGTTTCAAAATCTCCTTGACTATTTTGGCCATTTCTTCATCATTCAGCAGTGCTTCTGAGTCTCTCTGCGCATCAGACAGTGTTGAGAAGACAAGGCCCTTCTTACTAGTTTCCTGGGATTGCCAAACAAAGTACCGCAAGCTGGGGGATTGAAACAACCGCAGGCAATTAAACAGCAGCAAAATCCAGGAGCTGGCAGGCCCAGGCTCCCTCTGGGGGCTCTAGGGAGGGTTTTCCTGCCTCTCCCTGTTTCTGGGAGCCCAGGGTGTTCCATGGCTGCTGGCAGCATCACTCTCGCCTCTGCCTCTGTCTTCGCCTGGCCGACTCCACTCTGTGTGTCCATATCTCCACACAACATCCTCCCCTCGGCGTGCACCTGTCCCTACGTCCCCTCTTCTTACAAGGACACCCGGTCCCACTGGATTAAGGGTCCACCTACTCCAGGAAGACCTCATCTCAATCTGCACCTTAATTCTGGCGACAAGGACTCAACTCCCAAGTAAGGTGACATTCAGTTGAACATATCTTTTTGGGGGGACACACAACGCAACCTCCAACATCCTGCTCCCAAGGAGCTGGCATTCTCGAGACCCAACAGACGGCGCAAGCAAACACATAAGGTGATTTTGGCGACACGTGCTACAGGAACAAGAAAACAGGTGTTGGGACGGAGACAGCTGGGGCGTGGGGGCCGCGGGCCAGCCTGGCGGGGGTCGTCGGGGACGTCTCACTGAACTCAGAGTTGGGCTTGGATGAGGACAAGGCAGCCAGGCAGATGGCATGGTGTGAGCAGGGATAATGAGGAAGGAACCACTCAGGGTCCCTTGAGAGGACTGAGCCCAAGACGCGGTGGGGGATGAGGCTGGAAAAAGAGCTGGGACACAGGACTCAGACTGTGCAGGCTAGGCCAGGGTCGGTGTGGGGTGATGGGATGGCCGGGAGTGGCAGCCAGGAGGCCAGTCAGGAGGTGGCGTGTGGTCCAAGCGAGGGGAGGCACTGGCTGGATCAGCACAGCTGTAGCTGCAACAGGGGACCTGGTGGATTTAGATCTATTTTAGAGGGAAAGTGGGTCTCGATGCACCGGCAGACTGGATGGAATTGAAGAAGAGAGCAGGATCTGGAGGACTCACAGGTTCTGTCTGGAGTTATTATGGCCACACATGCGGGGTGGGGTGCTGTGTGTGTGTGCTCAGTCATGCCCAACTCTTCGCAACCCCAAGGACCGTAGCCCACAAGGCTCCTCTGTTCATGGGTTTTCGCAGGCAAGAATACTGGAGCGGGTTGCCATTTCCTGCTTCAGAGTATCTTCCCAACCCAGGGACCGAACCTGTGTCTCTTGCATCTCTGCCACTGGCAGGGCTCTTTACCACTGGGAAGCCCAGGTCGGGGCGGGGGCTGCCATTACTCAAAATGGGAAGAGTAAGGTAAGCATAAGATTAAGTGGGGAGGGGGGAGAGTCCCAGATATTTTAAAATCAGCCTGTAAGCTTTACATCAAACTCCTATTGACTGGATTTTACTCATAGGTACTTGCATTTACAGATTTATTGAGAACAAACTTTTTACAATGTTTATGTCCCTTTCCCAAGAATATGCTGTACCTTTTCACTTACTCAGTGAGTCCATAAAGTTTTATAGCTTTACATTTATGTTTATTCCCAGAAACTGTTGTTACTGGGTGTGGAACCTGTTTTTCCTATTGCACACTCTAACTGACTAATGATGGTATATGGGAAAACTTTAGGTTTTCATCTTGAGCTTGAAAAGCAGCCACTTTATTAATTCACTAAGTCTAATGAACTATCACATACCTATCACCTAGCTCAAACAGGCATCAACATTTTCCCAATCTTATTTCACCTGTTCTCCCATCCCCACTGTGCATGTACACACGAGTCCGTCTGGCTGTCCTCCCAGAGTGTTGCCAAGCAAGCGCCAGATGTCATGTCAATGCACTCAGAGACACCAGGGTCTGGCTCCTGGATTTCATAAGTGGACAGTCTTAGCATCTGCACCCAAAGACCCTGAGAGCATTCAGGAGGGGAGAAGACAGAACCACAGATATGATGGCTCTCCTGCAAGACCCAGGAGAAAGGTAGGAACCAAACTGAAGTCACAGGCCCACCCTCTAAAGCTCATGAACTTCCTTTACAGGATCATTCCTCCAGTCTTCATTCTTGGTCTGTTTTCTCTTTTAAGACAAAATTCTAATAAGCTCTGAGTAGCCTAATTTTTCTAACAGTCAGTTGACCCAGAAACCAAAAGGGGGAGGGTGCTACTGAAGTCAGACACACACCTGGAAACCTCCGAAGTGTGGCGCCATCCATGTGCAATGGTACGTCATTATCATCTCTCACTTCATAAATAGGTCTGGTCCTTGTGTTGTAAAGGCAGGCTACAGTGACCAGTTCTGTGGCTGGATTAAAATTTTATCATGACCACACAAGCTAAAAAGAGCCATGAGCTGTCCACATTTTCCAGGGCGGTCTCCAGACCATACGGTGCCTTTTTGTGAATTAGGAAAAAAGCACCCGTTATGGACAGATTCAGACCCACAGTCACAGCTTGGAAAGCAGGGAGGCTTGGGAGAAAACAGGAGTTCAGCCCTCCTCACCCACTCTTCCCACCCCCCATCTCACCCCAGAACCTGGCAGAGTCCTGGACCTTGCCCTGTGGTTCCATGCCAGCCTCCTGAAGTCTTTGCAGATGTCGATATTTTTAACACCCTAATGGACATCAAACCCCTTCCCCTGTCAACAAACAAGTAAAACTTAGAGAAATAATTGCAATAGTTTTGTTACTCCTCGTTAAAATCAATTTATACCAGATGAACTCTCTCAGTCTTTACCCCAAATACCACGTGTCTGGAGAGAGAGGAAAGTAGCCCTTAAAAATGGGAAGTATAAGATTCTGTTGGTCCACTCCAGGGACATATGAATCAACGTGGAATTCTATTCTTGCAGCTCTACTGCTGGCCCTCTTATGTTACCCACACGGATGTGATCTGCAGCTCTTTCCCCTGGTCCACCAGCACATCCCTTCCTGGTCCACAGGCCCCTCCCTTCCCGGTCCACAGGCTCCTCTCCTCCGGGTCCACAGACTCCTCCTCCCTGGTCCACAGACTCCTCCCCTCCTGGTCCACAGGCTCCTCCCCTCCTGGTCCACAGGCTCCTCCTCCGTGATCCACAGACTCCTTCCTTCCTGGTCCACAGGTTCCTCCTCCCTGGTCCACAGGCTCCTCCCCTCCTGGTCCACAGGCTCCTCCTCACTGACCCACAGACTCCTTCCTTCCTGGTCCACAGGTTCCTCCTCCCTGGTCCACAGACTCCTCCCCTCCTGGTCCACAGGCTCCTCCCCTCCTGGTCCACAGGCTCCTCCTCCGTGGTCCACAGACTCCTCCCCTCCTGGCCCACAGGCTCCTCCTCCGTGATCCACAGACTCCTCCCCTCCTGGTCCACAGGTTCCTCCTCCCTGGTCCACAGGCTCCTCCCCTCCTGGTCCACAGGCTCCTCCTCCATGATCCACAGACTCCTCCCCTCCTGGTCCACAGACTCCTCCCCTCCTGGTCCACAGGCTTCTCTTCCCTCGCCCAGAGGCTCCTTTCCACCTAGTGCTGCTGCTGCTAAGTCGCTTCAGTCATGTCTGACTCTGTGCGACCCCACAGACAGCAGCCCACCAGGCTCCTCTGTCCCTGGGATTCTCCAGGCAAGAACACTGGAGTGGGTTGCCATTTCCTTCTCCAATGCATGCCTGCATGCTAAGTCACTTCAGTCATGTCCACCTCTGGGCGACCCTATGGACAGCAGCCCACCAGGCTCTTCTGTCCACAGGATTCTCCAAGCAAGAATACTGGAGTGGGTTGCCATTTCCTTCTCCACTTCTAGTGGTCCCAGTGAAAAGCAAAGCAAGTGCCACTAGGCACTTGGACATTGTTATAAGGGCCTGGCTCCTTGGTGGCTCAAACAGTAAAGAATCTACCCGCAATGGGGGGGACCTGGGTTGGATCCCTGGGTTGGGACGATCCCCTGGAGGAGGGCATGGCAACCCACTCCAGTATTCTTTCCCGGAGAATCCCACGGACAGAGGAGTCTGGCGGGCTACAGTCCATGGGGTGGCAAAGAGTCAGACACAACTGAGCAACTCAGCACAGGCCTGGGTGGGCAGTAAGTTATTTCCAGCCCTCATTTTTCAATATTCCTTTCTCTATCCACACTGTAAATAGAAGCAAACAGGTCCTTGCTGGAACAGGCCACAAGGCAAGTGTCACTGTCCTGTCCGCTGGACCAGGGACAGCGCTGCTGCCCCTGGCACTCTCCCCACCCCCACCCCTCTCAGCCAGCAGGGGCCAGCTGGCTCTGCCTGACCTCATATCTGCTTGGTTGGGAGGCAGGAGCAGCAGAGGACTGTCTCTGCTTAAACAGTTTCTCTGACATATAATTATTTATCAGCCACCGATAAGACTGATGGTGAAGCTAAGTCCATGCAACATACAGGCAATAAAAACAGACAGATAAAACAAGCCCAGACATCCCCAGACACAGAACTCACCCTACCCCAGTTTTGGGATGTCAGTGGATATTAATAAGAATCTGCTAAAAGAGCTACTGAATTAACACAGTTTATGATACTTTAATGGCTTCTCTGGTGGCTCAGTGGTAAAGAATCCGCCTGCCAACGCTGGAGACGCAAGTGATGCGGGTTTGATCCCTGAGTCGGGAAGATTCCCCTGGAGAAGGAAATGGCAACCCACTCCAGTATTCTTGCCTGGAAAATCCCATGGACAGAGGAGCCTGGTGGGCTGCAGTCCATGGGGCTGCAAAAGAGCTGGATATGACTTAGGGACTACACAACAACAACAATAATACTTTAATAAATACTGTTATATTCCTAATTTAAGCTTAAATTGATATGACTTAAAATATTTTTTTGCTGATTATAAGAAAGGGCCAGAATCAAGGAGAGACAATCTCATGCATTTTAATTAACTGATGTCTCCAATTTAAAATGTATAGCATCTGATTCCTAGGTTTAGTTGAATCTTAGATCTCAGCCATGTTAGATTTTACTTTCCAAGTCATTTCTCCCAAGATTCAAATCTCTGGCTGGCTTATAAATTTAACTAGGTGTGCAAGGCAGGGGCATTGCTTATTTGCCTATGCTAGTGTTGAAGGTTTGGTTGCTTTGTTTGTTTTAAAGACAGAAGGACTCTGAGAGTGGGGGAAGGCAGGACAGGTTGCTATTTATTTGTTTTCAGATGAGGATTCTGAGGCCTGGGGGATTCACTAAATTCCCCCAGGGGAGGAATAGCTTAAGGACTCAGGGCTAAAATTCAGGTTTCCTCTCTCTTGCCAAGAGGCAGGAAAGGAAACAGGTGAGGGGCAGGGAGGACTTATCACTAGAACATTCCAGGGTCAGAAGTGAGGAAAGGAAAAGAGTCTGCTTTTCCTGAGTAGAAATTACTGCCAACCTGTCAGGAATGTCAGTACAAACAGAACACAAAGGGCAGCCGGCCAGCAGAGATAAGCTGTATGCGGTGCTCACCTCAAACCTGGCCTTCTTCCTAGATCTTGCCGGGTGACCAGACCATCCCAGGTCTCCCATGGGTCTCAGCATCAGTCCTGAGCACCCTGCCCGCTTCCCAACCCACCCCCACCTCCCATGTCAACGCGTTACTAGCGGAGCATTTGGTGGCCCAAGTTCTGCTGCGTGAGACCTCACAGTGCCTTAGAGGACAGAGAAATTCTCTCTCCTTTCTCACCATCCGTTTTGCCCTGGCCATCACGTTTTGCCCTGGCCATCACCTCAGACCTCGTCAAACAGCAGAAGTAGCAGAGGAGGATGCCCTGTTCTTGGGGAGCATATGGTTTCCCTGAAATACACAAGAGTCACAGAGCAGTGCACAGCGTCCAGGAGGCGGGGGTGGCCCATCACGCCCGGAGCCTCAGGGAGCGGAGGAGGCGGGGCGAAGTGGGCAGAGCAGCAGGAACAGAATTAAGTACCAGCTCCCCTGATATTACAGAAACCTCTGTGGGAGAGTCCCATATCCTCAGAAAAACCAGCCTTAAAATTAAGTTCGGACTTTTGCATCTGCACTTTGGAATTGCTCCCAAGAACCGGAAAGAGCTGCCCTGCCTGCCCTCCACAGTTAACACGCTCAGAGTGAATCCTTCCGCCCGGATTCATTTTCTGAACCAAGAAGCTATATAAGCAAATCGTATATCCTGAGTGCAGACCGCTACATCCCCAGCACCCAGCAGGTGCATCCAGCCTTCCTGGGTGGGGCGCTTTGCTGGCCCCACTGGACCCACACCAGGTGCCTGGCGCCCAACCTCGGGTGCAAAGCGGTCTGTCTGCCCCCTTGGCAGAGCCACTCCCAGGCCCCCAGGACAAGCAGGTGGAGGACAGGAAGATACACCCCGAGGGGCACCCAGCACACTGCCTCAGGAACCGCACCCCACTCACAATCGAGGCAAGCTTCAGGAAGACACCACGTGTCACCTGTTTGACCAGCCTCAATAGAGATGCATGTCCTTAGGAGCCTGGGATCTCGCTGCCATCTCTACTGAGGACCCCGGCGCTTCCTTCTGAGCCCTGAGTCCCAGCCACGCTCTGCTCTAGGCATCAGGGTGTCCTCAGAGAAGGACAAGACCCGGCACAGGGCTCGGCCCTGCCAGAACGCGGAACCCACACACTTCCGGTGAAGATCTCCCGTTGGTAATATCTCACGTACCGCTCAGAAAGGAGGGGGCCGCTTCCCCCAGCTGGACACCCCTCTATAAAAAAGTGTCAGATGGGGGACTTCCCCAGTGGTCCAGGGGTTTCAGGATCTGCCTGGCAGATGGGGGACTTCCCTGGTGGTCCAGGGATTTCAGAATCCGCCTGGCAGTGCAGAGGACGCAGGTTCCATTCCTGGTCCAGGGAGATCCCACATGCTGAGGGGCAACTAAGCCCACGCGGCACAACTCCTGAGCTCGGGCACCACAGCTCGAGTCCGTGTGACCCAAAGAAAGATCCCACGTGACGCAACGAAGCCCTCGCGAGCCGCAACTCAGACCCGATGGAGCCAAAACGAATGAATAGTTTTTAAAACTCTTCCAAATTAAAAAAAAGAAGTGTCCGATGGAAACCCAGTCACGGTCGGGAGGCAGCATGGATGCTCATTCTTACCAGCAGCCCTTCACCTCACTGAACGCACGTGCGTCCTGAAGCCCAAGATAAGCAGAGCGACACAGGACAAGAAAGAGTTTTTCATACGGTGGGTTTTCTTATTTTCCAAGCACAAGACTTCAGCCAAACACACCGCTCTCTGGAGCCTCCTGGACTTGTTCAAATCGCGGCTCAGCCACTAACTAGAAACAGACCCTCATGCAAGCTCTTACCCATCCCTGTGCCTCAGTTTCTCCAAGCGTAAATGGAGATTATCAGGACCTGCCCCTCTGTGAGAGCCAAAGCAGACAATCCATGGAAACCTCAAACGGTGCCTGGTACGAGGCAAGCACCCCACGAGCGTTAGCTAGGATGAACCAAAACTTATTTGACCACCTGAAAATCCAAAACACTCTGTAACAGACATCCTTGAAGCAAAATGCGTTCGTGTGTGTGTGTCTCCTGAGATATTCTAGCCGTAGAACACTGGGTCAAGGACAGGCATGTTTCTGAGGTTTTTCAGTAAACTGTCCTCAAGGACATATTTACATATCAGGGCCCCCAATCTCCTTCCAGCAAGTCTTGGAAGCAGGAAGTACCTATAAATGGGCTGTTCAGTGTTGACTTCTGCTGAGAATCTGGCATCTACCGAATTGCCCTCCGGACCTGCAGCCTGGAGATGCTGGCGCAGCGTGGGGGTCTCCCTGTCAAGCCCTCAGCTCACTGAGGTGCACACACCTTTGCTAGCCTGATTTGATTTTCCCCCGGAGGGGGCTGGCCACCACACACACCCTAATGCTAGGGACCCCAATCTAATGCCCAAGTCTGAGCCTGGGGCACTCTGTCAGGGCTTTAAGGATATTTCAAGTGGGAAAAAACACACAATGCATTCCCCATCCTCAGCTGAAAAGGTGGCACCATCCAGCAACAGAAGCTGAGCAGCCGGAAATCACAAAGGGATACGTGAGTGCCCAAGGAACGCCCCTGAGGGAGACCCAGACCCACCCAGGTGCCTAGGGTTCACCTGGCCCAACATTGGTGGGGTTTGAGCCAGGCACCCTCAGAGCCTTGTACCCCCCATGTGGACATAATTCTAAGGGATCAATCAAGCTCACAAACTGCTAAAAACAAACTATGTTCCATCCTCTTGGCTCCAGAAAGACACCCCAGGACTAAGGTCAGGTCCAGAAGGTGCCCAGCAGAAAGAGCGGCCCCCAGCAGAAAGAGCTGCCCCCAGCCTGGCCGCCTTCTCTTTCCACCAACCCCCGGGCTCCAGGCTCCACACCACCCTGCGGGGGCCTCATGCACACACCCGAAGACACCCTAGCAAGTGTGTGTCCACTTCCACTAACACCCTGCAGCCTTGCCACACTGCTGCTCTGGACCCGGGTGGACACACCCACTGCGCAGTCTGTCAGGGGCTCTGGGAAGAGACCACTGCAGGCTGTATGCGGGCTGGGTACCACATGTGCAGGAGATTCCAGGATCTCTGGAGTGTGGTCCAGAGATGGCGGGGGGCGGGGGGCGGTCAGCAAACAGCAGGGGACAGACCCCCTTGGCCCAACCCCTCATTCTGGTAGGAGGCACGGGGCAAGGCCCCCCTGGCCATGGTCCAGGGGCAGTGCAACCACTGAGCCCATCAACGCTGTCCCAGGAGGGGACACCCTGCTCTTCCAGGCTGTGGTTTATTCTTGCCATGTGGTCAGTTCACTCTCAAAAATGTATCTCGGCCAGAACCTCAGAATCAATTCACACCATCATTTCTATTGTTGGTCACATTTCGATCCATCTAATAAATTTTGAACTTGCACAAATGCAAGCTGTAGGGGAGGAAAAAAGAAAGCAAGCCAAATAAATTAAAACTTGCTTGGCCATGAATCAGTTAGGACATTTATTTTTCATAAAAAAAATTCAGGGATGGGTGACAGAGCGGACTGAGAAGCCTGGTGGGCTACAGCCCAAGGGGTCACAGAGTCGGACACAACTGAGCGACTTTACTTTCACTTTCGTTTTCTTTCATCCTGTGGTTTTGGAGATGACTCTTGAGAGTCCCTTGGACACCAAGGAGATCAAACCAGTCAATCCTAAAGGAAATCAACCCAAAATATTCATTGGAAGGATGGATGCTGAAGCTAAAGCTCCAATAATCTGGCAACCTAATGTAAAGAGCCAACTCAGCGAAAAAGCCCTGATGCTGGGAAAGATTGAGGGCAAGAGAAAGGGGCGACAGAGGATGAGATGGTTGGGTGGTATCACCAACTCAGTGGTCATGAGTTTGAGCAAATTCAGGGGGTTACAGAGTTGGACACAACTTTGCAACTGAGAAACAACAATCCACAGTGAGTGACAGGTACGGGAGATTCATTTTTCCTTTCACTTTTGTGTACATTTGAAAATTTTCACAATTAAAGGTTAAAGGAAAGTTTTGGAGCCATGTAGCCCCCACAAAAGAAAAGCTATGACCAATCTAGACTGTATATTAAAAAGCAGAGACATTACTTTGCCAACAAAGGTTTGTCTAATCAAGGCTATGGTTTTTCCTGTGGTCATGTATGGATGTGAGAGCTGGACTGTGAAGAAGGCTGAGTGCCAAAGAATTGATGCTTTTGAACTATGGTGTTGGAGAAGACTCTGGAGACTCCCTTGGACTGCAAGGAAATCAAACCTGTCAATCCTTAAGGAAATCAGTCTTGAATATTCATTGGAAGGACTGATGCTGAAGCTGAAACTCCAATACTTTGGCCACCTGATGCAAAGAACTGACTCTTTGGAAAATACTCTGATGCTGGGCAAGATTGAGAGCAGGAGGAGAAGGGGACGACATAGGATGAGATGGTTGGATGGCATCACCGATTCAATGGACATGAGTTTGAGTAGGCTCTGGGAGTTGGTGATGGACAGGGAAGCCTGGCATGCTGCAGTCCATGGGGTCGCAAAGAGTCAGATACAACTGAATGATTGAACGGAGCCCAAAAAAGAGCCTGGCAAGATCTGAAATCACATTCCTCCCAGTGAGTTACAAAAAGGCCGGCAGAAGCACACACTAACCTGGCCTGCGATTTTGTTGATATTGTGAGGAGCAAACCTGCAACCAACTGGGAACGGCCTCTGCAGGAGCCACAGTCCACCAGGCTGCTGTGCCTCCCACCCTGGGTCTCCGGCCAAGAGTCCGGAACCCCTGCCAGGCTCTATCTGAGCTCCAATGCTCACCTAGGAGGATTCATTCAACACTGTCAGATGCTCTCAGGCAGGTCAAACTTCAAGTCACGGACCAAATAAATCCAGGCCATGGAGCCTAACGAAGGGGCCAAGGCAACCGTTCAGACAGAGCCTTGCTGGGCTCCACGGCTCAGTCTCCAAGTCAAACAAGATCTGACCGAGTGGCCTCTGTGCAAACAGCTGCAGCAGGGAGAACCCAGGCCTGTGTTTACACAGAACCTTTCCCCTCAGAAGCCGAAAGCCATTTCAGGACACTCATTAATTAGCTTAATTAAATCTCACGGGGGGGCTCCTGCCCACCCTGCTCCAAGCTGCCTGTTTCACTTGAGCGTGGCTGGGGTATGCAGAGAGGGGAGCTGCACACCCGCACACATGTGTAAACACATCACACTCACAGGCCACCCTTCCTGGGGGGCTGTTTGGAGACCACGAGACTTTGGAGCCTTGTCACTGGCTCTACTAATGGACGAAACCCATGAACAACGCACAGTTCCCTACGTCTGGTCCAAAGGAGGATGTCTAAAAGGGACAAAGCAAACAGCAAGCACTTTTTGTCCCAGTATGCAAATGAGAGAACATCTGTATGCTAATTGTGGACCACGGACCCAGGGGAATTGTTACAGGCTCTGGCTTTGTATCGATATTTGAGAGGCCCTTGGAAATGGCACCCCACTCCAGTACTCTTGCCTGGAAAATCCCATGGATGGAGGAGCCTGGTCGGCTGCAGTCTATAGGGTTGCAAAAAGTCAGACACGATTGAGCGACTTCACTTTCTTTCTTTCTACTGCCGAGTCAGGTCATCAAGAAAACGCTATAAAAACCTTTGAAATTGGTGCCAACCTGTTAGGCTTTTCTGCCTCTGGAATGCCTGTTCCCGCTGATCCATATTAAAGAAACATTCTCAAATCTTTCAGAAGCTGGAACTTGGAAGTTTTCCTCACCGACTGGCAGGCCGAGTGGCCACCCAGGTCATGTTGGAATAGAAGGACTAACCCAGAAATCATCAGTTTTTCCTAAACTCAAAACCTAAGTCAAGCCCTGTCTCCACAATACCTGAAAACATTAGTGGGAAGCCTTTTAAACTTATGACCCCTATGGGCTAGGATGTGCTCTCAAGAGCTATGCTTTCATCCAACCCACGTCCCTGTAAAAGCAGCAGTGTGTACCCGCCACAGAGCTGCACAGAATCTAGGGCCACTCAGTAAACATTAAGAAACCACTACCCTCGTGGAAATAAACCCTTGACCTGAGTCTGCTTGACCTCTCATTTCTCCCTGGGGAGACTCATCAAGGGAAACCAGAGCTGACCCAAAGAGGAAGCTTGAACCTCATGGAATGGCCACGGTTCCACCACCAGCTATGCAAGCTGCCACAGCTGCACTGCCCCACACAAAAGCAGAGCCTTCATCTTTCGGGCAGGGTGCTGGGGGCGGGGAGAATGAAAGCACTCTTAACCTTATCCAGGAAAGCAAAAAGCTAGACCTTTGGAACACAGATGGGCATTTTAAGTTCAGAGCCAGTCTATCCCATTGTGACATACTTAGGATGCTCTAAAAGTCTGAGACAACTTTCCAGTAACAGAGGCTCCTACAATCCTTCGTGGGACCAGCAGCATTACCCAATGAATGCCTTTTAAAAATAGTTTCACTTAATGTAAGAAAAGGTCTTCCCCCGTGGCTCAGACAGTAAAGAATATGCCTGCAATGCAGGAGACATGGGTTCGATCCCTGGGTCGGGAAGATCCCCTGGAGAAGGGAATGGCAACCCACTCCAGTATTCTTGCCTGGAGAATTCCAGGGACAGAGGAGCCTGGCGTATTACATACAGTCCATGGGATCACAGAGAGTTGGACATGACTGAGTGACTAACACAAAAAAGACTTCAAAAATTAAGCAGTCAGTCCAAAGTCTACTGAAAAATGAATGCCAGGTTAGGTGACAAATGTGGGCTGCATGGGAGTTGAGGCCACACCCATTCCTTTCACTATTTCCTGTTCTAGAATCCAGAGAATTCTAACCACCAACATAATATACATGATTTCAGCCCAAACCTAATTTCCAAATGGAAAATATGCATTATACTACTTTCATTAATCATTTTAAAATCTTCACTTTTGAAAAAGTAAAGTCTTTTTTATACTAGTGCCTTCAACAGCGCGCTAAGTCACTCCAGTCGTGTCCGACACTTTGTGACCCTATGAACCATAGCCCACCAGGCTCCTCTTGTCCATGGGATTTTCTAGGCAAAAATACTGGAGTGGGTTGCCATTTCCTTCTCCAGGAGATCTTCCCTACCCAGGTATTGAACCCCAATCTCTTACATCTCCTGCACTGGCAGGCGGGTTCTTTACCACTGGTGCTACCTGGGAAGCCCAGTGGTTTCAAAGGAACTCTTAAATATACAGGAACTCTCTTAAGGTTGCTGTAATCCAACTGACAAATATTTTACTCTCTTTCATGAAGCGGTAGTTTTGTACCATGCAATTAATCTCTCAGCTCTGACAAATGTGGTATGAAGTAGGCATTTAAAATGGAATGGAAATTTCTGTGATTTTTTTTTTTCCCAGACCTTAGCAAATGACCAAACTTGGACTTTTCAGGCTAGAGTACAAATTGAAATAATCTGATAACAATTTAATCCATGATTTACTGCACAACTTATGGTGCTGACACAACTGGAGACATGGTTTTAGTAACTGAGTGACTGAAAACAAGCCAGATAACCATATGTTAATAAAATGATTAAGGAAGTGGAAACAAGAGATGGTCCTTCCAAGATGTATACTGAAGAATCTAACTGAAGAATGGATGTGTACAATGCGAAAAAAAGATGAGTCAATTATAAAGTGTGGTGGGGGTAAGTGCACTGGTTTCCCACCTAAAGGAGTAGAGACCCTCCTCTGCGCTTTATCTTTAGCTACAAATAAGGGAAATGGTGCAGCTGGACACCAGTTGTAAGCCTGTTCTCCAGTGTTCAGGTTGAAGTTCCAACAATCCTACCTGGTTTCGGTCACTTTGGTATTATCTGGCCTTCCTCGTGAATGGCAGACACCAAACAAGGGGCCCAATGGCTGGTGATTCCAAGAAGCCACACTGTGTACACCAATACAGAAACAGCCACTGGATGTCAGGCAGTGCTGTCTGTCACCCTGGCCAAGCAAGTTTCTTATCCTCTCCAGGCCTCAGTTTACTCCTCTGTAATATGGACAATGTAATAGCCCTTTTGCAGAACTATGACAATTAGATGACATAGTCTCAAAGCCCTTGACACAATGTCAGTGTCAAGACTTGCTGGTCTTGACAGAGTTGAAATACACAGACTTGGCAACTGCTGCTGCTGCTGCTAAATCGCTTCAGTCGTGTCCGACTCTGTGCGACCCCATAGACAGCAGCCCACCAGGCTCCCCCCGTCCCTGGGATTCTCCAGACAAGAACACTGGAGTGGGTTGCTCTTTCCTTCTCCAATGCATGAAAGTGAAAAGTCAAAGTGAAGTCGCTCAGTCATGTCTGACCCTCAGCAACCCCATGGACTGCAGCCTACCAGGCTCCTCCATCCATGGGATTTTCCAGGCAAGAACACTGGAGTGGGTTGCCATTTCCTTCTCCAATGCATGAAAAGTGAAAGTGAAGTCGCAACTACCTAAGGTCAAATCCAGGCTTCCCCGGTGGCTCAGTGATAAAGAATCTGCCTGCAATGCACGAGACAAGCACACGATCCCTGGGTTAGAAAGATTCCCCTGGAGAAGTAAATGGCAACCCACTTTATTACTCTTGCCTGGGAAATTCCATGGACAGAGGAGCCTGGTGGGCTATAGTCCAAGGGGTCACAAGGAGTAGGGTCACAAGGAGTCGGACACGAATGAGTAAACAGCAACAACAAAGTCAAATACAGCCAGTACAGAGTCATCCGGTCCTGTGTTTGCCTCCAAGTTCTATACTTTGCGGGACTGACGCTTCTCAACCAAGCAGTTAGTTGAGGCCAAGGTGCCATCAGCTGTTTATCTGGCGTCTGGGTTAACAGTGCTTGGTCCCCATCCACTCCAGGAGCAAAGGAGGTCATCGCAAAGCAGTAGGCATTCCCTATTTCATCAACAGGTGCCAAAGAGAAACAGCGCCAAGCGCTTGGTCAGGCCGGCTCCTAAGTCAACCCTCCCCGGATGGTCACGAATGTGGAACGCGTCCCAGGGGAGCGGGGGCCAGAAGAAGCCAGAGGCGGCTCTCCATGAGTGACCCGTCCGCCAGCAGGCGCGCAGATGGCAGACCCCGAGGGGGGACCGCGGGCCGCCTGGGTCTGGGGGCGCAGCGGCACGTGCTCTCGGGCGTGCCGCGCCACTTCATTCAAACGGGCCCCTACCGGCCACCGCGCGCGTGCGACCCCCACTCCTCGGCCGCCTCCGCGCCCCCGGGACCGCTCAACTCGGGGAAGGGTGGTGCCCATTTGCCTCGGTCTCAGCAGAAGAGGCAGGCGCCCTCCCCTTCGGGCACCTCCCCCCGACCCCGACCCGGGGAGCCCCGGGCAGCACCGCCTGCCGCACTCACCGAGCGTGGCCACCGTGCCGGCCTCGAAGAGCAGGCAGTCCCTGCGGCCGCGCGCCTCCATCAGGACGCTGCTCTCCCCCGAGGCCTCCAGCCGCCGGAGCAGCCGCAGCGCCTTGCTCAGAGCCATGGGCTGCGCGGCCCGGCGCGGCTCCCCGAGCGCCCGCAACTTCCAGGAGTTTCACTTTGCGTCCCCGCCGCGGGCCGGGCTCAGGCTCCTCCCCGGCGGTTCCGCGACCTCCGCCCGGCCCGCCTCCGCCGCGCCCGCGCGCGCCGCCCCGGGCAGGTGAGGGCGCGCGGCCGCCTCCCCGCGGCCCAGCCGGCTCCGCCGAGGCGCCGCGCTCCCCCCAGCGGCCGGGCCGCGGCTGGGTGCGGGGTGGGGGCGAGCTCCGGGCTAGATGGGGGGCTGATGGGGGCCGGGAGCGGAGGGGAAGTGCTTCCGCGGTGGGCGGCAGCCGAGGAGGAAGATTCCACACATTCCTGGACGCGGAGGAGGCTGCCGTCGGCGGGGCGCCCTGAAGCTCCTGCAACGTTACGGGACGCCCCGCGGCCTTATATGGGCCCGCCAAGGGCCTGGCCGGCGCCACTAGGCTAGAAACTGCCGGGGCCGGGCCCTCCGCAGCACTCCGGAGTCCTCCCCAGTCCCGTCTAGGGCGCTGCGCCTCCCTCTCTGGTCTGCTTCTGCGACCCTGGGCGAGTCGACTGTCCTCTGTGACTCAGTGGCCCTAAAGGGTAAAGCGGGATTAGAACGTGTACTTGCTTCATAACGTTGCAGGGGAGGATGGAGTTAATTCGTACAAAGAGCTTGGTGCACGCCTGAGGAGCGGAAAGTGCTCCATCCATGGTGCCTTTTACTAGCTTTCTGTTCAGAGGGTCCTGCGGCCCACTGTCCACACCAGACAGAATTTGGGTAGCGTGGAGTCAAAGGTGGGTTGTCTCTGAGACACTGAGCCCCTGATCTCTGGACCTGCCGCTTACCGTGGGACCTTGACTTCTCTGAACCTGCTTTTCTCTCTTATCAGATGGTGAGGGTACCTTCCCCAGAGGCTTGCAGCATGGGCGTGGAGTCATCGTTCAGAGGAACTGAACACTCCGGGAGTGACAAGCAGGGCAAACTGTGAGGTGCTGATGGTTGCAGGAGTGAGAGTGAAGGGCCTTTTCCCTCCGCCGTGCAACCCCTCCTCCCACTCTGCTGAGTGTACCGCCCTTGACTTAATGAGGGACACTTCAGTCAGCCAGTATATACTCAGGCTATGGACACCAGCATGTATCCGTGCATCCCCCATTAGGACACGTGGCCCATCTAGAATGACTGGCAGCTCAGGAACAGAAAGTATGCCCCTCTTGGCACTGGGTTTTAGCCCGGGTGTTGGGACTGGTCTGCAGGGGAGAGGAGAGAGGACAGGGGAGAGGGCTTACCTGGAGTCACCCTTTGGGTGGGTTTGGGGGTTTCATTTCCTTTTCCTATAGCGGGTGTGTATAGGCCGGCTCCAGACCTCATCCGGGTGTTCTCATCAGACCTCGAATCCAGGTGATTCCCCTCTCACCCCTATTCTGCTCACACGGAGAAAGAAGACTGTGGGTCAGGTAATTTATATATCAGGCATGTTCCAGAAGAAGTAAAGTGCCCGGTGCCAAGGAGGATGGCCACACCCTTGCAGATGTTCAGGAATGAGCAGCAATGACTGACCAGGTAGACCATCCTCTGTGGACCCCTCCCAGGTGTGATTTGGAGAATGAAGGAAATGTGAACAACAGCAGAGATTCGAGTCGCTCCTGAGCATTCTGCCTTCTTGCTCACATATCCCAGTATGATGTGATAAAAGTCCCAGGAAGGATGGTCATAAGTTATCCAAACATTTGTAAAATGGAGACATTGTTTCTGCCTGAGAACAGTGAGCCCATTGAATGAAGCAGAGTAGTCTCTGGCCCCCGTTTCCTTTCCTTTTACAGTCTAAATTCTCTTCTTCCAGGAAGCCTCCCTGTGATGCGGAGGTTCCAGATAACCCCTCACATTCACAGATGTCCACTTCGGCTCTCACCTGCTCACATGTTGCTTGAGAAGTGTTTGTAGAGTTCTTTTTTCTTAGTCTTGTTTCACAAATTAGGTTGTAAGGTCTGTGGAAGGGGATCAAGTCTTTTAAAATTTTCTCTCTCCTCTTTTCTGCCTTTCCATGCGTCACAGCTCTGCCCAGTGACGTGCTGAACATATTTTAGAAACTTTCCTATAGTCCAGACCAGCACTTTAGCTTTACAGCTTAGACACTGTCAGACACAATCAACTGTAAGATGAACTACTATTTCATGTACCACTGAGAAGGGAAAAAATGCTGCCAATTAAACTACGTAATGAAATCATTAGCAATGCCCTGATTTCAGCAGTTATAATGTGCATCTTAGATGCCAGTAATGGCTGTCCCCCTACCTCTGAGAATTGGCTGAATGAACCAAGTTCCTGCTATGTTTTCAGGTCGCTACCCCCTGGTTTGAAGTGGGATGGGTCGACGGGGACAGCAAAGGAAGCCCTGCCCTTTCATCCATGCTTTCTTGATAGACCGAGAGTCACCTAGGCACTGGCCCATTTAGCAGATGGAGAAAGTAAGAGATCCTAACACATTCAAGAAAAAGGTCAGCTCTGAAACCTAAACCATGAGTGCAGCCTGAGAAGACCAGTGGACCCATCTGGGGAATGTTGGGGCACATCCCACTCCTGAGATGCAGAGTTCTCCGGGAAGAACTAAGAAAGAAACAGGGACAATAAGCATAGTTTGCTGACTTTGGAAGCCTGACTGGGAAAACACAAAGTAAAGAGGACAGTGGGCAGAGGGGACAAGAGAGGACGAGAGACCTTTCTAAGACAGGCCAGGCCTGCTCAGATGATGTTTTCATCGGATCATCTTGGCTTCTGAGTTGCAGCTCGAGGGAGCAGTGGGACCAGAGAGGAAGCAGCTGTGACATCCCAGGGGTGCAGGTGTGCGTGGTCATGGGCGCTGGGAGTGAGTGGAGAGAAACAGTTGGGTTGGGGTAGTTCTTTGAATTCTGTGAGCCCACGAGGTTTGCTGCTAGAGTGGACGTGGAATAATAGAAGGAGGCAGGAGTTTGGTGATACCATGATATTTTTGGCCAGATCACCTGGAAAGATGGAATTGTCATCAGGTGAGATAAAGATGAGATGGTTGGATGGCATCACTGACTTGATAGACATGAGTTTGAGCAAGCTTCGGGAGCTGGTGATGGACAGGGAGGCCTGGCTTGCTGCAGTCCACGGGGTTGCAAAGAGTTGGACATGACTGAGCGACTGAACTGAACTGAGCTGAGATAAAGATGGCCATTGGAGGAGCAGGTGGCTGAACAGGCAGGCAGATTGGGGCATGTTAGTTCGGACACGACTTAGCAAACACCAACAAAATTTTGAGATGCCTGTTAAAGATCCAGGTGAAGGTGTCAAGTGGGCAGTTGGTTATGTAAGTTGGAGTCCAGGGGGAGGTTCAGGCAAAGGAGTAAATATGAAGGCTGTGAGCATCCCCAGGGTGTTTAAAGCCTTGGTCTGGATGAGTTGACCACAGGCTGAGTGCTGGTCAGAAAGGGAGGAGTGGGAGCTGAGCCTAGGGACACTCTGGTCTGGGGTGCTGAGGGCAAGGAGGGGGCCCACAAGGTGGGGGACCACCAGCCGTTACCCGTCCTAGGATCCAAAGGAAGGAATCATCCCAAGGAGCTGACGTCAGGCAAGGATGGCAAAGGCCACTCTGGATCCAGGACAGGGCTGGTCCTTTGAGTTTTGTCGCATAGAGGTTTTGACCACCCATTAGGAGAGCAGTCTGGGGACATGGGAGGGGATACAGGGAGCTCTTTTTTACAGCCCATTTCTTCTTGCATGGCCCTCTGTGGAGCCAGGCATCTAGGTGTCGACTCCAGGTGTTGAAAGCAAGCAACACACTTGGAGACCGTCATTCTGAACCCCCTCAGCTTCTCCTGGCGAAACGCTCCATTGTTCTAATTACTCTGGGTCCATCTTCCAGTTTCCTCGCCTGGAAATGTGTGGTGTGCACGCTGGACACAACTGTCTAATAAGGCTCTCACTCACGTGGCACACGATTGAGGCAATGATCCACAGTCACTGCTGGGCTTGTTTCAATTTCATGTACCTTTGTACTCTCTTTAAAAGGGTTTCATTAAACATACAACAAATTATGACTTAACTTTCATACCTTAATAAAAGTTTCCATCTAAATGCATTCACAGATTAGAAGATACTCTTTTGTCTAGAACACGGGCCCTTTTAGGGAGTTGAGAAGAATGTGATCACTGTAATATACTGGCTGAAAGACTCAGCCCAGCCCAGATGAGCTTTATCGAGTCTCTGTGTGTACTGACTGGCTGGCTTTAAAAGGTTTCTAGCCCTAACTTTTAGAAAAAAAATTGAAAGTTTTTCAAAGTACTTTTCCTATGCGATATTTAATTAGCCATTAACAACACTGTGGATATTTAAAGCTAAAAACTATTATTCTTAAGTCATTAATTAACTGATTCATTCATTTACCCAGATTACAATCTCCCATAAACTTGTTTAGTCACCAAAGAAATTGCATAACCTTGCAGACTGGTGTCATTTTTCTAAACAACAATTATTTAATATCATCGGATATTGTTAGTCTTCACATTTCCGAGGGTCTTGTAAATGTCATCACTTTCCATAGTTTGTGTGATCTGCACATGTAATGTTGACACAATCTGACTGATGCATCTCTAAACCCCCTTTCGTTTTTGTTTTTTGCTGTGGCCTCTCTTGTGGAGCATGGGCTCCAGGGCTCTCGTGCCTGAGTAGCTGTGGTGCGTGCGCTCAGCAGTTGTGGTACACCGGCTTAGTTGCTCCTTGGCATGTGGGATCTTCCCAGACCAGGGGTCAAACCAATTCCCCTGCATTCACAGGGGAATTCTTAACCACCTTATCACCAGGGAAGTCCTCTTAACCCTCTTCAGATACACAACTTTCCCTTCCATTTCTTTTTTTCCCTTGCAATTTACTTGTTGAAAAAACTAGCTCGCATGCCCAGCAGCCCTCACAGACTGCCTTTTGCTGAGTGTTCCCATGGTATCGTTTAGCGTGTCCCCTTGCTTTGTGCTAACTGCTAAGTCACTTCAGTCGTGTCCGACTCTGTGCGACCCCACAGATGGCAGCCCACCAGGCTCCACCGTCCCTGGGATTCTCCAGTCAAGAACACTGGAGTGCTTTGCCATTTCCTTCTCCAATGCATGAAAGTGAAAAGTGAAAGGGAAATCGCTCAGTCGTGACCGACTCTTAACAACCCCATGGACTGCAGCCCACCAAGATCCTCCATCCATGGGACTTTCCAGGCAAGAGTACTGGAGTGGGGTGGATGACCTGTAATATAGCTCAGTAGTTGGATTCAGAAGCTCTAGCAGATTCTATTTCCTGGCTAGATATGTTCTTCCCATCAGGAAGCACAGGTCTGACTGCTTCTCTTTGTGATGTGAATGAAGCCACTGAGCTTCAATTCTGTCGTGCCTGCAAGCCAGTTATGCTCTATTATATTGCTTTCTTGATCTGTAGCCTTTTTTGTCTAATCACTAAGTCCTGCCTAATACTTTTGTGACCCCATGGGCTGTACTTCACCAGCCTCCTCTGTCCATGGGATTTCCCAGGCAAGAATATGGGAGTGGGTTGCCATTTCCTTCTCCAGGGGATCTTCCCAACCCAGGGACGGAACCTGTGTCTCCTACATTGGCAGGCAGTTCTTTGCCACTGAGTTACCTGGGAAGCCCCCATTCTAGTAGCAAAAATTCTTCTTAAAAAACAGAAAATTCCCATCTACTATTTTTTACCTGATGGCAACACAAACAAAAGCGGTAGAACATGATTCTTTTCCTTTATTTACTAGAGTTCAAAATAATGAGTTACTTTGAACTCAGTGAATTGGTCTATTAACATCCTCCAATAGTGACCAACTAGTTATATTTTTTTCACTTTCATTATGAACTCCTATTTGAGTTTAAACAGACTTGATGTGTTCCAGTCCCTTGCAGTCTTATCCTTATTGATGCTCAAAATGTTTCCTCTTTGGCCACTGGAAGCATCTTTAAGTTGGCTCCGGGCTCCTCTTGCAGAGAAAGCAATGGCACCCCACTCCAGTACTCTTGCCTGGAAAATCCCACGGACGAGGAGCCTGGCGGGTTGCAGTCCATGGGATCACGACTGAGCGACCTCACTTTCACTTTTCACTTTCATGCATTGGAGAAGGAAATGGCAACCCACTCCAGTGTTCTTGCCTGGAGAATCCCAGGGACAGCGGAGCCTGGTGGGCTGCCGTCTGTGGGGTCGCACAGAGTCGGACACGACTGAAGTGACTTAGCAGCAGCAGCAGCAGCAGGGCTCCTCTTGACAGGACCCCAAAAGTCCTTGATTGTTTCCTTGCCTTCTAGAATGAAATACCAAGCTCATCTTGTACATTTTCTGCTCTTAAGAGTGGGAATTAATCATTTCTTTAAGAAGCCCCGATTCTCTTTGGTCAAAAACAGTATTTGAAGACCACATTTGGTCATTTAGAAATTTTACCCTCATGGTCTCAGACCCTGTCTGCATATTAATGCAGGCCCGTTTTACCCAGTTAAGCTCATTTTCTCTAAGACAATTATTTGAAGCTGCTCCTCCCTCCCACCCCATCTCCTCCACACCCTACTCTCAGAAATTCACTGGCCTCACGCTTCCCTGAGAAAGTGGAGACCCGAGAAGAGAACGCCCTCACTTTTCATCCCTGAAGCTCCCACATCGTCTTCTTTTCCTGCAATGACAGGGAGGAAAACTTGACCATGAAGGTTCTCCAGCGCTTTTGTGTAAGCTCTGTGGTCTGGAAAAAGACACAAACTTCAAACAGCTGCAAGAACAGCTTCCAACAAACAGCTCTCCTGGGGAAAGACTCGAGCTTCTGCATCGATAGCAGTCCTGCTCCCCTCAATGTGCTCAGACCCTGTCCCTCTTCCTTCCCAAGGACTCGGTCCCTTCCCTTAGCCCCACCGTCTGGGTCACCGAACCCCCTCTCTTCTGGATCATGCCCCGCAGGGTCCAGATGTGCTCCAGGATCTCCCACTATAAGGGGGAGACCCTCCGCCCACCCCGCTCCCCACAGCGCTTCCCAGAGATCATAAACTTGAAATGAAGCCAGTCTGTGGGACTCAGGGGTGTCGGAGGCCAGCTGGAGCTGTCCACCCAGGGCTGTTAATTTCACATCACACTCGCCTGGTAAGCCTCGCCTGGGCCCATCTCTCCTCCTGACCACTGCATCCACCCTTCTCTGGACTCGCAGTAACTGGCCTGTTTCCGCACCTCGCCCCACAGCACGGCGGGCAAAGCATGGCACCCCCTTGTTACTCGGGCATGGTCCCCTTTATGCCCCAGCTCTCCTTCTACCACCCCCCCAAGGTCCAGGCTTGCTGCCCTTCCTGGGTCCCCGACAAACCAGGTCCCAACTCAAGGTGCCAGTGTGAACCGTCGTCCACTGGCTGCGTCCTTCTCAGCTTGCTTCCTTCCCACACGAGATGCCCTCAGAGGGAGCGCATCATACTATTTCCTACCCTTCTACCTATCCTGTTGTTACCCTCAGTGGCAGGGATTCATCTGACTCCACACATCTGTGCTTTACTCGGTCACCTTCACTCAGATAGAACCAAGCAAACTTTAAATGCATGAACTCGGCAGCCTGACGGCTGGCTTTGAATCCTAGGGCCATACTTTCCGAGCGGGGCAACCTTGAGCAACGAGCTGAACTTGGCTGCCGCTGATTCTGAATCTTTTGTGAGAATTAAGGGCGCTGTGAGCATTAAGATAGGCGGTGCAGGAGTAAAGAATCCACCTGCAGGAGGTGCAGGAGACACGGGTTCGACCCCTGGGTTGGGAAGATCCCCTGGAGCAGGAAATGGTAACCCACTCCAGTGTTCTTGCCTGGGAAATCCCATGGACCGAGGAGCCTGGTGGGCTAGAGTCCATGGGTCACAAAGAGTCAGACATGGCTGAGCATGCACACACGCGCACGCACACGCACATGCACACACACGGTGTGGAACAGCGCCTGCCCCACAGTGACACTACACTGGCGTCAGCCATCCCTGCTGTCGCCCATTGTACATTTCAGGGCCATGTCTATACAGTTATGGCTGGACACCCAGCACCTGGCATCCTGGATCCCCTGTTGAGTGAAGGAATGAAGGACACGTGGACACCCGCATGCAACTGGCCTGGAAACCGAGCATCTCAGGTAGACACTGGGCCAATGGCAGCTCAGATGATACAGGCCTTTGCGTTTCATTGCCAGAGGCTAGACCTGGAATACA
The DNA here is from genome assembly GCA_935064755.1 of Tragelaphus eurycerus. NCBI lineage: Eukaryota > Metazoa > Chordata > Mammalia > Artiodactyla > Bovidae > Tragelaphus > Tragelaphus eurycerus. Next base: position 16,934,932 of record CAKXYN010000039.1, on the reverse strand, counting down.
CAAGAGAAGGACTGAGCAGCTGCAGCCGTGGGAGAAGTGGGAGGTCCGTCTGTGTTCTCCATCGCAGGCAGCCCCTGCTGGCTGTCCAACCGTGAGGTCCTTCTAGCTCCCTGGCATCGCCTTCCTAGACATGGCCGTGTGTCTTGGCCACTGTCCACCCCACTGGGGTTGGGAAGCCTCGCAGTGCAGGAGAGGTCTGGGGTCACCTGGCTCAGGTCCCAGCAAAGTGTGCCTCGCTCTGCTGGCCATGGCCTTGGGGCAGGGGTTGGACATCATTAATAGGAGGGGTTGCTTGGAGGTTCATTTTATTAGGTTATTATCTTTTGTAAACAGGGAGCATGAGGCACTGATCTGTGCACGCGTGCACACACAAACACACACACAACTGGACTTATGACCTCACGGTGGGGGGGATAGCTGAGTCTGGGCTCTCATCAGTTTTCCTCACAATCCAAGAGCGTGACCCCTCGGAGCCTCCTAGACACAGACTGAACCCCGTCAGGCTGCCTGGCAGCTCCGCCACCCCGCAGCCGTGGTGCGCCCGGAGCCCGGGTGACGCAGCATCTCAGGCGGGTTTGTGTGGCGCCTGCCCTCCGTCCGGGTCTCCTTCTGAAAGCCAGCGACCCCTGAGGCCGATGCGTCCGTTCAGAGACGGGTCCATGGGGGCGCCTGCGGGCCAGGGCCCGGGAGCCAGGGGAGCTGCATTCGCACCTCTGGCCAAGACCGAGCTCCGCTCACAGGTGTGCGGGCTGCCAGTCCAACCTTGGCCCCGCCCCTCATCACGACGGGAAAAACAACCCGAGGCGCACCTGTGGTGTGTGTGTGCGCGGGGCTCTTCTCAAGCCAAGAACAGCTAGGACCTGCCTGTCCATTGTTCGGTTCAATTCCACACTCACGGAGAGCCTTTTCCAGGGGCCGGGTGGCTGTTCAGGGTGGAATCTGGCTGTTCAGTTAACCCAAGAAGCTCTGACAACAAAGGTCTGCCCCCTCTCCCCACCCCGAAAGAGCTGGGCCAGTAGGTGGGTGTGGTGGGAAGGGGGGTGGGGGGAGGTGGGGAGGGTCAGCTGCCCAGCCCCTCCCCCCGCAGTTCCTGCCAAAGAGGAAGAGCAGGCCTCTCAACAGCGCTCCCATTTCAGAATGGGGGTGCCTCTTTCCCTTCTATTCTTAATTCTTCTCCAGAAACACCCTTTTCCTGAGGGGGTTACAAGACCCATCCATGGAGGAAAATGCCAACTGTTTAATATTAAGACCTCTGTACCTCATCACTCCAAGAGCGTGGAGAAAAAAGTTACAGAGGGGTGAGTTTTGGTTTCACATCCAGAAGAACTTTTTAGCAGTTAGATGCGTGTTATAGTTTAAAAAAGGGGGACTGCCTTTGTAGAAGTAGCACCCCATCTTTGGCTAGATGCAGGCAGTGGCTGGATACTGACCCCATCCTGTGGGTATGTAAGAAAGGAGAAACTTTATGTTTCTGTTTTTCTATGTTTGAAAAGTTTCAAAATATAAATTTTAGGGAATTAAAAATAATATAAATTTTAAATAAACTACAAATAAAATGTACATCTAAAATAAACTGTGCTTTTTCAACTTAAAAATTCTCTCAATAACAGCATATTATTGCTAATGTATCAGAGGTACGTAGGAATGCTTTGGCTGGAAGTAACAGAAAACTCACGTATAAAAGTCTTAAAATAAACAAGAAGTCTCATGGTAGAGCATCTAGAGTTAGGGTAGCAATTCAGGAATGTCATCAAAGATCAAGGTGAGGTCCTTCTTTCTTTTCCTTTATTCTTAACACAGTGGCCTGTTGACTCATGATCACAAAATGGCTGCTTCAGCTCCAGGCATCACACTAATGTCCAAGGTAGAAAGAAGAGAGGAATCTAGGTCAGTGGTATCTAAACAGCTTCCCCAGAAGCTCCTAACAAATTGTGTCACATGACCCCCTCTTAGAGACTTTCCCTCTCTCTTCAGTTGAAATGGACAAGAGAGAAAGGGGTGGGGGATGAATGGGCTTGTGTCTAACACAGCCAGCATCCGATCATCTGGTTATTTTAGCGTAAGGCTTAATGCTGCCTACAGTTATAAATTATTTTAACTGTTCCTGATGTCATGTATCTCCTCCCAAAGCAATCATGGGGAAATGGAGAAGACAGCAAGGATTTCTGATTTGCTCATTGAATGCGAAAGCCCCGATAGGACTTACTAAATACCAGGTTCTCCAAATGTCTCATCTGCCGTTTTTTCTGTTGGCGACACTGCCTTCTGACCCTCTACTTTGGTATTTTATCTATTTGACAGAATTTGTTTTTTAACTGGGGCGCTAACAAGCTCAGCAGGCTCATATGGTTTTCCTCCTCTGCTAACTAATACACAGATCACTGGTATTTTCAACTTAGCTCTGGAATTAGGAGGCCACCATGTTGCTGTCCCCAGTGGACATGTTTCCACAGGGAGTGTGGAAGAAAAATCGTCAGATAAAAAGCTGACAGTCACCAAAACAATATTACAGCATTTTTTGCAGATCAAACTATGTGACTATTTCAACCACAAAAGTGAACATGAAATAACTTCTCTGACAAAAGAGGATCTGGGACTTCCCTGGTGGTCCAGTGCTTAAGACACTGCACTTCTGCTGCAGGGGATGCAGGTTCAATTCCTAGTTGGGGAAGATCCTGCATGTCCGGTGGCACAGCACCCCCCCCCCAAAAAAAAGGATCTGCCACAGTTTAGTGAGCACAATAAAAAGAATAAAGGAGCTGTTACCTCAGGTCACCCGGCTCACACCTGTCTTACAAGTCTTTACTTTTGTGACTTCCTGGTGAATTGAAATTTTTCTGTGAGGCAACATCTGTCTTTGATTCTCTTCTTTTACACGAGGTTAGCTTTGCATCTTTTCTTAGTGCCCATGGAATGTCTTAGCAGTTAAGGTTCCCAGTCACGTTTTCCCCTCCAATTTTACTGAGATGTAACTGACATATAACATTATAAGAGTTTAAAGTTAGAGGAGGTAGTCTGCTTGATTCTCCATGAGGATATGGCTTTTGTGCTACAAAAACGTCCCACGGTTTGTGGTTTTGTTGTAGCCACACATTCTGGGAAACAAACTCACTCGGAAGGACAGTGCAGATAGTGGAGTGCAGTTTATTACACCGGCGGGCCCAAGGCAGAGTCTCCTCTCAGCCAAGGACCCCGACCAGTTTTTCTGAGAATCTTATATACCTTAAGTGTACATGCCCAAACCCACCTCCCCAAATTCCCTGAAACTAGTCTGAACAAAGGAAAAGAAAAATACAATCAAAGTTAACCTGTGATTCGTATGCCTTAAGCCTAGGTAGTTAACAGCAGACAATTATCTATAGGCCTGGGGTCATACCCCAATAATCATAAAGAATTTATGATTCTATTTGGTTACACAGATAATTAGGGTATTCTTTTAGGCAACAGAGAGTCTAAGTACGAGCCCTGGGGCTCTTCCTTTCAGGGGGCCTGGTTTTCCAGTTGGTCTGTCGTTTCCATAGATAACCGGGCATAGAGCCCAAGGTCCACAGTCCGGCCCGAGGTGGAGTCCTGCTCTCCAGATGGAGCCTGTTCTGTCTCCTCCTTCATTCCCCACTCTTGATGCTCTTAACTCATAGTATGAGCATCATTCATAGGGATATATTGCACCCTGACTCTCCGACCTCCAATTTGGGAGAACGACACCAACCTTTGGGTTACAAAGTCCATAATACATTGTAAAATAAAGGGTCCACAAAGCAGAACTATCAAGGCAACTATAACAATGGTAAATACAGTTCTCCACCAATCACCCTTCACCCAAGATAGGACCGAAGTCCAAAAAGGAAGATTATCATCGGACATAACTTTTACCTGACGTTTCATGTCATCTAGAGTGGCTGATGCTAAAGCTGAAACTCCAATATTTTGGCCACCTCATGCGAAGAGTTGACTCATTGGAGAAGACTCTGATGCTGGGAGGGATTGAGGGCAGGAGGAGAAGGGGACGACAGAGGATGAGATGGCTGGATGGCATCACTGACTCGATGGATGCGAGTCTGAGTGACCTCCGGGAGTTGGTGATGGACAGGGAGGCCTGGCGTGCTGCGGTTCATGGGGTCGCAAAGAGTCGGACACGACTGAGCGACTGATCTGATCTGATCTGATCTGAGAGTGGCTGATATACAGCCAGATAAATCAGGAATATATACACAACATTCAACTTTAATCATAGCACAGGTCCCTCTTTGTACTGAAACTATGGTTAGTCTCAAGATGATACCAGCAAGTCCTTGTAGCAGCAGTTGATTGTAGAGCTTCATCTCTTTTTCTTCTTTAAGATGATCTTGGTTTCATGGGGATCAGTGGGGTCCTTTTGTATAGTCCACTCGGTGTTCTCAGGGTCTCGTGGTATGCCCTCTTCACCCTCATGTGGTGGACCCAGGGAGTGACACCTGCAACTTTAACTGCAGCAGGACTGGTTAGGAGTCATGTTTCCAGTCCTTGACCGCACCTGATCCCCGGGCACAAATTCGTGAATCTGTTCCCCAAGGGGGAATGGCACCCTTTCTTGTACAAACTTAGTTACCTGATTTACTACCTTACCCAGTTGTTCCATCTGCTGTGAAATCTCATCTCCCCTTACCTGAGGCAAATTTGTTGACACCTGTTTTATTATGGGAGGGGGCCTCCCATACACAATTTTGTACGGAGAAGAGCCATGGGACTGTGGGGTCATCCTGAGTCCAAGCAGAGCTGTCGGAAACAAGTCCACCCAGGAACCATCAGTCTCTAAGATCCACTTAGAGAGTCTCTTTAAGTGTCCGGTTGGTTCCTTCCACCATCCCAGAATTCTGGAGCCTGTATGTTGTATGTAATTTCCACTTGATGTTTAAAGTGCTGCTTACTTGCTATACTAAATCAGCTACGAAGGCCGGGCCATTGTCCGCTCCAATGCTGGTAGGAAATCCAAATCTGGGAACCATCTCCCTAAGCCGGCACCAGGCTACTTCTGATGCTCTTTCAGTCCAGGTAGGAAAAGCTTCTACCATCCCGAGAAGGTAGGTATTATTATGACCAGCAGGTAATGGTAGTGTTGGTGGGGTTTCATTTCAGTGAAGTCCACCTCCAGGTGTTCAAAGGGCAATGTGCCTTTTACCTGAATCCCTGGAGGCTTCTGTCTGTGCCGAGAGGCAGCACTGACCTGTGGGCAGGCGGTGCAGTTCTGAGACTCTGTCCTGCATAGGGAAGAGAGGCGGGGAACCGAGAAATATTTTCAAATAAGCTCTTCCAGTTTATCATGGCCTAAATGGGTTGCTTGGTGTGTTTGGCTTACCAGAGTGGGTGCCAGCTCCTCCACTACCAATAATTTGCCACTTGGCAATTCCCACCATCTCTTTTCAGTCTTGATGGCCCCTTCTGCTTTGGCTAGTTGGTTTTGGGCTTCAGTGTATTTTGGAGAGTCTAGCATTAGCTCAGGTAGCTCTGCCAATATGAGAGCTTTAATAGGGGCTTCACTTGTCACCCCCAAGCCCTCGGCTGCTTACTTAGCAGTCTTATCTGCCAGTCTGTTCCCTGAGCCCGGGGGGTATCCTCTTTTTGACGTCTCGGTAGTGTATGACTGCAACCCTTTCTGGTTCCCAGGCAACATCTAATAGGGTCTTAATTTCTTTCTTATTTTTAATATATTTTTCACTCGCTATCAGAGGCCTCTCTCCTTATACAGCGCCCTGTAGTGTGGCAAAAGCATACCTGGAGTCTGTTTGCATACCTGTCAATGTTTGTCTTCTTACCTTTTGACAGCTGGAGGGCCTGGATTAGAGCATATAGTTCAGCCTGTTGAGCGGACCAGTGTGATGGCAGAGAGCTAGCCTCGACGATGGTTTCTTCCATGACAACCGCATATCCCGACAGTCATTGTCTTTGTTTGACCAGGCTGGTGCCATTGGTGTATAGGACCCAATCTGGGTCCGGGATTAGAGTCTCTCAAGTCAGATCTGCTGGCATATTTCCTTACAATCATGTGAGGGCCCACCTTCTCCCACAGGAAGGAGAGTGGCCGGATTCAGGGCCTGACAAGGCTCAGCAGTAACATGGGGGTTCTCACATAACAGTCCTTGGTATTGAGTAATCCGGGATGTCGACAGCCATTTATGGGGGTCCCCTCTCAGGAGAGTGTTGACCTCATGCGGGACTTTTACAAACAAATCTTGGCCCAAAGTCAGCTTGGTTGCCTCCCGGACCAGTAAGGCAACCGCAGCAATTGCCCGTAAGCATGGCAGCCACCCAGTGGCAACACTGTCCAGCTGGTTAGAGACAAGCCAAGGGTCTGTCCCGTGTCCCCAAAGTCTGGGACAACACTCCCCTAGCCACCTCGTCCTTTTCAGGCAGGTAAAGAGGAAACGGCTTAGCAAGGTCTGGCAGGCCCAAGGCGGATGCTGATGTAATTGTACAGGGTTTGAGTTCTATTACCAGTGGGACTTGTTCTGCAAGCCTGGGGTGGATTGTCTTCCGCCCAGACCTCAGGGGATTGTTGAGTTAACTCTCTCTCTCGACTGTTTAGCTTTCCGATTTCCCTTCCGGAAGATCATGCAATCTCCATCCATCTTGAGGGGTTACTGAGAGGACGAGTAAATAGGTGGTTGAGCCCACTTGAACAGTGGGTCTTTTGTGGGGGGAAAGGTCACTTGTGCCCCCAATTTAGACAGCAAGTCTCTTCCTAACAAAGGTACTGGGCATTCAGGGATGTATAAAAATTCATGAGTCACTTGGTGTCCCCCATCTAACATTTTCAGGGTAGGCTAGAGACAAAAAGGCTGCATTTATCACCACCTGAGACCCAGGAGCCTCTGGCTGGGTCTATTGGCGTATAAAGTCTATAGGCTTCCACAGTCTTTCGCAGAACTCAGAGGGTGATTCGCCTTCCCTTTGAATCACTTCTGAGGGTTTTGTGATGCTCATAGCTTTTCGGGCCCCCCTCTTGAGACCTTGTAAAGTAGCCTGATATCTCTCCAAGTGGCCCCCCTTCCTCTGTGTCACAGTCCCAGTTGGGCCTCTCATCCACGGTGGCTAGTTCTGCCCACCACTGCGGGTTTGCAGAACCCTCAGGTGCCATTGCTCTTAACCATTTTTTGGCCTCAGTTAGGATCCTGTGTCTCTCCTCAGTGCTGAAGAGGGAGACGAGTAGTGGGATTATGTCATTCTATGTAGAGCGGTGGGTTCAAAAAATAGCCTCCATTAGCCTAATCATGGCTTGTGGCTCCCCCGAGTACGGTGGAGCATGTCCTGAACTGGAGGCTGTTGTAGCTCTCTGAGGGGCATCTGTAGTGGGGTTCTTTCCCCCTGTTCCTTGGTGGAGAGCAGCCTCTGTCTAATTGCTGCGTTTTCTTCCCCCTTCCCATTAGTACTCACGGGGAGAGGTGGATACAATCTAGGAGGTCCAGCTGAGGTGGAATTCTGGGGGCACTGACCAGAGGTCTCCATCGCTGGGATTGGAGCCTGCTGAAATGGCAGCTCTACAAACTCCAGGGGAGCTGACGGAGGAGCAGCGGCTGCTGCAGGAACTTCACCTGGCCCTGGATTGGGCAGTAAGGCGGCCTCCGGTCCTGGTGGAGCCCTGGGAGGCAGGCATGTCATTATCCAGTATGGTGGAGGAGTCAAGTCGTCCCTGTCCAAATCCTGTAGACTTTCCTTTTTATCATCAGTCAATTTTTGTGCCATTAATATTTTTCCCTTTCCCTTCTGGATACAGAACCTTGTCCAAGTAGGAGGGTCTTGAGCTAACCCTACCCATGAGTCAATATATGGATATTGATCCGGGTGTCCTGGCTCTCCTGTGACTACTGTATAGACTGCTTCCACTATTTTTAAGTTCATGGTGTTCTCTGGTGGCCATCCTACTCCCACAGGGGGCCATTCGACCTCACAGAGTATGTGGAGGCGGTTAGGCTTCATCTTTACCCCACAGTCTCCTCCAAATCCCTTCTTTAAATTTTTAATCATGCACTCCAATACAGTTGCCTTAGACTCACTTCCCCCATCTTGCTCACCTTCTCAGACCTTCTTCTACTTTTCCTTTTCGTTCTGTCTACAAAGTTCTCAGTACCCTATCGACTTCTGATATTTCCACTCAATGACACTTAAATTGCCATTCTGCCTCCTTCCTAACTGAAGTGAGAAGAGCCTTACCTGCCAGATCCCAGAGGGAGAAGGTGGATTGGCGTGTCTTCACCTGCCGGTCAGCACAGCCAAACCAGAACACCATGTCCAAGACTGTTTCTCCCTTAACTTTTAAAGTCCGTTCTGCCTTGGTGGGCTTGATCAGGTGCGGATGAAAATACAGATGGGTTAAATATCCCACGTTCCAGGCCATCTCTGGAAAAGCCAATTCGTACTCATTTATGTATCCCCCTTCCTCTAGCCTGACAATTCTGAGGGGGTCAAGAATTTCATAGCAGATGGGACACCTACTTGGGGAGGGTAGAATACAAGCACACAAAAACCAAGTTTCTTCTCCTAAAAATCCCCTGGCAATTGCTTGGTAATAATTTTCCCCAAGAAGGCGTGGACACCACCTCCTAAATGACCTTCACAAATTTTCTTCCTAAGCCCGAACACGCTCGTCAACCTGTGTACCAAGCAATCACTGCTGCCTGCCTACTCCAGGCTCCTGTGGGTCTGTGCCCCTTCTAATCCCTCCCAGGGGGGTGATCAGGCCCCCTCTTCCACCCTGCCGGGTGGGTTCCTCCTCACCTGAGCGCTCAGTTCCCCTGCTGCCGTCCACTACCTGCTAACGTGAAAGGTCCAGGCATTGAGAAGCAGAATCCTTCCAGAAGGGCGAGGCGCCCTCCCCCTCTAGAAGATTCGAGCTGCAAGGCCTCAGAGTAGTCCCAAATTGGACTTGTCTCCTCAAAGTGAGGAGTTTCCCGGCCCACGCACCAAATGTAGCCACGCGTTCCAGGAAACAAACTCACTCAGAAGGACAGTGCAGATAGTGGAGTGTAGTTTATTGTACCGGCGGGCCCAAGGCAGAGTCTCCTCTTAGCCAAGGATCCCGACCAGTTTTTGTGAAAATCTTATATACCCTAAGTGTATGTGCCCAAACCCACCTCCCCAAATTCCCTGAAACCAGTCTGAACAAAGGAAAAGAAAGATACAATCAAAGTTAACCTGTGATTCGTATGCCTTAAGCCTAAGTAGTTAACAGCGGACAATTATCTATAGGTCTGTGGTCATACCCCAGTAATCATAATAGAATTTATGATTCTATTTGGTTACACAGATAATTAGGGTATTCTTTTAGGCAACAGAGAGTCTAGGTATGAGCCCTGGGGCTCTTCCATTCGGGGGGCCTGCTTTTCTAGTTGGTCTGTCGTTTCCATAGATACCTGGGCATAGAGCTCAAGGTCCACAGTCTGGCCCGAGGTGGAGTCCTGCTCTCGAGATGGAGCCTGTTCTGTCTCCTCCTTCAGTTTTTAGGCATATTTGTGATGCGTGAACTGAGACTCCACACCCAGCTCCTAAGTGGCCTCTAGGGCGCAGAGGGTCTCCAGTCACGGTGGCCATTTTCAGCGTGACTTGCTTCTCAATGTCCAGGCGGCCCCCAGCGGCTCACATGCCTTTTTTTAGACAGTAGTGTTGACTAGACGGCCAGGTTTGTTTGTCTCTCTATATCCGGAAGTTTGCTCACAGTGAGTTAAATAAGCCTTCTCTGCCTCTTGGTGCCAAGACTCCCCAGGAAGTAGTGAGGATATACTCAGAGCTTACTTTCCCCTCGCTTCCCATTCTCTCTGCCACAACACGTCCTGCCCATCCCAACACCCTTCATACAAAAATCCAAAGCCCCACCCTGAGTCAAACAGCTGTCAAAGGAAAGACTTTTCCTTTCTCCTCAAGGCTGGACGACTTTCCATTTCTCCCTCCTTTGGCCAAGGATGACAGTAGGTCTTCGCTCTGCCATCACTTAAGCTGGTGCTGAGCCTGAAGGGCCCCCGGGGATTTTGCATAAAGCCTGATGGATCAGAATCAGGCATCCGGCTCAGACAGCTGACCTGGGTGATCACCCAGAACCTCCAGGGCTAAGTGGAAACTACCGCCCATCCACTTGTGAAATTACTCAGCCCTCCCTCTCAGGACATTCCTTCAGGGTCCAAATTATAAGAAAAAGGAAAAAGGAGGAGAAGCAATTACGAGAAAAAGAATAGGACTCGGCTGACGAAATGTGAGATGAGAGTTGTTAGGTGAGGAAACTGACTTTGTCTTTAAAGTGAATCACCCAGATGTCTAAGAATCTGATGAAAGGTGCAAATCCCTTTTCCCAGAAAAAAATGTAAAATACGCATATAATTTGTTTACAATTCCATGTGATTCATTGTCACACATCCCCTAGTCATATAGGGACCATAGGTTAAGGATTCCTCTTTTGGAAGCAAGTTAGAAGCTGCTATCAAAAGTACCTCTTTTTTACATTGCTGTTTTATTTTTATTTGTTTATTGCTGTGCTGGGTCTTTGTCGCTTCATGGGATTTCTCTTGTTACCTTGTGGTGAGTGGGGGCTACTCTCTAGTTGCAGCGCATGAACTTCTCCTTGTGGTGGCTTCTCGTGTTGCAGAGCGCGGGCTGCAAGCGTGTGGGCTCAGTAGCCATAGCTCCCAGGCTCTAGAGCACAGGCTCGTTGTGGCCAGTTCAGTCCAGCCATGCAGTCGTGTCCGACTCTTTGCGACCCATGGACTGCATGCAGCATGCCAGGCTTCCCTGTCCATCACCAACTCATGGAGTTTACTCAAACTCATGTCCATTGAGTCGGTGATGCCATCCAACCATCTCATCCTCTGTTGTCCACTTCTCCTCCCGCCTTCAATCTTTTCCAGCATCAGGGTCTTTTCAAATGAGTCAGTTCTTCACATCAGGTGGCTAAAGGATTGGAGCTTCAGCTTCAGCATCAGTCCGTCCAATGAATATTCAGGACTGAGTTCCTTTAGGATGGACTGGTTGGATCTCCTTGCTGTTCAAGGGACTCTCAAGAGTCTTCTCCAACACCACAGTTCAAAAGCATCAATTCTTTGGCGTTCAGCTTTCTTTATAGTCCAGCTCTCACAATCATACATGACTACTGGAAAAACCACAGCTTTGACTAGATGGACCTTTGCTGGCAAAGTAATGTCTCTGCTTTTTAATATACTGTCTAGGTTGGTCATAGCTTTTCTTCCAAGGAGCAAGTGTCTTTTAATTTCATGACTATAGTCACCATTTGCAGTGATTTTGGAGCCCCGAAAAATAAAGTCTCTGCTTCCATTGTTTTCCCATCTATTTGCAATGAAGTGATGGGACTGGAAGTCATGAAATCATTTTTTGAATGTTGAGTTTTAAGCTAACTTTTTCACTCTCCTCTTTACTTTCAAGAGCCTCTTCAGTTATTCTTCACTTTCTGCCATAAAGGTGGTATCATCTGCATATCTGACATTATTGATATTTCTCCCAGCAATCTTGATTCCAGCTTGTGCTTCATCCAGTCCAGTATTTCTCATGATGTTCTGCATATAAGTTAAATAAGCACGGTGACAATATACAGCCTTGGCATACTCCTTTCCCAATTTGGAACCAGTCTGTTGTTCCATGGCCAGTTCTAACTGCTGCTTCTTGACCTGCACACAGATTTCTCAAGAGGCATGTCAGGTGGTCTAGTATTCCCATCTCTTTAAGAATTTTCCACAGTTTGTCATGTTCCACACAGTCAAAGGCTTTGGCATAGTCAATGAAGCAGAAGTAGATGTTTTTCTGGAACTCTCTTGCTTTTTCAATGATCTAATGGATGTTGGCAATTTGATCTCTGGTTCCTCTGCCTTTTCTAAATCCAGCTTGAAGTTCTGGAAGTTCCATCTGGAACTTCCATCTGGAAATTGGAAGTAAATCCATCTGGAAGTTCATGGTTCATGTACTGCTGAAGCCTGGCTTGGAGGATTTTGAGCATTACTTTGCTAGCATTTGAGATGGGTGCAATTCTGCGGTAGTTTGAGCATTCTTTGGCATTGCCTTTCTTTGGGATTGGAAACAAAACTGACTTTTTCCAGTCCTGTGGCCACTGCTGAGTTTTCCAAATTTGCTGGCATATTGAGTGCAGCACTTTCACAGCATCATCTTTTAGGATTTGAACAACTGGAATTCCATCACCTCCACCAGCTTTGTAGTTGTGGTACACGGGTTTCATTGCCCCGTGGTCTGTGAGAGCCTCCTGGACCAGGGATCAAACCTGTGCCCCCTGCCTTGGCAGGTGGATTCTTTACCACGGAGCTGCCAGGGGAGCCCCGAAGTACCTCTTAATAGGTCTCATCACACACACACAAAAAAAGAAATTTGTAACTATGTGAGGTGATGTATGTTAACGTATTGTGACCATTTCACAATATACACGTATGTCAGTAGTTCTGCTATATACCTGAAACTCATACAGTGTCATATGCCAATTACATCTCAGTAAAACTGGGAGGGAACGTGCCTCTGCAGGTGGCTGGGAAGAAAATCTTACCCACAAAAGCATTTCCTTTTTGGCGCTGAAAAAAAGCAAAGCTAACCTCATGTAATAGAAGAGGACTGAGGAGGATGGCTCCTCACAGAAAATTTCAGTTTATGAGGGTCAAGTCTCCTGTTGTAGACATATATCTACCGTTGATGCTAAGTTCTTTTCCATTCTGTTTAGGTTTGAGACAAGGCAAGTATAAACCCTTCTGAATGACAATGGACTGATCCTTCTGGAAGCGATGCAAACACATCAACAAAAGAATGCGATCCCCCCAAAAATGGTTGTTTACTTCTGTAAAGTTTTGCTTCTTCCTGCTCCTCATTTTTTTCTGGTGGATTGATAGCTTTTCTGATGGTGTATTTTAAAAAAACTCCTGCTTCATTAAACCAACTTGTTTGTAGATGGGTGTCTAGGGTCAGGGGACTTCATTCAGACTCAGGCTGGCGTAGTTCACACTGTGTGAGAAATAACTCCAGGCCTCAGTGGCTCAAGGTGGCAGGAGCCTCCTCCTTGCTCGTGCAGATTCCGCTGAAGGTCCCCACCGCCCTCCAGCCCGTCTCTCCTCTATGTGCTTCAGCGCTCCAGCCCTGTTACGTCCACACTCTCACTGCATGATGGAAAAAACGGGCTGACAGAGGAGCAGTAGGAAGCACACAGGATGCTCCCAGCAACATTTCTTTGGTTAGAGCAAGTCACACCACGATGCCTAATTCTAGGGAGATGGAGAAGCATGGCCCTTCAGGGGGCACAGAGGTGGTCGAGAACCAAATGATGATGAAATGGAAGTCACTCAGTCGTGTCCGACTCTTTGTGACCCCATGGACTAATACAGTCCATGGAATTCTCTAGGCCAGAATACTGGAGTGGGTAGCCTTTCCCTTCTCTAGGGGATCTTCCCAACCCAGGGATCAAAGCCAGGTCTCCCGCATTATAGGCAGATTCTTTACCATCTGAGCCACAAGGGAAGTTGAACCAAGTGATGATGAAGTTAGAACGTCTGCCACAGGGACCATGAGAACATAACTAAAAAGTACATGTTGAGGAAGGTGTGCGGGGCTGTTCTCTGTGGACGCGGAACTACCACCCCCTTCAGACTTTAAAAATAAATGACAGGCTTTCCACTTCCTCTGTTATCCTTGACCGCGTAACAGAGGGTACGTTAGCTCTCCTTCCATAAAGAGAAAAAGAGAATATAGGAAAAATGGGTTCAGACTTTAGACAGGACCTTGATCATCGTGAGAAGAGGAACAGGTGAGCCCTATGGTGTCCCCAAATGCTGCCTGAATGCTGCTTCCAGGCCCAGAACCGGGAAGGGGGAGCCACATAGAGTTTAGTGGTCTCACTGAGTTGAAGAGACAGATCAGAGTTTGGGGAGATGAAGGCAGCTAGGATGAGATGGGCAGAGCTCAGGAGAGAAGGGAGCTAAAGAGAGGGGCAGGGGGATCGTCTTCTAGACAGCTGCACCTGAGTCCCCTAGAGACAAGGCTTTGGCTGAAAATTGTCCCATGCGTCCCTGTGAGGTCACTGTGGGAGGACAGTGATAGAACCAGCAGAAATCAGTTCCCAGGACTTGCAGAGGGCCGGGAATACATCACAGAGCTGCCAGCCAGAGTGGGAAGACACCCTGCTGCAGGCTACTGGGGGGATCTCAGAAAGGTGTCCCTGCAGATAGGGCTCATGTCCCCCCAGCGAGCCCAGTCTCCTGGCTGGACTGGAGGGAACCATCTCTCCTGCTCACCACCTTTCTGTTCTATGCGTCCAGCCCCCTCTTCCCACTCCTGGCCTTTCTGCCTGCTTTGCCCTGGGCTGAGCGAGGTCCTCGGTAGCTAAGTCACGGTGTCTCCTCGCGAATCCAGGTGAAGCAATAATCATCACAGCCAACGTTATTAAATGAAGGAGTGAACTGAACGCAGCCTGAGGTTTCCGTACCCAGCTGGGAAGGACCCGGGGAGCAGGGTAACCTGGACAGAGGAGCACCCAACGTGCCACTCTAGGTGCGGCCCTGAGCTCAACACTTCCGTTATTAGCCCTCCCTTCCCCTCTTCACCCATTCATCAGTTACATCTGATGGCTGAGAAACAAAACAGAAATCCACTATTAGTATCTGACAGCCAAAATCACCTGGGTGCCACTCGGAGAAGGCTTCCCAGGTGGCAATAGTGGGAAAGAAACCTGCCTGCCAACGCAGGAGATGCAGGAAGACGCAAGTTCGGTCCCTGGGTTGGGAAGATCCTCTGGAGCAGGAAATGACAACCCACTCCCCTATTCTTGCCTGGGAGAGCCCATGGACAGAGGAGCCTGGCGGGCTGCAGCCCTTCCGGTTGCAAAGAGTCGTCGGATAGGACTCAGCCACTGACCATGCATGCGTACCCAGACAATAGAAGGGACTTGGAGAATAATCTTCCTTGGGCAGCGGGGGTGGGAAGTGGGGAGCCATCCCCTCAGCCTGGAGGACAGGGTGGCCCTGCGCTCAGCACCGGGGCTGTTTCAACCAGGCCCTGGGCCTCATTCTTGGTCTGTCACGTGCTTCACCTTCCAGACAAAGTGCATCACGTGATATTGGATTCAATGTTCAAATAATAAGCTTGCAGAGTCTCAGCCATCTCGGACTTTGCTGCGAGCCTGTGCCAAAGGAAGGTGCCTGCCAAAGCGCCAGCAGTAACTTCAATAAGCCTTGGAGACGAGGAGTCTCTTCTCCTAATGCTCGTGCTGGTTAGCAGAAAGATCACAGAACTTGCTGACTTTTAAGACTGTATTTTTAAATTCTGTTTTTTAAGTTGTTTTTTAATGTAGACTAGTTTTTTTAAAAGTCTTTATTGAATTTATTACAATATTACTTCTATGTTATGTCTTGGTTTTTTGGCCCCGAGGCAGGTGGGATCTTAGTTCCCTGAGCGGGGATTGAACCCACACTCCCTGCATTGGAAGCCTGCAGTCTTAACCAGTGGACCATCAGGGAGGTCCCTCCCATGTCACTTTAGAGGCTCATCATTCTGTGAAGGATCAGCACTTGTCAAGCTGAAAGGCGAGAGTGAGTGCTGACTGAGGCTCCGAACTTGGTGCCTAGTGGGTGTGGTGTGGGAGTAGGGGTGTCACTCCTGGGGTGAGGGTGCAGTCCTGGGGTGGGGGTGTCACTGCTGGGATGGGGGTGCAGTCCTGGGGTGGGGTGTCACCCCTGGGGTGGGGGTGTCACTGCTGGGGTGGGGGTGTCACTCCTGGAGTGAGGGTGCAGTCCTGGGGTGGGGGTGCAGTCCTGGGGTGGGGGTGTCACTGCTGGGGTGAGGGTGCAGTCCTGGGGTGGGGGTGTCACTGCTGGGATGGGGGTGCAGTCCTGGGGTGGGGTGTCACCCCTGGGGTGGGGGTGTCACTGCTGGGGTGAGGGTGTCACTCCTGGAGTGAGGGTGCAGTCCTGGGGTGGGGGTGCAGTCCTGGGGTGGGGGTGTCACTGCTGGGGTGAGGGTGCAGTCCTGGGGTGGGGGTGTCACTGCTGGGGTGAGGGTGCAGTCCTGGGGTTGGGGTGCAGTCCTGGGGTGGGGGTATCACTGCTGGGGTGAGGGTGCAGTCCTGGGGTGGGGGTGTCACTGCTGGGGTGAGGGTGCAGTCCTGGGGTGGGGGTGTCACTGCTGGGGTGAGGGTGCAGTCCTGGGGTGGGGGTGCAGTCCTGGGGTGGGGGTGTCACTGCTGGGGTGAGGGTGCAGTCCTGGGGTGGGGGTGCAGTCCTGGGGTGGGGGTATCACTGCTGGGGTGAGGGTGCAGTCCTGGGGTGGGGGTGTCACTGCTGGGGTGAGGGTGCAGTCCTGGGGTGGGGGTGCAGTCCTGGGGTGGGGGTGTCACTGCTGGGGTGAGGGTGCAGTCCTGGGGTGGGGGTGTCACTGCTGGGGTGGGGGTGCAGTCCTGGGGTGGGGGTGTCACTCCTGAGATGGGGGTGTCACTGCTGGGGTAGGGGTGCAGTCCTGGGGTGGGGTGTCACCCCTGGGGTGGGGGTGTCACTCCTGGAGTGAGGGTGCAGTCCTGGGGTGGGGGTGCAGTCCTGGGGTGGGGGTGTCACTGCTGGGGTGGGGTGTCACTGCTGGGGTGGGGGTGTCACTGCTGGGGTGGGGGTGCAGTCCTGGGGTGGGGTGTCACTGCTGGGGTGGGGGTGTCACTGCTGGGGTGGGGGTGCAGTCCTGGGGTGGGGTGTCACTGCTGGGGTGGGGGTGTCACTCCTGGGGTGGGGGTGTCACTCCTGGGGTGGGGTGTCACTGCTGGGGTGGGGGTGCAGTCCTGGGGTGGGGTGTCACTGCTGGGGTGGGGGTGTCACTCCTGGGGTGGGGGTGTCACTCCTGGGGTGGGGTGTCACTGCTGGGGTGGGGGTGCAGTCCTGGGGTGGGGTGTCACTGCTGGGGTGGGGGTGTCACTCCTGGGGTGGGGGTGTCAGTCCCACCCTGGTTTCCCCACTGTGACAGCAGGGCAGAAGTGGTCATTACGGAAGAGATAATTGGTATCTGCACTGCCCCTCACCAACGGCTGTGGAGTCGATTGGCACCCGCTGACCACAGATTAAGAAGGTTTGTAGAAAAAAGAGGGTTTCTGGACACTCAGCTTGGATCGCATCTCCTTGCGAGCTCGCCTTTGTCTCCTGCCAGCTGAGACGTGCCGGGAGCAGCAGGTGGAAGTCAGAGCCCGTCCAGCTTTTGAATTGGCAGGGTTGAGGAATGAGGAACACAGGCAGTCTGCGACACACTCTGTCCTGCCCTTAAGTGCACTGGGGCTGGGTCCCCTAGGGTGTCCCTCAGGAGGCAGCGCTGGCCGCACTGAAGCCATGGGTGGTGGGCTTGCAACCAGCTCCCTGCTCTCGTGTGAGCACCTCAGGGAGGCCCCAGGGCTGGTCAGGGCTCTGGACACACCTGCTGTCCAGCCGGCCACTCCCGGGCCAAGAGGACTGAGATCCAGAGAGCTCACATGGCTGGTTCAAGGTGGCAGACACTGGTACCAGACTTGAGACCAGAGCCTAGGGCTCCCACTTACTTAGACCTCTCTACATTGCCAAGGGTTTCTTCACCGGAGGGAAGGTATTCAAATTTTGATGATTCCCATTTCACGGAGTTGAACCAGCAGGTGAACCGAGGTCTGTATGTGCAGAGGGAATCAGCCTAGTTCATGCTCGGTACTAATAACGCCGAGGAAACAGATGGTTTGTGAAGCTATATCATTCCGATAGCTTTGAAAAACATTTTTAAGTGATGTCAAATATATTTTTATACATTTTCCCATTTTTATAGAAAAATAGTTGATATATATCACTGTATAAGTTCAAAGTGTACAGCATGATTTACACATAGTAAGAAATGATTATAATGGGTTCAATTAACATCCATCATCTCATATGGATACAATAAAAAGAAAAGGAGAAAAGAGGAAAAAAATTTTCTCCTTGTGATGAAAATCCTCTGGATTTACTCTTAAAAACTTTCTTGTACATTGTACAGCAATGTTAGCTACGGTCACCATGTTGTACATTAGATTTTTTTGAATTATGAACAAGCTCACTGTTAAAAAATTCAGAAAAATATAATTTTATATAAAGATCACTCAACATCTTACCCTCAAAGAACCTCTGGAGGAGCTCAGTCTCAGCTCATGTGCTGCTTCCTGGCCCAAGTGTTGCTTTCTCAGCCTCAGAGCCTCTGGCTGCCAGCAATTCCTGCCCTGCGCTGGGCATGTCTAGATTTCACTGATGGTAGCTTTTTATCCTCATCCGCGGGCATTTGTTGAATGCCTTCTGTATGTCCCTGATCCCCAGCAAATTGCAATTGTCTGTTTGCTTTTTTATTTTTTTTCAAGTTATTAGTTTAGTATTTGTTTTTATTTATTTGGCTGTCCAGGTCTGGGTTGTGGCACAAGGCATCATTTAGTTGGGGCATGTGGGATCTACTTCCTTGACCAGGGATCAAACCCAGGTGCCCTGCATTGGGAGCGTGGAGTCTTAGCCACTGACCACCAGTGACGTCCCAAACGGTTTCTCAGTTTGGGTGCTATTGACACGTCACCCAGAGCTCAGTTGGTAAAGAATCTGCCTGCAATGCGGGAGACCCGGGTTCAATCCCTGGGTCAGGAAGATCCCCTGGAGAAGGAAATGGCAACCCACTCCAGTATTCTTGCCTGGAGAATCCCATGGACAGAGGAGCCTGGCGGGCTACAGTCCATGGGGTCGCAAGAGTTGGACACGACTTAGTGACTACTGAGAGAGAGAGAGAGAGACACTTAGGGTGGAAAGTTTTTCGTGGGGGCTGTTCTGTGCATTGGAGGACGCTGAGCAACCTCTCGGCTCCTACACAGCAGATGACAGCTCGTCCTCAGTAAAAGTCCCTACTGTGTCTCCCGAGGACAAGCTTACCTCTGGCTGAGCCAGTGCTCTCAGGGCAAGTGACGGGGCTGTGTGTGTCCTGTGACCTCAGACATCTGACCGTGGGCAGCTGCTGTGCCCTCGCTCAGCACCACATGCCCTGAGTCCGTCTTATACCTGGAGAAGTGCGTGACTCCGGCTTCCTGGTCAACCAACATTATGTTTGGTGATGTCAGTGGCTTTTCTCTGGAGTTGATGATTCACCACCAACCCCACCTCCTGGGCTTCCCCGATTCATCAGGGCAGCTCCTGGGGATGAGCCAGGTGAGAGGCCTTCACCATTAAGAAAAAAAAAAAAGTGCTTCAAACTTATGCCTGGCCCATGTTCCTGGTACACACAGTTTTCTCTTTCTCTGCCCACCCCACCCCCCACCACCCCGAGTTCTCCGAATGCTATAAATGGATTGCTTAATTGAACTTTACAACTTTCTTTAAGATATGGAGGTGTATTCCTAAAGACTTTTGAACTTAGTCTTGACTCAGAAGCTAAACAATCTTCTCCACAGAGGTTTAATGGCCTTTGGACAATCTGGCCTGTTGTTGGCCTTTGAACTGTAGACAGCATTTAGACAGCACGGGGACTCTGGCTAAAAATACTGTGCTATATACACACGAAAGCTGTATGAGAGTAGATCTTAACTTATCTTCTCATCCATACAAAATTATAACTATGTGAGGTGATGGACGTGTTCACTAACCCTGGTTATCTTTTGCAAATATATACATACAAATCATTATGGTGTATATCTTCTATTCACACAAGGTTGCACATCAATTATTGCTCAGTAAGGCTGGGGAGAAAATATTCTTTCTGCTTTGCTAAAACTTCAACTTGTTCCCCTGGTTCTTTCTTTTTTTGGCTACGCTTTGAGGCCTGTAGGATCTTCGTTCCCCAAACATGGATTGAACCTGGGCTCACTGAGTCCTAAGCACTGGCCCGCCAGGGAGTTCCTCCCCTGGTTCTTTTACACTGTTTGCTGGTGGAGTGTGAGAGATCACAGCATATCCTTTAAGGGTCTCTGCTAGTGTGTGTATTTTTTTGGTGGCTTTATTCATTGTTTTTTATTCTTAGCTTTTAAAAAATGTTTCCTTACAGACGTTAACTGCGGGGTATGGGATTTGATTTTGCTCTATTTACAAGCAAGTTAGTTTGTTGCTGCTTCATGGATGCTGGCAGGGGAAAGGGCCTCCTGAGTCAGAAGCAAGAGGGGTAACAATGGTACAGGTGGCAGGGAGCTTCACTCACTATCTTGCAAGTCCATCGGTGGCGACTAGGGGGCGCCAGAGGGGCGCCTGCTCGGGCCGCGGGTTGTGTGACAAGCAAGGAAACTGGAGCTTGGGAAAGCCGCATTTTATAGCAAGCAGTAAACAGGCCTGCTTTTCTTATCAGAAGACTTTACCTCATCAAGGACATTTGCAAACAGGCTGATAATCAGCCTGTGTGAAAGCATAAGGACTCTGTCTTCTTGGCACAGCTGACAAGACCCTTGGGAAAGGAGTTCAAATTCTCCTTACTTTGGAGAAAAGAATTTTAAAATCAAACAGGTTGAAAAAGAAACATGCATTGGAAAAAAAATACCTTCCTCCCTCATTATTATCATTAGTTCCCCTTGGCAATTACTCAAGCATGAAAACAGTTACTTGAGTACTTTTCAGTTCAGTTCAGATCAGTCGCTCAGTGCTGTCCGACTCTTTGCAACCCCATGAATCACAGCACGCCAGGCCTCCCTGTCCATCACCAACTCCCGCAGTTCACTCAGGCTCACGTCCATTGAGTCGGTGATGTCATCCAGCCATCTCATCCTCTATCGTCCCCTTCTCCTCCTGCCCCCAATCCCTCCCAGCATCAGAGTCTTTTCCAGTGAGTCAACTCTTCACATGAGGTGGCCAAAGTACAGGAGTTTCAGCTTTAGCATCATTCCTTCCAAAGAAATCCCAGGGCTGATCTCCTTCAGAATGGACTGGGTGGATCTCCTTGCAGTCCAAGGGACTCTCAAGAGTCTTCTCCAACACCACAGTTCAAAAGCATCAATTCTTTGGCACTCAGCCTTCTTCACAGTCCAACTCTCACATCCATACATGACCACGGGAAAAACCATAGCCTTCACTAGACGAACCTTTGTTGGCAAAGTAATGTCTCTGCTTTTCAATATGCTATCTAGGTTGGTCGTAACTTTTCTTCCAAGGAGTAAGCTTTTACTACTTTAAATAAAGGACATTAATAGCTTGGATTCCCAACCTTTAGACGGGATCACCTGAATCCCTCCACAGAGGCTGTAGACCAGGAGTGCTGGGAAAGGCAGTCTCAGGAGATCAGTTTTTCCACCCCTGCACAGCCACAAAAGAGGGGTCTCAAGCCTGGGATATCTCTTTATACAGAGTTACTGTCATGGCCTGTGTGGGCCCATCTCTTTATTTAGGACTCTCTCACCCTGTTCTGGGTTTGACATGTATTTCTTTGTTCTGCTTAAGCACCTGGTCAATCCCATTGCAACCTCTGTTCCCAGGCAAGAAGGTTCAGGGTCTGTTCCCTGCTGCACAATAGGGGTGGGTGCAGACCACCTCTCACAGGTTGTCAGGACCAACGCTCATTTTTGAAGAAGTTATCTTCCTCTTTACGTTTGTTCCATCCAGAGCCTATGAGTTGTGTCTTTTATGGACTCCAACACCTGCCAACCTCACAGGAGGCCAACCTCCTGGGACCTGCTGCATCTGGAGACAGGCAACCGGATTCACATGCTTGACAAATAGACAGACCTTCTCCACCATGCCTTGACCTCTCCTCTCCAGATACTTAGCTACAATGTTTGCATTGTCAAGATTTATAAGAATCATAAATTTTCTATCTTTTGCAATAGCTAAAGGTTGATACAAATAATTAAAAATCAGAATATCAACATATCCTATATGAACTGCACAATGTGTCTGAACCCACAGAGGATGAAATTATACAGTCAGTTTAGTTGCTCAGTCGTGTCTGACTTTGCAACCCCATGGACTGCATCACCAACTCCTGGAGTTTACTCAGACTTATGTCCATTGGGTCAGTGATGCCATCCAACCATCTCATCCCGTCATCCCCTTCTCCTCCCGCCTTCCATCTTTCTCAGCATCAGGGTCTTTTCCGATAAGTCAGCTCTTCACATCAGGTGGCCCAAGTATTGGAGTTTCATAAGGTTTTTAAAATTTTATAACTTCTAGGAGAATCTTCCAAACACAAACATCCAATGGACACATTTTTCACTGCCTTTCAAGTTCCCTTTCCTGGGTCACAGCCAGCTAACACTATTTCGAGTATCCTATGTCATCTCTTTTTCTTAGAATCCTTTTTCATTTTCCTGGTCCCTTCCTCAGACAATCAATATATGTATGTCAATACTGACTAGGCCACTTGGGCCCCAGAACGAGAGAAGGCTCCTCACCGATCAGGTCACAGTGTGACCTGCTCTGCGGCTTGGGTCACGTGATCCAGCAGATCCCGTGGTACCCAAAGCTTCATTGTTTGAAAGGGATGCTGTCTGGAGCCTTTGGTGGAAGCATCTCAGTGCAGGCCTCGGGGTTTGGAGCACAGCCCTGCCATCCTCCACAGACAACGACTCTCCTTCTGAGAAATAGCTTTTGGCCTGAAACGAACGGAACGCTTAAGCATGGGCCAGCAAGTCAACATGAGACCTGAGCTGCCCATCAGGACTGGGTGTTACCTGACCACCAGCCTTCAGGCCAAGTGTGCACAGTGGTGCTCCCTCACTGAATGGAAACAGCGCCGAAGGCTCACATTACACGAGGCCGTGGCCCAAACCCCAAGGCCCCCTCCCGCCACACTGCCTCCTCCTCCCGCCCGCATCTTTGGCCCACGCGGAGCTCCACCAGAAGCCGCAGAGGAAGAGAAGTCTGTGCGGGGGTTTTACCCAGGGTCCCGCCCGACTTGCAGATACCGCCCCCCAGTGGACAGCTGCAGCACCACAGCCTCTCCCTGGACATGCCGGAAGGACAAGGTGACGGGATGTATGCCAGAGAAGACATGGGGTATCAAGAGGAGGAAACCTCTCTTAAGGGATGAACACACACACTCCCTGTAGGTTCTGTTTCCCTGGAGAATCCTAACACACTGGGCATCGGTATTTGTTCTTACTGCCTCTCCAGGCGACTATGACATGCTTCCTGGATTGATAATGCTCATTTAAGCAATTGGCATTATTAATTCATGTTAGGAGAAATAAGTTCTGGGGCAAAACTCATTACCAGACGCTCTTCAGCAGCTGGCAACATGAAAGAATGATCCAAAAAAAAAAAAAAATCACACAAAAACACCAGAAAGTGTTTTGAAAAAGTGCTTGAGAATTTACTGTACAGTTTTTTTTAACAATTTATTTATATGTTGGCTTCTACATGCTCTTGCATTTGTGTAAAACATTTATACATAGTCTTTACAATTTGTACATATATTAAATGGCTGTATCATAAACACTGTTCTATGAGATTTTATAAAAGAAAAATCAAGTAGGGAAAATTACTTATAAAACATTAACAACAAAAAAAAACCCGTGATATTGAAGAACAAGAAGTTCTCATATTCGTGTTCATTTGATCTCCTCTTCTATTTATTTTTTGGTTTCACTTTGTTTGTGCTGGCCCAAAACTTTCAATTCCTATCACGTGACTATCAGGTCAGAAGAGGGAGAGTGGTGTGAGAGGGCGCGGTAAGGCAGCCGTGGAGGGCGGCGAGGTCTGCGGGGCTGAGACCATGTCTGCGAGCATCCCAGGTTAAAGCTGATGGTTCGCCAAGACCCTGTTTTGCTTTATGCCATTAAGTGAAGTACTAGTGATGACAAAATTCTGTCTGAAGTTTAGGACACAGTCAGAAAGAGCATCGCCCTGAACTTTTTCTTCTCGCACGTAAAAGCTTGGGGAGGGCCTCGTGTTACACGACTTAGCACCCTCCTCAACCCCGTAAAACCTTCCCATTTGGTGGGGCCAGGCGAGGCTTGCTCACCTGTGCTTCATCGTTTCGGATAATAACCTCCACCGGCCCGCTAGTCTAAAATCCAAATCAGTGGCAAAATCACGCTTTCCCCAGCACTTCTCACGATGCCTCCTTGAGCAACTCGAGACTGCGAGGCCAGCAGAGAGCCTGGGAGGAGTGCTTGCCCACAGAGACGTGGCTGCTCCTTCCCCAGGAGCCGAGCCAGAGCGCCTCCCCCTCAGACCCTGGGGCTTTCTGGGTGAATCCTTCCAGCCTCCCCCAGGCTCAGGAGGGATCGCGAGGCAGAGGGCACTTTCAGGCAGTAGGCACGGGGGCTCTGATCCCGGGGTTTCGCCGAGCTGGTCCTCTGGAGGGACACGTGTGGCAGGGCCACATGAGGGGCGGGAGCCGCGGGAGCCCCTGCCTGCTTCCTCTGTCGAGAAAACTGAGTGTCTGAGTTATAAACATCTCAGTGGAAGGCCTGCAGAGTTTCCTAAATAGATAGGACTCTCAAAGGGTGGAAAGGAGTTATAAAAATATACAAACATATTATGTTTTTTACTCTGGCATATTTTGCGTTTTTTAAGAAAGCAACTGGTAATTATCTGACGTTGGGCAGCAACAGGAGAACTGTGGCAGACTCATAAATTACAATTTTATGTAAAATATCAGGGGGGCAAATCCCTAATTTTTCCATTAAAATTCTGGTAACTTTCAGTACTTTCCAAAAATAGACCATTTCCGTTGGTTTAAATAATGGATCTGGAGATGAACGAAAGACTGTTGCTAAAAAACTGATGCATTTAGGCCCTTAATAAAGGAAATTAAGTTTTTCTTCCAAGTCTCTCCTTTTTTGGTTTTCGTTTCTTTTTGGATGATGGGGAAAAAAAATCCAACTGCGTTGTCCCAAGTCAGAAGGAAGCACTTCGGCGTTTCTCCACGTTCGCTCCACCTGCCCTACATCACCGGGAAGCGGCCGAGGGCCTGCCTCAGCTTCTGCGCAATCTGCTGAGAGACAGAACAGCGTGAGACGTCCCCCTCGTGCCCCTGTGCTTCTCTGTTACTTCCATCTCTTCTCAAACACTCCACGCATTTCAAATCCTGTCACTGTTACATCTCCCAGTCCCTCCCAGCCCCAGCTCAGCCTCTGAGCAGCGGAAAGTGCTAGTTGCTCAGTCGTGTCCGACTCTTTGTGACCCCACGGACTGTAGCCCGCCAGGCTCCTCTGTCCATAGGATTCTCCAGGCAAGAATACTAGAGTGGGTTGTCATTCCCTTCTCCAGGGTATCTTCCTGACCCAGGGATAGAACCCAGGTCTCCTGCATTGCAGGCAGATTCTTTACTGTCTGAGCCACCAGGAAAGCCCTATAAAAGTGAAAGTGTCTGGGCAGTGGAGTGCGTGCTAAGTCGCTTCAGTTGTGTCCAACTCTTCACAACCTTATGGACCGTAACCCGCCAGGCTCCTCTGTCCATGAGATTCTCTAGGGAAGAATACTGGAGTGGGTTGCCATTTCCTTCTCCAGAGGATCTTCTTGACACAGGAGTCAAACTCATGTCTCTTATGTCTCCTGCATCGGCAGGTGGTTTCTTTAACCACCAGCGCCACCTGGCAGTGGAGAGACCTTCCTAAATTCCCAGATGGGACTGCTGGCAGTGGTGGATGGCTCAAAGGAAGCCCAGCTCCTTCCAACCACACGGCATCATTTCTAGACCAGCCTGTCCTCCTGGGATCCGATCTCCGTGCTGGGCCTAGACTTGCCTGCCTTCCCGGACACCTGTGACCTCCTGAGACAGGCCCTGCCTGCTGCTGCTACACAGTGTGGAGACAGGCTGCACCTTCAGCTTGTCTCTGAAACCACCTGTTTCCACCACACATGGACAGTATGCACGGAGCACATAAGCCATGGCTCCCTTCCAAGAACCCATGCGGGGGATACGGGAGTGGCAGTGCCCACCCACAGACAAGAGGACGCATGTGTGGACGTGAGTCTGGAACTTGCTGATCCCTGAACGTACAGATGACACCATGGAAACAGTGGAAAACTTAGTAAGAAACATGGCGGCCAACTTGCGGTCAATCGTAGTAAGTTACAGAACTTGTCTTTGAGGTCTGGGTTTCCATTTATGGGCTAGATCTTTGTTTTCTGTACACCCTGGTAAATAACAAAATTGCTCTGCAGAGGTGTGAACGTCTACATTTTCACTACCGGTTCCTGAATGGGACCATCTGAGGCTTCACTCCCTCTCTTGCTTTTGTTTTCCTTCGGAAATCCCTCTGGCACACTGCAAAACCCTCGCTCACACACAAAGCCGGCCTGTGCGGTCCCGCGCAGTGCCAGGCGCCTTTCCCAGCTGAGCCGGCAGGGTGACCTCATCTCACAGTGTCCCCTGTGCAGGGAGCGGTGGGGACTGCACAACAGGGGCTTCTCGGGGGCTCACCACCAGCATCCCGCACCCCTCCTTCTTGAAAAAAAAAACCCCCTCTTTAGCCCAGTGTTCTTCAAAAGGAAAACACAGATACGGTTGAAAGAGATTGGAAAAAAAAATCCCTGCTCAGTATTCAGCCTCCTTTGGCTTACTGAGAAGTGAAGTTGCTCAGTCGTGTGCGACTCTGCAATTCCATGGACTGTAGCCCACCAGGCTCCTCTGTCCATTTGCATCTCCAGGCAAGAACACTGGAGTGGGTTGCCATTTGCTTCCCCAGGGGATCTTCTGGACCCGGGGATCGAACCGGGGTCTCCCATATTTCAGGTGGACACTTTACCCTCTGAGCCACCAGGGAAGCCCGCTAGTTGGTTCATTAGTTAGGGTTAAAGACCACAGGTGCAGCAGCTTCAGGGAGCTCTGGCGGTGCGCGGGGGCCCGGGGGACAGGCCGACTCACCGTCTCGTAGAACTGCGCCTGCTGCTCCAGGTACAGGCGGATGACGCTGTTGTAGTCATAAATCCGGTTACTGTGGAAGTGATTCATCTCGGCTGCAACCAAGACCAAGACATCGGTCAGTGCCCCCTGACTGCAAACGAACACAGCTGTGTCTCTGGCCCAGTTATGATTCATCATCAGCCAGGCTGGCCTGCGCCAGTTCCTGACAGAAATGCTATAAAGAGGCTAGAAAAACAATTTGAGTGGGTAACAGCAGAAACACTTTTCTGTAAACGGACGATTACTGTCGATTTGCATGTTAAATCTTCTAAAGCCCAACACGATCACCCAAATGACGGCTCGTTTGAGCAGGAAACCAACTTGGGCTCACTGGCTACCGACGACCTCAGTCCAGAATGTCAAGTCTGTTCATGGAGGCCCTCGCGAGGTGCCCGCTGGGCGCCACCTCCTCTGCCGCAGTGACTGCCCAGGCTGCGGGCTTCCTCAGGCACCTCTGAAAGGCTGGGCAGGCGGTGAGACTTGAGGAAGGCCCTCTTCAGGGCAGCTGATGCCTGATGCCGCCGAGCAACAGGACTGCCGGAACTCGGCCTCTTCCCAGGGGAGGGTCGGACGCCCATCCTTTGTGTTTGCTGGACATCTCGACTCAGCAGATGAACCCCTTCTCCAGCTCTGCCTCTCAGTGCCACCCCCATTCCATCACCAACATCGGAGAGGCCTTCCTTATCAGGCCCCATATGACCTCTGCCTTTTGCCTACACACCACACCTGCAAAGCCAACAGCTGCTGGCATAAACTCCTGTAAAAAGCTCACTGTTGTTTTAGGTTGTTATGTGAAGTTGTACAACGCTTTCATACGTGTGTTTGGATAACTCCAAACACAAGGTCAGGAGAACTTTCCCATTCAAAACCCTTCCAAGCCCCCAGCTTCACTCAGGCCTCCCTGTCTCTGCCCTGAACTGCCCTCATTCTGGAAACCTTTCACACATTCTTCCCTTCTCCTACTTCCTCCCTAGTCCTGAGGATCCTTTGGAAAAGCCCATAAGTGCCCTTCATTCTCTCACCTAGCACCTCATCTTCTTTGGGTCCTCAAAAGCCTCAGACGGTAGGAGCCAGGTCTCCGGCTGGGCTGTCTAACATCAGCCCCCCATCTGAACCCCCACCTCTGTCACAAGCAAATCCTCTTCCTTGAGCAGCGTTTTTTCTGTTTGTTTTTCCATCAAAACCTTTTCATGGCTTCCTAACACCCACAGCAAGTCTAGACTCTTCTGCCTGGCTTTTGAGGCCCCCCAGAATCTCCAAAGTCTCCCTCGATAACCTGCTGCTGCTGCTGCTAAGTCTCTTCAGTCATGTCCGACTCTGCGTGACCCCACAGACGGCAGCTCAACAAGCTCCTCCGTCCCTGGGATTCTCCAGGCAAGAACACTGGAGTGGGTTGCCATTTCCTTCTCCAAAGCATGAGAGTGAAAAGTGAAAGTGAAGTCGCTCAGTCGTGTCCGACTCTTAGCGATCCCATGGACTGCAGCCCACCAGGCTCTTCCGTCCATGGGATTTTCCAGGCAAGAGTACTGGAGTGGGGTGCCATTGCCTTCTCCTCCTGATAACCTGCAAATGTGTTTTATTCCCAAAGGCCAAGGACATCATCTGGTCCCATTTTGTTTTCTGTGCTTTGTTCCTACTAGAACATCCTTCCACTCCTTCCTTGGCCCATGTATTCCATCCATCCACAAAAACATGAAAAATCCATTCACTACTCCTATCTGCTGGAAAAATTAGTATTTTCTTTTTAGTAACGGTCAAACCATGCCAAAAATGCTATGTCCAAACTCCCTTCGCGTTCTATGGTCTTGGGGCCTGCAGGTTACATGCTGCTAAGAGCTGGATTCGGCAATCTAGTGTGGATAGGGCCTGCTATTAAAGGTTATGAAAGGAATCTTCAGGGTCTCCAAGAAGAAATAGAAACGTACAGGTTTAATCATGTTGCCATTTGTAGTTACGTCAGGTAAATGCATGAAAAACTAAATATAAAAATACAGCTTTTAACACTGGGATCCCACAAACAACAGGCTTAGGAAGATATTTTCAATCAGTTCTTATTAACTGCTGTTCATACTGGAATTTCTCTCCAGCAAGGAAAACAAAATTTTCTTGGAAAAAAATCTCCACTAGCTACACACAGACCTTATCGTTCTTACCTTGCAAAGCGTAAGACATTGTGCCAACACGCTTCACCATGTTCTGTTTGTCCTGGGGGGTGATCTTACTAGTTGCAACCAGTTTATCACTTTCTTTCACTTTTTCTATTGCTCCCTGTGAAATACAATTGCAGTGGTATTAATAAAACAAATCTAAAAGGGTTAGTCATTAGCTTAAAATGTAACAAAGCCAACATATTCTATAACTGTCTTGCTACTGAATAGGAAAATGTCCCCACAAAATGAGAACACGAGGAATGCATCTCAATGTAACTTCCTGTAAGTCGCTTGGAAACAAAAATGCTGCTATTCCTGTAAAATATAGCTGAGCTGACACTTACACTTTTATGCTACAACAAGGCTGAAAACGAAACAGCACTCTTTACCTGTAATATGAGTAAGTCACTGTCAGGTGAGAGTGGTACATGACTGGAAAACAGGCACTTGATATGGAACAGTCTTGCATATGTGCCTGGGCACTCCTGTAGAGTATTTCATAAGCTGGTGCCTCGCTGTGCTGATCATAAGCTTTACTGTGATTTCTATAAGAAGCTCTGGATTAACTTCAAATTAATACTGAGGTGGAAACAGCTGTAAAGGTTGCAAACATTTCCCACACTCGTGTCTTCACACGGCTCATGGGCGCTGTCTGGGAAGAACTCTACGCCTGGGTATAAATCAGGTTCCCCACCTACAACTCTCAAGGCAGGCACAAACTCCTACAACAAGCTAACTGCTCTGAGGGGTTTTTTTTTCTGAGATTTTAATTTTATTTTTTTATTCCCACCCTCCTCCATTTACAGCAAAGTACCTGACAGATAACATTATATTAGTGTAAGGTGTACAACATAATGAATTTGAGACATGTGTATAATGCAAAATGATTACTACCATATGTTTTAAGATCCATCACCTCAGTGAGTTATAAACTATTTTTTTCCTGTGATGAGAACTTTTAGGATCTGCTCTCCCCGCAGCTCCACCTAAGGGCATACACCCAAAGAAAACAAAAACGGTGTTTCAGAACAACTAAGCACATCGCGACGCCCTAGAGAACACCCTAGAGTGCAGCAGCCAGTGAATCACCCACAGGCATGAGGTTTCAAAGAGAAAAATGAACCAGAATTGAAATCTGGGGACACTCCAAACCGATCTCTATTCAGTTTTAAAAAAGTACCTTTATGATGGGAACTATATAGTTTCCTTTCTGTTAATGTAAACAAATAAAATCGACATTGGCCATTCTGATCTTAACTGGCAGAGACTTTGTCAGGCTCGGGGACAGGACACCTGTCGCCTGGACAGGAAAGGCCCTGGGAGGACTCGCCCACGCTGTGTGCAGGGAGGGTCTTGCTGATGAGGTAAGACCCATTCCTGACACTGACTTGAACACCAGACACCATGCTTACTACGCTGCAATCTGACCTAAGTGTGTCCATAAAGGAATATCTATCATCCTTTTAGTTCCCTCCAAATAACCTTTCTCCAGGGCAGAAGACACTCAACAGCCACTCAGGCATCTACACGTGACAGGACCGCACCGCTGTCAGCCCGCCAAGCCGCTCTGCCTGGTTCTGGAGAGGAGCCCCTAACGGGGGTGTGTGTGTGTGTGTGTGTGTGTGTGTGTGTGTGGGGGTGTGTGCACGCACGTGTGTTGCGTGTGTGTGGGTGTGGGGTGTCTGTGTATGTGGGGTGTCTGTGTGTGTGTGCACGCGCGTGTGTTGTGTGTTGTGTCTGAGTGTGGGTGTGGGTGTGTATGTGGGGTGTCTGTGTGCGTGTCTGTGTGTGTGGGTGTGTGTGCACGCACGTGTGTTGTATGTGTGTGTGTGTGGTGTGTATATGTGGGGTGTCTGTGTGTGTGGGTGCATGCGCGTGTTGTGTGTCTGTGTGTGTGTTGTATGTGGGGTGTCTGTGCGTGGGTGTGGGTGTGTGTGCATGTGCGTGTGTTGTATGTGTGTGTGGGGGGGTGTGTATGTGGGGTGTCTCTGTGTGTGTATGCACGCGCGTGTGTTGTGTGTGTGTGTGATGTGTGTATATGTGGGGTGTCTGTGTGTGTGTGCATGCGCGTGTTGTGTATCTGTGTGTGTGGGGGTGTGTGTATGTGGGGTGTCTGTGTGTGCACGCGTGTGTGTTGTGTGTGTGTGGTGTGTGTGTATGTGGGGTGTCTGCGTGTCTGTGTGTGGGGGTGTGTGTGTGTGTGGGGGTGTGTCTGTGTGCATCTGTGTGTGTGTGCATCTGAGTGCACGTGTGTGCATGTGTGTGTGGGTGTGGGTGTGTGTGGGGTGTGGGTGTGTGGATATGCGTGTGGGGTGTGTGTGTGCATGTGTGGGTGTGCGTGTGTGCACATGTGTGTGTCTGTGTGTGCATGTGTGTGTGTGTGTGTGTGTGTGGGGGGGTGGGTGTGGGGGTGTGTGTCTTGCGTGTCTGTGTGTACGTGGGTGTGTGTGTGGGTGTGTGTGGGGGGCAGTGTGAGGGTGTCAGTGTGTGCATGCGTGTTGTGTTGTTGTGTGTGTGTGTGTGTGTGGCAAAGCTCCCGCAGGTGGCCCTGCACCTGGGTCCTGCTTCGGCCAGGACCTCTTCTGGGAACGTCTAGGATCAAGATACCTTGTGAGCGCCAAGAATGTCAGGGAAGCAGCCAAGGAAGCCTTTATATTCATGATTACATTCCATCAGGAAATGGAGATCTTTCTTTGGCTGTAACAAGAAAGATTGGCTATTATTGGTGGAAGAATTCAAACAATCAAAGAGAAAACAGTTACATTTAAGGGCTGTATCAGCCGAATACTGAGTGTGAAGTAGTCAGCCTAGTTCTTCTATAAGAAAATAATCCCCAAGAACGCTGTATTGTCATTGTAGGGTGTGAAAAAATGATAAAAGTGTGGATTTTTAGGTTGGTTGGTAAAATTAGCTATTTTGAACTGGCCCAAAAGACAACACTGTGAACAAAATTAAAAAAAAACTAGTTAACAGCATATGTTTACACAGAGGCAAGTAAGATGTTACAGCTTAATGTATAAATTTTAGCAGAAAATAAAAAAAATTGCTAAAAATCTGGTAATCATTAAAAGTGGCAACTATAAATTTTTCCATTTTTCTGTGATAATATTTAAAGTTTTGGTGTGCACGATTCTAAACATTAATCTTTTTTTTTTTTTTACAAGTATCAGGAGAGTAGTTAATGACCGCATGAATGTATGGGTATTCAAATATCTATTTCAAACTGTCATCTGCAAAAAAAAAAAAAAAAAAAATTTTTTTTAATTTAAGGGATTAAAACAACCTCAATGGTTAGTCCCCTTAAGGAAACATTATCTGTTATCTATGAACATAACTGAAATCAAGCTACTAAAGACTCCAATAAAAGCCAGGTGGCTATAACGATATCTGCTGCCTGCCAGGAACCTGACCAGGGCTTTCTCTTTATTAGCTGTTGATCCTCAGACCACTCCCAGGCAGGTGCTTCCATCGCTACCTACAGACCAGGAAACCCCTGCTCCCGAGGCTGAGAAAGACTCCAAACAGGGACCAGAGTGAAGCTCTTCCCTGTACGTTCTAATCTCCTGGTGGCTGAGATGGATCCAGACTGTTGGCACTGGGAGCTGTTGAGGCTTCCTGATGATGAATTATCCGTTACTTTAGCTTGGCCTAAGAAATACTGCTACTCGGTGTAATTAATAAAGATGCATAGGGACAGAGAGAACAGCCATTTGGAAAGCTTGTCTTATAACAGGTTTTAAATAAAACATGTGGATTAGGTAGCATAAAATCTTAACTGGAACCATGTGGCTACGTTAATATACCTGTTCTGCCACAAGGCTGGCGATTTCTTCATAAGTCTTTCCTGCTTCAGTTATCGCATCATTGAGATCTGTTTCACCTGAGAATCAAGACAGTTATATGAGTGTTACAACTTACAGTTCCTTTTCATTACTTCTAAAATTTTATTACAGCAAACTTCAGACTTTGCAAACTATACAATAGTAGAATGAATCCTCATCTACCCATCACCTGACTTTCCAACTAACAGCCTATGTCCAATCTTTCAGTCCCCTCCCTTCCCCTCCCTTTTACTGGTCATTTAACACTTCATCCATACTTTTTACCTAAAAGACAAGGCCTCTTTAAGAAATGGAGACAACCCCAATCTCACACCTAAGAAACGACCGTTGGTCCTGATATAAACTGCCCAGCCAGTGTGCAGCTGCCTGGTGTCTCCAACCAAGCTGGCTGCTTGAGTCAGGATGCAAAGGCCGTCCACACGGCACAGAGCTGACGTGCTTCCTACAGAGGTTCTTTCTCCTTTGTGTGTTTTTCTTGCAAGTTTCTTTTGGGGACGTGTTGACGAAACCAGGCTGTGTGCCTTGGTCCCACATCGGGTTCTGTTGAGTGAGTCTCAGTGGTGACAACACAGTCCTCTGTTTCCTGTATTGCCTAGATCTTTCATTTCAGTGTGTATTAAGTATTTTAGGTTTGCAAATTGGTGCTACACTACTTCTGTCACTGCTTCTTTATTAGCTGAAATTTGTTTATAAAGACAAACTTTATCAGCTTTTTGGTTACCTTGTGGTACAGGGACAGGAAGAACAGGTTAAATGCTTCCTTCTTTTTACAGTTTTCAGAATTATAAATTCATTCTATTCCATCCTCCAAAGGTGACTGAGATTAACTTTTTAAGAATATCATCCCAAGTCTGGATTAAAGTTGATATGCTTCATTTCATAGCAATCATTATCTTCACTAAGCTCAAATTTTTGCTCCATAGTAGAAGGTTCTTCAGATTGGCATAAGAGTTCTTTCCCTCTGAGCTCTGGATTATTTTAGAGAAACAATGTTTCCAAATTGCCATGTGGGTGATGCTGGGAGTGCTTGGACTTGATAACTATTTCTAGGCCTTTTCAGTGAACAGAGTCAAGTGTGTATGTGTTAATTCCAAACTTCTAACTTATCTCCCCACCTTCTCCCTTTGGTAACTCAGGTTTTTTTTTTCCCCATGTGTATGAGTCTGTTTCTGTTTTGTAAATAAGTTCATTTTTATCACGTTTTTAGATTCCACGTGTAAATGGGATCATACGATAT
Organism: Tragelaphus eurycerus; assembly: GCA_935064755.1. NCBI lineage: Eukaryota > Metazoa > Chordata > Mammalia > Artiodactyla > Bovidae > Tragelaphus > Tragelaphus eurycerus. The sequence goes on along the minus strand of CAKXYN010000039.1, from coordinate 16,900,916 downwards.
TTGTCTTTCTCTGACCTCACTTAGTATGATAATCTCTAGGCCCATCCATGTTGCTGAAAATGGCATCATTTCATTCTTTTTTATGGCTAAGTAATCTTTCATTTATATAAATACCACATCCTCTTGATCCATTCATCTGTTGATGGACATTTAGTTGCTTCCATGTCTTGGGTACTGTAAAAAGGGCTGCTATGTACACTGGGATGCCTGTACCTTTTTGAATTAGAAACTTCATCTTTTCCTAATTTTCAGTTCCATGCCCAGGAATGGGATTGCTGGATCATATGGCAGCTCTATATTTAGTTTTGTTAAGGAACCCTCATACTGTTCTCCATAGCGGATGCATCAATTTACATTCCCACCAGCAGTGTAGGAGGGCTCCCTATTGTCCACACCTTCTCCAGCATTTATTATTTGTATACTTTTTGATGATGGCCATTCTGAGTGGTGTGATACCTCACTGCAGTTTTGATTTGCATTTCTCTAATTGGCGATGTTGAGCACCTTTTTGGGGTCTCTTGGCCACAAGATGCTTATCTTCACAGACCTTGGGTTCCTCATCTAAAAAAATGGGGGCCAGACCAACTCAAAACTCCTACCCAAGCTAAAAGTTTTAACTGAAAGACACAATTCAGCCAAGCCAACAAAAAATATTCAAATATGGGAGTCACAGGTCTTACATTTTGGTAAAAGACTAATTTCTTATACCTGGAAATACTCAGACATTGACCTCCAAAGATCTACCCTCCCTGGATATCAGAATAATGCTACAGTGACAGTACCAAGCCTATCATTTAAGCAATAGGACATCCTCAAATTGAATAGGTGCCACTCACCTGGCAAATACTTTTACTTCCTATCAGCTCCCTATGCCAAATTAAGAAAACAAACCAAGATATAAAAGAAAACTGCTAACTTGCAGGTGTTGTCCATGGAAATCCACAATGAACTCAAAATACCACAAGTGAGATATACAATATGGGATAAACTGAAAACAATAATGAGTCAGCAAGGGACATAAGGCAATATGAACTTGTTACTCAGTCAAGATTTTTCCCTCCAAATGTCCCTGATAATCTGGCTCTTGACAGTCAGGCTCGGCCTCAGAGTTTGGCAGAGAGATGAAAGCAGGGCAGAGTGTCACAGACCGTACCCGCCTGCGTCACTAAAACACAAGAACTGTATTTGAGCACAGGGAAGGCGGAGATGATAGCCAGGAAATCCAACTATTACCACCCACTACTTTTCTCAAAACTAATAAGGTGAGGTGGCAAAAGTCCTCAGTGGAACGGTGCAGCTGGTTCAAACATCACTGACAGTGGTGCTTCACTGCGGTTATGGCTTGTCTGCAAGAGCCTGAGGAGGCTGCTCTGTGTGGGTAAGACACCCAGGGCCCAAAGAACAAATAAAGAAAGATGTACCTTGATAACCACTAGAGCTGAAGACTGTGGCTAAGCTCTGCAAGGCCTTCCCTATCTTCTGATATTCCTTGGGTAATGCTGAAAGAGAAAAAAGTCATCCACTAAATGGAGCAAAATTAAATGATCCAACTATTTTCTCAAAATATTTTTATAGTAAATCTGAAATGATTTAAAATAGTCTATAGTCCTTAACAGAATATCAATACAGACCAACTGTTTTTAGAAATTAATTTTTATTCAATTTTTAATTAATCAATTGTTCAATAAATAGTGGACACTATTATTATGAACACCACCACCAGCGCCCACACTGTCATTCACTGAATGGAATCAAAACGAACTGGAAGCTCATTTAGAAGATGATCTCTAGGTTTGAGTCCTTTCGTGTATACAACACCAACTTGATCATCACAACCACCCCTCTACCAATGCAGATGCACTACCTCCCCTTCCTGGGTTAGGAAAGCTGGGGTCACGTGGCTAGAAAGTGGTGCATCTGGTGCCTGTTATTCCTAATCCGCTGCTTTTCCCACTCTGCCATGTACCTATGAGTGATTATTTACAAAACAAAACGCGACCAAAAGTAACGGGGTGTGGAAAAAAATGGCAATGGAAGCTCACGGGACCAGGGAGGAGGGATTTTAGCTTTCTCATCTGTATAATAATAAGATTAATTAAATCATCTGCAATGCTCCTCTAGTGCTAAATCCTAGGCTTCTAGGATCACTCTGGAGAACTCTCCAGAGAAGAGTCTTTGTATGTTAGGCTACTTTTATTTGCAAACTGTACACAGTTTCCTGAAACACATCTGCTGTCTTCAAAAGAAACCATCACTTGCATTTGAAAAGACTATGCTATTAATAAAGAAAAATGATTCAAATGTTTCTTTAAAAAAAATTCCAGGACAGAGAAATTTGACGAACGGTCCACAAGCTGTAAGAAACAGTAAACACAAATTCACATTAGCTTGGTTAATAAATTGTTCACCCTTTTGTAACTCAGTTTTGGCCTTTCTCACTCACACACACACACACACACACACAAAGTCGCTGGCCTTTATCTCACACACACACACACACACACACACACACAGAAGTCGCTGGCCTTTATCACACACACACACACACACACACACACACAGAGAAGTCGCTCAGTCACCAGGGATTAAAAACTCTTTTGTGAGAGGAAAGAAACTGTGGCTGAATCAAATTCTAAACAAAACACTTCAACCTCCTGTCCCCCAAAAGAGAGCAGCATAATGCTATTACTATTTACTAATTTTGGTCTGTGGATTTTACAGGACATGGAGTTGGCCAGATGTTAGACATAAGGGATTTGATTAATAGAAGCCATAATCCCAGATTTTTGTGATATCCTTAAAAATTTTAAGATTTTCACTCCTTTAAATTTTTCTTTAAAAAGGGGAAAGAGCTGAATTTACAGTTATTATTTTTAAAATTATATTTTAGAGAGGTATCACTCCCTTTTTTGCTCATGAGTTATTCCCTGTGACCAAAGGCCTGAAACAGATTTTGTTTTCTGATGCTGCATCTGTATAGGTCATGTTTTCAGGCTCAGTTCTATTTTCAGTATTTCTCTGCCATGGGAAAGGAGCCAGTGTTATCACTCCTGGTGTCTGCCCCTCGAGCATGAACAGCTGGTACATGACAATGGTTCTGTTGATATAAAATATCATGTGAATGGTGGAGGGCCATTGTAAGGCCTGGCTTTTTCCTGCAAAGGGCCAGACAGGAAACATTTTAGGCTTTGTTGGGCTGCAGGTTTCTGCTGAAAGTACTCAACTCGGCCACCCTTCACACCACAGCAGCCAAGGCGTGACCACCACAGCTGACCCTGGACTGTGCTTCTCTCCTTGGCTGCTGGACGGCAGAGCGGCCTGGGTCTAGGGATATGGGAAAACAGTCCAGTGGACAGAGGGCAGGGAGGGTGCAGCACAGCAGGCAGAGAGCGGAGCGGACAGCGGCACTTCTGCTCGGGGCTGACCCAGGCCCCGGGCTTTCTGCTACCACCCGCCACCGGGCTTTCCTAAAATTAGAGCTTTAGTCAAACACACAACTCACTAAAGGGAAGACTATTAAAAAGTAAGATCCTGAGATTACAAATAACCACAGGCACTTTCTCTGCAGGCAGAAAGGATGACTCTTCGATAGATGACAAACCCCACATAACTGGAAATATTTAAGTGAACGTGATGCTTTTTTGGATCATGGAAAAAGCAAGAGTTCCAGAAAAACATCTATTTCTGCTTTATTGACTATGCCAAAGCTTTTGACTGTGTGGATCACAATAAACTGTGGAAAATTCTGAAAGAGATGGGAATACCAGACCACCTGATCTGCCTCTTTAGAAATTTGTATGCAGGTCAGGAAGCAACAGTTAGAACTGGTCATGGAACAACAGACTGGTTCCAAATAGGAAAAGGAGTACGTCAAGGCTGCATATTGTCACCCTGTTTATTTAACTTATATGCAGAGTACATCATGAGAAACGCTGGACTGGAAGAAGCACAAGTTGGAATCAAGATTGCTGGGAGAAATATCAATAACCTCAGATATGCAGATGACACCACCCTTATGGCAGAAAGTGAAGAGGAACTCAAAAGCCTCTTGATGAAAGTGAAAAGGAGAGGGAAAAAGTTGGCTTAAAGCTCAACATTCAGAAAACGAAGATCATGGCATCCAATCCCATCACTTCATGGGAAATAGATGGGCAAACAGTGGAAACAGTGTCAAACTTTCTTTTTCTGGGCTCCAAAATCACTGCAGATGGTGACTGCAGCCATGAAATTAAAAGACGCTTACTCCTTGGAAGGAAAGTTATGACCAACCTAGATAGCATATTCAAAAGCAGAGACACTACTTTGCCAACAAAGGTTCGCCTAGTCAAGGCTATGGTCTTTCCTGTGGTCATGTATGGATGTGAGACCTGGACTGTGAAGAAGGCTGAGCACCGAAGAACTGATGCTTCTGAACTGTGGTGTTAGAGAAGACTCTTGAGAGTCCCTTGGACTGCAAGGAGATCCAACCAGTCCATTGTAAAGGAGATCAGCCCTGGGATTTCTTTGGAAGGAATGATGCTAAAGCTGAAACTCCAGTACTTTGGCCACCTGATGTGAAGAGTTGACTCATTGGAAAAGACTCTGATGCTGGGAGGGATTGGGGGCAGGAGGAGAAGGGGAGGACAGAGGATGAGATGGCTGGATGGCATCACCGACTCGATGGATGTGAGTCTGAGTGACCTCCGGGAGTTGGTGATGGACAGGGAGGCCTGGCGTGCTGCGATTCATAGGGTCGCAAGGAGTCGGACAGGACTGAGTGACTGATCTGATCTGATCCGATCTGATGCTTTTTTATGGGGGTTCTCGAACTGGCTTTGCTCAAGCCAGTTTTCTGTGCTAAAACAAGGTTGGGAAGTGAGGCTCCTCAGAGCGCCGGGGGTGTGACGCCGCTCCGGCTCACTAAGCGCGTCTCTGCCTGCGGGGGCTGGTTCCCAGGGGTACGCCGAGGACGGCACTTACGTCCTGTGCACCGCTTCCAGTGCTCCTGCCCCACGTTCAGCAGCTCCTTCACGCCATCATCCATGGCTTTGGTGAACTTGCCAACAGCATCACACTTCTGTTCTCTGTGGGCAAAAACACGAGGAGGTTGTGTCCCTGACTTCACTACCTAACGTCTAGACAGTGTGAGGTGTAAGAGGAGAAAAGTCCAGCGTGGTCAGGGGAGCTCACAGCAAGCCTGACCACAGGTACCTGTGTCGTGCATTCTAGCAACTGCACTGTAACTAAATTAGTCTTAAAAACCGGCTGGATTCAGGTTTTGAAAGAACTGCTTCAACATCTGCCACTTATATTTTAACTCTGCTTCCTTTCGCTCTCCAATTCCTTGGGAATGCTAACGAAAATTGTTCTAAAGTAAATAAAATCTTCGTTTCTTGAATATCTTACTGAGTGAAGTTCAATCACTGTAGGTACTGGTGACTCTATAGCATGGGTTGCTAATGGTAATTGTTCACTCATTCCAACAAATACTTTAATGAATCAGAGAAGATAAACCTACACACACAGCATCTAAGTGACACAGAAGATACCAGTTCCTTCAGGATTAAAAAGCTTTTCCTGACTTGAAAAAAATTATCACAATATACTTTTAAAAGAAAGAGGAGGTTATAACAAAGACTGTATAATGCGAGGTCACTTTTGTTTACACAAGCATTTTCCCTTCAGATACATGTGTACAGAGTAGGGTTTGGAAGAACACAGACCTAAGTCAACATATTAACACTGATTTTCTCTCTGCGTAGTTAGAAGACTGTCTATATACTGGGTAAAACATAAGCAATGGTTATACATTAAGAAAAAAGGCTGCTTAAAATTATTACTATGAACACACACAAGATTTCTTATGAGTCTTTATACAAAAAAGGAACTACTCCAGACTTTCAACCAAGCCCACATTAAAAAGATGACAAGATTAAAAACAAGAGATTAAAAAAACACTGGACAAACAGGCCTGAGATTGCTCTCGTCAAGGCTACGTTCAAAGAGATTTCTGGCCCGTGAACTGATCTGTGGGTGTCTGCTGGCCTGGTGCCATGCCGTGTCATCACGCTTTATTGTTAATAACTACTAATCACTGTGTCAACTATGAAATCACTGAGTTCAAGGTAAAAAGGAAGCGGACTTTAACTGATGTTATGGTTAGAAAGACAGTGTTTCAAGTACAAGCAATGTTCTCCTTAACTTCTGACTACAATCCCCACTCATTTCACACCCTCTTGTCTGATGATGTGAATTCCAGGTGTGGCCAGACGGGCCACGGCCTGCGAGCAGAGCGGGCAGGCTTGCTTGGGGAAGCAGTGGAGGCTGGCAGGATCTCTTACATTTCTACTAAGTCCAGGTCAGGTGCCTCTGGCTCCATGGTGGAGAATATCATAACTCCCACCAGCTCATCTTTCTCAGCCTTCCTCTTCCCGGTTTTCCATTCCTGTAAAGAGAACATTATGACATTAAAAGTGGGGAGCAGAGGCAAACAGCTTTTTCAAAATCCCGTCCTAGCGTTGGCTCACTGACCGTCTTTATCCTTCTAACTTTCGGGAGGCAGTGCCCATGCCGTCTCCCTCTGCACCCCTGCATCTCCAACTCCATTCTGCATGTGAACGGTGTGAACGGTGCCGCTGTGCAAAACGGTCCTTAAGAGCCCAAATCCTTTCAGACTGAGGTGAGCCAGGACTTCTCCTTTCCTGAGGCCCACCCACCCGTACAAACACACCCTGGGAGTCTGACAAAGCGCCTCAAAATTGTAGGTTGTTTTCTTGAAAAGATTAAAGCTTTTCTAAATGTAAGATAGGAACCAATATTATAAACTATTAAAAAGTTATTACGTGTTTTTTATATATACACACACACACACACACACACACACAAGAGTGCCCAAAGCAAAAATATGCAGTACAACAAATTCTCATACAATGAATTCCTTCCAAGGGCAAGAGAGGAGAGTGCTGGACTTCCGGAAGCTCCCTTCCCGTCCCTTCCCCGTCACTCCCCCTTCCCTCCCCTCCAGGAGTGACCATGACCCACCCACTCTTTTATGGTTTTCAGTTCCTCACGTCATAGTTTCACCACTAAATCCCTGCACCATAGTTTTGCTACTTCTGCGAACTTGGCATTCTTTTGTGTCTGGCCTTAGTTACTCAACCTATGCTGAGAAGTTACATGCACACTGTTGTTACAGCTGGAGTTCATTCATTTCGTGGCTGTATAATATTCCTGTGGCTGCTGCCCAGTTTATTTACCCCACTCTACTACGGGCAGCCATCAGTGGCCCTGGTGAGGATAAAGCTGCTGTGTACACACCTCCTGGTGAATGTGTGCATGCACTTCTGTAGGGATATAACCAGGCGGGGAGAGTTACTCAAGTAGATAATGCCAAACTGTTTTCCAAACTGGTCTCACCAGCTTTCACACCCACCAGCAGTGTGTGAGTTTCAGAAGCTCCTTCTCTCACCAAGAAGACACAGTATCCTTGGTCTTTCTAATTTTAGCCTTCTGGTAAGTTTATTCACTGTGGTTTTAATTTGCATTTCTTATTACTCATAAGATTAAGTGCTTTTCTTTACACTCACTGACGATTCAGATATTTTCTTTCGTGAATTGTTGCTGTTCAGGCGCTCAGTTGTGTCTAACTGTGACCCCACTGACTGCAGCACGCCAGGCTGCCCTGTCCATCACCAACTCCCAGAGCTTGCTCACACTCATGTCCATCAGGTTGGTGATGCCATCCCACCATCTCATCCTATCCTTCCTTCTCCTCTTGCCCTCAATCTCTCCCAGCATCAGGGTCTTTTCCAATGAGTCAGCTCTTCACATCAGTAGTCAAAGTTTTGTAGTTTCAGCCTTAGCATCAGTCCTTCCAGTGAATATTCAGGGTTGCTTTTCTTTAGGATTGACTGGTTTGATCTCCTTGTTGTCCAAGGGACTCTCAGGAGTCTTCTCCATAGTTTGAAAGCATCAATTCTTCGGCGTTCTGCCTTTCCTATTGTCCAGTTCTTCCATCCATACATGACCACTGGAAAAACCACAGCTTTGACTAGACGGACCTTTGTAGGCAAAGTAATGTCTCTGCTTTTTAATATGCTTCCTAGGTTTGTCATAGCTTTTCTTCCAATGAGCAAGCAACTTTTAATTTCATGGTTGCAGTCACCATCTGCAGTGATTTTGGAGCCCAAGAGTCTGTCACTGTTTCCACTGTTTCTCCATCTATTTGCCATGAAGTGATGAGACCAGATGCATCATCTAAGCCATGATCTTAGTTATCTGAATGTTGAATTTTAAGCCAGCTTCATGAGGGACATTACCAAATCTCCCATTTGTCTACTGGTTTATCTTTATCAATTTGTATGGGTTTTCCCATATTCTAAAATCCAGGCTTTTGTTGGCTATACACGTTCATATCTTCGACTTGTTTTTCCTTTTTAATGACTTCTGATAAACCAAAGTTCTTTTTTTTAGGGTAGTCAAATTTGTCAGTCTCTTCCTGTATGTGCCTTATTTCAGAAATCCTTCCCTACCCAAGGGGTATGAAGATTTTCTCCTGTGTTACCTTTTAGAAGCTTTATTGTGTTGTCTTTCACATTTAAACTTGTAAACCATCAGAAATTAATTTTTTTTAGATTCAATACAGTAGAAACTTTCAACTGGATAAAAGTAGAAAGAAAAATATTTTAATAAGCCCCTATAGATCCAGCTTTAAAAATTCACCAAACTTGTTTTATCTGGTCTCCTCCATCCTACTTTTATTTCTTGTTTATTTTAATGGAAATCTCAGATATAATATCATTTCACCTATAAATACTTTACTATGTATCTTTAACAAATAAGGGCCATGTCCTAAAAAATGACCAAAATACCAACATCAAACCTAACAAAATCAACAGCCTGTTGTGAGGCAGTGATCATGTTTATTTTTCTCAGAGACACCATCCAACGGAGATGCCAGCCAACAGAGATGCCATCCAATGGAGCACCACTGATAGACAAGACTGCCCATCCCCCCTGTCCTCAGATCCATTCTTGTCATAAATCAAGGGCCCATTCTAGTCTACTGATCTGCTTTTAAAATATTTTAGCTTTATAATGAGTCTCAACATCCAGAAAAGTTTTCCTCCCATTTCATCTTCATTTTAAAGAGTATCTTGGCTATTCTTGGAGCTTAAATTTTCTACGGAGGACATCTTTCCAGTTCTTCAATTCATAAAACATAGTGCTGGAACACTTATTGAGGTCTTCTTTTTATTTCTCTCAGCAGTGTTTCATGGATTTTAACATATATTTACATTTTTCTGTAGGTTCTTTTGGGTTTTCTATGTCCAACCATCTATATGAGCTACTGCTGCCCACAGAATCACAATTTTTAATAATTTTCTAGTTTTATATTGTCATTTAGCAGGTGAGGAAATTGTGGCCCAAAGAAATTAATGTTTTGGTCAAGGTCATGGAGGTAGTCAGAAGCAGAGCCCAGACTAAAACCAAGTGCTCTGGCTCCAAGTTCTTTCTTGTTGCTCTTGTGTATATATATATATAAAAAGTCTATAATTTGCATAAAGCACAACTTTTAGAAATGCTTCCTGTTTTCTTGTTTGTTTTGGGGTTTTTGGGCCATGCCACGCAGCTGATGGTATGTCAGTTCCCCAATGAGGAACTGAACCCGGGCCCTCGGCAGTAAGAGTGTGGAGTCTAACCAGTGAACCACCAGGGTATTCTCTAGAAATGCTGCCTCAACAGAATCCTAGACAGATCAAACAAGCCCTTGTTAAAGTCCTGTGCACCAACAGCATTAAGGCACCAACTTGGAGGGGATTCCACGTAGTTTTTTTAACTGCTATATATTACATTTTGACATGTAAGCATTCACTCTGAAATGCAAAAAGACTACAAATATTTAAATGGAATGATCTCTAACCTATAAATTACACTAAGCATGACCAAACAAATGATTGCATGCAATGGAAGACTAAGGTGATGCACAGCTATTTCCAAAGCAGACAATAGTGAGATGACAAGCAGCCAATTTCTTCTTGATTTTCAAACGAGAACAGTGACTGCAGACAGAATGACTGCCCATGGGGTAGAGGCAGACCTGGACAGACAACAACAGCTGTGGACAAACAAGGTGGCTTTGAGAAAGCAGCTTCACTTATGAATCTACTTTTCATTACACTATTTACACTGTAAGGTCAAGATATGATCCTAAGAAATCATTCACACTATTCCCCTAACTTCACGCTGAAAATATCCTACGCAGCTCAGCGTCTATCCTATATTTAAGAGCATTGAGGAAAAAGCCCTTATCCTATCACATCCCTCACCCCCCTCCTCACTGGGCCAACTGGTTCCTGGTTTGCAGAAAACCATTCTGACCAACTCCTTGCTCATATGCTGTGACTACTTTACTATTACTTAGCCAACTAATCAACATGATTTAACTTCCTTGGTATGAATGTGACAATTCTCATTATCTTCTAAGATTATAATAAAATGTCCTACCTTCTCATCTCGGAAATTTAGAAACTGCTGGAAGACCTCACTCTCTGAGATTACCGGGTGACGGCACATCCTGGTCATCCAGGCCTGAAGCCGCTCCATGCGCATTTTGATAAACTCTTCTTCAAAGCGACCTGCAAGAGACATGCCAAGAGTGATGTGTGACTCTGCCTACGAGGAATCACTGTTACCCAGGTGGAAAGGCTGTTCATACGGCTACTGGCAATGGTAAACCATGGTAATTTTTCAACAACCTAAAAACAAGCAACAAAGTGGATGTTCAAAGGCCCAGAAGAAAGGTACTCCACAAATCCGAAAGCAAATTTTATCTCAATATGAAAAACTTTCTCTTTCTTATAAACTAACATGCCAGTGCCTGTATGATCATATGAAGCCTTACAGGCAAGAAAGGGGTGATAATATGGAAATTAACAAGCAATTCTTATCAAGAAGGTGAAATTTCTATATTTATAAAAATGTATCTAAATATAATATAATCTCAAAAATGTATCTAAATATAATATAATCTCAGATATACAGAACTAAATTAAGTATTATGAAAAGTAACACAAACTAGTTTTTTTCCCTGTTTTGCTTTTTCAACTACTTAAATGAAAAATAGAAAATGTAATTTTTCCATGAATGCAATAATGAAAGCTGCTATCACAGAACTTAAGGCCATCATAAAACAAGAGCTTAATGGGTGATATTTCTGTTTTAAAAGTAGAAAATCAGTTTAACAAACCTTACATACCAAACATCAAGTGAACATAGAACTTTTATAAGCCTAATAAAATCACTATCAGTTAAAAAGTTTCTGGAGATGGAAATTCTGGCTATAGGTGAGTTTGATAATAGCTAATCCTAGAAAGTGAAGAGGAATTAAAAAGCCTCTTGATGAAAGTGAAAGAGGAGAGTGAAAAAGTTGGCTTAAGGCTCAAAATTCAGAAAACTAAGATCATGGCATCTGGTCCCATCACTTCATGGAAATAGATGGGGAAATAGTGTCAGACTTTATCTTTTTGGGCTCCAAAATCACTGCAGATGGTGACTGCAGCCATGAAATTAAAAGACACTTACTCCTTGGAAGGGAAGTTAATGACCAACCTAGATAGCATATTGAAAAGCAGAGACATTACTTTTCCAACAAAGGTCCGTCTAGTCAAGGCTATGGTTTTTCCAGTGGTCATGTATGGATGTGAGAGTTGGACTGTGAAGAAAGCTGAGCACCGAAGAATTGATGCTTTTGAACTGTGGTGTTGGAGAAGACTTGAGAGTCCCTTGGACTGCAAGGAGATCCACCCAGTCCATTCTGAAGGAGATCAGCCCTGGGATTTCTTTGGAAGGAATGATGCTAAAGCTGAAACTCCAGTACTATGGCCACCTCATGTGAAGAGCTGACTCATTGGAAAAGACCCTGATGCTGGGAGGGATTGGGGGCAGGAGGAGAAGGGGATGATAGAGGATGAGATGGCTGGATGGCATCACTGACTCGATGGACGTGAGTCTGAATGAAGTCCGGGAGTTGGTGATGGACAGGGAGGCCTGGTGTGCTGTGATTCATGGGGTTGCAAAGAGTCGGACGCGACTGAGTGACTGAACTGAACTGAACTGAACTGAATCCTAGTCCTAAAAATCAACTAGAAAGTTGAACAAAAGCCACAAAAACTAAGTGCTGTGGGACTCAACCAGAGGCACACAGCCTGTGTTAAGTGTCTATGCTCCCAACCTGCTGACCTTCAGGCCAGAAGAGGGGATTCCAGGGTGCTCTGGCTTGGGACTGCACCCCACCTCTGTACTCCATTCTATTTCCTTTAGCATAGAATCCACCCCATGGAAGTCTTACATATTAATCTAGGAAAATATGTGCAGAATCTGTATGCTGAAACATATAAAATCCTACATGAAAATCAAATATGACATATGTAAGTTCTTGCACTGGAACACTACAAATTAACATTTCAATTCTCAGAGGGTGACCAGGAGGCTGGGACTGACTGAGCAGGGTTTTCCTGCCAGTGAACCGTGTAGAGTAGCTGCCGGTCTCCTGTCTTCTCTGCACCATGGCTGCCTAAGATATCGAGATGAAGGAACTAGAGAATCGTGCCCCAGGCTAGGCTTTTGAGCTGATTCTCAGCCTTTGACCAAAAGAATCTGTCCCAGGATGTCCCCTTTCCCCTCCTAAGGGGAAGGATCTTTCCCTGGAGGAAATTCAGAAGAGATTCGAAGCTGCAGAAGAAAAATGCAAGTCTCATGAAGCTGAGGTCTTGAAGAAGCTAACTGAGAAGAGAGAGCACAAGAAAGAAGAGCTTCAGAAAGCGACAGAGGAGAACGACCTCCGGAAAATGGCGGAAGAGAAGCTGACCCCTAAGATGGAAGCCGGCAAACAGAACCGGAAGCCGGCGAACAGAACCGAGGCGCAAGTGGCTGCCAAACCCGGGCGTTTGCGAGAGGAGGACAAGCACACTGCGGAAGTGCGGAAGAACAAAGGACCCAAAGATCCTGCTCATGAGACTGAAGCCGACTTCTCTGTTCTGAGAACTGGCTTCCTCCCCGTCTCCTTCCTAAATATCCAAAGGCTCACTGGCCAGTGTCATTTTACTTTTGCCCTCCTGACAAATATTCTACAAGCTGATGTAGGACTATATAGGTAGATCCAGATGGTATGATGTTGTTTTAGGGGCTAAAGGGGGAGAAACGAAAAGTGTTTTACTCTTTTTCTAAAGTGTTCAAGTCTTTCTAATGTAGCTATGTTTCTTGTTGCATCTTTCCTACTTCAGTACACCTGGTGTGCTGAGTTAATGGCTAGTACTGTATTGGGCTCCACAAAAACATTTCTGTGAAACGAGTATGTAGTGGCTTCTTTCAAATTGTTAGATGCGGAATATCTGCTCACTTTAAAACCCCAATTCTGTCCCGATCTTATAGACACTATGTACTTGAATGGTTAATAAAACTGCACAGTGCTGTTGGTGGCAGTGGGAAAAAAAAAAAAAAAGATTTCAGTTGTCCCAAAACTAGTCTACAGAATTAACGCAATTCCAATAAAAACCTAGCATGATTGTTTATAGGTATCTGACTATAAAAGAATCATGCTGACTCTTAAAATTTACATGGAAAGGCAAAAGAAAAAGAAGAGCTAAAAACAATTTTGAAACAGAACCAAGCTGGAGGATTTATATACCTGACTTCAAGACTTTCTGTATTATAAGGCTACAATAACCAAGGTGGTGTGGTATTGGCAAAAGGACAGACACATAAATCAATGGAACTTTAAAGAGTCCAGAAATAAACCTGCGCAAATATGCTTAATTGATTTTTTGACAAAAATGCAAAGGAAACTCAACAGAGAAAGAATACTCTCTTCAATAGATAGTCCAAGAACCACTAGATGACCAGATTTATAACATAAACCTCCACCACCTCACACTTTATACAAACCTTAACTCAAAATAAACCCTAGACCTAGATGTTAAACTGAAGACTACAAAACTAGACCCCCCTCCTGTGTATTAAAACACTTCAAATTCTGCACGTACTAGGAGCAGAGACTAATAAGTACTGCAGAACCTTGGACATCGTGCAGACGGTGACCCACCTCATGGACAGAAGAGACTCTGGAAGTCAGCACAGACCTAAGGGCTATACTGAATTCCGTGTTATGAGCAAGTCAACTATACAAGAGCTTATAACCTACTCATTGGTTGGAATCAATTAAATAGTCATTCTTATTTCTCCTAAAATTTTTTTCTGACACAGTTGGACTATTTAAAAACTGTGACTTCAGCTATTATCTTGTTCTTATGAGGACAGGCTTATCAGGTTCCAGAGAATTAAGAAAAAGGAGAGGAGGGATTTCCATCTGCCCATTTCCTATGACCCTGACCTAGGTTTTCATGAAGTATGTTAATATACCAGTTTGACCCCCAGAAATAAAACCAGATTAATTCAATGTTATTTCGTAAAGAATAAAATCCATAAACAAATTAGAAAAATCTCAGCTCTAAGCTTTCCATGGACGGATTATCGAGTGCACAGAACGTCATGACATCATCTACTTGGTATTCCTTTTTCTCCTCTCCAGGATTTAAGGGAAAGGTGTTCATACAATAATGATGCTGTGGGCATCTCGGGCAGGACGCAAACGAGAGAAGGGGGAAACAGAGCGGCTCTGTGCCTCCTGGTTTCCTCGGCACGCGGCCCAGTCAGGGAATCAAAGCCCAACTTTCTTCGGACTGAGGGGCTGTTGCTTCTGTGCTTTTCTCTGACATCCCCTGGCTTCAGGCCTGACTTTTTAAAATTAAAAAAAAAAAAAAAGAACCTTACTATGGGAGAATCATGACTCCATGATGCTTTAGGACAGGCCATGGGTTATCTAATTCCAAATAAACAGTGTATTAAAACTGAAAAAAATAAGAGAAAGCCCCACAAGTCTAAGATAGCTCATTAATCCATTTATTTCAACACCATGGAGAACATATTATGCTAACCAAGTTGATAAAGGAGAGTTTAAAATTCAAACTTGAAAATGTGGAGAAAGGCAGAACTCAAGTTTTCATGGAAAGAAATCTAAATTTTTAGAAAGAAAGCTGATTAAAACAATATGGATGACAGAAAGGAGGGACAGTGAGGATACGCAGTGGGCTCAGGACTGGGGTGGGTGACACGTCTGAGCGGGAGGAAGCAGCCACGCACCCAACCTGCCACCTGGGCTCCTCGAGGGGCTGCCTGAGTGTCACCCCCGGGAGGGCAATGCAGGCCCACTCCTCCGTTCTGCTAGGACAACGTGAAAATTTTGAAAAGTTCCCCCCTCCAAATCAAAATAAAAAAAATTTCTTTAAAAAAGGTTTCATCTCTTCAAACATTTCAGAGAAGCATACACACTGCACAAAGCAAAGCACAAAGCCGCGCTTTAAGAATACCTCCTTACCCTAAGTCACCGGTTCTAGCTGAGGATTAGTCCACATCTCACAGCGTGAGCTCTGCAATCACGTCACATCCCTTCTCAGCACTTCTGAGTGGCACCTGTGCGTGTCTGAGCTGAGAGCTCCCATGTGTGAGGGGCCAGGGCACACGCGACACCTGGCACATTGGGACCAATCTCCCTGCAGGCTGGGCCACCTGAGCGGGCTCTGCCCAAGTTGGGGCAGCCCCCAGGCCCCCTCTTGTCTCTTATCTCACTCCTGCCGAGTGAGGATCGAATCCTCTCCAGCCTCCCAGACCCCTCGGGCCCGGCTCCCCCTCCACATTCCTCACGGGCTCAGTTGAGCCTGTCTGTTCCTCCTGCACTGTTCCAGCTCCCAGCTTTCAAGTCTTACTCTCATCTTTGATCCTTCTCTATTTAAGAGCTTCATGTATTACAATATTTTCTAGCTAGACATGGAGACTCTAATCTCTACATGAAGTTCAGCTTCTTTACAAACTTTTATTCCAAGACAAACACACTGACTCCTAAGTACTAACATTCCAGTTTCTAGATTAGGCGAAAGGGTTAAAAAAAAAAATCACTGATCGTTCTGAAAACAGACATAGGAAAAACCCTCTCTGACTGCACATTTACGAGGAGCTCTGGTAGCACTGAGGATTATTTACTAGGAGATTACTTGGGGGTGGGGGTGGGAATGACATGTAAATAAATAAGAAAAGGGACAGGGTGATTATTAATGATAAATACAAATATTTAAATATCAGTAGTCACCAAAATAACTGAGTATAAAACATGGTAACTTCCTACATTAACACTTAGAAGCTCTGTGGCATCTACATCTGGTGTTTACAGACTTGGGATGAAAATGACAGGGGCTTCCCCCGGTAGTGCGGGGTTAAAAGAGCCCGTCTGGCAGTGCAGGCGATGCAAGAGACATGGGTTTGTCCCTGGATTGGGAAGATCCCCTGGAGGAGGAAATGGTAATCTGCTCCAGTATTCTTGCCTGGGGAGCCCCATGGACAGAGGAGCCTGGCAGGCTACGGTCCACGGGGTTCCAAAGAGTCCGACAGGACTGAGCACAGCAGCATCAATGAAAACGAAGAGCTGGAGGATGCAATGCGTTTACATTATTTGGGTCATACATTTCAATTTCTACCTTAGACTATTAGAATTATTCTGTTTTTCTAATTAGAATTATACCTGTTTTTCCCAGAATTATTCTGTTTTTCTAATTAGAATTATACCTGTTTTCCCCAGGTGTCATTTTTCACATATAAAAAAGGCATATATTTCTCTTATAGGAAAGGGTTAGCAATAAAGACACAGGGACTGGAAAAGGTGTAGCAGCAAAGACACAGTGACTGTGTCAGAATTCAAGATACACATGTGCGTAGGGACTCTTGACAGAAAAATTTATGAAACCTTTTTGTTAGGTGTTTAGGCAATTTCAAAATATGTGAACTATGTGTGTGTGTGTGTATCTATAGATGTATTTATGGCTGCAGTTAGCTGTTGTGTGTGTGTGTATCTATATGCATTTATGGCTGCAGTTAGCTGCTGTGTGTGTGTGTGTGTGTGTGTGTATCTATATGTATTTATGGCTGCAGTTAGCTGTTGTGTGTGTGTGTATCTATATGTATTTATGGCTGTAGTTAGCTGCTGTGTATGTGTGTCTATCTATATGCATTTATGGCTACAGTTAGCTGCTGTGTGTGTATCTATATATGTATTTATGGCTGCAGTTAGCTGTTGTGTGTGTGTGTATCTACATGTATTTATGGCTGTAGTTAGCTGCTATGTGTGTGTGTGTGTATCTATATGCATTTATGGCTGCAGTTAGCTGCTATGTGTGTGTGTGTGTGTGTATCTATATGTATTTATGGCTGCAGTTAGCTGTTGTTTCCAGACTCCCACATCTTGCTCCCCTAGAGGATGGAAAGTGCCATTTCTGATTTGCGTCAGAATACTCTCACTGGAGTCTTTTCACTTGTTGTCTTGAGTTCTGTCACACACACACTCACCTGTGACTTGCTTATCTGGAAGAGACGGGATTGGAATGGCTGACCCAAACTTAACCAGCAGACGCTCATATAACCAGTCAAAGTGTTTATACCTGTGGTTTACTGATCGATTAGTGTTCTGCAAGAGAAGGAAAGAGAAAAAAAGTTACCAATATCAACTACAGAAAATGAAGAAAAAAGCAAGCCGTTCCTAGTGATGTAAGCACGGTTCTGTTTTGATAACTTAGATACTTACGGTAGGGGTTAACTGATACTCAATGTAGCTCTTCAGACCGTACATTTTGGAGCCTTTCCTGGGATCTGCTACTACACAGTCAAACGTAGAGGCAGGGTAAACCCACATCGGGCCATAATCTCCAACCTACACATCGCAGGGAGAGGTGGAAAATCAGTTAACACAATTGATATAAATCACCAAGTGATTCTTTTTAGGGCTGGAAGTCCTTAGAAGAGTCATTCTTGCTCTTCTTTGAGAAATTATCTACATAAATGCTCTCTGTTCTTACTAAGGTTCTATTTGAAAAACACACTTAATCGAGAGGCACTTCTGCTCCCATGTGGGCATCGTAGGCCACGCAGAGGGGCCGAGCTGCCTTTTCTCGAGAGGATGCTGGGCAGGACACAATCTCTCTCCAGTCCAGCTGTCCCAGTTTTATGTAATGAAGGGCTAGCTTTTAAAAATTTCAAATCTACTGCAGACTAATGGCTCTGTGAAAAATAAAACGACACACTTGGATGTCTCAGCAATGCCAAACTGCCATCAAACTTCCTCAACACTTACTCTCATCTTCTGTATGCCCTAATTCTTTTTCAAGGTGAAAGGAGAAAAAAGCGAGGTGAGGTATGAAAGTTCAGAGGCTACTAGGTCAGGACGGTGACTGGGGCCTAGAGAGCTTTAATAAGGGACTAAAGGTCTCTGACAACAAGCGCTTAATACTATGATTCTCCAAGAGGAACCAGATCCAGAAAACCCTCCTGAAGCTGCAGGGCAGGAACCTTTGAGAGGAGCTTTGGGGAACTTCCCTCAGTGACGGGGCCCAAGAGAGGAGACTCTGACCAACCAGGGCCCAACATCCATGAGGTCATTACTAGTGAGTAGGGATGCTACACCTTGAAACCAAAGGACCAGGTCTCTGCTTTTTCTTGGTTTTCTGAAGCCTCTACAGCTTTCTTCACTTCCTTTTCTGCACAAGAAGCCCACACAGGCAGGCCTGCCTAAAATATGCGGGACAACTCAAATGCTGGGGTCCTTTGGCTCTGTTCCAACACTCTCACGCTTATGACAAAGTCCCATGCTTACGAGAATCTGAGGCGCAGGGGGCCATGGGCTCTTGATTGTTCAGTATTTACAAAAACATCTGAAGAAAAAAAAATCTTTAACCTAACCATTCAGAAGATAATCACTCCAAGTTTGCGTTCAGGGAAGAAGGATTAAAGGGCTCTTGTCACAGCCCTTCTCTCTGGAGTTTTCCAGGATTTCAAGCATCCCAAAGAAGTAGGAACAAGTAATATAAAAAATAGTGTCATTCTTGGGGAGGGAGGGGGGAGGAGGGTTCAGGATGGGGAGCACGTGTATACTTGTGGCGGATCCATCTCGATGTATGGCAAAAGCAATACAATATTGTAAAGTTAAGCAAAATAAAATTTAATAAAAAATCCACACACACAAAAAATAAAATAAAATAAAAAAAATAGAGTCATTCTTGCAATATTATTGAGTCTCCTAGGACCCAAAGATTATAGAATAAGACTAAATTATTTCCTCCTTATTTGAGTCCATGGTGATTACATTCAAGGCCCCTTGTCCTCCTGCCCTATTCACAACTTACAGTTACATGACTAAATCAACAGGGTCAGAAGATAGCTACAGTTCTTTTCTAAAATTTTATCTGGAAGTATACAGCTAGGTAACACTTAGAAAATCTATCCACAGTCAACATGTGGGTGAAACCACAGAGCCTGTGTCATCTTATGAGCAAGCCTTACAAAGACGGATATTCTGAACGGTGTCACTAACTGCCAGCTTTCATTTGCTAGCTCCTTACCATGAACTGTACAATTGATTTGATGAGAGAAAACTATTACCAACACAGAGGAAAAGGGAACTTATTCTGATAACATGCATGTACTCTACCAAGGCAGAAACCTAAATATCTGAATTGCGTTTATTATCTAAGTATGTTTGGCTAGTAGAAAAACAGCATGTAAAAGGTAACTTCAAGATACTTCAGAAAAAGAAATACTATAAAAAACACATATATACTATGGGTATTTGTTCAGTTACTGGTAGTCTGAAAAAGTAAAAATAAAGAATGCCTAGACAGTAATGGGCATTAATTTATGCTATTTTTTATACTTTTAGTATACTATTAGTTACTTACCTGGAGCATTAAATGTGTTTAAGAATACTTTCTAAATGACTAATAACCTTCTTTAAGATACTATACAAGAGCTTAATTAGAAACAAAGCAAAAAATTAACAAACTTACAATGATCGGAATTTTCTCTTTGGGTTTTGCCAGCTGCTTGGCCAACAAATACTGTTCCATCCCAGGTTTTGCAAATCCAGGAAATCTAATCATGAGGACAAACGCTCGTGAGTCTTATCCTTTTCCTTGTAGGAATTCTATAGCTCTCGTCCACATTTACTTAATACAACAGTTTGAACTTGTTCAGTCTTTTAGATGTACTGGAACTAGGAAACTAAGGTAAATGAAACCTGACGTAATCAGATTGTTCAACAGCCAATTAGTCATTTAATTCAGCTTTATCGGGTAAGAGGACAGTTTGACTCAGGAAGGTGTGATATTTATGGGTGCTCGATTTGCTTGATCTGAGACACTCTATCACCACACAGAGACCGAAGGGCAGACTGGAGACTGGACCCCAGGACAGAGGCAGATGGAAAGTACTGGGTGGATCGGGATAGATGGCTCCATGGGGCGAAGGCCACACGCTAGCATTTTACATCCGAATTAAAGCGCTTGTGCACATTCTCCCTCCGGAGGCCACAATTACCCTGAAGAAACTGCCACTGTTCATAAGAACTTGTGCCATTTTCTTTGGAAATTGTCTTCGGAACCTGCCTTCTTAGAGACCTCAAACATAACAAACTTGGCTATTTACAGAAATCAAATCTACACCCAAAGCAAAGTTCTAAAATGGAAGAAAAGGTAGAATCAATGTATACCCACCCAAAGCGCAACTTCTAAAGAAGACAAGATTGAGTTTTAGAATTTTTTTAAAAAATAAACAGGGGTAAAAATGCTCAGAAAGCAAAACACCTAAAATAGGAAAAGAAATCTTATTTCTAAAAAAACCAGCCGTATTACGTCTGATTTCATTTCTAAAGCAAGCTAAAGGCCAATGTGATGCTCACAGGGGCCCACATCGTTTCCTTCACCTCCCTGGGCTTCAGTTTCTCCGAGAGTAAAAGAGATCGTATGTACCACAAAGGGGTGTGAGAGCACCATGAGAGAACACACACAAACTGCTCTGCACAAAGTGGTCATGGTAACAGATCAATACACGGTAAAACATTTAAAAGAAAGTTATCATTATTATTTTTAGCTTTCCTTGTGACATCAGCAATGAAACAATATGTCATGAGTTGATAAAGGTAAAAAAGAGTATTTGGCAGATTATTAAATGGAACATATATTTCATTAAAAAAAAAAAAAAAGCTTCCAAGCTAAGAGCCAAATAAAAAAATAGACACGATCAAATCACGCCCCAAACTTTTGTGATCACTGGAAAGAGAAACAGCCTGTCTCATCACAGCCTCTCATATGAGAGCCCCATTCCCCGGCTCTTACACCTACTTGTTAAGTGGCAGCTTCATGGAAGAGCTGCTGGCCCGGCTGTTTCCTCGCTGAGCACCTCCTGCGTCTGCCGACTCTGGATCCTTGAAGTAGGGAGATGGCTTGGGCTCGTCCCAGTCTTCGTCCCAGTCGTCGTCATCACCAGTTGCTGGAGGTGAGAACAGAAGATTGTTGGTAAAGAGAGACCAAATAAAGATGGGATGACTTAATTTTCTGGTAACAGCTACCAATTGGGCTGACCAATTTTTTAAAGAAGAAGAAAAGGGTACATGGTCAGGATTACAATAAAGAGGCGAAGAATACAGGCTCTGTTGTTACGCTTGTGAGTTACAGTTGTGAGTCTTGAGGATTCTGCCTTTTGGCACAAAAAGACAAGTCAGAAACAACTTAAAGAGGGCTGTTGGCCCAAGTAACTTCAGATAAATGTCAACGATAGTAACACTCTGGAGGGCCCTCCCTGGTGGTCCAGTGGTTAAGACTCCATGCTTCCAACGCAGGGGGCTCGGGTTCAATCCCTGGTCAGGGAACAAAGACCCCACGTGTCATGCGGTGCGGCCAAAAGATGCCAAGCAGACCCTCGTTGGTGCGCAGGAAGGTCTGCTGGAGGCCTGGCTGTGCTGTCCTGCTCTTAGTCATGTCTGGCTCTCTGCAACCCCATGGACTGTAGCCCGCCAGGCTCCTCTGTCCATGGAATTCTCCAGCCAAGAATACTGGGGTGGGTAGCCCCTCCTTTCTCCAGGGGATCTTCCCAACCCAGGCATCTAATCCATGTTTCCTGTGTTTCCAGCATTGGCAGGTGGACTCTTTACCCCTGGGCCACCTACACATTGATACACCTAGCTTATAAACTTGTAAATAAACAGGTCAAATACCCTTTAAGCCAAGAGACTGGGGAGGACAAAAGGGTGACAGATCTTTGAAAAGGAATTGCGTAACACGAATAATAATGCAGGCCAGAGAAGGAAGAGGCAGTGGAGGAGAAGGGACAGGTCGTGACTAAACCAGCGTCGGGAGCCTAACATTCTAGCGATCCTCTCTGTGTCAGGTGGGGTGCTGCCAGCTTTCCTCCCGCCCACGCGCCCTCCGCCACTGTTCTCTGCCTCCGTCTCCTACCTCTGAAGGCCCGAGGTGTCCCTTCAGCATTAGGCAGAAAAGTGCCCTGGGGTCTCCTCCCTGAGAGTACCACCATGAGAAGCCCAGAGACAAATGTCCAAAGGAAAAAGAAAAGACTAGAAGGTATCAGAAGGATCTGGGCCAGGATTCCAGCAATACCACGTCACTGCAGAAGCGATGTCAGCAGTCTGGTCTGGACCCAGCCCCTGACTCCCGGGCCAGGTGGGAGCCAGAAAGCAGCACCTGCGCCCTTCGAAGCTCCCGACCCACGAGCCCTGCTGTTCAGCACACTCAGTTCTGGGCATAATGAGCTCAGACAGGGGGCATTACAAAACAATGGGTGGGTCTCTTAATTTCAGAACAGACATAAATAACCTTTCTTAATTCCTTAACTGTTTCTCCTTTTAGAAAGTCTTCCTTTGCCTCAGTGTTTCCATTAAGCACCGGGGAGTCAAACAGGTAGTTCAGGAAATGATAAAACAGCTAAGTCAGAGGTCATAAACCGGCAGGTGATAAACCACAATCAATCCATGTGCATATTTTTTTTTGGCCCGAGATTTAAAAACAAATGTGTGTTAATAGCGAGGATTTTAAAATGGGAAGTTGACAAAAAAATCGAGATTTCCAGCCTCTCTGGAGGAACACCAGCTCAGTCCTCCTGTGGCACATCAACCTGCTGCCCACCTCTGTCCTCCGGCAGCCCCAAAGGATCGCTCTCTTGTTTCACTTTATGAACCTGGTCCCTGCAAGCGTTTGCACGCGTGACAAGGTTCTCCTTGACAGGGAGCTGAGAGTGGACTAAAGAGTATAATCACCTCATTCGGATTCAGAAGAGTCAGTTTGCCATTAGTGAGTGAGACCACAGTTTCCGTGATTAAACCCCTTCGACCGGGATGCCCTCTAAGGGTGCCCCTCTCCCTCACCTGGTCCTGGGATGCCTCTAAGGGTGGTCTCCCCTGCACCTGGTCCTGGGATGCCCTCTAAGGGTGCCCCTCCCCGTCAGCTGGTCCTGGGATGCCCTCTAAGGGTGGCCCCCCCCCAACCTGGTCCTGGGATGCCCTCTAAGGGTGCCCCTCCCCTTCAGCTGGTCCTGGGATGCCCTCTAAGGGTGGCCCCCTTCACCTGGTCCTGGGATGCCCTCTAAGGGTGGCCCCCCCAACCTGGTCCTGGGATGCCCTCTAAGGGTGGCCCCCTTCACCTGGTCCTGGGATGCCCTCTAAGGGTGGCGCCCCCTCACCTGGTCCTGGGATGCCCTCTAAGGATGGCCCCCCACCTCACCTGGTCCTTGGTAGGCCTGGGGATGGCCAAAGGCTGAGTCCCAGTTGTTGGCAGCGCTTCTCTGGGCTGCGGCCCCCTCCGGCTTGGCTCCCCAGCCGTCCGAGCTTTCCCAGTTTGCAGGTTTGGAAGCATTCCAGGCTGACCAGGGGTCACTGCCACTGCTGACCTGTTGTTAGGGGTAAAAAAAGGAGAGGATATTTGTGACTTCTAGAAAGCACTACTCAATTCACTAGGAAGCAACTGAATAGGGGTGCTGGAAAAAACTGATAGAAATGTAAAATAATTTAAAAAATAAAATTTTAGAAACATGTAGGCAAGCACAAAAAGCAGCATCAATCCAATTTTACTGCTAGCAATTTGCCGTGTTTGCTCAGGAACTTTACAACTGTTAACAGAGAAACTCTCTTTTTTCCCCTTCCCCCAAGTAACAGCTTTTCTGAACCTGCTCTCGTTCTCATGCATATTCTTTTTTTTTTTTTTATTGTTTTTATTTTTTTTATTTTTGCAGGGGAAAATGGACAAAGGAAAGGATCAATGAGGGTGGGAGGGAAATGGGAAGAAAGAAGGGGAGTGATGGTGGGGAGGAGTGTATGTAATTTCTTAACCAATGGCTTTCTGTTTTTAATCACAAAGAACACTTAAAAAAAACATGTTGAATTCATCCTATATTAGGAGGTTTGTTCTCGAAATGAAAAGTTCAGGAAACAAAAAGTCCAGTTTGGGTGTCCTCATCTTAGGCACATCTTGGTATTTTGTATTGGTAGGTCTATCTTTACCACAATATATTATTTAGGACAGGATCACATCGGTCACCTCTTCCTCCCTACTACCCAAAATGGTACCAAACCCATAAAATAGTCAATAAACCTTTACAGAGTGAACAAATAAGTCTTTTTTTTTTTTTTTTAAACTCTCCTGAGTGAATTGAATTTTTTGAGGCTCATAAGTGAATATGTTTTGCTCTTTACTTTGTCTATTACAGCCAGATTATATGAGTGGGGTATTAAAGTCTCCCACTATTATTGTATTGCTGCATATTTCTTCTATCATATTAATTAATGTTTGTCTTAGATATATCAATGCTCCAATGTTGGGTGCATATATATTTATAATTGTTATAACTTCCTTTTGGATTGTTCCTTTAAGTCATTATGTGTAATCTTCATTGTCTCCTTTTCAGGATCTTTAAAGTCAATTTTATCTGATATAAGTATTGCTACTCCTGTTTTCTTATGGTCCATATTTGCATAGAAAATCTTTTTCCAGGCCTTCATTTTCAGTCAGTATATATCCCGTATTTTAAGGTGGTTCTCTTGTAGACAACATATATAGGGGTCTAGTTTTTGTATCCATTTGACCCATTTTAGTCTTTTGGTTGTCTCTTGTAGACAAGGTATATAGGGGTCTTATTTTTGTATGGATTCGGCCAGTCTTTGTTGATTAGGGCATTCAGCCCATAAACGTTTAAAGCAATTATTGATAAATAAGATTTACTTTATTGTTTTGGGTTCGAATTTATACACCCTTTTAGTGATTCCTATCTAGAGAATGTCCTTTAGTTTTTGTTGGAGAAATGGTTTAGTGGTGCAAAATTCTCTCAACTTTTGCTTATCTGTAAAGCTTTTGATTTCTCCTTCATATTTGAATGAGATCCTTGCTGGATACAATAATCTAGGCTGTAAGTTATTTTCTTTCATCACTTTAATTACGTCTTGCCATTCCCTCCTGGCTTGGAGAGTTTCTATTGAAAGATCAGCTGTTATCCTTATGGGAATCCTCATGCGTATTCTCTGCGTATTCTGACACTCCCGCTGTGTAACAGAATATGTGACATATTCATAAATAACAACTATTTTCTATTTTCAAAGCTGACCTGAACAACACTGTGCCGTCCGTGTCTCTTTGCGTGCTTTTTTCCCCACTTAATATGTTTTTGAGCTTATATATGCTAATAATATGCTTTATTGACCTTAACTGCTTGATAGTAATCAGTTGTATTTTTAACTGTTTTATAATTTTTATTTCAAAAGGTATTATGTTCCCAGTTAAAAACAAAAATCAAAAGAATAAAGGATATGAAATATAAAAGCATTCCTACCCCCTTAAGATGCCAGTCATTCTCTCAGAGACGATGACTCCTAACAAAGTCCTTTGTACATACTTATTCACACATGCCATGCAGTGAGATTCTTTTTGCTTTAAACATGTTCTAAGTGAGCCACATACTTACTCACACAGGCCATGCAGTGAGATTCTTTTTGCTTTGAACATGTTCTAAGTGAGCCCCAATTACACTCTCTGCTCTGCACTTCTCTTGTTTTTCCATAGCCTGAAACATTCCCCTAGATATTAATACATCAGCATGTGGATGATGACATTCTTTTATGTGACTTTACAGAATTCCTTTGTATTTGTTTTCCATCATCTAAACAGCACGTGCTGATGCTCACTTAACTTGTTTGCATTCTTTTGCTACTGCTAATAACGCTGCAGTGTACATCCTTATACATCTGTCCTCACATATCCAATAGATCTATGTGAAATTCCCTGAAGAAAATTACTGGGTAATGAAAGTATGCATTTATTAACAAAATTGATAAGATTTTGTCAAACTGCTTTAGAAAGAGATCGTATAGTCGCCTTCCTACACTCCTACTACATGCCAAGGGGTGGCATCTTACATAAAATGGGGCTATCATGCCAAGTTATCTTTAAAATATTTTCTACCATTATTCTTTTGCATAATTTTATAGTTTATCAATGTTATAAATAAAATTTTTGAATGGGCAATACATGGCACCCTATTTCAAGGAATACTGCAGTAAGAGGAGCCAGAGGCAACCAGTTTTTTTTGTTGTTGTTTCCTTGATTTTTAAAATAATTTATTTACTTTTAATGGAAGGATAATTGCTTTACAGTATTGTGTTGGCTTCTGCCATACATCAACATGAATCAGCCATAGGTATACACATGTCCCCTCCCTCCTGAACCTCCTTCCCCACCTCTCTAGGTTGTCCCAGAGCCCCAGTTTGAGCTCTGAGTCATACAGCAAATCCCCACTGGCGATCTATTTTGCATATGGTAGTTTCCGTGCTACTCTCTGCTTCTTTCCCACTCCCTCCTTCCCCCATTAAGTCCACAAATCTGTTCTCTATGTCTGTGTCTCCACTGGGGCCCTGCAAATTGGACCATCAGTACCATTTTTCTAGAGTCCATACATATGCATTAATATACGACATTTGTTTTTCTCTGACTTATTTCACTCTGTATAATGGGCTCTAGGTTCATCCTAGAGTTTTAAATTTTAAACCTTCAACCTGTATGGAACTGACTTTGGTATAAGAAATAATATAGGAATCCAGCTTAATTTTTTCCTGTAGCCATCTGTTGCCCTAACATCATTTAACGAATAATCCATTCTCTCCCCACCGATTTGAAATTCACCTTTACCATACCCTGGACTTGGGACTATTTCTGGAACTCTTTCCTATAATCTAATTCCTCTAATACCAAACTACTTTGGAGCCCACTAGACAGAATGCCATATGGTAAAGTTCGTACTTTACTATAATATCTTTTATTATTTTCACAGTGAATTTCAGCATCGGTTTTCTGTTTTTAAAACTAAAACAACCTTTAGTTTGAGGATTAGTATGTCAGTGGTAAAGAATCCACCCATCAATGCAGGAGATGCAGGCTTGATCCCTGGTTCAGGAAGATCCCCTGGAGAAGGAAATGGCAACCCACTCCAGTATTCTTGCCTGGAGAATCCCATGGACAGAGGAGCCTGGTGGGCTATAGTCTGTGGGGTTGCAAAAAAGTCGGACACGACTTAGTGACTAAACAACAACATGTCAAGTTTAAAAAATGTGATTTCATTTGAACCTTCCTGAACCAGGGATTGAACCTGTGTCTCCTGCATCATAGGTAGATTCTTTACTGCAGAGCCACTGGGGAAGACCAAAGGACGCCGTGCAAGGCCAAAAGTGGTAATTAACCAAGTTTTATGAGTAACCTGAGGTCCATTAAAAATGATGGAGAACTTTTATTCATCTTCAGTGTTTTCAATATTTTATTTATTTTATACCATGGTTAATTTAAACCTTTCATCAGTGATAAAGAGCTAGGTCATAACTCTTTGAAAGGACAGTAGATAGGATGAGAGAATACAGTATCAATGTCCTCACTGTGAGATATGACACTTGGTGGTTGACCATTGTATTGGATCAGTTTTTTTATTGTATAACAAATTACCCTACAACTGAGCAACTGAAAACAACAGTAAATATTTGTTATGTATCACATTTTCTATGGAGCAGGAATCTAGAGAGGATTAGTGGGAAGTTTTGGTTTAGGGTCTTTTGTGAGGTTGCAGTCAAGATGTCAGGTAGGATTGCAGATGTGTTAAAGCTTGGGCGAGAGCATCTGCCTCCGTGAGTCACTCAGAAGCCAAAAAGTTCGTGCTGGTCCTTGGCAGGGAGATCACAGTTTCTTTATACATGGACCTCTCCTCGGGACTGCTTGAGTGTCCTTACAACATGACAGCTGAGTTCCCCAAGAGCAATCAGTACAAGAGAAAGGGAGGCAGAAAGCTCAGTGTATATATAATTAAGATTCAGAGGTCATAGATTGCCAGCCTGTCAAGTATTCTATTGGATATAGAGGCCAGGTATGACTTCATATGGGAGGAGAATGAGTACTAGGCTATGAGTACTAGGAGCCAGGAATCCTTGAGTGCTGTCTTGGAGGCTGGCTACCATATGTACCATCTTTAAAACGTGGAAAAATTAAGGCAATGAAGGACAGGCATAGTAGATAAAGTATAAATATGGGATTGACATGAAGCAATTAAGCTGATAATCTTTGTGTATAATGTTGTGATCTGCTGCAAAAAAAGATGTAGCATCTTAGTTTTATGAAAAATAAGCCTATAGATAGACCTTAGTAATATTCTAGGATATTGTTTTTAGGGTTTTTTTGAATTTTACACATTGACTTTATTATAGTTAGTGACTTAATTAGGGGATCAGTAAACAAAAGGTACACATGAATGCAAAGGTGCAAAGTTTGAACCAATGCATATCTGAGGTGTGTGTGAATAAATGATTTGGTTAAACTCTGTAACTCTGAGGTCAGAGACCTAGTTAATGCCTGTGCAACAGAAGTTAATGCTCAGGATTTTGTTCTCAGGCTATTAATATTCATAGGTCTGGATGGTATTACTGTAAGTGAATTAATGAATGAGTAAGTATTATATAGAAGACAAGGAAAGCCATATGTGGTCCAATTATGAATGTTTAACATATTTTTGTTATTAATACATTTCTGAAGTGCTCAATTCCAATGTAAATCTATTTGGATAAATAGCATACAGAGATAAATGCCTGGAAATCAATGTTCTGCATTATTTGAGAAGTGAGAAGGCAATGGCAGCCCACTCCAGTATTCTTGCCTAGAAAATCCCATGGATGGAGGAGGCTGGTGGGCTGCCGTCTATGGGGGTCACACAGAGTCGGACAGGACTGAAGGGACTTAGCAGGAGCAGCAGCAGACTGCTTATTGAAAATAAGAAGATATGATCTAATTGGTTATGTCTGGGGACAATGACGGAGAAGGCAATGGCAACCCACTCCAGTACTCTTGCTTTGAAAATCCCATGGACGGAGGAGCCTGGTAGGCTGCAGTCCAGGGGGTCCTGAAGAGTCGGACACGACTGAGTGACTTCACTTTCAATTTGTAGATAAATTTAGGGAAAACAAATAGGGCCTTAAAATTTTTTTTTTCAATGCTGAAATCTATTAATTCAAGGACATGGAATAGCAAAGTCTTCCTTCTCACATACAAAACAAAATGAAACAAACTTGATATTAGAGAGAGAGAGTATTACCCAAATGGCCTCATATGCCTCTCTAACATTTTAGAATGCCACCGTGGTTGGGTTTTTTCTCACTCTTCAGCAATTGACATATGGGGGGATAATTGCCAGCCACCTACCAGAAGCGTCAACAACAGAGCACACGTTTTACAAAGGAAATGTGACTGCATTCTAACATCTCTTGTACCTTCAAGATGACGTTACTAATGATTTTGCTCAATGTCAAATATTAACAGAAGAAAGACATTTCATCCATATGACTGTCAATTTCTCAAATACACGGCTGACAAGGAGCTCCTCTGAAGCCACTCTAGTGGATTCTGGAAAAGAAGGCTGTTGTGCTGAGAGCTGGCCAGTCACACCGCAGTTAGGAGAATCCCTTCCTCCACAGCTTTCTTCGGGGGTGGGAGTGGGGGAACAGATACTCTGTGCTCTCCAGACTCTAAACCAGGAGGTTTTGTTTGCCCAATAAAAACTTCAAAACTTCAAAAAAATGCAAATTCTGGATGGTAACATGACAGTAAGTACAGATATTCATCTGGCATTTCTAGAAACTACTGAGGAAACTACTGAGGAAAAGGAACAGAGAGCTGCAATCTAGAACAACAGACAAGTGCAAGTCCAGCCCCGGTGGAGAGTAAGACTGTTGGCAAACCGGCAGAGAGAGGCATCCTAGCAACACGGAGGAACAAATGGGACATGAAATTCACAGCAAGTTTCCTAAAAACCTGAAACACATAACATGATACTCTGCAAAACTACTTCGTTAATAAATTGTTTATAATCGGTGCATCGTGACTGGGTCACGTGCAGGATCTTAGCTCTCTACCTAGGTGATAAAATCCTTGTTGGCAAATCACTGTTTGCCTTTGTCCCACGCCCCCCGCACCCGCCCCAACCCCAAACCCTCCTCACCCCCGGGAATATTCCTTCTATCTTGTTTCAGCTTGACTTGTGCTGATAAATCTTTCAAACCTGACCAACTAGAAATCTCCCCAAATTCTATCCCTAGGGCCCCTCCTCTAATAGCAGTACTGAACAACCAGCTCCCAAAGCCAGTGTCTGCCTCCCCCTGAACCCGCCCTCCCTGTACTTTGGCCTCTGGCTCTTCCGCTCTCCACCCCCAATAACCCTGCTGTCCTGACTGCAGGCACCTGGTCACAAGACTGTCCAAGCCTCTCCTCTGCTTTCTGCCAGCTCTCCTTCCTCCTTCTACCCAGCGAGGTCTTTATCCTCTTCTTTTCCCTCCCTTTATGGTAACAACCGCCCCCGACCCCCAGCCCCACCCCGGCCATGACCAACTCAACTGCATTATTTCAAAACCTTTCACTAGACCTCACTGGCCACAGGATAGATTCTAAGCTCATCAGTCCACTTATCAAAATCCTACCTTTTCCTTCCATGACGTCCCCATCCTCACTAGTCGCCACTGATCCTCACTCTACGCGTCAACCTGCAGTTTCCCAGACTTTCCCACATCCTTCCCTTTGTTCACGCTCCACTCTCCATCTGTGCACCAAGCCTGCAGGAAAGCTGTGCATCTCACAAGTACAAGTCAAGGCGGGGCAAGGGTGAGAACACTGGCCCACTGGTTCAATTTTAAATCCTCTTAAGAAATTATGCAAGAGACTCGGGTTTGATCCCTGGGTTGGAAAGATCCCTGGAGAAGGGAAAGGCTACCCACTCTGGCCTGGAGAATTCTGGCGATGGCACCCCACCCCAGTACTTTTGCCTGGAAAATCCCATGGACGGAGGATCCTGGTAGGCTCCAGTCCATGGGGTCACTAAGAGTCGGACACGACTGAGCGACTTCACTTTCATTTTTCACTTTCATGCATTGGGGAAGGAAATGGCAACCCACTCCACTGTTCTTGCCTGGAGAATCCCAGGGACGGGGGAGCCTGGTGGGCTTCCTTCTATGGGGTCGCACAGAGTCGGACACAACTGAAGCGACTTAGCAGTAGCAGCAGCAGTACAGTCCATGGGGTCACAAAGAGTTGGGACAGGACTGAGTCACTTTCACTTTAGTTTATGAAACTGTAGCAATTTGACTCAAGTAAACAGCCCACAGTTTGAATGTTAAATCCCTTTATGAAACTGTAGCAATTAGACTCAAGTAAACTTCTCGTGGGCGCAGAGGTTAAGAATTTAAGCTCTAGAGCTGTCTATCTGGGTTTGAATCCCAGCTTTACCGCTTACTAGCTGTATGAACTTGGCCATTTACTCCATCTCTCTTAGTTTCCATACTTATTGAATGGATATAACAGCATTAACTTCCTCACAGGACTTTTGTAAGGATTAAAAGACATAATGCATATAAAACACCTCACAGAGTATCTATCTAGCACATAGCACAAACTCAGCAGAGGTCATCTTACTACATGGGGGCTCACTTAGAATATAAAGAAAAGCCTGATGACTGGTAACCTTTGAGTAAATCCCCATTAGTTTACACTTTAGAGGAAAAGACCATCAATTATATTTTCAAAACAATGCCAGATCACATTAATAGAGAAACTTTTATTTAAATAGGTGATTATAGGCACTTAAAATACTGTCTACTCTAGCCAAAGATTTGTTTCCTTCAGATACATATAAGAAAGAAAAAGACACATGTTTTGCCATAAAGTTCAAAAGCAAGTCTTGATTTTTGGGGGTTTTGGCACATTTTCTGTGTGCTGAATGCTGAGATCTTGCTTTTCTTCAAAGCTTTACCCCAGCTGCAATGAACTGGGCTATGGAACAAGTGGTTTAACGATCCTTTGGCCTCTGACTTCTTTGCTCTCAATTCCAAGAAAGAACCCCTTCCATCCCTCACCTGCATACATCTGGCGGCACAATAGTGCACTCTGCTCCTCTGCTAAGGTCTCGAGGGGCCTCTCCTTTCCGTTGCTCCCAGGCCTTCCCTCTCTCTCCTTTCTACTGAGTCATCATTCTCTTCCGGGCTGGTCCCCCTTACAGCATCAAAAACATCCAGACTGTCAACTCCATGGTTAAAAATCCTTCATTAGACCTCACTGTCCCTGGAATAAATTCATCAATCAAGCCTCGTTGAAAGTCTTAGCTGAAAGGTGTCCAAGGTATAAATCCCAATCACCCTTTCAGTTCCTGTAAGTCCCGCTTTCTATGTTGCCATGTTCCAAAGAAGACCTTTATTTAGTTAGCTACTTTACCGGAAACAACACCTTGCTTGGGGGAAAAGGATTAGTTCCAAGGGTTTCAAGTTGAATTTTACCTTATTTATGGAAGGAGAAGGAGAAGGAGAAGATGAAGAAGGTGGTGATTGGCTGAGACTTTCAAGACAACCAATCTGAGCCAAAATATCCACCTTAAAATAAAAAAAGGTGCTCAGTAAAGGAAGGGTGGGGGAAAAAGGAGTATACTGAAGCTAAAAACAGCAAATGCATAGCAGGGCTAAGTTCAGCAGAAAATTCCAGTATGCATGCACAAACATTACATGCAGAAACCAAAGCCCCTACTGTATAGCAGTGGGTTATCCTCCGTGCATTAATATATATTCTAAAGGCTGTTGTTGTCACAACACAGTATCACTGAAGTACTGAAAGTAACTGTACGCAGCACAGAAGGAGTGGAACAAGTATCATGCAAGTCATACAGTCACAGAAAAAGAACTCCAGAGGAAAAACAATGCCAAGCTTTAAAAACGTCAGGATGTTGAACTAGTGCTTTCAAAGCTACCAGATGTGAGATGAGCAAAGCTTCTTGGAACCTGAGAGACACAAAGAACCTACCCAGGACCGGCTAAGAGCACAGAACAGCCCGCGAGGCTGTGAACTCTGCGAGCCCCTGAGCCGCTGGCCACCTTGGTGTGCAGAGTTGACTTGAGAAGAGATAACCGATACGCTCCCCGGAGCTAGGCAGTGGCCAAGTCAGCATCGCTGAGGGGGACAACCTTGGAGCCCAACTTGCAGGCTTCAAATCCCAGCTCCACAACTATCTAGCAGGGAAGTCATGATTATTGACATTTGTATAGTGTTCAAGAACACTTTCCAGGTATAACTTCCTTCTGAAGAAAGTGGTGGTATGATTTCCATTTTGTAAATGTAAGTAAATTTGGTTTTGGAAATCAACTAATAATACAGGAAGACAATCATGATGGAGTAACTAGGATCCAGTTTATGCTTCCACTTAAAACTAAAAGAGATGTTATATATGAAGCTGTCTTCAAATCACTGGCCAACAGGCAACAGGGGACCTGACACCTACCTAGACTTTCCAGGCCTCAGGTCAGGGACGGGGGATCCACACAAAGACCACTGGTCTCTGTGAATTGAGGAGACAGAGCTGGGAGTCTGGGGCAGAGCGGTGAGAAGGAGAGAGTGGCCTAGAGGCCCGAGAGACTGGGTGAAAGGGTGGGGACGGGATCGTAGGTCTTAGGCTGCGTACTGATCAGCACACACATACGAGGAAGCGGCCACATGAAGGGTTAAGTACCAACCTCTTGGCACGGCGGATCTCACCAGCCAGCACGGAAAACCTCAGGATTCAGGATTCATGGGGTGTGATATCAGGTACAGAACCGCAAAGGCTTTTGCCTCAAAAATATCCCTAGGCTGAACGTTGCTCTGGCCCCACCCTAAGAAGCTTAACTGGAAGAATTAAACTGTTTCCTAAGTAACTTTCTTTTTAAAACAACAACAACAAAAACCCCACTAGTCTGCAACCACTGGCCACAAAAATAATAGGATCTGGTTTTGTTGTATTTTGCTACTTAGCTGTACTTTGCTTCTTAGATGACATCCTTGGGCCACCAGGACGAATAAGAATCAAACTCTTACTTCTGACAACAGGCATCAGTGAATATGGGCAAGGGCCTGTTTAGAAAACCACAGCAAGACTGACTTGACTCACTGGTTTCCCAGGATGTTCTTCTGGATTCAGAGGAAATCAGGTCTTTTGGTTCAACCGGATTTCCTGTTCTTCAAGACACAGTCTAAGAAGAACACTCTCCCCTGCCCAGATCGCGAGACTGACAGTGCTGCGAGAGAAGACGGAGAGACAGGCGACGGACGGCCGCCCTTCTCTGTGTCCACCTGAACTAGGTCAGACTTCGGCTATGAGGCCATAACCAAGGTCTGAGAATTAATGACAAAGGTAACTTATACTTCATTATGGTTGCTTTCTGCTTGGCTTTCTACCAAACTAGCGAACAAGAGTACAAAGAATATATAGAAAGGTTCAACAGATGCTGACGAGAAGGCAGAGCTCCTGCTGCCCACCTGGTTCCTTACAGACGATGCTCAAAGTTCAGTACAGGTCAACTCAGGTCATTCAGTTTGACAAGTCTACCAGGTAAGAAGGGTCAGTAATCAGGGGACTCACCACCTTGTGTATTATCATCGTGGGGAAAAGGTTTTGGAGGCATTCGTAGGTCCACCTTATTACCACACAAGGAAATTCTCGTGTGTGCCTCAGTCACACATGTCTACACCTTACTGGTTACGCTGTCATGGCCATTCACTCTGCTACACCCTAATATACGGTCTCCGGCTTGGAGGGAAAGAAGGAAGGAAGGAACTTCCAGAGGAAGACTTTATCCAGGGGCATACAACAAGAATGAACAGAAATTAACTGGGTTTGTGAAAGCTGAGGTTATGGTGTTTTGGTTTGCTTTTTGTAACTCACCTGCCTGATTAAGGCATAACGTCTTTATCTGACATTTCTCATTCATCAGATGTTTAATAACCATGTGCCAATTGTGTCAGGAAATGGGGATAGTAAACAAATAATGTGATTCCTTTATAAGCCAAGAACATTTCAATCAGTTTCTGATAAAGGTTTAATTCTCTTTCTCAAAAAGGCCCACAAAAAGTATAGAATTGACTTATGTAAAAAGCCTAATCATTTCAGCTCAAAATATAGATAGAACTTGTAACATTTCCCATTTTGTTCTTTATAGATCTTTTGCTAAAAGGACATCATTGAATTCTACAGATGAACCTCTACTGATTTAAAAAAGCCATCTACAGAAATCAAGACCATCCCCATGGAAAAGAAATGCAAAAAAGCAAAATGGCTGTCTGGGGAGGCCTTACAAATAGCTGTGAAAAGAAGAGAAGCGAAAAGCAAAGGAGAAAAAGAAAGATATAAACATCTAAATGCAGAGTTCCAAAGAATAGCAAGAAGAGATAAGAAAGCCTTCTTCAGCGATCAATGCAAAGAAATAGAGGAAAACAACAGAATGGGAAAGACTAGGGATCTCTTCAAGAAAATCAGAGATACCAAAGGAACATTTCATGCAAAGATGGGCTCGATAAAGGACAGAAATGGTATGGACCTAACAGAAGCAGAAGATACTAAGAAGAGGTGGCAAGAATACACAGAAGAACTGTAGAAAAAAGAGCTTTACGACCCAGATAATCATGATGGTGTGATCACTGACCTAGAGCCAGACATCCTGGAATGTGAAGTCAAGTGGGCCTTAGAAAGCATCACTACGAACAAAGCTAGTGGAAGTGATGGAATTCCAGTTGAGTTATTCCAAATCCTGAAAGATGATGCTGTGAAAGTGCTGCACTCAATATGCCAGCAAATTTGGAAAACTCAGCAGTGGCCACAAGATTGGAAAAGGTCAGTTTTCATCCCAATCCCAAAGAAAGGCAATGCCAAAGAATGCTCAAACTACCACACAATTGCACTCATCTCACACGCTAGTAAAGTAATGCTCAAAATTCTCCAAGCCAGGCTTCAACAATATGTGAACCATGAACTTCCTGATGTTCAAGCTGGTTTTAGAAAAGGCAGAGGAACCAGAGATCAAATTGCCAACATCCGCTGGATCATGGAAAAGCAAGAGAGTTCCAGAAAAACATCTATTTCTGCTTTATTGACTATGCCAAAGCCTTTGACTGTGTGAATCACAATAAACTATGGAAAATTCTGAAAGAGATGGGAATACCAGACCACCTGATCTGCCTCTTGAGAAATCTGTATGCAGGTCAGGAAGCAACAGTTAGAACTGGTCATGGAACAACAGACTGGTTCCAAATAGGAAAAGGAGTACGTCAAGGCTGCATATTGTCACCATGTTTATTTAACTTATATGCAGAATACATCATGAGAAATGCTGGACTGGAAGAAACAGAATTTGGAATCAAGATTGCTGGGAGAAATATCAATAACCTCAGATACGCAGATGACGCCACTCTTATGGCAGAAAGTGAAGAGAAACTAATATTTACTGGCTCTTTGTACTTTCTTTCCAATGAAAAAATCTGTTCACCCGTTTCTTTTTCTGAGCTGTTCATCTTTTCTCTATAGATTTATGAGAGTTCTCTATTAACAGAATTACCTGGTACCTCTGGCACATTAGAAATTCTTTTCCTACGTGAATATTACTTTTTGATTTAAATGTACCAGCCTATGGTTGCTATAAATGCTGCTGTGTTTAGAAACACCTTCTATATTCCAAGGTTATAAAAAAAATGTTGCCTATATTTTTTTTCCAAGTATTTAAAAAAATAAACAGCTTTATCACTGTTCAAATTAAATTGTTCCAACACATTTAAAGAATAATGCATTGTATTCCTTTGACATTTACAGTCTAGTCTATGCCACAGTCAAGCGGTGAGTCTGTGTTTTACAGGTAAGGAGTTCCCTCATGTTCTGGACAAGGAAGAAAAAGGTCACGGTGGGTCGTGGGGCTGCTGCACAGACCTTATCCGCCACTACGCTAGTCACTGCACTTAGCTCTGCCTGCTCAGTGAGAAGCTAGAACCAGAAGGGGCCCCAACAACCCGGAATTAGGAATTTTAAAAAAAACAAAAGGAAGTGCTATTTTACATATTAAGTTAAAAACATGTGAATTAACTACTCTGAAATGCAGTATAGCTTCAAAAGTCAAGGAGGGTTCAGATAAATTAAGAAATAACAGGCTCAAAGTTATTTATGAACATCTGCAGGTGCAATGTAACCTTTTAGAAAGATCTTTCTAAAAATATGATTTAAAAGAAAGACACAACAGTCAGAAAGATGGATAAGCAGCAGTTGAATGTGTGGCTTTAACCTGCCTGTGTGGGAAGAAAGCCAAATTCAAAACAAGTGGTGCTGAGAAGACTGCTGCTGCTGCTAAGTCACCTCAGTCGTGTCCGACTCTGCGTGACCCCATAGACGGCAGCCCACCAGGCTCACCCGTCCCTGGGATTCTCCAGGCAAGAACACTGGAGTGGGTTGCCATTTCCCTCTCCAATGCATAAAAGCGAAAAGTGAAAGTGAAGTTGCTCAGTCGTGTCCGACCCTCAGCGACCCCATGGACTGCAGCCTTCCAGGCTCCTCCACCCATGGGATTTTCCAGGCAGAAGTACTGGAGTGGGGTGCCATTGCCTTCTCCGCTGAGAAGACTACAAGGACACTATTAGGAAGAGTGTGGTGTGGTGTGCTGAGCTGGGGGCCAGGGAGGGGCCTGCCTGATCCACAGGCAGAGGAGAGGGCTGGCTCCTTCCTTTGACGCACAGCAGGCAGGTCCTTTACCAGCTGAGCCACAAGGGACGCCCTCCTCTGACACACTTGCCTCCAAACAAACTGTCCTCCATGGGAGAAGGCAACACCAGAATCACCAGAAAAGCCCAAGAGGCATGTCCCTGGAACAAAAACAGTATTTTCTAACCAACATTCAGAAAATGAAATAATGGAAAAACCTGACAGCAACGTTCTCCAAAGCTACCAGTTAACAACAGTATTTATAAAACACACCACAGCCTTGGCCCATTTAAATTGTTCGTACATCCCAGACAACTGAGACCATAGATGGCTGTTAAAAATATTTTTACCCTATTTAAGTAAATTCAAATGCTCAGGTTAATTAATTACGGTCATGTAGTCTGTATTTTGTTACTCCTGGTTTCAGTTTATTTTGTCTTTGCTTTCAAACGATCTGATTAGATTTAATGTCAGATTGGACTAGTAAAATCCAACCTTCATAAGTTGATTATATTTTCTTTCAACCAACCTGGAAGAAAAAAATTAAACTTATGTGGACCAGTTTATATTACATTTACGTAGTGAGAAATCTTCTTCATAATATAACAAAATTTGAGATTGATTTTTTTTGGGGGGGGGGTAAGGAAAAACAACTTTATTTGGAAATCCCTTAGGCACAGAAGATGGTAGACTCTTGTCCCAAAGAATCATTTTATTTATTTTTTAATATAAATTTACTTATTTTAATTGGAGGCTAATTACTTTACAATATTGTATTGGTTTTGCCATACATCAACATGAATCCACCACGGGTATACACGTGTTCCCCAGAGATTGATTTTAAATTTGCGTTTTATGAGTTAAACTGCTTCAGCCGATCCTGAGCTAATGGTTGAAATAGGTCCCTGAACTAAAATATGATAAATAACTCTATGTTTTGTTTCCTTCACTTATTTTATGATCATCTCAATATAATTCCTTTATTGAAATGCTGTCCTTTACTTATTAATGTGGTTTCACTGGTGTTTTTGTATAATTCAGTGAATCTCAGCTGGGTTGACTCTGCCCATCTGGCAACATTTGGAGACAGTTTTGGTGATTGCGGTGAGGGTGGTGCTACAGGCCAGAGACGCTGCTGGTTATCACAATGAGAAAGCGTCAGGCCCCAAATGTTGACGGCACCTAGGCCAAGAATCCCTGGTAAAATGTCAAGTAACGTTTAACAGGGCTTCCCTGGTGTCTCAGTGGTAAAGAACCCGCCTGCCAATGTAGGAGACGCAGGAGATGTGAATTCGATCCCTGGGTTGGGACGATCCCCTGCAGAAGGAAATGGCAACCCATTCCAGTACTCTTGCCTAGAGATTCCATGGACAGAGGAGCCTGCAGTCTATGGGGTCACAAAAGAGTCAGATACAATTTAGCGACTAAACAACAAGATTTAACTACTATTTCTTCACATTTTATCTTGAGTAAACTTTAACTGGCCAACATTCTCAGGTATTATAGATTAACAAAATATAAGAGAATGCTCAACTATGGTGATAACTTCACCTCCAAATTTTAAATATCTGAGCCAGATCAGATCAGATCAGATCAGTCGCTCAGTCGTGTCCGACTCTTTGCGACCCCATGAATCTCAGCACGCCAGGCCTCCCTGTTCATCACCAACTCCCGGAGCTCACTGGGACTCACATCCATCGAGTCAGTGATGCCATCCAGCCATCTCATCCTCTGTCGTCCCCTTCTCCTCCTGCCCCCAATCCCTCCCAGCATCAGAGTCTTCTCCAATGAGTCAACTCTTCGCATGAGGTGGCCAAAGTATTGGAGTTTCAGCTTTAGCATCATTCCTTCCAAAGAAATTCCAGGGCTGATCTCCTTCAGAATGGACTGGTTGGATCTCCTTGCAGTCCAAGGGACTCTCAAGAGTCTTCTCCAACACCACAGTTCAAAAGCATCAATTCTTTGGCGCTCAGCCTTCTTCACAGTCCAACTCTCACATCCATACATGACCACAGGAAAAGCCATAGCCTTGACTAGACTAATTTGTAATTCAGGATGTCCACAAAAGCTATTTTAAAATGTATAAAATCTGCAATTAACATTTAGTAACAGTACTTTGAAAAACTCTCTTAAAAGGTTAAGATATAACTATCCTATAGGCAGATAACTGTAAGTGAGATGATTATTAGGCTTTACACTATTTAAAGCCTTTTATGTAGTTAAAAATATCAAGAGATATCTCCTAAAGCCCATTCACTTCTAAAGAGGTAGGAAGCAGTAACATCTTCAGATCCATCTTTTCAATTTTCTTGTTGACGCTGGCTCTGGATAATCATTTAGCAATAACTGAACCAGGCCAAAGTACTGGAGCTTCGGCTTCAGTATCAGCCCTTCGAAAAAATATTCAGGGTTGATTTCCTTTAGGATTGACTGGTTTGATTTCCTTGCCATCCAAGCTCCAATACTTTGGCCACTTGATGTGAAGAACTGATTCATTAGAAAAGGCCCTGATACTGGGAAAGACTGAAGGCAGGAGGAGAAGGGGATGACAGAGGATAAAATGGTTGGATGATAGTACCAACTCGACGGACATGCATTTGAGTAAGCTCCAGGAGTTGGTGACAGACAGGGAAGAATGGCATGCTGAAGTCCATGGGGTCAGAGTCAGACACGACTGAGTGACTGAACTGAAATGAATCAGGCAGTCACCTAAATTGGTCAAATTCATTAAAATTAATATTAAAATTTCAGTACATTTTTCTCAAATTATCTCGCTTTTCCAAGTTTTCTAGAAACAGTACAATAACAGTGCCAACTACTGGATCTGTGGCTGCCTTCATGCACGCTGCACCTGCACGAGGGGCTCACGCCGGACACGCACAGCACGAGCCAAGGCCACAGAAGTCATGCCCTGCTCCAGCCAGAGTTTTGACACTGAACTCAGAGGACCCTTTTCCTTCCTCACCCTCGCTTGCGAGGATATTCCCAGTTTGTCGGGTCTGTGTTCAACATGCCAGACTTTTACAAGCAACTCTGAATGAACACCCTGCCTTCTCACTAATAATCAAGGCTATAAAAATAGTCTGCAGCAGGCTTAAGAGGCAAGGTCTTTGTTAGAACCCAGCAAAAGAATGCCACACACATACCTAACAGCTATTTTGTTCGTGCTTTCAGGGAATGGCAAGAGCTTGATGCATCACAGGCTTTCACGCGTGTGCTTTGTTCTGTCGAGCCAGACTACGACTTACCTGGTTGTTGCTGTTGGCGGCCGATGCACTGGCTTGGGCTGTACTTGCTGACAGGGAGTCGAGGAAGGCTTGGTCGGCCACTGAATTTCCACAAGCAAACTGATCTTTTCCATCACTGGGCAAAATCTGAACATTAGGAAGGACCATAGTTACTTACTTTCATAGACTATAGACTTATTTCAGAGGTAGAATCCCTGATGGCAAGTAAGAACTATCAAAAGGTTTCTATTCTTAAAAGGTATGAGCTCAAGAACATCTGCCCTAACGATTCCTTTCTGCGAGTGTGCAGGATTCTTTAGAAAAACGCAACTAATACCAGGATCAGCTTATCACATTTTTCTCATTCTTGTCAGTTTTTAGGTTCCTGAATGCATGGTGTATAGAGGTCAAACATGACATAACATGAGAGCTGTGGGCCGGGTTCAGGGACCTGTGAATCCTCTGATAGTGTTTGGAAAGGTGGGGTGCCTGCCCGTGCACATGTCAGGCTGGCCTAAGTGTTCATTCGGGTTTTTCCAGAAAAGATGTTCTAGAAAAACCCAAACTTTCTGGCCAACCCAACATTTCAGCAATATCATCAGTATTCTCCAGAGTGCTCAAAATTCCCCACTGAACTCTCAGTCAGGACAACAGCCAGCCTTCCCATTTTGCAGGCAGTGCCCAGTACACACCCTCCCAGGGCACGTGATCTCTCTATTGGAAGGGAACCCAAGGCAACTCTGTTCCTGAGCTACACTCCAGTTTTACTCACAGGCCACCAGGCAGCCTCAGTTTCTTGCTATCACCCGGGATGAGAGAGGCAGGCTCATCATGGACCCAGGGCTCCGTTCTGCGTGACCTACGGACAGCCAGCAGGGGGCGCCAGGAGGCCGACTCAGAGAGCCTTGGTCAGCTGGGTGGGGTGTGCCCCCACACCATCCTTGGCATTTACCACTGCAGAGCTTGGACCCAGCAACAGCTAACTCAAGACCCTGGGTCTTGGAGAATGGGAGAAGGAACTGACAGAGGGGTCCTAGACTAGCACAGGGAGAAGAAAGTGACCTTAGGGTCTGCTACTGAAACTCTGTGAGTCCACTCTACAGTAAACAGTAAGGTAGGCAGCGGCTACAGTATCAGTAAAGGAAAAACAGAGACTTTTATTCAGAACAACTAAAAGTTGCTATCCTTGGAAGAAACTTCAGCTGAGTACTTGGAGTCACTCTTTGGCGTATAAGTCTGTAGGTAATGTTTCTTCTTGGTTCTACTTCAGTGAATTTTCTACAATTTATATAATCAGCAAATATTATTTTTACAATGGAATTTTTTTTTTCATTAAAAATAAAGTTATCTTTCATTCTTGTCCTTTAAGTTGGTAATTCGTAAAAAACACATATGACAAGACCAGGTTTAATTAACAAACAAGAGTAAATTCTCACCTCAACATAGTCCGTTGGAACAAGCCCTCGTTCTCCTTTGCTGTTTCTTCCTTCCAGCCATCCTCCACCAACATCCTCAAAAAGGTTAAAAGAGAAAAAAATATTATAGTTGGAATTTCCTGGAGAAATTTGGCTCTGGGAATTGTTATCCATAAAAAAAGTAATTAACGTTAACCCATTAACCTTTTCATTCCTATGGGGCTAACGCTATTAAAAATGTCAAATTCTTAAGTTTTCTCTTTATGCCAGAAAAGGATATAATTTAAAAATGAGGAAAATCAAACTTCAACAATAATTGATCAGAGAGAGAGAAACAGAATGCCAAGATCTTGTAATTTCTTTCTGATGACTGGTCCGTGGTAGATGACACACGGTTTGCAGGTCTGACTGTCCAGGGGCAGAATGCACCCTCACTTCCAGAACCTGCACTATCCTTCGTGACCTCTTCGGCCAACAGACTGAGGTGGAGATAACATGGGGTGAATACGGAGCTGGCCTCAAGAGGCTCTGCACACTTCAGCTCACTCTTCTTTTTTCCCCAAAAGAGCTGGTACTTGGGTTGCCAGATGATGACAGAGACAAGGCTCCGTCTCCCTGTTGGCCCACCCAAAGCCCGCTGACCCCCAGCGGGAGAAATGCCAGACAGAGGAGGTCATAGTGGCCTGCTCTGCCCTAGGGCCGTGCTGGGTGATGCAGGCCCACGGGTGAGCCCAGGTCAGGAGAACCACCCGGCTGGCTTGTGGATCCCCAAGCAACAACAATCGACTATTTGTTTAAGCCACTAAGCTTTGGGATTGCCTGTTATTTAGGA
Organism: Tragelaphus eurycerus; assembly: GCA_935064755.1. NCBI lineage: Eukaryota > Metazoa > Chordata > Mammalia > Artiodactyla > Bovidae > Tragelaphus > Tragelaphus eurycerus. The sequence goes on along the minus strand of CAKXYN010000039.1, from coordinate 16,857,486 downwards.
AAACTAACTGGCCCAACCTTCCTGAGCGCTCCTAGATAAATAAAGTTAATAAACTAAACAGTATAATGTATTCTATGCCAGGATTCCCAATTTTTAATGTTACCTTTGAAAAATCCTACTGCTTCCCTTTAAAATAATAAGGGCTATCTTAAATTCATAAACCATACCCTAATTAACATCCACCTGAATCTAGATAACATATTCTTTAAAAAAGTCATTTTAAATGACTGTCCATTTCTTGACCACAACAGCAATTTAAATACTATTTTACCAAGAAATTAAGAGTGCTTCTTCATTAAAAAAAAAAAAAAAAGTAAATATAAGCTTTCATGTCTTCTATGATTAAAAATAGAGCCTATTTACTTATACACACCTGGCATACTGTATAAAAACTACATATATTTTTTTCTAACCAGCAGTTCTTTTTTTAACCATCAGTACTGCACAAGCAACAGGAAAGGAACTCATGTGGGTTTGAAAGATCAGCCTACTAAAAAAATAAAATCTTAAACATAAATCCTCAAGAGACCAATTTAAACGTAACAGTTCTCTTACCGGATTTGTAATTGTGATGATTTCGCCTTCATTAACTGTCAGTTCATTATTTCCAGGTTCAGCAGAAAAATCATACATAACCCGAGCCTATTGGGAGTAAAGAGAAAAAGAGGAAGTTACAAATGTAAACGTAACAGTAAAAAAAAAAAGAGAAAAAGAACCACCTATACCGCTCACTTTGTGAACAACATGTCATGACCGCGGTTGCGGTTGTTCTGGAACAAAGGAAGACGTCGGATCAAAATGATTCATCAGCCCTGTTTGTGAGGAAGAATGACACCAAGAGAGAGAGCCCTGCTCTGCTTCGGGAGGGGGAGGTTTCTGGTCGCCGCCCACACTGCACTTAGAGATCGGCCCGAAGAACTCAGAATAAACCCATTTCAGCAAGGGGAAAAGAGCACGTGTGGCCTTCCTGGCAGGAGGTAAGGAGTGGAAATACAGACACTGTTCACTGTGGGCACACGGACTCTCAGGGACTGAGGGATCTCCATGGAAGTATGTACACATGCGAGATGCACAGTCTTTAGATGAGCCTCCTGCTATTAAACTCTCACTGTTCTTTACCTAGGGTAAATTTTGATGGTGCAGCAACCCTAGCCAACTAAAAACACAGAAATCTGAGCTGTGTGCAAGATATATTCATACTCTTCTACTAGAATACTTCCTACTATGAAGAAGAAAGTGTTGGTTGCTCAGTCGTGTCTTACACTCTGCGACCCCATAGACTCCAGCCCACTTGGCTTTTCTGTTTATGGGATTCTCCAGGCAACAATACTGGAGTGGGTAGCCACTCCCTTCTCCAGGGGTTCTTCCCAATCCAGTGATCGAATCCAGGTCTCCTGCATTGCAGGTGGATGCTTTACCATCTGAGCCATACGAAGACTTACCTAGGGCTCTGGTATACTTGGGTCAGGTAACCTGAGCAGTTGTGATTTTCAAAATTTTTCTTGCCATGGAATCTGAATCTCATAGAAAATAGACTAAAGGGAAGCTGTTCTGGTTGATGTGAGGTGGGGCTGCTGTTTCAGGCCCTTCCTCAAGCAGATGCTTGAGGCACCAACCCTGAGATGTGGGTTCCTTGGAATAACTGCCATGCACGTATTCCAAGAAAGACAACTACTGCTGTAAAAAATACATATACTTTTATAATATGTTATGTGCATTTAATCCATCTCAAATTCTAAATAATTGTCTTTTCATGGACTGTCTTATAGAAGGCAGTCCATCTTACAAATTGAGACCACATGTACCTAGGAAACATGGTTTGTTTTGAACTTTTCCCGGTGGCTCAGTGGTAAAGACTCCACCTGACAAAGCAGGAGACATGGGCTCAATCCCTGGTCAGGGAGGATCCACATGCCTCGGAGCAACTAAGCCCATGTGCACAACTGCTGAGCCTGTGCTCTAGGGCCGTGAGCAGCAGCTACTGGAGGCCCTGTGCCTGGAGCCCGAGCTCCATGACAAGAGAAGCCACCACAAGGAGAAGCCTGCCCACCACAACAGAGTGGCCCTCGCTTTCTGCAATTAGAGAAAGCCCATGCGGCAATGAAGACCAAATCAGATCAGATCAAATAATGAATATAAATAAATAAACAGAATTATATATATATAAAAGTAATTGTCCTAAGAGGCAAAGCGAAGTCTGCCTACAGGGTTCATCAACTAGGACTAGCGGGCCTACACTCCTTTAACATGCATTTGCTGCATACCGACCACGGGGCGAGAACTGTGCTGGCCAGTGCTTCCTCCACACCTGCTTAAGGACACCTGAAATGCTTCTAACAGGGACCAAGGATTTACAGCCGGTGGCAAAAGATTACGGGAAAAGGTCCCAAATTCTAATTTACTTTGAAATACGTCAAAAATAATAAGATGAACTGGTGAAAGAATGCGATAAAGCAGGTATAGTAAGTAAACTTATTTATGGAATCTTGATAGTGGGTTTATGGTGTCCAATGGAAAATGAGTTCAACTTTTCTACATGCTTGAAATTTTTCATAATAAAATGTTGGAAAGAAACGAACAGTAGTGCACGGCATCAGATCCTTTACTTTTGTACACGGGGAAGGGGGACTGAGAGCCAGGCTCAGGCAGAGTGAGAACTCTGCAAGTGTCACCGTTTTCCTGAGGTCACTACCAGGACAGCGACCCTGGCCTGAAGTATGCTCCTCATGCAGCTACAAAAGGAGATAGAATTCGGCTTGTCCCATTGGGGACTAAAACATGTTTTTAAAAACATGTCAAACCAACCTCAATCCCTCACTCAATGAGGGCAGACAGGAGATAAAGGCCTGAGGAGGGAGAGGGGGCTCCCCAGGCCAGGACGCACCCCTAGGACAAGAGCCAGATGAGGAACCCACTGTTTTGATCCTGCTCCTTGAGGATCTGTTAACGATTTTTTTGATCCACTTAAATCCAACCAACCCTCAGATACAGAATAGCAAAGCCTCTCCTTTACTAAACTTAACAACTTGGTGAAACAGAATGTGAAACAAGTCAAAAATAAAAAAATGGAAACTCCCCTACACATTTAAATATTACTGAACATCTACCCACGGAAAATGTCTATAAACACTGTAGGTTTATTTTAAACATTGACTTAGGACTTTTTTTTTTTAAACCTAGAGATGCTTAAGAATTATAACTGAGACTAACTTTGGGGAAGATTTAAAAAGCACATCCCCAAATGAGCATAAATGTCAACAGGAAAAAAAAAAAAAAAAAAAGCCACGGAGCTGAGAAGAGCAACTCGGTTGCTCTAGGTGAGCAGGTTTGGCGCAGACTGGAAGCCCGCCAACACCGGCTCCTCTCCCATCTTCTCTCGGCCTCCAGGTCTCCTCACCTTCCCAGCTTCGCCGCCACCACAGGATCCACGCAAGCAAAGATGCTGCCCTCAACCTCAACTGCCGAGCCGCAGACTATTTCTGATGTGGTCATTGAAAGAAAAGGTTGTTTTTCTCACTCCCTTTTCCAGTAGTAGCTGTTTTTAAAGAAACAACTCCAAGCATTTCAAGGCTAAATTTCCACAGTTCTTGGTCAGTCAGAATTAGTGGCAGCCATTGAGAATGGCTCCAAAATTAATTTTCTTCTGTAAATTTTTTTAAGAATAGACCACCAGTAAAATTGATACATGCTTTTAAAAATGTTTTTCCGAAAATGGGTTGAGGTATGTTCTCCTGAAACATGACGCACTTGGAGGAGATTTCTAACTGGCCAACTAGACAAGCGCTGCGGCTTGAGAAACCTCCAGGACAAAGAGAAATGTAAACATAAATTCATTGCGTAGGAATATGCTTCCAAGAAACGAATAGAATGATCTTAAGTCTCTGTGTAACAAAAGGCAATTTACAATCACAAGGGGGAAGAAATCCTTTGGAATACTTTCACTAAACCAATCAAACTGTACCATCCACTGCCGTGTCACTCCGCCCAGCCTCCACTCCACTCATGCACAACGATTCTGGAAATACTTGGACCAAGGGAATCCAAAGGCCATGCTGTGACCAAACTGCTGGAGGCTGGGACGACTCTAAGAGACTTTCTACAAAGACTCGCCCAGATCAAACTTCTTTATGTGGTGTATAGAACAATCAGATGAAACCATCTGAACAGTTCTTGGATGTAGTGGCATCAAACTGGCCCCCAATCACTAATACATAAAACATGAGCTACCAGGGAAAAAACTTTGCAATTCACATGAAAAGGTTTAAAGAGCATCTAGAACTCAAGAAAAAGACCGGCAATCCACCAGAAAAATGGGCAGAGAAACACGGTTCACAGAAAAAAATAAATGGTCCTTATACCATTTGTGTCTGGGGAAAAACATGGTCAATTCCACACATAAAGGAAGACAAGTTAATCCGGCAGATGTAGCCAGACTCCCTTTGTTGGGGACTGTGCTATTTAAACCTCTGCCAGCAATATGAAAGAAACGGTTCTCCCCAGCTTCACAAACAGAATCAAGTACCCAACCTTTGTATTTCTGCTCATCTGATAAATGAGAAATTTTGCCTCAATACAGTTTTCAAGATCCATTTACCCTTAGATCCAGAAGTCTCATTTTGAGAATCCATTCTCTACATGCACATGTGTACCAAGGCATTTAGTGCAGCACTGTTTGCAATATGAAAAGACTGCAGACCACTCTAGTAGCTACTAAAAGGGAATTAGTTACATAAACCACAGTATATCATCACAAGAAAATATGCAGCAATAAAAGAATGGGAACAATCTCTATGTACTGACACGAACTACTATATCATTAACTGAGGAGAGCTAGCTAGCTGCACAATAGGGCATGCAGTATGCTACTTTTTTCATAGGCGGAATACTTATATTTGCCAGTACTTCCATAAAGAAGCACTAGATAATTAAAAGAAATTCTTATAAAATTGGTTGCCTATAGAGATGGAAGAGGAAAAAGAGTGGATAAGAATAGTGAGATTTCTCAGTTTATTTCTTATCATTTTAACTGTGTACATGTATCACCTGCCCAAGAATTCTAAGTGAAGACGGGGGCGGGTGACAAGAATCAGCAAAATATAAAGTAGTTAGGAATAAAGTAAGGAGATGTGTAAGGGAAAACTTTACAATATTTCTGAAAGACACAGAAAATGGGAAAAGCTGAGGAGGGTGGCACACTGTTTGCAACAATGGCCACAATCAACCTTCCCATCCCTCTCTGAATACCCTCTGCAAGGTGACTTTGCCACTCCTCCCAGTACCAAGTGGAGGCTGTCTTTCCACCTCTTGACTCTGGACTTGTTCATGCGCTTGCTTTGGCCGACAGGGTAACAGCAACTGTGATACAAGCAAAGGGCATGAAGCACCTGCTGGGTGGGGCCTGCCCTCCTGGTTGCCAGGATCACCTCCCCAACCACATAAGCCTCTGTAGAAGAGAGACCACCGTCCCACCCCAGCCATCCCAGCCGCACAAGGCGAGACTCTGGCACGTGGGCAAAGCCACCCATGGCCATCGAGGCCTGGGCAGGCTTTTCAGACCACAAGAACCACGAACAGCCAATCTGCAGAGGTACAGGGAATAACATGCTGTCTTAAGTCATTAACTTTACAGAAAACAATGAAAAGCACCAAAGGACATCTTAGGTGAATTTTTAAAATAATCTTGCAGTGGAGGAGGACTTCAAATACAGAACAGAAATCCTGAAGAGAGAAAAATTTCTCTTCTCCCAAAATAACACATACCTACCTTGCCTGGCAAGAGCCATTATCAATAAGATTAAAAAAAAAATGACAAGACAGGAAAAATATGTGACTTTTATCATAGACTAAAGGTCGGCTCTCCTACTCTATGAAGGGTAACTACGAAGCAGTAAGAAATAAAAGGCTCTCAAAAATGTAAAACCTCACTTATAAAACTAAACAAATATTAATTTTCCACTATTAACTGGCAAAACAAAAACCTTTGATCAGAACATCGTGGGTGAGGGTGTAGGGGCAGAGAAAGAGGGGTTACGTAGAGCTGCTGGCAGTGAGAGGCAGCCTGGTAGTGCCTATCAAAATCCAACTCAGCCTCCAGGAAGTCTTCCTCCAGAAATATTCACACATTTGCAAACGGTTATTCACTGCAGCTCTGTTTACAGGAGCAAAGGACCAGGTCAGCCTGAAAGTAGGCATAGGTTAGTCAAATAGGGCCCTGCCATGGAAGGGAATATCAAGTACTCCGGCCAAAAAAAGAGAAGGGCTTGCTTATTTTTCACACGTGGAATCATCTCTAAAGTGTATACATTAAATGAGAAAATAAAGCAAAGTACACCATTGTGTCAAAAAAAAAAAAAAAAAGAAAGAAAGAAAATGCATTTGCTTATCTCTGTAAAGATATGTAGAAGTAACACTGCCTCTAAGAGAAGACAACCGGCTGAAGGATGGATAGGAGAGAAATTTTCAGTGTTATCTTTATGTACCATTTTAAGTCCTTTTTTTTAAATATGAACTTACTGTTCAGTCAAAAAAATTATAAATCAGAAGCACTGTCTTATACCACTAACCCAGGAAGCTCAGAATCTTGCTGAAATTACCACAGTCTATTCGAGAATGTTTCCCCAGGTATGACAAAACACAAAATGCTCCAAAGTTTAACTCAAAAAATGGCTAGAAGGCAATCAGAATCTGGATTAAAGTCTACACATTCTTGGAGCTCTCAGTCTGTGTGCTGCTATTTCTGTGTGTGTGTATGTAAAAAGGCACTTTTACAACAACAACAAAAGCAATATAATGAAGATAAAAAAGGAAAAGTTAGAAAATGTTCCTCTTTGCCCCAAAGGGCACAAGTGCTAATAGATTTGAAAGTACCCTTCAGAATGTTCTGCATTTGACACACACACACACATATACACACACCCAATCAGAACCACGGCACCCATATGACTCTGCATTTCATGTTTTATCTAGTCTTTGGACTCTTCATATCAGCACATCTACCCTGCTCTTTATCTGAGTTGCAAGGCTATTAATCACCACTCAACCTCCAAGGCAAAGCACAGGAAAACCTACTTACCTGTGGCTAAGAAAAAACTGCACCCTCCTCCAAATTCAAATAGCTTTACTGTGTTTCCTGGTTATAAAATGACATGTTATAGAAAAGCAAGATAAAGGTTTACCAGCAAACAGTACCCCAAGTCTCAAACTTCAGAGACAGTAAGCAGGAAACATACACGCTCCCCATGACAGTGGTCTGTCCGCGCCGCCCCTGCCCCCCAGCGCATCCTGACAATGTTTTCATTTCCCCCCCAAAAGGGGGATGAACTGTAATTACTGGCAATGTGGTGATAAGAGCTGGCTTCAGAGCCAGACCACGAGTCCAACTGCCCATTCTACTTACTGTTTCACCAGCCTTGTAAACTTGGCTGAATTCCTCAAAGTCTCCGGCTCAAATTCCTCAAGAATGCGATAAGGCCAACAGTATGTGCCTCGTGACACAAATGATCAGTGAAGTAATGGATGTAAGGTGTTCGGAACAGTGACTGGCATAAAGGGCTCAATTAACGCGAGCTACCATGACCTCCAGTGTTTTCCCTCAGTATTATACATACATTCTGCGTGTGCTAAAAAAACTTGCTGCCGCACAAGGGAAACAGCCAGTGCCAGGTTACTGACTCGCACAAGTAGTTCTAGAGTCTGTCACTTCACCTGATTGAAGGAGAACCAGACCACCTGAGAGGCCAACCAGAAAGAGCCCCCATCCCCACCTCGTGTAGTTTGTGTGTGAAGGTAAGGGATAACCAAGGCTGACAGTGGTCCACAGGGAATTCCTCAACCCCGATCATTTGAAACAATATTAGAACGATGAAAATTAATCAAGAGACCAATTTTAAAATAAAAAGAAATCAAGTTTCTCTGTAAACAATCACTTGACTTTTTTTTTAATGTATGTATATACAAAGATAATTGGGGGTTATTCCCAAGTGCAACAACAACAACAACAAAAAAAACAAAAATACCAAGCAGAAGCGCTAACCAAACGCATGAAGAGCCTTAGTAAAGAAAACCTTTTCAATAAATCACACCGTGTTCCTGAGAACAAAGGTAGAACATCATAGAGATGCCCAGCCATAAATATAACGTCATTTCATCTAAAATCCAAAAGATTTCTTTTTGAGAAACTGTGAACGAACTTGTCCCAAAGTACTCTGCTCACTTTAAAAAGGGTACCTGAAACATACCATGACTTGAAAAACCAAAAATGACCAAACTTCACCTTTAGCACTTTAAGGCCACAAACAAAAATCAACAGCCAGAGATCATACGATCATTCTCAAGACTTTTTAACATTTTCATCCACCTCTAATACAAACTCAGCCTAGTTTCCAAAACGGCACAAAGTACCTTAAAGTATTCATTTTCCTCATTAGGTTGAAAGACTGTCCCTTAAAACAAGTTCCTACTTCAGCTGTTAGTCTCTTTTGTCTTAACGCTAGTGATCACCAGCAAGGACCACCAAGCCCTTTACTACACTGATTATTCTGTACTGAATACCCAACAACCCCATTTAGGAAAAAAAAAAAAATCTCTCTTAAAAGTTAAGAGAAATAAGTCCTCACAAAGGACTCTATCAAAATATTCTATTATACTCAGTACTTCAGATTCCTTGCAGGGACTGAAATTTCCCCTAAATCCATATTTTTTTCAAATACAGACAGCTTCAGAGTGCTCACTGAGTGCTGGGGAAAGCACAGGCAAGGGCACCCGAGCTGTAGCGCAGCTTCTCTGCTGTCTGGAGGCCTCGTGGGTCAACTGTGACCGCACGCAAAACGGCAAAAAAATAAACCTGTCCCCTAGAATGCCATCATTTTCCTGACAGAACATCAATCAACCCAAGGCCTTTTAGGATAAAGCTACTAAAAGGAGAGACTAAAAAAAACTACAGTATAGACCAAGTAAAATTAAAAAAAGAAAAAACAAACCTAGAACATACAGTAATTGATACATCAAAATCTAGTTGTGAAAACAACTAATCACGGGAACTCCCTGGATCCCAGTGGTTAGGACTCTGCTCTTTCACTGCCAACCGCCTGGGGGCCTGGGGTTCGATCTCTGGGAGGGGAACTAAGATCCCATGCTGCTACTGCTGCTACGTCGCTTTAGTCGTGTCCAACTCTGTGCGACCCCAATAGACGGCAGCCCACCCGGCTTCCCGCCCCTGGGATTCTCCAGGCAAGAACACTGGAGTGGGTTGCCATTTCCTTCTCCAATGCATGAATGTGGAAAGTGAAAGTGAAGTCGCTCAGTCGTGTACAAGTCTTAGTGACCCCATGGACTGCAGCCTTCCAGGCTCCTCCATCCATGGGATTTTCTAGGCAAGGGTACTGGAGTGGGGTGCCATTGCCTTCTCGGATAAGGACCAAGAAAAAAAGAAAATCAACCAATCAAATAGCAAAAAGCAACAAAGAAGTAACTGGTATTAGATTTGCTGTGTTACCACATACTGACAAAAACAGCTAGAAAACTGGACAAAATATACAAAGTAACAGTTTCCAGAGACTCTGCAAAAGGACAGCACAGGAAAGGAAACTCCCAGAGAACGGAGAGGGAAGAGGAGCCCTGTGAAGGCTCTGGCTTTCTGACAGGGGGCACTTTATGACCAAGTGCTGGGAGAAGCCAAGAGCCCCAGGCAGGAAGCACACGTCCTGTGAAGCTGAGAAGCCAGAGACCAAAATTCCAGGAGGCTGGCCACCTCATGCAGAGATTTGACTCATTGGAAAAGACTCTGATGCTGGGAGGGATTGGGGGCAGGAGGAGAAGGGGAGGACAGAGCATGAGATGGCTGGATGGCATCACCGACTCGATGGATGTGAGTCTGAGTGAAGTCCAGGAGTTGGTGATGGACAGGGAGGTCTGGCGTGCTGCGATTCATGGGGTCGCAAAGAGTCAGACACGACTGAGCGACTGAACTGAACTGAACTGAAGGCAGCTGAAATCTGAGGACAAACTACCAGAAGGGAGTTACTCAGGGAAAAGGCTCCAGAAACCTGCACAAAGGTCTCCTTGAGCTGGTTGGTAAATACTGAACTGCACACAACTGGGCAAACTGCTTTAAGGCCCGGCAAAGGTCAACTCTTGGGAGCTGCAGGGTCAAAATACTGTCGGAGGTCAGGCAGAACCCGAAGATACTAGAGCTCTGACTAGCCAGAGAGGGAAATTCCACTGAATACACCCAAAGCATTCAAGGTAGCGACCCCAGGCAGGCTAGGGCTAAAGGCTACCCTGGAGTCAACACACTCAGAAGTTACCCTTGAAAGAAAGGAACTGATGCAACATCACCCATAAAGAGAAATATCTTAAAAGCAGCCAAAGATGGGGGCGGGAGCTAGACTCATGACACACAAAGGAAGAAAGAAAGACTGTAGGCTTCTTATTAGAAACAGTACAATCAAAATCCACCTGTAAAGCAGTGGAAAATAACAAAAACTATCAACAGAATTCTGTGCCCATCAAAAACATCCTTCAAAACTAAACATGATATAAAGACATTTCCAGATGAAAGCTAAATTTGTCATCAGCAAACCAACACTACCAGAAATATTAAAGGAAGCTGTTTAACCAGAAGGAAAATGATACCAAACACCTGAATTTACACCAAAGAAAGAACGTCAGAAATAATATGTAGGCAAAAAAAACTCATAGTTTAATTTCCCTAAAAGATACCTGACTTTAAAAGTCAGATAACTGACTTCTGAAACAAGAATAACCACAGTGTATTGTGGGGTTTATAAAACTGAGAAATAAAATGTACGAAGAAAACAGCACAAAGTTTAGGAAGATCAGATCAGATCAGTCGCTCAGTCGTGTCCGACTCTTTGCGACCCCATGAATCTCAGCACGCCAGGCCTCCCTGTCCATCACCAACTCCCGGAGGTCACTCAGACTCACATCCATTGAGTCAGTGATGCCATCCAGCCATCTCATCCTCTGCCGTCCCCTTCTCCTCCTGCCCCCAATCCCTTCCAGCATCAGAGTCTTCTTCAGTGAGTCAACTCTTCGCATGAGGTGGCCAAAATACTGGAGTTTCAGCTTTAGCATCATTCCTTCCAAAGAAATCCCAGGGCTGATCTCCTTCAGAATGGACCGGTTGGATCTCCTTGCAGTCCAAGGGACTCTCAAGAGTCTTCTCCAACACCACAGTTCAAAAGCATCAATTCTTCGGCGCTCAGCCTTCTTCACAGTCCAGCTCTCACATCCATACATGACCACAGGAAAGACCATAGCCTTGACTAGACGAATCTTTGTTGGCAAAGTGATGTCTCTGCTTTTGAATATGTTATCTAGGTTGGTCATAACTTTCCTTCCAAGGAGCAAGCGTCTTTTAATTTCATGGCTGCAGTCACCATCTGCAGTGATTTTGGAGCCCAGAAAAAGAAAGTCTGACACTGTTTCCACTGTTTCTCCATCTATTTCCCATGTAGTGATGGGACCAGATGCCATGATCTTCGTTTTCTGAATGTTGAGCTTTAAGCCAACCTTTTCACTCTCCACTTTCACTTTCATCAAGAGGCTTTTTAGTTCCTCTTCACTTTCTGCCATAAGGGTGGTGTCATCTGCATATCTGAGGTTATTGATATTTCTCCCAGCAATCTTGATTCCAACTTGTGTTTCTTCCAGTCCAGCATTTCTCATGATGTACTCTGCATATAAGTTAAATAAACATGGTGACAATATACAGCCTTGATGTACTCCTTTTCCTATTTGGAACCAGTCTGTTATTCCATGACCAGTTCTAACTGTTGCTTCCTGACCTGCATACAGATTTCTCAAGAGGCAGATCAGGTGGTCTGGTGGTCTGGTATTCCCATCTCTTTCAGAATTTTCGAGGCACTCTTGAAGTGCGCTGGTCACGGTATAAGGTTAGGAAAGAGATATACAAATGTGCTGCTGCTGCTAAGTCGCTTCAGTCGTGTCTGACTCTGTGCGACCCCATAGATGGCAGCCCACCAGGCCCCCCCTCCCTGGGATTCTCCAGCCAAGAACACTGGAGCTGGTTGCCATTTCCTTCTCCAATGCATGAAAGTGAAAAATGAGAGTGAAGTCGCTCAGTTGTGTCCGACCCTCAGCGACCCCATGGACTGCAGCCTATCAGGCTCCTCTGTCCATGGGATTCTCCAGGCAAGAGTACTGGAGTGGGGTGCCATCGCCTTCTCCATAGAGACGTACTAGGTTCTCATAGTAAGTGAAGTGCTGTATTGTTATTTGAAGTTAGAAATGTGTTAAGATACCAATGCATACTGTGAACCTGAGGGCAATCATGGATGGATGGATGGAAGAAAGAAAATAAATATTCCAATTAAAAGAAAGATTGTCAACCTGATAAAAAGTAAGACCCTGGGCTTCCCTGGTCGCATAGTAGGTAAGAATCGCCCGCCGATGCAGGGGACAGCGGGCTTAATCCCTGGCCCGCGAGGATCACACGTGCTGTGGAGCAACTTAGTCCATGCACCACAACCACTGAGCCCATAGCTCAAGAGCCCATGTTCTGCAACAAGAGACGGCACTGCAGTGAGGTAAATATATAAAAGAAAAAAGATCTGCAGATATGCTATTTATGAGAAATGCACTTTAAGAGACAGAAAACTTGGAAGTGAAGGTATGAAAGGTAAGAAGAGATGGCAGCACTACTGCGGGGGGTCTAGCTCACGTAAAGATCCAGGACGGGGTGCAGATGGAAGCGCACACAGACTTCCCCCGGGACTGAGTCACCAGGTGGAAGAGAACCAAGAGCCAGGATCCCAGAAGGCCTGTACGATCTGACTCTGGATGTACGTGCAAGAAGCAGGCAGGCAGATGTCACTGCAAAACTTCTTCCGCCCCAAGAGACAGGGAAGGAAGATACCGGGGCCCTTTTCTTCTGAAGACAACTGGCCCTGGGAAAAGGCCAGTTTAACAGAATATATGTATTTCAGAAAGGAGACAAGAATTTCACAGCGCATAGTAGGCAAACCAACGTCAGGAAAAAAAGATGGTGCACCAGATACTGGATTTACTCTCCAACTTCAAACAAGTCAAACGCTGACCAAAATCTAAGAATCAGCACGGCAGCTCTGGAGAGTGCTCCTGGAGAGAGTGAGGACAAGCCCAAGAATCGGGGAGGGGAGACCAGGCAGAGGCTGTCTATGCGAGAGCGGGGAGGCGCTGGAGGCCAGGGTTCACATGGGAGGGTGTGGGAGAGCAAAGGGCCACACACAGGCCACCCTGGAGACCTGCGGAGGGACCATCTCTCAGAGTCCCCGGCTGAGAACTGATCAGCACACGCAGAAAGAAAACCACCCAAGGAAGAACTGCCCAAGGAGCACGCAGGACAACCTCCAGGGGTAATGAAGAGATATGCGGGATACGTGTTAGCATTTTGCAAAATTGACTTTAGTTTATAAAATCAAGACATTTATGCTTGCCTGGAAAACGGTAAATTTACGTTACATATATTTTACCATGATTTTTAAAGTGCAAGTGATGTCGCTCAGCTGTGTTCGACTCTTTAAGACCCCATGGACTATATAGCCTACCAGGCTTCTCTGTCCATGGGATTTTCCAGGCAAGAGTACTGGAGTGGGTTGCCATTTCCTTCTCCAGTGATGTGATTTTTAAAAGTCCATGCAAATAAATAGTACAATGGTGGGGGAGGGGAACACAACTAACGTTACCCTAACCGCACAGCATTCCTTCCATGGAATGAGCTTTCTGTGGCTGACGGTACACCCCCTAACACATGGACAGCCACCAGCAGCTAGCAGTAATGTGGGTTTAAAAGTCAAAGAAACAAAAATGTAATCTCAAAAGTGGCCTGCCTGAAGTGTTAAACAAAGTAAAATACTTTCAGTGTAGACACCAAGCATACAAACCAGATGTGATGAGCTTCACACTGTAAAACCACTTTAAATTTTCTTTTGCTTTAGGGCACTTTTGGGGGGTTACATGTAAGCACATGACCTCGGCTGTAATTTCAAAAAACAGGGACTTCCCTGGAGATGCAGTGGTTTGGATTCTCTCACTGCTGAGGGGGCGAGTTCAGTCCCTGTGAGAACCAAGATCCTACAAGCTGCAGTGTGGGGGGAAAAAAAATGAAAGGAAGGAAGGAAGAGAGAGAGAGGAGAGGCCAGGAGAAAACTCTCACAGACTACAAAGATAACCGCCCCCTACGCTATATGCTCAGAGGCTGTTAGCCAGTTACACTTTCTAACTAATCAATGATTTTATTTAACTTCTCTGCTCTCTTCTTCTCCTTAGCATTTAAACCACTCTTTAAAGAATTCCTACTTCAACCCCAAATACTCCTTGGACCAATGTCTTCTCTTAACATCTCTAAGAAATTTGAATTTATGGTGCATGCACGCTCAGTCGTGTCTGACTCTTTGTGACCCCATGGACTGTATTCTGTCAGGATCCTCTGTCTATGGAATTCTTCAGGCAAGAATACGGGAGTGGGTTGCCATTTCCTTCTCCAGGGGACCTTCCCGACTCAGAGGTCGAACCCAGGTCTCCTGTATTGGCGGGTGGATTCTTTCCCAGTGAGCCACCTGGGAAGCCTCAACCCCAGATACTCCTCTGACCCTCTGATCAATGCCTTCTCTTAACTTCTCTAAGAAATATGAATTTATTCCTTTAATCAATTTACTTTCTTACTGGAGTATAGCTGGATTTAGTGTTAATGTCTGCTGCATAGAAAAGTGATCCAGTTATATATATAATCTCTTCCATATTCTTTTCCAGCATGATTTATCACAGGATACTGGATTCAGTCCCCCATGCTACACAGTAGGACTTTGTTGTTTATCCATCCTATATGCAATAGTTGGCATCTGCTAACCCCAAACTTGGGGGAAGGCAACGGCACCCCACCCCAGTACTCTTGCCTGGAAAATCCCATGGATGGAGGAGCCTGGTAGGCTGCAGTCCATGGGGTCGCTAAGAGTCGGACACGACTGGGCAACTTCGCTTTCACTTTTCACTTTCATGCATTGGAGAAGGAAATGGCAACCCACTCCAGTATTCTTGCCTGGAGAATCCCAGGGACAGAGGAGCCTGGTGGGCTGCCGTCTATGAGGTCGCACGGAATCGGACACGACTGAAGCGACGCAGCAGCAGCAGCAGCAGCAGCAGCAGCAGCAGCAGCAGCAACCCCAAACTCCCAATCCATCTCCCCCAACCCTGGCAACCACAAGTCTGCTTTTTAGGTCTGTGAGTCGGGTCTTGTTTCGTAGGTTAGTTCATTCGTGTCTTACTTAGGTTTCACATATAAGTGATAATGAAGAGTATTTGTCTCTTTTGGACTTCACTCAGTGTGATAATCTCTATGTCCATTTAAGTTGCTGTAAATGGCATTATTTCATTCTTTTTCATGGCTGAGTAGCATTCCACTGTATATGTACCACATTTTCTTTATCCATTCAAAAGAAATTAAAATTTTAAGACAAGCTGTCCATGTTCACTGTGTCTACCTCATTTGCTACTCACTCTTCACCCCACAGTAGCCGAGCTTTGCCCATGTAACGACACTGGAATGGCTCTGTCAAGGCCACGAGCAACCGTCCTGGAGGGAGATTAGTGGACCTGCGGGGCCCTCAGCTCACTCTGTCTCCTGGTTGCATGGGACACCGCCGTACACTTCCTCCTTCTTGAAACATTCCTCCCTTTGCTTCACCATGTGGGACTTCTTGTGACTGTCTTCTCTCCCTTCTCAGGCTTCTTTTTGGAGGCAGGCCACCCTGTAAAAAGTTCATGTTCCCGGGATCCAGTGCTCTTCTCACTGGACATACTCTCCCCAGGTGACAGTCACCCTGACAACGTCTGCCTGCCATCTTTATACTGAAACACACCACATCTGAACACACCTCCCCTCTTCCCTGACTTGATCAAATCTGCTCATCTTTCGGGCCCCTTAATTCACTGAGATTTCACTTGTGGGAAACATCCTATGACCTCCAGAACCTGCTGGGTCTCTCCTCCAGGCTGCCTTGGGCCTACACTGTACTTCCCCAGCGCTGTACTTACACGGTATTACTCCTGCTTGCTGACCTGTGGTGCATCTTCTACTGAACTGTAAGTTCCTTCTCTATCGTGTTCAGCACAGTGCCTGACACAGCAAGCACTCAAATACATATTTATTAAAGGAATGATTAATCAACGTACTGCATAGTTTGGTATCTATGACATAGCAGGTGTTTGATGCTCAAGTTAATGAATTCATTGCCATTTCCAAGTAAGTTTCACCTACTTCAGTTCTGAAGTTATAGATAGTAGTTTTCTTGAGATGAAAAACTTTGTTTAGTTTAGGGTTACTGCCCCAGCTAAAGAATCAAAAACCATTGAACTGGCAATCATACATCTCTTAAGTTTATAAACTAAGCTCTGTTTCGCAAAGTGCCAATGCTTATCCCAAACATTTCTTAATTATACTTTTCCTAAATCTCTACTGTGACTGTGGGGCGAGAATTTCCCCACAGCACTCTAGGCTTTTCTGCTTAAAGCCATCAGAGACCATATTTAAAGTCTGCACTCCCCTGGGATCCTCTGTGGTTACTAGAGCGGATGACCGGATTCTAGACCAAAGCTAGGGGGCAGGCACACATTCATTTGTCAACCAAGTGTGTAACAGGCAGTTACTATTGCTGAGCTCCGTCCTAGGTGGACACAGTGGTGAAAAGCATCAAGGTGGCTACCTCCCCTCAG
The DNA here is from genome assembly GCA_935064755.1 of Tragelaphus eurycerus. Lineage (NCBI taxonomy): Eukaryota > Metazoa > Chordata > Mammalia > Artiodactyla > Bovidae > Tragelaphus > Tragelaphus eurycerus. Next base: position 16,840,755 of record CAKXYN010000039.1, on the reverse strand, counting down.
AAGTGTTTGTTTTAGGAGGTGTACAAGGTAATGCAGGTGGTGGTGGTGGTTTAGTTACTAATTCATGTCCAACTCTTTTGTGACACCATGGACTGTAGCCTGCCAGACTCCTCTCTGCCCGTGGAATTCTCCAGGCAACAATGCTGGAGTGGGCTGCCATTTCCTTCTCCAGGGGATCTTTCCGAACCAGGGATCGAACCCTTTTCTCCTGCATGGCAGGCAGAAGGTTCTTTACCACTGAGCCACCTGGGAAGCAGGTGGTGGAGGTGCTGGTAAAGAGCTCAGTCAGTTGATGCGAGAGTAACGGACTGGTGGCGGCTACTCTGAAAGGGGTCGTTGGGGAAGGTCACTGAGAAGACAACATGGGAGACAGGAAAGGCCAGGGAGGCCTGGCGTGCTGCAATCCATGGGGTCGCCAAGAGTCGGACATGACTGAGCGACTGAACGACAACATCTGAGCTGACACCTGTGAATGAGGGTGCCGGCGTGTGACAAGCAGGGTCTGAGGGAGGGCGCAAGGCCAGCTATGGCAGAAGGGGCAAGTGCAAAGGCCCAGGGGGAGCGCTGTGCAAAGCTAAGTGTAAAAGTACAGACTGGAGGTCACATAATACAAAGGTACATTTACAAAAACAGTTTTAAAAAAAAACAACCCTTCTTTTTAGCAGGGCTTCTCCACTGTGTCTATAAACTAGCATTCAGGAGGAAAAAAAAAAAAAAAAAAGAGTACATTACTTATATACCCTATGAATAAAACACACTGAAAATGAGCTACAGGAATGAAGTGCTACTAAGACCAGAGCAGAAGCTGCAGTGTATTATGCAGGCCTCCCGCCTCTTTCCTGGGCCTGTGGTAGAGACGACTAATTGACCAGCACAGTCTGTACACAGCCGCAGTCTCTCTCAGCGGTGCCCTCCTAGCAGCCTCTGCTTATCATCTCTGTCCTAAAAGTGCAATAATCAAAATGGATAATTTGGGGTGGGAGGCACATTTGCAGGATCTTAGTTCCCTGACCAGGGATTGAACCCATGTCTCCTATAGTGGAGGCATGAAAAACCACTGGACCACCAGGGAAGTCCCAAAATGGATAAAATTTTTAAAAATAATTTTTGTTAGAAAACTCCTAAAGAATATATGCCTCATGGTCCTGCTTTAATAAGTATGACACATTTTCCTGGTTTCAAAAAGATGGCCCTAAAAGTATAATTCCATCATAACCATGTATTACTGGATAAGATAAAAGAAATCGGATACTTGATTTCTAGACCACATCAGTCACACATGAAAAAATGATAGGATGACCTGCAAGTCCCTTTGGACCTATTTAAAGAATTTAAATTAACTATCTTACACTGGTGGTGTTGTACAGTCACTAAGTAGTGACTAAGTCGTGTCCAACTCTGCGACCCCATGGACTGCAGCACACCAGGCTTTCCTGTCCTTCACTATCCCTGGAGTTTGCTCAAACTCATGTTCACTAAGTCAGTGATGCCATCCAACCATCTCATCCTCTGCTGTCTCCATCTCCTGCTCCCAATCTTTTCCAGCAACAGAGTCTTTTCCAATGAGTCGGTTCTTTGCATCAGGTGACCAAGGTATTGGAGCTTTAGCATCAGTCCTTCCAATGAGTATTCAGGGCTGATTTCCTTTAGGATTGACTGGTTTGATCTCCTTGTTATCTAAGGGACTCTCAACAGTCTTCTCCAATTTGAAAGCATTGATTCTCTGGCGCTCAGCCTTCTTTATGGTCCAACTCTCACACTGGTACATGATTTCCAGAAAAACCAGAGCTTTGACTATATGGAGATTTGTCAACAAAGTGATATCTTGGCTTTTTAATACACTGTCTAGGTTTGTCATATCTTACATTAATCTATTTAAATGATGCTAATAGATGCTACTATACTTAAGGATGGACTTCCTTAAGGTGACTCGGTGGTAAAGAATCTGCAGGAGAAGTGGATTCGATCTCTGGGTGGGGAAGATCCCCTGGAGAAGGGAATGTCTACCCACTCCAGTATTCTTGCCTGGGACATCTCATGGACAGAGGAACCTGGTGGGGTACAGTCCATGGGGTCGCAGAGTCAGACACAACTGAGTGACTGAGCACGCACGCAAGCACTACACTTAAGTGAAATGTACAGACCTTTACCCAAAATGATGTTTCTCCTTAAAGCCATCTACATAAATACACACACAACGGGGCTACAGGAGCAGCAGGGATGGCTGTTTTAAACTGACACCTGGATGAAGGCCAGTACTCTTAACTATGATTTATTTTTATCAGTGGTTCCTCTTTAGGGCACTTTCTCTTCTAAATTCATATAGCTACTATAACTCATCATAGAAATACAGCTGCTGTTTATCATATCAGAAATATAAAGTTTAAGATACAGTAAAGTAAGATTACCAAAGAGAATTGTTAGGGAAATACAATATAATTTGAAGAGCTGACAATGTTTATTACACACACACACACACACAAACACCACCAAAAAACGGAAGAATGAATCATACTTAGTCAAATGAAGAGATTTAGACTAAACAGGCACCAAGAGACGGAAAAATTCAGAATGAGGGAGTCATCACATGCAAAGATGGAGAAGCCAGAAAAACTCCCTGGTGGGTCCTAACCAGATGCCTCCTACAACACAGGAAGTGGACCTCCAACCAGGTTTTTGCCAGCATCCTCTTTTCTCTTTCTAGTTGGTCCTTCCTGCAACTAACAGCCCCTACAAAAAGAGGAAACCACGAAGATGATGAAAGGTGAAGTGGGACTAAGTGTTTCTAGGTGGGACGCACTTCACATGTGTCCTTCCTTAATCTTCAAAACAACGCCCAATGGTGGGTGGTATTACTCAGTTCTGCAGGAGAAACAGCAGCTCATATCAACTGCATGCATCAAGTAACCTGTTTTGAGGCAGAACACCTGGCCAATGAGCTGGAGTTCTGACCAGCTCTGTGCCCTGCGCCTTCCATGATGTCAGCTGCCCTGGAGCGGGTGGGCTCTTCCTACCCCCATCTTTCCTCTCAGCCAGTCAACCCAGCTCACTGCTGCCAGTGGCCCTTTTGGAAAAACCAGCATCGTGTCACATATCAAAAAGTCCTAATAACACCCTGTTCCCTGTGATCGAGCTCAAATCCATTTCCCTGGTGTTCACCATCCTCCAACATCTAATACCACCCTAAAAATCTAGCCCTGTCCCCAACTCCACAACAGCAAGCCCTCTCCAATCTCCTTTCTTCTCTCACGCAGAATCAGCACTGTGGAGTGCTCACAACATTCATGCCCTCCTTTCCCCTCTTCCCTGGGGGTCAATATCCACTCCCATTTTGTTCAAGTTTTCATCCCTCCCTCTCATGAGTCAGGTAAGGTAACCCCATGTCTGACCCCAGGTACTGATCTAGGCGTGATGAGCCAAGGCCCCAGTATTTCTTAACAGTGGTGCAGTTAACACTGGGCAAGGGGGGGACAATTCTTTATACTGTGATGATCCTGGAAGTCATAAAAAGCTTAACATCCCTGTAAGGCATAAGAAGGCATCATTACAGACGGGGAACCAACAGCCCAGAGTGACTAGTTTGCTTACGGTTAGTGAGCTAGAAAGTAGCAAAGTGGAAGTGCAACCCAGGACTGTCCTCTCCAGGACACCCAGCAGGCCCCCAGCTCTCACTCAGGAAGTCATCCATTGAATATCCACAACAGATCACTCCGAGAGGCTATGAAAACAAGCCGCCGACCTCAGAGGCAAGTGGGAAAGACCAAAGGTTACGGCAGAATCAGAGAGGAGGCTGAGCCTTTGTAATCTGGCCAGGATCTTTCATTTCCCCACTGAGTATGGTCTTGTATCCTCTTCATGAGGTTCTCGTGGCAAGAGTACTGGAGTTGTTTGCCATTGCCCCCTCCAATGGACCACGTTCTGTCCGAACTCTTCCGTCCGTCTTGGGTGGCCCTGAGTGGCATGGCTCATAGCTTCACTGAGTTACAAGCCCCTTCGCCTCGACGAGGCTGTGAATCATGAAGGCACGAGGGCCTCGAGAACAAAAACTGTATGTCTTTACTTCTTTTATATCCTCGGTGGTAAACCTAACTACCTCAATTGCAAATTATTATAAGCACTGAACACCGGCTAAACTGAAATGCCAAGAAAGATCCTGTCCCATCAGCAGCTGCAGAATGTATTTTTCCAAAGGATTAAGTCTTCCCTACTTCTCGAGCAGAAGGAAAGACTAACACACAAACTGTAATTACTGAGTTCCCCATACTTGTAAGATCCTCTAAATTTAAAGAGTTATGATACCATTTTCGTAGTAAAACAGAAAATGGTACATTTACTTAAGTAAACTACACTTTTGTTATTCATTAGATAATTGTTTAAAATCCATTTTCTTTGAAAACAATACTGAAAAGCACTTCTGATAATCATTTAAATCCTGATATGGCTCTAGGATACTGATTGACTAAAGGCAGCTGATCAGGTTAAAGCAGTATCAAAAAAATACTGAACTTACTGCTGCTACAGCTAAGTCACTTCAGTCGTGTCCGACTCTGTTTGACCCCAGAGACGGCAGCCCACCCAGCTCCCCCGTCCCTGGGACTCTCCAGGCAAGAACACTGGAGTGGGTTGCCATTGCCTTCTCCAATGCATGAAAGTGAAAAGTGAAAGTGAAGTCACTCAGTCGTGTCCAACTCTTAGCGACCCCATGGACTGCAGCCTTCCAGACTCCTCCATCCATGGAATTTTCCAGGCAAGAGTACTGGAGTGGGGTGCCATTGCCTTCTCCGACTGAACTTACTACTACTACCATCAATTCTCCTCAGCCACCATCAATTCTCCTCAAAGTCTGATGGGTCCATGCGATCCACAGTCTAACCTAAGCAATCCCAGGTAACCAGCCACAAATCTTAACTTATTAATAAGAGTGCCATGACTGGCTTATTAATACGAGTGCCACGCAGCCTGTGTTCCACGGGACCGATCTGTCAGGTTTACTGATGTGCTCTGTGTTCTGTATAAAACACAGGATGTGTGTGCACGCTAAGTCCCTTCAGTCGTGTCTGACTCTGTGACCCCCATGGAGACCCCAGCAGCTTCCCCTGTCCACGGGATTCTCTAGGCAAGAATACTGGAGTGGGTTGCCATGCCCTCCTCCGGGGGATCTTCCCCGTCCAGGGATCAGACCCTCGTCTCTCGGGTCCCCTGCATTCATAGGTGGTTCTTTAGCACTAGCACCACGTGGGAAGCCCAAAACCCAGGGCATGCGGAATGAACTCCTGCCCTCAGAGGCTCCTCCCTAATGTACAGGGGCCGTTCTGACCCCACCAGCTGAAGTTGTACTTGTAGATAAGCAATTCAATTATTACATAAGCTAATGAAACAAGAAAAAAGAGTATTTCTAAGAAAACCAAGTTGAAGGAGGAGGCTTGATTAAAAAAAAAAAAGTTGTTAGAAAGCTTTCTGTCAAAGCAAGCACATCAGAAACAACAGTTAAATGGGAAGTAACAATTTTTAAAAATCTAAAATTTTTGGATTCACAATACATGAAATTGCTTTGGAACTCTAAGTTCTTTAAAAGAAGATGGACCACTTATACAAGATGGATCACTTGGAACTATAATCAGAGGCACATACTCCCAAGAAAAGACCCTGGCTTTCTATCAAAGGACTGGTAAATAAATGGATATTTAAATATTTTAAGTTACAATAAGATGGTTAGTATTTCCTTTTCAATCTTCATTTTCATCCACTTTTCAATCAACTACAGGTACCATCTGGAGGCTGAAGGCCAGGCCTGTCTCAACCCTGAAAATGCGTGTGTAACCCCACTGTTCTCAGCTCTAGTCCTGGGCAGCCTCCTGGGGCCTACACCACCCACTGGACACATAGGCTGTAGGAGGGCCTGTCTGCTGAGGATTTTGTGACGTGTGGAGCTGACAAGAGGAAAGCAACATATCTATCCTAAAACCTTTGCATTAGGGATAGTCATACTACCTATGGCAAAATCCATTTTAAATTAACCCTGGCAGATTCACACAAATGCCAATCAGTAACAGCTTTAAATATCATTACCTAAGAGAAGGCAACGGTACCCCACTCCAGTACTCTTGCCTGGAAAATCCCATGGACGGAGGAGCCTGGTAGGCTGCAGTCCATGAGGTCGCTAGGAGTCGGACACGACCGAGCAACTTCACTTTCACTTTTCACTTTCATGCACTGGAGAAGGAAATGGCAACCCACTCCAGTGTTCTTGCCTGGAGAATCCCAGGGACGGGGGAGCCGGGTGGGCTGCCGTCTATGGGGTTGCACACAGTCGGACACGACTGAAGCAGCAGCAGCAGCAAGCGGCTAGCTTAACTAGACAGCACTGTCCTCACCTTAATGCTTACCAGCAGACAATTTACAAACGTGTTTACACCGCACACCATCAGACTGGATATCTCAAGATGTTAAAGATTTATTCTGAATTTTTAAATAGAATACTAGGAATTGTTATATGTTTTTAAAATCTTATTTTGGAGGTATACACTGAAATATTTATCATGAGACAGTATGTCTGGAATTGCTTCACAATAATCAGGGAGGCAGTTATTCTCCAACTAAAAAAAATAAATAATCAAGGAAAGGGAAAATGGGAGGGGAAGGTTAAAGGAAACCAAGTTGGCTGGGAGCCGGTACCTGCTGCGTCTGCCCGTGCACACACAGGGCGTTTACTGTACTACTCTTCTTTTGCCTGTGTTTGGAATTTTCATAAATAAAAGTTTAAAAATAAAGAATTATACCAAACTAGATACTATCTTAAAAACTCTCAGATGTGGAGTTTTTTTAACTTAAATTTTATTGTCATACATTGACATGAATCAGCCAGATGTGGAGTTTTTAAGCCCAAAGAATATGAAATTTCATTAATATATTGCACATCAGAAAGAAAAAAAAATCACAAAAAAACAAAAACACATAATGGAACCAGAGAAAGAATAAAGATTTATTGAATCTCAAACTCCTACGCCAGGCTGATGCTGCTCCGCCTAAGCCCGTGAGAACATTCTGACCCAATTCTCACTGTACCAGTTGCTTTCTTACACTCCTGTTCTCAAAACTGCTGAGGCTTCAGGAAGTTTACATAAGAAACTGCTTTAGCAAGCAGTGATTCCAATTAGAAAAGGAATGAAGTCGGCTGCAACTAGTTATAAATATTTCTACATCTGCTTGTAATCTGCCAGTCTGGAGCTAGTTTACTTACTCTCTGGGTGAACACTGGTCAAGTCAACAGGATGGTGACAGCTAAACCCACTGTTTTACAGCCCAAAGGGGCAAATGGTTTGAGAAGAGGATGCTTTTACTTTCAGCATATCCAGGAGAAAAGACAGAATGGAAAATTCAGTATGTTAGAGATGCTTTAAATTTTATTTTAAAATTATTTTCAAGCGACTGGATTGGGATAGTCCACATACATATATAAAAGATAATCCACGGATCCTCCTGTGCACTGATTGGCTTAAGTGGAGCACAGGATTTTCCTAGTACGGCTTTAATTAGATAAAATCAATACAGTTTAGAGAGGGGATCAAGTAAGACCTAAGTCCAATATAAAAGTGAACAAGGCATTAACTCCCTGCATATGCTTTGGGCTTAATAAAGGCATGCGGCACGCATGCTCAGTCACGTCTGACTCCTTGTGGCCCCACGGACTGTAGCCCGCCAGCCTCCTCTGTCCATGGGATTTCCCAGGCAGAATACGCGAGTGGGTTGCCATTTCCTCCTCCAGGGGATCTTCCCGACTCAGGGATCAAACCTGTGTCTCCTGCATTGGCAGGCGGACTCTTTACCACTGAGCCGCATGGGAAGCCCTAATAAAGGCAAGCTCAACTGAAAGAGAGAGAAGGAAAGAAAAGACAGAGAAATAGAGGGAAGGAAGGAGAGAGGAAAAGAGAAAGGGAGCTAGCTGTTCCTAGTGTGCCAAAAGCCCTCCTGTGGTTTCACCTCACAGAATGAATGCCAAAGCCCTCCTCATCACTCACACTCACTCAGCAACCTGAGGATCCAGGCCACGTCCACAGCCCAGCTGGCCACGTCCGCAGCCCAGCTGGCCACGTGACCTTCCAGACCTCTGGGTACACTCTCCCCAAGGGTAATGCCTTTTCCTTTAGAGATGGAAATTTTGAGCCTTCCCTGGGATCTGGACTTGAGGGTCACCTTCCCAGACACTTCCTTGGCCACCCCACCTGACACTGTGTCCATAAACAGGCACATGCTCTCACCTCTCAGCAAGTTCTCTTCTCCCAGTTGAATTTTTCTGATTTCTTTTTTTTTTACTGCCATCTCCTCCATTAGCATGCAAGGCCCAGGAGAGCAGGGATTTTTTTTTTTTGTCTGAGTGCAGACACTTAAAATTACTCCCTCTAATGTTGTATTTCTAATGCTTCAACCGTTTCTGGCCCATGGCTGGTGCTCAACGATTTACTGAAGGTAATAAAATAACCCAGTGGTCTACCACATGAGGATCCAATGAGATGTACTATCTGTGAACCTAGTAAACGGATCTGCTAAACACATGCAGTGGTTTTATAACAGACTTCCCAGCAAGGCCAATGTGCTTTATAATCTCATTCACACTTGTTCTCTAAGCCGCTAACATTCTGCCTTGTTTTTATCTTATTTTCATGTATGCAAGGTAACTGACTAGAAGAAATAACAAGGCACACCAAGGCAATGGCAAAAAGAATCACCAGCCCCTCTGTCCATGGAATTCTCCAGGCAAGAATATTGGAGTGGGTTGCCATTTCCCTTCTCCAGGAGATGTTCCCGATCCAGGGATTGAACACAGGTCTCCTGCCTTGCAGGCAGACTCTTCACTGACTCAGCCACCAGGGAAGCCCAAGAATACGGGAAGATCCCTGCCTTCAAATTACACCTAACCCTGGGTAAGAGGACAAGAATATGAGCTACAGATTACATAGCTGAATTTCCCAGTAGGATGAGGACATAAATGGTTGTAAATTATTACTGAGAAATAAAATTTTGTTTTTTTCCATTGTGCAATGAAACTCACACCTGAGTTCCTATTATTACTTGTATGTTACAGATGAGGAAAAATGAAACATTAAGGAACTTTCCAAAGTAATACAGGTGGGTTTGATTGGGATTTGAACCCAGCCTCCCAATCTCTCTGCAGTTCCACCACTACTACAGTGAAATATATAAATTTCATGATCACAAAGAACTCATTTTTCATTCATTGCATCTCTAATAGGAGACATGACACAATGTTTCTTCTAAAGATAAGATTCAAGGGAACTCAAATGGCAATAAGCTGTTAGCAATCACCTTTTTATGTAATAGCTAACTTCAATCATAGAGAAATGCCAACAACCTCAAGATCAATTCATTACATACATACATACATACATACATACATACATACATACATACATACATATTGGCTTCCCTGGTGGCTCAGATGGTAAAGAATCCGCCTGCAATGCAGGAAATCTAGGTTCAATACCTGGGCTGGGAAGATCCCCTAGAGAAGGGAATGGCAACCCACTCCAGTACGCCTGCCTGAAGAATCCTATGGAGAGATGAGCCTGGAGAGCTACAGTTCACGGAGTCACAAAGAGTCAGACATGACTGAGCGACTAACACCTTCTTCACTTTCCTGAAAACTCACCAGCTGGGAATCTCTAATCTAGAATAAACTCTAGGTGCTGCAAAGTAGGCACATGAACACTCCAAGTATTTTAACTGATCTGCTAGCGTGGAAATCAAAAGAAGCTGATCCATTTTAATCATTGGGAGATGCTGTGTCCAAGGCCATCAGGGATTTAGAAGGGGCCGAGTCACAGAAACAGATTATCTGCAGGGCACATGTTGTTCACTGGATCGCAAAAGTGGCTTATTGTCTAGTCCCAGATAAAAACTGAGGTCACAACTAGGCATGTTGGAAATGCAGGCCTTCTTTGACATGTACTCTCTGTCCTGCAAAAGCAGTCGCTCTAATAAGGAACTGTTTAAAGGACCTCAAACTAAATGTGTCCTCACTTATTTTAACACTATGCTCTCATCTCAAGCAGAGAAATCATCTGTATTACGACTGACGTATGTCAGAGTAATCCACTAGTTTTTATTTTCTCATAAACTTTTTCAAACCGTAGCCTCTTTACTGCTATAAACTCAAGTTTTACATTTCCAATGACAGTAAATGCAGCAAAACAGAGGGAAGGTCTCACTTCCGACCCCAGATTCTTATGCCATCACTGGGCACTGCATGCACTTCTACCACAACAACGAGAACTTTGAACTGAAGAGATTCAGAGTCTGCCTTCCCCACTAGATCATAAATTCTTTGAGAGTAGAAAAGTGGATGCACTGTTCACTTACAGAATTTATAAGTTCTGGAGAAAGACTATTGAAAGAAATAACATGCTTTTGATGTCTGGTAGCATACTTAATGTATCCCAGAGATACCCCTTGATATTTATGTACAATAATATTCTAATGTTAACCACAGAACATGAAAATCAAATGTATTCCTTCCATAACTAAGAGTGTATGCTGTTTATGGACCAGCAAGAAGACTGGATGGTATAAATGCCATTTCACATTATCTGGAAATACAAGGATTTCACAGCACTTTTCTGCACTGTTCACACACACACACACACACGGACTCCTATTGATAGTGCATAGGCAAGTTGCATGAATGCAGGCTACTTCCTGAAGCAAACTTGTGTTCATGCGTATGAGTCCTAGACCAAATTAATTATCAAACGTAGGTTTTTCTAGTTAGAGACGATATCCTTTGTTTTCTCTGACTTTAAAAACATCTGTCATTTTACTTCTTTGAGGCATTGACGTGGGCAAACAGGAAAGTTTAATGTGGTGAAATTTAAATTCATCAAAATTAAGTATAGGTGCACACTACACAAGTTTAAAAAAACTGGATTTACATAAATATAATCTCAATTACAAAATAATTAAAATACAGGATCCTTTTACATAGTAATTTCCCCCAGTGAATTAAAAATTATCACTATACAACCACTTGGGAACATATGATACAAAGCAAATAAATCTGGACTGATTTCTTTGAACTATAATGATATTCAAAACTGTATGACATGTTTTCTGGCTAACCAAAAAGCAACAAGAAAAGTAACAAGTCACAGTCACTTCACCACCATAATAATCAGAGACTCTAACAGATGAAGCCATTTTGCACATAACACAAATAACCAATCAGTACAATGCTGAAAAAAGTTACTGAAAACCACAAATTGATAAGAAGCATAACAGTTTTTGAGAATACCAATTTTAAAATTTTCAACCTCGCCTGAACTCATCAGATTAGAATACTTTAAGCAAGAAACAAATACTGCACACAGTACACTAGAGCCCACCTACTTTACAGTCCACAGTTCTAGAGATGAACCCAGGACAGAACCTGGGTTCTTACTTGCTTTTTCCATCTTCTGCAACATTGCTTCTCTAAGTGTGGTCCCTAGACCAGCAGCAGCAGCAGCACCTTGCAACTGGTGGAAATGCATGTTCTGGTCCCAGCTCCCGAATCAGGAACTCAGAAATCAAACAGCAATTTGCGATTTAAGGAGCTCTCCAGGTAAGGGACATTTGTTGAACCATGTGGCTCAGATGGTAAAGAAACTGCCTGTGATGCAGGAGACCCAGGTTCGACCCCTGGGGCGGGAAGATCCCCTGGAGAAGGAAAGGACAACCCACTACAGTATTCTGGCCTGGGAAATCCCACGGGCTACAGTCCATGGGGTCGCAAAGAGTCGGACCCGACTGAGTGCCTAACACTTTTACTTTCACGTTACAGGTGGGGGCTGCGATGCAGTTCAGGTGCCACAGCTCCGCCATCAATGCCTAAACACGATCACCACTCATAGAATATGTACGCGCTTCAGTGAGAGTCCAGTTTCTTTCTTAGATGGAAGTTTATCACCATGGCCATCATCTTCTTTACAGGAGAGGTTCCTACCGAGTCAGAGAAGAAGGAGTTCTGGGGAAAATAATTAATACTGGCATTTTAGAGAACAATCATCTATCACTTTTGTAATATAAACTATAAGAAGAATAAAGGATGTTTTTACTTATCAAAAAGGGGAATGGGTTTTTAAATACTATAGATACCGTAAAGATTAGAACCATCTTTAATATCAGAATTTTCAAAAACAATCCCCATAATTTTTTGCTATCATCATGGCTTTAAATGATTAAAATGGATCAATCTTATGTAACTACAGATTTCGTAGTCTAAAGTCTATTGGTTTCCTAGGTTTTCTGGTTTCAAGAAACTGAATATCCTTTACTTAATAGTTGGAGGAGGAAATGGCAACCCACTCCAGTATTCTTGCCTGGAAAATCCCATGGACAGAGGAGCCTGGCGGGCTATAGCCCATGGGGTCGCAAAGAATCAGACACCACTTAGTGACTGCACACAAATGGCAATCATGAGACAAAGGAAGCCTGACGTATCAACAAAAAGACTAAAATTTTAAATTCAACTCTTCACTCTCAAATCTTACGAAGGTGGGGAGTGAAGAAACTGCTGCTGACTCACAAAGGCGTCCTCTGAGCTCCCGAGGGGAAGAGTGCAGAGAGGCAGGTAAAGCAAAAAGAGCAATTTTCCAAAAGCTTCAGGTTCAGTGCTGGTTAGTCAGTAAGTTTTCAGCCATTTTTAAAAGCTTAAGAAACATACTTTTTCTCCTTTGGAAGAAGAAAATATGGTGCTTAAGGAAGAAAAATACATTTTAAGTTTCTATTTGTAATACTGAATGTATTAGCATTTTCCTACTGAAGTGCCCCTTACTATGTATAAGCATTAACTGAAAAACTTGTTTTTTATCTTAGCATAATTGAAAACAAATCAACAGAAGGTGGATAAATTTGGGAGTCAGCTTCAGAGGTTCTGGTGAATGACAATAAGTTCTTAAGTTTAAAAAAATTAACTTGTTTTCTTCCTTATTACAAAAACGTTAAATATTCATTACTCCAAATCGTGAGAATACAAACGAGATGAAAAAGAAGTTCTTAAGGGTGAGTTGCATGTATGCGTGCTCAGTTGTGGCGGACTCTGCAATCCCATGGACTGCAGCCCGCCAGCTTCCTCTGTCCATGGAATTTTCCAGGCAAGAATACTGGAGCTGGTTGCCATTTCCAACTCCAGGGGATCTTCCCAAGGATTGAACTCTGATGTCTCTTATGTCTCCTGCATTGACAGGTGGGTTCTTCAACATTAGCACCACCTGGGAAGCGAGCCTTGCTGGCTTGAGAAGCTGCAGCAGGAGCCCCATGTGCAGACAATATCGCTTCCAGGCGAGGCCAGGCCTTCCAGACTGACACCCAGGGTGGAGCACAGGACTCGGCAGGGAGCTCACCCTACGCTCAGAAGAAGCCGTCGGTGAATGATGACCGTTCCCAGGATAAAGTGCATTTTTTGCTTCATTCAGATCAGATCGGATCAGTCGCTCAGTCCTGTCCGACTCTTTGCGACCCCATGAATCGCAGCACGCAATTAACTAATTAACTAACTAATGTTAGTTAATTAACTTCATTAACTAATGTCTAAAGTTCTGTGTCCCCTTGATTTAAATGTCCCACCTCACACAAACAGGTGACTTCTGAATCCTGCCTCTGCAGGTAACACTACTGACTATATGACTCAGTCTTCAGATACTAAAAATAGCTGAGAAAAACTGAGTCATGCTGAATAACATCCTCAAGCACTGTATTTACAACACCTAAAATGATCAAGATGGGCTAAATCGATCATGTGTTTTTGATAATCAGAAGGGGAGAAAAAAAAAGAAAATACCACTTGGGAAGTGAAATGCCCAGTCTGTTATTTTGATGGTTTAAGGTTTGGTTTCAAGTAAAATGCTTAACGGCTCTGCTTTTCCACCGTTCTCCCTTCAAAGAACAGATTAACACTTTGTGTGCAGATATTCCATTCCTTCACTTTACAGCCTGTTATAAAGATATTCTGACTTGGATTTTGTTCTGGCACGCAGGGCAGGCTGATTCCCTGAACTGCCACCAGAGTGAAGCGCTGAAGTGCTGAATAAAATATTAAAAGCAAAAGACACACACACAAATAAATACCTTTTAAATCACAATGCTGAGTCAGCACAAAAGGAAAGGCTCTAGAAAGGTCAGAGGAAATGAGAGCAGAAATCCTGGGAGGAAAACAGGTTGAGACAGGGTTCCGCCCCAGGAGGCTCCTCCAAGCCCTAGGGAGCCAGAGTTTGAGTCTGGCACTAGTGGTAAAGAATCCACCTGCCAGTGCAGGAGACACAAGAGACAAGGGTTCAATTCCTGAGTCAGGAAGATCCTGTGGAGGAAGGCATGGCAACCCACTCTCAGACTCTTGTCTAGAGAATCCCATGGATGGAGGAGCCTGGCGGGCTGCAATCCATGGAATCGCAGAGAGTCGAACACGACTTAGCCACTGAATAACAAAGAAAGAATAGAAAACTGAAGGTAGGAGTCAAAGAAATTATCTACATGAGGCACTAAGAAAACACAACAGGTTTAAAGTTAGAAGTTAGACATCCGTTGGACCTTTTCATGCTAATTAGGGTTCCAGGAAGAGAACAGAAAAGAGGCAATATTCCTGAAATACAGTCACTGTGCATTTTCTACAGCTGCACTCCCCACTGTGCTAGCTAGTAGCCACGTGTGACTATTTAAATGAAAATTTAAAATACAGTTCCTCAGTCACACTAACCACACTTCAAGTGTGGTTGAACTTGAAGGAGAACTTCAAGTTCTCCTTAGCTTTGCGTGGCAGGAGGCTACCACATGGGACTGCACCAATGTAGAACATTTCCATCAACACAGAAAGTTCTACAGAGCTGCACTGCTGCAGAACTACCAAAACACACATCCTCAGATTCAAGCTCCCCAATAAATCTCAAGCTATCGAAATAAAAGCCACACGTGAACCTGCTAAGGTGGTACCACAAAATACTGAAGATACAGAGGTCTTAAAAATGGGCCGAGGGGAAGAGTCAGACCATCTATTCAGGAACAATATTAAATGCTGACTTCTGAGCAGTATCTTTGAAATCCAGTAAGAAACTGGAAATAACAGAGCTCTGTACCTAGAACACTATTTTTCAAGCACAAGGCAAAACACATTTTCACATATAAGAGGTTTTACCGACAATAAACTCTCCCTAATGGAAACTCCAGAGAATTCACTTTGGGAAAAAGGAAAATTATCCCAGAAACAACTGATATGTAAAAAGGAGTAGTAAGCAAAGATATGGTAAAAGTTGATTAAATCTAAGTAAACATTAACTGTATTAAAAAAAAAAAAAAAACTAACGTCTAATTTGTGGTACAAAAGACAACTAAAACACTAGGCAGCAACAAAGTGTGTTGGGAGAGATGACTGCAGCCAGGCATCTTACTGTTACGCTGCCAAGTCACTGCAGTCGTGTCTGACTCTGTGCGACCCCACAGACGGCATCTTAAGGTCTCTGTAATTCTGTGAGGGTAATGAAACTGAGTACTATTTTAAGGCAGAAATAGTAACATAAATGTTTATCACATACACATATGAAAAAAGTGACGTACTAGCATACCT
This sequence comes from Tragelaphus eurycerus, assembly GCA_935064755.1. NCBI lineage: Eukaryota > Metazoa > Chordata > Mammalia > Artiodactyla > Bovidae > Tragelaphus > Tragelaphus eurycerus. Next base: position 16,825,148 of record CAKXYN010000039.1, on the reverse strand, counting down.
CCTTTTATTTGCTTTGCATTATTGCACTTTTCGGATATTTTGTTTTTTACCAACTGAAGGTCTGTGGCATTAGTCTGGAACCAACCCACAACAGGTATGACCCAAATCAAATCCCCTACAATTATACAGTGGAAGTGAGAAACAGATTCAAGGGATTAGCTCTGATATACAGAGTGCCTAAAGAACTATGGACGGAGGTTTGTGACATTGTACAGGAGGCAGGGATCAAGACCATCCCCAAGAAAAAGAAATGCAAAAAGGCAAAATGGCTGTCTGAGGAGGCCTTACATATAGCTGTGAAAAGAAGAGAACCGAAAGGAAAAAGAGAAAAAGAAAGATATACCCATTTGAAGGCAGAGTTCCAAAGAATAGCAAGGAGAGATAAGAAAGCCTTCCTCAGTGATCAGTGCAAAGAAATAGAGGAAAACAACAGAATGGGAAAGACTAGAGATCTCTTCAAGAAAAACAGACATACCAAGGGAACTTTTCATGCAAAGATGAGCACAATAAAAGACAGAAATGGTATGGACCTAACAGAAGCAGAAGATACTAAGAAGAGATGGCAAGAATATACTGAAGAACTGTACAAAAAAGATCTTCACGACCAAGATAATCACGATGGTGTGATCACCAACCTAGAGCCAGACATTCTGGAATGCGACGTCAAGTGAGCCTGAGGAAGCATCACTACGAACAAAACTAGTGGAGGTGATGGAATTCCAGCTGAGCTATTTCAAATCCTAAAAGATGCTGCTGTGAAAGTGCTGCACTCAATATGCCAGCAAATTGGGAAAACTTAGCAGTGACCACGGGACTGGAAAAGGTTAGTTTTCATTCCAATACCAAAGAAGAGCAATGCCAAAGAATGCTCAAACTACCACACAATTGCACTCATCTAGCATGCTAGCAGGAGAAGGCAATGGCACCCCACTCCAGTACTCCTGCCTGGAAAATCCCACGGACGGAGGAGCCTGGAAGGCTGAAGTCCATGGGGTCGCTGAGGGTCAGACACAACTGAGCGACTTCACTTTCATTTTTATGCATTGGAGAAGGAAATGGCAACCCACTCCAGTGTTCTTGCCTGGAGAATCCCAGGGACGGGGGAGCCTGGTGGGCTGCCGTCTATGAGGTCAAACAGAGTCGGGCACGACTGAAGTGACTTACCAGCAGCAGCAGCATGCTAGCAAAGTAATGCTCAAAATTCTCCAAGCCAGGCTTCAGCCATATGTGAACTGTGAACTTCCAGATGTTCAAGCTGGTTTTAGAAAAGGCAGAAGAGCCAGAGATAAAATTGCCAACATCTGCTGTATCATCGAAAAAGCAAGAGAGTTCCAGAAAAACATTTACTTCTGCTTTATTGACTATGCCAAAGCCTTTGACTGTGTGGATCACAACAAACTGTGGAAAATTCTGAAAGAGATGGGAATACCAGACCACCTGACTTGCCTTCTGAGAAATTTGTATGCAGGTCAAGAAGCAGCAGTTAGAACTGCACATGGAACAACAGACTGGTTCCAAATTGGGAAAGGAGTATGTCAAGGCTGTATATTGTCACCCTACTTATTTAACTTATATGCAGAGGACATCATGAGAAACGCTAGGCTGGAGGAAGCACAAGCTGGAATCAAGATTGCTGGGAGAAATATCAATAACCTCAGATATGCAGATGACACCACCCTTATAGCAGAAAGTGAAGAACAACTAAAGAACCTCTTGATGAAAGTGAAAGAGGGGAGTGAAAAAGTTGGCTTAAAGCTCAACATTCAGAAAACAAAGATCACAGCATCCAATCCCATCACTTCATGGCAAATAGATGGGAGAAACAATGGAAACAGTGTCAGACTTTATTTTTTTGGGTTCCAAAATCACTGCAGATAGTGACTGCAGCCATGAAATTAAAAGACACTTACTCCTTGGAAGGAAAGTTATGACCAACCTAGACAGCATATTGAAAAGCAGAGACATTATTTTGCCAACAAAGATCTTTCTAGTCAAGGCTATGGTTCTTCCAGTAGTCATGTATGGATGTGAGTACTGGACTATAAAGAAAACTGAGCACCAAAGAATTGATGCTTTTGAACTGTGGTGTTGGAGAAGACTCTTCAGAGTCCCTTGGACTGCAAGAAAATTCAACCAGTCAATTCTAAAGGAAATTAGTCCTGAAAATTCTTTGGAAGGACTGATGCTGAAGCTGAAACTCCAATACTCTGGCCACCTGATGGGAAGAACTGACTCATTGGAAAAGACCCTGATGCTGGGAAAGATTGAAGGCAGCAGGAGAAGGGGACGACAGAGGATGAGATGGTCGGATGGCATCACTGAGTCAATGCACCTGAGTTTGAGAAAACTCCAGCAGTTGGTGATGGACAGGGAAGCCTGGCATTCTGTGGTCCACGGGGTCGCAAAGAGTTGGACATGACTGAGGGGCTGGACTGAACTGAACCCACAGCATCTCTGAGGTATGGAAGCAAACCTTCTGAAGGTAAGGAACAAACCTTCTAAAAAGTTGAGGGGCTGTGGGGAGTCCTCAGTCAATCTGTATATGGTAGCCAGAAATCCAAACACAGAATAAACACAAATAAGGCAAACAAAACCCTCTAGCCACAAAGATTGCCAAACGAGATGAAAAGGGAGGATTCAGCTGTGGGCTTTTATATATCAGGAAAATATTTATCAAAAGAAAGCCAGTGAAATCATTAACTTCAGACAAAATTACTTTAAGAAAAAATGTATTATAAAAAGGGTCACTTCATAATAATAAAAGGTTCAATTCATCTGGAAGATAATATTAATCCTAACCTTAAATTTTAAATCCACCATTTTAACATCTCTGTCAAGTGGACAAAAGACATTAGATACAACAGATTAAGTAGAATTAGTGAGGATACAGATGAGAATAGCATAGTTAATAAGTCTGTATGGACACATATAGAAAATACATTTGTATACATTGATTAGGGAATATATATATTCTTTTTACGAACAGGTATAACATTTACAAAACCCGACTATACCCTAGGTATAAAGTTAGCATCAGCAAATTTTCAAGTGTGGTTATTAGTATCAATCAGATTCTCTGATCATGATGAAATTAAGTTTGAAATCATTAACAAAATGATAATAAAAAAACCTTATACTTTTGGAAACTAGACATTTCTAACAACTCACAGGTTAAAGATATCTCTTTTTAAAATCTCAAAAGTTGTGAAGTTTCTTTCAATTACCTTAAAATATAAGAATAAATTTCCTATGTAATAATTAGTAAAAACTGATTTATTTAAAAGACATGGCCAATATGTAAGCTGTAGATAAGTATTTTCCATTGTGCATGCATACGTTAAAAATTTTTTTTACTAAAATGCACAATTAAAAGGATAAAAGCTTACAGGTGGAGATAAATAATTTTAATAGCCACTTATCTCACTGGAAAATCTTTTCGCTCCTTCAAATTGGAGAGGGAGGAATGGAGACAAGAAAATTCAACATTCAAACAGTTTACTAAGAGCCTGGTCTGTGCCTGATACAGAAGATACACAGATGAGCACACACACAGTCCAGCCTCCAGGGGCTGACAGCACCCTAAAGGAGCAGTGGGCAGAGAAACACACGTAAAACGCCCGTCTGGATGAAGGAGGTGACCCTGGTAATGGGTCGGGGAGATGAGAAAGCTTTCTGTAGTAATGCCTTGAGCTGAGATATAATGTGTAAAAGAAGGCACATAAGTGAAAAGGCCAGAGAATAGCATTCCAGAAAAGAGGAACAGTGTGTGTAAAGGTACAAAGTTTTGGTGGGCCATCAAACTAAAACTGTAATTAAAATTTCAGATGGATGGTCAATATAAAAGGAGTACAGCGTAAGTTTTGCAAAATTTTTATGCTTTCTCATCTGTTTCTTCTTTAATAAACTGGTTGATGTTCCTACAGTTACAGAATTTTTCTGTGACTATACAAATACTGTCTAGATACTCTATTTATGAAGACACTTTAAAATATAGTGAAAGTGAAGTTGCTCAGTTGTGTCTGATGCTTTGCAACCCCATGGACTGTAGCCTATCAGGCTCCTCAGCCCATGGAATTTTCCAGGCAAGAATACTGGAGCAGGCTGCCATTTCTCCAGGGGCTCTTCCCAACCCAGGGATTGAACCCGGGTCTCCCGCACTACAGGCAGACGCTCTGCCGCCTGAGCCACCAGGGAAGCATATAGTACTGTCACGCAAAACTGAATGGTTACCATTTTCCATACCGTTAAAAACAAACAAAAAAAACAACTAAATTTTTAAGACCCTTTAGAAAGGTATTTCTACTCTCTTCTTCAATAAACTTCTACACTAAACAGGTTTTTGCTCAGGAAAGACTACAAAGCATGCTTTTTAAACTCTTCTCACTAATATATATCACGTAAAAAATCTTAAGCAATACTGGTAATTTCAATGTTACACCCTCACTCCATTCAACCAAACAAGCACTGTAACAAATACACAACTTCAGATACTGGAGATGGAAAGAAAAATTGAAAAAAAAAAAAAAACAACAAACCAGAAACAGGGATTCTTCATATATGGTTCTAATGATTACTCCTAAAAGTGTAGCTCAGCAGTAGCTCTGCCTGCCAATGCAGGAGAGGCAAGTTGGATCCCTGGGTCAGGAAAGTCCCCTGGAGAAGGAAATGGCAACTCACTCCAGTATTGTCGCCTGGAGAATCCCATGAACAGAAAGGAGTCTGGCAAGCTACAGTCTACGGGGTCGCAAAGAGTCGGACACAACTTAGAGACTAAACATGTAACAATATAAAAGGTGTCTACGTAAGCACAAAAGGATTCAGATTAGTTCCAAAGGTTAACTGTGACATGGAAATTACAGCTAAATTACACAGCTATGGACTAACTTCCATTAACTATTTCAGGTCTCTTTTGCTATATCCCGGCAGAAGAAAAAGAGAGAAAAAGAATTTCTTTCCCTTAACTAATTTATTCCTCAGTCCACCATATGACTATGTAAAAATAGAACCTGGAGTTCCTAGAAGTCCAGGCTACACACTCATATTAGCCTTTTGTTGTATTTATTATGTTGTATTTATTAAATGCGACATGACGGGGACTGAAAATGAATTCAGCATTCTGAGTAATGATTAGAAACAAGAACAGATCATTTCTTTCAAGTGTGCAGTTACTGATTAATTTTCTTTGGCAGTGAAGAACTAGCCAACTCAAGTCTTTCTTCTAAAAGATAATTTCTTATTATTGTGAATATACCAGTGTAGTTTTCTAAAAAGCATGATAGTTCAAAGATAACTGTTATCTTCACGAAAACATGTAAGAGCATTACATCAGAAAATTGTATCTGAAGACAACTGAAGGCATTTTCTGACACTATCTAAAATATCCACATACTGTGTTTATTTCTCATCACTTAATGCTTGTGGCAGGAGCCTGAATGCCATTTGATCCAATTTTTAAAAAGTCAGACAGTATTACTTACTAAAAAATATATTCTTATTCGCTCTTACTAAAAAGTTAACCTAACCAATTAAAATTAAAGAAAGAAAAGGAAAACCCTCAAACTACTCAGATGCTGGTAATGGTATGGATGGAAGGGCGTATGAAACAAAACAAGGACAAATTTACTTTCTGGGAACAGTTAAAAAAATGAAACTGCGGTTTGATGTAAGAATCACCAGGAAGTGGGAAAACTGAGGAAGGCTCCTATAGAAGCGCTTGTCCTTTGTTTTTGAAACCAGAAGTGGTTTGTCCAATGTAAACATAGAAAGGAGTACCACGTGGAATAGTGATTAGAACGGTGAAAGAAACCGACTCAGAATGACTGTTACCTGCCTTCAGTGGAGAAGACAATAAAGTAGGAAGTGTTTATCCAGACTTTAAGGCTTGTGCTTAGTGAGGACAAACACAATTCAAGTTCAGTACAAAAACTATTCTTTCCAATTTTATGGAAAAACACCCACTCCAGTATTCTTGCCTGGAAAATTCCATGGACAGAGGAGTCTGACGGACTACAGTCCTTGGGTTGCAAAGAGTAGGACAGAACTGAGCATACAGGAGCATGCAAGTTCAGGTTTAAGTATCAGATAAAATTTTCATTATATATACCAGCACTAGTTGCTAAGCTGAGTTCCACTGAATGGACAGTCTAACATGGGCCAGTAGATCAGGGTGCAAAATATCAAAACACTGACCATCAAAGGAATAGATATCTACCATAAACAGCTTTTGAGGTTGTAAGATGAGCACAGAATAAAACGTGTAATTGGTAATTTAAATGTTTGGCAACAAACCTCAAAATCAAATTTCCTTAGAAATATTTGATCTAAAGTTTTGTTTCTAAAAAGATCAACATGAAATGATACACGTTAAAAAGGTAGCAAAGTTCTATGACGTCTAAGAAAACCAAAATAGAGCCTCCAGTGAATTTAAAGTCCCTCAGTCCTGTCCGACTCTTTGCAACTCCATGGACTATACAGCCCATGGAATTTTCCAGGCCAGAATACTGGAGTGGGTAACCTTTCCCTTCTCCAGGCATCTTCCCAACCCAGGGATCGAACCTAGTTCTTTCGCATTGCAGGCGGATTCTTTACCAGCTGAGCCACCAGGGAAGATAGAGCTTAGCCAATACTAACAAGAAAGTAATTATTTCAGTACCACTTCCCTGGTGGCTCAGACGGTAAAGCGTCTGCCTACAATGCGGGAGACGCAGCTTCAATCCCTGGGTTGAGATCTCCTGGAGAAGGAAATGGCAACTCATTCCAGTACTCTTGCCTAGAAAATCCCATGGACAGTGGAACCTGGTGGGCTACAGTCCATGGGGTCGCAAAGAGTCGGACACGACTGAGCAATTTCACAATTATTTCAGTAACATCAGGCAACAGGTTCCCTGGATAAGAATCTCCATCAAAATAATAAAAAAAAAAAAGCAAAAAACACACTGCACCTAGACAGAAACAGAACACAAAATTTCACTGACTGAAATATCAGTATGATCTTCGAAAGGGATTTTAAATTTATCAGTTTTCTAAGTTTTCTCTCTCTACCAAAACCAAAAACCCAACAGCAACAAATCTAAGGCTTTCACCAACCCCAGAAGTGAGGTTTCAAAAATAAACACGGTAGAGGGTTCTGATGTTAATAAAAGGGACATTACTAAAACTATTTCCAAAATCAAACAAAAAGTCAACTCAAACCCCACCCCTGGCTCCCGGAGGGGAGCGTGGCTTTCCCTAGTCAGTGGCCGTCGAGAAGTAAACTCCCCAGCCCCAGGGAGCTGGGGCAGGAAGGTGGCGCCTGCAGACTCAGGTAGCGAAGGGGGAACGCTCATTTCGCCGACAATACTGTGAAATAAGCAAACCACCGCTCCTGGCCAATTAACTAAGAGCGAGTCAAAGTTCCACCACGTAATTCGGGCCTGGACCTTTTTTTTTTTTTTAAAGCAAACAACGTAATTGAAAGCAGAGTCATTTCCCTCTTGGTATTTTATTCATGTTGGAAATAACATTCAAATCGAAAAGGTAGCAAAACAAAAGAGAAACACACACACACACACACACACGAAAATTGAGGGAAGTGTAAGCGCGCGGGACGTTTCACTGGCGTTTTTTTCCCCTCCTCAGGAGCCTTGACTCTCCGGCCTGCATTTTAAATTCCCAGTCTGGCCGGGCGCGAGTGGGACCCCCGAAAGCGGCCCGCGGCGCCGGGGGTCCCACCCTCTGCGGAGGGAGGAGAGAACGCGGCTCCCGCGGCGGCGGCGGCGGCCGGACGCGCGGGGCGGCGGAGAGTGGACTCCACTCGGGACCGAGTCGGGGGCTCCCGGCGGGCGGGCGGCTCCTCAGAGCGGGCGCCGGGTAGCTGCGGGAACTTTCCCTCCCTCCCGCCCGGCCGCGGCCCACACGCTCAGGCGCAAACTTTGCAGACGGCGCCGCGAGCGGCCGGGGTCCCGCCCCGCGCCCCCCAGCCGAGCCCCCGCGCGGCCCGGCCCCGGCCCCTCGTCCGCCCTGCGTGCCCCGAGCCCGGCCAGGGCTGGGTGGGCCCCGGCGCGACCCCTCGGCCTCCCCGGCGGCGCCGCTGCCCGCGCCCCCGCCCCCGGCCGCGACCCTCCCCCGCGCCGCCGCAGGGCCGAGCGGCCGGCCCGGCGCCTGGGCCGCGTTCCCCTCACCTTGGTGGCCATGGCGGGCGGATCTCCCCCCCGCCCTCGGCCCGGGACGGTCGGCTCCTCTCCCGCGCCGCGGCTATCGGCCCCAGGCGGCCGGACGAAAGCGAGGGCGGCGGCGGCGGCGGCTACGGCTGGGCCCCGGCGCGGCGGCGGCTCCGCCCCGGCCCCGAGTCTCGGCTCTGGGCGACTCCAGCCGCCGCCCCGCTCCTCCAGTTCCTGAAACTCCCCGGCTGCGCGGCCCCCGCCCCCGCCGGCCGAGCCTCCCATCTACCGCGGCGTGCGCGGCGCGGCCGGCGGAAGCGCGCCCGGTGCCCCCGGCCGGCCCGGCCTCCTCTCCCACTTTCCGACCCCGCCCGGAGCCTCCGCCTCGGGCCGCGCCGCCAGCGCCCTTTGTCGCAGGGCTCGGGGCCGCGTCCCCCGAGCGGCGGCCGGGGTCGGGCCGGATCACGGTTCCCCAGCCGACCGCGACCCGCCTGGCCACCCGCCGTGGGGACGGTGGACGGGAGTGAGGGACACGCTTATGAGGGAGCGCCTGCCGGGGAGCCCAGTCCCGAGCGGCCCTTCAGCCGGTCACCGCGACTCAAGTGTTTCGCTGTGGCGATACAATGGGGCGCCCCCCGCCCCGACGGGCTCGAGTCGCGGACGGGATCTTTGTCCCGCGTCGGCCTGGCTGTGGGGCCGGTCGTGCTCGGGGCTGAGTGAAATGAGTGTGGAGAACGCAGCCGGCACGGAGCGGAGCAATGGCTTCCAGGTCCGCTGGCCCTTCACGGAAGACCCGCCGCCCGCCTGGAGTTGCCCGCGGGCTGTGGTCCCGGGCCGGGAACTTCAGGGCCCGGACGCTTGGGGCTTTTGTTCTGAGGCGTCCCGTTAACCTCCTTCTGGAGGTTTGATAAATTTTAAAAAACGCCTGCGGGCCCCGGAGGTTTGGGGGGAGACCCAACAGGTTTCCCGAAAATGGAAATTTTAGAAGTTTTTAAAATTTCCATTTTTCTTGTCAAAAGATTTTTCTTCAGAGTTGGATGTGTGGCCTTTTTTTATCAATAATAAATGAATAAGTTGAATAGCAAGATTTTCGCTCAAGTACCAAAGATGTGACTGAAAGACATGTCTTGATGGAAATATTATTACAGTACATTTTATTTCATCACGGGGATATGTACCTCTTAAAAGAGGCAACTATCAGAAATCATCTTTAAGCGAGGAAAGCGGTACAGTTAATGTCAAATTTTGTCCTCTCGAAAATATTCTATTTGATCTCCAGAAATTTAACTGGTTACCTTCTACAAAGAGGTTTTAAATGGATATGGTACTAAAGCGTTTTCTGTGAATTTTTGTGTTTGTTGAGTTCGAGGCTACAGCTATTACCAATCATGCTGTCTGTTATTCGCTCAATCATGTCCAGCTCTTTGGGACCCCATGGACTGTAGCCCACCAGGTCCTCTGTCCGTACTGGAGCAGGGTGCCATTTCCTCTTCCGGGGGATCGTCCCAACCCAGGGATCGAACCCATGTCTCCTGCATTGCTGGCAGATTCTTCACCAACTGAACCAGCAGGGAAGCCCAGGTGGGCCAAGTGAGAAAGAACCTGCCTACCACTGCAGGAGAGGTAAGAGACGTGGGTTCCACCCCTGGGTGGGAAGATCCCATGAAGGAGGGAATGACAACCCACCCCAGTATTCTTGCCTGGAGAATTTCATGGACAGAGGAGCCTGGTGGGCTACAGTCCACGGGGTCTCGAAGAGTCAGACATGACTGAGAGACTAACACGAGCAACTAAGACCCCACATGCCAGCACAGCTTGGCCAAAAAAAAAAAAAAGAGATAATGATGAAAGTAAAAGGAACATTATATATAGTGCAATCCATTTGTGTAAAAGAAAAAAATTAAAACAGGTTGTATATACCTAGGAAATTGCTGAGAAGATTCACTAGAGACTATTGTCAGAATTTTAGAATATGTATGTGTGTTGCTTTATCTTTAAAAAAAATTTACATTTTAAATATTTATTTTTATTTATTTGTCTCTGCCGGGGCTACTTGTGTTGTGAGATGTGGGATCTTTAGTTGCAACCTGTAAACTCTTAGTTGCAGCATTTGGGATCTAGTTCCCTGACCAGGGATTGAACCTGAGTGCCCTGAGTTGGGAGCGCGGAGTCTTAACCACTCACCCAACCAGGGAAGTCCCAAAGCAAGTTTGCATTTTAACAAACAACTTAATAAATCCCTTGGCTAATACAGTATTATCCCTTGGATAATACTGTAAGTAATGAATTTTCCTTATTCTTTTCAATTTGAAAACTGGCCGCAGCACCCTGTAGCAGTTCAGCAATGCATATTTTGATAAGAAGGTGCAAAGTGAGGGTCCCTCCTGTGACTGTGCTTTTCTGTATGCTTATCTGGCAAGTTCTGGGTACCCAGTCATCCTGGGCACCTGGCACCAAGAAAGCAAGCAGGTCAGAGTCCAGGCTTTCCCTACTTGGACAAGTTCTGTAAGCCTGGCTTCATTTTTAGAAAACCAGTTGACATCAAACTCAGAATGACCAATACAAATTAGTATAAATGTTTAAATAAAGGTGAAGTCACTACCTATGTTATTGAGGTGGGCATTAGTTTATAGAGCCTGGAAGAGTAGTCATTGACATAATCCTCACGTGAACCTGATGTCCAGCTCCATCTCACACCGCCCTCCCCAAGCTCTGCTTCAACCACATTGGCCTCCCACATCCTCCTGAATCCTGATCTTTACATTCTGTTCCATGGAGAGGGCCAGGACTGGCGATGGGGCATGTGACCTGTCATCTCACAGTGCCTCATCCTTGCTTTAATGTTCTGTTCTCACCATCTTTAAATTCTTAATAGTTTTGAACAAGGGGCTTCACATTTTCATTTTGCACTGGGACTCTCAAGTTATGTTGTTGATGTTGTTTCTTTGAAATACCCACCAACCACCCCTCCTCCTACTCCACACCAACACCCACTAACCTCCCACTCATCCTTCAGAGCTGCCCAGAACCCTTGCAACAGACAGAGTTTGTTGGGGATATCTTCCCTGACCCCAGTCTAAGTCAAGTTCTGTTGATACAAAATTTCATGTACTGGTTTCCTTGCCTTTGGAAACAACAGCTTGTCATTCATTTGCCTGCCTTTCCCATCAGACTGTTCAGGAGAGGAAGCCCTGTGCCCCTGTCTTACACCTGCCTCTAGCATCACACCAAGCTCAGAATAAGTCCCTGCTAATGATTGTAGCCATGAAATTAAAAGACCCTTACTCCTTGAAAGAAAAGTTATGACCAACCTAGATAGCATATTGAAAAGCATTACTTTGCCAACAAAGGTCTGACTAGTCAAGCTTATGGTTTTTCCAGTGGTCATGTATGGATGCGAGAGTTGGACTGTGAAGAAAGTTGAGCACGGAAGAATTGATGCTTTTGAACTGTGGTGTTGGAGAAGACTTTAGAGAGTCCCTTGGACTGCAAGGAGATCCAACCAGTCCATTCTGAAGATCAGCCCTGGGATTTCTTTGGAAGGAGTGATGCTAAAGCTGAAACTCCAATACTTTGGCCACCTCATGTGAAGAGTTGACTCATTGAAAAAGACTCTGATGCTGGGAGGGATTAGGGGCAGGAGGAGAAGGGGATGACAGAGGATGAGATGGCTGGATGGCATCACCGACTCGATGGACATGAGTTTGAGTGAACTCAGGGAGATGGTGATGGACAGGGAGGCCTGGCGTGCTGCGATTCATGGGGTCACAAAGAGTCGGACACGACTGAGCGACTGAACTGAACTGAACTAAATACTTTGTGAAATGAATGAATAAAATGAATGGATGAGAGGTTTTGGAAATACAAATTAAGCAATATATTCAGTGTTCAATGGCATTTGCCTGAGTTTGCTTGCTTGAAAGAATTCTGTGGACCATGTTTCAAAACCATCATCTCTGTCATCATGTAAGTTAATGTCACATATCGCACAATACAAACTTTTTGAATGTTTTATTAATCAATACGGAGAAGGCAATGGCAAGCCACTCCAGTACTCTTGCCTAGAAAATCCCATGGATGGAGGAGCCTGGTAGGCTGCCGTTCATGGGGTCACTACGAGTCGGACGCGACTGAGCGACTTCACTTTGACTTTTCACTTTCACACAATGGAGAAGGCAATGTCAACCCACTCCAGTGTTCTTGCCTGGAGAAGCCCAGGGACGGCGGAGCCTGGTGGGCTGCCATCTATGGGGTCGCACAGAGTCGGACACGACTGAAGCGATTTAGCAGCAGCAGCAGCATTAATCAATAATATCTTAGTTTTTGCAAAAATACCCTTCAGAACTGTTATTCCTCTATGACAGTGTTTTATGAGTTAATGTTGATTTTTGACTGGTATAATTGAAAATGAAAATGCTCAACTTGGCAGTATTTATTGGAGATGCAGTACCCAATTTATTAATAAAAATGCAATAAATGAATAATTATGTTTACGGTAATATGCTTTAGATGCTCTTTAGTGTGACATCTTTTTTTGTTAGCCAGGACTAGAGGCATGCAGGATCTTAGTTTCTGGCCAGGGATGGAACCCATGCCCCCTGCAGTGGAAGTCTTAACCACTGGACCTCCAGGGAAGTCCCTAGTATGACTTAAAATTGAAGTGCACATCTCCTATGTACTTTCTAGTTATTGGTTGGCTTTTATTTGTCTTGGATGTAATTACCATATACATGAAATGATAAAATGGCAATACTCTCATTTATGGGTTTAAAACTGAGACCAGCATAATTAAATGACTTATCCATGGCCATGAATTAAGCCAGAGCAGAGGCTAGAGCCTAATTCTGTTATCACAGTCTCCAAAATATGTCATTTTCAAATTAAAAATATTTTAGGTAAGAGGTTTCGAGGGCATTTGGTGATGGTCAAGACAATCACAGCTTTGGGAATTCCCTGGTGGTCCAGTGGTTAGGACTCCACGCTTCCAGGGCAGGGAGCACTTGGTTGGATCCCTAATGTTCACTTCCCAACGCCACCTCCCACCCTCTGCCAAAGAAAAATACAGTTACCACTAAAAACAGGATAAGGGCTTCTGTGCTGAACTGTGCTAGGAGCTACCCACCTACACGAGAAGGACAGAGGAAGCATGGCATCCTTTCCTCTCGTCTCATGGAGTCCAGCTGCCCAGTGGAACAGGGGCGTCTCCCAAACTAGAAAGTTGACTTCACTCTAAACAGCTCTGGGCAGAGTTGGGAAGTAGCTGGTTTCCTCTTCTGCTTTCCTTGATCACCCATTCATCCCGCTTTCCTCCCTTCCTTCCCCCTCCTTCCTAGACAAGCTTCCTTAGAGATGGTTCCTCCCATCCTGGCCCTCAGATGCCACAGCCCTGGCATTGAGCCTAACACGTACCACGTTCAGTTGTTTCCTTTATTCCTATTAATGAGAACGCAATTGATTAGTTAAATTTGATTTGCATCTGCAGATACTTTTGGTTATAACTAGCTTCCACTTTCAAAAGAAAAAAAGAGCTGTAGGCAGAGCAACAGAGCTGCTCCCTTTGGGCTTTGCACTCTCTTTTTAAGGTCCAGAAAGAGGCAGCGATAAAGATTCCTGGGAAGTCTGTGCTCCTGACACCGGTGGTGGCGATGGGAAAAGAATGGCCATTAATGCTTGCCCTGGGTTTGTTTAGTAACGGTCTGTACTCTCAGGATATTAAACCACTTTTGTTTTAACTGCAGAAATTAATATTGACTTCCTTATTGCAGTTCAGAAACTCTCAAACTCATTTTTTCACAGTGAAATGATTGTTTTTAAAATTTGTCTTTCCAAAACTTGGAAGTGTCTTAGATGCAACTATGATGACTCAGCAAAACACACAGTCTCCGCCCTACGTCCCCATTCTCTCCTCTTCCTTCTTTCTTCCTAATGAGCCCAGATTTTGCTGTCAACAGATCTGGATTCTGTTCCTTACATACTGTGTGACTTTAAGTACCTTACTTATCTCATCCCCAGTTTCCTGAACTGCAAAATGGGGATAATAATAGTACCCTCTGCATGGGTTTGTTGTGTGAGTTAAACTGGTTAGTGAGCTTGTTTGGAAGGAATGATGCTAAAGCTGAAACTCCAGTACTTTGGCTACCTTATGCGAAGAGTTGACTCATTCGAAAAGACTCTGATGCTGGGAGGGCTTGGGGGCAGGAGGAGAAGGGGATGACAGAGGATGAGATGGCTGGATGGCATCACTGACTCAATGGACGTGAGTCTGAGTGAATTCCGGGAGTTGGTGATGGACAGGGAGGCCTGGCGTGCTGCGATTCATGGGGTCGCAAAGAGTCGGACACGACTGAGCGACTGAACTGAACTGAGCTTGTAGGACTTAGCAGAATAAGCACTCAGGAAATATTAGTATAATTCTTCTTGTTTCATTTTTTAGTCAAAATGAGGTTGTCCTTATTTTCCAATAGGCTCCCCTGGTAGCTCAGTTGGTAAAGAATCTGTCTGCAATGCGGGACACCTGGGTTTGATCCCTGGGTCAGGAAGATCCCCTGGAGAAGGGCATGACAACCCACTCTGGTATTCTTGCCTGCAGAATCCCAAGTACGGAGGAGCCTGGCGGGCTACAGTCCGTGGGATCGCAAAGACTCAGACATTGAAGCGACTTCATGTTGCAGTAGCTCAGAGCACAGCTAAGAGATAGGTCATGTGGCAAGAGAATGTTGCCTGCCCTTCCACTGAACAAGGAATGTTGCCACCATCAAGCCAGCAGCTGCTGCTCCCCACCACTCAGTGGTGCACCCTGAGGGGAATTCAGGATAGGGAACAATAGGAAGCATTCTATGCTCTAGACACTGACCTGAGATAGTTAAGACACATATCTAAGGAATAATTTCAATGAGCTCAGACTGTTTTTTTTTAAATTATTTATTTATTTATGGCTGGGCTGGGTCTTCACTGCAGTGCGGGCTCTTTTCTAGTTGTGGTGTACAGGCTTCTCACTGCGGTGACTTCTTTTCTTGCAGAGCACGGGCTCTAGATGCCCCAACTCCAGTAGTTGTGGTGCATGGGCTTAGTTGCTCTGCGCCATGTGAAATCTTCCCGGGCCAGGGATCAAACCCGTGAACCCTGCGTTGGCAGGCGGATTCTCAATCACTGGGCCACCAGGGAAGTCCAAGACCAGATTCATGCATTTCCCTATATATAGAAAAGCACTAAACTCATTAATTTAAGATGTCTGGTATTTGTGATTAGCAGTCATCTTCCCCGCCCCCGCCCCCCACCCCAGTAATCTTTTGATGTTTAACTACACTTTTTCCAGCACAAACTCATATATATCCTTGTTACCAAACTCAAGCCCAGTTGCTTGCCACTCAAAAATCAATACTTGAGGGGCAAATGTTGGGAGAAAGGAAAGTTGTTTTTTCATCAAAAAGCCAGCAACCTGGGGAGAAGGCGAACTCATATCCCCCCAAAACCAACTCTGAAGATTCTGCTGAGCCATGAAAGTTTTTAAAGGGGAAAGTGAAGTGAAAGTGAAGGTGTGAGTTGCTCAGCTATGCCAGGCTCTTTGCGGCCCAGTGAACTATAGCCTGCCAGGTTCCTCTGTCCATGAATTCTCCAGGCAAGAATACTCGAGTGGCTTGCCATTTCCTTCTCCAGGGAATCTTCCTGACTCAGGGATTGAACCTGGGTCTCCTGAACTGCATGAATCACCAGAGAAACCCATTTAAGCCCTTTTAAAGGAGAAGTAATCTTGATCACCGAGGTAGGGGATCAAGTGAAATGATTGTAGTCATCTCTCACTGCATGCAGGCTTGTGGGCTTATGATCTTTAGATGCTATCTTGTTCCCACAATCTTTCTGAGAGATTACTGAAGGGGAAGCTAGGGGAGAGAACTGGTCATCTGTTAATTACTTATTCTTTATTTCTATTTCTTTGATCTACGGAAGGAACCAACAGGTTAGGCAAGTATTGGATGATCAAAAGATTTGAAAAATGTGTTTAGGCTAGAGAAGAGCAGAGTCCAGGGGTGCCTGGCTTAAGGTTAGTTACAGTATAGCTGTCGACTTAAAAAATACTCAAAACCTAAACACTGAAAGTTATGTTTCACTGGGAAGTTTAGGACATCAAGCCCTGGTAATAGCATCTCAAGTGACTTTGAGATTACTACTCTGAGGAGGTGAGGGGAGGAGTCAGGTTATACAGAAGTTTTGCAACAAAGGCCGGTAGTCTTAACATCAAAATGTTATTGTCAATTAAAAATATCAGATATCCCAAGTAAAGGAATTTAGCTCTTTCCTATGTAAGGGGAGATGGAAGAGTCTGGGCTCACTGAAATTTCATATACATCTTAGGTATCAGGGCCAGTATGCTGTGTTTTTTACATTCTGAGCTCGCTTGAGGCTCACTGTAGGGAATGGCTACAGTCTGCTGGCTGCTAAATGGCAGGTATTCTCCTTTCTGAGTAACCTGAGGGCTCACCAGCTCATATTTAGTTCAGTTCAGTTCAGTTGCTCAGTCGTGTCCGACTCTTTGTGACCCCATGTACTGCAGTACGCCAGCCTTCCCTGTCCATCTGGAGCTTATTCAAACTCATGTCCATCGAGTCAGTAATACCATCAAACCATCTCATCCTCTGTCGTCCCCTTCTCCTCCTGCCTTCAATCTTTCCCAGCATCAGGGTCTTTTCCAATGAGTCAGTTCTTCACATCAGGTGGCTTCGGCATCAGTCCTTCCAATGAATATTCAGGACTGATTTCCTTTAGGATTGACTGGTTGGATCTCCTTGCAGTCCAAAGGACTCTCAAGAGTCTTCTCCAACACCACAGTTCAAAAGCATCAATTCTTCAGCACTCAAGCTTTCTTTATAGTCCACCTCTCACATCTATACATGACTACTGGAAAAATAATAGCTTTGGTTAGCTGGACCTTTGTTGGCAAAGTAATGTCTCTGCTTTTTAATATGCTGTCTAGGGTGGTCATAGCTTTTCTTCCAAGGAGCAAGCGCCTTTTAATTTCTTGGCTGAAGTCACCATCTGCAGTGATTTTGCAATTGCTAATGACTGTGACATCCTTGTTTACTGATATGGCAGGAAATACTCCATTTCTCATAATGTTGCTCAAGTGACAAGAAAAGGGCTTCCTATTGAGGGCTGCTGCTGCTGCTGCTGCTAAGTTACTTCAGTCGTGTCTGACTCTGTGTGACCCCATAGACGGCAGCCCACCAGTTTCACCCGTCCCTGGGATTCTCCAGGCAAGAACACTGGAGTGGGTTGCCATTTCCTTCTCCAATGCATGAAAGTGAAAAGGGAAAGTGAAGTCGCTCAGTCATGTCCCACCCTCAGCGACCCCATGGACTGCAGCCTTCCAGGCTCCTCCACCCATGGGATTTTCCAGGCAGAAGTACTGGAGTGGGGTGCCATTGCCTTCTCCGCTATTGAGGGCAGTTTCCTGCAAAAAGCTGCTTGCAAATCCCCCCGTCAGATATCATTCTGTTTCTTTGGAATTAGGGAGGAAGGTCAGTCTTCTATAATTTCTTCATGCTAAGACAGAGCATTGAGGTCTTAGAGTGAATGATACAGACATAGATTTGAAGCATCTCTTTGCTGACCTGTGTTTTAGTTGCCTGCTTGCTTACATATATGGGCAGAACAAGCTATAATTATTTTGATGCTCACAAAGGTATAGATTATCATGAGCAACAATGTTAATCTCATTCTCTTAAGGCTGGTTCTTGAACTTGTGCTAGCCACAGACTCAGTTCTGCTTACATGGAGCAGTTTATGTCATGGATGCAGTCTGGTTATCATGCAGTTGGTTTTTTCTCTGTGGTGGCAGTTATAGGATCTGTAAAACAACTCAGGAATGAGTGTCAGACACGGAGTCTGTGACTCTATCATCCTAATCATTAACTGCTTGAGCCTGCGTTTTTGTGAGTCAAGGAAGGATGGGAGTCTTCAGCTTTTCTATAAATAAGAGGTAGGAGACATGGAGGACCTTTGTACTTTGGTGGGGGAGGAGCACAGGGGTCTGTCTGGTTCCATGCTGGCCCCTCCCTTACCTCTTTGGAGCCATTCTTTGGATCTATCTATCTGGGCTATCTACCAGGCTATATAGTCCTCAGCAAGGTCTCCCAGGAAAACTTAACTCACAACTTTTTGGTTGTGCGTTTTTCTTCAGTTGGCAGTCAACTAATGTGAAGCTAATGTGGGAATATGAAACTCTCAAAAGTAACGTGAACAGGGTGAAAACACATGATGGTCACCTACCATACAAGTTGGCGGATGGAAAGAGTGGAGAATAGTATGGATCCCAGAGTCAGCCTGGGTCCAGCACACAGGTGTACCTTTTCCCACTGTATGAGTTAAATGAGGTTAAAGTGAACCTCAAAGGTGGCCTTGAAAATAAACAGCAAAAAGGGGTTCAACAGGTGCTTTTCCAGTCACAATAAATGTATTAAGCCTTCATCTTTGTGCCCAGCACTGGGCACTGTTACAGGCACTGAGGATACAAGTCCCTGCTCCCTTAGAACTGACAATCTGCAGAGGGTGGAAAGAAATGATAAACTACAAATAAGGATACAAGTCAGGTGCTTTAGCAAGTCCTTGAAGGGAAATCAAGCCAGACAAGGTTATACGGAGATGAGGGAGAGGTTATTTTATAGAAGAAGGCTTTCCTTTGGTGTTAGGATAAGTGAAGTGAGTGAAGTCGCTCAGTTGTGTCCAACTCTTTGCAACCCCATGGACTGTAGCCTACCAGGCTACTCTGTCCATGGGATTTTCCAGGCAATAGTACTGGAGTGGATTGCCATTTCCTTCTCCTGGTGTTAGGATAGCTGACAATATATATATAAATGTTTGGGTTTTTTATTTGTTTTGGCTGGTAGGCTAATTGGTTGGTTTTAATTTTTGTTTCATTGTGACTATGTCATTTCTCTCTTGACACTTTGGAAGTGTTTGGAAGACACAATCCATGTATAATAAAAGGAATAGTGTCCAGAATTGAAGATTTAATAGGAATCTGATTCCTAGGATCTGAGCAGGCAGGAAGGAGTGGGAGGTAACAGTGGGAAGATGCTGGAGGTTGGTGAAGCTGCACAGATCGAAGGGAGGCACCGGCAGCCAGGGTTGGGTCACAGCAGAGACTCTTTGCTCTGGATCCTGTAGAAGACTGTTGGCTCAGTTTGGGTAACCCTGATTCCCCAAATCACTGCAGATGGTGACTGCAGCCATGAAATTAAAAGATGCTTGCTCCTTGGAAGCGAAGTCATGAACAACCTAGACAGCATATTAAAAAGCAGAGACATTACTTGGCCAACAGAAGTCCAGCTAGTCAAAGCTATGGTTTTTAGTCACATGTGACTACTGGATGTGAAAGTTGGACTATAAAGAAAGCTGAGTGCCAAAGAATTGATGCTTTTGAACTTGGTGTTGGAGAAGACTCTTGAGAGTCCCTTGGACAGCAAGGAGATCCAACCAGTCAGTCCATCCTGAAGGAAATCAGTTCTGAATATTCACTGAAAGGACTGATGCTGAAGTTGAAACTCCAGTACTTTGGCTACCTGATGTGAAGGACTGACTAAATGGAAAAGACCCTGATGCTGGGAAAGATTGAAGGCAGGAGAAGGGGATGACAGAGAATGAGATGGTTGGATGGCATCACCGACTCGATGGACATGAGTTTGAGTAAGCTCTGGGAGTTGGTGATAGAAGGTAAGCCTGGTGTGCTGCAGTCCATGGGGCCTCAAAGAGTCGGACATGACTGAGCAATTGAACTGAACTGAACTGACTCCCAGAAAGATGGTTTGGACAGGAGATTGAAGGCAAGATAGTGATGGTAAGGTTGGTCAACCAGTTGGCTTCCCAAATGAGTTCCCAACCCCCAGGATCACAGTGTCCCCTAAAACTTTACCCTAGGATGTCACTTGATTTTCTGACCTGTTATAGACAGACTCGGATGTGAATGCTCAGACATGTATTTATGCTCAGTGACCGGGCACAAAGTTGACAGCAGTGGGAGTAGGAAGAGTTGGGTGGTGGGACTTTCTTGGTGGTGCTCCCAATGCAGGGGGGCGTTCCCTGGTCAGGGAACTAGATCCCACAAATGCCACAACTGAGAGTTCACGTGCTATAACTGAAGAGCCTGCGTGCTGCGATGAAGGTTTGAAGATCCACAACTGAGGTCTGATGTGGTCAAAGAGATAACTAAATAATTTTTTTTTAAAAAGAAAGAAACAGTAGGGTGGCAAAGGACATTTTGCTGGTTCATGTGTCATTGCTCAAATCGAAGACTATGCAGTTACTTTTAAAGACTGAGTCCCACGTAACATGCTAACACACACACACACACACACACACACACACACACACACACACACTTCCGTATTCCTTCCTTGTGAAAGGCAAGTCTAGTGACAGTGGTCGTGAGACACAAGTGCATGACATTTGCCACTACTGCCCTGATTTGGAGTTGGGTACTGTGAATTATAGCCTCTGTCCCTTAGAGTTCTGTCCTCTCCCATGTTTTGATCAGGAAGACTGCCTGCTGCTGAGGGCTGAATGGTAAGCAGATGACCCTGAACTTGGACAGTCCTTGGGTTGAAATTTACTTCTGCTGCTCACTAGATGTGTGAATTTGAGCAGATTATATAACCTTGATTCTGAATTTTCTCGTTTATACTGATACTGCCCTGAGACTTACTTAGAAGATTCTGTGAAATGGTTATAAATAACTATGCATTTGGTGAGTTTCATTCCTAGGTGTAAGTTTCTTATTGCAGTTCTCAGATCTACAACAAATTTCCTAAAATGCTGGCCCACAATGATTATAGCTATTTTATAGTTCACAACTTGTACCTTTTTTTTTTTTTTAAATCCTCTGGGATTTCTGTCTCCTTTCCCTTCCTAATCATTCATCTTTTTCGTCAACATCCTCTTTCTTCATCCTCACTGAGTTTCATTTAGTCACGTGATATAGTGAATCTCTTTCCTAATGTGTCTAGCATTTTTACCCTAGTTTCTCAATATTTTCACAGGCACCTCAGCAATTTTTCTGCTTATTCAGATCATTAAAGCTTCGATTAAGTCAGGAAATGTCAAAGTGCAAAATATTCTATAAGTAAATAAATGCACAGAAACTCGCAATTCTTATAAACATAAGCTCTGCATTAATTTCAAAATAAATAACCAGTTTAATGTTATACTTTGTAGAAATGAAGGTGTTCCAAACTTAATTATTTTAAAATATTAAATAAAGAACTGTTGAGAAACACATGTAGTTCTCATAAACTCTCTATCTGCCTGTTACCCGTCCATGTTGAAATCTATAAAGTAATGATGTGGTTTTCAGGGGACAGTTGTCAGGTCATCGACTAGAGTAATGCCCATAAGAGACCTGACCAAGTGCGTGGCACACAGTAGGTGTTCAAGAAGCAGTGGCTCTTTTTAGAGCTAGTTTGGTCTGTTAGCTGCTTTTTATTTCATTCACAAATCAGTCATTGAGAGCTATGTCCAAAGAGCTATGGTAGATAAGCTCAAAGTCATGAAAAAAGGCATTTGGTGCTCCCCTAGAATTTGAAATATCACAAGGATACATTACAAGAAATATTGCAAATGCTACCATACTCTGAGGCCCTAATACAGTCCCGACTGTTTGGTCTTACTTGACAAAAGTCCTTTACCCCTTCCTAGAAAGAAAACTCGCATGCGATTGCCATGAGAACTACTAGGAGAAATGCTTGTGTTTTAGAGAACCTGTGGTTTCAGAAGTAGAAAGAGGGGAGAAGTTGTGAAAAGCAGAACAATTTAGAGGAGTCAGTCAAAAACACACTGCTCCGACCTCAAACCCCAACACACTCATGCCAGGGATGGTATGCTTTGCAATCACCTCCTGCCTTAGTTGTCTCCCTCTGGAACAATGAGATTAACTCAGCATATTTTTTGAAAATGTAATTTTTTGGAGAGGGGATTTGGAGAAGGCAATGGCAACCCACTCCAGTACTCTTGCCTGGAGAATCTCATGGATGGAGGAGCCCGGTGGGCTGTAGTCCATGGGGTCGAGAAGAGTTGGACACGACTGAGCGACTTCACTTTCACTTTTCACTTTCATGCATTGGAGAAGGAAATGGCAACCCACTCCAGTGTTCTTGCCTGGAGAATCCCAGGAACGGGGGAGCCTGGTGGGCTGCCGTCTATGGGGTTGCACAGAGTCAGACATGACTGAAGCAACTTAGTACCAGCAGCAGCAGGACAGAGGATTAAGGAATTATTGGTAACTTGTGTAAAACTAACCTGACACATATTCAGTAGATAGAATTCATTTAAATGAAGGGGAAGTGAATACTTTTGTAACGCAGATACTAACTGTATTATAAATCAGATACCTGTACTCTGAGCAGGACTGCTGCTGCTGCTGCTAAGTCACTTCAGTCGTGTCCGACTCTGTGCGACCCCATAGACGGCAGCCCACCAGGCCCCGCTGTCCCTGGGATTCTCCAGGCAAGAACACTGGAGTGGGTCTGAGCAGGACTAGATCACCTAAAACAGGGATCCAAGTTCTTTCTCAGTGGGCATTGTTATCAGGCTTGGCTACATAATTTACAGGCCCAAGATCAAAAGGAAAATGTTCAAAAATGATTAAGGGGCTTCTCTAGCGGTCCAATGGTTGAGAATCTGCCTTGCAATGTAGAGGTATTAGTCCATCAGTCATGTCCAACTCTGCAATCCCATGCACTGCAGTCTACCAGGCTCCTCTGTCCATTGAATTCCCCAGGCAAGAATACTGGAGTGGATAGGTTCAATCCCTGGTCCAGGAAGATACCACATGCTGCATAGCCCCATGCACCACAACCACTGAGCCAGCACTCTAGAGCCTGAGAGCCATAATTATTGAGCCCACGCGCTGCAACTCTGAAGCTTGCGTGCCTAGACCCTGTGCTCTGGGAAAAGAAGCCACAGCAATGAGAAACCTGTGCACTGCAACGAAGAGTAACTAGCTCCCACGTTTTGCAACTAGAGAAAGCCCTCGTGCAGCAACAAAGACCCAGCACAGACAAAACTAGAATAAAATCAATCTTTTAAAAAAATGATTAAGAATTTCAAAAGAATGAAATTAGACCTTTATTTTATATCATATACAAAAATTAACTCAAAATGGAGTATAAAGACTTAAATGTAAGACCTGAAACCATAAAACTTCTAGAAGAAAACAAAGGGGGAAAAAACTCCTCGACATTTGTCTTAGCAGTGATTTTTTTTTTTGATATGACATCAAAAGCATAAGCAGCATAAAGAATAAGGATTATATCAAACTGAAAAGCTCTGTACAGCAAAGGAAATGATCAACAAAATGACAAAATAAAAAGGCAGCTTATGGAATGGGAGAGGATATTTGCAAGCTATATGTCTAATAAGGAGTAATACCCAGAATATATAAGGAGCTCATATAATGCAATAGCAAAAAACCCCCCAAATAACCAGATTTTAAAATGATAGGGATGTAGATAGACATTTTTCCAAAGGACACATTCAAATGGTCAACAGGTATATGAAAAGATAGTCAACATTGCTCATCATCAGGGATATTCAAATCAAAACCATAATGAGATGTCACCACACACTGTTCAGGGCAGCTATTATAAAAAAGATAAAAGATAACAATCCTTGGTGAAGGTGTGAAGGAAAGGGAGCTCTTGTACACTGTCGATGAGAACAAATTAGTCCATTATGGAACTTTTTGAATATGGAAGCTCTTCAAATAATTAAAATTAGAACTGCCATGATCCCAGCCCCACTTCTGAATATATATTCAAAGAAAATGAAATCATGACCTCAAAGAGATACCTGCACTTCCATGTTCATTGTGGCATTTTGAAATAGCCAAGATGTGAAAACAAGCTAAAAGTTCTTTGACAGATGAAATGTTATGCGATGGCATATTGGTGGTGGTGGTTTATTTGCTAAGTTTTGTCCAACTCTTGCAACCCCATGGGCTGTAGCCCACCAGGCTCCTCTGTCCACAGGATTCTCCAAGCAAGAATACTGGATTGGGTTGCCATTACCTTCTCCAAATAGCATATGATTCAACCGTAAAAAGAAGGAAACCCCAACATTTGCAACAATGCAGATGAACTTGGAAGATATTATAAGATGTTACGGAAAAACCTGAATGAATTTTTGGCTAATCCAATACTATGTAAAATATGTCAGATACAGAAAGACAAATGTTGTGTGATCTCACTTATATGTGGGATCTAACAAAGTTGAGCTCATAGAATGATAGAGTAGAATAGTGGCTGCAAGGGGCTGAGGAGACAGTAGGGTGAAGAATTGGGAAGTGTTTTAGTTATAAGATGAATATGTTCCGGTGATCTAATGTACAGCATGGTGACTATAGTTAATGAGACTGTTTTGTATATTTGAAATTTGCTAATAGAGTAGATTATAAGCATTATGATTACACACAAAAAAATGGCAACTATGTGGGGTGATGTGTTAATTAACTTATAGTGTTAATACACAATGTGTACATATACTAAATCATTATGTTGTACATCCTAAATGTAAATAATTTCTATTTGTCAATTACACCTCAATAAAGCTGGATAATATTTTTAATTTTAAAAATAAAGCTGAAAAGAGAGTAGATATCTCAAAAAAGCACAGGGTGAATAATGTCAGAAAATTCAGGACAGATTTAAAAGATAAATGGGATGTGATCAAAAAGAGAGTAGAGAACGTGGAGAGCAATTGATATTAGAAGTGAAAATCACAAGCATGGTCCAAATTGATAAAGACATCAATCCACAGATTCAAGTAACTCAGCATCCCCTAAGCAAAGTAAATACACTGAAAACAGGGATGAGCTACATTAACATCTAAAACCCAAGGATAACAAGAAAGACTTTAGAGAATACAGAGGGCAAGTAAGCAAGAAAATGGCTGAGAGCTAAGTTCTCAACATAAACAAGACAGGTATCAGTGGAGCGCCATTTTTAAAGTGGTAAAGAAAGCTCCTGTTTAAACAGAATTCAGTACCCAGCAGCAATACTTATATTTCCATTTTAACTATTTTTACTTGTATGATTCAGTGTCATCAATTACAGTCACAGTGCTGAACTACAATCACCTCTGTTTACAAAACTCTTTTATAAGCCCAAATAGAAATTTTGTACTCATTAAGCAATCTCTCCACATTTTCCTCTCCCCTTCAGTCCCTTGTAAATGCTTATCTACTTTCTGTCTCTATAGATTTGGCTATTCTAGATAGTTTATGTAAGTGCAGTTATACAATATTTGTCCTTTTGTGATTGGCTTGTTTTACTTATCATAATATTTTAAAGGTCTTCCCAAGTTATAGTATGTATCAGAATTTCATTCTTTTGTGTGGTTGGATAACATTTTATTGTATGTATGTACCACTGTATCATTCCACTTTATATTTAGAATATACAATGGATGCAGTTGCAGAACAATAAATATAGTACTACAGGGATTTTTTTCTTTTTTGGCTTTTAAAAACACGAACTGTGTCAGCATGCAAAAGAATGCATATAATATGTATGCACATTTTAAATTAAAATATTTTAAAAACTTTAAGAGTTATGGAAATGGAGGATGATGATGGTGGTTGTACAACAATGTAAATGCATTTAATAGCACTGAACTGTATAGTTAAAAATGGTTAAGACAGAGACTTCCCTGGTGATTCAGTGGTTAAAATTCCATGCTCCCAATTCAGGGGGCCCGGGTTAGGTCCCTGGTCAGGGAACTAAGATCCCACATGTAGCAATGAAAATCCCACACATAGCAACACAGATCCCCAGTGCTGCAACCGAGACCTGGTGCAGCCAAATAAATAAATATTTAAAACATGGTTAAGAGAGCTAATCCTATGTTTTGTGTATTTTACCACAATTTAAAAAAAGAAAATTAAAAACTGTTTAAAAGCTAGCACCATGCAGCTTAAGAACAGAGGGTTTGCAGCTCCTCTGAAGCTACATGCTTCATCCCAAGTACATCCTCTGCTTTCCATTTCCGGGGTGATCACTCTCCTCAATTTTGTAAACACGTGTGTACTTTTTCTGTCTTACCCTATGTAGATATCTCTAAGCAATATATTGTTTAGTTTTGCCTGATTTTTGTATTTTAAATGAGTGAAATATATGTTTTCTAATGTGACTTTGTTTTTTAACATGTTTTTGAGATTCGTTCATAGCTATATCTTATTCATTTTCACTACTATATGGTATTCCATTGAATATATGCCACAATATATTTGTTAACTTTACTGTGAATGGATGAGGTTTGTCTCTAGTTTTTGCGATAATAAGCAGTACTATTTTGAAGTTGTATATGTATATGCTTAGGCCTGGTACTATTGGGTCACAGAATATTCATATTTTTAATTTTACCAGAAACTATCAATTTTTTTCCCCAAAAGAATTATTTAAGAGTTCTTATTGTTTCTGACACTTAGTATTGTCCAGTTACTTGATTTTTGTCAATCTGATAGGTATAATGCAGTATCAGTTCAGTCATTCGGTCAGTTCTGACTCTTTGTGACCCCATGAACTGCAGCACGCCAGGCTTCCCTGTCCATCATCAACTCCCAGAGCCTGCTCAAACTCATGTCCGTTGAGTCAGTGATGCCATCTAACCATCTCATCGTCTGTTGTCCACTTCTCTTCCTGCCCTCAATCTTTCCCAGCATCAGGGTCTTTTCCAAGAGTCAGTTCTTCACATCAGGTGGCCAGAGTATTGGAGTTTCAGCTTAGCATCAGTCCTTCCAATGAATACTCAGGACTCATTTCCTTTAGGATATAACACAGTATATCACTGTGCTTTTAATTTTTCCCTAGTTCCAATCAGGATAAACATGTTTTGTTTTGTCTTGGGGCCATTCATATTTTCCTGCTTGGATATTTGCTTTTTTCTGACTGATTCAAAGGAGATCTTTTTTATTCTGGGAATCATCTCTTTGTCAACCACACATGTTACAGATTTTTTCCCAAGGCGGGCTGTCTCTCTCTCTATCATACCTATGGATGAATAAAATTTCTTAATTTTAATGTGCTTCAATTACTGTTTTATTCATTTACAGTTTATGATTTTTGTCTCCTGTTTGAGGAATTCTTTCTTATTCTGAGGTCATAATTTGTATGACCTCAGTTTTAAAGTTTTGCCTCTCACATTTATATCTGCTGGGGTAGCCTATGGTCTGCTCTAATAACAAATAAGCACCAATATTTTAGGCATTTACCACAATAAAACTTACATATTGCTCACACAAAACCCAGTGTGAAGCTCCTGATTGAGCAGCTCTCTAAGGCTTATCTGCTCAAAGTGTGACTCAGGGACCCAAATTGCTTTTACATTGTCGACTAAAAAGATGTGCAACATGAGAGTCGTGAGTTGAGTTTTATTTGGGGTAAAATGAGGGCTGCAGCCCGGGAGACAGCATCTCACAGAGCTCTGAGACACTGCTCCAAAGAGGCAGTGGGAGAAGGTCAATATATAAGATTTTGGTGAAAAAGGAGTTCAGTGCAATCAAGTGCGGACTTTACAAAACGTTTTCTGCTAGTCACGAGGAACTGATGTCACCGTGAAGGAATTTAGGGCCTTTCTAGGTGTGAAGAGATGCAAGGATTGGGATCATGAAATCAGTTCCTGAAAATATCTAACTATTTAAAAACCCACCAAGAGCCAGACATCCTGGAATGTGAAGTCAAGTGGGCCTTAGGACGCATCACTACGAACAAAGCTAGTGGAGGTGATGGAATTCCATTTGAGCTATTTCAAATATTAAAAGATGATGTTGTAAAGTGCTGCACTCAATATGCCAGCAAATCTGGAAAACTCAACAGTGGCCACAGGACTGGAAAAGGTCAGTTTTCATTCCAGTCCCAAAGAAACGCAATGCCAGGAATGTTCAAACTACCGCACAGTTACACTCATCTCACATGCCAGAAAAGTAATGCTCCAAATTCTCCAAGTCAGGCTTCAACAGCATGTGAACTGTGAACTTCCAGATGTTCAAGTTGGATTTAGAAAAGGCAGAGGAACCACAGATCAAATTGAAACATCTGCTTAATCATAGAAAAAGCAAGAGAGTTCCAGAAAAATGTCTACTTCTGCTTTATTAACTACGCTAAAGCTTTTGATTGTGTGGATCACAGAAATCTGTGGAAAATTCTTAAAGAGATGGGAATACCAGAACACCTGACTTGCCTTCTGAGAAATTTGTAGGCAGGTCAAGAAGCAATAGTAAGAACTGGACATGGAACAACAGACTGGTTCCAAATTGGGAAAGGCGTACATCAAGGCTGCATATTGTCACCCTGCTTATTTAACTTATATGCAGAGTACATCATGCGAAATGCCAGACTGGATGAAGCACAAGCTGGAATCAAGATTGCCCAGCTTCAAGACCAAAGAAAGAGCACAGAGTCAGCAACAGAGACATCAGTGGTCTAATGGATGGGGGATCTTATGTGTTTGAAGTAAGATCCTGGAGTGACATCCCAATGTGTGCAGCTCACGGCAGGCAGGACATGGCTGCAAGGAGTCTTTGAAGGGGGTTGGGAATGCGAGGAGGGGAAGTTACCAGTTACAGGGGAAATGGACATCAAGTTGGCTCATTAGTGGCTTCCCCGGTGGCTCAGATGATAAAGAATACGCCTATAATGCAGGAGACCCAGGTTTGAGCCTTGGGTGGCGAAGATCCCCAGGAGAAGGAAATGGCAATCCACTCTAGTGTTTCTTGCCTGGAGAATTCCATGGACAGAGGAGCCTGGTGGGCTACAGTCCATGGAGTCACAAAGAGTCAGACACGACTGAGAGTCTGACACACTGGCTCATTATTTACCAGGGAAACCAGTCCCTTATCCCCCCTCTCACCTTCGATAAGCTATCATAGTGGAGATATTCTGATCCAAAGCTAGAACAATCATTAGCTGGGGCCTGGAGCAAGTTTGTAAGAAGTTTAGTCATGTGAGTAGGCTGTAAGTGAAGCAGGCACGGTCGAGCAGGGGGATGAACAGAAAACAAGAAAACAGCTCTCCATAGTGGCTTGACCATACAAGGAGGCAAGCGGGGACAGTGGAACATAGTTGGAACAACTGTAAAGGAACCCGATTGAAAAGGCTGTTTAATCTCTAAAGATATTCTCATGTGTAGGTGATTATTAACAGCATTTTTTGCAAACACTGTACTGGGCTTTGTCAGTGCAGAAGCCAAAGAGGATGTTTTGTTTAGATTAACATATGAAGGCAATTGGGTCCGAAAATGTAGCTGTCCCAGTTTTCAGATCATCCAAATGTTCTGTTGCCATGACAATTCCGAGTTTAAATTTCGGAAAGAAAATAGATGTTTGGTAATAATTAAAATCATCCACTTCCGACTACATCAAACCAACATGTTGGTGAGGTTGCTGCCAGCTACCACTTTTCACTTGATTTTAAGATTATTTGGTAGGATTGGTGGTTTTGTTTGCTTTATAGTTCAAAGAGGAAGATTGGTGGGTGTTTAGACAGAAACTTAAGGATGTTTTTCTTTATTTTTCCCACTAAGAGTCACATAGCCAAGATTATACCCGTGGAATAATGTTTCACAATTGCATTTCACTCCACAATTATCAAATATTTTGGAGAGTTTGAGTAACTGCTACATCTGTTGAAGATAAGTGACTCAGTAACCTAGGGCATATGCAGGAATGGAGAAATGAAAATAAAGAGACAGAAAAATCTCTAGATGATGGATTTACCACACTGAGCAGAAAAGGAAGCCAAGAGAAAGAGACATTTGTTTTTTTCTTTGGAAAATGATGATGAATAGTTATAGAGTAGCTCAGTTTTAGGCCAATACTGTTTTGGCTGCTTATCTGTCTTCATAATTTGATGGAAGACATAAACATGCCTTTTTATTAGTTTTCTGTGTGTAGAGTTCCAATAAAGTGTCCAAATCACAAATTTCAACTCACAGGCCGCCAGTGAGATGACTGTCTCTTACTGCAGACACTTGATAGTATTACCCCAATACCAGGCCTACAGCCAGGAAGAACTGATGTAGGTGCTAAAATATGACAAATAGGACTTTTCTTACATACCTGCCATGGAGCCTGGCAGAAGGCAGACACTCAATAAGGCTTTGCCGAACCACTGAATGCATATATAAATGAGTGCATGAAAAGGTAAGCTAGGATCCCACGAACATATATTTAGATAATAAAGTGTACTACAGAGGCTGTAAGTTGAATAAAAATTTTATTCAGAGAAACACTTTGAGTAAAGTGAAGTGAATTAAGCTTCACTTACCTCATCAGGTTAGAAAATCAGATTTATTGAAAATTCTGTAGTTTCCATCCTTCAACTGGCATCATAACTTCTGTTGTGAGTAGTCGGAGACAATGCATTCTAGCACCTCTATCTCTCATAAACCATGAGAAAAATTGTATGAAGAGTCCCCCACATCTAGGACTTCCTTGGTGGTCCAGGGGTTAAGACTCCACGCTCCCAGTGCAGAGGGCCTGAGTTCAATCCCTGGTCAGGGAACTAGATCCCACATGCTGCAACTAAAGCTCCTACATGCTGCAAATAAAGATCCCGTGTGCAACTAAGACCAGACGCAGACAAATAAATAAATAAATATTATTACAAAAATAGAGTCTCCTTATGTGTCTGCCAAGTTGAAGTAGGTGCTGCCTGTCTCCACAGGCAGACATCTGGGAACCCACATGAAGGCAGGAAGAGGGGCAAGGCTCAGAACAGCAGGTGTATACTGGCTTTTAGAAACTCAACCCTGAAGGCACAGTGAACATGGTTAGAGAGGGTAGAAGAGAAAATAAGAGAGACAAGACCAATTGGTTGCTATTGTTCAGTAGCTAAGTCATGTCTGACTCTGCGACCTTATGGACTGCAGCACGCCAGGCGTCCCTGTCCTTCATCATCTCCCGGACTTTGCTCCATGTCCATTGAGTTGGTGATGCCATCCAACCATCTCCTCTTCTGCCATCCCCTTCTCCTCCTGCCTTCAGTCTTTCCCAGCATCAGGGTCTTTTTCAATGAGTCGGCTCTTCACATCAAGTGGCCGAAGTATTGGAGCTTCAGCTTTAGCGTCAGTCCTTTCAGTGAATATTCAAATCACACTGGGAGAATCAGGAAACAGTCCCAGTGAGAGACAATAAACACCTGCATCAGGATGGGAGCCAGCGGGACAGAGGGGAGGGACATTTGAGATGGTAGAACTTGGTGACTGATTGGTTCTACGGAGTGAGATGGAGGGAGGGTCAAGGATGAAGCCCAGTTTCCTGGTGTGGGTGATTAGGTGGGCTCCCCACTATAGAAGAGGCAGGCAGTGAAAAGCATGAGGGGGGTGGGTGGGGAAACTGGTTCAGAGCTCTCAGGCAACTGAATGAAGTCACAGAATCCTGCTACTATGACTCATGGTCTCTAAATCTCACCAAGGATTTGCTGATGAACTTGCAATTTGTTCATAAGGAAAAAAATATTTGTCGTTTATAAATATAACTGCGTCAAATGTTTGTCTTTTTAAAAAAAGTGCTTTGCAACACCTAGCTCCCTATCCCGTTTCTGGGATACCCCCCACCATAGATCGTTTCGGTAGGGCAGAGCGCTGCTTCTCACTGTAGCAGTGAACCCGAGTTCCCTCCTTCCCCACACTCTGGCTGCCAGGACTCTGCTACACGGCCTGGGTTTAACCAGTTGGATGCCATGATGGCTAATTGTACACGTCACCTTGGCTAGGGGCCTCCCTGGTGGCTCAGCGGTAAAGAATCCACTTGCCAAAGCAGGAGACGTGGGTTCGATCCCTGGGTCAGGAAGATCCCCTGGAGAAGGACATGGCAACCCACTCCAATATTCTTGCCCGGGGAATTCCATGGACAGAGGAGCCTGGTGGGCTATAGTTCATGGGGTTGCCAAGAGTTGGAGAAGATTTAGCAATTAAACCACAACAACTTGGCTAGGCCACAGTACCCAGATATTTGGTTAAACACTAGTCTAGATGTTGCTGTAAAGGTATTTTTAGGTTAGATTAACATTTAAATCAGCAGACCTTGTGTACAGATTATTCTCCATAATGTTGATGGGCCTCATGTAATCAGTTGAAAGCCTTGAGAGGAAAAAAAAAAAAAAATACTGATGTCCCTCTGAAGCAGAGAGAATTCTTTTGGCTGCAATGTTAAGATTTCCCTGGGTTTCCAGCCTGCCTACCTGCCCTCCAAATTGAAGAAAGCCAAAACCAGTTTCTGTTGCATGCAATAATGAGCCTTGCTTAATATAGTAATACATCTTCATTGTTCCCAAACTCAAACACCAGAAAAGAAGAGAGAAATGGAAGAAATTCAAATATACCCTGATGCAACTAATTTAAACATTCTTTCATTTTCCTTCTAGATTTTTCTTTACATGTTTTACACAGTTGCATTCATTTGTGTATGGTGTTTTAGCCTGTTTGTTCCCTTAACATTCTATTATAAAACATTTGACATGTCATTAATGACATCTTAACAATATTAACATTAACAATATTAACAACATTAACAATATTCTTTGTGCTATTTCAGTCCTCTTGATGTGTGCTTTCTGTTCCTTATGCTCCCTTATGTTCTTTGTTTGCAATTCTTGTCATCTGGGACCTATACTGTATTTTATTTGCTTTCATATCTTAAAGTGATTTGGAAGTAGACATCCCGTTTAAAGCTGTTTGAGGTCATAGGTTTAAGAGCCACATGGTTAAAATCAATTTCTATGGCTATTAAAGCTAAGAACAACATTTGCTATTATGTACAGATCTCCTTTCTTCAGCCCCCTCCCTGTCTTTTTGTGTTATAGTATAACATATGTTAAGCATTTGTTCATATAAATATTTTTAAAGAATTGTTTTTTGCTTAGTCAATTTTGAAACCATATCCCCCACCACCTCCAAAAAATTAAGTGTACATTCAATTAGTTCAAGGGTTTCCCAGATGGTGCTAGTGGTAAAGAACCAGCTTACCAATGCAGGAGACCTAAGATACGTGGGTTCCATCCTTGGGTTGGGAAGATCCCCTGGAGGAGGAAATGGCAACCCATTCCAGTATTCTTGCCTGGAGAATCCCATGGACAGAGGAGCCTGGTGGGCTACTTTAGGGTCCATAGGGTCGCAAAGCCGGACACGACTGAGGCAACTTAGCACGCATGCACACCTTAGTTTCCAGACTTACTGCATGGTGTTCTTATTCTTTGAATGACATTTACAGGAAGCTATACCATGGGTGTATTTTCTGAGCACTTGCCTTGAGAATATCTTTGTTATTTTCACAGATGAATGACAAGCTGGCTTTCTCAGAGAGGTGTTCTCAAGCTAGTAATGGTAACTCCTAGTGGAGGTGAGTCAGACCTTTCAACTTTTTCCCCAGCCATCCATTACTGTGCTAGTTTACAGAACACAGAGGTATGATCAAAAGGATAATTTTCAACCCAACCTCATTCACTTGGAAAATACCAGAAAGTCCCCTACATTCTGGCCCTTGGTTTTCTCTCACAGTGTCCAGTGGTGTTGCCAGTTCACATATTTTTGAGTATTTATTTATGCATAAATGTTCTAGTGGGAAGCTCAGAGAGGGTCCCACAAGTAAGAACTGAGATCTGCCTCTGTATTGCACCCCAGTGCTGGCCTTGTGTTAGTCAGCTCTTCTGAATTTCTGAGCCATATTTTCAGAGGCTATTTTAGGTTCTTAGACTTTCTTCATCTGTATTAGTCAAGCTTCTTTGGCTGCAGATAACTGAAACTAACTTACATCATAAACAGAAAAAGTAACTATCACAGAATACAGCAACGTTTCGTGGAACCCAAGAGTAAAAAGGAAAGTGGGCTTTATAGGGAAGTGAAGAGCTCTTAGGACTCACCATTTCTCATCTCTGTTTCTTGATGCTGTGCTGTGTGATTCTTAGATGCTCAGTTTGTGTCCAACTCTTTCGACCCCATGGACTGTAGCCCGCCAGGCTTCTCTGTCCATGGGGATTCTCCATGCAATAATACTGGAGTGGGTTGCCATGTCCTCCTCCAGGGGAACTTCTCAACCCAGGGGTCAAACCCAGGTCTCCTGCATGGTAGGAGGATTCTTTACCACCGGAGCCAGCAGGGAAGTCCATTTCCTGATGCAGTGATTCATAAAGATTAATAGAATTCATTGATGTCTGCTGATTATTCAGTCTATGCTGTAAAAGGCCTTGGAGGAAGGTATTTTTAAAAAAATCATCTGCACTAGATCTACCAAAAGAAAAAACTGCCAAAGAATGTTCAAACTACCGCACAATTGCACTCATCTCACATGCCAGCAAAGTAATGCTCAAAATTCTCCAAGCCAGGCTTCAACTGTATGTGCACCAAGAACTTCCAGATGTTCAAGCTGGATTTAGAAATGGCAGAGGAACCAGAAATCAAATTGCCAACATCTGTTGAATCATAGAAAAAGCGAGAAAATTCCAGAAAAACATCTACTTCTGCTTTATTGACTAGCCAAAGCCTTTGACTGTGTGGATCACAACAAACTGTGGAAAATTCTTAAAGACATGAGAATACCAGAGAAATCTGTATGCTTCCTGAGAAATCTGTATGCAGGTCAAGAAGCAGCAGTTAGAACCAGACATGGAACAATGGAATTGGTTCCAAATTGGGAAAGAAGTCCGTCAAGGCTGTATATTGTCATCCTGTTTATCTTATATGCAGAGTATATCATGAAAAATCCATGCCAGACTGGATTGAAGCACAAGATGGAATCATGATTGCACGGAGACATATCAATAACCTCAGATATGCAGATGACACCACCTTTATAGCAGAAAGTGAAGAGGAACTAAAGAGCCTTTTGATGAAAGTGAAAGAGGAGAGTGGAAAAGTTGGCTTAAAACTCAACATTCAAAAAATGAAGATCATGGCATCTAGTCCCATTAGTTCAGTTAAGTTCAGTTCAGTCGCTCAGTCGTGTCCGACTCTCTGCCACCCCATGAATCACAGCACACCAGGCCTCCCTGTTCA
This sequence comes from Tragelaphus eurycerus, assembly GCA_935064755.1. Classification (NCBI taxonomy): domain Eukaryota; kingdom Metazoa; phylum Chordata; class Mammalia; order Artiodactyla; family Bovidae; genus Tragelaphus; species Tragelaphus eurycerus. The sequence goes on along the minus strand of CAKXYN010000039.1, from coordinate 16,789,977 downwards.
TCACCATCTCCCTGAATTCACTCAAATTCACGTCCATTGAGTCGGTGATGCCATCCAGCCATCTCATCCTCTGTCGTCCCCTCTTCCTCCTGCCCCCAATCCCTCCCAGCATCAGAGTCTTTTCCAATGAGTCAACTCTTCGCATGAGGTGGCCAAAGTACTGGAGTTTCAGCTTTAGCATCATTCCTTCCAAAGAACACCCAGGGCTGATCTCCTTTAGAATGGAATGGTTAGTCCCATCACTTCATGGCAAATAGATGGGGAAACAAAGGAAACAGAGACAGGCTTTATTTGGGGGGGCTCCAAAATTACTTGGCTTCCCTTGTAGTTCAGTCAGTAAAGAATCCGCCTGCAGTGCAGGAGATCCGGGTTTGATCCCTGGGCTGGGGAGATCCCCTGGAGAGGGAAATGGCAACCCACTCCAGTATCCTTGCCTGGAAAATCTCATGGACAGAGGAGCCTGGTGGGCTGTAGTCCATGGGGTCACAAAAATTACTGCAAAATTACTGCAGATGGTGGCTGCAGCCATGAACTTAAAAGATGCCTGCTCCTTGGAAGAAAAGCTGTGACAAACCTAGACAGTATATTAAAAAGTAGAGACATTACTTTGTAAGCAAAGGTCTGTCTAATCAAAGTTATGGTTTTTCCAGTAGTCATGTATGCATGTGATAGGTGGACTATAAAAAAAGCTGAGGGCCGAAGAATTGATACTTTTGAGCTGTGGTGTTGGAAAAGACTCTTGAGAGTCCCTTGGTCTGCAAGGAGATCCAACCAGTCCAGCCTAAATGAAATCAGTCCTGAATATTCATTGGAAGGACTGATGCTGAAGCTGAAACTCCAATACTTTGCCCACCAGATGCAAAGAATGGACTCATTGAAAAAGACCTTGGTGCTGGGAAAGATTGAAGCCAGGAGGGGAAGGGGATGACAGAGGATGGTTGGATGGCATCACCAACTAGATGAACATGAGTTTGAGCAAGCTTTGGGAGCTGGAGATGGACTGGGAAGCCTGGAGTGCTGCAGTCCATGGGTTGCCAAGAGCCGGACACAGCTGAGCAACTGAAGTGAGCTGCACTAGACCTACAAGGAAACTGAGACAGAAATCAAATTGCCCTACTGTCACCCTGTTTAGACAGTAAGTGAAGAAGAGCTAAAGAGCCTCTTGATCAGAGTGAAAGAGGAGAGTGAAAAAGTTGACTTAAAGCTCAACATTCAGAAAACAAAGATCACGGCATCCAGTCCCATCGCTTCATGGCATATAGATGGACAAACAGTGGAGAAACAGTGGCAGACTTTATTTTTTGGGGCTCCAAAATCACTGCAGATGGTTCCTGCAGCCATGAAATTAAAAGATGCTTATTCCTTGGGAGAAAAGTTATGACCAACCTATACAGCATATTAAAAAGCAGAGATGTTATTTTGCCAACAAAGGTCCATCTAGTCAAGGCTATGGTTTTCCCAATAGTCATGTATGGATGTGAGAGTTGGACTATAAAGAAAGCTGAGTACCGGAAAATTGATGCTTTTGAACTGTGGTGTTGGAGAAGACTCTAGAGAGTCCCTTGGACTGCAAGGAGATCCAACCAGTAAATTCTAAAGGAAATCAGTCTGGAATATTCATTGGAAGGACTGATGTTGAAGCTGAAACTCCAATATTTGGCCTCCTGATGCAAAGAGCTGACTCATTTGAAAAGACCCTCATGCTGGGGAAGATTGAAGACAGAAGGAGAAGTGGACGACAGAGGATGAGATGGCTGGATGGCATCACCAACTCGATGGACATGAGTTTGGGTGAACTCCAGGAGTTGGTGATGGACAGAGAGGCCTGGCGTGCTGCAGTTCATGGGGTCACAAAGAGTCGGACACGCTGAGCAACTGAACTGAACTCAACTGATAATAAATGTTAGGGCTTCCCTGGTGGCTCAGACGGTAAAGCGTCTGCCTGCAGTGTGGGAGACCTGGGTTCAATCCCTGGGTTGGGAAGATCCCCTGGAGAAGGAAATGGCAACCCACTCCAGTACTCTTGCCTGGAAAATTCCATGGACTGAGGAGCCTGGTGGGCTACAGTCAATGGTGTCACAAAGAGTCGGACACGACTGAGCAACTTCACTTCACTATAATAAATGTTTGTATTCACAAGAAGTGAGATTAGAAGGCCCTCTGCAGAACAAGTACAGAAAATGAAAAAGTAAAAGTATAAAAATGCACTAGACAGATAAAGGCCAAAATTGTTTACATATAATGAAAAAAAGGGAAGAGCCTTATTTAAAGTCATGATATGTGCCATCAGTTCAGTTCAGTTGCTCAGTCGTGTCCAACTCTTTGCGACCCCATGATTTGCAGCACGCCAGGCCTCCCTGTCCACCACCAACTCCCGGAGTTCACTCAAACTCACATCCAACAAGTCAGTGATGGCATCCAGCCATCTCATCCTCTGTCATCCCCTTCTCCTGCCCCCAACCCCTCCCAGCATCAGAGTCTTTTCCAATGAGTCAGCTCTTCGCATGAGGTGGCCAAAGTACTGGAATTTCAGCTTTAGAATCATTCCTTCCAAAGAAATCCCAGGGCTGATCTCCTTCAGAATGGACTGGTTGGATCTCCCTGCAGTCCAAGGGACTCTCAAGAGTCTTCTCCAACACCACAGTTGAAAAGCGTCAATTCTTCAGTGCTCAGCTTTCTTTACAGTCCAACTCTAGCATCCATACATGACCACTGGAAAAACCATAGCCTTGACTAGACGGACCTTTGTTGACAAAGTAATTTCTCTGCTTTTGAATATGCTTATCTAGGTTGGTCATAACTTTCCTTCCAAGGAGTAAGCGTCTTTTAATTTCATGGCTGCAATCACCATCTGCAGTGATTTTGGAGCCCCCAAAAATGAAGTCTGCCACTGTTTCCACTGTTTCTCCATCTATTTCCCATGAAGTGATGGGACCAAATGCCATGATCTTTGTTTTCTGAATGTTGAGCTTTAAGCCAACTTTTCCACTCTCCACTTTCACTTTCATCAAGAGGCTTTTTAGTTCCTCTTCACTTTCTGCCATAAGAGTGGTGTCATCTGCATATCTGAGGTTACTGATATTTCTCCCAACAATCTTGATTCCGGCTTGTGATTTTTCCAGCCAAGCGTTTCTCATGATGTACTCTGCATATAAGTTAAATAAGCAGGGTGACAATATACAGCCTCGACGTACTCCTTTTCCTATTTGGAACAGTCTGTTGTTCCATGTCCAGTTCTAACTGTTGCTTCCTGACCTGCATACAGGTTTCTTAAGAGGCAGATCAGGTGGTCTGGTATTCCCATCTCTTTCAGAATTTTCCACAGTTTATTGTGATCCACACAGTCAAAGGCTTTGGCATAGTCAATAAAGCAGAAATAGATGTTTTTCTGGAACTCTCTTGCTTTTTCCATGATCCAGCGGATGTTGGCAATTTGATCTCTGGTTCCTCAAATTATAAATAGATGGAAATGAGGAAGTATGATATTCTCACAGGCAAACTGTGAATTCGCCCCTATGGGTACTTTCAAAATAATTCGCTGCCTTTTGAAATGGGACAGAGAATTGCCAAAAACATATCTCCTATTTTGATTTCCTTAAATTCACTCTGGAGAACACAGGAAAGAAAACCATAGTTACTAAAGGGGAAAGGAGTAGGGGAGGGATAATTTGGAGCTTGGGATTAACAGATACCTACTTCTTTATAAAAATTAGATAAATAACAAGGTCCTACTGTATAGCACAGGAACAATAGTCACTATCTTGTAATAACCTATAATGGAAAAGAACTTGAGAAAGAATATATATATAGATATAACTGAATCACTTTGCTGTACACCTGAAACTAACAGAAAACACTCCAATAAAAATTCATTGTTTCATAACTGAACCTTGGAGAACTCGGGCTTCAGTAGATAATGGGTGGGGACACTGGGTTGGAAAGAGAAGCAGTAGGGTGCAGAGAGGATCTGCAGGAGACCTCTGGGGACAGCTGGGGATGGAGACTGAAAAATAATAGGCTTCCCAGGTGACACAGTGGTAAAGCATCTGCCTGCCAATGCAGGAGGCCCAGATTCGATCCCTGGGTCAGGAAGATCCCCTGGAGCAGAAAATGGCCACTCACTCCAATATTCTTGCCTGTGAAATCCCACGGACAGAGGAGCCTGATGGGCTACCGTCCATGGGGTCATAAGGAGTTGGACACCACTGAGTGACTGAGCACAATACAAAGAATAAATAATCTCAACATGCAATTCACAATGTGTTTCTTAACACTGAATGAAAAATTCAGTATATATGTGATAACAATCATATGAAACATTTTGTTTTTAAAATTTATTTTTAATTGGAGAATACTTGCTTTACAGTGTTGTGTTGGTTTCTGCTCTGCTACAGCGTGAATCAGCTCTAAGTATACAGATATCCCTTCCTTCTTGAGCCTCCTTCCTGCCCCTCACCCACATGAAATATTTTAAAGGAATCATTTTAAAGAAATTAAGCTAGATCTTTGTATTCATATCTCTCCACTAATTTGATAATTTGGGGGTTGTAAAGCAGTTAAAAGAAGACTTCCACCAGCTCAGTGACATAGTTGTGTAATATATGAAAATTGCAAAAGTGGAGTGATGGAGGTGTGTATATTGGCTACTCCAATTCCACAGGCAGGCGGCTTTGCCATAGGTGACCTCATTTTCCCCAAATAGTTAGCAGCTTCTTGGTAAAGTCTCAAATAAAACAAAGTAGAGTCTCTCAATTTACAGGGTAGTTGCATTCTTGGAAAATTCAGTGAATATGGAAACTGTGGGGGAAAAGTACTTTGCATTCATGTGCAAATGGAGTTCTAGGCTGAGAGAGTTATAAAAAGCTTTTTTCACCTTGTGAACATCTGGCGAGACACCTGAGATACATGGCAAGATGGGGTAATTCTTTATCTCCAGGTACAGCCCCCACACTCAGGAAGTCCACCATCTCCAGCTGAATTCATCTCCTGAATTCTGGTCGTGTACTCCTTCCCCAGGAATAGTGACAATAGAAGAAAAACGTTCCCACAAAATTCCGGACAACCCTAAGGGTGATGCTGCCCCAAGGATGCCCAATGTGTAGGGTAATTGATTTAATTTCCTTCTGCATGACACAGGAAGTGCCAGCCTGATCAAATCCTTTCTCCGCACACAGGTGCAATTTTGGTGTGCAGGATAAACTAGTTTCCAATATGTGTTCCGAGCAGTCATTTCATTCTCTATTCTTCATTTTCCATTTTCCTAGTTTTTAAAAAAATGTGATAAAATACACGCATCATAAAGTGTATCATAAAGTCCCTAGTTTGGGGACTTCTCTGGTGATCCAGTGGCTAATACACTCCCAAAGCAGGGGGCCCACATTCCATCCCTGGTCAGGGAACTAGATCCCATGTGCCACAACTAAAGATCCTGCATGTTGCAAGGAAGACCAGACACAGCCAAATAAATAAATATAAATAAATATTGAAAAACGTAGCAGTTTTGAGTGTACAGTTCAGTGGCATTAAGGACATTCACGTTATGCAACCATCACCACCACTCGGCTTCTAGCCTTTTTATATTTGGAATTTATTTAAATTTAGAGAAAGGCTGTAAAAATAGCACAAAGAACTTTTTCTCCAGAACCATTTAAGAGTAAGTTAAGTAAGTTGCTGCTATAATATCTTACCCTTGAATATTTTGGTATGAAATTCCAAAGAACAGGGACATTCTCCTAAATAGCCCCAGGAGAGCCGTCAAAATCAGGAGACTGACACTGACAATGTATCACCATCTAGTCCTTGGACCCCACGCGGGTTTCACCAATGGTTTCAATAATGTCCTTTAAAGGAAAAGGTCCAGTCCAGTATGAGTCCCTGTGGTTAGTTGGGCAGGGAGAGTGCAAGGTGGACCTGGGACATAGTGCCAGAAAGTAGGAAAGGGCAACTTTCTTATCTGTCTGTTTAACCTTGCTCAATCCAGTTTCTCAGTTTATCTTTGACTTCTGGGATCTTGACATTTTCACAGATTACAAGCCAGTTACTTTCTAAAATGTCCCTCAATTTGTTTGTCTGGGGTGGCCTCACAATGAAATTTCAGTTCAGTTCAGTCGCTCAGTCGTCTCCGACTCTTTGCGACCCCATGAATCGCAGCACGCCAGACCTCCCTGTCCATCACCAACTCCTGGATTTCACTCAGACTCACGTCCATCGAGTCACTGATGCCATCCAGCCATCTCATCCTCTGTCGTCCCCTAGATATAATTTCTTTGTCTGTAGATAATACAAAAGGCAAATAGAAGGGGAAAAGGTGGAAGCAGTGACAGATGGCCTCTTCTTGGGCTCTAAAAACACTGTGGATTGTGACTGCAGCCATGAAATTAGAAGACAATTGGTTGTTTGTAGGAAAACTATGACAAACCTAGACAGTGTGTTAAAAAGCAAAGACATCACTTTACTGACAAAGGTCCGTATAGTCAAGGCTATGGTCTTTCCAATAATCATGTATGGATGTGAGAGCTGGACAATAAAGAAGGCAGAGCACTGAAGAATTTATGCTTTCCAACTGTGGTGCTGGAGAAGACTCCTGAAAGTCCCTTTGAGAGCAAGGAGATCAAACCAGTCAATCTTACAGGAAATCAACTCTGAATACTCATTTGAAGGACTGATGCTGAAGCAGAAACTCCAATACTTTGGCCACCTGATTCGAAGAGCCCACTCATTGGAAAAGACCCTGATGCTGCAAAAGATTGAGGGCAGAGGAGAAGAGGCAACAGAGAATGAGATGGCTGGATGGCATCATCGACTCTATGGATGTGAACTTGGGCAAAAGCTGGGAGATGGTAAGGGACATGGAAGCCTGGCATGCTGTAGGCCATGGGGTTGAGAAGAGTTGGATGTGATTTGGCAAGTGAACAACAACAACAAAAATACAATATAAATCATGAGTTCATATGAATACTTCCAATTCCAGATCCAACACCCCAGAATTCATTCTAGTTTGTTTTCTATATTTGTAACTTCCTTCTTTGACAGTGTGAAGCGTGGCTCCCATTTTCTTCAAGATGTTTACTTATCACATATTCTCTGTAAGTGACCAACTTGCTGCCCTCCCTGGCTCTCTTCCTCATCTTTCCTGCGCTCCGACACTCTGTACCCACAGTTCCCAGACGTGGGAGGGGGGTCACTGCCTTGCTGGACCTCCACTTAGTGACTTTCAAACCAAGTCATGCAGGAAGGAAAGCTGGAATGAAACAAACAGAAAGAAGGCTTCTTCACAATATAAATTCCATTCTTTTGATTATTTTAACTTATTTCACTTTAATTAGCAATTACTTACGTGCTTCACACTACCGAGCACCTGCTGTGTGCCAGATACTGTGTGCACTTTAGAGGCATCAGCTCATCTAATCCTTGCAACCATTCTCTGGGGTACATGATATTACTCTTCTATTTATTTTACAAAGGAGATGATGGAGGCTTGGGGAGATTCATGGTGGGCGGCACTGTTAGGAAAGAACCTAGTGTGTAGTACTCCAAAGATCATCATCAATATTAATGTGTGAAAAGTTAAGGATTTTCAATATATAACACCTTCTAGGTATGTCATGAAACACATTTTTTAAAAATTTCTGTTCTTTGAGTTTATATTCTTGTATCAATTAAAAAAAAAAAAGCAGAGCTTACGATCTCAAGACAACAGAGCTCCTTTTGGAGTGCAGTCATTTAATGAAGTCTCTGGAAATCACCAATGCCTAGCATGGTGCCTGCGCATAGCAGGTATTCAAGCAGTCGTTTTTACCTGGGTGGATGAACTATCTTTATGTGTACGAAGCACGCAGTGATAATGAGGCAGAAACAGTGTTCACCAAAACATGGCCTCTTTTCCTCTGAGGACCTCTAGAAAGCCACCTTTCCTGCCTCCTTGGAATCTCGTGACCAGTTCTGGTTAAAGCAATGTGAGCAGAAGTGACTGGTGAAAAGCCCTTGGGGTTTGCCCTGGTCACTCTCATCTTGCAGAGGCCAAGTTCCAGATGGTGCAGCTTCAAGGTGGGAAAGGTTCAGGTACCCAGTCTCTCTCCCCTTTGCCCCCCAACTGCATTGCTGACCCACAGGAGATCTTTTGTGAGAAATGAAGCTTTGAAGCCACTGAAATTTTTCTGCAGCATAACCTTGCCTATCCTGACTTATAACTCTCTTTCCTAGTCTCAGAGTTACAAATTTAAAAAAAATTTTTTTAAATCTATTTTTAATTGGAGGATAATTGCTTTCCAATGGTGTGTTGGTTTCTGCCATGTAACAATGTGATTCAACCATAATTGTATGTACATTTCCTCCATCCCGAGCCTCCCACTCACCTTCCCCACAGAGATACTATTTAAATAGAAAAAAATATTGTATCCCCAACAAATAGTTCAAACACAATTGAGGTGTCAGTGTAAGCAAATGCCAGTTGTGAGATATAGTAGTAGAGACACTGTTATGAGGATATTCAAATAAAAAGGAAGCATTGAGGAACACAGAAACGTTGGCTAAAAAAAAAGAGCATCCAAATTCTTGAAATTCAAGGTGTACCAACAATCTACTTGCCTTGAATCTCCTGTGAATCATTTCTGAGTGACTTCAGATCTAATTTCCTTTATTCCTACAATACCCATTCTCTGCATCACACATCCTCTTTAAAGAAAATACTGATTTTGTTCATAGCTTTATTTTTGTTGTTGCCGTTTTAAGTTCTAACGTCTCTTCCACTGAAAGGAAGGTAAGAAGTACAACTTTAGGTACTTAGGTAGCTTAGGACTTCCACATCAAAGATATTTTTCCAGTTATGCTAATACCAAAAGTTGTCCCAACACTGAAATAGTATTTAAGGCTGAATTAGGAAGGCTATTTTCTTCATCTAATCTGCTTTTAAACATTATTCATATAAAAACTTATTATAAAAATTTTATGTGTAAAAGTAGAGAGAATAACAAATTCTCATAAAGCTGTCATTTTGATTTTATAATTAACATTTTTCATGTTGGCAAAATTCACTGGAGTCAGAAAAAGAAGTTCCTTGGAAGAAAAGCTATGACGAACCTAGATAGCATATTACAAAGCAGAGACATTACCTTGCTGACAAAGGTCAATCTAGTCAAAGATATGGTTTTTCCAACAGTCATGTATGGATGTGAGAGTTGGACCATGGAGAAGGCTGAGCACCAAAGAACTGATGGTTTTAAAATGTGGTTCTGGAGAAGACACCTGAGAGTCCTTGGACAGCAAGGAGATCAAACCAGTCAATCCTAAAGGAAATCAACACTGAATATTCATTGAAGGGACTGATGCTGAAGCTCCAATACTTTGGCCACCTGATGCGAAGAGCTGACTCCCTGGAAAAGATACTGATGCTGGGAAAGATTATGGGCGGCACAGGATGAGATGGTTGGAAGGCAGCACCGACTCAATGGACATGAATTTGAGCAAACTTCAGGAGATAGTGAAGGACAGGGAGCCTGGTGGGCTGCAGTCCATGGGGTTGCAAAGAGTTGGATATGACTTAGTGACTGAATGACAACAAAAACCTAATGGCCATATTTTCTCTTTTATTTAGTGAACATTTATTGCAGATTTGCTGCTTACACAAAGAGCTCACCTGGGTGCTGGAGTTGTCAAGGACTGGTGGGGACTAAGGTGAATAAAAGTTCCTGCCTGTTAAGTAACCAGCCATCTAGTTGTGGGGGCTGGGAGAGACTCAAGCACAAAACGATCAAAGGGAGTAAATGAAAACTTTGGGGAATGGAATTATCTCCACAACAGCATTAATATCCCCAAAGCCAAGATCCGTGGGTTTGAGAAATGGACCTCTTTGGTGTATGGAGACCATAACATATTTTGTGACTGATAAAGCAACTCTTTGATATTAATCAAAAGTGATTCCAGTGTCATCAGTTTAGCACTGGGTGGAGACATGAACAACAGCTGGAAGTTAACAACTTCAGAGCATCATTTTGGCAAGGTTGAAACCAAAACAAACACATTTCACGCTCAACTGTTGTTGTTCAGTTGCTGAGTCTGACTTTGCCACCCCATTGACTGCAGCATGCCAGGCTTCCCTGTCCTTCACCATCTCCCGGAGTTTGCTCAGACTCATATCCATTGAGTCAGTGATGCCATCCAACCATTTCATCCTCTGTCATCCCCTTCTCCTCTTGCCCTCACTCTTTTCCAACATCAGGGTATTTTCAAATGAGTCAGCTCTTCACTTCAGGTGGCCAAAGTATTGGAGTTTCAGCTTCAGCATCAGTCCTTCCAATGAATATTCAGGACTGATTTCCTTTAGGATGGACTGGTTGGATCTCCTTGCAGTCCAAGGGACTCTCAAGAGTCTTCTCCAACACCACAGTTCAAAAGCATCAATTCTTCAGTGCTCAGCTTTCTTTATAGTCCAACTCTCACATCCATACATGACCACTGGAAAAACCATAGCTTTGACTAGACAGACCTTTGTTGACAAAGTAATGTCTCTGCTTTTGAATATGCTGTCTAGGTTGGTCATAACTTTCCTTCCAAGGAGTAAGCGTCTTTTAATTTCATGGCTGCAGTCACCATCTGCAGTGATTTTGGAGCCCAGAAAAATAAAGTCTGACACTGTTTCCACTGTTTCCCCATCTGTTTGCCAAGAAGTAATGGGACTAGATGCCATGATCTTAGTTTTCTGAATGTTGAGCTTTAAGCCAACTTTTTCACTCTCCTCTTTCACTTTCATCAAGAGGCTCTTTAGTTCTTCTCCACTTTCTGCCATTAGGGTGGTGTCATCTGCATATCTGAGGTGATTGATATTTCTCCCGGCAATCTTGATTCCAGCTTGTGCTTCTTCCAGTCCAGCGTTTCTCATGGTGTACACTGCATATAAGTTAAATAAGCAGGGTGACAATATACAGCCTTGATTTGGAACCAGCCTGTTGCTCCATGTCCAGTTCTATCTGTTGCTTCCTGACCTGCATACAGGTTTCTCAAGAGGCAGGTCGGGTGGTCTGGTAGTCCCATCTTTTTCAGAATTTCCCACAGTTTATTGTGATCCACATAGTTAAAGGCTTTGGCATAGTCAACAAAGCAGAAATAGATGCTTTTCTCGAACTCTCTTCTTTTTTTGATGATCCAGTGGATGTTGGTAATTTGATTTCTGGTTCCTCTGCCTTTTCTAAAACCAGCTTGAACATCTGGAAGTTCACGGTTCATGTATTGCTGAAGCCTGGCTTGAAGAATTTTGAGTATTACTTTACTAGCGTGTGAGATGAGTGCAATTGTGCGGTAGTTTGAGCATTTTGTGGCATTGCCTTTCTTTGGGATTGGAATGAAAACTGACCTTTTGCAGTCCTGTGGCCACTGCTGAGTTTTCCAAATTTGCTGGCATATTGAGTGCAGCACTTTCACAGCATTATCTTTTAGGATTTGGAATAGCTCAACTGGAATTCCATCACCTCCACTAGCTTTGTTCGTAGTGATGCTTTCTAAGGCCCACTGATTTCACATTCCAGGATGTCTGGCTCTAGGTGAGTGATCACACCATCATGATTATCTGGGTCGTGTGTCAGTAATAATTTTTTAAAAAATTAGTAAATGCTCTTTTACGAATCAGGGACACTGAAGGGTTAATATTTAACCCAAATGAAATATCCTAGTTTCGGTTTTTTCAGTGGTGCTAGATTTTTGCTGGATTGTTTTTTCCTAAACCATCTGTTAAATGATTCCTTCACAGTCATCTCAATAAATATCTCTTATGTTGACTGGAAATTTCAGTAAGTAGTTACTTATTGATGTTACTTGGTGCTGACTCCAAACTAAGAAATGAGTAAGAGAAAAGCCATCACTACCTCATGCAATGCAGGAGCTTGTCCTGCCGGTCACATCAAGTGCTCCCCTCAAGTGCGTTAATTAGTGATGGTTGTGGACTGATGCCCAGCTTGTCACCTTACTGATGTATCACCACAGTTTGTGCCTAGAGGAGAAATGTTAAGTTGCCAAATGTTGGAGAAATATTTTTTGAGGAAGACAGGCACAGCTTTTCAAAAGCATTAGTAAGCATAATCATTCTCATTTATTTCCTCAAAAAGTTATTGAAAACCTACCAGGGACCAGGCCTAAGGGCTACGATTTATGGTTATTTCAGGTGTTCTCAGTCAATCCAAACAGGAGACGGCCTGCACAGTCCCAGAGTGGACCAGCTGACATTCAAAGACAGAGGCTAAATTTATTCTCTGCTTCACGACTGGGGAAACTAATTACCATTGTATGTATTAAGATTCATTTCTTTTCTGTAGAACAGACACTAGGAAAAGATTATCATCAGTAATTTAGATTCACTGAATTAATTAATTAATTGAATAAACCTGCATATGCAGCTTGGGTAGGTGAAGAATTACAGATGATGTCAAAGTAATTTAACAACATAAGCTAGAACTGATAGATGCCCACTTAAACACTCTTGAATAGTTTTATAAACAAAACAAAATGAAACAGCAAAAAAAAAAAAAAAAAATCTTACCATAATCACAGGCCTAAAATGTAAAATAAAGTTTATTCTCAATTTACGGTTTCCCAAAGGCATCCAACAATGATTATCAAAAGGGTTGCTGCTGCTGCTGCTAAGTCGCTTCAGTCGTGTCCAACTCTGTGCGACCCCGTAGATGGCAGCCCACCAGGGTCCCCCGTCCCTGGGATTCTCCAGGCAAGAACACTGGAGTGGGTTGCCATTGCCTTCTCTGATCAAAAGGATTAGGAGCTAGAAACAGCAGAATTTAAACCGATCCAACCCTCTGAAGCACCTGACCCTGCAATCTGCTGCCTCCCCTGCCCCTTAGAGAGTAAGGAGAGAATCAGAAAGGCTGTGGTTCCTCCCCAGCTGCTGCTGCATCGCTTCAGTCATGTCCGACTCTGTGCGACCCCACAGACAGGAGCCCACCAGGCCCCACCATCCCTGGGATTCTCCAGGCAAGAACACTGGAGTGGGTTGCCATTTCCTCCTCCAATGCATGAAAGTGAAAAGTGAAAATGAAGTCGGCCAGTCGTGTCTGACTCCTAGTGACCCCATGGACTGCAGCCCACCAGGCTCCTCCATCCATGGGATTCTCCAGGCAAGAGTACTGGAGTGGGTTGCCATTGCCTTCTCCTCCTCCCCAGCCCCACCCCGCAAACGCTGGCGTAGAGGGACGAGGGGAAGGGCAAGGTGTCTGGGATAGGTAGCACAATTGACTGGGGGTAGGGTGTGATTCGGAGAAGGCAATGGCACCCCACTCCAATACTTTTGCCTAGAAAATCCCATGGACAGAGGAGCCTGGTAGGCTGCAGTCCATGGGGTCGCTAGAGTCGGACACAACCGAGCAACTTCACTTTCTCTTTTCATTTTCATGCATTGGAGAAGGAAATGGCAACCCACTCCAGCGTTCTTGCCTGGAGAATCCCAGGGACGGGGAAGCCTGGTGCGCTGCCGTCTATGGGGTCGCACAGAGTCGGACACGACTGAAGCGACTTAGCAGCAGCAGCAGCAGGGTGTGATTTCAGAGACAAGCCCCAAGTGCACGATGGATGCAGAGATTGGAAGCAATGCGAGGCTGGTCGTCTGAGATCTCAGTGTATCCCTGGAGTCTCCTCCTGTGACCACACTCACCCCTGCTTTTCTTCTGTTGCCCTGCTTAGGTTGGGAAGAGAGAACCGGGATCAGAGGAGAACCTAGTGTTTCGCACTCCTGGGTAATGGCAACAGAGGAGGAAGGCTGTTGGATGTGACTCCTGGGCCCCCACCCTCCGGGTCAACCGCACAATGAGCAGACTTACAAGAATGAAATCCAAGAAACCACCTGGGCGACCTTACTCTGACTCTTCCTTTATTGGTCGTGCTCTGCTTGTTTCAAATTTCCCTTTCTTTCTCTATCAGCCACCCTTTTACAATGGCTATTAGGAGACTTTGCTAAATTAGGTGTTTTGATTTTAATTTAGCAGGTTTTGGAAAGCCCTGCTGTGTTAGAGACCGCTGGTTTTCCCCATACCTGTTTTTTTGTCCTTGGTAATAGAAATCCTAGGGGAAACCCAGAGTCACAACTACACTTCCCAGTACCCCTTACAGCTCCCTGTGGCCCTGTGACTAAGTCCTGGTCAACGGGAAATAAATGGCAGGTGTGCAGCAACTTTTGGGAGGATCTCAAGAGGAGAGAGCATCCCTTGCTCCCTGCCCTCATGCTTCTGCTGGTGGGAATGTGGAATATGGGCAAGATGCTAGAACTCAAGCACCAGCTGGGACCAGATGTTGATGCTGGTGAAGCCACAAGATTAAAAGAGCCTGGGGTCCTGCCAGTAAGGGAGCTCCTCTAGCGACTCTACCGTAACCGATCTGAGGGCCCAATAAGGTCTCTCTGATTCCAGCCTTTGCCATTTTGGGTTTTCTGTTACTCACACCTAAGCCTAACTGATACATGCGGCGTAACTGGATTTAAGTTAAAATAGCAGGTCACATTGTTCGAATACTTGGTCTGTTCCAGGTAGGGTTTTAAGAGTTTTAGGTTTATTAACTCATTTAATACAACCCTGTGAGAAGTACTATTATTGGATGGCATCACTGACTCAATGGACGTGAGTTTGAAGCAAGCTCCAGGAGATGCTGAAGGACAGGGAAGCCTGGTGTGCTGCAGTCCATGGGGTTGCAAAGAGTCAGACACAACTGAGGGACAGCACAACAATATAAGTACTATTATTCTTCTCATCTTAGGATGAGAGAACACTGTGAGGCTAAGTTACTTGCTCTAGGTCACACAGCTAGTGGATGGCAGTGTTAGAACCTGAGCCCAGGCAGCATGACTCCCAGGTGTGTTCAATCTCATTTTCTGCAACAGAAGTTGGTGAACTTCAGCCTGCGGTCAAATCCAGCCTGATGTCTCATTATAAATCTATTTATTAATTAGAACACAGACACGCACACCATGCAAATGCACGCGCACACACACACTTTGTTCTACTGTTGATATCTATTGGGTTGGCCAAACAGTTTATTCAGGTTTTTCCATAAGGTCATATCTATCTATCTCTATCTATGTTTCTATACTGTTATACATTAACATGAACCCCAATAACAGATATTTATGATCCCTTGAAGGCAGGACTTGATGACTATGATGTCTAAATGTTATGGTCCTGAGATGTTGCTACCAAAACACTCTGAACCCTAGGGTCTATAGCTATATTTAGTCAAAACAAACAAACAAACTAATTAAAATAAGATGCCCAGTCAAATTTGAATTTCAAATAAACATGCATTTTTTTTTTTTTTTTAGTATAAGTGTTTCGCCTCTCTCACAACTATTGCATGAAGCATACTTATACTAAGAAAGTTATTTGCCATTGACCTGAAATTTAAATCTACCTGGGAGTCCTGGCAAATTTAATTGCCAGCTCCAAGGTCCCAATTCAGTGCTGTCAAGGAGGACAGAATTCTGGGAAACTGGCGTCCAGTTGGATGTTCACAATCCTGTTCCTGGGAGGAAGAAATACATCCAGCTAGGAGGCCAAGTTCATGAGCCTCCCAGAGAGTCACCAGCTGGACACTAGTAAAGAAAATATTCCTTTTGAGAGCTCCTATGAAAATAATATTTAGCTTTATCAGAAGCTTTATATAGGAGTGCACTCTGTAATTATTCATTTGTTAATTGCCACAGCATCCTGTTGTGGTTGGTAGATAATGCTACTGGCCTCATTTTGCGATGGAGTCAGCAGGGGCAGAGGAGGAGGTGGCTGACTCACAAGGAAGCCCAGCCAGCCGGGAGAGGCCAGGCAGGGAGCTCAGGTGGGGGCCTGGAATCCCGAGCTGCGGGTTCTCAGGCGGGCTCGCCCAGGGCCGGCCCTAGCGACAGGAAAGCCCCCACAAAATCAGAGAAGAGGAAGAAAATAGATGCTCTGAAACCCGTGAAAATGCCACATTCTAAACAGCCCTATTGTTAAATAAAACAGACCAGAACAAAAAAAATATAGAAAGAGAACTGTCCAAGGCAGAATTTTTTTCCCCCTAGAGGAGGAATAGTCTGCTGACCCTTTGTTTCTCCCCAAGCAGTGGTGAATTCTCTTGTCAGTGCCTGGAAAAAAGACCATAAGAGAAGCAAAATTGTCCCACCTGTAAAACCTATGGGCATTAATTGAGTACCTCCTATACTGGGCAGTTTCATATTTGACCGAATTTAATCTTTGCAACTAGTCTGCATGTCCCCACTTTGCTGCTGCTGCTGCTAAGTCACTTCAGTTGTGTCCGACTCTGTGCAGCCCCAGAGACGGCAGCCCACCAGGCTCCCCTGTCCCTGAGATTCTCCAGGCAAGAACACTGGAGTGGGTTGCCATTTCCTTCTCCAATGCATGAAAGTGAAAAGTGAAAGTGAAGTCGCTCAGTCGTATCCGACTCTTAGCGACCCCATGGACTGCAGCCTACCAGGTTCCTCCATCCATGGGATTTTCCAGGAAAGAATACTGGAGTGGGATGCCATTGCCTTCTCCAGTCTCCACTTTATGGATGTGTTATTCGCTCAATCATGTCCACCTCTTTGTAATCCCATGGACAGCAGCCCACCAGACTCCTCTATCCATGAAATTCTCCAGGCAAGAATCCTAGAGTGGGGAGCCATTACTTTTTCCAGGGAATCTTCTGGACCCAGGGATCAAACCCAGGTCTCCTGCATTGCAGGCAGATTCTTTACCATCTGAGCCACCAGGGGAGCCCACTTTATGGATGAGAAGGTTTAGGTTCAAAGGGCCCAAGAGCCTTTAGAGACATACACTGCTGTGAAGTAGAGGGGCTGAGATTCAAGCCTAGGTCTTGCCTGACTGGAGTGCATGTACCATTTTCTGGGTAGATCTTTCCACCCAGATACAGGGGGAAAAAATCAGCATTTTTTTCTGACCCACCCAAATCTAACTAAATTGTCTTTTCTAATACTGTTTAAATTACATTTTGCCTGTTTGTCTCATGAATTCTAAAGCAATCTCAGGACAAGGGCCAGGCACAGCTACCCAGAGAGTTGTTCCAAGGCTCCAGGCTCTGTAATAATGCTCCCCCAAACACTATCCTGGCAGGTCTCCCCACAAAATAAGCAAACAGAAGTAAGGGATTTTCCTGATATCATAAGGACCAGAGGTGGGACTAGAACATATCTTTCAACTCTTGCCATGTCCTTGGAAAAGGCTGAGAAAATTACAGCAATCATCCCTAATCTGCAACTTGATTAATGCCCATTTTTCTTTATATGTTTTCTATGCCCTATCCCACGACAGTTGGGGAAAAGACTCCCTGCAAATTCCCTTTTAAGGGCTCTCTTGTTCTGGAGTGGGTAGAATCCCCCCACTACTCTCCTCTGACCCACCCACCCAGCCTCCTTCCCTCTCTTCCCTTTAGGAACCTGGAACCTGCCCGTTCAGGCCAGACAGGTGGTGTTCCCACCCCACAGGATGCCCACCTGACCACCTCCATACTGTAGGTTAACGGAGTTAGAGAAGGCAAGGTTCGGAAAAAGAATGAGACAGGCACTTTACGGGAACAGATCACCTTTTATGAGGTGAGAAGGGGCAGCAGTCAGACCAGTGAGCTGCTGCACTTACCCAAGAAAAGAGTAAGTATATATAGGCACGTATGTGGAAATCTACTGTCTTAAGGGGGCCTGTTCTTCTCCAAGGCTGTTCTGGTTAGTTATCTCTTAAACGGCTGGGGCAAGGAATTCTGGAGATCAGCCAGAGGCTGGGAGCTGGGCAAAATCAACCTTAAAGTCCATTTTTTTCCTTTGGGTGAGAGAGTTCTTTGTTTTGCATAGAATGGTGGGGAGGACCTAGAGGGGAATTTTAACTCCAGGCTATTTTGAACCTCTTAACCTTCCTTCACACACTTCCACCCCGCTGGTTCCTCCTAGGTGCCAGCACAGGGCAGTGGATCCGGCTTAAAGCCAGATTGCTTTTGTATCCCTTGGACCTGGATTCCAACTTTACCACTGCCCAACTGTGTGACTTTGGGAAAGACACTACATTTGGAAAGTCCATTTTCTAATTCTAATTAATAGATCTCCAAACTGGGGGTGAAACATGAGTGTGATCCTGACGGCTGGGTCCATCAGCACCTCCTCGGCTCCTAACCACCCTTGAGTCTGCCTTGGGAGCCCCAACTTCTGGAGGAGACGGGGCATCTGCCCCCGGAGTGTAGACTCAGAGGGGAGCAGGCCCAAACCTCAGGACATTGGCCTGGCCTGGAGGGAGGAAGAATGGGGCCAGGGAAAGCCTGCTCTGGGTCCTGAGTTTTAAAAATGTCCAAGGTGCTGCACAAAGACACAGAGAGAAAGGCCCACCCTGGGAAAGACTGTGTGACAAGGAAGGCCGGGATGGGAAGGGTGTATCTAGAGACCAAGAAGCACTAGCGGCTGGGAGAGTGACCTGGGCCTCTAGAGAGACCCAACTCTGCCGCTACCCTGGCTTTAGCCTTCCTGCCTCCAGAACCATTCAAAAATACATTGCTGCTGCTGTAAAGCCTGTAGTTTGTGGTCCCGTGCTGCAGAAACTCCAAGGCACCAATACAGATGCTGTACTGGGCTTCCCAGGTGGCCCAGGGGTAAAGAATCCACCTACAAATACAGGGGACGCAAGAGACGGGAGTTTGATCCCCCCGACCTGGAAGATCCCCTGGAGAAGGGAATGGCAACCCATTCCAGCATTCTTGCCTAGAGAATCCCGTAGACAGAGGAGCCTGGAGGGCTACTGTCTATGGGTTACAAGAAGTCGGATATAACTGAGCAGCATACACCAATAGTATCACTTTATCTGTGCGGGCACACTTAGGGGAATACTGGCTGACATCAAAGAGTGGTCCCTAGAGACCCACGGGCAGTCTGCTACTCTGGATGAGTCCTGGGCTGCTTCCTCCACGTGAACCTCAGAGTGACCCAGTTCACTGACTCCTCTCTCTTCCCCACTCACCCCACCTCCGTGCCTCTTTTCTTCCAAGGGGAAAACACCAGTTCCTTCATCTTATTTCCCAGGTGGCTCAGATGGTAAAGTATCTGCCTACAATGCGGGAGACCTGGGTTCAATCCCTGGGTTGGGAAGATCTCCTGGAGAAGGAAATGGCAACCCACTCCAGTATTCTTGCCTGGAAAATCCCATGGATGGAAGAGCCTGGTGGACTGCAGTCCATGGGGTCGCAGGACACGACTGAGTGACTTCACTTTCACTTTCTTTACATCGTGGTCATAGGCAGGGCGGTGTAGCCAACTCTTATCCCCCAGTTCTCAGAGTTACTTGAGTGACTTATCAGAAGAATAAAGGCTGTTTTTAAGGAAATACATGAAGATTCACGCAGATAATCCTCTGTTAGCAGCTGCTTAAAATATACATGTTGTTGAATGATTACAACATGTAAATTACAAACAGCAAGTAGGGATTAGTTTCATTTACATCTAGGGAAACTGAGGCTCTGGCAGGTTAAACAACTTGCCCAAGATGGATCTGAGGTTTAAACCGAAACTATCTGACGGGCCACCGTCCATAGGGTCACAAAGGGTCGGACATAGCTGAGCGACTGAACACAACAACAATATGACTTCCCAGCCCT
Source organism: Tragelaphus eurycerus (assembly GCA_935064755.1). Taxonomy (NCBI): domain Eukaryota; kingdom Metazoa; phylum Chordata; class Mammalia; order Artiodactyla; family Bovidae; genus Tragelaphus; species Tragelaphus eurycerus. Next base: position 16,770,375 of record CAKXYN010000039.1, on the reverse strand, counting down.
TCCTTTTAAGCACATAACCAAGTTGGTTTCAACAGATGTAGCCTTGTAAACATTTGGAGGGGCTTGCCAAATTTCCCCTATTCTTCCTATAATATTAGTATTTTATAGAAGCTTGCTGCTGTAAGTGGATTTAAGAAACTCATAACGGTGATCTGCAGCTCAGTTATTCTTAATAGTTTATTTTCTCATTTAATAGTGAAAGAAAATAATTATTTTGTCCTGAGCCTATAAACCCGCATAACAATTCTATCTGTTGATGCTTCCTTGAATAATCAGTTAAAGGTGTTGTTATACCTTAGCTTTTGTAAAGGACAGTCTTTTCCTTTTTCCTGAAGTTCAAGCATAGGAGTTTTCGCAGATTTTCTTTTAAATCCTTACAATAATAATTTACTTTCAAGTGAAAATTTTGTGTAACCTGAGATTTTTTAGCCAAATAAAATAATAAATCACTGATTAAAAAAAAACATATATCTTCTGCCAAATGGTATGCTCAATTGTGTGCTGTGCTAAGTTGCTTCAGTCGTGTCCGACTCTGTGCAATCCTATGGACTGTAGACCACCAGGCTCCTGTGTCCATGGGATTCTCCAGCAAGAATACTGGAGTGGGTTACCATGCCCGCCTCCCGGGAATCTTCTGACCCAGGGATTGAACCCACATCTCTTAGGTTTAACTTGCATTGGCAGGTGGGTTCTTTACCACTAGCGCCACCTGGGATACCCAATTACTAAACTAAACGAAACTTGGGTGAGGGAAATTCCTGTTTTACTCAAGTAACAAACCTAGAGCTAATGTTATTAAGATGCCCTCAATCTACTGACGGAGAAGGCAATGGCACCCCACTCCAGTACTCTTGCTTGGAAAGTCCCATGGATGGAGGAGCCTGGTGGGCTGCAGTCCATGGGGTCGCTAAGGGTCGGACACGACTGAGCGACTTCACTTTCACCTTTCACTTTTATTCATTGGAGAAGGAAATGGCAACCCACTCCAGTGTTATTGCCTGGAGAATCCCAGGGAGGGGGGAGCCTGGTAGGCTACCGTCTATGGGGTCGCACAGAGTTGGACACGACTGAAGTGACTTAGCTGCAATCTACTGACTGCCTCCAAGGCTCGTACACCGTAAATCTTATGTCTTTTTGGTCTCAGGAACTTTAATCACAGACCTTCCTTGATGCACTCACAGACAAACTGCACTGACCAGAGCCCACTCAGCCTTCTTTAGACTCCCATCCTGCCTGACAGGGTAAATCGAGGATTGCAAGGCCCTGGATAGAGTCCAAGTATCGCTAACTGAGCGAAGTCCCTGCATAAACATGTAGCAGACGGTTGCATGTTACTGGGGATGTAATTTGGGCTTCCCTTGTGGTTCAGCTGGTAAAGAATCGCCTGCCATGTGGGAAACCTGGGTTCGATCCCTGGGTTGGGAAGATTCCCTGGGGAAGGGCAAGGCTACCCACTCCAGTATTGTGGCCTGGAGAATTCCATGGACTGTATAGTCTACAGGGTTGCAAAGAGTTGGACAGGACTGAGTTATTTTCACACAGTTTTCAAGATGGAAAAGCAGGGGCCTGTGGTCAAAAATGGTTAAGTATTTCAAGACAGTGACAGCAGAGCCTTCAACCAAGCCCTGGACCCTTCCGAGCACAGGCTTGTGCCACTGCACAGATCCCATGCCTAGAAGCTGGCATGACCCTGGGGGTCATCCTTCCAGCTTTCAGACTCCTCCTTCTACAACCACTCTGGGCCCCTCACCACCATTCATTCAGTCACCAAGTTCCACTGGTACTGTCACCTAGATCCTTGCAAACACACCTACGTTCCCATCTCCCTCTCCAGATGTCTCTCCCCTCCAGCTCCTCCCTTCTGCAGTGGCCCCCCACCGCCCCCCGACCTGCTCTCTGCTGCCCTCCCAGCTCATGGCAGGGGTCTTGTCCTGTGCCCATGGACCAGCCTGGGACAGCTTCTCACGGCTCTTGGTGGAAGCTCCCAGACCAGAACAGGGACCTTCAGACCATGCCCTTTCTGTGCCCCGCACCCTTCCCCAGCATCCTTGTCTCCTGCCTCGCCCTCCCTGACCCCAGCTATTTTCATCACCTGACCTTCTCTCTGCTGTCCTTCAAGGAGGATGCTCCCACCTCCAGGCCTTCCCCTGGGACGCTGTTTCTGCTTCCTTCCTGTGTCTCCACCTGCCTCACTTGTAGCCATCAGCAGGTTTTGGCTTAGGTATCACATCCTCCCCACTCCAGGATCCTTGCCTGGAGAATCCCATGGACGGAGGAGCCTGGCGGGCTACAGTCCATGGGGTCACAAAGAGTCAGACACAACTGAAGTGACAGCATGGATGCACATAATCTCCTTAGGAGGCTTTCCCTGCCTCTCAGACAAGCATAGATCTCCTGGCGAGCCACTCACCCAGCATGCTCTCTGCCAGGTGGTGTAACCCATTACACCTGCTGAGTGCATTTTCTATCCATGAAGGTGGGGTCCTCCCTGGCCTTGTTCCCAGGGTACCTGCACAGTGGTGGAAACTTTACAGGTGTTTGTTGGTGGATGGGTTGGTTGATTCAAGGCTCTCACAGATTCAGTATCCTGGAGGAGGAAGACAGTGTACTGTCATATAGTCATGAGGGAAACGGGCTTGCGATTGCTGCTACTGTGTAAAAGCAGTGGGGTGGAGAATGTTCTGGGCAGCGGGTGGCTCTGCTGAGTGACAGTATGACCCATCCGAACAAGCCCTGCTCATTGAAGATGCCCACTGCTTGTGTTGCTGTTCAGTGAGTTTTCAAAGGTACTGTTCTGGGATTATGTGTGACTGTATTATTATTCTTTTTAATTCCCCTCTATTTTTCTAGTTAGTGACAATATGCATGTATTATCAATACTTTGACAATCGTGATGAACCACCCCTCCCTAGCAAATTTTGCTAAAAAAAAAAAAGTACCAGGCAAGAGGAATTTCCTTTGGGGGTTCATTTTCTTTGCAAATATGTTTCCTCTGGCTGGAAAGGGGAAACGTCCTTCCTCCTCTGCTCCACACATCACCAAAGAAAGAGTCTGAAGAGGAAGTTAGTTCTAGTGTCAATGCTGCCAAGCAATAATCTTTTAACACGTACATGCATGCTAAGTCATTTCAGTCGTGTCTGACTCTTTGCGACCCCATGGACTGTAGCCCGCCAGGCTCCTCTGTCCATGGGATTCTCCAGGCAAGAATACAGGAGTGGGTTGCTGTGCCCTCCTCCAGGGGATCTTCCAGACCCAGGGATTGAACCTATATCTCTTATGTCTCCTGCATTGGCATGCGGGTTCTTTACCTGGGAAGCCCAATATTCTTTTAACAAAGTTATCTAAAAGGAAAAAAGCAAACACAGCCATAAAGCTGGACCATGAGTGGTGCTGATCCCCAGGGACGGTGCTTACTGCTTCTGAGGTCCTAAACTGAGAGAAAATTGAGGGCAGCCTCCTATCAGTCCAGGGTCATGGCTGTGTAAGCAATGGTTAATAGCCTCGCTGATGTCCTCAAACACTTCCCCCCGTCCTGTTATCTTTGTATTCTGCTCTATAGACAAGAAAAGGAACATGTATTTTAAAAAGTCTACAGAGTCGATTAGGCAGGGATCAGAAAGTCTAGGAATGCTTAAGGTTAGGTGTGCATGGGGCAGGTCAGAGCAGCACCTGATGGGCTTACCCAGGACTAAGGAGTTATCTGGCCCTGGCATTAAAACTGAGGTGGTCTGGACACAGCAGGGTGAGTTCATCACCCGGCCTGCCATCTGATGGTTTGTGGTTCCAGCAGGGTCTCTCCCGGGCCCAGTCCCCAGCATGACGTCCCCACTGTGAAGCCACATGGCTCAGCATTTCTCCCCAGTCTCCACCTGAGCATGGCCATTTCCCAGGGCCTTTTTGAGAATCAACTCTGGCTGGAAGTGGGCTGCTGCTAAGTCGCTTCTGTCGTGTCCGACTCTGTGCGACCCCATAGACGGAAGCTCACCAGGCTCCCCTGTCCCTGGGATTCTCCAGGCAAGAACACTGGAGTGGGTTGCCATTTCCTTCTCCAAAGAATTTGATCTGCAGCATGCCATTTACTCTTTATTTTCTAGAATGAAACCCCTTTAACTTTGTTTCAAAATGTTTTGTGATTAAAGAGAAAACAGGATCCTGATCTGAAGTGAGATTTTGATACATTTGAACTGTCAAAATAATTTCCTTTAAGTTGCACTGAATGCAAATTTCAGTTCCTAAAACATCCGAATAATGCAACACGTCTGAAGGGAAGGAGGTTTGATTCATCTCTTTTCCTAAAATGATGACCCAGTAGGAAAATTGCTGAAAAACACTTTGGGGGTTCCTGCCCAACATGGAGCCATACTGGCTGTCAGAATGATTTTGCTTTTTCTGTTGCAGGGAGTGGAAGACAGGAAAGTTTGGGTAAGTTCCAAGTGAGGACCGTCCAAAAATAATTTGTATGAAGCAACATTTCATACCTACTACCTCCCAGTGTTTCCAGGGTCCCAAGAGTAGATGACATTGTCATCCTGGCTCTAGTGAGAAAAATCTCAGACTTAAGCGGCCCAAGGACAGACGTCCAGGCTTGGTTGTATCCAGAGTCAGCTGTATTCCCACTATTGCCAGGCCAAAGCTTCTCTTCCTGAGAGGGGAAAGCATGTTTTCTTCCTGTTTTCTAGTTCTTGTGCTAGATCAACCAATCAGAGCTCGGAAGTTATGTTGCCAGAGAGCTAAACACCACTGGCTGAGTATGAGAGCGTGTCAGCAACTGCTTTTCATTTCTCAAGAAAGATTCTCTAAGTATATCCATTCTTTGGAGAATTGTTTTTTGTAGATTACAGAGAACTCTCACATTTGTTGGGAAGAGGAAGAAGAACAGGAGCACTAATAACAGTAATAGGGATAATAATAAAAGTGCCTCTTTCATAGGGCTTGTAACACATCAGGTGCATTTACTGTAATTTTTTTTCTAACTTTTAAAACAATCCAATGAGGACACCGAGGCTCCAAGAAGTGACCGATCTGGGACTTTAACCCAAGAGTAACCCCAAATTTTGAGGCTTCCGTGGTGACTCAATGGTAAAGAATCCCACATGCCAGTTCAGGAGATGTGGGTTCGATCCCTGGGTTGGGAAGATCCCCTTGGAAAGGAAATGGCAACACACTCCAGTATTCTTGCCTGGGGAATCCCATTGTCAGAGGATCCTGGTGGGCTACAGTCCATGGGGTTGCAAAGGAGTTGGACATGACTTAGCAACTCAACAGCAACAACCCCAAAGTTCAGGGTTTTTGTGTTTTATCACAATATCAATCTTTAGTTGGTTTCTCTCATTTTACAGTTGACGAAACTAAGATGCATTGAGGCTAAAAAACGTGCCGAGTTCACATCCTTAGAGGGAACAGGATCAGACCTCACACCCAAGTTGCCAGAAGCCTCTCCGCAGAGAACTCAGTACTAGTGCCTGTGAGATGCTGCGAGGCTTTAGATGCAAATCTGTTTAATACATTCTTAAGTACAGCTAATACAGCTGTACATTTTCAAGTACAGCTAACGGGAAAGATTTCTTCGTTTCACTTTCCAGGAGAAGGGCCAGTGAGTGTGTAAGCCTGTGTGGGGAGGGAACCCCTGCTCACACTGCTGTGGACAGGAGGCGGGGGACACAGGCCAGCCCAACCCCTTGGAAGATGGAGACAAGAAATGGGCATCGCTGTAAGCTGGGTGGATGATCCAGTATGTGTCCAGGTGTCAGAATCCAAGCTAAGTTAGGATGAAGCGTTATAATGACATCTAAATAATTACCATGGCACACTTGAACAGTGCCTGAATTAGAGAAAAGATACTTAACCAACTATTTATTTCATGCAAATCTTCCAGAAAATATTAAAAATATGTATGTAACGTAAATATCGTCTTTATTGTTGCTGTGAGCTGTTTCTAAAATTCCAAACATTTTTGTATTGATAACATAGTGGGCAAATGTGCTAAAGTACTGGCAGCTGACTCCAACGATGGCCCAAGACCCTTTGTACGTTTCTGGGTACAAAGGCGTCTGGAACCATAGACCTCCCTTGATAATATCTGACTTGTTTCCAGATCTCCCTTGTGAATAAATATTATGGTCTTTTTGCAAGAGAAACAGGATGGAAGATTAACAGATGTGAAATTTTTGGCTTCTAATGGTGGATTATGAACTATCTACCTCAGATCTTCTCCCTCCAGGAAATTACCAAACTACATTCAAATGATAAAACAAATAAATTAAAAAAACAAACACCTCAAAGTCCCCCTCCCCCTCATTGTAGCTGTGCAGCTCAGTTCATTTCTGCAATGGTGGGGCTAGGAATATGAGCAAAAATACTTGCCCTTAAGGATTTCAGATCTAATCCATTGTGGAGAGCAGGATCTGAGTCAGGCAGTCTCCTTCAGATTTGAAAAGGCTTATTAGCTCTTGGCTTGACTCTTGGTCCCTTTCAGAGAATCTCTGTCACAGGTTTAGAGTCAGCCTTTGTTACTATTTTGAGTTGAGTTGGATCACGTCCATGCAAACTCTGAAAGCATTGGTATCTGTAATTATATTTTGCAAGAGGTATTAGGCCCTGCCAGCACATTATACAGTATAGTGTTGCAAGGCAAGAGCTGTAACTTTTGGACACATGGTTATTTAACTCCATACAGTACAGAGAAAGAGCCTTAGTCACGTTTGGCCTCCACAAGGAGGTGCCAGGGCCACTCCACTCCAGCAACATCCCTGCTCTGCCAGGCACATTTATTCACATTTTGTGTCTGCCGCGTGATGGCCCCACCGATGCCAACAAATGATTCACTGTCAGCTCGAAGGGAAAAACAGACTGTGTAGGAAAGGGCCAAATGGTGAGACATCGGGGTTTTTTCTGCCGTCTTTGCTGGGGAACCCTGACCTTATTATCACACATTTGAGGTGGAAATGTGACGTAATTAAACTGATTTACAAAAGCCACATACAGAAACCAGTGTCATGTTTTTTTAGCCTTACTGTGGTTAAGGCTTCCTTCCTCTACACATTCATAGAGAAGGTTTTCGGACATGGCTGGGGGAGAGAAGCAGGCTCCGATAGAAGGTCTGTTTTCTGGTTCCTGCTCCTGGAATTTATACTTTCCCCTTGGTACTACCCAGGAAAAGGCCTTCTTCATCTCAGTTAAATGTGAAGGCTGTGTTTCTCTGCCATCCACCGGCCATTCCAACATTGAAAGCCAATGAGCATGAGCAAAATAATGGTTAGGAAATTGATTCAAAGAGGACCCAGGGATGGGAAATACCACCGCAGACCATGTTTGATCCAGGATATCAGAATTAAAACTAGCTTGATTCAGTGAAGCAACTGACTCTGAAATAGACCCCAAGATGGACACACAAAGCAAATGTAAATTTGCTTCATGCACACACGGAGCTTTAAAAGGCAGGCTGGACACGCCAGTGTGTCCGTGTTTAGCAAGGGACTAGGGTGAGGTTAATGACCCTTGACATCTACTTTGCCTTCGTCCTCTGCTGTAAAAAGCCTGCCTGGTGAGATTCTGGCATGCTGCACAGATACTGTATTTGGAGAACAAGAAGCAGCATGGCTGGGTGGTTTGCATTTGCTCATCTGGATTTGCTAGCAATTAATTGGGATACTTGGTCATGTTTCTTAGTCTAAGTTTCTCAGGATAAAATTTCATACTCTTCACCTCGGTGTTTTGAGGAATTGCCAGTAAGACAGATTGTCAGGCCTGTGGGGAATGTAAGCTGTTAATTGGCATGGGGAGTTGGGCCACTGGCATCCGGCAGGTGTACAGAAAGAGGGGGTGACTTATGGAGAAGGCAGCTTCCACAGGGGAGGAAGCTTACCCAGTGTCTCTCCAGGTAGGAAAAATGAGTCACTGGTGTCGGGGAGAGGAATGCCCCTTCTTCCCTCTTGAATTCTTGTGGCTGGACTAATGATAAAATTGACACAAGAAGGATTAACAGGAGAAAAAGGAAATAATTTAAATCACATACAAGGAGGTCTCAGAGAAACGAGACCTAAGGGAACTCCCTGGCAGTCCGGTGGTTAAGCCTGGGTGCTTTCACAGCTGGGCCTGGGTTCAATCCCTGGTCAGGGAACTAAGATCCTGCAAGCTATGCAGCAAGGCAAAACAAACAAACAAACAAAAAGGCGGGGGTTGGGTGGGGGAGAGAAAAGAAACGGGACCTAAGAAGTAACCAGAGCAGGTAGTGTGCAGCTTTCATACTTTTCAGACAAACAATAAATTTGTGAGTAATTGACATGACCAAGAAATTTGGGCTTGGGGTACTCAATCAAGGATCTAAACAGAGTTTGGGTTTGGGGTAGTAAATTAAAGAAGTAACAGGCTTATCTCTATAGGCTTCTTGGCTGGGTTCCTGGTCTTTGGTGAGAAAGATGTCCTCTGCCTCCAGAGGCAAGGAGAGCACCTTTTGCATGAGAGATTTATTTCCTGCTTTCAGGGCGACAGGAAAGGACAGCCAGAGCACCCCTCTTGGTTGGCCACGTCTTAAGTAACTTTAATTCTAAGTAATCAGTATGCCACGGAGGCACATTTTGGGGCTGCCTGCCCTGGACTCCAACATTAGATTCATGGCTTCCTGCCTGCCTTGCTTCCGGGTTAGCCATCTGAACCCCAGGACCATCTCAAAAGCTAGTTTCTTCAAATCTGATTCGTCCTGTTCCCTTCTTGCCCTGTTTATTAAGCACTCCTTAGGAAGGAGCAAGGGGCTTCGCAGGTGGCTCAGTGGTAAAGACTCTGCCTGCCAACGCAGAAGACACAGGAGACGTGGGTTCAGTCCCTGAGTCGGGAAGATCTCCTGGAGAAGGAAATAGCAATCCACTCCAGTATCCTTGCCTGGAAAATTCCATGGACAAAGAAGCCTGGCGGGCTACAATCCACGGGATTGAAAAGAGTCAGACACCACGTAACATGAGCATGAGAAGGAGGAGAAGGCCCTTTTCCATCTTTCCTTTTGCTTATTTAAATTCCAGGGGAAAGTGTTGGAACTACATGTGGAAAAGTTCTTTCACATTGGGATAGTCTGATCTGGGAGCCTGGGCAGCTTCCCCAGCCCTCTTCCTTCCCTGCCTTGTGACTAAAGACCCTGTCCCTGCTCAGCATCAAAGAAGGCAGATGGATCGCGCCCGAGAGGAGTGGCTGTACATCATCCGTCATCAGCGTGCCAACATCAGTGCCCTCTGGAAGTAACTGTCCACACATTTTCAGGCCGGAAAGAAAAAGTCCATGGTTTACTTTGCAGCACATAATCTGTGTAGAAGGAGCTGAAAACAGGCCATGGGCATTTGGTTTGTTTTCTTTTCCATTTGACTTGGGTGATTCAGTGGGGTTCATAGGATTTCTATAATCCTCCTTTATACAAGAAACATCCACTCTTCAAAAATGCAGCCAAGACAACGAGAAGAGAAGAGGCTTCTGGTTCACATTGGACCTGCCAGTTGGCAAATGGTGTTGGCACTGCTGCCAGAGTCGCCTCTGGAACCGGCTTTTCCTTCCAGAATGGACATCACAGCTCGGAGTGGGTGAGGGAGCTGACCTACCACGTGATCACAGCTGTCTCAGATCCTTTTCACTTTGCTTCCCGAGGTGAGCCCCGCTATGACAGAGCCCCGACCTGGCTTCTTGCCCCACTGAGCTGTTTTCCCAGTTTCTGAGTTCCAGTTTTCACTTTGATGTCCCCAAACATGTCAGAGCACACTGGTGTCTGTGGTGGAAATCAAAATTCCAGGTGTAAATGTCATTTAGCCTCCTCAAATTCCCTTGCTCTGAGCTCCATGCCCCCCTCTTCCTGGATTCTGAGGAACTGGTCCTAGGAAGAAACTGGTTGAAAGTGGTTAGCCCCATTGTCTTTACAGCTGGGGAAACTGAGACTCGGGGCAATTGAGTAGAATACGTCTAAGGTCACACAACTGAAATGCAACAGAACTTGCTTCTAGGCCAAATCTTCCACATCCTGTGTGCTTAAGTCTTTTTTTAAAAAAAAAAACACAAAACTTTCTGATGCTTAAAACCTCTTTCTGCTCCACAGGGCACAGTGCTAGAATAATAGGAAAGTGGTGATTCATAACCAACTTCTGACTTATTTTATTGCACACACAAGCCTTTTGTTTTGTATACCAATTCTTCCAAAGAACGTGTTACATCTTTACAGATGCTCTTAAACTCCAACTGTAGCTGATAGCACCTCAGGGACCCTTGATACAGGAATGGAAAAACAAGACATGCCCCCAGTACTCTAAAAATAAGTGATTCTATGAAACGAACAGCGCAAAAAGGAACTGAATACGTGTGTGTCAGCTGTTCTAATACAATCAGCTGATTACCTAGAATGTTCTCAAAAATACACATGTGCTGGAGTGTGGCCATGAGAGGAGTCTGCCCCAAAGGAGATGTATTTTATCACTGCTGTGGTTTAGAATTGCCACATCCGGTGATAATAAAAAGCGGGCTCATTAGCTTATTTCCCTTTTATTTGTTAATTCTCTACAGACAGAGCTCCCCAGCTCCAACGCCCCCGTCTTCCAGTACACCACCAACTGTAACCAGTGATTCATTGTACCCATCAGCTCAGATTGTTTTGGAATTATTTTAATTGGTCTTTTTTTTTTTCTGTTAAATAAATAAATCTCATTTCCCCCTGCTAGGTGGACAGATTCTGCCCTCCATGGTCTGGTTTCCCCCAGCTGCCTGCAGGTTTTTGTCAGCCAGGCCAGAGGCAATGAAACCTCTTCCCCCAGTTAGGGATTAGCGGCTGGGGTCATCTGCACTTGAGCACAGTGTGAGGACCAGTTGACCACGTTTACCTCTTCCCTGAAATCCAGCTCTGAGTATTGAGCCAGGCCACTGGTACTCCAGTCCCTGTTCCTGCCACCTACTTCCGCTTACTCCTTGGAAGGAAAGTTATGACCAACCTAGATAGCATATTCAAAAGCAGAGACATTACTTTGCCAACAAACGTTCGCCTAGTCAAGGCTATGGCCTTTCCTGTGGTCATGTATGGATGTGAGAGGTGGACTGTGAAGAAGGCTGAGCGCCAAAGAATTGATGCTTTTGAACTGTGGTGTTGGAGAAGACTCTTGAGAGTCCCTTGGACTGCAAGGAGATCCAACCAGTCCATTCTGAAGGAGATCAGCCCTGGGATTTCTTTGGAAGGAATGATGCTAAAGCTGAAACTCTAGTACTTTGGCTACCTCATGCGAAGAGTTGACTCATTGGAGAAGACTCTGATGCTGGGAGGGATTGGGGGCAGGAGGAGAAGGGGATGCCAGAGGATGAGATGGCTGGATGGCATCACTGACTCGATGGACGTGAGTCTGAGTGACCTCCGGGAGTTGGTGATGGATAGGGAGGCCTGGCGTGCTGCAGTTCATGAGGTCGCAAAGAGTCGGACACGACTGAGTGACTGATCTGATCTGATCTGACTTCCTTCCTGTCCTCAGATCCTCTGAATCCTCACTGGCTGGCCCTGACATCAACCTGCGGCCTTTCCTGGTGGCTCAGCAGTAAAGAATCTGTCAATGCAGGAGACATGGGTTTGATCCCTGGGTCGGGAAGATCCCCTGGAGGAGGAAATGGCGACCCATTCCAGTATTCTTGCCTGGGAAATCCCACAGACAGAGGAGCCTGGTTGGCTACAGTCCAAAGGGTTGCAAAGAGTTGGACATGACTGAGCGACTAAATAGCAACATCATCAACCTGGAGATAACTTTTTAGAAAAGTGACCCGAGCATCCCCCTGAAGCGAAGAACTATCCTTGTCTAATCTTTTCACGGTCAGCCCCTCTGCTACACCACAGTGCTTGGATCACTTGGATCACAGCGGCTGTGTGGTGCTGGAGCAGCCAGAGGCCAAGAGGAGCTACCTCCCATCCAAGGTCAGAAACAGTGGCCCTGAGGAGATACCCACGTCCAAGGTCAGGAGCAGCGGCTGTACTTTGCTGAAGCAGCCGTGAAGAGATACTCCACATCCAAGGTAAGAGAAACCCCACTAAGATGGTAGGTGCTGAGAGAGGGCATCAGAGGGCAGACAGACTGAAACCACAATCACAGAAAACTAGCCAATATGATCACATGGACCACAGCCTTGTCTAACTCAATGAAACTAAGCCATGCCTGTGGGGCCACCCAACACAGACGGGTCATGGTGGAGAGTTCTGACAGAATGCGGTCCACTGGAGAAGAGAATGGCAAACCACTTCAGTATTCTTGCCTTGAGAACCCCATGAACAGTATGTTAAGGCAAAATGATAGGATACTGAAAGATGAACTCCCCAGGACGGTAGGTGCCCAATATGCTACTGGAGAACAGTGGAGAAATAACTCCAGAAAGAATGAAGGGATGGAGCTAAAGCAAAAACAATGTCTAGTTGTGGATGTGACTGGTGATAGAAGCAAGGTCCAATGCTGTAAAGAGCAATATTGCATAGGAACCTGGAATGTTTGGTCTATGAGTCAAGGCAAATTGGAAGTGATCAAACAGGAGATGGCAAGAGTGAACATTGACATTCTAGGAATCAGTGAACTAAAATGGACTGGAATGGGTGAATTTAACTCAGATGACTATTACATCTACTACTGTGGGCAGGAATTCCTTAGAAGAAATGGAGTAGCTATCATAGTCAACAAAAGAGTCTGAAATGCAGTACTTGGATCCAGTTTCAAAAATGACAGAATGATCTTTTACGTTTCCAAGTCAAACCATTCTATATCACGGTAATCCAAGTCTATGCCCCAACCAGTAATGCTGAAGAAGCTGAAGTTGAACGGTTCTATGAAGACCTACAAGACCTTCTAGAACTAACACCCCCAAAAGATGTCCTTTTCATTATAGGGGACTGGAATGCAAAAGTAGGAAGTTAAGAAACACCTGGAGTAACAGGCAAATTTGGCCTTAGAGACAGAATGAAGCAGGGCAAAGGTTAACAGAGTTTTGCCAAGAGAATGCACTGGTCATAGCAAACACACTCTTCCAACAACACAAGGGAAGACTCTATACATGGACATCACTAGATAGCCAACACCAAAATCATACTGATTATATTCTTTGCAGCCAAAGATGGAGAAGCTCTATACAGAAAAACAAGACCGGGAGCTGACTGTGGCTCAGATCATGATCTCCTTATTGCCAAATTCAGACTTAAATTGAAGAAAATAGGGAAAACCACTAGACCATTCAGTTATGACCTAAATCAAATCCCTTACAACTATACAGTGGAAGTGACAAATAGATTTAAGGGACTAGATCTGATAAACAGAGTGCCTGATGAACTATGGACGGGGGTTCATGACATTGTACAGGAGACAGGGATCAAGACCATCCCCAAGAAAAAGAAATGCAAAAAGGCAAAATGGTCATCTGAGGAGGCCTTACAAATAGTTGTGAAAAGAAGAGAAGCGAAAAGCAAAGGAGAAAAGGAAAGATATACCCATTTGAAGGCAGAGTTCCAAAGAATAGCAAGTAGAGTTAAGAAAGCCTTCCTCAGTGATCAGTGCAAAGAAATAGAGGAAAGTAATAACATAGGAAAGACTAGAGATCTCTTCAAGAAAATTAGAGATACCAAGGGAACATTTCATGCAAAGATGGGCTCAATAAATGACAGAAATGGTATGGATCTAACAGAAGCAGAAGATACTAAGAAGAGGTGGCAAGAATACACAGAAGAACTGTACAAAAAAGATCTTCATGACCTAGATAATCATGATGCTGTGATCACTCACCTAGAGCCAGACATCCTGGAATGTGAAGTCAAGTGGAACTTAGGAAGCATCACTACGAACAAAGCTAGCGGAGGTGATGGAATTCCAGTTGAGCTATTTCAAATCCTAAAAGATGATGCTGTGAAAGTGCTGCACTCAATATGTCAGCAGATTTGGAAAACTCATCAGTGGCCACAGGCCTGGAGAAGGTCAGTTTTCATTCCAATCCCAAAGAAAGCCAATGCCAAAGAATGCTCAAACTACCGCACAATTGCACTCATCTCACACGCTAGTAAAGTAATGCTCAAAATTCTCCAAGCCAGGCTTCAACCATACGTGAACTGTGAACTTCCAGATGTTCAAGCTGGTTTTAGAAAAGGCGGAGGAACCAGAGACCAAATTGCCAACATCTGCTGGATCATTGAAAAAGCAAAAGAATTCCAGAAAAAAATCTATTTCTGCTTTATTGACCATGCCAAAGCCTTTGACTGTGTGGATCACAATAAACTGTGGAAGATTCTTCAAGAGATGGGAATACCAGACTACCTGACCTGTCTCTTGAGAAACCTGTATACAGGTCAGGAAGCAACGGTCAGAACTGGACGTGGAACAACAGACTGGTTCCAAATAGGAAAAGGAGTACGTCAAGGCTGTATATTGTCACCCTGCTTATTTAACTTATATGCAGAGTACATCATGAGAAACACTGGGCTTGAAGAAGCACAAGCTGGAATCAAGATTGCCAGGAGAAATATAAATAACCTCAGATATGCAGATGACACCACCCTTATGGCAAAAAGTGAAGAGAAACTACAGAGCCTCTTGATGAAAGTGAAAGAGGAGAGTGAAAAAGTTGGCTTCAAGCTCAACATTCAGAAAACGAAGATCATGGCATCTGATCCCATCACTTCATGGCAAACAGATGGGGAAACAGTGGAAACAGTGTAAGACTTTATTTTGGGGGGCTCCAAAATCACTGCAGATGGTGACTACAGCCATGAAATTAAAAGACGCTTACTCCTTGGAAGAAAAGTTATAACCAACCTAGACAGTATATTCAAAAGCAGAGACATTACTTTGTCAACAAAGGTCTGTCTAGTGAAGGCTATGATTTTTACAGTAGTCATGTATGGATGTAAGTGTTGGACTATAAAGAGAGCTGAGCACCAAAGAATTGATGCTTTTGAACTGTGGTGTTGGAGAAGACTCTTGAGAGTCCCTTGGTCTGCAAGGAGAATCAACCAGTCCATCCTAAAGGAAATCAGTCCAGGGTGTTCAATGGAAGGACTGATGTTGAAGCTGAAATTCCAATACTTTAGCCACCTATAGGAAGAGCTGGCTCATTTGAAAAGACCCTGATGCTGGGAGGGATTGGGGGCAGGAGGAGAAAGGGACGACAGAGGATGAGATGGTTGGATGACATCACCGACTCAATGGACATGAGTTTGAGTGAACTCCGGGAGCTGGTGATGGACAGGGAGGCCTGGCATGCTGCAGTCCATGGGGTCACAAGAGCCGGACTCGACCTAGGGACTAAACAAGAGCCCTGACGTGTAACATTTGCACCTGGTATAAATATTCCCACTGTGGCCAGTTTCAGTCCATCACCCTGATGGCCCTGGATGTGGGGGTGGGAAGAGATACCCAGTAGCACAGGGTTATACAATATTTCTGCCACAGAGAGATAATAGATGTTAACAATCTTGACAGATGAGGATACACTAAAAAGTAAATAATTAGGAAGTGATGAGTTGTAGGTGTTTATAACTATTGTTCTTTGTATAATTTATTCAAAGTTTCATATTTATATAATAATTTATTTTTTAATAATGGCTATGTTTAACACCAGCTCTCAGAATTCCTGAAGGTGTAACAGTTGGTTCACCTGCTCCTCCCCGGGGCCGGCTCTGGCACAGCCCTGCCCAGCACATCTCTCAGCCTCCACCCTCCCACGGCTTCAGCTGTGTTTCATTTCACCCTGCCAGTGGGCTGCAGGATCTCAATGCTCCTTCTAGCCAGGGCCATATGACTTCTGTTCCCTTGGTTGCTAAATTCAGTGCATAAATTCCAGCCTTTAGTCTCCTTGGCCTTCCAGGGGTTTATGACACCCCATCCATCTTGAAACTCTGCAACACCATTCTTTCCTTTCTAGCCATTATTTTATTTTATTTTTTGGCCGTGCAATGTGGGATCCCAGTTCCCCAGCCAGGGATTGAACCTGCGCCCCCTGCAGAAGAACAGCAGAGTTTTAACCACAGGACCACCAGGAAAGTCCCTTCTGCCATTATTATTATTATTATTTTATATATAAATTTTTAGTTTCAGCATGGGAACTCTTCGTTGCAGCATATGGGCTCTAATTCCCTGACCAGGAATCAAATCCAGGCCCTCTGCATTGGGAGCTCGGAGTCTTAGCCATTGGATCACTGGGGAAGTCCCCTGCCTTTATTTTTTGAACCTTTTCTGAGGGCTCCTGTTCCTCTGCTGGCACTTTAACTGTGGATGTGCCCCAGGATCTGACCATGGTTTCTTTGGTCTTCCAGCTCCTTCTTTTGAACGTGAATGTTTCCCACATCCATACCTTTGGTGACCTCATGGACTATATAGCCTGTCAGACTCCTTTGTCCATGGGATTGATTGTCTAGGTGAGAATACCGGAGTGGGTAGCCATTTCCCTCTCCAGGGGATCTTCCCGACCCAGGGATCGAACCCAGGTCTCCCACGTTGCAGGCAGACTCTTTACTGTCTGAGCCACCAGGAAAGCCACTTTGGCTCAGATCTCTGTTTTGACCTCCAGACCTACAGGTGTGACTGTCTTTAGCACATCTTTATCTGACCATTTCATAAGCATCTCACACTCAACATGTACCATCATTCCAACCCCGCCCCCCAACCTCTTGTTCTTCCTTTATACTTCTCACCCAGGCATTCGTGCCATCGTTCGTTCCATAAATATTTACTGTACACCTACGACATCCTAGTCACCGTGCCATGTGCTAATTAAGCCACAGTCCTCATGGAACTGATTCACAGGAAATGGCATCACCATCCACCCAGTGACCTAGGCCAGAACCCCAGAGTCATCTTTGAGCCCTGCCTCTCCCACATGACTTATTTATAATCATTTGGTCAGTAGACTTGTCCTCCTCTACTTCCTAAACAAGCCTGGAACCTAACTTCCTCTTCCACCCCCACCATGGCTGTCTTCTCAGGTCCTTATCATTTTTCTCCTGGATTATGCAGGAAGCCCTCCACTCTTCCCATCCAGAGACTCGCTGAATTGGAATCCTTTCTCTACAAGGCTGATCTAACAATATTTCTGGAACCACATTTATGATACAGCCATTGTCCTGTATAACATCCTCCCTGATACCCTCTTAGTCTACAGAACAAAACATATGCTCCTTGGTTTCATGGAAAGACCTTCTATGTGATCCGGGTCCTGTCCACCTCTTGGTCTGCTTGTCCTCATTCCTCTTGGGAGTATTCTCAGGCGATTCCTTCTGTCTAGAATCCCTCTACTGGCTGGCACTACCCCATCCCCATTCCCTTCTTTGCCTGTCTGCTCCTTCCACTCATCCTTCAAAACTCGTCCTGATGTGGAGGCTTCCCTGGTGGTCCAGGGGTTAAGACCCTGCCTTTCAATGGAGAGGGTGCAGGTCTGATCCCCTGGTTGGGGAACTAAGACCCCACATGCTTCAGGGCTGAAAATCAAAGCATGAACTAGAAGTAACGTTGTAACAAATTCAATGAAGGCTTTTAAAATGGTCCACATGAAAACATCTTTAAAACAAACCAAAAAATCTTGTGCTGATTCAAGTCTGCCACTGTGGCTGTGCCACAGGGCTGTCTGTGTCGCGTCCTCCCGGAGGTGGTTGCTGGCCCTCCCAGGCTGCGCTTGGTGACTTGTATCTGCCAAAGCTGTGTCACACTATACAGTAATCATCTGTTTATCGGTCTCCAAGGCAGGTGGCGCAGTTGATAGAGAATCCGCCTGCCAAAGCAGGAGCCTCAAGAAACATGGGTTCGATTCCTGGTTCAGGAAGATCCCCTGGCGTAGGAAATGGCAACCCACTCCAGTATTCTTGCCTGGAGAATCCCATGGACAGAGGAGCCTGGTTGGCTACAGTCCGTGGGGTCACAAAGAGTTGGACACGACTGACAAGTATGCATTAATCATGCTTCTTTGGAAAACGAGCTTGTAGGAGGAGACTGTGTCTTTTATCCCTGACCACAAGGAGTGTGCAGGGCCCCAGAAAGCAGTCAATAAACTCTTGTTGAATGAGTGATTGTGTCAGTGGTGACTGGCTGAGGTGGCCGGGGGCACCGGACCCCAAGTGAACCCTGGGGCTCCATGTAGAGTCGTGGGGCAACCATGATGCACAAAGTCGCTACTTTAGACCATGAGTGCGTGACCTAAGAGAGTGAAGTGGCCAAGCTCTCCACACATAGGTAATAAGTGGTAACTATGATAACGACTGAATATTTTTAGGCACTTAAAGTAGTTTCTGTGTTGTGCTTCACAGTTTACTTTTCTGGACTCCCTTCGTTAACATGATGATTATTATCTTAATTTCCCTGATTGTCACTAGGAAGGGGCATAATTCTGATGGTATAGGTATTTGGGGGGCTTCCCAGGTGGCTCAGTGATAAGGAATCTGCCTGACAATGCAGGAGATGCAGTCTCAATCCCTGGGTCAGGAAGATCTCCTGGAGGAGGAAAGGGCAACCCTCTCCAGTGTTCTTGCCTAAAAAATCCCATGGACAGAGGAGCCTGGCTGACTACATACAGTTCACACAGTCACGGAGAGTCGGACCCGACTAAGCACGGATGGTAGTATAGGTATTTCTAACTGCTGGCTCTCAGGATGTGGATGGGATGGCAGTGTAGGTATGTGTGTGTGTGTGCAGGGGTGATTGGGTATAAAAGATCCAAGATTGTGGATCTTGTGTGGGGTAACGTAGCACACTTGCACACCCACCCTCCCCCCACCCCCGACACACACAATAGCTAAAATCCAAGGGAAATCCTGTCAAACCACCTGAATGATCCCATTGTTCCCAAGCTTTAGGGCTAGGAGCCTGGCCTCATTTGCATATTGGCACCAGTTCCCCACTTGCTGAGATGCTCAGCTTCGTTGCCACTGCCCTCTGCTGTCTGCAGCCAGACCTTCCAATGCATTTGACTATATTGCCAGGAGGAATCAGGTCCAAGTTCCCATAAATATTTCCTCACTGGCTGGAGTATCTCCTACCTGTGCGCTGTTAGAACCTGTGGGGATTCCATCTTGTCTTTAAGGAATGATGTCCATGTTCAGAGAGCTAGAAACTGATAACATTGGAAAAGCATAAATCAGGACTGAAAACTGAAAGAACCTACCATACAATTAAGTTATTGTATCAAGTCAGAGATTGCATGAACCACACAAGGAATCATATTTATGTATAACTTTGTAATTAACAGAAAAAGTGAAAGAAAACAAAGAGAAAATGAGTCTCTCAGTCATGTCTGACTCTTTGCGACCCCATGGCCTATACAGTCCATGGAATTCTCCAGGCCAGAATACTGGAGTGGGTAGCTGTTCCCTTCTCCAGGGCATCTTCCCAATCCAGGGATTGAACCCAGGTCTCCCACAATGCAGGCAGATTCTTTACCAGCTGAGCCACAAGAACTGCAGCATATATTTTCTCATTTAAACCTGTCAACCCACACCAATGAGGATGATATTGATAAAATATCGTAGACTGACATGTTTGCATCAGATATGGCTATTGACCACTGTCTTGTCAGTCAACTAGAAACAAAGTCTAGTTTCAGAGAGAAAAAAATCCCATGAGTATAACTCAGCAGCGTTATCTTTCAGTAGCACCTGATCTTTCTATCCCGGCTCTACCAATAAACTCTGAGAAGATCAAAGCGTGGGATAGAAAGATGCAATTACTGGAAAGGTTACCTGGGGGTGGTGTTCAATTTCTGCTTTGCAACCAAGACCCTAGAAGTTATGAAAAGGGCTTTTTCAGGATGAAAAGCATTTAGCTTTGTTTTTCCCTAGGAATGAAAAATTAAGAGCATCCTGAAGTGTTTTTTTTTTTTAAGATGTGACACAAATTTTTTCAAGCAAGTACTTTTAAATCCTTCACATTCAAGCTTAAATTACAGTGACATTTGTCACATTATTATCTATTTAAGTGAGTTAAATTGAATAATGGGAAAGGGTCCGTTTCTTCCTTTAATCTTGGATGAAAAAGGGCTAACTCCAAAATTATGCGGGTCTATCTATAGTTTCTAGTGCTCCACACATTCAAAGAGAAAGCTCTACAAACTCTGAGCTGGTGTTTTTCTATCCCAAATGCACTCTCTTCCTTACCAGGAGTGACTAACTTTCAGGAATATGGTGCCAAGAAAAGCCCCTAGGAAAGAGAGAAAATAGAATGTTTCCTTGGATATTGTGAAATAGTTTTTTCCCTGGAGCTCCCAGCTTCTCTTACATCTCGGTGGTTAGGACTGGGTCATATGTCTATCTCATGTCTATTGCTAAACCACCCAGTAGCCTGGGGAAATGGGCTACAATGAGCAGTTTGGACGATTCTTTTGGGGTAGAATGGATATTGGGGAGTTAACCACCATTTTGGATACTGTGTGTGGAAACAGTGGTAGCCAGACCAGATGTTTTTTGTTTTTAGGCAGATCAGAGGGCTTGAAGGTCTTTGGTGATTAAGTGAAAGCAAAAAAAGAGACGTGATTACATTTGTACTCCAAATTTGAAGAGCAGGGCACATCTATTATGTACTTGTGGACAATTCATGGTCTCATGGCTAAAATCTTCAATGCCAGGATTCTAAAAAAAAAAAAAAAAAAAAAAAATTTTATTCAGGCTGCGCCGTGTCTTAGTTGGGAGTTTCCCTGGTGACTCAGATGGTAAAAGAGTCCACTTGCCATGCGGGAGACCCAGGTTCAATCCCTGGGTCAAAAAATCCCTTGGAGAAGGGGAAAGATCCTCTTTGGGTTTCTGAGCGGCCCCTGGGATTAATAATGACATTGTCTAAATAACTTCTTCAACTCAGATTTCAATTTACTTTTAGCCAACATAAAAGTCCTCTGATGTGGGACTAGAAGCACCTTATAGGTAAAACAAACCTTTTGACCTTACTTTCCAAGGGGCAGCCACCGAATGCAAGACAATTGGAGTTTGTCTTCTCCAGGATCCATTTGTCTTGTGAGACCAGCAGGGTCCCTGTGGTTCAGAACAATCAGACCTAGGACAGCACTTCCTTTCCCTGAGAGTTTTCCTCTTTCTGGAAATGCCTTAGCTTCCTGAAATAGTTTCTCAGAAGTTGTAACTAAAGAACAGTCAGACCAGTGGAGGGCCAAAGTGAGGCTTGTCAGGAGTCTAGTTGGGAGATGGGGAAGAGATTCCCTAGGTCTTGCCTCTGGATCCTTTCAGTTCTGCTGGCCTTGGGTTTCAGTCTGTCAAGGGACGAGCCTTTAAAACAGGTCTCTAGCAGTAGGTCTACCTTCTCCATTGGCTGTGTCTCTGTTTGTCCCCTTGCACTCTTGTTCTGACTACAGCATTTGAAGTTTTGAGGTTCTGATGGCAGAGTTCTCATTTCGAAATTTTGCTACAGAAATTCAAAGGCATAGAGCAGAGTTACAATGTGCTAATGTCTAGGTATTTGCATGCCCATTTCACACAATGCTATATATATATAGGCCCTGTTTCAAGAAAGCATTCCAGAAAAACATCTACTTCTGCTTCATTCATCTACTTCTGCTTCACAGCCTTTGACTGTGGGGAGCACAACAAACTGGGAAATTCTTAAAAGAGATGGGAATACCAGACCACCTTACCTGCCTCCTTCGAAACCTGTATGCAGGTCAAGAAGCAACAGTTAGAACTGGACATGGAATAACAGACTGGAAAAGGAGTACATCAAGGCTGTATATTGTCATCCTGCTTATTTATCTTATATGCAGAGTACATCATGTGAAATGGCAGGCTGGATGAAGCACAAACTGGAATCAAGATTGCTAGGAGAAATATCAATAACCTCAGATACGCAGATGACACCATCCTTATGGCAGAAAGCAAAGAAGAAATAAAGAGCCTCTTGATGAAAGTGAAAGAGAGAGTGAAAAAGTTAGCTTAAAACTCATCGTTCAAAAAATGAAGATCATGGCATCTGAGCCCCTCACTTCATGGCAAATAGATGGGGAAACAATGGAAATAGTGACAGACTTTATTTTCTTGGGCTCCAAAATCATTGCAGTTGGTTACTGTAGCCATGAAATTAAAAGAAAAGCTATGACCCACATAGACAGCATGTTAAAAAGCAGAGACATTATTTTGTCAACAAAGGTCCATATAGTCAAAGCTATGGTTTTTCCAGTAGTCGTGTATGAATGTGAGAGTTGGACCATAAAGAATACTGAGTGCCAAAGGTTTAATGCTTTTGAACTGTGGTGTTGAAGAAGACTCTTAAGAGTCCCTTGGATTGCAAGGAGATCAAATCAGTCCAGCCTAAAGGAAATCAATCCTGAATATTCACTGGAAGGCCTGAAGCTGAAGCACCAATACTCTGGCCACCTGATGTGAAGAGCCAACTCATTTGAAAGGACCCTGATTCTGGGAAAGATTGAAGGCAGGAGAAGGGGATAACAGAGGATGAGATGGTTGGATTGCTTCACCGACTCAATGGACATAAGTTTGAGCAGACTCCAGGAGATGGTGAAGGACAGGGAGGCCTGGCATGCTGCAGTCCATGGGGTTGCAAAAAGTTGGACACAACTGAGCCACTGAACAACAACAAGAAGAAAGCATTTGTAGGCTTCAAGTCTTAGTAGGCATCCAGGAAGTGCAGACATTGTTAGTAAGTATTCTACCCAACTGCCAACCCGATTCTTCCTTGCCAACAGAACTCTGATGTGTCCAGGTCTCTGTCCTTTTTTTCCCATTTCCAGCCCTATAAGCAGAATCTTGATGACTCTGGGACAATTGCAGTGATCCCAGTGACTGGGTTAGAGTGACTCTATGACCAGTTCTGGCCAGTGAGACATGGGGGAAAATCTGGAGGCTTCTGGGAAATGTTTCTTTGTTTCTTAAAAAATAGTAAAAAAAATAAGTCAAAAAAAATAAAAATAAAAAATAGTCGTAGAAAGAGATGGCTTCCCATTCTCCTCTGAATTTTGTCACACATCTGTTCTTTGTAATCTTAGGATGCGACAATTGTCTGGTGAAGATAAAAGGAACCAGCCCGAGGGCAGAACCTATGAAATTTATATTTGGATATGAATTTATATTCAAATATAAGTCATTTGGATCCTTGAGAATTTTGAGTTGCTGAATTAACCAAGCAGTTCTACCTCTGAACCTCTTGTCATATGAGACTGTATCTCCTTGCTGAGACCAAATTGAGCTAAATCTGAAAGCATCTTAAAGTAATATTCACAATGTGGTCTCATCTGTACTCACAGGTTACTGTGTCCCTTTGCCCCATATCACTTCTTCCACCCTCCATCTCAGCAGGAGTTCATCTAAGATGTGGGGGGTCTCAATGTCTGAAGCTCACCCTGAAGAACAGAAATACATATGGGCCCAGTTATCGCCACTGATGGTAACTGCCCCCATTTCTTTAGCATATCCTTGGTGTGAGGCCAGGGCCAAGCCCTTTGTACACACGATCTTTTTTTTAAATTAATTAATTTTAATTGGAGGCTAATTATTTTACAATCTTGTAGTGGTTTTTGCCATACATTGACATGAATCAGCCATGGGTGTGTACACACCATCTTAATTATTGAAAGGGCTCCATGTTAGTAACTGTAGGATAGGAACATGGTAGGGACTATAATTATTCTCATGTGATTGAAAACTGAAGGTCACAAAAGCTAAGTAGTTTTCTCAAGGTCTCAAATCTAGTAAGTGACAAAGTTAAGGGTGAAACCAGACTGGCCACATCCTAGTCCATCACTCTGAACTCTTCCCCATTCACTAATTGTGGGGACAGCAGACTTGCTGAGGGCAGGGACCTCTGCACCCAATGGTTTCTTAGGATCAATACACAAGTTCCCAGAAAGATATGAAATCTAATTAGACTCTAAAGGTAACTGAGTAAACGTCACTGTTCGACACACATTCTCTTGTGAGTTTTATTTAACCTGTCTGTAATTTAGAGCCTCTATTAGTGAGGTTGTGACAGAGACTTTCCACTGCCTACTTCCTCAGGATATGAGAAGATAAATGTGATAACATTTTATCTAAAAGCATTTTGTGATATTGAGAGGAAAAGTACTATGGAAAGTCAGGCCACTGTTAATGGGATTTTAATAGCTCCTCCCAACTCTTAGGCTATTCATAGTGTAATGGAACATCTTAATTTGTTGAAAATTTTCCATATGGCTCCTTAAACTCTCAAGAGAAAAGGCTCTGTGAAAATGAAAATGAGAAAGCAGATGTATTTTCAGCTACTGGTCAAATATTCTTTAATGCATAAGATTTTGCACTGGACAGAAGATGAGTTTGTGTGAAGGGGCCATTGTTCCTATTGTATAGAGGCATTTGTAAAATAAGCAAAGGATGGACCCTTTCTTAGAGGAAATAGTTCTTGCAGATATCCTATATCTGCACAAATTATTTTTTATTATGTTACTTAAATATGAGCAAAGTAAACCTAGGTACAGATTCCTTATACTGGAAGATCTAATATAATTATAAAACAGATAAATTTACAAATTAGATAAAAACAAAATGGCCAAACCAAAAAACTTAGACTAATAACATTAATTTAATAGTTGGACAGTGTTGTTTTGTTGAAATAAAAGAAACTGGATTTGACAAAGGAAAACTCTACTTTGATTCTAGAAGTTTCAGAGTTCTGGCTCTAGACTCAGACTGGGTTAAAATCCCCACTTTGCTTCTTACCAGCTGTATGACTCTGGGCAAGTTATTTAATCTCCCCGGACTCTGTCCCTTAACAGAAAAATGAAGATAATCAGATCAGATCAGATCAGATCAGTCGCTCAGTCGTGTCCGACTCTTTGCGATCCCATGAACCGCAGCACGCCAGGCCTCCCTGTCCATCACCAACTCCCGGAGGTCACTCAGACTCACATCCATCGAGTCAGTGATGCCATCCAGCCATCTCATCCTCTGTCGTCCCCTTCTCCTCTTGCCCTCAATCCCTCCCAGCATCAGAGTCTTCTCCAATGAGTCAACTCTTCACATGAGGTGGCCAAAGTACTGGTGTTTCAGCTTCAGCATCATTCCTTCCAAAGAAGTCCCAGGACTGATCTCCTTCAGAATGGACTGGCTGGATCTCCTTGTGGTCCAAGGGACTCTCAAGAGTCTTCTCCAACACCACAGTTCAAAAGCAGTCATCTAAGAAAGACCCAGTTTCCCCCCAAGTCAGTCTCTCCCATCAGGAAGCTTCCATAAGCCTCTTATCCTTCTCCATCAGAGGGCACAGACTGAAAACCACAATCACAGAAACCTAACCAATCTGATCACATGGACAACAGCCTTGTCTAATTCAATGAAACTTTGAGCCATGCCACACCAAGACAGATGGGTCATAGTGGAGAGTTCTGACAAAACATGGTCCACTAGAGAAAGGAATGGCAAGCCACTTCAGTATTCTTGCCTTGAGAACCCCATGAACAGTATGAAAAGGCAAAAAGATAGAACACTGAAAGATGAACTCCCCAGGTAGGTAGGTGCCCAATATGCTCCTGGAGAACAGTGGAGAAATAACTCCAGAAAGAATGAAGAGCAAAAACAACACCCAGTTGTGGATGTGACTGGTGATAGAAGTAAAGTCTGATGCTGTAAAGAGCAATATTGCATAGGAACCTGGAATGTTAGGTCCATGAATCAAGGCAAATTGGAAGTGGTCAAATAGGAGAAAGCAAGAGTGAACATCGACATTTTAGGAATCAGTGAACTAAAATGGACTGGAATGGGTGAATTTAACTTAGGTGACCATTATATCTATTACTATGGGCAAGAATCCATTAGAAGAAACAGAGTAGCCATCATAGTCAACAAAAGAGTTTGAAATGCAGTTCTTGGATACAGTCTCAAAAATGACAGAATGATCTCTGTTCATTTCCAAGGTAAATTATTCATATCACAGTAATCCAAGTCTATGCTCCGACCAGTAATGCTGAAGAAGCTGAAGTTGAACAGTTCTATGAAGACCTACAAGACCTTCTAGAACTAACACCCCCAAAAGATGTCCTTTTCATTATAGGGGACTGGAATGCAAAAGTAGGAAGTCAAGAAATACCTGGAATAACAGCCAAATTTGGCTTTGGAGTACAGAATGAAGCAGGGCAAAAGCTAACAGGGTTTTGCCAAGAGAACACACTGTTAAAAGCAAGCACCCTCTTCCAACAACACAAGAGAAGACTCTACACATGGATATCACCAGATGGTCAATACCGAAATCATATTGATTATATTCTTTGCAGCCAAAGATGGAGAAGCTCTATACAGTCAGCAAAAACAAGACCGGGAGCTGACTGTGGCTCAGATCCTGAACTCCTTATTGCCAATTCAGACTTAAATTGAAGAAAGTAGGGAAAACCACTAGACCATTCAGGTATGACCTAAATAAAATCCCTCATGATTATACAGAGAAAGTGAGAAATAGATTAAAGGGATTAGATCTGGCAGAGAGAGTGCCTGAAGAACTACAGGCAGGGGGTTCATGACATTGTACAGGAGGCAGTGATCAAGACCATCCCCAAGAAAAAGAAATGCAAAAAGGCAAAATGGCTGTCTGAGGAGGCCTTACAAAGAGCTATGAAAAGAAGAGCAGTGAACAGCAAAGGAGAAAAGGAAAGATATACCCACATGAAGGCAGAGTTCCAAAGAATTGCAAGGAGAGATAAGAAAGTCTTCCTCAGCGATCAGTGCAAAGAAATAGAGGAAAATAATAGCATGGGAAAGACTAGAGATCTCTTCAAGAAAATTAGAGACACCAAGGAAACATTTCATGCAAAGATGGGCTCCATAAAGGACAGAAATGGTATGGATCTAACAGAAGCAGAAGCTATCAAGAAGAGGTGGCAAAAACACACAGAATAACTACAAAAAAGATCTTTACGACCCAGATAATCGTGATGGTGCGATCACTCACCTAGAGCCAGACATTCTGGAGTGTGAAGTCAAGTGGGCCATAGGAAGCATCACTACGAACAAAGTTAGTGGAGGTGATGGAATTCCAGTTGAGCTATTTCAAATCAATGAAATAATAAAATCACAGCATTTCCAAAAGATAATGCTGTGAAAGTGCTGCACTCAATATGTCAGCAAATTTGGAAAACTCAGCAGTGGCCACAGGTCCTGAAAAGGTCAGTTTTCATTTCAATTCCAAAGAAAGGCAATGCCAAAGAATGCTCAAACTACCGCACAATTGCACTCATTTCACATACCAGCAAAGTAATGCTCAAAATTCTCCAAGCCAGGCTTCAACAGTACGTGAACTATGAACTTCCAGATAGTCAAGATGGATTTAGAAAAGGCAGAGGAACCAGAGATCAAATTGCCAACATCTGTTGGATCATTAAAAAAGTAAGATAGTTCCAGAAAAACATCTACTTCTACTTTATTGACTATGCCAAAGCCTTTGACTGTGTGGATCACAATAAACTGTGGGAAGTTCTGAAAGAGATGGGAATACCAGACCACCTGACCTGCCTCCTGAGAAATATGTATGCAGGTCAAGAAGCAACAGTTAGAACTGGGCCTGGAATAACGGTTCCAAATCGGGAAAGGAGTATGTCACAGCTGTATATTGTCACCCTGCTTATTTAACTTATATGCAGAGTACATCATGAGAAACACTGGGCTGGATGAAGCAGAAACTGGAATTAAGATTGCTGGGAGAAATATCAATAACCTCAGATATGTAGATGACACCACCCTTATGTCAGAAAGCGAAGAAGAAGTAAAGAGCCTCTTGATGAAAGTGAAAGTGGGAAAAATAAAAAAATAAAAAAAAATTAAAAAAAAGAAAAAAAGATAAAATAAAAATAACAAACAAAAACAGAAAAAAAAAAAAAGAAAGTGAAAGTGGAGAGTGAAAAAGTTGGCTTAAAGCTCAACATTCAGAAAACTAAGATCATGGGATCTGGTCCCATCACTTTATGGCAAATAGATGGAGAAACAGTGGAAACAGTGGCAGACTTTATTTTGAGGGGCTCCAAAATCACTACAAATGTTGACTGCAGCCATGAAATAAAAAAACTCTTTGCTCCTTGAAAAAAAAGTTATGACCAACCTAGACAGCTTATTGGGGAAGGCAATGGCACCCCACCCCAGTACTCTTGCCTGGACAATCCCGTGGACAGAGGACCCTGGCGGGCCGCAGTCCATGGGGTCGCTAAGAGTCGGACACGACTGAGCTACTTCACTCTCACTTTTCACTTTTATGCATTGGAGAAGGAAATGGCAACCCACTCCAGTGTTCTTGCCTGGAGAATCCCAGGGACAGGGGAACCTGGTGGGCTGCTGTCTATGGGGTCGACCAGAGTCGGACACGACTGAAGTGACTTAGCAGCAGCAGCAGCAGCAGACAGCTTATTTAAAAACAGAGACATTACTTTGTCAGCAAAGGTCCATCTAGTCAAAGCTCTGTTTTTTCCAGTGGTCATGTATGGATGTGCGAGCTGGACTATAAAGAAAGCTGAGCTCCAAAGAATTGATGCTTTTGAACTGTGGTGTTGGAGAAGACTCTTGAGAGTCCCTTGAACTGCAAGGAGATCCAACCAGTCCATCCTAAAGGAAATCAGTCCTGAATGTTCATTGAAAGGACTGATGCTGAAGCTGAAACTCCAGTACTCTGGCTACCTAATGCGAAGAACTGACTCATTGGAAAAGACCCTGCTATTGGGAAAGATTGAAGGCAGAAGGAGAAGGGGACAACAGAGGATGGCATCAGGATGACAGAGGACGAGGTGGTTGGATGGCATCACCGACTCAATGGACATGAGTTTGAATGAACTCCGGGAGTTGGTGATGGACAGGGAGGCCTGGTGTGCTGCAGTCCATGGGGTCAGTCGGACACGACTGAGCGACTAAACTGAAGAAAGGTCTAGTGAAGATGAAAGATGATAATGTTGGGGAGGGGAGATTTCCCTCTCTATCCTTGAGTTCTGTGGTTAGACCAAGAATAAAATAGACGTCAGACAGATAACAGTAGAAAAAGAAACAAATGGATTTACTCACACGGAGTTCTCACAGAAATGGAACTGCAGGAGTGACCAAAGCAGGCAGCTTTTATAATTTTTAGACAAAGAAACAATAAGTTTGAGAGGAACTGACCAGACAAAGAAGTTGAGTTTGGGTGCTTAATTAGTAAAGAATTTAAGAAAAGTTTGGGTTTGGGTAGAAAATTAGTAAAGAAGCAACAAAATTTGTTTATACAGCATTCTTGGCTTTAAATCCCCTATCTCTGTTAATAAGGATGTTTTTCTATGTGTTGGTACAAAGAGGGCATCTTTCACATGGGACTGCTGCTGCTGCTGCTAAGTCACTTCAGTCGTGTCCGACTCTGTGCGACCCCATAAACGGCAGCCCACCAGGCTCCGCTGTCCCTGGGATTCTCCAGGCAAGAATACTGGAGTGGGTTACCATTTCTCTCCAATGCATGAAAGTGAAAAGTGAAAGTGAAGTCGCTCAGTCATGTCCGACTCCTAGCGACCCCATGGACTGCAGCCTACCAGGCTCCTCCGTCCATGGGATTTTCCAGGCAAGAGTACTGGAGTGGGGTGCCATTGCCTTCTCCAAGTGCTAATGAGGTATCACTCAATAACAATATAAAACAGCCTTGACACTTGAAAATAAGCTAAAGTTGCTGCTGTGTTGGGCATCACTGGTGGCTCAGACAGTATTACAATTTGTCTTACCTGAGTAGTTAATATAATTATTGCTGAAATGAATGAATGAAAACTTTTCATTACCTAATTACTCTTGAACTTAGCACAAGCTGATAAATGAAAAAAACCCCTTGGCTGCTTTCAAGGTTAGGGGTACTGACCACTGAATTCTACCCTGTGCTTATGAAGGCTCAATTTGTTGACCACTTTTTTAAAAAAATGTGAACTATTTCTAAAAGGCATTATTTGGTCAGTTATGGCTAAGAAATAGACCACTTTTGTTAGGTAAACACGTGTGTGTGTGTGTGCGCGTGTTTTGTCCAGTTCCCTCAGATATTTTCTGTTCTGTGCTGGGACATCACTTTCTTGTAGGTTGGTCTTTATTTTGTGTTTTGGAGAATGTGCTTTCTCAGAGTTCAAATGTCGTGACAGTCTTTATCTGATCGCCAAGAAGGCTTTGGTTCCCTCCAGAAGCTCTGTAGAAAAGTCTACCACTGTTAGGGATCTACCTGGAAAGGCTCCCTAGTCTCACTCTTCAGTTTCCCTCTGGGCCCAGGAGGGCAGGGTGTTTTGCTGTTCTCCATTTGGCGGGAAGAGTAGCTTCCTGAAAACAGGTTACCCCAGTGGGCAGAAACACAGCCCCTGGATATTCAATATTTGAGGACAATATTCTGCCTGGAGACAGAAGCCCAGGAGGGTGACTGTTAACTAGTTTATGCCGGAAATCTGTACGCAAGCAATCAACTACCGCAAATCACCTGTTTTACATACTAGCATCTTTAATACTTTCTTGTAGAAAGAGAAACAACCTGTGCCATAAATGTATACAAGTTCAATCTTAGAATACTTCCATGTGAGGTGAAATGCTCCTCACAGCTTTCAGGGTTTTACAGGCTTATGCAGAAAACAAAACAAAACAAAACACAAGTAATTGCAAATTAAAAAGTAACTCCTGGTACACTGAATTTCTGGATCCCATTTGTTAATTCTGATATTTGGTGTATTTTTTATTGACTCCTGTTTGGAATTCTGCATCTATGTTTTTGTGCTCGTGTGTACAGGAAAACCAATATTCCAGGGCTAGTGGGTTTTCACAAAGAATAATGAAGTATTCATGTAGTGGTATATTTAAGCAGCAAGATTGAAAATTCCTCTCTAAATTGATTTCTCTTTCCATGCTTTCAAAGGCATAGTTGAAGAAAGAAAAGGCAATTTTGGATGCAAATGGCAGCCTGGAAAATCCCATGGATGGAGGAGCCTGGTGAGCTGCAGTCCATGGGGTCGCTAAGAGTCGGACACGACTGAGCGACTTCACTTTCACTTTTCACTTTCATGCATTGGAGAAGGAAATGGCCACCCACTCCAGTATTCTTGCCTGGAGAATCCCAGGGACGGGGGAGCCTGGTGGGCTGTTGTCTATGGGGTCGACCAGAGTCGGACACGACTGAAGTGACTTAGCAGCAGCAGCAGCAGCAGTATTTGAGAAACTGGTTAGGTTGGAATGGTTCAAAATGTAAAAAGCCTTACTTACCATCCACCCAAGACATGCATCCGACCTGGGATAAGCATCCAACCTTGCTGCCCCCACTCTCTCCTCCTTATAAGTAAATCTTTCATATTCTTGTTTAAAAGAAGAAAAACACGTGCTCTCTCAGGGACTTGCCCTTCCTCAGCTCAGGCAAGCAAAACGTCAGCTAAAACCACCGCAGGCAGAATGGAAATGCCAAACTTGCAAGTCAACTTTTCCAGAGTTAAAATCAAGGGGCTGTGAAGGATTAAGGCCTCTTTTCTTGGCTCAGCAAATCCTAGAGGGATTAACATCAATGCCACTTAATGGCAAGGGGTCTCTGCTTGCAGAGTTTACTAGGTTTGCATGAGAGAGAAGAAAAGGAAGAAAAGTTTCTGAGGCCAAATATAAAAACCCAGGACTTTCAGGTTAGCCAAAAATGGCCTTTTTACCTCTAGTGCCACAGCGTCCATTGGCGTCTGGCTGTGCTGTAATAATTGCTGCTATTAGCTAAGCACTAACTGTATGCCAGGCTTTTGACATATATAATTTCGACTCCTCACAATAACCCAGCAAAAAAGGTAAAGTGAAAGTCGCTCAGTCATGTCCCACTCTTTGTGCCCCCATGAACTATACAGTCCATGAAATTCTCCAGGCCAGAATACTGGAGTGGGCAGTCTTTACCTTCTCCAGGGGATCTATCTTCCCAACCCAGGGATCCAACCCAAGTCTCCTACATTGCAGGCAGATTCTTTACCAGCTGAGCCACAAGGGAAGCCCAGCAAGAAAGGTAATCTTATCCTTATTTCATAGATGAAGGAGCCAGAGGATCAGAGAAGCTTGAAACCTGTCTAAATCACATACCCAGTAAATAGTGAAATTGGGCTTTGACCTTAGCTTTGCTTGACTCAAAACCTGTTCTCTATTTTCTGCTCCATATTTGCTTATTGCAGAGACAGAGCCCAGGTGGTGCCCAGAGAGTGCCATTGGTACCAAGTAGTAAAGAAACTCTAAGAGGGTAGGCTAGAATGCAGCTTTCTCTGTGACACCACCCAGAAGAGCATGGAGTTCGTGACCCTGGAGAGAAGATATCAGTACTAATAACCTGCTGTCTACTGGACATCTCTCCAAGGCTGTCTCTTGGGACCTAAGTTGTTTAATCGCTCAGTCGTGTCTGACTCTTTGCGATCCCATGGACTGCAGTACGCCAGGCTCCCTGTCCTTTACCATCTCCCGGAGCTTGCTCAAACTCATGTCCATCAAGTCAGTGATGCCAGCCAACCATTTCATCCTCTGTCATCCCCTTCTCTTCCTGCCCTCAATCTTTCCCAGCATCAGGGTCTTTCCCAATGAGTTGGTTCTTTGCATCTGGTGGCCAAAGTATTGGAGCTTCAATTTCACCATCAGTTCTGCTAATGAGTAGGTCACCTATTCAGAACTCATGCTGCCTTCCTGCCTGTGGGTGCCCTTCCCCCAGGAGGACTCAGCCCCGGTAGAGTCTGACATCTCTTCTGACCCCCTTACAGAGAATTTGACAATGCCCTCCTATATGCCCTCACGCTGTCCCCCATCCAGAGTCTTACCACCCACATCTCATCCCTATCCAAGAAAGGAACAATATATCTCTCAAGTCATGTTTTCTTCTTCCTAATTTTTCATTTTATTCTATCTATGTGTCTTGGTTAGATAGTAAGTTTCCCATTTCTAATAAACCTTCAATCGTGAATGCCAATAGTTACAGATCCCGTGAAATCAATTCCTGTCGTGAACATTGACACGCTTTGAAAATATAATGAATCAGTAGATGCTGGCCCAAACCACTTGATCAGTGAGCTCCATCTGTTGCTGCTTTCACTGAGTCTCGACTTCTCTCCATTTTCAGGCCTATCTTTGGCCCAGGCTGTAGGCCTCTGATACCAACTCCCCTGAGTCTTGTGCAATATGGAAAGTAGTCTTGTGCAGTATAGAAAGTAATAGCTGTCCAAGGAGGCGTGTGCGCTCAGAAGCCACCTAGTGAATCCTCCTCGGGCAATGGAAAGAGTACAGAGTTCGGAATCACAAGACCTAGCTTAGTGGCCGTGTGATTATAGAGAAGTCACTTTGTGTGGTTTATCTCATCTCTAAAGCAGTACTGCCTCCTTGAGTTTTTGTTGGCTGTGTTTGGCTCACAGACACCGCTGGCACAGGACTCATACAGAGGCCCTCAGAAGTAATTATCTGGCCCAGATAATTAGATCCAAATTGTAAAACTAAAGCTTCAAAATCAAATTTAATAAGAAAACAACTAAACACCTAAAAAGATATAACATTAGATCCACTTTTTTAGTAGTTTAGTGTTTTTGAAGCTCTCACTACATTAGAAAATTAGTTGTGGGTTAATTTTTTTTTTTTTACTTTGCAAAAATTCCTGAGAATCTAGATGATCTCCAAGGAATGATTGCTGACCCTAAATTATATAACTTGAGCAAAGCAAGTGATTTTAAATTACTACGATAAAATTCTATTTAAAGTGAGTTATGGGTACAATTCACTATGCTTGCTATGATGCGGGAAGCTCCAAAACTCAGTTTGAGGACTCAGGGTGATCTTCAAATAATGTGAGTTGTGAGGTTTAAGAGCTTTACATACGTGTTTACTGAACAGGCTTCCCAGGTGGCTCAGTGGTAAAGAATCCGTCTGCCAATTTAGGAGACACAAGAGACATGAGTTTGATCCCTGGGTAGGGAAGATCCCCTGGAAAAAGAAATGGCAACCCACTCCAATATTCTTGCCTGGAAAATCCCATGGACAGAGGATCCTGGGGAGTGGGGATGGGGATGGGGGGGCCGGGCGGGTACAGTCCATAGGGTCACAAAGACTTGGACACGACTCAGCATGCATGCATTTACCATCTGCATTTACCACCTGGAAAGATCTACAGAAGAAATGTCATTGCCTCCAAAGTCCACCAGCCAGGAACTTCTGGGAGCCATTAACCCGGTGGTTCTCAAATCTACCCGATTATTCAAAACTGCAAGGGAGTCCGGGTGATGCCTGGGGATGGGTGTTTTAACCAGCACTCCAGATGATTCTAACAGACCAGATTTGGGAACGACTGGACTTTAACCAGAGTTCCTCCCCCATCTCAGTTCATTTCATTTTGTCCTAGGTTTGCCCTTTTGGAAAAGAACAGCTGATTTCTCTCATCTAGACCACATTTCTTCATGAACTTAACTGCTGCCAAGTCTTTCTCAGGCAGGCAGGATGAGCCCAGTGCCGTTCATGACCCAGTGAAACACAGCTTTGTCTCCAGCCCTTTTCCATCTCAAGCCCTCCCAGTCCCTAAGCACTTACTTCCCTACGTGCCCTTCCCCCTCCAAATCTCATCCTTCGCACTGTCCTTAAATTTCCTCCTCTCCTCTCAGATGCTGGCTGGCCTGCCTCTACTCTTCCCTGCAATATGTTTTCTATTCTCATTTTGCAATAATGGGCTGTAGTAGCAGGGACTTCAGGGTAAGAGTTCTCTATTATTGCTGGAGGTCAAGAGAGTCGAAATAGGAAAGACAGTGGTATATCCTGAGACGTCAGCAGAGCCAGAGTTGCTGAGGGTGTGGGGATGGGAAGAGAGGGAGGGAGAGGTTGACCTTCGGCCTTACCAGGACTTTCCCCTTCCTGGGGCAGGAAGTGAATTGGACGACAGAATTGTAGAGCCGGGTGGGGCCTGACTCTACTAATCCAGACCGGAGTGTGGAAGGAGGATGTCTGCCGGAAATGTGATGCTTGGTAATTTTAGTAAGAGCTTTATTTTGGCTGCAAAGGTCGAGGTGGTTGCCCTTCTCCCCTGGGAGAGGCCTTCCGCCCTTGAGGTCCTTGCACACGGTTGATTTGTACAAGAAGAACACCACCGGAATTATTCAGCATTTACTTACAGGCCCAGGGCATACCTCAAAAACTGCAGATTTAATTATTTTTAATGGGATGCAGCTAATTTAATGGAGGTATAGATAGATAATTAAAATTAAGATAAATTTTCTTATTGCATGAGCTCCTTGGCATGCTCAGATTTTGCCTTATAACGGTGCAAATAACACCACCAGCAATTGCTGTGTGCCAGTGATTCATTTACATCAGAATCCCCGCCACCCACTGGGGGAAGGGGCGGTGGGTTGCTGAAAATGCAGATTCCTGGGCCCAGGTGCCTGAAGTCGGAATATCTGGGGTGTGAGGCCCAGGAATCTGCATGATTAGCTAGACTTTCAAGTGACCCTTAAGAATTGCAGGGACTTCTCTGGCAGTCCAGTGGTTAAGACTTCACTTTCCAATGCAGGAGGTGTGGGTTTGATCCCTGGTCGGGCAACTAAGATCCCACTTGCTGCATGGTCTAAAAATCAAAGCAGTGTTGTAACAGATTCAATAAAAACTTTAAAAACGGTCCACATAAAAAAGAAAATCTTGAAAAAAAAAAAAAAAGAATTCCAAAAAGGCCTTTAATGCTTTAATGAGTATCTATTATGGGCTGGAGACATTATCTTACTAGAAAAAAATTTTCTCAACCATCGTATAAAGCTCAGTTCAGTTCAGTGTCTGACTCTTTGAGACCCCATGAACTGCAGCACGCCAGGCCTCCCTGTCCATCACCAACTCCCAGAGTCCACCCAAACCCATGTCCATTGAGTCAGTGATGCCATCCAACCATCTCATCCTCTGTCGTCCCCTTCTCCTCCTGCCTTCAATCTTTCTCAGCATCAGGATTTTTTCAAATGAGTCAGCTCTTCACATCAGGTGGCCAAAGTATTGGAGTTTCAGCTTCAACATCAGTCCTACCAATGAACACCCAGGACTGATCTCCTTAGGATGGACTGGTTGGATCTCCTTGCAGTCCAAGGGACTCTCAAGAGTCTTCTCCAACACCACAGTTCAAAAGCATCAATTCTTCAGCGCTCAGCTTTTTTTATAGTCCAACTCTCACATCCATATATGATCACAGGAAAAACCATAGCCTTATAAGGTAGATATTATCATTTCTGCTTTTAAACTGTTGACTAAAAAAAGATGTACAACTTGAGAGTTATGAGTTAAGTTTTATTTGGGGCAAAATGAGGACTGCAGCCTGGGAGGCAGCATCTCAGAGAGCTCTGAGACACTGCTCCACAGTGGCTGTGGGGGAGAGTCAGTATATAAGGTTTTGGTGAAGGGGGAGTTCACTACCATTAAGCATTTATTTTACAAAAAGTTTGTTGCTAGTCATAGGACCTGATGTCACCATGAAGGGATTTAGTGCTTTTCTAGATATGAGGAGATGCAAGGACTAGGATCATAAAATCTGTTCCTAAAAAATCTATCTAACATCACTTCTTGGGAAATAGATGGGGAAACGGTGAAAACAGCATCAGACTTTATTTTTTTCGGCTCCAAAATCACTGCAGATGGTGACTGCAGCCATGAAACTAAAAGATGCTTACTCCTTGGAAGGAAAGTTATGACCAACTTAGACAGCATATTGAAAAGTAGAGACATTACTTTGTCCACAAAGGTCCGTCTAGTCAAAGCAATGGTTTTTCCAGTGGTCACGTATGGATGTGAGAGTTGGACTGTGAAGAAAGCTGAGCGCCAAAGAATTGATGCTTTTGAACTGTGGTGTTGGAGAAGACTCTTGAGAGTCCCTTGGGCTGCAAGGAGATCCAACCAGTCCATTCTGAAGGAGATCAGCCCTGGGATTTCTTTGGAAGGAATGATGCTAAAGCTGAAACTCCAGTACTTTGGCCACCTCATGTGAAGAATTGACTCACTGGAAAAGACTCTGATGCTGGGAGGGATTGGGGGCAGGAGAAGGGGATGATAGAGGATGAGATGGCTGGATGGCATCACCGACTCGATGGATGTGAGTCTGAGTGACCTCCGGGAGTTGGTGATGAACAGGGAGGCCTAGCAAGCTGAGATTGATGGGGTTGCAAAGAGTCAGACACAACTGAGCGACTGAACTGAACTGAACTGAACTGAAAACATCTATCTAAAGACTTGTCTCACCAGATTGCCTGGAGCACAGAGTGCCTTACTCCACCCTGAAATCCCTCAGCGGGTGTTGAAGGTCAACAGCTTCGACAGTGAAGGGTTTACTCTCCATAGAGGCAGATGACAAATGCCCTTGTTCAGTCGTCGGCAACCATCTTGGCAAGTGCCAATTTGTAGTTGACAAAACCAAAGCTTGGAAAATTGAATAACATCTCTAAGATCACATAGCTAGTAAATGGCAAGGCCAGGATTCAAATCCAGGTCCACCTAATTCTAAATTTCTGTCCCCTTTGCAAATTACCCCCACATTCTGGCAGAGGTCTCAGGGCGGCCAGGCCTTAGAAGATGCCCATATGTTGTCATGGAGACAGCAAGGAATAGGGGCAGGAGAGCCTCCTACCTTTGTGGGAGGTGGATGGCAATTGTGACCTCTCCCTTATATTATTTTGTATTTATTCTCCTTTTAACCATGGGGGAGGGTCTCACACTTCTGGGGAGTCCACGCTCCCTACTGGACAGGGCACTTCAGCTGACCCCGGCACCCATCTTTTAGAAAATTCTGATGAGAAGCAATGATGTGAGAGGCGGTTGGGAACCACCCAACCCCCATCTGCTCCCCTCCCAGGGCCCGGGGGACTGTGTGCTGGCCAGAGGGACAGGGTCCCGCCACCCCCCGGGTGTGTGACTCCTCTTAATTAGCTCAATTATACTGGGAATGCCATCCTGCTTGTCAGCGATTCAGCCGTGGGCAAGTGACCCAGCTCTTGTTGATGAGAGAGAGAAACCACCCCCCCCTCCCCCCGGCAGATTCCTGAGAGGGGTTTCTGGGGGGTTCCCTTGCCAAAAGCAGTCCCAGCAGCTCTATTGGAAGAGGCTGGGCTGTCGCACAACGCTAGGGGGCGCCAGCACACAGGCTTCTAGGCGGACAGAGCCCCTCGGGGAGGT
Organism: Tragelaphus eurycerus; assembly: GCA_935064755.1. Lineage (NCBI taxonomy): Eukaryota > Metazoa > Chordata > Mammalia > Artiodactyla > Bovidae > Tragelaphus > Tragelaphus eurycerus. The sequence continues at coordinate 16,732,319 of CAKXYN010000039.1, read as the reverse complement.
GGGAAGGCTACTACTGTTCAGGCCGAAAGGTGGGGAAAGGCGCCCCCCACCCCGCCCCCGGATTCAGGCGGCTTGGCTGTGCACGGAGAGTGTGTTTTCCTGAACCAGAGCATCGCCTGGTACTGCCAGCCCCAGGTTTACACGTTAACACCAACCAAAAACAGATTTGGAAATGCTGAACTGCGTAGGCACGGTCAACAGGCTTTCTGGTGAAACTCTGCTGCTCTCTTTATTTAACAAAAGCCCGATTCTGGAGCCTCCTGTAGTTAGTTTAGTCCTGGTTAGTCCAACCAGTCCATCCTAAAGGAAGTCTGCCGGGGTCCAGCCCCGGTGGATCCAGGGATTTCGAAGGGGAGACGGCATAGGCGATCAGGAAACAACAGCTTATTAAAATATTAATTAAAGATATAAAGAGTGATGAAAATGAAGATAGCTCAGTGAGGAAATTCAGTGAAGACAAGCGGATGAAATAAGGATAGCTCAGTGAGAACATTTTGTGGAGAGAGAAGGCTGAATAATTCAGCCAGAAGGTAAGAGAAAGAACGACATGGGGAGACCAAGCTTCGGTGAACAAGGCCCGCACTTTATTTTTCAAAGTAGTTTTTATACCTTAAGTTATGCACAGAGGATAATGGGGGAAGGGGTGGAGTCATGCAGGGACAGCAGTCCCTGAGCCAGGCTTTCAAACCTATCACACGCAAAAGTTTAGGTGAGTTACATCATCTTCTGGCCCGGAGGCCTATTAACATTTTAAGGAACTTATTTTCTCTAAAGGTGATTATTCTAAAGTCAGGTGCCACCCTCCAAAGGCATTGGAGTTGCATTTCTATAGGGCAAAGGTGTGGTGGGTTATAACAAGAAAAAGAATTAACTCAAGGGTCCAAGGTTACAAACATTAAAGCTACCACTTACATTTCTATAAACCAATTATATCAATCAATACACTGCCAAGGACACAGTAGGTAAGGGATATGGAGACTTAGCAGCAAACATTGGCCCAACAAGTGAAAAACCCTTCACTAATACAATTTCTAATCAGCCCACTAATAGTTTTCTTAATATCTTCTGCTTCTGTTAGGTCCACACCATCTCTGTCCTTTATCGTGCCCATCTTTGCACGAAATGTTCCTTTGTTATCTCTGATTTTCTTGAAGAGATCCCTAGTCTTTCCCATTCTGTTGTTTTCCTCTATTTCTTTGCATTGATCACTGAAGAAGGCTTTCTTATCTCTTCTTGCTATTCTTTGGAACTCTGCATTTAGATGTTTATATCTTTCTTTTTCTCCTTTGCTTTTCGCTTCTCTTCTTTTCACAGCTATTTGTAAGGCCTCCCCAGACAACCATTTTGCTTTTTTGCATTTCTTTTCCATGGGGATGGTCTTGATCCCTGTCTCCTGTACAATGTCACGAACCTCATTCCATAGTTCATCAGGCACTCCAACTATCAGATCTAGGCCCTTAAATCTATTTCTCACTTCCACTGTGTAATCATAAGGGATTTGATTTAGGTCATACCTGAATGGTCTAGTAGTTTTCCCTACTTTCTTCAATTTCAGTCTGAATTTGGCAATAAGGAGTTCATGGTCCGAGCCACAGTCAGCTCCTGGTCTTGTTTTTGCTGATTGTATAGAGCTTCTCCATCTTTGGCTGCAAAGAATATAATCGATCTGATTTCGGTGTTGACCATCTGGTGATGTCCATGTATAGAGTCTTCTCTTGTGTTGTTGGAAGAGGGTATTTGCTATGACCAGTGCATTTTCTTGGCAAAACTCTATTAGTCTTTGCCCTGCTTCATTCCATATTCCAAGGCCAAATTTGCCTGTTACTCCAGGTGTTTCTTGACTTCCTACTTTTGCATTCCAGTCCCCTATAATGAAAAGGACATCTTTTTTGGGTGTTAGTTCTAAAAGGTCTTGTAGGTCTTCATAGAACCTTTCAACTTCAGCTTCTTCGGCGTTACTGGTTGGGGCATAGACTTGGATTACTGTGACATTGAATGGTTTGCCTTGGAAACGAACAGAGATCATTCTGTCATTTTTGAGATTGTATCCAAGTACTGCATTTCAGACTCTTTTGTTGACCATGATGGCCACTCCATTTCTTCTGAGGGATTCCTGCCCACAGTAGTAGATATAATGGTCATCCGAGTTAAATTCACCCATTCCAGTCCATTTTAGTTCGCTAATTCCTAGAATGTCGACATTCACTCTTGCCATCTCTTGTTTGACCACTTCCAATTTGCCTTGATTCATGGACCTGACATTCCAGGTTCCTATGCAGTATTGCTCTTTACAGCATCGGACTTTGCTTCTATCACCAGACACATCCACAGCTGGGTATTCTTTTTGTTTTGGCTCCATCCTTTCATTCTTTCTGGAGTTATTTCTCCACTGATCTCCAGTAGCATATTGGGCCCTTACTGACCTGGGGAGTTTCTCTTTCAGTATCCTATCATTATGTCTTTTCATACTGTTCATGGGGTTCTCATGGCAAGAATACTGCAGTGGTTTGCCATTCCCTTCTCCAGCGGACCACACCCAGAGACCACATGGCTCTGCAGCCATGAAATTAAAAGACGCTTACTCCTTGGAAGGAAAGTTATGACCAACCTAGATAGCATATTCAAAAGCAGAGACATTACTTGACTAACAAAGGTTCGCCTAGTCAAGGCTATGGTCTTTCCTGTGGTCATGTATGGATGTGAGAGCTGGACTGTGAGGAAGGCTGAACGCCGAAGAATTGATGCTTTTGAACTGTGGTGTTGGAGAAGACTCTTGAGAGTCCCTCGGACTGCAAGAAGATCCAACCAGTCCATTCTGAAGGAGATCAATCCTGGAATTTCTTTGGAAGGAATGATGCTAAAGCTGAAACTCCAGTATTTTGGCCATCTCATGCGAAGAGTTGACTCATTGGAGAAGACTCTGATGCTGGGAGGGATTGAGGGCAGGAGGAGAAGGGGACGACAGAGGATGAGATGGCTGGATGGCATCACTGACTCGATGGATGCGAGTCTGAGTGACCTCCGGGAGCTGGTGATGGACAGGGAGGCCTGGCGTGCTGCAGTTCATGGGGTCGCAAAGAGTCGGACACGACTGAGCGACTGATCTGATCTGATCTGATCTGAATAGTTTTCTCACTTCTCTAAAGAACCTGTTTTTAGAAGCACATGTGGCCGGACAAGCCTGTCAGGTGGGCTACAGGACTTCCAAAGGAGTTTGTAGGTAGAAACACTGTCACACCCAGGAATTATTAACTGGAGCTGTAAGTTAACTCTTTTTTCAGAGAGAGGTAGTGGGGGACAGCCCCCTGTAAAGTCAGAGATGTAGGCGAGAGCACAAAACAGAAAGTAGGCAGACTCTGGTTTTTGGGGGTAGATGCTCGAGAATTTCCAGGGGGCTCCTGAGGCTCCATCTCGCATTCGCGTATTGCCGAGCCTCCTTCCTCATGACCTTTGTCATGGGCAGAGCGCTGATCCAAGCCGGCTCCCGACAGAAGTCAGTCCTGAATGTTCATTGGAAGGACTGATGCTGAAGCTGAAACTCCAATAATTTGGCCACCTGATGTGAAGAACTGACTCATTGGAAAAGACCCTGATGCTGGGAAAGATTGAAGGCAGGAGGAGAAGGGGACGACAGAGGATGAAATGGTTGGATGGCATCACTGATGCGATGGACATGAGTCTGAGCAAGCTCCTGGAGCTGGTGATGGACAGGGAAGCCTGGCGTGCTGCAGTCCATGGGGTCACAAAGATTTGGACACGACTGAGCGGCTGAACTGAACTGTAGTTTACCCTGAAGCTCTCCTGAGAGGATAAACCTCGTAGGTTTGGAATCTTCAGGAGGATCGATCAGGCGGGACCTTGGCTGCCCAGAGCGGAGCAGTTGCAGCTGCAAGGCCCCAAGGGAGAGGCGGGGCCCAGGTAACCGAGCCCCTGCTGGCAGCGAACTCGGCTCACGCCAGCCCCCCATCCCATCCCCACCCCACTCCCACCTCCACCCCCACCCCTGGTCTTGCAAAGCCAGGGCTCTGCGCTTTCATTTCTCCTGGGCCTTTAACTGTCCGCTTCCTCAGGATGTTTGTCTGTCTAGAAACTTCCTGGTCTGACCGGAGTTCTGCTATTCTCTGTCCCTCCACTTCGAGAACCTTCCCTGACCCCTGACCCTCCACTTCCTGACAGGCCTCTGCCAAACTGCCCAGCTTGAATCCACGGTAGAAATTCTTCTGCAAGATGCTGTTGTTTTCCTTGAACATCATACAGTGGAGCAAACAATGTTTCAGTGGGTTTTAAAAATACAGACTTCCTCTCCCATGAGTGCAATCACACATGCTCAGTGCAGAGAACAAGCAGATTATCAAAGAGGTCACACCCTGCAAACCAAATCCCAAACCGAAGTAATCTTGACACCCAGAGGGGCGGCTGAGTGTTCATTTATTTTCCATCTCCTCAGTTTAATATTTTATCACCGTTAAAACTGTTACCACCTACGTCATGATGATCATATGACTATTATTGCTGTTACTCATCATTATTTTTATTCTTGTTGTTCTTGTCATAGATTATAAAGTTGTTATGCCACATTAGGCAGAGTTTCTCTCTGCAAATTGGTATCTGATTTAACGAAGATGACTAGGAGGGTTCACCTAAGATGTAGCTATATATAGCTATACTGGCTATTGTCTCTTTGAAGGCTGAGACACCTCAAATATTTCAGGTCCCTCTGGAGACAGGGACTATCTCGTGCTTGCAGAAGAGAATTGGTGGATGCTCTGTCCCTTCCTAAACCTATGAACAAATTTAGAAGCATCCCCCAACTTTCTTCATGATCCTAGCTACTATATTGTCAAGCAACAACAGAAAACATAGGCCCCAAATGGTATCACTTGTGCTAAAACCCATGACACCAAACCTAGATTTAATATCTAACCCAACTGCAGTTTTGACCATCACCAGAAATGTCATTTTAATGAACTGGTCTGGAATTTTCTGGTCAGCACCGACAGAGGGAGAAGGGGCAGGTGTATGGTAAAATCCTCTATGTTCCCACCAATCCCCTCTGCTCCCCCGCCATCCTGAGTTAAAAACAATCCTTTTCTTTCGCTAACAGCTCCCCTGCTCCTCCCTCCTTCCCATAAAAACCTTCCATTTTGTACAATCCCTTGGAGAGCCTTCTAGTTGCTAGATGGGATGACGCCCAATCGATTCATGAATCACCCAAATAAAGCCAATTAGAGCTTCAATTTTACTCAGTTGAATTTTTTTATTATTATTATTTACAGAATACGCAGGGCCTCCCTGGTGGCTCAGTGGTATAGAATCTTTCTGCCAATGCAGGAGACACAGGTTCCATCCCTGGTCCAAGAAGATCCCACACGCTGCAGAGCAACCAGGCCCATATGCCATAGCTATTGAGCCTGTGCTCTCGAGCCAGGAACCGCAACTCCTGAGGCCCACGGGCCGCAACTACTGAAGCCCGAGCACCCTACAGTCAGTGCTCCACAACAAGAGAAGCCACCACACTGAGAGGGCCGCTCGTTGCAACTAGAGAAAGCCTGTGTGCAACGGTGAGGACCCAGTGAAGCCAGAAATAAATAAATAAATAAAATTATTAAACAGAATATGTGGGCCTACAAGCCAAAGTGAGGGTCTCTAAAACGCGGAGACATTACTTTGTCAACAAAGGTCCGTCTAGTCAAGGCTATGGTTTTTCCAGTAGTCACGTATGGATGTGAGAGTTGGACTATAAAGAAAGCTGAGCACCGAAGAATTGATGCTTTTGAACTGTGGTGTTGGAGAAGACTCTTGAGAGTCCCTTGGACTGCAAGGAGATCCAACCAGTCCATCCTAAAGGAGATCAGTCCTGGGTGTTCATTGGTAGGACTGATGCTGAAGTTGAAACTCCAATACTTTGGCCACCTGATGTGAAGAGCTGACTCATTTGAAAAAACCCTGATGCTGAGAAAGATTGAAGGCAGGAGGAGAAGGGGATGACAGAGGATGAGATGGCTGGATGGCATCATCAACTCAATGGACATGGGTTTGGGTGGACTCTGGGAGTTGGTGATGGACAGGGAGGCCTGGCGTGCTGCGGTTCATGGGGTCACAAACAGCTGGACATGACTGAGTGACTGAACTGAACTGAACTTGGAACAGATCTTCCAAACACAAATTTCCTAAGTGCAGTAGACCTGCTGCTGAAGCTTTGGAGGGGGTGCCCTGAGCATGTTTATTTTTTACTAAATAAGCCTGGTATAGGCTTAACCCTTTGGCAGAGCCTTCAAATATTTTACCAAGTCAACTTAGAAGCCTGGGAGCAGCCATTGCCCGCAAAGGTGCACGGAAGCTGTCTGAAGACAACTTTGTCTTGGGAAACTTCCTAAGTCCCCTCAGGGGGCCACACAGGGCTGGAGCTGAACAAGGCAGAGACAGGGCATTGCCCACTTGTCCAACCTCAGAATTTTTTAAGTCCTGGAATTTAAAAAAAATTTTATTTTTTAATTGGAGGATAATTGCTTTCCTGTGATGATTTCTGCCATACATTGACATGAATTATGAATCATGTACCCTCCCTCTTAAACCTCCCTCCCACCTCCCTCTGCACCCCACCCCTCTAGGTTGTCAGCACCCCATTTGGGCAGCAAGGCCCTGACCCCCTCCTCTAGGAAGTGAGAGCCTCAGGCAAGCAGGTGGCGCAGGCCTCAGCCACTGAAGGTGCTGTAAAGACAGTCCAGTATAGAATCTTGGGGGCTTCCCAGGTGGCTCCGTGCTAAAGAGTCTGCCTGAAGTGCAGGAGCCTCAGGAGACGCCAGTTCAATCCCTGCATCGGAAAGATCCCTCAGAAGAAGGCATGGCAACCCACTCCTGTATCATTTCCTGGAGAATCCCGTGGACAGAGGAGCCTGGTGGGCTACAGTCCATGGGGTTGCAAAGAGTCAGACAAGACTGAAGTGACTGAGCACGCATACACAGAATCTTGGGAGGTGCGAAAATTGCTGCTGAAAGGAACTGGTGACCTTCAGCTGGTGAGTCTGTGTTGTTTTCATAGCAATCTGACCTCAGTGTTGGAACTTCTAAGTGACCTCCCTCTCTCCCTGCCCTCCCTTGCCTCCAGGCTCACCTGACACCAATCCAACCCTCAGGAGTCAAGGAGGTCTTTTCAAACATAAACAGGATGTCTCTGCCTGAGACCCTTTGGCAGGGCCCTTCTAGTCTGGTTGACAGAGAATGACGTCCACATGTTTCCTTTGGCACTTGCGGTTTTTGATGGTTGGGTTCCTGCCTCCCTAATCTGCTGTCGTCACCACACCATGAGTTCCTTGAGGATAAGGATTACAGCTGATTAGATTTCCACCCACAGGACCGAGGTTTCCACTAGGAAACCTAGTTGGGCTCCCAGCCAGAAGGGCCCAGGCAAACAGTGGGCAAAGGAAGCAAATAATCTCTGTGAGGGAAGGCTATCCTTTCTAGAATTTAATAATAGATCAAGTTAAACCTTACACTTAGAAGTAGGGGAGGATTTTGCATTGTGTCTTCTGTGCTGGGATTCGAAACTATGTCCTACTTCAGCATACAGCCGCCCTTGACTTTGTAGATTTCTCAAGGCTCAGTGATCACTGGGGTAACTGAACATTTTAACCTCAGGCCTCGCATAGAGCCTTTTAAAGAAATCACCTTTGGAAGAGGTGTGAAGATTAGTAGGCAAGAGGAGATAGCCTCAACATCCTTCATCTTTACCAGGGAAAATAACCAAGGGCACAGTTGAAAATGTGTTCCCAAGATCACTGAATAACAGGCAGGAAGGTCCTTAAAACCTTCCTGAAGCCCCGTATCAGCTGTCTTCCTTAGAGCAAGGGGCTGTGGGGAAGATAAGGGAGATAGATCCCTTTTAGAAGAAACCATTCTGCCTTCTATAAACAGCCATGCAACATTCTCAGCGAATCCAAGAGTCGGACTGGAGTGAGGAATCACAGGAACAATCTAACCTTGAGGGGGAAAAGGTAATATTGCTGAGCAGATATCATATTTGCTGTGCAGAACAGATAACATCATGAATTTATATACCGTGAATGCTGAAAAACAGTTATTCTCAGGGCAGAAACAAAGGCAAAGGTAGAATGTAGTTCAGATAGTGATTCAGCAGCCAGACTATGTCACAGTGACAGACTCTGCTTTGATCTCTGACCACGCCTTGTTGATGCCAGTAATTTGAGAATTAATTATGTTTAACTTACAGGTCAACTGGAAATGACTTTGTCCTTAAGGATTTGCGTGAAATTGACTTGGTTCTATCTCACATGTACTTGGAGACCTAGTAATCCTTTCAGGCTTTTTGAGGAATTCACAGGGTGAGGGGCTGTAAGTATTACATTTCCCCTGGTCACCCTCCAACTTTGAAATCTCAATTCCACAAAATCAATTCAGTTTATGAAACATCTCTTCATTCCAACTTGTACCTCACTGCCTTAACTGGCCATGATTTGGGCAATTTTATTTTCCAAAATGCCACTGACCAAGGCTATGTGTGTGGTTGACTTTTGCTGACAGTTTGAGGTCATTGAGAGGTTTATATCAGCCTTGAGGGTTTTATATCAGCATCTGAATCTAAGTCTGAAGTCAAATCTGAATTAAATCTAGAACTAAATATTGGACATCCCAGCACTTGTATTTTGTCTGTTTCATCAAGAGCTCTGCGGGCTGTCTTACGCCCATATTTCTCCCCACCTCTGCACCCTCACTCCTTTCTGACCTTCTGTTGTTGCTTAGTGACAAAGTTGTGTCTGACTCTTTTGCAATCCCATGGACTGTAGCCCGCCAGGCTCCTCTGCCCATGGGATTTCCTAGGCAAGAACTCTGCAGTGGGTTCCCATTTCCTCCTCCAGGGGATCTTTCTGACCCAGGGATCAAACCCACATCTCCGGTGTCTCCTGCATTGAAGGTGGGTTCTTTACCACTGAGCTAGCAGGGAAGCCCTCCCTGACCTTATCTCTGTGCTCAATTCAATTCTCTCCGGACTTCCCTGGTGGCTCAGACGGTAAAGCGTCTCCACTCTCCACTTTACTCAAATTTTCCCTAACCTCTTATACACAGCATTTGGCTGTTTCTTTACACTGCCTCTTCCAGACAAACAACTGAAGCCTCACTTCCCAACCAGAGAAACCTATCAAAGTATATTTTAAAACAAGGGCAGTTCTTTTTTTCTGAGCAGAACTCTGGTGTTAGTGGGTAAATATTGTTTTATTTTGGATACATGGACAATTCCTGGTGAGAGCAACTTTATGGTATTTCTGAATTTTATTTAACTCCTGTGTTATATTTTTAAAAATACGGTAGTTAAACAGTGAGGTAGGGCCAGGAATAGCATGCTGCTGTGAATGATAAAGAGATGAAACTTGTCTTCATAAAGCTTACAGTCCAGGGGGACCAGAAGCGTAACAATGATTATACATCACAAGACTGTATCATCAGTTTAAAGTTGGATGATAACAAGCTCTGGCTGCATGTGCCCCAACTTCTTTTGCCCCTGTTGCATGATTATCCAATTACTGATTAAAAAATTCGAGGCATCTCTGCTGAGAATTGATGGGACGCAATGAGTATGGCATCTAAGACCAGCTGGAGACTGTCAGCATCCTGGCAGGCTTCACCTCCAACCACCCCCCACCCCCACCCCCCACCCCCCACCCCCCGGCCAGGGCTCTGATCAGCTGGGCAGGGACCTGGACCCTGTCCCCAAGGGGGATGTCCAACGGGCACTTATCCCTGATGAGGTCTGAGCCTCCTGAAGGCCGCAGAAGTCCTTACTATTGGGTTGTATTGAGAGTTAAATCTCTTTTCTCCATCAACTTTGAGTCCTTGGGCTCAGCGTATATAAGATGCTCAGAGGTTTTGTATGAAATTTTCATTCATACCCAAACAGGAAAAGCCTGCCTGGCTCCCGGCAGCCTCTGGGAGGCTGGTTTTCTTCGTTCCTGGAGGATACCTCCCAGGCTGAACTGAATGAAAGATGAGGCTCAGGGGGTGGGAAATCAGAGTGTGAGGAAATGAAATGACAAGAAACCAGGTTTGCTGCACAGGGACCTGAAGTTAGGGAGAGTTTCGCTCTCCTGGGGATTTTGTGAAAATGTGATTCTGAGAGAATGTGGTTTCGTAAGATTAAGGAAACTTTTAATATTAAGGGAAAAAAGAATTTTTATCATTTATGCCCTGTCAACTTTAAAAAGGGTTTTTTGAGGTGGCTTAAAATATTAAAGCCAGTGTAAAGTAGGGCAGTGGAAGTAGAGATAAGAAGCAGCTCAGAAACCAGGGGCTAAGGGCAACGTGGATAAATTTAGTGCTTGTTCTAGAAGCTTCTAATTCAGGACATAAAGGTGGTCATGACAGATTGTGCAGTTTATGTAGCCTGGTTAGAGAAAACCTTCTAGAGAGATGGGTATTTTTCCAGGTACTGAATTTTTCTGAGATTATTCTTCACATGTGTGCGTGTGTGTGCTAAGTCACTTCGGTCGTATCTGACTCTTTGTGACCCCACAGACTGTAGCCCATCAGGCTCCTCTGTCCATGGGGTTTCCCAGTCAAGAACGGGGAGTGGGGTGCCATTTCCTCCTCCAGGGGATCTTCCAGAACCAGGGGTCGAACGGGCATCTCTCACATCTCCTGCATTGGAAGGCGGGTTCTTTACCACTAGCACCACCTGGGAAGCCCGTTATTCCTCTTGGGAGGGGCCTTGGAGAGTAACTTGAATAATCCCTTTGCGGTGATTTGGTAAAAGGTATAAAACCAACAGGGCTTCCCTGGTGGCTCAGTAGTAAAGAATCTGCCTGCAAGGCAGGAGACCTGGGTTTGGTCCCTGGGTTGGGAAGATCCCCTGGAGAAGGGCATGGCAACCCACTCCAGTATTCTTGCCTAGAGAATCCCATGGACAGAGGAGCCTGGCGGGCTGCAGTCCATGGGGTTGCACAGAGTCGCACTAAGCTGCAGCAGCGTAAAAGCAACAATAAAAAGAAAAGACTAAGAAAACTTGAGTGAGCCTTGGTGTTCATTTGCAGGATTCTTGCCTTCTCTGAGGTTTTACGCACTCCCCCTGCCTGCCAATCTCACTAGGTAACTAAAGGCAAAGAAAAAGCCTTTGCTAAAATTGCTGGATGAGAGCAAAAAGAGAAAAAAGGGGGCCATAGGAGGAGCTGCCGGTAACCGCTGGATTTAAGAGAACAAGAAGAAAAACGTGAATTTGCAACAAAAATAATTATAGAGGATGTGAAACCCCGTTACTCACAGAATAAAGATTTAAGGTGGCGACCCCAGACTCAGGCAAGACTTCAAAGTCTTTTGTCTAGAGCACTGATGCTGATTTCTCTAAAGGAATCCCGGTTAGGGAGCTCATTAGCCAACAAAGGTAACAAAAGAAATGATTTTACCTTCAGTTACACCAGCCAAAAATAGGAGGTAATTATTGGAGAAAGAGATTTGACCTTTGGATAACAAAAAGTAGGAGAAAAAATTGCCTCTTTTCAGCTTAGGTTATAGGAAGAAAACATCACAATACTTTAACTCTTGAGCCTGAAGCATCGCCTCAGTTTGGATGGTTGTAAAGGATTTCCACCAGCACCCTGTTCGCTGCAGGTGAGGCTGTGAAAGTGTGGGCTTGTGGGCACTGCTTCCTGGGAGAGAGCCTGCAAATCTCACTGCCCAGAGTCACAGCCGTGATCGGGGAGAGCTGGTCTGTCCTCCTGGAGAACTCGGGAAGGGCTCTGCTGACCAGGGCAGGGACCACTCTGAACTCTGAAGGTGAGTCTTTCAGGATTTCTGCCACTGCCTCAGTCTTTACATTCCTGCTGCTAAGTCGCTTCAGTCGTGTCCGACTCTCTGTGACCCCATAGACGGCGGCCCACCAGGCTCCCCCGTCCCTGGGATTCTCCAGGCAAGAACATTGGAGTGGGTTGCCATTTCCTTCTCCAATGCATAAAAGTGAGAAGTGAAAGTGAAGTCGCTCAGTCGTGTCCGACTCTTCGCGACCCCATGGACTGCAGCCTACCAGGCTCCTCTGTCCATGGGATTTTCCAGGCAAGAGTACTGGAGTGGGGTGCCATCACCTTCTCCGCTTTGCATTCCTAGGACTCCTTAGTTCAATCAACATGTGTGTTTTGAGTAGTTCTCTGAGGCCAGCAGTCGCTCAAGGGGCTCACATCACACCAAGAACAAGAACAGACACACCCCTGCTCTCTGTGACGAAGCAGAGAGCCAAGAGAGGCACCAGAAAGGGCAAGAACAGTGTGCGCCAGGGTCTACAACAGAGGAACCTGAACTGGCTGGGCTGAGGCGGGGGCTGGAGGGTAATGGGCGGACTGCCCCAGGGATGAGGCGCTGGAGCAGGAGGGTGGCTGGTAAGTCAAGGGCAGGTGAGGGAGGGAGGGATGGCACTTCCGGCAGAGCAGAGGATGGAGCTGAAAAAGGCCCCACAAGGCTCTAAGGCTTCATCCCAAGAGGAATGGGACACTGTAATAGTGTTGTAAGTCGGGAAGAGCATTGAAGTGATCACTTTGGCTAACATCTGGTGGCTCAGATGGTAACAAATCTGCCTGCAGTGCAGGAGACCCGGGTTCGATCCCTGGGTCGGGAAGATCCCTTGGAGGGGGGAATGGCAACCCACTCCAGTATTCTTGCCTGGAGAATTCCATGGACAGAGGAATCTGGCCAGCTACAGTCCATGGGGTCACAGTCAGACATGACTGAGTGATTAACTTGGAGGATGAATATGTCAAAGCCTTTGACTATGTAGATCACAATAAACTGTGGAAAATTCTGAAAGAGATGGGAATACCAGACCACCTGATCTGCCTCTTGAGAAATCTGTATGCAGGTCAGGAAGCAACAGTTAGAACTGGTCATGGAACAACAGACTGGTTCCAAATAGGAAAAGGAGTACGTCAAGGCTATATATTGTCACCATGTTTATTTAACTTATATGCAGAGTACATCTTGAGAAATGCTGGACTGGAAGAAACACAAGTTGGAATCAAGATTGCTGGGAGAAATATCAATCACCTCAGATATGCAGATGACACCACTCTTATGGCAGAAAGTGAAGAGGAACTAAAAAGCCTCTTGATGAAAGTGAAAGTGGAGAGTGAAAAGGTTGGCTTAAAGCTCAACATTCAGAAAACGAAGATCATGGCATCTGGTCCCATCACTTCATGGGAAATAGATGGGGAAACAGTGGAAACAGTGTCAGACTTTGTTTTTCTGGGCTCCAAAATCACTGCAGATGGTGACTGCAGCCATGAAATTAAAAGACGCTTACTCCTTGGAAGGAAAGTTATGACCAACCTAGATAGCATATTCAAAAGCAGAGACATTACTTTGCCAACAAAGGTTCGCCAAGTCAAGGCTATGGTCTTTCCTGTGGTCACGTATGGATGCGAGAGCTGGACTGTGAAGAAGGCTGAGTGTCGAAGAATTGATGCTTTTGAACTGTGGTGTTGGAGAAGACTCTTGAGAGTCCCTTGGACTGCAAGGAGATCCAACCAGTCCATTCTGAAGGAGATCAGCCCTGGGATTTCTTTGGAAGGAATGATGCTAAAGCTGAAACTCCAGTATTTTGGCCACCTCATGCGAAGAGTTGACTCATTGGAGAAGACTCTGATGCTGGGAGGGATTGAGGGTAGGAGGAGAAGGGGACGACAGAGGATGAGATGGCTGGATGGCATCACTGACTCAATGGATGCGAGTCTGAGTGACCTCCGGGAGTTGGTGATGGACAGGGAGGCCTGGCGTGCTGCGGTTCATGGGGTCGCAAAGAGTCAGACACGACTGAGTGACTGATCTAATCTGATCTGAGTCAAGTTGCTTTCAAGTTATTCCTTTGAATAACTCTTATTTTACTTCTTCAAGCTTAGGTGATTCATGTGAATAATGCTACAGCTTGGATTAGTTAAGGTTACAATGACCCTGCACCTCAGTTTGCCTGGAGCAGCCATCATTTAGATCTATGGTCCTGATATGATTATTAATAGTGCCCATTCACTCTCAAAAGTGGCTGAGTTTGGGCAACGAATTATATGCTTGCTCTTGCTAGAATATCTTTACTCACTGTTACAGAACACCCAACAGACTGGCTTGCTGGCAAGGGTGATTCCTGACTGTCCTTCTGAGAGAGGCTAGAGCGAGGGCAGCCTCAGGGTTGGCTGCTTATCTGGTCCACGGTGTCTTCACCAGCCTTGTTCCTTACTTGGCCTCCCAGGGTGTCAGCCTGGCTTCACACCGTGCAGAGATGTTCTCGTCCAGCAAGTCTGTGCTCGTGTCTCGTTCACCCAGACTGGGTCACAGGCCACCAGCGACCTGACGCCATGGCTGGCTGAATGCCACTCTGTGCCTGAACCACAACTGCAGGGCACGAGATAGAATTCGCCCCTTTTCTGTCTTAGACTGATCCAGGTCCTCCTGATGTGGGGGTCCACCTCCCCCCAAAGTCCATGGGCTGCATGAGGTAGGGGAGGGGACTTAGGCGAAAATCTGAATTCCTTTGGGAAAGCAACAAGGGAGGATGGATTCCAGACGCAGTCAACGAGGGTGGACAATATAGGACGCGAGGACAGGAGGATCCTTCTGTTGTTGAGGGGTTTAGGGGAGCTGTTTGGCAGTTCTAGCATAGACCCTGGACTAAAGGATGGTCCCCCTCTTTGGGGGAAGATTGTCTTCTTCGACTGAGTGCTCAGCCTCAGGAGGAAGCACCTGGAGCAGTGGGGGAGGGAGGGGATCTGCTAACCAGCCAGTTCAGGGGACCCAAGCCTGGCGACCAACAGGGTGGCAGATGTGGTCAGATCACCCTCCAACCACTGTAACCTTTAGAAAGGGGAGAGCCCTTTGCCTTTAAGGGACAACAAAATTCCTCACGACATACCTCATTAGTAAATCTGCGCACTCAAGAGAATTCAAGAACATCCAAGAACCAGGAGACTTAAGAACTGACTCTTTCAGACTCATTTTGAAAGCTGAAATTCACTTCTGGGTTTTCCTTTCTATTTGCTTTGGTGTCACTGAGCTCCTGACACGGTATATGATATACTTTGTTCCTAGTACTGACTCAGCCTTCACAACTTTATCTTCCACGAATTACTTTTTCTGAGTCCCAGGAGACACTGAGACTGGGTCAGGAAAAGAAAACTGGAATCAGCATCTGAATGTGTTTACCTCTGACTTGGAATCCTTAATTCAAATCTTTGAATTAACATGTAAGCACTTTAAAACTGACCATTATTTTGTATTTTCTGACTTTTGGCTCTTGTGCATTGATACAGTAGCTAACCTCATAATCTGGGGGAAAGAATTGATGATTTTACCCTGAGCTTGGAGAAGAGTGAAGTTGATCTTTTTTTCTTGATCCTGGAGTCACTTCTGGAAAGTCAGGTCTTATCCTTCCAGCCATGTCCCCCTGACATGAACGGCTGGAGGAGAGGTCAGCGATGCGGTCACTGCTCTCTGGGCATTAGGTGAGCATTTTTGTTGGGCCAAGGGATACCAGGGGAGAGGCAGCCAGATGTGAGCCCTTTTGCTGTTGCCCCCCAAAGCTGGAGGGTGCAGGATGTGCCCTGGGGGTGGGGTCTGAGTGGGCCCCTCCGCGGGGCCGTGGGTGAGGAGGCCCTGAGGACAGAGGGAGCAGCGTCACCCAGTGGCATCTCCAGTCAAGGCGGGTTGGGGGGGCATGATGGCACCTCTGCTTCCTTCCCTTCACAGCACGTTGGAAGAAGACGGGCAAGGCAGGCAGGATGGGGATAGAGTCAGCCCTGCCTGTCCTCACCTAGAGTCTCTGAAGCAAGGGCCTTGTCATTGCTGGCAAAAAAGCAGGTGGTTGACCGTGTACCCGATGCCATGGCTATTACTGTTCAGTCAATAAAAACGCACAGATGGGCCATGGGAGTGCTGAGCAAAATCACAAAGATATTGGACACTGAATGAGCTTTGTGTTGATGATCTTTTTTTCGCTCCTTCCAAAAAGAGGCAATAATGGAAGCATGGCATAAATCAAATTCTAGAGACAAATTTCTAAAATGGGCGGCAGCACACAACCAATTTCACATCAAAAGCCGCTCCTTCTAAATGCTGAAAAGCTATAAATCAACAAGCCTAATGGATTTCGTCCTGTCTCTGCAGGATCTTCTAGGGCATTGAATTGAAAAGGTAATACATCAGCCGGGGAAATCCCTCCCGCAAAGTGCACAAGCTTAAACATTTCTGAAGCAAAATGCTCCAAGCTGAAAGTTCTCCTTCCTTCTCGTCAGGGGGCCTTGAGAGGCTGGCTGGCCCCTCCACCAGATGCAGAGCTCACTTCAAGTGCGGTGGAAAGGACACACTTGGACCCAGCTCTGTGCCTCTGGCTGCGGGACCTCAGGCAGATAATACCAATCATGGAGCCTCAGTTTTCTCATCTGTTCAATGGACACATGGAGGGCAATTGTATAAATTAGAAAACGTTACAAAGGACTTAAGACAGCCCTTGCCTGAAAACTTGACAGCCAGCATTGAAGGAAAGTTACATGGTTCAAAATAGCCTGGAGTTGAAACTCCCCTCCAGGTCCTCCCGACCATTCTATGCAAAACAAATAATTCACTCACCTGAAGGAAAAAAAAAAAAAAAAAATGGACATTAAGGTTGATTACACCCAGCTCCCAGCTGGTCCAGCCTCTGGCTGATCTCCAGAATTCCTGGCCCCAGCCGTTTAAGAGATAACTACTCCAAATGATCTTGGAGAACAGGCCCCCTTAAGACAGTAGATTTCCACATATACGCCTATATATACTTCCTCTTTTCTTGGGTTAGTGCAGCAGCTCACTAATCTGACTGCTGCCCCTTCTCACCTCATTAAAGGTGACTTGTTCCTCTAAAGTGCTGGTCTCGTTCTGTTGTAGCCACGTGTTCTGGGAAACAAACTCACTCAGAAGGACAATGCAGATAGTGGAGTGCGGTTTATTACACCGGCGGGCCCAAGGCAGAGTCTCCTCTTAGCCAAGGACCCCGACCAGCATTTGTGAAAATCTTTTATACCCCAAGTGTACATGTCTGAACCCACCACTCCAAATTCCTTGAGACTTACATAAACCAAGGAAAACACAATCCCCATAACCCCATCATTCACGTGCTATGTGTTCATGTGCTCAAACAGTCAAACAATTAGCCAATAATCAATAAACCCGAGGTTACACTCCGATAGATACAGAAAAATTTATGGCCTGTCTGGAGGAAGGGGTGATTAAGTGTATGTTTTCTCTTAGGTGGTGAGTAACCTAGATATGGTCTTCAAGGTTCCCCTGTCTGAAGGGGGTCTTATCCTTCTGTTATTGTTTTCATAG
This sequence comes from Tragelaphus eurycerus, assembly GCA_935064755.1. Classification (NCBI taxonomy): domain Eukaryota; kingdom Metazoa; phylum Chordata; class Mammalia; order Artiodactyla; family Bovidae; genus Tragelaphus; species Tragelaphus eurycerus. Next base: position 16,714,979 of record CAKXYN010000039.1, on the reverse strand, counting down.
GCACTAAACAGAGTTCAGAGTCCACTGGAAAGGTGGCTGAGCATGATCAGCATGAACAGGCCTAAGATGGAGTCCAGGCCCTATGAATTCCCTCTTCAGTTCTTTTTCCGAACCTCGCCTTCTCTAACTCCTTTACCCTACAAGCATGATGGTTGTGGGGGTTTTTTTTTTGGATAGTAAATAACCTGTTTACTCTTATCTTTGCCTGTGAACAATTTACTCTTGAAAGTACCTGTAGTAGGAAGCGAACAAACAATACTTCTACAGCTTATGTGTTTTCTTTTGCAATAATGAACTCTAGAAAAAAGCAAAGTGCTATTAATGCTGTTCTTTAGGCAAAATTCAGGAGTTTAGAAGCCAATTGGTTTTTCTCCCAGTTTTTATATGTAATACTTGTTTTTGCCTTGAAGTCAAAGATGTATAGGTGTCAAGGAGAAAAAACATTTTAGGGCAATAAAGTGATTACTGATGGGCTGTTTGGTAATTTGTTGATTTGATCAATTTCGTCAAAGCACCAAGTTTATTTTTTTTCTTCTGGAGGAGTTTCTGAATATTTTCTGATGGTTATCTCCTCCTTGCCTGCCATGATGGTTGTTTTAACATTTTTTAATTTTTGTAATTCTATGTATTTATTTTTGGCTGTGCTGGGATCTCCGTTGCTGTGCGTGGGCTTTCTCTAGGTGCGGTGTGCGGGTTGTTCCCGCTGTGGAGCACAGGCTCCAGGGCACACAGGCTTCAGTAACTGGCGTGTGGGCTCAGTAGCTGCAGGTCCCGGGCTCTAGAGCACAGGCTCAGCAGTTGTGCTACACAGGCTTAGCTGTGCCTCTGCATGTGGGATCTTCCCGCACCAGGGATCGAACCTGTGTCTCTCGCACTGGTGAGTGGATTCTTTACCACTGAGCGACCAGGGCAGCCCCAAGAGTTGTTTTTAAATTTAGGTTCCCTGATCTGGCTGAGATAACAGGGTGGACATGCTGTCTTCTTCTCACCTTGCCTTCCCTCCTTTCTGTGAGAGGGGCAAAACCCAAGAAGGAAAGTCTCTGCTTCATTAAATAACAAGACACATGATGACTTCCTGTCATGTGAGGAGATATTCCTGGTGGGCGGGGTCCACCCAGCTCTGGTTTCAGTTAAGCTTTGGACAGGGGATGGGTTCCCAGCATTCCAGTCTCCTTTTTTGGGAATAGCTGCCTGTTCCCCCTGCTGGGTGGGGCTACGGGTCCGGGCTGAGACAGCAGAGGTCAGCCTTTTGCTGCCCGGAGCCCAGGGTTCTCCCCCAAGTGCCTGGGGGCAGGTCAGCCAGGATTCCAGGGCCTGGGCCAGTTTGGTCATGAGGGTTGTTCTAATGCACAGTCTGGAAACTCAACTCTGGAAAACAAAGCTATGTTGCAAAATTTCTTCATTCCTTGGTGGCACACCATCAAGTTACTCATAAATTTAATGTGATTGGAGTTTTTCTCCCAGATGAGTCACATGGCAAGAACACAAAAGAAGTGACCAAAACCAGCCAGGAGGCTTGTTTTTCAGACTATCTTTTTTTCCCCCTGTTTGTGGGTCATTTATCCCATAACCTTGACAAAGGAGAATAATAAAAACAGACAGAGACAGGGTTGTTTTATATGGCGGTCGTACCTTAGGGCTTAGAAAGAGGTTTAACGCAGAAAAGCACTTGACTCAGACACCGAGCATGAGAGAAGCATAGAAAAGTATGAGAAAAGAAAAGTTCTCTCCACTGTCCCAGTTCCTTCAGTTTGGGCCAGAGAGGTTTCAGTGGAAGCCTCCATCCAGCTATGACAGAATCACCTATTTCCTTTACCTTAGAATGCACAGTGGAGGCCCACTGAAGGTGGCAGGCTAGACCAGGCATATCCGGTTCATGGTAAATGCACTGTCCCTTTGCTTTGCTCGCGGCACGCAGCCCTCTTTCTTGTGCAGCCTCAGCATCCTTCTCAATCTGATGCTCTGGACTGTCACCAACAATCTTTATGTGTAGACATCAGGGGTGAGTTTTAGTCACCATCCTGAAGGTCAGACCATCATGTGAGTCTGGATTGATGAGATGTTTCAGCTACCTTAGGGTAGACAATGACCTATTCTCTTCCAAAACATAAACCATCGGCTGCTTCTCACATAGTAGTTGACCCAGAAGACCATTTTAGAGAGATGAGTCAATGAAATTGTTTTCTGAAGTTACGTATTCCCAATTAGTTAGGCCACTATAATTCCAAAGATAACGCGATCAAAGCAAGGCTCGTTCAGGTAGGAAGCAGGCATCTGCTGTCATTTGGGATGATGGTAGTTTAGGGCCCCCACATTTGGACACCTCTGTTCCCTGGCACCATTTTTTAGATTGAGTGTGATCTGATGGAGCCCTTGACAGGCAGAAGTTCTCTTCTAGGGCTGAGCTATCGAAAGCAGTAAGAGGTGAAGAGAAGGTTGAAAGGGGCCTTGAGGATGAGAGACAGAGAAAGGTGAGCAGGTCCAGGGCACATCTGATTCTCTGCTCCTCCTGGCACAGTAAGGATTTTGCACAGTGCAAGTGACAATGGGCTTAGTCCCAAGAGCCTGCCAAACCAGTTCCTGACCTTGACATTGCATTCCCCACCATGAATACAAATAACCCAGACCTGATTGCACTTCTCCTACATACAGACCACCCTAGCACAAGGGGTCTCTTCTGGACACTACAAACCCCTGCCCATGGCAGGGAACTCCCTTCAGCTTTGAAGCAGCTTCCTTGATTGGGTGGCAGACACCCACCCAATTTAACCTGCCCAGCAGCCGGGATCCCGCCCTCCTTCTTAACAGAATCCTGCCTTAGAGGAGGATTTTGATAGGCCTAACCAATCGTGGTAACTCCAGCTGCTTGTCAGTGATTGGTTTATCAATCCATTAAGCCAATCAGGGTGCTCCATCCAGTCCGATGCTCCTCTAGGGAAGGGATGGTTTCAGTTCAGTTCAGTCGCTCAGCCATGTCTGATTCTGTACGACCCCATGGACTGCAGCATGCCAGGCTTTCCTGTCTATTACCAATTCCCAGAGCTTGCTCAAACTCATTTCCATTGAGTCAGTGATGCCATCCAACCATCTTATCCTCTGTCATCCCTTCTCCTCCTGCCTTCAATCTTCCCCAGCATCAGGGGCTTTTCCAATGAGTCAGTTTTTCACATCAGTTGCCCAAAGTATTGGAGTTTGGGCATCAGTTCTTCTCATGAACATTCAGGACTGATATCCTCTAGGACTGACTGGTTTGGTCTCCTTCCAGTCCAAGGGACTCTCAAGAGTCTTCTCCAACACTTTAGTTCAAAAACATCAATTCTTCGGCGCTCAGCTTTCTTCATGGTCCAACTCTCATATCTATACATCATTACTAGAAAAACCATAGCTTTGACTAGATGGACCTTTGCTGGCAAAGTAGTGTCTCTGCTTTTTAATATGCTGGCTAGGTTGGTCAGAGCTTTTCTTCCAAGGAAGAAGCATCTTTTAATTTCTTGGCTGCAGTCACCATCTGCAGCAATTTTGGAGCCCAAGAAAATAAATTCTGTCACTGTTTCTATTGTCTCCCCATCTATTTGCCATGAAGCGACAGTACGGGATGCCATGATCTTAGTTTTTTGAATGTTGAGTTTTAAGCCAGCTTTTCACTCTCTTCTTCACTTTCTGCAGATGGTATCATCTGCATATCTGATGTTATTGATATTTCTCCTGGAAATCTTGATTCCAGCTTGTGCTTCATCCAGCCCAGCATTTTGCATGATGTATTCTACATAGAAGTTAAATAAGCAGGGTGACAATATACAGCCTTGATGTACTCCTTTTCCAATTTGAAACCAGTCTGTTGTTCCATGTTGAGTTCAAACTGTTGCTTCCTGACCTGCATACAGATTTCTCAGGAAGCAGGTAAGGTGGCCTGGTATACCCATCTCTTGAATTTTCCACAGTTTGTGGCGATCCACACAGCCAAAAGCTTTGGCATAGTCAATAAAGCAGAAGTAGATGGTTTTTTGGAATTTGGGGTGAGCTGTTTTGAACGAGTTTTCCCCAATATGCCTCATACTTGCTTTGTCTTTCTTTCCCTCTCCATCGATGAGCAAGAAATGGCCACCAGACAACCTCTTTCTGGTTGCCGTGGTATGGGCAACCCCTGCTTGAAAGGTTGTTGCTGAACGAAAAGATGCCGGGATTCTTGGCCTCCAGAGGAGGAGAATTCAATCCAGGGCCAGAGACGAGGCTTGATCTCTCAGAGCTTTTGTGTAATAAAGTTTTATTAAAGCATAAAGGAGATAGAGAAAGCTTCTGACATAGGCATCAGAAGGGGGCAGAAAGAGTACCCCCCTGCTAGCCTTCAGCTGGATGTTATATAGTCACTAACAGTCTGTTAATGAAAGAAAGGAATGTCTTAAAACTCAGAATGGCATCAGGCCCCTCACCCATAAGATGCATTTTGGGATAATCTTGGCACCAGACAACTCATCCTGGGCCATAAAATGATTAAGTTGAATCTTGTAGAAGGACAGATTACCATACAAATAGTTTTGTTTACGTAGATTAGGGAAACAATCTCTGAGTATAACATACTGGTTTGTCAAGTAGGTTCTGAGCCATTAGGAGAACTGACTTGAAGACAGAGTTTGGGGTAAATGCATAGCACATTAGCATAGCCTAAGACAAACATTCCCATAAGAAAAATGCATTGGTTATCTCAAGGTTTGAGAATTGTTAACTTCAGGTGAAACCAGGTGTCATTATGGCAACACAGTATATAAGAGAAACCTCCTTTTAAATTTGTATAGAGATGAAAAAAATATCGCTAGTTTGTTTGCTCCTACAGCTTAAGAGAGATAAAACTGTCTGACACTTGCAGGCTTTTCCTCCATTTGGAGACCCCTGGCCTTCCTGCCTGTTATCCTCTCATGCTCTAACCTAGTCTCAAGATCTCAGATCAGATCAGATCAGTCGCTCAGTCGTGTCCGACTCTTTGCGACCCCATGAACCGCAGCACGCCAGGCCTCCCTATCCATCACCAGCTCCCGGAGGTCACTCAGACTCGCATCCATCGAGTCAGTGATGCCATCCAGCCATCTCATCCTCTGTCGTCCCCTTCTCCTCCTGCCCTCAATCCCTCCCAGCATCAGAGTCTTCTCCAATGAGTCAACTCTTCGCATGAGGTGGCCAAAATACTGGAGTTTCAGCTTTAGCATCATTCCTTCTAAAGAAATTCCAGGATTGATCTCCTTCAGAATGGACTGGTTGGATCTTCTTGCAGTCCAAGGGACTCTCAAGAGTCTTCTCCAACACCACAGTTCAAAAGCATCAATTCTTCGGCGCTCAGCCTTCTTCACAGTCCAGCTCTCACATCCATACATGACCACAGGAAAGACCATAGCCTTGACTAGGCGAAACTTTGTTGGTAAAGTAATGTCTCTGCTTTTGAATATGCTATCTAGGTTGGTCATAACTTTCCTTCCAAGGAGTAAGCGTCTTTTAATTTCATGGCTGCAGTCACCATCTGCAGTGATCTTGGAGCCCAGAAAAACAAAGTCTGACACTGTTTCCACTGTTTCCCCATCTATTTCCCATGCAGTGATGGGACCAGATGCCATGATCTTCGTTTTCTGAATGTTGAGCTTTAAGCCAACCTTTTCACTCTCCACTTTCACTTTCATCAAGAGGCTTTTTAGCCCCTCTTCACTTTCTGCCATAAGGGTGGTGTCATCTGCATATCTGAGGTTATTGATATTTCTCCCGGCAATCTTGGAAGCTCCTTTACATGTGTGTGTGCTAAATTGCTTCAGTCATGTCCAACTTTTTGGGACCCGATGGACTATAGCCCACCAGACTCCTCTGGTGGGATTCTCCAGGCAAGAATATTGGAGTGGGTTGTCATGTCCTCCTCCAGGGGATCTTCCTGACCCAGGGATCAAACTGGCATCTCATGTCTCCTACATTGGCAGACGGGTTCTTTACCATTATGACCACCTGGGAAGCCCCAGAGTTTTCTTTAGAGTCTTTTAAATCTAAAGGCATTAAGGAGAAATTGTGGAGCCCAGCAGAGGTCGAGAAGGACTGAGTAGGAGAAACACCTCCTTACTTGGGTTACACCTCGTGCACAACTGCTTTTTCTCTGGTGAGGAATCAGCAAAGGGACATTACAATGCTGGAAATTTCCATCTTCCCACCGAGGGAAACATACTAATCACAAAAGGGAAACTTTCTCACGAAAGGGAAAGTCAGTGAATAGCCTTGTTGACCTGTTCTGAGTCTGTGATCAGGAATCTCAGGATGAGGGTCCTCTGTTGGACAGGACGCCATCCACAGGGACTAGGAGATGCCAGCTCAGAGCAGCTATGGACCAGACATGCTGGTCCTCCTCTCTAGCCTGAAATCCTGCAGCATTCCCAGGGACTAGGCTTTAGTTCTTTTCACACTTGGCAGCCCACCTCCTTATGAAATAACCTTTCTCTACTGATAAGCCTGAAGATCAAATGCCTGGACCGCTCAGGTGAGTGTGATTCTACCTAGAAGGAGACACACAAAACCTGGATGCTTCACCTGCCCCCAGGTGGTAGCTTTCCAGGGGATGCACGAAAAGTGCAATGATTTTTGCTATGAACTTAATTGTGTTCTTCAGATTCATATGTTGAAGCCCCAAACCCCAATATGATAGCATTTGTAGAAAGAACCTTGAAAGAGGTAATCAAGGTTAAATGAAGTCTTAAACCTGTAGGACTGGTGTCCTTAGAAGAAGAGAGAAAGATATCAGCTAGTTCCTGTCTTTCTGTCTTTCACAACTTTGCACACACACAGAAGAGGCCATGTGAAGACACAGCAAGAAAGCAGCCATCCACAAGCCAGGAAAAGAGACCTTACCAGAAACCAACCCAGGTGCCACCTTGATCTTAGACTTCTAGTCTCCAGAACTCTGAGAAAAGAAGGATCTGTTCAGGCTGCCCAGCCTGTAGCATTTTGGCACAGCAGCCTGAGCAGACTAATGCAGTTTTCTTTAGAGCCCCTCAAAACCTACATCCAACACAGTGCTGGGGCTAGAACACAGGCTCTGAAGTCAGGGCGTCTAAGCTTCACCTTGGCTTCCTGTTTAGCAGGGACCTAGGTTTCACTGTACTTCCATGAGCCTGTTTCATATGATGGCTATGATATTTCACTGAGAAAAATGGATAGAAAGTGCTTATCATGACAGATGGAACACATAAGCATATGATATTGTCCTTAAGAGGTTAACCTTAGTGGAGAGGAGCTATTTTTTTAATTGGTCAAGGGATGTTTGGGTTGAATTGCTCTGGGTCTTTCCAGCTGTAGTCCATTGGTTCCCAAGTACGTATTTCTTGACTCTAGGGCATCATGTGTGTAAGTCCGCAGGAGGCCATGGCTTATTTTCAACATATCACAAAGTTTGTGGGAAATTACCCACTTGCTCACAGTGACGCCACACATGCTAACACGTGTTTTGTTTTTGGCTAGAATTAAACAAACTCACTGTGGAAACACTGCTTAATTCTGGAAGTGAGATCTGTAGATATACACGTCCTTGATTTATAAGAAAATAAGAACATGAAATAATTATTATCTCATTATGGATCCCCATAGGATCCCTGGAGAGAAAATTAAGAAAAGCAGTCTTGGTGGGTGAAAAGGTGAGGAAGCCTTGCTGAAACTGCTACAGCAGTTTTGTGTACCTTTCCCCAGACATTTTCTAGCAATATTGTACTGTTGGATTGAGGGCACGTTTGCTCTTTAGTTACTAAATGTGATTTAAATATATAATATTCTGTTGCTTCACTGTTCAGATTGACCTAAACCCAAGGCATGTAAAGAACTCATGTGAGCCCTGCACACAGTCCTCATGCCTGCCATGGGCAGTCAGTCACCCCTGGGCTCAAGGTCTGGTGTGGACACCACCTCTCACTCTCCAAGTGCTGACTCTGCCCTTCAAAGCTGAGTGCTGAAGAATTGATGGTTTCCAACTATGGTGCTGGAGAAGACTCCTGAGAGTCCCTTGGACTGCAAGGAAGTCAAACCTGTCAATCCTAAAGGAAATCAACCCTGAGTATTCATTAGAAGGACTGATGCTGAAGCTCCAATACTTTGGCCACCTGATGGGAAGAGCTGTCTCATTGGAAAAGACTCTGATGCTGGGAAAGATCAAAGGCAAAAGGAGAAAAGGGCAGCAGAGGATGAGATGGTTTGATGGCATCACTGACTCAATGGACATGAGTCTGAGCAAACTCTGGGAGATAGTGAAGGACAGGGAAGCCTGGGGTGCTACAGTCCATGGGTAGCAAAGAGCCAGAGATGACTGACCGACTGAACCACAAATGATGTAAACAGGGCCCTCAGATCAAGCTGGGGTGATGCTGGATAATCCTTGTGACACAGTAAAGCTTTTCATTTTGCTTAAGCAATTTTGACTTGGGTTTCTGTCATTTGCAACTAATGAGTCTTAACATCCTGGTTAATGTGCTTACCTTGATGGGTACTTGTACTCATAACTGGAGGAAGGAATTGAACATTCTGGAGCCACGGGGCTCCAGAACGCTCTTTCGGATTCTTTCCCATCCCTCTGGTTGTCTCCTGCCCAGCCCTGGGGAAGGAAGGGTCCACCTGAAGGAATTTGCTGGAATGACAGTTCACCTTGCTGAGGTCTTGTATCTTCCTCACAATTTTTCTGTTACTCTGCACAATCATTTAATCTTCTTTTGAAGTCAGAGACACTGAATTGGAAATTGAGGCACACAGAATGAACATCCCTCCACACTTGTGGGTGATGGTGAACGCAGGGCCGGAACACGGTGCCTGAGCCTCGCTCTGAGAGTGATCTTTTCACCCTGCCTCCGCCTCTGAGAAGCAGGGGACTTTTAGGTCTCAATGAGGGGAGGCCAGAGCACCCTAGGAAGTTTTTCTCCCTTGCCAGGGTCTTGGGAAAATCCAGTTGTTTGTAGAAGAGAATGCATGTTGGTAACTACACAGGTTCTAGAAAGACTCTCGTAAGGAGGTGAAAATAGCAAAGGGGCAGGAAGGCCCTCATTTCCTCGAAGTCTTTGGAGGTCAGCACACACATGGCTGAAGCCTCGGCTAAGTTCCTTCTTCAGTAGAATCGTTCTGTTTTTTCACACATTTCCTCTTGGGATGCCCTTAAGATCAGGCAGGTGGACATGCGCAGGGCTGAACAGGGCTTTTACTCTGCAAAACAAACCAAGTGCCGGAGAGGGAGCCTAAAATAGCCTCAACCAGGGAAATCCTGAGCCGATTCTCCTGACTGCCGCTTTTACTGCGAACACTTCCAGCTTCCCAGAGACACAGATGGACTTCAACATCCCATCCAGCATCCTGGCCAGGGAGGAGGGGCTAATCCATACAAAAGAGAGCTTGGTGGTACTGGCTGTGACCTTGCCTGGAGGGACACTTTGGAATGTCCTCTGTTGATTTCATGATTTATCCACTATGTGTATATTTTCTTTGATCATTAGGATTTTATCATTATTTCCTCAAAGATGTGGTCAGTGTTTATCTTTTGCATGTGTGTGTTTGTTTTTAATTGCTAGACTACTTTTTGGAGGGCTTTTCAATTCATAGCCCAACTGAGCAGAAAATACCAAGAGTTCTTGCATCCCTCCCTCTCCCCTCCCCACTACCAACAGCTGGCACCATGTGGTACCTTTGTTATAGCAGATGAATCTCACTAATACATTGTGTGCCTGAGAGCTCAGTCAAGTCTGACTCTTTGCGACTCCACGGACTATATCTTGCCAGACTCCTCTATCCATGGAATTCTCCAGGCAAGAATACTAGAGTGAGCTGCCATTTCCTTCTCCAGGGGGTGTTCCTGACCCAGAGATCAAACCCTCATCTCCTGCATCTCCTGCTTTGGCAGGTGGGTTCTTTACCTCTCTGCCACTGGGTAATCATTAACATCCAAAATCCATAAGTTACCTTAGGGTTCATTCTTTGTGTTGTATCCTATGGGTTTGTACAAATGTATAATGTCACGAATCCATCATTGTAATATTGTACAGAGTATTTTCACTGTCCTAGGAATCCTCTGTGGGGACTTCCTTGGTTGTCCAGGGGTTAAGAATCCGCCTGCCAATGCAGAGGACACAGGTTCAATCCCTGGCCTGGGAAGATCCCACATGTCCGGGTATAACTAAGCCCATGTACCACAATTCCTGAAACCTGCGCTCTAGAGCCTGTGTTCCACAACAAGAGAAGACAGCATGATGAGAACCCTGCGCCCCACAACTAGAGAGCAGCTCCTGCTTATTACAACTAAAGAAAGCCTGCACACAGCAGTGAAAACTCAGCACAGCCAATGATAAACACATACAAATTTAGAAAAATTAAAAAAAAAAAAAATCCTCTGTGTTCCACCTATTTATCCCTTCCTCTCTCAAATCCTTGGCAATCACTGATTCTTTTATTGTCTCCATAGTTTTGCCTTTTCCAGAACGTCATGTAGTTGAAATCATACAGCCTTTTCAGGTTAGCTTCTTTGGCTTAATGTGCATTGAAATTTCCTCTTTGTCTTTTCATGGCTTGAGAGCTTGTGTGTTTTTAGTGCCAAATAACAATTTGGCAACTGTGGGTAAAGATGCTATCAGCGTATGTATACAGGTTTTTCTGTGGACGTAAGTTTTAAATTCATTTGGGTAAATCCCGAGGAGCATACTTGCTGAAATCCCATGGTAAGAGTATGTTTAGTTTTGCAAGAAATCACCAGACTGTCTCCCAGAGTGGCTGTACCATTTTGCCTTCTATCAGCGATGAACAGAATTCCTATTGTTCCACACCCTTTCCAGCCCTTGTTGGTGTCAGTGTTTCGGATATTGGCCATCTTAATAGGTATGTAGGGGAAGCCAGTGTTTCCTCTTAGTTACTTTGGGCAATAGTTCAAGTTCTGACTTTGGAGACTGTAGTTAGATCCTCTTGAATAAAAGTGTAAGAGAACCAACTCAGACATTCTTCATTCATTTACTACTCAAATATGGGAGTTTTTTGTTGTTGTTGGTTTTTTTCTGTTTGTTTTTCACTGTATGTGTTGTTGCTTTTCAGACCCTAAGTCGTGTCCGACTCTTTGTGACCCCATGCACTGCAGCACGCCAGGCCTCCCTGTCCATCACCAACTCCCAGAGTTCACTCAAACTCATGTGCATCGAGTCGGTGATGCCATCCAGCCATCTCATCCTCTGTCGTCCACTTCTCCTCCTGCCTCCAATCATTCCCAGCATCAGGGTCTTTTCCAATGAGTCAACTCTTTGCATGAGGTGGCCAAGGTATTGGAGTTTCAGCTTCAGCATCAGTCCTTCCAATGAACACCCAGGACTGGTCTCCTTTAGGATGGACTGGTTGGATCTTCTTGCAGTCCAAGGGACTCTCAAGAGTCTTCTCCAACACCACAGTTCAAAAGCATCAATTCTTTGGTGCTCAGCTTTCTTCACAGTCCAACTCTCACATCCATACATGACCACTGGAAAAACCATAGCCTTGACTAGACGGACCTTTGTTGGCAAAGTAATATTTCTGCTTCTTAATACGCTATCTGGTTGGTTATAACTTTCCTTCCAAGGAGTAAGTGTACATATACATATATTCCCTCTTTTTTGGGTTTTCTTCCCATTTAGGTCACCGCAGAGTCCTGAGTAGAGTTCCCTGTGCTATCGAGAAGGTTCTCATTAGTCATCTATTTTATACATAGAAGTGCATGCATGTCAATCTCCAGATCCCAGTTCATCCCAGAGTCCCCTTCTCCCCTTGGTGTCCACATGTTTGTTCTCTGAGTCTGTGCCTGTTTTTGGCATGGGAATCCTCAAATAAAGGATGCTTTCTGGGTTCTCAAGGAGCTCACAGCCCAGTAGGGTAGAAAGACCAGAAGGGAGTGACAATTAGCACCTGAGGGGTATGTGGCAGAGGGTACTGTGCTGGAGGGAAGCCTCAAAAAGGGGCTGCAAGCTAAGACGGGGAGGGGACGGGCATGCCCGCCCAAAAGGCGACCCAGAGCCTCATCAGGGGTGGGGGTTAGAGGCTAGAGGTTTCAGTTTGCTATTTCCGGGCTGTTGGAGTTTCCGCTTCGAGGATGAGGAAGCAAACAGGCAAGGGACTGGAGACGGGGTCTGCTTTTCCTGGGCCAGCAGGCAGGGAACTGCCTATGTGGAGGTGGGGTCTGCAGATGCCCCCTGGCCGGTGTTCCAGCTCCAAATGCTTACAAAGCAGCGGTCCCTGCCCTGGGAGGGCCTCTGGTCTAGCAGCAAATTATCCAAACCCTGGCTTTAGGGAGAGTTTAGATTTCTCCTCTACTCCTCGGAGCGGGGCCCAGAGCTGCTGACAAGCTATTTTGAAGAGGCTGGGTTCAGGTTATTGATTCCCCTCTCCTTGATTCACGCTCCGGTGGAGGCTCAATGAGTCATGAAATGGCCATAAGCAGACGTCAGGAGGGACGCACACGTGCTTCCACTGCCCTTGAGTCCCTTGAAGACAGCTGTTATCACCCCCGGCTCCCTCCTCTGCCCGCCCTAACTGCAGAGCTACTCCCAACTCAGCATCTCCGTGAGTGTCTGTGCAAAGGTCACTGACTGGGAGGCAGGGATGATGGGGGAAGCTTCGTCCTGCTTTAGGATGGGAGATGGCCCCCACAGCCTCCTTGTTTTTGTCTTTTAAACTCAGACCAGCAGCACTCACACACCATTAATCCCACCAATTAGGACGACTGTGCTAAAAATCCATAAAGGAGAGAAATGTAAAATCTCTTTCCCAAGTGCAGGATATTGGTATTTCTTGAACTCGCCTGAAGTCAGTAGGGGAATTACACACCTTCTGAAGTCAGAGCCAAGGCCTGCAGGACAAACACAGTGAGTGCAGCCTCTGAAGGACAGGCTTTTGGGGGTGGGGTGTGCTCCTGTGGCTGTGACGTGGAGTTTCCTCTGCGTGAAGACCCTCCATCCATTTAAAAACACTGAGTGCCTACTACGCATTAGGCCCTACTCCAGGCAGTAGGTACGTGGTAATGGGCAAGACAGTGCGTGCTCAGTTGGTCAGTCGTGTCCGACTCCTTGTGACCCTGTGGACTGTAGCCCACCAGGCTCCTCTGCCCATGGGATTTTCCAGGCAAGGATACTGGAGTGAGTTGCCATTTCCTCTTCCAAGGGATCTTCCCAACTCAGGGATCAAACCTGTGTCTCCTGTGTCTTCTGCCTTGCAAGCAGGTTCTTTACCGCTGAGCCACCTGGGAAGCCTGTTTTTATGGAATTTATGTTCTATTGAGGGAAAGAGGATATAAACAACTTCAACATCACATGTAACGTAATTTCAGGAAGCAAAAGCAGCAATGAAAAATTTAAATAGCAGGCTAAGGGGCTGGAGGTGGATGGAGGGGGTGAGTGTTTTAGAGACAGTGATTTGAGCTATTGGAGTGGGTGGGGTTCTGAGCCCAGGGACCAAGCTTGGGAGACAGCGCGTGTGAAGGGCAGAGACTGAAGTCACGGAAAAGGACCAGGAGGCAGGGGGTGAGGATAGGGAGCCGATTCCTCCCTGGGTTGCCCTGGAGATCAGTGAGGCAGACACTCCACGTGGGTGGGAACCCAAGCACTTGTCTGTGGTGGTACGAAAGCCACAGTCATACACTAGGGTGTAAAAGAGTGAATTTCCGACTTTGAGCCCCCTCTCCAGCTACAAAACTAAAAGCACTTGGGTCTTCTCTACAGTCTGCCTGGTTTCAGTTGAGGTGTCCTTTGGGACCAAGCTTCTGGTCCCGGATCATGCCTCTGCAGAGATGTGACCCGCTCTTGACGCATCGATCTGAGTCAGGACGCATCTCCTGACTCCATGGAGCACCGCTCCAGCCTCGTGCCATTTTCACACCATAAACATGACAGATCTGTGTGTTTGCTTAGAAAAATCTGTGGCTTATGGTGGTAAAGCGCTGTCTTCCTATGATACCCAGGTTCTCAGGAATTTCCCCAGTAGAAGGAAGTGATGGGTCTTGAGGTCCTTTCCCTCATCCATGCACAGGTGTTCCACCTGGCTGGGGGCGCTGGACACACCTGGCTGATCCAGTCTGCTCCTGTGGGGCTGTGGGGTGAGGGAATGGGTGTCTCTCTATCTTGCTGCTTTTACAGACCCCCTGCTGAAGCTGAAACTCCAATACTTTGGCCACCTGATGTGAAAAACCCCGACCCATTGGAAAAGACCCTGATTCTGGGAAAGATTGAAGGTGGGAGGAGAAAGGGATGACAGAGGATGAGATGGTTGGATGGCATCACCAATGCGATCGACATGGGTTTGGGTAAACTCTGGGAGTTGGTGATGGACAGGGACCTGGTGTGCTGCAGTCCATGGGGTGGCAGAGTCAGACACAACTGAGAGATTGAAATGAACTGGGATTTCTGCTTGCTGCTCCAATGCCAGCTGGCAGAGACCAACTCTCTCCTTAGATGTGACACAAGGAGCGAGGTCTCGGTCACCTCTGCCCTCAGATTTCCCCCAAAAGTCATGGATGGGGGCAAGCTTTCCATGCTGAGACCCCACCAAGGGTTGTCCTCCACTGCTCAAAAATCTCCTGCCTTCAGTCCAGACAGAATTCTAAACTCTTTTCATTGTGGTGGAAGAAAGTAGCCAGTTGATATCCTCCCAAACCTTTGTTTACACCCAGACTCAAAGGGTCTTTTTCTTCAAGCGATTGTCTCTGCCTGGCCTTACAAAAGTCTGTGTAGAAGCTCCAGGGTAAGGATTGACTTCTGTCTTCTGGGCTCTCCTAGGACCCCCTCAAGGGGCCACGGACTCAAGGTGTGGAGGGCGCTGGCACAACAAAGAATCAACAGGAAACCACTTTGTTTTCCACCCTGTAGATCATCTTTGATGTGGCTGTGAATTCTTCCCAGAATGAGTAGGGCACAAAGACATGACTGTGAAGTGTAAGTCCTGCTCACCCAGCACCTGTTGATGCCTGATCCATGAAGACACCATCTCAGCAAAGTGGTACCTTGCTGGAAATTGTGTTGGTGGTGGCTGCGAGTGCCGTAGGAGCCCGGCCTCTTTGTTCCTTCTCTCCTGTGGACTCTCCATCACTCTGATTCCTGGCGTCCCTCTCCTCTTCCCCAGAAACAGCCCAACCAGCCAGACTTTTGCATCATGGTTCTAAAAGTCTGATCCTGAGTCAGGGCATCAACATCGCCTGGAAATTTACTGGAAATGCACAGCCTCCGGCCCCACACCAGACTCACTGAGTCGGAAACTCTGCAGTTGAGCCCGGCAAGCTGTGTTCTGGCCAGCCCTCCAGGTGACTCTAGTGCTCCCTGAAATTTGAGACGTGCCTCTTTAAAAGGGCTTGAGCACCTAGACCATGAAGAAGTCTGAGCGCCAAAGAATTGATGTTTTTGAACTGTGGTGCCGGAGAAGATTCTTGAGAGTCCCTTGGACAGTAAGGACATCAAACCATCAATCCTAAAGGAAATCAACCCTGAATATTCATTGGCAGGACTGATGCTGAAGCTCCAATACTTTGGCCACCCGATGTGAAAAACCGACTCATTGGAAAAGACCCTGGTGCTGGGAAAGACTGAGGCCAGGAGGAGAAGGGGATGATAGAAGATGAGATGGTTGGATGGCATCATTGACTCAGTCGACACGAGTTTGAGCAAATTCTGGAAGATAGTGAAGGGCAGGGAAACCTGGTGTGCTGCAGTCCATGGAGTCACAGGGAGTTGGACACAACTGAGCAACAGCAGCAGCACCTCCGGCTTGGCTGGCTGCCATTAGTGTTGGGCAGAGGGATGACGGGAGGTGGTTATACTGAACCAAGCGGAAGGAAGCCACTTCCTCTCCGTGGGGAGTTCTGAAAATGCCCGGTGCATTCCCGCCTCACCAGCCTTTACGCTCCGTGTGTCTACTGTTCCTTGTTGTTGGCAATGCAACCTTTACAACAGAAGTTTTCAATTCTCAAAGGCGATCTGCAAAATTAGAGCAGTCCCCTATGTGAGCAGACCACGCTGGTGATACATAGGTCTTCTCCACATGGGCCCTGCGAGGTTCTGAGTCATCATCTACTGAGTGGGGCCCAGCCATCAGTTTACAGCCAAGCAAGCTGCCATGTTTCAGCAACAGGAGGAAGACAGGTGTGATTCTCAAAACACGGCATCAAGGGAACCGACACAGGGCCCTGGGCTCACGGTTGCAGAGGCACTTCCCTCTGCCCAAGCTCGGGGTCTGCCCGGATCCAGGCCCCTCTGCTTCTTTGTCTCAGCTGACATCTTAAAATGCCAAGGCCTGCAACACCTCTTGATATTTTAAGCAACAATTTTTTAAGTGAGGATTTTTATCATTTACTTTAGTAAACTGGGAGGAAAAATACCCCAAATTACTGCCTTTATCTCTCCTTATCTTTATTTTTAAATATGTTAAGCTTGACAGTTATTAAGAGCAAACCAAGGTATATGTATGTTCTTGTGCATGTTTTTTAAGCTAACAAATTAGCCTAGCTGTATAAAAGCTTGTAGAGTCAGCATTATGTTATTTACATTTGCTCCGGATTTATTTTTTAAATGTTTTCCTTCTGAAAACTCCCAAATCCCTAAACGTCCCCAAACAGTTTATCCTGCCAGGTTTTTCTGACTAAAACTTACTTGCCCTCAGCATCTTGTTCTTTGCCAGTTAACATAATTTAATAAAAGGTTTGCTACAATGTTTGTGATCCCTATCATGGTCATAATTTTAATTCCTTTGCTCCGTGAGAAAGGCCTTCAGTGTCGGCAACACAGACTTTTAGGTGCTGTGACCTGCGGAGAGGAGACATGGTAGGTTTGTGGGGTCTTTATGGGGCCAATGGTAAGAAAATATTTGTATCAATGTATAGACCCAGATCCCGTACAGCGTCTATTCTTGTTACAGGCAAAGCAATTTGACACTTCCTAGTCTACCCTTCTAGACTCATCTGTTCCACCTAAAAAGAATCTGAGTCTGAATCTCTTATTGAACCAGGTTTGTTTTGCCCCACCCACAGCAAGCTAAACCCCTGAGATGTCAAGGTTTAGCGACAAAGAGAGGGTTTATTCAAGAGCAAGCCAAGTGCGGAGACAGGGAAAAGATCTCAGATGAATGTCTCTGAAGGCAAAGGGACGGGGATATTTATGCAATAGAGCATAAAGCAGCAGAGTGGTCTGAAGCGTGGGGAAGGGTGGGGAGCGTGGGGAAAGGTGATTGGAAAAATGTGCAGTAATTGTCATCCTGTGCAGGTGTAACCAAGCTACGGGACCTCTGACATCACAAGGTTATCAAGGGGACACTCACACATGCCCAGTTGGAGGGTGCGCGGTCCTAACCAATCCTAACCAGCTCAGCTCAAACTAGACAGAGCTGACACCAAGTAACTGGGAAAGGACTCAGGCAAACATTATATTGTTTAGGGCCACGTGCTACTTGAAGAACGTACAAACACATCTTTTGTAGCAACAATTAAAGTAACCTTGATCAGTGCAGGCAGGATACAGTTAGAATGGATTTTCCTAAGGCTTACCCACAGTTTCAGATCCACTAAACTTATTCCATGACCTGCTCGTGGACCCCAACCTGCGGTGAGAGACACTGTGTTAGGTGGCCTTTAAAGTGACTTCCTGCCACCACAGGACCCTTGAACAAGATTCCCCTGAGTCTGAGCCTGGGACCGAGTGAGCCGAGAAGCAAGAAGGGGCTTCCTGGTGTGCGGCTGGAAAGTTCTGAGGACTAAGATGCTCATAGCCAATTACAAACACTCTGCTTGGGCATCTTTTTCCTTTATGCCTTACCTTAGAACAAAAAGTTAAAAACCCAAGATACTCACATGAGAGTTTCACTGCTCATCACCATGGTATGTGTGTCAGGGACGTCCCAGTTCTGTGAATTGAGAGGAACTGTCAACACTTGATTTCTCTCCAAGTGTGCACCCGAGTCTCATTTAGAAAAGGGTTTTCAGCTTGGGATGACTTGAGGCCCAGTCCTTGCTTCGTGGGTAACCCAGTCCCTCAAATGCATTTTCTTCCTTTGTCACCACTGCAGATCATCTCAGAATCGAGTCTACTGTCAAATGGCTTCTGGTGTCTTCTTGTGGATTGTCTGTATGTTCAATGGATTTTCTATGAAACACTGAGAATTGAATGCAGTTCATCTGGTTTCTGTGGGTTACAAAAACATCGACTCTGTGGGGTTTTGTTTCTTTTTTAAGTTTTAGAAAAGAAACAGATCTGCTCTCCTTTTAGAATAAAGCACTGCTCTTCTACTCAGCTCCGAGTGGTTGGGTCTCCTTCTGGGCAGGGAAACAGTGCTCAGAAAAGGCTTTAAGGAATTTTTCTCAGCAACAGGTACCACCTGATACCGAACAGATAAGGGCATGTTTGGCAGAAACAAATACCAGCCCCTTCCTTTGATGATATGGAACCTAAAAATGATCAGTTACAGAAGATAGACGTTTACAGGTGAATTCCTGAAAATGATAGAGGTCCACTGGCCACAAGGAGGGGCCAAGTCACAGGGAGCTGGTGTGTCCAGAGGTGACCAGGTAGGTTTTATGAGGCCCCTAGTTTATATCGTGTACGTGAGATTCAAGTGGGTGTCCTTGTGAAGAGGAGGGGGCATGTGGGGAGCTTCAACCAGTGTAACAGGTAAAGTTGCAGTGGTTCTGGGTTTCATAAATGGGGTCTCCCTTGAGTGTCTTTTAAACTTCAAATCTCTAGCCTAGACAAACTGAGAGTGGTAAAATTGGAGACTAGTGTATGCCTAGCCTGTAGCTTGATCATGAAAGAAACTACAAAACTAAACTTTGAGAAGGTCACTGGCATCCATAACACTGACCCCAAGAATGGGATGGGACTTGCTTGGTGGTCCAGCAGTTAAGAGTCTGAGCTTCCACTGAAGGGGGTACAGATTCGATCCCAGATCAGAGAACTAAGATCCCACATGCCATGTGGCAAAAAATAATAATGATAAAAAATTAAAACAAAAAACCAAAATTTAGACAAAGAGTGAGATGCAGGATCTTAAATTTCTAGTTACCTTCTATCATGTTTGAATTTAGATTTTACAGTAGGAAGTTAATTTTTACTGAGGTCTTAGAAAGCTGACTTGCCTCAGGCAAGACATCCAGGATTTCAGGAAATAACAGAGCATTAGGGCACAGGCCCTTGCTGTGGCCTCAGTACAGCTGATCCGAGGCTGTTATTTAGGGACATGGAGAACCCCTTTTGGCATTTCCATGAGAACAGTGGGTTTGGGCTCTGAAGCCATCTGTTTTCATTATCCCCAGAAATTGTGTTTTCCAGTGAAGCTTCCAGACTGACCTAACAAATTAATTTAATCTTCAGACTAGATATCAATCAGAAAACACAGATGCAGCCAACAGATATATTTTCTGGCCAGATTTCTCCAGAAAGGACATTTAAGAAGAAATTGTGCATCTCCTTTGTACCTTTCCAGAGTGTGTTGATTAGGTCAAGGAAACATTTTTAAAAGGCTTTACAAAATAACGTCTTTTTAAACATGATTTCAGTGTCAGCTCGAGATTCCTCAAAGAACATTGTATGTTTTGATTCAGGGTATCAGCAAAAAAATAAACTCTCAATCTGTGAGTTTTCCATGTTTGGTCAAGTTGGATTTAGCTAGAATTTTTGCCAGAAAATCATCTCGGATAAAATTTCTGAAGGCTTTGAAGAAAAAGAAAAAGCTTATTTTCAAAAGATACCTTGATGCATAATCTGAGAAGGTGAATTTAACTTTTTTGAATCTCTGGAAATAGAAAAATTAAGGATTTCTTCCAGTTTTTTTAGGTTTGAGTTGCAATTTTAAAGAAATCCAGTGAGTTCTGTGTGTTTCTTAAAATGGATTTGGATCTACTTGGTGGTGAGGTAGAAAGAGCAGCAGAGGGGGAGTCCACTCTCCAGGGGCGGGCAGGGTTCCCAGGGTTGTGGAGCCAGGCTCAAGGGCCAGAACTTAGAGAAGTTTGGGGTTCATGAGTGCCTCGGGGAGATTAGACTCTAGGAGAGTCATTGGTATGACTTCAGATCAATTATAGAGTGTTTTGTGGACTGCTAAGTCACTTCAGTCGTGTCCGACTCTGTGTGACCCCATAGATGGCAGCCCACCAGGCTCCCTCATCCCTGGGATTCTCCAGGCAAGAATTCTGGAGTGGGTTGCCATTTCCTTCTCCAAGAAGGGAATGTGGACTGACTGGGGCCTAAATACACTTTTAAAATTTTGTTTCCATGAAAAAATATATTCGGAGTTTCAAGCCAACTTATGGGATGACTTTTTACTCTATTGGTAAAAAGTGTATATGATATGTATTTTAAGAAAAGTAGTATACACCAAAATGCAGTAGCCTAGACAGTGTATTTAAAAGCAGAGACATCACTTGGCCAACAAAGGTCCATCTAGTCAAAGCTATGACTTTCCCAGTAGTCATGTGAGTATGTGAGAGCGTAAACGAGGCTGAGCAGTGAAAAATTGATGCTTTTCAACTGTGGTGCTGGAGAAGACTCTTGAGAGTCCCTTGGACATCAAGGAGATCAAACCAGTCAATCCTAAAGGAAATCAACCCTGATTATTCATTGGAAGGACTAATGCTGAAACTGAAACTTCAATACTTTGGCCACCTGATGTGAAGAGCCAACTCACTGGAAAAGACCCTGATGCTGGAAAGACTGAGGGCAGGAGAAGCGGGTATTGATAATTGGATGGCATCACCAACTCAATGGACATGAGTTTGAGCAAACTCTGGGAGATAGTGAAGGACAGGGAAGGCGTGTTGCAGTCCACGGGGTGGCAAAGAGTCAGACACAACTTAGCCACTGAACATCACGGTACAGAAAGTGATGAGCACTATTCAATGCCTCACATTGTGTTGTGTGTTCAATAAGTGTTTGTCAATAGAACTGGTTAATGGATTCTTATTTTAAAACATTTTTTAGAACTCATGCAATCCACAAATAATACAAATTATTTTCCTATTGATCACAGATTTTATATTTTCAAAGTTCTTTAATTTTTTTCTGTTGGAATTATTTGAGACAATTGACTTAAGGCACCAATTTTATCCAGAATTAGAATAAATGCCTTGACACAAGACATGAAGTAGGGGCCTTGGGTGGACTTGTGGAGGGGAGCTGGCGGTCTTCTGAGCACCCAGCAGGACTTGCTCCTAATTCAAGCTGATCTCTCTGCAGGAACTTGCATTTTCCAACAATTAATTTCCTTACCACTGGGACACATAAGAGGGTAAAACAGAAAAATGACTCTTCTCTGAGGCCCTCACGTCTCAGGTTAGGGGTCCCCTTAGGAGTTTGCTCTTCGTTTCTTGAACCGTTATCACATGTCCTCATCGTTTCTGCCTCTGCCTTCCTGAGCCTTCGAGTGTCACCTCAGGCTGGGGAATCCTGCCTGGAAAGGCCCTCATGTTTTACTGGGAGAGAGGACATTCATTGGAAAGTAGAAATACCAGGAGGTATGGAAGGAGGATCAAATAAGTGATGGAACTGTGGAATTCATGGTGATGGGAGCAAATGTACTTCCAAGTATACTTGAGATCCCCACATGAATTCATCAAAGGATGAATTCATGGTATGTGAGTTGTATCTCAGTTAAAGAAAATCTGTGACAGGCCTAGTATCTGAGGAATACAGAGGAATTTAGGAAAACAGGGGGTCCCTCCAGTGGCCAGATATCTCATGGAGGTGTTGGTCCCTGAGCACAGCCTTGAAAGTTAGGAAGGAGTGAGGGAAGAGGAGAGATTCAGGAGGAGCAGAGTGAAGGTGGGGTGGGTGGAAGCACATGGATCCTGCTAGAAGAGGAAGAGGCCAGGTGGTCAGAGAGGGACGCCCAGGAAGGGCGGGACAGGAGGCAGGAATACCAGTTGGGGCTAGATTACAGAGTTTAAGCAGCATATGGACAAGAAAAACCTCAGTAATCTTACACCTGGGATCTGACACATGCCTAGCAATGGCTTGGGAAGATTAATTTCCCTGGGTTGTATGGGATAGACAAGCATAGGAAAACATTTAAGAGGAGGAGAACTTGGCAGCCATCACAACATTCTGGAGGTAGTCAGCAAAGGCAGCAATGCAGTGGGGAAGAAAAAAAAAGATTTGATGGATACTGTAAAGGAAGGCCAACAGGACTTGATACCTGCCTGACTGGATGGAGAAGAAGGCTCAAAGGCCACTCTAGAGTCTTCAGCTTAGGACCCCACTAGGAGAGCAGCAACTAAAGTAAGCACTGGTTTGGGGGAAGGATGTTGAATTCAATCTTAGGCATGCTGGGTTAGGGGTGATGATGGGACGTTAAGAGGACACTGAGCCAGTAGTGACGTGATGATCCCAGAAGTAGCTCATTTACAGGTACAGAAACTGGGTGCAGAGACTCTCACCCTTACCTGAGGTTACAGAGCATTCTGTAGACAAGCTGGACCCAGAATCTTGGGTTCTGAAACTCTTCCTCCTACCAGGCAGCTGTCTAGTGCTTGGGAGGTGAGAAGGAGACAAGGAGTTTGAATCCACAGGAGAGGTGAGAGTGGAAGGTGTGGGAGTAGGGAAGGTTTTCAGGGGGATGATAGGAGAAGAGCAAAGGGCAGAGGGCAAGGACCGAGCCTTGCCACGTGTCCTCGCGTAGGGGACACGTGAAGAAAGCAGAGAGCAAGGAGATGCCAACTGAAATAAAGACAGTGCTGCTGGCTTTGGCTTGGCTGTCCCAAGCCAAAGGGTGGGAGCCCCTTGAAAAAGCACAGAGGTCTTGTGAGAGAAGGAGCCTCAGGACCACCCCCCACTCCACTGCCTGCCCTTCTCCTGCAGTTCATCCCACTGATGGCTGCACCAGAGTTCAGGGGCCTCTGAGGTGTTAGAGAAGAATGCAAACTGAGGTCACTGGGTCTGACCACTGGAGACCCTGGAGAGACCATCCCAGAAATATGCCAGGCAGGGAAACTGGGGATGAGGGACAAGGAAGAGCTTCTCGGGTGTTTTTGTTTGTTTTAAAAAGGAGATGATTTTTTTTTTAAGGAGATTATTTGATGGCATAGAAAAAGCAACTAGTGGAAAGACAAAAATTGAAGATGAAGGACAGGAGGGCCTGGATCCTCGAGGTCATGGGAGAGAGGGGCCAAGCCTACTTTAGGAAATAGGAACTTTCTAAAGGGAGAGCAAAGTAGATAAACACAGAGCTTTGGTTTTTTTTTGGGGGGGGGGGGGTGGAGAAGAGGAGGGTTGAGAGAGCTCATAAGAAGGAGGTGAAGTTATCTATTGTGGTTATTTAGCAAATACGCATTTCACCTTCTTCCATACCAACAGAACCCCGATATTATTTGGGGCAGCAATGCGTCCCGCTGAAACACCACATTCCCCAGCCTCTTTTGCACCCAGGGATGGTCATTTGACTCAACTTTGGCCGTGAAGAAATCAGAGTGAGTTTCTAGTAAAGTTCTCTAAAAGGAGCCATCTAAAGTCTCATGTGTTCATTTTACTCCTCCTGCTCTCTCCTTTCCAGCATTGATGGCTGGAGCTGCAGCAGAAATTCTGACAATGAGGTGACCTTGAGGATGAAAGCTGGTGCTAGGAATGGCATTACAGAAAGAGAAAGAAGTCTGGACGTTGATGACCTAGTGGACTCTGGATTGCCTGTCTCTGGACTTGCTCTGCATGACAGCAAAGACATCCTTTGGTCTAAGCCACTGGTTTTTTTTTTTTTTTTTTGGGGCAGGGGGGCGGGGGGTTGGTTCCTAGTAGCCAAACACGATTCCTATATGGTGAGAGTGCAAGTTGGTGTGTGTCTGTGTGTTAGAAAGTGGAACACAGAACAAGTGGACTAGAGGGGTATGAAGTTCTACGTTGTTCTAAAGTCTCCCACATCGCAGGCAGGGCTTCCCAGGTGGCGCTAATGGTAAAGAATCTGCCTGTCAGTGCAAGAGACGAATGAGACGCGGGATCGATCCCTGGGTCAGGAAGATCCCCTGGAGGAGGGCGTGGCAACCCACTCCAGTATTCTTGCCTGGAGAATTCCATGGACAGAGGAGTCTGGCGGGCTGTGTTCCATGGGGGTCATATAGAATCGGACATGACTGAGCGACTGATACTTCTACTTCCCACTTCTTTACCATCTGAGCCACCATGGAAGCTCTAAAGTCATGCGTAAACATAAAATGTTAAGAATCAAAGCAGCAAGGAACCAGTCAGGCTATCCATGATCGGAAAACCCCATTATTATCTGGATGGATATCTCCACAGTGCAAATTCAGTACTGCAAGTCACTTCTCCTCTCCTGTACACTTTTCAAAGAATATCATTCTATTTTTTTATTTTTGACTATGCTGGGTCTTTGCTGCTGCTTGGGCTTTTCTCTAGTTACGGTGCACGGGCTTCTCATTGCAGTGGCTTCTCTTGTTGCAGAGCACGGTCTCTAGGGCCCACAGGCTTCCGTAGTCGCAGCTCCCGGGCTCTAGAGCCAAGGCTCAATTGTTGTGGTGCACGGGCTTTGTTGCTCCATGGCATGTGGGATCTTCCTGGATCAGGGATCAAACCCACGTCTCCTGCACTGGTAGGTGGATTCTTTATCACGGAGCCACTAGGAAAGCCCCTGTACACCTTTTGAATTACCCAGTGTCTAGCCTATGAAGGGGGAAGGCAATGGCACCCCACCCCAGTACTTTTGCCTGGAAAATCCCACGGACGGAGGAGCCTGGTAGGCTCCAGTCCATGGGGTCGCCGAGAGTCGGACACGACTGAGCGGCTTCACTTTCACTTTTCGCTTTCATGCATTGGAGAAGGAAATGGCAACCCACTCCAGTGTTCTTGCCTGGAGAATCCCAGGGACAGAGGAGCCTGGTGAGCTTCCGTCTATGGGGTCGCACAGAGTCGGACACGACTGAAGCGACTTAGCAGCAGCAGCAGCAGCCTATGAAGACTGAGGTTTATATTTGATACCATTAGCATTTTTTATTAAAGAAGGAAAAAATACTTTCTTAATTCATTTCAGATTTAAGATCAATTCTGCAAACATTGATTAAAACATGAAAGGCATATAAATAAGCATATTTTCTCTGAAAACATGCCATGTTATGTGTTCTTTGATCACCATGGTTCAGATTTAGGGTTTTGAATCCACTTAAGTTTAAAATGCTTTTTTTCCCTTCTGTGCCAAAATGTTTGACTATTGTGAAATACTAACCCAGGATGCCCTGGACAAACAGTCAGCAAGGCTTCAACATTTTTCTCCTTTTTTTTTAGCTGCAGGCAAAAACTGTCTCCATTCACGTAAACCTAGAAAATAGGTCTCTGGATATGCCATACAGCCTCTTGATTCAACAATCCACCTTAAAAGACCCAGGGCAATTAGAGTTTTTCATTTACATCTTCAGAAGCAATACCAAGTTATCTTCTTAAAAAATCAGCAATTGATGGAGGAAAAGTCTTTGCATTAGCACAAGATGCTCATTTCCAATCCATTCTGTATGTAATTCCTGGGGTTTATGAGATTAAAAAAATAATTTCAGTGGAGGCTGTTTATCTAGTTTTGTGGCAGCTGCAAATTTGGTTGCTCCAGAAACAATCCAATCTCTGACCTCCCTATTATTTTGAATGGCTGGATTAATGTACTAACTACTTGTATTTGAAAATCCATCTTGGCTCTATTATCAAGACCACATACAAAGGGCAAGTAGACAGGATTTACTGATTTATGAAACTGTTAGCATCTTTGACATTTATTTGCAAGAAAACAGCACTTCAGCTTATTTAATATTTCAATGATAACTTAATCTTGTAAGACAGAGCAAGACACATTTCAGGAGAACAAATGAGAGGCAGTTGTTTTTTTTTTAACGAGGTAACATGGAAAACAACATTCAGTGACACATGCACATCTCCAGGGCAGGTGCAGGGACCAGAAGGATTAAGAATTCATTTGAAAGGCTCTCTCATTTGACACATGCAAGACACATAGGTACTTAATAAAAAATGTAAACATTGATTTGATTTAGGCTCAGCTTCAAAACAGTGGTAAGGCATTAATCAGAAAAGTATATTTAACATTTATTCCCTTTATCCTCTATCTCTTACCTGTCAAGAACTAAGTGGGCTAACCAGTGTGGATAAATGAAAGGCAACTAACTTTGGAAATATTCTGTATACTATTAGCCGAAATCCCTGATGCCTTTCAGCTAACTTAAAAAACTGTAAGCCAAGGCAGAGAAACACAGGGTTCCAGGTGAAGAGGGTGGTTTGTGGGCTGAGCTCTGGAACAGGGCAGTGATGTTACAGAGAATCACTTGTGGGGTGAGGGGCTGGGAGGCTCTGAGACCCACAGAGGGGCTGGTCACCTGCTCTGTACCCCCAAAAGCCTGCACCAGGGACCCCAAGTAGCTTGAGTTCCAGTACTTCCCTGGAGATGCCCTCACACGCTTCGGCATCAAGGACACCACCGCTGGTGCTGGCAATCCCATCTTACTTGGGGTTGAATCAGGGCTTGAAGAGTGAAGGGGCTTTCAAAGCCACAGAAAGCGCTTGACCCACTCAGGCCTCCCGACATGGAGTTTGCGTCTCGTTTTGAACCCCAGTCAGCATCCTAAACGCAGCAGGGGAAGATGGCAGTGCACTTGGAGGAGTGGGTCAGAGCTCCGAGAACATCCTTCCTTGGTGCTATTCCAGACCAGAACAGGTATCTGGCTTTTTTGCTGGCTCAGGGTGAGAAGGTACCATCCTTCTCACAGGCTGAAATGATTACATCTGAAAGCTGGAATGAGCATTTTTGAGTGAGCACAGCACTAGCGCTGGGCTGACTCTCCCCAGGCGCAGAGCGACATGTTGCCGTGCCCTTTCAGCTGCGGGCTGTCAGCTGCTCTGGTATTCCATCCCACGGCCTTCCTGGGATCCTGGGCGTTCAGGCTAAATCCAGCCTTCACATGCCTGAGAAGCCTGAAGCACCCGAGCCCTCCTGGAAGGATGGAGGCAGATGAATTTTTAAACAACAAAATGAGTGTGTACGTGAGTGTGTTTGAGAACCGTCCAAGCTTTAATAGCATGGTAAAATATTTATCCTATATTTTATAGCTAGTATGCAATCAATCCATAACCCACTGACAGAATGTAGAAAGATCAAGGTCTATTCAGCCACAACTAGATGGAACTACTCAATATTAAATAGATTTATATGCAATCAGGTGATGGGAAATGCAGACCCATAACCGGGGAAAGCAGTCTGCTAAAGATCAACCCTCCACCCACAGGGAAGAAGGCAGCTCCTGGGAGCACAACTGTTCAACCTGCAGACACTGCATTCTTTTTCAAGCCACAGAGTGAAGGACTACGGGGATCCCTCTGGTTTGGGGGTTTTAAGAGGTTAATTGTCTTAGCAAATCGGCCCACTCAAGTTCATCTTCCTCTTGGACCCTGAAGATCCTAGCTGGGTGTCACCAATACCCTCAATCCCCTCTTTGATATGGTCTTTCCTCGACTGTGAAGAAGGCTGAGTGCCAAAGAATTGATGCTTTTGAACTGTGGTGTTGGAGAAGACTCTTGAGAGTCCCTTGGACTGCAAGGAGATCCAACCAGTCCATTCTGAAGATCAACCCTGGGATTTCTTTGGAAGGAATGATGCTAAAGCTGTAACTCCAGTATTTTGGCCACCTCATGTGAAGAGTTGACTGATTGGAGAAGACTCTGATGCTGGGAGGGATTGGGGGCAGGAGGAGAAGGGGACGACAGAGGATGAGATGGCTGGATGGCATCACTGACTCGATGGACGTGGGTCTGAGTGACCTCTGGGAGTTGGTGATGGACAGGGAGGCCTGGCGTGCTGCGGTTCATGGGGTCGCAAAGAGTCAGACACGACTGAGCGACTGATCTGATCTGATCAAGTGTGTACAGGGGACAGACTTGAAGGTGGGACAGAGGATTGGCATTAAATATTAAGCAAACATGCCTTATGTAGAGAAAAGTGAGTAACGATCCTTGCTCCATGGACTTTTTCCCAGTGAGGTGGAAAGAGGACTGGTCATGGGAAATCGCAATCACTGAATCAGAGGATGTTAGAGATGGAGAGGCCATTGTCTTTTCCTCCAGGTGAAGAAGCCGGGAATGGACTTGTCCACACAGGGGGCAGTGAGAACTGAGCCACCTTCTCCTTCTCACCAGGTCCAGCTCTCTCCCGGGTCTCTGGGGAGCAGACGGAAGGAGGCAAAGAACAGAGAGAACTTGGGAAGTCAAGGAAGACACGCTGAGGGGCTGTCACTTTTTGCTCACAAGCAGCTTCTGCAAGGAGAATTTTGTGTGTGTATATGACAGTGGGGGTGTGTGGCTGCGTAAGGAAGGACTCTGTCCCTGTGAGTATAAGTTCCAAGTGTGACGTATAAATTCACAAGTTGTGAAGCGGCCCAGAAAATAAAAAATGGCGGCGCATAATTTACCTTTCCCACTTTCTATTCATGTACAGAGTATGAAACATAAGGATGGTTCAGAGATTTGCTGCAGAAAATTACCGCTTCATTCGGGCTCATGTATCATCTGTAAGGGAACTCACTGGCTGCAGCTATTTTCAGCACAGATTATTTTTCTTACCTATAAACAAATGACCTTATTCCAAAGAAGACTTGAACTTGTGCTTCTCTCTTTCTTTCCTCTTTTCTGCTTTTCTTCTATAAGAGGGAAACTCTTCCTCAGGAGAAACAGCCCTTTTCCATCAGTGCAAATCATCCAGGGCTTCTGGTGTCACCGATCAGTGCACCTTGCTTTCATGTGGCTGTGAGGAGCAAGCACCCAACTTTTAACCTGAGTGGTTTTGCTTCCTGGGTTTATCGTCTGGAAAGGACAGAGGGGATTTAGTCCCTGCAGCTGCCTTCAAAGTAGCTTCCCTCCTAAATGCAGAGCTGGTGAGTTCCCTTCTAGATGATACACAAACCTGAGTGAAGCGGTAATTTTCTTAATTCCATTCTGATTAGTGTCTGGATAAGAATGACAATCGACATGAACCCCGACTGAATAAGCCAGTTTCTCCTCCTCTCTGTTGACACCTTTACTAGGATCTCAAGTTACCCTTGAGCTCTGGCAACACTCAAACACAGCCCAAGGCAGAGCAGATGCCCCCAGCCTAGCTTCTCCCTGAGCCCTCTCCCCACAACTGGCCATAGATCTGCAATCACGGCCCAATC
Organism: Tragelaphus eurycerus; assembly: GCA_935064755.1. NCBI lineage: Eukaryota > Metazoa > Chordata > Mammalia > Artiodactyla > Bovidae > Tragelaphus > Tragelaphus eurycerus. The sequence continues at coordinate 16,685,821 of CAKXYN010000039.1, read as the reverse complement.
TGTAAAAAGGGTACAAATTCCACCATAGCTTTAGTCACTCAGTCGTGTCCAACTCATTGTGATCCCAACAACTGTAGCCCGCCAGGCTCCTCTGTCCATGGGATTCTCCAGACAAGAATACTGGAGTGGGTTGCCATTTCCTCCTCCAGGGGATCTTTTCAACCCAGGGATCAAACCCAGGTCTCCCACATTGCAGGCAGATTCTTTACCATCTGAGCCACCAGGGAAGCCCCATCATCCCATGAATCCCCCACAATTCAAAGAGCTGGTTTTTTGACTGGGGATCATTCCTCACTAGAGCTGCTTCAGTAAAACCAAACTCTCTGCAGGCTGTATGGGTGATGGTGGTGTCATGTCAGCTGAGAAGGATAACTGTACACAGGTCCGAAGTAATAGAGGACGTCATTTTATTGGCTGTCCACAGGAATTTGGTCACACAAGGAGGTGAAGATTGCAGCGGTGGGTGTGTGCAACACAACACCTCAGGTTAACTATTAAACAGAAGGTTAACTGATACTGGATAGGATAAAACCCGCCCCTCCGCAGCCCAGGTGCCACCTACTTGTGTAGAATTAAGCTGAAGAAGCTGGTGAGGATGGCAAGGTCCATTCGCCTCGGTCTGTTGCACCGTCTTCCCATAAAACAGCACTTGAGAATTCACGAAATTAAAAAAAAAAAAAAAGAAGAAAAGCAGCAGCCGTGCCTTTCCAATACCATCACCACCGTGCACAGACTGGAGCGTGGCATGCAGTCCACATCTGGTCGTGGTTTTTTTTCCCTTTTTTAAATTAACAAATGGAATGGCATGTCTATTTCAAATATTAGTAGCATAACACTTAAGTGCAACCTCAGTCCGGCCACAAGGGTCCTAAACCTTCTGTTACCTGGTCCAGAGCAGCAAAAGAAGCTCCCCTCTCCTCCCAGACTCTGCTGGTGGGGGGCCTCCAGAGGCTGTCTCCCTTCCCCACGGCCCACCCTTCATATTCCAAACACCTGAAAATAGTCAGGTCTCTATTTTCATTGTTAGCAAAGCCGGTCAGGGTGGGGAAGAAAATTCAAATGAAACCAAGCTGTCAGCCTTCGAGGTCCTGCCCGTCTGGGCCCTCCGATTTCTCTCCCAAGAAGGGTCTTCCTACCCCAGGGCTTAGAGCTGTGCTGGCCACCTGCGCACTGGGTCATACGGTGGGGGATCGCAGTGAGGGCGCCGCGCCTGCCGCTCCCACGGTGGGCAGCATCCCCTGGACGGGCTGGGGCCCCGCGATCACACGGAGCTGAGCTTCACCAGGCCGCGCACAGAGTCCTCATGCAAGGAGTCCTGGCTGGCGAGGCCCAGCACGTGCATGGTGCGGCTGTGAGCCAGCGGGCTGCCCGCCAGCATCGTGGGTGGCGAGGGCGCCTCATCTGGGGTCAGGAACTGGTGGCCCACGTGCTCGTCTTTCAGGGGCAGGATGTCCGTGAGCGCGGCCTCGGCGGCGAGGTTGGGCAAGGAGGAGGGCGGCGTGGGCGGCCCGAGCGTCAGGCTGGCGCAGGGCGTGCCCAGGCCCGGCTTCCCGGGCAGGTGCAGCTCGTCGCTGGTGAGGCTGGGCTCGCTCTGCAGCAGGGGCGTGGCCGCGGCCTGCAAAACGAATTTGGTGCTCTGAATGCACTGGTCTTGGTCGCACTGGAGAGCGGCAGGGAGCCAGCAAAGAGGAGACGACAGATGGCAAGGGGAGTGGGGGGTGGGTAGGAAAGGGGACACAGAGGGCAGGAGGGGGCGGGATGCGAGAGAGAGAGAAACCCGTTAGTGACATCTGAGTCAGACAGGGCGGAGAGCGTGCGCGGTAGCCCAGCTCTCTTGGAGACACCTGGAGTCCGAATAGCTGCTCAAACTAACAGTCATCCATGGGGACCTGGGGTGGAGGGTCCCAGTTGCGGTAGGCTGGATGCTCCGGCCCCTGTTTGCAGACAGGCCTTAACTTAAAAACAATCCTGGGGAAAGAGGCACAGGCTTGGCACCTGCCCTGGGCTGAAGTTGATGTGGCTCCTGTGCTGAAAACCACGTTTACGGATGCTGTTTTACAAATACAGGCACCTGGGACTTCCCTCGTGGTCCAGTGGTTAAGACTCTGTGCTCGCTCACAATGTAGGGGGGCCTAGGTTCTATCCCTGGTCAGGGAACTAGATCCCATATGCTGCAACTAAACCCCAGCACAGCAAAAAAATAAAATAAAATAAAACACCAAAACACAACAGCAAAAAAAAAAACAAAAAACACAACAGTTAAAAAAACAAAAACAAAAAACCAAACAAACAACAACCCCACCTTTCCCTGGGGCCTGTACACCCATGTTCCCAGAAGCATTATTCACAGTAGCCAAAAGGTGGAAGTAAGCATCCATGGATAAACAAGATATGGTCTATGCAGACATGATGAAAGTGAAAGGGGAGAGTGAAAAAGTTGGCTTAAAGCTCAACATTCAGAAAATTAAGATCATGGCATCCGGTCCCATCACTTCATGGCAAATAGATGGGGAAAAAGCGAGAGACTTTATCTTGGCAGGCTCCAAAATCACTGCAGATGGTGACTGCAGCCATGAAATGAAAAGATGCTTGCTCCTTGGAAGAAAAGCTATGACCAACCTAGACAGCATATTAAAAAGCAGAGACATCACTTTGCCAAAAAAGGTCCATCTAGTCAAAGCTATGGTTTTTCCAGTAGTCATGTATGGATGTGAGAGGTGGACTATAAAGAAAGCTGAGCACTGAAGAATTGATGCTTTTGAACTTGGTGTTGGAGAAGACTCTTGAGAGTCCCTTGGACAGCAAGGAGATCCAACCAGTCCATCCTAAAGGAAATCAGTCCTGAACATTCATTGGAAGGACTGATGCTGAAGCTGAAACTCCAATCCTTTGGCCACCTGATGCAAAGAACTGACTCATTGGAAAAGACCCTGATGCTGGGAAAGACTGAAGGCAAGAAGAGAAGGGGATGACAGAGGATGAGATGGTTGGATGGCATCACCGACTAGATGGACATGAGTTTGAGTAAGCTCTGGGAATTGATGATGGACAAGGAAGCCTGGCGTGCTGCAGTCCTTGGGGTTGCAGAGTTGGACATGACTGAGCGACTGAACTGACTGACCGCCTGATACAGACATTTATCTGTAAAAAGGAAGGACATCCTGACACATGCTGTGACATGGATGAACCTTGAGGACATCATGCTCAATGACATAAGCAGACACAAAGGAAAACTACTGCATGAATCCCCTTACAGGAGGCACCTCGAGTCTAGTAGGATGGGGGCTTCTGGGAAAGGGAAAGGGTTGGGGAGTTACCCTTTGATGTATGGAGTGTTGCTTTGCAAGAAGAAAAACGTGCTGGAGATGAATGGTAGTGAGGGTTGGATACAGAGAAGGCAATGGCACCCTACTCCAGTACTCGCCTGGAAAATCCCATGGATTTTCCAATAGTGGGAGGAGCCTGGTAGGCTGCAGTCAATGGGGTTGCAGAGTCAGGCAGGACTGATCCGACTTAGCAGCAGCAGCAGCAGCAGAGGGTTGGATAACAATGTGAATGTGCTTAATGCCATTAAATTGCACACTTAAACATGGTTAAAATGGTACATTTTACCTATGTATATTGTGCCACACACACACACACACACACAAATACAGGGGCAGCAGAAGCCCCTGAGGGCCTGATCACACTATTTGTAAAAGCCTGAAAATTCCTCACTGCTAAGTTTTCATCAGCTTCAGGAACCATTAACTGAGCTGTGGTTTTTGTTTTCTTAACTCTGAAAGAGAATGCCAGCATTTTACAAAATTATTTCCTTTTCTTTTAGGTGTTCTTAAATCTTAATCTTGTTGAGCAAAGGAAATCGTGGGAACACATTTCTAGAAAGGGGAACGTGGGTCTCTGATATCTCTGAAACCCTTCCCTTGAGCTGTGGGCAAATTTCAGAGTAACTAGAAGACACTTCTTGTGACTGGAATTCTTGAACTTGAATCTGTGTGGTGACTCCGTGAGTTTCAGGAGCAAGTGTAGCTCTTAGGGAAGCATATCCTGATAACATTTCAAGTAAGAAGCTAGGCGCTCCACTCTGTTTCTGCAGAAGCTCTTAAAACAAACACATTTCTCCTCTTTCCATATGCATCTCATGTGAGTGGGTGCCTTCTTCAAAACTTTACAGATAAAAGTAGGTGATTGGTTGGGATTTGGGACTGGCATTGTCTGACTGCAAACCCCTTTTCACCACTGCACACTTGACAGCTAGCAGGTGCTTCATAAATGTTGCTTGTCTATCATCCCCATTCCCTTCGTTTGAACTCGAGTTACCATCGAATCACGTACTCGCAGCTTTGTGAAGGAGGAGCTTCCCTTTCTTCCTGCCCAGAGACACAACTAGAACGGCCATCACTCACTCAGCCTCCGTGCACAGAAGCCACTCAGATCAGGCAAAACACGGGCTTCAGGGGGAGAAACAGTTGCTCCCGAAGTCACAGTTCTTTTATTCTTTTGCTCCGGAGGGTGTGTGTCCTTCCTAGTCAAATGGGATTCTTTCTAAAATCACAAGTGGTGGGCCATCCCCAAGCTGACCCCCACCCTCCATGAGGGGAGTAGAAGAGACGCAATTACTATAGAATTTGTGGGTTTCAGAAGTTCAAAGACCTCACTTCCAGACAAGGATAGGGTTCACGATGGAGCTTTAAGAAGGGAAAGCAAATCTCAGGGAAGATCCGGGCTTTTCTATCACGGCTTCATCCCAGCCAAGGGAACTTCAAGAAAAGGGGTGGAGGAGCCACTCGGATGAGACAGAAATGCCACTAAAAAGTGCTAGAAAGGGGCTATCAGGCATTGAGTCCTTTAGTGTCTGCATTTCCCCAATCATCACCTGAACCTTTTGCCACAGCAGTGAGTGCAGCTTTCTCTGCTCCTGCAGGGAGCTGCAGCTCGGGGCAGGGATCCTGGCCCCTGGGGGGTGCTGAGCCGTGGGGCTCTTGGGGGAGGCAGGCCACTCAGGGACCCTCACAGTCTCCAACGCTGTCAGTTCCGTTCAGCACGTGGGCTCAGTCCGGACAGAGCAGAGGTGGGGAAGGGCAACCTTCCTGATTAAACGTTCATCTCCTGGAAACTATGCCAGGGTTCTGGATATATTGTACTTTGCAAAGAACATGTTAGGAAAATCCCATTAGTGTCCTGGCTGATGGTGATGGCTCAACTTTCGTGCCGCCTCCGTTTCCTAGGGCTCAAACTCAGCCTCTGAGCTGGCCTGCGACCCCAGGGCTGAGATGCTGCTCGAGTCAGGCCACTTTCTGGATGATGGATTCTGGTTCTCAACTTTTCTTTCTGGGAAGCCCTCATTCATCCTAAAACCTCTGTCCCCACGACACCCCCAGATCTTGAGAACGATGAAATTCCAACTAGATTTGCTCGTCTCTGCGGACTTGAAGAAAGCCTTTTATTAAAACATTGAAAACTGATTGGGAAATTCTGTTTTAGGGATCAGCCCAAGGACTTGTGACTACCTCTTCCAGACTCACAGGAAAATATGTCAGAGGTCTGAGCTAGAGGAAATTTCCAAGGTCAATTGGCACAAGGGGAGAGGCGGGCTGCCCAGTCTCTTTATCTCTTCCTTCCTGTCTCTCCTGTCAGGCGCCTTTTCCCTTCCCTGGTCATGCCTTTCCAGCCATGCTGTGCAGCAGAGCTCATGGACATCCAAGGGCTGCCAACCGTGGTCTGTTAAGTTCTGGAGAGTTCATATTCACTGGGAAGTTGATGTGAAGTTTGAGGGATCCTCTGAGAGTTTACCTAAAGCACCCTGTGCTGACTTAGACGAGATACCTGTGAAACAGCACCAACTTAAACTGGTTTTGCCTGCTTAAAGAGATTGTTGATTTAATCAAAGAAAATATTTACAGAGACAGCATTGCGCATATGCAAGATGGGAATCCATGTCTCAGGGATGACCCTGGAACCAGGAAGGAACCCACAGAACCTACAGTTTATGGAACCCACAGAAGTGTTGCTACTGGAGCCCTGTAGGAATCGAGAAGTCCTTCAGTAAGGAAAACCTGGTTTCTGGCAGCGCTCGCGGCTTGTATGGGCTGACTCAAGATCAGTTGACCAGCTTCCAAGTTTGAAATTCCCCCAAGCCCTTTCATTTTCGCCCCAAAACTGGATGGAGGAGACAGCTGAGTCCTGTCTCCTTGAGGGTCAACCTTGCAATAAAGTTCTTTCTCTCTTCAAAAACCGGTGCCACAGTCTTGACTTCTTTTGTACCTTGGGCAGCGATCCCTTGCTAGGTAACGCCTGGAGGTGGTTTTCTCTGAAGCTATGAGCTTAAGTTCAGGGCCTCTTGTTTGCTTGTTTTCCAAGGCCTTACTTATTTTGTTTTGCAAGTTGGTTTCTTTTCAGATTGCATGACTCAGGTACCTCCAAACCTGGGTCCCTTTCTGCATATGTCTAATGATGCTTTCCTGTGGCCAAACCCACAACATGCTAAAACTGTAACCAATCTGTGCTCAGCCTCATGCTGAAAGTGCTCTCTGACTTTCCAGGGGTGAAGCTTAAGGACTTAAATATGTGAAAGAAAACATGTAGCCTAAACCATTTAATTTTTTTCAAAAATCGAAATATCACAAGTTTTTTCAAAATGACTGTTTTGAATGCTGACATATTATCTGACATGATCACCTCTTCTACAGGGATTTGTTTAAATATTTTAAAAGATGACTGTCTCCCGGAGCCTGGTTGTGGCTATTTCCCTTGCTATGGGGACTGCTTTCATGTTAATGATGAACTTACCCTCTGGCCCCTCCCCCAGTTTCCCTTGTGGCCAGCTTCTATCAGTGAGCACACACACTCATTGCTGGGACCAGCTTGAACCTTAGTGTCTAAATCCTGCTGTAACCCATGTCTTTGAAAACCATTTGCCACATTCAAACTGATTTCTCTTTAGAAGACAGTTCCCATCTAGGGGTGCCCAGGGACCAGGCTTTCTTCCACAGGATATTGTCCGTATAAATTTCCGACCGGCATGGAACAGGATACTAATGTGGTTTCCAACCAAGGAGAGCGTGATGCCCCTCCCCAGTGGAATTCATAATTCTCATGATATTAACTTGGCATGTTCTGAGCATCTTCTTAGAAGAAACTCTGCCTTTTTTTTAACCTTTGTTTCTAATCCTTATTGGCCCATTTCTTGTTGATTTTTCTATTTAATTTTCTTTCTCTCTGATTTCACCAACTCTCTTCCTCCTCTTTCCTTCTCCATCTTTTCCTTTGTTGACTTCCCTCCCACTTTATTCCCCCTCTTCTATCTCTCTTCTGTTTTTCTTCCCCTCCCTCTGGCATCACTGGCTCAATGAACATGAGTTTGAGTAAACTCCGGGAGTTGGCAATGGACAGGGAGGCCTGGTGTGCTGCAGTCCAGGGGATCGCAAAGAGTCGGACACGACTGAGCGACTGAACTCAACAACTCTTCTCTGAGCTTTTTACGCCACCAACCTGCCTTGCTGGCTGTTTATCTGAGGACTCTTATCCTCAACCAGTAGAGGGAGCCATCCCTGCTCACTTTTTTCTCTCACTCCTTGGAGAAGGGCTGATAGTCCAGCATTAACACCAAGGAGCTATGAGGTATATTTCAATGTATCTAACCAGTTATATAATCTTAAGGAAAAATAACCAAGCAGCCAGAGATTGGACCGTGACAATCCATTATCAAGAGGAGGAAATTGAGAAACTCCTGCTTTCATTCCAAAACCATGTTTATGAAATACTGGGTTGAACCCTATGAAATTGCCTTTTTATTTTAGGCCAAAAATCATCCAAACGCTGACTACTAATAGAATAGAAGCCTGACTGCTTGTGAGAATGTCTATGGGAAGACCTTTCTGTCAGCAGCGTAAAACTAATCCTGTCTGGAGTGCTGAAACATTTGCTGTGGTTGCAGGAAGTCCCTGACAGCTGGCTGATTTACTGTCTAAACGAAGCGCTGGCATTTAACTTGCAAAGAACTGTATCATTTCAGATGTTCGGATGTCACACACATTATCACTTAATGTTACAGTTTAAAATACCATAGAGATAAGTTATTTTTGTTTCTGCAGATTTTCAAATAAAATTGCTCTTGCTGGCATACATGTTATTTTACTCTGGCTGACTTCTTGTCTGAAATAAACCTAGCAAACAGATTAAATGCTGCTAAACCCAAAGCTAGAAGTTTTCTAGATGGTCTCCTATACTAATTAAGAATAAAGAAAATTATTTACTTCTTTTGCTCCAATTCTGTCAAAAGTATTAGCACCAGGCACTGGTTATCTCTGCTTGGCTGTGAAGCTGTGTTCTGGGGTCTTATGAATGCTCATTTACTTTAATAAAAACACTATCAGTTTCTAAAATTCACCTAAAATGTAGGTTAGAAGGAGTTCTTCATTTTTATTCTCTTTTAAAACATTATCATTTAAGTTTGCTCAAGTTATTTTTCTCTATCATATTTGAACTTTGAGATTATGCATGGAGAGGACTCCTGTGAGACCAGTTTAATAAATCTTGCAACTGCCAGCTTTAATTTGTTTTGATATTGGATGGAGGGGATTTAACAATGAGGTTAATTATGGCTGATTCATGTTGAGGTTTGATAGAAAAACACAAAATTCTGTAAAGCAATTATCCTTCAATTAAAAAATAAATTTATAAAAAAATAAAGATGAGTTTAAGTAAATATAGCAAATGATTCAAAAAAATAGGCCAACAGTTATGTACTGTTACTATCTTTGTATTTAGCACATGATCTGAAAGGATCTTTGTAGCTACAAGTGCCAGCTTTAAACAAGCTATGACCCTGATGTAACAGAATTTAAATTATTTGAAAATCAAATGAGATATGCATAGTAAAATAAGGTAACAACAAATGCCAATAATAAGGAAAGTAGGAATAATGAAAATATGATCTTCAGTTGGCCCTGGGGTTATGTGCATGAAATTCTAGTGTGGGCTCCTCAGAAATTCATAGGTATTCACATGACAAGGACTATACTTGGGTCACATACATCATTTTAATACTTTCGATGTCACTTTATTACTTCTCTAATGTTTTCTTCCTTGGGAATATGTAGTAGAGGGAAGATCACTTAGGTAATAACTAACCATCACCATCCCCCAACTATGTGAGATGGTAAGTTAACAGTGAATTGTCTCATTTTTGAGATGCTAAGTAAGATCTCAGTGGGCACTTTGATGACAGCTATCTATCAATATTTGCCTGATTATCCAGCCCTGCAATATCAGTATGTTTTTTGAAGACTTAGAGCCTTTACCTTCACCTTCTGAAATAGTGCAATTTCCCTAGGAACACTTTTCCTATCATTTGCGAAATGCCTTTCTGATCTAGACTTTAATAATAAAACAGCTGGCAAAAATTTGGCCTGAGATACCTAGAATCTCTCTGCAAAAGAACATGCCAAGTCTGGTGCTAAATATAAAGTCTCCAAATGTTCCTCCTTTCTAGGTGAGCCCTAGAAATACTTCTAGGTCAGAGGAATCATGTTCCACAGCTAAATTGGTATTTACTGTTGATGGAGTGGGCAGCAAAGTTGTGTGTCTGGGGAATATGGCAGTGTTGGTTACAAAGTGTCCCCTGATCACAGAGTTGTAACCTCGACTGGACTAGTATTCTCTCTGTGTACAGGACATATACAAAACTGGCCAAAATATGTGAGGTAAACATTTTTTCAATAGGGCACAACAGACGATGCAAGGCCGCGATCCCTGAAAGGGAAGAAATTCACAGGTGAGCCCCACAGTCAAGCAGCCCTTTCCTTGGGCAGAATTTCTCCACCATGGTATAGGCTGAACAGAATACAGAAGTTTTTCTGAGTAGAAAAAGCAGAGATCAGAGGGTCAGAAGCTTAAGTGGCTGGATCTGTAGGGCAGGGCATTGCAGAAGAGGATGCTGTGCAGAGAAGGGGGCCAGAGATGCCAGTGAGGGCTACCCCCCAAGTCTGTAGCCAACAGCTGTGCTGCCCATGTGCAGGATGAGTCCCCTCTCCTGTCCCCTTTTCCCTGAAGTCAATGAAACAGCAGCTGTAATAAGGCTGAGAGAGGCACACAGACAGTGGAAGTTGAGAAAAAGAGTGTCAGGGACCACTGATCACATTAACATCCCCCAAACCTTGTTAACATGCCTGGCATCCAGCTAGGGCGTTCAGAAGGCTGAACCTTAGGAGAAAGACTCATACCCTAACCGGAGACCCAGGACCACCCCTCATGATGAAGTCAAACCCTGACCAGGTATTTGGAAGAGACAGAATTTGGAGGCTGAGCTCCCTCAAACTAGAGGGCCTGAGAAACATCTTGGACTGCCCATAAATCTGCATTAACAAAATATAAATCACACCTGTACAAGTTCAAGATGATTAGCCACTAATTGAACTGCCTGCTAAAACAAGGATCAACACTCTTTAGAAGATAACAAAATCTAGTCTCTACAAATATACTATCCAAAATGTATTCAATAAAATACCAATACACATATAAATAAATAGAAAATGTAATCTAGAGTTAAGGGAAATAGTGGGCACCAAACTCAACGTAGCCCAGATATGTTTAGCAGATACAGACTTCAAGCAGTATAATAATGTTCAAATACTATACAAAAATATGGCTTCAATGAGTAAAGAGATAAGGAATCTCAGTACAGAAATAAAGTCCAGCAGAGACATTAAAAGAACCAAAAGAAAATTCTACAACTAAAAAGTATACTAACCAAAGTGAAAAATTCTCTGCCTTCACTTAACAGTAGTTGGAGGGGGCAGGAGAAAGTCAGTGAACATGAAAATAGATCAAAAGAAATTATCTAATTTGAAGAACTGAGACAGAAAGTTTGAAGAAAAACGCACAGAGCCTCAGGGACTTATCCCTTGGGGCAATGTCATCAAATGGTTTAACATATGAGTAATTGGAGTCCCAGAAGGAGAAAATGAGATAAGGAAAAATAAACAAATTAATACATTGAAGACATAATAGGCAAAATGTCCCAGTTTGATGAAAAAATGGTAACTTTCAGACATAAGAAACTGAATGAACTCTGAGCAGTTTAAGAGTGGAGATCACCCTTGGACTAGGTCAATAAGTCATCTGGTACTGATGTTTCTACCTGGACAAACTATCAACACTTAGACTAAATTGCTGTAAAATGGTTTGTGCTTAGGGGAGCAAGTGAAGAGGGAAAAAAGAGCTAACATGTCATTGGTTAAGACTGTCATTTGTAACAGAGGAGAGGTTGAAGCTTCATAGATTTTTGCTTGGTCAAGTTGCAAGCAATCTAACAATCAAGGTTAGATTGTGGAGAGGTTGCCTTGAGTCCCCCGCTGGTTTTGTGACCAACCACAGCAGATTTATCATCCTTCTGTGTGGAAGGCCTAAGCAGAGTGGTTTCCCTGCCCTGGGAGAAGACTTCATGTCACTCTGTCCCATAAGAATAGCATGCACACGGGATACTTGAGAGCATAGTTAAGAAGAGTACTTTCCTTAGAGTCGGACTTCTAAGGACGAAACAGTAGCTTAGCCACTGGTTAGCTATTTCACGAACTTAGCATCCCTGAATCTCAGTCTCTTCAGAGGGGCGAATAGAATACTCACATCAGGTGGTTCTGTAAGGATTCGATGAGACAATAATGCATGCAAAGCACTTAACCTGGTGCCTGGCACATAGCAATCCATCTCTCTCCTTCTCTCATTTAACCAACACTTCTGAATTCAACTACCATAGGAACTAGTCTAGACATGGGGATATAGCGCTGAACAAACAGTATTAAACATTCAGTTATTATTATTGCTTGAAATGCTTTTAGTGTTTGTCGCTCAGTCGTGTCCGACTCTTTGTGATTCCATGAATGGTAGCCTGCCAGGTTCCTCTGTCCGTGGAATTCTCCAGGCAAGAATACTGGAGTGGGTTGCCATTCCCTTCTCGAGGGATCTTCTTGACCCAGGGATCAAACCTGGGTCTCCTGCAGGCAGATTCTTTACTGTCTGAGCCACCAGGAAGTCTATTAAAATGTTTTTAATAGAGGACAAAATCTTTCATCCACAATTAAAATTTATATATTCCTGAAATTTGACTTAAATTCCCTTTAATGCATAGATGATTGAAAACAGATCTTTTCCTAGGAGTAGATATTAACAGAGGAGAGAGGGTGAGAGTGATGGGATGTGGAGACAGTAAGCATATGGGAGAAAGTCACCCTGCACACAGTCAGGACTGACGGCCACAGCGTAGCACAGTGTAGGCTTGAGAGCATGAACTGTTGGGGTCAAAGTGTGGCGTCTGAATTGGGCAAGTCTACCGAAGTCCTCTGTGCCTCTGTTTATTGGTCTGTAAAATGGGGATAAAATCAGTAGTAGCCTCGGAGGGCCGGTGCGAGTTATGTGAAAGCCTTGGAAGGGCGCGTGGTAATGCTCCCTGCCACTGAGGTGTGGGGTTCGGTACACACTATGCCGTGTGAAGAAGGAACTGGAGGGAGGAGGGTGGGGCAGAGACACGTCAGCCTTCGTGTTCTGCTTGGTGCCAGCCTTGCCCATCCAGAGCTGTCTCCTCTCCCCTTACTCCCGTTAACACGGTCCATACACCACAGAAGCCGTAAAGAACAACGGAAATAATAAACAGACTCATGCTGTAGGGCCTGAATGGCTATAAACGCAGAGGAATGGCAGGTTATCTGGTGCAGAGACATCGCCGCAGCCGGTGACAGGCTCTGCACCCGAAGGAACCCTGAGCCCTTCCGCCTACGCTGAGTCCTGTCTCCCATCGCGGGGGTGCTGACTCCCCCAGCCTGAGCACCTCTAGGGTGGGGGCTCCCACCCACCGGGAGCTCTGGATGTTGGGCATTTCCCTCTTGGGCTGAGCACGGGTTGCCTGCTGGCCCACCTTCCGGTCCCGGTTTCCAACCTGTGGGGCCATGAACAGCATATCTCATCTTAGTCCCCTAAAGACTTTCAGATCCAGCCTCCCCCTGAACATGTTCTGACATATTGGGGGCACTCCCTGCAGTGGGTAGGAGCCTTACGGGCCAAAAAGACTTTTCCCAGCCTTAAGCCCAGTGGAAGCCCGGGTTTCTCCGAACACAGGCGCCATGGCAAGACAGGAAGTGCAGGGGGCCCCAAGGCAGTTAATATTTAAATGTATCTGTCTATGAGCAACTCGCTTTATAATTGGTAATGATTTCTCTGTAATTACATGTGTGCTGGGGAATTCTTATGAAGTGAGAAAAACCCAACCTACAAATCATTTCTAAGAGGTAATGAAATTTTAATGAAAGCTAGATTTAACAATTAATGAAGTTGACATATTCATGGGTCTCGCAGACATTAAACATTTATTAATTTTGATTTTGCTGTTGTCGTGTTTTGGAGCTTATAAGTTCTTTCTTCAGGTCTTAAGACTTTTCATAGTCCTCAGAAACGTACACAGGTGCTTTTGCCTACAGTGTCTAGTGGACAAAATGCACGTGTCCTGTCTCTTGGCCCTGTGGGTTAATTTGAGCCTACCGAGGCCATCACTGCATGAAGCCGTGTTGCCATGTCATGGCACCAAAGAGAACTCCTTTCCTCTTAGTTCCTGCTTCCACATTCTGGGTGGAGCCTTTTCTAGATATGACAGAATCGGGGAGAAGGAAGGAATGAGGAAAAGAAGACAGGAAGAAACTTAAATATTTGTTTAGAACTTCCCTTAAAGCAATCCCCTGCAGGGGAATATTTAACCAGCCCCAACCTATTGCATGCCAGGCCCTTTGTTATAAAGTTGTAGTAGGAGGGAGGTGAACATTATTAACCCCTCTTCATTGTATAGTTTACTAAGTTAAGGCTCTCTGGACAAATCGACTTGTTGACATCAATCAGCCCTGAGTCAGTCACTGCGACCCCGGGCTCTCTGATCCTACACCCCACACTCTTGCCTTTTCCCGCCGTGTCCAGTATTACTTAAATCTGCCTGTTTGCAAAGTTTTCCTTCCACTGTCTTTCAGAATCATCCTATTCGATTATCTTTTTCCCCCTCAGTGGTTATTTTTTATAATTAAATTTATTTTTTAATTGAAGGATAACTGTTTTTACAATATTGTGTTGGTTTCTGGGAAACTATTCTCTTATCCTGTTAAATCAAGAAACTTGATTTGATCTGGTGGGGGCAGAATTGGCAGGGGCAGGTAGAGAGAAAGTTATCAAAGGATAATAAATGTTGATTTAAAAAAATAATCTAGTCTGTGAGATGAAATCAGATTAATAGCCCCATGACAAACATGGACATATTATATTTTTTTTCTTTTTAAATGTCAGATGGAGTACTTCTAGGATAAATAAAATAAAATAAATAAAGTTGATTCACATTTCCACTATTTCAAAGTGAATTTCTACAAACCACATCATTTCTTCCTAAGTGTGGGGGAGCAGACCTCCCCGGAGCTTTCTATACAGATGCCTGCAGGACAGCCACTCTACCCCCAAGCATCCAAGGGGACCCCAAGTCCACATACTGACATCCGATTTTCCCTAACTGGCACCCCCTTTGATATTTATTTCCCGCTGATGACTTGTAAAGCTGAAACTCCAGTATTTTGGCCACCTCATGCGAAGAGTTGACTCATTGGAGAAGACACTGATGCTGGGAGGGATTGAGGGCAGGAGGAGAAGGGGACGACAGAGGATGAGATGGCTGAATGGCATCACTGACTTGATGGATGTGAGTCTGAGTGACCTCCGGGAGCTGGTGATGGACAGGGAGGCCTGGCGTGCTGTGGTTCATGGGGTCGCAAAGAGTCGGACACAACTGAGCGACTGATCTGATCTGATCTGATGACTTGTATGGTCATCTTGTCCCCAAGCTGACAGGCAGGGGGCATTCCTGGCTCCCCGCTCCCAGGCCTCCACATGGACTCCATCCCCAAGTCCTGGAGGGTCACTGCCTCCTTCCTGAACACACATCTGCTGTCCCAGTCTGTCTGTCATGGCCTCTTTGTGGGTGATTCAGGTCTACAGACAGCGCTGGGGGCCATACTGGGTCGCTTCCAGAAACACTTCTTTAGAAAGATTTGCTCCTGATGGAGGGGCCATGCCTGCCAGACCACTGAGGAATGTGAAGGCCCTGAGGGTCAAGGCCAGCAGTGAGTTCAGGTGCCCGTGGAAAGACCTGCCCCGGCCCCACCTCCCAGGTGCAGAGTGAAAACAAAGCACCCGTCCCACCTTCACAGATGCATGACACGGGGACCTCTCTGGAGACCAGCCCAGTCCAATTTTTGCTGTCAATGCCCGAACAGCTTGTCTGATTCTCTGCACTAAGGCATGCAGGGCTGATTACAATTTGGGCTTCAAGTGGAGAGAACTGGTGGCCAAGTCCCCCCACCCTTGCTGCACACTTAAAGAGGGGGTGAGGGAGTGGGTACAGACTGTGGCAAGGGGACAGCAGGGGACCTGGGGACTCTCCAGAGGCCCATCCTGCTTGGGCAGCTCTGTCTCGCTCTGGACAGCAGCCTGGTTCTGGGTGAGGGGCTTTCCAGTCCAAGATGTTTCTGAAGGCAATATTGTGTGAGCGCTCCTCCCACACAGCCCTGAACAAACCGACCCACCACCCACCACTGTTGGGGGTGGGCTAACCCTTCAACAGCCATGCCTTCCCTTCAAGCTTCCTCTCCCTCCCTGAGCCACGCGTGTCTTAGGAAGCTAGGCGATCGGTTGTTACGGGTCAGTGAACCCCGATTCGGGAAGGAGGCCTCGCGGGGCGCCCCGGGTCCTACCATGTCACTCTGGGACTGTGTGGCCCCATATGCGGCCATCCCGTTGGAGGGCGCGGCTGGCTGCGGGGTGTCGGGCTGAATGTACCCTCTTCGGTCGATGAGGCTGCAAGAGAACACAGAGCAACGCAGGAGACGAGTGAATCAAAAGCTGGAAACGCTGACAATACTCTTTTAATTTCCATCCCCGGGGGTCCCCCTTTCCGTGATGCTCAGAAAATACCTCTGCTCGCCTTCACGTTTGGTCAGCCTCCAGAGCTGGAGACGTCTGTCCTTAAAGATGCCTGGAGCATCTGACCCCTCCGTGCCACCTGCTGTGACCACCCCCCCCCCCCCCCCTGCTGTCCAGCCCCATCCTGATCTCATCACCCCTCCTGGCTGCACGGCCTCCATCACCTGCCAGCAGAGCCCAGACCCCTGTGCTTGGCCTTCTGGCCGCCCACAACCTGTCCCCAGCCTTCCTCTCCAGGCTCAAACCCAGGTCTTGTCCCTCGCCGAATTCCCAGCGTCATTCCATCAGCAGTGCGTCTGAGCCCTGGCTGTGCCGCGTGGCCCAGACCAGAAACCACACATCCACTGTGCGCTGTCTGCTTCGCTGTCTCTGTATTTTTTTGTGCAGCCTCTGGCTTTTAACTGCCCAGACCCTCCACTGCCCATCTACTGTTGGTCTTTAGAGGCCCCCAGCCTCTGCTCCGGACGCTTCATCTGCCTTCTTCCCTCCTCGGCTCCTCTCAATTCTGCCTGTGACCCTCCCGATGGCCGACATCACTGTTGGCTGGGTCACAGTGATCTCCACCCACGTCTTCTCCATCGAGCAGCCTGCAAGCTCGAGGGAGGGCAGGCTTCATCTCGTCTGTCCCAGGGCGCCCACCCTGGAGCATCGGCCCCTCTCCCGCAGCCTCGGGCACCCTGGGCATCGTATCACTGCATGCTGCCTCTGCCTGTGCCCACGTGTGCCTGTCATGGAGCGCAGGCTCTGCCACCAGTACCAAGCAGACACTTGCTGATTGAACAAATAACACTGGGTCCTCAGTCTCCCGCAGACAAGTTTCCTGGGCAATTTCTGTTGTTATGCTATGGCCCTGTTGCCCAGGTGGGAGGTAAGGGCGAAGGTTACTTTGCCATCAAAAGGGTTGCCCGTTTCCCTCCCTGACTGAAGATTCCGAGATGACCTTGGGTCTAAGGGCAGAACTGCCAAGGGTGACAGGCAGTTTGGCCAGTAAGTGGGGCTCCCACTGAGGCCTCCCATGGTGTAGGGGGCACACTCTCGGCAGCCTCTGAGAGGCGTCCCAAGCACACCCAGGTGCCCCCCCTACTCCCCTTCGTGGGGTAGGGGCTGGGCAGCTGAAGGCTGCTCCAGGTGTCAGGTCCACTCTCAGAAGACAGGGGTTATTGTCACGGCCACCACCTCAGGGGTCATTGTCACGGCTGCCACCTCAAGGAACAGACTAATGAGCCCTTAAAAAACACTTGTGGCAGGATCTCAAGTGGGACTCTGATTCAGTTTCAGTCAAATCCCCTGAAGCTTTAGAAAAAAAAATAAGAGGCAACGAGAACCTCCATCTGCCAAAAGAGAGGTGCCGAACCCCACACAGGACCGTCAGAGGGGCTGCTTAGCAGGTGTGCCGCCGCCTTCAAGGGTATCAAAGATCAAAGGTGAAAGGGCACAGAAGGGTGTCTTGGGGAGAGGGGTCCCCAGCTCCTGCCAGTGATGAGATCCAGGGCAGAGGCTGGTGAGGTGAGGGCAGGGGCTGGGCACGGCCTCTGGGGGAGAGCCGGTGGTAGGCGGCTGGAAGGGGCGTGTCGGGGGTCAAATTGTCTGCCCCCCAAAAGATATGTTGGAATCTAGCTAGCTCTGGTAGGGAGGAAGGGGTGGAAAGTGTTAACACTCAGGGAACTTTGAAGTTTTGATTCACTGAAATGACACTATTTTGGAGGAAATGAAAGTGCCCTGAGTCCTTTTTTTTTTTTCCCCCAACTGACAGGAGAAATTAAAGGACACGCAGGGGATTTCATCCAGGAGAAGAAAAAGAACTAGGTCACCAAGAGAGTCGGAAGGGATGGGAAGGATTATAGAAAAAAGTGGTTCTGGGCCCCCTTCCTGTGTGTTCAGCCTGTTTCAAGGGCCAGCCATGCCCCCAGGACTGTGACACTGCCCGCCCCCACCCCGCAAGTCTCCTCCTGGGCCTCAGAAAGCCCTGAGAGCTTCCCTAAGCTCATCCCATTTCTCTCTTTTCTAAAAGTTTATTTATTTATTTTTGGCTGTGTTGGGTCCTTGTTGCCGCGGGGGCGTCCTCTAGCTGCCAGGGGCAGTGTGCACAGAGTTGGACACAACTGAAGTGACTTAACAGCAGCAGCAGCAGCAGCAGGGGCTTCAGTAGTAGGTGCCGTGCACGGACCCAGCTGCTCCCTGGAATGTGGGAATCCTCCCAGACCAGGACCAGAGATCGAACTTGTGCCCCCCGCCTTGGCAGGTGGGCTCGTAACCACTGGACCACCAGGGAAGTCCCTCATCTCATCTCTTGCCTTGTTTGCCCCCCGGGACCGCCCCCTGCTCCCCATCACTCCCCCAGTTCCTCCTCTGACAAGCCGGGCTCTCCCCTCACCTGTGGGCCTTTGCATATGCCGTCCCCGCTCTCCTCCTGTGATTCCTTTGCCCCAGCTCCTCCGGCTCCTTTGGTTCGCACCTTACACCCCCTCCTCTGGGAAGCCCTCCCAGATGCCCCATGGGGCCTGCACCCTGACCCCATCACAGCCCCTCCCGCTGCTCAGACTTGTCCCTGATGGACTTTTATGTTGACATTCTCTAGAGGGCATCGCCAGCCCAGAAACAGTGCCCAAGGGAATTCTTACGACCAACTGACCCACAGCACCAGCCCGTAGGGCTTGACCCTGACCACATCTTGGGATTTTCTGCTTTTCCAATCTTCCATTCTCCCTGCTGTTACGAGAATCTCCTCCCCCTGGAGGTGTGGAGGTGTCCACCCTGCTGCCCCCACCCCCTGGAGGCTCTGCAAGGAGCAGATCGTGGGTCTTTGTCCTCATGGTCTCTGGCTCTTGTGGGGAAACTTGTAGACACACTCTTCTTCCCTCGTGAGCACATTGTTGCACTGAGAACGCTTTAGAGACGTCTGTCTGGGGCACACGATGCTGGGCACATGGGAGGTCCTTGGCCCCTGTCTGAGGCGAGGATCCTCGGCACACGGGTGGTCCTGAGCCCTTGTCTGAGGCGAGGATGCTGGACAAATGGGTGGTCCCGAGCCCCTGTCTGAAGCAAGGATCCTGGGCACACGGGTGGTCCCAAGCCCCTGTCTGATGCGAGGATGCTGGACATATGGGTGGTCCCAAGCCCCTGTCTGAGGCGAAGATGCTGAGCACATGGGTGGTCCCCAGCCCCTGTCTAAGACAAGGATCCTGGGCACACGGGTGGTCCCAAGCCCCTGTCTGAGGCGAGGATGCTGGACATATGGGTGGTCCCAAGCCCCTGTCTGAGGCGAGGATGCTGGACATATGGGTGGTCCCGAGCCCCTGTCTGAGGCGAAGATGCTGGGCACGTGGGTGGTCCCCAGCCCCTGTCTGAGACAAGGATGCTGGGCACACGGGTGGTCCCAAGCCCCTGTCTGAGGCGAGGATGCTGGACATATGGGTGGTCCCGAGCCCCTGTCTGAGGCGAAGATGCTGAGCACATGGGTGGTCCCGAGCCCCTGTCTGAGACAAGGATGCTGGGCACACGGGTGGTCCCAAGCCCCGGTCTGAGGCGAGGATGCTGGACATATGGGTGGTCCCGAGCCCCTGTCTGAGGCGAAGATGCTGAGCACATGGGTGGTCCCGAGCCCCTGTCTGAGACAAGGATGCTGGGCACGTGGGTGGTCCCCAGCCCCTGTCTGAGACAAGGATGCTGGGCACACGGGTGGTCCCAAGCCCCTGTCTGAGGCGAGGATGCTGGACATATGGGTGGTCCCGAGCCCCTGTCTGAGGCGAAGATGCTGAGCACATGGGTGGTCCTGAGCCCCTGTCTGAGACAAGGATGCTGGGCACACGGGTGGTCCCAAGCCCCTGTCTGAGGCGAGGATGCTGGACATATGGGTGGTCCCGAGCCCCTGTCTGAGGCGAAGATGCTGAGCACATGGGTGGTCCCCAGCCCCTGTCTGAGACAAGGATGCTGGGCACATGGGTGGTCCCAAGCCCCTGTCTGAGGCGAGGATGCTGGGCACACGGGGGTCCTTGGCTCCTGTCTGAGGCGAGGGACACTGCTCATTCTACAGGCTTCTCTGGGATGCCAGTGAGACACCCTGGAGCTCTTTGGGGCCCAGGGTTGGGTGAGGCAGGGCAGAGGGAAGCAAGGACCACGGGAGGGAGCGGTGAAGACAAGCAGCACCCCCTCCCTTCATCAGTGCCAGCTCTGGGAGCCCACAGACCTGGGACAGAGGGCAGCATCCAGCTTTCTGCACAGACCCCAGAGCGGCCAAGCTCTTCCGAGTGGAGGGCCAGTGCTGAGAAATGCCCCGCTCCAGAGGGACTTGGATTGTGGAAAGAATACAGTCCCAACTCAGCCAAACCAGCAAATTTAATCCAGTTGTGGGAGTAATAATTTCAGCTACGACAAGATTTGATCTGTAAACAATACAAAGCAGTACCTGCCAAGTGCGAATCAAAGACTTGGGAACAAGAAAAGAGATCTGGATAAAACCCGAGACTTTTGAATTCTCCTAGATTCGGATGTCTACCTTAGAGACGACGAAAGATGTTCGTCCAGGTCTCTTTTGTCTCTTCTACCCTGTGTTTCACGGTCTATCCCCAGTGTCCACAAATAAACACACACCAGGAGGAAACATAGTTAAACTGTGAAAATCCAAGCATCTCCAGAGGGTTTTTCTGGCCTGGAGAGACCCAAGAAGGATTCCTGGGTGAGTCTAGTGCTCGCTTGGAGAGGGTGCCCTCCGGGCATGCCTGACTCTCTGGCCTGGGGCGGCCCTTCCATCTGAGCCCTTGGCTGTTCCTTCTGCTGTCACTGCCCAGAGGAGGCCTCTGAGGGACAGGTTGGGGGCCCCCTAACACCCCCAAATTCAGGACAAGTGTGACAAACTGGGCTCTCAGCTTTCTAGACACAAACGGGAAAATGGCCAGTTTCCAATTACCCAATGACACCAGGAACATTAGGTAGTGCCAGTTAACAAGTGGCCTTGGAATATATGCTTGATATTCTCTGGGAGGTGGGGTGGGGTGAGGATCACTTTTCCTTCCCTAATGAAGTTTCCCTGACGATCAAACCCAGTTTGCAATCCATAAGCACATGTCAGTGATGACTGGCCATGGAGGTATAGAGAAAAGTGAAAGCGAAAGTCGCTCAGTTGTGTCTGACTCTTTGCCATCCCATGGGCCATACAGTCATGGACATCTCCAGGCCAGAATACTGGAGTGGGTAGCCTTTCCCTTCTCCAGGAGATCTTTCCAACCCAGGTCTCCCATATTGCAGGCAGATTCTTTACCAGCTGAGCCACAAGGGAAGCCCAAGAATACTGGAGTGGGTAGCCTATCCCTTCTCCAGCAGATCTTCCTGACCCAGGAATCGAACCAGGGTCTCCTGCATTGCAGGTGCATTCTTTACCAACTGAGCTGTGAGGGAAGCCCAAAGTTGAGACAAACCAGCGGCTTTGTGGTTTCTCTCCATTTACACAGTTAGAAGTCAAAAGAGAAGAAGGCTTGGAAACTCACCCTAGAAACCTGGAAAATGTGTTCAGTAAATGCTGTTGATGATTGTTTGGCTAATCTGTTGGAAATAGTCTATATACATGGGTGTAACTCACAAAAAGTCTAGAGCTGACTGTGTTCTGCGTAGTTCTGACTTGGAGGCAGCAGGTGCTAGCTAACACACACAGGTTCTCATGTCAGATGCCTACGTCTGGGTCCTGACGAGGCAGCACTTAGTAGATGTGTGATCTTGGGCATGTTATTTAACCTCTCAGTGCTTTGGTTTCCTCTTCCATATAATGGGATGTAAGAGTACCTCATAAGTACAGAAGGGCTTCCCAGGTGGTGCTAGTGACAAAGAACCTGCCTGCCAACGCAGGAGACACCGCCTCCATCCCTGGGTTGACTGGGAAGATCCCCTGGAGAAGAAAATGGCAACCAACTCTAGAACTCTGGCCTGGAGAATCCCTTGGACAGAGGAGCCTGAAGGGCTACAGGGTTGCAAAGAGTCAGACACAACTGAAGCGACTTAGCACACAAGTACAGAGTGAGGTTTTAAAAGTTCATCCATGTAGAGCACTTGGAACAGAGCGTAATGCTATCCTACAAACGCCAGCCACAGCCATTATTAATATGACTGCCGTCTCACCATCGCCAGTCTCAGCTCCTTCAGGCCGCGCGGATCGCTCCCTCTGAACTCTTCTAGCATGTTCTCTTCTGTACGACTCAGCTCTCACCACTTACCTCTACAGGCCTTCTAATCACTTCCTCCACTGTGTCCCGGGTCCCACTCTATAGACCCCTGTGCATCACAGATGTTCAGCATCTTCTAGTAATTCATGGGGGGGGGGGGGTTGTCCCATGCCTCAGTGTCTCTATATTGATCCTGAAGGGATTTCCCCAAACTTGACACAAATTCAGTGGAATGTTATGCCAAGCATAACACAAGCCACATCTTTATTTCTT
The DNA here is from genome assembly GCA_935064755.1 of Tragelaphus eurycerus. Classification (NCBI taxonomy): domain Eukaryota; kingdom Metazoa; phylum Chordata; class Mammalia; order Artiodactyla; family Bovidae; genus Tragelaphus; species Tragelaphus eurycerus. Next base: position 16,663,397 of record CAKXYN010000039.1, on the reverse strand, counting down.
TAAGGCTGTGTCTCTGTAGCATGAGCAGAGAACTGACCTGGCCGGTGGTCTCCACAGTGGCCGCCTGAGGCCTCTTGCTAACACACAAGTTTGTGCACTTCCCTGGGTCTACCCTGATGCTGGGAAAGACTGAAGGCAGGAGGAGAAGGGGATGACAGAGGATGAGATGGCTGGATGGCATCACTGACACAGTGGACACAGTGAAAGTGAAAGTGGCTTAGTCGTGTCTGACTCTTTGTGACCCCATGGATTATACAGTCCATGGGATTCTCCAGGACAGAATACTGGAGTGGGTAGTCATTCCCTTCTCCAGGGGAATCTTCCCAACCCAGGGACTGAACCCAGATTTCCCGCATTGCAGGTGGACTCTTTACCAGCTGAGCCATCAGGGAAGCACATAAGTTGGAGCAAGCTCTGGGAGATGGTGAAGGACAGGGAAGCCCAGAGTGCTGAAGTCCATGGGGGTCGCAAAGAGTCGGACACTACTGAGCGACTGAACAGCAACGAAAGCTGTCTGAATCTTACCTTGGAGAGATTGGTCCACACAGCGCGACACAGCAGTTTGTAAAGATGTTTCCATAGCTGTAGGGGTTGTAATTTTCTTTACCTCTTTTATTTGACCAAGATCCTTTAATCTGAAAGAAAAGGACAGTCAGTGACACAGTCTGCCTCGCACCAATGCCCCAGGTTGGGTCAATCGGACCATAAGTCCATAAAGAATGCGATGGTCTTTACTCGTTTCTTCAGCAGGAGAAACCGAGGTACTTTTCTCAAGGACAACTGGTATTTACTCTAAACTTGGAAATATCCCCAAACAGCAGGTCAGACCAAGGAAAGAAGTAGCATTCTCTGGGGAAAATAATCTCTTATTTCCACAACCTGGTACTTAAAGACCAGTTCACATAAGCCAGTGGAGGTCTTTTTTTTTTTTTAACACCGTTTTTAAAATCTTTATTGAATTTGTTACAGTAGTGCTTCTGATTTATGTTTTGGGTTTTTTGGCCATGAGGCTTATGGGATCTCAGCTCCCTGAGCAGGGTTTGGACCCGCATCCCTTGCTTTGGAAGGTGAAGTCCTAGCCACTGGACCACCAGGGATGTCCCGCCAGTGGAGGCTGTTTTCATATTACATTTACTGTGATAAATAGTAGTGGAATTAATGGGGTAACGTGCCTCCTCCAATTGCTCATTGATAGCCTGGATTCAGCTCCTAAATCCTCCTGCAGAGTCTTTCTGATGTTCTTGGTTATCAACCACATGTAACTGTCTTAACAGTCTCTGAACTCATGCATCTCATCAGCACTAATTTTTCAAGTCTTTAAGGCAATCTGACTAATTCTGAGACATTTAGTTCATGTGCTGACAGAGACTTCTGTCAGAATCCAAATATTCAGAGCAGAAGGGACCAGGGTCATGACAAAACATTTTCAAAACAACATTAGGTTTTCTGGTTGTATATCTCCTCTCTGTCATCATTAAATACAGGCAGATAATCCTAGACAAAAGGTTAAATTTTGGGTCAGGGCAGTCACCTCCCAAAATATGATGGAATCATTAACTGTGAGAAGCCAGCCTGCACTGTCTCTCTTGAGTGGGGCAGGGTGGCAAGTTGCTCCCAAAACATTGCAAAGGAACAGAGCACAAGCCCACCTCAGGCCTCGGAATTAGGAGTCAGCCAGCCAATCTGAGTATCTAAGTGGTGTGGTCAGGACAATGTGATGATTTGCGATAGAGAAATTGGAGATGGGTGTCGGAAAATGCTTCTCCCGAAGGCTCTTTGCTTCCACGGGCTCACATCTGGAAAGGGAACTCGGAAGACCTGGTGGCCCCCACCTCTTCTTTCTCTATTTCCCACCAAAGAACATGCCCGTGCCCCACCCCACAGGAACTTACGTCTTCATTCGTGGTCTGGTTGGAGCTTATCAGATACGTGTGGAAACCCGAGAGCCCCACGATGGACCAGACGGAGAAGAAGCAGACCACGGCCTCCAGCACGGTATCCGGAGTCAAGGAGGTGAACTGGCAGGACCGTGACCTTCTCAGGGCCCCAGGGGAGCCAGATGAATGAGATTTGGACAGGAGCCACCCACAGGCCCTCACTCAGGCCCTGGCGTCCACCTAGCCTGGCATCGGTGGTCTGCCAGCCTGGCATTGGTGGTCTCCCAGCCAGGGAAGACCCTCCAGGGCAGGCACAAGGCCACATCCTCCTTCATGGTGCAGCGTTTATGCTCAGCAGGGGACTGGCAGGCTCGCTGAGCAGGCCTCGTTCCTTTTTCACGGCCGGCAGTTCCTGACTGTCCTCCCCGCCTGACCTTGGCACCTTCCTCGTGACCCACTGTGCAGCCACAGGCAAGTGGCAGCAAAACCAGGGAGCATGCTGGTTGGCATGGGCAGAGGCCTGGGTCTTTGCTGAATGGACTCAATATTGAATCTCACTTCAATCGCGACCTCTACCCTTGGCTTCTGAAAGCTGGGCTGGAGCACTTTCTCTCCTGACCTGATTTGAGGCTGTGACAGCCACTTGCAGGGCTGACTGCAGGCGACTGGAACCCGGGCAGAGTTTATCTTCCTGGCTGTCTCCCTCCCTGGATGGCCCTTCTCCCCATGGGATGCCCACTCCCATTGCGGACGGGCTTCTGACCCTGCGGGGGCATTTCTCAGTGTGGCATCAAGGTGAGTGGGGTTTTTTCTTAGGGGACCTGGTCCCAGCTCCTCAGCCAACCCTGACACATAGGGCTGTCCTCAGCTATTTGACAGGCAACTAGGAAACTTGGATCCACACCAGACATTGAGTGATGGGGAGCTGTGAGTTCCACAAGATATGCTAAAACCAAAGGGGGAAAAAAGTCTTGGATTCTTCAACAGATGAGATAAATCAACCAAGAGTGTGGCCATTTGAAAAGACTAGAGAAGTTTTCTGTCCCACAAATATTGATAAGATTCTATTTACAAGATACAGATGGATCTCAGGGGAAAAAAATAATTGTCAGAAGTCTGGGAGTTTAAATATACATCATGCATTTGCCATTGATAAATGACAGGCCAGAGAAAGGAAAATACTTGTGCTTGCCTCATGCTTCCGAGGATGGAAGCTATAGACCATGCTGTAATATATTCCCATTGATTTTTTTCAGGTTTGGACATAATTTCTCTTTGGACCAGAGAAATTACTATATCAGCCGGGGCAATGCCACCATCTGCCATGTCACGATTAACAGATGCCACTGTCCGGCTGCACACAAAACAGGAGGCATGAATGGCTCCTGCCTGCTGACTGGCATTCCACATCAGAATACAGCACTGGATCTGCTCTTGGAAAAGTAGAAACATGCTTTGCTTTTCTTTCTAAGGTTTAAATTTCTAGAAATTGCAAGGTCTCAGAAGAGCCGTACTCAGAAATTACAAGGACATTTCAAGAGAATGATGCCCAGCTGGCCAAGATGCCAACAGCATGAGCAGTGGGGTCTTACAGATCCAACACACAGTGCTCTGGGCGTCCCACCGGGTCCTCACGGAGGAAGGAGGTGAATGGGATGGAGGAGGAGTCACACATCCGAAGAAGAGGAAGTCTATAGTGGATTCTGGAAAAGTAGGTAAGGACAGAGGGGTGGGGAGGATCGGAGGGGGAAGAGAGAGATGGAGAGAAGCAGACCCCTGCCACCAGCCTGGGCAACCCTTCGATATCTGCCAGGGTTACCCAGGGAGACAAACGGTTACGGTGGAGGTCTCGCTGCACATAGGGACGCAGGGACGGTGGCTCAGATAGCAGATGATCCTGTTCTCAACTGCCTGCACGCAGGTCAGGGCTCACAGACACCCCTCCTCCCAGCCTCATCTCCCAACCCACAAGGGCACAGATAGGGGAGGGTGGCGACACGGGAGCCCTGCCCGCACTGGCTGAGAAGCAGAGGTGAAGTGCAGCCCAGGGCAACTGACAAGGAAGCCTGAGTCGGGAGAACTGGGTGGTGTGACAGAAGCTGACACTGGCAAGGAGCTTATGCAGGCCAGAAGGGAAAATCAAGAGGGTAGAGAGGTCAAAGAGGAAGTGACAAACAGAATGGAAACAGGCTAGGAAAGAGGATGAAGAATGAACCAAAAGATTTATTTACTGAATCACACAAAGAGCCCAGAATGGCAACCCACTCCAGTCTTCTTGCCTGGAGTATTCCACGGACAGAGGAGCCTGGTGAGCTGCAGTCCATGGGATTGCAGAGTCAGAAACTACTGAGCGACTAACACACACACACACACACACACACACACACACACACACACACGAAGAGCCCATCTACGGTCTCAGAAATACTTAGGTGGCATGAACAGTTTACAATCCAGGCAGAACGATGGCCTGTCAAACATATGTAATATCCATCTGTGAACATATGAGAGCTAGCATGTGAAGGTGGAGGGGGGTCATAGCATCTAGCGTGGCTACGGCTCGCTTCACAGCTGCTGTTCCTTTTGCAATGCCACTGACGGGATTACCTCCAAAAGGAGGCATTGTTTCCAGCAGACGCGGCATTTTAAAGGTTTATAGCCACCCCTCCTCCCACAAATACGCAGTGTTCTATATTAATATCTCATGTGCTTTGGAAACATTTTATAAATAACAGAATGCAGCTCCACTGTTAGCTCACAGCCAGGTCAAAACGACACGGATTCCAGGTAGGATGTGAGATGCAGCCCCCTCCCACTCCCCTGCCCACAGCTGCCCCATCGCCCACAGGACGTCTGGAGGAACAGTCATTGCTATTCCTAACAATGCTGGCATCACTGGCTGTGTGTCAGGCCCTGCTCCAAAGGCTTCACATGCAATAACTCACTCAATCCTGAGAGCAACGCAGTGAGAAGTCTGATTCCTACTGGACCCGTAAGGAAACCGAGGCAGGAAGCAGTCACATAATTTGCATAGGAAACAGCAGAGCAGGGATTTGAACCTTGAAAGTGTAGAAGGCCGGGTCCTTTCCTGATTCTTGCTGAGGGACAAGCAGCTCTAGGCTGTTCCCAACCTCGGCTGGGGGTGATGGGGACCATTTTTATCAGGGATTCTCGAACCCATGGCACCTTAAAGACTGCACCCCCCTCAAATTCACTCTCTGAAGAATGCATCCTCTCACTGACCTGACAGCTTCATGCTGAAAACATCTACACCATAATAAGATTAAGAAACATAAATTCTGCTTTAATGTATCAAAACCCATTTACTGATTAAAAAAAAAAAAAAAGACATGAGTGGAAATAGGCCAACAGCAGTAGGAGCCAATTTAATAAGCAGCTGGATGTTTACTGCCTCAAAGATGTTTCAAAGCACAGCAGTGACCTCTGCCAGCCTCCATGTGTCTTCCCCAGCCCCCAAGAAGACAAGAGCCTCCTCCGTGGCCAAGAGTATGGCTTCAAATGCCCCTAAACCCCAGCTCAACCTGCTGCACGCAGAGGTGCTCGCTAGATGGCTAGGGAATTGAAAGAGACTAAAAGTGCCGGTGGGTGGGTGTCCCTCCTCGGGTTTCCACACGATCCCAGAAATGCCTGCTCTGTGCCTTTTGGGGCACCCAGCCCTGCACTCAGGACAGTGGGGGAAGGTAGCTCCCCACCCTCAGGGAAAAGGGGTCTGCTTGCCCATGGGAAAGTAAGCAAGAAGGGATGGCCTGGCAAAGATGCAGAAATATTGCTGGGCACAATGGTGAGGGCACCTCAGTATTTGGGGAATTGTAAAAGGTGAGAGGTCATGGAACCAAAGGTTTTTAACCTTCATTTCAGTTCAGTTCAGTCGCTCAGTCCTGTCCGACTCTTTGAGACCCCATGGACTGCAGCACACCAGGCCTCCCTGTCCATCTCCAACTCCCGGAGCTTACTCAAACTCATGTCCATTGAGTTGGTGATGCCATCCAACCATCTCATCCTCTGTCATCCCCTTCTCCTCCAGCCTTCACTGTTTCCCAGCATCAGGGTCTTTTCAAATGAGTCGTTCTTTACATCTGGTGGCCAGAGTGTTGGAGTTTCAGCTTCAGCATCAGTCCTTCCAATGAATATTCAGGACAGATCTCCTTTAGGATGGACTGGTTGGATCTCCTTACAGTCCAAGGGACTCTCAAGAGTCTTCTCCAACACCACAGTTCAGAAGCATCAATTCTTTGGCGTTCAGCTTTCTTTATGGTCCAACTCTCACATCCATACATGACTACTGGAAAAACCCTAGCTTTGACTAGACAGATCTTTGTTGGCAAAGTAAAAAAACATTCACACAGACACTTTTTTTTTTTCTTAAAATTTCAGGAGGCTTAAAAACGCCCCTGATGCCTCTCCGTGGATAGTCATGAACTCTAAGTAAAGATGTCCTGATTTATTCTGAAAGATAATCCTTTCATTTGACAAAATACTTATTTGTAAAATGAAGAGCTAAGGCCCAGAGAAGTCAAGCCAGACTTCTATAAAAACTCAGACAGCAATTCACGGCAGAACAGAACATGGTCTCCAGACTTGCAGGAGAGAAAGAGCTTCCCGAGGCCCCAGGCCATGCAGCGTCCCACGACAGGCCCTAACTCTGAGGCCTCAGAGCTCCGACAGCATGGCTAAGACTGCCCACAACGTCACACCCTGCTCACCAGTCCCACAGCCTCAGCATCACCCCAGAGGAAGAACTTGTCTCTGCTGACATGTCATGGCCCAGCTCCCCACATTCCAGCTGCCAGGCTGGCCACGGGATTCTTTTTTTGCCAAGTTCCAAATCCAGATAACAGTTTATTTTGAAAAGTCTGTATTTCATGTGAATTTCCTTATTGACCAAAATCCCCAGATTCCAGAACGGCCAGGGAATGCTTGCCTTGGACCCTTTCTGCTCTGAGCACCCTTTCCGTATGTGACTGGGGTGCCACTTCGTGCCAGCCGGCCTATCTCGGTGGGCACTGGCCACCCACCCCTGGGTCTTCCTGTATCTTTTTCTGCTTCGGGTCTCTGTCTGAGGTTCTGATACTTAAAATACAAGGAACAGATGATATGGGTAATCTTTTTGTCCTTTAGTTTTTCTAAAAATGATGGTAAGATAGGCCATGCTTACTTACAGGAAGGGCTCTGATGGACGAGCAGACATCAACAACAGACCCCTTTGTTCTCCAGATGGAATGTCTACATCAGCCTTTAATGCTCTTAGATATTTAGGTTCAGGAACTTGTCAGCCTATTTTTCTCATCAACTTGGTGACTCTCTAATCCTTAGACAGAGATAAGAAACTATAGCTTCTGTTCCTGTCACTTGAGGGCCCGTCACTGAGTCTGGGGTTGGGGGTGCTGACTTTCTGATGATTTACACGACAGACACATTGAAGATCAAGTTACCAGGACCCTTCAGACTGGATCACTGGGCCATCGTCTTTCAATCTTTCCAATCCTTTCTCTTAAATGCTTATATGCTGCTGCTGCTGCCGCTGCTAAGTCGCGTCAGTCGTGTCCGATTCTGTGCAACCCCATAGACAGCAGCCCACCAGGCTCCCCCATCCCTGGGATTCCCCAGGCAAGAGTACTGGAGTGGGGTGCCATTGCCTTCTCCGAAATGCTTATATAGAGGTATGTAAACTTGAAAGTGAAGTCACCCAGTTGTGTCTGACTCCTTGTGATCCCATGGACTACAGCCCACCAGGCTCCTCCATCCATGAGATTCTCCAGGCAAGAATACTGGAGTGGGTTGCCATTTCCTTCTCCATAGAGGTGCATGCTGCTGCTGCTGCGAAGTCAAGTCAGTCGTGTCTGACTCTGTGCAACCCCATAGACAGCAGCCTACCAGGCTCCCCCGTCCCTGGGATTCTCCAAGCAAGAACACTGGAGTGGGTTGCCATTTCCTTCTCAATGCAGGAAAGTGAAAAGTGAAAGTGAAGTCGCTCAGTCGTGTCCGACTCTTAGAGACCCCATGGACTGCAGCCTACCAGGCTCCTCCGTCCACGGAATTTTCCAGGCAAGAGTACTGGAGTGGGTCACCATGCCCCCCCCAGAGGCTCTTCCCAACCAAGGGATTGAGCTCAAGTCCCTGCACTGGCAGATGGGTTCTTTGCCACTGAGTCACCAGGGAAGCCCAGGAGCCATGTAGGATGAGATTTATAGATAGAACTTGTTAATAAATTATACTTTTTGGTTAAAAAGTTAAGTTAAAAGGCAAGTGACAGGTTGGGAGAAAAATATTGGAAAAAGCTAGTTATAAAATCATTACTGAGAATATACAAAAAACATGTTAATAGGAAAAGAATGAACAACCCAGTGGAAAACGTTCAAAGAGTTTGAACTGGAGCTGAGGTGAGAAAAAGGGTCAACAATCATGGAAATATGTGCAAACTGATTATTATCCAGAAAATGGAAATTAAAAAAATGATTTTTTCCTCTCCATCAAATTGGCAAAATCACGGTCCTGACAAGATTGTCACCAACGTGGGTGAAGGTGGGGAGAAATGGAGCATGAGCTGGCACACTCGCTTCAGGGGACAGCGTTCCCCGGTGGCTCAGTCGGTAAAGAATCTGCGGGCAGTGCAGCAGACCCAGGTTTGATCCCTGGGTCAGGAAGATCCCCTGGAGAGAGAAATGGCAACCTACCCCAGTATTCTTGGCCTGGAAAAATCCCATGGACTGAGGAGCCTGGTGGGCCACAGTCATGGAGTTACAAAGAGTTGGCCAGGACCGAGCGACTAAGCCACCACCACAATCAGTATTTAAACTATGTTAGCTTCTAACTCAGTGACTGTACATCTAGTTGTCAGCCCAAGAGAAACACTAATGTTTGTGCACAAAGAGATAAATACAAGAAAACCCAATACCTCATTTTCTGAGTAGTAAAAAATAAACAAGTCTAAACAGCCATTTATAGAAGAATACACTATGTTTCATCTATACTCTGGAATTCTACTAAACAGTTGAAAGAAGAATGACATCTATGTGTTGACATGCCTTCAGAAAATATTTGAAAATCAAATTGTAGAACAATTCAAAGGGTATGTATGATTCCCTGTAGGTAAAGCAGTTCCCCCATCTGCTGTGTATGAATGCACATATACAGTACACTTATTTGAATGAACTCTGAGAAGATCGTATGGAAAGACTCACAAAACCCCACAAGGACTCTACAGAATGATGAGGGCAAAACTTCCTTTTTATCCTTTTGACTAAAATTCATTCTGTGAGAATATGTTCCTGTATCAGCTGGGTGATTTAAAAAACCCCAAACTTCATGCCCCCTTTGCAATCTTCTGAGACATAATCTGTGCTTCTTCACAGAACTCCCTCCATCCGCCTGGTCAGGGCAGCAGGGGAGAGTCTCAGTTTCCTGGGTGGAGGGGGCTGAGCTCTAGTTCTGGAAATGCCGCTGAGCTTAAATGGGGTCATTAACCTCCCCGTGAGATCCTGCTGGGAGATCTCAGGCACCTGTCCTATCTTTTCCTGGGCCCCCTGAGCATCATCAGACCCTAGGATGGATGGGACCTGAGTGAGAGCTGGGTGAGTGAAGACCTGTCCTGCCTTCAAAGGTCCATCTAGTCAAAGCTATGGTTTTTCCAGTGGTCATGTAGGGATATGAGAGCTGAATCATAAAGAAATCTGAGCACCAAAGAATTGATGCTTCTGAACTGTGGTGTTGGAGAAGACTCTTGAGAGTCCCTTGGACTGCAAGGAGATCCAACCAGTCCATCCTAAAGGAAATCAGTCCTGAACATTCATTGGAAGGGCTGATGCTGAAGCTGAAACTCCAATACTTTGGCCACCTGATGCAAAGAACTGCCTTATTGGAAAAGATCCTGAAGCTGGGAAAGATTGAAGGCAGGAAGAAAAGGGGACAACAGAGGATGAGATGGTTGGATGGCATCACCAACTCAATGGACATGAGTTTGAGTAAGCTCCGGGAGTTGGTGATGGTCAGGGAAGCCTGGCGTGCTGCAGTCCATGGAGTCGCAAAGAGTCAGACATGACAGCGACTGAACTGAACTGTCCTGCCTTCACGAATTTTCCATTGGCCCCAGGTGCCCCCTTTCTGACAGCCCCTGGGCCAACTCCAAGCCTTCCACCAAATTCCACTAAAATAGAATGGTGCCCATCAAGCCATGAGTGCCTGTCAGACGGTGCTGTGAAATGAGTGCAATCTGGAACCCCAGGCAGGCTCAGCCATCACGGTGCCCTCCCCCAGCCCCACCGTGTGTGTGTGTGTGTGTGTGTGTGTGTGTGTGTGTGTGTGTGTGTGTGTCCATCTGTGAGAGTGAGCATCTAGGTGCTGACACTATTTGCGCTCCCAGTGCCCACTTTGCTAACTGTGCCAAGTGAAGGAGTGAACCCAAGCCTGGCTCCAGCCCTGCAGACAGCCTCCTGCCTCCCCTACTCACCCCACACTCATCCCGGTTAGAACTGCAGCCCTGTGCACACGCTATCTGCCGAAGCCTCTTGACTTCCCTGCAGGAGGTGCAGGCTGCTTCTGGAACTGCCCCCTCCTCTGGGCACACTGGGGCATTTTTATGCCACTGAAGACTTACTCTGCTTTTCAGAAACCAGAGTCAGAGCTCAGATCTTGGCATCCGCAGATGTTCGTTGAGAAGAGTGAGTCACCCTGCCGCCCGTGGCTGCCCTGGCCTCTGGCCGATATGCTTCGAAGCTCAGGGCTGTCGGATTGTTCTAGACTTTATCACCCTGGCAGGTGTTGCACGTGCTGGGTGTTCAGTACAATGACCGTGAAGGAAGCAGATACGGGGAGGGCCTCCTTTGCCGGACCCACCTGGCTGGGGGCACTGAAGACCGCTGCCCTGGAGGAGATTCTCCTTTCGTCTCTTCCCCCAGGGGAGGCGGGGAAGGGGGAAAGTCCCAGCAGCCGCCACATGCCTGTGCTTCTCTGATGCAGAGACCAAAGGGAGAAAACGGTCACAGGGAGCCAGGACAGGCAATGGGAGGTGGAGAGGGAGGAGGAAGAGGAGGACGGGGGGATGCTCCAGGCTGGACGTGCTCCTGCCAAGGGTGATTCTGGTGGTCCCTCCCTCCACACTGGCAGGGTGAGGTGCAGCCGGGGAAGGGCCTGTGCAGTGCCCGCCAACGAGTCCGAGCCAGGCATTCTCGCCCCAGCCACTGATGACGCTCCCTCTCTCCTTGCCCCTGTTTCTCACCTGCATCCCCTGCCCGCCTCCTCATGGCGTGCTGGAACCAGACCCCACCCTCCGGACACTTCCCGAACAAGCTGGCTGATGCTCTTCTCCCAAAGGCCTGGCTGGTTCCACGTGGGCCCGATGACAAGCTTTTAGTTTATCCATGTTCCCGTTATTCATAGCAGTATTTTTTGAGTCCCAGCTACTTCGCCGTTTTGGTTTCTAATCTCTCTCTCTTCATCAACGATGCTGTTTTGAGTTGGATATTTTGCAGATGACATCCACAGTGAGAAACCTTTGCCTGGTTTGTATCATGGTCAGATCAGACCGGAGGCTACTGAAATGTTTTAAAATCTTGCTTGAGATCACTTCTGCAGGGGTCACTTGCAAAGGCTGCCCTGGACACTCCTGGGTTCGGGCAATTTAGCGGGAAAACCTCCTCTTGTTTAAGAACTCAGTGCTTTGCATATTCCTGTTCACACACAGATGGCAGGTCTGGTGAGGACACCCCATGGGCCGTGCTGCTGTCATAAGAAGACAGCTTTTGTGAGTGTGAAACTTCACACATCAGTCTCACCCATCATAAATCAACCACCTCAAAAGAGACTCCCAAACTCCTAGTGCCTCGGCAGAGGGAGGGAGCTAGAGCGACGGAGTTTAACAGCTGTCTGATGCTGGAATCTCCAAGCACCCTGATCAGCAGGATGCATCCTCTTTTTGAGGACCTCTGTCCCTGTGACCTGTCCTCCCCAGGCCATGCCATTCCTGAGCAGCCCTGGTGGTTCACGCTCCTTTCTCTGCACTAAAAGCTGCCCTTACAAGCTTCCACCCAGACACCTCCAGGCTGCTTCCAAAGTCATACGGGTGTCCGGAGGAATGGCAGGAGCCAGAAATACTGAACAAGCACCATGAGGGGCTCCAGCCTTACTTATGACTATGTTGTTCAGTTGCTAAGTTGTGTCCGACTCTTTGTGACCCCATGGACTGTAGCCCGACAGGCTCCTCTGTCCATGGGATTCTCCAGGCAAGATTACTGGAGTGGATTGTCATGCCCTCCTTAAGGGGATCTTCCTGACCCAGGGACTGATTCACATCTCCTGCATTGGCAGGTGGACTCTTTACTACTGAGCCACCAGAGAAGAAAGTTATTCCTTATAACCAGAAGTTAATGTTTTGTTTTGTTTTTCAAAAATACTTCATAACCCAGTAGAACCCAGAGCATACTTTTTCTTCTGGATTATGAATTTATGATAAAACATCAGAACTCAGCACTTCTTAAGAGACTCACTCAATTAGAGGAACTCTCCTCCAAAACATGTATTTCAAACAGCAAGTACCTGGTCAGGACAGAGCATTGATTGGGGAGGAGTGTGAGAGGCACACCTAAAAAGTGTCTTTGCTTTGTAAAGAAAAAACATCTCACTTTGATGTATGGATATGTCTGACATTCCTCAAATGCTCCACTACTTCTGAAAAAAATAAAGAAGATCCGGGCTGGGGGTGTTTCCCAGGCCCCCATGTCCCCTCCCTGCTCCTCCCCTCCTACTAGGTAGCTTTGCGTCACATTCCTCCTCAGCCTTGCTCTTGGTTCTGCTTCTCCCCAAGAGAGAAATGGAGTGGTTTGATCAGAGGGTCTGTAGCTTGGCTGGGCAGCTCCCTGGGATATTCAGGCTTCAGCTTTAGGTCATCTTTCTCCAGGCAGGAGCCCAGATCTACAGTGGATCAGGAGGTCTCACAAAACCAAGTGGGGACCAAGTCAGCAGGAGTCAAGTTAGATAAAAATGGTCCCCACAGCCTGTGAAGGGCTGGCTAATTCAACAAGGACCTCCTGAGGCATTCTACTAACATTTTCAACCTGAACTCAGGGTGGAGATACATGTGTGTGTGTGTGTGTGTGTGTGTGTGTGTGCATGGGTATACACACACATGCACATATATACACAGGTGTGTATATGTGTGTTAAGTCATTTCAGTCGTGTCTGACTCTTTGCGACCCCATGGACCAGAGCTTGCCAGGATCCTCGCCAGGATTCTCCAGGCAAGAATACTGGAGTGGGTTGCCATGCCCTCTTCCACGGGATCTTCCTGACCCAGGGATGGAACCCGCATCTCTTATGTTTCCTGCATTGGCAAATGGGTTCTTTACCTCTAGCGCCACCTGGCTTCCCTCACATATACACATAAATACACATATGTGCATATATTGAGTATAGATATACATATGTATAAATATGCATGTATATTCATATATGTATAATATATATATACATATACATTTTCAAAAGCCCATCCGTTTTTGTCTCCCATCCCCTCTCTCCTAGATTAACAGAAGGACAGAAAAGGAAGGGAAGGAAGACACAGAAGTGACCTGGTGGGGACTTGCCTGTCGTCCAGCGGCGAGGACTCTGGACCAGGGCAGGGTGCCCAGGCTCAATCCCTGGTTGGGGAACCAAGGTCCCACCTGCCACAGCTAAGAGTTCGCATGCCACATCTAAAGACTCCACACGTTGCAACTAACACTTGGAGCAGTTAAATAAATAAATATTTTTAAAAAAAAGTGACCCAGTGACTTCTAGTGAGCTTCCCAAATGGGTTCAGAGAAAAGTCCTCTCAAATCCACCTGCACCTGAGTGCCTGATTCCTGGGGTACCCCTTAGCTGAGGGCTTGTGGGGTAGACAGGATAGTGGCCTCCCAAAAGATGCCCTAATCCCTGGTATCTGTGAATACTTTACGCACATGGCAAAGGGGAGTTTGTAGACTGAAGGTCCTGAACCTAGAGACAGGGAGATTTTCCTGAGTGTTCTGGGTGAGTCCTCTCCTTAAAAGCAGAGAGTCTTTCTGGCTGAGGTCAGAGGCTCGAGCAGACGAGGCAGGAGAGACGCAGAGTGTGAGCTCCCCGGTACTGGCCTTGAAGACAGAGGGAGTCTGGAATCAGGGGACAGAGCCAGGAAAGGAACCTCAGTCCTACACCCCATGGTTTTAGTCAAGTACCTAAACGAGCCAGAAGAGCATGCTCTCCTGAGACCTCAGATCAGCATCCTGGCCCGCCTCACTGTGGTTTCAGCCTTGGATCTAGGGTAGCAATCAGCCAAGCCTACTGGACTTCTGGTCTGCAGAACTGGGGGATGGTAAATTTCCATTTGCTTTAAGTCACTGCATTTGTGGCTATTTGTTACACAGCAGTTGGGAGCTGATACAGCTGGCACTGTGGGAGAGCAGGCCCCGGCCTGGATGTGCCGGGGAGCCTTAGAGGTGTGTCTGGAGGCCGGAAGGGGCCGGTCATGCACGCGGAGCCCTTGTGTTATCACAGCTGCAGCTGCCAAGCTCCCCAGTGTGGAGGACACGCCTGGGGAGCACCCACAAAAGGGGAAAACGCCCGGTTGTTGCTGCAGAGGGTCAGCCCTGGATACGGCAATGCTGTTTGGAAAGGCAGTGGTTGAGATTTTCATGAGTTTTCAAGAACTGGGCTACAGGAGAAACTCTTTACCTCTACCTGAGAACGATATTTCAAAGGAAAATCAGCTAAAATTTGCTTTAAACCAAATAAGCGCATTTCTCTCCTTCCTCCCCTTTCCATACGAACAGCGTGCCACTCAGATACACTGTCGCTCCTCTCAGCACCGTTTGTCTGCTCCCCTTGCTGGGGAACACAGGGCTCTTGATGACACAGACGGCAGGCACAGTCAACCATGAGAACAAGCAGACGTGTGTGCTCTAGGAGGACGTTCCAGCAGAGCCTGCCCGCTGCAGATAGTGCCACAAAAAGAAGCCTCTCTGAAATCACTCCTGCCTTGCACGGAAGCATTGCTCTGGCACCGAGCATTCTCCCTTATGTTCCATGTCATTGAATTTGTCAGCTTAGCACTGTCAAGTTCAGGGCAGTTCATGATTACAGGTCAAACAATTGAGATACAGCAGAGTTAAAAGAAAGGACCCCAGACCTTATTGTGGCAGAGTGGAAATTAAAAGGCTCTTACTCCAGACTAGGACTCGCTGCCTGTCCTTCTTTGTGACTCTTTCTCTGGGATTATGATTCGAGTGAGGAGGTCTGGAGCAGATACCAGGAAGACCCAGCAACAACAAGCCCAATCACCCAGCTCCTCTTTGCTCCAGCAGGAATTGTGGGACTCAAAGGAGAATGAACAGCTGAAATGCCCCAGGCTCGAGTCAGCCCTTCTCCACCTTCCCCACTGAGAAAGGGAAAGTGTTAGTCGCTCAGTTGTGTCCGACTCTTTGCAACCCCGCATGCACTGTAGCCCGCCAGGCTCCTCTGTCCATGGGATTTTCCAGACAAGAATACTGGAGTGTGTAGCCATTTCCTTCTCCAGGGGATCTTCTTGACCCAGGGATAGAACCCAGGTCTCCTGCGTTGCAGGCAGATTCTTTATCATCTGAGCCACCAGGGAAACCCTGCGGAGAGGAGTCCCTTCACTGACTGCTGCCATGGTCTGAAATGTTTCCTGGGCATCCAGCACAGACCCACGGTCTCAGGAGAGACGCAGGTGCCCAGGGACAGGGGAGGGGAGGTGGCTGAGGCTGCCACACTCCTGAGGCTTCAGGAAGCATTTCAGCTGGCAGCCTAAGACCTCAAGGCTGGTTCTGAGTTTCATTTATTAAACTTAACAAGACCAGCATGTTTTCATAATGGAACTGATTTCCTGAAAGACCGAGACGAGCCTCTTCTTCAGGAAAGAAAAGGCAAGGCTTGGCTATGAGATATGCCAAAGCAATGTGCCTTGAAAACCAAAGGACACAGAGAGGTGATGATGGAGGAGGATGCTCACCCCTGGCAGGGCTGGGGAGAGAAACAAAGATGGCATTTCCCAAAGGACCTGCTTTTAGCAGCCACAGAGGTCGAGAATTTCATTACCAGCAAAACCTTGACTTCTGGCCAACTTCTAACTAACTCTAGCTTCTCAGATCATTAACAGAAGACAGGAAAAACCTGTGAGATGTACTCTCCAAGAGCCTTCATATATCTTCATATGTCCCTGTCCCCTTTCTAAAAGATTAGCCACTGACTATAGAATCTGCACTCACTGCCAACATTCTGTGCTGCCCATAGACACAGAGGTGCCAGAAAGGAGACACTTTGCACCATCTAAGTACACACACACACACACACAGAGGGCATATAGATCTAACTAAATATCACCACCACCACTACTACTATTACTACACACACACATGCACACAACCAGCTTCTAGGCACACAAGCTGGTTCACCTTAACAGCTAATGATGGTCATGACATGTACATTTTAGCAGAATTCTTCATTCTTTAAGAATTCTCTGCCACAAGATGAAGCTTACTCCCAGGGGTAGCTTCTCAGTCCCGTCCGACTCTTTGCGACCCCATGACTATAGTCTGCCAGGCTCCTCTGTCCAGGAGATTATCCTGGCAAGAATACTGGAATGGGTTGCCATTCTCTTCTCCAGAGGGCTTTCCCAACCCAGGGATTGTACAGGTCTCCCATATTGCAGGCAGATCCTTCACCATCTGAGCCACTGCTGCTGCTAAGTCGCTTCAGTCGTGTCCGACTCTGTGCGACCCCATAGACGGAAGCTCACCAGGCTCCCCTGTCCCTGGGATTCTCCAGGCAAGAACACTGGAGTGGGTTGCCATTGCCTTCTCAATCCAGTCTAACTGGTTATATGAAAAAGACAGACAGCTGGGTCTCAGATGAAGCCAGGTCAGTGCATCCAGCTGGCTGACTCTACACCAATTAGTGTCAAACCCAGGAGGGCAGGGGAGGGTGTGGGAGACCATTCAAGCACTTCATGGGTGAACATTTTTCTTTCAAGAAGTTCAAAATACTATGCCACATGCCTATGTACACTGTTTGGGAGGATGGGATGAATCCAAATGACTTGAGACTGACCATCTCTACTCAGGGCTATAAACAGATGTTCAATTTTGAGAAATAATCACGGGGTTATCCATACTGCCCAGACACCAAACTGAACCCCTAGACAGAACCTACACAGAGGGTCAGAGAATCCCCATGTGACTGCAACAAGAAGGGTCCCACACAGGGGCGCCCATAAATATTTTGTAGGGACCACTTGCTGATCAAATTGAAGTCAGCTGGAACTCAGCCTGGCTTCTCCGTAAACCAATCTGACTTAATGCAAATCAGTATGGGTTTCTGGAGGTGGGCAAGAATTCACACTGAGTTTTCCAGCGAAAGAGCACTTCAGTTTCAATGAGGCTAAATGAGTCACTTTGAGGTTTAAGCAATTCAAAGGCTGTTAGTCATGCAGGTGAATATCAAGGAGCTCTTTGGATGCTTCACAGAAGGAGAAGGAATATGATTTATGAGAAGGAAAGCCAAGGCCCAAGATGAAGTAATTGAGGAGAAGGCCAGTCCAATACTTAACACGTTAACGTGGTGAAAAACTACAGCCTGGGAAGGATATCTTGCAGGACTGTCCTTAAGAGCGTTGAGGAATCCCGCCTGCTGTGAACCTGGGGGAATTAAACAGAATTTAGTAATCAGACGTCACTTCCAAGAAACAGCCTTCATGCTGAAAGCCCTCTCATCTACACAAAAATAATCAGTGTCTCGAGATCAATAAAATTACATTTGGTAGAGCTCCGATACTGATTGGACAGTGAGATTCCACTAAAGTTATTCAACAAGAAAATGGCAGATTCATAAGTAGACCCAACATCTGAAGGATATCTGTCCAGTGAAAGCAGATGGGTGTCTGCACACTTTCCCATAAGTTACAGTTATGATTACTCCTTTGTTTTCCTCATTTTAATAGGAAAATAGAATGCTACATGCTATTTTCTCTCTTCTTTTACAAAAGACTATTTCCCCGAAGTTGGTTAACATTTGACCCTGGGCATCCTGTAAACTAGGCTAAGTATCAAAGACCCCTTTCTCTGCCCCCAGAGTAAACAGACTATAAACCTGAAGTCTATATTGCTGACTGCTTTGGGGTTTGAGACATGTGAATACAGACTGTGCAAGAAAACATTTCTTCAGGGGCCAGAGTGACGATGCATCTGACAAAAAGCGGGTTTTATTTTGTGTATTGGCGTTAGAGGCTTTTGAGAAAGAAAAGCCCATATGGAGGAGCTCTTAGTGGCCCCACCTTGGGTTGGCAAGGCTGGGTCCCCGTGTTCTGGGTTCATAAACTGGCCTTGGCATGGCAGTGAAATGAGCGAACAGGACAGACGCCACGGGACGGGTTCTAGCGCATCTCCGTGGCATTGTCCATTCCAGACCCTCGGTGGAACCGGAAGCCAGGCTGGCTCGGGGGAGGCTAACGGTGTGATGGCTCCAGTGCTTCCCCAAGTTCCCACCGTCTCTTGCCCACTGGCCACCTTGGAGGCCCAAGAATGTGCCATGTGCTCTAAGGATGCCAACTGATTGAAGAACTGATGAGGAAAGTTTGAGGTGTTCCTGTCCTCCTGCTAGGCCAGAGGGGCGTGGACGTGCTGCAGATCTCAGAGCAAACGCAATTTTGAGGCACACGGACGGACAAGAAGAGACAATTTCTCTTTCCCTGGTGGACCCAGACCATATCGCTTTCTCAAGCTCTGCTTCCTCTAAGAGGAAATCCAGACATCACCTTCCCGGCGATCTCTGGACGACAGGCTTCCTTCCCGGCCGCCCCTGACTATCCGGTGTCCCCTCTCAGAGCCCACTTCCTGGCAGGGAGGACTCGGGGCACGGTCCTCAGCTGCTCTCAAACAGCTCTTTGCCTTTGCCAAGGCTTCCAGAATCGTAGGGGGCATCGCGGAGTCATGTAAAGCCTCTGCCCTTCTTGAGCACAAATCAGGGGTCGGGGTGGGGTTGTTTAGTGGGGGTTGTCGTGGGGGGTGGAGAACCGGGAGAGGAAAGCCTCTATTTGCTTTTGTCCAAAATATTGCAGTAACTTGCGGGCTTTTTTTTTTTTTTTGGCGGAGGGGTGGAAGATTGGGTTAACAATATATGAGAATAAGCTAGCGCAAACTCCATTTTGCTGAAACCAGAATGAGCAAAACTTTGTTGTTTAGTCGTGTCTGACTCTTTTGTGACCCCATGGACTGCAGCAGAGATGAAAATGCCACTGTGCTGGCAAGTGACGGGCTTCACGGTGTGTGTAAGAGTGCGTGTGTGTTACCAGAGTTAATGTGTGGGGTAAAAACAGCCTGATACCCAGAATGTAGGGGCAAGGCCATAAATACAATGGGATTATATATATGTGTAGGCATTTTGAAGTTGCTAAAGATGATATAAGAGGTAATGTTTAAAGCCTATTTTTCAGTGTCATAAATATGCTGGAATATCAGTACTTCTTCCTTCTCTAGTTGTGTAAACAACTGCTTCTTCTATCTATTAATACATACATATTCTTTGGAAGGACTGATGCTGAAGCTGAAACTCCAATACTTAGGCCACATGATGCAAAGAACGGACTCATTTGAAAAGACCCTGATGCTGGGAAAGATTGAAGGCGGGAGGAGAAGGGGACGACAGAGGATGAGATGGTTGGATGGCATCACTGACTCAATGGACATGAGTTTGAGTAAGCTCCAGGAGTTGGAGATGGACAGGGAGGCCTGGAGTGCTGCAGTCCATGGGGTTGCAAAGAGTCGGACAGGACTGAGCGACTGAACTGAACTGAGGAACCTAGTTACATTGTTGCCACTTTGAGACTCTGAAAATAAAACAGGTGCCCCCGGAGAGCCCTCCAGCCATCCTTCCCAGGTGGTGAGGAAGGACAAAGGGGTATCTGACCTGAGATAATCCTCTTCCTGCTGTTCCAGCAAGTTATGGCTCTCATGCATATATTACAAATTTGTGTTACATTTAGATGAAAAGATTGGGAAAGAATGAATGGAAACTAGGATTTAAAATGCCTGTGAAAATTTGGAATAGTCCATGAAGGTCCAAAGTAGAAAGAACTAATATGAAACTTCCAATACCACCCGCTCCCCCAACCCCCATTCAAACCCCACCAAGAGAGCAAGTAGAGAATGTGCGTGTTTAAATTTGGTCTTAGCACGCTGCGGTCTAATCGCTGCTTCAGGGAAGAAAGTGAGGCGTGTGTCTAGATACTTCTAGAAACCTTCCAGAGAGAGGCTCTGGACTTGCTAATAGATGGTTGTACATCAGGAATTTGGACAGAGGCGATGCTGGTCTTTAATGTTGCTAATGGAGCTGTAATCGAAGTTCAAAGGCTCACCTTTACAGGTCAAAGCCAAGTGGCTTCCTTCTCATCACATCCCTACTATAGGAAATTGAGTTCAAAGTTATGACCTTCGAAAGAGGAGTGAAAAATGCCATTTGTTAAGGCAAATATATATTAAAATCACTTATATCCCAATTTCAGTTTTAATAAAGTTGCTTCCTTCATAGCTTGCCAATGTCCTGGCAGATAATTAAACATCTTATCAAATGTGTATCTCACATTTATAGATTTGTGTGTAAGAAAGCTCAGTCTTTATTGCCATTTTTTTTTTTTTTTTTTTTTTTAGGTAGGGTGACAATTCCTGCTTGAGTAGATTCCCATTTTAAAAGAAGTTCTGTTTTTTCAATGGGTATCATGACAACACATTATCCTCTGGGAAAATGTGGGGATGGTTCCTCCTGGGGATCCCTTAAGCGGAAGAGAAAGTGAAGTCACAAGGTTGGAACTGGGACCACGTGTCAAGGAGAAAGTCTTGCAAGTGAAAGAGTCTGATCCAGGGGCGCTCCTGGCAGCTGCTGTGGAAGATGGGGGTGGGAGGGAAGGGGAGGGAGGGGAGAAACAGAAAGGGGGGGAGGGGGAAAGCTGGAAGTGAGGAGGGGGCAGGGAGAAGGAGAAAGAAAGAGAAGAGAGAGCCCGGAATGACCAAAATCTTAAATCAAAATTAAATCAGAAAACTGAAGTCAGGCAAATGGTTACATACGTAATCTGATTTCGCCAGCATACTTACGAAGGATGACGTGGGTGATAACGAATGCAAATATAAAGACTGTCAGAAAAGACAGAGATAAAATAAACATATAAAAAAATCTGTAGTTTCGTTTCCCCACACAGTTGCCTACCCAGGGACAGTGGTGATCAAATCGTTCTGAAATGAGAGGCAGAAAGAAAAAAAAAAAGAAAATCAATTAATAAAATGTTTTTTTTACTTGAGGGAGCTCCCCCTCCCATTCTCTGATAACATAATAAAACATTCTCTGTTTGTATTTCCAAATGCACGGCTCAGAGAAACGTGCAACATTAAGACATATCAAGAAGGCAATCATTCTTTCAACGGAACTTAGCTATTTTGAAAAAACGAAGGATGTGCATTCTATTCTTATAGAAACTCAAAGATTTCCCTGTTTTGTATAAGAAAGCTCTTTGGTTCCTAGAATAATCTTCCCTTAAGATGGTAACAACACTTCTGACGGTAACCGCTGGGCTGGGCGGGGCTGGGGCTCCGCCGTTCACGGGTGTGTGGTGGGAAGTGGCTGAGAGAGAGGGCACTTGGAGCTTAGGACAGGACAGAGCGACAATCCCAGTTCTCCCATTCCAGCTACTGCTGTTTTCCAAGAAATGTCCCTGCCATTTCAGTAGTCATAAAAGAATTTGTATCATTTTTTTTTTAGTGATCTCTGATCTTCAAATAATGTAATACGCCTGATCTTGTAGTCCACAACTCTCAGCTTCCTTACCTGTCAAACAAGGATACCGTATAGAGTCCTGTGGGGCGAAATACTCTCTGGGAAAGCGTTTTTTTAAAAACCAGCATGTGGTGCTTTATAGCTTGTGAAGAGATGTCATATACACCCATCCATTTGACCTTGAAACATTCCTATGAGGATAATGATTTTACAGAGGGGCGAACTGCGGTTTAGGAGGGAAGCTGCCTGCAGGGCCCTACAGCTCAGAGGCAGTGGAACTGGGGTTGAGGTCAGGTCCTTCTCAGGGCTCGTCCCGTCTTGCCAATGCACAGGCTGCCTCGAGCATTTGGAAAAGACAGAGCGCTGGCTTTGGTCGTTTTTTTCCTTTTATCCCAAGCCTGTGTCCTCCCAACCTGGGGATTTCACCAGAGTCTGTAAGGCGTTTGTGATTCGCTTTACTCTTCTAAATAATGGCTAGGTGCTGCTCTACTTTTCAGCTGACTTTCTACTCAAAAGGCCTATCCAAGGTGTCTGATGCAGCCACTCACAGCAGACCACCTGCCACGGGAAAAATGCTAAGCTTTTCCCTTGGACTCTTATCCAAGTTTAGCTTTTACCCAAATCTCACACCTCTCTCTGTGTGCTTTGAAAAGATACAGAGAAGGCTGTGAGGTGGGACTACATATATTAACAATATAAAGTTATGCGAGGCAGTGTTTCCTTCCTTTCCGGTCACCTATCATAAATCACTCATCTCATAATTTATGTTCAGTGCAAGCCTGTGTGTATGTTAGTCACTCAGTCCTGTCTGACTCTTTGCAACCCCACGGACTATAGTCCGTAGGATTTCCCAGGCAAGAATAGTGGAGTGGGTTGCCATTCCCTTCTCCAGGGGATCTTCCCAGCAGAGGGATGGATCCTGGATCTCCTGCACTGAAGGCAGAATCTTTACCACTGCGCCACCTAGGAAGCTCAGGGCAAGCTTATTTCTTGAAAAGGTCACAAAGATGCCTGGAGACCATGGTGGCAGAGGAACTGTAAGAGTCATCGTTGTCTGCAAGCCACAGAAGCGAGCAGCAGCTGGTCACCCCAAGAGAAATCTCAAAGCTCACCAGCCTGGTGGCAACTCAGTGGCCTGTAAGATGCTGACTGAAAGGAAAGCAACTCCTACGGTGTGTCTGTGTGAGTTACAGGTCAACATGTGTTACCAACGCCACACAGTTGGAAAAGTTATAGTGAAAAGTGAAAGTCGCTCAAATGTCCAACACTTTGCAACCCCATGAAGTATATATGGTCCATGGAATTCTCTAGGACAGAAAACTGGAATAGGCAGCCTTTCCCTGCTCCAGGGGATCTTCCCAACCCAGGGATCGAACCCAGGTCTCCCACATTGCAGGCGGATTCTTGATCAGCTGAGCCATAAGGGAAGCCCAGACAAGTTAATCCTTGCGTAAAACAACCTCATTTCCACAAGTCAGTGATCTACACGGGTTATGCACTGGAAAAATCTATACAGAACATGCAGAAAAAGAAAAGAAATTGGGATCAAATTTTCCTAAGACTCTGAGGCTGTCATTTGAGAAACCTCTTTTCTGCTTAACACACGCCTATAGAAGATGAAAATGAGATGTGGAGGCTGGGGACACAGAAGGCCAGGTCAGGGTGGGACCTCTGGTTCCAGCTGTGAAAGCTGATCTCCAGATGCCAAGTGCATGGTGGACGAGCCTGCCCACTATAGTGAGAGTTGCCCACCAGCAGAGGAGATATCAGAGCTGGGGAGGCAGAATTAACACGATGGACACCCCCACTCCAAGTACCAAGGTCTTAATGGGGCACCATGATCATTTCTATGGGGGTAGGGGGTAGGTGTTATTCTTAGCTTAGAAAGCTCACCGTGAGCTAAGCTAACGCACTTTCCTGAGGGAGGCAGAGCTGCTAGGGAAGGAAAGCAACAGATGATGCACACGAAACCCCTGGGCATAGGGTCTGGGGTCTTCGGAGGAGACGAGCAATCTCTCGGGGTGGGTGTGAACGCCTGGCTCTCCGGCAGCCCTGAGTGGAAGCAATTTCCATTTGGAAATTTGCCTTATTGAAAACTCTTTTCTTGGCTGACAAAATCCCGCTAACAGTGTAGGCTTGCTGAGAAATACTTTGATTTAATGGTTTTCATGGTCTCCTTTGTGACTGTTGGATACCTGGTGGTAAATGAGCCTGGTGGGTCAGTCAGTAGAGTCTGCCTGCAAAGCGGGAGACACGGGTTCCATCCCTGGGTCGGGAAGATCCCCTGGAGAAGGAAATGGCAACCCACTCCAGTGTTCTTGCCTGGAGAATTCCATGGACAGAGGAGCCTGGTGGGCTACAGTGCATGGGGTCACAAAGAGTCAGACACGACCAAGTGACACATACACCACACCCACACCCACACACACACACACACACACAAATGAGCCTGAGAGCTGGGTGTGCATCTCTGTGGAAGAAGGATGCTCAGAGCCCAGGGCCACCTCCCAGTCCCCTCTAACCCTGAACTCTGGTGCCCTCCTCCCTCCTCTTGATTTCTAGGGTGTCAGGGTGTGTCATAGCCTCACTCACCCCAGGCTATGCCTGCGCCTCTTCTTTTCTTGCAGACTCTCTGTCTCACCCAATAATCTCTTTATTATTATTATTGAACCTGGGGGACCCAGGTTCTAATGTCAGCTCTACACCGATGATGTCAGAACAGACGCTGCCGCCTTCACCCACCTTATCTAAAAATCACCTTATTTATTTTTACTTGCTTTTTTCTGCTGACTCTACTCCAAGCCTTTAATAAATGTTTGTCAAAGACTAAGCCCTCACGCTACCCCAAGGACGTCCCCATGAGCAAGCACGTTGCCCAGGGTGGTAGGGCTACCGGCTGCCAGGCTGGCTGGCTCTAGCTGCCTCCAGAACCCTCGCCCGCCAGCCCCCACTGCCCTGGGGAAGTGTCCCCGCGAGCCCCGAACTGTATCAGGCGCCGGGACCACTGAGATGACCTACAACAGCGTATCCAACAGCCCCTGGCTTCCCGGGGTTCCTTGTCTCATTGGTGAGGACGCTTCAGCATCCAGATCCCAAGAACGAGCGTCTAACAGAGGAACATGGAATACGTGATTTCCGTCTGCTCGCGACGCTGGCCGCACACAGCATCCTCCCTGGAGGGTTGAGGGCGAGAAAGGGAGAGGCAGGAGCTCAGCCTGGGCGAGCCGACACACGTGCGCCTCCTAGGGACTGAGTGAGGCAGGGGCTGGCCGGGCGAGAACACCTGCGGAGGGGGCACAGCTGGCAACGTGATGCACCCTCTAACCATCATTAGAGGGCAGACTGCCCGTTTTCCGTGTGGGAAGACTGACTGGTGCCCTATGCCCTAGGGGTGAGGTGGGCGTGTGTGACATCCTAACCCATCGTGTCTGACTCTTTGAGACTCCATGGACTGTGGTCCGCCAGGCTCCTCTGTCCATGGGATTTCCCGGGCAAGAATAGGGGACTGGGTTGCCATGCCCTTCTCCAGGGGATCTTCCCCACCCAGGGACTGAACCCGCATCTCCTTCATCTCCAGCACTGGCCGGTGGATTCTTTACCCTCGAGCCACCAGGGCAGCTCCGTGGATGTGATGAAGGCTTTTTTTTTTTTTTAAAAAAAAAAAACACTCTTTAGACTTGCTACTCTGAGATCTGGATCCTGCCAGAAGGGTGTGGTTTCTGCCCTTGCAGCCTCTCTGGAGGGTTCCTTTAATCGAATGAGGAGCCCTTCCCGAAACCAGGCTGTTGGGGGGCGGTCTGTGCTCGGCTGTGCTGAATGGAGGGACAGAGCCTGAGGGCAAGACGAATGGAACATGGAGCACAGGGTGGCAGGGGCCGATCAACCTAGAAATTTCTCTAAAATAATGTGAAGTTGGAGTCAGCCAGCTGGAGCACCCTGCGCACACCTTGGTGGGCATCACGCTCTCTGTTGTGGTTTGTGGGCTTCTTTCCTCTCCTTCCCCAGGTGAGGCCTTGAGGTGAGAAGCCACATCGAGTCCCCTCACAGCCCCAGTACCCGAGTGCCTGGCATGAAGCACACACCCGACAGATATGCACTGAGCAGAGGAAGAAGTGCCTTTAACTGCTTTTGGCAGTTTCCTCCGAGATTGCTGTTTCTGGCCGCCAGGTGCAGAGATTGGAATATTCTGATGAAAGATGAGATTTCCAGGTGGTGCCACTGGTAGAGAATCTACCTGCCAATGCAGGAGCCTCAGGAGACCCAAGTTTGATCCCTGGGAGGGAAAGATTCCCTGGAGAAGGGAATGGCAACCCTCTCCAGTATTCTTGCCTGGAGAATCCCATGGACAGAGGAGCGTGCAGGGCTACAGTCCATGGGGTCACAAAGAATTGGACACGGCTGAGCACACATGCACACACGCAACCATGGAAAGGGCAGGGGACTAGGAAACCTGAAGATGTTCAGAGAAGGCTGAGAGTTGGAAGATGCTGATAGAAGTAGAAAAGAACTGATGGGGCGGTTATTAGTGTGAATCAGCTCTCGGAGAAGCAGGCTCTGTCTGGTCTGGCAATGGTGCAAAGCAGAGGTGAGTTTATTAAAAACCTCTGTAGGGTGCTTGGGGCTATTGAGAGACCCAGAGGCTTCAGCTAGAATTCTAAGTCAGGAGGAATTCCAGGCAACTTCAGAGTCACGGGATCCTAAGTGGAGAAAGGAGATTACATTAAAATGGCCAGTGGGAACATAGCTCAGGTGGAATTATGATCCTATCTTGGGAACCCCAAACTCTAAACACTAATGAACAGAACATTATCAATGATGATTAACCCTACCATTTTCTGAGGGCCGTTCACTTATCCAGCCCCACGAGGTAGGTGCTATCCCCACACTTTTCAGAGGAGGGCGCTAGTGAGCCAATGGAGGACCAGCAGGGCTGAGCTGAGAGACTAGACCACTCTGACTACAGGAAGATTTGATTTCCAAAGAGATGGAATATGGAAAAGAGGCCTTAAAAAGAAGGAGAAATGGAGACATATTAAAACTGGACAGAGGTAGAAAAATGCACTGAAGTATTAAGGAAAGAATTAAGGGAAGCATGGTTGCCAGTAAAGGAATACAAGTGTTTGAAAATGTTAAGAATTTGAAATCTCCCAGAAGTCAGGCCCCCAAGAGATAAATAAAGTCATATCCTCAGGCCAAGCAATTCTGAGTTTTCCATAGTAGAGGTCCATGGACTGTATCTAGAGACTAGTCCTCCCAACTTCTCTCTCTGAGGGTGTCTTCAGAATCATGTGAAAACTGTGATGTAAAACTTTTCATTTAAATGTTGCTGCTAAGCTGCTAAGTCACTTCAGTCGTGTCCAACTCTGTGTGACCCCACAGACGGCAGCCCACTAGGCTCCCCTGTCCTTGGGATTCTCCAGGCAAGAACACTGGAGTGGGTTGCCACTTCCTTCTCCAGTGCGTGAAAGTGAAAAGTGAAAGTGAAGTCGCTCAGTTGTGCCCAACTTTTAGTGACCCCATGGACTGCAGCCTACCAGGCTCCTCCATCCATGGGATTTTCCAGGCAAGAGTACTGGAATGGGTTGACATTGCCTTCTCCACATTTAAATGTTAATTACATTTAAATTAAGTTAAATATTTTTAAAGGTATGAAGTGGAAAATTACTTTTCCTTGAAACCTAGGATTTTTATTTCCCTCCAAAATTAGAAAAATGTTGTCTCATGAGGTATCTTTTTGCTCTTTTAGCATGATGAATGCTGAGATCTAGTGGTACATATTATTACCAGGCCTTTATGGTTCCCAGGTAATTCAAAGAATTATATAATAGAAACATTTAAATATAAAGCTAGCCAAAGTATTAGAGAAATATATTCTTAGACACTAAATAATTCACACTGTTCTAAATCTTTTGGTAAAATCTAAGTAATAATAGCTTGCCACTGTGTTTAATGTCTGGTGAGATTTCTGGAAAGCAACCTCACCTGCTTATCCCATCTCCTCCTCCTCCTCTCACTTTTATCCAAACTTTCTTGAGTCCTTGCTACCTGCCAGACACTGTGTTAAGTATTTCCCATGAATCAGATCAGATCAGTCGCTCAGTCGTGTCCGACTCTTTGCGACCCCATGAATCGCAGCACGCCAGGCCTCCCTATCCCTCACCAACTCCCGGAGGTCACTCAGACTCGCATCCATCGACTCTGTGATGCCATCCAGCCATCTCATCCTCTGTCGTCCCCTTCTCCTCTTTCCCTCAATCCCTCCCAGCATCAGAGTCTTCTCCAATGAGTCAACTCTTTGCATGAGGTGGCCAAAATATTGGAGTTTCAGCTTTAGCATCATTCCTTCCAAAGAAATCCCAGGGCTGATCTCCTTCAGAATGGACTGGTTGGATCTCCTTGCAGTCCAAGGGACTCTCAAGAGTCTTCTCCAACACCACAGTTCAAAAGCATCGATTCTTCGGCGCTCAGCCTTCTTCACAGTCCAGCTCTCACATCCATACATGACCACAGGAAAGACCATAGCCTTGACTAGGCGAACCTTTATTGGCAAAGTAATGTCTCTGCTTTTGAATATGTTATCTAGGTTGGTCATAACTTTTCTTCCAAGGAATAAGCGTCTTTTAATTTCATGGCTGCAGTCACCATCTGCAGTGATTTTGGAGCCCCCAAAAATAAAGTCTGACACTGTTTCCACTGTTTCTCCATCTATTTCCCATGTAGTGATGGGACCAGATGCCATGATCTTCGTTTTCTGAATGTTGAGCTTTAAGCCAACTTTTTCACTCTCCTCTTTCACTTTCATCAAGAGGCTTTTAAGTTCCTCTTCACTTTCTGCCATAAGGGTGGTGTCATCTGTATATCTGAGGTTATTGATATTTCTCCCAGCAATCTTGATTCCAACTTGTGTTTCTTCCAGTCCAGCGTTTCTCATGATGTACTCTCCATATAAGTTAAATAAACAGGGTGACAATATATAGCCTTGATGTACTCCTTTTCCTATTTGGAACCAGTCTGTTGTTCCATGTCCAGTTCTAACTGTTGCTTTCTGACCTGCATACAAATTTCTCAAGAGGCAGATCAGGTGGTCTGGTATTCCCATCTCTTTCAGAATTTTCCACAGTTTATTGTGATCCACACAGTCAAAGGCTTTGGCATAGTCAATAAAGCAGAAATAGATGTTTTTCTGGAACTCTCTTGCTTTTTCCATGATCCAGCAGATGTTGGCAATTTGATCTCTGCTTCCTCTGCCTTAAAAAGGCAAAATGGCTGTCTGGGAAGGCCTTACAAATAGCTGTGAAAAGAAGAGAAGCAAAAAGCAAAGGAGAAAAGGAAAGATATAAGCATCTGAATGCAGAGTTCCAAAGAATAGCAAGGAGAGATAAGAAAGCCTTCTTTAGCGATCAATGCAAAGAAATAGAGGAAAACAACAGAATGGGAAAGACTAGGGATCTCTTCAAGAAAATCAGAGATACCAAAGGAACATTTCATGCAAAGATGGGCTCGATAAAGGACAGAAATGGTATGGACCTAAGAGAAGCAGAAGATATTAAGAAGAGGTGGCAAGAATACACAGAAGAACTGTACAAAAAAGAGCTTCACGACCCAGATAATCATGATGGTGTGATCACTCACCTAGAGCCAGACATCCTGGAATATGAAGTCAAGTGGGCCTTAGAAAGCATCACTACGAACAAAGCTAGTGGAGGTGATGGAATTCCAGTTGAGCTATTCCAAATCCTGAAAGATGATACTGTGAAAGTGCTGCACTCAATATGCCAGCAAATTTGGAAAACTCAGCAGTGGCCACAGGATTGGAAAAGGTCAGTTTCCATTCCAATCCCAAAGAAAGGCAATGCCAAAGAATGCTCAAACTACCGCACAATTGCACTCATCTCACACGCTAGTAAAGTAATGCTCAAAATTCTCCAAGCCAGGCTTCAGCAACATGTGAACCGTGAACTTCCTGATGTTCCCATGAATAGCATCACTTAATTCTCACAAAACCTGGTGAGGTCAGTACTATTGTGCCCGTTGTACAGAAGAGGAACGTTCAAACGGAGGAGCTGGCATGGGAACCCAGGTGAAACACTTAACCACCTGTTCCTGCCTCCCATGCCAGTTCTCTGCGGGTCACTGTGCCAGGTGGGCCCTGAGGACACGGCCCCTTCCTCTTGGGGCAGCCCACTTGGGCCCCTGCAGCTCCAGGCACCGCACATCTGCAGGAATGGGAACACGGGTGGACCGCAGCCACGCCAGGACTGGTAGTTGTGCCAGTGGCCCCGTGGGCTTCTTCTAGTTCAGGGAACCTACACTTTGGGGGACATGGAGAAGACCTAGCTTATATCTGGGGGGCCCACCCTCCAACGAGAAATGCTCTAACGTGTGAAAAAAGACCTCATTCTCAGCAAATCGAACATCAGAAGAACTGAACTTCTTATGGAGATATCCAGATTTGACAAACCTACTTGGCAAACACTGCTTATTGAGATGGGGGCTGGGGGAGCCTGGTGAGCTGCCGTCTATGGGGTTGCACAGAGTCGGACATGACTGAAGCGACTTAGCAGCAACAGCAGCACTTGGGTGCTATCTGGGGCAAAGAGATGTATCAGGAAAGGTTTCTTAACTCCTTCCCTCTCACTGCTTCTCAGTCCCTTTCCTGAAAACGAGTTCTATCCGTTTATAATAAAATCAAGGAATCATATTAACTGCAACTTCTTACCAGCTGTCCATTATACACACGCACGCTCAGTCACTTCAGTTGTGTTCAACTCTTGGCAACCCTATGGAGCGCAGCCCACCAGGCCCCTCTGTCTATGGGATTCTCCAGGCATGAATACTGGAGTGCCCTCCTTCAGGGGATGGTCCCAACCCAGGGGTCTAACCCGAGTCTCTTTGGTCTCCTGCTTTGGCATGTGGATTCTTTTCCATTAGCACCATCCAGGAAGCCCTATCCGTTTTACACAAGGTAGTGTATATATGTGAATGCGACTTCCTCCATTTGTCCCACTCTTTCCCTCTTCCACTGTATCCACAAGTCCACTCTATGCCTGCATCTCCATTCCTTCCCTGGCTCTCTTTGATGACCTAGAGAGGTGGGATGAAGGGAGCCTCATGAGGGAGGGGATATAAGTATAATTATGGCTGATTCGCGCTGTTGTACAGCAGAAAGCAACACGACATTGTAAAAATTAAAAAACAAGCAAATGAAAAAAATTTTATTAACTAATTCTGTGGGCTGAATGTATTAATACATTTCTTATGCATGAGGACTTAAGTTTCTTTACATGTAAAAAGTTGGATGAAATAAGCTTCAAGACCCTTTTGAGATGTAAAATTAAATGTAAAGGGACTGTGTTTTATCTGTACCTATATGGATTCTTCTGGTCCCAAGTCCTTACCAATGTTCCACAAATTAAGATTCTGCAGCTTTTAGCTCCCTTTGTTAAAAAAAAACTCTTAACTTTTCAGTGTAAAACCAGTTAGTAAATGCAGAATTGTTGTAACCTTTACATTACAATTTAACATAACCTTGGACTGTACCTCCCACCACACCCCCACCCACATGGTTTCATTTGCCTCCGCCCTGGCTTTGCCACAACCTGGCACAGTGCTGAGCATCTCTGGGCATCAAAAGAGGGGGCTTGACTAACAGACAATGCCTCAAAAGGGCAACTTTATACATTTGTTTCCTCAAAATGTCTAGGTTTGTTTAACATGTGTTTTCAACTCCTGCTTCCAGTGTTGAGGGAATTTTGGGCTTCTAGGAGGAAAGATAAGCAGGCATGGGAGATACATTTTGAAGCAACTTATACCCTGAGATCGGAGAAGGCAATGGCACCCCACTCCAGTACTCTTGCCTGGAAAATCCCATGGACGGAGGAGCCTGGTGGGCTGCAGTCCATCGGGTCGCTAAAAGTCGGACATGACTGTGCAACTTCACTTTCCACTTTCACACATTGGAGAAGGAAATGGCAACCCACTCCAGTGTTCTTGTCTTGAGAATCCCAGGGACGGGGGAGCCTGGTGGGCGACCGTCTGTGGGGTCACACAGAGTCAGACACGACTGAAGCGACTTAGCAGCAGCAGCAGCAGCAGCATACCCTGAGATAGATCTGCTGATCAGAAGACCCTCAGGTGCCCAGCCCTCCCAGAGTCAGGGATTCCTGTGGCTCAGGGTAGCTCTCTGTGGACAAGCTCTGGCTTCCCCACTGTGGGTACAGAACAGAAGCAGAGCTAGATGCAGACGGGCAGAAGGGGATTGTGATGCTCAGAAGTCATCCACAGGGCTTTCCCAAACCCTCGGAGCATGCTGACTCTGCCCGGGCCTTCCACCCTCTGGAATACTTGCTTCTCCAGCTGCCCAGGTGGCAATCTGGGACATGTGTCTGGGATTCCACAATCCCCGTGTCCCTTTGGTTCAAGCTTTGGTGGTCCGCTGCAAACATCCAGGTGTGCCAGGGTGCAGCTGGGAGTGGATGAACCCCAGCACTTCCCCTCAAGCACACGGGCACTAGCTGAGGGTGCACCCTGGGGCCTTTACGCTTCTCACTGATGTATTTTCCGTGGGTGAGTTCACGCCCTCTTTCCAGCTGCCTGTCCGTAGGCACCTCTCACTCAGCGGGCCCTCAGCTGTGTTCATTAAGCCTCCCTGCTCCTCGCTGACCCGCCTTTTCTTAGTAAACGGCGCCCCCATGCATCCAGCCACCCAAGGTAGACAATGCATTCATTTCCGCCCTTGGCTCGCACCCCTGGCGTCTGGCTGGTCAACAAGATAGTTCATTTTATCGCATTATTCCTGCCATGTTTTCTGTGCTTCTGTTCCCTGACTCTGAAGGCCACTGCAGCCGTAGGCCCTGTCACCTCTTTGATGAGCCAATGTGAAGCCTTCCTGGGTCTCCCCGTGTGTCTTTCCTCCACGCTGCTGCTGGAGGGACCGCCAAGCAAATTAAGACCAGGGCAGCCCTCTGCCTGTGTTCCCCCGCGGCTCCTGCAGCCCCAGCCATGATGTCCGCGGGGCTGACGCATCTCCTAATTCAGCTCCTGGGTGCTGGGAGGTCCACCTTTCCTTCCCCTTCAACTAGAGCAGACAGACCTGTATCGTATCTGCTTTCTGTATTGGTTTCCTCATTATATTCTATTCTCTTTTTTAAAAATTTATTTATTTTAATTGGAGGCTGATTACTTTATTGTGGTTTCTGCCATACATTGATGTGAGTCAGCCATGGGTGTACATGTGTCTACCTCTCTGAACCCCCTTCCCACCTCCCTCCCCATCCTATCCCTCCGGGTCGTCCCAGTGCACTGGCTTTTAGTGCCCTACTAAAATGTTTATTTATTATTTATTTATTTGGCTGCACTGGGTCTTAGTTACGGCATGTGAGATCTTAGTTCCCTGACCAGGGATTGAACCCGGGCACCCTATATTGGGAGCCACAGGACCCCCAGGGAAGTCCTCCATTTTCTAAAATGATCCACTATTTACAACCACTAAAAAAAAAAAAAAAAAAAGTAACAATCAGCTAGTAATCAGCTAGCAAATGGTTACTGAGTTGTTCTAAGCAGTCCCAAGTTAAGTTTCCAGTATTCCTGATATTGTATTCCAATCGTCATGGTATTGCGCTACTGGTGGTGTGCTCTGGAAAGGACATGGGATTCTTAAGCTAATGGATCTGAGATCCTGATACTAACTACCTATCGAGTGATGCAACCCAGGCAGGTTTCTGGGCCTCTGCCATTGGATATGCCATTAAAGGTTCTTTTCCACTCAAATATTAGGGTTGTGTGGCTAAATAAAACCTGTCAAGAACCGAAATCAGTTGTGCCCACTCTACACAAAATTAGGACCTGCTGGCAGGCCTCTGCAGTAGAAACTCTACACGTAACTCGTAAGAACTGGCCCTCTTATAGACCCAGCTTAGGCCCAGAGCTGACCCGTGACCCTAAAGCACCCTGAGACTTCGGAGTACCACATAAACACTCCCACCTCTAGAACTGGGTCAGCAGACTTCGTAGACTCTAAATATAGTGTGCTGTTTTCTTGTTTGTTGCGGTTGTTTGTACAAACCATGCCAGCACTTTCCTGAGTCACCACGGTCTGGTCAGCGGGTCCTTAGTTACCTTTCTAAACACAGTCACGCAAAAGAACAGGTCAGAGTCTAACTGTCAGGACCGCCTGTGGGGTCCACGGCAACAGGAACTATAAGGCATTTTGTTGAAAAATTACTCAGAACTTCAAGATGGCAAGAGCAGAACATGAAATCCGCTTTGGATCCTCAGAGCAACCTGTTAACTATTAGCATTTATGGCCTGAAAATGTGGTTTTTCTAATTTGTGACAGATGACTGTCTAGAGATTCCACTGGGGTGCCTGAAAGGACTTACAGAAGGCTTCTAAGAGCAAAGTTCAGGGAGGAAGTTGTGATTAATTAGGAGTTAATGGACTTCCCTGGTGGGCCAGTGGTTAAGAATCCGCCTGCCAATGCAGGGACACAGGCTCAATCCCTGCTCCCGGAAGCTCCCATGTGGGCCCATGTGCCACAACTACTGAGCCTGCACACACAGAGCCTGTGCTCCCCAACAAAAGAGAAGAGCAAGAAAGAACTGCGAAAGTGAAGTCACTCAGTCGTGTCTGACTCTTTACAACCCCATGGACTGTAGCCTACCAGGCTCCTCCATCCATATGATTTTCCAGGCAAGAGTACTGGAGTGGGTTGCCATGTCCTTCTCCAGGGGCTCTTCCCGACCCAGGGATTGAACCCAGGTCTCCTGCACTGCAGGCAGACGCTTTACCGTCAGAGCCACCAGGGAAGGCCAACAAGAGGAGCCACCGCAATGAGAAGCCCAAGCACCACAACTGGAAGAGCAGCCCCTACTTGCTGCAACTAGAGAAAACCTGCGTGCATAAATGAAGACCCAGCACAGCCAAAAATAAAAAATTTTTTTTATTTAGGAGTCAAGCTTAACAATAGGCGAATATCTCTGTTCCACATAGAGAAACGTGGGGGCAAGTAGCAAAAGCCTCCTGGCTGGTACTTGCTAGAGCTACCAAGCTCCCATCCCCTGGTGGGGTGGGGAGGAGGCTCACAGGGTTCTGCCAGCCCGGGGGAGGTGTGATGGGATGAACCCGATGAAGGGGGACCATGTGAAGGAGAACACGTGATGCAGAGCAGCAAATGTTAACCCTGCCCATCCTCGCGTGTGCTGTCTTTCACAAATATCAGGAGCTCTGTTTTTAACCTCGAGAGCACAAATTCTTCTTTTTTTAATTTCCTAAAGCTTTGAAAAATCTAATGAAAACCAGGCTCCCTGCTCCCCTCATACACTCACACTCAGCCTTTTACATACAACTTCCTGCAGCCTATTCGTAGTTAATAGTGGACCTATTGGTTTAGTTTGCTGAAACTGAAGTGACTCATTTTGACAATCGATTTTCCAAGTTCAGTTGTTCTAAGAAGGCGGACAGGCAGGTGCCTATCTTTGACTGGCTTTGCTAAAAGTGCCATTCTCAGGCCCTGAAAGGGCACACCCTAAACCCCAGCCCGCTTGGGGATGGCACTCAGCTTGCCCCGGATAACCACCACAGGTCATTGGGCACAGGTCAAGAGCTGCTTTACGTACAGGAAGGGCCTATGTTTATTCGGGGTTTTCCAAGCTAAGGGCTGTGATCAAGTAGTGGGTCATAACATTAATGCAGTTGGTCTAAATTAACTCTTTTTTAGCACTGATAAAAGAATAAAACAGAAAATATCAAGGCATTTCATATACTCAAGAGCTGTTTCATTAAACTATCTGAGTATTTGTGTACATTGAGTTCCCATGTAAAATGCATTCCTTACTGTGAGTTGCAGGGGGGTAACAAGTTTGAAAGCTATTGATTTATTCAAATTTGTAGCTGGCACATAACAGGCCCTCAAACATTTGTTGAGTAAATAAACATATGTATATATTATACCACTTCCCTTGTGTGGCTCAGCCAGTAAAGAATCCGTCTGCAATGTGGGAGACCTGAGTTCAATCCTTGGGTTGGGAAGATCCCCTGGAGAAGGAAGGGCTACCCACTCCAGTATTCTGGCCTGGAGAATTCCGTGGACTGTACAGTCCATGGGGTCACAGAGAGTCTGACATTTCTGGGTGACTTTCACTTCACTTCATATATTATACCTGTAATGGAGCCTAAATACATCATGAGTCATTTAAAACTGTCATTTCCACCCTCCCAGAGCTGTATCAGGGTCCCTGATCAGACTTAAAAGAAATCTCTTTTTTCTTGGAGTTTAAAAATTTTCATTTATACTGCTGGAAGGTCTGAGGGTATGAGAAGTGAGTTTTGTTTAGCTTAGACTTGGGGGAAGGAAACTTTCTTGTTTCAGTGGAGAACAGGAGCCTAGTCATTGAGCTAAAAAAGTAACAGGCTTTTCTCTTTTTAAAGAGAGAATGGTACTGTGGAGAGATGAAGCAGATACAGGCAAGGGAGTATCCAGCTTTCCTTTTCTCCTTCCTCCCTCCCTTCAGTTCGGTTCAATTCAGTTCAGTCCCTCAGTCATGTCTGACTCTTTGCGACCCCATAGACTGCAGCACACCAGGCTTCTCTGTCCATCACCAACTCTCAGAGCTTGCTCAAATTCATATTCATCAAGTCGATGATGTCATCCAACCATCTCGTCCTCTGTCGTCCCCTTCTCCTCCTGCTTTCAATCTTTCCCAGCATCAGGGTCTTTTCAAATGAGTCAGCTCTTTGCGTCAGGTGGCCAGAGGACTGGAGCTTCAGCTTGAGCATCAGTCCTTCCAATGAACATTCAGGACTGATCTCCTTCAGAATGGACTGGTTGGATCTCCTTGCAGTCCAAGGGACTCTCAAGAGTCTTCTCCAACACCACAGTTCAAAAGCATCAATTCTTCGGTGCTCAGCTTTCTTTATGGTCCAACTCTCACATCCATACATGACTACTGGAAAAACCATAGCTTTGACTAGACAGACCTTTGTTGGCAAAGTAATGTCTCTGCTTTTTAATATGCTATCTAGGTTGGTCATAGCTTTTCTTCCCAGGAGCATGCGTCTTTTAATTTCATGGCTGCAGTCACCATCTGCAGTGATTTTGGAGCCCAAGAAAATAAAGTCTCTCACTGTTTCCATTGTCTTCCCATCTATTTGCCATGAAGTGACAGGAGTGGATACCATGATCTTCATTTTTTGAATGTTGAGCTTGAAGCCAGCTTTTTCACTCTCCTTTTTCAGCTTCATCAAAAGGTTCTTTAGTTCTTCTTCACTTTCTGCCATAGGAGTGGTGTCATCTGCATATTTAAGGTTATTGATATTTCCTCCCAGCAATCTTGATTTCAGCTTGTGCTTCCTCCAGCCCAGCGTTTCTCATGATGTACTCTTCATAAAAGTTAAATAAGCAGAGTGACAATATACAGCCTTGACATACTCCTTTCCCAATTTGGAACCAGTCCTTTGTTCCATGTTTGGTTCTAACTGTTGCTTCTTGACCTGAATACAGGTTTCGAAGGAGGCAGGTAAGGTGGTCTGGTATTCCCATCTCTTTAAGAATGTTCCACGGTTTGTTGTGGTCCACACAGTAAAAGGCTTTGACCTAGTCAATAAAGCAGAAGTAGGTGATTTTCTGGAACTCTCTTGCCTTTTCTATGATCCAACAGATGCTGGCAATTTGCTCTCTGGTTCCTCTGCCTTTTCTAAATCCACCTTGAACATCAAGAACTTCTGGGTTCATGTACTATTGAAGCCTAGCTTAGAGAATTTTGAGCATTACTTTGCTGGCATGTGAGATGAGTGCAATTGTGTGGTAGTCTGAACATTCTTTGTCACTGTCTTTCTTTGGGGATGGAATAAAAACTGACCTTTTCCAGTCTTGTGGCCACTGCTGAGTTTTCCAAATTTGCTGGCATAATGAGTGCAGCACTTTCACAGCATCATCTTTTAGGATTTGAAATAGCTCAGCTGGAATGCCATCATCTCCACTAGCTTTGTTCGTAGTGATGCTTCCTAAGTTCCACTTAACTTATGTTCCAGGATGTCTGGCTCTAGGTGAGTGATCACACCATCGTGATTATCTGGGTCGTGAAGATCTTTTTGTACAGTTCTTCTGTGTATTCTTGCCACCTCTTCTTAATATCTTCTGCTTCTCTTAGGTCCATACCATTTCTGTCCTTTATTGTGCCCATCTTTGCATGAAAAGTTTCCTTGATATCTCTAATTTTATTGAAGACATCTCTAGTCTGTCCCGTTCTATTGTTTTCCTCTATTTCTTTGCATTGGTCACTGAGGAAGGCTTTCTTATCTCTCCTTGCTATTCTTTGAAACTCTGCATTCAGATGGATATATCTTTCCTTTTCTCCTTTGCCTTTTGCCTCTCTTCTTTTCACAGCTATTTGTAAGGCCTCTTCAGACAACCATTTTGCCTCTTTGCATTCCTTTTTCTTGGAGATAGTTTTAATCACCACCTCTTATACAATGTCACAAACCTCCATCCATAGTTCTTCAGGCACTCTGTCTATCAGATCTAATCCCTTGAATCTATTTGTCACGTCCACTGTAAGGGATTTGATTTAGGTCATACCTGAATGGTCTAGTGGTTTTCCCTACTTTCTTCAATTTAAGTCTGAATTTGGCAATAAAGAGTTTATGATCTGAGCCACAGTTAGCTCCTGGTCTTATTTTTGCTGACTATATAAAGCTTCTCCATCTTTGGCTGCAAATAATATAATCAATCTGATTTCAGTATTGACCATCTGGTGATGTCCATGTGTACAGTCCTCTCTTGTGTTGTTGGAAGAGGGTGTTTGCTATGACCAGTGTGTTCTCTTAACAAAACTCTTAGCCTTTGACCTGCTTCATTTTGTACTCCAAGGCCAAATTTGCCCGTTACTCCAAGTATCTCCTGACTTCCTACTTTTGCATTCCAGTCCCCTATGATGAAAAGGACATATTTTTTGGTGTTAGTTAGGTCTTTATAGAACTGTTCAACTTCAGCTTCTTTGGCATTAGTGGTTGGGGCATAGACTTCAATTACTGTGATACTGAATTGTTTGCCTTGGAAAAAAACAGAGATCATACTGTCGTTTTTGAGACTGTATCCAAGTACTGCATTTTGGACTTTTTTGTTGATTATGAGAGATACTCCATTTCTTTTAAGGATTCTTGCCCACAGTATCAGATATAATGGTTATCTGAATTAAACTCACCCATTCTGATCCATTTTAGTTCACTGATTCCGAAAATGTCAATGTTCACTCTTGCCATCACCTGTTTGACCACTTCCATTTTACCTTGATTCACGGACCTAACATTCCAGGTTCCTATGCAATACTGTTCCTATGTAAAACTGGAGAAGGGAAAGGCAACCCACTTTAATATTCTTGTCTTGAGAACTCCTTCCTCCAGCAAATGTTAACTGAGCAGCCGCAGGCCAGGGAGACACGGGTCGCTGAGAACTCTTGGTGGGGAACAGAAAAGAGCTGCCCTTAGGGAGCTTACTCATCCCCTGGGGGCAGAAGTGAAGAAGTGAAGTCGCTCAGTTGTGTCCGACTCCTAGCAACCCCATGGACTGCAGCCTACCAGGCTCCTCCATCCATAGGATTTTCCAAGCAAGAGTACTGGAGTGGGTTGCCATTTCCTTCTGGGGGCAGAGACCGTCGTAAATAATTGATCAGAGCTGAGAAGGAGCACAGAAAGCCCAGGGAGGAGTGTGCCTCCCTGGGAACCACCCCAAGCCCACCGCGAGGGGTGGCCAGGAGTCCACAGAGAGGATGTGGCTTTTTCCAGGAACTGAGAGGAGGCCCTTGGGCTGGAGACCAGGCCACGAGGCATGAGGTGGGCAGGCTCGGATCTGTGGACCAGAAAAAAGGGATGTTGGCTTCCTGCTATGAGCCACCAGCAGTGGCTCTTTTAAGGAGAGGTGGTGTGATCAGATTCTGTTGGGGATGGGAGCAGGTGGACTGGATAGTGAGAGGAGTGGATGGTGGGGGTCCACTAGGAGACCCCCGTCCAGGCAAGGTGAGAGGTGATGGTAGCTTGTGGTTGGCCCCATCAGTGGAGATGCATCCACCTAGGAAGAAACATAGGGTGTGTCTGCCTTGTACAACCAATGGCGGTGTAGGGGCTCAGCGAGGTGGGGGTCCTGGGGGATGCTCATTTGAGGTGTCTCTAAGCTCCCCAAGTGCCTGGAAAAGAGACACATCTGCAAGTCTGAGGCTCTGAAGAGAGGTCTGAGCTGGAGACCTGAGAGCAAGACACAGAATTTAGGAAGGCAAAAGGCAGTGAAAGCGAAGTCAGAGATGAGCACACAGACCCCCAGAGACACGAAGCCGGGAGCCACACACAAATGGGCTCACAGGCACACGCACGGGGAGAGTGAGACCAACAGAAACAGGCTTGCCCGGAGTAACCACTTGTGGCTTTTCTGGGTATCGAAGAAAAGTATTTTTAAAGCTGAGTTGCAGTTTGACAATTACAGGCAGAAATGAGGTGAGCATTCTTGGTCAGATAAAAATAAAACATGGCCCAAGATCCTCTCCTCTGGGTTAGGTCCAGTTTACCTTTGCATTAGAAGTAGACCTGAGTGCCGCTCACAGGCCCTGAGGTTGAATTCCATGGCAGGGACCCAGGACAGGCTGAAAATATGCCCGGGCGCCCCAGAGGGCCTGCTGTTGAGACTTGCCTGTTGGTGAAGGACAAATTTTCCAAAACATGGCAGCGGACATACAGTCTCTTTCTTTTGTTGAAAACAGTTTTTAAATACATAAACAAATGCACAGAATAAGAAAAGACATGTTTTAAGATTTACTTTTAAATGCATTATTTAATCGGAGAAGGCAATGGCACCCCACTCCAGTACTCTTGCCTGGAAAATCCCATGGACGGTGGAGCCTGGTAGGCTGCAGTCCATGGGGTTGCTAAGAGCCGGACACGACTGAGCGACTTCCCTTTCACTTTTCACTTTCATGCATTGGAGAAGGAAATGGTAACCCACTCCAGTGTTCTTGCCTGGAGAATCCCAGGGACGGGGGAGCCTGGTGGGCTGCTGTCTATGGGATTGCACAGAGTTGGACACGACTGAAGCGACTTAGCAGCAGCAGCATTATTTAACATTATTAGTCTTCTAGCAAAGCGTTTTTCCAAAGTACACATGGACTTACCAGAGAGAACCTGACCCAAATACCCAGAAAGCACCACCCCCAGACTGGCCCTGCAGGTTCTACTTCCCATGAGGGTTATAGTTCTCATCCTACAGGTATAAATTAGCCTCTGACTATGACCTGGCTCGGAGAAGGCAGTGGCACCCCACTCCAGTACTCTTGCCTGGAAAATCCCATAGATGGAGGAGCCTGGTGGGCTGCCGTCTCTGGGGTCGCACAGAGTCGGACACGACTGAAGCGACTTAGCAGCAGCAGCAGCAGTGGCATGACCTGGCTGCCCCTGTAGTTTGACCAGTCACAGAGTCATGTGCTGAAGATGAACACGTGGGCAACCTCGCTTCACAGGTTCAGAGTGAGAGCTTGGCTAATGGGGCCTTTCCCAAAGGCTGGCTCTGAACCTGAGGGGCCAGCAAGCCAGGACCCAAGTCTGCAAAGAGCAGGGCTGCTCTGTGACGGCTCTGAGGGCGGCCCCTGCTTGCCAGGGTGTGAGCCAACCTTGCCCACTTTTTCTCCTTTGTGTCTATGAACCTCTCCCCATCCCTGCCTCCTGGGGCTGGTTCTGAAGTTCCCATGGTGACGGGCATGAACAAAATGAGGCTCCGAGAACATCACAGGGGCAGGCAGTTTACTTGATGGCGCCCACTCTAGGTCTGGATTCTTGACGCAGGCAGGATCCACCCAGTTCAGCTGCCTGTGAACAACAACACTACGGAGGCGGTCGGGGTCACGCCTTGGGCCTCTATGACGCCAGTGAAGGACTCTGTCGGAAATGTCTGAAGCCTCCTCTGGCATGAACACTTGAGGACTCACCCAACCAAGTCATGGGCAAAACTCCTACACACGCCTGTTAGGATGTTATCTGTGAGTCTTTCTCTCCAAAGAAATGCTGAAGACTTTCAGCCAGCCACTGGAGGAGACTGGACCAGCCCAGCCTGGATACACCTCTGGGGTCCCCTTGCTTGATCCCTGACACCTTGAGACAAGGCTCTCCTTTCTCCAGGCTCACTAAAGCACTCGCTCCGAGCCCAGCCTTTGTCCATGGATGTCCCTTGTTTTGTTATCTGTGGGCTCTTGAAGAGCTTGCTGCTTCTTTTCAACACTGCTTCCACCCCTCCTGTTCTCTGTCCTGAGCCCCAGGATAGGGGAGGAGACACTTTCTGCTTAGAGCAGGATTGACAAATGGACTTATGAGCAGGAGACCAAACCTCATGCACCACAAAGCTCGCACTGCTCTTCACGACATCACTGTGTAAACAGCTGGACAGAAGGGAGGAGTGGTCACTGTGGCAGTGGGGGGGGGGCATTATGGATGACAGGGCTGAGTCTGCCCTGTGGGCACGGCGGGCAGCCCGGGCAGCTCTGGGGCAGCCCTGAGAGGTGACGGACACCTCCATCCCGCATCTCCACCCCAGATGGACGGCTCTGATTCAGC
The DNA here is from genome assembly GCA_935064755.1 of Tragelaphus eurycerus. Taxonomy (NCBI): domain Eukaryota; kingdom Metazoa; phylum Chordata; class Mammalia; order Artiodactyla; family Bovidae; genus Tragelaphus; species Tragelaphus eurycerus. Next base: position 16,621,128 of record CAKXYN010000039.1, on the reverse strand, counting down.
ACCTTCATCGCCACATCCGTCTCATGGGGTTTCACTTCCTCTCCATGTTTGTCTCTCTTGCCCCCTCCCTTTTGTATTTCTCTTCCTACTACTTTCTAGACCTTCTTTTTCTCCCTCTCCCCACCCCCCTTTTTTTTACTTCTCTGTGTCTGACTTCAGACACCAGCCAACCATTCACACCTGGACACACACGGTGCCCAGTTCCCTGAGGCCAACGTTGCTGACTCTGGGCCCTTGTGTTTAAGTTTCTGCAGATCCTGTTCTGGATCGAGAGCCAAAGGGTTTTGGTACTTAAAGTGAGTTATGTACTCCTTGAAAGAAAAGCTACGACAAACCTAGAAAGCATATTAAAAGACAGAGACATCGCTTTGCTGACAAAGGTCTGTAGAGTCGAAGCTACGGCTTTTCCAGTAGTCATGTACAGATGTACGAGTTGGATCATAAAGAAGGTTGAGCACTGAAGAATTGATGCTTTTGAACTGTGGTGTTGGAGAAGACTCCTGAGAGTCCCTTGGTCTGCAAGGATATCAAACCAGTCACTCCAAAAGGAAATCAACACTGAGTATTTACTGGAAGAACTGATGCTGAAGCTGAAGCTCCAATAACTTGGCCATCTGATGTGAAGAGCCAATTCACTGGAAAAGCCCTTGATGCTGGGAAAGATTGCAGGTGGGAGGAGAAGGGGGTGACAGAGGATGAGATGGTTGGATGGCATCACCAACTCAATGGACATGAGTTTGAAGGAATTGGTGAAGGACACGGAAACTTGGAGTCCACGGGGTCGCCAAGAGTCGGACACAACTTAGGGACTAAACAACAGCAGCAACAACAGTAACGAAGTTCTTTATAGCCTCAGGTCACTGTGTCATGATTCCCTGAAAATACGTAAACTCGATTTTTCTTTCAAAGCATTACTTTTCTAACATGGGGAGATAATAATGTACTCAGGAGACAGAGGATCAAACACTCTTCTTTGCCCCAACTCCATGAATTTAATGAAGCACTGAGTCCCGTGGCTTTTTCCAATATTCCTGGAATCCATCCATGACTATGACTCTCGTGATAGGGTAGCAGCAGCCCTCATACCTGTCCTTGGCCTCGAGTTATCACCAACCAGTTCACTCTCTGCAATGCAGACAGAAGACACTTTCTGAAACACGTGGTTGATACCCCCACTCCATTGTCCCTCGCCCTTGGGATAAGATTGAATTCCTCAGCATGACTTGGAAGGCAAGTGCTCACATCCTGCCCCTCCGCCTGCAGTCTCCACCTTCTCTAGTCCTTCTAGTCTGCCTGCCTCCTGCCGCTCTGGATCTCCACACAGGTCATCCTCTTCTGACGTGTCCATCAGATGGGAGGAGCCTCTGATGCTCCCACACCTGTGCAGGCATGACCGTGTACCACAGGTGTTTGTAAATCTACCCAGGTTCCCCGGTAGGGAGGCTCTGCAGGCAGGACTGGGCTGATCACTGTCACCATCGTCTCCCCAGAGCCTGCCTAGACAAAGCCTGGCACGCCAGCAACAGTCAAAAGATGTTCCTTACACAGGAGAGTGAAGGAAGTACTGGCATGGCATGTGCATAGCCCTGAAGGACCATTAGCCTAGAAGTTCCCTGCTTCCCCGAGCACAGCATTATAGTAATTCCAGGCACACATGCTGGTGATTTCCTGTCCTCCAGCAAATATTCAGCATGATTAAAGATGGAAAAATGCATTTTTGGTTCAATTCATCGGACTGAAAAACAAACCCATAAATCAGTTAGTAACAGCCGATAGTTTTTTAGGCACAAACAGCTTGGTTAGAAAACTGGTTACTTCTATCACAGGATGAAGGGCACAAGGGCATGCCCTGCTACTGTGATGTTGCGAATTCAGTGTGTAAGAGCCAAGAGTCAACTCTGTAACACTTATCTTATTTTTGCTAACTTCCAATGAAAAGGCATGTGAGCCAAACCATGACAAAACCCTTGTGGGACTTAGAAACAATCTTGGCTTCAAGTTTTAAGACAATATTATATTATCTTTTGTGGGAAAATGTAAATTTCTTTAACTATACCAAGGGTTCTTATCTTCCCAGTATTTCTCAGTAGCATAAAAGGCTTGAGGCAAGAACAATGGAAGGAATAAATTCTCAACAATTTTAAAGAAGGGATCTATTGGCCTGAGAGCATAGAGATGGGCAGGAAGGGTCCAGGAGGGGTCAGTGGCACAGCCCTTGTCCTGCCCGACCTCTCTGTTCTCCACTTTGCAACAAAAGGGTGACATAGATGTCCCCAAAAAACAACCAAGACTCTAGAGCAGGCGGGACACCAGGGCTGGCAGGAACCCTGGGTGGGTGGCCCAGGCCTGCCTGCACAGTGCAGGAAGGTGTGTGTGTGTGTGTGTGTGTGTGCTGCACACCTGGGTTTGGGTTGAGAGTGAAAGAGGAAGAAAGAGAGGAAGGAAGAACAAGCCCAGTATAGTTTTTCTTTCCTTTTTTTAAAAAAAAGCAGCTTTTAAAAATGGTGGGACTTCCAGATGGTGGGCATTCACTGGACTTCTCTGGTGGTCCAGCGGCTGGGACTCCATGCTCCCAACGCAGGGATGTTGGGTTCTATCCCTGGTCAGGGAGCTAGTTCCCACGTGTGGCAACTAAAGATTTCACATGCTGCATCTAAGACCCGGTGTAGTCAAATGAATAAATAAATATTGGGGGAAAAACAGCATTCTTGAAATAAATGTTGCTGCCTATTACTTGAGAAAAATCAACAGCAATCCTCTGGGATGGGGAGATACTATCTGCCACCTGAAGGAGTCTGTTTTCTAACAACTGCAGAATCTAAACAAGATTTAACCTAGATTCTTAACTTAGTTTGTGCACCATGAACCCTGTCAGCATCTCTTGAAGCCATGGGCTGGTCTCAGAATGTTGATGATTCGAATACATAGGGTAACAAAAGAAACCAGTAATAAACACCATTTTGAAAATAGTTTAAAAGTTGTGACACAGTAGAATACATGCTTGTTTATTCCGATATCAAATAACAAGAGCTATTGTTGATAAATAAGAGTTTATCAACTGTGGTTTCAAAGTAGGAGCAAACGTGAATGATCTGTCTTCAGGGTCTGTAGTGTCATGTGAAAATGTCTGTGGCTTCTAGAGGTGATCAACACGACTAATGTGGTTGGTTATGCCTGTGTTCATAACAGGAGGACACAGTAGAGCTCCTTTAGAGCTCAGCGAAATGGAAGACGTCAGTGTTTCCCCATCCAAGCGTGTGGACCCCCGGAGTCCCATCCATAGTGCCCAGAGCTGGGATCTCTGCTTTAAGTACCTGGAGAATCAAGGGTCTCAGCCACTGCTCAGGTCCGTCCTTGGAAGGAGTTGGGTCCAGCAAGTGGCTGCACTTCTGCATAAGGCCACTGTCCCGCTGTCTGTCTTCAGGGCATCTCACTTGGGGCCCCCTCGGGGCCTTTTGGGGAACTTGTTCTGTCCAGGCCCTGAGGTAGATCAGTGCACTCTCCTCAGGTTTGGGGCTCACTGCTTCTGCTCCAGTTGTGTTCCCATCAGCTTTGCTTTATCTGATGATCTATTAAACTCTCCTCCAGGATCCTAAAGGACTCACAGGAACCCTGGGGAGGAGAAGGCCCGACTGGAGGCACAGAGAGCCTCTGTCATATAAAAACTAGGATACTCAGGCGGTAAAATTTTGGGAAGAGAGTATAATCTTCATATGCATCTGAGAGGTTTTTAAGAATCTACAGTACTTCTGCACGTATCTTGTCCTGATAACCGATAATCCCAGGAAGCAACAGGCATGTGGAGCTTACTTCTGATTTTGCTCAGGCCCAACAAGGTTGTGCCAGATGCTTGCCTTCCCTTTGCTGGTGACCATGCATGATTCATCTCGCCTATCTCACCCTGCAAGAGGCCCCAGCCCTGGATCCACAGAGCCTCACTCATGGTCAACACGAACGCTTGGATGATCAGTGTTGCTCCCAGGCTGGTGCAGAAATGATTACCTTTTCTCACCTGTTTAGGTCTTACTTGTCCACTTGCTGTGGACTTTCAGGCCCAGCTGGGTTTCTCTCTGCTCTACGTCTGTGGTTTCTGAACTCTCACACAAGGGTCGGGAGACTGCCTTCTGGTTCCAGCTGCTAGAGTCTTGCTGTGTGATCATGGATAGTTCTTGCCCTCTCTGAATTTGAGTTCTGTCACAAATGGAGGTGATACTTTCTCACTTGATGGAGGCCTAGGCTGGTTGTGAGCAGTGAATGAAATAACGTAGTACACATAGAACTTCCTTCAAAAGTCAAAAACCCAACAGAAACACATGGTGGCATCATAAAATGCAAGTTATTTTAGTATAATTGTTTCTATGCGTCCATTTCTTTAATCAAAAAAGATAATTACATTTTCATAGGTACTAGATTGATACCACTCTAATGTCAGAAAGTGAAGAGAAACTAGAGCCTCTTGATGAGGGTGAAAGAGTAGAGTGGAAAAAAAAGCTAGATTAAAACTCAACATTCAAAAAACCAAGATCATAGCACCCAGTCCCATCACTTTTCCATCACTTCATAGCAAATAGAAGGGGAAAAGTGGAAGCAGTGATAGATTTTATTTTCTTGGGCTCTAAAATCACTGTAGATGGTGACTGCAGCCACAAAATTAAAAGACACTCACTCCTTGGAAGAAAAGCTATTACAAATCTTGACAGCATATTAAAAAGCAGAGACACCTCTTTGCTGACAAAGGTTCATATTGTCAAAGCTATGCTTTTTCCAGAAGTCATGCATAGATGTGAGAGTTGTACCATGAAGAAGGCTGAGCACTGAAGAATTGATGCTTTTGAATTGTGGTGCTGGAGAAGACTCTTGAGAGTCCCTTGGACTGCAAGGAGATGAAACCAGTCTATTCTAAAGAAAACCAACCCTAAATATTCACTGGAAGGACTGATGCTGAAGCTGAAGCCCCAATACTTTGGCCACCTGATGCAAAGAGTCGACTCATTGGAAAAGACCCTGGTGCTGGGAAAGATTGAAGGCAAAAGGAGAAGGTGGTGGCAGAGGATGAGATGGTTAGATAGCATCATCAACTAAATGGACATGAACTTGAGCAAACTGGGAGATAGTGGAGGACAGAGGAGCCTGGCATGCTGCAGTCCATGGGCTCGCAAAGAGTCAGACATGACTTATTGACTGAACAATAAGGTACTAGGTTCTTAAGTAAATGATTCTTCTTTCTTTATTCCAATTTCAATTAGTCCTTTATTTAAAATATTTTCAACCTTTAAAAAATAAAACTTAATCTGTTTCAACAAACCAAATTATTTTTATAGCTTTTTAAAAACAATGTCCAAACATGTATTAAGCTTTCAAAATTAAGGCACACAGGTTATTTTTCACTATTCATTCTCCAGCCTTTTAACAGTTCAGTCCTGCCCAACTCCCACAAACAGTGGGTGGAATTTGGTGAAACAGTTATTGTTTAACACCCAACAGAGAGCAGCTGGATCAGCTGCTTCCACAAATATCTTGGAAGAAGAAACTTCAGGGCTGGTAAAGTAGGCTTCATCCTTAACCTCCCTAACTCCCAAATCTGTTGTTGGAGGCCAGTTTCAAGTCTAGGCAACTCAAGTAAACAGCTGATTATTGGGCATCTACTGGAAGGCACCGTCTGCTTTAAAGAGATGAATTAAGACACGCAACTGCTGCTTAGAAGGCAATTGATCTTTGGCCTTCAAGTCTCCCTGCATGTGACAGACTGGGTTATTTCAGCAAATACGCACTGCTCCCCTTCCTGAGGGGGCGTATCCTTCCCTGCCCCATTGATGGTCATGGTCACGTGCCTTGTTAGGCTAACAGAGGCTTGGCAGATGTACTGCAAGCAGAACCTGTAAGAGATACTGCTTATTTGCTCCCCCATCATGTAATCCAGTGATTCCCCATGAGGAAAACATGCCTGGCAGCTACAGTCCCTTCCACCAGGGTCCCGGAATCAAATGTGAGAAGATGAACTTGAGCAATGCCCGGAGCTAAACCCAGAACTGACCTACAGATACGTGAGGAAAAGAAACGCTGCTGGTTCAAAGCCACTGGGATTCTGGAGGGTGTTTGTTATACTGTATCACTGGCCAAGAGTCAACTAAGACATCTCTGCAATCCACTTTACACTGATAATGTGAGATCAGACTGTCTCAGGGTCCTGCCCAAGCCTGGCACATAGGAGCTCAGTCTAGACCCTCTTTCTCCACAGGTGTCCAAGGGCTTCAGGGTGGCTGCCCCTGAATTCTTCCAGCCTTTCCTCCCATTTCACCCTCCTAAAGTCAGATTAGATATTCTGAGTGCTACAAACTGGTCAATTTTCTTTCTTTTTTTTTTTTTGGCCACACTGTGTGGGATCTCAGTTTCTGAGCTGGGATTTAACCTGGGCCATGAAAGTGAAAGCCTGGAATCCTAACCACGAGGCCACCAGGGAATTCCTTCAAATATTTCTTTATGGTGTTAGTTCACTTGTTGTGAGTCGGTAGAAAACTCATCAATGGCAGGAAGCCCACCTTACACTTATTTGCATTCTACTTACACACAGCAGCCAATGAAGAAATCCTTTTGGATTAGTTGCAGATGCTTACTTTATAAAGCCTTCTGCAGATATGGACTGATTCCGTCTCTTGACTCTCAACATCCACCCCTGGGCCCTGCTCCAGCCACTGAGCTTGGTAGACTTCTACGCATGTTGTCAGACCATGTTAGTGTCCAGTTCAGATGCCCAGAGGACTAGGGCCCTAAGGTGAGTTAGAGAAGAAATACTAACACTGAAGAATTTTCATCTATAAAATTATACCTACAAAGCATGGCTTCCAATAGGCCTCAAAAGATGGGAGATATTTTACTAATACTGTTTTTTTGGGCTCCAAAATCACTGCAGATGGTGACTGCAGCCATGAAATTAAAGATGCTTACTCCTTGGAAGGACAGTTATGTTCAACCTAGATAGCATATTCAAAAGCAGAGACATTACTTTGCCAACAAAGGTCCATCTAGTCAAGGTTATGGTTTTTCCTGTGGTCACATATGGATGTGCAAGTTGGACTGTGAAGAAAGTTGAACGCTGAAGAATTGATGCTTTTGAACTGTGGTGTTGGAGAAGACTTTCAGAGTGCCTTGGACTGCAAGGAGATTCAACCAGTCCATTCTGAAGGAGATCAGCCCTGGGATTTCTTTGGAAGGAATGATTCTAAAGCTGAAACTCCAGTACTTTGGCCACCTCATGCAAAGAGTTGACTCATTGGAAAAGACTCTGATGCTGGGAGGGATTGGGGGGCAGGAGGAGAAGGGGATGACAGAGGATGAGATGGCTGGATGGCATCACTGACTCGATGGACGTGAGTCTGAATGAACTTCGGGAGTTGGTGATGGACAGGGAGGCCTGGCGTGCTGCGATTCATGGAGTCGCAAAGAGCCGGACACGACTGAGCGACTGAACTGAACTGGTTTTTCAAGGTTCCAAGTCAGCCACGCCTCCCATGGGAGGCCTCACTGTTGGCCACTGATTTTGCAAGAGACAAGCAATTCTCAGAACACCCAGGTGGCCTAACCTCAGTGGTAGAACCCAGGAAGAGTCAGCGAGAGTCTGTTCCCATGGCTCTCAATCTTGCCCATGTGTACCTCCTTCTACTCCCCAGGCCTGGGTACTCCATCTTGAGGAATTTACATCTACTTACATATTCTTACATCCTTAACAAACATGTTATGAAGGAATTTCTTCTGAAAGCTAAGAGACTTTGTAGAATTTTATTTTATTTTGGTTATTGCTTCAAACGTACCTCCACGCTTTCTCAATTTTAATTTTTTTGGAAGAAACTCTTGGTGGCAGAATATAGCGGGTCCTATTGTGGGAAAGGCATGTCGAGAACGAGATGGCCAGAGAAGAGACCAGCTTGTCTGGATGCAACGAAAGAGCGTCGTCTCCAGCTACAGTAGGAAGACTCCGTGGAGGATGAGGGCAGCCAAGAGACGAACAGGGGGGATGGCCGGGAAGAGTCACAGAGGAGCCAACGGAAGAACTACTGGCTCCCACGAGATGGGAACCAACAGGGAAATACAGGAAATGTGAACTGGTCAGAAGAGACAGGAAAAACCCAACGTACTGACAACCAGGAACAGTCTTAATCTGACATAAGAGCAGATGAAAAGTCTTCCAGGAAAGAATGTCATCTTATGGTCAAGTGAGTTAGGAAGGTTACTTGGAATTCTGCCATCTGTCACTTGAGCTATAACAATGAATCATTGATAATAAGTGACTTAATTAAAGCTCCTCACTTTCTGAGAAGGACTTGAGTTGCCCATAAGAAAACCGGGAAAAAGTTAATACCAAAAATACACACCCCAAAGTTTCATTTACATTGTTCAGAGCTGGCTACATCTGGCTCTGCGTTTCCGTCTACCAACAAATAAGACCTTTTATGAACAAATGGCAGTCTTCCCCATGGCCATGAAATGAATTCCGGTTTCTCTACACTCTTACACAGTGTGAGTAACATGACAATGACGGTAATATGCCTTGAAGTTATCTGTCACTTTTCAAGTTTCATTAAGCCCTTAGTACACTGCAATAGATTATCCGTGAAAAGAAAAACCTCCTAGTTTGTTTTCAGCTAAAAGATCTCACATCTATATTTATTCATTTCAAGTTAAGAGTTGGAGACACAATTAGTGGCAAACGAAGCTCTCCAGAGAGGTCAGTGGATGGGAGAGGGTGAAAACATGATTAATGACTTGAATCCAAAGGTACTAATTAAGGTGGATGAACTTAGAGCCTGTCATACAGAGTGAAGTAAGTCAGAAAGAGAAAAATAAATACCATTAGTACATATATATGGAATCTAGAAAAATGGTACTGATGAATCCATTTGCAGGGCAGGAATAGAGATGCAGACGCAGAGAACGGACTTGTGGGCACGGTGGGGGAAGAAGAGGGTAGGCTGGATTGAGAAAGTAGCATTAATATATAAACACTATCATGTGTAAAATAGACAGCTAGTGGGAAGCTGCTATATAACATAGGGAGCCCAGCCTCACACTCTGTGAATGACATAGATGGGTGGGATGGAGGAGGGAAGGGGGCTCAAAAGGGAGGGGTTATGTATATACATACGCATACACAATTATGACTGATGCGCACTGTTGTACAGCAGAAATCAACACAACATTGTAAAACAATTATCCCCCAGTTTTTTTAAAGAAAGCACTAATTAGGTTGCTTGGTATACTTTTTAGTTACAGGACCTGTTGCTTAAACCAAAAAGGATGAAACTCCAGACCCGAGGAAAAAAGATACTGAAATAAAGGTTAGCACAAAGGGACAGGAAACCCTCAGGAACAGAACATAACCCGTGTGCCACTACAGAAAGCTTAGGGGCAGCCCCCTTGTGAACTGTAAAGATTACACAGTTTCCAATAATCAGGCAGGAGGAAGAGATGAAATGGTTGGATGGCATCATCAACTCAACCAACATGCGTCTGAGCAAACTCCGGGAGACGGTGAAGGACAGGGAAGCCTGGTGTGCCGCAGTTCATGGGATTGGAAAGAGTCAGACAGGACTGACTGATGAAACAACTTTTTCCAACATGGTATTAGTAATTAAACTGGACATGTTTTGTCTCCTGCCTCAAACAGCATTTAATTTATACCGAAGTTTGTGGAGAGAATGTCTCATTTGAATCTGTTATTTCCACTTCATTGCTTTCCCTCTTTCAATCATACCAGAAGTCTATCTTTTGGCTGTTTATTTGCCAAAGAATTAGATCTGGTACCATTTTTATTTTCCTGTTCTCTAGGTCATTAATGGTTTCCTTCCTGTTTTTCTAAAGTTTGTTTTGTTATTCTTTTTTTCTGTCTTCTTGAGATGGCCGCTTTGTTCCTTTACTGGCTTCTAAATCCAGTTTTGTTCTGTTTTTTTTGTACTAGACTTTTCTAAACTTTTCATTTCATTGGCTATCCAACATCCAAGTAAACTTCCTGTTTGTAGAGAATCCCAGAATAGATGGGAGGTGGGCCCCACCCCTGGAGGGGTGGAGCAGCTACTTCCTCCCCTCCCTGGTCACCTGAGTGTGGAAATGAAACAGGTGATCATCGGAGTGTGGAAATGAGTCAGGTCCAGGCGCTCCCTCCCACCCCCATCTCTGCCTCCAGAGCCCACGCTCGCTGCAGACAAGAGTTGCGGCTCCAAGTCGATGGCAGCAGCAGAGTCAGAACTCAGTGGTGGCTCCACAGACGTCCTGCTTGTAGTGCCTGCGCCTCCTGGGACATCCTACTGCAGGTGCGCCCAGCCACCCAGCCTCCCCACCTCCTCCGGGCTGCCGCGCCTGGTTCTGCAGCCTCCAGCTTCATTTCAACAAGCTACCTGATAGCTTTCCAAACCATTCCCTCTCGTGGAGTTCTATTTTGCATTGTTCTTATTGTTGTTTTCCAAGTATTCCGCCATGGCCATTTTGGAATGTCTGTCACCCACGAACTAATGAAAATGTTCTTTAAAAAAAGCACTGCAATTTGGGACTTCCCTGGTGGTCCAGTGGTTCAGAACCTGCCTTGCAATGCAGGGAATGTGGGTTTGATTCCTGGTTGGGGAACTAAGATCCCACATGTCGTGGGGGCAACCAAGCCCACGTGCCTAAACTACAGAACCTGCATGCTACAACAAAAGATCCCACTTGTCACAACCAAGACTCAATGCAGTCAGATAAATAGATAAAAATCACTCCTGAAAAAGCCGTGACAATTGGTTAGGTTTGTGTATTCATATGTTTTGTGGTTGATTTCTACTGTTCTGTCATTAGATGACACACTGGGAAGTACCTGGCCGCTTTCAGGAGGTTAGGAACTTCTGTGCAGCTACGCTGATTAATTTTGCTAAAGTTCCACAGTCAGTTAAAAAACATCAGCATACGTTGCCAAAACAGTTCCACATGTATTTATTAACTGTAAATATTAAAAATTTATTAACTTTTATTTTCTTACTTTTATTTTGCTTACCTGAGCCAACAAAACCAGAGGTACTGTTTCTCACTAGCATGATGTTTATACCAAACTTTCCTTGCATTTTCTAACAATGTTTACCTTAGGTACGTTGATGCAATATTTTTTGATGTATATACGCTGATGACTGAATTTTTAAATAAACTCTTCATGCATGTAAAATTACTCTTTTTGATCCATGTAATATGATAAACACAATACATTCTGTGTTGAATTCTCTTTGGTTTGTTCTATAATAGTGATTCTTGGGGATTGTATTTTATTTTGAAGCCTCTAGATACTAGGACAGCACCTGATGCCTACAAGCTCATTATATGTCAATAAACAGAGAGGATACTGGAAACCAGGAGGGGCACCATAAATCCCTGGGTTCTTTTGGTCCCTAAGAAGATAAAAATGCTAGCTTGCTGCATTCTCATCAAATGATACGCTTTCCTATGGAAAACGAATACCCTCTCAGCATACCCAAATAGTTAAAAATAAGTTCCAGAGTGCTGCCCTACACCAGAAGGTAGCTAGGATTCTAGATCTCAAATAGACCAGACCTCTTTAACATTGAGTACAGCTGTGAAGCAGTGACTGGGTTCAGTAGAGTGTGCAGAGCAGACAAAACATCTGCAGTTCCGGCTCAGAGACCTGCATCACAGAGGAAGCATCTGGACGGATGGGAGGGGACACTGCGGGGCAGAAGGGAGAGCAAAGAGCCCACGGGAGAAAGAGCGAGCATTAAAGGACAGCCATTAAGGCGCTTCCCTGGCGGTCCATTGGTTAAGACTGCCTTCCAACGTGGGGGGTACGGGTTCCATATTTGGCCCGGAAGATGGGATTCCATCTGCCTCTTGGTCAAAAGGCCAAAGCAAAAAAAAAGAAAAATAGAAGAAATATTGTAACAAACTCAATAAAGACTTTAAAAATGGTCCACATCAAAAAAACACCTTAAAAAAAAAAAAGCAAGAACAATTAAACTCTTCCAAAACAAAAATTGCTGGGCACGAGCCCCAGCAGAGGGTGTCTGGAGGCTCTCTGTGCTATCCACACCAGAAGGGACAGAAGGGGATGGGAGAAAAAGGGGCCAGGGCATCTGGTGTGCGAGGAAAGAGGCCTGCAGGGCTGACGATGCAAGGGCTTCCTGCACCACCTCCTCTGGCCTCACGGCACCTCCAGATGTGGTATTTCGGAGAAAGACGGGCTCCCCTCTGCCCAGAGGAGGCGGAAAGTTGGGGATCCAGGTTCTGCTGCTTTCATGCTGAGCTGGTCAAAATCAGACACGCTCTCGGACAGCAGGTTTGCAAACGCTTGCAATGCTCCTTCCCGGTGTTTGGCAAACTTTAGTTCTGCTGCTGCTGCTACTAAGTCGCTTCAGTTGTGTCCAACTGTGCGACCCCATAGACAGCAGCCCACCAGGCCCCACCATCCCTGGGATTCTCCAGGCAAGAACATCGGAGTGGGTTGCCATTGCCTTCTCCGAATTTAGTTCACAGTGTGTGAATAAATTACTTGAAAGTAAGTCCTTTTTTTATTACAGGTTTAGGTTGTGTTAAGAAAAAAATACCCAATTCCAGGGGAAGCTGCTGGCTACTCCGACACTGGCCCTGCTGCTGCTGCTAAGTTGCTTCAGTCGTGTCCAACTTTGTGAGACCCCACAGACGGCAGCCCACCAGGCTTCCCCGTCCCTGGGATTCTCCAGGCAAGAACACTGGAGTGGGTTGCCATTTCCTTCTCCAATGCATGAAAGTGAAGAGTGAAAGTGAAGTCGCTCAGTCATGTCCAACTCCCAGCGACCCCATGGACTGTAGCCTAGCAGGCTCCTCTGTCCATGGGATTTTCCAGGCAAAAGTACTACAGTGGGGCGCCATTGCCTTCTCTGGACACTGGCCCAGAGTCCACCAAAAGGCAGACTTCCTTGAAAGGTTCCACCCTGGCCGACAGCGGGGTGGCGGGAAGGTGGAGGGGGCTCACTTGGGGCTGGAACGTACAGAGTGAGTCTGAGAAGACCTCCCCAGGGCAGTTTTTGCTTTCCAACTCCTTCTATTATTCTCCTTTAAATGACCTGAGGGCTCCTAGGGGTCTGAGCAAACAGAGATGACCCCTTAGCCCCAGCTGTCAGTTGAATAAAAATGTTTTATAACATCAAAAATTGCCTGGATGAACACACAACCCCAAACATTCTGTTTCAAATGTGCAGAAGCAATTTGATGGCAACACAAAGAGACAACGGGAGAGAAACAGAGATAAAAAAAGACAAAGTCAGAGAGAGAGAATGTATTTATTGCTGCAGCTGCAGCTCACGGAAAGCCTCCCAGATTACAGGAAGACAAGGGGGCTCCCATCGCTCTGGGATGACAATCTCATTCTACAGTTACCTGGGAACACTGCGGCAGGCCTGCCCCCATTATGCACAGTAACAACACTTCACTGGCCGGCTCTTTTTGAGTCCTCGGCATGCACCAGGTCCATGCGTGCTGGACACTGTCTTGCTTCATCCTTAGGAGAAACCTACAAGGCAGTACTGGGATCATCCCATCTTACAGATGTGGAAACAGTGAGGGTAACCTGCCCAGGTTCCAATATTATCCAAGGGCAGGACCAGGACCCAGTCCTGGGCATCTGTCCTTAGAGCCATGTCCGAATCCCCTGGCTCTGCTAACCTGTTCTATGTTAGCAACAGAGTGTGCTCCCCAAAAAGCTTTTCCCTCAGCCCTCGACTTCAACTACAGAGCCCCTACAACTCTGCTCTCATTCCAAACTTACTTAACAAAGAAAAATACACTTTGGGAAGCTGCATTTTCCTCTCTCCTCTCCCAGTGCAAAGTGACACTGATTTGCATGCCTAGGAAGGACCAACATGAGCCCATTCATTACCATGGAAGGGAAGCCATGTGTTCGAACACTGGCTTTCAGCACATCACTGTGCTTTTCTCCCCTGGTTGCAAAAAGTAGAATTATTTCAATAAAAACTTGCCATCTAAAAATAAAGTTAGTGGCAAACTCTGCAATTATACTTCTCCATTGGAGACAACTGCTTTCCACTCTATTTTCCAAAATGGATGAGGTCCAATTTATTGGTCAGCTAATGGGTCACACCCAAGGCCCAAATGTAGTGTAATGAACTCGAAAGCCAAAACGATGTAGGTCTGAGTCGCTGTATGGTTGTTCCCCGAGTGCAGCAAGTACATTTACTTTCCATCAGCTGCGTGCTATTCCTCTCACCTGTCCCCCACAGACTGGGGCCCTGATTACAGTTTGCCCACTTTCAGCCCAAGGATCATCAAATGAAACTTAGAGGCAGCTACTGGCAATGTGCTCCTTGTCTAGTTCCCTCCTCTGCTGCTGCTGCTGCTAAGTCGCTTCAGTCATGTCCGACTCTGTGCGACCCCATAGACGGCAGCCCACCAGGCTCCGCAGTCCCTGGGATTCTCCAGGCGAAAACACTGGAGTGGGTTGCCATTTCCTTCTCCAATGCATGAAAGTGAAAAGTGAAAGTGAAGTTGCTCAGTCGTGTCCGACTCCTGGTGACCCCATGGACTGCAGCCCACCCCAAACCTTCCCCCTTCCTCTCCTTTCCATTTGCGGCTCTGCATCCTCCCATTACAAGACAGCATCAGGCTTGCTTGTGGAGTTCTGGGTTACCATGGTGACTTGGAGTTACCAGAAAGGTTGCTCAGAACCTATCAGAAGGGCTCCTGGACACTACAGACTGATGGCTCTTATTGTCTCGCTGGGAGTTTCTAGTAGCTCAGTTGGTAAAGAATCTGCCTGCAATGCTGGAGACCCAGGATCGATTCCTGGATTGGGAAGATCCCCTGGAGAAGGAAATGGCAACCCACTCCAGTATTCTTCCCTGAAGAATCCCATGGACAGAGGAGTTTGTCAGGCTACTGTCCGTGGGGTCACAAGAGTCGGACATGATTTAGCAACTACATCTAATACATCAGGGTTCTTTAAGGGTTCTTAAACCTACAGTGGAGGGAACAAACGAGAGAATTTGTTGAACTTTCAGAAAGTGTTTATGATATAATCGAAGAGAATAATTTTAAAACACTATGAGACAGAAAGGAATGTTTTATCATGATTAGGAATCTACTCTACAGATGGAATATAAATGAACAAATAGAAACAGTCAGTTATCTAGCAATGGGTAAACACATTTATAAATGATAAAAAAAAAAAAAAAAAAGAGAGAGATGTCCCATAAACTCTTCAGGT
Source organism: Tragelaphus eurycerus (assembly GCA_935064755.1). Classification (NCBI taxonomy): domain Eukaryota; kingdom Metazoa; phylum Chordata; class Mammalia; order Artiodactyla; family Bovidae; genus Tragelaphus; species Tragelaphus eurycerus. The sequence goes on along the minus strand of CAKXYN010000039.1, from coordinate 16,605,902 downwards.
CTGTAGGTAACCACTCCCTCCCTGTAAATGCCAACTGGAACAAGTCATTAGACCTCCAGGAGAAGATACGCAAAATAACAGAAGATTTTTAGGTGAAAGAGTGTAAGTTACGTATTATCCCATCATATGATACTCCATCATGTAATCCCAAAATTACAACCCAAGAAAGGATCCTGTGAATCCCTATGGATTGTTTCCCTGAAGATATTTAAGCCACCGGGCTGCTTTGGCTTGAGTGTCCTCAAGATGGGCATGGGATGGTCACTGGGGTTGGAGTCACCTGGAAGGGTATCAGAAATCACACAAAGGCTGTCTTATGACCTTGTAAACCCTGGTGTGTGTCCTTACATAGAGGACCAGGGACAGGTTTGGTCATAATACCTGCAGAGGGCTACAGCAGACCAAGACATTGGTCAGAGAAAGCCAAGCACAAGTGTCAAGGGAGCAGTAGTAATCACAGAGGAACAGCTAACAACCAGAGAATTTACCAAAAGCCAGGCACTAGGCTGAGTGCTTTGCACACTTTAATTCATTTGCTCTCTTAATCGTCCCGTGAGGTAGGCACCACTACTGACCTCATTATAAAGATGAGAAAACCAAGGCATACAGAGTTGAGGTAGCATGCCTAAATCATGAAGCTAGTATTTGTATCCAGGTCACTGGGTGCCAGATTTCAGGCTCTTAACTGGTTCTTACTACATAAGAAAGAACAAAATTCCACGATGTTTTGCTGGGGAGGCAAAGGCTAACAGTAATTTTTCCAAGTGAATAAAACTAAGAAAAGGTCTGAGAGGGAAAACATGGACTTCCTATCAAATTGTAGACTAACATTATAGTAAAATTCAGGCCAATAAACAAAAAAGCTTTGCACAGCAGAAAACACATTATATATATATATTTTTTTCTGAAGAAGAATCAAGACCACAAATTCTAATAGGCTCGGAAAATGTCAGCAGTCGACTATGTGTAACTAAGGGGAACAAGGTATGTTCTGAGGTGTTCTGTCTTTTCAGGTGTGAGGTTAACAGGATTTCCATGCCTGTTTTCCCAGGGAAGTCCCTGGTTCTTTCTGTTAGAGGCAGACTATGGGACTGAAAAAATGTGGGTCTTCCCCCACGTGGCAAAGCTGTGGTCCCTTTCTCATTACCCTTCCTGTCACCTGGGGCTTCCACCGTCTCCTTGCTGACCTCATCTCTGAGACGCTCCATCCAGGGGCAGAGTAATGGTCTGCAAGTGTGGGTAACATCTCTCGGTGTGATGGGATGAGCTTGCCAATTCCCAGGGGCTGGGACTCATATAGAGGCAGAGATGCTGTGCTGCGGTGTTGGCAACCAAGCAGCAGGGCTAAGCCTTACAGCCAAGGCCCTCTCTGCTCCACCATGTTTCCTCTGCCCGTTTCCTAGCCTGTCCTGGAGAAGGCAAGCTGACAGCGAGGGCAGGTCTTGGTGGTCTCTGGGGCCACCTAACAACATAACTGTGGGCCCAGAAGGCTCTGAGCCTTTGCCCCTTTTCCTCTCCTTGGGCTTCCATGGCCTCCAGCTCCCCAAGCAGAATGCCTTCTGAAAAGCTGGGAGAATCCGGCTACACACTTGGCCAGCTCCTCCGGCAATGGAGGGTCTACAGGTGTCATGGTTTTATTTCAAGTGTCTGCTCATCTGGAACCTCCAGGGAACAAGAACCCCCACTCTGGCATGTGTGGTCCCTGGGAGAAGACCTGGGGCATTGTGCTGTCAAGGGATGTGTTGCAGGATGCAAAAAGAAAAAAAGAGATCTGGTGATGCTAGGCTTGGTGAACAGGATCAGCGGCAAACCGTTGATCAGATCAAAGGCAACAGGACTGAAATAACTATTACCCAGTTGCTTAGCTTTGAAGGATTAAAGAGACACACACGCTGGCTCTCTTTAAGTACAAGGTCTGGTCAAAGAAATCAGGCTGCTCCATCAGCTGCAGACATTTTAGCACAGCCTTAAATGGAACAGAAGCAATTCTGGCTTTGACTCACCTACGCAGTTATCGCAAAGGCTACAGTGAGAGGCACGAGGGGGCCGGAAAATCTTGCAGGTGAAACAATATTTAAGTTTCACAGTCTGGCCATTGATGATGACTTCTTTGGTTCTGGGAGGTGGGCGGTACCCCCTGAACTGGTGCCATTTGCGATATCTGTGGAGAAAAGAAAAAAAAAGAGCACAGGCGCTTAACAGAGCACGTGAACTCTGCAGGATCCTGCCCCCAGGCGGCCTGGAGTCTGCATTTCCAAGTGCAAGGCCCACAGGCACCTCACCCTGACACACAAATGCGGTAGGACATAGAGCGCCGGCCGTCCCACAGCCTTTAAGCTCCTTTGGAGCCTGGGACTGTATTTAGGAATCCAGGCACGTGGGAGAGACCACGTGACTGAGCTCTGGCCAATGGGGTACTGCACACGTGGCCCCGCCCAGTCAATGGGCGCCTCCCCTGAGCCACACCCACTCTTCCCCCATCCATCCCAGGTCACCTTGGAGATACAAACTGGGGGCCCTGAATGACTATGCCCCTGTGACTGCCTCACTGGGCCATACTGTTACTTGTGCACCAAAATCCTTCCCCTGTTAGCATTGTCCTAATTAACGTTGCTCAGTCCCTTCCCTGGAGAAGGAAATGGCAACCCACTCCAGTACTCTTGCCTGGAGAATTCCATGGACAGAGGTGCCTGGTGGTTTACAATCCATGGGGTCGCAAAGAGTTGGACACGACTGAGTGACTAACACACTTTCAGTCCCTAAGTCCTTGACTCTTTGAGACCCTATGGACTATAGCCCACCAGGCTCCTCTGTCCATGGGATTCTCTAGGGAAGAATACTGGAATGGGTTGCCATGCCCTCTTCCCCGGGATCTTCCCAACCTAGGGACTGAACTCACATCTCATACATCTCCTGCATTGACTGCTGCTACTGCTAAGTCGCTTCAGTTCTGTCCTACTCTTCGTGACCCCATGGATTGTAGCCTACCAGGCTCCTCCATCCATGGGATTTTACAGGCAAGAATACTGGAGTGGGTTGCCACTTCCTTCTCCACCTGCATTGGCAGGCAGGTTCTTTACTACTTAGAGCCGCCTGGAAAGCCCCAACTAAATCATTCAATGTACATTTAAAAAAATAATTTCTGTAGTTTATTGTCTGACCAGAATCGTTAATTTTTTTTAGAACCAGTTTTCAAAATGCTGAAGAAAATACTGTTTTTTAAAGTTTCTTTTAATCTTGTAACCTTATAATCTTATAACCTTATAATCTTATAACAGTTCACATAAGAATCACCCAGGGGGCTTCTCAAACTCCCCTAGCACAGAGACCTGCCCCAGATCCAATAAATCAGAATTGCCCCTGGTGACTGTAATGTGCTGTAGGGCTGAGAGCCCCTGCTCCACAGGAAGATAAAACACTCTTTTCATCTAGACCCCTCACAGCCATAAAGAATTGAGGGCAGCTAGCAGCGGAAACAGGAGGCCACGGGTCAATGGAGAAGAGTGAGAATATCCGTGAGGGCTTCAGCTGAGACTCCGCGGCTGATAAACAGGTGGAGCAGAGCCTGGTGGGTGGAGGGAATCTTGGGAAACTTCACGGTGTTCTTCGAAAACAGAGATGGAAACACTTAAGGTAGCTGTTCATTTAACTCAGAAACTGTCAGACAGTGATAGTTGCGATATACTTTTGGTAAATTTCCAAAGTGATAGGAAGGAGTCCCACAATCCACTCAGCTCTCTCCCACCCCCCACCCCACAAACTCAACCTGGGCAGGAATTGCATGGAGAGCTTTCAAAACTACTGATGCTACTGACCCACCCTCAGATATATATATATATATATATTCTGATGTCCTTGGAGGGGTGCAGCCTGCCATCAGAGGTTTCAAGAGCTCCTCATGTATGGAAATTTACAGCCAAAGCTGAGAACCACCATTGCAGGGCCTGGTCACTGTGGTCCACACAGAATCCACAGTGACTGAGAGCTTGCCAGAGACGTGAGCTCTCTCTCAGTCCTGCCCATAGCTACCGAGGTCACCGTGCCCCCTGCCCACCAGGGGGAGGGTGTCACACATCTTGAAGTTTGAGAACCTAGCTCCTGGATGCCTGTAAACACTGCCCATCCACGCATCACGTGCGCCTCATAACCTCACGTGCCTCTGTTTTGTACCCCTATACACTCATGTACATGGTAGAGAGCTAAACTTACAGAACACAGAAACCCAGAAAAACTTTGTGGGCAGGAGGGGGCAGCTTCACACAGCACAGTCAGCCCCCCAAGCATTTTCACATGGAGAACCTGGTGATCGGGAACAGCCAATGGTCTCTGCAGAGCGGCAACCTCAGTGCCTCCAGGCTGCTCTCACTCACAGAATTCACAGGTCATGATTTCAGGAGGTGCCCCATTTACCGCAATCTTTTTTTTTTATCCCCCCTCTCCTAACTATCCAAGACCTTATCATGCTCTTTGCATCTTCAGTTTAGTTCAGTCGCTCAGTTGTGTCCAACTCTTTGAGACCCCATGAACCACAGCACGCCAGGCCTCCCTGTCCATCACCAACTCCCAGAGTTTACCCAAACTCATGTCCATTGAGTCGGTGATGCCATCCAACCATCTCATCCTCTGTCATCCCCTTCTCCTCCCGCCTTCAATCTTTCCCAGCATCAGGGTCTTTTCCAATGAGTCACTGCTTTGCGTCAGGTGGTCAAACTATTGGAGCTTCAGCATCAATACTTTCAATGAATATTCAGGACTGATTTCCTTTAGGACTGACTGGCTTCATTTCCTTGATCTCTTTGAATCTTAGACAATTCTTAAAACAATTTTTTTTTAATTCTTGTAGTGAATGGCATGGAGCAGGGACAGGGAGAGAGTGAGGAACAGCCCTTCTACTTTACCTCCACTGGGACACTCATTCTACTTGGGATAATGAAACAGCGGGACTGTTATTATAAACCAAGGACTCTGGGTGGTCTTGCCAGGCAGGACACCCTCTCTTGGCATATCCCCCACCTGCCTGGCACCCCAGGTGGCTGCCCCATGAAACGTCAGAGTTCAGCAGGCATCAGAGAAGCACCAGCTTCCAAAGCATGTATACTGGGAAGAGGGTGGCATTCCCGACTGATTCTGTGATGAGAAAACAAAGAGGCAACGTGGCTGTGTACTTCCTGGAACATCAGGGTAAAAATAACTGGCTTTGAACACATCGAAGATAAGGTCAGAGCTCTTCCAGTGCCAACAGAATGCCACTGAGGTCTAAATTAATTATGACTTTGCCTCACTGGCCTTATGTCAGCTGTGAAATCTACTGTATCTCTTTAGCTCTTGCAAACATGGAAAACTAGAAAAACTAGGAAAACCAGAGAGTCAGATAGAGGTTTAAAAGTAACAATAACCCAATCAATAACACTTGTGTTACTTTAACCAGAAAAGTTTAAAAAACTGCTTTGCCAAGAAAAATATTTTAAGAAGCAGGGATGACAAACTTATTCACACTAGAATGACTCCTAAAAAAACCCAGTTTTAAGTAGCGAGTGTGCTAATAAGTCTCTTCAGTCGTGTCTGACTCTGCTAGCCTGTGGAGTGTAGCCATCCAGGCTCCTCTGTCCATGGGGTTCTCCAGGCAAGAACACTGAAATGGGTTGCCATTCCCTTCTCCAGGGGGTTTTCCTGACCCAGGGATGGAACCTGGCATTTCAAAAGTCTGCTGCACTGGCAGGTGGGTTCTTTACCACTGGTGCCACCTGGGAAGCTGTATGGTTTACCTTTATAAATGATTCCCTATTTAATATATGCAAAATACTGCACCAGAGGCAATGGAGGACCCATAAACAATAGAGATGTCATGTGAGCAGTGGTGAGTGAGGGGTCCTGCTGGACTGTTTGATGAGCCGTGAGTCCCCGGCCACCCCTGGTCTGCTGTCCTCCCAGCCTTCAGAGCCTGCTTCCTAAGTGCACATCTGGCAATGGAGACCGCCCCCCCCCCCCCCCCCCCCCACCTCCGGCCTCTGGAGAACACCAAGGTCGTCCATGCGGGCTGGTCCTTCTCTTCCTGCCGCACAATCTCACGCAAGTCCGGGGCTGTGGCCTCCTTGAGCCCCAGAATAGGCCCCGCTGTTCAGGCTCCCAGCATCTCTTCTCTGCTCAGGCCATCCTGCCCTCTGGAAGTGCCTCGTCCTAGAAGGTCCACTTCAAGCCTCTCCTGTGCAAACGCGCTGAGGGCACTTGCTTCCCTGGGCTCTCACTGCACTTGACTGTGTGTTTATCCAGCCAACAGATCTGTGTCATGCTCGTAGGTGCCAGCCGGGTGCTGGGAGCTGGGGATGTTACAGGAACTTAATAGCTGGAGAGGCTCGCAGGCTCAAGGGGAGACCCTCTACCGGGGCGGTGACCATGAGGGTTTATCTCCGAATCTTCCCCCAGACGTGGTGCCAGGAGGGGGATGAGGCCTGACCGCTTTCATGTTCCCGCTGTCCTGCAGAGGGTCCAGCACACAGTAGGCCTCCAGGAACTGCCTGCCAAATGGAAGGCCAGTTGTCCTAGCTGGTCTGGAGGAAGGATGCAGGAAGCATGGGGTCAGCGTCCCTGGTCCTGCACGCCCACCAGTCAGAGTCACACAGCTTGGGGACTCACCCCGCCCCAGGAGCTCCTCTCTCAAGGTCCTTTTGAGGCTGTTGCTTCTCTTTACTGGTCCTCTCTCTCTCTTTCTAAAAACATTTGGCTGCTTCAGGTCTTAACTGTGGCATGCAGGATCTCTTTAGTTTCTCCAAGGCATGTGGGATCACAGGTCCCCAGCCAGGGACTGAACCTACATTCCCTGCATCGCAAGGCAGATTCTTAACAACTGGACCACCAGGGAAGTCCCTTCACATGTCCTCCTCACATCTTTTGCTGGTCCAGAGACACATTTAGTCATCGCCACCTGGAAGGGGCAGGCAACATAGGTAGCTGTGTATCTCAGTTCAGTTCAGTTCAGTCTCTCATGTCCAACTCTTTGCAACCCCATGGACTGCAGCATGCCACGCTTCACCATCCATCACCAACTCCTGGAGTTTCCTCAAACTCATGTCCATCGAGTCCGTGATGCCATCCAACCATCTCCTCTGCCATCCCCTTCTCCTCCTGCCTTCAATCTTTCCCAGCATCAGGGTCTTTTCCAGTGAGTCAGTTCTTTGCATCAAGTGGAGAAGGTATTGGAGCTTCTGCTTCAGCATCAGTCCTTCCAATGAATATTCAGGACTGATTTCATTTAGGATGGACTGGGTGGATCTCCTTGCTGTTCAAGGGATTCTCAAGAGTTTTCTCCAACGCCACAGTTAAAAAACATCAATTCTTCGGTGCTCAGTTTTCTTTATAGTCCAACTCTCATATCCCTACATGACTACTGGAAAAACCATAGCTTTGACTAGACGGATCTTTGTTGGCAAAATGACGTCTCTGCTTTTTAATATGCTGTCTAGGTTGGTCATAGCTTTCCTTCCAAGGAGTAAGCGTCTTTTAATTTCATGGCTGCAGTCACCATCTGCAGTGATTTTGGAGCCCCCAAAATAAAGTCTGTCACTGTTTCCACTGTTTCCCCATCTATTTGCCATGAAGTGATGGGACTGGATGCCATGATCTTAGTTTTCTGAATGTTGAGTTTTAAGGCAACTTTTTCACTCTTCTCTTTCACTTTCATCAAGAGGCTCTTTAGCTCTTCTTCTCATTGTATTTCAGGGTACCTCCAAATTGTTGTTTCTTTCACATAATACATTCAACTGTTGCCCCAGACCAATGGCTTCCTAGCGTGCCCAAATAAAAGGCAGATGGGATCATGGAGCCTTGAAACCCAAGTCTTCAAACACCCACCTGAGGACAAAATACATGCCCCTTCGACATTCGGACTGGCAGCAGTGGCCGGTCATGACCTGCTCCTCAGCTGGAAGGATGATAAACACAAGGGGCTGCATCTCGGGGCCCAGTGGGGGAGTTCCCGATCTAATCCTCAGTTGCTCTGTGGTTTGGGTTTTGGCTTTGGCTGTTGACCACAGTGGTGCCTCTGCTTCTTAGACCTGCTCTTTGTGGTTTACAATGCAGCTGTTGAAAAAGAATAGTCAAAGTCTGCAGTAGCTAATGGGTAAAGAACACTAGCATTTGGGGGGAAGAAACCTCTAACAGTTCTGCAAGTTTATATGAGTCAGTGTTTTTCAAGGACGTTTTTATACACTAGCATTTTGAAAAAAATCTTAAAAGGTTGAAATGGTCTTCTGCTTCATAAAGTCCTTGCCCCCACCACCCCTCCAAATGGCTGGGAGTTGTTGGTACAGGGGCAGAAACAGCCACAGAATCTCTGTCTAGTATTAACCTCACAGTCAGCCTACAGGCAAAGAGTTAGGAGAGCTGGGGAGAGGGGATGGGAGGCTGGTGTGTTCAGGGACACAAAATGGCCTGCTCACTAGGCTTTTCACTCATGGAGAAATCCTGGGCTTCCAGAGGTCTTAAGTAAGTTGTTTGTTAATATATGCCTATTTCAAAGCCACTCTCCAAAAAGCAAGCCATCTTTTCTTGGGAGAAATCAGAGTGCTAACACGCTGAGAGACCCATTTGTCTACCGTCTGATTTAATCCTGCCCCAAATTCAGGGGGAAAATGGATGACCTTTAAAAGTTGCTGAAATCCACCATGAAAAGTAATGCAACTCCATTTTTTTTTTTTTGCCCACACTGGGCAGCATGTGGGAGCTAGTTCCCTGACTACGGATTGAATCCATGCCCCCTACAATGGAAGTATGGAATCTTAACCACTGGACCGCCAGGGCAGTCCCTGAAACTCCAGTTTTTAAAAATGCATACGGGGAAAAAAAAAAATCCCAATTTGCAAAAAAATGTAGATTAAGATTCTTTTCCTTTATCAAAAAGATGTAGAATGGCATCATACCCTGATGTACAGGTGTTTTACAGACCATTCACTAGCTGACAGCCTGTCTACCAGAGCGGGAAAAATGAAGATAAAGCATCTCTGCATTAGGATACAGTCACGGGAACCGTATGATCTGCTTCATATGGAATCCTCCATGACGATACCGATTGCATGTGCTGGAGGACAGCTGTTGGATCTAACGAACCTGCAGTTTTCATAAGACTCATTTCATTGACGCTCTGAAGCATCTGGGACACAAACTACCCAACCTTGGAATGGTTGATCTATCACAAGATGGCTATTTTTGGAGCCATTTAAAGCAATCTCTTAGCTAACAGTTTGTAAACTTCCAAGTTTACAGAAAAATATTAACAATGACGATGTCAGACAAGTCAACCTCTATTATTTTAAGTGCTTGGGAGAAAAAGCAGGAGAAATGCTGTTCTGTCTACAGATATTTGGTTAGGTTTCCACTCGAGACAGTAAAAATGTGGACTTTTTCTCACAATTATTTTGGCTGGCAGCATCTTTACTTCCACAAATATTTAAATACAGAAAGGCATATGAGGGTTCATGGAGGGTGACAGTCCTCTCCCTCCAGTTAAAAGCTTTGCCAAGTCCAGCCTGGATGGGAGGGTGGTTTGGGGAAGAATGGATATATGAATGTATGGCTGAATCCCTTGAAACTACCACAACATGGTTTGTTAATCGGCTATACCCCAATACAAAATAAAAACTTAAAAAATAAAAGCTTTGTAAGTCACTTTGTCTTAAACATTTGCCTTCAAGAACTGAAGCTGATGCCTGAGTTAAGGCTCAGGCAGGCCGAGTTTCAAAGCTGAACAACATGTCGGGCAGTCAGGGGGTATCCTTTCCTTAGGGGAGCTCATCCCAAGGAGAGGCAGACAGTGTCTGCAAAGCCAGACCGAGAGAACGAGGGAAGCCGACATGGGGGGCTAGAGGCAAGGGCAGGCCCTGTGTCGCCGGAATGAGTGCTGCAAGGAATGGAAGACACGTGATATCCAAGGCCAGGCACACTTTCCAGAGAGTTCACTCAACACCCACGAGAGTTGGAGGCACCCTGGCGGGCAACACAGACCGTCAAGGAGACCTGGTCCCTGCCTTCAAAGAGTCTGCAGTCTAGTGGAGGAGACAGATATGAATTATAATCACACGACTGACTGCTTGTCATGCACAGATGAGTCAGAATAGCAGGGAAGGCTGCCGGGTGTGGGGCCTCTTCCCATAAGAGGTGGCATTGGAACCAGGATCTGAAGGACCACTGAGTTGGGCTTCCCTAGGCAACATGTGTGTGTCGTGGCGGGGAGGCTACTTGGTTGTGTATGTATGTATGTGTGTATGAGTGTGCATGCACACTGGGAGTGGGAGCAGGGCGTTTTGGGTAAGAGAGTAAGTAACTTGTTCCTAGTCCTGAGACTGGAGCCAAGTGGTATATCTGGAATCCAAGGGAGGCCAGTGTGACCAGGATCAGAATGAACAGGGGACAGTTATGGGGGAGGAGGCCGGGGCTAGATGGCCCAGAGTCCTGTAGTCAGGTTTGGGGTGTTGGCCTTCAGCCTAAAAGCAAAAGGAAGCTTGATTGTTAGTCTCACGTCAGCTTGGCTAAGCTCTGTGCCCAGATGTTCATCAAACACCAGTCTAGGTGTCACTTTGCAGGTAATTTTAGGTGAGACGAGCATTTAAATCGGTAGACTTCAAGTAAAGCAGATTGTGGGCCTCAGCCAATCAGTTGCAGGCCTTAAGAACAAAGATGGAGGTTCCCCAATGCAGAAGAAATTCTCCTCGAGACGGCAACGTAAGAAACCTCCTCTGGGTCTCCAGCCTGCTGCCCAGAGTAATTTGGACTGAAGACTACAACAACTCTTGCCCGACTTTTCAGCTTACCCAACAAATTTCACTTGCCAGCCCCTACAAGTGCATGAGCCAATTCCTTAAAAAGAAATCTATGGATTTATTTTTCTATAACTCCTGTTAACTATAGCTCCTGTTGGTTCTTTTTCTCCAGACAGAGAATCCTAACATAGAAGCCAAGAAGAGTTCTATGCTATGTAGGAATTAAAAATATCACACTGAATACAGTTTCAAAGATGGATTGGGTTCGTGGGGGAGGGAGAAGCAAGATGGATTTAAGACCAGTTAGAAGGGATTTGAAATACAAGCTAGAGATGAAATCGGTCTGCAACATGGTGGTGCTGTGACGATGGAGAGAAATAAATGGATTAAAGAAATATTGAAATGGCAACATCAGTTATCTCCTTGCAAGGAGATCAAAGCAGTCAATCCTACAGGAAATAAGTCCTGAATATTTATTGGAAGGACTGATACTGAAGCTCCAATACTTTGACCACCTGATGCGAAGAACTGACTCATTAGAAAAATCCCTGATGCTGGGAAAGATTGAAGGCAGGAGGAGAAGGGGACAACAGAGGATGAGATGGTTGGATGGCATCACAGACTCAATGGACACGAGTTTGAGCAAGCTCCAGGAGTTGGTGATGGACAGAGAAGCCTGGTGTGTTGCAGTCCATGGGGTCACAGAGTCAGACATAACTGAGTGACTGAACTGAACTGAACATCAATTATTAACGGACGTGGTAAACAAGTGACCAGGATGAGCTTCAGGGTTTGTGGGAAGGTACAGTGAGGATGGGAGATCACCTCCTGGTATTAAGCGGGAGGAATCACCATACGGGCAGGTGTGTATATAGACCAGGACTTCAGAGGAAGGGCCAAGGCTGGAGATAAATGTCCGACAGTGAGATGGGGGAAGAAGGTAACGTCAGAAGGTGTGGGAAGGCGAGAGAGCCAAGGGCTGAGCTTTGAGGTGCTCACTCCTATGTTTAAAAGCAAGGAGTGCCCAGCGGATGGAAGGAGGGCACAGTGTGGCTGCATCCCTTAGTGTGAGCCACCCACTCTCAGGAAAACCCGAATACTGGGTTTCCTTCAGGAGACTGAGCATCAGCACAGCAAAGACGCAGGAGAGGAAGCCCAGGCTTTCCCCAGCATGCTTAGCTCACCGGCCATCCGAGGACAACCCCGTTCTGCAGTGCGGGGCAGGGAGCCGATATGTCGTGTGGCACACCAGCAGAGGAAATGAGATGCAAGAGATGGGAGCTGGTGGGGACCTTGGGAAAAAAAGGGTGAGGCTGTGAGAGACGAGTGGATGCCAGGGTGGAGCGGGAAGCAACTGCACCTCCTTGGGGCTGGACCGAGAGCCCTGGAAACAAACCAGATTGCCAACTGGTGAGAGGGGATTAACCATCATGCCCACGTGCATGGAGATGGCAAGAGCCTGAGGCTGGCCACCATAAGAGACCACAGACTTGCCCTCAAATGGAGAAGAGTCATCTAAAGATGTAGAGATCTAGAGAGGAATTCCCAAGCAGGGATGAAGGTACCTACGACAAATTCCTGGGGATGGGGAGCTGCAAGGGGACCTAGCATCTTCCATAAAAGAGACTGGCCTGCCTGCTGGAGGCACAGGTGATGGGGGTGCTGGGTACCAACTTTATTCCACTGAGGCTCAAACCTGTTCTGGTGTCCCACCTTCAGGAGCACAGCAGGGCCAGCAAAGCTGGCTGCAGGGACCATGGCTGCCTAGGAAGTCCTTAGCGATCGGACTGAGGACTTCAGATCCAATCGGGGATCTTCAGATCAGATCCCCGAACTGAACAGGGCAGGAGCCATGCTCTCTGGTTCTGAGAGGGAGGGACGCCAAGCCCCTCACCTGCATAAATTGAGAAGTCAGGAGTGGTGGGAATGCTTACATTGTGAGCTCCGACAGGCGAAGAAGGGGGAAATGATGAGTGTAAAGGGCAAACCCACATTTTATACAGAGGCTCGGGCTTGACCTTGCCTCCTCTGCACGCGGTTTTGAGTTACAGGAGGTAATTGCACTTAAAAACCGCAGAGGAGTGGGGCTTCTTCTAGATCTGGTCATCAGAAGGCTTGTGGGCTGGATCTCCTTTCGAGGAGAACTTTGTCAAGAAAAGAACATTTGTCAGATAAGAATTTTAATAGGCATTTCTTAGCCCCATGAGAACTTGACTACTTAGGACTTTAACAAGAGATTGAGAAAAACACAATAGAAGTATTTGTAGAGAATTGGGCAAAGCAAACTTTTTCTGTCTACTTCATAGAAAACAGAAAAGGTAGCCTCAAAGAATGAGCTCAAGGTGCTACTCAGTGCTGGCTTCATTTATTCACTCATTTGAATATATATTAGGTACTTCAGTTCAGTTCAGTTCAGTTGTTCAGTCCTGTCCGACTCTTTGCAACCCCATGAATCACAGCACACCAGGCCTCCCTGTCCATCACCAACTCCTGGAGTTCACCCAAACCCATGTCCATCGAGTTGGACATCAAGTTGGTGATGGCATCCAAGCATCTCATCCTCTGTCGTCCCCTTCTTCTGCCTTCAATCTTTACAAGCATCAGGGTCTTTTCCAGTGAGTCAGCTCTTCGCATCAGGTGGCCAAAGGATTGGAGTTTCAGCTTCAACAAACCTCAGTCCTTCCAATGAACACCCAGGACTGATCTCCTTTAGGATGGACTGGTTGGATCTCCTTGCAGTCCAGGGGACTCTCAAGAGTCTTCTCCAACACCACAGTTCAAAAGCATCAATTCTTCGGTGCTCAGCTTTCTTTATAGTCCAACTCTCACATCCATAGATGACCACTGGAAAAACCATAGCCTTGACTATACGGACCTTTGTTGACAAAGTAATGTCTCTGCTTTTTAATATGCTGTCTACGTTGGTCATAACTTTCCTTCCAAGGAGTAAGCGTCTTTTAATTGCATGGCTGCAATCACCATCTGCAGTGATTTTGGAGCCCAGAAAAATAAAGTCAGCCACTGTTTCCCCATCTATTTCCCATGAAGTGATGGGACCAGATGCCATGATCTTCGTTTTCTGAATGTTGAGCTTTAAGCCAACCTTTTCACTCTCCACTTTCACTTTCATCAAGAGGCTTTTGAGTTCCTCTTCACTTTCTGCCATAAGGGTGGTGTCATCTGCATATCTGAGGTTATTGATATTTCTCCCGGCAATCTTGATTCCAGCTTGTGTTTCTTCCAGTCCAGCGTTTCTCATGATGTACTCTGCATAGAAGTTAAATAAGCAGGGTGACAATATGCAGCCTTGACGTACTCCTTTTCCTATTTGATCCCTGGTCAGGGAACTAGATTCCCTATGCCGCAGTTAAGATCCAGCATGCCACAGCGATGATCCAAGATCCTGTGTACTGCAACTAAGACTCAGGACAGCCAGATAAGTAAATATTTAAAAAAAGATCAACCAAACAAATAACTTTTGATAATAGATCTTAAACTTGGCTGATGATCAAGATCACCTAGAGCAGCGATTCTCAACCTACTTGTCTTGTGTTGTGGTTCCAGTAAGCACAGATAGAAAAATACCATGAGAGATAATAGCTGTGGTCTGCAGTGGAAGCCAAGCTCAGGTAAGGAAGGCCCATTAAATTAAACTTCATTAAAGGGGAGGCTTGGTCCCGTGTGTGCTCTCATACAATTCAGGAGATGCGGAGATGCCTATGAGGATGAGCTTTGTGACTGTGAATGGCAAACATCAGCATTCATTCTATTGCAAAAATAATTCCACGGGTATAAATCCAGATAGTTCTGAAAGCATACATTCCTGAAAACAGGACCACTGAATGGCACCGATGAAGAGAGTCTTTTTTTTTTTTTTTTTGATCCAATGGAGAAAATAGGCCTTAATTTCTCCACATTGAAACTATGACAATTTGGGTGCCTGTAGTTCAAGGGCATTGTAGGTCATGGAAAGACCCTGAACTGTCAAATGCTATGATGTTGATAATTATCAAATTTCTTTTTGGGAGGGTCTGTCCAAATTCTATAGGGCAAAAGTATCTCTACCTAATCTATCTATCTATCTATGTGTGTACACACACACACACACACACACACACACACTCACTAATTAGCACAATTAAAGAAAGGAGAAAAAGAAAGTGCTTAGTAGCTATGATCTTTTTAAACTGAGTTAATTCAAAACATGCTCAAAGGAAAATGAAAATTAATGACTATTTTTTTTTTTTTTTTGCCATACTGTTTCTTTTCCCACATGGATGGCAAAGACTTACCCTTAAACAAAAACAAAATAAAGATGGCTTTGTCCTTGCAAAGTTTTAATTTCCCTCAAAATTGGTCAAAGTTCTCTGAACACACACAGAAAACTGCTGTGCTGCATAAATGAAAATCAATTCTTCTACTGAAGGCCAGAGCGAGAAATATTTGTGTTTCTACTCCATGGGGCACAGTTTCTGCACTGTCAGAAGCTACTAAATATTGTACAATGATAGAGATCAATTTGGGTTGTCAGTGTTTGCAATATTATAACACAAGGAGATGAGAACAAAGGTGAAAACAGGGCTCTAGAGATCACTCGAGGACAGGGCGGTGCGTCACCATTATCACCAGGAAAATCTGATCAGCTTTTATTGAAATCTGACTGGCATTAACATGAGGGCAGTAGCAAGGATGCAAGAACCAGCTTATATCTCATTCTGTACAATAATAAGATTTTATCTTTAGCACTGAGGAAAAGAAAATTAAGGATGGAAGTACAGAACTAGTGGATACTATTTATAAATATACTATTCCTTAATAAAAAATGCTCATCCACTATGATCATATACTCTTTTATTTTTAGTCAACACAGGATGGTTAAAATGAATAAGAATCTTGAGTAAGCTGACTATTATAAACCAATCTATCTATCAACACATTTCATAAGGTTTAGAATATATTATATGAGCAACAACCATTTGGAAACTATAAGGGGGATAGAATCCTATTTACAACAGAAAAAAGTCACAAAATTCTAGGAATAAACCTAACTCCCCGAAATAGGAGGGAGATCTCATGAAGAGAACTATAAAACAAATATAGAGACTTGAAGGAGATTTTTAAAAACATGGAGAGACATTCTCTGCCTAGTTTACTTCATGTATCTATTACACTGCCAAGCAAAGTCTCAATATAATTTGGGGAAATTTCGACAACCTGGAAAAAAATGATTCTAAGTTCCATCTGGAAGAATACACAGGTGACAATATTTGCAAAAGTAAAATAATGAGGGGAAATAATTGTCCTGATTGGGGTGGGGGATAAAAACATTGAAACAAAATAGAGCATTCCCAAATAGATGTAAATTCTATGAGATTCTGTATCTGATATAGAATTTCAAATCAGCAGGGTAAGCAAGGATTATCCAATAAATGGAATCAGGATAAACAATCTTTTAGGGGGAAAAATCTAAAGTTGGAGCCGTACCTCAAATCTTATACCAAGGATTTAAATGTAAAAAAATAAAAAGGTACAAGAACCAGAAAAATATACATAAATTTAAGATTTGGGGGTTGGGGAAACCCTTTCTAAATATATGACAAGGTAGCATACATAAGGAAAAGATGTTCTGATTAAAGTTTTAAAATCTGTATGTCAAAAAACTCCATAAAATGCAAATTATAAATTACAAATATATTTGTTTTCATATGTAACAAAGGGTAGTATCTTTAAAGAGCTCTTGCAAATGATTAGGAAAAAGGCAAATATTCCAATTAAAAAAATGGGCAAAAAGAATGAACAGGCAACACACACACACACAAAGAAGGAAAAGGGGCAGTAAATACATTTAAGAAGTTCGTGGTTTGCTCCTCCCAGTTTCAAAGAAATGAAGTCAAAGTTTAGTTGCATTTATTTTAATTTGTCTGCACCAGGGTCTTCTCTGCTGTGTGTGGGCTCTTTAGTTGCATTCATTTTAATTTGTCTGCACCAGGGTCTTCTCTGCCGTGTGTGGGCTCTTTAGTTGCATTCATTTTAATTTGTCTGCACCAGGGTCTTCTCTGCCTTGTGTGGGCTCTTTAGTCGAGGCATGAGGGATTTAGCTCCCTGACCAGGAATTGAACCTGGGCCCCTGGACTAGGGGTACAGAGTCTTAACCACCAAACAACCAGACAAGTACCCAGAAGTTAGTTTTAAATGATAACATTTAGCATCAGTGAGAGAAAGGAGAACAGACATCTCATTACTTTTTGGGTGAATATAAATTAATATTACCTCCTGAGGAATAAGTTGGCTACATATCTCAAAACCATAACAATGTAATATATTCTTTGGCCCAGCACTCTTAGGCCTTTTGACCTAAGGGAAGCTTTCAGGAATATTGATTGCATCACTGCTTTTTATTATTAAAACTGAGAACAACTTAAATGTCAGTAGAGGACATTGGTTAAAAGAATTATGACATAGGATCATACAGTGGATGGCTATACACCCATTATAGATGGAGGCGAATGGTTCATAGCACATTAAGAGGGAGAAAAAGATCTGTTTCAAAACAGTAATGCACAACGTGAGCCCATGTTTGTGTAAAAATACATTACTCGGAGAAACAAAACTAGGAAACATCAGATCTTAACCACGGATATACCCGATTCGTAGGATGAATGAAATACATTTAAATCTATGTAAGTTAAAATCTATTTTTCCTTTTGTGCTTATAAAGGCTTCCACAATCAACATATATTATTACTTTGTAAAGAAAAAAAATTTTACTCTTAAAACAGAGTTTGGAAAGAGGCATAGAATATTTGTGAGGGGATTGAGAAGACTCTGGCTCCCAATGTGTCATAAAATGAGATGTCAATGGACATATATGCTGCTTTGAAAAACAGTTATGAGTTCACAAATTTATTCAGTAATTTAAAAAAGATGTCCTCTCTACCTCTTCTAAAGATGGGTTGTGAGATATTTTTTAGATTTTTTCCCTCATTCCTGAAACTCTGTAGAAGGAGGTTATTTGACTCATCGGGGGCCATGTGTAGCTCATAGAATTTTAATTCTCCTTCTAATCTTCTGGCAGCCACAGACTGCCACACGGGGCCAAGTCACAAAATTAGCTCACTTACTTAGCATAGATTATCTCAGCATAACATTTATCTCACGCTACTGGGCAGAGCATTCTTTCAGCTGCCAAAATAACTGTCCAGATTTGCGCCATGAGGAAGCAAGAGGAAAAGTGCTTTTTCCTGGGAGTCAAGAGACCAAGTTACATTTTCCACGCCTGCCATCACCGAGTGACTTAACTCTCCTGGGTTACTCCAGTCTGTATAACAGGGAACTGGAGAGATGACCGGTGAGTTTCCTAACTGTTTTGGGGTATAGGGCTGACATTCCCCAACTTTCAGATTCCACTTTGCTTTGTGCTTTTCCATGTGCATGTGACTAAGTTTGAATAACGCTAAATAACTTGCCTGTGTTCTCCGTGAACTCATTTCTCGTATTCCTGCTTTAGTCCCACAAGCAGATGGTAAACGGGTTGAAGGCACACCATAGGTAAGCACTTAATAAATGCGTGTTCATCTGGATCGCTATCAAACCAATAACCTCAAATCACCACCTTTCCATTTACCATGATTAAAATAAAATTATTCAAATCCTCTTACTCTGGGTTGTGTCCCTGAGGACACGATGTGATTCCTTTACTAAAAATACCAGCACCAAGAGCTCGCCCACCAATCTCTAGCATCTCACGCTCACCATGATGGGCCCACAGCAGTCCTCAAAGGCCCAAACCTCTGAGTTCTCCAGGGTCAGGTCTGAAAAATGATCAGGCCATGGGAAATCAGGCAAGAGGAGCTGCATCTACCTTTGCCCCTAAGATTAGCAGTAGTGACTTTGTCTGCCCTTACTGGTGCTCAACATGACTTCAATAAAGAACTATACACGTGTGCGTGCTAAGTCACTTCAGTCGTGTCTGACTCTCTGTGACGCTATAGACTATGTAGCCCACCAGGTTTCTCTGTCCATGGGATTATCCAGGCAAGAATACTAGAGTGAGTTTCCATGCCCTCCTCCAGGGGATCTTCCTGACCCAGGGATCGAACCCGTGTCTCCTGCATGGAGGCAGCTTCTTTACTGCTGAGCCACTGAGGAAACCGACAAAGGACTATAAGCACCGAGAAATAAAAATGTGTGAGTGGAACAGAATTCAGGTAATTTATTTACGAGTAAGCACTTTGCAGTCGATGGCAGCATAGTCTAGATTTTGACACAAAGAAAACCAACGATGTCATTTTTCTTTGTTTTCTTTCCGAAGAAAAGGAAGCTCACAATGTGACTTGCAGTCAAAGTCAACAGCTCACTGAACATCTTTTGGACAAGAAGGGAATTCAGCATCTAGTTCTGAAGATGAGCATGTACTAGTCAGTCAATAATAAAATATATATTATTTTAAAAATACACATGCACCCTATAAAAGTTTCTAGAGGCCTACAATTTTCCAGCCACACACTCATATCAATGCCTCTGAATGTGATGATGGTTTTTTCCCTCCCTCTGGCACATCTCGTGACTCGCTCAGGTCCCCAGCTTGGCTGGCATGAAGAGTGAGTGAGAATCTGACAAGTAATGCCTTTTGCCTCTGATTATCCAAGGGAAGCCCCGTTCCCATTGCCCAATAGCAAGCAGACACCAGCCGAGACCACCGCAGAACAACAGTTTTAACTCTCAAGAATGTGATGCTTGATATATTTTTTTTAATTATCTGGTCAGCAGGGTAGGAATTTCTTAATTCTTTTGTCAACTGGAAAAAAAATAGGACAGAGAAATTCTTCGAGTTCAGCCCAATTTCATTTCTGTGGGGGCCCTGACGATCCCAGATGGAAGCATGGCCCAGTCTGTTCTCGCCCTCAAGCTGGCCTGGACACTAAGGTCTCCTCCCTGGGACAGAGCTGCTCAGAAGGGGCCCCTCAGAGTGACTCCAGGCACACCTGGAGCCCCTTAGCTGACCAGAGTGCCTTGTGTTTCAATTTTAATCAGGCTTCTAGAAAAGTCCCAGAATTGCAGTGCAGCCCCACAAACTGGAAGAGCCCAGAAGTTTGGCTTTCAGAGGCCCTCAGCTGCTTGTCTTTGAAACAGAGTGGGTGGGTGGCGGACAATCCCCACCCCCCATTTGCTGCCCATACCAGTTCCTGCACAGCTGGACCACGGGAGCACCAGGCTGAGTCTCTGGCTCCCCAAGCACTTGGTCCTGGACAGGCCAGCCAGGCGGTAAATAACCCACCTGCTAATGTAGGAGACATAAGAGACACAGGTTTGATCCCTGGGTCAGGAAGATCCCCTGGAGGAGTGCGTGGCAACCCACTCCAGTATTCTTGCCTGGAGCATCCCAAGGACAGAGGGGCCTGGAGGGCTACAGCCCATAGGGTCACAAAGAGTCAGACCTGACTGAAGTGACTCACATGCACACGTGAACAGTGTTAATAAATGGAGCTGCCTGGCCTGTACAATTCCTCGCAGGGTGTCTGTCTACTAGGCATTTCTCAAGAACCAGGAACTGGAAATAAGGCAAGAGCACACGTTCTCCCTTTATGCAGAAGAAATTCCGCTGGGAGTTGGGGGTGGCGAGGACACTTCCTCTCCCATCCGCGTGGTCAGAGCGGGGCAATGGAAGAGCCCACCACTCGTGGGTGCTTTCACCCAGACCTGCCCTGGCTCCTCTTCCAGCATGGAGCTGGGGGAAGAGGCAGGTTCCTTCCCAGCCCAGCTGAGCTGGGGTAAGGTCTTTCTAGAAAGTACTCTCAGATGCTGCCATGTCGTTCTCTGTGGGTCAGGCGTTCCTCTGTCCAGGCCTTGGGTCAGCTTTCTCCTTCCCTTCCAGACTCCAGACTTATATCTGGGGCAAGCAGTCTATCCTACTCTCCTAGAAATCCCAGGGTGTGCTCCAGTACCTGGTATCTGGGAGACACTCTGTGGGTCCTGAGATGACAGACCCTCATGTCTGAGTGGTCCAGGCATCAGCTGCCCAGGGTGTGCTCCAGTACCTGGTATCTGGGAGACACTCTGTGGGTCCTGAGATGACAGACCCTCATGTCTGAGTGGTCCAGGCATCAGCTGCCCAGGGTGTGCTCCAGTAGCTGGTATCTGGGAGATACTCTGTGGGTCCTGAGATGACAGACTACTCATGTTTGAGTGGTCCAGGCATCAGCCAGCCTGCCTCTCTCTCTTTCACCTCCTGGGCAGCCACCTGCCAGGAACAGAGCAGTTTCTGAGGGGTCCTGGTCTTTTCCCTGACTTGAGAGGTGTGGAGTGTAGAGGGAGGTAGGAGGTGGTGAGGGGATGATGGGTGGGGTCCTCACTCAATGGCTTCCTGGCTTATGTGTCTTCCATCCTCTGAGATCAGCATCACATCCCCCAGTGCTGTCTGAGCTTCACACGTGTGAGATGCTCCATATGCACTGGTGATACGTAAAGTCAGTGACACTGGATACCCGGGTGGCACTAGCTATAAATAACCCGCCTGCTAGTGCAGGAGACATTAAGAGATGCAGGTTCAATCCCTGGGTCAGGAAGATTCCCCTGGAGGAGGGCATGGCAACCCACTCCAGTATTCTTGCCTGGAGAATCCTATGGACAGAGAAGCCTGGAGGGCTACAGTCCATAGAGTCACAAAGAATTGGACATGACTAAAGTGACTTTGGAAGTAATGATGCTAAAGCTGAAACTCCAGTACTTTGGCCACCTCATGCGAAGAGTTGACTCATTGGAAAAGACTTTGATGCTGGGAAGGATTGGGGGCAAGAGGAGAAGGGGACAACAGAGGATGAGATGGCTGGATGGCATCACCAACTCGATGGACCTGAGTTTGAGTGAACTTCGGGAGTTGGTGATGGACAGGGAGGCCTGGCGTGCTGCAATTCATGGGGTCGCAAAGAGTTGGACACAACTGAGCGACTGAACTGAACTGAACTGAAAGTGACTTGGCACACAAGCACACACAGGTAGTGGGCCTCAAGCATTATTTTGTAAAAGGCTCGCCTGGAGGATGTGCTAGAAGCAGACCTCCAGGCCATAATCTCCTAGATGCTCTGATCTGTGGGCTCAGGAGGAGGCCTGGGAATCTGCATTCTAATGCGCAGTTTAGGTGAGACACCCAGGGAGTTCTGCAGACTCAGGGTGACAGACAGCAGCTCAGACTCCCCTCTCCCACTGGGTGTGATGTGCCAAGGTCAGGCAACGAGTCTAGTAAATATTGGTTGCAATGACACCAGCTAGAGTTTATGTAATGACATTTACTTTTTTTTCCTGATTATGAAAGTAGCATATTGTCATGATAGAGAATTTGGAATATCAGAAATACATGAAGAAAAAACATGAAAACTTAAGATAATTTTTGGGAATTCGGAATTCCTGGACTGTCCATTGATTAGGACTCTGTAATATCATTGCCAAGGGCCTGGGTTCAATCCCTGGTCAGGGAACTAAGATCCTACAAGTTGCTCAATGTGGCCAAGAAAAGAAAAAGGGGGACTTCCTTGGTGGTTTATAAGATTAAGACTCTGAGCTCCCAATGCAGGGGGCCTGGGTTCAATCCCTGGTCAGAGAACAAAGATCCTACATGCCACACAGAAAGGCCAAAAATAAAAAAATAGAAAAAATAAAATAGTCTAATCCAAGGTAAAGATAAATATCTTTTTTTAAAAAATCATGGTCAATCCAACTGCAAAAACTTCTGTTTATATCTTTACCAGTCATTTTGCTATGCACATATTAACATTACACAGGACATACAATTTTATATTTTGTGTATCTTAATTTTACATTGTGTTGAGATCTTTTCCATAGTCATTATGTATTTTCAAAATTAGTGTTTTAATGACTTCCTTCGTAACAGTCATCACAGAAGCATACAATACTTCATTTATCCATTTTGTTACTGGTGTACATTTAAGCTCCAAATGCTTTTTGTTGTTTAGTCGCTTAGTCATGTCCAACTCTTTGTGACCCCATGGACTGTAGCCCGACAGGTTCCTCTGTCCTTGGGATTTTCCGGGCAGGAATACTGGAGTGGGTTGCCATTTCCTTGCCCAGGGGATCTTCCCGACCCAGGGATGGAACCCAAGTTTCCTGCCTTGACAGGTGGATTCCTTATCACTGAGCCACCAGGGAGGCCTAATTCTTTAGACTGTTATAAATAACTCTACAGTGAGTATCCTCATATTTATTTTTCATGTAAGGTTTAAATTTTGCTCCCTGAAGTTCCATGAAGTGGGCTCTATTTCAATTTCCTTTCAGATTGTATTCCTTCTTCCATCCTGTTATTTTGGTTCTCACATTCATCTCTAAAACTTTTAACAATGAGGAAAGACACCTCCTAAGGCTCCAATGAGTTCCAGGCCTTTAAAAACTTTTCTTCTAGACTCCTTTCTGGGTAAAACTTGTATAACTGGTAGCCTGCAAAATAGTGCTCATGTGAGGAGGACCTGGGGCTTGAACTGAGGGAACACAGAACAGTGAAATTAGTGATCTGAATATTGAGAATTGAGAGGGGCTTCCCAGGTGGTGCTAGTGGTAAAGAATCCTCCTGCCAAGGGAGGAGACACAGGAGACACAGGTTCGCGATCCCTGGGTGGGGAGGATCCCCTGGAGGAGGACAGGCAGCCCACGCCAGTATTCCTGCCTGGAAAATTCCATGGACAGAGAAGCCTGGTGGGCTACAGTCCATGGGGTCGTAAAGAGTTGGACAGGACTGAGCGCCTGAGCACACAGATATTGAGAAATGAGAAGCATACGTGGACGACGACAGCACTTTTCTTCTAAGAGCAGAGAGCATCCGAGCGGGGAGGCGGCCGGCTAACTGCTCTGCACCGACGCCATGGGCACCGCGGCTCCTGACGGTGGCCAGGCAGCCAGGAGCCGGGGCTGAACCCTGCTTGTGGCTTCTGATGGCCAAGTGTGTCCCGTGAATCACCTCCGAGATCTGCTTCTGTGATCACCATCAGCCTCTCTGTGTCCGTAATTGCCCAACTGTGCAAATAGGTATTCAAATATTGATGAGAGAAAACCAACAGCTGTTTATCAGCCCGAAAGAGCAGTTGTTCACAGCTTTTATCTCAGGAGGGCTTTATGGGAAGCCCCGGGAAGCGCTCACTCGTCACACTGTGTGTTTTGAGCGGCAGTGACTCTGAAGTAGGAGTCCAGTCAGAAGGGCTCCCTCTGCTTTCTTGCTGAGAGCTGGAGGGGAACTTGGGCTCCGGAGGGCGCGGGGCTGAGCCGCCCTCTCCCTCTCTCCAGGCCACATTTCCAGATGTTTTCTCTTGCAGCCAGCTCCTCCTCCCTCCTCTCTGTGCCAGGAAAGAAAAATGAGCCTCCCGCGGGGAAGAGAAATCCCCATTCCACATGCTTTGCGCTCTGTTATCTTTTTTATACCCCCAAAGTTCTCTTGGTGATTTTTGTGAAATGTCAAACCAGTAATTATTATTTTAGTATTGACTCCCCTAGAACCGCCCTGTGCACCGTCGAGCGGAAAAATGGAATCACAAGGACCTGGAAGGAGGATCTCAGGCAGGACAAAGGAAACCAGAGACACAATTCCATTGCTTTGGGCTGAAAGCAATCTTTCTTTATTGATGGGCTGTTGCCTTTTTTATACTAGGAATTCCTCCTTCTCACAAGCTTGAGTTCCATTTTGGCACCGAAGTTACTAGTTTTGTTTTTCTCTGGAGTTGGTAATGGCCTGGATGGGCTGCCCGTGTCACTAAACGGCCCATCTGGGGCGCTCTGGTGGGGGTAGATGGCTCTGACACCATTTCCTTCTGGCAATGCAAACTAGATGAGGTGGGAAATGAACCACAAACCTGCATTCCTGTACACAGGCATCAGCCAAATGGGAGCCAGGGTGGCGCTGATGTCACCAAGCTCAGAGTTGATCACCAGCCTGTTTCTGGAAAGGCAGCATGCAGCTGGGGAGTGTGGGCCTCTCTATCCAGCACGCTGGCCATCGGGCACTAAAAGTGTGGCTCGTCTCACTGAGATGTGTTAAACACACCCTCGATTTGGAAGATTTAGGGTGAAAGTAAAATATCTCAATGCTCTCTAAATGTTGATTCCCAGTTCATATAATAATACGGTGAAGAATTGACTGAAATAGAATATATTGCTAAAATTAATCTCACCTGTTTCTTTTTACCACTTTATAAAGTGGCTACCAGAGATTTTTAAATGACACCTGTGGGCTTGCATTTGCAGCTTACAGTATAGTTCCATTGGACAGTGCTGGTTTAGAGGCAGTTAAGGGCAATTTAGAGGCTTCCCTGGTGGCTCAGAGGTTAAAGCGTCTGCCTACAATGCGGGAGACCCGGGTTCGATCCCTGGGTCAGGAAGATCCCCTGGAGAAGGAAATGGCAACCCACTCCAGTATTCTTGCTTAGGAAATCCCATGGACGCAGGAGCCTGGTGGCCTACAGTCCAGGGGTCGCAAAGAGTCGGACACGACTGAGCAACTTCACTTCAAGGGGACGACAGAGGGTGAGATGGCTGGATGGCATCACCGACTCAATGGACGTGAGTTTGAGTGAACTCCGGGAGATGGTGATGGACAGGGAGGCCTGCGGTGCTGCAATTAATGGGGTCACAAAGAGTCAGACACAACTGAGCAACTGAACTGAACTAAACTGAAACATTCACTGGAGGGATTTCCTTGGAGGTCCAGGAGCTAAGACTTCACATTCCCAATGTAGGGGGTGTGGATTCGATCCCTGGTCGGGCAACTAAGATCCCACAGGCTATGTAGTGTGGCAAAAAGGTTTTTTAAAAAATTCTTTGGAAATCAGTGAAAAATCTCTATTTATATTTATTTTTAGGTGTCAATGGAGAGGGCATTCGGTGATACTGTGCCCAAGTCTGCACGGCACGGCACAAGGCCTCATGCTGGGGCATGGCCTTCAGCTCTTCTGTCAGCCCACGGAGTCATCTGCTGTTCACACTGTTTTCTCAGTGGCGAGGGAATGAAATTGGGAAGTCTGCAGACGGGGATGTGTCCGGCTTACAAGAGGCACCACAAACCCTTTGAAGGGTCTGCAAGCTGAAGTTCTTTTTAGAATTAAATTCACAAATGAGAACAACTGAAGTCCTGCCCTTGGAATAAAAATCCGCTTTGATCTCATTCTTCAACCTAACACAACACTGCACATAACCACCCAACCAGGTACCTCCACCAAGCGTGAACATCAGCCCTTCACTGAGGCTCAATTTCTGTCCATTTAGATAAAGACCGTTACGGACTGGATGACCCACGGGAGAAAAGAAACCCAACACGGGGGAAGCCAAGTTTCTTTCCTCTCCTATCAGAACGGCACCTGCAGACCCCAACAGCCCCACAGTTCTCCCCCAGAGCCGCTGCCCCCACCAGAGCCTCCCCCACTTATTGCCACTTGATGGCGCCCTCGGGTTTGTCCCCCTCCAGCTGACATCATCCTTAGGGCACCTCCCTCTGCAGGTTGTGTGTGGGCTTCCCTGGTGGCTCAGCTGTAAAGAATCACCCTGTACCTATGGCTGATTCTTGTTGATGTACGACAGAAAACCACAAAATTCTGTAAAGCAGTTCAGTTCAGTTCACTCAATTGTGTCCGACTCTTAGCGACCCCATGGACTGCAGCACGCTAGGCTTCGCTGTCCATCACCAACCCCCAGAGCCTGCTCAAACTCATGTCCATCAAGTCAGTGATGCCATCCAACCATCTCGTCCTCTGTTGTCCCCTTCTCCTCCTGCCCTCAATCTTTTTCAGCATCAGGGTCTTTTCCAATGAGTCAGTTCTTCGTATCAGGTGGCCAAATTACTGGAGTTTCGGCTTTAGCATCAGTCCTTCCAATGAATATTCAGGGCTGATTTCCTTTAATTGGACTGGTTGGATCTCCTTTCAGTCCAAGGACTCTCAAGAGTCTTCTTCAATTAAATCTTTTTTTTTATTTTTTTAAAAAAGAACCCTCCTGTCAAGGCTGGAGATGTAAGACAAGTGGGCTCAATCCCTGGGTTGGGAAGATCCCCTGGAGGAGGGCATGGCAACTCACGCCAGTATTTCTGCCTGGAGAATCCCCATGGACAGAGGAGCCTGGTGGGCTACGGTCCATGGGGTGACAAAGAATTGGACACAACTGATGTGACTTAGCATGCATACCCGTGTGGATCTATACTAGGCCTCACGTGTACAGCATCTCATTCAACTGTTCCAATGACCTAAGAGACAGGTTCAAGAGGACAGCACCCCCTACACCGGGCCCCCAGGTTGGAGGGCTGAGCAAAGGGCCCAGATCACAGCCATGAACAGAGCCGCCAGGGTCCAGGCTGCCTCCTTCCACCTGAGGCCTTTCCACCACGTGGCCTCTCACGGAGCATCTCTCTGCACCTGCGTTCCCCCCAGCAGGCCCAGCCTCAGCTCCAGGCCCACCTCCGTCTGCCCCAACCTTCCCTTCTGGTTACCCCCACCTCTGGCTTGCTTCAACTGCTGCTGCTGCTAAGTCGCTTCAGTCGTGTCCGACTCTGTGCGACCCCATAGACGGCAGCCCACCAGGCTCCCCCGTCCCTGGGATTCTCAAGGAAAGAACACTGGAGTGGGTTGCCATTTCCTTCTCCAATGGAGGACAGTGAAAAGTGAAAGTGAAGTCGCTCAGTCGTGTCTGACTCCTAGTGACCCCATGGACTGCCGCCCACCAGGCTTCTCCGTCCATGGGATTTTCCAGGCAAGAGTACTGGAGTGGGGTGCCATTGCCTTCTCCGGGCTTGCTTCAGCAGCAGAGTCCAAACTCTGCCTCAGCTCAGCTGAGACCCACCTGTGCCCATTTGTGGCCTGCCCGCCACCCTCTCCCAAGCTCAGGCCTCCCGTCTTTCCTGCTCAAAGCCCCAGCTCCAGGGTTCACCTTCCACCCCTCATCCTGACTCCTAGGCTGAGAGATCCGAGCTGTCCGTTTGACTCCTCTTCCCTCACTTTCCTCTACAGTCTGAGCGTCTATTTGACTCTTCCAACACATTCCTGACGTTTTTGTAAACTAAGGTAGAGTTTTTTATTTTTTTTTCATTCAACCCCTGCTTGTCCACCTGGGTTCCATTCTGCCTCTTGTTGACAATGCCAGAACCTGGCAAATCGCCTGGACTAACCCCTGCCCTGAGCACGGGCTTAGCGTCTGGACAGTGGGGTAAGTCCAGGGCTCTGCTGTGTACTGGTTGAGACTTTTGGAGGTGACTCATCCGTTCCATGCCTCAGTTTCTCCTGCTGTAAAGCAGGAATAACAACAGCACCTGCCTCCTCGAGGGGCTGAGAGGATGAAGTGAACATCCTTGACACAAGAAGACAGCGCTCAGCCTACAGCGTGTGCTGTTAGACCATGAGTCATCGCATCCTTGCCTGGTTCTGTTTTCTTGCCTGTTGAAATCTGCACTGAGTGGCTGTGACCCGCCTCACACACCAGCCAGATCCGTGAGCTGTTACCCCTTACTCTTACATACCACCCGTGCTAGCAGAGAAATGTCGTTTGGGTGCCTAGACCGCCCTCTTCAGTCCCTGCTTTCTAAAAGTGTCCCCTTTCTCCTGTTCTCTGCCCACCTCCACCCCCAGGAACAGCGCCTCGGGCAATTCTCATCCCCTTGTCTTTTGAGAGCCAGCTCGGATCTGCTTTCTCCCGACAACCCCCCCCACACCCATTAACTTCTCTTGGTTCCTGGTTCCCTGAGTCTCACAAATTTAATTTCTCAGTCCAGGGTGATTCTACCACCCAGGGGATAGTGGGCACTGTCAAGAGACACTTCTCTTATCATGGCTGGGGGTAGGGTACGCATCTGGTGGGTAGAGGGGAGGTCGCTGCTGCACAGGATGGCCCCCACCACAAAGAGTCTCTGCCTCGAGCAGTCCACAGCGCGATGACTGTAGACCCAGCATTATGACCACCTGCCCTTGATGACGTTCTTTTTGTTTGTTTGTTTTAAAAAGCCTTCTCAGCCCAGGAGAGATGCCTCAGGAGAAACCAAACCTGCCAACACCTTGATCTGGGACTTCTAGTCTCCAAAACTATGAAAAAATATGCATTTTTTTGTAAGCCTTTCGGTGTTCTCAGTGAACTTCCCTGGTGGCTCAGACGGTAAAGCGTCTGCCTACAATGTTCAATCCCTGAGTCGGGAAGATCTCCTGGAGAAGGAAATGGCAACCCACGCCAATATTCTTGCCTGGAAAATCCGAGGAGCCTGGTAGGCTCTGGGGTCGCGAAGTCAGTCACGACTGAGTGAGTTCACTTTCACTTTTCAGTGTTTTCAGCTAGACTTCTTTTGATTCTTCCATAGTACTTAAGATAGTGATGTGCTTAAAATAGATGAACTGATAATGATTCATTTTCTAACTAAACAGCCAGCCAGGAATATTTTTCATTAAGTTTCTGGGGTATGTCATCACAAGATAAAAAATAGTCACATAAATGTTTGAAGCATCCTGTGCCCACGGAGAGAAAAATGCAGTCGTCTCTGTCGTCACCCAGCGGAAGTCTGTCCAACGACAAACAGCTTCTTTTCAACCCTGGCCACAGTCACACACATGACCTGTTCTCGACCGCTTTTATTTCTGAGTTCTTCTCTTAAAACTTGACCTTTTTTGTTGGCATTCGTGAGATAAATATCATATACGACAGCAAAACCTTGTCATCTGCATCTAAGAGAAGATGTATCTTTCTTTTTTGCGGAGCAGCGGAGGTGATGGGGGAGGTGTCTCCAGCTACATCTGATGTCGAGCGGATTAAGGCACAAGTAAATGGCACGCAGGGAAATGAAACCCCCGGCCACTGTCTCCTGGTCTGCCAGAGATGACAATGGGGCAGAAGAGACCATCACTTGCTCCCCTGGTGGCAGCACCCATAACTGGATGAGGGCTTGCATAGAGCACAAGTGAGCAAGCCCTTAAGCCCACTCCCGCACAAGGTGAAGACGCTGAGGACAGCTGGAACAACCACAGACAGGCATTCTTACATCACTCTTGCCTTGAGAACCCCATGAACAGTAAAAGTGAAGTCACTCAGTCGTGTCCGACTCTTTGCGACCCCATGGACTGTAGCCCACCAGGCTCCTCCATTCATGGAATTTTCTAGGCAAGAGTACTGGAGTGGGTTGCCATTTCCTTCTCCAGGGGATCTTCCCAACCCGGGGATCGAACCTGGGTCTCCCGCATTGCGGGCAGACGCTTTACCATCTGAGCCACCAGGGAAGCCCATTACTCTTAGTACCCTGCAAAGTGATGGACGACCAGAGAACAGGGCCAGGATCTCTCTACCGAACTTGCTATCACTCCAAGTGTGTTACATTTAGCTTTGTGAGGGCCGCAGGAGGTTTTAGCCTATTTCTGTCCTGTTGATTTCTATAGAGTGCAAGGAGTAACCCAATCCATTCACTCACTCAAGGACCCTTGGACTTCAAGTTTCCACCCTTAAAGGAAAATAAAGAGATCTTGTCGAGCACACACTCCAGGTTCTGATGGCATTCATCCACTCGGGTTTCTGTTTTCTCTTAGAAAGTGTTAATCTACAGTGTCCAAATAAGTGGTCTTCACTTCTGACCACCTACGTAAGCTAGTTTTTTTTCCTACAGGAGCCTTGGAAGATAAATTCAGATACATGAAAAATGTGAAGGATTTTCTCCTTACCTCCTACCATGGTGTCAGGAAGAGCCCTCACCGGAGGACCCCACTGTTCTTCCGGACAGAACCATCTCATGCCTTCTCTGCCCTCTTTCACATGCTTTGCAGCCTCTGAGTGCTAATGTTCATCACAAACCTGGACTACAGAGAAGCCAGGAGTCTACTCATATTCTCAGGCAACAGATCTTAGCCTCAGAACTCATCAACAAGAAACCCAACAGTTGATCTATCTCTCATAACTTAGATTTGAGTTTTCGAGAACACAGGAAGGAAGAGAGATATTACTCCCCCTCCTCAAACCAGCTGTAAATCCCTACATTGCAGTTTTAAATTCCAAAGAAGGAGGAAGAAATTTCACTTGGAAAACAACAGTGAGTTGGGTGGGTTATATCAAAATTTCAGAGGGTGATGACTGTGACATAGTTTCATTGACCTCCCCCCACCCCTGGCCCTTGCCAAGGTAACATGTCAACCAAGTTCAACTTTCCCAGAGTATAAGAAAGTGAAAGTGTTAGTCGCTCAGTCTGTTGACTCTTTACAAAGTCATGTCGACTCTGTACCCTGACAGGCTCCTCTGTCCATGGGATTTTCCAGGCAAGAATATTGGAGTGGGTAGTCATTCCCTTTTCCAGGGGATCTTCCCAACCCAGGGGTCATACCTGGGTATCCAGCATAGTGGGCTGATCCTTTACTATCTGAGCCACCAGGAAAGTCCACGGGAGAGCACAAAGCACTCACAGGCATCTGGCAGGTGAGGGATAAGCATAGACACTAAAGAAGCGGCTGCCTGACAAGTGGCCCTTGGTTAAGTTGGATCCCTAAGTTTAGGGCTTCCCTGGTGGCTCAAATGGTAAAGAATCTGCCTGCAATGCGGGAGACCTGAGTTTGATCCCTGAGTTGGGAAGATCCCCTGGAGAAGGAAATGGCTACCCACTCCAATATCCTGGCCTGGAGAATCCCCATGGACAGAACAGCCTGGCAGGCTATCAGTCCATGGGATCATAAAGACTCGGACATGACTGGGAGTGACTTTCACACTAAGTTTAGACTCCAGTCACAAAATGTGCAGATGTTACTAAGCAACATGTGGGCTGATTCCCTGGGTTTTTAAAAGAAAAAGTAAAAAAGCTCCTCCCAAGAAAACTTCAAGGCAGACCTTTTGCTTTTCTGACCACAGCGCTTGTTCCCTAAATCATCTCCTCTGCTCAGCGAGGCGGGTAATCCTTCCGGGACCTGCACCTGTTTGGCCTCTCGGTCTCCTCCCAGCTAAGCCTCTGCCCCGCCTCCTCGCCCATCCATTTCCTCTCTTCTCCAGGGGCCTTTGTTTCCTTTTATTCCTCACTGCCTTTCAAGCTGCTCTGTACTTGTAATAAGAAAATGCCTCCCACTCCCCAGCACAAAGAGCCTGCCCACTCTTCTGATTAACCTCCTCCTCTGGGGGAAATCTCTCACCTGAAAGGCTGTTCTTACCTCCCTCCTCCTCCTGCCCAGCACACGCACTGGTGCGGCCAGACCCCTGCTCCAGAGCCCATTCTGCCCAAAAGGCCCTGCTTGGAGAAGTGCCTTAGCTTTGCTGCTGCTGCTAATCGCTTCAGTCTTGTCGGACTCTTTGCAACCCCATAGATGGCAGCCCACCAGGCTCCTCTGTCACTGGGATTCTCCAGGCAAGAACACTGGAGTGGGTCACCATTTCCTTCTCCAATGCATGCATGCATGCTAAGTCACTTCAGTCGTGTCCGACTCTGTGCAACCCCATGAACAGCAGCCCACCAGGATCCTCTGTCCACAGGCTTCTCCAGGCAAGAATACTAGAGTGCGTTGCCATTTCCTCCTCCAGCCTTAGCTTTGACTTCCCTCTAAAACCTGGTGACTGGCTGACTCATTCCTTCACTCTCAAGAGCTACTGTTTCATCATCTTGCTTTATCCTCCCCCAAGCATACCAGTTAAAGTAATAATGATAGTAATATTCCAGTGAGTCACATAAATATCTCACTTCACAGCAACTACAGTTTACTTGCTGGGTTTACATGGGTGTGCGTGTAGCTTTGCATTCTAAAATTATTAACAGAATATGTCAACTCCTGTTTAAGTCATTGAATAAGCTTCATAACCTTCTAAAGTATCTAGGTCCCCAGATTTTCATGGTCAAGCAAAGGAGGAAGAAGGGTTTATTTTAAGAACCATCGAATAACAACACTAGAACGGAACTTTGCACTTAGTGTATCTATTTTATATGGATCAAAATCAAGACCCAGAGAAGTTAAAACACTTCTCAGGGTTATACATCAAGTGGAACAGCTGGGTCGGGGCTCAGTCAACCTAGTGACAGAGCCGGGGCACATAGTGGTTTATTGATGATAAAAACATAGAGGAACTTTGAACTCTGCAAGGCACTATCTAAAGAGAAAGTATTTATTGATATGTGTGTTAGTTGCTCAGTTGTGTCTGACTTTTTGTGACCCTATAGACTATAGCCCACCAGGCTCCTCTGCCCATGGGATTCTCCAGGCAAGAACACTGGAGTGGGTTGCCATTTCCTCCTCCAGGGATCTTCCTGACCCAAGGATCGAACCCAGGTCTCCTGCATTGCAGGCAGATTCTTGACCATCTGAGCCATTGATATAGTTATTAATAAGTAATATTTTTTAATACCTTTTTTAAAATTTTAATTGGAGGCTAATTACTTTACAGTCTTGTGGTGGTTTTGCCATACATTCACATGAATCAGCCATGGGTGTACTGGTTGTTATTAACAAGTAATATTAAAGAATGTGAAGCCACCTACTCAGAAAGGCTACAGAGCAGGGTGATCACACTGAACGCTCAAGGTACATGAAGCTGAGTGAGCCAAACTCCTGGAAATACGATGGCTTGGAGAGCTTATCAGGAGAGGAGGCAAATGCTGACTGCTGGAGAGATGGTCATGGGATTGAGCACTGGTCACAGGGTGGGCGGTGGAAGGCTTTAGGGAGTCACCTGCGTCTGCTTTAAACCACAGATCCTGCTTCTGTAGGTGAGCTCGGGGCTGAGGTCCTAGGGTCTACGCAGCTCCTAGGTGGTGTTGATGTTGCTCTTCCATGGACCCATTTTGAGTAGCAAGGATTTAGGGATGCAGTTGCAGAAGCAGAAATGTCCAAGAGGAGCTATAGTATCTGGACCCCAGGGCTGGAGTCCTGGGTCTGTTGCATTGTGTGACCATGGGCGGAGTTGTACCTGTCTCTCTCTGGGCTTGGGTTTACTCATCTCGGTAAACCAGGGCAGTTGTTCTGGATGGTTTCCACGATTGCTGAGGTCCCTTTCAGAGGGGGTGTCCTATGACTCAGAGCATTGCAGCACGCCAGCCTACCTGCAGTCAGGGAGGTGCGTTCAGAAGCTCTTGTATTAGAGCCTGAGATCCACGAGTCAGCAGTTTCCTTAGTGCCCCCGGCTGGGGGAGAGGGGGTCTCTAATTCCCATTAACTCGCTCCAGACCCCTGCTCTTTCCTTCAGCCATAGTCTTGAACCACGTGGTCCCAATTTTCCCATCCCTTTCATGCCACTTGATCCTTCACTTCCCTTCCTTGCAGCATCCAGCTTCCCTGACCTTTTCCTCGCCCTGGTTCTTTCATCATCCTTTCCCCTTTTGTGGCCTTCCATATGAGAAATGTGGAGAAGGCAATGGCACCCCACTGCAGTAGTCTTGTTTGGAAAATCCCACGGATGGAGGAGCCTGGTAGGCTGCAGTCCATGGGGTCACTAAGCGTCGGACATGACTGAGCGACTTCACTTTCACTTTTCACTTTCATGCGTTGGAAAAGGAAATGGCAACCCACTCCAGTATTCTTGCCTGGAGGATCCCAGGGACGGGGGAGCCTGGTGTGCGGCCGTCTATGGGGTCGCACAGAGTCGGGCCCGACTGAAGCAACTTAGCAGCAGCAACATATGAGAAATGATTACAATTACAGGACTTTCTTTTTTTTTAAGTAAAGCATGTCGATATTGCTCTATGCCATCACCTTGCTGATTTAAAAGGATTCCTTTTTTAATGTGGACAATTTTTAAAGTCTTTACTGAATTTGTTACAATACTGTTTCTGTTTTACGTTGGTCATGAGGCATGTGGGATCATAGCTCCTTGATCAGGGATCAAACCTGCACCCCAGGCATTGGAAGGCAAAGTTTTAACCACTGGACCCCCAGGGAAGTCCCCATTTTGCTGATTTAACACAAACTCTTTAAAGACTGTGAGACAGTGAGAGACGGGGAAAGAGAGAGAGATTGGCCCTTATCTGAAATGAAGTGGTAGCACTGCGTTTAGGGCGCCCACCAACTCTACAGAAGAGCTTCCAATCTACATATGTGAACGTAAAAGTAAAGTGAAAGTATTAGTTGCTCAGTCGTGTCCGACTCTTTGTGACCCCATGAACTATTCAGTCCGTGGAATTCTCCAGGCCAGAATACTGGAGTGGGTAGCCATTCCCTTCTCCAGGGGATCGTCCTAACCCAGGGATTGAACCCAGGTCTCTCGCATTGCAGGTGGATTCTTTACCAGCTGAGCCACCAGAGAAGCTCAACATATGTACATAGACATAAGCCAAATCTTCACTGTATTAAGAGACACCCAGTAGATTCAAGATAGGGAATACACAGGGAGGTCACTAAAATACCTATGTAGATTTAGGAATTTAGGCTCAGTGCAGTGGGGGCATGAGAGTGTGATCTCAACAAATTAAACAGCAGCCCCCCCGCCCAGCCTTGCCTCAATTTCTTTTCCTATAAGAAGAAGAAAAAAAAAACCACTTTCCACACACAACAATATTGGGAGGACATTGAAGAAAATTCTGTACAGGGTCTGCACCAAAAGAGGGGATGATAATTCTTCACAACAACCATCACGCAGTAATATGTCCTAACTCACAAACAAAGGAAACAGGTTTGCATCAGAAACCGGCCTCGGTTCCAGCATAGTATATTTCCCGAAGTTTGGATTTCTACAGGGAGAAGAAATAACCTAGGCTTCACTGAACATCCTGGATGAAACACAGCCATCCTTCCAAAACCTTGAGACAAACAAAATCTCCAGCTCCTTCCTTCCCTCAGAGCCAGAGCCTTCAGAACCTTGTGGTATTTCCTCAAATACCAAGATTCTGAATTGTGACATCTGGTTCCCAGCTCTCCCAGGCTGGGACTTGCTTTTAAAGAGACAATCAGGAATTCTGACATCATAAGCACCCGCCCTGAGTTACTCACTGCCTTCCTTTCCCCTGGCATGAGTACACACTTGATGATTCTGGCATTTTCCCCCAAACAAGGAATCTGCTTTTTTTTTATTACTAGGATGTTATTTTCTTCACAAGTCTCTTCCTCTTTTGAAAGGTATTTCAGATGCAGTAGGGCACCCTGCCCCCTCTTCACATAGGTCCTCCACTAGCAGCAGGGAACATCTAGACTTCAGCGAGGCAGCTACAACAGGCTGTCCGATTGTCTGGTGTTTCCCTGGAGTCCTTCTTCTCCTCCCATTTGGGCTTAGGATGTGAGACCCGGGCCCACTAGCCACAGTGGGCTGAACATGGCTCTTTATTTCTGAGCCACGGCAATGATGGGGAGACCCAGCCAATGGGACAGGGAAGTTGGAGGGCCAGATGACGCTGACAATCTGGAGGAGAGAGAATGTAACTTACAGAGAAGGGATGTGCTACCCACTCCAGGGGTCCCAGAAATCTCCCCTCGGGCCAGCAGGTGGACAGTAGCAAGCAGGGGTGAAAAGCACAGGGTGTCATGGCAGATCAACCTGCATTCGACTCCCAGCTCTGGTGGCTCACACAGTAAAGAATCTACCTGCAATGCAAGAGCCCCGGGTTCAGTCCCTGGGTCAGAAAGATCCCCTGGTGAAGGGAACGGCAACCCACTCCAGTATTCTTGCCTGGGAAATCCCATGGACAGAGAAGCCTGATGGGTTACAGCCCATGGGGTCGCAAAGAGTTGGATGTGACTGAGCAACTAACACTTAAGGTATGGTCAAACGATCTTTAGCAAATCACCTTCTTTTCTGAGTACCGGCTTTCTCCGACATAAAATAGGAACATGAATAGCATCTAAACGTTATGGAGTTGTGAGTCTTAAATGAGATCATACATAGAAAGAGCTTAGCATAATGCCTGGCACAAGAGGAGCACTTAATGAAAATAGCTAAGTAATACTATCCTGCCTGTCATCACAGATCAATAAGCCAATAGTGGACACAGGTAAATGCTGAAGTTGGTACTTAAAAGAGAGTCTGACAGCTACTGAAGAAGTATCATAACCCTGGCACAAACAGGGCAGAAAGCAGGTGGCAGGGGCCAGGGAACAGTAAAGGCAGGAAGGACCCCCACAGAGGCGGGTGCAGTTCAATTCTGGACAGAGTTCTTGGTCTAGCAGAATGCTCCTGAGGTCCTGAAATGACCACACTGCAAATAAGAGTTACACAAAGGATAAACTGTGGTAATTTTGGAGGTGAGATTGTTTGCTACCCTATGGACTGTAGCCTGCCAGGCTCCTCTGTCCACGGGATTTCCAAGGCAAGGAGTGGGTCACCATTTCCTCTTCCAGGGGATCTTCCTGACCCAGGGATCAAACACATGTCTCCTGCATCAGCAGACAGATTCTTTACCACTGAGCCACCAGGGAAGCCTTAGACGTGAGGAGGGAGATGCAAGTAACCTAGAGGGGTGGGATAGGGTGGGAGGTGGAAAGGAAGTTCAAGACGGAGGGGACATATATACACACCTATGGCCAATTCGGAGAAGGCAATGGCACCCCACTCCAGTACTCTAGCCTAGAAAATCCCATGGACGGAGGAGCCTGGTAGGCTGCAGTCCATGGGGTCGCTGAGGGTTGGACATGACTGAGCGACTTCACTTTCACTTTTCACTTTCATGCATTGGAGAAGGAAATGGCAACCCACTCCAGTGTTCTTGCCTGGAGAATCCCAGGGACGGGGGAGCCTGGTGGGCTTCCGTCTATGGGGTCGCACAGAGTCGGACATGACTGAAGTGACTTAGCAGCAGCAGCAGCAGCAGCATGGCCAATTCACGGATGGCAGAAACCAACACAACACTGTAAAACATTTATCCTCCAGTTAAAAATAAACAAATTGAAGAAACTGGAAAAACGATCAGAAAATGTCACCTTCTGAAAAGAAAACTGGCAAAACCAGTCAAATCAACCTGTTTTGATGCCTTTTTTTCTTGCGTATTCAAGGGTGGCTGTCTAGTATGGAGCACACAAAGTGACCGCAAAGTCTGTGGGAAAGGCCATCACAGACTAGTCACAGCTAAGTGACTCATTAACTATAAAGCAAAAAAAGAAATGAAACTTTCACCTTAAAAAGCAATTTTATGGTGAATATTTCCAGTAGAAATAACTAACATGAAAATAAGCCAATCCTGGCTTTAAAATTTCACATGGTAAAAAATTAAATCACAGGGAAAATCTGTCATGTTGGAATAATCAGATCAGATCAGTCGCTCAGTCGTGTCCGACTCTTCGCGACCCCATGAACCGCAGCACGCCAGGCCTCCCTGTCCATCACCAGCTCCCGGAGGTCACTCAGACTCGCATCCATCGAGTCAGTGATGCCATCCAGCCATCTCATCCTCTGTCGTCCCCTTCTCCTCCTGCCCTCAATCCCTCCCAGCATCAGAGTCATAATAAAATTCATAATGGCAACTTTCATAATATAAAAACCAATCAATAAAAATCTTAGTTATAAATTTTATGCAGAAATCACTCCAATAAAAATAATATTGGCAGAATAAAAATAGAAATGGGAAAAATTGAAATAGTGTAGCTTTACAATAGAGAATATTGATTAACAAAAAAAGGTCTTAAACTGGCTTAAGAATGTCCTCCTCAGAAAGTATTTTCTTCAGTTAAAATCCACCAGTGTTACTTAAATTCCAGTTATTGGGTTGGCCCCAAAGTTTGTTCAGGTTTTTCTGTAAGAGGTAATGGAAACCCAAACGAACTTTCTGAAGAACTACAGAAATGTTTCTACACTTAAACACACGGCTTACCTGGTGGCTCAGATGATAAAGATTCCACCTGCAAAGCAGGAGACCTGGGTTTGATCCCTGGGTTGGGAAGATCCCCTGGAGGAGGACATGGCAACCCACTCCAGTATTCTTGCCTGGAGAATCCCATGGATAGAGGAGCCTGGCGGGCTACAGTCCATGGAGTCACAAAGAATTAAGATGTCTTTGTGGAAAAAAACCTAGCAAGTCAAATAGATGGTGAACATATCTTGTTTCCATAGAACACTTCTCGGGAACCACACTCCCTGGGATGGTGTAGACCCAGGCTGCTGACAAGGCCAGTGCCTCCACAGGGGCAAGATGCTGTCTGCCTGCTTCCTAGATGGCTCCTCTAGACGATTCCTGGCCCAAGGGTACTTTAGGAGGAAATGAAAGACAGACTCCTGTCTTGGAAAAGGTGACTGGTTCTGTGTACTACAAGGAAACTCTTGCATGATGAGAATTTGACCAAGAGTGTGGAAGAGAGAGAGAAAGAGAAAGAAGAGGAAAGAAGGAGGGGGAGGAGGAGGGAAGAGGAGAGAGGGGAGGAGGAGGAGAGAGGAGAGGGGGAGGAGGAAGAAAGGGGAGGAGGGGGAGGAGGGAGGAGGAGGAAGGAGGGCAGGAGGAAGGAGGGGAGGGGGCAGAGGGAGGGAGAGGAAGGAGAGGAGGGGGAGAAGGAGGATAGAAAGGGGAGGCAGGAGGAAGAGGGAAGAAAGGGGAGGAGGGAGGGGAGGAGGGGAGGGGAGGAGGGGAGGGGGAGAAGGAGGAGGGAGGGGAGGGGAGGAGGGAGGGGAAGGGGAGAAGGAGGATAGAAAGGGGAGGACGGAGGGGAGGAGGAGAGGGAGGAGGAGAGAGAGAGAGAGGGGGAGGAGGAAGAAAGGGAGGAGGGGGAGGAGGGAGGAGGAGGAGAGAAGAGAGGAGGAGGAGGGAGGAGAGAGAGAGAGAGGGAGAGGAGGAGGGAAGAAAGGGGAGGAGGAGGAAGGAGGAGGAGGGGGAGGAGGGAGGGGGAGGAAGGAGGGCAGGAGGAAGGAGGGGAGGGGGCAGAGGGAGGGAGAGGAAGGAGAGGAGGGGGAGAAGGAGGATAGAAAGGGGAGGCGGGAGGAAGAGGGAAGAATGGGGAGGAGGGAAGGGGGGAGGGGAGGAGGAGAGGGGGAGAAGGAGGAGGGGGGAGGGGAGGAGGGAGGGGAATGGAGAAGGAGGATAGAAAGGGGAGGACGGAGGGGAGGAGGAAAGGGGAGGAGGAGGAGAGAGGAGAGGAGGAGGAGGGAGGAGAGAGAGAGAGAGGGAGAGGAGGAGAGAAGAAAGGGGAGGAGGAGGAGGGAGGAGGAGGAAGGTGGAGGAGGGGGAGGAGGAGGAGGGAGGGGAAGGAGGAGAGAAAGGGAAGGAGGAGGGGGACGAGGGAAGGGAGGAGGGAGGAGGAGGGAGGAGGAGGAGGGAGGGAAAGAGGGGAGGGAAAGAGATTCGGGGAGTCAGAGCAGACAGAAGGGAGGCCCACAGATGGGTGCTGCCCAGCAGATATTCTAGCCTCCCAGGCAAAGGTTCAGAGTGGAGGCAATAAATCTTAAGATTCTACCGCAGCCCAGGTGATTTTAAGGGCCAGCCAGCTTCCTTTGATCTCATTTCACCCTCAGCAAGCCGCCACGAGATCACTTACTGATGTCAGGGTTACTGTGGGACAGGGCGAGAGTTACCTCAGTAACTAGCCTCGTTTTTGGAGCCCAACGGGAGGACTGCACGTTTGAGTTCACAACTGCCTCCCCTGATCCTCAGGATGCTGGAGGGGATGGGGTGAGATGCACGTGGAACAGAAGACAGTAGGGAGAGCAGCCCCTTTCCCCTATTTTTAATCCCTGGAAAGGTAATTGAAATGAAAGGCTTGGAGCCTGTGCATGTGGTATCATAATTTTTTTTCTAGCCCCCAAATCAGTTGCTTAGTATATGGTCAATCCTGAGTGGAACGAAAAAACAGAGCTTCCC
Organism: Tragelaphus eurycerus; assembly: GCA_935064755.1. Lineage (NCBI taxonomy): Eukaryota > Metazoa > Chordata > Mammalia > Artiodactyla > Bovidae > Tragelaphus > Tragelaphus eurycerus. The sequence continues at coordinate 16,565,480 of CAKXYN010000039.1, read as the reverse complement.
AAACAGTAAAGCTGCCAAGCAGGACTTCAATGACCCCACTGCCTGGATCCCAATGCAATTCTTCACTGTCTTTTCAGCCGCAGCATGAGTTATTGGGAAAGCTCTTTCAGAAGAAAGAAGCGTAAGGCATTTCCTCAGACTTGGAACAGACTGAGACACACAGCCTCTGCCTTGCCACCCACTCCCCTCCAGAAATCTGAGGACAGGGAACGTTGTTCAGATTCTTGGCAAATCTTCAATCAATACATCAGACGGCTGGTTTCAAGGGACTATTCTGGGCTTCTACACTCAGAGGAATACAATGGATAATTGGAATCAATAGCTCTAATAACAAAAAGTTTCCAAAGCTTGTGTTTTGCTTCTTTAGAGAACATGAAATAAATGTGCGAAGATTTCATTGAAACATCCTCTTATTTTCCACAGCCAAATGATATATGGGAGGAATCCTTATAAAGCATTAGACTAGCTCTGCTGTTTACTTCCATCACAAAGCAGCTCGTTTTTTATGAGAATCTATGTTTGTAGAAGGTGACAAGAGATCCGAGTGGGGAAAGAGGACAATTTTTCTTGAAAGATTCTAGCATTTCATGAGCCAATACTGACAAGAACCTCAAAGGCTATGGGTTCTTATTCCCATGTTAAGGGGCTTCCCAGGTGGCGCTAGTAAAGAACCTGCCTGCCAATGCAGGAGACATAAGAGACACAGGTTTAATCCCTGGGTCAGAAAGATTCCCTGGAGAAGGGAATGGCAACCCACTCCAGTATTCTTGTATGGAGAATTCCATGGACAGAGGAGCCTGGTGGGCTACAGTTCATGGGGTAGCAAAGAGTCGGACTCGACTGAGCAACTAACATTTAACATTTCCATGTTAAAGTTAAGAATATGGTAGGATGAGGTTTAAAAAGTGTACGACTAGCCTAAAGTCACACACCCAGAGGATGGGAGAGCCATCTTTCTTTTCCTCCTCCCTCCTCCTCTCTCCTTTCCTCTCTTCTTCCCTTTTATTTTAGACAGCCTTATTGCAGTATAAGTTACCTTACATTACAGTTATCCATTGTAAGTGTACAATACAATAATCATTAGTCAATTTATTAGATTATGCAACCATCACCGCAATCCAGTTTTGGACCATTTTCATCCTCCCCCGACAAATTCTCTCAACAAGTCCATGTGTGGTCAGCCCTCAGTCCTATCCCCAGCCTGGGCAATCCCTGATCTGCTGTCTCTAAGAGTTTGCCCTTTCTGGACACTTCCTCTAACTGGACTCACACAATCTACAGTCTTCGGATTTGGCTTCTTTCACTTACTGTCACAGTATTTTTAAGGTTTATCCAAGTCAGAGCCTGTGTTGACACTTTTCTCTATTTTACCGCTTAATAATATTCTATGATGTGGACTGACCACATATTGCTCATCAGTTTACCCACCAACAGACATTTGGGTTATTTCCAGGTTTAGGCTACTAGATATAAGGCACATACAAGGACACGTGTTTCCTTTCTCTTGGATATATACGTAGGATAGAACTGCTGGGTCATATGGTGACTTTAACTTCTTGAGGAATTTTGAGGAAGTATTTTCCAAAGTGGTGGCACCATTTCACACCCCCACCTGTAATGCATGAGGGTTCCAATTTCTCCATATCCTCACCAACATTGTCAGTCTCTCTTGGTTGGAACCATTTTAGAGGGTGTCAAGAGGTATGTCCTTATGGCTTTGATTTGCATTTCCCTAATAATTAAAGATGCTGAGGATCTTTTCATGTACGTATTGGTCATTCATACATCTTCTTTGGCAAAATGTCTGTTGGATTCTTTACCCATTTGTATATGGGTTGTTTGTCTCCTTATTGTGTTATAAGAGATCTTAATATGTTCTAGATACACGATAAGATATTTTATCAGATATAGGATTCATGACTATTTTCTCCCAATCTGTAGCTTGTCTTTTCATTTTCTTAATGGCATCTTTTGAAACACAAAAGTTTTTAATTTGATGAAATTCAACTTATCACCTTTTAAAAATTACAGATCCTGCTTTTGGTGTCCTATCTAAGCACTCTGCCTAATACAAGGTCAGGAAAATTTTCTTTACATTTCCTTCAGAAGTTTTATCATTTTAGCTCTTATATTTAGGTCTATGGTCCATTTTAAATTAAAATTTTGTGTATGGCATAAAGGAAGGATTCAAATTAATCTTTGGATTCAAATGAATCCAATATAGACAAACAGTTTCTTTACTTGCCATGTGGTGTTTTTTTTCAGATTTTTTATTTCTTGAGCTTTTTTTTTTTTTTTGGTAACTGTGACTTTCTAAGAATTTGTCCATTCATCTAAATTGTCTACATTTGTGGCATAAAATCAAAATCCTCTTAATTTTTCCAGGTTTAATGTGACACCTCTGCTTTTTATTGCTAATTTTGGTAATTCGTATCTTCTCTCTTTCTCCTTGTCTTCTTTTTGGAGGGGGGAGTCAGGGAGTATAGCTGAAGTTTTGTCAGTTTTGTTGATCTTCTCAAAGGAGTAATTTTGGGGCTCACTGATTTCCTCTGTTGTTTTGTGTGTTCCATTTCACTGATTTCCACTCTCAACTTTACCATTTCCTTCCTACTAATTGCTTCGAGCTTAGTTTGCTCTGCCTTTTCTAGTTCTTAAGGTGAAAGTTTCAGTTTCTAGGTTTTTTCCATGCATGCGTCGTGCTAAGTCACCTCCGTTGTGTCCAACTCTTTGTGACCCCATTGACTGTAACCTGCTAAGCTCCTCTGTCCATGGGATTCTCCAGGAGAGAATACTGGAGTGGGTTGTCATTTCCTCTTCCATGGGATCTTTCTGGCCCGGGGATTGAACCCAAGTCTCTCACATCTCCTGCTCTGGCTGCTGCTACTGCTAAGTCGCTTCAGTCGTGTCCGACTCTGTGCGACCCCATAGACGGAAGCTCACCAGGCTCCCCCGTCCCTGGGATTCTCCAGGCAAGAACACTGGAGTGGGTTGCCATTTCCTTCTCCAATGCATGAAAGTGAAAAGTCTAAGTGAAGTCGCTCAGTCGTGTCCGACTCTTAGTGACTCCACGGACTGCAGCCTACCAGGCTCCTCCGTCCATGGGATTTTCCAGGCAAAAGTACTGGGGTGGGGTGCCATTGCCTTTCCCGCCTGCTCTGGCAGGCGGGTTCTTTACCACTAGCGCCACCTGGAAATTCACATGCTGCACTCAGAATCGAGTCAGCCCCTCAGACAAGGACACCGCAGGGTGCGTGGTGTCCACATAGAGCTTCCTCACCTTCGGAACACAGGCTGGGGATGACAGCGGTCCAAGAGAGACTGTCACAGACTCCCACTGTTCTGCCTCGAAGTTCATCAGTTTTTCATGAATAACTGCTCCTTAATACAGCTGGATTCCAGAGCCATGAAATGACTGTTTCTGACTACTTTGTCTCATCTTATCTATAATGTTTCATCTAATTGCCTTTGGGGAAGGACGTATCGGGCTACTGATTTCTGCCACTCCAAAGCTCTGTCTCTAAAGCTCCTTTTCTCTCCTTCACAGGAAACGAAATATGGTTTCATCTCTCACACAATCTGTGTTTCTGGGGGGAAGGAGCATGCGGCCAGAGCTGGGTTTTAAAGATGGCTTATGTGGAAAAGTATGTTGAAAAATACTGCTCTGAGGTTATCAACTTTAAAAAAACAAAACAACAAGAAAACTGCATTTTAATGAATCATTCAACTTCTTCAATATTAATAATGGAAACCCAATGCCTCTTAGAACCTGCATTTATAATAGAGAATTTCGATGGCACTCTTTATTATTCGCTTTGTAAGAAAGACAAAAAAAAAAAAAAATTCCTGATCTTGCTGCTTCTTCAGATGCTCCCAGCACTAATGGGGAGGTGGGAGAGAAAAGAGGATCACAGCAGGAAAATGCTTAACGGCCAGTGTGGGAGCTGGGCTCTCTGCCTATTGCACCAGTAGGAGTTTTAAGCTCATGCAGAAGTGAGGCGGGCATAGACTATGCACTGTCTACAGGCGCCAACCTGGTCTCTGCAGGAAACTGGGCCCCGGCCTCACTCTCTTCCTTAGGACATGAACTAAAGAACTAGGATTGAGATCCAAGGGACCTGGGTTGAAGGGTCTGGCTCTGCTATCTTCTTCCATCTAGCCCCTTGGGGTTTTGTTTTCTTATCTGTAAAATGGGTGTAATAATAAAGTCTTCCTCACAAAATTTCTGGGATGTGATCAAATTCAATGATCGTCATGGGTGGCCTTTACAAATTATTGATGAGCTATATAAATGCAGCCTCTTGATGAGGGTGAAAAAGGAGAGTGAAAAGCTGGCCTGAAATTCAACATTACAAAAACTAAGATCATGGCACCCACTCCCATCATGTCATGGCAAATATTAATAGAAGTGGAAAAAGTGGAAGCAGTGACAGATTTTATCTTCCTGGGCTCCAAAGGCTTTACACTATAGATTATTGCCCTGTATTCAAATCTCAATACATGGTGGCTAAGAAAGAGATTGTCTCCCTACTTCCCTACCTCAGGACACAAGAAGCTGTCTGCAGCCCAGCAGAAAACTCGCACACACTCCCATTATTGACCCCTTTACTGCTCCCCTCCCCGGGATGAAGGATGAAGGCAGATGCTCAGAGAAGGCCATGACTGTGCTTCAGCATTTAGGGAAGTGAACCAGAGCAGGCACTGTTTCTCAAGACCCTAATTGTACCTCTTTACACGGTGGAAAGTGAGGGTCTTTCAGCCAAGTGGGCTGGGAAGGGAAGCCCACTAGGAGAGAACTATTTCTGTCAAATGATTTTTCATACCTAACCTTCACATTCACACTGAGACACCACAGTACCCCTGCCACGCTTGTCAAATGATTGTTGCACCACGGCAAAGCTACACATTTACAAAGGCAAACTTTTAAGAGCAAGTGGGAGCTCTCTTTTTAATTAAAAAAGAGATTTTAAGGGTTCTTTGTATGAGAGATAGGGATTGATTTTTTAATATCTTTAAAATGGACTGCTGTAAGTTTTTAATCCTGGGCTTTCCAATATCTAAGGAAAAATAAAGCCATTCATCTCAATATATATCAGAAATATATTATCTTTGTCAAACCTTAATAAAGAAATGCTGGAGCCTAGGCTGGATAAATAGGACAGAGTCTAAGGTGTAACCTTTCCCGATTGATATTCTAGAAAGCAAAGGAAAGAGCAGCCACCGAGAACCACAGCTTTCACAGCAATGCCTTCTGCAGGCACCTTCTCAGCGAGGACTCAGACATTCGGATTTCAGAGAGCCTGGCTGGTGGCGGCCTGCCTGCCAGTACCACCAGCCCACCTCCAGCGCACCAGTCCCTCGGCCTTACCTCCAACCACTTTCCATCCCACCTCCTACTCAGGTCATCCTCGGGCCAAGTGAATGAAGACATCGGGACTCCTCCCCAGGGACTCAGCCCCTCCTGCAAGGGTTCCTTGCCCGTCCTCCCGCACTGGGGCTGAGCACAGGTGGGCAGTGACCACAGACAGGCTAAGGGCGGACCTGCAGGGTTACCTATTTGCCTTTCCAGGTCGGCGGCTTCATCGGGTGTGGCTCGCGGAAGGACGCCGGGGTCACTGAAGCTGGTGCGCAGCAGGGTCCCCATCACAAAGAAGAACAAGATGCCACCGACCACCGGGATTGCTGGAGTGATTTTCACTGCTAGGTACGGGCAGCTGCCAACAAGTGCGGGAAGCAGGAAGGGTGGGGAGAAAGAGAGGAAAGACAATGTCAGTAATCAACAGTAAGCAGTCTGTGTTTTCCAAGAAACTACAGGCTTTTTTCTTTTTGGAGAAGCAAAATTGATTTCCATTAAAAATTCATCTGTGTTAAACATCTACATTTGGGGAGGTCTGCAGTTCTTTCTCGTGGACAGTTTAACCCTCCCTTCTCAGCTAAGATAACCCTTGGGTGCTCGGAAAAACACTGGCAGAAAAATGAAAATAATCCTGCTTGTATAATTGGTGTAAGATGCACAGAGCTTGCACCCTTTGTGTTGGAAACACAGCACATGAATTACGTGATTCTCCACCCAGTCCTGGAATCGTATTAACACAGGAGACACTGGCTTAGAACCAATTTTCATCAGACCCGGCCTTTCCTCCCTGGGTCAGGCAGCTCAGGGCACAGAACACAGAGAACTGCAAGCCACCCTCAAAAGGCAAGAAAGTATTTTTTCAACATTTTGGACCTAATCTACCCAAAAGAGGTTAATGAGATATGGAAACATACTGGTGGACCAGTTTCCCAAAAGGACTAAAATGATGTAGGCAGGCAGAAAGCTATGACCACCCTAGACAGCATATTAAAAAGCAGAGACATTACTTTGCCAACAAAGGTTCGCCTAGTCAAGGCTATGGTCTTTCCTGTGGTCATGTATGGATGTGAGAGCTGGACTGTGAAGAAGGCTGAGTGCCGAAGAATTGATGCTTTTGAATTGTGGTGTTGGAGAAGACTCTTGAGAGTCGCTTGGACTGCAAGGAGATCCAACTAGTCCATCCTAAAGGAGATCAGTCCTGGGTGTTCATTGGTAGGACTGATGTTGAAGCTGAAACTCCAATACTTTGGCCATCTGATTCGAAGAACTGACTCATTGGAAAAGACCTTGATGCTGGAAGATTGAAAATAGGAGGAGAAGGGGATGACAGAGTATGAGATGGTTGGATGGCATCACCAACTCAATGGACATGACTTTGGGTAAACTCCAGGAGCTGGTGATGGACAGGGAGGCCTGGTGAGCTGCAGTCCATAGGGTCACAGAGTCGGACACAACTGAGCAAATGAACTGAACTGAACATGCACTTCCAGAAGAAGATGAGCTACTAATGGATAAACACGGCCCAAGTTGACTCTCAAACCCCCTTCACTGTCCCCAGTAAATGCACTGACACACAGCAGGGTCTTGATGAGTCAGGGAGAGGTGCCCTTGAGACAGACGGACATCTATGCCAGCCGGCTCCAGGGACCCAGGAGCCAAAGCAGCTTTAAGCACTGCCCTGATCCACCGTCATTGCCCCTTGACTCCACGGAGGTGTTGAGAGGCAGAGGGAAGACCAGCCTGGTGCCTGGAGCCCAGTGAAGGATGAGCCCGCAAGGACCACGGTCAGTCTGTTGTCACCACATTTAGGAACACCGTGGGCATCAAGGAACACCTCACGGACTCACAGAGTCATAACACCCAGAGTGCAAAGTGGCTCCCAAATGGTCTGCCTCACCAGGGGAGGCTCTTCAGACACTCAACCCCAACCAAAGAGAGGGAGCTGGAAGAGAAAGGGTTGGAAAGCTTTGCTTAAGAGAGGAGCAGGGGGCTCAGTCCTGGGGGATTGTCATGAAATGACCATCTTCCCTTCAGAGATTAAATATAAAGTGACAATCATTTAATACTGCACTGAAACCTTCGCACGGGACTGCGGCCCAGCTCTGGGATATGGTGCAGTGCCGTGGGCTACAGAAATAAACACCTTCTCAGGGCACGTCCATTATGGTAAATGGAGCACGTGCGGACTCTGACACGGAGCGTCTGTGAGGAGCTGGTGATAAATATCAATTGCTGCAAGGCTATTGATTAAATCTCTGACTGTGATGTCAATCAAGTTAATAGCAAGGAGCTCAGGCTCTAAAGATCATTAAAAAGTGTTTGTGTCATGAAATATGGCATTATCTTTGCTCCTCTTATTGTCATATAGAAAGCCACCTGAAGTTGTAGTAAGCCTTGAAAATGTGCTGCTGCTGCTGCATCGCTTCAGTCGTGTCCAACTCTGTGCAACCCCATAGACGGCAGCCCACCAGGCTAGTGTACCACAGTCAGAAATCAACAGGGTTCAGGGAGGGGAGTTTGGGGGAGAATGGATACATGTATATGCACGGCTGAGTCCCTTCGCTGTTTACCTGAAACTATCACAAGATTATTAATTGGCTATCCAGCAATATAAAATAAAAGGATTTTTTAAGAAAAGAAATAAACACAATCCGTTAGTGAAGGCATAAAACTGACCCCTGATACTAATACATTTTGGTTTATATAGTCAAATTTTTTTTTAGTCTAAAAGAACCTACTCTAGGTGTACCTCTTTTTTTTTTTTTAATAAAATGGTTAGAAAAATTATCAATTGTGTTGAGAGAATTTTTCTAGAATTTAAATTCCGAATTCAACAGATGAATGGCTGTTTGAATAAGGGCAGAGAATACAACAGGCCAGCTTTCTCCTCTTTGTCATTATTGATGAGTTTGACTAAGAAGCAACTGGAACAGTTGTGCAGCAGCTGCACCCAGGTCATAGCTGGACAACGTGACCTGGACGACCAGTCTACAGGATGGGACCCACCTTGAGTGTTTAGGGATGGAGTTTATTTAGCTCCGCTGGCCTCTCCAAGGATGGAGACTTGAGTGCTGTTGGAACCCTCCCGTGAAGGAGATTTAGTGGATCTTCAGTGTTTTTGTTTTTCCCGTTTGGTTCTGAAATGTAACTTGGTTGACCTCAGAGGTTGCCTGCTCATAGTCGTAAAGGTATCCTTCCCAGAGCAAGATGTCATTAATGAGTAAGTGAAGTCAAAGTCAAAATGTTAGTCGCTGAGTCGTGTCTGACTCTGCAACCCCGTGGACTGTAGCCTGCCAGGCTCCTCTGTCCATGGGATTTTTCAGGCCAGAATACCCGGAGAGGGTTGCCACTTCCTCCTCCAGAGGCTCTTCCCAACCCAGAGATCGAACCCAGGTGTCCTACACTGCAGGTAGATTTTTTACTGCTAAGCCACCAGGGAAGCCCTGTTAGTGAGTAAGCCATGTCCTAAATGGTTTCTTGTTGTCCCAAGTGCACTGTATGCAGGGCCACCCAGCCACGTCTCCAGGTTGATGACTCTGGAGGCCTCCCGTCGTCTCCACCTTCCCAGACAGGGGCCCGTGACCCAGCCCTGGTTTCTAGAGCACCGCCCCCCATCTCATCTTGTTAAAGCCTCCCCAACTTTCAAGTTTCCATAAAGACCTGGTGATGAGATTTTCTTGGCTCACCCCCAAGCCAAAGAGCTGGTTTCTTTTTCTAAACTTCCCTAGTATCTTTGTTTGCTTCTCTCGATGGTACTTGTGGCTGTTTGTGGACATGCCTCATGAATCTCACTGGACTGGAAGTCCCAAGGGTGAGACTGGGTCCTGGTCAGTGTGCATCCTTCATAGCACTGGGCATGATGCCTCGCGTAGGGTAGGTATTTGATAAGTATTTGTTGAGTAGTTGAATGAATGGGACCTAGTCACTGAATTTTATAGTAATAGAGAAAACTGCAGGAAAGTCAAGTCAGCCATACGGTCAAGATCACAATGTACTCTGTGTCCAGAACTTGCTTCTCTCTCTTCTAAGCTTATTAGAACCTCTGTCAAACGGGTGCTAAGGATCTGTCCTGTCTAGGATGCTTCTGCCCATGAGAAAAGGCAGGACTGCACCTGTGCTGAGTCTGTGCAACACTCTTTAAAGTTCTAGCAGATGAAGCGCCATATGTTGGTAGCAGGCGCTCTTTGTATTTCAAAGGGCAACGTTCAGTTACTCACTGAAGTCTTAGGCATGGCTTTGTATAAAAGAATTCAGATCCCCAAGCAAACAAGGAGATCAGGGCTGCACTGACACCTTCAAGCTGCTGCTCAGAAAAAGCCGAGAGCATCTGCAGTCCTGCTGGTGAAGACTCAGGAATAAGCAGACCCAGCTCAGGACGGTGATCACCAAACCCCCAGGAGAAGCCAAGATGGGAAAATCTCAGCCAACCCACAGCCACTGGCGCGGTCTAATAGCTGAAGCACTGTGAGCGGCAAAGAAAATTCTTAGCTCGAACTCAGACAACTTGAAAATGGCTCTTCACATTTCTGAGCAACTGTGGCTGGGCTCTCCAATTCTGAGAGCCATCTGTGATGAGGAAGACGCCTTCCCCCGAGGGCCTGGATCGGATACAAGATGAGGTGCCAAAGATATAAACACCAAATGGAGTCCTCTCTCTCGGTCTGAAGAATTGTGACCTACATACAACCCAGAGCCGGGTGGGTAAATGGCTACAAGCATCTTTGTCTTCATAAAGCTCAATGAGAAAGTGGCAGGAGGGAAAAAAAAGAATCTGAAAGCATGCATTTTCATAACATAAAAGAAATGAGTTAATTTAGCACCAGACAAAACAAAGGCTATCATGATGAAAAGTTTGTATAATAATCTCTCTCCTGTGATATACATCAGTGAGCTGTTTGCCTTTAGACATGATGATTAAATATCTACTACAAACTGTCAACTCACTCTACATCAGAGGTAAAGAAAGGTACTTCCAGGTAATAATGGTAGGCTCCAGTCCATGGGGTCGCTAAGAGTCGGACACGACTGAGCGACTTCACTTTCGCTTTCCACTTTCATATGGTGGAGAAGGAAATGGCAACCCACTCCAGTATTCTTGCCTGGAGAATCCCAGGGACAGGGGAGCCTGGTGGGCTTCTGTCTGTGGGGTCGCACAGAGTCGGACACGACTGAAGCGACTTAGCAGCAGCAGCAGCATAGCACTGAAAAAAGATTACAGGGTATTTTTTCAGTTCTAATAGCAATCTTTTCAAATCTTTAAGAAAAAGAATTATTTGTATTTTGATGTCTATATATGAAGGATAGAGCCATTTTCTAGGTGTTATATTATCTGAGACTATGCAATTAATGTATTCTCTAGTGGCTCAGATGGCAAAGAATCTGCCTGCAACGTAGGAGACCTGGGTTTGATCTCTGGGTAGGGAAGATGCCCTAGAAAAGGGCATGGCAACCCACTCCAGTATTCTTGCCTAGAGAATCCCATAGAGGTCATGGAGAGTTCAACATGACTGAAGCGACTTAGCACACATGACAAAACTGTTTTACCATCAAACAGATACTGACCTTTCCAGAATCAATACTCTCATTAATTCTATATTTCTATTTAGAGAATGGCTCTCAGGTTAGAATTTACTGGTGGTTAAAATTGATACTTTGTGTTAAAATCCTGGAACTAAACTAATGTCTTAAACATTTCACATAGAAAATCTGGAGTTCATTATTGGGTGTTTAGGACTCTCTGTTTCCTCACAGGACATTCTTTGGGAGATTAGTTTTACTTGAAAACAAAAATAAAACAAAATGAAACAATATTAACAAGATGTAACAGAGACATTAAGATCATGTGGCCTTTGGAACAAAGAAAATCTTTTGCAATTGATAATAGACATGGAATCTACCTGTCAATGTGAATGGCCCTTTGAAATATGGGAAGGTGAGCAGAAAGACACAATAAACATGTAATATTAATAATGTTACATAACAATAACAATAAAAAAGTAGAGAATCTTTTCCATAGCAAAACAATTTGAGTCATCTTTTAATATTTTGCTGGCAAATGGATACGCATACAAAAAAATATTCCCATTAACTGTAGCTCATGATCTCTGACTACAACACAACCTACATTTGACATTTTTGTTCTGTCCTATACATATGAAAGCATAAACACAAGAATAACTATTCTTGCCTCCTGAAAAACCTATATGCAGGTCAGGAAGCAACAGTTAGAACTGGACATGGAACAACAGACTGGTTCCAAATAGGAAAAGGAGTACGTCAAGGCTGTATATTGTCACCCTGCTTATTTAACTTCTATGCAGAGTACATCATGAGAAACACTGGGCTGGAAGAAGCACAAGCTGGAATACAGATTGCAGATGACAGATAACCAGGTATCTGATAACCTCAGATATGCAGATGACACCACCCTTATGGCAGAAAGTGAAGAGGAACTCAAAAGCCTCTTGATGAAAGTGAAAGAGGAGAGTGAAAAAGTTGGCTTAAAGCTCAACATTCAGAAAACCAAGATCATGGCATCTGGTCCCATCACTTCATGGGAAATAGATGGGGAAACAGTGGAAATAGTGTCAGACTTTATTTTTCTGGGCTCCAAAATCACTGCAGATGTTAATCGCAGCCATGAAATTAAAAGACGCTTATTCCTTGGAAGGAAAGTTATGACCAACCTAGATAGCATATTCAAAAGCAGAGACATTACTTTGCCAACAAAGGTTCGTCTAGTCAAGGCTATGGTTTTTCCAGTGGTTATGTATGGATGTGAGAGTTGGACTGTGAAGAAAGCTAAGCAGGAGGAGAAGGGGACGACAGAGGAGGAGATGCTTGGATGGCATCACTGACTCGATGGACATGAGTTTGAGTGAACTCTGGGAGTTGGTGATGGACAGGGAGGCCTGGCGTGCTGTGATTCATGGGGTCACAAAGAGTCGGACACGATTGAGCGACTGAAACTGAACTGAACTGATACACAGAAACGAGGCACACAGTTAAAACTGATACCAAGGAGGACGTGGCCTTGCTTTATTGATGCTGCATTCTAATGAAGGAAGTCTCCATGTTTTAGAAATCACAAAGTTCAGCTATTATTTTAAATGTCAGACTTTTGATTGCAATGCATTTCAGTAATAAATAGCTAAGGCAAATGGTCATAAAATGAAATAATCTGAGCCAATGACTCAGATGTCTGAAATAATAACAGAGTAGCATTATGAGGGCAGTAATAAAAATGATCTTTTTCCTTTTCATATGAGTCATTCTAAAATAAATGTTATTTTTCATTTATAGGCAGGGACATAAACACCATTACTTTTATGATTTGTTCCTTAATCACATATTTAGAAATAAATGTAGCACTACAGGGCAAAGATAAGCACATTAGTTGGAAACAAATAGAGAAAAGAAGTCGACTCAGAAATAACATCCATTCACAACCCTAGAATGGAAAAAAAGAGATGATTTTATACGGTGCAAAAGATCCTGATGCTGGGAAAGACTGAAGTGAGAAGGAGAAGGGGAAGGCCAAGGATGAGATGGTTAGATAGCATCCCTGACTCAATGCACAGTCCCTGACTCAATGGATAGGAGTTTGAGCAAACTCTGGGAGATAGTAGAAGACAGAGGAGCCTGGCGTGCTGCAGTCCCTGGGGTCGAAAGAGTCGGTGGAGACTGAAAAACAACAACAACCCCCTTCAAGACACCCCACGGCTGTACCCATTGTTTGAAGGCCCTTTGTTACCTACTGCACGTAGTGCTGAATCTACCAATGCCATACGAAGGAGGGAGTTGAAATAAATGGACGCGGGACCAAAGGGAAAAAACAGAAACCAAAGAGATTGGAAGGGAAAGCTTAAACCCAGAGAGGAAGAATGGAGAGAGGAGAACTCCAGGTAGAACTGTGAGGATGACTCCCGGTGTCATCAGAGACTCGTGGATCATCTCTATATTAGGCTGTGTCTGCCTTCTCATTAGGAGCAGCAGTTTCCAGGCTCATTAAGAGAAGAGGTGGTAAAGCTCTCTCTCCGGAGGAGAGGACAGTCACTAAGGACTCTGCTTTCTCCCCAGGCCTCCCGGCCACATGTGGTTCCAACAGGCAAGGTTCTGTGCAGCACAGTCTCGCCTGAAGCCTGTGGAACGCCCATGTGACAAAAGCAGTGTCATTATTCTTAATTCAGGGCCTCGCAGATCACCCAGACAGGTCTATTTATAGACACAGAACCCAGGGGAGCCCTAGTTTAAAAATACAGGCTTCAAATCCCAGTGTGTAAACAGCCCCCTTTCCCCATCTACTATTAAGAATCTGCAAGGGATGGTTAGGGAAAATCATGGTGTTTCAAACTTTTTTGATTAAATGATTTTGCATTTGATTCAAAATTCTCGGAAGCCAAAGGCTTCCATATGGATCACGGGGAGGAAAGTCAGTATTTCTGTCCTCAAACTGGTTCTTTAAGACCTAACAGGATCACCTAGGCAGGGCAGTCATACATGCACTACAGTCCTCACTCACTTGGCTGTTTGTGTCATTTTCAGAGGGAGTGTGTCCACAGTAACATCATCATCTTGTTTTCGGTGCCCCCCAGAACCCATAAGAAATCAGCAGGTCCGGAACTTCCCTGGTGGGCCAGTGGTTAGGAATCTGCTTGCTGATTCAGGGAACACAGGTTCAACACCCTCATACTTTTCCCCGTGGAAAACAAGGTCATACTTTAGGGTATATTCTTCCAATTATGAATATAAATGTATGCTTGAAACAAAAATAGGATCGTCCCGAGTCTACTTCCTATTATCCTGTGTTTTCAGTTCATTCAACAGATATTTATTCAGAGACTATGTGTTGGACCCAACTCCAGGCAACCACAGGTTACATCTTTGGGCTTTCTCTAGTTGCAGCGGGCGGGGGCTCCTCTCTAGCTGCGGTGTGCGGGCTCCTCACTGCAGTGGCTTCTCTTGTGGCCAAGAAATTTAAATTTCTTAATCAAACATGATTTATTTTTGCAGTGGAAAAATGTATGTCAAAGCAAGTGTATAGAGCTTCCCTAGTGGCTCAGTGGTAAAAAAAAAATCTACCTGCCAATGCAGAGACGCAGGTTCGATCCCTGATTGGAGAAGATCCCACATGCTGTGAAGCAACTAAGCCGTGTGCATCACAACTGTTGAGCCTGTGCTCTAGAGCCCGGGAGCTGCAACAACTGAAGTCCGTGGCCCAGAAGCCTGTGCTCCACAACAAGAGACGCCACTGCAATAGGAAGCCTGAGCATTGCAACAAAGGGTAGCCCCCGCTCACTGCAACTAGAGGAAAGTTCTTATAGCAATGAAGACCCAGGGCAACCAAAAAATTGTTTTTAAAAAATGTAAGTGTATAAATACTCATAGAACTGACAAAGAAGGGGAGGTTTAACAAAATATTAAAATCTATCTGTGATTTTAAAAAAAACCAATGATCAATAGAAAAGATGCTTGACAATAAGGCATGGTCTGCTGCTGCTGCTGCTAAGTCGCTTCAGTCGTGTCCGACTCTGTGCGACCCCATAGACGGAAGCTCACCAGGCTCCCCTGTCCCTGGGATTCTCCAGGCAAGGCATGGTCTAGGTTAGATCAAAGCCTCAAAAGTCCTTGATCTCTGCAGGTTGCCTCTCGTCAGATCAGCGTGTTGTGAGGTACGGGGTATCGTACATTCAGAAATATGAAACTCAAGCTACCTCCTGTCTCAGCCCTAGTCTGTAGGCAGTTTCTCATAGGAGTGTGACTGCGAAGTTCTTCCACCATCCTTGTAGATTTCTACCTTACACTGAGCATTTACAGATGAAAGGAAGAGACCCTGCATCCTGGTGTTCCTATGTCTAAGGAACAAGAAGAAAAATGACCTCAGAGAGGCAGATGAGAGACGCCTGAGAAGCGGGAACACAGGAGCCCAGCAAACCCTCTGCAGATCCAGAGCTTCAGACTCAGCGAAGGCTTTTCCCTTTCTCTTTCCTTGGGTCAGGGGTTGGTCCAAGGGGAGCAGGAAGGGGAAGGGAGCCTTTGGGAAGGAGAGGGGTTGAAAAGCTATGCAAATTCAACCCCCAAACACTGGCAATGTTCTTGGAGTTGCATCCAAAGGCTGGATATCTCAGTTATAAGCATTGTTGGGGAACGGATAATTCAACATAGGAACATTTTCAACTAAATTCAAATTAGTTTAATCATCATGTTTTCAAGGAAACCTATGTGGGATGAAGAAGCCCTGTCTTTTTTTGAGACTGCACGGTGAACATCAGAGAGCCTTCTCCTCCTGTCCTGAGACCCTTGGGGCATCAGGCACTCTCCTGGGATGTGGGCCAGGGATGCCTCGGGTGCAATGCTGCGGGAACCACTCGGCGTATCATTGCTGTTTGTGCAGCCTGTTTTCTCCTCCCTCCTACTAGCTGCTATTCCCAGGGCTTCAGCTCTGAGTAGCTCCACCCTGAGGGCATCGGTCGCCCTCCCAGATTTGGTAAAGCAGAGAACAAGGTTTTATATGTTCCTGAAGCCTCTGCCATGACCGTCACATTGGGCCAAGTCCTCTCCCTCCAGTGTCCAGAAGTTACTGCTGTGGAAAGTGGTCTTGGGTGTTATAAAGAAGTACTAACTCAGAATACATTGGCCTTTGTGTGAGTTTTGGAAAGTTTCTATAGAGATGTGTGTGTGCACTATGTTGCTTCAGTCGTGCCCAACTCTTTGTGACCCCATGGATGGTGGCACTGCAGGCTCCTCCGTCCATGGGATTCTCCAGGCAGGAATTCTAGAGTGGGTTGCCCTGCCCTCCTCCAGAGGCTCTTCCTGATTCAGGGATTGAACCCATGTTTCTTATGCCTCCTGCATTAGCAGACATATTCTTTACCACTAGCGCCACTGGGGAAGCTATCTACAAAGAAAGAGAGTATTGATGTTTGGCAGAAACCAACACAATTCTGTAAAGTAATTATCCTTCAATTAAAAAACAAATTAACTTAAAAAAAGATGGAAAGCAAGTACCATGGATACTGTGGGTATCCCATATCCCCGAGCATTATTTGTTCCTTCACTCAGTCACTTCACACACTTTTATTGAGGACCCACTACATGCCAACACTGGACTGAATGCCAGGAATGGATACAGATCAAGACAAGAGCCCTGATCTCAACCTGCTCACTCTCCAGTAAGAGAAACAGACCCCAAGTGAGTTAACTACAAACAAAACAGAAAGTTAGGTGAGAGATAAACAGAGCACACCAAGGGAAAGTGAAGGGGACCAGTGGAGTGGGCCTGGACGGACTCGGAGAAGGTTTTCTGGATGGGTTGTTGATGGCTAAGTAGGAGTTAGATTGCCAAATAGGAAGGACATCAACAAGGACATGGAGCCCCAAACCCTTCACTGTATTTATAGTTTCCAGCCCTTCCATAGGATTCCCTAGTGGCTCAGCTGTAAAGAATCCACCCCACAATACAGGAGGTACAAGACACACAGTTTCGATCTCCGGGTTGGTAGGATTCCCAGGAGCAGGAAATGGCAATCCACTCGAGCCTGAAAAATTCCATGCACAGAGGAGCTTGCTGTCCATAGGGTCGCAAAGAGTCAGACAACCGAATTGAAACTAAATTGAAAATGTCTGACTGACAAGGGGTGAGATAAAAGTGCCCATACTGGACCCCATTACAGGGGCAACCCCTCAGGAGGGGTCTTTGCAGGTTGTTTAGCCACTGCTGTATCCCCAGCCCCCAGACACTTGTTGCAGCAGAGTAGCCACTCTGTGGAGAAGGCAATGGCACCCCACTCCAGTACTCTTGCCTGGAGAATCCCAGGGATGGAGGAGCCTGGTAGGCTGCAGTCCATGGGGTCGCTAAGAGTCGGACACGACTGAGCGACTTCACTTTCACTTTTCACTTTCATGCATTGGAGAAGGAAATGGCAACCCACTCCAGTGTTCTTGCCTGGAGAATCCCAGGGACGGGGGAGCCTGGTGGGCTGCAGTCCATGGGGTCGCTAAGAGTCGGACACGACTGAGCGACTTCACTTTCACTTTTCACTTTCATGCATTGGAGAAGGAAATGGCAACCCACTCCAGTGTTCTTGCCTGGAGAATCCCAGGGACGGGGGAGCCTGGTGGGCTGCCGTCTATGGGGTCGCACAGAGTTGGACACGACTGAAGCGACCTAGCAGCAGCAGCCACTCTGCAAACATTTGCTGAGTTGAATTTTGCCGAGGTCCAGCCCCAGCTGATCCAGGGAATTCGAAGGGCAGACAGCTTCGGTGATCAAGATACGATAGCTTTAATTAAATATTAATTAGAGATATAAAGAGAATGAAGATAGCTCAGCAGGAAAATTCAGTGGAGAAGAGAGGCTGAATGATTTGGTTTACGTGGAAAGCTAATAAAATTCCAAGGCAAGGAATTTACGTCACCTACGTAGGCCGCAGGCATCCTCCCGTTCTCTCGAAGGAGAGGAGACACTAAGGCCTCTCCGGTCAGATCTTAGAAACCCAGGCGTAATTAGGGTCATTCCAGATGGGGGTTCAGCCAAAAGGTGAGAGAGAGAATGACATGAGGAGACCAGTCTTTCGAGGAACTGATCCCATTCTTTATTTTCCAGGGTCTGTTTTTATACACTGAGATGTTATATAAAAGTCACGTGGGGACAGCAGTCCTGACTTTTATTAAAGTCAGGTGCTTCATGCAAATGTATACAGAGGTCTTAGGGGTGTTATATCATCTTCTGGTCAGGGGGCCTGTTGACAATTTATGATCCTCTCCTTGTGACAGCAGTCAGTCAACACTTATTTTTCCAGGGGTGATTATTTTTAAAACAGACGCCACCCAAATAAAGTTACATTCCTATCGGGTGAGGGTGTAGTGGGTTTTAATTAAGGAAAGAATTTACTTAGCCTAAGGTCTAACGTGATTAATATCAAAGGTTAATACTTATTTCTTCTATATGTTCATTAATGTGTGTAAGGGCTGGGGATGTGGAGACTTAACAGCAAACATTGGCTCAACAAATGAAAAACCCTTCACCAATACAATTTCTAATCAGCCCACTATACTTATACTAATAGTTTTTTAACTTCTCTAAGGAACCTGTTTTTAAAAGGTTTAAAGCATCTCGTGCCTCTCACGGTTGGGAGGCTGTGAGCAAGCACATGTGGCCGGACAAGCCTGTCAGGCAAGCTAGAAAACCTTCAGAGGAGTTTATAAGTTTGGAACACTCCTGTCACGCCCAGGAATTATTATTAACTGGAGCTCTAAGTTAACTCCTTCTCCGAAAGAGGTGGTGGGGACAGCTCCCCGTAAAGTCAGAGGTGTAGGTGAGAACACAAAGTAGTAAAGTAGACAGGCTCTGGTTTTGGGGGTAGATGCTCGAGAATTTCCAGGGGGACTCCTGAGGCTTGATCCCGCATTTGCGTATGTCAAGCCTCCTTCCTCATGAGCTTTGCCATGGGTAGAGGTCCTCATGCTGGCTCCCCGCAGAATTTGATATAATCATCAGAGCAGACCCGAGAGACCTGGATCCATGCTGTGGGTGGTGAACTGCAAGGCAATCTGTAGCAGATGGCTGTGCGGTTGAAAAGTTAAAGAAATCTTACACGGAACCAAGCAGGCACTCATTTCCGCGTGCTCCCACTCCTCCTCTGCTAAAGCTCTCTTCACCTAGATGTTATGGTTAATTTCCCCCCATCACCAGAACAGAAAGAGGGCACCTTCCTCCTTTTGCAAAGGAAGATGAATTACCAAGTAAATCTTCCTTTTTAATATTTTCCTAAGGTTGCAGAGGAACCAAAGAGTGGTTTTTAACATACCCATCATCTCTTAGAAGTAGATAATAGAGGATAAATACAGGTTAGAAGCAGCCAACCATTTAGAGAGAGATGCGTGTGAGTTTGGATGGTTAAGCTATTTCACTCATAAACTCAAAAACAATGCCATTTTCAATGGTAGAGAAACCATAATTTGAAAAATAGTACATAATACTTCTATAAAATGGAAATACGGTTCTTTTGACTGGAGAAGCAAAATGCTGCATATGTGTTTAAGAAAAAAAGTTCCCCCCAACCGAAGAAGAGAAATGAACACAAAATAAGGTGAACATATTAACAACCCCATGAACCTTTTGACCCCAAGCTGGGGGCTATCAGGCAGAGACAGCTTTAGGTGCACATATTTAGTAGGAAAGACAGCAATGTGGCATTCACTGGGAGTTTTTGGATATGGGGTTGCTATTGGGGGCTGTGGATTTAATCTTTCCCTGGGCTAAAGGGGCAGCACTTCGTGTTCGTTGACAGACAAGGCCTGTTTCCGCCACCAAAATGCTGCCTGCAGTATTGACTATGCTCCTTTGTAAAGAAAATGCTTTTGCACTAAAAGAAAAAAAAAAAATGCATGTCTCTTCCCCAGTGGTGGGGAGGACTCCCACCATGTAATTATCCTGCCCATCAGAAGACAAGGTCAGAAAAGACTGATAAAGTCAGAAGGTCCGCTCTTGCTAGACACACAGACATGGTTGCACAGCTTTAACAGTAACAAGCAGCCGGACAGGGAGACTGCAGGGAGAGGATGAAAATTTACCTTTTTTGATCAAGTATCTACACTTCAAAAAGCTTCACTGTAAATTTCGTGTACATTCTACAAAAAAGACTCTGACCTTGGTGTTACTGAGACCATTTTACAGATGAGGAAACCAAGCCCTAAGAGCATCGCTGATGTCACGGAGGCCACCCAGCCAGGAGCATCCCAGGTGGAGCAGTGGTAAAGAGTCCGCCTGCCAATGGAGGGGACACAGGTTCGATCCCTGGGTCAGGAAGATCCCCTGGAGAAGGGAATAGCAACCCACTCCAATATTGTTGCCTAGAGAATTCCATGGTCAGAGGATCCTGGCAGGCTACAGTCCATGGGGGTCGCAAAATAGTTGGACACTACTGAGCGTGCACACACACACATATACACACAACTGAAGTTTCAGAACCAGCATTCAAATCAGGTGTCGCTGTCTTTAAATCCTGTGCATGACAGCCCATCATCTCAATTAACCCCCAATGAGGTTTGTATCTCTGATTTGTACCCTCCACATTTTCTTGGTAGTGGAAGTGTTAGTCACTCAGTCACGTCCGACTCTTTCCAACCTCATGGACTATAACCTACCAGGCTCCTCTGTCCATGAGATTCTCCAGTCAAGAATACTGGAGTGGGTTGCCATTCCCTTCTCCAGGGGATCTTCCTAACCCAGGGATTGAACTCAGGTCTCCTGCATTGCAGGTGGATTCTTTACCATCTAAGCCATAAGGGAATACGGTTTTTTTTAAAAGATTCCACCTTTTTATAATGATCTCAGTTACCCTCATTCTATAAAATAAAGATGCCTAGAAAACCTGAAACTTGATTCAGCTGGAAGGTGCCCTGCCCAGTTTGGGGTGAATGGAGGCTCAGGAGTCACGGGCAACGGCACCTGTCCGTGATGGATTGTCAGCAGATGGGCAGGAATGGAAACGATTCGCTGTTCTGTCAAAAAGATAGCTAAGCACAGGATCCTGACTGCTGTGAGCAGAGGATGGAGCCCCAACACGTGGGGCGTGAGCAGTGGGAAGTGGCCACTCCGTCCAAGGAAAGGTGTGGGTGGCTGAGAGGGGCATGGGGCCAGGTCCACGAATGTGCAGGACACAAGGCCAGGGGCCACAGCCCACCTTTTGGTTTCTGACCCTCCAGGCACTCACAGGGTCCTACCCGGCTCAGGACACTCCCTGAGCTTCAGTGAAACCAATGGGGGACTAACACCTTAGTGCCCCAAGGTCAAGAACCCGGGCTCTGCTTCTCGACTCCAGTTGCTAAATAACCAGCTCCACAGTCTCTACACAGACCAGAGCTTGTGTTCCCGGAGCCCCTGTTAATCAAGCTTTGACAGCAAATGCTTAAGACTGTTCTGGCTATTTCAAAACACCCTTATGCCACACAGAGATAGTACTAGTCAGTTTTGCTTCAGTATTGTGTAAAATTGTGGATTTTGCCTGGATAGAATGGATATATCCATTATATATAATGGGGGGGCTGGATTCTGACGGATACAATGCTAAATTTTCATTTATGAAATAAGAGACTCTTTCTAAAATTGCCAGGTTCTGCTCAAGAAGTAACTTGCTTCCTGTGAGAAGAGGGTGGGGTGCAGAAAGCCCAAAGCCCCCCACTTACAAGAAGCCCAGTGTGGAAGTGAACCTACTGTGACACACACTCCTGTCAAGACAGTGAGACAGAGGACCTCAGACGATACAGGTGCCAGGTAAAACCTGGAAGTCTGCCTACTACTAAGTCCCATGATGCACTTTTTCTGAAACTCTTTGAACTCACTGGGAAAAAAAAAAGAAAAATACCATGTTGCTGTTGGCCAGCTAATGCCTTAGCCGCCACCCCATTCATCTAACTGTGCCTTTCCAATGACACTCTTCTGGGGTTAGAATTTCATGTTGTCTCTTGTTTTCTTTTAAGCCACGCACTTCTGAGATAAAAATCTTTTCAGTTCATTTTAAAATAGAACAGGTTCCTGAGGACTGCCCAGGGGCAAACATGACTATTAAATAATTTTTTAAAAGAGGGGGTCAAAAGGCAGAATGAAGTTCATTAGTTTTGGGGAAAATCATGGAAACAACCTTAAGGGAGATGGTGCAGACACATCTGGGAAAAGAGTATTTAATAAAAGAGTCCCTAACGGGAATTCAGGCAAA
Organism: Tragelaphus eurycerus; assembly: GCA_935064755.1. Lineage (NCBI taxonomy): Eukaryota > Metazoa > Chordata > Mammalia > Artiodactyla > Bovidae > Tragelaphus > Tragelaphus eurycerus. The sequence goes on along the minus strand of CAKXYN010000039.1, from coordinate 16,543,409 downwards.
TGAAACCATGCCTGGCTCTCCTGATGGAATTTTTGGAAGATGTTTACTGTCATGAACAGTACAATAAATTAAGTGACGGCGGCCGCATTCCTTGAGTTTTTTTGCCCAGCAGATGGCAAAGCTGGAGGGTCAACCAGGGATCTGGAGAGAGACGAGGGGGAGGGGAAAAGATCAGAAGCCAACATCTCCCACTGGACCAGGTCCTCATCATACAGACTTTGGGCCCTACATCGTCCAGGGGGGTTAAACTTGTCAGTAGAGTTAGCGGAGCCCAAAAGAAGTGTCAGGTTCTGGGGATGGTCTTCTAGATTTCCAGAGACACCCGCCTTATAGGGCTGTCTGTACGTGAGTGCCAAATAGAAAGCCATCGCTTCACGCCTTAAGCGCCCCTAAGACTTTATGACGTCGAACAGCAGAGCTCCCCGAGCAGGGACACCAAAAAGAGGACCCTAGACACTCTGGCTGTGCCTGCGTGTCCGGGGACAAAAAATCTCCGGGCAGTTGGCTTATTCTGGCCCGTTTCTTGAAGGCTTTTTTTCAACGAGAAGTTTCCATCGATATGGCGTTTGCCTCCTCTTCTTCCCTGGGTGGAATGTGAGTGGCTGCACTGAGCAACATGGAAGGATCTTAATGTGGTCTAAATGCAATAGCAGGCTTTGCCAAGACGCTGTGTTCTTGAATAGGATGTCTGGGATGAAACTAGGCAAATAGGTAAAGTGAGCAAAGGAATCTCTGTTGAGGCTGTTCTGCCAACGAGCTGATAGCTCAGCCCCTCCTGGGTGGGGGGAGCAGCATGGGGGTCAGGAGGACCGCGGGTTTGGGAGGAGGTGGGGGCCCCAGGCAGCTGCCCTGGTGATGGGGACTGACGCTCAGCCCAGGTGCCCGGCAGAGGAAGAAGAGGTTGAGCGTTTACCCGGGCCATAGATTCTTCAAAGGATTCGTGACCCCAAAGTCTTATGAACGGCTCTGCTTCTCTTTGGGAGGGAGGTATGTGTGCACCCATCTCCTGACACAGGAGTGCACACCCCGGCCGGCAAACAAAGTGAACGCCTGCCAGGCTGGGGGCCTCCAGCGGCTATTGGCTAACTTGGCCGTGAGCTCTGCCCACAGGTCTTAGGAAGTGGAACCAGCCTCCTCAGTGGAGCCCTGGTGCACACACATGGGTCCAACCCAAGGCTGGGCTCACAGAATTCTGAGGGAGGGGCAGGCATGAAGCCCCTTCCTCATCCATGCTGAGCCTGAGGGTGGGCAAGACGCCTGGATGTTGAAAGGCCTCCTGTGTGTGCAGAAGGAAAAGAGCCCTGAGGTGAACCTGAAAGAGCGAAGAAGGTTCTGGAAGAAACTGAGGAGGGCACCATCCCCTCCCCACAGCCTTGCCTGGAGTCTGAGAACTTCACCTTGGTGAGACAGTTCAGACGAGACCGCGACCCACGTCCACCTCAGAACCAGAAGCCAGGTCCAGAGGACCGCCAGGAAGAGTCCCGCGGGGTTGTGGGGAGTTCTTGGGCCTGGAATTGGACCGACTGGCTTCTGCTCCTAAGTCTGGCAGTTACTGTGTCAACCTGACCAAGGGACTTCTTCTCTGGGGTCTCAGTTTCCTTAGGGACTAAACTGGAATCACGCAAACGACAGGGGACGACAGCCCATGGCAGTGCTTGTTTGAGAGGGGAGGAGTCACTGTGTGGAGGCCCTTAGCGGAGCCTCCGGGTCAATACTGTGCATGTATGCATGCTAAGTCACTTCAGTTGTGCCCAACTCTGCGACCCCAAGGACTATATCCCACCAGGCTCCCCTGTCCATGGAGTTTTTCCAGGTAAGAATACTGGAGTAGGTTGCCATTTCCTCCTCCAGGAGATCTTCCCAACCCAGGGATCAAACCGGCGTCTCTTGAGTCTCCCGCATGGCAGGCAGATTCTTGACCTCTCCCTCAATATTACCCCGTTCTTCCTAGGAGAGCTAGCCTTGCCCTTGTGTGGATTTCTGTAATTTTCCACACTTTCCTGCTGTTCCTCATTTTGGTTTAGTCCAGCTGGCTTCCACGCAGTTTACAGTAAAAGCACCTGATAGCTGTCCATTTGCTTCAGAGGCCAGTGGGGCTGGGAAGACGAAGGTTGGGGCTTCCAAGCTCAGAGAGGAATTCAAACAAAGTGACTGGTGACCACTGCAAGTGTGGGTGAGTGGGCCAGTTGGCCAGCTCCTGAGGAGTCTGTGAGAGAGAGATGTGTATGGGGACAGCCTGAAAGCAATCACCGACCCTGTGGCTTTAACTGGCAGGAAAGTCCCTTCCCCCACATCTAGTAACAGCAGTCGACTAGAGGGGGCAATATTTTCATGCCTTCTGATGCTCAAAATCGTAATTGAAACTCCACAGAAAGAAGTCCTTACACGGCACGGAGGTAGCCCCTGGGAGGGCTCCGGAGATCCCTGCCTCTCGTATTCACACTCCCCTTGACTTGGGGGTGGCCACAGTGACTTCTGGAAAATAATAAGTGGTGGGGTATCACTTTCAAGACGAAGTTACAAAACAGATGGCAACTCCCCTGCTTGCTCGCTGACTCTCTTGCTGACTCTCTCTGAGGGAGGCCTGGAGTCATGCTATGAGCCGTCCCATGGAGAGGCTCATGGGGTCAAGGTCATGAGGGTGGCCGCTGGCCAAGAAGCACAAAGTGAGTCTGGGAGCAGACACTCCCCCCAGGCAGCGTGGAGACAAAGGCAGCTCCAGTCCTGCCCCAGAGGAGATAGCTAAGCTGCACTGGATTTCTGACTCAGAAACTATAAGATAATAAATGTCTGTTGTTTCAAGCTACTATATTCTGGGGTCGTTTGTTACACAGCACTAACTCACGAACACACATGGGTCTGTCAGGCACAAACTAGATTTGGAAGTTACCTATGCCAAATAAAATGGAGTATTCTTTCTACAGTCATAGAGAAGAATCAATGAATGAAATAAATCCTGAACATTCTTTCTACCTGTGACTTCCCCCAACTAAAAAAAGTGGTATACAGAGATTCTTCTGGCTGAAAGGAAAATCTATGAATTATTTGTTTGGGTTCTGTTACTACCTAACTGAAACTTCAGTTACTTCTCCATGGTCTAAAGACTGTGCTCAAGGAGACATGAGAATCATACAGAAACAATGACCAGAAAATGCAATTTCTTCACGTGTAAAAAAAGATACATATAAGGAACTAATATGGAAAAAGAAAACAGTTTATGCACAACCATATGCCACAGAAGAGCCGTTAAAATTAAACCAGGGAGCTAGAAAACACTGCCTATTAAAACACTGCAAATAGAAGTGAAGTTAATAATGAAGTGAACATCAATAAATCATTCTGGCATTTCCTACAGATAGTCTTAAATCTCTTTATTTCCCCACAGTAGTTCTTTAATCCTATGCTAGATACCACCAAACATGTAATTTCCTCCCCTCTTAATTTCCCAAGAAAATATTTCCATCTTTTATACAAAATAATAAGAAAGAAACATTTACCAGTGAGCCTTTGTCTTTTAATGACTTAACAGAACAGTCTTTCTGGAATCAGGCAATGCCAACTTTTATGCCCTGGGGTTTGAGGTTATCGTGAGTGGCATTAAAAAGTCCAGTCTTCACGGTAGGGCTTGCATAGGAGCGGGCTAAACAAGTCTGATACTTTCTTCCCAGCCTCCCATTAGAACCCTCATGAGGACAAAGAAAAAAATGTCGATAGCAATGAAGGCCCAAGATAAGAGCACACCACAGGCCAAAGTCCAGGGGGTTTCCGTTAATACACGGTTGATGTGGCAGTGGTGGGGGGGATGTGCAGGAAGCTGAGAAAGGCGTGTTTGGATCACACATCTCAAAGTCCAGAAGCTATAAAATAGGACAAAGCAGATGTCCCCCCACCCCAAGGGCAGGAAAGGACCTTAACTCAGAAGGAGAAATTAAAATGGCCATCAACCTCCCTAGTAATCCAAGAAATGGAAATTAAAAATACCATTTGTAGATTCCCATCGACAAATCCCCCTAAGGCTTCAGAAAAGGAGGAAGCTGGTGGCAGACAAAGAGAGTGTGAGGCAGTGTGGACAGCCAGGCAGACTTCTTAGAGAGCAGTCTGGAAATAAGAGCCCAGAGCCTGACCGTTTAAGGCCTCTTCTTTTTTAAACCCTTTCTTTGTGGAAAGAAGGAAGGGGGATGGGAGGATGGTGGAGAGAAAGAGAAGAGAAAAATTACAGAGCGCAGACTCCTACAAATCATTTTTATATTACTTAAAGATTACTTTTTAAATAAGAAAAAAATATTAAAAATGGTCTTGGTAGCTTTTTGAGATCAGAAAAGAAATAATTTCCTTAAAATCCAGAGCATTAAAAATAATACTGAATTTCCTTTTCTAAGCCTATATTTCCTAAATTAGTTATTTCTCTAAGATCACAGAAGCAGAAAATGGGAAAAAACAACACAAGAGGGCCCCAAACAAGATCGTATGCCCCATACTTAATGAAAGAGCTGATATGAAAACCAGTGACACGGTGTCAAGTCCATTCCTCTTCGTGAACAGATTTATCAGCTTCTCACGGACATCTGAATTTAATTGGAAATTGGGCATCAAGTCTAAACTCTAATTATCTGATGGTAGAATTTCTCAATTTTAGTTGTCAAAGCCATTTTATCTGTTTGGCATTTGAGGTAATATTTGTGTTTATAAAGGCAGGAACTAACATTTTTAATGAATAGGCCTAAGGACCTGAAACAAAGATTGCATTTAATTTTCACAGCATCCTATGAGTGGGTCTTGTGATTGATGACTAAACAGTACCTAAGCAGTCAAAGGCCATCTAGGTAGAAGGGAAAAGGGCAACTCCAGGACCACCTCATGCCAAAGCTGGGTATCTTGGTGAATGAAGTCCCACTTTGTGACTTCAAAATATATATATAATTTATTATCAACACATACTCCAGCAATTTTCAGGTAATTAGGTTAAAGCAACCATCACAAATGTCTTCCCTTTATGACGTGGCCTTAGTATCTAAACCAAGCATTCCTTGATATAGACCGGAAGCCTCCGTCAGTCAATTGTCAGTGGAAGAATCACAGTCACTCTAAGTGCTCCCAGTAGGGAAGATGTGTGGCCAATGGTCCAACCAGGGATTCACGGTCAGCGTCTCCTTCCTTTCATTCCAGGAAACAGAGGAGACTCTCCCCACACCCAAGACCTCTCCTGCCCTAAAGCTTAAGGTTCAGAGTGGAAACCATAGGAATCCCTTACTCAAGACTGCTCTGCAGAATTTCCTGAGCCCATACTCTGTAACAGGAATGGTGCTGGATTACTAAATCTTCAAACTCTGCTAACATGCCTGACTCCAGAACATGAAGCAAAATGAGAAAGGCCTGATTCACCGTGTGAGTCCCCCCAACTCATCTGTGAATCTCCATTGGACGGACTGCCCCCGCCGTGAGCCCTTGAGTCTCAACATTCTACGGCTGCAAATATATATATGCATGTACATTTTGTCTTTCCCTTCTTCCCCAGTTCAGTTACCCACTGGCAAACAGAGTATATTTTATGTGGTTTTAAAATTGACGTGAATTTGAAAGGTGTATGATTGTAAAGGGGTTTATAATAAAGTTTCATTTTATGTGTGAAAATCTAAATTCCTCTAAATTAAAACAAAATTGTCAAGAGCCATATCATTTGGGGGACTTCCCTGGTGGGCCAGTGGTGACAATGCCATGCTCCCAACGCAGGAGGCCCTGTTTGATCCCTGGTCGGGGAACAAGAGCCCACGTGATGCAATGAACTCCCAGCACAGCCAGATAAGAACCGTATGATTACAAGGTTGGCAGGAAGTGAACTGTCAGCTGTTCCACTCCTGCCCCAAACTGTGTAAGTTCTTGCACTAACCAGACCAGGATAGGGCTGGGATGGAACCCTGGAAACCCAACACCTCAGTCAGACTCAACATTTCAGACTGGAAGTGACCTTGTCCTGAATGCCCTTCCCTTCAACTCAGCTAAGTGTTGCCCACTTGAAGAAGTCTTTTCTGAGCGACACTCTCAACTCCCCAGTGTCCACCCTGGACCATCAACATCCCCAGTGCACCCTACGTACTGATTTTCTTATTTCCTTTCTCATCAGGAGCCCCTGAGTTCCCTGGAGGCAGGGACCAATTGGTTAGCTTTTCATCCCCACGATCTAGCAAAGAGACAAGCTCAGGTGGGGGTGTCCTGTAGATGTCTGATCAAAGAGCAGAATCCTTTCCATTTACAGAGGAAGATTTTAGAGGAGAGGGCCGTTCCTGGACCACAAGGTTTCCAAGGATGAGAGCTGAGACTGATCCCAAATCTCCTGGCTCCAAGACCTTCACCTGCTGGTCACCTGGGACGTGATAGTTCTGAACCCTCACTAGATCAGTTTATGTCGCCTCCAGAACTGATGCAAAGGCAATTAATGTCTCTAGAGCAACCAAGACAGGGCCTTTGAGAAAATTCTCTCGTCTCAAAGAGCCCATCCCTCTGGCCAAGCAGATAAAAACTCCTCAACACATGCTTACTTAGCACTTAACATAAGGATTCAGTCTCTTTTTTCCTTGCAATGTCCTACTTGTCTTGGTGTTTCTTAAAATCAGACATTGTTTTCTATGATTGTTTCAAAGCAAAACTTGTCTCTCTGCTTCTAATTGGAGGTAGAGACATTACCATGGTTTTAATATCAGGAATGGAAAAACACAACATAGAAAATAGGACTGAAGCTTAGTTGCTCATTTGCCCACAAACTTCAGGGAAAAGGAGAGAACTCACTCCACCTCCACCCACATGCCTGAGCTGCTGGGGCTCCTGTCGCCTAGCAGAGCCGGTTCATCATGAGTCAGCCCACAGAACACCGGTTAACTCAGGGGAGGTGCTGGGCACTGGGGCTCAGCAGGGAACAATGACGGAGTGATGCTCACACAGCTTCTGTCACACGCAGACGTGCTCACACCGGCTGCTGGGCGGCGTGTAGCCCTCCTCCTGCTCTGTCTGTGTCTCCCTCAAACCACAAACCACACGGTGCCAACACTACGCTGATCTCTAGCCCTGTGATCAATTCACTGTGCAAATCATCCCCAGGACTAGGACGCGGAGGTAGGGAGAGGTCTACAAACACAAGGGCTCTTGGCTTAAATCCAGGTTCCAGAAGACGCATTTTGAGATGGCTTCTGAAAAATGAAGCCGCAAAAAGACTGAGTGGGAGGGACAGAGGGGAGGTCTGGGAACAGGAGGAGCTGGCCAGCCATACACAGAGCCCCTCTGGTGCCCGTAGTGACTGCTGTTAGGTACCACTTGCTGGAATCCCACATGTAACTACTCGTGGAAACCCATGCCTTGGCTTGAGGAAGGTCAAGCAGGAGCCAATTCTTTCACCCAAGCAGGACTAGACTCAGGGCCACGGTGGAGATAAAAAAGGAAAGAAAGCAATGGCAGGTGGGTGGTCTTTGTTCTAGCAGGCCTCCCACCTGGCAAGGGAACCTCAAACTCCAGGAAAATAAACAAAGCTGCAAGCAGCTTGCTGTGTGAGCGGAAGCCAGCAAGGTCACTGACCCCCGTCAGCCCCACAGCTTCCTACAGACGATGTGTCCACAACCATGAGTGCTTGGGTGTGCTACACATGCATATACATGCACGCACATGCACATGCACATGCATGTGGGTGCGTGCGCGTGCACACACACACTCTTACACGGACACCTTTTCAAGTTGTCACAGGTGATGGCTTTTCATACTGACCCGCTGGTGCTCAGCTGTCAGCTCACGCTGTGGCCAGCGTGGGGGCTTTGATGACAAACACAGGCATTGCTCACAGCAGCCCTTAAAAAAAAAAAAAAACTCTCCTCTCAAGGTGATGACATTATCTTCTTGAAAAATAAAAAAGGAAAAGCAAATGCCAGCACTGCTTCTGAAATGTACTAAGTGCCGAGGCCGTAGGTGGCTCTGTGGATGAAGGATGCGGGGTGAGGTACCACAGGTGCCCCCCGCCCCCGAATGGACCTTGGTTCAGGTCTGAGCCGGGCTGATGTCCTTAGGGTCAGAGGTCACTGCTTTGGGCGTATCTGGCCAAGTTTCAAAATGCAATATACGGCTGACTGCTCTGGGGGTCCTTTGGGGGAGATGGGCCTTTGGGGCGCAACCCTCCCCTATCACATTGGCTGGAAAGCTGCCAGTCCCCCGCTTTGGGGGAACTGTTCTTGGCTCATGGTTTCCTGAGGAAGGGCTCAGTGACATGGTGTTGGAGGCTACAAAGATCCCTGTGATAAGTGAGGCTTTGCCTGGGCCCCACGGTCATGGTGCCATGGCCAGGTGACCGGGGACCACTGCTTCCTGGCTGCCAATGACCCATGTGCCCTCCACGCGGGTCTGTGGGTGTGCACTCTCACAACATTGCTGGAGCTTTCAGAAAGGAAAGCAAAGGAAGCCCTGCCACCCTCCCTCCTGCCCAGTCTGTGTTGGGCACATGGGGTGGGCGTGGGGCGCAGGTTTCTTCTGGAAGATGACGTTGCACCTGCAGGGGTTGAGACATTTATCAGCTCCACGCATCTTCCTGTGTCTGGTGACTCACACTCTCCCAGCACAGCCCTTAGAGCCCCTGCATCTGCTAGCCTCTCAGTCCTCTTCCTCTGTTGCACTTCAGACCTGACCTTTTTTCTCCCTGATTCGGCCTTTCTTACAGGTGGAATGTGGCAGTGGCCAAACACAAATGTGTTGATCACTCAGTCATGTCTGACTCTTTGTGGCCCCAGGGACTGTAGCCTGCTGGGCTCCTCTGTACATGGGATTCTCCAGACAAGAATACCGGAGTGGGTTGCCATGCCCTACTCCAGGGGATCTTTCCAATCCAGGGATTGAACTCAGGGATCAAAACCAGGTCTCCTGCATTGGAGGTAGATTCTTTACCATCTGAGCCACCAGGGAAGGCCAAAGCCTTCATTTTCATTTTTTATGGCAGCCCAATATTTTAGGTCCCATTCTCTGATCAAAACATTCATTTAACTAATAATTATGGATTGGGGCTTCCCTGGTGGTCCAGTGGTTAAGACTCTCTCCACCTTCCAATGCAGCGGGTATGGGTTCCATCCCTGGTTGGGGAACTAAGATCCTGCATGTCACACAACACAGCCAAAAAATAAATCAATATGTAAATAAATAAAATCACATCATAAAACAAAAAATTTTTTTAAATAATTACGAATTACTTAGTACACGGATTAATAGTCTGGGAGGAGAAGATAGGTCAGGTCCACATTTGGCACCATGGTATGGCAGAGAAGGGCACTCAGGGTACTGTCGCCTGTCCATGGTGGTGACAGGAACATGCTCCCAGAACTCGGACAAAATTATTTTAAGAGCAAACTTAGATAGATTCAAAATACCGTTGATCTATGCCAAAAGCCTGCACAAAATGTTCACAGCAACATTACAAGCACATCGATAGCAGGATGTATTCATAAGTTATATATTACTGTACAGTAAGGATATCAATGTACCCACCGCAACACGCAGACATAATTACAATATGATGTTGAGCAAAAAGAATACGCTGGGAGTTTACTTTATATGAAGCTCAAAACAAGCAAAATTAAACCTATGATTTATTAGAGGGCAGGACAGTTGTTGGAGAAGGAAATGGCTACCCATTCCAGCACTCTTGCCTGGAGAATCTCATGGACAGAGGAGCCTGGTGGGCTGCAGTCCATGGGGCTGCAAAGAGTCAGACAAGACTGAAGCGACGTAGTGCGCCCGCAGGACAGCAGTCCCTCTTGAGAACACAGTGGCTTAGAGGGAGAGGAAGGGGGCTTGTGGGCTGCTGACAGTATTCTTCTTGCTCTGGGTGCTGCTCTCTGACCCCATAACTTTTATTGAGCTGTGCTTATAATTTTGTACACTTTCCTGCCTGTATTTTGATCAAATGTTTACTTCATATGCATATCTACATTCATATGTTTATATTCATATGCAGTTGGTGCTAGCAAGCAGCTCTGGAAGTCACACAAGAGACTGTCTGAAAAAGGACAGCTAAGAAGCTTGGGGGTGCTCTCTGTTTACTGTGTGTGATTTGGCCCGAGCTCAGAAAAGAAAGCCTAACTGAGATTATCGGAGAAGGCAATGGCACCCCACTCCAGTACTCTTGCCTGGAAAATCCCGATCACGCCAGCCAGAGTGCATTCAGTGCTCGACTCAAAAAAACAGTGAAAGAGATGCGGAGAGGAAGTCTGCACTGTTTGTGCCTCTGGGTCCATCAGGAGGCCAGCAATATTCTGGTCAGCAGAGCTGTGTTCAATGGAGGGGGTCACTGGGCCTTGCCATTCTCGGATGACGTGTCAAGTAAGGTCATCTCTCCAATTCCTGCTCACTGCCCACTTGCCCAACTGCCTTCCAACCATCCATTCAGTGTCCCTAGCCCGGGACACAGTGGAGAGGTGAGAAGGACATTCTGTCCCTATAAAATGGTAACACTAAATCGACAGGCATCTTTCTGATACCACAGACACCTGAGAGGCCCCGGATGCAAACACTGCTGAAAACAGTGACAAACGGGAGCTCCTGGACCTGCTGGGCTCAAGAACCAGACCCTGGACAGTGGAGACGTCACCAGAGCACAGAGCCCCAGCCCCAGACACTCCCGTCCTCCTGGAACTGGTGACTCAAGGCAGTGTTTCCGGTGCTTGTATCCTAGGTGACCACTCCCCACTGCCCCTCGGGAGCAGAGGCTGGTCAGCCTTCCCAAGGTCAGGTCCAGTGAGACTTTTCAGTGGTCAAGAGGCTTCAGGACTCAAACAGCCAGAGTCAGGGGTCTGTCCCTAGCCTCAGGGGTTCCTTCGAGTAGTGTGACATTTGTCATAGATGGCTCCTCGGTTCCCCTATCTGCTAACACAAAGAGAGACTAAGTATCACACTGGGGTCCTGGCATCCTTTCCAGTCCAACCTCTCAGTGAGATCTGAATATTAAACAACAGGCTCATCCAAGGGTACTTCTGCTGTGTTGTCATTGTTGTTCGGTCACTAAGTCGTCGTGTCCAACTCTTTGCAACCCCATTGATGGCAGCATGCCTGGCTCCTCTGTCCTCCACTATCTCCTGGAGCTTGCTCAAACTTATGTCAATTGAGTAAGTGATGCCATCCAACCATTTCATCCTCTGTCGTCCCCTTCTCCTCCTGCCTTCAATCTTTCCCAGCATCAGGGTCTTTTCCAATGAGTCAGCTCTTTGCATCAGGTGGCCAAAGTAGTGGAGCTTCAGCTTCAGCAACAAGTTCTTCCAATGAATATTTAGGGTTGATTTCCTTTAGGATTGACTGATTTGATCTCCTGGCAGTCCAAGGGACTCTCAACAGTCTTCTCCAGCATCACAGTTCGAAAGCATCAATACGTTATGATCCAACTCTCACATCTGTACATGACTACTAGAAAACCTATAACTTCAATTATACAGGGCTGTCCTGTCCCATAAAACAAAGCCCTTCCTCCCCTGCCTCCCCCTCCAGGAAGACCAAAGCCACAGCAGCCACAGCAGGGAATCCAGGGTCTGCTCTTTGCACAGCTCACTGTAAGCACAGGTGAAAGTGACCAGGGGTGCAGAAAGAGGAAAGTCACGTCATGATGGAAACCCCCACAGAGGGAGCAGGGGGACCTCCTCGTACAGGGGCAGTGACTCCCCGCTGGATCCTGAGAGGGGAGGGCAGCCACAGCCAGCGCCAGCCTAACAGCCATGGGCTCCCAGAGGAAGAGCGCAGAATCCCCTTACACTCGATTGCCTTCAATATGTCACATCCCAGTGGTTTTTTTTCTTTTAATCTCTGAAACTATATTTTCTGCACTTTCCAATGAAAACTCAACTCCTTTTGTTCCTGCAGACACAGCCAGTTCTGGTGAAGCAAACTCAGTCAGGAAGACTGATGGGAGTCATCAGCCACTGTCAGACAAGGGCGAGGACGTGACGTCAAGTGACACAGTGGGAAGGGCGTGGGGTCTTAGAACACTTAAACGAGCGACACCCTGGGCACATCACTCCTCTCTGAGCCACGAGTGCTCGTCTATAAGATGAGGGGCTAGAAACTGATGCTTCTGAGTTCTCTTCCAGATGCATGATGGATGGGTAAGGAGCCAATTTCAGATCAGAGAAGGCCTAGATTCTGAGCTCTGATTCCATCACTAGCTGTGTGACTCATGCAAGTTGCCTAACCTCTCTGAACCTCAGTTTCTTAATTTGTAAAACAAAAGCAATAGTGATTATATATAATGATAACACAGTATGCTATGCTATGCTATGCTAAGTCACTTCAGTCGTGTCCGACTCTGTGTGACCCCATAGACGGCAGCCCACCAGGCTTCCCCGTCCCTGGGATTCTCCAGGCAAGAACACTGGAGTGGGTTGACATTTCCTTCTCCAATGCATGAAAGTGAAAAGTGAAAGTGAAGTCGCTCAGTCGTGTCCGACTCTTAGCGACCCTATGGACTGCAGCCTACCAGGCTCCTCCATCCGTGGGATTTTCCAGGCAAGAGTCCTGGAGTGGGGTGCCATTGCCTTCTCCGGATAACACAGTATATAACATACAAATACTATAATGCTACAATAGTAATAATGAAGACTGGATGAAGTCAATATGTATGGCATTTAGTGAGGTACCTAGCACAGTGTAAATAATAAATGTGCATGCTAAGTCACTTCAGTTGTATCCAAGTCTGTGCGACACTGTGGACTGTAGCCCGCCAGGCTCCCCTGTCCATGGGATTCTCCAGGCAAGAATACTGGAGTGGGTTGCCATGCCCTTCTCCAAGGGGTGTTCCTGACCCAGGGATCGAACCTAAAATCTCTTATGTCTCCTGCCTTGGCAGATGGGTTCTTAACCAGTAGCACCACCTGGGAAGCCATTAAATAATAAATGAGTGAGTGAATTCGCTCAGTCGTGTCCGACTCTTTGTGACCGCATGGACTATAGCCCACCAGGCTCCTTGGTCCATGGGATTTTCCAGGCATGAATACTGGAGTGGGTTGCCATTTCCTTCTCCAGGGGATCTTCCCAACCCAGGGATCAAACCCAGGTCTCCCGTGTTGTAGGCAGACGCTTTACCATCTGAGCCACCAGGGAAGCCCAAATAATAAATAGCAAAAGGCAAAATGAGCCGTGAGTGCTTTCACTGACAGAATCTCAAATGGGACACAGATTGTAATTGGGAGCAATAACAGCTAAGGTAATGGTGTGAACGTTCAGAAAGGGCTGAATTACCATCAGATCTGACCCTGACTCTTTAAATGACCGACGCTGGCTTTACCGGCAGCTGTGAAACATCTTTTCTATAGGCAGTTCCTGAGATTTTAGTGCACGTTCACAGAAGCTAATGGCAGACACTAAGAGAAGGCGAATGGTGCTGAATAGTCAATTTTGTTTTCATCTTACAGAGAGCAGTAAGCTATTAAGAGCAATCTGTGCTTAACAGCAAGATCTAACAGACAAGGGGGGCTAGCTCCCCTGGTGTCCTCCACTAAAGAATCTCCTTAAGAATAACAGCATCAACTACGCCTGATTTAGAAGCGGATACATTATTTAATGACGGGCTGTATAAGCTTTATTTCAGAAAATAAAACATCAGTGTTATGACAGTTACACACATGCCTCATTCAGTGTGCCGAATACTAGGATTTTCTCTTTTCTGGGTTCTTTTGAGCTTTTTGTCTTGACAGTGAAATATTAACTGTATATAAAGGCAGAAACACAGGCATTTCCTGGGGTTAGGACAAGTATTTAACTGTAATATGTAAAATACGTAACTCCTCAATAATGACGACAATATGGCTTGAAGAATATTTAGCGTTGTTGAATCCTCTATTCTCTGTTTTTTGGTTTTTTTTTTTTTGCCTCTCGGCTTGCAGGATCTTAATTCCCTGACATTGAAACTGTGTCCCCTGCAGTGGAAGCACAGAGTCCTAACCCAGGGAATTCCCGAGCCCTGTATTCTGATGAGTGCAGAAATTAGAAAATACGCACGCTGAAAGACAGATGTATTTTTGATCTGTCCCAACAAGTTCACCCACATCAAAATAAGTGGTGTATTTATTACTGCTCTTTCCTGAAAGCCGCCCACGGCATGTGTCTGAATGTGTCTGAAGCCACAGACTGTCTTGTACGTGGTACAGAAATGTCGTGCCAGGATGAACTGTAAAAATCCTGAGGAAACGGCCAAAACCCAGAGCAGAACTGGAGGCTCCACAGGTCCAGGCGGCCACAGGCTAAGGAGGGGCTCTTGGGTGGGCAAGTCAGCCTGGCAGGGAGCCCCCTGGCGGCCGGGCGGACAGGGTGTGGACCCTGGTTCGGTGGAGTTTAGTCACTCAGTCGCGCCCGACTTTTGCAACCCCATGGACCACAGCTCGCCAGGCTCCTCTGTCCATGGGATTTCCCACCCAAGAATACCAGAGTGGGTTTCCATTTCCTTCTCCAGGGAATCTTCCCAACCCAGGGATCAAACCTGTGTCTTCTGCATTGGCAGGCGGGTTCTTTACCACTGAGCCAACAGGGAAGACTCCTGCATCAGGGTAACTGTGCTAAATCCTGTACGGACATCTACTGTACTTGCTAGTGGATGTCCTGTCACATGAAATTTCTCTTCCCCTCTACTCACTAGGGCTTCCCTGATAGCTCAGTTGGTAAAGAATCCACCTGCAATGCAGGAGACCCCGATTCAATTCCTGGGTTGGGAAGATCCATTGGAGAAGGGATAGGCTACCCACTCCAGTATCCTTGGGCTTCCTTTCCTCTGTGGCTCAGCTGGTAAAGAATCTGCCTGCAATGCGGGAGACAAGGATTCGATCCCTGGGTTGGGAAGATTCCCTGAAGAAGGGAAAGGCTACCCACTCCAGTATTCTGGCCTGGAGAAATCCATGGACTGTATTAGTCCGTGGGATCAAAAAGAATCAGACAAGACTGAGCAACTTTTGCTTTCTACTCACTAACCATTTATTTTGCTCCACCCCACCACTCCATTCCAAGCAGAATGATTCGCTCTGTATCATAGAAAATGACATCAGGAAGCAAATATATTAAAAGAGAAATACCTGGCCCAGGGTGATTCCTCTTATTACTTTATACCTTAAAATTCCATCCGACCTCAGTAGTAAAGGGAACCACCATCCAGATAGAAATGTGAGGTGAGCAATCAAGGCTGTTTTGTCCCCACAGTGTGACTCTGGGACTCACTCACAAAAATGATCTGAATGTTACAAGTAAATTTAGACGACAGTGAGGCCTCGGCTCTGAGATGAAGACTGGGGTTGGCAAGGGTGGACTTGCAGCCAGTTACTTTCCACGACTTGATTTCTAAATCACAAAGATAAGTTCTGATTACATTTTAAAAATCATTTATATCATTAATTTTTTAATCCTAAAAAGAGGGGAAAAAAATCAAAAGGGAAATGGCAGAATCATAGGCGGCACACGTAAAGCTGAAGCTGCTGAAGGGCCGGTGGTTTCTGAGGAGGAGGGACACTGCTGGAAACTGAGGCCCGAGGGCCGTATGTGGTTGCCGGGCAGGGCACTGGGTCACAGAGCAGCCGTGCCCGCTGCGGTCTGCACAAGCCCACTGTCCCCGGTGACCCTCTGCTTCCTGCTACACCCATCTGTCCACATGTGCTTCTGCTTCAGCAGACTGCAGAGCAGGCCAGTGGCAGAGCCCTGGAAACAGCGAACTTTGGAAGACAGGCCAAGAAAGAACAGTGACTATGAAAGAGTGTTCAGAAAATAAAAGAAGAATCCGAGAGAGCAGCAGTAGTGGAAAGCCTTGAGGAGAAAGTTCCGGAAGAGGTGAGATTGTCAAGCGCTGAGGGGCCAAGTTACATGTGGGTGAAGGAAGAGAGCTCACCAGTGAGCTGACACAAGCTGGTGTGGCCATCCAAGCCTCAGGTCTGGGGGACTTTGGACACCGAGGACAGGGAGCTCAGGACAAGCCAGCCCTCTGCTGCCCTCTGCCTCATTCCCTCTGGTGGACAGACAGCTGTCTGGGGGCCCTTGTGGAAGCACAGTGGTGCCTACTACCGGGATGGGTTGTTTTCCTTTGCTGCCGACAGTGGCTCACACTATTTCCCCTGGACCCCAATAGAACTCATCCATTGATAAGTTTAGCATAAGTGAGCAGACGAAGGCTCCCTAAAGTTGATGGGCTTGTTCACGCCTCCATCTAAGTTCTATATCTAATATAAACCTGGAAAAGATTTTGCAAAGGTTGGGCTTGTCATTCCTAAGTTTACTATCATTGCGTGGTTCAGGGAGAGGGACCTGGAATATTAACTAAAACGAATGAGAAATAATGCTTGCAGGGAGTGACAGAGGTCTGCGCTATCGGAAGCACAAACGGCAGGGGCAGAACAAGTGACATCAGCCTAGTGTCAACTCTGGGAGAGGCAGGGCGCTGGGGACATGTGGCCCTTGACACAGAGATTCCCAGAGTTACAGGAGCTTGGATTTCCAAGTGACCTCAGAACTCATCTAGTTCAGGAGTTTCTCAGTTTTTCTTGGTCTCTCCATTTACACGTTATTAAACGTCAATCTTTTTTCTCCTAAGAAAAAAAGACATCATCTAGTGCTATCTTTTCCTTTTACTCATGGGGACATTGAGAGAAAGGTTGAAAAAAAAAAACACATTTGTCCAGTGGAGACACTCGTGGCTAGACTTTGTGTTGAGGGAGACGAAGACAGTTTCTAGAGGGAGATGGAAAGATTGCACTGAATCAAGTGAATGACATCAAAAGGCCCACCCTCGTGAGAAACAGAACCTGTTATTTAACGATTGAGAGAGTCTAGGACAGGTTATTCTCTGAGAGGCTACGTTGGCAAAAGCCGGTCACCACAAGAGAGACAGTGTCTTCTCACCAAACATTGACACGCCGGGAGAACTGACTGAGAAGCAGAAATGAGCTGTGCGCATGAAAGCTCACCTGCTCTATTTTGGAGCCACAAAGGCCCTAGTCTTGAGTTTAAATTTCACTCGCTCAGGGTTTGCCCAGGCTGTACTCAGTACCCGCTCTGTCCAAAGGATTCTCCTGCCTGTGCATCACTCCTTCAAATCATTCATTAAAAATATCTTACAAGGCGGAACTTCCCTGGCTGTCCGGTGGTCAAGATTCCATGCTTGTTATGCAAGGGATGAAGGTCTGATCCCAGGTCAGGAAACCAAGATCCCACATGCCATCCGGCGCAGCCAAAAAAAAGTCTTATATGGCAAAGGTTGACTGGCCACCACAGAAATTAAAAGCTTACACTTTTAGAGGAAGGCTCGTTTAATCCTCCTTTTTTAAAAAAATGTCTTCATTTATTTTTCACGTCTGATCCCTGCCTCCCTAACCATTAGTAAATATTTCTCCAACCTACAGCAATGTCAGGGTTTCAATAACTCAAGATAGACGGTCTTTATATACCTTGACTTATGATAGTTTTTAACCGAAGGCTTTTCCAAATAGAAGACAGCTGCTGGTTTCCCCAGGCACAGGATGGCTTGTTCCCTCATGGAACATTAATTGATTCATCAGATGTGGCCTCCTTTTACAAGACTCATGTTACTTTGTCACTCATCTGCAACCAATCACATTTGCCTAAGTGCTCAGGAGCCTATATGTTTAAAATTATTATGTAATAGTTGACACGTGGAAATATAGAGAGATGGATAGAAAGTTATGAGATAACCAACAAAGACCTAACTATATAGCACAGGGAACTATACGCAATATCTTGTAATAACCTATAATGAAAGTGGAAAAAGTGGAAAGTGGAGTCGTTCAGTCATGTCCAACTCCTTGCAACCCCATGGACTGTAATCTACTAGGCTCCTCTGTCCATGGGATTTTCCAGGCAATAGGACTGGAGTGGGCTGCCATTTCCTTCTCCAGGGGATCTTCCAGACCCAGGGATCAAACCCAGGTCTCTGGCATTGTAGACAGACGCTTTACCATCTGAGCCACCAGGGAAGAATCTAAATTATTTATTAGATTCTTTTTCACAGATATAATGGAAAAGAATCTAAAAAAGAATAGATATCTAAAAACGAATCACTTTCCTATACACGTGAAGCTAACACAGCATTGTAAACCAGCTATATCTCAATAAAAAATTAAGTTATGAAGCCCCAAATAAAACACCCCAGTGTCTATCAATAGACTAAAGATCAGATCTCATTATCAATGCCACTGGAGGTTAACTTTGTGTCCCGTCTGCATCTCACCTTTACAACACCCCACCTTAGAGAACAACCCTTTACAACACCCCACCTTAGAGAACAACCCTTGCTTTTAAATATAGTTTCACCATATATGGACGTATCCTAACAATGTACTGCTTAAATCTACTTGTTTTGAGTTTGATAAGCATGGTATTTCACTGTAGGTAATCTTTGGCAACTTGCTTTTTTAAATTAAATATTAAGTTTTTAAGATATATCCATGTTGCTAAATGCAGCTGTAGTTTCTTCATTTTCCATGGCAGTATAATAGTCCTTTGTGTGAACATGCCACAGTTGCACTTTGTTGTTCTGTTCTGGGACACTGAGATTGGTTTCAAGTTTTTTTTTTTTCTATTACAACCAGTATTGTAATGAACATTCTCAAACATGTCTCTTGGAGGAATTGCACATTTTTTCCTGGTATCAGATCAGATCAGTCGCTCAGTTGTGTCTGACTCTTTGCGACCCCATGAATCGCAGCATGCCAGGCCTCCCTGTCCATCACCAACTCCCGGAGGTCACTCAGACTCACGTCCATCGAGTCGGTGATGCCATCCAGCCATCTCATCCTCTGTCGTCCCCTTCTCCTCCTGCTCCCAATCCCTCCCAGCACCAGAATCCTTTTCCACTGAGTCAACTCTTCGCATGAGGTGGCCAAAGTACTGGAGTTTCAGCTTTAGCATCATTCCTTCCAAAGAAATCCCAGGGCTGATCTCCTTCAGAATGGACTGGTTGGATCTCCTTGCAGTCCAAGGGACTCTCAAGAGTCTTCTCCAACACCACAGTTCAAAAGCATCAATTCTTCGGCACTCAGCCGTCTTCACAGTCCAACTCTCACATCCATACGTGAACACAGGAAAAACCATAGCCTTGACTAGACGAACATTTGTTGGCAAAGTAATGTCTCTGCTTTTGAATATGCTATCTAGGTTGGTCATAACTTTCCTTCCAAGGAGTAAGCGTCTTTTAATTTCATGGCTGCAGTCACCATCTGTAGTGATTTTGGAGCCCAGAAAAAGAAAGTCTGACACTGTTGCCACTGTTTCCCCATCTATTTCCCATGAAGTGATGGGACCAGATGCCATGATCTTCATTTTCTGAATGTTGAGCTTTAAGGCAACTTTTTCACTCTCCACTTTCACTTTCATCAAGAGACTTTTGAGTTCCTCTTCACTTTCTGCCATAAGGGTGGTGTTATCTGCATATCTGAGGTGATTGATATTTCTCCCGTCAATCTTGATTCCAGCTTGTGCTTCTTCCAGTCCAGCGTTTCTCATGATGTACTCTGCATATAAGTTAAATAAACAGGGTGACAATATACAGCCTTGACGTACTCCTTTTCCTATTTGGAACCAGTCTGTTGTTCCATGTTCAGTTCTAACTGTTGCTTCCTGACCTGCATACAAATTTCTCAAGAGGCAGATCAGGTGGTCTGGTATTTCCATCTCTTTCAGAATTTTCCACAGTTTATTGTGATCCACATAGTCAAAGGCTTTGGCATAGTCAATAAAGCAGAAATAGATGTTTTTCTGGAACTCTTGCTTTTCCCATGATCCAGCAAATTGCCAGCAGATGTTGGCAATTTGATCTCTGGTTCCTCTGCCTTTTCTAAAACCAGCTTGAACATCAGGAAGTTCACGGTTCACATATTGCTGAAGCCTGGCTTGGAGAATTTTGAGCATTACTTTACTAGTGTGTGAGATGAGTGCAATTGTGTGGTAGTTTGAGCACTCTTTGGCATTGCTTTTCTTTGGGATTGGGATGAAAACTGACCTTTTCTAGTCCTGTGGCCACTGCTGAGTTTTCCAAATTTGCTGGCATATTGAGTGCACCACTTTCACAGCATCATCTTTCAGGATTTGGAATAGCTCAACTGGAATTCCATTACCTCCACTAGCTTTGTTCGTAGTGATGCTTTCTAAGGCCCACTTGACTTCACATTCTAGGATGTCTGGCTCTAGGTCAGTGATCACACCATCATGATTATCTGGGTCGTGAAGCTCTTTTTTGTACAGTTCTTCTGTGTATTCTTGCCACCTCTTCTTAATATCTTCTGCTTCTCTTAGGTCCATGCCATTTCTGTCCTTTATCGAGCCCATCTTTGCATGAAGTGTTTCTTTGGTATCTCTGATTTCCTTGAAGAGATCCCTAGTCTTTCTCATTCTGTTGTTTTCCTCTATATCTTTGCATTGATCACTGAAGAAGGCTTTCTTATCTCTTCTTGCTATTCTTTGGAACTCTGCATTCAGATGTTTGTATCTTTCCTTTTCTCCTTTGCTTCTCGCTGGTATATACACCTATAAATGTGTATTTACCTTTGTTAAGTCAAAGGGTATATGCATGTTCCACTTTACAAGACAGTACAATCTCTTCTCCCAGAGTGATGACGGTACCAGATGACACTTCCACCAGGAAGACATGAGGGGCCCTGTTCCCACACACACATCACCGCCAACACTCCACATTCTCGTGGGAGTAAAGTAGTATGTCACTGTGATCCTAATTTACATTTCCTGGATTGCTAATGAGGCTGAGCAAGTTTTGATGTTTTTGTCTACCACCTGGCTCCTAATAATTTGAGGCAATGCATTTGTAGCAGTGCCTATCAAACTATTCATCAGCCCCAAGTCTTGCCTGGAAGGATGGGAAGTAGGACACATCAGAAAGCTCTGGCGGCTCGGAGTCTTTGTGTAATGGACCTTGTTGCTGACTCGGCAGTCAGTCAACTTACTGCTGCTCTGTTAGCAGCAGTCTGTGGCTTCGGGATTTAAGCTCAGCTCAAAAGGTAGCCACACATCGTCTATGGGACTCCCACCCCTCTTGCATTGATCAGTTCAGGAATGGAGACAAGAAACTAGTCTGTCTAAGGAGACAGAAAGAGAGGACTACTGAAGACTTCTGGGAAAACCCACCTGCTTCCAGCAGCCATCCTGCACTCACAAGGAGAACCAATCAAGAATAAAGTTGTCTGTGTGGAAGCAGAGCAGACAGACGGAAAAAACCTGGGTCTTTGATAGCATTGCTGAAACTGCCAGATGAATCAACACTGAATCATTCTATCTTTAGGAGCCAATTTATGTAAACCAATGCGCTTCCCTGTTGCTTAAGCCAATTCAAACCTGGCTTTCTACTTCCTTAACTAAAAGAACCCCTATAGGAGTTACGTGATTTAAAACCAACAAACAAAACCAACATAACTCGATGAGCCATGAATGGCATTTCTGCACTTGTAGTGAGCAGGCCAAGAGCAAAAGGTGGAGTCGTGTGGATGAACTGGTACTCTCGACTGTCACCATATTAGTGGACTGGTGACTGATAGGAGGGGGGACCAGGTGCAGGGATGAGAGTCAGCAATCTGGGATTGCAGAGCACAAGCTTCGAAACCTCCTAAAAAGGACCATTCAGAATAGTTGTTATCAACTAAACTCCACTCGAGGTATCTCCTGGAAGAGCTGACTAATGCCACCAAAGTCTGATGGCTCCCTTATCCTCTCTCAGCACTCAGGCGAAGTGGGCAACTCACACTCAGTCATGGGGCCCTGGCTTACATAGACTTGTCTTCTTGAAGCTTCACACAATTACCTTCTTGGTCTTCTCTTCCAGGGTGTATATATCCTAAAGGAAAGCATTACGCTGGCTTCGATTCTGCAGTCTCCTTTCCACCCAGTGTGGACTCTAGTCCTGCTGACAATTCCCATGGGCCCTGAGAGAGCCATTCATTCTCTGGGAGTCTCAGTTTCTCCTTCTGCCACCAGAAGAATATTGTAAGACTGTTGGGTGGATTTACAGCATCACATACTAAATGGTCAATGAACGAGAGCCACTGTTGTTAATGGCTGATGCTGATAAGTGCCCATGTTCATGAACATGTGTGGTCAACAGCTGAGTCTTAGTCTCAGAATTCCTTCCAGCCCAGAATAGAGTCCTGTGTCCCTAAGGAGTCTGGAAATACTTTTCCTCTTTGAGAAAAGTAAAGCCTCATTAAATGATATTCTCATCAACCGAGGAGACTCTGAGCAACATATGTAAGCCAAAGAGCAACAATCTTGTTATCAAATCAGATTCATCATAAAACCAACCACTGATAGACTGCGACCAGTGCCATGAACCAGTGAACAGCTAAATCCATGATCTACAGATGAGGAAACCAGTCACAGAGGTGGTCTTGACTGTGCATCTCCAGGTAAAACAATATTGGCTTTGGGCACCAAGGAGCACTCTGAACCTGAACACACTCTTTCTAACTCCATGTGTTTGTGGATCCAGAACAAGAGCCGGCACAGGTTTAATATCAGCACTTAAAGACTGCATTCACTGGCAGTCCAGTGGTTAAGGCTTCACTCTCCAAAGCAAGGGGTACAGTTTCAATTTTTACACATGCTTCTAGCCAAACAAAACACATCAAAGAAGCAATACTATAACAAACTCAATAGAGACTTTAAAAACGGTCCACATCAAGAAAATCTTAAAAAAATTAAAAAAAAATAAATATTGCATTTCATTAGTGCAATGAATTGTATCTAATTACAGGCTATCAATGTAATCTTAAAGAACAAAAATATTCAAGGATACAGCTAATTTAGAGTAGAATAGATTCCCAGGATGATTATTTATTCAGAAAAAGGTCAAGAAATGGTTAATACCTCCCAAATCACATTATTTCAATTTTACACATTTTTTTTACAAAAGTATCCTAAAGCAATAACATAGTTGTCTTAGAAATATTTGGAAAGCATATAATGTATGTTGAATTATTTTTTGCAGTGGGAAAAAACATCTGATAATCAGCCTTGGAGGAAGGAAGGAATAACAACAGAACAAAAGGAAACAGGAAATCCAAAATGAGTCCACCCAACACTGAGTGGAGATTTAAAATTTCAAATGCCAGAACTGAGGAAAGAAAAATCTGAATTTTCATTATTTTCTTTCTTTTCACCATTAGCTATCCTGATTCTGTCTAGGATTCTTACCCAGCAGAAGAAACTGTAAATTAAACTCAGCCTTCACAATACACTAAATAATGAACTTCTTAATGAGCCCACCATAATGGGTCTCTTCTTCCTGGAAACTGCAATTTACTTTATTTTTCTAAGAAACATCTGCTGTGGTTTTGAAAGGTTGCTAAGGAAAGGTTTTTTAAAAAGGTGATACAAAGCAAGCAAAGTCTTTATTCTATTCTTCACCGAAAACATATTTAAAATGTAAACTTTTATTTAAAATTTCAAAAGCCATTTAAGGCTTGATCATTCTTCAGCTTCATGTAGGGGCCATGGGCTCAGCTACCAGGGATCATAGTCACTCTAGGGCAATGGCAGGGGCGGCTGGGGTGGGGGCTAGTGACTGTGGCCTGTGGGTATCACTAATTGGAGAATACGAGTAAAGCTGTTTCCCAGGTAACCGCACCCCACATTCCTCCACTAATAAATCTTGTCAACCATCAAAATACTCCTTATCCCAACTACCCCGTGTCTCCTCCATTGCCAGCCCCCATCAAGTCCACCCTCCTCTGTCCTCCGGAATCTTGCAATAGCTTCTGCATTTCCCTGTTTCCCCTCCTGCTCCCCTACACTCCACTCTCCATGCAGCTGCTAGGGTTATTTCTTTTTAATGACTTCCCATTATACTCAGAACAAAACCTAATATCCTCACCACGGTCCATAAGGCTCTCCCTGATCTGGCCTCTGGTTATCACTCTGGCCTCCTCTTTGTCACTTTCCCTTTCATTCAAAGCACTCTGATCACAATGACCTTCTTCTATTCCCCAAACAGGCAAGTTCATCCCACTCAGGGTCTTTGTTCTCCCTGTCCCCTCTCCCTAGGATGCCCTTCCCCCACATACTCAAGTCTGAATCCCGCACTTCCCTATTTCTGCTCAGTGTCACCTCTTCAAAGATGCTTTCCCCAACTATTTCTCCAAAACAGCCTGCTGCTGCTAAGTCACTTCAGTCGTGTCCGACTCTGTGCGACCCCATAGACGGAAGCTCACCAGGCTCCCCCATCCCTGGGATTCTCCAGGCAAGAACACTGGAGTGGGTTGCCATTTCCTTCTCCAATGCATGAAAGAGAAAAATGAAAGTGAAGTCGCTCAGTCGTGTCTGACTCTAGCGACCCCATGGACTGCAGCCTACCAGGCTCCTCTGTCCATGGGATTTTCTAGGCAAAAGTACTGGAGTGGGGTGCCATTGCCTTCTCCGCGAAACAGCCTAATCTGCCCCAAGTCATGGTCTGTTGTCTTCCCCTCTGGAATTTTCTCCCAACAGTTGTGATATCGCATTACACCTCTATTTGTGGACGTGCGGTCTGTGATCCCTGCTGCTGCTGCTGCTGCTAAGTCGCTTCAGTCATGTCCGACTCTGTGCGACCCCATAGACGGCAGCCCACCAGGCTCCCCCGTCCCTGGGATTCTCCAGGCAAGAACACTGGAGTGGGTTGCCATGTCCTTCTCCAATGCATGAAAGTGAAAAGTGAAAGTGAAGTTGCTCAGTCACATCTGACTCTTAACGATCCCATGGACTGCAGCCCACCAGGCTCCTCCATCCATGGGGTTTTCCAGGCAAGAGTACTGGAGTGGGGTGCCATTGCCTTCTCTGCTGTGACCCCTACTAGACCTTAAGTCCACTGAAAGCAGAGACTGTGTCTTCATTGCCAGCACGTGGTCCTAGAACAATGCCCAGTCCTCACTGAATACTTGTCAAAGGAATAAATGAATGTCTGTGTGTGTGTGCGTGCATGTGTGTGTGTGTGTGTGTGTGTGTGTGTGTGTGTGTGTGCGCGCGTGCACTCAGTTGCACCCAACTCGGAAACCCCATGGACTCTAACCCACCAGGCTCCTCTGTCCATGGGATTTCCAGGCAAGAATACTGGAGTGGGTTGCCATTTCCTTCTCCATGGAAGCTTCCCAATCCAGGGGTCGAACCTGTGTTTCCAATGTCTCCTGTATTGGCAAGTGGATTCTTTACCACTGAGCCACCTGGAAAGCCCTTAAATGAAGCTACTGGTGTCCTAAAAACTGCAGACTTAAAGAGTTGCAAGAATTCAAATAAATCTGTATTTCTTCAATATTATATCATACCAACATCATAAGCAGGTGGTCACTTGTATGCTTAGGATGATCTGTGAGGAAAAGCCAGTCCATCATGCAACATGGCACACAGCATTTTATGCCACTCTTATCCCCTGAGCCTCCCTCAAGACCCCCATAAGGAACATTAGTAACCCAAGCGTCTGGTGAGCTCAGCCTTGACTGACTAAATGCTCTTTGGCCAAGGATCCCGTAGCAGTGCCCGCACACCATGTTTCTGATCCCCAGGGAAAGCATTTAGTGACTAAATGTTCTTTGGCCAAGGATCCCATAGCAGTGCCCACACACCATGTTTTTGATCCCCAGAGAAAGCATTTAGTGACTAAATGCTCTTTGGCCAAGGATCCCGTAGCAGTGCCCGCACACCATGTTTTTGATCCCCAGGGAAAGTTTAGCTGCAAGAGCTTTTTTTTTTATTTCAATGAGGAGCAGGAGGGCAAACGGGATTAAAACTGGGCAGGTTGTCAGCATTTTCTGTTTGTTTTGTTTTTTTCTTCAAGTTTTCAGAACTGAATACGTCCTCTGCTATGCTATGCTATGCTAAGTCACTTCAGTCGTGTCCGACTCTGTGTGACCCCATAGACGGCAGCCCACCAGGCTCCCCCGTCCCTGGGATTCTCCAGGCAAGAACACTGGAGTGGGTTGCCATTTCCTTCTCCAATGCATGAAAGTGAAAAGAGAAAGTGAAGTCGCTCAGTCATGTCTGACTCTTAGCGACCCCATGGACTGCAGCCTACCAGGCTCCTCCGTCTGTGGGATTTTCCAGGCAAGAGTACTGCAGTGGGGTGCCATTGCCTTCTCCAGAATACGTCCTCTAGCCACAGACAAAAACAGAGTCACACACAGTTCCATTTTAGCAAAGCAGTTAAGACCCCATGCGAATCGAATTAACACTGAGCGCATGGGGTCAAAACCTGCCCGGCCAGCTGTCCCTGCCTAAGAGCCATTGAAGTCAATGCAAAGTAAACACAGATAAAAGTGATTGGTACCTTTAATCTATTAATAAAATCCTAGGTTTAAATTAACAGATGTTCTGGCACTATTTTTTGCATATACTACCACCTTTATTTGAATTTTCTACTTTTTATTTTGATGTTTTATACATGCAAAAGAGATAAACGAAGGAGGACAAGAAGGGGGATGGATAAAGTGCTAACATCTGTTTCAGTAACATGTTTTTTCTCCATGCTTAGTGGGGCAGACATTTGTTAAGAGATTCCAGAGATAATGTGCCTTAAAGACCTTGCAGAAATAAAAAATAATCATCTGTGCAATGGTGATATCTATAATGGTGCTTTTCCACCTCAAGCCCCTCAAGTGGCTTTGACTTAAACTTGACCTCAACTACTGGCTGGAAGAGGCATGGTGACTCCCCATCCCAGTCAGACTGATGAACTGATCCAAATACTCCCCAGTTCACACTTTTCCAACACTGCTCAAGGTCCTTCATCCTCGGCACCCTCCTCAATCACAAATGTCTTCAGTCAAAACAATACCCATTACAAACGCTGCATTCAGTCTGCCTCTTCAAGTCTACACCAGTTCCTCACTTCTCTGAACACTCATTGCTAATAATACTTCTCCAATAGCAGTGCATTTTATAGCTCTCAAAGCTTTCTCATATCACTAGCTCGGGACACAAGACAAATATTATGATTCCAGGATATAGATAGGAAATAGGCAAGCTTCCTGAGTTTTCTGGTGTAAGGGGTCACTTGCCTTCTATTGCACTGCTCTTGAGTTTGTCTTCACCACACAAACTCTGGGAGACTGGCTTTGTTCCTTTGATGAGGTTCTAGGCTAGGAAAAGAAGAAAGTATGTCTCCCAGTGCTGGCCACATGGCAATTACTTTAAAACGTTTGTTGACTGGGATGGCGGAAAGAGCCATAAAAACCGGATTCTGATTCTGACTCACTATCACCGGTATAACTGGTGGCAAGACACCAAGACACAGATTCCTCATCTGCCCAAATGAGGGGGAACGCTGAAGGCTGGCACTGACTCTCTGATCCCACAATTCATGAGCCACATGCTCACAGACTCTGCTTGTCTTTGGCTGAGGCCTTCTGGCAGTGCTATCAGGAGAGCCTCACAAATCTCAAATGGTCAAATCCCCAAATTCAAGAACTCCTGTAAATGTGATGGAGGCTTCCCTGGGCCCACTGGAACCTAATCCTCTGACTTTTCCCTCCTGGGATTCACGTGCACAACGCGAACTGTGCCCATAATGCTGACCGTACCACACGTGAGGGAGTGGTAATAGACCCATCATCAGTTAGTCTATTAATAGATATTTTGGGGGAATCCTCACAGGGCAATAAAAACTCATTCATAATCCATGAATGGCTAAATCCCATCATCTTCTCAAATCCACACCTTTTAGGCTCTACAACTAGTGAACTTCCCGAGACCTAAGAACTCCACCCTTTCCAATTCCTGAAGTTAATGACGTTGGCAACAGAACCCACAATTGTTCCTAAAATGGAAATTCCTTCCCACTTTTCTCATTACTGTCATCATACTCCCTCTCCAGAGCCAGGAATCATTTTTCAAAGCCAGAGAGTCTTGAAGTTCAAAGTCATGAAGTTATTCTGTATTTTGCCCTCAGTCTCCTTAATGGGCTTCCGTGATGACTCAGCAGTAAAGAAACCGCCTGCAAGGCAGGAAACACAGGTTAGATCCCTGGGCCAGGAGGATTTCCTAGAGAAGGAAATGGCAACCCACTCCAGTATTCTTGCCTGGGAAATCCCATAGACAGAGGAGCCTGGTGGGCTACAGTCCATAAGATCACAAAGAGTCGGACACGACTTAGTGACTAAACAATAACTCCTTCTCTCTCCAAGTCTATTCTGAGCAGATTCTGGCTTCTTTCCATGCCTACTTGGCCTGGCCCTGACCCTCCAAGGTCCCTGGTGCCTGGTCTCTGTTATGGCGGCAGGCTCCCAGCAACTCTTTTCCACGTACCGTAGCCCAGCCTACCCACAGCAGGGAGAATAACCATGGGATTCTGCTTGGCTAGACCGCCCTACTTCTATACCCACAAAACGTTTTATGTCACTGTGTTCACAAGAAGGACAGATACAGAGGATAATGCGTCTGGTGTCTGTGATCTGTGTCAAAGGAAGCCCTTTGAAGGCTTGTGCAAGTTGGCATGTGTATTCATTTCCTAGGGCTGCCATAAGAAAGTACAACAACCCAGGTGACTTAAAATATCAGAAATGTATTATCTGGGGTGGGAGGAGTTGGGAGATTGGGACTGACACATAGATAAATACTATTGATACTATATGCAAAATAGATAACTAATGAGAACATGCTGTATCACACAGGAAACAGTCCAAAAGAGAGGGGATGTGCGTATGTTTATGGCTGATCCATTTTGCTGTGCAGTAGAAACTAACACAAGTTTGTGAAGCAGCTACTATCGTTAACTCACTAAGTCATGTTTGACTCTTTTGCAGCCTCATGGACTGTAGCCCGCCAGGCTCCTCTGTCCATGCAATTGCCTGGACAATTCTTCCTAGACAAGAATACTGGAATGGGAAGCCATTTCCTTCTCCAGGCATTGAACCCACATCTCCTGCATTGGCAGGCAGATTCTCTACCACTAAGCCACCAGGGAAGCCCCATGAAAGGTACAGACTTGATAGAATGGAGACACAGAGAGGTGCTTTGGGAGCAAGAAGACCACAGATGCTATTTGATGTGGCCTTGTCTTTGGGCTGGTAGAAGTGTTTGTCACAGCCCCTCCTGACTACACCAGCTCCAATTCAATAAGCATCATGGTGATCCGTGCACTTTCTTCCCTCTTGCAGGCACTCTGTCGTGAATGGGAATGTTTAAATCACCCTCCGCCCACACGCTGCCTGACTGGTGAGAAGCCATCAGGCATTTCATTCTTTTATCTTGTACTGAGAGAGTGAAGAGAGAGAGAAAAAGAAGGCAAGATGAAAGCCCAAACTTGTTTTGTCTTCTCAAAGGACAGCCTTTACTGGCATAAGAATGTTATAGATGTTAAATAAAAAGAATGTTAGTGTATTTTCTGAGTTCACACAAGTTTGCTGAATAATGTTGATAAATGCAATTTGTTCTTAAAGCAAATCTCATATTAAGATGTTCCGTAAACATCTATTGCACACCCACCTGCCATACTCAAATAAAAATGAAACCATGTAAACACTAATGGGTTACTACAGAATGTTTATAACAATAATGCAAACTTAGAGCTCACCCTGAGAAAAAACATTTTTAAAGATTCTCTGATCCCTCCTTTAAGAATAACAGTGGAGGCACGTGCGAGGGGCGACCAGATGCAGCAGACTGGGCGGAGGATGGAGGCTGTGGCGTCTGTTGCAACGGTCGTGGCCGTGCGTGAGAAGGTGGCGGTGTAGGCAAAAAAAAAAAAAAAAAAGAATAACAGTGGAAAGAAATATTAGCTTATACTTGTCTGAGGACATTTCAGAGTTACACACACACAGCAGCGATACACAAAATGTTGACTCCCTGCAAGCATGTCTACAAAAATGACTATGGAGAACTTGAGCATTTTAAATTTAATTCAAGATGTATTTTGAGCTTTAAGATGAGAAAATGTAGAAGTCTAACTCATCATTAGATGCATTTTTGAGTACATGGTGCATAATGAATAGCAAGGATTCAGGCTTCTCTTTTTGTTTGTGTTTTGTGTTGAAACCGTCTTTGGTTTTTTTTTTCCCCTAGTGAAAACACTGCTTTAAAATTATAGAATGTTGTTTTCAGAAAAGCTTATCTAGTTTAGCAATCCATAAACCCATCCACCACCTAACATGCTGTTGACTGCATGTCTACCTGCCTTCAAAGTAAATGTGTTGAAATCTAACCCCCAGTGTGATGGTATCTGGAGCCTTTGGGAGGTGATTAAGTCATGAGGACACAAATGGGATCAGTGCCCTTATAAAAGAGAATCCAGACAGCTCTCACCTCTTTTGCTGTGTGAGGTCAGAGCAAAAAGAACCAGGAAGTAGATGCTGGCCAGACACCAAATCTGCTGGAGCCTTGATCTTGCATTACTTAGCCTTCAGAACTGTAAGCTATAGATTTCTATTGTTTCTAAGTTCCCATTCTATGGAACAGCTCAGACGGTAAAGAATCTGCCTATAATGCCGGAGACCCAGGTTCCACCCCTGGGTCAGGAAGATTCCCTGGGGAAGGGAATGGCAACCTACTCCAGTATTCTTGCCTATAGAATTCCACAGATAGAGGAACCTGGCAGGCTACAGTCCATGGGGTTGCAAAGGGTTGGACACTATTGAGTGACTAACACATTGAACAATATTTTTGTTATATCAGCCTGAGA
Organism: Tragelaphus eurycerus; assembly: GCA_935064755.1. NCBI lineage: Eukaryota > Metazoa > Chordata > Mammalia > Artiodactyla > Bovidae > Tragelaphus > Tragelaphus eurycerus. The sequence continues at coordinate 16,512,775 of CAKXYN010000039.1, read as the reverse complement.
CACAACATAAGGAGGATGGTGCTAGAGGCCAGCACCTTGGGAGGTGCTCCCTGTCCACCCACCCCCACCGGAGCCTCCACTCTGCCTGCACCACCCCCCTGCAGATGCACCAAGCACTGAATCAGAAGCAAGCTGGATGCAACACTGGGAGCCCAGTGCCCCTGTGGGCAAGCGTGGGAGCAGGGGCCAGGGGCCTGAAGGTGGCCCCTATCCTAGGAGGCCAGTGGGTTAGTGAACACACTGTTGACATGTACAGCCTCGAGTCTGCGTGCTGGACCAGGCCTGTGCCTTGCAGTGTCCCCCCTGCTCCCCCGACCTTGCAGCCCTGCTGCTCACTGACTGTCACATCCCCTCCTTGTCCACATTTCCCTCCCTCATCTCACCTCTTCTCAACCACACTCCTCGTTGCTGAAGCTCAGCAGCCCCTACTAGCTGGGTCAGCTGAGTCCCACAGCCCCTCTCCCTCTCCCTCAGGGCTGCTCCAGGCAGCAGAGAACTCATGGCCTGGGCAAGGTTCAGGCTTCAGAGAAACATGCACGCTGGGTGTTATTCCGCCATTGGGATTCCCAGGTGGCTCGGTCATAAAGAATCCACCAGCCAATGCGGGAGATGTAGGACACTCAGGTTGGATTCCTGAGTTGGGCAGATCCTCTGGAGGAGGGCATGGCAACTGACTCCAGTATTCTTGCCTGGAAAATTCCATGGACAGAGGAGCATGCCAGGCTACAGTCCATGGGGTTGCAAAGAGTCGACAAGACTGAGTGTGCACGCAAATATTATTCTAAAACCTCCAACTGCTCCCTGCTTTTGGGTACAGCACAAACACCTTGGCTTCCCTTATACCCCAACCTGCTTTCCAGGATTATTCCCTATAACTAAGCAACAATCATTAACCCATACACTTCAAGATTTCCCCAAAATGCCTGCACTGTCCTCCTATACCTTTATTAATGCCATTCTTTCCTGCCTCTTTCTCCTGATAAAATCCTGCATCCCCCAAAGGGCACCTCCACTACACCTCCTTCTCCAAACACCTCAGTGCTCACGCATCACAAACATCTGTTAAGCAAATGAAACCGGAGGAAACTTCTATTGTATTTCAATTTTAGGAAAAAAAAAATCATAGTTACGTATGACAAGAAAATTAGAGCTATTTAAATACTGCAAAATATATAAGACTGCATCTCTTTGGTGTTTGGCAAGAAATCTACAAATGGAAGTTTGCACAGGGTGGTGGTGGTGGGGTTGCAAAAACTTTCAATCTCTGTGGGGTACACTTTTCCCACAGGCATTTTTTAAAGTTAGTTTATTTGGCTGGACTAAGTCCTAGTTGCAGCAAGCAAACTCTTTTTAGTTGCAGCATGTGGGATCTAGTTCCCTGACCAGGGGTCGAACCCAGGCCCCCTAAATCGGCAGGCAAAGTCTTAGCCACTGGACCACCAAGGAAATCCCTCCCACATCCGTTTTTCAAAGGAAAGAAAAACAAACCCCAAGAGGCCTTCTACAAGGCCCTAGCCTTATTTAATCATGTAATACAACTAGAGAGAAAAGCTGAGATGCCAGTTCCAACTTATGTTATTTCTAGGGAAACATGAAATAGGAAAACAGTCTTTTTGTGGGCAGAAAGACAGGAAGAACCTTTCAAGTTGTCAATGAGCATATTATCACTTGCCTATTGGTTTGGCTGTCCCTGGTTATTATTTAAAAGCAGGATATGTAGTCAGAATATAAAACACATTTGAGATTGTGCATTCAGGAAATGAAATACATTTGAGGCCCTACAGCTGAAAAAATGCAATTCAACATTCTCTCTCTTCAAATTTATTGGATTTTTCAAAAAAGTTATTTCCTTTTGAACTTCCTTAATGAAACAAAGCAAACTGCATTGCCACGAGAGATTTTACGGGAATCAGTGTTCCCAAAGGGGCCGAGATCTACAAGGAAAATAAGTTATGTTCCTCTTTATAAAGATCTGCCTCCAGTAGCAGGCCTCTTGCATGGATTTGGGAAGAACTTCAGAAGCCTGGGATTAAAGCCCACGTGTTGTTTCCTGGCTGCCCTCTCTCAACTTCACGTCATCATCTTTCAAATGGAAATAATAACAAATGCCCTGCCTGTCCCTCTGGATTGAAAGATTCATAGAGGATGGATATTATCGTCGTCAATGCCATCGGATGTCTGCACAGAGGCCTCCAGAGCCTCCGAGGAGGGTGGGGCCAGAGGGTGCCGGGGGAAGAGGGCTCAGGAGAGGCCAGGGAAGGGACAAACATTCTAGGACCTTGTGTCTCCCGCCTTCTGGGCAACAGTTGGAAGGCAGAACCCAGCACTTCACAGAGAGCATGAGGGTGACTACTCATAGTCTCTGGCCCTTCAAAATTAAGGGACTTTAAAAAGTTCCTTCCCAGGGAGCACTAATGGTAAAGAATTCTCCTGTCAATGTAGGGGTCTAAGAGATGCGGGTTCGATCCCTGAGTCGGGAAGATCTCCTGGAGGAGGGCACAGCAACCCACTCCAGTATTCTTGCCTGGAGAATCCTGGGGGCAGAGGAGCCTGGTGGGCTACAGTCCATGGAGTCCCAATAAGTCGCACAAGACTGAAACAACTTAGCACACACACGCAAAGGTACCTTAGAAACGATGAGGCCCAACTGACTTATGTTACAGCTGAACAACTGGGGAATGTCCACAGCCTCTGAAGAGGCAGCACCCGCCGGGTTCTGGTGGAGACCACACAGCTTACAAACAAGGGCATGCAGGACCAGGTGAAAATACACTGCCTGGTTCTGCTCTTTCCCAGACACTGTGGCTTTGATACCTAAGCGTGCTGCTGCTGCGGTTTGAAGATCAGAACAGGGGGCTGCACTTGAATAGGAGGAGCTGCGGAAGTTGCCCGAGGGGCGGGACAGCTTCCGAAGCTCAGGTCTAGGCATCTTACCGTGGCCAACCCATTGCCCAGACTGCGGACACCGAGGGGCCACCTCCCAGGAGAGGCTTCTGCACCCCAAACTCCCAGGACCCCCAGCACAACATCACTGAACAGGACAAGCAGCTCCCCAGCAGAACCCCACAAGTCTCCAGGGTTGTGCTGGCTCAGAACTCCTCGTGGGGATGCCCCGGGCCCCAGGGTCACGTCCAAGCTCAACCTTTATCTCACGGCAGCTGGCCCATGCAGGAAGGGCTTTTATATGGGTGATTATTCTCCCCAAGGGGGCTTCCCTGGTGGCTTAAACGGTAAAGCGTCTGCCCGGGTTTGATCCCTGGGTCAGGAAGATCCCCTGGAGAAGGAAATGGCAACCCCCTTCAGTATTCTTGCCTGGAAAATCTCATGGACAGAGGAGCCTGGTAGGCTACAGTCCATGGAGTCACAAAGAGTCAGACATGACTGAGCGACTTCACTTTCCTTTTTCCTTATTCTCCCCAGAAAACACATTTGATTGGCACACTGCAGGGAGTTCGGAATCCATCAGCTGCAGGAGAGGAAGGAGTCACTAAGGCACGGGAACAAAGCTCCTTCTTCTGTGTGTCCCGGTGGCCGCTGCAGGACCGGACTCCGGGCTCGCGGGCCTGATTTCCTTTCTCTCTTGACCTGAGCAGGCCCCGCGGAGCCCCGGGTCTCCCAGTCGGAAGCAGATTTAGTTACTCGGCATCGTACTGGTCCTCACCCCAGGGCCAGGTACCTGCCTGCCCGTCTCCCTGTCTCTCGTGGGGTGACCTCCCCTTTGGGGCTGTAACCTGACCCTGAGCCCCTGCCTGCCCACCACCTTCCACGGAATCCTCATGGACAGCAGTGTCTATTTCCCCCAGGGGTCACTGGAGGAGGAGAAAGAGGGGATGCCACTGCACTGAGGCCTCAGAAAGACCACCTTCTGTCCCCGACATGGTGGCTGCTCAGAGAGAAGAGAGCAAAGGGGACAGAAGTTTCCGGGAGTGTGTCTGAAACCCAAACACAGCCAGAGAGTCTAACTCAGGCTGCAGCCCCAATGGGACACAGGGCGCATTCGGCATATTTCCTCTACCAAGGGAACAGTCACACGTCACAGGGTGACATATGACAACAAACAGACCCGTCAAGAGGGGTCATTAGGTGCTCCAGAAAGTAACACTTGAGGGTGGGGGGAGCCAGAAGGGAGGGAGGGAGAGGAGAGGGGAGGGGGACAGAGAACAGGCACTCACGTTGGCGAGAGGATCCAAAGCAACCAGCAGAGGCCAACTCGAACCCGCGCATTTGGAAATCTCACTGCCATGCTGCCCCTGAAGCCATGGAGGGCACGTGAAGTCAGGGACAAGAGCTCTTTGGGGAGAACAGTGGTGTCAAAGGACGCTCACCACCGATGTGATGTGCGCAATTTTCTGAACCTCTATAAGCCCCTTTCATCTATTTATTCAGTCAAGCATTTGTTGCAAGCCTACTATGTACCAAACCCTGTGCCAGGCTCCAGAGATATAAAGCTGGGTGCTGAGGGGGAAGGGGGATAAGGAGGAGGGATGGGGTGGGGTGGAGGAAGGGGATGGGGGAGTTGGAGGGGGAGAAGAGGGGTGAAAGGGGAGAAGGAGGAAGAGAGCATGTTAATATACACGGAATCTAGAAGGATGGCACTGACGAGTCTGTTCGCAGGGCAGCAGTGGAGACGCAGACACAGAGAGCAGACCTATGGACCAGGGCGGGGGAGAAGAGGGAGGCGTGGGATGAAAGGATAGGCTAGCATGGGTGCATATACCTGCTTATTTAGCTTATATGCAGAGTACATCATGCAAAATGCCGGGCCAGATGAAGCACAAGCTGGAATCAAGATTGCCGGGAGAAATATCAATAAACTCAGATATGCAGATGACACCATCCTTATGGCAGAACGTGCAGAAGAACTAAAGAGCCTCTTGATGAAAGTGAAAGAGGAGAGTGAAAAAGCTGGCTTAAAATTCAACGTTCAAAAAATTAAGATCTTGGCATCTGGTCCCATCACTTCATGGCAAGTAGATGGGGAAACAATGAAAACAGTGACAGACTTTATTTTCTTGGGCTCCAAAATCACTGCAGATGGTGACTGCAGCCATGAGATTAAAAGATGCTTCCTGGAAGAAAAGCTATGACCAACAGCATAAAAAGCAGAGACATTAACTTTGCCAACAAAGGGCCATATAGTCAAAATTTTGATTTTTCTAGTAGTCCTGTATGGATGTGAGAGTTGGACCATAAAGAAAGCTGAGTGCCAAAGAATTGATGCTTTTGAACTGTAGTGTTGGAGAAGACTCTTGAGAGTCCCTTGGACTGCAAGGACATCCAACCAGTCTGTCTTAAAGGAAATCAGTCCTGAATATTCATTGGAAGGACTGATGCTGAAGCTGAAGCTTCAATACTTTGGCCACCTGATGCGAAGAGCTGATCCATTGGAAAAGCCCCTGATGCTGGGAAAGATTGAAGGCGTGAGGAGAAGGGGACAACAGAGATGAGATGGTTGGATGGCATCACCGACTCGATGGACATGAGTCTGAGTGAACTCTGGGATTTGGTGATGGACAGGGAGGCCTGGCATGCTGCAGTCCATGGTCGCAAAGAGTCAGACACAACTGAGCGACTGAACTGGTGTAAATACATTGCCAATGGGAATTTGCTCTATGACTCAGGAAACTCAAACTGGGGCTCTGTAACAACCTAGAGGGGTGGGAAAGAGTGAGAGGTGGAAGGGAGATTCAAGAGGGAGGGGACATGTACATTTATGGTTAATTCATGTTGATGTGTGACAGAAGTCAACCCAATATTGGAAAGTAATCATCAATCAATTTAAAACATAAATATTAAAAAAAAAGAGGAAGAGGGGAGGAGGCGGAGGAGGGGGAGGGGAGGAAGGGGGAGAGGATGTGGGAGGGAGCAGTGCGGAGAAGAGGGGGAAGGGACAGAGCAGGGGGTGGGCGGGGGGCAGCAGGCAGCAGCTCGGTTGGGTTTGCAGAGACTCAGCAGAGCTGTCACACTAATTAACAGACGAGCTAAGGGCCCGAGGAAAGGAGTCTTTCTCTCAGTGTGAAACCAAGGGAGGGACCCAGACTGGAGGTGCACGGCTGAGCATCTTCTCTACGGAGGCATGTTTCACAGGTGAACGATCACAAGGTAAGGCCCCGAGTAAATGCCCCATCGAATCATCAGTGATCTGGAGTCACTCTCGTCCTTGACTCCTTTCATACCCACATCCAATCCCTCAGCAAATCCTGTGGAGCAACCTGTGGCTCCACCTCAAGCCACACCTCACATGGGATGGTGTCCCCCAAAGGGGCCTTGTCCAAGCTCCATCATCTTTGCCTGGACCATTGCAGTAGCACCTTCATAGTCTCCCCGCATCTGCCCTCGCAAGGGCCAGGGGAAACTTTAAAACCTACAAGGCAACTCCTCTGCTTAAAACCCTCCATTGGCTTCCCGTCCCACCCAGAATAAAACCAACTCTGACCCCCAGGGCACTATCTTGTCATCATGTCCTGTGTACTTTCACTGCCCCCTTCTACCTTCTTACCGCTCCAAGAGCGCGGCCAGCCTTGGCTGTTTGCCTCGCCCCCCCTCATTCCACAGGGGCCACTATGCAAGGCCTCCTCTAGGCCTTCTCAAGTCCATCTTGGCTGAAATGCCCCTCTCCTGACCCCCTGCTTGAATGCACCTCACCTGCTTAATGTTCTCTCGCTCTCAGAACCTGCCTGTCCTGACCTGAATTTATTTCTCAGTTGTCCTAGGCTGTAAGGCGCACGAGAAGGTCTTCGCTGGGTTCACGGTGACATTCCCAGCAGCTAGAGCAGGGACTGACATGTCACAGTCACCGCAGGACTTAAAACGAGAGAAGAACAGCACTACCCTCCATGCGTCAGCCCAAGGCACATGAGGGCAGACTCTGCCCTCAAGGCTCACCCATCCCACCACCCATTCTAGAACTGGCTGTGCCTCCTCGGGAAGGGTGGGCTGGGGACAGGGCAGGCAACAGGCGTACAGGCAGTTGGAACCCCAGGGTGGGGAGCAGCACCAAGGTTTCTGGAATAAGAGACAGGCAGGGTGGCTGCACAGTGAAAAAAATGGCTTTAAACTCAACATTCAAAAAACTAAGATCATGGCATCTGGTCCCATCACCTCATGGCAAATAGATGGGGAAAAAATGGCAACAGTGACAAACTTTATTTTTGGTGACTCCAAGAGCACTGCAGACTGTGACTTCAGCCACGAAATTAAAAAATGCTTCCTCCTTGGGAGAAAAGATATGACAAACCTAGACAGCATACTAAAAAGCAGAGATATCACTTTGCTGACAAACGTCTGTATAGTTAAAGCTATGGTTTTTCCAGTAGCCATGTATGGATGTGAGAGTTGGACCATAAAGAAAGCTAAGTGCTGAAAAATTATTGCTTTAGAACTGTAGTGTTGGAGAAGACTCTTGAGAGTCCTTTGGACAGCAAGGAGATCAAACCAGTCAATCCTAAAGGAAATCAACTGTGAATGTTCACTGGAAGGACTGATGCTGAAGCTGAAGCTCCAAATCTTTGGCAACCTGATGCAAAGAGATGACTCACTGGAAAAGCGCCTGATTCTGGGAAAGACTGAGGGCAAGAGGAGAAGGGAGTAACAGAGGATGAGATGGCTGGATGGTGTCACCGACTCAGCAGACATGCGTTTGAGCAAACTCTGGGAGATAGTGAAGGACAGGGAAGCCCAGTATGCTGCAGTCCATGGGGTTGCCAAGAGTTGGATACAACTGAGCAATTGAACAACAAGCATGACTGGAACTCAAGAGGGAGGGCAGTGAGAGGCAGGATGAAGCAGAGGAGCTACCCAGATGGGACCCAGTACTTGCCATGAAGGAGCCAGTCGCACGAGTTCTGAGCAGGGAGGTGACGGGGGGTGGTGTGACTATGGAAGGACTCGCCTGGCTCCAGAGTGGAGGTGGGGAGACCCGTATGTAAAGAGGAGGTGCTGGTGGTTTTATACTACGGTGCTGGGAGAGGAGATAAACGAGGGGCTGGCTTTCTTCCCCTGTGAAGTGGAGCCTGCGTGGAAGGCTGCTGCCTGGAATAAATGAGGAGACACTCACTGCAGAGCTGTCACAGCCGGCGGTTGCTATTACAGTTAAGGGGAAGATGGTGCTGGCAGGGAGGGGTGGTTTGGCTTCTGTGAGCCAACCTCTGTGATAGAAACTGGGGAGCCCGTGCAGTTGGTGAAGTGGGTGAGCTCTGAGCACTTCTGAAAACGGCAAATCAGCACGAGGGCTAATGCGATAATCAAAATAATGATTAGAGGATTACAATGGAGGCGCTTGCCACTTACAGATGGCAAGTGATTACAGTCACTCTCCTCCGAGCCCACGTCCGTTCCAATCCCCTTTCATTTGCGGGTTTGTGAAGCCAGAGCTGTCAGGAGGGGTGACAGCCAAGGCCACCTGTCAATAAAGCGCCTGCCTGGCTTTAGACTTGAGCCGGACGGAGGGGCCCGAGGCCTGGGGACTCCCCACCCAAATGGCTGATTTGCACCTTTGATTTCTGAGTTAAGCAAATTATATTTTAATACAGAAATTCACATCCCGCTCATTCACAGAAGTCGGTTTAAAAAAGTAAATGCAGTCATCAAGTCCCACGGTTTTTCCATTTATAAAGCCTTACCATCCTCTCCTTTCTTTCCTTTTCCAGGGACGCTGACCTAGTCTGATCAATCACTCCATAAATATTTATTGAGCACCCACTACCTGCAAGGGCTCCCCTTTGGTAGTAGTGGTATAGAACCCACCTGCCACTGCAGGAGACATAAGAGACGTGGGTCCGATCCCTGGGTGGGGAAGATCCCCTGGAGGAGGAAATGGCAACCCACCCCAGTATCCTTGCCTGGAGAATCCCATAGACAGAGGAGCCTGGCAGGCTACAGTCCATGGGGCTGCAAAGAGCCGGGCAGGACTTAGCACACACGGCTAGCAAGGTGGTGCGTCAGGTGCTGGGGTGACAGAAGCGAAGAGCAAACGTGGCTCCCGCCCTGACTCTGAGAAGAACACAGAAAAAGGCTCCAAGTGTGGGCTCTAGCTCCACCAACAGGTAAAACCCCAACCAGAAGAGAAAGTGGTGGGACCTCCTCACACCTGCCCCCCACCTGCTGCAGTAGGGCACACACCCCTGAAGGTGGCCGTGTAGCCCGAGGTGGCAGGTTGGGGGTGTGGCCTGCTGATGACATGCAGAAAGGGAGGCGGGCCCTCATCAGGATCACAGCTGTGGCCACGGCACCTGGACCCTCAGGACATGCCCTTGGGGGCCCTGCCCCCTCCCCGGCTCTCCACTGCTCTGCTCCTCCTTCCACACACGCTGCCCCCAGCTCTGACCACTCACGGACCTACTGACCTCACACATCCCTGGCTTCTGCCACCCCATCCATCTTTTCACAAGGCAGGTTCAGGCAGGAAGTGGTGAAAGACCTTAGGGAAGTAGGGCATGGGCCCCCCTTTCCCAGGTTCAGGGCAGGTTCTAGGGAGGTGGATGCAGGGAGGGGATTTGAGTGGGAGAGAGGAGAATCAGCCCTGCCAGGCCAGCAGCATGGACATGGCTTCAGGGAAGTAGGCTACACTTTGTGGGCCCCGAAGGATCTGGCAAAAGCTGGGTGACATTACAGAGCACTGCCGCAAGCAGGATCCGTGCTGGAGGCTGAGGACGGGAGGGCAGGCGGGCACAGCCCTGTAGGCACCACGCAGCCACGGTGAGAACAGTGGATGAGACCAAGAAGGGGGCCCCACTGTCTATGCAACTAGGGAACTGATGCTTTCAATGCTGGCCAGGCATTCAGAATGTTTGGGCATTTCTATTACAAACAATGCTTCCCTTGTGGCTCAGCTGGTAAAGAATCTGCCTGCAATGCAGGAGACCTGGGTTCCATCCCTGGGTTGGAAAGATCCCCTAGAGAAGGGAAAGGCTACCCACTCCAGTATTCTGGCCTGGAGAATTCCATGGACTATACAGTCCAAGAGTTGGATATGACTGAGTGACTTTTACTTTCACTATTATAAACAATAGGGGTATAAATATACTTCAGTGAAAAGCCTCATCCATATCTCATGCTTACCTGGATTACAGAATTTTCTTGGGATAAATCCCTAGAATGGGACATCAGGGTCAAGGATATCCGTCTCTTTCTTTTACCTGTTGATAGATATTGCTGCATGTTCACCAAAACAGCTGCACAGTGAATCTACCCAGGACCAGCACCCATGTCTCCCCACCCCCCGTCCACTGTGGCTGCCATTACAGGGCCACCTGTGAAAGACAGACTCTGCTTTTCATCTTTTTTATTACTAAAGAGGTTAATCCGTTTCTCTCGTGTTTATTAGTCATCTGTGTTTCTTTTGTGTGTGCACTGGCCTGTACACAGTCATACACACCTGTTTTCTTACTGCCACATTGTGCCTAGTCGCTCAGTCGTGTCTGACTCTTTAAGACCCCATGGACTGTAGCCTGCCAGGCTCCTCTGTCGATGCGATTCTACAGGCAAGAATACTGGAGTGGGTTGCCATGCCCTCCTCCAGGGGACCTTCCCAACCCAGGGATCAAACCCAGGTCTTACTAAGTGAATGCTTTTGTCTTATTGGTCTCAGGATATTAGTCTTTTGTGTAATGAATATCTTGCAAATACTTTTCCAGCTTTGTTATCCTTAAACTTAAGAGGGTTTGTCTTTACAGAAATTTTAAACTTCCTGTAGTAAAATTTACCAAACTTTTCTGGCTTTCATGGAATACTTGCCTTCTTCACATCCCTGTGTGCTCAGTTGCTAAGTTGCGTCTGACTCTTTGCGACCCTATTGACTATAGCCTTCCAGGCTCCTCTGTCCATGAGATTTCCCAGGCAAGAGTACTGGAGGAGATTGCCATTTCCTTCTCCAGGGGATCTTCCCAGCCTAGGGATCGAACCTGCATCTCCTATGTCTCCTGGACTGGCAGGCGAATTCTTTACCACTGCACTACCTGAACCCACTATTATATAAATAGTCATTGCTATTTTCTGCTGCATTTATATATGGTCTCATTTCTTTAAAAAAATTTTAATCTATCTCAAATTGATGTAAAGTTTATCATAAACCTATCTGAGTTTATAACAAATTAAATTCTTACATATTCTTAGGTCTTATTCTGTGCTCTTACTTTCCTGATGCTCCTGGAAGCAGAAACACACAGCTTTAATTGGAATTAAATTAATAATTTGATTATTTTAAAACAAAAAATGCCCACATTCTCCATCCATCACTATTTACTTTTCAGAATCATTCCATATATGCTCATAGTTTTTCTTTCTTTCAGATGAACTCAAGACTTACTTTTTAAATCCTCCCCCAACCATTGGTGGTGCTACAATCCACTTGCGCTAGGTTAAAGAATCTGCTTGTCAATGCAAGAGACATAAGAGGTTCGATCCCACGGTCAGGAAGATCCCCTGGAGGAGGAAAGGGCAACTCACTCCAGTATTATTGCCAGAAGACTCAGTCCCATGGACAGAGGACCCTGGAGGGCTGTAGTCCATGGGGTCGCAAAGAGCTGGACACCACTGAGCATCTAAGCAGTCAAAATCATGCTGTAATTCAACCAGAATTCTTTAAAATGTATAGATTAATTTGGGGGGGAGAATTGACATCTTTGCTATATTCAACATTCTATCTAGATACTTAAAATAATTCTTCATTTATTTAAATATGCATTTATATCCCTCAGTAGGTTTTATACTTTTTTTCCCTAGAAGTACTGAAATAATATTTTTCCTAGGTATAAATTACTAAGATACTGGGTTAAATTTTTAAATGATTTTTATATTTTTCATTGGCCATGTATTAAGGGAGCATTTTTTAAAAGTCTGTAACTAGCCATCTAAGGTATCTCTTATATCATTTCTAACAGCTTTGGTTCTCTTGAGTTTTCATTCTCTTCCTGGCAAAAAAGATCATCTTTGACAAATAATGATAATTTTGCTCTTTCTTTCCCCTACGTTATACCTTTTATTTCTTTATCTAATTGGCAATCTCTTCCAGAAGAGCGTTAAATGACAGCGCTCGAGGGAACATCCTTGTCTTGCCGTTAACTTCCCTGAGAGTGTTTCGACATTCTATGATGACCAGTGTGATCATCCAGCCTGTATTTTTACCACTTTTATCTATATGGATGGTATTGGCCACAGGATTATTTGGTTTATTGTGCTGCTTTAGAAACTGTGAGTACTTGAACTACTCGATGAATTGACTTCAAACTCAAATCTCCTCCAACTGGCTCTTAGGGAGCCTGTTGATGGGCCTGCTGCCCCATCCTTGTGCAAGGGTTCCACATTAATCTCCTCCTTGCACATCCACCATGGCCCCACTTCTCATCAGGAAGGAATGAAATCCCAAAGGAGTAAGGCTAGGATCCTCGCTGTACAAATCACCAATTACACAACCCCATGCAATTTATATCCTGAAGGCTTGTTTTTCTTACGTGTAAAAGAGGGACATATGTTGCAGTATTACTTTAAGATTTAAATGAGATCATTCTATAGCTCCCACCAAAATGCTTGGTATTTGAGGGTATTCACTAATTAGTCAATGCCAGTGGAAACAGTGTCAGACTTTGTTTTTCTGGGCTCCAAAATCACTGCAGATGGTGACTGCAGCCATGAAATTAAAAGACGCTTACTCCTTGGAAGGAAAGTTATGACCAACCTAGATAGCATATTCAAAAACCTAGATACCATATTCAAAAGCAGAGACATTACTTTACCAACAAAGGTTCGCCTAGTCAAGGCTATGGTCTTTCCTGTGGTCATGTATGGATGTGAGAGCTGGACTGTGAAGAAGGCTGAGCGCCGAAGAATTGATGCTTTTGAACTGTGGTGTTGGAGAAGACTCTTGAGAGTCCCTTGGACTGCAAGAAGATCCAACCAGTCCATTCTGAAGGAGATCAAGCCTGGAACTTCTTTGGAAGGAATGATGCTAAAGCTGAAACTCCAATATTTTGGCCACCTCATGAGAAGAGTTGACTCATTGGAGAAGACTCTGATGCTGGGAGGGATTGAGGGTAGGAGGAGAAGGGGACGACAGAGGATGAGATGGCTGGATGGCATCACTGACTTGATGGGTGTGAGTCTGGGTGACCTCCGGGAGCTGGTGATGGACAGGGAGGCCTGGCGTGCTGTGGTTCATGGGGTCGCGAAGAGTCGGACATGACTGAGCGACTGATCTGATCTGATCTGATGGTTTTTCTAGTAGTCATGTATGGATGTGAGAGTTGGACTATAAAGGAAGCTGAGCCCCGAAGAATTGATGCTTTTGAACTGTGGTGTTGGAGAAGACTCTTGAGAGTCCCTTGGACTGCAAGGAGATACAACCAGTCCATCCTAAAGGAGATCAGTCTTGAATATTCATTGGAAGGACTGATGCTGAAGCTGAAACTCCAATACTTTGGCCATCTGATGCGAAGAGCTGACTCATTTAAAAAGGCCCTGAGGCTGGGAAAGATTGAGGGCAGGAGGAGAAGGGGACAACAGAGGACGAGATGGTTGGATGGCATCACCAACTCAATTGACATGAATCTGAGTAAATTCCGGGATTTGGTGATGGTCAGGGAGGCCTGACGTGCTCCAGTCCATGGGGTCGCAAAGAGTCAGGCATGACTGAACTGAACTAACTGATAGTTATTACTATCATTCTCGTCGCTGTTCCCCTCCTCTGTGGCTTTATTCAGGCACTTGCCCCCACCCTCCACACACCTCACCAAGAGTCTTAACTTCCTTGTCCACCATACGAGGCAACAGCCAACATGTCCTTCAAAGTCCAGCTCATGACTCAACTGCTCCAAGAGCCCCTTGTTGACTTAATGAATGTGTCCCAGACTCTCCTGTGTGCGTGTGTTCTCTCAACATCTTATATCCAATCTGTCTTACACCATGCACTTGACCACGTGCTGTCTTTAGAACTTTCTAGGTAATTATAAGTGGTAATTACCTGTTGGTTTTCATGTATCCTTTCTAATTAGATTAAAAGCTTTCTAAGGCCAAGGATCACATCTGCTGCTTCTTGACTGCTCACAGACCCTGGGCCTTGAACAGGGCTGTGCATCCAAATGAGAAGACACAAAAGTTTAATTACTTTTTACATTTATTAAGTGGATAAAAGGACCTAAGTAATCTTCCTAATTCAAATTCAAGCTTGTAAAGCAGAATTGGAAAACCGTGAGTACACAATGACCTCTGTCCGTATAGATACGGAAAGTAATTTATGAGACCCTCATAAGCCTTCATCTCCCCCGCAACTCAGCCCATAAATGATCTCTTTTTGCTCCTCCACCAACTTCCTCATTTCAGTAAATGGCACAACTACCCGCTCTGTTTCTCTCTTTTGAAACCTACGAGACACCCTTGCTCCCTGCTTTTCTTTCACTTCCATCCATCCCACTGAAGTCTGCAGACAGGTTCAACCTCCCAATCTGTCCTCTTCCATTCACTCACTTCCCTGCCAGCATCCCGTTCAGGTTCAGGTCTGCGTCAGCCCTCCCTTGACGATTACAGCAACGTAGTAACATCCCCTTCTGGCCCCTCTTCCCACCCAACCTGCTCCTCACCCAACAGCCAGAACGAGCTTTCAAAACAACACCTCCGACCTTATCACTCTTAGAAACAGTGGCTTCCCATCCCCTAGGAGGAAATCCCACATCCTGAGGCTCTGCACGCTGGCCCCAGCCCCAACCACGTTGCCACCCCATCACCACCTTGCTGGCCCCAGCTCCTCCTGCAGGCCTTTCCTATCGATTACCTGAGGTCACTCCCCATCCCACCCTGAAATACTTGTCTTCATCTCAGAGCCACGTGGGCTTCCTTCTCTCACAGCCTCACAACAAGTGTTGTCTTGCTTCTGTCTGTTTCTCTTTGGACTGTGAGCTCCATGGGGGAGTGGGTCATGGGGGTCTGGTTCCTATTAACCCCCCAGGAAGCAGTCAGTAAATCTCAGTTGAGTGTATGAAGTACGCCCACGTTGTGAAAGCTCCTTCTCATGGATCAGGGAAACTCGAAGGGCATTGAGACAGCCAGGCTCCTCAGGCCCACCTTCTTTCCAGGCATAGGTCCTGGCGCATAAAATGCTCAATGAACCTTTGTAGAATGAACGTAAGAGCACAGGCCCATGCAAGCCCCGTGACCGACGGGATTCGGAGGCTTGAGAAAACCAGCTGGCCACTTGGAGCTGCAGATTTACACACAGAAACAGAGGACCTACTCTGACCACCTACCAAGGATGTCGTAGGACTAAGCAAAAACTGTTTTCAAATACATGTGGCTTTAAAAAGGCAGGGTGTTTTGTCCTGATCCTGGGCATTTTCAGACTTGCCCCTGTGTGCCGGCCTGGGTCTGGTGCAACTCAGGTGGGGCTTTGGGTTCTAGTTCTACCAAATCCAGCCCCTTCCCCACGAATAAACGCCACCCACATGTCCAAATTTAGGTGCCACCAACATCGGAATACCTTGGCAAGATTTACTACCCTCAACACGCTTTTAACATTTAAAACATCTAGGGACCTCCCTGGTGGTCCAATGGTTAAGAATCTGCCTTCCAATGAAGGGACACAGGTTTGATCCTTGGTCAGGGAACTAGATCCCATGTGCCCCAGTGAAGACCAAATGCAACCAACTAAAATAAAATTTAAGATGTCTAAGAACAACATTATTATAGCATTCAATGACAACAATTGAAAAAAATGTGTTTAAAAACACCTGTCCGTTTTTTTCTTGCAAATTTCAGAAACTAACATTCCCTGTCAGGGGATTTTCTTTGGTGCCACTTTAGGGTATTACAGCGGATTCCCTGGTAGCTCAGATGGTAAAGAATCTGCCTGCAAGGCAGGAGACCCGGGTTCAATCCCTGGGTCAGGAAGAGCCCCTGGAGGAGGGCATGGCAACCCACTCAAGTATTCTTGCCTGGAGAATCCCCATGGACAGAGGAGCCTGGCGGGCTCCATGGGGTCACAAAGAGTCGGACATGACTGAGCGGCTAACACTTTCCCTTTAAGGTATTACAACTTTCATGAAGAAAGCAGCTACACGTGAGTCTGCCTGTATATCAGGTTAACATGACAATTTAAGTCTCCAGCAATGTTTTCATTTGCTAAAAAATTTCAACTCTGAATAGTCTTCCTTGAGAAAAGCAAGAATAAAACTAAAATGAGCAACCTGAGAGTCCCTCTCCGTTTTCAGAATTAGCTGTGAACCAGATGAGGCAGGCTGCTTTTACTGTTCAGGAGACGGACTTCAGCTGACAGCCACCCCCCACCCCCACCCCCCACCTGTGGACTTAACACCGAACACCATCAGGCGATGACTGTCCCCCCACCCATGGACTTACACCGAACACCGTTAGGCGACGATTGTAAACAAACAAAGCACAGTGTCAGGTCAGCCTGCAAATCCATTAAAATGAGTAACAACTCTCTCAAGCTCACAAGACACATACGCTCCATTCATTTACGGAAATTAAATAGGTGGCATGACCGCTGCTCAGAATGCAAACTCCTGGGAGGGGAGAGGCTGCCCTGGGCCTGGCAGCCACGTCTGTCCAGGCCAATGTCTGTGCTGTTCTTAAAGCACAACCCACGTAAGGAAAGAAACGCCAAGACGTTTTAGCAGGTCCTCAGCCTTGCGGACAGCTATGCTCTACGGACCCGAAGACGGATAATGACTACACAGCAGTGAATGGCGCAATGACGTGGCGTGACCCCAGGGCCCTTCACAGGACGAGGGCCTGGGAAGACGGGGTTCTCCCCCGCAAAGCCAGGCTACACTCTGCAACGGAAGACGTGACTGCCTGGGATGTGACACAAGCTCGTTCAGTTCAGTAGCTCGTTCAGTTCAGTTCAGTCATGTCCAACTCTTCGCGACCCCATGAACTGCAGCACACCAGGCCTCCCTGTCCATCACCAACTCCTGGAGTTTACCCAAACTCATGTCCATTGAATCGGTGATGCCATCCAACCACCTCATCTTCTGTCATCCCCTTCTCCTCCTGCCCTCCATCTTTCCCAGCATCAGAGTCTTTTCAAATGAGTCAGCTCTTTGCATCAGGTGGCCGAAGTATTGGAGTTTCAGCTTCGGCATCAGACCTTCCAATGAACACTAAGGACTGATTTCCTTTAGGATGGACTGGTTGGATCTCCTTGCTGTCCAAGGCGTCTTCTCCAACACCACAGTTCAAAAGCATCCATTCTTCAGTGCTCAGCCTTCTTTATAAACCAACTCTCACATCCATACATGACTACTGGAAAAACCATAGCCTTGACTAGATGGACCTTTGTTAGCAAAGTAATGTCTCTGCTTTTTAATATGCTGTCTAGGTTCTCATCCAGGTTTAATCCCAGCTCCACCGTTTACACACTGTGTGGTCTTGGGCAAGTCAGCATCTATATGCTGGGGACGCTCATCATTTCTATCTCATAGGGTTGTTATGAGGATTAACTGGCATAATTCTCAGCAAAGGCTCAATAACTAACAGTTGATATTATTAATATTTTTCTTTCCTTTAGGTTTTTGTTCACCCTCACAGGTTCGCAAAGAAACTGAGGTCCGAGGTCACAACAAAGGCTGATGGTGGGCGGGAAACAGAAGACCAGGTCTGTGGGACCCTAAACACCACTCACGCTCTCTCCAGAGCATCAGAGCATTGATGGAATGGAGTCCACTCCGGCAGGATGGGCCAGCTGACCCAGATCGCCCACCACTTTCCCACCAACCTTTCCATTCTGTTGTGTCCCTGTCCTCCTTCCTGACGTCCTTCTGAGATCCAGGGTAAACCCACCTTCCCAGCAGGGCAGTGAGGGCCAGGGCAAAGAGGGGGTTATCATCATCTCTGATGATTTCCCCCATCAGAGACAGAGAGGTGGGGTGGGGGACAGAGAGATGCCCACCTGCAGGAAAGGGGTTGAGGTTTGGTCTTACAAAGACCCAAATTCAGATTCTGTTATTTTAACCATGAAGTATGTGTCCTTCTGGAAGTTCCTCAACCTTTCTAAGTCTCAGCATCTTCACTTGCAAAATGATGTTCACCTGCCCTCTTTAACTGAGCCGAGACACGCAGCACACCATGACGCTGATGCCCAGCCCTACTCCTGCCATGCTCCCAAGGTCACCTCACCCTGATGTGGAAGGGCACCCTAGTCCACATCCTCTTTCCCAAGCCTCATCCATCCATTCCATCTGGCCCTACTTCTCTACCTGGTTCAATCGTATTTCTCTTTAAAGATTCCCCAGCAGCACCACGTCCTCTGGAAAGGGTTTCCCTCCAAGCCCAGAGGTTGGTTTTGTTCCTGTCTCCTTCACTGGACTGTGTTCTTTGAGAGCACAATGGCATCTCCTGCCCCTGGACCCCAGTTTTCCTAGCATTTCGTAGGCACTCTTTATGTGCTTGTTGAAATGAGACGGAAAATTTATATAAACGATTCAAGATCTCACTTGGAGAACTAAATGCACAGAAAGAGGAGCAAGAATCAGGACAGTTGAATCTCACAGCTGGAAGGAATACACATACTTATTCTGTCCAGGATTTTCATTTTATGGGAAGCCTGGTCAACTAGAGTTTGCCAGCTTCGCAAGATAATAAAGATAGGAGATGCTCAACCTGGCAAGAGTACTCCTGTACCAGCTGAGTATCACCCTGTGACGGGCTTAGGAGGATACACTTAGTGACGTCTCTGGCTGTGATGACACAATGGCTCCTACACAAGAGAGGTCCCCCAGGACACCCTGGGAGACAGTCATGCAGTTACATAACTGACAGCGTCAAAGGATAAATACCACCGGCTGGAAAACAAGTGCAGTCACCTCATTTCCTAAGTGTCAAGAGAGGAAAAAAAAAAAATTGAGGAGATACAGATATGGATTTTAAATTTCAGGTTTTTAAAAGGTTTAGCTTTTTTAAGATTTAGCCACTGGAACTCTGCACATCACAGACAAGACGCACAAAATCTGTGTGGGAAAATTATGTCTTTCAGCCCAGAACAGCCCAGGGAGAGCCAGAAAAGCAGAACAAAAACAAAAACAAAGCCCAACCACATAAACAAATGGGAATAGTCTAAAAGAAATAACATTTTGATTAAGGCTTAGGAAGGAACATTTTAAATACAAGAACAGATACCGCTAGGACAAGGGAAATGATGTTATAAACTTTCTTGCTCCTATACTTTCTTGTAGAAACCTTTCTACAAACAAAACTGCCTCCCTGGGGTGGGTCTGGGGAGTTTTACCGGTAAGTGAAGCCCCCACCCCCCGCCCCAAAGAAAGCAGATCTTGCTGCAGCAATACTCCAGCACCACACTCTGCCTCAGGTCCAAACCTCCCCACCTGTCAAAGGAGTCCTAACTGGGAGGGTAGGGTGGGGGGTAGGGCTCAAGTTCATTTCTAGGTCTGAGGGTCTATACTCTAACATCAGTATTATTTTTTAAGGGGCAAATCTTCTCTTTTCTATCAACTTCACTATCTCTGATTATAACACCGTGAGGAATTTTCAAAGGGAGGATTCCTGGCCGCAGTTTTGTTCAGCTGTGTCTGTGCCCCCCAAATCCTTGGATACCTTTGCATTTTTCATCACACAGGAAGATTTTTAGCAAATAATAGAGATAAAGAGGACACTAAGGCATGGCAACCCACTCCAGTGTTCTTGACTGGAGAATCCCCTTGGACAGAGGAGCCTGGTGGGCTACAGTCCATGGGGTTGCAAAGGGTTGGACATGACTGAAGCAGACTTAGCACGCGTGCCAAGACAGTATCTCAAAGGCCTCCAAATAGCGCAGCCTGCCCTCCTCTGGCTTCCCAAGTGGCTCAGTAGTAAAGAACCTGCCTGCCAAAGCAGCAGGAGGTGCAGGTTCAATCCCTGGGTTGGGACAATCTCCTGGAGGGAGGAAATGGAAAGAATTCTCCAGTATTCTTGTCTGGAGAATTTCCTAGACAGAGGAACCTGATGGGCTACAGTCCATGGGGTCGCAAAGAGTCAGACTCTACTGAGTGAGCTCACACGCATGCCCTCCTCTGTGGAGTGAGTATGTCCACAAACACACCTCGGGGAAGCAAAGTGGGGTGCACAGAGCCCCATCCACAGCCCCCTCCCTGACCTGCTCCTCCTCTACTTCCAGCAGGAACAGTAATCACCACCCTCCCACAGACGGAATTCTAGGAATTAGTTGCTGATGATCATGAAATGGTTAAGGGATGGTATTACATCTCAGTCGAGGCCAGTCATTACTATTAATATTATTCCTGTGAGCCCACATCACTTGGACATCTTCCTGCTGTGATTTTGTATAAAAGAAATTCACTTGCCAATTCATCCAATATTAACGGCTGTTCTCTTACAAAGATGAACTTCATAGACAAACAATGCACCGCTCAAGGCTCCCAGTCAGACTCCTTGTACCAGAACTGCTGTTTTGTTAGGCATAACCCCCCACAAAGAACAAGGCTAGTACTGAAATGCTTACCAAGTGTCAGCAGGTAGGAAACCCAAATTTCTAAAATGGAGTTGATTAAGGAAGGGCTGGGATGGTGGGGTTTGCCTTTGCTTCTGTGCAAAAAACACAGTTTCAGGACAGTCTGGATGCCCTGCGAGAGGATGCGGCTGGAAGGGCTGCTGGAGCAAAGAATATGACTGCAAATGCAATCAGCAGGCTGGCAGCAGCCTTTCACTCACGCTCCGCTCCATCCTGCCTGGAGGCGCTTTGAGGACCATTAGATGTCATTAAATCCAGACTTGAGAATGGAGCACACCATTCACACTGAGAGCAACGATTCAGGCCAATTAAGTCCGGGGCCGATGGGCTGTGAAGAGAGCGTTGATTAGCTTGAACGCAGGTAGATTATCTGGGGGGAGAGGGTAAACAGCACGGGAAACGTGGACATTAGAATGTTCTACAGGCTTATGAAGTGCCCTCACCCTGCTTCAGGCGTTAGAGCCAAACATTTCCAACCAGCTACGATCAGAAGCCAAGTTTATATTTCGGCATCATTTCCCAGAAAGCTTCAACTCCCAGAATACAAAGATGGTGAAATCACTTTTTTGGGTGAGTGTTCTCTATGTGAACTCGTATCCGTGGAAGGTCACCTGCCAAGAACTGATCAAGCTACGAAACACAAAAGGCCTCGCGTCATCAGTTCATTCTCTGAACTCATCTTCTCTTCCCGCACACATCCTAATACCTGATCAAGGGGCATTGGTGATGGTGTGGTGGAAATGTAGCAGTCACTACCAAATGCGGTTTCCCTGACGCCTCTCCACAATGCCCTCCACGGCCAGCACCCCTACCAGACGAAACCTTCACCACAGTCTGACGGTGCGAGCATGACAGGAAAGAAGAGCTCAACTCCCATTAGGAAAATGCTCGCAGCCAACATGTGTACATTTAATCTGTTAGTGTTGATTAAGCCCCAACAACATGTCGGGCACAGTTACAGTTCTAAGAGCTGGCATTGAAGCAATGACAGAAAACGTCTTTGCCCTCACAGGCTCTTAGAAATAAGCAATGAACCTAGAGTCATTGGATTATTTCAATTATAATGATGGGAATTACTGAGGATAACTAATGTCTGCAAGGTGAAATTTAAAAGCAGAAAGACAGCACCTTGACATGGCCATTTTAACTTGTACAAGTCACACATACCTGAGGCAGAACCATAAACATAATTCTTTTCACTCTGATTCCTAAACAATGAGATAAATTTAAAGCAGCTTGAATGGCCTCATCAAGACAATACCATGCTGAAAGACACATCAACATAACAAAGAGCTTCGGGGCCTTCAGAGGTGTGTGGTCCTCTAGGGAACCCTGGCACCAAGCTCAAGGGCAGAGAACTCCCAAAATGGAGAGACATCATTTTATGCCATGATGCAGCATAAAAGGAGGTGGCTCGGCTGGAACTCAAGATCAGGAAACTAAACAAAGTCCCAGAGTCCCACTGCCTGTCCTGGAGACACAGTCACCTCTGTGCTGGTGGCCACTGTCATTCCACAACAAGCCACAATAGGCTTCAGAATGTACCCCAAACCCAGCTTCTCTCACTGCATCTCCACTGTCCCTACCCTGCCCCAAGCTGCCACCATCTCCCACCTGGGATTTCGAAACCTGATTTCCTTTCCACCTCTCCTGTCCCCGCCCATGGCTCAGGGTCCCAAGAGGAAGCATCTGGCACTCAGAAAGGGGTTCTGGGGACAGTTTAACAAAGGGGCTCTTAACCAGCGTGTCAGCAGAATTAGGGGACCAACTAGAGAAGGTGAGGGGCCCCAGGGCTGACAATAAGAAGCAGTCATTCCCAGCCCTGGGCTGGAAGGAAAGCGGACCCACGAAGGGCCACCTGTTGGGCTGGGACCGTGGCAGATGCTCAACCACCGCCCAGCTGCTGCCCACAGGACGGGACACAGAAATAACACCCCCAGGTCCTCTTTCTTCCCGTGTCCAGTGGATTAGCGGTACTTCCCACAGCCCATCCTCCCCACCAAAGGACTGATAGGCCTGGTGACATAGTCACAGAGGCCAGCACAGTGGACCAGAGTCAGCGCAACTCTGGAGAGACAGACAGAAGGTGGCCAGGACACCCACCTGTGGATTTGTTCCCCACAGGAGTCATAATGGTCCTCTCAGAACATCAGGTGGCTTTGCATCCTTCTTAAGATAAAATCCACACTCCCCAGCACAGCCCACGAGGCCTTCCTTGTGGGCACCTTCTCCCGGGGTCACCCCAGGGCTCTGTGCTCCAGCCACGGTCCCTCTCATCCCCGCCTGTCCAGGGCGCATGCAGCCACCCCTTGCCAGAAACACACCCCACCTCCACACTCTCAGCTCCTCTCCTCCTTCCCAGCCCGGGTTAAAGGACGTCACCTCTCCAAGAGGGCTTCAGAGACTGTAGGGCCCTGTCGCCCAAGACATTCTCTTACAGCGTCGTATTACACTGCTCAGTGACTATTTCTTCTTCTTCTCTTGGCCATTCCACTTGACATTCGGGATCTTAGTTCTCAGACCCGAGATCAAACTTGAGCTCCTTGCATTGGGAAAGTGGAGTCTTAACCACTGGACCACCAGGGAAGTCCCCTTGGTGACTTTTATGAGAACTATGGATGGAAGTTTGTGACACTGTACAGGAGGCCATGATCAAAACCATCCTCAAGAAAAAGAAATGCAAAAAATCAAAATGTGTGTCTTAGGAGGCCTTACAAATAGCTGAGAAAAGAAGAGAAGCTAAAGGCAAAAGAGAAAAGGAAAGATAAACCTATATGAATGCAGATTCCAACAAATAGCAAGGAGAGATAAGAAAGTCTTCCCCAGTGATCAATGCAAAGAAATAGAGGAAAACAATAGAATGGGAAAGACTAGAGATCTCTTCAAGAAAATTAGAGATACCAAGGGAACATTTCATTCAAAGATGGGCACAATAAAGGACAGAAATGGTATGGACCTAACAGAAGCAGAAGATATCAAGAAGAGATGGCAAAAATACACAGAAGAACTATACAAAAGATATTCATAATCTAGAGAACCACGATGGTGTGATCACTCACCTAGAGCCAGACATCCTGGAATGTGAAGTCAAGTCGGCCTTAGGAAGCATCACTACGAACAAAGCTAGTGGAGGTGATGGGATTCCAGTTGAGCTATTTCAAATCCTAAAAGATGATTCTGTGAAAGTGTTGCACTCAATATGCCAGCAAATTTTGGAAAACTCAGCAGTGGACTGAAAAAGGTCCGTTTTCATTCCACTCCCAAAGAAAGGCAATGCCAAAGAATGTTCAGACTACCACACAATTGCAGTCATCTCACAAGCCAGCAAAGTAATGCTCAAAATTCTTCAAGCTAGGCTTCAACAGTACGTGAACTGGGAATTTCCAAATGTTCAAGCTGGATTTAGAAAAGGCAGAGGAACCAGAGGTCAAATTGCCAACATCTGTTGGATCATAGAAAAAGCAAGGGAATTCCAGAAAAACATCTACTTCTGCTTCATGGACTATGCCAAAGCCTTTGACTGTGTGGATCACAACAAATTGTGGAATATTCTTAAAGAGTTGGGAATACCAGACCACCTTACCTGCCTCCTGAGAAATCTGTATGCAGATCAAGAAGCAACAGTTAGAGCCGGACATAAAACAATGGACTGGTTCCAAATTGGGAAAGGAGTACATCAAGACTGTATATTGTCACCTTGCTTATTTAACTTATGCGCAGAGTACATCATGCAAAATGTTGGGCTGGATGAAGCATAAGCTGGAATCAAGATTGCTGGGAGAAATATCAACAACCTCAGATGTGCTGATCACACCACCCTTGTGGCAGAAAGTGAAGAACTAAAGAGCCTCTTGATGAAAGTGAAAGAGGAGAGTGATAAAGTTGGCTTAAACCTCAACATTCAAAAAAACTAAGATCATGGTATCCAGTCCTGTCACTTCATGGCAAATAGATGGGGAAACAATGGAAATAGTAACAGACTATTTTCTTGTGCCCCAAATCACTGCAGATGGTGACTGCAGCCATGAGATTAAAAGATGCTTGCTCCTTGGAAGAAAAGCTATGACCAACCTAGACAGCATATTAAAAAGCAGAGACATTACTCTGCCAACAAAGCCCCGTCTAGTCATAGCTATGGTTTTTCCAGTAGTCATGTATGGATGTGAGAGTTGGACCATAAAGAAAGCTGAGCGCCAAAGAACTGATCCTTTTGAACTGTGGTATTGGAGAAGACTCTTGAGAGTCCCTTGGACTGTAAGATCAAACCAGTCAATGCTAAAGGAAATCAGTCCTGCATATTCATTCGAAGAACTGATGTTGAAGCTGAAACTCCAATACTTTGGCCACCTGATGCAATGAACTGACTCATTTGAAAAGACCCTGATGCTTTTCAGGGTCTCCCCTTCAGAGAGAAGGGGACGACAGAGGATGAGATGGTTGGATGGCATCACTGACTCAATGAACATGAGTTTGAGCAAGCTCTGGGAGTTGTGATGGACAGGGAGGCCTGGCGTGCTGCAGTCCATGGGGTCACAAAGAGTCAGACACAACTGAGAGACTGAACTGACTGACTGACTGATCTATAAATGCATATATGGATATGTTGATATATACCTAAAATAAAACTGAAAAAATAAAAATCATTAGAAACTAAAAAAAAAAAAATCTGTTTCTTTCTTGACAAGGTGACTCAGGGCTGTACCTACAACCTGAGGACTAGTCAGGTATCCTGATGATGATGAGTCACAGTCATGGGAACCTAAGACACATCTCAGAAATGAACACGCCTGTCCAGCTGAACACATGTAACCGTGGAGCTGAGACCAGCTAGGATCCTGCCGGTCACCAGGAACCATGCCCCTGAGCTCTGGAAAGCCCAGCCACTCTGGAGAGCAAAGAGCTAGAGGCCAAGGCCCGGAGCCCATCCCCTCGCCCACAGCAGAAGCAGCCCCCTGGTAGCTGAGAGACAGTCCTGTGGGTGGAGGAGGGCCCTGGCTGGTGTGCAGAGGAACCTGCAACACCCTGACCTGCCCCAGCTGAAAAGCTACTGAGGGTGGTAGTGGCTGGGAACACACCACTCACCCTGGCTCCTTCCTCCCCCGAGTGCAGCTCCCAACACAGCCCGGCTGGCCCCCCTCCCTGTGGACTGCCCGCCTGTCTCCAGGGTAGCTACAGACTCTGATGCTTTTACCGAGGACTATAAGCCAAAGCAACTCCCTCCAGACATCCAGACTGCACGCCTACCTCTGGCCACAGCCCAGTCTCAGCCCCACCCTCTGACCTCAGCTCTACTGTTGAATCAAGGACATCTGTCTTTAGGACCACACTGTGTACCTTGAGTTGCTTAAGATCTAACAAGAAAGAGAGTAATGATAGACAGATAGATAGTATGTTAGATAAATGATAGATAGTTGAGGTTTGATCGATAGATAGCTAATTGATAGATGTAGACAGACGATAGATTGATTACAGCAATTCCAAGCATGGGTACCATCAACACTAGGAATGGTGCCAAAAACAGGTAATGAAGGAGTATAAAGAATTAATACTCAATTCCCTTTGGAGTAAGAAGGGAAGACTTCCTGGAGGAAGTGACATTTTTGTGTTAGGTATAATTACTAGAGGGAAATTTCTACAAGTGCATGTGGTGGGGTTTGGGCAGGAAGAGGAAAGGAAATTGAAAGGGGAAATGATTCTAGGTATAGGAACAATGCTAACTATGAGGGAAGGTGCCAGTGTTCACTGCTTGGTGACTAGAGCAGCTCCTCAAAGCAGAGGGTCTGTGGGGTGCCGGAGGCGAGGCCAGGATGGTGGGCAGGAGACCTGCTGTTGACCACACTTCACTGTACAGCTGGTTCCTGCATGTGGAAGCAATCTGCACTCTTATGACTCCTCAACCTCTCCTTAGTTAATTGTCCATTTTCTGTGTAGACTTTCAGAGAAAAATAAGAAAAGAATAAGATAAAAACACTACCAAGTTGCTCATCTACAGAAAGTATTACCTCACATTTCTAGAGATTATTGAGATGAAATACAATAAAATATCAACTCTCTCTCCATTCCGCATTTCACATGGGAAAAATTGGTGGGAGTGTTGAAACGTATACACAAAATCTGAGCGCTGAGAGGACTCTGTAGCTGACAGAGGTTAGCTCCAGGCTAGGATAGAAAACCAAGCTTTCAACTGAATAGTCAGCTATCAGAGGTTTTCACCAGCCTGTTTCAGCCTACATAGACAATCTTATGACTCCCTCATAACAAAATAACAGAAAAATAAACACTGTAAAGCAAATTTTATTTCAAACTCCTATAAAATTATTTTCAAGGTTGGAGAATAAGGAGTATGTAATACTTACACCTTTCTGCTTATAAAATGAAAATTGTCTATTTTATCATATAAAAACGATGGAAGCCTGTTCAAACATGTAACATCTGCATCTGAGCATCTAACATAGAGTTAGGAATAGCAAGCGAGTGCTATTTACACTCTGAAGAAGGCTGAGGAGGCTGAGCACCGAAGAATTGGTGCTTTTGAAGTGTGGTGCTGGAGAAGACTTTTGAGAGTCCCTTGGTCTACAAGGAGATCAAACTAGTCAATCCTAAAGGAAATCAACCCTAAATATTCATTGGAAAGACCGATGCTGAAGCTGAAGCTCAATTCTTTGGCCACCTGTTGCAAAGAGCCAACTCATTGGAAAAGATCCTGATGCTCGGAAAGATTTAGGGCAAGAGAAGAAGGGGGCAACAGAGGATGAGATGGCTGGATGGCATCACTGACTCAATGGATATGAATTTGAGCAAACTCAGGGAGATGGTAAAGGACAGGGAAGCCTAGTGTGCTGCAGTCCATGGGGTCGCAAAGAGACGGACAGGACTTGGCGACTGAGCAACTACCACATAGTGAAGAGGTCTAATGTGCCCAGTGACAGTACAACTACCCTCCAAGAGGGTGGTGGTGGTACAGTCGCTAAACCGTGTCCAACTCTTGTGACCCCACGGACTGTAGCCTGCCAGGCTCCTCTGTCCATGGGATTCTCCAGGCAAGAATACTAGAGTGGGTTGCCATTTCCTTCTCCAGGGGGTAGTCCTGATCCAGGAATCGAACCCAGGTCTCTTGCATTGCAGGCAGAATCTTTAACAATTTAGCTACAAGGGAAGCCCCAGAGAGGGTTTTTCTTAAAACTATTTTCCTCAGGAAGTGGAAGTATTAGTTGCTCAGTTGGGTCCGACTCTTTGGGACCCCATGATCAGTGGGTTGCCAGACTCCTCTGTCCATGGAATACTCCAGGCAAGAATACTGGAGCGAGTAGCCAATCCCTTCTCCAGGGGATCTTCCTGACCTAGGGATCCAACTCGTGTCTCCTCTACCGCAGGCAGATTCTTTACCATCTGAGTCTGCCCTTTAAGAGCATTTGATCCAGAGAAACTTCGGGTAGCAGAGTAGAAGCAGTGAGCCTGGTGTAGCCATAGCAGGCTCACCACCAAGGAGGAATCTAAGGTCAATCTCTGCTGCCTGGCGCCGCCACAGGCAGATGATTTGAAAGAGCATCAGTGACAAAATTCTCCCCAGCCTCAGGACCGCTCCAAAGCCCACAGCTGCGACACCACAGAACCCAACAGCCCATTGCTCTTAAAATAGTTCATCTGCTATTTCAGCAGCGCCTGTGCCAGAGGCAGAAAAGGAATCATCAGATGAACCTCCTGTTGATGAAGCGTCTGTCTCTGTCTGGGCCTGCGTGCATGCTCAGTCGAGTCCGACTCCATGGGCCGTAATCCATGGACTGCAATCTCATGGACTGTAGACCACCAGGCTCCTCTGTCCATGGGATCCTCCAGGCAAGAATATTGGAGTGGGTTGCCATTTCCTCCTCCAGGGGATCTTGCCGACCCAGGAATCCAACCCGCATTTCTTGAGTCTTCCTGCATTGGCAGGCAGACTTTTTTTTTTACCACCACGCCACCTGGGAAGCATGGGCTACAGAATGCTTCCTCCAGATTCCAAAGTGAGTGTAGGAGGCTCCTGCTCTGACTTTTCACACCTCGGTGCTGCCTTTCTGAGGTCAAGTGCAGCCATGCTCCCAGGAGCAAGGGGACCAGCAGAGTCAGCGTGCACTCTGGGTGGCCCTCCCCCTGCCACTGCTCCCTGCCCCCAGGAGTCACGCTGCTCCTGTGCACCTCGCCCTCTGCAGCTGTCAGCGAACCAAGCCCCCTCCTCGGCCCCTGGAGAATACACTGGCTGCTTCTCCTTTTGTGAGCACCATCTAACTTGATAAGGGTCTGTCTACTTCGACTCCCAGAGGTAGAGAGCCTGTGCTTTATCAGATTCGTGTTGAAATCACAGAAACTACTCCTTGAGATTGCAGGGCTCCTCTGTGATAGAGAGGGGACAGGAAAGTGTCTCATGAGGCTGCCCAGTGAAACCCCGATGCAGTGGGTAAAGAAACCATCTGCAATACAGGAGACGCAGGTTCGATCCCTGGGTCAGGAACATGCAACCCACTCCAGTATTCTTGCCTGAAAGATCCCATGGACAGAGGAGCCTGGTGGGCTGCAGGCCAGGGGGTTGCAAAGAGTCAGACACGACTGAGCGACTGAGCACGAGCGTGAACACACGAGTGTGACCCCATTCAGTTTGGGACTGAGTGAAGTCTCTCCTAGACGTATCTGTCCTCATAATAACATGCTCAGATTCAAAGGTACACATCTCCCAGCCACTTTTGTTTACACCTTCAAGAAAGAAAACCAACCTCCTGTGATCTGAGAAGCCTCAGGCAAAGGCAACGGCTGAAAATCTATTTAAGCTCTGAGAAACTCTTCTGTGAAAGGGCCTGAGGGACACTTGGAAAGGGCAGGGGAAGAGACAGGCACATGCCAAGGCCTGGAGTCCAGCGGGAGGGCCCTCCTGGGGCCCTGAGCAAGGCCGCTGGGGGTACCCGAGAGGAAGAACCCTTCCGCTCCCCCTGCTGTGAGGAACCAACTTCCCAAAGACAGGTGATGGCCAGCGAACACTTTGAACATCATAGACGTCTCTAGGCCCAGAAAGTAATAGCAAATCCTTACACTGCACTTATGATGTATCCATCACAGTTCTAAGAGCTGTATGTACCTGTACTCATTTAATCCCCAAACATCCCTATGAGGTCAGTACTATGGCCCCATCTCCCATGAGAGGAAAATGGAGGCACAGAGAAGGTAAGTAACTTACCCACGGTCAGACAGCTGATGAGCGACTGAGCTAGGACCCTGAACCCAGGAAGCTGGACCCCAGGGTTCTAATCCTGTCACCACGCTGCCTTTCTGATCGATGGACCAGAGAGTGATTGCAGGAGGAGAGGGCTGCACCTCAATGCAGTCTCTCTATGGACCACTCCCTGGTGCCACTAGGTTTAAAGAGGGATGGATTTGACTCACTTGTGGACCCTTCATAATCCACAGTTTATAAAAACACTTGAAAATGAACGTGCAAGGTGCTCAGTCCTGTCCGACTGTGACTCCACCGACTGTACAATCCATGGGATTCCTCAGGCCAGAATATTGGAGTGGGCAGCCTTTCCCTTCTCCAGGGGATCTTTCCAACCCAGGGATCGAACCCAGGTCTCCTGCATTGCAGGTGGATTCTTTATCAGCTGAGCCACGCCACCAGGGAAGCCCATTAAAACAAGAACAACACATACATACAGTATATATGGACTTCCTTGGTGGCTCAGTGGTAAAGAATCCACCTGCCAATCAGGAGATACAGGTTCCATCCCAGGATCAGGAAGATCCCTTGGAGAAGGAAACAGCAACCCACTCCAGTATTCTTGCCTGGGAAATCCCATGGACAGAGGAACCTGGTGGGCTATGGTCCATGAGATTGCAAAGAGTCAGACATAACTCAGTGACTAAACAGCAGTGACAGCAGTTATATGCATTTGACTTCACATGCCCTAACTGATCTTACGTGAAATGGTATTGAAACAGTCTTCTACCTAAATTTTTTCTATGACCATTTATTAAATCATCAAATACAATGGACATTTGTTGAGCCTTTACTAAGTCCCGGGCACTATTCTAAGTGGTAGGGATACAAAGATAAATTTTCTAGTGCTTCTGATACTCAGAGAGTTACTAACAGCAGATTTAAGAAATAGGAACTTCACTACAATCTGGACAAATAGTGTGCTTCATGGAAACTCTCTAGAAATAGTTAGGGTACCATTCTTTGTCCATCTCATGTGTGTACAAGGATAGTAAAAACCCATGATCAAGGTGTGTATCATCCACTTCACGGAAAGTCACCTTCAGCAAAATGATTCAGAAGGAGAAGTGAAAACAGGTCTCAAATTTGAATCTATAATTTCCTTCTTTTAAAAAAATAAGATAAAATTAGCCTTGTGTTAACCTCTGGGCAAAGTTAAGAGTCTAAGGTTGTGAGATTGTTTTAAGAGAAGCACAGCATGGTGGTAAACCAGATGGTGGACTTATGAGTCTTGGCTTCATAACTTACATATATGTTATCAAATAATACATAATAATAATTTTAAAAAACCTCTGTGATTTGAATCATGCTTGCTACAAAGACTTAATATATTGCAAGCTCCTAAGCAAAGTTCTCCAAATTTTATCCAAAGTCCGATGATGTGCTCCTAAACTAGGACCCTTTCATTAATCCAGGATGTGGCACTGAACTGATTTAATTACCTAGGTGCTCTGTGTTACAGTCAAATTGATGTAAATAGACAGATATATTAACTGAACAGCAAAGGGTATTTAATTAAAGTCTAGGAGGATAAAAGTCACAGCATTAAAACACAATAGGAACTGCTAATTATTTTGCCTGTGTCAAAGGAAATTTAACATCATTTGTAGAACAATTAATAAAACCCCTAACACATTAATGAAGAGAGTGGAAAAAGCCCTTCTTCTTATTTTGTAAGAGCAACGTAAAGAAATGACAAAGATCCCAGAGCCACAAGACAGTGTCACAACTTCCTAAAAGTAAATAAACAATGTAGCTTTGTGATCCAGAGCTATGCCATGGTTCAGATAGGCTAAAAATAGAGGGAAAATATTCAAACAATTATTTGGAATTTTATCTT
Organism: Tragelaphus eurycerus; assembly: GCA_935064755.1. Classification (NCBI taxonomy): domain Eukaryota; kingdom Metazoa; phylum Chordata; class Mammalia; order Artiodactyla; family Bovidae; genus Tragelaphus; species Tragelaphus eurycerus. Next base: position 16,481,224 of record CAKXYN010000039.1, on the reverse strand, counting down.
TACTGTAATCCATCTTTGCCAGCATCTGCCTAATATGGACCAGTGAGCCAAAAGAGTTTTTTCTTACAAATTCAAAAGAAAAAAACATACGTATTGAAAAACTATAAGAAATTTCCCCAGTGGAGGTCAAAGAAAACAAAACACATGGTCTGGGGGAGTGTCTACATTTATGAGTTCTTGAGCTATATTGAGAAATCAAAAATGAATACAAACCTCAAGATGAGCCACAGATTTTCAAAAGCCACGAATGGTCTCATTGTCTTTGCTTTTCAAAGCACAAAATGTTCATTTTAATTCAGAAAAGCAACTCAATATGACACGGTCCAGCACAGCACCTCTGATCAACGCTACTGTAAACCTGGAACTTATTTTGTCTGCACCTGGTTCAATAAATGCTGGAAAACTTGAGAAGTCCCTAGGAACAAAGCTGCCCTTTTACATACCTGTAAGGACCACAGAAGTGCCTCTCCCATCAGCCCCTTCACCAGACGGTCTGCACCTGCAAGAATCCCACTTGTGCCCTCCAATCAGAAAAATAACAGCAGAGCGGTGACCTTTGTCACCACGAAACGGCGGTGAAAGAGCATGGTGGTGCTACAGCATTTCACTGACCCAGGAGGGAGGCCCCAGAAAGGCCCATTTCTGTTTTGTTGTTTAGTCGCTCAGTCGTGTCCAACTGTTTGTGTCCCCGTAGACTGTAGCCCGCCAGGCTCCTCTGTCCATGGGATTCTCCAGGCAAGAAGACTGGGGTGGGCTGCCATTCCTTCTGCAGGGGATCTTCCCAACCCAATGTATCCTGCACTACAGGTGGATTCTTTACTGTTGAGCCACCTGGGAAGCCCAAGGTCCATTTTACAGATGAGGAAACAGACACACACGACCTCTGAGCATCTCTGAGATAGCTCTTCTGTGTCTGACCAGCAAATGGGCATGGTTCTGGCTTCAAGGGCTATTTTCCAAGGCTGAAATGATTAAACTTTTGTTTCCTTCCCTGTCCTACGACTTCCAAGACCATCGGCTCCCCCAGGTGCTTTATAACCACTGGGCTCAACAAAACAGGTTCAGCTTCCTGCACAAAAGCAGTCATTTTCCCAGCTATTTCAAGTCCTCAAACTCTTAATTTTGAATAACTCCCTCCTGGGATAATCTCCCCCTTCTCATGTGAGACGGTTTTAAGCAGCACAAACCCACTTCTGTGCACCTGCTGGAATCCCTCTGTGGGGGCCGGATGCACAGTGTAAATAAACCCTGTGTCCCCTGGGATCCCCAGGGGAGAAGCAGGTGTGTTTGGAGGGCAGGTTCCACAGGAGGAGGGGGCTTGGAGGCCAGTTGCCCAGCAGACACAGAAATCACCAGGAAAATGCAAGAACCATAGACATGCAGACTGTGTTTAAAAGCTAAATTCCTGGGACTTCCCTGGTGGTCAAGGTTAAGCATCTGCCTTCCAGTGCAGGGGACTTGGTCGGGGAACTAAGATCCCTACATGCCATGGAGCAGCTAAGCCCATGAGCTGCTACTAGAGAAAGCCCTCAAGCTACTACAAGACAAGACTGTACGCTGCAAGGAAGACTCAGTGCAGCCCAGAAAAAAAAAAAAAAAAGCTAAATTCCTCATGAGTCTCATTAGTTTGTTCATCTTAGCAACACATCACAGAGGACTTTCTGCTGTATATAAGCTACAGAGAGCACAGAATCAGGTTCCCAGACCCCACTGCAGGCTTTCCAAGTCAGAATCCTGGGTGTGGGGACACACAGATCTAAGCTTTAAATTAGATCCTGGGAGTCTATGAGGACTATAGAGCTAGCCTGTGGCAGGGGCCGGAACAGACCCGAGAAGCACAGAAATGAAAAGGACACATTTCTCACATACACAGGGCTTTCATGTCTCTGGGGGAGACCCACATGATGACTCAATGATAATTACCAAAGGCGAGTGATGCCTTTGGTCTTCTAGTCAAGGCTATGGTTTTTCCAGCAATCATGTATGGATGTGAGAGTTGGAATATAAAGAAAGCTGAGAGCCAAAGAATTGATGCTTTTGAACTGTGGTGTTGGAGAAGACTCTTGAGAGTCCCTTGGACTGCAAGGAGATCCAACTAGTCCATCCTAAAGGAAATCAGTCTTGAATATTCATTGGAAGGACTGATGTTGAAGCTGAAACTCAAATACTTTGGCCACCCGATGCAAAGAGCTGACTCATATGAAAAAACTCTGATGCTGGAAAAGATTGAAGGCAGGCAGAGAAGGGGACAACAGAGGATGAGATGGTTGGATGGCATCACGGACTCAATGGATGTGAGTTTGAGTAAGCTCCGGGAGGAATTGGTGAAGGACAGAGTGGCCTGACATCCAAAGAGGTTGCAAAGAGTCACAAATGACTGAGCAACTGAATTGAACTGAACTGAGTGATGCACGCTAACCCAGCTCCCCAGGCAAGGTCTGAAAAGCTTTCCCCCTAAAGAATGTTTCAGGCTGCAAAACTTCACCAGCCCTACTCACATTTGGAAATCATCATAATCTGTGCGCACACACAGGTGATACTCTGTTATTTTTGCTTCCTAGAAGCATTTTCCTTTATTTCTGGTCCAGTTTCTTCCACTGGGTTCATTAACAGGTGATAACCTATGTAGCACCAGTCGACTGTGGTATCAGTGTATCTCACTTTCAATTTAAATTCTCTTAATAATTTTCCAGTGGCTCAATAAATGTATTTAGGATGCTTTCCCAAAGTTTTTATATGTGTAATAGCCACTGCACAGCTCTCACCAATTATTGCCCAACAGGCCCAGAGTGCCCAGGTTTTCAGGTTTTTTTCAGAAAAAGCTAATCTTGAGTTTTAGTTGAAATTTTTTGTATTTTGATTTTTGTAACTAATTCAATATTTTTAAAAGCCACAGATGTGACTTCTGCCTTTTGCTGCTTATTAAGCAAATGCTGCCTGGATGGCTAACGTGTGCCAGGCACAGGGCCAGGAAGGTACCTGGGCTGGGACCTTAAGGAATGGGTTCTCTGTGTATGGGGACAATGCTACCATGGAGCAGATGCCTGGCAAACTGAGGCTCTGGGTTTTCATGAGAACCAGTATCACTGGTAGACATGTTCCTGTAGGCAGATGGGAAAGAGTTGGACACGAAGTCGGATACATGTCCGCAAAGACTGAGCAACTGAACAACAATGGCTGGCAGACATGTTCTCGTAGGTAGACGGGAGCCAGCAGCCCAGAGGCTGCAGAAGGCCCTTCCCAGATCTCCCTCCGAGAGCTGTGAGTGGGCTCAGAGGTGGCTATGGACCACGTTAGGGCAGAACAAGCCTGAGTGCCCAACTCAGACTTTTGGAGAAATACTGAGGAATAGAAGCTGACCTGCTCTCGGGGATAGAATATCTCGGTACATTACTTTTTTCTTTAAAAAAAAAAATCAATTTATTGAGGTATGATTGACATACACAAAGCTGTACATATTTAGCATAAACAATTTGATAAGTTTGAAAATATGTATACACCTATAAGTGAATTCCCTGGTGGCTCAGATGGTAAACAATTTGCCTGCAACGCAGGAGACCCAGGTTCAGTCCCTGGGTCGGGAAGATCCCCTGCAGGTGGAAATGGCAACCACAGTATTCTTGCCTGGAAAATCCCAAGGACAGAGTAGCCTGGTGGGCTGCAGACCATGGGGTCACAAAAGAGTCAGACACGACTGAGCACGCATGCCTGTACAGTCTTCTCAAGAGCTGGGAATGATTCCAATCAACATCTAAAAAGTTCAGAACTTCCAGAAGAAGGAAAGATTTTCAACATATGTGTGTGGCTGTAATGATGAAATATTTAAGCATGGACTGAATTTCTATTACTGCTTTGAAAAAAATCTTTGTTTACTGTGATTTTAAACATTTTATCATCAGTGTAAATTTTTTTTTTGATCTGATCAATAGTGGGTTGGGGGAGAAGACAAAGCTCCAGCAACATCTGCTTGGCTTGAGAATTATTTCACATCTAAGAGTCTATCGATCCAAATAGCTGTCTTCATCTGGAAGAATCTAGAGCTGGAAGACTGATGGATCCATTGGGTTATTTTCTTTTTGAATGATTCTCTCTCTAGGTTCAATAACTATGTCTTCTGGTGAGATGTTAGGTAGAGGTTGCTGCTGCTAAGTCACTTTAGTCCTGTCCGACTCTGTGCGACCCCACAGACGGCAGCCCACCAGGCTCCTCCATCCATGGGATTTTCCAGGCAAGAGTACTGGAGTGGGGTGCCATTGCCTTCTCTAGGTAGGGGTTAGGAGGACAATTTAGTAAAACATCACTATCAGTATTCCCTGGTGCCTCAGACGTAAAGAATCTGCCCACAATGCAGGAAGTCTGGGTTCAATCCCTGGGTCGGGAAGATCCCCTGGAGAAGGGAATGGCACGCCAATCCAGTTCGTGCCTGAGATTTCCATGGACAGAGGAGCCTGGTGGGCTACAGTCCATAGCGTCACAAAGAGTTGAACACAACTGAGTGACTAACACACACACACATACACACTATTAACATTTAGCAGTATAAGATCAAGGTTGTGGGCTTGACAAACAATTTTCAGTGCTTGACACTCCTACTTAATGCCATATTCCAAACACCAAAGAGACAACAGAAAACTGTGACATTTTCTGTTTTCTTCTCATCTCAGGTATCCACATGCCAAATTAAGCATTTCCCACCGAAGGACCTAGTTTCCGACGATTTCACGTGCTCCTGTGTGTCTGCATATCTCATGACTAATACGATAATGTTCTCTGTGTCGTGTGCATCCAACTACTAGAACTCAGCTTCCACATGACTTGCTCTGAAAAAGACACTGCTACTTGGCACCAACTGTGGTCATGGGATTTCAGGAAATTTTATTAGGAAGGAAATTGAACCTTTTCTTCTTAGTAATTGTGTGAGGGTCACAATTAAACAACTAAATCCGTAATGCACAGCACACATCTGGCATCTCACAGTGGCTGAAAGTCAAAGTGTTAGTCACTCAGTCGTGTCCAACTCTTTGTGACCCCACGAATCACAGCACGCCAGGCCTCCCTGTCCATCACCAGCTCCCGGAGTTCACCCAGACTCACGTCCATCGAGTCAGTGATGCCATCCAGCCATCTCATCCTCTGTCGTCCCCTTCTCCTCCTGCCCCCAATCCCTCCCAGCATCAGAGTCGTTTCCCATGAGTCAACTCTTTGCTCAGAGAAGATATAAAATCATGGATCAGGAATTCCCGGGTGATCCAGTGGTCGGGACTTGGCACTTTCACTGTCATGGCACAGGTTAAACCCCTGGTCAGAAAACTAAGATCATACAAGCTGTCTAGTACAGCCAAAAAAAATAAATCATGGATTTACAATAAGTTGTATCTTTTTAACTTGTTTTTGTGTTTTTGCTTTTGTTATTTTTTTTTTAAATTGTGGCAAGAACACTAACATGAGACCTATTCTCTTAACACATTTTAAATGTATGATACAGGGTATAACACAGCACAATGTTGTCCAGTAGAGCTCCACAATTTATTCATCTTACATAACTGAAACTTCACAGCAATCCATATAAAGTTTTATGCCTATTTCCACCTCCTCCCAGCTCCTGGCAACCACTATTCTACCCTCTGCTTCAGTGAGTTATTTCTCATATAATTGGAATCCTGCAATGTTTCTCCTTCTGTGTCCAGCTTATTTCACGTAGCATAAATGTCCTCCAGGTTCATAAATGTCCTCATGGTGTTGCATATGGCAGGAGTTCCTTCTTTAAGGCTGAATAATATTCCATCGTGTGTATATACCATATTTAAAAATTCATTCATCCATCGGTGGACATTTAGGTTGTGTCCAGATCTTAGCAAGTATAAGCAGTGCTGTGATGAAGGTGGGTGTTATGCCAAGGGAAAGTGGGCCGCCCACGGGCCACCCCACCCCCAAAACTGCACTTGGTGCCATGTCACCTGCTAGACCAGGATCTAACACAACAGGGCTTTTAAATTTTTTTCTAAAGCATGAAAATTATCCTAATTATCCTAAATTACCCCAAATTATTCTTCTCCCTCTTCTCTCTTTATCCACCAGGGAGATGTCTAGCTGTGGTCAGTATCTCCATGCTCTGCTGTCAGATCTTGGGAAAGCATGGCCATCGGTACTAACATTCCCAAACTACAACAGATAACTCTGCGTTCTTATTTCATACAGAAGGAAAATGTCTCTGGAAGGGTGAGGAATGGGGCTTCTGATTTGAAGACCCTTCGCCAAAATACTGGAGAAGGCAATGGCACCCCACTCCAGGACTCTTGCCTGGAAAATCCCATGGACGGAAGAGCCTGGTGGGCTGCAGTCCATGGGGTCGCTAGGAGTCAGACACGACTGAGCGACTTCACTTTCACTTTTCACTTTCATACATTGGAGAAGGAAATGGCAACCCACTCCAGTGTGGAGAATCCCAGAGACAGGGGAGCCTGGTGGGCTGCCGACTATGGGGTCGAACAGAGTCGGACATGACTGAAGTGACTTAGCAGCAGCAGCAGCCAAAATATAGCTGCTTAAGAACTGGAAATCAGGAGGCATGACTGGGGCTTTCCAGGTGGTGCTAGCAGTAAAGAATCCACTTGCAGGAGATGTAAAAAGATCCCTGATTTGGGAAGATCCCCTGGAGAAGGGAATGGCAACCCACTCCAGTATTCTTGCCTGGAGAATCCCATGGACAGAGGAGCCTGGCGACCATAGCCTCACAAAGAGTCAGACATGACTGAAGTGACTTAGCACGCACACAGGAAGCATGACTAGGGAACATGTTTTTATCAGTTCAAATGCCTCTGCCTTTGGGGATGCTGTGAGCCATGAGACTGGCGGCCGGTAATAAAATGTATTACCTTGAGTTCAGGGAAGCAAAGTTTCAAGACCTGCAGTGATCTACCTGATTCCCATTTTGCTGATGTACCCTGAGGTCATTTTTAAGGATATTTTTAGTAACAGTCATTATTCAACAAGGAGGAAGAGAAATTTATATCAAATGTATTCACAGAGGCCCAGAAGACTCTGTCCACTGCTGGCATCTTTCCCCAGATAGTCCCCATGTAGGTGAGAAGCTGGACCCACCACCACAGCCTAATGAGATTCAGTGGGAGAGTGTTTAGGGCGGTGGCCACCTGGGAATTTCCCAGGCCCTGGAATGAGTGTGTTATTTCAGACTCCAAAAACAAAAGTGCACAGCCATGACATCACATTCTCCACTTCAAACTGCATGTGCCTTTTAGCTGGCCCTTAACTTGGCTCCTTGCTACACATGCACATTTTATTCATTGTCCAAACAGGAAAAAATAGATACAGGAAATACTCGCCTACCTCCTGTTGTTACCAATCTCTGCTAACAGAGAAACACAACTGAACAGAAAACCATGGTCTGAAGGCACATGGCCACTTCTCCATGATACCGTGTACACGGGTCACTCTTCTTTAAAACCCTTTCCCACTCAGCTTTTCTGACACCTCTCCAGTCATAAGCAAGTGGAATATGTTTACATACAGATCCAGAGTAAGTCACCTCTGCCTCTGTGTGACTCAAATGTGCAAGTAACAACTGGCACTCTTGATTCCAGTTGATCCAGAACTCAAGATTCCAGACCTCTAGGAAGGTTCCAGGCTTCTAGGAAGCCTTGGTATAGAAGCATTTCTGCACAGGGAGGGAAATTAGATCGAATGATGTCGACGCCTTCCCGATTCAGAGGGTTTTTTTCTATTCCTCAAGCAGCAAGCTTCATCATAGGAATTTGCGAATTGCTGCGTGGGTGTTGACAGCGACCTTTGGAGAAGCAGACACCAGAAGATGTCTTTTTAAAAGACATCACAGCTCTGCGCTGACGGACTGACGCAGAGGAATGACGAAGTGAGGGCCTTGCCCATTAACTGTGCCCCACTCCTGGCCACCATTTAGGGGCACCCCATTTAGGGGAACACAGGCCACCCTCCCCTGCCAGACTCTCAGGTGTACTCATTTTGGAGATTCCCACACCAAGCTTCCCTTCAGTTACCTCTGCTTCTGTCTCCCCACAAATGTCAACCCCTCCTACATCATGGGCAGCGTTCCTTAGAAAGTGACTCCCAGACATGGTGGAAGCCTGGTCAAGCGTGGGTGCTAGGTTGCCTCCTAGAAGCCTGGAACCTTCCTAGAGGTCTGGAATCTTGAGTTCTAGGTGAACTGGAATCAAGAGTGACAGTTGTTACTTGCACACATGAGTCACACAGAGGCAGAAAATAACGTGACTTAAACTGGATCCGTATGTAAACATAGTCCATGCTTCTTATTCTCCTGTAATCCCCACTGCCCCTTCAGTGAAGTGGAAACAAGGAACTGTCTCCCTCCTAACACTTGGGAAAACGCTTGGGAAAACGCTTGGGCAAAGCCTGTAGGGAAGGGGAAACAGGGAGAAATCAAGGAGAAGCCAACTCAACCTGTTTCTAAGGCTCGGGCCGCCGTCGAACGCTAACGCAGAGTGCTGCCAGAAGGGCAGGGGCTGGTCAGCACCTTATCTGCATTATGCGTGCGTGGGTGCTAAGCTGCTTCAGTCGTGTCCGAGTCTCTGCGACCTTTTGGACTGCAGCCCACCAGGAGGCTCCTCTGTCCAAGGGATTTCCAGGCAAGAATACAGGAGTGGGTTGCCATGCCCTCCTCTTTCTACATTATAATGAATGGCAACTATTTATTTTCTGGAAAGTTCTTTCCATAGACACTTTTGGAAAATATCTTTATCCTATATATCTCTAAGTTCACATATGGATCTATGCTACTCTGGTAAATAGCTCAGAATAGGGGTTCCTGACCATTTCAAGGATCAGATCAGATCAGGGCTATAGACTGAGAATCTCTGTGACCTATCTACTTTTATGAATTCCAAAACCCAGAATTTTACTAGCTGATCCTAAAGGAATTCTGGATTGACATTTTCAAGAGGAAAAGAAGCAAAATCATTTACTATTAATTTGTTTTCCCCTTTCATGGCACCCTCCTATTTTTGTTATGATATTAAGCAAGATAACAAATATCAACAGAATAGATTTCCTATCATTTTATGTAACTGCCAACAAATATTAAATAAAAGAAGATACTAACGAATCACAACACTCTGCTCCTAGGGACTATTAAAATCTAATTAAAACCTAGAAGATCAATGCTGCACTGAACAAAAAAAATCACCATGGGAACTATGAAGAGGAAAAAAGACTTTTGTTAGCAATTTCACAGAATTACCCTGAATAATACTTCTTCCATCTATCCCCTACAAAAACACTCCTAGGCTTAAACATAAATAAATGTCAATAACCAGACTCTCACACACACTGACTGTGGAAATAGGAGAAACAGCCTCAGGTGATGGGGGGCGGTGGGGAGACAGACACCAGCTGTTTCTTCATCCTTCCTGCAAAGCCAGTCTAAGCAGATGTGCTCGAGAATGTTCTGAGACTTGGTTTCTTTGGTCTTGTGTTTTCACGTGTTCAAATTTGCCCTTCTCTGTCTCTACGACAGAGACAACTCCAAGTCCCCAGCTGTAAAACCTCTACAAGGAGGTTCAAGCTCTGTCACTGGGTCCCTTCCCCAATGGTGCATTTGGCTGGGAGGGTGCAGGGGGACCAGGCAGCAGGGACCTTGGATGAGATCCCCTCAGAACAACTAAAACGGAGAGCACAGGGTCTACATGGAATCAGACCCCAGAGGGATCCCAGGGCCACGAGCAATTCATTTCCAGGACAATCCTTGATGTGAATATCACCTACTAGCAGTTTCTAGAAAACTCGCATTTCTATAATTTCAGGTTTATTTTTCAAAAAAGCAAGACATAGCATGTCAAAGATTGGTAAGGATTTCAGCTGAATACTATGCTATCTTTACTTGATCCCTCGTACTCCTGCCTGCTGACAAAGGCAAAGGCTAAAGAGAGAACAGTGCAAGTTTTATTTCTGGTTTAAAACATTATAGGATAAAGTTCTCCTCTAGAATTCTTAAAGCAAATTGCTAAGCTCATATTCTGATTACAGAAAATATCCTTCCCAAATGACCTTGACCAACCCAAACTACAAAACAGATTTTATGACACCAACTAATATTCCTGCTCTGAGCTCCAAGAATGGCCTGAATTCCCTTTATGTTCCATGTGGTCCAAGAAGCCTGGGCCCAGCCCCTCCATCACTGGACACCGTGACCGCTCAGGTGACCAACTCAGCTGCCAAGCAAATGATGATGACAACTTAGTTGGTTTTTGTTTTTTTACCAGCATGTGTAACAGAATTACTCATGACAATGTTATAACATTTCACACTAACTTCAAGCAGAGGTGGACAGAACCAAAAGGGTTAAATGAATTCTCCAAATAATGGTAAAAAAAAAAACCTCTTCCTAATCCTCCTTCTTCCTTGGCATATTTCCAAGCTTAGAAAAAAAGTGAGGGGCTTCCCTGGCAGTCCAGTGGTTAAGATTTCACCCTCCAATGCAGGAAGTCCTGGGTTCAATCCCTGGTTGGGGACCTAAGACTCCCACATGCCTCGTGGCCAAAAAAACCCCAAAACATAGAGGATATATTTTAACAAATTCAATGAAGTCTTTAAAAATGGTCCACATCAAAACTAAATAAATTTCTGCAAGTGATTAAAGGGCAGGACGACTGGATGAGTTCCTTCCTCTCTCCACGCCTGCACTCCAAAGAAGCACACATGGTCGAGGTGGGGATGACCATGCTTTCCTCTCTTTAATTCTTGACGATTTCACAAGTGCTGTCAGACAAGTTACGTCATGGCATGCCCCTAGCAACGCCGGGTGCTGCACTGGGCACCCGTCATCCTTCCCACCTTGCAGAAACCAACTTCCATGGGTTAGGGGACTCACCCACAGTTACCCGGCACCGACTCAGAGAGCCCAGGCCTCTGGCCAGGTCTCACTGCCCCACCCAGTGCTTTCAAATACAACGATGAGCAAGCAGAGGGCCGCCTGGACCACAAACTGCAAACACGGCACCTGCATTAAAGCGAATCAACTGAGAATATCGAGAGTACTTTTAGGCCCTCGAGATAGATTGCAAACTCGAAAGTCTACCAGCATCAACACATGACTGGACCAGTCTTTGCTCGCGCCCTAACCCGGCACTTCCATGTAGAATCTAGGGCTACGGGCCTGCGAGGCTTCCTCGGGACTTAGAAAGCAGGAAAAGCTGCCCGCCAGCAGCAGCAGGCCTCCTCCTGAAGCAGAAGAGAATGTGATTTCACAACAGCGGCATCAATCTGCGAACATCAATGCTATGCTATGCTATGCTAAGTCACTTCAGTCGTGTCCGACTCTGTGTGACCCCATAGACGGCAGCCCACCAGGCTTCCCGTCCCTGGGATTCTCCAGGCAAGAACACTGGAGTGGGTTGCCATTTCCTTCTCCAATGCATGAAAGTGAAAAGAGAAAGTGAAGTCGCTCAGTCATGTCCGACTCTTAGCGACCCCATGGACTGCAGCCTACCAGGCTACTCCGTCCATGGGATTTTCCAGGCAAGAGTACTGGAGTGGAGTGCCACTGCCTTCTCCGGAGAACATCAATCAGCCCTCGTGAAACTCAGGCTTCGCCAAGACAGCAAAACTCCCATTTCCTCTGTTTCTTCTCTCAGGCCTGCAGTTAATTCTCTTCTCAGCCCTCCCCCACCCTCCTCCCAGAGTCAGATTAAGGGGATGGGGACTGGTACCCAGTAGCTATCAAAGAATGTCATCTGACACTGAGCTAAGCGCCGGGGAGAGCTCCGCTCAGACGCACAACGGGCCAGCATGTTTCTCTGATTCCCCATCTAAAACTAACTGCTTTATCTGAGCGAAAAGGCTGTGTTCCACAGTCATTTTCCTTCTAACAAGAGCCGCTTGTATCCCCAGCTGACTATAAGAAAGATTACATTCTGTTCCTCACGAAGAAAATCACAATGGTCGGTATGTGGCCCAAGTCCTGAAGATGAGCGGAGCCGGCCAGCGGGGCAGCCATGGAGCAGCCTGCCTAGGACGCTGCCATCCTACCTGCTGAAAACACAAACCAAAAACAAACAAAAGCCAGCATCACGGGGGCCTCTGGATTGAGAAGCAGCCTTTGAGGAAAACCAGTCTCTACAAGAAGCTTCGTGGGGATTCCACGTGATTCTCCTGCTTCATTTAGGGGTGCAGGGCGGTGATAAAAAGGGATGACAGCTCAACATGAAGCTTTCTCGCTCCCACAACCCCCCAAGGCCCAGATGCCCGCTTCTTTGCCTTCGTTCCTTTTTGCACCTGAGTGATCCTCCCCTTAGACATAGACACAGGTCACCCTGCCCTGTCTACAATGTCTCTCGCACGCCTCCGCTGCCCGCGTAGGTGGTGCATCTTCGGAAAGATGCATCAAGGGGCATCAACACTGTCTGCATCAAGGGGCATCAGAACTCCTGTGGCCCTCCTACAACCTGCCAGCTCAGACTGTGAAATCCTTCGAGAACTTCGGAAGAAAGTGATGCTGTGGTGAATACCCAGCTCACTTCACTTCTAAAAGCTTTCCGCTGCCTTTCAGAGTGCCCTGGCATCGTCTCCTAGGAAACATTAGGCAACAGACGTGCAGTAAGAAAGATGGCCTGGGCAAAGCTCTTCAATTTGCGATAAATGAGGTTGTTAAGATGGGTGACACCGAAACTGAGGGTTGTTTTCAGCTCGACGGCCTTGTTTCCAGGACTGTCAAAGACATTCACGAAAGGATGCTTTCTGATTCGACTGAAATCAATACTGTGCTTATGCTGTGGTTTAGAGAGCATTTAAACCTGATGTCAGTATCAAATATAGCATTAGCAAAAGAAAACACCAGCTTGGCCTGCAGTTGCCATCAAATAACTCTTTGAATAATACGGAGAAAACTATCAAACTTTCAAAGACATTTTAATATGCTGGAAGAAAAATGGGAGCAGTCATTTCTAGTATTTACTTTCAGTTTTGTTAGCTCCTGTTTAAAGATACATTAGAAACATTTAAAAAATTAATAATATTATGTTGCATTTTTCTTTCTTCTTTGGATAAACATATCTCATATCCAAGGATCTTCTAGAGTTAAAGAGTGTGACCTGTTACAGGATTTAGAGAGATGACTTTGATATTAGAAGAAAAGTACATTCACAAGTAGCAAAGATGGAGAATGTGGCAGGGAAAATGGCTGATGCATACATTTTAACCTTATTTCTTTGACTCTTCACCTTTTGTGTGGCTAAAATGCAGACGTGATGACTGGAGCTGAAGTAACTATCTTGCCCTAGGAGGGAATCTTGGAAATGAAAGCCAGATACAGCTAGCAACAAGGAATCTGTGGCCTTGAGGACTTTGCAAAGCAAATGACATTTTTCCTACTGTTCACAACTCTCAACCTAAGTTATACATCCCATACTTAAAACCCTTGAGATAAAAATAAAGTTTGGAACAACAACTGTCAACTAATAAGGAAGGTTATTTTCAGAGCCAGAATTGAAAAGAACACATTGGCCACTAGAAGTAAATGGCAAATATGTGGGTCAACAACTGTTCGAAACCAAAATAAAGCAAACAAATGAAAAAACACAATGGTCTTTGAATGAAATCCAGCAGAAGTTCAGGTAGGCTGGCCAGTCTTCCATCTGGTCTTTGAAGGAGAGATGCTGCATCTCTACAATCTAACACTGTGTCTGGGGTACAGTAAGTGCTCAATAAATACCTACTGAAAGAATGAAGTTGAAACCAAGGATAGTTAGTGGATCTAAAATCTAAGTTTAGGGGGCCAATTATTAGAATATCCCTTTCCGTACAGAACAAAATAATAAAACATCAAACTCTCAATTTTGTGTAAAAATGTGCCTTAGAATCAAAGCCCTTCAATGGTTCAAGAGTCACCACAGAGTGTCAAGAGAAAATAAAGTTAACAGGTAGTAAGAATTTACAGCTTTATTCTGAGGGATCTGAGAATAGTAAATCCAGAACTGTCAGGGTTTCTATGTATGGATACACTGTCATTCTGATTTCATAAAGCTTAGGAATATAGGATCAACACTCAGACGGTGTCTGTCTGAATCTCAAGAACACGGATGAGAAGCACAGATTCCTTTGGAATTCCTGCCTCAAGAAAATGCCCCGCAGAACCTGGAGATAACCAAGATCAACAACATCTGCTGTTATCCTAAATAAATCCAGCTTATAAGAGAAACTCCATAGAATGGAAGATTTCTATCACATAAAAAAGCTAATTATAATAGGTACCAGGGAAGGAGTAAGGAGAACAAGGATACTGAGTTTCTTACCCTCCTCTAAGGATCAACTGCAGTTTCTGTATTCAAAAGAACACTTCCTATGTTTTAGCAATCTTTCACGAGATTTGGTAAACATCTTTCTAACTTAGATTATAAAATCTAAGTCTATTTCCTTGACAGTACATAAAATTAAGAAATCATAAGCTCTATGAAAAGCAAAGACTGAAATTATAGCGTTTAGAGCATAGCGGTACTGTATTTTAAAATAAGCATAAGACCCTGAATTAAAAAAAAAAAAATCCATAATTGTGTTAGGCAAGTTCCATATGAGATCATTGGAGAAGGAAATGGCGACTGACTCCAGTACTCTTGCCTGGAAAATCCCATGGACGGAGGAGCCTGGTGGACTGCCGTCTATGGGGTCACAGAGTCAGACACGACTGAAGCGACAGCAGCAGCAGCAGCAGCATATTAGATCATATGCAACATACACACACACAAAAGAATCCTACATCAGAGATATTGCTTAGAGACAAAGGAGTTTCCGCAAACGTGGTGTATTTCAGGTTGAGGCTGAGTAAGCCAGCGTTTCCCAAAGGGTGACTCATAAAGCAGATGGTTTAAGTGGTTCTTGGACAAACTTAAGTCCTTTCCAGTGAGTCCATTTATAGGGAAAATACTAAGAGCATTAGGAAATTAGTAGCACAGGAGGTAGGTATGCAGTTTAGAAATATCAGTAAAACATAAGTCAGAGGCTGGTAATCTGTCCAGTCCAAGGTCAGATGCAGGTGCAGGTAGGGACCGATGGAGGGCCATGACTGTGGCCTCACAACACAGTGACCAGGTATCATCATAGCGCTGACTTAGCCAGCACTACCAGGGGCATCCAACTTTCTGGACCACTCATAAGAGTTCCCAGGACCCAAGAACCGTCAGATCCTCTGTGGCCCCCACAGTTCTGGAGACCCCATTCACCCCTGGGGACTCCAGCAGACACCTTCTGTCCCCTTACTCTGCTTTCTCACTTCTCTTCAAAAGTATATGCCGTCTTCAATAACCTACGGCCAAGAACCAAGGCTTCCAGAAAATAACCTGAGTATTAGAATTCTTTGTTTAATTTCTCTGAAATGCTTCTTCCATTACAATAAAGAAATGAGCTTGGTTTAACCTGAACCAAATTCTCTCTTACATAATATTTTTTTTAACTGTAGTCCAGCAACGTGGTGGTGGTGGTGGTTTAGTAACTAAGTCCTGTCTGACTCTTGCAACCCCATGGACTGTAGCCCTCCAGGCTCCTCTGTCCATGGGATTCTTCAGGTAAGAACACTGGAGTAGGTTGCCATTTCCTTCTCCAGGGGATCTTCCCTACCCAGGGATCGAACCCGTGTCTCCTGCATTGCAGGCAGATTCCATGCTGCTGAGCCAGTGAAGAAGCCCAGTATAGCAACTGATAAATTTATTAGTTCATTGTTCCATGCATTCCTTTATTAGTAAATGCTCAGTGAAGGAAGACATATCTATCAAAACAATGTTTATGGAATAGAGAGCCTACTATGTGCCAGGCATGGTGTGGGGACTTGCAGATACACTGCCCTTGTGGAGCTCACAGTCCAGCACATAGAATGACTCTGCTTTCTGCTCAGGAGCAGGTGTGAACTTTCTTCATCCAGACAACACTTGACAGGGAAAATGGACACGGTCATTGTTCTTCCATTGGCTACTTCTCCAAATACCTCAGAAATTGTTATTTCTGATATTGATTTGTGCTAAATTTATCAAAGGAAGATGCACCAAGGATTAGCATTTGCAAGCTCTGATGAAGGTCAAGATCACAGCAAAGGTTAATTGGTTTCTTTGGAAATCATAAGCGTAGGCATTCCAGTTCATCATCTCAAAATTCCATCCTGATGGGAGGTCAGATCACACAGGGAAGAAGGGCAGGATCAGCCTCCGGAGACACGCAAAACGGAAGACCAGATTTTTGACATCAAAGTCCCTCCCACAGTTGACAATAATTATGAAATGAAAACACAAGCAGGTTTGGGCATGTAGAGATCCATAATATTGTAAGAAGTCAAAATCTGGGTAAAATTAAGTGCTGATCACAGACACGTGCCTTGAGGAAACGTGACTCAAGAATCTTCATGGGTAATATTTATGTGAGCACAGCTGCCTTCTGCTTTATTGCTATCTGCACACCTGCATTAGCTGACCTGAGTCAGATGCGAGGAGGGGGTGTTGAAATCCAATTATCAAGAGGCACAAACAGATTTGCAGTAAATATATGACTTCTTAAGAAACTGGTTTGGTTTTTTTAATTTATCTCTTGAAGTAATAAAGTTGATCCATTCATGGGCTGGTTAGTTTCAGGCCCTTCAGTTTACAAAGAAAACTGTCTACAAAAAAATGAAAGGAGGAGACTATTGAGAGTTCAGGATTTCCTGAAGTCCATGAAACAAGTTGGTGATTTACTTCTTCCTTTCGTTCTGAACTCAGTGCACTTCATGGACTCAGAACTATTACTCTTCACATGATTTTATTTGCTAACATTTATAAATATTTATTAAAGTTGTTACCATGTATCTTGAAAACATCATCAGATAAGGCTCATGATCAGTTATGGAAAAGTCTGCAAATTCATTTGGCTTGAGAAATACTGTAAACGGGTCATTTCCTTAACCTCACCTCATCAGAGGCCTCTGATGAGACAAAAAGCAGATGTAAAGGCTCTGTCTAAATGCTCGTTGTCACGTGTTAATTCTTATGATGTGCCACATTCAGCTAAGTGTTTTATACATGGAATCTCATTGTGCTCTCAAAACAATCCTCTGTGGTATATACTATTATTATCCCCACTTTAGAGGTGAAAACACCACGGCCCAGAGAAATTAAACCTGCTCAAGATCCCATGGTTACAAAGTGGAAAAGCCGCAGTTCAAACCATAAATCTGCCTGACGACAAAGTCCGTCAGTGTACATGAGAAAATTCAGAGCAGAGGTTTGCCCGGGGTCCCTGAGGCTTCAGAATGAATTTTCCCATCAGTAAGAAATCAGAAGGCATCTAGGGGCTTTCTGATTCCTCAGGAGAGTAAAGCATAGGTCATGTGTCCCGAGGACGAAGAATCAAAGTATAAACGATGAAAAGTGGGCCCAAAGACAGTAAAAGAAGCCAGATGCAAAAGACTACATCTGGTATGATTCCATTTACATGACATTCTAGAAAAGGAAAGCTGTAGTGAATCTGTGGTTACCAGGGGCCAGGGGAGGGACTGACTTCAAAACAGCACCGGAGACGCCAGATGGATGAACCTCCAGTATTCTGTGGGATGCTTTCACGACTGAACCTATTTGTCCAATTCATCTAACGGTACACTTAAATGTGTGAATTGTATTTTATGTAAATTATACCTCAAATCTGATTATTTTAAAGCAGGCCTAAAAGGAAACTGAATAATATTCACATAATATACTATATATATATATGTATATATATTATTCCTTTTAAATCTAATCTTTAATTAAACCTACGTTTGATAGGAAAGTCTTAAATACATTTGAAGAACTGAAGTCTTTCAGGGTTTGAAGCTTCCTATTTCTTTATGAACCTAACCACCCCACAGGAAATTTATCTTTCTCTGACACATTTGTGCTTGCTTATAAGATTGCAATCCTGGGTGCCTGGGAGATGCAAGGTACGTGCAAAGAGGCCTGCACTCAAAGTCAGATGACTTTCACTCTTGACTCATAGCTGTGTGACCTTGGGCAAGTCACCCAACTTCTCGGCGCCTAAATTTTCTCTTTTATAAAATGGAGGTAACAGTGTCTCCCTTTAAGGGTTTATGAGAATGAAATCGGCTAATTATGAATAAAAGCCCTTTCATTTTTACTATTTTAATATGCAAATAAGTTCTTACATTAAAAAAAATAGGAAGGTAATCTCTTTAAGAAACGGACACTCCACGATAGTGCCAACAGTTGGAAGCCCCAAAAATCTAAAGTTTTATTAAATTTCTTATCTTTCACTGTTCCAAGCATAGGACTAGAATCTGAGAGGGACCTTGTATATTGTTCACTCGGCCTGGTCACGATTCCTGTGTAATTAACAATAAAGGATGATAATAGGAGGGGGAAGGGTAGGATCAGTATATGTCAGTAGAGGAGAATGCAACAGAGATGGAAAAAAACAGTGTTTGTTGAAGTATATATATTATATATATATATTGAGCAAAATGATTTTTTATGATCATTTGTGAAGTTACTGTATTCAACACAGTCATTGAATAGACATAGTAAATTTTATCTCCCCACCACACATACTCCAGACAGAAAAAAACCCTCAGTTGGTAGAAAGATAAGCTTCGTGATACGACAAAGTTTCCTTCTGCAATTATCCCAAATATCGCCTTCCAGATACTCCAAGTCAGAACTAAGCACCACAATTTAAAAAAAATAAAAATATTTTTCAGCACTGCTGGAAGGAGCTTCTAAGTGTGGCTTAGAGGAGGAAAGCCCCAACATCCGTGGTGTCAGAGATAAGTACATGGGAACCATTTGCCCTGGACCTAATATGAAAAAGTTACAAATCAAGGTAAAAATGCGAATGAAATGGGAGCATCCTCCTTTCGTGACAAACGTCCTCCACGTGAACCTGGAAGGCCGAGTTCCGACTCACAATGCTTCGACTCCTGAGCGTTCGTTCCTGGCCCAGCTTCCAGCCTGGCCTTCCTAACCCACCCCACCCCACCCCCGTGGCCCTGTTCCCTGTCCCTTGCATGAGGACAGCCCACCTACATGTCCAAGCACCATTGACCCTCCCACCCTCCCCCAGAGCTACCCTGGCCCCCCTGGTTTCACAGTGACATTGAGCATGGAGAAGAGCCTGCTCGGCCTCTGAAAGTGGGTTCAAGGTCACTTGGATAAGGAATTTCAGGTCCTGAGTACCCAGAGCATGGTCTACAAGTAGGGGGAGGTGTATTCATCTGGCCCTGGGGCTCCTGACCCCATCGGGAGACACACGGCAACAGAAAGGCCTGAGTGGAGACCCCCTCATCCTAGAACAGAGGCTTTTGGAGGCTTAATACACAAATAAAATCTTCAGCAGGTAAAACAGTATTATATTCAGACTACATATTTATAAATGTCTATATCTATGTATGTGTATGCTCTATATGTGTGTATTATTAATATATCGTTGTTGTTTAGTTGCTGTGTCTGACTCTTTGTGACCCCATGGACTGTAGCATGCCAGGCTCCTTTGTCCATGGGATTTCACAGGCAAAGACGCTGTATCAAGTTGCCATTTCCTCCTCCAGGGGATCTTTACAACTGAGATCGAACCCGTGTCTCCTACTTGACAGGTGGATTCTTTACCACTGAGCCACCAGGGAAGCCTACACACACATAATTATATCAGTATATAATTCGGATAAAGCAAGTCACTTGATGCAGACAATACATCAGGGAGTTAGAAAAGGAAGAGCTATGTGTCAACTGAAGGGTCAAGAAAGACATTTGGGATGAGATAGGGAAACAATGGAAACATTGATAGACTTTATTTTTGGGGGCTCCAAAATCACTGCAGATGGGGATTGCAGCCATGCAATTAAAAGACGCTTAGTCCTTGGAAGGAAAGTTATGACCAACCTAGACAGCATATTAAAAAGCAGAGATGTTAACTTTGCCGACAAAGGTCCATCTAGTCAAGGCTATGGTTTTTCCAGTAGTCATGTATGGATGTGAGAGTTGGACTATAAAGAAAGCTGAGCGCCCAAGAATTGATGCTTTTGAACTGTGGTGTTGGAGAAGACTCTTGAGAGTCCCTTGGACTTCAAGGAGATCCAACCAGCTCATCCTAAAGGAGTGTTCTTGGGTGTTCATTGGAAGGTCTGATGTTGAAGCTGAAACTCCAACACTTTCGCCACCTGATGTGAAGAGCTGACTCATTGGAAAAGACCCTGATGCTGGGAAAGATTGAGGGCAGGAGGAGAAGGGGACGACAGAGGATGAGATGGTTGGATGGCATCACCGACTCGATGGACATGAGTTTGGGTGGACTCCGGGAGTTAGTGTTGGACAGGGAGGACTGGCATGCTGCTCATGGGGTTGCAAAGAGTCAGACATGACTGAGCGACTGAACTGAACTGAGCTGAGGGATTGAGCTGGCTTCCCTGGTGGCTCAGTGGTAAAGAATCTCCCTGCAATGCAGGAGCTGCAGGAGCTGCAGGTTCAAGCCCTGGGTCAGGAAGATCCCCTGGAGGAGGGCATGGCAACCCACTCCAGTATTCTTGCCTGGAGAATGCCACGGACAGAGGAACCTGGAAGGCTGCAATCCACAGAGTCATAAAGAGATGGACACGACAGAAGTGACTCAGCATAGCACAGCAGAGGGCCTGAACTGAGTTTTAGGAATGGAGAGAACGTGGCTGTGGACAGGCTGGAGTGTGTCAATGGTAACTGCAAAGCTGAGTGTGAACACAGCGTGTGCATTAGGGAATAAAGGATAGGTTTTGGAGTTGGAATCTAGATGACCCAGTACTTGGATCCTGATAAGGACTCAGATGGGTGCCAAGTATTCCTAACATGATGGATATGACCACATTCAGACTTGGTTGCAGGAAGTCAAAGGGAAGAAGTATGGCCACTCCAAATTGTTTTTGGAGTAAGGTTATAAACAGAGACGTATGATCAAGTTGAAAGGTAATCGCTAAGACATGCCATGGTCCTCATGAATTCCACGCCACCCACTGACTCAGTCTTTCTGGGTCAGCACTGTGTATGCAGCCAGTGGGGCTGGGGAAGGGGCGTGGGCCCCGGAGATGGCTTCGTGCTGGAGTAATTGCTGGGAGAAGGAGAATAAGTTTGACATCTTACTTTCATAACTACTTAACTCTAGGCATTTGGAAGATTTTAGTCTTACACCCAACCCCACCCCCAACCCCTCTTAACCAGGCTTTTTCCAAACTAAAACCATCTTGCCTCAGTTAATTGTTTTTTCTGCATCTAAATACCATTTAAAAAAAAAATTAAAGGGTTGGGATCAAAAAGTAGAAGAGAGATGTTTCACTTTCAGACCAGATTCTTTTTAATAGACTTCCCAAATAATTTCTCTAGGACGTCAGGCTTAAAAAAACTCGCCTCCACTCTCACACCTGGTGCCTTGCACTCGTGTGGCCTGTTGACCCCGAGGTGGCAGAAGCTGAGAAAGGACACTGGCCCAAAGCCATGCTGTACCCCAAGCACACCCGCGCTGGCCTCTCTAACCCAAGCCCCAAAGCATCCTCTGCTGCTTTAAAAATAGAAACTGTTTTGGCCAGACAACCACATGAAGTGGAGATGTCACAGGAAGAAGACGGGGCAAGAATGAACCAAGGTTTTGTCTATTTCTAGCCCAACTTGATTTTGTTTATTTTTAATAAACTGTGATGGTCTTGTCTAATCAAAAATGCTGCAAGAAGCTGGCAGAGGCTAAAGTAACTCAGAATCTCTCATCCCTCTGGGCAACTTCTCTCTAGTAATTCAGAGCTATTGTTTTCAATGTTTTTAGGTGTATATAAACAATACAGTGGCACCCCACTCCAGTACTTCTGCCTGGAAAATCCCATGGGTGGAGGAGCCTGGAAGGCTGCAGTCCATGGGGTCGCTGAGGGTCGGACACGACTGAGCGACTTCACTTTTTCTTTTCACTTTTATGCATTGGAGAAGGAAATGGCAACCCACTCCAGTGTTCTTGCCTGGAGAATCCCAGGGATGGGTGAGCCTGGTAGGCTGCCGTCTATGGGGTCACACAGAGTCGGACACGACTGAAGTGACTTAGCAGCAGCAGCAGCAGCAGGGGCTTTCCTGGTGGCTCAGACAGTAAAGAATCTGCCTACAGTGCAGGAGATTTGGGTTCCATCCCTGGGTCGGGAAGATCTGCTGGAGAAGGAAATCACAACCCACTCCAGAATTCTTGCATGGAAAATCTCATGGGCAGAGTAGCCTGGAGGGCTATGGTCCATGTGATTGCAAAGAGCTGGACACGACTGAGTGACTAATACACACAAACTATATATATATATAAGCTCTGTGTATATGCACACGTGTGCTCCCTTTGCTAGGAGTCGCTGGGAGTGTTCCCTGGTCCCTGCCCCATGCCCAACCTCTATCAATCTGCTCAGAATCACTGCCCCTCAATCCTGTTTCCACAGGGACCCTTCCCACTGGGCTCCTTGTTCCTGACAAGTGTTGATTCCAACTTCCGGCTCCCTGTTCCCTTCAGATTTGCCTGGGTCGTTGCATTGGTCCTCCTGCCTGGCCCTTTCCTGATCACCAGCCCCTCCTCCACCTGTTTGGTCTCATCCTTGTAGGACCTTTCAGATGCTGGAGGAAAACCCTTAGTGGGGAAATGCTGGCCCACAAAGGCCTTTTTACCAAAGGCTGCCCCCAAAATGTCTTCTGCAATTGAGGTGGGAAAATACTCACTGACTCTCCTGGATTTGGCAAGCAGCATGTCCTCTAACTGTAGTGTTATCTCAGAGCCTTTTTCATCCTCAGAACTGCTCGACTCGACACTGGTTCCTGGTGGCCATGCCAAATCTCCCATCCCATTGTGTACATGTGTGCTAAGTCGTTTCAGTTGTGTCTGACTCGTGTGCAACCCCATGGACCGTAGCCCACCAGGCTTCCCTGTCCATGGGAGTCTCCAGGCAAGAACACTGGAGTGGGCTTCCATTTCCTCCACCAGGGCATCTTCACGACCCAGGGATTAAACCTGTGTCTCTTACGTCTCCTGAACTGGCAGGTGGGTTCTTTACCACTCGTGGCACCTGGGAAGCCCATCCCATTACAAATACGGATATGAAGACACACATCCTGAGGCGCTGCTGGCAGCCAGGTCGTGCTCACTCAGTGTTTCACTGTGGATGTAGAGACTGCCCATAAAATCATATTCTGGAATTCCAGCATGGAATGTGGAGTTAGGAAGACAAATTAAAACTTTCCCTCTGCCACATATTCACTGTTTGACTTTGGGCCAGTTCCTTGATCTGATTCTCATTTTCTTCACTTATATAAAAAAAATTAAGTTCATGAGATCCTTGTGAGGAATAAAGTATTATGTAAAGACTGCACAAAGCCTGGCACACAGAAGACGTTTATCAATGTTAGCTGACTCCAAAACATAATAAAATAATATTTACTCATGCATGCATGGATTCACTCGGTGTGTTCAAGATGCCAGGCACTGTTCTGAAAGTTTTACCTGTGTTAAGACATTTAATTTCTAACATAAACCAAAAAGGCAGATATCTGCATTTTATATTGATTAGAAGAAGAAAAACTTGAGACCCAGAAAGGTCAGGGTGTTTGTTACCCAATCAGTCACATAGCCAGTAAGAAGAGAACTTGGTTTCTAACACCAGCCATCTGGGCAGAGTGTTATGAGATCATCAGGAGCCATAAATAACCACAAGCGGCTCATTCACCTGCCTGGTTGGGCTGGAAAAGTCAATCATTCATGGCAAAGCTGGGTGTGAGTGGCTCCTCTCCACACGGATGGTTTCACCATCGCTGGGAGCAGCCATTGCGGGTCAGTGAACAGTCCCAGGGGTTCCCTGGCTGCTGTTCTGATCTTGCTCGAAGTCCACAACCTGATTTCTTTCTTCTGTTTAAATATTTATTTATTGGGCTGCGCCCGGTCTTCATTGCAGCACCTGGGATCTAGTTCCCTGACTAGGAATGGGACTCCGGGACCCCCCACATCAGGAGTGTGGAGTCTTAGCCACTGGAACACCAGGGAAGTCCCACAGCCTGGTTTCTTTTAAGTCCGTGTTCCTCTCCCTCACATGAATGCCAAGGTTGAGACTGGAGGGGCAGGAGAGGAGCGGGGTGCGGGGGTGGGGAGACACAGGCTCCGCAGGGCTCCCCCTCACTCTGGCAGGGGGACCCTAACCCGCCCGACCTGTAGACAGTTACCTACTGGCCTCAAACTAGTAACAGACTCCTTCACGTTTGCCCAGTGATGTTTTTTGACCAAGTTCTGGGTCAATCCTCCTTGAAAAAGTCTTAGAATTGTTGCTTTAAAAAAAAAAACCAACTAGCCTTGCCAGGGGCAGCGGATGCCTCTAAGACAGCAGCTTCTGAGGACCAGCCAGAGGGGGAACGAAGGTCTCCCCCTGGCTGCACCTGACCAGAGGGCTGGGGCTGGGCGACTGCAGGCGTCTCTGCAGGGGCAGCAAAGGTGTATTACTTGGTGCCCGCCAGGGAACGCTTTCTACATCTGCATAAAAGAGCCCTGGGCAAAGTGCCAGGGAAATGATGTATTGCAAACATTCTTTGTTTTCTTTTTAGTTAATGGAAATAATATTTACTTGGCCATCGACAAACAGGCAAGCTGTAGAAATAGGCTTAGGAACCTGTGAGGAGCTTTGAAGGCAGGGGAAAGAGGGCTGCTATGTTCCATTTCTAATCTACTCATCCTCCTTCTACCAAACGAATTTTCTGATAACAGCCATAGTTCCTACAGTAATGAATGTAGCATGTGGACGTTTTTCCAGTAACTTCATGCATATTATGCGTGCCTTCAACAGAGCATGGCTTCTACTCTTCCGAGGCTGGATAAAAAGTATTACTCCATCAATTCTGTAGTTACTAAAGCTGAGGCTTTAGGTTGAATGGCATCACCGACTCAATGGACATGAACTTGGGTGAACTCCAGGAGATGGTGAGGGACAGGGAGGCCTAGGGCGCTGCAGTCCATGGGGTCGCAGAGGGTTGGACATGACTGAGGAACTGAACAATAACAATAAAAGCCAAAGCACCCAGAGGATAAAGGATTTGTGTCCCGAGTTAACTGTAATGCTGATGCTAAACTCAAGCATCCTCAGGGCTGGGACAGGTATTATCTATTTTTATAAACGTTGTTTTCTTACATTATTTAACTGAAGAGCAAAGGCTTATATCGGCCCAAAATACTTTTCCTATAGTACATGAGTGCATGCTAAGTCACTTCCGTCGTCTCCGACTCTTTGGGACCCCATGGACTGCAGCCCGCCAGGCTCCTCTGTCCATGGGATTCCCCAGGCAAGAATACCAGAGTGGGTTGCCACGTCCTCCTCCAGGGGATCTTCCTGACCCAGAGATCAAACTCAAGTCTCTTATGTCTCCTGCACTGGCAGGCACGTTTCTTACCACTAGTGCCACCTGGGAAGGCCTTCCTATAGTATATTGAGTAATAAAATCTTTATACTGAGAAACAATCAGATCAGAGGTAACACCTGTTGAAAGATCCAACATAATATACGTAGCACAATTCATTTCTAGTGTAATTTTTGTTCTGTAGGAAGTTTTCTCAGCAACAAAGAATATGTCTTATGTACACACACAAAGGGCCTCTGGAAGGACAGATACATAAGAAACTAATAATGGCTTCACGAATGAGTGGAACTGAAGGAAGTTGGGAGACAGGGAGAGACTTCACAAGGAAAAATCTTTTGTCCTTTTTCGATTTCTGAACATTTTGAATAAATGAATTAATAATGCTATTTATTTTTTAAAATAAGAAGTTGACTTCAGAAAGCTCTGAAAAATTTATCTGAGGTTAAACAGGAATGTGCTTTATGGCTTTATTTCCAAAGAAGTTTGCATCCCAGATCCATACACCAAAGCTGCAATTTTCAGCACGAGTTCACTTTCCACCCTCCCTATTGAACCCTCAGCTACTACTTGACCTTATTAACTCCAGTACCCTGACTGTGACCTGGGGGTCCTATGTCATGGGCTCTGCAGCCACCAGCCGCCCCCAGGCCAGCACCCACAGAGTCCCACTGACCCACTGCTGTCTCCCTTCCCAGGCACTGGCTCTCTTAGTCCAGGGCCACGTGATGCCTCAGCATGTTGTGAACACACACTTATCCAAACACCTGGATCCTGGGACTTCCATGGCAGTCCAGCAGTTAAGACTCTGTGCTTCCACTGCCAGGGGGCGCAGGTTCAATCCCTAGGCAGGGAGTTCAGATCCCACATGCTGTGTCGAGCAGCCAAAAACAAACAAACAAAAAACAAAACTGAAGCTTGGGCCCCCAAGTATTCTGAAAGCCATGGTCACACGTCTCAAGACAGAGCTTCTAATACCAGAGACTGGAGAATCCATCACCCTGCTCTTTCCTACCATTCCCAAAGCAGTTCCCAAAGAGAGTTCAGATACTGGAAGTGAGAGCAACGAACTATGAACTTAGTTGCCCTGAGCATATTTATAAATCAAGATTGATTACCTAAACCACAGTGGTGACGGCACGCAGACTTCCCCCTGACACGGGCAGAGACAAGGTGCCGACGGCCAGCTTCCCCAGCATAGACCACGTCTCCCACTGTCTCCATTCCCAAGAAGACTGCACACCACAAGCCTTTGTCACATGACCTGCAATGCATCCTCGTAGCCAGACTGTACCTCCAGCTCCACTGTCCAGACTAGCCATGGAACTTGTTACAGCAGGCAGAATGCAAACACATGTGACACCAGCCACCTTAGAGGCAAAGCTTTAAAGTCAATGCCAGGGGTCCTTGCAGCACCCTGCTTCTGCCTAGGCCATAAAAACAGTCTGTCCAGACAAATGCTGCTCCTGGAATGAGAAAACCCACGCAGGAACCTGCAGTCTGAAGGGCAGCTGTGTGTGACATGAACAAGAAATAAACATTCGCTCCTGAAAGCCAGTGACCTTTTGGAACCACGTGTTACAGTAGCAAAGCTGACTAATACATTGGCCTGGACTTCCCTGGTTGTCCGATTGGTTGGGAATCCGCCTGCCAGTGAAGGGGAGGTGGGTGTGATCCCTGGTCCGGGAAGATGCCACACGTCGTACAAGCAAGTAAGCCCGTGTGCACAATAGTTAATACAGAGTCCACACTCTGGTTGCGGGGAGGCGTGGCTAGTTGCTAAGTTGTGTCCAACTCTTGCAACCCCATGGACTGTAGCCCTCCAGGCTCCTCTGTCCATGGGATTCACCAGGCAAGAACACTGGAGTGGGTTGCCATTTCCTACTCCAGGGGATGTTCCTGACCCAAGAATTGAACCTGGGTGTCCTGCACTGCAGGCAAAGTCTTTACCAACTGAGCTACAAAGGAAGTCCCCACACTTTAGAGTTTGTGCTGAAACAAGAGAAGCCACCGCAATGAAAAGCCTGCGTACTGCACTTAGAGAAAGCCCACGTGCAGCAAGAAATACCCAGCACAGCCAAAATAAAACATACATACATACATTGGCCCAAGTCATCGGAGCCACATGACTGGTGAGTTTGATCTTCATCTACCTTGCCCATATCCTGCTTTGGCTCACTAGAAGAGCCCAGGGGACCAACAGTGATACGCAACATGCTTGAACTATTTTCAATCACACAGAAAACTGCATGGTCACCAGAACAAATGACTATCAATAATTGATGGCACTGATTATTAAACAGCTGGATTTGAAAAATTCCTTACAGGTGCAATGCTGGACTGTTTGGGCCAGTTTGCACTAAGGAGAACTGATTTATCTAAACTGCCTTTCTTGTTTAATCTCGACCTTCTGGTGTTCACCATTACTGAAGCTTGTTCATGCCAAACTTCATCCCGTAAGTATATACTAGGCACCAATGGCACCCCACTCCAGTACACTTGCCTAGAAAATCCCATGGACGGAGGAGCCTGGTAGGCTGCAGTCCATGGGGTCGCTAAGAGTCGGACATGACTGAGCGACTTCCCTTTCACTTTTCACTTTCATGCATTGGAGAAGGAAATGGCAACCCACTCCAGTGTTCTTGCCTGGAGAATCCCAGAGACGGCAGAGCCTGGTGGGCTGCCATCTCTGGGGTTGCACAGAGTCGGACACAACTGAAGCGACTTAGCAGCAATGTATGCCAGAGGTGTTGAGTG
Organism: Tragelaphus eurycerus; assembly: GCA_935064755.1. NCBI lineage: Eukaryota > Metazoa > Chordata > Mammalia > Artiodactyla > Bovidae > Tragelaphus > Tragelaphus eurycerus. The sequence goes on along the minus strand of CAKXYN010000039.1, from coordinate 16,453,091 downwards.
CAGAATACTTTTCACATCACCATGTCCCTTTTCCTGGGTTCCAGGGAAGCAGCATAGGGCAAGAAGTATGAACACAGGCTCTGAAGTCAGAGACCAGCTTTGAACTTGTGGGGCTGCTACTCAGGGGCTGAATGACCTTGAACAAAAGACCTCTCCAAGCCTCATTTTCTACATCTATAAGAGCATCTTACATATGGTCAAACAATAGATGGCAAGAGTGAATGTCAACATTCTAGGAATCAGCGAACTCAAATGGACTGGAATGGGTGAATTTAACTCAGATGACCATTATATCTACTACTGCGGGCAGGAATCCCTCAGAAGAAATGGAGTAGCCATCACGGTCAACAAAAGAGTCCGAAATGCAGTACTTGGATGCAATCTCAAAAATGACAGAATGATCTCTGTTCGTTTCCAAGGCAAACCATTCAATGTCACAGTAATCCAAGTCTATGCCCCAACCAGTAACGCTGAAGAATCTGAAGTTGAACGGTTCTACGAAGACCTACAAGACCTTTTAGAACTAACACCCAAAAAAGATGTCCTTTTCATTATAGGGAACTGGAATGCAAAAGTAGGAAGTCAAGAAACACCCGGAGTAACAGGCAAATTTGGCCTTGGAATTTGGAATGAAGCAGGACAAAGACTAATAGAGTTTTGTCAAGAAAATGCACTGGTCATAACAAACACCCTCTTCCAACAACACAAGAGAGGACTCTACACATGGACATCACCAGATGGTCAACATCGAAATCAGACTGATTATATTCTTTGCAGCCAAAGATGGAGAAGCTCTATACAGTCGGCAAAAACAAGACCAGGAGCTGACTATGGCTCAGACCATGAACTCCTTATTGCCAAACTCAGACTGAAATTCAAGAAAGTAGGGAAAACCACTAGACCATTCAGGTATGACCTAAATCAAATCGCTTATGATTATACAGTGGAAGTGAGAAATAGATTTAAGGGCCTAGATCTGATAGATAGAGTGCCTGATGAACTATGGAATGAGGTTCGTGACATTGTACAGGAGACAGGGATCAAGACCATCTCCATGGAAAAGAAATGCAAAAAAGCAAAATGGCTGTCTGGGGAGGCCTTACCAATAGCTGTGAAAAGAAGAGAAGCTAAAAGCAAAGGAGGAAAGGAAAGATATAAACATCTGAATGCAGAGTTCCAAAGAATAGCAAGAAGAGATAAGAAAGGCTTCCTCAGCAATCAATGCAAAGACATAGAGGAAAACAACAGAATGGGAAAGACTAGGGATCTCTTCAAGAAAATTAGAGATACCAAGGGAACATTTCATGCAAAGATGGGCTCGATAAAGGACAGAAATGGTATGGACCTAACAGAAGCAGAAGATATTAAGAAGAGGTGGCAAGAATACACAGAAGAACTGTACATAAAAATCTTAATGACCCAGATAATCACGATGGTGTGATCATTCACCTAGAGCCAGACATCCTGGAATGTGAAGTCAAGTGGGCCTTGGAAAGCATCACTACGAACAAAGCTAGTGGAGGTGATGGAATTCCAGTGGAGCTATTCCAAATCCTGAAAGGTGATGCTGTGAAAGTGCTGCACTCAATATGCCAGCAAATTTGGAAAACTCAGCAGTGGCCACAAGATTGGAAAAGGTCAGTTTTCATCCCAATCCCAAAGAAAGGCAATGCCAAAGAATGCCCAAACTACCACACAGTTGCACTCATCTCACACGCTAGTAAAGTAATGCTCAAAATTCTCCAAGCCAGGCTTCAGCAATATGTGAACCGTGAACTTCCTGATGTTCAAGCTGGTTTTAGAAAAGGCAGAGGAACCAGAGATCAAATTGCCAACATCCGCTGGATCATGGAAAAAGCAAGAGAGTTCCAGAAAAACATCTATTTCTGCTTTCTTGACTATGCCAAAGCCTTTGACTGTGTGGATCACAATCAACTGTGGAAAATTCTGAAAGAGATGGGAATACCAGACCACCTGATCTGCCTCTTGAAAAATTTGTATGCAGGTCAGGAAGCAACAGTTAGAACTGGACATGGAACAACAGACTGGTTCCAAATAGGAAAAGGAGTGCGTCAAGGCTGTATATTGTCACCCTGCTTATGTAACTTATATGCAGAGTACATCATGAGAAACGCTGGGCTGGAAGAAGCACAAGCTGAAATCAAGATTGCCGGGAGAAATATCAATAACCTCAGATATGCAGATGACACCACCCTTATGGCAGAAAGTGAAGAGGAACTAAAAAGCCTCTTGATGAAAGTGAAAGCGGAGAGTGAAAAAGTTGGCTTAAAGCTCAACGTTCAGAAAACGAAGATCATGGCATCCGGTCCCATCACTTCATGGGAAATAGATGGGGAAACAGTGGAAACAGTGTCAGACTTTATTTTTCAGGGCTCCAAAATCACTGCAGATGGTGACTGCAGCCATGAAATTAAAAGATGCTTACTCCTTGGAAGGAAAGTTATGACCAACCTAGATCAGATCAGATCAGTCGCTCAGTCGTGTCCGACTTTTGCCACCCCTACCGCAGCACGCCAGGCCTCCCTGTCCATCACCAGCTCCCAGAGGTCACTCACTCACATCCACATCAGTGTCTCCCCATCTCTCCTTTATCGTCCCCTTCTCCTCCTCCCTCATCCTCCCACTCAGGTCTTCCTGTCACTCTTTGCATGGGTGCCATACTAGTTTCACTTTAGCATCATTCCTCCAATTCCAGGGCTTCTCCTTCATGACTGGTTGATCTCCTTCAGTCCAAGACTCTCGTCTTCTCAACACCATTCACATCATTCTTCGGCTCTCAGCCTTCTTCCGTCCAGCTCTCACTCCATACATGACAAGGAAGACATACCTTGCTAGGCGCCTTGTGGTGTTGTCTCTCTTTTGATATGCATCTAGGTTGGTCATCTTTCCTTCCGAGTGCGTCTTTATTTCATGGTTGCAGTCACATCTGCAGTGATTTTGGGCCAGAAATAAGTCTGACACTGTTTCCACTGTTTCTTGATTCACTTGTGTTTCTTCCGTCCACATTTCTCTGTGTCTCTGCATATAGTTAATACTGGTGAAATATGCAGCCTTGACGCACTCCTTTTCCTATTTGGACGTCTGTTGTTCCTGACAGTTCTAACTGTTGCTTCCTGACCTGCATCAGATTTCTCGGGTAGATCAGGTGGTCTGGTATTCCCATCTCTTTCAGATTTTCCATAGTTTATTGTGATCTCACAGTCAAAGGCTTTGGCATAGTAATAAAGCAGAAATAGATGTTTTTCTGGAACTCTCTTGCTTTTTCCATGATCCAGCGGATGTTGGCAATTTGATCTCTGGTTCCTCTGCCTTTTCTAAAACCAGCTTGAACCTAGATAGCATATTCAAAAGTAGAGACATTACTTTGCCAACAAAAGTTCATCTAGTCAAGGCTATGGTTTTTCCTGTGGTCATGTATGGATGTGAGAGCTGGACTGTGAAGAAGGCTGAGCGCTGAAGAATTGATGCTTTTGAACTGTGGTGTTGGAGAAGACTCTTGAGAGTCCCTTGGACTGCAAGGAGATCCAACCAGTCCATTCTGAAGGAGATCAGCCCTGGGATTTCTTGGGAAGGACTGATGCTAAAGCTGAAACTCCAGTACTTTGGCCACCTCATGCAAAGAGTTGGAAAAGACTCTGATGCTGGGAGGGATTGGGGGCAGGAGGAGAAGGGGATGACAGAGGATGAGATGGCTGGATGGCATCACTGACTCGATGGACGTGAGTCTGGGTGAACTCTGGGAGTTGGTGATGGACAGGGAGGCCTGGTGTGCTGCGATTCATGGAGTCTCAAAGAGTCGGACACGACTGAGCGACTGAACTGAACTGAACTGAACTGAAGAGCATCTACCTCACTGGCTTTTTGTGAGGAATAAATAAGAAAAGCATATAAATTGCCAGGCGGGGATCCTGGCACTGAATAAGATTTCAACACATGTTACTGACTTTAATTCTGTACCAATGGTCCTCAAGTAGAGCTGCTTTGTCTTATTATTTTTCACTTAGTAATGTTACTTCTCCCAGTGTTCTCCATTAATAAACCACTGTAGCTGAGATATTGAGGGATCTTCTCTCCTGGTTAAATCTTGCATATGAGAAAGAAGTGCATACATGTTTTGAACATAGGTTTCCATAAAATATGGGATCTTTTCCATATGGAAAAAACACACGTACAAGACTGGAAACTTTTCTCTTTTTTTTTCTTCTTTTATTCTTTACTTTTTTATACCAAAGGCTGTGTCTAGATTTGCACACGTGTTTGTCGAAGAGAAATTAACATAGGAAATCTTCCTTCCTTCCTCCCACACGGCACATCTGCCAATCTAACACTTGCAAGAAGCAGTAAGACATGGGGAGGCTACAGCCTCAGAGAACAAATAATAACCAAATTAACAGAGATTTGGAAATAAGAACAAGTATGTGGTGTCTGCCTGGAAACTACCAGCTAAAGAGCTCTCTTCTCAAAGATCAGAAACCTGCTGGGACTGAATACGGGATTTGCAAAGCCCAGAAAGATCTGAGCCACAAGCGATCTTTTCAGACAAAATACTACATCTATTTTTCCACCTCTGCCATGGTCTCCATCTCCTAAAAGGTCACTAAGCCCCTCTATCCAGCTTCCCCTAACAACTTATTTAAAGACACAGAATCATTACAGACACAAAAGAGGGGCAGAAATAGAAATCTAGGGGCTGTTAGGTTCACTCTGGGCTGGCACTGAAATGGTCAAAGACCCTGGAACAAGAAAAGACTCCAGTAAGTCAACGGCCCAGTTCTCTCCCTGCAAACAGGTCAGCTTCCCAACCTGGAGACTCTCTGCCCTGTTTGCAGGTTGAAGGTGAAAATGTTAGTTGCTCAGTCGTGTCTGGCTCTTTATGACCCCATGGACTGTACCCCACCAGGCAGGTTGAAGGTACCTAATACTTATTGAGGGCATACTGCACACCAGGCATCATGTCAAGTCCTGAAGGGGATACAAAAATGGGTGCATATCATTAATTATCCATGAAGCTGCTTTCAGGGGACTTACACTGATTATGAACCATATTACTCACTATTTCTTCAACAAATATCTATTGAGCATCTACAGTATCAGGGCCCTATTCTTGATACTGAAGATTCAGTAGAGACTAAAAGAGATTTTTAAAACTGCCCTCAAGAAGCATACATTTTAATGGAAGAGGTCATAAATAAGATTAAAAAAAAAAAAGTAAGGCATATATTAGCGATCAGAACAAAGGAATCAAAATAAGTAAGGAAGGGAGCTAAGAAGTATAGGGGGGTTTCCCATTCCAGGTAGGGCAGCTAAGGGGTGGGGGGTGCAATAGGAGGTGCACCCTATCTGATCTCTTTGGGGAAAAAAAATTGAAGTAAAATCAGGTAGGCAAGTGGAGGTTGACTGAACCCCTGAAGGAAGACAGGGAGTAAGCCATGTGTGCATCTGAGGGGAAAGACTTCCCAAAGGAGGAAATAGCAAGGGCGTGGACCCGGAGAAACAGGGGCAGGGTGATGGGGGGCAGCCTGGAAGCCAGGTGGCTGGAGTGCATGGGGGTGGGAGAGTGTGGAGGCTGAGGCTGCCCAGGGCAATTCAAATAGGCAAGCTCGTGGAGACTTTCCGGCCACGTAAGGGCTCTGGCGGTTCTGAGCAGAGGCGAGGCAGGATCAGACTTCTGTTTAAGACCACTCCTGTCGCTGTGTTGAAAACAAGCTTGGAGTTGATGTTGAGAGATTGCGGAGACCTTCAGGACGTAAGGATGTGGTGGTGGGGGTGGGGAGGCTGGGTGCAAGGCAGCAGTGGAGGTGGTGATGACGTCCAGTGACGTTCACCTGCATGTTCTCCAACGCAGGATGAAGGAGCATGAGAGCTACGGGGGGACTGCCAAGGGCCATCACGGCCTGGGTCGGGAATGGGGGGTGTCTCAGTGTTTAATTACTGCGTGGAGAAGGGGAGTCTGCCTGGAGAGTGCCTGAGATCCCGAATCCACATTTATAATATAAAACACGGGCATAACAACAGTGATCAGATCCGATGATGACTGTAGACAGTGATGAACAGCAGGGAGGCCACTACAGAAGACTCCCTAAGACGAGCCACATAGCCCACACACAGGGCAGCCTGTGTGTCCTGAACAGCTGAGAATCGAGCAGGCTCTTTCTAGTACAAACTTCAAGGTGATTGTAACTCAGCAATAAGATGCTCTTTAAAACCGGAGCCGCTAACCAGAAAAGAAGACCCTCACACACCCTGAGCAGGAACAGGTCCCGTGGGTCACCGTCTCTTAGTTTCTCCGTTGCCATGGCTACCCCAATCGCTTTTACTGCTCTTCTCCGGACAATTTCACGCTACCCTTGAAACTGAGCAACGAAACTGAACATCGTATTCTGATAAGAGCCTGATAATGCCGGAGGGAAGATAACTCCCTGAGCTGGCCTGTCATGCTGCTATTAATATGCCGAGGACATTTGTTTCAAGGGAACCCCGCAGCACCCCAGTGGCATCCAGGGGGATGGCCAGCCCTCTTGGAGCGTATCTATGACCGTGCCAGTCTCTCCCTTCCCATGGAGCAATTGTACTTCAACTGGTATCGGTCCAGCCTCTGCTGTTCTGATGGCTATTTCCTCATACATCGTTTTCAAGGCCGCTGTGAACTCTTTTCTCATCTTTCATGATGCTAACAAATCCACCAGGTGGTATATGTAAGTGTTATAAACTTGCTCAGGCTTCCCGGATGGCTCGGTTGGTAAAGAATCTGCCTGCAATGCATGAGAGCCAGGTTCAATCCCCGAGTTGGGAAGATCCGCTGGAGAAGGAAATGGCAACCCACTCCAGTACTCTTGCCTGGAGAATCCCACAGACAGAGGAGCCTGGTGGGCTACAGTCAATGGGGTCACAAAAGAGGCAGACATGGCTGAGTGACTAAACCATAAACATGTTCACCTTTACTTCATCCAGGTTACCAAAAATACATTAAGTAACACTAGCCATGAGTGCCCTTTCAAATCCGAAGACTCTCTTCCCCTGCATGAATCACAGACGAAAGAGGCACCCATAGCTTCTGAGACAGAGGGCTCCCAGGGCTCCACCACCAACAGAAGACGGAAGAGGCACGCAGCATGGGAGCATAAGCCAGGCTCCCAGCCAACCACCAGCTCCGCCACTCATTTGAAGGGGACTTAGGAAGTGGTCCAAGGGAAGTGACCTACTCTTCGCTTGACTCAGATTCCCTCTGTGCAAAATGGGGGTTACCCCAGGACCTACATAATGGGGTGATCAGAGGATGAAATGAGTGAACACGCACAAAATATTTAGCAGAGTACATCTGAGCTCAATAAATTAATATGTATACTGAATAAATTTCTTTGCACTTGTGGACCAAGAGCAATGCTTTGCATGCTTTTCTATTTTTTTGTTTTTATTTTGAAACAGATTCATAGGAAGTTGCAAAAACAGTCCACCGAGGTCCCATGTCCTCTTCACCAATAGACTGTAGCCTACCAGGCTCCTCTGTCCATGGGATTTTCCAGGCAATAATACTGGAGTGGGTTGCCATTTCCTTCTCAAGGGGATCTTTCCAACCCAGGGCTCGAACCCGGGTCTCCCGGTAGACAGACGCTTTTACCGTCTGAGCCACAAGGGAAGTCCCCTCTTCACCCAGTTTTCCCCAAAGGTAACATCTTACAGAAGGTTTTCTCAACTTTTATGAGGTAAACATTATCAGCCCCTTTCGCAGATAAGGAAACCAAGGCTTAGGGAAGTCAGATAGCGTGCCCTGGGTCACACAGCTGTTAATCAGGAAAATGCTAGAAACGAGGCTGACCCACCCAGCACATCACATGGCCTGTGGGTGAGAAAGGGATGGAGCCCGTCTCCCTGACTAACTGCTCAGACAAGCTCCTCCTTCATGCAAATCTGAGGCACGAGGAGCTATCCCTCAGGAAATAAAATAATCAAGATTTGGCAAATGCGCCGTTTGAGGAGGGTGACTCCTCTGTAAATACTCATGTTGAAATTTCAGAACCCTCAGAGTGATGGCCATTCTCTTAGGGCCCTTCATTCCATTTGGCACAGGCTTTGCAGAGGTTCCCTGGGAGAAGCACCTAGACGCTGCAGATCAAGCTAAATCCACCCCTAGCAAAGGGGGCCCTAGGCAGGAAGTCAGGCTTTCATGAAGAACACAATGAGGTTACAGAGTATCTATAAACATAGCAAATATTTACATACCACATACTGTGAACCACGCACTTTACATTTACTGTCTCACTTAATCCCTCAGCATCCCTCTTATCTGGGTTCCAATCATTATCCCCATTTTAAAGACAGAGAACTGAGGCCCTGAGAGGTTAAGTAGTTCACACAGCTGCTAAGTGGCAGGGCTGGGATTTAAACCCCGGCAGACTGGCTAAAGAGCTCATGCTCTGAACCACTGCTCATCTCTCTCTCTCTGCAGACTAAAAAAAAAAAAAAAACACCTAGTGAACCCCAAGTAGCTGGCTGCTTCTCCCCTTCACACACAGCTCTGTTGGATCACAGAGTTTAGCTTTCATTATTCTATGGTTCATTGGGAGGAGTGATGCTAAAGCTGAAGCTCCAATACTTCGGCCACCTGATGTGAAGAGCCAAGTCACTGGAAAAGACCCTGATGCTGGGAAAGATTGAGGGCAGGAGGAAAAGGGGACCACAGAGAATGAGACGACTGGATGGCATCACTGACTGAATGGACAAGAGTGTGAGCAAACTCCAAGAGATAATGAAGGACAGGGAAGCTGAGCATGTTGCAGTTCATGGGGTCGCAAAGAGTTGGACACAACTATCGACCGAACAACAACAATAATTCTATTGTTCATGCACAGTTACCTTGTCTTCTAAAACTGCTCTGTGTGGACTAGGAAAGACTCCTGCTTTCCCTGTCCCTTCCACAGGCCCTCGTCCAGTGAGGAGCACTTTCTGAGTGGGGAACCTCCCCATGTCTCTCCTACAGAGACACTGGGTTAGACCGGCACCCTCTCCTCTTCCTGGAGTCCAGGTGGTGAGTCTCAGGACCCTGGGACTTCTCAGCGCCTGTTTGCAGATGGCTTACACATCTAATTTGTACACGTATGTAAAGTTAGGGGCTTCCCAGGTGGCTCAGTGGTAAATAGCCTGCCTGCCAATACAGGAGACCTAGGTTCGATCCCTGGGTCAGGAAGTTCCCCTGGAGAAGCAAATGGCATCCCACTCTAGTATTCTTGCCTGGAAAATCCCATGGATCCTGGCGGGCTACGGTCCATAGGGTCACAGCATTGGACACGATTTAGTGACTAAACAACAACAGCAACAACCAGTAAAGTTAAACCATAAATCAACCCCCATGAAGAGTTCTTTTCTTGTTAGAAAGAGATACCTTAGAATCAGTCCTTCTCCAATCTTTACAAAACTTCACATATCTCCTACAATTTCTTAAAAATAATTTCTAGTACTCTCTAACTATAGTTGCTGTTTTCTTAAGGGCTCTAAGATGTTTTTTGAATGAAGAAAGGAAAAATAGGAAACTAAGAATGTAAATGCCCACACTAAAATGGGGGGAATGACAATTTCTTAAGATGAGGAACTGTGCCAACCCAACGCGACCGGGTGTTAAGGAAAAGTCATTCCATGACCCTCACAACTTACTGCAATGAAGGCTCTCTGTTGGCAATACGATTCTTTGAGCAGTAAAGCAGCTCACTCAGCATGAATGCCCAGTTCTAGATGAATTCAGCTCCTGGAACTCACCACAGACTGGACAATATCTTGAATTTATCACATAAGACACATTTATCCAAAGCTTTCCCTACTCTCCGCCTTGGCCAAACACATCCACAAATTCCATAATTTTGGCTCGAACTGCTATTGGAAATAAGATCCCAGCTTCCAGATACCAATACCAATCTTTTGGTTACTTCTAACATGACATTCAGACTTTGGGATTTCAAAAACAAAGCCTGGGAGAAGGGAAACCATCCTGTGGTAGAGTCAAAGGGAAAATACTATTTTATTCCCCGAGAAAGCCCTTTCATAAAGGCACAGCATCTTTTACTAACAACGTTAAAATGTAAAGTTTAATATAGATGTTACTATGGTGATCCTCACATTTGCAAATCTACATGGGATTTTAGCATTGTGCTGTACTGTGGAAAAATGTGAAGATAACGTGTTAACTTCAGCTGATGAAAAATACAGAGATTTCTCTATAGTTGACATTTGTTTTCAAGAGTCTCACTGATTTTCCGTACTTCCAAAAGCAACTCAAAGTCCAGACTTTAATTTTATAATCTCTAAAATTCTCTTCATTTGGACACCTTAGAGATTTCCTTACTCCGCTTGCAAAATAAAAATAATCATTACACATTAAAAAATCCAACCTCAAGAATCTGAGAAGTCTCATTAAGCATTTTTTATCTTAATTGCTTGCTTTCTTCTTGCTCAGGGAAGCCTAAACTTGTGACACCTTAGCATTCAGTTCAGGAAGTATATTTTTCCAAGACTTCCCTGGTGGTGCAGTGGTTAAGAGTCCATGCTCCCAATGCAGGGGACCTGGGGGTTCAATCCCTGCTCAGGGAACTAGATCTTGTGTACTGCAACTACAAACCGGTGCAGCCAAATACATTTAACAAAAAAGAGTATATTTTTCTTGGCAAATATTTTCCTATAGTCTTTTCCACTTTTTCATACCTTTTCAAAGATTTAGAAATTAATTACAATTGTACGTGACTCTTTTGAACTGTATACTTTAAAATGGCTGAAATGATAAATTCTATGTTACATATATTCTACTTTAATAAAAAATTACACAATAGTTCAGTATGTATAACTTCTAACTAGCTTAATCCATATTCAGAAAATCAAATAATTTATAAAATAAAGAGAAAGTCAATCTGGCTGTATTTTTACCCCACCATTCCATAGAAACACTGAGGTCTATTAATTTGGCCAACTTGCTCTTTCTTTGTTCTGCAGAAATCTGGCCTTCATGACCCCATAATTTCACATGAGGAAGGATGAATCATAGCATTCACAGGACTATTTTTCCCAGTTTTCAATATATAAGTTTATTATCCTACTATAGTCAACAATATGGGATTCCCAGGTGGTTCACTGGTAAAGACTCTGCCTGCCAATGCAGGGGACGCAGGAGACTGGGGTTACATTCCTGGGTCAGGAAGATCCCTTAGAGGAGGCAATAGCAACCCACTCCCCTATTCTTGCCTGGGAAATCCCATAAAGAGTGGAGCCTACTGGGGTGCAGTCCATGGAGACGCAGAGTGGAGCACAACCGAGCACAAGTCAACAATATAGATGTCTGGAAGAGCCAGTAGCCTTCAATAATGCATATCTGAGCGCATCTTAACTTAACACAGCTTCCCTGATGGCTCAGCTGGTAAAGAATCCGTATGCAATGCAGGAGACCCCGGTTCAATTCCTGGGTCGGGAAGATCTGCTGGAGAAGGGATAGGCTACCCACTCCAGTATTCTGGGCTTCCCTGGTGGATCAGCTGATAAAGAATCCACCTGCAATGCAGGAGACCCCGGTTCAACTCCTGGGTCGGGAAGATCCATTGGAGAAAGGATAGGCTACCCACTCCAGTATTCTTGGGCTTCCCTGGGGGATCAGCTGATAAAGAATCCGCCTGCAATGTTGGAGACCTGGGTTGGATCCCTGGGTCAAGAAGATCCCCTGGAGAAGGGAAAGGCTCCCCACTCCAGATTTCTGGGGCTTTCCTTGTGTGGCTCAGCTGGTAAAGAATCCACCTGCAATGTGGGAGACGTGGGTTGGATCCCTGGGTTGGGAAGATCCCCTAAAGGAGGGCTTGGCAATCCATTCCAGTATTCTTGCTGGAGAATCCCATGGACAGAGGAGCCTGGCAGGCTCAAAGAGTCAGACACGGAGGGACAAAGCATACAGACACACACCCTGATATAGAAGGTCTTTACTAACAACAAGGAAATGCTGAGACTGGGTCTTTAAGGGAAAGATTTTTTTTTTTTTTTTTTTTGGCTGTGCTGGGTCTTCACTGATGCATGGGCTCTTCTCTAGGTGCAGAGAGCGGGGCTACTCTCCAGATGCAGTGTTCAGGCTTCTTGTTGTGGTGGTTTCTCTTGTTGTAGAACACAGGCTCTAGAGCATTTGGATTTCAGTAGTTTCAGCTCCTGGGCTCTAGAGCACAAGCCCAGTAGTTGCAGCACATGGACTTAGTTGCTCCACGACATGTGGGATCTCTCTGGACCAGGGATTGAACCTGTGTCTCTTGCACTGGCAGACAGATTTTTTACCCATGAGTCACCAGGGAAGCCCGGGGAAAGATTCTTAAAACTGGAGTCTCCAGGGCGTCCGTGAGACCCTGGATTGACCCAAGTGCTGTACGGAGGCACAAACAGGAATTTTTCAGGCAGGAGGGGGTTTATTACTTCCTTTTAAAAAATATTAAGAACTTGAATCTCACTGCAAAACAAACCCATTCCAGCCTGGGGCAAGGAGGCCCGTGAGCATTGCTCAGTGCACACAACGCCTCTATAAAGGGAATCTGGGTATCCTCTTGGGGGACATGGCCTCCTTAAGGAAGAAGGACACATCCATTAACCTAGTTTGGTGTCCTGCATGGCCAATGTGGGTGCCATCCGAACGTGAAAATGTGCTGTCCAGTGTGAAGCTTCGTATGACCAGAAAATAATGACCTTGCGGCAAAAGGCAACTGGTGGGGGTCCCCGATGCAGCACCCCAGGCTCCCAGCCCTCGTTTAGGCCACACTGATTATGGGAGAGGCCTGAGGTGCATTGCAGAGACCGGTGGACATAGGTTAGGGCCAGGTAAGCAGGGCTCATTGTTGTCACCATGTCACACCAGGACCACTCCCCTCCACCCCTTTTCAGCTTCTTCGGATACCCTGCCACCTGCCACTCCAGCCCCTTCTCAGTAGCTCAGGCCTGTCCTCAGCCCCTCTATCCGGTCGGCTGTACAGATGACCTCCCCATGGACTCACCTGCCCAACCTCGCTCCAGAGTTTTAGAAAGGATCTCTTAACTCACCAGAACCTCTAGATCTGGGAATTTCATGGGTACCACAGAGCCAACACAACCCAAACAGCACATCAGCTTTGCAAAGTGCACCCACATGGAGCTCTTCTTGTCATGAACAGGATCGTTACTCCCCTGGGGACTCAGGGTCCAACCTTCACCTTCCTTTGAGTGAATCACCAGGTCCTGTAGACTCATCCCCCGTGAGATCTCTGGCCCCTGCACCCAACACTACATTCTTCCGAGAACCTCCAATTCAAGTTCCTATGGCTCCTCACTGGGACCTGCTACTCAAACGCCTACTAACTCATCTTTGACTCCTGTGAGGTCTCTGCCTCCACTCCAGACCTTCCTACTGCTGCTGCCAGATGGCGCGCTCACGCTCAGTCACTCAGTCGCATCCGAGTCTTTGTGACCCCACGGACTGTGCCCGCCAGGCTCCTCGGTCCATGGCATTTTCCAGGCAAGAATACTGGCGTGGGTTGCTGTTTCCTTCTCCATGGGATCTCCCCGACCCAGGGATCGAACCCATGTCTCCTACCTTGATTGCTGCCAGATTAATCTACCTAAAAGCCCAATCACATCTCTTCCTCCAAGAAAGCAACTCTTCCCTGATGGCTTGTGAGTAAAGAACAGCAGTCATAGCCCACTGCTATCAAGCAGGTACTTATCATGGGTCAGTATGTGCTAAACACTTGCCAGAACTTACATGACTAATCCTTCAATCTCAAGAGGTTCCACCTTCAGTGTCTCCATTTTACGACTAAGGAAGAAGCAGAGGACTTCTTTCACAGCTGATCTCTGGCAGGACTCTGGGGACCGGCCTCAAAAGAGCCCTTAACCAGACTTCCAAAGGCCTCCCCGAGTGTGCCGTCCACCCACTTGGCCTATCTCATCAGCAACTTCTCGCACCCTCTCCTTGCCCAGGAGATCAAGAAAAACAAACCAGACCGTGTCCAGTTCTTCACACCTGTGCTCTTCTGAGACACCCTCCACATTCACATCCATTCCAACTGCTCAGTTGCACATGGACCACACACACCCACGTGTGCTGGGCTCTCCCCAACTCGGCCAGGCCTTGAGATACAACACAGAGGAAAAAAAAAGAATTGGGGGGGTCCCTACTGAGCTCACAGTCTAATGCCAGAGACACACGCTGGCCAAGTAAGCACTGACCTGTCTGCATGCCTGCCTTTCTTCATGTTTCATCCCAATGCCACCGACGCCATGAGAGCTTCCCAGAACACCCCCTTCTCGTACTCTCTCACATCTCCACACGTGCTAGCATTTTTTTCGTCAATTTACACACGTACCTAATTTCCCTGGAGATCAGGTCACACGCTAGACCTTACCACCTGGTGCCATCACAGATCCTCAGTTTCCCCATCTGCGAGGCTCTTCATTCTTTCATTCTCTTTATGAGAATGAAGAGGGATGAACGTATGTACCACCTGGAGGACCTAACAGGGCAATGCACCAACTTCTACAAGCACCAGAGCAGACAGCCTCAGCTCAGTGATGGCAGAACAACTGCATCATGTCCTTGAGCCAAGGTCAATACAAATAAGCCGCGGGAGAGACCCAGGCAACTCACGCTCTGAGGGCTCTGCAGACAGACAGGAATGGAAACCCCGAGCAGGCACCCTCTCCCAAGACTGCAGCCAGCCCTGCATGGCACGAGGGTTCTCTCCGTTGTGGAGCGGGTCCAGTTTCATTAAGCAAATGGCTCCATGAGACTATAAATGAAGGGAAAAGGCCAGATATGCCTTTTTTTAAAATTTTTTTTTTTTTTGGTAAGCCTGCTTGTAAAGCTTGTTGAACATGCATCTTCATGAGGCTTGACCCACAGGGACCAAAATTTGAGAAACTGAATAAAACTGGGTGAAATATCCATTTGGAAATTACCCAGGGGATAAGAAAAGAAGGTCCTGTGGCAGCTATTGCAGTGGCCTAGATGGTTCACAGAAGTATACTTTCAGAGCCCCACATACGATGGATGGGTCATCACCAGATGAGTGGACAGGAAGTGGCCACCAAGCTGAAATCATTTCATCAGATAGCATCCTCATGCTGAAATCATCTAATCAGGTAGAGTCCTCTTGGGGACTTATGGAGCAGAAGAAAGAATACTTTCTTCTACTCTGGCCATGGTTTGGGCTGATAAGAATCGGCCCAGTGTAAGTGGGCCTCAGCTTCCAGCAGGGTCCTCACCGGGGTGACTAGGAAAAAGACTCTGTACTCCCCCAACATCAGTCTTTTCAGAGCATCAGAATAGTTCATGATCTGAACTCAAAATATAACAGAGCTATCAGATATAAGTATATATTTTAAAAGCTAGCTTCTCTTAACATTGAAATGATGGGCATGCAATTATGTTAGAACACGATACTGCTTTCCTTTCTTAGCTTCTTTTCGTTGTTGGAGGTTCTCTAATCTTGGAGGTGGGTTTTTCCAAAATCCTTTAGCACATCTCTGCTGCTGCTGCTAAGTCGCTTCAGTCATGTCCAACTCTGTGCGACCCCATAGAAGGCAGCCCACCAGGCTCCTCTGTCCATGGGATTCTCCAGGCAAGAACACTGGAGTGGGTTGCCATTTCCTCCTCCAATGCATGAAAGTGAAAAGTGAAAGTGAAGTCGCTCAGTCGTGTCTGACTCTTAGAGACCCCATGGACTGCAGCCTACCAGGCTCCTCCGTCCATGGGATTTTCCAGGCAAGAGTACTGGAGTGGGGTGCCATTGCCTTCTCCATTAGCACATCTCTAGACAGTGTCAAAAACCCCATCCTGAGGCTCCATCTCCGGCATCACGTGGGCTTGACACTGTTGATGATGTGTTCACTTGGCGCAGTCACACACTGATACAATAACCGGGGACCGAGTAAGAGTGTAGAGGGAATAGACCTTTTCTTTTTTGCGTTTTTCCCCTCCTGGTCGCTGCTACTTCCTTTCCCCAGTGTTCCCTCAGGAAAGATGCAAGCCAGCCAACTGGAAGACATCAAAGCATCCTCCATTTTCATGGCACATGTCATGTCACAGCTCGTTAATGTCTCCATCCAAAAGGACACTGGTCAAGGCCACTGAATCACGAGCGGGTGCATCTGTGCACGTGTTTGCACATGCCACTCTGCTGTTGGTACCAAAGGCCGCCCTTGGCAGCAGCCCAGTTATGCAACCTGAGAGTCATCAGAACCAGAAGAGACCCTGTGTCTACTCCACCGCCACTGTTAAGCCAGGCAGAATAGTGCCATGGAGGCTAAGTGGTTTGTCCAGCAAAGTGGTGCTGATGAACCTGTTTGCAGAACAGGAATTTAGACTCAGATGCAAAGAACAGACTTATGCACACAGTAGGGGCAGGAGAGGGTGGGATGAATTGAGAGAGTAGCATTGAAATATATACATTACCATATGTAAAAGATAAAGGTGATGGGAAGTTGCTGTACAACACAAGGAGCTCAATGTACTCTGTGACAACTAGAGGGGTGGGATACGGAGGGAGGTGAGAGGGAGGTTCACAGGGAGGGGACACGTATGAACCTATGGCTGATTCATGTTGACGCATGGCGGAAACCAACACATTGTAAAGCATTTATCCTCCAATTAAAAATAAATAATATTCTTCATTTTTTTTTAAAAAAAAAAAGGAAGTTAGCTGTAGTTAGACACCTGTTCTCGAATATCTCGCCCCAGGCCAGCCTCAGAGTGCCCTAAGTCTCTGGTTTTGTCTTAGTCATGACTTTTGCATTTTTTTTTCTTCCATTATTTAGAGAATATCTGTGAGCTACTGCATTCAGGCAAATAAAAATCATTATTCAAGAAGAGGCTATAATTACTCAAAGGAAAGCACCCTCTTTTCATGATCAGGAAAGCCACACAGTGGCATTTGGCATTTAGCTTGCAAACGTGTGCCCACATGAAATTAAAATAATTAGGTATAAGGGCCAACTTAATTCAATTATAAATTCTTATTACCCAAATAAGTCTCAAGAAATAGAGCGACCGTGCCAGCAATGTGCTAGATTTTAAGCCCAAATGCAAACTTGCCATCTGCTGAGGCACAGGACAAGGTTTTCAAAGAAAAGTGACCACAGGCCATTGAAAATCTTCATTAGAAACAGACCCACTGCATGTTGGGAGGTGAGGCGCTGCAGTCCCTTGACAACATCAGGACTGCCCTCCAAGTAGATTTTCATGCACAAGGAAACTTTTTTCTTTGCTTCCCACTTGATCAGCAGGGACAGTGCTCCTTTTGGAACAACCATCTGGATTCAGAAACACAAAAATGGTCCCAGAAAATTGCACATGCTTAAATGTCAAGAGTATGTGGCAACATTAAGAAGCATGGAAAAGATGCTTTTCCTATTACATTTTTCTGCATTAATTTAGCAGCCACCATAGGTGGAAACACTTGGCTCATGTCAGTGGCTTAAGTGGCATGAAAGCCATTTTGCCACTCACAAATTATGCGGAAACAGCTTTAGTTAGATTTCTAGTAAAAAACAGGTCTGCCTCCACACAATTTTAAACCTTTTTTTTTCCCTACCTTGTGATTTGACATGACGTGACATGATGTGCGTGCTCAGTCATGTCTGACTCTTTGTGACCCCATGGATGGTAGCCCGCCAGGCTCCTCTGTTCATGGGATTTTCCAGGCAAGGATACTGGAGTGGGTTGCCCTCCTCCAGGGGATCTTCCCAACCCAGGGATTGAAGCCACCACGTCTCTTGGGTCCCCTAGATTCTTTACCACTGCGCCACCTGGGAAACCCCTTTATTCTATCTCAAAGAAAGTCAAATTTTAGGTTAAATTATAATGGAAAGTATCCAATAAACCACCTCCTTTTGGAAAGCTACCCAACAAAGAAAATAAATTGTTCAGGAAAGCAGCAGCGCGTACAAACTCAGTTGACTTATGAACTCTGCCATCATAAGCGTTCCACCTTCTATACAACTAAGGTCCCTAGAAAAAGCACTGGGCACACGCATCTGTGAGACAGGAAGCACCTTGAAGAGAGGCCTCCATCCTGTTCTCCTTTGTCCCCCACAGCCTCTTATTCACATGATATTTTATCAAGAAAGGAATGAATAATATGACCATTCATTCAACACAGCTGTCGAGCATCCATTCTGACAAGTACTGGAGGTACAAAGATGAGTAAGCCAAAGTTCTTTCGTTTGCCTGAACTGTTTTTTATTTTAAAAAATCAAATATATATACTCGCAAGAAGCCTCAAACTGCACCGTAACACAAATTCCGCCACAAACAGAAACTGCAAGTGAACTCTGCTTCTTCCCATGGCCTCCTGCCAGGCCAACCAGTGAGTCCCTTCGGTAGATTGTTATTGGCTGAGCATTTCCAAGGGGGGAAACTAAAGGAAGGTTTCATGTTTTTCCCCTTCTGTTTTGGTCACACCGTGCAGCATGCCGGATCTTAGTTCCCCAACCAGGGACGGAAGCTGCACTCCCCGCATGGTAAGCATGGAGCTTTAAATGCTGCCAGGCAAGTCCCTAAAGGAACATTTCTTTAAAAACCCCAAGGGAAAATGTCAGGTAACTCATTTGGTTTGTTGTGACCCCCAGTTCAGACTAAATTTCCTAAGGAGGTGAAGTAATCCTGGATACTCTCAACAGTTAAGAGATTTCAACATCAGCCATAATAGTACTGATGTAGAAACTTGCGCCTTAACCCTCATCAGATATACTAAGGTCACTAATCCTTAGCCATCGAAGCAGAAGTCTCATCCACAGCAGCTTCCCCATCATTGCCATCACCTTGTACTGGATATGGATGCTGGTACTGTCATCCCCTCTCTAGAGGGGGAGACCTCCACACACAGTTGACCCAACAAAGAAACATTCCTGTCCAGGGCTAGGAGTCGGGCACTCATCTGCCCTCTTGACGGTTCCCAAGAGGAGAATGTTAGAGTTGGAATCCAGCCCTGCCACTTAAACCAGCTGAGTCACCTACTGGATGAACTACTCATCCTCCTGAGCCCTGCCTGCCTCTTGTCTAGATAGGGAGAGTAATGCACCAACCCCAAGACAGCTGTTCTGAAGACTGAAGTCAAATAACACTGCCCAGAGCCTGTCGCGGGCACTCAGTCACTACTACCCGTACTCACACCCCTTTCACCCTGTGTTCCACACACAAGCTGGCAGATGGGAGTAGGTGAGCCAGATGAACACGGTTGCTATTTACAGTCAGCCTCACCAAGTGGATCAGCAATACAACAGCCCTGTAAAAGTACCACACAAGAACATCCCCAAACCTGGCTGCACGATTCACGCAGCCAGCTGCCAGATCAGCCTTTCCTCTGGGACAGCCACCCTGCTCTGTATGAGTGGAGCTATTTATCACACCCATGACATGCTCATGGCACATATGCCCATCCTGACTGTGCGCCACATAAACACAAAGGCTTTGGCAGGGGCCACCACTGATTGGCAATCTTGGAATGGCCCACACGCGGCAGGCACAATGATGGCCCCTACAAGATGTCTCCGTGCTAATACCAGAAACATGTGAATATGTTAGATTACAAGGCAAAGCGCAATTAAGGCTGCAGGTAGAATGAAGGCTGCCAATCAGCTGATATAAGATAGGGAGATAAGCCTGTCTAGTTCCATCCTAGGTATAAACTCAGGGTCTTTAAAAGTGGAAGAGAAAACTGGGACAGAACACGGCAGAGGAGGCAGCATGAGAAGAACTCAGTCCGAGAGGCAGGAGCCACAAGCCAAGGAAACGCGGTGGCCTGCAGACCCTGGAAAAAGCAGAGAAACAGCGATTCTTTCTCAGAGGTTCAGGAGGCACACAGTCTGCTGACACCTTGACTGTAGCCCAGTAAGACCCACTTTGGACTTCCGACCTCTAGAACTATAAGATAATAAACGTGTGCTGTTTTAAGTCACTAAATTTGTGGAAATTTGTTTCAGCAGCAATAGAAACTTAACAGACTGTTTACCCAATCAAGGTCCCTTGAGCAGAGATTACACAAACTCCAGGAACTTTTCCTGAGACATTTCCTTCGTCCCTGATGATCCTGACCTTCGGCTGTTTGGTTTGGAGCTGGTTCTCCCTACCTATCCTTATGAGAGCCTTCACTGAATCACCTTTCAGATCACCCAGAAAGTTGTTTTGAAAAAGGAAAAGAGCTGGTTGCCGAGATCCCTGCAGGAGCTTGAAGAATGAAAAGTCTGATCCTCAGACCCGCCCCTTATTCCAGCTCTTCGGGGCTATGAAGTCAGAGCTTTCTCTCCTCTCCTCATTTGTCCTTCCTCTGTCTTCCCTTCTTCCTTTTTCTTCTCTTCCCTTCTTTCCTCCCTTTCTTTCACTCACAAGTAGCTATCTACAGATGTATATGCTACATGTAGCTAGAGGCAAGGGAATAGAAAAAATGAAGAAATAATCCTCAATCCTTATCCAAAGAGCTCATTAAAGACAACCATCCATCCAGAGCAGTGCTTTTTACACTTTAGGGCCCATTAACCATAGCAATAAATGCATTTTTATATCATAGTCTAAAGCACATACACATACAAACTGAAATAAAATTTTACGAAATAATACTTAACCTTACCAAAGGAGATGTACTCTATTTTCTATTCTTTTTTTAAACAAAAATTGGGATATAGCTGCTTTACAGTGTTGTGTTAGTTTCTGGCATACAACGAAGCGGATCAGCTGCTGCTGCTGCTGCTGCTGCTGCTAAGTCACTTCAGTCGTGTCCGACCCTGTGCGACCCCATAGACGGCAGCCCA
The DNA here is from genome assembly GCA_935064755.1 of Tragelaphus eurycerus. Taxonomy (NCBI): domain Eukaryota; kingdom Metazoa; phylum Chordata; class Mammalia; order Artiodactyla; family Bovidae; genus Tragelaphus; species Tragelaphus eurycerus. The sequence continues at coordinate 16,432,289 of CAKXYN010000039.1, read as the reverse complement.
CCAGGCTCCCCCGTCCCTGGGATTCCCCAGGCAAGAACACTGGAGTGGATTGCCATTTCCTTCTCCAATGCATGAAAGTGAAAAGTCAAAGTGAAGTCGCTCAGTCCTGACTCCTAGCGACCCCATGGACTGCAGCCTACCAGGCTCCTCTGTCCATGGGATTTTCCAGGCAAGACTACTGGAGTGGGTTGCCATTTCCTTCTCCAATGCATGAAAGTGAAAAGTGAAATTGAAGTAGCTCAGTCGTGTCTGATTCCTAGCGACCCCATGGACTGCAGCCCACCAGGCTCCTCCAACCATGGGATTTTCCAGGCAAGAGTACTGGAGTGGGTTGCCATTTCCTTCTCCAATGCATGAAAGTGAAAAGTGAAAGTGAAGTAGCTCAGTCGTGTCTGATTCCTAGCGACCCCATGGACTGCAGCCCACCAGGCTCCTCCAACCATGGGATTTTCCAGGCAAGAGTACTGGAGGGAGGTGCCATTGCCTTCACCAGTGGATTAGCTATATGCATAAATACATCCCCTCCCTCTTGAGCCTCCCCTCCACTCCCCATCCCACCCCTCTAGGTCATCACAGAGCACCGAGCTAAGCTCCCTGTGCTATCCAGTAGCTTCCCATTAGGTATCTCTTTTATATATGATCGTGTATATATGATAATCCCAATCTCCCAGTTCACCCCACCCTCTCTTCGCTCTGTGTCCACACGTCTCTTCTCTATGTCTGCATCTCTATTCCTGCCCTGCGAATAGGGTCATCTGAACCATCTTCTGTTCTCTTCTATTCCATTCTTAATTCTGACCAGCAACCTATTAAATTGATTTCATGACCCAGTTTGGGATTCCACCTCTCAGCTGGAAGAGCGTGACCCAGAAGTCTTGATACCAGTATCCAGGTGCCCTGTATCCAGACGCAGGCAAGGTAGCCTCAGGAAGCTCCCCCGGGCCTCCACCCCAGCCTACTCCCCTCCCTGCCCACCACCGCCCAGCCTGGGCGGGATGACTCAGACCCCCACCTGGATCCCAGTCATTGGACTGTGTCCGTCACCCACCTCTCCCCACCTGCACACACAACCTCGTCCCCCTGAAGGGGAGGAAGTAAAGGTCCTGGGTATGGGAAACTGTGACTCACTGTTTCTGTCACCCAGCTACATGACCATGAACGTCACTCAAGCGCGATCGAAGTGAGGGGCAGGAACAATGACAGACAACATCTCGGGCACTGGGCGCAGAGACCTCAGACTGCGGCACCCCAAGGGCGTCAAGACCCATCAAGGCCAGAGGATGGGACGTGATGCAGGGAGAAACATGGCATGTCTGCCAGAACCCCGAATGACTAAAGGCGTACTATGGTTAACTTCTGGAAGCTCCCAGCACCGGAGGGAAGACACCAGCGAACACGCCACAGGTCCACTCTCCGTCCACATCCTCCTAGGCCTGAGCTGAAGGAGGCAGGAGAAACAAGGGCCCCCTCCTCGGTGCTCCCCCACTGGGGGCCCGCCAGCCCGCGGCTTCAGGGCGCTCGCTGGAAAGAGCAGCTGGGAAAGTCCCCCCACTCTTTTCTTTTATGTAAGCGGGCCTGATATGCATAGAGATTTTTTTTTAGTGGAAAATTTCACCCTCAATTACTTGTCATTCCACCTAATGACACATGCTAAAGCTTATCTTTTCGCAGACTAATTTTAGATGGATACCAGTTCACAGATCACTGGTTTAGAAAACACCACCCTGCTCTGCAAAGCCAGCCCCCTCTCCTGGGTAGCTTCCCATGACCGAAGAGCTGGCCAGGCCTGGCACTGCAGAGGGTGGGAGCAGTCCCCATCCTAACCCACCGCAGATGAGTCCCCAGTCCTGCCCCTCCCTCAGCTCCAGACTCACAGATCCTGGGACCTGCTGTTCTCCTTCCCTCGGGTGCCCTCCAGGCCCATTCAACTCAGCAGGCCCACAGCTCTGTGTCCATCATGTCACACAGAGAACACAGAGAGCCTGGTGCTGCGCCCAGCACACTGAAGCCAGACCGTCCATGATCGCTGGATGACTGTCCGAACCGAATTCACCCCTTTTCTCTCAAACCTGCTCCTCTTTGTGAAATCCCCATCTCAGTGTGTGGCATCATCAAATCACACAAGAGATGACCTCAGGGCACCCTAGGGCATCCTAGGACAGAATGTCCCTTTCCTGTCCCCCATCTCTGCCTGAATTCTGTGGACGAGCTGTAGAGGATTTATCTCCAAAAACCTCCCATGTCGGTTCCTCCTTCCCAGCCCAGGACCACCACTTGACGCTCAGCTCTCGTCATCAGAACTTGAACCAGCTTGAGGGCCTTCTCCCGACTTCCCAGCCCCTGGTCTGGCCACCTGGGACTCACTGCGCCGGGCACCTCGTGACCTGACTCTGGCTCTCTATTGGGTGGGAATCCAGTCTGAGACAAGTTCAGAAAGATGGTGGGAGCTGTTCAAGCAAAGACCCTGGGGTGGGAGGCAGAGTGGTAACCCTTACAGCAGAGAAAACAGGTGTCCAAGGGTCCTAACTTTAGAGGAGGCCCAGCATTCCCTAGAAGCATCGGATGAGGTTCGGGAGGACCAGGCACTAAACAGAGGTGAGAAAGCTTCCTCTTCAGAGCAATGAAAGGCACCAGAGTGATGCAATCAGGTCAGAATTTTTTAAATCGCTCAGTAAAAATGCTTCAGTAAAGAAGGTTCAGTTCAGTAGCTTAGTTGCATCCGACTCTTTGCGACCCCCATGGACTGCAGCATGCCAGGCCTCCCATCACCAACTCCTGGAGTTTACTCAAACTCATGTCCATTGCGGAGAAGGCAATGGCACCCCACTCCAGTACTCTTGTCTGGAAAATCCCATGGTCAGAGGAGCCTGGTAGGCTGCAGTCCATGAGGTCACTAGGAGTCAGACACGACTGAGCGACATCACTTTCACTTTTCACTTTCATGCACTGGAGAAGGAAATGGCAACCCACTCCAGTATTCTTGCCTGGAGAATCCCAGGGACGGTGGAGCCTGGTGGGCTGCAGTCTATGGGGTCGCACAGAGTCGGACATAACTGAAGCGACTTAGCAGCAGCAGCATTTCCATTGAGTCGGTGATGCCATCCCACCATCTTATCCTCTGTCATCCTCTTCTGCTCCTGCCTTCAATCTTTCCCAGCATCAGTAATGAAGAAATGATGGATAATTCCCTAACATGATAAAATACAGCTATCTTGACCTGAAAGTCAGCAGCTAGCATGGGAACACTAACAGCATTTCACTACTAATAAGACAGAATGTCTACTATCATTGGTCTCTGAGGAGCTAGCCAACACACCTGAGTGAGAGAAAGAAATCAGAGATTTAAAGATTGAGAAAAAAGAGATAAGATTATCACTATGTGCATGTGATATTCCAGTATAGCTTAAAACCCCAAAAGAATCCATTAAGAAACTATGCTAACCACGAGAGAGTTCAGGAAAAGCAAAACTTTGTATACAATGACCAGTTTGAAGAGGTATTGAAATCCCAGGCCTCCATTTATAATAGGAACAAAAGAGGGAAATTCTTAAGAATAAATGTAACAAGATTGCACAAGGTCTATATGAAGAGAATTTAAATTAACCTGGAAGAACCAAAAGAAGATGAAAAGTCTATTCGTAGACCAAAAGATTCAGTAACATAGCTATGTTGATTCTTCCTAAATTAATCTAGAAATGTAAAATGCATTCCCAATAGAAATAATAGTTTCTTTTTTTAAAATCAGAACAATGTGATTTTGGAGATTATATGAAAAGATCCCTCTGGCTAGTGTGCGTGCACGCGTGCTCAGTCGCTCACTTGTATCCAAGTCTTTGTGATCCCATGGACTGTAGCCCACCAGGCTCCTCTGTCCATGGGATTCTCCAGGCAAGAATACTGGAGTGGGTTGCCATTTCCTCCTCCAGGGGATCTACCCAACCCAGGGATCAAACCCAGGTCTCCTGCATTGGCGGGCAGGTTCTTTACCACTGCGCCACCTGGGAAGCCTTCTGGCTAGTGTGGCTGGACCTTAAAGAATGAAGTGGAGGGTGTGGGTGGGGTGGACGGGGGTGAGCTCGACCTTGTAGTGGTCCCAGTGAGAGCTGCAGAGAGCTGGGCCTGGGCCCGTGGAATGCAGAGAAGGCATGTATCTGGGAGATATTTATCAGTACTTGGTGAAATTCACAGGACATGGTGATCAATTGGACATGGGAGGTACAAGAGAGATGGCCAATGATGACTCCTGATTTGGGGTTTGTTTATTTAATAATTAACCAAATCTCTGACAAATGTACCACCTCTTCACTAAAATCACTGTTTGTGGCGGTATTTCTGGGCCTCGGGCCTAGAACAGACTTAACAAGGCCCCGCAGAAAGGCTTTGTAACTGGTTGTTTGTCCACAGTAAAGTGAAGCACTAATTTTGTTTTCTGACTCTGTTAATTAGGCGTTCGGCGTCGATCATGAGTGGACAGAATGGTTTCAGCCTCAGAAAACCTGCTGATCTTGTTTGTTCTCTGTCTGCCTTTTTCCCCTTGTAATTCAAAATTGTGCTAGGAAAAAAAAAAATAGGGCAGTGATTATGCTCTAGTTTGACCTCATCAGACTCAATGTTTACTTTTGCTGAGGCTGTACACCATCACCAAGAGATCTCTACTATTTCTGCCTAATAAACAATAAATCCTTAATCTTCAACAAACATCCTCATTTCCACTGTCTGTCAATCTGTCAGCAGCAGTCTGCCTTGACGGTTTGCTTTTCCCCCTTGTTCATAACTCTTTCCAACACATTTTCAAACAGAACAATGTGAGTTTAAATATATCACACAGTGGTTGCCTCTCAAGCATCTACGGAAATAATTTCAGTGAATGTGTTGTTTGATAGGAAGGAGGATTGTATTTGTTTTCAGCACAAGGCATGTGTCTGTTAAAACGCAGGTGAAAAAAGCCTGTGCCTTGGAAGAGACAAGTTCAAACCCAGCTGACCTCAAAGTTCAAACCCAGCTGACCTCGAAGGTCAGCCAGGTCGGCTTGCTTCCGAGTAGACACAGGGCACTGATGGGGTGTCTAGCCAGTGCTCTGAAACCTGACCTGAACGCAGATCACTGGGGGGTGGGGGGGGCGTGGGGAGGGGGCTTAGTAAATGCAGATTCCTAATCTACAGCTCAGGGTGGGGGCTGGGATTCTGCATGTCTGATGAGCTCCTAGTTGATGCCTTCCTGCAAATCCCAAGATGGCACTTGAAGCACCTAGAGGTTAGCCGGGTTCAGCAACTTAGAAGCTGTATTTCTCAAAAGTTAACCTCGAGGACTCCCCTAGCAGGCAGTGGTTAAGACTCTGAGCTTATAACACAGGGGCACAGGTTAGATCCTTGGTCAGAGAACTAGGATCCCAAATGCTGTGAGGTCAAAAAAAAAAAATTTTTTTTTTTAACTTTAAGGGAAAAAAGTTAACCTGCTGATTGGAAGTCATTGTCCTGATTTACATAATGGAGTCACCACTCTCTTATGTCAAAGAACCTCAGATATAACAAGTGAACACTTTAAAGTCTCTTTAGACTTCGACCAATATCTACAAGGCAGAATACTCCATCCCAATCTAACCTAGATGTTATATTTGCTAAAAAGAATCATACATACTCAGGAAATCCTGCAATACTCAGCAAAGCCTCACCCACTTGAATTAAAGAGAGGCTTCAAGTTAGTATTTTAAAAATAGAGTCAGACTTCTTACTTTTAATTTCAAGGGGTAAACAAATTTAAGGAGTTGGAAAAACAGTTTGCTCTTTTTAATATTCCATATATCTCCCTCTGGATGCTTGTCCTATTTCATTTACAATCTACGAAAAAGTAAAATATCTCAGCCTTTCCAGGTGTTGTATGAATTATCACAAATTCTAAATAAAAGGAAATAGAATTTCAAAAGTGCTCCTGCATATAAAATAAAAAGACTCTTAACATTAATATCAGTGTCAGTTCCTTCATTAGAAACCTGTCCATTGGCTTCATTTTACCCATTTTTGAGGTGGAAAAACTAAGGCCTATTGTCACAGGAGAGAGAACTAGAATCCAAAGTCAATACTATTTTCAGGACCTTATTAAGCTAAGGAATGCCAATGGCATTAAATTCTACCCACTCAAGTACCAGCTGTCTTGAGGGAAGGTATGTGTGTCTCTTGACAAACAATCTCACAGTCTAGTTGTCTGGCCTTGAGAAACAGACACATTTCCTTATCAACTGAAAAGGGGAATGCCTAAGAAAGTAAATCAACTGCTTTTTAAAAAGAGGGAAGTGAAGTAACTGAAATGCATACATTTAAGCTGTTTTGCTTTTTTCTGAAAACTACACAGATCCTTACTCCTGCATACAAAAGGCCACCAGGGTAGTCAGATTATGAAAGAGTCACTCTATTTCACCAAGAAATGTGCAAAAGAATAAAAAGGTACAAAATATAAAAATCCAAACTCAAAAAAAGCACAGAATAGGTCTATGCAAATGCCTCACACATACTAGCTCTTCCTCCTCCTGGTCATCACAGTTTACATGCCTGCTCTGATAAAGGGGGTGGGGGGAGTAGTGCTTAAAAACACAAGACATCTTTAAAAATCATTAAATAAAAATAGACCACACAGTATGCCCAAATAATAATGACCCATGAGAAGTTTTTAATTAACTTGGGTTTTATTAAGACTAGTAACCTTCCACTGAACACCTTCCCACCATATAATCAGAGCTAACTGCTTCCCTTGGTAACACCACGCCAGAGGCTGAGTTCACAGGAATGAACTGGTCTCCTGCTATTCACTTAAATCTGGGAAGGGTGGGATGGAGGTGCAAAATCCAGAAGTGGAGATGCAGGTTTGTTTTTTTCTTTTTTTAAAATAAATCCTGGAACATGCATTGGACAGGTATGGGAAATGTCTAAAGAAAAAAGAGTTGGCCTTGCTTCTCCAACAGTAACACTTGGACAGATGTCCACGTTCATCTTAACGACATGGGGAGTTTTCTGACATTCTGCCCTCAACCCACTCTCCTCTGCTACTGCAATCCCCTTAATTAAGATCGCTGAGCTAACAACATCCTGAGAAATGTCTCCAGCTGCCTGAAAAACAGCTTTTCCCACCAGGCTGCAGTGTAGCCCGGTGAAAAGGGCTCTGTACTGAGAACCAGATGCCTGGATCCAAGTTACTCCTCCACCTCATCCATTTTCTCACCCGCACAGTGGAGATAAATTACCCCCCAATCTGGGGAGCTGCTAAAAGGCTCTCTTGAAACCTAGAAGGGCTTCAGTAAATGCTGCATGAATGCATGAGTTTTCGGGTGAGATAATTATGCAAAACACAACCCAAATGTGAGTTATTATTTTTCTTAACTCTTTTCTATCATGCTCTCAAAGCTCATAATATTCCAATAATCCACAATCTACTGAGCAGGAAGTGTGCTGGTACCTTGGTTTACAGAAAACTTCTAGACTCCAAGTTCTTTGTAAAAAGTCTTCTTAACTTCTTTTCCAGGCTCCACAATACCAGCAACACTGATAATAGATTGATACTAGAACTGAAGGTGCTTGAACATTATACATTTGTCAAAACCCATACCACACTTCAACACAAAGAACGAACACTAATATAAACTATGGACTTCAGTTAATGTATCAGTATGGGTTGATCAGGTGATTCATTGTAATAAATGTACTACACCATCGTCATCATAGACCAAAGACTGGAGGGACAACCCAAGAGGAAGAAGTCAGAAAATTTAAGCTCATTTTTGCCCATCTGGGGAGCCCACAGCTCATGAACTGCCAGCCCTACTTCAAGTCCCACAAGATGGGCTCCAAGCCCTTGAAAGCATTTTAAATTGAGTACGAGGATGGCATTCTAGAATTTCAGAGTTCAATCACTCTGACTCTACAATAGTCCAGTACAGTGATCTAATCACTAAAGTGTCCCCACTAGCCCCTCCGCACGCCGCCCCCCCCACCACCACCACCGCATTCCCTACTCAATTCAGTGCTCTTATCTCAGAGCACACATGTGGAGCTCCGACTGACAGGGCAACAAACACCTAGTGAATTATTCAAAACGGCTATCTTTGAAGACCCCACTACCGTGTTTCTGGAATACTGACTGGAGTTGGAGAGAGGGGAGGAGAGCAGGACAGGTGGAGGAGTCTGTTTTTCATTGTGTATTACAAAGGCACTCAAAGCCGTGGGGTATTTCATCTATCAATAATTTAAAGGCCGCTTTCTGCCCGTAAAGTACGAACAGGTCTTGTCCACCCGCGTGTGCAATCCTACAGTTTTTAACCTGTCATTTTCCCCCACTGCTTTTGCCATCCTTTCTAAAGGGCACACACACCTGACAATGAACAGTTAAAAACATGTCACGTTTCCTAGACAGGCTCCAAAAAGCACAGTTCAACACTCTCAGCTCCATAGATCGCTTCCTGAACAACTGTCTAACCCTGATTTATGCCTACAGAAGTATCAATTGGGGCCACATCTTCCTAAAGCAGTCTAGGAAAATTTTAAATTTAGCATTAAAATTGCTAACCCGGTAATCCCACTTGTGGGACTTTATAACAAGTATAAAAGTTGACCTCTCAACATACATTTCCCTCAGAAGTTGGTGAGAGGTATAAGATTGGATAATGGGACCAGCGGGGGCTTCCCAGGGGGTGCAGTGGTAAAGAATCCGCTTGCCACTGGAGGAGATGCAAGAGAGGCAGATTTGATCCCTGGGTTCAGAAGACCTCCTGGAGTAGGAAATGGCAATAGTGGCTCCAGTAGTCTTGCCTGGAAAATTCCAAGGACAGAGGAGTCTGCCGGGCTACAATCCACGGGGTTGCAAAGAGTCAGACATGACCGACTGGTCTTCTGGGAAAGGCTTCCTCATCCTGGGAAGGACACGCTGGAAGCAGTGGTCTCACCACTTTACATCAGTTCAAGTCATCATTTTCTGTAACAGTTAACATCCTTTTATTCAGTCCCATAGATAAAGTCATATATATGTGCCATTGTTTTATGTACAGGAATGTTTCCTGCAGCCTAGTTAACAATAGCTTAAAAACCTGAAAACCTAGACGTCCTTTCTGGCTAAGTAAACTGTGATCCGTCTCTACTATAGGATGCTATGCAGATCCTAAAAAGAGATAGAGGCTCTATATACGGTGATAGGGAAAGATACCCAAGATATGTGATTAGCTGAAAAAAATTATTTGCATAGTAAACATATATATGCATATACTCTGTCCATAGAATATTCCAGGCAAGAACACTGGAGTGGATAGTCATTCCCTTCTCCAGGGGATCTTCCTGACCTAGGGATCAAACCCAGGTCTCCCGCATTGCGGGCAGATTCTTTACCATCTGAGCCACCAGGGAAATCCCCATACATATACACACATACACATAAATGCTTTTACACACCTGCACACACATACACACACTTGCACGTGCATTCCTGGAAGGACACTATGAAACTGCTAGGAGTTACAAATAGGGGAGAAGCACCAAGAGGAGGTGAACCACTTTTCACTTGATAGCCTCTGGACTATCTGAATTTTTTAATGTAGGAAGTACTTATCACAATTTCTTAAATCAAGATGAAAAGTGCTTTCATTAAGGCCAAAGGACTCCAACAATCCACAGAAACTCACATGGAAAATATACATATAAAAAAACAGTGCCTAGAAGTTCATCCACATAAGACTTTATGTATACATTCTAAGGTTAGCCACAAGAAAGTGTTCATTTTTTTAGTTCTTTTCACTCCCTGTCCTCAAAAACCTTATCATCTTTCTAGCTACCTGCTGTCAGTGTGACTCGGGGAACAAGCTAATTTTCACCTTGCCTACCCAGAACAAAACTTAAAAGACAAAAAAAAAAAAAACAACAAAACTTAAAAGACACAGTCTAAATGCACACAAAGTCCAAAATCAAACAAAATTTTTACCAATGATCCACACCACTGTTAACCCTCTGAGAAACTAGAGCTGCCAATAATACTTTAAGAATAATTTTAAGATAATCCAGGTTTTACGTAGTTTTCCAGACTCACTCTTCAGTTCAGTTGCTCAGTTGTGTCTGACTCTCTGCGACCCCATGAACCGCAGCACGCTAGGCCTCCCTGTCCATCACCAACTCCCAGAGTTTACCCAAACTCATGTCCATTGAGTCGGTGATGCCATCCAACCATCTCATCCTCTGTCATCCCCTTCTCCTCCTGCCTTCAATTTTTCCCAGCATCAGGGTCTTTTGAAGTGAGTCAGCTCTTCTCATCAGGTGGCCAAATTATTGAGTTTCAACTTCAACATCAGTCCTTCCAGTGAACACCCAGGACTGATCTCCTTTAGGATGGACTGGTTGGATCTCCTTGCAGTCCAAGGGACTCTCAAGAGTCTTCTCCAACACCACAGTTCAAAAGCATCAATTCTTTGGCGCTCAGCCTTCTTCACAGTCCAACTCTCACATCCATACATGACTACTGGAAAAACCATAGCTTTGACTAGACGGGCCTTTGTTGGCAAAGTAATGTCTCTGCTTTTTAATATGCTGTCTAGGTTGGTTATAACTTTTATTTCATGGCTGAAGTCACCATCTGCAGTGATTGGAGCCCCCAAAAATAAAGTCTGACACTGTTTCCACTGTTTCCCCATCTATTTCCCATGAAGTGATGGGACGGGATCTCAGTTTTCTGAATGTTAAGCTTTAAGTCAACTTTTTCACTCTTCTCTTTCATCAAGAGGCTCTTTAGTCCTTCTTCACTTTCTGCCCTAAGGGTGGTGTCATCTGCATTTCTGAGATTATTGATATTTCTCCCGGCAATCTTGATTCTAGCTTGTGCTTCCTCCAGCCCAGCGTTTCTCATGATGTACTCTGCATATAAGTTAAATAAGCAGGGTGACATGATCTCTGTTCATTTCCAAAGCAAACCATTCATAATCACGGGAATCCAAGTCTATGCCCCGACCAGTAATGCTGAAGAAGCTGAACGGTTCTGTGAAGACCTACAAGAACTTTTAGAACTAACACCCACCTCCAAAAAAAAAGTTTCATTCTTAGGGCCGAGCTTATCTACTGGGCATTTATAAACTACCTTCACTCGGCACAGATACCAATTTTGAAGTGCTCCAGTGGGGTTATTAAAAAGAAACACAGAGGCTTAACTCCCCATCAAAAAGACTGGCCCTGTCCCAACACATAGTAACATCCAGGAGGGCTGTGGTCCCCACTTTGCAGGGAGCTTTCTCATCAACCCCAGGAGAATTCCCCTCTCTCCTCTGACTCTGATGCCTTTCCTGGGGCGTTACCTTCTCCCAGGAGCCCCTCCCCCACCTCACTCCTCCTCCACTGTGCCCCCGCCCCCACCCACCCTACACCCCGACACTGCTCCACTGGGGGCCAGGCCTCCTTCTATTCCCCGGGGTGTCCCCGGGACCCCACTTGAGCCTGGCATTTTGCAGACACAAATCCATGATGAGATTCTGAGCCCAGACCCCACAAAACCAAGTGTTTCTTTTAAAGATAATTTTATCTACTTATTTACCACTGAGCCACCAGGGAAGCCCCCACATGACTTTGGAGGAGCTCCTTGGTGACTCTGAGCTAGGGTGGCCTACCTGCCAAAGGGCAGTCATCATATATTGTTCACAGTTGGTCCCCAGGGCGGTGGCAGCAGTGCCAAAGGCAATCATGAAGATAAAAAGGGCTGCCTGGCGAGTAAACTGGTCTGAAGGGCCTTGTTATCTTGCACAGCTGGGCTCAACTATCCCACCTCAGCCAGCGGTTCCATCACATCAACACGAAGTTCAGGCTGAAGATTTCTTAGACAGTCCTGGCCATGTGAAGGTAACTCTGACTCACTGTCCGTCCACACTGAATGCCAAACATGTGGATGTGTGCAGAGCTCTTGTCTCAGCCCTCCAAAGCAGTGTGTCCTCAACAGGGTTTGGCTTCTCTTTCATCAGTTTTACACTTAAAATCCTGGCTGGCAAGAACTTTTCTCTAGCCTTCATCGAAGAATTGCGCTCCAGCCTTGAAGAAACTCATTCAAAAGCTGAAGGACATCTTTCCCGCGAACCCCTCCCTTTTCCTATCACATCACCTTCCACCTAAGTGAAATTATTTAATGTCCTCCTGCAATGCAGGAGACACAAGAGACGCAGGTTCCATCCCTGGGTTGGGAAGATCCCCTGGAGCAGGGCATGGCAATCCACTCCAGTATTCTTGCCTAGAGAATCTCATGGACAGAGGAGCCTGGTGGGCTACAGTCCATAGGGTCCCAAAGAGTCAGACACACTGAAGCGACTGAAGTGTACATGCTACGTAGGATCTTAGGAATAGAAGAAACAGTCCTTGAGAACTCCACCCGGGTGCTTCCAGATCAATTATTCCCACAGCGGAGAAGAGGCAGGCAGAGCAGTACCCGATATGCAAGTGTGACCTACTTTACGGCTTTATATATAGGTTCACCGTACAGAGAGCTGACCTGCCTCCTCGCTGTACCTTTGAAGGATCCAAGAAAAATAAACAGTTTGGAAACATCGAAAATGTGTGCCTGATTATATGCAAAGGAAAAAAAAAAAAAATCTCCCAAGGAAACAAGCCTCATTTGAATGTTTCAGACGGGAAGAGGAATTGCAGAGTGAAAAGAAACAGGAAAATGTACACTTTATTAAAAAACTTCATGGCATCTGCTTTTAGGAGCCCTGCACTCAAGGCTCCATCTCCTGAGACCCAGGGCTGCCAACTGTCCTGGCTCATCATCAGAATCAGCAAGGGACTGAACACGTTGTCTTTGGTACTTTTTCAGGTTAGAAAATTATACCTCCCATGGAGGTCTTTTGACCACCAACCTCTAATCCATCTTTCTAAAGTCTTTCAGGATTTTACAAAATGGATGTCAGATTTCTGACAAGTTCTGTTCTGATAAGCTTTTCTCCCATGAAGCCCATCCTACCTGTTCTATAAAAGCCCTAATATGACCCAGTTACCGCTCTTTATTTCATAAGCAGGGCTTTCCTGATAGCTCAGGTGGTAAAGAATCTGCCTGCGATGCAGGAGACCCCGGTTCGATTCCTGGGTCGGGACGATCCCCTGGAGAAGGGATAGGCTACCCACTCCGGTATTCGTTGCAGGGATCTGTTCATTCTTTATTTACCACTCTCCGTCCCTTCCAGCCTGAATTCATCTGAGTGGTGATTTTTTTTAATACTTTCCTATCTCTTGCAAGGTTCTTTGATAAACTGGCAATAAAGACAATATCAATAATTTGTCTAGACAACAGTGGAGGCCATTCAGTCATTTTTCCAGAGGAAGAAGGCAAAGCCCAGAGAGGGGAAGGGAGCTGGCCATGGGCACACAGCTGGAACCCAGCACTGTCTCTGTGAACCTCTTAGGGTTTCATACCATCGAGTGTCTAAGGTCGCTTTAGATTGTATTCTTAGAGAAACAAGCTCAACACTCAATGTTCCCTGCCCAGCGCCTGATGTCCCAACTCATGAAGCAATCTCTAGACCTTTTCCTTTATCTTCTTATTAAAGTATAGTTGATTTACAATGCTGTGCTAATTTTCTGCCGTACGGCAGTGACTCAGTTATACACCTACATATGTATTCTTTTTCATATTCCTTCCCATTATGGTTTATCTCGGAAGACTGAATATGGTTCCCTGTGCCCTTCAGTAGGACCCTGTGCTTATCCTTTCTAAATGGAATAGTCTGCATCTACTAACCCCCAACTCCGGTTCCATCCCCCCCTCCCTGCCCCCTCCTGGCACCCACAAGTCTGTTTTGCACCTGAGTCTGTTTCTGCAGCGACACGGGTGCAATTAGAGCTGATCACCCTCCCTTTTGAAAGAAGAACAAGAAGCACAGCTCGAACTTCTGTCACGTTAAGGAGCCCAGGTCCCCAGTTCCTGGAAATGGATGGGCTGATCACGGTGGCTGGAAGTTTCTATCCCAGGTGATGACTTTTCCTCACCTGGCCAAGCCAGCCCAGGCAAACAAGAGAACTGGCTCAGGTTCTACTAAGAAGACCCTTGCCCAAAGCATTTAGGATTGGCTAGCTGCCTCTCCGGGGAAGGCAATGGCACCCCACCCCAGTACTTTTGCCTGGAAAATCCCATGGACGGAGGAGCCTGGTAGGCTCCAGTCCATGGGGTCGCTAAGAGTCGGACACGACTGAGCGACTTCACTTTCGCTTTTCACTTTCATACGTTGGAGAAGGAAATGGCAACCCACTCCAGTATTCTTGCCTGGAGAATCCCAGGGACAGGGGAGCCTGGTGGGCTTCTGTTTGTGGGGTCGCACAGAGTCGGACACGACTGAAGCGACTTAGCAGCAGCAGCAGCAGCTGCCTCTCTGAAGAACCTGCAGGGAATTCAGTCACCACAGAAGCCTCCAGCAGGTGTGAGGGCCATTCAGCTACGGCCCCAGGTTCATTCAAAGTGGCCCTCACCCCCACCCCTACCGCCTAAACCGGGCTGGGGGGCAACTGAGTTTAAAAACCCATTGAGTGAAAACAGATGTGTTTAGCATGCTTCTGCTCTCTGCTCTGCTCAGTCTGAAATGGTCCACCACATTCTTCTTTTTTTCTTACCTCCCCCCTCCCTGCCCCTTCCTTGGTAAACACTACTAGCATTTAGTACTAAAGGTATAGCTGTAGAGTTTAATTTTGTCCACCACATCATTGCCGATGTTAAAAGCTACAGGAAATACTGCCGCAAAAAGCACAGGATAACTTCCTCATATGTAGCTGGGTCTAGGTACTAAATATGAAACACTGTTATCATCATTCAGGCTAAAGTCCAAGGTAAATGTGCCGGGTCAGGGAGGTGCATGAGAACGTCATGGGGATTTTAAGTAAACCTTTGGCTACTGCCAGCTCCATAATTAGAATCTGTCTTCCTCCGAGTCTCCTCTCTCTGACTACACAGAGAAGTGTCCCTCTTCCCAAGACCAAGCCCTCCACCTGGGCTTTGACCCCGCCCGTCCTGCCCTCTCGGGGAACCTCGCACTACCAAGTAAACTGACCCTTCCTCTGAGAGTAAATTGGGTTCTTGTAAAGGTACTTCAGTCTCTACTATTTAAAAAAGGAGAAAAAGCCTCTCAGCCTCATCCCTCTTTCAGCTGCTGTTGTTTTTGTTGTTTGGTTGCTCAGTCGCGTCCAACTCTTATTGCAACCTCGTGGACTGTAGCTTGCCAGGTTCTTCTGAAAGTGGGGTTTCTCCGGCAAGAATATTGGAGTGGGTGGCCATTTCCTTCTCCAGGGGATCCTCGTGACCCAGGAATGGAACCTCTGTCTCCTGCCTTGGCAGATGGGTTCTCTACCACTGAGCCACCAGGGAAGCCCATTTCCAGTTGCTGATCTCCTGCTAGTCTTCCCTTTGTGGCCAAGATCCTCCCGACCCAGGGATTGAACTTCTGTCTCTCGCGTTGGCAGGTGGGTTCTCTACCACTGAGCCACCAGGGAAGTCCATTTCCCAGGGAAGCTGCCAATCTACTGCTGGTCTTCCCTTCGTGGCCAAACTTTTAAAGAGATGGTTGCTCCCTGCCTCCTACTAATTCCTCAGCCCACTCCTGTCTGGACCATCTGTCCATCACAACAGTCCTTGTGAAGGTCACCTCCATGCTACCCAAGGCAGTGATCCTTTTCAGCACGGCATTCAATTCTGCTGACCACCCTCTCTTCAAAACACTCTCCTCCCCGGCTCCTGTCCCACGCCAGCCCCTCCCATCCTCCGCCTCCCTCTCTGCCACTTCTCAGTAACAGTGACATCCTCCCCGGCTCGACCTCTCAAATCCTAGGGGGCCTCGTCCTCATTTTAAACTTTCTCCCTAGATACATCACTACCTGCGAGATACAGGTGACTCACAGGTTAGACAAGAGCATCCCAAGCTCAACGAGTCCAAACACTCTCTCTCCATCTCTCGCCCTGCCCCCTGACTCCTCCCCATGCACCCGATGCTGCAAAGCAGGAACCTGGGAGTCGTTCATGACCCCCACCCCCACATCCAATCTAAGCACAGCCCACCCTCCCTTCTCCAAGGGGTCCTCACCCCTCGCCATCTCCTCTGCCCCACCTGGTCCACGCCCTTCCAGGTTTTCCTCAACAGCCTTCTAACTCTCTCCCTGGCCCACCCCTGCTCCTCTCAGCAACTCCCAACTCAGAACAGAGCCATCATTGCAAAGTGCTCCAAGGAGAGCTGCCCCCTCCCCAACTTTCCTCGTTAACTCCTCCAGATTCTTCAGACCTCAGCTCCCTGGGGAAGCCTGCCCTGGCCTGGTTCCCTCTCCCTAGCCCCGCTTCCCAACAGGTTAGACAGCCCCATGGCGCTCTCCTGACACTGTATGCTTGGCTTTTGTCGGAGTTCATCACAGCTCTAATGTTACATTTCTTCGTGTGTTTTTGTTAATATCTTTGCCCTTTCCACAGCAGCCTTGAGAAGGGAGTGTCATGGACTAAGGAGAGCCCCAGCTGCTGCCCCTGGACATCCATCTTGGGGTGCACATGCTGGGGCCACGGTTCCCAGGGACCGCCCCAATCAGTGACTGACAGCAGAGGAAATACTAAGACACACCATTTCCTGGGAGACCTGGGATCCCCTGTCTTCTGATTTTGACTCAAAGACTCTCCAGCAGCTTTGCCAAACCTCTCTAGACCACACAGGACGCTTCTACACAAGTTTCTCTCCTTGTCGCCTTCACTGGGGTCAGACCTGCAGGTCCAAAGACTCTCCCGTGTTTCTGGCTTCTTCCCTGCTTCCCACCCCCGCCCCCTATTAGGGCATTTCTCCTAATAAAGTCAGACACTGGTGATCCCATTGCCTCCACTTCTCCAAGGACACAGACTAACAATCCTCCAACTAGAAGCCCCATGAATGCAAGAACCTTGCCTGTTTCAGTTGCTAGTTAATTTCCAGTGCCTCATGTAATAACAAGGAAATGGCAACCCACTCCAGTGTTCTTGCCTTGAGAATCCTATGGACAGAGGGGGTCCATGGAGTTGCAAAGAGTCGGACACGACTGAGCAACTAACACATGCAATAATACATACTGCATACATAAAACACATATATGTGGGGGTTCCTAGAACACAAGCATCCAAATCCACTTGTTAACTGTATTCCCTTGACTTGGTGCCATATGTATCTACATAAAACACGGAGTAAACTTGCAAGGCAGTCACTGAGGCATGGCCAGTTCCCACATCACCTGGCGTGGAACCCAGTCCGTCTGTCTCATGGCAATGGGAACAGTGCATGAATCTCTACCAACAGAAGAGAAGCACAGAAAGAAATGCACTGGGAAACCTTCACAGCATCTTCCACGCTCTGGCACTCCTTCGCCTTTCCTGAGGGCAAGGCATACAATGGCATCTAATGAAAGCGAAGTCACTCAGTCATGTCCGACTTTTAGCGACCCCATGGACTGCAGCCTACCAGGCTCCTCCGTCCATGGGATTTTCCAGGCAAGAGTACTGGAGTGGGGTGCCATCGCCTTCTCCGATGGCATCTAATAGAAAACCTATAACCCAGAGTGAGTGGACTGTCCATAAGAAGCCACCACTGGTGGAACCCAGAATTCAGGCACATTTCTGGAGAAAGAAAAGAATGATTTGTGGGTAGAGAAGAGTTCTGAGGTTCCATGGAGACATGTTTTAGCCAGAAAAAGACATTTTAGAAAATGCGGTGAAGGCGCTCCATCACCCACACATCCTTCCCACTAAGTATTTGAATGTGAGAAGTTTTTTGGCTGCCTTCTGACTTTAAAGAAATGCTCCAAAAGAGAGATATCTTAAAATTTTTTTAAAACATCATTCTGAAAGAACATTGCCCATTTCAGGTAATTTTAAAGCTATGAAATAAGAACTCTCCCTCCTCAGGCCAAGTGTCTGAGGCAGTGACTTCACACCAGTGAGTACTGGTAACACTGAATTAGAGAAACTGTAACTGCAAGCACCCATGTCAATCCTAAAGGAACCTGAATACTCATTGAAAGCACTGACGCTGAAGCTGGAGCTCCAATAATTTGGCCACCTTATGTGAAGAGCCAACTCATTGGAAAAGACCCTGATGCTGGCAAAGCCTGAGGTCAGGAGAAGGGGGTGACAGAGGTTGAGATGGTTGGCTGGCATCACTGACTCAATGGACGTGAGTGTGAGCAAGCTCTGGGAGACAGTGAAGGACAGGGAAGCCTGGCGTGCTGCAGTCCATGGGGTTGCAAAGAGTCAGACACGACTGAGCAACTGTAAAGCACCCATGAGACACAGGAGATGGGATATGAAGGGGAGGGTGTCCATGGCGCTCTCTCTGCACATATATCTTTGGCGGCTTTTCATCTCGCTAAGAGTCGGACACGACTGAGCGACTTCACTTTGACTTTTCACTTTCATGCATTGGAGAAGGAAATGGCAACCCACTCCAGTGTTCTTGCCTGGAGAATCCCAGGGACAGGGGAGCCTGGTGAGCTTCCGTCTATCGGGTCGCACAGAGTCGGACACAACTGAAGCGACTTAGCAGCAGCATCTCTGTATTTTAGAGAGGTGTCTCCCAGGTGTTAGATGTCATGAGGACAAAGTCCTGACCTGACGGGCAGTTACCTGGCTGCCTCTCCCCTCCCAGTGGGATCCCATAGCCATCACTTCTGCAAAGCCTTACTGAGTCTCACTCTATGCTAGGCCGCCACCGTTGGCATTTAAACGTTTTCACAGAAGAGGGTTCTCTCCTCCCTCATGCACTCTCTCCCTCACTTCCAAGACTTTATTCCTGAAGCCTCACTTCAATCTGTCGCTCAGAAGTGTCAGCTAACCTTTTCAATTTGCTGACAATCCCAAACAGCTAACCCGCTGGCGCTCTAAAGCACATAGATCTAGAAGCTGTTGTATCTGTAACGTCTGGGGCCAAAAAAAAAAAAATCTCACTTTGGTACCTTTTTTCAAGACCTTCCTTTCCAAGTCTTTATGCTCACTGCTGCTCTCCTGCAAACTGACTCCTAGAGCTTCATGATTCTGCTTGGATTCCAACCTGTGTTACGAACTGGACTCTTTCCCCTCGCAGGTGATCTTGTTCTTATGACCCTTCATTCTCCAGTTGACCAAAATCACTTAGTTGTATCATCACTTTCACCTGAATTTCGAACACAATGATCACTTCAAGCTAAGACCATTCCCATTGCAAAGTGTATCCCCTCAAGCAGCCATTGACAACACAGTCAATAAACTTCAGCTCCAAGGCTGATGATCTTCCTGCCCCCGTCACTTTCACCCGAATCCACCCACAGCCAACAAGGGCACACACACCCAATGACTGTGGGCCCTCAACCAGCGGTTGCACATCAGAGGCACCTGGAAAGTTCTTAACTTCTGATTTTGAAATACTTATAGACTCACAAGAAGTTGTAAAAATAGTGCAGAGTACTCAACCTCTTCATTGCTCCTCTTCCTCTTCTTGTTCTCCTAAGCTGCTTCTCTCAGATCATGTTTTCTATGTAAGAAAGTACCCATCACCCCCCCTGCCCCGTTGGTGACATCTTACAGGGCTGAAGGAGGGTGGTTGGCACAGCACTGTGAACGGGACTACAGGCTCTACTCAGACTGCACCATTTTTGCATGCACTCATTTATTTGGTGTGTCTTTGCATATAATTTTATGACATTTTATCACATGTATAATATACCAAGATACAGAACTGTCCTGGCAACACAAGGAAACCCCTGCTATGGCCTGTCTCAGTCACTGCCTCCCACCCCATCCCTAACCCCCAGCCTGTTCACCTCTACCTGCTGTCATTTCAAGAATGTTATGGAAATGGCGTCATACAGTATATACAACCTCTTGAGACTTTGGAAATAATTCTACCTATTGATAGCTTTGAATAAATAACATCTCCCGAGTTTTATCACTGCTCTCACTACATCAACCCAAGCCCTAGGATACTGATTCACTAGGTCCAAGGCAAGAGGCAAAAGATGGCATTTTAAAAGCTTCCCATATACACGCTACTATATATAAAATTGGAGGAGAAAGTGGCAACCCACTCCCGTAGTCTTGCTTGGAGAATTCCATGGACAGAAGAGCCTAGTGGGCCACAGTTCATGGGGTCACAAAGAGTTGGACACGCCTTGAGTGACTAACACACAAACATAAAATAGACAACTAATAAAGACCTACTGCACAGCACAGGGAACTCCATTCAATACTCTGTAATGATCGACATGGGAAAAGAATCTAAAAAAGAGCATATGTATGTACGTGTATGTGTCCTAATTCACTTCAATCGAGTTTGACTCTGTGGACTGTAGCCCACCAGGCTCCTCTCTCCTACATACAACTAAATCACTTTGTTGTATGCCTGAAACTAACATAACACTGTAAATCAACTATACTCCAATGAAAACTAATTTCTAAAAAAGAACAAACACTGCTCACAGTCCCATGGTCAAAACAAGTCTTAAGTTCTGACTTCGGAGGTGTCACAAGATATAATCCTCTCCCAGGAGGGAAAACAGATTTTTAGTAAATAAAGATGAAATTCACCAGGATTGCCAAGTCAGAATCTAAGAGTAAATAAACATTTAAGTTTCTCCTGGATAAAGACTACCTTTGAAGAAAGCTGAAAAGGCGTGGTCAAAAATATAAGTGGAAAATACAGAAGGAAAAAAAAAAAAGTTCCCGGGAATTTTTATCAACTGTGGTTCTATGAGCCACAGGCCTGGGCTATTTCTCGCTGCTCATAGAGTTAAAGAAGGAGTCCAGTATCCTGCTAAGGCAGGTAACATTTCATCCATGGCTTCCTTCACCTGTCACACCACACAGCGCTTCCAAGAGAACTGGACTCGTCTGATGGACTACTTCCTTACTCAACTGTTTCTTCAGAGCCTGTGCTTTGTAAAGTGAAGTGAAAGTGAAAGTGTCTGACTCTGTGACCCCATGGACTGTTGCCCACCAGGCTCCTCTGTCCACGGAATTCTCCAGGCTAGAATACTGGAGTGGGTTGCCATTTCCTCCTCCAGGGGATCGTCCTGACACAGGCATCAAACCTGGGTCTCCCGCATTGCAGGCAGATTCTTTACCATCTGAGCCACCAGGGAAGCCTTTCTAAGGTGTCTCATAAGTGAGTTTGCGATGAGATTTTTTTTTAAATTATGTTTAGCTCCAAAGTCTGCAAACTTTAATACATAAAATAAATTCTTACTTTTTCACTCAGAAATCATTTTTTTTTAATACGCTGTAACAAAACCAGCCAGTTTTACTAGACAAGTATTCCCCACGCCCGAATAACACTAAAATGACGTGGAACACTCTACCCTTAGTGTTTTCCCACCTTCGGTGGGAAGTGATTACGCCGTAAGCAGGACATATTTCTTGACGGCAGCTTGGCTGACCTTTGGGATCCAGAGGATCCCAAGCCAGAAATGAAAACCAGATGCCATCGGGCTGGGCAGGCTCCCAGCCACAAACAGAAGCCGCTGGGGATGTGCTGACAAGCCAGGCCCGCTCCCAGGAGGCACTGGCCACCTCTTAGGACAGCGGCCAGGCGAGGGGGAGAAAACCTGTCCGCCGGGAGGCCACCACACCCGTGGAGGCATCAGGAACCACAGAACACTCTCCTAGGATGATGGTGGCAGTGAAGAGAAAGAAGAAACGAGCAGGCTGAGGGTAATTCACTTGCTCGACCACTTCTGTGGATTCTGGAGTCTCCCCACCAGCCAGAGGTGTGCTGTCTTCTGTCACCCGGTGTGTTCTAGCGCTGGGCTTGTGTAGCTGCTCCATTAGCAACCACGGAGGAAGGCATTTACTAAAAGAGTGGCCGGGCCCCCCACGAACTCCTCGGCGGAAGAGAGAAGGTCCCCTGGGAGCACAGGACCTGCACTATAAATGCTGGGAAGAGCAGAGGGCAGCAACAGGGGAGAGTGACCTGGCCCCAGGGAGGCAGCATCCAATCAGAGCTTTCAGATCCAGAAGGCTGAGGAGCTGCAGCATCAATGCCCCAGAGGGCCCGCCTCCTGTCCCACCCAGTCTGGCCTCAGAAGGTACCACCCACTGCCGCCCTGTGAATTCAACACAGCCACTTCCCCAGACGAGGCAGGAAGAACAGTTTGCCCCTTCTTCCTCAGTCACAGAAGGTCAAGCAGGCATGCAGAAGCTCAGATCTGACTCATTTCCCAATCGCCTTTGCAGGTAGGTAGGACCTGATGACCAGGATGTGGCAGATGCAATGCAAGGGGGGAGGCCATGCAGCAGCTCTAAAGGAGTTAGCTGGGGTCCCTCTTGGCCCCTTCTTCTCTTTTCCATCCTGGTGCTTGGAACTCAGATGCAATTGCTGGAGCTCTGGCTGCCACTTGATCACAGGAACAAAGGTCACATCCCAGGAAATAAGGAAAGGATAAGAAGGAGGAGCCTGGGTCTCTGCAGACCTTGTGGGACAGAGCTGCCTGGTCTGCACTGCTGACCGCTAACATTTTATATGGGAGAAAAATAAACATTTATCTTAAGTCAGTTACTTGGGGGTGTTTTTTTTTTTTTTTTTTTTAATCCACAACAAGCCTAATCCTAGCTGAAAATGGATGTATAAAACAGACATATCCCCTACATATCAGATCCAGCCAACAAAGTAACCCCTTAAAGATTTATTATCATTAACATATCTGGCTCCTTCTTGGGCCCAGTTCTACCTTTGGCCTTTATCATTTCTTGAGGAAAGACTCTCATATTTCCTAGCCACATGACAACAGTACTTACAAGAGCACAGAGCACTCACAGAAAAACAACCTGCTTCCTGATTATTTGATTTCTGATAAGTAGATGGTGAGTTTACTTAGCCAAGCAATCCACCCAATCAAAATTTATTTACTTCCAAGTTCACATGCCATCCTAATCAACTCGAAATAAATACAGAACATGGAGCCAGGCAAACAAGAAGTGCTTGTCCCATCAGACTAATTAAATGAACACATAGGCACCCAGGTCTGCCCTTCTTCAAAGTACACCAATTTTATTATAATCATGTGGCCAAAGCACCCGGAGTTCATTTTTTTTTTTTTTTTTTTTTGCTTTTACTTTGAGCCTGAGATAGCTTCTGTGTCCTCTCCAGTGAAAAGTGGCTTGATCTAAGCAGTCTAAAACAATTATTTGGAGAATTTAATTTCATAATGGGAAGAACATTAAGAGTGAGTTTTCCTTCTAAGGGATAGATGGGAAGTTTTCTTGCAGCCAATAAATTTTGGCTGAACAAAGGGAAATCAGGCCAGCAAAACCTTGGGAGACTATGACACGCCTGGGACCTTCACCCAAATGACAACCGTCCCGTGGGGCGGAGGGTTCCCCATCCGGACGTCACCTCTGGGATGCTGCTTGTACTCGACTTAGCGACTGAGCACACACACATCCAAGTTCCTGGCCCATCATGGGTACCTCTTATATTTATGGAAATATTATCATATATCCAGGGCATTCCCAATCCGAGGTTTGAAAATGGTGCTGCTTAAATGAAAGGCCACCGCATACACTAATGGCGGATACCCGGATGCTCGACAAGCAGGACTCTATCTTCCTTTTCCCTGCCTCCCTTTCTGACCTGCAGATAGTCACAGGCTTTTCTGCACTTCAGGCTGGTAGGTCAGTGGGGACTCTGCATTGTCGAAGAAGAGGAAGACTAGAGAAAAAAGAAGGAGGGCTGCCTGTGCAGTTGTACAGCTTGGGCACTGAACAAAAGCATTACAATTAAGGGGCACTATTTACACTGTAGACATCACAGAGTTACAGCTTTATTTTCATAATTTTCCAGCATAGAAATGTCTTTTAATAAAAAATATTTACATAGTGATAATTTTCTGACAGCTGGAAATAAATCACCTTGAAGGAATGACTTTCTCCAATTTACACAAAGGTACCATATAAGCGACGGAGCAATCAGGATGCTGTTTGGGAAACCTCTGGCTTAAACAGATATTCCTTCTGAGTCTAGGACTATGCCCTCTACTAACTCAACAAGCCAAATTCCATCCAATTTCTGGAGCCAAACTTTTCTGAAATCATACTCAACCAAAGGCATATCAATTCAATGTCCTGATCTATCAGCATCATAGACTCAACATAATAATCATGACCCCATTTACAGCAAGACCTGTGAACCCATCACAGGGTCGGAATGGCCAAACAGACACACCAGACCCTGTGACTCTGGCTGGAATCCTTTCAGCCTACTTCCTCTTCCTTTGTGCTTCTCAGGGCCCCTCCCTCCTGAGTCAAATGACACCATCCCTACCATCCCCCAAAGTAGCTTCCTATTCAGAGCCCCAGGCCTGGTAAGAAAGTGACAAGTGGACACACACTCTGGAGGTGGCATAACACAAACTTAACGTATTACCTCTCCCCTTGGGAATTAATATTTAAAAGAGTGTTCCCTCAAAAGGACAAGACTTAATTCAACAAATGATGCCAAGGGTGGCATATTCCAAATAGAAAAGGGAACAAAGAGGAAAAGACTGAGGTCACAGCAGGGTGGGCTGGGGAATAATTACCCAGAATTCTCAGTTGATATCCCATACTGAATTATTACAAAATCATGACTAAATTTCTTGTAACAATGTTTTATTTTTTCAGATCAATCATTATGTCTAAACACTGAACCACAGCCTCACTTGTAAAGTGAAACCATTGCTAGGCTATTATGATAAAAGAAAAATATTTCTATTTGAGTAAATTGTTGCTCCAAATTCAGTTCCTTATGCAAATATGTAGTGGAGTTATTAAAAACACAACAAGGCTGAGCGCCGAAGAATTGATGCTTTTGAACTGTGGTGTTGGAGAAGACTCTTGAGAGTCCCTTGGACTGCAAGGAGATCCAACCAGTCCATTCTGAAGGAGATAAGCCCTGGGATTTCTTTGGAAGGAATGATGCTAAAGCTGAAACTCCAGTATTTTGGCCACCTCATGCGAAGAGTTGACTCATTGGAAAAGACTCTGATGCTGGGAGGGATTGGGGGCAGGAGGAGAAGGGGACAACAGAGGATGAGATGGCTGGATGGCATCACTGACTGGATGGACGTGAGTCTGAATGAACTCCAGGAGTTGGTGATGGACAGGGAGGCCTGGCCTGCTGCAATTCATGGGGTCTCAAAGGGTCGGACACGACTGAGCGACTGAACTGAACTGATGAGGAAAGAACATTAAAAACCTTTTTTGAATCTACTTAGGTGTCACACAGGATCTTGGAGATACAAAAATGTTCCCAGATGAGTGTCTCTCCTTGTTTCACATTTCTGGAGTCAGACCTTGAGATAAAATGTTCCTGAGCTACTTGGAATATACTTTTTTTTAATTAACCAGGAAAATAAATGAAACAGAGGAGAGAAAGCTTTGCTGCTCTTCACGCAGCAAAGTTGAACTCCACCACCCCTGAAGGCATGCGGGGAAGAATGTACGGCATGGGCTGACTTGGGAGAATTGTTTTTTTCACCCACTGTTTCTAATGTACTTGTGTATATCTTTTTTCCTGAAATGCCAGTAGTGCATAAAGAATTTACTTATGAGCTCTTAACACCCAAGGAGAAAAATCTATCAATGGCTACAGAGCATACAAGGAAGAGGCGAAATATGAACAAGCAAATTAAAAAGTTACCTATTTTCACAATTTTTCTGTAAGTCTAAAAACACACTAAAATTAAAAGTTTGTTTTAAAACAAGTCATCTGTGGCAGTGAGTTAAGCACAGTGCTTAAAAGCTCCAGAAACGTTTTCTCCGCCTATCGCCGCCAGAGGCTATTACTATATCATGTTTAGAGGAAAAAACTGAGGTTTCAGACAGCTGTGCCCTTTTTTTTTTTTTTTTTTAATCTTTTGGCAGCACCTGTGGGATCTTGGAGAAGGAAATGGCAACCCACTCCAATGTTCTTGCCTGGAGAATCCCAGGGATGGTGGAGCTTGGTGGGCTGCCGTCTACGGGGTCACACAGAGTCGGACACGACTGAAGCGACTTAGCAGCAGCAGCAGTGGGATCTTAGTTCCACCACCAGGGATTGAACCCTCATCCCCCTGTGTTGACAGTGTAGAGTCTTAACCACTGAACCACCACTGAGGTCCCAACAGCTGCACTTTGGAAAGAAATGCAGAAAGAGACTCTCCATAAAGCAACTCACAGTATCTACTCACAGTCTGCTTCTGTCAGTAGCAGGATGTCTTCAGAGAGCAAAGAATATTGAATCATTGCTGGACTAAAGCAGATTAGGACACAAACTCCCTGGCCCTTTACCTTGGCCCAAAACAGGCATCCGCCACTTTTAGCAAATGCTGTTTTATGGACAACAGACTCCAATGACCAGTGACTGAATCTTCTGTCTGTAAAATAGGACTGGTAACAGCAGCTAGCGTCCGGGTCGTGTGAGGGTCAAGCAAGACAAAGCACGAAAGCCCTTCACAGGCACCTGGCACTCACAGGCAGAGCCTCCATGCCACACTGGGTATCAGTCTCGGGCTGTGCGCCTGGCAGTGCCCCCCTGCACCAGGCACCCGTCTGGGCGCAGGTTGCCACTGGTCTAGCAGCAGCCCCGGGGCCTGCAGCCCCGCAGCAGGGAGCTGCCTCCCTTGGCCGCCTCGCTTTCTCCCCGACCCACTGCGAGCATGTGTGTTATGATATCACGTTAGCTAATGAGATCATACTTGCTAAACTAAGCTAAGCTAATGAGCTCTGCTTAGCTAATCAGCTCCTGAGAAATGAGCTTTCTTTTCTGGTGAATAGGCAGCACCCAAAGCTAATTCCTACGTCGGGAGTTTGAAAGTGGGAATGCGTTTTCCCAGAGAAATAACAGGATAAATGAAGGCAGGGTTCTCGGGCCAGCCCTTTGGAAGGCTTAAGGGAACAATAGTGCGGGAGTTTTGGGTCCTCGGAGCCTTGAGCCCGTGGGTCAGGGAAGAAAGAAACAGACTTCTTCACAGGCTGCGTGTGTGCCGCGTGGCTTCAGTCACGTCCGACTCGTTGAGACCCGAGAGTGTAGCTCGTGAGGCTCCTCTGTCCATGGGAATTCTCCAGGCAAGAATACTGGAGTGGGCTGCCATGCCTTCCTCCAGGGGAACTTCCTGACCCCAGGGATCGAACCCACGTTTCCTGGGTCTCCTGCACTGGCAGGCGGGTTCTTTACCACTAGTGCCACCTGGAAAGGCCCCTTCGTAGGCTGCAGCTGCTAAGTCGCTTCAGTGGTGTCTGACTCTGTGCGACCCCACAGACGGCAGCCCACCAGGCTCCCCCGTCCCTGGGATTCTCCAGGCAAGAATACTGGAGTGGGTTGCCATTTCTTTCTCCAGTGCATGAAAGTGAAAAGTGAAAGTGAAGTCACTCAGTCGTATCCGACCCTCAGCGACCCTACAGTTCCTCCGTCCACGGTATTCTCCAGGCAAGAATACTGGTGTGGGTTGCCATTTCCTTCACAGGCTGGTAAGGTTTTAAAAAATGGAAGAAAAAAATAAAGGAACACCGATGACTATTTCATTCTAATCCAATTAAATGACCACAAGTTTCACAAAATGTAGTTTTTTGTTCATTACCTAGAAGGTTATTTACTTTCATCATAGATGGTGAAACAGCAAAATGGTATTTGCTGGAAAGGACAAGACAAAGAAATTTTGTTAAAAATCCCTCTCCCATCCAAGAGTGCTTATTAGGGACTGTATTTGCATTTTCTTGCATGTGCTTAGACTTTAATGAAAGCAGGTGCTCTAAAATAAAGCCAACTCTATGAACTCAGGTGAAGATGAATGTAATTTTTTATTGTGAAATGCAACAGATACAGTTCAGAATGCAATAGTATGTACCGGTCTGAGAATGAGGGATGAAATAGCAGCTCACTCATCACTTTTCCCAAGGAAGAAATAAAGCAAGCTTAAAGCAAGAAATTTTCAGGACTTTACTGGTGATCCAGCGGTTAAGACTTCACCTTCCGATGCAGGGAGTGCGGGTTTGCACCGCAGTCAGGGAGCTAAGATTCCCACATGCCTCATGGCCCAAAACACCAAAACATAAAACAGAAGCGATAGTGTAATAAATTAAAGACTTTTAAAAAATGGTCCACATAAAAAAATGTTTTTTTTAATTTTCAAAAGGATTTCACCTTGAAGACAAGATCTGTTGACAGTTAAAAGGATGGAGAAAATCACACTTCCTCTCACTACTTCCCTTACCTCAAGAAGGGATGATGGGCAGGGGAGGCCTAGGTTGGCAATCAGAAGACACACGTTCTCACCCTGCCTCTGCTGTTAGGTCTCTGTGTTACCTTGAATGAGTCATCTAGTCTCCCAAGGCCTTAGTTTTCTCATCTGCAAAATGGGGAGATTTAAAAAAAAAAAAAAAAAACAGTTCTACTATTACAAAATCAGAAGTAAAAGAAAAGGATTCCCAGATGCAGTGAGTAAAATTCTAGAACACAGTTTGCCAAGAGATTGACCAGAGTAAACATAAATCATGGGAAAAGCATTATTTTGAAAACTACTTGTGTTTATATATTTCTGTGCTTCTAAAAATAGTTTTTAGAAGTCCATTACTTGAAACACCAGCTTTCTATCTTTGACCTCTACATCTAAATGCTGGGTTATTGGTGTTCCTGCAATGCCTCTTGCAGAAAGGCTTCAGTGTCTGACACATCAATAAGGAAGGTGGTTGACGCCAACACTCCACGCCTGGATGGGAACCTGGAAACAGATGTCAGAACCTTGGAAAGGCAGGTTTCAGCTGGCCAGTCCACCCAAGGACATTATCGTTTTCATGCAGCTCCGGAGGCACTGACTTGGTGCCTGCCTGTGCCTCCCAGCCGTCCAGAGGCACGGGAACAGAGGGACTGCCATCAGGCCAGGTTGAGTGCTCATCCAGCCCACGGTCCTCGGAGAGGAAGGGAGCACCTCGCCTGCCAGACACGCAGGAAGAATCACCATCTGGGGCGTCGGGAGGGCCTGGGGAGGCACGTGGACAGGAGTAAGAGCAGGAGATGGGTTGCGGTGGCCTCACCCGGGCAAGGTTGCAAGTGGGAGGAGGTCAGACAGAGAGCACAGTGGGGGGTGAAGACAGGAGGTCTGGGGACAGCATGTGGAGGGTGCTAGGCTATGGGTCATGAAATCTATTCAGTAGGTCAAGAGGCATTTTTAAGTGAAATATCCTAGAATAAAACAATAGGGTAGAATAGAATATAAGGCTCCCTGCGCATGGTTAGAGAAGGGCAGCTTTGTACAATTTTCATCTCTTCTTGGGACTGTGTCCTGGATCTCAGGGATGTAGTGTTGGGTGTAGGTCACCCTCCTAAAGTCTGGAATGCCGCAGTTTGGAATGTCGGGTGCAGAGGGAACACTCAGGCCCCCATCCCCACCACCGTGGTGGGTGGGCGCATGGCAGGGGGCAGCAGAACAGAAGACAAGGAGCTAGGGAGCCCAGGGAGGCCTGCAGGGCTGTGCTGTGTTGAGCTCCATCCCACCACTCTCCAGGACGAGGCTCTCTCCAGAAAATCATACAGGTTCCTTAAGTGTCATTATGTTGATCAGTGTATTAGACCAAACACTTCAAGTAAAGCCATTTTTTTCTCTGGAGCCTGAATTAACCTGTGGATACTGAGAAAGTGAGCAAGCTATTTGTCAAACTTTATGTTAATCACACAGATACACAGGCAAAGCTTTGCCTCTCTTCCGTTG
The DNA here is from genome assembly GCA_935064755.1 of Tragelaphus eurycerus. NCBI lineage: Eukaryota > Metazoa > Chordata > Mammalia > Artiodactyla > Bovidae > Tragelaphus > Tragelaphus eurycerus. The sequence goes on along the minus strand of CAKXYN010000039.1, from coordinate 16,402,620 downwards.
TCCTGGTCCATGGAGATGCAAACAGCAGCCTTATTGACAATGGAATCACTCTAACTATAAAATGCCTTTCTCTAAACAAATAGAAAAAAAAAAAGGAAAATAAATAAGAATGGTGATATTTGTTCTAAAGAAGAAATAGTTTCACTGGATACAATGTACTGTGTTCCTATAAAATAATTCCTATCTTCCTGACTCAGAACAGACAGTACTTCTTCCCAGTCTTTTTCTAGAGCATCACTAATTACTCCCATTATCCTGTCTTAGGTAGACCGAGGGGAGGAAAACAATGGAATATTTAAAAATCTTCTTTGGGGGAGACAGGTCTTTGATGCACTCAGAGAGAAACTGAGTTATAAGTTCAGCCTGGTTTCTAGCATCATTACTCTTTTCTATCCCCAAACCCAGGCTGGCCCTTAGATACAAACCCAGAGGGGTCAGGGCAGAAGGCCCGCCTTTGGGGGCGCTCCCCTCTGCCAGGAGGCTGCGACTCTACTCTGACACCGTGTCCAGTCCTAGAAACACATCCCCACCTTGGTCTTGTTGGGTTCTCTGTTCTCGAATCCTCAAGAACAAGAGCCTTTCCTGGCACTTAGAGCCCCACCCAGCCGCCCAGGCACCAAACTTCTCCCTGAACCTCAGCCTTGAGCCTGAGACCCTGCCCTCCACTGACACACCTCTCTGTCTCCAAACTAGATTGAATCTCTGGGCCACCCTGATCCTGCCTGCTGCCTGTTGGGCTGCTGCTGCTGCTAAGTTGCTTCAATCGTGTCCGACTCTGTGCGACCCCACAGACGGCAGCCCACTAGGCTCCCCATCCCTGGGGTTCTCCAGGCAAGAACACTGGAGTAGGTTGGCATTTCCTTCTCCAATGCATGAAAGTGGAAAGTGAAAGTGAAGTCGCTCAGTCATCTCCAACTCTTAGCGACCCCATGGACTGCAGCCTACCAGGCTCCTCCGTCCATGGGATTTTCCAGGCAAGAGTACTGGAGTGGGGTGCCATTGCCTTCTCCGCCTGTTAGGCTGGATTCCCTCTTTCTCCCTGCGGCTGGTTTGTCCACAAAGCCTGGGTCATCCCTCCGGGCAGCTGAGCTATCTGCAGGATTCAGTTGGGCCTAACTGTAGTGGATGCTGTCGTCAGGCAGACAGATAATCGTCCTCCCCTCCTGCTCCCACCCCACCACCTATTCTTTTAGGAGAGAAGTACCCATGCCCCCAGCTGCTGGTGATGTTGGCATCTGCCAGCCTCAAGAGAGTCTATCTCAGGAAACCACTGGAGGCCGTGTCCCCTCCCTAGGGCAGTCAACATCTAACACTGGTTAATTGTTGTTGTTCAGTCACTCAGTCGTGTCCAACTCTTTGAGACCCCATGGACTGCAGCAGGCCAGGCTTCCCTGTCCTTCACTATCTCCCACAGTTTGCTCAAACTCATGTCCATTGAGTCAGTGATGCCATCCCACCATCTCATCCTCTGCCGTCCCCTTCTCTTCCTGCCTTCAATGCAGGGGTATAAAAGCCTGTTCCCTCGGCCAGAAAGATGGGCCATAGACTTGACAGTGACTTTGTCTACCCGGTGTGGCTCCCTTTGCCCCCTTACAGGTGCTGATTCGAGAGTGTGCCCTGCTAAATGCTCTACAGGCAAATTTGTCTAAGATTCGGCTTCCCTGGGGGCCCTACGTGTGACATTAACCAGGTGAGTCAATCACCTGGATGGTTCAGTCTACCCCTGAGATACTCTGCCTCATCTCATTTGGAGTTCCGTGGAATTCTGCAAATAATCAAGGGGTCCACTTTGTGTACCCATTTTATGATGCCTAATTAACAAGCCCTTCTTTGAGGCTGTATAAAAGTCTTCAGCATTTCAAGTCCAGTTTAATATGGAAATGATAAGGGTTGGGGGTGTAGCAGACAGAATTACAGCCAGCCTAAGATCTCCACGTCCTAGCCTTGGTAGTTGTGAATGTGTTACCTAACATCACCAAAGGGACTGCTGCTGTGACTAAAGGCTTTGAGTTGAGGCATTTTACTGGGTGTGGGCCCAATGTAATCACATGAGTTCTTCTTTTTATTATTAATTAATTAATTGGCTGTATCAGCTCTTTATTGTGGCATGGGGGATCTTTTAGTTTCGGCATGTGAGATCTAGTTACCGGACCAGGGATCAAAGCCAGGTCTCCTGCATTGGGAGCGCGGAGACTCAGCCACTGGGCCACCAGGGAAGTCTGCTCCTAAAAGTGGAGGGCCTTTCCTGGCTGTGGTCAGAGGGAGGTGTGATTATGGAAGGAAAGCAACCGGAGAGGGGACACTGATGGCTCTACAGGCAGAGAGGGGCTTGCACGTCAGCTCTGGAAGCCGGAAAAGGCACCAGTGCGCACACCACCCTAGGACTTCCAGAAGAGAACGCCCTGCGGACACTTAGACTTCAGTCCAGGGGGACCCGTGTTGGACTTTTAACCTACAAAATTGTTGGATAATAAATCTGCGTCATTTTAAGCCACTGAGTGTGTGGTGATTTGCTGCAACAGCAAGAGAAAACTCATACGGGAGAAAGAGAGACTCAGGAGAAAGGAAAAGGTGTCTTCACTTGTTTCCAAACTGCAGCTCTCCACTCCCCTTGTGTGCTGATTCGGGCTCCCGCTCAGGAATGTTTCATATTTTTCTTGAAAATAACTAGGGTCAACACTGGGTGGCAGGAACAAACCCATACAACAGTCTAAAATCAACAACTTACACCTTCTTTAGAAAGAAGAATACTATTCTCATGTTCTAGGAGCCAACATGAGCCCGATCGATCAATCCCAACTATCCACAGCCAAGAGGCGGACGAGTTCAGTTATAAATGAGTGGGACTCTGGTTGGTTGTCACTTCAACTTCTAAATGAAAACAGAATGCAGGGCGTGTGTGTTCAGTCCCTTGGTGGAGGAGGTAAGGTCCCACATGCCTCAAGGTCAAAAAACCAGAACATTAACAACAGAAGCAATATTGTGACAAATTCAATAAAAACTTTAAAAATGGCCCACATTAAAAAATATATATATAAATATATAATGGTAATAGCTTCCTACTTCCATAAAGGCATAATTAATAATTCTAAGTAATAGTTTTTACCATTTTTTAATTTTGAGTCAAAGAAGAGGTTCTTTTGACACAATGTTATGCAGTGTTAATCCTGACTAAATAATAATTTTGTGACAGAGTTATCTTTCAGTAGTATCTATTTATTTTTTAAAAGACAAGAGCATACCTTTTGAAATATTCTGTGGAAAATATGCTTAAAGCTAATGGAATAGGTACATAAACATGAACTCAGCAGCTCTCCTAAACAAGAGTAGAAATCATCATTTGAATGCATGTGTTGGGACCATTCTGGAGTTTAATTTGCATGGCTCACTATCTTAAAAAGGAGCAGAGAAATTTATATCAAGTTGATAGGTGTGAGATAACCTGAGTACAGAATTCTTCTCCCTGGGTAGAAGGACAAATAGACTATGTAGAGCTGCAGAATTTAACCTCACTTTGGCTTATATGTTCAAGTATGCCCTTATCTGCCATCAAGAAGGGATGGATGGGGAATTCACGGCATTAAACCCCCCAAAACAGTACCATTCAAGACAATAACTGGCATTGATTATATAACCTGAAAGATCAGATCACTGGGCTTCCCTGGTGGCTCTGAGGTAAAGAATCCCCCTGCCAATGTGGGAGACACGGATTCAATCCCTGATCCGGGAAGATGCCACATGCCAACTGAGCCCTCATGCCATAACTATTGAGGTTGTGCTCCAGAGTCCAGGAGCTGCAACTACTGAGCCCACAGCAGCAACTGCTGAAGCCTGCACGCCCCAGACACGCCTGTGCTTCACAGTAAGAGAACCATTGCGATGAGAAGCCCACGCACCGCAGTTAGAGAAAAGCCCACGCAGCACGCAGACCCAGTCCAGCCGAAAATAAATAAATAAAAGTTAAAAAAAAAAAAAAAAAAAGAGAGAAAAAAAAAATAGTCATACACTCTTATACCACTGAGAGAAAAAGAAAAACTGGCCGGGGTTGGGGGGCAGGGGGAGGGGGGTGTCGCGGGGAGGAAGGACACTGGATTTTGTCAAGGAAATAGCCAGGAACACACATTGTGGGGACCCAACCTATTTCTGCTATCTGTACAAGGAGACGCAGTAATTTTCCATCACGGTAAGTGGGACTAACGCCTCTCACAGACTCCAGTGTTTTGTGTTAAAATAAGCTATTCCTCTGTTTTCATCAGAAGCACCTGAAAGCTACCAAAAGAGAGCAAACTCTAAAGCTTAAGCTCTTTCCCAAATGAGTGGGACAGCCAGCCACTCCCCCACTGATAAGACTATCTCCAGGCAGACCACATCCAGCCCCCGAGACCGTTGGCTACACCCTCCTCTATCAGCCACCCTGCCCGGCCTGGTCACCTTCTGATGGTTCTCAGAAGAAAGACCAGGCAGTTGGCCTCTGAAGTTGGGAGTTCTGAAAGCCCAGTTTGAAGATGTATGGAAATTCACATTTCTTAATAGTTGGTTCTGGTCAAATATGTTTAAAATGTTCTAAAATAAAGCAGTATCCCTTGAAAGCAAGCCTACTTCCAAACTCTCTAGGGGCCATGGGGAAGTCCATTCGAATGGCAGGACAGCTCTCAGAGGAAGGGTCAAGGAGGAAGGGATCAAAACAAGCCTAAATGAAGGATAGGACAACCTCTACCGACTGGAGAAATGGAGTCCAGAGAAAAGGAGACACAGACACACACAGACACACACAGACACACACACACGCCATCACGTTTCCCTTCATTCTGGGCCAATCACGAAAGGGGAAGAGATTTTTCTCTCTCAAGTAGAGCAGGGAGACCAAAGAGTCTACAAGAGCAGGGAGGGCTGGTGGGTTCAATCAGAAATCCTTCAATCAGGACTGTCAAAGAAAAGCAGCTACACGAGAAGAGGTCAGTAACAGAATCTTAACTACAGGTCCTCTGAGGGGCTGTGTCTAAGTCAGGCATGAGGTCAGGGAAGAGTTCCAAACCTAGAGTGTTGTAAATGAGGGGGGAAAAGCTAAAGCTTTCTCTTGAAATCTATTAAAAACTAGCATCAAACTATGACGATGAAGATAAAATCTGTGATAAAGTACCTCACTCATCATATACGTGTATACTCAATCATATCTGACTCTTTGCAAACCCATGGACTGCAGCCCACCAGGCTCCTCTGTCCATGGAATTTTCCAGGCAAAAATACTAGGTAGCCATTTCCTACACTGGGGCATCTTCCCAGCCCAGGGATTGAACCCACCTGTTTTGTGTCTCCTGCATTAGTAGGCAGATTCTTTACCACTGCACTGCTGCTGCTGCTGCTGCTGCTAAGTTGCTTCAGTCGTATCCGACTCTGTGCGACCCCTGAGACGGCAGCCCACCAGGCTCCCCCGTGCCTGGGATTCTCCAGGCAAGAATACTGGAGTGAGTTGCCATTTCCTTCTCCAGTGCACTACTTAGGTCAAATAGTAAGAATGTGTATTTCTTTAAACCTTGCTCTTAATTGTATACAACTTCAATGGTTAATTGATAGTCATGATTTGTCACTTTTATAAATATTTTACTAATATCATCATGTAGAAGCATAACAGAATGCATCCCATGCTAAACTCTGTTACCCAGACCTAAGCATTTGGGTCTCAACATCACAGGCAGTGCCAGGACACCCTTCAGAAGAAATCAAAGCCTATGCGGAGGCAGTCTTGCATGTTCTATAAAGTGAAAGTAAATGCCAAGAACCAGTGAGAAGTCAAAGAAATATTAGAAAGAGTATGATGAATAAATTGAGCATATGTATACAAACCAAATATTTAAGCAATAAAAACTAATTACATAGATGTACAACGACATAAATGAATCTGAGAAACACATCAAGTTAAAAAAAAATCACAAGTTGAAAGTTGTAAGAGCAATCACTCCCACTCTGTCAATGAGAGTAAGCCAGATTAGCTACAAAGGCACAGTTTTTAAAATATATCAGGGAGCTGAGGATGCAAAGAAGTATAAACGTGTCAAGCCCATCCCCAAAGGAAAAAAAAAGGCCAAGAGTAGCTTTCATTCCTATCAAAATGGCAGGGAGAACAGGAATCCACCATAAACAGGAGTTAAGGAAAAACTACCAAAATTTTAATCAGGCTAATGGCCACATGTGGACTGCTATATGGATTCGAATTCCAAGGAGACTCAGCCTCAGAGTAGGTCTGTACCACCAGCCAACTCTTCCCTGTGGATCGTCACCAAATACAGGCAAGAATCCACCAAAAGCTTGGGATGGGGCAGGACACTTAAGAAAGATCTGCCCTGACACTTATGGGACCTTTCCCAAGGATAGGGCAGGGGTCAGAGCGTAGGAAAATGAGAAGAATTTATCTCAGGCACTTCAAGCTTTTACACAGGGCACTATAGCAGCCATGCATACAGCTGGGCAGAATGAGATATCCTAGGTACAGATGCAGGGACAAGACTGCAAATAAAGCTCTCCAGTATCCCAAAAAGCTGGCATTTTGCCTGAAAAACAAATCTCCCACAGCTCAGTGAGCTGGTGCTGAGCTGTGGAGCATTAAGAGTTTTTAATAAGGATTCAGATCCCAGTCCCTGCTAAAGGGAAAGTTCTTATTCTTCCCTCAAAATATCTGAAGTCAGTGATTAAATGAATGTAACTAAAGCTTCACCAAAGGTCACACCCATTTCAATTACAAACGAGAATGACTCAGCCCACACACTGCTGGCCTAAAAGAAGTCCATGCCCTTTTAAGTTACTGAAGCCTCTGCAATTCTTTTACACACAATATCTAGCATGCAATCAAAAATTATGAGGAACACAAAGAAGGGAGAAACTGTAAGCCCCAGTCAAGAGAAGAAACAGCCAAAAGAAGTGGACCCAGAGATGATATACTGCCATCGTAAGGCAAGGACTCTAAAATAACTACCAAAAAACAAAAAATGTGTTAAAGGATCCAGTAGAAATTATGGACACAAACAAATTTTCAGCAGAAGAATGGAAACTGTTTTTCTTAACTCGTGTTTAAAAACTAGTTTTTCAAACACAGGAATGCTCAGAACAAAAAGTAAGGCATCAAAGAGGGCTCGTCATAGACAGGACACAGCAGAGAAAAAGGTCAGTAAACTTGAAGACAGACCAGCAGGAATTGTTCAAACTGAAACACAAAGAGAAAAAAAAAATAAAAACAATTATAAAAATCCAAGATGTATGGGACGATATAATATGGTATCAGGCATCATTAATGAAGTTCCAGGCAAGGAGAGAGAATGGGACAAAAATTTTTAGAAGAAATAATGGATGGAAAGTTACTAAAACTTCAAGATATCAATCTACAGATCCAAGAAGCTTTAGTAAATCTAAAGCAGGATCCCTATAAGAAAAACCACATCTCTGTATGTCTTCATTCAATTGTTGAAAAAAAAAAAAAAAAGTCAGCTGGAAAAAAAAAAAAATCACCCATTACATACAGGGGGAAATAGAAAATGTAAAACTAACTTATCTTAGAAATTAAAGAGGCCAGAAGACAATGGGCCAACATCTTCAAAGTTCTGGTAGGAAAAAAAGAAACTGTCAAACTAGAATTCCACATCCAGTGAAAATATCCTTTCAAAATGAAGGCAGAAACACTGTCAAAACAAAAACTAAGAGAGCTTGTCACCAGCAGACCTGCACACAAGAAATGCTAAAAAGTACTCTGGCCCAAGAGAAATAATGCATATTAAAGAAATAAAGAGTACCAGAAATGGTAGATATGTGAGAATAAATACAAAATTCTATTTGAAATTATCACTTTTTCATATATGTACAAGTGTATGTGTCTTTTAGATTTTATATATGTGTACAGGTTTTGTTTTAAAGTATATTCATTATATATATATTTATTTACATTTATGTTTCTTTTAAATACTACTTACCACTTTTAAATAATAACATTATTGGGTTTGTATCATACACAGATATAAACTATATAAGAATAAGAATCAAAGGGTGAAAGAAGTGGAACCATAATATTATAAGTTTCTCATATTAGTTTTGAAGTTCAACATTACTATTTGGAGGCAGACTATTAAAGAGTAAAGATGCATATTCTAATTTCTCAAACAACTATTAAAAAAAATACAAAGAAATATAGCCCACATTTTTTAAAGGAAATAAAATAGAATGCTAAAAATAGGCAATTCATCTAAAAGGAGGCAAGATAGAAAGAAGAAAAGAGAAAAAAACAGATAAATAGAAAACAAATACCACAATGATAAACTTTAACCACTGGTCCTAGGATAGAGGCAAAGTTTGAATGTGGACTATCGTACCCATATTAAATTTCCTGAAGTGGATACTAATGCTGTGTGTGTATAAGAGAATATCCTTTCTTGTAAGAATTACATGCAGAAAAATATGGATATAAAGAGCATGACATCTGAAACTTATTCTTCAACAGGTCAGAAAAGGGAAGGAGAGAGGAGGGAGGGTGAGCTTTTTAAAATAAAAGATTTTCATTAGTTTTTTATATTAAGAAAATTTTACTTATATGTATTTTTTAAATATTTATATGTATTTATTTGGCTGTGCCAGGTCTTAGTTGCAGCACTCAGGATCTTTAGTTGTAGCATGCTAACTCTAAGTTGCAACATGCGAATCTAGTTCCCTGATCAGGGATTGAACCTGGGACCCCTGCACTGGGACCATGGAGCCTCAGCCACCAGACCACCAGGGCAGTCCCTTCAAATTTTTTATATAGAAAAATAAGCCAAACTAAATGCAGGTCAGGAAGCAACAGTTAGAACTGGACATGGAACAACAGACTGGTTCCAAATAGGAAAAGGAGTATGTCATGACTGCATATTGTCACCGTGCTTATTTAACTTCTAAGCAGAGTACATCATGAGAAACGCTGGGCTGGAAGAAGCACAAGCTGGAATCAAGATTGTCAGGAGAAATATCAATAACCTTAGATATGCAGATGACACCACCCTTATGGCAGAAAGTGAAGAGGAACTAAAAAGCCTCTTGATGAAAGTGAAAGAGGAGAGTAAAAAAGTTGGCTTAAAGCTCAACATTCAGAAAACGAAGATCATGGCATCTGGTCCCATCACTTCATGGGAAATAGATGGGTAAACTGTGGAAACAGTGTCAGACTTTCTTTTGGGGGGTTCCAAAATCACTGCAGATGGTGATTGCAGCCATGAAATTAAAAGACACTTACTCCTTGGAAGGAAAGTTATGACCAACCTAGATAGCATATTGAAAAGCAGAGACATTACTTTGCCAACAAAAGTACATCTAGTCAAGGCTATGGTTTTTCCAGTAGTCATGTATGGATGTGAGAGTTGAACTGTGAAGAAGGCTGAGCGTCGAAGAATTGATACTTTTGAACTGTGGTGTTGGAGAAGACTCTTGAGAGTCCCTTGGACTGCAAGGAGATTCAACCAGTCCATTCTGAAGGAGATCAGCCCTGGGATTTCTTTGGAAGGAATGATGCTAAAGCTGAAACTCCAGTATTTTGGCCACCTCATGCGAAGAGTTGACTCATTGGAAAAGACTGATGCTGGGAGGGATTGGGGGCAGGAGGAGAAGGGGACGACAGAGGATGAGATGGCTGGATGGCATCACCGACTCAACGGACATGAGTTTGAGTGAACTCCGGGAGTTAGTGATGGACAGGGAGGCCTGGCGTGCTGCAATTCATGGGGTTGCAAAGAGTCAGACATGACTGAGCGACTGAGCTGAACTGAAACAACCTATTATTGGGGAATGCATGCATTCAACAAGCTTGAGGGTAAAAAGGCGAGGCATTAATAATGACTAGCTTAGGTACTGATGACCTCAGGGAGTGGCAGGAAGATGGCCCAGGGCTGAAACCCAGAGGATGTAATACTCAGAAGCCCTGATATTAATGTGGTTCTTGAGTGAGTGGCAGTTTCATGGGTGCTCTTTATAATATTTTATTTCAAATGTGCACGTGTGTTACATATAATCTTCTGTATCAATCTAATACTACATTTTTTAAACAGGGGGTAAACAGAAGAAACAGATCATCCAGTTTATAAAAATTAGTTTGAATTGAGACTAACTTTTATATTTAGTGAAGAACTAAACAAAAGCATTAAGATGGTGCCCAGCTCTTACTTGAATCAACTGACATTTTATCAGATTCAAATTTCTGGGTGTATCTAATTAAAGCATCTATTGAATTTTGGGCTCAGTCATGTCCAACTCTTTGTAACCCGATGAACTATAGTCCACGAGGCTCCTCTGTCCATAGGATTTTCCAGGCAAGAATACTGGAATGGGTTGCCATTTCTTCCTCCAAAGGATCTTTCTGACCCAGGGATGGAACCTGAAACCTCCTGTGTCTCCTGCATTGGCAGTTCGGATTCTTTACCACTGAGCCACCTGGAAAGACCATAAGCATCTATTGACCACCATCATTTTCCCTTTTCTAACAACCTCATCTACAAAACAAGGAGCACATTTCCTTGAAACCCTTAATTTAAGTTCTCTTGCTAAGAAATAATAACTCTGCTTTGAATAAATTATGTGCAGCATTGTACTGCAAAAGAAAAATCTCCAGGTTATGTAGATACCTGCTTCCCTGATGGCTCAGCGGAGTAAAGGATCCACTTGCAATGCAGGAGACACAGGAGATGCCATGGGTTTGATCCCTGGGTTTGGAAGATGTCCTGAAGGAGGAAAATGACAACCCACTCCAGTATTCTTGCCTGGAGAATCCCACGGACAGAGGAGCCTGGTGGGCCACAGTCCAGGGGGTCACAGGAGTCATTCACAACTGAGCAAGCAAGCACGCATGTAGATACAGCCCATTAAATAACTGACCATCATCACTCCATTATAGGAACCTACAGGAGTCCTTTTTGCATAACGTGATGTCACTAGCTAAGAGAAAACAGTGAAATATAAGTAGTCGATAGAATTCTTAAGAATCCTATTATATAAATTCAAGTGTCCAAAGTCAAGACCCACCCCCCCCCCCCCCCCACCCCCCCCCCCCCCCCCCCCCCCCGGTCACAAACCCTATAAAATGTACAATTATTCTAGGTGCTGGTGGTTGTTGGGTAACCTTCATATATATCACAGAGTGCTTTGTTTGTTTAAAGTGTTTAGTTAAAAATTACAGAAAAAAAAAATAGAAGTCTTGGTTAGTGAAGAGAACATCCCAACTCTGTCATTAGTTTCTAAGTAGCCATGAAAATCTTTGATTTCTTCTGTTTCAACTGATGCATTTGAAAAAGGATATTTGATTCTGAATTACATTATAATCAATGTTTCTAAGGCAAATGTTCTATGCTGCTGCTGCTGCTGCTAAGTCGCTTCAGTCGTGTCCGACTCTGTGCGACCCCATAGACGGAAGCCCACCAGACTCCCCCGTCCCTGGGATTCTCCAGGCAAGAACACTGGAGTGGGTTGCCATTTCCTTCTCCAATGCATGAAAGTGAAAAGTGGAAGGGAAGTTGCTCAGTCGCGTCCGACTCCTAGCGACCCCATGGACAGCAACCTATCAGGCTCCTCTGTCCATGGGATTTGCCAGGCAAGAGTACTGGAGTGGGGTGCCATTGCCTTCTCAGAAATGTTCTATAAGATATTATTAATTATACATTTTATTAAAGTTCCCAACTTTACAAAATGAAAAACCAAAGCACACAGAAGTTGTTTCTCAGTGTGTTTCAATTTTACCATTATTTCATTAAATGATAAATATTTACTGAGAGCCTGCTATGCACAAGGTACTACTATAAATGCTGGGGGAATACGAGTGAACAAAACAAAGAGTCCCTATCCCCATGGAATTTATATGTGTTGCTTGCGTGCTCAGTCACTTCAGTGTCCGACTTTCTGTGACCCAGTGGACCATGGCCCGCCAGGCTCCTCCGTCCATGGGATTCTCCAGGCAACAGTACCGGAGTGCATTGCCATTTCCTTCTAAATGTGTTAATCACGCATAATGAATGCGTTATCTTTAGGTATTATAAGACAGTACCCTCTACTAGATAATAAAGGATTTCCAATCTAAAAGGGAGACATTATTATTGGAAATCACACTTTTGTTTATGGGGGACAGTCTCTTGTTCCATCTTCAAGGCAAACAGGACTCCAGTTCCAATGACTACCAATTATTTACCAGTTATTTCAGAGGGGAGGAGCCAAAGAAAGAAAAAAAGGAGAAGAAAGAGGAAGTAACGAAGGGAAGGAAGGCAAGGGGACGACAAGAGAGAAGAAAACATAACTTTTTTTTAAAGAATCACCAATGGACTTCTCAGTGAGGAGAAATTTAAGAACGCTATCGCAATCTCAGCTTCAGCTCTAGTAACATCTCCAAACTGTCCGTGGTTACAGCATAGGAGCAGGGGACAGTCAACTCCAAGATCTGAGCATTGCTCCCCTGGCCTCAAGGGGTGCTCCTGGAAACAAGAACATCATGTGCACCCCAGTTCATCTCCTCCTTTCTGCCCTGGTGATGAAGAGACTATGAAAGGTCAATACTTTAGGACCAACGACTTTTGCTTTTTTTCCCCTCAAATTTTCAACTCTAAAGTGGGCTCTGTGTGTGTATGTCATAGAGAAAGAAATTGATAATGTTCACGGATCTTTTCAAATGACTATTCTGGGGGTGTGAGTCTGAGGACACTGCAGAGAGTCTCTGATGAGCCAGCCCTCAATAAGTGCAAGGAATAGCGAGACATCTCAATAGCACTACAACCAACCTCCTCCCTTTCCCCTAAACACCCATGGAATGCTGTCACTTTGGACCAGCCCTCTATAAGTCTAATAAAAGCTGCCCAAAGGTAAACAGCCCTGCCCTAACTGGCAAAGACTGGAGAGCTGCTCTAGGTGGACTTCTAGTTGTTTTCTTTCTGTCTTCTCCATTCTGAGATGGTAGCTCCAAAAATGGAAATGAAATCCAGTCCCTGCTTCTTGGAGGTTTCCTCTGTTCTTGCTCAGGGTCTGGATAAAAGGGGCAAGGGCAAAGCTGCTCCTCTGTTTCAACCGCAGGCTGCATGGTTCCACATTTTTTCAGCCCTAATATGCTATTCTTGTCATGCTTGCCTCATAACCCCCAAACTCCCTCCTCCACAGGTTCTCAGAAGGGGGGACCAGCGTCCTTGGGAGGCTATTGCTCTAATAATGCATGCTAAGTTGCTTCAGTCATGTCAGACTCTTTCTGAATCTATGGACTGTAGCCCACCCAGGATCCCCTGTCCATGAGATTCTCCAGGCAAGAATACTGGAGTGGATTGCCATGTCTTCCTCCAGGGGCTCTTCCCCAGGGAAACCGACATCTCTTACATCTCCTGAATTGGCAGGTGGGTTCTTTACCACTAATGTCACCCGGGAAGCCCTTCTCTAATAATGCTAAATCGCTTCAGTCGTGTCCGACTCTGTGCGACCCCTTCCCTGGGATTCTCCAGGCAAGAATACTGGAGTGGGTTGCCAATTCCTTCTCCAATGCATGAAAGAGAAAAGTGAGAAAAGTGAAAGTGAAGTTGCTCAGTCATGTCCGACTCTTAGCGACCCCATGGACTGCAGCCCACCAGGCTCCTCTGTCCATGGATTTTCCAGGCAAGATTACTGGAGTGGGGTGCCATTGCCTTCTCCGTCTCTAATAATAGGTACCATCTAATGAGTAGATGGTACATATCAGATGCTGTACTAAATATACTTCTTTTAATCTTCACAACATTTAACAGTTGATATTATTAATCCCATTTAACAGACTGGGAAACTAAGGCTTAGAAGAGTCAAATTATGTGTCTAGGGTCATACTTCAGGGCAGAATCTTGGGATCTGTCTTGCCAAAATGCACACACACCTGTGACCACTATTCTACACATGGAGGAGGTGCAGCCCGGACCATCAGAAGGGTCACAGGCTTTGCTGCCTGAGCCCCACCACTAATTAGTGTATGACCTTAGGTAGTTGCTTCCCAAGCCTCTGTCACTTCATCTTCAAGTTGGGAATAACCATTCTACCCGGCCTTTCTTCCAGGGTTGAAGACAGTATCAATACCTGTTGCTGTATTCCAGGAAGTCCACTTCCCTGTCCATCTGCTCAAGGTCAGAAAGGAGAGGTGGGGTGGAGAAGAGTTGCAGGAAAAGGAGGTCTAAAACTGAGTTTAGAAGTTATATGTCTTATTTTCAAATTTCATATTTGCCTTCGTGTGACAGAATGGAGAAGCCCAGAGTCTAATGTTTAAAAACGGAACTCTGTTAATATTAAAGTTATCCAGACATGAAATTTACCAAAACAGGCAACCACATAGTATATGCTCAATAAATAACTGAGGAACGGCAAAAGGAGGGCAGACAATGAGCAAAACAAAACTGGCATTCTGTCTTGATCTCTGTTAGTCTTCTGGCATTTCATTTCCCAAGCATGTGACTAATTGGTTCTCTGAGACTCTGTCAAATTATTTTCACTCTGGCATTACCAACAGTAATGAACTTAAAAGCAATACAGGGACAAATATTCTTGCCAAAGCATAATATTCTATAGTTTGAATGGCCCTATGATTTTTTGCAACTGAGGCTTCGTGCTGCGATGAGCCTTCTTTCCTTGAAATCTGAAATCACCTAATTGAAGTGACGCTCATGGACACCAAAGATACACGTACACGTAGAGCCGATCTAAAAATGAAGCTGCTGACAGTAGCTAGCAAAATCCCAGTGCACATGTTTATTCCTACAGCCATCCATTAACACCGACACAGAAAAAAAAATCCCTAACAACCTGCTAGTGAGGACTTTGGGGAACTCTTGGAAGAAACACACACAGAGATGAAGAAGTAGAAATGAATTTATGATGGTTTAGTAAAAAGCAATGTTTGAAAAGAAGAAAATCAAAGATGGTGAGTAATAACTGGAGGGGACCCCTAACCATCCAGTGGGGATTTGTGTTAGAGAAGATGAAATATTCATGATTCTACGTGTAGCACACTTGTGGCTAAAGCTGTGCAAAGCAATCACAAAGTTAATCCACTTTCTCCACTCTTAACCTTGCAAAAAGAGCAAAGATGGCAATACGGATCCGCTGAAAACTTTGTTAACATTAGGAACATAGTGAACACTGTCTGGGGGACCCCCTCTAATGAAAGCCGCCATTAGAAGAATGGCGTTTCTGTTCAGCCATAGGGAATCATCAAGTCAGTGGCGAAATGTGTTACGACTCTGCTGCAAACTCTGGCCCCTCGCTCCAGTTCCCCAGGTCTGTAAGGACCAGAGGATTACTCTGGATGAAGGCACGGAGAACAGAAGCAGCAACAACAGGGCATTTCTCGGATCATTCGGAAAGCCCCTCCATACCCTGACCCTCCAGCCCTCTGTCCCCTCGAGAGATTCCACCAACTAGTCTCAAAGGTACACCAAAGTTAAAGCCTCTGGGAGAGACCTGAGCATTTTGCATAGTCAGAAATGGAGGGGCTGACTGAAAGAAAGGCCAGGGGAGGCGGGAGCTTATATCTGAGATATCTCTCCTGACCTGTTCTAACTCAATCCTGTTAAAATTGTTCATCATGGCACAGTGTTCAGATGCAAAATGCTTCCCGTCAGAGTCAGAGGGCTTTAAGTAAATAGTATTACACTGTCATCCATTTCTGACTGAGACAGCATTTGGAATATCAAACATCAGGCACAAAATCAGAGCCTATTAATACTTATCAGAGACACAAGTAAATACACATACAAAGTTTTAATGAACCCTACCCAATAGAAGCAGAAAGCGTTATCATGTCCCATAATAACCAGGATACAGCAAAAGCAAAGAACCCCCAATAAATATATTGCTTTTTTTAAAATGGTGGTGGGGAGTAGTAGCTACAAGTTTCATTGAGCATCAGATACCAAGAATTACATAAGAAGTTGCATTGCAAATGTTGGACCCAATAAGAGCAAATGAAATTGATTCTGGAATGTGGTTAAACTACTTTATCTAATACTATTAATAAGAAGATCCCTCATTAGTTGGCAGTAGGATAGTTGCTACCAGCCAATCTGATTTTCCTGAAAACAGAGAAGACATGCATGTACTTTTTTTTTTTTCCAGTTAAAGCTCTAAAGTCCCCAAGTATTGTTTCTGGATTCAGAAATTACCATGCAGTGTCATACTCTTCCTGAAAACAGGCCTACAGTCTCCTTTTAAACCTGTTTGCAAATATCAGGAAGGGGTGGGAAAAGTGTTTGCTTGGAACATTTTTTTATTGAAACTTTTTTTAAAACAGTGAAGCGTTTAGAAACCTGACCGTAAATCAGAAATTGGTGACCAAGAGTGAACATCTAAAGGGAAATGGAAAATGAAATTATCCTTCCAGGCCACATGGGGTGGCCTACACTTTG
Organism: Tragelaphus eurycerus; assembly: GCA_935064755.1. Taxonomy (NCBI): domain Eukaryota; kingdom Metazoa; phylum Chordata; class Mammalia; order Artiodactyla; family Bovidae; genus Tragelaphus; species Tragelaphus eurycerus. Next base: position 16,386,232 of record CAKXYN010000039.1, on the reverse strand, counting down.
AGACCTCAACCAACCAAGATTTCTCGATATTCAGCAAAGACGTGTAGAAGATTTAGGAAGCTTAACATGATGCCTTTACAGCTCTTGAATAGGAAAGGAAGCCAGCTCTGTGGATCCCCTCTGTGGATCTACCTCCTTCCCGCTTCCTACAGAAGGCTACATCTGGGCTGGAGTGCTATTCCCCAAACTCTAGGAGTCGGGCCAGCGCCAAGAATCAGCCACCTGCCAAAGTGCCACTCAACCCTCGGAAGCAACAAGGCGGATACACCTTCCAAGTGTCCCCCCTCTGCCCTGTCCTCCACTCCTAGAGCCCGACCCAGAACTGCATTATCTCTGGGGACGGACCAGCAAACAGATCTTTGAAAGAAAAGAAAAAAAAAAAGGTGGTGGTGGTGGGGGTGTCTGTATTATATAACGATATACAACAGATAAGGCTTCTAGAAAACGAAAGTATCGAGGGGAGGGTCAGGGATCGAGGGAGTGCAGGCGTCGGGGAAGCTTTCGCCACCACTTACTCGAAGGCGAAGAAGAGTCCGCTAGTGACCAGGATGAGGACGAGGGTCAGGTAGAAGACGCCCGTCTGCCGGGCCATCATGATCCTCCCGTTGCAGAAGAACTTGTTTCTTCCCGGGAAAACCTCCCATTTCCTCCGGGCCGCGATTTTCTTCTTCTTGTGGGGCGACTCCATGGGGGAGGAGCTGTGGGTGCTGATCTGACTGTACTCGCAGTCTTTCATGGGCCCGCCGCCGCCGGGAGGCATCCACGAGGGCAGCCGGCTGGGGGCGCACACCCCCAGCAGCCCCCCGGCCGCGCGGGCCCCGCCGAGCCACGACCGCCGCCGGCCGCCCGGCCGCCCCCCGAGCCTCGGTGCCGCGGCCCCTACGCGGGCTCCCGGCTCGGCGACAACTTTGCCGAGGACACCCAGGTTAACCCTTTGGGGCGCCCAGCTGTCATAGCCCGATCCCCTGCCGAGAGGGACGGGACTCGCCCGCAGCCCGAGGCGGCGGTCCTCGCTCGCTTCCAGCCCGCGTGTCGGGGCTCGGGCCCCCCGCGGGGTGCAGGGGGCTGCCCGGCTGCCCCTCGGTGGGCCGCGCGCCCGCCCCCTCGCGCGGCCGCTCGCTCGGCCCCGCTGCCCCCGGCCCGCGGGCCGCGCCTGGGCTCCGGCCCGCCGACCCCCGAGCGCTGCGCCCCGAGGGGACACGAGGCGGCGGCCCCGGCGCCGGCTTCCCCGGGAGCCACTTCTGCGCCGCGGTTCAGGTTTATTCTAATCCTTCCTCCCGGCGGCGGATCCTCCCCAGGAGAAAGCGATGGAAACTGGGAGGCCGCTCGCGGCCCCGGCAACCCCTCCCAGGGGTGGGTGGGGAAACCAAGCACGTTATTCTGTCGGGAGCGGGCTCGGCGACAGCCTGGGCGCCGCTGATCGCGCGGCGACCCCGCGCCGGCGCGCCTGGCAGCCGAACCGAGTCCGCGGCTCCCGCGTGAAGCTGCCGGGGCCGCCCGGCCCGAGGGTCGCTGCCGCGGCGGCGGGTGGCGGACTGCGCGCCCAGGGGCTCGCTGGATCGGTCCTGCCCCATAGGAGCCAGGCCCGGCACAAGGAGGGCCGCCTAGGGGCGGCGAAGCGCTTGTGTCCGGGCCGCGGGGCGAGCGCCACAGACACTTGTTTGCAAGGCTGAGCCCCGGCGCGCGCGCCGAGCTCGGAGCGGGTCCGCCTTCTCCTCCCCGCCCGGTGGGCGGTGGCCCGCGCCTCGCCCGCCGGGCTCCTCCTCCGGCCCCTCCTTCTCGCCCCGCGAAGTCCGCACGGGCACTGCCGCGCCCCCACCCCGGTCCCCACCGGCGGGCCCGGCGAGACCAGTGTCGGGGCGGGGGTGGGCACTGGGCTCCTCCAGCATCGCCCTGGGGCCACTCCAGCCGGGTACCCGCTGATCGCTCTCCCGCAGATTTCGGTCCGCTTCCCCGCTTCTCCTCCCGGTTTATTCCCGCGGTCGCAGCCGCCTCGGGGACACACATTCACGCGGCAACACGCAAACCCATTCTTGCGAGTCCCGGGGGCCCGAGGAACCGGCGCGGAGGCGTGACCCTCCCCCGGCGGGGCGCGTGGTCGGGTCGCGGTGTTGGGAGGCCGGGGGGTCTCTAATGCTGCCCGGGAAGGCGATGGGGGCGCCCGGGCGACAGGGTGGGTAGGGGCGTGCCGAGGCGGGCCAGAATCCAGGATGGGAGCTGAGGGCGGGGGGATCTCCGCCTCCCGGCCGGCTTCCAGGTTTCCGCGGGGAAGAGGGGGCAGCGAAATCGGTCTCGGTCCCCCTCTGGCCCCCGACTCCCTTCCGGAGGACAAGCCTCCGGTGGCAGCCGAATCTGCGTGGGTTGCTGCCTCCCTTGCCCTTTCTCACTTCTTCCCCATGGGCGCCCACAATTTGCTCGCTTTATTTCTCTCCCCCCGACCCCCGCGCGCTCCCACGGCGGCAGGGCCAGTTCTGGTCTCCCGCTCCAGCCGGGCGGTCCCCGCGGATCGGCGCCGGCGCTCTGCCCCAGGTTTGCAGCGGGGTCTGAGCCCTCCCGCCTCAGGCATAGCCGATGGGCCGCAGGAGCGAAGCCTGCCGGGCGGGGACGCTCGGTTTTCCGCGCCCCACTTTCCTTTCACTGCCCAGTGGGATGTGTAGTTCTTCTCTCGCGCCGCTTCTCCGAGAGAAACCTCAACTAGGGGACCAAAAAACTACAAATCCCTGCATGCTCCGCAACGAGGGCGGGAGAGGCGCGGTACTGAGCGTGCCGGTGCTCTCCGTGGGAGATGGAAACCAACAAAGGGAACGGTGTGGACGGCTGCCCCTTTCCTGTGCTGGGGCACTTCCCGCATGACACACATTCTTTATCTAATCTTCACGACAACCCTGCGAGACACTGTTGTATCCGGCTTAAAAGAACGCACAGCTACTTGCCAGAAGTCACGAAGATGGGATCGAACCCAGAGCCCTGAGAATTTCCCTTTAACATTGCCTAGGTGAGCAGTTTTCAAAGGGAGATGAGATTTGGTTTAATCAAGAGAGAAAAAGAACTGGGGCCAGTTGGGAAGAGCTTCCTGTAATGAGGAAAAAGTGGCGGGAATGGCAATTAGAATATGAAACGAAATTAGGAGTCATGAATAAAAAATATTTACAAGGGTCCATTCTAAAGCATATTGGAGGATGTGTAGGATCTTGGTTAGAAATAGGTTCAAATGGTTTGACCAATGAGCACATTTTTAATAAAGAGAGAAGTACTCTGTGGCTGTACTATTTTAAAGAAACAGATGGCAAGCCTCAGACATTTCAAATGAAACTCTCCCATACTTTCCTTTCCTTTAGCTCATGGGATCAATGGGATGTTATTCGACTTATTGCAAACACATTTTCTCCAGGTGTCCAGTTAATATACTAAATCCATTGACTTTGTGGCTTTAAAAAAAGATGACTATTCTTGTTCTCAATTAAGATCTAATTTTTTTTGGAGTCTTGGTTATACTTTTTATTTTTTATTTTAGTTATTTTTTAGTTGGAGGATAACAAATTCTGTCTTTAAAAATTATCTCTAAATTTCCCATTGCAAGCAAGTTTCTAGATAAGTTGATATGATTGTTTCCAGTTGTCTTCCTAGGAATTCCTAGCTTCTTCCTATTCCATATTTGCTCAAACTTATGGGATAGATTGAAGGCAGGAGAAGAAGGGGACCCAGAGGATGAGATGGTTGGATGGCATCAGGGTTTCAATGGACATGAGTTTGAGCAAACTCTGGGAGACAGTGAAGGATAGAGAAGCCTTGCGTGCTGCAGTCCATGGGGTCGCAAAGAATCAGACACAACTGAGTGACTGAATAACAACAATGGGGACTAAACCACCACCATGGCTATTAATTGGTCTTCCCAGGTGGCATTAGTGCTAAAGAACCCTCCTGCCAATGCAGGTGACAGGAGCCTTGGGTTCCATCCCTGGAGGAGGGCATGACAATCCACTCCAGTAGTCTTGCCTGGAGAATTCCATGGACAGAAGAGCCTGGCAGGCTGCATACAGTCTGTGGGGTGGAGAAGAATTGGACTTGACACTCACGGCACACCCTTTTCTTTCACATGATGGGGGCCCCCAAACTCCCCACCTCTGCTGCAAAGCCAGGTGAGGGTCGGGGCTGAGGGTGGGGCAGGGAGGCAGGCAGGCACGTGGAGAGGCCCCTGTCCAGGAGCCTACCTACTAAGGTGGGTTGGGAGAAGAGGAGGGAGGCTCAAAAGGGAGGTGATGTATGTATGCTGCTAAGTCGCTTCAGTCATGTCTGACTCTGTGAGACCCCATAGATGGCAGCCCACCAGGTTCCTCCATCCCTGGGATTCTCCAGGCAAGAACACTGGAGTGGGTTGCCATTTCCTTCTCCAATGCATGAAAGTGAAAAGTCAAAGTGAAGTCACTCAGTCCTGTCCAACTCCTAGCGACCCCATGGACTGCAGCCTACCTGGCTCCTCCGTCCATGGGATTTTCCAGGCAAGAGTACTGGAGTGGGGTGCCATTGCCTTCTCCAGATGTATGTATAATTATGGTTAATTTGCACTGTTGTATGGCAGAAACCAACACAACATTGTAAAGCAATTTCCCCCCATTAATAAATAAAAAATATGAAAAAGAATGTATAACTGAATCACTTTGCTGTACAGTAGAAATTACTACAGCATTGTATATCAATCATCTTCCCAGGTGGCACTAGTGGTAAAGAACTCCTGCCAATGCAGGAGACACAGAAAAGAGGGTTCGATCCCTGGGTCAGAAAGATTCCCCGGAGAAGGGCATGGCAACCCACTCCAGTACTCTTGCCTGGAGAATCCCATGGACAAAGGAGCCTGATGAGCTACAGTCTGTAGGGTCAGAAAGAGTCCGACATGACTGAAGCTACTTAGCACCCACACACAAATGTAACATCTTATGGTTCTGAAGGCTAAATCAACTATGCTTCAATATAATAAATTTTAAAAAATATAGATTCCATATTTTAATGCTATAAAGACCCAGTTGCTGCTGCTAAGTCGCTTCAGTCATGTCTGACTCTGTGTGACCCCATAGACGGAAGCCCACCAGACTCCCCCATCCCTGGAATTCTCCAGGCAAGAACACGAGTGGGTTGCCATTTCCTTCTCCAATGCATGAAAGTGAAAAGTGAAAGTGAAGTCACTCAGTCCTGTCCAACTCCTAGCGACCCCATGGACTGCAGCCTATCAGGCTCCTCTGTCCATGGGATTTTCCAGGCAAGAGTACTGGAGTGGGGTGCCATTCATTGCCTTCTCCGATAAAGACCCAGTACATCTGGAATTATAGACCAAAACATTTGTTTTGTGTGTGAGAAGATTGAGATCCAGAAAAGGCGTTACCTGCAAAAAATTCCTTGAAAATGCCTCAGAATAGCAATTTATAAACGAACCTTGAATTGAAAGAGTGCGTTATTTGATTTAAAGCTTTAGAAAACTGATAACTAGTGATTATTTAGTGCCTGTCACTTGCAAGCAGTATGATAAAAGAAGCTGAATAGGGCAGAGAAGCTATAGTCTGGTTGGGAAAACAAGATGCAGACACATGAGAAAGTAAATAATGAAAGAAAATTACATAATAAAATCACTATTATTTCTGGAATACCTTCTTGTATTAGGCAGGGTCCTGGTTCGCTATACATTTAGCTTATCAAATCAAGAGGCAATTCCCTCAGCTCAGTTGGTAAAGAATCCACCTGCAATGCAGGAGACCCCGGTTTGATTTCTGGGTCAGAAAACCTGCTGGAGAAGGGATAGGCTACCCACTCCAGGGTTCGTGGGTTTCCCTGGTGGTTCAGCTGGTAAAGAATCTGCCCGCAATATGACAGACCTGGGTTCAATCCCTGGATTGGAAAGGTCCTCTGGAGAAGGGAAAGTCTACCCTCTCCAGTATTCTGGCCTGGAGAATTCCATGGACTGTATTAGTGCCTGGGGTTGCAAAGAGTCAGACACGACTGAATGACTTTCACTTTCAACCTGATGAGGTAAGGATTATTATCTTCCTTTCCCGGAGGATAATACCAAAGATAAGAGAAGTTAGGTGATTGGTCCAAGGTTTCACAGCTGGTAAGTAACAGAGTCAGGATTGGTGGCTAGGTTTGCATGTCTGATTCCACTACACAATGGAAGAGAATATGTGTCTGACTGCCAGCTGAGGAGGGAAGAATATCTTGATTTCAGCCGAAGGAGAGATCTCTGAGACCTAGACTGTAGCAAAGTGGGGCCCCGGGACTCAGAATTTGATAGGACTCGCTAGAGTCAGACACGACTGAGTGACTTCACTTTCACTTTTCACTTTCATGCACTGGAGAAGGAAATGGCAACCCACTCCAGTGTTCTTGCCTGGAGAATCCCAGGGACGGGGAAGCCTGGTGGGCTGCCATCTCTGGGGCTGCACAGAGTCAGACACGACTGAAGGGACTTAGCAGCAGTAGCAGCAGCAGCAAAGGAGTTAGGCTCTCAAGGAAATGGGAAGGGTGGGAAAACACATGATGTTTCCAATTAGAGTGAAATCGACAAGGATTCAAGGGCAAGTAGTTTACTTGAGAGAAGATTCCGGAAAACACTGCTGAGATAATCAAGAAGTGAGCTACGGAAGGAGGAGCCCGTGAGGCTCGCCCCAAGAAGCTACCACTGTGGGCACCTGGAGCTCAGACCCTCCAGGCCAGTGTGGAAAGTGGCACAGAACCTGCCTCCCTGTTTCCCCTCTTGAGGGGAGAGGAAGCTGAGCTTTGTTATTAGCTGAGAACTCCCAGGGGCATTCACTCTTCATCTTGGTTACATGGGACCGCCCTCCTAGAGCTACCATGGCCATCACCTCTCTGAGCCCCGAGAGCTCCAAGCTGGCCCTCCCTGGAATGCTGGTGCATCTTTAATTCCGGCGGGTCTTTCCCTTGTCTCATCTGCCTCAGTGAGTCTACGGACAACACAGGTTATGTTACTCACAAAATTAGAGCTTTGTCACTTTCATCTGAGCAGCTCAACGTGTGTTAGTTGCTCAGTCGTGTCCAGCTCTTGGCGACCCCATGGACGGTAGCCCGCCGGGCTCCTCTATTCGTGGAACTTTCCAGGCAAGCATACTGGAGTGGGTGGCCAGTCCTGCTCAAAGCAGTCCGCACACCCACGTCAGTCATTCTTAGAATCCCTCCAGACAGTCAGGAGAAGGTGTGGTCTTCACAGTGAAGAGGGAGTACATTGGGATCCTCCAGCAATGATTTATATACCTTTGGAGGACAGGAGGAGTGCACCTGGGTGGTGAAAGGCCCAAGTCAAAGGGACCAGGTCCTTGAAGAACTTTGAGAATGCCAGACGATTTCTTCTGAGAGATCAGGGGTGGCAGGAAGTAATTGGTGGCTCAGATGGTAAAGAATCTGCCTACAGTGCAGGAGATCTGGGTTTGAGAAGATCTCTCCTCTGGGTCAGGAAGATCCCCTGGAGAAGGAAATAGCAACCCACTCCAACATTCTTGCCTGGAGTATCCCATAGCAGGCTACAGTCCATGGGGTCACAAAGAGTTGGACACAACTGAGTGACTGACATTGAGCTTAGGAAGTGATTGCTGAAGCTCCTATACCAAACAAAATTCCTCAGAACATCAATCAGGCAACCCAATTCCTTCCAAGCCAGAGAGTTTGCTCGGATTTGTACATGTACTCCACACATCTGGGAACATCTTGTGTCAAAACATGTAAGATGTTTAAAGTAATAAACTCAGCACCGCAAGACAAAACTGGATGAGGCAGAAAAAATTTAATCCAAAATGTCCTTATAATTTCCCCAGTGACTTTTTCTTGGCTCTTCTAATGCTAAAAAATTACTTTTTCGGATTTTAATAAAAGCAATAAACATGCATTGGAAACCATTGTGTTACAAAACATTATCTTACACATAAATACGAAAAATGTAAAAGTTGCTCAAATTCCCATCACTTTACGATAACAGTCATTAAGGCTTTGTTGACCATCCTTATGAAATTCATTTTATGCACACACATACATATATCTATCACTTAACAAAAATGGAATCAAGTCACATGTGCTATTCATCCTTTCTGCTTTTTTGAAGTGTGGTATTTTTTCCTTTCATCCTCAATCCCCACTCTTTCCCAAATAACCAATGTTAACAACTTAGTATATATCTTTCCTGAGGTTCATATAATTATAGGCAAACATACATGGGGCTTCCGAGGTGGCTCTAGTGGTAAAGAACCTGCCTGCCAATGCAGGTAGGCGTTAAGAGATGCGGGTTCAATCCCTGGGTCAGGAAGATCTGGAGGAGGGCATGGCAACCCACTCCAGTAATCTTGCCTGGAGAATCCCATGGACAGAGGAGCCTGGCGGGCTGCAGTTCATAGAGTCTCACAGAGTCGGACACGACTGAAGCAACATAGCGTGCACACATGCATACACACGTATATGCAGTCCATAATCCAATTTCATCAAATGTCTGAATGATGCTCTTTATAGTTGATCTTTCCTAGTTCGAGATCCAGCCCAGGTTCATATCTAGCAGTTACTCCTTTAATATGAAACAGTTCCACCTCCTTTTAATTTCTTGATCTTGACGTTTTGGGATTCCCTTGTTGCTTAGTCGGTAAAGAATTTGCCTGCGATGTAGGTAGACCTGGGTTCAATTCCTGGGTCGGGGAGCTCCTCTGGAGAAGGAAATGGCAACCCACTCCAGTATTCTTGCCTGAGAAATACCATGGATGTAGGAGCCTGGTGGGCTACAGTCCATAGGATCGCAAAGAGTCAGACACGACTTAGCAACTAAACCACAACCAGACCACTAATTTTGTACGATGTCAGTCCATTTGGGGTTTGTCTGGTGTTTCTTCACAGTATAATCCACGTCAGGGTCTCATCAGATTTCAGCCATGGGCATGAAGTCACCTTCATGTTGCAGAAACTACAAGATATCTGTCTGGGTGACACCTGCTGCTGCTTCTGGGCCTGCAGTTCCTCACAGAATTTCAAAGACATGCTTTCAGCTGCAGGTGCAGGATAAAGCCAGATGTGCCTCCAACCCAAGGCTAAACTGACACCCCAAAGTACATGCACTTATGAACTGAGAAGCAAAAATGTATGGACTCAGCAGTTTTAACCGAGCAAAAAGTTATGAAGTACAAACGTTCCAAAACGATTTTGTTGATTACTTATAAAATATGCAAAAGAACAGTAACCAGTAATATAATGGGGAAAAAAAAAGCTTCCTCAGGGCAATGAGAAACAGTTCTACCACGCCTCAGATTTAACCCTCGCAGGAAGACACGGACGACTAAAGCTCTTGAGTTCTGCAACTCTGGTTACAATGGTGAGAGCCCAGCCTGGTTTTCAAAACACCTACATCTGGACGGTTGATACCCATTTGCTCCTCAAAGGATGTGAGCAGAACAAAGAAACACTCTTAACTAGAAATGCTACTTAGAATTTCAAAAGAATCCAAAGTGGATTTCAAAAATGTCTTGTCTCCTCTGTAAAGAATGGCTTTTGAGAAATGTTTAATGCTATTTCTGAACTTGGAGAAGGCGATGGCACCCCACTCCAGTACTCTTGCCTGGAAAATCCCATGGATGGGGGAGCCTGGTTGGCTGCGGTCCATGGGGTCGCTAAGAGTCAGACACAACTGAGCGACTTCACTTTGACTTTTCACTTTCATGCATTGAAGAAGGAAATAGCAACCCACTCCAGTGTTCTTGCCTGGAGAATCCCAGGGATTGGGGGAGCCTGGTGGGCTGCCGTCTATGGGGTTGCACAGAGTCGGACACGACTGAATTGACTTAGCAATAGCAGTAGCATTTCTGAACTAAAGCTAGTCAGTAAAACGGCTTGTTTGACTTCTATTTATTTTCTGAATACATGGAAACCAAGTCCAAGAACAAACTTTTCTTGGCATCCTTGGCATTTGTGGGAAATAAAAACTTCATCGGAATGAATAACTGAAATCAGCCCACCTCAAGTGTTGGTTGTGAGATCCAAAAAATATGTGAAAGTCCTCATTAATAGTAAGTTCACAAGCAGGTATTACTTGTATTCTTATTATTTTTCCTTTTCTCATTAGTTTTCACTATTTCTATCATTTTCTTTCAAAAGGAAGTTGAGACTTATATACATGTCTCCGCTCACTTAGAAGAATTTCTTTGGGAGGTCATTAACCTGATGGCTAATTCAGAAAACCGGTGGGTCCTTATTCTACAGACATGTGCATGCTGCTGCTACTGCTGCTAAGTCACTTCAGTCGTGTCCGACTCTGCGTGACCCCATAGACGTCAGCCCACCAGGCTCTCCTGCCCCTGGGATTCTCCAGGCAAGAAAACTGGAGTGGGTTGCCATTTCCTTCTCCAATGCATGAAAGCGAAAAAGTGAAAGTGAAGTCGCTCAGTCGTGTCCGACTCTTAGCGACCCCATGGACTGCAGCCCACCAGGCTCCTCCATCCATGGGATTTTCCAGGCAAGAGTGTGCACTAATGAAATCTGAAGGTTATCCCGGCTTTGCATATAAAATATCCAGGATATTCTTACTTATAGCTGATCTAATGTATTTTCAGAAAGTTTTCATTTTTATAACTTTCAATTGTTCCTATAGTTATATTTCACCTTCAGAAATAGTTTAATTTATACTAGTACAGGCTTATTTCTGGATTTAAAATTATTTCGAGCTGTTAACTTTACCTTACATCCTTTCTGGAATGACATAGGTTCCAAGGCTTTTGTGTTTGTGTGTGTGTGTGTTTTAATAACCTAAGATTGTTTTTCACCTTTTATTTCCTCACCAGCATTGGTACTATTTCACTGAAACGTTGTTGTTGTTGCTGCTGTTACTAGTAAAAAAAAATTAAAACTTAGAAGAACTGTATGTCCACTAGTAGAAAGTCAAAGTGTTAGTTGCTCAGTCCTGTCTAACTCCTTGCAACCCCATGGACTGTAGGCCCCCAGGCTCCTCTGTCCGTGGAATTTCCCCAGCAAGAATACTGGAACGGGTTGCCATTTCCTCCTTCAGGGAATCTTCCCAACGCGATAGAACCCACGCCTCCTGCATTGTATGTGGATTCTTTTCCACTGAGCCACCTAGGAAACCTGTATGATTATAAGAGGGAGTTTTTATATCTTTAATATATTATTATCTAACCTTTTTGTATTCCTGCAGTATTTCTTAATATTTTTTGGAAGAACAGAGATTACCTTTGTATTTCCGTACCCCAATTTGTTTTGCAAAGAATACAAGAATTTGCAAATAATATGTTTTCTCAGTTAAAAATCTATCCTCCAGAAACCTCCAAAGGTAAGGGACTTTCTCTTTTGACATTTCCTATTCTGTTATTGGGAGAAGGCAATGGCAACCCACTCCAGTACTCTTGCCTGGAAAATCCCATGGATGGAGGAGCCTGGTGGGCTGCAGTCCATGGGGTCGCTAAAAGTCGGGAACGACTGAGCGACTTCCCTTTCACTTTCCACTTTCATGCATTGGTGAAGGAAATGGCAACCCACTCCAGTATTCTTGCCTGGAGAATCCCAGACACAGAGGAGCCTAGTCGGCTGCTATCTATGGGGTCGCAAAGAGTCAGACACGACTGAAGTGACTTAGCAGCAGCAGCATTCCGTTAGTGTTCTGTTATTCTGTTATTCTGCTTCTCTAGGCTAGACACTGGAGTGGGTTGCCATTTCCTTCTCCAATGCATGAAAGTGAAAAGTGAAAGGGAAGTCGCTCAGTCATGTCTGACTCTTAGCGACCCCATGGACTGCAGCCTACCAGGCTCCTCCGTCCATGGGATTTTCCAGGCAAGAGTACTGGAGTGGGGTGCCATTGCCTTCTCCGATTCTGTTATTAGTGAGTCTCTTTCTGGCTTTGTCCTCTACTGATGAGGGATATCCAGATACTCAGATACAGAGCAACGCTTTATTAGCAAGGTTGATTGTTGGTGTTTAGGCAAAATATGGGTGTTTTGTAAGAAGGAATACCTGGAACAGAAGAAAGATATGTTTAGTTTAGTAGAAAAATGAAAATAGCTTAAAGTGCTAAGTTGAACGTGAATATTGTCAAGCTTCTATGATGACTCTGTCCACGTGTAAATCCATCACCACAAGAAAAGCTTACCATGATCTCAACAAGCTTTTGTCTGATAAACGTTTATCATCCTTCTGGCAAATGGGAAAATAGGTAACAAAAGTTCCATTTTGTTAAGCTTTGGTATCTTGCAGATGTTCAGTGAGCTTATAGCAAAGCTTTGAAAAATCTCTTGTAGGCTAAAAAAAAAGGACTATAGAAGAGGAGAATGGAGAAGAAAAAGGAGACAAGAAGAGTCTAACTGATATGAAAAATTTAAGGCCTAAACTTTAAAAGCTTTGGGCTCCCAAGATAAATTTGAGTAATGTTGTTGAACTGTGTCTTATCCATCAGAGTCCCAAGCATGTGCTGCAGACTATGGGACTGCAGAGACAGGTGAGAACCAGTCTCTGGCATTAAATGTTGCATCCAGAAGGCAACTAAGGACACTCTCAACAGTGATGGTGCACACAATAGAGTGAGGGGCCACAGGTGGATACTGTGACTAACACGGGATCTGACATTCGGTCTGGACCTGTACTCACCCTGAATCAAAGGCAAGAAAAGAAAATTTCAAAATCAAGGAAGAAAGACAACTCTCCTGGCGCTACACATGCCACCACCGCAAACCCACCTTCTCCTGTGTGACCTCAGGTGCCCTTAAATTAATGCTGTGAAGGGCACAGGAAAGGCACAGCTATGCCATTTGCAGAAAGAGCTCAGTCACAGGGAGCTCCAGGAGATACTGAAGTTGGGGCAGGAGGACCCAGAATCCAGGACTCTTCCCTTCCTGGTTGGGGGAAAGAACTGGTTCTGAGATTAAAACCAGCATTTCCTGTTTGTGAAGAGGTGTCAGGTGGGAGATATCGGTCATAGGACAAACTTTCAACTAAGATGTAAATTCTGGAGATCTCTTCCACACCACTATGATTATACTATAAGCTAACAATACTGTGTTAATACTTGAAATTTACTCAGAGATCATTATCAACCCCAAAATGGCAAGTATATGAAGTCATGGATGGTTTAATTAGGTTGGTTTTGGTAATCATCTTACAGTGTATATACATTTATCAAATCATCACATTGTTCACTTTAAATATATGCAATTTTATTTATCAATAAAATAAAAAAGTGGAAGCAGTGACATATTTCACTGTCTTGTGCTCCAAGATCACTGCAGACAGTGGCTGCAGCCACAGAATTCCAAGACACTTGCTCCATGGAAGGAAAGCTATTAATATGAAAAAACTAGACAGTGTATTAAAAAGCAGGGACATCACTTTGCTGACAAAGGTGCATATAGTCAAAGCTGTGATTTTTCCAGTGGTCATGTATGGATGTGAACCATAAGGAAGACTGAGCACCAAAGAATTGATTCTCTTGAATTGCGGTGCTGGAGAAGACTCTTGACAGTCCCTTGGACTGCAAGGAGTTTCAACCAGTCAATCCTAAAGGAAACCAACCATGAATATTCATTGGAAGGACTGATGTTGAAGCTGAAGCTCCAATATTTTGGCCACCTGATGCGAAGAGCCAGCTCAGTGGAAAAGATCCTGATGCTGGCAAAAATTGAAGGCAAGAGGAGAAGTGGGCAGCAGAGGATAAGATGGTTAGATAGATCCACCAGCTCAACCAAATGACACAAATTTGAGTAAACTCTTGGAGTAGTGGTGGACAAAGGAGCCTGCCGTGCTGCAGCCCATGGGGTTGCAAAAGTCAACATACTTAGCAACTGAATAACAATGACAAAGAGACAACTCTCATAGCATTGTTTAAGTACTTGGGGAAAAAAATGGTATGAATGAAGAATTATTTTCAAAAAACTGTTATGTGCTCTGGTCTGAAGTGTGTCCCCTCCCACCCAAATTCATAGTTGAAACCCTCATCAGCAGTTCCTCAAAACATGACTGTATTTGGAGATGCAGACTTTAAAGATGCTGGGCCCTGATCCTTCTTCAGAAACACACACAGGGGAGGATCACGGGATGGCACAGAGAGAAGAGGCACATCTGCAAGCCCAGGAGAGAGACCTCAGAAGAAACCAACCCTGCTGACACATGGACCTCAGGCTTCTAGCTTCCAGGTTTGTGGGGAAGTAAATGTCTATTGTTTAAGTCCCCTGGTCTGTGATACTTTGTCATGTCCGCCCTACCAAACAACTGATATAATATGGTACACTTAAAATTATGGCAAAAATCCTGTGTTGACCAATGATGTCAGGCCACAGTATCTAGTTTAAAAAAGCAGGCTATGGAACACATGCATAGAGTGATCCAATTCTGATAAAAATACTGCGACTATAATGCTTAAATATAGTTTGACAGGTGACAAATGTTGTCTCTAAAGTTTTGTGTGATTTTTTTTTTTTTACTTTCTCCATTAGGCTTTTCTGCACTGGTTCATTATTTTAATAAGCATGTGAGTGATGGATTCATGTGGGAATAAATATATAGAGCAAGGAGAGAATGTAGCACAGGGCAGAACCTTGGGGAATGCTGATATTTAAGGGACAGAAGATGAGAGCGAGCAAGGCAACAAAGAAGGCTTGTCCAGACAGGAAAAAGTCTTGGAGGATAATTCTGAAGAAGCCAATGAAGGGCAGACTTCCAGAAAGAACAGGGCGCTACCCCGTGTGAAATGCCACAGAGAAAGGCTGCCCAGTCTAGCAGGAGGATGTTGCACGTGGAAATTAGGACGTCACTCTGGCTTCTGAGAATGCTTTGAAGAAGTGGTGGGGCCGGTTTGTGGAAAGAATGAGCAGTGAGGAAGGAACACAGCAAAGTCGTGAAAAGGTATTAAAAATTACAGATCTTCAGGTACTGCAGCAGACTGTCATCCTCATCATAGTAGGAACAGCCTGAATCCAAACCTGGGGATGTTGAGATGCCTGTTACCCCAAAAACCCAGAGAAGAGTACCTTAACAACATGTACCAAACCGCTCTATCCTGCATGGCACCTGAGATGTTTAGAGACCCATTCTCGTATGTATTGTCAGTTAGCCTGTACTCTCTGATGAATGGGAAAGGTGTTTCTATAAACCAAAGGCCTTGACAATGAGATCACTGTAGTCTCTCTAGATGGCACAGGGGCTGACAGCAAGCAGCAAGATCTGTTCTTAGAAAGGCTCCATGATGTCACAAGAAAGTGTTTATAAGCTTACGTGACTACCAAGGGACATGCCTTCTTGTCTAGTTTCCCTGCCTATTAGCCAGCTTCCCTTGGGATGAAGACACAATTAAACTCAATAGACTGGGGTTTCCCTGATGGCTCGGTGGTGAAGAATCCACCTGCCAGTGCAGGAGATATAGGTTTGATCCGTGTTCTGGGAAGATCCTACATGCCCTGGAGCCCCTAAGCCCTTGAACCACGACTATTGGGCCTGTGCTTGGAGCCCACAAACCGCAACTGCTGAAGTCATCGAGCCCTAGAGCCCGTGCTCCGCAACAAGAGAAGCCACTGCAATGAGAAGCCTGAGCACTACAACTCGAGAGCGGCCCTGCTCACTGCAGCTAGAGCAAAATCCTCGTGGCGGTGAAGGCCCAGCACAGCCAAAACTAAATAAATACAGAAATAAAATTGTTTTTTAAAGTAAAGCTAATTAATTTAAAAAAAGCTAAATAGACTAAAAGAGAAGGAGAGAGAGAGAGGGAGAGGGTATGTGTTTAGAAAGTGTGCCAGGCACAGCTCTTTCTCCTTTCATTCCAGGTGGCTCTGGAATGGCGTATCATCAATGCATGGCAATCATATATATTTGGTTACATATATAACATAATACATATAAAACAATACATGTATCTGAGAATCATGCTCCAAGAAGCATATTACACACATTGCTTAATTTTTTATTTAATTTTTATGCAATCCCCAAATTTCAGTTGGGTGAGTACTTAATTTCCCTTTTTATTAGGGATAACTAGTAGCAGAGGAAACTGAGATGAAGAAAAGCTATGTTATTTGCTTGAGATTACACAGATTACTTGATTTAAGGTCATTTCTGGATCTCCAAAGGGCACAAAGTGAGCTCATTTTTTTTTTTTAATTTAATTTAATTTGGCTGTACTACATCCTAGTTGCAGCATACAGGATCTTTCTTCAGTTGCATGCTAACTCTTAGTGGTGGCATGTGGGATCTAGTTCCCCAATCAAGAATTGAACCCAAGCTCCATGCACTGGGAGTACAGAGTCTTAGCCACTGGACTATCAGGGAAGTCCCAAAGAATGATTTTCTTTTTTTTTTTTCTGGCCAAGCTACAGGATGTGCAGGATCTTAATTCCCTGACCCTTTGATTCTAGGGTCAGTTTTATATTTTTGTCCTGCAGGAAAGGCTGAAGATGTTTCAATACCTCTTTCAAGCATATGCTTGTTATAAGGAATGACCTCTTCTCCATCTCTTCAGAGGAATTTAATTTTGAAAACAGTGACGATTACATAATTTGAAAAAAAAATCCTTATTTCTAAATTATGATTATAAAAAAGACATTAAAATGATTGCAACTTTAATTGTCCCTAAGAGTGGGGTAGACCACCAACCACTCACAACCCTCATTTCCAGCATCCCCAGAATGCATTACATGAATCCTGGATTACCATCCAATTTGTGGTTCCAGGTAATGTAATCTAAAGAGTACAGCAAAGACGCTGTAAAACCAAAATAGCTTAATCTTCAAACATTTCCTCTGTTTTTCTGTGTTATTTTAAAATCTGGATGCCAAAGTGTCATTTCTTCTCAGTTTAAAAATAATGCTATTTTTATTATTGTTTCCTATGGAAACCGTTTCCCTCAACACAGCAACAGCCATATCTTAATAGGGAATTATTTATTTAAGCCAGTTGCCCTTGTTAAATTTTGGGTGACATGAACCCATATTTTATCCCCATAGATTTTGCAAGGACCACCCCTACCCACTCTTGAAGGAACGTCTAACTCTCCAGAGTCACTCTCCCAGCCACGGAAGCCAGTCTGTTCCCTGGAGATCAGTTTGGGGAACTTCAGGTCCCCAGCGGCTAATGGAAATTTACAAAAGCTATGACCAAATTGTCAGAACTCTTCCAGATCTGCTTGAGGCCAAATGTCAAGTAATGCAGTCAGGCTCAGAAGACACAGAAGCATCTCAAGAAGGCTCACACGGGAGCGAAAGAACTGAGTGAGGTTTGCACAAGGGCAACATAACTTTCCCTTTGCATAATACTCTTTTTTAAACATTAAGAAATGAGAAGCTTATCACATCTTTATATGAGTAGTGTGTAACAAGCTAGCTCTCCTGTGTGTGTGTGTGTGTGTGTGTGTGTGTGTGCATGCATATGCGCTTGCTCAGTAGCTCAGTCTTGTCCAACTCTTGCGGCCCCATAGCCTGTAGCCCACTAGGCTCCTCTGTGCATGGGATTTCCCAACAAGAATACTGGAGTGGGTTGCCATTTCCTTCTGCAGGGGATCTTCCCAGTCCAGAAATCGAACCCACATCTGCACTAATAGGTGGATTCTTTACCACTGTGCCACCTGGGAAGTCCAACTCTCTCATTAAAAACCACACCCTCCAAATAAAAACAAACTTAAAACAACAGAGAATAACCAAAGCTTGCCAGAACTGAAGAGGTCAATATCTTCAGTTCAGTTCAGTCGCTCAGTCGTGTCCAACTCTTCACAATCCCATGGACCACAGCATGCCAAGCCTCTCTGTCCATCACCAACTCCCAAAGCCTACTCAAACTCATCTTCATTGAATCAGTGATGCCATCCAACCATCTCATCCTCTGTCGTCCCCTTCTCCTCCTGCCCTCAATCTTTCCCAGTATCAGGGTCTTTTTCAGTGAGTCAGCTCTTGGCATCAGGTAGCCAAAGTATTGGAGCTTCAGCTTCAACATCAGTCCTTCCAATAAATATTCAAGATTGATTTCCTTTAGGATTGGGTACTAAAGGATCTCCTCGCAGTCCAAGGGACTCTCTAGAGTCTTCTCCAAAACTACAGTTCAAAAGCATCAAGCGACTTAGCAGCAGCAGCAAATTTCTTTATGGTCCAACTCTCACATCCATACATGACTACTGGAAAAACCATAGCTTTGACTAGACAGACTTTTGTTGGCAAAGTAATGTCTCTGCTTTTTAATATGCTGTCTGCTGCTGCTGCTGCTAAGTCGCTTCAGTCGTGTCTGACTCTGTGCGACCCCATAGAAGGCAGCCCACCAGGCTCCCCCATCCCTGGGATTCTGCAGGCAAGAACACTGGAGTGGGTTGCCATTTCCTTCTCCAATGCATGAAAGTGAAAAGTGAAAGTGAAGTCGCTCAGTCGTGTCTGACTCTTAGCGACCCCATGGACTGCAGCCTACCAGGCTCCTCCGTCCATAGGATTTTCCAGGCAAGAGTACTGGAGTGGGGTGCCATTGCCTTCTCCGAATATGCTGTCTAGGTTGGTCATAACTTTCCTTCCAAGGAGTAAGCGCCATCTTGGAGAGAAAAAAAAGAACATTGTGGTAAATTGGATAGTTATCACTATGCTTTTTCTCAGGGAATTTGCTGAGGTGTAGAGAATAGATAGATAATCCAGTGCTGCAGGAGCCTCACTGGGCTGGGGAGACAAGAAGTGGAAGTCAGGGCTATCAAACTGAAAGGATCTGAGGAGACAGCGTTCTAGAGAAGTGCTTTTCTCCTTCCCTTTGCATTTTCCCTCAGGCTTTGACCTATTCCCAAACAAAGCAGGCACAGTCCAAGAAGAAAAACCCAAGCAACCACCCAACAGGCAGCCTCTTAGGCTAAAAGAATCATCATGGTCTAAATGGTTTGTTGCTGCAAGGAAGACAAGACTTGTAGTTCAGAACCCTCCAAAAACCAAGGCACATACTCTATAAACTTTCAGTTCAGACCCCTGAAGAGTCCTACCCTGAGAGGAAGGGTATGGTAACTCAGAGATAAAAACAGCCCTTACAAAACCTAAAACTCACCTCCGGTCAGCTCAGACCAGACCAAGGTGATGTGCTTGCCAACTTAAAGTAAATCTCTGTGGGAAGGTAATCCGCATCTTGAGTCTCTATGTTGTTTATACGAAATGTACGTCATTCAATCCAAACTACCAGGCATGCCAGAAAATATGATGAATAAGCAAAATTCAAGAGGAAAAAAAAAAAAAAAAACGATAGAGAATCACGTGTGATCCAGACATTGAGGTTCTCAGACGCAGACTTGAAAATAACTATGATTGAAATAGTCATGGAAACTTATTAAAAATACAGAGAGTTTCACCAAGAACTGGAGTCTATTTAAAAAGTATTAAATGGCAGTTCTAGAATTGAAAAATACAGTAACTTAATTGAGAATTCAAAAACTAGATTTAATTATAGATTAAAAGCAGAAGAAAGAATTCACAAACTGGCAGATAGGTCAGTTCAAAAATCCCGACTGAAGCACAGAGAAGAAGGGAAAAAAAGACAGGAAAATAGTGAATAGAGTGTGAGAGATGCATGGGACATGGTGGAAAATTCTGACATAGATGTAATTAAAATTCCAGGAGAGGGGAAGGAATGGGGCAGAAACTATTTCCCTTAACCAACAAAAGACATCAAACCACAGATTCAAGAAGCTCTGTGACCTCTAAGCCAGAAAATACAAAAGCAAACCATACTTAGGCACATCATAGTAAGATTGCTGGAGTTGAAAGAGAAAAAATCCTAAATAGAGAAAATAGAGGGAAAAAATACAAAGAAGCAGCAATAAAACAGCTTTGAGGAAAACACTCTATTTCTTTATGACAGAAAAAAAAAGGACTGTAACAAACAATGCCCTTTTAACAGCAAAAATCATCAAATTGATAGAAATAAATGCACAAGGTTTCTTCACTGAACACTACAAAACATGCCTGAGAGAATTGTAAATAGACTGAAATAAATGAAAGAATATACCAAATTCAAAGATTAGAAGACTCATTTTTAAGGGTTAATCTATCCAAAGCAATCAATATTGCAATCGATCATTGCAACCCCCCCACCCAAAAAAAATGCCTGTAGGTGACTGAGAAGTTGGAAATTGACAAATTGATTTTAAAATTTATATGGAAATGCAAAGGACCAAGAAAAGTGGAAACAATGTTGATGAAGAAAGAAAGCTTGGAAGCCTTCCACTACCAAACATCAAGATTTATTAGAAAGCTAAATTCAATAACTGTGGTATTGGTGAAAGGAAATAAAATAGGTCACTGGAATAAACCAGAGAGCTCAGAAAAAAATAAGGTAGTCTTTTCAAGAAATGGTGGTGGATCAGTATGGGAAAAGATTAACCTTAATCCCCTGCATGCACCCCCAAATCAATTCCAGATGGATCATAGATCTAACTGGGATAGGTAAAATAATACAGCTTCTAGAAAATAACAACATCCTCATCGCTTGGTTAGGCAAAGAGTTCTTAAATAGGAATCCCAAACACTAAAAGTAAAGTAGGAGATGAAAATTGGAAAGAACTTCCATTTATCAGAAGTACCATTAAAATAATGAAAAGGCAAGCAACAAGCTGTGAGAATACATAAATCATGAATATATATGTCTGTATATGTGCGAGTCCTATAAATAGTTGAGAAGACAGATAATTCCATTAAAAATGGACCAAAGACTTGAATAGGCTCTTCCCAAAAAAGTATATTCAAGTAGATAATCAGCACATGAAAAGTGTTTGATAGCCTTTGTCACCAGGAAAGTGGAAATTAAAAACACTATAAGATGCCACCACCCACCCAGCAGAATGGCTAAAATGAAAAAGATTGGTAAAACCCAGGATCGGTGAGGACATGGGTAATTGACCTCTCATCACTGCTGGTAGGGGTGTAAATTGGAACAAATCCTGTCGCAGATTTTTAAATGGCCACAAATCCTTCCCATCTGTGTGTGCATTTGCAATTGACACATACAGTTTGCAACTGACTTTGCTGTTTATGTCTCCAAAAGGTCTATGAAGGTTCCTTGAAACGGCCTGGCCGTGGGACATGCTTTGGCTGATGGGACGTTACCAAATGTGATACCAGAATAGGCTTGAAAAGAGCTAGTGTGTTGGAGTTTGCCCTCTTCTCCTGTTCTTGGCAACTCTGCTACCACCCGCCAATGAATGAGCCCAGGGTGACTTGCTGGATGACGGGTGACTCACTGTCCAGTTAGCTCCGCCCCTCCCACAGACAACCAGCCAACTGCCAGAGAGGGGTCTGAGGCCACCAGCTGACTGCTAATGCAGAACTGTGTCCAGAAGACACACACAGAGCATGAACAAGCCATCTCGGATGAGTTCATTCCATTACACTGATGCAAAAGAACAATGAGCTATTAAGTCACTACATTTCCAGGTGGTCTGTGATGCAGCAAAAGTTAACTAAAAAAGCCACATTGGAAAATCGTTTGGCAGAATATCCTGCTCCTCAACATTTCCACTCCTAGTTATATACCCAAGAGAAATGCATCAAAAGACGTGTACAAGAAGAATGTTTTTTGTAACACTATTCACAATAGCCCAAACTGAAAATAACACAAACATCCAGCAAGAGTAGAATGCATAAATATACTATGGGGTAGGCATGCAATGGAATACAACATGGCAACAAAAATTAACAAACTATTGGTAAATGTTCAGCATGGATGAATCCCACAAATATTATGTTGAAAAAAAAAAAACCCAAATGCAGATACAAGAGAATACATACTATAGGAAAGTGTTAGTCACAGTCGTGTTCAACTCCTTGAAATCAACCCCATGGACTGTAGTCCACCAGGCTCCTCCATCTCCTTGGGTTTTTTCCAGGCAAGAATACTGAAGTGGGTTGCTATTTCCTTCTCCAAGGGATCTTCCCAACCCAGGGATCGAATCTGGTCTCCTGGTTTACAGGAAGGCTCTCTATCGTCTAAGCCACTAGGGAAGATACATACTGCATGATTTCATTTATAAAACTCAGAAGCTAGGAAAAAATATGCAGTGATAGCAATCAGAATAACAATTACCTTTGGAAGGATTTTGGGCTGGCAGGAAGCACAAGGGAGGTTTCTGGGTGACAGTAATGGTTTATATCTTTATTTGCTCAATTTTGTTTACTCTGAAAATTCCTTGAATTGAGTACCCAAGATGTGTGCCCTTTTTGTTATACTTCTATTGTAAGCAAACTTTTTTTTTTTTTTGACCATGCCATACACCTTGCAGGATCTTAGTTCCCTGACCCAAGATTGAACTAAGGATCAAACCTGTGCTGTAGCAGTGAAAGCGTCAAGTCCTGCTCAGTGGACCACCAGGGGATGCCCTATTTTAAAAGTATAAAAATATAAAACTATAAAGAATTATTCTTGGTTCTTTTCTCTACAATGTTTTCTACAAGGAGTTTATCTATCGTTACACACTTTCAGTTACTGGATTTTTGCTGATGACTTAAATCTCTGTCCCCAGGCCCTGTCACTCTTCAGTCCTCCCATAGCCATCTGTCCTTCCTGGTCCATTAATGTGACAAATACAGAGTCTAAGACGGAACAAGCCTCACCGCCTCCATGTATGTGGGGTCACGGTGCTCCTCATTTTCAGGTACCTTCTCGGGCACCTCTCTTTGCCTTGTCTCCACTTCACGTCAAGTCCTATCAATAATTTCTTTGGATTTTCCTTCAATTATCTCCTTTTCTCCTTTCCACTGTGTCAGAGTTCAGAGCCAGGAGACAGAAACCACTCCAGTTATCTTCGGCAGAAAAGGATGCAATACAAGGAATTCAGGCTTAAAGAGTTGTTGAGAGGTAAGACTTCCTTGGTGGTGCAGTGCTTAAAACTCCACACTTTCAATGCAGGAGATACTCAGGAACTAAGATCCCACATGCCCCACGGTGCAGCCAAATAATTTTAAAAAACAAAAAGAATTATTGGAAGGATAAAGGAGCTTTCTTCAGGCTGACCTCCAGGAATGACCCTCCCCAAAACAAGACCAACAAAGTGGGTCTCCTGGAGAGTTCTACCTCAGCCACGATCAGGCAAGTAGACTGCAGGAGGCCATCAAGAAAGTGCTGAGTTCAGAAATATCCCATCACAGTGGCAATCCAGATATCCAGAAGCCAGCCAGCCATCTCACAAAAACACTCAAAACTTGTAACACTAGTGACTGGACATTTCAGAATAAACTAAATCTATGCATAACTGCTTGCCAGCAGCAACAGCCAACATGGGAGCTATGGCCCCCATTTCACTTTCTGATCAAGGAAAATGCATCTAACTGATAGACGGAAAAGCTGGTCTTACCAATAGATTCTTTTTTTTTTTTTTTTTACTGTCAGTACATTTTTAAGAAAGTAAGCTAACAACTGGAAATCCTTTGATTGCCTTGGAAAATTACAGATATGTTCTATATCAGTTACAGCAAGGTGGTGCTTCTAAAGGATGTTAGCATGTCTTAGTAAGCCTAAGACATAATTGATGCAGATGCACATCAATTATACCACTTCAATTTTGGGTCTAAAATAAATTATCAGTGTTGGAGGAGAAAAGTACCTTTACTGTTGGTGGAGAAACGTATCTTTTACTAAGTCCCTGTCCCATTTAACTGGAATCCACATAATTTAGATTTTATCTTAACTGAAACTTGCTTTATCATAACCAGCTATGAGACCCTAGATGTAACCCCTGTGTGTCCAACCTTGTCAATAGGTCTGTATCTGGTACCCATCACATTGGCATCATCCTTGTCCTTCTCTGACTCATGGTGTATATTTGGGGATGATGCTGTATATTTATGTACCCAGGTGTGAGTGTTAGCTGGAGATTCCAGTGAATGACTCAGATATAACTGGTGTGTCAGTCTTACGGTACCAACTCTTTCCTTTGGGGGCTGTTTAATTTCTTGGCTCAAAATACGTCACTCCGTTTCTAATTAGTGCCAGTTAGATGAGTGTACCTTCTGCTATATTGTGTCAGGCCACAGATCTACGCCTTATTAAAAGCTGAGTAATATTCATTGTCTTTAAAGTACCAATTATAGTTCCTTTAGACCAGCTACCAAATGAACTTGAGGCAGAGGTAAGCGGCGACGGTGTCTGGACAAACAGTAATAGCTAATATTTCTCAAGGACTAGAGTTCTGATCTAGACAAAAGTGTAAAGTATGGACTTCCCTGGTGGACCAGTGACTAAGGCTCCAGGCTCTCAATGCAGAGAGCCTGGGTTTGATCCCTGGTTAGGGAACTAGATCCCACATGCTGCAGCTAACACCCGGCTGCTGCTGCTGCTAAGTAACTACAGTCGTGTTCGACTCTGTGCAACCCCATAGATGGCAGGCCACCAGGCTCCCCCGTCCCTGGGATTCTCCAGGCAAGAACACTGGAGTGGGTTGCCATTTCCTTCTCCAATGCATGAAAGGGAAAAGTGAAAGTGAAGTCGCTCAGTCGTGTCCGACTCTTAGCGACCCCATGGACTGCAGCCCACCAGGCTCCTCCATCCATGGGATTTTCCAGGCAAGAGTACTGGAGTGGGGTGCCATTGCCTTCTCCGTAAGACCCGGCACAGTCAAATAAATATATATTTTTTAAAAGTGTAAAGTGGGTGTGTGTGGGGTGGGTGAGGTGTCCTTCGCTCTCTCAGGGGTAGTCTGGCTGTATCCCATGCTGGCCCCTGTCTCTGAGATTTCTTTTAGGAACAGTAACTGGGGCTTTCTCGAGTGCATTTCCCCAGAGACAAAGCCAGAGCTCCTTCTGACCTTGTAAGCAGTGTAAGTCCCCGGTCCCTTCAGGAGAGGTGACTGCACATCTCCCTGCCTGGGCAGCCTCTCCACTAATCTCATAAAGCCTCATAAAGCCACAGGGACCCCGAGCCTCTTGGATAACAATGTGAGGGGCTTGGGAAGGAGGAAGCCATGCCCAAATTTCACACTGAGTTTTCCTGGCACCTCCAAGTTCAAATTACAACTCGGGTTATTTATACATCTGGTAAAACAAGAATAATTAATTTCACTTTTTCTTTCACTGACGACCAATTATATTAAGTTAAAGAGACTAAACTTTTAAAAATCACTCTCATCTACATCTTGGTTAATTAAATTCCTTCAAATATGTAAAACTGCAGTTATAAATTTAATGTATTCCATTTTCTTTTGAACTGCTTCAAATGCCTATCCTAAACAGCAAAGCCTTTCCAAGTACTTAAAACAAACTGTAATAAATCTAATAAATTAAACCTATAAATACTGTGATTCTCAGTTCACTTAAACATTCCAATACTGTTTATAAATTTAATCAAATTTTTATACTTAATTTAAATCACAAGTCTAAAATCAATTACTTAATTACACATTTAAAATTGAAGTCACAAGGCTAGCCTGTCTTTGTGCTCACACATCCAATCCCATCATTACAGTCAAAGCCAGGCACAAGGAGAGTTCCTCAGGGATTTTAAATGTATTCCTAAACTACAGAAAAGTATGAATATGATGTTTTGATTGACTTTAACAACTCCATGCTTAATTCTAAACTTTCCTAGGACTAGAAATACAGTTCACCCATTGAGGGAACAATTTCATTCCCCAAAACTGGGTTGTCTTCTCAAGGTGTTGAAATCACTTATTGTCTTTCCTGGTGGCTCAGCGGTTAAAACACACACACACACACACACACACACACACACACAAATTCACCTGCCAATGCATAAGTCGTGGGTTCAGTCCCTGGGTCAGGAAGATCCACTGGAGAAGGAAACGGCAACCCATTCCAGTACTCTTGCCTGGAGAATTCCATGAACAGAGGAGCCTGTTGGGCTACAGTCCATAGGGTTGCAAAGAGTTGGACACGACTGAGCAACTAACTACACTGAAACTTCTGTCCTGGCAGTGAGTCCCAGAGGAGCCTACATTTGTCAGAGAGCCTGCACTTGCCCGAGACAATCATACTTGCAGCCGTGGTGGACCTGTGAGCTTTTGTAGTCAGACACTGAGAGACTTCAAGTCCTTTACTCGCAGGGGATGTTGATCTTGGAAATCTGGCCAGCCTGGGCTCAAGGGGTAGCAAGACCTAATCTTCCAAATCTTCGTTCAGCTCGACTGCCTGATGGGGTGATGGAAATCAGCATGTGCGTTAAGGTTTCAGTTAACCTTCTCTAACTTCTCACTGCCTGTTGGAATTTGAATTCTTTTGACTCTCTGCTGTGGCCAGGCCACACCTCTTCCAGACATTGAAATTACATCTGGTTGGTTTTGCTGATGTCCTGCCGCCCCGACTCTGTTATCATGCTAATGATACCGGCCTGCTGCACCTTGTCCTGGCGGGGCCATCTAGTGGGCTACTGACCTGAGTAATCCAGACCCAAAGTGGCAACCTTTCTCTGTGTTCAAACACACCTCCAAGCCACTGATCTAAAAACATTTAGGTAGACTTCCTGTTGATTAAAGGGACCACGAGGTGACTGAGTGAAAGAATGTCACTGATTCATTCAGGTGCTGGTCATGTATTAGATTCATTAGAGCAGCTGGTGTGTGCTTGGGGGCTTCCCCGGTGGCTCAGTCGGTAAAGAATCTGTCTTTAAGGAAGGAGACCCAGGTTCATTCCCTGGGTCAGGAAGATCCCCTGGAGAAGGAAATGGCAACCCACTCCAGTATTCTTGCCTAGGAAATCACATAGACAGAGGAGTCTGGTGTTCTACAGTCCATGGGGTCGAAAGGAGTCGGACACCACTGAGCGACTAAACCATCACCACCATGGTGTGCTAGGGAGCGTGGAGCTGGTGATGGACCGACCCTACCAGAACTCCCCCATGGTCCCTCAGATGCACACAGTTTCCTGTGGCTGAGAACCATTACCCGCAACCCTACACCCTGAGCTCTTTAGCATAGGGGGATGCGCTGTTTTTTGGCAGCACCTGCTCTGGTTCCAACAAGTCTGCCCTCCAGTGATAGAAGCTTCCACTCTGGCTAGCTGCGTGATCTGCAGCAAGAGAGGAGAAATTCCTTAGACAACAGTTTCCTCCTATGTCAAATGGGGATTAAAGGAGCTCATTCAGGCAAAGCACTTGGCAGTGCCTGGCACTGAGCATGTGCTTGATAAATGATAGCTATGACTATCTTCAGTGCTTGCCTGGTGGCTCAGCGGTAAAGAATCTGCCTGCCAATGCAAGAGACGTGGGTTCAGTTCCCGGGTCGGGAAGATCCCCTGGAGGAGGAAATGGCAACCCACTCTAGTATTCTTGCTAGGAAACCTCATGGACAGAGGAGTCTGTCTAGTGGGGGATAGTCCATGTGGTCACAAAAGAGTTCAACACGATTGAACAACCAAGCAACCACCATCTTCAATAGTTGCGTTTTTCATTTTAGATATGTGTCTTTCTTAGCTCAGGTTGCTATGATAGAATGCCATGGTTTAACATCAGAAACTTAGCTCTCATGGTTCTGGGGATCTGGAGGTCTCGGATCAAAGTGCCAGCCTGGTTGGGTTCTGATGTGGACTCTCTCCCTGGCTTGCAGACAGCCACCCTCTCCCCACGTGGAGAGAGAGAGCAAGTTTCAGTCTCTGCCTCTTCTTACAAGGACATTAGTCCCATGAGTCCCGTTCTCATGATCTCATCCAAACCTAATGACCTCCCAGAAGCTTCACCTCCAAGTAGCCTCACGCAGGAGGTTAGGGTTCCAACCTATGGATTTGGGCAGTGGGGAGGGAAGGGGGATACAAACTTACAGTCCGTAACAGTGTGTTTGTCTGAGACTCTGGTGGGCTGGATTATTTTTTAAGAATCTCTTGCAAATGACACATTTTTGAAAACATACCTAGATAAAACTTGAGGAAGCATAGCTGAGCATGGCCAAAGTTGTCCTTGATGCGTTATCTCCTGCAGAGAACAGAACGTCCTTTAAAGTGGGAGAGGGTCCTTCTCTGC
The DNA here is from genome assembly GCA_935064755.1 of Tragelaphus eurycerus. Taxonomy (NCBI): domain Eukaryota; kingdom Metazoa; phylum Chordata; class Mammalia; order Artiodactyla; family Bovidae; genus Tragelaphus; species Tragelaphus eurycerus. The sequence goes on along the minus strand of CAKXYN010000039.1, from coordinate 16,358,311 downwards.
TTGTGCCCTCAGATCCCTTCCTCACCCTCCTTGCCTTTCTCCGTGCTCCGAGGAGCTCTCGTGGGGTCCCTTTTGGCGGGTTTCTGACAGGATGGCATCACTGACTCGATGGACATGAATTTAGGTAGACTCCAGGAGTTGGTGATGGACAGGGAAGCCTGGCGTGCTGTGGTTCATGGGGTTGCAAAGAGTCGGACATGACTGAGCGACTGAACTGAACTGAACTGATAGGATCTGGCAGCGGGAGGCACCAGAGGGCAATGGAGGCAGGAAGCAGGCAGTGTTCCCCTGTTTCCTCCACGCTTCATTGTCTGGCTCAGCAAGTGGCAACGTGTCCCCGTGACACACCTTCTGCCAGGGTGAGCACCTCCTGTCTGAGTCCAGCTCTCACTGGGCCCCCCACTTCCCACCAGGCCAGGGTCTGTAACAGCTTCCTGCTGTTTTCATTTCTGGTGCTCCGAACTCTCTTAACCTGCCCACTCCACTGTCCTTAAGGAATCTTCTGTTGAACCACCTGAGAGTTTTTCTATCTCCTCTGGAACCCTGGTTGATATATGCAATTATAATACATTTCAATATTTTCCCATGCAACCTACTTCCCTATCAGTCATGCTCTTAGTTTAATAGAATATTTTCCATCATTAAAAAAGAAATTCTGGAGAATCTCCAACTGGCACATGCAGCTTTTGCAAGGTCATGATGATAATTGTCTTAAGGGAAATAGTCATTTTTAGTATTGCTTGGAAACGAGATTGAGAAATACAGTCAAGGAAGTACAATCTATGCTCATGGCTTGATGTCTTAAGAAATGTGATAAATGGGAAATTAGAAGTCGGAACAGGAATTCACAGAATTGAGTTATCAAAAGATCATTTGATCATTTCTCATTTGCGTTCCCACTTTAAGGCAAAGTACTAATTATCTGTGTATAGGATTCCAATATCTACCCCTCAGATAATATTTAGGGGCTTCCCCATGAGGCTTACCCTCATTTCCCCTCCCCCAAATCTTGGAAACCAGGGAAATAAGATTACTTTCAGAGAGTTCAATTTTTTAAAAAAAAATTAATTTTATATTGGGGTACAGCTGGTTAACAATGTGGTGATAGTTTTAGATGGAGAACAAAGGGACTCAGTCATAAATATACATGTATCCACCCTCCCATCCAGGCTGCCACATAACACTGAGCAGAGTTCCCTGTGCTACACAGTAGGTCCTTGTTGGTTATCCATTTTAAATATAGCAGTGTGTACACGTTGATCCAAAACTCCCTACCTAACCTCCAACCTTCCCCCAAGACAACCACAAGTTCACTCTCTAAGTCTGTCTGTTTCTGTTTTGTAAATAAGTTCATTTGTATCATTTCTTTTTAGACTCTGCATATCAAAGAATTCAACTTTAACTCCCTTGGATTGGGTCAGAACAGAGAAATGAAGTTCCTTTAAAAGCAGAAAGACCTTTAGGCTCTTCTTTCACAAATTCTTTTTTTTTTTTATTACTTGCTTTTGGCTGCTCTGGGTCTTCGCTGATGCATGGGCTTTTCTCTAGTTGCGGTGAGCAGGAGCTCCTCTTCAGTGGTGCATCCGCTTCTCATTGCAGTGGCTTCTGTGTTGAGGAGCAGAGGCTGCAGTGTCCATGGGCTTCAGTAGCTACAGCACATGGGCTCAGTAATTGTGGCTCCGATAGTTATGGTGCATGGGCTTAGTTGTTCTGTGGCTTGTGGGATCTGCCTGGACCAGAGGTCCAACCCAAGTCTCCTGCATTGGCAGGCAGATTCTTTTTCCACTGAGCCATCAGAGAAGCCCCACAAATTCATTTTGCTTATGTGACATGGTGAACAACACATTAGCTACTAAGATATGTAGGTAGATGTTTTAATAGCAATTAAATATAACTCCCACACTAAGGGTGAGGGGTCCCCAGAGTAGGGAGAAACATCCTGGTGCAGAGTGATAATGAGAGAGAAAAATAAAAAATAAAAAAAGCAGAAGGACCCTTAGACCTATACGGCTTAGCTTAGCTGGCCTGGAAACATTAAACAATCTAAAGCCAGCATATGGTCAGTCAAAGGAGAATCACAGAAACAAACATCAGTTCAATTCAGTCGCTCAGTCGTGTTTGACTCTTTGCGACCCCATGAATCACAGGTCTTCCTTCAGGCCTCACTGTCCATCACCAGCTCCCAGAGTTTACCCAAACTCATGTGCATCGAGTTGGTGATACCATCCAACCATCTCATCCTCTGTCATCCCCTTCTCCTCCTGCCCTCCATCTTTCCCAGCATCAGGGTCTTTTCCAATGAGTCAGCTCTTCGCATCAGGTGGTCAAAATTTTGGCGTTTCAGCCTCAACATCAGTCTTTCAATGCACACCCAGGACTGATCTCCTTCAGAATGGACTGGTTGGATCTCCTTGCAGTCCAAGGGACTCTCAAGAGTCTTCTCCAACACCACAGTTCAAAAGCATCAGCTGTGTCCAACGAATTACTTTGCAGGGGAAAAGCTTGAATAACTCAAAATGTTCTGATAGCCTTATAAACAAACACCTCAGTTAATCTCAGCTAGATACCATTAAATAATCAATCCTAATTCCCTGTGTTTCAACTCTGTGCTCACCAAGACATATTCTTACAGTAATGATTTTCTTATTTCAAAAGCAATACATGTTTATTAGGGAAATAATCTGAAAATGTGGGCCAAGCCCAGGGATAATGTTAATGTCTCAATACATTTTCCTCCATGCCGTTTTCACACACATAAATACACAAACATACATGTTGATAAACATAGAAATCTTTCACCCTTATTGAGGTGTTTTTCATGTTGCTCTTCACTTAATAATGAATAATGAACATTTTTGTGTGTCAACAAATATACCTCTAATACAGCAGATTATACAGACACATAATTTTTAAGATGGGCAATTCTATAATTTACTTATCCAGAGCTGTGTTATTGCACAGTTTTGCCATTTCCATCATTTTGCAATTACAAACAGAACCGCAGCAAACATAGCAAATCTTTGGACCTCTTTAGCCATTTCTCTGCAGTTTCCCAAAGGGCATGGACATTCCAAGACATTTGATATATTTTGCCAGATTGCTTTCCAGAAAATATAATTGTTCTAGTGTTCACCAATTTTTATAGATGATAAATCATTAGGTTACTATTTTAACATATTTTTCTGATTACTAGTGAAGTTGAATTTTTAATTAATTTATTAGACATTTGAGCTTTTTAATGTCCCTTTTCATATTCTTTCCCATTTTTCATTTATCTCATTTATTATAGAGCTCTTTATAGCAATAGGAATATTAACTTTTAAACATATATTACAGATACTTTTCCCAGTTTGTTATTTGCCTTTTACTGAAATATGGTATTTTGCCTTAAGCTCAGACTCAGGAATGAATTTTAAGTAGCAAAGAAACCAACTCCACTGGCTTAAACAAAGACTTATTCTCTCACACAACAAGCACCGTATAGACAGCAAGCTGTTGGAACTGGTTCAAAGGGTTGATGATGTGACGGCTCACATCTCTGCCCTCTTTTGGCCTCCTCCTGCTTGTCATCTTAAGGTCACTAAATGGCTGCTGCAGCTGCTGCTAAGTCGCTTCAGTCGTGTCCGACGCTGTGCAACCCCATAGATGGCAGCCCACCAGGCCCCCCTGCTCCCTGGGATTCTCCAGGCAAGAACACTGGAGTGGGTTGCCATTTCCTTCTCCAATGCATGAAAGTGAAAAGTGAAAGTGAAGTCACTCAGTCGTGTCCGACTCTTAGGGACCCCATGGACTGCAGCCTCCCAGGCTCCTCTGTCCCTGGGATTTTCCAGGCAAGAGTACTGGAGTGGGTGACCATTACCGTCATTTCTGTTTCAGGCAGAGGAAAAAGGGTAGAGGAAGAGACACTACCAGCTGACTCTTACTTATGCCCGTTGGACAGAACTAGTCTCGTGGGTACTGCCAGCAGCAAGAACAAAGGGGAGATGGGATTAAGCAGGTACGTTTGCACTCTCTACTATAGAGCAGTTTTAAGACACAAATAGTCAAATTGGTCTATATCTATTTCTTTGGTTTCACACTTAGAAAGTTCTTCTCCAACTCAAGGATGCATTTCAGTAGATAGTCATCTATATTTTTTTTCATTACTTTTATAGTTTCATTGTAACATGCAATAGAAATTAAAATTTTTCCCCCCAGATAATCAGCCAGTTGTCCCAAAACCATTTTTTGGATTTTCTCCACTGATGTGAAATATCTTCATTGTTTAGTAAGGTATTAATACACTCTATTCAGTTTCACAGATCTAGTTAGTTACCCCTGTATTGTTGGTACTTTAATTAAATTTATTACCATGCATTTTAACATTTCAGGGCAAGTTCCCTGGTGATACTGCTTTTTCAAAAATTTCTCGGCCCTTCTTGAATGTTTATTATTCAGATGAATTTTGCATCATTTTGTCAAGTTTTAAGAATTGACAGCTCGTTACAGGTAACTTTTTGAACCAGAGATATGGTATATTCCAGGTTTCTCGTGTGGTAGTAAAGTTTTGTGATCAACACAGAGTGGAATCTTTTTTCTCTGGCTTGTATTTTAATCAGCTGTACCTAATATATAGGAAAGATAAAAGATTTTTCTAAGATTGATTTTACAGCCATCCACCCTACTGAACGCTCATTTCTTTCTAAAGTTTTCCTTACCTTGTTTTTTGGCTCCTTTATCTGCCACAGCCTGAAAAAGGTGGTGGGGGGGGGGTGTCAACACAACCTTCTGATTGTTATCTGCCTTCCTGTTATGGTTCTTACCATATTTCTCATTACACTGTATTATGTTGGCATTTGGACTCATGAGCCTGATTAATGTGATTCTTCCCTGAGAGATAAATCTGTTCTTGCTCTGTTGACAAAACCAAGTTGCAGAGATGAGCAGAGCTGAGCTGGCCCGTGTCCTGTGACATAAGCCTTCTGGGATATTCTAACCTGTCACGAGGGCAAGAATTTCTTCTAGCTCATTGCCATCAGATATTAATCCTACTTCTGCTCAGAAAGCCCTAGAGACAGGAAACAGTATAATTCAAGGCTCCTAAATCCATTTAGGGGACATTTCACATTTTCAGAAGGTTCTTACGGTGAGGAAACCTAATCTACGTGGTCTCCCTTTTCCCCGTGTTTCCTGGGATAGTCCCCCTTCTCCTTTAGCACTTTACCTGAACTCTTTTTTCTTAGATGACATGGTTAAGCTTTCCCTTCATCCCAGTTACATCCCCTACATCTGCCCTACTCTCTGAAGATGTTCCCACAGAGATGGACCAGAGATGCCAGAGCTGACTGGCAGATCCCTCACAAGCAGGCGCACCACCTTCACTGTTTCAGCATCACTGCAGCCAAATGGTCCATGTCTTTTTCACAGGAAATGCTTTATGCCAAAACTCCCATGCTGTACTTCTGTATTTTTCTGAAAATTTGATTAATTGTTTTTGACATTAGTTGTAATCCGTCCGGGGCTTCCTGGTGGCTCAGGAAGCTGGTAAAGAATCTGCCTGCAGCGCAGGAGACCTGGGTTGGATCCCTGGGTCGGGAAGAGCCCCTGGAGAAGGGAATAGCAACCCTTTCCAGCATTCCTGCCTAGAGAATTCCATGAACAGAGGAGCCTGGTGGGCTATAGTCCATGGAGTCGCAAAGAGTTGGACACGACTGAATGACGAACACTTTCACTAATCTGCCTAAGCAGTTTTGAGACGTTTCTCTCACTCATTGAATCATGAAACTTCCCTGTTGTGTGCCTTCTGTAAAATGTAGCAAGCAATGCCCTCTAGGTCTAGGCCCAAGTTATCTACAAATACATTGAAACAGCCAGAGCTGAGAGAGATCCACAGCGTGGCTTCAGGTGTTTCCTTCCAGGAAAAGGAAAGGAAAGGAAAGTTAGTTGCATAGTCGTGTCTGACTGTTTGCGATCCCATGGACTATAGCCCACCAAGTCTTCTGTCCATGGAATTCTCCAAGCAAGAAGTACTGGAGTGGGTTGCCATTCCCTTCTCCAGGGGATCTTCCCGACCCAGGAAACAAACCCGGGTCTCCTGCATTGTAGCCAGATTCTTTACCAACTGAGCTACTAGGGAAGCCCTGTTTCCTTCAAAGTGGGACATTAATCAGTACGCTCTGAGAATCGGTGCTCACCAGCTTCAAATACGACCAACCTGACTGGGACTTCCCTAGTGGTCAGTGGCTAAGACCACGCTCCCAATGCAGGGGGCCCCAAGTTCGATCCCTGGTCAGGGAACTAGATCCCACCTGCCACAACTAAAGATCCCACATGCTGCAACGAAGCCCAAAGGTCCTAAGTAGCACAATTAAGATCAACGCAGCCAAATAAAATACAAACACAAAAAAAATTTAAAAATACAAGCTACCTTATTGATAGAGTTATGGAAGAAGGGACTTTGTCAAAAGTCTACCGAAATAAAACAGTATACTAGTAATCCACAGTGATTAATGATCCCCTCTGACCCATCTGTGATGTGCTTCAGTGGAACACAGCACACAGGGAGAAAGCCAGTGCCTGGAATAAGATGTGACTCCTGGAGGGACACGCATGGTGGACTGAAAGTGGAGTGTGGGGTATGAGAACCGGGCTGATAATAATCGGAAACACAGCAAGCCGCTCAGCTCCTGGCAGCTGTGTGGGCCTTGGCTTCCAGAGGGTGTGTTGAGTGGGGAAGCGTGGGGCACAGGTGTGCAGCTCTTCAATGATCTACTGATGCAAAACAATTTTATGTTAGAGAGGGGTGCGTTTTCCCAATTTTAGCAAAGAGGCCGTAAGGGCTAGGGACAGCATCACACATAAGCACGCCGGCACATGGTGGCTGCCAGAGGAAGAGGAGCTGAATAGCAGACCTTGGGGGACAGCTTCAGGATTTGAGGACAGAGACCCGCAGGGTTTCAGGAGCGGGGAGTAGTCGGATCACAGCCTTCATACATGTTGCAGATCGATATGACGTGGTCTTTGGGTCTGGTGGTGATCCTTGTCCAGTTTGCTTTGGCCAGGACAACTGGGTCACGTGATTGTGTGACAGGAAACCTATAAACCTCTGCAAGTGTCCCCCAGAAGCTGAGGCTGTGATCAGCCTATAACAACACGCCATTGGATTTTTCCAGTATGTGCCGCTCCTATAACCGCAGCACATGGTATTCTTTTAAGAGAAATTATGTAGAATGTAGAACGGGCCTGAGCCAACTGGTTGCTCTACAACCAGGAGTCAAGATGGACCTGCCGCTGTAATTAGAAGACTTTCAGTAAAATCCTTCCTGGATATAAGATAGTCCACCCCATGATCTCATAAGGTCACTCCTATTTTCATAGTCATGAAACTCCATGAAATGCAACCAAATAAGGATAAATATATAGCAGGGCTTGAAATAGTAAATCTAATTCTACTGTAAGTCAGTCTATTTTGGTTTCTCAACTGTACGAATTCAGAGTGTGCTTTGGGGACTGCATTTTTCTTCCTAATTGATTGGAATGATAGATTATTCATGACCTTTTTGGATTTCCCCTTCCCCTGACCCCTCCAACAAACAGTTCTATTTCTTCTCTCTTAGAATGTGAAGCATAGCTCTAAACTTGACATGGGAAAGTGAGATGTTATTCTTGGCTCAAGTAGAGTTAAAACTTCCACCCCTGAGTGAAATCTGGTCTTTACTAACCCAACCACCCTTTGGGTTCAGACTAACTGAAGGGTGGACACATTACATTTTAGATCTGACCTTGAGCTGTAAGAAGGGGAAGCATTGCTCTCTGCTCCCTAAACGGAATAGCCTCATGTCTCCAAACCTTACTATAATCATAAAGTTCAGAGGAAGACAGCAGAAACAATCCTAATGATCAATTAGTTCACAGTTTCTCAAACTATAAAGTGTACATGATGCTCCCAAACAAAGGGTTCTGTGGTCAGATTCCCTACAGAATGTCTGCCTACTGCCTTCTCTACTTGAAGACTCTCAGTTCAGTTCAGTTCAGCCGCTCTGTCGTGTCCGACTCTTTGCAACCCCATGAATCACAGCACGCCAGGCCTCCCTGTCCATCACCAACTCCTGGAGTTCACCCAGACTCACGTCCATCGAGTCGGTGATGCTATCCAGCCATCTTATCCTCTGTTGTCCCCTTCTCCTCTTGCCCCCAATCCCTCCCAGCATCAGAGTCTTTTCCAATGAGTCAACTCTTCGCATGAGGTGGCCAAAGTATTGGAGTTGCAGCTTTAGTATCACTGCTTCCAATGAACACTCAAGACTGATCTCCTTTAGAATGGACTGGTTGGATCTCCTTGCAGTCCAAGGGACTCTCAAGAGTCTTCTCCAATACCACAGTTCAAAAGCATCAATTCTTGAAGACTTGAAGACTCTGGGAAGCCCTAAAGCAAAGCAATCTGTTATATTTTGTTTGCCAGTCTTATTTGAACACATTCCCACTTTTTGTCTAGATAGAAAGTAACAGCTTTGGGAACTGACATGACATGGAACACACTTTAAATAGTGCTGATCTATTCACTCCTTTCCTCATTTTATAGAGGAGGACAATGAGGCCCGAATGAAGAGACACAGAGACAGTTATCCCCCATGCCTGGCAGGGCTGGGAAATTGACCTGGCTTCCAGACAACTAGTCCAGGCTCTTTCTCTCACCTTGAAAGAGGTGTCACTAATGGTGGTATCCCCTTTGATGTATCCCCTAGAACATTTTCATTGTCTGGAATTTGAGGCAGTATTTATTTATAGTGCACTCAGCAATGAATCCATCAAATGCTCTGAATGTTTCTAAAAGGGCATTGGGCCCTGTACAGCTGACCTGGATAAAACATTCTCTTTTAAATTGCATATAATTTACTATATAGTGAAATATTTTATCATGCTATATAATCCCATTCTAGAAGGTTATTAATTTAAATAAAAGAGTAAATCAGAAAGACATCTCAATAAAATATGTCACTAAAATGAAAACATATGGCCTAGTGAGAAGTAATCATAGACTGTACTTTTAAATACAGAGTGCAATAGTCGGTGAACCAAAATTATAAAAAGTTGTCCAAAGGTCACATGTATATTTTTTCAAATTGTGCAAATTCAAGTAGTTTGAGCATTCTTTGGAAGCAACATTTTTCTGACTTACTTTCTGAAAATGCATTTTGAATTTATATGCTTATTTTTTACAATACTTATTTCCCATTTATTTGTGATTTTTGCAGGGGTTCAAACCAGTGAATAAAAATCAGTTTTCTTTTCACAGAGAACTTGATATTCTACTATTATTTTCAGAATCATTGTGATGAAAACCTTACCTGGAAAGAGTAATACAAAAGAGAATTCGAAGGTCTCAAAAGATCGTGCAAAATCGATAGCAATTCTCATTAAAATCAAACAAGCCACCAAAGGTTCTGATATTTGGCTTCTGATCTCTCTTAAGACAGTGGTTTTCAAAGTTTGGTGTTTGTCAAAATCACCTGGAGAACTAACAGAGACGACAGAAGCCCAGAATCATTTCATAGGGAAGGAATAGGTCTCTGCGTCTTCACCTCATTCTCCAGCAATGGTCTCCAAACCAAGCTGATCAGAGTTATCTAGGAAGTTTTGAAAAACAAGAACAACACACCCCCAGACTTCACCTCTGGACATTTTGTGAATCTATATGCATTAGCACATCTCGAGTCATGCAATTATTTATGCGATCTGGTTCTGGATACTTTGAAATCTTTCTTAAGATTTTTTTTTATTCTGCCTGAAAACACTTAATTTATTTGTCATTTCTGTCATGCATGTTAGTCACTTAGCTATTTCCAACTCTTTGGGACCCCATGGAGTGTAGCCCACCAGGCCTCTCTTCTTTGCCAACAAAAGTCCATCTAGTCAAAGCTATGGTTTTTCCAGTAGTCAGGTATGGATGTGAGAGCTGGACTATAAAGAAAGCTGAGCACCAAAGAACTGATACTTTTGAACTGTGGTGTTGGAGAAGATGCTTGAGAGTCCCTTGGACTGCTAGGAGATCCAACCAGTCCATCCTAAAGGAAATCAGTCCTGAATATTCATTGAAAGGGCTGATGCTAAAGCTGAAACTCCAATACTTTGGCCACCTGATGCAAAGAATTGACTCATTGGAAAAGACCCTGATGCTGGGAAAAATTGAAGGCAGAAGGGGACAACAGAGGCTGAGATGGTTGGATGGCATCACTGACTCGATGGACATGAGTTTGAGTGAGCTCTGGGAGTTGGTGATGGACAGGGAGGCCTGGCGTGCTGCAGTCCATGGGGTCAAAAGAGTCGGACACAACTGAGCAACTGAACTGACACTTAAGGTAGAGCTTCCCAAGTGGCACTAGTGGTAAAGAACACACCTGCCAATGCAGGAGGCATAAGAGACACAGGTTCAATCCCTGGGTCAGGAAGGTCCACTGGAGAAGGAAATGGCAACCCACTCCCGTATTCTTGTTTGGGAAATCCCATGGACAGAGAAGCCTGGAGGGCTACAGTCCATGGGGTTGCAGAGGGTCAGATACAACTGAAATGACTTAGCTCGCACACACACTCTTCAGGTAAGTGATATACCCCAATCACGAGGAATATTTTAAATTGGTTCCTAGCTTCTGAACGGGGAAGGCAATGGCACCCCACCCCAGTACTTTTGCCTGGAAAATCCCATGGACGGAGGAGCCTGGTAGGCTCCAGTCCATGGGGTCGCTAAGAGTCGGACACGACTGAGCGGCTTCCTTTTCACTTTCATGCATTGGAGAAGGAAATGGCAACCTACTCCAGTGTTCTTGCCTGGAGAATCCCAGGGACAGGGGAGCCTGGTGAGCTTCCGTCTATGGGGTCACACAGAGTCGGACACGACTGAAGCGACTTAGCAGCTTCTGAAAATCAAGTTTTCAAATATGTTTCGAAAGCCAGTCCTGACTCCTGTGATACTGGTTCATGAACCAGAGAAAGCGCCCCTTCCTGGGGGCAACTGTGGCCCTGCCCGAGGGCAGCAGTCTTGGTGAGTGAACTGCAGACTGAACTCCAGTCCCACCTGACCCCTGGATGGAGCCCCTCCTGAAAATGAACAAGTTGAACAAAGCAGAGGTCTTATCTGCTTCCCTTTCTCTCCTCCAGCGCTTCATGCCTGCCCTGACCTGACCTGACCACCCAGGCCTTCACCCTGACCTGATCAGGTTCTGTCTACACACTATGGGCCTCTCGACTCATCCTGTGACTTACAGAGTCCTGCTGATGCTCAGGGCTCAGGATCTGACAATGGGGCTCCTGACACAGGCTCTTTTTAAAAATACCCTTGCTCTTTTCACTGGGTCTGTGCCTTGCAATGGTCAGTCACCATCTCCGGGTCTTTTGTTCTGCCCAAGGTCAGGACTTCTCCACGAGCAGGTGTCTTGGTGATGCCAACCTTCCTGTCTGAGCTTCTGACTCTCTCCCCTGCCCTGCATCTCATGATGCCATACTAAAGACTTAGAATCCCTCCTGCTTCATCTCACAACCAGACCACCTGGAGTGAAGACCTCTCTTCCCATGACCCCTTAGCCATGTGCTTCGTCCCCCAGAACAAGCCTGATTGCTTCTGAATCATTTGTTGGGGGTCTTAGTTGCTAAGCATATTTCTAGGAGGTAGCCCATTCTCCACAAGCCCTGCTCTGAATTCCAAGATCCCAGCACAGGCTTAGTAGTAAAACCTGCCTGCCAATGCAGAAGACATAAGAGACACAGGTTCAGTCCCTGAGTTGGGAAGATACCCTGGAGGAGGGCATGCAACCAGTATTTAATCCAGTATTCTTGCCTGGAGAATCCCATGGACGGAGGAGCCTGGCGGGCTACAGTTCATAGGGTCACAAAGAGCTGGACACGACAAGTGGCTTAGGATGCACGCTCACACAGTCCAGGACAGATGGTGCCCGATCTTCTAGGCTCTCTATAACCACGTGTGCAATGATAGTTACTATTTAGAGGGGTGATTTCGAGCAGTGTGGATTTCAAAAGCAAGAAACAAAAATTTCCCTTCAGTCCATATTTTACTTTTTGAGGCATAACATAGAAAAAATACAGCTAGAAAGAATATCAATCACAAAGGTTGAAGTGAAAAAGTGTTTTGATGAAATCCTCACTTAGAAAAGCAAGGGCCAGGGAACTATCAGCTCCAGTGAACCAAAGGCTGTGCCTTTTGACTCCACCACAGTAAAGCCAGGGCCAAGGCCATAATAGGTGCTCAGTTAAGACTTGCTGAATGAGTGAAAACTAAAATCAATCTAAACATCTCACTTAGTCAAGAAAGTTTTCTTGTTCTAGTTCATATAGTCACTCTTTTATCATACATGTGAGAACTTGTTTTTCAGTCATTTTGCAGTTAGTTATCTTTAATACATCAGAATAAGAGGGATAGTTAATAAAAATAAATACAACCCACATAATAAGCATGAATGATACTAGTCGGGCTGCCCAGGTGGCTCCGTGGTAAAGAATCCATCTACCAATGCAGGAAACACAGGTCGGATCCTTGGGTCACAAAGTTCCCCTGGAGGAGGAAATGGAAACCCACTCCAGTATTCTTGCCTGGAAAACTTCATGGACAGAGGAGCCTGGGGGGCTATAGTCCATGGGGTTGCAAAGAGTCAGAGACCACTGAGTACTGAGCTGCTGCTGCTGCTGCTAAGTCGCTTCAGTCGTGTCCAATTCTGTGCGACCCATTGTGCGACAGCAGTCTACCAGGCTCCCCATCCCTGGGATTCTCCAGGGAAGAATACTGGAGTGGGTTGCCATTTCCTTCTCCAATGCATGAAAGTGAAAAGCGAAAGAGAAGTCGCTCAGTCGTGTCCAACTCTTAACGACCCCATGGACTGCAGCCCACCAGGCTCCTCCGTGCATGGGATTTTCCAGGCAAGAGTACTGGAGTGGGGTGCCATTGCCTTCTCTGCAGTGACTGAGCACAGCACAGCAATTGGTTGTCAACAAGCCCTTCCAGGTGATTCCAGTTATCAGCCTCAAGCTTGAGGATCCCTCCGCAGTGGGTAAGGACTTGACGAAGCTGCTTTAAAATCCTGGCTCTGTCACTTAACAGCTGTGTCCATTGAGAAACTTAGTTTCTCAGTGTTTATGGTGTCAACTGAAAAAATGCCTAACCTAAAAGTTGAATTCTGTCTTATTTGAGGACCTTACAATGACACCAGTGGTTGATATCACGGATCTTAGTAAACATGAAGGAAACATGGGGCTGTATGCGAAATATTAGGTTGGTGCAAAAGTAATTGCCGTTTGGCATTGCTGAACTTTGCGTTTGATACTGGAATACATTCTACTGCACATTTCTCACTTTATTTATTCTTTTGCTAATGATATTACTTGCTGTTTACATTTGTCTTCAACTATGGAAATGATGTTAGACAAAAAGCAAATTTGAGCATTTTTCTTATTCTAGTTCAAAATGGGTTGTGAAGCAGTGAATAATTCTGGCATAAATGGAAAGCTATTTTACTTTTGGCAATGTTAGAGGGTTTTCTATGACTGGGATACACACACGGGACTAAAAATAATCCTGCTTCATGTTGCCAAACTACTTGACAATTTACAAAATGCTTGAACAAATGTGATCATATTTGATCCTCACAAGGAAGTCGAGGAACACAGTTAAAGAAATCATGTGCATGACTCTTTCATAGGAAAATATCTAGTGGAGAGTGAAATATAAGAGCTTTCAAAAAGATTTCTGGTCCATAATTAACAATAACAACTCAACTGATAGCAGAGAAAAAAGATAGAAAGGATACTGTCTGTAATAAAGAAACAATGAAAGGAAAGAACCTATAATGGCAACTTTCACTTACGGTGATGAAGATAGACATATTATTCAACAGTTACGGACTGTGGTTATAGACTACAATTCTAAGAGACAAAGGAATGAGATGCCCGAAGTGAGTAATGAGACTCAAACTTTGGAAGTCTAGTTTCAGCTCACTGAAGAGGAATTATTACCATACTTATCATTTATATTGCAAGATATTGATTGCCGTGCCCTTTTCCAAACAGCTCTAACTTTGGGAATCCAGAGCAGGTACTGGGAAGAGTTTAAGAGGCTCTGGTAGTTTACTGTAGGATGCAGATTCCAGGTAGGGTTCCCAGCTAGCCTGGAGTCTCCTTCTGACACATGCTTCTCACTCTTGCTCCCATGATTTCCAAGAGTTGTCACTTGATAGCCCACTGCACCGGGGAAGGCAATGGCACCCCACCCCAGTACTCTTGCCTGGAAAATCCCATGGATGGAGGAGCCTGGTAGACTCCAGTCCATGGGGTCGCTAAGAGTTGGACACGACTGAGGGACTTCACTTTCACTTTTCAGTTTCATGCATTGGAGGAGGAAATGGCAACCCACTCTAGTATTCTTGCCTGGAGAATCCCAGGGACAGAGGAGCCTAGTGGGCTGCTGTCTATGGGATCACAATCCCATGGATGGAGGAGCCTGGTAGACTCCAGTCCATGGGGTCGCTAAGAGTCGGACACGACTGAAGCGACTTAGCAGCAGCAGCAGCAGCCCACTGCAGAGTCTGGTGAGTTACTCTGGAAACCTATGTAATATTTCTACTTAAACAGAAAATTCGTCTTTTAAATAGGTGATCTGTTTTAAAACATTTTTACTGTTTTCTTTCTTTTTTTCCCCTTTACATAAAAGTAACAAGTCCCTTGTTGAAAATGGTTTAACATTATAGAAATATGTAAAAATGTTGATTCCCTGGGGCTTCCCCTGGTGGCTCAGAGGGTAAAGAATCTGGCTGCAAGGTGGGAGACCTGGATTCAATCCCTGGGTTGGGAAGATCCCCTAGAGAAGAGAACAGCTACCCACTCCAGTATTCTTGCCCAGAGAATTCCATGGATAGAAAAGCTTGGCAGGCTATAGTGCTTGGGGTTGCAAAGAATCGAACATGACTGAGCGACTTTCACTTTAGTCATTTTACTTATTAAGGTAGAAAGTAGAAGACATACAATTAAAAAGTTTTCACCCCCTTTCCTCAAGGTAACCTCAATTAATAGATTTGTGTAAGATGCAATAGATCTTTTCTTCTGTGTGCTGTGTTCAGTCACTCAGTTGTGCTTGAGTGACTTTGTGACCCCATAGACTGTAGTCTACCAGACTGCTCTGTCCATGAAATTTTCCAGGCAAGAATACTGGAGTAGATGGCCATTTCCTACTTCAGGGGATCTTCCCCATGCAGGGATTAAACCTGCGTCTTTTGTGTCTTCTGCATTGGCAGGCAGGTTCTTTACCACTGCGCCACCTGGGAATGCAAACACTTACTTAGGCAATAATTTTTAAACATCTCTGCACTACATTTCTGACAGCTACCTTAAATCAAGAAGCAGCGAGAAGCATGGCCAATATGTGATCCTTATCAGATTTTAAAAAGAATTCAACCTCATACTTTAAATAGGGCGAAACTGAAGTTCTCAACAAATATTTCTTTTAAATAGTTGGAGGGGAAAGCCCATCAGTGTTTGGAACTAGCTAGAGCTAGGGCTACCCAAATTCTGGGAACTGCAATGCTAACAGGTTCCTAGCTGTCAAAATTTGAAATAGAACCTACAGGGGCCAAAAGGTTTGAAATAAGAATGTGGTGAGAGGCATCACTGGTATGGACTCTGAGCTAACTAAAAACTAACACCAAAATAGCAACAGAGTCTGTCTTGGATGAACTTGTTTTCCCAGCAGCCTCTCTTGCTTGCTAGACTGTTCTATTACATTTTTCTGAAAGCCCTGCTTGAATTGCATGGTGCACCATTTAGGAACTTTCTGATCACTGGTTTCCACTTGGAAATGCTCTGTCTGGCTCTTTTAGAACTAGTGTCCCTGTCTTACACTATGCTCCAGATGTTTGCAAGTCTCCTGTTTGGAGCTTGTATCCTGCATTTCCATAGAAACCAGTCTAGATGAGATTTCAGGGATCCTAGAACAGAACAATTATTCAGATTGCACCTGATATACCCAATTGTGGGCCCTGTAGAAATATGAGACCTTGGGTAACACTGTCTTTAAGCCTTCTAACTTGGGGTGCCTGGGATGCCTAATCTCTGGGCCAGGGACTCTCCATCCTTGTATCAGGCATATTTTGCCAGCCTGGGAGAGAACAAGGCACAGGAAGCTGGGCCCAGTGAGGAATGGGGTTGTAATTCCCTCGAAAGCTCGCCTTATCCAAGTAGGTCTCAGTCCCTCCCCTCCAAAGCATGTATCTGACAAGAATCCTCAAAATGCAAATTCTCTCTAAGGCAGAGTATCTGTCGGTTTGCTTGAATTGCCCCTCCACCTTCTCTTTACCAGGAAAACAAACTTTCATGTAGGAAGTAGGAAAGTTGTCCTTTACTTTTAGGAGTTAGAAAGAAGGGAGAATTTTGTGAACCGTGTCCTCAGGAATAAGGACAGACAGATGCCCACAGGGTCTGAGGCTGCCATCTCAAAATAGACACAGGCCCCAGAGCCCTGGACGCTGTAACTTTTAAATATGTTTTACCTCTCTTCTGTTTCTTATGGTAAATAGTAATATAATCCTTAAAATTAAAAAAATTTCTATGCTTTTGGTTGGGGGACATCAAAGAATGAGGGGAGTTGAGGAACCAGCATTTTTCCTCTCTAAATAGTCTTGCGAGAAGAGAATTTTAAGTGTTAAAGCAGTCCTGCATTTTTGTTTGTTGGAGTTTTAAAATTTCTGAATCAATTTCAGTCCTGTTTAATGGTCTGTTCGTATGGATTTTAAAGATGTGAACTGTAAGTAACGGAGAGATAGGGCTTCCTAGGTGAGGCTAGTGGTGAAGAATCCACCTGCCAGTGCAAGAGATGAAAGAGACGCAGGTTTGAAAATCCCTAGTTTAGGAAGATCCCCTAATGTAGGAAATGACAGCCTGTTCCAGTATTCTTGCCTGGAAAATTCAATGGACAGAGGAACCTGGTGGGCTACATTCCATGGGGTCGCAAAGAGTCCAATGCAACTGATCGACTAAGTACAGCCCAGCATGGCAATTAGTTGTCAACAAGCCCTTCCAGGTGCTTCCAGTTATCAACCTCAAGCTTGAGGGCCCCTCGGCAGTGGATAAAGACTTGATGGGGCTGCTTTAAAATCCTGGCTCTGCCGCTTAACAGCTGTATGCGTTGAGCAAGTTAGCTTTTCAAAGTTTATGGTGTTGACTGAAAACACATAACCGAAAAGTTGAATTATGTCTTAAGGACCTTCAGATCAGATCAGATCAGTCGCTCAGTCGTGTCCGACTCTTTGCGACACCATGAATCGCAGCATGCCAGGCCTCCCTGTCCATCACCAACTCCCGGAGTTCACCCAGGCTCACGTCCATTGAGTCAGTGATGCCATCCAGCCATCTCATCCTCTGTCGTCCCCTTCTCCTCCTCCCCCCAATCCCTCCCAGCATCAGTCTTTTCCAGTGAGTCAACTCTTCACATGAGGTGGCCAAAATACTGGAGTTTCAGCTTTAGCATCATTCCTTCCAAAGAAATCCCAGGGCTGATCTCCTTCAGCATGGACTGGTTGGATCTCCTTGCAGTCCAAGGGACTCTCAAGAAGTCTTCTCCAACACCACAGTTCAAAAGCATCAATTCTTGGCCCTCAGCCTTCTTCACAGTCCAACTCTCACATCCATACATGACCACTGGAAAAACCATAGCCTTGACTAGACAGACCTTTGTTGGCAAAGTAATGTCTCTGCTTTTGAATATACTATTTAGGTTGGTCATAACCTTCCTTCCAAGGAGTAAGCGTCTTTTAATTTCATGACTGCAGTCACCATCTGCAGTGATTTTGGAGGCCAGAAAAATAAAGTCTGACACTGTTTCCACTGTTTCCTCATCTATTTCCCATGAAGTGATGGGACCGGATGCCATGATCTTTGTTTTCTGAATGTTGAGCTTTAAGCCATCTTTTTCACTCTCCTCTTTCACTTTCATCAAGGACCTTACTGAGGACTAAATAGCCTGGAAGTCAGCCTTTTAGATAGCTCTGAGGAACTGTTACAAAAGAAGTAAGGGAGGAGCCAGGATATTGAGAAGCTTTTGTTGAAAAACAAATAAGTAGTGGAACATCAAAAGATTACTGCTAATCGCAAAAAAACAAGACATCCCAAGTTGATTTTAGTGCTTCTCTTTGTATGAGAAGACGCAAGAGATTGGCTCATTGAAATCATTCCTTTGATATGTACCTTAACTATCTCGAGCTAGTATCCTGTTTTTCTCCATCCGAATTCACCTCAGGGTGCACAGTTGGGGCAGCTGCAGTGGCTGATGGCTGGATGAAGGGCAATATTCTTTGTTTACTGAAACAGCAGGCAATATTTTTTGGAGGGTCCACAATGGAGATCAAATGAGATAATTCATTTGAGGCACTTAGGGCAATGTCAGAGGCACAGAAAACACTAAATAAATGTTATTAACAGCTGCTCTGGTCATTGTGTACAAGGGGAAGCCCTTCTTCTGTGTGGGTTTGTTGACAGCCAATTGCTAGTCCCCAATCCCAGAGTTTTTGACCTTAAATTAGCTTAGCATTTGCCAACTTAAAGAGCTCTTTCAGATGCTGACGCTGTGCTTCCAAAGAATCCAAAGTTTAAATTCACTGAGATTTCTCCCAGTCAGAGACTTTAACAGAGAAGTAGTGCTCAACCTGGCTCATTGTCAGAAGCCCTGTTGAGCTTGTAATCTGTCCTGCTTGGACCTTCAGAGCCACCATCTTCAGTGATAGGACCTGGGCATCAATGCTGCAAACAGCTACTGGAATTGAGGGGGATAATAACTAGACCTGAGATATGCTGAGTGTCTGGGCCAGACACTTTACTTACCTTGCTTCTTCTAATTCTTACAGCAATACTGTGAGATGGGTACTGTCAGTTTCTGTATTTTGCAGGTGGGGAAACTGAGGTACCTGAGACTCATTCAAGTTCACAGAGCTTAGAAGAGATTGAGGACCTAAGCCCAGGTTTGGGCTATTAGTTGCATTTTAACTGATGCATTCCCTTACTCATTCACCCCAAATTTATTTTACATGACCAGGTAATACCCTAAGAGCCAGGGCATGTAAAAATGAACAGAGGTCTCCATTCCCATCCTCAAAAAGTTCATGGCTTTTGTTGTTGCTCAGAACAGGAATGACAGATTGCCTCATTTTTCCAAGGATGATGTCAGGTGTCTGTGTTTGAGAGGTTGAAAAGATTTTCTATGGCTACCAGCTTCCTCCTCTCAGTGGCCATTTAATGAATCCACCATTGTCTGCAAACGAGCCCCGGAGTCCGAAGATCGGGTCTGTCTGCTGGTGGCAGATGGTGAGCGTTCTAGGGGTGCCTTGAAGTTCCGAGTTAGCAACTCCTTAGGGTGATCCTTTGCTCTCCCCGCGGGGGTTATGCCATTCACTTCAGTTAGCATCCAATCCCCTCGGATGGCCGATCAATCAAACCTTGGGGGTAGGAAGCGCATCACTACCGGGCTGGCTGGCAGTCCTAGCATAAAAACTGTCAGTTCAGTTGCTCAGCCGTGTCCGACTCTTTGAGACCCCATGGACTGCAGCACGCCAGGCCTCCCTGTCCATCACCAACTCCCGGAGTTTATTCAAACTCATGTCCATTAAGTCGTTGATGCCATCCAACCATCTCATCCTCTGTCGTCCCCTTCTCCTCCTGCCCTCAACCTTTCCCAGCATCAGGGTCTTTTCAAATGAGTCAGCTCTTATAAAACTAAGTATATGTCTGTTCTCTGACTCAGCAATTCCACCTCTAGGTATTTCCCCCAAAGAAATGAAAGCATATATATTCACCCTGTCACTTACATCTAAAGTGACAGCTTTACGGTTACGAAATTTCCCAGCAAAGTACGGAGGAAAGACTGAGCCAACTCCCTGGACACAGTGTGAAGCCGATCGGGAAACCGAGCTGCGGGGTCTCTAACCAGGCTGAGACTAGGCTCCTGGCGCAATATGCGACCCCTCACTGCCTCCTAGAGTCAGAGCCGAGCAGTGTTTCAAGTAGGTACGGTATTGAAGCGCAGCGATCATCACCTTGGAGCGGGCAAATGACCCTCCCTGGTTAGACAGTCGTGGAAGACACTGCCCCCCAGGGTGCAAGCTACAGCATCTTCTCCGCCCGGGCCCCGAGGGCAGCAGAGAAGGTTTGCGTGCAGAGGTCGTTCTCCGGACTGGTATTGGGGTTGCACAGAGGGAGGTGGCAGCGGAACCTTTCTCTTCGATCTCGCGCCCGTTTCTACCCGGGTCCAGTTGGCGGCGGACGCAGTAGCGAAAGCTCAGAAACATGGAGGTGGGGGACCCGGGGCCTGCTGAATCGTCCTCTCAGCCGGAGGCCTCGGTGTCTGCCGATGACCGGCTTTTCCTGGTTAAAGGTGTGGTGTGGCGAGGTGCGGGTGTCAGGTCAGGCTCACCCGGGGCGCTAGCCTGCGCTGGAGCGGGCGTTCCCATGCACACGCTGCCGGGGGAGACCTTAGTTTGAGTGCCCTGAATTTAGTGGACTGGTCCCGGGAGCT
Organism: Tragelaphus eurycerus; assembly: GCA_935064755.1. NCBI lineage: Eukaryota > Metazoa > Chordata > Mammalia > Artiodactyla > Bovidae > Tragelaphus > Tragelaphus eurycerus. The sequence continues at coordinate 16,337,778 of CAKXYN010000039.1, read as the reverse complement.
GTTCTGTGTGGGCTGCATTTACCCCGTTCCCTCTGCAGTTTCTCTCATGTCTCCCCCCGCCCACAGCACCTCCCCTTTCTAACTCCCAATGTCTTTTTTCGTCCTCGGGAGAAAGAGGGTAAGAGACCCTGTGCCTATTCTATGCTCTTGGGACACTTACACTAGAATGGCCTCAGGAACCAGGGGTCGTGCGGCCACGCAGGTTTCACAGCCGCTATCATTTACCTTTGCCAGGAGCTTCCTGGCTATCGTTTCTCGAATTTCGAAATTGATTTTTAAATAGTATCTGAAACTTATTTGTGTCCATCTTTTTAACTTCAGGTTTTTTGTTTTTTCTTCCTTCTCCCCACCCTCTATTTCCTTCCTCCAAAACTCTTGACAGGTGGAATTTTCCTTGGTTCTGTTGCTGCAGCAGGAATGTTAGCTGGATTTGCCACAACATTGTCTTTGGCTAAAAAGAAAAGTCCTGAGTGGTTCAATAAGGTTTGTGACATAAAAATCCATTGGTAGCACAATTTCTGTTTACAAATCAGTGGCAGCTGTTTTGAATAGAAAGTGTTGATGGCCTTCCGTAATACTCTAAGAAGTAAACCAGGGTGGACTTCGTAGATTCAAGAAGGGTACAAGTAATCAACTGTCTTTATTTTCATTTAAAAGAAGTAATTATGTGCTTTTTAAACTGTTAGCAGAACAAGACTTTGAAAGCTCGTCCAATATATTTCCTACTCACAACATGACCTTAAAGCTAAATCTAGGTAAATTGTTCTCAGTTATAAGAGGCCCCATATTGTATGTAGCGCACACACCCAAAAAAGCGCCAGTTAAATTCTTGAGACAGCACTACAGTAGCCATTTCTGGCTCAGAGATGTTAAAATGTTGAAATATAGTGCATCTTGGTATAGATGAAAAACAGGCCAGCTCTTTAAACCTGGAAACCATGCACATTTGTGCAGTACAGCAGCCCCGCTCCCTAGAAAGTTGCCTGGCATGTAGTTGTTGTTGTTTAGTCACTTAAGTTGTGTGCAACTCTTTTGCCACCCCATGGACTGTAGCCCATCAGGCTCCTCTATCCATTGGATTTCCCAGGCAAGAATACTAAGAGTGCATTGCCATTTCTTCCTTCACAGATCTACCCCACCCAGGGATCGAACCCACTTCTGCATTGGCAGGTGGATTCTTTACCACAGCCACCAGGGAAGCCCTTAGCTCGTAGTATGTGTTCAGTAAATTTTGGTTGAATGAGTATAACCAACTGAGGGCAGAAAACCCTAATTCCATGAGCAAATTCGAGCAGTCACCTGTCATGGACAAGCTGAGTAATTTTCTTCCCATTGTGGTTGTTTTTTTGCATTGTCCTGTTGTACATCTTATGGTTTATTTATCCATTAACTTATTTCTTCAATAAACTTAAATGTTTAATAAATAAAATAAACGTTTATTTGGGATCTTTTATGTGCAGGCACTGTGCTAGCTAGGTATAAGAGATACAAAATTGAACAGAACATGTACCCCTCAGGAAGCTAGGTCTAGTGTGGGAGACAGGTGTTATATAAATAACCACACAAGTAACAATATAATTACAATTTGATATTTTCTTTGGAAAAAGTGCTATGTGAAAAATCAAACAGTTGAATTCCTTTTTGACTTGTATTTATCTTTAATAATCTTATATTTAAGCCCTAAGAATGGTGGGAGACCACATTATAAGTGCATTTGGTTTCTCCTCTGAATATTCTCAGGGTTCATAGGGAGTTTTCCAAATCACTGTTAGGGACTTCATGGTCATTTCCTCCCTATGTTACAGAATATTTTCTGAGCAGAAATATGTATCTTGAGGCAGAAATCAGTGAAACCTGTGTGATAGTGATGCTTTAATAGTGGAGTTTTGATTGATTTCTAAATCCAAGTTAACATGATAACCTTTGGTTCACAGATCTTTTGAGAATCTGATGAAAGCTAGCAATTCTCTCTCTCTCAAAAAAAACGAAAACAAAACACCACATGTTCACAATTTTGCATTCTATTTTGCAGTTCTAAGATTTGATACCTTTGATATCAAATACCTTCATATGGCCTTTATGATCTAACACAGTGACTTTCAAACTGAGGCCCACAGCACCCTGGGGATTCTTGAGACCCTTTGGGGGGTCTGTAAAGTCAGTTGCTGTTGTGGCCCTGCTAAGACGCTTGTGCCAATGGTACAGAAGCAGTAAAGGATAGAAGTGCTGTGCTGTGCTGTAGTTGAGGCAGCGGCCCCAGGTGTACTGGCAGGCAGTGTGGGCTTCCTCTCCGCACACCTGTGGTTAATGCCGTCTCTGCAGAAGAATATCCTTGTTGAAGCAGTAAAATTATTTTTAATATCTTGACCCTTGAACATAACCTCTTTGTGAAGTCTGTGTGAAGAAATGGGAAGTACACATAAAGCACTTTGTGTTATACCAAAGTAACTAGCCACTTTTTTTTCATGATATATTGTTTTCGCTTGAAAGAGCAACTGACAAACTATAGTTATTCGGAAGTAGGTAGACATTTCTTCAAAATGAACCTTCTCTTCAAGCGAGCAATTGTTAGTATGTGTCACTAATAATAAAATTCTACCCTTTATGGGTAAAAATTGAATTTAGAAAACTTGTGTCTGCCATTGTGAACTTGCCAGCTGCTTAAACACTTGAAGCTTTTTTCTGAGATTGGTAGTGATATTAATGATGTGATTTTAATATTTAATAAATGATGTCAAGAGTTTGAAAGATAACTTCTTCTGGCTAGTCAGTATTTTCTCAGTGATCATGATGCATGGATGAAAGTTCGATTCAAAATGCAAAATAGCCCAATGGATTTTAATGTAAAAAATCTAACAAAGTACAACAATTTATTGATACAATTTTTTATTTCATATTGCAGATCATTTTTAAGAAACTATTTGTCGAGTTTGGGTATATATCAAAGAAAGGAGGCTATTAAAATACTCCTTTTTCCGACCACATACTTGTGTGAGGATAGATTTTATTTGTATAAAAAAAAATGAAAATGTTAGTCGCTCAGTTGTGTCCGGCTCTTTGTGACCCCATGGACTGTACCCCGCCAAGCTCCTCTGTCCATGGAATTCTCCAGGCAAGATTGGAGGGGGTAGCCATTCCCTTCTCCAGGGGATCTTCCCAACCTGAGGATTGAACCTGGCTCTCCTGCATGGCAGGCGGATTCATTACCGTCTTGAGTATTTGTGTACTTCAACCAAAAAACATTTCAACAGAGTGAATATAGATAGATGCATGTGTGAAAATAAAGCTCTTTTGTTAAACCAGACATTTAAAAGATTAGCAAAAATGTAAAACATTGCCTCTTTTTGTGCTAAATGTTTTGTAGGATGGTTATTTTAATTCACATAATCAGAAATCTTTGGGATCCAAGTATAAATGGATCCTGAGATCAGGAAATTTGAGCACATCCTCTTTTGGAAGTTAAATATTCTTCAGATAACTGAGTTATTTCAAGACCCATTTAGGCAATGAACAGACAGAAAGGGTGAGTCATCATCTTTCTGATACAGCTATAACTTCTGAGAAATTATAAGAACAGATGTTTACTTTGGTATAATGCAACACAGCTCTTTCTATGATGTAAAGAATATAGCAAAATATATCAGCTAAGAATGCTCTGTGGGAGAAATAGCTAGATTGAACATTCTTTTTAAATATCAGAATTTGATTTATATCAGGTTCATCCCAAGATTAAACTGAAAAAGAAAAAAACTAAAAACATGAACCTTATTCCTAGGGAAGCAGTTGACTTTCTGACCAACTGAACAATTTGTTCTTGATAGTTTCTGTACCTGTGAATAATAGAATAAATCTTCCTAAGAATACATAGAATGTAAAAGGCACCGTGTATTTAAGCATAAGAGGTATTATAAATACAAAATAATAGAAAACAGTTCTTCTGTTTTAGGTTTTAAGGATCATAACTGTATTGTGATTTGCTAAAATCAACTTCCGTGCGCACACACCTTCATTTTAATTTAAATGAAAAGAATAAACAATGTGGCACTGAAGAAAAATACAGCTTTGATTTATACATATGTGACTAGCGCATGTAGTTATATCTAAAGAGCAACATGATTTTTTGGCAAGTCAGTCTTTGCTGCTTCCAGTCAGTGAGTGAGCATTTTTAAAACTCTGAGCAGGCTGTATAAAGGCCATGTGACATGTAACTCCAGTGGGTAAAGCTTGATGACTAGACCTTTAAAAACTTAAGAACAAATCAATTTTTAACATCATTTTGACTAAAATTAGTTTTAGAGTGTATAGACAGTAGCTGATAATAATTCACTTCCTTCACAGTCAGTTTCTGAGACTGATAGACAAATACAGCATGTACCTTTAAAAAAAAAATCTGAAAGTTTAGCAAGCCTAAGATTTTGCTGGAAGTTTTGCTGTGTTATTAAGGGTTGTGTTTATAACCCACTGTTACCTTTTTTACTTAGCAAAACATGTGGATTTATGTAGACTTTAAAAAAGATTTATGTATATCCATAACATATATAGTTTTTGTCCTCAGGGAAATAACGAAATTTTTAATTTAAGTTTCAAAAATAAAACTTAAGCCAGAGCACCTAAACTGAGCCTGGTGTAATAATATTTGGTTAATAATACTGCTTCTGGATGGAAATAAGCCAGTTAGAAGTTGGTGTATTCATGTGAGGTCTGTAGTGTCTAGGGAACCACTGAAATTATAGCAGCCTGAGAAAAGGAATAAGATAAGAGAGTAGTATATTGTTTTCATCATAGAAAATGGCTAAGGAAAATCTCTTGAGAATCTGGTTGGGACAAGGCTATTTCTGTAAAAAGTATGTCTTTAGATAGGATCTCTTAGGTTTTAGGCATAGGGATACAGATAAACAAAATGTTTCTATGTACTGTGAAAAGCATTCTCAATCATTAATAGATGCCTAAAAAAATACAAAACCTTTATTAAGAATGGATTGAATAAAAAATAAATGGGTTGAGCAATATAAAGACAATTTTCTAAAAAAAAAAAAAAAGCCTTGAGTAAATGAAAATATATTTCCAGATGAAAGACAGGATGTTACAGATTTTCTCTTACCAGTTAGCTAATGTTTGATGTCATTCTAATGAAAATGTCAGTGAATGAGGTGAGTGGGAGTTGGAAGGACCCTTGACAAAATGTTCTAGGGTTTTTCTGGAAGAATGAATAGGTAAAAACTTAGGAAATATTTGACAAAAAGTAATGTGCATAAAGCCTTCTTCAGTGATCAATGCAAAGAAATAGAGGAAAACAACAGAATGGGAAAGACTAGGGATCTCTTCAAGAAAATCAGAGATACCAAAGGAACATTTCATGCAAAGATGGGCACGATAAAGGACAGAAATGGTATGGACCTAACAGAAGCAGAAGATATTAAGAAGAGGTGGCAAGAATACACAGAAGAACTGTACAAAAAAAGAGCTTCACGACCCAGATAATCATGATGGTGTGATCACTGACCTAGAGCCAGAGATCTTGGAATGTGAAGTCAGGTGGGCCTTAGCATCACTACGAACAAAGCTAATGGAGGTGATGGAATTCCAGTTGAGCTATTCCAAATCCTGAAAGATGATGCTGTGAAAGTGGTGCACTCAATATGCCAGCTAATTTGGAAAACTCAGCAGTGGCCACAAGATTGGAAAAGGTCAGTTTTCATCCCAATCCCAAAGAAAGGCAATGCCCAAGAATGCTCAAACTTCCGCACACTTGCACTCATCTCACACGCTAGTAAAGTAATGCTCAAAATTCTCCAAGCCAGGCTTCAGCAATATGTGAACCGTGAACTTCCTGATGTTCAAGCTGGTTTTAGAAAAGGCAGAGGAACCAGAGATCAAATTGCCAACATCCGCTGGATCATGGAAAAAGCAAGAGAGTTCCAGAAAAAACATCTATTTCTGCTTTATTGACTATGCCAAAGCCTTTGACTGTGTAGATCACAATAAACTATGGAAAATTCTGAAAGAGATGGGACTACCAGACCACCTGATCTGCCTCTTGAGAAATCTGTATGCAGGTCAGGAAGCAACAGTTAGAACTGGTCATGGAACAACAGACTGGTTCCAAATAGGAAAAGGAGTACGTCAAGGCCGCATACTGTCACCATGTTTATTTAACTTATATGCAGAGTACATCATGAGAAATGCTGGACTGGAAGAAACACAGGTTGGAATCAAGATTGCTGGGAGAAATATCAATAACCTCAGATATGCAGATGACACCACTCTTATGGCAGAAAGTGAAGAGGAACTAAAAAGCCTCTTGATGAAAGTGAAAGTGGAGAGTGAAAAGGTTGGCTTAAAGCTCAACATTCAGAAAACAAAGATCATGGCATCTGGTCCCATCACTGCATGGGAAATAGATGGAGAAACAGTGGAAACAGTGTCAGACTTTATTTTTCTGGGCTCCAAAATCACTGCAGATGGTGACTGCAGCCATGAAATTAAAAGACGCTTACTCCTTGGAAGGAAAGTTATGACCAACCTAGATAGCATATTCAAAAGCAGAGACATCACTTTGCCAACAAAGGTTCGCCTAGTCAAGGCTATGGTGTTTCCTGTGGTCATGTATGGATGTGAGAGCTGCACTGTGAAGAAGGCTGAGAGCCGAAGAATTGATGCTTTTGAACTGTGGTGTTGGAGAAGACTCTTGAGAGTCCCTTGGACTGCAGGGATATCCAACCAGTCCATTCTGAAGGAGATCAGTCCTGGAATTTCTTTGGAAGGAATGATGCTAAAGCTGAAACTCCAGTATTTTGGCCACCTCATGCGAAGAGTTGACTCATTGGAGAAGACTCTGATGCTGGGAGGGATTGAGGGCAGGAGAAGAAGGGGATGACAGAGGATGAGATGGCTGGATGGCATCACTGACTTGATGGGTGTGAGTCTGAGTGACCTCTGGGAGCTGGTGATGGACAGGGAGGCCTGGCGTGCTGCGGTTCATGGGGTCGCAAAGAATCGGACACAACTGAGCGACTGATCTGATCTGATCTGATCTGATCTGATCTGAATGTGCATGATGTAAATACTTTCTGAATATTCAGACTTTTTCTGATTCTATAATTACATCTATGTGATTCTGGTATAAAATTAATAGTATGAAAATAGCTTAGAAACAAACCTCTATGTATTTTTCTCAAAAAAGTTTAAGAGGAGAAGGATTAATTCATAGAATGGTGCTGGGGCAGTTGCTAAACTGTTGGGGAAGTGAACTCCCTTTAGTTACCAGCTTCCAGATGAACGAAAAAGCTAGGGGTAAAGAAGTTTTTAAACAACAGTATAGCTAGAAGGAAAGAGAAATGACTGTGACTTGGATGAGGCCAGTTAGCTTAAAATCTTTAGAATGCATCTTTGACCAAAAACAAACAAGCAAAATAAAAAGATTAAACTAACCTGGGACTTCCCTGATAGTCCAGTGGTTAAGACTGTGCTTCCACTGCAGCGGGTGTGGGTTCCATCCTTGGTCAAGAAAGTAAGAGCCCATCATTAAAAAAACAAACTAGGGAAATATTACAGCACATGTGATAGGGCTTCTGAGCACATTAATATAGAAAGAATATACAAAGTAGAAGACTTTATAACATGAATATGCAATTCAAAAGGCATAAACGTTGGCTCATAACTTGGACAAATACTCATTCTCAGTAACAATAGAAATATAAATAGTCTTTCTTTTTTGTGTTTTTAGTTTTCCTGAGACCATCTGATGCTGGCTAGCTTGAAGTGGTCCTCATATAACAGCATTGTAACTTAGTACAACCTTTTGAAGAATACTTTGTATGTCTATCAGCTTATAAAATATTCATGCTTCCTCCACTTAGTAATTCTGTTTTGAGGAATTTTCCCCAAGGACTTTATCAGAAATGTAGATGAGTGTTTAGGCACAAGGAAGTTTTTAATAAAAAAAAATTAATATAAAAACCTGAAGCTAGTATATATTAATAACGAATGGCTAAGTAAATTATGGTGTCAGTGCGGTGTAACCTTTAAAAATATTTGAGCTCTTGACACTATGAGAAGATGAAAGTTGAAGATTAAAAACATTTTAGTGGTTTTAAGTTGTTTTTAAAATGTCAAAATATTTACCATGGTTTACTGGATAATAAGATGGAAGTTTTTTTTATTCATCCTGTTTTTTATACATACCAAATTTTCCTCAGTGATTATATAATCAGAAAAAAGTAAGATTCAGCTTTTGAGGAAGTAAAAAATTTTATTTTTGTTTGTTGATGTTTAATGTGTTTTAGTAGACAGGCGCATGGAGAAAAATAATAAATTCTTAATATTTCCTAAATTCTACTGTCCTTTAAGATTTTTTCAAAGGATAAATTATATTTCATATTCAGTTCAAACTGTGGGAATAAGTGACTGTTCCATAGTTGGTTTCAAGTAGATCCATAAGTATCATCACATCTTTGTCTATTTCAGCAGTGTGAATATTTAAATTACCCTAAGTAATGATAGTTTTTATTCTAATTTACACTGTGGATTTGTTTCCACTTAAAAAGATACTTTGATGTACATTTTTTGTTGTGTTGTATTTAGAATCAGAAGTGAGAAATGACTGAATGGCAAATTCCTGTAAGTCTATAAAGCCAGACTGCTGAAGTGCTCTAGCTTTTATAAGCCGTGAAACCTTGAACAAGTTATTTAATCTCTCTCTGCCTTAGTTTGGTCTTTAGTGAAATGAGGATCATAGTGAGTGAGGCTGAGTGAATTAATACAGGCAAAATGCTTTAAGCAGTGCTTGTCATATAGTAAGGGAGCGATATAAGCCATAATACATATATCTACCTGTCTATATATATATATATATATAATATATACATAAAGCTATATATAATTGTTGGGGCTTTCCTGGTGGCTCAGATAGCAAAGAATCTGATGCAGTGCAAGAGACCTGGGTTCGGTCCCTGAGTCAGCAAGATCCCTGGAGAAGGGAATGGCAACCCATTCCAACATTCTTGCCTGGAGAATTCCATGGACAGAGGAGTGTGGCGGGCTATAGTCCATGAAGTCGCAAAGAGTCAGAGACAACTGAGCAACTAACACTTTTCACTTTTCTTTTCATATGTAATTGTTAACTGTTATGTAGTATTTGGAAATACAGGATCCCTGGGAGATTGCAATCCTGCAATCTTATAAAACATTAATCTCATTTAGAAATAGGATTCATGGTCATTTAATGGTATAAGGAAAAATGTGGCTTTGGTCCTTCTGATCAGTCTGATTTAATCATTGGTGTCAGTAGTGAAAAGAAACGTTTAGTGTATGAATACCACTTGTGCAGCTTATTCATAAAACAGGAGATATGGGAGTAGCTAACCACACTCAGTAGAACTTCCCTTTCCCGCGAGTGGATTGCTGGTGTCCTCCTTTGGGTCCGTAATGTCCTGTTCGTACACACGGTGCTGCTGTTGCCCTCTCCATTTCGGTCATAACTTCTAGGTGGCTGTGTCCCCCAGCCCCACCCTGGGACCGAAGTGTTTCATCAGAAAGAAGTTGCTCTGTGTACCTAGCCTGGCTTCTGGCACAGTGCCTTGCACACTCAGGTGTTTGTCAGAGAAATTGTGATTTAAGTTATGCAGTTATTAAGTAGCAGAGCTGGAATTTGAACTTGGATTGGTCCGGTGTCCCAGTTATCATGGTGCTTACCAGAGAGTCATTAATTTCAAACACTCTCCAAATATTTATTCTTTCAAAGTGATGATTTTTACCTCAGCCTTGCTGTCTTCATTGCAGGGAAGCATGGCCACAGCTGCCTTACCAGAGAGCGGGTCTTCCCTGGCCTTGCGAGCCCTGGGATGGGGCTCCCTTTATGCCTGGTGTGGGGTTGGTGTGATCAGCTTCGCAGTCTGGAAGGCTTTAGGCGTGCACAGTGTAAGTAACTACAATCTTATAGTTGGTATCTGGAATGTTGATTCTATTTTGTCCTGCCTAAATCGTCCAGATTTTTAAATTTGTGTATAGTTTATTTACTGTCTTGGGAAGTGATGACAGAGAATTGACTGAATTCTTGCTAATAACTAGGCAGCTTGTCATGACTAGTAAATCATATAAATAATTTAAATATTTGAAGGTGGTAAAACTTCAAATATAATTAAAGTAATGACTAATTCATAACAAATGGTCGTTCTGTATAAATTGGCGAGAGCTACTTGTTCAGGAAAATTATTTAATTTGGAATAGCTTTCTGTGCTGTTTGACATCCATATTTATAAACATCGTTGTAAAATAAAGCATTTTAAAATTGTTATTTCAATTATTAATGTGTTTACACATTATTGGAAAAAGACTTGGTGCCTGTGTGTGTGTAATTTATACTCCAAGCTGAAGAGCTGTGCATTCAGAATAATGGGAAGTTCTGTGGACCAGGCTCTTTGTGACAGGTGAGAGTTGGTAGTGGTTTAGAATGGGTGGCCGCAGTAGATTTGATGAAAAGAAGTTCCAGATATATCAGTGTTTCAAAGGTAGTGGCAATAAGGATTTGTTATAAATTCAATGTCGGAGGTGAAAGTCAAGTCAAGGATGTCTCCAGGGTTTGGTCTGAGGGACTAGGAAATGGACGGGACCAGTGTGAGTGGGACAGATATTAGGGGATCATGTGAGGAGCCCAGTCTGGGGCTTGTGAGTTTGGGAGAGCTTTTAGATAGCCAGGAGCCAGGTGGAGAGTCAAGTAAGCAGTTAGATATAGACGGGTGGAATTCAGGGGAGAGGTCAAGGTGAAGATATAAATTGGAAACTCCTCAGTATGTGGATAGTATTGAGTTGGCCAAAAAGTTCGTTGGGATTTTTCTGTAACAAGAGATCAGATGAGCTCACAAAGGCAGTGAATGCAGAGCAGAAAGAGAAAAGGTCTGAGGAAGGAGCTCTTGGGCGTTTCTAAGGTTTAGAGGTTGAGGAATATCGAGGCGGTTTCCCTACCAAAGAGGTAGAGAAACCCGGGAGAATGGCGACCTGGATCCAGGTGAAAAAAGGTGGATGCCGGGTACACATCACGTTAGATGAGAACTGATCATTTGCTGAGTTGGCGACGTGGCGTCATTGGTGGATAAACCCTGAGTGGAGTGGATGCAAAGGAGAATGGAAGAGAGAGATTGGAGGCTGAGTCTTGAGTTTGGCTCTAAAGGAAAGGAAGGAATGGGGTCGTAGCTACAAGGGGGAATGGGATCAAGAGAGTGTTTGTTTTTTAAATTGGTTGAATTAACAGCGTGTGTGTGCTGATAGCTCTTCTCTGGTAGCTCAGACGGTAAAGCGTCTGCCTACAATGCAGGAGACCCAGGTTCGATCCCTGGGTCAGGAAGGTCCCTTGGAGAAGGAAACAGCAACCCACGCCATTATTCATGCCTGGAAAATCCCATGGACCCAGGAGCCTGGTGGGCTACAATCCATGGGGTCACAAAGAGTCGGACACGACTGAGCAACTTGTGTGTGTGTGTGCTGATAAAGTGAAGTCACTCAGTCTTGTCTGACTCTCTGCGACCCCGTGGACTGTAGCCTACCAGGCTCCTCCATCCATGGAATTTTCTAGGCAAGAGTACTGGAGTGGGTTGCCGTTTCCTTCTCCAGGGGATCTTTCCGACCCAGGGATCGAACCCAGGTCTCCCAGATTGTGGTTGACAATCGTGTGCGCTGATAGGCATGGAGAAATTAATGCAAGGGTTGTGGGGGAGTTGTTGGAGTAACAGGTGTTATTATTAAATTGTTCACATTTGGTTTAATCATAACTACATAGGCATTAGTATACTTTTGACTTAAAATATACTGATAGACAAACAGATGTTGCTTTTTTCCTAGGCTAATCTTTATATTTAAAGTAACTGCCCAATTGTCATTGTACCAATAAAATAGGGATTAACTGAAAAAGTTAGAGAATTTGTGACTGAAGATTTTTTGATGATTTTTAGACACCTCAGTTTTCCTTTTGATCAATATAAAATCTCTTCAGGCATTGTACCAGACATTTTAGACGTAGCAGATTATTTAATCCTCTCAGTAACTATGAAGCAGGTATTAATATCCCCCATGTTATAAATTAGGAAATGAGGACTCAGGTCAGTCACTTGCCCAAGATCATGCAGCTTGTAATTGGCAGAGTCAAGATTTGAGGGCATATCTGATGGTCTGCAGAGCCTGTTTCCAGTTTTACCTCCCTTAGCTAAGATGGACGATAAAGGAGGAGGTCAGAGGAGCCAGGGCAGGAGGATGGAGGGAGTGAATTTGGCTTTGATTGTGGCGTGATCCTGGAGAAGGCAATGGCACCCCACTCCAGTACTTCTGCCTGGAAAATCCCATGGGTGGAGGAGCCTGGAGGGCTGCGGTCCATGGGGTCGCTGAGAGTCGGACACGACTGAGCGACTTCACTTTCACTTTTCACTTTCATGCATTGGAGAAGGAAATGGCAACCCACTCCAGTGTTCTTGCCTGGAGAATCCCAGGGACGGGGGAGCCTGATGGGCTGCTGTCTATGGGGTCTCACAGAGTCGGACACGACTGAAGTGACTTAGCAGCAGCAGCAGTGGCATGATCCACAGTCTTGATAACTTGACAGATTTTACTGGGTATCTTCAATGTGAACCTCATCTCCTAATATTATAATTGACCTCAGTCTGGTATAGGACGGGCCATTCTTTTCTCCTATAATATGAGAGCCGTTATTTGAAAACAAATGGAAAAGGTTGGGAGGAAATATGTCTGGTGATAATATGTGAATGAATTATGGGTGTGTGGGTCAGTTTCTTATTTTACTTTTCTTTGTAACTCTTAAATATGTATTGCTTTAACAGTAATACAGCTTTTAAAAAAATAGTTCTAGTTTTATTTTTATTAATTTATGCTGACTGTAAAGCACAACTGCTGGGGAGTTCACAAAGCCTCCTTGACCACATATGAACTCCGTGTGCGGGGGGAATGCAAATAAGAGTCAGGTTATTAAGTTTTTGATTTCTACAAAAATGGCAGTCTGTTAGCCATCACATTGAGTGCACGGAATTGATAATGTTTCTAGAGTGCAGTGTAGGTCATAAATCAAGTAGTGAAGTTTTAAGGTATTTAAAAATATGAACAGTCTGATTTAGAAGAATCATAATGAATCAATACAAATTTTCATAGACCAACAAAATTAGGCTCTACATTATATGCTTGAGAACTTGGGCTTTATGGGCTAGACTGTGCTATTTTTTTTAAATTTATTTACTTATTTTAATTGGAGGCTAATTACAGTGTTGTGGTTTGGCCATACATCGCCATGACTCAGCCTCAGGGGCACACGTGTCCCCCAGCTGTGCTATTTAGTGTCTAGAATGTGCACTTTGTTTTATGGCACTGATGAGAGAGTATTACCCAAATAAAACATCTGAGGGGCAGAGTTCTTTTGATTGGCACTGTTGATTCTTTAGATGGGCACTTTTGCCATGTCTGAGAAGTCTCACAGAAAAGTGAACCGACTGGTAATTTTTTAGGGTACATCTCTTAAAAGCCACAGTATTTATTAATTTGTTTATTCAAAAGACAGATGTGGGTCTTCCCTCAGCCTGGCACTGAGCTAAGACAGAGCTCCCCGGTAGACAGTATGGGTGATTTTCCAAGGAAATTCTTGTTAGATGGCTCTGCTCTAAGGCTTATGGAGAGCAGTGTGGTATATTTCAGTTCTGCATTTAGAGAGTTTTGATGATAACTGTGAGGTTGCCCTGATTCCAGAGATGAACTTTTATTACTATTTACTGCCTCTTACTAGGACATTATGACCAACCTAGATAGCATATTAAAAAGCAGAGACATTACTTTGCCAACAAAGGTCTGTCTAGCCAAGGCTATGGTTTTTCCTGTGGTCATGTATGGATGTGAGAGTTGGACTGTGAAGAAAGCTGAGTGCTGAACAATTGATGCTTTTGAACTGTGGTGTTGGAGAAGATTCTTGAGAGTCCCTTGGACTGCAAGGAGATCAACCAGTCCATCTTAAAGGAGACCAGTCCTGGGTGTTCATTGGAAGGACTGATGCTGAGGCTGAAACTCCAATACTTTGGCCACCGATCCTGATGCTGGGAGGGATTGGGGGCCAGAGGAGAAGGGGACGATGGAGGATGAGATGGCTGGATGGCATCACCGACTCGGTGGACATGAGTTTGGGTGAACTCTGGGAGTTGGTGATGGACAGTGAGGCCTGGTGTGCATGGGGTTGCAAAGAGTCGGACATGACTGAGTGAGTGGACTGAACTGATCTAGGAAATATTCTTCTGTGAGGAAGGAAAAGTTTTAGTCAAAAAATGTTGAGCAAAACCCACCCCTTGCATTCACTTAGTATTGAGATGGTCATTCTAGATATACACATGTAAATCAGAATCAATTCCTGCTTCAGATAGTTAAATTGTAAATAAATCTCTGGTATAAACCAGTTCCATAAAAAAGGGTGCCCTCTAGTGGCTGACCTAGAGCAGCTCACGTTCCCTGTTTTAATTCACAGCTCCATCTGCTGGCCTAAAAGGGACCATGTTGAAAATGCTTAAAGCTTTTTTAAAATTTTTATTTACTGATCTTTATTTTTGGCTGTGCTGGTCTTGGTTGCTGCGTGGGCCTTTCTGTGGTTTTGGTGAGCGGGTGCCACTCTCTGGGTTTGGTGCACGGCCTTCCCGGCACAGAGGCTCCTCACTGTGTTGGCTTCTCTCCTGGGGACTTGGCAACCTCAGTAGTTGCGGCACATGGACTCAATAATTGTGGCCCGCGGGCTTAGTTGATCCACAGCCTGTGGGATCTTCTTGGGTCTGGGGTGGAACCCAGTGTCTCCTGCATTGGCAGATGGATTCTTTACCACTGAGTGGCCAGGGAAGCCCTAAAGCAAAGCTCTTCAGTTTCTTAGAAATAGTTTGGATTTACTCGTTGTTTATTCAGAGTTAGTGTAAAAGTTCATTTCATGTGGAACATGTTTAATGTATCAGATATAAAGAAAAAGTTTTAATTTACACAATGGTAGATCATTTAAGAAGAGATTCTAAAAAGGGAGAGAGCTAGTGGAAGCTATCTTGTCAGCCAGCTGAAGCAGATCAGGGTGTCCAGGGTTTAAAGTGGGACCCCTGCCTACCTTCAAGTCAGAATCAGTGCAGGTCCAGCCTGGCATCACCACCCCAGCTCCACCCTGCTCACCAGCTGTGGGCATGGCCTGATTGCTCAGAATGGGCTCATCAGTTACTTTGAATTATGGTATTTTATCGTGATTATTTTATCACAGCATCTGAACTGTGGAAAGAATGACCCTTTAGTATGGGTTCATGTTAAGTTTAGAGACTTGTGGAGAGTAAATGCTTTTCAGGCGGTGAGTAAGGGCATTAGTGATACTGACTGGTGGCCCCTCAGTTGTCAAAAGAGAAACCAGCCACCTACAGTCATGTAAATGTTAGCTTTTTAACCTTTATTGTTTATAGTCGGTGTAGACTGAGAGGTTGAGCATATTTATGGTTAGACTGTCTTGTTTTTTTTCTTCTTCCCTTTGAAGGAAAAGCATTAGGTATATAAAAAATTCCTGATGAATATGATCGAAATCGTTACAGCTTTTCATGCCTAATGGACCTGTGTTCTGCATTTATTTGAGGTGAGGTTATCTCAAAATACTGGTCAGAATCACCCACTGCTAACATTTACTGTAGTTTGTATAGAATATATTCATGGTACTTGGTGTAGTTAAAATTTACAAGTCATTTACAGTTGTCTTCACAGGAGCTAAAACCTTAACAGTAACAAAACCATGCATGGAAACATTTTCACTTATTGTGAAATACTTTAAGTTGTCTCAAGATTTTAATTTAAAAATCAACTTATAAATGGAGTTGTTGTTTTTTTTTAAACTATGGAATAAGAGGTATTTGTTTTTATTTATAGATATTGGTATTTATTTTGAAATAAAAATATTTAGGACCTATTTTTTTTTTTAACAAAGATGGTTTTGTGATTTGTAAAAAAATATGTACACATTGCTTTAAAAGTCATTGTAGAAAAGTTTTAAAAAAAAAAAAATCACCAGAAATCTCTGAGTTGTAATCAGTTGTTATAGTAGAAACATCCACTTAGACGTCATATAGGCATGTTCATATAATTGTAAAGTATGTTTTTATTGTACTACTCTAGAACTTTTTTTCACTGAATAGTCATAGGAACATCTTTGCATAGTAGAATATATAAATCTCCATTACTTTTAATGGCTATGTGGTGCTCAATTTTAAGTTATAATTTAATCAGCCAGCAGCATTTAGATTGTAATTTTTCACTATCAGACACCATGGTGAACCTCTATAGGCATACATCTTTTTGTACTGTGTTTTGTCAAGAAATGTGTTCTAAAGACAAGATATTATTGTTGAATCAAAGTGTATTTTTTTAAAAAATGTTTTTGATATCTGTTGTTAAATGTCCCCCCAGGAAAATGTATAAAATGTAGAAGATATCAACAGTGTGTATAAGTTTCCTGGCATCCTCGCCATTAGTGGCTTTTGTTACTCTGACATACGGAAAACGTCTTCCTTTACCTGTCTCTCTGAAGACCCTGCTGCTGTACAGGCTTTTATGGGAATGATCTGTGACTGGAGTCGTGCATACTCCACAGCCCCAGTCTTCCTCCTCGTTTAATATAGGTTGCTTTTTTCTCAAAAGCCCAGACCTCTTTTTCTTTAAAAAACTAAAAGTTAAACATGTTAAAACAAGTATATTTTAAACATCTCTCTAAAAGTTGTCATTTGATTTTTCCTGTTCTAAGAGAAAGTGAAAATCACTCAGTCGTGTCCAACTCTTTGCAACCCCATGGATTATTACAGTCCATGGGATTCTCCAGGCCAGAATACTGGAGAAGGTAGCCTTTCCCTTCGGGAGGGGATCTTTCCAACCCAGGGATCAAATCCACGTCTCCCACATTGCAGGCGGATTCTTTATCAGCTGAGCCACCATGAAAGCCCAGGAATATTGGAGTGGGTAGCCTATCTCTTCTCCAGGGAATCTTCCCGACCCAGGAATCAAACCAGGGTCTCCTGCATTGCAGGTGGATTCTTTACCAACTGAGCTATCAGGAAAGCCCTTTCCTGTTCTAAGGAAGATCTTATTTAAAAGTTCTTTTCCATTATGTCTTATTACAGGATATTGAATGTAGTTCCCTGTGCTCTACAGGAGGACCTTGTTTATCCATTCTCTGTATATTAGTTTGCACCTGCTAGTCCCAGATTCCCAAGCCAGCCCTCCCTGCCCCCTGCAACTGCAAGTCGGCTCCCTTTGTCTATTTTGTAGATAAGTTCACGTGTGTCATAGTTTAGATTCCACATATAAGTGATATCCTTTGGTATTTGTCTTTCTGACTTCCTTCACTTAGTATTAATATGATAAGCTCTATGTCTAAGACGCTTACTCCTTGGAAGGAAAGTTATGACCAACCTAGATAGCATATTAATAAGCAGAGAAATTACTTTGCCAACAAAAGTACATCTAGTCAAGGCTATGGTTTTTCCAGTGATCACATATGGATGTGAAAGTTGGACTATGAACAAAGATGAGCACCGAAGAATTGATGCTTTTGAACTGTGGTGTTGGAGAAGACTCTTGAGAGTCCCTTGGACTGCAAGGAGATTTCGCCAGTCCATCCTAAAGGAAATCAGTCCTGGGTGTTCTTTGGAAGGACTGATGCTAAAGCTGAAACTCCAGTACTTTGGCTACCTGATGTGAAGAGTTAACTCATTGGAGAAGACTGTGATGCCGGGAGGGATTGGGGGCAAGAGGAGAAGGGGACGACAGAGGATGAGATGGCTGGATGGCATCACTGACTCGATGGAAGTGAGTCTGGGTGAACTCTGGGAGTTGGTGATGGACAGGGAGGCCTGGTGTGCTATGATTCATGGGGTTGCAAAGAGTCGGACACGGCTGAGCGACTGAACTGAACTGAGGTCTATCCGTCTTGCTGCCAGTGGCATATTTCGTTCTTTTTTTCTGGCCGAGTAATATTCTGTTGTGCACGTGTGTGCCATGTCTTTATGCACTCATCTGTTGCTGGGTGTTTAGGTTGTCTCTGTGTCTTGGTTGCTGTAAATAGTGCCATTGTGAATATAGGGGTGTGTGTCTCTTCCTGGGCTACAGTTTTCTGTTAATATATTCCCAGGGGTGGGATTCCTGGGTTGTAATGGAACTCTGTTTTTAGTTTTCTGAGGACCCTCCATACTGTTCTCCATAGTGGCTGTACCAGTTTACGTTGCCACCAGCAGTGTGGGAGAGTTCCCTTTTCTCCACACCCTCTCCAGCATTTGTTATTTGTAGACTTCTTGATGATGGCCTTTCTGACTGGTGTGAGGTGGTACCTCATTGTATTTTGATTTGCATTTCTTTAGTAATGAGTGGTGGTGAGCATCTTTTCATGTGCCTCTTGGCCATCTGAATGTATTCTAAGAAAGATCTTTTACAGGAAAGACTATTACACCTCATCTCTGGGACAATATTGGATGTACTCTAATAAAACTTATTTTCTCCAGTCTCTTTTTGGTAGCTGTTGCTGGAAATACTTTTATATTAATATTTAGGCCCACTTCTTAATTACCTTATGACTAACTTGAGGGCTTTTGCTAATTACAGTCAAATCTCTTGACTTTTTGCTAATGTCAGTTTTTACCAACATTCTGGTATATCTCGTATTAAGTGCATTTATTCTTACACTGTGTTTACTCATTTCAGATGAAAGCAGCATTGTAGGGTGAATGCTCCACCGCCATATGTAAAATAAAACTAAGGGAAAGCTTTAGCGTTTTCCACTTCTGAGATATCTAAGAAGGAAGCAGCCTTCATGTTCTATACTGTTCATTGGTTTAGGTCAAAGATTAAAAACAAATTGGAGTCTCCTAGTAAATGGTTTCTTGGTAGCCACTTCTGAGTGGTCTGCAGGGGAAGTCTGAAAAGAGGCTGAAACATTTTTCTACGTCCTCGCCTAATCTAGTTTCAGTGCTTCCAGCGATTTCTACCAGCTTCTGCCTCCAGGAAGAGAGCTTCAGTTTCTTATTCTGCTTACCACCTGTCAGCAGCCTCAGCCTGGCTTCCTCTTCCTGATGGTACCTCCTTGACCACTCAGAACACGTCATCATGACCTTGCAGAAATGGCTCCATCTGTCACGCTCTCGGGCCTTCAAACAGCTTAATTATTGAGGAATGTTTTTCCTGGAATCATTTTTAAATTAATTGGAAGTGGCTCTGGCACCGATTAAACTCAGGTCTGAGGTGACAAGAACATCTCTATACCCCTGGCTTCCCATTCTGGTGCAGCTCTAATGGGCTTGGCCTCCCAGTGTGAGCGGCACTCTGTGAATGTGGAGAAGCAGTTTGGTGACAGGGAGACCGAGTCAAAGGGGCTTGCTCAGCTTAAAATGGGAGATAATGACTGATGTACTTTCTTTTTTCTTTTTCTTTTTTAAAGCCAAGGGAGGAGGGCAGAAGAGATTCAGCTGTTTTGGCATATTGCCAAGATTCCTCCTTTAAAAACCCATCAGTTTCCTTTTATAAGTAAAATAGGGCCCCCAGCGTTTTATACAGTAAGAATGTGCAGCAGCTACCAGGGAAGATAAGCCCTGCCTTAGAAGCCTTCTTGTTCCAGGCCTGACACAAATCAGGCCTAATTGCCTCAAGAATGTTCTGTCTTAACGGCACTGGAGGGATGGCAGCCTTGGTGTCGCGTGTTCTCTTTTCCTTACTTCTTAGACTGAGCGTAGAAAACTGGGCTCACATGAGCTGATCTCTAGCCAGAGCCTGTGGAGTGAAGACCTGGGAGTGCACGCTTGCCCCTTAAGTTTTCTTTTCAGAGGTACCTACTCCTGACTGCTGTGCTGCGTTCAGTCACCTCTGACT
The DNA here is from genome assembly GCA_935064755.1 of Tragelaphus eurycerus. Classification (NCBI taxonomy): domain Eukaryota; kingdom Metazoa; phylum Chordata; class Mammalia; order Artiodactyla; family Bovidae; genus Tragelaphus; species Tragelaphus eurycerus. The sequence goes on along the minus strand of CAKXYN010000039.1, from coordinate 16,317,888 downwards.
CTCGGTGACCCCATGGGCTGTAGCCCACCAGGCTGCCCTGTCCGTGGGATTCTTCAGGCAGGAATACTGGAGTGGGTTGCCATTTCCTACTCCAACCTATTATTGGTTAGTCACTTACAAATATCTAAAACTATGAAAAAAAATATATCAATTGGGCTTCCCTGGTAGCTCAGACAGTAAAGAATCTGCCTGCGATGCAGGAGACCCGGGTTTGGTCCCTGAGTTGGGGAGATCCCCTGCAGAAGGCAATGGCACCCCACTCCAGTGTTCTTGCCTGGAAAATGCCATGGACAGAGGAGCCTGGCAGGCTGCAGTCCATGGGGCTGCAAAGAGTCGGACACGACTGAGCAGCTAGCACTTTAACTTTCATTTCCTCAATCAGAATATGACATATTCTCTCTAGTTTTCCTGACTGAAATACTTCTAACAATTTTAACCAATATTAGCTGTGACAAGACTCTTGGGGCCTTCAAAGCTCTTGTTCTTTCTGTACTTGTTCACGATCCTGCTTGGGCTGTTGTTTTCCACTTCCCACCACCCTGTTTACTGTGGTTTCCTCCTTTGCCCTTGTATTTTCTCCATGGTTCTGTTCATTCCAGTGGCTTCCTCCTCATGCAGACAACTGCCAGGACCGCATCTCCAGCCAGACCCCTGAACTCCTAGCTCGTGGGGCACATTTGACTGGATGCTGATCTTGGACGTCCTGCTGGGGACAGACGTGGTTCCACTTGAACTGTCCTTCCCATTTCACCCTCCAGCCTACTCCCAGCGTCACTCATGGTGAATGGCAGCAGCAGCCATCATCCAGCAGTGCTGCCTAGACCGAAAAGCTGGATTTTATTCATGACCACACTTTCTCCCCCTCAGTCTGATGTGTCACCAAGTCTTGCTGCTACTCCACCCCCACAGCCCTGTGGCTGGGGGCACCTTCCTGCCCCACACGTCTTATCATAGCTAACGTTGGTTCTCCCTGCCTCCTACCTGGCCCTGCCATAGTCTTTCTCCACACGCGGCTAGGACATGCTGGGCTTCCTACACCTACCTACAGCTGAGGTAGGCTGTACCAGTCACCTCTGCCTACAGCCATACCACGGGTATGGTGGGCCTTTTGACATGCCTGTGAGACCCAAAAGATGCTGCTGCAAAGTCCCACCCCCATGAGGACATTCAGCCTCCTCCCACCTGCCTCTGCCGAGGACCTGGCTCCCGTAATTATCCCCAGCCTTTGCTGATCAACGGCTTTCCCTCTGCTGCAGTGTGTAGAGACACTCTCTAGTCTCTCCCACCTAGAAGTCTTCTCTTCTCCTCCGGCTACCAGCCCATTTGCCTGCTTCCTGTCATAGAAGAGATTTCCTGAAAGAGTTGCCTGTGATCCCTGTCTCCACTTCCTCCCCCGTTTATCCTCAGTCTAGCTTCCTCCCCAGAACCCCTGAAACTGCTGGTGTCAGGGCTCCAGTGCCCTGCGTGTTGCTGGGTCCAGGTCTTGTCTTTACTCTTCTGTTACTTGATCTCTCAGCAACGTTTGACACAAGTGAGCCTCTCCCCTCCGTGGACGCTGTCTCTCGGCTTCTGTGCCTTTCACTTCGTCCTTTGTGTGTGTCTCCTTTGCCGGCTCCTCCCCTGCAGACCCTGAAGCGTTGGCGTGTCCGGTGGCTTCGTACCTGGGCCCCTGTTCTCCATCTGAACTCAGTCCTTGGTGCTGGTGATTAAAAGCAATCTACAGTCTGACAATGTCCACATATACAGTTCCAGCCTGACCTTCAGATTGGCCTTGAAACCACACGTGGTCCATCTCTTGTGTCTCACGGCACGTCAAAGCCCCAGGTCCTAACCAGAACTCTTGGGTTTCCTCACCTTCTCCCCAACTTGCTCCTCCCTTAGTCTCTTCCATTTCAGTAAGTGCCACTCCCATCTCCCCAGTCGTTCAGGCCAAAAACCCAGCAGAGAATCATCTTAGATTTTCTCATTTCCCATCTTTCCCTTCATCTAAACCATGAGTGCTTGTTAGCTCTGCTGCTAAACATAGCCCGGCTCTTTTCATCTCTCTCCACCTCCATTTTTGCCTGGTGTATTGAAATGGTTTCTTATCTAGTATCTCAGCTTCACTTTCCCTAGAATTTTTTCCCACACAGATATGTTTTAAATGTAAGTCAAATCATGTCACTCCTTTATCTAGAAACCCTTCAGCATCTCCTGTTGAGGAAATCTTATAGGATGTAGCCCCACCAACCTCTCTGACCTTACCTGAGCCCCCACAAGGACCCCTCCCATCCCCTACACTCACCTGGCCCTGGACCTTCCTGTTCCTTCAGCACACCAGCCTTATTTCTGCACAGAGCCTTTCTAGCTTTGCCCAGGACACTCCTTCCCTGGGTCTTTGCACTGCTGGTTCCATGTAGCCATCCAGGGTTTCGGCCCAGATTTATTTCCCCTCCTCAGAGACGCTTCCCCAGACCATCTAATTAATTGTCCAGATGAAAGAGCCTCTCCACTCCCTCCACTCAGTTCCTCTCTGGTGTTGGCTGATTTTCTTTTCCTCATAATGCTTGTTGCAAAATGAAGTTACAGTAACCACTTAAAAACTGTTTCTGTCTTTGAGAAAAAAACCTGATTCTAAGAGGGTGGCACCCTCATTTCCCTTGTTCCCTGCTGTGTCCTAGGCACCCACCAGAGCCTCACACGGAGGAGCTGCTCTGGGGGTAAAATCTGATCATGCCACTGTGCCATTTCAGTGGCTCCCTCTTCCCTTGAGATGTGTTCCAGGTTCCCTGATACGCTTTGTGAGTCCCTCTGTGACCCAGCCCCTGCTTATGCTTTAGCTCATTGATTCTCAGCTGGGGGTGGGGGAGGTGTGGGTGGCAGTTTTGCTGGGTCCCACCCCTAGCCATGAGAGAGAGCTGGCAGTGTCTGGAAGTCCTTTCGGCTGTTATAACTGCAGGGGAGCATCTAATGGATGGAGGTCAGTGGTGGTTTAGTTGCAAGTCCTGTCCGACTCTTGGGACCCCATGGACTGTACCCGCTAGGCTCCTCTGTCCATGGGATTTCTCAGACAAGAATACTGGAGTGGGGTGCCATTTCCTCTTCCAGGGGATCGTCCCGACCCAGGGATCGAACCCCCGTCTCCTGCGTTGCAGGCTGCTGCAAACATCCCACAGTGCATAGGACAGGCCACAAAGAATAGACTAGTCTGAAATGTCAGGAGTGCCACAGCTGAGAGTCTAGCTGTTCCTCTTCTCCTTTGTCATGGTCAGAGGTCTGCGCCTGCTGAAGGTCATGTTCTTTCCTTGAGCCTTGTCCTTGCTAATCGCCCACCTGGAACACCCCTTCCCCTCTTTACTGTTCTCAGCTGCTGTCGACCCTGTTTATGGCCTTGATGGAGGCAAATTAAGCTTTAACCTTTACAACATGAAATTAAATTTGTTTTGGCAGTTTGGAGTTTATTTTATAAAGATAACTTAAGTTTCTACCTCAAATTGAAAGTAACTTCTATACACAAACAGTCTTGTGTCTTTTTTTTTTTTTTTTTTGGATGGGTAAAGCTGTTGTTACTGAGGACTACAGTATTATATGTATTATTAGTCCAATTGAGAATAAATGAGCTGACTTAGTAAACAGCACCTATGTAGTTAAATTTTTTGACCATAGGCTCTTTCTCACTTTTTAGATATGATTTAGTGTTTAAACACACATTAATGAATTTTAGTTTCTTTGTGCCATGTTTTCATGTTTTCCTTTTCAATGATTAATACGAGAAGCTTGCCAGTTGATGTTACAGTATTTGAATACCATAAGTAGGAAGTTGGTCCCTGGGTTTTTTTGAATTGACATTCTACCTTGTGGCCCTGCTTTTGTCCTTCCCCGAGCCGCCCCACTATTGCTGATGAAAGAAAACACTTTCAGGTTCTATAGTTTGTAAAGACCCCCACATGAGGATTACAAAGTTAGATAGGGTGTGTATTTATGAGCAATAGAATCACAGCCCACTAATTTTTTAAAAACTACAATTTGCCTGTTACGATTTTTAAATCACAAGATTTTAAAAAATAATTGTGTTTATATAACGCTCCGCTTGCATGCTGGTGAGTTTGTAGCTTGTAAAATTAACACAACCCTCATTGCATCTTTTTTTTTCCTTTTTCAAATCCATTTGCACATGGATTATTTTTTTAAAACTTTCCACAGAACAAAATATTTTAAATAACTTCAAAGGATAAAAATATCCCTTCTGCCATTGCATACTGTGTTTCTAGCACTGTAGACTCTTTTTTATGTTCTAATTTGGTAAAGGTGGATACTGGTTTTGAAAGGGATTAAGATTAGTTTACTCATGGCTTTACCTGAAACTTACTGTATCAACCTTGCTAAAAAACCCCAAATAGGCCCCATTTTCCTTACCCCTTTATTCAAAACTCCACCCCAGGTGGATTCTCCAGCCCTGCCTTTCCATCTTATTCTCACCTGTTAGCCCCCCGAGCCTTACTTGACTCTGTTCTGTAGTTATTTCCTCCTTCTTTTCTACCATGAACAGTGACTGAATCCCTGTTCATGTACCAAGCTCTGTGCTAGAGGATAAAGATATGCTGTTAAATAAAAGGTGTTCCCTTTGGAGTGACAATTTCATAAGTAATTACGTTTGTGTGTGATAAATCCTGTAATGGGGAGAGGTACACAGTGGTGGCAGATTTTTAAAAAGTTACTTTTTGGGAGACTGTAAAAGACTTAAGAGAGGGTAGAATATTTGAACTGGATTCCTAGAGAGAAAAAGGGCATCGAGAGCTAGGGATGAAAGTCCAGGTGACTTAGTTTACAACCATTCTTGGTTCAGCTGCTTGCTGGTCATCTTTATTTCCTGCTTCCTCCCTCCTAAGTGCTGTAACCAATAGTATTATGGCATAATCCTGCCATCAGCTGTAATATTAAAGTGAATTTGGAATATATAATTTGAGTTAGATTTTCCATTCAAAAGGAATAATGAGCCACCTAAGATAGAAGGTCATTAGGGAGCTGGTTAACTGTAGCTGACTTTCTCCATTTTTGGGGAGTCCATCCCTTGCACTGCAAGGAGATCCAACCAGTCCATTCTAAAGGAAATCAGTCCTGGCTGTTCATTGGAAGGACTGATGGTAAAGCTGAAACTCCAATACTTTGGCCACCTCATGCGAAGAGTTGACTCATTGGAAAAGACTCTGATGTTGGGAGGGATTGGGGGCAGGAGGAGAAGGGGACAACAGAGGATGAGATGGCTGGATGGCATCACCGACTCCATGAACATGAGTTTGGGTGAACTCTGGGAGTTGGTGATGGACAGGGAGGCTTGGCGTGCTGTGATTCATGGGGTCACAAAGAGTCAGACATGACTGAGCGACTGAACTGAAGTCATCTCATCTTTTTTAGTTCTTTCCTTTATCTCAAGACTGATTATAAATAAAAGGCTGCATTTGAGATACTTTTATAGAGTGTTATTTTTTTAAAAAATTGATTTAGTTGTGGCTAAGGGGAAAAACTGAAGAGGCAGCTGTCATAGTGATTGTATTTCTGTAGAGGTTCAAACTCTAGGAAGAAAATTAATATAGAAAGAAGCAATCTAACTAAGTCTTTATGTCCTTGAATTTCATCCTCAAGAACACTTACAAGGAAAATGACTGGTGAAAGGAGTCATTGCAGGGAGAAGGTGGGAGCAGCATCAGGTTAAAACATTTTAAGCTATGATTCAGATAAAAGAAACAGTAGGTATCAGAAGTTGGTATTTTAAGAGGATTCCTCTAAGATGTCAGCCACTGTTAAATGAAGATCATTTAAAGGATTCCGCTTTTTTATTTGACAAATGGTTACCATATATCTGACCACCAGAGTGAAGAGAATTCATATATGTGGTACTGTGACCATTTTGTGTATCATGGAGCTTGTGCTATACTGTCTAAACAGGGTGCCAGCAAGTCATCCTGAAATAGGATGCAGGAGCTCTGCTAATTACCACACTTTTCTCACCCCTCACCAACCCCCAGGGACGGGGGAGCCTGGTGGGCTGCCGTCTATGGGGTCGCACAGAGTCGGACACGACTGAAGTGACTTAGCAGCAGCAGCACCAGCAGAACCAGCTCCTTTGCTTGTTGTTCCTCTCTTCCTGGACTGCAGCTCAGTGGCAGGAAGAGTGAGAAGAGCTTTTCAAGTCTGAATATAAAATATTCATTTTGTTAAGATTTAGTATTCTAAAATGGAATATATGTATATATCAGTTCAGTTCAGTTGCTCGGTCGTGTCTGACTCTTTGCGACCCCATGAACCGCAGCACTCCAGGCCTCCCTGTCCATCACCAACTCCCAGAGTTCACGCAAACTCATGTCCATCGAGTCGGTGATACCATCCAGCCATCTCATCAAACACAGAATTTTTTTTGTACATATACACAGGTTTTTTTTTTCCCCCTGTGAGGAGCCTACATATCCAAAAGCTCCATTTGTCGTTGCTGTTTAGTTGCTCAGTGTGTCCAACTCTTTTGTGACCCCACGGACAGCAACCCGCCAGGCTCTTCTGTCCATGGGATTTCCCAGGCAAAGAGTACTTGAGGGGGTTGCCATTTCCTTCTCCAGAGAGTCATCCCAACCCAGGGACTGAACCCACATCTCCTGCTTGGCAGGTGGATTCTTTACCACTGAGCCACCAGGGAAGCCCAAAAGCTCCATTAGGGGAGAGCATACCACTTTCTTATATGAGAGGAAAGCTTTGAGAAATCATTACATGGTCAGACTTTTTTTTATATAAGTGAGAAAGTACCATTATTTTTATTTGGACTTACATAGTTTATTGGGTTTAAGGGTGTGTGTGTGTGTGTGTGTATGTATGTATGTGTATACAAATATATGTACATTATTTCATCAAATGTAAATTTTTTATTTTGTTAGAAATTTGAAAGGAAGTTCATAAGACTGCCCAGAGATATGCAGAGGAATGTAAGATATACTGATGCCATGTTGTACTAACTACTTTAATCCACAATTTGATTTGTGCCTGGGTCAAAATTTGCCATTTTAAAGACATTTAAGATACATTATCATCATCTTTTTACTTGAGAAGTTATTTGTAATCGGGACTCTTGACCAGGAGCTTTCCTTTTTCATGAGAGATAGATAACCCTCCGAGTTCTTACTGTTTGGCTCACAGTGGGCTCCTTCCCTCTGTCGTCAGGATCCTGCAACTCCCCCACAGTTCCGGTCCTAATAGGCGTAAAGGCAGCGGAAGTCTTTCCACATAGAAGGTTCTTGAAATGGGTACAACGGGAAACAGAAGGCCTGCTTTTCCGCAGATAGGAAAATGGTGCAGGAGGCCATTGGGAGACAAAGGATTCGCACCTGGTTGATCACTCTTGGCAGGAATATCGTTAAGAATATTTAACCGTATTTTTATGTGTATTTAATGGAAGTATTTTTATTGGAATATGTCGTAAAAACAGAAAATAAGTAATCCCAAGGATCTGGGTTGGCTCATTACACATGCTGCTACTGCTAAGTCGCTTCAGTCGTGTCCGACTCTGTGTGACCCCAGAGACGGCAGCCCACCAGGCTCTCCTGTCCCTGGGACTCTCCAGGCAAGAACACTGGAGTGGGTTGCCATTTCCTTCTCCAATGCATGAAAGTGAAAAGTGAAAGAGAAGTCGTTCAGTCGTGTCCGACTCTGAGCGACCCTATGGACTGCAGCCCACCAGGCTCCTCTGTCCATGGGATTTTCCAGGCAAGAGTACTGGAGTGGGGTGCCATTGCCTTCTCTAAGTATGTGTAATTCTCTCTCCAATGCATTAGAGAATTGGTGGGTTTCTAAAATTTTTAACTCCAGAATTCATTTGCTAGAGGCAGCCTCCCCTCTTGATACTTAGTAGAGAACCCTTAGAGGCCACGCGAGCTGAGCTCGCCTCGCACAGCTGCAGTAGCGGTCTGGAAGGGCTGTCGCGAGGCCTCGGCCTTGCGCAGCCGCAGTAGTGGCCTGGAGGGGCTGTTGCGAGGCCCCGGCTTTGCGCAGCCGCATTGAGGAAGAACCGGCCAACGGTCACATCTCTCTCCTTTGGAGCTTCTAAGGGCGCCTGGTGCTTTCTGCCTTCACCTCTCAAGTGAATAGCCATGAGTTGGACTGTGGGAATCCTGCAGGCCAGCCAGAGAGCGGGCACTGTAAGGGCGAATTTCCTGTGCCTGGGAATGGCCCTAAGCCCGCGCCTGCTGGCAGCCACCCGCCTCGGGGGCGCCTGGGCCGTGGCCCCAACGTCCAAGATGGCGACGGTCAAGTGTGAGCTGATGAAGAATTTCACTTCAGAGGAGCCTGTTCGCAACAGTAAGATCTCCATCGTAGGAACTGGATCAGTTGGCATGGCCTGTGCTATCAGCATCCTTTTAAAAGGCTTGAGCGATGAACTCGCCCTGGTGGATGTTGATGAAGTCCGACTGAAGGGTGAGACAATGGATCTTCAGCATGGCAGCCTTTTCGTGAAAATGCCAACCATTGTTTCCAGCAGAGATTACGTTGTCACTGCAGACTCCAACCTCGTGATTATCACGGCAGGTGCACGCCAGGAAAAAGGAGAAACACGCCTTAATTTAGTCCAGCGAAATGTGGCCATCTTTAAGTTAATGATGTCCAGTATCGTTCAGTACAGTCCGCGCTGCAAACTGATTGTGGTTTCCAATCCGGTGGATATCTTGACGTACGTAGCCTGGAAGTTGAGTGCCTTTCCCCAAAACCGTGTTATTGGAAGTGGTTGTAATCTGGACACTGCCCGTTTCCGTTTCTTGATTGGGCAAAGGCTTAGTATCCATTCTGAAAGCTGTCATGGGTGGATCCTTGGAGAGCACGGAGACTCAAGTGTTCCTGTGTGGAGCGGAGTGAACATCGCCGGTGTCCCTCTGAAGGAACTGAACTTAGATATAGGAACTGATAAAGATCCCGAGCAGTGGAAAAATGTTCACAAAGATGTGGTTGCCAGTGCCTATGAGATTATTAAAATGAAAGGTTATACTTCTTGGGCCATTGGCCTGTCTGTAGCTGACCTAACAGAAAGTATTTTGAAGAATCTTAGGAGAGTGCATCCAGTTTCCACCAGAATTAAGGGTCTCTATGGAATAAATGAAGAAGTATTCCTCAGTGTTCCTTGTATCCTGGGGGAGAATGGTATTACTGACCTTATAAAAGTAAAGTTGGCCCCTGAAGAAGAGGCTCGTTTGCAGAAGAGTGCAAAAACACTTTGGGATATTCAAAAGGAGCTTAAGTTTTAAAGTTGTTTAAAACTACCTACCATTCTGAAGTTACTGAAGAAAGATAGTGGTTATGGTCTTGTGTATTCTAGTTTTTGAATAAACTTGAATTCCTAAAACTTGGAAACAGAAAGGGGTAGAGTGACTCCCCTATTTAGCGCCCCCCCCTTATTTAGCATCCAGATGCTAGGTTATACTTTTAACAGTTCCTAAGTGACTGCGTCAAATAAGGTGCCAATGATTGTACCAACTGTACCAATCATTATACCAGTGATTTACCAGTCCTTGCTTTGGGTGTGTGTGTGTGCATGTAGAGTTGCCAATTGTTAAAAAAAATGTGGGATGCAGATGTTTGTTGGGTTACAGAAATTCTGGTTCATTAAGTACATGTTCATTCTTTTGGTCTGAGTGCCTTATACCTATGTTCACTTATAAGTAACTTCCTATACAGTGTGAAAATAAACGTGTACACGGAAACTCTGTTATTGAGCCATCAGTATCTTCATTCCCCTGTGACAGCCTATCAGCCAGGCTTTAAAAAAAGCATCATAAAGTGGGAGTGCAGGCAGGTCCTGTGTGTTGTCTGTGCATGCTCCTGTACGTGTGCCAGTGAGGCAGGACCACTAGGTAAAATATGAAAATGGTGACTATTATAAAGTATTTTTAATATATATATAATTGAAGTATAGGTGACAGTGTTTCAGGTATACAGCAAGGTCATTCAGATATATATATGTATATATATAATGTTGTTTTTCACATTTTCTGTTATAGGTTATTACAAGATACTATAGTTCCCTGTACTATACAATAAATCTTTGTTGCTTGCTGCATATCTTTTAAAATTAGAAATCTAGCATTCTAGTCATATGAAGTCAAACAAGTGGAGTCAAAATGTCATAATTTTTTTTATTACTTAATGCAGTAAAATATAAAACTTTTAGGAAGAGGCCTGACAGTCATAAGTGGTTCAGTTACTAAAATTAAAGCCTCATTGAAATAGTTTTAGAACTGCTGCTGAGAACCTGACCTGTTAGCACCTTAAATCAAGAAGCATGTTATAAATTGTTCTTATTGGGCTGAGTCTTAGCTGCAGAGCATGCCCTGGCCCTAAGACACTCTAGGGTCATCCCTCTTGCTCAGTTTACTGCACATTAACAGAAAGCTTTTGCTTTTGAATTGTGCCCTGTTGTTAATCATTGTCATAATTGACCATTTTTTAATGAGTACTTTAGGGATTGTATTGCTCAGAAAGTTACACGTTCACTTTTTATTCCTAAATCAATTGACTTACTACAAATTTTAGACTGTATGGATGTGATACAGTGAAGGTTTAGGAAAAAGATGTTTGTCTGACCTTTACCTAAATAATGGGACTAATAACTTAGAAAACGAGAATCTTAGCCTTCCTAATGCAAATGAATATTGAATAAATTACATGGTATGTTCTCAGATTTATGTGGGTATCAACAGGCCTAATCAAAAATTGAAATATACCAGCAGCTACTCTCTAAATTAAGCCTAGTCCTGTTTAGTCCAGTTTTATTAAGTAGACATAGGACTATAATCCACACCCAAAAAACTGACTCTTCACTTAACCAAGCTGATCAGAGCTCCCACACTGGTTCATTGAAAATATCAAAATGTTCTGATTTCCTTGGAAGCTGTGTCATATAATGGGATCAATCAATGTGCTGAGCTCCCTGAAGGGAAGAGTGGTGGTTTGGGTTTTCCAGGTGATTCTAAAACCTGTTTAAGCTTAATTAACACCAAGTTTCTCTTCCCCTTTGTCCAACCCTTAAGTTTTTATTCTCCCATGTTTAAGCCAAATTTAACATAATAGTGAAGGATATCAGAGCCTGCCTTAGGTCTGCTCTGTGATTTCTCTTCACCAGCTATGTCAGTCAGGATAGGCTGGGTTATACTACAGTAAAAGAATAATTCCCAACAGTGTGGCTTCAAGGTTTATTTCTTTCCTAAAATTCACTGGGTTTATGCAACTCTGTAGGGAACCTGTCCTCCATAGGATGGCTTCATACCTCAAGTTTCTTTCATCTTGAGGCACCACTGCAGCAAACAGGTTTCCGTGATTGCTATGAAAAAGGAAGAAAGGCCTGGAGGCTGGAACACTTGCAATAATATGCTTCACCTTGGAAGTGGCACAGATTTCTTTTACTCGTATTTCATTAGCCAGAATGAGTCACATAGTTGCCTAACTTCAAGAGGGTAGAGAAGTATTACTCACTCAGTTGTGTCTGACTCTTTGAGACCGCAGGGACTGCAGCACGCCAGGCTTCCCTGTCCTTCAGATCAGATCAGATCAGTCGCTCAGTCGTGTCCGACTCTTTGCGACCCCATGAACTGCAGCACGCCAGGCCTCCCTATCCATCACCAGCTCTCGGAGGTCACTCAGACTCACATTCATCGAGTCAGTGATGCCATCCAGCAATCTCATCCTCTGTCGTCCCCTTCTCCTCCTGCCCTCAATCCCTCCCAGCATCAGAGTCTTCTCCAATGAGTCAACTCTTTGCATGAGGTGGCCAAAATACTGGAGTTTCGGCTTTAGCATCATTCCTTCCAAAGAAATCCCAGGGCTGATCTCCTTCAGAATGGACCGGTTGGATCTCCTTGCAGTCCAAGGGACTCTCAAGAGTCTTCTCCAACACCACAGTTCAAAAGCATCAATTCTTCGGCTCTCAGCCTTCTTCACAGTCCAGCTCTCACATCCATACATGACCACAGGAAACACCATAGCCTTGACTAGGCGAACCTTTGTTGGCAAAGTAATGTCTCTGCTTTTGAATATGCTATCTAGGTTGGTCTTAACTTTCCTTCCAAGGAGTAAGCGTCTTTTAATTTCATGGCTGCAGTCACCATCTGCAGTGATTTTGGAGCCCAGAAAAATAAAGTCTCACACTGTTTCCACTGTTTCTCCATCTATTTCCCATGTAGTGAAGGGACCAGATGCCATGATCTTCGTTTTCTGAATGTTGAGCTTTAAGCCAACCTTTTCACTCTCCACTTTCACTTTCATCAAGAGGCTTTTTAGTTCCTCTTCACTTTCTGCCATAAGGGTGGTATCATCTGCATATCTGAGGTTATTGATATTTCTCCCGGCAATCTTGATTCCAGCTTGTGTTTCTTCCAGTCCAGCATTTCTCATGATGTACTCTGCATATAAGTTAAATAAACATGGTGACAATATACAGCCTTGACGTACTCCTTTTCCTATTTGGAACCAGTCTGTTGTTCCATGACCAGTTCTAACTGTTGCTTCCTGTCCTGCATACAGATTTCTCAAGAGGCAGATCAGGTGGTCTGGTATTCCCATCTCTCTCAGAATTTTCCACAGTTGATTGTGATCTACACAGTCAAAGGCTTTGGCATAGTCCAGAAAGCAGAAATAGATGTGATTTTCTGGAACTCTCTTGCTTTTTCCATGATCCAGCGGATGTTGGCAATTTGATCTCTGGTTCCTCTGCCTTTTCTAAATCCAGCTTGAACATCAGGAAGTTCACGGTTCACATATTGCTGAAGCCTGGCTTGGAGAATTTTGAGCATTACTTTACTAGCGTGTGAGATGAGTGCAATTGTGCGGTAGTTTGAGCACTCTTTGGCATTGCCTTTCTTTGGGATTGGGATGAAAACTGACCTTTTCCAATCTTGTGGCCACTGCTGAGTTTTCCAAATTTGCTGGCATATTGAGTGCGGCACTTTCACAGCATCATCTTTCAGGATTTGGAATAGCTCCACTGGAATTCCATCACCTCCACTAGCTTTGTTCGTAGTGATGCTTTCTAAGGCCCACTTGATTTCACATTCCAGGATGTCTGGCTCTAGGTCAGTGATCACACCATCATGATTATCTGGGTTGTGAAGCTCTTTTTTGTACAGTTCTTCTGTGTATTCTTGCCACCTCTTCTTAATATCTTCTGCTTCCGTTAGGTCCATACCATTTCTGTCCTTTATCGAGCCCATTTTTGCATGAAATGTTCCTTTGGTATCTCTGATTTTCTTGAATAGATCCTTAGTCTTTCCCATTCTGTTGTTTTCCTCTATTTCTTTGCATTGATCGCTGAAGAAGGCTTTCTTATCTCTTCTTGCTATTCTTTGGAACTCTGCATTCAGATGTTTATATCTTTCCTTTTCTCCTTTGCTTTTCGCTTCTCTTCTTTTCGCAGCTATTTGCAAGGCCTCCCCAGACAGCCATTTTGCTTTTTTGCATTTCTTTTCCATGGGGATGGTCTTGATCCCTGTCTCCTGTACAATGTCACGAACCTCAGTCCATAGTTCATCAGGCACTCTATCTATCAGATCTAGGTCCTTAAATCTATTTCTCACTTCCACTGTATAATCATAAGGGATTTGATTTAGGTCATACCTGAATGGTCTAGTGGTTTTCCCTACTTTCTTCAATTTCAGTCTGAATTTGGCAATAAGGAGTTCATGTCCTCATGTCCCTGTCCTTCACTGTCTCGCAAAATTTGCTCAGACTCATGTCCACTGAGTTGGTGATGCCATCTAGCCATTTTCATCCTCTGTTGACCTCTTTTCCTGCCCTCAACCTTTCCCAGCATCAGGGTCTTTTCCAATGAGTTGGCTCTTCACATCAAGTGGTCACAGTATTGGAGCTTCAGCTTCAGCCCTTCCAATGAATATTCAGGATTGATTTCCTTTAGGATTGACTGGTTTGATCTCCTTGCTGTCCAAGGGACTCTCAAAGAGTCTTCTCCTCACCACAGTTCAAAAGCATTAATTCTTCAGTGCTCAGCTTTCTTTATGGCCCTACTCTCATATCCATACATGACTACTGGAAAAATCATAGCTTTGACGACAGACCTTTGTCAGCAAAGTGATGTCTCTGCTTTTTAATATGGTGTCCAGGTTTATCATAGCCTTTTTTTCCAAGGAGCAAGCATCTTTTAATTTCATGGCTGCAGTCACCATCTGCAGTGATTTTGGAGCCTCCCCCCCAAAAAATCTGCCACCGTTTCCTCACCTATTTGCCATGAAGTGATGGGACCAGATGCCATGCATGATCTTAGTGTTTTGAATGTTGAGTTTTAAGCCAGCTTTTTCACTCTCCTCTTTCACTTTCATTATGAGGCTCTTTAGTTCCTCTTCATTTTCTGTCATTAGGGTGGTCATCTGCATATCTCAGGTTACTAATATTTCTCCCAGCAATCTTGATTCCTTTCAGCTTGTGATTCATCCATCCCAGCATTTCAAATGATGTACTCTACATGTAAGTTAAACAAGCAGGGTGACAATATACAGCCTTGACATACTCCTTTCCCAATTTTGAACCAGTCCATTGTTCCATGTCTGGTTCTTACTGTTGCTTCTTGACCTGCATACAGGTTTTTCAGGAGGTAGGTCAGGTGATCTGGTATTCCCATCTCTTTAAGAATTTTCCACAGTTTATTGTGATCCAACAGAGTCAAAGGCTTTAGTGTAATCAATGAAGCTGATGTTTTTCTGGAATTCCTTTGTTTTTTCTATGATCCAGCGGATGTTGGCAATTTGATCTCTGGTTCCTCTGCTCTTTTTTTCTTTTTTGAAAAATGCCACGGGAATTTTTATTATTGTCAACACCAAAAACATTATGTATTGGGCCAGTTAACAATGTTGTGATAATTTCAGGTGAACAGTGAAGGGACTTAGCCATACATACACATGTATCCAGTCTCCCCCAAACTCCCCTCCCATCCAGTTCTCTGCCCTTTTAAATCCAGCTTGTACATCTTGAAGTTCTTAGTTCGTGTACTGCTGAAGCCTAGTTTGACAGATTTTGAGCATTACCTTGCTAGCATGTAAAATGAGTGCAATTGTGTGGTAGTTTGAGCATTCTTTGGTATTGCCCTTCTTTGGGATTGGAATGAAAACTGATCTTTTCCAGTCCTGTGACCACTGCTGAGTTTTCCAAATTTGCTGGCATATTGAGTGCAGCACTTTCACAGCATCATCTTAGCATTCTTTATAACATGGTCACCACTGCAAGAAGTACATATTTCAAGCTAAGTCATTTTTAGGGAAAGCGGGCACATGAGTAGAAGTTGTAGAGGTCTTTCCAGGTCGCAGAATCAGAGTGGTGTGGGGAAGAGCCTGGATGTCAGTGAGGCAGTTGTACTTAAAAATCAGATCACCATGGGTGG
The DNA here is from genome assembly GCA_935064755.1 of Tragelaphus eurycerus. NCBI lineage: Eukaryota > Metazoa > Chordata > Mammalia > Artiodactyla > Bovidae > Tragelaphus > Tragelaphus eurycerus. The sequence continues at coordinate 16,302,497 of CAKXYN010000039.1, read as the reverse complement.
GTTAACCTCTTTGACCTCTGGTTTCTCATATATAAAATGGTGGTCTTCATTTCTGCCAGAATTATGAAGGCTACATAAAAGCCTCCTGCTTGGTGAGTATGGCACATAGGTGATCCTGAATGGCAGACCTTATTGTTGTTCAGGCAACATTTATAGTCTTACTCGTTTTATGAAGAAGCTGACTTTCCAGGTTCTTCAAAATTCCTGTTGGCACTGTGATTATTGATATATCCAAAGGCTTTCTCATCAGTTGGTCCTATAAAGCTTTCATTATTCTAACCTCAGCACTGAGGCTGGCAGCCATCCTATAACTGCAAGTGAGAAAACTGAAGCTAAATGAGCTATACAATGGCAAAGATATTTTAAAACTTGGAGCGCTTAATTCCACTAGCTGTCTATTTATTAGATGCTGTAAGGGTTTTCTCAAATTCATTAAATTGGGGACATAGCCTCAGCTTTTAAGTAATTTTTCAGCACTCTATATATAACACCAAAAGTTTTCATGTTGTTCTTTTCCTTGCCAAGACAGACACAGTAAATGTGTAGTAATATCCCATGGTTCACTCCTGGCATACTGGCTACATCACCCTTCCAAAAAGCTGTTGCAGTGTGAATGTGAGTAGTAACATTATTGGAGGTATAATCTTGAATCTATTCTAAACCTAGAATATCAATCAGAAAATCCATATTAGTGACAAATTCCTTGTAATCATTTTCCTATTGTCATAATACTCTGAAAACTGCTGCCTTAGAGACTCCTCAGTTCAGTCGCTTAGTCATATTTGTGACATCATGGACTGCAGCACGCCGGGCCTCCCTGTCCATCACCAAATTTCTGGAGTTTACTTAAACTCATGTCCATCGAGTCAGTGGTGCCATCCAACCATCTCGTCCTCTATCGTCCCCTTCTCCTTCTGCCTTCAGTCTTTCCCAGCATCAGGGTTTTTTCCAGTGAGTCAGTTGTTCATATCAAGTGGCCAACGTATTAGAGTTTCAACTTCAGCATCAGTCCTTCCAATGAATATTCAGGACTGATTTCCTTTAGGATGGACTGGTTGGATCTCCTTGCAGTCCAAGGGACTCTCAAGAGTCTTCTCCAACACCACAGTTCAAAAGCATCAATTCTTTGGTGCTCAGCTTTCTTTATAATCCAACTCTCACATCCATACATGACTACTAGAAAAACCATAGATTTGACTAGACGGACCTTTGTCAGCAAAGTAATATCTCTGCTTTTTAATATGATGTCTAGGTTGGTCATAGCTTTTCTTCCAAGGAACAAGTGTATTTCTTCTTTTAATTTCATGGCTGCAATCACAATCTGCAGTGATTTTGGAGCCCCCCAAAATAAAGTCTGCAACTGTTTCCCTATCTATTTGCCATGAAGTGATGGGACCAGATGCTATGATCTTAGTTTTCTGAATGTTGAGTTTTAAGTCTTAATTTAAGACTTAAGTTTTAACGCTTAAGTTTTAAGCTTTTTCACTCTCCTCTTTCACTTTCATCAAGAGGCTCTTTAGTTCTTCTTCACTTTCTGCCATAAAGGTGGTGTTATCTGCATAGCTGAGGTTATTGATATTTCTCCCGGCAATCTTGATCCCAGCTTGTGCTTCATCTAGCCCAGCATTTCTCATGATGTACTCTGCATAGAAGTTAAATTAGCAGGGTGACAATATACAGCCTTGATGTACTCTTTTCCCTATTTGGAACCAGTCTGTTGTTCCATGTCCAGTTCTAACTGTTGCTTCCTGACCTACATACAGATTTTTCAGGAGGCAGGTCAGGTGGTCTGGTATTTACATCTCTTTAAGAATTTTCCAGAGTTGGTTGTGGTCCACACAGTCAAAGGCTTTGGCATAGTTAATAAAGCAGAAGTAAACATTTTTCTGGAACTCTCTTGCTTTTTCCATGATCCAACAGATGTTGGCAACTTGATCTCTGGTTCCTCTGCCTTTTCTAAATGTAGCTTGAACATCTGGAAGTTCACAGTTCACGTACTATTGAAGAGATTGCTACTTCCTGGTATTACAGCCCAGCACTGTTGGACACAAACATTGGGACTCAAGGATGAGGTTCTTGGAGGAGTGGGCTCACTGCCCAGCAGTGCCATTCGTGTCTCAGCCTTTGAGGAGAGGATCCTGGAGTTGGGCAGTATGCAGTGTGGCCCTGTTTAGAAGGGTAGGCTTGTGGTCTGTAACCAGAGAGAAATTATTCTTGGTCAGAGAGGAAGAGGGATAAGGAGGACTGCAGGGAAGAGTCCCAGAGTCTAGAAAATGCTTCAGAGTGAGGCTGAGTTGCTGGGTGGACACTCAGGTCCCCAGCATGCCCTGTCCTCACCGGACTTCTCTGGTGTTAGGGTAGGAGATGGTTTTGTGGCAGTCGCTGTAATTATTATCTTGGAACTCAGTATATTTACTTTATAATTTGTTTAAATGTACTCAGTCCCTAAGTCTTTTGTCAAGCACATTTTTAAGCAGAGGAATGTTCTGTTGACCTGTGATAGAGTATCACAGAGAGGACCGATACCTCTGATCTGCATATCAGAAATTGAAATAGGCGGGAAAAAACTAAAGGTTTTCATTTAACTACTCATGTACTATGAATAGTACAAGCTGAGAAAGTTTCTGTGAGCCTTTCTGCTGAAAGCGACTTGAGGCCCTGATTATAAGGAGATGCTGGGTTTCCATTTCCACAGCTGTAAAATTTAAAAGGCTTTTTCAGTGAAGTATAGGTGATATACCATATTATATAAGTAACAGGTATACAAAAGAGTGTACGTCAAGGCTGCATATTGTCACCATGTTTATTTAACTTATATGCAGAGTACATCATGAGAAATGCTGGACTGGAAGAAACAGAAGTTGGAATCAAGATTGCTGGGAGAAATATCAATAACCTCAGATATGCAGATGACACCACTCTTATGGCAGAAAGTGAAGAGGGGCTAAAAAGCCTCTTGATGAAAGTGAAAGTGGAGAGTGAAAAGGTTGGCTTAAAGCTCAACATTCAGAAAACAAAGATCATGGCATCTGGTCCCATCACTACATGGGAAATAGATGGAGAAACAGTGGAAACAGTGTCAGAATTTATTTTTCTGGGCTCCAAAATCACTGCAGATGGTGACTGCAGCCATGAAATTAAAAGACGCTTACTCCTTGGAAGGAAAGTTATGACCAACCTAGATAGCATATTCAAAAGCAGAGACATTACTTTACCAACAAAGGTTCGCCTAGTCAAGGCTATGGTCTTTCCTGTGGTCATGTATGGATGTGAGAGCTGGACTGTGAAGAAGGCTGAGCGCCGAAGAATTGATGCTTTTGAACTGTGGTGTTGAAGACTCTTGAGAGTCCCTTGGACTGCAAGGAGATCCAACCAGTCCATTCTGAAGGAGATCAATCCTGGAATTTCTTTGGAAGGAATGATGCTAAAGCTGAAACTGCAGTATTTTGGCCAACTCATGCGAAGAGTTGACTCATTGGAGAAGACTCTGATGCTGGGAGGGATTGAGGGCGGGAGGAGAAGGGGACGACAGAGGATGAGATGGCTGGATGGCATCACTGACTTGATGGGTGTGAGTCTGGGTGACCTCCGGGAGCTGGTGATGGACAGGGAGGCCTGGCGTGCTGCGGTTCATGGGGTCGCAAAGAGTCGGACACGACTGAGCGACTGATCTGATCTGATACTCCATTTATAGTTATAAAATATTGACCATATACCCTGTGCTGTACAGTATATCCTGTAGCTTATCTTATACCAGTAGTTTGTATGTCTTAATCCCTTACCTGTATTGCCCCTCCCCCTACCCTAATCCCAGTGTTAACTACTGGTTTGTTCTCTGTATCTCTGAGTCTGTTTTCTTTTTTTGTTGTTATATTCCCTAGTCTGTTGTATATTTTTAGATTCCACACATAAGTGAGATCGGACAGTATTTGTCTTTCCCCGTTGGATTTATTTCACTTAGCATAATACCCCCCAAGTCCGTCCATGTTGTTCAAGTGGCAAACTTTGGTTGCTTTTTACAGCTGATTAGTATCACAGTGTATACATACCCCATCGTCTTTGTCCATTCATATGGAGACTTAGGTTGCTTCCATATCTTGGCAGTCGTAAATGCTGCTGCTAAATGAGCACGGGGCTGTCGGTATCTTTTTGAATTAGTGTTTTTTTGGATATATTCCCAGGAGTGGAATTGCTGGGTCGATGGTAGTTCTGTTCTCAGTTTTCTGAGAAGCCTCCATACTGTGTTCCATAGTGCCTACACCAATTTGCCAAATTACACCAGTAGTGTACAGGTGTTCCCTTTTCTCTACATTCTCACCAACATTGGTTATTTGTGTTCTTTTTGAAGACAGCCATTCTGACAGGCGTGAGGTGTTACCTCAGTGTAGTTTTGATCTACATTGCCGTGATGGTCAGGGATCTTGAGCATCTTTTCATGAGCCTGTTGGCCATCTGCACGTCCTCTCTGAAAGACTGTCTATTCCTGTCGTCTGCCCATGTTTAATTGGGTTGTTTGATTTTGTAAATTATGAGCTGTATGAGCTGTTCGTATTTGTTGGATGTTAACCCTGCGTCAGTCATATCATCTGCAAATATCTTCTCCCATTCAGTAGGTTGTCCCTTTACTTTGTTGATGGTTTCCTTTGTTGTACAAAACCTTTTAAGTTTAATTAGGTCTCATTTATTTTTGCTTTCATTTCCTTTGCTTTAGGAGACAGATTTAAAAATGTATTGCTGTGATTTATGTCAGAGATGTTCTGCCTATGTTTTCCTCTAGGAGTTTTATAGTTTCCAGTCTTACATTTAGGTCTTTAACCCATTTTTAAATTTTTGTGTATGGTGTTAGAGAATGTTCTAATTTCATTCTTTCACTTGTCCAGTTTTTCCCAGCAGCACTTACTGAAGAGGCTGTCTTTTCTCCATTCTGTGTTTTTGCCTCCTGTGTTGCAGACTGAGTGACCGTAAGTGCGTGGGTGTATCTCTAGGCTCTGTTCTGTCCCATTGATCTGCGTGTCTGTTTTTGTGTCAGTACCGTACTGTTTTGGTTGGCCTCTGGTCCAGTTGATTGCCAGACCCTGCCTTGTGTGGAAGCTGCCAGCTGCTGGGCTGGGTCACGAGGCAGCTGACTGCAGAACCTCAGGGGGCCCTGGGGCTAGTACTGGCATTTGGAGTCAGAGTCTAGAAGATTCTGGGGTGCTGTCTGCCCACTGGGGGGTGAAACCAGGTCCTGGACTCAGTGCTCGCACTGCCAGCAGGGGGAACCGGGCCTGGAGTCTGGTTACAGGGCCGAGGGTCTCAGAGCTGCTGTTGGATCCCTGGTGGGGTGGGGGGTGGGAGAGGCAGGGCAGCTGGTTCCTGACTCAGTGCTCGCTCTGCTGGCAAGCGGAGCCGGCCCCAGGGTCTGGTTACAGGGCCGAGGGTCTCAGAGCTGCTGTTGGGTCCCTGGGGGAGTGGGGGGTGGGGGAGACGGTTCCTGACTCAGTTGGGTTGGCCTGGTGCTGGGGAGATGGGCTCGGCAGGCTGCGCGACTGTAGTGTGCCTGCCCCTGGTGGAGGCGGCTGGTCTGGAGGTGAGAGCAGGCTTCCTGGAGGGCAGGGCCGGGCCCAGGGGACTCTGGGCCCGGTACCTCCCAGTGATGGGTGGAGCGGGGTCCTGGACCCTCTAGTGGACAGGGCTGTGTCTAAATGAGGTGACTGGGCTCCTGAGGTCTTAAGGCAGCCTGCCTGCTGAGGGGTGGGACTCGCTTGGCTTGAGGTATCCTAGTGGGTGGGTCAGGTCTTGGCACTGAGGAGCTACAGGGAGGGTCCCACGCTGGCGCCACCAGCACCAGTGTTGAGTGAGCTCCCAAGAACGGCTGCCTCGTGTCTGTGCCCCTGTGAGCCGCAGTGGCCTCCTAGCTCTCCAGGAGACGCTCCAAGACCAGCAGCTAGGCCGACCCAGGCTCCTGTCAAATGACTGCTTTTGTCCTGGATCCTGGAGTCTGTGAGATGCTGTGTGCGTCCTTTAGGAGTGAAGTCTCTATTTCCCCAGTCCTCTGGGACGCCTGAAATGAAGCCCCACTGGCCTTCAAAGCCAGATTCCCTGGGGGCTTGCCTTCTGGTGCAGAACCCCCAGGCTACAGAACCTGACATGGGGCCGGAATTCCCGGTCTCTGGGAGAGCCTGGAGTATTGGTTCTGTGGGTCACCCGCCTGGGGATGGGGGACTTAACCATATTACCGGTCCACCATTCCCCCGCGTCCTGTTGTGGGCCCTTCTTCACATCTTTTGTGGTATCTTCACTGGCAGGTTCTAGTCTTTTCATCAGTGGTGGTTCTGCAGGTATTTGTGACACTGGTGTGCTCCTGGGAGGTGAGCTCAGGTCTTTCTGCCCCGTGTTGGCTGGACTCCTCCACAGCTGTAAACAAAGGGCCACATGGTGCTCTGTGTCCCACTTGTCTCCCTCCCTTCACCTGGCTCGGAAGCCTGTCTGTTCCTAGTTGGCTGTTGTTCAGATATGATTCCTTCTAATGGTTCAGTTACTCACTTACGACCCTGGGAACAAGTAAATCATCCTTGAGAAATTAGAGCAAAGAAAAAAGAACGGGCCAAGAAGAGGAAATGGGAGCACAACACCCCACCCCACCCCCGCCCCGCCCCCAGGCCAGAGCAGAGCAGCCATTCTGCACGCCTCCTCCTCCTCAGCAACCAACCTCCTTCCATGTCCCCTAGAAGGTGGGATGGTAGATAATTCTATTCATGTCCTGGTGGCTGATACCCCACCAGAACACCCTGTCATTAGGCTCGGCTGTGACAGATGTTCCACGAGAGAGGTGACAGGAAAGAACCAAGCAGCGCATTGCAAACCCTGCCCAGAGGCACCTTTCAACTGAGGTCTGCAGGGCCCTTCAAGGGGGCACTCCTGGGCATTTTGGACAAAGCAGCTCTTTTTGTGGGCCTTCCTAGACATTTAGCATCCCTGCCCCCAGCACCAACGGTGATCCCGTGTGACTCTGACAGCCCAACTGTCAGGACTCTCTATTTAGAGAACTTCTGTTTAGAACTACATTTCCGGTTGTCCCCCCAACGCTCAGGGACAGAGTACTGCCTTTAGCTGGAAACCTTTCATTTAGGGTTCATCACAGTACAAACTAGAGAGCTGCATGGAAGAGGGGGTTGGGGGGAGACATAAATACCATGGGGGTGTGTGTGTCAAGACTGGTGTCTGGGACCCAGACGTGGAGAGGGTGGTCTTGGACCTACAGACCTCTTACGATGGGTAACCTTATGTGTCTTCAGTTATCAGAATATTTAAACAAAATGATGTGACTGTAAATGCTTTTGACAAACATCCCATAATACTTCCACCCACATGAGCTTTGTTCCTGGAACATAGTATTTTGAAGCTGCTGTAGCGGCAACAGTGAGGTACACTGAGCACCACCAGCTGTGCCTTTCTGTGCGTGACCTCAGTCCTCTCAACCTTGTAGGCCGGCGATTATCTCCATCCTGCACACGTGAGATCTTCCCCTTAGCAAGAGTAAGTAGGCTCCCCAAGCAGGTGAGTCGGGCTTTGAACAGAGGTCTACTTGATACCAGGGTCTGTGCTAACGGTGGTACTACCATGACTGGAGTAAATGCCTCGGAATTGACAAGTCCCGAAGGGGATGCACCTCCTGAATTGGGAAACAGCACAAGGGTTCAGCTTCTGATTGAAATTAAGTAAGCATCAACATTAATGGAAAAAAATACTAGCTGACTCTCAAATAGTCACTCCAAGAAATGACTCACATGTTGCTGTGAATCCAGGCTGCTTCACAGTTTGACTGAGGAGATCTGTATCCTTGAGAAATAATGGTTGAGTTGTTGTTCAGTCGCTCAGCCGTGTCTGACTCTTTGTGACCCCATGGACTGTAGCACGCCATGCTCCTCTGTCCATGGGGTCCTCCAGGCAAGAATACTGGAGTGGATAGCCGTTTTCTTCTCCAGGGGATCTTCCTGACCCAGGGGTCAAACTAGAGTCTCTTGCATTGCAGGCAGGATCTTTGCCGCCTAGCCTCAGGGAAGCCTGGGTGGGGTGTGGCTGACAGGAAGACTGCAGCGCTGTGCTCCGGTGCTTCTGGAGTAGTGTCTTCGGAACAGGACCAGCTAGGTGTGAAGAATGAACCGGTGTGGAGCTAGCGTCACCTACAGTAAAGACTACCCACCTCCTGTTAATTAGTGTCCCTGCTCTCGGGCCGTGTGCAGGGGTGGACTTGAACCTGCATGTCAGGGTCCTCCAAACTCCTGCTCCAGGCGCGCGATTCCAGACCACTGTCTGCCAGGAACACCTTTACGTAGTTTCCTCAACACTGTCCGTGTAAGAACATTCTACTCTATCTGCCATTCATTGATTCCTCCTTAACCCTTATGGCAGAAAGTGAAGAGGAACTAAAGAGCCTCTTGAAGAAAGTGAAAGAGGAGAGTGAAAAAGTTGGTTTAAAGCTCAACATTCAGAAAACTAAGATCATGGCATCTGGTCCCATCACTTCATGGGAATTAGACAGGGAAACTGTTTTAGATTTTGTTTTGGGGGCTCCAAAATCACTGTAGATGGTGACTGCAGCCATGAAATTAAAAGACGCTTACTCCTTGGAAGGGAAGTTATGACCAACCTAGATAGCATATTAAAAAGCAGAGACATTACTTTGCCAACAAAGGTTCGTCTAGTCAAGGCTATGGTTTTTCCAGTGGTCATGTATGGATGTGAGAGTTGGACTGTGAAGAAGGCTGAGCGCCAAAGAATTGTTGCTTTTGAACTGTGGTGTTGGAGAAGACTCTTGAGAGTCCCTTGGACTGCAAAGAGGTCCAACCAGTCCATCCTAAAGGAGATCAGTCCTGGGTGTTCATTGAAAGGACTGATGCTAAAGCTGAAACTCCAGTACTTTGGCCATCTCATGCGAAGGGTTGACTCGTTGGAAAAGACTGATGCTGGGAGGGGTTGGGGGCAGGAGGAGAAGGGGACGACAGAGGATGAGATGGCTGGATGGCATCACTGACTCGATGGACGTGAGTTTGGGTGAACTCTGGGAGTTGGTGATGGACAGGGAGGCCTGGCGTGCTGCAATTCATGGGGTTGCAAAGAGTCAGACTCAACTGAGTGCCTGAAGTTTCTTCTCCCCACTCCTTCCTTCTGGCCCCCGAATTCTTCTGGGTTTGAACAGCCTCAGTGGATTCATGTGTTTAGATAGACGTCCCATTCTCAAGTGCATCTTCACATGAGGCCAACATAGGCTGTCTTCTGGTAGGAAGTAAATGTCATTGAGGGTTGATGATAGAGAACATGTTGCCTTTCAGATTTAGAGTTTTATGTTATTTAAGGCCCAGTAGACTTACACTAGGAAGAAGAAACGAAGTCTGTCTTGCTGTCTTCCAAGGCAACAAGGCCAGTCTTTCCTTTTATTGGTCTTGCTTTGCTTGGTACCCACAGCAATGGCGTATCAGTCAGCAAGCAACGGGGTCCATCTCTAATTTTGACTCTTTTCCCCATCTTTTAACATTTGATGACTGATTTTTTTCATCTTTCAGATGAAAGACTTTCGAAATAAAATGCAGTCAATATTTCCAGCAATTCCCAAGAAGTCTGAGTCGGCCGTTGAGTGGGAGGAAGCACTGAGATCCAAATGAGAGGAGCACGGTGGATGAAGTCTGGACGAGTGCTGCGGGGAAGGCTGGCTTTGGAGCTGCCGCAGCCCTGAAGGGACTCGGGCGAGTTCTCCTCAGGAACACGCAGTCGCTGACTGAGCCTCTGGGATGGACGGCGTTCATTGTCCTCACAGAAGCCTGCCGTCAAGACTGGGTGCTGCTCCTTTACAGCTGATCTGGTTACATTCACAGGAGGGGGAGGGGGTTAGGGGTAGCAAAGTTTGAAAAGTTAGGAAGATGCTTTCAAAATAATCACATGGGTATCTTCTCTAGGTGAAGGAAATCCCAGGGGAAATACTTTGAAGACTAAAAGTTGAAAGCCAAGTTTTCTACCTGAAAAAAATAATGTATGATGGAAAATCTTTATAAACAGACAGTGGTACCTCAGTGTGTCTAGTTAAATAAGTTTTAGCAGCCTTGCTTGTCAGCCTGTGGCTGTCAGAGCAGAGGACTCGCTCCTGGAATAGTCCCGGCCGTCAGGCCATGAGTGGCACTGCTGCCCTGAGCGCTCTGTGGTGTGTGTGCTGGGTATCACTTTAAGGCCCTGTAAACCTGTACATTCTCAGATAAGAAGCCAGTAACAGATTGTGATAACCTGAAAGGATAATCATGCAAAAACAATGATATTATGGGTATAAAGTGTACTTTTTTGACAAGTTGATTCTGGGTCCCTAAACATTGCCTGCCAGCTTGTAGTTTTATATCAGTTGTCAATATTAAAATAGACCAATTTTCACCTATCTTAACAAGTATTTTTAACCAGAAATGTACCTGCCTGAGTATTGAGTCTCCAGGTGAATTAAAATTTTTTAAAGAAACATTTACTATGTCAGTATGTCCAGAAAAATAACCTCTGGTTGAATATCATTGTGTATTTTCTTTATAATTGCTTAGGCTCTAATTAGCAGTCAGTTTAATAAAGTACATTTGAAATTTATCTCTTATAATGAAACCTTTTAGTTTTAAGAAAAAGTTTTAAATGAAATGTCAAGTGTATAATTAACATTTTTCTCTGGACTATCTTACCCTGTTAAAATCGCAGTATTGTTAATTAAACAGGTGTAATCAGCGTCTGGGATTCATATGTAACCTGTTTAAAATCCAAGGCTTTTTAAAAAGGATTGTGAAATTTATCAAGGTATGTAAAGTAGCAAAAACTCTTCACTCACCTTTCATTTTTAACTAAATCTCTGCAACAAAATATCTCTACAACAAAATATCTCTAGTCTTTGAATGAAATGAAGGAAGCAAAGTCCAGAGGAAAACTGAGCAGGTTTTGTCCCTTTTAAGAGTCTCAGCCTGGGTGGCAGGTGGGTGCACACGGAGGCTAAAGGAATGAACATTTACATGCCTGACGTTTACAAAGCCCTTCCCATACGCGTCTCTTGTCCTCGAGGGGTGGGGGGTGGCGGGGGACTCCCATAGGTGGTGATGAATCACCTGCTGCAGAAAGGCTGATGGGGACAGGCACTAACAGAGGCTCCAGCTGCATCTTCAAAGCAAAAAATAAAGTAACAGAACCAAAAGTTAAAAGAAAAGGAAACAGTATGAGTAAAGTGGTTTTCTCCTGCAGTCAGAACTCAGAGATCAGAAGATGTAGTCATTTGTCTATTCCATTTATACCAGAGGCATATTGTTAAATTGGTTAATGGAAAGGAAAAATGTTTAACAGATAATGTTATTCTTTATGTGAAGTACCATCTGTGTACTGAGTTCTGAATGTTCCTGGATATGGAAGAGAGAAAATGTTATGGAATTTCAAGTGTGCCTCCTCTGCTGTGTCTCGGGTAGAGTATGACAAACATAATCACATTTATCTCCCGGAGCATAAAGAGTTTTAATCACCCTATTAACCAGGATGACATTTTTCACAGACTTAAAAAGGAATAGAACAGACATTATCTCCCCATAAGCAATCCATTTCATGGAGGCTGAGCACTAGAGACTCTTTAAAGGATGGGTAACACAAGCCATTTCCATTTCACGTGCAAGCCAACGTTAAGGCTGCTCCCGTTACGAGTGCTGCTCACCCTACTTGAGCGTTAAGCTTTACATTTAGACCCTGCACGCCAAAAGAGCTATTAGAGAAAGCAGTGCAGAACATACAGAGAAAAATGCGACGGGCAGGGAGGGGCGGCTTCCAAGACCTCGGGATTCGTGCCAGGATCAAAAAAAAACACGTATTCTGGTAAGTTCTAGCTGCCTTGTAAAGACATATCCATGGGCTGCTGTTATTTTCAGAGTCAAGAAAATGTGGTTTGTGAACAAACTGGGAATGAAAAATGGGTCACGGGCCCTGCCTCACAGGCTGCCCAGCGGCTGGTCTCTATAAGAGCGAGTGAGCTGCCGCCTGGGCCCCGCGGAGCTGAGGCATGGCTGCGGGTGACCCCACTCCATCCACGCCGACACAGGCTGGCACGGGGAAAAACCCACCTCAGCCGCTCAAAGGGCGGCCCCCGATCACCTCACCTGTCGTACATTCTGCTTCGTCTCAAGGATAGCGTGGGACCTGGCTTGCAAATTAATCCTTGCAACCTACAGGGAACATCTGAGAAATGAAGTGGGGTGGGGAAAGCCCAGGGGGACAGAAGTAATTAAAATCCACTGAATTTAGTGACTTCCCTGGGGGCAAAATTTAATCTCTCCCAGGTTCGGTTCCGTATGGCCTTCAAAACAAACATTTAAGTCCAAATGAAAATCAGCCAGGGAAAATACAAATTTTCTCCCATGAAAGCCAGCAAAATACACATTTTCATAGTATTTTACCGTGTTCAAGTGAGACGTTTTTCCTTTCTGCCGAGTCACTTGAGTACGATGTCAGGTATGTCGGTCTCTGTGTTGGTGTTATCAGGATTAATTATCAAAGCTGTGCTTCTGTGAGTCTGGAAGGGAAGGCAGCGTCTCCCACAAGCAGTGACATTAATCTGTAACAGCGAGTGAGGCTGATAGCAGATTTCATCTGCAGGCAGATAACTCAGTTTGGGAGAAAATTATAATAGTACAGTTACCAGGATGCACACAGAGTTCAACTTTTCTGCCCAAGTATTGGAGTGATGCAGGACCTTAATTTATATTTTTTACATAAGCTAGGTGACACATTTGCCTCTGGTGAGGCAAGATCACTTAACTAAAAAAGAAAACCATAGAAAAAAAAAGATTCTATATAAATGTTCTTTGACAGAAGGGTAAAAGCCATTTTTAATAAGACTCCTCTAAGAACCTACATCAGGCAGATGGAGGAAGCTTAACATGTTTAGAACACCTACCCGCTCACCTGAAAACCCTCCAAATTCATCTTCACGCCACCCGACACCGGGGCTGAGGGGGAATGTAGGTCTGCAGCCTGACAAGAGACCACCAGAGGACACAGCCAGGGCGCGGCCGGGAGCTCCAGCACAAGGGCCCGCCGTCTGAGGAGAACGAGTGGACAAAACTAGCATGAAGCTTGGGTTTAACGTGCTCTGCCAGCCTGGGTGATGGGAGGCGTTTACTTCTGTTCCTACCGGTTGCCTTCTCCAGCCGTCCCTGTTGTCAGGTCTGTTTCGCTCTTCTTGCTACGCTGAGGGAAACCCAAAGGGTGGACAGCCTCACCTGGACACTACTTAGCAGTGACCGGCCATCGCCGCCGCCGTCACCGCTTCCACCTTTGCCTGTATCCTTTCGTCGCAGTGGCCACAGCTAATTAGAGCTCCTTCAGCTGGGATAGAGGTTAAAACTAGGTTCTAGTAGTAAATCTCATGCAAAGTGAAAAATAAGACCTTGTCAAAAAATAAGAATTACAACGGTATGGACTGTAGCCCGCCAGGCTCCTCTGTCCGTGGGATTCTCCAGGCAAGGATACCGGAGTGGGTTGCCATTTCCTTCTCCAGGGATCCTCCTGACCAGGGATCAAACCCGGACCTCCTGCCTTGCAGGCAGATCCTCTGCCCTCTGAGCCACTAGGGAAGCCCAAACTCTAGTAGTAAATGTCATACAAGGGTAAAATCAGACCTTGTCAAAAAATAAGTGAGGAAACCCTGCACTCAGCTTGTGCTTAACGCCAGCCGTGATTCCTTTTTTTTTTTTTTTTAATTCACTTGTTTTATTTATTTATTTATTTTTATTTTTATTTTTTTTTGCAGGGGAAAATGGACAAAGGAGAGGATCAATGAGGGTGGGAGGGAAATGGGAAGGAAAAAGGGGAGTGATGGTGGGGAGGAGTATATGTAATTTCTTAACTAATGGCTTTCTGTTTTTAATCACAAAGAACATTTTAAAAAAATCATATTAAATTCATCTTATATTAGGAGGTTTGATCTGGAAATGAAAAGTTCAGGAAACTACAAGTCCAGTTTGGGTGTCCTCATCTTAGGCACATCTTGGTATTTTGTATTGGTAGGTCTATCTTTACAATTCTTTGGCATTGCCTTTCTTTGGGATTGGGATGAAAACTGACCTTTTCCAATCTTGTGGCCACTGCTGAGTTTTCCAAATTTGCTGGCATATTGAGTGCAGCACTTTCACAGCATCATCTTCCAGGACTTGGAATAGTTCCACTGGAATTCCATCACCTCCACTAGCTTTGTTCGTAGTGATGCTTTCTAAGGCCCATTTGACTTCACATTCCAAGATGTCTGGCTCTAGGTCAGTGATCACACCATCATGATTATCTGGGTTGTGAAGCTCTTTTTTGTACAGTTCTTCTGTGTATTCCTGCCACCTCTTCTTAATAGCTTCTGCTTCTGTTAGGTCCACACCATCTCTGTCCTTTATCGTGCCCATCTTTGCATGAAATGTTCCTTTGGTATCTCTGATTTTCTTGAAGAGATCCCTAGTCTTTCCCATTCTGTTGTTTTCCTCTATTTCTTTGCATTGATCGCTGAAGAAGGCTTTCTTATCTCTTCTTGCTATTCTTTGGAACTCTGCATTTAGATGTTTATATCTTTCCTTTTCTCCTTTGCTTTTCTCTTCTCTTCTTTTCACAGCTATTTGTAAGGCCTCCCCAGACAGCCATTTTGCTTTTTTGCATTTCTTTTCCCTGATGTTCAAGCTGGTTTTAGAAAAGGCAGAGGAACCAGAGATCAAATTGCCAACATCCGCTGGATCATGGAAAAAGCAAGAGAGTTCCAGAAAAACATCTATTTCTGCTTTATTGACTATGCCAAAGCCTTTGCCTGTGTAGATCACAATAAACTATGGAAAATTCTGAAAGAGATGGGAATACCAGACCACCTGATCTGCCTCTTAAGAAATCTGTATGCAGGTCAGGAAGCAACAGTTAGAACTGGTCATGAAACAACAGACTGGTTCCAAATAGGAAAAGGAGGACGTCAAGGCTGCATATTGTCACCATGTTTATTTAACTTATATGCAGAGTACATCATGAGAAATGCTGGACTGGAAGAAACACAAGTTGGAATCAAGATTGCTGGGAGAAATATCAATAACCTCAGATATGCAGATGACACGACTCCTATGGCAGAAAGTGAAGAGGGGCTAAAAAGCCTCTTGATGAAAGTGAAAGTGGAGAGTGAAAAGGTTGGCTTAAAGCTCAACATTCAGAAAACGAAGATCATGGCATCTGGTCCCATCACTTCATGGGAAATAGATGGGGAAACAGTGGAAAGTGTCAGACTTTGTTTTTCTAGGCTCCAAAATCACTGCAGATGGTGACTGCAGCCATGAAATTAAAAGACGCTTACTCCTTGGAAGGAAAGTTATGACCAACCTAGATAGCATATTCAAAAGCAGAGACATTACTTTACCAACAAAGGTTCACCTAGTCAAGGCTATGGTCTTTCCTGTGGTCATGTATGGATGTGAGAGCTGGACTGTGAAGAAGGCTGAGTGCCGAAGAATTGATGCTTTTGAACTGTGGTGTTGGAGAAGACTCTTGAGAGTCCCTTGGACTGCAAGGAGATCCAACCGGTCCATTCTGAAGGAGATCAATCCTGGAATTTCTTTAGAAGGAATGATGCTAAAGCTGAAACTCCAGTATTTTGGCCACCTCATGCGAAGAGTTGACTCATTGGAGAAGACTCTGATGCTGGGAGGGATTGAGGGCAGGAGGAGAAGGGGACGACAGAGGATGAGATGGCTGGATGGCATCACTGACTCGATGGGTATGAGTCTGGGTGACCTCCGGGAGCTGGTGATGGACAGGGAGGCCTGGCGTGCTGCGGTTCATGGGGTCGCAAAGAGTTGGACACGACTGAGCGACTGATCTGATCTGATCTGATCTTTACAATACATTATTTAAGACAGGATCACATTTGTCACTTCTTCCTCCCTAATACCCAAAGTGGTACCAGACCCATAAAATAGTCAATAAACATTTACAGAATGAACAATTAAGTCTATTTTAATTTTTTTTTAAAAAAACTGTCCTGAGTGAATTGAATTATTTTGAGGCACATAAGTGAGTATGTTTTCCTCTTTACTTTGTCTATTACAGCGAGATTGTATGAGTGGGGTATTAAAGTCTCCCACTATTATTGTGTTGTTGTATATTTCTTCTATCATACTAATTAATGTTTGTCTTATATATATCAATGCTCCAATGTTGGGTGCATATATAATTGTTATAACTTCTTTTTGGATTGTTCCTTTAAGTCATGTGTAACCTTCACTGTCTCCTTTTCAGGACCTTTATTTTAAAGTCAATTTTATCTGATATGAGTATTGCTACCCCTGTTTTCTTTTGGTCCGTATTTGCATAGAAAATCTTTTTCCAGCCCTTCATTTTCAGTCAGTATATATCCCCTATTTTAAGGTGGTTCTCTTGTAGACAACATATATAGGGGTCTAGTTTTTGTATCCATTCGACCTGTTTTAATCTTTTGGTTATCTCTTGTAGACAAGGTATGTAGGGGTCTTGTTTTTGTATCGATTCGGCCAGTCTTTGTTGATTAGGGCATTCAGCCATTAACGTTTAAAGTAATTATTAATAAGTAAGATTTACTTTGTTGTTTTGGGTTCGAATTTATACACCCTTTTAGTGATTCCTATCTAGAGAATGTCCTTTAGTTTTTGTTGGAGAAATGGTTTAGTGGTGCTAAAGTCTCTCGACTTTTGCTTATCTATGAAGCTTTTGATTTCTCCTTCATATTTGAATGAGATCCTTGCTGGATACAATAATCTGGGCTGTAAGTTATTTTTTTTCATCACTGTAATTATGCCTTGCCATTCCCTCCTGGCTTGGAGAGTTTCTATTGAAAGATCAGCTGTTATCCTTACGGGAATTCCCTTGTGAGTTATTTGATATTTTTCCCTTGCTGATTTTAATATTTGTTCTTTATATTTAATCTTTGTTAATTTGATTAATATGTGTCTTGGGGTGTTTCGCCTTGGGTTTATCCTGTTAGGGACTCTCTGGATTTCTTGAACTTGAGTGGTTATTTCCTTCTCCATTTTAGGGAAATTTTCAACTATTATCTCCTCAAGTATTTTCTCATGGTCTTTCTTTTTATCTTCTTCTTCTGGAACTCCTATGATTCAAATGTTGGAGCATTTAATGTTATCCTGGAGGTCTCTGAGATTATCCTCATTTCTTTTTTCTCCTCTGATTCATTTATTTCTAGGATTCTATCTTCTAATTCACTAATCCTATCTTCTGCCTCTGTTATTCTACTATTTGTTGCCTCCAGAGTGTTTTGGATCTCATTTATTGCATTATTTATTATGTGTTGATTCTTTATTATTTCTTCTAGGTCCTTGTTAAACCTTTCTTGCATCTTCTCAATCCTTGTCTCCAGACTATTTAACTGTGATTCTATTTTGATTTCGAGATTTTGGATTTATTTCACTATCATTATTCGGAATTCTTTATCAGGTAGACTCCCTATCTCTTCCTCTTTGGTTTGGTTTGATGGGCATTTATCCTGTTCCTTTAGCTGCTGGGTATTCCTCTGTCTCCTCATCTTGTTGAAATTGCCAGGTTTAGAGTGTCCTTACTATATTCTGGTAGTTTGTTGAATTCTTTTTATTGAGGCAGTTTACTGGTCTTTTCAATAACTGATCTCTGCCCTGTTACAGAGGGGGCAGAGATGAACACCCAAATCTAAGCTGGCCAGGTTCAGGCACTTGGATAGTCCTCAGAAGCACAGACTCGGTTGAGTCTGTGTTTTGTGCCCTTCCCAGGTCTGAGTAGCGCAGGTGATGAAGTGTTTAGTGAGCGCAGCTGCTGCGACTTATCGCCTCCCCGCCACTCAGTCTTCTGGGCATACAACCGGGGCACCTTCTCAGGCAGATGTTGACCGTCCAGAGCCCCAAGAAGCTTGAGTCAGCACAGAAACCTTACAGTTTTGTAGTCTCTCTAGGGCTGTGATTGCCCGCTTCGGCTCTGGCTGCCTGTCACCGGAGTGGGACGGTCTGCAGCCGGCTATCTCTGTGCAGTCCTTTGCTCTGTACGTAATCCTGGTGGTGTCTTAGGTTAGGGCTGGCTTTTGATGTAGTAGATATCCGACAGTCTGGTTTTTTCGCTCGGGTAGCGCTCGGGATAGCCAGGCCAAATCCCTACTCAAAGCGATGCAGGCCTCGCTGCTCCTCCTAGCCCAGCCCCTGCTTGCTAATAGCAAATGCTGGTGTCCGCACGCCGATTCTCCACAAAAGGAGTTACTGCAGGGCTCGTAATCACCTTTTGAAGACAATGAATTGTCTTTCTAAGTGCCTGATATCCTCTGCCGGCATTCAGAAGTTGTTTTGTAGAATTTACTCAGTGTTCAAATGTTCTTTTAACGAATTTGTGGAGGAGAAAGTATTCTCCCCGTCCTACTCGTCCGCCATCTTAGCTCCTCCTCTTTTTCATAGATTCTCACTATGCACCATGGTAGTCAAGTATCTGTGGAAAGAGCACTTTAGCAAGCCTTCCAACTCCTTGTTTAAAGGGAGACTTTACTTCCACACTAAAGGATGAGTCAGGCTCCACTGTGGCGGCTGAGAATGCAGCGCAGGCGGGATCCCCGTGTTGGTGTCACCAGGGTTAATTACCAAAGGCCGTGCTATTGTGAGTCTAGAAGGAAGCAGCCCACTAGCTTTATCTGGGCTCATCTGGAGCTGGAGGCGGTGGCATGTCGCCCTGCAGGACGGGCTCTGACCCAACAGAGCTGTTTTCCCTGTGCTTCCACACGTCCCTCGTGCAGAGAGAGTCCCATAGGGCCTGTCCAGGTGTGACGTCTCTGATACGTCTACTGATAATGAGTTCTGGGTAGCGTCCAGAATCTTCGCAGGAGAGCATCTGCTTCAACTTCTCAACAGTCCAGGTTATGACCGAAGGAGCAGGGAGGGAAAGGCTAGTTAAAAAACACAGGGTCAGGGGGCCCTGGAGAGACATTTATATCCCTGATAGCAAGGCAGGTATTCATCCTTGTGGAGTTTCTTTAGGTTCAGGATTAAGCCCTCAGTGAATACAGGACGTGAGGGAAGGAGGAAGTGGGAGAAAGGAAGCAAAGAGGAAGGAAGTGGAGGAAAGACAGAGGCCGGGATGAAGCAGAGAGGCGGGGAGGAGGAGGCCTTCTTCGCCTGGAAGGGGGCCCACAAGTCCAGGACCTACACGTCCAGCTCCCGAAGAAGCAGACACCTCATCCACATTTACTCAGCCACCTACACGAGAAAAGACAAGCACCTCAGAAACTGATGAACCTAGTTTCTGAAGCGGATCCTGGGCCTTTGCTGGGGTTTCCTAGTCCTAGGACGAGACAGTCCAGAGATGAAAAATTAAAAAGCAAGATCCTAATGTCTTCACCAGCTCTGAGTTGCAGGAAGGGACAGAGGAAGAAAGGCCTGGACGCCCAAGTGTCACTTGGGGTGACCTCGTGTCCAGTCTGGCTGGGTAGCACCTGGTCAGGCACCCATAGGTGTGATTGGGGAGCATTCTCCCTGAAGACAAACCATCTCAAAAGCAAAAAGATCCCTGCTACTTCTCACTTCACTTTAGAAGCCTCACTTTTCCCGTTCGCTGGCAACGCCGTCTAGAAACAAAGGTGCCTTCTTCCTCTCTGGGGCAGAGAATTTTATTTTGCAGCCAGAGCCCAAGGGGAA
This sequence comes from Tragelaphus eurycerus, assembly GCA_935064755.1. Classification (NCBI taxonomy): domain Eukaryota; kingdom Metazoa; phylum Chordata; class Mammalia; order Artiodactyla; family Bovidae; genus Tragelaphus; species Tragelaphus eurycerus. Next base: position 16,282,818 of record CAKXYN010000039.1, on the reverse strand, counting down.
GTTCTGAGAGTCCTGAGAGCAGGAAGGGCGCAGAGCACCGTGGGCTTGGACACGAGCGCAGCACTGCCCACTGATGCAGTCGGGCAGAAGCCAGCCCACCGCCCACCTCCCTGTGAGCCTGGTGTGCCCTGGAAAGGGGTCCAGTAATTCTCCCTAATCCACCCAACTTGCGCCTCTCATGTAAGCTTCAGCAGTTCACCTGACTTTTACACTAGTCACTAAATCGTTCTGAGCCGCAGGCCATCACACACTAATTACCCAGCATGACAAGCCCGCGGGTCAGCGGGTCTCCCTGGGTTGTGTGTGACAGAGGTGTGGGGCGTGTTAGACAGGTTCGGGCTGGCAGGTTAACATCAGCCCTTCCGGCATCAGTGTGTCATGCCGCACTCCGTGCCTGGGCTTTAAGGACTGAGATTAAAAACCGTTCTCTCAAATCCACCACAGACTGACAGTCTTACAGGCCCTGAACTGTCCTGGCCGCGTGCAATGACATTATTCTCTGTGGCTCCAAACTTCTAAATCACCTGCTCTTAGTACCCCAGGAACTATGCCACCCGCTCTGGTCATCGGTCACATCCAGTGGTGATCAGTGACAGGGCAGGCCCAGGGCTGGGTGGCAGCATCCCTAAGCTAAGTGGAGGCAAGGTTTCCCTGGTGGTCCAGTGGTTAAGAACCCGCCTGCCAATGCAGGCGACATGGGTTCGATCCCTGGTCCGGGAAGATCCCACATGCCTCCAAGTAATGAAGCCTGTGTGCCACAACTACTGAGCCCGCTCACCCAGAGCTCATGCCCCAAAACAAGAGAAGTCACTGCAATGAAAAGTCCGCACGCAGAACTAGAGAGCAGCTCCCGCTCCCTGCGACTAGAGATTACGTTCAGTCGTGTCCAACTCTTTGTGACCCCGTGGACTGTAGATGGCCAGGCTCCTCTGGCCACGGGATTCTCTAGGCAAGAGTGCTAGAGTGGCCATGCCCTTCTCCAGGGGATCTTCCCCACCCAGGGATCGAACCCAGGTCTCTTGCATTGCAGGCGGCTTCTTTACTGTCTGAGCTACCAGGGAAGCCCTAAGTAAACTAGTGTTCAAATGCTTACTGAATTAACAACATAAAGGGTCTTCAAATATTGCATACAATCACCTAATAACCAATAAATTTAACGAACTGGGTTGTGGAATTACCCATCAGCGCTCTGCTGGAGCTGGCCTGCAAAGTGAGGCCGGTGGGTGTGTCTCTCTAACTCCAAAGTTTAATTAACATCAGACTGGTAGCTGAAATCAGCCATACTGAGAGTATAAATATCACAAATATCAGTCCGCACTACAGAACAGGGCACTTTTTCACGAGATAAAAGCGTTCACCAGCACAATACATGACCAGAACATCTTGGTTGTATATTCATGTGTTCAAATACACCACTAGAGAAAGCCTGAGCCAAGCAATGCAGGCCCAGAGCAACCAAAAGCAAATGAGGAGGAGGAGGAAGGGAGCTCCGAGCGCGTGTGTGTGTCTGGTCTGTCGCAGGAGACATTCCTAAACACCACCCGGCAACGTGAGGTGCCCCCGATAAAGATGAAGCACCTCCAGCTCCGCGGCAGCGCCCGAGCCACCCCTTCTCCCCTCCCCCAGTCCCTCTCCCTTTTATTCCCTCTTGGCCCTCCCTCTTCTGACGCCCCGACACCGTTTCTAGCTCCTGGCCTTCCAGGTCCCCCTCCCCCAAACTCCTGGAGGAGCGAGATGCTGTCAGTGAGCCGAGGAGCACTCACTCCAACTGGGAGAGTCCTCCCAACCTCGTGGCTGGCAGAAGGTCAAGGCAGCGTGGGGGGGTCCCCAGTTTTGGGGGTTCCGAGGAAGTTTTTCTGGGTGCTCTAGCCCTCGACCTGGCCCGGAGCAGCTGGGTTCTCCTGGGGAGACTCGGCAAGCTTTCCAGGCACCGCACGCCAGCCCCAGCCCTTTCCTCTCCCTGATCAAGGACCTGTGGACCAGGGATCTGCTCAGTTGTCACCTCTTCTCAAGTGGCGCCTGTTAACAGTCCGCCAGCACCGTCTCTTCTGTCTGAAGAGGGCTTGGTTTGTCCTCAGTGGCCTGGTCTCCTGAGGCCTGTGCCCTCGACCCTGGCAAGGCCATTAGCTCTGCCCAGCGCCCTTTCCCCAGGTGCGAGCGGCCTTCCTGGCCTAGGGGGTCAGTTCCCAACCCGAGTCCCTGTGCAGGGTCAGTGAGCTTGTCTGCAGTACCGTGACGGGCCACCGAACATCTCTGCAGCAAACCTCATTATAAACCTTTACAGATGTCTTCACATTGCACTCAGAGCAGGAAGGGGTGGTCTGAGTCCCTTCCTTCTCCTCCCCGCCCTCCCAGGCTCCCCAGCCTCCCTGGCCTTAACCCCAAACCCAGGCCCTCCGCTGACAGCTGGGATGACTGTAAGCAAATGACACGCAGAGGCCCGCTGTCTCCATCTCTAAAGCGGGTAGAGAAACTCCCCCCCGCCCGTCCACGTTGGGAGGGTTAAATGCTTGAGGTGGTGATCAAGCCCTGAGCTCCTCGCCCGTGCTGCAGAGGCAGCCAGCAGATCTGTGTCAGTCGTGAGCTCCGCCTCCTTGCTCCCCCGGCACCCCTCTGCACCCCACCATCTGCAGGCTGCTCCTGAGCCCTGGGCCTCCTGACCCTGCGCACCTCATGGGGACCTCGTGGGGCCCCTCGGGCCTGGCCTTCAGAGGCCACACCTGCTGGTGAGCCAGATACCGCGGGGGATGGTCCCCTTCACCCCAGCAGACCCCTGAGCGCTCAGACCACCAGGCCTCTAAGCAGGGGACAGAGGAGACACGATGCCCCAGGTTCACCCTGGGGACCCTGCAGAAAGGAGGGCTCTTGCCCCTCAGAGCTCCGAGGGCACCCGGGTTCTCAAACCTCCATCAGCCCCGAACAAGAAGCACCCGATCACTGAGAAACCACGGGTGGGGTGTCCATGGCCAGTGTGGGGCGGGCTGAGAATCTGCCTTTTCTAACAAGTTCCCGGAGTCGCTGACCCCACTGGTTCGGGGACCACCACCTGAGAACCGCGGCCCTGTTAGTGTCTACCTCTAAGGATGGCGCTGGGGACAAAAGGTGTTTGTCACAGGAGAGCATTTTTACTAAACAACCTTCTCAGGCACCCCTGACTCAGCTTTCACCCGACTGAGAAAAACCCGTCGCCCGGGCAGTCACCCTCCGAGGCCCACCCTGTGTCTCCCCGTCTCTCTCGTCACCACCGATTCACTTCCCAGGCAGGATCTTGGCTCTGGTCCAGGCAGCAGGCATGGGACGGGCACCCCCACTCCCTGCCCCCCGGGGACACAGACCCCCACAGACACAAGGGAGTCCTTCAGAAGTGGGTAGTGGGCACCTGGACATGTCTGACCCATCTCAGCCCCCAAGCTGTTTCCCGGGGAGAGAGACAAGGTCACAGTAATGTCAGCCTGACCTGAGTCCTTCCCCACAGACCTGGGAGAACAGCCTGGAAGGGGTGGAGGGTGCTGTAAGCTGGGTGAGGAGGACCAAGGAAGGTGGACCTGGGGAAGGCCTGGCCGAGAGGGAAGTAAGTCCGCTTAAGTCCGACCCCTGAGGAGCTGGGATACCACCTCTAACCAATGGGGTGTCCGTGGGGTTTGGGACGTTCTGAAACTGGCATTTCCTTCCAATCGTTCATTCACGTGAAGCACAATCATTAAGTGCCTGGTAGGTCCCGGGGGACACGATGGTGGTTAAATAAAGAGCCCCGCCTTTGAGCGCCGCCGGTTTACTTGGGGCAGGTGGTGGTGGAGGAGATGGCTCTTTCGACCGTGGAGGATGGATGGAGGACGGATGGAGGATGGATGGAGGACGGATGGAGGACGGATGGAGGACGGATGGAGGATGGATGGAGGAAGAGACCGTGGCCTGACCCAGGGCAGCTCCTGCTCCCTGCTCAGCCCCGGCCCCACCTTGTGCTGCCAGGGACTTGCTTGCACACGCGTGTGGACAACCACATGACACCCGGCACCCTACTAGCCCCAGGGGCATGAATACCTGTGGGGCAGGCTTCTTTGGGAAGACCCAGAGAAAGACCCAGGGCCAGGTGGGCCCCGCTCCAAGCCAGGCCCTGCTGGAGCCACGCGCTGAAGTCGCCCTCTGCCCTCAGGCTGCAGAGGCCCTTGTCGCTGTCACCAAATGGACACAGGACCGGAGATGCTCTTGTGTCCCTGTGAGAACCAATACACCGACTGCGACTTTATTTTCTCTACTCAGACAATGGAACTTCTGCCAGGCTGTGTGTTTGCATCCCTGCTTTAGCTGCCAGGATGCTCGGCACCAAGTTTGACCTTGACTCATAGCGATGTTATCACCTCCCTCCTGCAGGAGTTCCCAGCTCTCTATTTCCATCTAAGCGACCTGATTGTGCTTCCTTGTCTTTTATTGGAAGCAGCCTCAAACCCTTTTCAGAAGCCAATAGGGTGTAAGTTATAAAAATTAATACTGCTGAAATCTTCCCATTGTTGCTTTCTTATTTCTGGACTACCTGAAGGCCTGACTTGGAGTCTGTGATAAATTCAATGCAAGATGTCTTGTGCACCGACAAGTTCTAAAATTTCTATTTCGGTGAAAGACCCTGGGCTGCTATAATCCTGGGCTCACAACTGGGAACTTTTCAAGGGAAACTGGTTTGTAAGCATCGTTACTTCCTGTATTGACTGTGTGCAGCACCTCACCCAAATCTGAAATCGGGGGATTATTCTTAGCTAGCCTGAATATCCCTGTCTTCTCTAGGCTCTTTGCACTTGAAGTATTAATATCACCCCCTCCCTCAGCCACAGGTTCCTTGGAGGAATGGTTCTCCTTATTCAGCCTGGTTGGGTCTCCTCCTCTCTGTGGCCTCCCCCAACACCCACCTGGGCTCCCCGGGTGAGATGGGACCTTCCTCATCTTCGGGGGCACATGAGAAAAGCACCTGCCACTTGCAGGGGCAACACTGACCCTAACTGTGGGTCAAAGTTTGAGCTAAGAACAGCCTTTTTAAAAAGAATCTGTAGGACTAAAATTTATAAAGTGCTGGCAAAAGTCACAGCTGCAGAAAGGTCGGCTATGTGGCATGAGTCTCACCATGAACAACGTCATCACAACCATTTACATACAAACATACGCATCTATTTACATGCAGTTCTTACTGGGTGCTGAGGTTCCTGTGATTTTGAAAATCTTTTTACCCTATACAGCACTGATTTTTTTTTTCTCCAGTGACCATGAATTACTCTTCTAACTATATAAAAAGTGGAGCTTTTTTTAAAAAAAAAGTATTGAGAATAAAAAAACGTTGCCCTGTGAACCTATTTGCAGGGCAGCACTGGAGACGCAGACCCAGAGAACAGACTAGGGTGGAGGCGAGAAAGGAGACAGTGAGATGAACGGAGAAGGAGCATGGAGGCATACACACTACCACACAGAAAACAGACAGCCAGTGGGAATCTGCTATATGACTCTGGGAACTTACACCAGGGCTCTGCAACAATCCAGAGGTATGGGAACGGGCGGGAGGTGGGAGGGAGAGGACATATATACACCTATGGCTAATTCACGTTTAGGTCTGGCAGAAATGAATATTGTAAAGCAATCAATCAATTAAAAATAAATAGGTTGATCAACCCCTCCCTAAGTTCTCCAGTCCGGTTCCCAGGAGAGGAAGCAGAAGTGCCCTGATGCTTTTTCTAGAATCAGAGCCCCCACCTCCCAAAACCTGTCTTCAAGCCTGGCTCCTGCCTGCCCAGCACGTCTAAGATTAGATTAGATCTCGCCACATCCTCTCTGTCAGCCCAGGCTCCCTTCTGCCTGCCTGATATGCCCCATATGGATGAATCAGGTACAACCCTTGCCCCCAAGGTAAATCCAAGTCCTAACCCCAGTACCCATGAAGGTGACTTTATTTGGAAACAGAGACTTTGTAGATATAATCAAATATGACTGGTATCTTATAAAACTAGGAGAAGTGACACAGATGTGGAGAAGATGGCCAGGTGACCAGATTTGCGGGGGTGGGGGTGGGGGTGGGGGTAGAGATTGGAGCCATGTCTCTACAAGTCAAGAAGCCAAAGATATCAGGCAACCCCAGAGCCTAGGAGGCAGATTCTCCCCTGAAGCCTTCAGAGGGAGCCTAGTGACACTCCGGACACCTGGATTTTGAACTTCTGGCCTCCAGAATAAATGTCCTCTGAAAGAATAAATTTCCTTCGTTCGAAGCTGACGCCGGAAACGGATACAAGGCCTGTATGCTCCGCACTAACATGCGTCCCATAGCCTGAAGCCCCATGCACTACCGTCCCCATCCCACCGGGCTGCTCCCACCCCAGGCTTGCGGCCTGCTTGGCCGCATCTCAGGATGCGCCCGCTCCTAGGGGAGCCGGGCCCACGTCTGCTCCTCTGCCTCCCACGCCCTCCCTGCACCCAGCACGCTGCACATACTGGACAAACGTCCCCGGCTCAGGATATCTCAGCCTCTCCCGCTCTCCCCGAGGCACCACGAGGGCCATTCCTCCGAAGACCTGCCTACACCCTCTTTCCCAGTCTTGCCGCGTTTGCGTTTTCAGTGACTCCACGGAGCGCAGATTGCGGGCTGGATGGGACCGTGGGGAGGGGCCCTCCCGACCTGAGGCTGCACTTCACACTTCTCCCAGCAGAGGGCGGCCGCTGCGCGTCGAGGTCTGCGGGCGCGGGGACCCGCCGCGGGGACAGCCCGGCGCCGTCGCGGGGCCCGGCCCGCGCAGGGTGGGGCGGCGGAGCTGAGACTCTCATCTTGGGACACGGTGACCAGGACTCGGGCTCGTTCTACCTGGAGGACGGGCACCAGCCCACCTCGTGTCCCCGGGCCTCCCTCCCTTGCTCGGTCCCCGATTGCTGCTTCCTCCTCCCCTTCTGCCTCCACTCCCTGACCCTGGGCCATCGGGGCTCCGGGACTCAGGCGGCCCGGCTCAGACCCGCGTCCTAGACGCGTGGCCAGAGCCACATGGTCACACGCACGCCCCCACCCCCACCCCATCCCAGGCGGCTGACAGGACCAGGCCTCCAGCTGCATCCAGAACCCGTGTACCCCGGTGCGCTCCCATTCCTTATCTCTACAGGCTCCCTCTGCCCCCCAAGCCCCCAGGGCACCCCTCATCCCCACTGTGGATGTCCCTACCCTCCCCCTCAAAAAAGTCTTAATGACCCGGATAACCATGATGCTGTGATCACTCTCCTAGAACTAGACATCCTGGGATGTGAAGTCAGGTGGGCCTTAGGAGCATTTCTACGAACAAAACTAGTGCAGGTGATGGAATTCCAGCTAAGCTATTTCAAATCCTAAAAGATGACCCTCTGAAAGTACAGCACTCAGTATGCCAGCAAATTTGGAAAACTCAGCAGTGGCCACAGGACTGGAAAAGGTCAGTTTTCATTCCAATCCCAAAGAAACGCAATGCCAAAGAATGTTCAAACTACTACACAATTGAGCTCATTTCATATGCTAGTAAGGTAATGCTCAAAACCCTTCAAGCTAGGCTTCAACAGCACATGAACCAAGAAATTCCAATTGTACAAGCTGAATTTAGAAAAGGCAGAGGAACCAGGGATCAAATCGCCAACATCTGTTGGATCATAGAAAAAGCAAGGGAATTCCAGAAAAACATCTACTTCTGCTTCACTGACTACATTAAAGTCTTTGATTGTGTGGATCACAACAAACAACGGAAAATTCTTAAAGAAATGGTAATACCAGACCACCTTACCTGCCTCCTGCGAAAGCTGTATGCAGGTCAAGAAGCAATAGTTAGAACCTGACATGGAACAAAACTGGGAAAGGAATACATCAAGGCTGTGTATTGTCACCCTGCTTATTTAACTTATATGCAGAGTACATCATGAGAAATGCCAGGCTGGATGAAGCACAAGCTGAAATCAAGATTGCTGGGAGAAATATCAATAACCTCAGATATGCAGATGATACCACCCCTATGGCAGAAGGTGAAGAGGAACTAAACAGTCTCTTGATGAAAGTGAAAGAGGAGAGTGAAAAAGTCAGTTTAAAACTCAACATTCAAAAATGAAGATCATGGCATCTGGTCCTATCACTTCATGGCAAATAGATGGGGAAAAAATGGAAACAGTGACAGATTTTATTTTCTTGGGCTCCAAAATCACTGTGGATGGTGACTGCAGCCATGAAATTAAGACACCTGCTCCTTGAAAGAAAAGCTATGACAAACCTAGACCGCATATTAAAAAGCAGAGACATCACTTTGCTGACAAAGGTCCGTCTAATCAAAGCTATGGTTTTTCCCGTAGTTGTGTATGGTTGTGAGAGTTGGACCGTAGAGAAGTCTGAACGCTGAAGAACTGATGCTTTAGAACTGTGGTGCTTGAGAAGACTCTTCAGAGTCCCTTGGACAGCAAGGAGATCAAACTAGTCAATTTTAAAATATTGGAAGGACTATTCCTGAATATTCATTGGAAGGACTAATGCTGAAACTGAAACTCCAATACTTTGGCCACCTGATGCAAAGAGCTGACTCACTGGAAAAGACCCTGATGCTGGGAAAGATTGAGGGCAGGAGGAGAAGGGGACAAGGTTGGATGACATCACTGACTCAACGAATATGAGTTAGAGCAAACTCCAGGAGATAGTGAAGGACAGGGAAGCTTAGCGTGTTTCAGTCCATGGGGTCGCAAAGAGTCAGACACAGCTGAGTGACTGGACAGCTGCCCTCCCCAACCCCCATCGTCAGAGTCTCAGCTGGAGGTGGGCACACCTGCCCGGCCACTGCCTCTTTGAGATCCCAGCAGTGTGTCTGGCAGTTTGGGTTTGATGTAACTGCCCAAGTGTGTGGCTTTTCTCTACTTTTTTGAGTGACTTTTTCCCCCCTTGCTGCCAGTAACTACAATGTTCAAGGCAGAAAAGAGAGAAGCAAGTAAGTGAACGCCTGAAATCCCAGCCTCCGTCAGTGTTAACACCTCGGTGTGGGTACCGCCACCGTGCCCTGTGTGTGTACACGTATTCTTTTTCCCAAACAGGGATCACACCTTCTTGGGACCTCTGTAACCTGCTCTTCCACTCGATGACCTTCAGAGCATCTCACCACCAAGGCTGCAGCTGAAAACGCAGCCGGGAGCCCCCAGGCCAGCGAGGGCTCCTTCCGGAAACCTCAGGGGAGCAGGAGTGGCCCAGGGCACCTGTCCCCCAGGCTGGCACAGCCCATGCCCTGGGTGGGTAAAGTTTCTACTAGGCTGCAGCTGCCTGGGGTCTGATTCCACCTTTTGAAGGACCTCCCATGTCTGCCCCCTTTTCTTGGCCCTGCCTATCTTTGAGTAGAAATGCTTCTGCCCTTCTCTCTCCTGTGACTAAGTTTGAGAAACAAACTGAATCGGTATCCACACACGAAAAAACACCATTCTCCTTTCTGCATCCAGTCTGGATGGATGGGCCTCTAGAACAGTGGTTCTCCACGTGGGGAGGGGTGGGCAGAGGCGATTCTGACCCCAGGGACCCTTTGCAATGTCTGGAGACACCTCTGTCCTGACTTGGGGGCTGCTACTGGCACCTAGTGGACAGAGGCCAGAGATGCTGCTGAACAGCCCGCATGCACAGGACAGACCCAGACGTGAAGGCTTAGCCACCCCAAAGGCCAACAGGACTAAGCCCCGGACTCCTGCTCCAGGTGGTCCTCAACACCCTCCTCGGGGCCCAAGAGCCTGGTGGCCTCGATTGGCCTGCAGTCCCACCTGAGGGGCTGTGGCCGTGACTGGTCACTGCTCGGCCTGTCTGTTCAGCCAGGACATGAAAGGGCCAGGGACAAAGAATGGCTGAAGTGCAAGTCTGCTGAGTGATGGGGCAGAGGTGGGAGTGGGGTGGGCTGGGGGGCTAACTTGGTAGCTGGCAGGCCCTGTTTTTCTCAGTCAGGGATTCAGATGTTTCCTGAGCTGCTGGGGGGAAATCACTTTCAAGGTGATTCGGGACCACCTGCAATTCACCCCTTTTGACTGCAGACTCCCAGGGTGTTAAGAGCCCAAGGGAACCTGTTATTGTTCAGTCACTAAGTCGTGTCCGACTCTTTGCAACCCTATGGATGGCAGCACGCCAGGCCTCCCTGTCCCTCACCATCTCCTGGAGTTTGCCCAAGTTCATGTCCGTTGAATCGGTGATGCCATCCAACCATCTCATCCTCTGCTGCTCCCTTCTCCTGCCCTCAATCTTTCCCAGCATCAGGGTCTTTTCCAATGAGTTGGCTCTTCGCATCAGGTGGCCAACAGATTGGAGTTTCAGCTTCAGCATCAGTCCTTCCAATGAACACCCAGGACTGATCTCCTTTAGGATGGACTGGTTGGATCTCCTTGCAGTCCAAGGGACTCTCAGGAGTCTTCTCCAGCACCACAGTTCAGAAGCATCAGGTCTCCGGCGCTCAGCCTTCTTTATGGTCCAGCTCTCACGTCCGTACATGACCGCTAGATGAACCATCGTGCCGACTAGACGGACCTTTGTCGTCAAAGTGATGTCTGATCTGACCGCCTCATTTTCCAGGTGGGACGCGGCCCCTCTGAGCTGTGCCCAAAGCCTGGTACCTTGGTTTCTGAACTTACAGAGGGCAGCTTCTCCCCGCCAGGTCCCACCCGTCTCGGCTCTTTCACTGCATCCCTCTCGAGCCAGGGACAGAGGAGTTGCCCCCGTCGCAGGTGAGGACACGGAGGCTCTGACTCCAGGTGACCCACCTGAAGCCACACGGCAGGAGGGAGGAGGACTCCGACCCAGGTTCCTCAGCCTAAAGCAGACCAGGCCGTGGGCTCTCAGACTCGACTGCTCATGGAATCACTGGGGCGTCTGAACGTGCTGTTGCCCAGGTCATCCCCAGACCCCAATTTAGTTGGTCTGGGGGCCATGTGGGCACCAAGACATTCAAACGCTCCCCAAGCATCCCACACATACCAGTTAGTGAGCCCTCGGGCCACATGCTCGGACCCATGCCCAACCACCTAATGTTGGGGTGTGATGGCGTGGGGCAGAGGAGGAGTTGATTCAAAAAGTCGTGAGATCTCTGAATGTCTTCTTGGGAAAAACCTGTATTTGGCGTCTGGAACCCTCAGGGTTGGCTTCAAATGGGCTTACTTGCCCCTTGAATACTGAGGCTGAGGTCAATTTTCGGCCTGTATTTTCTGGCTGTTTATTTCTCCCTGAATGTTCAGAGAATCAAAAGAACAGCTGAATCTGTACCTGCAGTCCACAGGGCGAGGCTTGCCAGTGGGCACCAGGCAAGGTGCCCCGAGGGCACCAGGAGATGCCACCCGGGGTTTAAGGGCTTCAAGTCAAGGGGGCCACTCCCAGGGATAGTTGCATTTTTAGCAGAGACTCTTGTTGGATAGCATCACCGACTCAATGGACATTAGTTTGGGTAAACTCCAGGAGTTGGTGATGGACAGGGAGGCCTGGTGTGCTGCAGTCCATGGGGTCACAAAGAGTCGGATACGACTGAGCAACTGAACTGAACTGGAAAACGGAAAACCCTTTTGACTAACATGTCAGAAGGCAGCATTCTGGACACCAAGAGGCCAGAGGGGATGTGAGTGGTGAGGGCAGTAGCCGCTGCTTCACCCCTGACCCCAGTCCTCCCCAGACTTCATCCAAACTTATCTGTTCACTCCTTTTTAAAAAACAAGTCTCAGGTCTGAGACAAGGAACAAACATGTCAGGAAGCTGTACGCACCCTTCTTCCCTGGAGCTGGACATAGGACCTGCACCTCTGTTACAGAGCACGTGGGCACGCAGACCCTCACAAAATCCTCCCAGCACTCCCGCCAAGCACGTGTGATGATCGGCATCTTGTAGACAAGGCTGCTAGGACCTTGGGGGCCTCAGCCAGAGCTGGTGGGCAGCGAGCGGGCTGCTGACTCGGGTCCTCGCCTCCCATGGCCTCAGCGGGCAGCTTCCTTCCCAGGGGTCTTTGTTGTGTCTGGAGACAGGTGTGGGCTGTACCACCACCCCCCCACTGCCCTTGGAGCTCCTCGGCCCCCTCACGGGCCCCTGTCCTGGAGCCAGGATGCCTCTCTGTCCCTGGGCCTCTCTGCCCTGCTCCAAGGTCATCTCAGTCACTTTTGACCTCCCTGTTTCTGCTGTTCTTGAATTGCTGGGCCAGCACCCTCACCCCCACACCTAGGGAAGGTTATGTTTCTTTTACTTTGAAACTTCATATTTTCCATCTAAGTGCCCCTCATCCACATCTCTGGGCCAATCGCCTCATAACACTTCTTTTCTCAGCTGGTCAGATGACCTTGGTATGTCTTCAGCTCTCCATCGTATTTTAGTTTTATTCACATTCTTCAAGCCCTACACAGGGCAGGAATTTCTACACAGAAAGGGCTGATGCATTCAGCAAGTGTGTGTGTGTGTGTGTGTGTGTGTGTGTGCATGCGCGTGCATGCGCATGTGTGTGCATATGTATGTGGTGTGTGTGTGCAGAACTGTGTTTTCATCTACTGGACTGAGTCTCAAGTGTGGTTCCTGAACCGTAGCAGCCGCGGCATCACTGGGAACCGGTGAGAAGTGCAGATCACAGAGCCGCACTCCAGCCTACTGGCTGGGAGACTCAGAGTCTACATCTGAACAAGCCCTCTGGGTGGGTCTCTTGCTTGTTAAGGTCTGAGAACCACTTATCTTCACAATCAATCAGTTTTTAAAAATCTGCTCCCTAAGAAACTTATGATTTGCTCTGTTAAGATGGAAACATGAACAATAAAAGCTTTGACACTGTCGCAGAGGGGTCAGTAGGCTTTCTTTTTTCAAATTTAACTGATAAGACATGTTTCTGTGTGTGCATGCATGCACACACACACGCCCATGCACATTTTTTCCAACCTTATCATGTTGACCAAGAGGTTTGTTCCAGTTTCTCATGGTTTGGAAAAACCCGAACAAACCTCTTGGCCAGCCGAAGTTTTTAGAGCCCTCCCCACTGGCTCTTACTCCCCCAGTAGTGACATTCAGTCACTGAGAAAAGCAGGTCTGGGCCTTGTTATTTTACACTAACATATTTCAGAGAGAATGGCTGAAGAAAGCCAATAATAAAGCCACGGGAATAAAGCTGCGATGGTGAAATTTTAGGACTCTGGGTGAGGGGTGGTAGTGATGGTGGAGGGATGGGGATGGTGTTGAGAGTAGCGGCAATGGAGGTGAAGGTTTTGATGGTGGAGGTGATGGTGGCGATGGTGATGGAGGAGGTGATGTTAGTGTCCTTGGGTTGGAGGGATGGGTGCTGCCCTTACTTCCAGCCTCGAAGATCAAATTATCTGTCTCCCCTACTCCTCACCCCAAAAGTCTGCCCTGCGTGTGCCGTGGTGTGCACCACGGTGTGTGTGTGCTTGGACTTGTGGGAGCACGTGTCTGGCCACTCTGACTTTAGTGCCTCCAAAGTTTACAAAACCCCTGAAGCTTTAAAAATAACAAACAAGGGTTAAACCACTTGCATCCTCCAAATTAGAAAGAGTAAATGAACCACCCAGCTGTAGCTACAGGCAATTAATGGGACTCAGAGAGGGCTTTGCTGCAAGATAATGGAAAAGCTGATTATAAACGAGCCAGGAGGAGCGAGGGAGGTCAGAGCGGTCCCCGAGCTCTGGAGGAGCGGCCAGTGCTCAGCTCGCCCCAGGCCTCCTTCCACACCGGCCTCCACGCCCGGCTGCCTGCCCAGGGCCCACTCGGGGCGGCTGGGGTCGAGGTCAGGGAGGGCTGGGGCCTGGCCTATTTGAGCAGCCCCGGCAGCCTCAGAAAGAGAAAGCGACTGTAAATAAATGCGGAGAAGGGCAAGGAATCAAGGGCGGGAAGGGAGACAGCAGGAGGGAGGCTCCCCAGGAGAGCAGCCTGGAAGCAGGACTCCTGACCTAGAAAGACGGCAGTGGAGGAAGCAGGGAGACTGCACAGCACGTGTGGGTCAGGAGGCGGTGAGGGGCCCCTTCCCTCTCCGCCCCAAGGAATCTCAGCACCGCATTTGCAGATCGCCTGCGGTTCCAAAGCCTGCTCACCCCCCCAACCCCTTGCAACTTCATATTCTAGTCTTGATTTTTTAAAAGTCATTTTTCTGGGTCTCTTCCATATCTAGACGAATGCTGTTTGCTTTCTTATATCCTGTCGCAATTCTTTTCTAAAAACTAGTCGGAGTGTGCATGCACGGATGCACACAAGCCTGCTGCACGTTACACCCTGAGCTCCTGTTGGGAGGTGACCAAGTTCACCAGGTGCGCGGGGGTTCCAGCCGTGAGCTAGAACAGTCTTCAAGCACAGGCTTTCTTCTTCAGAACCTGTAGTTGTGGCTGCGCCCTCTCTCCAGAGACCTGTCCTGTGGTCAAAGGGAACTTGCAGTTTCTACATCCAGCCTGCCGACCTCCGACTGTTCGGTCGGCTTGGAGGCAGCTCCCTGTCCACACGGGTTCTGCAGGCACGTGAGGGGTTCACCCTGTTCTTCAGACAGTTGGGCTGCAGGAGGCCCCCTCCATCCAAAGCCTGGGGGAGGCCTTCTGGGCTTCCTGAGTGAGTGAAAGTTGCTCAGTCATGTCTCTGCAATCCCATGGACCATACAGTCCATGGAGTTCTCCAGGCCAGAATACTGGAGTGGGTATCCTTTCCCCTCTCCAGGGGATCTTCCCAACCCAGAGATCAAACCCAGGTCTCCTGAACTGCAGGTGGATTCTTTACCAGCTGAGGCACAAGGGAAGCCTGAGAATGCTGGTGAGGGTAGCCTATCCCTTCTGCAGTGGATCTTCCCGACCCAGGAATCGAACCAGGGTTTCCTGCATTACAGGTGGATTCTTTACCAACTGAGCTAACAGGGAAGCCCCCTGGGCTCCCTAGTGGTACCCCATCCTCCAGAGGACAACTGTGTCCTCTACAGACTTAGTCCCATCACACTGGACTTAATGAGTCACTGGCCACTGCAGTCTTTGGTAGCATACGTGGCTGTGTGGGGAGTCAGTCTGTGGGAACTAACATCCACAGCTGGCAAGTGACGGCAGGGCGTGAGAGTGAATCCGGGCTCCTCCTCCCTGGCTGTGTGCCAGACTTGGCCTCTCTGCCTCTGTCGTCACCTGCGGGGATGGTAATAAGCCTCCCTCATCAGGTTAGTATATTTAGAGATCAGAGATTTCAGGGTATGGCTCAGCACCAGGCACAACCCAGATTACCACATGACCATTTATTACCATCTCCCCTGGGCAGCGGTCAGGCACTTGTCTAACAGTCTACTGAGGAAGTCGCACTGTTGGTATTTAGAGTGACATTAGACAACGACTGTTGTCGTTCAGTCACTAAGTTGTGTTTGACTTTTTGCAACCCCATGGACCACAGCATGCCAGGCTTCCTTGTCCTTCACTATCTCCTGGAGCTTGCTCAAACTCATGTCCATTAAGTCGATGATGCCATCCAACCATCCCCTTCTCCTCCTGCCCTCAATCTTTCCCAGCATCAGGGGCTTTTCCAATGAATTGGCTCTTCGCATCAGGTGGCCAAAGTACTGGAACTTCAGTTTCAACCGTCAGTCCTTCCAATGAATAGTCAGGGTTGAGTTCCTTTAGGATTGACTAGTTGGACCTCCTTGCCGTCCAACACCACAGTTTGAAAGCATCAGTTGTCCAGCCCTCAGCTTTCTTTATGGTCCAACTCTCACATCCATACGTGACCACTGGAAAAACCACAGCTTTGACTAGATATGGACCTTTGTCAGCAGTGATGTCTCTGCTTAATATACTGTCTAGGTTTGTCAAAGCTCTTCTTCCAAGGAGCAAGAGTCTTTTAATTTCATGGCTGCAGTCACCATCTGCAGTGATTTTGGAGCTCAAGAAAATAAAGTCTGTCACTGTTTCCATTGTTTCCCCATCTATTTGCCATGAAGTGATGGGACTGGATGCCATGATCTTAGTTTTCTGAATGTTGAGTTTTAAGCCAGCTTTTCACTCTCCTCTTTCACCTTCATCAAGGGGCTCTTTAGTTCCTCTTCACTTTCTGCCATTAGGGTGATGTCATCTGCATATCTGAGGCAAAGCCTGGTTCAGGACGTCTGTCCTTGATGACCCCACCTCTGACCTCCAGGTCCCCAGAGGCTCTCTGCCTGCAGCTGTGCCTGCTTGCACACACACCCTATAACCCGTCCCCCAAGGCCGCCACACTCTCCCCCTGGGGGGCACCACACTACCACTGTCATAAGGACTGATGCCAAATGGGCCTCAGACAGAGAAACCAAGGCCTTGGTTGCCGTTAGGAACTTTTCAAAGCCTCCATTTATTTATTTACTCATTCATTCATTCCTGTGCCAAGGGTCCCTGCAGTGTACAGATGTCCCAGCTGAAGCCACCCTTCACCTTTCCAACAACCTTCTGTCCTGAGGAAACCCCACGCTGGCAGTCCTGACTGCTCCATGCAGAAGTCAAGACAAGTTCCCAGCTCCCCCTTGCACCTTGGATGCAGGCTTCATCCAGGACCGGGCAGGGCCTCGGCCCAGAGCTGAGTGATGTGTGGAAGCTGGCTCAGTAGGGTGCATGGGGCCTTCCATTTTGCGGGCACCTGAGAGGTGATGACTGCGGGGCCGGGGAGAGGGGCCATCATGGAGCCGGGCTCCCCAGGGCGGGGTGTGTTGGGATTTGAGGCTCTGATCCTGCGTCCGTTTCTCCAGCCTCTCGCTGTTTCTGTGTGTTCACACCTCAGTCCACCCCCATCCTAAACTAGTTGTGTGCGTTCCGTGTTCACAACCAGCATGGCTGCCAGGCAGCCACCACCCACCTTGAATGTTCACAGAGGGCCTGCCTCGTGCAGGACTGCACTTTCCTGTCCGCTGAGCACTCGCCAAACCCCCGCAGGACAGGTGATGGCTGAGGACCGTGCAGCCTCGGGTCACTGTCAGGCCAGGGACAGGCCTCCTCAGAGGAGATGGTGATTTTGCATCGTCTCACATCGAGAATATGTTCCAGACCTTTTCTAGAAGAGATGGAACACTGAGATGGGTGCTGCAGCTCACCCAGGACCTCAAGGTGTTTCTCAGGCCACCTGGGCTGAGCAGGCAGGCCCGGGCCAGCCGCATTCACCACCTCCCTCTGAGCCTGGGGCCTGGGGGTCTGGGGAGGAGGGCGCACCCACCCAGCACACCCACCACTGCCCTGGGAGCCCCTTGGAGTCGGGGGCTGAGCCCTTCTCCCAGCTGCCACCAGAACCTCGCAGCTGCTCAGAAGAGATGAACACTGCCTTATACTCTGTGTGTGTGTATATATATGTGTGGATACAGGATATGTGTGTGTGTGTATGTGTGTACGTGTGTGTTTATGAGCGTATGTGTGTATATGTATGGGTGTGTATATATGTATGGATACAGGTTATGTGTGTATGTGTGTACATGTATGTATGAGGGTATGTGTGTATATGTATGGGTATGTGTATGTATATGCATATATGGGTATGTGTGTATGTGTACGGGTCTGCATGTGTAGATGTGTGTCTCTGTATACATATGTATATACGTATGGATACAGGTTATGTGTGTGCATGTATGTGTGTACGTGTGTGTGTGTATATGTATGGATACAGGTTATATGTGTGTATGTGTACACATGTGTAGCTGTGGGTGTGTGTATAGGGTATGTGTGTATATGTATGGATGTGTGTATGTATATGCAAATGGTATGTGTGTATATGTATGGGTCTGTATGTGTAGATATGTGTGTGTCTCTCTCTATATATATATGAGTGTATGTGTAGGGGTGTGTGTGTGTAGGGGTGTGTATGTGTGTGTGTAGGGGGGTGTGTGTGTGTGTAGGTATGTGACTGTGTGTATAGGGGTGTGTGGGTGCAGGGGTGTGTGTGTGTGTAGGTGTGTATGTGTGTGTAGGGGTGTGTAGGGGGTGTGAGTATGTAGGGGTATGTGTGTGTAGGGGTGTGTGAGTGTGTAGGGCTTTGTGTAGGGGGTGTGAGTGTGTAGGGGTGTGTGTGTGTAGGTGTGTGTTTGTATATGTGTATACGTGTAGGTGTGTGTATAGGGGGGTGTGAGTGTGTAGGGCTGTGTGTGTAGGGGGTGTGAGTGTGTAGGGGTGTGTGTGTAGGTGTGTGTTTGTATATGTGTGAGTGTGTAGGTGTATGTGTGTTTGCATATGTGTGTAGGTGTGTGTGTGTGAGGGGGTGTGTGTGTAGGGGTGTTGCGTGTGTATGTTTAAGGTGCTCTTCTTCTAGGCACAGTCCCTTATTTCAGTTCCTAATTTTATTAAATCATCAGAGCCCTTCACTGACTGCAGACTATTCAATTAATCGCATCTCCGCAGAAGCCAGAGCTGGTCCCACCAAGGGCACGGCTGCACCCGCCTGCTCTCCTTCAGATGACCCCCGGTCCAGATCACAGCCACAGGGCAGTTAACTCTTTCTATGAGCAGCACTTTTTAACTCCCACAGCCACCACTCTCAGGCCACAAACAGAATCTAAGTTCTGGAACTGACAGCTGCTTTATGCCCTTCACTCACTGGCTCAGCACATGTGCATTGAGAGCTCACTCTGTACCAGGAGCCATCTGAACTCTGCGGACCCTGGTGTGACAGGGCAGGGTGAGCCTGGAGTGTATCGGGGGTGGGGACAGGTGGTGGTGGAAAATGAGTAAGCGGGTGGGGTGTAGTGGGGGTCCCCTCTGAGAAGGCAGGGGCCCGGCCAAGAGCTGGGGAAACTGCCACGGCCCCCAGAGAAGAAAGAGGCAGCTGGGGTATTCCTGGGACCAGGAGGGCTGGAGAGCGGCAGAACGGTGTGAGGACTGGACATGATTCGCAGGGGCCAGTGCAGAATGAAGATGTGGGCCTCGTTCATTAAGTATTCAGGATTTCCAGACAGCAACCATAGAGGAAGACGCAAGTGGGACTCCAACGTGGTGCCCGTGAAGCCAGCCCCACAGGGGCTGCACTTGCAGCCGCCACCCAGCATCACAAGAGATGGTCCCACACACCCCAGACCCCTGGGAAGAGATGCAAACTCAAAATTCAAAGTACGGTCTCTACTGAGGGTGCATCACCTTCACACTATCATAAACTTGAAAAATCCTCAGTTCAACCACCCTAAGTCGGGGAGCGCCTGTACCTGCAATGGAGGCTGCAAGAGGGACCAGGGTCCCCGGGGGTCTGCAGGGCAGACCCAGGAGGCTGGCCTGGCCTGGGGATATAGAAGGGGAGATGTGGGAAGGGGGTAGGCTTTAGCGAGCTGATGGGCTGGGCTGTGGGCAGTGAAGGAACAGAAATGCTGGACTTCTGCCTGAGGTTTGTGTTTGGAGAGGCTGTTAGTGACCCTACGGGACTGTGGACAGTGGGGCGGCTGTGCCTCTCCAAGCAGATGCCCTTCTCTCCCCTCACGCAAGTCTGAGCCCAGCTCACAGCCAGCGACAGTGCTTGCTCGAGACGCCTCGCAGTCAGAGGCCATGCTGCCAGATGCTAAATCTGCCCCCTAAGAAATCGGAAGACAAAATGTGCAGCAGCTGCTGTCCAAAACCAATATGTACAAAACAGCACAGGGCCCGTCTGAGCAGCAGGTGTCACAGCGGTAAACACGCAGCCAAACGTGTTGGCCTTGGCAAGCGCTCGTGTGCGTCTTGTCCTGGAGATGGAGTTTCTGGAAATTGGAACCTGGGAACCGACAGCTCAGCAAAGCTGCCCTAGCTGGCTGTTGTTCAGAGCGCTGCTAGGAAGGCCAAGGTGACCGCTGCCTGAGTGCTGGCATGTGCAGGGGATGTTCAAATGTCCTGGGGCCATTCCCGCATGGCCTGACTCATGCTTCCCACAGCCTGTGAAGTCAGTGGGGTTATTTGTGATTTTCAGGTGCTGACAAGAGGGCTCAGGGAAGCCAAGTGATTTGATCAGATCAGATCAGTCGCTCAGTCGTGTCCGACTCTTTGCGACCCCATGAACCGCAGTACGCCAGGCCTCCCTGTCCATCACCAGCTCCCGGAGGTCACTCAGACTCGCATCCATCGAGTCAGTGATGCCATCCAGCCATCTCATCCTCTGTCGTCCCCTTCTCCTCCTGCCCTCAATTCCTCCCAGCATCAGAGTCTTCTCCAATGAGTCAACTCTTCACGTGAGGTGGCCAAAATACTGGAGTTTCAGCTTTAGCATCATTCCTTCTAAAGAAATTCCAGGATTGATCTCCTTCAGAATGGACTGGTTGGATCTCCTTGCAGTCCAAGGGACTCTCAAGAGTCTTCTCCAACACCACAGTTCAAAAGCATCAATTCTTCGGCGCTCAGCCTTCTTCACAGTCCAGCTCTCACATCCATACATGACCACAGGAAAGACTATAGCCTTGACTAGGCGAACCTTTGTTGGTAAAGTAATGTCTCTGCTTTTGAATATGCTATCTAGGTTGGTCATAACTTTCCGTCCAAGGAGCAAGCGTCTTTTAATTTCATGGCTGCAGTCACCATCTGCAGTGATTTTGGAGCCCAGAAAAACAAAGTCTGACACTGTTTCCACTGTTTCCCCATCTATTTCCCATGCAGTGATGGGACCAGATGCCATGATCTTCGTGATTTGATCAGGATCACACAATTAGATCAGATCAGTCTCGCTCGTCGTCCGACTCCCCCCATCCGCGCACGCCGCCTCCCTGTCCTCCCCCCCGAGGTCCCCCCTCCTCGGTCATGTCCTCCCCATCTCATCCTCTTCGTCCCCTTCTCCTCCTCCCTCATCCCTCCCCTCTCTCTCCTCCTCCCGGGGCCCGCCTCCCCCCAGATTACTCCTTCAATGACTTTCTTCTTCGTCCAGGACTCTCGTCTTCTCCACACCACATCCTCCCCCTCTCCTCCGCTCTCACATCCATCCCCCTGCCTTGACTGGCGCCTTTGTTGGTAGTAATGTCTCTGCTTTTGTTGCTTCTGGTTGGTCCTTCCTTCCGGCAGCGTCTTTTCTGCTTCACACAATTAAATGATGCCCAAATTTAAAGGCAGGGGGGACAGACCCTGTGAGTGGCCAGCCCCATTTTTTGTGCCAATGGTACCTGATTTTCATGGCAACTGGCCAGTCCAAGAGGTGCGCTCTTGATGAGTCTTGGCCGGTCACAGGAATCCTGTTCCCCTTTGCCACTGTTGGGACAGGGTGAGCATGGGACCTACTGTGGCCAACGAGATAGGAAAGAAAGTGGCGGGAGCAGAAACTTCCGGCCAAGACTTTTCCTCCCTGGTAGAAAGGAGACAACAGTGAAAGGGGAGGTCCCTTGGCATCCTCCACCTCTCCTGCCTGCCTGCGGACAGGTTGTGAGAAGGTAAGGTGTCTGCCTGGGGCAGCCTTTTTGGATGCAAGAGGTGATAAGGATAAAGCCAACTAGCTGAAGATGCGCTGGATGCTGGCACGTGCCCACAGCCAGGATGATACGGTGGGACTGTCCAACCACTCTGAGGATCTCCTGCCTCCAGACTTCTTGTTGCGTGAGCAGCAAATGTCCGGATGGTGGAAACCACTGCCAGTTGGGAATGTATTAGTTATCTTCAGTTGAACATCTAACGTAAACCCTGGATTGGTCAAACTTCAAAGCCCGTGATCCTTTTCCTATTATACTCTTGATATTTACATGGGGTCCAGCTGCACCCAAGGTCCAGGGTCAACCTACTGCACCATAATTACAGAAGTGACCACACTCAGAAACTGTAAGGAAAGCGGCCAGCTTAAAGAAGGAGAGGGGATCAGTTCAGTGAGATCAGAAATCTGGCTTCTGGCCTTGGCTGTTCTTGGCGTGGATCCTAGCATCATGGGACTTCCAAGCTGGAACAGACCGAAACAACCATCCAGTCCCACCCTGTGTTCCAGAGGAGGAAGCTGAGGCTATGAGAGGTTAAGGGACCGAGGCCCTGAGACGCGGAAACCAGTGCTCCGCGAGCCCTACCCGCATGACCTCTCATCGCTTCCTACCCAGACTCTTCACTGACTTTGTCCCAACTCTGATCGACCGATCACCTTAGATTATATTCTCATGAGGGGATAAACTGGTTTCTTTCATGTTTTTCTTTGTTGGGTCAAGTTACCAGCCTGTTCCAGCAAGCTCAGCAGCACACCCTGTCCAGAAAATAGAAAGAACCCAGAGACATTGGAGGCAGAGAGGCCAGGTTCTTGGTTCTTCAGATTAAACCTGATTCTCGAATCCCACAGAGACAACCATCTTGAAAGCAAGTGCTGGGTGTTCGGCAGTCAAGAGACTAAGCTTTGAAGAGATCCAGTCAGAAGCATTGCCCTAAAGACCACGCTGTGGCTTCCCTCGTGGTCTGGTGGTAAAGAATCTGCCTGCCAATGCAGGAGACACAGGTTTGATCCCTGCTCCGGGAAGATCCCACATGATGTGGGGCAACGAAGCCCGCGAACCACAACTACTGAGCCTGTGCCCTAGGGCCCAGGAGCTGCAACTACCGAAGCCCGCACGCCCTAGAGCCTGCGGTCCGCCACAAGAGAAGCCAGCGCGCCGCAACTGGAGAGCAGCCCCTGCTCTCTACAACTAGGGAAAGCCCACCTGCAGCAGCGAAGACCCAGCACAGCCAAACGAAAGTTAATTTTTAAAAAACTAAAAGCAAAAAAATAAGCACCACACTGGGAGTCAGAGGACCACACCCCCGCCCCCTTGAAGATGGCCCAGCCTTGGGGGAGGGGGCTTAGGTGTGGGGATGCCCTAGAAGGGGACTAGTGTCCAGGGAGAAGGAGCAGGGAGGACCATAGGGACACGAGACAAGACTGAGAAGAGACGCAGATCCTTCTCGAGGGGACCAGATCACTAAGGCAGGATTTTGGAATCAGAGGACAGAGGGCTCGGGCCTGTGGGCCATCCCAGCACACAGACAGAACCCAGGCCACCGAGGACTGGGCAAGGAGAGTCGAGGTGCTTTCTGGGGGCAGCAGAAGAGAGGCTGGTTGACATCCTAAGTCTCTTCCAGCCCCAGGGAGGTGGTGGAGGGAGGTTGCCCTCCTGGTGCCTCAGAAGGTAAGGCCATGGGCATCCTAGGGAGCGCTGCAAGCCTTAGGCCACGCCACCCTGGTGGATCCCAATGGTCAATGGTTCTGGCCAAGGATCTTATTAGGAAAGGACGTCAATAGTGAAACACAGAAAGATGTCTTATCTCTGCAAATGCTACTGCAAGTGGGGCGGATGCTTCCTCTAAATACCATCTCATGTGTCCCTTCACTCACAGCCACTAAAATGCAACGTGACAAACAACACAAGCCTGGTGTATACGGCTCACCGGAAACAAGCCTCTCGTGGGCTGCAGTAGCTGTGGCCGGGCTGGCTCGCATTGCCGGGGCTGCTGGATCTAGGACAGCCCGGACCACCCTGGAGTGAGCCAGGTCTGCTCCACGCGTCTCTCATCCATCTCTGGGGTCCGCAGACTAGGTTGGCACTCCTAGTGGTAACGGCAGAGGGAAAGAAGAGAGACTCTAGTCATGCAAGAGCTTGTGGAGCCTCTAATTGCTTTTCATTTGCAACATCTCATGGCTCAAAGCAAGTCACACATTCAAGGTTGAAGTCAGAGTGCAAGGGCTCTCCTGATACAGGGAGAGGGAAAATTGGGTCACTCTTGTAGCCCACCACACTCTGTAAGCCCCCATGGGCCCAGGAGCCCCTAAAATGAGATGCCATCAAGGGAAAGGGGAAAACCCTGATTCTAAAAAACCTAGACAGCATATTAAAAACCAGAGACACCACTTTGCCAACAAAGGTCTGTACAGTCAAAGCTATGATTTTTCCCAGTAGTCATGTATGGACGTGAGAGCTGGGCCATAAAGAAGGCTGAACCCTAAAAAATTGACGCTTTCAAATTGGGGTGCTGGAGAAGATTCCTGAGAGTCCCTTGGACAGCAAGAAGACCAAACCAGTCAATCCTAAAGGAATTCACCCTGAATATCCTATCGGAATGACTGATGCTAAAGCTGAAGCTCCAACACTTTGGCTGCTTGATGTGAAGAGCTGACTCACTGGAAAAGACCCTGATGCTGGGAAAGACTGAGGGCAAGAGGAGAAGGGGGTGACAGAGCATGAGGTGGTTGGATGGCACCACTGACTCAATGGACATGAGTTTGAGCAAGCTCTGGGAGATGGTGAAGGACAGGGAAGCTTGGCGTGCTACAGTCCACAGGATCACAAAGAGTCGGATATGACTTGGCAACTGAACAACAAAATGGCTGCTCGATCATGAAATTGTCCATGTTAAACCTGTAATTTACCTAATTTAGGCTTTCTGCCATTTGAGGGAAATAGAAAAGTGAAAGTGAAAGTTGATCAGTCGTGTCTGACTCTTTGCGACCCCACTGACTATACAGTCCATGGAATTCTCCAGGCAAGAATACTGGAGTAAGGGAAATAGGATTCTGGATAAAAATTAAGTTTAATTGTAGAAAAATAAAGTTACAATTTTGTTCCTGTGATTTGTGACTGTGATTTTTCCCACTACATTTTCTAAGCCAAAGATTCAAAATCACCAAAACGATCAGTGAGTCAGCCTTCAACACTATAGAAACCTGCTTTCTGAACGTCCTAACCAAACCAGGAAAAGATGCTTAAAGACAGAACGATTTTAACTTCTAAAAAGCAAATAGAAAGGTAAGGGCAAGTGTTAAAAATTCCAATCTGGCTTAAACTGTGGGTTCTGGGACAAAGTGTCCAGGAGCCTCTGACACTCTTCCTAAAGTGTCACCTTCCTAATGCCAGCCAGTCCTGTGATCACAATAATAATCGCTTCAAATGTAAAATACCACTTGACCCTTTCTGAGGCAAGGTAGAAAATAACATTCAATGGCTTGTTGTCAAATGAATAATGTTATCATCATTAAACCAGTTCTGGGATACAATCTGGTGAGTGATGGGGGGCTCGATTTAGGACCAACTGGAACACCAAACCCTAAAGATAACATTTCCTGTTACTCCTCATTCCAGAAGTTCTTTCTCAGTATTCACTGAGCTTGACAGAGTAAAAGAAGGGCCAGGGCCTCAGGGGACCGGGAGTAAAAGCAGAAGGGACTCAAGCTCCACAGGATGGAGGAGGAGCCTCCATAGGTGGGCTGTGCGCTCAGGAGCGTTCAACTCTTTGGGGCCCCGTGGACTGTAGCCTGCCAGGCTCCTCCGTCCATGGGATTCTCCAGGGAAGAATACTGGAGTGGGGTGCCATTTCCTTCTCCAGGGGATCTCCCCTGACCCAGAGTCTGAACCCAAGTCTCCTGCACTGGCAGACAGATCCTCTACCACTGCGACACCCGGGAAGCCCAGGATTCCACAGGCCCAAGCGATTTACCTCAAAACAAGTATTTTACAAGGTTCTCTCTAATGGGATGGGGGTCTTCCCCCTTTTCACAAGTTTGCTACATCTGTCCGTGTCTCTGCCATGTCCTGTTAGTGTCCTGTGTGTATGTGCGTGCTATTCTATTCCGGGGCTCAAAGAGCTTTCAGAAATAAAATGTCTGGGTCCCTTTTAATTCAAAGAACCTTACTTTTTATGTAAGTTTCATGTGTACATTATATTTGTACTCCTTACATCCTGCAGCAGGCTTGCCACCAAAAATTTAGCTTCCATCCATCACCATACTCTTCACCCATGTGCTCCTGGCATATTTCCCCTCTGGTGAACACCACTCTGATCTCTGTGTCAACATATTGGTTTGGTGTGCTTATTTATTTTGTTTTTTATACTCCATGTATGAATGAAATCACATGGTGTCTATCATTTCCATCTGACTTATTTCACTTAGCGTAATATCCTCAAGATCCATCCATGTTATACATAGCAAGATTTCATCTTTTTGTGGCTGAATAATATTCCACATACATATTAGACAGAGATCTTCTTTATCCAGTCCTTGGTGGGCATGTCGGTTGCTTCTATGTCTTGCCTCTTGTAAGTAATGCTGCTTTGAACACTGGGTACATATGCTTTCATATTCTTTGGATAAACATCCAGAAATGGGATAACTGGATCATACAGTAGCTCTATTCCTAATTTTTTGAGGGACTTCTGTACTGTTTTCCATAGTGGCTACACCAATCTACTTTCCACCAATCGTGTATGAGGGGCTCCCTCTTCTCCACATCCCTTGCCAACATTTATTATTTGGTACCCTTTTGATGATGGCCATTCTAACCAGGGTGAAGTGGTCACTCACTGTTGTTTTAACTTGCGTTTCCCTAATGATTAGTGATGTTGAACATCCTTTCATGTGCCTGCTGGCTACCTATACGCCTTCCTCAGAAAAATGCCTATACAACTCCTCTACCCAGCTTTACATTGGGTTGCCTGCTATGTCCTTTTTATAAACTGGGGGTGCATGGCAGAGGAGAGGGGAGACAACTTGCTCAGGTCGTTCTGTCCTGTTATTTCCCAGTGACTTGAGGTCAGGGATCCTGTGGGCCTGGTGGTCAGGGGCTTCACCAAAGGGGGATTCTTTGAAGGGCAAGGACTGCCCACACCACCCCATCAGAAGGAATGAAGTCAAAAGAGGGCCTAAAATGAGTTGTACACATACCATGGATGAATTGTATGGTATATGAATTAGACTTCAATTAAAAAAAAATTTTAAAGAGGGTCTGGAGTACTCGGGCTGGAGGTCTCTGGGGGCCTTGGAGAGTCTTTCATAGTGTCCTGAAAACCCCAGCCTGAGCCTCAGGGCCTGCCTTCTGCTAAAAAGACCCCAGTGGTCACCCCCATCAAGGGCTACTGGAAATGCTGTGGAAAGTCACCAGTGCCTGAGCGCACGTGCTGACTCCAGCGTATCTGGGGGAATGTGTGTCCACAGGGGCTTCCCTGGTGGCTCAGCTGGTAAAGAATCTGCCTGCAATGCAGGAGACATAAGAAACGTGGATTTGATCCCCAGGTCAGGAAGATCCCCTGGAGGAGGACACTGCAACCTGTCTCAGTCTTCTTGCCTGGAGAAGCCCATGGAGAAAGGATCTGGTGGGCTACAGTCTACAGAGTTGCAAAGGGTTGGACATGACTGCAGGGACTTAGCATGCTTTCCACGGTGGGCGGTCAGGCAGTGGCACAGCCCCGGGTTGCCCTCACCAGTTTACGCGTGAACAGAAGCACCGGGATTTAGGGATCAGCTGAGAGGCTGGAGCCTCTGGGTCTGAGGTCCGCCTTTCTCAGGCCCACATCTGACGCCCAACCTCTCCAATACCACACCCCCATCCTCCGCCAGAAAAAACGCCCCCTGGGGACAAAGGGCCGCAGCTCTGGGTTCAGGGCATCTAAGCCCTTGGTCTCCCTCCAGATTACTGCCTTCATATCCTGGAAGCTCTTCCCACCCCTACCCCCACCCCACCCCCGGAGCTGGAAATCCAATTGCACCAGCGACCCTGGGGGGCTTGGACTTGAACCCATAGGTAGGGAGCAGCCCATTCAGAATCCACCCCCGCCCCCCAACACACCCTCTGGCTCCAGGAAGATGGTGCCAAGGAAACCCAGCTCTCCCGGGGGGCCTCCTTCCTAAAGACGATGGAAGAAGTGATGGTGGATGGGCAAGGCACCCGCCTTCTCAGGGGTGCACGCTGGACGTCCCCTGCCGCTACAGCCATGCTGGTCCCAGGACCACCCTCCCCAGATGCCAGGCCCCCACCAGGAAGTAGGCTGCCTGAGCCTGTCTCCCCGCTTCTCCTATCCACTCCCCTCCCCCTGGGCCCACCGCCTACTCTCACCTGAGAGCCTGGTGCTAGTCTGCACGCGGAGGCATCTTCGGTTTTGGATTCTTTTGAGCGGCTCGTGTTGGGCTTCCAGTTCCTGCCTGCCTGGGACATACTGTTGGCCTCCAGCACAACCTTCAGGCTTCAGGCCAACACACTCACCGCGTCAGGGGGTTCCCAGACCACATTCCAAGGTTCCTTCCTAAAAGAAGCCCCAGAGCCAGGGCTGAACCCTGATTGGTCCAAGGTCAAGGGCATGCTAACATCCCCGGCAGTGATTGGTTAGGAATGGGCACGTGACCCAGCCTGGTCAGGTTTCCTGGCTTCTAAAGCAGGGACCCTGGCAGAGAGCCCCCCATCTCGAGAGACTGTGACTGGATGAGCAACTAAGGAGAGCAGAGCCCCGACGGGACAAACCTGGCGTCCCCCCACCTTCAAACAGCCGGCGTGAGTAACACCCCAGACCATCGTCTCCTCCAGTTTCTGTTCGGCTTTTCTGGAAGGGGCCAGATTCCCCACATGAATGCCAAACACCTGTGCCTTTTCCAGGAGTTAAGTCATGTTTGGGTTTTGCCTCTTCTCACCTGGGCATTTCCCACCCCTCCTCACTGACAAGCCTTTTGCTTGACCTTCTATAGAGACCAGCTCTTAGGAAGACTCAGAGCTGTTTACTCGTCCACCCCAGTCCCCGCCACCGCTCAGGAGAGCCAGAGTGTGAAGAGACGGCCGTTTCCTGAGCCCCTGCCCTATGTTAGGTCAGGGCTCACACATCCACATCCAAGAAGGCCAGGGCATCCTCTTCTCCAGAACGGTTATTATCCTGATTTTACATGCTTGGCACTGAAGCTGGGAGAGGTTAAGTGGTTTGCCCGAGATCACGGAGCTGGCAGTTGACGGAAACAGAAATTGAGCCCTTAGTAGACAGTTTCTTGGACGAGGGCCTCTCCACGTGCCTGCCTCCCTGCCCACCCTCAGCCCTCACCCTGACCTGGCTTCTCAGCAGAGGAGGGGGCTTGGGCGCCCCTAGCACATGGAGGGAGAGGGTGTGCCCTGTCAGGTGGCTTCAGTCCTGTCCAATTCTTTGCAGCCCCACAGACTGCAGCCCGCCAGGCACCTCTGTCCACAGGATTGTCCAGGCAAGAATACTGGAGTGGGTTGCCATGTCCTCCTCCAGGGGATCTTCCTGACCCAGGGATGGAACCCGCGTCTCTTACATCTCCTGGGCTGGCAGGCAGGTTCTTTATCACTAGCACCACCTGGGAAGGAACGGGAGGGCATGTCAAGTATCATTAACACACTCAGTGTGTCACCAACCACCATGTGTCCTCAGTGACTTTACAGTGAGTGAGGTGTTCCTGCTTCTCTGGCTCTGGCTGGCCCATGTGACTCGCTTCAGTTACTGGTACCTGGGGAGGGTGACGTGATGGTTCCTTGGAGACCCTGTCTGTTTCCATTTGATTACTCGCGCTTTTGCCATCGCTGTGAGAAAACGCTTAACTGGAGTAGCTGGCACCCCTTGAGCCTGGGCCAGGCGTGCACACCAGCGCAGAGATGTCCTGCTGATCCCCAGCTCTGCAGGGAGGAGATGAGGCTCCCAGCTTCGTCAGGCCTAGAGCAGCAGTTCCCAGTCAGGTGCAGACGCCACCCCAGCTGCCCTGTAAGTCTTAGCACGTGCCCCTGACGTCCTCGGTTGTTGGCTGCGTGCGCGGGGGTGAGGGTCACATGCGTTATGTTTGCACCTGTGCCTTCATCACTTATGCTGGTTTGCAGCATCTGTGATCAAAATGTTTTGGCCTCAAGAGTGCTACTTCCGGACGATCTTGTGGGTAAGGCACCTACTAGAGGACCTCGTGGGCTTCCCAGGTGGCTCAACTGATAAAGAATCCGCCTGCCAGTGCAGGAGACGAGGGTCTGATCCCTGGGTCAGGAAGATCCCCTGGAGCAGGAATTGGCAACCCACTCTAGTCTTCTTGCCTGGAGACTCCCCATGGACAAAGGAGTTTGGTGGCCTACAGTCCATGGGGTCACAAAGGGTCAGACACAACTTAGCGACTAAACAACAGCGCAGAGGACCTGATACACAGCAGACACTTGGTAAATGCAGAGATGAGGACAGTGGTGGGCGTGGCGCTGGTTTTAGGGGTGGGTGTTCTGTGAAGCACTTAGGTAGAACCCTGGCTGCTCAGGGCCACCCCTGAACTCCTTACTCCTGTCCACGGAAGGCGAACTTCTTTCCGGAAAGAGCACGGTGCTACAGACAGCCTCAGGCTTTCAACCCACATGGCACCCCCTTATCTCAGTCCCGTCACCCAGCACCTGGTCCAGACCTGGGTGGCCCTCTCTAACAGTATGTACCTACTCCTGGCATTTTGGCTGATAAACACAGAAGAAAATTCTTCCAAAAAAATTTTTAATGAGCTGATTATAGAAAATAAATGATCATCAATTAAGAAATCACAGAGAAACGAGGACTGAGAGAAGCTGAAATGATGAACTTGTTATTTCCAGCGGGAGGCCACGACCTGACAAATAATGAGGTGACCCCAGGGAAAAAGAAAGCTGCCATCCTCTGTGACCCCCAGGTGTTCTGGGGGTGGGTTCAGGCCTCGCCCTTCTGGGGCCATGGGGTTGCCTGGGGTTTTAGGCCTGGGTTGGGGGTGCTGCTGCTGCCACTAGAAGGGGGAGTGGGCCACCGAGAGGAACAGGTGAGAACCAGATGGAACAGGTGAGAACCAGATGCGCTCCCGCACTTCACCAAGTGCCATGCCCCCAGGGGAGAGGGTGTCCGTGCTCGTGAAGGTTACATTCAAGTAGGAAAGACAGACCCCCCACAAATAAATGACTGCAGGTACAAACAAATGTAGGCACTGTGTTCCGAGGCGGGGGTCAGCCCCCCTCCAGCAGTGAAGCTCAAAGAGAGTAGGGACTGGGAGTGGCAGGTCTGGAAGTGGCCGCAGGCCTCCGGCTCACATTCCAGAACCTCTGTGGCCACGCCTCCCTGCCAGAGAGCCTGGGAAAGTACATTCTGGTTGTTAGGCCAGGAGAGACTCACTCTGATCAGCTGGCAGCCACTCTTATTCAGGGCAACGTGAGGAAGGTCTGTGAACCTGGGAGGATCCAAGATGTGCTTTCAGACGCTGGAAAGGTCGTAGTGTGAGAGGGAGGAGGATAGGCTTTGTTCCGACCCCAGGGTGTAGAAGCAAGGCTGTGGGTGAGCAGAAGCTCTCAGGGAGGCAGCAAGGGTGAGCAGCCATCTGGGGCCACCTGGTTTCAGTGCTGGAAGCCAGCCCCCAGCCCCGGCCCCCCAGCCCTTGGCCCCCGAAACCTGTCATCGGGCTGACACGGGTGTGTCTGTCCTATGGCTTCTCTTGGGCAACCCTCTCTGCCCCAGCCCTCTGCTCTTTCAGATTTGAGTTATTGTGCTGTTGGCCATGAGCTCGATGTTAATGAGTCAGCAATATATATCAAATAAGGTGCCTTTAAACAGAAATACCATAAAACAAGGTGATGTACTGACTACTTGATGAGTCTGTGGTGGCCAGAGGCTCACAGAAACCCAACCCTGTATTTGCCCACCAGCAACAGTGCAGTTATTTGCTAATTCAGTGTTCATGGTGACTTTACAGAATGCAACGACCAAAAATAACAAGAACTGGCTGGAGAGCTACACAGTGGAGTACTTTTTCGGCCATAAAAAGAAATGAGTGCTGGAATAGCATGGATGAACTTTGAAAACATTATGCTAAATGAAAGGAGCCAGTCACAAAAGACCGCTTTTTGTATGATTCAATTTTATGAAATGTCTAGAGCAGGGAAATCTATAGGGATGGAAAGATTAGACTTGAGCCTGGGGGAGGCAGGGGAGGCATTGAGTAGAGGAGCAAAACTTAAAGGTTTCTCTTTGGGTGATGAAAATTATCTGAAATTGGTTCTGGTGATGATTGTACATATCTGTGAAAACACTAAAAAGACACATGCTTGTACACTTTACATGGGTGGATTGTTACAGTATATATGAATTATATTTCAATAAAAGAGTTTAAAGAATAACCCTCCAGAGTAACTCACGAGGGAGAAGCCAGGGGCAGGGCTCACCTCCGTGGCTGCCCCTTGGGCACCTGCTCCCTGCAGCCTTGCTCTGTGTTCCCCACCCTTCACCAGCGGGCTCAGCCCCTACACCCCGCGTCTTGTTGGGGGAGTGGCCCGTGTGCTCGTCTGGCCTCTCCAGCCTGTCTGCCTCTGAACTCTGGCAAACTGAATTCTCCCATCACGTCAGGAAGACTTCTCAGCACAAGTGCTCAGGAGTAGCCTGGGAGATCTAGAAGGAAGCTATTCCTTCTTCTCCTCATCTGATTGTTCAGGCACAGCGTAGAAGATCACTTGGTGGAAACGACAGAGAAGGCTCCAGGCAGCCCAGAGCCATGCTTCCAGACGACGATGACTATAAGGTCTTTTCCAACCCAGATAGCCTCACATCTGTCAGAAATGCTTCTGATGTGGTGTAACAAAACCCCTGACACCCAGTAGCTAAGAGTGAAGGGAGGTAACTCTCCCGTGGCTGGTGGTCTGGAGGTCAGCAGGTCCAGGGTGGGTGCGGGGGCTGGATGGTTCCTGGGCCCCACTCCCCCAGCTTCAGCAGCGGGCTGGCCATCCTAGTCCGCGGCTCATTGTCACGGGAAAGCCACGAGCGTCCGAGAGCACACAAGATCACTCTCTGAGGCAGAACAAAGAAGGTATGAAAAGACTTTTTCCTTAATTGACTTTGTCTTTATAGTTGGGATGGAGCAAGCCTTTGCCAGGAGGCCCCTCAGCAGGCTTGCCCTGTGCCTCACTGGTCACCACAGGGTCACGTGCCTGGTCCCGGAGCAGTCGTGGGGCTTCGTGATCTGCTGCGATCCACACAGTGTCCTTGGGAAGCTGTCACCGGATCCCGGATCCTTCCCTCCACCAAACCTAGCTGCTCCTGGGGGGCAAAATAGGGAAAGAAAGAAGAGCTTTTGGGTGGGCCATGACGAGCACGGGGCGAGGATTACAGAAGGTGGAAGGAAGACTGACCATGTTCTCTTGCAGGAATACTAACTATTGAGACATGTCGAGAACCACCAGAAGGAAAGGCTTCGATGCGTGTGATTATGAGCTTGAAATCTAACCAAGTTCCACCAGCCGGCTTGCAGCAGTAGTGCCACGGATCCCTAGGGCTTAAGAAAACGGGCCCTCACCTGGATGGTAACCAGGACAGCCTGTCAATGCTGGCACCTGCCCTCCACGGGGCATTTGCCCGTGCTGACCCCAGCACGAGGAACTTCACAGTGCTACCAGGGGATCTTCCCCACCCAGGGATCGAACCCAGGTCTCCTGAGTTGCAGTCGGATGTTTTTTAATTTTTACCACTAGCACCACCTGGGAAGCCCCGCTATTGGATATACAAGAGGGCTATCGCCTCTGCTCCTGATGCTTTGGGTGTGGAAAGCACTTTGAAAGCCATTGGCTTGCATGTCCACAGCTGAGTAATGGCTCATATCTGGAGCTGTGACGCGTCTGTGACGGACAGCGTCTTCCACATGTTTGTGGCCACAGACACCCTACATGTACCCAGCGTGTCTTGTGAATACAGAAGAACAGCTGCAACCTTCTAAAAATTAATGGGTTTCTGGATCATTTGCATTTTTTATCGCTTGCCAACAAAAGATAGGGAGAGGGGAGGGAATTTATTAATGTTTGAAGAAATCCTCCGAAAGGAGAAGAAGCGAGCCTTCTTGGCGAGACGGCGGCCGTCCGTGTCTCTCACGGGCCACCCCCTCGGAGGGGAGAATTGATGCGCAGCTCCAAAAGGAGACAGCTGCTGCGCCGCCAGGGAACCGCCCAGGGCTGACATCATTCTATTCGGGGCCTGCCTGACGGTTTGGTAATGGCCATTTTCAGAAAACAACCCAGGCAATTTCAGGATCTGCCGTCACAATAGGCACACTAAAAATAAAGTCAGCATAAATAGATTAAGAAATGGACAGCATAACAAGGCATGAAGAATTAGAATGAGCGCGCCGAGCTCCAGATGACAGCAAAGAGCTGTGCGAGAGAGATGGGCGGAGCGGAGAGGAGGGTGGCCCGAGCTGCTGATGCAGGGGT
The DNA here is from genome assembly GCA_935064755.1 of Tragelaphus eurycerus. Lineage (NCBI taxonomy): Eukaryota > Metazoa > Chordata > Mammalia > Artiodactyla > Bovidae > Tragelaphus > Tragelaphus eurycerus. The sequence goes on along the minus strand of CAKXYN010000039.1, from coordinate 16,249,030 downwards.
TTGGGGACAGCTCGGTCCTCGGCCGGCAGCACAGAATCGCATTGCACTTCAGGGGCAGCGGAGGAGCTAAACTAAGGCAGATGCCACGCTCCTGTAGCGATGCCATTTGGCGGGGGCGGGGCTGACACCTCCTAAAAGCCTGGAAATGCTCCACGGCTGACCCCGTCCTTCCCAAACACGAGTTTGGAGAAGGATAGGGATGCAGTGCTGGAGAAAGTGAGCTGGAAAAACGTTTTTAATTCAGTCATGACACTGGGGGCGGGGGGGGGGGGGAGCGGTGAATTTCTTTGGAAAACTGGCATGAGAGGAAAGAAAAAAAAGGCATGTGCTAGAAACTTGCTGTGCGAACTCGGGGAGGTGGGCATCTGACCTAGGGGCTCCTGAGCAGTCTTAGTTAATGACATGGCTGACTGCCAGGCTCTGCAGGGGGGCTTCTTCCCCCACCCTCATCCCGTGTGGCTGGAAGACCTCTTTGTTTCCTTCTGCATCCCAAGCTGGGAATGCCAGAGGGCCCCAACTCCTCATCCTCTCACCATTCACGGGCCACCCCCTTGGAGGGGAGAATTGATGCACAGCTCCAAAAGGAGACAGCTGCTGCGCCACCAGGGAACCGCCCGGCGCCCGGGCCCGCCGCCTTCTGATTCTTAAGAAGTGGGTTAAACAGAACAGAGCAACAGACACTGCTTTCATGGAAATATCTTATGCAATTTCTTTGGAACATCATTTCCCAACTGAGTTCCCTGGTGTTAATAAATACTAGGTTTAAAACATGGAACTTAAAACACAGTTTAAAACACCAGGGCTTCCTTGGTGGCTCAGATCGTAAAGCGTCAGCCTGCAATGTGGGAGACCCGGGTTCGATCCCTGGATTGGGAAGATCCACTGGAAAAGGAAATGGCAACCCACTCCAGTACTCTTGCCTGGAAAGTCCCATGGATGGAGGAGCCTGGTAGGCTACAGTCCATGGGGTTGCAAACAGACGGACACAACTGAGCGACTTCACTTTCCTTTCCTTAGAACACATAAGTGTTCTTAGCTTAAGTAAGTTTGGGAAATTTGCAGGTGAATTTAGTGCAGCAAGTGAATTTGCTGCGTTAGAACTTTCCAGAGTCTTAATATGATAAAGTGTGCTATGAATTTTACAGGAGGAATAAAGTAGACAGGTTTCTCAAATGAATTTTACCATCAACCCCCACCCCCGGACTTAAAAATATTTTCTTGCAGAACACCATGGTAGAACTCTCTGGGTATGTGTTTTGTGCTAGTTGCAGACCACGTGCTTTCCAGTTAGTTGAATGTCCTAACGCTGGTGACACGCCATCCTTAAGCCAGAGCTGGGGATGTTGAGGAAGGAACATAGCCCCCTGCGTTGCTCCCAAGCGAAGACCAGTTTTGTTTGATAAAGGAAACATTTGGACTTGCCTGGTGGCACATTGGATAGGAATCTGCCTGCCAGTGCAGATTCAATGGGTTCAATCCCTAGTCCAGGAAGATCCCACATGCCGAGAAGCAACTAAGCCTGCATGCTGCAACTACTGAACCAGTGTGCTGCAGCTCCTGAAGCCCGCCCGCCCTGGAGCCTGTGCACCGCAACAAGAGAAGCCACCACAGTGAGAAGCCCGAGCGCCGCAACCAAGAGCAGCTCCTGCATGCCTCAACTGGGGAAAGCCCTCTCGCAGTAAGGAAGATCCAGAGTAGCCAAAAATAAATAATTAAAAAAAGTGAAAGTCGCTCAGTCATCTCCGACTCTTTGCAACCCCATGGAATTCTCCACGCCAGAATACTGGAGTGGGTAGCCTTTCCCTTCTCCAGGGGATCTTCCCAACCCAGGGATCGAACCCAGGTCTCCCACATGGCAAGCAGATTCTTTACCAGCTGAGCCACAAGGGACGCCCAGTTTTACAAAAGAACGTCTTGAAAAAAGGAAGTGTTTTTATTGTTAGTTTTGCAGTTCAGTACCAATTCAATGACCTACCGGGGACGTGGCTTAAAGAGCGGGCATGATGGCCCTGGGCTCTCCAGTTTGGGGAAGAAGGAAACCACAAGGTCAGGTTAAACCTTGCCTGGTAGCAGACACTGCTTGTGCCTTTCCGTGCTGTGCTAGTATTTTGGCAGACACTCATCAGAGGTCAGTAAAAGGTAAATAAGTGCACTGGGGCTTCGCTGTGGCGACATTTAATCGTTTTATTAGCATATTATTGTGTCCAGGTGCTTTGCCAAGTGTATAGCCAGTTCTGGCTTCATCTGCTTCCTAACTGCTGGGGAAATGAGCAAGAGATTCTTCCGATATTCCCTCCTCTCTGTGCAGCCCTCCCCAGGTGTCTGGAGGCGGAGACATGGCTGAGATGGGGCTGCCTGAGGGGTTAGCTTTCCAAGTTTACAAACAATAGGTGGGATCTTTTAACCTGAAGGTTCTCCAGCCTGACTGGAGTTGTGAGGATGGGAGGTGGGGTACTGGGGTGGGTGGAAGTGAGGGAGCTCTGGGCCCACCAGCTTGGTCAGGGTTGCAGAGTCCCTTGGGCATCTGGGTCTATGGGCCAGAGTGGGGAGTGCGCTTTTGTATATGACACCTCCTGGAAAACATGGTTTGGGACCATCCAGGTCTGGGATATTTTTGGGTTCATCTGCAGCCAAGCCCCACAAGGGCAAGGCTCCAGGACCTGAAGGATATAGAAGAGCAGCCCACACAGGCTGTCCTGGGGACTCAACAGCAAGCAGTGCCAAGGTGTTGGGGGAGACAGGGGCCTGTCTGGAAACCATGGGGCGGAGTTTCAAACGGCTGAGGCCAGAAGCACACAAGTTCAGTACCAGATTGCACAGTGAAAATCAAGGCTCTCTCCAGAAGAGACCCACACAAAGATGGGTCAATTAATTTTCAACAAAGATGCAAAGGCAACTCAGTGGGGGAAGGATAATCTTTCCAACCAATGATGCTGGAACAAACATTCATTCATAATTTAAAAAAAGAACCTCCATCCAAATCTCACACTATATACAAAAATTAACTCCAAATGGATCTTGAACCTCAATGCAAAGCCTAAAGTTATAACAATTCCCCAAGAAAACGTAGGAAAAAATTTTGTGACCTAGGTTTAGGCAAAGATTTTTTAGCTACAAACACCATATGCATGACTCATAAGAGAAAAAAATAGTGATAAATTGGGTTTTATCAAGATTATTTTTAGGTCATGGCTGATTTTTATTATTTATTATTTTAGTTGTTATTGGAACATAGTTGATTTATAATGTAGACTTTATCAAGATTACAAGTTTCAACTCTTTAAAAGATGATAAGAGAATGAAAAGACATGCAATAGACTGGGGGAAAATATTTGCAAAATGCTTATAGGTAAAGGACTTGTACCAAAAACATGTTTTGAAAACTCTCAGAACTCAATAAAAAAGACAATAACACAACTAAAGCCTAGATAAAAGATTTGAACAATTTGCCAAATTGTTAGATAATGCCAAAGAAGATGTGTTGCTGCTGTTGTTTGGTTGCTAAGTCGTGTCTGAGTCTTTGTGAAGCCATGGAGTGGAGCCCACTAGGCTCCTCTGTTCATGGGATTTCCCAGGCAAGAACCCTGGAGTGGATTGCCATTTCCTACTCCTGGGGATCTTCAGGGCCCAGAGATCGAACCTGCATCTCCTGCATGAGTAGGCAGATTCTTTACCTGGGAAACCCAGAGAAGATACACATACAGCCAACAGTCACGTGAAGATGTTCAAAGACTTCTTCCCTAGAGAAATGCAAATTAAAACCACTGTGAGACATTACATCCCTGTTAGAATGGCTAAGTTAGAAAGACTGACCACATTCTGGCAAGGAGGCAGGCAATGGGATCTCAAATCTGAGTCAGAAATAATTTGGTTACTTCCTATAAAAAGTTACTTCAGGAGAGTGCAGTATGGGAAAATAATGGTTAATTTGTTGTCAGGAGCCTAAAGCTCAGTCGTCCTGAATCGACAGTCCCGGGAAAGGGGGGCCCTTCTTGTCATCTCCATTTCATAGACTAGTAAACGGAGACCTGGTGAGCCTGGATCACAAAATGAGTTAATGTTCAAGATCCCATCAGGACTTCCCTGGCAGTCGTGGTTAAGGATCCGCCTTCCAAGGCAGGGGATGCAGGTTCAGTCCCTGGTCTGAGAACCAAGAGCCCACATACCCTGGAGCAAATAAGCCCAAGTGCCGCAACTACAGAGGCCCACGCTCAGAGCCCCTGGGCCACAGCTAGAGAGAAGCCGGCACGCTGCAACGGAGGTGCTGCAACTAAGACCCAATGCAGCTAAACATAAAATAAATAAATGTATTTTAAAATCTCAAAGGTTCCAGGCAGGCGGGTCAGTTCCCCAGCCCGTGGCTTAACTCGTGCATCACACCCGGCTCGTGCGCACTTAGTGGCAACATCGTGAAGACCACACCGAAGGAAAGGACACACCAGCAAACCCTGAGAGGGAGACCCCCCCCGCCAGCGCGGACGCTGTGATGCTGTGTCGCTGGGTCCCTGCACAGAAATTTGGGTGTAAAGGGAAACCTTGAGAAGTGTGGAGACATAAAGAGTAGCTCTAAGAAGAAAAGTAGGGTTTGGCAGTGAATCTTTTTCTGTGCATAATTTAACTTCTTTCTTTGCTACCCTGAACCAGAAGGGAATAAAGTTAAATATAGTCCTTGAGATACTGCCAGACTTGTGCAAATAGACATTAGGAAGAGTGTTGAAAGTTGCAGAAAACTACAGAGTACAATTAAATGTTTGTCCATCAATCACTGCTTGCTAGGTACTCTTACAGAAGTTTTGTGTGAGAATGCTGTTTTATCTCTAAAGGAAGGTATTATTCACCAGCTTTTAGAGATGATGGCCTTCGGAGAGATTAAGTAACTTGCCTGAAGTCACACAGCCAGAAAGAGGGTTGAAACCCAGGTTTGTCTGAGTTACCAGTGCCTATCTTTTTCAATGTATTCATTGCCTCCACCAGGGGACTCATCTCTCAGAGAGACACATACACAGGCCTCCTGGGCACGTACGTGTCCTGCTTCTATCCTATTTGTCTTTCATGCTTCATGTTTATGTGATGCTCTGAAAATTCAAATGGCTACCCTGTCTCGCCCTACTCCCCATCCGTCTGGTAGTTAATAATCACTACTTCCCGGGCAGGAATTACCCCTGCAGAATCATCCTTTCTCCCCCTGCCCTCTTCAGCAACTTGGCCAGTGTCAATAACCGCAGACAGAAATTCAAACATAGTCAGAGGGACTTCCCTGGTGGCCCAGTGGTTGAGAATCCTGCTGCCAGTGCAGGGGGGTGGGGACACAAGTTCCACCCCTGGTCCGGGAAGATCCCACATGCTGTGGGACAACAGAGTCCTTGTGCCGTACCTCCTAAGCCCATGTTCCAGAGCCCAGGAGCCTCAACACCGATGCCTGTGTGCCCTGGAGCCCCTGCTCCACAACAAGAGAAGCCACAGCGGTGAGAAGACTGTGTGCTGCAACTTGAGAGCAGCCCCGACTTGCTGCAACTTCAGAAAGCCGGGGTACAGTAGCAAGGTCCCAGTGCAGCCAAAATTAAATAAATAAATATTAAAAAAAAAAAAAATAGTGGCAACTCCAGCTCCAGACGAGGAAACAGGCCCTGGCCCCACCCACCTCTAGGCTCAAGGGTCTGTTAATATCACCTCGGAGAATCCATCTCAAGACTTTTCAGCATCATGAGGTGCTTCCAAACTCTGACCAGCAGAGGAAATGAGGCCACGTTGAACCAACAGCACTGTTTTCTGCCAGCCACAAACACGCTTGGCAAGAAGGAAGGCTTGGAACAGGCGGGTGATGCTTTTTAATTGGATGGGCCTCGCGGCTGTAACAAAAATCAATATATGGCTGGGGCGGCTGTGCATGCGTTGATGCGTCTGGGCTCTGTGGCTGGTGCCTGAGCCTGTGTTGGAGGCACCCCCTGGGGCGGTGGGGGTTTGGGGGATCCGTGGGGGGCCCACCTTACTGGATCAGATAAGCTGGGGTGGGGGTAAGGATGAGTTGGGGTGGGTGAGGGTGTGTGCAGAGTGCAGGGGCTGCATGGAGGGGCCAGCCCATGGCCTCTGCTCCAAGGGTCTGAAGTTTCGAGGCCAGAACAGACCCTGCCGCGGACCCACCACACTACATCGGGGGTGGCGATCATCCCATGCCCGACGGGGCTGCAGAGGCGGGTGGCGAGACGGGAGCCTTCCAGTGCTTTTGTTACTGCAGTCACCACCGTGCGACGATATTAACAGGAAAACAGGACAGCCTCCTGGATGTGTCTGCAAGCGCATCTCTTCTCCCGGCAGCTGTCCAAGGGCTTTGGGGAGACAGCGCTGCTGGCTGCTCTTCGTTTGTTCTGTTTTTTTGCAGGGAGGGGGCATTAGCTCTGAGCAGAGCGGATGAGACAACAGTTCTGTGGAGCCATCAAATTTATTTTTCCTTCCAAATGAGGCATTGAGGGAAGAGAAGAGTTGCTGGGTACTCAGGCCACAGGGAAGCTTTGACCTGGCTAGAGGTTTTTCTCAGGAACACTTGAACGGGGCACGGCCTCTCTTGGTGTCCCTCCTGGGTCGGGGGGCCTGGAGGGAACCCAGGCTGGAGAGCAGGTCTGGGAGCCTGGTGAGGCCCCCATCAGGAGCCAGGCCCAGAGCTGGGGACAGACGGCAGGAAACCACCGCGACGGCCAGGAAAGCGCTCCCAGCTCCGAGCGCTGGGCACGCAAGCGGCCAGGGCCAGAGCGGCCGCCACAGCCCACGACTCGCCTTCTGAGGACTTCCAGGGCTGCTTCTAGATGCCTCCACAGCATGGGGGGTGCACACTGCCTGTGAACGGCGCCAAGAGCCCATTCCACCTTTCCTAACCGGAACTCCTCTTTTCACATTTGATAACGTCAAATATAATTTAAAATACTTTATGGCCAGTCTAATTACAGTTTCTTTGTCCTGAGTGTTTCACACACACACACACACACACACACACACACACACACACCTGAAGAAGAAAGCTCAGCCTTGGGACTCCCCCAGCCCCACCTGAGCCTGACTCTCTGGAAAACACGCATGACGTACACATGACGAGCCTGTGGAAGCCTTGCTGGCGGGCTGGGCTGCATTTTTTTCAAAACCTCGGGTTTTCCCAGCCACATAAGCTATTCTTTCTCAAGGTATGACTTTTGTGTATAAATTTATCATATTTTTTCATCAGTCCAGAAGTGAATTATTTTTTTTTTGAAATTGAAGAAAATCCTTTAAGCTGTCCTGGACTCACTCAAGCATGTAAAAAGGGTATTTTTCAACCATAGTTCAGATGCTGAGTATGTTCTCAGCCTGAATCATCTGAATTTAAAACTCTGCATTGGGCCTCTTAGCCCAACAGCTGAGCATCTTAAAAAGGGGCCATTTATGAAGAAAAATACGGTCGTGAAATAAAGGATATGAGGAGTTAGAGATCCTGTGGGTTACAGTAATAGATTGAAAGTCATAAATCTTAGTTTCTATTCTTGGCTACAGAAAGAATTTATGTGTTCACTGCTTTTGGCACATGGAGGCAACAGGAAGAGAGACTCGAGCACTTGGATATGGAGGAAATAAAGTCTTCTTGTAAAAGTTAAATTATGAAACCTACACGCAAGGCCAGAGCAAACATGTGCAAAGCCATCTTAAAGAAACACAACAGTTTACAAGTCAGGTGCAGGTCAGCCAGGGTCGCACAAGGCGGTCACAGAAGCAGCTACTGGCAGCTCATATCTGAGCAAGGGGGAAGTGGGGGGAGATGAGACGGCAGAGGGGAACGGGGAGGGGGCACGGCACGTCTCGGTCTAGCCCTGGGGCACACTGCTGGGTGGGAAGCAGTAGAGGGTACGTGGCGACTCGGGTTTCAAACCGCTTCTTGGCCATTTACTAGCTGTGTGATCTTGGGCTAGTTACTTAACCTCTCTGAGCCACCATAGCTTTACCTGGGGAAATGGAGATAACTGTGCTTATCCCTGTGAGTTGAAGAGGGATGAAAAGGTGAAATGCACATAAGTCGCTTAACAGGGGGTGGTGGGGACTGTGGGGGTGATGGTGGACGTGATTATGCGGGCATGGTGATGGTACTGTAGAACAGCAAGCTGACCCTCAGGGCAGAGTTGCCAGGTTGGGCTGGCAGAGCCTGATGCTGTCGGCAACGCCCAGTAGCCAAACAGACCTGGAACATATGGGCGGTTGAACAAAGCTGGGTTTCTTGGTATTGGCCACCAGGGAGATGACATCTTGTGGGGAACCTTGGAGAATCTGAGTAAGGGGACTGGGGGTGGTGAGGGGGCTTCCTTTAGGATTTGGGCTTGTTTGGGGCAATCGTTCTGGATTGGAACCCAGAACATTCAAACTGGGTATGACTGGGCACCACATTTTATGTGCAATTGTAATTGGTAGAGAAATGGCTGTCATACCAGGTGGAAAAGAGGGACATGTGCTCACTTGGTGATTTAAACAGTATGCTTATTTTTTTTTGTCTGTGTTCAATCATGATTATGGAGTGGCCTTGTTTTCTCTCCATCCTGGTCACAGAGTGACCTTGTTCGATGTTGGTGTTCAGTGAAATTGTGTTTGTTCAACAAAAGAACACCATGGCTGAGCTGCGAGGGCCAGGCCAGCTCCCAGCTGACAGCTGTCGTGGCCTGCTTTTTTGTTTCGCATCGCCCTGCCCCACCCAGAAACCTCACTCCTGCTCATCGTTCACCAAGTACCTCTTTGATTATAATTGGGCTTCACACGTATGGGAGCTGCAGGGGACAACCGTGGCCACATGGATCTGAGTATTCCAGATCCCCGAGCTAAGGTTACCGTTAAACCTTATGATATTGCCAGTCTTCTAGGTAGAAAGCACTTGAATACTGGCAACTCCACACAGTTGAGCCTAACTCTTTCTCATTGTAGTTTGATAAACTGTCATTCTGGAGCCCTTAACTTTCTCCTGGGAGCCCATTGTGAGAGGAAGGACTCTGTCTCTGGGTATGAACGATTTGAGGAATCTGATCCTTTAAGGCAGAGAACTTGATCTTAAACCACACTCAAAATGTGGAAGGACTGATGCAGAAGCTGAAGCTCCAATACTTTGGCCACCTGATGCGAAGAGCCAACTCATTGGAAAAGACCCTGATGCTGGGAAAGATTGAAGGCAGGAGGAGAAGGGGACGACAGAGGATGAGATGGCTGGATGGCATCACCGACTCGATGGACATGAGTTTAAGTAAACTCCAGGAGACAGCAAAGGACCAGGAAGCCTGGCGTGCTGCAGTCCATGGGGTTGCAAGAGTTGCACACAACTGAGCGACTGAGCAGCAACAAGGCTTGGATGCTGCCTGCTCTTCAGGGAGGGGGTGGGGGCTTGCAGGAATCAAGTGAGAAGCATCAGGACACACGGGCTAGGTGGGAGCTGAGTGCCAGCACAGAGCTTGAGATGGCGGGGTCTCAGCAGGGTGACGCCCGCTGCCGGGTGCCAACCACATGCCTATATCACAGGTTCCTGTTACCCGTCCCCAGGCCCACGTGTGCCTTCTGTGAAATTCCAGTGGCAATTGCTGCTTTAATTGATGCTTTTCCCTGGCAGGAGCTGTGGAGCAGGTTAACAAATTGAGGCGTACAAAGCCACCTGCGCTTTGAACAGTTCTATTATAAGGGCGCTCACTGAGGCCAAGAAAGGAGGGCAGGGGGGCTGGATTTCTCCCGTGTTCTGCCAGGCAGGGCTGTTCCCACCAGTTTGGGCACTTCCAGCCAGAACCCAGAATGTAGAGGCGGCTACTTGAAGACCCAATAGCAAGCACGTTGCCTTTCTGAGCCCAACTTTGGGGAAGAGAAGTGCCTTAGTCTCCGTGGTTGCTGTTACTAATTACTACAACCCTGGTGGCTTAAGACAACAGGAATGTATTCTTTTGTGGTGTGGAGGCCAGAAGTCTGGAGTCAAGGCCGGGCGCAGCCGGTGGGCTGGGGGTTGTCTGGCCCATGCCTCTCTGGGGGCGCCTGCAGCCCTGGGTGCCGTTTGGCTTGGAGTCACAGCACTCCACTCGCCGCCTCTGCGGCCACAGGGTCTCCACGTCTCCTTTGTATCCTCCACCTTCGGTCTCAAACCTCCCTCTACTCCTCTCCTCTAAGGATATTTGTCAGGATTCAGGGCCCACACAGATAATTCCAGATGATCTCATGTCAAGATTTTCTTTCTCCAGGGATTTCCCTGGTGGTCCAGTGGTTAGGAAATCTGCCTGCCAAATGCAGGAGACACGGGTTCAATCCCTGGTCTGGGAAGGTCCCACACGCCGAGGGACAACCAAGCCTGTGACCTAGAGCTGGTGCTCCACAGTAAGAGAAGCCCAATCATTGCAACAAAGACTCAGCGCAGCCAAAATATAAAGAACATTTTTTTGAAAAGATTATTTTTCCAAATAAAGTCAGGTTCACAGGAAATCAGGGCATGGGCATATCTCCTGGGGCCCTCCATGCAGAATCTACCCCCAGAAACACTTGCGTGACCACCTTTGACACCTGGCTGCCTGGCCTCCTTGCCTCCTGCTTGTATACCCTGAATGGGCCTGATACAAGGGCTGGGGGTCCGAAGCAGAGGGACCTGGGCCGCCCTCCAGGAAGACCCACGGTCTGTAGTGGCAGGACAGACAGACCCCCACGGGCTCCCTCCACACCCTGGCGGCCCTGGGTTGCCGGGCTCCCAGGGGAGGATGCCCCTCAGCCTCCCACGTGTTCTGCCCGGGCATCCTGCCGCAGACACATGCTCGGGATGCCCCCCGTCCTCCAGACGGGCTCCTGACTCCCGGGGTGGTGACCAAGCACCATTCAGCCGCCTTGCAGCCGTTCATTTTGGTGCTGGCGCGGCCTGGGTGTCCTGTCCTCCTGGAGCTCAAAGGCTGTCCATGAGGCCATTGATTTAAAAGACAATATCACTTGCTTCCAAAGTTTATGAGGCCATAAACAGCCCCCGCATATTGATGACGGCCGAGGTGTTTGCTCAGCACATTTGCTGTGCTGTGCGTGTTTATTATGAGGGCCATGTTTAAAGCAAACGAAACTGCAACTGTTTTCATTTCCTTTGGAGGGGCTGTGCCCTTCCCCCAACAGCTGTCTTAATCAGTTGGATCCCTGGTCCCTCTTCCCTGACCCCGGCATCTGAGACACTCAAGCTGGGTTGTGGTCAACTCCCGTCCCCACCCCTCTCGGTCTCGGGGTGCCTCCAGGGCTAGCACTGCTAGGCGGGCCTTGAAACGGGAGGGGAAGCGAGGAGGCTCATTTTTCTGAGGGCCCCGGCCTTGAGGCCGTCTCTGGGGCCTTGTCTCTCCTCTCTGGGGAAGAGCACACGCGGTAATAGGAGAACCGAGCGAGCCGCCAGCATCCACTCCTCTCGCAGCCTAACACAGCAAATAAAATTCCTTTTCATCTTGAGAAGCTGAGATGCTGCAAGGCTGGGCCGCTAGTCCATAAAGATGAATCTTCAGAGCATTTACTGGCTGGAATGCCCTGGGAATCCAAACTGGTTTCTGTATAAAATATGAGGAAGGTTCAGAGGAGGTGGCGAGGCTGGGTGGGGAGCGGGCAGGAGAGATTGATTGCAAACTTTGTGCCAACTGAGCAGTTCTGTGTGTGCCAAGCGGCGAGAACAACACTTGAAAAATGTATTAGATTATCCAGAACACAACACTGATTTATAGGTGCAGTAATCCCCATCTTGCCATCCATTTTCGTAATAGAGAGAGATTAGGGCGACGGTGGCACTTTGTTGGGATTGCCAGCTCTGTCCCCACCCTTGGCCGCCCCCCAGTCCATGATGAATCACAGGGTAAAATGCAAAGTTAGCGCTTTTAACAGGATGTTCTGATGTGGAGGGTTTCAAGATTTGAAGTGTTTCTGAATTTGGAAGGAAAACTGACTGCATGAGGAATTAGTTTTTTTTCTTTTTTTTTAATCTAATAATATTGATTGCTTAACATCACAAGGGTCTTCCTTGTGAGTGAGAGGAGGCAAGGAGTCCTCCAGGAGCTCTGAGGCTGGGTTTAAAACACGAGGTGCATGTCACCCCCAGGGGCAGCTCACAGGGTAGCTGCCAGCGGTCCCACCTGAACACAACTATGGCCTGGAGCACATGGCATCTGATGCCACCTGAGTGGGGAAGGAGCCTGCCCAGAGAACATGACACGCACCCTCACCTTGGTCAATGAGCATTTGTCTATTCCGTACACAGAAAGCCAGCGCCTAGGATGGGTGAAGCACGGTGCTAGATTCCTGCAAGATACCAAATACAGGGGCCCCCTGCTGTCTGCTAAGGGCTTTGTGAGACATCTGATTAAGCAAGTCTGCCCTCCAGATCCTTACAATCCCAACTGAACTGGGGCTGAGCAAACAGGAACCACAGGAGCGAGCAAATGTACAGAGCAAGTTCCCAAAGGAAGCAGATTAGGAACTAGCACCTGTCAAGTCAAGGGTGGGTGAGCGGGACCAAGGACTTCTGGGGCGGAGGGTGAAGTGTGCTCAAAGGGACTTTTCTTTCTGGTAGTGGCTCCAGGGAAGCCCTGGAAACCGGAAGTTGTCTGGTGGACTTGGCCCATCCCCAGGGCCTGCTCACCAATGTTTTCTGCCACTCTGGAAGAACCGTGACCCCTAAATCTGTCTTCCCAAACCCCTCTTCTAGGGAAATCTCATTCCCATATGTTTTGTTCTAACAGTTTATCATTTTATCTCCTGCAAAGTCCCCTGGGACCAGGCACGGCGGGAGAGCCCGCCTGTCTGTCCGCATACCCACTGCATCAGCAGCTGAATCTCTTTAGGCCCCAGGAGAGGATGCTGTCAGGGTTGGGGGGTGGGGGCTATCCCACCACTCTGTAAGACTACAGAGCTGGGTGGGTGGGGGCTGATTCCTGCCCACTGGGCTGGGCATGAGAGAAGAACAGGATGCCTGCCCTGGAGAACCACCGTCAGTACAGCATGATGGGAGGAGACGGCCTGGGCACCAAAGCTCGTGGCACAGGTCACAGGCACAGTCACCAGAAGGGCTGGGTGGGGACACTGAGACCCGATGCTAAAGGAGCTCGAGGGGTGTCTGCCATCAGCACCATCAGCACCACCATCATCCCCGCATATTCCATCACTAGCATCACTACTATCACACAGGCCAGTTCAGTTGCTCAGTCGTGTCCGACTCTTTGCGACCCCATGGGCTGCAGCACGCCAGGCCTCCCTGTCCATCGCCAACTCCTGGAGTTTACCCAAACTCATGTCCATTGGATAAGGAAATGGCAATCCACTCCAATGTTCTTGCCTGGAGAATCCCAGGGACGGCGGAGCCTGGTGGGCTCCCGTCTATGGGGTCGCACAGAGTCGGACACGACTGAAGTGACTTAGCAGTAGCATGTCCATTGAGTTGGTGATGCCATCCAACCATCTCGTCCTCTGTCATCCCCTTCTCCTCCTGCCTTCAATCTTTCCCAGAATCAGGGTCTTTTCAAATGAGTCAGCTCTTCGCATTAGGTGGCCAAAGTATTAGAGTTTCCGCTTCAGCATCAGACCTTCCAAGGAACACTCAGGACTGATTTCCTTTAGAATGGACTGGTTGGATCTCCTTGTAGTCCAAGGGACTCTCAAGAGTCTCCTCCAACACCACAGTTCAAAAGCATCAATTCTTTGGTGCTCAGCTTTCTTTATAGTCCAACTCTCACATCCATACACGACTACTAGAAAAACCATAGCCTTGACTACTAGAATTACAATTTATTCCTTTCTTGGGGGTGTGTCACCCAGCTTGCAGGATCTTAGCTCCCTGACCAGGGATCGAACCTGCACTCTCGACAGTAAAGGCACAGAATCCTAACCACTGGGCAACCAGACAATTCCTACCATTTATTCCTAAAGAAGCCTGTGGGCCTGGCCTTTGCTGAGTGTTTCACACATGTCTAGTTTAACCCTCACAGGTACCAGTGACTAAGGGACCACCATGCTCCTGCTTCACAGATGAGGGCCCTGAAGACTTAAAGAGGTCACCCAGAGAAGTGGCAGAGCAGGAGTTCAAGCCCAGGTGGCCTGACTCCAAAGCCTGAGTCCACCGCATAGCAAACTGTCTCCCTTCCCAGGTGAGGGCACCCAATTGATGCTGATACCCTGAAGGTCTGACCTGGGGAGACTTGACAAGGTGAATCATTTTAGGTTGTGGGCAAGCTGCAGGTGTAGCAAGGGTGGAGATGGGATCGCTCCGTTTGTTTTGTGCATCATTCATTCATTCACCACTGATCTTGGAGGAGACAGCACAAAGAGGTGAAGGCTTGTCCCATGGGCTCTCGGGAGTCATGTGCGGCTCTGCCCCTGTCCAGAAGGAACAGGAAGGGCCCAGTGTGTGCCACTCCTCTGCTCTGAGAGCCACGCAGGGAGGGGGTTGGGGGGTGGGGGTGCTGGGGTGGGGGGCCAGGGACCAGGTGGCAGGAAGTCTCAGCCTCCTACCCCTGATGCCTCCTCTCCTCTTTCCATCATCCACCTGAATACGTCTGTTGTTACACACACTTAAAACATGCACACAAAAAATGCCAATCCATCCTGCCAAAGGCATTTTCCCTTAGATTTAAAACCCTGTGTAATTTAAGGGATATGTAATTCATGTGTCTGCATTGAAACCATCAAAGTGCTTTTAAAAGAGCTATTTGAAATCTTTGGAGCTTGATGAATCTTTCCAGTTCTTTCTTTGAAACATGGGAACCACTTACTGCCAGGGATAGAGTCAGTCAAACACCAAAGGCTGGGGTGGGTTTAGGAAACTGACTTTCGAATCTCTAATAGCCACTTCCAAATAGGACCGTGCGCTCGCAAGGAGCACTCACACCTGTGCTCCCCCGGATAGCGCTCCCCGCTCACTCCTCCGCCCGCGCAAGGGGAGGCCTCGCCCGGGATCCCCGTGCGGTCCCCAGCCACCTGGTGGGCCGAGGTGTGCCAAACGGGCACACGGCTGGTTTAAAGCGTGGGTCCGGGGCGCTCGCCCAGAGTCACTGAAAGACTGGACCGAATCTGCGAGCTAGCAGCGGCGCCCCCGCCGCGACCCCGCACAGGTGTTGGCTGGGCCCGCTCAGGCCCGGGGACCCCACCAGCCTCCGCGCCCGCCTTCCATTGCGGCTGGCCGGGTGCCCAGCTGACCGCTAGGATGGAGAAGAGGCAGGCGCGGGGGTGCCCAGACTTCTACCTTGACGGGAAGTGCGGGCGATCACCCCGCGATCACCTTGCTGCACCGTGTCCAGGGGTCGCGCTCCGGAGGCCCCCAGGCCTCACGGGGACCCCTCCATCGCCCCCTCCCCCGCCCCTCCCTAGCTACCTCCGACCCGACCCGCCGAGGTCACCCCCGCCAGCGGGACCCCAGCGCATCCTGACTCTCGGTCCTCCTCCGCCCCTCCACTCTGGCATGGGAAGCGCCCACTGCTTCCCGATCTGTTTCTATACCCCTGGAAAGGGGCGTTTTACTCTCGCTCGCACCTTCTGCCCCGCTGGGCACTGGCCTGTAACCCCCTCCCAGGCGGTCAGGACGCCGGGTTAAGGATGACCCAGGAAGCCGTGCTGTCCTCAGTGTGGACTAGGCCTGAGTCGTGGAGGGCAGCCGCCCACGGACACACACTTCGTCTTCCGTCCACCTCAGAACCCATCTTCTGGTTACTGAAGGCGGCCTCACCCCAGCCACCGGGCGTGGGGTGGGGGGTGGAGGGTGTGCGCACACGGTTCTGGACATCCCAGCTCAACTCTGGGGCTCCTCCTCAAACCATCAGCTAGGAACTGCAAGCGCTGAAGAATGCTGTTTCAGTTTGCTGTTTCAGTTGTTACATTTGAGCAGTGGCGAACCATTTTAAATCCCGGGGCTTCCTGGGGCTCCGGGTTCCCTTCCAGAACAGTGAAGAAAGCCGCGGCTGACTGTTTTGTATTCTGCTTAGTCCCTCGGTTGTGTCCAACTCTTTGCGACTCCACCTACTATAGCCCGCCAGGCTCCTCTGTGCATGGGATTCTCCAAAGAATACTGGAGTGGGTTGCCATGCCCTCCTCCCCACCCAGGAATTGAACCCTCTCTCCCAGGTCTGGCCACCAGCAACCTGAGTGACTTCGGATCACCCACCCAGGCCTGTGCTCACAGAGCCTCTCTGAGCAGTCCCAGGTGATGTCCCATGAATGTTTCATTCACAGGGAAATTCACCCTGAAAGGAGGGCAGTCATCTCCCCCTTCACGGACAACCCCACTTCCAATTTCCCCACAACCCGCAACAACCTGAGCCCCCAAGTACTCCCAACATCAAACACACGTGACCGAGGTTGACATCTTTATCTCCCTTGCTCTTTTCAACCCAAATCCAATCTGGCCCCAGTCTGGCCAATTCTCTCCTTGAAATGTCACTCAGATCCACAATAATGTTCAGTGAAGGTTGAGTCCTGAAGGTCAAGAGTGAGAGGAAGGGTGATGCAGACAGGGAATACACTATGCGAAGGCTGGGGCCGTGAGAGCACCCCAGGGTGGGAGGCAGCCAGCGGTCTACAGGCCCTGCCGGACGGCTCACCAGGCCGCCTGACCTCTGCCTCAGTGGTGTGGGAACCAGCACTGCCCTTCAAACACCTCGTCTCTCACCGGTGCTCAGGTCTGCCCAGGAGCTCTTGGAGTCCAGCTCCATCTCCTGTCTCCATCACTTCTTGGGGGGCAGCGAGCTTCGGAAGTGCCTTCCCCAGGTGTGAGCAGGACTTCGTGTGTGCGTGTGGAACACACTCTAGTTCCCTCATTTGACACACGCCTGTGTCCCCTTTGCCTTTGAAGGCTGGGATCAGGCTGCTGCCTCTCACGATGCAAGAGACCCAATCAACCTCTTCCACCTCCACCTCTCCCCGAACAGGCAGGTTTCCCGCCCCTCCACAACCACCCCCATGTGACCCCATCACAGGACCAGAGTCCTTGGAGATGGTGCTCCTGGAGCAGCAGGGTATGACTCAGTTGCTGGACAGGACGTGGGGGCGATCACAGTGGACAGGAAAGCTCGCTCGGCCTGTTCATGGAGAACATTCGAGTTGGTGTCATGACCAGGAGCCGCCCCACCCAGTACAGGAACGCCTCCCACCACACGTGACTAAGCCTCTTCCTAGAGCCAGGCTGGGGGAAGTCCTGGGCGGCGGGGTGTTTTCACCTCAGCTTGTGTTCATGGGAAAGGGCGGCATCTTCCAACACAAAAGGCCGTGTGTGGCCAACTCGAGACCGAATGACGCCCACAGCCCAGAACTTGTCACTATGTGCCCATTTGCACGCTTCCAGTTAAATGCAGACGTTCTGGTAGCAGCCACCAGCCTCCTGATAAATGGCCCGGAAAGGGAGAGATTGGGCCTGGGGCTTGGGTCCTCCCATCACCATGGAGACCGGTTATCAATGGGCAGAAGCAGATATGGTCATTGTCCGGGTGTTTGGAGGGGACAGCCCTGGTCAGGCTCACCCTGCCGTCAGCGCCCGCCCTGCCTGGCTCACTTTCTCTTTCCCCAGCCTGGAAGCTTCTGTCAGTTCTGTAGCACTTTCTGAGGTTCCCTAAGCGAGCTCCTCCCCCAGCTCTGGGGTTCGGGGCCAAAGGGCTCAGAGGCTGCCCCTCAGATGGGAACTTTCCTCCCACCCTTCAGTGGCTGTGTGATGCGGGGCAAGTCCACACCCTCTGAGCCTGTTTCTCCCTGAAGGGAGGAATAACATCCAGGCCAACATCGTCACAGGAGATGAGGCCCCTGAAAGTGATGGGTAAGTTATAGAGTGCTGTTCAAACATCAATTATTATCATGGTGCTTCACTGCCCAGCGGTCCCCAGAGACTGGAATAGGAGCCCGTAACTTAGAGAATAACAGGAATAAGGAACCATAATGAAGCGCTTACTGCTCTGAGGAACATCACTTCATGTGAAGTGCTTAATTCAAGCCTCTCACGCATCCTGCGAGGAGCAGCGTCTCCACGGACAGGTGAGGAACGGAGGGGGTCAGTGCTTGCCCTCGTGGGAGTGTAGGTCACGAGTCAGCTGGTGCAGGCGCGGTCGCTGTTTGCAGAGTCCATCTTTCCAAGGCTGCTTGCTCACGCTAACACCTAGAACATGTGCATGCACACACACACACACACACACAACTTCACTTCTCATTGGAGCTTGCACTGGGCCAGGAGGTACTCCCCCAAAGTGTAGAGGCCCATACTCTCCCAGAGGGTTGTGCTTGGAAGTCCTGCTCCACAACCTGGGGGCAAGGCCCGTCCCAGATGGCGGAGGGGACCCCTGGACGGACGCAGGATCTCTCTATCAGGTCATTGTGTCAGGCCTTTTGCCATTGACGCAAATCATCACCAGGGGGTCACTCTCCTCCCCACCTCCCTGCCCCAGCCCCGGCCTTGGAGTGCAGACTCTAGGGGTCCCACTCTGGCCAGAGCCGCCCCCCACTCTGCTGGGTTTCCAGTGCACCCTGGAGTTTACTGCCATCAAAGAGTGGGAGTGAGGGTCGTGGCAAATGGCGCGTCCACCCCCTGCCCTCCATCCAGTGGAGCGCTTGTCCACACCCGCCAGCAACTCACCCCAGGCTCCCGCGTCTCCTGCCAACTCCTCGTCCTTGCCACATTGCCCTTGGGCTCCTGTTTCAGATGCCAGCGTGGGTCGTCCATGCCCTGACAGTCCGCACTCCTCTCCGTTTAGAGGCAGCCCACCAATTCCTGGCACCAGTCACCGATTCCTCCCAGGCGGACCCCACAGACACTGGGGCAAGGACCTTCTCCTTTAGGGGACATCCCAGCTCCGGGCTACCCTGTGAGGTGCTCGGAAAACTCTCTGACCAGAAGGCAGCCCTGGGAGGCACTTGTGTGGAGGGAGACATTTTTAAAACAGAACTCACCTGACCCCTCCTGAGTCTGCTAAATCAGGCGGACGCCTGAGATGCCTCCGGGGGAGGAGGGGCCGTGTTCCTGATGACCACACACTCAGTGCACTTTCCCATCTGCATTCATTTGGGAGCTAATTCTGGCTGCTGAATGTCTTCATTTAAAATACACACATACATGTATTTTGTTCAGTGTTTTAATTAGGCCCAAAGGAATGCACTTTCAAATTTTGGTACACTTCATTTGTTATATTAATGAAAAGCCACTTTAAATCAAGTTTCCTGTTGATATTTCATTATGTATGCTGTTCTTACACATCTCTAAAGGAGATTTACGTTACAGGTAGTAACCACAAATACCGGCCGTGGACATGCTGTTAATTTAAAATGTAAAGTTTTCTTTTAAGGCGCAGCAGAAATATAGGGTCACTCTCTTCTCCAGGGCCACTCACTTCCCTATGAAAATGACCCACAGCTGTCGCCCCATCCGGAGGCCCAACCTATAGGCAGGGATCTGATGTTCACACCCAGTTTCTTGGAAGACAGAGCTCAGCACGGGGCCAGAGCATAATCGGAAGGGACGGGCCCGCTCCCGACAACATGGGCGGCCTTGACAGTGGCACTGGCCTTGCCCTCGGCTGTCGCTGAATGTTTCCAGGTGCCAGCACTGCACCAGGCAGGTCAGCCATATGCCACCAGACGGAGCCCACCCTACCTCGCCGAGACGTAGATGGTCCACCCCGACCCCGTACGGCGGAGGAAAAAGCCGACCCGCAGGGCTAATGGACTGTGGAGTTAAGATCTGAAGCCAGGCCCAGGGCCCCTGACCACCGTGTCCAGCTGAGAGAAGCTCTACTGGAGACAGGCCTCCAGCCCCTGTGTTCTCGGGGTGTTGCGAGGTAAACCCAGCTTAGTAACTGAAGAAGACGGTGATCAGCATGGTCCTGTGCAAGGAGGGTCAGCGCTGTCCACTGACTTTGGGTCGGCAGAGGGTAAGCTCCAGTCTAGACACATGTCGGTGAACTAAGCCTTATTTCAATGCCCACACGGGTTGTTCAATCACATCTCCCACCTCAGCAGGCTGAGAGCATCCCGCACAGGAATACGAAGGGGGAAGATTGCTTCATGAAGGATTCAGTCTGAAGGATTCTGGACTGCTCAGAATCCTTGGCCATGTGATCTGACTCTGACTCCCTTTCCTTGCCTTTCAGGTGAGGGAGGCAACAGGTGGGACTGAGGCACAACCAGCGGTCCGGCCACGCTTCCTCTGGTGGCCGTCAGGGCCTTACAAACACTGACAGACGTTACCTCCAGGACCCTCACGAGGACCCTCTGCGTCAAGCTGTTATCATTACTCCTGTTTTATAGGCGAGTCAACCAGTTCTCAGAGAGGTCAAGTGACAAGCTCCACGTCACACAGCAGATGCAGGGTATCAGGGGAGTACAAGGGGGCCCAGCAGAAGCCCCAGGTCTCTAATGACTGACACCCGTGTTGTATAATTTCTTACTGTCACAAAGGTGGAGGGTGGGGAGTGCTATGGTTGACTCTCTTTTCCTGGTTGACTTTTTAACATCTTATGATGGAGAAAAGAATTTCAGACAGTATTCTGCAGCTTAATTTTTTTTAAAAAAGAACTTTTAAGTGTAAGGCAAATATGTTGTTATGTCTGGCTGGATGGTACCATATGCACTGAAACGGCCTCTTTAGAGAAAGTTAAGATAAATATGGCAGTTAGGTGACAGCCCCCAGTGCCCTCAACACCCCCAACAGAGGCAGAAAGGGCCAGACACTCACTTTCCCAGAGGTGAGCCCCATGGTGTGAAGGAAGCCTGCTGGAGGCACCTGGGAAAGTAAGTTGTCCCTGATCAGAGCAGAGACGTGCCCAGGGTGCCCTCCCCTGCAGCTCCTTGCAGCTTTGGGTCACACCAGGTGCCCATCTTGCAGTCTGAGGGCAGAGGAGGGGGCAGGAGGATGGAGGGGTCCGGCCCCCGGAGTTGAGAACCCACCCTGGGCCATGTCTCCAAGGGGACACAGCCTGTGAAGGGACAGCCTGAGCCCTGGTGGGAACATCTTGGGCTACCTGTGCCCACAGTGCACCCCCTGTGCCCCACGTGCCCCCAGTGCCCTTGGAGCCGGGGGAGCAGGGAAGCCCCCAGGAAAGGGGCTCGAGCAGAGCAGGCGCTGGGGGCAAGAGTGAAGTGGGTACAAGGGTGCATGGAGCTCAGGAAGGCAGGCAGGCACTGGGAGGGGTCTTCCTCTTGCCCTCACCCGGGCTTTCTCTGCAGACTTGGACAGAGCAAGTGGATTTGGAGCTGAAAGGTGGCAGGGGGGTGACAGGAGGTCTTCCAGGCCACACGGCTTGGGCTCAGGCCCTCGCCTGGCAGCCCGGGACACTCTGGCTCCAGAGGGGGTGGGGACACAGCACCAGTCCCCCCTACCCCCACCGCCCGCCCCCAGTGGTGGCGTGGGGCAAACACGGTGCCCTGCAGACACTCTTATAGTGGCCCTGGATGAAAGAACAGCTCCAAATAAAAACATCAGACAAGCTGCAAAATGGAATTACTTCCTGCTGTATCAGTAAACAGGGATGTCACAGTCATCAGCGATTGCAGGCACCAAGGATGGCTAGCTGGTGAGCTGGAGGAAACTCAGGAAGGACAGCACCTGTCATGGAGCGGCCGCCAGCCAGCAGCCACTCCCGACGGTGATCCCCAAGGAAACTCAGGGCGTGAGCACGTGGGACACGGGCCCTGGATCACGGCGGTGCCTGTCAAGGGAAATGACTTCCGTGAGCCCAGACGTCTCCCCGTATGTAGAAAAGTGCTGAATTCCTTCACCTGAGACATTAAAGAAGACTTCTGACGTTCGGACTACCTGCCCTCTGTTGCAAAGTATATAACCTGGCTCTTCCCCTCACCTCTTCAAACCTCTCTCAATATTACTTGAGATGCTGCTTTCTGGGCTTAAGTCCTAAAACGTTCCACCAAATCAAACATAACTCTTAGTCTTTAGGTTCGAGTATTTTCTGAGTCGACAAAGTGAATGTTTGCTGGTGCAGACCTCTGACTCCTTTGCCCTGAGACCTTGGTCTGGCTCCCCAACGGCTGGCGGGTGCCTGAGAACGGTGATGCTCTTCTCTGGGAGGCCCACGGCCCGTCCAGCCTCGTTCTGGGCCCCTGGCCAGCTCTTACCTGTGGTCTCTGCTGAACCCTGGCCCACACCCCCAGGGCTGCCTCTTGTCTTGTCCTGAGACACTGTCCCCAACGCCCCGTCCTGGGAGAGGGTCTCCGGGTCCAACAAACTCCTTGACGCCTCCACCCCCAGCCCCATCTCACTCCACCTTCTTCAGCTCTCTCCTCAGGACACTGTGAGACCTCCCAGGCCAGGGGGGCCCTCTTGGTCCCCCCGTCCCTCATGTGTCCCATGGTGGCATCCCCTGGGCTTGACTTTGTCACCTCCTCAGCGGGGCCCTCTCTGATACACCGGCATGGGAACCTCCTCTTTACTTCTGCCGTGTCACCTCGGTATCTTCTCTGTCATATACGTTCCCATCTGTAGTTGTGTTTTTTTTCCCTTGTCTTCTTGCTCACTGTCTCCCCTGCTCCACTGAGAGGCCCTGAGGGCAGCATCCAAGTTGGTTTGTTCACACTGTGAGCACAGCTCCTGGTTCACAACAGACATCTTTCATCTGTCCGTCTGTCTGTCATCTATCGTATGTGCGTGTTCAGTTGCTCAGCCGTGTGTGACCCTTTGTGACCCCATGGACTGTAGCCCGCCAGGCTCCTCTGTCCATGGGATTTTTCAGGCAAGAATACTGGAGTGGGTTGCCATTCCTTACTCCAGGGGATCTTCCCGGCTCAGGGATCGAACCGGCATCTCGTGCACCCCCTGCACTGGCAGGCAGATTCTTCACCACTAGCACCACCTGGGGAGCACATCTATCACATTTCAGGCATGCATGTATAGTTTGTGACATATATAATAGCAATACTTACATCATAAGTTTATTACTAACAGATGACTGACTCTCCTTCCTTGGACTCCCAGATCACTTTGCCTGTGAGTCTCTAACTTTGTCGTGATTATCATTATTTGACGAACTGCTCTATTCTTCATAGAACACACTCCTGCTAGACCAGGGGCTCATCTCTGTCACCCCCTCGGGGCCACCCCAGCAGGCACTCAGTCCTGCCCTGTTCACCGGACCTTGACTCTGGGTCCCCGTGGGTTTTCCCTGGTTCTGATTCACGGGCATCAGGAGAAGGAGAGAATGACGGCTTACTGAGCTCCCTCCATTCCAGCCACAAGAGCAAAAGACCCCATGAACATCACCCCATTTAATCAGAGATTCATATTAGAGTTCCCATTCACAAATGCGCACGCCGGTGGTGAAAGTTTAATTTGCTTGAGATCTTTCTGACTCTCCCACCTCCAATTATTGACATGTAAAACTGTCTATGGGGTCGCACAGAGTCAGACACGACTGAAGTGACTTAGCAGCAGCAGCAGCAAAACTGGAAAACTAGGTTTCTTAAATTTAAAGAATCATCAAAAAGGCCTCTCTCTGAGCCGTCACTTGAGTCCCAGGTGTCGATAGTTCCGAACCTTCATAGTGATACGTTTGTGAAACTACTTGTCACTGAAACGACTCCAGACCTGGAGACCCAGGCTCCCCCTGCTCCCCCAGCCCAGCCTGCAGCTCTCTTCTCACACTCTGGAATGTGGGGGGCTGCCTCTTGGGGCCTGGAAGGGCATTTTTCTCTGCTATGACCCTGAGCTGCTATGACCCAAGGCATCCCCCCCGGTCCTACATGAAGGAGGCTTGTCTGGGGACAGAGGCCACAGGGCAGTGGCCTCCAGCCTATGGGGGTTGGCCCTGAGCAGACCTGCACTTGTGAGCCCTGACTTGCTTACTTGCGTGCGTGCACGCTCAGCTGTGTCTGACTCTTTGCAACCCTGTGGATTGGAGCTTGCCAGGTGCCTCGGTCCATGGAATCCTCCAGGCAAGAATACTGGAGTGGGTGGCCATTTCCTTCTCCAGGGACTTGCTTACTTAAAAGGTGCTTGATCCCCACGTCTTCAGCTGAAGGCAACCTGAAGCTAAAGACGGCCCACCAGTCCACTCCTCCACTTCTGGGCGCACAGGACAACAGGCAGCATGGCGGGAGTGCCTAAATATTTCTTCCACCAGCATCCTCCCGACAGGGCTGCAGCCTTGACTTCAGTTGTCACAACAATACAGCTGTTTTAGGTCCTCAGAAAACCAGCCTTGGAGAGGCAGCCAGAGACCTCAGGCCTGAGATGTCGCCTTCGTCTTGCCTCAAGAAGCATGCACGTGCACACGTGTGTGTGTGTGTGTGTGTGGAGGGTGGGGCAATTGTGCCAGGCAGGTAAATGGTGAATTCCTGGACCATGTTTTCCTGTTGGCCCGGGAGCGTAGAGCATAGAATTCTGTCCCCCAAGAACCCCTCTTTCAGGAGGCTGTGGCACCGGGCCCAGAGACTCACAAAAGACCAAGTGGGAGAACATTCTTTCTGAAGAAACCCCCTTCCGCGTACAGGAGCCCGGCCTCTGAGGGGCTGACGAGGGCCAACAAGACCCAGGAGACACCGTAACAAGGTTCCACCCAGAGCCACCCAAAGCCGACACATGGCCCTGGGGACCTGAGTCCAGCAGGCAGCTGGACGTTACTATAAAGGGGGCGTTACTATAAAGGAAAGGGAAAGCAGCCCTGCTCACCGATCAATATTCACATTTGTGTGAAAAAGCACAAATTATACGAACTAAGTGAAAACTGGTAACCCCACTTCCTAGTGATGGAAATTGTTAATACGTTGCAGTGAACATACTCTTGAGAGTCCCTTGGACTGCAAGGAGATCCAACCAGTCCATTCTGAAGGAGATCAGCTCTGGGATTTCTTTGGAAGGAATGATGCTAAAGCTGAAACTCCAGTATTTTGGCCACCTCATGCGAAGAGTTAACTCATTGGAGAAGACTCTGATGCTGGGAGGGATTGGGGGCAGGAGGAGAAGGGGACGACAGAGGATGAGATGGCTGGATGGCATCACTGACTCAATGGATGTGAATCTGAGTGACCTTCGGGAGTTGGTGATGGACAGGGAGGCCTGGCGTGCTGCGATTCATGGGGTCACAAAGAGTCGGACACGACTGAGCGACTGATCTGATCTGCAGAACATGCTTCCAGATGCCATTCTCTGAGTGCGCATGGGAGCACGTGTGCAAGGGCTTCCGTTCTCCTGGAATCTGCTTTTCTTATTTAAAAATAAGTTCTTCCATGTCACAAGATTTAAATTTTTATGAATGTGTTATCATTTCCTCAACTGATAAGGTGCGGACGTTGGCACCCATCAGGCATTTCTGCAGCAGGTAGGACTGCCCACACCCAGTGGAACTCAGAGACTTCAGCCTGGACCCTTTCCTCGGGGACAGACTGGCTCCCACTCAGAGCTGTGAGTCTGATCACCCACCTGACTGAACTCAACCCAGGCAGACATTTGAAATTCAAGTTTTCCTGGAGCTATGTTGATAGGTTTAGAGACCTGGGCAGGCTGCTGATAAGGGGAGGTTAACAGCAGAGGAAGATCTGAACTCTTTGAAATGACCTTGGGGTCAAGAGGTCATTTGGTCCAAGTGATTCTTTTTGCGGAGAAGGAGACTGAGGTCAGGAACAGTTTTATGAAAGAGTAATAATCTGGTGGAGAAATCAACAAAAGATACAAAGAGAAATTTTCCAAAAAACAAAACATGAGTTAAGAACATATTTTAAAATATTCAATTGTGTTCACAAAGAAATGAAAACCAAACAATAAAAGGTCTTTTTTGTCTATCCAATTTAGGGGAAAAAGACAGAGCTGGCTGGGTTCAGGGAGCTGGACCCTTTGTACACTTGGGATTTTCAAAGATGTGATTTCCTCTGCCTGTACCATGACAATGTGTTCAAACAGCTTTAAATATAGGCATCCCACTTGATACATTGTTTTTACAGGAATTTATACCAGGAATTTATCTTAATGAATTAATTAGAGATAGTCACAAAGATTTATCTTCTAGGATGTTCACTGCAGCATTTTTTATGGTGGTGAAAATTTGGAAAAGACATAAATGTCCAACAATAGGGGATTGGTGAAATAAATGGAGCCCAAGGCAGCCACTAAGATTCAAATTTTAGAAAAATTAATGACACGAAAAGGCTCATGATATAATAAATTTTAAAATTTGCTTATAAAATTGAACACTTTTTTCCAGTGGATATTTCTGAGTGCCAGATTTACAGGTAATTTTTGTTCCAAAATTTTATCTCTATGCTTCTCATGCTTTTCAAATTTCTACAATGGATGCGTTTGTTACCCTCTTAAGGAAAGGGCACGGGAGGAAGGTCGGATTATGGCGGGGAGGCTGCAGGAAGTGAGGAAGTGTTGAGAGGTTACCTGCTAACTATGGCTGCTCATTAGCCAGTAGCTTCGGGGTCAGGGGCCGGGTCGAGGCTGTCCTTCTTGGCCCCTGGCCCACAGGTGGTGGCTCCCCGCCCTGCACCTGGGAGTCCAGCCTGTCGGCGGACCCTGTGAAACAAGATGCTGCTGCTGAAGGCCAAGGGCAGCCTGCAGGCCTCAGTTGGCACCTGGTTTGCTAATAATCAGACCCTAGATGGATTCTGGTACATGTGGGTGGTTTCTGGCACTCAGTACCCCTTCCACGCTTCCACACGCTCTTATTCCTGGGACTGTGTACCACTTTGTTTTTCCGACAGCCCAATTCGTCCCCGATTCAGACCAGGGAGAAGTGGATGGGAAGCACTTCCCACTGGGCTTTCCTCCTCCCCTTGCTGGGTGAGACTCGCCCTCCCTTCCTGACACTGACCTGCCACCACCAGGCTGCTTGGAAAACTGACCAGGAGCTCTGAGCAAGGGCGGAGAATAGGGCTTATGGGAGCAGTAGACGGGGACTTGGGGCCAGGGCAGCAAGGAGGACCCAGGACAGAGGACCCTGGAGCCCCGCGATGGTGTCACACGCTCCCAGACCAACCGGGGCCACCCTCCTCCGAGCAGCAGAGCAGGCGGCACCCACTGAGGGCAGGTGCAGACGCAGTGCCTTTGGGGTAAGGAAGTGACAGGGGCTGGCGCGGCCATGAGACTCCCCGTGGCGCTGGCCGACCTGGGCGGTGGGGGAAGACCACACGGAGCAGGGCTAGAGAGGGAGCCTTCGGGGTCAGAGTCTTCCTAAACTGTCTGGTGCTAAAAACAAGAGGAGGCCAGCTCCTCTGCTCTATCAGAAGCGTGTTCTGCTCTATCAAACCCAGTTCTCCGGGGTAGTTCAGTGGGGACCCAACCCAGACACCGGGTGGCAGGAGCCGTGGGGGCTCTGGGCCGGGCGCCCCGCAGGCCATGCCCATCCTGGTGCAGCTGTGGAGCCGGTGAGTAACATAAATGCATGGACCACGTGGGGAAGCTTCAGGGGCGAGCGCTGGGAGGAGTGTGGCCAGAGAGACACAGGCGGACTGGAATGGGTTCTCCACCAGCCCGAGAGGCCCACCGCCCCTTTTTCGGGTCTCCCGCATCCCTGCGGCGGCCCATCCTGGCTTCCTCATCCCTTACAACCCCTGCAGCCCTTGCCCTCAGCACCTCCTCTGTCCTCCTCCCCTCCTCTCTGGACAGGCCGTTCGGGAAAGTTCTAACTGCTTCGATGAGTCTTAGAGGCCCGCTGAACATTGTAGCTCTCATTTCCTCAGTCTGTGGGCCGGGGAGGCCCGCTGCACGACCAGCTTGCTCCGAGGGGTAACAGCGGAGGCCGATGACTGCTGCCCGCAAAGCTGCAGGAACTCGAGAGACAGGCCAGCACCGGGCTCTAACGACTGCCTGTTTGCTTCACTGTCAGCCTCCTCGCGGCAGGACAGTCCCACGCCTGTCTGGCCTACGTGCTCCTCAGACCACGTCCTCACTTGCCGTCAGAATTCTATTCTTTAGGACTCCCACCCCGGGCCTTTCCCAAATCACTTGCTTTTTCCCCCTTACTAGGGGACCCCGTTTTTTCTGTCATCTATGCACTCTGTGCTTCCCTGGTGGCTCAGATGATAAAGAATCGGCCCCACAATGCAGGAGACTGGGGTTCAATCCCTGGGTCAGCAAGATCCCCTGGAGAAGGACATGGCAACCCACCCCAGTGTTCTTGCCTGGAGAATCCCATGGACAGAGGAGCCTGGCGGGCTACAGTCCCTGCGATGGCAAAGAGTGAGATAGGACTGAGCGACTAACACTTTCATGCACTCTGCACCCACCTTGAGTCCTGAGCCCCATCCAGGAGCATCCCGAGCCCCCATTTCGACCCACACCACCCTCCCAGGGAAGCACCAGCACCCTTAGGAGCCTTGCTAGCCCGAGGAGCTGTCCAGAGCATCAACACCCACCATCACGCTGACCGCGTGAGCCCCGTGGACAGGACAGCCGCGGGCTGACAGGATGTCACAGGGTGTCGGAGGAGGACCACACAGAGGACGCACGCCATTCACAGCCCACTGCCATGCCGCCGCCCGTCCCCTGCCAGTGTCCCCGACCGCCAAAGCCTTGGCACGAAGGTCTCAGGGTGGGGGCCTGGCCCCCGCACGTGGCTGGCGCGTTCTCGGCTGCCACCCTCCTGTGGTCCCCACGCTTCTGCTGAGCCTGGTCATCTTTCTGCGGATTCTACGAGCCACGTGATATCCTTCTAGTAGTCCCTGTTTCTGCTTGAATGAGTCCATGGTTTCTGCCATTGGCCAGCAAGGGTGGGCCACAGCTCCCTCCCAGGGCTGCTGGAAGCACTGCTGGCTGGAGTGGGGCGCCCAGGGCAGAGGTCATTTGTGAGGGAGCACTATGGGGGGAGCATCGTGAGGGAGCATCGTGAGGGAGCTGGAGCCCTGGGCTGACCCGAGGCCTGGGGACCCCGGACCCCAAGCCTGGTCCCGGAGGGTGAGCGTGTGTGACATGGAGGCCAAGAGTCCTGAGCACAGGGAGCCGGCTCTGCTGACCAGCTCGTCACCAAGAAATCCAGGAGGCCTCCTTGTGCCCCTGGAGGAGTGGAGGTTTGGCACCAGCAGGGACCGAGGGCCCTGGGGGCTGAGGGAGAGGGACCTGGTGGGGGAGAAACGGCCATTTATCTTTGCGTATTTAGAGGTACGGCGTAGACACTCACACTGCACCAGTGTCAGGGCCCTGGTTTTGATACTGAATATAGTTAGCTAAGACATTGCCACTGGAGAAGCCAGTGAAGGAGACACCTGTGGACCTCTGTGTATTATTTGTGTAACTTCCTGTAAGTCTAGAGTTATTTAAAAATAAAAAGTCATTTAAAAAGATACAGGATACAGTGTTTACATAATGAAAACCTGGCCATGTCAGATCATAGAAAGAAGCTCCCCTAAATTCCAAAAGGGAAACCTAAGAGCTGGGACATAATTTTCCACCCCAGGCTGCTGAACTTCTGGTTTCCCTTGCCCTGTGCAGGGCTGGGAAAGACCTAGGAAACGTTGGCAGAGAGCCCCGACTTGGCCTCCACCCCCAGGCCTGACCTGCAAAGGACACCATGATTAGTAAAACGGGGTATTTCTGTAAGGGC
This sequence comes from Tragelaphus eurycerus, assembly GCA_935064755.1. Classification (NCBI taxonomy): domain Eukaryota; kingdom Metazoa; phylum Chordata; class Mammalia; order Artiodactyla; family Bovidae; genus Tragelaphus; species Tragelaphus eurycerus. The sequence goes on along the minus strand of CAKXYN010000039.1, from coordinate 16,219,547 downwards.
CTCTCATGGAGGTGGCGGCAGCAGTTAGAGAAGGCCTGTAAGCAACACACACAGACACACTTACAGACACACACCCACACACTCACACAGAACTGCCCAGCCACCTCCACGGAGCTCCTTCCTATTTCTTGTGACCCCTGCACCCCCACCCACCCATCCCAGTGTCGGGTGGGCAGAACAAGCCCACTACAGGACTTCCTTGGTGGGCTCGTGGTTAAGACTCCGCCTGCCAATGCAGGGGGCATGAGTTTGAGCCCCTATCCGGGCAGATCCCACATGATGAGGGACAGCTAAGCCCGAGCGTCACAACTACTGAAGCACACGTGCCCCGGAGCTTGTGCTCCGCGACAAGAAGCTGCCGCAAGCAGTAGCCTGTGCGTCACAGCTGGAGAGCAGCCTCCACTTGCCGCAACTAGAGAAAAGCCCAGGCAGCGATGGAGACCCAGCACAGCCAAAAATAAACAAACACAATTTTTTAAAAGAGCAAATGTCCACGGACGGCCTCCGGAAGCCACCTAAGCATGACACTCAGGACACAGCAGAGTCTGCTGAGTTCTTTCCAGTGTAATGTCAATCCTTTCGTCTATGGCTCAGAGAGCCTCCAGTGAAACAAAATTAAAATACAGAACAGAAAACATAAAGTTTCCTCTTTACTCCTTTGTGTGGGACTGAAGCCTTTTAATACAGTTTCCAACAAAACCCATCTCAAATCCAATAAACTATGGAGAAAAACAGTTGAACATATTAAAAGATTCAGAAACCTACAATAAGGGAGCTTACGCGAACAAGTATTTTCCTGTGAAATTGATTTTCTTCAAGAAAGAAGAAAACTTTACAGTCTCAAAGAGACCAGGGAGGAAATTGCATCGATGAAAAGAGAACCATCTCAAATGTTTAAAATCTTATTTCTAGAAGCAAAACACTAATTACGCATTGTTTCTTAGGGCTGCAGAAGCAGTGAACTGTGTATTGGATGTTGCAGAAAGCCAGCTTCCCTGGTGGCTCAGATGGCAAAGAATCTGCCTGCAATGCAGGAGACCTGGGTTCGATCCCTGGGTCAGGAAGATCCCTTGGAGAAGGGAATGGCAACACACTTCTGTATTCTTGCCTGAAGAATTCCATGGGCAAAGGAGGCTGATCAGCAAGTCCAAGGGATCCCAAACAGTTGGCCAAGACTGAGCGACGAACGCTGCACTGCAAACTAACTACCTGGAGAAATTCTGTTTAGAAGATGCAGGTGTGAAAAGAGGAAATAACAAGAAAGAAAAAGAGGAAGATCACAGAGTGGAAACAGTGTCAGGCTTTATTTTTCTGGGCTCCAAAATCACTGCAGATGGTGACTGCAGCCATGAAATTAAAAGACGCTTACTCCTTGGAAGGAAAGTTATGACCAACCTAGATAGCATATTCAAAAGCAGAGACATTACTTTGCCAACAAAGGTTCGCCTAGTCAAGGCTATGGTCTTTCCTGTGGTCATGTATGGATGTGAGAGCTGGACTGTGAAGAAGGCTGAGCGCCGAAGAATTGATGCTTTTGAAGTGTGGTGTTGGAGAAGACTCTTGAGAGTCCCTTGGACTGCAAGGAGATCCAACCGGTCCATTCTGAAGGAGATCAGCCCTGGGGTTTCTTTGGAAGGAATGATGCTAAAGCTGAAACTCCAGTATTTTGGCCACCTCATGCGAAGAGCTGACTCATTGGAGAAGACTCTGATGCTGGGAGGGATTGAGGGCAGGAGGAAAAGGGGACAACAGAGGATGAGATGGCTGGATGGCATCACTAACTCGATGGACGTGAGTCTGAGTGAACTCTGGGAGTTGGTGATGGACAGGGAGGCCTGGTGTGCTGCGATTCATGGGGTCGCAAAGAGTCGGACACGACTGAGGAACTGAACTGAACTGACAGAGTATCTGTTGGGGTTCCAAAAGGAACAGGGCTTCCAAAAGGAAACAAAGGAGCAGAGAAGAAGAAATAACAGAAGAAAAATGCTCAGATATAGAAAGCATTAGAGATCATTAGCAAAGGGAAGAAGGGGGAAGGGTTGGATAAAGGAGCCCCCCACCTCCTGGAAGAAACCAACATCCACAGGTGAGGGAGGAAAAGGAAGAATCCTGATCACGATCACACAGCCACCAGAGCTGAGGGCCTGTTTCAAGAAAACAGATAACCTGAATGTTTTACAAAATCAAACAGAAATGAAGATACATATTCTAATGAGGAATATAAAGAACAATTTCTTATAAAGAAATTATAAGGAAAATAAAGAACAAAATAACTCAGAGGGAAGGAGGGACTGAGATTTACGACGGAGCATTCAGCACTGGAGCGGCTCAGAGCCTGGCGGAGCAGCAAGGGGAGGTGGGCCTGGTGGTGTCCACGAGGTCAGGGAAGGGCAAGGGCAGCGGGGTCCCGAGGCCACGGTGGGGAGGAGGCCACGCCGGGGAGGAGGCCAGACCCAGGAGGAGGCCCGGGGGGAGGAGGTCAGACCTGGGAAGAGGCCTGGAGGAAGGAGGGCAGACCCGGGAGGAGGCCTGGGGGAAGGAGGTCAGACCCGGGAGGAAGGTCAGACCTGGGAAGAGGCCTGGGGGGAGGAGGCCAGACCCGAGAGGTCAGAGCCAGGAGGAGGTCAGACCTGGGAGGAGTCCCGGGGGGAGGAGACCACGCGGGAGAGGAGGTCAGACCATAGAGGAGGCCCGGGGGCGCGGGGTGGGAGTAGGTCAGACCCGGGAGGAGGTCGCCCGGGGAAGGGGGAGGCTCTCGCCGGCCGGGAGCAGACGGAGGGGAGAGAGAAGGACAGTCCGGCGGGCGGGAGGCGCGCGGCCGTCCGGGGCCCCGGGGTCGCCGGGCCGCGCTCGAGCGCCCTCCTGCGGTGGCGAGCGGGAAGCGGGGCCGCGGGCCTCGGCGCTCCCCTGGGGCCGTCCCGGCGGCTTCGCAGGGCGGCCGGGACGCACCGCGGCCCGGGGGCTGGAGATGGCTGGGCCGGGCCGGCATGGAACGCGGCGCCTCCCCTCGCGCTTCGGATCCCGGCCGCGGTCGGGGCCGCCCGAGGTGCCTGTGGACCCCGCAGCCCGCGGCGCAGGGTCCCCGGTGCCCCGGCTTCCAGGGCCGTCTTCCGCCTCGATACCGACGCCGGGCCGGTAGGGTAGGGTTTCTCTGCCGCCGGGCCGCTGGCCTCCACCCTGCGGGGCAGGCGTGCCTCCCTGCCCCGGGACGCGGGCGCCGGGGCGGCCGGAGGACACGGCTTATCGGCCAGTTCGTCTCCTTGGTCCCACCGTTTTCGAGGAGCGAGTAGAATTACCGTTGCCTGCTCGGAAGAGGCGGAGAAAGCGATGGCACCCCACTCCAGTACTCTTGCCTGGAAAATCCCATGGGCAGAGGAGCCTGGTGGGCTGCAGTCCGTGGGGTCGCGAAGAGTCGGACACGACTGAGAGACTTCACTTTCACTTCTCACTTTCATGCATTGGAGAAGGAAATGGCAACCCACTCCAGTATTCTTGCCTGGAGAATCCCAGGGACGGGGGAGCCGGGTGGGAGGCCTTCTATGGGGTCGCACAGAGTCGGACACGACTGAAGCGACTTAGCAGCAGCAGCTCGGAAGAGGCAGGCTCTCAAAGTGGGGGGGGGCGGGCCCGACCCGGCCCTGGGGGCTCTCTTGGGGGGATCTGGAGTGCTTGGCTGGCGGGGAAACGACCGCCCCGTCGCCAGAGCCTGGACGCACCACCCTTGGCTTGCATGGCGCCCCTCCTCGTGCCCTCTGCCTCGAGGTCCTCCTCCTCCCGAGTTCTCCTCCGCTCCCCCCAGCTTCTCCTCTCCCCCACAGCTCCTCCTCTTCCCCAACCCCGCAGCTTCTCCTACCCCAGCTTCTCCTCTTTCTCCCCAGGTTCTCCTCTTTCCCCACAGCTTCTTCTCCTTCCCGCCCCCAACTTCTCCCCTCCCCTAGTTTCCTCTCCCCTGCAGCTTCTCCTCTCCCCCACCAGCTTCTCCTCTCCCCGCCAACTTCTCCTCCTCTCCCCCACCAGCTTCTCCTCTTTCTCACCAGCTTCTCCTTTTCCTCCCAAGCTTCTCCTCTCCCCAACAGCTTCTCCTCCTCCCCGCCCCCAACTTCTCCTCTCCCACCAGCATCTCCTCTCCCCCGCAGCTTCTGCTCTTTCTCCCCAGCTTCTCTCCTGGCCAGCCCCTCCTCTCCCCCACCAGCTTCTCCTCTTCTCTTCCCCCCAGTTTCTCCTCTCCCCCACCAGCTTCTCCTCTCCCCCCAGCTTCTCCTCCCCCGCAGCTTCTCCTCTCCTCCCAGCTTCTCCTCCCCGCAGCTTCTGCTCTTTGTCCCCAGCTTCTTTCCCCGCCAGCTCCTCCTCTCCCCCACCAGCTTCTCCTCTCGCCCCAGCTTCCCCTCTCCCCCCAAGCTTCTCCTCTCCTCCCCCCAGCTTCCCCCTCCCCCCAGCTTCCCCTCTCCCCCCAGCTTCCCCTCTCCCCCCAGCTTCCCCTCTCCCCCCCAGCTTCCCCCCTCCCCCCAGCTTCCCCTCTCCCCCCAGCTTCTCCTCTCCCCCCCAGCTTCTCCTCTCCTCCCTCCAGCTTCCCCTCCCCACCAGCTTCCCCCCTCCCCCAGCTTCCCCTCTCCCCCTCAGCTTCCCCTCTCCCCCTCAGCTTCCCCTCTCCCCCTCAGCTTCCCCTCTTCCCTACCAGCTTCCCCTCTCCCACCCCTAGTTTCTCCTCTTCTCCCCCCAGCTTCTCCTCTTCCCATAAGCTTCTCCTCTCCCCTCCAGCTTCTGTTCTTTCCATAAGCTTTTCCCTCCCCATCCAGCTTCCCCTCTCCCACCCCCCAGCTTCCCCTCGCCCCCCCAGCTTCCCCTCTCCCCCCCAGCTTCCCCTTCTCCCACTCCCAGCTTCTCCTCTCCTCCCCCCAAGCTTCTCCTCTTCCCATAAGCCTCTCCTCTCCCCTCCAGCTCTGCTCTTCCCATAAGCTTTTCCTCTCCCCCCCAGCTTCCCCTCCCCCCCAGCTTCTCCTCTCTCCCCCAGCTTCCCCTCTCCCACCCCCCAGCTTCCCCCCTACCCCCTGCCAGCTTCTGCTCTTCCCGTAAGTTTCTCCTCCACCCCCAGCTTCCCTCTCCCCCCCAGCTTCCCCTCCCCACGCAGCTTCCCCTCCCCCCACCACCTTTTGCTCTTCCTCCCCAGCTTCTCCGTTCAGTGCTCTCTCTCTGAGTCCCGAGCCGGCCCTCACGTGTTCCCAGTCAGCACACTCCCCCGGGATCCACCTGACCCCCCCATCTATGCACATCATCCCAGTCCCTGTGTGGGCGCTGGAATTCGTGCGCAACTGCCCACTAGCAACTAGCTACCCCAGGACATTCCGTAAGCACCACAAGGTCAAGAAGCCCCTGCATTCGTTTCCTGTAGCTGCTCTCACCAGCCCTCAGCACTGCTCGCTGGAATACTGCAAAACTGCTAAGCTGAGCTCTAATTTCATCAAGTCCTTCATACCCAGCTTGAACTCTAATTTCACTAAGTCCTTCATACCCAGCTTTCTCAGGGGGATGCAGGGCTCTGGAGGTCCTGTACTCACCTCTCTAGACTCATCCTTGGCACCCCCACTCCCTCCTCCTTCAAATCTCTTCAAAACCTGCCACTGAACCATTTTGGATTTCTTTTAGATCCCAGAATGCCCAGGCATCTTTCCTAATTTTACGATACGTCGAGCCATTTACTTGGGAAAGAACACTTTCTCCTTTTCTTAGCCTGATTCCAACTCAGGCAGCCTCCTACAGGAAGCCTCCTCAGGTTGATCCTGCCAAGAGAGCTGGGTTCCTCCCCTGTATCCTCTGCTTATGAATGCAACACACATCACGCTGAATGGTTCTTACTTGCTGACTTGTGGCTCCCGTCGTTAGGCATGTGATGGGATGAAAAAGTGCTATGAATAATAAATGTCTATTGTATGCAAAGGGCTTCCTTGGTGGCTCGTGGTTAAGAATCCGCCTGCCAATGCGGGGGACGTGGGTTTGATCCACGGGTTGAGAAGATGCCCTGCAGTAGGAAATGGCCACCCACTCCAGTATTCTTGCCTGGGAAACCCCATGGACAGAGGAGCCTGGCGGGCTACAGTCCCTGGGGGCACACAGGGTGGGATGTGAGTGAATGACTGAACGACAAGAGCAGTGCATGCCAGACGGCAGGTTCAGGCCCCTCTGTGTTCCGCTGAAGGGATTGGCAGAGCCACGGAAACGGGTGAATCCGGACTGGGTGGTGGGAGCGCACAAGGAACACTGCTCCTGAGAAGACCCTGCTGGGCTGAGGCCTACGTGACTGGCTGCTCCCCGTGGCAGGTACCGGGGCTGGGTCAGGCCCACCTCTGTGCCTTTGCAGGGTGGAAGGGTCAAAAGCCCTCTGTCCTGAAGGTGAAGAGGGCCAGAGGGGCATCGGGGGCTCATTGGCAGGCGAGCTGGGAAGGCAGGCCTCTCTCGGGGATGGTGAGAGCCATGGGAAATGCCACAAAAGCACCCTCTCCTGTGTGGAGAGCAGTTCTCACCTCCTCCTCCATAAAGGAAGGCAGGCGGGAGGCTTTGAGGAGAGTGTTCTCCAAAAACCTTTCAGTTCCCTGAGTTAGTGTGAGAACTGAAACACGATTTCCAGGCGCTGAGGAATTGCACCATTTAACATCGGCCCTTACAGACGATTCTGGGTGGGAAATGCCGGTTTGTATGGGGATGTGATTGCCCAGCACTCGAGCCCACAAACTAATACAAATTTAATTTCTGAAAACAAGGTCCACCAAGATGAAATTCCACTAATTAGCAAAACCCTTCTTTTTCCAGATGCATTCCAATCTATTACTCATGGAAGCAGACATTAGACATAAATGTGGGGAGAGGGGATTGCATGTCAGGAGTTGGCTGAGAGAGGCCATCACTCCAGGCTCCCCTTTGGAACTGAAACTCATCTCGATAAATCACCATGGCTCTTCGCCATCAGGAGTTTTCTCCCTTCGGATCTTATGGCCAAGAGAAGTACGGGCCATATGTTCACACATTTGGTGAAAAATACACTAAACCAACAAAACAAGCATTGCACTTATGGGGAAATTTTTTATCAAGCTTCAAGTGTGTTCATCCTAAATGTGCAGAAGATGTCATGTCATTTTTCTTCCCCATGGGAACAAATAACTGCTCATATTAAACCAGCATTTTTAAAGCAATGATCTAAATATAAGCAACTGGTGTCCTCCTCACATGTCCCTTTTTATCCCTCTTTTGAGTGACTGAAAAGTGAAACTGAAAAGAAAAAATATTACAGAATTAAAACCCTCAGTATTATTTGGCTGGGGCACCAAAAAAGTCATTAATTGGTGGAAAACTCCAATAGCCCCCAAGTCAACCTAAGACTTGCCAGTTCCTTCTGGATAGGCCCATTCCCTAGATGATTTCAATTTAAAGGCTACCTGGGGTTTCAGTTCAGTTGCTTAGTCGTGTCCAACTCTTTGAGACCCCATGAGTCACAGCACGCCAGGCCTCCCTGTCCATCACCAACTCCAGGAGGTCACTCAGACTCACATCCATCGAGTCAGTGATGCCATCCAGACATCTCATCAAACACCGTATTTTTTTTGTACATATACACAAGAGTCTTCTTCAGAATCCTAATTTTTCATCATCTATGAAAGCCCCTGGGTCCAACAATACTTTTTTAGAAAATTTACTTTTTATTCCAAGTCTTAGGGTATATTTGAAAACCTTACTTGGGCATCTGGAGCATCTTGTGTCCAGTAGGGATATAATAATGATTTTCTCACAGGCATTCACACAACCCTTGGATGTAGAAGGGAGACCCCAGGCAGGTGTGGGGGGCTGAGACCTGTAACTTGGGCTGCTTATAACACTTCATCAACACAAAACATGCAGATGAAGCTCTTGAGGACTGTGACGATGACAACAGTAAAGTGAGACTATCGGAAGGACCTGTCATACAAGTACAAGGCATTGCCCAGACGTTCCTCATTTTGATTTAGTTTGGACTGTGTTCCCTTTAACAGAGGCACAGATGCTAAGTGAGCATATGACATTGTCTCGTCCTGAGACTTTGCAAGACACTCCCACCTTGCCCCCTCTCCTTCCTTCAGTCTGTGGCTAATATCCTTCATGGCTTCTGTTTTAAAAGTCCCCTTCTCCTCTAGATTTTGCACAAAGCTGAAGACATTCCTAAGACAAATATACATTCTTGGAAAGGGGTGGTCTCAGTTTGTTTCCAATTACTTTGTCAGCCTGTGATTCTGTTTTTGGAGAATGGATGTTATAATGTTCTATACTAAGGCTTCTATAAAGAACAACTAATAGCTGTGAAATTCTTTCAAGTGTAAAAAACATCCAAATGTGAAGTAATCACTACTTACCAGGAAGCAGTGTTATACCCGCTGCTGGTTCTGGCCTAGAGGAATTGCTTTCGTTTGGGCAAGGATATCTTCAAGGGACTGAATCCAAGTTTAGGTTCCGTGAGTCTTCTGGAAAATCTAGTTTGTCCAATGTACAGATCCAGGCCCAGCTAAATACCAAATTTCCGCAGAAGATCAAAGTGCAGGCTTTATTTATTTACCTGACCTTAAGCGTACATGGAAAATGAAGAACATCCTGAATTCCACTTCCATAGCCCACAGAAGTATGGCCCATTTCCAGCTAATGTGAAGACTGCAGTCCCTTTTCTCTAGGGAAGCTCTCTGCTGTGTGCATCAGATGAAAGGAATAGCAAAGAAAACACTGTGATCAGCCCCCTGTGGTATTTGACCCCTGAAATGTTATAAGCCACTTTTTTCCCCCCAGGACAGGACAGGGCAAGTTTACTGCACAACTGCACTGTGCTCCACAGATATGCACGTCTCCCCCCAGGCTTACAGAGTGAAAAGGTGAGGACTCCTACCACCTCTGGATGTCCAACAGCTAAAACGAACACTCAGAGAAGTTATGCCATCACCTTTGGCACTAAACAGCCAACCAATAGACTGAGTCTTTATGGCTTTTACCAGAAATCCCCAAATGATAGAAGCCGCACAAACTATGTGACTATGAAAATGGGAAGATGCTCTCTTAGGCCAGATTTTTAAATTACGTGAAGTACACTTTAGGGCACTCAGCAAAGGGAAAGTGTATGCAATTAATACACAGTGGTCACGTAGGTTGTAAGACCTTTATACAGTTATCTAATCCTCACCAGTCCTCGGGTAGGTGTTACACTGAATTACAGGTGATGAATTGAGATTCAAAGAATTTAAGCAGCTCATTCACTGAAGGTTGTAGAGACAGCAAGAGAAGATTCTGTGACATCTCCTTCAAGGATATCTCAATTTCAGTGGAAGAAATAAGAATACACTGAGGATAAGCAAGGCACATGGGTGTTTAGAAGTTAGGCACGATCCTCAGCTAATGCCATTATTTCCCCAAGCTTTGGCAGCATGTTTATATGGATTTTAAAAAACTTCCAAGGTTGATTAAGTCGGGAAATGCTTAGGGTAAAAAGGTTTCTTTTTTTGTAGGATTTCTCAGACTTTTTAAAGTGATACTGTGGATTATAGATGCCCAAGAGGAGAATATGTAAGGAGTGGGTTTTGTTTTGAGATCACTTCTGTTCCTTAGAATATACTTTAGAAAAACCTGGGGTAAAACTTTTAAGTCCTTGAAATCAGGTTCAGGAAGAAAGAGGAGTCTTGTACTTTGGGACACATTAGATGGTCTTCCCCCAACTTCCCCTCGGGGTTTCATATATTTAAACCCCAAAGTAAATTAAGTTTGGCATTTGAGGAGATGGTATGACTTGGATCATCATAAAACAAAAGGACTGCAAATCCACGGATACAAGCATGAAACCTGGTGATTGGAGATGGGCATGGGTACATGTGGCTGTCTGTGGGACTTAAGAACAAAAAGCCTTAAACAAGGTCTCCTTGTATAGCTTCAATTTCTGAACTTCCAAGGGCTGATCGCGTAAGCTGGGATCACTGGGTGCCAGGCTATGACTCTGGGTTTTCCCCCTGTACTTGGGAATGCACAAGCACTCTCGTGTGCAAAGGAGTGGGAAGGGCACTGGGTGCCTTAGTCACACTGCAGAGCTGGAAGGGGCTGCAGACCAGCTGCCCAGTACATGTTCTAGACTCAAAAGCATGTGGGTCAGGCCACATGGTGACGTGGCTGAGTTCTTTCAGTCCAGACCCCTTCTTACCAGACTCTTGTTCCCACAGCTAGAGCCTTACTTCATTTTTTAGTCAACAAAATATACATACTCAGTGCTCTTAATGCATAAACACTGGATTTGGAAGATGAGTTTATTTCTATAATTATCTGACAAGAACGACCAGAACATAACCGAATCAGGGTCTTTGCTCATGAATGACCCTTCAGCACCTGAACAGAGCTTCGCACACATGTGCTCAATGCATTTCTGCTAAATTAATGAATAGTGCGACATCTTAGCAGGTTATTTACTATCCCCCCAATATGTATTGGCAGTTTTAAAAGCTCGTTTGACTCTGAGGGTCTCTGAGGGAGGTGATGGGGGTGGTGGAGCGAAGACTGATCAGGTACTATGCTCGGTGTCCCAGGTAAGAAAGTGAAACAAAACTCAGCGAGAAGAAAATGGACTATTAGATTGATCACTTTGGCTCTTTTATAATACTTTCTTTGCTTCCTTGCAGGTGAACAGATGATGGGAATTTGTACATGGTGTTTGATAAAAAATGAAGTATTTCCAACAGTTGGTAAATGAATGATTTCAGGGCGAAAGCCATCTTCTTTTCGTAAAAGAGGTAGTTAATAGCTTACATTCTGCATTATCAAACTGTTCATAACCTCTTTAAAAAATCATTCTGTATTATAATTTTTAAAAAACCACCTAACTAGTTTTTGAATAGGCCACATTCACCAACAAAAACTGATTCTATATCATTCTTGATCTTAAATAAAACATTTGAATAATTATTTCTGCACACATGCCACCCAGTAATACACAGAGGTGTGACATTAAAAAATTCAAATACCAACACATTCAACTTTATAGCACCATTCCAAAATACTAAACTTTCTTTGCACCTTTATTTTAATCTTTTTTTTTTTTTTTTGTACACATTTAAAGTATGGGCATCCTATAAATTTCTGAAAAGCCTCATAGGAAAAAAAAACAACTAATTTTTAGGACAAAGCAATAACTCAGTTTGTAGGCAAGATGATGTCAGGCAGGCTGTAAGTTCTTCACGGGCTTCTGTAGTCTTCATTCTGGGGTGAGAATGTAGAAAGGATGCTAAAATCTTCCTGGATTATTCTAGAGATTACATTGCGTATCAGTATGTAAAATCTTGTTGCTCAGTGGTCAGACTCTAGATATTGATTACAACTCAAACCGTGACAACAACAGTCTCTTGTAATATTTCACTCTTTTGATTGACAAACTTCAAAGTTTGTATACACCTTTTATTCATACTCTGTAAGAGAGGAATTAGAATAATATTGAATTCCCTCTTACAAATCTCCAAATGTGAAGCTTGGAGCACTAGAATCTGTTCTTAGCAAGCAGATAAATTTAAAGTAGAATTATAAATGGGTTTTAAATTCAACATAAATTTGGCTGCATTATTATATAAGAAGACTGAGTAATGTGGGAGTTGACAGATGATGAGAATGCTTGCAGGGAAAAAACCTTTTATGACACGATAGTCCATTCCACCCTCTCATTGTAACCGAGCGCTCTCATCTAACTCTTCCATGTATTACTGGGAGTAATGTGCACCCAGACAACAGGTCTGGCGAATAAACTTGGAAGTTTTGAGTCTGCTGAGATTGGCAGGGTGGTGTGAAGAGGTAGAGTCAGAAGGGTGTCCGCTAACGGTTTAACTCTGCAGCAGTTTCAAAGAAATCAATTGTTACACAACAACAGTCAATGACCCAGGAAGAAATTAAGTTTAAACTAGAAGTGACTAGTAATCAAAAGCTACTGTGCACCAGGATAGGAAGGAATATGAGAATATTAATATGCCCTGAAATAGAAATAATCACTTTGCACTATGTACACCACATACAATATAACATATTCTTTTTAACATTGCACAATATAAATATTATACAAGGTGGAGTAAACTAAATGCAAAATAACTTTGAGGCACACAGGAAAAACACAGAATAGATTGAACTCTGATCGAAATTAGGATGGGGTTAGAAAAAGGCAGGGTGTTACACTGTTGGGCCAGTGATTCCACCTCATGGGCTGGCAGCCACCGCCCCCAGACACGGAAAATTCTCAGACCGCCATATTGTCAGAGTTGACTGCTTCAAACAAAGGCCAGTTATTGAAATCCTTTGAGAAAATCAAACTCTTGCTCCCCACTCTAAAGTAGGTAACCCTTAAAGGTCCCTCCCGACCTCAGGGTTTCGTAAGGAGGGGCTATGTTAGTACAGGGCTGTTTCCCCCCTTTTACTTGGTTACTATGAAACCATTTTAAGGAAACTAGAACAGTATTCAAGAACACCCATCACAGTGCTTAACAAGATTTAATGTACATTTATTCTTAACATGTGGAACATATAAAGATTTTATACTGAATAAATGATATTCATTAAGCCAGAGGAAAAGGAGGAATTTACATCGTTTTTTTTTTTAAACTACATTATCTTGAAATACAAATGTGGATTCTCGTCACTGAAAAATTTTTGAAGTTGTGTTTCTTCCTTTTAGTTGTATTTCTTTTGTATGTACTAGTAACCATTGTGTAAATCAATCCATATGCAACCATTTCCACACATTGATTCATGAAGCAAATTGTGATCAGCTGCTCTCCCGGAATAGAGCATGACTTTATACATACAGAAACTTGTACATTACCCTCTTTTTTTTTTTTTTTTTTTTTTCTTGTTTTTGTTTTTTGTATTTTTTCTTTTTTTTGGAGATATGGCCCTAATGAAAAAATATATAAAATAAAAATAAAAAATTATTTAAATCTACCATCACTTCGTAGTTACCACATCATGAAAAAGAAACTAAAAACTTTTTACTAAAAAAAAAAAAAAAGAAAAAAGAAAAAAAATGAGGGTATGTTTAATGTACAACTTCTATATACATCACAGCCCAAAGGCAGTAAAAAAAATATTTAAAAAATGATTAAAGGAATTGTGAAGAACTGTCATGTGGAAGGTCAAACGACAGACAGCAGACACGACGCTAGTGGTGAGGAAGCGACTTCCACTGATCGTTGTCAGGTATGTTTTCAATCTTAACTTAAAAAAACCATTTTGCTCCTAGCCTAATGTAACCATTTTCCTGTGGAGAAACCAGTATCATTTCCTACTTCAACCGCTGCCTGACACACCTTCCAACACCTTCGTGAGCGCCCCCATACCTACCTAGAAATTTCTATTGCACAGAGCTTTGGACGATGGGATACAGTTGCAATTTTTTCATTATTTGAAGAATAACATAGCTAGGAAATCGATAAGTTTTCGCCTTTTTGTCTCAGTGTGGTGAAATTTTCCCATCGTATAGCATCTTTTGCTGTTAACTTTTTTCTTTAAAGTCAATTTGCTTCCCCCAAAAATGCAATACGACATGGAAAAGAACATTAAAAAGAAAATCTGAAAAACAAAAAGTGACCTTTGAATGCACTAGACAGCAACTTTGGTTAAAAAAAAACAAACAAAAAAAACAAAATAAAAAAACCCCGAAAGGATGTACTTGTACACACAGACAGCAAATATTAATTTTATAACTGTTCGAATTAATTATCTCTTTAATTCCCAATTGGTAAATAGTGGATGGGGCAGAGGAGCAAAGATTTTCTTTCCTTCGTCCTACGCTGGAGAAACAAGAACAGAACACAGCCAGTTACACGGGAGCCTCTATAGTCTTCACTCACACAGGCTGCCTCTCACTGATGTCATAACTGCCCGATCTGAAACAGTACATCGCAGATGACAGATGCCACCAGAGAGTTCAGAACGGCTGATATTGAGATATCCAGCAATCGGCCCTCGTGCAGAAGGAACTCGGAGCGGTTCTCGTCCACTCTGGCCATGGCCAGCAGAGCCTTGGCTGCCCTGCACATCATGTCCACGCTAGGGGGCTCTAGGGGTGGGGGCTGCATGTGCATGAGGTTGTGCTGGCTCTGCTGATACTGGGCCATTGTGACCCCGTCCTCTAGGAAGCTTATCAAGTTTCCGATGCTTCCCTTCTGGACAGCTATGGCCCTTGCAGCCAGTGCGTCCCCTTGGGCAAGGTTCGATAAAAGCGCCATGGACATTTCTCGACAGACTGGGTTTTTGCGATCCCCAACGTACCTAACTAATGTGGCATAGAATTTCTCCTGACGACTAAATGGAGGCGTGGCCAAGATCAGGTCCACATTGTTGTCCTGGATGCTGAGTTTACAGAGCGTCTCCAGCACGAGTCTCTGAGGCGACAGAACAGAGTTGGGTCCCACCGTGGGAAAGGGGTCTTGTGCCTCTGCTGATGGGCACACCATCCAGTGCAGCAAGCCATCCAAAATTGGCAAGCAGATGCTTTCCGTGTAAGCGGACAAGTCTAGCTGCCCAGAAATGTTGGCCAAGGTGACCAGCGTGTTGTCCCTTAAGACCTCGAGGCAGTCCCACCACCACTCATCTTTGCTGCAGGCCACCCCTTTGTCCTCGTCTTCCTCCTTCTCGTAGGTCTGCGGCGCTCGTTTTCTCTCGGGATGCTCGTGGTGAAGAAGAATCAGCTTCCCCAGGATCAGCACCAGGCCCGGGTGTTTGGACATTTCCGCATCATTCCCAGGCACAAAAGACAAGCTCCGGACAATATTGGACACGCAGATGCAGCGCTTGGCCAGCGAGTCCTGCCAGTGTGCGATGGTGCAGAGCGGGGCCTCGTCCCGGCTCCTCGGCTCGTCCTCCAGCAGCTTGATGTTGCGGTGACTTTTGGCTTGATGGATTCCAAAGGGAAACTTGCTGCTTTCGGTCTGGGTACCAGGGTTTGCGTCTTCGGGCAGAGCCCCTGGCCGAGCAGATAGGACATCATCGATGGTTGCAATGATGCTTTTCTCTTGGTGCTCATCAGAATCCCCTTTGCCTTCCTGGTCTTTCTTTCTGCCTGTGGAGCTCAAGGGGGAGGCGGCCGCCGGCGAGGAGGAATCTCCATCTTGCTCTCAAAGTGAGTCTGGATGTGCTCAGTGGTATCTCCCCCGCCGAGCTGCCAGTGCAGAAGTCCACTGCTGAACTCCTGAACGCGACCCAGCTTGTCAGAGCGGTCGACGACAAACAGGTTGTTCTTTTTGACTATCTTGATTGGCAGCTTGTCAAATTTACTGGCTTGCCTGGGCTTCTCCTTTGGATCTGTGGTGGCATCGGGGGAGGCCACAGCCGTGCTGCTCCTGTCCTCTGTCTCTGCCCTCCCGCTGTCTTCCTCCTCCTCGTCCTCCTCGTCTTCCTCCTCCTCAATACATTCAGCATCTTCTTCCTCTCTCCCAGAATCATCGGCCAACGACTGGCTGTCATCTCTCTTTGCCGCATTGTGATCTAGTGCTTTTTGGCTGGGGTCTCCCACTTCATATTCCGTAAGAATTCCAAAAATGTCAATTAGGCATTTCCTGAAGTACTCTACTAAAAGTTCGAGAAATCCGGACAACTGGAGAGGGTGAGAAAGAGAAGAGGTACAATGTCATAACCTCTCCGGTGTGAGTGAGAGGGTGAAAATCCTGCTAGCTAGCCATGCATCTCTATGATTATTTTCACATTTTAATGTTTTTTTTTTTGGCTAGGCCAAGAAAAAGAAACCATGTGTAAGTTAGAACTATCTTCCTGAATTTTTCATTAATCAACACTCACTATCTTTCTTACTTGGTGTTTACTTTCTTACACCATTAACATGAAAACTTACTTGTTACTTTCCCATTTCTGATACTATCCCTGAGGGAGTGCTCTGCTGTTCTTTACCTTTGTTTCTGGCTTAGACACAGTACCATTCTTACTAGAAGAGTGGGAACGTGGATTTTATAGACTCATTTACCCAAAGTGAGTCTGTTCTCCTCTTTTATTTATCTGAAACTCTGCTTGCCTAGATTTTTATGGTTATTATTCTTAGGATTTTATGGTTATTTTTGTCTTAGGTGCCACAGGTTATTCTAATTTACATTCTCCATATATTTTGGGGAGAAGATAATTTCAGCAATGTAGTAGCTCATAAACACAGAAAATTAGAAACAAATCAATTTAGTCCCTGAGATAAATGAATGAGAATGTTTCACAGAATGCACTTTTATATTTCAGCTATTCCCAATTCCAGCCGAAAGACAAAAGCAACTCTGAGAACCAGCTCTGTTTCCTTTAAGCGGATGTTTATATCAAGAGAACCAACATACTCCCCTCCCTCAACACCAATCCTGCTGCATTTAGGGATGATGAAGGATAAGTAAGTAAACAAGGATTTCTTAATGATAGGTGTTATGGAAATTGACTATAATTTCATTATCTGGCTGTAAGTTTCCCGTGAGGTAGTTTTAAACAATTATAAAGAAGTAAGGGGACACCCAAGTACCAGCCAGGTAGAGCTTGCTTTTAGGGTATGAAGGCACAATTTTTTAAGTGGAGGTCTGGATGTCACCCCTTCCCATCTTGCCCCCAACATAAAGCTTAATTTTTTCCCAGGGAAAAATTTAAGGGAAGAGGGAAAATACTGAAGCAATGCTGGTTATGAAAAATTGTGCTCAACAGCAGCTCACCCAGCATAAGGAGGGAAATTTATTACTCTAGCAAAGGTAGTTTATGTTCTTCTAATACTTATTTTCTATTAAAATGGACTTCATGCAATGTTTATGATCTTATTAATATACGTGGTATCAACTGAAAAACTGCCTTTCAGGGCTAAAATGAGGAGTTAAAGGAGAGAAGAAAGAGGAAGTGGAAGATTCTGGTCCTAGTTCAACAGAAGGGAGGGAATTAGATGTTTTGGCTTTTTTCAACAAAAGCAGAGTTGTTCATACACAGTAGGGAAAATGACCTTTTCTGATTTTTGTTTCTAAATAATTCTTAAAAAAATTTGTAGTCCAGCTGGCTCTTGGGCCTTTTTCCTAATCCTCAGCTCCTTCTCTCTTCCAGCTATTATGCTAGAAGCTACTTCAAGCTTAGCACAGATCAAAGGAGGGTTTTTAAAGGTAGGAGGCTTTTTAAATGACAGCTTCAAAATAAACTAGAGGAGGGCAGAAATGGGAGGGAACACATCAAGAAACAAGTTTGACCATGACTTCATTACTACTGCAGTTAAATGATGGTACACAGGGGTTCATTAAACTGTTTACTTCTTCTCTCTATATATATATATATTTTCTGTAATATAAACAGTCTTTTTAAATTTTATACTTTTTTAATTAAAAGAAAGATGTTAGGTCCCCCTGAAAAACAGGGTATGGTCTCACTGCAACTTACTGCATGGTGATGTCTCTTTCAACACTGACTACAGTCATAACTTTGTGTTACATTTGGATTCTCACTGGCCTGCTAATGCTCATTATAAACAACAGTTTGATTTTGCCACTACTATCTTCCATGCACACACATCCATGTGCACATGTCCCTGTTTTCTTATGAGAAATCATGTGGGTTTATATTAAAGACTGAAATAAATTATTGTTCCAGACAAAATTCTCAGACAACTACACATTGATTGATGTTGGTTTATAGTTAACTGTAATGATAAAAAATTTTAGCTGGGGAGTCCTAACTGCTTTAGGCATTAGTTTAAGCACTATACACTACTTCGTTTTCTTCTTCTAATTTGGTTCTCAGTTGGACTCTGGTGCTGGCTTACCTGGGAGAGATTGAAAGTAGCGACAGTGCTGTCGTCATAGAGAAGAATATTGATAGTGTCCAAAGCCCAAGTACTTTCAGCCAAGAGACCTGATTTAAGGGACATCATCACACGCCAGGCCTCTGGAGTAACTAAAAATGGGTGGAAGAATAAGGACATGATTAATACTAACTTTATGCATGAAAGAATAGAAAATAACAAAAGAAGAAGAAAAAGCAGAATGTTAAGTTAAAATATTGATTTAAACAAAGGTTCCAAGGGACAATTAAACATGGTCATTTCACGTGGAGGTTGACAACTGACTAAGAAACGTCTGTGAGTGAAGAGCTTTCTGCTTTGCAGGTTAAACAGAAGTGGGAACGATTCTTTCTGTATTTGTTGTCTTTGACTCTATTCACAAATATGTCAAGGTAGCATCTTCAGAAGGCTGGTGAGTATGCAGAATATAAGCAAAATTTAATTCCCAAACAGCATGCTCACTGAGAGAAAGCTTTCATTCTTTCATGCCGTCTTCTGACTGAGCTCTGGACCACAGAGCATGCTGTTGACAAGTACTAGCATTTTGACGGTTCTGGTTTTTTAGGAGCCTGGCCTGAGATGGAGGCTAAGAGGAACGATGAGAGCAAAGGTTTGTAAGATTTGTCACAAGATGGGGCTGGAGGGGAGGTCCATCGTGTGTCTGAAATTTTAAGGAAAGCTATGTCAGGAAACTGGTGGAAGCACATGGTGTGAGCAGCTGGAACTCCCCACAGCAGCAGCCAGGCCAGATGCCAACTCCTGTGTGGGAGGGGCCGTGGGTGTCCACTTTTATTTTAATTTCATCTAATTTTCAAATTTTCTAAGAGAGGCACATAATACTTGTATAATAGAAGGGCAAATTTCATTTTAAAATCAGGAACATAAGTTTCCCTCGGCTGGTATAACATGCACTGAGAATTTTTCTTCAAATTTAAATGTATTTATTTACTTAAATTGGAGAAGGAAATGGCAGCTCACTCCAGTATTCTTGCCTGAAAAATCCCATGGACAGAGGAGCCTGGTAGGCTATAGTTCATGGGGTCACAGAGAGTCAGACATGACTGACTAACACACACGTTTACTTAAATATCTATACACATACACAAATACATGCATATATTTTTACATATATATTACCATATGTAACACGGTGCCCAGGGTCTGTTTCTCTCTTGCCTTCGGCACGTCCTCTGTGTAGAATGCCTTACTTCCCCCTACCAACCACCGCCCCCCACCCGCCCTAAATGTCCAGTGATTAAAAACATTGGTCATATCCTTAAAATATTTAATTTTCTCATCACTGCAAAGAACTCTGAGTCACGTGATTTTGAGATTTTGGGGAAAAAAGTTTGGATAAAACTGAACTCTATTATTTCCTTAGCTGTGTTAAAAGTACTTAAAAAATAATGCAGAAAAACTGTGTGTATTCCCAGATTTTCCAAATCTCTAATTAGGATTTAGAAGATTCCACCCGGATGAATGTGTATGACATCAGTGTTCACCTGAAAGAGTTTCTTGGTCCCATCAACAGTGCTGCAGGGATCACCTAAATTCTATCCACATGTGAAGTTCCATATAGCATATTATGTGTCTGTCTATGCAGCATAGTCAGTTTTCTGGTTTTGCTCCAAGGGGAACTCACTGTCTTTATGTCCTTACCAAAATTACAGAGTGGCTTGCTGTCAAATTTTCTCAGGCCACCCTAGTGTTCCATCAGCCTCGCAGCTGTTCTCTTAAGCAAGCACACATGGCAGAGATTATGTGTTTGGTTAAGATAACATCTTTAAGCCCAAAATACAGTCCACAGTTACCGAGGAGTCCCCATCTCTCACCTGGGGCTCTGCCCTCTCACACGAGTAACACTCACATGCAAGAAATCCGTTTTAATTCTCCCTCTCAATTCAGAGTAGTGCCTTCCAACTATTGCGCCTGCACAAAAGCACATCCTGATAGTCTGCAGTCACAGAATTTCATCCCTTTGAGGTTATCCAACTACATCTAACCCAAAATTAAAATTCTAGATGGCAACAGGAAATCATTTCAGGAGCAGAGCTTTTGGAACGCTTACCGATATCTTTTGAGGTAATCTTCCGCCTTTGTTTCAGGACTGGCTGTGAGGCTTCCACGGAGCCAGGAGGGGAAGGTGATCTCCCTTCTGATGGGGGGCGGCTGGGGGGGTGGCCCGGTGACCTGGGACGTGGGGACGGTGGGCATGACCTTCTGCATCTTCATGGAGGGGAGGAAGGGGGACTTGCTGGGAGACATGCGGCTCTCCAGGGAGCGCTGGAAGGAGGCGGGGCTGGGCGCCCTGGAGATGTGGTTCGGCAGTGAGGGTGGCGTCTGGTAGGACGACTGAGGTGGGCGCGTGATGGGCTGCATGGAGGCTGACGAGGACATGTAAGGCTGACGCTGGCTGACGTGGGAAGGCCACTGGCTCTCGTGGTTTATCCTCTGATCAGGGACCATCATGTCATCGGTACGGTTCATGCCGGGGTAAGGCGGGGCCTGCGTGGGGCCGCCCGGGCCTTGCCTGTTCTGGTAGGGATAAGGCATATCGTTGCGGGTTGCCCACATGCTCTGCTGAGGCCCTTCGCTGGAGGACGACTGCATCGGGCCGCCCATCATCTGCGGCGGGATGGCATGCGGCTGTATCTGCCCGGGGCCCTGCATCCTCTCTCGGTTGTAGGGGTAAGGATACTGTCCCTGCAAGGGCCTCCGGTCCGGGCCGGAGTAGGAGCTCCCATACTGGTTGTACATCTCCTGCTGCTGGCTGCCATACTGCATGTTGTACATGTCTCCCTCGTGGCGTTTGGCTGGAGGCCCGTACATGCCATCCATATGGCGCTTGTAGTTCTGAAAATTCACAGAGACAGATTACACTGACGTGCTTTTACAGGTATAATCACTCACTTAAATTAGGCAAAATAGTTATTACCTGGTGGAATGTTCATTTCAAAATGAATATGGGAAGCTCCCACGTCCACGGACTAACAGTTTATGTGCGATGCTCAGTACTACGCAAACCACTGAACGTACTGTTTGTTTTAGTGTACTTCAAAACTTTGGTGGGAGAAAACCAGCCTCCTCTCCTGGTATTCTCTGGGCAGATTTGGGAGAGCAAGGCGAGAGTGACCACCACACAGGCCGCGCGGAACTAGGGCTTGGAGATCACGGGGATGGCTTGAGTAGGTAGCTGGAGACCTCACCACAAGTGATGGAGCACTCTGAGGGCCAGCCCGAATGTCTCCAGGACTAAACAGACCCCTTGGGCCTAACTTTACAGAAATGCCTCCACACACAGCTTGGCTCCTCACTCTGACCTGTGCCCCTGATACCTGACGTTGGATGAACCCCACCCCAGCCTCCAGCCGATGTGGGTCTCCTCCAGGAGACCCTCTGAGGACAGGGCTGGTACAGCCTCACTGAGCTCCCCTCCCAGGAGGCCGGGGCTTCCACCACTGGATGGAGTGGGAAGCTCCTGATGAGAACGCGGGACAGAGGCACACATATGGCAGAATACTGTTTTAAGGTGCTGATTTGATGATACAAGTCTCTATACAAACATGCTCTGGTCAAATTAATGTTTAAAACCCCTTCTATTTTACAAGAGGTCTTAGACCTGAAGAGTTGTTTAGCGACAGCAAATTCCTGTGTCTGACATATGCTCCTCTGTATTAGCCGTGGTTAGCTCACACACCTCGCAACTGCTGAGCTGCAGCACGGTGTCAACAGCACGCACCTACACACCTAGCCTACACAGTTTAAATAACCTTATTCTTAAAAATAGATCAACTTTCACTATTAGCATATAATATTTTAAGCTGTTCACCCTACATATTCACTAAAATATATTGACAAATTTCTGTGCTAAAATGTCAATTGATATAATAGTATATAGAACAGACATACGTCTGAAATATACTTGAATTTGGGCTTATTATTTACAAGGATGAATGTCCTTAACTTCCAATAACATATTTTCAAGAGCTACTTCTAACCTGCTGATTTCAAAATCCTAAGAATACTTTTTAGCATAAGCAAATATAACCTGATTGTTACATGTCATTTTGGTTATACTTCCTAAAAGTCTTCAGAAGTATGTGAGTCTGAATTTTAAACAGAAAGCACAG
Source organism: Tragelaphus eurycerus (assembly GCA_935064755.1). Classification (NCBI taxonomy): domain Eukaryota; kingdom Metazoa; phylum Chordata; class Mammalia; order Artiodactyla; family Bovidae; genus Tragelaphus; species Tragelaphus eurycerus. The sequence goes on along the minus strand of CAKXYN010000039.1, from coordinate 16,197,608 downwards.
AGATGCACGCTGCTTGCCAACTCACCGTCTGCTGTGGGTACAGGCCTGGCTGGTGTCCTCCATATGACGGCTGTCCTGAGGGAGGGCCTTGGCCCGGGTACTGCTGCCCGTAAGGTTCATGCCTAGAATGAAGCATTCAAAGAAAACTTCACTGACCGTGGACCTCGGGCCAAGGGAGGGAGGAAGAGACCACTTCTGGACACTCCATGCCGTCTTTCCTCCATGGCCTCCTCCCGACAGGCACTGTGAGCAGCAGCAGCACTTCCCCTCCCAGTGGAAGGAGGGCAGCACCCATTTTGGGAGCGCTGCCAACCCATGGCTGGTGGGGCGAGGAGTCCCACTGGACGGGCTGGCACCCTCTGCCTTTGAGGAGTGGCCCCACCCATCCACTGAGGGACCAGGGAGGGCATGACACACCCTGAAGTGAGGCATTAACGAGCGTAAGAAACAACAGAAGAACCTAAGAGTCAAAGCAGTATTTCTAGGAGCACCAGAATATTGACATATAAACATGGAAAATGTTTCTAATTTCCTCATCGTGAGTATAAAATGTGCACGTTTTTTAAAGGAATCCTTCAAAATTAGTCCAAATGATACTAAGTTGGTATAGACATAACTACTCAAAATTTCAAAGTTCTATGACCCCAAAAGTCTACAAAAAAAAAAAAAAAGATAATAGGGATGATTTAAATGTACTTCTGTTAAACCTTAAAATGGGAATAAACATACGTTTATTTCATATTGAGAAATTATAAGTACCATAAAAATACATGTTTAAAAGAACAACAGAATTGAAAGTTCAGAAATTAAGCTGGTGTAGTTAGTATACTGAATTTTGTAAGAAAGAATACTGGTCAAGGAATGAGAATAAGAAAGAAAATAAATGAAAATTTAGAACATCACATGTAAAACAGACAAGGGAAGTTTCTGCTAACGACACTGAAATCTGGAGGCAAGCTTATAGTTAGGAGAAAAGAAGTATAATTGATGTGGATGAAATTTAAGCTGAACAAGTAATACTTTTCAGAAGAGAAAACTTAATGAAGGAAATCCTAATGTTGTTTAGTCGCTCAATCGTGTCTGACTCTCGTGTAACCCCATGGACTGTAGCCCGCCAGGCTCCTCTGTCCATAGAGATTCTCTAGGCAATCTTCCTGACCCAGTATCGAACTCATGGCATTGGCAGGCAGATTCTTTACCACTGAGCTACCTGGGAAGCTTAAATCCTAATGTGATAAGGCCAAAATAACTTCTACACCTGGGCCATGCCACATTCCAGAAAGCAACTGAGAAGAAATAGAAAACTATATATCTTCCCTGGTGGCTCAGATGGTAAAGCATCTGCCTACAATGCGGGAGACCTGGGTTCAATCCCTGGGTCAGGAAGATCTCCTGGAGAAGGAAATGGCAACCCATTCCAGTATTCTTGCCTGGAAAATCCCATGGATGGAGGAGCCCGGCAGGCTACAGTCCATGGGGTCGCAAAGAGTCGGACACGACTGAGCAACTTCACTTCACTTCAGAAAAGTATATTTGCTCAGGTTCCTTTAAGAATATATGTCCTAGGACGACTGTTCTCCTGATCTCATCAGCCTATCCCTTGCCTCTTCCCCCCGCAAAAAGCTTTTCCTGGACTCTCAAAAACAAACCAAATCTTAGTAAAAATCCTTGATCTGGTACATCAGACTTCACACAGTGGTTAAGTGACTAAGGCGGATTTCACAACTAAACCTTCATTAGATGGTCAGAATGAGAAGTTGAGATTCCCCAGTCACTATTAGAAAGTATAATGTAGCTCTGAGCATGCAATATTGTGTAACTCAAAAACCAGGCTCGCAGAGAATGCTAGAAAGAAACCTGATTTGGTAAAACAGTGATTTTTCAAACCAGAATTTTCCTTTGTATTAAACCAGGGACACCTGACTGCTTAGCCGGACCTACAAAACCCAGCATGTGGACTGAGAGGGAGCAGTGTGGATTGAGGCCCCGCCAAGGAAATGATGAAAACCACGCCTGTCCTGAGGCCTGCCTCAGAGCAACAGCCAGAAAGAGCTTTACTTTCCTTCACTGGTTTTCTTTAAAAATGAAATACACAGTTGAAGGCTTGGTTTCTAAGCAAGTCTCCGTTAGGGAGGTAATGAACATGACAAGCAAGGGATGGGTCTTCCACGGTAAGGACCACGGTCAGGGGCCTTCTTCACAAAGGAAGTCCACCCTAAGCCACTATTCAAGGAACAGCTTCCTCTCTGAGACATTTCAATGACTTTCATTCTATCTTATTAAAATAATCTGGGCCAGTGATGCATCCTTACTTGCCATTTTGATATCAAGGGGATGTCCTGAGAAAAGAAAAGCTGCCCTGGCTTTTACCAGAGATGTTTATTGAGGAGCAAAGCATTCCCTCTCAAGTTTAAAATGTTTGCAGGGGACAGGGGGAACACCTGAAAAAACAACACCTGGAAGACATTACCAAGAACCCACTGCCGCCCGAGCCTGCTGACAGCCCAGTGTGGCACCTGCCCAGACCTCGGCCTGTGGGGAGGAGGGCAGGCTCTGAGGTCACGGGAGGAGCCACACACGGACCCTGGAGCGGCAGTCTCGGTGTGGTGACAGTGGCTGGGACAACCTTGGCTCTTGCATCCTTAGGGAGAAGACTTGTGCCCTGGCCAGCTCAGCCCTGGCATATTTCTAAAATTCACTAATAAAAACACGGCTGTATTGGTGGCCTGGGGACAAGGTCCTTCTCCCCAGTTCCTGTTACAGTCATTAACTGGAGGCAGCCGTCTGACACGTACAGTCCTACTGAACTTCAGCAGGAAGCAGACATCAGCTGCTAGGGCTCAGAGATGTGTGTGTGGAAAGCACAGTTTCGAATAAGCCATCTCATCTTCATCTTAGAAAACACTCACCTTCGGTCGTAACTGGTTCCGTAGGGAAACTGCTGCCGTGGCCCCATGCCCAGACTAGACATGGCTCCAGACGGACTCTGGTTGTACATGTCCTGCATGCTGCTGGTGGGCATCTGTCCTTGTGTCATGAAAGGCTCGCTGCTTCCAGGCACTGAAATATTTTCAGTAACATACAAAAAATTAAGCACTTTCAAATGCCAAAGGGCCCAAACATCCCTTTCTAGTCAGTGCTGTTATCCTTACTATGGCAGATAACAATACCGATCAAAGAGCGTAAGGTCTGAAGTTAAGATGGGCCCTGTTGAGGCAGGATTCGAAGTTGACCCCCCTTCATGTACACAACTTGTATGAGTCTCCCTGAGTGTGGAGTGAACCCATGAATGGGACAGGATGTCACTCCCAGAATTATCTACATTGCAGGGCAAAAGGGATTTCAGAGATGTAATTACAGTCACCAATCAGCTCGCTGAGCTAACCAAAAGGGAGAGCACCCATGTGGGCCCTTTAAGTTGGCATCTAGAGGTAAGAGACAGAGCAGGTCGGAGACACTCTCCCGCTGGCCTTGAAAAGCAGTGCCATACAGGTCAGAGGCCCACGTGTTAGGAAGGATGGCAACCGCTAGAAGCAGAGAAGGCCCCAGATGACAGTCAGTAAGAAGACAGGACCTCAGTCCAGCAACTGTGGGGAACTAAGTTCTACCAACAACTACGAGCTCAGAGAAATGGAATCCAGGCTCCCAGCTTGACTTGTACTGTGACCCTGAGGTGAGAACCCACAGAATTGGAGAGCATACGTGTATGTTGTGTGTTTTAAGCCATTTGTGGTAATTTGTTATGCAGTAACATAAGAAATCGGAGAAGGCAATGGCACCCCACTCCAGTACTTCTGCCTGGAAAATCCCATGGACGGAGGAGCCTGGAAGGCTGCAGTCCATGGGGTCGCTAATTTCACTTGTCACTTTGATGCATTGGAGAAGGAAATGGCAACCCACTCTAGTGTTCTTGCCTGGAGAATCCCAGGGACGGGGGAGCCTGGTGGGCTGCCGTCTATGGGGTCACACAGAGTTGGACATGACTGAAGTGACTTAGCAGCAGCAACATAAGAAACAAACACAGGCCCAGATCCATACTTATTTGGGTTAAGATGATAAATCTCCAAGTTTAATTCCTTATCTATAAAATGAGGTTGGTAATATCATCTCATGAAGTAGTTTGTAAGGAAGAGATATGTATACAGTTAGTTCCTTTCCCTTTTAGGAAAAAAAAAAAAAAAAAGAAAACCTTAACAACCACCCATGCACTGACTTACTCTAAAATCAGGATGAAGAAAATCATGAAGGAGTAAGGACAGCTCAAGAAGGGATGAGTATTTCTAACAAGGGGTAGAGTGTCAATTAGGTCAAATATGCAAATTAGCATTTGCTCATAGCCTGAAGGACATTGAAGGAAGAGAAGCGAAAAGCAAAGGAGAAAAGGAAAGATATAAACATCTGAATGCAGAGTTCCAAAGAATAGCAAGAAGAGATAAGAAAGCCTTCTTCAGCGATCAATGCAAAGAAATAGAGGAAAACAACAGAATGGGAAAGACTAAGGATCTCTTCAAGAAAATCAGAGATACCAAAGGAACATTTCATGCAAAAATGGGCTCGATAAAGGACAGAAATGGTATGGACCTAACGGAAGCAGAAGATATTAAGAAGAGGTGGCAAGAATACACAGAAGAACTGTACAAAAAAGAGCTTCACGACCGAGATAATCATGATGGTGTGATCACTGACCTAGAGCCAGACATCCTGGAATGTGAAGTCAAGTGGGCCTTAGAAAGCATCACTACGAACAAAGCTGGTGGAGGTGATGGAATTCCAGTGGAGCTATTCCAAATCCTGAAAGATGATGCTGTGAAAGTGCTGCACTCAATATGCCAGCAAATTTGGAAAACTCAGCAGTGGCCACAAGATTGGAAAAGGTCAGTTTTCATCCCAATCCCAAAGAAAGGCAATGCCAAAGAGTGTTCAAACTACCACACAATTGCACTCATCTCACATGCTAGTAAAGTAATGCTCAAAATTCTCCAAGCCAGGCTTCAGCAATATGTGAACTGTGAACTTCCTGATGTTCAAGCTGGTTTTAGAAAAGGCAGAGGAACCAGAGATCAAATTGCCAACATCTGCTGGATCATGGAAAAAGCAAGAGAGTTCCAGAAAAACATCTATTTCTGCTTTATTGACTATGCCAAAGCCTTTGACTGTGTGGATCACAATAAACTGTGGAAAATTCTGAGAGAGATGGGAATACCAGACCACCTGATCTGCCTCTTGAGAAATCTGTATGCAGGTCAGGAAGCAACAGTTAGAACTGGTCATGGAACAACAGACTGGTTCCAAATAGGAAAAGGAGTACGTCAAGGCTGTATATTGTCACCATGTTTATTTAACTTACATGCAGAGTACATCATGAGAAATGCTGGACTGGAAGAAACACAAGCTGGAATCAAGACTGCCGGGAGAAATATCAATAACCTCAGATATGCAGATGATACCACCCTTATGGCAGAAAGTGAAGAGGAACTAAAAAGCCTCTTGATGAAAGTGAAAGTGGAGAGTGAAAAGGTTGGCTTAAAGCTCAATATTCAGAAAACGAAGATCATGGCATCTGGTCCCATCACTACATGGGAAACAGATGGAGAAACAGTGGAAACAGTGTCAGACTTTATTTTTCTGGGCTCCAAAATCACTGCAGATGGTGACTGCACCCATGAAATTAAAAGACGCTTGCTCCTTGGAAGGAAAGTTATGACCAACCTAGATAGCATATTCAAAAGCAGAGACATCACTTTGCCAACAAAGGTTCGCCTAGTCAAGGCTATGGTCTTTCCTGTGGTCATGTATGGATGTGAGAGCTGGACTGTGAAGAAGGCTGAGCGCCGAAGAATTGATGCTTTTGAAGTGTGGTGTTGGAGAAGACTCTTGAGAGTCCCTTGGACTGCAAGGAGATCCAACTGGTCCATTCTGAAGGAGATCAGCCCTGGGATTTCTTTGGAAGCAATGATGCTAAAGCTGAAACTCCAGTATTCTGGCCATCTCATGCGAAGAGTTGACTCATTGGAGAAGATGCTGGGAGGGATTGGGGCAGGAGGAGAAGGGGACGACAGAGGATGAGATGGCTGGATGGCATCACTGACTCAATGGATGTGAGTCCGAGTGACCTCCGAGAGCTGGTGATGGATAGGGAGGCCTGGCGTGCTGCAGTTCATGGGGTCGCAAAGAGTCAGACACGACTGAGCGACTGATCTGATCTGAAGGAAATTGGGTCAAGCCCAGAAACTAGCCTGTAGGCAAATTAAAACATTTTAATGCAAATCTTAATTGATATACACTATTACCAACACCTGCCTTTATCCTATGAAGGTTACTTTTATGTTCCATGAGATAAAAGCTGATTACAATTTTGTGAGCTGAAAAATGTGTCTTTGGTTGAGAGGTGCAAATAAAGAAGTCTTGACACTGGTAGAATATATTTTGCTTTATAAGGTATTCCAAATACTTCATATCTTACACGCTCTTACATCAACCTCCAGTAGAACCAGTTTTGAAGTTACTTTCCATTTTGAAGTTATTTTCCATTTACTGAATAAAGTAGGGAAAATCACTAGAACATTCAGGTATGACCTAAATTAAATCCCTTACAATTATACAGTGGAAGTGACAAATAGATTCAAGGGATCAGATCTGATAAGAGTGCCTAAAGAACTATGGACAAAGATTCGTGACACTGTACAGGAGACAGGGATCAAGACCATCTCCAAGAAAAAGCAATGCAAAAAAGCAAAATGGTTGTCTGAGGAGGCCTTACAAATAGCTGTGAAAAGAAGAGAAGTGAAAGGCAAAGGAGAAAAGGAAAGATATACCCATTTGGATGCAGAGTTCCAAAGAATAGTAAGGAGAGATAAGAAAGCCTTTCTCAGTGATCAATGCAAAGAAATAGAGGAAAACAACAGAATGGGAAAGACTAGACATATCCTTAAGAAAATCAGAGATTCCAAGGGAACATTTCATGCAAAGATGGGCACAATAAAGGACAGAAATGGTATGGACCTAACAGAAGCAGCAGATATTAAGAAGAGGTGGTAAGAATACACAGAAGAGCAATACAAAAAAGATCTTCACTACCCAGATAACCACAATGGTGTGATCACTCACCTAGAGCCAGACATCCTGGAATGTGAAGTCAAGTGGGCCTGAGGAAGCATCACTACGAACAAAGCTAGTGGAGGTGATGGAATTCTAGTTGAGCTATTTCAAATCCTAAAAGATGATGCTATAAAAGTGCTGCACTCAGTATGCCAGCAAATTTGGAAAACTCAGCAGTGGCCACAGGACTGGACAAGGTCAGTTTTCATTCCAATCCCAAAGAAAGGCAATGCCAAGGAATGTTCAAACTACTGTACGATTGCACTCATCTCACATGCTAGTAAAGTAATGCTCAAAATTCTCCAAGCCAGGCTTCAACAGTACATGAACGGTGAACTTCCAGATGTTCAAGCTGGATTTAGAAAAGGCAGAGGAATGAGATCAAATTGCCAACATCTGTTGGATCATCAAAAAAATCAAGAGAGTTCCAGAAAAACATCTATTTCTGCTTTATTGACTATGCCAAAACCTCTGACTGTATGGATAACAACAAAGTGTGGAAAATTCTTCAAGAGATGGGGATTCCAGACCACTGAACCTGCCTCTTGAGAAATCTGTATGCAGGTCAGGAAGCAACAGTTAGAACTGGACACGAACAACAGACTGGTTCCAAATAGGGAAAGGAGTATGTCAAGGCTGTATATTGTCACCCTACTTATTCAACTTATATGTAGAGTACATCATGAGAAACACTGGGCTGGATGAAGCACAAGATGGAATCAAGATTGCCAGGAGAAATATCAATAATCTCAGATATGCAGATGACACCACTCTTATGGCAGAAAGTCAAGAGGAATAGAGAGCCTCTTGATGAAAGTGAAAGAGGAGAGTTGGGTTAAAACTCAACATTCAGAAAATTAAGATCTTGGCATCTGGTCCCATCATGGCAAAAAGATGGAGAAACAATGCAAATAGTGAGAGACTTTATTTTCTTAGGCTCCAAAATCACTGCAGATGGTCACTGCAGTCATGAAATTAAGACACTTGCTCCTTGGAAGAAAAGTTATGACCAACCTAGACAGCATAATAAAAAGCAGAGACATGAGTTTGCCAACTAAGGTCCATCTAGTCAAAGCTATGGTTTTTCCAGTAGTCATGTATGAGTGTGAGAGTTGGGCTATAAAGAAAGCTGAGCACCAAAAAATTGATGCTTTTGAATTGTGGTGATGGAGCAGACTCTTTAGAGTCCCGTTGACTATAAGAAGATCAAACCAGTCAGTCCTAAAGGAAATCAGTCCTGAATATTCATTGGAAGGACTGACGCTGAAGCTGAAACTCAAGTACTTTGACCACCTGATGTGAAAAACTTACTCACTGGGAAAGACCCTGATGCTGGCAAAGACTGAAGGCAGGAGGAGAAGGGGATGACAGAGGAGGAGATGGTTGGATGGCATCACTGACTTGATGGACATGAGTTTGAGCAAGCTCTGGGAGTTGGTGATGGACAGGGAGGCCTGGCGCACTGCAGTCCATGGGGTTGCAAAGAGTCAGACATGACTAAGCGACTAAACTGATATAAAAAGATGCATGACCTCAATCATAATTAAGGACATCCAAGATGAGGCTTTTTCCCCCTTTCCCCATCTGACTGAAAAACATTAAAATGATAATAATCATTCTTAGTTGGAGGGTCCACATGATCATGTTAAGAGTGTTTAAATTGGTTTAACTTTTGCCAATACCTGCTATGGTAAGGCTATATTTTGGTGACCACCCCCTTCCCAAAGAAGGACATCTCTGGGTGCTTACAGCCTGTGGAGTCCCCATACACTGAGAGGCTGGGCTTGGTCATGTCATGACCAGCTCTGACCACTGGGGCACTGGCAAATGTGATACGGCAGAGGGCTGTAAGAAACTGCAAGTGAGGCTGTGGCTCCTGGAGTACTCCTTCCTGGAGCCTGTCTCCCATGGCACCAGGCACCCAAGAAGCTCCACAGAAAGGCCCCAGGAGGAGGTCCCTGGCAACAGCTCTAGCTCAGCTTCCAGCCAGCCTCCAGATGACACCAGCCATCCAGGTGGCATCTGCACTCAGCAGAGCTCCCCATCAGGCTTTGGATGACAGTCACCACCTCAGAATCCCAGCTGAGTACATGTGGAGTCAAGAGCCACCCCACCCACCACTGGACTGTGAGATATAAATGAGTGCTGTTGTTAAGGCTACCAAGTTTTGGGGTAGTTTGTTACAACAGTACAAATTAAACAGGGGAAAAAGTTTGTTACAAATAGTACTCAGTAAACAAAATAAGAATTCTTATTCTTTGATTCTGTTATTCTACTTCTAGGAATCTATTTCACAGAAACACTCTACAAGTGTGAAAAACAGCTAGCTATACTTCAATAATCACTGTATCATTATTTATAATAACAAAATATTATGAAATAAACCATGAATTACTAGAGCATTAAAAAGAGTAAGTAGGATTGTATCTGTGGATACTACTAAATATTCAAACTATATACTGTTAAGTTAAACAGTATATAAATATTCACTTACTGTTTACTTAAAAGCAATAAATCAATCAATTCCTCAATCAGTGATGAATGAGTGAGTAGGTGGGGAAGGCAGGCAGGAGGACAGGCAGGGCCAAGGTTACTCAGGGATTCTGGGTCTTAGAGGAGGCCCTTTTATCTACCATCCCACCACATTCCAGGTCAACCACAGGAGCAGCAGCAGCAACAACAAGGGGCGTGATATTCACTGATGTTGGTCATTAAATAAAAAATTAGAGCCCCACCAAGTTCACTGACAGAATATGGTGAACTGAGGAATGGAAAACTTTACTGTAACAGGGGTAGGGCTGTAAGAAAATCTGTTTCCTGTGGGCTTTCTGTTTACCTGCTTTAACTTGGTACTAAATATACCAGTAGTGGACGGTAGCAGGTAAGCTGAAATACATGGGGGAAATGTGAGACAGGGCTCCTGCCGATCCACTGTATCATTTACACAGTGGATGAAAACACTCTATAGAGCTACCTGGTACCTAGAGCAAGGTAATCCATAGTCATCTCCTTTTCACCACCACACTTATTTTCATTAAAAAAATATAGGCATAAGGAGACAAAAGAAATAGAACTCATGCTGTCAAATATAGCATAATAGGATACTGGAATAGTTTTCCATAACTTTGAAACCGGATTCCAAAACATAATTATTTTTCCATGTTACTGTCATATTTTCAGAGTCTAAAGGTATTATACAACCACCAACAGCACCAACAACACATTCTTTCTAGTATCTCATACCACTAAGGAAAACAGTTAACTCCAACATTCACAAAGCTCTTGAATTTCTGAGCTTATGGATTTATTGCATGTTTTGAAAAATCTTTACCTGAAATAAGGAGCTCAAACTTTTTGAAAGGAAAAACTATAGATTATCTTGTTTTGTGTAACGGGTATATGAAATACATATGAAATAGAATTTCATTTAATTAAATGGTAATGTGCCCAACATTTACAATTTTGAGATTCTTTATTTTTCATTCCTCCATAATACTTGTCAAAACCAAGGCTTTAGGGCTTTATGCTTATCTCTACTTAAAACAATGTTATCAAAAAATTCATGTAAAAGCACTATTATTTAAGGGATCCCAGAATAAATACTTCCATAAAAATGTCATTCACTACTTTTTTGTATGTATTTCAGAAATAGTCATACCATGCCTCAATTTCATAGGACTCTGCTGCATTAGGAAGAGTGTCAACAGCACATAGAGCTTGTGTGCCAGTGGAGAAGCTAGAGAGGGCAGCGGCTGAGAGAGCTGCGGTCTCAGGGCCGAGTGACCGCTGGGGACTGACACACACAAGAGAAAAGCCCAGCCTGGGTGTCTGCTCATGTCAGTGAGAGCTCTCAGGGATCTCGTCCGTCCTACAGTTGTTGATGCCATTTCTCTGCTTGGTTCTCCAAGATTACACCCAATAACAGTGCTCTGCCCAGCTCCAGACACACAGCCTACCCCTCCCTGCCTTGATATCTACAGTGAACTCTGGTTTCCGCTCTTGTTCATTCCCAGGTGTCCACACCACAGGCAGCGACAGCCACCCTCACCTCCCTCTGTCGCCTGACTGCCCACCTCTCAGTCACCATCGCTTGGTTCTTCTCCCTTAACCCAACATTCAACATTCAATCCATCAGCACATCCTGCTGTTTCTACCCTCCCCCCGACACACATATACTGAGTGGTTCCATTCTCTCTCCCTGCTGGTCTCACCCCAACTCCTCATCTCTCTGAGGACTCTAACAGTGGTCTCCCCAACTCAACCCTCATTTCTCTCTAATACATTCTCCATAAATGTCCAGATAGTTAACTCATTTATTTTTAACAACAACAAAAACCCAGTCACCTCACTTCCTGCGTAAAAACCCCAAACTCGTGAGCACATGCAGGAAGTGGAAAGGCTCTGGACCTGGGGGCCTGGACGTTCTCAGCATGGCCCTCCGCTCTTCGAGCCCAGGAGCCTCCATCCCCCATGCACACCAGCCTCACTGCTGCCTCAGCGCCCCTCCCTCCCGTCCCCAGAGCCCCTGCCTGCCCTCCCTCCCAAGGAGAGGCCCCCCTCCCACGACTGCCCCTGCCGCCATGCCCTTGTTCTTTGTGCCTTTTCTTCCTGGTTATTTCCTTTCTTCTGTCAAAAACCATCTTTAGTCACATATACGTGGTTTACCTTACTTTTTATCTGTTGTTTGTAGCCCATCAGCTCCACAAGGGCCTGTCTGGTTTACCAACTTAGCACCCAGCCCATGCCTTAAGACAAGCCTGATGCCGACTCGGGGGCGGCGTCAAGAGCACCTCTGCTTACGGTACGTACCAGTCACTCTTCTAAGGCCTGTACTTATGTGCATTAACTCAGCTCCTCTTCATGACCCCTTATTATCCTAATTTCCAGATGAAGGAACCGAGGCACAGAGATGCTAAGTACTTTCCTCACGGCTGGAAATTTAGTAGGCTGTGGAGGTGGGGCTCCAGTAAGTCTCAAATGGGTCAGTGAGTCAGTCACAGGATGGTAGAATGCCCTCTGGACCAACCCTGCGCAGAGGGCCCTTGGCATTTACCTTTCCTCATCCCTCCAAAGGGGTCCTTGTTGGGCTCGTAGGGCATCCTGCCCATCACGTCTGGCATGCTCATGCCCTGCTGGTACGGGGTGCTTGGAGTCATGGAGTTGCGTTTGGGGAACGATGACTCACTTGCATCTGAGAATGGGTCGTGCACACTGACAGTGCTGCTTCTGATGAGATGAGAGACATGAAAGCTTAACCACAGAGCATTAGTCACCTACAAACGCTGATCCAGAAAATAAGCCAACCTTGAAATCTGTGCACATGGGAAAACCGTCCAAAGTAAATTATATGACTGAAATGAGTGGTAGTCAATATTTAAAATCTCACTAGAGAACACCATTTTCTCTCTCTCTAAAGTCTGCTCCAGAAAACTAAAAGATAGACAAATCTAACTTTGTATGGCTCACAGAGATTTTTTAACATACCTTCCACCTTGCATTGGGGTCATCTGTCCATGAGGGGTGGAGGCTGGAGTAGGCGGCTTCAGGTCACCTGGAACCTCTGCCATCGAATTACTGCCAGTTGACTGGGGGGTCTGTGGACCTTGCAAGGATCCTGAATTAGCTGATAGTAGTGATACCAAGAAAAAATGGGGGGAAAACTAGAGGTTATCAAGTGAGCTCATCCTTGATAGTTATTTTTTTTTTAAAGGGAAAGAAAAATAGGACACCATCTCATGTAGAAAGAGTAACAATATCCATTGCTGGTAACGATGCAGTAAAATTAACTGCTCTTACATTGTTTATGGTGAAAATCAGTAAAAGCTTTTTTTTTCTAAACTATTTGGAAACGCACTTCAGATATGAGCTGTAAAATACTGGGTAAATGCTTTCCTGGGTATTTATTCCAAGAAAATCATCTAATATAAAGAAGGATTTAGACAGAAAACTTATTTCAGTGTTGTTTATAATGGAGATAATCTGAATATCTAAGAATAAGGAAAAATGGGACAAAAAGTTTTTTTATCAATTTGATGGACTATTGTGCTATTTTAATAATTATCGAGGTCTTAGGCAATGAAAAATGTTTAAGTTGTAAAGAAATGGTACAAATTAATAATGAGCTTTGTATCATTTTCCCACATCTGGATGTGTCTATACTGTCATTAACAGTAGATTTTGGAGCTATGAAATAATTTGTTATTTATACAACACACAAGTCATATTGGTTTAGAATTCTTTAATGTTATGGCAGAAAGTGAAGAGGAACTAAAAAACCTCTTGATGCAAGTGAGAGGAGAGTGAAAAAGTTGGCTTAAAGCTCAACATTCAGAAAACTAAGATTATGGCATCTGGTCCCATCACTTTATTGTTTTGGGGTCCAAAAATCACTGCAGATGGTGACTGCAGCCATGAAAGCGTCTTTTAGACGCTTACTCCTTGGAAGGAAAGTTATGACCAACCTAGATAGCATATTCAAAAGCAGAGACATTACTTTGCCAACAAAGGTTCGTCTAGTCAAGGCTATGGTTTTTCCAGTGGTCATGTATGGATGTGAGAGTTGGACTGTGAAGAAAGCTGAGTGCCAAAGAACTGATGCTCTTGAACTGTGGTGTTGGAGAAGACTCTTGAGAGTCCCTTGGACTACAAGGAGATCCAACCAGTCCATTCTAAAGGAGATCAGCCCTGGGTGTTCACTGGAAGGACTGATGCTGAAGCTGAAACTCCAAGTACTTTGGCCACCTCATGCGAAGAGTTGACTCATTGGAAAACACTCTGATGCTGGGAGGGACTGGGGGCAGGAGGAGAAGGGGATGACAGAGGATGAGATGGTTGGATGGCATCACCGACTTGATGGACATGAGTTTGGGTAAATTCCGGGAGTTGGTGACGGACAGAGAGGCCTGGTGTGCTACGATTCACGGGGTCTCAAAGAGTTGGACACGATGGAGCAATTGAACTGAACTGAATGTCATTATCAGAGTAATAAGACTTGGCTTTAACTATGCTATGTTATGCTATGCTAAGTCACTTCAGTCATGTCTGACTCTGTGCGACCCCATAGACGGCAGCCCACCAGGCTCCCCCATCCCTGGGATTCTCCAGGCAAGAACACTGGAGTAGGTTGCCATATCCTTCTCCAATGCATGAAAGTGAAAAGTGAAAGTGAAGACTCCATGGATTGCAGCCTACCAGGCTCCTCCGTCCATGGATTTTCCAGGCAAGAATACTGGAGTGGGGTGCCATTGCCTTCTCCGGGCTTTAACTATAATTACACTATAATAACCGAGCCCAGAATTGAACAGATCTTTTTAAAACTTAAGTAGGATTCATGTAAAAAATTAATCCCACCTTAAAACATAATATTTTAAGGGCTCTTGCTTTATCATTGATCATAGTCCTTAGCATGTTAGGTGTTAGATAGGTATTGGTTTCACTTATTAAACAAATACTAATTGAATGAATATTGTGTGCTGTTTCCTACCATTGGTATTTATCAAATTGACAGAAAAACAATTTCTGCCCACATACATACATACAGTACTTTCAGAATTCTAACAAATAGGATTGCTGGTTGCTTATAAACAATAATTTGCATATATTATTATCTACAGTTAACCAACTGTACAATTACCACACTTTACTTTAGGGGAAGCTGAGTTACACAAACCCTGGAGATCACAGAGTGTGCTATGAGTGAGTAAGAAATGGGGTCTATCACTTCTGCTCAGAGAGCCTCAGCTGAGCCAACATGTCTGCGCAGTCGGGGCCTGGTTGGGAATGAATACTGAGGACCAGCCAACAGAGGGTGCTTTCCATAACACCTGCCCTGGGTGCACAGGAATAGAGTGAATCAGGGAAGATTAGCCTTAACTAAAGATACCTTCTTAGATGTAGATACCTTAAAATAAAAACTTACCAGCTCATGCTTCTGAACCAGACCAGAGTTTTACCAAATTCTGTTTATTATATTTGTATACCAAGTATGCATTTCCAGAGTTTCACCAAAAAATGCATATGTAAAAAGTAGATATAGTGAAAGAAACAAGTAAGAGTCTTTTACAAATATATAAGGATAACCCTACAGACATGACTGCCCCACAGAACTGGCAGGAGAAATAACTGATTTCTTAAACTCAAGAAGCAGACTGTGCAGAAGCCAGCACAGCTTCCTTGGAACACGGCTCACAAGACCATGAGTTCAGAATGGCCCTTATTTACAAGTATTCACATTTACAGCTAATAAAAAAAGGAAATATTCTCCCCTCTTGCCAGTGTGTTTTCCTTTCCTTTCAGGGGAAAAAAAAAATTAGTGCAACCTCTGGAAGCTGCTAACAGAGGAGGCTGGCTCTCTAGGATATCCCTACCTTTTGCCAGAAGCTACAAATGTATACTGGAAAGTAAACAATGGAAAGGTTACTGAAGGTTAAGTACATTCACACACTTCAGACTGAATGGCCAGACTCCTAGCTGGGAAGATAATTTACACAGCATGGACCCGGTGCCCTAGTTCTGGCTGGGGTTGCAGGAAGGAGGGTAGGGAGATGAGGCATAGTTGATAGTCCCAGGTCTACGGCAACCAGAGGTCACCCAGAGGGCACCTCTGTTTATAACCCGAGCCCTTTTTCATTTATCTTCCACTGAGGATTCCCTAGTTGGATCCATGACAGGCTCTGTGACATCACCTGTCAGCTAATAATAGAAATTCAGTCAGCCACCTGCCAGCAAAGATGGATGGGTTTTGGGTTACAGACTTACTAATTGAAAGTGGAGCTTCCTCCCACCACCCGCCACCCGGGTCCCCTCCCAACCCTGCCCCTACCCTACTCTAGCTTACAGGCAGCTAAGGCCCTGGATCCCTGTGGCTGTTCATTAGATCTTCACTAACTTTTACAGTTGGTTATAACAAGAGCCCCGCCAGGACTTCAGAGATGCAACCGCACCCCCAGGCCCTGCTCAGGTTTCACTTAGGAGCCTTCCTTTGGTTGAATTGCTCTCGAACCCAAAGACACAACCTGTATCTCTGGGGTGAGAAGCCACACAGCCACTCAACAGTGAAGATCAAGGTGAAGGCTCCAGGGCTAAGGGGCAACACCTCTCAGAGGCTGACAGAACTGAATTTCAAATCTTATCAGCCATGTCACATCCGAACTGGAACACAGGGGGATGACCTTAAGTCATTAGCATCTAGGATTTAAGTTGGTTCAGAATGAACATTCGGAAAAAGAATCTATACTGTTTCTGAGGAATCTTTTAGTTGTTTGCCTGGATGTATCGTTAAGGAATAAGCTACAGTTCAGAGGTAGCTTCTTATGAGAAAAAATCTGACTTAAAGAACACAAATTTTGGCTGAAAATCAATTAAAATTTTTTGTAGTATATAAGGCCCTGACATGGCAAAGGTTTGGGAATAATTTGTTTCCCTTCTCTGACAATAAAAATGTTTCAGAAACATTTTCCTTAATAATAGGTCTGGAATGCTGGAGGCAATGCCTGGCTTTTGGTTGAGAGGCTGGCGTTACTCACTGCCCCAAGGCCTGGTCCATGTTTCTGTCCTCTTGCTGAGCGGTGTGCACAACACGTGAGCCCGGCAGACTGGCTCCGTGCACCCTGCACTATGCCTTCCAGGCTGTGCACTGGCTGAACGGCTAAATTAAGGAAGTTTTCCTCCCGCTTCCTGTTTTGCAGACTCGGGCTCCATTTGGACTACTGAGAAGAATGTATTATCAGAGGTGCGCCTGCAATCCGAGCTCTTTTGTGCAGTTAAAGCGATAATGTTGCCATAAAAATGATAGTTTAAAATAAAGAGGGGGAGAGAAAAGAGCTGACTGTTCAGAGCACAGGCCCTGTACTTTCTGAAGTGTCTATACCTCAGCAGGATTTCTTGTACTGAAGCTGATGCACACTGGGAGAGCTATTCTCCATACAGAAGTACAGACCATTCAGTGACATGAGTTCTTTCCTGGCAAATAAAATATACCTTTAGATCTTTGCAGACATCGCCACTTTGGTCCCTACACCCTACTGGGTTTTTATTTTGGAAAAATAGTTTCAGAGCTGTTCAGAGGCAGCTTGTTTTACTCTGTGAACTGAATGTAATGTGAGATTTTCGAAATTAGATTTCACAGTTTTTAAAGCCCACCATAACTGGTGATGGTAAAGGCTGTGGTTCTTTAAGGACAGGGTGAGAGAGAGGAACTTCTCTACTTGTATTTAGAACCAACAGATCTATATTGGGGTGTGCTCATTACACATGTACCCTGGGCCTTAAAAGTATTTATTTGAGATCTTTTGATTAGATATTAGCATTGCCCTCCAGATATCAGCTAGAACAACTAATGAAGAGAAACAACTCCTTTCTTTGGCTCACAGGTACCACTTTCTGTGAATAGTTTACCTATTACAGCACTGCTTTAAGCACAAAGTGTGGTAGGTACACCTGGCTCTCTAATTCTAAAGCCAGATGTCTGGGATCAAAGCCTGGTTCTCCCCCTCATTAGCAACAATGGGCCAGTCTGCTGATATTGTATGTGCCTTGGTTTTCTCAGGGGTTTTAGAACAGTATCTGTATCACAGGGCTCATATGAAGATTAAACGGGAAAGCCCTGGCACACTCTAAGTGCTCAAGAAATATTGGCTATGATCATTTGACTGCATAACAGTGTTGGGGGATGTGGCAGGTACAATCAGCCACTTCATATGCAGAACAGTGTGAGCAAGTGTGACCAACACAGGGCTTGGACACAGGCAGAAACAGACCGCAGAATGATCAAACTTAACTTGAGTGAGGTCACCCAGAACTAAGGATGATTCAAATCCCTTCTCATCTTCAATATTGGATTTATCAGAATATAGTGATTCAGTAATTTCAAATCTGAAATGCTAACAGTAGAACAGAAGCCATCAGGAGAGTCGAAAGGATGGCAGGGTGTCCAATAGCTGAGTGGAGAGACAGCAGAGAAGGCAGGTACCATTTGTATGATTTTGCTTCTGTGAATTCAAGTCAATCACTATTATTCCTAAGCAGTATCTGCTTAGATTCCTGACCTCTAGCTCAAAGCTAATTTGGACTCCACTTTCGCAGAAACAGGGCTATACAGACCTTTATCATGAAAGTTTGCTGAATTCCCTACAAGCAAAAACTTGCTTGGCAGGGAACATTAAATACGAGGTCCAAATTTCATTTTGCTGTGTACAAATCTGAGTATCTCCGACAGAGCCAGAGCTGGTGGAAGCTGGCTGTTAAATCTGCAGGGTGTCATTTCCAGTATGAGCACAGGTTAATGGGAAGACATTTTGATAGACAGGATATTTAAAAATAACTGTATAAGGAATTAAGGTATATAACTCAGAACCTGAAGTCTACTTTGACTAGAAAAGGTAAAGCAAAAGATGGGCATCTTCAAAGTGCAGAGCAGAAACACAATATCTCCAGTTTATTCTTCCTTCCCTTAGGCACTGCTAATGGGGTCCAGTTAAACAAACAAGACAGGATGCCCCTTCCCCTCTGTTGGACCCCAAGTGTGTCCTGTTTGCTCTGCTGAGTGGCTGTCTCAGAGCCCAGGAGGGGCTCCCGGCTGCAGCACCCCCACTTACCAGGAGATGGCGGCTGGAGCTTGGGCTGCTTCTTGGTGTCGCCCGTGCTGAAGACTTCCGGCGGGGGCTCCTCCCCACGCTCGATCTTGCACTCAAAGGCAAACAGGTACTGAATATACTGCTTTTTCAGGGAGCTTGCTGCACTGCTCGAAGTGCCAACATTTAGGTTGGTTGCCAGCTCACGCCACTTCTTGTTTTTATTAACCTAGCCAAAAAAAAAGAAAAGAAAAAGGCAGGATCACTGGTTTGCAGCAGAGTGGCTTGTTTAAAGCCAGGAAACAAAAAAAAGCACTTAATATCTTGGTTTACCTTTTTTTTTTCATTTGCCTCTTTTAACTAATGCTCATTACTCCCACTCAGTAGTGCACAGACAGCATTTACAGTTATAAAACCATTAAGGAACCTGCTGATAGCTACATAAAAAGCATTGCTCGTGGAGATTCTTCTGCCCGGTGCATCTTCTAATGCCTCCGAGTCTGCCAGAGCGGGTGCTGCTTGGAGCCTGCGATTTATCTGAGCAAAGGTGCTCTTGCTCACCCCCATTAAAAAAAAAGGGTGTGTAAAAACTAATTTAAAAAGCAATAACAGAATTATTTTGCAATTTAAGTATTTGAGCCTTAATAAGAAAAACAATGTCTCCTTCCAACAGCCACAAGCTTCCAGAAAGATGAGCCTATAAAATTTCTGTTCATGCCCAGCCTTTCACGTGAGGCTTTCTTGTAGTGTTGGGTGAAGGAGGCCCCAACCAAATGAGCCCAACCTAACAGTCCAGCGGAAGTCATCAACCCTGTCTGAGCTGTGGAGCCACCAGCTAGCTGACATGGCAGCACCAGTGGGCTTGGGAAGGGGCACATAGGACCATCCAGTGTTCCCACTTACACTCAGGATGGAGGGAATACAACTGCAAAAGAAAAAAAAGAAAGGAAGGGAATCCTCAAATGTTATATAAGATTTGAGGAATTGGTTTAACTTTTTGATTAATTCCCAACGGGAACAAGTCACACGAGGCTGACACATAAAGGAAACATGAAGGCCTGCAAATGCTTGGGGAATATTTTGCCTTTAGATGTGTCCTGTATTAAGTAGCATGGGTTAAAGGGACAGTGAGTTTGAATGAAATGTTCAATTTTTGGATTCAAACTTCCTCACAAAGCTCTTTATGTCCATTTACTTAGTATTAAATGGTGCATGAGAAACCAGAGAACACTCTTGGGAATGCTTAGTGCCATTTTTGGTACTGAATGCCAGGCTCCAACGGGCAGGCCTGTGACTGCTTCTGAAACAGCAGGCAGAGCGCTGCCTGGGACACCCTGAAAAGCAAGGCTTTTAGCTGATCCCTCTGGGGCTGCAGCACCTGTTCGAACCACATCTGATGGGGTGTGAGTGACAATGCAGCCAAGCCTCACTGCTGGGAATCACTACTGCATTCAAGCAACTTCATCAGCTAAGCCAGCAGCATCTTGCTCACAGACCCAACCTGGGAGTCCACTTGGCTGAGTGAGGTGTCCTGACGGTTCCTTGCTTCTGTGAGCTGGGTGAAACCCTTCGCTGGCCACCACCCACATCTGGTCACACCTGGTCTGCATCCTGTGATCCCATCTGATTATGCCATCTGGAGTCAAGCTCTAATTGCTTCACTTGGAGGCCTCAGTCTCGGGTGGGAGGAGGCTCCTCAGGGAGGGCTGAGAACAAAAGCCTCTCCTGCACGCCCCTGCAGCCCGGAGACCAGGGTGGGTCCTCAGTGATACCTGTGCATCAGCTGACCTACCTTTGGATAGGGAGGCCCGGAACACCTGAGGCCCGGAGCAGCTCCTTTCACTGGTCTGGGAGGGAGCCCAGGAACTGACAGGTTTTAAATGTTCCCAGGTGCTGCTAATGAACAGCTAGGTCGGAGAACCAAGGGCAGATAAAGGGCATGTGCTTCGCAATCAAACCTGGCCCCACCACCTACCCTGAGAATCCCTGGGCCACAACATTCTTGTACAGTTGGCCTTCCCTGTTCCCTGGTTCTGCATTTGTGAATTCAACCAATTGTGAATTGAAAAGTATTGAAAAAGAAAAAAAAAAAGCACCCCCCACTCTGCCCAAAAGAAAGTTCCAAGAAGCAAAACTTGAACTTGTACCAGCAACTGTTTACATAGCATTACACTGTATTGGGGGGAAGGCAATGGCACCCCACCCCAGTACTTTTGCCTGGAAGATCCCATGGACGGCGGAGCCTGGTAGGCTCCAGTCCGTGGGGTCGCTAAGAGTCGGACACAACTGAGCGACTTCACTTTGACTTTTCACTTTCATACATTGGAGAAGGAAATGGCAACCCACTCCAGTGTTCTTGCCTGGAGAATACCCTCACAGCAGTGAGGCTTGGCTGCATTCACAGGGGAGCCTGGTGAGCTTCCGTCTATGCGGTCGCACAGAGTCGGACACGACTGAGCGACTTCACTTTGACTTTTCACTTTCATACATTGGAGAAGGAAATGGCAACCCACTCCAGTGTTCTTGCCTGGAGAATACCCTCACAGCAGTGAGGCTTGGCTGCATTCACAGGGGAGCCTGGTGAGCTTCCGTCTATGGGGTCGCACAGAGTTGGACACGACTGAAGCGACTTAGCAGCAGCAGCAGCACACTGTATTGGGTATTGTAAGTAACTGAGAGATGATCTGAAGTATATGGGAGGTGGTGTGTAGGTTCCAGAAATAAAGAGGCTGGAGCTCACAGGGTTTCAGTATTTGTGGGGATCCTGGAACCAGTGCTCCGTGGACCCCAGGGGACGACTGTACTTCAATCTGTTACATCTCTTCTTCAGGGCTGACGACTCTGCATTCCATGGGTTGTTGAGAGAGAAGTGACAAGAAAAAGGACAGTGCCCAAGATGCAGTAGGCACTCACCCCTGAAGGCCCTTTTCTCCATTCTACTTTGGGATATGGACACACAAACCCGCCCCAGTGCTAAAAACAGGGCTGTGACGAGGGAAAGGAGAATGTGGCCCCTAGGGTACAGAATGAAGGGGGCAAGTGCAGGGGAGGCATCTGCACAACCCCAAAAGGAGTGCCTCTGGGCATTCTGCACCTGGGTGCCCCCAGCTGTGGGAAAGGACAGCACTGCCCCTCCTGTCACCCAGGTACAGCAGACATGGTTGTAGAAGGATGCCAGTTTTCTTGTTAACTTGCTCTGGATAGAGGGAAACAGCGAATTTGATTTATATCTGATCTAGACATTTAGTCATTTGCAAAACAGTTCTGTTTACCATGAAATTCTAACACAGATTCCACAGAATTCTAGAGCTGTTAGGGACCCTGAAGCAAACACCTAGCTCAAATGTCTCATTTTACAGTTGAGGGTTGAGTCCATATACATGACCTACTGAGGTCACTCTGCAAATGGGTGGCAGATCAGGTTCCCTGACCCTAGTGCAGCCCCCGCCCCCCACCTGCCACATGTGAACATGGATCCAGTAAAGTGACCTTCCCAGAAAAAAAATTTTTTTGTGAGAAAAAAAAAATTCAAGTTTGCATATTCAAAGCTCATCCATAACATCTCCTCATTCAGCTGTTCTCACCTGTGCCAAACCTCCGATCTCTTTGACGCAGACATAGAGTCGGAACAGGTCCAAGGGCTTCTTGCCCACTGCAGGCAGACTTGAGACCGGGGAGCCCCTCTCCTCCATGAAGGTGAGGTAGCGGTCCACCCACAGCTTCCTCTCTGGCTCACTCCCCAGCTCATACACCTTTGTGATCTTTTCCCCAGTGGTGGTGGATGAGCTGGACTTCTAGAGCCCAGGGCAGCATTTGGAGATGGGGCATAAGTGGGCCAAGGGAAATGGAAGAAGGTGAGAAAAAAAGTAATGAGCTACCAAATACAAGAAGAGAAGAAATTTTAAAACTACTGCTATCACACAACAATCAGGAATGAAGGCTACTAGTTCAGGCACAAAGTATACATTTTCTTAATTAAGAATTAACTTTGGCTTTAACTAAAGGGCCCAAACTCCCCCTTTTATATACTTGAAAAACAAAACAGAACAAAAATCTTTTTTACTTTATCAATTTAAGTGTTGAATCCCAGAAGGCAAGACTCCAATGACCCCTCATGTAATTTTTTCTTTTAAAAAAGGGTGCAAGTTCACTGAATGGCCACAATGAGTTTAAAGTTTCAACTGTAATATTATAGAGCCCCCCCTCCTCATTACATAGACGCCTACATTTCCTTGTCAAAACATGAATGACCAATGTATAGCTTTATTAAAACTAAATCATATGGAGGTAGAGCACATATGTGATGTGTGTTGAAAAATACAAGGTAGGTCACATGTCATTGGACCCAGAGGGGTGTGCGCTTTACATTTGAGAGCCTTCTAAATTAATGGCCAGTTACTAGCATTCTCTCAGAATGATCTGCTTTCCTGACTTAAGATTTCTTGAACTTTTCTGTCAAGGTAATTTTAATAGATTTCTTAAGCAACCATGTGTTCATCACAAACACATGTGCTATTTCATACTCCCAGCTTATTTATGAACGTTTACTTTTATGCGCCCATTTGGTTTATACCGACGTTCTAATTCTTGGTCTTTCATTTTTCTAATTTTATATTTGATACTAAAATGTCAGAAGTGGCTGTTTCTGCACACCTGAAGCTCACCCTCTGGATTATGTGATCTGGGAAGGTAATACTTTTTGTTCTAAACAGCTCAACTGTATATTCTCCCTTTCTTTTATGTCTCTGTATTTGTAACAATATTTGTGTACTTGTAGTATCTGCAACTGTGGGATTCTTGTGCAAAATCACTTGTAAATTCTCAATTAAATATTTCCTTGGAATAATAATATATTTCATTTAGTCATGTTTATTTACTAGGTTATCATTTGCAATGTATAGTATTATGTTAGATGAAGTTTTTTAAAACTCTTTTTCATTATATTTAGCTCAACATAATTTTAAACATGTGACCTGAAATGGGGATGGTGAGTTAAATAACGTAACTGTCATTAAGGTTTGATGCTACCTTGTTTAGCAAAGTGATTCCCAATAAAACTAGGGCCTGAGAAAGGATGCTTGAGAATGAAACTAATCAAGCTGATGGGTGGCAGAGGTCCTTCCAATTAACATGTAATTTCCCAAGCTATTTTTGCTAAAATTTTAAGCCTTCAGCTTTAGAATTACTGAAACATAAAATCTTTATATAAAACATATAAAAATGGGTGATACAGCTGATGTAAATAAAAACTGTAGAGTGGCAGGATTAAAAAAAAACTGTGACCTTTTACAATTTATATTGATGAAGCTAAAGAGCAAGTCACCTAACAGTTACTTTAGATAAGAACTTAAAATGTATATACATATTCCTATATATGTCTTATAAATTCATGTATATACCAGAAATATGGAACACATTCCATATCCAAATAAGTTTGTACATTTTATCATATTCTTATGTCCAAGGAGTCTCTGACTAGGGAAAGAAACTATTCTAGTACATCTTATACCACATTCTCATCCTGGGAACATTTCAGAAGCTTTGTCATCATTAATGAGGTAGTTATTAACAAGAGGTTTCTAAATCCTAGTGCTGAAAACCTTTTTGTCTTTATTGGGAGGCACATTGAAAAAATGGACCCAATTTTTTAAAAAAATAAAAATCTGAAGAATCAGAGGAAAAAAGCACTATCACATAAAATCAATTAATGTAACAACAAACCACCACCACCATGAACCTCCCCCTTTTATTTCATCTGTGAAAAATTGAGAGGTTAAAATTTGAGATTCAATGTAAGAATAAGAGATATAAAATCAATCATTTCAATTTATAATTACTCTAAGTGCTCCACCAACATCCTGAATAGAAGAACCAACTGCTATTTCTGGCCTGGTCCTCTCTAAACCCCAAATGTGGAAGGGCTCCAGAACAGTTCATCATGACCCAAGCAATGAGACTGTGGTGTTTGTTCCTATTTATGAAAGGACTGCATTCTCATAAACTGAAATGGATCTAAAGGAATGATTCACTTAGTTTGACTATCCATAGTTTACCTTTTCTTACCATTCTTTGTTAAATGAACTTAAGTTTAACTTCTACATATCTCAATTTGTTCTCATGAAATGAGAAACGTTAATGAAGATAATTGCTTTTAATAGTTTTATTTTTCATAGTTTTTAGATCTTTAAAAATGCACTTTATGGTGCCGTAATGTAGGAAAAGGCATCTTTATGAAAAGAAAGTGGTCAAGCCTCAGTTATGTGTCAGGTCCTAGAAGAGGCCTCCTCTGAGGCCAGCTCCCTGGTCTGAATCATCACAAGTTTTATTTGTCCTTAGTGGCACCTGGCCTCTCAGGGCATCGAGGTGTGTGTCCTGCGTGGGATTAGCTGTCTGCCCTCCACTCTTCTGACCAGACCTTACGTTCCACAGGGCAGGACCTGTGTTGACTTTGAATCAGTGACAGCACACTGAAGGTACTCAGTAGGTATTTATTCTTTAAGTGAATACTCAAATGAATGAGAAAGGTCTGAGAAGTCTGGCACCATCCAAGTATGAATTAACAGCTGATTAAAACAGTCTATAAATAGGCTTTTAGTGAGCAAGATGCTAAGTGAACGTGGACACAGTCTAATAAGACTGAAAGCTGAGAAGGGATTGGCGGACAAGTAACATCTCCATTCCTAGTCTCCAGGTGACACCCCAGCCCATTCCCAAAGTTAGTATCTGGGTGTCCAAACAGAGAAAAATGATACTAAGAAAAACAAAAGCCCTAGGAAGTAAAGACTATACACTTTATCACTGATTAGGCTCAACATGCACTTTTTTTGTTCTCAGACATTAGTTTTGATGTGACCTTTGGATAAATGTCATTTACATTCTACTCATCAACAATGGGCAAAAAAAAAAAAACAAAAAAAACCTAGCCCTACAGGAAGATAGTTAACTTTTCCAGGCCACCAGAACACCTCATTTTGCTTTGATACTGTAAAAATTGTATCTTACTGCATGAAACACTGTCTTGGAGGCAAGAAAAAGAAATGGAGATTGCTGAAAAATTACAGCAAGACATTATTATGATGCCACAAAAGTTTTCCTTGCATATAACTTAATTAAGTCTATAAGTAGACATTTCCTCAAGTCTTTGAGGCAGATTTACATTTCAGCAGTCTTTACCATATGCCTGGTAATATGTGTATATGCATGTGTATGTGCAAATGTTTATTTTTATTGTAGAATGTTTTGTAACAAAACTGTTGGTCCACGGCACACTGTCAAAGCATAGAACATCTTTGTTATTTAGTTCATTCAGGTCTGTTATTAGACAAGCTTTATTAGGAACACTGTGAGGAGCAATTTTAAGTACAATTTAAAGTTGCATCTCAGAAAGAGAAGTTAAATACTCTTCAACATGTATCTGCAGTGATTTGACAGCAGAGATAATCTGAGGTCCTTCATAACAACCTCCTTTCGTTCCCTTCTTGAATGAGCATTTCATTTGAGCGTGGAGTTGTTTTCTCAATACAAAGCAATCTCTAACACCTTCCACTACCTCAAATCACATCCTCCCTTGTTCTCTTTTTCTATGACTGGAGCCAGAAGTATGATTGTAAATTTTTAAGTAAAAAGTGGTTATTTACAGGGAGCAATAATGTATGTAGAACTATATAGAAAAAAGAGGACAGTAATATGTGATTTTAAGTATGATTATGTTACAGTTAGAAAATCAAATCAATAATTCAGTTTATTTTTCTTTCTCATATTTAAGTAGAAGGAAGGGTTTTGATAATAGTTTCCTATGGACTTACTGGATACAGATAATGTGACAATAACTTAAAATATAATAAATATCTCAATCATTCTTTATTATCCAGAAATCAGCAAGATGGAAATTTTAAACATGTAGTATATGGGTCTATTAGAAGTCTTTAAGAAAAATCTTTTTTTTCTCCACTCATGTTTTATTGGTCATCTCTTTATTTTCTAACATCAGTTCCCTACCCTACTTGAAATCCCTCTCTCTCTGAATTTCTCCCCTCTTCCCATTAGCAGACTTAATACTAAATTCCTGTCCATTTTATCTTAAGGTTTTAAAGATATTTTCAACCTCCAAAAATTTCCCCTCTGAGCCAATAAACAAATATTTTTGAAAAGTTATACATGGGGTTCTATTTGTTGACTTGAGAATATTACTGATTCAAAAATGTTTTTTCTTTAATGAAAAGAAAAACCAGAACAGATTATGGGACAACCTCCCTCCCCATGTTGGCTGCCTTCTGAGACTCAAAGCAAATAACACAAAGATATCAGAATTAAGGAGCTGCACTCTCTCTTTCATTAGTTCTGCATAACCCATACTAGAAGCATTTTTTCATTTCATCTTGGTTGTTGAAAAAGCGAAACACATGTCTAGAGAAGAGGTAACAGTGAATATTGCCCTTTCTTCCTCTGAAAAGGAAAATGCTGGTTATAGTAGAGCTCCACATGAATTTTACAAACATTTACTGGAACTACCAAATCTTCAAACCTTTAGCTCTATCTGTTTAAACCAGTGAATGGATAATTAATAGCAGCCTTCTTGTGGGGTTTTGACTAGATTGCCAGATTCTGCAGTTAGAGTCTTCTTCCCTCCAACTTGCTTTTCCTGAGCTGTGCTCTTCAATACATTGTCTTACAAAAATTAGCGTATTAATTAAGCCTTCTTGGCAAGTAATTGCATGTTCAGTTTTTTTTTTTTTAAAGATCTTTTGATTCCCTATATGAATGTAAAATAAAGGTTACTACAGTGCCATTCTTCTTCTTCTTTAATGGCACAGAATTAATTTCTTTAGTAGGAAAATAAAAGCCTAGTTCTACAGATAGAAGAATATTAAGGCAAAAAAAAAATTTCCTTATATACACATTCCCACTTTTTAAAAATATCATATAAAATCAACAATTTTAAGATTCTCAGCATGCTTGCACAGGATGTAAATTTTCTATCTCATATGATTCTAATGTAGGCACATATTAATCTATGAGTAGCATTCCAAATATTCACATATGCTAACATTTCTACAGATTTTGTTATTTTCTGACAACTAGATTGAAACAAAGTAGGGCTATAACATGCTGAACTGTGCACAGAGTGTAGTATTTGTTTTCAAGATATAAGTAGTTGTAACATAAGATGTTTTAGACACAATAGCCCATAAAAGATTTAGTCCAAAGGCCAAACTTATCATTTATTTCATGGCTGCTATTAGTTACCACGTAAATGGACAGTTAACTCATTTTAAAGATCTTCCAGAAGCGCACAATGGGTTAGACATTTAAACAAAATCACTGTGTGAAGGAGTTTGGGCCCAGTAGCACAATCACATGCTTCTTATAGACGCTTCTTTATATCAGTGGTTTCATTATCAGCAATCAACTTACGTTATGATGCATACAAACTTTACTCATTTGTTACTAGTATAATTACGAAGAAAATCCTTTCATGGATAAATTATGAAGAAAAAGTCTTATAAAACAAATTAATAAGCAAGCATTAAAGTAGAATTAATTATCAAAAAAACCCCCCAAAAACCAAAAAAACAAAACAAAACAAAAGACAAAAAACAAAAAACCAGAGCCACTTACAGGGCTTGATGGAGTCTTTGGCCAGCCTGGGCTGCTAATGCTATCACTTTCATCTCCATGAAATGAGGAGATGCTAGCAGAGCTGGGGGACATTGGGGAAGGGACTGGCAGGTTGCCGGGGGTTGGGGGCTGAGAAATACCCTGAGAGCTGTAGCTATCCTGTGGTAGAGGAATAAAAAAAAAAATGACAAAGGTAGGGCAAACTTTATTTAAAATAACAAAAAGCATATCCAGTTTAACAGACTAATTTATATATATAATATATATATATAAAGACATGTACAAACAAACACACAAAACCACACACATATAAACGTATTAAAACAACATTCTTAATTAGTATAACTTGGTAAGTTTGCTGGATGCTGGATAAGACCACTAAGCCACCATGCTTATTCAAGCTTACATGGAATGCTAAGCATGGGTTACCCCTTATGAAAAAGAAAGAAAGAAAAAAAAAAAAAAAGCTGTTCACCTTATTTATCAAATAAGGCAGGAAAGCAAAATATTAAGTATGCTGTTGTTGCTGAGGCGGCCAAAACAGGAAGCTATAAACTGAAGGCAGAGAAAATGGCTGCAAGTATCAAAACCAGGCGAGACCCCTTCCTTCTCCCCACCCCCGAGGTATTTCTCTGGGTGGGCCCTGTCCCTCCGCCCCCTCCCACACCCAGCTAAATGCCATAAGAACTAGTAACTTTCAGATCCACACCATGAAGGGGGTGGGGAAAGAAGACTGCAAATGTGTCGCACAAGATGGAGGCATGCAGAGGAGAAGAAACCAAACGAAAAAAGAGGAGCACACGGCAGCTTCAGCGAGCAGGCCCCACACCACGTGCAGAGGAGAGAGGAGTACCTTCGACTTGCCCTCCGGCTGTGCGCTGCCTTCTTCTTTACCGTCGGCTTTGAGAGGCAGGGGCAGTTTGGATTCACTAGGAGACATCATATCTGCAAGACCCATAGATGCTAATCGAAAACAGGAGAGAGAGTTTAGGATTATATGAGTGACTTGTCAGGCTGTGCTCACTAACACAAGCTACCGAGTGATGGGGCACCCGAATTTCCCTCCAAGGAAGAAAAGTAAAAGAAGGAGAAAGGAACTGTAACTCAGAGAATGCTAATTTCTGCAATCTAAGTAGCAACGGATTCTTGCAATTCTTTCTTATCTTTAGGGGGAGAAAAGCAATCATTTAACTCAAGACCTAGGCCACCGCAAGTCAACTATTATCAATATTATGTTTTCAAAATTATTACAGTTTTAATCATGGAGGTGCAAATAGAAATATGCTCAACGACCAAATTGTTAATTAGGTGTTGGAAGCAAAGGCTGGGTGTGTGTATTTTCACTGGCTGAGTGGAGGATTTACTGCTTTCTTAACTTCCTAAATTCACACAATCCATAGTTCGTAAAATCACTTACCACTTAATACTATTTCACTCAAAAGTCACATCTATTACATATGGCCTAGGCTACAAGGATGGAAGACGGTTGTAACAGATGATTTCAAAAGCAATCATCGAAAGTCATTTGTGAAGGAGAGGATTTCTAATTACTTTGCAATGGGGCTGGTTTCCTGTCATTCTGGGGCATGATGTACACGGATCAGTCCTCAGCTGCAGTTCAAAAGCCCAGGTCAGACACCCACACCAGCTCAAGTCAACCCTGCAATCCCAGGCAAGACTCATCTTCTAGCTCCCGGCTCAGAAATTCAGTCAGGTTCATTTAGGCTATAGAATGAAAGGTTCTCAAAGGTCAACTGATTTTACCTGCAATACTAACAGACAGTTTTAACTTAAAAATATGGGTTTAGCTTTCTTTTTAAAGGAAGAACAGGCTAGAGTAGGGAATCAGTGTAGCTATCCAGGGCATAACTGCTGAATTTCTATAGAACCCCACTGTGCAAACCATCTGCACGGCACTAGGCTGGGAGTGCCACACCACCCAGCTGTGTGAAGAGGCAGAGTGAGAAGTGGAAGGAGAAAGTGAGAGGGGAGAGAATTACGAGCCTTATAAATGAGTGAAAACCAGGAAACATTCCCATTTCAAAAGAAAATAAAACTCGAGGTTTTATGAACAGGACCCATTTCACATTCTGCGAATCAAAGTGCTGGCTCAACCACTGCCATGCACATGCAGCATAATGTGCCAAAAAAAGAAAAAAAAGCTTAAAAAAAAAAAAAGGCTCCACAGATTGCCCACTACAAAATGATTATTGCACATATTCATGTATTACTATGTTTTAGAAAATAATTAGTTTTAATTACAGCAGTGAGAGAGTGAGCAGGGCTCTGGCGAATTAACTGGCAAGCTTGGTGGTGTTAATTTGCTAATATCGTTAGCATCACTGCAGGTTGAGACCAGAGGTCCTGCCAAAAAAGCCGACCCGGCCACGTGCCCGTGAGTTTACATCAGCACACTCAATGATGCACTCTGAAACGCCTGTATTTTCCATGGGCACATTGGCTTGTTTTTCAAAGCCCATTTGCAGCCCAGTCAGCCCTTGAAGTCATCACCACACACACAAATCATAATTGGGATGTTTTTCTTTCTTTCTTTTTTCAAATTACTTTCAATACTTAGACTTTAAGAACTGAAACAAAAAGCTTTTTCAAGTGATGCAGCTGCAGAGAAAAATCTATTGGGATCAGCTAAAAACGTGGTTATTTTTGTGAATGTGTGAAACCTCAAAAAAGCAGCTGAGAGATATTACACCAAGAAGACAGCCTTGTGCAAAGTAGCGGATGGCTTTCCTGCAGCTTTACCTCTTGGGTCTACCAGGATATGAAATTGGGAACATCTTTACATGAAGAAACCCCCTTTTGAGAAGAAGCGAAGAGGAAAAAAAGCAGGGCAAATGTGGAAAGCAGGGTTTCTTTACCAAAGTCCACATGTCCTTGGCTAGCTATTCCCAGAGTGGGCTCAAAGGAACGATAATCACACAATTCCAGAAAAAAGTGGCAAGTCATGGGCATGGGGTTTCTGTTAAGTCCTGCTCCTTCTAAGGTTATAATTGTCAGTATTTATAATAAATTATGCCTGAATATGAGTTTTGAAAAATAGGAATTAGTAATTTCTTAGTAGTTCCTTCTTCATGCATTAAATGTGTTAATGTATACAAAAGTAATTATTTTAAACATAAAGCATTAGGCCAATTATTGAATTATGATAATTAATGACAATTTAGAGTGATTTAAAAATCACACTGAGATGAATATATAAGCATATATAGGGGTTTGAAATTCCCCAAATTTCTTCATTTTCTATTATATATTTTAAAATGGGCATTCAGGGTATGCAAACGTAAGTATTTTTTAAAAATTATTTTGAGAGAAACGTTAAGTACAAAATATAAAGGAACAATTTTACTTTGTATTCCTGCCTTGTGTGACTGTCATATACTCAATTGTGTCTGACTCTTCATGACTCCTCTGTCCATGGAATTTTCCAGGCAATAATACTGGACTGGGTTGCCATTTCCTCCTCCAGGGTATCTTCCCTGGTCCAGGGATCAAACCTGCATCTCCTATGTTTTATTTTACCAAATGGATCA
This sequence comes from Tragelaphus eurycerus, assembly GCA_935064755.1. Lineage (NCBI taxonomy): Eukaryota > Metazoa > Chordata > Mammalia > Artiodactyla > Bovidae > Tragelaphus > Tragelaphus eurycerus. The sequence continues at coordinate 16,165,774 of CAKXYN010000039.1, read as the reverse complement.
TAAGGTCTTTCCTTACTGTGCCTTTTACTGTTCCTTTTGTTAAAAAGTTTATTTTTCACTTCTTACCAGAATTCTCAGTGAATCATTGCAAACAGCCATGTCTCCCAGGGCACTATTTTTTTCTCCTTTTCCAGAAGAGAAAGACCCCCAGTATTATAAGGATGTGTTAAATCAAAGCACTGTTCCTCCTCCTGACATCAGTAATCCCATTTGTAAAGTTCAGACATGAAAAGTGGCAGTAAAGAACCTGTGACTATAGAGAGAGCTGTGTGGGTACTGTATATACATCTCAAGTACTAGCCTCTGGCTTTACCATTGGAATTTAAGAGCTCTTAAAGTATGTATGGGTCAAGGTCCTAAGGCAGCTTTCCCACCCTGGATTTAATATACTCAACAAGAACATAAAAAACATATGGTGTGAGTAAAAGTGAACTTAAACATTCATTCCTACCCTTCCAGCTTCCTTGACTTAGTCTCCCATCACAGCTACAAAATTATTCCCAGAAGATGGTAAAACAGGACCAGAAACACACAAACAGTTCTTTTTCATGGCAAATAAAATACTCTGTAAAATGTTTAACTCCTTGTTTTTGAAAACACAAAAGGCTCTATCTAAGTGTATACACTTGCAGATATTCACTGTTTTTATGTGTAGCCAATACATAGAGAATACAGTTAACACATACAAAGGGTATGAGAAAAGCTCACGAGAAACACTTCTCTCTGGCTGGGTCAGCAGAGCTTTGAAATAATCCCCTGAAACTTCCCTATGCTGACCTGCCTCCAAGAGGGTGGTGCCTGGCCACAGTGACACAAGTCTGATCATTTACTCTCTCAGGTTTATTCGGATGGAAATGTGCTAAGACTTTGTGCAGTGACTTCTGCTGAGGCGAACTTAGAATCACAGATGGTAGATATATTTTCTAGAATTTAGGTGTCTTCTTTAAGGTAATGGTTTATATGTAGATAATTATATGACTAATGATATTATAAAATGAAACATGAATAAGTACAATGTTAACTAACAGCACCAGTATTATATAAGGGTATATTTAATAAGGTTAAACTCGATTTGCAATTTTTCCCATAGTAATACATAATTCTAATCTTTTAGGCCAAATATCTATTTTAAAATCACTTCTTTAGAGGGAAGCAAGCCCCACTGCTTACCATCCCACTTCTCTCTGCATCTGATGGGAGGAGAGAATTGCCACATTCACAGTCACATTGACTCTATTTAAATAATCACTTGCTCACTGACGCTTGTAACAATTTGTCACAGTACACAGGAGAGCTTGTTTTTTGGCCTAGCACACAGTCTACAGGACAACTGTCTGAACTCAGCAAAGAACATGCTGGAATGCTGATTGCATGAGTTGCTAACTGAGGTTCCTAAAACACCACTGGCCATCATTTGTATTATCTGTACTTTATCCAAAAGTGTCCATGGTTGGAGAAAATGTTTTGCTGTTATTACTGGTAATTTATCTCCATGGGCCCAAACTAGGAAGACTGAGGTGGTGATGATCCAAGCCATTTCTGGCGCACCTCTCCGTTCAGTCGCTCAGTCGTGTCTGACTCCTGGCGACCCCATGAACAAGTCTAGACAAGCACAAATCTAGACAAATCAAGTGTACACCTTCAGACCACAACTCTCGTCAGGAGCTGCACTGTAACTGTGGGCTCCTCTGTCATTCCCATGTCCCTCAGAGACTGTAAGGCAGTTAAGCAGATTCACCTGTATCCATCAATAGACCCACAGTAAATGCTAAGTCATCAATTTTCCTTGGATATGCTGGATGATTACTTTCTATCAGGTAACACTTGACTTAATAAGGCTGAAATCAAATCATATAAATGGGTAGAGGAAAATTTAATAAATGCTTAAATTATTAAAAATTCAGTATTTCAAAATGCACAATGCAATAAAAAATATACTACTACTGGGCCATACAAAGACCATGAGGATAAATGGCCTTTCACTGAACATTTCCTCTGTATGAAATAACAAATAGCTGAATTATCTGAATAATACTACTAATAAAAAGAAACCCTCTCTGTGAATCTCCATTAAATTGGTTACTACTCAGGAATACATAAATCTTCTTAGGCAGGGCATCTATTTGTTGTTGGTTATTTTTGTGGCTCTAGGTCCAAAGGAAAAAAGGGAAAAATGAGTGCTGCTAATAGTGGGGAAAATTTATTGTGCAGTTTCAATCCTCTAAAGTAATTTTATTTCAGCAAGCCAGACAAAACACATAATGTCATAACCCAAATACACCATTACCTGGGACGGTGCTGCAAAAGAAAGGGAAAGCTTCTAGCTAACAGTTCAAGCTTTTCACCTTTCATCTTAAATGTAAAAACATCTACCTCACCAGGATGAATGACTGCTTAACATCAGGAAGGGCTATTTTATTTATTTATTTGAAAAGCTTGATTTTCACCAATAGTTTCCATTTTTTCCTCTTCCATAAACTTTTAAGGAGAAGTGAACAGGAATGACACTTAAATTAGGCCCTAGAAACCAACAAACGCTGGACGCTCAGTGGGATGCAAGCCCAGTCTCTAGTTGTCTGTCCTTCCTGATCAAGAGACAACAACTCCTGGGGCGGCCTTTCAAAGATGGAGAGGTTAGAAAGATGGAGGAAGGCAGAGGAAATGAAAAAAGGTTAATAAGTGGGAGCCCAGCCTCTGACTCTCGAGGTTTTCCTAACACATCATAAAGCACTGCAGGAGACACAGCTGGCTGTGCAAAGTTCCAGATTAACTACAGGAGGGCATCCTACCCAAAATGTAGGTGTTAGAAAAAGTTAACAGGTCAGGTGAAATACGTCAGCATTTTCTCATTTAAAGAGCAATGCTCATCATCCCTAGATACTTAGGTGGATTTTAAGGAGGTGGTTCAGGACCTAAGGGGTCTAAGAATGTGGAACATGTGCACAGTTTTAGACATTCTTGTTACTTCCACAAACTGCCAGAACACTCAGTCCACTAATCAGATTAGATTCGCTAAGAATGCAATTATTGAGATCATGGAGTATTCTGAAAAAATTAAGTATCATGAAAAATTTAAAACAAATTGTTAAAAAATGCATGATTTCTCAACAGAGACAGTCTACAAATAGCACTTTAAAAACAACTATTTTCATGTATACATTTAAAGGTTGAGTTTCCCTAAATGCAAAAAAACCAAACTCTCTTTCAAATACCACCTTGTCCTATCCTTCAATCATTTCCTTTGAGGTATGAATTTTAATGCTTATCTCCACCACCAGCAAACAGAGACTACAGACTTTGTCATGGGATCTTCTAATAATGTCCAAAGATAAAGAGACCTTAGTGTATGTAAATACTTTGCAAGCAATCTCCAATGACACTTGAAATACGTCCACATATCACACATATACAGAATGAAAAAAATAATTTACATAAAATGTAGTGTCCCTAAGACTTAACAGATGGAGCAAGTAACCAAGAGAAGCAGTACTTCCCCCCTTTTCACCAAATGATCTGATGGCTCAGGTTGCTCCTACACTCTCAGGAGTGCAAATGAGAGGCGAAGAGGGAGGGGGAGAGCAGCCCTTGGAAGCAGGAAGCTGCCAAGGTTACCTGTTGAGCTGTTCACCATATTGGGCGTCATGCTGTAGGGGGGCGCCTGGGTGTTCATTAGCCCAGAGCTGTTGTTCATGGGCTGGCTGTAGGGCGAGCTGGAAGCCATGAGTCCACTCTGATTCATGCCGGGAAAGCCGCCTTGCCTACATGAAGAGAAAGCACATGCATACGTATACTGACCACGCACAGGAGCTGCAGTTTACCCGGCAGTCATTTCTCACTGTGGCAGTCATTATGTAAGGGGTAGGGCTGTTATTTTTCTTCTTCACTTAAAATAATTTATTTCCTGAAGCAAAAGACTGAACTCTGCTGCTCAGTAATTATTTAATGCACCATGTAAAAATTCCAAATAATATAAGTTCCACAAATAATCATGTCAGATGTTCCAGGTTATAATTTATAGAGAGGAATATGAAAAGGAAAGGGGGAACTTGAAATAAGAACAGGAATTACAAAAGCAAGCAAAATTAATTTCTAACATTTAATAAGATTTGACTCTTCATTAACATGACTGAATACCCTTGCATAAAAAACCAAAAGTCAAGAAATAAAAAGCATATGGGCAGTGTGAAAATGTTTAAAAATTTTTTACTTTGACCTAAATTTTCTGATATATTGAATACTGGAGAAAGAAACTCCAAAACTCCCTTTAACATGTGCAATTAGGTACTATTAAAAACACATCAATTTCCCTATATTAAAATTACGCAGTAAACATCAGACTTCCATTTCTTTTTGTAGAACTTCAAGATTGCCAGGAGAAATACCAAAAACCTCAGATATGCAGATGATACCACTCTAATGCAGAATGTGAAGAGGAATTAAAGAGCTTCTTGATGAGGGTAAAAGAGGAGAGGCAAAACGCTGGCTTAAAACTCAACATTCAAAAAACTAAGATCATGGCATCTGGTCCTATAATGGGTTTGAAAAAGTGGAAGCAGTGACACATTTTATTTTCGTGGACTTCAGAATCACTGCAGATTGTGACTGCAGCCCTGATATTAAAAGACCCTTGCTCCTTGCAAGGAAAGTTATGACTAAACTAAACAGAGTATTAAAAAGCAGAGACATCACTTTGCCAACAAAGGTCTGTCCGTATAGTCAAAGCTATAGTTTTTCCAGTAGTCATGTATGGATGTGAGAGTTGGACCATAAAGACGGCTGAGCTGAAGAACTGATGCTATTGAACTATGGTGCTGGAGAAGACCCTTGAGAGTCCTTGGACTGCAGGAAGATCAAACCAGTCAATCCTAAAGGAAATCAGTCCTGAATATTTATTGGAAGGACGGAAGTTGAAGCTCTGTGCACCTGAGGCAAAGAGCCAACTCACTGGAAAAGACCCTGATGCTGGGAAAGATTGAAGGCAGGAGGAGGCAGCGACCAAGGATGAGATGGTTGGATGGCATCAATCACTCAATGGACATGGGTTTGAGCAAACCTATGGAGATAGTGAAGGAGAGGAAAGCCTGGCGTGCTTCAAATTCTATGGGGTTTCAAAGAGTTAAACGTGGCATGTTGTGACTGAACAACAACAAAGGAGTTTTTATACTGAAGGTAAGTAACCCAACAGGCTCCCAGTCAACCCTGCCTAAACTGCTGTGCAGACTCATTTTTATAGTGACTTAGTTTTGTGCCTATGCTCTGAGAAAGACAAAGTTATCTTAAATCCTGCAAAGAGGAAAAGGGTATTCTTTGAAACAAAGGAGACAACTGTCACACAATGTCATTCCTCTAACTGCTGGTAATGAGACAGGGAAAGATAGAGGGAGAGGTTTGAACAGCACGGTGGTTTAATTTTCCCAGGAAAATTACGATACAGAAAGAAAGATAATGGCAATACTGCAAAATCTTGCAAAGACTCCACTGTTGGTAGTCAAGCTTTTCTTATGTAAATAGTACACTTAAAAAAAAAAACTTATCAAAGTTTTGGCTACTAACATTTACTCTAAGGAGTAAAGCTGATAGGAGGGCTAAAAATGCTGAGAGTGAAAAAGCTGGCTTAAAACTCAACATTTAAAAAAACGAAGATCATGGCATCTGGTCCCATCACTTCATGGCAAAAGATGGGGAAACAATGGAAACAGTGACAGATTTTATTTTCTTGGGCTCCAAAATCACTGCAGATGGTGACTACAGCCATGAAATTAAAAGTCGCTTGTTCCCTAAAAGAAAAGTTATGACCATCCTAGACAGCATATTAAAAAGCAGAGACATTACTTTGCCGACAAAGGCCCATACAATCAAAGTTACAGTTTTCCCAGTAGTCATGCATGGATGTGAGAATTGCACCATAAAGAAAGCTGAGTGCCAAAGAATTGATGCTTCTGAACTATGGTGTTGGAGAAGACTCTTGAAAGTCTCTTGGATTGCAAGGAGATCCAACCAGTCCATCCTAAAGGAAATCAGTCCTGAATATTCATTAGAAGGACTGATGCTGAAGCTGATGCAAAGAACTGACGCATTGGAAAAGACCCTGATGCTGGGAAAGAAGGCGGGAGGGGAAGGGGACGAGAGGATGAGATGGTTGGATGGTATCACTGACTCGATGGACATGAGTTTGAGCAAGCTCTGGGAGTTGGTGATGGACAGGGAGGCCTGGTGTGCTACAGTCTATGGCATTGCAGAGTCAAACATGACTGAGGGACTGAACTGAAAAATGCACAGACATCTGGCTTATTTGTTCCAAATTAATTATGATTACAACCCCCTCCACCTCCATTAAACTGTCATTTTGTGGTTCTTAATGCATAACAGTAAAAAAAAAATTTAAGAATTACTTAAGAAATTAACATAGGTCATTAAAAAATACTATTCTTTAAGTGCAGCTATTTTCAATGGATTCAACTTTCTGCTTGGTAGAAGTTCAAACTTCACCTAGCTGAATATTCAAAGTATCAAGGGTTTGAGTGGTTTTTTTCTTTACCAACCATTCAGAGAAATTCTACACAAACTAACTTAATGATGGCTTGGAAAGAATATTCTAGAGGGCTGAAAGGCTAATGTGAGTGTGGCTCTGGGAGGAAGGAGTGTTATTTCTGCCCTGAATTCTCAGCTCACCTAAGTCCCCCTGAAGGTGGTAGGGATTAGACTGCAGGTCATTAGAATATGTCTAAGACCACCTGATGGTTTCCAATTCATCTCTAAGTTGTCAAATACTTACAAATACACTGCCCAGATAGCTTCTTCCTCGTAGCTCAGAGGTTAAAGCGTCTGCCTGCAATGCAGGAGACCTGGGTTTGATCCCTGGGGGGAAGATCCCCTGGAGAAGGAAATGGCAACCCACTCCAGTATTCTTGCCTGGAGAATCCCATGGACGGAGGAGCCTGGTGGGCTACAGTCAACGGGGTCACAAAAAATAGGACACGAATGAACGACTTCACTTTCACACTGCCCAGAAGCTATGAACATATCTATATACAGTTAGGGTTTTAAACATCAACAATATAGATTACTGGCATTAACTTTAGTATCTTAGGTTCTCTTCTCAGGTGTTTTCATTCAACATGACTATTTAACATTTATGTAACTGTTTCACAAGAAAACAAGTAGCATCTGTTGGGATCATTCTCTCTTAGCTGATAAACCACATGAAGAGCATCCTTGACTTATGAACAGGCTGTGTTTTCTGGAGACTACTTCCAAGTCAGGGACTGCTTTCAAGTTTCAGCCAACTTTCCCCGTCCTTCAAAATCCAGGTTGAGGGGTCACCTCCTCTACGAAGGCCTTCCTTATTCCCTGACCTGGAAGCTCTGCCTTCTCCAGACTCTGTGCCTTTTATAGCTTTATAGCTTTTGCACTTTCTTTTGTATATTAACATAATTTAGGTTCATGTCTTGGCTCTTCTAGTATATGCCTCTTGAGAAGTACAAATAAGCACATCACAGCTACTAAAAAGTATTTATAATATGAATGAATTGACAGAAAACGTTTTTATCATTGTGAATGGGCATTTGGATAGATGACTACCTTTTCAAGCTTCCACCAAATTTAGTTTCACATTTGGTGAAACTAACATGTGTATGAAACTCACAGTTCCTTAGGCACACTTGTTTACAACTGAGGTGGAAAAAAAGAATCAGAGTATAAAATCCACCAGGTAGATGGTTAAATTAAGTAACCTCAAAGGCCCAATTCTAACCTATGATTTCTCCCCCAAGTCTGCATCTTCCATCACCATAAGATGATGAAAGTGCACATTAACAGGTTTTAAAAATAACAAAAAGTTCAAGATTTAAAGGTCCGTGCAGTGGATGTCAGTTGCTGGTTACAACGGTCCTCGATGAAACTACGCCTCTGGCTGTAAAGGTCAGACTGAAAAGCCAGGGCTCTTGACTCTGTCACTAGTGACACCATCCACTGTCACTGGGATCCAGGAGGAAAGCTCTCAGCCCAGTTCTTCCATATGAACATGGAGGAACTGATAATGATGATAAATGTTAGTAATTTATTAAGTACTGACAAATATGCCCAGCATGATTTCTAGGTACTTTATACATGTAATTTTTTAAGTTCCTGGAGGAAAGAAGGGAGCATTATGGTCACATACAGAGCAAGAAAATAAGGATCGGAGAGATTAAACAACTTGCCTGAAGACACAGAGCTAGTAAGTGGCAGAAGGAGATGCCCCCAAGCCTGCTGCTCGCAGACCACTATACTATATATCCTCTCTCAGGGCCCCCTAGCACGGCAGACTCTCCATGGGACAAGGCAGCCTGCTGTGTACCTTCCTTGCATCTATCACACTTCTCTTTTGTTGGATTGCTGCTGTTGTTATTCAGTTGCTCAGTAATGTCCAACTCTTTGCGACCCCATGGACTTGTAGGATGCCAGGCTTCCTTGTCCTTCCTTCACTATCTCCTGGAGTTTGCTCAAACTCATGTCCATTGAGTTGGTGATGTCATTTAACCATCTCATCCTCTGCCGCCCTCTTTTGTTGTAGGAAGAGACAAACCAGAGCGGTGCTTTTCTCTGGGTTCCTGGAGGGCTCACTCAATGAGGTGGACACAGTGAGAGGTGGTGGAAGTGGAAGGATCAACCCCTGGACACTGACCTCGAGGAAGGCACTTATCCTGGGGGCTACAGGCCTCCTGGGTGGTATCCAAGCAGGAAGGAGCTGAGAGAGAAACGAGCCCTCCCAGGAGAGCAGGGCATTCGTGCTCATGAGTACACATTTGGCCACCTGTCTAAGTCGGGGAGAGAGCCAGTCTGTCATCATCACAGAAGAAATCCTATTCATGACTGCTCTGGAAACTACCGCCAAGACTATTGGTAATTTTGGACAAGCAAAATGGGCTTTATACTAAAAAAGAGCTTTCAATGGCCTCTGTTGAATTTTGGAAATGGAGACAATTTGTTTTTTGGAAGCAAACAGAAGATGGTGGCCTCTCTGATTAGGCTGAGTGCTCCAACTACTGTGGAGCCACCGACAAGAGCATTTCCAGGGCTCGGGACAAAAAGCTAACGTGGCTGGGCCACTGACCACTTCCAGGACCGGAGGCAGTGCTCACGGACTTCCAGCTCTTTCTGACACTGCAACATCTGGAGTGCTTCGAACAGAATCAGGAGCTCAAAGCAGTCACCAGACAGTTCCTTTTTTTCAAAAGGAAACAAGAACAACAAAACAAAAACAGCTGAAAATACAAACTCACACGAGGGAAACATTTTCAACATAAAATGCTGCCCAAATGGAAGAGCAAAGGGCCCCAACCTTGATCTTCGGGTGTGTGAACTGCTGGGCTGCGGTTTCTAGTGGGTATACGGGCTCAGATGGTTTTTATCATGAATGATGCTCTCCTGATGCCATAGATTCGTTACCCACAATGGTTGTGGCAGTGACATCTGAGAAGGGTGGGCTGATAAACACCTGAAAATAACTTTTTGTTGCTGTTATGCTGCTGAGGCGGCTCTTGGTCTGCGTCCTGTGAAAATGACTGTTGGTGGCTCCACAAACCGCAAGGCACTTACTACATGGCCCTGTGCTGGTGGGGCCAGGGTACAGCCCGGCATGACCCCCTAGTCTGGAAGTGTCGAGATGTGATGGGCGGGGCTGTCATTTAGAAGCGTGGACTTGCAGAATGAACCAAAGGAACTTTAATCAGTCTTCAGCTGGGACTAGACCTAGGTGTCTAAGATCTGTCATTCCATGATAAGAAGGAGGTCATCACATCGAGAATAATTCAGACACAGAGCCTGCCCGTTTGCACTTCCATCCAGCACTGTTCCTCCCTATTCCTCAGTCTACACACACACCAGCAGGTTTTCACAGATCCTCCTTTTATTCACATGGGAGATTTCTCAGACATGACACATAGATCTGCCAATAATGAGCTGGCTCTGTGGGGAAAATCCCAGAAGCAAACACAGATTTTTAAAGTGACCATTTCCAATGGTTCACTGTGAAAACAGAAAGGAGAACACAGCTTCCCACTACAGTCTGAATTTAGCAGGTGAAATATAAGAAATCAATACAGAGTAACCACACATTTCTAAATATCTCTTTTTAAAGTCAACTACAATAAAATGTAAAGTAAAATAAAGTCTGTAGATGATTCTGGTGTTGGGCAGACAGAGGGCTTCCTTTGTTGCTCAGTTGGCAAAGAATCTCTAATGCAGGAGACCTGGGTTTGATTCCTGGGTCAGGGAGATTCCCCTGGAGAAGGAAATGGCAACCCACTCCAGTATTTTGGCCTGGAGAATCCCATGGACAAAGGAGTCTAGTGGGCTATAGTCCATGGGGTAGCAAGAGTTGCACATGAGTTAGCAACCAACCCACCAGGGGCAGACAGAAGTATGCTGGAAACAGACACCTTGTGAGTGATGTCACTGTAAAGCCCCAGTGGCAAAGACACATGGACGGAAGCGTCACTCTGAAAGGTTCCGGCACTGGAGGCACCATTCCCGAGTCATGCTCAAAAAGAGCATGCTTTACTGGAGAACAGCATGACCACCAAATGCATGGATCTTTCTCTATATGAACTGTCACCACGGACTTAGTTTAAGTTATGAAGTCAGAAACACAGCTTAACTTATAAAGCAAGAAAAGACTGCTTACTGAAAAAATAAATGAGACTAACACTGAAATTTAGGGGATTTTCTCACTTAAAACCCAAAGCTATCAGAACTGAGAACATTAAACTCTGAAAAGCCCAATTTCAGCAGTTTATCCTTGGAGAGCTCCTACTGCATACACAATATCACACAGGATGCCCTATTTCAATTGTTTTATAAAGAAACAGTTTGCAAGTACGTCTCCAGACCACTGGTGAAACAGACTTGCAACCTAAGTTACACAGCAGCTCTTCCAAAGCAATACCAAGAGGGACACACTGAGTCAAGATTAGAGTAAGTCCTCTGCATATGAACCTTCAAGTTGCAAACTTTCAAAGATGTGAACGTGTGGGCCATCAACATAAGGCATGAGTGAAAATGCAGCTTGGACTTACAAACGTACTTTGTTGGATTTATGAACCAACTGGACTTATGAACACCCTCTTGAAACGGAACTAGTTCATATGTAGTGGGCTTACTGTATTCTAAATCTAATATCTGAAGAGTGAAAATCACTAGCTCTGCCCCCAAAACAACACAATCAGAAGGAAAGCAAAAGGTGTCTAAGCTTTAGCCCACTTTTGGTGTGGCTAATCCATGAATACACCTGTCACAACAAACACAACTACAGTTCTAGGGGTGATATCATGTTGTAACCCCAACAAGCCAGGTGCTCTGGCTAGCAATCAACCCTGTGAAGGTGAAGTGGCATGGACACTGAGACGAAGAACAAAGGCGAGTGCTGATGACTTAACAGACTGCAGGCTCCTGCGAAGATGCACAGCCACATGCTACTCTTAATAAAACTATTGTACCCTTTTCACTCAGGAAGACATGCTATTAACACAATAACAAAATTAATCAGAAATGCCGTGTAGTTGACAGTTACAGTCATGTGTTCACGATGGGTGTGGGAGGGGAAGGGAGGAAGGAGCACACCAGTGGGCCCGGAAAAAGGCAAACAGAAGTCAGGCCACCAGAGCCGGGAGTGGCCAATAGCAAGCACACTGGGTGGATCATGGGGAAGCGTGTGCACTGGGGGCACTTCAGTTCAGTTCAGTCGCTCAGTTGTGTCAGACTCTTTGTGACCCCATGAACTGCAGCACGCCAGGCCTCCCTGTCCATCATCAGCTCCCGGAGGTCACTCAGACTCACATCCATCGAGTCAGTGATGCCATCCAGCCATCTCATCCTCTGTCATCCCCTTCTCCTCCTGCCCCCAATCCCTCCCAGCATCAGAGTCTTCTCCAATGAGTCAGCTCTTCCCATGAGGTGGCCAAAGGACAGGAGTTTCAGCTTGAGCATCATTCCTTCCAAAGAAATCCCAGGGCTGATCTCCTTCAGAATGGACTGGTTGGATCTCCTTGTAGTCTAAGGGACTCTCAAGAGTCTTCTCCAACACTACAGTTCAAAAGCATCAATTCTTCAGCACTCAGCTTTCTTCACAGTCCAACTCTCACATCCATACATGACCACTGGAAAAACCATAGCCTTGACTAGATGGACTTTTGTTGGCAAAGTAATGTCTCCGCTTTTCAATATACTATCTAGGTTGGTCATAACTTTTCTTCCAAGGAGTAAGCGTCTTTTAATTTCATGGCTGCACGGACGCAAACAGTTTCACTGAGAGGTGAAGGAGAAAGGCAGGGAAGGCAGGAGGAGCGCCTTAGGCATCTACAGGCCCATCTGAGGAGGTCAGGGCGTGTTCCGAGGAAGGGATACGTGGCCTGAGCCTTAGGCCTGGACAGGCCCACCTGAGGGGGTTAGAGTGTGTTCCCTGAGGAAGGGATATGGGGCCCGAGCCTCTCCTTAGGTGAGATCTGAGGGATGGAATGGGACTTAATCAGGTGACAGAGGAGAGGAGAGAAGACAGACGAGAAGGAGGAAAGGGCCAGGTCACACGAGGCTTTAGTTCTTTTGCCTGTACCCTCAGAGGAGCTGACAGAGGTTAGGGGTTTTAACTGGGAGAAATGGCAGAAAAGGATGTGTATTTCAGAGGCATGGTCCTTTGCGGGCACACCTGAGGCAGAAGGAGTGAACACAGGGCAACAAGTGTGAGGCTCTCATGAGAGTCTAGGTAAGAAAAGGCGGTGTGTGGAGCTGGGCTGAGTGGGGAGTAAAAAGAGGCTGAGCGTTACCTTAGAGGTAACCTGGCAGTACCTGGTGATGAGTCAGAAGCTGGGGGGAAAGAAACGGTGGCTGAGACGTCTCCTGGCTGCAAGAAGGGCAGGTGTAGGGCAGCTGCTATGAGGGAAGACGACAGGGGACAGGAGCTGGGCCCTGGACACGTGGGGTCTGAGCGGCCCTGAGCTGCCCGAGGCAATGGCCAAGAGGCAGCTAGAGACGCAAGTCTGGAAAGCTGAGGGTGAGTCCCTTCATTCATTTGTCCTTCCACCCTAGGCAGGGACGCCCTTTACAAGGCATCTTGATCTGTTTTCTAAGGTCTTCCTCTTGTTGTGAACATGATTCTCTTTCTAAGGCAGCTTGTTCCCTTAAGAGAGAACTGAAATGGGTATGATGCCAGCAACAAACTGGTTAGAGCAACTGTCATCAGTCATTTCCCGGATATGAATTAATAACCCCCCAAACCCTTTGGTAATTGACACATTTAAGTTCTTTTCTTTTAAGGGTGGGCAAAGAGGAATGTAATAACATTCAACATCTCTATGAAGAAGGCCCTTCCAGTAGAGGGGGTGATGATGGTTAGCCTGTTCTCCAGAACCGTCTTTGGTGAGTGCATGTTTGCAGGTAACTCTTCCGAGCGCAACTTTTCCTATGCAGGTCTCTGCCACGGGCTTGTGTAACACGGCGGTGCCCACAGGGCCTGCCTGTGCCTGAAGTGTTCCTCCTGCCCGTCTCCACTTGGCTCCTTCACCCCGCATCTCAGTGAAGTTGTTATGATCAAGCATGGAGGGATCCCACATATGCCATCCTGAACTTTCTAAAAGCCCACATCAGAAAGTTTGTTTCCCTTTTTGTTAACTACTCTGTGCAGACTTCTCAGAGGGCTCCAATCTGTTATCAGTCCTGTTCCTGGCACTCACTAGAAAATGCCACCAGCCATGCAATTTGGAGATTTAGTACTTCCTTTTTGTCTCAGTGTAGGTAACTAGTTTCAATTGTTCGTAAAGCTGCTGACTGGTCTTCACCTTGTTTCTGCAAAGCAGCCAGGAGAACAAATAGAGCTCCAGGCTTTTGAAGTGAGAGACTTCCTTGTCGGGGTGTGAAGAAAATGCAAAAACTCTCTGGCTGCCTGAAGTTTGGTAATTGATAACTAAGAATGTTCTCTTCATCTCAAAGTTGATTTTGGTTTGTTCAGCCCATTGTTATGTTTTTATGCAATGTTTACTGGCAATCATAAAAAAACGACTACAAGTCTCCCTTTTGAAGATGCTACATTCAGAGATTTTGACATCAATGCTTCTCTCAAGGGCAAGTGTGAGTTGGACTATAAAGAAAGCTGAGCACCGAAGAATTGATGCTTTTGAACTGTGGTGTTGGAGAAGACTCGAGAGTCCCTTAGACAGCAAGGAGATCCAATGATCCCATTCTAAAGGAAATCAGTCCTGAATATTCATTGGAAAGACCGATGCTGAAGCTGAAATTCCAATACTTTTGCCACCTGATGCGAAGAACTGACGCATCTGAAAAGACCCTGATGCTGGCAAAGATTGAAGGTGGGAGGAGAAGGGGACGACAGAGGACGAGATGGTTGGATGGCATCACTGACTCAATGGACGTGAGTTTAAATAAGCTCTGGGAGTTGGTGATGGACAGGGTGGCCTGACATGCTGCAGTCCATGGGGTCACAAAGAGTTGGACACGACTGAGTGACTGGACTGAACTGAACTGAAGTGCAGGGTGTTAAGAACGCCACAGGGGGCAGCACTGGGCCCCAAACCTGACTTTCCTGGAGCAAGAGGTGACCCCAGACCTTTGTGGATGCTGGCACCTGTGACTTCCAACCAGCCTCTAATAAGCCATAACTGGTGCACAGTTCCCTTGTTTAGTAAAAATGGGATCTTTTGAACCTTGTGAAAGAAAAAATGAGTTGCCACTGATGTTCCCCATAGAAAGAAAAAAGTGCCCTGTTCTAACTGCATGATATTCAAGATCTTTGTTTTAAGAAAGTTTATCTTGAGATCATAATACCATTCAAGATCTCCAATAACTTATAAAGGGGACTATTCTTTGTCAGTGACAGGAGTTCCCAGCCTCATACCAAGACACGCCCTGCATGTGTACAAGCCATAAGGGGGAGAGAGCTGACACAGGAATGGGGCTCCTTGGAGGTACGGGAACCTCGTACACAGGGACCAAACCAGCATGACAGGTACTGAGGAGCCAATTAGTAGCTGGAAACGAGCTGACCCGTGTACCGTTTTGGGAGGGAACAACCAAGAGGGCACAAATCTCATGCATATTCAGACTTTTTAGACCCTAACAGGCCATTCTTAAGACTTCTTAGACCCCAATGGACCATTCTTAGACTTCTTAGACTCTAGTGGACCAGTCTGTTGGCTGAAAAACAAACAGAATTTGAGTCCTGAGATCTGCATTTCATATGCTTTACTACAGCAACACTAAAAGCCTCTAATGAGGAATGCACTTGTCCAGGGCTGCAGTGTCAGGAAACATCAACACTACAAAGTTACTTAATTTGTTTGGGTGAAACACTATTCAAAATTAGGGTAAAAATGTGGCAGGAAAGGCCTGGCAGCTGAGCAAAACTATAGTTCTTTAAGTTTGTCCCACCTGCTCAAAGAAGCAGGAGAGGCAGGATCCAGCAAGTTCCTCCCAGTAGGTTTTTAACAGTCAAAACCATTCCAGTAAGAGTTAACAGGGGACAAAATCTTATGTGTGCTCAGTCATGTCTGACTCTTTGTGACTCCATGAACTGTAGTCTGCCAGGCTCCTCTTGCCCATGGAATTTTTCAGGCAAGACTACCGGAGTGGGCTGCCATTCATATTCCAGGAGATCTTCCCAATCCAGGGATTGAATCCGCATCTCTTACATCTCCTGTAATGGGAGGCAGATTCTTTACCAATGGCACCACCTTACGGTTGGGTATTTTAATCTATACAATGGAAATGGAGCTCAAAATAAGAATGAAGGTCAAGATCAGTACAGCTGCAGGAGTTGCTCCCACAGCCTCGCTGCTACCAGCTGAGAGGTGCTCTGAGCTGTCAGAGAATCCAGCCTCCTCTCCACCTATGATCTTCACACGGTCACCCGCGACACCTCCCCTGCCCTAGACTGGATCACATCTTCTTCATCACTTATAAACTCTTCCTGTTGCCTTCAGTCCAAAACTCTGTTGAGGTTATGAGATTTCAGGCTGGCAACCACGTGACACTTCTGGGTTTCAGCCTGAGAGCCCTGCAGGTTGGGGCTGAGGTCAGCAGTACTACCTGACATATTTGTGATCACTCAACAGCCGCACCTGAACAACTCTGAATACTGGGACTGACAGGGCTCTATTGCTGAATTTTTCATGGGTGGACTGCAGTGCTGATTCCAGATATGCTAATCTGTTTGTCTGGTGTCAGATCAGATCAGATCAGATCAGTCGCTCAGTCGTGTCCGACTCTTTGCGACCCCATGAACCGCAGCACGCCAGGCCTCCCTATCTATCACCAGCTCCCGGAGGTCACTCAGACTCGCATCCATCGAGTCAGTGATGCCATCCAGCCATCTCATCCTCTGTCGTCCCCTTCTCCTCCTGCCCTCAATCCCTCCCAGCATCAGAGTCTTCTCCAATGAGTCAACTCTTCGCATGAGGTGGCCAAAATACTGGAGTTTCAGCTTTAGCATCATTCCTTCCAAAGAAATCCCAGGGCTGATCTCCTTCAGAATGGACTGGTTGGATCTTCTTGCAGTCCAAGGGACTCTCAAGAGTCTTCTCCAACACCACAGTTCAAAAGCATCAATTCTTCGGTGCTCAGCCTTCTTCACAGTCCAGCTCTCACATCCATACATGACCACAGGAAAGACCATAGCCTTGACTAGGCGAACCTTTGTTGGTAAAGTAATGTCTCTGCTTTTGAATATGCTATCCAGGTTGGTCATAACTTTCCTTCCAAGGAGCAAGCGTCTTTTAATTTCATGGCTGGTGTAAGTATGTGGTATGTGGAGGCAGAGATGTCATGAAGCTCATGAGGTCAGACACGAAGACAAGTTGCCTGGATGAGTGAAGAGGGGCATGAGCTCCACTGATGGGAGAGCCATCTGGTTAGTAAGAGCCCAATCCAGTACACATGCCACTGTGAGCTTGCTTAGGCAGCAAGGATGGCACCCTGTAAGAGGTTCAGACTGGGACACGGACAGGAGACCTTCTGAGAAAGCAGGTCTAGGTATGGAGGGGAGCTTAGAATATCAGAGTATCAGGAAGCTACTGTTACCTGAGAGGATACTCAGAGGTAGAAAATGAGACAAAAGATCGCCTAAGCCTGAGTTAAGATATCAGGTCTATGTAAACATTAGTCTCTCCAAATTCTACCTAGTGTCCCCAGCTCTGGTCCAGGTTTGTCTTCAGCCAGTGTCTACCAGGTACAAAGCACAGGTCATCTGAGCTTGGGCTTGTCCTGTCTCCTCCCTCTGTGTTTTTCATTAGGGCTCTTCAGCTGTGGGAATTTCTAAAGGAGGCCCCAGAACTGTGCTGGTCCCCAAACCAGGATCCCCCAGTTTACAACAATAAATAGGCTCCCGAGTCTCACTGATGTAAGACTGGGGCGAGGGTGTGTGTTTTTATTTAAAAACCTCTCTAGATAATATCCAGTCATTTAAGGAACTTCACAGACTCTAATCTATTAAAAGGTTTGCTGTACATTTCATACTTTGATTCCTTGGATCTCATTAAACTTTAATGAGATCTTGGTCTTTTAAGAAATGTGTTTTACTGATTTTTTTTTTAATTTGAAGACTAATAAATGTAGTTTATGGCTGCCATAGTTATTCTGAAATGGAAAGATTTGTTTGAAATCATAATCTTAAAATACCAACATAGTAATATTCATTCAAATTCTGAATTTTGAAAGAAAAAAGGAGCTAAAAATGAAAGCATGTTTAGGTGTTAAAGCAAAGGCTTATATTTAATTGCAAAAATTAAAGCTCTATTTAAGTCTTTGAAATCTTTTTGCTTTGTCTTTCAATAACATGGCTTTTCAGATCATAGCTATTACTTTAAAACCTAACTGGCCAAAATCCAAAGGGCTAAATTCTTAGTTAACACAAATCACTCAGAGCTCTTCAAGCCCAATATAGCTGGGGCCTGACACACATACGTTTCTTTCCCTTCTCTTTGACACATTAATGCACTATCTCCATTACTATGTTTCCACATCAGTGGCTCCTTGCCCATCAGCAGAACTGCGTCACACTGCCTTCAAGGAAATAATAGAGAAAAAGTGCCTTGCTGGCAAATAGCAACAGGGAAAATGAATTATAAATACACCTCACTAAAGAATAGTTGCTGGAAGGTGTGTGCATGTGTGTGTGTGCACATGCACAGAAGACAGACATAAGCGCCTACGGAGGCCCACAAGGACACACCAACCTGCCTGGGTGTGTGTGTGCCGTTTCCAGGCAGAGAAACCACTGCTGAGACTCTCACAGAACAGTCAGCCATACCAACACCAATAGTTAGGCTGCTACTAATCCAGCTTCCAAGACTTCATGAAATTTATTCACCTTGTTAAAGAGTGGCTAAGACTGAAAAACAGTATTAATTAAAATCTCTAATCTTCTACTTTACTAAAAACAAAAGCATTTAAATTTCAGTTATCTGATCTTTCAGTATGACTTAAGAATTAAAATGTAGGTCTCCAGACTCAGGGTTGTGATATCCAGAATAACAATTCCTTTTAGATAGGAGAAATGAGACTTTTCAAACTGACTCATTTTTGCTCCCTTTTAAAAACAAACAAACAAACAAACAAAAAACTAAGCAGTCTAAGAGTTTTCCTCCATCTGATATTCAGTTAGTCCACTGGGGAGTTTCTCAGGGACAGAAAAGGATGACAGATATGGCTTGTAACAGCATCATGAAAATGTATGCATTCGTAAAAATGCCAACTTCTGTTTCTATTCTTGTATGGCTCAGAATTCTTACTTCAACAGCTACACTCCAGTCTCAAGAATAAATGCAAAATGTTAAAGTGTAATTGGCAGCAATCAAAGGGTGAAAAGGATAGAAATTCAAGCCCAATTGTGTGCCACCAAGTAAACTGTCACTCCATCTCATGAAGTATGTGGCTCCAGAAACAAACTCCCTGTGACGCACAGGGAGTCTGCATGGGGAGCAGCAGAGCACTGCCTTCCTTCCAGGCACAACAGAGCCTCTGATGAAGACAAGTAGTCCATACCTTGACACATAAAGTTGGGTCGCCAGTAAGACACTGATGAATATCTGCTTTCTAATAGTAGATCTGCCTTTGGATATAACGGAGAACTAAAATTAAGAGAGCTTTTTTTTTTTTTAAAGAAAATCTAAAGAGACAGTACTAAGTAGCAGGAAGAGCACTAGGCCCAGGAGCCTGGCCCTGGGGTCTGCTTTGCCCCTCCTGTAACTAAATAACCACGGCAGTAATGTTGTAGGTCTTGGTTTCCTTCATCATAAAACTGAGGGGTACAGACTGGATGACATCTAAAGTCCTTCCAGCTCTAAAATTCTGTTACTGTACAAGTGAATCTCTATATCTTCTTAGAATCAATTCTGATGAAAATATTACTACTCTAAAGTTCTGTGCCAGGACTTTGACACAGACCATCTCAAGCCACTAGAGACTTGATTAAGGTTGAGCTACAGGAGGTGCTCTGGCTGGCTGACTTCAAGGAATAAAAATCTACCATGGCCTAAAGATCTAGGGCTTGCCAGGCCTTCTGTAAATTCACTGAAGTCATGAATATTCCTTGGAGCTCATTTCTAAGGGAAAAAAAAAATCTGGATAATGCTGAAATATTCAAATCCACAGATCAGCTGTACTGAGCAATAATGTCAGTTGTTGGACAATACCAGGTGGGTGGCACCTAGAAGGAATGAATGAAAGTAAAACACACTAAATGACTGAGGAAAATTGATTTCACATGTGTGCATATGTGTATGAAGCACAGAGGTCAATCATTCAACAAATGTGAAGGACTATGTTACAGCTTGGGATTCATGGAGATGCTTCTTTAGAAGTAGTAAGTCAACATCTTTCCTAAACTGCTGGCCAACTTTGGCTCGCCTGAGCTTTGACAATGTCTCAGAATTCTTCCAAAGTGATGCTACACACTGCCGTCAGAATTGGACTGAATATGAACGTCATCTGCCAGCTCTGACTAGGCTTTTAGTATGACAACTCGTATTTCCCACTCTCTGCTTCTCATGGCTTCAAAAGAACAGAACATTATCTAGAAATGTTTTAAAACTGAATACGGCAAGGCATCTTCTGAGTAAAAAGTATATCAAGTGTGTATGGGGGGGTAGCCTGGACAGATATTACATACAAACTGTTCATTTCAATTTACTGGCTAGTATTATGCAGCTAATCTAGTAACTGAACAGTAAGATTCATAACATTCTATTGTAAATTGTCTGAAAAATCAGAATGAGGGAGTCCTTCACTCAAAAGGTGACAAAAATTGATTCATCCATATGTTCCTTAACTTATTCAGTGTCATTCTTAAAAAAGGAAATAGTAAAACTAGTTAAATCTTTTTTCTTTCCTCTAAACTATCTTATATCCAACTAGTTGAGAAACTCTGAAGCATAATTGCCATAATCCTTCATTTTTACAGTTAGCTTTCTGTCTCTAAACGCACACACATACACACACTCTCCCTCTCTCATGCTCACTCCCTCCCTTCATCACTAATCTGTCTTTCTCAGATTCCCTCATAGGCTCTAGGCCCTTTGGGATTCTGACCTGAGAAATAAGACATTATAACAAATTCTGAATACTGTGTTTTTGAAAGATTTGAGCTATTTCTTCCCTAAAATCTGCCATTTAGTGAACTGCTTTTTCAAGTTGCCAACCTAACTTTAACCTCACAGAGCTATATCCATGAGGAAAGAAAACAAAAGCAAAAACACAATTTGCTGCGAGGAGGTGTTAGGTAAAGCAAAAACAATGCTGAAAATCAAATTTCCTAACCACCACCACTGAAACATGTACTACATATGCTTTCTCACATTCAAGCTTCTGCTTTAAAAAAAAAAAGGGAGGGAACAACAGGTTACAGGTTATTGCAAAGGAAGGAAGATTTAAAATAGAAATAAAATTTTCTTTTTCAGAAAGAATAGTGTAAACACAAACGGCAAAATTCAGAGCTAACAGGAATGAGGCTGCAAGGATGAGCCTTTGCCAAGTGGGTTTCATACAATTTACGGACTCACGCCAACATCTTTCTTTTCCTTATTTTTAATTAAGGAGGAGGTGCTGAATTCTGAGGAAGCTATCTGGATGCTGCTGGCTGAAATGCAGATCTGATCTTCTCGTGCTGGTTGGCGAACATTGATTTTCTGCCCCAGTGGAAGAGATTTTACTCTGATGCATGCCATTTAAATTCATTTTACACAGCTGCTTAATGTGGCTTGGCAAGGCCCAGCCAAACTAGCTTTGTGGGTCTAAACAGGACTCCTGAGTTGGTAAAGGACAGAGCCTATGGATTAGCAGCTGATGATAAATGCTTTTCTCCCCTCTTATCTTCCTACCAACTCAGGAAGTGTGCTTGAACATAGCACAAGAAAGGAAAAAAGACGAAAGGCAATTTCCCCAAAATAAGTATGTTTACCTCATTCCATACTTATTTCAATTTTAGGATTATGCTTACAGAAGTCTTTATTTGTTAGGACAATTAGGACCGTGTTTACAGGATCTAGAACTTTCAATGGCAAAATTATCATTTGCACTTGTTGCCTAATAGATGTATAGAATATAAAGCTATTAAAATTCATTCATAATGAGTAGTGAAAACACAATTATGTAAGTTCAGTCTTTAAACAAATTTAGTTGATTGTTACCTGTTTTTTATTTTATAAAAATGTTTTATCTTTCTACTGAAAGCAGCTCCTGAACACAAACCAATCTACATGAGATAATCTCATCATTACTATATGTTAAATAAGATCACTAACAATATTTTTGCTTAAACACACAATAATAATATACTTTAAGATTATTTACTAACCTAAAGACAGTGACAGTCTGATAGTACAGTTGTAGCAGGAAAGAAGAGAGATACTTTTTGTTGCTGTATGTAATTCCTGTGTTGAAACTGATAATAATATGGCAACACTGTGTTTGGGGAAAAAAATCCTGTGTTGGATTATTTGGTTGTATTTTCCCGGTGACTTCGATACTCTAATCCTCCTTGGGAGAAGGAAAGAATAGAAATCTTTGATACAGATGTTTGCTCAGTGATGTCACTAGACCCTCCCAAGTCCTATTAATAACCTCAGCCCTGCCTCCTGTGTGGGGCTCTCGTCAATGAGCCTGCTGCTCTCTGAATTCAGGGGGTGTGTGGGAGCAGGTCGCTGTTGTGGCAGGAATGACACTAACACGCTCATGATAACAGTGCTGCACAACACACCTAGACAACATGACAACAGCGGCGGGGGACATGACGCCGGAGCAGGTGACTTCATTACTTTTACACGGATAAAAGTTTTTGTTTCCCTCTCAGGCATGAAGGATAGAAGCCATGCCGAAGCCATGCAGAGACAGAATCGGGGGGTGGGTGGGTGGGGCAACATGCAGGTCTCTACCAAACTACCACAGTACTGCTGGGGAGAATGAAAAAACGAAACAGAATAAAACAAACAAAAACCCAAAACAAACAAAAATAAAAGACAACCCCCTCTGAGATGGATCTTCTCTTAGGTCTTGCACACTCCTGCTTTGGGTGTTCCTTTTGCAGCCAGATGGCATGTTCATTAACAGTTTAAACAAATGCCCAGGTCCCGCAGCAAGTCAGGGTGTATGGCTACCTACCCGTACTGGTCAGGCTGGTGCATCATGGGAGCCTGAGAGTTGCCATAGTTGGGGTGCTGGGAAGAAAACATGGGGCGTCCGCCAGCCCCAGACTGGCTGGGATAAGCAGGCGACCTAATGTATGGTGGCCTAAAGTAGAACAGAAGAACAACTTCTTTGGATTTGTTCTGTAGACAAGTATGAATCCCCCTGTTCATTATATTATCTCCACACCAAGGTGTGGTAGCTTATAGAGGGTGGCCTGATACTCCATATTAGAGCTCTGATGGGCGGAACATGAAGGCAAGACTTTGGAATGCTCTATTGATTAGAAAAAGAAACTGAAAACACTTGGATGTATACTTGTATATTAATTTATATAAAATTATATATAAACTGATTCAGAAAGGGAACATAGCAAAGCTTTTTCATCAAACAACTATGTCTTAATCTCTACAGTTATCGTCTTCCCAGCTCACTACTCAAGGCTTCATGTCATATGCAATCAAATATTTCTCTTTAAAAAGGAAATAATTTGTGTATTTTTTGAGTTGTGACAATGGACAATTCATTTAAACCTAAATTAGAACTTCAACTGGACGGGCTCAACCATTCCTCAAAGACAGGTATATTAAAACGTTCTCTCTGCAGCCTGCATTAAGTTCAGTTCAGAGGTATAGTGCTGGGATTCAGAAGATTCTAAGTCACTGTAACATGGATAAGAGTGAGAGAGGTGGGGGGAGGGGGTAAGAGAGAGAACCTGACTTTCATTTTGATTCCTCAAAGGAAATTTATTATTTTTTAGAGCAAATAGTGAGACTGGAAGAGTCCCTAACATTCTCAAATAGCAGCTTCAGAGGAAAAGTAACAAAAGGATACATTTACACACACACACACATACACACACACAAGCTCTTATTCCACCTTGACAAAATCAGAATCTTCTACTTTTCCTCCTGAAGATACCGTATTGTTCAGCCGCTCAGTCATGTCTGACTCTGCGACCCCATGGACTGCATATCTTTCAGTGTCCTTTGTTTTAAACATCTTAACATATGTTAAACAAAATTCAAACATTTTTTTCATTTGAGTCTTTTAAAACATAGTCACTTTGCCTCATGAACTTTTAATTCAATTATTTTAAAACAGGTCAAGTATTTACTTCAAGACTTTTTTCAGGATTAAAAACAAGTAAATAATTGAGGCTAAAGCTTTGCTCTATCAACTTAAATGTTCAGAAATACAATCGTTGTTTTGCTAACTGCCTTTTGGTTTGGACAGAGAGACATATGCCCAGAAAAATAAAAGTACAACATAACAACATGAAGCAAAAAATCTCACATGTATACATTTAGACAAACACACACAATACACATATGTGCACATACAAAGTTCCTATTTCATAAGGATTTCTACAGCGAGGTTAAAAACAAAAAAGGGAGGCGTTCTTTTTGAATGTTTAGATTTGGGCCAGTTTCTAGGCTTTACACGCTCTTGCCTAAGCTTCACTGTGTTAAATGGAGCCACAGAGGCACCCTGCACCACTGCCTTTGGGTGGCTAGGTGCAGTGACTCTTTTCAGCCATTTCAAATAACCTCCTATAACTGACTGATTCCTTCCTCCATGTCTCGTAGAACACAGTCTATCATTTACTTCTCTGGCCTCTCTGATAGAGAACATGTAACACAAAAGGGGAGGCCAAGCACAGTGGCCCTCTGCTGCTCTCCACCACCATTGACGGGATGACCAATTCTGGCTCTGCACATGTGCACATGTCTGCGCAGACTGCCCGCCCGACGGCATACCTGCTTTGCGCCGAGTTTGCAGCGGCCTGCATCACTGCGGCAGCCGCCTCCTGTGCCTTACGGTTCACGGTTGGCATTGGTGGCCCCATTCCTGGCCCCCCTGCTGAGACATGCCAGGAGAACTGGGGGTCATGCTGCTCATGTTTCCAGGAAATGGTCTGTTCTGCATGCCTGCGGATGGCACTCGTCCCAGGGGCATGGCGCCACACGGCTGGCTTGGCCCTTGTCCATGCATCTGGCTGTTGGCATTGACGCCCATGCTGGGCCCTGGGCCGCTGTAGCTTGCACTGGGCACCCCACTGTATGTTGGGGGTCTGGAGTAGTTACCTAAACAAAAATCAAACACAAATTAGAGCCTTGTTCTTAATATCTGAACTTGTGAAAACATTCACTGGAAGTACTTTTGGTCCAACGATGTGAGCCACACAGAATGTTAGTCACTATCCTCACTAAGCCTTCCCCTTTGGTGCTGATGAGGCTGGATGTCTCAAAACACATGGTCTCTGTACATTCCAAAGGCAAAGAGCCACACAGGACACTGAAAAAAGGAGAGAAACCCAGGCTGACCTCTGAAACCATCTCTGCACAGATACAGATGGGGTGCTGAGTGGTGCTTCAGCTCATTCAACACCTCATGCTCGTATCAAAATTCAAGCAAAATAATGATTTTAGCCCCCAGTCCCTAGATGTACTCCAATCTGAGATTGCACCAGTACATCACTGCTGCTGCTGCTAAGTCACTTCAGTCGTGTTCAACTCTGTGCGACCCCACAGACGGCAGCCCACCAGGCTCCTCCATCCCTGGGATTCTCCAGGTGAGAACACTGGAGTGGGTTGCCATTTCCTTCTTCAATGCATGAAAGTGAAAAGTGAAAGCGAAGTCGCTCAGTCATGTCAGACTCTTCGCAACCCCATTGACTGCAGCCTACCAGGCTCCTCCGTCCATGGGATTTGGGAGGCAAGAGTACTGGAGTGGGGTGCCACTGCCTTCTCCACTACCACATGACAATAAAGTGTTGAGAAGGTGTAAGGAAACATGCACATATGATCAAAATTACCCTTCAAAACCCGACAGGAGGGGTCATGTGGAAACCTGCAATTAGTCCAACCCAGTTGGCATTTCTCTGGTGTTTAGAGACATTTTTTTTTTTTTTTGCTTGAGCACCAGATAAAGTGGTTGGGTTGTACCCGGCACCATGTCTTATAAATAAGTTTTAAGCACAAGCATGGCACTCAGCAAAGCAGGATGGTGGCACTACAGGAAGCAGGCAGGGTCTGAGACTGAGATAAGTGTCTGCAATCTCACCCCCCATCCCTGCTCACATGGGGCACATGCTCCTGGAGTAGATGGCCTGGACTAGTTCAATAGTTTTGTTTTCTCTCTCCTTCCACACCTTTTATTTTGGTTGAGGGTACATAAATTACAGTCAAGTAAATTGAAGGCATGTATAATGCCACTTCGATAACAATAACTGCTGAACCACACACACACTATGTGTGAGATATCAGGTTAAGTGTCTTGCACCTATGATTTCATTCATTCCTCCAATAATTATATGAAATATGGACATGACCATGACTGCATTGACAAAAGAAGAAAATCAAGAGCTAGTAGGTTAGGATTTGCGCTCAAGTCAAATGATTATGGAACCGATGTAATTAACCAATAAAATATGCTGTCTCCCAATAAGTGACTGTGGAAATGAAATATATGTAAAAGGAGAAGTGTTTGGAGAGTATGGATTAGTGTTTCTCCATCTGTCCTTACCACTTCCTGGAAGAATCTCATCTACATAACGTGACTATTCTAGGCACAAGGGATGTAAGGTTAAATACAATGCAATTCCTATACTCAAGGTCACAGCATAAGAGTGAGTGTGTGTGTACAAGGTGAAGTAGCAGGGGAAAGACAAGAAAAAATACAAAAGCAAAAACAGAAAAGATAATGCACTGTAAAAAGTGTAAGAGAAAGAAGAGTAAGTCCTTGTAGGGTAGGGATACAGGTGGTCATCTGTGGAGGGGGGTGGCGCTGAGTGAAGGCCTTTGAAAAACCATGTTGGGTCCTGACCCAGGAATCCACGTGGGGCAGGCTCTGGGATCTGGGAGAACTGGGGCTGAGTGAAAACTCTGTGAATATACCATCCATGGATCTTAGGTTAAGTTGTTTTAATTTTTCTTGGTTTCATTCTCTTTCTTTTAAAAAAGAGGATCCTCTTTATTTCAGTCTACTTGAAGAGTTGCTGTTAGGGTTAAATGATGTAATATGTGTAAAGTGTCTCAAATATGGGTACAGAAATGGTTGGGGGTTACTGGTGGGATGAGAATAACGCAGAAGAGGACAGAGAGCCCCTGTGCGTGAGGCAGTGAACAACAGCGCTGACAGCGAGAGCAAACTTGAGAGCAAGGCACTGCTGAGCTGGCGCGGCTGTGAGAAGGGCGCAGAAGGGGGCCCCGCTCACCAGGCTTCCCAGCCTAGAGTGTATTCTGAAGGTGAGGAGGGGCTTCTTCAGCTTTTTCCAGCAGAAACTGGGTTAGATCAGCAACATCAGATCAGATCAGTCGCTCAGTCGTGTCCGACTCTTTGCGACCCCATGAACCGCAGCACGCCAGGCCTCCCTGTCCATCACCATGCAAAGCAACAACAATAAAAGCCAGCAATTCATGTTTCCTGTGTGCTAACCTCACTACGAACAAAGCTAGTGGAGGTGATGGAATTCCAGTGGAGCTATTCCAAGTCCTGAATGATGATGCTGTGAAAGTGCTACACTCAATATGCCAGCAAATTTGGAAAACTCAGCAGTGGCCACAGGACTGGAAAAGGTCAGTTTTCATTCCAATCCCAAAGAAAGGCAATGCCAAGGAGTGCTCAAACTACCGAACAATTGCACTCATCTCACACGCTAGTAAAGTAATGCTCAAAATTCTCCAAGCCAGGCTTCAGCAATATGTGAACCGTGAACTTCCTGATGTTCAAGCTGGTTTTAGAAAAGGCAGAGGAACCAGAGATCAAATTGCCAACATCCGCTGGATCATGGAAAAAGCAAGAGAGTTCCAGAAAAACATCTATTTCTGCTTTATTGACTATGCCAAAGCCTTTGACTGTGTGGATCACAATAAACTGGAAAATTCTGAAAGAGATGGGAATACCAGACCACCTGATCTGCCTCTTGAGAAATCTGTATGCAGGTCAGGAAGCAACAGTTAGAACTGGTCATGGAACAACAGACTGGTTCCAAATAGGAAAAGGAGTACGTCAAGGCTGCATATTGTCACCATGTTTATTTAACTTATATGCAGAGTACATCATGAGAAATGCTGGACTGGAAGAAACACAAGTTGGAATCAAGATTGCTGGGAGAAATATCAATAACCTCAGATATGCAGATGACACCACTCTTATGGCAGAAAGTGAAGAGGGGCTAAAAAGCCTCTTGATGAAAGTGAAAGTGGAGAGTGAAAAGGTTGGCTTAAAGCTCAACATTCAGAAAACGAAGATCATGGCATCTGGTCCCATCACTACATGGGAAATAGATGGGGAAACAGTGGAAACAGTGTCAGACTTTGTTTTTCTGGGCTCCAAAATCACTGCAGATGGTGACTGCAGCCATGAAATTAAAAGACGCTTGCTCCTTGGAAGGAAAGTTATGACCAACCTAGATAGCATATTCAAAAGCAGAGACATTACTTTACCAACAAAGGTTCGCCTAGTCAAGGCTATGGTCTTTCCTGTGGTCATGTATGGATGTGAGAGCTGGACTGTGAAGAAGGCTGAGTGCCAAAGAATTGATGCTTTTGAACTGTGGTGTTGGAGAAGACTCTTGAGAGTCCCTTGGACTGCAAGAAGATCCAACCAGTCCATTCTGAAGGAGATCAATCCTGGAATTTCTTTAGAAGGAATGATGCTAAAGCTGAAACTCCAGTATTTTGGCCACCTCATGAGAAGAGTTGACTCATTGGAGAAGACTCTGATGCTGGGAGGGATTGAGGGCAGGAGGAGAAGGGGACGACAGAGGATGAGATGGCTGGATGGCATCACTGACTCGATGGATGCGAGTCTGAGTGACCTCCGGGAGCTGGTGATGGACAGGGAGGCCTGGCGTGCTGCAGTTCATGGGGTCGCAAAGAGTCGGACACGACTGAGCGACTGATCTGATCTGATCTGATCTGAACCTCAGCTCCAAGTTCTTTGCATTACCTCCTTTCATCCTTATGTCAAGCTTAAGAGAGCCCAGTCATTGGCGTCCTCACTTTAGGGAGGAGGAGCCTGAGGTGATATGCAGAGTGACCTGACCCAAGGTCATGTGGCTAACAGGCCTCAGAGCCGTGGTCTGAACACCGTATTCCGCTAGCTGCACCCGAATGGCCTCTCAAATACTTAACAGAAAACCCCACTGATATAACAGCATAGTCCCAATCGTGAATGCAGGTTTTCGTAAGGGCACCTACAAATCTGTAAGAAGCCCAGAGTTTTCAACAGTGCCTGATGTCAGCTCTTTGTTAGGTGCTGCCCGTGAACTCTCTCACATGGCTGTCCATGAAGTGTATTACTCGCTGAAGAGTGAGTATTTTAGGCTTTGTGGGCTAGATGATCTCTGTCAAAACTAAACCGCCACTGCCGCCTGGATGTGGCCAGAGGTGACACACACATAAATCGGAGCATCTGTGTTCCAATAAAACTTTATTTACACACACAGTGGCCGGCCAGAGTGGCCACAAGCCGCTGAGCCCTGTGACAGACCAGTCTTGGGACAAGCTCCTTAAGAAAGTGCTCCATCAGCACAGGAAGTGACCTGTTAAAGGTGGCAGCTACTTTCCCCTGGGTATTCCTGGAAGTCCAAGGGCTGGAGAGGAACAACAGAGCAAGGCAACGGCCATCTGAGGAGTTGGAATGGGCAGGGAAATCAAAGGGAAGAGAAGAGACAGCAGAAGTTCAATACAAATCACATCAGGTGCCCCTGAGTTGCCTGCGAGTCAGTGTTTTACACCAGCACCTCAACTATAAACCGTATTTTCAAGAAGATATCCTGCCACTGCAGAAATAATCAACCTGATATTGTTTGTAAGTAAACACTGGTGATTCAGATGGTAAAGAATCTATCTGGAGACCTGGGTTAGATCCCTGGGTTGGGAAAATCCCCTGGAGAACAGAATGGCAACCCACTCCAGTATTCTTGCCTGGAGAATTCCATGGACAGAGGAGCCTGGTGAGTCCACGGTGTCGCAAAGAGTCGGACATGACTGAGCCACTTACACAACACAAGAGGTAAACAAACATTCACTATTTATCAATTTTGAAGTTCTTTATAAAAAGTTCTGAGGCTGCTCTGAAGCTACTCATGCATCCCACAGGACCACATGGAAGATCCCCATCTACTTTCCCATCGCACCATCTCAGAGGAAAGGATGCCTTTTGCTCACACTGGATGTGGGGGGCGGGGGTGGTGGTCACAGAGCAGTGGACAAGATGTTGTGTTCCCCTCTTCCTGTGCTTTCCCAGAGCACAGTCCTCAGAACTCTGCTCTGTGGCAGGATGAAGGCTCACCCCTCCCTACCCTGTCCTCTCTCAGCTCTTCCCTGTCCTCTCTCAGCTCTTCCCTCCAGACTGTCTGATAACATCAGTGAGATACAGTGCTCTTCCCTGGCTCTTGCTTTTATTAATAATAAACTCATTTGTAGCTTGAATGCAAATGAAATTAATCCACATATTCTTCCTGTTCCTCTGTAGCTAGTTTCTACTTTCCCTCCCTCAACACTTGGTAAGTAACTTATTTGGTAAGAAACTATTCAGTGAAAACATATGTACCCTTTGCTTTAGAAGGAAATGCAATGACACTTTTAATCTTGTTTCAGAAAACAAGCATTTACATGGTTATTGCAGACCAAGCCCATTATGCACTTGATATAAGAGGAAGGTCCTTGGTTTTGCTAAATCCTGCTTACAGTTGAAGTAGAATGCTGCTCATACTTGGAACAGAGAAATATTGTCCCTCTGGGTTCCTGCACCTTGTGTTTAACTGCCAATCAGGGGCTGTATTTTAGTAACCACAAAGGAAAACACCTGAGATGTTCAGTACCCCTGTTCCCGTCTTCTATCTTTCTCATTCATTTTATGTGATAAGAACAGAAGAGCTCTGTTTCAGTAGCATTGCTCAGTTCCACAGCTGGTCTTCATTGCACAGCAGGAAGCGTTCTGCAATCTGGGAGAATATGCATCAGAGCACAACCACCACGCACACCCACATGCATGCATGCACTCGTGCTTAGAAAGGCCCATTGAAAGCTGGGCTCCCAGTCTTATTTTCCCTCAATCAGTTGGGCTAATTTCACAAACTGGCACTCAAAAGCACATGTCAAGAGAGTCTGTTCTAATTATAGAGGCCTCTATTTATTGGAAGAAATACAAAGTTCCCTTTTCTTCTTGAAACTTTAAAAGACTTTCCTCATTAAACTCAGGCAATGGCACCCCACTCCAGTACTCTTGCCTGGAAAATCCCATGGATGGAGGAGCCTGGTGGGCTGCAGTCCATGGAGTCGCTAAGAGTCAGACATGACTGAGCGACTTCACTTTCACTCTTCACTTTAATGCATTGGAGAAGGAAATGGCAACCCACTCCAGAATTCTTGCCTGGAGACTCCCAGGGACGAGGGAGCCTAGTGGGCTGCCATCTATCGGGTCACACAGAGTCGGACAGGACTGAAGTGACTTAGCAGCAGCAGCAGCATTAAACTCACATGCCTGGATAAAAATGGTTTCTAAAGGCTTTAAACGGCTTAAGAGGCAGCAACAGATAAAGCACAGGCTGTAGAAACTGGATTTGAATACTGGGTTCTGACATTTTCTAGGGGAACGACCTTGGACAACTTATTTAACCTCTTGGAACATGAGTTTTGACAGATAAAGTAACAATATTAACGGGGAATAGGCAGAAAGTGACTAGTATAGTGCCAAGCATAGAATTACCTAATAAATTATAGCTATCACCATGATCATCAACAATAATATTATCAATAATCACTAATACAATCTTTTTTCCATAATCTTTTAAAAATGTGCAGGAGTAAAAAGTGATTCACACCCCCCTCACTTTGCCTACTCAGTAATGTATCTTTCTCCCCCAAATAAATAAAAACCAAATATGTAAGCCAAGCAAAATATGAGAGGAAAAGCCAGGAATGAGGAGTGCAATCTTATTTCCATGTTTCTCTAATAGATTAGTAATTTGTTGGCACTGGCTCTGACAGAAAACAGATGGATCCAGCATTAAGCACAATGAAAGCAGCAGATGCTAGGCCAGCCCACCTCAGCTGGACGGGCCTTGCAGCCAAGTCCGAGAGCCCACAGTTTTCAAGTGGGTTCATCTTGGCACACCAGCTTTGGAAAATTGGTCACCAAATGAATTCAGATTTTAACTTACCAGGAGCTGTATTCAAGCACCAGATAACGGAAGCAGGAGCTACACTCTATTCACATCACCAACATTATTTTAGGAGGATCACAAATAATTCTATACCTGACTCTGCAATTTTAAAATTTGCTAGTTAATATTAATATTCCAAGGTTACGGCTTCTATGGAATTATTAAATGTTTCCACTTATTTTGCTTCTTGGTTTCAACCATCCAACAATGACTTAGGAACAAGTACTGCATGCAAGGTCCTATATTATTTCCCTTTGCTGTGGAGGGTAAAACGGTATACAAATCACAGATTAGACACTTGAAAAAAATGAATAATTAGCTATATATTATAATGAACACATTTGTGAATTAGGTTTAAATCAGCACTTTTTATGGTCATCTACTATACACATTTACTATTACATCTGTCATGTTTATTGAGGTAGAATTTCTATGCATTAGCATGCATACATGCCCTATGACCACCAGCACAGCTAAGACATGGTGACGGTATTTCTATGAGGACAAAGAGTTGCCATCTGGTGGTCAATCTTGTCCCCAGCCCTGGCAGCCACTGGTCTGATTTCTGTTCCTACGGTGTTGCTTTCCCTAGGATGTCATGTAAAGTGACTCATACAGCACTGGGTCTGGCTCCTTTCACTCGGTATTGTGCTTCTGAAATTCATCCATAATGCTGTGCATATCAGGAGTTGGCTCCCTTCTGCTGCCGAGCAGTATTCCGTTTTCTGTGGACATGTGGGCTGTCCCTGTTTCTGGCAATCGTGACTGAAGTTGCTGACATTTGCACACAGGTCTCCCAGTGGATATGTTTCATCTCTCTTCGTAAACTCTAGGGATGACTGCTACACTGTACATTAAGTGCATGAAACTCTACTACAATACATATGAGAGTTCCAAGTGCTCTACTGTACATCCTTGATATTGCAAATTTTTTAAAAATATCAGCCATTCCAATAGCTGTGTTGTAGATACTGTTGTGGCTTTAATTTTCATTTTCCTAATGACAAATGATTTTGAGAGCATTTTTCATCTAAATAAGATCCTTGCTGTGTAAAAAAATTGTATTTCAAAAACCTTCTTCCAATGCTACTTTTCTAATTGGAATGATCACATGGTGCTATGCTTTCAGGCACAGATTTAGGACAGAAACTGACTGAATAGCTAAGACGACCACAGATTCAATATGAAAGCACACTTACCCCAAGTTGCAGTAAACCCTACTATTTGTGAAAATTGAGATAATTTATCTTTTGAACTGATACATGAGGCACCACATTTTTCCCAGGTCAACATGCATTTTAAAAAGTATTCAAAATGCAAAAGCAATACAATATTATATAAAGCTTGTAAAAGAAATGCAAAGATTCATTACCTTACAGTATGACTTTAATGTTTCACTTTTGGTAGCTTTCTCCCATTATGTTATAAAAATTAACCCCTTTAAAATGTAATTATACAGTGATGCAAGCTCAATATAGAAAATATAGAAGCACATAGAGAAATAGACAACAACAATCCTTAGTGCCATCTCCCAAAGATAATTCTTAAGCATTGAGTAGTCAACCTAATAAGCATCAAGCATCAAAGCAGCATCAAGAGGGAGCACTGGATCTGAATCTCTGGAATACTGTCTCCATCCATTCAGGAAATAGTTTTTAAGAGCCTCTTTTGTGCCCGCTCTGTGCTCATTGCTGATGATGCAGTAGTGAGCAAAGGCAGAGAGCTTCCACTCTGGTGGCAGGAGATAGGTCAATAGATAAATCTAGATCATGCCATGCAGTGCCAAGTGCTCTGATGGAAAACGGAGCAGGGAGAACTTGGACAGTGTGGAGAGGGCAGGCTCCCCTGAAAGGGTGACTGAGGAGAGCCGCCGTGGAGAGGGAGCTGTGTGGCATGTCGGCGCCTCTCCACCACACCTTCAAGGCTGACATACACACAGGCCCGGGAACATATGGGCAAGTCGGATGCTGGTTCTGACTTCAGAGCAAGGAGAGAAGAGAGGAGCACAGGTTCTCAAGGAGCAGGGGCATAAGCGTTTGCCTGTGTGTGACCTTCACAAAGACACTGGTCACCACAATGTTCAGTTTCCTCATCTGCACAAAGGGTATAATATAAAACTCTCTATTTCCTGTGGTTGCTGTGGGGAAAAAATATTCACAGAAACTATTGTTGGATGCTAACAATGATCAGAATCTGTCAAGGAACAGACAGAAGCTGCTCCAATGTTAATAAGATAACTTTCCACCAGAAAAATTCTTTTTTACTGTATATTGTATCATAAGCCTCCTTTTACTTTCAATATGCACAGATATTCAAATCTATTTCAGAGTAAAGCATTAAGAAAAACTACTGACCTAGAAAAATGTAAAATTATCTTAATTCAGTAGCCAAATTAGGCATAAAACAGTAAAAGCCCTATGGTAAGGAAGGAAGGATTCTCAGAGTCACTGTTGTCACAGGTGTCTGAGCATCTGCGTCCTCTCTGGGCTCAGAGATGCTGCACCCTGTGCACACCCGCGGATGGCGGGGGAACAGCGCCCCCTGCAGGGAGGGCTCTGATCTGCATCACCTGACGGCAGGCGCAGGAAGCCTTCAGAAAGGACCGGTGGTGCCAACGCTTACATAATTGAACACTAGTCAGGGGGTCGCACAGAGTCGAACACGACTGAAGTGACTTAGCAGCAGCGTTTCTTTTAAAACAAGCAATTAAAAAAATGGCAGAGCTGTGAGCCTCAGAAAAAGGCAGCTTGCTAAGACGTAAGTCAAGCCGCCTGTTCACATCCTGCGTTTCTACACGGCCATCAGCTGTCCTGATCCAGGCCGGCGGTCCAAATTCACGGGATGACCGCGAGGGGAGGGGGACACTGGCACCCCAGGTGCTGTTGATTTTAATGAGTAAAGGGAAATAATTATCTTCACACTAGTCAAAATTCATGTTGCTGTATGTTTTTTCTTTCTTACTGTGAAGTTGATTTGTACTTTAAATTTTCCTTACTTCTTTCCTAATTCTCAGGTTTTGACAAAGTCAAAATGATTATCAGTCTGCTAAGAAAAATTCAAGCTT
This sequence comes from Tragelaphus eurycerus, assembly GCA_935064755.1. NCBI lineage: Eukaryota > Metazoa > Chordata > Mammalia > Artiodactyla > Bovidae > Tragelaphus > Tragelaphus eurycerus. The sequence goes on along the minus strand of CAKXYN010000039.1, from coordinate 16,130,870 downwards.
AAACCTTATAACTTGAAGGCTAAATTTGAGCACCAAAAGATGAGGCCATTAATCACCTTTGGTTATAATATGATCTGCTACAATTTGTTTTTTCCTACTATGAGCAAGATAAAGATTTAGAAATTTTTGAACGAAGCCTTACAGACTATGGAATTAATACTTATCCCTAGCACTGTCCATTTAACAAAAAAAATCAAGTTAACGTAACAGGATGAAGTAAACTATCAAGAGCACTGCAACCTGTTTCAGGAGAGAAATGAGTGAAACTGATGCAGGACTGACCTGCACACAAACCAGCCTCTGGAAAGCCAAAGAACAAGATCTCCAATTAGCAGCACTGTCCACGGTGGGGGGGGGGGGATAAATCCATGCAGCAGACACATCTCACTTCTGTAGAAGAGAGGCTGAATTCTGCTTAATTTAAGAGCAAAAGTGGGGACTAAAATCGTGGGTCGTGGTGACCCCAAGGCTGCCATGGCCTAGAAGGCTCTCTGCAGTAGCTGGTGGGCTGCCAACTGGTTGACATTTATATGTTGTTCCTCTTGAACTGAAACACTTGTAAGATTATTAATGTATAATTCACTATTTTGGAGCTGCATTCATTTCAACTAGGTATCATTTAAAGTTTGCCATTGCTGACTTTCAATGAATGAAGGAGAAGGAAGAGTTCTGCCGGGATCTGATTTATTTTAGAGGGAAGCACTCTAAACCCTTCTGAAAAGCACCTCTGACAAAGTACTTGAGGAATAAAGGCTAGTCAGACTCATCTTCTTGTAAGCTCCCTGCTTCCTAAGACAACTATACAAATTAAGGCATAAAACCAAGGCTGAGTCAGTGTGCAATGTCTACAGCTGTACATGGGGGCCCCAGACACTCACACAGGGAGTGACACCTGGGGGGAATCACAGCTCAGAACTCCTATCAGTTGCCAAGAAAATACTCCTAATTCCTTGCACAACTAAGGCTAGGCCCTCACTTCTTGCAATTAGTGACAAACATGCAAAAAATATCTGTGGACAGTCTGTGACAGACACTGTTCTAGAGAACACATGAACAAGAAAGTGTCTGTCCTTAGGAAACAGAAAGGCTATGAAGATGAAATGGATTTTGGCTCCCTTTTCCACATGCAAATTCATTTATTAATAATTAACACAGCAATTAAAGAATTCCTTTTTATTTATTAGAGCCAAGTCTCTCTGGCCCTCTCTACTCGCAAACACTTTGTAAGGGGAGTTATTTTATATGTGTCTGCTTGAAGGTAGAAAAGCACTATTTCATAAAATACACTGCAATTAAAACATTTTTGCACATTTAGACTGGCTTCATTCCATCTATATATTTAATAATTTATAGTATTAATATACATTAAAAAATTTCCTCTTAATAGGAATCTTTTTCTTAATCTCTAGTATTTTTTGTCTATCTCAAGCCTATATTCCCCAAAGCTCCTTGAAGGCTCATAGTCTGTCTTCTGTCTCTCCAGCAACTCACTGAAGGAACCAGCAGGAAGGAGTATATCTAAGTCATGGGAAATGATACAGCAAGCACTCTGTGAGTGGCCTCTGAAGTCTTTCTCGGTTTGAACCCTGGCTCTGCACTGACCAGCTGTGGGACTGTGGGTAAATTACTTAACCAGCTCACTTGCAAAATGGGATGACATTACAGGTTTCCTGTTAATGAAGAAAAATGGGAAAGTATACCTGAATTTGAATCCCAGCATGACCTCTGTGTACTCTGGGCAAAGGTGTTTATGAGGTGCATGCCTCAGTTTCTTCGTCTATCAAGTGGAGTAATACTGGTACCTATAACATGGCATGTTGTGAGGATTAAATGAGTTAATATATGAAAAACACCAAGTCCAGGACTCAGTAGTGTTTAATAAATGTTGGCTGCTGTTACTAATAATTTTGAAGAAGCTATTCCTGATAACAAAAAGGTTTAGCAAAAAGAGACTCTAAAGTATCTTCCCCTGAGATCTCTTAAAAACATTAACGCGGAAGAAAGCCATCTAGCTAGAAACAGAGAAGATATGACAACGACTCTGTGGATCTCTGCACAAGTGATTCTTTCCAGACATCAAAACCTGTAACAAAGATGGAAGCTGAATAGTCTACTAATAATTTGAGTAGTTCATCAAGAGAAAGGAAAAAAAAAAAATACTTATTTGGGTCTCTGTTTAAAAGGATCAATCAAGAGAGAAAGGTAAAGGTAAGAATATTTCTTGGACTGAGTAATACAAGTTACAATTGTCATTTCCTGTCATTTGTTCGGTGAGGACAGGGGGAATACAAGGAGGAAAGCAAACAATTCTGATTTGAACCGAGAGCACCAGAAAACGGATTTTCAGTCCACGCTTTGGTCAAGAAGCCCAGGGGGTGGGCGAGCACAGAGTATGCCGGAGATGCCACCTGGAAGGAGAACACTGCTGAGGGCGCAAAGTTAGAACATGCCATGTGCGGAAACTGTCAGCCTTAATTTAAATTGTCCAACCTAAACTTAGTATTCATACCTCAGAAAATTCCCAAACAACAACCTTCTTGACTATATATCCAAACTGTTATGCAGTGGATCCAGTGGGCCACATTAATGTAAAAAGGTGCTGGAGTCAAAGCAAAATTTAGACTCAGAACATTAGAATTAGAAGCAACTTCCAAGGTAACATAACCTAATTTTCTCATTTTCTATAGGAAAAGTAAACCCCAGAGAGTAAGCAATTTTCCAAAGGCATACAAGGTTGGGTGAGAACTCTCACAGGAGCAGTGCTATTAAATCAAGAATTTTACTATTCAACGATCCCAGAAAACTGAGGGTTTTATTCAGAGGATAAACCCATTTTATGGAAATTACCTTCTGTGTTATTAGCTAACTCCTAAAGTATGAGCGCTTTGTTAGCCATTCACACAAGACTCATCAGATAGTCCAAGGCTCTGCCTTCCCACCTTCCCTTATTTGAGAGCAGCAGAGGGTGAGATTGCAAGAATATTTCAGAGTAGAGTGTCCAGTTTTCAAGATTATATACATGAAACCCTTGGAGTGGCACTGGTTAAGTCCCAGGCCCTAGCCACCCCTAACTCTGAGAATAAGGCCCTGGTCTTATCTCCAGTTACATTCTGAGTAAAAGTTCACATTTTCTGTGCATGTCACAACTTATAAGCTGCTTTCCCAATTTTCGTTAAAGTTTTTGTCCTTTCCAGATAGTCAAAGTCCCCCCAGTTTTGAAGATGCCCACTGAGTGGCACAGAGGGCTAGCAGGCACTCTCACAGCTGAGTGGCATGTCCTGCCTTAGCTCAGCAACAAACTGCTACATGTCACAACTACCTTGGCTGATGGGGAACTAGGCAGACCCTGGCTGTCAACCGGGACCTTAAATTCCTAGAGCTTTTACAGGAATTAATAACACAGAAATCTACTGATGACATGGCAGATAGGGAATCAAGTCAAACCCACATTGATATCACTCTCACTAGATGCTCATGGACAGAGGCACAAAGGGCCATGGGAAACATTTGTTTTGGGTGTTCTAATACAGTTTCCCAACAACGCAAATAGTTGGAATACAAAATAACAGAGCAACATAAGGTGAGGTGATGGTGCTACACTGATAGTACTGAGGTGCTTAAAATCCTTCAGAAAGAGATCTTCAGAAAACAAGAGAATTTTCAAACTGTGAGGTAAGGAAAGCTTTCCTGAGAAATACGAGGTAAAAAGCTGAGATGGCACCTGGCCTCCTCCTTAAAGAATCGTCTGGCCTTGCAGGTACTTCTGTGGCTGGAGAGGCTCGAAGGGCATCAGCACAGCATGTTTTCCAGATGGACACTCTAAGAAATATTAAGGCTTGTCTATAACCATACCACCCTGAACGCGTCTGATCTCGGAAGCTAAGCAGGGTCGGGCTGGCTAGTACTTGGATGGGAGAAACATTATGGCTTTAGTATGTCAGGGGATCTGGTTTGGCTGTGGAGGCACGATGAACACTCTACTAGTTTCCTAGAGGGCACTGCCTTCATTTGGAACATTCCTGGTATTTTCAGAAGTGAGGAAACTCTGGGAATTGTGCCAGATTAGCTCATTCTCTCTAAATTATCCATTAATGTCTAATTTAAATAAACAAAATATAAAGGTGCTAAATTCAAATGCCTTATTGCTAGAAGTGACTTAGAAAAAAATATGTATCAGGTTAAAAACCTTGCTGAAAGGATTCTGCACATGTAAGACAAAACATACATCAATGTCCAGGAAGGCAGAATGTAAATGGGGCATTTTGGGCATGGTTCCACTTGTTTTTCTACTCATGCCTTATCTTCCTTTTTGAAAGACATGTACATTTCAGGCTTTGTCCTGTCTTCTAAGAGTAAAACTGGCAATGACTGTGAAAATTAGAACTATTATTTACCCGAGAGAGCACTTTGGGGACAGATTAGGAGGAAAAGTAATAGGATGCAATCCTTCTGAGTAGGGAGCACATTGTTACAAAGCTAATTACAGAGAGGGAGGGGCAGAATCAGGACTCAACAGAATAACCTAAGTTTTGAATCAAACTTCTTGAGGTCAAGGCCTGTGCTGCTTTCTCAATAAGCATTTAGAGCTACATCACAGAAACAAGGGTTTACTCCATTATTAATACACATGTATGAAGAGCACTTACCAGAGTGTCTGATGCATGAATGCTTAATGAATAGTTGCTATAATTATTCTTCCCATCACTATGGGAAACCAAAGGGCTGTGGTTTGCATTAACCTCACAGATCTGTCAGGTAACAATGGGATCTTAAGAGATGTTTATAACATTGAGGTCTTGAAAGGACTCGCATAGTAACAAAATTTCTACAACCTACTGAGTGCATTCTGGAAACTTCTCTTTACCTTGTGGTCCATACTGGCTCATCTGTGGACCGTAAGTTCCACTTGAGTTACTCTGCTGAAAGCTACTGATTCCAGGGTGCATCTGGCCTCCGGGAGAAGGATGAGGCGACATGGATGATCCTGTCTGCTGAGGTCCATATTGAGACATCTGAGGGTTTCTTTGTGTGCCTGCCATAAAACCTAAGTGAGAAATAAATGGAAATATATAAATGCAGGTGACAGAAGTGGACATGGAATTGTGTGCAAGGTGGATGGGAGAAGATCCGGGTTGTGGGATTCCCCTACGCAACACTGAAAGACATCTCAACGCAGTGTGGATGATACGAGAGGGCCCAGGGGGCTACCCGAGTCTCTCATTAGGGTTCCTAGGAACGCTATGGATTTAACACTTAAACTAGGGAAAGAAGAAGAGAGATAACAGGCAAGTAACCTTAATTTCTCCTAACATCCATTCTTGCCAGGCTGGACATGCTGTGCGCATCCCTCAGAGCCTTGGCTCAATTCTGGATCTCAGGGCTGCATGTTGCCATTCAAACACCCCAGCCCTCTCTCAAGCCCAGGACAGCACCCAGCTCTCCTCTGCATAGAACTCTCTTTTTCCCTCTGACCTCCTGGAGCCACAGCTGCTCACCTTGACTCCTGCAGTGCTGAGACTTACAACCTGATTCACATTGTTCCCTAGGGGGTACTGCACACAGGTGGAGGGTCTGAAAAGTACTCTGCTACTCCAAATACACTCTGACGTCCTCCTGCAAAGTTCTGCCCATGGTGTCCCCAGGACAACCCCCGTGATCCTTCCTCCCACCCCATCCTATGGTGCGATGGAGCCATCAGCACGTCTATTGCCTCTACTTCTGAAGTGCATCTTGGGTCACTTCTCTTCTCCATTTCCACATCTATAAAAGCTCCTGTCTTTTCCCCTACACCTTGTCATGGTCTGGCTCACCCCTCTCAGCCTACCCCATGTTTTGTGCCTTTTGGTTCACTTTCACAAAGCTGCCAGGTTTTCAGGAATAAAAAAGGAAATTAGAGCATATCTTCTCTGCCTAACACCCCTGTCCCCAGGATCATTGGATACAAAGTAAAATGCCAGCATTTGACTATAGTCTCTGGGACCTTGTGTGGTCTGAGGTTTGCTTTTCTCACTCTAACCCACTTCCTATAGTTTTTTCTCCTCCTCACTACCCTGAAATCCATGGCCTTCTCATGCTTCCCAGAAGATAATGTCAAGCTCTTTCCCATGATAGAGTCTCTCTCTCTTTGGTCTCCTCTCCCAAGAACCTTCTACTACTGCTGGTTCCTTCCCATCCTCCAGGTCTGCCCTCCCTGATGGTGTCTCCTTTTCTTTTGGCAATTTTCCTTACCTGTAATCAGCTTACTCTATTTCTGACTCACTTATCCTCTCTCTTCCCCATGAGAACATAAGTCCCAGGAAGGCAAGGATCATATTACGTGACCCCTGCTGTACCCTCAGGGCCCAGTTGGATGTTTGCACACAGTAGGTGCAAAAACTATGTACTGAATGAACGAATTTTAAATTCCTCTTGGACCCAGAGTGCTGAGCACCACATGGTAGGTGCTGAGCAGATAACTGGCCAATGGATAAAGAAAATCCATCTTTCAATTGAGAAAGACTATAGTCAAGGTATGTCCCCATCCATCAGTAGTTTGGCCAAACATTAGCAAGTATTATACACAGGATGAACTGTGAATACATGTTTAGACAAAGAATATCCCATGTCAAAATGTGTATCTAAGAAAAAGATAAATTATCAAACCAGCAAACTAACAAAGGACAGTTTGCAAAACAACTCCCAGAACCTAGGGCTTAGAGCTGGTGAGAGTCCCCGCTTGTCATCTGAAGGCTCTAGAACAGTGGCAAGCATGGAGTTGGGTGGGTTCCATCTGCTCTGGAGAAACAAGAGCAGTAGCTTCCAGAGAGTCTCCTGAGGCAGCCGGAGGGAAAGATGGTGCCTGCATCCAAGATCAGCTTACATTTAGAGGGTTACAGAGTAAGGTGTTTACAAAGGCCATGGTTTACATTTCAGGAAGAAAAAAAAAAATCTTCTAATACTGCTTCTGTCTGAAGAGAGAGATATAAAACACAAGTAAGTAGAGCTGTTCCTTATTATCCTATTTCATTTATTTATAAAGATAAAGCTTGTTAAATTGGGCTCAATTGGCAGCTCCCAGATATAAATCATCATAGAAAATGTTTGCTTTTTCAAATCTGAAAACAAACAGAAATCAGAGTGCTAAAATTACTATAAATGATTGCATCTTCAGATGTAACATGAAATATTTATCTAAGCCTTACTATAAAATTCTCAAGAGTTTCATACAGAGTCCTGTTTAATAAAAAAATGTGTCTGAATTCCATACAGATTGTATAAGTTTTTCTTCCTTTCTCTCTTTGGAGAATAACTGTTTTCTTCTTCATCAGTTAAGGAAAATAATATGTGTCCTTTTTTTAGCATTAAATTTCACTTCAACCAAGAAGTGTCCACGCTGAAGGATTTAGAACATGTGTAATATAGCACATCCTTAAGTTATTGCTGCCTCTCAGACGCTTACTATAAGCTTAAGGTTTGGTCAAATGACTTTTAAGAATTCTTATCTGGCAAGTTATTTCATCATTTCTGACTCTTAATTCAGTCCTTAAAAATAGGTACATATATGATGCCATTATCCAGTTGAGTCATCTCACTCATCACTGGAATTTTGCAAAAAATAAATTTGTGAAAAGGCTCCTAAAGAGGTGAAATGTTAAAAGTTAATCCAAATGGAATATGTAACAATATCAAATTCCACAACTTGGAGACAAGGTTCTATGGTGTATAGAATCCACCTCCTTTCATAGAAATTAAAATGAAAATACAGAGAGAAAAAAAATTCCATTATTTTCTCTGTATGCTTTTACAATGGCACTACTCACAAGAGGTTTCTGAAATTTTGTTTTATTTTTTGGTTAGACTCATCCCTTTCCATGTAATTCCCAAGACAATGAAAGGAGGTGACATAATTTCCCTGACTCTTTTCTGAGCTATAATCATCGAATGGCAGCTAACTGGGAACAGAAGGCCTAGATTATAGTTTTGCTTGTGTCGATAGCTCAGAATCTAGTAGGGTAGACATATTTATGTAAATACGCTGCAGTGTGTGAACTGATCAAAACTAGCAGTATGACCTTAGGTGAATCATAATTCACCTGAGTCTCAGCTTCCTCATCTTAAAATGTGGATGAGGTTGCTATAAGATAACTGAAATGGCACATGAAAATGCTCTGTAATCTGAAATGTGCTGCACAAAAGTAAGAGATGATGATGATAATTTTCTGGTTTATAAATTGCTACGAGTATATTTTAACTTCTGAACACTCCACATATTCAGGAGCAGTTTCCAACCAGCATGAAGAAGCTAGTTTTTATTTCTTCATTTTTTAAGTATGTGGGATCCACATTACTCCAATACTTGTGTAACTGTCTACAAATTCCAAAAGGTTAAAAAAATATATACTCCTGTTTCCTACCATTTAGTCTCCCTGGCCAAAGGCAAGTGGTTTTTTAATGTATCCTTTCAGGGATATTTTATAATTTGTTTGTGTTAGACTGTGCATTTCCTTTATCATAAGTTGAACATTTTATTTTACAGCAGTTTCAACTCTTTTCCTAGAACTACTTATATCATTTGTCGATTTTCTGTTGGCCACTCTATGTTGTGACTAGGAAGTATTTATTTCATCTTGCAGATTCAGCTGTTACTACCAAATAGCTGCGTGGTTCACCAAAACTTTTGCATCTGCAATCCTATGAAAATCTGGTCTGATTAACACTGGCAAAGGCCATACACAGTCTTGACAGGAAAACAATGTGATCTGACTTGCATTTTCAAAAGCTAATTCCATCATAATATGCAGCATGAAGAAAGGACTGAGGTAAGGCTAAAGGTTAGAAGACTAGGTAGGAGGTAGGAAAAGTGATACATAAGATATCATCACGATTAAAGGCCAGCACCAATCCTACTAAAAACAACTTCCATTATGGATTGTTGTTGTTTAGTTGCTAAGTGGGATCCAACTCACTGTGACCCTATGGACTTGTAGTCTGCCATACTCCTCAGCCCATGGGATCTCCCAGGCAAGAATACTGGAGTGGGTTGCCATTTCCTTCTCCAGGGGATTTTCCCAACCCAGGCAGGGATTGAACCTCATCTCCTGCATTGGCAGACAGGTGGATTCTTTACTGCTGAACCACCAGGGAAGCCTCCATTATGTATATAACCATATTTTTAAAAGGTTATTGAATATAGTCATAATCTAAACAAACTAATAAAAAATTAGAAGGCAGAAGTTAACAAAAAAAGAAGTATTTCTATTTTTCATCTTGCATATAGAGATCTGCATGTCCATTACTTGTTTCCTCATCCATAAAATATGGACAATTGTTATCTCTCTCATAAGGTTGCTGTGGGGATTAAATGAGATGATACATGCAAAAAACTTACAACAGTGCCTGGCACACATACACAGTGAGCTTTCAATAATTACTACCTGTTACTATTATCGTATGCTCCAAAAAGAAAAGCAAGAGAGGCGGCATGGTATGACAGCAAGGGTTAGGACACCAGTTGTGGGCCTTCCATGTTCGCTGTGCAGACACAGCACTTAACCTAGCCTTTCTGTCTCCATTTCCTCACCTGTTAAATGCAGAGAGGGAAGACATACGATATTTGTAGAGACACTTCTAGTTCTCCATGATTATGGCTTAAACATTTTAAAAATATCTAATTCAGGTCTGTAATTTGCATGCATATTTATTTGGGGGACAGTCTTCATTTTGTTTTAACCTTTATTTTGAATGAAATAAATGTTAAAATGTTTCCAAAAAATAAATTTCAACCAAGAATTTTCTATTTATGGTGACGCATTTGATTGTATTTTGCCTCCTTTAGAAAGTTATTATAAAATGGCAGGTTGTAGCACAGTTTATGAATAGAAAAACTGATGGTTAGAAGAATGAAGCCTTTTTTTAAAAACAAAAAAGTTGTGTAATTTTTCTAGTTATTAACCATCTGAGTTTAGAAAACCAAACTAACTATAAGGAAAATTTAGGAAGTATAAAGTTAATTTCCCGTATAGTATAAAAGCTTGTTGAACTACTAGGTGTACTATAGAGCTGGCAAATGAAATCTCACATGGAAAAATTAAACTTTGGAAAAAAGTACGAATTTAGATAATTATTACTCACATTATATAAAAGAACTTATTTGGAAATCTTAGAAACTTTATATGAAAAAATGGTTTACACATTTCATCCATAAAGTATATGAATAGAAGGTTTATATAAGTGGATTTACTATTTTTGAATCCTTCATTATACATATGCTGCTGCTGCTGCTAAGTCACTTCAGTCGTGTCCGACTCTGTGCGACCCCATAGACGACAACCCACCAGGCTCCCCCGTCCCTGGGATTCTCCAGGCAAGAACACTGGAGTGGGTTGCCATTGCCTTCTCCATTGTGTGAAAGTGAAAAGTGAAAGTAAAGTCGCTTAGTCATGTCGGACTCCCAGCGACCCCATGGACTGCAGCCCACCAGACTCCTCCATCCATGGGATTTTCTAGGCAAGAGTACTAGAGTGGCTTGCCATTGCCTTCTCCGTCATTATACATATATGTGACCACAAACACGTGTACAATCAAACTTGACGAAGCGGAAGCTCTATTCTGAAAGGAAAGGTACTGCAGTAATAGGAAACACACACAAACACACACATGCATGCATGCCATCTGTTTGGAACCAGATGTGGATTATAGAGGCTGCATCCACTATCCACTGTGTGGCCCACAGGTTCTCTTGTATAAAACAATGAATGCATTTCCTATCCTGGCTTACAAGACCATTCTGAGAATCAAATAAGAAAAACATATGTGGCTGTACTTTTCTAAACTGAAGAACATCATGAGAATGCCATACAAAGGTATCACTGTTGCCTTTTTAGTGATGCTACAAGCCATTCACTGCGTGTGTTCTGATCTAAGCTATCACACTGGTAACTCAACCCACAATAATGACATAGAAATTTTCTACCAGCATGCCCCAATTTTACTCTGGCATTCATGGAAATGCAGTTAAGAAAAAACAGCATTTTTTTTTTTAAGTAAAAGATGTGATCCTTGTCTTTGAAGAATTACAATTTAGTTGAGTAGACAATAAAACTTATCAACAGGGAAAAATGATAAAATCACAAAGTAACCGAGACAGACTCTGGGCAGCATGCTAGGTGCTGGGGATGTAAACAGTGAGCATTCAGGCTCTGCCCCATGGACTTCACATTCTAATGGCAGAGACAGCCACCAACAAACAAGTAAGAGTAAGTATGAGCAAAAGAAAACAGAAGGACAGGTACTCTGAAGGTATAGGAAGTGAAGTGAAGTCGCTCAGTTGTGTCCGACTCTTTGCCACTCCATGGACTGTAGCCTACCAGGCTCCTCCATCCATGGAATTTTCCAGGCAAGAGTACTGGAGTGGGTTGCCATTTCCTTCTCCAGGGGATCTTCCTGACCATTGCAGGCAGACGCTTTACCCTCTAAGCCACCAGGGAAGCCAATTTGGACTGGGGACAAGGGAGGTCTCCCTGAAGAAGTCCTGTTTAAGTTGAACCTTTAGCTGAAGGTAGGATGCAGGTAAATCTAACTAGATCTGAATAAGACTAAGAATAGGTCTGACTAGCAAAGTGGATGCTGCAATGTTCATTCCTGGAAGCCAAAGTCTGTGCATTCAGCTGAATCCCAGTAGTCACGGGGCACCCTTCTATTTGCTCTGGTCTTGTCTATGGGCCGCCCTGGTGGCTCAGATGGTAAAGCGTCTGCCTACAATGTGGGAGACCTGGGTTCTATCCCTGGGTTGGGAAGATCTCCACTGACTCCATTGCTTAACAGAATGAAGCTGAACAGTCCAGCAGTCAAGTCTCTTCAAATGTGACCTGACTATTTCTCCAGACCCATCATGTCTACATGGTCATCATGGAGCGCCCACTCTGATTCGATCACTCACGCTTTTACCTCACTTGCCTTCTTCATACATTCATCCATGTAACAAATATTTATGGACCATCTCTCATGTTCCTGGCAATGGACTACTCACTAGTCTAATAACAGTTGACTTTTAATGAGCAGCTATTATGTGCTAATGGCTTTGTTCATTATTCTTTTAAACTTCAAAACAGCTATGAAGACAGTGAAGCTCACAGAGGTTAATTCACTGAAACCACTTTCAAGTATTTTTTTTTAACACAATCCATAGTAAAGAAACGTATCTTCTGCCAAGATTCAATGTGTATACATGAGTACACATATATGTCTATATACTCACATTCAGTATTCACACATACACTGTATGCTTCATAAAAAAGTTTCTATCCTGATTATGTGCAATGATCTCTGATATTTTATATATATATTTTCAACTAAAAAAACCCATGCTTGAGAGGCACAGTTTGAAAACAGACTGCTAGATTGTGTCCTCTGTTAAATACTGAGTGCCTAAATACTAGTGTTAAATACTAGTGCCTCATTTACCACCATGAGACTGACATGCAGTCCTTCCTGGCTCCTCCTCCTGCTGCTTCCATGGCATTCCCTGGCCTTCCAAAAAAAAAGATACTTTTCTATACTGTATGTTAGCTGACAGAGAGCAGCTGTCACAGTTTTATCATTATTTGTGGGGGTGACTGTCTTCCCCCAGACTGTGAGCACTGAGGCTTTTAAACAAACACATTCTCTTTGCATCTGTCTCCTCTCGACCAAGCCAGGTGACTGGCACAGAACTGGAACCAAATAGTACAGGTTTTTTAATGAATAAGAAAACATCTCCATTCAGAATCCATTTACTTTTACTTTGGGAAAACAGTTTAATAAATGTGATGGTTTGGTCCTCGTTCAGAGTATGTTCAAGTAATCATTTGTGGCAAAAAGAGGACAGCTATTCAAGGCAAGAACAATTGACGGCTGATAGCCTAATGGGCCAGAAAGCACCATTATTTCTATCACCTAAATATCTGCCAAATACATCCGCTCTGTCCATCTCCACTGTCACTGCAGATTCAAGTTCTGGCCTTACCACTTATGGTTAGGACACTTCAGCAAGTTAATAGTCAAGCCTTAATTTCCTTCTCTGAAAAAGGTGGATGACTACTGAGTCTACCTCATAAGAGTAAATGTGAACATGCTTTGTAAAGCATACAGCTTAGTGCCTGAACACAGCAGAGGCTCAGTAAGTGACAGGTATTATTATTCATATTATTTTAAAATACAACCCACCATTTATTACCCATCTGAGTGATCCCAAGTTTTCAAACTAGCTTCCCTTGCTAGGCTCCCTTTCAAACCATGCACCATGGCAATGTTGGAAAGTGCTTCAAATTCCTGGACCGTGGTTAATTCTCCCAGTGGCCACACTCTGTGGTCTCCTGGCAAATGGTTCGATGCCCTTGCCCAAGTGCACACAGCTCTGCGTCACTGTGCTGGGCTGGCCGGCTCCATCCTCCACCAGAGCCAGTTATAGCTGAGGGGCAGCCTTCCTCACTCAGCTGACTATCCAGAAGCCAGTGCCCTTTTCCTGATAGCTAGTTCCAGAAATAATTGGCTGGCCATGTTACTTGGCTCAGAAAACAGAAGCCTGTCAGTTTCAGGCCACTCAATCAATAGCTACAGTAGTGATTAGTTCTGAGCGGTGTTAAGACTCAGCGTACATCCTTCCTAATCTTGCAGGGCCCCTGGAGTTTGCCTATTAAGACAGCGAGCGGGGAAGTGGAAAAGAAAAGGGGGGAGGAAAAGAAAGAGAAGAAAGCTAGATGGTGAGACAGGTGTCAAGAGTCCTGTCAAGTGCCTGAACAAACTCTCAATGTAAAGAGGAAGGATCTTGAATTTTGTTTATTACTGAGTCACAAGCACCTATGTGAATCACTAGCTTGATAAACACTTATGCAACGGATAGATCAATCTATTAGGTTTTTTTGAAAGGAGATTCTTTTTCCAGTTATAAAGAGAACCTCCTAGACCTTGCCCCAGATAAAGGGCATATCAGTCTTCAGCTGAGGGCTTGTTGAGGAACCTTGAACTTGTGTGATAAAGGCCCAATTTTGGCCAGACTTGTTCCCACCACCTAGTAAGGGGCTAACGACTTGTTCTAAAGTTCATTCCAAAGGCACAGGGGTTCATTTAGATATTTCATTATAATCTGATGATTCTTTGAACACCACTTCCCATTTACCCAATAGCTGAAAGTGGGGTTGGTGGTGGGGCCGTAGGACCCAAACTGGAGTCACTCAGTCTCAGGTTAAGAATGATTCTCACAGGGGTCACCCTCCTATGGATATTCGGATCAGTGGAGAATTCCTAGACAATCTATTCTATTATATGGCAGTAGAAGTCATGTTAAGTCTAGGAAAATGTTATTAATACTTCAATCTTTATACAGAGGCTAGTATTAAAGACTAAGCTGAAGAGGCTTCTGTTTTCCTTAATGTGTTTTTAAGAAAACATTACTATCTTGGAATCTTAGAAAACAGGCCTAACAGAGAATTAGTATTTCTAAAATGTCTATCCACATCATTATTAGATAAGTGAGTTTTCAAGACCTTTCAAATATTTTCTTCAACATGCTATTATTTGTGGCTTATTAAGTGGATTTTTTCCTGGTTTAGAAAAGAAAAAATGCTATATGATGCTCTTACTTGCAAAAAAGAAAATTCTTATAGAAGAGAAAATTCCACAGTGACTGTCTAAACCTTGGCAGATCAAAAAAAATTTTTTTAAGGAACTGATTTATGTAGTCATTATAAACAAATCACATTTTCCACGTAAGAGACAAAATGAATATAGAATATCTTTATGTGGTATGAATGAGGAAAAATTCTTCACTGGACAAGACAGAGATATAGCTTATCTTTAAGAATATTTAAAAAATTCTCAAGAATAGATGAAATTATAGTTAGGCCTTAAAGCGTATCTGGAGGAGATGCTCCATGGAAAAACAGAGAGGAAAGCTCCATGAATCCAACCGACAATGATGGGCTGTCACAACTCCAAAACAATCACTGATAGGTTAAAGGACCATCCACGGAAAATGCATCTCAAAGTTGAAGGGTGTTAGAAAACTGACTTAGAAAAAATGTCAAATAAGTAATGGAGCAAATACAAGGAATTTCAGAAAATTAAACTGGAAGCCATTTAAATGTGGACCTAAGCCTCCAACTGTATGTCCTTTTATTCTTCATGCAAGACAACAAATTCTGCAATGTAAGCAATGGAGACCTTAAATCCTGATGGAAAAAACAGCGTTAAGCACAAGACCCAGATCATGGTTCACCCCATCCATGAAAGAGAACAGCAAAGAAAGAGCACAAGTGCTCCGGCTACTGCAGGGGAGCATGTGAGCCCAGCACCAAGTCCACATGAGCATGGCGCCTTGTCAGGGGGGCCTCTTGAGCATGGTTAGGACACCCACAAAACACCCAAGGCTCCATAAGCCACCAAAAAGCAAGGCACGTTTTTCCTTTGGCACATGGATGGTTTATTTTCACGTTGGCATCTGTTAAACATTCACAGAAGAACTGCCTTGTTTCTTCAGGGCAGTTCAATAAAAGATGTTTCCCCACATGTGTGAAATCACGGTCACACGCTGCACCACCTTAGCAGAGACTCCAACTGTAAACACAGAACCATTTCTCATCGCAAATAGGTGTCAGATTCCCATTTGGAGAGAAAAATAGATTTTAAAGAATATTCTTGTTACATTTTAACATCTTCAGTGTTTAGTTGCCTGCCTGCTTCTCTTCACAACATGAACTGCTCCAAGGAAGACAGAAACTAATGACCCGTTCAAGGCTGTAACCCAGGCCGCCCAGCGTTCTCCCAGCTGTGCTTTCAGGTTAACTGGCACAAACGCTCCCTCTCCCTTTCCTGTCACCACCACACCCTCAGCATCTAAGTCCTCCCCACCCGCCCCCATGAAGCCTTCTCAGCTACTGACATTATCAATCATTGGGAAAATCAGAGTCAGGGGAGGGACCGGATTGACTACCCAGATGGCAGATGGGAGCAAACTATTTGGCCTTTCCTTAGATAATTCTTTGGAGTTAAGCTGGAAAAGTCAACTTTAGTGCTGAGGGTGAAGCCAATTTTATGTGTCCCTACCTGCTGGAAGAAGCAAAGAAATAACTTTTTCAGGCTTTCAACCCAGTCTCACAACAGTCATCTGTGCCTGATGCTTATGATTACTAGTATTTGCACAGTGCTTTGCAATAGATAGCTTTTCGATACAAGATTGCATTTGATCCATGCAACAAATCCGTGGGACACTCTGATCCTCACTTTACAAATGAAAGTGAAGTTGCTCAGTCGTGTCGTGTCCGACTCTGCAACCCCGTGGACTGTAGCCCACCAAGCTCCTCTGTCCATGGGATTCTCCAGGCACGAATACTGGAGTGGGTTGCCATTTCCTTCTCCAGGGGATCTTCCCGACCCAGGGATCGAACCCAGGTCTCCCACATTGCAAGCAGCAGCTTTAACCTCTGAGCCACCAGGGAAGCCCATTACAAATGAGGAAGAAGAAATTCAATTACTTGTCCAAAGTCACAAAACCAGTTAGTAGTAAGTTTGCACCTAAACCCAGATTTTTGGTCCCAGATCCCCTGAAGATTAAGATGAAGAAAAGAATGTATCTAAGAGACACTGGAGTAAGACACTGGCCTGGGCCCCATGGTCCTGGTCCTCACAGAGCTCTCCCTGAGTAGAGAGCTCCAGCGGTAAGCCCTCCAGGGCTCCTGAGCACTGCCTGCCTGCGTGGGACAGTGCTGGCCTATCAGGCGATGCTTCCTTTTCTGTTCTGGCAGGAAACCTGGACTGGACTCAAGGACCTACAAGGTGTCAGGCTGTTTGGAGGATATGAAAGGAATAAAGATGGGCTAGGGGCCACAGGTTGGGGAGGAAGGAGGGTTGAGGAGTGGGTGGCACAAGGGTTGGGGAGCAGCGCACGTGAAGGTCCAGAAGACTCTGGTTGGAGACCACCAGACAGGAGAGTGATAAGAACGAGCCCAGAAGGGGAGTCTGGGTGGGTGAGATGGCCCCCATGACCAAGCACAGGAAGGCCTTTCTCTAAAGGCAGAGGCAAGCTCTTAAAGGCTTTTATGAAAGGAATGACATGGTGTCACCATTCTTCTGGAGAGATCATTCTGGATGCAGCCTGGAAAGCGGAGTGGAGAGAGCAAAGTTGACAGGAAGAGTGGCTGGGAGGTGTTGATGGAGCCTCAGGGGCGTGGGCTGGGATCATGCCGGTGAAAGCCAAGAAAAGGAGGATGTGAGAAACCACTGAGGGGTGGAGTCTGCAGAACAGGGTGACGAGTGTAGAGCTGATGGGAGAGAAAAAGACATCAAGGATGCCTTCAAGCTTTCTGGCTTGGGGAACAAACCAGACAGCAGTCTTTCACTGACATACAGACCCATAAAGCACAGGAGAAAATATGTTGTTATAAATAAGTGCACACAATACACAATGCTGAATTTACCTAAGATCCAGATGTTCTCAAATACTTTCATGGAACAATAATGAGCCAGTTACAAATGAGTGTTAACTATTAAAAACAAGCTTTAATTGGCAATTCAAAAAAATTACTGCACATACAAAAGTAACAAAACTAGGCTTCTTTTAAAATATTCTAAAATTCAGATTGATGATTCTACAATGAACACAAAATGATTTTTATTGTAGTGGTATTTATTTCCCCGAGCTCTTTGGTGAACAGATCTCTAGATAGCAGACTTATTGAAATTCAGTGCTAACCCTCAAACAATTCCTATACTTCTACTCCCTTCATTACTGCCTAGCTTTGGCTTGGTCCACAATCCAGCCCAGAGGCAGAGTTCTGGGGCTGAAGAAATTAGAAACAACTTCTTAGATAGTCTCTCTTGTACGGTACCTCCCATTTGAGTTTATTTTCATCTGCCACCGATTATAAAAATGGATCCTCAATTAAGAGTGGAGGCTAAATTAATTGCATCTGGGGGTGAGGGTAGACTGTCATGAATGCCTTAACATGCTGATCTACTATATTTACACAACAAGGCTCGAGGAAAGGAATCTATTTTCTCTTTTTGACAATACCCTTGTCCTGAAAGGCAGCATCATTTTACAGTTAGTATGCTCACAATGTAAGTGATAAGAACCTTTACATGCAAGAACAGACAGGTCGACTGGGAGATCCTCTGAGAACCTCAGAGAAAGAGCGACAAAATAATTTCTGTAGTTTGCACACACACACACACACACACACACACTCCCATTTCCAACTCCTTAACCATCATCTCTGTGGTCTCTTCCATTTCTGTACTTACTGGTTAATCTGTTCTTGCAACTGAGTTAGGTCAATTAAGATGTACAAAAATAATTTTAAAAATTTCAAAACTGATTTTTGGTGTGGATATCACTAGGAAATAAGCCAGCAGCATTAAAAACTTTTCCAAAGTTTTAGTTATTTCCCTTTAAATATTCTGGGGTTGTAAAGAGCATGTTTGGCCTCTGGACAATGCACTTTACTGTGAGGCTCCAGGTGTGAGCACCCCATCTCAGACTGACACTTGTCTGTATGATTGTATAAATATTTCTGGAAGAATGGAAGATGGAAGTGGTAGCTTTAATCTGGTACAAGAGAGAGAAGCACTGTGCTACAGTAAATAACTTAGAATGGTGAAACTGAAAGAAGACATGTCAATATGGTGCACTTTCTTAATTTCAGAGCAAGAAACATTTTGTTCTTTGGTTGTTCTGTGCTCTAAATAGATCTGAAACTTCTGAATGGTTGTGAAGGCTGAATTATTTCCTGTCGTTCAACTCAATCTTTGTTGAGCACCTATTATATAGAAGGTGCTGTTGTAGCATAAGGATGCAGGGAATAAATAAGATTTGGTTCTGGCCCTCAAGAGTTCAGTCTAATCTACAGAAAGACACTGGATTTATTTTAAGAGATCTCTTTTCTGTCCTTCCCATTAAAAAGGAAGAGAAAAATTTACCCCATCCAAATAGAATGTGCTTAGAAATTTGATGAGGAATTCTATTCATATGCTGAAAAGAAGTTAACATACACCATTAATGAGTGGGAATAAAACTGTATCAAAGCATTTAACATTTGGGATTAATAACAGAACAACGACATATTCTATTCAATCTGCATAAAATATGTAAGTTTGAAACCTTATATTTCAAAGTACACAGATTCTGATTCACCTTCTTATGGTAGCACACAAAAAGGACATCTAAACGCCTGAACTCACCCATTTGCTACACACTTTGTCTGGAAAATGGCACTATTTGTGTTTATAAAAATGGAGCTACTGATAAATATCACTGTGAATATCAGATTCCAAAGATGAGAATTTTGTGATTCATCTGACATACAGCTGTCAAGAACTAAGTTTGGCTGGATTAAATACTCAAGATACGTAAAACTGCAATATTTTGTTATTTTTTTCGTTGTCCTAAAACTACAGAATAGCTACATAGCTTGTCTAGCCTGTCTAATTTTGGCACCACGGATACAGTAAAAGACGATTCTCAATTAGGTACAGTAATACTGTAGACTTTAACTATAAACCTATTTAAACAGTTGAGAGAGGAAGAAAGGTTGTCCTGTAGCTGGACAAGAATGAAGGCTGGGGGTGGGGGAACCCGATAATTCTGGAAAATCTCACCCAGGACGCCCTCCATACAGTCATGGAATGGTGCCTAAGTACTGCCTGCAGCAACAGAATATATTTCCTAGTACATCACAGTCCAGGAGCAGCATCAATTCTGCTTGTAAGCCATATCCAAAAGGGAAGGTTCTTAGTGGTTCTGCTTTCAGCATATCTCAAGGACTAATTAAATCCTCATTACTACCTTCTAATTATTCAAATACTATGGGATTACACTAAGGAAGTCCCTGCTGGCATACTAGATGAAAAGGGTTAAATAACCTATGTTGATTTTGAGAATCCAGATCTAGTTCAGACCTTCAGAAAACCACTAGCACTAACATGAATATTTAACTAGACACCACTGTGAAAATTAAAAGGGAATTCAATTAAAAGGTTTTCAAAAAATTAATTCTGAACCTCTCTACATCTGTCCAAATAAATAAGCCTTCTCGAAACGTTTTCACCTAATTGCTAATCCAATAAACTAGAAGGGCATTTGCTAGTTTCATTATGCTTAACGTTTTACAGAGGTTAAAATGTGATCATTTTGATGTTAATAATAATTATACTTATTTATCTACTCAGATGGCTATCCTATATTCCCTGCTAGAAAACAGGACAATCTACTAGTAAGCCATTTCTTACTGCCCTTTTCAAATTTTAAGATATATATGTTAAAGATTAAGAAATAAGGATATAGCAAATCTAAACATGTTGGCTACAGTTTTATTGTAAAATATATTTCAGTATTTTAGGGTTATCTTAACTAGTCTTCCAATGCCTTAGTTCGTATAAGTCATAGTATTTGACTTTTTGGGTGAGAGCATGTTGTTATACGAGGTCTAGAGAGAAAAGATTTGGTTTAAATAAAAACCAATGGCAATACTAAGCTGAAGTTTTGACGTTTAAAAAGAACAAACATCAGTAATGAAAAAGTTAATACCAAAGAATTTTTTTTATTCACTTAGTAAGAAGCACCACATAGTATGCCAACAGGAGAGTATACATCAAGTTTTATACTGGGAAGTACACGAAATGTTGAGGAGACAATACTACATAAGGATAAAGAAGTCAATAGATCTCCAGAGTGTCTCCCTTCTTCCTGTAAATTCTGATGGCCATACCCACATACACCTTTGTAGATGGAAAATAGAAAACTGTAGATACACTTATTTTTGCCTACACACAATGTGGGAAAATGAATTTGTGACTGCTGCTTTTTGATACACTCGACATTAGGACCACCAAGTAAAGAGGGGGTGGGCACCGCAGGGCCCCAGGTCTAGATGGAGCACAGACTCTGCTCAACCTCAGGACAAGGAGATGGTCTTGCTGCTGCCAGCATGGTTCGGACCCTAGGACAGCCTCAGATTTGCAAAATTCTCCACAGGGTATGTAATTTATTAATAAATGTTCTTCCTGAATGGGAATACAAAGATTAACCCCCCAAAATGACAGCAGAGCAAGACAGCAACTTCTTGAGCCTGAAGGGACTGAGCACCAGGGTGGTAGGTCAGCCCGGCTGACCCCCGCAAGGAGTGTGAGAAGGACCCAGAGCATTGCACTCCATAGGAAACCAGGCTTTCCTGAGTCTCTTGTTTTGTGCTGGTGTCTCTGGGTAAGTGTGTTTCTGGATTGTCCGCCATTAAAGTAAATCTATCTCCTATGGGTATATTAAAGAAAATGTGTATAATTGTGGAATTTTACTCTCTTATAATCTTACTTGTTAAAACAAATAAGTGTAAAAGGAAGTGTTTAGCTTGGTTATTTTAGCACTCAGCAGTACAGAAGCTGTGCCTTATCTTGTCTATCAGGGTCCATGGTTTCTGAGAAGGAATACATTTAAAAAAATAAGATGCTAACTCAATATATTCTTTTCCTCTTCTTTCATTACTTCCTTAAATAAGGGCAGAGGGTATATAACTTATAAAGGTATAAAGTAAGTTAAATTACATGGGAATCAACACTGGGGAATTTTATACTAAAGGCTTTCTTAGATTTACTTTGCACTATATATATTGTTGGTACATACCAAATGATGGTAAAACAAACAAAAAATGCTTTTCATTATTGTATCAAATCATTAAAATGGTTGTTATCTGCCATTAAAACACATGATCAAATGTTATCAGGTAGAAGCTAACATATCTTCCTAGATTTAAACAGTCATTAAAAAAAAAAGTACTTGCTACCCAATTTTAGAGGAAATTTAACTCATACATGGCAAAGCACCATCCAAGGGATGCACATGGTGCCTCCAGCACAGTCTTAGGGAAGTTAGAAGAACACGTTCATAAAAATTAATCCAGATTGAGCAAATTATAAAAGTCATCTTTTACTATTTGAAGTAAATGGTCATTAAAACTAGCCTGGTTGTGAGTTATGTATCCACTACTAGTTACTGAAATCACACTATACATAAGAAGGGGAAAAAACCCCAAACATATCAACAAGTGGTTTCCATAAAGTGACACCAGAGGAACACCTTGGATTTTGTCTTGCAAGGTTAAAAGTTTGATTTAACTACATTTCCTGTCATCTTGTCCTTCGCATTCGGCATTTTACACTTTTAAATTTCTTAAATGTGTATCAGGTGGCAGGGACTGAAAAGACACTGGAGAATGTAGAAGAGGGGTTCTTTTTCAGTTTGCAGCAATAAAGGTTTATTATAGGATTTCCAAATAAAGTACCTCTTATCTTCTGATGCTTACAAAATAAGCAGAATTCGCCTAGTAGGAATGATGTTACAGGTTTATGGTAAAAATAAAACAACAAATATCTTCATTTTAGCTCTGGGTCTGGCCTGAGTGGGCTTTCAGTACAGGATAATTTTCTCTATTCTTTTTACTTGACTTCCTTGACCCAGTACCACAAGGTAGGTACAAACGATAGCCACGAAAAGGGAGTCTGGGGAAACTCCCACTGGCTTGGCTCCACTGCTCCTTCCAGAAGCATCTGTCATGTCTCCCAGACAACAGAGCCATAGGGGAGTTAACACAGAACAAGCGATTTACAGAGAGAATGTGACATACAAGACCAGTTTACAGGAGGCCAGAGTGGAAAGTTTATAGAGAAACAAATACACACATCACACAATGATTAAAACACACTATGTAGGGAAAACCACTAGACCATTCAGGTATGACCTAAATCAAATCCCTTATGATTATACAGTGGAAGTGAGAAATAGATTTAAGGGCCTAGATCTGATAGACAGAGTGCCTGATGAACTATGGAATGAGGTTTGTGACACTGTACAGGAGACAGGGATCAAGACCATCCCCATGGAAAAGAAATGCAAAAAAGCAAAATGGCTGTCTGGGGAGGCCTTGCAAATAGCTGTGAAAAGAAGAGAAGCAAAAAGCAAAGGAGAAAAAGAAAGATATAAACATCTGAATGCAGAGTTCCAAAGAATAGCAAGAAGAGGTAAGAAAGCCTTCTTCAGTGATCAATGCAAAGAAATAGAGGAAAACAACAGAATGGGAAAGACTAGGGATCTCTTCAAGAAAGTCAGAGATACCAAAGGAACATTTCACGCAAAGATGGGCTCGATAAAGGACAGAAATGGTATGGACCTAACAGAAGCAGAAGATATTAAGAAGAGGTGGCAAGAATACACAGAAGAACTGTACAAAAAAGAGCTTCACGACCCAAATAATCATGATGGTGTGATCACTGACCTAGAGCCAGACATCCTGGAATGTGAAGTCAAGTGGGCCTTAGAAAGCATCACTATGAACAAAGCTAGTGGAGGTGATGGAATTCCAGTGGAGCTATTCCAAATCCTGAAAGATGATGCTGTGAAAGTGCTGCACTCAATATGCCAGCACATTTGGAAAACTCAGCAGTGGCCACAAGATTGGAAAAGGTCAGTTTTCATCCCAATCCCAAAGAAAGGCAATGCCAAAGAGTGCTCAAACTACCACACAATTGCACTCATCTCACACGCTAGTAAAGTAATGCTCAAAATTCTCCAAGCCAGGCTTCAGCAATATGTGAACCGTGAACTTCCTGATGTTCAAGCTGGATTTAGAAAAGGCAGAGGAACCAGAGATCAAATTGCCAAATCCGCTGGATCATGGAAAAAGCAAGAGAGTTCCAGAAAAGCATCTATTTCTGCTTTATTGACTATGCCAAAGCCTTTGACTATATAGATCACAATAAACCGTGGAAAATTCTAAAAGAGATGGGAATACCAGACCACCTGATCTGTCTCTTGAGAAATCTGTATGCAGGTCAAGAAGCAACAGTTAGAACTGGATATGGAACAACAGACTGGTTCCAAATAGGAAAAGGAGTACGTCAAGGCTATATATTGTCACCCTGTTTATTTAACTTATATGCAGAGTACATCATGAGAAACACTGGACTGGAAGAAACACAAGTTGGAATCAAGATTGCTGGGAGAAATATCAATAACCTCAGATATGCAGATGACACCACCCTTATGGCAGAAAGTGAAGAGGAACTAAAAAGCCTCTTGATGAAAGTGAAAGTGGAGAGTGAAAAGGTTGGCTTAAAGCTCAATATTCAGAAAACGAAGATCATGGCATCTGGTCCCATCACTACATGGCAAATAGATGGGGAAACAGTGGAAACAGTGTCAGACTTTATTTTTCTGGGCTCCAAAATCACTGCAGATGGTGACTGCAACCATGAAATTAAAAGACGCTTACTCCTTGGAAGGAAAGTTATGACCAACCTAGATAGCATATTCAAAAGCAGAGACATCACTTTGCCAACAAAGGTTCTTCTAGTCAAGGCTATGGTCTTTCTTGTGGTCATGTATGGATGTGAGAGTTGGACTGTGAAGAAGGCTGAGCGCCGAAGAATTGATGCTTTTGAACTGTGGTGTTGGAGAAGACTCTTGAGAGTCCCTTGGACTGCAAGGAGATCCAACCGGTCCATTCTGAAGGAGATCAGCCCTGGGATTTCTTTGGAAGGAATGATGCTAAAGCTGAAACTCCAGTATTTTGGCCACCTCATGCGAAGAGTTGACTCATTGGAGAAGATTCTGATGCTGGGAGGGATTGGGGGCAGGAGGAGAAGGGGACGACAGAGGATGAGATGGCTGGATGGCATCACTGACTCGATGGATGTGAGTCTGAGTGACCTCCGGGAGTTGGTGATGGACAGGGAGGCCTGGAGTTCTACGATTCATGGGGTCGCAAACAGTCGGACACAACTGAGCGACTGATCTGATCTGATCTGATGTGATAGCATCATTATAAAGCAGTGGTTCTCAAGTATGGTCCTTGGACCAGCAGCATCAGCAGCACTGGGGAACTGGTCGGAGATGTGGATTTTCTGATGCAGAATCAGAAACCTGCAGTGTGGCCTAGCAATCCAGCTTAACAAGTTCTCCAGATGGTTCTCATGCACTCTAAAGCTTAAAAACCACTACTACTCCATTATTAAAACATATCATAGTATTTTGATAAGGGAATTAAAGTATTAACTGCACATTAAATGATAATAAAAAGTTAAATATGTAAAGGTATTAGAAATTAAAATTTCATTTTATTCCTAGTAAACATTCATTTTAACACAAATGACGCAGAGATAAGGGTAATCCATCATTTTACTGGTATTACTTTCTAAATAACACGTTGCTCAGTTTTTAATATGTAAAATAACTGAAAGTTCATCTAATTAGAAACAAATATCATCTTTACAACTCATACAGAAATAATTATAAACATTAGGGTTCAGGAGCCTTTAAATACTAGCTACCAAGCCAGCAACTTTTGTCTTCCTGGCAAGTGAGAGAGGAAGTGGAGTAAAGGAAAGTGGCATCTCCAGTGCGGGGGGCGGGGCAGGCGGGCAAGGCTTGACTAGTGGGCAGTAGGAGGCGGTGACCAGGCAGAGCACTAGGTGGTGCAGCACGCTTGTCAATCCTGTCTACACTCATTGGACTAAAATCAACATCTCCACCTTCAATAAGAGTAACTTTCCCTCCAAAAGGGGGAAACAAGACAGAAGCAAACTGATTAAGGACTAAGGCCTCAGTCAAGGCAATAATATATGGGGGTCAACTTGCAGAACTGAGTGAAAGGTCAGAGTCTGCAGAATCGGGACAACCTGAATGCTCAGGAAAAGCTCACATTGCTTTTTCTGGCTCTGACACAAACTAGTCTCTAAGAATGAGAAGGTCATATAGAACCTCTACGGTCCTCAATTTCTTTATTCATAAATTGAGATGAGGGGACTCTACAGTCTTCCAGGTCAGCTCTATTTCTAAGATCCTATAATTCTACAATATAAGGTTTTACTATGCATTTAAAAATTTACTGTTAAATATCATGGGATAAGTGATCAAAACAGCTAAACAGATGCACTTTACCTCATTAGGACCAATATCAAAATTGAATCATTAATAGTCATTTTTACACAGCTAGATCAAATATCAGACTGCAGTCATGTTTAAACTATACTTCCTGGTTCTATGTGGACATGCAGATTCTCTGGAGCTTGAACTGGGATTTGGTAAAACCACCCAATCTACCAGAAACCATCCTTCTTTTTAGTATTTATTGCTATATGTAGGTTCTTAGGTATTTCTTTCATCTGATGAGAAAATGTAATAGCCTTTATAAAAATGTGTATAAGCAGATACATAGGTAAGCAAACTCACTTAAACCTTATACACTCAAAACACAAAGGTATGTAAGATATGAACTGAAGACCAACCTCTTTCCTGTGGCATTGGTGACTGGCTCAAGGCAGGATGAGAACTGGATTCTGACTGGCTCCCAGGTGGCTGAGGGGGCATCTGACTTCCTGTAAAAACACAGGAGAGGAAGTAGGGATAGGGAACCCTCTGCATTAATGTCACAATTGTGTAAAACCCAAGACACAGTTAAATGTATTTAATCTTCATGATCACAAAAGGTATCACTCCACAAAGAAAAACATACAGCTCAAAGAGAGTGATATTTTATACTTTTTTTGTAAAACAAAGAGGAAGCATGCATAAACATATTTATCAAATCACCTCCTGAAAAGTTCAATTTTCTACTGTATGAGTTCCCAAATTCACAAATCAATCTACAAGCTCAAGTCTCTTGACACACACTTCTACAATACGTTTAACAAAATCCCAGACTGATGAAGTCAACTCAGGCTCCCAAGTGGGCAGGCAGCATAGTGGCCAACTATCTTTCATGAGTAATATTTACTTAATATAGCAATAACAACTGACTTCTAAAAAACTTCTAAGTCAATCACAGATTCCACAAAAACTTAGAAGGAAAGCTCAATTAAAAGACTCACAACTATAAAATATATAGTGTACATTATCACTAAAGAAGAAACACTATTCTGTATCTTTTAATCTTTATTGCTAACAGAGCAATAGTGTATATTTACCAACTATTTGATTTCCATTTAATTTTTGCTTTTTGTCTTTTCAAACTATAAGGTAAGCGCCATGAGACAGGAATCAAGTCATTTAATTCTTTAGTCCTTCCATCAGCATAACAAATAATTAATAAATCTTTGTTATTTCATGGTCCTTAATCTGAGAATAGGAATTAAAGCAAAACACTTTAATTAACTTTATTAAAATAAAACAAAAAATTTTATTTTATTAACTAAAGGCAGACAGTGAATTATATGAGGTCTAGAGACATGATTTTTTAACTTAAGAACAATCAGCTCACTTTCTGCCTCCGAAGTATAGACACATTTCTGAGAGTAAAAGTACTACAGAGTAACAAAGGCAATTGAATTTAGCATAATCCTCAAAGCACTGTTTAACCATTCATTTACTCTTAGACATCTGCAGTAAATTAATATTAGTACCAAATAAATAAAGCAAAAATACTTACATTTGGGTAAAAACAACTTCTAGGGTAAACACTGCCATCAACTTGGCTACAGATACACAAAAGTTGCTGTGTGTCCACTCAGGGTCATGTGCTTCCTATGAAATACCCTACGGCCCCTAAACTCTAGTCCATTTAGAAATTTAAAGCACTCTGCAGCCAAATACTGACTTTTTAAAATGTCAGTGGGGAATCAATTGCAGTAAGATAGTAAGTGCTTACATTTTAATGATTGTTTCTACACGACAGACTGAATTCATAGACTTATGACAGTAAAAAAAAACACAAAAACCAACACAGTGATTCTATGTTAATACAGGACACCACTGCTTACACTATTCATGCCTCAGGCACTGCTCTTATATACCATATTTCAAATAAACATAAAAAAGGCTGTAAGAAAGCTCATGAATTTATAAAATACTGCCATATCCAAGCAGCACTAGTGGTTGTCTGGTGCATTTCTAAGAGATCTTGCTTTAAAGCTATGAGTTATCTACTCATTTACTAAATCTGTCCTTTAAAGAAACAGAGTCTTTTCATGGTAACGATAGACTTGCCCAAACTGTTTTAAATTCTCCATTTGGTTTCAATCCCTGTCTTTCCATCAGTAGTTTCATAGTTACTAAATAACTTCATCTCCCATTAGCATAGGTATAAGCATAGTCACAGCAGATGACTGTGACATGATCAGAAAACATGTTTGAGAAACGTAATACAGATGATCCATTTCTGTCCACTGTCCATATAAAGAAGACAATTCAGAGCTTTTTGAACCAACAGAAATGACTAAACACCTCTCGAACCATTGATTTCTATATGTCATATGTATGATATTAAGTAAAACCTTTTAAACAAAGTGTGGTAACTATTTTAAAAGAGAATGTTTCATATGTAATAAATATACCAAATTCACAAGAAGGCTTTAACAGTAAAACTAAGTGTGTAAAGAAAGTCTCATTTTCCCCCTAGTCTGTGTCTATGATGATATAAGCACAACGTGGTGATGTAAACACTATCTGTGAGGTAGAACAAATTCCACCACTTCACATGGAGGTATTCACTCTTCAATGGCTATGTACATAATATAGTCCAAAATTTTTGGTGCAACTAAAAAATGAAACATCAGTACATGACCTTAATGTCTGCTTTTGCCAACTTAAAATTCTAAGCACAAGCTTATATTAAAATTTTTTACAGAAGAGCTCTTATGTGTAATTAATTTAAGACTCAGAGTAAAGCTAAAAAGCCAGTACAAGAGTCCTGTGCTCAGTTGTGCTCAACTGTTTGCCAGACTCCTCTGTCCATGGAATTCTCCAGGCAAGAATACTGGAGTGGGTTATAAGTTCCTCCCTGAGGGGATCTTCCCAACTCAGGGATGGAACCTGCATCTTTTACATTTTCTGCATTGGCAGGTGGATTCTTTACCACTAGCACCACCTGTATAAGGGGCTGTCATATATCCCTTAGCCCACCTCTCCTAGTGATCACACCTTATAGAACCTTTATATAATTATCAAGAGGAACTTAAAATGATAAGAAATTATTAAAGATATTTGAATTTTACCATTTTTTCCAGTCAGTGCTTCATTTTTCCATTCCAGGGTCTCATACTGCATCTAGTTGTTATTTCTCCTTGGTCTCCTTCAGTCTAATCTGTCTTTCCTTGTATTTATGACCTTGATGCTTTTGAAGAGTTCAGATGAGTCATTTCATAGAATGTTCCTCAATTTGGCTTAGTCTGTTATTTTGTCAGGATTGAAGCAAGGTAATGCATTTTGGGACGTGTATGACAAAAGTGTTGTGCCCTTTTCAGTTCATTCTACCAAGAGGTTAATGACACTGATATTTCATTTGTGGTGACTTTTGCCTTGATTACTTGGCAAAGCTGTTGTCTACCAAGCTCTAATAAAAAGTTACTGCATTTTGCTCTTTGTAGTTGATGAGTATCTTAGAGGAGATACTGAGACTCTGCAAATTCTGTGTCTCCTCAGTCTTGTACCCACTAATTTTAGCATCCATTAAAGAATCTTGTCTGCAGCATTTACTACAATGGTGCTTGCTAATGGTAATTCTTTACTTCCCTCTTTCCTTCCACATTTGTGAATGGGAATCTACTATGAGGAAGAATTATCTCTTCTTCTCCACTTGTTTAAATATTTATTAGACTGCTTCTATCCATATGGACTCAATGTGGCAGACACATCAGAGAATGACTTCCAATGAGTCAAATTTTTATGTAATCTCCACTTTTTCACTGAGGGCAGAACCTGTGACTTGGTTGCTAATTAAAGAATATAACAGAAGTGATGGGATATCATTTCTAAAATTATTTTATATGACAAAATTAAAGGGATTTTATAGACATAATTGGAGAAGGCAATGGCACCCCACTCCAGTACTCTTGCCTGGAAAATCCCACGGATGGAGGAGCCTGGTAGGCTGCAGTCCATGGGGTCGCTAAGAGTCGGACATGACTGAGCGACTTCACTTTCTCTTTTCACTTTCATGCATTGGAGAAGGAAATGGCAACCCACTCCAGTGTTCTTACCTGGAGAATCCCAGGGACAGGGAAGCCTGGTGGGCTGCCATCTATGGGGTCACACAGAGTTGGACACGACTGAAGTGACTTAGCATAGCATAGCATATAGACATAATTAAAGTCCATAATTGGTTGACTTTGAAATAATCAAACGGGAAGTAACCCTGTGAGGTGTGATGACAAGAAATGGCTTAGGCCTTCTTTGAGCTGAAGGATGCTCCCGATGGCCTTGATGAAGTAAGCTTCTATGATGGGAACTGAGCTGCATGGCAAGGACAAGGCAGCCTCTGGAACTTCAGGGCCTCACTTCTACAAACACTAGAAACAAATTATTTCAAACAGTCTTAATGAGACTAGAAGCAAAGTATCCCTGAGTTGAGCCTCCAGATGAATATGAAACAACCCAACACTTGGACTGCTGCTGCTGCTGCTAAGTCGCTTCAGTTGTGTCCGACTCTGTGCGACCCCATAGATGGAAGCTCACCAGGCTCCCCTGTCCCTGGGATTCTCCAGGCAAGAACACTGGAGTGGGTTGCCATTTCCATCTCCAATGCATGAAAGTGAAAAGTGAAAGTGAAGTCACTCAGTCGAGCCTTTCAACCCCGAGAAGAGGACCTAGTGAGGCTGTGAATAGACTCGTGACCAGGGAAAATGCGAGATCAATAAATGTGTGTTGTTTTATGCTGCTAAATTGTGATTTGTCATACTGAGCAGAAAACTTACACACTAATGGATTAAAATCCAACTGTGCCATTATTTTGTTGCTCAAGTTGTTCCAGCTTTGACCATTAGCAGCTCCTCCAAATCTTTATTTTTTAGAAGTCACAAGGAATTCCAGGCTCATCTTTTATTTTCCTCACCCCAGTTCTATAATCAGTCACCTCTCCTCAGACCTCTGGTTCTTTATAGTGGAGAATGATGTTAAGAGACTAAAATCTGGGCATTGGGCCTACTCATTATTTCTGAGGAGTTACTGCTTCTAGCCTCTCTCAGTGAAGACATTATGTACACCAATGTGTACATATATACTCTATACCTCAGTATTTGTGTGTGTATAAAATCGTGAGTTTGGGGCTTCCTTAGTGGCTCAGTGGTAAAGAAACCGCCTGCCAATGAAGAAGATGCAAGAGACCTGGGTTCAATCCCTGAGTTGGGAAGATACTCTGGAGAAGGAAATGGCAACCCAATCCAGGGTTCTTGCCTGGAAAATCCATGGACCGAGGAGTGTGGTGGGCTATAGTCCAGGGGTTTGCAAAGAGTTGGACATGACTAAGCAACTGCACACACACACACACTATTGTATTTGGTTAGCTTAGTATTTTTGGAGAAGTCAATGGCAACCCACTCCAGTACTCTTTCCTGGAAAATCCCATGGATGGAGGGGCCTGGTAGGCTGCAGTCCATGGGGTCGCTAGGAGTCGGATACGATTAAGCGACTTCACTTTCACTTTTTACTTTCATGCATTGGAGAAGGAAATGGCAACCCACTCCAGTGTTCTTGCCTGGAGAATCCCAGGGACAGGGAGCCTGGTGGGCTGCCGTCTATGGGGTCGCACAGAGTCGGATACGACTGAAGCTACTTAGCAGCAGCAGCAGCAGCTTAGTATTGTCCTTAGAATTTGAACACTAGGAGAGGCTTTGAGGGAATTTTTCTAATTAAAAATAGCTTTTAAGAACTAAATCAAAAGAATCATCAATTAAACATTTGAAAGAACAAAACATTAGGATTTTAGTTTATAACAAAACTGAGAGAGACAGGCTAATAAGTATACTTTTGGTTAATTAGCACATATCTAGTAATGTATAACTTACAGTGGACGTCCTGAGACATGAATATATTACAGCCTGGTATACCTCATAGACCAAGATGGTGGGGCAGTCAGGACTCACAAGTTTAAGTTCTGTTTCTTATAGGCAACACAGTCTTAACACTCCCCATAGTTCTTATCTTACTTCTCTGTATCATTTGTCCTATTCTCACCCGAACATAAATTATGTGAGTACTGAGAACTCTTGTTTTTTTCCCGACTATATCCTTCGAACCAGACATATAAGTAAGCATTCAATAAATATTTGTTGATTAAATAAATGTGTGGCTGATTGATTACTCCAGAAACCAAGTGCAGACTAATAGTTAGTTAGATCTTTATAAGTTATCAGTGATCATATAGCTTTATCTTACTATTCCAGAGTAGGAACAGGCAAACTCTTCCCTATAAACTGCCAGACAGGATACATTTCAGGTTTTGCAGGCCATATGTTCTCTGTCTCAACCATTCAACTCAGCTGCTGTCGTGCAAAAGAAGCCACAGACAACATGTAAACAGAGCAGCATAAATAAAGCTTTATTTACAAAAACAGGTGGCAAGCTGGATTTGTCCCAAAGGTGGTAGTTGCTGATCCCTATACTAAACTACAATATCATTAAAGAAACATTCAGGAACACTTGCTCAGAAAGTCAGTAAATATCAAATGGCATTTATTAACAACAGTGATGACTTAGAAAGCCAGCACACTCTCCAAACTTAGTAAGGAGGCCTACATAAATAAATGCCAATAAGAATTTCGTTTGTGCCCTCTTCCAAATCAGATCTAGTATAGGGTGCCCTGGATTCCCCAGCACTTAATTCGAGTGCAGTTCTAAGACTTAAATGGCAAGTGCACTTAGCAGATATATTTTTAGAGAAGCAATTCCTTGCAGTTTTATGCTCCCAACTTTTTTTGGCCAGACTGAAACAAATCAGAACTATTGATCAGATGCAATCATATTTAAGTTACATTCTATCACGGTTGTGTTGGGGCAGCAGAGAATAAACATGAGATTAAATAGGATTTCTACATTAATCATTTATTGAGGCCAAAATTTCCCTGGGTTAATTCCTTTCTAAACTACTATAGCATACAACAACAGGAACTCAGTAAGAACAAGCACACTAACTCTGAACTACAACAGCCTCAGGCAAGCAAATCACTCACCTTTTTAAAAGTAATACCATGCCATCTCTAAATACTAATAGACAAAGAAATACCCAGAAATCTCATTTTTCAAAAGTTGTAGTGGCCAGGAGAAAAGCATTTCTTCCCTTCACACTGTTGTCACTTAAAAAAAAAAAAAAAGTCAACCTAAGATGGATTTGGGCTTCCCTTGTGGACATGGAACAACAGACTGGTTCCAAATTGGAAAAGGAGTACATCTATGCAGAGTACATCATGAGAAAGGCTGGGCTGGAAGAAGCACAAGCTAGAATCAAGATTGCCGGGAGAAATATCGATAACCTCAGATATGCAGATGACACCATCCTTATGGCAGAAAGTGAAGAGGAACTAAAAAGCCTCTTGATAAAAGTGGAGAGTGAGAAAGTTGGCTTAAAGCTCAACATTCAGAAAACGAAGATCATGGCATCTGGTCCCATCACTTCATGGGAAATAGATGGGGAAACAGTGGAAACAGTGTCAGACTTTATTATTTTGGGCTCCAAAATCACTGCAGCCATGAAATTAAAAGACGCTTACTCCTTGGAAGGAAAGTTATGACCAACCTAGACAGCATATTCAAAAGCAGAGACATTACTTTGCCAACAAAGGTTCGCCTAGTCGGCTATGGTTTTTCCTGTGGTCATGTATGGATGTGAGAGTTGGACTGTGAAGAAGGCTGAGCGCCGAAGAATTGATGCTTTTGAACTGTGGTGTTGAAGACTCTTGAGAGTCCCTTGGACTGCAAGGAGATCCAACCGGTCCATTCTGCAGGAGATCAGCCCTGGGATTTCTTTGGAAGGAATGATGCTAAAGCTGAAACTCCAGTATTTGGCCACCTCATGTGAAGAGTTGACTCATTGGAAAAGACTCTGATGCTGGGAGGGTTGGGGACAGGAGGAGAAGGGGACGACAGAGGATGAGATGGCTGGATGGTATCACTGACTCGATGGACGTGGGTCTGGGTGAATTCCAGGAGTTGGTGATGGACAGGGAGGCCTGGCGTGCTGAGATTCATGGGGTTGCAAAGAATCGGACATGACTGAATGACTGAACTGAACTGTGGCTCAGCTGGTAAAGAATCCACCTGCAATGTGGGAGACCTGGGTTTGATCTCTGAGTTGGGCAGATCCCCCGGAGAAGGGAAAGGCTACCCACTCCAGTATTCTGGCCTAGAGAATTCCATGAATTGTATAATCCATGGGGTCGCAAAGAGTTGGACACAACTGAGTGAATTCACTTTCACAAGATGGATTTAGTCAACCAAGATGGAATAATGATATAATTAATCAACAGGGTAAATCTAGAGTTTTAATGACAGACATTACCTGATATCAACTTTCCTGCCTGGAATCCATTCTCCCTCTTCAATTTTACTACATTAACTAACACTGGGAAAAAGTGTATAAAGACATAGCAACATCTGGAAAGCATATTTATTTGTCTTAACAATTTCTTACATAAATTGGAGATGGTTTTAGTTGAATGTAAAAAATGACATTAAAAAAAACCACTCTGTACTCACTATAGACAAGGCACTGTACTAAATGACATTTCACCATTAGTATTTCAAGAGGATTGGCTTCTTAAAACTAACATGAAATGACACATTGACTCACAGAGACCGTAATGATTTTGTTAGCCCATCTTGCTCAATAAAGATCGTTAGGGTGTGTGGGGATCATGAGGTGTTTAGTGACAAAAACTTGGATCTTGTTCATAATTAATTTTTTTAAATTAATAAGGGTAACATAGGCTTGTTAGAAAACACATGACCTGCAAATGATGTGAATTAAATTGCCAGCTGAGGCTGTTGTTGAATATTGAGAAGAAATGAGGAATATTTCCATTTTGTGAATAATTCTACTATGATGACATTCTTTCCCTGGAATGCTGCTACAAAAATCAATATATATTTTATATACAGAATTTTGAGCAACTAGCAACTGAATTATTCTTCCACTTTTCAAGAAATCTTGGTAGTCACTAACTTTAGTGAGGAGTTGCTGTTGTTGTTTTTTTTAATTGTAAAAATTACTGCTATCAATTACGAATACATCACAGTCATGATCAATTTTCATTTTGCACTGTCATTCATTATTCAATTCTGTGCATCCCAAACTAAGATACTGGGTTGCATTTTTCTAATACATCCTCATACTTCACGTTATGGAAATCAGCTCTCTCAAGCAGAACATGAAACTCCTTTGCCACAGTCTGACTTTATAGATTTTCTGGAGGATATAATTTCTTATATTTTGCAGCTGCTACTGCTGCTACTGCTAAGTCACTTCAGTCGTGTCCAACTCTGTGCAACCCCATAGACGGTAGCCCACCAGGCTCCCCTGTCCCTGGGATTCTCCAGGCAAGAACACTGGAGTGGGTTGCCATTTCCTTCTCCAATGCATTTAAAGTGAAAACTGAAAGTGAACTCGCTTAGTCGTGTCTGACTCTTAGCGACCTCATGGACTGCAGCCCACCAGGCTCCTCCATCCATAGGATTTTCCAGGCAAGAGTACTGGAGTGGGATTTATTTCTAAAACACAAAGTACTTGTTATTATTGTTCAGTCACTCAGTCGTGTCTAACTCTGTGACCCCGTGGACTGCAGTACATCAGGCTTCCCTGTCCTTCATCATCTCCCAGAGTTACCAAAACTCATGTCCATCAAGTCGGTGATGCTATCCAACCATCTCATACTCTGTCATACCCTTTTCCTCCTGACTTCAATCTTTCCCAGCTTCAGGGTCTTTTGCAAAGAGTCAGCTCTTCACATCAGTTGGCCAAAACACTGGTGCTTCAGCTTCACCATTAGTCCTTCCAATGAATATTCAGGGTTGATTTCCTTTAGGATTGACTGTTTTGGTCTCTTTGTAGTCCAAGGGACGCTCAAGAGTCTTCTCCAACACCACAGTTCAAGAGCATCAGTTCACCGGTGCTCAGATCAGATCAGTCGCTCAGTCGTGTCCGACTCTTTGCGACCCCATGAACTGCAGCACGCCAGGCCTCCCTATCCATCACCAGCTCTCGGAGGTCGCTCGGACTCACATCCATCAAGTCAGTGATGCCATCCAGCCATCTCATCCTCTGTCGTCCCCTTCTCCTCCTGCCCCCAATCCCTCCCAGCATCAGAGTCTTCTCCAATGAGTCAACTCTTCGCATGAGGTGGCCAAATACTGGAGTTTCAGCTTTAGCATCATTCCCTCCAAAGAAATTCCAGGGCTGATCTCCTTCAGAATGGACCGGTTGGATCTCCTTGCAGTCCAAGGGACTCTCAAGAGTCTTCTCCAACACCACAGTTCAAAAGCATCAATTCTTCGGCGCTCAGCCTTCTTCACAGTCCAGCTCTCACATCCATACATGACCACAGGAAAGACCATAGCCTTGACTAGGCGAACCTTTGTTGGCAAAGTGATGTCTCTGCTTTTGAATATGCTATCTAGGTTGGTCATAACTTTCCTTCCAAGGAGCAAGCGTCTTTTAATTTCATGGCTGCAGTCACCATCTGCAGTGATTTTGGAGCCCAGAAAAACAAAGTCTGACACTGTTTCCACTGTTTCTCCATCTATTTCCCACGTAGTGATGGGACCAGATGCCATGATCTTTGTTTTCTGAATATTGAGCTTTAAGCCAACCTTTTCACTCTCCACTTTCACTTTCATCAAGAGGCTTTTTAGTTCCTCTTCACTTTCTGCCATAAGGGTGGTGTCATCTGCATATCTGAGGTTATTGATATTTCTCCCGGCAATCTTGATTCCAGCTTGTGTTTCTTCCAGTCCAGCATTTCTCATGATGTACTCTGCATATAAGTTAAATAAACATGGTGACAATATACAGCCTTGACGTACTCCTTTTCCTATTTGGAACCAGTCTGTTGTTCCATGACCAGTTCTAACTGTTGCTTCCTGACCTGCATACAGATTTCTCAAGAGGCAGATCAGGTGGTCTGGTATTGCCATCTCTCTCAGAATTTTCCACAGTTTATTGTGATCTACACAGTCAAAGGCTTTGGCATAGTCAATAAAGCAGAAAGCACGATGTTCCAGATGTTTTTCTGGAACTCTCTTGCTTTTTCGATGATCCAGCGGATGTTGGCAATTTGATCTCTGGTTCCTCTGCCTTTTCTAAATCGAGCTTGAACATCAGGAAGTTCACGGTTCACATATTGCTGAAGCCTGGCTTGGAGAATTTTGAGCACTACTTTACTAGCGTGTGAGATGAGTGCAATTGTGCGGTAGTTTGAGCACTCTTTGGCATTGCCTTTCTGCTCAGCCTTCTTTAAAGTCCAACTCTCACATTCATACATGACTACTAGAAAATCATAGTTTTGACTAAATGGACCTTTGTTGGCAAAGTAATGTCTCTGCTTTTTAATATGCTATCTAGGTTTGTCAAAGGTTTTCTTCCAAGGAGCAAGGGTCTTTTAATTTCATGGCAGCAGTCACTGTCCACAGTGGTTTTAGAGCCCAAGAAAATAAAGTCTGTCACTATTTTCATTGTTCCCCCATCTATTTGCCATGAAGTGATAGGACCAGATGCTATGATCTTAGATTTCTGAATGTTGAGTTTTAAGCCTGATTTTTTCATTCATCTTTCTCACCTTCAAGAGGTTCTTCAGTTCCTCTTTGCTTTCTACTATAAGGGTGGTGTCATATGCATATCTGAGATTATTGATATTTCTCCCAGCAATCTTGATTCCAGCTTGTGGTTTATCCAGCCCAGCATTTTGCATCATGTACTCTGCATATAAGCTAAGTAAGCAGGGTGACAATGTACAACCTTGATGTACTCCTTGTACAATCTGGAACCAGTCCGTTGTTCCATGTCCATTTCTAATTGTTGGTTCTTGACCTGTATACAGGTTTCTTAGGAGGCAGGTAAGGTGGTCTGATATTCCCATCTCTTTCAGAATTTTCCACAGTTTGTTGTGATCCACACATCCAAAGGCGTTAGTGTAGTCAATCAAGCAGAAGTAGATGTTTTTCTGGAACTCTCTTGCTTTTTCTATGGTCCAATGGATGTTGGCAATTTGATCTCTGGTGACTTTTCTAAATCCAGCTTGAATATGTGGAAGTTCTCAGTTCACGTACTGTTGACTAGCCTGGAGGATTTTGAGCATTACTTGCTAGCACGTGAAGTGAGTGCAACTGTGTGGTAGTTTGAACACTCTTTGGCATTGCCCTTCTTTGGGATTGAAATAAAAACTGACCTCTTCTAGTCCCGTGGCCACTGCTGAGTTTTCCAAAATTGCTGGCATACTGAGTGCAGCACTTTAACAACATCATCTTTTAGGGTTTGAAATAGCTCAGCTAGAATTCTATCACCTCTACTACCTCATTCATAGTGACGCTTCTTAAGGCCCACTTGACTTCGCATTCCAGGATGTCTGGTTCTAGGTGAGTGATCTCATGATCGTGGTTATCTGGGTCATTAAGATCTTTTTTGTAGAGTTCCTCTGTGTATTCTTCACATTCCAGGATGTCTGGCTCTAGGTGAGTGATCACACCATTGTGATTATCTGGGTCATGAAGATCTTTTTTGTACAGTTTTTCTGTGTATTCTTGCCACCTCCTCTTAATATCTTCTGCTTCTCTTAGGTTCATAACCATTTCTGTCCTTTATTATGCCTGTATTTGCATGAAATATTTCCTTGGTATGTCTAATTTTCTTGAACAGATCTCTAGTCTTCCCACTCTATTGTTTTCCTCTATTTCTCTGCAATGCTCACTTACGAAGGCTTTCTTATTTCTCCTTGCTATTTTTTGGAACTCTGCATTCAGATGGGTATATTTTTCCTTTTCTCCTTTGCCTTTTGTTTCTTTTCTTTTCTCAGCTATTTGTAAGGCCTCTTTACAAATAGTTGATCCTAACACAAAGTATTGGTTAGGATCTTTTCTTTGCTGTGATAAAGGACAAACATGATTTTGTTTATAGATGGCAATGGTGGATAGCATGGTGGGCCCCATATCTATGGAAATCACTGAACATCTTATCTACAATCACATCCAAATCAATGTGATTAGATAGTGCAGTTCTGCAATGCAAGCAGCAAAGACTTCCCTGGTCATCTTTATAGTAAACCAAAATACCTGCATAACACCTAAGAGCAATGGTGTGAGTGAAAAATGAGCTTTCGATAATCCATAAATTCAATGAATGTCCTAGTCTTAAGCATTTATTTAGATGTTTTAGAAAATCCATAAATTATTTTGAGTATAGCATCTCTCTGTAGGTGTCTCCTGTTTAATCTGTTTCAATAAAGGGAAAAACTTCTTTTTCTTATTCAGATTCATGAAGCCAGCTACTCCTGTGTGCTCCAAAGCAGACGTTTAAAATGTGGAATCGGCTCAGGGTGCAGCTTAGTGCTTACAGTGAACAATTTACTGAAGGACTTAACTATGGACTCCCAGTACTTACTAATGTTTGGTGTGTTTACGGAGAAGGCAATGGCACCCCACTCCAGTACTCTTGCTTGGAAAATCCCACAGATGAAGGAGCCTGGTAGGCTGCAGTCCGTGGGGTCGCTAGGAATCGGACATGACTGTGCAACTTCACTTTCACTTTTCACTTTGATGCATTGGAGAAGGAAATGGCAACCCACTCCAGTGTTCTTGCCTGGAGAATCCCATGGACAAAGAAGCCTGGTGGGCTGCCATCTGTGGGGTCGCACAGAGTCGGACACAACTAAAGTGACTTAGCATAGCATAGCATAGCAAAAAGGATCTCACTCTTACTAGGAGGTGCTGTATCAGGGTAAGGAAGGTGGAAAGCCAGCTGTGAACAGGCTGTCAACACAATACCTTACTATGAACCAACTCTATCTCAAACTAGAGTAGTATAAAATAGAAAGGAACACTTTCCTCTTCCTGTACCCTCCAAATGGGAACAAAGAGCCATAGCAACCTGCTCCCTCAACTTTAAACAGCAAACATGAACCTTGGATGACAAACCTTTCTATGTCCTATGGTTCAAAAGTTCATTCAAAATAGGGTAAGATTTTCCCAAGTCCTTAGCCAAGAAATTGCAAATTGTTGATATGTCACTGGTTCCTGAAAATAAAAATCAGTACTGCAGAGGCATAACATGTGTACTTCTACGGCATGAAGGTAATGAAGAAATCCCCAAGAACATGACAGAACCCTTACAAGAACCACATATCTTCACTCCAAACATGCAAATACCTGCTGTACTGTGTTTCCAACTATTCCTTCCACTGTTATGAGTGTTATGAGTCTCACTATTAACCTCACCACTGAAGTCCAACACAGAGTAGGTGCAAAGGCCTATCACCCATTCTACATAAAAATTATGCCCTCAACGGATTGTCTGGGTTTTGTTTTTTGTAAGCTTGCTATTATACATTATTATTTTACTTGGCCCACTGGATTCAAACCAGAAGTTTTTTAATTGCCCTCTGGTATTAAGTACTAGAGCTACCTAATGTCTTTTATGAGGAAGCCCATTAGTCCTTTGGGTTAGACACTTTCCTACAAAGAACTGGAGGTAAGAAACTAAAAGGCTCTCTCACAAGGCACCTGGTAAGTCAAGTCAGGGAATACGAGGTAAAACAGACTATTCAGTTCAGTTTCAGTCGCTCAGTCGTGTCCGACTCTTTGCGACCCCATGGACTGCAGGATGCCAGGCCTCCCTGTCCATTACCAACTCCTGGAGTTTACTCAGACTCATGTCTATTGAGTCAATGATGCCATCCAACCATCTCATCCTCTGTCATCCCCTTCTCCTCCTGCCTTCAATCTTTCCCAGCATTACGGTCTTTTCAAATGAGTTAGTTCTTTGCATCAGTTGGCCAAAGTATTGGAGTTTCAGCTTCAACATCAGTCCTTCCAATGAATATAAAGGACTGATTTCCTTTAGGACTGACTGGTCGGATCTCCTTGCAGTCCAAAGGATTCTCAAGAGTCTTCTCTCACACCACAGTTCAAAAGCATCAATTCTTTGGTGCTCAGCTTTCTTTATAGTCCAACTCTCACATCCATACATGACTACTGGAAAAACCATAGCCTTGACTAGATGGACCTTTAGTTGGGAAAGTAATGTCTCTGCTTTTAAATATGCTGTCTAGGTTGGTCATAACTTTTCTTCCAAGGAGCAAGCATCTTTTAATTTCATGGCTGCTATCACCATCTGCAGTGATTTTGGAGCCCCCCAAAATAAAGTCCGTCACTATTTCCACTGTTTCCCCTTCTACCTGTCATGAAGTGATGAGACCAGATGCCATGATCTTAGATTTCTGAATGTTGAGCTTTAAGCCAATTTTTTCACTCTCCTCTTTCACTTTCATCAAGAGACTCTTTAGTTCTTCTTCACTTTCTGCCATAACGGTGATGTCATCTGCATATCTGAGGTTATTGATATTTTTCCTGGCAATCTTGATTCCAGCTTGTGCTTCATCCAGCCCAGCGTTTCTCATGATGTACTGTGCATATAAGTTAAATAAGCAGGGTGACAATATACAGCCTTGATGTACTCCTTTTCCTATTTGGAACCAGCCTCTTAAGAAATCTGTATGCAGGTCAGGAAGCAACAGTTAGAACTGGACATGCAACAACAGACTGGTTCCAAAGAAGACTATTAGACTTTAGTATTCTGATCTCTAAAATCTTTAACTCAAGATAAACCAGAGCCCTAAACATATATAGGAAATTTTCAGTGCTAAAATGTAACATTCTTAGTCTGGACTATTCCTAAAAGACCTACAAGGTGTGAGAGAAGGGCAGTGTCTGATTTTACTGAGGCATGATTTTCAATCTTGCGCTACAGTTGTTGAGGGACCTGAGCAATGCGGCTTAACCAGGGTGTTCACTTGGTTCCCAGTGCCATTCACTTCAGATCTTTACTCCTTCAATTCTGGTCAAGTGATTAAAAACTGTTTCTTTGTGAGCAATACCACTAAATAAAAGACAAAACCTTGAAAGTTTATCAACTTTAAGTGTGAAGACATGTTATAACCAAAGATTTAATTTGGGTGAAAGCAGGAGCCACTTCCATCTTTGTGATATTTGAGGATCTCAGGAGGTATCCCTTACCAATATCAGAGACACCCTGAAATATACAAACTACCATGCTGAAAATCTGCTCAATGCCTGTACTGAGCATCCTCATAAACATACACCCTTTCCAACAGCTTTAAAGCTCAGGTATACAATATAAAAATCTTTAAGGTGCAAAAAAATCTTTGAGGAAAGAGAAGATTTGTTTGGATATAACATAGCTTGCCTGTCCTCCACCTGGAAATCTAGATCCACAGTACTCTGTCATCTGTAAGAAAGAGGTAGGTTCTGAACTTTACTTCTACAGAACACCAGACACAAAATGCAGAATAGCTACCAGCTAAATCTGTTCTAATCCTTGCTTTGATGTAAGGTAAGTGGCAGGGGAGGGGAAATCATAGAGCAGGCAAGTTTCTATTTCTCTTGAGA
This sequence comes from Tragelaphus eurycerus, assembly GCA_935064755.1. NCBI lineage: Eukaryota > Metazoa > Chordata > Mammalia > Artiodactyla > Bovidae > Tragelaphus > Tragelaphus eurycerus. Next base: position 16,088,497 of record CAKXYN010000039.1, on the reverse strand, counting down.
GGACAAATTAATAAAAATAAAACTTAATTTCCCCCTACTCTTACCCATTCTTATTCCTCCTCAATATTTTTCCTCTTTCTAGGATTCCTTTTTTCTTTGAGAAGCTTAATATTTGGCTGCCTTCTGAAGAAATGGGTATAGTGACAGATGAAAGACTTGTATTCATCCTGTAATTCAGAATAAGGGAAAAAATCGACTGCTGTGCATTTAAGATTCTAACAACCTTGCAATTTTGTATAGTCGTTTCCCCCACCCGTTCTTTTGAAGAAATCTGCTTTTATTCTGTTAATAACTAACCACAGTTGCAGCAGCATGGATCCGATTAGCAGTTCTTATGGTACAAAGGGGAGAGGGAAAAAAAGCTGTGAACAGGGTTGCCAATTTGTCCACCTGGGCCCCCAGGAGAAAGATTAGATGAGGCGCCTGCCTGCTCCCTTTTTTCCACTTGATCGCTGCTCTATACTGCCTGATAGAGACAGGCCTTTTGAAAGCCAAGGCACTTTCTTTCCTTTAATAACAGTTTCACTTGTTTCCATCCTCTCTTGTCACAAATTTCTCATTCTGGATCCCAATATGTCAGGACAACTCTCAAGTGTAAACGTAAGTAGCTGTGGAAAACACCCACACACTGATGCTCACCGGTGTCGAGATGTTTGGCATCTACCATAGGGACCCAAAGAGGAGTCTACACACAGAGACCCTGCAGGGAGGGCCCACACTTTCCAGACAGCAAGGTGGGACACATGGTCAGTCCACAGGCATTTTTGTGCTACTTCTGGATGAAAGAAAGTAGGAAAAGATATACAGTCTGGGAGTTTACTGGGATTTGAGGAAAATGGCATAGTATATATAAATTTGGGACTGACAGTAAAAATACTGGCATTGCAGGTAACATGGTTTCTATGTATTTTCTATATAGATGTATAATTAATGCATGTACTAAAATAAAACACTATTTTCTCTAAGTGTTTAAAAATTCACTGCGTTTATAATTACACTTAGTAATGAGAGCTTACTGTCATGATAAAACTTCCTTGGTATAAAACAACTTTTAACAGCAAAAGTGAAAGCACTGTAATATGCTGAAAAAGTTTAAAAAGAAACCCAAGGCTTCTGACTGAAATCTCTATGTTCTAAGCAGCACAACCAACCCTCTATTATTTTTACTTAAAGGTACAGGATAGCCGGTGGGGCGGGGTGGGCAGCGGTGATGAGCTCAGGAGTATGCCTCTTAGGAACAAAGGATGACGAGGCTATGGGCAAAGGACCACTCTAGAGGCACCTGCAGAGGGGCCTGGTGGGCGAGCCCAGGTCAGCAGCGCCTCTGATACAGGGGCCACTCCGAGAGAGCAGGATATTAACTGCTGCAGCACAAACAGGAAGGAGGACGTTCTGGATCACATCCTCATGGGTTTTTTTGTCTACTCTTTTATTTCAGATTTTAAATAAACGTTCAGCAAGTATCCTTCTTTTTCATGAATACGTGTTTCTTACCTACCTCGGCTTGTCCCTTCCACATATCTGGAGCCTATTATTCGTGTGTTGCTGAAACATAAATTCCAGCCCTTAGCTAACATTTCGTGTTTACCTAGCCAGTGATGATCATGGATACTTGGAAATGAGAATACTATCTGGGTAAGGACAAAACCCTCCCAAGAGCCAATCTGTTTCTAATTGGCCATTTTCTTTGACGATATGGTTAGTTACTAACAACAGATGTTTATTAAAAAAAGATGAGATAATGAAAAAAACTGGACAATACACAAGCCCAGAATGTTGCTATGTACTTATGTGACACAATTTCTGTACATGATGGATTAGAATCAGGCAGGGTCTACATATGTAGAGGTCTGGTTTAAATTGACAGATTTTGGGACCACTATTTCAGGTTCTGTTTTTGAGAAGAAAACAGAATAATCTTATCACAGTGGAATCTCTTCCCAGAGGGAAGGCAAATAGAATGATCCCATAAACTGTGAATTGTGGGCTTCCCAGGTGGCACTTATGGTAAAGAATTCCCCTGCCAAATCAGGAGACATAAGGGATGTGGGTTCAACCCCTGGGTTGGAAAGATCCCCTGGAGGAGGGCATTCTTGCCCTCCAGTATTCTTGCCTGGAAAATCCCATGGACAGAGGAGACTGGCAGGCTACAGTCCATAGAGTTGCAAAGAGTCAGATACGACTGAAACAACTTAGCACATAAACTGTGAAACACAGATGCAGAAAGATGGCTTCCAGCCATAGGATGAAAGGCCATGTAAGTTATAAATTTTAGTACTTTCTTTTTTTGAATACTTGTTTATTCTAAGAGAATTGTGAACTCTTTAATTGGGCCAACATTTCTGGAGTGCCTTTTAGTTGTCAAGCACTGTTCTTGGCACTGAGGATAAAAAGGAAGCAATGATTACTGCCTTCAAGAGGCTCCTGGGCTAGCTAGAGGACCCTGAACAACAGGATAGACAGGAGGACTCTCTTTGGTATGGAGGAATCGGTATGACCTTGCAAAAGAAAAGACAATGGAGTTGGGTCTTGAAGGGTAAGTAGGAGTTTGCCAGTTGGTAACGGGCAGGATGGATCCCAGCAAAAGGAATTCAGTTCGGAAGGAGGAAGAATCTGACCCTAAGCCACTCTTAGTAGAAACAGGGAATACTAAACTAGTTTACTCTGTCCACTTGCAGTAAAAAGTAACATGCAACATAAACAAACAAAAAGCTATGCACTGGGGTTCAACTCTCTTAAAAATACATGTTTCTTCCTTCTTTGTAAATAGAATTTAAATGATGTGATTCTTGGATTTTGTGTGAAATAGATGGGGAAGGCAATGGCACCCCACCCCAGTACTTTTGCCTGGAAAATCCCATGGACGGAGGAGCCTGGTAGGCTCCAGTCCATGGGGTCGCTAACAGTCGGACACGACTGAGTGGCTTCACTTTCACTTTTCGCTTTCATGCATTGGAGAAGGAAATGGCAACCCACTCCAGTGTTCTTGCCTGGAGAATCCCAGGGACAGGGGAGCCTGGTGAGCTTCCGTCTATGGGGTCGCACAGAGTCGGACACGACTGAAGCGACTTAGCAGCAGCAGCAGCAGCAGACTTAAAGAAACAACTGTGAAAATAAGGGATTCTATTACTAACTGAATTAGGCCTGAGACTATAACAATTATTTTATCATAAAGATTTTTTCTCATGACATTACAATTTCAATTGAATTAGAACCTAGCTATAGAATTTTTTTTTTTTAAAAGGTAATATGCTGCCCCATAAAAAATGAGCTATTTATCACTAAGCTTTTCTATGACCCATATATACATGATCATAACTGGGAGTATTAGTTTCCTTTTAAAACATGCCCTGCCTATTCAAAAGTCAAGGGACATGTTAGCTGAAATGGATACAGGTGGTCTCTTTCACATTCTACAAAATCTTTCTCTGCACCACTTCTACAGCACCAGACTCTCCCTATTTTCCGTTTCTGTCACTGGCTGTTCTTTTTCCTCTTCACGGTCTCTTACATTTTGGAGTGTCCTAGGGTTCAGTCCAGAGAAGGCAAGGCACTCCACTCCAGTACTCTTGCCTGGAGAATCCCATGGATGGAGGAGCCTGGAAGGCTGCAGTCCATGGGGTCGCTGAGGGTCGGAAATGACTGAGCGACTTCACTTTCACTTTCCACTTTCATGCACTGGAGAAGGCAATGGCAACCCACTCCAATGTTCTTGCCTGGAGAATCCCAGGGATGGGGAACCCTGGTGGGCTGCCATCCATGGGGTCGCACAGAGTTGGACATAACTGAAGCGACTTAGTGGCAGCAGCAGGGTTCAGTCCTCAGAATTCTTCTATCAGTGCTTCCAGCCCTAGCTACACACAAAAATCACCTGGACAGCTTACCACAGAGTATTCCACTCAGACTCATTAAGCTGGCATCTCTCGGGTCCGGCCCAGGACGTTTCACGTAGCCAGAGTTGAGAACCACTGACCTCACTCATTCCCCAGATCAGGAGCTCCCAGATGGCAGCTTCAGCTTCAGCAAGGAACTTGCTGGAAACACACAGATAGCTAGACCCCACTCCCAGTTTCTGACTCAGTAGGTTTGGGTGAAGCTGGAGAATTTGCGTTTCCGGCAAGTTCCTCCAATCGACTGTGGTGCAGGACAGGTGTCCTGGGTGACAGCATCTAGATCCCCAATGACTCATAGGCTTTCTTCTCCAGCCTAGATCTCTACTCGGAATCCAGAGTCTTCATATAACCAGCTGCCTATTCAAAAGTCGCCCTCTGGATGCCATATAGGCTTCTCAAATGTTACATCATAAAAACCAAACTCCAGATTTCTCTTTCAAAAATGTACTCTTCTTTTGTCTTCCACTAGACAGAACCACTGTTTACCACCAATCTCTCAGGCCAAAAACATCCTGTCCCCACTACTGCTACCCACACATCTAGCCATGACCAAGCCCTCACCCTCCCCCTGGCTACTGCAACAACCCCCTAACGGGTCTTGCTGTTTCTGCCCTGGCCCCTCTACAGTCCACTCAGCAGCCACAATGACCCTTTTACAGTCTGCCCTGGATCACTGCCATTCTCTGCCTTCTCCACCACCACTCTTAAATTCCTCAATTCCAGTCATAACCTACAAAACCCTATAGAAGCTGGTCTTGGGTTGCCCTCTAATCTAACCACCTATCATTCTGTTCCATCTCCCCTTTCCCACTATGCTTCAGCCCCAAAGACTTCCTTCTGGGTCCCCTGCCCAGCACTCAAACACACCCCTGTTTTATGGCCTTCGTACTCACTCCTAGACTTGCTTTTGACCTTCATTCACTGAGCCTCTTGTTCGAATATTAATTTCTTAGAGACACCGTCCCTAATTATTGCCATCTAAAAAAGCAATCTGAAATAGAACTGCCATACGACCCAGCAATCCCACTGCTGGGCATACATACCAAGGAAACCAGAATTTAAAGAGACATGTGTACCCCAATGTTCATCGCAGCACTGTTTATAATAGCCAGGACATGGAAGCAACCTAGATGTTCATCAGCAGACAAATGGGTAAGAAAGCTGTGGTACATGTACACCATAGAGTATTACTCAGCCATTAAAAAGAATACATCTGAATCAGTTCTAATGAGGTGGATGAAACTGAAGCCTATTATACAGAGTGAAGTAAGCCAGAAAGAAAAACACCAATACAGTATACACACACAGAAGTCGCTCAGTCGTGACTGACTCTTTGCGACCCCATGGATTGTAGCCCACCAGGCTCCTAGGTCCATGGGATTTTCCAGGCATGAATACAGTATACTAACGCATATATATGGAATTTAGAAAGATGGTAACGATAACCCTGTATGTGAGACAGCAAAACAGACATAGATGTATAGAAAGTCTTTTGGACTCTGTGGGAGAAGGCGAGGGTGGGATGATTTGGGAGAATGGCATTGCAACATGTATAATATCATATGTGAAACGAATTGCCAGTCCAGGTTTGATGCATGATACAGAATGCTCGGGGCTGGTGCACTGGGATGACCCAGAGGGATGGTATGGGGAGGGAGATGGGAGAGGGGGTTCAGGAAGGGGAACACATGTACCCCTGTGGCGGATTCATATTGATATATGGTAAAAGCAATATAATATTGTAAAGTAATTAGCCTCCAATTAAAATAAATAAATTTACATTAAAAAAATAAAGCAGCAATCTGATTCACTCCCCCCAACAATAAGCTATTTACTATTTGCATATTTTCTATCTTTTTTATTAGAATTTAAGTTTCATGAGGACAGGTCCCTTTGCCATTTATATTCAGTTTTATTCCTTCAATTCTAGAAACATGCCCACAGCATAAGCTGCATCAAGCACTTTGCTGAATTAATGACTAAAAGAAGAAAATGAGCAGTTGGGCTGGTAGGCTTTCCTCAGAACATCATCTAATCTCCTAACAGCAAAAGTGCAACATGCTACTAGAAAAAAAAAAATTAAATCAATTAATATATTTGGCATCCTCAGCAAGGTCACATTCTTGGCATTCAGCTATACGCATTTAATGTAATTTACAAGTACAAACTCATATGTCACTTTCTGTTTGGAAAAGAGAGTATCAACATTAACAATCTCTGGTTATATCATTTATAAACACGCAGATGTGGATTATTAAAGATTAATGCATTTTAGGACTGCTGTCGGCATTCCGTTTGTCTCTTGCCGAAACCAATTCTGTTCTTCATTAGTCAATGACAACCCATATCACCCTGTTATGGAAGAGAAATCAAAGGTGTAAGTGTGAATTGAGAGTAAGTGATGAAACTGATTAGTAAGAGACTTAACGGCTATAATCAATCAACACATCATAATAATCTTAGCTCCAGGGTTATCAGAAGATAGGAAATAAACATGACACTCCATGTAAAACAGTTTTGTTCCTTTCACAACTACCATTTTTTTTCCCTTTAGAAAGCAGAGTAACACATAAAAAGTTAGTGGAAATCAACTTCAGAAACATCTTGACTGGAACAACTATTCACTTTATCACCATTTTCCAAAATGTAGTAAAGTGACTTTTGAAACTTGTACTTTTAGGCTAAAATTAGTTCCTAAAAACTTTTGTGCCCCTCCCTTCCGATTCCTCATTCCCAGTGATGAAGAGAGTACAACAGGTTGATGCCAATAGCGTTAACACTGGCAGTGCACTGATGGTTCAAGAAGCAACAGCAGTCAGTCAGTTAAGCACAAGATGAGAGCAGTATCAGTCTACTCAGCTCAAGAAATGAAAATAAACGGCAAACAAGGCTTTGAAGTGCTTCTTCAGTGAATAAAGTAAAAAAAAAAAAAAATAGGGGAGAAGTGGGAGTGGACGGCTGGATCTAGTACGTCAGCACTTTTCGTCACCGCTGAGCTTACAGAGCTGGATGAGGCACAAAACAGCACCCTGGTGACACAGGCTTTCCTGTATTTTCATATGCGGAAGATCAAAGAAAGGACATGGAAAATGAGAGGAGAGTTTAAACTGAACTGCATGACTTAATTTTAACTAAGAGGGGGGAGCAAAACCAAGTGAGACTGTGTATTTTGAGAAAATCCCACTGTTCTCATTTCTGAATGTGAGAGGAGGATAAAAGGCTTACTTTGAAATTTGTTCAGATGGAAGAACTGGAACGATTTCTGCTTTTGGAAAGGAGGAGAAAAAACTCATTACCCAATGATCAGAACACCTGACTTGGGTCAGGAGAGACCTCTAAAGGGCAGAGTAGCTAAGAACGCTAGAGCAGCTGCTTCCAATTCAAGGACCTGGCTGCAGGTCAGCAACAGGGAACCTGCCCTTTACAAACAGCAGGAGACCTAGGTACAGCCAGGATTCTGGCTGCATTCTAAATTAGTATCTTAAAGGGGGAGGCTCTAATAACCAGTAACTGCCACTGCAGCTCTCTAAAAACAAAATACATTGTTGCTTTCTTAAGCGTTACTAAACATAATTTGGAAAGGATCTGAAATTACTGTTTTGTATAACACAAATATTTTACTTTGTAAGGGAAAAAAATACTGGCTGAAGTTCTCTTTGGTTTGTAGAACTGCTGAATCGATATTTTCTGGGCTGCCACAGATTAAAAACACGGATATATCAATGGCATTTTGTGTTTAAGATTTTTTTTTCCTCTGCACAGCTTGCCAATAAGCAGCATGCATCTTCCCGCAACAAGCTGTTGCAGGATTTCCACTTCATGAGAAGCCAAAAAGGAATACTTGATGGATGTTTCAAAATAAGATTACCAGGTAGGGTGACTGTGCAGACTTTCAATAAAATTTTTAGCGATTCTAATGTTATCATGAAAGGAAACTAGTTTAGAAGCACTTATAGAAATTAACTCATAACTTTACCCGGAGTTTTATTAAACAAGGATAAATTAAAAAGTAGAAAAATTACTTATTTAGAATGGGTTGGGCTTGAGCCCTAAGAGTTCTAAAAATCCAAGGGGAATGGATTAAAAAAGAGAGAGACACTGATTTGCATCCTTCGGTGTTCATTTCATAGGTACTAATCTTGACAAATTAGACCAGGAACTATCATTTCCTCTCACTAAAATCCTTCCTGTTCACTCCAGCCTATGACTAACTCCTAACTGCAATTCATTTTTCTCTTTCCCATTATAGCATCCTTCCAGAATCTGGTTGTCTGAATGTCAAATTAAGCAAGAAAACCAGAATATCTTCTTGTTTGTATGTGCAACTATATCAGTTCCTACAGAAATCTACTTAGCTCTCATTTTTGAGGCAGAGAGGTAAAGCCGGTGAACATTTATACAGAAGAACTCTAAATATACCTTAAAGAGTTATCTTCCATATTTAATCTACTATGTGCCACCTTCTTCGGAATTCATTCTTTCAGCGTCTGAGATTTTCCTGAGGGGCACAAATTCATTATTGTTAGCTGGTACACTAGATGCATAGCTCACCATCCGGGAACTGACATGATAAAGCTTCAAAGAATCAGGCTTAACCATAAAGTAACTGGTGCTTTATGAGAGCGGAAGGGCAATCTCTGGCAAAGCCATTTCTGCAGGCTCTTAAAACCCGTGATCCTTTTCAAAGGACAGCCACTTATTTGGCAGGTATGAGTCTCTGTAAGGAAAGAGGGACAGAGCAGCTCTGCCCGGGGAGGCGCCTGTGCAGAGAAGCTCAGGAGGGAAAGGCTCCAGCTGGATGCAAAGGGAGGAAACGGGGCGGGGGGTGGGGGCGGGGGGTGGTGGTGGGGTGGGTGGGGTGGTCCAACACGAATGGAAAAAGATCAGAGCAAGCTTGAGAGACTGATGAAAGATGACTCTCCCCTTGCCCTCCTTCCTCCTTTCCAGCCGCTCAGCACTGAGGATACTCTGACCCATGGCCTCATGCTCTCTTCCGGCCAGTAGTGAATCTGGGGAAGGACGAGGTGGGAGGTGAGACACGGCAAAGAGCAAAGGACATACAACTTAAATGGAGGGGGTTTCACGTTCATATTTGATGAAATTTTATTTCGTTTCTTTCTATGACAGTTAGGAAAATGTTGACTTTGATTGGTCTTCTCATAACAAACACACTATGCCAGAAAAAGAATGGTTTGAAACAAATGTCTCTTCATCATGACATTAATGAGAATACCTACGTGTTTCTATCTTTGGTCCTAGTTTATTATCGCCAATAGCCCTCTGCCAGCAGAAGAAAATGATTAACTCTACCTAAAACTGGATTTGGTACAAATGCTTTAAAAAAAAAAAAAGTGGGGAGGGGGCAGGAAATACGTTCAGGAATTTACAGTTTTTATCCTTAGATCTTTAATAATAAAACCAATGAACTCTCCTCAATAGTCTGAACATTTAAAGTTTCTATAGACAAAAATGTCTATCAGGCTATGAACAGTTAATATCTGCCTATCACCGTCCTCCACTGATGTTCACCATTCTTAATATTTAAACACTGTTGCTCCTTATAGCACATGGAGAAAAAAGCTGACAAAAGCCTTTGTCCAATAAAATCAAAATAAAAAAGTTCGGCTTATTTACATTTTTGCTTTGTTAGTAAACTGTAATGGTTGGCTCTGGAGGCAAGACAAGTGAAATTAACATTCACTAAATCTTTTGGCAACAGCAATGCATTCTGATGTTGTGCTGCGTCAGCTTCCACCATGTGTTAGGACGAATTAGGCCTGGTGTAAGACCTACACAATACACTGTGTTAGGACGAATTAGGCCCAGAACTACACAATACATTCAAGACCCAACAGTTTATTTTCCTTAAATCAGGTATATAACTTGATTCCTGGCTGTAACCCAGGAAGCAATGCAATGGGATCATTTATTAGAAGGAAAACAAAATGTTTACTATCATATATTTCAGAATCAACTGCACCCTATGTTAGATTTACTTTATTTAAATGTGTACATACACATATACTAACAATTAGAAAGATGGGGAGATTTCTTTTTCTAAATATAAAAACATCAACCAGAAGAGGAATGAGAAATGAAACACTAAGTAAAAACCTAGAAAATGTTTAATGGCACTGAGTGAACATATAACATATATGTATCTATTTTCAAATGCTTGTTTAAATTAGACCACCAAGCTGAATCCTTTCCCCCCTAACCATAGACAGCTGTGATGCTGGAGCCCAGTAATGTGCAGACAAAGGGAGAGAATCCATGTGGCTACTCACCACAGAAAATCTCCATCCTGCTTTTCAAAAGAATGCAGGAAGGAAAAGCCCCACTGAGTTAGGGATGTGCCAGGGCCGATGTTGTGCCAGCGCATCACAGTACTTGTTCCTATGACACTCACAATGTTTGCGAGGCAGCATGACAGGAGGGCGAATGTGCAGTGGGTGGAGAAACGGTTTAACAGGCAAGAAACAGAGTCAGCCATTCGGGGTGCTTTCCTGGGCTTTTATTTATCCACCTCTGTGATACTTATCATTAGCTGTCGATTTCATTTACCAGAGCAGAGATGGAAAAAAATGACTGCTCTTCTTCAACAAACCCAGGGAGAGCCACGCTAGGAAGACTCTTCCCATAACATGCTGGCTTTACCTCACCCCAGCTATCAGATACACAAGAGCTGTGCATTTTAACAATGACTTCCTGGAGAGACAATGATTGAAAGAGCCAATCTGTGACACATGGAGAGGAGGCAGCAAGATACAGCAGGAGTTAATGGGAGAGAAGTAGGCTCAGGGAAAACCAGTCAGTGCTGGGAATGGGAAGACGGGTGAGGGAGAAAAGAGAGCAAAAGGCTACAGACAGAAAAATACAGGGAAATTCCAAACAGATGTTTTCTAAAAGCAATCTGAGGATCATGCCCAGGGTGAGAAACCATGTAATCTCTGTCTGACATTTTTGTTTCATTGGTTCAGACTCAGAAGCAAATGCAGACAGCCTAGAAATTATCTTAGAATCTAATGTGTGTATGCGTGTGTGTGTGCTGTCTCTCAGTTGTGTCTGGCTCTTTGCGACCCCAAGGACTACAGCCCTCCAGGCTCCTCGGTTCATGGAATTTTCCAAGCAAGAATACTGGAGTGGGTTGCCATTTCCTACTCCAGAGGATCTTTCTGACCCAGGGATTGAACCCATGTCTCTTGAGTCTCCTGCGCTAGCAGGTGGATTCTTCACTACCAGTGCCACCTGAGAAGCCTTAAAAGCTAATGTACAGACCAACAAAACTTAACATTAGGGCCAGAGATGGGAAAAGGAGGTGAGACTACTAAATCAGCTCTGAAGGGCTCATTTATTCTCCAAGGAAGCATGCCTGGATTTAGTTAAATATAAACCCCAAATAATCAACTTTATATCATCTCTAAAGTGTGGTTTTATTATTTATGACATAGTTCAAAAAGTATATTTTAAAAAAATTTTTAAAAGAAGGGCAGATAGACTAAGGGGAGGGAAAGACCATGTTTTTTTCCCCCCAATAAAATATGGCATGATTTGTAACAAATCCCCATAAAATAACACCACATAAAGTTTTCTGATGAGCATCTGTTAAAAATGCATGTTTGAATGTCCCTGGGCATGGCTATGGAATAGAGTAAAGAAACAGGTGACATGTGGACTCAGGCCTCAAGGATGACTACCAAGAGGCCAGGACGAGAGTGCTGACAGCTCTGGGGCCCCTCTGTGAGAATCGCAAAAGGGTGCCCTTTCTCCCCAGAGAGCTGCTGTATTTCACTGCCACTTACTCCTCTGGTCCACATCCCTGGTCCAACAAGCGACTTGTTCAAGTGAGTGTGGCAGCCCTGGCTAGGAACAGGGAGAGGGTGGGACTGATGTTGTCTAAATACATGCAGAAAGTGTGAGAAATAACCCAGGATTCTGATCTGCTCATCTATTGGTAAATTTTATGCTAGACTGCCTGCCCATCACACAGAAATCGATTTGCCAACGATCTTGAGTAAAGCAAGGGTTTAAAAAAAATGCTTGTCTTCTGTCTCCTCTTAACTTTCTCAGACTCAATCTCTCAGAACAGCAACCACTGACCTACCTTTTTTTTTCCCCCCAAGTTAGGAGAAAAATGGATTCAACTTTGTGAAACATTATGCTTTCATGGCTAGTTCTAGCGGTCCTACTGAATAATCTCAGTAAACTCAGCAAGTCATCACTGGGAGCTTTATATACATGTCCTCTGAACGGTACAAGAAAATCACTGGTGTAAGATTTAGACTGGTAGCCCAAACCCCTTGTGCTACTCTGGAGAGTAATGATCATGGACAAGTCTCTACATCTCATTTTGAATAACAACAATAACTGTAATCACAACAACAATTAACATGCACTGAATGGTTACTGCAAGCTTGCTTTATATACATTAACACATTTCATCTTTATAGTAACCCTGTGAGATGTGGTTATTATCTTTATAGACACAGAAACTGAGGCACAAGGAGGCTTAGCAGCTTGCCAAGTGGCAATAAAACGAGGAGGCAGGATCAGATGATTAAGAAAGTTCCTCCGGCTCAAATGTTACTTATAATTCCATCTGAGAGAAAGGCAAATAGATGCCAAAACTGCTTGCCAGATTTTGCAAGTGGTTATTCCTCTTAGAATGACACTGACATTAAAGAAATGTTCTATTTTCCATGTTTTATATGATTCTATTACTATACAGCTTCACACTCAGCAAAGATAATTCTGGATTTACCTTGATATCATGCCTCTGAAAATAAGTGGAACTTTTGCTGTGTAATTTCATCCCTGTACTAAATTTCACTGAATAGTTTTACTGAGCATCATGCAGAATAATACAGGCTACACTACGATGAAACGAAGTGAAGGCCCTGGCCCTGAGCAGTTAGAATTTCTGGTACAAGTTTACAAAGCAAATAGACTTAAACATAGTTTCCAAGAAAGCTAAAAGTTTTCTATTGAAAACCCACTTTCCAAGAAGTTAACAGAGAAAAATCACAATCAGCTCCTCCCCTGAAGGTCCTGTGAAGGATAGGCCTCATAAGGCAAAAAGGAGAAGAGGGCGGCAGAGAATGAGGTGGTTGGATGGCATCACCGACTCAATGGATATGAATTTGAGCAAGCTCCTGGAGATAGTGGAGGACACGGAAGCCTAGAGTGCTGCAGTCTATGGGGTCGCAAAAAGTCAGACATGACTTAGCAACTGAACAATAAATAGTAGGTCATCAGAATCACAGTTCACTGAACAACTTTATCCTATGCAAAACACAACTGAGTACCAGACTAAGGACTTCTCTGGGGGCTCAGACGGTAAAGCGTCTGTCTAAAATGCAGGAGACCTGGGTTCGATCCCTGAGTCGGGAAGTTCCTCTGGAGAAGGAAATGGCAATCCACTCCAGTACTATTGCTTGGAAAATTCCATGGACAGAGGAGCTTGGTAAGCTATAGTGTATGGGATCACAAAGAGTCGGACACGACTGAGCGACTTCACTTTCCACTATAACATGTGCTATCACGCCCTCCAAATTAAGCTCTTTTGTTGGGTTGTGTGTGCTCCATACAGCATCAAAATCCAAACAGTGAAATAAAACTTTCAAAATCCCCAGCTAGAATGCTAAATATATGTATGAAAACCATGAGATTGTGAACTACCCATATTAGGGATTTTAAATGAAAAACAAATATTTTTATATCTCAGAAAAGTTTTCATTTAGTTTACTAAGAAAAGTCTTTTTGATGCAATTCAGAAAAATGGGGTCAGTTCATTGACAAATATAGTATTTTACATATAACTTTCCAATGTTTAGGTAGGTAAGACCTCACAAACCATCTCAATACCAAAAATTGTCTAAGGAATTCTGGAATATAGAGTATTCGTAGCTTTAAAACATTAAAAGCAGGCAAATCCAGGTTTTATTATTAAAACAACCATTATAAGGACAAGCAAATATTTTTGAAAGAAAATTAAGATGTCTTCAAAAACTATATTAAATTTATATGTAATTCAAAATATGGATCTTGGGAACATAACATTTAGTCAAAAAAGCTAAGTGGAAAAGAACCACATATAGTTTTACATATGTAACTATACTTCATGATTTGCCCAGAATCCTCCTGGTTTATATGTGTTCTACTGCAATTATTATTAGCAACCCTTATAGGCTCAAGTCTCTCAATGTGGCTGATAAATTATATAGTCATTTTTAATATAATACATTTCTATAAAACTAAAAGCTAAATGAAAATAACAATATATACTTCATTTATACTCTTTTAGAACCCAAAATAATCCAGAAAGAATGATTTAAAATACATTCAGAGGATATCTGAGGCAGAGGAGAGGTATACAGCTGATGACAGGAAGGAACATGCAGGTAAAAACAACTCCAGCTCTTAAATTGGATGGTGAGCCATGAGTACCCATTTGATAGTTGTTTCATAATTAGCATTTTTCATATGTTCTTATATGTTTATATACATATATAAAACATTTATTTAAAAATAAAAAGAGCAAAATAATAAGATGAGGTAAAAATTACTATCCATGTTTTTAAGATAACAGAATAAACTATCAGAAAATTTATCAGCAATTCAATAGTAATTCTGACAGATGAGTAAAAAGTATTTTCTGGCAGCCACCTGCATCATGCTAGCAAAAGTTACACAGAAAAAAATTTACATCTATTTGATGGGTAAAGGAAAGCTGGTTGCTTGGTGGGTTTGAATGAAAGACAGTTGATATAAGAAAGAAAGCTGGAATAGGATATAAACAAATAAATAACCCCAAGTATATGATAAAGGAAGCAAAAGATTTTACAAGAGTATGAGTACAGAAAGAGCTAATGCAAGAGGTTAACCGGAACATGAACTTCTTCTACCAAAACTAAAAGGTAAGAGTTTGTATAAGTAACAAGGCCGTGAACGTATGCTGGCAAATTAAAACAGTGATAAGCATGAACATTAAAAATACTGTAGAAAATAACTTCCACAGTAATCTCACCTTATCAACAGAGGATCTTATTTAACAAAATCACTATGAAACATATCCTAAGAGAATAATTTTTTGGTGTAAGTTAAGGTAAACATGCAAACTGAAAGTAACAGGTGATTTTACTAATTCAGTGTTTATATTCATTAGTTGAGTATACTTAGGAACTAGGATGCTTGTATGCTTTGGTGATAATTCACAGTTATACTCCAAACCACGGTCCCATCATTAGGTTTTTAAACAGTAAAAACATAATAATGGTATCTATGTTTTTATTGATGAAAACTAGGTCTGTATTTATTACAGAGTAAAATAGTAATTATTAAGAAATGAATACCTGGAATACTGGCAGGAGAAATTGGGCCAGATCGTGACTGGTTACTTCCTACAGGAGAGCCGACAGGAGAAGGCGATGGGCCCCCAGGGATGCTGGAGAGATGGGGAGATGCATGTGGAGAGAAAGGTGACTGAGCTGGGTTGCTCTGATCTCCTTGGCTGCTCGTGGACCCAGACGCACTGACTGCTGAGCTCAAAGTTGCTTCCGTTCCCGTGGGGAGGTCATCAATGGAGCCAGACAGGTCCTAAGGAGGAAAGAAATAGCATGCATTGATGGAGTAACACATATTTGGACAAATACCTATTCAAAACACTATTTGAAAATCTTAACCCTAACCTTTGAGAGTTTTTCTAGAGAACACCCCAAATTCAGAGCATGGCCACTTGTTATTAGAAGACTTTAATGAGGTCTCTTGTAAGTTAAATCCATAGGATCTAGTCTATCGCTAAAAAGTAAGTTTGTACCTCTTTCATTAAACTGTCCTACAGCTTTCCTTTAAGCTGTCAGCACCTAGTCCAACAAACCCGCCAAAGACTCACAGGAAAAGCATGCTAGGTGGTGATGTACCATCTGAATGGAATGCCTGATTCACAAAGGATCACTTCAGTAAACTAAAAACTAAGGGCTTTGGATCCTCCTACTTAAAGATCAATATTGGAGGGCTATCTGAATTTCAAAATATGATCTTCTAATGTAATAGCAATCCAAACTGTAACCAAACCTTGTGGGAAGAAATTCTGATATTTTAGGTTAATTCAAAAATTCTCTTATAAATAGAAGAGTGATGTGTATTTTTATCTGATATGATGAAAATAAATCCCTTTGATGTTGGCAGAAATGAGTCCTAATGTTATAATTTACTACCTTTTTTTGAAACAGTCATTTTGTTTATTAAGTCTAGAAAAACAAAAGGTACCATACCAGAAGGAAGTGGAACCAAAGTATATTATTTGGCCTAGCAGTGAACACTGAGTACTGGTATAGTATATGTTTGTATTTGTTGTTGCTTAGTCGTTAAGTCGTGTCCGACTCTTTTGCGACCCCATGGACTGTAGCCTGCCATGCTCCTCTGTCCATGGGATTTCCCAGGCAAGAATACTAGAGTGGGATGCCATTTCCTTCTCCAATAACTTACTTTTTGTAACAGTTTTAAGCTAAACAATCTTTAAGGTCCTGTAACTTTACCATAATACCCTCTACTGCTGCTACTGCTAAGTCGCTTCAGTCGTGTCCAACTCTGTGCGACCCCATAGAAGGAAGCCCACCAGGCTCCCCCGTCCCTGGGATTCTCCAGGCAAGAACAATGGAGTGGGTTGCCATTTCCTTCCCCAATGGATCAAAGTGAAAAATGAAAGTGAAGTCGCTCAGTCGTGTCCGACTCTTAGCGACCCCATGGACTGGAGCCTACCAGGATCCTCCGTCCATGGGATTTTCCAGGCAAAAGTACTGGGGTGGGGTGCCATCGCCTTCCCCGAAGGCAGATATTAAAACTCCCATTTGACAGACACAGAAAACAAAGGTCAGAGAGTCAAGGTTGCTGTTACCAGTTACAACACTGAGGACAGACAGCGCCTACCAAAGATTATGACAGGAGGAGAGAAGAGAAACGAGAAAACTGCCCTCTGAGCCCTCATCAGAGTGAGAGGACAGACAGAACCTCACGGCTAGGCACAGAGGTCCCAAATGGGGTTCCCACCAACAGGAGCTCTGTACAGTGCAGGCCCGTGGCAGTGGCAAGGCTCCCACATCACTGACTCTGCAAACCCAGATGAGACCTGGAACTAGGTGCTGAATGAGCCCTAAAGGCTGAGAAGCAGGATAAAAGATATTTGTCTTGATAACTTAGAACTAAACACTGAAGAATGGGATCAGAAATACTAGGTCATGGTATTGTCTGTAAAGCAGATTCAACCCTAACTGACATCTTCCACTCACACAATTTTATCGTTTAATTTTACCTCACTGCTTACCACTGGGACTGCTAAAACTAGGGCTCTGGAAACTGATGGAGGAAGATGCTTAGGACCTGAAGAATGAATGTAGACCATGCAGTGCAAAGGGGGCCACTAAAGCAGAGCTGGTTAGAGCTCTTCAGGGTACCTCAAAATGTCACAACATAAACTCAGGATGAGTATCCAAGACTCCTAGAAAATTTATCTATTAACCATATATTATACAATTAACTTTTCTCTTTTTAACAGCCAAATTGCCAATGATTAAAAACATTCTAAAGAATAGCTGATGAGATGAGAACCTCACAAAAAGATGAATATTATAGAAAAGCAAAAATTTCTTATGCTAAGAACAACATCTAAGTAAAACACAGTAATCTTCAATGTCATATAATTGAGCCTATGAGTGAGAAACCTAAAAGTAGCAAGTGATTGAAAATATCACCCCTAGAAAAAGTATCATCAGAGCTCCAAAATAAAATGGGACAAACTGAATCATGTTTTCAGAATTCAGAGAAAAAATATATTAATATAAATATCTCTACTTAAGGCACATGAGATGGATGGTTTTGCATATATTCAGCAGATAAAACATTGTATTCAACTTGATGACTGGGTTCAACAACAGTTCAGTTCAGACTTTCAGAACTTTTTGTGAAGCCAGGTAGAAACAGAGGAAGAATATTATGCAAGAAAGATACTATGTACAATGTAGAAAGTAGTTCAGTTCAGTTCAGTCCAGTTGCTCAGTTGTGTCCGACTCTTTGCGACCCCTTGGACTGCAGCACGCCAGGCCTCCCTGTCGATCACCAACTCCTGAAGTTTACCCAAACTCATGTCCATTGAGTCGGTGATGCCATCCAGCCATCTCATCCTCTGTCATCGACTTCTCTTCCTGCCCTCAATCTTTTCCAGCAACAGGGTCTTTTTAAGGCTACTGGAAAAACCATAGCCTTAACTAGATGGACCTTTGTTGACAAAGTAATGTCTCTGCTTTTTAATATGCTGTCTAGGTTGGTCATAGCTTTTCTTCCAAGGAGTAAGCGTCTTTTTATTTCATGGCTGCAGTCACCATCTGCAGTGATTTTGGAGCCCCTCAAAATAAAGTCTGTCACTGTTTCCACTGTTTCTCCATCTATTTCCCATGAAGTTATGGGACCAGATGGCATCATCTTTGTTTTCTGAATGTTGAGCTTTTTGCCAACTTTTTCACTCTCCTCTTTTACTTTCATCAAGAGGCTCTTTAGTTCTTCACTTTCTGCTATAAGGGTGGTGTCATGTACATATATGGCTGGATGGCATCACTGACTCGATGGATGTGAGTCTGAGTGACCTCCAGGAGTTGGTGATGGACAGGGAGGCCTGGCGTGCTGCGGTTCATGGGGTCGCAAAGAGTCGGACATGACTGAGCGACTGATCTGATCTGATCTGATCATGTACATATCTGAAGCTATTGATATTTCTCCTGGCAATTGTGAAGTATTCACACTTCAGCAATTAACACAATTATCTGAGTTCCTCCAAATAAAACTTAAGTAAACACATGCAGAGGCATGAGGTGCAGGCTGACAGGGACCACAGGACAGGATTCCACCCATTCCTCTTGCTACAGGGTGAATGCTGGCCTCTCTCCGGGCGTGGAGGATAGCTGGGTCCTGAGTAATTCTTAAAGTACCTATCCCCAACGTATTCCCTTCCTAACCTGATATAAAGTGAAAGTGAAGTCGCTCAGTCGTGTCTGACTCTTTGCGACCCCATGGATTGTAGCCTACCAGGCTCCTCTGTTCATGGGATTTTCCAGGCAATAGTCCTGAAGTGGGCTGCCATTTCCTTCTCTAGGAGATCTTCCCAACCCAGGGATCGAACCCGGGTCTCCTTCATTGTAGACAGACGCTTTACCATCTGAGCCACCAGGGAGTTCACAAAAGTGCAAAGGGGCACACCTGTGGGCTCCACAAAGCAGGGCATGGCAAGCTATGTGAGGACTAAAACTAAACCCAACCTATTCTGGCTCCACCCATAAGCCACACATTTTTAAATGACTGAAAAAAAAAAAATCAGAAGAGTAATACTTTGTGATACATGAAAAATATTTGAAATTCAAATTTCAGGGTCCCATAACATCTTACTAGGACATCTTATAGTCACAGCCATTCCTCTGAAGTGCTGTCTATGGCTGCTTTGGGGCCACAATGGAGACCTGCATTGAGACTATGGCCCTCAAACCCTGTAATATTTACTATCTGGCCCTTACAGAAAATAGTGCTGACCTGCTGTATCTAGTCTGGCCTCTCATGTCTTTGCTTCTTCCATGGGGAAACAGGAGGAGGACAGACAGGTCTCAGCTGAAATGCATGGTGACCTACGTGCATAAGGAATCACACAGGCTTCACCAGGAACAGGGAATGACTCCACATTCATACCTGCCTGGAAAACACTGACTGGGCGCCAGATAGAATTCTCCTCTTTAGTGGTATCAGACTAACTGAGGGAGCCCCTACTTAAGAATGGGTGGCAGGCTCTGTGTACAGATAACTATTGCCTAACAAATGTGCATTATTCATAAATGAGGGTCCATCACCTAAGAATCAGTTGGGAGGAAATATGCCTTTCATGATTTCTTTAAAGAAAAAAAAAACTGGTAGGTAACTAGATATAAAATCATTATTTTCTAATATACCACAATATGGAATTCAACAGAAAAGATGACATAGATTCAAATTTTTTTTTAAAAATCATTATTTGAAATTAAATAATTTTACGCAAGTCTTTTTTCATAAAAAACAGTTACTTGGAAAATTTTAAAATTCTCTGCACTACCTATAAATTCCTTCCCTGTTCTCCCTTAAAATTCTGTTATGGTTGAAAAAGTGACATGGATGGGTGTTAAGAGAGCTTCATTCAAGCTGCAAAGGCATGAAAAACATTTCTGTTATTCAACAAGCTGATCAAAGAAATATCAAGAGAAAAATATAAAAACGGTGGCTTTCTTAGTGTTCACAAGTCATCAGAATTTCAGTGCTGACTACACCTCAGTGTAACAGAAGAGTAATAAAAAGATATAATTTCTATATTACTGTTATACACACATGTAACTTTTATATGTAAATTATAGGGAAATATTCCCGCCCTGCAGATACTTAGGGTATCCATATGTATAGCTATCTTAAAACACGTTAATAAAAGAAGTTCAACAGTGGTTTAAACATTCAGCCTAGTTAACAAAGAAGCTCTGTAACGAATACCCCTCTAGAGGACAATTTAGTCAGCAGGGCACCAACTCTATTCTTCTTTTCTAAGTACCATCAGATCTATGATGCCTGTAAAGAACAGAGAGACCTTCCTGCATCTCATTCTAAGCAAGGCACCTTCAAGCTACAGTGCTTCCACTTGTCTTGCTGGGAACTGGCAGGCAAGGCAATTGCAGGGAGGACTCCTTTAGGGGCTGGAGTCCCCCTGCCCCACAGCAGTCCTTGCATCCTCCCTCTTTACTGAGGGAGTGAAGGGTAAGGCAGTGGTTTCATGGGCTTACGCATAGTGAATTCAGTATTTTGCCATGACAATCTGATTTGGTAAAGTCTTGCTATCAAGTTGGGTTTTCAATATCTGACATCACTCAGAATACTGAATACTTTCCAGCACACCCCAAATAATACAGTCCCTACTATCAATGGTTAGTTTATATTTAGAAAATCAATGCTTTTTTTGGGGAAAAGCTTGTTTTACTTTAAAATGTAATTTAAATCAAAGTTCCCCACAAAGACTTGCCCCTCTGTAACCATCATCCTTCCACCTTCAGCTTATGTAAAATTTTCATTCTAACCTAAGTGACAAGTACAAGAGATTGTACTGTGCTTAGAATGAAATGCCACCTGAGAGTAGTAACAATCCTATCAGACTCCAACGAGAGAAACACTGATGAATTAACACAGAGCAAAGATATGTTCTGATTCAACATGATGGGCCAGGGTGGGTCAGGGCAGTGATGACGGAATGTATAGAACAAGTGCCAGGAAGGAGCACAGGAGGAATTTTTAAATTTCTACAAATATATAAAATAGGCATACAACATTAAGTATAAATATAAATACAAATTGTACATGATCCTTCCTAAGAATATTCTACATTCATATATCATGCCTTCACTACATCTAGAGACCTCTTTGGTTTTGATGGTATTCAGTTTATCTAGTAAGTCAGCTTGCTAAAGGATAATTTCAGTCAATACTGGTGATGTCTTACTGTCTTGAACAGAAAATAAGTCAGAAAATTTTACTCCCTTGTTTAATAATTTTTTTTTTTTAAAGCAGATCAACTCTAAAATACTCTCAGCTATGGTTCTTAATACAATTAGTTGACAGTATTATATCCGCCACTGGTAGAAAACTGCTAAGCCTCACATGAACTGGGCATCTCTTGCTCAGAAGAGCCCCAAGAGAGTATGAGGATAAATACTGAATTAGAAACAGAGAAGATATTTCAATCAATGAGACGAGTTCAGGTCTCTTGTTTAAGGGTTTTAATAGGATACAGTTAATGATTTCTCACTGTGACTTCCCATGGGTTTGAAGCACAGGTGAAAATGCCAGCTCAACGGTCTTTAAAAAAGTCAGTTATCTTCAAAAGCAGAAATAGTGTCTATTCTCCTTTTTAGAATATTGAGTATGAAATCCTGGCATGTAGTTTTTTCTTTCTCTCTCTCCAACTAGACCCTAACTTTCTTAAGGGCAATGCTGAAGAGAGGAGGATTTGACCGGTCACTGATGAGTGTCACTGAATTTATAAGCTCTATAGTAAAATACAGCTGCAAACACCATACAAAGTAAGCCAGCACATGCAAGCATTTCTAAATATTTACCAAAAATGCTCTACTGAAAATGACTGAGATTGCCATTAAAATTTAGCAATGAATTCTTGGCCCTCTGTTTCCATCCTGGAGGCCAAGCATCCAGGCTCATTAGATGCTTAGCTCCTTGGAAACACACTGTAAAATCGTTTCATACCCTCCAACCTTATTTCAGAATTATCATTTTGGACATGTGATACAAATACACCTTGAGGTTGATATTAGAATTGAGCCAGTAATTTGACTGACATATATACACAAAAAGAACAACCTCACAGTGACTGTTTAATTTCCATGATATTTGTAGGCTTCTTTTCAGCACAAACCTACATAACAATGTACTTCAAGACACCCACCAAAGTCCCTGCTGCTTTCATTTGTCTAGACAGCAAATGAGTTAAAAGCTCAGACTTCTGGTGTAAAGGAATTAAAAATGGAAAGGCACAGAAAGAATCCACAAATAAAATCCTACCAAGCACTAATTTTTAGACCTGTAAAGTATCTTCTTACAAAGTTATATAAATATGTATCTTCAGATCAGATCAGATCAGATCAGTCGCTCAGTCGTGTCCGACTCTTTGCGACCCCATGAACCACAGAACGCCAGGCCTCCCTGTCCATCACCAACTCCCGGAGGTCACTCAGACTCGCATCCATCGAGTCAGTGATGCCATCCAGCCATCTCATCCTCTGTCGTCCCCTTCTCCTCCTGCCCTCAATCCCTCCCAGCATCAGAGTCTTCTCCAATGAGTCAACTCTTCGAATGAGGTGGCCAAAATACTGGAGTTTCAGCTTTAGCATCATTCCTTCTAAAGAAATTCCAGGATTGATCTCCTTCAGAATGGACTGGTTGGATCTCCTTGCAGTCCAAGGGACTCTCAAGAGTCTTCTCCAACACCACAGTTCAAAAGCATCAATTCTTCGGCGTTCAGCCTTCCTCACAGTCCAGCTCTCACATCCATACATGACCACAGAAAAGACCATAGCCTTGACTAGGCGAACCTTTGTTGGTAAAGTAATGTCTCTGCTTTTGAATATGCTATCTAGGTTGGTCATAACTTTCCTTCCAAGGAGTAAGCGTCTTTTAATTTCATGGCTGCAGTCACCATCTGCAGTGATTTTGGAGCAACAGTTAGAACTGGTCATGGAACAACAGACTGGTTCCAAATAGGAAAAGGAGTACGTCAAGGCTGCATATTGTCACCATGTTTATTTAACTTATATGCAGAGTACATCATGAGAAATGCTGGACTGGAAGAAACACAAGTTGGAATCAAGATTGCTGGGAGAAATATCAATAACCTCAGATATGCAGATGACACCACTCTTATGGCAGAAAGTGAAGAGGGGCTAAAAAGCCTCTTGATGAAAGTGAAAGTGGAGAGTGAAAAGATTGGCTTAAAGCTCAACATTCAGAAAACGAAGATCATGGCATCTGGTCCCATCACTGCATGGGAAATAGATGGGGAAACAGTGGAAACAGTGTCAGACTTTGTTTTTCTGGGCTCCAAATATGTATCTTACTTTCTACTTAAACATATCCAAATAACAAATATTTATCTTTTCATTATATGTGATGGTGGTTTAGTTGCTAAGGCATGTCCGACTCTTACAATCCCATGGACTGTAGCCTGCCAGGCTCCTCTGGTCCATGGTATATACAATTCTTAGCCTTAATATGTATGATGTCAACTGGAAAAAAAATGTTTGATCCTAATTTAAAAATAGTCACAAGCTCAGCAGAAGACAAACTCATATCCAAAGCCAGGGATAACACAAGGAAAATTAATGAGTCAGAACTCATTTTAAGAGAGGTAGCCAATAACTACTTTTTGGGGAAATGACTTTCACCTGATTCATTTGCATCCTCTCTCAAGCAAAGATTCCTTGACTGGTAACTTTCATTTTAAAGGGATATTTACAAGATAATTAGCTGAACTGATACTTTACAGAAACAGGATTTGGAATTAAGCATGCTATCATAAGCAAAAAATTTTATAATGATTATATTTCCTTTGATTTTTAAAAACTTTCCACCTAAAATAAAAGCCATCCACAAAGTTCCTTCGGTTAAAACCCCTGATATCAAATTGCCACTCTAAATTTAGAAGCGGTAAACAATATAAGTATGAAATATGCATCATGTAAGGGAATTTTTTCCACTTCACAGCCCTCAAGGGGACCCTAAATTATTCTCAGTTTTTGAAGTCTGCTCAGGGAGAGTCTCTGCTCTTCTGCTATTAATAGCAGACATTATGTAGAGTAGGAATAACGACAAATAGACCCAACAAATAGTGTTTATCATATTGTGCAAACACAGTATAGACAGTCTTGAACTTAAAACTAACTTGGTAAGAAAATTTATTTTATATTTATCTTTTAGTTGTATGGAATTTGGGAATAATTTTCATCTGTAAATAGCATTGCCCTTCGTGGTTATAACCCTGGGACTACCCTTTTCAGGTGATGATCCTGATGATTTGATGCTCAAGATCATGATCTGATGATTTTTAGGGGTAACAACTATAACCACAATTCTATATAGCAGAGATACTACGTGCATTTTCTTTCACGAGGAGCCTACAACATCTTGTTAGCTCTAGCCCATTGTTCCTACCAGTCAAAATGTTTTTTAACTTATTTCACTGTCTAAAATAGCCAGGACCCTTCCTGACCTCAAGTCAAAGCCCCAAACAGTGCTGAAAACACTAAAAAAGATTCACATGTGAATAACTGCTGGCCCTTTGTTATTTTAAGAACAATGGCATCTTAAAGAATATACTTAATACAAATGGAAGACTACTGGTGAAACTAAAGCTATATAATAAAGTGAGAATACTAAATAATTTGAGGAGGGATATTTGTATTGTCTTAGGAACAGCCTCCGGGGAAGGCAATGGCACCCCACCCCAGTACTTTTGCCTGGAAAATCCCATGGACGGAGGAGCCTGGTAGGCTCCAGTCCATGGGGTCGCTAAGAGTCGGACACGACTGAGCGACTTCACTTTCACGCATTGGAGAAGGAAATGGCAACCCACTCCAGTGTTCTTGCCTGGAGAATCCCAGGGACAGTTGTGAATGGTGGGCTTCTGTCTATGGGGTCACACAGAGTCTGACATGACTGAAGTGACTTAGCAGCAGCAGCAGGAACAGCCTCAGGCAGGCAGGCCCTCTCTAAGGTTTGCATACGGAGGTGGTGGGATGGGTAGTTGGGAGGAAGCAGGGGAAATGTCATGTGGATGACATTTTACAATTAAATTGGCCTGCACAGGTGATCTTGAACACTTCAGCGTCCTTCTTTCATGGAGTATCAATGGAGACAGAGAAACAGCTAAGCAGGTTTAAGTTCTACGACAAAGCAGAAATTCTGTGATGGATGGGTGACTTAACAAGTGTTGTGGAATACAGAATGGTAGGTCTTCAGCCAGCTCACATCAGGCCAGGGGCTGCTGTCTGTTCATGGGTCCATGTGAGGAGTGATAAGTGGAGAGCAGAGAGAACCATGGGTGCAGGCAAAAACTATGGGAGACTATGCCATGTGAGAAGGGGGTGGCTGGAAAAGCAGAATGAGTGAGGATGCAGCTGAAGAGGCCACCCAGGGACAGTTGTGAATGACTTCACAGGCTCAGGCCAAGGAATATGGACTTACAATTTTAGGAATTAGGGAGCCAACAGAGGTCTAAAAGGTGAGTTCCAATATTATCAAACAAGGAAAAAAAAAATACAGTGTAGTGCCAAATGAGAAATGTTAAACATTTTAAAGCAAAACAAAACCAAACCCCAAACCCTCATGTTTTCAAATGTTTATGAACACAGATTGCTTTAAACATGATTAAAATTGCAGGTACCATTCAAAAATAAATTTGTAAAATATTTTTTAAAAATCTATATATTTTAGTACTATATAAAACTTAATATATAGGTGAACAAAACCAAAAGTGCTTAAATAACTACAGCCCAGTTTAAATATTAGTGTGGTTTCTAACTGGAATAATTTCATGAGCCTACAGTCATCTTACTCCTTTTATACTTAAGAATCAATGGCTAAAACGATTTTAAGGATACAGATTTTACCCTTAAAATGGCACAACAGTGTCTAAAGACTAATTATGAGTAACAATTTAACAGATTATATTCTTTAACTGCATATTCTATTCCAAAACCAAAATTCTGAAGACATCGAGTCTCAGTTCAGTTCAGAACTTAGTCATGTCTGATTCTTTGTGACACCATGGACTGCAGCACACCAGGCTTCCCTGTCCATCACCAACTCCTGGAGCCTGCTCAAACTCATATCCATTGAGTCGGTGATGCCACCCACTATCTCATCCTCTGTCATCCCCTTCTCCTCCTGCCTTCAATCTTTCCCAGCATCAGGGTCTTTTCTAAGGAGATAGTTCTTTGCATAAGATGGCCAAAGTATTGGAGTTTCAGCTTCAGCATCAGTCCTTCCAATGAATATTCAGAAGTGATTTCCTTTAGGACTGACTTATTTGATTTTGCAGTTCAAGGGACTCTGAAGAGTCTTCTCCAGCACCACAGTTCAAAAGCATCAATTCTTTTGCACTCTGCTTTCTTTATGAGAACCCCGTGAACAGTATGAAAAGACATCTTAGTTACACAGGAGGAAAATGAGCTCATGCCACGCAGGTGCAGGGATGTGGGTATGTGGGCTTATGGTTTGGTGCTTTACAAATATCAACACCAGGTATGAAACCGTAAGTATGAACGACCCATGTGCTTTGAAAGCAAACTGACAAACTAACAAGATCTGTAAATATGTAAGATTTAGAGTTTGTCTACTGATATGAGGTTTTATTACTGAAAGTATATCATAAATCTTTACAGCAGAAAAGCAATCGACACCATCTTTTGCATCTCTCATGGTAAAAAACAACTACTGTATATCTTAAAAGTACAATGCTTAGCACATAGAAATTCTGAAAATAAAAGTTAAAAACAAAAAAGCATGAACCCTCAAGAGACCTCTATTTCTTCAGTATACAGCAATGAAATACTTCGATAAGACATATAGGAACTGCAAATAAATTAGCAACTTGAAAAAGAAAAACAGAAAAAAACATAGCTCACAAACTGTACCAGGTCTACATGGAATAAATGGAAGTTCTGCTGTAGAATTAATACTAAAACTTCACTTTTTGACATTTTACCCAGTCACATGAGGCATATGAACATATATACTTATTCTACATCCTTCACTGAATTTTTAAAACCTTTTGTTTTGAAATTAGCCTTACCTGGAAGCGGCAGGTAAGGCTTCACTCAGTTTGCCTTAACGCTGACATTTTACATGGTAACCAGGGCACATTAAAACTATGAACTTGAAATTGGTGTAATACTATCAATGAAAGTACAGACTTCATTCAAATTTGTAGCCTTTACAGTAAAGTCTTCCTCCTGTTCCAGAACACATATCACATTTATTCACCTTGTCTCCTTAGTCTCCTCTGATCAGTGACAATTTCTCAAATCCTTCCCTGTTTTCCACAACCACAACACATTTGAAGAGCACTCCTGAGGTATTTTGTAGAATGTTCTTCAATTTGTGTCTAGTGTTTTCTCATGGTTAGGCTGGGGTTACAGATTTAGGGGAAGAATACCACAGAAGTGATCAGGTAATACTCCTGTCAACACTAAATGGTAGTTGTTGTTGTTCAGTTGCTAAGTTGTGTTGACTCTTTGTAACCCCATGGACTGCAGCATGCCAGGCTTCCCTGTCTTTCATTATCTCCTAAAATTTGCTCGAACTCATGTCCATTGAGTTGGTGGTGCCATCCAACCATCTCATCCTCTGTTGTCCCCTTCTCCTCCTGCCTTCAATCTTTCCCAGCATCAGGATCTTTTCTAATGAGTCAGTTCTTCACATCAGGTGGCCTAAGTACTGGAGCTTCAACTTCAGTATCAGTCCTTTCAATGAATATTCAGGACTGATTTCCTTTAGGATTGACTGGCTTAATCTTATTGCAGTTCAAGGGACTCTCAAGTCTTCTCCAGCACCACAATTCAAAAGCATCAATTCTTCTTCCAATTGAGATTTCATGACTATAAAACATTGGAGAGAGAAAAATACACACTCTATGCTCTTCCAGACACAGATAGAAGAATGTAACTTAGAATAACCACTTTGGACAAAAATTTATAAGCATTTTGTAAAGCTGAAGATGCATTTACCTTATGATCCAGGATGTCCACTCGTAGGTTTATACACTGGCACACACACATATGGAGACATATATAAGCATTAGTAGCATTGCTTCAATATTGTATTGTTTAAAAAAAAAAGGGAGAGAGAGAGAGACAATCTAATTTTCCAGTGATATAAAATCAAAAGATCTATTCAGAAAATAAGATACTATACAGCAATGAAACTGAATGACCTAGAACTAAAAACGTTAATATAAACCTCACAAACAATACTGATAGAAAGCTAACCAAAACTCTGAACGTGGCGGTATGTATCTGACAAAGAAAAGAAGGCACGGAAGAAAGGAGTGGACTGTAAGCCTGGTGGTGGAATTCAGGACAGAACAGCAGCAGGAGCCGGGATCAGAGGAGGCGACAAGAGAGGCAGCAGCACCGTCTGTGGATCAGAGGGAGAGGCTGCTGCAGGGACCTCTGCGTGCGGTTCATTCAAGGAAGCCCTGTTTCCCTCGGAAAGTCTTCCATCACTACCTGGTAAGGAGGCCTCCCCGGACATTTACACCACCAGAATGAGCTGCCCAGCCCCTTCCTCCATGGTCCTGCATTGTACGTATCTCCTACAGAACTTCCCAGGTGGAGTTTTAATGAACTGTCAGCATTCGCTACAACTGCAAACTCTGAAGGAGGACCACTTACTTTCAGACTTCAGCTTTGACCACTTTGACACTGACCATGGGCAACATACTTAACCTTTCTGTGCTTCATACTCCCCTTATCTATACAATGGGGGAAATGCTAGTATCTGCCAACAAGAGTTGTTGTGAGAATTAAATGAGAAGTTAAATGTAAAAGAATTAGTGCTGCAGCATCTCTGTAAGTGTGAGCTGTTATCACTAGTAACCATAGAGGAGAGGCAGTGGGTTAGAGAACCTAAACCACTGAGTCACTGGGGAAACAGAGCCAGACCGCAGCGTCAGCAGAAGGACATGGCTGCAAAATGAAGAGGAGGCCGGGAATCGCATCCTTCCCCAGTTTCCTGATCCCGGTCGGCACTGACCTAGCCGTATCCAACATTCATGAGCTCTGAGTAAGATAAAGACTGCCTGCACTGTGTTTATGAACAGAGGTTTTCAACAATAATTCTAACAATGAAGTTATAACAAAATTATAGTACTGGAAAGTGGTTAAGGAAAATAACCATAATGACTCACTATTTAAAGGTGAAGTTTTTACATTTCCATAGGAATCATTTTTAAGACTTCTAAGGGTTTTAGAAAAATGTATAAAATTCAAAAAAAATCTTTTAACATAGTCAGCCTGAGTAGATTACAGATGGAAATGTTGTGTAAAAGCTATTGTTGTACTTTGACCACCTGACGCGAAGAGCTGGCTCATTGGAAAAGACCCTGATACTGGGAAAGACTGAGGGTGGGAGGAGAAGTGGGAGACAGAGGATAAGATGGTTGGATGGCATCAACAACTCAATGGACATGAGTTTGACCAAACTCTGGGTAATAGTGAAGGACAGGGAAGCCTGGTGTACTGCAGTCCATGGTGTCGCAGAGACGGACCTGACTGAGCGGATGAACAACAATGAAATTCAGTACATGCAATACTCCCCTCAAAGTCAAACTTAAAAACATGAATGTCTCCTCATTTTCAGTTATGATTTACAGACTCAATGAGATGAAAGGTTGTTTTCAACTTTGTACAGGGGCAGCTGGTCACTTAATACCTCAAGTGCTAGCACTAAGGGGCATTTTATATAACAAATCTTCCTAAGAACATATAACCATTTTATAATGTATTACTTCAAAACTACTTTTCCAAAGGAGGTGCTTATAAACCTACTCAGAGTTTCAGACAGAAACTTCTAATATCAATAATACTAATGATGGTGATGGTGATGATGATTATCAATAGATAAGGGCTGAGTTAGGTCTTGAATTCTAGCACATTTCACATTTACCCACACTATCTAAGACTAGAGATCTCCTCAAGAAAATCAGAGATACCAAGGGAACATTTCATGCAAAGATGGGCTCAATAAAGGACATGGATAAAGGATAAGGACCTAACAGAAGCAGAAGATATTAAGAAGAGGTGGCAAGAATACACAGAAGAACTGTACAAAAAAGATCTTCACAACCCAGATAATCACGATGGTGTGATCACTTACCTAGAGCCAGACATCCTGGAATGTGAAGTCAAGTGGGCCTCAGAAAGCATCACTACGAACAAAGCTAGTGGAGGTGATGGAATTCCAGTTGAGCTAATTCAAATCCTGAAAGATGATGCTGAGAAAGTGCTGCACTCAATATGCCAGCAAATTTGGAAAACTCAGCAGTGGCCACAGGACTGGAAAAGGTCAGTTTGCATTCCAATGCCAAAGAAAGGCAATGCCAAGGAGTGCTCAAACTACTGTACAATTGCACTCATCTCACACGCTAGTAAAGTAATGCTCAAAATTCTCCAGGCCAGGCTTCAGCAACAGGTGAACCGTGAACTTCCTGTTGTTCAAGCTGGTTTTAGAAAAGGCAGAGGAACCAGAGATCAAATTGCCCACATCTGCTGGATCATGGAAAAAGCAAGAGAGTTCCAGAAACACATCTATTTCTGCTTTATTGACTATGCCAAAGCCTTTGACTGTGTGAATCACAATAAACTGTGGAAAATTCTGAAAGAGATGGGAATACCAGACCACCTGACCTGCCTCCTGAGAAACCTATATGCAGGTCAGGAAGCAAAGGTTAGAACTGGACATGGAACAACAGACTGGTTCCAAACAGGAAAAGGAGTACATCAAGGCTGTATATTGTCACCCTGCTTATTTAACTTATATGCAGAGTACATCATGAGAAACGCTGGACTGGAAGAAGCACAAGCTGGAATCAAGATTGCTGGGAGAAATATCAATCACCTCAGATATGCAGATGACACCACCCTTATGGCAGAAAGTGAAGAGGAACTCAAAAGCCTCTTGATGAAAGTGAAAGTGGAGAGTGTAAAAGTTGGCTTCAAGCTCAACATTCAGAAAACGAAGATGATGGCATCTGGTCCCATCACTTCATGGCAAATAGATGGGGAAACAGTGGCAGACTTTATTTTTTGGGGGCTCCAAAATCACTGCAGATGGTGACTGCAGCCATGAAATTAAAAGATGCTTACTCCTTGGAGGGAAAGTTATGACCAACCTAGATAGCATATTCAAAAGCAGAGACATCACTTTGCCAACAAAGGTTTGTCTAGTCAAGGCTATGGTTTTTCCTGTGGTCATGTATGGATGTGAGAGTTGGACTGTGAAGAAAACTGAGCGCCGAAGAATTGATGCTTTTGAACTGTGGTGTTGGAAAAGACTGTTGGGAGTCCCTTGGACTGCAAGGAGATCCAACCAGTCCATTCTGAAGGAGATCAGCCCTGGGATTTCTTTGGAGGGAATGATGCTGAAGCTGAAACTCCAGTACTTTGGCCACCTCATTTGAAGAGCTGACTCATTGGGAAAGATTCAGATGCTGGGAGGGATTGGGGGCAGGAGGAGAAGTGGACGACAGAGGATGAGATGGCTGGATGGCATCACTGACTCGATGGATGTGAGTCTGGGTGAACTCTGGGAGGAGGTGACAGACAGGGGGGCCTAGTGTGCTGCGATTCATGGGATCGCAAAGAGTCGGACATGACTGAGCGACTGAACTGAAGTGAACCTCCCGACAGAGCCATCTGTATGCCAGGCAATGGTATTACTGTACCTCACACTTACAGGTAATTATCCTGTTGCTTGGATCGTGTTCTCCGGTCACCAAGAAGAATAAAGAGTTTTTTCTCTGATGACCACTTTAGTCTACCTTAAGTGGTCTCAAAGACGGTGTAAACAAATTAAGAGATAGGATTCTGAAAGGCAGAATGGTAAAACTCACATTTCCTTTGCCTTCTAAACCCTTTGAACAAGGGAGACACCTTAATAGCCTGACTTGCAAGACCATCACATTGCTGAATTCCTCTTTATCCCAGTAAGTCATAAGTTTTGATACAGAATTGGACTCTTCAGCAACCTAAAGATCTCTGGAAACTGCCATGACACCTCCTTCTGAATCTCTGCATCTTTTTCCCCACTTCTAATGACTGGCTTTTAAAATGCATTTGTTAGATGTTAGTTTTGTTTGGAATATTTTTATTGTATTGGGGGTAGGAAGTTATGGGGAAGCTGGGCTCTGGGACCACAACCTGAGTGGACGCCAATCCCAGCTCCTCTCTCACTGACTCAGAGGACTTGGGCAAATGACTGAGCGCCATCAGCCACAACCTCTCCTCTGTATGCAGCACAGGCACAACAGAAGTAATGACCTCACAGTGTCTCACGGAGAGTTCAGTGAAGTAAATGGTGTACATAAAGCACTAAGCATGAAGCCTGGTGCCAGGTAAGTGCTCATTAAATATTTATTGTAATGTAGGTATATAGGAATAGTGTAGCAGTTAAAAGCATACATTCTGGTGTAAGGGCATTTTGAAATCAAGTCCTAGCTCCACCAACTTCCCCTAATCTTGGGCAAGTTACTTAACTTCACTGAGCCTCAGGCTCACCATCTAAAATAGGGGAGAAATATTAATTATGCCATGGTGAGAATTAAATATAATTATGAAAACTAAGCATTCAGTAAATAACTACTATGTATATAAGTGCATACATACACATGTTACCATATACACATTTCAAATACTTAGAACTTTTTCAAAAACCCTGTTTATCATGTAAAAATACATTTTCAATACAGAATAAAGAATTTACAAATGACTTCTAGAAAAATATTTCACTTATAAGCTTGATGAGTATAACCAAATCTCATAAATAGCGAAAATATTATTATTTTCAGAATAGATGTTAACACTTAATACAAAAGTATATGGTAATAAAATAACAAAACAAAGTTGGACAAATAAAAATTATGCTCCTGTGCACAGTTTTCATATTTTATCAGGGTAAGATATTTTAACAAAAATTTCCTCATGGTCTTCATTAGCAAGTCTGCTTGTACATAGTCAGATGGCCAAAAAAACTTAAAAAAAATCAGCCTTTATGCAAATAGAGCAAAGCAAAAATATAAATACTGATTTTAACAGTATGGCCTTATGATACAGAAGTCCCAGACTGACACTGCAACCCCTAAAACTGAACACTCAACACACACAGACATGGGTGCTTTTAGTTACACGGGTCTTGCAGAGCTGGTTCCCCAAGAAGCTGGTACCTTGAACCCAAGGAATCTCAGAGGAAACAGAAGTCACATGCCTATCAGTATTTCAGAGAGAATCTAATATGACTATAAATCTGTCATTGTTGGCAACACTGAAGAAATGGGACCGGTTAATAGGAAACCATGGAATACCACCCTGCTTCAGGTTTCTCTGTTGTCTATGGTCTAAATAACTCCATACAGAACACTGCCGTCAAGGGTCTTGTTGTTAAAAGTTACGTGTTCAAAATTATTGATTTCCTTTTACTTCCAAAGAAAACTCCAATTTTATTTTTTTATTTTTTATTTATTTATTTTTTTTTATTTTGCTTAACTTTACAATATTGTATTGCTTTTACAATACATCAAGATGGATCCTCCGCCAGTATACACGTGTTCCCCATCCTGAACCCTCCTCCCTCTCCCCTCCCCACACCATCCCTCCAGGTCGTCCCAGTGCTCCAGCCCCAGGCATTTGTTATCGGGCATCGTACCTGGACTGACGACACATTTCAGATATACTATTATACATATTTCAATGCTATTCTCCCCCATCATCCCACCTTCTCCCGGTCCCAGAGTCCAAAAGTCTGTTCTATACATCAGTGTCTCTTTTGCTGTCTCGTAAATAGGGTTATTTTTACCATCTTTCTAAATGCCATATATATGCGTTAGTATACTATATTTGTGGTTTTGTTTCTGGCTTACTTCACTCTGTATAATAGGCTCCAGTTCCATCCACCTCCTTAGAATTGATTCAAATGTATTCTTTTTAATGGCTGAGTAATACTCCATTGTGTATATGTACCACAGCTTGCTTATCCATTCATCTGCGGATGGACATCTAGGTTGCTTCCACGTTCTGGCAATTGTAAACAGTGCTGCTATGAACATTGGGGTACACGTGTCTCTTTCAATTCTGGTTTTCTCAGTGTATATGCCCAGCAGTGGGATTGCTGGATCATAAGGCAGTTCTATTCCCAGTTTTTTGAGGAATCTCCATACTGTTCTCCATAGTGGCTGTACTAGTTTGCATTCCCACCAACAGTGTAAGAGGGTTCCCTTCTCTCCGCACCCTCTCCAGCATTTATTGCTTGTGGACTTTTGGATAGCAGCCATTCTGATTAGCGTGAAATGGTATCTCATAGTGGTTTTGATTTGCATTTCTCTGATAACAATTTTAAACACAATTCTCTTTGTGAATTGATGTCTTTAAATCTCCCACTTCATTTGGAAATTGTAAAAGAAAGCAAGCAAGCTAAACAGGATCTTAAAGTACGGAAATAGAGTTTAAATAATAACTTAAGTGTCATAAAATTATAACCAGAGGTAAATTTGTTCTGCTGAACTCACTTTAACTTGAGAATGAGTAACCATACGTGGCTGTTAAGGACTGACACTATGGTCCACCAGTTTGCAGAATGTGATATGACTTTCTATGATCTGTTCTTGTGCTAAATACACCTGCCTCTTGTCTTTCTGTATTCCATTCTCTTCTGAATTATCCTCAACACTGCTAAGTAGATAAGACATCATGTTATGGAAAAAATGGATTTTGGCTCCGAGAATAAAAGCAGTATATTTTTTAAAGCATGCATATAAGGATTGGTGAAAACTACTTATGAATTAAATAAGAGAGGAGTGAAGGAAAAATGTAAAACTACAACAAGCATAGCAATCTGTTATGAGCTGAATGAGTGCCAGTTTGTGGGCCCCGGGGCTCGGTAGGATTTCTCCGTACAGTGCCAAACTCCAACAATATTGTTATGGTTAGAAAGGAATTTCTCACAAGAGCTAACAAAGGCAGAAGGTCATAAATAAACCCAGCAGGACTGCCTTGTCAGTTCTCATTATTAGCGCTGCAGGCACTTGCTTTTCTATGGGCTTCTTACAGGTTCATTTAAGTGTAAAAGTTCCTCCTCAAAAATTCAGATACTCATAAATAAAATGGTTCTTAATCTAGGAAAGAAAAATACTTGAAAAGTAAGTAAGAAAACAAGTGAGCAAGTAAATAAATATAAAAAGGACAGAAGCACGGCCGGAGGCAGAACTCAGCCAAGCATTTCTGAGAACTGAAGCACCTCCACTCCTGGCCTTCACAGCTGAGCAGTGACCAACAGGATGCTCAGCCTTCTCACCACAATAATAGTCTGCAGAATTCTATCTGGGCAGGAAATGAAGCTGAGCTCCTAAACTGATGCTGACATGTGTTATAAACTGAGGAAAGCACAGCTGTGTGATCATTATTACAATTATGAAGTGACATCTACTGTTAACTTTATTTTACTGAGGATTTTTAACTAGTAACAAAAAAGGGGGTACAAATCTACTAATGATAGAGATGTTAATTTTTAGCAAGTAAAAAATAGGGATGTATTATTGGGTCTTTAAAGCTAAACATTACCTTTTGCATAAGACAAATCTACATCTTAAGAATTCTAATCAATGCTTCTCAATAAAACAGGAGATTTAGTTTTTTACTATTTAAAAAATGAGATGAACATCTCAATTCTCCCTTAATTCTATGTCCTTGTATTCTAAGAGCTGAGAACATCAAACCTCCAATTATCTCAATACACATATTAATTCAAACGAGAAAAAAATCTGATAAACTTGATTTCATTTACTACTGACTCAAAACAAAAACAGACTTCAGTAACAGCAATAAAAATATACTACATGGTGTCATTTATTTTCTTTTAAAGGAAAAATAAGATAAATATCTTAATATAAACAAATAAGAAATCAGAAAACAAAAATCCTCAACAGTGCTGCTATTTAAGTTAACCAAATTATAACATTTTGACATTTTCCTTCTAGTCTTTATTCTAAAGTATGGCAAAACAGCGTACCTTTAAGCGTATGTATGCAAAATTAAAAAATGCACCAACTGACCTACTTGTCACTTTCTATCAAGAAAATAAACATTTTGTTTCCCTGCTGATTTTCCCTTTTATAATTTGTGAATTTTTAAACTTAAAAAATTCTAAGCCTGCTACATCATCCCCTTTAAGAGAATAATTCAAGTTTCTAAGAGCAGAAAGTTGTTCTCAGAGGCTAGGATGCTGGAAAACCATTTTGTGCAGTCAGTCAGTTACAGAAACTGGGCTATTAGGTGCTGGTGTGTTACAAAGAAAGGTATGTTTGCAGAATTACTTTTCACTGGCTTGCAGCCTCTCATTACCTACCACTCATGATTATTAGTGTCAAGCTGATGTTAAATTCTTCACAGAGAAAATTCTCCATGTTTGCTTTAGATACTGGCAATTGGTCTATGTTCTCAGCATTCAAAGAGGATTGCCCTTGACCAGCATAACATTACTGGTCCAAGAAACATGAATAAGTGCTGAAAAGAGGGGAGTTTAAACATTTCAAGCCTGGTAAGAAACTGAGACAAGCCTTACTTCACACTGGTGGGGAAAAGTGGGCTTTTCTATAGAATGTTTCTGACGGAGCTAAGTTACTACATTAACTGTAGCCTATATAAGACATTTGTGGAGTTAAATTTGCAGTGGGCTGCAAACATCAGATTACATTTTTTGATTAGTAACTTTATAACCAAGTCGCCCATGGTTGACAATATTAGGCCATAAAGAGTTCTCAGGAACTTACAACTGAATATTCTGTTAACAGTAATAACAAGGTTCCCAAATCTGACACCCTTAGGGCATGAGTAGTATGTAACAAATAAAAGGACCTATTTCTAGACTTCAACAGCTAACACATGCTGCTGCTGCTAAGTCACTTCAGTCGTGTCCGACTCTGTGTGACCCCAAAGATGGCAGCCCACCAGGCTCCCCCGTCCCTGGGATTCTCCAGGCAAGAACACTGGAGTGGGTTGCCATTTCCTTCTCCAATGCATGAAAGTGAAAAGAGAAAGTGAAGTCGCTCAGTCATGTCCGACTCTTAGCGACCCCATGGACTGCAGCCTACCAGGCTCCTCTGTCCATGGGATTTTCCAGGCAAGAGTACTAGAGTGGGGTGCCATTGCCTTCTCCGAACACATGCTGCTGCTACTGCTAAGTCACTTCAGTCGTGTCTGACTCTGTGCCACCCCACAGACGGCAGCCCACCAGGCTCCCCCGTCCCTGGGACTCTCCAGGCAAGAACACTGGAGTGGGTTGCCATTTCCTTCTCCAATGCATGAAAGTGAAAAGTGAAAGTGAAGTCACTCAGTCGTGTCCAATGCTTCTCGACCCCATGGACTGCAGCCCACCAGGCTCCTCTGTCCATGGGATTTTCCAGGCAAGAGTACTGGAGTGGGGTGCCATTGCCTTTAGCCAAACTAGACTTCATCAATTCTTAAGAGTTGTTGAGGCTCGTTATTTAATATTTCAGGTACAAATGTGTTAGGAGATAAGTAATAAAATGTGAGGATAGCAAAGTTTGACTCCTTTGGAAGAGAAACACTTAACATGGACTGTCACGAACTGTATAGAATTTTCAGAAGTAAATGAAGCTTCAGTAAACATTTACTCCTATCCTGCATTTTTATTATACAATGTAAAACCAAGGTCCAGAGAGGCTAAATTAAATTATGCACAGCTTCTATAGACACAGACTACATTAGAATGTAGTTTTTGAGGTATATTCATTAAAACACAACTGCTGACATTAATACCTGAGGCTTCCCAGGTGGCCCAGGGTAAAGAATTCTCCTGCCAATGCAGGTAGACACAAGAAACACAGGTTCGATCCCTGGCGGGGGAGAAGATTCCCTGGAGAAAGAAATGGCGACCCACTCCAGTATTCATGCCTGGAAAATCCCATGGGTAGAGGAGTCAGGCGGGCTCCAGTCCACGAGTTGCAAAGAGTCAGACAGGACAGAGCATGCATGCATGCATGACGATACTGATAACCTCATTTAAGATTTCAAAGGACAGAGTGTGTGTGTGAATGTGCACGTGAGTGCATTACTCTTTATGAGAGCACACTATATCTACTTGAGCACATTTTCTAATAGTTATTATTATGTATCTAGGTACATGCCTCTATCTCAAAATCTCCTGTTTCACTGAGCAATAAAGATACGACTTTGTAAGTGATAAAAAGAACAACATGCAAAACCATGTAGCAGAGATGTCCCAAGATGCACAACAGTAGGGCAGTTTAATAGGTTCTTTGGTGATTTAAAACAGATCTTTTATTTTCTAATTTCTATCTTTTGCTGAGCCTCACAGAATGTTTTCTCTAGTTCTCCAATTTTTTGTTCACTCCATCTCCTTGTGGGTGAATCACAATAGCTGATACACCCAAGTCCATAAACCAAGAGTCATAAAGTAGCACCTCAGAGAGCAAGTACTTCCCACGGCCACAGACAGAAAGCATATACATGGCCTCTTACCTTGTGACCTACTCTGGGCAGGATGTCTGCCTCTAACACGGCAAAGGAATGCACGACTACGTTCAGAGGGAATCCAAACAGTAACAAAATAAATGTTTGGGGCTTCCCTGGTGGTTCAGTGGTAAAGAATCTGCCTGCTAATGCAGGAAGACTCGGGTTCAATCTCTGGATCGGGAAGATCCCCTGGAAGGAAATGGAAACCCACTCCATTTTGCCTGGGAAATCTAATGGACAGAGGTGCCTGGCAGGCTACAGTCCATGGGGTCACAAAGAGGCAGAAATGATTGAGCGAATAAACACAACATTTTATCACATAAACTGATAAAGCAACTGATTTTTTTTTTCATTCTGGCTACTGATTACCCATAGGATTCAAGAGTGTGAAATAGAAGAGGAGCAAGTTATGAAAACAGACTGTTTTGTGAAATCATAATCCATGAAGTATACCATCTGTGATCTAGCACAGTTCTCAACCTGCAATGGATCCCCAGTGCAATCTGATACAGTAAACAGTTTATTTTATAGAGTTCTGAGTTCTGAAGTATCTATAATTGTTTTAGGTCTTAAACATATGGGATACAGTACAAACTAAAATTAAATTCCTGAGAACAGTGAAATTAACTGAATTTATGGAAAAGCTGGCCACATATTACATCTAGTAGATGTACAATTACATTTAGTAGAACAGAAGGAAAGAAAAGGGGGAAGGAGAGAGCAAAAGACAATGAGAGAAAGTAACAAAGGATAGGAAAATAGAAAACACAGTGTAACACGAATAGTAAGTGTTTAAGCAGCTTCTGGGTGAACAAAATGAGTAGACCCATGACTATATGTGCAAAATAAAGCAAACAAAGGAGAGAACTTGGGGCAGACCTGGCAAATAATAAATACTATTTAAGATTTAACTTTACGTTGGTAAGCTAAACATCAGGGAAAACCTGACATATACATTTGCACAGGAAGCATCTTTGTGAGAAGAAAAAAAAAAAAAAACAACCCTTCTGCACAGATGCAGCCCCTAGTCCACGGTGCCTCCGTGGAAGAAAACAGCCTCTTTCTCAGGTCTTCGGAGGTGGTGTGGGGGGACTCTGTCTAAGCAGAGTGCATCAGCCTGATTCAACCTAATTATTTTAAAAGTACTTATATAATTTAAAAAACTTATTTTCTACTTTTAAAAGTAGTTGCTGGAAAGAACCAGCAGTTAGAAGCTTGGGCTTTGTGGGCTGACCCTGGTTCACTTCGTACTTCATGTACACAGGAAGTTGTTATGGTCATTAGAGTCAAGATTTTTTTCATTTTGATATTTAATATTACGTATTTTAAAATTAGTATCTATTACTTAATGTCAGGAGATAATTTAAAACTCTTAGATTATATATAGTCCTCAGAAAATGTATATACAAGAAAATATAACATATATATATAAAAAAGAAAATACATACGGAGGAACAGTTAAAATTGAAAACAACAACTATAATTTCCTTTTTTCTGATATTCTTAGTAGGTAACTGGTGAACTACTGCTTTTCAATGCAAAGGAAAAAATGCTCTCTTACGTGACACCCATCATTTCTAAAATTTCTTTTAATAGTTACATGAAAGAGTAAAAACTGATATTGATATAAACTCCTTGAATAAGGTACTCTTTGCACAAAACTTTTAACATTTTTAAGACTGTTTTCTGTAGTGAAACTAAAGAATGATTACCCTTGGTGCCCACGGACTCTGAAGTATCACTGATGTTCATTCAGGATAATGGTAATCCTGGGTGGGGACTGAGAAGTAAATGGAATGATGATGCAAAAGGGACAAAGAGTATTTCCAGGGCTCTGGTGGGGTTTTTTTGTACTGATTGATTGCGTATCGATTACGTGTGTGTTCACTTTAGAAAACACATTGAGCTGCAAACTTAAAATTTTTGCGCTTTTTTGTACTTCTGCTATACTTCCACAATATTTACATTAAAAAAACTGACTTCTCAATAACAATCACAGTCATTTGTCGTGACACTGGGGATAAAGGCAACAACACCCACCACCACCACCACAACAAATCACCCATCTTTGGACTC
This sequence comes from Tragelaphus eurycerus, assembly GCA_935064755.1. Classification (NCBI taxonomy): domain Eukaryota; kingdom Metazoa; phylum Chordata; class Mammalia; order Artiodactyla; family Bovidae; genus Tragelaphus; species Tragelaphus eurycerus. The sequence goes on along the minus strand of CAKXYN010000039.1, from coordinate 16,047,651 downwards.
CTGCCCGTCCTCTCTCATCCTGATAGGATAGCAACAACATGTGCCAAGCTCTTTTTTTAGCATTCTCCCTGAATATATGACCTGCTTTCAGAAAAGCAAGAGTCCAATTTAAATGGAAGTTCCTATGGGTAGGTAATGGTTTGACCCCTGACCCCACCACCACAATTGTTCCACTTCTCTAATGATTTCCCTGCAGGGTTCATTTACCAGTTCTGGGTCAAAGACCAACATGCCCAAGAAGTCAAAGACTGACACAAGCAGTGCTTGATGTATCTGGAAATAACTACAACATAAAGGCACATTTCATCAATTAAAGATGGTTTTTGAATTTAAATAAAAAGAAGTATAAATCAAAAATCAACCCTATTTACACTAGCCAATTCACAGGTATATAAGTAGTGAATGATACATCCCAATTAAGGTACAGAATTGGTAAAACCCAAAGTCAAAGTAGTTCTAGCTTAAAAGAACCGTTTTTCCCCTTTATTACCTTTAGTATTATTATATTTGAGAGCATTTTCCATTTGTCTCATATTTTCCTTTAAATTTTCATTAATCTGAATTTCTTTTAACTTGCTACACCGCATGACTTTAGCATGGTTACAATGGATTAAACAGCAACTTAGAAATATAAATTTCCCCAAATATGACAAAAGCTGCTTCATAATCTTTTTGCTTAAATACGACTTTATACATTTCAGATATGAAAATAGAACTACTTGCAAATAATAATTTGTTAGCTTAAACAAACTACTTCAGTAGAGAATGTGTTAAAGTTGGTGCAAAAGCTATTGTTGGACTTGATGACAGAGTGATTATTCAGAACTGAATTCAGTTCTCAATAAAAAAACCCAAAAGACATGTAATTCCTTCTAATGTTTATTTGTATAGAAAAGGAAAGAAAGGGAGAAGACACCAAAAAGAAGCAGTGGGTGAGAAAGAGGAGAGACCTCAAGGTAAAAGAGGAAGAGGAGAGGGAAAAAGATAAAGACAAGGTTCTAGTGAAAGATTGGGGATTACACTGAAAAAGCAGAGACTTGAGTAATATCTCTTAAGTATGTTTCATTCGGGTGAGTCAGTTGATGATGTGGGGACAACGGGCCATGATACTCTTCAGGCTAACAGTTGCTAAGGAAGCATTTGGAAGACTTTTCTATGAATCCAGCCAGCATTGAACATTTGCCACTTGACTAACTTTGAATTGGATTACAAGGACTCATGAACGAGGAGGTCTGGAAGGGTAAATTAAAACAAAAGTCTTCACTGTGAACAACAATATATTCCATACACAGAAGAAATGCTACAAAGAAGGTTTACACATAATTAGAAAAACAATACAGACCCTAAATGTTATCTTTTGCTCTTCCGTATTACAAGTAGACACTGCTAAACAAGCTTTCTTAAGAAATGGGCTTTAGATTCTCAATGTTATAAATACAAGAAAAACAGTTGATGCTGTTGAATGTTATGTAAAGTTACCTTAAAGAGCAAAGCAAATGCCCAGGCTTAGACACCTTCCTTTAATCATACAAGTTAAACTGATCTACCTTAAAAGAAACTTTACTCATCAAATGAGGGGCTAACAAGTAGTAGAAGCACAGAAGAAGAAAAATCAGAGGTTCTACAAAAAAAAGCTGACAATGGGAGAAGAATCCAGCCCAACAGATACAGAAGATTACTGCATAATAATGGAGCATGGAGAACAACATGAAATGCTTATGTGGAAATGGATGTGTCTGGCTATCTGATACTACGAACCATCTGATACTACAGAACCTTCACATTATGTAACCATCCAACACTCTGAGGCCATACTCACAAAGTGACCTCTTCCTCTGTAGGTCTGTCACCAGGAAGACCACTGCCTTGCCAACTAGTGTGGTCAGTGAGTCTTCTTCAGAAAGAGAGGTCAACCATCTCTTGGTATCCTTCTGATAAAGTTGCTTTCTGAACCTTACAGAATAGAGAATCAGACCCTGGACTTAAGCACATTTGCTAAAACAGTGTCACTCTGTGATGAACCATGAAGAATTATAATTCTCTGGGAACACCCGGTCATTTGAAAGTTCTACAAGGAAGAGGCTGTCAGGTCTGCCCACCACACATGTGTGCAGGTGAAGTTGCTTCAGTCAGGTCTGACTCTTTATGACCCTATCAACCTTCGCCTGCCAGGCTCCTCTGTCCATGGGATTCTCCAGGCAAGAATACTGGAGTGGGTTGCCATGTCCTCCTCCAGGGGATCTTCCTGACCCAGGGATCGAACCCTCTTTTATCTCCTGCATTTACCACCAATGCCACCTGGGAAGCCCACACATAAACAACCATTATAATTAGGAAATTTGACTTAAGAAGTATATTTAATGAGAATTTCATATTTTATACATATTTTATTATAACTCACATTTAACTCACAAACACCTGGTAAGTTAATATATTGTTCTTCCACAGAGTCACCTCTCACAGTCGTTAATACTGAATTCAATCAGACCAATCACTAATAGCATACTCAACAAAAAAATCTCTGACAGAGAGCCAAATGGCCCTTAAAATAAGCATCTTGGTGGCATGGGAAAAGTACTGGCTTTTTATTACTAACTACATTTCCTCTGGTATCAGCTACGTAATCTCTGAGTTTATTTCTTCGTTTGTAATTATACCACCTGCCTCTTATGTGCTATAAAGTACTTTTCAAAGTATCTTGTATTTACTTGTTGTTAGTAAATGGTAGACCCCACTCCAGTACTCTTGCCTGGAAAATCCCATGGACAGAGGAGCCTGGTAGGCTGCAGTCCATGGGGTCGTGAAGAGTCGGACACGACTGAGCGACTTCACTTTCACTTTTCACTTTCATGCATTGGAGAAGGAAATGGCAACCCACTCCAGTGTTCTTGCCTGGAGAATCCCAGGGACGGTGGAGCCTGATGGGCTGCCATCTATGGGGTCGCACAGAGTCAGACACGACTGAAGCGACTTACAGCAGCAGCAGCAGCAGTAGCAGTAAATGGTAGATACTCTGTCCTGAAGCATTTGGGTATAATCTGTTAAGATGGAAAACAGGAAGAGCTGTCATATGGAATATTCTCTATATCCTTCAAACTCTAGAGCAAGGATGATCTGTTTGGTCCCATCCACTCTTATTCTGTGCAGAAGGAAATGGCAACCCACTCCAGTATTCTTGCCTGGAGAATCCATGGACAGAGAAGCCTGGCAGGTTACAGTCCATGGGGTTCCAAGAGTTGGACATGACTTGGTAACTAAACCACCACTCTTGTTCTGAAATAAGACTTCTTTAAAAATATATTTTAAAACATTATCAGAAATACAGAAGGAACAGGAAGACAGAGTCCTGACTGGACCACTGTTACAAATTTCCCTTGGTACCCCAACTTTACATACTTTCTGTAAGAAGTTTTAAAAGCTCTGTAACCAAACTCATGTCAACAGTAATTTACAACAATTCACAGAAGGAAAAACAGAAATGGAGGTAAGCACAATAGCAACAGAAAGCAAAAGCAATCACCCAATGCTGTAGTGCTGTACTTGGAAAAGGAGAGTCAGCTTATCACGAGTGCTTTGTCAATCTATGGCTATCTCCAGAGAGTGGCAGTAAACAGGGCCTATCTTTAGCTCCTTTCATACTTACTGTCTTTCTTTTCTCACTGCAAACTCAGTGTTTATTAGCTGCTGGAAAATACTCATAAAAATATTTTTCCACCTACAACATACTGCTGACTTAGGAAGACTATAGCATAGACACTTCAATTTAATTCTCCTTAATTGAGTGGTGTGAAAAACAAATACAAATTTTCTGTGTTATAAAAAAGTACAGAAAGGGTTTAGTCACCTATCCCTTAAATTTCTGAACCATCATTTAAGGACAGGCACAGAGTTGACACTCTGAATAGATGAATTAGGGTCACCAGATAAGATACAGGAACCAAGTTAAATTCATATTTCAGATAAAAAACAAATAATTTGTTAATATTAAGTACATGCCATGGAATAGTTGGGACATATTTATATGAAATACTAACAGGTTATCCATTTAAATGGTGATCTATAATTTATTTTTTTAATCTGGAAATCCTCAATGGAAAGATGGAAAAGTCATAATTCATAAGCCCAGTGTCCAGATCCACTATCAGCTGTCTGATGCTGGGCAGGTGACTTAGACCCTTGGCGCTTTTGTGTTACTCACTATGAAACAGACATAGCCACCACAGCTCCCTTGCAGGGCTCTTACGAGACTCAAACAGAGCAGCAGCAGCAACAACAAACAGTGCTTCTATCTGCCAGGTACTACTCAAAGTGCCTTTCAAAACTAATTCACTTAATTTTCACAACTTTTGAGGTATTTACTATTATAATTCCCATTAACATTTTACTGGTATATATTCTTATTACTCAAGAGCTAACAATGTAAATTCAAACACAGCCAGGCTCCAGTCTTTGCTCTTTATTTACCATTATAAAAATAAAAATGATAAAATGCATGCAAAAAGATACAAAACAGGAGATGTTCTTAATACTGTTAAATAATTAGAAGGAATTAAGCTGCAGTAGACATAAATATGATGATCTACGCTGGAGAACAGCCTGAGTAAAGAGCTCTGGGAGGAGAGATGCAGCCCATCACCCTCTGCTGTCCATAGGCTTGCCACCGCACAGAAGGCGGGGTTGCTCCCCTCTGTACCATTTTTGAAGAACGCTAAAAATGAAAAAGACCAGCAGCTCCATGGGGAAGAAGCTGTAAAAGATCATTTATGAGTTAACTAACCATAGATGGACAAAATTAACCTTGGTGTGGACAAGGGATTTGTTGAGATGGAAAGGAAGGACATAGCTCAGAGAAGCTGAGAAGAACAAATTAGCAGGGGGTTAAGGACTGAATCAAAAATGTGTAAAATAAGCCATAAGTAGATATTTATTACCACCTCAAGATTGTGACTCTGCTAAGGCAGTATGTGAGGACTCTTGAAAGTGATGAGGAAATGAGAGAAATGGAAAAGTATTTCAGATTTTGTTTTAAAGATAATAAAATGCTTTAAAAATAAATTTAAAATTATATTTGTAATTAAGTTGAAACTTTCATTTGTGTGAATTTGTTTTTAATGAAAAGAGTTATTTAAGAAAAATTACTGCTGAAGTCACTGAGTATTGGAAAATGACTTTTCTTCCTTTCAGTGACTATAGATCTTAAGATTTTACATTTATTAATCAAAGTATGTAATATCTGAGTTCATACAGAGAGTATTCAATAAATAATTCACTTACTCTTGATACTTACCCACTCTGAAAAGATTTACATATGCATACTATACACTAGTATAAAGCAAAAATTGAATCTTCTCTGCTTTAACGTTACATTTGTTTATGAATCCAAAGCTGAGATGTACTATACATAATATACTTTAAGAACTGTTTTCATCATCTGATGGGCTGTCTTTGCAGATGTGAACTTATCAGTGTTTTGTTTAGTGTTAGTATCTAGACAAGGAGTTGGCAGTAAAGTTCCTGTTTCTCTAATTACATTCTTTTCCAAAAGTTCACCCTGCCTGGGTGTCCAGGTAATTGCAATTAAGTCAGGAATCTGGTAATTAGAAATTCAAGTGCCCTGCCAGGAACAATACACGTCCTCTTGACATGCTGCCCACAAGACCTAATTCACTTGGAAAGGAAAGACACTGATATGAAGTGGCAGTGTAGATGTTGATTAAGCAACAAGCACTGAAATAAATTTCTCCTTTCACTGCTCTCCTTCAAACCAAATGCATTACATCTCATTTAAACCCCTGCAAAGCATTTTGTGAATTTGGAAATACGTAGTCAAAAATCAGAATCACTGATGCTCAAAAAAGTTCTGTCACAAAACTTTTGTGACAGATAGGAAGCAGATTTCCAGGCTACTGCCTGCAGTCAGGCAGCAGTCAGGGAAACAGGAGTCACTTGCATTCCGCTCTTCAGTATACCCCAGGCTTTGTACACGGCCCGGCCCACTGAAGGCAATTTACAAATGTTGAGTGAATGAGTCTCGGAGCTCGTCAACACTCTAATCCCATCAAACTTTTTGTAAAAAATCAAGAATAATGATTTCTTTAACTTACCAACTGACTAATTTCCATTACTCAGACTCTATTTGCAACAAATCTCATATTTTATAGTATACTACTGAGCATTTGCTCTGAGTTGGACTGTGAAGAAGGCTGAGCACCGAAGAATTGATGCTTTTGAACTGTGGTGTTGGAGAAGACTCTTGAGAGTCCCTTGGACTGCAAGGAGATCCAACCAGTCCATTCTGAAGGAGATCAGCCCTGGGATTTCTTTGGAAGGAATGATGCTAAAGCTGAAACTCCAGTATTTTGGCCACCTCATGTGAAGAGTTGACTCATTGGAGAAGACTCTGATGCTAGGAGGGATTAGGGGCAGGAGGAGAAGTGGACGACAGAGGATGAGATGGCTGGATGGCATCACTGACTTGATGGACGTGAGTCTCAGTGAACTCTGGAAGTTGGTGATGGACAGGGAGACCTGGCGTGCTGCGATTCATGGGGTTGCAAAGAGTCGGACACGACTGAGCAACTGATCTGATCTGATCTGATTAGGCATTTGCAAACAAATCTACTACACAATGAAAGTTTATGGCAATAAAGCAAAGAACAAATACATAACTCAAACTATTTCTTTAAAAAGCAATGAACTGACTGGGCTGATTATTTTGTCAAACTATTTACTAGCTAATGTAGTCATTTCATCAGTTTCTTTTATTTCTGACATGGTGTAAATCTATTATATAACAAGCTGCTATAAACAATAATGTAAAATTTTCATTTATATATTAATTTACTATTTTCCAAGCACTTTCATATTTTCTCATTTAATTCTAAAAAACTGAAGACATCCAACTAATCAATGTATCTTCTCCAAATCCAGTTTTTCTTATGTCAAGAGATCCTGTTGACAAATGAATTTTTTAAAAACCCATTTCCAAGCTGTAGTGTCTTTGGTTACATCTATCTCATCATGCTAAAACATGATGAAACATCTAGGCAAGCAAAGCCCTCCAACCTCTCTCCCACAAAAGTCATTCACCCCAGCCAAATCCGTCTATTCATTCCAGTCTGTCCGTGATGCTTCTCCAATGGCCCCAATTCAAATGTCCTTCAAGGCCATAGCATCCTCACCACATGGCACTTCCCTGCCCATGGTGCCCTGTTGTGTCATAACCAGTTGGCACTTGACGTGGGTTTTACCACCCCATTTCTCCAACTGCTGCTGCCACTAAGTCTCTTCAGTCGTGTCCGACTCTGTGTGACCCCACAGATGGTAGCCCATGAGGCTGTCGTGTCCCTGGGATTCTCCAGGCAAGAACAATGGAGTGGGTTGCCATTTCCTTCTCCAATGCATAAAAGTGAAAAGTCAAAGTGAAGTAGCTTAGTCGTGTCCGACTCTTAGCAACTCCATGAACTGCGGCCCACCAGGTTCCTCCATCCATGGGATTTTCCAGACAAGAGTGCTGGAGTGGGGTGCCATTGCATTCTCTGCTCCAACTGCTAAGGAGAGTCAATGACGGCTAGAACAAGCATTGTTAATGCCCAACAATGAGTGAACAAAACAAGAACCCACGTGTAACAGCTGCCTCCTCTCTGATCACGAGGGTGGCTCTTATTAAATATGCCATCAAAAAAGGTGGCCTTCAGAGTGGTGGGAAATGAAAGCCAAGTCTAGCACAGAGAAAGCAGTGCAAGGAACCGATGCTGACAATACTTTAGAGAAAAACTTGGTGTCATCCAAGGAAGCATCTGAATCTGTCTTAACTTCCTAACCCTACTAGAGGGATTGGTATACAGGGAGCCTTGGCAGTAGCTGGAATGATCTTTGTCACTTTAGCTTTAAACAGTATTCGTCTTGTCATACTAGGCCCACTGCTTTTCTTAAGTGTTATACAGCTCATCTTATGGCTACACACACTTGCAAAAAGGTATGAATCTGTAAAATACTCCACTGAAACTCAAAAAATTCTGCAAAAGAAGCAAAATTAGCAATTTTTATGCCAACATTAGTAATTCCTCTGTAATGCTAGAAAGTCATCCTATTCTAGTTATGATGGATGTTGTTGCCATCATCAATGCTATCTAAATATAATCCTAATTTTTATTTTATTCTAGAAACAAGTGCAGTGAATATTACTTTTTCGTATTTATGTTGGCTGTGCTGTGTCCACATTGGTGCATGAGGGCTTTCTCTAGCTGTGGCAAGCAGAGGCTACTCTCCAGTTGCAGTGTGTGGGCTTCTCACTGTAGTGGCTTATGCTGTGGAGCAGAGCTCTAGGGCATACAGGCTTAGCTGCCCTGTGGGCATGTGGGATCTTCCCTGTGTTGGCAAAGTAAAAGTGAAAAGTGAAAATGAAAGTCACTCAGTTGTGTCCAACTCTTTGTGACCCCATGAACAGTCCATGTAATTCTCCAGGACAGAATACTGGAGAGGGTAGCCTTTCCCTTCTCCAGGGGATCTTTCCAACCCAGGGATCAAACCCAGGTCTCCTGCATAGCAGGTGAATTCTTTATCAACTGAGCCACCAAGGGAAGCCCAAGAATACTGGAGTGGGTGGTCTATCACTTCTCCAGGGGATCTTTCCGACCCAGGAATCAAACCAGGGTCTCCTGAATTGCAGGCAGATTCTTTACCAGCTGAGCTACTAGGGTTGGTAGGTGGATTCTTAATCACTGGATCACCAGGGAAGTCCAATATTTATTACTTTTAAAAACTAAAGTTTGCACTTTGTGGGAGAGGGCGAGGTTGGGATGATTTGGGAGAATGGCATTGAAACATGTATAATATCATATGCGAAACAAATCTCCAGTCCAGGCTCGATGCATGATACAGGATACTCAGGGCTGGTGCACTGGGATGACCCAGCAGGATGGGATGGGGAGGGAAGTGGGTTCAGAATCGGGAACATGTGTACACCCATGGCGGATTCATGTCAATGTATGGCAAAACCAATACAATACTGTAAAGTAATTAGCCTCCAATTAAAATAAACAAATTTATATTAAAATTAAATAAAAATTTTTTTAAAAAACTAAAGTTTTGTCACATTTCCAAAGTAACTTTAAAACATCATTATATTTGCTTCACTTATGCCAGTTTAATTTTTGGCTCCAGAGAAGTCCTCTATCAAAAGGACTCAAATCAAGTGAATAGAAATCCTACTTAAAATATATCATTTTTTTCTACAGGAATTTTGAAAGGAAGCAGGTATCAAAGATAAATTAAAAATATCTTTATGTGGGTACATAATGTTAGTAGGATAAGTTAAGATTGATTTACAAAAAAGGAAAAAGGTAGTTTGTATTTTTTATATATCATATCTGGGCCTGATCCATAGAATTCATAGGAGAAAATACAATAATTATTTAAAAATTAAAACTTGATCTTTGCAAGCCAAAGTTTCTTATTCACTTTAAAAATGACTAGTCAAATTTGACTGTCAAAACATTTTTATTTAATAGTGAGTGAATTTTTCCCCCTTATTTAGCAGAGTTAGCAGTGCAAGTCTATAAAACTAACCAGAATCGCCACACTTGGTTTTCTAATATCAACATGCCTGTGAAGATGCTTGGGATCATAACCAAGTATATCCACTGGAAGAAGAAATTGCAGTAATCGCTGCAAACAGCCATGCCGAGCATTCTCCACCTGTCTCAGAAGTATATCAACTGCACAGTAGGAGTCCACAAGAAGAAACTACTCCTGCTCTACAGCAAAGCCTCAGGAGCTAACGATATGAGAAATACAACTGCTGTTATGATGGATCACCCTGTTAAAGGTGCTCATCGTTTATTTTCAATATTGTCAGTCAAACATGTTCTATTATACCCCACTTTCATTTCCTCAGAACTGCATTTTAAAAAAAATTCACATTAAAGATACTTTTAGTACATGCAGACAAAACCTTCTCATCCCTAAAATCTGACAGCAAATGTGAACCCGTACCTGTGGTAGGCAGAATTTTGGATGGCCCCTATTCTTAGTGCTTAGTGTACGTACTCTGCATAATTCGCTCCCCTAGAGAGAGACTGCGAATGTGGCAAATAACATTCCAGGCTATGTTACTTTACAGGGCAGAAGGGATTTTGACTGGCAAGACAATGGGGACTTCAGAGTCAGAGCTACAAGGAAGTGACTTCTGTCAATAATCAGTGAGCTTGGAGAAAGACCTGCAGCTTAGATGAGACCTCAGCCCCAGCAATACCTCAGTCTCGACCCTGTGAGATTCTGGACAGAGCACCCCAGAACTGGATGCCTGGCCCATGGAAACTATGAGACAGTTAATGTGTGATCTTAAGCTGCTAAATCTGTGGTAAGTTGTTATTTGGCTGTAGAAAACTAATACATTACCAATTTTTCTTTCCTTTCAAATCTAACCAGAGGGCACCTGTAGGAATTTTTACATTTTACTTTTTAAAAAAGTTTGTTTCCTATTCTCATCAAGAGTGTTATAAGTTTAAGAAAGACAAAAGATTACAAGGAGATATTACACCGACACTAAAGCCTTGAAACTTAAGCTAACTATTTACATTAACATTTTTGTCTCAAAGCAAAGATTTACATTACAGAGACAGGAAAAAAAACAAACGTTACCTTACCAGCAAGAAGAAAAATCAAGACCATAAAAATCTTAATATGTGAACTGACCTCTTATCTTTTTAGTGGTACATTATTGAGGACCTGGCTGGATGCAGAAGGAAAAGTAATTCTATGTTCTTTTTCAAGGAAATGGACCAGTAGTTGTAAAAGAGACCTCAAAGGGAAAGCAGTGTCCGTCCCGCTGGTCCACAGAGTAGAAACTTGAGGAGCTCACTGAATATATTAACAAAGCCTTCGTTACCTCCTGACATAGTGCAAAGCTGTAGAGGGAGGAGGCTGCCCTCCAGCCTTTCTACCTATGCCTGTTGAGGTGCCTGCTTCCTAACAGTCGCTGTGTCTCCCCTAAATGTGCTTATGCTACATGCTTCTCCAGTTGTCAAACTTAATGGAATATGGAACCAATTAATGTATTCAAGTGAAAAGAGGGGAGGTGGAGAAAACTCTACTAAAGCTGAATGAATTGCTAAAAAATAATTGTAGAATTAGGTACGACTGAGACACTGAGAGCGCCTGGCCTACCCGCGAGCGGCTCACTGAGAGCGCCTGGCCTACCCGCGAGCGGCGCACTGAGAGCGCCTCGCCGGCTGCGCGGCCGAGAGGAGCTACCCCACGACCGAGGAAGGACGGCGGTGAGGACCGGCGCACTAAGCACAGCAGAGAGGAGCTACCCCACGACCGAGGTCAGGAAGGGCGGCGGTGAGGAGAGACCCCTCATCCAAGGTAAGGTGCGATGGCTGTGCTTGGCTGGAGCAGCCGGGAAGAGATACCCCACACCCAAGGTAAGAGAAATCCAAGTAAGACGGTAGGTCTTGCAAGAGGGCATCAGAGGGCAAATACATTGAAACCATACTCACAGAAAACTAGTCAATCTAACCATATCACGACCACAGCCTTGTCTAACTCAATGAAATTAAGCCATGCCCGTGGGGCAACCCAGGATGGGCAGGTCATGGTGGAGAGATCTGACAGGGTGTGGTCCGCTGGAGAAGGGAATGGCAAACCACTTCAGTATTCTTGCCATGAGAACCCCATGAACAGTATGAAAAGGCAAAATGATAGGGTACTGAAAGAGAAACTTCCCAGGTCAGTAGGGGCCCAATATGCTACTGGAGATCAGTGGAGAAATAACTCTAGAAAGAATAAAGGGATGGAACCAAAGCAAAAAGAATACCGAGCTGTGGAGGGGTCTGGTGATAGAAGCAAAGTCCGATGCTGTAAAGAGCAATATTGCATAGGAACCTGGAATGTCAGGTCCATGAATCAAGGCAAATTGGAAGTGGTCAAACAAGAGATGGCAAGAGTGAATGTTGACATTCTAGGAATCCGCAAACTAAAATGGACTGGAATGGGTGAATTTAACTCAGATCAGATCAGTCGCTGAGTCGTGTCCGACTCTTTGCGACCCCATGAACTGCAGCACGCCAGGCCTCCCTATCCATCACCAGCTCTCGGAGGTCACTCAGACTCACATCCATTGAGTCAGTGATGCCATCCAGCCATCTCATCCTCTGTCATCCCCTTCTCCTCCTGCCCTCAATCCCTCCCAGCATCAGAGTCATCTCCAATGAGTCAACTCTTCGCATGAGGTGGCCAAAATATTGGAGTTTCAGCTTTAGCATCATTCCTTCCAAAGAAATCCCAGGGCTGATCTCCTTCAGAATGGACCGGTTGGATCTCCTTGCAGTCCAAGGGACTCTCAAGAGTCTTCTCCAACACCACAGTTCAAACGAATCAATTCTTCAGCGCTCAGCCTTCTTCACAGTCCAGCTCTCACATCCATACATGACCACAGGAAAGACCATAGCCTTGACTAGGTGAACCTTTGTTGGCAAAGTGATGTCTCTGCTTTTGAATATGCTATCTAGGTTGGTCATAACTTTCCTTCCAAGGAGTAAGCGTCTTTTAATTTCATAGCTGCAGTCACCATCTGCAGTGATTTTAGAGCCCAGAAAAATAAAGTCTGACACTGTTTCCACTGTTTCTCCATCTATTTCCCATGTAGTGATGGGACCAGATGCCATGATCTTCGTTTTCTGAATATTGAGCTTTAAGCCGACCTTTTCACTCTCCACTTTCATCAAAAGGCTTTTTAGTTCCTCTTCACTTTCTGCCATAAGGGTGGTGTCACCTGCATATCTGAGGTTATTGATATTTCTCCCCGCAATCTTGATTCCAGCTTGTGCTTCTTCCAGTCCAGCGTTTCTCATGATGAGTGAGATGAGTGCAATTGTACAGTAGTTTGAGCATTCTGTGGCATTGCCTTTCTTTGGGATTGGGATGAAAACTGACCTTTTCCAATCTTGTGGCCACTGCTGAGTTTTCCAGATTTGCTGGCATATTGAGTGCAGCACTTTCACAGCATCATCTTTCAGGATTTGGAATAGCTCCACTGGAATTCCATCACCTCCACTAGCTTTGTTCGTAGTGATGCTTTCTAAGGCCCACTTGACTTCACATTCCAGGATGTCTGGCTCTAGGTCAGTGATCACACCATCATGATTATCTGGGTCGTGAAGCTCTTTTTTGTACAGTTCCTCAGTGTATTCTTGCCACCTCTTTTTAATATCTTCTGCTTCCATTAGGTCCATACCATTTCTGTCCTTTATCGAGCCCATTTTTGCATGAGGACCATTATATCTACTACTGCGGGCAGGAATCCCTCAGAAGAAATGGAGTGGCCATCATGGTCAACAAAAGAGTCTGAAATGCAATACTTGGATGCAATCTCAAAAACGACAGAATGATCTCTGTTCGTTTCCAAGGCAAACCATTCAATGTCACGGTAATCCAAGTCTATGCCCCAACCAGTAACACTGAAGAAGCTGAAGTTGAACGGTTCTATGAAGACCTACAAGACCTTTTAGAACTAACACCCAAAAAAGATGTCCTTTTCATTATAGGGGACTGGAATGCAAAGGTGGGAAGTCAAGAAACACCTGGAGTAACAGGCAAATTTGGTCTTGGAATACGGAATGAAGCAGGGCAAAGACTAACAGAGTTTTGCCAAGAAAATGCACTGGTCATAGCAAATACCCTCTTCCAACTACACAAGAGAAGACTCTATACATGGACATCACCAGATGGTCAACACCGAAATCAGATCGATTATATTCTTTGCAGCCAAAGATGGAGAAGCTCTATACAATCAGCAAAAACAAGACCAGGAGCTGACTGTGGCTCAGACCATGAACTCCTTATTGCCAAATTCAGACTGAAATTGAAGAAAGTAGGGAAAACCACTAGACCATTCAGGTATGACCTAAATCAAATCCCTTATGATTATACAGTGGAAGTGAGAAATAGATTTAAGGGCCTAGATCTGATAGATAGAGTGCCTGATGAACTATGGAATGAGGTTCGTGACATTGTACAGGAGACAGGGATCAAGACCATCCCCATGGAAAAGAAATGCAAAAAAGCAAAATGGCTGTCTGGGGAGGCCTTGCAAATAGCTGTGAAAACAAGAGAAGCAAAAAGCAAAGCAGAAAAGGAAAGATATAAACATCTGAATGCAGAGTTCCAAAGAATAGCAAGAAGAGATAAGAAAGCCTTCTTCAGCGATCAATGCAAAGAAATAGAGGAAAACAACAGAATGGGAAAGACTAGGGATCTCTTCAAGAAAATCAGAGATACCAAAGGAACATTTCATGCAAAGATGGGCACAATAAAGGACAGAGATGGTATGGACCTAACAGAAGCAGAAGATATTAAGAAGAGGTGGCAAGAATACACAGAAGAACTGTACAAAAAAGAGCTTCACGACCCAGATAATCATGATGGTGTGATCACTGACCTAGAGCCAGACATCCTGGAATGTGAAGTCAAGTGGGCCTTAGAAAGCATCACTATGAACAAAGCTAGTGGAGGTGATGGAATTCCAGTGGAGCTATTCCAAATCCTGAAAGATGATGCTGTGAAAGTGCTGCACTGGAATTCCATCACCTCCACTAGCTTTGTTCGTAGTGATGCTTTCTAAGGCCCACTTGACTTCACATTCCAGGATGTCTGGCTCTAGGTCAGTGATCACACCATCATGATTATCTGGGTCGTGAAGCTCTTTTTTGTGGAGTTCTTCTGCAGCAAATCTGGAAAACTCAGCAGTGGCCACAAGATTGGAAAAGGTCAGTTTTCATCCCAATCCCAAAGAAAGGCAACGCCAAAGAGTGCTCAAACTATCGCACAATTGCACTCATCTCACACGCTAGTAAAGTAATGCTCAAAATTCTCCAAGCCAGGCTTCAGCAATATGTGAACCGTGAACTTCCTGATGTCCAAGCTGGTTTTAGAAAAGGCAGAGGAACCAGAGATCAAATTGCCAACATCCGCTGGATCATGGAAAAAGCAAGAGAGTTCCAGAAAAACATCTATTTCTGCTTTATTGACTATGCCAAAGCCTTTGACTGTGTAGATCACAATAAACTGTGGAAAATTCTGAAAGAGATGGGAATACCAGACCACCTGATCTGCCTCTTGAGAAATCTGTATGCAGGTCAGGAAGCAACAGTTAGAAGTGGTCATGGAACAACAGACTGGTTCCAAATAGAAAAAGGAGTACGTCAAGGCTGTATATTGTCACCATGTTTATTTAACTTATATGCAGAGTACATCATGAGAAACGCTGGACTGGAAGAAACACAAGCTGGAATCAAGATTGCCGGGAGAAATATCAATAACCTCAGATATGCAGATGACACCACCCTTATGGCAGAAAGTGAAGAGGAACTAAAAAGCCTCTTGATGAAAATCAAAGTGGAGAGTGAAAAGGTTGGCTTAAAGCTCAATATTCAGAAAACAAAGATAATGGCATCTGGTCCCATCACTACATGGGAAATAGATGGAGAAACAGTGGAAACAGTGTCAGACTTTATTTTTCTGGGCTCCAAAATCACTGTAGATGGTGACTGCAGCCATGAAATTAAAAGACGCTTACTCCTTGGAAGGAAAGTTATGACCAACCTAGATAGCATATTCAAAAGCAGAGACATCACTTTGCCAACAAAGGTTCGCCTAGTCAAGGCTATGGTCTTTCCTGTGGTCATGTATGGATGTGAGAGCTGGACTGTGAAGAAGGCTGAGCGCCGAAGAATTGATTCTTTTGAACTGTGGTGTTGGAGAAGACTCTTGAGAGTCCCTTGGACTGCAAGGAGATCCAACCGGTCCATTCTGAAGGAGATCAGCCCTGGGATTTCTTTGGAAGGAATGATGCTAAAGCTGAAACTCCAATATTTTGGCCACCTCATGCGAAGAGTTGACTCATTGGAGATGACTCTGATGCCGGGAGGGATTGGGGACAGGAGGTGAAGGAGACGTCAGAGGATGAGATGGCTGGATGGCATCACTGACTCGATGGATGTGAGTCTGAGTGACCTCCAGGAGTTGGTGATGGACAGGGAGGCCTGGCGTGCTGCAGTTCATAGGGTCGCAAAGGGTCGGACACGACTGAGCGACTGATCTGATATGAGACAACTGTAAGACGTAAGATGGATGGAGAGAGAGGTACATATAAATACATCTTGTGTTTAAATGAAATGTATTTTTCAATGATTTGTTTTAACTAACTTGAGCACCCACACTTGTACTAGTAACCTTCAGAAAGCAGGCGTATGCGATGGTTCTTTACCCCCTCATGGATAGTGTACACAACTATTTTCCATATATCTTGCTCATTAGGCAGAAATCATCTCCACAGGCACAAAAGAAAAAGCCCCATATTAGGAGCAAGGAGATTCTAGGGCTAGTGGGTCTGATGTCCTCACATGAGTCTCATTTGTTACCTTTATAACAGAAGAGAAATGAAATGTATAATAATGTCTCCTGTGGCAATAATTCTATATTATTCTAAATTTTATAAAATAATATAATCATATTATTTAAAAAACATTATAATTCACCATCATTATAGAAAAAACCCTTCAAATGGATGGAAGGATATTAAAGGATGCTAAGGGAATTTAAGAAAGTTTATGTTGTCTCATACTACAATTCTCAGTTAAGAAAGAGCATTTCCATGGGGAAGAACTTAAATCTAAGGTAAATGGTGACATGACAACTGTGTAAAAAAGAACAATTTCAAATTTACAGTGAGACACATTACATCAAATGAATAACAACAACAAAAGCCACAAACATGATTTTTTTTCTGACTACATTCAACAAAGCAAAACCTTTCAAATGGAGAACTTTAAGAATCACTTTCACATTTAAGTGATGATAATTATAGCCAAGATTCAAGCACAATATCTCAGGAATGAATAACTGCCTACCAGGAAGGAAAAATAATAAACTGCTAGTAATGTTTTAAAAGAAGTACAAAATTAAGTCAGTTTGTATACTACTGACAAGAAAAAAAGTCAAGATACCACATCTCCAAAGTGCTGCTTCTATCATTCTTTGAGATGAAGGTGATATTAAGTAAAACATGAAATTTTAAATTAGTGTACCTAAAGCTTATAAACACTGCCCCTCAGTGCTGTTGTTTGTTCGTGAGTTGCTGTGTTTGTTCCCACCTCTGTTCATTTAATTGCATCTTTTCCTTTGTAACTTTCACTAAGCCTTACAAGATGTTCTTCATCTTCTTAACCTTAGAAGCAATCCTTAATATTTTATCTGTCTTAAAGAGTTAAGATAGTTATGAGTCTACTTGGGAATTCCAAGAAAGAGAATGATTGCAAACATCCATGAGGAAACTTTACTTTGTTTGGGAAGGAATGTGCAAAAGAGGTACCAATTACACTGGGCAAAAGTGATCAGCTCCAACAAAACTTGAGTAGCAGAGTGTAGCATCTGTCTGCAGTTGACATCCATTCCAATAGGTTGCTTTGTTCTAGACAGATCCATTAGCATTCAATAACCTGGCTGAAAGCTGTTCCCTGATAAATTCTGCTCTACTAGCTGAGTCACACAGGCTCTGAGAAGCTGGACAGTCTGGAGATAATTCAATAATATATAAGGTCATTTTCTTTGTTTTACAAAAAGTACAACTTCTGCTATCAACCTGTATTCTCGGTGCTTCATCTACAAGACAAAATAGCACAGCTGAGGATAACACTCTCCCACATCGCGATCTGGGAAAGCAGTGTGTGTGTCGGAAAGCCTACAATGCGGGAAAGGCCTCAGCCTTCAGCTTACAACAGTTTTCACAAACTGCTGGTCTGCCTGCATTTTCAAAATAGTTACCTACTTACTAAATGCACAAAGCTAAAATGAAGTAAAACACTACCAACAAATCATATAAATAACTATGCAGATTACAATGGAGCATTTTTATATACTTTTGTTAAGATTAGACATGGGTGTGACAAAAGGAAATGATACAAAAGGGAAAACACCATTCTTTCATAAGTTCTTTTTCCATAGAAATACCAATAACTAAGTGTACAGCATGTAAAAAATCTATCACTGGCTGCCTTCAATCCTGTCACTCAAGAATTAGTCATACACTCTCGCTCATCAATTCTGTTACTACATTTTGCTAGTATTACAAACATTCTTTTTTGTTTGTTTTCCGTTCTTGCCTTCCTCCACCTGCATTTACTGAAAGATATGCAGAAACAACATTCAAAAGATACAAAGCATGCAACTCGGAATAGCTGCATACTGCATTTCGGTATAACCTAAAATACAGTATGAATTTACAAGGTTACAAATCACAAATACTGTCATTTCAAATAAAAACAATTTCTTTAACAAATGTTTTTGCTTAATATGAGAATCTATTATAATATCTCCTTCCAATTATTATTTACTGAACTCTAAACGGCACCTTTCGTTAATATTTAAATTGATAAAGCAAGCTACCTGGATCTAGTTTCGTTGTGCTCATTTCTATCTGCTGCTTTAGTTTAAGGCACATTTTCCTTTATTTCACTTTTCCACAAGCCATAAAAAAAACTCATTTCTAATTCATCCGTTCGTTCAGCTTAACCTCTCTTCTCAGCAATTAAAGCACTCTGCGCATCCCTCATCTATCACACAGCCAGCTAAATAATGCATTGCGTCCCCCGCTCATCTTTTATCATCCCAAATGACAGGTATTAGCATATCTCCCCAGTCAATTACAGTGCAGCAGAATAATCACAGCATAATTGGGCGAAAGCCACTCTAATCACCAGCCCTGCAAACTCGCAGAATAAAAACTGAGTAGCAGTTCAGACAGGCCTTGCTCTTGTCCATGACTCTAGCCAACAAGCCTGGCAGATCTCCATTTCCTTTCTTTTCAAACTTATCCTTTAGGGAGGTCAACTTCTCCATACATTCTGTGTTTAAAAAAAAAAAAAAGAATGTACAAATACATGTGCAAAAGCAGGAACTATTCACAAAACGCACATACACGTCTTTATTAATACTTGTGATTCTACATGTTTGCACATACTATTAAATAGCATACAATGAAAAATTCCACTGTCATTCAAAAAACAGTCATTTTATGAATGATATCACTACTTGACTTCATGACTAACATAAGGTAAAACAAAATATTCAATTTTTTATAAAGATACTTATTTACCATCAAAATTGAAGCCCTTCCCATGTCTACATGGTGAAGATATCTTCTGTACCCTAAAAAAATCAGGATTTCCCAAATTCTTTCCAAATTACTCATTTGTCACAGGAAATACTTTTAAATCAAATATCTGTTATTCTTATATTGTAGTAATAAATAATATTTTTTAAAACAATGACATTAAATACAGGTTAACACAGTATGATGGTGATGGACAGGGAGGTCTGGTGTGCTGCGATTCATGCGGTTGCAGAGTCGGACATGACTGAGCGACTGAACTGAACACAATATGATGAAGAAAATATACTTATATCTTGATAAAGGAATTAAAAATTAAATAAGTCAAAAACAGGAATGTGAGAAACTGAGAAGAAAATTACAAATTTAAGATGCAATAAACATACATATTTTTAGATTCTGACAGATGTTCAGTAAATTCGTTTGAATACTTTCTAGAAGCTTATTGATTTTACCATGATATTTAATGTGTAATAGCCCATCTAGGCCTATATTTAGTTCTCATTCCATTCTTCACCCCCATCCCCCTCAGTGAGAGACAAGAAAGTCATCCTGAAATGAAAATTTAATTTGGGAAGAGTGGAGGGAGTTTAAGAGGAATTTCTTAGAAAAATGTACGTGGCATCTTAGGAGGCAGCCAAGTAAGGGCCTTAAATTGTAATGTGTAGCTCCGTAGGATTTAATGGACTTGATCACATAGAGCATGAGACCTACAATTCCCTGTACATCTTTCACTTCCTCCCCTGAATCATTCCTTTTCACATTTCCACCTAAGACCAAAGGAAAGCCACACCAGAGGCAGCTCTGGCCTGGAAAGAAGGCTTCCCTGCTCAGCTGGAGGCCAGTGCCCACTCATGGGCAAAGTGGGCAACAAATCACAGCAGCAAGTCCTGTCACTTGGCATGTAGGACCACACAATCATTGCACATTGCAAGGACACTTTGGTTGTGTGCAAATGAATAAATTATACAAGGCAAAACTCTCTGCTTACTGATTCAGTGGTAGCCATGACATCAGCAGAATTCAGGAAAGTATTAAAATAGACCATTATTGAAACGAGGCAAATAAGATATATTTTTGACTTTTATTATTTAGAATTTGTGAGATTTTCAACCACAATTCTGCCAGACTATTTGGCCCTTAAACGCACACAAAGACACTAAGGCAATAATACAATATCAAAAACCCAACTGCCAAAAAACCAGAGTAAAAGCAGAATTTAGACACAACAAATAGTCTCCCAGACTTTTTCTTGTTTCCTAATCCTGTTATTTTAAAATTATAATATGAAAAGTTTTATTTGCATTATTACTTCAAGAACTCTGCATGTATTTTTGTTGGCATATCTTTGTAAATGTACCCATAGGATAGATTATTTCAGTTGTAAAATGGTAATTTTATTGCTTATTGGGGAATATCTGTTACAAGTATTTATCAGTGATACATCTGGTATGCAAGTTATTAATTCAACAGGTTTTTTCAAATCTGATTTTTAAAAATCATCTAATAAATTCCTTAATTTATATAAATGTTCTACTTGGCTTTAAGCATCTTCCAACATATTGGCTCTTTCAACACCAGTCACTTTGACATTCTCAACTGACTTGCAAAAATTGACATGACTTGGGTAAAAGCCAGATTTAAGGGAAGAGGAGGGCTTTCACCATCTGAAGAAACAAAGCTGGCTTTAAAATTTGGCATAGGAGAGAACGTAAAACACATGCAATCAAAATCACCCCTCCATCTCCCCTGGAGTATTTTCTTTGCTTATTCCCAACAAAATCTTAAGCAGCTAGATGTTATTAATATGGTCACAGTAACTCTATGCGAAGGAATTTTCTAGGCAAGCCCAGAAACATGTCTCTAATCATTTGTGCACATCCCAATGAACAGGTGTTTGAGGGTGGGGATAAGGAGAATATATGCACATTTTTATTATTACTAGAAAATTAAATCCTCAAGAAAGAGTGCCAAAGTAATGTCCCAGCAGAAAAACAGTCAATCAAATGTCAGAATATGCAAGTAAATAAGCTTTCTTTCAAGCATTAACTCCTCCCTCCCTTAAAAAGATCACTTGTGAGATCCACAGCACTTAGAGGCCATGCTTAATTCCTAATATCTTTTCTTAAAAACCAATGCAAGCCTGACAAAAGCAGAGATGAATTCTGCTTGCCTCCACTCAGTTTCCCATATTCACCACCTTTAGGACAAACATTTTTGTACAAATACATTTAGTAGATCTAGTGGCCCATGCCATACAGTCAGGAAGTCCATCCAAAGAGTCTGCCCGCTACCATCACCTGACAGAGCATTTGGTCTAGAAGAAATGGAACTCCTATCACACTAAGAATCCACTCGGGCATGATAAATATTTCTGATTTTGTATATAATACCAGAGTATATTCTCCATTGGGCTATGTGGCTTAGCAATTTCTTTCACGACAATTAAACTCCACAAACATCTTGTGATCATGTGATATTTCAAACAGAATGCATGGAAACATTCCAAATGGGATATCAGCTTTTAAATAAAAATAGTGTTTTCACTACTAAAATGTAGATCTAAAATGTATAGGAGAACCCTAATACATTGGACCGAGCCACATCAAACTGCCAACACTGGACCATTTATGAGCTGCAAAAATGTCAATTCCGTAAGATTCAATCTAATCTATAGTTCCAGTACTGGGAAGACTAAAAATAAGGACTGCTGTAATTTTGTATAAAGGGTACTGGCCTGGGAGGCAGAAGCTTGAATTTTTTCCTCTCTGCCACTAAAGGCCTAAAAACAGTCATGTTACGTCCCTCTGCTGCTGCTGCTAAGTCGCTTCAGTCGTATCCAACTCTGTGCGACCCCATAGACGGAAGCTCACCAGGCTTCCCCGTCCCTGGGATTCTTCAGGCAAGAACACTGGAGTGGGTTGCCATTTCCTTCTCCAATGCATGAAAGTGAAAAGTGAAAGTGAAGTCGCTCAGTCGTGTCCGACTCTCAGCGACCCCATGGACTGGAGCCTATCAGGATCCTCCGTCCATGGGATTTTCCAGGCAAAAGTACTGGGGTGGGGTGCCATCGCCTTCCCCGGTTACGTCCCTCAGCCTCATTCATTTTGAAAAGAAACAGATTTATATTTTGGATTACTTTTCCTCTTTGACAAAACAAAGAACAAATAACTGATCCATGAACCTAAGGCTCTATAATTAGTTAAGGTGGCTTGAAAGGAAGTTAAGACAGAAGATTAAGAATGGCAGAAAATCAAATCCCTATACTTTGTTTCTCTTTTAAAAATTTGGCCTGGCTTTATTTCATTTGTAAAATATGTTCTTGAACAAAAAGTCTCATTTTCCCAAGACAATGACAATAGCTTCAACTAGTAGACACAGGGAGAAATCAGAAGAATAAAAAAATAGGATAGAATTGAACATTCAACCTAATGAATACAGAAGACATGTAGCATTTTAGGGCTAAAAGAACTTTGGTGATATCAAGAAATCAATTTTCCAATTTTATGCTATGACTTAAAATAAAAGTAAACTATAGTCTCCTCACTTTAGATCAAGCAGTCTTAACTACAAAAGAGTGGGGCAAAGTTGCTGTTTCATAGTTAATCCAAATTCAGAATTTAGAGAAGACATCACCCACCAACAAATGTCAAGTAACTCCTCTTTGTGGCCCTTGAGATCTTTCATCAGTGAGTCTGTCTTTATCTCTTAATAGTATAAACTTTGGCCTTCAAAATGTTCTGTTTATTTTTTTCTAAATTTTATATTCCCAAAAACCTCTAAAGATAAAGTTGGAAAAGAAGCTAAAATAGCTTTTAAAAAGATAATTAAACAAGTAAAATTACACCAAAATACTATAGATGAGTATAAATAGAACATTTTCCCCAAATCTTTTCTAAATAAGAAAAAAAGGACATATTTAAAAATCAAAGATGTAAGTGTTTAAACCACCAGCAGATGGCAGAAGGAGAGGCTGGGAAATTCTCTTAACAAAAGAAGGGAAGGACTCAACATGGATTCCCAAATCCGGACTTGAGAACTGCTATGGAGTTGTTTTTCCTTTCTCCTCCTCTAGTCTTTCTTTTACGGAGAAACAGAAATTCTTTTGCTTTACCAATACATCTTCTCTCATTTTAAACTCATTAATTGAAACAGAAAAGAATAAGCTTGGTCCTTTATTCCTCTAAGGATTTCCATTCATAAAACATTTTAAATGCAAAAATAAATTCGTCATATTATGAAAAGTAATATGAGTTCAGAAGATTATGAACTTCAAAAAGAAAATGTTTGCTGGTTTCATTTCACTGACATTGTTAACTGAAATGTACTTTTTCATCTAAGCTTTATTCACACCCATCTTAGAGAGTTAACCAAGTAAATTCACTAGAAAATACACCCTGGAAAGAGATCAGAAGAACCAAAGTCAAATGGTTTCACAATTTTTAAAAAAGATGTGTTTTTAAACAGAAGATTTATGTATGCTTTCATGTGGCTACATTAACAAAGAAAAGATATTTGAACAGGTAAAATCTCTTACCATGTAAAGTGAAATATTCTAAATCTGAAATACTAACTCATAGCCTGCCAGACAAAAACCCCAGGTAAATAAATGAATTAATGACCCACTTAACAGAGTCACAACCAGAAGAATGCCTAATTTCATGACCCAGTTTAAATCTTTCTGCTCTCAAAATCCAATGGGAAATGCCAACCTTACTGCATTTTTTACACATATTTTTTTACCAAATAGAACATCCCCTCTGGTTTATATTACTTTACTAGAACAGCAAATTCCTTCTGTTCTCTACTAATCTGCTCTAATCCTCAGGACATTTCTTTTCTAATCAATTAAAACATTTCTAATTGTGAAATGTGTTACATTACAATGTACGTCATGTGAATTCTTGAAACTTTTTTCCTAGACCAGTTCTGGCCAACAGAACTTTCTTTCGAGTTGGAAATGTTCTGTGTATGTACTCCATCGATATGGTAGCTAATAATGACATGTAGCTACTGAAATGTATCTACATAGTGCAACTAAAGAAATAAATTTTAAATTTAATTTTAATTAATTTAAATAGCCACACATGGCTAGTAAGTACTGTATTAGACAGCACAGTTCTAGATAACAGAATATGCAGTGAGAACTGATTAGGCTGAGTCCTGTAAGTTGGATTGTGCAGAAAAGAAAAATAGCAAGTGAATCTCCTCCCACTTTTCTCCAAGGTCACTTTTTTGGTTCTTTAGTCAAGGGAGCCCATTCAGAGATGACCTATCAAGGTTGTGCTCTACTTCCCTCTTAGACCTATGACAAGCAGTTGGATAGATACAAATTGCATCATAACTTTTATATGAAGGAGGAAAATAGAGAGATTTTCATAATGGTCAGATGTCAAAATAAAGGAGTAAGTCCAAAAGTCACTGAAGTCACTGCCAAATATAACCCTCCACCTAGACAATTTTCCAAATTAAAAGTAACTTATTTTTAAAAAAACAAAATAAGTTTCACTTTTATTTTGAAATCTTGTTTACAGATGACTATTGCCTTCATCATTTGTAAGCTTTAAAATTAAACTAGAATCCTATTCCATTTTCTAGAATACAACAGATTCAATTAAAGCAATTATACCATAGAGTAGGAGAACATTAAATACAAAAGGAGAGTATAAATTTGCATCTATCCTGGAATTTCTGCCTGGAATAAAATCATTCCAAAAGTTGTGTCAAGAATGTAAGGTCCATGGAAGCAAGGATTTATTATTCTTACTACTGCATTCCCAGCACATAACATGTATCTTCCACAGGTATTTGTTAAAATGAAAAGCATTAGAATGACAGAATAAATTCAATGAATTCATTAATATCTTTATTAACTTAAAGATATTTAAGTTAATAGTGAAACAAATTGGAACCAACAAGTTATCAGTGTCAACCAGAATCATTCAATAGGCATTAACAAAGTGTGGGTTTTTCTTCAGTTGAGCTCTACAGAGTTTCAATATAAAACACCAAGCAAGTATATTAACCCAAATAATGGAAAAATCAGTGAAAAAAATTACAAAATAGGGGGGGAAGGGCACAGTAATATGATAATATCAGTGTTTTTTTCTCTTAATCATCATGATTGTTAAGCAAGCAATATAATGATACCTAGTCAGCAACACTTATTCACTGCAAACCAAATGCAAGTCACATGGATAGAAAAGGATGAATAAAATGGAGTCACCAAGCTTGCAATCTTGCTGGGGCAAAGGGCCACGTAATGGAGCTGGGCCAGGTCAGACCATACTGTCTCCCACACACAAAAGGAAAAAAAAAGAAAACTGCGTTGGCAGAAGAGAAATTCCGAATAAGTTGCAAAGGCGGTAAGTGTTGTATAAGCTCAGAGGATGAGAGCTCAGAAGTCTGTGATACCGAGGGAAGAAGTCACAGTAGAGGAAGGGTAGGTATATAACCTGAGTCTAGAAGGGAGAATAAACGTCAAATACAACAAGGATGGAAAAGCATTTGAGGGGAAGGTGAGGTATGAGATTAGGCTCAGAGGGAGTTTAAGGACTCGGTACATCTGAGGCTTTGTTAGTTGAAGGTTAGAAGACTCCTTTCAACTTGGATGTCATGTTTTCCTAAGATACATAATCAACCAAGATGTGGATAAAAAGTAACATATAAGAGTAACAAATTTAGTATTAACACAATAAATTTTAGGTGCCTAAAATAAATACTAAAAAATATTGTCAAGTGCTTGCATGCAACACCTAAAACATCCTGCATGCCACAAGGAATACAGAAGATCCTGCATGCTGCAACTAAGATCTGGTGCAGTAAAATAAATGAAAATATTTTTTACAAAGAAAACAATTAAAAATTATTGCCAGTCAAGAGAATAAAAAGGTGAATAATATTAAATATTACAATCATGCTTCTTTATAATTCTTAACTTATTAACAGCTATATGCAGAGTACATCATGAGAAATGCTGGACTGGAAGAAGCACAAGCTGGAATCAAGATTGCTGGGAGGAATCTCAATAACCTCAGATATGCAGATGACACCACCCTCATGGCAGAAAGTGAAGAGGAACTAAAAAGCCTCTTGATGAAAGTGAAAGTGGAGAGTGAAAAGGTTGGCTTAAAGCTCAACATTCAGAAAATGAAGATAATGGCATCCGGTCCCATCACTTCATGGGAAATAGATGGGGAAACAGTGGAAACAGTGTCAGACTTTATTTTTCTGGGCTCCAAAAACACTGCAGATGGTGACTGCAGCCATGAAATTAAAAAAACACTTACTCCTTGGAAGTGTTTATGCCAACCTAGATAGCATATTCAAAAGCAGAGACATTACTTGGCCAACAAAGGTTCGTCTAGTTAAGGCTATGGTTTTTCCAGTGGTCATGTATGGATGTGAGAGCTGGACTGTGAAGAAGGCTGAGCGCCGAAGAATTGATGCTTTTGAACTGTGGTGTTGGAGAAGACTCTTGAGAGTCCCTTGGACTGCAAGGAGATCCAACCAGTCCATTCTGAAGGAGATCAGCCCTGGGATTTCTTTGGAAGGAATGATGCTAAAGCTGAAACTCCAGTACTTTGGCCACCTCATGCGAAGAGTTAACTCATTGGAAGACTCTGACGCTGGGAGGGATTGGGGGCAGGAGGAAAAGGGGATGACAGAGGATGAGATGGCTGGATGGCATCACTGACTCGATGGACGTGGGTCTGGGTGAACTCCGGGAGTTGATGATGGACAGGGAGGCCTGGCATGCTGAGATTCATGGGGCTGCAAAGAATCGGACACGACTGAGTGACTGATCTGATCTGATTAACAGCTATCTACAACAAATGAGAAGGTAAAAGATTTATGGTCATGAAATGTTTACGTTTAGATGTATTTAGATTTCTATAAGATCACTTGAGAAATTTATGGAAAAGTTATAGTTTTCTTTTTCAATGACCCAGAGATATTTCACTCATTCTTCTTTTTTACTTCTCTACTATAAATTTCTTTGTAGAATCCATAAGCAACAAAGTGAAATTTTTAGCCTTTTTCTATGTTTAACAATTTTATATATATTTGCTTAGCTGATTTATCATCTCCCTGGTGGCTCAGACGGTAGAGTGTCTGCCTGCAATGGGGGAGACCTGGGTTCGATCCTTGGGTTGGGAGGATCCCCTGGAGAAGGAAATGGCAACCCACTCCAGTACTCTTGCCTGGAAAATTCCATGGACTGAGGAGCCTGGTAGGCTGCAGTCCATGGGGTCGCAAAGAGTCGGACATGACTGAGCGACTTCACTAGGAACGAGACTAGGCATCTCATTATCACTACCAGCTTTACTCAGTGTATTAATGACACAGAAGGCATACTTATCTTGTAAAAAGAAGCAACCAGTGTTAAGTGTCCCTCAGATTCCTGATTATTACTCTATAGAATTAAAAA
Organism: Tragelaphus eurycerus; assembly: GCA_935064755.1. Taxonomy (NCBI): domain Eukaryota; kingdom Metazoa; phylum Chordata; class Mammalia; order Artiodactyla; family Bovidae; genus Tragelaphus; species Tragelaphus eurycerus. Next base: position 16,020,049 of record CAKXYN010000039.1, on the reverse strand, counting down.
CTTTTTAATATATTCGGGTCTTAACCAGAGTTAAAGTCAAAATCAGCAGTTTACAGTTTGTGGAAATTTCCTTTCCACATATCTCTGCTCACTTTTAAATTCTGAAACACTTCTTCTGTTTACTGAAATTCTTGTTTGCTAAGGACACATAATTTTAAATTAACTAAGCATCTCACTAGACCTAGAAACAACCTCAAGAAAATCAGTTACCAAATTCAGAGAATAAAAATCAGAACCACTAGGAACAGCTAAATGTTTAATATATACTGTACAACAGTAACCAATTCAAATTCTAAGTTACCATTGACTGAGATAAGCCTAACAAAACACTGAGTCAGGATTTGTGTGAACTTAAGAGTTATGAAGAAGAAGAAAGAGCATAGACATTTCCCATTAGATTAACTTTTAAAAAATTCATCTTAAAAGAGCCACAACAGGCAGATAGTTTTGAACGACTGCAAAACTGTTTCCCTGGGTTATAATCTCCCTACATTCATAAGCAGAAATAGGTTGTTTGGGTCCCAAGACGCTTAAGTCATTTTCTAGTGAGACTGACAAATTCATGCTTGTAGATATTAAGTATTAAGTTTTAGATTTTAGTTTGACTTGAGAGAAAGAGAAGCAAACAAGAATCAAGTAATTAGATAGGGGCCATAAAAAGATAAAGAGACAAATGCAATGTTAAAGATCACTAAATGAATCAGGGACATATATGGGACAGACGGACACTCCTGAGATCTACTCATCCACCAAGACGATGCCATTAACATGTTACTAGTAAATCAGATTCTTGAGTTATTTTTTCCCAGAGTAAAGACAGGAGAAAAGGTCAACTGCAAATAAGTGATCAATACTGAATACCTAGATCTTTTAAGAAACAAGATAAAAATATATTCGCTGACTTACAGATAATGAAACAATAAAAATGTTCAGATATGTCATTTTTAGTTCTGTGTTTAAACACTTTGGAGTAGATACGCAAAAGTGAAAAGAATCCAATTCTTTAAAAATCGTTCAATTACTGGAAAAAACTTTCAAATCGTGTTCTTACAAATGGATTGAAGGCTACAAAAGCAATGTGCTAGTTTAGCTACAGAACAAATGCAAAGTCATTACACAGTAGGGTAGGCCATGGGAGTTGCCCGGGTAATCATCTTCCACAAGCCTGCTGCATACTCAGTAAGTACAAGGGATTATGGAGATGAGTCCACAGGAACTGACCCTACATGCTTATTAAACATGCAATGAATATTCTGCATGCATGCTGGGTATTAAGCAAAAAACAATGAAAAATTCAGAAGATGGCCATATGTTAAATACTGCAAATCATACTGAATAAGCTCTATTTATAGTTAAAATTTTCTGTTAGTAGTTTTAGATATAGAGGCATAAAAAGCATTTTAAGGATATAAAACTTGTTACTTTATTAAATATTTATAAAGTGTTAATGTCTTTTTACTTTTAGATTGTATTTATTCATAATATAATACCTTGTGCTAAGCTTATAACCCTGTAAACAGTTGTGATTTTGGTAGTATTACAATGTCATCCACCTGTACTTGCAGCTTAACTTGTACAACCTGTACAACTACTCAACTGCACTAACAAAATGTCAAGCATCTAGAAGGGAAAGCAGGGGTCAAGTAAGAGTTCTCAAACCGTGTGCTCTCAAATTGTCATCAACGATCCTCTGAAACTTTGACTTTCAAAGTAATTGATGGCAACTATGCAGTCCTTCTATATGAAAGTAAAGTCTGGCTCCCTTAGTAAAAAGTCCTCACTAGTTTAGTTACTTCATTTAAGAATTACTAGCAAATATGTACAAAAGGTAAGTAAATCTAATAAAAAGCTACAGGTCTGGAAGACTGTAATTACAAAACTCTGTGACTTCTCCCTTCATGCTCTATATTTCAGTGCAGCCAATCTATTCCTTAGTTCACCCTCAGCTCCTCTGCCTTCCTCATCCTTCACATCTGTGATCATCAGGTCCCACAGGCTTCCTGCTTCAGATCTTTCTCCTCTTCCACCATGGCAGGTCAGGCCCACATCATCTTTCACTTGACTCAGTCAACTGCCCTTCACTGGTCTCTGGCAAGTCCATCCTCCACAAATCGGCCAAAATCATCTAAGTTGCAAATCTAACCCCTTCTTGACTTTAAATTTTTCAATAGCTTCGCATTTTCTATAGGATAAAATTCAAAATTTCAACCTTAGATCTTGTCACAGGGGCGGAACTTAACTACTTTTAGTCCCCTCTGATTTTTGTTCACAGTCCTCCTCTGACCTGAAAACAGCTCTCCTCTTCCCCATCCTCTCTTGCCTAAAAATCCAAGCCCTCAAGCTCTGCCCAGAGATAAATCTCCCAGAATGTCTTCCTGCTCAGCTCACCGCACTCCCACAATCCTTGGTGTAATTCTAGCATGGGGACGATCGCCCACAGGATAATGTATCTGTTTACAGGTCAAAACCTACGAAGTGACTATGAGCAACTCAAGGGCAGGAGCTGAGATTTAATTTAGTTATGACTGGAACATAAGGGCTCAATAAATAGTAGGGATAATGAATGAATGAAGCTAGAGTTATGAACCAAACACAGCATTCTGATACCATTCAGTGGTTGAATTTCACAACCCCCAAACTGGAGGGAATTTCAGTAAATTCTATTCCAGGGCTAATTCAAATTTAAAAGTCAGTTGTTACTAAATAAAACCTTAAGCTCCCTGTACTACTTCTCATATTCTCTACAACAAAGAAAGAAGAAAAAGGAGACACTGCCATAATCTAATCTTAATCCCAATAAAAAAGAAATCTTAAATTTTGGGAAGATTTTAGGACCTCCCCATTTGATTAAAAAAAGAAGTCCTCTCTGTTGAGCCTTCCAATCCCTTAGGGGAGCTGATGACGCCTATACAATAAGCTATATCAGACTACACACCTTGAGTCCAAAGGCAGTATCCTCCGAGGTCAAGACTTCAACCTGAAATCATAAGGAAAAAATAATTTAGGCACTATCAAACACCTTCTTTGAGTCTAGCCACAGACACCAGAGCACAGGCATGGCCTGGAACTAAGAATTTTGAGAAAGCTGGTATTTGATTTACATCAGGTGTCAAGAGAATGAGATCTGTGAGTCTCTTCAAGAGTAGGGTATAAATCCAGGTCACTGTCCTGGGTTCTAGTTTTACAACAAGCTGAGCACCTATCAAATTAATGTATTTGCCATCATGTTGAAGTGGTGGTATAAGTTCTTCAAAACGATCTTGGAGGTAGGAGAAATCGTCCTTCTTACTTCAATCATAAGATGTTGCATATACTTTTTGATCTTTCACAGACAGTGATGGGAAAGTTATGCTCTGTAAAGCAATTCCATCATGCTTTGAAGCTGCTAGTCATTTCTTGGCTCCCGCACATCAGAGTGGGTAGTCCTGAATCTCGGGAATGCTGCAGAGCAAGAGTTCCTGAAAGCAACTCTCAGGAAAAGGCAGGCAGAGTCTAAGCAACAAGTTGTGAAATGATGGCAAAACTTCAAAACTGCCTATCAGTCTCACAACTAGAAGACAGAGCTCATTAACATGAATTTTAAGAGCTGCGTCTAAAATAAGATGTGCATTGATAATTACAGTTTTTTAAACATAATTATTCAGTCTGGTCTATAAAGTATTTGATGATTACAAAGTGCCAGTATATGGTGGAAAAGGGCAAGAAAAGAAAGCAATAGAACAAAGAAGAATATTTTCTTAAGTGTCCAGGGAAGACAGTGGGGGTGGGGCAATAATATCAGACTAGCTTGACTTCACTGTTTATTATTTTCTTTTATTTATTTTTAACTGGAGGATAATTGCTTTAAAATATTGTGCTGGTTTCTGCCATACATCAACATGAATCAGCCAAGGTTAGTTTTAAACATCTTAAAATTAGGCATTTGTAGTAGGCACTTAAGTAGAAGACATAAAGGCCATTCAATGTATCTTGCAATTAAAAAAAAAATTACCTAGAGGGAGGAAATATAAGATCATTTCAATAAGACTGTCATCCAGCATGAAAGTAAAGGATCAAAAAAAGAAATGAAGAAACAAACTGCTCCCTCCACTTGGTTCACTGAATGTGAGGCTCACCACAACCTGGTGTCTGACAGAGACTGGGGTCCAAAGCAGGAGAAATGCATGACTGGCACTGAGAAGACGAGCAGCCTAGTTTCGATGAAAAAAGTATGATGCTGATACCAAATGTGATTTTAGGGTAAAGACTGAATATTGGATAAGTGCAGCACGAAATCATTACGAGAGACACTGACAGCATATCTGTTTACACTTAACTTTCCAAAGCTAACTGTCAAGAGACTAGATCTTATTTTAGATTTTAAGAAAACAGAAAGGGGGTGGGGGGGTTCAGTTATTTGCAATTTATATATGTTTCAATTTCCTAAGTTGGGCCTTTCACAACACTAGGTTCAGATCAGATCAGATCAGTCGCTCAGTCGTGTCTGACTCTTCACGACCCCATGAACTGCAGCACGCCAGGCCTCCCTATCCATCACCAGCTCTCGGAGGTCACCCAGACTCACATTCATCGAGTCAGTGATGCCATCCAGCCATCTCATCCTCTGTCGTCCCCTTCTCCTCCTGCCCTCAATCCCTCTCAGCATCAGAGTCTTCTCCAATGAGTCAACTCTTCGCATGAGGTGGCCAAAATACTGGAGTTTCAGCTTTAGCATCATTCCTTCCAAACAAATCCCAGGGCTGATCTCCTTCAGAATGGACTGGTTGGATCTCCTTGCAGTCCAACACTAGGACTAGTAACACTAGGTTACTAACCCCAAATAATTTTACATTAAAGCTTCTAACCAACATTTGGAGACTTTAGTTAAAGGAAAGCACAAGCAACAAATTCACCAAGTCTTAGGTACTTAGCTACATAATATGACATTTACTCTTGAATTATATACATACTTCATATCTGAATACCTCAGTGTTAGGTACATTCACTCTTGATTTGATATTTTAATATGAATAGAATTGTTTTTAAAAAACATATTATATGTTTAAATCTGCAAAAACCATATCCAGAGTGAGTTCTGCATTTGCTTAAGAAACAAAATTAAATAGCAAATAGAAATTTGTATAAAGATATGGCTTTAATATATTTGACAACCTGAGATGACAGCTAACCAAAGCTTTCAAGCAGAAATTTAGGAACTCTCCAAGAAGCTTTGTCAGTAGGCACCCCACCCCAGTACTCTTGCCTGGAAAATCCCATGGACAGAGGTCCCTGGTGGGCTGCTGTCCATGGGGTCACTAAGAGTCAGATCCGACTGAGCGACTTCACTTTCACTTTTCACTTTCATGCATTGGAGGAGGAAATGGCAACCCACTCCAGTGTTCTTGCCTGGAGAATCCCAGGGACGGGGGAGCCTGGTGGGCTGCCGTCTATGGGATCGCAGAGAGTCGGACACGACTGAAGCGACTTAGCAGCAGCAGCAACAGAGACAAAGACAGACCTTGGGGATTGGTGTAAGGGGGTGGATTTCAAGTCAACCTCATCCTCCGCCCTCGTCAGGAGGCCTCAACTAGATGTTCTGAAATTCCTAAGTATGAACTAGTTTAATTAAAGCAAATTTTAAAAATTTATGGTTTGTTCAAAAGCACTATGGTTTAAATACATATGACTTTAGTTCAGTATCCTTTATATTATCTGTTTCTGTAAGATTTCAATTGTAATACCTATAAAAAACAGCTGACTTTTAAAACATGAGATTAATTTTAATTTAATAAAAAAGAAAGATTAAATTTAAATAGATTTAATTTAATAATAATAAACCAAAGGTTTTCATGTTGTTTCTAAGAGTATTTTTTTACCTATGTTGGAAGGAATCCCCCTCTAGTGGGAGTAAGGGAGTATTTCAGTCTTCACACAGGATTTTCAGGTGGTAGTAATTAAATATCACTCTCAACAGAAATCAGCTAAGCTTTCTGGTTCTTTTATAATAAATTTCAATCTTGTAAAAACAAAAATAAGTATTTTCTATTGCACAAGCCTAACACCTATAATTCCTATATAAAGCCAGAAGTAGATTTGTGCTTGTATGATGGGAGTTAAGTTATTATACAACCATCATCAGCAAATTTATATTAGCTATAAAGTAGTCTCAATTTTAAGTCAAAATAAAAATGTACAACTGAAAAAATCAGTACATTCTCAGTGTAAAGATTTAAGAATGTAGTGGGAAGATAAGAGTGCTGACTGTCTGCATTTACCTTACTCATTAACATAGACTTTCTGGATATTTATTGGATGTTAGGCATGTACTTGCTACTGTATGAGATAAAAAGCAAGTTTCACTAAGATATTACCTGGATGAAATCTATTTAAATATTCACTTTAAAAATAAATTCAAATTCAGAAATGACTAGATGAGATCGCTCATGGTGTCATTTTTCTCTTTAATCTTCAGTTTAGGGAGACTTGTGGCTCAGCTGGTTCAGAATGTGCGAGACCTGGGTTCGATTCCTGGATTGGGAAGGTTCCCCTGGAGAAGTGAAAGGTTACCCACTCCAGTATTCTGACCTGGGGAATTCCCATGGGGTCACAAAGAGTCAGACATGACTGAGTGACTTTCACTTAGGGAGACTTAAAACTGGCAGTACTATAAAATCATCAAGAAAAAGGTCACAGGTTTATCTAAATTAAAATTAGGATGTGATACCCAATGTTCTCGTTCTCCATACAGATGCTGTAACAAGTGTAAAGATAACTCAATACCGTAATGAGAAGCATATGTGACAACACTGGGAGAGAGAACTTCTCAAGGGGTCTTGAGGTATAAGGTATGACGGAATCTGTGTGGGCATCCTAGGTGGCTCAGATGGTAAAGAACCTGCGACGTACAAGATGTGGGTTCCATCCCTGGGTCTGGAAGACCCCCTGGAGAAGGAAATGGCAACCCACTCCAGTATTCTTGCCTGGAGAATCTCATGGACGTAGGAGCCTGGCGGACTACAGTCCATTGGATCACAAAGAGTTGGACACGACTGAAGCGACTGAGCACGCACGTGTGGGCTAACAAAGCAGAAACTTTCTAAGTATAGGATGAGGCCCTTTCCATTAAATTATGCTTCTTTCAGATGATGCTACAATCAACACTTTATAGCATGAGTGCCTAAAAGGATTTCATTTGTAGAGAATTCCTAAAATCACTGTGGAAATTCAATCTGCAAAGTTCAGAAGCAGCTACACCATTCATAGTTCTTTCATTCTAATCAAGCAAAAAGCCTTCAATTGGCTTTTCTCTCTCCCAATTACTCTAACAAGCCCTCCTCCCTCTGCCAAAATTAAAATAAAACACTTTAATTTCCAATCATTCTATTAAGAAAACAGGGAAAATGTGAATTCATGAATTTGGAAGTAGCAGTGGTGGTACCTTACCCCTTCTTAATCACTTTCAAAGCCCTTTGTACACCTCTAAAGCAGAAAAAAACAAATATCTAGCAGCATTTTCACGTATACATTGCTATATTTAAGACTGATAACCAACAAGGACCTACTATACAGCACAAGGAAGTCTGCACAGTATTCTGTAATAACCTAAATGGGAAAAGAATTTGAAAAAGAATAGATACATATATATGTAAAAAAATAAAACTGCCTAAAACTATGTTCTGTTTTATAAGAAAAAGAAAAGATTTTAAAATCAGGATCACACTATCACAAAAAGAAAGGGAACAAATGATGATGATTTATGGTCACACACAGATTCTTACAATTAATGGAATGCAAATTAAAACTTACATTATTCTATTTTCTCACCACAGATTACCCAAGATTAAAAACAAAGATGTTAATAATATTGACAATGATGTAAGAAATCACTCAGATCATGGCCTTGTACTGATAAGAACATATACTGAAATATCAGTCGCACAGAGTCGGACACAACTGAAGTGACTTGGCAGCAGCAGCAACATCCACCAAAATGTGAATGCATGTGATTAGGTGTTAGCCCAACAATTCCAGGATATCCAAGCACAAAAACAAAGATAGACAAAGTTGCTTACCAAAGTTATCTGTAACAGGAAAAAGCTGAATATAACCATCCACAAAATGTTTACCAATAAGGGGATTTAATAACTTCTCATGCAGCTAAGCCTCGGAAAAGGCAATGGCAACCCACTCCAGTACTCTTGCCTGGAAAATCCCATGGATGGAGGAGCCCAGGAGGCTGCAGTCCATGGGGTCATGAAGAGCTGGACACAACTGGGTGACTTCACTTTCACTTTTCACTTTCACGCATCAGAGAAGGAAATGGCAACCCACTCCAGTGTTCTTGCCTGGAGAATTCCAGGGACAGTGGAGCCTGGTGGGCTGCCGTCTCTGGGTTTGCACAGAGTCAGACACGACTAAAGCGACTTGGCGGCAGCAGCAGCAGCATACAGCTAAGCCTAGAATATTATACTGCTGTTAAAAGGAGGTGAATCTATCTGTGTAAATAAGGAAAAATTTCCATGATGTCATATTAAGTGAAAAGAATCAGAACAGTGTACACTCTAAGATAATATCTGTGTTAAAAATAAAGTGAGATTCAGCTATATGACTGATAAGACTATTTTGAAAAGATACGCAAGAAATACTTTAGTGACTGCCTCAAGGAAGAGACCTTTTTTCATTGTATATTGTCTCACAATAAGAAATTTTTTCCACCAATACATGTGTTTTTCTTATTCAATTTAAAGGAATTAGTTAATAAAATATGCAAATGATATTAAAAAGCATTCAATAAATTATTCAATGTCAGTAATAACCATAGAAATGTAAGTAAAAGTCTTATTCAATGCCTGTGTGTACAACTAGAACCCTCAACATCTGTGTGTGTGTGTGCTTCAGCTGCTTCAGTCATGTCCAGCTCTTAGTGATTCTACGGACTGTAGCTCTCCAGGCTCCTCTGTCCATGGGGATTCTCCAGGCAGGAATACTGGAGTGGGTTTCCCTAGGGGATATTCCCAACCCAGGGATCGAACCAACGTCTTCTGCATTGTAGCCAGATTCTTTACTGCTGAGCCAGCCGGAAGCCCCAATACCTATGATGGGTAGGTAAGTAAGACTAGCCTTCCCAGAATACAGTTTTCCATTATACATCAAAAGCCTCAAACATGTTCACACCCATTTACCTAGCAATCTATTTGCTAGAGAAATCTTTGTGATCTGACTTATAATCAAGTGTTTATATATTAAGTATGTATGCTGCGTCGTTTTAGTCATGTCCGACTCTGTGTGACCCCATAGACGGCAGCCCACCAGGCTCCCCTGTCCCTGGGATTCTCCAGGCAAGAACACTGGAGTAAGTTGCCATTTCCTTCTCCAATTAAGTATGTATAGTACATCTTTATTTAAAATAATGAAAAATTAGAAAAAAGCACAAACATAAGGAATGGTTAACATATAATATATATGAAGTATAATATATTCATATGATATGTGTTACATAATTTACCGTGAAAGTGAAGTTGCTCAGTCATGTCCGACTCTTTTTGACCCCATGGACTGTAGCCTACCAGGCTTCTCTGTCCCTGGAATTTTCCAGGCAAGAATACTGCAGTGGGTTGCCATTTACATTAACATAAATAATATGATATATTCATTACATAATCATGAATAACTCAGCTTTCAAGAAATAGTTTATAAATTCTTTTAACATGTTAAAATTTAAAGGTAGGATTAAAAACAGAAACTTGATATTATAAATATTTAAATCTATTCATTTGTTCCCTCCATAGAATATGTGCCATGCTGGGAAATGTCCTGCCCATTCCAGACTTTATAATGTTTCCTCATGCTTTCTTTTAATACATTCCACTTTATATTTTTTACATTTAAATATTTGATCTATCTGTAATTTATTTTGAAATAACAAGGAGAAGAGATGAGTCAGCTTTAATCTTCCTTTAAATAACTGTGATGCAGAATAATCCATTATTTTCTCCAGTGATCATATATACCATAGCTTTACCATGAAAGTGAAAGTGAAGTCGCTCAGTCATGTCCGGCTCTTTCCGACCCCATGGACTGTAGCCTACCAGGCTTGTCTGTCTATGGAATTTTCCAGGCAAGAATGGAGTGGGTTGCCATTTACATTAACATAAATTTTGCCTGTAATTCCAGGTAGGGATGAGAAAAATAAGATTATCCATGGCTCATTCAACCGAAAGGCAGGTGAAGTGAGAGGAGAAGAATCTGATGCAATCTGCAATCACAGTACTTGTCCACAGGTAAATTACTAAGAATTCAGATGCTTTAAAAAAATAATTTTTGCCTCGATTGATGTTTAAGGGGTAAAAATACAACTTTAAAGACTGCTATGTCTCCTTTGGTTTATCCAAAAAGACCAATATACCAACTAGAACAATTATACACAGTTTTACCCAAAAGAAGGAGAAGCAGACATTAATAAACAAGTTGATCTCCAAAACCATGCTGCAGGATTTATGACAATTTAGACTATAGGAAGAGCCCTCTGTCCCCCACCTCTCTTCTTCTCCCTCTCACATAAGCACACAGACAGCTCACACTGGGTTGCAAAGGTTTAATTTTAGCAAGCAAAGAATTTGTTTTGCCTTTTTAAATACTGTTATTATTATTACCACTATTATCATTATTATTTACTTTTTTGTAGTCTATTTAAAAAATGAACACTTAAGACATGTAAAACCCTGGTAGCATTCTTCTCTTATTATTCTCCTCACTCTCCTTATTAGCGTGTGCAGGCCACGGGACAGCCCAAGGACACAGCCTGCAGAAACTGCGAGGTGTCTGGTTAGCTAGTAATAGAGCTCACACTGATGCCTTCTGCTGTTAAGTGCTCTTAGTAGAACATCCATTCTCTGAATGCATTTAAAATTAGCTAAAAACTTCTACCTATATAGGAAACCAATAAATATTAATAATAATATTGCATATGATACATTTCATATGCAACCAAAATTCATTTCTGTTCTACTTAATACAGTGCACTATAATTTCAAGGCAAATGACAGATATAATTATACTTTTCACTGCAAGTGTTATGTTCACAGTGTCTTCTATACTAGAATGTTAGCTGTATCTTCATATCCAGGCTGTTAAATTTAAAACAAAGGTTGTGAACATGTGGTCACACTCCCCTTGCTAGCTATGTTCTCTGACTGGGTGAAGATTCCTTCACTTGAGATTCTCAAAGTGGTCACAAACTCATGATATGGCTCAGAGAAAACAGACCTTGAGTACAGAACAGGGTGCAAAAATAGCCATCACTATGCAGGTGGAGTCAATTACTCAAATCCTTTAGTCTGGGCTGGATATGCAATTTGCCTGGATCAAGAGAATACAGCAACAGAAAGCACAGTGTACCACTTCCAAGTCTAAGATTCAAGAGGCAATGCCTACTTTTAGCCAGCCTCTTGGAAGTCAACCAGCACATGCTAGTTAGTTGGCGGATAAGAGACATATGGTTCTGTTACCACGTCACCCTAGCCATGAGCCAGTCAACTTCAAGAAGCAGAGAGAGCCATTTAGCAGATCAGTATAGCTAACAGAGACATTACTTTACCAACAAAGGTTCGCCTAGTCAAGGCTATGGTCTTTCCTGTGGTCATGTATGGATGTGAGAGCTGGACTGTGAAGAAGGCTGAGCGCCAAAGAATTGATGCTTTTGAACTGTGGTGTTGGAGAAGACTCTTGAGAGTCCCTTGGACTGCAAGGAGATCCAACCAGTCCATTCTGAAGGAGATCAATCCTGGAATTTCTTTAGAAGGAATGATGCTAAAGCTGAAACTCCAGTATTTTGGCCACCTCATGAGAAGAGTTGACTCATTGGAGAAGACTCTGATGCTGGGAGGGATTGAGGGCAGGAGGAGAAGGGGACGACAGAGGATGAGATGGCTGGATGGCATCACTGACTCGATGGATGCGAGTCTGAGTGACCTCTGGGAGCTGGTGATGGACAGGGAGGCCTGGTGTGCTGCGGTTCATGGGGTCACAAAGAGTCGGACACGACTGAGCGACTGATCTGATCTGATAGCTAACAGAAGAGAGGAGAATGAGACCAGCAGAAACCAGGAGAACTACCCAGGCCAGACTGGCAAACTGAAGAATCAAGAACTAAAGAAGTGCCGGTTGCTCTGAGCACTAAGCTACCCGTTGGTCTGTTCCGTAGCACAATGAACTAAGGCTCTCAGGTGTCATATACCTACGGGTTGAGTTCCAGGCTAGAACATTACAACACAACAGGCAGTTCTGAAAGTGCTTACAGTGTCTACACAGGCAAGTCCCTCCTCCACCTCCACTCTCTATTTGAAACCTCTCAAGACCATAAAACGCTCAGTCCACAAGAAGCTCAACAGAGTGGCTCCTGCCTGCCTCTCTGATTCCCAGTCCCGACACTCTCCTCCACACACAATGTTCCAGCTAAGCTGGCTTCCTTTCTGTTCTTCAAAATGGCCCTCTCTTTCATCAGAACCTGTGCGCTTGCTGTTCCCGCCTCCTGGAATGCTGTGCTATCAGATCTTTCTATCATTGGTTCCTTCACATCCTCACACCTTAGTTTAAAGGTTCTCTCCTAAAAGAGCTCTTCTCCCTCTCTAGTGTCACCACCTGAATTTTCCTTGTTTATCCCTTTGCTGAAATGTAAACGTCACAAGAGTAAGGGACCTTGCACATGTCATTCACTGTTTTAAGTTTTTTATCCAGAAAAAAACGTCTGACATGGAAAAGAAGCCCCCGAAATAATTGTTGAGCAAATAAGTAGGTATGAATGAATGCTTTGAGGACTGTAACATAATGAAAATATGAATACATGTTTATATACCACAGTTCGATATAGTTCCATGTCACAAGTGTAAGATCTATCAAGATTGAAAACATTCTCCACCTTATATAAATACGGAAGTTAAAGTCTATGTACCATCTAGGTGACAATATACATACTTGCATGACACACTAGTGTTATTAAAAATAAAAAGTCAAAATCCAGTTTTACTATACATAATGATGGTATGTAAGCATTTGATGTATTTACCTTTCTGAATGTGAAGTGAAAGTCGCTTAGCCATGTCTGACTCTCTGTGATCCCATGGATTATACAGTTCATGGAATTCTTCAGGCCAGAACACTTAGAGTGGATAGTCTTTCCCTTCTCCAAGGGAATCTTTCCAACCCAGGATCGAACTCACATCTTCCACACTGCAAGTGGATCCTTTACCAGCTGAGCCATAACGGAAGCCCAAGAATACTGGAGTGGGTAGCCTATTCCTTTTCCAGATGATCTTCCTGGCCCAGCAACTGAACTGGGGACTCCTGCATTGCAAGCGGATTTTTGCTAACTGAGCTCTCAGGGAAGCCCTTTGTTTCTCTGGTCAAGAGTAAATTTTAATTTCCTTTAAAAGGATTAAATTTTAAAACTGATGGCAATAAAGTAAGAACACTGCTCAAAGACAGATATTTTATCCCTATTCTTGAATTAAAATGTAATCATTCTTTTAGAATTGCACTGAGAAATGACTATAGTAAATATTTCATAAAGAACACAGCTTATAATCTTTTCAAATTTAATTTTTAAATAAGTTCTGGTAAAATTTGAGCTCTGTACTTAAGTGGGTTAACCACAGCACAGCATATGGTAGGAATGCCCTACCTCATGCGGTCATCACCTGAAGGATACTGACAGAGATGCATTCTATAGAAGAATAAGGTTTAAATGGTCCCAAGAGCCTGCTTACTCCATAGGGGGTCTCCTTGAGATCAAAGAGTACAATAGGTGCCCAAGTGTAACTCTACCAGTTACAGGACAGACAGATTTGTAGATCTGGGGCTATCCCAGGAGAAATCACATGATATAACAGTTAATCATTTTTACACTCAGTGTTTATCAAGAAATATGGACTATGGAATTATAAAAGAATAGACACATATATATATTCATGATTTTCTTTGGCTTTTTCTAATGCAGTAAGTGTATATAAATAATTTAAATTTGTAAACAAAACTTCTGAAACAGGTCATGCTGCTGCTGCTAAGTCACTTCAGTCGTGTCCGACTCTGTGTGACCCCATAGACGGGAGCCCACCAGGCTCCCCCGTCCCTGGGATTCTCCAGGCAAGAACACTGGAGTGGGTTGCCATTGCCTTCTCCAATGCATGAAAGTGAAAAGTGAAAGTGAAGTTGCTCAGTCGTGTCCGACCCTCAGCGACCCCATGGACTACAGCCTACCAGGCTCCTCCGTCCGTGGGATTTTCCAGGCAGAAGTACTGGAGTGGGGTGCCGTCATACTTTCAATAAAAGCAATGCTTTAATATTTACTTTAGATCTTTCTGCAAAGTGCATTTTATTAATGTAGAAAATATATCTACAGTAAAACACTAATTATTCACCACATTATCACTTCTTTCTGATTGCTTTTCCTATATTCTTCAAGTTAACATCTTATCTTTTTTAAATAAGATTTTCTACACAATTGTCCTTAAGTTCTAAGAGATGTGATGAAGAAAAATACAAAAGCAGTTCAGGTATCCAGGCAGTTCAGGTGTTAAGTTTTTCTAGACTTTATAACAATTTAAATACTATTATCTCATCTTACATCGTGTCATATTCTTTTTGAATTGTTATAATTCAATGCAGTTTTAAGCAATACTTCCCTGTTTAAATAAGTATCTACTCATTCATACATAACTGATATAAAAAGTTTATCAAATTTACTACAGTCTGAGAAATTTAAATACACTAAAAACATAAGCCAAAAATATAAACTCTTTTCTTCATTTTAATTTCATAAAGAGGAAAATTAATTTTTAAAAAATGACTGAATAAATCTACTAAAATAAAAGTTAAAAATTTAGCAAAAGTACTGTTTGACCATACTTAACCCTCTCTTCCAGTCCTGCTCACCATTAAGATCAAACTCAGAAAAGAAAGTTGAAAACTGTTATACAATTATTATTCAATAGAGGTGCTGTAGACACATAGGCTGCAGAGACCCACAAATAAAGCATTTGTAAAAGTTAACCACTCTGCCCGGGGTAGC
The DNA here is from genome assembly GCA_935064755.1 of Tragelaphus eurycerus. Classification (NCBI taxonomy): domain Eukaryota; kingdom Metazoa; phylum Chordata; class Mammalia; order Artiodactyla; family Bovidae; genus Tragelaphus; species Tragelaphus eurycerus. The sequence goes on along the minus strand of CAKXYN010000039.1, from coordinate 16,005,006 downwards.
AGATGCAACAAAGATGATTTTAACTGATTAGATGAGAATGTAAAGGTATTTTCAAAACAAAAATATTTGAAGGTCAACAAATTAAACTTTTATCACTGCTTCCATAGGGCTGCTTATACATTATTAATTTGACGGCCAGCCACCAGCTTCTTTTTCTGCTGCCCCCTTTCCTGTCTGCATGTTCCTAGCCCCTTAACTCTGTCACCAGGATCTGCATGTGCAAAAAATGAAATATGAAAAAACATCTATTTACCCTAAAATACTTCTAAAAAGTAGACTGGTCTAAAAAATATTGGAATTGTGATTACAATCAGACTTCTATCACAGTGTTATCTTTAAGATCTTTCAAAATACAAACTGTTTAAGACTATCTTGATTATGAAATTGGAACAGAAAGATAATTCAACCAAAGAGAAAGAAGAGAATGTAAGGTTCAGTATACTTAAATTGAGACACAAGCCTTAACTTTTACCTTAAAACTAACTCTTGTTTAGATGGGACTTACTTTAAAGAATCTACCTACTTAATTCGGTAAAACTAGTAACTGCATAACTAAGACATCTTTAGAAAAGACATCACTTTTTAATTCTTTTCATCATTATCTAAAGTGCTATTAGTCCAAGACGAATTTGTCCACACCAATCATGTCACCTCAATTGTTCTGTCACATAAACTGCTTAAGATATTCTTATGTGCAAAGGTCAACAATAGTAAAAAAAAAAAAAAAAAAAAAATTTAAGCAAAGAGTAGAAGTATGTGAAGGAAACTGAGGTTAGTACAGGAAGTTCTGACAGAGGCAAACTGAAGGGGTTGGGGGGAAGAGTTGAAGATTTCAAGGCAAGCAACTAACAGCATACCACTATTCCTGTCTGCCCGGTCTTTCTCTCCCCGAGACAAGAATATTGTCTAGAAAAACACTGCACAAGAAGAAGAGGAAGTCTTCAAAGACAGATATTAGTTGTGTGAAAAAGCTTTACTACCCAGTTTATTTTCATGCCTTTTTGAGTTCAAAACTATTCAATATTAATGTTCTATAATAAAGGGCCATAGAGGCCTTGCCTCTAAAGAATCTCTAATCTTAAAAAAATGTTGGTAATTCAAGACCTGGGCATTTTGGTGCAGAAAAATGTCAGGGAGGAGATAATGACAAACCCTCATCTGCTCACTAAAGAGCTGAATGCCTGAGGACACAGGCTCAGGTTAGACTGGAAACAACCAACAGAAACATATAAAGACACAGCTTCGAAACAGACTGACCCACAGGAGAAGGAAGATATCACACTTGTTAGTTACACTCTCGTCGCTACTTCATGTCAGGGACACATTTGATATAAATAATAAAGTCACTTTCTAAAATACTGGTGGCATATGATTAGAGTACTCTCTGGAAGAATAAATTTGTTGTTTCTTGTTTTAGTCACTAAGTTGTGTCTGACTCTCTCACGATCCCATGGACTAGAGCCTGTCAGGCTTCTCTGTCTACAGGATTTTGCAGGCAGGAATACAGGGGTGGATTGGCCATTTCCTTCTCCAGGGGATCTTCCTGACCCACGGATTGAACTCGTGTATCCTGCATTGGCAGGTGGATTCTTTACCACCGCCACATCAGGAAAGAATAAATTATCAAGGAGGAATCCTCTGGTTCTACCATAAACAGTAGTATCATATGGCAAAAAAAAGCATGAGCAATTTCTTTAAAATCATGGGATTCAACCATGAGAAGTGATTTTTGAAAAGTAATCTACTGCAGCAAAATAATACGGTAGTCTTACAACATGATCCAGAAATCTCACTTCTATGCATTTACTTAAGAGAGGTGAAAACATGTTCCCCTGAAGACCTGTATGAGAATATTTAGAGAGGCTTTACTCAAAACTGTCAAAAGCTGCAAACAATCCAAATGTCCATCAACTAGTGCATGGATAAACGAAATTTCAGACTATATCCATACAATGGAAAACTATTAACCAATAAAAAAGGAACTGATTACTGATATAGGCAACAAGACGGATGCATCACAAATGTATTGTACTAATACGTAAAGGAAGCTAAAGCCAGACTCAAAAAGCTGCCTACTGTAAGCTTCCATTTCTACGACATTCTGGAAAAGGCAAAACTTTCAAGAAAGCAAACAGATCAGTGATTGTCAGGAGCTGGGTGACCCCGGAGGAGCACAGTGGAACTCTGGGGTGATGGAAAACTTTCATTAAAAATGTTCTAAGGTTCTACTAGAGTACTATTCTTCACATATCATCATAGTAGTTAATGGTACTCAGAAAATGTTACCATTTCCAAATATGCAGGTAAGAACTAAAATAATATTCCAGAAAGCCATCCTCAAAACACCTGTGATTTTCATTGTAGAGTGTACCTTTTTTCTTTTTTGATTAAGTGTTCCAGATCATAGGACTGAAATTTTCAGGTGATAATTTCTACAAATTTTTGCATGATTTGTAGTTAGCTAGATTCTTTTTGTGGTAGGGGAAATTTGAGGTTTTTGAAATGTTCTGGTCAGGCAGAAATAACTTTAGGTTAGTTTTTTAAAACAAAAACGGGATTGTGTTTCTAATAAAAATTTTTGATATTTAATACAATTGCATCTAAGTTTGAATCTCAACATGACAACCAGCAAATCAACTTAAAATCAAAAGTACAGCCAACACTGAAGTTAAAGTATTATGTACAAGTTCAGACAAGAATGGTATACAATCTTCAGATATGAAGTATAACACTTAACCTCTTCGTAACAGTACCTATAGCTCAGAAATTCTGAATTCAGTTCCTAAAATTAAAATCTTAAAAAAACCAAATACCTCTTACAGGGCCACATGTTAATGCTTATTTTGTAATCCATCTCCAATAACTCTAGGAGATATGTTGAGAAAATTCAGAGTTACTGAGATTACATCATGAAACTACTTTCTACTTATAAAGTACTCAAAAGCTTGAAATACAGTCTCAAGGGTGAAAAGCTTGATTTTTAATGTATGAAATATTACTCTTGGTAGGCCCTTTCAACACTGTTAAATTAAGCAGGCTCAGTTTTATTTATACAAAGTCTTCAGCTTTTTAAACAAAAACGAGGTCTCTGAAATTAAAAACGTACAACCAAACTTAAAATTAATCAGTCAAACAAACAAATAGCTACTTGGCAACCAGGAAAAAATTTGCCCACCTCCCTCTTAGTAAGTCTGGGGATATTTGACAATGTAGGCAATGGCACCCCACTCCAGTACTCTTGCCTGGAAAATCCCATGAACGGAGGAGCCTGGTGGGCTGCAGTCCATGGGTCGCTAAGAGTCAGACACGACTGAGCGACTTCACTTTCACTTTTCACTTTCATGCACTGGAGAAGGAAATGGCAACCCACTCCAGTGTTCTTGCCTGGAGAATCCCAGAGACGGCGGAGCCTGGTGGGCTGCCGTCTACGGGGTCGCACAGAGTCGGACACGACTGAAGTGACTTAGCAGCAGCAGCAGCAACATTTTTTGGAGAAGGCAATGGCACCCCACTCCAGTACTCTTGCCTGGAAAATCCCATGGACAGAGGAGCCTAGAAGGCTGCAGTCCATGGAGTCGCTGACAGTTGGACACGACTGAGCGACTTCACTTTCACTCTTCACTTTCATGCATTGGAGAAGGAAATGGCAACCCTCTCCAGTGTTCTTGCCTGGAGAATCCCAGAGACGGGGGAGCCTGGTGGGCTGCCGTCTATGGGATCACACAGAGTCGGACATGACTGAAGTGACTTAGCAGCAGCAGAAACAACATTTTTGGTCATTACAATGGGGGTTAGGATGGGGCCTGCTCCTGGTAACTCATGGTTCTGCAATGAACAGGATAGTCCTTTTACACCAGTGAATTATCTGGCTGAAAATGCCAGTGGTACCGAGGTTAGAATCCCTGGTCTAGATGGGAAATTCCAGTAACTGATATTAAGGAGCATAAGCACAGGAGGAAAAACCATGATTCAAATCTTGATTTTATTAACAGGAATACAAACAGTGTTTGGGACGAAAGCCACTTCAATTCCTGAAACAGTTAAACTGCATTATCATCATATTCATGACAGAGGGCTATAGAGCCAAAGTTTCCACAGAGCAGTGGTTTTAGTACTGCTGAAGTAAAATGCTATAAAACAAATTTCTTCCAGAAAGAAGATCACAAGCTCAGTGACAACTCTGCACAAGTGGATAAACTTACTCATACAATATATGTGAGCTCAATGCCATGTTTTATTAAAAAAAAAAAAAAGGAGAGTTGTTACCAATTAATACAAATTCACTTATTCTGTAAAATGGGGAAATGGGTAAAAGTCAAAAGTAAAAATAAATTGAGATAGCTGAGGCCTGTAAACATATGTATATGCAGGTGTGTGTACATTCACATGTGTGTATATATATCTTAGATCTAAAATCTAAATGCATTAGTCAAATCAGTCAAATTAGACAAATCAGACATTTGCTTGAACTCTCACTTAAATCTATTATTTGCTTTAAGACTTCCTTTGAAAAACCTGGAGGAATAATACTCACACTAGGATACTAGAGAGGCAAAGTATAATTTCATAGTTTGCTACAAACCAGGCAAATGCTGGGGAAGGCAGTGGCACCCCACCCCAGTACTCTTGCCTGGAAAATCCCATGGACGGCTCCAGTTCATGGGGTCGCTAAGAGTCAGACATGACTGAGCGACTTCACTTTCAGTTTTCACTTTCATGCATTGGAGAAGGAAATGGCAACCCACTTCAGTGTTCTTGCCTGGAGAATCCCGGGGATGGGGGCGCCTGGTGGGCTGCCGTCTATGGGATCGCACAGAGTCGGACACGACTGAAGCGACTTAGCAGCAGCAGCAGGCAAATGCTCAGAGCAAACAGAAACAAACTTGGAGAGAGTGGGCATAAATGATTATCCAAATAGGTATGGTCTTTTGTGCTGATACTTAACTGTGTTGTTGCTGCTAAGTTGTTTCAGTCGTGTCCGACTCTGTGAGACCCCACAGATGGCAGCCCACCAGGCTCCCCCGTCCCTGGGATTCTCCAGAGAAGAACACTGGAATGGGTTGCCAGTTCCTTCTTCAATGCATGAAAGTGAAAAGTGAAAGTGAAGTCGCTCAGTCGTGTCCGACCCTCAGCAACTCCATGGACTGCAGCCTTCCAGGCTCCTCCGTCCATGGGATTTTCAGGGAAGAGTTTTGGAGTGAGGTGCCATTGCCTTCTCCAACTTAATTTGTTAGGATTTTTGAAAGGAAGACTTTATGATTAACAACAGAATGGTGACTTCTACATAAAGTTTGATGTACCTATAATTTCAGATGTATTTTTACTGATGGGATTAGGGGGTAATCCACCCAGGGATGCCTTTCTGTTGGGGATTCCTTGATGGCTCAGATGGTAGACCCAGGTTGGATCCCTGGGCGGGAAGATCCCCTGGAGAAGGGAATGGCAACTCACTCCAGTATTCTTTCCTGGAGTTTCCCATTGACAGAAGATACAGTCCAAGGGGTCGGAAAGAATCAGACAAGACTGAGCGACCCAACACTTTCACTTTCATGTAACCATGGAATATGCTGCTGAGGATATGAAAGCAGCGAAATTGTTTTTTATTCAATTCATGTTATATCATTTTTAAATTCCATCAACTTACATGAAAGGGTTCATTTTGTTGTCTTTTGCAATTATGGATATCATTTTTGAGATATATAGAAATTAAGCCTGTCCATTAATTCAATATCCACAGAGTCAGAGAGTAAAAGGCTTGTCAACTCAAAATTAATTTACCAGAACCAATTTCACCACTATTACACCAGACTGTAGCTCAAAATCTAAAAAGAGCTGTTATCATGACCTACTGATGATCACCAATAAAAGCTTAACCCACACCCACTCCAGTGTTCTTGTCTGGACAATCCCAGGGACGGGGGAGCCTAGTGGGCTGCCATCTATGGGGTCTCCCAGAGTCAGACACGACTGAAGTGACTTAGCATAGCATTAGCATATTGAGCATACTGTGAGGAGGTGTTCAAGAGCATACTCTAGTATATTACTCATTCCTTTTAACAAAATACTTGCATAAAAGCAAATGGAAGGTTAATATTCAGAACTATTCAAGGCCATTTCTCTTAAATTCTTCAAGACACATTTCCTTGATTTCACCTCTACATCAACAGTGATAAATTAACTCAAAACTACATTCCCATTATATCATCAAATTAAATTTCCAGAATTCCAAGATTAAGCTGACTTACATATGACAGAAGGCAAACATACCAAATAGTAAACTATTCATTGTAAACAGCATCAATGAGTAAACAAGCTTTACAAATTACATATCCATAGTGTAGAATAAAAAAATTAAAAAACTGGCCATAGTTGATTGTTATTGGTAGAATTAAAAGCATATTTTAATTAACCTACTATGCTGCTGCTGCTAAGTCGCTCCAGTCGTGTCCAACTCTGTGCGATCCCATAGATGGCAGCCCACCAGGCTCCGCCGTCTCTGGGACTCTCCAGGCAAGAACACTGGAGTGGGTTGCCATTTCCTTCTCCAATGCATGAAAGTGAAGAATGAAAGTGAAGTTGCTCAGTCCTGTCTGACTCTTAGCGACCCCATGGACTGCAGCCTAGCAGGCTCCTCCATCCATGGGATTTTCCAGGCAAGAGTACTGGAGTGGGGTGCCATTGCCTTACCTATAATGACATTTAGCTTATTTGTAAATGTCCAAGATCTTGAAATTGCAATATTCTACTTAAAACTCCTAGAGAAGGTGATCAACGAGAACACTTAATCTAAGTCTTTAGAAAGAGAAAGGCTAAACAGCATAAAGAGTTATTTCAAAAAGCCTCTAGCACTTAATTATGAGCAGGAAAACACATGCAGTAGCTAAAACTTTATAAGCTTAGACCTTCCACAGCTTTTAAATTTTAATTGAAGCACAGATGATTTACAATGTTGTTAATTTTTGCTGTACAGCAAAGTGACTCAGTTACACACATATATACATTATTTTGTATATTTTTTCCATCATGGTTCATCTCAGGATATTGAATCTAGTTCCCTGTGCTCTACAGTACGATTCTATTGTTTACCCATTCTGTATGTAATAGTTTGCATCTACTAACCCTAAATCCCCAGTCCATCCCTCCTTCACCCTTCTCCCAGCTTTTAAAAAAATACTGTGAGTTGGTTTTCCTGCCAAGAAGGTGGATGAGCATGGACTTGGCTCCAAACAGCAGTTATGTCACAAATGGAAACCAAGTGCCTGTCTAAGCAGCCCTAGCCTAGGTCAGCCCGACTCCTGGCAGAACCGAAGCAGCCAATGGTGGTGGCCACCCCGCCCCTCAGCCGCCGGTCCAGCTGAGTTCTCATAGGCCTGGGCTTCAGGCTCCACCCGCCCTGTCCACAGGCACGGCCCCGCCCAATGTTTGGCAGCCATGCGCTCTGACCCCGCCCCTCGCCTGCCGCCCGCCCTGTTTTTGTCCAGTGGGTTCTGAGTGCCGGCCCCGCCCTGTGTTTAGAGGCCTGGGCAGTGGCTCTGACCTTCCTCAGCTCCTTCAGTGCTTTTCCACCATCAGGCACTCAGTTTTAATCATGCAAAACGAGTTGCAACTTATCCAGCCCAAGAAGTTGGGTGGTGATGGAGCGGAGGAGGAAGAGGGGTGAAAAGAGAGACGCACCAAAGGAAACGGAAAAAATTAAAGCACACAGCTTTTGGCAAGCCAAACTGGTGGAGGAGGAGGGGAAGGTTAGGGGGCAAATGAAGCAATTCTGAGTGGAACTGGGGCCCGAAGTGGCACAGGAAAAATGCTCTCTGCCTTCACCAATCCAGCTGGTGTGTTTCGTTTAAATGTTAAGCTGTGTCAGCAAAACTTTACAGAACCACGTTCGACAAGGCACTTGCCACCTCCTGCCTAGACTGCCAATTTTCCAGCTCGCAGAAAGCTCCTGAGGAGGAACCCAGGGTCCTGCCATTCCCAGGGAAAATGGCCACGGAGGCTGGGGCTCAGGCTAGTCAAGAGGGAAGACACCCCCCCTCCCCACTCCGCCCCCACCTCCCCCCAGCACAGGGCTCCCAGGCAGGGAGGGGAGGGGCCGGGAGGGCGGGGCGGAGGCTGCCTGCCGGGAAACCTGGAGCAGTGGGCGGGGCGCGGGGCCTGCTGGGAGCTCTCTCCCGGAGCTGCGTTGCACAACCCTGCCCCAGCTGCCCTGCCCGCTCCCCCAGGCTCCTCCGCGGAGGCTCTGCCGCCGCACCTCTGAGCACACACTCAGGATTCCTGGGGCTCCGCGCGGGAACGAAGGGGATTTCTGAACTTGCTTATATCTTTCCTGTCCCCCGTCCCCACCCCTCCCTTTCAGGTTTCCTTGTACCTTTTTCCTAAACATCGTCTGTTTTGTCCTGAGTGCCAAATCGAACCACTGGGTGTATTAATTGCTCAACGTATCTTGGTTATGAAAACGAAAGGAGCAAACGCAGAGTTGTTTTTAATATATAGAAAAACGAAAATAGTCCTATCAGGGCTAATGGCTGGAAAGAGGCTCTCTCTCCTTCAAATATTCCATACTCTCCAAAGCCAGACTTTGGCAATGAATAAAAATAGATAAACTGTTAGGGTGATGAATGATTAACGCCGAAGCTGACAGGCAAGGAAAGAGGAGAAGCAGGAGCCACCCTGGAGCGCCACGGAGAAGGACCAGCGCTAGCCAGAAGAACTAGCGAGGGCCGCACAGGAAGCAACTCCAGCTCAGCACTTGCTAGCATCGTTGTGTCTGAAAAATCACCAGTAACACGTTTTTTAGAGCAAATGTTTACAGTTTTAGTTTTCCAAGTGTATATTTAACTACCAAAGTCTACAAATTAGCAGCGTTCTGTCACTCATTAAGGTTATACATAATTTATAACTTAGAATGCCATATTATTTCTTTTTGGAAGAAAACAAAGGAATCAAGTTGATTACTAAAACAATATATATACAGCATAAACTCACATGTCATTAATGAGAAAAAATTACTGAGCTATAAACAAGAGTTATGTGGAGGGAGGTAACAATGGCTTGAGGAAACAAAAATTAGACAAGATTAGTTTTGAGGAAACTTTAGAGTTTTAAATCATTAATGTGTAAGATTATGAATTTCAATTTGAGTGAGAGAAATGGCTAAAATTAGGTTTCATTGTTGTTTATATGAAACCATTTCTCATTTAACCCTACCTAGGAACAATAACAAAAACATTCATGGTTGCATATACGTAAGATCAAACACAAGCCCTTATTCAAATTTTAAAGTTTAGGGTAATAAAAAAAAGATGATGCTCATTAAATTTATTTTGGATTTCATATCTGTTTTTTAGGTCTCAATTTACAATTACATGATTATAACAACATTTTACCAACACAAAAGATTTGCCCACAAACTTTTTATTTTTTAACTTCAAGTTATATCCCTTATGAAGTGTCGAACTTTTATAAGGGTGTAAAAGAGTAACATATAAATAGCATAAATGCTGCTATCTACAAAGATGAAATACAAGAATTCAGAGAAGTATTGAAATCCATTTTAAGTAAATTCTTCATCAGAGAAGAAATGTTCAAAACAATTATACTCATTCTATTTATTTCTGAATGCCAATGATTTTCCTAAAACATACTTTGCACGAAATAATTTTCAATTTTAAAGTTTTTTGAAACCATAAGTCACAGGCATTTCCTTAGTTACACATGCACTATTCCCTCCTTTTTGAAATTAGTCTCTCCCTCCTTCTCTCCCTCTCACAGCTACTTTTTGGTCTACGGTTTCTTTTCAGTTATTCAAATTATGTCTGTTGGTTGGTAGGTAGGTACTTATGTATATATGTATTTCTGTTTCCATGAACACACATTAGAAGACAAAGGAAGGGGGAAAAAGTGCTTAAAGGGACCTAATGAGATTTTCAGATAGTTCTAATGAGATAATGACTACTGTGTGACAGTAGTCAAGATGATGTCCCAGTTTTCAACTTGCTGGGCTGAATGATAGTAAGGTTATGTCATTAACTAGCAACTAATGAGTTTGGTTTGGGGCTGTTTACTTTCACATGCTTGTGGTACACCCCAAGGAGGAGACAGCCAGCCAGTTGGCAGCAGGAAGCACAGGTCAGGGCACCTTTACTAAAGAATGTGAAGTCATGGGCAATTAGATGGTAGTTGAGTTCATGGGAATGGATGACTGAGCTTATTATATATAAAAAAGCCTGCAGAATCAGAACGGAGCAGCCTGAAACAGAACCTTTATGGGCATCCATCTGTAAAAGACAAGGTCCTCCCACTGCTGATGGAAGCAACAGCCACAAGGCTAGGAATGTTAGAACCTCAGAACTGTTTTTCTCCACATAGGAAGGAGAAACAGAAATTGAGAGCTTGGGCTCAGGCAAGACTACCAGGGACTGATTGTAATTCCTCTAAGCACTGGCTTGCATGTTTCTCAGCATCTCTGCCTCAGCTTCCTCATGTATAAAGTACAGTGACAGGATGGTTGTTACGAGAATTAAATAGCACCTGCCTAAAAGTTAACTTTGCTCATCATCCAATCACTCCCCACATCTGAATTTTTCAGATCCATCCTAGCTGCTATTCCTGTTACCTGTGCCTTAACTGAGTGCTGCATCTCCCCTTTAAAACCTAAAATACTGAAACAGGTTTCCTTGACTTCTGGCTTTTTCCCACCCATCATCTTTCACAGTGCCCCATTACTGTCTTCAGCAAACACAGATTAGAACATGTCACTCTGCTAAAAATCTTTCCTAATATCAAGAGAATTAGGTTCAAACTTCCTACCCTGGGGTAAGTGCCCTGGGGAATCTCACTGGGAATCTGTTTCTAATTTGCCACTCAGTTTAATCTCCCTGTACTCACTCCTTTAGTGACTTGTTTGCTGAACCTACTGTATTGGGGGGGGGGTGGGGGCGGTGCGCACGTGGGTGGTGGTGGCTATATTCCTACAGAGCCCTTTACTTTTCCTTTAATTTTGCCCTTTTGAAATCTCCATGTTTTCTTCCAAGAAGACCTTCTTAATCCCCTTCTATTCTAATGAATTATTGCACTTTGTACAGTACTGGGTTGGACTGATATAATTTTATATGTAATCATACGTGTCTCTTTTTCTCTTAGATCTCTGAAGGCAAGGTCCATCCATTGTGTATTTATGTATGTCCTCCTACTCATAAAACCCCTAGAAGGTATGCTACACATAGTAGGTACTAAATTAAGCAAAAAATTTAAAAAAAGGATAAATGCTAGCTATCAGACATTCTCATACCACTCACAATACAAATCCTCAGGTTAGTAAAACAGGAGTAAGGTTGAGACCTGAGGGTTCTCTCATACGCAGACAGGTAATCATTAAATAACTGCAGCAGGGTAAGTATGTCCAGGAAGTAGGCAGTTTTCTGTATCATAAAAGAGGTCATTTTTTAAATTTACAACTTAATTTTGAACATTTTGTTCCCTAGTAATAAACTCAGTTTCCACTTTAGATGTTCACGCTGCAGACATCAGCACCAAACAGACGGAGCTAGAGCTATGTTTACTTTCAGTTTGAAAGCGTAATCTGAGAAGGTGAGACATCCCTAAATGTGTGTACTCTTCACCTACGGATTGTCCTCTGTAACAGAGTTTTGTTTCTAGGTGAATGAGGTCTGGTCTCAGGAGACAGACCATAAGAGGGATAAGCAGTAATCACCTAGAGGAACACGATTTTTTTTTAATGGGGATCATTTTTAAAGTCTTTATTGAATTTGTTACAATACTGTTTCTGTTATATGTTTTGGTTTTTTGGTTGCAAGGCATGTCGGATCTCAACTCCCTGACCAGGGATCAGACCTGCACTCCATACACTGGAAGGCAAAGTCTTAAGCACTGGGCAGCCAGTGAAGTCCCATGAATTTTTATCTCACTGGAATTTTGGCTAGCATGAGAAATTCCTAAAGTAACTAATACTACTCGTGGATTCCTAATACAGTGTCAATCAATTACTTACATTATAAAATTGACTACTTTAAATTCCTTTTGGAACAAAAAAGCAAAAAAACGTGTTTTAGAAAATCCAATAGTTACTCTCATAGAAATTACAGCCCATACAAACAAAAACAACTTCCTGTGGTCCTCAATGGACGGTTTTACTGGTTCCAAGTATTACTTTTCAGCAGCTCAATACATTTAAATTATTTCCCCACTATGCCCTTTGCAAAATTCTCTGTAATCAACAAAGGTGGTTTTAAAAACCATCAGAATTGTTGCTAGATTACCAAAGGCTTCCACACTGGGCAGTGACATCAGAAACAAGAGCAATCAATCACTAACAAGTCCACAAGCAGGAGCAATTCATTTGGGGTGAGTGCAGGGGAGTGAAGGTATATTTGGTGTCGATTAGAGTCACACTGTCCAATAGAAATGTTGCAACCACATATGTAATTTAAAATTTTCATGGAGACACATTAAGAAAAAAGGTGAAAGTAATTTAATACTATGTTATCTTACTCGATAAATCTGAAATATTGCCATTTCAATGTGTACTCAGTATAACAATAAATGAGATAGTTGACCTTTTGTATGCTGTCTTCAAAACCTGATGTATAATATACAGTTGCAGCATATATTTTAGACTAGCCACAATTCAAACAGTCAACAGCTATACTCAATAGGAATAGATATCTTGGAAAAATAACAAAACTATGTGGAACTGGATGACAGTTTAAACTTATACTGAGATGGATGTCTTTTTTAAAAAACTAAAGACATCACCGCATAAAGTGTATCAGCGATTCCTTTACTGATTTGGAAATAAAATACAAAACATTAAAGGAGAATCTATAAAGATTAACATCAAAATGTTTGTAATAATGTAAAAACAACTTTCACTTTTCTCTTCTAGGCATTGGAGAAGGAAATGGCAACCCACTCCAGTATTCTTGCCTGGAGAATCCCAGGGACGGCAGAGCCTGGTGGGCATCACACAGAGTTGGACACGACTGAAGCGACTTAGCATTAGCAAAAACAACAGCCAAGTGCTCAAGTATATAAATTAGTCAAATATCTTCTAAGAGACAGAAATGAAGAATCCATTTCTCCTGACCCTTCCCTAAACCAAACTAGAAACATGTTTCCATCTGTGAGATGCTGTCCCTAGAGAAAGTCTCTTATAGCTATATCAAGAGGCTCTGATCAGTCTGAGAGCATTTTTGCTGACTTAAGGACAATGAAGATGCAGGAATGCGGTCATAATCTGCCTTTCATTCTGAAGGGTGCGAAGAATATAGTGGCAGGATGGAACTAATGCTACGACTGGCACAGTAAAGACAGTAGAGCATTTCCTGCAATTTTACTATCATGCTAGGGATGAAAGTAATGAAGGGAAGACAATATGACAGCAAATGCAATGTTAGATAGGCAGCACTTGCTAAATTCTAAATCAAGAGGACCAAATGAGTGCCAGGTTCTATCAAGGGTGGATGCCTTTTAAATAAATCTAACCAGCTCCAAAAATGTCAGTCTGAAAATTCTCTCTCTTCCTTACAGATCTATCATGGACATTCTTATCACTTATTCACCACCATGGCTTCTGACATCAAACATTTTGATGAATCCTAAATCTTTATCTGTATTGCCTCTAGTTCAGGTCCAGGACTGACCAGACCTCTCCAACTGTACACTGAACAGAGAATGTCTCTCAAAATCCTTGAATTTAGCAAGTCAGAAGCTACACTAACTTTCTCTTATTCCACTGATCTCAAACCAACTTCTGTATTCTCTTTGTTCAGTTAATGACTAACTACCAGTTTGCCTGAGCTCAAAACTTTGTAATTTTACTGCCCTCTTTCTCTCTAATTCAGGCTCTCATCAACTCTTTCCTCTTCAGGGCACATTTCAAACTTAATTCCACAAACACTGTCTGCCACATACATAGCAAATATTGTGTGAAATATTCTTTATATAAAAGATGCACATGACATCAAATATCATCTCTTCTTTCCCAATTTTATATCACAGTCAGGTCAGGCAACTCTCTCTCAAAATACTGAATTATAATGATCTGATTATTTGTTTTCTACTTCAGCCTACAAAAGTTCCTAGAAGATATAGAACAACAAATTTTACTATTCATCTTTTTATTCTTGGCATAATACAGAAACAGCAAAGTCTCTGTATTGACAGAAGGTAATCAATACATTCTGCTGAATAACTAAAATACATATTTGGTTTATCGCCCTTTAGTTTACAAAGGAGACCTAACGGTTTCATTTGTTGTACCATCTATAGGTTCATACTGAACTAAATGCTAGATGATCACCCTTCTATCAAAAAGTTGTTTAATGGAGCTGATAACACCCCACACTGTATTGTATAAAATAACGCTTGTCAGAAATCTAGACGCTCTCATATGAAGTTTTACATCTATAAAGCCTAGTAGCAGTAACTGGTAAGACAAAAAGATGCTAATATTCCGTAACAATGTAATTACAAATAAGTTTTAATTCATGTAAGTATAGAAAGACCACCTCATCACTGATCTAGCAGAGCTCAAGTTACTTAGTGATTCATAGCATACTTTCCTGTAATTTAAAACTTCTATGGTAACTAGTATACAAACTATACTAATCAGAGTTCTTAAAAAGAAATGAAACTGAGTTTATCTAATTTATCCTAGGAGGAAATTTCACAAAATAATATTAGGTTAGTTCACAGAATTGGTTGTAGAGGACCAGGATTAGAAAAAAAGTTAAGAAACCAGGGAGATGGGTCAACAAATTAGTTGCCCAGAACATTACCACCAGCATTTACAATAACGGACACACAATCCTTCCAATATGGCTAGACACTCAACTTCTGTATGGTCTAACCAAGCAAGGGCTTACGATTGGCACAGACTTAGTCATATGCTCTCTCAACAGTTTCTAAGCTCTGGTCTCCTCTGGATTCAGTAGTGAAAAATACAATGTTGCTTTTTACCAAATCTCATCCTTGGAGGACTAACTCCCCAAAAAGTAGCCTTCAAATACAAACTAAAACATACAGCAAATATTCAGTAACAGCATCAAACATATCATGATGCCCAAAGGCTTTTTGTATGTGTATTAGCAATGCACTAATTTGACATTAGTCAAAGCACTGATCTCAAGCAAGGTTTTGGGTAATAAGATTCCTACAGTGCTGGCAGAGTTACTGAATATACCCATGTGGCTGACTCTTTTAATTGATTTTCGCTTGTCACTTCTATTCTATCCAGGTATGCCTCTGAGTTGCCTTTGTGCTGACATCTAATTTTTCTACGGTGCAGTTTCTAGTAAATACAGAAAAAAATTAAGTTCATGAGACTGTATGCAAGTACCACTCAATCTCCAATTCATACTCACCCAAAAACTTCACATGGTATTTAACGTGAATGTTGGATACCAGGCTCACTTTGGGCAAAAAACACATGGAAATTCTTGCCTGATGACAGATCCTGTCTTCAGTGATGCAGTAGATGTAAAGTAATAATACTACTCCTAGAATTTATATTTTTATCATTAGGTTCAATTGAGACCTATATTCAGGCTGGAAAAGTTTTGATACTGAATTCTTTTTTGGCTGCCACACAAAACGAATAACGCTGAGTTAATATACTTCAGAAAGTATGGTATCTAAATAGTAGGGACTAGAGTTGCTAGTTCCTGGATCATCTCAGAAGACAAGTACCTTAAGCTGAGATCAAGCTTGGTAGGCACTGACTACCTCTTTAAGGTGCCGCAGGCAATGTCAGACCCATGAGATGAATGGCTCACAAACTTCATCCTATCTGAAAACACAATCTTTCTATCATATATATTATTTGAGCACATTCATTGCTTTCCTTGGTAACTGCAGGGGTATTCATAGATATGAAATAAATACTAGATACTGAGTACACTCCTAGGTTCATAGATGGGGCAGAGAAAGCGAAAGCCCAACAGGTTAAACGACTTGTCTAAGGCCACAAACATAGTTGTTTGAGAAAAATAATGTCTTGTACAATATCTATATTTGGTGTGACTCAGCTACAAACTGAGGAATCTTTAGGTTAGAGACAACCAAAGACAAGGCCAGTTGTGTGTCAGCAGCTTGACCATGCAGGTTGCCGTTAGCCCCCAAAATACCTTTCTATCTACCAAAATGTAGATTGTATATCTATCACGTATTCTTCATCTAAATGACTTTGTGGTTTCTACTTCACCTGTCTTCTCAGAATGGAGCCCTCCTAGTCTACTAGGAGGTGCCACCCTAGTATTCCCACAACTGCCTGTTGAGGGTTCTTCAAACCGGATCAGATCCCTCTGGGAATCAAGATACGACCAGAAGCTTCTGACGAGGAAAATCTCTTTCAATAGTCCTGATACACAACACTACCTACCATGGAATCCCTCACATCCTTAAAAACTTACTTCCTGACACTTTTTTAGAGGCCAACTCTAAAGTAACTCAACTAGCCTCTTTCCAGCCCTTTCCTCTAGAGCCTACTTTATATAGAGTAATCTGAAACTCTACATCTCTCACAACTTTAACTTCTTAGAATTAAATATTCTCTCTTTCAAATATATTAATCCATACTCTATAGAATAGACAAGGAAGAAATAAAGTTAAATAAATGTAACATAAGGAACATAAGTTAAATATGACAAGAACAGTAAAGATTGTTCAATTAATGAATATAAGCAGAAGAGTTAAAAATTGATAAAAATTATTGGAAAAAAGAAAGAAAATGGGGAGAAGGGTTCATGGATTAACACTTGGAGTAACAGGCAAATTTGGCCTTGGAATACGGAATGAAGCAGGGCAAAGACTAACAGAGTTTTGCCAAGAAAATGCACTCGTCATAGCAAATACCCTCTTCCAACAACACAAGAGAAGACTCTATACATGGACATCACCAGATGCTACTGCTACTGCTAAGTCGCTTCAGTCGTATCCAACTCTGTGCGACCCCATAGACGGAAGCTCACCAGGCTCCCCTGTCCCTGGGATTCTCCAGGCAAGAACACTGGAGTGGGTTGCCACTGCCTTCTCCAATGGACATCACCAGATGGTCAACACCAAAATCAGATCGATTATATTCTTTGCAGCCAAAGATGAAGAAGCTCTATACAATCAGCAAAAACAAGACCAGGAGCTGACTGTGGCTCAGACCATGAACTCCTTATTGCCGAATTCAGACTGAAATTGAAGAAAGTAGGGAAAACCACAAGACCATTCAGGTATGACCTAAATCAAATCCCTTATGATTATACAGTGGAAGTAAGAAATAGACTTAAGGGCCTAGATCTGATAGAGTGCCTGAACTATGGAATGAGGTTCGTGACATTGTACAGGAGACAGGGATCAAGACCATCCCCATGGAAAAGAAATGCAAAAAAGCAAAATGGCTGTCTGGGGAGGTCTTGAAAATAGCTGTGAAAAGAAGAGAAGCGAAAAGCAAAGGAGAAAAGGAAAGATATAAACATCTGAATGCAGAGTTCCAAAGAATAGCAAGAAGAGATAAGAAAGCCTTCTTCAGCGATCAATGTAAAGAAATAGAGGAAAACAACAAAATGGGAAAGACTAGGGATCTCTTCAAGAAAATCAGACATACCAAAGGAACATTTCATGCAAAGATGGGCTCGATAAAGGAAAGAAATGGTATGGACCTAACAGAAGCAGAAGATATTAAGAAGAGGTGGCAAGAATACACAGAAGAACTGTATAAAAAAGAGCTTCACAACCCAGATAATCATGATGGTGTGATCACTGACCTAGAGCCAGACATCCTGGAATGTGAAGTCAAGTGGGCCTTAGAAAGCATCACTACAAACAAGGCTAGTGGAGGTGACAGAATTCCAGTGGAGCTATTCCAAATCCTGAAAGATGATGCTGTGAAAGTGCTGCACTCAATATGCCAGCAAATTTGGAAAACTCGGCAGTGGCCACAAGATTGGAAAAGGTCAGTTTTCATCCAAATCCCAAAGAAAGGTAATGCCAAAGAGTGCCTAAACTACCGCACAGTTGCACTCATCTCGCATGCTAGTAAAGTAATGCTCAAAATTCTCCAAGCCAGGCTTCAGCAATATGTGAACTGTGAACTTCCTGATGTTCAAGCTGGTTTTAGAAAAGGCAGAGGAACCAGAGATCAAATTGCCAACATCCGCTGGATCATGGAAAAAGCAAGAGAGTTCCAGAAAAACATCTATTTCTGCTTTATTGACTATGCCAAAGCCTTTGACTGTGTAGATCACAAGAAACTGTGGAAAATTCTGAAAGACATGGGATTACCAGACCACCTGATCTGCCTCTTGAGAAATCTGTATGCAGGTCAGGAAGCAACAGTTAGAACTGGTCATGGAACAACAGACTGGTTCCAAATAGGAAAAGGAGTACATCAAGCCTGTATATTGTCATCATGTTTTTTAACTTATATGCAGAGTACATCATGAGAAATGCTGGACTGGAGGAAACACAAGTTGGAATCAAGATTGCCGGGAGAAATATCAATAACCTCAGATATGCAGATGACACCACCCTTATGGCAGAAAGTGAAGAGGAACTAAAAAGCCTCTTGATGAAAGTGAAAGTGGAGAGTGAAAAGGTTGGCTTAAAGCTCAACATTCAGAAAACGAAGATCATGGCATCTGGTCCCATCACTACATGGGAAATAGATGGGGAAACAGTGGAAACAGTGTCAGACTTTATTTTTCTGGGCTCCAAAATCACTGCAGATGGTGACTGCAGCCATGAAATTAAAAGACGCTTACTCCTTGGAAGGAAAGTTATGACCAACCTAGATAGCATATTCAAAAGCAGAGACATCACTCTGCCAACAAAGGTTCGCCTAGTCAAGGCTATGGTCTTTCCTGTGGTCGTGTATGGATGTGAGAGCTGGACTGTGAAGAAGGCTGAGCGCCGAAGAATTGATGCTTTTGAACTGTGGTGTTGGAGAAGACTCTTGAGAGTCCCTTGGACTGCAAGGAGATCCAATCAGTCCATTCTAAAGGAGATCAGCCCTGGGATTTCTTTGGAAGGAATGATGCTAAAGCTGAAACTCCAGTACTTTGGCCACCTCATGCGAAGAGTTGACTCAATGGAGAAGACTCTGATGCTGGGAGGGACTGGGGGCAGGAGGAGAAGGGGACGACAGAGGATGAGATGGCTGGATGGCATCACTGACTCGATGGATGTGAGTCTGAGTGACCTCCGGGAGTTGGTGATGGACAGGGAGGCCTGGCGTGCTGCAGTTCATGGGGTCGCAAAGAGTCGGACATGACTGAGCGACTGATCTGATCTGATCTGATCTCTGATGATATCTGAGTTTTTCAGATATCATATTTTCAGAGATTCCACTGTTAAATGACTGCATTGTGACTCGGGTTTGATGAGTTTTTAAAGCTTCCAGGTCATTCTAATTTTCAACTAAGGTGTGAGAATCAGGGCCAAAGATAAAGATATTGAGTCTGAAAATGTTATAGACCTGCACTATCTAATAGAAATATGAATAGTAACAAATATGATCTACATATCAAGGCTATGGTCTTTCCTGTGGTCATGTATGGATGTGAGAGCTGGACTGTGAGGAAGGCTGAACGCCGAAGAATTGATGCTTTTGAACTGTGGTGTTGGAGAAGACTCTTGAGAGTCCCTTGGACTGCAAGAAGATCCAACCAGTCCATTCTGAAGGAGATCAGTCCTGGAATTTCTTTAGAAGGAATGATGCTAAAGCTGAAACTCCAGTATTTTGGCCACCTCATGCGAAGAGGTGACTCATTGGAGAAGACTCTGATGCTGGGAGGGATTGAGGGCAGGAGGAGAAGGGGACGACAGAGGATGAGATGGCTGGATGGCATCACTGACTCGATGGATGCGAGTCTGAGTGACCTCCGGGAGCTGGTGATGGACAGGGAGGCCTGATGTGCTGCGGTTCATGGGGTCGCAAAGAGTCGGACACGACTGAGCGACTGATCTGATCTGATCTGATGATCTACATACATAATTTTAAATTTTCTAGTTGCCATACTAAGTTTTTTTTTAAAGTTGTAAACAATATAACAAAATATTAACTAGACATTTTATATTCTTTTTTTCATACCAATGTGTTATCACCAGACCTGGGAGCTTTTACAAAATTAAACCTTTGCATGTGCATGCAAAGCACTGAAGAGAAACAAGTGGGCACAGAAAGAAGTTCATTCTGAGCAGCGAGTCTGGTTCCCAGGGCAACCACATGTCTCCAAAGGCTGTGGGGATCCTACACTGTGGTGTCCTCAGAGTAGCAGACTGGGATTATAGGAAGTTTTGATGTTTCAGATGTCACTGCCTTCCCTTCACCCCAGATTCCAGCTCTGAGAATTGGGATCCTGATGGACAGTCACCTCCTTCAAACAAAGCAACAGAGTAGCTATACACACCCAATGGTTTTGTCCTCTAGATGGGAAACCAATCAGGGACATCTCATGTGGGCATTGATACTACACCTTAAAGGATGCAGAAGTAAAAGTGCATATCACAAATGCTTCGGGTCTGAACACAAGTGATGGTGACTCAAAGACACCCTGGGTCACATTTCTCTATGGCCAGGAAATATAATTGCTACCAGTTCTACTGGTCAGGGCTTTCAAGTCTCTGGAGCAGAGCTCTCTGGTTATTCTGCCATAAATACAGGATTGAAGAACTGGCTCTCTTGTAGCATACATGAAGGTGTTCTAAACATCTCTCCATACAGTCTCCCCTACTGCTCTTTTTAACAAAACCACCACCTCTCAGAAAGAAAGACAATTCACAGGCTAACAAAAATAACAAAAAGAAAGCACTACTGGCATTTAGTTAGGGGAATGTGCTCCAGAAAGAGTATCAAGGCTTTAAAGTGAAGCCAACTTGGGTTTGGACTCTCCCTTGTCACTGGTCAGCTATGGAGCCCTAAGGGTGACCTCTTGCAACAACTAATTTCTACTGTGTGAAATGGACAAAATAATACCCATGTTTGCAGAGCTGTTGCAAGAACTACAGAAAATTAATAAGTAGAACAAGTAGCAAAGTGCGCAGACCAAAGTGGTGCTCAATAAATGAGAGCAATTATTATATTCAGAAAATAGGAGAGATAACACAGAAAAACATGTGAGAATTACTCAACACTAACATAATATATAAGCTACCTGCACTCTTGTTTTCATCTAAGATACTTATTTCATAAGCTAAGCACCTAGCAATCCCATGAATGTCAACGGTCTTTTTAGGACTCATAATCACATCTCACATACAATAGTAAAGCCTCAGTAACTTCAGTCTCCATTACTATAAACAAATTTAAGCTATTTAAGATTAAAAACCATCACTTCACCGTTCACAGATTTTCATAATCAGGAACAGGGCTAATAATTATCTTAAAAGCCCTGAGATGCTCTAGTTGATAACAGTTTATTTTGTTTTTGTAAGAGTACCACCAGACTAGTAGAACCCCATCTTATTGTCTCCTCATCCCCCAGTTGACTGTTGGGTAATATTTTTCACTCTTTTTATTCTTTCACTGGTTTCCCTTGATATTTTAAAACATATTTAACTAAACAAAATCTCTACTTTCTGAACAGTAAAAGGACTTTAATTGCAATCTCCCTCATCCCAGCTTACATGCTCTTGTTGAAAAACATACCAATTCTTTTACTTATAATTCCACAAATTAGACCACTATTGTTTTGTATCATGTTTATTTGCTTTATAATTGTGCCTTCTATCAGTCTGTTATTCCATGTTACGTTTCAGGCATTCCTCCTAGGATAATCTTTCTTTCTTTTGAATTATATCCTACAGAAGTTTCTTAGAGGAACTGTAGAGGTCTTTCAGTGATAAACTCCCTCAGTTGTTGTCTATCTCTGAGTATTATCATTTTTATTACAATTCTTCAATGTCAGTTAAAATAATTTTTCTAAATTCACACTTTGTAGACATTTTCCTACTTCTTCCGGATTCCACAGCACTATAGAAATTTGTTACCATTCTGTTTCTTTATAGGTGACCTGTTGTTTTTTATCTAGTTGCTTTCAAGACATTCTCTTTGTCTTTGATGCTCTACTGTTCAGAGAGGCATACAGTTCTTATTTAAACTTGGAAATAAACTGTTTTATGGATCTATAAATTCCTGATTTTCATAAATTCTGAGAAATAGCTATGCCTTTTGAAATATACAACATAGGTATCAACTGAAACAGAGTGATAAAGACAATAAATTTTTCAGTACTGAAGTATTTAAATTCATTTGTAATAAAAGACAAATTCTTTGATAAGATTCACATTAACATCATTGTCCATTCTGAAATAAAGCCACTGTCTAGAAACTGCAGCTGTGTGCTAAAATTTTCTTTATGAAAGAGATAACAGCACAGGCTCCTCTTTAATCTATTACAAATATTATGCTGCTCTGAGAATTTTGAACAAATTAAAATATTTTTCATCTTGATTGCACATTTCTTATCGGTACCTTTCAATGTTACAAAAGTTGAAGATGTTTCTTAACAATTAATAACCGAAATAAATAAAAACTGTATTTGCTGGTAGCTTATTTTCTAAGAATGCTGAGGCATATCCAAAGGACAGCTTAATCAGAACTGAAGTTGATACTTGTTTCCAATGACACACTACCTCTGCACTACAGCAGTATTTTTATAAAATAATATAAATTTGACCATATGCTACAATTCCTTAAATATATTTTTTTCTGTTCAGAATGGTAACCTTAATGCTGGGAGTGGTAATGGGGGATGGGTGGAGAAGAGACTACGAGAGAGTAATCCACATCAGGCACATTACGTTGAGCTACTTTTCCCACCAGCATTTGTTTTCATAAAAGGGCCTGCAATACACCGAGATTCTGACATAACATTAATGAAATGATGATATAAAATTGCACATCAATGGTACAGCGTAGAGATGGTTCCAAACGGTCTTTAAATCAGGTCTCCGAGGTAAGAAACTTTCATGAGGTAATATGTGCTATGGATTTCTATAATGGTAACACAAGGTATGGAGAAGGCAATGACACCCCACTCCAGTACTCTTGCCTGGAAAAATCCCATGGACAGAGGAGACTGGTAGGCTGCAATCCATGGGGTCGCTAAGAGTTGGACAAGACTGAGTGACTTCACTTTCACTTTTCACTTTCATGCATTGGAGAAGGAAATGGCAACCTGCTCCAGTGTTCTTGACTGGAGAATCCCAGGAACAGGGGAGCCTGGTAGGCTGCCGTCTATGGGGTCGCACAGAGTTGGAGACGACTGGAGCGACTTAGCAGCAGCAGCAACACAAGGTATCTGTGAACTTTTTAAGCTGGAGGGCAGATGACTCTGTTTTGTTTGGATTGGTGGGTGGGGGGTTGGTCCAGGCACAAGGGGAAGGGACAATGGATGGAAAAGAAAGAGGGGCCAGTAAGAGAAAGGACAAAAGAAGAGAAGCTAGAGTAAGCCTCTTAAAGCAACAGTGTAGCTATAGTACTTAATTCCATGGCCTGAGAAACAAGGCTGCTGCGGCTGCTAAGTCGCTTCAGTCATGTCTGACTCTGTGCGACCTCATTGAGCAGTTCACTAGGCACCTCTGTCCCTAGGATTCTCCAGGGAAGAACATTGGAGTGGGTTGCCATTTCCTTCTCCAATGCATGAAAGTGAAAAGTGAAGGTGAAGTCGCTCAGCCGTGCATGACTCTTAGCGACCCCATGGACTGCAGCCTACCAGGCTCCTCTGTCCATGGGATTTTCCAGGCAAGAGTACTGGCGTGGGGTGCCACTGCCTTCTCCGAGAAACAAGCCTAGTGACCGAAATAAAACAAGCTCAGAACTCAATTCTGGGAATTAGGAGGTGGCACTTTATTTTTCTGGGCTCCAAAATCACTACAGATGGTGAATGCAGCCATGAAATTACAAGACGCTTACTCCTTGGAAGGAAAGTTATGACCAACCTAGATAGCATACTCAAAAGCAGAGACATTATTTTGCCAACAAAGGTTCGCCTAGTCAAGGCTATGGTTTTTCCTGTGGTCATGTATGGATGTGAGAGCTGGACTGTGAAGAAGGCTGAAAGCCGAAGAATTGATGCTTTTGAACTGTGGTGTTGGAGACGACTCTTGAGAGTCCCTTGGACTGCAAGGAGATCCAACCAGTCCATTCTGAAGGAGATCAGCCCTGGGATTTCTTTGGAAGGAATGATGCTAATGCTGAAACTCCAGTAGTTTGGCCACCTCATGTGAAGAGTTGACTCATTGGAGAAGACTCTGATGCTGGGGGGGATTGAGGGCAGGAGGAGAAGGGGACAACAGAGGATGAGATGAGTGGATGGCATCACTGACTCAATGGATGTGAGTCTGGGTGCACTCTCGGAGTTGGTGATGGACAGGGAGGCCTGGCATGCTGTGATTCATGGGGTCGCAAAGAGTCGGACACGACTGAGAAACTCATCTGATCTGATCTGATCGAGACAATTTGGGAAAAGGCTGAACTGCTGGCCACACTTTGTAAAGCAATTAAAAAGGTTGAAATTATGGCAGCTCAGACAGTAAAGAATCTGCCGGTGTGGGAGATCTGGGCTTGATCCCTGGGTTGGGAAGATCCCCTGGAGAATGGAATGGCAACCCACTCCAGTATTCTTGTCTGGAGAATCCTACGGACAGAGGAGCCTGGTGGGCTACAGGGGTGTTCACAAAGAGTTGCACACAACTCAGCAACTAATACTTTCACATTAACACAAACCATACTATGTTAGAATTATCTGCTCACAAAGCGTGGGTTGTTGGGGTTTCATCTTTAGTTTAACTAATTATTGATTCTTCCTGGAAACTGGTGAAGTGGACTTTCTTAAAATCAAGATTTTTCAAATGCTGTTTTGGTGAAAATGAATCTTGTGTCAAAAATGCCCCTGAATTTTTAAAATATACAAAAATAGGTAAGGACAGGTATTACTCTTCTATAGATAATTTCTCTCCTATTTTGAGAAACAATTACATTCTTTTTACATTCATTAATGAAGATTAACAAAATTAGTAAGCAATATACTACAAAAATCATTTTCCTGTGGGTTTTTCTAACTTTTAAATTACAACTTATGATTAAAAATTTAAAAATCCTGATTTGGTCTCAGTATTCCATTGAGCCTTTATTTCAAGAAATTACACTTCATAAAGTCAAGTAAAATTACGGTATTTTATTACTTAGATCTGTTTCTAATATTTATTCACAAGAGAAACAAAATGGCTTTACTTAACATTTTAGGAGTCATAAAATGATTACACTTACTAAACATTTAGCAAACATATAATTTACAAAACAATATAAAGCTGAAGCTATGTGTGGAGAGGAGGTATATATTTAGTTTTCCAACTTTGAGACATTTCAGTAAAAACCACCATGGTCATGCCTTTAGTTGAATGTGTACTAGAAAAGGCAGAGTGGAAGAAGTTGCAAGGTTACTTAACAAAGCTGTCCTTGTCCCTCTGCACAGGATGGGCAATTTCTCTGTGAAAAGGGGGTAGAAACTATAAATGGACCTTTATAAACTGTAAAAGTGCTCCTTTTCCTGTGTTGCCTTATCTGCTCAGATAAGCCAAGTCTGAAAACTGGGTGTCTTCCTAATTTGTCCCTCCATCACCTTCATAAGGAATCCCTTCTAAGACTTGTGGCTGTTCTCCCTCAAGAACTCCTCATCCTGCTTTTCTTCAACTCTAAGGTTGCTGCCTAAGTCCAGATCACCATAGTCTCACTCCCAGTGTCGACAGCTTCTCCAGAGCTGTTGGGTTAACATCGCCGAGTTCTGCCCTAAAAATAGAGGTTGGACCATAACATTATGCTTCCTACAATCAATGCTGTGTAACCTGTGAGGTCATGATGGCCGTACACAGACAGTCCCTCTAATTCATGCTCTACACTGCGGTCAGAAGGATCTTTCTGAAATTCAAGTGTACTCAGGTTATGTTCTAGATTAAGATATAATCTCCTGTCCAAGGTTTCCCATGCTCTCTGGATCAAGGCTAAACTAACGTGAATTTAAAAGGCCCTTGGGGAGTTGCATTAGTCGTCTACTTCCTAGCTTCTTTAACCAGTGGACACTGTATTACTTGAAATTCCTATATTATTCCGTGCTTCTACTTACCTGATCTTAGCTGTTCCCTCTTCCTAGAGTTCTCTCTTCTCATTCTGGTGGCTCACTACTTATCCTTCAGTTCTGAGATTACATACATGCCTCCCTGATTTAATAACAGTTTAACACTGTGCTTGTGTATAATTCCATGTTTCTTCTTGATGCAACATTTTATCACTTTGCATTTTACCTGCAAACTGTTCTGTCCCAGTAAAGTAATGTAGGAGGATCTGCTTCTAGTCTGTTACTCTATTTCTCTACTTAAAGCAGGTGCAACAAAAATGGACTAGATGATCAAATAAATGTTTTCATGAAGACCAAATTGAAATACTTCAAACACTATTTCACAATTCTATCAAATGAGTTTATTATAACTTAAAAGTATTTCCAAAAGACAAATTTAACACGACCATAAAAAGTTTCAAGAATGAGGAGACCTCAGGAACCAGCAAATGCTTCTGGTGAGATAGCAGTATGGTAGATTAACAGACTACGTCCATATCCTTCCTATAAATGGAAAAATTTGTTTGTTACAAGAGCCAACTTTGCATAATAAATTTAGCATATGAATATTTATTAGTCTTCCTAGAGAGTAGGAGGTTTTAGAATCTAAGGTTAATGAAGAAGATTCTAAAAAACTTCTTTTTAAGTAGTAGGAAGAAAGAAGGTAAAGATGCCTTTGGCTGAAGTTTCCTTCAAAATTAGACATAGAGACCTTAAAAAGGAAACATAAAATACTAAAATTTCATAAAAAGTTACACATTTAACTTCTCAAATTTAAACATTTGCCTCAAAGTATTAAGTGGGCTACAATTATGAAATCTCTTTTTGACCTAGCAGTCTTAGAATAGAGGTGCAAAAGTAACTGTGAGTCAGCTGATGAAGGACAGTAGAATGCCCTATTCACAGTTGGCACTTAGGTGCTCATAAAACTAAATATATAATTACTTATACAATCTCTGTTTGTTTGGGGGGGGGGTTGGTTAATCTAAATAAAAACCTTAGTTAAGATACAGTACTGCATAAAATATCAAACAAACCTTCCTGGCTTTGTTTACTAATCAACATTATTAAATTGTTTTATACTCAAGAACACAAATTTCAATAACCTTTCTGGGCCTTCAAAAACTTAAAACAGGGACCATAAGTTACCTGGTTCTGATGGTCAGTCTCTTAGGCTACTCAATCACAGAAAGAAGACCTCTTCGGTCTAGAGAAGCAGAAGCTACCTCAGACAAAATGTGCAAAATTAAAAAAAAAAATGTTTAATGTGCAAAATAATCCAGAACCTCATAGCCATATGTCAGATCAGATCAGTTGCTCAGTCGTGTCTGACTCTTTGAGATCCCAGGAATCGCAACACACCAGGCCTCCCTGTCCATCACCAACTCCCGGAGTTCACTGAGACTAACATCCATCAAGTCAGTGATGCCATCCAGCCGTCGTCCCCTCTTGTCCCCAATCCCTCCCAGCATCAGTCTTTTCCACTAAGTCAACTCTTCACATGAGGTGGCCAATTACTGGAGTTTCAGCTTTAGCATCATTCTGTCCAAAGAAATCCCAGGGCTGATCTCCTTCAGAATGGACTGGTTGGATCTCCTTGCAGTCCAAGGGACTCTCAAGAGTCTTCCCCAACACCACAGTTCAAAATCATCAATTCTTTGGCGCTCAGCCTTTTTCACAGTCTAACTCTCACATCCATACATGACCACAGGAAAAACCATAGCCTTGACTAGACAAACCTTTGTTGGCAAAGTAATGTCTCTGCTTTTCAATATGCTATCTAGGTTGGTCATAACTTTCTGTCCAAGGAGTAAGCGTCTTTTAATTTCATGGCTGCAGTCACCATCTATAGTGATTTTGGAGCCCAGAAAAATAAAGCCTGACACTGTTTACCCATCTATTTCCCATGAAGTGATGGGACTGGATGCCACGATCTTCGGTTTCTGAATGTTGAGCTTTAAGCCAACCTTTTCACTCTCCACTTTCATCAAGAGGCTTTTGAGTTCCTCTTCACTTTCTGCCATAAGGATGGTGTCATCTGCATATCTGAGGTGATTTATATTTCTCCCAGCAATCTTGATTCCAGCTTGTGTTTCTTCCAGTCCAGCATTTCTCATGATGTACTCTGCATATAAGTTAAATAAACAGGGTGACAATATACAGCCTTGACGTACTCCTTTTCCTATTTGGAACCAGTCTGTTATTTCATATCCAGTTCTAACTGTTACTTCCTGACCTGCATACAAATTTCTCAAGAGGCAGGTCAGGTGGTCTGGTATTCCCATCTCTCTCAGAATTTTCCATAGTTTATTGTGATCCACACAGTCATAGGCTTTGGCATAGTCAATAAAGCAGAAATAGATGTTTTTCTGGAACTCTCTTGCTTTTTCCATGATCCAGCGGATGCTGGCAACTTGATCTCTGGTTCCTCTGCCTTTTCTAAAACCAGCTTGAACATCAGGAAGTTCACGGTTCACATATCGCTGAAGCCTGGCTTGGAGAATTTTGAGCATTACTTTACTAGCGTGTGAGATGAGTCAATTGTGTGGTAGTTTGAGGATTCTTTGGCATTGCCTTTCTTTGGGAATGGAATGCAAACTGACCTTTTCCAGTCCTGTGGCCACTGCCGAGTTTTCCAAATTTGCTGGCATATTGAGTGCAGCACTTTCATAGCATCATCTTTCAGGATTTGGAATAGCTCCACTGGAATTCCATCACCTCCACTAGCTTTGTTCATAGTGATGCTTTCTAAGGTCCACTTGACTTCACATTCCAGGATGTCTGGCTCTAGGTGAGTGATCACACCATTGTGATTATCTGGGTCGTGAAGCTCTTTTCTATACAGTTCTTCTGTGTATTCTTGCCACCTCTTCTTGGTATCTTCTGCTTCTGTTAAGTCCATACCATTTCTGTCCTTGTTTGAGCCCACCTTTGCATGAAATGTTCCTTTGGTATCTCTGATTTTCTTGAAGAGATCCCTAGTCTTTCCTATTCTGTTGTTTTCCTCTATTTCTTTGCACTGATCACTGAAGAAGGCTTTCTTATCTCTTTTTGCTATTCTTTGGAACTCTGCATTCAGATGTTTGTATCTTTCCTCTTCTCCTATGCTTTTTGCTTCTCTTCTTTTCACACCTATTTGTAAGGCCTCTCCGGACAGCCATTTTGCTTTTTTTGCATTTCTTTTCCATGGGGATGGTCTTGGTCCCTGTCTCCTGTACAATGTCATGAACCTGATTCCATAGTTCATCAGGCACTCTATCTATCAGATCTAGGCCCTTAAATCTATTTCGCACTTCCACTGTATAATCATAAGGGATTTGATTTAGGTCATACCTGAATGGTCTAGTGGTTTTCCCTACTTTCTTCAATTTAAGTCTCAATTTGGCAATAAGGAGTTCATGGTCTGAGCCACAGACAGCTCCTCGTCTGGTTTTTGCTGACTGTATAGAGCTTCTCCATCTTTGGCTGCAAAGAATATAATCAGATTTTGGTGTTGACCATCTGGTGATGTCTATGTATAGAGTCTTCTCTTGTGTTGTTGGAAGAGGGTGTTTGCTATGACCAGTGCATTTTCTTGGCAAAACTCTATTAGTCTTTGCCCTGCTGTATTTCAAGGCCAAATTTGCCTGTTACTCCAGGTGTTTCTTGACTTCCTACTTTTGCATTCCAGTCCCCTATGATGAAAAGGACATCTGTTTTGGGTGTTAGTTCTAAAACATCTTGTAGGTCTTCATAGAACCATTCAACTTCAGCTTCTTCAGCGTTACTGGTTGGGGCATAGACTTGGATGACTGTGATACTCAATGGTTTGCCTTGGAAACGAACAGAGATCATTCTGTCATTTTTGACATTGTATCCAAGTACTGCATTGTGAAATTAAGCGATACCCGTGGGGCAACCCAGGATGGGCGGATCATGGTGGAGAGATCTGACAGGGTGTGGTCCGCTGGAGAAGGGAATGGCAAACCACTTCAGTATTCTTGCCTTGAGAACCCCATGAACAGTATGAAAAGGCAAAATGATAGGATACTGAAAGAGAAACTCTCCAGGTCAGTAAGGGCCCAATATGCTACTGGAGATCAGTGGAGAAATAACTCCAGAAAGAATGAAGGGATGGAACCAAAGCAGAAAGAATACCCAGCTGTAGATGTGTCTGGTGATAGAAGTAAAGTCCGATGCTGTAAAGAACAATATTGCATAGGAACCTGGAATGTCAGGTCTATGAATCAAGGCAAATTGGAAGTGGTCAAACAAGAGATAGCAAGAGTGAATGTTGACATTCTAGGAATTAGCGAACTAAAATGGACTGGAATGGGTGAATTTAACTCAGAGGACCATTATATCTACTACTGTGGGCAGGAATCCCTCAGAAGAAACGGAGTGGCCATCATGGTCAACAAGAGTCCGAAATGCAGTACTTGGATGCAATCTCAAAAACGACAGAATGATCTCTGTTCGTTTCCAAGGCAAACCATTCAATGTCATAGTAATCCAAGTCTATGCCCCAACCAGTAACGCTGAAGAAGCTGAAGTTGAACGGTTCTATGAAGACCTACAAGACCTTTTAGAACTAACACCCAAAAAAGATGTCCTTTTCATTATAGGAGACTGGAATGCAAAAGTAGGAAGTCAAGAAACACCTGGAGTAACAGGCAAATTTGGCCTTGGAATACGGAATGAAGCAGGGCAAAGACTAACAGAGTTTTGCCAAGAAAATGCACTGGTCATAGCAAATACCCTCTTCCAACAACACAAGAGAAGACTCTATACATGGACATCACCAGATGGTCAACACCGAAATCAGATCGGTTATATTCTTTGCAGCCAAAGATGGAGAAGCTCTATACAATCAGCAAAAACAAGACCAGGAGCTGACTGTGGCTCAGACCATGAACTCCTTATTGCCAAATTCAGACTGAAATTGAAGAAAGTAGGGAAAACCACTAGACCATTCAGGTATGACCTAAATCAAATCCCTTATGATTATACAGTGGAAGTGAGAAATAGATTTAAGGGCCTAGATCTGATAGATAGAGTGCCTGATGAACTATGCAATGAGGTTGATGACATTGTACAGGAGACAGGGATCAAGACCATCCCCATGGAAAAGAAATGCAAAAAAGCAAAATGGCTGTCTGGGGAGGCCTTTCAAATAGCTGCAAAAAGAAGAGAAGCGAAAAGCAAAGGAGAAAAGGAAAGATATAAACATCTGAATGCAGAGTTCCAAAGAATAGCAAGAAGAGATAAGAAAGCCTTCTTCAGCGATCAATGCAAAGAAATAGAGGAAAACAGCAGAATGGGAAAGACTAAGGATCTATTCAAGAAAATCAGAGATACCAAAGGAACATTTCATGCAAAGATGGGCTTGATAAAGGACAGAAATGGTGTGGACCTAACAGAAGCAGAAGATATTAAGAAGAGGTGGCAAGAATACACAGAAGAACTGTACAAAAAAGAGCTTCACGACCCAGATAATCATGATGGTGTGATCACTCACCTAGAGCCAGACATCCTGGAATGTGAAGTCAAGTGGGCCTTAGAAAGCATCACTAGGAACAAAGCCAGTGGAGGTGATGGAATTCCAGTGGAGCTATTCCAAATCCTGAAAGATGATGCTGTGAAAGTGCTGCACTCAATATGCCAGCAAATTTGGAAAACTCAGCAGTGGACACAAGATTGGAAAAGGTCAGTTTTCATCCCAATCCCAAAGAAAGGCAATGCCAAAGAATCCTCAAACTACCGCACAATTGCACTCATCTCACACGCTAGTAAAGTAATGCTCAAAATTCTCCAAGCCAGGCTTCAGCAATATGTGAACCGTGAACTTCCTGATGTTCAAGCTAGATTTAGAAAAGGCAGAGGAACCAGAGATCAAATTGCCAACATCCGCTGGATCATGGAAAAAGCAAGAGAGTTCCAGAAAAACATCTATTTCTGCTTTATTGACTATGCCAAAGCCTTTGACTGTGTAGATCACAATAAACTGTGGAAAATTCTGAGAGAGATGGGACTACCAGACCACCTGATCTGCCTCTTGAGAAATCTGTATGCAGGTCAGGAGGCAACAGTTAGAACTGGTCATGGAACAACAGGCTGGTTCCAAATATGAAAAGGAGTACGTCAAGCCTGTATATTGTCACCATGTTTTTTAACTTATATGCAGAGTACATCATGAGAAATGCTGGACTGGAGGAAACACAAGTTGGAATCAAGATTGCCGGGAGAAATATCAATAACCTCAGATATGCAGATGACACCACCCTTATGGCAGAAAGTGAAGAGGAACTAAAAGCCTCTTGATGAAAGTGAAAGTGGAGAGTAAAAAGGTTGGCTTAAAGCTCAACATTCAGAAAACGAAGATCATGGCATCGGGTCCCATCACTACATGGGAAATAGATGGAGAAACAGTTGAAACAGTGTCAGACTTTATTTTTCTGGGCTCCAAAATCACTGCAGATGGTGACTGCAGCCATGAAATTAAAAGACGCTTACTCCTTGGAAGGAAAGTTATGACCAACCTAGATAGCATATTCAAAAGCAGAGACATCACTTTGCCAATAAAGGTTCGCCTAGTCAAGGCTATGGTCTTTCCTGTGGTCATGTATGGATGTGAGAGCTGGACTGTGAAGAAGGCTGAGCGCCGAAGAATTGATGCT
Source organism: Tragelaphus eurycerus (assembly GCA_935064755.1). Lineage (NCBI taxonomy): Eukaryota > Metazoa > Chordata > Mammalia > Artiodactyla > Bovidae > Tragelaphus > Tragelaphus eurycerus. The sequence goes on along the minus strand of CAKXYN010000039.1, from coordinate 15,972,230 downwards.
TTTGAACTGTGGTGTTGGAGAAGACTCTTGAGAGTCCCTTGGACTGCAAGGAGATCCAACCAGTCCATTCTGAAGGAGATCAGACCTGGGATTTCTTTGGAGGGAATGATGCTCAAGCTGAAACTCCAGTATTTTGGCCACCTCTTGCGAAGAGCTGACTCATTGGAGAAGACTCTGATGCTGGGAGGGATTGACGGCAGGAAGAGAAGGGGACGACAGAGGATGAGATGGCTAGATGGCATCACTGACTCGATGAATGTGAGTCTGAGTGACCTCCGAGAGCTGGTGATGGATAGGGAGGCCTGGCGTGCTGCAATTCATGGGGTCGCATAGAGTCGGACACGACTGAGCGACTGATCTGATCTGACTGCATTTTGAACTCTTGTTGACCACGATGGCTACTCCATTTCTTCTGAGGGATTCCTGCCCACAGTAGTAGATATAACGGTACTCTGAATTAAATTCACCCATTCCAGTCCATTTGAATTCGCTGATTCCTAGAATGTCGACATTCACTCTTGCCATCTCTTGTTTGACCACTGCCAATTTGCCTTGACTCATGGATCTGACATTCCAGGTTCCTATGCAATACTGCTCTTTACAGCATTGGACCTTGCTTCTTGTTTGACCACTGCCAATTTGCCTTGACTCATGGATCTGACATTCCAGGTTCCTATGCAATATTGCTCTTTACAGCATCGGACCTTGCTTCTGTCACCAGTCACATCCACAGCTGGGTATTCTTTTTGTTTTGGCTCCATCTCTGTAGTTATTTCTCCACTGATCTCCAGTAGCATATTGGGCACCTACTGACCTGGGGAGTTTCTCTTTCAGTATCCTATCATTTTGCCTTTTCAGAACATCTGTAGCTGGTTAAAAAATAATTCACACAAAACCTGCAGTACCTCTCAGTTATCCATAACAACTGGGAGGGACCCTGAACTCTGATTTCAAGTCCTGGCTCTGCTATCATGAAATGTATGAACAGGGTCCTAGGCCTCTAAGCAAGCACTGGTTTCTTTACCTAAAAAGGGGAGACAATTTCAACCTGCTTTGCTGGGCTGCTGCAATGAGATGAGATCTTTTAAAAAATAATCTTGAATATAGTATGCTCAGCCAAGTTTTTAACTCCAACCCTCTGCTTCCTTATTAGATGTCATTAAGAGAATATCCTTAGAAATTAAATGTGTACAAAGTTCTGAGGGACCATAAAGAGGGCTATAAAAATAGCCAATTTAAAATGCCCTGGAATGGTGCTATAACACTCATTCCTAACCTGGCTATGCATTATTAAAGTAGGTGTCTGGAAAGACTGTAAATCCATCATAATTACTGGAGAAATCACCTTCCTCTAATATGTTTACAGTGGTGGGAAATTTAAGACCATCATTCCACACATATATAGAGCACTAAATACCAAGCAAATAATCACATACAAAGGCAAAATTAGAAAAATATTCTAAAATTATTTTACTATTCTATATTTTCCGTGTGTATCTGGTCCACAGTAATACTCATATGCCCATCACAAACAGACAGAACATCTGCATTTGACAACTAAGAAAAATTTTCAGAGGCAAAGCTGCCCAATATTCTGGTTCACAGTGATTTTCTTGGAGTTCAATTATTTAGCAACATAATACAGAAAACCTCAAATGCGGACTCGCCCTGTAAAAACCAGTTAAAGCACCTGACTCTGCCCTCTCTTCCTGCTGTGACCTAAGTCCAGTTATGTTCCTCCCGTTCCAGTGCCACAGCCTTTTCTTTAACTGCTTACTCCCTTTTCCTGGAATGCTGTCACTTCGGATCTTTGCAGAACTGGCTCCTTGTCCTTCGGATTTCTAGCTTAAAAGTTTATCTCCTCTGAGAGGTCTTCCCTGACCATACAACATAAATTAGCCGCCTGCTCACTCACTTTTTCATGGTCACATCTAATTCTATGCACAGCAGTCATCATTCTCTGCCGTTTTCTGTACATCTATTTGTTTACCAATCACCTTCTTCCACTAAAACAGGCTCCCTGAGAGCATGCATGCTGGTCACTCCATGACTGTTCCTAGTACCGCACTGAAAAGCAGGTCCTAAACATCTGCTGAAAAGACTGGCCTCTGATGTGGCTCAGAGGCACCTGTACATGCATGACCTTGGACATCACAGCACGCAACACGTGAACATCTCCACCAAATGTCCTGCTGCCTGTTTGTTCCTTCAGCTTTTTGCTGCCAGCATCAGTGTGTGAAACCAACGGCAGGAACCGAAGACAGAGCAACAGCGTTCTGAATCCTCACAAGGGAGCAACAACTCTCTGTAGTAGCTGTGACTGAGCCCGCGGGGAAGATGATGACAATGATGAGAATGACAGCGCAACAGAGCCTGACTGGGGTTCTCAGCTGCCAGGCTCAGATACAGGCTGCCCTGACACAGAAACTATGGTCTGATTACCTTTATTCTACAGATGAGGAAATCACAACTTTTAGAGAAATTCAGAGTCCTCTCCAACGGCACACAGCTCATTGGCTGCATGGTTTGGCTTTTCCTGATTAAATGTCCCAAGGATACATGGATAAAATGAAGCCTTTGATGGCAATCCAAATGTACTGATCATGGCAGCAGCTTCCTACATTCAAAGAGCACACAGTACACGTAAACACAGAGTTCATCATGCATTCGGTCTCCACACAACTACATACATTTTGGGTCCCCTGCACTATGTCCATGGCATCCTGGGTTAGAAGTCATTGGCCAGGAACATTGTGAATTGCCCACACAAGGTTGAGAGCATCACTGAAGACAGGACATACAAACATTCTTCCTTTTCCCACCCCAAATTCCTTCCAACTAATTACTCTTGAAAAACATGGAATATATTCTCACACCACTCAAACCTGCTGAGAGTGCACAGAAATCTTTCCTAAAGAGCCATATACAATCACAGTTGGAGGAAGAGAACGTCTTCTTTTCCTCTTTTTCAAGCAGATTGGCTTGGACTTAACCATTTTATCACAGAACCAGAGAAAACACAGTGGTTAATTTTTACCTTACTGGTACACAGATGAAACTTTGAAGTGCACTGTTGTTTCTACTATGCTTCCTGACTCAGTTACAGAACTAGAAAGCAACCCCTGTCCTCAGGATGAGGGATAATTGGGTATTAAATATTGACTGTGGGGTTGGTCAGCTCCACACCCCTATCATTCCATACTCCTACAACCTCTTTGAACTTTTCCCACATTCTTTCAAAAGAGAAAAAAATTGGGAGTCAAAAGAGAAAAGCCAGGTCCAGGTAAATGACTTGCTCACATCACAAGCACATTTCAGGCTGCTTTCCACCCACATCCAGAAGCAGTGTGCTAAGAATCACACCACACCCCCCAGTACCCATAATCCATACTCAGTATTCTGAGAACAGCAGAGTACCAAAGTGACAACCTAAAAGATGATATGGCTGCTTTAAGCATTAGAAAAAGTAGGAACATACCCCCAAATGGTTTCCCATATATTAATTTATTCATACCATCATACTAAAATCACGACTTTGAGAATTCATTTTCAGACAAATGATTTCTGGGGATAATGATGTTCTAGGCTTATAGTTTATTTTATATATTTGTTTTTTTAAAACTTTTAGAAATAATATGTTTAAAATCAAATAACTTCAAATCAATTTTCAGTAAGATAATCTTTAAATATTAAAATTCATTTCTTTATGTTAAAGTAAACTTAAATGTACAGTTCTAGAAATGACAGGGGAAGGTTCTTGTGAGAACAGTTGTTACCTTGGAAATAACAATAAAAAAGAAGTTAAAATATATGTGTTTAAATCTCAGCTCTTCCACTTATCATTCAAACTTTGTAATACAACATTTTCTACACCTGTTACCTCTTATCTGGAATAAAGATAAAAAATGCTTGCCATATTTACCTCTTGGTAACTGTAAATATTTAGTAAGATAACAAGGCAAAACCTATAAATGCTATCCAAATGTAAGAGTTAGTAACAATGACAACAACAAAGAATTGTATCATGCTGATGTACGGCAGAAACCAATGCAGTATTATAAAACAATTAAGCTTCAATTAGAAATAAATTAAAAAATAAAAATATACTATGAAAGTAAAGAAAAAAAGTTGTATCTTCATAATAAAGTAAAAGCCATGCCAAATGTATAATAACAACCCCCAGCCATATACAGAATAGGAAATAGACTACAGTGTTGTAACAGATTGTAGGGCTCTTAAGACAGAACACTAGAGGAAACTGTCATACAGACATAAACCTCTATGATTTTGAGATGTGTGTTAAATTCAACCCCTAAATTTTTTCAAAAAGAGAAAAAAATGTTTATATAAATGAATGGTATAATATACATAGTCAATCACAACTTTTAAGAAAATTTTGGTGTTTTCTAAAGCACACATCAATTCATAATGTGCTTGTGAAAACAGCAGATTCAAAAATGATTCCCTGAAGGTTTTGTTTAAAGCATCTTTAATATTAATTTCTCATTTTAATACTAATTTCTCATTTAAATGCTTTCTTCTCTGCAGTCACCTTCTGTGTTTTTTTCAGTCTAATTTTACTGAGGCTTTTAAAGGCTAAGTCAAATCTCTCTTGGTAAATGTAACACTGCACTTATTTTCAAGAACCTTTTGATGCTGATTTCTAACATAATTCTATAGTGATAACAGAACAAACTCTGTATGACTTCAATAACTTTAGACCATGAAATTTTTGCACTTTGTTTTATGTCCCTGGATATATTTTAGTGTCTTCTAGTTTACAGTCTATGCGAACCTGACTAGAATTTGTATCCCACTGTTCTGTGAAAACTGCATAAATCTTAATTATGTTGAATTGGTTTATAGTGCTTTTCAGGTCTACTATATCTTTCTACTTTTCTATTTGTTCTATTAATTTTTGAGAGTTTGGTATTGAAACTCCAACTAAAAATATTAATTTATCTACTTAAAAAATAATTGCAATATATAGTGGAACTATATGTAACCCTGTGCTGTATTTTCCAAGTCTTCTGTAATTGTGTTGTCACGCTTTCATAATTTAAAAAATTAAAATATATAAAAAACCCAAACTGTTCTTATTAAAAAAAAAAGCCAACCTCTACAAAGTCTATTAGCTTTAAACAAGTATTATATAAACAAAAGATATCAGAGAAATTTTTAAAAAGATAATTCCCTGGAGACTGAGATTACTAAAAATCTATCTGTCATACATAATGCTAACGACCAGGTCTCCTGGTTCAACTTCATCATACTGCATGCTCTCTGTTAATGACACAGTTTTTTCTGACATCAACATCATGTCATATTTTCACTGTGAACCTTAAGTCCTTATAATAAATAATCAGGATTAAATATTAACATGGCCACTTCAAGCAAAAATGTAGATTTTTAAAAAACACACATACAGAAATCAGGAAGCCATTATGAAACCATAATTCTAATCCACAACATTTATTAACAATTACGCAGGAAAAAATCTAATTCAATACAAAGCATTGCTGAGGCTTAAAGCTCAGCTGGTAAAGAATCCACCTGCAATGTGGGAGACCAGGGTTCAATCCCTGGGTTGGGAAGATGCCCTTGAGAAGGGAACAACTACCCACTCCAGTATTCTGGCCTGGAGAATTCCATGGACTGTACAGTCCATAGGGTCACAAAGAGTCAGACATGACTGAGTGACTTTCACTTTCACAAAAGCTAAAACACTTGATAAAACTTCCTGAGAAACAAAATGAAGTGCAACAGTAATACTAAAAACCATTATACTCTTTATCTGTAAAATACAGTACAATTTACAAAACACTTTCAATACTTTGATTTATCATTTACTTTGATTCCTCAAACAGTCCTTTGAAGGTAGATACTATCCCCATTTTATAGTGAACAGGCTAAGGACCAGAGAAATAAGAAATTAAGTCCAGCTCTCACAGTGAAGCCTTGAGCATTGGCTCCAGAAGTTCATTCCTCTTTCATTCTGCCATCCTGTCTCTAACCAGGTACCAAGAAATGGTGGTGATGGGTTTATAGGATCCCCTTTCGGAGGCTCTGGGGCTTAGAACACTCAGCCCCATTTGGTTGTCCAAGAATCTCATCAAGACACTCCTCACTGCAGAAAAAGAAATCTGCATCTGGGTTAGAGCTCGGCCATGCACACGTTCCTCATGGGTTTTGTACCACTAGTAGGAACGGTAAGGGCGTCCACATTCTGGTTAGACTACTTCATCATCAGCTAACCTTCATTAAGGACAAAATTAATGAAAATTAAGATTTTTGTCAATAAAAGATATTTCTATTATTTACATGATACCTGAGTTTGACGCAGGATTAAAGGATTTAACTGAGTTTTGAAGAGCTTAAATATGCATAGGAGCTAAAAATGAAGAATTCCAAAGACGTAGGGTCCTGAGGTTTACAGCAGCTTATCTCACGGGAGAGAGGTCTCTTCTCATTGTCAAAGTCAATTCTTCTTCTATATGGGATTGTCAGACTTAACAGTATATTCTGTGCAACATGTCCCATGCAATATATGGGACCTACTTACACTCAACAAATTATTCATTCATCACTTGTCTGAAATCAACTTTGTCCTAGGTTTCATCTGGCAACTCCACTTCCATGGCAATGACACAATAACACATTACTAGGCTGCAAGCAGGTTGTCCAGCTAACCTGGTGACAGCTTAATAGCAGCTAGTACAGCATTAACTACAATTTATTCCTCCAGCACACTGTCACTGAACACATCTTCACAAGAACTATGCACTAGCCACATACGTGAAAACCGAGGCTCCAAAAGGTTATAGAGTGCAGGTTTGAGAACCTAGTTCCAAGCTGTCTGTCTTAGAACAGTGCCCAGTATCGCCGGCTCAGCACAGTATCATATATGACTCAACAACAAATACTTCATCTTTGTAATGCCATCACTGTGAAGAGTTTCCAAACCTCTGCTACTCATTGAAGACCCTCTCTGGTCCATAAAGCACCTCATCAGCAGGTTGCTCAATCCAGTTGTAAGATAGGGTTCAGATGAGCTACCAGCACTCTCCTCTTGGCCCTTTTTGTACCTTTGATGAGACGAGAGTTCTTTGTGGTAAGAAAAAAATCAAGGGAGAAAAGAGAATGAAATTAATTTTTCAGGAATTTGTGTGCAAAACATCTCAGCCTATCCCTGGAGACACTGGCTTTCTATGCCCTCAGCAGACAACTGGGGCACCTGGAAGCCCAGGAACACAGGGCACAGCCACGTCCTTGGCACTGCTTGGGTTCTCTCTGCAAAAGGACTCAATTGAGAAGTTTAGCGACCTCCTGTTCACAAGCCTGCACAGAAGAGGGGAGCCCCAGGGAGAACTCACTGAAGAGTCCGCGTGCCCTGACTTCTCTGCCCCTTGTTTTACCCATGCATGGCTGGGCAGGTGGGGGCTTGGAACTCAAGGTAAAGAACCTCTTCAAAGCGAGTCAGAGATAGGGAGAGAGAAACCTAGAGCATAAAGAGGAGAGGTCAGCATGTCTTCCAACAAGACGAAGTGGTAGAGGACAAATTCTGGAAGCTGTCTTCTGTATGTCAACAGCTACATGATGGGTCTTGGGTAGGTCACTAACCTCACTGAAGTAGTGCAGGGACTAGAGAGAGAGCAAGTAAGGTGACACGAAATAGCTAGCAATGATAATAGTTCTTGGAAGTAACAGGGCTTCCGGGGTGGGGGTGGGGGGCGGTGCGGGGGGCAGTGGTAGAGGGTCCGCCTGCCAGCGCAGGAGACGCAGGTTCAATCCCTGGGTTGGGAAGATCCCCAAGGAAATGACAACCCACTCCAGTACTCTTGCCTGAAATATTCCATGGACAGAGGAGCCTGCAGTCCATGGAGTAACAAAGAATTGGACACAACTGACTGAGGATGTGCACACACACACACACATTCATCCTTCTTAATGACTAAAAAATTTAAAAGGACAACAACAAAAGCTGCTTCTGACTATCCAAGTTTAACAAGTGAGCTTTTATTAGGGAAAAGCATTTTATTAATATATTTTTGTTTGTATGTTTAAATGTTGTTCCCTCCTTTATAGGGAGTAAATCAATAAATGTACCCCATAAACTCTTCTGCACATATATAAGCAATCACAGGCATTCTTTGGAGTCAAACTGCTATTATTATACGTTTAAAGCCCACTGGTACCTTCTGCATTAAGACCACCTATCACCTACATGTAAGTCAACATGTTATTAAAAGGGAAAGTGGACCAACATAGATAATGAGCAGAGTTCCTGTCTTTAAAATACTTTCAACAAAAGTAAAAGAGTGAGTCATTCAATTCCTTAAGTCAAATGAGTCATAAAGAGAAAAGAAATAATTAAAATAAGTCGCTACTTCCACTGTCACTGTGTTGAATATTCTCAAATAATACTTTTAGAAAAAGCAAAAACAGAAATCCATGAACGAAAGTTTCCCAACAGTGGAAATACAGAACTCTATTTCTACACACCAAGTTTCATTCCTTCGTAATCAGTAGCCTTTTGTCAACCTAGGCCATTTAATAAATATTGATTTTATAATTTGAATAAGTGTCAATTCAATGACAACATTAGCTATTCAATAAATAATTGGTACAAGAAATATATTATAGAGATAACTTTTGAAATTTGAATCTGATTTTTACAAATTTTAGAATGTATTGTCCACATGTTTATTAACAGAAATTCAAAAGCTAATCATCACAAGTCAATAGACTGTTGTTAAAAAAACACACTTTTTGTTTCTACTCTTTATGAAACAGCAATGGTTCCAATCAAAGCTTGTCATAATAAATATAATTTCTATTGCACTCAGAAAATTTTTGAATGTTGGAAGAGTTGTACTGATACAAAAGCAGCCTTGGTACTGTCATTAGGTATACATAATTTCATTACAGCCACCTGGAAGAATCAATATTTTTGAGAAATTAAAAAATATAATAGTAAGACCTTAAAGGTCTAAAGTATTTTTATATCCAAGTAACATACCTGTCTACAAACTAATATAAAATGAAGTAACACAAATGTCTCATAAAACAGGAAATGTTTGTGTTCCAGATCACCACACTGTATGTCTAAAAGAATAATTCTGATAAAAGTCTGAGAATAGAAAGAACTCTCCCCTACCTTTTGTTACAATCAGAACACCCACCACTGAATAAATCTCAATTCTCTACAGGAGGCATTTGAATTTTAGACCTATTAATAAGGTGTGTCTTTTAGTTCACTGAGTCCTGTTTTCTCAATCGTGGTTAGTTTTTGTTTTTCCTAATCTAATACATAAACGTGACTACCAGAGGAATGTTCCCCACCATCCTTTCTGTAGATGGTGGCTCATTCAAGACGTATACCTGGTCTTAACCTTTGTACCACCGCATCACTGTGGTGCCTAGAAGCCTAATGGGACTTGTCTACAGCTAAGCCAACAACTCCCCAAAGTCCAGTGGCCTCTCAGCAGAAACAGGCCATGTGTGGGGAGCCGAGACAGCTACTCCAAGTTTTTATCAGTGAACAAGCCCAACAGATGGGAGCCCATGCTGAAAACCTCCCGCTCCAGAAGGCAAGGCCCTGGTGCTGGCCTTCTGTCCTTCTGTTCACTCGGCTCATTTTCTGATACGGAAAACAAACAGAGAATGCACAAGGAGGCACACTAAAGTGGAAAACGTATTTAGAACAAAGCTGGAGAATTGCTGAAAATAAACTAACCATACTCTACATTCTATGGCTGTGAAAATAAAACAAAAGCAACTGGCTTTTCATTTTTAAATTATGATCTTAATTTTTAAATGATTTTGAACAAGTAGGAAGTAACATTTAAAACATGCTATTAATATATAACATTTTTTGTTCAGTCAGGTTTTTTTTCCCCTTGAACATGCAAACCTAAAAAGGAGAAACAGAAACTGCCATGGGACCAAATGGCTTTCCTAAATGAAGGGCTACACAAACACAAGTACACTTGTGTCTACATGTGTAACTGTTTACAGCTGAAAAATCATAAACCCAAAGCAAAAAGGTAAGCTTAGAACAACTAACATTTATATATTATCTGTATAGTTATTATATGTTAAAATGTTACATATTACACTACCTAACACATATGAAATATTTCTTTTTTTTGTCTAGAAAAATTAAGAAACTATGTTTCAGTTGTTGTTCACAGCCAAAGGGGTGTATCTTTGTAACTTTGTTGATGAGTCTTAAAATATTGCTTTGTTACTAAATTAGGATAACAACTTTGTTACATATTTTTGGACAATTTTTAGTATTAAGAATTTAAACATCTATACTTAAACATATCCATAAGGAGCAAATTAAGGAAAATATAAAGAGCAGTTTACAATTACTACACCCAATTTCAACAGAAGTTTTGAAGTATCAAAAATGCTTGTGGGAGGGGGAATCAGGACAGTTAGAATAATTACTGTTTATAAAAACATTAAGTTTCAATTATTCTTGATTAAGTTGAGAGCCAATATTCTGATACTGTATTCATGAATGATACTGATCAATCGTGTCCGACTCTTTGTGAGTCCATGGACTGTAGCCTAACAGGCTCCTCCGTCCATGGGATTTTCCAGGCAAGAGTGCTCGAGTGGATTGCCATTTCCTTCTCCAGGGGATCTTCCTGACCCAGGAATCGAACCCAGGTTTCCGGCATTGCAGGCAGACGCTTGAAAGTATCCTTTAAATTTTTTAAACTCAAGATGGATATAAGAAATATAGATTTCTCTAACTCTAAATTGCTGCAATATTGTCAACAATCCTAGATTAATATATAGGTGGACCCTCATTTCCTCATGAATATCACTACAGACCAGCATAGTAGGTAATGTGGGGCTATACTGCCAGGGTTCAAATGCTGACTCTGACATTTATGTCTTGATGTGCTATTACCAAATCCTGAAAGATGATGCTGTGAAAGTGCTGCACTCAATATGCCAGCAAATTTGGAAAACTCAGCAGTGGCCACAAGATTGAAAAAGGTCAGTTTTCATCCCAATCCCAAAGAAAGGCAATGCCAAAGAATCCTCAAACTACCGCACAATTGCACTCATCTCACACGCTAGTAAAGTAATGCTCAAAATTCTCCAAGCCAGGCTTCAGCAATATGTGAACCGTGAACTTCCTGATGTTCAAGCTGGTTTTAGAAAAGGCAGAGGAACCAGAGATCAAATTGCCAACATCCGCTGGATCATGGAAAAAGCAAGAGAGTTCCAGGAAAACATCAATTTCTGCTTTATTGACTATGCCAAAGCCTTTGACTGTGTAGATCACAAGAAACTGTGGAAAATTCTGAAAGACATGGGAATACCAGACCACCTGATTTGCCTCTTGAGAAATCTGTATGCAGGTCAGGAAGCAAGAGTTAGAACTGGTCATGGAACAACAGACTGGTTCCAAATAGGAAAAGGAGTACGTCAAGGCTGTATATTGTCACCTTGTTTATTTAACTTATATGCAGAGTACATCATGAGAAATGCTGGACTGGAAGAAACACAAGTTGGAATCAAGATTGCTGGGAGAAATATCAATAACCTCAGATATGCAGATGACACCACTCTTATGGCAGAAAGTGAAGAGGAACTAAAAAGCCTCTTGATGAAAGTGAAAGTGGAGAGTGAAAAGGTTGGCTTAAAGCTCAACATTCAGAAAACGAAGATCATGGCATCTGGTCCCATCACTACATGGGAAATAGATGGGGAAACAGTGGAAACAGTGTCAGACTTTATTTTTCTAGGCTCCAAAATCACTGCAGATTGTGACTGCAGCCATGAAATTAAAAGACGCTTACTCCTTGGAAGGAAAGTTATGACCAACCTAGATAGCATAGTCAAAAGCAGAGACATCACTTTGCCAACAAAGGTTCGCCTAGTCAAGGCTATGGTCTTTCCTGTGGTCATGTATGGATGTGAGAGCTGGACTGTGAAGAAGGCTGAGAGCCGAAGAATTGATGCTTTTGAACTGTGGTGTTGGAGAAGACTCTTGAGAGTCCCTTGGAGTGCAAGGAGATCCAACCAGTCCATTCTGAAGGAGATCAGCCCTGGGATTTCTTTGGAAGGAATGATGCTAAAGCTGAAACTCCAATATTTTGGCCACCTCATGCGAAGAGTTGACTCACTGGAGAAGACTCTGATGCTGGGAGGGATTGGGGGCAGGAGGAGAAGGGAACGACAGAGGATGAGATGGCTGGATGGCATCACTGACTCGATCTGATCTGATCTGATCTGTGATATGAAAGTGAAAGTCTCTCACTCATGTCTGACTCTTTGTGACCCCAAAGATTGCAGCCTGCCAGGCTTCTCTGTTCACGGAGTTCTCCAGGCAAGAACAATGGAGCGGGTAACTGTCCCTTTCTCCAGGGGATCCTGCCAACCCAGGGATCAAATCCAGGTCTCCCGCATTGCAGGTGGATTCTTTACCGTCTGAACCACCACAGAGGCCTAAGAAAACTGGAGTGGGTTAGCCTATCCCCCTCCTCCTTACTGCTCCTCAGAGCCTGAAAATAAAATAGCGCTAATGGCAACCCACTCCAGTATTCTTGTCTGGAAAATGCCATGTACAGAGAAGCCTGGTTGGCTACTGTCCATGGGGTCACAAAGAGTCGGACACATCTGAGCGACTTCACTATCTATCTATCTATGTAATAACAGTCCTCACAGGAATGTTGTGAAAATGAGAATGAGTCAATATATGTAAAATGCTTGCAAAAGTGCCTGGCTCATAAGGAAACCTTCAATCACTGTTAGCTGTTGTTATCACTATTGGTGTAATTATTAATCATCTTGGCTGTAAAATATGATTAGCCATTATACCTAATTACAGTCAATAGGGGCAAAAGAGCAAAAACATAAAATAAATTAAAAACTTAAGAAAATCTGCCTTGGCTCTCTATCCAGTTCACTGATTCTACAATTCACTAGACTAAGTTCTCGAAGGACCAAAGCCACATCCTGTTTGTGTTTGCACTCCAGAACGGTAAGGGCCTGGCAAGACAGCACATGCTCCTTAAGTGCTCACTGATTCAAAGTTAAAGAAATACTTTTAGTGTAAGAAATGTTACACTACTCACTGTAAAGTTTAAAAAAAAAAAATTAACTGGCAAGAATCATACCAATGGGATAAACTACGAGCTTAGGTGTCTCTGATTACATATTAGATCATTGTTTCTTAGTACTATACCCCACATGGCAGCAATAGAGAAGGTTCTTGACATAATGCGAAGTGACAAGAAATAAGATTACGTCTACAGCTGTGACACCACCTCTCTTGACCGAGCATCTTTTCTGTGTGCATACTAGTAAGAGAATGGCAGACGTTATCTCACCGTCTAAGACCAGCCATGACATGAGCTATCATCTGCATTTTACAGCCGAGGAAATGAGGAAACGTAGGTTTAGAGATGTTTAGAGATACTAAGTAAACTGGCCATAGTCATACAGCTGCCAAGTGGGCAACCTGGGATTAAAACCCAAATGTCTGTGACTCAAGAATCCTTACTAAATGACAATCCACCATGAGTAAAACTTCAGAATTTCTTCAGTTTATGCACTGGCTCTGTGTAATACAGCTATGAAAACTTCCAACAACTTGTAGCTCCTGAAGATTCAATTCAGTTCAGTTCAGTTGCTCAGTCGTGTTCGACTCTTTGTGACCCCATGAATTGCAGCACGCCAGGCCTCCCTATCCATCACCAACTTCCGGAGTTTACTCAAACTCACGTCCATCAAGTTGGTGATGCCATCCAGCCATCTCATCCTCTGTTGTCCCCTTTTCCTCCTGCCCCCATTCCCTCCCAGCAGCAGAGTCTTTTCCAAAGAGTCAACTCTTTGCATGACGTGGCCAAAGTACTGGAGTTTGAGCTTTAGCATCATTTCTTCCAAAGAACATCCAGGACTGATCTCCTTTAGAATGGACTGGTTGGATCTCCTTGCAGTCCAAGGGACTCTCAAGAGTCTTCTCCAACACCACAGTTCAAAAGCATCATCAATTTTTGAGTGCTCAGCTTTCTTCACAGTCCAACTCTCTCATCCACACATGACCAGAGGAAAAACCATAGCCTTGACTAGACGGACCTTTGTTGGCAAAGTGATGTCTCTGCTTTTGAATATGCTATCTAGGTTGGTCATAACTTTCCTTCCAAGGAGTAAGTGTTTTTTAATTTCATGGCTGCAATCACCACCTGCAGTGATTTTGGAGCTCAAAAAAGTAAAGTCTGACACTGTTTCCACTGGTTCCCCATCTATTTCCCATGAAGTGATGGGACCAGATGCCATGATCTTCGTTTTCTGAATGTTGAGCTTTAAGCCAACTTTTACACTCTCCTCTTTCACTTTCATCAAGAGGCTTTTTAGTTCCTCTTCACTTTCTGCCATAAGGGTGGTGTCATCTGCATATCTGAGGTTATTGATATTTCTCCCAGCAATCTTGATTCCAGCTTGTGCTTCTTCCAGTCCAGCGTTTCTCATGATGTACTCTGCATAAAAGTTAAATAAACAGGGTGACAATATACAGCTTTGACGTACTCCTTTTCCAACCAGTCTGTTGTTCCATGTCCAGTTCTAACTATTGCTTCTTGACTTGTATACAAATTTCTCAAGAGGCAGGTCAGGTGGTCTGGTATTTCCATGTCTTTCAGAACTTTCCACAGTTTATTGTGATCCATGCAGTCAAAGGCTTTGGCATAGTCAATAAAGCAGAAATAGATGTTTTTCTGGAACTCTCTTGCTTTTTCGATGATCCAGTGGATGCTGGCAACTTGATCTCTGGTTCCTCTGCCTTTTCTAAATCCAGCTTGAACATCAGGAAGTTCACAGTTCACGTATTGCTGAAGCCTGGCTTGGAGAATTTTGAGCATTACTTTACTAGCGTGTGAGATGAGTCAATTGTGTGGTAGTTTGAGCATTCTGTGGCATTGCCTTTCTTTGGGATTGGGATGAAAACTGACCTTTTCCAGTCCTGTGGCCACTACTGAGTTTTCCAAATTTGCTGGCATATTGAGTGCAGCACTTTCATAGCATCATCTTTCAGGATTTGAACTAGCTCAACCGGAATTCCATCACCTCCACTAGCTGTGTTCATAGTGATGCTTTCTAATGTCCACTTGACTTCACATTCCAGGATGTCTGGCTCTAGGTGAGTGATCACACCATTGTGATTATCTTGGTCCTGAAGATCTTTTTTGTACAGTTCTTCTGTGTATTCTTTCCACCTCTTCTTAATATCTTCTGCTTCTGTCAGGTCCATACCATTTCTGTCCTTTATTGAGCCCACCTCTGCATGAAACGTTCCCTTGGTATCTCTGATTTTCTTGAAGAGATCTCTAGTCTTTACCATTCTGTTGTTTTCCTCTATTTTAGGAAATAGATAAATTTCTTGGCTGTATTCAACTATCTCTCTGGAATGGAAGAAAGCCAAGTATCCACTACCCCTTTTATATTTTCTAGTGTTTTAAAAATTACTTCCAGTGAGTAAACAGTTTGTGCAGGGGGAGGGGAGGGATGTTTGGTTTTGTTTTTTGGGTTTTTAAGAGTTGTGGAATCTTAAGTTTCCCCAACCAGGGATCGAACCTGGATACTCAGCGGTGAAAGTAGTCTTAACTACAGAATTACAAGGGAATTCCCACCAGTTTGTGCTTTAATCTTTTAAATCATTTTTACTACTGTTATGCTAACAGCAACCCTTCAAAAATGGTAGCTCTAGCTTTAAAAAAATAAAGTTGACTGCAGTCAGTCTAAAAGAGTCTTTAATAATAATAGTAGTAATAGCAACAGCTAGTTAATTACTGAGTAACTGCTGTGTTGAGCATTGCCTTACATGTTAATATTAAGCTAACATAAAGGTATTATTGTCCCATTTGACAGGCAAGGAAACTGAAGCACAAAGAAATCAGACAATTTGCACAAGTGAGTAGCAGAGTCAAATTCAAACCCAAGAGTCTAAACATCCAGTCCTGGCTCACTTGTCTGTAGATGTTAGTTAGCAGAAGGTTTACACTTTGAATAATGCTTAGAAATAGTCACTTTCACGTTTCACTTTCATGCATTGGAGAAGGAAATGGCAACCCACTCCAGTGTTCTTGCCTGGAGAATCCCAGGGACAGGGGAGCCTGGTGAGCTTCCGTCTATGGGGTCGCACAGAGTCGGACACGACTGAAGTGACTTAGCAGCGGCAGAAATAGTCAAGCAAACTTGGAAATGTAAAAATCTTTTCATTAAACACAAATTAGAACTGAGACAAAAGTTTGTGTTTGATAAAATTCAGTCATGAATTTGTTTGAGAGAGAAAGGGAGTGTCTCCTAATGAGCAGAAATGCAATGCCATCCCACACAGGTTTGTTCACTTGACTAGTTTAAGAAGATGAGGGAAAGGTGAGGGTGGCTAACAAAATCCAGCCCTGAAACCATGACACCTGAGGGTAGATGAGTAACTCAAGTTAACTCTGAAAGGAAGGGCTAGACAGCCTTCAGGGCTCTCCTCCCCAACCAGTTTGAATCTTGACACATCAAAGACAAAAGCTTGGCAAGCAAAGGAAACTGGTAGAAGCTGATAAAAATTGAAAGAAAAATAGCAGGAGGTAAGAATACTAGTACTGTAATTACCTGGTACAATGGGATATCTCCTCTCAAAATGAAAGCTGCAAAGGTTCTGTTTTGGCTTCCCTTTAGTGAGCAAATCAGTTTCTGGGGGCTGATTCAAGGTGAAAGGCAGGACACAAATTTCTCAGGATGATTGGAACAGTATCAGGATACTTTTGTGGGAGTTCTCTTACAGAATTAAGTTCTGCAACAATGTGCAGATGTTTAAGTTTTATTATCAATATGGTTCATGTTCTCAGACTATACAAAAAGCATATGCAAAAGTTTTGATAATAAAAAGAGCAAGATTCAAGACACAGTAGTTGTTTATATCTATAAAAACTTTTATGTCTATAGGAAGCTGAATACTAAAGTAAATTAACACAAAATAAACATGTAATGTAATATAAAAACAGGAGTTAACTGAGGTCGTTAATGCCAGTTAAATGGCAAATGATCCATTACAAACCATGTTTAAACATGTGTCAATTAAATATGAGCAGACAGCCTTGCAATTCAGATTTAAAGATTTACTTCTTCCATATTCATGTATTGTCTTTTGGGGAACACTCACTCTGAATTAAAAACCTTTCTTTACACTCTATATACAAACACTAAATAAGATTTTGCCAGTTAAACTTTATCAAGGGCAGGAGATATTTCATTGATTTTAGAAAGGGACAATCCAAAAACTATCAATTTTGAATAATTTTAGCAATTTTTACAGAACCACACCACAATATTCTCACTTCTCTTTGCTCTTCTTTCCTTCAAAGACTGCTATCAATAAAATATGTTATGGGGTGCTCTTAACAGCAACAGCCTGACTCTCAAAATGTTTAAAATACATTGATGCTTTCTTTCCCTAAGACCTTTTTTAAGAAATAAAGCAATGTTTATAATCTACTGTGTTCATTTGGAAATGAAAGTCTTTCCTTGCAAAAGGAGTCAGTCTCTGAAACACACTCTGTTTCTTTATGAGCTAAAATTTCCAACTTCTTTCCAGATCTGTGTTGAAGCTTCACGCACAAGAGCTTCTATGGGGCACCTGCACCACCTGCTGCTTCATTCCCTGAAACTTTCTCCAAAGAATTCAGGGAGAGCTGCTTTTCCTCACTTTACTTTCCAGTAACATGAAATCATCGGGGAAGGCAATGGCACCCCACCCCAGTACTTCTGCCTGGAAAATCCCATGGACGGAGGAGCCTGGTAGGCCCCAGTCCGTAGGGTCGCTAAGAGTTGGACACGACTGAGCGACTTCACTTTCACTTTTCACTTTCATGCATTGGAGAAGGAAATGGCAACCCACTCCAGTGTTCTTGCCTGGAGAATCCCAGGGACAGGGGAGCCTGGTGAGCTTCCGTCTATGGGGTCGCACAGAGTCGGACACGACTGAAGCGACTTAGCAGCAGCAGCAACATGAAATCATTATGACACAACCTAGAGAATTCCTAAAATGCCAGCAGACACCAAACAGGTCCAAACAGATCCAAATTCCAATTTGGAAAATAACTGTTTTGAGCATTTTTCATTTATCCAGAACTTCCCTTCTTCCACAGTCCTGTTCAGGTACCTTTAAAAGTGCAGAGTCAGAGTCCTTTGGGACAAAAGTAAGAATCTTAAAATTGTATTTTGAGAGAAGATTCAAGTGGAAATTTGAAAAGACACAAAAGAAGGTTGAGACACAAAAAAGCCTGAGTTTTGGGATGGTTAAGCTAATGGGCCCATCTCCCATGGCTTCCTCCTAGTTCTGGAGCGAGGCCATACTGTAGCACTGCCAGGCTACATGCTACACGTTTTCCTGTCTCTAAGCTTTTGCTCTGACACATCACAAAGAGACAGCCTGCCAACTGCCAGCTGCTCTCTGCCCTCCTCCCAAATCCAACCAATACCTCGTCTGCAACCATATGAGAGATGCCTGGCCAAAACCTCACCCTTCCTGAATTCCTGACCCAAAGAAACAGTGAGGGATAATAAAATGGCTGCTTTAATAAAATGAGGTTTTTGGGGGATTTGTTAATTGAAAGAATATTATATTACCAACAACATATGCTGATATAAAAGCAAAAGGACAAATGAGAAACAATTTAGAGAGAAGGAAGGCCAATCCTAAACATCTGAGGGGCACAAGAAGTAGGCTATTAATAAAGAACAAGCCAGGATAGCCTGCACAACCTGGAAAAGTCGAGAACTGGGATCAAGCTAAAACCAAGGTAATTAATTGAAAGTCCGTAAAACCAAAGCATCAAGCCATTACATAGCATCCCCATTAGATAAGGGAGAGTGTCTGTAGACGTGGAACAAGAAATGTTCAGGGCTCCCAGGAAGGAGACAGCCTAGGAGATGGCAACATGCTGGAATGAAATAAGTACTGAACATTAAGACCTGAACCCTTTCCCTAATCCAGCTCCAGAACGTCAGCATCCAAGTGTTAAGTATCACTCACCATCTCTCCAAGCAGAAGACTACAGGTACCTCCCCAGAAAAAATCAACTATGAATGCCAGGGAAAAAAACTTTCACACATGAACCTGAGAAGTCCCCAGGGAGAAAGCTGGCTGACAACAAGGTGGCCCAAAGCAACGCCTGTCAGTCCACAAGTCCAGCTCACATGAGAGCTTCCCATTAGCAGTTCAAATATGAACACTATTGAGTGAAGCCTCTGGCGTAAGAGACATTATTAAAAAAAAGAAGAAGAATTCAGAAGAAACAGAGACAATACAAGGAATGGAAGAAACTTTTTTTAAAAAATAGCATTCTGTTTCAAAGAGGAATAAAAAGATATTGCACCCATGAAATAAAGAATGCTATAAAAAGATACAAAGTATAAACACCTTGAAATAAAAATATAAAAAATAATAATCAGGTTGTAAGTAAAGTCAATGTTACCACTTAGAAAACAATAAAGAAATGGAAAAATCAGTAGAAGAAAGAAAAAATCAATCTAGTTTCCAAATCCAACAAACAGGCATTTCAGAAACAGCTAAAGGGAGAGAAAGAAATCATCAAATAAATCTCATAATTGCCCAGAAATGAAGACTAGTAGAAACTCAGTGTCCAGCACAGTGAAGAACAATAAAAATCCAAAGAAACATACTTTGTTATTTCAGAACATGGGTGAAAATCCTATAGCGCCTAGAAGGTAAGGGGGAGTAGGAACACATTAAGAAAGGACCACTCATCAAAATAGCACTGAATTTCTCAATAGCAACACAAAATGTGTGAAGGCAATATATCAAAAGTTAGGTTTTATTTTTTAATTCTTAGAGAAAATTATATACCATTCCTAGATTATTTTTGATTGGAGAAGGAAATGGCAACCCACTCCAGTTTTCTTGCCTGGAAAATCCCAGGGACAGAGGAGCCTAGTTGGCTGCCGTCTATGGGGTCACACAGAGTCGGACACGACTGAAGTGACTTAGCAGCAGCCGCAGCAGCCTAGCCAAACAATTTAAATGTGAGGGTGTACCAAAGGTAACTTAAAAAAACGAAGTCCAAAAGTTCTACCTCCCAAGCACACTTTCTCATGAAGCTACTGAAGACTGTGAACAATCAAGTAAGTGATTCATGAAACAGAAGATCCATATATAAGAGGCTAAGAGAAGAGTCAGAAAAATAAAGAAGGGAAATCCCAGGAGACAGCTGTGTACATCTAAAAGTAACAACCACTTCCAACTGGGACAGGAGACTGAAAATTCTAAGTCTCTTGGGAGGAAAACAAATGGCATTGCAAAAAAAGTATCTGGGACTATCTTGGTGGCACAATGGATGAGAACTCGCTTGCCAATGCAGGGGACACAGGTTCGATCCCCAGTCCAGGAAGATTCCACATGCCTCAGAGCAACTAGCCTGTGGGCCACAACTATCGAAGCCTGCTCACCCTAGAGCCTGTGCTCCAGAGCAAGAGGAGCCACCACAGTGAGCAGCCCGCGCACCACCAAACAGTAGCCCCTGCTCACTGCAACTAGGGAAAGCCTGTGCAAAAGTAACTAACACCCAGTGCAATCAGAAATTTAAAAATAAATAAATAAATAATATGTTTTTTAAAAAATTATCTGACAGGTACGACAGTACAGAAAACTGTCTTAGGGCTGAGCTGCTGGAGTATGAGGAAAGATCTAGTTGAATGTTCAAAGAAAACAAACCATGAGGAAAAAATGAGGCAAATTTTAACTCCAGGCAAAACTAAAAGTCATCCAAGAAAGTGTAATTATAGTATAGAATACTATTTATCTTAATATGGGCAGTACTTTAAAAGAAACAATAATGAAAACAGTAACATTAGCTTAACCAAAAGTCAAGATATAATTACACTGGGAGGGTGATGAAGAGTGGGAAAGAGAGGGTGTAAAGCAATCTATAATCGTTACCTACTCAAAGATCATTAAAAGATACCAAATTGAAGAATTTGAAAAATAACATATATTAACGATTGTATGAATATGAATTTAAGGATATATAGACATATAAATTTTCCAAAGAAAAGAGTTTTGTTTGACTTTTTAATGTCACCCATGAGTTATACTTTTCTAAATTTGGTCTATTTTTGAAAACTGAAAAAGGGACAGATATGTGCCTTTAACTCAGTTTTCTCACGTTTAATTCTATACACTAGACATGAAGAAAGGCAAACACTGTCCATTTCCTAATTTCAGTTAACTAGGCCATTAACGACCTCCTCTTACCCACTTCTGTTTTTGTTCAGTTCCCCAGTCGTGTCTGACTCTGTGATCCCACGGACTGCAACATGCAAGGCCTCCCTGTCCCTCACCATCTCCCGAAGTTTGCTTAAGTTCACATCCATGGAGTCCCTGCTTTTACCACCCCTCAATAAAACCAAACTCAACCAAGACAAAATTCACCCACCCTGCACATCCATAGGTAAAGTGTGTGTGAGGGTGATCTTAAGAGCCGTATGGGTCCTCACAGTCAGGACAGCACAGGCATCATACACAGGGTTACGCAGGAGAGGATGCTTGCTAGAAGTCTCAAGATATTAGACACCTTTTGATTTTTCTGCTGAGTCATGAATTAAAAACAAGCACAATGGCTTCACTCAACTGCCAGGATGACAGAGTTCTATACCAAAATACAAATATCAAGGTAAATACTGAGTAGATTTACCATGAAATTGTTTCTTCCAGTGAATGAATATGATTTAAATTCTGAGATCCTGCCTTAAAAAATGAAAGGAATTTTCTCCAAAACCATCAACCAAGATCTATGCACTACTTTACAAGTTGAAGTCTCTTCAGTGCTTCAAGCTAAAATCTCAGCTACTGGCATATGGAAAATTACTGCCCCCTCTGCCATGTGCAGGTTCCACACTGCTGCACAGGGCAGGCCCTCTCCACCGTCTGAAAGGGTTCCCTCAGCTGCACAGTGACCCTCACGGGGACTCCTCCAGAGTCTCAGACAACAGCAGAGTTCATTCCACAGCACCACTGCAGGGAGTGTCTCTGCCAGTCAACTGGACACCCCCTCAAGGGAAGGAACCATGAATTCCACCCCAATAATCAGCACTGTGCCTGGCACATAAAAAGGAGCTCTATTCTTTCCCAGATATACTAGTCAAGTTACAACACTATAATTATGGATCTAAGCATTATAAGACATTTTGATGAACGTTTAATGAGAAATACTAAACTTTTACAGATAGTTTCTTTAGAGTCCTTTAACTTGGGTGATTAAAAAAAAAAAAGAAGAAAGAGAAGCTACATTGCATTCAGCATGTAAAAGGAAGAACCAACTGACTAAAAATAATCCATGTGTGTATTTCATGCAAATCTCTAAAGTTCCTGGACCATTACCAAACTCAAATTCAGGTAGAACAAGGAGCAATTTCTAATACCCTCAGCAGCAAAGCAAATGAGTAGCAGCGTCCTGGCCTCCTACACCTGTCAGTGGGCTGGGCAGTTTCTTCCCGTGGCAGGACATGGAGAGTATACAGCTGAGTCAGTTTGTCCAACAGCATATTCTGTATAAGGGAAACAGGATTCATGGGAACTTGACCTAGAAAGGATGAAAGTTTTCCACTAGGCATTTCAGAGGGCTTCCCTTGTGGCTCAGCTGGGTAAAGAATCTGCCTGCAATGTGGGAGACCTGGGTTTGATCCCTGGGTTGGGAAGATCCCCTGGAGAAGAGAAAGGCTATCCACTCCAGTATTCTGGCCTGGAAAATTTCATGGGCTGCATAGTCCATGGGGTCGCAAAGAGTTAGACACAACTGAGTGACTTTCACTAATAGGCATTTCAGCAGTTACTTTAGATGTGCATTTTATCATAACATAATACGATATATAATTATCTCTGAAAAGTTGGGATCTCTTAATCAAGAATTTTCAAATGATATTCTAAGCAGATAAATATGGAAACAGTATTGACAGAACTACAAAAGTAAAATTTTAAAATCACAATCAGGTAATATCATTAACACTACTAGCTTTCAGGATTATTCATTTTACAAACTAAGACATAAGCACTGCTAAGTCACTTCAGTCGTGTCCGACTCTGTGTGACCCCATAGACGGCAGCCCACCAGGCTCCGCCGTCCCTGGGATTCTCCAGGCAAGAACACTGGAGTGGGTTGCCATTTCCTTCTCCAATGCACGAAAGTGAAAAGTGAAAGTGAAGTCGCTCAGTCGTGCCCGACTCTTAGCGACCTCATGGACTGCAGCCTACCAGGCTCCTCCGTCCATGTGATTTTCCAGGCAAGAGTACTGGAGTGGGGTGCCATTGCCTTCTCCGAGACATAAGCACTGAAGGCATTTAAATCTTTCATTCATTAAGCTATTCAACAGCAAAAAAAAAAAAAAAAAAAAAGGTTTACTTTTAACTTAAAAATGTAAATGTACTATTATGTACATTTGAGTCAGCTGCCATCTGCATAAAAAATGGAGAGAAATTTGGAGAAAATAGAATAACAGTTTGATTCTACTATTATAAGAAAGTCTGAAAAAAATGTGTAGCTGGAAAAAATAATATATTGCATTTAAATATATCCTACTGGAGGGTAGAACTTATGATTCTCCAAAGGAAATGGTTCTTTTCTAAATTAACAAAACTCTCAAATTCTTTTTTGAATTATATTAATGAAAATACTCCTACCAAGGAAGTAAACAGGATTTTAAGTACAGATCCATCTAATAAAGTAGCACAGTGAAAATAACTTTTTACATAATGACATACAACAGTCTTTAATATTTGTATTGCAGAAGAATGAAAATTTTTCATGGTGAAGAACTGGGTAGAACATACTATATGCTGGGACGTTGGTGTTTCTTTAAAAACAACACTAAAATGATGTCTAGCACAAGTTTACTCAGTAAAACTCAAAGACAATAGCAAAATTTATGGAAGAAATAATATTCTCTCAGTATTAGTTTTGAGGGAGAAAATGGCTGAAAAGTTCCAAATTTGACGAACTGTAAACACACAGATTCAAAATAGTCAATGAACTCCAAGCAAAAGACAAATAAAACTACAGCCACAGAGTTATACCTATGACTACAGTCATGCCATGATCAAACTGCCTAAACCCAGTTGATAATCTTAAGGGGGTTGGGCGGTGGGAACGACAGGGGACACACACACACACACACCCCACATCCACATGTTATGTAAAGAACAAGATAGAAAGGAAGCCAGAAGACAACAAGGAATATCTACAGAGTACTGAAAGAAAAATACTGTCAAACCAGAATTCTATATTCAGTGAAAATATCTATCAAAAATGAATCAATCATACACTTCACACATAAACTACAAGTTATTTTAAAAATGATAAACTGAACTTCAATAAAATTAAAGGCCCTGGGGGAGGGAGTCTTCAAAAGATACCTTTAAGAAAGTAAAAGGATAAACCACAGACTGTCAGAAAATATCTACCAGTTATATCTGATAGAGATGATATATCTGATAGCCAGGATATATAAAGAATTCAAAAACTCAGTAAGACAAAATAAATTCAATTTAAAAATGACAAAAGATTTGAATAGACAATTTCCCTAAAGAAGGTATACAAATGGTCAATGCCACATAACAAGAGGTCCAATATCCTTAGCAATTAGGGAAACACACCCCAGTCACAAGAACAGCTACAAAGAAGAGAAAGCAAATACTCGTTGGTGAGGATGTGAAGAAGAATGCTGCTGGCAGAAATGTAAAATGGTATACAGCTACTTTGGAAACCAGCTTAGCACTTTCTTACATTGTTAAAACAGAAATTTACCACACAACCTAACAAAATTCCACTAGTAGGTAACTACCCAAGAGAAATGAAAACATTATGTCTACCGAAAGACTCACACATGACTGTTCCTTGCAGAGGTATTCATAATAACCAAAAAGTGCTCCCCTGTCCATGGGGATTCTCCAGGCAAGAATACTGGAGTGAGTTGCCATGCCCTCCCTCCAGGGGATCTTCCCAACCCAGGGATTGAACTCAGGTCTCCTGCATTGCAGGTGAATTCTTTACCATCTGAGCCACCAGGGAAGCCCAAATATCCATCAAATGGAGGGTAAATAAAATGTTTAAGTAGGTAATTAAACCTACGACAATAATAGCAAAAAAGCCCAAGGAGAGAAAACAGTTCCTACAGTACCTGTGAAGTGGTATAATAAAAGTTGAACATAGGCTGTGATAAGTAAAAATGTATATTTGAAACCCTGAGGCTGCTACTAAAACAACACAACAAATCACAGCCAATAAATTCTATGTTCCAGGTGAAGCTACCCACTGAGTTATAACAAACCTGCCAATATCTAACAAAAGGTAAACCAAGAGATTTTTATACATACTTTCATTTGGCTTTTTAGTTATCTGAATCTCACTGACATAATGTTTTGTGTGAAGATGGCAGAGAATAGTATTGGAGGTCATTTTCTATTCTGTCTCTTTATGTTTTCAAGGAACAATGTAACCTTTACCCTCTCCAATCTTAGACAAAATTGCAACACTTTGCACTCTACTGCCACATAATTAGCCTTCCAGGCACATTAACCAAACAAGATTATCTGCTATAACACTATTTGATAATCATAATTCAACAAGATTTAAAATAAGGTATGCTGCAGAAAGAAGAGTCAATAAAGCTTTCCTTGTGAGGAAATAAGAAAGTATGAGTAATGACTGTAGCACTCTTATGGCTTCGATATTACAAGGTTTATAAAGGCAAAGCTCCTAGCAGTTTTACATGCTTTAAATCCCTGAACTGTAGTCAATATGAACTTGTTTAGACTGCACATCTTAATTTAGAGTATTAAAAGTAAAACGTTCATAGACACCTTTGAAATATATCCACACTGAAAACTAAAAATTCAAAACTACATTATAGTTTTACTTCACTCCTCCCCATCCTCTCTGGGGTTTTTTGGTCCTAAAATCTGAACACTGTCAGTCCCAGAATGAATAATTTTTTCAAGTCAGGTGCCCTTTGGGAAATCACATCTAACGTAGTCAAACAAGATGTTGTAGAAAGATGTTCCATAAGGAAAACTTAAAACAAAATCTGTTTAAGCCATATAAAAACTAACCAGAATAGCCAGGAAGTTTCAGAGTTGGAAATAAAACAAAAGCACACAGACCACAGCACGTTTTCATAATAACCACAAATAAA
Organism: Tragelaphus eurycerus; assembly: GCA_935064755.1. Classification (NCBI taxonomy): domain Eukaryota; kingdom Metazoa; phylum Chordata; class Mammalia; order Artiodactyla; family Bovidae; genus Tragelaphus; species Tragelaphus eurycerus. The sequence continues at coordinate 15,946,007 of CAKXYN010000039.1, read as the reverse complement.
TTTCTCAATATTTTCTTTTCTATTCATAATCACAGTAAAGAATTGTCACTAAATGGTCATGAAAGAATTTTTAAATAAATCTGATGTTACTTAACTATTGAGATAAATTAGTAAATCAAGCCAAACCAAAAATAAGTATGTTCATGGGGACAGCAGGCACATTCATTCAAGGAATGGTTTTGGAGAGCTAAAAATATAAATGGAATATTCTTTTATTAATTTCATGTGCTTCTAACTTTTTTAATAGTGGGAATTCTGTGATGCTTAAAAATCAATAATAAAAACTGGTTTCAGTGCATAAAAGTAAAAATATATATTCAGGAAGATGAGCAACTTAAGACACTCACTAATAAAATAAGCCTACATATCCTGTTAAAATGCATTTAAAGTAATTTAAAGGAAACAATTAAAGCACGGAATTTGAGAACCAGAACGGATATTAAAACTCATTTAGTTGTCTCTTTATTAAATGAACTTATAAACCACATTCACTTTCACCAGCACTGCTCAAAAGAACTTGCTGTGACAGGGAAACGTTCTATACTCTGTGCTGTCCAATATGACAGCCACTAACCACATGTACTCACTTAACTTTAAATTCATTAAATAAAGTTTCAAATTTAGCTCCTCAGTTGTGCTAGTCACACTTCAACTGCTCAATAGCCACTCATGCCCAAAGGCTACTTGCAGCACAGCACACCTGAGACTAACATTTCTCACTTATCCAATATGTAATGTGAGACTACAATAACACGGTTCGAATAGGTGCCAACCAATAAACTATGACTTATTTCTAAGATTTTTCCGTTTATTTCCTTCAAAAGAATCAAAATACAAAAAAAAAAAATCCTGAATTTAAAGTGTCCTCTTAACAGAATTTTTTTAAACTAGAATTCCTAGGATAACCTTTTTTGGTGGTTCTGTTACAACACTGTTTACTTCAAAGAGAAGTATCTCTGCTGCTGCTACTGCTGCTAAGTCACTTAAATCGTGTCCGATTCTGTGCGACGCCACAGACGGCAGCCCACCAGGCTCCCCCATCCCCGGGATTCTCCAGGCAAGAACACTGGAGTGGGTTGCCATTTCCTTCTCCAATGCATGAAAGTGAAAAGTGAAAGTGAAGTCATTCAGTCGTGTCTGACCCTCAGTGACCCCATGGACTGCAGCCTACCAGGCTCCTCCGTCCGTGGGATTTTCCAGGCAAGAGTACTGGAGTGGGGTGTCACTGCCTTTTCCGAAGTATCTCTGAACCACAGTCAATTCCATGTCTGAGTTCCATAGGTTCCTTTGGAAAGATTCAGTCGCATTATGAACATGAAGAGACTTCTGTAATTCAATTGCTCACCTGAGTCCTAAATGATTGCTAAGGAGAGAACAAGGGTCTCCCTGAAAAGATGTTACAGACAGCCTCCTATGTTAACAAGCTTCATGGCTAAGTTTCTCAGACTAGGGGACTGATTTCAAACTACGGTACTCAAGTTTAGTCTTACCTGCTTACTAAATGTTCATCCTTCACTGTTACTAAGGAAACTAAGTTACTAAGATTACTAAGGAAAAATTCTTAATAATGTAGATCTGTACTCAGAGAGACAAAGGGGAGGGCAGTAGGTGAAATAGACAGCTCACTGCCACCCCTAACTCACTGGGCTGACACTGAGCAAACCACCAGGCTCCCAGGGGCCTTCAGTTGCCCCACCACCACCGTGACCCCCCATCTACGAAATAAAGTTACCAGCCTAGGCCATTTACTTCTTACTTTTGGTTGTCAATCCCTCAGAGGTGCTAAGTGCTCAAGAAAATTTGAACTTCTATTGTTGACTTCGTAGATACAAGCTAAAATTCCTTCTAGAATTTCCAATCTTATAATTTTTACTTAGGAGTTCTTACTCACCTGTCAAGTAAAAATTTTTTCAAAAATTATCTTGGGCTTTTGAACTGTTACTCTTCAAAAACTGTTAAAAGTTCAGGACTCTACAAATTAAGGACTGTAAATCATTCCCAATCCACTCCCTTGCTGAGGTAGGTCCCCAAGATGCCCAGACCCTGATGTATGTACCTTCAATAGTCCTCTCCCCAAGAGCACAGAAGAGGCCTGTGAATATGTTGGGATATTAAACCCATGATTAAGTCACATTATATAGCAAGGTCAGACTTTGCAGATAAAATTGAGGTTACTATTCAATTGACTTTGAGTTAATTAAAAGGGAGGTTATCTTGGGTGGGCCTGATCTAATCAGGGGAGCCCTTTTAACAGGGTCAGATAGACTTCCTCCAGCTGTCCTTGAAAAAGCTAGCTGCCATTAAGTTTTACAGCTGTAAGGAAGATCAATTCTGCCAACAACCACAGGAGCTTAAAGGAGAACCCCATGCCTTAGATGATACCCTGGCCCTAACTGATGTCCTGAGCAGAGGACTGAAGAGGTTTTTTCTCTGGATACACACACACACTTTGCTCAGTAACTCTGTTACATGATGCTATATGTTACTATCCCCATTTTAAAGATAAGAAGCTTGAGGCTAAGTGACATGGGAATAAAGTCCTAAAGGAAGAAGGACTCTTAGCTCTTTGCATTAGGTAGCTCATACAATCTTCTATCAATAAGTATAGGAGATTCATTTTACTGAAGACATGGCAGTTTCAAAGAAGTTACAATTTTTTTAAGATCACAAGTAAGTAAAAGCAATCAAGAATGTCTGAATTCAATCTATTTGAATCCTAAGCCCAAGGCCATCCCAAATTTGTTTTTACTCTATGATAATTACTCTTATTAATAATTAGAAATAAATTTCCAGGAATGTCATCTACAGTGAATTTTAGGACACACAAGGATGAATGAGAACACAGTAGTCTGTCATTTATATGTATGCCTAGCATCAAAGTTTCCCTGGCTAAGGAAACCAGTAGCAAGAGAGGAAAATCAGCACCCAGAGAAAATTAGCCATCCACACTTTGACACTAGGGTAAAATTACGTTTCTCCACTAGAGATTCAGGAATAGGCAGGATGGTCAATACAAGGCCGAGAGAGAACCCAGTAACTGCCCAGCAACTGACAGGCAGGCAGTATTGAGCAAGACACAAACACACTTCATGACACTCGGGGAACCAAAGCAAAATCTGAGGCAGCTGAAGGCAAAAGGTACCCAAATTGTTCTATCATGTCAGTAAGAACAGAGAGAAAAAGAGAGAGAAGTACAACAATACAGGAGGACTGCTGCTGCTGCTGCTGCTAAGTCGCTTCAGTCGTGTCAGACTCTGTGCAACCCCATAGACGGCAGCCCACTAGGCTCCTCTGTCCCTGAGATTCTCCAGGCAAGAACACTGGAGTGGGTTGCCATTTCCTTCTCCAATGCATGAAAGTGAAAAGTGAAAGGGAAGTCGCTCAGTCGTGCCTGACTCTTAGCGACCCCATGGACTGTAGCCTACCAGGCTCCTCTGTCCATGGGATTTTCCAGGTAAGAGTACTGGAGTGGGGTGCCATTGCCTTTTCCGACAGGAGGACTACAGGACATTAAATAATGTTTCACCACTACCTACAAGCAGTTGTTCTGTAACTAAGGATCTCTCTTTTCAATGTTGTTTACTAATCACAAAACTTTGGCAGTATTTATGAAATGGGATTAAAATAGTTTAGAACAAATTGCTAATATTTTAAAATTTAAAACATCATAGCAGACTTACTAAGCAATCTTGATTAAAATTGTAAAGTACATTTTGAGTGTTAAAGAATGAAATGTCACACGTTTTTTAAAATGTAAAACCAAAAGTAATGTTCCAAAAATTCAGAGCCTTTATTCACAGTAATTAAATACAAAATTCTACATAACATCTACATTCTATGGTTCACTAATTGACACTAAAAAGTTAAACATTAATTTTCTTTACAAAATCTGAATTGCTTTAACCTAGAATTGGTTTGTCTTGTACCAGCCAACTCAAAAAAGCATTATAGAATAAAAAGTAAGCAGGATAGAAAAAAAACTAAATTGAAGTTATTGAGCCTTCTAAGTTATTAGACACTGTTTTCTTCCTTAGAAAATCAGGATATAATAATGATGTATGCTTTTAGCTATTTCAATAAATGTTCTAGTATTCAAGTTGCTCTAGCCACACAAAGCTCACATATATTAATTCAGATTTCTATACTTAAGAGATTAATAGCTATAAAACTAGTACCACTGGAATAAGGTTGAATAATTCAGTTCCCTCAACTGGAGAATCCCATAGAGGAGACTGGCAGGCTATAGTTCATAGGGTCACAAAGAGTCAGACATGACTGAAGCGACTTAGTACAGATCAGATCAGATCAGATCAGTCACTCAGTCGTGTCCGACTCTTTGCGACCCCATGAACCGCAGCACGCCAGGCCTCCCTGTCCATCACCAGCTCCCGGAGGTCACTCAGACTCGCATCCATCGAGTCAGTGATGCCATCCAGCCATCTCATCCTCTGTCGTCCCCTTCTCCTCCTGCCCTCAATCCCTCCCAGCGTCAGAGTCTTCTCCAATGAGTCAACTCTTCTCATGAGGTGGCCAAAATACTGGAGTTTCAGCTTTAGCATCATTCCTTCTAAAGAAATTCCAGGATTGATCTCCTTCAAAATGGACTGGTTGGATCTTCTTGCAGTCCAAGGGACTCTCAAGAGTCTTCTCCAACACCACAGTTCAAAAGCATCAATTCTTCGGCTCTCAGCCTTCTTCACAGTCCAGCTCTCACATCCATACATGACCACAGGAAAGACCATAGCCTTGACTAGGCGAACCTTTGTTGGCAAAGTAATGTCTCTGCTTTTGAATATGCTATCTAGGTTGGTCATAACTTTCCTTCCAAGGAGTAAGCGTCTTTTAATTTCATGGCTGCAGTCACCATCTGCAGTGATTTTGGAGCCCAGAAAAACAAAGTCTGACACTGTTTCCACTGTTTCCCCATCTATTTCCCATGCAGTGATGGGACCAGATGCCATGATCTTCGTTTTCTGAATGTTGAGCCTTAAGCCAACCTTTTCACTCTCCACTTTCATCAAGAGGCTTTTTAGCCCCTCTTCACTTTCTGCCATAAGAGTGGTGTCATCTGCATATCTGAGGTGATTGATATTTCTCCCGGCAATCTTGATTCCAACTTGTGTTTCTTCCAGTCCAGCATTTCTCATGATGTACTCTGCATATAAGTTAAATAAACATGGTGACAATATGCAGCCTTGACGTACTCCTTTTCCTATTTGGAACCAGTCTGTTGTTCCATGACCAGTTCTAACTGTTGCTTCCTGACCTGCATACAGATTTCTTAAGAGGCAGATCAGGTGGTCTGGTATTCCCATCTGTTTCAGAATTTTCCATAGTTTATTGTGATCCACACAGTCAAAGGCGTTTGTCAACGAAGCGACTTAGTACGGCAGGACACAAAGTTAACTTGGTTTTTGGTTAACTATTATACATAAAATAATTGTTGTACTATTAAGGGTCTTTAAATTTTCTTCCTGACACTCCTTTGCAATAAACGCAGAAAATTCTGGCTCATTGACTACCATGAAGTTCAGTGGCTTAAACAAAATTAATTCAAACTACACTCCTTCCTCTAGCTGGTAGTCTTAAAACATATACCAGCACTGAGGGAACGTACAGCACAATTCCAACCAGTCCAACAGTACAACTCTAACCACTATCCACCCTTGGGCTAGAATGGGATGTAATTCTAGCCTAGACCAAGAAACTTATTCTGAATAGAGATTTGCATTCATATCGAATATTTTCTGGAAAATTTTGTTCCACACAGGCACAAATAAAATCAACTGAGATATTAATAGCAGGGCATGTTTTTACTTGGTGTCTGTTCTTGAAATAATTTACAAAAAAGTTACATTTTTCAAGTTCATCTCTAAGTCAAGTTCTTTGGAAACTACAATGCATTTTCTAGAAATACACTAAATTGGAAGTTAAATTTCTCAGCTTAAGAACAATTTTAACTTATATAAACAGTACCAATGTCACCAGAAGCTAACCATCCTTCACAACAGTGCTTTCCTCTGGAGCAAAAGTCATCCAACTGCAAGGTGAGGGCCCAGCCTTCCTGTGTCTGGGTTCTTCCATTCACAAGTTGTGAGAGATCTGTTCCTATTTCTTCACACGAAGCAGCCAGCACAGAACTTTAAGCCAAAATAACCATTAACAAAAAATTAGCTACCATTAACTGAGGTGTTGTACATACATGATCTTAAGTAATCCAGACAATAATCTTGTGAAGAAAGAATTTTATTCCCATTTTCAGCAAAACAAACAGGTGAAAAGTTAAATAAATTGCTCATATCACAGGGCTAGAGAACTGGTGGTACTGAGGTTCAAATGCAGATTCAACTAACCCCAGCAGACTCCATTCTTATAACCACTCAGAGACTCCATTCGTATAACCACTTTTGAGATTAGACGTCATCCTACACTCACACTGGAAATTTATAAAAACACATACAAAACCCAAGATCAAAGGTAATCCCAATGGGGCTTCTATACCAGACAAAGTGATGGTGATGATGAAGAAGATGAGCATGAAAATGATGCAGGAAGAAGAGAAGAAATGCTTAAATTTACACTTTTCCTTCTAAAACATTATCTCCGAGGAAGAGTAACTTTCTTGCTAAGGGGCAATGAATCTTCTGCAAACGTTTCACGTCTTGGTATTATATTTTTCAGATTTCTCATCACTAATATTATCATCCTCAATTTCCCATTTTACCCTCATTTTTGTAAAACATTTGTAATGTAAGGGCAAAATGAGCAAAAACATTCAAATATTTGTTTCAATTCACAGTACTCAGTAACTAAAATTAAAATACTGGATACCAAGCAGCATTATCTATAACAGTGGTTTAACAGAGTCATTTCCAGGTGATGGACAACACCCAGGTGTGGTGTTCAAGGGTGTCTAGCTAACAACACAGGAGAGAAGGGCTCTGTGCACACTGGCAGTGCTGCATGCCAACCCAGCGGGCACAGGAAGGAACACAGGGACTGGGAAAGGTCACTAGTAACCTACCGTGCAAGAAAGGACAATCCTTGCTCCTAGGACATAATGAACAGGAAACAAATTCAGTGCCCAACAACCTACACACATGTAAATTTTGTGTATATCTACTACCAAGATTTGGGCTTCCCTGGTAGCTCAGCTGGTAAAGAATCCACCTGCAATGCAGAAGACCCCAGTTCAATTTCTGGGTTGGGAAGACCCCTAGAGAAGGGATAGGCTACCCACTCCAGGATTCTTGAATCCACCTGCAATTTGGGAGACCTAGGTCCAGTCCCTGCGTTGGGAAGATCCCCTGAGTGGGCAGCATGGCATCCCACTCCAGTATTCTTGCCTGGACAATCTCCATGAACAGAGGAGCCTGGCTGGCTACATTCATGTTGTCCCAAAGTGTCAGATATAGCACAGCACAGGATGGCACTACAAAGATTTACCTAACTGAAAGAAAAAATAAATTTTGTACCTGAGTTCCCTATTGAATGAATCAGAGTTGTTTGTGAGTCTTATTTCCACCACTGTCAAAATAACTGCAAGTCCCCTAAAGGAGGTTCACACAATATTGATGTTTCAAATACAACTGTAAGTTGATCTTCTAAGAAAAGATAATTTCAACTCACTGCTCAATTCAAACAATATTAAATACATTCAGAAAAGTCTAAAGCTTAAATTTTCACTATGATAATAACAACAAAAACACAACATATGCTTTAACCTGTAACAGCAGATTAGAAATTTTTATCTCCAATGAAATATATAAGGTAAATTAATATTACTGTATTTTAAAACAAGTAAACTTTATGCACCAATTGTACAAATATACACCCATTCTTTCCCTTTCTCTTTCTTTTATTCATCATTCAGAGAGCAGTGAAAATCAGTCAAAAAAGGGAAGCATTAGGAGGGAAAAAAAAATCCCATTTCCAAATTAATCATTGTCATTGATGACAGCTGATAAATCTTCATGACTTTTTCATACCTATTTAATGATATTTCCTATAGTGATTCTTGTCTTAATTCTATGACTGTTCTTCTCTAAAAAGTGTGTGTGTGTACCATGTACATATGCATGCATGAAACTGATTTGTATCCAGTAATGCTTATCTTCAAATGTTCAAATGAAAGGTGTATTTCAAAAAACAGCAAGAATATTGTGACTCTTTTTAAAGTCCCAAAAAGAATAGGCTTATGTATCTAAGGCTAAGGTAATAGGCTAATGATGGTTAAGATAAAATCTTTAATCAAGGCAACTTAAAAGTAGAACAACATTATTATCATTAACAAAAAGCAAATACAGTGAAAAAGGAAATGGACTAAGTTATCAAAAGAGCTAGAAAAAGAGGCTATTAAAAGTTACTTGTGTTTGTACTATAATAACTTATTCCACAAATTGAAACCACTCCTTCAAAGCATTTGCACTCTCAAAATAAGAAGACTAACAAGATTTTAAAGCCTTGGTGTATTGTGGACAGCAGTATACCAATAAGTAATAAACACACCACGCTCGTTGTGCTCTGTCACTAAGCTGTGTCCGACTCTTTGTGACGATAGCCCACCAGGCTCTGCTGTCTATGGGACTTTCCAGGCAAAAATGCTGCAGTGGGTTGCCATTTCCTCCTCCAGGGGATCTTTTGAAACCAGGAATAGAACCAGCGACTTCTACATTTCCTGCATTGGCAGGGGGATTCTTTACCACTGAGCCACCTGGGAAGCCCAATAAAATGTATACAAATAAATAATAAGATATTTGCCCACTCTAAAGTCTTAATATGAATTTCCAGTTAAGCAAGAAATCGTTAACTACAATTTGTTTGGCTATAGGTCTACCTGGTTGAATGGTATGTTAAACATATATACAAATGGAGACTTATCCCATTCACTGGAAAGAAAATGGGTAGCATATCCTAGATATCTCAGAGCGTATGAGAAGCTGTAGTCTCTCTGCTGAGGCCAGAGATACCATCCAGTTCTGCTAGTACTGTATCAGCAAGCAGTAAATAAAAGCAAAGCATGTAAATACACAGAGAATATTGCTCAGTAATTAGTACATAATAAGTATATACTACCTACATCTTAAAGACAAAATTAATTAAGTTTAATCTGAAAATTCTCAGATCATAGAAAAGATTGTTAAATTTTCACACAATCAGCAATAAACTCCAAAGTACATCTAAATATGACTTCTGGATAGTCAAGCTAACAACAAAAAAAGTTTTATTGTTCACAAATTCCCCCCAAAGATAATTAGCAAGCTATAAAGTTATGGCTGAGCGCCGAAGAATTGATGCTTTTGAACTGTGGTGTTGGAGAAGACTCTAAGGAGATCCAACCGGTCCATTCTGAAGGAGATCAGACCTGGGATTTCTTTGGAGGGAATGATGCTCAAGCTGAAACTCCAGTATTTTGGCCACCTCATGCGAAGAGTTGACTCATTGGAGAAGACTCTGATGCTGGGAGGGATTGAGGGCAGGAGGAGAAGGGGACGACAGAGGATGAGATGGCTGGATGGCATCACTGACTCGATGAATGTGAGTCTGGGTGACCTCCGAGAGCTGGTGATGGATAGGGAGGCCTGGCGTGCTGCGGTTCATGGGGTCGCAAAGAGTCGGACACAACTGAGCGACTGATCTGATCTGATCTGAAAGTTATTTCTGTTTGTATAACAAAGCTTTTGCCCTATACTGAAATTACTAAGGTTTTAAACTTATAGGTATTCTAAGCTTTTTACTACTATAAATATATACTCATGAACAGAAGTGCAAATTTTGTTTATTCCTAGTAAAACAGGGAATAATCAACAGTAATTTTTCTTAAATGACACTTGTATGCTGTTAAGAAAAATTGGATCAAAATAAACTGTGGAAAATTCTCAAAGAGATGGGAATACCAGACTACCTGACCTGCTTCTTGAGAAATCTGTATGCAGGTCAGGAAGCAACAGTTAGAACTGGACATGGAACAACAGACTGGTTCCAAATAGGAAAAGGAGTACGTCAAGTCTGTATATTGTCACCCTCTTTATTTAACTTATATGCAGAGTATATCATAAGAAATGCTGGGCTGCAAGAAGCACAAGCTGGAATCAAGATTGCTGGGAGAAATATCAGTAACCTCAGATATGCAGATGACACCATCCTTATGGCAGAAAGTGAAGAGGAACTAAAATGCCTCTTGATGAAAGTGAAAGAGGCGAGTGGAAAAAGTTGGCTTAAAGCTCAACATTCAGAAAATGAAGATCATGGCATCTGGTCCCATCACTTCATGGGAAATAAATGGAGAAACAGTGGAAACAGTGTCAGACTTTATTTTTGGGGGCTCCAAAATCACTGCAGATGGTGACTGCAGCCATGAAATTAAAAGACGCTTACTCCTTGGAAGGAAGTTATGACCAACCTAGATAGCATATTCAAAAGCAGAGACCTTACTTTGCCAACAAAGGTCTGTCTAGTCAAGGCTATGGTTTTTTCAGTAGTCATGTATGGATGTGAGAGTTGGACTGTGAAGAAAGCTGAGCGCCGAAGAATTGATGCTTTTGAACTGTGGTGTTGGAGAAGACTCTTGAGAGTCCCTAGGACTGCAAGGAGATCCAACCAGTCCATTCTAAAGGAGATCAGTCCTGGATGTTCTTTGGAAGGAATGATGCTGAAGCTGAAACTCCAATACTTCGGCTACCTCATGCAAAGAGCTGACTCACTGGAAAAGACTCTGATGCTGGGAGGTATTGGGGGTAGGAGGAGAAGGGGACGACAGAGGATGAGATGGCTGGATGGCATCACCAACTTGATGGATGTGAGTTTGAGTGAACTCCAGGAGTTGGTGATGGACAGGGAGGCCTGGTGTGCTGCAATTCATGGGGTCGCAAAGAGTTGGACACGACTGAGCGACTGAACTGAACTGAACTGAAGATAAAGTAGAAGGGAGACTGGCTAAGAAAGATAGCGACTTCAGAGAAACAGACCTCATCCAGACAAACAGAAGTGTTTGTGTGAAGGTGGAAAACACCAGTGTCATATTCTTAACAGAGACAAGCCTAGATAAAATTTAGAAAATAAACCATACTGTCACATTAAACCTATGAAAGCAGTGCTAAATTTTATTACTTTGAACCATATATTTTTTTTTTTTTTAAAGAAAAAACTCAATCATAGCTGCTCTATGCAAAAAAAAAAAAAAAGGTGGGGGCGGCGGTGGATAACTGAATTTCAAACTGCTGCTAACCAGTGTCTAACACATGGGGAACAGAATACATATGTAGATGTATAGCCAATGAAAAAATAACTATTATGAAATATTCATTTGGAAAGTAATTAAGTACAGCAATTTAAAAGCGAACCTTTCAAAACACAAAAATCATCATGCAGCTTTGAGATTAACACATCCTTATGTCCTCTGGTGCTTATTACACTTTATTTAGCACCTCATCCATGTTAATATTTTGACTGTCCATATATTTTTCAGTTCCTACAAGCTAAAATAACAAAGAACCTGAGAATGACTCTCGCCAAATATCTGAAACAAAACCTTTATAGACCACATGAACTTTAGCGAGTTTTCCTAAAATATGAAAAATAAGCCTTTCCAAATAAGAGAATCTACACTTCAACTGAGGTTAAGCTGTTCAAAGAGATGGTTTAAAAACATATCTTCTTTCTTGCAAAACCAGTAACTCCAAATTTACAATCTTTACAAGCACAGAAGCACATAAACACATACACGCAACTTTCTATGACTTGAGCACACACATGATTATGCTATTGAAAATGAATTTAAAACCATAAAGCTCACAAATAATCATATCCTAATATTCCCTACACAAAGTATCAAATCAGTCAGTCAATGGTCTTGGAATATAAACATGAAGAGATTTTTTTTTTTTGTCAGGGGAAGAAATTAGTAGGATTTTAGGCTTCACTGGCCCAAACAGACTATTAGCTTCCATTTGGCCATTAGTCAAACAAGCAGAGTGGTCTCTGAAGTATCCCCAACAAACAGCAATAAATTTTCAAAATGAGAGTTAGTGCCTGCTTTTCTCATTGGGAAGGGACCCAAAAAAGCTGATTCAGCATATACAGTACATCTGTACAAGTCTCATACTACTGATGTTACAGGGAGTCTTGACAGCTCCTACTTCTGAGGAGCCAGAGGTTGCAAGATGAGTTAATAAGGCATGCAGCTGAGTCCAAGACAAGGCCAGGCCTGGAAAGGAGAGAACGGGACACAGCAAGCCAGAAAGCAGAATCTCTATGATTCTCTGCAACACAGAAAAGATTCTGAAATAGCAACAAAAGCATGGTATGCAGGAATTTCTCATTCAAGTATTATCCATGAGAGTGTCTTCCCACATTTGACAAGCACGTGTTTATTCTGAAGACAGAGAGAAGAGAAAACTGTCTCAGAACCCAGACTTACACGATGCCTAGTTTATGCTCCAGATTATCTGTCATCCCCCTCAGATTGCTACCCTTATAAGCACATTAAAATTTTTCATTTTCAAAATAAACATGATTACAGTTTCTATAAACAAGAGGAATCTCAAATAAACACATCCAGAGAAAAAGTTTGTTTTCAGGAATTGTTTATATAACAAACTCTTCCATGGTCTTTGTTTAAAGTAGTATCTGATCATTAATAAATACCATTCAGAATTTTTATAAAATATAAATATCATTTTGAGCACTAAAGGTCAATATAAAAAAAGAAGACAGCTCAAAATTGCAATGCTTAATTATACAGTATATTTAGGTTGCATATTTTCTTAAATGTGCTCATTCATCATTCCATACGGATACTATACAATTATTTAAAATGATGGCATACAACTATATTTGATAAGAAATTATATCCAGTTTTCTAAGCAGGTTATAAGATAGCACACAGATGATAGGAACCCTGTTTTTCTAAAAAAAATTATCAATGAATGGACATCGATAAAAAAATCTAAGATACAAAAAATGGTAATCTCAACTTTATAATAAATATATTATTACTATCATCACTAACATAACCCGTAAAGCTATTTTTAAACAAAGAAAACTTCCATCACTGAACTGTAGGCTTCTTTATTTCCTGATTTAACTCTGCTGCTGCTGCTGCTGCTGCTGCTAAGTCACTTCAGTCGTGTCCGACTCTGTGCGACCCCATAGACAGCAGCCCATCAGGCTTGCCCGTCCCTGGGATTCTCCAGGCAAGAACACTGGAGTGGGTTGCCATTTCCTTCTCCAATGCATGAAGGTGAAAAGTGAAAGTGAAGTCGCTCAGTCGTGTCCGACTCTTAGAGACCCCATGGACTGCAGCCTACCAGGCTCCTCCATTCATGGGATTTTCCAGGCAAGAGTACTAGAGTGGGGTGCCATTGCCTTCTCCGTGATTTAACTCTACATTCCTTATTTGATGCAAGAATGTAACACAGTTAAAGTATAAGTAAAACAAAGAGTGATTTTTAAACATACTAAAGTAAACTGAACCTATCAAATTAAGTTATGTCAACTATAAGCTAAAGAAACTGACACAGGCACAAATTTCTGAAACACTACCTTCTAAAACTAGAAACAAAATTAAGAAACACTGAACAACATTTTACCCTGGTTTTATTTTGAAATTTTAGAAAGAACTGTTTAAAGATAATTAAGGAGGGGAAAAGGAAATTTGAAATTACTGCTGAATTGCCATTTACCCTTCCGTAGTATTTTTAAAAGAATATATATGAATATATATATACATAGAATTACTCTAGGAAGGAAATAAATCAGTATATTCATTCTTTCTAGTAAAAATAGTTGATTTATTTTTGTAAGAAAAAATACTGGCAGGCTACTTCTCCCCACCCCCACATGATGTTTCTTACTTTATTTTGGAATACACAGAAATAAATTTTCTTTTTTAAAAATGTATTCTTCAGTAAACAAAACCTCAACCATACAAGATCAGACCGAGAGCTATCCTTTAGCCTGGTGGGGCCATTTATTTCTAGTTCAAGAAACAACTAGCAAATACTAGCTGAGTATGGATTTCGCATTCAACAGGAGATAAAAGTTGTGCATACAGTGATCTTGCCCTTCACGCCTAATTTCAAGTTTTTATCAGGAGGACTCAAGGGGTGACCCTGAGAGAGGGAGCAGGAGCCGGCAAAGGGCCTGGCACATGTGCTCCTGGAGGAGCTCCAAGTCTGTCACCCTAGATGAGGACACAGGCTCAGAGGGGTGATACTTGCCAAAGGCCAACAGCCAGCAGGCAGCTGAAGGGCTGGACCTGATGCTGTGCAAAGGAAGTGACCTCGGCTTCACGTGGAAGAGCCAAAGTCACAATTTTCTAAGTCAGCATTCACCGCCTCCCAAAGGTCCTTACTGGTTACTTCATTTAACTCTCCAAAATACACACCTCAGTTGTATGGAACAGAATCACATTTTTAAAATGTGGTTTGGCTTGAGATCTGACAGCGAAAGAAAGTTGAATAAGGCTAAAAAATAGCTTAGTTCTAGATTTTGATGAAGCTCCCCAAGCCGAGAAGCTCAGCCCCAGAGGGAGCACCGACCCCAGGCCTCCCGTGCTGGGTGATGTTCTAAATTAGCAACACATCTTCACAAGAGCAGAGGGCTGTGGGGCTTCTTTCTCTGATTTCTAGGAGGGTGATTTCTTACCTTTCCTGTGAGAACTCAGCAACTTCAAATTTAGAAATCAATGTTCCATTTTACAACTATTTGTTACTCTTTAACTAGTAAAAAGGTGGCCCATTTTGCAACAATTTTGCAGAGTGGCACCCCAAACTGTATACAAGAAATCACAGTAAGCCCTCTAGACTCCCCAGTGCTCTTTTTCATAAGATGATCAGGAAATAATTCTGCTTTTTCACTGAACAAAATCACCTAAGTTCAAGCCTTAAAAAACACAGCAAAGTGTTGTATGCCTATAATTCTAAAATCCTGTAACTTGGCTAAATCCAAACCTTCTCCTAGTTTACCAGGCTCTTTCCCCCTCTACCCCGAGAGTAATTTGGGGTTCTCTCCCATTTAACAGCTGGCCTAGAAGGCAATGGCACCCCACTCCAGTACTCTTGTCTGGAAAATCCCATGGATTGAGGGCCTGGAGGGCTGTGGTCCATGGGGTTGCTAAGAGTCGGACATGACTGAGCGACTTCACTTTTCACTTTCATGCACTGGAGAAGGAAATTGCAACCCACTCCAGTGTTCTTGCCTGGAGAATCCCAGGGACAGGGGAGCCTGGTGGGCTGCCATCTATGGGGTCACACAGAGTAAGACATGACTTAAGTGACCTAGCAGCAGCAGCAGTACATAAAAATAAATGCAAAGACTAGAAGTGAAATTGTTGCTTTAATTTTTAAGGCTTTAGCCAATAGCTGCCCTATGGAAACCGTCTCAAAGGAATGTACGCCAAACCCACACAAACTAAATACAACTGCTCATAAACAAAAATAGTGCTTTTAAAGGCAACATTTTGTCAATAAAACAAAGTCTATGCATATTATTTCTTGCTGATTGAATATAATTACCAAATGAAAATATAACTTTTGCTTACTATAAATTTGGATAAATTATTTTTAAAACAATAATTCCATTATATCAATGAACAAGGGAACTTATTTACAATGAGTCAATAAAGGACATCTGTCATACAAACAGATGCCACATCACACATGTAGAAGGCCTAATTCCTCATGAGAAAACAAAAATTACTATTTTATTCTTAATCAAAGAAATTTAGGAACTGTAAAGTTAAGTGAAGTACAGCTTTTCAAAAAATCACAACAGTAGTTTAGGGTGAACATAATGTTCTTGGGTAATCAAGAAGTGCATGATCTTCAAAGACAATTCTGAATGAAAATTTAACCAGGAAACATGGGCAGCTACAGAGCAAACCAGAGAAAGAGGCGTGGTGCGCAGACTTCTCATGCACCAGTAACAATTAAAGAAGGGCCAGGGGTGGGGGCAAGAAAGTCAATAAAACTCAACTCATTCAACAAGTAGACTGTCCCTGATTTGAGAAAACGAAATGCTCTTCTAACAACCAGTCCTTTAGATCAACAAAGAGCGACCACAAGAAGAAATCATTATTTACGCTCCCTTCACCCCCATTTTAAGTTCATACCTTGGTGCTTTCTCAGCAGAAACAAAGTTTTAATAGCCAAATGCCTCATCTGTATCTGCTCAATCACTTCTCAGTCTGAACAGTGCTGTTACAGATTTCATCCACTCAACTACAAACAAAGAAAACTACAGTGGGAGAAATCTAAAACTTTAAATATTATTTCTTTATTGAGGGAATGTGAGGAAGGATCCATATTTTAAAAACTGACACTATATTTAAAATGGCTGACTGAAGATAATGTAGTTAACAACTCAACTCTACCACTGTTACACTCTTTTGAAAGACTTCTTATATCAGTAAACTACTAAAATTTTATTTAAAGTAATAAATAAGACAATACATCCACCCTTTGAAGAGGTTTTAAGAATCAAATCCTACACAGGGTAACAACTCAAATTAGGCAAGACCTGTGTCCACAAAGTGAAGAAATGGGTCATTTTCTTGCCTTTTCCTCCTTCACAGACTAAACAAAGTAATAGAATATTATACTCAACCATTAAAAAAGAACACAAGCCAAGTATTCTTATTAAAAGAATTTCATTTTTGCAGATCATCTTTCCTGTGCAAGTCTCACCAACTCATTTAATAACCTTCCCATAATCTTATTAACAGAAGTATGATAATTTTGTTATCATACTTTTGTAACCTGTCTTTGAGGTTTTGTGTTTAGTTTGAGGCATATATAAGTAGTTAATGATTCTATGTAACTAAAAATTCCAGATAAAGACCAGGCTGGAAGAAAGAGAAGGGGCTTCTTTATTTTTCCTTACGTTTCAAAGTACTTTGCTTCATTAGTGAACTAACTTCCTATCACTCCTGTCCTCATCTTCTTTTCTCCTTTGCTTTGTTAGCTGGACTACAATCACTCCTTGGTTTTAATAGAGATTTCTTAATAGAAATTACCCAGATTACTAACTTTTCCAAAAGGCAAGGGGTGAGGGGAAAGAGAATTACTATTTCTCAAAAGAGGAAAGAGAAATCTGAACTATAATTAAAATAATGACTATTCAAAAGAAATACTGAAGACCGATGGGTAAATGCATACATATCAGAACAGAACATGCTTGATGAAAAGCGCTTCATAATCTTGGGGACTCTGGATTTCTTCATCTTTCTTCAAAACAGGAATGTATCCATCATAATGGCATACTACAAAGACTCAAGAATTGCTTAGTAAAATGAATTCATAAATTCCCATTCTCCCATCATAAATAAAGCAAATTAGGTTTATAGACAGAATGAGTAAGAATAACTAGCAATAATAAACCATCCATCTACTTTTGATGCTGAAGTGTACAGTATGCTACCAAATCAAACAAATATTGAGAAATTATTATTACTTATTCCTAGTGTTTTCTTCCTGGTGGAAGGTGGGGAGAGGTAAACAGTTTAAAAATAAAAAGATGTTCCCAGGTGTGGGATAACAACTAAGGTGGGGGAAAAAAACCCAAACAGTCAATATCTAACCCTTTGATATCAGAAAACAGATACATCACACTGACTGTGCCATGCCTGTTAGAATATAGTATTTAGTGAAATGAATGTAGCCAACAAGCACAAGTTGAATTCTGAAAGCAGTGACGAGTGAATCGGAAATCCTGGAACATATTATTCTAACTACATTATTCTGAATGTAAAATATAGTTCTTATAAAAATTCTAAACATGTAGAGCACTTAAAAAGTGAATGAAGCAGCTGCTTTTAAATCTAAGAAGAAGGCACTATTTATATACAAATTATCTAACAGGTACAATATTCCAGTTGTCTGGGTGACTGGGAAGTGGCTGTGATATGGACTGAGTGAAACATCCAGGTTTCACTGGCATTATCCTCTTTATCACCACCTGGCAAATGAGGAAATCAGCTTGAAAAAGTCAAAAGTCCAATATCTTGCCTTGAAACTGTCACCTACTCTCATGCTCTACATATAAAATTATCTGAGACTCATGGAAGAAAACTCCTTATTAAATAGAAGGAAAATAATCCTAAGTATCAATAAACTCTGTCCACATTCAAAGGCAATTATTGACAGCACCACAGGCTCAACCCTAACCTATTTCTCAAAAATGACACCCAAGTTACAAGAAAGATGCCAAGTGATAGGCTTAAGACACTTCATTCCACACCCCAGCTTAACCCTGCACTGTGGGGCCTGTGGGCAACCAGAATCCTGGGACCTCACATGACATGCTCTGCTCCCCACGGGTCACACCACTGCCTGACCTCGAGTCTCTGTGCCCAGGGGCCCACACTTCTCGTAGCCTAAACTCACCTTGACACACTGTGTACGTGGGAGGGAGGTGGGGGCAGAAAACCTTACCGTACGGGGGGATGCCCTTACTGTATCCACCTCTGTGACAGTTATTTCCAGTAAATATTGATAATTGAAAGTCCAGAGAAACAGACAAGTAGAGAGACATGTAGGCATGTCAGATTTCTAACTTCTAAAACAGCACTCAAATGCACAGCATTCATTCACGGGGTGTACAGTTATCCTTACTGCTGCAATCTTGATTTTCAACTTGTATGCCAAAGCTGAACAACAGAAAAGTTTTACATCTAAAATATCTTGGTACCTATGCGCTCCTGTACACATGTACGAATGAGTTACATTTAAATGCTAGTTTAGAATGTCCTGCAAATCAATGATTTATATGCCAAGAACTTGAACGCCTTAATGTAAATAAGCACATTATTATTTTCACCAAATCCACTTTGGAGTAAAAACATGACTACACAGGATGCATAATCTAGAACTGCACTGCCTAATAATGGTGGCTATTAGCCACATGTGGTTATTTAAATTTAATTAAAAGTTAAAATTCAATTGCTCACACTAGCTGTATTCAAGTGCTATATGCAACACATGGCTGTCGGAGAACACAGATACGGAGTATTTCCAACACTGCAGAATGTTCTATTGGAGAGTGATGATCTAGAATATCCAGAAGTTCCTATAACATAAATTTTTGCTACAAATGCTATAAACAGGGAAATATCCAGAACCAAAACTCACCCATACTTTCCCTTTGGGGGAGATTCATTTGATGAAGCTCTCATTTAGACTTTCAGTGGAGTTAGAATCTGCCCTTCCCTCACCTCAAATTCAAGCCAAAGCTGCTGGTCAATTAGAGAAACATAGATAGCATATTCAAAAGCAGAGACATTACTTTGCCAACAAAGGTTCGCCTAGTCAAGGCTATGGTCTTTCCTGTGGTCATGTATGGATGTGAGAGCTGGACTGTGAAGAAGGCTGAGCGCCGAAGAATTGATGCTTTTGAACTGTGGTGTTGGAGAAGACTCTTGAGAGTCCCTTGGACTGCAAGGAGATCCAACCAGTCCATTCTGAAGGAGATCAGCCCTGGGATTTCTTTGGAAGGAATGATGCTAAAGCTGAAACTCCAGTATTTTGGCCACCTCATGCGAAGAGTTGACTCATTGGAGAAGACTCTGATGCTGGGAGGGATTGAGGGCAGGAGGAGAAGGGGACGACAGAGGATGAGATGGCTGGATGGCATCACTGACTTGATGGATGTGTCTGAGTGACCTCCGGGAGTTGGTGATGGACAGGGAGGCCTGGCGTGCTGCGATTCATGGGGTCGCAAAGAGTCGGACAGAACTGAGCCACGGATTTGATCTGATCTGATCTGAAGGGTCACCTAGATAGCATATTCAAAGCAGAGACATTACTTTGCCAACAAAGGTCCGTCTAATTAACGCTATGGTTTTTCCAGTGGTCGTGTATGGATGTGAAAGTTGGACTGTGAAGAAAGCTGAGCGCCAAAGGATTGATGCTTTTTCACTGTGATGTTGGAGAGGATTCTTCAGAGTCCCTTAAGGGGACTGCAAGGAGATCCAACCAGTCCATTCTGAAGGAGATCAGCCCTGGGTGTTCATTGGAAGGAATGATGCTAAAGCTAAAACTCCAATACTTTGGCCACCTCATGAGAAGAGCTGACTCACTGGAAAAGATCCTGATGCTAGGAGGGATTGGGGGCAGGAGGAGAAGGGGACAGCAGAGGATGAGATGGCTGGATGGCATCACCAACTCAATGGACGTGAGTCTGAGTGAACTCCGGGAGTTGGTGATGGACAGGGAGGCCTGGCATGCTGGGATTCACGGGGTCGCAAAGAGTTGGACACGAGTGAGTGACTGAACTGAACTGAAGCAGAAATTGTGTACCTATCCTCCACGAATACATGAAAGGGCCTGGGACCCATTCACAAAAGAATGTCTTTTTTGTTAATGGCTCACTCGGCTCACCCGTTCCCTTCGCTGGCACAGGCAGTGCTGAGCAAGGAGGCAAAGCCCCCTATCCTAAGAATCACATACTCTGGTCTCTGTCCCAGTACCAGGCCCCCGGTGCACATCTTCTCCAAGGTTTGGATGCTCAGAAGACACTACATCCATTTTCACTTCCCCAGTACCTAGAACCTCCACAGTTCTGGACAGCTGCTGATGGAAAGTGAAGACTGAGGCATGTCTCAGATACACAGATAAATACAAAGAAATGTGGAAGTAGTAGAGGAGGCCCGTGCATCCACTACCTGCTACCTCCAGTGACCACCCTGACAGAATAGGCCATGGCTTCTGGGTCTCGTTACCTGAAATCTTAGGCCACTCAAATGGGATAGCTTCAATTCTAAGACTCCCAACCACCAGGGGGACTCTCTCCTGCCTTGGACCTATGACAGTCAGGGTTCTGTTGCTACGGCCCTTCTGGGAATGAACACAAGTTGTTCTACCTTTTCTTCATGTTTATCTTGAATATTCCTCGTGGATATAGAGAAAAAGCCAATGCATATAATCGGATGCAGCAATGTTAACTGGTTTACAAAGTAGATTCTCTTCTCTCACAGAGAAAAGTTAGGTTTAATAAAACTAAAATTATCTCCATAGCAAATTATGTTTAAATTTCAATATTATAAAGCTTTTACATGTATTATATCATCGCAAAAATCCTGTATAACCCACAAGGAATAATTCTGAAAAGTAGTACTATAGGATACACGATAGGAATATGGTTCTACTTGTTCTGGATACCCACCCTAGCCACTGACCGAGTGTCTTAGGATAGTGTTGTGGCTAACACGTTGGGTATAACCTAGAATATATTTATTATACTTGGATGAATGGCAAAACCAGAAAGTTAAAAAGTTCTGCATTTGGTCCATTTAATTTTTTATATCAAGAGCTATTATGAGATAAAATTGACAGATGACACAAAAGTAGGAATTATACTAAATAGCTGTATATTGTCACTCTGCGTATTTAACTTATATGCAGAGTACATCATGAGAAATGCTGGGCTGGATGAAGCACAAGCTGGGATCAAGATTGCCGGAAAAAATATCAATAACCTCAGATATGCATATGACACAAGCCTTAAGGCAGGAAGCAAAGAAGAACTAAAGAGCCTCTTGATGAAAGTGAAGAGGAGAGTGAAAAAGTTGGCATAAAGCTCAACATTCAGAAAACTAAGATCATGGCATCCCATCACTTCATGGCAAATAGATGGGTAAACAATGGAAACAGTGAGAGTCTTGATTTTCTTGGGCTCCAAAATCACTGCAGATGGTGACTGTAGCCATGAAATTAAAAGACGCTTGCTCCTTGGAAGAAAAGCTATGACCAATCTAGACAGCATATTAAAAAGCAGAGACATTACTCTGCTGACAAAGGTCCAAGCTATGGGTTTTTCCAGTAGTCACGTATGAATGTGAGAGTTGGACTATAAAGAGAGCTGAGCACCAAAGAAGTGATGCTTTTGAACTGTGGCAGAGAAGACTTTTCAGAGTTCCTTGGACTGCAAGGAGATCAAAACAGTCAATCCCAAAGGAAATCAGTCCTGAATATTCATTGGAAAGACTGATGATGAAGCTGAAACTGAAACTCCAATACTTTAGTTACTGGATGCAAAGAACCGACTCACTGGAAAAGATCCTGATACTGGCAAAGATCGAAGGCAGGAGGAGAAGGGGATGACAGAGGATGAGATGGTTAGATGGCATCACCGACTCAATGGACATGAGTTTGAGCAAGCTCCGGGAGTTGGTGATGGACAGGGAAGCCTGGCGTGCTGTAGTCCATGGGGTCATAAAGAGTTGGACACGACTGAGTGACTGAACTGACTGACAATGGATGATATAGGATGCAACTACACATGAGCAGGCTTGAACTATGGCCTCAGACAAGACCACATTCAAAAAGTATAAATGTGAAAACTACACTTTAGTTCAGGTGCAGGATGGATGAGGCCTATGCCTTAGAAGTATGAATAGTTCCCACTAGAGTGCCAGTACGGGATGCAGCTGTTACACATCATATATATACTAGCCATAACTTTGGAGTATTTAGTTTTGGATTCATATTTCAAGGTGCTTACACAAAAATGAAGTTTATCAAAGAGTTACAAAAATGGTAGTAGAGGGACTTGAACCCCCATAATTGATAAAATACTTAAAGGAACAAGTTAGTTAGCCTAGTGAAAACTCGGTTAAAAACTATCTTCAAATACATGAATAACCATGATTTAGAAGACAGATATAGATTTATTTTGTGTGGTTTAAAGACACAGAAGTAGAATACAAATCCAAGGGAACATTTCAAGTTACTATGAGGAAGAATTCCCTAACAATTTAAATTATCAGAAATAAAATACTTTATGTAGTAGTAATTTCCACTGCAAAAGGCATTCAAAATTATATTTTCGAAGCAATTTACAAATCAGGTAGGGAGGGACATGTATATATTTTATGAACTTTTAAGATTCACCATGATTGTAATGACAAAACAATCAAGAATCAACAAATCACATGTAAATATAAGCAGCTGTCTTCAGATCATATTTAGTAAGTGAGAGAATATAACTTATTAAAACCTGAAAAGTTATATGCACTAAACCTTTATAAGATGTCCCATAGTTCCCCACAACTGTAAAGTCTCTCCTTCAAAATCCCATGTGAGGGTATAGCATAAGAGGATTAAACAGAAACCTGAAACAAAAGAAACACTGAAAATAAAGTTACTGTTGCAATTCACAGGAAAAGACTGATCACTTATCACTGTTTTATTCAGAGCATTAAAAAATATACAACATTCATTTTTAATATTTTAAAAGCTTAGTTCCTTCTCAGAACTTTGTCTCCTCTGAAATCTTGCAAGATCAGGCCCACAATGAGTTAAGTCCAAAAATAAAGGAGCAACAGAGCAAATGTGACTGCATGTTTGAAAAAGCCTATAAAATGTTACAAGCAGAACAGGAAAGCCTGTGTTAATAATGCATAAACCAAAAGAGGAAAAAAAAAAACCTACCCATTTAATGGAATAATGCTTTTATCCTTGCGGTTAAAATGAAATAAACCATGACTATTAATCTAGTAAGACCATGTAAAAATGTAATTTTTAAACATTTACTAAAAAGGGATAGTTCAGTAACCACTCTAAAAATCAAGGCCTTGTGTACAGCAGCATTTAAACGCTAAATACCAATCTCCTGTCTGTGGACGCCATTACCCACCCTGTCGCCATAGCAACGCTAACAGTATGCCTGACTTCAAAGACAAAGATGTAATTTCAGACTTCCAGCAGCCAGAGGGAGTGGTAAGAATATTCTACCCAGGCGGTGTCAGCTGATGATAAATTATAAAAATATCCAGGAAGGTTATGAGGCGGACTGTACCATATATTCTCATATTCCTGGGGGAAGACTTACATTAGTCAAACACACTAGGAGACGGCGAGAGTAAAACAAAAAGTAAACAAGAAAGAATCTCAATGGAATTTGATTTTTTTTTTCTTTTTTTAAAATTACATGGTACAGACTTCTGCCTTCCTTTTTTCTTGCTCCCAGGAGAAAATAAAAATAGCTTCCACCATCCTGTTTCTCATTCAAATTAAGAGTGACTGAAGATGTGCATGGATGTTCCAAGGACTTGCAAAACCACCTCCGTAACTGCTACTCCTACGTTCGTGAACTTCAGCATTTGTCAAACATTGTTTTAAGCTCAAGCAGCCAGCTAAGGGAGCAAAATCGCTTTGTGCACTTCAGCTTCTGGAGAACAGCTACACAACTCTTGGAGCTGTCTTCCAACCACCCAATCTATTCCCAACATACTCAAGATATTTTTCTAAGCCCATTGAAGGGAAAAGTCCTTAGAAAAATTTTTGCCAATTTATAGATTTTGTGTCTTAAAAGGAAAAAAAAAAAAAAAAAGCTGACACAATGTTATTTCATGATTTTGCAGCTGAACAATTTTTAAAAGCACAAACCTTTATAAGCTGAGAAAGCCACAAAATCTTGAGCAAGTAATTTTCCTACAGGCAATGAAATCCTGATAAAGCTATGACAAACCCAGACGGCGTATTAAAAAGCAGAGACATCACTTTGCCAACAAAGGTCCATCTAGTCAAAGCTATGGTTTTTCCAGTAGTGATGTACGGATGTGGCAGTTGGACTACAAAAAAGGCTAAGCACTAGAAGAATAGATGCTTTTGAACTGTGGTGTTGGAGAAGACTCTTGAGAGTCCTTTGGATTGTAAGAGATCCAACCAGTCACTCTTACAGGAAATCAACCCTGAATATTCATTGGGAGGACTGATGCTACAGCTGAAGCTCCAATACTTTGGCCACCTGATGTGAAGAGCTGACTCAGTGGAAAAGAGCCTGATGCTGGGAAAGATTGAGGGCAGGAGGAGAAGCGGGCAACGGAGGATGAGATGGATGGATGGCATCACCAACTCAATGGAGATAAGTTCGAGCAAACTCTGGGAGACAGTAAAAGGCAAGGAAGCCTGGCCTGCTACAGTCCATGGGGTTGCAAAGAGTAGGACATGACTTAGCCACTGAACAACAACAACAAATGAAGTACAAAACTTGGAGTTAAAGTATTTTTGAAGATTCATTCTCTGTAAGGAGGAACTAACAAAATACTAGGACTTGTCTTTACTTGAAGGAGGTTAAAAATGACTTGACAGGCCGGCAAATGAACAGAGGTTGTTGTATTATAATGCTACTACTGTTACGCTAAGTTTTCTTCTTCTCAAATTCATTTTATTGGTTTGTATGTGTGTGCTCAGTTGTATCTGATTCTTTGCAACCCCAAGGACTGTAGCCCTCCAGGGTCCTCTCTCCATGGAATTTTCCAGGCAAGAATACTGGCATGGGTAGCCATTTACTAAAAGTCCTATTTCTTTACAGCAAGAGGAGCATAATACAGCTGTGCCTTTTCAACAGATCTAAAGGGCCCACTCTGTTCCCCAGCCCTGCTAAGGCTGCTGAATGGCCAAAAAGAAAAGTTGTGAACTAAAAAACGGGCTGCTGTCAAGATCCTTTTCTTCTACTGGGTCACTGGCCTGCTACCCATATCCACTCTCTGTAAAGCACAAGACACAACCACCAAAATAGAGCTGCTCTCTCATGGCCAGTGCTGAGGGCTGGGCGGCAGGGGGAAGAGGGTGTGTAGATACAGATACATCACACCTGTTTTAACATTCCTCCCCGCTATAACTCTGAAGGAACTAGACACATTATGGATTTATTCTTTCTCTCCGGAAAAACGCATCTCCAACTTTACAGTGAACTCAAGCCAAGACAGTCAAGAAAAATAAACTGCATAAATTTTGCCATGAGATATAAATGGGAGTAATGATAATTAAACCATTTAGTGTAATGTTGTATTGTAAAATTTAGGACATCACCAGCCTCATCAATTAACCTTAAGTTCAAATGTCTCGTATAACACAAAGATTATCAATCTTCTCCCATAAAAACAAACAACAGGAAAATGCCAAAGTACAAAACAAAATACTATTTATCCTTCAAAAAATTGATAAAATATACTCTCTTTACAACTGAACTATTTTCTCACTCAACTTTCATTCTATAATATATAATATGCTTACAAAATAATTATTTTAAAAATGTGAAATGAAAATGGTTCAAGAAGCTACTACTTTGGACAAAACTGCTGAATTTATAATTTTGAGACTTGAGCAAGTTATAGAAAAAAAGAGCCAATCATTCATTCATGTGGCAGGATGCCTTAATGCAGGCCCTGGATAATCATCCCAAGTAAAGAAGAAAACACTTCTTTCATATTATAAAAACCCAGAAAACCCATATTTTGGCATTATTCATTATTTTAACAAGAGAATTTTATATGTTCCTTTATAGCATATTCCTTTTAAAAAATAATAGGGGAAAAGTGATAATCCTTCTTTTAAAAATGTTTTTTTCATTGTTTACAAATTACATAACCTCATTTCCCCATTCTACCTTGGTAGTAAGGAATGCAGTCTTAAGTTTAAGTTATTTCTGGTACTGCATTATCATGGTTTGTTTGTGTCTACCTTTTTAAAACATTTTTAAAAAATTTGTATTCCACTTTGAGTAGTTTAACAAATACTTTACTGTAGGTCAACTCAAACCTTTTTTAGAAGCACCCAGGTTGTAAATTCTATATAAAAACATCCTAGGAAATGAAAACCTCTCTCTCAACAGGACTCTTTTGAGTTAAAAGGGGCGATTGGTATATTTAAAAATAAACAAATTTATTTATAATTCATAGGAACACATGCTGAAAGACATCCAAGCTGTTTTTTAAACACTTCTGTACATGAAAAAAAATCTATACTCTTAAATGTGGTCACTAAGTTATACAATATCTGGGTCACACTTTATATTGGAATGCCACAATACAAAAAAACTCAGTCACAGAGGCCAAAAAATGTATTAATTACATTAAACTTTATATATTTTAATAAGAAACTAGGTTTGTAATAGTTATAGGTAAATTCAGAAGTAAAACTGGTCAGTTTAATGGTCAGTATAATGAAAGAGCAGGAGCTTCCCAAGTGGTGCTAGAGGTAAAGAATCTGCTTGCCAATGCAGACTCGAGATGTAAGAGTCACGGGTTTGATACCTGAGTTGGGAAGATCCCCAGGAGGAGGGCACGGCAACCCACTCCAGTACTCTTGCCTGGAGAATCTGATGGACGGAGGAGACTGGCAGGCTGTGATCCATAGGGTCGCAAAGAGTTGGACAGAACTTAAGCGACTTAGCATGCACACATCACAAGATAGTAATGTTGAAAAAAAAATACAGTATCTAAATCTATTTATATTTGTAAAGTCATCTTCATTCCCTCTATCATCTGTCCTGTCACTAGCTTCCACTGCTGGCTAAACAGAGTTGACTTATGAATTAACCATTTGCAAAAGTGCCTGATTTAGGATGCATACTTTAAACATCAATAAATACACCTCTCTGAAAGAGCAATACTGAAAAACCAGGTGTTTCTCCTGTGCAAAATATAACCTGATTCACAACATATTTATTTAACCTCACTGAAATCAGTTGAGATTATAAAAGAAGAATTCAAAAGGTATTATTTTCTACGTCAATTAGGCATGTCACTAGATAGAGACACAGACAGACATAGTTATGTTATGTACTTGACTTAAAAGGATAGCTTGTTATTTCACATGTGTGCATGGCATGCTTATTCGCTAAGTCATGTCCAACTCTTTGAGACCCCATAGACTTATAGCCTGCCAGGCTCCTCTGTCCATGGGATTCTCCAGGCAAGAATACTAGAATTGGTTGCCAATTCCTTCTCCAGGGGATCTTCCTGACCCAGGAATCAAACCTGTGTCTACTGCATTGGCAGGTGGATTCTTTACCACTGTGCCACCTGGGAAGCTCCTAAATTTTTACAGGAAAGAACAAACATTAATAAGTTGGTGAAATAATTAAAATTTTATTTTTATTTTATTACATCTAATATAAAATTTTAAACAAAGGAGGCTATCAATAAATGATTGTTAAATGTAGTTGAGTTTTTCCATGTAAAGTGACATCTTGTGCCTTAATTGAGGGTGTCAACATTTAGGCATGATAGTTCAGGAGAAGCATAAATGCAATAACTATGAAAAATAAAAACTTGAGGAAATTTGAAGCGATTCATATTCATTCAAGGATGCTCATGAATTTAATCAAATTGATAAAACCGTTTTATTTTTTTTAAAAAAGAAGGACTTTTAGGTTTAACAATCAAAGTTCGTAAGGACATGAGGAGTGTGCATATAGGCAGCTGCTATAATGGAATAAGCTACAGACTCCATGTAGCTCTGCTACTGTGGAACTGTGAGGCAAGTTTCCTGCCATTTTTGAGTCTCTATTTTCACATTTGGGAAACAGAATTTTAAAAACCTGAATCAAACTGAATATGTAAAAATACACACATTTTAAGAACTCATTTATATTAAACCTTTGCTCAGTATGTAGGAAGTGAAAATGACAGCACTTTAAAAAGTAAAGAAAATGTAGGGGGGAGGGGGGCTTGACAAAATACAAGAGAGTATCCCCTAGAGTCAAGGTCACATCCCTGAGATCTCACTTCCTCAGCTGGGATTCCAATGTATCACAGAAACTCTCGGTGCTCAAAGGGTCAACGATTTCTAAAGTAAAAGAGAACATCTTTCAAAAACAGCATGTTAAAACTAGGTTCCCTGCCCCCTCGCACCGTCACCATTAAAGAAGAAAACACACACTGCCCCCCACCCGCCACCACAAGACATAAATTTGTATACTAGGCTCACAAACACACATACTCAAAACAAGCTATGGAAAGAAATTATAATGAGGTAACTAATGAATGTTCCTCCAAAATGAGTTGGTACAGCAAGAAAAAAAGTCTAAATCATTCAAAAGTAAACCAAACACAGCAATATAAAACAACCTGGACCTATTTAAGGAAAGTAACATATTAGGATACAACTTACTACACAATCCTAAAAGCAAAGAAAATGAGACCAGACATGAATGTCAACTGAAGAAAAAAAAATACTAAAGTTTCATCTATTTCTTGAGATTGTACTCTTTTGTCTTATTCCAATTAGAAACTCTCTGGAATGATCTGCTGAGTTATTTATACAAACTCTGATACGATAGTCTTCAAATCATCTCTAAGAATTTAAATGAAATGTAAAGTTAAAGCCTATGCAACCATTTTTAACTCATATAAAGAACTATACAAAAAATAAGGCTGTGGGAGCAAAGCTGACTTACTTTCTTATAGGAGCTTTAGAATTCCAGCACAGTTATTCAGCTATTACGCTTTTTAATCTCAAAAATCTCTAGGTACTAATTTCTCCCCAAACCAACTCCCCACCACCATTCTGTGTTTGTCACCAACACTATCATACCTCCTGGTCACTAAGCTCAAAAACCTTAAAAGCATCCACCATTCACCCTTCTTTTTATTTCCACAACAGTCTCCCTTTGCATTCTCACTGCTATCACTTTTAAAGATTTATTTATTTTAATTGGAGTCTAATTACTTTACAATATTGTGGTGGGTTTTGCCATACATCAACATGAATCAGCCACGGGTGTACATATGTCTCCCCATCCTGAATGCCCCTTCCTCACCCCATCCCTCTGGGTTGTCCCAGAGCACCAGCTTCGAGTGCCCTGCTTCATGTATCGAACTTGCACTGGTCATCTACTTTACCTATGGTAATATAATAATTTGATTCACCTCAATATTGAGATAATACAAGAGCTCTAAAGCTGTCTGTCTCTGGCATTAATAAGCGCACTTTGAAAATGAAGGCTTTTCATAACTAAAAAGCCTGGTATATTCACTTGTCTTGGTAATCTAAAAGTCCCACACATTCAAAAATAGAAGAATGGGGTGGGATGTGGCTTTGAGGAGGCAAAACAGATGTCAGGAAGTCCTGTCTTTAAAGTTTATGTACTTTACCTAGGATATTCACTAAAAATCTACTCTGGGTGTATTTATTTTTCTGTTACTAGAAGTTTCCAGTGTCAATCAATTGAAAATTTTACTTATATAAAATAAGATATTTTAAAATGATAATAAATCAGATCAGATCAGTCGCTCAGTCGTGTCCGACTCTTTGTGACCCCATGAATTGCAGCACGCCAGGCCTGTCTGTCCATCACCAGCTCCCGGAGGTCACTGAGACTCACGTCCATTGAGTCAGTGATGCCATCCAGCCATCTCATCCTCTGTCGTCCCCTTCTCCTCTTGCGCCCAATCCCTCCCAGCATCAGAGTCTTCTCCAATGAGTCAACTCTTCTCATGAGGTGGTCAAAGTACTGGAGTTTCAGCTTCACCATCATTCCTTCCAAAGAAATCCTAGGGCTGATCTCCTTCAGAATGGACTGGTTGGATCTCCTTGCACTCCAGGGGACTCTCAAGAGTCTTCTCCAACACTACAGTTCAAAAGCATCAATTCTTCAGCACTCAGCCTTCTTCACAGTCCAGCTCTCACATCCATACATGACCACAGGAAAAACCATAGCCTTGACTAGATGAAGAGTCCACAAAAAGGTCCATGGCTCCCTAATGACCTAAAGAGTAAGGTAGGCTCTCAATCAGGCAACCCCAAATCCCTAAGGGTTTCCCTAGTAGCTCAACTGGTAAAGAATCCACCTGCAATGCAGGAGACCCTGGTTCAATTCCTGGGTCAGGAAAATACGTTAGAGAAGGGATAGGCTACCCACTCAAGTATTCTTGGGCTTCCCTGGTGGCTCAGTTGGTAAAGAATCTGCCTGCAATGTGGGAGACCTGGGTTCGAAAGATCCCCTGGAGAAGCGAATGGCTACCCACTCCAGTATTCTAGCCTGGAGAATTCCATGGAGTATACAGTCCATGGGGTCACAAGAGTCGGACATGACTAAGTGGTTTTCACTTGCAAATCCCTAAATATGTTCAAAAGCAAATGGTTCCTAAGAATGGGAGAGAAACTACCAAGGGCATACACAGACCATTACTGACGATTATTAGATGGCTGCCCTTCTCTTATTTAACTTCTTCCTGAAAGCAGAGAGTTCATTTTTATCAGTGCTTTTCTTATATACTAACAAAGAAAGCCTTTAATGTAAAATCTAGAAGTTGGAACATGCTCTAACATTCACTTTTCAGACACACACATCCTGAGCAGTGACACGAACTACTCAAGATCAGAACCTTCGCTGAGACTCAGTTCTGTTTCCCATTCAGCCATTATCATTACAACAGGTTTCCAATTCAAAACACCCTATTTTATTAAAACAAAGTCATCATTCCTTCCATACAAGTCATTATAAGCTGTTCACTTTCATTTCTGTGAGAAGGGAGGCAAGTAATATAAACTGCTTCTTTCTAAGTGAATCATTTTTATAATGATCTGATAGTAAAAAATAATTACAGTTAAACATTTATATCAGTCTAGTCTACTAATATGGAGAAGGGAATGGCAACCCACTCCAATATTCTTGCCTGGAGAATTACATGTACACAGTCCACAGGGCTGCAAAAAGTCAAACACGACTGAACGACTAACACTTTCACTTTTGGTCTAATAATCAGGTACTACTTAAAACAAGAGAACTCTAGAAAATTAGCTATCAATAAGTGAACACTAAAGACTATGTGTTCAGTTTTAGAATCAGTCTTCTCATACACACTGTATGTGGACAACATGCACAGATACACACAGCACACACATTCCAGTGCAAATGAACACTACTCTGAATACTTTAAACAGTGAATGACAGCCCGATAATGAAATAAAGAGAAAAAAATGCAAACACCACAGTCTAACACTGGATAAAATGCAGATCATGAAGAAAGAGAAAACATCAGTACCTGGAAACTCCCCCCCTACCCCCCATAAAATGTATTGTGAAGAAAAGTGGTTGTGAAAGCTTAGTCACTTTTCTGTGGCTTAAAGCTTTTTTCTCCCCTCTTTTATTCAAGGCTTAAACAAAGTTCAGTGGGGCATCAAACTGCCTGTTTTAAATTACAGTCTATATTTTAAAATAGAATGCATGCACGGCATGTTCCTGAAGCTAGGGGGTGGGAGTGTTATTCATGGAAAATTGAAGGCTTGTTGAGTCAATAATCTTCTTTCACACAGTAACAATTTTCAGCTAAAATTTCTTGACCCAAACAAAGGAAAACAAGACCATTCAGTTATTTTACAACAATTTTGTTAAGGCAGAGAAAAAAGATGAGAGAGAGACAACTCTAAAATCTTACATTGTGAAGGAAGAATAGAAATTTTTGCTCTCAGGTAAGAACTTTCTCTATATATATTTATTTTCTTTCCTAAATCAACAGTTATTATTAAAAATAGTTACCTCCACTTCAAAAGAAAAATAAGAGCAATTAACCAGTCCACAAATGCTACTATGAGTTCCTGCTGGTTATATATCTCTTGTTACATAAAACAGACCTGTGCCTCCAGTTACAAAGTAGATGTCTGCAAATTAAAATTTACTTCCCAGCTAACTTGGCTAATATAAAGTTCGATGCATTCAAAGTCTTAACAATGGCTAAGCCTGTATAATCTGGAGGAAGCCCGCTACCCCTCTAGCTGGGTAGAAAAGGAGAAGCACTAGAAGAAAAAAGGGGAGGCTTTCTAGCTCAACATGCCAAGAACTACCATTTGTAGAGAGAGAAATGGTAGGTTAAAATAAGAAAGGGTACTTCTGAACACCATTCATTTTTTTGTTCTCACATAAAAAAAATCAAAATTAAAACTCAAAGAAACTACACTGACAACGATCTTAATTAAAACGTCTTATATAAATTCTATTTTCTATTATGAAATACTTACTGAAAACATAATAAATACTATGAAAAGATTCTAGTCTGTTGGGGTGAGAGGGAGAGGCAAGACAACTATAAAATAATAAGAGGATGACTAGTAAATGCCATAAGGGATTAAAAAGCTCAAAAGATTAAACAAAAATGGATTAAATCGTATTTTGAGGCCCCATGCCCACATATGAGAATCCCTCACACACAATGCTTTTTGTGGTTTGTACAAAAGTCCAACACTGCTGCTTGCCCCCTTCTGTTCAGAGATCGTCCCTCTGGTAAGACAGGTTTATGTCCAGGTATGATTCCGTGGCTGTTTGCAGACGGACTTGAGAGTTACATGCATTTCTGCCTGAGAGGCCACAGAGAAGTCTCCATGGTCTCACACAAGGGCCCTGAAGAGCCAAAAGCTGGTCAGAACCTCCCAGTCTCCCCTTTGTTACAGCAAAATATGTACACCGACTTTTCTACTAGCCAGGAATATCTGCATTTATCATCCCTTACTTAATGAGCCTCATTTATCAACTATAGATCATAGTTATCCTTCTATTATCAAAACCAATATCCTGAAAATCAGTTGTTTCAGCCTCTCTTCATCTCCAATTTTATCTACTGTGTATTTTTTATGGGAATCTATTTTTTTTTTGAATTGACAGTTCCATAAAATGGGTTAAAATTCATTTCCCCCAAATTTTTAAATGGAAAGCCTCAGAATATTATGTGAAAAGGTCTGCAGGGGGATATGCTTAGTTAAAACGTGCTTTTAAAAATTAGATTGATTTTTTAAAAATAACACTTTGCCACTAAGCAAATATCTCAGCCATAAGGAATTTAGAATTATCCATGTATTTCAAAAGGACTAAAAGATCTCAATTTAGAAACACTTTGCACACAACCATTTGAGTTATTTAAAAACAAACTATATAGTTCTTTTAAAATACTTATTTATTCAGACTTTCCATATATTTAGCCTGCTGTAACCTGGAAGAAATCCAAACTGGTGAGGTTTTATTGAACATTCATTTACAGAAAAAACATTTAAGTGGAAGACGGTTTTGAAAGAGGGAGAAACATACCTTTCCACTTCCTACAACTTCTTACCTTGCTAAAGTTCAACTGTTTCCTCTATTTTCAAAGTATCACAAAAATACTCTGGGGGATAAACTTACAGATTATCACATCTTAAAGAAATAATCCATGTTAGAAAATAAACATCTGTCAAAGTCATTATCATTTTTTCTAAATTAGGACTTTCAAGCAAGGTCTTTTCATATTTCTCTCAAATTTAATCTGAAAAAAATTGACATCTCCATATAGCATAGATCAGAGGCTAAAATTACATTTGTAAATATGCTAAATCCTAGTTAAGAAACAGAGTGTACTGTGCTCCACTTAACACTTCTCCAAGGTATTAAAATGTATCTGTACCTTCACTTTCAAAACTGTGCTAAATGGTTAACTGTGTCTATGGACACTCGTGTGGACAAGACATCCTAAGAAAACCTCCTGCTCCCTTCACCAGGTGCCCACTTTCTACAACTCTTTCATGACACCAAGACTCAACACAGTCTAATGACACCAAGGAAACAGTGATAACCAACACCTGATGTCTTCAGCTGCACATGGGGATAATCAATGCTGAATAATGGGATAAGGGAACAACAGATTAAACTTCTCTTTTATTAACTTGGAATTTTTTAAATGTTCAGGATGATTTGAGAACAGTCAATCAACAAATGACAGTTATGCTCTTAACCTTTTAATGATAACCTTTAAATCAAGCTCAAGATACAAATAAAAAAAATTTTTTTAAAAAGTTCATTCAATAGCCATACATCTAATTCTTGACAGATTTTAAGTTTTACAAAAACCTGCCAACTAACAGGTTAAGATCATCTTAATAATCTGTGTTCTTAGATGGGTTGAGAACTTGGTAAAATGCAAAACCCAGTTTTTAAAAAATGCTCCATTTACTAAAGCTTTTTCCAGTAGTTTCTAATCATTCATAGGAACTATATTATCAAATCCACACACTTAAAATGTTCTTATTAGCATACTACTTTTCTTACATGCTTCCAAAGTACATAACAATCCACCCCTAACCCCACATATGTCATTAAAGACTAATAAAATAAACACATATATAGAGTACTCTTTTTTGGTAAAGGCAAATGATTACATGCTCTGTTACTAATGCCTAACCCCAAAGAATATTCCTGGTAATAAGAGCTTTCCAACCATTCTCTTTCAGGCTTCCAACATCCTGTTTAACACTATTTCAAAGAACAACCAGCACTTACTACCTCCTTCCTTTCACAAAGTGGAAAAAAATGTTTTATGTAATCCTCAATACTTCCTTCTAACTGCAAATTCAATAGAAGTGTCATAAACTCTATTCCACAGGACATTTAGAGTTTTCGCTAAACTTGGAAAGCTCAAACCCTCTTCATGTCAACCTCTTTAAATGTTTCCTATTTAAGGAAGAAAAGGTCAGAACGAGGTTTTTAATGACCTGATGGGCCTTCAAAGGCCTTTTGAATATGACTGACATTAGTCTGTATCTTAGGTAAACAGAATAATGGACCTGCTATCAGAAATATAAACCGGTGGCAGGTCACTCTAAAGAAAAAACAAATTAAGTTATTTCTAAACTAAGGAATATCCGCAACTCTTCAGATTCCCTAGAAGAGAGAGCACTATTTGCTTAAAACATGGAAGATAAAAATTCGAAACCTGTTTTTTAAATTTTTTATATATATTTATAAATAATTCATTAGCAACATATTTTTGTACTGTATTACTGAAATTATGATTACTGTTTGTCAATTTATTTATTTTCATGATTAAACATATATATTACTAAGAAAAGAATGTTTTCAAACTGTTTTTAGATTAATACTACAAATGCCCACTTTTTCTTGGAGCTTAAGGTTATCGAAGTAAACTCAAATGTCATTTTACAATAAAATAAAATAGTTTTAAAAATAAAACCATCCTGCCAATACAGATATCACATTCATATAATCTTTTAGAATGAGTAGCATATGGAGAATATATGCTCTTTGGATGTCAGTTTGATACCCTGGGAAAGATTCTATAAGCAATTAAAAGGAAAATTCTGAAGCTGGGGGAAGAATGTATTTAACAATTCTTACATAAATTCTATTAGAAAACACTGATCAGATCAGATCAGTTGCTCAGTCGTGTCCGATTCTCTGTGACCCCATGAACTGCAGCACGCCAGGCCTCCCTGTACATCACCAACTCCCGGAGGTCACTCAGACTCACATCCATCGAGTCAGTGATGCCATCCAGCCATCTCATCCTCTGTCGTCCCCTTCTCCTCCTGCCCCCAATCCCTCCCAGCATCAGAGTCTTCTCCAATGAGTCAACTCTTCGCATGAGGTGGCCAAAATATTGGAGTTTCAGCTTTAGCATCATTCCTTCCAAAGAAATCCCAGGGCTGATCTCCTTCAGAATGGACTGGTTGGATCTCCTTGCACTCCAAGGGACTCTCAAGAGTCTTCTCCAACACCACAGTTCAAAAGCATCAATTCTTCAGCACTCAGCCTTCTTCACAGTCCAGCTCTCACATCCATACATGACCACAGGAAAGACCATAGCCTTGACTAGATGAACCTTTGTTGGCAAAGTAATGTCTCTGCTTTTGAATATGCTATCTAGGTTGGTCATAACTTTCCTTCCAAGGAGCAAGCGTCTTTTAATTTCATGGCTGCAGTCACCATCTGCAGTGATTTTGGAGCCCAGAAAAATAAAGTCTGACACTGTTTCCACTGTTTCTCCATCTATTTCCCATGTAGTAATGGGACTGGATGCCATGATCTTCATTTTCTGAATGTTGAGCTTTAAGCCAACCTTTTCACTCTGCACTTTCACTTTCATCAAGAGGCTTTTTAGTTCCTCTTCACTTTCTGCCATAAGGGTGGTGTCATCTGCATATCTGAGGTTATTGATATTTCTCCCGGCAATCTTGATTCCAACTTGTGTTTCTTTCCAGTCCAGCATTGAGAGTCAAACATAATAATTAGGTATGAACCTAACAGAGCAGAAGATATTCAAAAGAGGTGGCAAGAATATACAGAAGAACTATAAAAAAAGATCTTCATGACCCAGATAACCACGATGGTGTGATCACTCACCTAGAGCCAAACATCCTGGAATGTGAACTCAAGTGGGCCTTAGGAAGCATCACTACAAAGCTATTGGAAGTGATGGAATTCCAGCTATTTCAAGTCCTAAAAGATGATGCTGTCAAAGTGCTGCAAACATGCCAGCAAATTTGGAAAACTCAGCAGTGGCCACAAGACTGGAAAAGGTCAGTTTTCATTCCAATCCCAAAGAAAGGCAATCAAAGAACCGTACAACTACAACCGTACGGTAGTTCAAACTACCGTACAACTGCACTCATTTCACACACTAGCAAAGTAATGCTCAAAATTCTTCAAGCCAGGCTTCAACAGTACGTGAACTGACAAATTCCAAATGTTCAAGCTGGATTTAGAAAAGGCAGAAGAACCAGAGATCAAGTTACCAACATCCGCTGGATCACAGAAAATGCAAGAGAATTCTAGAAAAAAGTCTATTTCTGCTTCATTGACTATGAAGCCTTTGTGTGGATCACAACTAACTGTGGAAAATTCTTCAAGAGAAGGGAATGACCAGACCACTTGATCTGCCTCCTGAAAAACCTGTGCGCAGGTCAAGAAGCAACAGTTAGAACTGGACATGGAACACTGGCCTGGTTCCAAATTGGGAAAGGAGTGTGTCAAGGCTGTATACTGTCACCTTGCTTATTTAACTTATATGCTGAGTATATCATGCAAAATGCAGGGCTGGATGAAACACAAACTGGAATCAAGATTGCCAGGAGAAATATCAATAACCTCAGATAGGCAGATGATACCACTCTTGTGGCAGAAAGTAAAGAGGAACTAATAGCCTCTTGATGAAAGTGAAAGAGAAGAGTGAAAAAGTTGGGTTAAAACTCAACATTCAGAAAACTAAGATCATGGCATCCAGTGCCATCACTTTATAGCAAATAGATGGGGAAACAGTGGCAACAGTTGGAGCCTTTATTTTTGGGGGCTCCACAATGACGGCAGATCATGAACTGCAGCCATGAAACTAAAAGACGCTTGCTCCTTGGAAGAAAAGCTATGATCAACCTAGACAGCATATTAAAAAGCAGAGACATTACTTTGCTGACAAAGGCCCACCTAGTCAAAGCCATGGTTTTTCCAGTTCAGTTCAGCTGCTCAGCCATGTCCAACTCTTTGTGACCCCATGGACTGCAGCATACCAGGCCTCCCTGTCTATCACCAACTCCTGGAGTTTACTCAAACTCATGTCCATTGTGGAGAAGGAAATGGCAACCCACTCCAATACTCTTGCCTGGAAAATCCCTTGGATGGAGGAGCCTGGTAGGCTATAGTCCGTGGGGTCGCAAAGAGTCGTACATGACTGAGCGACTTCACTTTCATGCATTGGAGAAGGAAATGGCAACCCACTCCAGTGTTCTTGCCTGGAGAATTCCAGGGACGTGGGGAGCCTGGTGGGCTGCCGTCTATGGGGTTGCACAGAGTTGGACTATGGGGTTGCACAGAGTTGGACACGACTGAAGCGACTTAGCAACAGCAGCATGTCCATTGAGTCGGTGATGCCATCCAACCATCTCATCCTCTTCTCCTCCGGCCTTCGATCTTTCCCAGCATCAGGGTCTTTTCAAATGAATCAGTTCTTCGCATCAGGTGGCCAAAGTATTGGAGTTTCAGCTTCAACATCAGTCCTTCCAGTAGTCACATATGGATGTGAGAGTTGGACTGTAAAGGAAGCTGAGTGCCAAAGAATTGATGCTTTTGAACTGTGGTGTTGGAGAAGACTCTTGTAGAGTCCCTTGGACTGCAATACGACCCAACCAGTCAATCCTAAAAGAAATCAGTCCGAATGATTTCTTTTAGGAATGATGTTGAAGCTGAAGCCCTAATACTTTGGCCACCTGATACAATGAACTGACTCACTGGAAAAGACCCTGATCCTGGGAAAGACTGAAGGCAGGAGGAGAGGGGGATGACAGAGGATTTGATGGTTGGATGGTATCACCAACTCAACGGACATGAGTTTGAGCAAGCTCTGAGAGTTGGAGATGGACAAGGAAGCCTTGCATGCTGTAGTCCACGGGGTCACAAAGAATCAGACATGACTGAGTGATTGAACTGACCTAAAAACATAACAAATACTACAAAAAAAAGGATCCTCGTCTCTTAGGGATAAGAGGGTCAGGCAAGACAACTATGAAAGCAATAAGAGGATTACTAATAAATGCCATAAATGATGAAAAAGTTAAAAAGACTCAATAGAAATGTATTAAAATTGCATTTGGAGTTATCTTAGAGTGCAAATTAAGATATACTCAATGTTTACAAAATAAAAGTGTTGATAAGCTGTAACAGTTTTTTTTAGCATTCCACTGTATATTTTGCTTAATGATGGCTTCATTTCATATCAATAAAGAACTATAGAATGTGCTAAAATTTTAAGTGGTAATATCCCAAGGAGATAGAATTCTTCAAGCTAATTCTTATATGTTATATACTAAGATTTCTTAATAATGGTAACATCAAGGATATGTAAGCTAATAAACTTCAACAGGAAAAAGGTTATATGATTAAGAGATAAAGAAATCAGTATAGAAATCTTATTTAGGAAGATTTTTTCTGAGCTTAGGTCTGAGTGCATTAAGTGAAAAGTAAACATTACTGGTCATGGCCCCAAGACAGCAAGACAACAAATATTAATTTATGTGTCACTGGCTTTATGTGGATGATCTAAAGAGCCTTGTCAGCCAGAAAACAAAACTGCATTAGCTACTGAAGATCACCAAGAATTTAATGACATGCAAATATAGACAAATACCAACTTAAACAATGGTGAGAGGACAGCTTGCTGAGAGAATCAAATTTTAGATCAAGCATAAGGAAATGCCTTGATTTCTTATAATGGAGAGTTAACTGTATAACAAAAATACACTAAAGAAAATACCAAACATGCAGAGCTATAGGAAAACACTACAAATTCTTATCAGTCTAACTCAATTTAAGCAAAAAATTAAGAAACAATTACTTCAGAAGCTTCCTTCTTATAGTCACATATATAATGGTTATAGACTTGATTACACATTAGAATAATTTTTACCACATATTCTTAAATGAACAGGTAAGAGCCTGAATTTGACTCAAAATTATAAAACTAAAGATTAAAAATATGATGAATTGCCTTTAATCTTCAGTAAAAAGACAACATTTTATCACTGACACTTGAAAAGGAAAAAACACAGCCTAAATCCACAAAAGATCTAATAACCAATTCAGATAAGATAACAAATATATATAGTTTCATGGTACTTATTCAATCAATTTACCCAAGTTAGGGAACTAAAATATTTAGTAAGAGTAAAAATACACGATATTAGAGCCATACAGAATAACAACAAATCTCTCCCTCAAACTGTAATTACCTTAGGTTTATATAACATATTGATGCAGCATTTACATAAATAAAAATATATTTGTAAACCCTACATAGAAAACTTTTCTACACAAACAAAGCTGTTGAAAGAAAAGTAGGGCACTAAAATTAATTTAAATAAAGCCAATTTGTATCTTAACAGACTGAGGGCAGGGGGTTTAGGTAGGTACAACCAACTGCTCTATGATTTTTCCTTTATTCAGTAACTGATGCTTCTATGTAGTCACCATAAAACCTGGAAACTTTCATCTCTAAAAAAGATTACTGAAATGTTATTGAGTCAATCAGCATCCTATTTATCTGTGAGTTACAAAAAAAAACAAAAAAAGAAAATACCAATCAGGGCATTTCTTTTTTCAACAGCTTCATAAGAAGATTTATATTATGAGCAACCTTAAATCCTCTAGGGGAGGAGGCAAGATAAACATTAAGGAAGAAGGTAAGCCATTATACATATACAAATAGAATAATCCAAAAGACTTAACTTGTTGAAGAATATACTAGTTCACTTCCTAAAATACTTTGAGTCTTTTCTCTAATAATTGACTTAAAAAGCAGCATCCCAAAGCAGAACTCTTCAGTTTTCTAGGACTACCACACTTCTTGCCACCCCAACCCTCCCCTAATTATGCTATAGAGTTAGCTGAACATCAACCATTCATTCCAAAGCAGAGCAATGAAAAGAAGCATAGCCTAGTAAGTGACCCAAAAGATCAAATGGATATTAAGAAAGCAGTACACTGCAAACTACTCTTAGACCTATGCAGAAAACCGGCATCAATTTATAACAAACTTTCCAATCGGTAAACAGTATACATCACCAGCCAATGAGAAACCTCTAAGGATGGGCTTATCTAAAACACTAAAAATCTGAGTGGAAAAAGGTAAAATTTACTGTCCACCTTTCCATGAGTCAATTTAAATTTCCTAAAACCACAAGCCAATTTCCCAATATTCAGCAAATGTTGCATTTATCATCAGCATTCATGTGCATTTGTATGCACGCACACAGACAAACACACACGCTTCACCAAACTGTGGATTATCTGCTGAAGAAAAAAGTTTACAGCATAAAACAGAGTCCATTACCTTTTTCATTCCTTTAAAAACCAAATAATTAGACAATAAATATTTCAATGTAACTAAAAAAATGACCACACTAAATTTTACACACCTCCCACCATAGAAATAAAATCTGTAAAAATTATAGTTTCAAGTACATGTTCAGCAGATGCAAAGATATTACATATCATGTAGCCTCTACTTACCTTCTACTCTAAGGCTATATGTGACTTAGAAATGGGTATGTCACATATAACATTCTTCACAAATGCTGGTTCTCAAATGTTTAGCAACAATATGATAAATTTTATTTAATGTAAACATATTTGAAATTCAAATTACAATCATGGCTAGTTTGAACACTATCTCTTAATAGAGATTAAGCAATAACAATAATTCTTTAAGTCAACATATTTCAACAAGAAAATAAATATAAAAATTTGTTTGCACACATATATTCTTTTAATTTATAAGAAATTCATTTTAATTTAAATGAGGTTGCCTATGGGAGGAAAAAGGAAAATTAAGCACAGATGAACTATTAAAGGAAATTAACATGTAACCTGTAACTCAGCTACTACCATAGTCAACAGACCCAATACAGTGATTTGCTAATGGAAACACTTAGAAGCTATATTTTGCAATTTTAAATTAAAATACTTTCTTTTGGGTAAAAAAAGACTAAGTCATTTCTCATGATATAAAGTCTCTGAAGAAATTCCAACCACCACTGGACACTTTATCTCATCATTTATATTATTTGCCAAATGGGAATTCCCTTTCCATTTAACTCTTATATAGATACCTCTGTTCTGAATCACTACCAGAAAGCACCATGTTATGCAAAGCACAACTGTACAACAGTAACATCTTTCTGCCACAAAACCTTTCAGCCAAATAAAGGCTTCCAACTGGATTCAGAGATACCTACAACATTGGACATGGAGAGACCTACTAATGAAATAGACTTATTCAGAACTACACAGCTCCTTTAAGAAGGAAATGCTCAAAAATTAATAAATCACAAATACATCTGAAATCTAGAAACTTGTCCCCCAAGTCTTAATACAAAGTACAATAAACAAAAGCAAATGCTCATTTAGAAATCTGCAACTCATTGCATTTCCAAATCAATTAACTGTCTTACTGGTAAACTTGATGGTCTTTCTTGTTGTATTAAGTTCAAGTCTTCATGGTTAGGTTTTCCAGAAGCCAGAGGAGGTTGAGACCTAGTTCCATAGCCTTCCTGAGACATATCCTAAACAAACACAAATATAAAGAAATATCTCAATGAATTATAAGCTTCTTTGGCAATTAAGATGAAGCAAAGGCTTATCACAAAGTATCAACTTATGTTACTTTAAGCAGACATATAAACATAATTATCACTTCTGTAACACTTTCTCAGAAGCAAAAATAAAATACCCAAGAACGCAGTGTATCATCAAGAGCAAAAACATGTATAATTAACAATTAAATATATTATGTGACCATACAAAGTAAAGACTGTATTTGAGTTTTGCAAGAAGGTGATAGACAGTAAAAAATGGGAAAGAAAGCTAGCAATAACTAATCTCTTAGAGCAAACCAAAAGTTCATATTATTAATTTTTATTTTGGTTGAATTGCCTTTAATATTACCTTGAAACTGTTAAAATAATCAATGAAAACTTTATTATCACCTGACTTTTAAGAGGTCCTCTCAATAACCCATAAAACAAGTTATTAAGCTGACAGTATCCTGAGGTTTCTACAAGACTAATAAACACTCATATATAGAATTCCATACATTCACATAGCATAGTTATCAAAGAACCATAATAAAGCATGAAACAGTAGTGGGGAAGAAAACACACTCAAAATCTACTGAAGTACAGAAACTTATTATTAACATGGCCTTTCTGGCATTCTCTTGAATACTTTTCCAGGAAGAATTCTGCATGGTTTAATAGTATGCTGAAATAGTATTATACAAACCAAATATCACACCAAACTTACTGGATGTCAGCTCTCTAGTTGTTTAACTATGTACACTTAGTTACTAAACATTCTAGGCCCATTTACACCTGAAGTCAAATAGCAGGACAGAAAGTAAAATGCTTATTACAGCATTTCTTAATTGGCACTGAAAGTTGAAGAACCAGTTTCTGATAGGGAAGAAAAAAAAGAACAGAAAATATCACTTGAAAATAAAATTCTCTTCTTTTCCCTGTTAGTTTAAATACGTATTAGAATTAAAGAAACATTATATATAAGTTTTACTTCCTCTGTTAAATTCTCAAAATACTACTTTAGAAATTAATGGTAATGAGTTGAAACCCTATAAAAAGCTTCTGTTGCTCCACCCTTTTCTCATACAGTATACACTTGAACTTACACGCTTCTGAAGCCAAGAAACTCTGGACCAACAGCTGGTACTAAAAGTACACAAGCTGTACAAACTAGACTTAACTAGCAAAGTTTTGGTGCAGCCTGCCTTTAAAGAGGCTCTGATGTAAAGAGCATGCCAACAATATAGCATTTCCCAAGTAACTTCTTTTCCCTATACACACAACAGGTCAAGACATCTAACCTCTAAAAGTAGTGCAGAATGCCCTACACTGTTGGAAGAGATTATACCCAGTTGTCCAGGCTTTTATCTGATAACATTTAGGTGAGGTCTCGAGCACATGCAATTGGAGAATATTTAAAACAGTAGCTCTTCAATCAGGCTGCTGGTAGAGGGTAACAACTGGGCTGTGGGGAACAAAAGCCAAGGTTGAAAGACAATTACCACTCATACACACACACATTCCACTTGCTTCTGGACCCCAGACTTTGATTTGTTACACAGATTTCCAACTGCATGTCCTGCAGGTTCCTTTAGATTAAGAGCAAAGATTTCAAAACCAGGCAG
Source organism: Tragelaphus eurycerus (assembly GCA_935064755.1). Taxonomy (NCBI): domain Eukaryota; kingdom Metazoa; phylum Chordata; class Mammalia; order Artiodactyla; family Bovidae; genus Tragelaphus; species Tragelaphus eurycerus. Next base: position 15,901,777 of record CAKXYN010000039.1, on the reverse strand, counting down.
GGCACAAGGCCTCCATTCAGGGACCTTCACCCTTTACAAAAACCCCAAGGCGGCACAAGACAGCCTCACAATGGGCAAACAAATGAGCAGATCCCCACCTGTGGCTCAAACACACATGTGTGCACACGATTCATGGGTAGTGGTTAGACACTCATTTTAGTAAACTGTTAATAAAGAGAAATGGGCAGGCTCACATGCCCTGTGCTAATAAGTCTTTTAAATTTCTTTTTGTTTTCTCTTTGTAGCTAAATGAACTGATTTCTAAACAACTTGGAAAAGATTACTCCAACTACAGTAAACACACATTTTAAATCGGGTACTAGCCCCTCTAAAACAAGCAATGCTGAATAGACTATGAAAGCCATCAGAAAATTTCACTATGACTTTACATTTTACTTTTTAAGGCTTAAAAGTTTAAAATAATTAGATTTCACAGAAGTCTCAAACACTATTCCTAACCACAAGAGGCTCTCAATTATTAAATATAGATGGAAATACAACAAAAACAAAATTTAGTGAGAATCACTGAAAATGGAACATGTTCTGCTTCAATTTATGTTTGAACATAAGGATTAATTTAATTGAGAGAACATCCAGAAAAGGTACCACGTTTTACCCTAAAACAATCATCTATATATAACTTACACTGGGACTATAAAGTCTACATTTGGCAGCTTTAATAAAGACAAAAAGTTACATCTCTTAACAAACCTGAGCTTTTTCCTCTTCAGAGCTACATTTATTTTCTGGTAGGTACTTATTTTCATCTCAGGAAGAGTAAGTAGGAATAAGTAATTTAACAGACAACAAGAAGGCAATGTCAATATCAGAAAACAAATACATCCAGCACTGTATTTTATAAACTAATAACAACAGAGAACAGCTTTCACGCTTAACAGCCTTCACTGAAATCTCGGTTATTCACACATTTAAACCACTGCACACAAGCTTACACATAAGTTCACACATAGACTGTGACTGTGACAATACACAACCGTGACTATTTAAGAGAATACCGCACTATGGTAATACTAGAGCACAAAGGAGCCACACAAGGAAGTGTGGGCTACCCTTCCAGAGTCCTTTATCAGTATTATTTTTCTTCATCTCACTCACAAGCTTTTCACTATTGACAGATTCTGGCTTTAACCTTCTTCATGTTATAGATCAAAGGTAAAACAGAGACTCACAAACAAGCAAAGGTGTGAAAGGAGCTTGGGACAGGGGCATGTACACATGTGTTTCAAAAGTTTTCACATTAGGTGTTACTTTTACCATGTGAAAGTGAAAGCGCTCAGTCGTGTCCGACTCTTTGCGACCCCGTGGACTGTAGTCCACCAGGCTCCTACGTCCATGGGATTCTCCAGGCAAGAATACTGGAGTGGGTTGCCATGTCTAAACATTAATTATCTTGTATCACAACAAATAGTGGAAAATTCTTAAAAGAGATGGGGATACCAAAGCACTTGATCTGCCTCCTGTGAAACCTATATGTAGGTCAAGGAGCAACAGTTAGAACTGAACATGGAACAACAGACAGGTTCCAAATTGGGAAAGGAGTTTGTCAAGGCTGTGTATTGTCACCGTGTTTAACTTATATGCAGAGTACATCATGCAAAATGCAGCGCTGGATGAATAACAAGCTGGAATCAAGACCGCCAGGAGAAATATCAATAACCTCAGATATGCAGATGACACCACTCTTACAGCAGAAAGTGAAGAGGAACTAGGGAGCCTCTTGATGAAAGTGAAAGAAGAGAGTAAAAAAGTTGGGTTAAAACTCATCATTCAGAAAACTGAGATCTTGGAATCCAGTCCCATCACTTCATGACAAATAGATGGAGAAACAATGCTCCAAAATGACTGCAGATAGTAACTGCAGCCAGGAAAGTAAAAGATGTGTGCTCCTTGGAAGAAAAGCTATGACCAACCTAGACAGCATATTAAAAAGCAGACATTAATCTGCTGACAAAGGTCCATCTAATCAAAACCATGATTTTTCCAGTAGTCACGTATGAATGTAAGAGTTAGACAGTAAAAAAAGCTGAGCACCAAGAACTAATGCTTTTGAAATGTGGTGTTGGAGAAGACTCTTGGATGGTCCCTTGGACTGCAAGGAGTGCAAACCAATCAATCCTAAAGAAAATCAGTCCTGAATATTCATTGAAAGGACTGATGCTGAAGCTGAAGCTCCAATACTTTGGCCACCTGATAGGAAGAGCTGACTGATTGGAAAAGACCCTGATGCTGGGAAAGATTGAAGGCAGGAGGAGAAGGGGACAACAGAGGATGAGATGGTTGGATGGCATCACAGACTCAATGGACATGAGTTTGAGCAAGCTCTGGAAGACGGTGAAGAACAGGGAAGCGCATGCTTCCTGGTGTGGCAAAAAGTTGGAAATGACTGAGCAACTGAACGACGACAACAAAACATTTAGTAAACATCTTGTAGGGACTATTCCCCTTGCCAGGTGCCTAACGTCTCACAGTGTGAAGCGTGACCAGGAAGGAAACAGCAGTTATACTGTGTTATTGTGAGGAGGGATGAGACCAAAACTGTCACCTAGCTCTGGTATAACGGCCAAGGGCAGGAGTACTTCTGTTTCCTTCTATAATGAAATTAATTAAGTACCGATGGCAATATGAGACTATGAAGAGAATGTGGAATAAAATGTCAAGGACACTTTATAAAATTCAAAACAGAAAAATATTCCCATGGCATGTATGACGTCAAAAGATACGAAGAAAAGAAAGTTGTCCTCCTACTTTCCAGGAGTCCCTCGAAAAACTTCCTGTTAACAGGCTGTTATTTATTGTTCCAAACTGTTCAAGGCACAACCAAGTATGAAGTGAATTTAAAACCCTTTATCTTTCAAAACAAATGAGCGGATTTGTTTTGTACAGTCTGCGCTGTGGTCCCATAACAATAGATGTAATATATCTCCTTCTATAGCTGCACCTAAATATCTATTCTTTTTCTTTTGCTACATAATATTGTATTAATTCTGTGATTTATTTAACCAGTCCCCTATTGATGGACATTTAGGCTGTCCCCAGTCTTTCTCTACTTATTAAAGCATTATAATAAACATCCTTGTGCATCCAACTTCAGGTGAAATACTTCTGCGGCATCAATCTCCATCAGTTTCCCTGGAGGCTCAGTGGTAAAGAATCCACCTGCCAATGCAGAAAATTCAGGAGACGCTGATTTAATCCCTGAGTCAGGAAGATTCCCTGCAGGCGGATATGACAAGCCACTCCAGTATTCCTGCCTGGGAAACCTCATGGACAAAGGAGCTTGGCAGACTGCAGTCTACGGGGTCACAAGAGAGATGGACACGACTTAGCCACTAAACGACAACAACCTAAGTCTCCACAAGGGGGATATCTGTCAAAGGGTTGGCACATTTAAAATTTTGATGGAGGCTAGCAAAGTGCTTTCAGCAAAAGAAGTGTCAAATTAGAGTCACAGTCCATCATTTTACTATACACGTTTACCTTAGCATCACAATATGCCTAACCTCAGTACAGAAAGCAGCAAACTCACATCAGGAGAGAGGTGGGAGGACTGGTCATTGGCATTCATTTGCTCAGTTGTGTCCCATTCTTTGTGAACCAATGAACTGTAGCGCTCCAGGCTTTTCTGTCCTTAACCATCTCCCAAAGCTTGCTCAAACCATGTCCATTGAGTCGGTGATGCCATGCAACCATCTCATCCTCTGGCATCCCCTTTTCCTCCTGCCCTGAATCTTTCCCAGCATCAGGGTCTTTTCTAGTGAGTCAGCTCATTGCATCAGGTGGCCAAAAGTACTGGAGCTTGTTTCAACATCAGTCCTTCCAATGAATATTCAGGGTCGATTTCCTTTAAGAGTGACTGGTGTGATTTCCTTGCAGTCCAAGGGACTCTCAAGAGTCTTCTCCAACACCATAGTTCGAAATATCAGTTCTTCAGCCCTCAGCCTTCTTTATGGTCCAACTCTCACATCCGTACACGACTACTACAAAAACTATAGCTTTGACTATACAGACCATCATTGGCAAGGTGATGTGGTCTGCTTTTTAATATGCTGTCTAGGTTTGTCATAGTTTTTCTTCCAAGGAGCAAGTGTCTTTTAATTTCATGGCTGCAGTCATCATGGGCTTTCCAGGTGGCACTAGTGTTTAAGGAATCTGCCTGCCAATGCAGGAGACCTAAGAAACACGGGTTTGATCCCCGGGTATAGAAGATTCCCTGGAGGAGGGGCATGGTAACCCACTCCAATATTCTTGCCTGGAGAATCCCATGGACAAAAGACCTTGGTGGGTGATAGTTAAGAGCGCCACAAAGAGTCAGACACCACTGAAGTGACTCGGCACACATGCACGCAGTCACTGTCCAGAGTAATTTCAGAGCTGAGGAAGATAAAATCTATTACTGCTTCCACTTTTTCTCCCTCTATTTGCCAGAAGTTACGGGACTTGATGCCATGATCTTAAGTTTTCTGAATGTTGAGTTTTAAGCCAGCTTTTTCACTCTTCACTGTCTCCCTCATCAAGAAGCCCTTTAGCTTCTCTTCACCTTCTGCCATCAGAGTGGTATCACCTGCAAAATTGAGGTTGTTGACATTTCTCCTGGCAATCTTGATCCCACCTTGTGATTGATCCAGCCCAGAATTTCCATGATACACTCTGCACAGAAGTTAAATAAGCAGGGTTACAATACACAACCTTGTAGTATTCCTTTCCCAGTTTTGAACCATCCATTGTTCGATGGCCAGTTCTAACAACTGCTTCTTGACCTGTATACAGGTTTCTCAGGAGACAGGTAAGATGATCTGGTATTCTCAGCTCTTTAAGAATTTTCTACAGTTTGTTGTTATAAACACAGTCAAAGGCTTTAGAGTAGTCAATGAAGTGTAAGTAGATATTTTTCTTGAATTCTCTTGCTTTCTCTACAATCCAACAAATGTTGGCAATTTGATCTCTGGTTCCTCTGCCTTTTCTAAATTCAGCTTGAACATCTGAAGTTCTTGGTTCATGTCCTGCTGAAGCTTAGTTTGAAGCATTTTTAGCATTACCATGCTAGCATGTGAAATGAGCACAGTCACACGCTAGTTAGAACATTCTTTGGCATTGCCCTTCTTTGGGATTGTAATGAGAACTGACCTTCTCTAGTCCTATGGCCACTGCTGAGTTTTCCAAATTTGCTGACATATTGAGTGCAGCACTTTCACAGCATCATCTTTTAGGATTTTGAATAACTCAGCTGGAACTCCATCACCTCCACTAGCTTTGTTTGTAGTGTTGCTTCCAAAGGCCCACTTGACTTCACCCTCCAAGATGTCTGGCTCCAGATGAGTGACCACACCATGATGGTAATCTGGGTCTTTAATACAGTCCTTCTGTGTATCCTTGCCATCTCTTCTTAATTTCTTTTGCTTCTGTTATGTCCTTACAGTTTCTGTCCTTTATCATGCCCATCTTTGTACAAAATGTTCCCTTGGTATCTCCAGTTTTGTTGCAGATATCTCTAGTCTTTCCAATTCTATCTTTTCCTCTATTTCTCTGGATTGTTCACTTAAGAAGGCCTTCTTATCTCTCCTTGCTATTCTCTGGAATTTTGCATTCAGTTGGATATATCTTTCCCTTTCTCCCTTGCAAGTACATAAATTTAAACTATCCTTTCCAAAAAGAAAGCAATGTAAACCTATAAAGTATCCACTTCAAGAATGGTGCAATCAATCACCCCCCTGCCTCCTCAGGGACGCCCTAATGGAAATATTAATAACTAGGACAGATGACATTTCAGGTAGGGCTCTATGATAGGTACTGTGCCCAGTCCACATTTACAATAACCCAGGAGAGAGGCCCTATTAACAATTATCTTGTTTTTCACCACAAGGAAAACAAAACCTTAAGCAATTTGCACAGCTAGTGTCTGAGCACACTGCTAGTATCTCAATGGGATAGACTAATCTTCCTTTCTCTCCTAATTGCACTCTACAAACAACTGGAAGCTTCAAGTACTATCCTAAGGATTGAATGTAATCTTAACTTTTTAAAGATATTATCCTAGGCTTCCACTTATTCTCCTACACTACCTTTTCAAAAAGTATTAATCTTAAGCATTTTATATGTGGAACACTTCCAAAATATTAAATTATAATATTATGAAAAGAAATGTTAACATTTCAAACTCCCCACAAATCTGAATACAAAGCCACTCAACATACGACTCATTATCATCAAGTAGTTGTTTAAGGTCCACAGGCTGATGGAAAGCAAGGTAAAAGACCCATTTGCCTCCTCAGGTTATGTTTAAGGGTCTTCTGCTGGTTCCCTTCTTTCACCCAAAGACTCCATGTTCATCCTTGGATAGTGATGATTCTTGAATCTCTACTTCAAGTCCCCTGTATTTTTACTGTATTTTGAAGGAGTCCCTTGTGCTCACATCAAGGAATGACTCTCCTAACTGTCCTCCTCAACTCTGACCCCCTTCCTTCAGGTTATCACCTGGTCAAGGGTGTTCCCGTCCACATGGGACTTCTCAGAGCCATCCCACATTCCTTACCGCCTTCATGACTGAAGCACCTGTGCCACATGAGCAACCCTAAAGTCACTGTCAGCTCCATCCCCTTCATCCTCCCTCTAGCTGCCAGCCCCTTTGCACAAGAGCTTCTTGTTCACTACACCACGAGAGCCAGCTTGCAAAAATGCAAACGACCACAGTGTGCTGATGCGTGGAGAGGCCTCCTCTATGATGCCTACAGAATGAGGCCTACAGTCCTTAGTCTGGTAGAGAAAAGCCCATCAGCCTCCAGCTGCCCCCATAGTGTCATCTCCGCCTTCCTTGGGGCCCACAGCAAGTCCTCAGCTTCACCCACTGGCTTGCTCAGAGGCTCCCATGGGGCCAACTGTCTACACATGCAACACTCTTGGTCCGGGTGGACGCTCTTCCAGCTGTGTCTGCAAAGGATCGTTGTCTTCAAGATCCTGCCAGAACTTAATTCTTCCATTCCCCCAAACAACTACCTCACACCAACTTCTTATGTACTCTTAAAATACAGCATTTTAAATGAGTTATCTGTTTGTATATCTCCTGACCTGGACTCTTACTTCCTCTTGGGTTCCCAGCACTGACCACTGACAGGCTCTCAAAAGCCTGGTGAATTACTGACTGAATGCCTTCTAAGAGCTTACATTTAGAATCAGACACAGCAATACAAAAATGAATGTATGAGGACAAACATAAAACTGAACAAAACTTGGGCTCATATCCAAGAATATCTATCATGTTAACAGCTACACTGCCTGGTAGCATGTGCTATATAAAACACATTTTGCTATTTGTTACTGGCAGTCTGAAGGCAAAAAGATGACTACAAAAAAATGTAGTAAAAATACTGGAAATTAAGAGGGATGGAGGGAAAAGACTATCATGAGTATTAATGGTGCCATCAAAAATGGGAAAAATCAAGACATCCTTTACCTCCTAATGAACAAAACAGCAATGAAATATTTTTGCAGGAAATTAAAAAAACTTGATAAGGAACTCAATAAGGAGTTTCCAGGTGGCACAGTGGTAAAGAAACTGCTTGCCAATGCAGGAGGGACAAGAGACATGGGTTCAATCCCTGGGTTGGGAAGATCCCCTAGAGAAGGAAACGGCAACCAGCTCCAGTATTCTTGCTTTGAAAATTCCACGGACAGAGGAGCCTGGTAGGCTTACAGTCCATGGGGTCACAGAGAGTTGGGCACACTGAGTGTCTGAGTGTGTACACAGGTGCTTGATAAAGCCCTGTATTTCTATCGATTTAAGGAAATTAAAAAGGACCAAAAGATACATTAAACCATAGCTAATCAATCAGCAAATCTCAAACTGTAGGAACTTCTACTAGAAAAAAGACCTAGTTTCTTCAACAAATAAATTGTAACAGTAAAAAGGAAAGGAGAAAGGGAAAGAGAAAAGGAGAGATTCAGAGGACAACAACAGATATGAAAAGGTATTAAAATAAAGATTTTATTTCAATCTTGATTCAAACTACCCCATAAGGTCAATAAAACAAAAACATTTAATCTATTTATGTCAGTTCAGTCGCTCAGTCATGTCTGACTCTTTGCGACCTCACAGACTGCAGCACACCAGGCTTCCCTGTCCATCACTAACTCCCAGAGCTTGCTCAAACTCATGTCCGTTGAGTCAGTGATGCCATCCAACAATCTCATCTCTTTCATCCCCTTATCCTCCTGCCTTCAATCTTTCCCAGCATCAGAGTCTTTTTCAATGAGTCAGTTCTTCGAATCCGGTTGCCAAAGTACTGGAGCTTCAGCTACAGCATCAGTCCTTCCAATTAACATTCAGAACTGATTTCCTTTAGGATGGACTGGTTTGATCTCCTTGCAGTCCAAGGGATTCTCAAGAGTCTTCTCCAGCACCACAGTTCAAAAGCATCAATTCTTCGGTGCTCAGCTTTCTTTATGGTCCAACTCTCACATCCATACGTGACTACTGGAAAACCATAGATTTGACTATGAAAATACTGGAAATTTGAGTATTGGATAATTGGTATGAAAAAAATACTTTTTAAATGTAATAACTATGTTTCTTTTTTTAGATAAGACTATATGCTGAAATATTGACAGATTAACTGATACAATATCTGGGATTTACTTCAAAATAATATTGAGGGCAGGGGTTTGGGGGTAAAGGAAGAAAAAGTTTACATACAACAAAACTAGCCATACTGCTGCTACTGCTAAGTCGCTTCAGTCGTGTCTGACTCTGTGCGACCCCAGAGATGGCAGCCCACCAGGCTCCCCCGTCCCTGGGATTCTCCAGGCAAGACCACTGGAGTGGGTTGCCATCTCCTTCTCCAATGCATGAAAGTGAAAAGTGCAAGTGAAGTTGCTCAATTGTGTCCGACCCCTAGCGACCTCATGGACTGCAGCCTACCAGGCTCCTCCGTCCATGGAATTCTCCAGGCAAGAGTACTGGAGTGGGGTACCATTGCCTTCTCGGAAACTAGCCATATAATTATTGAAATGTGAGTGACGGATTCATGGGGCCCATTATACTTTGATCTACTTCTGTTCATTGTTTGAAAATGTCCATTGAAAGAAAAATAGAAATAATGGTACAAAAGACAAATTCAGGAGTCCAGCATTGGGATGAGACAGTGGTGCTGATACTGGATTTCACCTGAAAAACTTACAGTCTTTCTGACTATAACTTCTGAATTGGTCCCTTGCCTTCAGCCCTCAGTCTCCAAAAAAGTCCATTGTGCACTGAGCATTTAATCTTTCAGTTTCTTTTTTTTTAACTTTTTATTATTAAACAATATTGTAATAGTTTCAGTGCAGGGAAGGGGCTCAGCCATACATATTCATGTATCCATTCTCTCCCAAACATCCCTCCCATCCAAGCTGCCATATAATATTGAGCAGAGTTCCACGTGCTATACAGTAGGTCCTTGCTGGTAATTCATTTTAAATATAGCACTGTGTACATGTCCATCCCAAACTCCCTAACTATCCCTTCCACACCTCCGTCCTTCCCCAGGACAACCACAGTTTGTTCTCTGAGAGTCTGTTTCTGTATTTTAAGTTAAGTTCATTTGGATCATTTCTTTTTAGACTACACAATATAAGTGATGTCACTGGCTATTTCTCCTTCTCTGATATCCTTGTTTCTTAACCCATTTTATCTGTAATATATTTGCTGCACTATTTAATCCTAACACTTAACTGTCTTAAAAAAAAAACACAAAAACTCTCCATAATCTTAACCAAGTTAACCTTGCCAGTTTCATCTTCCCCCAGTTTTACCTTCCCCAGGTAAAACCCTCTACTTCTGACTTAGTGACCCTTTCCGGATCTCACCTACTGATCAAGCTATCCTCCTTGCCTAAGTCTAATGCTCTCCACTAACTCTGGCCCACCCTCTTAAAGGCCCAGTTTCCAATTTCACTGACTCCAAGATGACTTTTCCAGCCACAAATCTCGACAAAGACCATGAGCACTTGAATTAAACCCACCCAAGCTCAAATTTCAATCTAGACTCCTCGCCAGCTGTGCAACCTGAAAAAACTCCCGAGTTCAGTTTCCTACTCTGGAAACTGGACTGGACTGAGTTAAGCTGAGGCGGCTCAGGGAAGAGTACGTAGGGTACAGCTTGTATAGTTTAGGCACACAATACTTCAGGAATAGGAACTGAATGGTTTTTTTTTTTTTTTTTTTAACATACCATGACTGGTTATGTTTTAGGATAATGGTAAGTGACTTTAATTCTAAGTCCATATCAATATTTTCCCCTGCATCTTCCTTTATCCTTTCTCCAAAAATCTTTTATATTAGATTTAAAAAATCATAGGTCCAAAGTTCAAAGGGTTTTTCACTGCTACTGATTTCATAGGCTTATAAGACTCTAGGCTTATATTAAAACCTTATTGTCTGTAATAAACTATATTTACTGATGAGTCCAAAGGCTAGATTCAGAATATCATTTTTCTATTAATTTAAATGAATAATTATTTCATTTTAAAAACTTTTTTAAAGGGAACAGGCTTGTCCAAACTGCTTTATAATATTTTCTTTCTGATGAGTCTCATTCAGTTCAGTTCAGTCGCTCAGTTGTGTCTGACTCTGTGTGACCTCATGGACTGCAGCACACCAGGCCTCCCTATCCATCACCAATGCCCGGAGTTTACTCAAAATGTCCATCGAGTTAGTGATGCCATCCAACCATCTCATCCTCTGCTGTCCCCTTCTCCTCCTACCTTCAATCTTTCCCAGCATCAGGATCTTTTCAAATAAGTCAGTTCTTCGCATCAGGTGGCCAAATTATTGGAGTTCCAGCCTCAGCATCAGTCCTTCCAGTGAATATTCAGGACTGATTTCCTTAGGATTGACTGGTTTGATCTCTTTGCAGTCCAAAGGAATCTCAAGAGTCTCATCCAACATCACAGTTCAAAAGCATCAATTTTTCAGCACTCAGCTTTCTTTATAGTCCAACTCTCACATCCATACATGACTACTGGAAAAACCATAGCCTTGATGAGAGTCTATGTTGGCAAAGTAATATCTCTGCTTTTTAACATGCTGGAATCATGCTAAAGCAAACATACTGTCTGGGTTGGTCATAACTGTTCTCCCAAGGAGTACACATCTTTTAATTTCATGGCTGCAGTCACCATCTGCAGTGATTTTGAAACCTGATAAAATAAAGTCTGTCACTGTTTCCCCATCTATTTGCCATGAAGTGATGGGACCAGATGCCATGATCTTCGTTTTCTGAATGTTGAGCTTTAAGCCAACTTCTTCACTCTCCTCTTTCACTTTCATCAAAAGGCTCTTTAGTTCTTCTTCGCTTTCTGTCCTAAGGGTGGTGTCATTTGCGTATCCGAGGTTACCTTGATTCCAGCTTGTGCTTCATCGAGCCCAGTGTTTCTCATGATGTACTCTACACAGAAGTTAAACAAGCAGGTTGACAATATACAGCCTTGACGTACTCCTTTCCCTATTTGGAACCAGTCTGTTGTTCCATGTCCAGTTCTAACTGTTGATTCATGACCTGCATACAGATTTCTCAAGAGGCAGGTTCAGGTGGTCTGGTATTCCCATGCCTTTAAGAATTTTCCACAGTTTGTCGCGATCCACACACTCAAAGGCTTTGGCATATTCAATAAAGCAGACATAGATGTTTTTCTGGAACTCTCTTGCTTTTTCAATGATCCAGCGGATGTTGGCAATTTGATCTCTGGTTCCTCTGCCTTTTCTAAATCCACCTTGAACATCTGGAAGTTCAAAGTTCACATAATGCTGAAGCCTGGCTTGGAGAATTTTGAGCATTACTTTACTAGCATGCGAGATGAGTGCAATCGTACAGTAGTTTGAACATTCCTTGGCATTGCCTTTCTTTGGCATTGGAATGAAAACTGACCTTGTCCAGTCCTGTGGCCACTGCTGAGTTTTCCAAATTTGCTGGCATATTGAGTGCAGCACTTTCACAGCATCATCTTTTAGGATTTGAAACAGCTCAACTGGAATTCCATCACCTCCACTAGCTGTATTCATAGTGATGCTTTCTAAGGCCCACTTGAGTTCACATTTCAGGATATCTGGCTCTAGGTGATGGATCACCCCATCATGATTATCTGCATCATGAAGATCTTTTTTGTACAGTTCTCCTGTGTATTGTTGCCACCTCTTCTTAGTATCTTCTGCATCTGTTAGGTCCATACCTTTTCTGTCCTTTATTGTCCTATATTCTTTGCATGAAATGTTCCCTTGGTATCTCTAATTTTCTTGAAGAGATCTCTAGTCTTTCCCATTCAATTGTTTTCCTCTATTTCTTTGCACTGATCACTTTCTTACCTCTCCTTTCTATTCTCCGGAAATCCGCATTCAAATGGGTGTATCTTTCCTTTTCTCCTTCGCTTTTCACTTTTCTTTTCTCAGCTATTTGTAAGGCCTCCTCAGACAACCATTTTGCTTTTTTGCATTTCTTTTTCTTGGGGATGGTCTTGATCTCTGTCTCCTATACAATGTCACAAACCTCCGTCCATAGTTCTTCAGGCACTCTATCAGATCTAATCCCCTGAATCTATTTCTCACTTCCACTATATAATTGTAAGGGATTTGATTTATAGATAATAGATCCTCATTACAATTGTGCCCTGCCATCAACAAGAATGTTACTACAACACAGGACCTACCAGTGCTCCTGAGGCAGCAGCTGTCCCTACGCCTGCAATGAAGAGAACCCTGAGAGGACTGGAGATTAGAGAGAGGCCTGCCAGTGAGAGCAGCTGCCTCCACTACATTAATCAAGTTAGGATCCTGGAGGCCACTACTCTGTCATTTGACTTAAGAAAATCCTTTCTTGTATTTTATTTTTTGCAAGAACTTCTTCTTAAACTAACAAGGGGTCAAGAGGGAAAAGGGAAGCCACATGGTTGCCTAAGTTTCACCTCTCTAAAATACTGAAGAGAAATATGAAGATACTCAAGAGCTAAGGACTAAAGTAACTAAGATTTTTATTAGATCGATTTACTTTCTTAAACTCACAAAGCAAATGAGCCACAGTAAATATTTGGGTGTGCTTTTTATAGAGAATAACAGTATATGTAATAATAATAATAATAATACACACAGCAAAAAGAAAACCCAGCTTTATAACTTACCATTTGAAGAATCCCCTTATCCATAAAACCAAGATATAGGAACTGTCTCCAAAAGTCATACTATTGATTAAAGGAGAGACTAACTTTAAGCATCAGCACTGTGCTTGTCACATTTAAATGTTCAATAAATGTGAGCTATTGTTATTTACATTATCTAATACAACATTTAAGAATAAGAATAAAAATTTTCACTGAACCCACTGGGAGTTTATCCGGTGGTGACCATGGTGGTGATCATGGTCCGCTGATAGCAGCAGCTAGTGGTTATGTAACATTTACTATTCACCAGGCACTCTTCAGAGTGCTTTACTCACTCAGTAAATGCTTGCAGTCTTGACATCAACTCCATGAAGTTAAGTACTTTTCTCAGATGAAGAAACTGAGGCACAGAGGTTGACTGACTCATGCAAGGTCCAAACTAGAGAGTCAGAAACTCTGAGTATAGAGTTCAACATCTGTGTTTTGACAAGCCTTCTGGGAGATTCTGCTGCTGCTGCTGCTGCTAAGTCGCTTCAGTTGTGTCCAACTCTGTGCGACCCCAGAGATGGCAACCCACGAGGCACCCCCATCCCTGGGATTCTCCAGGCAAGAACACTGGAGTGGGTTGCCATTTCCTTCTCCAATGCATGAAAGTGAAAAGTGAAAGTGAAGTCGCTCAGTCATGTCCGACTCTTAGCGACCCCATGGACTGCAGCCTACCAGGCTCCTCTGTCCATGAGATTTTCCAAGCGAGAGTACTGGAGTAGGGTACCATCGCCTTCCTGGGAGATTCTAATGCTCACTAAAATCTGAAAAACCCTGAGTTAACAGATGCAAAAGCCCATATCAGTGATTTTAAACGCTTGAATACCAGCCTATCTCTGGAACAAAATGTATTTCTACTGTAAACACCAATAATGATGGCAATAAACCCTTCAGATTATAATAGAATCAGGATCAAAACCAAGCCCCACCATATTCAGGCATCACTTGCTATATGACCTGAGGGTTATTATTAACATGATATATGAGGTAATATCCAATCACCATGCTAGAGTAAAAGACACTGGAAAGCACTGGTTAGAGCTTCTGCTCTCCAATGGCTCTCAAAGTTGGAAATGCATCAGAATTGCCTGTCAGAGGTAAATGCAGACTCCCAGGTTCCCTCCTCATCACCCTCCACACCCCAGAACCGTTTTGGTGTAAGAGAACTTACTTGAGTCTAAGGCCATACCACCCTGAATGCACCTGATAGTGTCTGATCTCAGAAGCTCAGCAGGGCCGGGCCCAGTTAGTACTTGGATGGGAGAACTTACTTGAGCAGATGCTCCGGGTGATTCTGACGCAGACAATCCATTTTTTTCCCCCAACTTTTTAGAAAACCACAGCTGTATAGTTATCCAATGGATCCCCTTTACTTCAACCTCCATCCTTTCTTCACCTCTCCAAGGCTAATGCAAAGAGACATGAATACATTCCTCTCCCCTAAAGTCCAGCACTCTTGAGAAAAATCAGTCAGCGAGCCGAACCTGGTTCTGCTATCCTTACAGAGAAAAAGATGGTCATTGCCCACACTAGCAATACAATTCTGAAAGTAATCTGATGTTTCAAACATCTACAGATAACCATCTTCCAGAACACAATATGTGGAGCTTGTTACTCTAAGAATTTTTAAAATCAAAGAAATTAATGAAGGAAGAATTTTAATGCTATACATGTAAGTTATGTTTTACTTTATGTACTTCAATAAATTGAAATGAGCATTAAAAGACAAATGAAGACAGCTCAGAGCAGCAAAAAGAAATCCAGGAAAAACAAAAATCCTTTCCTCTCTCTAGTGTCGGAATTTAAACATCAAGCAAAAAGAAATGTATGGTAAACATAATGGGCCTCAATGCTGCTTTTAACTGCACGACCTAAT
Organism: Tragelaphus eurycerus; assembly: GCA_935064755.1. Lineage (NCBI taxonomy): Eukaryota > Metazoa > Chordata > Mammalia > Artiodactyla > Bovidae > Tragelaphus > Tragelaphus eurycerus. The sequence continues at coordinate 15,886,717 of CAKXYN010000039.1, read as the reverse complement.
CCTCAACTGCATCCCTCAGTACTGGTGGGGGAAAGCGGGGGTGGGGGTGGGGTCCTCAGAGAGAAGAGACTGAAGGGGCACCTAGAGACTCACATCAGGTGTGACTGTTGGCTCCACCCAGCATCCCCACCTACCTAGGAGAGGTTTCCTCCTCCCTGTGCTGGCCAAGTCTGGGCAACCAGGATAAAGAGTTAGACAACAGGTCCCCGGTGTACCTAAGGTTAGGGCATCCAGTCCAACCCCACAGCACCATCTCTACTGGGGATGGAGACAGAGACAGGGGAAGACTGAGGGAGAAAAAAGTGAGGGGAAGAACCCAGAAAGCTCACCCCCTATCACAGCTACATTAGAAACAGGGAATGGTGTGGAGCTTAAATGATTTTTAGACCAAATCCTGCTCTTGGGATTGATATTCTTCCTCAGATTTTAATAAAATATATCTTGAACAATGTAAGATTTTGCTCTTTTATCACCACAGCGGACACTCACAGACAGCGGATCTGATCTTCTGCCCATTTCTAGGCAAGCCTGATATTCTGATGAGCAGCTGCTGGACAGCATAGAGCAGAGCTTAAACCAGAACCATGCTGCACACAGGCTCCAAGTCTGCCTGTGGCTTTCAGGTTGCTCTTTTCATGAGGAAGCCTCCAATCACCTTTCTAAAAGTAAATTAAGTATTGAAAACATTGCTATTACCATATAATTCTTCATTGGCTTTATTTTCCTTTAATTCTGGTATTTGAAAGGAAAAAAAAAACTTTTTTCTTAAATATTTTAAACATGACCATGAATAACATTATCAAATTATAATCCAACACAGAGTCACAGTTATAATCCAAAGCATAAAAAAAAATAACTGTTCAAAGTTCTCCATCAAAGAGCCAAAAATGCTTTATTACTGGAAATAATCAGTATTAAATGTAAGAATTTTTCTCTTCCTTTTCCCCACTTCTAATAAAACAAAAGCAAAGACTCAGGCAGGCATAGCTGCATAGGCTCACCCTGATTTTTATAGCAAAACATTCATATCAAATTCTAATATTATCAAAATGCTTTTCTTCATTCTCCAGTAGTTTTTTCTATTTGTTTATTTAAGAAGCTTTCAGGAATAACAAGAACCAAACCAAAACACAAACACAAATATACTCATGGAACTGGCCGTTCTACATGAATCGAAACTTCAACGGCAGCAAATTATATCTATCAGATCAGATCAGATCAGATCAGTCGCTCAGTCGTGTCCGACTCTTTGCGACCCCATGAACCGCAGCACGCCAGGCCTCCCTATCCATCACCAGCTCTCGGAGGTCACCCAGACTCACATTCATCGAGTCAGTGATGCCATCCAGCCATCTCATCCTCTGTCGTCCCCTTCTCCTCCTGCCCCCAATCCCTCCCAGCATCAGAGTCTTCTCCAATGAGTCAACTCTTCCCATGAGGTGGCCAAAATACTGGAGTTTCAGCTTTAGCATCATTCCTTCTAAAGAAATTCCAGGATTGATCTCCTTCAGAATGGACTGGTTGGATCTTCTTGCAGTCCAAGGGACTCTCAAGAGTCTTCTCCAACACCACAGTTCAAAAGCATCAATTCTTCGGCGCTCAGCCTTCCTCACAGTCCAGCTCTCACATCCATACATGACCACAGGAAAGACCATAGCCTTGACTAGGCGAACCTTTGTTGGTAAAGTAATGTCTCTGCTTTTGAATATGCTATCTAGGTTGGTCATAACTTTCCTTCCAAGGAGTAAGCGTCTTTTAATTTCATGGCTGCAGTCACCATCTGCAGTGATTCTGGAGCCCGGAAAAACAAAGTCTGACACTGTTTCCACTGTTTCTCCATCTATTTCCCATGTAGTGATGGGGCCAAATGCCATGATCTTCGTTTTCTGAATGTTGAGCTTTAAGCCAACCTTTTCACTCTCCACGTTCACTTTCATCAAGAGGCTTTTATTCAAAATCAGTGCTGAATTTTTAATATACTGTCCTGTCTATCAAGGGAGAAAAAAAGTAAGAGAGAGGAAAAGTCACATTCTCATTCCCATCTTCCTAAGCTCTGACCACCCCAGCCAAGAGAGAGCAAAGCAGGCTGCTGGTTCCAACAACCTGAGCACCACCTGAGCCCTCAGAGTGGATCCAACCCTAGTAGAGAAGCAGTTACATGGTTGGTTACCCAAGCCAACAAAGCAGAAATCAAGTCTAGGAGCGGGCGTTGTTCAGACCTGAAAGTAACTTAAAAGTTTTCTCCTCAGATGCTCACAAGCTCTTCAAACATAAAAGGAAATACCCAGCCCTGCTTCAAAGCCTGACAACTAACTACAAGCAAGGTCAGCAAAAGAGAGAGTCAGATGCAAACGAAACTCCAGGCTTCATCAATCAACATTCCGAAGGTTTTTATTATCAAGTTAATTAAAAGACTCCTGTGTTAATATCCAAATCTAGGCAATTAATGGCAGCAAACTAAACGTCCTCATCTTTGTTCTGACAACAAAATCTTATAAAGCAAATGATGTAAGCACTTCTGTAACTTAATACAGGCCTTCTATGCTTTTCTCCAAAAGCTGCAGAAGTGGCTTATAAATGAACAATCTGTTTTATAAATAATAAGAACCAAAGATTAGGATAAGTAATAAGCAATAATAATAAAGAAATGTTTATATCACAATGGATCCATGTCAATATGCTAATTAACATCTGAGCTCCTACACACATTTCAAAGGCAACTTATTAATTCTGAAGTATGCTACCCTCATGTCCAATACTATCACCTTTTTCCAAAACAATGCCCATTTGCCAAACACTTTGTTTACTGCATCACCTTTTGAAAAATTCTGTCCCACAAAAATGTCCAAACAAAGCAGTATTTTAGAAAATATAAACACTTGTCTCTACCTATGCACATACAGACTTCAGACTTCCACTTAACTATTTATTGAGCGATCCACTATTACAAATGAATTGCTGAGCTAGAACTATTTTGTTTTAAAAAGTTATTGAACAGTTAACTTTTTATTCCATTCTTAATCACTGAGGAAAAAATAATGAAAGGCACAAGTCCCAAGCATAATTAATATGTTCCTTCTAACTGACCTTGATACTGAAACCAATCTCAGAGTCTTGTTCAGTATCACTTCAGGGTTGGGCTCTGTTCTCACTAACAAAGAATTAGTCCTACCCTAAAATCATTTCTTCTCTCACCAGCAAACTCTTACTCATTCTTCCAGACCGCCTCTGAGACATGCAGTATCACACCAAACCTTTAAAACATACTCCCCCCTCCTTTACTATCAACTGCCTGTGTTGACCTTTCATTCAATTGGGAGTTCATTCCTTCACTTCAAACACAATGTCTTATTAATCATTGGATTCCCAGCATATGGAACATTCCCAAGCAAAAAGGGATTCTATATATAGTTTATGTTTTCCTTTTTCTGTCTTCTGCAACTTTTCCAATAAGCCTGAGGTTTAAAAAAATATTAAAAAAAAAAAGGTGTACCTTGAGAAGTACACATTCATAGTATACCCAGTATTTCTCTCAAGAATCTGAGATAATTCTATCAGTTGGAAAAAACTATACCTAAAAAGGTAAAGTTTGAAATTCTCTCACTGCTTTAACCTAGTCTTTTTTTTTTTTTTTTTTTAAAGATCTTGACACATCCTCTTTAAGTAAACTGAAACTTAATTTGAATGGAGTTACCTCCTACAAACCTTCTCTAAGGAAAGAAAGACTTTTTTCTGCCTATGGAAACAACAGTGTAGTTTAAAGCCATGGAAACGGTGTTCTGCAAGACTGCCAACTGTCACGGTTCTGGAAGCTGAGCTGAGTCGGCACAAGACCACTGTCAGATGAAAGGGTATTGACAGACAGTCTAGTTTCCATACCAGGCGACTTCTTTCACATTACAGATCCTGAACACTGCCTTCAACACCTAGCAGCTGCTTCAATTAAGAGCAGTGGGTAGAAGATCTGGGAGAAACTTGTGCCACAATAAAAACGTGAGATGATGACATCTTCTTCAGCATCTCACAAGAGCAGATCTAAAGTAGAACTTGAGTTAGAGGTAGAAGGGGAAAGATGATGAGTCTGTAGGTACAAGGAGGAGACAGGAAGGTAATGAAAGTTTGCCAGGAGGGGACGGAGAACCAGGAAACAAACCTACACATCAACTTTGTAGTTGTTGTTTAGTCCAACTTGTGTCCAACTCTTTGCAACCCCATGAACTGTAGCCTGCCTGGCTCCTCTGTTTGGGTATTTTATTACGAACCCAAAATGATAAAATGGAAACTTTAAAACAACAACCAAAGTTAAAATTTATGGCACTATAATTTTCTCGACTATACCAAATTATTAAATCGTGGGTAAAGGAGTTTGAGGAAGTAAGCTAGGATAAAAAAATGCTTCCAAATGCATGAAACTTCTTCAAATAGCTATTCTTTTTTTAAAGACTCAAAAAGTAACGCCTTCTGAAAGAAGGAAATATCATCATGTTGAATAAATAAAATGTTTGATGCTGAACATACAGTGCATTTATTAGTTAATCTCTTGGTCGACAACAGGAAGAATAAAGCCTATTCTTACTTATCGATTTTTACTATGGTGTGTATTTACAAACTTAGAGGCCTCCACACTTTGGGGTAACATATTTTTTCTGTTCAACAACTCTGCTGAGCATGTTATTTTAAATGTTCAATATTTTAATTTTACATAATCTCTGTTGTATGGTTAATAAATCCCATCAACAGAAACTCTGTTCACAATTTTGAGTTGTTTGTGCAATATAACTATATCACTGTAACTTGTATCTGTTCATGGTTATTATATAGATGCAAGCCTCTGACTATTTTACAAGTCTTCTAATGTAGACACATCTGCGCATTTACTTAGGAAAAACAATATTTTATTATAAACTTTCTGCCCTTTCTATTACATGAATGGCATTATACTGATGTCTACTGAAATCTTTTATATAGGAAACTCATATTATGTATACATTTTACTTCAGAAAACAATGAGGGAGCTCAAGTTATTTGTAGTGATAATATTTCAAGGGGGGCAGCTAGTTGTCACAAGGATAAGGAAATGCAATGAAATTTAAGAGTGTAAGGTAAGAACGCTAGATTGTCCCATGATGTATAAGAGAGACTGATCCAACAGATTATTGCACCACATCCCACATTCATTTCCAAAGCCCCAGCATTCATTTAGATTTCAGTTCAGTTCAGTTGCTCAGTCATGTCCGACTCTTTGTGACCCCATGAACTGCAGCACGCCAGGCCTTCCTGTCCATCACCAACCTGGAGATCACTCAGACTGACGTCCATCTAGTCCGTGATGCCATCCAGCCATCTCATCCTCTGTCGTCCCCTTCTCCTCCTGCCCCCAATCCCTCCCAGCATCAGAGTCTTTTCCAATGAGTCAACTCTTCCCATGAGGTGCCCAAAGTACTGGAATTTCAGCTTTAGCATCATTCCTTCCAAAGAAATTCCAGGGCTGATCTCCTTCAGAATGGACTGGTTGGATCTCCTTGCAGTCCAAGGGACTCTCAAGAGTCTTCTCCAACACCACAGTTCAAAAGCATCAATTCTTCAGCGCTGAGTTTTCTTCACAGTCCAACTCTCACATCCATACATGATCACTGGAAAAACCATAGCCTTGACTAGTCGGATCTTTGTTGGCAAAGTGATGTCTCTGCTTTCCAATATGCTATCTAGGTTGGTCATAACTTTTCTTCCAAAAAGTAAGCGTCTTTTAATTTCATGGCTGCAGTCACCATCTGCAGTGATTTTGGAGTCGAAAAAAATAAAGTCTGACACTGTTTCCACTGTTTCCCTATCTATTTCCAATGAAGTAATGGACCAGATGCCATGATCTTCGTTTTCTGAATGCTGAGTTTTAAGCCAACTTTTTCATTCTCCTCTTTCATCTTCATCAGGAGGCTTTTTAGTTCCTCTTTACTTTCTGCCATAAGGGTGGTGTCATCTGCATATCTGAGGTGATTGATATTTCTCCCAGCCATCTTGAGTCCAGCTTGTGCTTCTTCCAGCCCAGCATTTCTCATAATGTACTCTGCATATAAGTTAAATAAGCAGGGTGACAATATATAGCCTTGACGTATTCCTTTTCCTACTTGGAACCAGTCTGTTGTTCCATGACCAGTTCTAACTGTTGCTTCCTGACCTGCATATAGGTTTCTCAGGAGGCAGGTCAGGTGGTCTGGTATTCCCATTTCTTTCAGAATTTTCCAGTTTATTGTGATCCACACACTCAAAGGCTTTGGCATAGTAAATAAAGCAGAAATAGATGTTTTACTGGAACTCTCTTGCTTTTTTGATGATTCAGCGGATGTTGGCAATTTGGTCTCTGGTTCCTCTGCCTTTTCTAAAACCAGCTTGAACATCAGGAAGTTCATGGTTCACATACTGCTGAAGCCTGGCTTGGAGAATTTTGAGCATTACTTTACTAGCCTGTGAGATGAGTGCAATTGTGTGGTAGCTTGAGCATTCTTTGGCATTGCCTTTCTTTGGGATTGGAATGCAAACTGACCTTTTCCAGTCCTGTGGCCACTGCTGAGTTTTCCAAATTTGCTGGCATATTGAGTGCAGCACTTTCACAGCATCATCTTTCAGGATTTGAAATAGCTCAACTGGAATTCCATTACTTCCACTAGCTTAGCTCATAGTGCTGCTTTCTAAGGCCCACTTGACTTCACATTCCAGGATGTCTGGCTCTAGGTCAGTGATCACACCATCGTGATTATCTGGGTTGTGAAGATCTTTTTTGTACAGTTCTTCTCTGTATTCTTGCCACCTCTTAATATCTTCTGCTTCTGTTAGGCCCATACCATTTCTGTCCTTTATCGAGCCTATCTTTGCATGAAATGTTCCTTTGGTATCTCTAATTTTCTTGAAGAGATCTCTAGTCTTTCCCATTCTATTGTTTTCCTCTACTTCTCTGCATTGATCTCTGAGGAAGGCTTTCTTATCTCTTCTTGCTATTCTTTGGAACTCTGCAATCAGGTGCTTATATCTTTCCTTTTCTCCTTTGCTTTTTGCTTCTCTTCTTTTCACAGCTATTTGTATGGCCTCCCCAGACAGCCATTTTGCTTTTTTGTATTTCTTTCCATGGGGATGGTCTTGATCTCTGTCTCCTGGACAATGTCACGAACCTCAGTCCATAGTTCATCAGGCACTCTATCTATCAGATCTAGGCCCTTAAATCTATTTCTCACTTCCACTGTATAAACATCAGGGATTTGATTTAGGTCACACCTGAAATGGTCTAGTGGTTTTCCCTACTTTCTTCAATTTCAGTCTGAATTTGGCAATAAGGAGTTCATGGTCTGAGCCACAGTCCGCTCCTGGTCTTATGTTTGTTAACTGTATAGAGCTTCTCCATCTTTGGCTGCAAAGAATATAATCAATCTGATTCCAGTGTTGACCATCTGCTGATTTCCATGTGTAGAGTCTTCTCTTGTGTTGTTGGAAGAGGGTGTTTGCTATGACCAGTGCGTTCTCTTGGCAAAACTCTATTAGTCTTTGCCCTGTTTCATTCCGTATTCCAAGGCCAAATTTGCCTGTTACTCAACGTGTTTCTTGACTTCCTACTTTTGCATTCCAGTCCCCTATGATGAAAAGGACATCTTTTTTGGGTGTTAGTTCTAAAGGGTTTTGTAGGTCTTCATAGAACCGTTCAACTTCAGCTTCTTCAGCGTTACTGGTTGGGGCATAGACTTGGATTACTGTGATATTGAATGGTTTGCCTTGGAAACGAACAGAGATCATTCTGTTGTTTTTGAGATTGCATCCAAGTATTGCATTTCGAAGTCTTTTGTAGACCATGATGGCTACTCCATTTCTTCTGAGGGATTCCTGCCCACAGTAGTAGATATAATGGTCATCTGAGTTACATTCACCCATTCCAGTCCATTTCAGTTGGCTGATTCCTAGGATGTTGACATTCACTCTTGCCGTCTCTTGTTTGACCACTTCCAATTTGCCTCGATTCATGGACCTGACATTCCAGGTTCCTAAGTAATATTGCTCTTTACAGCATCAGACCTTGCTTCTATCACCAGTCACATCCACAGCTGGGTATTCTTTTTGCTTTGCCTCCATTCCTTCATTCTTTCTGGAGTTATTTCTCCACTGATCTCTAGTAGCATATTGGGCACCTACTGACCTGGGGAGTTCCTCTTTCAGGATCCTATCATGTTGCCTTTTCATACTGTTCATGGGGTTCTCAAGGCAAGAATACTTAAGTGGTCTGCCATTCCCTTCTCCAGTGGACCACATTCTGTCAGACTTCTCCACCATGACCCACCCATCTTGGGTGGCCCCACGGGCATGGCTTAGTTTCATTGAGTTAGACAAGGCTATGGTCCTAGTGTGATTAAATTGACTAGTTTTCTGTGATTATGGTTTCAGTATGTCTGCCCTCTGATGCCCTCTTGCAACACCTACCATCTTACTTTGGTTTCTCTTACCTTGTATCTCTTCACAGCTGCTCCAGCAAAGTGCAGCTGCTGCTCCTTACCTTGGACGAGGGGTATCTCCTCACCCCCGCCCCTTCTGACCTTGAACGTGGAATAGCTCCTCTAGGCCCTCCTGTGTCCGCACAGCCACTGCTCCTTGGAGGTAGGGTTGTTCCTCCCAGCTGCCACCCTTGGCCTTGGGCGTGGGGTAGCTCCTATTGGCTGTTCCTGCGTCATCACAGCCTGGCACTCTCAGCCACTGCCCCTGACCTTGGACGTGGGGTAACTCCTCTTGGCCGCCTCCTCTTGGGCATGGGGTCCTCCCGGCTTCTGCCCCTGACCTCGGCCGTGGGGTAGCCACCGCTCGTGCTAAATGCGCCAGTCGCAGCCGCCCACAGCTATTTGTCTAAGCCTAGAACCCAACTCCATTCTGCATATAAGGACAAAGTATTGTTAAAACAACTTTATACTGAATTTTCCAGAAATAAAACTACACTCATGTACATCTAGGGAAGATTATATTTTATTTCAGTTGGACTTTGACTAAGAGCTGCTCTCCATCTTAGAAGACGGTATCTCCCCATTGACAACCCTAGCTTGACATCCAGGAGGCTGATGCCACACTCCTCTATCAGCCTCATGGTATGGCTGCCAGGTCCACACTGACACCACACATACATCCAAACATTAATTTCACAAGGCTTCAGTGCAGTCATACATAAGAATCTAGTTAAATACATAATATTTTATTACATACTTTCACTTTTCCATACCAGTTAGTGCATTTTTCTGACTTGTTTAAAATTTTGCATAGTAACAGAGTTTCCATGGATTTTGTGTAGGTAACATGTTTTTTATAACATATTCTTTATATTTCAAAAGAAAAAGGAGGCAGTAGGAAAGTTTCATTTTGGTGAAGGACAGGGAAGCCTGGCATGCTGCAGTCCAAGGGGTCACAAAGAGTCGGACACAACTGAGCAACTCAACAACAACAACAAATTAATATGTTCTAAATTACTTATTAAATTGCAATTTATATAGTTTTAAATTGTATAAGAGACATCAAATAAACAACTAGAAATCAGAAAAAGAGTACCAGTTCCAGCAGTGTGGCAGACTGGATACTGTAAATGTCTATAACTGAAATATTGAAAACACTGGGAAACGTGCCTTTTTAAATGGATCACAAACCGGGAATGAATGTGAGTGAAACCAAGAACACATAAAATAAACCAAGAACATGGAAAGTAAGAGAGCAATAGAAGCTGAATTCTATTACAGATTTTAACTTTCCATCTGATGACTATACAGGCAACAGAAGAAAGGAGGAATCTAGGGCTGCCAAAAAGGAGCAAAATATGAGACGATACCTCTCAAATAAACCAGGGACTAAGAAGGGCTATATCTATCATGTATGAGCGTTCACTAAAGAGAAAAGAAAAATACCTGTCTTGAACTTGATACTGAGAGGTAGGAAGAATTTTTAAATGATTCCTTTGAGAATTAGCAACCACAGGCTAACCATGACCAGAGTTTCTGGTCAAAATTAACACTTAATGGTGCACTCTATAAAACCTCAAGAAGAGAATTCCATTTAAAATGGTCCCAAAGGCCATACCACCTGAACCCACCAATCAATCTTAACACCATTTGTTTTAGGACAACAAAATATTAGGGTGCATATCTCCTGATGTAATACTCTCACAGCATCAGCTATGAAGTATTCAAATCATCAGTCAGTAACGATGTGTAACATGCCACCCCAAACTTAGTGACCTAAAGACAGCAGCATGTATTAGTCTCACAGATTCTGTGGGTGAGTAATCTAGACAGAGTCCAAAAGGGAAGGTCTATCTTCATCATAATGGCTCTACACCTCAGCTGGAAGACAGCTGATGGTCACCAGACAGCCTGGGGCTGGAACCACTGGAGGTTCTTTCTCTCAAAAGGAGGGCCATGGACTCCTCCACTAAACAGAAATGCTAAGGACATGATTTAAATGCCGAGGACATAACCTAAATGCTGAGGACATGATTTACAATAATCACAAATAAAAATGTTTAACTTCAAGCCTGTGGATCTAACTGGCAATTTACAGGAAACGGAAGGGCTGGATGAACAAATTAAGCCACATCAAGGGAAAACATCCAGACAAAGCCATTTCATAAGAAAACCAACTTAAGTTTTTTTCAACATGCCAAAGGGATGAACGGGAGTGGGGTAAGACAGAACTGATCCAGATAAATGATGTAAGGATCAAATCAATGTATTAACAGTTGTTTTAATCTGGCTTGAAACGAATGAACTTTAAAGGCATTCTGACGACAACTGGGGATACCTGAATATGGCTAGGCTAGTACATGAAGGAACTTATGCTGGCATGTGAGTGTTCATTCCATTATTCTGTTTATCACTCTACTGAGATCTCTTTATATAATAAAACTTTAGAAAATAAAATACGAAATATGATTCCTAATGACTAGTGTCCACAAGCAACTGGCAAAAGCATACGCCAATCCTTCGAGGGAATAAAAGAGAAACCCAGGTCTCAATAAAACAGGCTTTAAAAAATGAACAAAGGGAAGTAAGAAAATTCTTAGAACTAAAAGAGAATAAAAATAATGTATAACAAAATTTGAGAGACTTAGCCAAAGGAATACTTAAGAGGAAATTTTTGTCTTCTGTTTGGCTTCATCAGACAAAAAGTAAGACAAAGTAAAGCACAGAATTTAATTAAACTTATAAAAAAGAGACCATGTAAAAATCCAGAAAATTCTTAAAATCATGCTACTGGAACATGTGTAGGTACTCTCATACATCAGTGGTTGGAGTATAAATTGGTACAACCCTTGAGAGGAACAATCTAGCAAAATTATAACCTCATGTACCCATTGACAAAGCCAGGAATTTATCTGACAGATACACTTGAACATTTACGAACTGACAGAAATACAAAGCATCGTGGCAGAGTTGTTTGAACTGCAAGTAACTAAAAATAACCTAAATGCCCACTGAAAGAGAACTGGTTAAATATATTATGATATGTCCATAAAATGGAATGAAGCTATAAAAAGGAATGGAAGATGGCTTTACTGCTACTTTGCAAAGATCACAGAAAATATATTTAAGTGGGTGGGGAAAGGGGGTGATAAAGAAGAGAATAATGTTTACAGTATATTATGGTGTACCAACATTTGTGTGAAAATAGAGCTAACAATCGGAGAAGGCAATGGCACCCAACTCCAGTACTCTTGCCTGGAAAATCCCATGGATGAAGGAGCCTGGTAGGCTGCAGTCCATGGGGTCGCTAAGAGTCGGACATGACTGAGCGACTTTACTTTCACTTTTCCCTTTTCATGCACTGGAGAAGGAAATGGCAACCCACTCCAGTGTTCTTGCCTGGAGAATCCCAGGGACGGGAGAGCCTGGTGGGCTGCCGTCTATGGGGTTGCACAGAGTCGGACACAATTGAAGTGACTTAGCAGCAGCAGAGCTAACAATTAAAATATGGTATTTTGCTTCTTTGTAAGGAAACTAAATAAACATAATAAAGTGGTTATTTAGCAAAGAGTGAGCTTGCTGGTGAGCTAGGCAAGAGGAACTGTGTTGGGAGACTCGGATCTGTATCATTTCCTTGTACTTTTTAATTTTTGACACATGGGAATGTATTGATTATTCAGAACATTACACATTAAAAAATGTTAAAGAAACAAAGGTAGGTATCTTAATGGAACTTTAACTTTTGCATCATTCACATTAACAAAAGACACAAAGTAATACTTTCTGATGATCTCCTAGTTCAAAAATCAACAGACTATGCATGCAATGTCTAGAAAAAAAAGGAAAAGTCTATAGGAAGGAACGCTCTGTCTGTCATGAAACATTGGCTTCTTAAGTCAAAATAGTTGAGTTTCTTTGTTTTTTAAATGTGAACTCAGTATTAAAAATTCTTATTAAAAGTTAGATTGATTTTAAAGATATTCTAGCGGTTATTTTTACTTTGTTTTGGGATAGATTGGGGGGGAGGTTGTTATTCTAGTTTTGGAGGTACTAACTATATGGAAAATGCTAGATGTCATTTCCAAGATAAACTTCCCCAATCTATATAAATATCTAACTCCCTAAAAATCAAAACTATTTCTGTAAAACCAGACCCTCTGATTCGGGTCCCTAAATATCTCTGATTTCCACTTCTTTGTCCCAAAAGAGTTTATGCTGCTGCTGCTAAGTCGCTTCAGTCGTGTCCAACTCTGTGCGACCCCATAGATGGCAGCCCACTAGGCTCCCCCATCCCTGGGATTCTCCAGGCAAGAATACTGAAGTGGGTTGCCATTTCCTTCTCCAATGCAAGAAAGTGAAAAGTGAAAGTGAAGTCACTCAGTTATGTCCGACTCTTAGCAACTCCATGGACTGCAGCCCACCGGGCTCCTCCATCCATGGGATTTTCCAGGTGAGAGTATTGGAGTGGGGTGCCATTGCCTTCTCCAAAGAGTTTATAGAAACTTAAAAAATATTTAGACATTCTATAGTGAAAACGAGACAAAAATTCCAATATACTTTGGGAAATAATTGACTTTCCTCAGAATATACCAAAAAAAAAAGTATTTACATCGAGTCATTTTTATACAGTACTTCCTGACATATGGAGAAGGAAATGGCAACCCACTCCAGTATTCTTGCCTGGAGAATCCCATGGATGGAGGAGCCGGGTAGGCTACAGTGCACGGGGTCACAAAGAGTCGGACAAGACTAAGCGACCTCACTTCACTTCCTGACATACAGTTTATTGTATTCAAGTTAATAAAACAATGGTAGTATCGCTGAAAGCATAAAATAGACCTAAACTAAGCACATTTGAATAGTACTCATTAAAATAAGATTTTACCTGTAGTATGCTTTAAATATTTAAATATAAAGGATATTAAATAACTAATTGCCATGTGGAAGAAGACATCAGTGAATGCTTCATAAAGGAAGTAAATTTTGAACTTGGTCTTGAAGGAAATGACAGGCACTCAGAATCCTTAACCAAATTGGTTTTACAATCAGATTCATTTTAGCACACTGAAGTAAAATGACTAATGCAATATCTCTGTTGAGTCCTTCAACTTTGTTAACATGACAAAACATTTTGTCTCAGAGAAGTTCAATAAGACTCTGAAAGCCCATGAAAAAATCTTTTACTTTATATATTATAAACCCATATACCATTCTCTCACTTAAAAAGAAATGGTATTGTTAGTTATTTAATTTTCCTGATTTTAATAAAAGAACAGACTAAATAACTTTGAAATAATGTACATTCCTACATCTATAAATTGCTTTAAATTTTGCAAACACATATGCAAAACACAAGATTCTATAGCCTCTTCAATCTCAGCTGTTATACTGTTTTGTTTAAAGCTATAAACTCTTTTTGGAACTCTTCAATAAAAATCACATGGAAAAAGCCTACAAAGAATCCAATAAAATCCTTAAGAAATCAGCTGAATTTGTTAAAATTAAGCTTCATATATTTATATATTTTGCCTAGCATCAGCAATCACTCCAAGCTGTCTAGGAATCATTTTGAAATGACTGAACAGTCAGTGCCACTGTCTTCCCCTATCTTCATCACCCCCATCCACAAAAAAGAAAGAAGAGAGGAAAATACAAAATACAAAGTTATAATTTTATGCTTATGACTGAAAGTGCTATGAAAGTTCTATTTGAATTCAGAGTACAGGTCCTGAGTTCATGATGCCTTTTAATATCTTCGGTGACAATCTCTAAAACAAGATGAAACTGAATCCCTGTACCCAAAGTATATGTACTAGTTTTCAACAAATCATGTAAGCTGAAATATGTAGCCCAATAACCTCAAAGAGTATTTAATGAGGCGAATTTAAACTAGAAACTGTTTAACATACTCAAAGTACATGATTCCCTTCAGTATTTTAATATACTGTAATTGAAGTGATTATCCATTTATAAACTAGGAAGAATAATACTGCCAAAGGCAACAATGTTTTTGATACAGTAGCACTTACCATTAAAACAAATCAAAAGAAAGCTCAAGATAAAAACACCATGTATGTGCCAACTAGCAAGATTAAATGATCAATAAAACCATTTTCCTCAATAAGCCTCAACAAAGTTACAAAGCACTTTCTTGAAAGATTTGGAATACACATGACAAAGAACATGCAATGACTGACATTTTCTGCTGTCACTAACCAGTAATGTAAGAAGCTATTATGCTACTCATTCTTCCCACCCTTCAATCTCAAACATCCATTCTTAAACAAACATTTAGCATATAGTTCTGCATTTTCTCAAAACTTCATTTTTTCCCACTGAGAACAGAAATTCTCTAAATGGGACAGGAAAATGTCTCAGAATCCGGGGTGGCCTTCGAACACAGGACAGAGGCCTGGGGACCAGGAATGTGCTCACCTGCTGCGGCTGGTACCTCTGCTGGGACTGGGAGGGCAGATATGGCGCCTGCGGGGGAAGGTGCGGAGGCTGCGGCTGCTGGTTGTAGTAAGGCTGCTGGCCTTGCTGGCAGTAACCACTCACACCCTGCTGTCCGTACTGAGGTGGCATCTGTTGAGAGTCAAGACGGGCAAGTGAGAGAAAAGTCTAAACATGCAATTCAATAAAATCAAATATGGTTTCAATTCAGCAACGTGAAGTGGGTTCTTTGCTAAGCAACTGAATTCAAATTTTTAACATTCTCTCCATTAGATAAATCTTCCTACTGCCTTCTCCTCACATACTATCAATGAAGACAAAAGATAATTTAACTCTGTTTTAAAAAACACTTTATCAGATATCAAATACTGATAATTTCACAAAAATCCAGAGGGGGTAAAAAGCTCCAAATACTGACATCAAAAAAATTGCTTCTGCCAAGCAAGTCAGAGAAAGATTATACTAATCCATTCTTATGCAATACACAAATGAAAATGAACTCCAGTTCAAGATCCCTTACTAATATTTTATAGGATACTTGTGATTTGGGTACACGTTTGTTTCAACAAAGGTCAGAATGCCTCAATTACATTTTAGCAAATACCAGTTACATTAGCAATTCCATTTACTATTTTTGCTAAAAAGAAGCAACACTGCTTTACAATAAAATGAAACCCATTTAGAAAACAATACTATGTACACCAAACAACGTAACTATCAATATGAGCAAGATATTCATAGCTATACAAGAATAGTATTTTCCTAGTTGATAAACAGTCAATGATGTAAAGTGTCAAAGTGTTAGTCACTCAGTTGTATCCGACTCTTTGTGACCCCACGGACTATAGACCTCCAGGCTCCTCTGTCCACAGAGTTGTCCAGGCAAGAACACTGGAGTGGGTTGCAATTCCCTTCTCCAGGGGATCTTCCCTACCCAGGGATGGAACGATTCTTTACCATCTGAGCTACCAGGGAAGCATTTAGCTGGAAATACCCAAGATATAGACAGAATGACCTAAAATGGCTCTTCTCCGTTTCTAGTTATATGAACCTAAAAAATATTGAAATTGTTCAAAGAAAAGTTCTTCCTCGTGCAATAAAAACACCATTGATGATATTTTCTGATGTTCTATCAAATCAGAAATCTACTGACACATTTTTTTTTCCCTAACTGAGAGAAAGAATAGGAGAGGAAAAGAAAAACAAGATATCAGAATGGCAAAAAGCACTCCTGGGACAAGAATGGTGAAGTCACTGTTAATACCACAATATAGTTCATTTAAGAAATCCAAGAACTTCATCCCTATAAGCCTATATACTTCTAAGAATTAAGTATCAGTTCCAGATATACACTTAAAAAACAAATTGACTACAGAATATTGAATGAGAGGGAAAAAGAGTAAGGAATATATTAAACACTTTGCCTCTAAGACCATTAGCACAGTAATTTGTAATATGTACTATGAAGTAAAAAGAAAAAATTGCAAAATGCTAAAGTTCATACTCCTTTTGACCCAATCTAGATTATTTTCAAACTTCTAGCAATGGTGACAAAACATTTGGCCACAATGACTTACAAATGCTTCTCATCACACAGATCCTAAGTTACTAGAACAGACAAGTTTATACTGAAAACCATTCAACAGCACAGTTGAATTCTTTGCTTTTATTTATTTTACAGCTTGATGTCTCATAATGAATGTATGTCCCTGCCATGAGCCAAGCCAAAGAATTTCCATAAAATACAACTCCACATGCTAGAATACCATATACTACCACAACACATATCCTTTCGTTCAACACCCATATGTTTGATTTGATATCTAATACTATATTTCACACGAGCATCTTTGCAGTTTGATTTGAAGCAGTTAGGGTAACACTTTGCCAGTGTTAAAATGACTGTAAAGCTCAGTCAACACAGCCAGCAACTCCCCTATGAATTGCACTTTAATATGTTGACTTTCTGGTTTACAGAAACCCTTAAACACAATATGGAAGTGTTGTTTCAGGGCAGGGGGTGGGGGTCCTCTATTTTCTAAGCAAGACAACAAGAGGACATATTGCATTAGTCTCCTAACACTAGAGCAGCCATGAGCTTCTGACGTTCTTTAACCACCTATCCCAACTCTGAAGAGCGTGGAAGCAAGGCAGGTGCAGGTGAGGCAGGTAGAATGGGTGGGGACATAAGCAATTCCACAATGGATCCGTAGCAACAATCTCCTGACCCCAATACATGTCAGGGGGAAAACCATCAAAAGCACCTGCTTGGGAGATTTTGTTGCTGTTTTCCTCAATTAAAAATCTACTTGTTATCCTTTTAGATACATGGTCTCATTATGTGGTACTAACTAACTGGCATCTAACCCTCTGAGAGCCTGGGATAACTTATAACATGGTACAGGTGGGCTATAAGACCTGAGGCCTAGAGCCAAACAACTGCATGTGGCCCACTGTCCTTACATGGGAGACACAACTGAACAGAGATAACTAAAATACTCATCTACCTACAGAATTTCTGTATTAGCAATTTATGAAACCTAAATCCAAGTCGTCCTATACCTTAGTTGTGTGAATATGATCAATCACACAATGGTATCTCTTACATCTCCATTTGCAAAATGGGGTTACCTCTTCTATTGATTCCTATTAATATAATAACCAGCAATATTATAATTCTACCTGGAATTCTACACATATTCTATTATTATTTATTAAACTACAAGTTGTAGCACTATCTCTAAATACTAATTATTAACTGTTACCTTTAAAAACCAATCTCTAAATATAATACCTCAATTGTCAGGAACTAATGTCTTAATTTTTTAATGATCAGTAATATTTTGCTTTAAATCAATTTAGATGTAGGGCTTTCAAAATTCTATTAGATGCTTTTCTGACATTTTAAACCAATCAATCATTATTAAGAAACAAACTGAAGAATGGAGCCGGAAGACAAGGAATGCCCCAGAGCCAACTCCAAAAGCTGTCTGACCAAAGCTCAGAATAACTCTGGCCCTGCACTGCTGGCTCCTCACATGACATCAAGGCATTCAGCCACTTCTTGTCACTCTTACCTCCATCTTTAACAGACTCTGCTGAGGACAGAGAAACCTACTATACTACACTGTCATGAAGGCCTGAAGGGCCAGTCCATGAGTGAAGTACATTTTACTGTCTCAAGTTTTATGAAATCAATTTTGGCTACTGTGAGTCTTTATTTATCTCTTACTTCATGAAAAAGCTGGCTTAAAGCTCAACATTCAAAAACCTAAGATCATGGTGTCCAGTCCCATCGCTTCATTGCAAATAGGTGGGAAAAAGTGAAAGCAGTGACAAATTTTATTGTCTTGGGCTCCAAAATCACTGTGGACAGTGACCGCAGCCATGAAATTAAAACATGCTTGCTCCTTGGAAGGAAAAGCTCTGACAAACCTGCACAGTGTATTAAAAAGCAAGACATCACTTTGGCAACAAAGGTCTGTCTAATCAAAGTGATGGTTTTTCCAGTAGTGATGTATGGATGTGAGAGCTGAACCATAAAGAAGTCCAAGTGCCAAAGAATTGATGCTTTCAAACTGTGGTGCTGGAGAAGACTCTTGAGAGTCCCCTGGACTGTAAAGAGATCAAACCAGTCAATCCTAAAGGAAATCAACCCTGAACATTCATTGAAAGGACTGATACTGAAGGTAAAGATCCAATAGTTTGGCCACCTGATGCAAAGAGCCAACTCACTGGAAAAGACATTGATGCTGGGAAAGACTGACAACAGGCAGAGAAGAATACGACAAAGGGTGAGATGGATGGATGGCATCACTGACTCAATGGCATGAGTTTGAACTAATTCTGGGAGATAGTGAAGGACAGGGAAGCCTGGCGTGCTGCAGTCCATGGGGTTGAAACGAGTTGTATATGATTTAGAAACTTAACAACAATGAAGATTACCAAATTGTTGGATTCAAGTGAAATTTAACCAAGAGTTACTGAGTTTCAGCAACTGGGCACTGAAAATTGAGGATACAAAGCACTTCTGTCTCAGATGCCATTCCTTCCCTGACCGGCCTAAACCACCATCATTCTCATGCCATTTCTGATTCTATTTTACCACAGGGGAGATTATTAGATTTAGTCAGTTGACCTTTGATGTGTTCCTGTTTCTACTGTTTGTCTTCATCACTTGACTCCACACTCCTATATCCGTGGTATGCCTCCTGGAAGAGGGCCTGCCACTCAATAAATGGTTGCTGGATGAATAAATGAATGTCGTTCAATGGATTATTAAAGTTAATATTATATAAAATTTTAAACTAAGGATGGAAAACATTATAAACTGAAATCACTTGTACCATCCAAGTCTTTGATACACATATGCTCAACCTAATCTAACAAACACCCCAAACCTCATACTGACAGCAGCGGAGAAGCCTTGACCATTACCAGCTAACTCTCTAGGGCATTACCACCCAGGAAATGTACTGGATATTTATCACTAAACTAAACCAAAAGGAAATCTCCAGAAAATGCCTATGATGCCTATTTTTTATTTAAAGATAAGAAAAACAAAAATTTCTCTCATTTCTAAATAAAGAGGATTTTGAAGTGGAACATGAGTATGCGATCATGCATGCTCAGTCATGCCTGATTCTTTGCAATCCTGTGTACTGCAGCCTGCCAGGCTCCTCTGTCTATGGGATTTTCCAGTCAAGAATATTGGAGTGGGTTGTCATTTCCTTTTCCAGTAACGTGTGCATACACAGTAACAAAAAAAGTTATCTTAATTTTCAAAGAAATGTGAATGAGTCCAAACAGTATTAGAGAGGGAAAGTATAGCTACAAATCATTCATTTACTATAAGTATTTGCTTTAGAAAACTACTCTGATAAAGGATATGATCAATAACTTTCAAATCTCTGTATCATGTTAAATGTGCAGAATTCCAGGCTTCATTTTTCATTTTACTTTCTACCCTGAATTCTGTTCATCCTTCAAAACTGAAGAAATAATAACGTTTATATTCTCATCCTCTTCCTTCCTAAAGAGGTTTGATAAAAAGAGTCTCCCCACTAAGTTTCCGGGGAAGGCAATGGCACCCCACCCCAGTACTTTTGCCTGGAAAATCCCATGGATGGAGGAGCCTGGTAGGCTGCAGTCCATGGGGTCGCTAAGAGTCAGACATGACTGAGCGACTTCACTTTCACTTTTCACTTTCATGCACTGGAGAAGGAAATGGCAACCCACTCCAGTGTTCTTGCCTAGAGAATCCCAGGGATGGGGGAGCCTGGTGGGCTGCCGTCTATGGGGTCGCACAGAGTTGGACACGACTGAAGCGACTTAGCAGCAGTAGCAGCACTAAGTTTCAAGGTGCACTTCCCTAAGACCTAGCAATTCACCTTGTAAATGCATCCCCATGAAACACTCCCATGTGTCCCAATAAGGATGTTACATTGGACACTATTTACAAGAGCCAGAAAGAAGACACAACCTAATTCCAGCACAGCAGGTAAATGAGAAAAATAGATTTTGCTATAGTCATACATGGAATTCTAATCATAAAGTGCACAGTTTAGAGGCATCAGGTAGATTTACACCATTGTGCAACCATCACAACTATCCATCTCCAGAACTTCGCCATCCCAAAATAAAATTCTATTTCCATTAAACAATAACTCCACTTGGGCTTCTCTAGAGGTTCAAACAGTAAAGAATGTGCCTGCAATGCAGAAGACCTGGGTTTGATCCCTGGGTCAGGAAATGTCCCAGAGGAGATAATGCTACCCACTCCAATAGTCTTACTTGGAAAATCCCATGAAGAGAGGCCTGGCAGGCTACAGTCCACTGGGGTCACAGAGTTGGACACTACTAAGTGACTAACACTTTCACTTTCAAGGTTCACTCATGTTATAGCATGTATCAGAATTTCATTCCTTTTTAAGGTTAAAAAATATTCCATTTTTAGGTGCAAACAATATTTTGTTTATCAAGTCATCCATCATGGACACTGTATTAGTTGCTCAGTCATGTCTGATTCTTTGCGACCCCATGGACTACAGCCCGCCAGGCACCTCTGTCCATGGGATTCTCCAGGCAAGAATACTGGAGTAGGTTGCCATTCCCTTCTCCAGGGGATCTTCAGATGCAGGGATCAAACCTAGGTTTCCTGCACTGCAGGCAGATTCTTTACCATCTGAGCCACCAGGGAAGCCTCGAGGGTAAAATAAAAAGGTTCAATACTGAAAGGGTTGTTCTATCTCTTGATTACTGTGAATAGTTCAGTTCAGTCGTTTAGTAGTGTCCGACTCTCTGCACCCCCATCAACTGCAGCACACTAGGCTTCTCTGTTCATCACCAACTCCCAGAGCTCACTCAAACTCATGTCCATCAAGTCAGTGGTGCCATCCAACCATTTCATCCTCTGTCGTACCCTTCTCCGCCCACCTTCAATCTTTTCCAGCATCAGAGTCTTTTCTAGTGAGTCAGTTCTTCACATCAGGTGGCCAAAGTGTTGGAGTTTCAGCTTCAGCATCAGCCCTTCCAATGAATATTCAGGACTGATTTCCCTTAGGATAGACTGGTTGGATCTTCATGCAGTCCAAGAGATTCTCGAGTCTTCTCCAACACCACAGTTCAAAAGCCTCAATTCTTCAGTGCTCAGCTTTCTTTAAAGTCCAACTCTCACATCCATACATGACTACTGGAAAAAACATAGTTTTGACTAGATGGACCTTTGTTGGCAAAGTAATGTCTCTGCTTTTTAATATGCTGTCTAGGTTGTGAATAGTATTGCTGATAAGTATAAGCATTGGAAGTACTGCTTATAGTATTAAAATAGTATTGTGAATAGTACTGCTATGAAAATAGGCATACAATTTATCTTTTTAAGCTTTTACTTTCACTTCTTTTACCCAGCCCAGAAGTAGAATTGCTAGATTGGTATTGTACTGGAAAACACTCTTGAGAGTCTCGTGGACTTCAAGGAGATCAAATTAGTCAATCCTAAAGGAAATCAACCCTCAAATATTCACTGGAAGGAATGCTGCTGA
The DNA here is from genome assembly GCA_935064755.1 of Tragelaphus eurycerus. Lineage (NCBI taxonomy): Eukaryota > Metazoa > Chordata > Mammalia > Artiodactyla > Bovidae > Tragelaphus > Tragelaphus eurycerus. The sequence continues at coordinate 15,864,756 of CAKXYN010000039.1, read as the reverse complement.
AGCTAAAGCTCAATACTTTGGCCACCTGATGTGAAGAGCCAACTCACTGCAAAGACCCTGAGGCTGGGAAATATTGAGGGTAGAAGAAAAGGGGGCAACATAGAACAAAATGATTGGACAGGATCACCAACTCAACAGGCATGAATTTGAACAAACTTCAGGAGATGGTAAGGACAGGGAAGCCTGGCATGCTGCAGTCCATGGGATCCCAACTTAGCAACTAAACAGTAACAACAATAGTAGTTCTATGTTTAATTTTTTGAGAAATTGTCATACTATTTTGCATAGCAGAATACCATTTTTAAATTCCTGCCAGCAGTGCACAAGGGTTCTAATTTCTCCACATCCATGACAACATCTGCTCTTTTGTTTGTTTTTTTTAATAGCCATCCTAATGGGTGTGAAGTGATATCACACTCATTACAGGTTTGCTTTTCATTTCCCTAATGATTAGTGATGCTGAGCATTCTTCTCAAGCTTATCAGTTATTTGTTTATTCTCCTGGAAAACTATATTCAAGTCTTTCACCCATTTTTAAAATTGGGTTGTTAGTTTTTCGTTGTTGTGTGGTAGGAGTACTTTATATATTCTGGACATTAATCCCATAAATGATACATGACTTCCAGATAGTCTCGCCTCTTCTGAGTGCTGCCTTTTTGTTCTCATGATAGTGTCCTTTCATGCACAGAAGTTTTTAATTTTGATGTACTCCAATTTATCTTTTCTTTTGTTTCCTGTGCATTTGGTTTCATGTCCAATAAATCACTGCCAAATTTAAAGTCATAAAGCATTCCCCTATGTTTTCTTCTAAGAATTTTACAGCTTTAGCTCTTATGTTTTTAGGTTTGACCCATTTTGAGTTAACTTCTATACATAGTGTAAGGTAAGGGTCCAACTTCATTCTTTTGAAAGATTTCTTGTTCTTACTCCAGTATGTGTCTTAAGAAGAACAGTTTGGCTTGGTATCTATACTTTCCTCTAGAACTATACTAAATGTACAGATTCAACACACTGTGTGGTATATTTATATGAAATTCAAAATCAGGGAAAACTTATTTATAGTGTTAGTAGTCACAACAGTGGTTATGGTATAAGGGGACTAGCTAGAAAGAGGGATGAGCAAACTCCTGGGAGGAACAAAAATATTCTGGATCTGAACTGATCTGGTAGGTTCAAAGTTGTACATTATTTGTCAAAACCCATCAAAGCATACACTTAAGATCTGAGCATTTCATTGTATGTATATCTTTAAAATATGTACATACACTTACTCACAAAGAAGGTATCCAAACTTTGTCAAACTTTTGACTTCACATTTTTTATAATGTACTTATATCAAACCACTTCTGCTCTACTTAGGCCTAGATATGTTTCCTATTTGATAATAAAAGAGTAACTATTCAGAGATGCTTAACAGGGAGTTGTCATATTTTCAGTTTACATAATTCTAACCAACTCGATGAAAATGAGTTTGAGCACACTCTGGGAATTGGTGATGGACAGGGAAGCCTGGCGTGCTGCAGTCCCATGGGGTCACAAAGAGTCAAACACAACTGAGCAACTAAACTGAAAATATTACATAGCAATTAATACTGAGATAATCGCAGTGAGTATGTAAATTCAAATATTTAATAAAAGTCGCAATATATATGGGCTTCCCAGGTGGCTCAGTGATAAGAATTCTCCTGTTAATGCAGGAGACGAAGGAGATGGGAATACGATCCCTGGGTCAGGAAGATCCCCTGGAGGAGGAAATGGCAATCTGCTCCAGTATTGTTGCAGGATAATCCCATGGACAGAGGAGCCTGGCGGGCTACAGCCCATGGGGTCACAAAGACTTGGACATGACTGAGCATGTACTGCGTGCACAATGCACAATATATAGAAACTATCTCTTTAATTCAGAATTGTGCTTTTGAGAATTTTACCTTAAGGGAAAAATATAAAACAAGTATGCAAAGATATGTGCAGCAAAAAGGTCACCACAGCCCCATGACAGTACCCCGACTCAAGAGCGAAACAGCCTAAATGGTTAAATGTACATCAAGAGAAGCTGGCTTAAAGGAGGAGGGTAATGGTATTTTATTCAATGAAATATCACAGAACCATTAAAATGAATGAATCTAATTGTACATAATATGTATTGAACAGGAAGAAAGCATGTCCGTGGATTACTGAGGAGGGACTTAAGGCGTAGCAGGTTACAAAACCATATACGTGCATGAATATGTGATTCACTCCTGTCTCATTCTGGGATCCTATGGACTGTAGCCCTCCAGGCTCCTCTGTCCATGGGTTTTTCAAGGAAGAATACTGGAGTGAGCTGCCATTTCCTACTCCATACATACATTTTTTTTAATATGAAAATCTGTATATGAGTGATGAATATAGCATTAATAGCCCAGAAGAACATACATCAAATGTTATGTATCATTTCCTAAGCCAACTCTGAGTTTTTCATGATTCTAGAACTAAATGCAATTTCTTTTGGATTAATTATTGCTGCCTTTCTAAGAATTATCAGAAAAGTATATTATTATAATAATTTACACTTATAGCAGATAGCCTCTTAATTTTTATTTTTGACCATAAATTTGAATTCTTACAGGAAAATTCTACAAAAAAGGAAAGCAAAAAGCACAGGAAAAATCATGAGCTCATAGTAGCTACATTTTAGTCATTACTGTGGCAAATTCTACTGGCTTCCAATTTCACAGAAAGAGTAAATGCTATTTTTCATACAAAACAGACTGCAAAGTCCCCACAGCAAGGAATTTAGATGCTGAGTCTATGTGTGTCTGAACAAATTGCAAGAGAAAATTTTATTAAGTCAACATGTCCAGTCAAAAATAATGTGTTAGAAGGTAATAAAGTTTACAAGGTCAAAATCCTACAAATGTTCCGCAATCTACCTACAGTCCTTTAAGCTAAGTTCCCAACTGGGACTCTTAAACAATGTAGGTGCTTTTAAAATTCACTTTCTTATTATAAAAAGAAAACTAAATCTTGTCCTTAAGCTTGCTTGGTTGGGGTGGGGGAAACTCCACAATTCCTGAAATTACTCCTTCATGCTTAAAAACTGACAATCAAATGTACACAGAATATTGACTGTTATGCACTTTACACTAAAGCTGTAAGTTCCTTCAGATTTTGTCCAGTTTCCCTTGAGTAACAGAAAAAAGACAACGTGGGGTTGGAAGAGTGGGCAGAACAGTCCAGGGTCAAACAGTGTCTAAACTCCAGTAGAACAGGCTTAATGACCAATCACACAAAGGAGCTGGTTACACAGCTCCCGTTGCTATGGAGCCCACTTCCATTTCTGTCCATGCCCTTGTTCCTAACAGATAACTTCTGGACCATAAACACTGCTGTTGTTTAACAGGCTGAAAAATAACCAACATATCTGGGCTGCTTTAGCCCACTCCCTTAGTAAAAAAATTTTTTCTACTTCATATCAGAAAATAAATTTACTTTTTGGTTTGTGAAACTAAATTGCAGAGTTCTCATTTGTTATCAGCAATAGCTCTTCTCATGATAAATTCTGTTTTCTAAAGCTTCCTTATCAGGTACACACAATGTAAGATTATAAACAGTGAGAATAATATACATGTAATCTCTCTTGGATTGTCTTTGTAATTATTAATTACCTACAAAATTTCACTGCTTATTCTAAGTCCAACTGCTCTATATTTAGCCAATCGCAGCTTAAGTGAATACTAGGTCAGACCAATGTTTTGCAGAGTGAATACTCTACGTGGCTGTGGGAACTAGTGGCAGTGCCTTTCATGACCTCAATTTCCAGAAGTCAGAGATATGTCCTCAACAGCCTTTATTTCCTCTGCATAATCACTATTCTATTATCCAAAAATTTATTTATACTCTTCTTAAATTAGTTTATATTTCTAGTCCAGGCTACCTCTTGAGGGTAACAAGCTCTGGAACATTATTATCCATTTTGTAAAGTGCTACATCCTTCAGTTTTCATAAAATGAACTCCAAGCTTCAAAGAGTGTCCGCTGTCTGCTAATGCTACTACCTGGAACTTGATTAACAAATGTATGGTCAGTCAAGGCAAACCAATGCCAACCAATGCCTTCAAATCTCCTCGATCAGAGATTCCTTGTCAACTGCTTTCTGCCCTCAAGTCCCTTGATTATTTTCATTTCCTCATCTAAATTGCTTTCACTGTTAGCCTTCACTGTGGAATAGCAACTAAAATAGCATAAATGATTCCAAAGGCACATCAAGCATGGCTGTACACAAAAGTAAAATCACTCTTGTATTTACTTTTAAAAAGAAACCTCTACTACAAATTTTGTATCTCTTTTACCTCTTAACTACAGATGTTTTCACCTTTCTTTCCAGGTCAGCCAATTCGAGGACATTTTGTTTAAGCATTCATAAAATGCAGGCATTCACTGGCAGTAAAATGCTTCCTCTCATTTACAACCAGTGTTGAAATAAAGTCTTACTGTACACAAAATTAACACACAAGTGTATAATTGTAGTTTTATGCTCAAGTGCCTTAATTATGCACTTTAAAACACTTTCTTCCCAAGGATTCATCGAGGGCATTTGATATCACAGATTTATGAGGTCTACTGTGCACTTCTTTGACAAAACAGAAGCATAACAAAAAAATTTGTGGCCTCAGAGAGAAAATAGTATGCAAAGTACAAGATGATAAATCTCATTCTAAGCATTTTAACTTAAAAAAGATCATATTTCCAACTCCTATGAATGGGTGAGGGGTCAACCTAAGAGTAAAAGATTAATTCAGACTCCTTATTCTTGAAGCAAACAGAATCCGCATACCAAAACAAGTGGTCTCATCTTTCATAAATCATCATGGGGAGAAAAATTCACCTATGAGTCTATGCCTTACTAATATAAATAGTAATACTGGCAGGAAAAAAATTTAATAGTAAAAGGAGCCTTGCTCATTTCTAATGCAAAAGCTTTGACATCTAGCTTATCAGTATTTATTTACATTTAAAACAAAACAAAAAGTAAGTATTTTTCATACCAAACACATGTAGTCATTTTTAACTCAGAGAATCAGAACTATGGAAATTCATCAACATGGCTTGCATGAAGGCCAACTTCCCCAGAGTTCATAGTATGTACAGAAAGAAAAGAAGGGCCCTGAAAGCCATCTGTAGTTAATAAATAGGTCAACTCTGCGAACAGAAGCAACATTTTCCTAGAAAACGCTACTTAAAAATAATTTTAAAGAAAAGAAGGAAGGAAAGAGGGAGGGCAAAAGAAGAGGTCTGAGCTGTCTCACAGGACCTCAGGTGTCTCCATTCAGGAAAGCACTTAACCTAGAAAACAGACACATGATGTTTATTTAGTATATACCTTACTGAAAAGCAATCTGGAGTTTCCATCTTTCTTGTCATATTACTGCCCAAACTGCAGTATTTTTCAGTATCTGAATTGGTGAACATAGTCTTTGAGTGATTTCAATTCTTTAAAAAATATATAAAGAGATTACAAAATCAAAAGCCAAAACAGTACAGCAGGACCTCACACACACGTTCCAACAGCAGGGTTTTCTAACAAGACTTTAAGTGTGAGGCTACAGTATGTTCATGTTTTTAAAAACCACCACTTGGTCCACACGCACACGGTGAGAATACTATTTACTACAGGTAAAAATGGGAAAACTCAGCAGTGCAACTGATGGGAACTATCTATAGCTTCTTGCCTAGCTGCCCTTCTGGCCAGAGATTTCTATTTTCATAAAGCAGAAAAGAGGAGCCAAGAGCTTTGCCACTTTCCCATATAAACCCAGCTGCCAAAATGGATGTGCCAAAGGGGAATTTCGGAGAATTTTAGAGAGATAACCTCTGCTGAAGCTGCAATGTCAACTCTGTAACCGCATGACTGGAACATGTGCAGTGAATGCTAGATTGAAAGGACTGTTCTACTGGAGATAACCATGGAGCAGGGGAAACAGAGAAAACAGGGATTTACCAGAATCAGACTAGAATTTTAAAACAGCAAATGGAGAGACACGCAACTGGTATCTTCTGTGGACGGGAACATGATGTGGGGGAACATGAGGAGAGAGATGATTCACAGCAGGCCCTTTCTGCCTTGAGGATTTTATACCACCCATTTAAATTCTGTGTGTGTGTGTGTGTGATTTTTTTTCAAGAGTCAATGTGACTGTATTTTTCCAAGAGTCTAAGGTTTATCTTTTGAGGGTGAGGGGGTTAGTTGTTTTATATATCCTTTCTATATTTTTTCCTCTCCTGCTCCTCTGCAAAAAAGAGAGAGGGGAGGAGGGAGGAATGATTTTAGTAACTGAGTTCATAAAAATATGACTACAAAACCACCCAGCCCCTCAAGAATGGACATCTAAAAAACAATATTATGTTAAAATGTGATCCTTTAAAAACATACAGTGTTCTATACCTTTTAAAGGAGAAACTTGTACTCATTAATCTATCCACCCTCAAATGTAAATTATGTATATGGTAAAAAATGTATGAATCGAGAAAAATAATAGTAATGGTAATTCAAAAGGGTAAGACAGACTTCTATACATAACACGGCCAAAACCCAAACCTGGCTTCCTCTGAGACTTCAGTAGACTGAAGGATCTAAGAATAGACAGTCCCAGGGGACAAGCCAGTATGGGGACCTTGACCGGCATTCTCCCCGAGTAGAGGCACTGACACTGACTCAGAGAGGAGACAGCTGCAGGCTTTGTCCTGTGCTACCCAGAGACAGAACAGGCCTCAAACAACCATAACTAGCTGGCCACTTTTTGCCCTGACTTTCAGAATGAACTCATAACAAATAATGAGGACTGCAAATAAAGGAGTCCTTTTACATTGGGAGATGTTTCTACTACGTATTCATCCTCTCTAAACAATCAGTGATATCTTTCCTGAACCTCACATGCAAAAGTAAGACTAGAGGACATGTATATGTACATTAGTGGTTGAAAAACGGACTCCTTGCATTTTATTCCCTGGATCATAGTCTGAGATGGGTTGGGTGAAGAGGGCCGGTAGAAATGCTGAAAAACACAGGTAACACACACAGTCACATATTTGGACCATTAAGCTATTGTTTTAAGCTGAAAATATACATCCATCTCCCCATCCTCAGAAGACTAAGCCTGATTACACTTTATTGTAAATTACTTTATCATGCACTATTAGAACCGGTAGGGATTTCAGAGATCACTGGTTCAACCCTCTCCTTATTAAGATCAAGAAGCTAGGGTCAAGGGTTAGGAAACCTGCACAATTTCACCCAGCTACAGTCACAAATAAAAACTATGCTCTCCACGCATAGCCCTCCCCAACCAGGGCTCATTCCACTCTCCGAGGATGCCCAGTCACTGAATGGAAAAAGTGGGGAGCAGTATGTAAGGGAAGCATGGAGGATGCTCAGGCTGGGACAGGAAGAGCAAAGGACACTCCAAAGATCTTCTCTGTTCCAGCAAAGAGAAGTGTAAGAACAGACAAGGATACTGGGGAGCCCAAACAACATCGGAGAAGCAGCTGGAGTGGGAAGGGGTTGAAAAAAGGAAAACAGGTGAGCAAAAACACAATGGTTACAAATGAGAAATGTACACAAAATGTTTTTTAAGTTTTAACTGCTGAAATCAAAAAGTATTGAGACATATAACTTCTACCAACACAGATATATACTCAAGGCAAAAGGGAGGAAGGGGAAGGCTCTTTGTGCTAAGTCATTTGGCACATACAATAAACTTGTGATACTGGATAATATTAATAATTTAAAGAGAAGTTTCATTATGAGGCTGAGACAGCATGAGGAAATGATGCTTTAGATAAAAATATCAAAGCCCTTCAAATATAAATATATTTCAAAGCAAATGTTTATATAAGAAGAGAAAAATCATTTATTTCCCTTGAGGTCTGCAATTTTTTTATTTCATCAGATGGAACACATGTGCCAAATATTCCCAAAAGATTGGTCAGGAAAAAATATAGGATGTTGACATTTAAAAATCATTAACAGAAAGACACTTGGGGGTGGATAGAGAAAGATTTACTTAATGTAGAATTTTCAACAAATTAAATGTTTGACTTCTTTCTCTATCATCTTCTCTATTTATATTTAATGATTTATTTTAAATCATTAAAGTAGACATTCTAACCTATTCGGTTCTGAAACACAACAAATAATCAAAATTATAATTATCCCCCAACAAAACTATACTTGAACACAGATGTGTTCTCAGACTATCCATTCCAAGCACCTTTGCCGGGAAGTCAGAAGACTTTGGGGTAACACAAAAGTTGTTTAATTATTTTGCTAAAACATGAAGGCGTACAAAATAATCATACCAAAATACAGCCCTTCAGTCCAATGGCAAATAAAGATAAGTGGGCTAAAACATTTCTCATTTGACAGTAGGCTAATTCTACTTTAACTATTAAAAAATCAATTTATTATATTACCTTTAAAAGGAAAAAGCCAGAATTCAAACAGTATATCACAATAATTTTCACTTTAATAAATCCTTTAAATTTAAAGGATACAATATACATATTATGGGGTGAGGGACGATTTGCAGCCATTCATGTGACACATTTAAGTTTTCTTTCAAGAATGTTGTTTACAAGACCAGTGCAATGCCATCAGAGTAGCAAGAAAACACTGAGGTTAGGAAGTCTCCCTGATATCAAGACCAGGAATGAAGCATTAGTGAAAAATGGTCATTTTCTAACCAGAGATGTTATCACATTCGATAACTAACAATCACTTAAAATCTATAGCTATTTCTTACTGTATCTGGTCATTTGGTGACCTCTTTCCACTGTCCTCCACTCCCCACACTGGTGGGACTCTGATCACCCCATATGTCCAGGACAAACCCACTGTGAGGGTCTGGGTGCTGAAAAAGTCCTAATCCTCCTGAATGAAACCTGCAGAGGAGCCTCCAGGTGGTGCCTTCACTGCAGGCTCCTTGCGGGCTTTGTCGGGATATGGGCTGCTGCCCTGACCACACCCTGTCGTGGATCCACGTGGCAGGCAAGCGACCTGCCCTGCAATTGGTAAATCAGTTAACTGTGCTTTTGATTTTCCATCAAGCTACCCTGTGAATAGGCCATATTCTAATTCTACTTTGTCTCAACTACAAAAACACACAAAAAAACTTAAAAATTTCCATTAGAAAGAAAAGGAGGTGAGAAATCAAAGGAGCTAAAACTGTGTAGATCACAATAAACTGTGGAAAATTCTGAGAGAGATGGGAATACCAGACCACCTGATCTGCCTCTTGAGAAATCTGTATGCAGGTCAGGAAGCAACAGTTAGAACTGGTCATGGAACAACAGACTGGTTCCAAATAGGAAAAGGAGTACGTCAAGGCTGTATATTGTCACCATGTTTATTTAACTTATATGCAGAGTACATCATGAGAAATGCTGGACTGGAAGAAACACAAGTTGGAATCAAGATTGCCGGGAGAAATATCAATAACTTCAGATATGCAGATAACACCACCCTTATGGCAGAAAGTGAAGAGGGGCTAAAAAAGCCTCTTGATGAAAGTGAAAGTGGAGAGTGAAAAGGTTGGCTTAAAGCTCAACATTCAGAAAACGAAGATCATGGCATCTGGTCCCATCATTAGATGGGAAATAGATGGGCAAACAGTGGAAACAGTGTCAGACTTTATTTTTCTGGGCTCCAAAATCACTGCAGATGGTGACTGCAGCCATGAAATTAAAAGACGCTTACTCCTTGGAAGGAAAGTTATGACCAACCTAGATAGCATATTCAAAAGCAGAGACATTACTTTGCCAACAAAGGTTCGCCTAGTCAAGGCTATGGTCTTTCCTGTGGTCATGTATGGATGTGAGAGCTGGACTGTGAAGAAGGCTGAGTGCCGAAGAATTGATGCTTTTGAACTGTGATGTTGGAGAAGACTCTTGAGAGTCCCTTGGACTGCAAGGAGATCCAACCGGTCCATTCTGAAGGAGATCAGCCCTGGAATTTCTTTAGAAGGAATGATGCTAAAGCTGAAACTCCAGTATTTTGGCCACCTCATGCGAAGAGCTGACTCATTGGAGAAGACTCTGATGCTGGGAGGGATTGGGGGCAGGAGGAGAAGGGGACGACAGAGGATGAGATGGCTGGATGGCATCACTGACTCGATGGATGTGAGTCTGGGTGACCTCTGGGAGTTGGTGACGGACAGGGAGGCCTGGTGTGCTGCAGTTCATGGGGTCGCAAAGAGTTGGACACGACTGAGCGACTGATCTGATCTGATCTGATCAGACCAATGGCTTTCAAATGTTTTGATTCCAAATCAAAAGAATTATGTTTTAGATCACAACCTTGAACACACATGACATCCTTACTACACTGTGATGCATTCATATTTTTTTCATATTCAAATCTCTTTAAAAAATTTCTGGCTGCAGCTTAATATACATTGTGAGCCTGGCGGTAGTGAACCCGAACCTGCTGCTGTCGCCGTGGCGGGGCGGCGAGCGCGACTGGCACCGGCTCTAGGGCCTCATGGACGCGCAACACGCCTCCGTGCTCCCCGCCGGAGAGGGGGGTCTTTACTGCTGCAGTTTTCACTGACATCCGGGGGTTACCCGAGTGTGGGCCGAAGCAGGCGCTCCAGCCGCAGAAGTATCCCCGGGAACAGCCCCAGCAGGAGCTGGGCCAAGCCTCATCTCCAGCTCCACAGCCTCCAGGACAGGGAGTTCGTATCTCTTGACCAGCCTCACTGAGTTGCTGCGAAGCTCAGATGTGACAAGAGCAAATAGAAACAAGGAGAGGGAAGCACTTGGGAAAGCATATAAAGCTCTGAAGGGGGAGGTGACTGCGTGTTTTGGTGAGTCCCAAGGCAGCAATCGGACTTCCCTGGTGGCTCAGACAGTAAAGCGTCTGTCTACAATGTGAGAGACTTGGGTTCAATCCCTGGGTTGGGAAGACTCCCTGGAGAAGGAAATGGCAACCCACTCCAGTACTTCTTGCCTTGAAAATCCCATGGATGGAGGAGCTTGGTGCAGGCTACTATCCATGGGGTAGCAAAGAGTTGGGCATGACTGAGCGACTTCACTTCACTTCATAGCCACACTAATAGATCACAATGAATAATTTTTAAAAACACTGCATTCAAGGATGATTTTTTTCAGAGCCTCTCAGAGCAAGCTGTTCTGAGCGATAGTGTATCAGAATAAATCAGTGTCCATGGATATTGGTTCCTCAAGTTCCTCTTCCCTGACCTGCAGGGCCATTGATACACAATGCACTGCCAGAGAAACAGAACTACTGCTGATTTGAGCAGACTGAACAGTTCAACAGGAGATAACCAGCAAACAGAGAGAAGGCAAACTATAAGAGAGCAAGGTAACAACCCACCAGCAGTGTCTACTGCTCAGAGAGAAGGAGACAGCAACTCCTGGAAGGAATTAGGAGTCACAGCTAAGAATGGGTGAAGAAGAGACAGGAAGCCTGAGCAGGTAAGTGTCCTGAGCAGAGACTCAGGAGAAGGAGAGCATGCAATGGTGAGCAAGAAGCAAGTGCCAGAGATGGTACACAGCTCTCTTACAGCTGGAGGGAAGAAATGAGATTAAAAGTACAGGATGAACTGAATTCCAGAGGAGGCAAAGCAAGGAATATGAGACAGGAGTAAAATTTTAAATATAAAGAGTATAGAAAAAGAACTATGACTTCTTTTTTTAAATATTTATTTTATTTCTTTACTTTACTTGGCTGCTCTGGGTCTTAGGTACATCACGCGGGATCTTTCAGTTGCGGCACGTGGGATCTAGTTCCCTGACCAAGGGTTGAACCTGAGCCCCTGCACTGAGAGTGCAGAGTCTTAGTCACTGGACCACCACAGAAGTCCCAACTATGACTTCTTTTGATTTCCACACAGATCCCAAAAGAAGAAAAGTAAAACCTCATAGGGACAAGGCAATGTATCTATTCAGGGGCGGGGAAGCAGGGAATACCTTCACTGTGGAAATCCTGACCACCATGTCCCTGGGACAGTTCTGAGGCTCCCTAGCAGTGAGTTCTTCATCAGATTCATATGAATATTTGCACAAATAATCTCTCTGGGCGAAACATTTGGAAAAAAATTTCAACTATGACTGCCTAAAATTTGCAAGAAGAATAAGGACAATTAACATGTAATTAAAAAAGCAAATGCTCACAAGAAAGACTATCTCATTATAAGTAGAAAGGCAGTGGGCAAGAATGCTCTAAGAACAGGGAGCCTGACGGTGTCTCACAAATGTACCCTGACCAACTGACACTGGGAAGCAAAAGAACCTGAAGGCAGTTGTATTCACTGAGTTTGTAACTTTAGAAAATACAGAAATTAAGCTATGGAACTCTCCCTCTCTTCGCACTTTCCTTGTGCTCTTTTATCATACATAACCTTACTTTGTTCTCTACCCTGAGGCCTCCATGTGAAATTCCCTGTACCACAAATTATAGCATGAGGCTTATCAGCTTCTTTTCTCCAAAACAATTTACTACAGTAACTACCAGAAAGATGTCATTGTAAAAACTGTTCACTGTTATCAGCTAGTTTAGCTCAGTCACTCAGTCGTGTCCGACTCTTTGTAATCCCATGGACAACAGCACGCCAGGTTTCCCTGTCCATCACCAACTCCCGGAGCTTACGCAAACTCATGTCCATCGAGTCAGAGTTAGTTGGTTATCAGCTAACCACTCCCCAAATTCATGACAGTATCAATACTTCGTATGTACAGACACAGTGCTTCCAAACTTCTTTAACACTGCTGATCTCATTCAACTCTGTGAAAGGGCAGAGTCACTCTTCTTTCACAGAGAGCCTTCTCCATGAAGGGTCTAAGAGCAGATGGTCAATTGGTGACAGAATCAGTGATAGCTGTCTGGTCTCCTGATTCAGGCTGCAGCACCAAAAGAGAAAGCTACGGCAAGGCACCCTTAGAGTTGGTACATGTACCTCTGCTTTGTTTTCCCAAATGGATCTCCAACTTTGCTATACATTCCATTATATCACATGTATTGCTTCAACATTTTATTGAGCAATAATACAGTGTCAAAGAATCACCTGAGGCGCTACAGAAGATAGAAATATGAATATTACAAAATCCCTGCATGTAGCAGCTTACAAACATTTATGTTTACAATTCAGAATAAAAAAGATTCTGAGCAATAACAAAAGGACAGCAGAAAAGGAAGCAGGTAGTTTTCATTGGAAGAGTTGGGGAGACAAGTTCCAGAGCATTAGGAAATGCTGTTCAGATCAGAAGTATTGGTCCCAGGCCTGGACAGAGGACTTGACTCTCAATTGGCAAGAGAAGAGAAAAAGAGGATTCTCTGTTGAGTAACAGAAACCCAGTTGGCAAAGAAGGGAAACATTAAGAGAATGAGGCATAAACAGTTCAGCGCAGTGTGAGGTAATGATAGAGAGGAATTCTGATTAATTTCCAGGCCACACTATGTACACAGCAGATGCTTAAACAAACAAACAAGCCTCCCCCCAAAAAAAAACCACTGGCTATATGAATGGTTGACTCTGTAATAAGTGAGTACATTCCATTTTAAAACATAAACATGAGTCACCACCCAAGATAATGAGTTATAGTTAACTCTTAAGTATCAACTGCAACTTGCCCATGGGAACATTTTTAGTGCATTAAGGCTTTCCCCCTTACCACACACACCTTCAGAATGTTTCCTCACATACTGGCCAAGAACACATCTTTTTCATGGTAACCCAAATACGCCACTGGTAAGGAGGTAAACTTGCTGCTCTCTGAAATCAAATACTGCATTCCAAAACCATGCAGTAATTTTTAAAGAATATCTACCATTTAGAAATTATTTCTATAACTGCTCCCCTTTAATCAACATGAACAAACACTAAGCATGCCCCAATGGGTACCACTTAGACTAAAATTTCAATAATGGGTGATGAAAGGAGTCAATACTGAGATACAGGAACCCATGAACTCCTCAGACTCGCTGAAAAGTGACTGACACAAAATTGAAGACAATACATCACCCGTGAACACACTGAGAGAAAGACCATGAATATGGTATAGGTGATACTACATACATATGTATTTGTTTATTTGAAAAATAAGACTACTAAAAATTACCTAATTTCTTCCAGTTTGTTTTGGCATATCATGAATTTCAAATCTGATATCCAAAATTTCAAGTACCACATATCAAACCTTCATCTGGGTCCAGATAAGCAACTGGAGGATTACCCTGGCACTCAGTGACTAAAATCAGCTTGCTGAGGTTAGGAGGGCCCACAGACAGGCTGTTCCAGACCTCTCAGCCAAGGTGAGGGTTGCAGGGGAGGAGGAACGGGAGCGGCTGGGGGTTAGGGGTGGCTCACTTGGGCCCAGTGACAAGACTGGCAGAGCTGTAGTAGTTCCAGCAGGCCCAGGGCAGCACACGGCAACAGTGCAGCTGCACAGATACACAACCTCCTCTATTTCAAAGCCCTTCTAACCTCCATCAAGCCTACAGCACTTTCTCTACCAAGGTTCCAAATCCTTCTCTTTGGCCTTTTTCTCTACATTAGAGAAAACAACTAGACAAACTGCTGTCAAAGTAATATGTTTCCTATACAAAATTAACACCACCTACCAAAAGCCATCTTTTGTCTTTTTATATTCATTATTCTTATATTCATTATTGTAAGATGCATAACAGAAGAAACCTCAAAAGTTTATAAAAGCAACCTGACTGTATGCATCCTTGTTTATACCCTTTAGGACCTAGATAGAAAATGTTGAAAAACATAGGTAGTGGTGTATACATTATATTTGAAATAACTGAAGACATATTAGTGAAGAACTAATGAACAGGTAACATGTAGAAAATCAGTCTTCCATTGTTTTCTTCTGTGAAGAATCTGTGGATTTGTATACATATTAAGCATTTACATTTGATTTGTTTCATAGCTAAAATATGAACAATTGAGTATTAGTATTGAAATATTCAATGTGCTGGCGTTTGTAGTTTTGATAAATCCCATTGCTGGCAATGGAGTAATGCCAGAACAATTTGATTTCTACTGCAAAAGGATTAGAGACTTCCCTGGTGGCTCAGACGGTAAAGCATCTGCCTACAATGTGGGAGACCTGGGTCGGGAAGATCCCCTGGAGAAGGAAATGGCAACCCACTCCAGTACTCTTGCCTGGAAAATCCCATGGATGGAAGAGCCTGGTAGGCTACAGTCCGTGGGGTCGCAAAGAGTCGGACATGACTGAGCGACTTCACCTCATCAAAAGCATTTTTCTTATGTAAATTTTATACAACATATTTATTAAATACTTATAAAATTTTCTTATTCAATATGAAGCATTATGTTTGACAATTTAAACACTACACCAACTTATCAACTTTCCTGTTAAGGCTTCGGAGTGGGCTTCCGTCTCTAACACAGCCACACGACACACAATCACGTAACAGGCTCCCCAGGTTTCTCTTTCTCCTTCATTATCAGGAGTCCAGTTACTACCCACTTCTTTCTCCCTCTTGTCATATCTGTCTTCCCCTCTGACTCTCCCAACTAATGACAGAGTGATTCTTCACTTTATGATGCCCTGCTCCCCTGAAAATATATTTCTTCTAACTCCTGGACTCATGCTCTCACCCTCCTCGCCCTTCAGCACCAGTAACCTGGCACTCTCTCATCACCCGGCCCCCATCTCACACCTCAAATACACCAGGGAGGGCAAGGGGAGGATGTGGGCTCCTAGAAGAACAGACTTCTAAAACCTTCCCACGTTTGGAAGAGTTCTTCTACTGTGGCAACACTCAGCCATCTACCAATGCAGAAGGGGTTTGAGATTTTTGCTGTTTGTCTTTGCTTTGTTTTCCTTCCATCATTATGAAAGAGTTTACTCTCAGTTTTTCCTACAAGATGCGAGAGATCCCTAGTCTAAAACACAAGAATACTAAGCTTAGCACATATACCTATGCCCCAGCTTGTGTATATATGCATGTATCAAGATTACATCTTAACTCACAGCAAGAAGCGACATTATACTTTATAAAAAATAGTAAGATACAAACCCACTGTCCCTATTACATAAAAATTATCTAATATTCTTAAAATTAAGAATTTAGGAAATGTTCTTCAATAAAAGCAGAAGTGTTTAATATGATATGGGAAAAAAATCAACATAAACACTTCTCATACTACTTGTTTTGAGGTAATTTATTTCCAAAACATATTTCCCAATGTTATAATCCTTTAAAGTGCTAATCTACCTGGCTTCTACAGTAATCTACAAATGTGAAACAAATAACAGATGTGAAACAAAAAACAATTCACAGAAAGGAAAAAAGTACGTGGGCTTAACCGACTGTACTCTCATTTTCCAGAGGGTAGAGGTGTTGAGCTCAGTCACAAAAGGGCTTGTAAATTCCACTGGTTTAATGAACAGATAGTTTTCCTAATTGTTATTGCTGTACTCCACAGCCTAGTGATTGCCAGGCCAATGCCAAAGTCCAGGTTCCATTTGAATGACATATGGCTTCAGTCAACCAGAGAGATGTTACAACACTGAACAATACAAGTAGGCAGAACAAGAATACCTAGTGCCAAATTGGCCTTCACAGAACCAGATTTGCGCGTGCACATCACTGTCCTTGGAAGGGGTTGCGTGTTGAGTGTGCATACTGCGAAGACACTTTCCTGAGCCCCGACAAGCACTGCACCAGGGCTCTGGGACTTGTAGGCTGGTGCAGTGGAAACAGGCTGCATGGACTCTGGAGTGGCAGGCACAAGGTCAAGCTCCAGTTCTGCCTGAACAGCTACAAGTTCTTTGTCAGACTGCATTACTTCTTTGCCCACCAGGTTCCTCATAAAACAGTATTATTACAATATTCCCTCTACCTCACTGAATGGCATGCTGACATGAAAACATTCTAAATGAAAGCTTCCTAAACCACTACGTAAACAACCACATGATAATAACACATATCCCACCAGTAAAAACTTCCAGAGTGCTTCTAGTCCAAGTGGCAGAACAGTAGTGTGGCAGACACTTGTCCACCCATTTGGCTACCCAGGTTATGAACACTTCTAGTATCTGAATAATTCCTCACTGACTGTGATAGGATGTGATGATGTCAAGTAAGAAATATATATTTGGTCTCTGTTCCCATTTCTTGCACTGAGCTCCAAAAACCCTTGAAACCTCTTAAGTGTTGAGAGCCTGCATGGGTACTCAGTTGTTAAGTCATGTCTAATTCTTTTGCAACCCTATGGGCTATAGTCCAGCAGGTTCTTCTGTCCATGGAATTTTCCAAGCAAGAATACCAGAGTGCGTTGCCATTTCCTCCTCCAAGGGATCTTTCCGACCCAGGGATGGAACCTATGTCTCCTATGTCTCCTGCACTGGCAGATGGATTCTTTACCACTGCACCACCTGGGAAGCTAATTGAGAGCCTAGGAGGTGTCTTTTGTTAGGGTTTTGAAAAATCACCTAAGGCTGGGGAATGGCTGCCAAGAGAACCAACCAAGCGATTACAGGGTTGAACTTTTCAGTCCTACCCCTTGATTCCTAAGGAGGGGACAGTGGTGGGAAGTTGCATCACTCGCCAAGGACCAATGATTTAATCAATCATGCTTATGTAATGAAGCCTCCATAAAACTTGAAAGGACAGATTCAGAATGCTCCCAGGTGGTTGAACACGCAAAGGTGCTGGGAGAATGGAGCACTCAAGACAGCAGGTGCCCGACCCCTTCCCGCTCACCTACTCACCTCTTCCATCTGGCTGTTGCTGAATTACATCTTTTATAACAAACCAGTAATCTAGCAACTGAAATGCTTCTCTGATTTCTGTGAGCCACTCTAGGAAATTAATGGAACCCAAGGAAAGGGCTGCTGAAACTTCTGAATCTGTAATTTGGATCTGTGACTGTCATCTGCAGTAGGGGATGAGGGCTGTACTGTTCCCAGGTACTGGTAAAGAATCTGCCTGCCAATGCAGGGGCTGCAGGAGATGTGGGTTCAAACCCTGGGTCATGAAGATCTCCTAAAGGAGGAAATGGCAACCCACTCCAGTATTTATTCTTGCCTGAGAAATTCCATGGGCAGAGGAGCCTGGTGGGCTACAGTCCATGGGACTGCAAAGAGTCGGACACAACTGAGCAACTGAGTGTGCATGCACATCACACGTGCATGTTTCCAAGCGACCAACAGGGGTGATGGTGGAGGACAAGCTGTGGTGCCACTTACTGAGTGACTGTGAATGCCGTCTGTCCTAATGACCCAGGCTTGTCATCATCCTCAGTGTGGTGGGGACCCATATGCCTTCCCTTCTTGTGAGCCCAGTTTTTCAACTTTCCTGGCTATTCTGCGGCTTCCAACTAGCCTGCCAATATTTCCTTTTCTGGTTGGAACAGGCCAAACTGAGTTTCATTGCTTACAACCAAGAATTCTGGCTGACAGAAGCAATTTCTGAAACAGGAGAACAGATAAGTAGCAAAACTAAAGGAGAACTTCAAAATCTGTAGCACAGCACAGGAAAAAGAGAAGATGTTAACATGATATACAGCCGTCATGATACACATGATGATGGGTAATTTCTTGATCAAGTCAAAAGCAGGAAAAGAACCAAGTCTTTCATAAGATTTTAAGCAACTAATCAAAAATCAAGAATAAATGCAGTGATGTGAGAAGTTCCACATGTAATGAGATTTCAGAAGCAGGTGGTTCTAATGTATGTGAAGATCACAGGTTAAGAAGTAGACATGATTCAATATAAATCAATAATTTTAACATAGGGAAAGAAGTTTAATTAAAATAGAAATTGCCTAAATGTAGTTGGGGGCCAGTGAGCAAGGAAGCCAGGCTTCAGGAATATGTGAACCATGAACTTCCTGATGTTCAAGCTGGTTTTAGAAAAGGCAGAGGAACCAGAGATCAAATTGCCAACATTCGCTGGATCATGGAAAAAGCAAGAGAGTTCCAGAAAAACATCTATTTCTGCTTTATTGACTATGCCAAAGCCTTTGACTGTGTAGATCACAAGAAACTATGGAAAATTCTGAAAGAGATGGGAATACCAGACCACCTGATCTGCCTCTTGAGAAATCTGTATGCAGGTCAGGAAGCAACAGTCAGAACTGGTCATGAAACAACAGACTGGTTCCAAATAGGAAAAGGAGTACGTCAAGGCTGCATATTGTCACCATGTTTATTTAACTTATATGCAGAGTACATCATGAGAAATGCTGGACTGGAAGAAACACAAGTTGGAATCAAGATTGCTGGGAGAAATATCAATAACCTCAGATATGCAGATGACACGACTCTTATGGCAGAAAGTGAAGAGGGGCTAATAAGTCTCTTGATGAAAGTGAAAGTGGAGAGTGAAAAGGTTGGCTTAAAGCTCAACATTCAGAAAACGAAGATCATGGCATCTGGTCCCATCACTACATGGGAGATAGATGGAGAAACAGTGGAAACAGTGTCAGACTTTGTTTTTCTGGGCTCCAAAATCAGTGCAGATGGTGACTGCAGCCATGAAATTAAAAGACGCTTACTCCTAGGAAGGAAAGTTATGACCAACCTAGATAGCATATTCAAAAGCAGAGACATTACTTTACCAACAAAGGTTCGCCTAGTCAAGGCTATGGTCTTTCCTGTGGTCATGTATGGATGTGAGAGCTGGACTGTGAAGAAGGCTGAGCGCCAAAGAATTGATGCTTTTGAACTGTGGTGTTGGAGAAGACTCTTGAGAGTCCCTTGGACTGCAAGAAGATCCAACCAGTCCATTCTGAAGGAGATCAATCCTGGAATTTCTTTGGAGGGAATGATGCTCAAGCTGAAACTCCAGTATTTTGGCCACCTCATGCGAAGAGTTGACTCATTGGAGAAGACTCTGATGCTGGGAGGGATTGAGGGCAGGAGGAGAAGGGGACGACAGAGGATGAGATGGCTGGATGGCATCACTGACTTGATCGGTGTGAGTCTGGGTGACCTCCGGGAGCTGGTGATGGACAGGGAGGCCTGGCGTGCTGCAGTTCATGGGGTCGCAAAGAGTCGGACACGACTGAGCGACTGATCTGATCTGATCTGATCTGAGCAAGGAAGACTTTACTTGCAGAGAAAGTAAGCAAACAAGGAAAGGGGACACAGAACAGGTAATTTCAAACAGAAAGAATAGTGGGAAACAAGCATGGTATATACTCAAACTACAAAACTTTAGTGGACTGATGTGTACACACAAGGAGAGAGGGGGCTGGGAGGAGATAAGGTAGGAAAGTTCATAAGGGCCATGCTATCAGGCTGCTGCTACTGCTAAGTCACTTCAGTCATGTCCAACTCTGTGTGACCCCATAGACGGCAGCCCACCAGGCTCCCTCATCCCTGGGATTCTCCAGGCAAGACTACTGGAGTGGGTTGCCATTTCCTTCTCCAACGCATGAAAGTGAAAAGTGAAAGTGAAGTCGTTCAGTCGTTTCCGACTGTTCACGACCCCATGGACTGTAGCCTACTAGGCTCCTCCGTCCAGGGGAGTTTCCAGGCAAGAGTACTGGAGTGGGTTGCCATTTCCTTCTCCTATGCCATCAGGCTACCAAGTTTATATTTTATGTAAGACAGGACTTCACTAAAGAACTGTAAGTAGGAGAGCAATAGATCAGATTTACATTTTATTATAGCAAGATTACTGTGACGACTTGTGAAGATTATGTGTGAAGAAATAAGTACACAAAAATTGGTTCTTAACCATCTGGGTTCATAGATACATCAAGAATATTGTTGTTATTCAGTCACTAACTCATGATCGACTTTTTGCGACCCCATGAACTGCAGTACTTCAGGATTCTCTGTCTACTATCTCCTGGAGTTTGCTATAATGACCAGGAAAATACACCTACACACATATATAAAAGTCTTAATGTTTTATTCCAAACAATCCACAGGCTTCTGAAGTCCATCTGTGAACATTCAGGGGTCCATGGACCTCAAAGTGAGGATGACTTGAAAGCAGGATAAAGACAATTGGACACTGCTGAGAGGCAACAGCAACTGCCCACACCAGTGATGGCAAAGAACTCAACTCATGAAGACAAAGAAGAGAAAAGGACTGAGTAATCTGCAGGAATTAGCGATCAGCTGAAGAGTTGGACACGACTGAGCAACTTCCCTTTCACTTTTCACTTTCATGCATTGGAGAAGGAAATGGCAACCCACTACAGTGTTCTTGCCTGGAGAATCCCAGGGACGGGGCAGCCTGGTGGGCTGTCGTCTCTGGGGTCGCACAGAGTCGGACACAACTGAAGCAACTTAGCAGCAGCAGCAATCAGCTGGATGTGGGCTGTAAGGGAGGAATACCAAGCATGACTTCCAGACAGATGACTTAGACGAGTGAGCTGCACCTCGATTTTACGGCACAAATGATGGAATGGGGAAAAGACAACTCAATGGGATACTCAGAACGGAGTTTTGAGAAATACATCCAGGTGGAGATGGCCGGCTGGCAATCAGAAACCAGTGTCTCAAACTGAGCAGGCCATAGTCAAGGGTAGAGTCACTGGACCAACATGGAACAGCAGAAGCTACAGGAAACATCTAGATGCGGCAGGGTCTGGAGGACATGAGGCAGGCCAGACACCACAAGGGAAGCCAGAACTTAGCATGAGGTCCACAGAAGGGCTGAGGCTAGCAGGGTCAGCCCACCACCATTGTGCCACTTCATAAACAGAAACACGTTAGTTTGTGCAAGTACTCTGTCTACATGGTCACATCAGTGCTACTGACTCCAAAAAATATATATCAGATCAGATCAGATCAGTCGCTCAGTCGTGTCCGACTCTTTGCGACCCCATGAACCGCAGCACACCAGGCCTCCCTGTCCATCACCAGCTCCCGGAGGTCACTCAGACTCGCATCCATCGAGTCAGTGATGCCATCCAGCCATCTCATCCTCTGTCGTCCCCTTCTCCTCCTGCCCTCAATCCCTCCCAGCATCAGAGTCTTCTCCAATGAGTCAACTCTTCGCATGAAGTGGCCAAAATACTGGAGTTTCAGCTTTAGCATCATTCCTTCTAAAGAAATTCCAGGATTGATCTCCTTCAGAATGGACTGGTTGGATCTTCTTGCAGTCCAAGGGACTCTCAAGAGTCTTCTCCAACACCACAGTTCAAAAGCATCAATTCTTTGGCGCTCAGCCTTCTTCACAGTCCAGCTCTCACATCCATACATGACCACAGGAAAGACCATAGCCTTGACTAGGCGAACCTTTGTTGGTAAAGTAATGTCTCTGCTTTTGAATATGCTATCTAGGTTGGTCATATCTAGGTTGGTCACATCAGTGCTACTGACTCCAAAAAATATATATAAAAACCTTTAAATAACTCCATGTAGAGGCTTGTGGGAGAAGGCAATGGCACCCCACTCTAGTACTCTTGCCTGGAAAATCCCATGGACAGAGGAGCCTGGTAGGCTGCAGTCCATGGGGTCGCTAAGAGTCGGACATGACTGAGCGACTTCACTTTCACTTTTCACTTTCATGCATTGGAGGAGGAAATGGCAACCCACTCCAGTGTTCTTCCCTGGAGAATCCCAGGGATGGCGGGGCCTGGTGGGCTGCCGTCCATCGGGCCGCACAGAGTCGGACACGACTGAAGCGACTTAGCAGCAGTAGCAGCAGCAGCAGAGGCTTGTAGATATAATAAGTAAAAAATATTATCCAGAGATACAATTCTCAATCTCTGTAGAGCCCTGACCTCAAAAAGGATAGTGTGTGCAAACAAAAACTTTTAAGGATGATTTTTAAATATCCATAAAATTTGGAATATTCAATAATACACGTCAGAAACACTGAAAATCTAGAAAGGAATTTGCAACCTCTTTTCAGGAAAGCAATTCTTTCAACAAGTATTTAACATGTTATATAAACATGTTATTCAGAGAAACGTACAACATAGGGGATTTTCATCACATTTACTATATTTGTTAGCCAAAATGTAGCACACTTGTAATCACCAACAGAGCTGCAGTAAAACCTCTATAACATTAAACAACAACAAAATGTGGCAGTGAGCCATCCTTCTATTAAGAAAAAGAAAACAAAGAAAACACTTTCAATAAGTACAGCTTTCTTTGTGACTTTTTTCCCTATGGAACTCATTCTAAACAATAGCTTACTGGCAAAAGCACGGTATCATTTAAATTTGGACAAAGTCTGGCAAAATCTACTTTGTGAGGAGAATTTGGCAGTAGAAAAACTATAGTAATTTTAGGGTTTTCATTATTCTCACACTAAAATGCAGAGTATGAAATAGAAATAACAAAAACATTAATCCAGAATACAGTTCTGAATGGTCATGTATCTCTATTATTTGACTCAGCTTTTATCACTGAGAATTATAAACGTTATTAATTTTGAATAAATAGCAAAGTATAGTTTCTATACTTTCCTAGGGAATAAAGTCACCAACAGGACCGAAATATGGCCACACAAATGAAGAAAGTTTATAGCACTTACTTAATAATTTCTAAAGTTCTGAAATCTGATCATGCAGTACAATCATTTCCTAAAAAACTAAAGAATTTTTTCCATCTACATAATGGATTTTCTGCTACATAACATACTGAAGTGCAATGGTACTTAAGTCAAGGTAAAGAAGGAAAAGGAGAACAATGAATAAATGCTTATCAGTCTCAAATATTAATCTAGGTACCACTAGATCCATATATTCAAAGAGGTAATTTAAAGACGGTCTTTTAAACTATTTGGTAAATTTTAGCAGCTATTAACATGATATCATATGTCAACTATTCAATTGATTGGTAACTACTTGCAGGCTATTCTACTTTATGCCACAGCAATTAAGTCAAGATATGGCTCCTTTCTGCTCTTAAAGATCCCAAGGAGAAAGAACCAGTACTCAAAGTATCCTATGTCAAGATGCATCTATGACCATGATAAAACACACTTATGACACATTCTGGAAATGAAGACATGTTCCACAAAGGAGAAAGGAACTGACTAACAGGAATGGTCCATATCTCAGCGGAGAAGGCAATGGCAACCCACTCCAGTACTCTTGCCTGGAAAATCCCTTGGACGGAGGAGCCTGGCAGGCTGTAGTCCATGGGGTCGCTAAGAGGCAGACACGACTGAGTGACTTCACTTTCACGCATTAGAGAAGGAAATGGCAACCCAGTCCAGTGTTCTTCCCTGGAGAATCCCAGGGACGGGGGAGCCTGGTGGGGTGCCGTCTATGGGGTTGCACAGAGTTGGATACTACTGAAGCAACTTAGCAGCAGCAGCAGCAGCCACATCTCAGTAGACAGAGATAAAGAGGTAAAGATAACAAAACTTCCATATAAAATATAGTGGCAAAATAAAAAGCGTGAGGCATATTTAAGAAGGCAGAGTCTGTGTGAGAAGAAGAATGAAAGACAAAAACAGAAGGAGATGAGGGGATGGGCTAGTACAGAATTCATGTTCACAGAATAATTCTCAAAGGATAATCTAACAACTGAAAGGAGTGTTAGATGGAATTCCAATCTAAAGGTCTCAGTTCAGTTGCTCAGTCATGTCTGACTCTTTGTGACCCCATGAATCGCAGCACGCCAGGCCTCCCTGTCCATCACCAACTCCCGGAGTACACCCAGACTCATGTCCTTTGAGTCCGTGATGCCATCTAGCCATCTCATCCTCTGTCATCCCCTTCTCCTCCTGCCCCCAATCCCTCCCAGCATCAGAGTCTTCTCCAATGCATCAACTCTTCGCATGAGGTGCCCAAAGTACTGGAGTTTCAGCTTTAGCATCATTCGTTCCAAAGAAATCCCAGGGATGATCTCCTTCAGAATGGACTGGTTGGATCTCCTTGCAGTCCTAGGGACTCTCAAGAGTCTTCTCCAACACCACAGTTTAAAAGCATCAATTCTCTTGTCACTCAGCTTTCTTCACAGTCCAACTCTCACATCCATACATGACAACAGGAAAAACCCTAGCCTTGACTAGACGGACCTTTGTTGGCAAAGTAATGTCTCTGCTTTCCAATATGCTATCTAGGTTGGTCATAACTTTCCTTTCAAGGAATAAGTGTCTTTTAATTTCAAGGCTGCAATCACCATCTACAGTGATTTTGGAGCCCAAAAAATAAAGTCTGACACTGTTTCCCCATCTATTTCCCATGAAGTGATGGGACCAGATGCCATGATCTTCGTTTTCTGAATGTTGAGCTTTAAGCCAACTTTTTCACTCTCCTCTTTCACTTTCATCAAGAGGCTTTTGAGTTCCTCTTCACTTTCTGTCATAAGGGTGGTGTCATCTGCATACCTGACGTGACTGATATTTCTCCCAGCAATCTTGATTCCAGCTTGTGCTTCTTGCAGCCCAGGGTTTCTCATGATGTTCTCTGCATAGACGTTAAATAAGCAGGGTGACAATATACAGCCTTGACCTTTTCCTATTTGGAACCAGTCTGTTGTTTCATGTCCAGTTCTAACTGTTGCTTCCTGACCTGCACATAGGTTTCTCAAGAGGCTACTATATAGCATATGCTGGACCTATATGCTAGACCTTCGGCCATGTTGCTTCACTCTCTCAATAACCTGATGAGCTAGAGACCATCATCCTCACTTTACAGATAAGGAGACCAAGGCTACCCAGATGAGTGATTTCCACATCACACACCTAAAATAGTGAACAAGCCAAACTAGGAATCTAGAATACCTAGGGCCAAGGCTCCTCTTTTAACACATAGTTAACCAATACAGGAAAACAGGGCAAAATCAAATATGTCTCTGGCATTGCCCCAGGGACTGAGGATACCATGGTTTTGTTAAGAGAAATAGATAAACCAATGGAGAAATAGCAATTTCTGAGACGGCCTGATAAACTCATTAGCAGGCAGCTGAAAAGGCAAGCCTGGAGCTGGGTGCAGGTTAGGGATAGGAGTCATGGCCTCAAGAAGAAGATAGATGAAGCTAAGTGGGGCCTGAGACTATCAAGAGAGGGGCTAAAAAGATATGACAGGATGGATGACCAGGCTTATCCTTCAGGATATAATCAGGCAAACACATGTACATTAGGAAAAATTCTCAAAGTGCTTAAGATATTGAAACAGTGTCCAAGACTCCACTGCATCTACTAAATAATTTTCATTGTATATCATAGCCGTTATCTACAAACTAATTGTGAAGAAACAGACTCTACCAAATTACATGGTTTACAGATTTCAAGTATATGATTCTAGATCTTCAATGACATGAATTCATATCTTCACCTAATCTGGGAAATACTGTTTCTCCCTTTCAAAAACCAGTGTCTAAACTTTACAGCAAAGTTCACAAAAATATGCATGTCTAAATTTAAGTTTAAAGCAATAAAAATAGACCCACATTAGTTGCCTTCTCCACAAGAAGGATGTTTCCTAAGAGAAAAGAAAACTACTTACCTTGAACTTATATATCAGTATCATGAGTTGACCTATTATACCAGTGGCCTAACCCAGAACTGACTAATCATTAACCTACAAGTTAGTTTTACATGAATACCAAAATCTTTGCCCCAGTCCCATTTATTCAACACACTTTCCCCAAAGACCTCTTATTTGTTAGGCACTGTATGAGGTGACAGGAACAAAAACAAGAAAAGTCACACTCCCTGGTTTCTGACAGAATTAGAGAGAAAGAAAATTTCAATAGCATTTTCCACAGAAATAGAAAAAAACTACCCTAAACTTTATATACAACAACAAAACACCCCAAAACAGCCAAACCAAATTTGAGAAAGAAGAAGAAAGCTGGTAGCATCATACTTTCTGATTTCAAACTATAATACAAAGTTATAGTAAACAAGACAGCATGATATTGGCATAAAAACAGGCACACAACAGGGGAACAGAGTATAAAACCCAGAAATAATACCATGTTCATAGTCAATTAATTTCTGACAATATGTCATGAACACACAATGGAGAAAAGATAGCTTCTTCAGCAATGGTATTGGGAAAACTGGATACCCATGTGTAAAAAACCAAAGTGTATCTGTATCTTACATCAAACACATGAAAACTAGAAGAAAACAAAGGGGGAAGCTCCCTAACACTGGTTTTGACAATGATTTCTTGGATAAGACACCAAAAGCAAAGCCAACAAAGTCGAATATAAGTGGGTCACATCAAACTAAAGGACTTCTGCAGAGCAAAGAAAACAGACTGGAAAGACAGAATGAGAGAAAATATTTGCAAACCATGTATTTGATAAGGGGTTTATACAAAAGATGCAAAGGTCTCATTCAACTCAAAAGCAAAATAGCAAATAATCCAATTTTTTAAAAACGCAAAGTACCTAATTGACAGTTTTCCAAAGAAGACATACAAATGGCCAATATGTAGATGAAAAAGTGCTCAACATCACCAATCCCCAAGGTACAATGGATAAGAATCCGTCTGCCAATGCAGGGGACAGGGGTTCAATCCTAGTCTGAAAAGATTCCACACAGCACAGAGCAACTAAGCCTGTGTGCCACAACTACTGAGTCTGAATGCTGCAATGACTGAAGTTCTTGGGCCAAGAATCTGTGCTCCACAGTAAGCGAAGCCATCACAATGAGAGGCCTATGCACTTCAACGAAGAGTAGCCCCCGCTCACTGCAACCAGATAAAGCCCAGTGCAGCAATGAAGACCAAGAACCAAAAATAAATAAATAATAAATAAATTTTTTAAACTTACTAAGTACCAAAATCCTTTCAAACATGATAGGATATCCAAAGGTCCTAGGTATCACAAACAAGAATGAAGAATACAAACATAAAACAGGTTCAGACTTATTCTGGCTGTTTGTGAGATGTTATTAGGGGATTTTTGAACAGACTCATCCCTAAATATTGTTGAAAGAAAGCAATGTTTAGTGAAATATTCTAACTTTGATTGGGTCTAGAGTCCAAAGTGACACAATTTTCTAAACTATTTCAACATATGTAAAATGTCCAAATGTAACATACTTAGTATCTCCTCTCCCAGTTTATGAGGATATACATTACCATTTTCAGTACTGCTTAAAAAGTATTTGCTTTTCCTGGCAAAACCCAGAATCCAGTTTGCCATCATAACATCTAAGTTACTACACACTGTCTTTGACAAGATTTGGTTCAAAGCAAGCTCTTCAACACAGAGCCACTAAACCACAATAAACCCTTTAAACAACACATAGATAAAAAGACAATGAATAAAATTTAACCTAGATAATTGGTTGGACAGCAAATATATTTGCTCCATGTTATATCCTAAGCCCTGACATTAGGACATTTCCAGATGTCCTTGGCCTCTGAAACCAGCTGGATGCACTGCATCCAGGGTCAGGCAGGGTCTAGCTATAAACAGCCATCAGAATGCCAGCTGGGAAGTCCCTGCCAGAGCCCTGTCTCTTAACACAAGCCAGGAGTGGGGCTCAGAACGGGGACTTGCTGTCACATAATAAATGCACATAGCTGGGAGAAAGAAAGGAGGCTTAATGAAATTCCCAGTGAAACAGGGAGCTCTGTCCAGCCTCTCCCATTATCACCCATCAGAATGCAGAATGCAGGATGGGCATCTCCACTTAAAATCCAGGTCCAGGAGGAGGCATTTCAGTCACTAGCTTTTCAGCTTCTTCAGGCACTGTAATTCAGGGCGTTACAGAGCTAGGTGTCTGGAATGAAGAAGGTAAGCAGGAGTGACAGGAGAAGCAGAGTCCAGACCCAACCACACCGGTTGGCTGACTGGAAAAAACAGATAACAACCTGCCTGGATGCCCTCCTGCAGTCCCACTCCCACTGGTCCCTGGCGTGTAGGGAAATCAGTAATATCTATAATTGTCGACGGCACTATTTTGTTGCAATGAATATTGGAAAAGATATTTCAATATGCATTTTCAACAGATGTCTAAAGTTAAGTATGATTTTAGTACTTGTTCTCAGAACCAATTTTCTCCCATAGGAATGTACCTTTTTAAAAATTTTTTTGAAGAATCTCAGTTGGCACATAAAAATTAATATAAAGCAATCCACTTTATAGTTCACTGTAGACAAATCTATCTCTTTACATATTATCTGACTCTTGGTGGCTGGCTTCCTCTTGCACGCCTGAAAGTCTACTAAATCAGTGTGAAGAAAAATAGCATAAAATTAGATCTTTATATGCCCCAACCCCTTTTATAGACTAGTTAATATACATCACTTTCCTTCTTTAATTCCCTATTTTCAGATAAATCAAATTCATACAGAGTAACAGCTTAAAATTACTTTGAGTATAAAATTTCATTACTATTTATAGGACAGTTGTGTTCCTCAATGTTTACCTTCTAATCAGATCAGATCAGATCAGATCAGTCGCTCAGTCGTGTCCGACTCTTTGCGACCCCATGAACCGCAGCACACCAGGCCTCCCTGTCCATCACCAGCTCCCGGAGGTCACCCAGACTCACACTCCTCAAGTCAGTGATGCCATCCAGCCATCTCATCCTCTGTCGTCCCCTTCTCCTCCTGCCCTCAATCCCTCCCAGCATCAGAGTCTTCTCCAATGAGTCAGCTCTTCGCATGAGGTGGCCAAAATACTAGAGTTTCAGCTTTACCATCATTCCTTCTAAAGAAATCCCAGGGCTGATCTCCTTCAGAATGGACTGGTTGGATCTTCTTGCAGTCCAAGGGACTCTCAAGAGTCTTCTCCAACACCACAGTTCAAAAGCATCAATTCTTAGGCGCTCAGCCTTCTTCACAGTCCAGCTCTCACATCCATACATGACCACAGGAAAGACCATAGCCTTGACTAGGCGAACCTTTGTTGGTAAAGTAATGTCTCTGCTTTTGAATATGCTATATGCTATATGTGGCAAGAATACACAGAAGAACTGTACAAAAAAGAGCTTCAAGACCCAGATAATCATGATGATGTGATCACTGACCTAGAGCCAGACATCTTGTAATGTGAAGTCAAATGGGCCTTAGAAAGCATCACTATGAACAAAGCTAGTGGAGGTGATGGAATTCCAGTGGAGCTACCTTCTAATAAGAGATTTTTTTCACCCAAAAATGGATATACAAATTTCAAATAAATATTATTTTTCACTTTTTATAGCCAGATGCTGAGGCAATGGAAGATGAGTGAATTATACCAAAGAAAGAAGGTGACTATAAGACACAAAAAGTATTCTTTTGGTCTCGTCTTGGTAATAATTATCTTCCAGGAAAAAAGCTAAAATTATTATACCTGAGAATGTGGTCACTCTGAAACCAACTTGACTATTAATTTCCAAGTCTTTAAATCCTTCTTGAAAAATATATGTATACAGTATATATACTACATCGATTAAAATGAAATTGAAAATCTCAATTGGTAAATTGATAATTTAATACGTTCAAAGAGAAAAGACTAAATTTATTGTTTAAATCAGAAGTTTTATAAACCATCATGTCTCTCCCTCAACCAGTTAAAATTAGATACCTCAAGTAAAATTTGCTATCTCAAAAATCGCTAGTCTTCACTAGTCTCTCATCTCTTATGATTCTGCTGAATCTTTCAATTTCACATCAATAAAACAGAAAATACCTATTTAATAACTGAAATTAAAAGTTGTCTTTAAATTCTATTTCTAAAAGAGACATCAATTTACTGCTCCGAATAGGTTTGGTGTGGGAATATTTATTATTTTGTTTTGTCTTGAAGCTTTTCAGCATTTCCGTTTTCTAAATTCATTTCTTCATCATATTAGGTTTAGCACCTTAATATTTACCCTAACATTATAAGAATACAAATGTAGCCACCCAGCTATATCAGTGATAAACACTAAAGAAACTCAATTTCCTCCACAGGAGGAGGATAGTGGTTGAGTAGGCTTTTTTTTTTTTTTTTAAACGTTACAATTTACCCAAATAGCCCAACAAATTAAATAAAGCCCATGAGGAAAATGGACCCAAAGTGACAAATCAGGTGTTCACTCACGGCCGGGACTTGGGACACAGCCGCTTGTCCCGCGCGGGGACAGCGCACCGGCAGGCCCGTCACGCCCACGCCGCCGCGGGGACGCCGCCGGACCGAGGCCGCCGCGGCGCAGCCTCACGGGAGCCTCGGCGGCCACGCTCCCAGAGGAAGCTAGCACGCGGGCCGGACGGTAATTTCTGAAACAAACATTCGGGGTTTCCCCCTTTGTCCTCTTCCCAAAGGTCATGTGCGCTACAGAGGAGCTTGTTTGTACTCCGCCTGAAATGCCCAGAGCAAGGTCGGGAAGGCGGGGGCCCCGGGCTTGGAGCCGCGCGGCTCCTGAGAGGAAATGTCCCGCTCCAAGTGGAGCCTCTGGCCTGAGACGCCCGAGACGGCCTACGGGAAAATTAAACAGTACCCCAGAGCAGTGTTCTCAACCTTCACCACAACCATATATTCAGTCGCTTTCCACACAGAACCACACAGACTGAAAACGTTATTTCTGATACTGACAGCGTCTGGTAACTCTTCAGCACATTCCGTCACAGAATCCAATGTTCCACTGAAAAGGCTGACGGGCCTTCGTCTGGGAGCTGAGTTCCCGCCTCTCGCTCCACGCGGGTAGGAGATGGGGACACCAGGGTCCCGGCGGCCGCGACCCAACGCTGGGTCCGCACGCGGCCGGGTGAGTCGGTCCCCAGGCCGGGCCGGCTGGTCAGCACCGGCCTCCCAGCCCCTGACAGTGCACCGCGCACTCCACGACCTCCCAGGACAGCACCTCGGACAGCCTGAACATCTGCATTTTAATAGCCAGCGAGAAAACCTCCTCTATCACCCTGTAATAGGTCCACAAGAGTCACCTGCACGCCTTCTGCTGGTCATCAAGGATGGACGCTGGCCACGGGAGGGCGCAGAAAGAGGTCCCAGCTCCGTCCACGCCGGGAGCTACAGGCAGCGCCGCGGTCAGGTGCCAGGGAGCATGCGCAAGACGCCGAGCCGGCGGGGCCACGCCCCTTCTCGGGCTGCGGGTCGACTGTACCTCGAAGACACGACAACGGTGCAAGGATGGATTATCTGTACGTGTGCACATCCCTGCTTACTGTGTCCACACATGCTTTTAAAGGAAAATATTTCTGAAACAAGTATCACAACAGCAAATGAATGCTGTGCCAAGCCATGTTGAAGGGAGAATTCGTGAACACAGGAAGACCATGGTCACAAGTCATTTTTGGATGTCTGCATAGAAAATAAAATGCACGAAATAACATTAAATGAAGTGACTTCTATGATGCTTGCAAAATCAACTGCATTTAACTTGCAAATAGTATAAACCACTCAAAAGAGATCACAGAGTGTAGACAGTTCTTGTAGCTGTTAATTACATTTTAATGTGACAATTCTGTTTATGTATTGGACAGACTGTACCCCCACAGTTATGTACATAAATTACAAGATATTTATAAGGTAGCACACTTGGGTCAGACCTACAAATTAAATGTACATATTTATAACCTAAAGAGAGATTCTGGGTAAACATGGCAGATTCAACACACATCTACTATCATCCTCTCCTAAAAACAAAACCGACAGTAGTTTGCTTTTCATTTGTTTTTATAAAACAAACTCATAAGAATAGGAACAAAAACAGCAACAAAATTGTGAATGCAAAAACAGACGGACAACTACATAGTGACTAACTTAGCCAACACAGTTTGACAATGTAGAATCTTCACAAGACTTGGAAACCGGTGGTACCAGATATCTCTGAGAGCAAAGAGGCAGTGTGCTGGGGGACAGGAGTGGGGAAGGTTAGTGAGCCGGTGCCTAAAACAAGGACCAAGAGTTAAAAGTTGACTAAGACCTCTCCCAATAAGCACAGCACCCGCCTCAACCTAGAAGTCCAGAGAACTCCCAGAAGAGGAGAAAGAGCAGTTCCAGACCATTGCGAGAGCAGTACTATAAGAATATCTACTGAATATTGAGACACCCTCATACAACCTTGCCAAACGATACTCTCCCCTTGGTAAGTGAGACCAGCCCAATAGGAAAGATCTAACTATGTTCTGGGGCAGGAGTAGGGGTATCCCAAATTCTCTTCAACAGCCCACCCAGGTACCCCACAGTAGAACCTATGGTCAGCCAAGGCACTCAGACAACCAACGATTACTGACAGCTGAGGAAAGTCTTCAACATGAAATAGAGACCAAAACAAAGAAAAAAAAAAAGACAAACCAGAAGACAATGAAATGATATAAAACAAAATACAATCATTAATATTTCAAAGAAATAAAAGAAAATAATCTACCCTGAAACAAGAACACGATTCTATTAAAACAACAAAGAAATTTTTAAATGACAGAAAAAAATAGGAAAGAGGAGGAAAAGGGGAAAAAGGAAGGGAGGGATTTTGAGAAGACTAGACAGAGCCTTGGAAATTAAAAACTTAAAGGAATGAAGAACTCTTCCAGAAATGGAAACAGAATGACACAAAAAATAGTAGAAAAGATAAGAAAGTAACAAATCCAATAAGTCCAATATCAGATGAAAAATGTTATAGAAAGGGAGAAGAGTAAAAATGAGGGCTGCTGCTGCTGCAAGTCGTTTCAGTCGTATCCGACTCTGTGCGACCCCATAGACGGCATGCTACCAGGCTCCCCCGTCCCTGGGATTCTCCAGGCAAGAACACTGGAGTGGGTTGCCATTTCCTTCTCCAATGCATGAAAGTGAAAAGTAAAAGTGAAGTCCCGTAGTCCTGTCTGACTCTAGCGACCCCATGGACTGCAGCCTAGCAGGCTCCTCTGTCCATGGGATTTTCCAGGCAAGAGTACTGGAGTACGGTGCCATTGCCTTCTCCGAAAAATGAGAGCAAAGGAGATCAAAGAAATTAATTCGATTTTCCATGACTGAAGGAGTGCAAAGGGTCGTGGATAAAAAGGGACCCAGATGAAACTGAAGGGCACTGAAAGGGAAAAGGCCTCACAGACACTAAGCAGGAGAGAGTTATCTAGAGGGTCAGGAAGCAGGAAGAATGGCCTGAGACTTCAGAACAGCAGCACTGGGAGCTAAGTGACAAGGTGAGTAACTGAAAATTCTGAAGGAAAATGAGTTCCAGAATTCTCTTCCCAGTCAATCTTTAAGTCATCAGTTCAGTTCAGTTGCTCAGTCATGTCCGACTCTTTGCAACCCCATGGACTGCAGAATGCCAGGCTTCCTGGTCCATCACCAACTCCCAGAGCTTACTCAAACATGTCCATCAAGTCGGTGATGCCATCCAACCATCTCATCCTCTGTCATCCCCTTCTCCTCCCACCATCAGGGTCTTTTCAAATGAGTCAATCTTCTCATCAGGTGGCCAAAGTATTGGGAGTTCCAGCTTCAACATCAGTCCTTCCAATGAATATTCAGAACTGATTTCCTTTAGGATGAACTGGTTGGATCTCCTTGCAGTCCAAGGGACTCTGAAGAGTCTTCTCCAACACCACAGTTCAAAAGCATCAATTCTTCGGCACTCAGCTTTCTTTATAGTCCAACTCTCACATCCACACATGACTACTGGAAAAACCTTAGCTTTGACTAGACGGACCTTTGTTGGCAAAGTTATGTCTCTGCTTTTTAATGTGTTTAATATGTTTTTAACATGTTGTCTAATATGTTTTTATTATGCTGTCTTTAAGTCATGTATGAGGGTAAAATAAAGACATTTTTCAGAATTTAAGATCTTAACATTTTACTTCCCTGCACCATTCTTGAGAGAGCTACTACAGGATGGGCTTCATCAGAACAAGAAACATGCAGGGTCCAGGAAGCCAAAGATCCAGAGAGGTGAAAGGAAACTCCAAGATGATAGTAAAGAGACACCCTGGATTACAGGTGTACATGAGACACAGATGAGACCTAAGAGACTGGAGTAAGGTCGAGGCTCTAGCAGAGATATCTCTAGAAGATAAAATGGATAATGTACCTGTTGGATCTGAATATCTTACAACAAAAAATGGACAGTTATAACTGATAAAAAATTTTAAATGGAGTTATAAGTATATGCAGATAATTCAAGAAAAATCAATTATTAACTCCCAAGAAAAAGAACTGTGTAGAAAAGGGTAACAGTAGTTTACTACATGGCTGTTTGCTGCACAGTTTCCCAGTCTCAGTAACGTAAACAGAACAGTGATCAAATCAAAATCATAACACAACTATATTGGGAGGATGAGCTGATACGAAGGATTCATGCTTGTGGTGAGGACAGGGTAAGAAAAAGAGAATGAAATTGTCATCTTCCAGAAGAGATCAACAGATAAATCTTAAAACTGAAAGTAGCAATTCAAGTATGTTATTCAAAAACATGGAGGCATCCTGGAAAAATCAGCTTGTTCAAAGTGGCTGCCTTTGGGGAAGGCAAGTGGGGGAAGGGAGGAAATGACTACTGTTTTTGATGGCCAGTCTTGTAGAACCACTGACTTTGTAAACCATAACCATTTACATCTATAACCTTGATACGAATAAAAACTTTTTAAAAACTAGGCTAAAAGAAAAAAGACATGTGCGGAAAAGATGTACAGTATCATACACCAAACAAATTTAAAAGCCATCCTTTCTATATTACCATCACTTAGAATCAAGCAAAAAGCCCAGGGGAGGCGTTGAGGGTATACTCTGCTCAAAGCACACTTCTGAAAGACAAGATAACAATTTGTCAGAGAGCGTCCTCTCCTTATCTCCCTCAGAGGGCTGCAAGATTATTAATCTTCAGAACACAAAGAAGTGGAAAACTACAATTCCCAGTATACCCTGCAGCCCATTCAATTACTTTAAGTACATGAGGCTTTGCTATGAGGGAGAAGATTAATTTTAAGAAAATATAGAACTAGTTCTCACAGGCCATTTCTAGCTGACTGTGTTCTACAGACATAATTTTTCCATTCTCTACTTGAAGAAAAAAATGGATAGAAAATAAATCATCTGTTGGAGTTCAACATTATTTTTTTAGTTACTTCAAAGAAAAATTCAAGATGATGGCACTGAAAGTCTAGAAACACAGAATGTTCGAGCAGAAAGAAGTAAGAGGTCGCAGAATCTCTTCTCCCCTCTTCAAGCTCCGTGTATCCAGTTATGAAGTGGAAGAGTTCAGGGACTGGCGAGGTTCAGTGCCCAACCAACATGCTCGGAAAATGCAGAATCGTGAGATCAAAATGAGTCACTTATTCATTCAACAATTTAAAATGCATTTTTGGTAATTACAATATGTAATTCAATCATAGAATGGGGATATTCCCTAACCCAGGTTCCACTTCCTGTTTTATATTTTTGGTAAGTCACTTAGTATTTTAATTGCTTCAACTTTCCCATCTGTAAAATAAACATACTGTATTTCACATTCTGTATTTCAAAGGAAACTTTATGAAAATAGAGTGAATATGTTTAAGATTCTAAAAGGAAAAAAGAGATACAAAACACTCTACTACCATCACTATACACAACTAACACAATCACCCCAAATGCATCGTATCCAACATCAAACTCCTCCTCCTCCTCAAAACCTGTCTCTCCTTCTGTATTTGGGCTCTGGGTTAATGGTCCCCAAATCTCTTCCACTCAAACCAGGGAACCGGGAATTATCTAACATCCTCCTCTCCCATCCTGCACCTTCATACCACAACATAATCAATCTCTAGCTTACCTTCCATATAGATTTTGTCTTAGTCTCTTCAAGCCATAACAGCAATACCATAAACCAGGGGGCTTATAAACAACAGAAAGTTATTTCTTAGTCCTGGAGACAGGGAAATACAAGGCATCAGCAGATTTGATATCTGGTGAGAGCCCACTTCCTGATTCATAGATGGTCGTCTTCTCACTGTGTCCTCATTGACAGAAGAAAGTACTAGAGAACACTCTGGGATCTTTTTTATAAGGGCACTAACCCCAATTCATTAGGGCTCTATCCTCATGACCTAATTACCTCCCAAAGCTGCCACCTCTTAAAATCATCACAGTGATTTCAAGATATGAATTATGGGGAGACAAAAATACTCAGTCCCACCCCCTTCCTTTTTATCCTCACCATCACTATACTCATCAACTGGGGCCTTCGTTTATTGTGGTCTTTTGTGTGGCTAAACTCAGAACAGATCATTCCCTATCTCCAGGTTTTTTCCCTTTAAATCCTTCTTCCCCACCAAGCAACAGACAGAAAATGACCTACCTAAAATGCTAATTTCTAAGAGCCACCCGCCCCCTCCTCCTTAAAACTCGAAAGGTTCCATATTGCTTTACAGGATCAAATAAAGCTCCCCAACTTGACATTAGGAGTTCTCCATGACTAGCACCGCCTCCAGTATCATCCAAAGCAAGGGGCCGGCAAGCAGCTAAGCAGAGGTCCCAGTAACAAGCAAGACTGGCTGGCACCACACAGCACTCCCCACCCTACCTGTATGCTATTCTTTCTGTCAGAAACACAAGTCCTACATTTTTTTTTTATAATGCCTCTTATTCATCTTACAGAATTTGGCTCATCATCTGATCAGAATCACCACCTTCCAAGACTACAGGCTCATCGAGGTTGGAAAGTAATTTAGTCACCACTTCCCACTGCCAGGGTCCAGCACACAGGTGGACACACAGGAGGCCAGCAATCACATGCCAACTCAAACAACAGTCTACATTTACTGCCCCCTTCTTCATTCACTCCTCAAATCACTGCAATTTAGTTTTCCTAAAAATCACAGGGAAGAAAATCTCTAGCCACTCCGTAATCCCTGTTTCTTCTTGACCCGTCTCAGCATGGGGCATTGCTGGCCACTCGGTTCTCCTTTGTAAGGGACACCCGTCTCTTTCACTTCCCTAATACTCCTCTTGCCACCCTGTCTTCTTTGCTATACTTTGTCTCCTCTTAGCCACTCACCCCTTAAGTGCTAGGGTTCCCCTGGTTTGTCCCCAGTCCCCTTTCCTTTTTTTCCTTCAGCAATGCAGCTCCTTTCCTATGGCTTCTACAATGGACCTAAAATAGAGATTCTCAAGATTCTAGGACCCACTCTAGGTGGGTGGGACTCACTCTAGATCAATTACACAGGGTCTGGGACCCACTCTAGATCAATTAAAACAAACTTCCTGAGGAAGGATTCACTGTGGACCCTTGTTAAAATTCCCCACTTGATTCTAAAAGGATGCCAGGGCTCAGAAGCACTGAGCCACACACTGGCTTACAAACAGAACCTCAAATTTCCTCAACATGCACAATCCCCGGACCCGTATTTCCAACTGCCCACAGAAAACTCCAGTTTCCTGCAGACTCCTTGCATAAAACTAAAGTCGATACCTCCCCTCAGATTGCTCCTTCTCCTAGATTCCTTTATTTCTATACTGACATCTACACAGGTGCCCAAGTTACACACTTGACAACTATCTTAAAACCTTTCCCTTGCCTCACCTGATACTCAGTTACTAAGATCCATGAGTTCAACTATTAAATACACCTCAGGCAGCCACTACCCCTCAAGGCCTAAGTAGGGTAACTTCCTTGTTATTGACCCTTCTTCCAGGCTCCCAGTCCAGTCTACCCTCCACACCACCAGCAATCATCTTTCTAGACACACACTTCACACTTACTCCCCAGGTAAAACTTCCTACAAAAAAAGAAAATTCTCCTATTTAGATATGGTAATGCTCAAATCCCTTGGAACAGTGTATAAGACCACTCACATTCATAGCCTTTCTGTAATCTGCTTTCCCAATCCAGACTTCCTGACACATTCTCCAGCAACTTTAGCCCTGTAAGAATCAGATTACTCTTCATCAACATACCAGTCAAGTTTAGGATTTAAAATATTTCCACTGTCAAGAATATGAAACACACACACACACACACACCCCTGCTGTTCTCACTAAGTCTAGTTCAAATACTACCTTCCTTTACTGTAAAGCCTTCATACTCTAGCTTTCATAGAATCAATATCTCCCTCACCTGTGATCCCCACAGCTCTTTTTATAAACCTCTATTATACTAATTACCACACTACATGTGGTTGTTGACAGACCTGCTCTAAGGCTCTTCAATTGTTCTCTAAGGGCCTAGAATGTATCTCTTTTATAAAACCAAGTTTTTGTTATATTAGAGAAATTATCCAATGCTGGTTGCACAAAAGGCAAATACCATGGCACAAAAGGGGTGCTTAAATAAACCAAAGGCTTTTTTCCTAAAGACACTCAAGTTATCATAGTTTAGAAACAAAATAGCAAGGAATAGAAGGATTTCTGTTTTAAGTTCTCTGTTCTCATTATGAGAAATATAGAATGCTGTCCCTCAAAAATCAATTATTGACATCTTAACTAAATATCTTTTTATGGGAGTTACTGAAGGCTCCATTAAATGGAAGTTAAAACTATCATTTAGCCAACTGAAGACTGAAATTCTTTTTTTCCCATATAATAATTCCCATGAAAATGAAAGGATAAAACTATCTTCTTCATCTTGGTATAGATGTTTGATAATTAACTTACAGGAAGAACAAAATTTACAGCTCTGGACTACAGCAATCCTATCACTTTCTCTTACTATCTTTTTATTGGCATAAATCCCACTTTTTTTTAATGGTCTTCTTGTTCCTGACTCTTAGAAATTATTGGCAGTTTACACTAACAGGCTTCCGTCTTATTTCACTTCCAAATTCTATTGTGGCTGTTCATTCCAATCAAAACCAAAATCAATCAATTTTTAAGATTAAAAAAAGGGACATTAAAAAATAAATTATGCAAGCAATCTAAAATCCTTCCAATATTATCTATAATAAATTTTGAACATTAAACAAGATTATAAAGAACTATTAAATCATTAAATCTATTCTATACTAACTTTAGAAAATGAAATTTGAAAATACAGCATTAAAAATTGTTAAGAAAGCGAAATCTGCCTAAGAAAATGTATTCATAAATAGAAATGTTTTTACTCATATTCATCTCACTTATACAATGGACTGAGTCACTAACTTGCTGAGCAGAGGTTAAATTCTGAATCCTTTTATGGTTTATCAGATTCTCAAATTGTGTCAGTACCACGTTAAAAAACCATCTTTCCCGGTGCCCCCCACCCTTTAAAAACTAGAATAAGACCTCATGGCTAAAACGACTCCTGCTGCATGCGATTATATAACTAGAGGAAGGGTGCGAAAGTTTGAATGAAAATATCAGAAGTGACAGCTTTCCACCTTAGTCTTTCTGTGCCCTCTCCAAACTGCAGGGAGCAGATGGTACTTTTCAAGCACATTTAGACCAGGCTTGGAAGGACGACTCTGTGATAAAGAAATAACTGCACATGCAAAAAAACCACATGTTTTGCAACCTACAGTTTTTTAATCTAGAAAAACTTTAGTCCCGGTTAACACAAACGGAAAAGCTGCCATACACGTAGTTCCATATAAAACACTGGTGTATAAATTATAAAAAATAAAGTTCCAACAGTTTCTTTTTCACATTTGCACTACAAAATGCCAGTTAAACACTGGAATGTTTAAGAAAAAACAACCGAAAAACTAAAATCTAAATATTATTTAAGTCACCAAAGAATACTACCTCTGAACCCCTTGGCCAGTGGGCGGCAATGCCAACGGCACCGACACAGGAGCTGCTCCCCAGCACCTCCTCTCGTCAGGCTGAAGGCCAAAGGCTTACAAGGATAACAGAGCAGGAATGAATTAGACATTGCTGATTCATTTATATTTCAAATGGAAAACTGACTACTGCATTGGTAAAGAACAGAAAGGAAGAGAAAGCTATTTGCCTCGTTTTCTCTTCAAACCCAAGTGAAACATGAAAAGG
This sequence comes from Tragelaphus eurycerus, assembly GCA_935064755.1. Lineage (NCBI taxonomy): Eukaryota > Metazoa > Chordata > Mammalia > Artiodactyla > Bovidae > Tragelaphus > Tragelaphus eurycerus. The sequence goes on along the minus strand of CAKXYN010000039.1, from coordinate 15,824,032 downwards.
AAAGCACTTTCGGAACAGGTGACCAGCGCCTTGGTCATGGCTCCTCAGCCTCTCTCTCACTTCCACGTCCACCTCCAATTTCCATTTCAACTAGAAATTTCAGGAAAAAAAGCCATCCCTCACACTGAGCCCAGGGATGCAAACAAGTCACAGAGCTGGCGTGCAGGAGAGCTTGGCGGAACCCCCACGCCAGAAGTCTGGACCCAGGCCACAGCCGCACCAGGGCCTCTCCTTCCATCCACTGGGCCACCTGTCCTTTAATTTCAAGTGGCTTATGCCTGGCATTTCAGCTTCAAAGGGGCCACAAACTGCCTCTATGTGGGGAGGATAGGGTTCGGACAGTCTCCTCAATGTAAGTAGCAGAAAAAGAACACACTTTTATTATCAGAAAACCTAGGTTCACCTTTTGACACTTCAAAATTGTATAATCCTGGGAATGTTACTTATCCTAAACTTCAATTTCCTCATCTGAGAATAGTAATACTCCAGATACTATTTAACAGAGCCATGATAAAGTTCAAGTGAGATTGTTGGTTTAAAAGCACTTAACAAACTGTACAAATCTTACTAAGTTGATGTTTAGTTGTTGTGATTCTTTTCCATGGCAGGAAAGACTTTTCCTCAATCACAGCTGTTGCTGCAGGACACCCATAAATTTAACACAGGCCTTTCTGAGCCATTACAACCTTAGAATGAACTAGTGAAGTCAGAGGCCCCACCCTAACCTTGTATCACCAGCGCCTCAGCGTCAATCTCTCAGCTGCTCAGTTTAGATATCACATCAATCATTTTTCTGGTTTTTTCCCCGCAGTGTCTTCCCTTTACATTTTATACCACAGTTTCAACAAAATGATTGATACGTTTTACATTTAAGCAAAGCAATGTATTTTTAAACAATGTGGTTTACTAGACCTAAGGATTTTAAAAGCTGACATTTATTTTCACACATGTGACAAAACACATACAAAGAGAAACATATATATACATACAATACAACAAACAGGCTATGATGTGTGTGCATACATATATGTACATGTGTTGTCTGTACATGCACATACATGTGTGTACAAATATACACATGTGTGTGCATACCAGAGTCTCTTATACCCATACATGTTTGCATGTGTGTATATATGTATACGTGTGTGTGTGTGTACAGATGGGGTATATGTGTGTTCATATAACACACATACATGTATGGCTATAAGAGGCTGAGCCACATATGATTATCTAGTCTACAAACACAAGCCGGTGTGTGATGCTGAGGAAGCTGCATGGCTTAGTGGGCAAGAGTCTAGAGCAGCACTGACTGGAATGAATTCCAGCTTCTTCCCTATGCGTACTGTGAAAAGTTACTTTTTAATCTCTCCAGGCCTCAGTTTCATCATCTATAAAACGAGACAGTATATACCTCACAGAATTGCTATGAAATTGAATGAGTTATGTTAAGTGCTAAATACAGCATATGGCACACACTGGGGGATTTTAAGTGTTTATATTAACATTATTCAATGTGTCCTAAAAAGTGTAGTTACATGATCATCATATACACATGTACATATGGTTCTATGCATTCAGGTGACCTTTAAACAACATGAGGTTGGGGCACTAAAAATCCATGTGTAACTTTACAGTCAGCCTCTGACCCTACAGTTCTGCATCCAAGGATGCAAGCATCTATGAAGCATGTAGCACTCTAATGCATATTTAGTATAAAAAATCTGCATATAAATGGACCTGGGATTTCATATCCGTGCTATTCAAGGGTCAACTATATTGAATGTATTTGTTTAAGCATACACACATCTTTCCATATGGTATCTGCAATAAGTTCATTTCAGTTAACATTAGATTAATGCATACTGAATGTTTATCCTATGCTGAACATTGTTCTAAAAACTCGATATGTGTAAACTAGAACATGTTTAAACCTCATAACAGCCCTACAAAGAAACTGAGGTGCAGAATGACTCCACAACCCATTGTCAATCTACTGGCCTCCAGTTTACATGAACACAGTTATAATTTCAGTATATAAAAACAGTAGATTATATAATCGAAATCTTTCCTTATGAATTTGATAACAGAAAAATCACTATTAGTCTATACTGTCATAGTGTTATATGAATATATGAATTTTATATGAAATTCTATATAAAAAGAATTTGCAACAATTCTTTTTCACAAGAGTACTATAGCATCTCTAAAGATCCCAAGAATAAGAGAGCAATCAGCTAGTTCCTATATTCTAGAGCTAATTTCAATTTCTCTAATACAAACACACACACACACACACACACACACACCCCCCAGATTTAGGACTCCATTCAAAATAATGAACTGTTTTGGTAAACTTAAAGCTTCATTTCTTTAATCAGTTTTCATTCAGCTAACTTATTGTTTGGCTTGATTATTGATATTTTATCTTAATATAATTATAAAAGATTATTTTACAACTTTTATCAGAAACACTGCTTTAAAATATGTGATATTCTGTCAAAACAGAGAAGCTAAACATAAAAGTAAACTTGTACTTTGATCAAATGGTTATTCATTTATGAAATAAACACCAGTTAAACCAGGGCATATGAAACACACAGAGTGAAGATACAGGTCTGCTATACTTCGTGTGTTACAATCAAAATGCTCTAGTTTAATATACACCTTCCACAAAAGATATACTCTCTATTTTACAGAACGTAAACTTGTACCCACTTGTATACAGTAATGCTTTTATAGCTAAAGTTCACTTTCAGTGTCAATTCTGGTTAAATCCCCAGCTTTGGAAAATCAAAGAGCAATTTGCTCACTAACTTGCTTTTAAAGTATCATGCATACCCTTTGAAAATCATTGCTAATTCTTAATAATACCTTAGATACTGTTACAAACTTGTTCTTCCAAAACTGGGCAGTATTCCAAGTCTTTTTGACCTATATTCAGCCATCCCTTCGTGTTAAATTGACACTAGTATGAAAGTGAAAGTGGAGAGTGAAAAGGTTGGCTTAAAGCTCAACATTCAGAAAACGAAGATCATGGCATCTGGTCCCATCACTGCATGGGAAATAGATGGGGAAACAGTGGAAACAGTGTCAGACTTTGTTTTTCTGGGCTCCAAGATCACTGCAGATGGTGACTGTAGCCATGAAATTAAAAGACGCTTACTCCTTGGAAGGAAAGTTATGACCAACCTAGATAGCATATTCAAAAGCAGAGACATTACTTTGCCAACAAAGGTTCGCCTAGTCAAGGCTATGGTCTTTCCTGTGGTCATGTATGGATGTGAGAGCTGGACTGTGAAGAAGGCTGAGCGCCGAAGAATTGATGCTTTTGAACTGTGGTGTTGGAGAAGACTCTTGAGAGTCCCTTGGACTGCAAGAAGATCCAACCAGTCCATTCTGAAGGAGATCAATCCTGGAATTTCTTTGGAGGGAATGATGCTCAAGCTGAAACTCCAGTATTTTGGCCACCTCATGCGAAGAGTTGACTCATTGGAGAAGACTCTGATGCTGGGAGGGATTGAGGGCAGGAGGAGAAGGGGACGACAGAGGATGAGATGGCTGGATGGCATCACTGACTCGATGGATGCGAGTCTGGGTGACCTCCGGAAGCTGGTGATGGACAGGGAGGCCTGGCGTGCTGCGGTTCATGGGGTCGCAAAGAGTCGGACACGACTGAGCGACTGATCTGATCTGATCTGATCTGAGTGTTAGTACAGAGTGGATTTTAACTTTTAACACACATTTCCATCCCATATGAGAAGCATCCACCCCACTTACTCCTGCCCCGAGCTAGCCGTTTATCACAAAAGCCTTATCAAAGTGGCCCAAGTGGACAAAAAACTGCCTAGCGGTTAACTGGAAGTTAACAGAACAAAGTAATGAAACAAACAGAAGCCCATGTTACCAGCCAACATATTTTGTTCATTTAGTCTGATGCTCATGTTTTTGCTTTAATTATTTATGGTAATTATAGCAGTTAATGTGCTGTAACATTTTCACAAAAGAAATGAACTCAATATAATAAAACCTTCCCAAATCTTTCAATATTTCATCCACGCCCAACACACTCAAACACAATAACCAGACTGTAACGCATTAGCTCATTTCCAGAGTTTGAAACTATTAGCCATTTACCAGATCCAGGGGAGGAGGGGGCGCGCATCCTCAATCATTTGATCAGAAAAATCTAAAGCAGTATAGGGAATAGAACAGTCTAGATGCTCCCAATCCTGAGACAGTTTGATCACTTTTGAGATGCATTGGGTCTGAAGAGGCTATTTAATAAGCCTGGACAAATGAACCAGACATTCAAATCTTCAGCACGCTCTGATACTCCATCATCACCTAACCCCTGCCTTCCATCCACTCTGCTAAGTCACTTCAGTCGTGTCCGACTCTGTGCGACCCCATAGACAGAAGCCCACCAGGCTCCCCCGTCCCTGGGATTCTCCAGGCAAGAACACTGGAGTGGGTTGCCATTGCCTTCTCCATCCACTCAAAGGTCCTTAAACTGCCTTGAGTATGGGTGGGAGGATCCTTAATTTTCTTAATTCCATGGAAAAATCTCCAAATAAAAATCAATAATCACTCAAACCCAAAGAAAACAGCTGTTTCAAGTTCATTTCAGCTCTCTTTGGCAACTATGTTTGATCCTTAGCCAAATAAATAGAAAAGGAAAAGAAAGAAAACAGGGAGGATAGGGTACTACTCACACCGGTAGCTGTGGTTCATAAAAGAAATTTGTTAATGTCACAATTCAAAGGTCACTCAAGAACCACGATTTTGAAAACATAACGTTTTTCACATACACACAAAAACATGTTTTCCAGTGAGTTCTACCAGTAAATTCTTTACAAGTATCATCTCATTTAACCCTAATAAAAATCACACTATGGAGACAGATTAAGACTATCACATCTAACTTACAGATGCAGAAAACATCTCCCAGAAGGGTGAGCTTGAGAGTTCAAAAGCAAACAGCAGCGAGTATGTGTGTCACAAAAGTGACATAATATAAAACAAGAACAACTGTGTTGGCAACTCAGAAGAAACAGGAGTCAAGAAACTTGGGCATTTTCCACCACAGAATGCCCAAACGGAAAGACAAAGAAGCAGACTTCTAACAGGCTCCAGCCATACCCTACCTCAGCCTCAACCCACAGGGTGATCTGGAGGCAAAGCTTCCCTGGAAAGGAAGCTTGGGCTCCAATCTGACCATCTTAATGATCTACCATTAGGGTCCATTATCATGCCCAGGGCAGAAATAAAGCTCATTCTCAGACATTCTGAATTCTAAAATGACAAAACTGTCTCAGAGAATATATCTAAGTATTTCAAGTCACTTTCACACAGACTTTTATCTATAGTCTCACAACATGGTACAATACAGCCTGATTTAAGGACTATAATTCCAGTGGGCTAATTAGGACTTAATGCACAGAGCTAAGCCTGGAATCCTGAAGTTCTAATTCTTAATCCAGTCCTTAAACTCTATAAGATTATAAATTACCACTCTATACCATGGTCCTGGTAATTCCACCTGTCAAATAGATTACCTACTGTGCAAATGATGTGTATGGTACATTCCTCAAGGTAAAACTCCAACTTTCTGGGCACTCTCCCTCCTATCAGCATTGTAACAGGATTCCCTGCATTTTACAGCAAGCTCACGAAGGCCTAAGCAGGTTTGGGTTTTCAAACCTAAATTTGTTTCATAAACTTCCTCTGCTCCCCCAGTTAAACGGGAAGGAAAGACATTAAGTATAAAACTAAACCATAAGTGAAAAGAAAGAATCTTGTCTCTGGGAACACTAATGACTATATCTGAAAGCTCTATAACACAATAAAGCATAGCTCACAGGCACAGGAAAATATAAGTCATTAGCTATTAATAGAGCCAGAGAGTCAATTGTTGTAATTAAATCGTAGTTTAATCTTCTGTATAATCCTCTGAGTTAGTCTTGACAAGTTTCCTTGTGGTCAGTTTTGGAAAAACATCTGCTAATGGTAAAATTTTTGGTTCTGAGAGGGAAAAATTACATCCTTCTGGCTGGAAAACAGTCATAGTCTAAGGAGACTAATTCCTATGAAAACATTATATTAATGAAGTCCAATAACTCACTCTCAATTTTTTTAAGTTAAAAGAGGCGTTAAACACAGACACAAATTTATGAAAGCTACTACAAAGTGAACAAACAAAATATTCTGATTCAAAGATGCTAATGTTTATTCCAGAGATAAAGAACATAAATATAACTTTCTCCAATTAGAAAGGAAATACATAAATAACAAGTATACATAAATAAAAACACATAAATAAATAAGATGTACAACTGAAAATGTCCCTTTTCTAGACCAACTTAACACTAAGAGATAACAATACATCTATAATACCCTTGGAGAAGGCAATGGCACCCCACTCCAGTACTCTTGCCTGGAAAATCCCACGGACGGAGGAGCCTGGTAGGCTGCAGTCCATGGGGTCGCTAAGAATCGGACATGACTGAGCGACTTCACTTTCTCTTTTCACTTTTATGCATTGGAGAAGGAAATGGCAACCCACTCCAGCGTTCTTGCCTGGAGAATCCCAGGGACGGGGAAGCCTGTTGGGCTGCCGTCTATGGGGTCACACAGAGTCGGACACAACTGAAGTGACTTAGCATAGCATAATACCCTTAAACAATAAGAGGCTAATCCCAGACCAGAGGAATCCCTTTACTGCCAATTTTTCTAAAGAGCATTTAAATAGCTATATTCCAAACCAGACATTTTTTTTTTTAAAGCCAAATCAGCTCTGAATGCATGCTGGTGGTTTTTCATTATTTTATTACTCTTTCATTATTTTAGTATTCTATATGAAGCACTCCATCAGTAAATATTCAAATAAATTAACTGTGTAAGAAGTTTACTGTACTTAGTCATCTGAGTGCTGAAGTAGTAATTTTAGCAATCTTTGCAAAATTCCATGTTACATTGTGCAGGCCCAATTCAAACCCACTCCTGACACCCTGCAGCTATAAATTATCTCTGGAGCTTGAAAGTGAAAGATAGGCCAGGTCTGAAATAGCTTAACAGTTGGACAGTTCCAGCTTAGAGAAGGCAAACCCTGCAATAACCTAGATCCAGAGCCTCAGAAGGAGTCTAATTTACTGTTGGAAGAAGAAAAATTCCTTCCAAAATATATTCCTCCTTAAAATATAGACTCTTTACTGTTATTTCCTACATTTAATATTAAAATGTGGGAGCACTAAAATCAAATCAGAAAACAGAAGCTGCAAAATAAGAAGCAATAAGCTAAACCCTTAATAATTATATGGTGTATGGGATGTTTCCTCCTCAGACTCAAAAGTTCCGTGCCCCCTTTCTGGGGTCTAAAGACTTGGGAACAGTCCCTACTGCTGGGGGCCGGACTCTGGCAAAAACAGAGCCCAAGGTAACTGATTCTTTCCATGTGTAATAGGAGAATTCAAATACCAGAACCTGTCCATTCTAACACAGTAATAAACTATATGACCGCACAGAATGTGTATAAAATAGTGCTCAATACAGTTAATAAATATTTATTATATATGCAAGGTTCTAGAGATTCATACAGCACCTTGTTAGGAATCTCTGACTGGAAGGACTACAGTGGAATTTTTACATCTTCATACTTTTTACATTATCTGGACATTTTACAGAAAACACCTAACATTTCTCTTGTCAGAAAAAAAAAAAAAGCCATTGTCCTTTTTGATTTTTAATTCAATATGGCTTCAAAGAAAGGATGATAAGCAAGTTTAACATCTTCAATCCGGTCGGTCAGTACCTTTCAAACATGTCTATTGAGTCCCTCATCATTTGGGCGCCCCCCTCAAAAAAAACAGTTGCAACGACTGAAGCAAAACTACTTATGTGTCATGTGCCTAAGGGGATAATTTACACAATTCTTTCCACACAGAACGAATTCTGAAATACTGAAATACTAGGTCTAACTTCAATTTTCAGAGAGAAAAAAATCCCTTAAATGTCTAGTACATTAAACATTTATCTCTGGAATTCTGATAATTACAGTGAGCAGCCACGTGGTGATTACTAAAAATGACTACACGTTCAGTCTAAGGGCATATTATATTGTTTCCATCTATCCCATTCTACCTCACGTTATTTTTCATCCTTGAAGGCATTTATGTCTTCCAACTCCAATCAAATCCCCACCTGGATGAGGACAGAAACTTTCTCCCACTTTGTTGAGCACTGCGCAGAGAAGAGTGTTCAATAAATTTCTGGCCAATAAACATTATCCACTTTCCAGATTTCCACTATCACTTGATTACAAAATCAAAAAGAACTCAAAGGCAGTGAATAAGTTCAAAAAAGTTTTCCTAGTATTACAGAGTTCAGAGTGGATCATAAAACAGGAAGAAATAATGCTCACACCAAATAGACGGTATTTATCATTTTATTTCTTCCCAACCCAGGAATTGAACCAGGGTCTTTTACATTGAGGGCAGATTCTTTACTAACTAAGCTATCAGGGAAGCCCATCATTTTACTAATCATCTATTATAAAATTTAAATATTCTAGAACTCATTTCCTATTACGAAAGGCTATTCAACTGCAGATCAAAGACAATCTAAGAAAGTTAAGTGACAAAAATTCCCATTTCCAAACAGAACTTAATCCTGGGAGATTTCCCCCTTCAAAATGCAATTTACCTAGAGTCCCATAATCTTGATGATGTAGTCAAAGAATACTTCTTTAAAAAGCAGATGACAGGCCAAAGTTGAATTCCTGGGTTTTGATAGTTTTCCTCCGATTATAGGAAGAGTAGCCTCAATTCTCTGACCCTCCAATTTTACTGTCTAGGAATTTATCTTTAAAAAGTAATCTCATAAGGACACAACTGTAAGAGCATTCTTTGCAAAATCATTCGCCATAGTTGAATACTGAAATCAACTCAAATTCCTCATTCATAAATTTGGTTAAATACATGAACATATACCTATTCTAAGGAATACTGTGCAACATTATCTACATATGGATAATGGAAGCAGAAAATGTCTAAGATTAAGCAAGGCAAGGAAGTGGTGTAGAAGAATATGTATATTCTACCATTTTAAAACTTTTACATATATCAGACTTATCTCCAAGAAGTGAGATTTCAGAGGATTTTTAGTCTTTTATTTTCTGCAGTAGGCATTTCAAAAAATGTTGTAATATTTTACAAAAGTAGTACTTTATAATCAGGAAAATTAAAGGAAAATAGGACTAGTGTCCCATTCACCCCAAATTTGAAGTTCGTCATTTCCCTGGAAATAAAGCATATCCACTTGGAGTTATATGTACCTTGTTTACTGGAAACTAATACCATGTGCAGCAACAAGACTTGGAAATGGTCTTAATTCATTAAGCCTACTAACCCTCCTGAAATTATCAATATAAAGGACATGAAAAATAGGATTGCTTTTATGGATTTCCCACCCTACAAAATTAAGAATTCACAATATTAATTTACAAAAGCCACTGTACTTTAGAAACAATTCTTCCAAAAGAAAAATATGTATTCAGCTTCTTGTGAAGAATCAGTCCTGAATGAGAACACTGGAGTTCAAAATCACCAGAACTGTCATAATCAAAACACCTAAATTCATATTGCCAGAAAAAAAGGGGGGCTCTCCAATCTAATCATAATTAGTCCTACACTCTGAAGATTTTCCACCACCGTGTCCCATCTTTTCTGTTTTCAGAAAACGAAGTGAAGGTTCAAAATGAGAAGGTGGCAATTGTATACAGCATAGTATGTAAACTGGCACAGTTCTTTGCCCATCAACTCAAAGACATGTAAGCAAGACATTCTCTCCCAGTGACAGGCAGCCCTGTGTCGAGTAACTATGTAGGTGCTAAAACTTGTCCAGAGCTACCTGTTCAAAGACAGCTCTGCAAGGATACTTCAAGCTCTGACAGACATCACTTCGTGCAAAAACATCCACAGGAGAATTACAAAAAGACAGCAGTGATGTTTCAGCAAACTCAGTGTCAAAAAGGTATTCTCATGCATTTTTAATCCGCAGAAGAAAGTGAACAATTGTCCTTCAATCATCAGTGTCAGGGCCAATGACACGGTTTCCCTTCCTCCAGGTCCACACAAACTGTTACAATCGGCTTACCAATCACGCTCCTTAAGAGCTTTAAAAAAACAAAACAAGACAAAAAACTTCTCCCCTCCCTAAAACCCAGACAAATATTGGTCTTTCTTCTTCTTTTTCCCTTTCCATCAAGTGGTAAGAGAGGAGGGAAAAAAATTAATGGATTGTCTGCTCTTCAGGACAGAAGAACATACAAAGACCCAAAGAGTTTACACAAAGAGGTATTTAAATTTGGCTCTTCTAAACTATATAAATGCAGAAGCTTCTATGAATTAAAAATATTAAATAGCATAATGTTACTTAAATCTTAGCACTGGGTCACAGGTCATGACTAACTGAAGTATATGGCTTGAAAATTATTTCTAATGAAAATTCTGTATCATCAGACCTCACTCCACCAAATTTAATAACAAAACTAAATAAAGCGTGACTGGCATTTTTTAATTTTAATCCCATGGTTTTGGTGTGTGAAATAGACCCAGGAAAGATGGCAGGGAGAAAAGAAGATACAAATGACTTTCCAGGTATTGCTGGAAGGAAGGGGAAGAATTATAGAAACAAATGAAAACTTCAGAAGAAACCAAGCAGCAAATCAGAATAAAAAGCAACATGCATAGTCGAAAGGAAATTCTGGATGTAATTTAGGAAAAATGCCACTGGACACAGAAGACCAAAAATGAAGACTAAATGTCCCCAAGTTGTTGACATTTAATAAACATGTTTCACTAGGAACCTGGTGCTCAATTAATTAGTAAAAGTATATGTACTTAGGCAGCAAAGTTTCTCCCTAGCAGATGGTATAACAGGCTCGAAAAATAATGGGAAAATTTACTTCAAGTTGTCTCCTCGGTTAGTTTAACAAACATCTTACCAGAAGATATGGGGGAGGGGATTACTCTTGTATTTTTTTATTTAGGATGACAAAGCTAAGACAAGATGGCAGCAGGGCCCCCCAAGCCAGAGAAGACCCTACCCACAGGGCCACTCCAACATCTCCCCTTGGAGCTAAGCTCCATTCCCAGGCCAGACGAAGCTATAAAAAGCCTGGCCTCTGGCCAGCTGGCAGGACCACACACCAGGTATTTTTAACTCAAGGGGGCCTGAGGATGAGGCCAACACCAGGGCACCAAAACGTTCAGAGAAGAATAACAAGCACCTCCAGTCGGGATGGTGGTCGATATGGAAAACTTCCCGAAAGTATCCGTATTACCAATCAGTGTTTTAATAGTGATGGAGACATAAAAATATTACATTTGTGAAAGCTGATAAAAGTGGGCAGAGACTTCATTGTGAAAAAGCACAATCACTTTGAAAGACTGTATGTACAGTTAAATAAATGGCAACGTGAACATCAGGCACTGGCCAAATAAACGGGACTCTCTTTATTTTTTATTCCTGACACGTAAGGCCACCAACTTGACTTTTGTTATAATTCTCCTAACGGTTTGCTGCTGTTGCTCTCAGTTCCACACTGGTCTTGGCACTGGGCCACACATACAGATACCATGAAGTTGTTCCCTCAGACGGAACTCCCGGGCAGCAAGATCACAGCGGGATGCCCAGGGGCTCAGGGATCACCCCACTACGGTCAATGTCATTTTCTGGATAAGTATTAATCAGAAAGTTATCTTAGTTTCATCCTTTATTGTTAACAATTACATGTGAAACATCGGCAATAGTAAGATTTTCAATCGCCTCATCTTTCTTTGAGAACTGAAGGCTGTCAGAAGTCTTGGTCACGATTCTTACTCTCTGAGGTTTTGAAAACAGAGAGTGGTGTGGTGATGGGGCCGAAAGCACCGCCACTTCTCTGTAACTGCTGCACTGATGGGCTTCTCTGGAGGGCCCCAGGGTACGCGTGGGGATGGGGGTGCTGGTCACAGCCCCCAGAATGTGGATGTGCCCAGAACTACAGTTAGGAGTTTATTTCTAAATATAAGCTTTACAAAATTATACTTAAGTTGCCTTTTTTTTCCCCCTGTCTTAAAAGCACAGGGCAACCAGAAGAATGTTACCTACGTGTAGACTGGCATTAATAATTTTATTACTGAATGTATCCACGTTCAATATATCCTTAAAACTGAAAACACTAAGATCATCTTTGACCTAGGTGTCATTAAAATGTCTGCTCTCACATGCAACTGATCTCCAACTTTTTTTCCCCTCTTTTGTAGACTCTCCCTCTTGGTTCCTCTTCATTCGGAGCTTGTATCCGGACAGGGCATGGTCACTACACTGGCTGGTAGGAGAGCCTTACTGGCCTTCCTACTTCTGACCTCCCCTTCACTCCATCCTAAACACAGCTGGGGAGATCATTTTCCCCCTCAGCACTTCCTGAATTCCAGGAGGCTTTTCCTGGCTCATCTAAACAAAGGCCACCCCCGCCTCACACAGTCTCCCCAGGCCAGGCGCCATGCCAACCAGAGGACACCCCAGTTGTGCTGTTCAATTCATTTATTCATAGGTTTCTCCTCAGTCTGCAGACTCCCTGAGCCACTGAAGTCTACTGTATTACCAAGCAGCACACTGTGAAAACCTCTTAAGTTCACAACAGATTGTAAGAAAGAAAACTGCTTTATTAAAGATGTCTTCCTAGAGATTTGCAGTAAACACATCAGATTAAATAATCTTGCTTATCTCTACTCCCTTCATAGAACCCCACTAAAATAAGAGTAAAGGAATTGTTTTAAACTATAAACCCACAAGGACAAAGAAAACCTAAGATGAGATGATAGCAGATAAGAGAGGTCAAAAAATTTCTGGAAAGGAGTAAAGCAGACAGACAAGTGATAATTAAAGTTTTAATTTGTTCTAGGTGAGAGGATAAGAAGCAAACTAATTAAAGCTCAGAACCCCAAAGACTCAGAATCAGAGGGCAGCAGGGGGGCTGGGTGAAGTATCTGCAAGGAGTCTTCAGAGCCCCCCTTCCTAATCCCCACCCCACTCCTGTCAGAAGTCAAGAGGATTACCATCTGGAGGGGTTGGCAGTAGAGAGGAGTCATTGGAAAAGAGAGGATTAAATGGAAAACACGCGTACACACACACATTCAGCCTCCACATGCCTTGACTTCCTTTATGGATGAGTTACCGCAGGGAGGGGTGAATACAGATGACAACATCTGAGAGGATGATCCCCTCCCCATCGAAAAGGACTCACAGTGGACAAGCCTGTGTGAGCACACAGAGCTCTCCATAAGTTCTCAGTTTTCTGTCCATGGCACCAAACTGTTAACAGATGACTCAAGAAAACCTCCAACAGGCAAGACAGGAAAGTGTAAGGATGGTAAGGACTCAAAGAAACCGACAAAGAACACTACGGAGCAAATCTTGAGAAACAGAGATCCTAAAATGATTTCCACTGAGATAAACTATTGCATCCAGGAAAAACAGAATAAGACAGGATTTTTAAAAAGGCAGTTAAGACAAAAATAAGTTTGTGGACAGTGAAACTATGAAAACAGAAATAAAAAAACACACACCAGAAGGGCTGGAAGACTATCTACCAGGAAATAGAGCAACAACAACAACAAAAGAAAACCAAAGAGATGAAAAAGGATAGAAGGGGAGGTTTAAAACATAAAGAATTAAATAATATATAAACAAATCCAGGATTTCTAACATTCAACTAAGAGCAGTTCCAGGAGAGAGCACAGAAAACCAAGATGAGGAAATTGTCAAAGAAATGGCAGCCCTCCCTCCCAAAACTCCCCAGAATTAAGTTTCACACTGGATTGGTTCAGCAAAATGAACAGAAAAATCTCAACTCCAGGGTTCATCAAGATTTTAGAATCAAAGAGAGAAAAAGCTTTTAAAGTCACCAGAGAGGAAAAATTAGGTGACATAAAAAGGATAAGGCACAGATTTCTCAACAGAAAATTAGAGATCAAACAATAATTTACAAAGAAAAATTAACCTAGGGTTCTATTCTCAACCAAACACCCAGTCACGTATAGTGATAGAAAACACATCTTTCTCACATGCAGGGACACTCTCCTCCCTTGCACCCTTCTTGAGGAGTTACTGGAGAGCGTGCTGTGCTTTCTTTCTCACATGCAGGGACACTTTCCTCCCCGCACCCTTCTTAGGGAGTTACTGGAGAGCACGCTGTGCTTTGCACTTGGTCGCTCAGCTCTGTCCGACTCTTTGTTACCCCATGGACTGTAGCACACCAAGCTCCTCTGAAGAATCCACGGGGATTCTCCAGGCAAGAATACTGGAGCAGGTTATCATGCCCTCCTCCATGTACTGGAGAATATAGGCCGCTAAGATGAGGAAATACATGAAGACACGGATTCAGGCCAAAGTCATTCTAAGAATGATGGTTAAGGGAAATTTTACTACACATATGCAGCAAGATGTGAGAGTACTGGAGTTCAAAATTGGAGAATGAGGCACACAGATTCCCATTCTGACTGGGGACACAACCACTGCTTCCCAAAGCCACAGAAATTTGGAAATATGCAACATGCTTCATTCCAGATCAAAATCTGCCATGGTCAGTCTAACTGAAAGACTGTAAGTCATGTGAACGCATCCAAGCTGCACGGGAGGCTATGAATTTGAGTTCTGAAGTGCAGAAGCTGAGTTTTTCAATGTAAGACATTTCCCCAAATATAAAGCTATTTAAAAGAGGGTAGGCATCCAAGAACATGAAAAACATTGAACAGAGTTGATTAATTCATGGGGTCCACCTTACTGAGAGGACTTGTTCAGTTCTATAAGAGGATGAAGATCATTTGGTGATATATATAAATATACTTTTCAAAAATAAAACAGTGAGGCAATTATCAACTCCAGGATAACAAACAACTGTATAGTGAGGAATTACATTCATAGTTCATGTCTTAACTAAAGACAGTCATTTTATAGAGTCTTATTAATGTAAACAATGAATGCTGATTTAGCCTTAATGGTATCAGAAATGGAATTTTAAGGCAAAACAGTGTAAAAGAGTTAACTTTTACATAGTAAAATTAACACATACAGTCTAAATTTGAAAAAAAGAAAAATACCAACATAATCATGTCATTTAGAAATGGATTTAAGGACCAGAATAAATCATTATGAGTTAAAAATGGATGCCTCCAGGTCATGAAACTCATGGGCAAGGAGAGATTGGTATTTTTCTCAAGAAGCCTTATAATACTATTCTTTAAACTGTGTACACATATTGAGGCAACTTTTCATTTAGATGTCTCCTCTACTAGACTGTGAGCCCCTGGATGGCAAGTCCTTCCTATTGAGGGGGAAGCACACTGCAGACCTGCTTTAATACTTCTCATTTGTACCCAGATGTTCAACCAATGTTAAATATCTATGAGACTAATTTTTAAAGCACAATGCATTTGTTTAAGTACAAAGAAGAAAGATCCTTCAGAATGAATATGATAATCCATTAAGAAGAGATTGTTGGACTCAGCTGCATTGCCCAGCCAATTAGACTGAACCCATGGTCTGTGCACCAGATCAAACTAAAGTAAAACTGCAATGGGAACAAGGGAAAATTTACAAAAACTGACACTGACACTGATTTCCTTCTTAATATAATCTTTATAAATAATTTGCCAGATATAACAAGCATATGTTATCTGTAGGAGCGTTTGAAGTATGCATATCTGGCAAAGCAGCCAAAACCTAAGTTCACGTTCGGGTTTCCAAATGGCAGATGAGCCACTAGGGTTCACCAGGATTTTCAACCTTCCATAATCATATTAGAATTATAAGGATAAGGTAATCAACTTAAAACAAGGTAAGTCATCCCTTCCGTCTTTACCTTGAAAAGAAATCATCTGATTTAATTCATATGTTGCTCTGGATTTCCATGTAACTAATTTTTAATAATCATTTAAGGCCAGTCTTATGTCTTGTCATTAATATAAAAACAATGCAATGAATACTAATAAAAACAGTAATAAAAAAACAAGAGAAGATATGCTATCTATTAATATGTTATCAGGACAATGTGTTAGTCACTCAGTCGTATCCAATAATAACAGATAAAATTGACAATAATCAGAAAAATTGATGAAACTTTTTTACACTCCTATTTATAAAGGAGTTTTTTACACTCCTATTTATAAAGCAGAGGTCAGAGACGAACATGAAAGTCAACTAGTAAATTCATTTAAGGAGAAAAATAAACAATATTTAAGTTTTTATTCAAAACTTAGCTTCTTTATATATTTCCATATCATCATTTACCTAGTCAAACACATCAGAATTAAAGTTCAGAGTCCTGATTATATTATCTGAATATTACTTGAGATTTTTGCAGGTTCCTATTCTAAAAGCAAAATTCATCAGCAATGTAGACTGCGCAGGTGAATATTCACTATTTGAGTATAATCTGCTACAGAGGTGTAACTGTATGATGCAGACACAGTTTTGCATAATAATCTGAGGCATAAGAAAATAAGGTCAATAGAAATCATAGGCCATTTTTAAAAGGTCTACTTATTAAAACAATTCTATGTTTCCATCCCCTCTTGAGACATTTATTTTAATAATCTCCATTTTGGAAGCCTAATGATGGAGAGACAGCTTCTCCCCTTAAAAATCAAACAAGATCCAGCCAGCCTGCATGCAGGAGCCCTGGTACTTTCTGAACTGATCCATCAGGGCACCAAGATGTGCAAAGATGAAAGGAAAATTTGGGAGCACAAGAAGAAAATATAAAAGTGAGAATCTATGCTTGTACTTAAAATGTGGAAAAAATCTGTAAATTTCACGAAAAGATCGTTTAAAGCCTAACTGAACTGAGAAGCACCCCTGCTTTCCTCTTCCAGACCCAGCGAACTTCGACTCCAATGTCCAGGTCCAACGCACCTACTCCAGGAAGCCACCTCCCCTCCCCCATGCAGCTTTAGCGTTCCTGGAGCATGTTACCCAAATCTACTACCCATACTCAGGGCACATTTGTCTAAGTACCTATACACGGCTTTCCTTGAGCATCTTGAGTTTCCCTACAGTTACCAATAAATGTCTGGTGACAATAAGTGAACAAACCATTAAGGATCTTGATAATATTCCCTTAATTCAATAATTCAAAAAAAAAAAAACTAATGGGCATGTATATGAGATAATGGTATTTATCTGAATCCAAAAGACCAATTTTTAAAATCCAGTGGGGACCTCTTATGGGCTTCCCAGGTGCACAGTGGTAAAGAATCTGCCTGCCAATACAGGAGACATGGGAGACTAGGGTTCGATCTGTGAGTCAGATCCCCTGGAGAAGGAAATAGCAACCCACTCCAGTATTCTCACCTGGACAATTCCACGGACAGAGGAGCATGGTGGGCCGCAGTCCATGGGGTCCCAAAGGGTCGGGTATGACTGAGCACACATGCAGGGACCTGTTAGAATCAGTCTGTATTCACACCTATAGTCTAACACTATGCCCACTTCCCACTTCCTGTCCCCACCCAGTGATACCCCAATGTGTTCTTGTTGCCATAGTGCCGCGGTTAAACCTCAGTACCTGCACTTACTACACACTGCTCAACTGAGCTCTCTGCAGAGCATCTCGGGAACAAAGACCTGAATATGGTCAGTTATATATTCCTCAGTGCCTAGTGCAGCACAGAACACACGGTAGACACTCAACGTGTGTATGCTGAGCTAACCTGCAAGTGTGTACACTCAACATACAGCATGAGCTGAGTTTTTTCAGTCATCACTTTAATTCAAATTATTTTAAAAGAAAACTTTGTGTTTACTACCATAAATAGAAAACCAGTATTACTTATCATGAACAGGAGGTCACAAAACTAAGTATTATAAAGACAATACACTTTGATTACTTTCTAACTGGATGCTAATGCCTGCCCAAGGCTTTTAGACTGAGGCCTATTCTTTAGAAAATTAAGAAAGGGAAGGGGGGCCCATGAAGTTTGGGAACGGTGTTCAACACATCTCAGTTCAAAACAAAGACAAAATGGACAAGTGAATTCTTACTATACAATCCAGTGTTACTGAATGTTGTATATACATGCTACCCAAAATGATCTTGCCTAACAGTAGTGGAACACAGAGACACCCTGGGCTAGGTGGTCTTTAAGGTCATCTATCTAAAGGAAAAGCAGAATTCTCAACTAATGCTTCTATGACCTCAAGCAAGCTACCTAACCACTCGTGTCTCCCCACAGCCAAAGTAAGTAGTAGTAAGTCCCTCACAGATTTGATGAGAACTGTGTGATATATGGAGGGGGTTTGGTAAGATGCTCTGGCCTCAGTAAATAGCAGATCAGGGCTAAAATCCTGCGATTCTAATGTAAAATGGTACAACTGCTGTGAAAACAGTCTGGCAGCTCCTTAAAAGAGTTTAACATACAATTACCATATGGCTTAGAAATTCTTCTCCTGGGTATATACCCAAAAGAACTGAAAAGAGGCATTCAAATAAATACTTGTATACAAATGC
Source organism: Tragelaphus eurycerus (assembly GCA_935064755.1). NCBI lineage: Eukaryota > Metazoa > Chordata > Mammalia > Artiodactyla > Bovidae > Tragelaphus > Tragelaphus eurycerus. The sequence goes on along the minus strand of CAKXYN010000039.1, from coordinate 15,805,485 downwards.
TGATAATAGCACTATACATAATAGCTAAAAAGTGGAAATGACCCAATGTCCATCAACAGATGAATGGATAAGTAAAATGTGGTATTATCCACATAGTAGAGTAACATTCAGACAAAAAACGGAATGAAGCACCAATACATGCTACCACTGGGACAGTCCCTGAAAGTACTCAGACACAAAAGGACCCATATTGTATGCTTCCATTTATATGAAATATTCAGAACAGGTAAATCCACAGAGACAGAAAGCAAGTTAGTGGTTGTCACGGGGACGAGACCAAGGAAGAGAAGAAACTAGGAAGTGACACTTAAAGGGTACAGGGGGTCTCATGGCAATGACAAAGATGTTTTGGAACTGGAGAAAGGTGATGGTGTGAATGCACTGAGTGTCACTGAATGGTACACTTTAAAACTGTTAATTTTATGTTATGTGAATTTGACCTCAATTAAAAAAAAAAAAAAATCTAAGTGTGACAGACCTGGGAGGTAACATTCAGTTTCCAACTTGATAAAACTCACAAAGGACATTCCATGAAACTAATATGCAATGTCAGAATGAAGCTGCCTTAACTATAATGTCTTATTATTCAAGAACTCAAATGAACCTTAGTCTCAGTGATGAGAAGCATTCAGTTTCACCAGTATCATAAAATGTAGCGACAACATGGGCCCAGAGTTCAAGAGCCAAGAATGTGAAGTCCGTACTGTGCCACTCAATAGGCACCTCAATTTGAACCTGATGAATAAACCTCTCTCTCACCTCCGTTTTCTCATTTATAAACTAAGGATCCTAACACCTACCTTGAAAGGCCATCATGAGGAATGAGTTAATGTATATGAAGCAAGAAAACTAGTGCCTGACAGAGAACCAGCCCTAACAAATGCTGCATGCTAAGTTGCTTCAGTCGTGTCCGACTTTTTCCGACCCTATGGACTGTAGCCTGCCACGCTCCTGTGTCCGTGGGATTCTCCAGGCAAGAATACTAGAGTGGGGTGCCATGGCCTCCTCCAGGCGATCTTCCCAACCCAGGGATCAAACCCACGTCTCTTACCTCACCTGTATTGGCAGGCAGGTTCTTTACCACTAGGGCCACCTGAGAAACCCAAGCTACTGTTATTAATAGCAATTTTTAAATGGAGATAAATAGAAGCATGGCCAAGAATTAAGCCAAGTCAATGGACATGAGTTTGAGCAAGCTCCAGGAGATGGTGAAGGACAGGGAAGCCTGGCATGCTGCGGTCCATGGAGTCACAGACAGTCAGACACAACTGAGCAAATGAACAATAATGCAAAGATATTTAGTACAATAATTGCACCACGATTGTTATTTGTCACCCCGTGACCATCTCCCACGATGATCATAGCAAAAGGAGCCCAGGAAGATAACGATGCTAATTGGGGGCAGGGGGAGACCAGTGATCCCTGACCTTCCTTAAAAGTGAAAATGTTCTTACCTAGTATACATCCTCAACCAGAATAAACCGCATGGCAATGATTTTTTTTAAATTCCATCTAAATCACCTTTCTTTACTATGAGGTGTACTTGCATTATATGTGCAGCCCCGACATCCTGCTTCCCAGAACAAGCCACAGTACAGGGTGGGTGTACAGGCTGCAGTTCCAAATCTCTGTGGACAAGACAGCCTTTCTGAAAGCTGAGGTTCTGAGAAAACTGCTCTGGCCCTTTAAAGCACGTCTACTAAGAATAGTGAGTTCAACTTTTATCAGTTTCACTTAGGGAGAACTAAAATGTCACAGTTAAGGCTTTTTTTCCATGAATAAACACTGACTTTTACACAAATCCCGTCTAAGCGTGGATGTAAAATGTTCCCCCCACCACTTCCCAACCTCTGTACTTCCACCACCCAGGGCAGAGTTCTGCCTCCACTGGGAAGGAATTCTCTTCCCTCCGGCGGTGCAGTAAATCCCTACCGGAAAACGTCTGTTTTCTATAAACGGCATCCTAACTATTTGGGGGAGGGGGGCATTGGGACGGTATATCCTTCAGTAAGCCCTGTCAGATGAGCAGGGTTAGGGGGAAGAGCTGAGCTCGCATCACACCTGCAGCAGTCTGGCTCTGAGCTACACTCTCTGCTCGCCTGCCCTTGCTGGAGCAGCACACTCAGCACCCCGGAATCCAGAAGGGCGGCACAGGCCCGCAGTTTGAGAGCAGCTATCTACACCCCAGTCCACAGGGTGTGCACCAGCCAGAGGAGGGCAGACCCCGCACTACATACAGTGCAGTAAGCAAGAGCAGGAAACCAGCCTCTGGAACCTCCTCTGAAGTCTAAAAACGGGGTTGAAAAGGACAGCTCCAAGGCTGGCAGCAGGATTCCGACCTGGTCAGCAGAGGACCTGGGCCCCGAGCTCAGGCGGACACCAGGGAGGTGGCGCTGAGCGTGCGCCACCCCGCCCTAAGCCCCCTTCTGCCCCAGGCGGAGCTGAGGGTGGCAGATGAGCTGCTCACCTTGCTTGCACCTCTCGGCACTGGGGTCCACAGTCTTCACTGGCCAGAGGCTACTACAATTCTGCAAATTCTTCCCTCCAGGGGTTTGAAAATGTCTGTGAAGTGCCATGAACTGCTCCAGACGAAGGGCTGGCTGTTGTATAGTCGCTCAGTCGTGTCTGGCTCTTTGTGACCCCGTGGACTGCAGCACACCAGGCCTCCCTGTCCATCACCAACTCCTGGAGTTTACCCAAACTCATGTCCATTGAATTGGTGATACCATCCAACCACCTCATCCTCTGTTGTCCCCTTCTCCTGCCCTCAATCTTTCCCAGCATCAGGGTCTTTTCAAATGAGTCAGCTCTTCATGAGGTGGCTAAAGTACTGGAGTTTCAGCTTCAGCATCAGTTCTTCCAATGAACACTCAGGAGGAGTGTTGGTTGGATCTCCTTGCTGTCCAAGGGACTCTTAGGAGTCTTCTCCAACACCACAGTTCAAAAGCATCAATTCTGTCCGTGGGACTCCCCAGGCAAGAATACTGGAGTGGGTTGCCATTTCCTTCTTCATCCTGACCCAGGATCGAACCCATGTCTCTTGCATTGGCAGGCAGGGCTTTTCTTATCACTGAGTCACTGAGGAAGACAAGGGCTACAGCCAGGCAAAAATCAGCCCCTGCGATCCAGAGATTCTGTCCTAATGAGGGCAGCCACGCTCAGGTGGTAAGCACCACCGAGGAGGAGGAGCACCATGGCGATGGAGGAGCACCATTGCCGAGGAGGAGCACCCTAGTGCGGGGAGTACCACGCAGGTGGAGGAGTGAGCACCACAGAGGAGGAGGCACACCCCGGCTCAGTGAGCACTGTGGAGGGGGAGGAGGGCCCCGCACGGTGAGCACCACAGCACCACAAAGGGGGAGGAGCACCATGGAATGGGAGGAGTGCCCCAGCAAGGTGAGCAGCCCCAAGGGGGAGGTGTGCCCTGGCGTGATGAGCATCATGGAGGGGGAGGAGCACCCTGGCGTGGTGAGCACCACAGAGGAGTAAGTGCACCCCGGGCTCAGTGAGCACCATGGAAGGGGAGGAGGGCCCATTGCCGCGAGACCACGGACAGGGAGGAGCACCACGGAGGGGGAGGAGCACTGAGGGGGAGCAGCGCCCTGGTGCAGTGAGCACCACCAAGGGCATGATGAGCACCACAGAGGAAGAGGAGCAGCCTGATGGGAGAAGTGTGTGACTTCACTGGAATGAGTCGAAGAGGGCATCTCAAATTAACATGGCTTTGAACAGAAAGCTAGAAATAGCATGATTTACAAAAAAAGACCTGGCCAAAGAAAGAACCAACACAAAGACATAGTGGAAGGATGGGGTTTGCAGTTTTGAGGGGTGGCAGGTAGGAGTACAGTCTCAGGCACCCTGAAGGAAGAGGGGAGTCACAAAGGCAAGGCCAAGTGCACCCTCTAAATGGACCATTCTGGAGTCCACTGTGACAATCCCAACAGAGATGGGGGCTTGGCCAGGATGGTAGCCCTCAAGGTTTTGACTGAGAGAAATAGTCAGTTCCTGGATCTATTTTAAAAGAAGGGGCAATGGTATTATTTAACTGATTGAAAGGCTGAGGAAGAGAAGATGACTGTGAAGTTGTGGTCTGGGCAAGCAAAGCAGAAGCACGAAGCTGCCATTTATTGAGTCAGGAAGACTGTAGGAGGAGGGGGAGCGGATATTTTTTTACACAGGAGAACCTTTGGAACTGTCAAGTGTTCCCTACGAAGATTTCACCACCAAAAGCTCTGCCCTCAAGTTTTGAATTCAGAACTCAAACCCACAGCCTCCCTTGCAGCTAGGATGCCTCCAGAGGACTTAAACTTGTCCAGATGGACTGACCACAGCCGGTGTGATTTGGATGCTGCCGGCTGCCCCACTTCTGCAGCCCTGGGCAGCAGTGGTCAGAACTGAACGCCTCCCAGATACCTCTGCTTCATTGCTCATTCAGCACTTTATCACTCTCTGACCTGCTGCACACGTGAGTAAAACGCCCTCTACCTGCCATTCTCAGACTTTTGTGCTGAGATGAACCTGATGTTGTGAAGATGGGGCCAGTTACCCCTCCTTCCTCCCTTTATTTCTGAAGCCAGCAAGGAAGAGGAATGGGGGAGAGCTCAGTCAGAGCCAACAGCACACAAGCAAGGGAGCTCTCTGGTAGCCCAGTGCACTGGAAGCAAATTCTGTCTTTCCTCCCCTCCCCAACCACCAAAATCTGGCCACCTACCAGGGAATGAGATCTTCTCATCTCCAAGATGCTGACCAGTGGCAAGGGACATAAGGTAGGAAGCAAAGAAGGGAAGTCATGTTTCTTTATGAAGTCCAGAATGCTGGGAAGAACCCCCTAAAATGCAAATACCCAGGTTATTGGGATATCTCAAATCTTATTGGAAATTTCAAAGCAGCAGAGTAATGACAGGAAAGGGAAGTTTGCCTTCTGGCTGACTGTTTTATGAAAGTATTCTGAAGCCCACAGACCAACAGTTGTTCTGACCCTTACCTCTCCTTCAGTTCTCTCTGGCAGCAATGATGGTGATGAAATACAGGAGAAAGGGACTTTTTGCTTTTAGTGCTGGGAACTCTCTCTGCTTGGCTGTCTCTTCTGTGGTGCATCTCAAATTGATGTTTCCTTCCCAGCAGACATCTCCCCAGCCCTCCTTGGGACTAGCTCCTACAACCATCCATGCAGAGCTAGACTTTTTTTCAGTCTCAGGGCCATTAAGTAAACCTTAATTACCTCAGCAATGATAGATTTTTTGCATTTTAATTCCAATAATTATTTTTTGCTATTGCTACTCATCTTACTTTGAGGTTCTGAACGTTTGATGTTTCTTAGAACAAAGACAGTGCCTTTGACTAACCGTGAAGAGCCAATTCTACTGATGTGTTTGGTAGTTGTTTTTTTTTTTAAGTATCCTTTTAATGATTTAATACCAATAAAGGGAGACCAATTTGGCTAAATCTTTGGAGCAATCTGTTTTCTAGATTTTGCTTTTTTCCCTACAAAAAAAGTATCTGGGAAATGGGAAGCTGGGTAATGCCTGCTACTGTTATGGAGTTTGAGTTTGGGGCTTTATTAGTAGGCAAAGAATGTTCATGTTATATGTACACACTGCTGCTGCTGCTGCTGCTAAGTCGCTTCAGTAGTGTCCGACTGTGCGACCCGATAGACAGCAGCCCACCAGGCTTCCCCCTCTCTGGGATTCTCCAGGCAAGAACACCAGAGTGGGTTGCCATTTCCTTCTCCAATGCATGAAAGGGAAAAGTGAAAGTGAAGTCGCTCAGCCGTGTCCGACTCTTCACAACCCCATGGACTGCAGCCTACCAGGCTCCTCCGTCCATGGGATGTACACACTAACCACACTCAAATCCCAGCTCCAGAGTGTCCAGGAACTTTCTAACACCTGGCTCACGCAGAGAGTTCCTCTTTAGGTCAGAGAAACCTGGACCGAGCAAGGTCCCCTGCGCTAGTGAGGCGTCCACGGCCTCCCTGAGAGAAACAAGACTCCTGCAGCTTCCTGCCCTTTCTGAGTCCCCTCTTCCCTCCATGCCCCACCAATCCTTCTTCTCTTCTCCCTCTCTACTAACGTCTTTTTCTAGTTCCATTCACAACTACAGTTTTAACTTTTACAGATGTTTCAAAACTCTAAGGGCAAATGGCCTTAATAAATGTGCTGCATATAAAAATAATCACACTGCCATAAACAACTCTTTTACCAGGAAGAATTTCACTTTCTTCCCAGAGCATAAAAGACTTCTTTTACCCTTATGAAAAAAACCTGCTTTAAAAAAAACAAAGCCATCCAACTCTTCTTCGTGGAGGTTAAAGAGGAGTTGAAGGAATGGCAGAGAACAAACCTTTTAACATGTATTATTTCTATTTAGAATTCACTGCTACAGCTTATCCCAACGTGGTACAGTATATACTATTTTCAGAACTACTTAGAAAGTTATAATGAGTAAAATGTGTAAGTAATTACTGGCTCTCTTTGCTTCTTTTTGTGGTTCCAAGTAAAGCAAGTATCTCAATCTTAAGATTTTCTACATATTAAAAAAATTTACATATCTAAAACACATTAGGTATTCAGAAGAAAGACATTCACTGAGAAAATTTTCATTTAAAAAATAGTTAGAAAATAATTCATTGTACTGATTACAACAATTTGTTAATCTTTGAAGAAGATATAGCTTTCTTTAGAAAGACTTTTAAAGAATTTGCTTTAGTAGTTGTATTAATACAACCTGTCAAGCATCAACCCATAAATTTCAGAAGGCTATTTGAAATGACAAGACTCCAAAATCCAAAACAAAAAGACATTAACTTATGATTATTTTAAAAGCAAAATCCAAGCTGGGAGATCTTATAGTCAGAACCACTTAGCAGATAAGCAAAGTGAAATACAGATTTTTCCAATACTGCACACAGATGGAGCATTTAATCGACAAGGACTCAATTGTCCCAACTCCTGGTTCTTTAACCCTTTCAGCAGTGGTGAGTCTCTGGCTCCCTGGAGGAGGACTAGAGAAGGAGCGCCCACTGACTGCAGCTGCACGTCAGGAAGTGCAGGGCTTTCTCTCTGAAGCCTGGTTGTTCAACTCAGCTGCACAGGGGAGTCACTGGTGGAGCTCAGGAAAGCAGGAAGCGCTTATATATTCAGATGCAATTATATGGGCATACATCCTGAGAGGTTTTAAATGGGGGGTGGGCAGGTTGGGTGTGTGTGCATGTGCACACGTGCACTCACTCAGTTGTGCATAGTTCTTGCACTGTACGACAGTGGTTGAGAACCAATGGCCTGAGCTATGCCACATAGTTTAACTTTCAGTTTATCTTCTGGTGTTTCTGTTGCTGCTGTTCGTTTTTCAGGGAGCAGTGAAGAAATGTGGTTGGCTGATTTTACTGCTATCAACTGTTAGTGCTAACTGAACTGTTTAACTTTTCACATGAATATCATACTTGTTTCTTTGATGAAAGCAAATAAACCAAATGTATGTAGAATATATTCAAGTAATTATAATGCTACCTAAAACATATACTTGAGATTTACAACTAAAACTAGAAGTATAATAGAGAAGCTTAGCAGATATTTTAGGTTTAAAGTCTATATATATATAAACAATAGATTCATATGTAAATGAAAAAATGGTATAAAAATGGTATAAGCTACTAGCAGAGAATAGGCACTATACACCTATAGAACCTTTAGCATCTCTAGAACAATGTAAATGTCTGCTTAAAATACACACACACACATATCAGTATAAACTTCCTAATATAAAAGTAGCTTTCCAAACTTCAAGAGAAATCATTTCATATTTTCTCATTAAACTTTCAAGCATAAAACCGTGTATTTCCTCATTTTTAAGGAAAAAAGCTAAAGATTTAAAACTTTATATTTAACCAAAGGATGCTGCAGTTCATGGGGTTGAAAAGAGTCAGACACGACTTAGCAAATAAACAACAAAATGTGATCTCTTTTACACACCTCTGTTAAAAATGTCACACTGAATGCTTTAGAAGTTGTTGAAATTTAACTACAATGTAAGAAGTAACTAAAACTATATAGTCCAGAAATTTAAATTTTAAAGCACAAAAAAAATTACCATACCTACAGATCTTTTCAAAAATATTTTCTTGGTACAAAACTCCATCTACAGGGAACTTTGGCATCAAAGGCAGTAGCATCTGCTATCTCCTTGGAAGCAGAAATGTGAGGTGTAAATGTATTTGCTAGTAAACTTTAAATACCTTCATATTCACTGATGAAGAACAAGTGAGGAAATCAAGACAAAATGTGGCCAACAAAAGGCCATTATTTATATAAATCTGCAATCCACTGAAAGAGTTCCAAACATTTCAGGTGTACAAGCAAAATAGCTTGGCTCCAAGTCTCTCAGTACAAAACATGCATATATAAACATGCTGTGAGTAAGAGAGCAAAAAGAAATCTCAAAGCATTCACTATTTTACTAGCCCAAAAGTTTACCTTCTTTTATTGATGTGTGTTTATATGTGTATATATCTACACATATAAAATACATGTTTAATATATATAATTCTATCTTCTTTATACTTTCTAAAAATGATTTAGCTTCCCATGGCCATTTTTCCTTTGGTTTTCTGTATAAATTTTATCATGTGCTTGTCTATATTTTAAAAACATCTTGTGGGATTTTTACAGAAATTACATTAATCTGTGGATCACTTGGGGATTCTCTAATGGCTCAGCCGTAAAGAATCCACCTGCCAATGCAGGAGACACAGGTTCTATCTCTGGATAGAGAAGATCCCCTGGAGAAGGAAATGGCAACACACTCCAGCATTCTTGCCTGGGAAATCTCATGGACAGAGGAGCCTGGCGGGCTACAGTCCATGGGGTCACAAAGAGTTGGACAGGACTCAGTGACTAAACTATAGTATATTTTGTCCAGGTAGGTGTCTCTGAGTGAATATAAACTATCAAAAAACATTAAGACTCTGAATGTAAAACAGACATCAGGCACCCGTTCCTCTCCATTGTGTTAAACCTTCATTTACTTCACTGTCAAGCCTTCCTTTCTCATCCTATCACACCCTATTATGCTCCTTACAGAGGAGGTCTGCGCTCTTTAGAGAGAAAAGCAAAACGAAGCCCTGACTAGAGTCCACAGGGTCGCAAAGCGTCGGACATGACTGAAGTGAATGAGCACACTGAATTCATGCTTAGGATTCAGAGACTAAGTATAAATGAACATTTCACGTCAAAAAACTGGAATTTTTACGAATTTTACCAGTCCTCATCACTCCATTCTTCCTAACTTTTCAAAAACATTGTTTAAACTATATCAAACTGTATTTTTAAAAATACAGTTAAACGTATGTTTTGATTTTAACTATATTTTAAAAAGCAATTTTTTCCCAGAATAGACTGACAGTACAAAGTAACACAGGTGGGAATCCTAGAACTCACTTGACTCCTTAATAACCCCAAAGAAAACATTTATTTTAGCCAAACAATTGTAATGTTTGTCTCCTTTTAGAAACATCTGCTGCCAAAATAAACATTTGCACTAGAAGAAGTATTTTGGCTCTTAGGATGGTACCAAATAAAATGCTTATGTTCTGAAACAAATATTCCACTCCAAAAACACATAGTAAAATACATATCCAGAGGGTATAGGAGATAAAGACACAAATTAAAACATCTATTCATTTTTAAAGTCTTTTAAAGTCAAAACAACCTCAGTTTTAAATTCAGCTGTTATTTAGATTGAAAGTGGTAAGGCCAAATGGGTCACCTTAACAAAAATAACAAATTCTATTTAATTTTGCCATGGTCTACATTCTTGCTGTTGTAAAGATCTTTACAATACACATGTGTGTTTCAAAACTAAAAAGTCATGTTTTCCCATTACAAAAGCACTCATGAACTTAAAATCCCTACTCTGCCCTCTTTCTCTTTCCCTGTTTTATAATTCCAACAGGTATCAGGTTATACAAACATCTGCAACAAGATACAAAGAGTTAAAATATCAATTCAATTAACCCTTCATAACTCAGGAAAAATCTCAAACAACAACACTGAACTCTGCTTGACACAAATAAATATAACTTTGCTTCTGTAACCTATTCTTGGTGCTATTTCTATGAAAAATATTTTTTAGAGCAAGTCAGCATAGGCCTATGTATACATTTACAATCACAAAGGACAAGAAAAATGAAATAAAACATTTGTTTACCCACATCCCTGATCCTGCAAAGGACACATTGGTGTCTAAGTTTAAAAAAACAGAAGCAGACTCTAGCAGCCTTACAGATTATATATCTTCTATGTAGCTCTGTATTAGATGAAATCAACCAGTGTACTTCTGTTAACCATCCCCAGGTTTGAATTCCAGGAGCCTAGAGGCAGAACATTCTTCACAGAGGCATAGAAAATTCATTTCCCCTCTCAGCTCAATAAAAACCCAAGTAGACTAGTTTCCGGGGCACCGTGCAAAACTAATCTGTTTAGCTATGTATTTGCCTGATGATGTGAGAGAATCAGCAAGTGAAAGACCACAAGTCTAGTTCCAGTTAATAAATACCAAAATGATGTACTATTATCACGTCATGCTTCAAAGACCCAGTCATGAGTATATTTCAAAAATAAAATTATCACCATACAAATCAAGAATCACTAGGTTACTAAAATCCAACAGTCAGTGGCCAGTTCCCCCAGACTCTAAGAGATAAAAAGTAAGCAGTGATACTCAGCATGTTACATTTCATATACGCACTGTGGTTCTTTCAAACACATACTCATTTAAAATTCCTATCACAGGAATAGAATGCCAGCCAGGAATCAAAACTGTGACCCCTGAGCCAAAGACAACTTACCACTCAGCTGGTAAGTGGGCAACTCAATTTACAAACTTGAATTCCTGCATTTTAATCCTTTGCAGAAATATATGAGCAATATTAAATGAACTGGATTCAGCTCATTAGAGGTTCACAAACCAAGCACAGAAAGCTTTGGAGGTCGTCCAAAGTAAAGCCATGCCTAGGTGGTGATGTCCACTCAATAAAAACTCAATGTCATCATTATCTTCCAACTTTTTCCCAGAAGAACACCAGCAGTCATGACCACAACAATCCTTGGCCAAAATCACTGCAGATGGTGACTGCAGCCATGAAATTAAAAGACGCTTACTCCTTGGAAGGAAAGTTATGACCAACCTACATAGCATATTGGAAAGCAGAGACATTACTTTGCCAACAAAGGTTCGTCTAGTCAAGGCTATGGTTTTTCCTGTGGTCATGTATGGATGCGAGAGTTGGACTGTGAAGAAGGCTGAGTGCCGAAGAATTGATGCTTTTGAACTATGGTGTTGGAGAAGACTCTTGAGAGTCCCTTGGACTGCAAGAAGATCCAACCAGTCCATTCTGAAGGAGATCAGCCCTGGGATTTCTTTGGAAGGAATGATGCTGGAGCTGAAGATCCAGTACTTTGGCCATCTCATGCAAAGAGTTGACTCATTGGAAAAGACTCTGATGCTGGGAGGGATTAGGGGCAAGAGGAGAAGGGGACGACAGAGGATGAGATGGCTGGATGGCATCACTGACTCAATGGACATGAGTCTCAGTGAGCTCTGGGAGTTGGTGATGGACAGGGAGGCCTGGCGTGCTGCAATTCATGGGGTCGCAGAGTCGGACACGACTGAGCGACTGATCTGATCTGATCTGAAGAGAAGAAGAACAGGACCAGCAGCCAATCACTGTGCCAGGACCTTGTTTGCAGACCAAACTTATAATTATCCAAAATTTGCAAATAAAGCAACTCACCGAATATTCCTTACCAAACACAGACTAAAGCTAACAAAATAAATGTGCTCTAATCAGATCAGATCAGATCAGATCAGATCAGTCGCTCAGTTGTGTCCGACTGCACGCCAGGCCTCCCTGTCCATCACCAGCTCCCGGAGGTCACCCAGACTCACACCCATCAAGTCAGTGATGCCATCCAGCCATCTCATCCTCTGTCGTCCCCTTCTCCTCCTGCCCTCAATCCCTCCCAGCATCAGAGTCTTCTCCAATGAGTCAACTCTTCGCATGAGGTGGCCAAAATACTGGAGTTTCAGCTTGAGAATCATTCCCTCCAAAGAAATTCCAGGATTGATCTCCTTCAGAATGGACTGGTTGGATCTTCTTGCAGTCCAAGGGACTCTCAAGAGTCTTCTCCAACACCACAGTTCAAAAGCATCAATTCTTCGGCGCTCAGCCTTCTTCACAGTCCAGCTCTCACATCCATACATGACCACAGGAAAAACCATAGCCTTGACTAGGCGAACCTTTGTTGGCAAAGTAATGTCTCTGCTTTTGAATATGCTATCTAGGTTGATCATAACTTTCCTTCTCCTTCACCAAAACCTGCACCATTTTTTTTCCTTTCCAAAGCTATTAATTAGCCTACACCTAACTGATCACATGAACTTGGTAGTATGCTGTATGACTCCCCTTTAAAATGTTACACACATTCAAAAATGCATTAGCAGTTCTTTTTAGCCTTTTAGATTTCAAAACAAGATATGTCATTTCAAGGCTATAACTAAATGAAAAAGTAAAAGAGCAATACAGATTATTTAGAAGTTTCAATTATGATTAAACTCCCAAATATGGAAGTTTGATAGCCCGGGCATTCAGTTTCTTACCAGATACCCTATTTTCCTTTCATTATTAGAAAGAGTTGTGCTTAAACAGAATTATGCGCTTTTTTTTTTTTTGGTTAGCAGTAAAATATCTAATCTAAAATCTTAATTAAAAATTTGCTAAAACATTGGTGAGTAATCTTTAGCAATTTGTCCCTTCAAATAAATCCAAGAGTTACTGGATTTCAAAAGCATATACAAACCATGGGGATTAAATAAAACAAAAAAGCAAAGAAAACTGAGGTTATTCTACATAACTGTGTACATCTTCCACTTTTAGCCTTATGTATGTAGGAAGGAAACAATGAAAAAAATATTCCCAGGTAATCATTCTTCACATTTGTGAAGAATGTTAAGACTCCCACTCTGGGATTGCAAAATAAGCTAATGTCTTAAACTTCTAACAAGACTTTAACTCATTCAAGAAAGAGAAAGACAAATACCGTATATTAATACATATATATGGAATCTAGAAAGATGGTACCAAGGAGCCTACATGCAGGGCAGCAAAGGAGACACAGACATTAAGAACAGACTTTTGGACTGAGTGGGAGAAGGAGAGGGTGGGATGATTCGAGAAGAGTACCACTGAGACATATTCATCACCATATGTAGAAGAACCAGGGCGAGTTTGATGTATAACACAGCGCACCCAAAGCTGATGCTCTGTGACAACCTGGAGGGAAAGGTGGGGAGGGAGGGGGTTCAGGATGGAGGGAACACATGTATATCTGTGGCGGATTCATGTTGATATATGGCAAAAACCATTGTAATACTGTAATTATCCTCCAATTAAAATAAACTAACTCATTCAGAGGAAAAGGTTCATCCAGTAGCTTGCCGTGAAAAGCTGCTTTGGAAATGATTCTCCAAATTTCCCTTCGGGGAAACGTGGCAGAAAGGAAGGTGCAGGGAGAGGGAGCAGCGGCCTCCACCCGCCGCTGGCCCTGCTCACTCCCTACGGCCCAAGTCCCACAGAACCATCAGCCCCGAACCAGCTGGTGATCAGGACCTGAGCAGCTGCCTGCCTGGGCCTTCCTCCCCTCATCTATGGGGAAATTAGCTTTAAAACTTTAAAAAAAACAAAGCGGGGGTGGGGGGTGGGGGGCGGCGGCGAGGAATTACAGCTCTCACCTGACTTTTCAATCATTTACAAATTATCTCCTCATAATTAGCAGTCTCAACTAAAGAGTTTTACTCTAGGTGGCAAAATATTACTAGAAGAAAGGAGTAATGTTCAAAAAAAAAAATACAAGTACAATTAAGTATGCGACTGCTAGAATTCTGAGTGGCCAATCTCTGGTGGCTCAGACAGTAAAGAATCTGCCTGCAGTGCAGGAGACCAGGGTTCAATCCCTAGTTTGGGAAGATCCCCTGGAGAAGGGAATGGCTACCCACTCCAGTGTTCTTGCCTGGAGAACTCCATGGACAAAGGAGTCTGGTGGGGTACAGTCCATGGGGTTGCAAAGAGTCGGACACGACTGAGTGACTCACACACCATATTTAATAAACAAGGGGTGAGAACTTCTAACAAGAATGAAGAGCACTTAAAGAACCAACAGCTGGGATTCAAAGGCTGAATTGCTTCTATCTTCCCCTACAACAGCCTTAAAATAAAAGTATCACTGAAGGACAAACTAAGATAAAGAGGAAAGACAATTTTCAGTCTCTGAAACTTATTCGTGAACCTTTAGACACAGCTACAGAGCATATAAAGTAAGATACAGCATACACCCACTGTAGAGAACCAAAGTTCTATGTTTTTTCCACAATGATTTTTGGTCAAACATAGAGAACAACTTCCTGAGAGAAAGCAACTGTGAGACTCTGGAGCAGGCTGCTGGTAGCACTCTGGGATAACCTATCTGGGAACAGGAAACACCCAGGTGGGCACCAGACTGGTATACTGTTGGATTAAAGGCCTGGTGTGGGAATTTACAAATCATCCTTTCTGGTGTTTCTAGTAACTAAACCTGAAACAAGTCTGAATCTCCTCAGGCCAACATTACAAAAATACATTCTCCAGGGTCCAAGAGACTGAGAGCTTACTACTGCCAGAAGGTAGATGGTCATTTAATGTAACTCCAACTATTTGATTCTAGAGAAAAAGGAGAATATTTTTTTTTAAGAGCAGAAAGTCTTTTTTGCTTGTTTCATGTAAAAACACAAAACTCATCAAACCTAGGAGAAGTGATACACGTGAAATTCTCTTACAAGAAACACAGAAAGCTGTTTCAAAAGATACAGAAGAAATAAAAGCAAAATAACTTTTGGTCAGACTCAAGAAAACTTAAGCTGATGCCATCTTTATGGAAAAAAAACCTTTAAATAACTTAAAATTTCACCTTAAGAAGTTTATTCACAGCTCAAAATCTGACACTGTCTGCCATCAGAAATATTAGAAAGCCAAGTTCACTTCGGGGCTCCGATCTACATAATTTGCTGCACAATGGTGACACGGTCAATCTTTCAAATAGAACAGGAACGGTGTCCACTTTGTTCTAAGCTCACTTTTACTGCTTTTAAAAGACATGGAAAATAGTTGTACCTGTGATCATTTCAAGAAACAATGAAAATTTTTAAAAAGCAGAAAATCCATGAAATGCTTCCCAACTGTCTCAAAACTAACCTTCAGTAGACAGGAAAAGACAAAGACAACACTAGGAGCAAGTGTGGGAGGAAGTGGAGCAAAAACTAGCACAAACCTGCTGCTGGGGGTACTGCATGCCACCCATGGCCCCCGGGGGCCGACCTTGAATGCCGACTGGATACCGCTGTGGGCCTGGGGGGCCATAGGAACCTCCAGGGTAAGGGCTGCTCTGCTGTGGCTGAGAATGAGGGTTACTGCCCATGCCATACAGCTGGGGTCTCTTCATCACCATGGGATCCATTGGGCTGCCCTGTGAAGAAGTAAAAGAAGATGTAGGCTTATTACCTCATTATTGCAGAGACAGAAATGTCTATTATGCTAGCATACACATTAAAAATGCAACTCTCCTTACTTGTGAAAATATGAAAAACAATGACCTGACAAAACTCAGAAAAGCATTTAAGGAAAAAAAAACTATTTGGATACAAGACATTTAATTTTTTAACTTTTAGCAAGGCTTTAATAATTAAAAGGGATCTGGAACAAACAATATATGGAAAGATTTTGCATTCATCTAAAATTCTACCATGCACACAGGAAACGGGCATGATAGTTAACCTCACCCAGCTCTTTCAGCTTCCCAGTAACAAAAGCAAAGTATAGTGAGTGGTTAGGAACCCTTCCCGACTTCAAAGTATTCTTAGAACAATTACCTTATTTTAGACCTGAGTCTGCAAGTCCTGATCAAACATTAATGTGTCTGAGTGCTCATTAGAAAGTGAAAGGATAGATTTCAGATAACACAGAATGTCTGGGGCAAAACTTTTCAAAGATCACTAGTGACATGAATAAGCACCCAGACTGTGAGTCATAAGCCACCTTCTCAATGCAAGTAAGGCTCTTACCAAACATTACCAGTTCAAAACTGGACTTTTGAGTTTTATTTTTGGCTTGGTGAGTCAGCCCATGGGCCTCAGAGCAAGGGCCATTCAGGAGGGCCAAACTGGAGCCTCAGCCGGGGCTTTCATGCCTGGGGTGCTTCAAAGGAGTGAAGTGGCGGCGGGGGAAGTCCCTCACCGCGGTGCTACAAAGACCCACAGATATTTCCTTCCTTCCAGAACCACATGTTGATGCCAACTGTGGGCCAGACTCTGAGGCCCAACTGTGGGCCACACGGAGGACATGGGATCTCTCAGGAAGGTTCGAAGATTAGCAGTATTGACAGAAGAAGCCACGTTCAAGGTGGAGAGGGCCACGGCACAGAGTACCCCCAAGCAGGAGAAACATCGGGCACTGAGCACAGGCTCCATGAAATGATGAACTGCCTGGCACGTGCAAGGAAACAGAAACAGCTTAGACCCCAGCGAAGCAAAGCAGCAGCTGGAGCAGGCTGAAGCCAGTAGGTAGGTGAGCCTCACGCGTCACTTGAAAGGCTTCCAATTGCATCTTGGGAGAACCCACTGGGTGCTTTTAACAGCAAGTTATGGTCATATCCGCCTTTCGGAAGGACGGCGCCCCCAGCAGCAGCCTGGAGCCAGGCTGGACTGCCCCAGCAGGCCGCTGAGCCAAGGTCCTGGGCCGCTGGCAGTGGTGGGAGAAAGCACGCTCAGATTCAAGGAACAGGATGGAATCACAACTCGACCTGGGAATGATAGAAGACAGGCGGCAAGGGTGGCTTAACAGGTGGTAAGACACCGGTTGAGCCAGCAGCATGCCGGAGTAGAAGCAGATCCACCCTCCCTGGGGGGTGGGGGCCTTCACTCTTCCGCATGTTAAAACTGCATTCCGATAGGAAGTCGAGGTGACAATATCAGAAGTGCCACGATGCGTTCCAGCCTGGGGAGTCAGGTCTGCCCTCGAGTCGTAAGTAGGGAAGTGGGAGAACGAGGACAGGTGCTTCTGGAGGGCAGCAATTTCCATTCTGCTCACTCACACTGCACCTGCAGGACACAAGCCACACCTGGCACACAGCACACCCTCAATAAATCCTGGATGTGTTCAGCAATACAAAGCACGTAAAACCCAAGGAACTACCCCGAGAGAATATGTAAAAAGAGCACAACAGGTAGAAGACAAAATTCGAGAGACTGACATCACTTAAGGAAGAAGGGAAAAGGAGGCCACAGCAAGGCCAGAGGAATGGTCAAAAATGGAGTTGGAGAGTGTGGTGCTTCGGAGAAGGGAGCAGGTGGAGACACACGCCGACTGCAGCCCAGGTAGCCAACAGGTGAGCGCTAACGCGTGGGCTGCACCTGACACTCCACTGATGACGGGGCGGTTAACTGCTGCCCTGGGCAAGGGCAGGCTCGTGGCAGAGACGAGGGCAATGCCAAAAGACCAGGAGCTGGGCGCAAACAGCAGGTGAGGGGGAGCCAGGAGTGCAGACCCTACACCCCAAGCATGCAAGCCTACACGAACCACCAGGACTCCTTCCCCCCATGCTCCTACCCCACACACAAGGCTGCTCATGATCTCTGCCATCCTGCCTTCTTAGCGGTAGGTACCCTGGTGCTCACTGCAATGCCTTGAGAAATTCACTAATTACACATTTACTAAGGGTCTACTGTGTGCATGGTGCAAGGCACTGGAGGCAGAGTGAACATGTGTTGGCAGCTGTCCAAGAGAGGTGACCAGGTCACTGAAGGAGAACATGCTGGACAAAGCTTACAGTGCAACCCAGCAGACATCCTACAGGCATCGTGAGGGGGAGCATCCAGGCAGGTCTCAGTTTTAACAAAGCCTCCCTATAGAAACAGCTGATTTCATCCTGAGGGCTTCATAGAAATTTGCCAGGAATAGATCTCACCAGAATGAAAATATGTGTAGGCCAAATGATTTTGCTCTAAACTCACAATTTCATGGAATTTTAACTGTGTTACTTTCACTAGTCAAGAAAAATGTTTACTTAGAACGACAGAAATTGCTCAAACAATATCCTGATGTCACAAATGGTGCTGACTTCACAATTCAACACACATATACATATGATGACCTCATGTAATGAAACCAAAATTGAAAAGTAAGAATTAAGTTTTCTCAGAATGCTTCAAGTTAGAATTTATGCCTAAGAACAACAAAATGTAAAGATTTTCCACACTTACTTTCAAAAGGTAAAATAAAACTTTCTGTGGAAATGTGAAAATCGAGGCTGAGCTGGGGATGCTAGAATCTGCAGAGTGAATGAATAGCCCACAGAGAGGCTGAGTAAATCAGATTTCAGGCTAAATTTCCAATATGGGGCCCAAGGCAGCCCTATCTTCACATTCAATCTGAATTAGACAGGGCATAGGAAAGGTCTGCTCACTTGACTTTAAACAGTGCATGACCCAAACAGGCTTAATTAAAGCAGAAATTTAACATGGGAAAATGATTGGAATGTCTATATTTTAATGCTATAGATAACAGTGCAGCAAATTCATCTTATCAGCGACTGAAATTGTTTTGTAATATCTTTCTCATCAGTGCCATAAACTCTCACAGCCCTACTTAAAATTCAGTTAATTTGCACCCATGTCAAAATGTTAGCTTAACCCTGAGATTTCTGAAAATCGAAAGCATGAAATACACAGATTATCTCTACCTCTCAAAATGCATCAGATGCCTTTCAGTGAGACTTCAGATATGAAAACAGATACTTACACAGTGCAAATTATTTAATTTTAACCTTCTCTCCTTATGGCCTATTATTAAATATTCATCCACAATTTAAATTCATCCTGCTGTGTACTTTCGCTATTTTTAACACTGAATATGTACCACTGCAGGATCTTAACCTCTGCTTTTTACTACTCTCTCCTTAAAGAAACCAAAACCCAAATCAAATCGAAGGCTTTTCCAAAAAAAACAATTCACTGCTCGTAGTCACATCTAATGCAAAACCATTGTATTCTCATTATCTATCCTTCTATTGATAGAAGTATTTCAAAGTATCACTATTTTCATTTCTCACATATAATTTATGTTATACTAGAAACACCCACCGGAGAAGGCACTGGCAACCCACTCCAGTACTCTTGCCTGGAAAATCCCATGGATAGAGGAGCCCAGCAGGCTGCAGTCCATGGGGTTGCTAAGAGTCGGGCACAACTGAGCGACTTAATTTTCACTTTTCACTTTCATGCATTGGAGAAGGAAATGGCAACCCACTCCAGTATTCTTGCCTGGAGAATTGCAGAGACAGAGGAGCCTAGTGGGCTGCTGTCTATGGGGCCGCACAGAGTCGGACATGACTGAAGTGACCTAGCAGCAGCAGCAGAGACACCCACATAAAGAACAGTCCTCAACTATTTGTCTAAATATGTTATTCCAAGCACATTTTTCTGTTCTAGGTACTATTCCACAATTGCTGAAGTGTGGACTTCAATTCTGTGAAAAATAAGTGCTTTTAAAGTCACAGTGTATGCAGCCCATTTTCAAAGAAGTCTTATAATAACTAGTTACTTGGTTTAGTTACTCAGCTTCTGATGAATTTTATTACCTGACTAGACTTTCTTGTAACTCCTCCTTATTCAAATAAGTTTTCAGATATGTATGTACATCTCTCTCTCTCTCTCTCTCACACACACACACACACTCTTTCCTAGATCTTCTGGGAAGCTGCCACTGTTGCCTACATCCTCCAAAGCCTCAGAAAGTTTCCTATCCCCAGAAATACTAAATAAGAAGGAGTGAAATATATATCTTTTAAATATATATTTAAATATCGATTTTGGACATATTAGGTAGCATAGTTAGGTTGTACTATAGGTTAAATAGGTTTTCAGAGGTCTGGAAATCCAACTACTCTTTAAAGATTATCTAAGTTAAAGAACAAGTCCCTATATATATTTTAGTAGCCTTTAGAGAAGTTTGATGCTTTTTATACTTAGATACTCCCTCATTATCACTCTTGCAGAGTATGCCTACCCACCCAAGTATTTATAATAAAGATATCTATGTTAACAGTGAAAGCGAAGTCGCTCAGTCGTGTCCAACTCTTTGCGACCCCATGGACTGTAGCCTAACAGGCTCCTCCATCCATGGGATGTCTGAAGCAAGAATACTGGAGCGGGTTGCCATTTCCTTCTCCAGGGGATCTTCCCGAACCAGGGATTGAACCTGGGTCTCCCGCATTATAGGCAGATGCTTTACTGTCTGAGCCACCAGAGAACAGTGTTAACTCCTAAATACCAAGTTAAGGGGATAGCTTATTAGTAGTTTCTTTATGAATATAACATTTCACAATTTTTTCAGCCAAATTCCTTAAACTACAAATTAAAGAAAGACATTAAAAAACCCACAGAAAGAAAACTGTATCTTCTTCATCTATAATCACATCTATATATCAGGATTAAACAAGAGCTCAAGGAAAGAAAAACTGTCCCCCTTTAGAATCATTATTTTGAAAAATGTTCTTACCATCAACTAAAGAAAAATTTTGAAGTAATAGTCCATTACATATGAAATGGCGAAAATAATAAAACCCAACGTGAGTAAATGATTATTTGAACTAGTATGTGTAAAGCAGTGGTAAACTCTTTCTGAAGGGTAATGCGATAGGAAGCTTGAAAGCAAAGCTCTAGAAAATATATCTTGTTCCAACCATGACGCTCTCAAATGGGGAAGTGGTGCTATTTATCTGCATTTGTCTGTAGCTACATGACTCTCAATATTGAAGGGGGAAAGCATGGGCTGTGGGCACAGAGGGTCCACACCCTTATCCACCACTTACTACCACTGTGTAACTCTAAATCTGGTGCTCATTTCTTAAGTTTTCTCACTCACCAAATGCAAGAAAGAATAGCTGTCTCATGATTATAATGAAAATGGAATTGGGACTAAAAGGATCTAAAGGAACAGGCCATAATATATTGGCATAGTGGAATGGACAGGGACGTGGAAAAGTACATATAAAACAATGTCAACTGTTTAAGAGTGATGTGCATGAATTACAGCTGTGTGAAAACTCAGCTGATAACGATCAGGGCCGGCCAGCGTGACCTGTAAGTAGAGGCTGTCACATTATGAAGCAATCTATGTTGACTTTTCTGTGATGATGTCTAAATATAACTATAAAATGCCTCTGTTTTTTCCCAGGCATCCTGCAAACACTACCGCAGCCTGCTGTGGGGGTGGGGTGGGGTGGAAGGGACACAGCTGCCCCACACTGGGCCTCCTCCGTCCCCGCACCCCCACGCTCACTTCCAGCACAAAGCAGCAGGAGGATGCTCCCACTCTCCTCTTCGCCTGTCTAACCCCAAGTTCACACAAGCTCGGGTTCAAGGACCAGAGAGCTGCCCCGGCACCACGCCCAGGAACACTATCTTTGGGACCTGCTGGAATCTTTCCTGTGCAGGTTGTAACCGACTTCTGGGCTGCCTTATATTGATCTTTAACTCATGTACCATGTTTTGGGTTTTTTCCCCATTTTTCCTATGTTAGTTAACTCCCAAGGAGACTAAAATGGCCATATCCATGCTTTGCCCCTTTTGTGTCTCACTCAGCATACAGCATGCGTGCTTAGTCGTGTCCAACTCTGCAACCCTGTTGACTGTAGCCCACCAAGGCTCCTCTGTCCATGGACTTCTCCAGGCAAGAATACTGGAGTGGGTAGCCATTCCCTTCTTCAGAGGATCTTCCCAACCCAGGGATCAAACCTGGGTCACCTTCACTGTAGGCAAACTCTTCACCATCTGCGCTGACCGAGCACACACACATAGCACAGGTGACCCAGGATGGTCACAGTGCCTCGTGACTCCCGGGGATGAGGACTGGCCACATTAAGTGTTCTCGAAAATAAAAAGTAGGACGGACTAATCAGTATCTGCAACAATTCTGTACACACATGCACGTATCCCAAACCTAAAATATCACTGGGTTCTTACTTTTCAGCATCATTAAGATTAGAAATGAAATAGTAATATGTTGTTATCTATGCATAAAGTAACTTCCATAAACTACCAATAAAAAGTGACAATTATCAGCAACAGTTCTTAACTCTTAGACTACTTAAAAAAAATACATCCAGGATGTATATACATCCCATATTTAGCATATGGTGTCAAAGGTTCATATAACATCCTCTAGAAACCCATCGAAAGCCCGTCCTGACTGGCATCATCATATGATGACCAACAGCTACCCTACCCTGCATTTCCAAAGCACTTCATACATTATCATTTGGTCACAGCTCTTAAGGCACCCTGATAAAAGATTTGTCACTGAAACACAGAATCGTAGAATTGAAAATAGCCCCATTGATCCATACATGATGAACGTATGAATCCCCTAAAAGTGTCTGCAACCATGAATGTTAATTTCTTCCTTCCATATAATAAAAATCCGTTCCTTATAATTTACACCCACTGCTTTTTTTTTTTTTTTAACTTTGATCCTTCTGAAGAATATTTGAAGATAGCTATATCTATTTTCCTTTTCTGAGCAAAATATGCCAATTCTGAACCCCCTTAACATGAAACATATTATGGGAAGGATCTTGCTTCCCTTCCAGATCCTACATGAGTCCAAACCTAGCCTCAGACCTGTCAGTTTGACAGGCCCATCGCACTCTTGATCCATCGCATCAGTTGAGATTAAACCCTCCCTTCCCCCTCTTCTCTTACACAGTTGGTTAGCTGACCCTAGTGGCAGAAGTTTTTATCTCTGCCTATTTTCATTTGGCATGTATCTGGTCACTATTCTAGCCTGACAACTAACATATTAACTGCATTTCCTATCTTGATGTCAACCACCAATTAAATCAGCACACCATTTCGTTCATGCCTTCCTCCACAGCACTGATAAAAATACTGAAGAGGTCAAAGGAGACAACAGAGGCCTGGCTAACTGCTAGTGCCATTCATAAAGACTGACATAAATCCAGGCACCACCGTGCTTGGAAGGTCTTCTTTAGAAACCTTAGGAAAATCCTTCCCATTCATCCACAGCACTCTACCAACTCATTCACTACACTTACTACGCAAGCACAAGTCCCTGTCTGCCCTTGGGTGACAATCTCTTGCCCACTTCATATTCCTCCATCTTTCCTAATGTACCATACAGTCCGAAGTTTAGAAAAACACTTAGAATGAGACAAAAAGGTATAAGGAAAGGGAGGTGGCTTAAGTCAGACAAACCCAGGTGTGAATCCTACAGATACACTTATTAGCTCCGTAGAATCAAGCTCACACTTAATACCGTACAGTTGTGTTCACCTCTGGTGTTGCTGGGGAACTGATTAAATGAAGTACCACATGATTTATCACATAGTGAGAATTACCTAAATCTTTTTGCTTTTCCTCTTAACAAATTGAAGTCAGAGCAAAAATCACTCAATAAGTTAGTCTATTTATTTTGTCTCTGCAGCATATCGTTAATCAAAGGTGGACATTCTGCCTTATTCATCTTTGCATACCTAGCACTCAGTACAATGCCTGGCATGAGGAACTTTTGCTGACCAGAGAAAACAGCAACCTCCTCAACACGCATCGCCAGTTAAACAGTAAAGGCTCTAGCAGCCTGAAGGCCTCAGACAGTCAATAGGGACAAGAGGCCAAGAATGACACACCATCACAAACTTTTCCCAAGTACACATAAGCCACAGCTTCCATTGCCGCCCCACATCTGTGTCCCTCAAATGTGCCATCCTTGGCTGATTTCTCTCAGCCTCAGAGTTCTATATCCAATTGCCATCCAACATGCCTGCCTGGATAGCTAGGATGCCTTCTGTTCCTGCTCTCAGTGAAACACACCCCCATCCAGATGCACAGTTGAGTCCAGGATGCTCTCGACTCCCCGCTTCCCTTCCACCACAGCCAACCCCCCTTGCCGAGTCTGGTCAGCTGGACACATCACTGTGGCCAACAGGAAATCTCCCCCTCCAACCACACCGGCTTCTGTGGGCCTCTAGCGAAACCACAAATTTGCCCACCACCGGGCCTTCAGCCGAGTGGTTCCCTGCATGAATAAAGAACCCCACTCTCCTGCGCTATAGCCCTGCCCTCAGAGAACCCTCCCTGAGCGCCAGACTGGGACGTGGCCCTCTCCAAAATCACTGTGCTTCTCCTTCACGGAACTCATCAAAGTCTGCAAGAGTATTTTTATGATGACTTCATGTGTGAAAGTCGCTCAGTCATGCATGTCCAACTCTTTGAGACCCCATGGTCTATACAGTCCGTGGAATTCTCCAGGTCAGAATACTGGAGTGGATAGCTGTTCCCTTATCCAGGGGATCTTCCCAACCCAGGGATCGAACCCAGATCTCCCACATTGTGGGCAGATTCTTTACCAGCTGAGCCACAAGGGAAGCCCAAGAACACTGGAATGGGTAGCCTATCCCTTCTCTAGCCGATCTTCCTGACCCAGGAATCAAACTGGGGTCTCCTGCATTGCAGGCAGGTTCTTTACCAACTGAGCTATCAGGGAAGCCCTAATAAATGTCCCAACTGGACCGCCCCACAGGAAAAGGAATAGGGAAGTGAGGACAACAAATATTAAACCCATTGGTAGCTATCGTCTGGGCACAAAAGAATATATGTCCAGAAAATAAGGCTGTTTTGGTTCCCTGGTTTTTACCTGATTTTTATAAATTGGCAAAACCTATCATTTGCCTAATACCCTCAAGTTCAGCAACTTGTAAGTCAATTCAGTGAGTAAATCACTGTCTGACTCAACTACACTTCTGAATTTAATTTAGCAAACAATGATTTTATGAACAAATCAAAGTATATATATTTTTTTTATTTCAAGAGTAAATTAGATCTAAAATGGAAATATAGATCCTCATCCCCATTTCTCCTCAGATTTCTTATTCTCACCATCCAAAACAACTGTAGAACTATTACCATGGTGTTAACAACTTCTAAAATTTACATCTCAAAGTACGCAATATTGTTCATATCCTTGTACTACTACTGACAATCGAGTATGCTATGCTAAGTCACTTCAGTCGTGTCCGACCCTGTGCAACCCCACAGACGGTAGCCTACCAGGCTCTCCCGTCCCTGGGATTCTCCAGGCAAGAACACTGGAGTGGGTTGCCATTTCCTTCTCCAATGCATGAAAGTAAAAAGTTAAAGTGAAGTCGCTCAGACGTGTCCGACTCTCAGCGACCCCAAGGACTGCAGCCCACCAGGATCCTCCGTCCATGGGATTTTCCAGGCAAGAGTACTGGAATGGGGTGCCACTGACAACCAAGTAGCAGGCTCTTATTTAAGAAAAGGAAATAATATGGTATATTTCCCATATAAACACAGATTTAAATCAAGAAAGCAAGCTTTTGTGAGAATAACTCAAATCTAAACCCTACCATTTTTAAAGCTGTGTGATGCTAAAAAAAAAAAAGTTCACCTCTTAACTAAACTTCATCTCCGTTATCCCCGCTACACCAAAAACACTACCACTTTACTATAGAGTTTGAGAATTAGAGATAATACAGTCAGGTTTCAGCATATGACAGGTTTTTAATAGTGATGGATTAACATCATTATTATATGGAGGTGTAACTCTAGATTATCAATCAGAGGCATGGATACCCTTCACTCTTCTACTGATGTACATAAGACAGGCAACTGCTTATCAACCCCAGCATTCACTTCCCCAATGTCCAGTAAGCCTCAGAATCTTTCACCCTATGGAATAGCCGGCCAGCCACTACAAATTATCCGTTTGCTAACACTCATATTTTAATGGCAAACAGGATCCAATTCTGTGTTTAATTCTCAAACAGGATCCAATTTACTCTTTCCAGTAAAGTGGAACTACATAAAGTCTGGCACTGTTCAGGTAGAGCTGAGCTCATATCCCTCTCCTGCTTTTGACTAGCTGTGAAACACGATGGGTAAATTATTTCAGTGCGCAAAGCCTTAGTTTTCCCATCTTTCAAGGGAACTTAATACCACCCTCAAGAAGACAATTAGTCTAAAGATACTTGTTGTGTGGTTTACATGAATAAACAATTCCAGACCTATCAGAGCTGTACCTAAGGGCAAATCAGAAAAGTTAACTGATTTTCCAGCAAGCTCCATGGATGACATCGTGCCTCTTTCGAAGTATTTTATCTACTTTTTTAAAATTAACAACTTTAAACTGGCATTAAAGAAAATACCATTAAAATAAGATGAATGTTAGCAACTGACGTACCTATCTCTGCACAAAGAACGCCTGCTGTACTGATACACAAGCCACAGCTCCACCTACACCCCCGCCCCACCTCACTCCGTGTAAAATGTTCTCTTCAGGGACAGGGCCCTATTTAAGATCTACTTTATCAGAGCCACAGTGCAGTGAAAGCACACACTGACTCTTATTGTAATGTGATTATTCAAAGAGAAAAGTTAACATGACTCATATACAGTCAAATCTTATAGACTGAAAAAAAGAGTTTCAAGGTAGCTACAAGCAACATCAAAGTTCCAGACAGGATACTGCAACAAAGGAAAGAAGATTACTATACAAATGCTATTAGGACAGTAGACAAAATTAAAACATGGACTGTAGGTAAAAGTACTGCTTCCAAGTTAAGCATCCTGACAGTGATGACTGCACTGAGGCATATAAAAGAGAAACCTTGTTCCCAGGAAATACACATGATACTAAGGACTTGGAGATACTAAGGACTAAAGGGGCAGGATGTATGCAGCCTAATCGCAAATGATTCAGGGAAAATATGCTGTAGATAGACAGATAGGTGGGTAGACTCATAAACTCAATAGTAAAATGTTAAAAATTGATGAGTAAAAGGTATATGGGATTTCTCTGTATTAGTCTTGTAACTTTCCTACAAATGTGACTTACTTCAAAATAAAAGCTAAAAAAGTGAAGGGGGCAAAAAGGAAAGACAGGGGTAACTGAAAACCAAAAGAATCACTAACCCTCAAATAAGGGGTCTTCAAGCAAGTCTGCAGGTGCTCAGAACTAAGAGGGTGCAACGTCAGGGGGCCTCTGGCAGGTTGGGAGGCGCTGAGGCGTGGGAGGACCACAGGGCGAAGGAACCTTCAAAACACGAGGAGACAGCACAGGACAGACAGAAAAGAGAAGTGGGCGTGATAAAGTGGAACTGGGAAGGGGTGGAGGTTGCTGTGCTTTGATTTGAAGTCCTCAATTTGAAGTACTCAACACATATGAACACAAACTTTTAGGTATATTTTTCTACAAATTCTTAGGAAGCTTCCATTACACACACACACACACACACACACACACAATTACTCTCAAAAAAAAGTGGGGGATCCCCCTTCCCTGTAGAGACACCTTCTTACAAATCATGGCTGCAGGTTATCGCCCCCAGTCAAGATTTAATGAGGCTCTGCCCCCTTGGCTTTCTTAAGGATGCTTTCAAAAGATCTCGGCCCAGCCCTGAAAGACGTGACACATGCCATCTTTTAACCCAGAGCTCTTCCATGTCATTTTTGTAAGTTTCAGAAAGTAGTTTTATAACCACTTTCACATGTCACCCTGCTCCCACCGCTTCCCTACAAAGGGTCCAAGCAGACCAGCTCACCTAGTCACACGACCATCAAGTTCTCAGGTGTAAAGAAGGAAAGCAACGACCCAAATGAAAACACACCTGGGATTTTTAAATCTTAGAATAAACAAAAAAGAGGACTATCCCAAAACTGTCCCCGACAAAGGCTTCAGCTGCAGGAAGCCAAGGGTTTCAAGACCACCAACTAATTATCAGTTCAAATGCCTGCTATGCCAAAGGAGCCTAACTCTCTAGGGATTCAGCCTGAGGACCGGAAGAAGCTTTCAGACAGTGGTGGCGTGAGACCCAGGACAGACTGGAGTTAAGGCCACCTGGCCCAGACCCTGCTCACCACTTACTGTGCGAGCCTAGGCAGATCTCTTCAATTCTCTGACCACCAGCTTCCTCCTCTGAAAAAGTAAGGATGATAACAGTACCCACTTCACAGCATGGCTCTAAGTCTTCCACAACACAGCAGACACAAAACACTCAGAACATAGGGCGTGCCTGGTTACCAATACAACGTTAGATTACTCCTGGGCCATCTCACTCCTCTGGGCCCCACGTGGCAAGGGAGAGACTGAGAAATGAACTCTTACAACAGGTCTCTTACCGCACTAGCATTCTGGAACTCTAGAGTCATCATCCACCTCCTTGACGGAACTTCTGTCTGTCAAAGGATCAGAAGGAATGTGGACATTAGAGGTATTTCTCCTTTCTGTTTCAGAAATCTTGCCCATTATCTGCCCTGAAGGTCAACAGGGAGAGAGAAAGGCTCTACAGGGGTCTACAGAATTCAAAGTTCAACATGCGAACAATCAGGGTTGCCTACGGGTGACACACCTGCCACCCAGTAGGTCTTCACCCACTTCACACCTGCCCAGCTGTACCGGTGCACAATGCAGGGCTCAAGCACTAGAGAACAACCCCTTCTAGAAGGCCCTTGCACCCAACATACTTCTGGCCACCTGTAAACTAGAGAAAGCTTTCTTTTTCAAAAGTAACACTATAAAGGATTCCGTCATCTGTGGAGACTCTCTTACTGAAGAGACGCTAAACATGTCTACAACCAACTACAACTCTCTAAACAGCATCTCCCTCCTCCTAATTCTCCTTATAACCCAACTTCTCATACACAATGAGCAAATTATTGTTGCTGTTATTGCATTAATAAAAAACTAAAATAAAAGAATTCAAGTGCACCTTGATCCTTACCTCTGCAAGCCACCCTCTCCTAAATAATATTATACTGCCTTCCTAGATGTGTGAATTACAAGTAATAAAAGCTATGAAACCTGAGCCCGAGTCTGGCTTATAATAGGCACATAATAAACGTTTGATATATGAATGTGAGAAAGACATCCAACTGCGGCTCCGATTCCACGTGAGACTTCTCCTGGACTCGAATTGTAATGCTTCGAACAGAGGTATTTTTCATTTCCAGGCTACAGTGTCACCATTCCTAACATTCTTAAGACAACACTTTCCAAACTATGTTTATAGCTGCTACTGTAATTAAGATGGGAAGAGGTCTATAAAGCACTCTTTGAGATACATAATATATGTCAGCATGAGAAAAGTCTAAAACATTCTACAACAGAGAAAAAGACCTATTTAACTTGGTCAGACCCAAAGCTGTCTGGGCAAGTTTTCAGTTTTGCTTTTGTTTTTCTTTTTTTTAAGTAAAACACTTGGAAAATATAAACTAAGATGATACAAAATGCAATGATGCATTTCATTTTCATTGTGAGCTAGCTCTGTGTAGGTGGACAAGCAACAAAAGGGCGCGCGAGAAACATGTGTGTGCACGCACACGCCTTCCACTGCAGAGTGTGAGGACAACACAGTGCTTGGCTTACCTGTAGGTATTTATACACAGTTGGGCAGTCGGAGCAACAAGATATTTTTACGTGTAGCTGTTATAGTAAGAATAACAACAAGGTATGCTGGTCATATATCTTTGGCATTTATGGAAAATTATTAATCAAGTCCCACCTGAAACAATTTGTTAAATTGATTTTAATCACTGGGCCTCTCATGTGAAGCTTTGTATAATCAGCATTTCATTTACAAAATTAATTGCCTGATTGATTCTCAGGAGGCAGTTGCTATCATTACCCTGCTGTCATACTTCTGAGTAGGGTGTCACAACATGAAATTCTGACAGTATGAAGAGCACTGCTATTTTAAAAATGGGTGAGGGGTGAAAAGGAGGAAAGAGGAAAACCAAAGAAGTTACATTACCCTCTTCAGCCTTAGAGAAAGTTGAAAGTGTTTCATGCTAATTACACTGTATATCAATACCCTTCTGCTAAATTAACATACAAATCTAGGGTTCAGGGCATGAAGGATTTTTCCTATATTAAAATAGTAACTTGAATGTAAAAGCACAGATTCCCCTCTAGAGTTAAATCTTAATCTATGTCATAAAATATTTATATCTTGATAAAGAGCAGCCCTAAATTAGTCTGGTAGACTACTTGTCCACTGCTAACCATCTCAATTTCACAGACTCTGCCTTTCTCACTTTTCTAATAAAAAAGGCATGACGAGAAATTTTAGGAGTTTATGACTAATACCAAAATATATTTATTTTAAGCATATGCAAAAACACACATTAGCATTTGTTCATTCGGTCTTTTGAAAACAGAATCTAGTATTGTTATATACACACTTTTTAGACTTCCTTTATTGCTCACTATTTAATATTTAGTAGTCTACTAGTAATTGATGGATCTTGACCTAGAAATCTGTCAAAAAACAAAAATTAGGCTAAAAAGTACTTTCTCTGTAAAAGGATAGTAAGACTATAGAACAAGAGAGAAAAGAGGGAATTTTTAAGCTATTATTAAAAGTGAGACCAGGTTACCTTTGTCACCGTATTTTCAAATGGACCCCTGTGAGCATGAGACTTGCCAAAGATTCTGTTTTTCTTTACCATTAATTTTTCTTTTCAGAAAGAACGTACCCTACATCCTGCACCCTCCCAGCTAACGGGTGCATCACCCACATTCTCCACATTCCGTAAGAGCACGGTGGACCACAACAGCCAGCTGTTTTCAAAGGCAGAAAATTATTTCTCTAGTTTAGATGGGGACTCATTTAAAACAATCCCCATTCAATGCAATCCAATTCCAATGAAGGCCTCTTTTAAATGGGTCACTCTGAATTTAAAAGAAGCCTCCTCGGGAGACCAGAGGTAATTTACTTTCCTTTCAACACAGTGAATTTTGATTCCTCTGTACAGCCACAGATTTCCTTTTAAAAGGAAGATCACCTCATAAATTTGCTCTATTATCTTGTGACCGAACGTGTTTTGTTTGCTGGCTTGGTAAGGAGAGCTAATTGGCACACTGTACCCACTACAGCCTGCTAAGAGCCCAAGTTCACCGCTGGAAAACGTGAGGCCAAGTCTTTCCAGCGCAGCACGGGGAGGGGGCGCGCCTGGGAAGGGCAGGCCCCCTCTTGGCCTCCGGGTCACACTCACTCCCAGAGTAAGAGCAAGAGTCCAGTTTTTACTTGGCTCACAAAGGTGCCCTCCGTTTTGATTAGGCAACCTCTACAAAAAGTACTTCAACTTTGGAAAGGCATTATGAAAGCATAAGGGATGCCTAGGATCACTCCTTAAGCTGCACACAATGTAACTGTTTTGGAAAACAGGGTTCCCATATTCAAGCCCTTATCGATTCAATACCTTTCATTACAAAAGGACTGAAAAGGCGGGGAGGGACCGAATTCTCTCAAGCCTGTGCAGAGGGTAGAGACTTCACCTAAACGTTTCATGCCAGCACCACTACTACCTAGGACAGGGCTCTACAGTACGTCAGAAATGGCTTAGAGCAGGAACTCAGAAGATAAAATGGATAAATGTTACATAAACAGGAATTAAACTGGCAGGAGGATGCAGTTGAAAACGCATATTCAGGATTATAATTTTCCATTTGGAAAGAGAGAAGTATTATATATGTACCATATTATGTAAAAGTAGAGTTTGATTTTAAAAAAGAATCTTAATTGGTGAGGATGTGCAGGAAAAATTTAGCTATCTTTTCAAAGGAATTGGGGAATAGGGACCTGGTCTTTTGATAGTATGTATCTGAACACTGGGAGAGGTTTGACAAAATTTATGTTTATCAAAAGAGGCGTGAATTATAAAATTATAAAAAAAAAAGGTTAACAAGGATTTATATAAAAGAGGCAACAAGTCAGAGACCATATCCATTCATTCAAGTTTATTTAAACTGAACAGACATTAACGTGTAAGTTGCCATAAAAGATAAGTAGATGTGTAAGATGGTCCTTGACTTTACGAAATATACATCATAACAGAGGCGATAAGAGATATATATAAACAATGCAAGGTAGAAATACACTTGTAAATACCACAGGACAGAGGAAAATAAAGGCCTATGAGAGTTCAGGTGAAGGTAGTAATTTCAGCTGCAAGAAATGGAAAGATTCATGGGAAATTTATCATTTAACATGGATAATAAAAGATGAAAAAGATATACAGAAAGGTCAAGGCACAAATATAATAACAGCTACTACTTAATGAGCGCCTACTGTGAGCTGAGCACTGTACAATGTGCTTTACAATCAACAGGACCAATCCTAATAAAAAACCCTGGGAAGCAGTCAATACTACAAACCAGTGTTTGGGTGAAGGAAGCCATCTCCCAGATTAGGCAGCTCGCCCAAGATGATCCTGCAATATGAACGATGGAGTCAGGATCTCCCAGGTCTGACTGGAGTCCTCCAGGGAAGGAGTCTCTACCAGGCATCTGATTTCCCCTCCAAGCTACTCCAATTAATGCTCCTTGATACGAAAAAACTGTGAAAAGAAAACTCTTCTAACCTGAATTGTGTCCCATGTTAAAGCTCTAACCTCAAGTGTAACTGTGTTTGGAGACGGGGTCCATAAACAGGGAACAACGGTGAAAATGAATGCACAAGGGAAGGTCCCAATCTGATAGACCTGGCATCCTTGTAACAAGATGAAAGGCCGGGGTATTCTTTCTCTCTCCCAAGGCAGACACAAGAGGCCGTGAGAGCACATGGCAAGGTGTGCAAGCCAAGAGTCCAGGCCTCAGAATGGGACCTGTCTCGCTGGCGCCAGGATCTTAGACGTCAGAACTCCAGAACCATGAGAAATAAATTTCTATTGCTTAAGCCACTATACACTAGTCTATTACAGAAGACTAAGACACACCACTGCTACTTTCAGCACACAACCTGAATTCTGAGAGGGCTCCATGGGATTCCTGCCCCCTACCCCCAGGGTCCACAGCCCTGTGCTATGCCCTCCTCTGCAGTACAGGCAACACCCGTGACCTGCATCTAACCCAGAGATTATCACAATGGTGAAGGGATTTTGCAGAGGTAACTAAAATTCCCTAATATAGCTGATTTTCAGTTCATCAAAACTGAGAATATCCTCATGGGCCTGACATGATCAGATGGGCCCTTTAAGAGAAGGTCCAGGCCTCCCCAGAAGTGAGAGACCCCCAGCAGCACAGACCCTCTCTGAGAAGCAAGGTGCTATGAATTCCACAGCCACGAGGACAGGAGCTCTGCCAGCAGTCCGAGGGCGCCTTTCCCAATCAAGCCTCCAGATGAGAATGCAGCCCAGCTGGTTCCTCGACTACAGCCTCTGACACCCTGAACAGAGAACCAGGGAGGCGTGCCTGGACTCCCTACCACAGAAACTCTGAGATGATAAATGTGCACTGTTTTAAGACATTCAATTTGCTTTGCAGCAAAAGAAAGCTAATCCACAACTTGGTGAAAAGAATGCTCTCCACAGGGCGTGCCATCACTTCCACTTGCAAGCAGACCACTGCCCCTAACCTCCTCCCAGGCAGAAATGGCTGCTGCTCTGGCGTTGGTGCTCGGCATTTTCACTGGCAGGAAGCCCTAAAGCATACAGTCCCAGAAGTTACTGGGGGCTCTTCACACTTCCCATTTCTGGGCAAACTCCTCCTCATCCTTCAAACTTGGACTCAAGGATCATGTTCCGCATCAAGTTCGTCTTGAAAGCATCAGACAGAATAAAAACCGTGTCTTCTGTGATCTAAGAGAACTCTGTCCGTATTTAGACATTTTTGTTGCAATTTTACTTGTGTCCTCAACAGCAGAGGCCAGGTAAAACAGCAAGATAGTTTACAAAGATAAAAGGAAACACCCCTCACACTGTAATCGAGATACAACTGGAGCCGGAATCAAATTCTCGTTCACCATCCAAGGGACCTGAGATGAGGCAAGTCACTCAATTTCTCTAGGCTGCAATTTCCTCCTCTACAAAACAGAATAGTTTGCCAAGCAGGTATTAAATTTTTAGACCCCTGACCCCAGCACAATGTATACCTGTAAACTGAATAAGTCGATTACAATAAGCTTGAAAGGTCAATGTAAAATCTAACTCAAAAAACAGAAGTACTAAGCAGTGATACTAGTGTAAGAAAATGTGCACAAAACTATTAATTAAAAATAAGTAGTTAAAACTAAAGGCAACCATTAAGAGTATATACATATGCACTGAAAATGGATGTAAGTGATTTTACTTTTTTTTTTTTGGTAAGTGATTTTAAAATGGGTGCTGCCTACTTCTCACTGCCTGCACCTCATACGAAGGGCACCCAAAGGTTAGAACCTGGGTCACCGGCCAATCTTTACCTCATTTCTAAATCCTGTTCCTTGGCTTTCAGCCACAGAGGTTTCCCAGTTGGTTGCTTAAATCCTCACATTTAGGGCTATATCTCTTTACCTTTTTCCTGTTACCTTACCACGTAACATATCCTGCCCATCTCCCAAGAACAAGTCTTGTCCAGCATGAGGAAGCTAATTTGAGAGACCATGTCACAGCTGTAGCCAGATTTATTGTCTGGTTGGCCTCAGACCAAGTGACTTGACATGGTTATTTCTGAACCATTTCTGAATGAACCAATAGATTTAGGGGAAAAGGGAGTTCTTCTTTCTCCTCTTTTAAGTAAAAAAGGCAAATTTTTAAATGCTCTTGACAGGGGTGGTACAGAAGCCTCAGATTTGCCCACACTTATCTAAAAGCTACATCTAACCTAATCTTTCTGCATAACGCAATTGATTTGCTAGTATCATTTTACAATTCTGATTAGGTTTCTCTGAAATCCTGTTTATTAAATTGCTTCCTTTAAGCATGTATAGTTACTAATTTGTTTCCAACTAAATCAGGTATCATATGAAAAGATTATACTGCAACAGTGAAAGAGCACTCCAGGGATTTAATCTAGATTTCAAAATTAAAATAGGGCTAAAATTTTACAACTGTAAAACTTCTTTTTAAAAAGAAAGGCAGCTGAATTTATACACAGGTTTCTGGGTTAATAAAATGTTAATACCCCATTATAATTTCTTGTGTACAGAACGACCACATCTTTCACGAAGTCTATGAAGCAAAGACCGGAAGACTCATTGTGGGTCCTGTGCTATTTCTCCACAGTCAGGAGGGCCTTCACGACATGACGCTATTCAGCAGTCCAGAGCCAAAACACATGAGCCTTTATGCACCGGCCTGGTGCACAGAACAGATAACACACAGGAGCCCAAAAATAAGACGGCCAATGCTTTCTTACATTAGGTTACTGGTGTTTTAAAAGAATAACAGCAAATCAACTGAGTAAATGATAGACAATGAATAAAAATCTCCAACAACTAATCGTTCAGAGATCTGCTCAGCCATGTGACTTTGATTAACTTTAATGAGAGTCACACAAAACAAACTTCTATGTACAAACTTTAAAATATTCTCCCCACAGTCCAATGAAATAAAAATCCTTCACACTGTTTTTTCAAAACAGAGATTTTAACTGTTTATTAAAAACAGTTAAACATTTAAACAGTTAACCCTAAATGTTTATTTTTTCTTTTCTTTCATCAAGTAAAAACAAGAGGATATTCATTTATATTTTAAAACCAGATCAACAAATAATCTGTGCAACTAATGAATAAAATCCTTATTAACAAACAACACAGCTGTTTTTTATTTTCAATTTTCATTAACTGTGGAGATTGAGTGTATTTGAAATTTTAAATTTCAGCTAAACTGAAAAAAATCAAGTATGACAGACTGAAAGGGGGAAACGTATGACTTCATGGCAATCTGCAGTACAGGGTCGACAGAGAATTACAAATCCTTCAGCAACCAGAGCTGCTCCGGGTCACATCAGTTCTGGCCAGAGCCCACACTCACAGGAGCACCACGTGACAGCCAAGAACACAAAGGCGGCTCCTTATTTCTTCCCAGAGATTTTAATTACTAAGTTATGACCTACATCTGACCGGACTATCTATTTAGCATGTACCTGAAAAGGAATGAGAACTCAGAAGTATTCCATTCGTGGTACCCGCTCCACCACGTTCTTCTTGCTCTTGTTTCTGAAGTTAAACTAGATACAAGGAAAATAACTTAAGGGGAAAAAAATAAACCTGAGCAGATGCCTTCCAAATAGGAAATGCTCTCATCTCCTCTCAATTACTTTTGAAATTTCAATTACTGAATTCAATTATTTTGAAAGGTCTCCCTTCGCTTCAGCTTTGGACTACAATAGGGTTAAAGCATCAGGGGTAGCACAGCGATGAAAAGGCTGCGTTCGTAAAAGACACTCCTTGTAAGAGACTGTCACGCAGCATACAGTGAGGTGCAGGGAGGGTGTCAGCAAACAAAGTAAAGCGGAGCTGGTGCCTGAAGACCCTTCGTGGTCCTTCCAGGCAAATCCTCTTGGCCAACTGCCTCAGCAGACAACGACATTCCAAAATGGCTCAGTGGCCCACGGTAGACATGATAGTGTTTTGTTTTTCCTGGTGACTGTTTAAACAATAAAAAGAGAACCTCTACACACACCACACACACAAAATTACCCAGAGGAAAAAAGTAAAACCACTGTGATGTGTCTGAAAGAGGCTTCAATGGGGCAAAAGGCCAGTCCCAAAATATGTACAGTATGACTGATATCTAGATGTTTATGTTCATATAACTGCATATGTACATATGCAGTATTTTAAAAGAAAAAACTAGATTCAAAAAAAAAACACATTGAACTTAAGACTGCATACTTTTGAGAAGTGGAAGCAGCACAGAGAAATTTAAACATCCAATGTTGCCAGTGTCCGAATATTTTATAGAAGAGTGTTTTCATGTACTACACTTGAATAATTTAAAAAAAAATCTTCAGAATAAAACTCAAAACACTGCGGGGCAAACTAAGGAATTGACAGAGAACCTAGAACATGAAGAAACACAGTTAAATCATAGTCAGTAAAAAGCAAACAATTCATCATAAGGAGAATCAAGAACCCTGGTTTAATAAGCACAGGCTCTATCGCTAATGGGATTTCCAAGCTTGGGTGATCCCTTCACTTCCTCTGGACCTCAGGTTCATCTGAAGGACTTAAAATCTTAAAGCTCCATGCCAGTTAAGCATTGCTACTGGAGCCCAAATCCCAGAGAATAGAGAGTTGTGTAAATAAAGGCGGCTAACAGGGTGGGGAGGGGTGGTAAAAGATCTGGTTTGAACCTGAAATGGAAAACTGTGTCCTGTCTACATCATGATCTAAACCGGAGGTTGGCAAGCTACAGCCCACGGGCCAAGTCTGGTCCACCACCTGTTTCTGCAGGACCAATGTGCTAAGAATGCTTTTTACATTTTTAACAGTTGGGGGGAAAAAAATCAAAAGAATAAGTATATTTTACAACATATAAAATTACATGAAATTCAAATGGCTGTTGTGGACACACAACCTCAGCCTTCATTCACAGACTGTGACTATTTTAGAGGGCCATCAGCAGGAAGTCAAAGACCACACCCAGAAAACTGGAAAAGGTTACTACCTGGCCCTTAATAGGAAAAGTCTGTCCCACCCGGATCTAAATGCTAAGTGTGACAGTCACTCAAACAGATAGCGTCGGCACCACAGAGATGGCGTGTGGTGCCAAAGCTCAGATCTGGGGCACAAAATCTCGTAGAGATCCAAGTTGCGTCCTTAACCCAGTCACTGTGCCCCAGCTTCCGCATACATAAAACAGGAACATTAACCAGCCCTCACAAGATGACTGTGAGAACGAGGTCATGGAAACACTCTGGAAATTAAGTGATCTGCAAAGTTATTATTACCAAGCAAAATCAAGCAACCCACACTTAAACTTTGGTTGAAAACGTGATGCAGAAAAGCTTCGGGAAATCTATTTTTTCTGTGAAATGTGTTTCTAGAGGAAAGGACGCATGGAGGGAGGAACATCTATCTCTAAGCCAGCTCTAGTGAAATTAGGAAAGCCTCAAACAGAACCTGTTCTTCAGCTGAGCGCATACCAAGGCACAGCAACTTCAGGAACTAAAAGCACTTTCTGAAGGCCATAATCTATTTCTGTAACGCTTTACAGGTTTATTTAGATATGTTGTAGTACATGAGTTTATCCTTTATGGAAGACCTCATGGCACTTCACATAAACCCCATTTTACTAATAAGGGCACAGAGATTTACATTAAGATTCTAAGCTGCAGCATTGAACCTAATTCAGTGACTGCGATAGAAGCAAAACAGCCATTATATCAATTAGGAATGAGCTTTCTAACTAGAAAACAATCACATCACAAGGTTTCAAAATGGCAAATGTATTGAACTCTTTCCTACTTTTTTCTTCCATCGAGGTATGGAAAAGAAAAAAAAATTAAAACCAAAGGTGGCCTTTGGATAGAAAAAAATTTTTTTCTATGCAAAGGTAGCCACTGAATGGGGAGGGAGGAGGGGGAGTTTTCTGGTAAGAGCCCTGAGAGCAGAGAGTATTCAGTCAAACCAACACCCAGTCCTGCATCAAGTATAGAGCTGCCTCCTCCATAATGGCAATGGTAATAGGTAGCAGTCAGCACTTAAAAACACTTTCTGTATGCCTTATGTGGACTACCTCATTTAATCTTCAAAACAACCCAGCACTTGATCACCTCTTTACACATAGTAAGTGGCAGAGCTCAAGCTGAATGCTATGCATTCCCTCCCCTGCTAAACCTGCTGCCCAGCAAGAAGCAGAAGACAGGCAATCATTTATGCTACACTTGCCTTCAGGTCTTTAATACACATCAGCAAAAAGTAACAACAGACATAGGAAAAACTTTACATGAATGTCCACTCAGGACAGGATATGGAATTGGAAGCTTATAATGTAAGCAGCTTAGGAGGGACAGGAAGAACTGGATTAAGAAAAGGAAAAGGAAAAAAAAAAAGAAAAAGACAAAATGAAAACACAAAAGACCAGGCTGTGAAAGCAACTGAAAAACGCACTTGATGTGGGAGGCAGGCGGGTCGTAAATAAATGCAAAAACAAAAGCAAATGTAAGTCTATACGAGACAGATATGCACACAGAGGGATGAAGATGACAGCAGACAGACACAGACAGACAGACAGCTAGTTAGCTCAAAGATGAAAGTCACCAAAGGGAAGGGAAAGGAAAGGAAAATATTTGCGTTTCCTCTTAAAAAGGCAAGCAGCATCCGCTACCATCTTTGAAGACCTGTTAGTTCTTTATATGTGAAAACTCACAGGAAATATACATACATTTCTATTACATAAAGTTATAAATGTGGATTGCATTCCATAAATAAAAGTGCTGGCTCTTGCATCTTCATTGAAAGACTTTTTAATAAATATACAAAATCACATGCCAAAATAACCCCATCATCTCCACATACTGAAGTCTGTCTGATAAAAAGGAAACATGGGTGCTTGGATGCTGTATAATCAATTTATAACACCCCTTATATACATGTATCACTACAGCAGTAAGTAGAAAAGAGGATGAAAAAAGTGGTCATACATATACACCCATCAAAAGTAACAAGCAGAGGGAAAGATGCAAAGTACTAACAGCTGTATCGGTGTGAGAGGATTATACTCTTCACTACTGTTTGTACTTGAAGTTATACTAAACACAAATACACATAAGACAACATACTCATAAATGTATGTGTACACTTATACTCATATACTCCTTTGCATATAAGATGCTAAAAATACTTAAAATATAAAAATAACTTATACTTAGCCACAGAAAAACAAAACCAATGCATACTCTTTTTCTTTATTAATACTTCTCCCTTCACACTTAGTGTGAAATATCTATTTTAGCCATTCTAAGCTCCATGTTCCATGTTTGAAATTAAAAGCCCCAGGAGGCTAGGAGAGCTGTAACTTTCTATTTGCTCTCTCTTAATGAATTCTAAGAACTTAAAGAGGAGCTTCAAGATGAAAAGTGAAGGAGGAGTAGCCAAAAATATGAAATGCCCCCTATTAAACGAAACCTCCAGCCATTCCTTAAATTAACATTTGATATTCTAAAAGTAAGAGGTCCATGATTTAAACACTTCACTATCTTTCAGTTCAAGTATTATTATTCAAACTAAATCCTAAAAAGGGTATATTATTCTGAGTACAACAATGCACAGCAAATGAATTGAGGACATAGGCATGGAGAATCACTGACAGACTTCACTCATCATCAAGCTTTCAGAGACACAAAAAATTTATTTCTGCTTCATCTCGTGACAATATGAAGCAAAATGTTTGCAAACAGGAAGTTTATTCCTTCTAATCCATAGCCTGTAGGCCTTCTTAACGATTCCTCCCAGCAACACTATAATCTAACCCTCTCAGAAGGGCCGTGACTTTTCTGACACAGATTTAGGTCCTCTAGTGAAGACAAGCTGCAAGAAATCGGGTAGGAGAAAAGGAGAAAGGTGCCATTTACACATTTATCTGCCCAGCTCACACCTTCGGTGGAGCATCAGCAGCCAGTTAAACATTCTACTGTGATAATTCTGTCTCCATCCTTTTGACAATTTGCTTCACGCCTCATTTGCTATGAAGAGTTAAAACATTTCAGTCAACCTTGAGAAAGCAATTCGATTTTTTTCCGCAGCAAAATGCACAACCTATTTCAACTACCCGGCCACTGGTTAAAGTTCAAAACTGTGACACAGACAGAAATCAAGTACTTCCCTTCAAATGCTGAAGAAGACAAAAAAAATTACTAACCAGTCTTAAATTTATTTGCAGAGGATATAGAACAAAATCAAATCAAAATGCCCCTCACAGAGAGAATGGAGACATGTATATGTATGGCTGAGTCCCTAATGCTATCTTTCTGAAACTATCACATTGTTAATCGGCTATACTCCAACATAAAATTAAAAAGTTTTTTTAAAAAGCCCCCTAACGTGCTCAGGTCCAAACAGCAACAACACGTTTCCTGTTAAACACAGTGGATGACACAGAAGCCCTCCCCGTCCTCTCTTCCTCAGGCAACTCGGCAGAAACCTGGGCAGAACACTCCAAAACAAAGAAATTCTTTCTTATACTGTTCCATTGGATTTTTCTCATTATTTAGTAAATTGTGGATCATCAGAATACATCTATACAGAATACATCTGATAACGAAGACAGTTTCGAAAATGATTATTCAGGATCCTATTTATAGCCATCCAAAAATTCAAGTAAGTTTTGTACTTACTAACAGCAGTGCACACGATCATGTGTTCAAATTGTTTGAAAAACTACGAGAAGCAACTAGTTTCTGGAGCAGCACTGTCCAATAAAACTTTCTGCAACAATGGTGAAGTTCTAGTCTCTGCTGTATTTGTGCTTTTAAGCATTTAAACTGTCCCTAGTCCAACTGCAGAACTGAATGTTTATTTTATTTAATTTTAATTTGAATAGCCACATACGGCTACCGGCTACCAAACTGGACAGAGCAGCTCTAGAGAGTATTTTTAATGATAAAAAGGCTGTCTGCTGGAAAAAAGATGCTTCAGTCATGCTATGTGCCCTGATGCTGAGTTTTCTCTTTTGGAAAGGGGAATGGTAAAGAAAACAACCAAGTATAAAGGTCCGTCTAGTCAAGGCTATGGTTTTTCCACTGGTCATGTATGGATGTGAGAGTTAGACTATAAAGAAGGTTGAGCACCGAAAGAATTTATGCTTTTGCACTGTGGTGCTGGAAAAGACTCTTGAGAGTCCCTTGGACTGCAAGGAGATCCAACCAGTCCATTCTGAAGGAGATCAGCCCTGGGATTTCTTTGGAAGCAATGATGCTAAAGCTGAAACTCCAGTACTTTGGCCACCTGATGCGAAGAGTTGACTCACTGGAGAAGACTCTGATGCTGGGAGGGATTGAGGGCAAGAGGAGAAGGGGACGACAGAGGATGAGATGGCTGGATGGCATCACTGACTCAATGGACGTGAGTTTGAGCAAGCTCCAGGAGTTGGTGATGGACAGGGAAGCCTGGCGTGCTGCAGTTCATGGGGTCGCAAAAAGTCAGATGTGACTGAGAGACTGAACAACAATAAAGATCCCCTTCACATTCTCATCAAAAAAGAAATACACTTTAGTTCAAATCTGCTTCCTAAAGGGGAGACATGTGTGCCACAGGCAAAGAGGGAAGTCCTGGTCGAGGACACCAAGAAGACAACGACGAACACAAGACCTCCCGTTTCACCTACTCACTGTGTGACTTCTTGAAAGATTCTGTTTTCTCTCTCTCTCTAACCAAATGATACCCGATCTGTGGAAAGGAGCTACCTTTCTTCATCAACTTTTCAACATCCTCATAGAATATCAAATGATGTGATTGCAACAAGCAAGAAAAAAAAATGCCAACTATAATGACAGCTTCCACAATATAAATTCAGGCCACTCACCCAAATCTATTCATGCTAATAACTGCTGAGTGTAAATACAGACAGCACAGGATCTGAGAAGGCAGAGGAGGCAGATGTCTGGGTTCATGCTGTGACTGTGCCATTTCTAGACTGTGCCTTTGTTTACTCATCTGTAAAATGGGTATGACATAATAGTACTGAATTCATAGATAATTCACATATGGTTCTTAGTACAGTGCTTGACATCTCATAACTGTTCAACAAAGTATATATTACAAATTACCCAACACCTAATATTTCAGTAAAACAGAAAAGCAAATGAGGTTCCCTTTGAGGTTTTTACCTCAGGAGGGACTCTGACCTATAGTCTGTAACAGTGAAGAGGGGATGGGTATGTGAGCTAAAATTTAAAGAATGGTATCACTGTAGTATACGGCAGAGGACACATACCTGTCTATCATTAACAATTTCGGTATCAGAGATAAACTTATACACACAGAGCAAACTGTTCCAGAATTTTTAGTGGCCAATCCTGAAATGCCAGATCTCAAATGCCAAGATTTCAGAGGGAATAATGAGAAAACGTTTAATAACTGACACTCCTACTGACCACTGCCTTTGCCTAAGAGTATCGCTGAAGCCAGAGCTAGTTTCCCCAATGAAACCATTTGCGTCTTAAGTCTCTCCACTCATTAAAGACAGCTCCATCGGACCAGCTGACTTACAACTTGTGTTCACAAGCCAGCTTACCAAGGGTCTCAGGAGCTCTCAAGGATTAAGATCTCACCCAACAATGTGCAGCCCTCAAAAGGCAAACACCAAGTCCCACCAACGGGGCCTCAGAGGGCACTGGGGACGCAGGAAGCAGGTGAGCCCTCCTATGCCCGGCGGAGCTGTGCCCAGTGTCCCGGGAGGAGGAGAAGAGCAAGGGATATTAGGTAGGAGCACCCAGCACCGGCCTGGGCACAAAGACGGCAGCACAGCAACATGACATTTCTACCCTGCTTTCAAGTTCGGTTTTGGGGGGTTTGTTGTTTTTTTTTAAACAAACACAATAACCCCATTGCTCCTCCAACCATCCCAAAGCCTCCTTCCCCTTTCCTATTTGCTCCTCGGCCTCCCGCCTGCTCTCCCACAGGTCACCAACCAAAAAAATGACCTGGATGCTAGCTCCTTTTCTTCCCCACCCGTCCCGTGATGCTCGCCACAGCTGTGCCCACCTCTCTCCAGGAAGCCTCTGTCCTCCGTGGCCT
The DNA here is from genome assembly GCA_935064755.1 of Tragelaphus eurycerus. Lineage (NCBI taxonomy): Eukaryota > Metazoa > Chordata > Mammalia > Artiodactyla > Bovidae > Tragelaphus > Tragelaphus eurycerus. Next base: position 15,761,869 of record CAKXYN010000039.1, on the reverse strand, counting down.
CTGTGGAGCCTGCTCCACCGCTTCCATCTCCCTGCACAGCTCTGAGGTTGCCTCCCTCTCACTCCTCAACACTAGTGCTCCCCCAAAGTCCCTCAGCCACCCTCTCCTCACACTCATGACCCGACAGCACTCACGAACCCCACTCTCAGCTGACACCCCTAGCTGAGAATCTGCATTTATATTCCAGGCCCTATCACCCTCCTCAACTCCAGATCCCTGTTTTATCTCTGCCTACGACCATCTCCATTTAGCTGTTTGGAACACATCTCAAACCCAACATATCCAAAACCACAGCCTGTTACTAAATATACAGGATGATTCAAAAGCAACTGAACACCTTCAAAAAGTTACCAGACCATGTGATTTCTCCCTGTGGAGTCAGATCCAGACGCTGGGTTTGCACCGCCTCTTCCTCCCAGCTTGGAGGAAATGAAGACAGCGCTGGGTCTGCCCCAGGACATTTCATCCACTGATGGTGAAAACGCTGTGTGATCACTGTCCTGGGACACAGGGGTGCGTACCGAGCCATTTTTAAGAGACTATAGAGGCAGCCACGATGGCTCCTTTACAAACTGATGTACAGATATTCTTACGTAGCCTCATTACCACGAAAATGCTCAATTCTTTTGCCCTCCCCTGGGCTGCTCTTCATCCTAAAGAGTTACCACTGCTGTAGATGAGTGGTTCTGCTATCTCTGGGATTACATTTCACTGGAAGACAGACCCTATGGAAGCAGGGCTTGGGTTTTAAAATTCGCTGCTTATTGCTAGCACCTAAGGGATCTGTCACACAGCGGATGCAGGTGTGCAATGGGTATTAGCATCTAGAGAGACCCTGATGCTGGGAAAGAGCGAGGGCAGGAGGAGAAAGATGACAGAGGATGAGATGGCTGGATGGCATCACCAACTCGATGGACATGAGTCTGAGCAGGACATGAGTCTGAGCGGGAGTTGGTGATGGACAGGGAGGCCTGGAGTGCTGCAGTCCATGGGGTCACAGAGGAGCACAGGACTGAGTGACTGAACCATGACAACAATCTGTTGATGAGTCGAGTGAGCGCCTGAAGCAGCATAGTAGCTGCCACTCATGTCAAAGCTTCCGCCTGCTCCAGCCCTGGATGCCCACTCTTTCCACGGGGTCTTCCGGGTTTGGAGAGTATCCCTCGCAATGTCCCCACCCCACAGACTCACCGCCTCTCCTACAGATTAGGGTCTGAGGCTCTCAGAGACACCAAGGCCTGTAAGGTTTGACCCGCTTCTCCGTGAGTCCCTCAGAAGGTCCAAGGGACCAGCCAGCACTCCTCCCGATGTCCTGGCAGGACGCGTGGCGGCTCACCTGTCAGCCTCCACGGGTGCTCACTTCACACGGCTCCCCACGCTGCATGACTAGCTTCTCCGCTTTATCCTGTTACCGTGGCCAAAGGAAAGTTACCTCGGGGAACCCAGTAGCTATCGCCTGTGCCTGTAAACAAGGCGGTAATGGCCTTACTCTTCTCTGGCAGAGTCAAGTTCACTAGCATTCTGACAGTTATTTTCTTAGGGTTTTCTCAGCTGTTATAGAATGTTAAGACTGCATGTTGAAAACTCCAGAACTAGACAAATGATACATTCCTACAGAAATTCTCTGAAAGGATGAGGACAGACAGACAGGTGTCCGCTTTCTGGATACCTCACGTCGTAATGAGCAAGATGAAAATGCAGGTGCGCCCACCCCTTGAGAGGCGTGAAAAACCAAACAAAATTAAAGGTCCAGTCTTAGAGAAAAGGACGCGCCTGTGACATATGGCAACAAGGTTAAAAAAGCACATTACGGGTTTTGTTTTGGTCTTTTCTTTCTGTTTTAGTTTTTCTTTTCTGTGGGTGCCTACAAATAGGCTGTTAATTCATTTGCTTGAGATGGGTTAGGTACAGTCAGCATTAACTTCAAAAACTATAAATCCATGAATATTGTAGTAGTGATATATTACTATAAATGATAAAACAAAATAAAATATCATTAGAAAATAGCAAACAAGAGACAGGAAACCCTTCATTTAATTCTAAGCTAAAAACAGCATTATGGAGGTACGTCATTTGGAAATATTCTCAGCCTCAGGTTTAGGAGCAAGTGAGAGGTGAGGAAAACACAAGCTGAAAACCCAGGAAACAGACATGCACAGCCAGGACTGTGATCTTTCCTAATTCTCAAACACTCTGCTGCTGCTGCTGCTGCTGCTAAGTTGCTTCAGTCGTGTCCGACTCTGTGCGACTCCATAGACAACAGCCCACCAGGCTCCCCCATCCCTGGGATTCTCCAGGCAAGAACACTGGAGTGGGTTGACACTCTGCAGCCACTGGTTAAGAGAAATTCAACGTACATCAGTTGTCTAAAAAAAGGTCTAAGCCAAACTGATTTTTTTCCAAAGCTGTGAGATTTGGCTTTATTGACAGATTTTAAAAGAGAGAAACACGTGGTGACATGAAAGGGAAGTTCCCCAGTACTGCACCTGACCATCAGACGTAGCTAGCAAGAGAAAGGCTGAAAAGGCCTCAGGACCCATCGCAACATCCTGGCCAGCCTATAAGTTCCTCGACCGAGTATGTAACAAACCGAAACGAGGAACGAGGGTCCAGTGATGGGATGCTCTTTATAGCTTCCCAGCATCAATGACTCCAGTTCCAGAATGGCTATGTGGCAAGAGCAAGAACAGAAATAATCATGACTCTGCGTCATGATACAACCTCACCACAGAATTAGAGGATTTTTCTGCCTTATATTTATTAACTATACATCAACACCCCGATGAATTTAAGATATGCTCATCTGGGAGTTTGTCTTATAACTGCTCCCACCACAGAAGCTCCCTCTGGGCACATAATGCCATTCCGTTTTAATGACTTTTTCCCTCCAGAATCCTCTCCTCCAGCTGCCTCTGCTGTCCCTTTTCTCCAGTCTCCTGGGCCCTGTTTGTCACGTGTCCTCTCCTCAACATTCTTGGACTTACAGATTTCTAGACTCCTAACACCAAGGGACCCTGAGATGCTGTCCAGTACATTCCTCTATTCCTTATCCAAAATTATTTATTAAGCACATATTAGTAGACACTGTTCTCTACTCGGATCCATGGCCTCCCTGCCCCATCCTTCAGTTACAGTCACATGTGAACAACCCCAGACAGAAGAAAATCTGCGCTCCGCTTTAAATGTCAACAGACCATTTCACAGCCTCCCTCGAAAACTCAACTTAAAGCAGTGACCCAGATCATGGGACAGAGCTTCCCCCAACAGGCGGATGTAAATTAATGTTCAGTGACACCATCAGAAAAATCCAATAGCCATCACATGCCCTTGGACGGGACTCCTTCCTCTCCTTTGTCTGGTATGACCCTGGGGCCAAAAATCACTAAAAGCTCCTCAGTTCTAAGAAGGAGATTCTACACATCTCAATGATGACACCATCTATTTATTTAAACTTCACCTCTAACTTGTTGATGACCTGTGGGTGGCAGAAACATGGGTGTACAGGCCGTCCACAGACTAAGCGCCGGTGAACCCCGGGAGAGGGGCCTGGGGACCTTGTCCACCTCCCTGGGCAAAATCTGACCGAAAACCAGGTTTGAGAACCTCTCCTTCACTTGAGAGAATGTAGGCTCTAGCATCAGACAAAACTTGGGTATTGAAGAAACTTTTTTTTTTTACGTTTGAATAGAAAATTTATTATTTTCATTTTCCAAGTGTTTTCTTTTTCTATTGGGGGGAAAAAAAAAGAAATCTTAAGGACAGTCTTAAGGACAGTTGTCACTTGCTGCCAAATTGAGGGTAGACTTTCTATGGTGTTTCAGTCGCTAAGTCACGTCCGACTCTTGCGACCCCATGGACTGTAGCCTGCCAGGCTCTCCTGTCCAGGCAAGAATACTAGACAGGGTTGCCATTTCCTTCTCCATGAAGAAACTTCTTAATTCTACCAGTTTACTTGTCTATGAAACAGGAAGACTGGGAGGATTCAATTACTCTATGCAACGTGCCTGGCACACAGAGGAGGTGTTCAAACACAGCAGTTATCTTATTAGCTCACCACTACTTAACTCTTTTAAAAATCTTTCTCTGAATCTGCATGTCTCTATTTGGGAGGCCAAGAGTGGAAAGCAGAGTGTTTGTAAGAGCTTTGCCAATCATGCCTAACAGGAATGAGAGGCTGATTCCATATGTCCCCATGATAGTCTTACACAGGCCACCCTTTTTAAAAAAAAAAAAAGGAGAAATCACTCAAGATTTGGCTGCGGACTCACTAGCACCTTGCCGTTCTTCCTGCTTCACAGGAGCCCAGCAGGCCACTCCCCAGGAAGGCCATTCGCACTGGTCCATGCTGGCCTCAGTCACCTGGCTGCCCTGCTCCTCCTCACATCCACCCTTGCATCAATCTGATCCTGAGGGCGCACGTGCTGCTCCATCTTCCTAACTGCACGTCAAGATGTGGGTCAGACACAAGTCCTGCCATCATCCATGGACCATCCCTCCCAATGTCTGCCATGTTAACAAAAATCCATGAAAGGCCCCATATCCTGCATGATCACGACCAGGCACTTTTCCCAATTTTTTTGTTTAGTCCTCGTTTGGAAAAGAAGCAAGACTTCTTCAAGTTACAGGATAATTTTCCTTCTGTCTTAGTCTACTGTGTCCATTAAGCGTATTCCCCACACAGATGTCCTCTTCTGCACCCCATGGAGAGAGCTGGGTATCAACAACGCCTCCCACGGAGCCCATAACAGATGCTCTGACCCATAACATTTCACAGGCTCTAATGTACACAGGAAAGGCTGGGCTCTGAAAGTCACACAAAAGCACTCATACATTTCACACTGCCCTCATCATCCCCTCCTTCTCCTAAGAAACTTGCTGGAGTATCACTTCAGATGCAGGATTCTTCTAAGATCTTTCCTTCTCAATACCCTATCACATCAACCCAATCAAGTGTCATGACTATTATTTACACTGAATCTGACTTTAATGTCAAGTATGCTTACTAACAGAGCAAAGGTAAACATTCTTTAAATCTAGGTTTGTCTAATAAAAATCCCCAAATTCACTGTTCGTTACTTGCATTCATCATAAATGAATTTATGATGAAAAGAGAGGAAGGACTCTCACGTGAATAAAGCTACATCTATGACTATTGATTCATTTCAAACTTCTCTAATGCAAAGAAACATGCTGATTCCTCCAGACACGGGCGATACATTCCAGTGACTTCTACTTTTCAAAGACTCATCTAAATTAAATATATTTAAGCCCATGCTTGCCTACAAAATTAAAACTATTTAATTCTCAACTAGTATTAAGGAATACACAAAAATTCAAAGAAAGGTTTCAAAAATTTAGGTTGGAAGAGAAAAAGTCAAGTCAAAACTAATTAGAAATGCCCATAATGACCATTTCCTTTTTTAAAAGGACATTGTTCCAAAAATCCCACGTTTATTTCCCTCTCTCTGTGTATGTACTGCTTTTCGGATCCTTCACATCAGCACATTATCCACACCACAGACAGTTTCACCCTCGACAAGGAGGTAAGTCTGCCTGCCTCCCTGTGTTATCTGTCCACGTTCCATTTGAATCCAATTTCCTTGCATTACCTCTGCCCAGGTCAGGGATGAATGGCTGTCACATTCCCAGTGGAATAAAAAGAAAAACCCTTTCTTCCTGAGGCAGCAAGTTTCAATTCACAGAGCACATGGCTAATCTACATATGTGAAGGTCATGGCACTTCAGTCAAAGAGGTTAAGAAAGGAACAGCTCACGTAAGGGGTTGTCTTAAACATCTTGGCATGATGCCCAACAAGTAAGAATGTTGAAAAGCAATAGATAGCTTCTGGCAGCAGCAAGGGGAAAAATATTTTGATCATGTGATGCGGTACACACTACCTCGTTTACTGCATGTGTGAAACTTTGAAGTCCCTAAAAAAATACCACACATGCAAATCAAACCCAGATTTCAGCTTTACTGGGTGAGCCAGGCTAGTACATCTCCCTCTTCACAAGATGCATTTATGTGAAATTTCTAGACACATGGACAGTAAAACTCACCACACTGGATGACCAGTTGGCTCAAATAGCTGATTACAACTTTTTTTTTTGCATTAGTTTTTCAAAGAACCATAAAACATCAAGAAAAGGTATTTACACTGAGAAAGCACATTCCTTCAGAAAGCACATTCCGAATATAACTGTCTTAAATAAAATCCATCTTCTCCCTCCATTCTTCTCTCTCTCTTCACTAATAATAGAGCAGCATGGAAAATTACAGGATTTTCATACCCAGTAAAACACAAAACACAAAATTGCTTTTCATGTTCTATTTTCACTAATGAATCGTTGAATACAAGTGAAACACTTTTAAAATGCTCACACATCTGACAAATATCTCAGGGGAGGAAGAAGGACAAAGTCCTGCCACACACACTGGGTACCAGGTGAGAAACCAAGGGGAACAGCCAAGCGGTCCACAAAGCGCACCTCTGCCCACCAGCAGGCAGGCCGGTTGGCACAGCCTCCCGGAGCTCTGTGTCTATCCAGCCTCAGGAAGTGGAAGGGAGTTGGCACCAAGAGTAGGGGAAGGGAAGGGTTTCACACCCCACAACCTTGTAACAAACATGACGACGATTTTTTTTAACTTTTCAACAGTTAAACTACTTGTTTAAAACCCAGAGAAAATTAATGGGAAGCAAAAGATCAATTTCACCAACTTGCAAATTGTCTGCCTACCACCAAATTACCTTCAACTCGAAATTTAGACTGCTTATGAGCCCAGTCTATAAACAGTATAATTCAATCCATATTTCTAGTCAAATTGAATAGTAAGTAAAATAAAAATATCCCACAAGCTATCTTTATTTACTTTACTTCCCCATGTTCATTTAGCAATCTAAGAATATTCCTCTATGCTAAACAATGAACACCATGATGTGTAACTATTTTCCCATATTCTCTGGATATCTTTTTAACTAATACAGTGTCCCTATACCAACGTCATGAAAGGTGTGTTGATGGTGGTCAAATTAAATGTTCTAATTACTGATCTTCTGAATTTCTTTTCCCTTACCAGGAAACATATGACTGCAAAATACAGGGGAAACTACAGGAGACATTTTAGAAATGTGATCAACTGCTTCATAAGCTTTCCTAAACTCCTGGCAAGGTAATGACATACAGGGCAATAAGAAACTGACACTGTCTGGGTTAGAAATAAGCTTCAAATATTAACCTATTTGTTCCGAGAGGAAAGACCAATAGGCTGTTAAACTGACTAATACAGAATCACACCTAGCTCATTTCAGTTCCTTATCATGCATCCCTCCCCTTGCCAGGTAGTACACCAGTATATCGTCAAATCAACTTCTCCCAAGAATTCCATGACTAAGAATTCTTTCCCATCTCTTTGAAATGAAGAAGCTACAAACCTTAGAGAGGTGAAGTGAATTGCTCAGGGTCACAAAGGTAGTAAATGCCCAGCCTTCAGGTTCTCCAACCTGCACTCCTTTGGTTCCGCCCCTTGCTTTCATCCCCACACCTCTTCACGTGGTCAACTTCTGATCCTCAAAGGGATCTTAGCTTACGAGACCTGCTGTGAGACCTGCTGTACGGCAGAGCCTTCCTGCCCCGACCCCACGCCAACCTGGTCTGCGAGGTATCCCTCTAACAGCTCAGCTCGCCCCACCTAAACCTAAACACTGTATTGTGTAGCATGCCTACCTGTCTTTGGTCTCTGCTAAAGACCAGGACTAGCTAAATGCCAAGACTTCTCAAAGGATCCAACACACAGCCAAGTACCCAGTAGGCCCTGCAAAAACAGCAGCCTGGCGCTCCAGCTCTCACTATACTGACATAAATCGATAGTCCCAAAGCCCCGACATTTTGAAGGCTGTTCAGGGAAGGTCAATGAACTGAATTTTAAATCCTTCATGGTATTGATATTACAAAGTCGTTTCTTTAGCAGAAAAAAATCACTGCATGATACCCAAAATAACATCCAAACTAAAATCACTTTCTCATCAGTGTCACAGCACCTAAGAACCACCTCCAAGTGTACTGACCTTCCACATCAAATAGCAAAATGTATAATAACATACTCAACAGGAAATTTTCCGTTTGGATACATTATCATCTACTCTTCAAATAAGATGATGCACTCTGACAGATATAGTCTTTCTGCAGAGAACGGCAGAATAATGTAGCCATTCATTTTAATTTCCACTTTGTAAGACACCAGGGGTTTCTGATAATTCACCAGGGAAAATTACAGATCATATGTTATATTTACTCATTGTATCTTAAGCACCAAGTGGTGCTTGTTAAGTATTTGTTCATAATAGAATTAAATTTTGTCCCTGGTACTTTTAAAAATCTCAGCATAAAAAAGAAAAATTGCTCTTCTCTGCATATTTGAGGCAGTCTCTTGGCATTCTCAGATTTTACGTTCCCGGTTTTGACTCTTTGAGGGCAGTCCTAAACTTCCATGATATGTAAATTATAATGTGGCTAAGGACCAAATCTGAACCGTACAGAAGTGAAGCTGAAGCAGATACAGAAGCAAGTTACTTAACTAATGAGAGACCAAGGCTTACCACTCAGAACATCAGAGAAGCTAATTTTAAATTTTTGAAACTTTGTTCCTTTGCAAAAAAAGTACTTCCGCTAGAGAGATAGTCTTTTCTGCAGACCATTAAAGTGGAAAGGCCTAAGAGGCAGAAGAAAAAGAAGTGACTCTTGGCCAGAGAACAGAATTTCCTAATACACAGGATGAACATCGAAGGGGTCAGTGGCGTGGTCTAAAGGTGTCAGTCTCTACTGGCAAACCAAAAGCAGTTTCATGTGAGCGTTTACAAGAGTCCAATCAGCACATAACTACATTTTGTGAGGGAAATTACTCTGGAACTCACAAAATCTGTATATTTGCACTGGGCTCAGTTGATATTCTCTGAACATGTCTGGGATCTAGTGTAGTTTAATAAGATATTCAGTGGTGCATAACTGATTAGGCAGTATATTCTTTTAAAAACATTTCAAAGCATCACAGGGTTTTACAGCTGGAAGGGACTAGGGGTCATTAACTGATGGAGGCAGAGGCTTGTCCTCAACCGCACCCTGAAGTGCAGCAGGGCTAGGCAGACAACAAGATCCCGGGGCCCCCTTTTCTACAGCCGCGGGTAGACAAGTGGCGCCCCTTAAAGACGCTACAGGACTGATGGCTCTGCTCTCAGTGGTCACCCCACCCAGCAGGCCACAGTGCAAGGAAAACTGAGTCCTGTCAGATCTCCGAGAAAACGAGCACTGAAGCATCCAGAAGAATCCAAGGTCTGACCAACTCCAAGCCTGTGACCCTTCCCTTACATTGGGACAGCTTGTGATACATTTATATTCTCATAAACCCTCATCATCACAAGAAACAAACTAATATTCAAACATATCAGTTCCCTCAGAAATTGGTCCATAAGAAAGATACTTGCAAAAAAAAAAAAGAAAGATACTTGCTCAGCAGTGGCCATGTTTTCCGTTTCTGTTTTCAAAGTCAGTAATAATTCACTGGGTGAAGCGAATTTATTATGAAAAAAAAAAATACGATCAGCAAGTTACTCGCATGCATAAATATATGGTCCCTGAATCTTAAAATCTGCTCTTAAAATTTCAGAAATTATATGCCAAATTCTAGACAAATTTCAGAATTACCAACAATTTCCAAAAATTAGACTCTGATATATTATGAGCGGTTTCACTTCTGAGATGCTCATCACAAAAAGAAACAGGAGATACTAAGAATTCTGAAACATCCTCCACTAACCATCAATGCTTTGCTTTCTGAGGTTTATTTCAGGACCCAGAAGCAGTAGCTGAATTTACTCCTCAGCCAGCATACATTATCTAAACAGTTACCAAAAATACTCTAGCCATCTAAGTATCTTCCTAAATCTGAGCAGACTGTTTTTAACTTTTTTCCCCAAGAGCCCATATAATGTAGAAAACTGAGAAAAAGAAGAACCTCTCTATGTAAATTTCAAAGTGATCCTCTTCTTCTAGTTATTATGCTCTGTAGTGGATCGCTATTTTGCTCTGGCACCAAGCCAACAATTGATTGGTAGAAATGAAGAGTCACTAGCCCACATCGACTCTATCACAACGATCTACAATTATTTGTTTTGCCGAAATCCACTCCCACGCCCAAAAAAGGCAGGCCAACAGACTGCTGACCCACATGGTTGCTCTTTGCGCGCTGTTTAAATGAGCCGGTTCTAAGTCAATGAGATGCCAAAACTACCAAGGCCAGGTACGGCGGGAGCAGGCTCTGGCAGGACGTCTGGCCTGAGCTGCACACAGGGGCAGGAGTGAGCCCCAAGGCCTGGCTATGCCCTGCGGCTGGCACACAGCTGATTAAGAAAGTGGATGAAACAAATATTTCCCAGTTGATAGTATAGAGTAGGTATTTACCTGCCGTACACCTCACAGAATACACAAATGCTAAATGTTTACACCTTGAGAAGTAATTGGTGCTGCCGGTATGAGCTCTGAAACCACAGCTCATTTTCTCTGTGCCCTCTGGAGAATCTGGGGTTAAAGTACATCACTGATCGTATAAAGATGTGACCACAGATCAGCATCAACAGTAACTGAAACACAATGCCAATATTTTACACACACGTGTGTAAAATACATGAACAGAGCCTGTTCATGAGAAAGACTAACCAGGGCCCAAGAAATATCCCTTTGCAGCTGCCTCGAACATTTCATCAAAAGGCCAATCGTCTTAATTTAGGAATTTTTCCACCTACAAAGACTTTCCGCAGTTTTGCAGAGGATGATAAAACCACGAGGAGGGATGCACAAACCTGGGGCACACAACACTGAAAACGCGCACGTGGTTTGGTTGCTTGCTCTGGGTTAGGGGGTGAGATGCCTTAAAACATAAAATATACTTTTTACAAAAATTATCATTATAAGTGATCTCCACTAATAACAGAAAGATAAAACCAGTAATTTTAAAAAGAGGCTAAAAATGCAAAAAGACGAAGAGAAATAAGGGGAAAATGATCATGCTAACAGTTCATTTCCATATCCTATTATCTAACAAAGTCCCAGATTTCTCCCAACAAAGTACCTCAAACCTTTAAACAGAAAGGCTTCGAAAAGTTGCTTTTCAGCTTTTAATACCATAACTGACAATGAAACAACTAACCTACACAATCTCCAAACTGACAAAAACTGGGACGATTACGCTAAAGTTAGAATTAGAAGCAATGGACTAAAACAAAAAACACCATTACTGTTCCTTGGAGGGAGGATTTACTCATAAACTATGAAGTAGCAAGATTAATGGTTATAAAAATAAGCTTATTTTATTTACATGTTAATAGCTAACAATTTTAAATTTTGACAAGAAAGGGAAGAAAAATATTTATTCATTTTTATTTAGGAGGATGAAAATATCCTGGAAATAGATGCACTTAATGCCACTGAACTGTACCCTAAAGTGGTAAATTTTATGTAATGTACATTCTGTCACAACCAAAAAATACACACATATATAGCTTTTTTAGCATCCCATATTTAGAAAAATAAAGTTGTCTAGAATTTTCTCCTGGATTTCATCAAATATAGCTTCCCTTCTAGAGTCACTTAATAAGGAATAACTTCTACTCTGATTCTCAAATTTCATCTTTTATCAAGGCCCAAGGAGACAGAGAAGTGCATCTTAACAGAATGGAGGTAACAGAGGCCAAACCTACTCCATACTTCAGTTCAAAAGGACTGCCTTGCTGTGATAGACCTACTCCAGATTCTGCTGCCATCCTACCAAAAATAAGAGAGTCTATGGATAGATGAGATATGCTTAAGATTTTACGGCTTTAGTCTCTTTCCTAGCAATGAATATCAATCAAGAAACAGATCAATTTCATCATTAGTTCACCTACTGAACTCCACAGCCTTCTAATATCCTTGTTGTTGTTGTTCAGTCAGCCAGTCATGTCCTACTCTTTGTAACCCCATGGACTGCAGCATGACATGCCTCCCTGTCCCTCAACATCTCCTGAAGTTTGCCCAAGTTCATGTCCATTGCATCAGGGATGCCATCCAGCCATCTCATCCTCTGACGCCCCCTTCTCCTCCTGCCCTCAATCTTTCCTAGCATCAGGGACTCTTCCAGTGAACCAGCTGTTCATATCACATGACCAAAACACTGGAGTTTCAGCTTCAGCATCAGTCCTTTCAAAGAGTATTCAGGGTTGATTTCCCTTAAGACTGACTAATTTGACCTCCTTGCTGTCTAAGGGACTCTCAGGAGTCCTCTCCAACGCCACAGTTTGAAGGCATCCATTCTTTGGCGCTCCACCTTCCTTACCATCCAGCGCTCACAACAGGACGTGACCACTGGAAAAGCCATGGCCTTGACTACACGAACCAACCTTTTTACCTTGGCATTGATCTATCCAGAAGTAGGTTTAAAAAACTGGTTACTGGATCCTATTCAACTAAGTAAATACAAGGAAACAGTTTTCTTAGAATTACTCAGAGTTAAAGACTTTGAAAATAGAACACATTTGTTGAAAACTTACTGTGAAAACATATATTTTACTTTGATAAACTCACTCACTCAGTTAGTTAGTTTAATTAGGGGTTTCCCTGGTGTCTCAGCTGGTAAAGAATCTGCCTACAATGCGGGACACCAGGGTTTGATCCCTGGGTTGGGAAGATCTCCTGGAGAAGGGAAAAGCTACCCACTCCAGTATTCTGGCCAAGAGAATTACATGGACTGGATAGTCCATGGGGTCTCAAAGAGTCTGATAAGACTGAGCAACTTTAACTTCACGTCACTGAATTAACATGAATCGTTACAACTACAGTATACTTATATCAACAATTTCATTCATTCCAGTGGCATACGGCAAAATAAGTGGATGCTTAATAATATTTAGGTAATTATACCTGTCATTTTAGGCAAATTTCTAAGAGAAAAAGTCACCACCATATAAAAAACATTTTAGATCAAAATTAATTCACTCAACCACTCAATTAAACCAAAAAAGGCTGCTCAAGTCTTATATAAACAGCCTTCAAACTGGAAAAAGCAGTACTGTGTAACAGATCTACACCTACATAAATACACCCCTGGTGGATGAGCAGTTTTGCCTGGTTGCTCCCCCACTCCACACCCCAGGAAACCAGGACTTGGGACTCCTCAGCCTCAAGCATGCACAGAAAGCAAGAACGCAGCTCTCCTTTACACGCCCACAGTGTTCTCCTGATGAAGAAAGACCCCTCTAAAAAGGCACGTGATCAAAACTACCCAATTCCCAAAAGGCCATGGACAGGGATATGGCCCTCAAGTAAAAAGAGGATTGTAAAATGTCAAAAGTTTTTGTAATATCCATTTTGAAAATCTATATATTATCCCCAAAATTAATGGAACTTGAGTTTTATTAATACTCATTCTGAGCCTCCATGAATTTGTTGTTTTAAGAAACACAACAGTTCTTTCAAACACAAATATTTAAGACTCAAATTTATATATCTACACATAGCCCAAAATGAAAGTGACACAAGTGAAATACTAGTTCCCTTTCCTCAAATATGGATCAAAGCACACAGATCCATTAAGTGAGCAGTGTCAAGCTCCTGCAGAGAAGAACACTTGTCTCCACTCGGGACACAAGGCAAAAAGCTAATAGTTTCCTATGCCAACATGCCCAAAATTTACATCTCCAAGTCAGTCTTCAAAATAAGTTGCAAAATTTTATAGAAACCACCACCTCCCCACCCAAAAAAATTTTTTTAAATGAAACTACTTTCTTGCTAGGAGAGAACAGGGTTAAATAAATGAAATGATCATCTTTTTGGTTTGCCTGTCACACTGGTATTTATCTTAGAGAAATAAGTAAGTTCCTATTACATCAGAATTCTTTTTTTTTTTTTTTTCAGATACTCCCAGCTCCAAATTATAAAGTAATAAAGTCCATTCATATAGACCTGAAAATTCAACCACCCTCTGTTACATCTGTTTTCTTTAAAATGTGTCTATGTCTAATAAAACTACCAAATGGGTTGTATATTAAGAGACTTCCTCTACACTATCTTACATTTTTTAAATCGGTTCTCAAGCCAGAATTAATATACTTTTATGCCAGAGTGAAGATGTTATTCTTACAGCTTTAACGAAAGAAAATGGTAGTTAGAGGGCAGTTCATTCGTACAAGTGTCTAGGTGTGATTTGGAATATTTCCATATCCACAACACAATTCAGATGCTTCTGATACAACATGACATGGGAAAAATGGAACGAGTATAAAAAGTTTTGCCAAAAATTCATTCCTGAATATAGATAAAAAAACAAAACCAAAGAAAAACGAGGGATTAGGGTTTCTTATTACAAATGCAAGGTAAGAATATGTTGTTCCCTGGAATATACGTATTGATTTTGTGTTAATATAAACATAAATTTAAGTGACAGCTGTCTTACAGAGTAGTTGCCTTAAAAAAAATAAATGTCAAAAGTACACAGAAATCAGGATCCCCAATGAAAACAATTTTAAGCCATGCACAATTTCATTTCAGATAACCCAGAAAAACAGAAAACAGTTGACATTTTTCATTGTGTTTTGTTTTTTTAATGAACCACAGTTGCCAATTCCACCTCCTCTTAAAGATGGGGCAGCTGGCCAGTCATAGCTCAGCAAATATATCAATTTAGTCCACAAATTTTTCTTTACAAGATTTAACATATCATATAGGATAATAGTGCACTGAGTGGGAAAGTGGGAGAGTGTTATAATGTACCTTATATAAATTTTAAGGTAATCAGGAACCAGCCTGTAAGTCTGGTTACTTACAAACCTTACTGCTTTGAAATCAGCTAATCAGTTTTCTTTTAATCGTAAATAAGGCTTTTTTAAAATTATGTTGTATTAAATTCTATAAAATTAAAGTTAAAATAGTATTAATGGAATTCAGCACAAATATGGACATCACAAAATCTTAGTCATGTGAGCAGTCCTCAGTACTCTTCTTGAGATTGCTTTATCTGAATACTTTATCTCACAAAACCCACTAAGTATATTGTAAAATGCCTTATTTCACTTTTTAAAAAGACCCTCCCATTACAATACACACACGTTTTGTTCTCAATTACAAAAACATTGCCACCCAATGTAAACCATTCCTAAAATTAAAAATGAAACTAAACGTGTTAAAAGCCATGAGAAAATTAAACAGTATTTCATGACCTATAGTTATATAGTAATCTAATGTTTTGGACAAACAACTGGTCCTTAGTATAACTATCATAACAAATACTAAAGAATAGCAGCCCTCCAAAAAGAAAAAATACCAAAAAAAGACACATTCCACATGTTATACGGTACAGTGCCTACAAGAAATCAGTGAATCTAGGTCATACGCCCCGCATTTTTCTTCCCCCTTAAAAACAAAAAAGCTATTCCTAAGGGTCATACTGAGGACATAAGGATTCACTCTCATTCCAAGAAAACAAAATACTTAAAATGATTGGTACCACTATGAAAAAATATCGTAAAGTAACACCGACCTACATCTGCCTCTATCATCCTCGTTACTGGTTTACAGAGATGTGAATTCTAAACTGTCCCTTTAAAAGGAAGCTGACAAAGCAAATCTTTTTAAAATTAATTACATGGCTTTATTTACACAAAGTTTTCCTATGTTTTCACCTATCCGAATCAAGAAAATCAGAATCCCAAGTTTTCTATGAAGAAAAGGAAAATGTATTATCATAAACAGTAAAACTCTACTAACTGAAGATTAGAAAGGAGTGGACTCCCAACGTCCTCAGCCTGGGATTTACATGATTATCTGTTAAATTCAGTAGTGCACACATTCTGACAAGTCTCTCATCTAAAATACGGTTATTATTAAAATACACCTTCCTAAAATAAATGAGCTAAGTAAAAACAGATATTTCAGCCACCATTATTCCTTTTTAACATATTTTAACGTTAAAAAAGTTTAAAAATTCTAATGTCCATGAAAGCGAAACTATTTGGAAGAAACCCAGCACAATTTGCATGTAATATAGTTTCCCTAAAACACTGTGTAAGCAGTTCAAACAAGGCTCATATAACCTAATCTAGCAAAATAATCAAGGGGGAAAAAAGATTCCTGAGGCATTTGCTTCCAAATCAGAAGCAAATACAAAATAATTTTTTAAATTTCACAAGGTCCATTTCTTCCCTTTTAACTAATTGTTGTCTGCAAAAATTATTATACAGTTTCCCCACTTCATGTTTTCTTAAACATTACGTCCATTCTAACTGAAACTCCTCATACACTAACATCTAAAAACAATCAGAATTGTTAAAGCACACCTTACCAGAAATATAGTTTTAATCTTATTATAAAGCTAATATTACTAAAATATACCGCTGGCTATCAGAATCATGACATTTTTAATGTTACAAGTTTTAATTTTATATTAAATTACTTGTGATGACATAATTTCAAATTTTTTCATGGTTTAATCCATAAAGGGTAATTTTATAAAAGCTTTCCAAATCCAGAAATTGGTAAAATTCTTGGTTTAATTCTTTTTCAATTGCCATATCCTCACCCTACAATTATAGTGAATGAGATATGCAATAGCCATGCTGAGACTGTCAAACAGCTGAATTTTCTAAGTGCCCAATACTGGACATCAGTGTGATGTTTTTAGGTATTTAATCCTCTTATTAGTAACTGTGATTCATAATAATTTAAGCTTTAAATAATATTCCACCTTACATCTGCATGTAATAGAGCTCAGTTATTATTTGTGGCAAGAATTTTTGTGACTGTACTGCTCAGCACTTCTATTTACATCAGCAGTGCTAAATGCCCAAT